>PUFA01000014.1:9620000-14620000 GCA_003508835.1 Eonycteris spelaea | reverse complement strand
AAACTTTGGCCAGTCATGTATCAAACAGAGGACCCATGCCCAGAATATATAAAGATTTCTCTCTTATACCTCAACAATAAAAAGACAAATAACCCAATTTTAAAATGGGAAAAGGATGTGAACTGACATTTCTCTACAGCAGATATAAAATGGCCAATAAACACATGAAGAGATGCAAAACATCATCATGATGCACAGGCATCAGGGAAATGCAAACCAGACCATAATGAGATACCACCTCATACCCACTAGGATGGCTATCATCATAAAGACAGGTGAGGATGTGGGGAAATTGGAACACTTCTATACTGCTGGTGGGTATGTAAAATGGTACAGCCGCTTTAGAAAACAGTCTGGGAATTTCTCAAAAAACTAAACATAGTTACCTTTTGACCCTGTAATTCCACTCCTAGGGATATGCCTAAGAGAAACAAAAATATGTCCACACAACACCAATATCAATATTTATAATAGCTAAAATGTGGGAAAAAACAAATGTCCATCAACTGACAATGGATAACAAATTGTACTATATACATACAGTGCAATATTATTTGGCAATAAAAAAAGTAATGATATATGCTACATTGAAAACAGTATGCTAAATGAAAGAAGTCAGTCCCAAAGGACTATGTGTTGTATGATTCTATTCATAAGAAATGTCCAGAATAAGCAAATCCATGTAAACAGAATACAGTTATTGCCTAGAGTGAACAAGTCAGGGGCAGAGAGGTTGAGAAGCTTCTGTGAACAGGTTTGGGGTTTCTTTTAGGGGTGATGACAATGTTCTAAATTTGACTGGTGATGGAAGCAAAACTCAGTGAATATACGGAAAACCACTGAATTACACACTTTAAATGGGTAAATTGTATGGCATATAAATTACGTCTCAATAAAGCTGTTATTAAAATAATTAGAGCTGTCCTCCAAAACGGAAAATGATACCTCACTGGAAATAACATTAAGCAAAGGCAAATGGACTTCCGTTGGAAATATTACTGTAAAAGATGGATTCAATTAGTGGTTCCCAGTAGCAGTTCACAGACTAATACATAAAAATCACCCACGAAATTTAATCACTCCTTGGCTTTCTAAAGCATCTAATTCAGTATGTCTACTGGGGTCCAGGAATCTGTACATTTAACAGGCTCCCTAAATTGTTCAAATACATACCCAGAAGTGGGAATCACTGGACAGTAAGATCCTAACTCAATGATTTTATGATTCTCTGGTATCTGTGAGACATCTATCTCTAGGTCTGATATCTATCTAGTATTTTACATTCATCTGAGGATCTCAAAGTCCTGAATAACACGCACCTCCCTGAATTAAGGGTTTGAGTTTAGAAAGAGGTAACTTCATCTAATGGATTAGAGCAGCAGTCCCCAACCTTTTTGGCACCAGGGACCGGTGCTCCTATGAGAACCTAACGCCTGATGATCTGCGGTGGAGCTGAGGCGGTGATGCTAGCGCTGGGGAGCTGCTGCAAATGCAGATGAAGCTTCACTGGCTCACCCACCACTCACCTGCTGCTGTGCAGCCCAGTTCCTAACAGGCCACAACCAGTATTGGTTCACGGCTCAGGGGTTACGGATCCCTGGATTAGAGTACCTGATATATTTTTTTTAACCTTATGTGTATCCTTTATTTAAGCTACTTGAAATCTTTTTTTTTGGGGGGGGGAGGGGGGAAGGAACAGGTTAAAATAAATTAAATGCATAAAAGATCACATATATTCTCTAAAACTATATTTCTCAAGCTAGGACACATTGGAGAGTCCATTTCTTCTTAATTTAATATATTTTATATTAAAAAATACAAGTACATTATAAAATTAAATGTAAATTTTTTATGAATTTTTAAGATAGAACCCAGAAACTTCAAGGAAATTCCATATTTGCCACAGGAACTACTTTGGACTATACTCCCAGAGTCTAAGAATGCATATTCATTCCCTTCTGCAATAATTACTTCAGTGGAAAAATCCAAGAAGTGTAGGCATTCTGTTTTCCATTCCATAGGTGATGAAATATGTAATCCTCGTTCATTTAAAACCATATACAGTACAGACTAATCAGATTATTAGTGACTGTGCTCTTGTACTTCAAGAGGGAAGGGAAAAAAGTCTGAACTGAACCTAAGAACTAAGCCTGTTAATAACAGAGTGAAAACTCCTTCAGAGGCATGCAGTATTCAGAGAAATGTATGCTGAGGATCAGGCCTATAGTTTTGTTTATCCTGTCCTAGTCTTTTAGCTGGATGATAATGAACATGAAGGACATCCTCCAGGGCTATGTGGACCTCGCCCAGCTAATGGATGGTGCACCATGGTTGCTCATCTAGGCTTGCCTAGCCCACTGGTCCATAAAGAAGCACTGGGTAGCCTTCTCTTTACTATAGCTAGTAAAGAGAAGGTGTTCTCCTAGATTTGTAATCTTTATGATATGGTGCTTTAATATTTGGAATACACACACACATATGTATATTTTCTCAAAACATTTGTGATAACTTCACGGGAAAATATCAGAGGAGTGAAGTTATAATATCGACTTCGAGATGATTATATAAATAAATCTAGGTCAATATCCTCAACACTAAAATAAGAAAGTGGAATAATATAAACCTTAAGGTCCTTTCTACCTTTTAAATTCTACACTTTCTATACTTTCGCAATACTTGTCAGTATTAAAGATTGTAAATTTTAAAGACAATTCCAAAATAAGAAGTTGTAAATATATATTTCTGACCCTTTCCATTCTGGTGTTTCCTCTTATATCCTCCTAGCTCAAAGCCCCTTGTCTTCCCTCTTGGATTTTTGCAACAGTCCTTGATTCTGGTCCTCAAACTCTCCTTAGTCCATTATAACGACCACCCCGCTATTAGATGATTCTCCAATTACCATCTCCTTCAATGGCTCTTAACCTGGCATTCAAAGCACTCCATAATCTTTTCCCAACTTATCTTCCTAACCTTTTCTAGCCCTTCACTATGTTAACTTATATTTCAGTAACTTGTCAGCACCTCCTCTACAGTATATTATACATATCATAACTTCTTGAAATTTGTTGATGTCATTCCTCACACTTGAAATACCCTCTGCCCATATCCCCACTTTTGTTCCTTTCTTCAACAATGAGTCACCTCCATTACGAAGCCTTTTCTGACAACCTTCTTTAAATTTCTGGAGAACCTGGCCTGTAATACTTCTTTGGCATTCAACATATCTACCCTCTACTGGGCAGATTCAATACACAAGAGGTCTGTAAGGAAACTTCTGCATCATTTTCTCCAGGTAAGCCCTTCAGCTTTAATATCGGGTAAATATATAACACATAGCATCTAAAGGGAACATACTTAAACTACGGTTTTTTTTAAAAATCAGCCAAGTAATAGTTTATGTGTAATTACTCTAATTTGGCAACCAAACCCACCCTACTGTTGCCAACCATATTTTTATAGCTAAAATTTAAGATAATTCTTAGGTTTGAGTTAATATTTCCTATTTAGTACTACCCTTTTTAAAAAAAAAAAAAAAGAGAGGCAAGATTTTAAAGTAAGTCCTCAAAACTTTAAATTATAAAACTTTAATGAGATTAAAATTTCCAAAAAAACAAAACTAAGAACATCATTTGAAACAATAAAACCTTGTATTGTATAGGCATCATAGCAAAATTGAACTTGGAAAGGGAAAGAAAGAGATGTTTGTCTGGTCAGACTTTTTAAACAAAATGGCACATGTTTTTCCTCACCAGCCATGCAAAACACACAATTTTTATATAAACTGCATATACTCTGACAAGTACCACCGCCCGTTTCCCCACTGTAATTCCAGAGACATATTCCTTCAACTGAAAAGTTTTTGGTCTCGCTTAATAAAGAACACTTAATCTGGTCTTTACCCTTTTGATACTAATACTGAGATACTATGGACACAAGTCCAAATTTGCCACTTTCGCTTATATACAAAAAAGTCCTCTGAAAGAGCCAAGAAACACTCTTCTAACAAGCCCTGTGATGAAGTGTTAGTAAACATTAGAAAATTGATTGCAGGCAGGAAATAATGAGTTAAGACAAAGAAAATGTTTCCAATATGTCTTCTTAAGCTGAAATAAAAATATTTCAACCAATATGCTAGAGACTTTCATTAATTCAAAATAGTCTGATAGTAAATCTGCAATGAAAAAAAATCTCTTATTTAAACTATTTTAGCACAAAGAGATCTGTACTTATTTCACAGGAAAAGCTAATTTTATTTTCTTTCAAACAACAAAGAATATCCAAACAAGCCTGCAGTTACTCACATGCAGAGCCGAGGGGTCTGGAAGGAATTCAGCATCTTCTCCAAAGATAAAATCGGGGGCAGCTCTGGGTATTGGGCATTGAAAATGATATCCCCTGAAATACAAGAAAATGTCAGGCCCTTCTTATATCCTTGCTAATGTATGAATGCTCTGAGGAATGCATCAGAAAAACTTCTAATAGAAGTTTATATCAGTTTAACAAATTTGAAAAGCACTTTCTGAATAATTAATTCTTCAAACAAAAGATCTGATATCTTCTTTTAAATGAACATCCACAATATGCAATCAAAAAACTTTTAATCTCTTGACACACTATAAATATAAATACCCAAGTAGGAAAGTATAAGCTGCAACACACAAAATATATGCAGATATTTTTTATAGAAAATGTTACTCTCCAATCACTGTCTACTAATTAACAGCCTTTACCAATGACTCATTCTGGAAAGTCCTTGCCTTGAAGAAATTAAACATATAAATTTTTGGTAAAATGGACAGAACATTTGGCTTGGGGTCAAAAAAGTCAGGTTTGTGTCCACAAAGTCTCCTAACTACTTATTAGCTTGAGTCATCTTAAACAAGTTTTAACTTCTTTAAACTTCAATTTCCTCATCAGTAAAAGAGGGATGTAATGGTACTGACATCACAGATTTGTTGTGCAGATAAAAAGAGGCCACATGCCTAGCATGTCTAGTATACAGTAAGCACTCAGTAAGTGATATAGGAATACTATTGCTGTTATCGCTGGTGTTATTTCGAAATAGAAAACAAATTACAAAGTCTCCTTAGCATATTTCTGTTGTAAGTTCTTCTACCACTCTATTCCATTCTAGTCTCATTCACTAGCTCCCTTAACAAAGAATTCTGCTCTTAAAGAGTTGTTAAGACTAGAAAAATTAAACTATTACCATACCCTCTTAACTGGTCTCTTGATACCAGTTTTTCTCCATCCCATAATATATACTTTCACAAAGTAAGTCTTCTTAAAGTACTGCTTTGTCCCAAAACCTCCTAGCTCAAAAAACTTCAATGATCCTCTAATATTAACTGGAGGAAGGGGAAACTTTTCAAACTGTCATTTAAGGCCTTGAAGATACGTTTCCTATTTATTTATCCCCCTTTCTCTCTCTATAAGCCAATACCTATCTTCTATTCCAGTCAATATTTAGTCTGCTTGCTGACCTCCAAATACTATAACACATAGTTCAAATGCTCTTTCCTGTTCCTCAGTTCTTATCCATCCTTTACGAAACACTTAACTTTCTCTTGCATGAAGACTTCCCTAATAAATCCAGTACATACTGATAATTCTGAAATCAGCAATTGGTTATGCCACTCATTGAGTATTGATGTAATCTTGTTTTATTGTTCCATTAATTTTTAAAATTCATAATAAACATGCTACCTATAAGGCACCGTGATACACACTGTGTCTGTACAAAGAGGGTTATCCTCAAGGGTAGTGAGAGAGACAAGACATATATACAGAACCACGAGGTAAATACATGTACTAGATCTTCCTAAGTATCTTGGAATAAGCATACATACTCTTATATGTATTTCATGTCTCCAAAAGGGCAAAATACAATACACATAGAAGAGATTCAAGAAATGCTCAATATATGAAAGAAAGGTTATTCTCTAATTTGAGTATCTAAAGACTGACAAAATCTACAGGAAAGAATAAAGTATGGAAGAGTTATTCCTTCTGCCACTTTCTGTAGGGAATAAATTTGAGCAAGAATATACCCTTCAGAAGTTGGATGTAGAATTAAACTATCAATATTACAATTACTCCCTTTCCTTCACCCTATCCACTACTACTATCTCTGGTTTTCAACTGTATCTATTAAATTACAATATTTCTTTAAATTTGCCACCATAAGCATTAATCCAAGCCAAGACTAAGAAAAACTAGTAGAGACAATATGAATGTCCTTATTACTCATTCTTATTCAACTATACCCCGCACACACAATTCCTTAGGAGGATATGTACATTACAGATATGTTTTTTAAAAAGTCCTACAGTTGGCTTACTTTAGTGACTTTAAGAAAAAAACTTCATAAAGTTAATAGAGCAAAGGCATTAAAGTTTTAGGGGAAAAGTCAAGCTAGAATCTATTGTGCCTTGATGCTCAAAAAATAAATAGCATGCTAAATTCCAATAGAAGAAATTTTATTTTTGTTACCACTGAGACACAAAGCTGGATTTTCAAGTTCTCAAAGGAGCATTGTCAGTAATACATATTTTCAAACCACTAAACATTAAAAATATGATCCAAGGATATTCACTCTTGCCAATTCTATTAAACATGTACTGGTGGTTTTAGCCAGGGTGTTTAGGCAAGAAAAGAAATGAATAGCATCTAAATTGGATATAGAATCCAGAAAAAAACAAACAAAAAAACAACGAGACTAAGTTCAGCAAGGTTGCAAGATACAAGATAACTATATAAAATTAATTGCATTTCTATACACTACTACAATTAATAATCCAAAAGTGAAATTAAGAAAACGATTTTATTTACAACCACATCAACAAGAATAAAATACTTAGGAGTAAACTTAAAAAAAGAAATGTAAGACTTGTACACTAAAAATTACAAAACATTGTTAAAGACATTAAAGGCAGCCTATATAAATGGAAAAACATCTTGTATTTGTGGATCAGAAGACTTAATATTGTTAAGATGGCAGTACTGACTAAATTATGATAGGGATTTTATAAAATCTGTATCATAAACTCTGCTTGACCTTTTGTGCAGAAATTGACAAGCCAATCCTAAAAGTCATACAGAAATGCAAGGGATCCAGACTGTCCAAAAAGCAATTTTAAAAAAGCAAAATTGGAAGACTCAAATTTCCCAATTTCAAAACCTATTCCAAAGCCACAGTATCAAGACAGTGTGGTACTGGCATAAGGAGAGACATACGGATCAATGGAATAGAATTCGATCTGGAAATAACTACTTATAGTCAATTGATTTTTGTCAAGGTACCAAGACAATTCAATGGGGGAAAAAGCATCTTCTCATCACCTCGCACCCATTAGGATGACTACTATTTTAAAGAGGGGGGGAGAGAGAGAGAGACACTGAAAATATGAGTGTTAGCAAGGCTGTGGAGAAACTGGAACTTCTTGTGTACCATTGTTGGGAATGTAAAATGATAAGGCCGCTATGGAAAACAACATGGTGGTAACTCAATTTTTAAAGTAGAATTAACATATAATTCAGCAATTCCACTCTCTAATATATACTCAAAAAAAGTGAAATTAGTATTTCAAAGAGATATTTGTACACCCATATTCACACAGTATATTCCAATGGAAGCAAGCCAAGTGTCCATCAACAGCTAAACAGATAAACAAAATGTGGTACACACATACAACAGGATAGTATTCAGCCTTAAAAAAAAAATACACATTCTAGAGCATGAATGAACCTTGTAAACATTATAGTAAGTGAAATAAGCCAGTCACAACAAAGATAAATACGGAGTCCACTTATATGAGGTACTCAGAACAGTCAAATTCATAGAAATAGAAAATAGATTGGTGGTTTTCAAGAACTGGGGAGAAGGAGAGAATGGGGAGCTGTTCTTTCATGGGTATGGAATTTCAGTTTTGCAAGACGAAAAAGTTATAGAGATTGGTTTTACAACAGTGTGAATGTTCTTAACATTACTGAAATCTGCATTTAAAAATTATTCAGATGGTAAATTTTATGTTAGGTATATTTTACCACAATTAAAAAAAATTTAAATATAAGAATCTGCTAAGTCTGAATGTCTGTGTTCACTTAAAATTCCTATGCAGAAACCTAATCTCCAGTGTGACAGTATCTGGAGGTGGGGCTTTGGTAAGTGATTAGGTCATAAGGGCAGAGCCCTCATGAATGCGATTAGTGCCCTTATGAAAGAGATCCAAGAGAGCTCCGTTGTCCCCTTCTTCCATGTGAAGTTATAACAAAAAGACAGTATCTAGGAACCGGGAAGCTGACCCTCGCCAAACACTGATGCTGCCAGCATCTTGATCTCAGAATTGACAGCCTCTAGAATTATAAAAAACAAACATTTGTTGTTTATGCTATTAAATGTATATAACATTTTATCATAGCAGCCTAAACAGACTAAAACAGAGTCTTTTCAACAAATGGTGATGGGACAATTGGATATCCACATGCAAGAGAATAAAGTTCAGTCCCCTGACTCACACCATATACAAAAAAATTTACTCAACATGGATCAAATATCTAAGTGTAAGGTAAAAACTATATACTCTCTGAGGAAAACATAAGAGTAAACTTTATAACTAGGCAATGTTTTCTTAGATATGAAATAGAAAGCACAAGCAACAAAAGAAAAACTAGGTAAACTGGACTTCATAAAAATTTAAAACTTGTATCCTTCAAAGGACACCATTTAGAAAGTGAAAAGATAAGTCAGGAAATACAAGATTTAGCAAATCGTATATCTGATAAAGGACTTATACATAGAATATATAAAGAACACTTATACCTCAACAAGAAAAAGACAAAGAACCCAATTTAAAATGGGCAAAGGATTTGAATAGACATTTCTCCAAAGATGATGTAGAAATGGCCAATAAGCATTATGGAAAGATGTTCAACATCATTAGTCCTTAAGGTAATGAAAATCAAAACCACAATGAGATACTACTTCATACTCACTAGGATGGCTACAATCGAAATAACAAATAATCGCAGATGTTGGTGAGGAGGTAGAGAAACCAGAACCCTCATACACTGCTGGAAGGAATATACAATGGTGCCACCACTTTGAAAAACAGTTTGGATGTTGCTCAAGATGTTAAATACCGAGTTATCTTACCCATCAATTCTACTTCTAGGTATATAATCAAAAAAAGAAAGAAAGAAAGAAAGAAAACATATGTCCACACAAAAACTTGCACATGAATGTTTATGGCAGCATTATTCAAAACAGACAAAAAATAGCAACAACCCAATATCCATCAACTGAAGAATGGATTAATAAAATGTGAAATGTATGTGTGTGTGTGTGTGTGTGTGTGTGTATAAATGTGAAATGTATATATATATGTATATATGTAATTTTACTTTATTATATATAAAATAAAATATCACATTTTATTTTATTTTATACACACACACATGGAATATTATTCAGCTTTAAACAAAAGTACTCATACATGGAACCTTGAAAATTTTATACTACGTGATAACAGCCAGACACCAAAGGCCATATGTTGTATGACTATGGTATAATTTCATTTATGTGAAATGTCCAGAATATATAAATCCATAGAGATAGAAAGCAGATTAATGGTCACCAGAGGCTGGGAAATGAAAAACGGAGAGTGACTGCTAATAAGTATAAGGTTTCTTTACGTGGTAATGAAACATGTTCTGGAATTAGTGCTGACGGTTGCACAACTTTGTGAATGTATTAAAAACCACTGAATTGTACACTTCAGTGAGTGAACTGCATAGTAATTTTACCTCAATAAAGCTGCTGTTTATTTTTAATCTGATGCAAAAATTTGTCCCACTGTCATCTGAACTTAAATAAATTAGAAAGCATTCAATGGTTATAAGTACATTTGTTTGTATAAATAAAATCATCGTGAAAATGCAATTTGGGAGCTCTCTGGTTAAAGGAACTCAGCAATGAGCCTTTTTAAAAACAATATTTTTATGAAATGAATAAAGATCTTTATTTTTCAAGATGTTCCCCCAAATGAGTCTTTTTAAAGTTAAAGTTTTTTAAAAATTTTAGTTGATTTTTAAAAATTTTAAAGCAGCCGAAAGTATTTGAATATTCAATAAAATCTTTTAAAATAAACAATGTATACCAAATTATCACACCCTCGAGAGGATCTTTTTAGAAAGAGAGAGAATACTGTATTACGTGTAGTAAAAGTATTATTAAAGTATTTTTCAAAACAAAGAAGTAAATTTAAATACCTTTCAGAATCTCACACTCTTACATTTCAGAATTTCTCAAACCCTTCCCTTCAACTTCAAAGATCTCTTCAGACACTTTGCTCAATACTCTATAGCCTCTTTGGAATAAAATGTGGCATTGTTTTCTTGCTATGGAGAACCGTCAGTAAATCAGTCAAGAACATTTATTAAAAACCCACCATGCACAGATGCACATATTGGACACCTGGGGAGTTATATGGGAAGTAGAAAACAGAGCACCTGACCTCAAGGCAGAGAAAAGGCCAACACAAATTATATAGAAGAGCAATAACATCGCATTTCCTTTATTTCACCCTGGAGATGATATGAACAGAGTATAGATTACTTGGATACTGCTTATTTCAACTTTTCATAAAAAGGAAGAGTAGACAAGAGAACAAAGAAATAAAAATAGGATCAGAGGTGACATGAGGTAAGGTGAAAAAAAAAGTAAAGACATAAAACACCTAGAATGCAAGAAGTTATGACCATCTAAGCAAAATGGTAGTTTCAAGTCTTATTTTTCAACACTCCCTGAAAATTGCCAGGCTACAATATTGGGACCAATGGGCAGAAATTCCTTTCTTAGAAAATACAGTTACAATGCTTCATAATATGACATATACATGAAATCACGGAAATTCCAAGTGCAAGATATTCTTTATTTACACACTTGTGTACCTGACAATCTTTAGACGACACCAGCACCATCTCAAGAAGACCCAGGCATCAAATCGTCAGAGTGAACCAAACATCCTGCTCCCCAGCTACAGAAGGAACACAGCCTGTCCACAGGCTCCTTTCCTTGTTCTTACCAGTGAAACAGTATCATGCTGTATTGTCTCTCTTAAAATTTAAGTAGCTGCCAGGAAAACATAGTTTCAAAGAAATAATTCAAATGGTAAATAATTGGAGTTCTGTCAATGATGGAGGAAGCATTCCTATCATTAGTTGCTACATAAAATGATTATTTACTAAAACTCCAAGTATGAGAAGGGTCAGACAAGAATCTTGCAGAAATAGCAGGCTGAAGGAAAGGCAGGTTTAAGCAATAATTTGACAAAAGACTTTGGAGAGGTGCTTTGCAAGAGTGAGTTCTAACGCTTGATAGTGTTTCCTAACACTGAAATTTAATCTCTCTCTCCCTCTCCCTCTCTCTCTCTCTGAAAATTCCATCCACTGGTTCTTAGGAATTTATGGAACAATTCTAGTTTCACTTTAACATCACAGCCCTTCAGCTTCCTTTATGGGTCGTTCTGGTGACCTCTCTTTCAACCTCACCATGACTCGTCTCTTGACCAGGCTTAATATCCCGGTTTCTTTCACTATTCCTCATACGAATTGGTCTTAATTTCCTTTATCACCCTTTCCTCTGTCTTCTCTGCAGATTACCAGTTTGCCTGTAACTCTCTTAGAGGATAATACCCAAAACTATACATAAGATTCCAGGTGTATTCTAAAGAGCACAGAATCAAGTTTAAAAACCCACACCTTCATTTTAGGTACTAAACTATTAATAAATACCGTTAATAAATCTATTGATACCGCTGCAAATTGAAACAGCATTTTTGGGCAGCCACATCAGTGTTGACTCCTATTATGCTTCCTATCAACTAAAAGCCTCAAGACTATCTACTACTGTTAAGCCACATATCCTTCATTCTTAATCTAGAGAGTTGAATTTTGGAATCTATTTCAGGATTTTAAATTCTCCCCTGTTATATTTCAATCTTGGTAGATTTGCCTCTCTATTTATAGCCCATCATAGCATTCTTAGATTCTATTTCAATTTGGGGTTGGCACTCCCAGTTTCAACTTATAAACAGACCGGCTAAACACGCTTCCGAAAAACTCCCTCTCTGGCAGCCACAGTTCAATTAATCAGTTCCTCTTGGCTGCAATCATTTAAACAATAAATAATATTTACCCAATAATACTACAAACCAGAACATTCGTCACAAGAGTATCATGAAGAAACTTATCAAGCGCCTCAAAGATATACTGTTTTCCCTATAAATTGAGATACTGCCAATGATTCCATTGTACAACACACTTTTCGTCTTTAGAGGTAGGATTTCTTTCCCTATACCAAAGAAAAGAGACTATGAGAATTATCATACCTGAGAGTTAGTATAATTTGTACGAAACAAGCCCTCAAAAAATATCTGTGGAAGAAAGGATAGAAGGGTCAGGGGAAATTTAGGTCACTTAAATTGGCCTCCTTCCCCTATAAGATTTTCTTCTATCAGATCCCTATCTACGGACTGAGACTTCATCTAATCCTCCCTTGCATTTCTAGTATCTAAAGCTGTGCTGTCAACAGAAATATAATACAAGCCATACACATAGTTTGAAAATTACTAGTAGCCACATGAAAATAGTAAAAAAGGTGGTATTTTCTAATAATGTAAAAAATTTTTACATACAGGAAAATTCACCTGTACATAGGTGAGTACAACTGAGTATAAGTATATGAATTTTACCACATGCATAGATTCACATTCATAGATTTATGTAAACACCCCCAAAATTAAGATAAAGAACAATTCTATCACCCTCCCAAGTTTCCTCATGCTATCCCTTTGGAGTTAAGCTTTCCCACCACCCGTCACCCTTGGCAACCTCTGATCTGCTCTCGGTCACTTCAGTTTCACATTTTCCAAAACGCCATACAAATGGAATCATATGGTATATGTAATCTTTTGAAACTGGCTTCTTTCACTTAGCATAAGGGTTTAAGAATCAGCCAAATGTGTCAATACATTTAAGTGCATGTGTTAATAGTTTGTTCCTTTCAAGAGCTGATTATAGTGTTCCAGCATATGTATATACCACAGTTTGTTTATCCATTTACCCAGTGAAGGACATTTGGGTTAGTTCCAGTTTTTGACGAACATGAATAATGTTGCTACAAACATCCATGTACAGCTTTTTGTGTTCTCGAGAAGTGATTATTATTTCTAAATAAATACTTAAGACTGGCATCACTAGGTCACATAAGAAAGTACGTTTTTATCCTTAAAACAAATTGTCAAACCGTTTTCTGGAATAGCTGTTCCAGTTAACGGTCACACAAGCAATGCATGTTCCGACTGCTACACATGCTCACCAACACTTGACGTGTTGCCCCATTTGTTATTTTCACTGTCCTTGCTGTTTTTAGTCCTTCTAACAGGCATGTCATGACATCTCATGATGGTTTTATTTTATATTTCTATAATGGCTAATGAAACTGAGCATCTTTTCACGTGCTTGCTTGCTTTCTGTATATCTTCTCTGGTGGAAAACCTGCTCAAATCTATTGCCCATTGTTTTTTATTCACTTGTTCGTTTTCTTATTGTTGATTTTTGAGAGCTCTTTATATGTTCTGGAAATTTGTCCTCTATCAGACATGTGACTTGCAAGTATTTTCTCCAGTGTATCTTAATGGTATCTTCAACTGAGCAAATTTTTTTAATTGCTGAAATATAATTTATCAGCTTTTTTTTTTATGGATTGTGTTTTTGAGGTTGTATCTAAAATTCATTGCCGAACTGAAGTCACAAAGACTTCCTATATTTTATTCTCAGAGTTTCATAGTTTGAATTTTGATATTTCAGAATGTGATTCATTTATTTTTTGTATACAGTTTAAGATACAGGTCAAGATGCCTTTTTTCCAATATGGAAGCCCAATTGTTCTAGCACCATTCGCTGAGACTATTCTTTTTCCATTAAAGTGCTTTTGCATAATTGTAAAAAATCAACCATATTTGCAAAGTTCTATTATTTACCTTTCAATATTGTTTTCTTGATCTATATGTATTCCTTTGCCAATACCACACTGCCCTTGATATTAAGTCTTAAAAGTTAGTACTGATCCAACTTTGTTCTTTTTAAAATTATTTTGGCTATTCTAATCCTTTTGCCTTTCCAAATATATTTTTAAATCATCTTATCAACATCTACAAAATACTGCTAGGACTTTAAAGAAGGTTGCATTAAAACTGTAGATTAACTAAAGAAAAACTGATTTCTTAACTCTAGTGAGTCTTCTAATCCATGAATATGATATGTCTTTCCATTTATTAAGGTCTTTAATTCCTTACATCTAACATATGATCCTGAACATATTTTATTAGTTTTATAACTATTTTTTTCTTTTCCTTTTTTTAAGACGGTAGCTATTATAATGTACTATTTTTTAATTTTCTATTTCCAATTGTTCTTGATAAAGAAATATGACTGAGTTTCCTAGGTTGACCTTTTATCTAGCAAACCTGGAACACTCACTTATTTGTTCTAAGAGTTTTTTAGAAATTCCTTGGGATTGTCTATATAGACAATCATGTCATATATACAAATCTGTATGCCTTTTATTTTTTTTTCTTACTTTATTACACTGTCTATTACTTTCAGTATAATGTTATCCAGGAGTTGTGAATGTGAACAACCTTGCCTTGTTCTCAACCTTAGGAAGAAAGCATTTAGCTTTCACCATGTATGTTAGTTGTAGCTTTTATATAGATGTCTTTTTTCAGGTTCAAGTTGAGGAAATTCCCTTCTATTCCTAATCTGCTAAGATTTTTATCATAAACATATTTTAAATTCTATTCAATGTTTTTACTACATCTATTAATATAACCATATGGTTTCTCTTGTATTAGTCTGTAAATATGAAGAATAACGATTGATTTTCAAATGTTGAATCTATTGTTTACTCCCAGGATAAAACCCACATGGGCAAAATGCATTTTATATATATTTTTTCCTGCTGATTCAATTTGCTAATATTTTTAGAAAAGTTTTGCTTCTCTTTCAATTGAGGGATATTGGTATATGGTTTGTTTCATTTTCCTTGTACTTTTTTGACTGGTTTTGGTATCAGAAGAATGCTGGCTTAATAAAATGAGCTGGAAAGTTTTGTGTCTACTTCAATTTCTGGAAAAGACTGCAGAATTGGTGCTATTTATTCTTAAAATGTTTGGAGAATTAACATGAAACAATATAGGCCTAGAGTTTTACTTTTGAAAAGCTATTGTTTTTTTTTAACTATACATTCAATTATTTTAACAGATAAAAGGACTATTCAGATTATCTATTTCTTCATGAGTGAGTTTCAATACTTGTGTCTTTCAAGAAATTTCATTTAAGTTGTCAAATGAATTGTCATAAAGTTAGGTTAAGAAAGCACTAAACCATCTTCTGTGGACTTGGTTCAAATGTCACTATAGTTTTCAAAGCCTTTTAATGCTATTCTGGTTTTCCCCAAGTGTGTGTTACCCAGAGACAGCATGGGATCTAGGCACTGTTCTACACTTCAGTTCAATTATCAAAGGCTTTGCTATATTAATTCTGTCCAGTTCCATAGGTGTGCAGCTCAAGAATAAGCCTGAGACTTCATACACAAATCCTTCTCTCCAGCTCCTTCCTCTCCATGATTTCCCTCTATACTCTCTGGCTTCAAGGGGTACTTTTTCCTTGTGCTCTGGCTAGAAAGTGAGAGATTTAACCTCCCCCATGTTCCTGTGCACTTCCCATGACTGTGTCTACCTGGAGGTGAAGCAACAAGAGTCTGAGAGGCTGCTGCAGGAGTCCAGTTTCATAACTGGAGCTTACCTGGTTAGTCTGATTCTTAAAACAGACTAATTCGGAAAGGGTATAATATCCTATCTTCAGATTTATAATTTGTTTTAAAGTTAAAAAAAAGTTCCATCCTAAATGGCCCTCATTTTTGGTCTTATGACCCAAGAGAGGAGATTTTCATTGGAGCTTTTTCTGTCCATGCCTACTGCATAGTTCCAGGAACCAGAGTGCCTAGGGTCTAATCCAGGAAATATGAAAGAAAAAAGAGGGGTGGAAGGTGAGACACACAAGAAACTAACATCTATGTGGATAATTCTTTGAGTTTTGATTTCTCTTCTTAGTATGCCTGCTATTAATTACTTTTAAGAGTCCTCAGGTAGTTGCTGAATGTATTCTTAAACTATAATTACTAAGAGAGATAGGGTGGAGACTGTTTACTCCTTCTTATCTGGAATTCAGAATCATGATTAATAAATATTTAATTAGCATAAATAAAATATTAAAATTAAAATTAACTTTAATACATTTTATTTATCCAATAGATACAATATAGTATCATTTCAGCATGCAATGTAAAATTAATTAACGAGATAGTTCACATTATTTCAAAATCTGATATGTCACACTCATAGTACATCTCAATTCAGCCTAGTCATATTTCAAGTACCCACTCCACAGCCATATGTGGCTAACCGCAACCATGCTGGGCAGCACGGATTTAGAAGAGCAAATAAAAGGAAAGACGAGAACAAAGGGAATAAAGGAAAGGTAAGAAGGAAAGGTCATCCAGCTTTCCATGACCACTTCCAAGGAAAATGTGGTCATTATTTCATTAAGCAGCACATTTTATTGCTGGGCAGTTATTAGTTGCTAAAAAAGTATTGTCTTGTATCATTCATATATATATATATATATCACTTTTCCTATTAATGCTAGTTCTACCCTAAGTCGTATTCTACATGACAGTTCTAAATCATCCCTAAATGACCCCTTCTTTTAGTTTTCTCTTCATGTTAAGCATGCCCAGTTATTTCAGTGGCATAATAAAAGACAGTTCTCAAGATATTAACTACATGATTTTGGGGTATATCAGAGGGAATCTTCTATGTCGCTGATTCTTCAAACAGACTAATTAGGAAAGAGTATAATATCCTATCTTCAGATGTTATAATTTGTTTTAAATGAATCTCTAACCTTATACTTTGGTATATTTATTCCACTACATAAAATAACAATATTTTAAGCCAAATGCTATGAATTAGCATTACTTTATTGAGTGATAAATATTCTACTGTAGAACTTTTTAGTCTTAATAATTTTCTAATGCATATTCACAAACTATTTCATTAACAAAATTTATTACCAATTCTTTTTTAATGACTATAATGCATTTGACCCCATAAAAAGAAAATAAGCTTTCTCAACCTTTCTAGGATTGTCTGTAGTTTTTAAAAGTAGCTAGGAATTAAATATAATTTTAAAACAAATCAACAATGATGACTATCATGAAATATTAAAAAACTGGGAAAATAATAATAACGAAAATTTAGCAAATAAGCTTGATTGATTTACACACACACACCCACACACACATTAATTTAAGTGTAGCTTCTAGACTACTCTATATTTACATTTCATTTTCTGTGACCTGAATATCATTGTGAGATGTATTAAAAGGTTAATTTCGATGTACAGAAGAAGTAGCTTTGCATTTACAGAGAAGAAAAAGAGATAATATCATTTGGAGGGCAGTATGGAAAAAATTCTGAAATGTGAAGCAATATAAAAATAAAAATTTTAAAGCATATTCACAAATGTAAAAAATAACTTAAAAAATAAAAATAAAACACAACTGATTGTTGCATATTTGAGGAAGCTTTAAAAAAAGATTATGTGACTATAAAGATTTAGGTTAAACTGACAGGATAAAAAACTTTTTCCCCCTTATTTTCTAGAGAGATAATTTCCACTTTAATTCACTCGGTACCTCAAAAAATATAAGTAGTGTTGGTAACAGAAAAAGAATGAAGAGATTCTGTCCCAATAGAACTTGTAATCCACTTCTGAGTATTTATCCAAAGCAAACCAAAACACTAATCCACAACGGTGTACACACCCCTATGTTCACTGCAGCGCTCTCTGCAATAGCCAAGATATGAAAGACCTAAGTGCCCATGAGCAGACAATTGGGTAAAGAAGCTGTGGTTCATATATATAATGGAATATTACTACCATTCGAAAAGATGAAATTTTACCATTTGCAACAACATGGATGGACCTAGAGGGTATTGTGCTGCGTAAAATGTCAGGCAGAGAAAGATAAATACCATATGATTTCACTTATATTGCAATCTAAGGAACGAAAGGAACAAACTAAACAAGAGCAGACTCACAGATACAGGGAAAAAACTGGAGATTAACAGAGAGAAGGGAAATTGGGAGGCTGGGTGGAAAAAGGTGAAGGGATGAAGAATTACAAATTAGTAGTTACAAAATAGTCACGAGGATGTAGAGTACCGCACAGGGAATACAGTCAATATTATTGTACCAGGTATGTGTAGAGCCAGATTGGTGACAGAGTAATCAGGGGATCACTTTATAAATTATACAAATGTCTAACCATTGTACAGTATACCTGAAACTAATATTTTTAAAAAGCTTGCAATCTACGAGATATGGTCTTAGAGGTAAGACATCTATAAAAATAACTATAAACACTAATAAATCATTGGTTCAGAATAGGATCACCAACAAATACTAACACCATTAGGCAAACGGTTATTGGGGAAAAGGATACAGTCTCAAAGTATCACCCCACAGATTACTGATAAATAACAATAGAAAGAAAGGACCTTATGATGAAGAAATCTGGCAGATACCACCTTAATTTAACTACATGGTCAAATTTAGCAACACCGACAATGGAATGAATGAACACCATGGACTCTGTTAACTGCACTGTGAAGGACATAATATCACCTATGTAGAAAACTTGAAAAAAAAAATGTTTAAACTAAATACAATCACAAGAGATAAGCGCACAAACCAAACCTTAGGACACTCTACAAAACAACGGGGCTAGGCTCCTCAAAACCTCTGATATCAAGAGAAAAAAGGTGAAAGAAGTGTTCTAGATTAAAGAAAATTGTAGAAATAAGTAATAGATACAAGATCCTTCAGTGAATCAGTTATCAGGAGGGAAAAGCTTAACAGACAACTTAGAAATATAAATATGAACCATATTAGATAATATTATTGTACTAATGTTAAATTTCTTGAGTGTGATAATAGCATTAAGATTCTACAGAGCAAAAAAAGCCCTCTTCTTGAGTAATATGTACTGAGGTATTACAGGTAAAGTGTCAAAATATTTGTAATTTACTTTAAAATAATTCAGCAAAAAGATTTAGACATATAGATATATACACCTATATATGCAATATATATGCATATATAGTACAGAAAGAGAGAAATATGGCAAAATGTTAACAACTGATAAATTAGATCAAAGGCTTACAGATGTACCTTGTATAATTCTTTCAATATTTTTATAGGATGTTATTTTTAAAAATAAAAAAGTACAAAGTAATAATTGACTAATGACACAAAAAACAGACAAATAACATACCATGGAAATACTATAAATGGAGAAATTAGTGAGAAATATAAGAGAGGACTTCAAAGAAGTGGCACTTGAGGTAGGTATTAAAAAACAAAAACAATACTAAAAGAAAAAAATTATAAAATACATTAACATATTCTTTTATAACAAGTGAAACAATATAGGATCTACACAAAAAAAAAAAAAAAAAAAAGCCTGAAAAGTGTTTAGAAATACAGCTATGAAGAGAACATCATGAGCAAAACAAAGTGGTAGGAAACCCAAAGCATATCGAAGGGAGCAGAGCAGATGCCATCAGTGCTCGCCTCACATCCCCTTGGTTCACCCGCCCCAGCGGTCACCTGCAGCTCTGGATTCCTGTACACAAAGTTTCTCCACCTCAGTACTACTGACATTTTGAGCTGGATAATTCTTTCTGTAGGAGGCTGACCGCCTTATGAACTGTAGGATGTTTAGCAGTATCCTGGGCCTTTAACCACTGGATGCTAGCCAATAGTGCTCTCCTCCTCCCTCAGTTGTGACAACCAAAAATTTCTCCAGATATTGCCAAATGGTCTCTGAAGAACAGAAAAAAATAAATAAATAAAGCCTCCCCACTCCAAAACCCACTCTCATTCCCCTACTTCCTCTCCTTACCCCACCACACTCCTACCCCAGCCTCAAGAACCCCACCACCCGCGCACCACCACCAGCAGCTCCGCTGCGGCCACAGCTACGAACCAGCGGCCACCCAGCGCAGGTAACTGCATCTGTCTGCCTAAGGGCATTCTCTGGCCTAAAAGGGAGCTCGGCCAACACCAAAAGAAAAAGGGAGAAAGTAAAATAAAAAGCTAGACTGCCTGAAAGTGAATGACACTAAGAATAAAGGATGAGAATGGATGTATAAACAATCTCAAACCCATCTGCCCACAGAAATAACCCACTTACTTATGCACCTTTTCTGGCTTTTCTCCCTCCCTTGTCTCTCTTCCTCACTCCTCCACTGTGCTTTTCCAGGGATCACCTCCAAAATAAACTATATGCACCCAAATCCTTGTCTCAGGATCTGTTGTTTGAGGAATCCAAACTAAGGCAGAAACTTCGTCTCTTCAATGAAAAAACGTCTGTTCCTAGTGGAGAAATGAAATGTTTAATACCTAACATGGCTCTGTGTGATTTCCCAGATCACATCTCTGATAGCTGCTCATTCAATGATGACCTCAGAAAAAGGCACCACTAGGTCAGGCCACTAAAGTTCAATGTCATGAGACAGGGCTTCAGTACTTCCATTTCTATTCCACAACCAGTAAAGGACACAGCATGCCTATGCCCGACACCTAAAGAAAGGAATAAAAGGCCAAACAAAACGACTCCAAATAGAAGAGAATGGTTCAAGGGTTTAAAGCTGCCTGATGTACCAACTTAATCAAACCAAAGTGTAGCCTGAGAACTGAGAGAATCTGGCTCAGCAACTCACTACAGACAGACACACAATATTGCAAAGTACAACAATTTCTTAACAGAATTTGCTTCCCCAATTGTTCTCAGTAAGGAAAGGAAGAGTGAAGAGGCCTCCTTGAGGCTCAGAGTGAAACAATACAAGATGAGCCTAGAACATCTGGTTATGTCAGAAAGCAAGAAATCTATCAAAGGCTTTTGGGCTCAGATCAAGACTCGGGAACATCATAAAAAAGCTCTCACTAGCCAAAGATAGGTCACTGAAGCACCAATAACAATAATAAGCATAATGGTCTGAAATACATCAAGTTTTAAACCTATGAATTAATAAATGATACCTTTAAAAATCAATAGTTATTTCTAGAAGATGCAATGGAATCTAGTCATTTTGAAAACCAGAAAGAATCAAGCATTTATTTTATCCTTCTCAAGCAGGATTCAGGATTACCAAAGAGTCGATCAGGAAAAACTTCTCTTTATTGAGGTATTTCATCTAATAAATGAAAAAGAGTTGATAGAAAATCATCATTTTGCAACTCCTAACAAAATAATGACTCTAAGCAAAGGCCATTGAAGGCCGCTGCACTGAAAAACAATCAGATATTACAGGACTCCTAATGGAAAAATGTTACTTGTGAAATATTCTTGCCAAAAAATAAAAATAAACCTAAATCTGATTAAGCCTTTAGGATCAAACTACCATTCATACAGGATACACAGGAGCAAAGAAACGTTAAATCAGGGGTCCCCAAGCCCTGGGCCACAGACCAGTACCAGTCGGTGACCTGTTAAAAACCAGGAGACACAGCAGGAAGTGAGTGGCAGGTGAGTGAGCAAAGCTTCATCTGTACTTGCAGCCCCTCCCCAGTGCTAGCACCACTGCCTCAGCTCCACCTCAGATCCTCAGGCTTTAGATTCTCATAGGAGCATCAGTCCCTGCTACCAAAAAGGTTGGGGGCCACTGTCATTTAACAGTTAAATGACACCACAGGACTGAAAGCAAAATTTGGCCTGGGGGGAACTCTATAGGACAAATGGCTCAGTTTCTTCACAGTTTCTTTCAAATAAATTTGGAACAAAGAAGAAAAAAGAAGGAAAAAAAAAAAAAAAAAGAATGAAGGAGGAAGAATAGAAAGAACAGAAGGGAAAAGAATATGAGGAAAGAAGGGAGGACAGAGGATAAGGTGAATGTATAACAGGACCTGTATAAGATATCAACCTATTGGAATGTATACACTATCAGTATCCAAACAAATGTAAAACACATGCATGTACATACATACACATACACACATTTTACATATGTATGTGTGTATATATCAACCTGGGAAATATGAATACTGACTGGTAATAAGAGATTTAAGGATTAGTGTTGGCTGTTAAAAGTATGACAATGATGTTAAAGTTATATTTTAAAAATGAATCATCTTGTAGGATACATTCTCAAATATTTATGAATGATATGATATGACACTTTGGATTTGCTTCAAAATTATCTGGAAAAAAGTTAATGGAGGGCATATAAAACATGACTGACCACAAGTTGATAATTGTGAAGATGATACCATTTTACCTACTTTTGTGTTTGAAATTTTCCATTAAAAAAAAATTTTAAGTAACTCCACATATTGAACCAGGACTTGATCTCAGATGGCAAACAGTATAATTTATGTTGAAATAATTTTTATTCAGAACATACAGAGTTGGAAAAGGCCTTATAATGAAGGCAATCATATCATTTATCATCCAAACAAAGATAGCCTAGAGTGGGAAAGAGGGCATTATTAATAACTAACCAGGAGAAGAGATGTAAAGAGAAATATGGTTGATTGCCCTCTACATATGCTGTCCGGCTCAGTTTCTGACGGCTCAGAATTATCCCTTAAAACATACACTATTTCCAAAAAGGAAATTGTATGGTATCTATTTCAATTCTTCAGGTAACAAAGAATTCATTATTTTCCAAAGTAGGTCTTAATATTAAAGGATAACATTAAGGATGGAGAGTCAAAATCTGCTTCCTAAAAACTTCTCCCCAGTAGAAATCAGTTATACCTTCTGGAATAAAGTGTGATGAGTAGAGAACTTTATCTGCCATTAACTAATGATACCATCTTGGACATCTTACTTAACTTCTCTTAGCCTCCATTTCCAGTCCTTTCTATCTTTCAAAACTAGCACTCCTACTCTCTTCAAGAATTTTTCATGTGTCATGATTTCTCTCAAGCATGGATAATGCTTCTCTTACACTGTGGCATCCAAACGTCAACTCAGCACTCATGCAGGTCTACTGCATCACAGGCATAACACAGGAACCTCATTCCAACGTGAGGACTCAATGATTCTGTTAATACAGCACAAAATTGTGTTAGTTTCCTCAGTAGGGTCATGTCACATTGGTTCATACTATACATCCCAGATTTGTTTTTCATGTAAGTGCTTTCCTCTACCTATACAACTAACTTCTGAAACTTAGATAAGGGACTCTACGCTGTTAAATTTCATTCTGTTGTTTCTGATCCTATAGACTAGCCTACTTGGATAAACTTAAATTTTGTTCGTTACACATCATAGTATCAGGCTTTAAACTTGTATCCTCCACAAGGTAAATGAGTATGTCCACGTCACTCACAAAAATGTTAAACAAAATACAGTTAAAAATATTAGAGTATTTCATTAGACTTTCTATTGGTTGTTCAATTTAGAGCAAATCTACTTAACCATTTTTTGGTTAAATAACACAGAATATCCAGAAAGACATCACAGGAAAACAGTCAAATTTTCTACCAAAATGATTTATGTCAGCTGATTTACCATCAAAAAAGAAATAAGGTTAGTTAGGCATAACTTGCTTCTTGTTAACTTCTGTTTGATACTCAAGATATAACACGTTTTAAATGCTCTCAAACCATTTGTTTAATAATCAGCTTTTGAATCTTACCCAACATCAATATAAAAATTAAATCGTAATTTCAAGAATCTCTCTCCTTCCTTTTCTTTAAACACTGGCACCATGTTTTTCTGCATCTGTAGTCTGCCACAATTGTTACCCACAATTTCTCCACTCTGACAATTATTTGGTAGTTTTAGTAACTCCATTATTCAAAAATATTACCATTATAAAAGGAATTTTGGTATGAACAATTAATTCAAACAAGAATTCTGATGAACATACCTTATAATACCATGAAACTGTCATGCAGATGAGAAAATAGTTGTTTTGTCCTTAAGACAAAAATATTTTTTGAATGAGCATTGTTATGTCTCATAAATAATAAGATTCCTATTAATGATAACTATATATCCACCCACTAAAGATACTACTGAAGAAATTGCTATAATCGTAGTAGATTAGATGACATCAAAGGGTCTTTAGCTCTAAAAATAAAGTTCTTCCACTTCTTTAATTATTAGAATGACATAAATTCTGACAAATCCATGTCTCTTAAGAGGAACTGTAGCAAGACTAATGGGTTGAGGAGAGAATATTCTATTTTAATTAAATTTGCTTTTGATCATATCTAATTTCTTTCAGATCCCTCCTATTTCACAAAATAAAACAGGTATTTAATATTTAGAACATATGCTAAGGATAAAATATTTTGGTAATTTCATTCCTAAATAAATTTTCATGCATTTTAAAAATGAATCCCCAATTTTTTTCACTCACAAATACTCAGAGTTTAGGTTACATATCCATCCGTCTTATTAATGTGATCTTTACGTTTTCTTCCCTCATCTTTCCCCTGTTAAAGAAAAACCATCCAATTGATTTTAGAAAGTGGCTCAAACTGTTATTTAATTTATGATCTGATTGCAAATTAAACAACAATTTTTTTTATTATATCAAATAGATACAATTACGACAATTAAAGATGATGTATAGGGACAGAAAATAGACCGGAAACATAAAGCCATATTTCTAAGTCAGGATCCATCCACAAGATAACTTTAAGATCACAGGCTAACTAGTCTTAAAGATATATACAAAATACAGCATTTAAGACAATTCTCTACATCTCAAAGCTGAAATTGAGCCTTTATTTCTCATAAACCTGATTCTCACCCTATTTTCAGCAAATTATGCTTGTGATCTGCCCTGGAAACAAAAAAAAACAAAAATAACTAACCACAATTGTTACTCTTCAAGTGTCTCAGAAAGGGCCACACAAAAGTGGAAGTTTGTCAGTTAATTTCCCAATCAGATATTTGTCAACTGACCATTTTCCTAGCTGATGTATGGCAGAAGTCATTAGCATTTGATGTTGTGTTTAATTCCTATTCAGCAATGCCTTTCATTGCTTGTTCTTATTTCCTGCATAACTTTCTCACCATGAGCAGTTTGATTATTCACCTTGATTTGCTCTTATCTGTTTCTATTGAAAAGCAGATTGTTACTGCATAGTAATAAAAATAGTATTCTTTCCCAGCATGTTACAGTGGGAAAAGCATTGAGCTTGTACTTGGAAGCCTTGGATTTGAGCTCTGGATCCCTGACTTCCCAGTTATGTGACCTCAGCCTAGTCACTCAAACCTCAAGAGCCCTCCCTCACATGTAAACCAGAATAACTGGCCCTCAGAAAGCTGTTGGGAGATTAGAATGAGATCATTTAAGTACAAATACTTTGGAAAATATGGGAAGCTGTGCAATTGTAAATATTTCTTTTTAATTCCTAGCTAAATTACACAAAGCAGAAATTTAAAGCTGATGTGGCACAGCTTGACACAAACAAGCAATACTTGCCAAAAAAAAAAAAAATCAGGAGAAATAATAATACTAGAATACTAGATGAGGGGAAAAAACACAACAGTCTTTCTTTCAATTCTGAGTTATTGTTTAACAATATGTTTCTTGCTGATTGCATCCAGAGGCACAAACCAGATGACTAGCAGCAGAATCAAACTAGCACACAAAGAACAATCTCAGGCCAGACCTTATACTTCAGAAGCTCCTCCAAAATAGTGCTTGGAAGATCAGGCAAAAACCACTCATACACTCTCAGAAACATTGTGAAAACCAAGCATCAGCCTGTGGAATTTCATGGGGGGAAAAACTAAATACTATGTACTGTCAAGTAACTCTGAAATGCCCAGTAGCTGGACCAAGGAAGATGTATAAATAATAATAATAGTATGAAGGATCCATTGAGTTCACACACGACAGAGCTAAACAAGTCTAACAATGAACAAAAGCAAGTTCTGTAATCCACAAAGCTAAAGCTGGGGAAATCTTTTGAAATGAAAGAAAATTCAAAATGCTGAAAACTAAGAATGAGTATATTAAAATTCTTCAAAAGTAGATATAAGAAACCCCTTTTCAGAAACAACAAATAATTATTTTTTTATTAAAAAAGTAGTACCAGACCAAAAACAAAAGCACACAAGCTTTAGACAACATTCACTGAAAATAGGAAAAAATAAAAAATTAAGCAACAGAAAATGAGTTTTTAAAAGCAATGGTATCACGATAAAACATTTTCTGTCTAATAATTTAAATTTAAGTTGATGAAAACAAAGGACAAAGACAGTCATGCTCCTGCCAGGAAAATTACGCAAGTCAGAAAGAAATCAAGCAGGGTCTGTAAGAGCAAGTTATCTGCATGTACCAGAATTTTCAGGGAAGGGGTGGAGAAATAAGCAAAACACACGTCACAACATCTCAGAAGCGCCAAGGTCACTCCAACACAGTAGAAAAAAAAAAAAACATTAAGAAATGGTGAAATAAAAGCATCTAACATAGAGACCAAGTGAAATATAGCAGAATCCCTTATAATACGGTGGCAAATTCTACCTTCTGACTTTGATGCTTGAAGTAGAAGTTTGCTACATCTTGGCTATCCTATCATGAAAGTAATGTTCTTTTATCCAGTAATAGTATTTCAGAGAGGTTCTACATCATCTCTCTTTGTACAACATTAATTAAAAGATTTCAACAACAAATTAGTTTACTAAATGGAGAACTATCTAAAACTTGCAGGATTCCCAGACTCTTAAGAGTATATTTAGACATGGAACACGTAAACCTTCACAGAAACAAAATGACTTACATATGGCTGGTGGCCAGACTGTTGGATGCTACAGAAAACAATTCTTTTATAGAATCAATTCTACCACTTAATTAACAAGACTTGCTGAGTCCTCGATGTGGACAACTCTGAAGCTCCATAACTAGAACTGTAGCTCTCTCTTCCCTCTCCTCTCAAGAAAGCTGCTACTTATGATGAAACTCCCCATTCTAAAGGTAAACTCCCTTTCATTTCCCCAAACCACAAGCAGCTTATGGTCATTCGAAATCCTAAAGGGTCACGTCAAGGTTCAGAATTCATAAACAAAGCCACAGTGGTTCAAGGCAGTCCTCTGAGAGATCACCTTTACTTCTGAAGGGCTCAAAGTCCTTCACGCTCAGCTTACACTACACACAAAACTCTCCTGAGAAAGGCAGACCATAATGATAAAATGCCAAGCCTCTACCTTTCATCACAGAGTATTTGCTAACAGCAAGGAGCTAAAGGCCAATAATCTATATTGTCTTCAATACTTACCCCTACTAGGTAGCCAGGCCCTCTCTAGACCATCCACATCTTAGCAGGTGACTCCAACTCCAACTTCATCCAAATATAAACACAAACACACACACACACACACACACACACACACACACACACACACAATTTTATGTGTTTATATACATATATAAAATTAACAACAATAGATCATCAATGTGAATTACTTGCTCTTTCTCCTAAAAATTTACCTCTTTCCTAATCCTTTTGTCTTTTCCTCCTCCCTCTGGAGACTGAACCTCTATATCTCTGCTTATAGTCCTATCTCTTCCACCCTTTTACAGGCTCTCGTTCTGCTCTTAATTCTTCAGGGTCTCCATTCCAATTACTAATGCTACCTAACAAACTACCCCCAAACTCAGAGGCTTAAAACAACCATTTAATTATGCTCACAGTTTCTGCGGGTTCAAAACATGGATAGAATGCATATGGGGGGGGGGGATTCATCTGCTCCTCGCAGTACTGGCAGAGATCTCTCGGTGGGACACAACTCATGGATAGGCTAGTTTGTAGGGTCCAATATGGTTCCACTCACATGCCTTGTGCCTGGGCTGGGATAACTCCAAGACAAGGACTGCCAACTATAGTGCCAACATGTGGCCTCTTCATGTGGTTTGGCTACCTGACAGTATAGCAACCTCAAAGTAATCAGACTTCACATGCAGTGGCTCGGGCTCCAAGCACAAGTGTTCCTGCTAATAAGACGGAGCTGTATTGCCTTTTATGACCCAGCCTCCTAACTTATACAACATTACTTTAATCATATTCTGTTAGTCAAAATAGTCACAAACCACCCATATTTAAGGGGAAAAAAATTTTACTCTAACCCTTGAATGAGTGGCAAGGTCACACAAAATATAGAAGAGCCATGTGGGACAGGAAATACTGTTATAGCCATCTCTGAACAATTTGCTACAATCTCCTACTTCACAACTTCCTGTCAGTCTAAAATCAGGCTCGGTCTAATCAATCTTTTTTAAAACATTCACTCTCAGTACTGTCCATAGTAGCTTAGATAAACAAAGAACTATGAGAAGGTAATTACAGGCAAGGGTAAAAGAAGTAGCAAAATTTAAGGGGGAGAAAGCAAATTAATGTGCCCCTCAGGGTAGACAACACTGATAGAAACAAGATATTTAAAGGTAAAGCAACAAATAGAATTGAGCATGAAGGCTGAGGACAGACTGTTAATGTAACCTGGTTTAGCAGAGAAGGGGGTAAAGAAATGAGAGGATACTGTAAAGGTTAGGATGGTGCTGAACAACGAGGCCCTCAGAAACTGTGCTTCAGTATTTGGACTGAGTAGGTGCTCAGTAACAACTGTATGATGGTCGGGTGAAAGTGCTTTGAGATCTGTGAATTCTTCTCTTCCTTTTCCAGAGGGGAGGGCCAACCCTAAGAAACTAGGTTAAAAATCTGATGTTTGAATGCCACTGCCTGGAACTTGTCTTACCCAAGTGTAGTGAAATTACACTTAGAAAAACAGGAAAGGAGAAACTGGAGGATAGAACAATAAAAAAAATTAACTGGAGAAGAAACAATTTTGCAATTTGCTCTACATTAAAATGACCAAATTGTCTGATTTCAACAGTATTTATGCAGCGTTCATTCTTTAGTCATGACAGACTCTAGGCATATTGTCAAGCAACATATTTTTTGTCTAATCATTTCATGGTCTGCTTATCAGATCAGTCCCAAGGACAGAATCAAAAGCCCTGCTACTCTTGGGATAAATCCAACTTATTTTTTTCTTCCCAGTGTACTATATTCATAATTCTATAATAAGAGATTAATCTATTAATAGTTGTTCTTTACAAAGTAAAATTAGTTGGTCCTATTCTAGCCCAAGTGTTGGCAAACACTTTCGTCTTTTTCTGGGTTCTTTCTAAATATGCATATAAAACTGGTAGAGCTATATAACCCTTCACAGTTTCTGTCCCCTTCTTCAATGCAGAAACTATGCTCTTTCTGAAATCTTTAGATGCCCCCTTGTCCCACTTCAAAGGTCCCCAAAATCAGTATCCTTCTAATTAAGACTTCCCACCTAAGTCATAGTCTTTTAGTGCCCTGATTTCACTCATTTAATAAACAAACACTTTCTGATCAGCTACTATGTGGGTCCCAGATCCCTGAGCCAAGGACCTGTATTGGCCAGTGGCCTGTTAGGAACTGGGCTGCACAGCAGGAGGTAAGCGGCAGGCAAGCGAGCAAGGTTTCACCTGTATTTGCAGCTGCCCCCTGGTACTAGCTAGCATCACTGTCTCAGCTCCAGCTTGGATCATCAGACATTAGATTCTCATAGGAGAACCAGTCTCTGGTTCCAAAAAGGCTGGGGACCACTGATACAAACCTTAAAGATCACAGGGGTTCCTATCCCTAGAGTTTAACAATATATCAGGAATTACAGGTTTGATTTGATATAAATAATCTGGATATCAAATTATCCTATATCCTAAATCTAAATTTCTTTCTTCATACCATCCTTATTGCATTATCAGGATTTGGGTTGTTTTCCTATGATGATGCGGCCTGATGTCCATAAATCAGACATAAAATCCACCTTCAGAAAGTTCACTTTTTTTCTGCAAAGCAATGGAATTCATCTTTCTTTTCCCTTCCTTCACCTTAAGAATCAGAATACAAAAGATATCAAGAGCTATACTAATAATGTTGAAGCTTACAGAAGGTTTTTATAAAGCTAAAAAGAAGAATCAGAAGTCAGAAGTAGAAATGACCTGTGCCACAATGGATTGTTATAATAATTCAAGCATGAGTTTGTATTCTCTTTAGAAATAGGTTCTTCTCTTGAATGAACTAGGCTAAAGGTAATTCCTATTTTACATAAATAAAATCAAGTTGCCAAAATGTGACCTCTGAGTCATAAAGAGGAAAATTGCTCACTATTCTAAATTCCACAACATAGTTCATCCATTATAACATGATAAATTAGAACAACAAAAATGATACTTTTAACGTTAAATAGTGAAGAATGTGTTTTAAATATTTCTGTGTTCCATGGAGTTTGGAAATGCAATGCAAACACTCAAGTCATATGCAAAGTGAATAGTTTTAATGAATGCTAAAACAGGAATCAAAAAATCTCACTGTTAAAGGAAAAAATAAAACAGAGAAAACATAACTGGGCAACAACACGGCCTAAGTAATTAGACTATTCTTGAAAATCAAAGCCCAAAACAAAACACCCTGATGTGACTGAAGACTTAAGCATGACTTTATTTGCAATCAGCGAGGAAAAGGGGACTTCCACTAAAGCACATATATGTGTTACGGAAAAACCAGACAAGATTTACAGATGACGTCAAAGATCACTCAAGTTCTTGCCCTAGATCAACAAAATCGGAAGGCTAATTTCAAACTGCTGCCCAGCACTTTTAGAATTTGCCAAAGTTTGAAGATTTTTGTTCTTTCAAGGGAAGAAAGCAGCAATGAATAACAATAGTGTACTTCCTGGCCTTAGGAAGAAGGAGACAGGAGCTCTCCAGCTGCACTTCCTAGAGAAGTATACCAGCGGCCTTCTGCAAACTGAGATCAAATTGCCCAGAATTCACAGGATAGCAGTTATGGGAGATGACCTAAAATACTGATCTGTTGCAAAGAGGATGTCGTGCAAACCACACAGGAACTGACAGGAAATCAGCCCTTGGGCTGGCACTTACACATTCAAGAAGGCTAGGAATCCTGGACCTTTGACAGCCAAATTTCATCATCTTCCTTTGTAGGAAGAGTTACCCTTCAGAGAGAGCAGTCAAAAAAATAAACGCTTGTGCATAGCTTTTCTGGTGCCTATTTAATAACACTGCTCCCTGCCTGAATCAGTAGTTTCCTCACATGTGCTAAAACTCCATCTAAGGTCCTACAGTACTACTTCACCAAAAATCACATGTTTGCTGGCATGCACCTTCATTCTGTCAGCCATGAGCCCACTGAATGCCATAAATGATTCACAGGCTGTAATGATGGTAAGGAGAAAAACTAATATTTGGAGTTCACCAAATAATGAGTCACACTCCTGGAAGAAAAGAAATCATTATTATTGGCAGCCCGATGGGATAAAATTTTAAAAATTGTTTTTAACTTTAATATTCATTCCATAAAAGTTGGCAAAACGAAAACAATTGAGAAACATGTGATATCTGGTTTGCTTATGCCTTATAAAAGTCCAGTTCACGCTCCAAGAAAAAGCATGAGTAGGATATCTATTACCTATTCCTAGACTTGCCTTCTGGACTCACTGCTGCCAAGTTACTCATTCTCCCACACAACACTTTCCATACTAATTTTGACCCTTAAGAAGCAAAAAGAAGTCATGCCTTCTTTGTACCCAAATGCCAAAATGGAATCTTTTAGTATTTCACCTTTACAAAGGGAATGTTTGAAAACAGGCCTCTCTGGCTGTGACATCAGCGCGTTACCGAGGCCTCCGAGGGCCGGAGGAAACACTCCCAGTCCCTCGCAGTGCTGCTGCACTCCTACGGTGCAATCTGGCAGTGGCCAGGGACCAAGTCTTTAAAGCTGTTTTATGGTATTTAACATATGGTCATAAATTGCTCAGTGCTCTAAAGAGGGTCTAAATTTGCCACCCCTATTGATGAGAAATGTTCTTATTTATTTAAATTTAGTGGCAAATTGGCACTTCTCCAGATGGAGAGGTTTAGGCATAAGCACAAAGGAAGAACTAACTAGAGATGAGTTGTAACTTTTCTATATGCTGAACGCAACCACATCCTCTTAGGCTTACAGCTCCATTATCAAACAGAGTTAACACACAGAATGACAATAATATAAAAAGATTCTCATTTCTAAGGCCCAAGAAGGGGGAAAACAAATTTTATTCAGACTGCATAAGAATATATTTTTTGAAATCCTTTCTCTTAATCTTCAAGCTAACTCTAGTCCCATTCATCTCTCTCTTCCCTTGTCCCTTCACTCCCCTCATAATTTAGATGTATCTGGTCTTCATCTGGAATCCTCTATCTACGGAACTCCCTGGAACGTCCTAAATCCTCCAGCATCCAGTTTTCTATTCCACCATATTTTTGGTTGTTATTTTTTTAATGGCTCTAATTCCCCATCACTAAATACACGATCCTACCAAAACATGTCGTTCTCTTCCTTTTACAACCAATCCCTGTAGCCAAAGCCAGAAGCAAAACAAGAATTTTATTTTTTTGGTGGAGCTGTTACTAATGATATTAGTATGAATGGTGTCGAAAGGGAAATGTGAAGGATAAAGCCACTTTTGGTTTTCTCTTTTTTATATGCTGATACAGAATTGGCTAGAATCAAAAGATGATTATCTTGCCTGATATTGGAAATGTGAAGGATTTCAATAAATTAGAGGTTTGATAGCAGCCTAGGAACAGTACTAGAACTGTTCTATAAAGAATTAGTAGACTGGTTATATCGGACACACGTTTCGCTTTTTAATTTCAATAGAAAAAAGAGTCACATCTGTCACATAAATACATATAAAAAGATAAATAGATTTATTAAGAATCAATATATGCAAATTAATATGAATGATGTCATATACTAGAAATTAAGACATGGTTTGTATCTTTAGGGAGAATGGAAATATGAAATCTCAATTATTTCCTCTAAAGCAGACAAATAATCCGGTGAAAATCAATGGAGATCAACTATCAGGTAATGCTACATAAAGCCTGCTGTGCAACCTGAAGTGGTCTGGAGTGACCGTGCCATCTGGAATGGCCATCAAATGTCCCAAAAGGTCTTATGCCAACTGCCATCTGAAATATCCTAGAGAAGGGATGTTGAATGTTCTGAAGGGCCAAAATAATAAAGAAAAGAGACTAGTTCAAAACAAACAGAAGCACAACTGGGCCCTCCATACACTCCATTAAGAACCTAGTTCCCTAAGTATCCTTTATTCAGACCCGAATTTTAAAATATCTGCTATGCCACCTGCGAAAAAGTTATGAGTCCCTCAATTCCAGACACTATTCCCAGTACTATAATCTTGCGTGCATGTGCACACACAAGGAATCACACTGAAAAACAAAGATAATTAATAGAAATGTAGGCACTTATTAGCATCAACTTCTCATAAGATGCTATACATTTACTAAAATGGTCCATATCCTAGGCCATAAAACAGTTCCCAATAAATTTAGAAGGATATAAATTATACAAAGTATGTTCTCAGACAGTAATGGAATTAAACTCAAGATCAACAAAAGAAAGATATCTGAAAAATTCTAGAAACTAAATGACATGTTCCCAAATAACCCATGGGTCAAAAAAGAAATTAAAATAAAAATTAGAAAATATGATAAATTAAAATGAAAACACAAAATACCCAGGATATGTAAAGCAATAGCTGGAAATTTATAGCATTAAACACTGACATTAGAAAAGAAGAGCAATCTCAAATCAATGTCTTCAGCTTCCATCCTAACAAACTAGGAAAAGAAAAGCAAGTAAACCCAAAGTAAGAGAAGATCAGAATGGACATCAGTGAAATAGGAAACAGAAGTACAACAGAGAAGATGGAGAAACCCAAAAGCTGGTTCTCTGAGATGAATAAAATTTAAAAATTAGCCAGACTGGTAAAGAAAAGAGAGCCAGCAAGAGAAGAAACAAGCTACTAATATTAGGAAAAACAGAAGTGAATCATTACTTATTTTATATATTTTTTAAATGAGAATATTATGAAAAACTTTATGCCAATAAATTTAGCAACTTAGATGAATTAGACAAATTCCTTTAAAGATATGAACCACCAACACTCAATCAAGATGAAGTAGATAACCTGACTAGTTATACATTTACTGAGGAAACTGAATGTATACTGTAACACCTTCTCACAAAGAAAACTTAAGGTCCAGATGATTTCACTAGCAAATTTGCACCAAACATTTAAGAAAGACATAATTCCTCACAAATCATTCTCCCAAAAATGAAAAGGATTTTTGTCACAACTCATTCTATTTTGAAGTCATCTTTTTATGCCAAAACTAGTAAAAGCATCAAATGAAAACTGCAAACCAATACCATTCATGAACATAAATTCAAATTTCTAAACATTTTTAGAAAATTGAATATCACAATATATAAAAAGGCAAATATATCATGACCAACTGAAGTTTATATCAAAGATGCAAGGTAAGTTGGATATTCAAATATCAATTGATGAAATCTACTATATTAGTAACATTAAAAAAAAGTGATCATCTCAATAGATGAAGAAATGTATTTGCCAAAATCCAACAGCCATTCCTGATTTTAAAACAAAACAAAAAACTCTCAACTAACTAGCTATAGAAGGAAATTGATAAAGAGCATCAGTAAAAAATATATAGCCAAGAGTATACTTAATGGTAGAAGACTAAATGCTTTTCCCCTAAAATTTGAAACAAGGTAGGAACGTCTGCCTTCATACTTGTATTTAACAGTACATTGGAATTCTAGTCAGTGTACTAAGGCAAGGAAAATAAAAGGCATTCAGATTGGATAGGAAGAAGTAAAACTGTCATTTTCACAACTGACAATTTTCTATGTAAAAAATCCTACAGACTAAATACAAGCTACTTTAACTCATACATAAGCTTATCAATGTTGCAGGATCCAAGATAAATAGACAAAAAAAAAACTCAACTGTATCTCTCTATACACCAGCAATGAACAATCAGAAACTAAAACTCAGAAACAACACAATTTACAACAGCATAAAAATAATTGTGACCAAAAAAGTGCAAGATCTATATATGGAAGAGTGAAAAATGTGGAAAACTAAAAAATTAACAAGCTGATTCCACATTTTATATGGAAATGCAAAAGGACCTAGAATTTCCAAATCCATTAAAAAAGGAGAGAACAAAAATTGGAGTATTTATACTACTTAATTTCAAGACTTATTATAAAACTACAGTCATCAAAACAGTGTGGTATCAGTATAAAGTTAAACATATAAGTCAACAGAACACACTAGAAAGTCTGGAAGAAGCCTCACACATATATGGTCAATTAATTTTTGACAAAGTGCAAAGACAATTAAGAACAAAAAGGATATTCTTTTCAATAAATAGCACTGTAACAACTCGGTATCCATACACAAGGAAGGAAGGAAGGAAGGAAGGAAGGAAGGAAGGAAGGAAGGAAGGAAGGAAGGAAGGAAGGAAGGAAGGAAAGGAGGGAGGGAGGGAATACCTATAAATCATACATCTAATAAAGGACTTGTATCAAAAATATATGAAAAGCTTTCAAACTCAATTATAAAAAAAAAAATCCAGTTTAAAAAAATACAAGTGAAAGATCTGAATAGGCATTTTACTAAAGACAAAGTACCATGAGCTTTTTACAATATATGAACAAATAAAATGTATGGCAGCAATAGCACAAAGGACAAGTGCGGGGAGGCAGAGAGCAGAGGAAAGAGAACTAAGAGAACTATATACTATTGTTAGGTTCTTACATTATAAATGAAGAGTTACAATATTTTTAATAGCAGATTGTGAAAAGTTAAAGACACATATTCTAAACACTGGAACAGCGTGGAAAAGACGGATACAATTGTTCATCTTCTAGCTAGACTAATCAAGAAAAGCAGAGAAAAGCCAAACATAATTTATCATTGTCAGGAAAGAAAAAAGGGACATTACTACAGATTATACAGGCAGATAAAAAGATAACAAGGGAATATTATGAATAGTATTATGCCAATACATTCAATAACTTGGATGAAATGTACAAATTCCTTGAAAAACAAGACTATGAAAGCTCACTTAAAAATAATTAACCTGTTAGCCCTACATCTGTTAAATTGCACTTGCAGTTAAAAACCTTCCCACACGCACAAATACACACACTCTCTAGGCTTAGATGGCTTTACTAATGAATTCTATCAAACATTTAAGGAATAAATATAAATTCAATGCTTCACAAACTCAGAAAGTAGAAGAGGACCAACACTTCCCAACTCATTTAAGAGGCCGAATTACTCTGATACCAAAAACCAAGTAAAGAACTATAAGAAAAGTACAGAACTTCAGCATCAAATAGAGATGCAAACATCTTTAAAAGAATATAATTAATCAAATCTAGCAATATATAAAAGGATAACACAATCATCAAATGGTATTAATCTCAGGACTGCAATATTGGCTTAACATCTGAAAATCAGTTTACTCATCATATTAACAGGAAAAAAAAAAAGAGAGATAAACCATGTGATCATCCCAATAGTTAGAGAATTTAGCATTTAACATATTAACATTTTTTTCAATAATAAAAACTCTCACCCAACTAAAATTGATGGGAATTTTCTCATCGATAAAGGGTATACCTACATTTGACAATTATACTTGATGAAACATTAAACACCTTCCCCTTACAATTGGAAATAAGGCAAAGATGTCTGATTTCCTCACTTCTGCTCAACACTGTTCGTGGGCTTATTCAGTGCAATAAAATACAAATAAGAAATATAAATCATACAGACTGGAAAGGAAGAAGCAAAATTGTCTTTTCACAAGTGATGTGATTGTTTATGAAGAAAACAGGAAATCTACAAAAAATTACTAGACTACTAATAAGTGAATTTAAGGACACAGCAGCAAACAAGGTCAATATAACCAAAATCAATCATACTTCAACAGAATGGCAACAAAATGTTAGAAAAAAAAGTTGAAAAAAGAAAACTATTTACATTATAAATTAGCACCAAAAAATATAAAATATCTACAGGTAAATTTAACAAAATTTGTACAAGATCTGTTTACTAAAAACTACAAAAACACTGAAAGAAATTAAAGAACTAAATAAACAGTGTTATTAATTTTATCTATTGGAAGACTCGATATTATTAAGATATCAATGCTCCACAAATCAACCTCCAGATTCAATGCAATTCCAACAGGATTTCTGTAGACATATGACAAGCTGATTCTAAAATTTCTATGGAAATACAAAAAACCAGAAAAGCCAAAACAACTTTGAAAAAGAAGTTGCAGGGCTTACACTATCTGATTTAAAGACTCACTATATCACTGTATTAATTAAGAGAGTGTTGTATTCTCATAAGGATAGACGTATCAGTGGAATATAATGTAAAGTCCAGAACAGACCCACAGTTAAATGGTTAATTAACCTACATCATGCCAAAATTAACTCAAAATGGATCGCAGGTCAAAATGTCAAAGGTAAAAATATAAAACTTCTTTAAAAAATCTTTAAGAACTTCAAATAGGCAAAGATTTCTTAAAAAGCCAAATACATAAGCAATAAAAGAAAAAATTGTTAAATTGGACTTCACCAGTATTAAAAACTTCTGTTCTTGGAAAGATACCAGTAAGACTAGGAGAAAATATTGACAAACTGACAACGACTTTTTAGACTATATAAAGCATGGGCGTCCTCAACCCCTGGGGCTATGGACCAGTACCGGTCCATGGCCTGTTAGGAACCAGGAGAGCCAGCAAAGCTTCATCCATATTTGCAGCCGCTTCCCAGCACTAGCATCACTGCCTCAGCTCCACCTCAGATCATCGGGCATTAGATTCTCATAGAAGCACGGGTCCTTGGTGTCAAAAAGGTTGGGGACCTCTTAAAAGAACACTTGTAATTCAACAAAAGACCAGCAATCCAATCAAAACAGTAAAAGATTTGAACAGACTTCACAACAAAAGATAGACAAATAAATAGCCAATAAGCACGTGCAAATGAAAGTTAAAACCACAATGAGATACCTCTACACATCCACTAGAATGGATCTAATTTAAAAGACCAACAATATCAAATGTTGGCAAGAATATGAAATAATTACACTGCTCATAAATTGCTAGTAGAAATGTAAAATAGTACAACCACTTTGGAAAAGAGTTTAGTAATTACATACTTATAAAGTTAAACATACACTTAGCTTATAATGCAAATGCACTCCTGGATATTTTCCTAAGAAAATTAAAACACATCTTCACAAAAAGATAAGTAAAAATTGTAATAGCAGCTTTATTTTTAATAGCCAAAAACTGGAAACAACTCCAATGTCCTTTAATAGATGAATGAATTAAAAAACTGTGACCTGTCCATACAATGTTATACAGTTAACAATTAAAAAAATAGTATTGATATAAGAATATGGACGAATCTCAAAAAAAAACATGCTGAGTGAAAGCCATACAACAAAAACTACATAGTATGCAATTCCCTTTATATGAAATTCTAAAACAGGAAAAGCTGCTTTATAATTTCAGAGAGAAGATAAGGCTCAGGGATTAGGAGGATGGTGGTGGAGGGGACTGACTTGTAGAGGGAAGGAAACATTCTGTATCTTCCAGGGAAGAAAATATTCTATATTTTGACTATGATATAGTTACATAGGTGTTTACAACTGTCAAAATTATGTAACTGTACTTATTTTTAAAATAGGTACATTGTATTGTATGTAAATACCTCAATAAAGTTAATATAAAAAGGAGGCTAGAAATTTATATCAGAGTTACTGTGTGTTTAAATGAGATCATATATAAAATAAAACTAACTATAAAATAAATGCTCATTAAGTTAGTTTAGCAATTATATCAGTCCTTTTTAATACACAATAATCAGCATCAAGGCCAAATTTTATATATAGATATATTGCTATACTTGAGCTGACTTTATAAATTAATATTAATTGCTATTCTTAAAAATTATTTCTAACATTCCATGAATTCCAAGAAAATAAAATATTCTGAAATGCCAGCACAAAGGAATCCTCAAAATCTGAGGGAGAGATAAAGTCTAATCCACAAAATTAGCACTTCTTATTTGCCTTTCATGAGCATTTTTAGAACATTCACTAAATCAAAGGTGACCTGCCTCCCTAATTAGCTTCTAAAAATACTTGAATGCTAGATAATAATCTTTAAGTAAATTAATCCTTTGAAAAGATAAAAATAAAGTAAAATGAACTATGCTACCAAGGAAAATTATAATGCCTCTCAGCATGATGCAAAATACTAAATCCGTTGACACATTGTCCAACTATACTTATAAGGCTCAACTGTTAGAAGTCAGAGTAAAAACAGTTAACTTCTACTCTCCTTGCAGGTGATCTTGGAGATTAGAAGAATGTGGGCAAAGGAGACTCCTCGAGAGGCAGATTTGTGGGTTCATATGAAGAACCAAATATGGCACAAAATAGACTATTTTATAATTTCCTTGGTCCGTCCTACTGAAGCCAAAACAGTGTGAACAAAAGCAGAAACAGAAAAAGCAGGGTGTTTGTAAAGTACAATGAGCAAATCACTTGTACAGGCATTTTACTTAGATTGTCAACGAAGCTCAAACTGGGGGGGTAGGGGGACCGAGAGGCTGGAATGGCAGACTGTGACAGCCTTGAACACTACACTGAGGGATCCAGTCACCAAGTTATGAATGGGAAGAGAGAAAGGGTTAGAGCAGAACGATTACTCAGTTAACATATTCCAATCAGATTATTTATTTTAAACAACAAGAATTTTTTCATAAAATAACACTGTCATCCCAACAAAACTGCCAGCTATAGCTATAGCTACGGCATCCAGCTTTTGGACCTGCTGGCCAAAGTTCAAAATATAAGGTGTAATACACCAAACAAAGTGCAAAATTCTTATAGATAAGAGAAACTCGAGAGAACTTTAATATCTCTTTCAACTGGTGCAACAAACTTTTCCACAACACTACTGGGACTTTCAAATGCTGCCAGTTTTGGTGTTCAGTTTGTTTGACAACCATCAGCATCATATGTCTCTCTATATAGCACTGTGGAAGTAAATTTTTAGAGGACAAACAGTAGGAAAAAAAGAGCATTCTGAGTTTACTACGTTGACTGGCTAAGACAAAGTAACATGTAATAGACCTAAGATGCAAAAAGCACTGTGTTAATGCACACATAAGTACACACGTGCGTGTGTGCGCGCACACACACCACACCACACACCAGCCAAACCACTTGAGATAGGATCAAAAATAAAGGCGATTGCAAGATTCAGTAAAACAGAAGTTCTAGGACACCTTTTGCAATGTGTCTATAAAAATAGTTGATTTGACCACTGTTTAATTAACTGGTACGTTCCATTTAAATAGCGGTTCCGAGATTGGTTTCATTTTGTCATAATCATTTTCCAAAAAGTACAAGTATAATTTAGTAATACATTATCGAAGTCTTGGAAATGAACGGTAATTTTACACTATTCCTCTGAGAACATGGGAGAGAATGTATTATCCTAATCATAATCTTTGTGTTTTTTTCCAATTTTTCCTCTGAACGAAGGCTTTTCCTCTGGAAGTCTTTTAACTTCAAAAGCTTTGGAGATAATTTTTTGGCATGACTTCTTCACTCTTTCACAAATGGTTTGAAATATTCATCATTCCTCTCAGATGATAAACAATAGTATTGCTTCTATTGTTAAAGTAGAAAATGTCTATAGTTTCTTGGAAGCTCTTTAGAAAGAATTCCTAAAACAATGTAATAGATACCTCTCTGGGTACCTGCCCAAGCCATACTGACCTTGTGCTAAACTAGCCTCTAGTAACCAAATTGATAATACATGACCCAAAACTCTTCACCATATGACTGGATCACGAGTGCACACCCAGCCCAAGCTGCCAACCAGACCCTCTCTTTCAGAAATTTAGATTCCAAACCCATAGGCAGTCTCTGGTGGCCTTGAACTTAGTCAACATTTAAGGGGCTCAGGAAACTCTTTCTATACTATATCAGGAGAAATAGAGAAATCTGGGGTAAACGAATAAAGTGAATATAGTGACAACAGAGAATACTTTGCAGGACAAAAACACAAACAAGGACACAGATGCTGACTGGCTACTATGGTATATCATCTTTCCAGTCCCGGTTTCGGTGCCTTAGAGCAGTGGTACCCAACGTTTTTGGCACCAGGGACCGGTGCTCCTATGAGAATCTAATGCCTAATGATCTGAGGTAAGGCGGTGATGCTAGCACAGGGGAGTGGCTGCAAATAAGCTTTGTTTGCTCACCTCCTGCTGTGCAGCCCAGTTCCTAACAGGCCATGGAACAGTACCATCCATGGCACAAAAGTTAGGGACCCTGCCTTAAGGAGTAGCTATACTTCCTGCCCTTGAGCACCATGAAATCCACTTAATTTCTTACAAAGACAAACAAACTCTGTTCCAACGGATTTCTTAGAACCAAACAGTCCCTGTATGAAAAATATAAATTTTAAATAAAAGATTATTTCAAATTTGAAACCAATGCTAGCAAATCACTTGATTTAACAGCCACAGTCCTGCTTGATATAACTTCTAATATTTCAAAAATCTCTCTTTATAGTTACATCAAGTGTTATTCAACAAACTTGTAAAATTGAGAATACTTCAGAGTTCTGTCACTTCCTTATTGAACCTCATCATTGCCAGATCGAAAGAATGAACAAGGTTCATTTATTCCACAAACATTTATTGAGCCCCTCTAAATGCCAGACAATACACTAGAGATTGGAAATAAAATATGGGGAAAATAGCCCAACTCAATAGGGTACACAAAAACAAACACAATAATTCCTTCAAGAACGAAGTGCTATAGATCATGAATAGGGTGGCTGTTTTTACAAATATGCCTTTATATGAAGCTCACTGATCTTCCTCTGTGAATTTTTTGTTAAAATTGGTAAATTTTCGCTCATGTTGGTGGCACCATCCTACATTTTAACGTGTATTTACTTAAATCAACCTGGATCGTTGAAGATTCAATCCTTTGAATCTTTTCCAATCCTCTTGAAGTAAGTACCAGTTGTCTCTTCTACAATCAGGAAATGCAAAGACTTCTCTTTAATTCAGCTATCCTTTGATATTTTCCATAAGAATCTTACACAAACTGGCAACTCTTCCCCTGCCCCAGGACTGAAGAGTTGTCTCTTCACATTAAAAGAGCTGAGGACCCAATAACATCAATCCCAATGTACTGTGATCTTCTGGGTTTTTGTATTCCCTATGTAATGTTTTTGAATTCCCTATTGTTACAGAAAGCAATTCATGAATCATGGATAGAAATATACCCCTCCTTTGTCTTTCATTCTCATTAACATTAACTGCACAAAATTTCCTTTATTCACAGATGAAATATTTAGAGAACTGTTTTCTAATACAGAAAATATTCTGAAATATAAAATTTAGTTACATGCTATTTTCATGAATCCGCTTTGCGCAGGCAGAGTAGAATATATAAAGACAAAATTGATACAGACTCCAAATCTGCAAAGTACTGTATGTCCTTCCTGTTTTCTGAATTGTTAAGCGCAATGTTCCAATTACAAATTTCTTATATAAAAAAATTCTAAAAACTGAATTTCTGTTGGCAAAAGACTGATACAAGTAACAGAATGTCATATTCTTTATAACACTGTATTTCAAACAACAAAAATCTGAACACTAGGATTCATTAATTCATGCATGCATGCCTTTATTTTATTCCTTCAACAAATATTTAATTGAATATCTTTACTGTGACTGAAGATAAAATTTAATAAATAAAAGTCTCCATCTATAACTTCACTGAAATTAAAGTTATGAAATAAAATTACTATAAGCTCCAAATACTTTGATTCAGCCTTAGTTAAAATTTTAGTTTAAACCACCCACCATAAGTTTTCAATGGGATTTAATGAAACTTTGGATAAAGTTGTTTACTATGATCGATGCAAGACCCACCCTCCCATTAAATGATAGTAAAGAAACCAAAAAATCCAAAACAACAGGAGAATGAAAAAGAGAGAATAGCAATCAGTAGATGAGACGATTCGACAAACTCCTGGAAGGCAGAATGCAGATCGAAGAGTAGTAGTGCTTGATGAGACAAGGCAGAGAACGCTCTGGCTGCAATAATGTGAAGGAGAGGCCACTGATGAGGGGGAAGCCATTTGTCCTCGTAAAGCCACAAAAAAAATTGTAGTCATCCAGTATAAGGAGAGGCAAGTGATATGAAGCTAAGAACAGGGAGCTTTTTAACTAAAAGCTCCACAAGGAATAATCTACATAGGCATCCCTCATGCTAACAGCTGGCCCACCATTAACCCACACACGCAGTAAGCCCAGCACATACAGGAGTCCTAATCAGAGTTTTATTGTCTGTCTTAAATACCAATGGACAGCCAAAAGCCACCTTGTATTTGAGGAAGGCTACAGAATAACAGAGGGGAAAAAAGATGATAAACAAAAACATAATCCCTAGGGGAAATTAAAATAATTCAGAAAACAGAAGAAAATTTTAAATTTATATATACACATATACATGTATATATCTGTATGTATAAAGAGAAAACTTTTAAGATACTGTATTCGTAAAATAAGAACAAGACATTGTGAAAGAGAAACAGAGATAAGGGCAAGAAAGAGCTCTTAGAAATTAAGATACCTAAATATGACCGTGGTAATAAAAAATTATCCGAAGAGCTACAGGAAAGGTGGACGCAGGAAAGGCGGAAGGGTGGTGGGAGGAGTGGGATCTGAGACAAGTTATTTGACACTATGTTCCAAGATAAAGGGATAACCTGTTTACCGAGACAATTCTATAAAACAGAATTTTCAATACGTAGATTCTACAAAACAAGGTCAAATCCAAGAGAATAATAAAGGTAAATCTCATAGTAATAACTATGCAGGAACAGGCCGGCAGGGCAATCATCCATGCAACCTACAGACAAGCACGGAAGACAATTATGAATTTAGAACAGACAATAGGTTATCGATCTTAACAATGCCAAAGGAAAATAACAGAAAATAAAAACTGGGAGGCAAAGGAAGAGGAATGGAAGGAAAGGCAGGAACTAATATTTTCATCTTATAAAGTAGGGAGCCGAAAGACATTACCTATGGTTAATGGAAAACTAAGTAAAAGTATACTAAGTGTTCATCATCGCTGCACAGAGACTGTGCTTAAGTATTAACAGTGCTAACTGTGTGCCAGGCACTTAGCAAGAATTTTTCCAAACTATTCATTTAACCGTACAACACATGCTTAAAATGATCCTTAAAGAAAATATTTTAAAATTACAGGGTAATTTTAGGAAACAATAGTGGTGATATAACTACATTAAAGAAGAGGAGAAGTGAGAGGCTGATATCTCATTCTATCAGAGCAAGAAGCCAAAAGATAATAATATCTACAATAAGTTGAGAAACAGGAGCATAGCATATTATTTAGATATACGGTCATCCCCAGAAGAACACTGAAACAATTTTTTAAAAATTTAAATGGGTCCCTTGAGAAAAGGACTAGGGTTAGAAGAAAAAGGACAGAGGACTATTGCTTTCATATATAAAAAACTTCTGAACTGCTTACATTTTTAACCATGTAATTTATTTTGATCATTTCTTTTAAATTTAGTTTACATTTTTTCCCAAAAAGTAGCAATCTAATCTGTCCTACTACCTCAAACAGGTGAAATTCTTTTGTATTTCAATGATTTCCAGAGAATGATCTAGTGATGCAAGTCAACACGTCACAAATTTTTTACTTCATGCTGGATTTGGTAAGTTAATATAAAGTAACTACAGAACACTAAGACATGGCCCCTCCTGGCCTATGATGGTAAAGACACAGTCTATGATCTGAAAGGTACTGTTTGCCCATCTGTCCCATCTTTAATGTCTATGTTCTTTATTCTTCTTTTTATGAATAGAGAGACTTTAGTACCCTATTCACCACAAGTACAGACAGATTCAAGAGAGAAAATTCCTGATGAGATTATTGATGCCAACCAACCAAAGCTATCATTTCACTCCAGACTAGAGCTTCAGCACTGGTAATACGGCAAAGAAGGGCTGATGCAACCAAAGCAGATGCTCTCTATGGTGCACTAAATCCAGTGGTAGACCCTGCATGTCACTCAGTGAGGTCACAAACCAGCGACCCAAGAGCTCAAACCAGCCCCCGCACACCCTGGGTCTGGTCTGGCCTGCGTAATGCTGGCACATGCCGTTCTTAATTTTGAAAAAGTGGCCAACATCTAAAATTGACAGAATTCATATAAAAATTCAGGTTTCCACCTTCTCTCAAATTAGTAGAGGCAGTCCCTCAAGACGGGGTACATGTGCCTCAATCTGCCACACCTTGCCCACCTTCCTCATTCAGGGTGCCAATCTGGTCCTTGTCGCTATCTGCATTTCTGACCTTTGCTATGAAAGAGATAACATGTGTATGCCTATTTGACCACAACTTATTTCCTGTTGACTGCCTTACTTTGACTAGAACTAGGATTGAAAGACAAAGTTTTAAAAAGTGAGAAATCCTAGTGATCAATATCTCAGGAAATAACATGTAGCAGCCGGAAACAAAAACTAAAGCACAAAGCTTAATGACCAGCACTATAATCTACATTTTCAGTAAAATAGCCATCATTCACTTACATTTTAACGTCTCTCCAGCATACGGTATGTGCAGTTTAAATCGGTCACAGTTGGGTCCAGGAGTCAAGGATGTGCAGCTTTCAAAGAAAAAGAAAATGATTTTTTTTATGTAACCCACATATTTATGATATTTGTTAAAGTAAATAAAAAGTGATCTTTATAGATAAAAGATTAAAGCACCAGCTTATAGAACAGGATAAAAGCCCTTAATGGTCATGGAGGCCAAGACAATGATACTTGCCCTAAAACAAATAATTCATTTATCTCACAATAAAACCTTTATGCCTTCTAAAAACAAACACCAACACCGCTTCAACTATTTCAAACAAGTTTATCCCTCCTTTGAAACAGGTATATCATCCAAAAGAGATCTGTAGTCTTTGATGTGCCAAGAACTGGAAAATAAGAGTAGTTTTATCATCATATTTTAAATGTAGACTCTTAGCTTTTACTCAGTACTAAAAAGAACCCACTTTTGGCTTTTTTCTGGTACCACATGGATTTTTCTCTTTCCTCTAGATTTGGCACCCCACACTTACATCTGCGGAGAGCACAATGCACTGCGCTCAGTTTCAGATAAAATGCAAAGTTAAGGGGGAGAGGTGTGCGTTAGTCACCTAGGTCTCAACAGCTTATTTTTTTTAATCTATTATTTCATAAAGTTCTACAATGATCTTTGTCTTTACACAGATTTACTGTATATCTTTCATGATCTTACAAGCCATAACTTCAACTGCATAAAAGCAGTATTGGCTTTGTAAATTAATAAAATATTAATATGAAGACTAAGGAAGTTATATGTCTTCATTTAGTTTCTTAAAAAGTAAGGTTTCTCATTTATAAAGTAAAGCAAGAAGGCTAGTTTTCTTTCATAACTCCAAAACTTGCTATGAAAATTTTCTGAAAAAGACCCTACAGAAGCCGTTTAATGAATGAAAGCATTGTTGGAACAAATGTACAGCTTCTCTAGACGGGCATTCTGAAGGGCGATGGTCATTGGAAAATGAATTTGAGAAATGCTGGCTCTAAAAAAATCTAACTCAGACCTAATACTAGATTTACCATTACTTTTTCCTAAAACTATTTGAATGTGAAAGAAAAGAACCAAACAAAATCTGAAATTCAGATGCATTTAACATAAATCATTAGATTGGTTAGTCTTTATCTTCAGAGGCCAACAACATCACCAGTTTAAACTACACAACAAAGTTGCACTGGTAATTGCATACTAATGTATTTTAATTTTTCACAGGCTTTAAGAACACATTCTCCTTTACCTTTCAATGTAAAAAAGTTCTTCAGGGCACATTTTCCTAAGTAAAATATTGCCTTTATAGTAGAATCTTTTCTAACCCACAGCACAGTAGTTACTTGAAAACACTTATGGAAAACACATAAATCATAGCTTTACAAAATGTAATCTAACAATAGAGATGATCCTACGAGCAACACTAAGAATTTTTTCTTATCTTCAACCAACACCTAAAAATGATTAAACAAAAAAAAAAAAATAAATAAAAACACCTTTCATAATCAAGTGTCTTGTGGGACTTAAGGATCAAATTATCTATCTGTGTAGTTTAACAAATGAAGTTATTAATAGTACAGGAAATTCTCAGGATTAATCTGATTCTAGTTTGTTTGAATAAGCCCTCCTCTTTAATGTGAAATTCGTTTCTGCATGGTTGCATTCACTGTTGGGCCACATTTTATTATGATATACGAAGGCTTTAACCAGGACTGGGAAAGGGTTTTCGTGCTGTGCGCCTTCTCTCTCCTCCCTTACTATGTGAACCGCTGGCTCCAGCCTCCTCAGGGTGTGAAAAGGTACAATTCTCCATCTGAGTGATTCATTCACTGATTTTTTTTTTTCACTTCAATGAGATTTATTGAGCATTGTTCTGTGTGTTAGGAATACAGGGTGGACAAGACAGACAAGATCTACAATCTCATGGAATGTGAATTCCGGCAAGGTCGTGACACACAGAGACAAATATATAAAGATGGTTTAAGAATGTTAAATGTCATGAGGAAAATAAAACAGGGTGCTGCAATAAAACAGGAGCTACATCACACTGGAAGACTGAGGAAGACAGCTGGAGAAGGTGAAGTCCAAAACCTGAAAACACGAATGGGCCAACCATGCAAAGTTCCGGGGAACAGCATTCCAGACAGAGGGAACAGCTGGTGCCAAGTTGTGAAGGCAGGACCAAGCTTGACATATCTGGGGGAGAAATCTTGACAAGTCTGGGCAATGCAGCTAGAGCCATGTGAATGAGGGAGAGGAGAGCAAAAGATCAGGACAAGGAGCGAGCAAGGGACATAACTGTAGAGCCACGTAGGTGGTGGCAATTAATCCAGGTTTTATTCCAAGAATGAAGGAAGATTTTAAGAAGAGTAATATTATCTGACTCTGTGCTTTTAAAAGGTCACCCTGTCCACTGTACGGGAAAGAGACAGCAAAGAGGTAAAATGAAAATGGGGAGACCAGAGAGGAGTCCACTTCAGGCAAGAAAGACGGACACTTAGACGAAGTAGCAGCAGTAGTGATGGAGACAAATGGATTTACTCAATAGTGGCGACTAGCAGGGGAGCAAATTTAGGGCGAAGGGAAATCAGGAGTGTGAAGTGTGAGGTGATAACCAAATCTTAAATGGAAACAGAGCCAGATTACTGGATGGGCTAGCCAAAAAATACCAAAACTTACCCTAGAGAGAGTGCCGTATGTTGTTGGAAAGATCACTCACTTGCAGTGGGACGGGAGTAGGGGTAACACTCCCCAAAGAGCAAAGCAAGTTAAAATGGCTGGTCTCCAGGTGACTGCAGGGCTTCTGCTTTGCTGAGAAGAATTAAAATTTGGGTTCCGGGTGACAGAGGAAAGACTAAGCTTCCATCATCAGGTCTCCCTCTCCTAGAGAGCACTCAGCTTCTGCACCAATCAAATGCTGAGCAAATTATTTAAAATATCTGGTAAGCTCTATCTTCCACATTATCTGGAATAAATAGGTTTATAGGAAACAAGCCAATGTCATGTTACCTAAAGGTTCTTCTAAGATTAAACTAAAATGTTTCCCCTTCTTAAATTACCTGTCTAAAATTAGTTTTGGTCATGTTATTTAATTTACTGTGAACTTTCAAATCACACTCAAGGAGGAACATTATTTTTTCTGTTAATCAAAAAAAGTACATGACATGGATTAAGAGAGATTGAAAAACACATATGAATGTTATAATTCCACTTATGGAAAAGATAGAGCTATGTATGTGTATATGTCCATTAACAGATTGCAGGGGAGTCACCAAAATGTGGTAAGATTTTGGATGAGTTTTATAACTTTCTTCAATTGCCTTTCTTCAATGTTGTGATTTTTATAATGAACACGAACTATTTTATAATTATATAAGTATTTTAAAACTAAATATATCCTTTTTATATTTGACTAAAGTAGCCTGGTTATGATGGCTTGATTTATCTTTTTCTTCTAAAGTGTTTCACTCTTTTTCAGAAGGAAAGAATGCAAGGTGATTTACTGATAGTCTTCAAATAAAGTATATGAAAGTGTTTATAATGATATCAACAACTACACATTTCTGACATTTATTGTACCTCACAGTTTCTTTGTGTCAGAATTTTGGGAATGGCTTGGCTGAGCAGTTCTATTACAGGGTCTCCCATGAAACTGCAGTTAGATGTCAGTAACAGGTAACTCAAAGAGTGGGAAACTCCATTCATCTAGAAAGTCATTTCCTTGCACAAGTATAAAAAAGCTACTAAATAAAAAGCTACTGGCTTCGTTAAAATTATATCTGCACAATGGGCAACTCATACTAACATATATAAAAGGCCAATATTCCAAACTGAATGAATTTTAATAATAAAATAATTTTAAATGATTTAAAAATTACTGATAATTAAAATGTAATTTCAAATTCGTCTCAATCGTATTTTCTGAGTGTTTACTATATGTCAGGCACTATGCTAGCTGCTGGGAAAACAGTGGTGACAAGAACAAAAACATATCTTGGCATTACAATGTAAGAAGTTTTTGGATGAACACCTACATCTAAAAATGTCTTTTACTAAATTTTAATTATCTCGGTATACTGGGAATGCACTAAAAGGGGAACAAAGAGAGCTAAACTATCACCTGCAGATTATCCAAATGGGTATAATTAAATGGGAATTTTCTTTCTTTTTTTTGGCTAGGCAACCCTTGGTTGACCTCACAGATTGCAAGGACCTGGTCAGTTTATAATCCCTTATTTTTTTAATTTTTACACCTACAGCACCTGGTCTTCCTAGGTGGTCTCTCATCTAAGTACTAACCAGGCCCGACCCTGCTAAGCTTCCAAGGTCACACAGGATCGGGCTTGTTCAGGGTGGCATGGCCGTAGGCTAAATGAGAATTCTTGATAGCATCAAATCAGATCGTTTAGTCCAGTACTTTATAACAAAACCTGCAGCTGACCACTGGTACAAACACTAAGCATAATAACCTCACGTACTCTCATCCATTTGGTCTCTTATTTTACATCTAATCACATGACTCCCAATATTAATATGTTTTCTAATTGTGGTTTCTTTTCCCAATCAGATCATAAGATTCTCAGGGCCAAGAACTATTTTAGACTTTTTTAAATGTGTTAGTACAGTGTTTAGCCCAGTGCTAAGCAACCAGCACTGATGATATTTTACCATATACTTATAATCATAAACTAAACTCAAAAACTATAATTTTACAGATGACGATAGTGAAGCCCACAGCGTCTCACAGGCACCCAGTGAGAGCACTGGGACTGGAAATCACATACAGGGCATCCTAGCCACATCTTAGCCTCCCTGGCTTAGGCATCTTTAAGTCATCTTTAAATCTCTGGCATCTAGCGCTTGTGTCGAAGACATGAATACTCCAAAAACTATGTACACAGATAAAAGTGTGATAAAGGAATGCATAAACCTTGATTCCCAGTCTCGCATTCTTTTTTCTTTATTAAGTTTACTGGGGTGACATTGGTTATTAAAATTCTATAGGTTTTAAGTGTACAAATCAATAATACATCATCTATATATTGCATTGTGTCTTCACCACCCAAACTCAAATCTCCTTTCATCACCATATATTTGACCCCTTTTACCCTTATCTACCTCCCCTCTCCCCTTTCCCTTCATTTCATGACAAAAACTGATGATTTAACTGGAATTGGGAAGACGTGCTCATCCTCACTTCTGATAATTATTTGTGGAGATTGTCCTTTTGAAGAGCTAGCTATACATGTGACCCAAAATTTAAAGACATTACTTAAAATTACTCTATTTTCACAACAAATAGTGATAACAGCTAATATTTGTTGAGCATTTACTACATGGCAGACACTATTCTAAGTTCTTTAATTAAATTACTTAAGCCCACAGCAACATTCAGAGGTAGGTGCTATTATTACTTCCAATTAACAGATGAGGAAACTGAGGTACATACTGTAGCTTGCTAGTAAGTGACAGAGCTGGGTTTCAAACCTAGGATGTCTGGGTTCAGGGCCCATTTTCTTAGCCATCACACTAAATCATTTCTCAGTAATTAAAGGGGCAATCTAGTGAAAATGTGAATTATAATTTTTTCAACAAATGACATTAAATAGCTATAATAATGAAAAGCAAAAACTGATAAAACATTGCCAAAAAGAGTGTTCTATCATGTGTTTTAATGAAAATAAAATGATTTGTCAGTAATAAGCGTAAGTATTGTATACATGTAAATCAATGATGTAAAAGAGGGAATGAGGCTCTCATAACTTGATTAAACAGGCTCTATAATGTTGACACTAATGCTTTATTTAGCAAATGTTAATAAATAAACTCTTTAAATAGTGAAAGGTAAATGTGGATTTGAATCCTCTTTAAATTATTATTTGTTCCTACTTATAGAGATTGACTCAACTTATTAAAATATCAATATAAAGGGGAAAATTGGTAATTTCATTATACTTTATATTTTTAGTGACAGCCAAAAATTAATCTGGATTGTTACGGCCTTAAGATCTTATACAACCTTTAAGACATTAGCATTTTTGAGGCAATGTAAAATACCTGCTTTCCAATTTAATGCTACACCTATTATTTGATGTATTTTCTGGGAAAAAAAATAAGGATTTAAACCATACCTACTCTTCAAACCATCTCAAAAGAACAAAGTAGATGAGACCAAGGCTCCTTCCCTGAGTCTGCGTCAGTTTCCTTTACTCTGACTGTTAATTTACCATTTGGCATGTTCTCCATGGCTTCCTGTTTTCTTGATAATGACGTTTGTGCTTAACTAACAATATTCAACATCAGCTGAGAAGGAAGAAATCTTCAGCTTTGGCAACCCAAAATAGCAGGTGACTGCAATAAAATAGGCTCAAAGACCAATAATTGCCTGCTGAATAACTATGAAGCCACAAATTAGAGTGAATTGCTGTTAACTGATATTCACATTTTCATTTTATAGAACTATTTTCTCTGAATTAAATCTATCATCAATGATTCCACTCAGATTAAATCAGTTTCTAAATTATCATAGTTTCTAAACTGAAATGCAGCAGTAAAGAAGTTAGAAGACTGATATAGTTATCTTTTTAAATAATTTTTTAATTTTTCATTTACAGTTGGCATACCCTAGTATGTTAATTTCAGGTGTACGACATAGTGATCAGACATTTATATAACTCATGAAGTGATCACCCCAATAAATCTAGTACCCAACAGACACCATAGTTATTACAATATTACTGACTATATTCTCTGGGCTGAACTTTTCATCCACCCCCGTGACTATTATGTAAACCACCAATTTGTACTTCTTAATCCAGTCCCCTTTTACAGGCACCCTCCCCTCAACTCCTTCCCTATCTGGCAACCATCAGAATGTTCTCTGTATGAGTTCGTTTCTGTTTCTTTGATTTAGGCTATCTTAATAGCTATCTACATTATCTATACTATGAAGGCATTTGAACTTCTGATTCACAGAATTTTACACCCTCAAGCCTTAGAAAGTAATTGTGGCCCATGGTGCTGACTACATCAAAACCCTCTGGGTCAAGTTCATGCCATTCTACAAGGAGACTCATGAATTAAAATTGGTAAAAGAAAGCAGAAAAGTTGAACTGCGGTAGACTTTTTACATCGTCCTCAGAATGGAATTATCTACTCGATGACATACGATGCTCCTAATACACCAAATGTATCTTCTATACCTCAAAGCCTCGAATGTGTTTCCAGGCCCTACTAGAAAGTGATGGATTCAATTCTTAGCAAAGGATTTCAAAATGCCATTACCAAAATAAGTGACATGACCCAGAATATTTTAAAATGTATAAAATTTTTTTATTGTGTTTCCAGTTCATGTGGTATCAACTGTTATTTCCAGTTTCTATACCATATCTCCATTTCTAGATAACAGATTTCAAATCTACTTTAGAGCAGGGAGTATTTTTAAATGTTACTAGGTGTTCCTATAACAAAAATGTGGTTTAAATTAAAAATGATTTCAGTAAGAAAGATGGGCTCCATACCATTTTTAACAGTTAACTATGAGGGAGAAATCTTAATTTTTTTAAGATAGATGCTTAGGTCATTAAAGGTTTCTTCTTTTTCTAATATGTGCATTTAATTCAGTCTGTTAACAGAATAAAAGAGAAAATTAAGATGATCATCTCAACAAGATAAGTGTTTGATAAAATTTAACATCCATTCATGATTTTAAAGACTCTTTGCACATGAGGATAAAAAAATAACTTCCTTAATATAATAAAGGCCATCTGCAAAAAAACCTACAGCAACATTATAGGAAGCTAATGAAATGTTAAATTTTTCCCTTTGAGATAGAAAATGAGACAAGGATATCTACCAGCTCTTACCACTTTTATTCAACATTGTACTGGAGGTCCTAGCAAGCAGAGCAGCATGGAGAAATAAGGGTATAAATATTGGAAAGGAAGAAATAAAATGATACCTTATTTGTAGATAATATGACTGCATGTTTTTAAAACTTTGAGAAGTTTTTAAATCTTCACATGCATTATTGGAAATAATATGTTTAATAAAGTTTCTAGACAAAGAACACACAAAAAAACAAGTGTATACTGTACATGTATATCTATACAGCATCAATAATCAGTTGAAAAACAAAAACTTTTAGAAAGATGCCACTGAAAATAACATCTATCGAACAACTACATGGAAATATGTGTCACAAAAGGTGTGCAAGATCTCTATGTAGAAAATTATTTTTAAGAAAATGAAGAAAAAAATTAACACATATACGTTCACAGACTAAAAGATGCATAATGAAAAGATGTCAGTGCCCCTTAAACTGGTCTGGAACCTGAAAGGCAGATTCTGAACATGTTAATAGCATCAGCCTTCTTTGACATAGCTCCAAAACGAACAATTAAAATGTGATTGGGAATAACCTAAATGCCCCTCAGCCACAGGACAGAAAAATGAATTGAGATACAATCATAAAGTGCAATAAATAGCAATGAAATAGATAAATTACACCCACATGCAACAACACGGATGAATCCCACAAACACACTGATGAATGAAAGAATACATTTATGATTCCACTTGTTTGAAGTTCAAAGCCAGAAAATAACTATAGTGGTTGTGTACGATAAAAAAGGAACGTGATGACTACAAAGTCAGAACAGTAGCTTAGTTATGGGGAAAGAAGGCAGTGGAGACTGGGACAAGGCACACAGGGGGCTCCTGGGGCACTGCCAACATCTTATTTCTTGATCTAGGCAGTGGTGACACAGATGTTCACATACTGATAATTATTAAAATGTAAGACTATGTTTTACGCTATCTAGTTGTTTGGGGGGTTTGGGGGAGTTTTATGTTTGTTTTGTTATCTAGTTTTAATGAGCCCTCCAGGTGACTTGATGCACACTCCAGTTTGAGAACCACTGCTTTAAGTGTGGACTATGTCTGGACTCAGTAATAATGACGGTAATTTCAGTTGGATTTTCTACTGCCAGTGGATTAACACAGCCACCTGCACTAAGCAAGTTCACATTTTCGATTGAGAGTATAAACCATTTGGAAACAGCTTGTTTTCATGATCTTCAACTTCTCTTTAATAGAATCCTTTTTCACTCTTACAAAGCTATAAAGTTTGTCTATTTTACGCCCCCAAATTTGTGATTGGGATACGCATTTCTTTTCCCCAAATGAAATTTGTAAGTATTGATGAACATAACAGGTCAGTGGCCTGTCTTCAAGTGAGTAAGACAACCCACTGGGGTATTGGAAGAAAATTGTGTGTGTGTGTGTGTGTGTGTGTGTGTGTGTGTGTGTGTACACAGAGAGAGAGCAAGAGAGAGAGAGATTGAGATAGAAAATAAAGAGAGAAAATAGAGAGTGTGTGTACATAGAGAAGACAGAGGGAGAGAGAGAAAGAGCGAGAGAGAAATTACTCCTTACCAATATGTATTTTACAGGCTGACCCTAGCACTTTCCCGTGGTTCCCACTCAGTCGTTCAAGCGCCCTGAAGGAGGAGTGCAGAGTTCCACAAGCCAGAGGAGTTGGTGGTGGCTCTCTCAGTTATTCAGTTGCCTTCAGCATGCTGTGATATGCTTCATGGAACAAGGAATCCACTGTCTTACTTTTAACTATACTAAAGCCTTTAAGAAATGCACAAGTGGCTTAAACTGATTCTTGCAAAGAATTTTTGACTAGAAAATAATACCAATAATGCAAGTACGGCAAATTTTCAGGTGAGTGGGACTGAAAATGAGTCTATAGCACAAGGTATGTATGCAGCCAACATTGCATTTCTTCCACTAGTATCTATATATTTTTTCAGATTTCTTTTTCAGGTATGATAGGTAAAAATACCATATTATAAATAACAAATTATCTTACAATATTGCTTATTTCATCTTATATCATTCTTTTTAACTTATATTCACATATGTTTTATAATAATAAATACATTTTATAAATTAATATGCATGCATTGGGGGTTTATAATCAAATTATTTGAAGTGCATAATCGAAAAAGTTTAGAGACTGCTGCTATATGAGTTAAAGAAAGAATATTCTAGGAAACTTCAATTGTAATCAGAAAATAAAATCAAACTTATGGAAGTCAAACAAGACACAATTTAAATAACAATTCGAGACAACAATATACAAGTCACAAAGCAATTAACATGATTAATTGCCAAATTAGTGGTTAAAGAAAATAAGCACAATAGAAGCTGAGAGAACAGAGAAACCACTTTTAGCTGGGGTAATCAAGAAAGGTTCACTGGACTACAACTGGCCTCAAAGAATGACTTGGATCTGGTCAAGACAGCAGAAGGAAAACTATTTACCTGCAATTGTCCTTTAATAGGGGGAAAATCAAGGAGACAGATGCCCTGCTAGAATGAAAGCGCTCTGATGAAATAGAGCGCATTAACCCTTGGAGCCCTCCGTGCCCAGCAGTACACTCACTGGCACACAGAGCACCTGAGATCGAATAAATAGTACAGGAGAGCAAGCGGGACTGCAAAAGACAAGCACACTCCAAGGTCATGTCAAACTCAAAGCAAACTACATAAATGTCCTGGACTGATTCCCATTCCAACTGTGGGAATGCTGGTAATTCTTACATTAATAAATATTATCAGAAATCTCCAGGGACAAGGCCAACTCACATACTATTTCTATAAAGTTAATGTTATACTAAACACTTTTAATTTGTTCAATAAAAATTTCCTTTAACCTCTGTAAGCCACCATTTTCATTCCTTGACCCAAAACATGTCCTAAATGGATGTATTCCCTAGTTTCTGAATTCTGGGGCTTTCTAATTCTATCATGTGTATACAGCTGACCCTTGAACAACATGGGTTTAAACTGTGCAGATTATTGTCGATTAACACTGTAAATGTATTTTCTCATCCTCATGATTTTCTTAAGAACATTTTCGTTTGTCTAGCTTACTTTTTGTAAGAATATACTATGTAATACATATAACATACAAAATATGTGTTCATCGACTGTTTATGATATTGTTAAGACTTCTGGTCAACAATAGGCTATTAGTAAAGTTCTGGGGGAGTAAAAATTTATATGCAGATTTTTGACTATCCAGGGTATGAGGGTTGGTGCCCCTATGCTGTTCAAGGGTCAAGTGTACTATGTATCTAAATTCCAATCTCAGTTCCTGCTCTTTACAGGGACGGACTAGAGAGTACATACTGCAGCATGTAACTCAGATTCTCAACAGGATGAACTAGCACAGCTTTGATCTCCTTCTCTTATTGGCTGTCATAATATTTGCTTTATTTGTTTGTACCTCTACCGTGCCTCACACTTACTGGTGCTCAATATATGCCTTTCTTTTAAAAAATAAATCTGAGTGAATACAAAAAATACAAACACAGGGTACAGAAAAGAACAGAAAACTGGTATAGGAAGTGGAGAAGGGGAAGGACAGGGAGAAGAAAAATAATAAGAAAAAGTGAAAAAGTGAACTGTAGTGGAAACAGATGACAGGTGGAGGTAAAAATAGAGAATGAGAGAAAGCATGGAGGAGTGAAGAAGGGAAGAGGGAGAATTAATAGATTCTGAAATGTCATTAAAGGATTCCCTTTCCTTTTGGTGAAAGGTGATTTCTAAAATTGGAAGAAAGTTTTTTAAATCCTCAAATTCTTCTATTTAACTGATTATGAGCATATCTGGAACTACCAGATAATGGGAGAAATGTACCATCCATGTATTTGTTGTTTAGGTGATCTGGGAGGATTTTTTCTTGGATCGCTGCTGGAGATACTACACACACTGATCTGTAGAGCCTTGTGCAAGGTAAGCCATGAGTCTCTTCCTCGATTTCCTCGTCTATAAAATGGGGATAATAGTCACACTCCACAGAGGTGTTATGAGGATTCACAGAGTTGACACATATAAAATATTTAGAACAGTGCCTGGCACACTTAATGCTATGGGTATTCAAAAGCACATTATTGCAAAATCAAAAATATGGAGGAGAAAGCCTATCTTAATCACTATTTTATTTAAAACCTTAACTTTGCTTGGGCAGTAATTCTCAGAATCAGGGGGAAAAAATTCAATAACCTTCTCATCTCATTACTATGTCTTCTTCATTCCACAGACAAAGTTTCTCAGAGTCCACCCACGAAGAGATTGAATCAGAGCCATAATTTTCCCAGGTCCTAAAGCGAACTTAATGGAGCTCATAATGTCCTTTATACTACACAGCACAAGACCCACAGGGGTATGAAAAGAAGAGTATCAAGATGGGACATCTAAGCCGTCTGCAGAGCAGGAAGAGACCAGAAGGAGCTGTCTAAGAAAAATAAGGAGGGGAAGACTTGAGTCTAGACAGAGGCTTCCAAATTTTTTTGACACACAGAAACTTTTAAATCATCATTTTATATCACCATTCAGTACACATATATATATTGAGTATGTCCATACATATACATATATATAAGTATACAGAAGTTGAAACAAGATTTTCATGCAACAGTACATGAAAGGCACTGATTTTTTGTTCAATTCTATTCTACTTCATATTTTTTAATGGGAATTGAGACCCACTAAAATAATTTCTTAACACATCAGTGGGTCACAACCTACTAATGGTTTATAACACACAGTTCTGTCCAATACAACCTCAGGAAATGTAGCTTCCAAAAAAATGAAGATGACAATACTCCACTCCACACTGGTCGAAGCCATTCCTTGAACACTTCATTCAGTTTTAGGTACTGAACTTTAAGAAATATAGAGACTAACTGCATCACACGCGGAAGAAGCCAAAGAGGACGGTAAAAGGTCACAAACACATGATACAAACAAAGGCTACATGTAGCCTACAGAAGAGAAAAATACAAAACACGAGAGCTGGCTTCATTTATTTGAAGTGTTGTCACATGGAGGATTGATTAAGCTTATTCTATATTGTACCAAGAAGTAGAAGTGACACAAAAAGGGTTAAAGGTTAACAAAGGAAAGGGCTTTGTAACAGCATCAGCTGCCCAGTGAGCAGCCTTGGCTGCAGGGAGTCTCCTCATGACGAGACACTTCGGCAGGGTCCCGAGGCCACTTCGGCAGGGTCCCGAGAGCCACTTGGCAGGGAAGCACTGGGAGGGGCTCATACGGTTGATCCATGGTGGCCACTAGAGTGTAATGCCTTCCAATTTTAAATTCTATAATTCTATGCTAAATAAAGACAATATTATATAATAATATGACTTCTAAAGTTAATACCAATTCTTTAAGTTTAAAAATAATCTACCATGAACTACATAAAACAAACTCAAATGGCAAACAATAATACTTTAACAAAAACAATGTAATACAAATTGACTTACTGTCTGTATCCCTATCATTAAAAATCTTCATTAGTTACAATTAGAGAAACTGAAATGCCACCCAACTCATTGACGTAATTTTAAGATGTTGATCAACTTAGAAAATATACATCCATACATACCTTTAACAAGCAAATAGCAAAAAAAAATGTTTGATCTTTAAAATGTGCAGGAATAAAGGAAGAATAAAGGAAAAGTGTATTGTAAATATTCTCTCCTTACTCACAAGTCATGCTTCCTTGGTATACATAAGAATACATACACAAAAAATGATACTCTGAGTTTCTACTGACCCAACTAACTGAAAATCTTAGTGATTTTGAGAGAAGTCTCATTCTTATAACCATCTATCATATTTGTTCTACCATATTTATTTTAAAAGAAAAAAAAGAATAGTATCTCAGATTATCCAAAGTGTAGTTATTAATTACTTACCACTAATATACTATTGTTTCACCTCTGAGGGAATCTAAAAAGGTTAACTCCTGACCTGTCAGAATGCAGAGACCTTTCCAGAATAGTGCTACTCAAAGCGGGGTCCATCCATCAGCACTGGACTACAACTGTTACTAATGCTAATGAGATAAGCACAAAAATTGCTAGTAAGAATTTAGAAACATTTAAAGCAATTTGTAAGAGTGATTTTAAGTCTGATGAATCTAATATTAATAAGCCCAGTCTATATTTCATATGTTTTTATTTCATTTTTCTAATAATTCATTTGTTGTATTTTACAAAAGAATCGGCTGGTGACAGATTGGAAAATTTTTAAACTCTTTTAAAACTGGCCTTTCACCAATGACAGTTTGAGAAACATTTCTCAAAAGATCTTTTAAATGCTTAAGGTCTTTGGATATGAAGATAAACTGCTTCACTTTGATGTCCCCTAATCTCCTTATCCGCCTTGGTCTCCCCACTACAGTAACAACACCATTAATTTATTCCTGTCCAAGTGTTCTGACACCTCTGCTAAATTGACAGTAATATCGATATAGTTCACTGCTTAAAATTTATCATCAGATTATCTGTCTGGCTGCTCAGAATTTGTAACACTATTTAATTTGTATTTAGATGTAGCGCCAACATATTCTTGGATTCATCCTATATAAAAAGGTATTAGCTAATTTGATGATCCATTTCGGAGGGGTCACCTAATCTTGTAACACAACTGCTAGCATAATCCATGGCAGTCAGTCATATAATTTTTTAGAAAGTCTAAAAATAGTGTAGGTCAGTTTTAAATCCCAGACCTCCACACCTAAAGAAGAGCATGCACCATCCTGAACTCATGTTTAAAGTCCTATTATCTCCGCAATTTTGCCCACCTACCTGGACTCTCAATTCTCCATTTGAACTATTTCAGCCAAAATATGGAAATAACCCAAGTGTCCATTGATGGATGAATGGAAAAACTAAATGTAGTATATATGTACAATGGAATATTACTCAGCCTTAAAAAGGAAATTTTGATACATGCTACAATATAGATAAACCTTGAAGAAATTACATTAAGTGAAATAAGCCAGTCACAAAAGTAAAACACTGCATAACTCCATTCATATAAGATACCCAAAGTAGTCAAATTCATAGACAAAAAATAAAATGATGATTGCCAAGGGCTGGGGGAAGGGAAGAATGGGGAGTAATTGTTTAATGGACATGGAGTTTCAGTTTTGCAAGAGTAAAAGGTTCTGGAAGTGGACAGTGGTGATGGCTGCACAGCAATGTGAAAGTACTTAATGCCACTGAACTGTACACTTAAACATGGTTAAAATGGTAAACTTATGAATATTTTACATTGAAAAAGTATATGCTAATGCTCAAACTGAACATAGTAATAATTGTGCGAACCATAAAATTTTTTAAATAATGTTTTTTAAATGAAAAGAGTCATAGGCATCCATAGATGAAAAAAGCAATTGTTCTGAGAGCATTACACATAATAGTGGGACATCAAAATGTTCTCCAAAACTTCCACTTGATTCAGTATCTCTTATCAATAAGTTGGCAAGAGCAAAGGTTAAGATAAAAACCTTTTCAGAAAACAAATAAGGATACATTTTCAAAGAGTCAAGAGAAGCAAGGTCAATGGAAAAAACAGCTTTCATAACAAGTCATTAGAAAGATAACCAAATTACTCAGGAAATGTGGCCCTGGAAAGGAAGATCACAGAATTATTTCTCAAGAACATGGCACTGAACAACAACTTATTCAAGTAACACGAATGCTAAAAAGGAGGCTGTTCTTCATGTGCATAAGGAGTCCTCTAACATATAAATGATAGTGTTGGAATAATTTATTTGGAGTCTTAAAACAAATGTATGTGCCTATTAACATGCACTAAAAGAGACTTGCTTATCATCCAATCTTAAAGAATTTTTTGTCCTAATGAAACAAAACTAGTCAAAAAATACTACCTTAAAATTGCACATAATAGAGAGAACAAAGATAACAGCAGGAGTGAGTTTTTGTTTCCTTGAACAATGCAAAGTAGAGCTAGGAATAGACTAAATGAATCTCTACCCCTTTCCTTTACACACTGTACGGGCTACTTCCCTTCACCTCTTCCCCAACCCCAACCTCCAGACCAAATGAAGTCACCCTGAAATGAAGTCACTGCAGGCATGAAAAGCCCAAATTTCACAACTACCTAAAACTCCAGGCCCAATTTGTCCTAGCACTTACCACTCCAGAGTCTGTGGGAAGACTGAGATCCTAGCAAAAGTTCCCAAGGTCAGTGATTTCAGAGTTCACTGAGTCAAAGCCAAATTCAACACTTTGACTTTCCCCTCCAAAATCCTAAGTACAAAATGTAAGTGACAGCACTTTGAAATGTTAAAAGATCTATAATCTTTTATATATTATAACATATAAAATAATAGTATAATTAACCATATTATACTATTATAATTAGAGGAAGGCTGAACAGGCAGCTACCAAAGTTAAATCTCTAAGAGTAGAAAAGAGTATGAGCTGAGCCATGAGGAGTAGGGGGAACTGTTTCTTCTTGTTTAAAAAGCCCAGGAAATAATTTCTGAAAGACGACCTGGACTCAAAATATCAACACCATGCACATGTTCACTGGGTGTCCAGATGCTCTGGTACCTAGATAAGCACCCTGAGCCCTGGCAAAGTTTCTCCCCTGTAATATCTATGACCTCACCCACTCGTTACCCACACCAGCTCTTTACCCTCCAACAGAACTCCTACTCTAGTCTGTACATTCCTTAAGAGGCCTTGGCAGGCAGGCTTCTTCAACCCTCTGCAGTGAATTGTTGTATGACTCTGCTCAAGACAACCGATGTTCACTCTTTAAAAACTACTGAAAATTGGTAGGTTCTACCTAGCTGCTAAAAATAGTTGGCATCTCCAAGTCATTTCATCCTTCAACCCAATCAATCTTCACACATATAAAAAAAGGTTTGCAAATCGATAAGAAAAAGACAAATACCCCACCAGAAAAATGGATAAATGCCATGAATTGGTCATTTATCCCCCCCCCCACACACACACACACAAATAAACAAATTAAAAGAACAATTAAATACTATTCCTATCTACTGGATTGGCAAATAATCTTATAAAATTACAATCGGATATTATCAAAACTAGAGGAACTGGCATCCTCATATACTGCTAGTAGGAGTGTAAGCTGATAATACATTTCTGGAGAGAGTTATATGTGTTACATATCCTTACATATAAATTTAATATACCAACATATTAAATACATCGAAAGTCTTAAAATTTACATACTCTCTGGCCCAGGAATTGGATTTTTGCTGACACACAGAAATATATGCATCCATATAAGCACTTTTATTTTTTATAGCCTCAGAAAAAGATCTCCAGATAATGAATCTGACAATTTCCTAATAAAAGGCCAGATTATTGCCTGATCACACTACAATGAGACTCGGTAGTCAACAAGCCCACCTATGCACACAGAGCTTCAATTTCAGAGCCCCACTCTTGAACAGACATGGTCAACCAAGAATCATCAGTTTGAGGAAGGCCACAAACATTAAAGACAGAAAGCAAAAGAGAGATAATGCAAGTTATTAAAAAATGTTTTTACCTGTATTTAAGCAATTGTACCTCATTCATAAATATATATATGTCATTTCAATATATATATGAAAACTATAATTAATATCCTTACAGAGAAGAGAAAATACTCATTCATTAAACTTCAACAATACATGTATTGGGGGCCTCCATAACTACAGATCAAGGCCTCCAAAATTCAAAGGGAAGGTAATCTGCAATACAGACTTCTGTACCTGCTCAAATTATCAATCAAGTTTTAAAGTAGAATTAAAGACATTGCAGACTTGTGGGAACTCGAAAACAAACTTCTCCCCTCCTTTCTTAGCATGCTATTGGAATGCACGCTCCAACAAAGCAAGAGTGCACAAGAAATTAAGATACGAGATTCGCCACAGAAAAGATGCAAATGGAAACCTACAGTGTTAGCTGCACGTCAGACCTAAACGACAACGAATCCAGATTAAAGCATTCCTCTTCCAATCTTCCCATTCAGCAGATGGCATGACCATCTACCCCCTTACTCAAGCTCTCCCAAACCCAAAATTCAACATCCTCATGATTTCACTCTCTAAATCAAGGGTCACCAATCCCCAGACCATGGACCGGCACTGGTCCATGGCCTGTTAGGAACTGGGCCACAGAGCAGGAGGTGAGTGGTAGGTGAGCCAGCGAAGCTTCATCTGTATTTGCAGCCACTCCCCAGTGCTAGCATCACAGCCTCAGCTCCACCTCAGATCATCAGGCTTTAATTCTCATAAGAGCACTTGTTCCTGGTGCCAAAAAGGCTGGGTACTGCTGCTCGAAATCGCTTACAACTTTATTCTTTTCATCTCTATTGCCACCACCATATTCTAAGACTCAATCACCTCTCCCCTGTTCTACTGTAATATACAGCTATTAGTCCATCTTATCTTGCACAAGCCATTTTCCATATAATAAACAGTGATTTTTTTAAATAAGATCATGTCACTCTGCTTAAAATTCTCCAATAACTTCTCAGCCCACCTAGAATAAAACCCAAGTTTTCAAATATAGCCCACCGAGCTCTGCATAATCTGGCCCCTGACTATCTTTAGAATCTCATCTCATTTCCCTCTACCCTCCAACCTCTTGGCCTTGCAAATCCCTGTACATTTGAAGCTTTCTCCCGGATCTGCACGTAGTATTCCCTTTTTACATCAAATTCCTCAGCTCCTCACATTGAATTATTCTCATCTTTCATGAAACAACTTAAATGTCATTTCCTCGAGCTTTCCTGACCATCAGTTTTCAATTAGCCCCTCACTATGTCAGTTTCCCTTCATTTCTTTTTCTTAGTGAGTTAAAAAGAGGGGTTTTTGTTAACTCAATTATGGTATGTCCTAACATAACAGTATGCAACTATTTAAATGAGGTTATCAAAAAGTTTTTAGAATACATGGCTCAGTAAGACAATTTTTAAGAATTAGAAGAAGATGGATAAGGAGAATTTTTCCTACCAGCTAACATGGCATTCTATAAAGTTGTAACAGCTAAGACGGTGTGGAACTGGCACAAGGACATAGAGGTCGACACATCTGGACAGAAAGCTTGGAAACAGATCCGTGTGTAATGCAACAGAGGTAGCATTTCAGATCCACAGTCAAAGGCTGACCTTTCAAAAATGATGCTGGGACAACCAATTAACCACGTGGGGAGAAAAAAATGATATCCCTATCTCACAACATTTCATTAAAAAAATAAATTTATATTTAAAGACCAAAAGAGAAAAAAGGGAAATTTTAAAATTCTTAGAGGAAGATTTGTAATCTTTTGGATAGGACAGAATTTCTTGAAATGTCCCTTTTCTCTTACACACACACACACACACACACACACACACACACATCTAAGTGATGAATGTGACTCATTAAAATTAAAACTTCTGGATACCAGGAGCACCAAATTAAGAATATAAACCACAGACTGAATGCAGATATTTGTAATACATGTAACTGCCAAAAGATCAGTATCCAAAATACTTAAAGAATGTTTTAAGATCTATATAAAAATACAATCACTAAAAAGATGGGCAGAGGATATTCCTAAAATAAGAACTCTGAATTGGTAATAGGATATGAAAAGATTCTTCACTACACTAGTAATCATGGAAATACAAATTAAAACCATAATGAGATACCATTTCACACCCACCAACTGGGCTAAATTTTAAGTCAGACAACACAAAGAATTGTTGAGGCTATAAGATAATGGAAACTCTCATTCATTTTTGGCAGAAGGAAATTGATACAATCTGGCAATATCTAATAAGATAGAAAATGCATATAACCTAAGAACTAGCAATTCTATTCCTAGAAATATACCTCAGAGAGGTACCTTTCACACTTTTTTGATCTTCACAAACATTTTATCTTGTGACCCAGTGCACACATACTTATTTAACTGAAACCAGAATCCACGAAACAGAGTTTATTCATATTACATGACACACATTCTGATCGTTTCCATTCTATTCTCTTTCATTTTTAAACACTGAAGTGACTCACTCAATTGATTTTACAACCACTCGTGGGTAAAAACACCCAGGTGAAAAAACTCTGCCCCAGAAAATATTCTCATATATCTTCTTGCACAAAGGTAGGAAAATGGTCATTATGGCATTGTCAAAAAAAAAAAAAAAAAAACTTAAAACAACATATAGGCCAATCAGTAGGAGTGAATAAAAAAGTAGAGGCATACTCATACAAAGTAAAAGGATATAACCATGCAAATGGAAGAACGAGGACCATAAGTATCAGTACAGATGAATTTCATGAACTTAATACTAAGCAAAATGAGCAAGTTGCAGAAAAATACATAGTATAATATCATTCGTATAAACTTTTTAAACATGTAAAACAAGATTGTATATTGTTTAAAGACATATTTACACACAATGAATATATAAAGTATGAAGATATGAACAGGGAAAAAGAAAATAGATTCCAGAAGAGTACAGAAAAGGAGGTGAAACGGAAAAGCCAAGTGAACAACTAAATACTAAACTGGTAAAAGTTGCCCATCGTCAAAATTAAAATTGTCTCCAAGGGCAGCAGCTTCCCTCCAGGCACCAGACTAATAAAGGTTCAAGGTGCCATCTAGAGAGAGTAATGCAGCCAAATCGAGATCAGTCTTCAAAGCTTACAACACTCATCTTTTAAAACTGTTCTATTGAGTAATCAAGTACCCTGAGTATCTATTTTTAACTAAGTAATGAAATTCAGAACATGGACAAAAAATGCAACAGGTAGTTGTGGGCGGATGAGATGTCACAGCAGATGCCCCAAACATAGCCATGTGCCAATAAGGTTGAGTCACTGTGATATGCTGAAAAAAGATATTAAAGCTCAGCTGCCACAGGTTGCCGTGAGCCCCCTCTGTGCTTTCCTTTCTGTTATGTTTGCCCGGCATCATTCCAGAATGCTGAACAATTTCAAGATTAGTAAATCGCTAAAAATGACAAAATATGGCATCTTACAAATAACATATGCTTGTGATCAAATTAACACAGAGCGGAAACCTAATCAACATTCAGTGGGCTCATGGAATAATTCCCTAAAATTAAAAATTTGGCCCCTCAAGGTCTCAACATATATTTCACCGAGAAGAATAAACTTAGTGCTGTAATACATTTTGCTGTAATTTCAAAAATGTCAATTCATTTGTCAGGGAACGTCATTTAAAAGGATTATGTGTAACAGAATTAAAGCAATAAACTACCAGACCAATAAACATGCTTCTAAGCCACAAGTCCACACTACTCTGACCCCCAAACGAAGCAACTTCTCTAGCGAAACATCTAACCTATTCATTCATTCAACCCTTACTTAATACAGAACATGTCAAAGGTACCACAGTAAGATCTTAAAGCATAAAAATAAACAAGGACTCTGTCCTTAAGATACTGACAGCCTAGCAACGGAGTTTAAAAACACACAGTCTTAAGACAAGGCAGAAAGATGTGGGTGCCATAAGAGAAATAAAAATGAATTCCTTTATTTTAAAAAATCTTACTTGGAATAGATTCCTGCCTATCTACTCCTCCTGTGAGCCAGATCTAGAATACAGATGCTTAGACCTCATCTCTTCAAGAGAAAGTAGCAATGTGTAATAACAAGACTGGTTCTTGTGACCTCTAAAAATCAATCTCACTGTATACCTTCTATGTATAGTGTGTCCTACAGGGTATGCCCCTTTTAGTTAAAAGAAATCACAAATGTGGACCCCAATTCTCATAACTGTGAGTGCTGTTGACCTAAAGGAAAGAGAAATGCCAAAAGTGATAACGAAAATCCATTCTTTTCCCTAACTCTGCCACTGTCTCACTATAGAAACTTGAGGAATTCACACTTTGGCAGAAGGAAGGATTGAAGAAAGAAGTGTTAACAAGCTTCTAAAGAACTTATATGGATCTCTCAGACAAGTACTACATAAAGGCATCAATAATATTCCAGGTTAATAAAGCTTTTCATATCACTTTATGTGTAGCAACTGTTAATGCAGGTAAAAATATTTTTATTTCCTTTTTTAAGTCTGAAAAATGTAAATTCCATAAACACTAAATGTCATTAAATGTCGATTCAAATATTTTTCACAGAGCTAGTCCAGACAGGGCCAGGTCTAGCACAGTCTTTTCAAATTTATCATCAGACCCACTATTAGCACTTAAACACTCAACTAAACATTCAGGAATCTGGGAGCACCAAAGAGGAAGTCTGCAGAAAAGAAGTAAAATGACTAAGTCAACAAACCCAACAGTTCTCTTAGGGTACTGACAAAAGGAATAAGAAGTTCGGGTTTATATCATCTTACATAAACCAGCTTCCAGCCCCCGTCACGTCTTCAATATCTCTGAAAAAAATGTTTGTGATAACTAAAGAATAAAGACCTATTTCTGTGGCCTACCCATTCAGGCCAGAAAACATCCCTGGTTCACATATTTAGTTGTTTGTTGTTTGTTTGTTTGTTTAATTGTTCAGTTTTATTTTTTTAATTAAGTTTATTAGGGTAACATTGGTTAATACAATTATATAATTTTCAGGTGTACATTATAATTTGACATCTGTATATTCTATTGTGTGTTTACCACCCAAAGTCCAGTTTCCTTCAGCTATCATTAGTTTTTTTTAATGACAGCTTTATTGAGATATAATTCACATAACATAAAATTCACCCTTGTAAAGTGCACAATTTAGTCAGGGTTTGTTTTTTTTTTTGTAATTTACAAAGATGATTAACCATCACCACCATCTAATTTTAGAGCATTTCTGTCACCCCAAAAGAAAAACCTATTGATCAATTACATTGAAGGTAATATCAGATCTTTTAAAAAGTATCCTATTATTCCAGTAACATGTTCAACTATATTCTTCTTCATCTTACATTAAAAAATGTAAGTCTATATCCTTACATACAAGTCTTCAGCTTAGTCAAAAAATAGCTAGATTTGTAGAAAGCAAAAGGCAAAAGAGCCTAAAAAGAAAAGCTAAAAGGGAATCAAGAATGTAATATTTCTGGTAAGAAAGTGCTCAAAAGATAATGGAAATATGTCAAAAGGACCCAAGTGCCAACTTAACAGAGCCTCCAATGACAAAGGCTAGAACAATTGAACAACAAAATAAATGAAAATAGCAATTATTCTAGTATGATACAAATACAAATTATAACCAGTAAGATAAATACCTAAAAATTCACATTGATATGAATAAATAACCAAATAAATAAATAATTGCAGGAGAAGAGGAGAATACTTATTTACAGTACAACTGAAATTAATAGATGTAGGAGGAATAAGGGAAACAGAAAATCACTCTTAGACGAGCACCAAAGCAGTAACAGTTGCAGGCAAGGCCCATCAGTGGATGCTAAAATCAATGGACAAAATATGAAAGAAACAGAACATCTGCACAGTCTCAAAGCATTACTCCATAAGTTACTTACTAATTACAAAGGGAAAATCACTTTACAATGAAGAAACCTGGTATACACAATCTTAACCAAGCAGTCAAAGTTAACATACTAGCAGCAGGACATGAACATCATGTACTCCCTGATGTGATGGCTGAAAATGGTACAATACCACGTCTACATTATTCTTGGGGAAAAAAATGTGTTCTCACTCTAATAAAGAGAAAACATTAGACAAACTTATATTGAGTGACATTTTACAAAATAACCAGTGCTATCTTTAAACATATAATAATCATAAAAGACAAAGAAAGACAGGAACTGTCACAGGTTGGGAAGTGTAAGAAGACAAGACAACTTAATGCATTTTGCATCCTGGATTGTCTCCTGGGCCAAAAAAAGGACATTAATGGGAAAACTGGCAAAACTCAAATAAGGTTTATAGAACAGTTACAGTATTGTAACAATGTTAATTTTCTGTAGAATTTTTGTAAATTTTCTGTAAATCTAAATTTATTTCAGAATAAAAAATTGATTTTTTAGGGGGGTTTCCAGTGACATATTTTATTAAATATCAAGAATATAAATCAGTGCAATTTGTTTTATATGGACTTTTAATATAATTACATAAATAACTCTTTATAAACATATATTTAAGCTATTTTTTCTATACAATATATTCATGATTTTTAATGCAACTTTTGTAAGTATGAGATCTTACCATTTCACCCATTACAAAAAAATGACTCATTTTGGCTAGCTCTTATAATTTTCCCATTAGGAAAGATTATCAAATTCAGAATCTCAAAACCCAACTCTTAGAGTGCATACTGGATTGCAGAGGACATAACAAGAAAACGAGTCAATAAATGAAAAACATACTTGCTAAAAACCATGTGGCAAACTGTCAACAAAGAGATATGCCTCAAAAAGACATAAAGCAATGATCATACAGCAATGGCTCACAAATAAACAAAACAACTTGAAACACAAAATGCCAAGAACTGGACAAAAACAACTGAATCAACATGTGATAAGATCATGACTTGATGAATTTCTGTGGCAATTTTTATGAGTCTGTCAAGAAAGCATTGCCATTAGGTAAAGGTTGAATTGGTTCTGGTACATACCCAGATTTCAAGTCAGTTATCCTCAAACAGTTTGTAGCATCCAGTCCCACTTTTCCATTGCGGACCACACTAGATATGAATGGGGAGAGCATTGGAGAAATTCGGTTCAAGGCCACTTCTGGGGACATTTTAACTTGACTTGCAAATCACCACTGAAAGCAGAAGAAAAGTTTGATGATCAGGGTATCCAAAAGAACTAGCTCTCAAAAGGCTTCCCAAAAACTGGCACAGTATACTCTTGCATGAATGAAGACCTCATTTTCTGACTTACAACACCCTCTTCCAATAAAACCATCTCCCTGCTACTCACCTACTTAGGACATAGACTGTACATTAATTTCAGAAACAAAAGCAACCCTCAAAATCCAATTCCCTCCTCCTTTCCAAAGATGATTTCTATACTACCAAACTCTACTTAAAACTACCCTATTCTCTTACAACTGGCATGTTCCACTTCAACTGAGGCCTTAAGAAGCCTTCACGGACAATCTTCTCCCTCTAACACACATTCCCTAGGTTAGAAATCCTCTCTGTGTCCCCATAGGAAGTAAGACCTTGATTGACAATACTACATAAAATCCTAGAACAAATATAACCTGCTAGCAACTGTGACTTACTAGAAATTTACTTCTGATATACCCCTATTCATAACTGTCCCTCCACAGTATATTATAATTACATACTTAGTGATCTATCCCCTGGAAAGAAATCACAAACTAAACACCCAATAAACATTTTTAAATAAATAAATGGAGAGACAAAAGCTATATGAATATTTAGGTATGGAGAGAGGTAATATGCCCTCAAAAATTTTAGTAGAGGATAGTATATTTGAGGACTAGATGCAGCAAAATCTACTTAAACAATTAAATCACGAAAACACACTTGTCCAGATATTCACAAAACAAACTAACATGGATGTAAAAGTCTATGATTATAGGGCACTAAGAAGTTCTCACACTTGAAAATACAAAAGTAAAACCAATAAATCATATCTAAAATTACTCGGAAACCCATATAGGGCAGGGGAAGGGAGTTCGTGAATTCCTCTTAATAGATTTCTAAATGGAAGCCTCTATTTTCAGAGGTGAATAAGTCAATTTAAATGATTATTTTCTTCCTCAACCTGAATGGATAATCCCACATCAAAAGCAAACTAATTTCCTGCAAGTTACAAGTAAATGATGTTCTGGTTCTAGTTTCCATATATTATACCATATGAGAACTTACACGTCCCTGCTAAAATAAATGTTGAAAACTAGTACCTGTTTTAATCATTTCAGGCAGTAATAAAGAGAACTGCAGTGATCTTTCAAAAAATAAAAACACTGTAACCCTATATTGGATGATACCCAGAAGTACCGTTGAGGCAGTAAAAGCTTTATTTTTAATACCCAAATCATCCTTTCTGAAAATATAAAACAAACTCTTCTTCCAACCACTTAACAGATGAAATCCTTCCACCATTCCAATATGTCATCACAAAGTAAGAATAAACATCTAATGTATGGTATTATCATAAAAATCACGTGGTTTATTATAACATCTTATCACTTACAGTTTTCACTTACAGTATTGCACTTGATCTCCACAAGCCTGGGCAGTAAGAATGGTATTGGAATTTCTACTTTACAGATGAAACAAATAACTTTTATAATTGGTCTTTGAAAAGAATACTAATCCATGTTATCATTTTGAAGCCTATTTTTGTCTATTCTGCAACATTTCCACCTTTTTTACCCACTGATGTCATAGTTCTTGAAAGGATGCTTATCTAGATCATAGGCAAATACAAAAATACTTATCACGGAAAAAAGCAAAAGGATCTCACCTACATTACAAAATTATTCTGTTTTCCCCATAATACCTATCATTATTATATCTTTCACTTCTATGAAAAAGGGAAACAGAACCAACATATTCTGAACATTTCCTCAACATCAAATGCTATATTACCCACCTCAATCTGTAATTTCATTTACTTCTTCTGAACAACCCTGTCCTCTGGGTAATATTGTTTCTATTTCACAGGTAAGAAAACTAATACTCAACAAGACTAAGTAATTTGTTAAAAGTCATAAACCTAGCAAGTAGAAGGATTAGAATTCAAATCCAGATTTCCCTCAAGGTCCACTATTCTCATGCTCCCCTCAAATAAGCATTTATAATTTCAATCACCAAAGTGAAAAGCATCAAAATGAAGTTTTTAAGTATCTATCTAAAATTTACACAAAATGTCATGAATTTAAACCCATGATTGCTTTACAACTAGAAACAAATTAGACTACTGCTGGCCAATTGCTGAAGCTGGTCTGAGTGATGCCCTAGTCAAATACTAAAATGAACAAACCTGCTTAAAAGCCAAACTAAAGGTGACAACAATCCATTCCAATTCAGCAACTGTCATGACCTTGGAATGACACCTGAAGGAATGAATTTCTGTCTTTGTTTCCAGAGCAGCCATAATACCATTTTTTGACAGTTCAAGATTTCATGCAGCGTTAAAATGTTTCTACTGTGATGTGTTGTGACTTCTCTAAAGTAGGAGAAAAATACTTCAAAATCAGAGGTCACAGAATAACCAGAGATAATGATCCTTTGGTATAGTCCTTTTGAGCCAGGGAAGTGGATGGGGTATCATCCCCCAGCAGTAGCTTTTATACATTGCAGCACTGAAACAAATCCCAGATTAGTAAAAATTTATGGTAGTCAGACTCCCTTGAATACTAGCTAGGTAATCCGCATTTCCTGATTTTGACATATCACAAAAGGAAAATGTAGAAATACAATTTTCACAGGGTTCTGCTGCCCTAAAATAGGGTCACATGAGGCCCTTTGATGGGCTGCCTGGGGACTACAAAGACGTCTAAAGCATCATCCAGTTTCTTGCAATTAAGATGGGATGACAAACACGGAAACATGTGCCCTGCTGACGTCATGGAACGGAAAGGGGTGGCGTCCTGCTGCGTCACGCCAACGTCATACAGCGCACGAGGGAAGTTACACTCGGGAAGTAATTTCTCCAAGGAGCAACATTCAATAAAAACAAGCCGGCTCAGACCCAAAGAATGACCACCCCATTCTAGGAGATATCTAAAAGGGGAAACTCTCTCTTCTCCCGAAATGTATGATCCCCTCATCAGGCGGGAATGAGGAAGGAGTCTGAGCTTGATCGGGAACCAGGGGACGAACTAGATAAGGAAAAAGAGCAATTTCTAGCCTTGGGAGCTCGTTCTTGAGGGGACCAGCGTGATGGGAATGAGCAGGGCATCTTTGGAACGAGGGCCTTCTCTATAGGAAGGGAAGGCCCTGGAGATATTTAAACCACGGTCCTCAGCGCCACCTGTGCGACTTGGGATCCAACCTCCCCTCACCAGCCCCAGTCTTGGTACCTGGAACTTAGTCCGTTCGGTAACCGGCGACTACGTGGGGTACAGGTTCCCCGAGCGCGCCCCGACCGACGCACCGACCTGCGCGCGCACCGCGGGCCGGATGCGTGCGCGCCCCCGGACGTCCGCCCCGTCCCCTCTGCGGCCCGGGAGCCGGGCGGCGTGCGCGCCCCCGCTCCGCGGAGCCGGGCGCTCGGAAAGGCGTCCCCGTAGCGCCTGAAAGTTCCTTCTTCGGCGCGTGTGTCGTACGTGGCGAGCAGCGCGGAGTCTGGAACTATCAAAAGGGCCCTGTAATGAGAGGCGGTGCAGCAAGACAATTCCTGGAAGAACGAGGGGCAGTTGGTGGGCGGGGTTATTTCGGGCATTCAGGTGGGCCACCCGCCTGGGCGTCGGGAAGGCCCGCGTGGTTAGGGAGCGTAGGAGCGGCGTCTCTGGTTACGGGGTCGACCAAAGGGTAAAGGGCAGCCTCCGAGTTGGAGAGCACCTCCTTTGAGCAATGGCCGCGTCTGGGGAACCCGGGAGGCAGTGGCAGGAGGAGGTAGCGGCGGTGGTAGTGGTGGGCTCCTGCATGACCGACCTGGTCAGGTTAGTCGGGGGTCAGCACGCAGAGTCTGCGGTTCGCGGGAGGGGGCGGACTGTGCGCTCTTTGCCTTTGCTCTGGGGCCTAGGGCATGGATGGAGAGTGATAGCTTTTGGTGTGAGCTCACAGGTTTCCCTAGCCCGCAGTGGGCCTTGATGGGGTGGAAGAGGCAGGATTTGAGTTTCTAATGGTAAGTGTCAGGTGAGGGAACATTGAGGCCAAGGTGTAGTGAAAGCTCTGAAATTACTAGAAGTTCCTCCAAAGACCTGTTTCTTTTCTCTTGACCAGGCTGATGAGCCTCTCCCCTCACTAGTCCAGTGACTTGGCCAAGGCATTTTACCTCCAAGAATGCGCTTGCCTCACAGGGTTGTTGTGAGAACTAAATGAAGTAAAGTGGTCTGTGAGCCATAACACTATCCATATTGAGTATTATTCGTCTGAACTTGTCTAAAGTGAATGGAGCAGAGGTTGAAAAGGCAATGAGTCACTTTTCATCATATTGATTGTTGGCATTCCTACAGTATTTCATATTTACAGCTTATTTTTCAGTATTACAGTAACCATGGGTTACCTCTGGCAACCCAAATGTGAGTCAAAATAAAAATCTGTAACAGTATTTACAACCCGTTTTTAAAAAGCGATCAAATAATGAAAAAATGCTAAATGAAAATAGTTGAATTAGATCAGTGAGGTTGGATGGAGCGATCCCTCCAATTTATCTTCCTTTTAATGAAAGGGGCTTTTCCGATTATAAAAGTAACATTCATTGTAAAAAAAAAAAAAAAAGATATTCCAAGAAAATCCTACCATTCAAATTGCTAAAATTTAATATTTTGTTGACTAAATTTTGAGATATAATGTTTTATATTATTTTTAAAAAAAATGATCAAGCATTCTACCATAAGACCCCATCTGTCCGGCAACCTTGCTTTTCCGAAGGATAGCAGAGAACCTAGGAATAAATAAAAAAGCCTTGGGACAATCAAAATAAGTCACCAAATCCCTGCACCAAACCACCTTTGTTTTATTTAGAAAATAGTTCTAGAATCTTCACATAACCAATTTAATCTTATATTGCTTAAAATGTTTATAAGCCCAGTTATCAAATTTCCAGGCCGAAATTAAAAAGGTGGAGAGTAGGAAGGGGAGCGACTGCTAGGGGCAGGTATGGTGATGGCCAAAAAACCTGTAAGTAGGAGAGTATAAGCAACAAAAGAGTGTTAAATGCCAGTAGCCTTTGTTTCTCAGCTATTTGAGCTACCTTGTCAGACACTGTACCGAGATAGATGTGCTTCCTCTGGTGACAGAGCATGATGTTCAGTGGAGGTGTGGACATGTGCTGAAGAAGCCTACACATATTCTTCTAAAGCAAGAGTCAGCAAACCTTTCTTTAAAGGGCAGATAGTAACTATTTAGGGTCTGCGTCACATTTTTTTAACAACCCTTTCAAAATGTAAAAACTATGTTTATCTCCTAAACCTTACAAAAACAGCTTGCTGACTGCTTTGTAGAGCATCACTGTCTTACAGCCTACTATAGTAATTGATGTTACTAGCATGATTCTTCAAGAAAAGGTAATATGATACCTGTTAAACTTTATATAAAAGGGCATGTTTCATTTTAGAAATAGTTCCATCAAATATGCTTAAAGTTTAGTTTCATAAAGGGAAAAAACCTTCAGTAAACCTTCAGACATCTAAAATAATTTATTCCTTAGAAAATCTGTCTAGCCAATTTTTACCATACTTTCATAGGTGAAGCGGAAGAAGTTAGAAAGCTCAACAATTTTCCCAAGTAATCCACTTGAATAAGAGTGTCGTAGTTAAAATTCAGAGCCACTTTCTCATTAAACTAAGAATTTTCTGTGAAGCTTGCCCATCAGACATTAAAGATAATTATAGTACTTTCTAAAATGAATATTCTTTAAACTTCATGGAGAGCAGGGTGTCAAAAGCCCATGTTAGCATCTGTCAGGATTTTTTAAATCTTATTTCAGAGATAGAGGAATTTAGAAATTATTTAGCCCAGCCCTTCAGTTTATAAATTAGTAAGCTGAGGCTCAGAGAAGTAATAAATTCATATGTTGTGAACATCTCTCTAATTTTTCTTACCATTTTTTTCTCTTCATAAAATATCCAGGTTTCTACTCTTCACATGAATCACTAGTAAAAATTTTATTCCCATATAGACTCTCTCCCATGACTTTTGTACAAATTTCTCATGGTTTCTGGCTACTTCTGCCTCTGAAGTCTTTACAAAATACTTGAGTATAGGATTTTTAGTGAAAACCCTGCATCTGTGATAAACTTGAGTCCAGCTTTGCTAGTTATGGTACATACCATGATTATATTAGTTTTCTGTTGCTGCTATAACAAATGACCACAAACTTGGTGGCTTAAACAATACAAATTTAACACTTAGAGTTTAGAAGTCATAGGTCTGACACATGTCTCACTAGACTAAAATCAAAATGTCTGTAGGGCTATATTCCTTTCTGAAGGCTCTAGGGGAAATCTGTTTTCTTGCTTTCGCCAGCTTCTATGGGCTGCCCACATTCCTTGACTCACAGCCCCTCCCTCCATCTTCAAAGCCAGCAATTGTTGGTCAAGTCTTTCACACTCTGCTACTCACTCTTCTGCCTCCCTCTTCTACCGCATAGGAACCCATATGATTATATTGGGCCCAAACAGATAATTCAGGATCATCTCCTGATTTTAAGGCATCTTATTATCAACCGTAATGCCCCCTTGCCATGTAACATATACAGAAGTTCTAGGAATTAGGTTGTGGGCTTCTGTGGGGCAGGGCGAGGTGTGGAGGGGCATTTTTCTGCCTACCACAGTGGTTAAACTTAAAATCAAAATAATCTCAATACTTAGAGCTTGGAGGATCATTGAAGCCTATCAGTCCATCCACATTTTACAGATGAGGGTTAAATGACTCACCTCAAATCACAGCCAATTAGTGGCATAATGAAAGCTGGAATCCAGGTTTCCCACCTGTATATTTCCATTATATCATTCTGCCTCTAACTCTGTCTAGTATTTATTGCCCTTTTCATCTGCAGTTCAGTTGAGAGCTTGTAGTCTGTACGTTGTTTACTTAATAAGCTGATAAGGAATAACAACTAAGGAGTTATAATTTTCAGATCTAAAGATAGTATCTTCATTACCATTACCTATTTTATTTCTAAGGTTATCCATAACCAGCCTAGACACCCATACCTATACTGTATCACTAGAAATAAAACTATTTCAGTAACTAAGCCCTCTTGGATACCATCCAGTGCAACTCATATTGCATTACTGTGTGCCAGAAACTGCTAATTTAATCAAAGAGCAACTTTTTTTATTTTCTAATTTTAGCCCACTATGAATAGTAATCTCTATGTACTAATTTTGTTTTAAATCATTAGTTCATGTAACATGACAAACAGTGAACATTATTTAATGCCCACCTGTATTTATCATTATTGTCTTCCTTTTTCTTGAACAGTCATCCCTGAAGCTCCACAGTGCTAAGATAAGAGAAATTAAGCCTGATCTTTTGGAAAATTAAGTCAGCTCCTCCACAGACAGATTACCATGAAAACCCAACAACAAAAGAACTTTTTTAAGACATTGAGCTCACAGGCTTTAGTTAATCACGCTTTCACTAATAATCTTTATTTCTTGTGACACGTAGCACTCATTTTTTCAATTACTTATTTGACAAATATTTCTTGGTTTTATACTATGTGCCAGGCACTTTCCTAGGTTCAGAGGAGACAGCAATGGAAACAGCCCAAAATCCCTGCCTTGTGGAGCTCACATCCTAGTGGGAGAGACAGTATCAGTAGAAATAAGTGAAATACATGGCAATCTAGATAAAGTACAAAGGGAGGGAGGGAAGTAGTTATTTTAGATCATTGACCAGAGAAAGTCTCACTGAGAAGATGATTATGAGTAAAGACCTAAAGGAGGAAAGGAAGCAAGCCACACAGGTACCTTTGGGGAAGAGCATATGCAAAGGTCCAGAGGTGGGATCATGCCTCTTATGATCAGTGAACAACAAGGAATTCAGTGCTGCTGAAGAAGAGGGGGTGGGAGGAATCAATGATTACCCTAAATGAGATGAAAATCCATGGGCAGGTTTGAACAGAAGAGTGACATAATCTGATTTACATTTTAATGATCACTCGGCACTATGTGAGAATAGACTGATGGAGGGCAAGGGCAAAAGCAGGGACACCAGTTCAGAACTAATCACAGCAATCTAGGCAAGAAATTATTATAGCTTGCAAGTGGTGGAAGTGGAGGAGAAGTGAGCATCTTTTGATTGTATTTTGAAGTTAGAGCTGACAGGATTTGCTGAGGAGTATGAGATAGGTCAAGGATTACTCCAATTTGTATGGCCTCTCCAAGCAAGGGGGAAGTTGACCTTTGCTGAGATGCAGAAGGTTGTGAGCAGAGCAAGTTGGGTAGGGAGAGGGCAGTATCAGGAGCTTAGGGTGGACATGCGAGATTTGAGATGCCAATTAGACATCCAACTGAAGTGATCAAAAAGACAGATATATGAGTTTAGAGTTTAGAGGAGAGGTCCAACTGAGAGATATAAATTTGAGTCGTCAGTGTATCAGTGGTATGAGACAGGATGAGATCACTGAGGGTCTGAGCTCCTATGGCACTTCAACATTTAGAGACTATATTTTTCACACAATTTATCTCCTGTCTCATGGTCTATCATGGTCCATCTCAAAACTTGATTTGAGACAAGTCTAAGAGAAACCCATGTTTACATTTCCATGTAATAGACAATGATGTCTGCTAAAACCCTATGTTATCCTTTTACATGCTCCAATTAAAAGTGATGGTTTGAGAGAGAAGGCTCATGTTCAACCAAGCATCCAAATTTAATCTTTAGCAAGTCAGGAAATGATTGCTTAATTGTCAAAAGATTTTAATTGGATAGTAGAATAAGTGACTTTAGAAGCTTTTAGATCCAAAATAGATGCAACATTGGACCTACATTACTAAAAAATAGCAGTCAAAATTTTGTACTTTACCTAAAATGTGTTTGACATATTACTGTACCCTCTAACCTGCGTTGCCCCAGAAGCCTCTTGATTTGTCATATTCTGAACATAAAAATCTCTTTTGCAGTCACATTTTCAGAAAAGCAAAAGCCAAAGGAATGTTGGTCCAAAAAGTATCATGCTTTCTCACTATTAAAGAAATATAATATCATTGATTATTCTTTCTGCTCCTTAAATTGGTCTTGAAAGTTGCTTATTGGTTACCATTCAATATTTAAATTAGTATTTTGTTAAACATGTCTCTGTCACCTGAATTTCCTAATATCAAAAGAAATCATTCATGAGAAATTTGTTAATTTGGGTCCCTTCAAAGAAAATATATGTTAAAAAGTAAATTACATATGACAAAGACCACCTGTGTGGTATTTCTCAGTAGTTCGTTTACAATCCATCTCTTTGCCAGCTTCATGCCCAAGTATCTATATTCTTGGGAGACCAAGGTAAGGAGCGTTTTGTAATGAGTGTTGCTCTAGTATTTTGATTACCTGTATATAATATTGAAATAGTGAGATTGCGCTAAGTGTTAGGATACTGCAATTAGTAGAACATGGTCATCGTTCTTGAGGAACTTACAGTCCAAGGGAGAAGCAGACACAAAATAGATGATTGTAGTATGATGTTCTAAATACTTGCAGGTTCTGTGGGAGCACAGGGAAAGTTCCTAGATGAGATTCCTCCTGAGTCAAGTCTTGAAAAATAAGCAGGTGCTAGCCCAGCAAAAAAGAGTGAGTTGTGGATATGGATATGCACCGGGTGTGCTGGGGAGGGCAGCCACTGGGTCTGTAGAGCATCAGATGGATGTAAGGTGTTGATAAAAGGCCTCACCGGCCATGCTAAAGTGCTTGGGTTTTATTCTGTAGGCCCTAGGAGCCAGTGAAGGGCTCAAAGTACGGGAATGACTTGGGCAGTATTTCCCATAGCTCAGTCGATACTAAAGGCAGATTTAAAAGGCAATGTTTCGAAGGTATCACAGGCACTCTCCTTGAAGATAGGGAGACCCATTCAAAAGGTAAACTAATTGTCTTTGCAAAAGTTGATGAGGGCCTGAACAAGGACAGTAGCGATGGGAATAAAGAGGGAAAAAGTTAAAGAAATATTTAGGGTATAAAATAGTTGAAAACATCTGTGAAGTAAAATGGGCATGAATCAAGCATTCACCCTCTAGTCCAAACAAATCCTGACACTAACAGTTAGCTTTCCCAAATTGACAAGATCTAGGAAGTGGAATTCTTGGAAAGAATCTCATGAACAAAAGAATTCTCTGTTTCGTGCTTTTCAGGGATGAAAAACAACTATTATAATTTAGTTTTCACTACTTCTTAAATATTATTATGTCTTCTTTGACCCATCAGTTATTGAGAAGCATTTTTTAAATCTCTGTACATATGAAGACTTTTTTTAATCTTTTTATCATGAACTTCTAACTTAACCTGTTATGGTCAGAGAATATATTCCAAATACACTATTCTGTGAAAATTGAAGAAACTTTCTTTAAAGCCTAGTACCCAGTTAATTTTTGTAAATGTTCAATTTACATACATTATTTATTGTTTGAGAGCATTTGAGATCTTATACCCCAGCACGTGTTGTCAGTTTGGCTCAAATAAATTCTTAGGAAAAAAAAAAATCATTTGACAAGTGTAGCTATGGTGTTTTATATATGTTCCTCAAGCCAGCCTGACTTTTTGTCTGCTTGATCTGTATATAACTTAAGGAATTGTGTTAAAACTACCTACTGTGATGGTATTTATCAATTTCTTATAGTTATGTGTGTGTGTGTGTATGTGTGCATGTGTGTGTGTAATTAGTTGTATTAGAATTGTTACCTTTTCCTGCTGAATTTAACCTTTTGGTTAAAGTTAGTAATCATCTTTATCTTTTTTTCTCTAAGCTTTTACTTTGTTATTTTAAATTTTTTAAATTAGTTTCAAGTATACAGTACATTGGTTAGACATCTATATAGTTCATAAAACGATCCCCGCATTTGTTCCTGCCCTTTCCTGGCCCTCTACCTAGCCATCATATTAATGCTAACTGTGTTGCTACGCCATGCTGCCCATCCGGTGACCAACTATCAACTACTAATTTGTACTTTAACCCTTCACCCCATTCTCCCAACTCCCCTCCCCTCTGTCACCAAATTGTCCACTATATACTTTGTATGATATTGATAAGCCTACAGGGTTTATTATAGTTGATATTTGCCAGGGATATTTTTTCCCATCTTTTTATTTTAAACTTTCTGTGTTCTTAACGTTACATGTGTCTTATAAAGAGCACGTAACAGGATTTAGTTTTATTGTTGGTTTTATTTTTTATGACTGTAATTTTTCTGTTTATTATCTGAAGAATGTACTCCATTCACATTTAATGTGAGCTCTGATGTATTTGGATTCATTGCAAACATGTTATTTTACAGTAAACTCTTTAGAATAGTTTCTCAAACTTATAAAGATTGTAGAGCACAAGGAACTCGTGATGCTTTTCGTGGAATGCCATAGAATATTAAGCTTAAGGTAACTATATTCATATTTCACATAAAATTACCTTCTCTCTTCTGTTAAACTATAATTTACACATAGTGTGCCCAGGGGTTTAAGAAGAGAAGTTAAATTTGAGAACATTCTGTTCATCAACTCAATTCCTTCTGAACTCTGGGGAAAGGAGTATCCTATTTGGTCTTTCCATTGTAGCGTCTTGGTTCAGCTTGCAAAACTCCAGTGTTTATCAGAAGCATGGCTACCATAAATTACACAAGAAATTATAAAAATGAAATATAGATAGGTGCAAGGGGCTTTAAGCACTTTAGCGGATATGGGTTTGGAATCAAACCAATCTTGGTTTGAATCCTGGCTCTGCCATCTTCTTCTAGGTGAACTCGAGTATGTTTTTTAATCTAATTATCATTCTCCTCATCTGTGACATGGATATGGAAAAGTAACTTTCTTGTGGGTTACTGTAAGGAGTAAGTGATTTAGTGGTCACAACGTGCTTAATGCAGTATTTCTTACAGTAAACATTCAAATGGTATCTGGCACTACTGTGTTATATATTTTAACAGATATTTATTGGACATAGGATGTCTATAGGCACAGTCTTAGGCCACCATGTATAGAAGTCAATGTGAGAAACACGCATAGATTGCTCAAACAGAGGCAGGGCAACTAACCCACTCTGTTACAGTAGGACTTCTAGAGGAGCAAATATCCGAGTTGAATTTTAAAGGATGCATATGGATTAGCTCAGCACAAAAGCAGGGGAAAGAGCTTTCCAGGCATAGGGAATCAGATACACAAAGAAATATGAAATACTAATACAATTTTAAGAATGAACACTAATCTATTATGACATTATAGTGGAGGCCACCACTCTTTCCCCTGTAACATCATGTAGTGCCATAGCCAAAAGAAGTAGAGGGATAGAATGAACTATATGTCTTTTTTTAGTATAGAGTTTATTTTTTATGCTTATGTTGTTAATGTTAAACAAATATTTGTAATAGCTACTGAATGTCTAATAAGTCAAAACTGAGAGAAAAAATATCAAAAAAATATAAAGAATTCATACAGTTCAATAGCAAAACAAACAATCCAATGGAAAAAATGCACAGAAGATCTAAATAGACATTTTTGCAAAGAAGATATACAGATGACCAATAGGTACATTTAAAAAATGCTCAAAATCACTAATCATCATGGAAATGCAAATGAAAACCACAATGCAGTACTTACAATATTATGTCACACCTGTTAGAATTTTATCAAAAAAATAAAAAGTTTTGGTGAAGATGTAGAGAAAAGGGAACCCTCATGCACTGTTGGGAGTATAAATTGATGCAGCCACTATGGATTCCTCAACAAAATAAAAATAGAACATACGATCCAGCAATTCCACTCTGGGTATTTATCCAAAGAAAACAAAACACTTACTGGCAAAAATATATTCTTCCCTATGTTCACTGCAGTATTATTTACATAACCAAAATATGGAAACAACAAAAGTTGGATGAACAGATAAAATACACAAATACACACACACACAATGGAATATTCAGCCATGAAAAAGAAGGAAGTCTTGCTGTTTTGGACAACATGGATGGACCTTGAGGGCATTATGCTAAGTGAAATAAATCAGAGAAACCTAGCGCAGTTGATCCAGAGAACAGATTGGTGGTTGTCAGAGGCAGGTGATAGGCAGGTAAGCAAAATAGGTACAGACTTGGAGTTATAAATAAATCCTGGGGATATATTGTATAACAAGGTGACTATAATTAATAATATTCTATTGTATGTTTGAAAGTTGCTAAGAGAATAGATCTTAAAATAGATCTTTCTAATCAAGAAAAACAGAGAAGCTAATAGTATGGTTTAAAGACCACAGAATGGAATAAGACCTGAATTAAAATTAAGCTCAACCACCTAACAGCTATGTTCATTTTGATAAGACATTACTTTTTTGAGTCCTTATTTTCTCCCTAAAACAGATGATAAGGCCTACCCTAATACATTTTACAATGTATTGTGACGTTCAAATATAATATAATCACTTCTTGATTATTCATGATGATAGGAATGTGGAAGAATCATGAGTACCAAAAAAACAAAAATAGTAAATTAAAATTTTTAATAATTAATTCCAGAATACATTTTTTGTATGCTGATTTATCCTTCTAATTATATTTTGCTTAGGACAAAATTGATTCCATTTGTATTTCTTTAACCTACAGCAGCAGATGGCAGGAAGAAGTAGCCTCGATAATTAAAGTGTGGTGACAGAAGTCACTTTAGAATTTGAAATTTACTAAAATTAATTGACAAAGCAAAATATTAGTTTTGTAGTTATCTCTCACTCCATACTTTCTTGCTTCTTCAATGAATTAAAAAGTTTTTCTTTAGGAACTTTGATAAACACTTTCGTCTCACCAATTCCCTTTCTGCCCCAATTTTTCTGCTTCCTGGTTTTCCCACATACCTTATGTGCCATCTTTTAGTTGTCCAATCCCAACTCCTTAATCCCCCAGACATACACATGTATTTATCCTGCCCTTTCCTTTTGCGGCTTCTAGTTCCAAAATTAGCTCGTTCTATATCTCCCTGTCCAAGTGTCTGCTCTTTCTCAGGACTTTTTTCATCTGGGAGTAAGGAGGTATGTATGTATGTATGTATGTATGTATGTATATGTATGTATGTATGTATGTATTGTGTATATGTGTGTGTATAATTCAAAAACATTAGTCCACAGTAGATAGTACTTTCATTTTTAAATATATTTTTAATATTTTGACCTGTACACTTCTCCTGGTGCCTCTGTTCAATCCTCTAGCCCACATTTTAAGAATAAGAAGGATGTGGCCCCTTTTGGTCACCCTTCTGAACAAATTTCTGCTCAGTACTGGTTTACTTTTCTCCTTGGGCTATGGTCATACACAGCCCTTTTGCCTGCTTTCACCTCACTGTATGATTTATTGTGCACATGTGCATCTGTCATCCCAATATAATCTATATAAGTGTCTTTTAAGGTATAAACCATTCATTTAAAAAATATTTACTTCTGTTGGAGTAACTAGTACCAGCCTACCTTCCCACCCTAAACAACTAGAACATGGGGCATACATGGGACAGAATACATGAAGCAGCTGTTTCTGATACTGAACAGCAGGAGCGTGTGTTATCCAGAAGAGCGAGGAAACAAGGCGAGTCTTGGAGGCACATTAGTGACCACGGCACAGCGAAGAACAACTCCAGGAAATCACGGCAGCACCAGGAAGTTCAGAAACTGAGTTCATAGCTTAGGGAAACTAAGGTGGCTAGAATCTGTGGGAATGTGTGTTGGAGAGGAAGAAGCTCCTCAGAGAAAACTCCAGAAATCTGCATCTCCTTGAGTGTTACTAAATACTAAGTGGACACAGAAACTTCACAAACCTGGGCAACTGTTGGAGAGCTCTAAGCGGAACATTTCCCAGAAATTATACAGGAGTGGGAGGTGCGGTCCTATCCAGTCGGAGACATTACCGAACCCCAAATGCATTCAGTAGAGACCCCAGGACTACAACTTAGTAGAAGGGATAAACTTGGCCTTAAGTAAAGGCTACTCTAAGCTCATCCTAACAAATCTGAACAATCCTCAAAAGAATCAAACAGACCCACACATAACTGCCTGAAAAAAACAAAATCCAATCCTTTGGGGGAAAAAAAAAAAAAAATTGAGACATTCAACAATGTAACATTTACGATATTCGGCTTCCAATCAAAAAATCATTACTCATGCAAAGAATCAGGAAAATGTGATCCACAACCAAGAAAAAAAAGTCAATGAAAACTGGCAAAGAAATGACAGGGATGGTGGAATTAGCAGAAAGGAATTTTCAAAGAGCCATTATAAATAGGCTCAGTGATCTAAAGAAAAACCTGAATATAGTGAAGAGAAATGTAGAAAATGTAGAAAAGAACAAAATAGAAGTTCAAGAAATGGAAAAATGCAATATCTGAAATGAAAGTCAGTTGATGGGCTTATCGGTAGATTAGACATTACAGAAGAAAGGATCAGCATAGTGAAGCATTAATAAAAAATGAACAAAATACACAGAGCCTCAGTGATGTGAGACCAATGGTCTACTGTACGTGTAATTGTAGTCTAAGAAGAAAGCGTGGGAGCTGCACAAAAAATATTTGAAGAAATAATGGCTGGAAGTTTTTCAAATGTTAGGAAAACTATAAATGTCTAGATCTAAGAATTTCAATGAACCCCAAGCAGGATAAGCATAACGTAAACCACATCAAAGCACATTATAATCAAATTCCTGAAAACCAATTATAAACAAACTCTTAAAATCATCCAGAGGAAAAGAACACACATCACATATACGGGACCAAAGATTGATTGCAGACTTCTTATCAGAAACAATGCAAGCCAGAAAAAAAAATGAAATTTTGAAAGTGCTTGAAAAATAAACTCAACATAGAAGTCTATATCCTTCAAATAGGAAGGGAAAATAAAGACAAAAACAATAGCCAAGAGAACTTATTACCAGCAACGTGCACTACAATAATCATTGAAAGGGGTTCTTTAGTTGGAACCAGAATGATACTAGGTAGAAACTCAGATCCATCCAAAGGAATGATGAGCCCCAGAAATGGCAAACCTGTGAAGACTTTTCATTTCTTAATTTCTTTAAAACCAATTGGCAGTGAAATAACAACAGTGTTGTAAAGCTTATATGATATGGAAGTAAAATGTACAATAATGGCACAGAGGTTACGAAGGGGAAATGGGAAAATACTATTGTAAACTAAATTACATTTTTTAGGTAAAGTGGCATAGTAATGTTTGAAAATAAACATAATTTGAAGATGCTTATTGTAAACCCTAGATCAATCAGTTTTTTAAAACTGAAAAAAGTGGTAGAGTTAATCACACACCAAAGTGAAAATGAAATAAAATACAATCTAAGAGATAGGAAAAGAGGAAAGAAACAAATGAGTGCTGTAATGTCAGATAGTGGTATTGCTGTGAAGAAAATTGTGGGGAAGCAATGCTCAGTGAACTCGCATTTCTATATGATCAGGACTTTGAGGAAAAGTTGCTAGCACCTGGATTAAAGAGTGTTTGAATGGCAAACCTCCAAAGTCTGAGACCTCTAGAGAGATTTAGAGACGTCTCCCTTGGACACAGGTATTTACTTGCTAAGGGCTCTAAACCTAGAGACCTTCTCTTCCTCGCCCCTGAGAGGCTTTGTCATTACAAAGCAAAGGTCAGCAGGTCCTGTTCTCTCCGCCTCACCCAACCTCACTCCGCAGAGGAGGAGCAGCTAGGTCAGCTCTCCTACATAGCTAACTACAAAAATTCATTATTTTGAGGTTTCTCTCATGTCACCCTGTAGAGATTGGCACATAGAGAACTAATGCAATTATGAGTAATTAAAAGGCTGTCTGTGATCCAGAAACCTAGTGTTTCCTATCAGAATGAATGAATGAATACGTAACAAATTAAAATAGTAAGGGGGTTCTCCTGTAAGGTGGCTGGGAAGGCCTCGCTGAGGAAGTAACCTCTGAGCAGAATGGTGAATAAGCCATGTGAAACCATAACATGGAAGAAGACCATAACATACTATTATTGGCTCTCTCAGTGCCTAGCACACTTTATCACACATAAGTAAAATTTAGATCAATGAGGGTCAAGGGTATGACACTCTGAAAGGCTGGTCACTTCCGGCTAGAGTATTATTTAACTTCTATAAATTCAAGAGAAGCTACATCTTCAGACAAAATGACATTTTAGCCACAGACTTGTTAGCTAGGAAAAGATATCAGCTGGAAATCAAAATCAGTTAAGAACTGTCTAAAGTATAATCAATGTTTCATTCCCTTAAATCATATACGTCTGCAAATTTAGGTTTAGGAAGCACAGAATGAAGTTTTAGTTGGGAGGCTAAGTTTTTTTTTTGCAAAGGTAGAAATAGATATCACTAAGTGGGTTTGGAAATTACTCTCATTCTTGTAAATGTGACATACACAAATGCTGAGAAGAACAGATAGAGTTGAAGAGTACAGGCAGTAGGAATAGCAAATGAGCATAACGAATTCTAATTGGGTAATAACTAGTACAATCCTGTTCTCGAGTCGTAGTGTGTCAAGCTTGCAGCCAGAAGAAGAAAGGATGGAATGCAAAAGCCGAAAAGGAACATATTCCTTGACTGTGAGCTGGGGCCAGGATTAGTGCGACCCTTTTGGTCTAAACACGGCTCGTCTCTGCTTCACCAGGTCATTCCTTCCTTTGCTATAAATCATCTCTGAGAATCTGTAACAAGCCCATCATTGTCAAGAAGTTAAAAGTAATTGATAAGTTGTTCTGCTAACACCTGTCAGTGAAATAACTCAGAGCACAAAACCCAGGCATTTAAGGAGTTGACAAGTATTATTAAACCTGTTTTGCAAGAGAAGCTGGTTCAGAGGGAAAAGCTGTCAGAGATAATACAATCAGTAAGTGGCTCAAGCTTCCTGCTTCACACAACCAGGCTGTAACCCCATGGCCCCTCATAGCCCAAAAGACTGTGGGGCCATCAATGAACAGTGACTGGGGTTTCCTTCTGTCCAACTTTAAAATGTAACCTTTTTAAAGCTACGAATATGTCTTAAATTCAAATATATTTCTTATGACTGGTTCTCTCTGGGTTTTCTCTCTCATTCTGAAATTTACATTATTTAAAAATTTTAAATGGTAGCAACAGTATATTTTTCTCTGTTTCTCTTTTCGTTTTTTTCTTTGAGCACTTTATTTACCCGTCTTTGGCGCCCTGCTAAACCTCATCTTTGAACTGAGGCGAATCATGGTGATGCCTTCACCCAGGGATGGTGCTTAAAGCGGTTCCTTTCTTAACTCTGGCCTTTATTTCATGATTTTATTAAAGAAAAAAGATAGGAAAACCTAATTCAGACTTAATTAGGATTTATAACTCAGAAATCCTTCTGCTTATTTGTAACTAGCTTTCTAGTTGCTCTCCACTCCACTTTCCACTCTCCATTTACTTTTAAAAAAATAAATAAATAAGCACTAAACTGTCTTAGTCTGGGCGCAACAGAAAGCGGAGCATAAGACAAAGACTTAAGCGTGCATTCTCTATCCAGGACGCTGATCCGGGAAGCAAGAGCAAGAAACAGCGAAAGTGAAGCAGAGAAGTGGGAAGGGCCTGTGCCAAGATGCTTGACATGTTCAAAGTGGCCACCCCTACGAGCAACTGGTTGCTCAATCCTGCAAGACAGCCTAAAGAACCATAACAAAGAAACAGAAACGCTGGAGTGGGAAGAGGGTGGCATTGGGCAAGACACTGTTAGGTTGCACCTGCCAGAAGCCAGCTGGAGCCCAGGAAGAAGCTGTGGCTGGAAAAAGATACAAAGAGGCCAGATGAATCTGAAGTAGTAACAACAAGTTGTGTCCCTTAATACACAAATGTATTCTTGTTGCATATACTTCAGAGTATAAGTATATAAAGTAAAACAAACTTTTGCTCCCTACCCTTCTCCTGGATACCTGTCATTAACATTTCACTTTCTTTGCATTTACATATCACCTAAGACATATACAAATGTCTTTTTCCTTTTAAAAAACATGAATCAGATCATACTAATCTTTTCTGTGACGTTTTTTTCACTCATGTATTACATCATAGTTAGGCTTTGGATATTTTTTTAAAAACATTCATTTTAATGTTTTAAAAGACAGAAAATGACAGATAGAGGTAATCTAAAACAATTAGAACTGTAACAAAAATGAACACAATGCAATGATTGACCGCATGAAGGAAATGACAAATAAAATTTCACAAGGCTTCATGTTTGCAATAATACATTAATGTACAAAACATCAAAAATACAAAGCATGAGTGTTCCCCTTTAGGTTTACAATAGATTTCGAACCTCTGTTTAATACATTTGTAAGCCTTCTCTGTTTAGCAGCTGCACAAATACACACATACTAGCATTTTACCATGAGAATTAGAGTTTTCATCTCAAACTAGTCACTTGCCTTTTTACCCATAGCTATATACATTTCATTTCCATTATAAGACACTAAAGACCTTTGCAGTGGTAAATCTTGATTTTTAAAAAGAATCTTTTTAGTTTTGTAGCATGATGGATTTCATTGAACAGTTGAAGCATAATATGGTAACTACATCATACTGTTTAAATCAATCCACAGCTGTGGGAAAATGTTTGATTTTTAAAATATAACCAAGATGAGACTGCACAGTTATGAGCAGTAAAATACTAGAAAGCAGTGCATTATAAATAAGATGATTTTTCATCAGTGGCCATTCATTATTTTGCTCTTAGGAACCTGGAAGAAATTGTCTTTGAGTTTCAAGTGTTCTAGTAAATCTCGTCATTTCTTAGCTTCCTCAACATCACTTTGAATCACTGAAATAGGCGACTCTAAAGAATCAAAGTTCTTTTCTGGTCTGAGATAGCCAACGATGGTCACATTGAGGCTTTCCCCGAAGAAGTCCTCTTTGAAGATCAGTGTGATGCAAGTTTCCATGGACTCTTTTGTATTCTTGTCCTATGGGTTCCTTCCTATGCTCACCGCCATCTTACGGACATCTCCACTTCCAACACCGGCCCAGCCATAATAAAACCAATGGCTACATCAGCGCAAGGTTATCTGCTGCTGCTTCGGGAAAGTTAGCTGTGGGGGTGCCCAGCTGCTTGGACCTTGGCGGTGGCAGAAATAAGGCAGGTGCCTCATGACTCTGTCCACTTGGGGTATGGGGCTGCAAGTCCTGCAGAGCCAGCACCAAGGCGGTGCCCGGACCCAGACTAGCCAGGGACACCGGCACGAGCTCGGCGCGCGGGCGGGGCAGATGCACAGCCAGCCCGGGGGCACCACAATTGCCACGGCAAGCTCCTCGCGCTGCAGACGCGACAGCACGTCATGCTTCGGTTTTACGTCACCGTCAGCAAGCTGATTTTGCCCTGTGGGAGGTACACTGGCAAACACTGATGTAACCTCTATTGAATTGATACATGCGTGAAGGAAGGAAAGGATGCGTTCGGGTTACAGTTTTGCCTGTAGAAGAATGCTGCTGTGCAGCGGGTACCGACTGGTAAAACACGGAACTGTCATTGCCAGACAGCTGACCAGTCACCCTGCCAGTCTCCTCCTCATGCGTCGGCACCTCCACGTCCTCAAATCAACAGTGAGAATGGAGGCCTTACAGGGGAGACATGGAAAAGAGATGAGAGGAAAAGCAATTTTCCCTCTACCCATCTGAGCTCTTGGCTGAGGCCCTATATGAATAGACAGATTAATGAGAGAAAAACAAGTTTCTTCCCATGTATCCCTCAGGTATACATGGGAGATACCCAAGGGAAAAAATGACTTAACTCCCCAAGGTGACTTCACATTCCGGATTAAATACCTGAAGAAGACGGGGAAGGTAGGCCTGTTAGGGGAGAGTAAATAACTTTTAGGAAAGGTGAATGGTCCTTAAATAGAAGGAAGGTGTTATAGCTTGTGACAGTGCCTGTATGGGTGTGGTATGGACTTCTGGTCTCTCCTATGACCAGAATCAATCTTCTCTGGTTGATTCCACTCCTGGGGAAGGGATTTATGGCAGTTGAGTTCCTTTTGGAAGATCTGTCTCTAGCAAATGGAATTCAGAGAAAGCCTCTCCCTGCATTTGCTGTTTTTCAAGTGCCAACAGTTCAAAATAATATATCAAAACAGCATATTTGGGGTGTGTCCTGAACTCCTACAGTCAAATTTTGGGGTAGCATATTCTGCTACCCTTCAGAGACAAGGGGAGACTCTTAACAAAGATTTGTTCAGTCAGCAAATATGTTATCCCCACGCTCAGTGACAGGCACTATCGATAAATGGGGAACACAACAAGAGATAAGAGTAAGGCAGAGATGCAAGAGGAAAAGAAAATAAGCGTTCCAAAGAAGAAAGAAATTTCAGTGATGGCTAGATTAGTACAGTGCTTGTGTTAATATGAGCTGTTTAAATCCCAGCCATCTGCTCCCACATCAAACACATACACGCTGTACTCCTGATTTCTCTCCTCCTACACGTACATATACATCCCAATAATAATCTAGTGATTTTCCACAGTTGATAATAAAAAATACACTTGATTCAAACCAGTGGATTGTGACCCAGATCTAAGTATAAATATAGTGGGAGTCCAAAGTTTCTTTAGTGACAGTCTTACTAAATTATTTGGCCTGTTTTTAGCCACATTGGAGATTTTTTTTTCTTTTTAAGGTTGTTATGAACGTTGTTTGTAGCAGCATCAATAAGCCAAGAATTCACATACTCAATCCACAGATTACTCATCATTGCCTGTTCATAACAGAATCCTAAAATGTTTAAGATTTCTGATGCAAATCAAAATCTCATCATCGCTTGTCATTACTAAATTAAATGACAGGATAATAACATTACATTAAAACCATTTTTCTCTTGATTGAGTACCTTTTTCAGAAGTGAACCTTGTAGATGTATATTTTTTTCATCAGTACTATAAATGCACTTAGAATCCAAGATAAAAATAGAATTGAAAAGGGAGGAGTGGAGTGGGATGTTTTCAAATTATTGATGAGTCTCTTGAATCTCAACCATATTTGACAGTGCAGTGCTAGGGAATGGAGTAGTTTAGCTCAATTTATTGAGACTTAGAACTATATAGAGGAGGCTCACAGGTCAAACTTGGTCCTTATCGACACGACTATATGTTCTTGTCATCAGTCATATGGCATTCCAGTACAAACTGGCTGTTAGTGACCTGTAGGAACTGGCGCTGTTCTGTTGCTCTAATAAGATACTGGTTTCAGATAGGTCACAGCCTATGTGGGAAATAAATTCCTAATCTGCCAAAACAGAGTAGATTCTGTTGACTTACTGTCGGGAACTCTCTTGGTCATTCTTTCTGTCTAAAGCTAATTAATCTTTCAATCACACCTACCATCTCTCCATCTGGCCCTTGGCCCACTTCTTTGTGGCCAGTCAACCCATCCTCATGCCACTGAGCCCATCGTCTTCACTCGCCCTTGTACCCAGAACTCCTTTTCCATTTTAAAGTCTTCTGTCCCTCAAAGATTTTGCTTCCTCACATCTTCCACCTTTAATGTTATGAAAATCATATACTGGAGCAAACCTTTTACTTTTTGCCTCATTTAATACGATCCTCATTAGGAGGTAACATGTCAGCGATAACATGTCAGTAAAAATCCTAAGCTCTTTGAGAAGTTGACGTAGGTACAGACTGAAACAAGATGGGCCATGAGTTGACAATAGTTGAATCTGGGTGATAGGTGCATGGGTGTAGAGGAAGTCACTATGCTATTTTCTCTAGTTTTATGTTTGAAGTTTTCTATAGTAAAAATTTTAAATTTAACTTAGCTCTTTAGGATCCATTTTTTAAATAGATGCTTTTTTTCGAGTCGGTGCATGGAATGGGTAATACACAGGATGGATTAGGACAAAACCCTGATCCTGCCATCTAAATACCCACTCTCACCCCACCCTCAAGGACACAAATACAATTCTTTAGAGCCCGGAACTGCAACTTCTCTCTTCTCCTTAGGTCCTGAACGTGATTACCAGAATCCTGGTACACCTACCTCCCATTTCTTGTTAAAGTGCCTAGATAAACCCATACAGAAACGCACATTAACTTCGTCCTATTTATTAAGTCCCACTGTGTTTAAGCTCTGTGCTGGGCATTGGGAAGGGGGAATATGAAATTATGATTACTAAGGCTAGAGTTCCATCAGATGACCTTTCCTCTCTCTTCTGAAGAACTTAAATCGATTGCAGTTACTAATGTACTTTTTTCCCTCTTTGTAAATTATGATAGTCTTACTTCTCGTTTGCCAAAAACTGGAGAAACCATCCATGGACATAAATTTTTTATTGGCTTTGGAGGGAAAGGTGCCAACCAGTGTGTCCAAGCTGCTCGGCTTGGAGCGAAGACATCCATGGTGTGCAAGGTAAGTGTAAAGTACAGTGGAGAGGATTCTAGAGGTAAGAATCTGGTTTTAAGACCTGAGTTCAATGTTTTTATTTAACTTTTTTTTTTTTAAAGAGATCGATTCAGTGGCATATAGTAGTACCCTCACGATGTCGTACAACCACCATTTCTGTAGGGTTCCAGGACATTTCCATCATTCCAAAAGAAAACTCCTTTCTCCCCATCCTCCCTCGCCCCTCTCCAACCTACCCACACACTCCCAAACCCTAGCAACCACCAATCTGCATCCTGTCTCTATTCTGGATATTTCCTATAAATGGAGTCCTATGATATATGGTATTTTGTTTCTGGCTTCTTTTCCTTAGCATGTTTTCAAGGTTCATCTACCTTATAGCATGTATCTGTACTTCTCTTTGTGGCTGAATAATATTCCATTGCATATGCCAGTTTGTTTATCCATTTACCTGTTGATGGACGCTTGGGCTGTTTCCACCTTTTGGCTATTGTAAACAGTGCTGCTTTAAACATGCACGTACGTGTACTTGTTTGAATACCTCTTTTCAACTCTTCTAGAAGTTCATTGTTTTAAAAGATTTAAATAGGAGAGAGTAATCTTCCTTGTCCTTTGTTAGTTTCTACTTCACTGAATCCTCTGGGAAGTAGCGATCCTCAAATAACTTAATGCTGCATTCCCCAAATTGAATGAGTGTATAGCTAGAATTAGCCTCCTCCGAAGGGTTTCTCCAGTCCAGCTTCCTAACGACAGCACAAGCCATCCTGCTTTTAGCAAGTTTAACTGTAGAAACACAGCTTTTAGACACTTGGTCTAATAACTAGTGATTTACTCATCCCTAAGTTATTTTCTTCTAATGCTATATCTTGGATCAGAAATGAAATTGGGCCTTAATGAACTATATACACATAATGATCTTCAGGCATAGTTCTGTTTTCAGGTATGTAGAGAGATGATATGTATAGTGCAGTAATCCTATTTCCATCCTACTGAAATTATTTGAAAATAAAGCAAACTCGGCTGCCCAAGGTTCAACTTGCGCATCTTTAAGGAGATTTTAAGATGCTATCGTTACTGGTATAACAGGAAATGTAGTTTATCTTATGCAAGCTAGACTGGGTCTGCACAGCTGCGGAGAAAAGAAACGTGAGAAACTTACATGAGCTCATGGAACTGGGTAGATTTTTACCACAATTTCTCTGAAATGTCGCTTCCCAGTGCATACAGTGCTTCTTTCTCCAAAGGAGTCTTTAAGTGATGCATAAACTATACAATTATCAGTTCATCTACTAATGAACCATAGCTTTAGTTCTAATTTATGATTCATATGATGTAATTCTCATCTGGCTATTTGGTCAAAAACATCACTTGAAGCACAAATTCAGAGGAAGAAACCCTCACTTGCTGAGACTGAGCTCTTGATTGATTTAAAATATCAATTAATCAGCAATGAATTATTGATGACCTATTATGTGCTAGAAATTATGGAGCTTAGAGAAGGAGCTGATGAAAAATGTTAGACCTGACCCATCCTACACTTGATTAGAAATTAAGGGTTTGGGGAGTAATCAGATAGTGCTGACTTAAAGGGGTTTGGGAACTGAAAAGAGGATTTCATTTCCTGGCTGGGAAAAAACTTGGACAGTTAATTGGTATTAGAAGCAAGGGACCAAGAATGGCTGCGCTGAGAAGAGGGAGTTCTCTAGAGCTGGAGCTGTTACAAGAGAGATTGGAAACCCCCTCTTGGAAGCTTTATAAGAGCTGTTCATGTAGCCATTAAAGTCAAAAATTGGATGTCCCCTGGGATCTTATCCAACGCGAAGATTTTGAGATGGGTTTTATTTTAGGTCTGTTGAATTTGAGGCAAAGAGAAAAGCAAAATAGAAATATTTGAATTATGGAATTAAACTTGGGAAATGAATCACAAAACCACAGGAGTGGATATGAGAGAATGAAGACAGAGGGCTGTATTTGGGGAAACGTTCCATTTAGGAAGATGGTTAAAGCAAAGGTGCTATTTGGTTTATTCCGGTCTGTGCATGACGGTTGATGTTAGCACCCGTACAGTTCTGAAGTTCTTTATGTCTGCCGTTCCCCTGATTTAGTCATCTAGTGTTTAGGCCCTAGTGGAATTTAACCTGGGTGTCTTACAGAGGATAAGAAAACAAAGCTTCGACTAAAACCTATACATGGTTGCTTTGCTTCAACAAACTGGGACTGTTAGACATGGATTTATTTAAGCTTAAACAAATTGCATTATATTCTTAGACTTCTTAACAAGGAAAATAAAATCTCTTATAGTGGGAGTTATTGTTATCCATTAATCATGGTATTTCTTTTCATTGTGAAATATATACTTTATTAAGCAAATTAGCCAAAGCGTTTTATGGCAGTTTGTTAAAGATGACAAATTCCAAGTAGAAACCAAAATCATTAAATTACTCAAGATAAAATTGAACAGATGGAACTTAAAAAAAAAGAAAGAAAATTCCCTATGGTTTTCTTAGTAACATTGATTTGTGCTACTGCCCTACAACAAACTAAAATTCAAGCTCTGATGAAATAAGTCTGTTTGATAGCACATGCAAAACATCTTATATTGAGCAAAGGAGAAATATTTGTCGATATTGTGGTAAGGACTATTAAGCAAGGGTCCATCAATATGTGTACAGTAAAATATACATAATGAAACACTTCAAGTAGTCACAAGTTGTATAATCAGTGTTCAGCTGTCACCGGCCAAAGTGGCAATCCAAGGATAATTGGCAATGATATTTTGAGATTAAAAATCCAGACAGATATCATACAAAATGAAAGTCTTCTTGGCAGGGCAAAGAGCCTGTTAGGATACCTTTCATAGGACTTCACCTGACTTAAGTGTTTTCTTCTTCTCCATTCCATTAAAGCCACATGTTAGAGAGGAGGAAAGTATTTTAAACATCAAAACTGACAGCTCAGGAGGACCATGGTAGAATAAAGAGCTGAAGATGCAGTGGCCCAGTCTGAGCCAGAGACCCTGCTTCCTGTGCAGATGGAAGGAAGCCATGAGCAGGCATGGACCCAAATGACGCAGATCCGAAATCAGCAAACTGGGAAGACCTTCAAGAAATTACCTAGTCTTGCTTCCTTCAAACATGAGACTCTCTAAACTCGAATACGAGTAGCTGTGTGTTTTCCTTTCAGAGACGTCAGGTCTGGGGTTCCGTGACAGGCAGTATGTTAGACCAGTGCTACGCAAAGTCTGGTCCTCAGGCCAGGCTGCAAACTCACTGGTCTGGACAGCACAGCAGCTGAGAGTGAAGAGAAACAGTTTGATAATTTTATAGCTTTAGAATATAACAGTAATAAATTAGGTCTTGTATTTTATACGATTCTTTTCATTTCATTATGTTTTATAAAATTATTAGTCTGCAAATGGATTGAAAGTGAAAAAAGAGCTGAGTCATCACCACATCATTTGAAAAGCAGTGTATTAGAGTACCCATCATCCTAACCAAAGGAACCTTCTGTGTTAAACTATTATGGGATGATCAACTAATTGTACATTAAGATTTTAATTTTCAAAGATCAAAAATTGGTCACCAGGCCTTTCCAGGTAATATATAATGAAGTGAAATCTGTCCTTTCCTGAACTCTGTTGAAAAACCACAGCTAAAACTAGTTGGCTATGTTGATTGGAATGCCAGGCCATGTGTCCAAGCACAGGAGAGCCCATGACCCTAACCAAATAAATAAAATGTACCTCATATAGGAAGAATGGAAAAAATAATTGGGTTACAAACCAATCGCCACTCTCAGATAAGCAGGTCTGATAATGGTGACTGTAACATTTACTCTGTATATTAAAGGCCATTATTAAACACCCACTTGAGGGTTTAAACAACCAGCAAGCTTAAACAACTGGAATTTTATGTTTTTTCATATTTTTTGAAAAGCCACAAGTGACAAATTAAAAAGTTAATATGAGGGATTATATTCAAAAAAGCAACTGTTGGGTTTTGTTACATGACAACAAATGCATCTAAGTCTCCTGAGCTGCTGTTCATTTGACCCGCAGGCACTGAAGAGTCACAAAATGTCTTGAATCACGAAGATTAAATTACATTCAGCTTAGTTTTTGTGCAAATTATATTTTCACCTATTTTAACTTTGAAAATCGGTACCCTGTTTAAATAGTTATAACATTTTTAGCAGAACATTCAGTTTCACATAACTTGGGTAAAATACCTTGGTCCTCTGTTTTATTTACCACAAATATATGTTGATGAGCGGAATTACTGGTTCTGACATCTAGAACTCCAAGCAGCCCATTGCTCAGCGTTGGGTTGTTGCTCTGGACCATGGAAGCCCCCAACTGGCTCTTCCTTCAGTGCAAAGCAAACCTTCCCAGTGGAAGTACCTCAGTACTCTTAGCTGGAGATGTTCCTGATCCTGCTAAACCCAGCCCTTTTGTTTTGCATGATCCTAATTCACATCTCTCTACAGCTGTGTTATCCAATACAGTAGCCACTAGACACGTGTAGCTATTTAGATTTAAATGTCATTAAAATAAAATTAAAAATTGAGTTCCTCAGTCACACTGGCTGCATTTCCATCCTCTATACTGGGCAGCACAGGTACAGAACATGTCCTCACTGCAGAACGTTCTGTTCAGCAGTGCTGCTCTAAAGTATTCGGGGAGAGCTGAGCCCAGGATTTCCTTAAGAACAGCCAGGGTTCTGCGAGTTGCTTTAGCATAAGTGAGTGGTTGTCCACAGTTGCTGATGAGCTGGCATCTTTCACGTGGAGCAGGCGCACCAACAGGCTACCACAGACTATGCGGTTTTCCCAGAATCCTTCCCAAAAGTAATTCACTGCTGCAACCAGAGTATGAGCGTGCCTTTGAAGAACTGTTAGAAAACCCTTGGAGAACCTTCATTAGCCATGACTAGAATAATATGGGTGCCTGTAGTCATGTCCCTTTAAGAATGATAAATAGGCACTAGGAAACCAGGCAACCAAGATGATCGTATACTTACAGAACGCCTTTATTACACAGGCTTAAGGAGGGATAAATGTATGCTAAGCTAGAGTCTCCAATAAGCTTTTAGGAAGACCAGACTTTAAGGAAGATTGTTTAGGCAAACAACATAAGATGGTATTGAATGTTTAATTATTATCCATTAGGAATGTCATAAAGGTCTGGAAATAAGATTAACAAGGGGTAGAATAGAGAAGGTAGGCCTTAAGCTGATGCTTGAAAAACAAGTATGTTTTGATTAAGTGGAGAAGAGGGACTTCTAAGTTCTCATAAGTGAAGGCAAGGAAAAGAATGAATATATTGTACACACATAGTGTTTTAACATAGTCAAATGAGAATATCAAGTTAATAGTGCCTCTACTGACCACTCTGAAAAACAGAAATCCAACTATTTTTGCCAAATATGAGTTTTAGAAAGATAGAAGCAGAAGCAACAAGAAGCAAGCCTGGGCCACATCAAAATGAGACCGGAGCTAGCAAACGCAAGCCAAAGAAATCTATCAGGCTTCACAATACCTTGATCCCCATGCCGGCCTCTGATGGGTCCCTCGCCCTCAGAGGATTCTGTAGGTCACACTTGTCCGTGCTCTCACGTAGCTGACTTAACTACCTAGTAGCAGGCAGAACTATGCTCTCCCTCTTCTTTTTTCCACCACACAAAGCTTTACAGCCACTTTCCCCACTTTTGTCCTGCAACCGTGGTCTTCGACTGGAGCCACACACTGTAATCACCTGGAGAGCCTGTCAAGATCCCACCTGCAGGGGATCTAACTGAACTGGTCCTGGGTGTAACCTGGGCGTCAGGACGTTTATAAGCTTCTCAGGTGATACTAATGAGCAGCCAAGGCTGAGAACTGTTGGTTTCCCACCTGCCAGAGATCACTCACAACCAGTCCCACCCTTCGGCCTGGCTCAGATGGAAGTTTGTGGCAAAATGTCGTCAAGAATTTTAATGAGCTTGATAATGGCAGAACTGAAATTAGATTCCAGGTTTCCTGACTCCCATATGCCTCATGGCCAAGATACTTAACATTTGCATATCAACTTGATCGCCATGTGTGACAATAAAAATAAGGAAGCCTCCGAAGGTACCTATGAAGCTTCCTTCTAACAGTCCGTATTGTAAGGGCTTTTCGTTTGTATCGTTCACTGTGATTTTCAAGATACTTGCACTCAGCTCTCAATGGCAGGCAATGAACGACACCTTTGCTTGGGTTCTATTCCTCTGACCTCTGGTTATCAATTTCCAGTTAGTGGGGAAGAGGCTTAAATTTGAGTTAAAAGTAAGCAAAGGCGATTGGAAGGTGTTCTCTTTTCCCAACCATTTTAAAAATCCAGAAGAATGAAGGAATGTGTGAGAAGTTTTGAGGGTGGGCAACAGGGAAAATGGCATTCTTGTAGTATGACATTGCACATGTCACACTATAATACCCAGAGAAAAAAAGGACTCAGATCGCCACTGCTTTTTGTCCACACTTTGATCATAATTTAGATCTACTTGAAGCTTGAACAGTATTCCCAAGGCATAGATACCCTCCCAGGTGTCTATCTCGTTCCAGTGAAAATAACAATACATAGAACAGGATTAGTGATCCTAAGCCATTAATGGAGATGTTATGTTTTTATTAGAGTAACAGTAATACATTCTCATTTTAAAAATACTTTAATGCACCCACATGCTTGCTTCCATGATCAAATGCTCTTCTGTCTGAAAATAGGAAGCAACAGGAAGAATTAGAGCATCAGAGAGAACAAGGTGGGCACAAAAGTAGTTTATAAGCTTGAACCTAAGCAGCAGTAGCCCTATCCCTTCCCCCAAGAGAAGCAGCCTGATGATAATGATGATGATGATACCAAACTCTTGTTTAATCCTTTATAGTTTTAAACATGCTTTCATGCATATTATTTTATTTTATCCTCACAGCAAACTTGCTGTGACTTTCCAGGTAAGGACACTGAGGCCTAGAGAGAGTTAAAGTGGCTTGCCCAGAATCACACAGCTAATGTGAAAAGGCTTCCATGGCACAAATGAAAATATTGTTGTTCTCTTCTTGGGCTTTTCATCACCTCTTTTACTGTGTATCGTATCGCTATAACCTAGATGTAAAGTTAATGAAGCTAGAGCTGACTTCTCTTAAACCTCAGCTGTGTCGATACGTTTCCATTATTTTTTAGTTACCAGATTTTTATTTTTGACAAGGGAATATCAAGACAAAAGCAAAGTATTTCGTTCCACTTCTCACATGAGTGTGAGGGCCCGGAACCATAACCATCACTGGGGGATCTAGCCAAGCAGGTGATGCTCTGAGCGGGAAGAAGAGAGACACCTGCTGCAGCCTCCAAACTACAGCTGCAGCCAGGCTACACAATGCAGTTACCCTGAGCGTGAAATGCCGTCTCGTTTATGCCTCTGATGCACGTGATATTCCACCCGGCATTACAGTTGCCTCTGTTATGTCTTAGTTCCCTCTAATATGATCAGTTTCTTGGGTTTTGGCTTGTTTTTTTCAGCTGCATGCTTTTGGCTTCCTCCTCCCCTCCAACAAGTCTTCCTAGCCCTTGCACTTCCTAATGTTTATGTCATCACCGCCATTTATCACCTGCCCTTCACACTCACCTTAAACAGATTTTTTTTGCCTGTACAAAACTGACAGGAAAGGGGAAAGAAGTTTCTTTGCTCTAATTTACATCAGGCCCTACACACCTAGGAATGGCCTTCTCTTAATCCCCACAACATCCTTATAATGATACCTCCCCAACTGCGTAATACCTTGACTGCTTACCAGAGAGAGTTAAATAATGTCAGATGAGAGAACAAAGAACTTGCTTCTGGTATGAATCTCTGACCTGAGAAACAAGATGCGTCGACACTTCCCTGGTAGGTGATGGCCAGCCTTCCAGGAAGGAAGCCTTGGCAGATAGCCCCCTTCCAGGGGACTGTCCTCATGACAGCGCTTTGCAGTGGACACTCTTCTTTGTAGCAATAGAAATTCCACTAAACAAATTATATATTGTTTGAGATTACTGTCAAATCAGCATTTCAGCCAGAAAAGGAACGCAGGAAAAAGTGTTCTTTGAGAAAGGAGGCATTGGAAGTGGCATTTAAATCAGCAGTCAGCAAACATGGTCCATGAGGCAAATCTCGCCTATGTATTCTTATAAGTAAAGTTTTATTTGTACACAGCCACATCCATTGGTTGGCAGATTTTCTTTGGCTGTGTTCACACTATAATGGCAGAGGTAAACTGCTGCAAAAGAGACCGTATGGCCCGCAACGTCTAAAAGATTACCTATCTGGTCCTTTATAGAAAAAAAATTTCCAACCCCTGATCTAGACAGTCCAGAAGCTCACCATTGAAGATAGTGACCCAAGTAAATCTCTAGGCTTCCTTCTGTTGATATTTCGGAGAAGAACAATTCTCTGTGGATGAGCAGAACACATCAGGAGTGGCTAAGACCTGATAGACACATAATCCATTGATGCTGTGCTTACCTGCAGGACAGAAAAACAGAAGTATAGTTCAGGAGTGGCAAACCTAAAGGCCTACAGGGGCCAAGCAGGTCACATAAATAGCAGTGTGTCAGGTGGGGCTGTGGTGAACCAGAGAGCACACACTGACTTTTGGGGCGGTTACAGCTGGGTGGCCTTGCAGGCATATAGGCCCAGTGTTACCAGAGCCTCCAGAAAATCTTGTTTGTTTTTATGAAATCTAATATTGAGATATTGGCAGCTGGTTAAAATTAAAAATAAGAGGACATCAACACAAAAACCTGCCCATTCATAATTGCCAAAACTTGGAAGCAACCAAGATGTCCTTCAGTGGTGAATGGATAAATAAACTGGTACATCCATACCACAGAATATTATTCAGCACTTAAAAGAAGTGAGCCATCAAGCCACAAGACATAGAAGAACCTTAAATACCTATCACTCAAGTGAAAGAAGCCAGCCTAAAAAGACTACATACTGTATAATTCAATGTATGACATTCTGAAAAAGATAAAACTATAGAGACAGTAAAAAAATCATAGTTGCAAGAGCATGGGGGCAGAGAATGATGAATAGGCAAAACACAAGGATTTTTAAGGCAGCAAAACCATTCTGCAATGATATGTAATGGCAGAGATGTCTATACATTTGTCAAAACCCAAAGAATATACAATATCAGAGTGAACCCTAATGTAAACTATGGAGTTTGGCCGATACTAATGTGTCAACATAGGTTCACTGATTATCACAACTGTGCCACTCTAACCATGTTATGTACTAGTGGAAGAACAATGGGTATCCAGAGGAAAAATTGAAGTTTCATTACCAGAATGGATGCTAGGAGGCGGAAACAACAGAATGCCACTGTATGAGTTAGCAAAGGCTTTGTAAATTCCTCAACTTTGCCATCCATGTCAGGGTCAAGGGAGAAGATAAGAACCTAAAACATCAGGCAAGTCATTACAAAGATGCTGTCAACGAAACAGCTGAGATTCATAAAGATCATGGATTGTTGAGGTGGACAGCTCTGTCTTGGTGGGAATTTCCACGTGACATGATCAAAATGAGAGTGAACCTACAAACGTGTGACAGTTACTAAGTGCTGCACATTTTAGGCAGACTGTGAGTGGGACATTAGTATATAACAATTCTCTGGGCTGCAATCAAGTCTAGCAATTCACATTAAGAAGATTAATTAGTTAATGTTTATAAAGTACTGTGCAGATATGCCCTTTTAAAATGCTAAGTATTCTAAAGGCTACATTGTAGCATTTTACTAAATGGAGAAGATCTAACGTTCATCATTTCTTTGGTACAGGTTGGCAAAGATTCTTTTGGCAACGATTATATAGAAAACTTAAAACGGAATGATATTTCTACAGGTAAAATTTCATCTTTTTTAAAGTTGGTTTTTATAATTTTCTTCTCTGATCTGATTACAAGAAAAGTTGGATATAGAATAGAATTATTAGATCCTCCCCTGGTGGACAGAAGATTTTTATGCATGACTTTGTCTAGTCTTGCTTAAACAGCCTATGGCTCATTCTTTCACGTACATTCCTCCAGATGGGAATAAAACAATAGGTTACAAACTTTTATCTCATGGAAATGTTTAAAAAGCAGGTGACAAGAGAAAACAGGTGCTATATTCACAAAAGATATTTTAAGAAAAGCCATTGAGTATCATACCTGGAAACGATCTTAGAAACTATCATTTCACAAAAGCGAAAACCAGAGAGGTTCTGGATTTGTCCAAGAGCACACCGCTAGTTGGAGCTGGAGCCAGGACTAGAATGCAGATCTCTGGCTCCAGTTCAAGTTTCTTTGCTGTTGCCAAGGCTGCCGATCAACATTTCCATCTACCTGCCGGGCCATAATTCTTGATGAGCTGCAAAGCTTATGAGAATGAAAATAAACCAAACTAGTTTGTTTTAAAGTTTGACTGTTAGCCTTTCATCCCAGATCTGTCATTTCTTTCACTGAAGAAATGTGGTGTCGAAAAATGCATACGTACACAACTATGAATAATTTGGGGGAACTGGAAGCAGGGGCGGTTTGCTGGGTTGTTATTAATGTAGAGAAAAGGTGCAACTAAGTGTAAAGACATTTTCCTCATTGTATAGGTGATGAGTATAAATTAGCACTAATTATTTATTTCCCTTTTATCATTCCAGATGGTTAAAGGTTAAAAAGTTTTCTAAGGATTAGTGGTACATTGAAGTTGTTAAAATAAATTATCCATGCCAGGCTGTATATATGTGATTATAATTTCTTTTTTCTTTTAGAATTTACATATCAGACTAAAGATGCTGCTACAGGAACCGCTTCTATAATTGTCAATAAAGAAGGTATGTGTTTTGCATATTGGAGCGTCATTTCGTTAAACGACTCATTTCCAGAATTTAGAGCAGAAGCATCAATTTTTACCTTAATCCTATGGATCGCTTGCCATACCCACCATCCTAAGGCCTACAGCATGATCTTTGCAATCTAAATATGTTTCCCATTATTTATATTTCCCAGGTCGAGCACTCAAATATAAAATTGTCTATCCAATACATACGAAGCATTATACAGTTGCCTCAAAATAATATTTATATCCTGTAATGTCTCATTACCCTTCATGTGAACTAAGAATTTATATTTGACTCTAAAAGCAGTTATTCATCTGTCATTTCAGTTACACTAGGTAAATAAATGTAAATAGATAGGTGCAAAAGAAAGTTGATGAATCATATTTATAGAATGTTTACTGAGCAAATGGCAGTAACTAATTACTTCTAACTTATCGTTAGTGTTCAATTTTGCCTACTCTTTAAACTGCAATCAGATCTCAAAAGTCTATATATACAACTATGTCAGTCACAAGGCTTTGCAATAGTTGAGCCATTTATCTTTGAAAACAGTAACTTCCCTTTACCCTCAAGTAAAGTTGTCATAATTTCTACCAACTGTTTTAAGTATAAAAATACCTACATAAGATTGTTAAAATCAGAATTAATATTCAGAAAGACCAAGCACTGGATGGGGCACCTAGGACAGAACCTAGCCCATATGGGCAGTCAGTATGCGTTGTGTTAAATTAGGATTTGTCACAGTATGTCTTTAATCTATAATGCAGTTTCACAAGATCATTTCTCACAGAAGGTATATTTAGCTCTACTCTAGTGATCCCAAATTCACAATAGATCCTGAATTTGCAAAAATAAAAGTTTTCATTCTAACAATAGATAGTCTGTGTTCATTACTTTAAGCTAACTCTTAAGTAATTACTGCTACTACCACCAGTTCATTCCCTTCCTTAACCTCTTTTTTATGTTCTAGGGATATCTTCAAGTTGTTTCTTCTTTATCTCTATACAAAATACTACGTTTTCATACAAAGATGTAATTTAATTTTGTGTTTTGAGTACCTATCATGGTAGACTTTGTCTGGTTTTTAATGTACGGTAATGCCCTCAAGAGTACAGTTTCAGTAGAAGAGCTAAAACAAATACCCAGAGGGGTGGCAATCAGCCCCTTTAAATGGAGGAGTGAGTAGCAAGGTAAAGAAAGGAGCTCAGTTTTGACAAGTTAAAGTTGAGGCATGAATGAGCTAGCCACATGGCAGTGTCCACCAGACAGCTGTGTCTTGGGCTTTGCTCATTAGCCAAGGCCCGGCCAGAAATTTGGATTCAGGAGTCAGCAACACAGAAGCAGCAGCTGACTCTAGCCGAGAGAATGAGATCACTGAGAGAGAAAATGAAGGAGGTATGCCGTCTCTCAGTGTGTGGGTACTTTGAATTTTTCCAGTACCGAGGATGGGTTTATGCTGAACCATCCCCACTTTATTAAGTCCTCTTTGTGGCCAACAAACACATCTGTGGTAAGATGATAGGGTAGCATGTGTGCTGTGTTCAGAGGTAATTTTAGGTCATGTCTATACAAGAGCAGCACAAACAGCCTACAGCACAAAAAGTGACTGCTACAACTCATCTCTCTAGATCACTGCTGTCCAATAGAAATATAATGCAAGTCACATATGTAATGTTAAATTTTCCATTAGCCACATTTTAAAAAGTAAACTGAAACAGGTAAAATTCATCTTAATATATTCACTAACCCACTATATATCCAAAATATTATCCTTTCAATATAATCAAAAAGTTCTTTAAAATTAATATTTTACCTTCTTTTCTTTGTACTCAGTCTACAAAATCTGCTGTGTATTGTATAATTAAAGCACATCTCACATTAGACTAGACACATTTCAAGTGGTCAATAGCCACATGAGGCTTGTGCTCAGGACTATCGTATTGGACATCACAGCTCTTGAGAGTTCACCTAACAGATAAAATGCACTTCCACACCTCCCACATTTAGGTGGGATTGTAGAAAGTGGATCTAAGTGATGAGTATATAAGATCCCTTAGTCCTGCTTCTATTTGATCTGCTATAGTCTAGTCTAAATATCCTTTCTATCTTATTAGTACAATTTTCCTATCTGTTAGATATTATAAAATGTGTTTTATAAAATGTGTTTTATAAAATGTGTTTATTATAAAATGTGTTTACAAAATCACTTTTCAAAATACCCTAGGGTATACCTTGAACTAACTGCATACTACAGAGCATTAGTGTTTAGCGTTAGGCAAGTTTATTCCTGTTTATACTCATCATTATGATACCTGTCATTTAAGATTAAGAATCTTTACCACATACATTGTACGAGCCTTCTCCCATAAAAGAAATTTTAAAGTATGTTATATATAATTTCTCAGATAATATTCTTTGAATATAAGAATATCAATAAGGGAAATCATTTTTAGATTTTGCTCAAAATGATTAGAATAATATGAATCTAACGGAGATTCTGTAAAAGAAGATACATTAGGAATAGAAATTTAACCTGAATGGCCTAGAACTGTTAAAATTAACACCTACAACAGTTTCCATAATGACTTTAAGAGTGGTTGTAACATTGCAGAATATCATTGCTCGGCTTTGCTTTGTTTTAATATAAATATGTAGAAATTCTTTGCAGGCCAAATATCATCGTTATAGTGGCTGGAGCAAATTTACTTCTGAATACTGAAGACCTGAGGGAAGCTGCCAAGGCCATCAGCAGAGCCAGAGTAATGATCTGCCAGCTAGAAGTGACTGCAGCAACTTCTCTGGAAGCCCTAACAATGGCTCACTGCAGTGGAGGTGATTTCACGTATTTGTCATTCTTCCTATAAAAGCTTTTATCAATGTCTTAATGACGATTAACCTTTTGAGCAAAGCAAGGCTTTTTCTGTAGTAAAATATTCTTTCTCCCATCTGTGAGATTCACTGACTTCCTCTATTTCTTGATCATGATAGAAAACCTTACAAATAGGGTAAAAATAATATGACTAGCTTTTATATATGCCTTACTATTGAATTTTACACTTGAAACTTACTAGATTTTGTTAATGTCACCATAATAAAAATAAATAAATAAATTCAAATCTAGAAAGAAAGGGAGGAAGGGAAAGAAGGAGGAAGGAAGGAAAGGGGAGAGAGAGAGAAAAGAGAGAGAGAGAGAGAGAGAGAGAGAGAGAGAGAGAGAAAGAAAGAAAGAAAGAAAGAGAAGAAAGAGAAAAAAGAAGAAAGAAAAGAGAGAGAGAGAGAAAGAAAGGAAAGAAAAGAAAAGAAAAGAAAAAGAAAAAAGAAAAGAAAAAGAAAAGAAAAGAAAAGAAAAGAAAAAGAAAAAGAAAAAATACGAATAGTAACTAGAATCTTTGAAGCAGCCCATTGTCCAAGATACACTGTAGGTCATAGAACGATTTCCATTCTGAGGAGCAGAGGCTGCATATCATGTATAATCATTGCCCAGCTACATTTTGATAAACATCTCTAGAAATTGAAGATTAGTTCTTTCTGCTTTTTTGTAAAATTTATTATCTTTTCCATAAACAACAAGAGATTATTTATATGTAATATTTTCTATGTTGTCAATGTCCTTTAAGCAACTTTGTTTGACCTTTGGTTTTAGAAATTCTCAAACATACAAGAGCAGGCAGAATCTTTAAAAAAAAAAAATGAACAAATGAACAAACAAACAAAACAAAAACAGACTCATAGAAACAGAAACCAAAGAGATGGTTACCAGAGGGGGGAGTGGGGGGCTGGGTGAAAAAGGTGAAGGGAAATATAGTCAATAGTATTGTTATAAGTTTGCACAGTGACAGATGATTACTAGAATTAGTGGGGTAATCGCACTGTAAAGTATAAAAATATCAAATCACTATATTGAACATCTGAAAATAATATAAATAATATAATACTACATATCAACTATACTTAAATTTTTTTTCAAAAGCAAAAGCAAACAGAATTGTGTAATGAATCAATCGCCCAGCTTCAACAATTGTCAATCCTTGGCTAACCTTGACTCATCTGCTCTCCCACCAATTCCTCTCTCCTACCCCCAGGAAGTAACAGACTTATAAAAACCCAGATAGTTTCTTCTTGTTTGTTGTTGTTGTTGTTGTTTTTTCACTATTAACCAGTGGGGAGAGCATCTTCTGAGTTAGAAGCCCATTTCTGACCCTGTTAGCTTTGTGGTCTTTGCAGAATTACCTGATTTTTCTGAGCTTTATCTGTGAAATGCATATAGAAACACTCCCCTACAGAATTGTCCTAAGATTGAATAAATAAAATACGATGCCAAGCTGGTGTTGTAAGTCTCAGTAAATCCCAATTTTCTTCTCTCTTTAATTTGGATAATAGCCTGATCTGAGCACCATTTGGTCAAAAAAATAAAAAAATAAAAACTAGCCACTCTAAGACAATAGCATCTTCTTGATATTATGATAATAGTTCTGTGATTTATATTAAGAAAAACAGAGAGAGAGAACCATATTGACTGCTCCAGGTAAAACTTTCTCATCAATATGCAAAACTAAAAAAAGAAAAAAATGAACAGTAAGAGTGTATGTCTGTGTGTGTGTCTGTGTGTGCATGTGTTTGTGTTAAGTGAGCTCTCCCAGAGTGTATAGTGTGTTCTACATAGAAACAAATGGAAAATAAGTTACTGAAATGATTTTGGAGAACTTTTAAATGTATGTACTGATTTAACAAATCTTCCTCATGGCAAAACAACATGCCATGGCAAATTCTCACTGACATTTAATGTATTTTTAATGGACTCGAAGCTGTCAGAAAGAATTCTGAGCCAAACCCCATTTTGTTACATTTTCTCGGAGTGTCACAGATAAACTCTAGTGCTTATGGTGAGCATTCTCCGCCTTGCAGTCCTCTTACTTGGATGATGTGAACACAGCGTGCCACTTCGTTCATGCTCCTGTCTTTCCTTTTATAGATCAAAGCATATTCTCATGTAACTTCTCTTTTTTTCCTACTATCCCTTGCTTCTCAGAGATCACTGTTTCCTCTCTCCTAATTACTTGTTACCTACCGAGCTTGTGGAGGAAAGATACAACAACCACAGTTGAGGATCCAACCTTTCACAGGTGAGGCTAGAGTCATCCAGATGGGCAGGCAGCCTGACCTCTGGCTGTCATTTGGATGGGGTCCAGAAATGCTTCCTCCATCACCCGCCAGGCACTTCTTCCAGTTACGGAGCTGTAGGACCCCGGGGACACCAGAAAGGGGGTTAGGTAATGGCGGGCCAAAGACCACTTAGCCTACTTCACATTTTTGTGAAAAGCCAGCATGCCTAGGTCTGCATGACCCTATATAATAATACTGCAAGTAGTAATACTTTACATTTATATGTACTTTACAGCTTATAAAGCGCTTGCATATGTATTTGATCCTCAAACTTATGACAAACATACGGCAGGCATTATTCTCCCAGATTAAAGGTGAGAAGACTGAGACTTGGACATGTTAAGTAATTTGCTCAACCAAGGTCATACTTTTAGTCAGTACAGAAACCAGGATTTCAGACTCCAAGACCGAAGTTCCTCGACCACACTTTACATAAAGAAACTTCAACATTCCATTGATATCTAGTAACTGAGACTTTATGAAGAATATCTCTAGAAAAGTAAAATCCATGAATTATAACATTGTCCAACATGGAGCCTCAGCTTTGAGTATTTTGCTGCTCAAGTCACAGAGACAGGACCCTAGTGTTTTCAGCAATGTGTCCCCCACCCACCCCATTAAATACACATACACACGTCTATGGCCATGCCACCCTGAATGTGCCCGATCTCGTCTGATCTCGGAAGCTAAGCAGGATCGGGCATGGTTAGTACTTGGATGGGAGACCACTGAGGAAGACCAGGTGCTATAGGCGTAAAAAAAAAAAAATACACAGGTACACAAGCACACATGCACACATGCTCTTCTGTCCAGAACTTAGCTAGCTGGTCCCCATTTGGTAGTTACTAGCCAGACACAGCTTAGATCCTGTACTAAGAGAGGGGGGTGTGTGTGTGTCTGTGTGAGAGAGAGAATGTAATGCATCTTAATTCTCAAGAGAGAATAGGACAATGAAAGGAGCACTGTTTGGGAGTCATGAAGTGTGGCCTTGAATTCAGAATCAATCACTTAGCAAATGGGGGACATCAGGCAAGTAAGTCATTTCCTTGCTCTGGGCCTCAGTTTCTTCTGTAAAACAAGAGAATCGGGCTGAGACCTCTCACAGTTTAATGTGACACCGTGTGAATGGACTGGTCACAGCACAGCAGGCAAAGCTTCAAGATCTGTTGAGCACTGAGTGTCCTGCCCATTGTCCCACGAGACTGCATATGTGTTCATCAGTATGATTCCACTCACAAGAAAGACAGTAAAATCATCATCCATCATCATCATCATCATCTGTGGGTGTATTATCACAGCTTCCTTATCTCTACTATTTAACTAGTGATAGATTTTGAATTAAACACACTGTATGACTAGATTATATATCAGTTGTTTAAATACAGAGGAAAAAGACCCTTGCGTCGTTGTGTATACTGCCTTGGGACTCTTTTGCTGTCTTTACTAAGATGAAAGCAGTGATTTTAAAGAAACAGCACATGCAGCATCAAAAATGAATTGGTAACCCTCTAGAGCCCCCGTCTGCCCGAGGTCGTGATGCTGTGAGGTAGGCCCACAGCAGAACTGGTGCTGCAGCTGCGTGTGATGAAATTATACATGTTGGTTCTGGTCTTTATATCCATTTCAAAAGCAAATGGAATATTACAGGAACAATTATAAATAATTGAGATCGTATAATCGCCAAGATTAAATTCTAGGTAGAATACAAAATATCTTTTAGTGCCACTTCAGTCCGTTTCCATTTGGCAAACAAAACTTCTTGACCGGCCACCTTGACTTCCACAATAATATTGTCCAGCATGTAGCCCAAGGTTTTAATGTTTTTGCTGCTCTACTCACAGAAAAGAACCACTAGACTAAGAAGCTGCCACACCAGCGTTTGGGGTTCTCCAGCTTCTTTGCTTGGGATGATTTTCTCCCCCTGTTTCTCTGAGGTAGTTATTGGGGCCTTTGTAACTGTCCAGCCACCGCCCCCCATGGTGCCATCATTAGAGCTTCTGTCCCATGTCTGCCTTTGCACCTACACAGCTGCCCCCCGAGGCCTCCCTAGTTCCTCACTGGCATCACTGTGCCAGCCACTGACATGCTGTTAAGACATCCAGGAGTTTAGTCAGTCTTACGCTGTAATGAATAATATTTACTGCTGGGTGCTATCAGTCACCTCTGTGTCTCCAAGTTACTCCGTGTTTTCTTGTTTTGCATGGTTCCAGGATGACATCACTTTTTTTCCATCTTCTCTATTACAAAGTTGCATTCTTCTTTGACTAACTATATCTACTGTACTGATTCTTCATGTTTTTTCCATCATAGTAAAGTATTTATGCTTATGTATGATAGCACAAGCCAAAGAGAGTCCTTTCTTTCTGGCATTTTTACTTTCCCCCCAAATTTTATTACTAGTCAGACTCTGAGCCTACGGATGCAGTTACTACTGGTAAGAATGCTTTGTTTCCCTTGGTAAAACACAAGCAAATAAGATTTGATTCATTTTTATGCAATATTTATGGTCAAATTAAATTATAGAATTCTTCATTCCACTGATTGTTGCTTAAGAGCCAGTGGAATTGTCTCTTTAAAGTTTGTTTTTATTGTGGAAAATTTCAAATATATATGGATACATAGAGACTAAATAGTATGGTAAATCCATAGGTACTGTCATTTAGCTTCAATAATCATCAACACATGACCAACCCTGTTTCATCCATGCCCAAACTCATTACTCTCAACCCCCCATTGCAACCTCAGACCATTTTGAAGCAAAACCTAGACATACCATTTCATTCAAAGTGTGTTTGTTTTTTATGTAAAATATTACTATATTTTAAAAATAATGTCTTTGCATGGTGTATACCTGGTAATCTGTGGTCAGATTTTTTTCCTCATCAGTCTTTTGTAATTAATCACTTATTAGTTTAGTGAATAACCTCTCAGACTCTTTTCCCTTCTATGTAAGTATATAAATATAAATATAGATATAGCAATATTTTATTTGTTTTGTTTTTAAAAAAGAGGGGGATGATACCATAGATTTTATTATAAAACTGCCTTCTTATAAATAAATTCTAGAATCTTCCTACGACAAAACAGAGGTCTACTTCATTCTTTTTGACGGCAGCAGAGCATTCCATTGGATGTATGTGTCATAATTTTTTAAACCAATTTTTTCTGCTTGACGCTTAGGTTTCTTTTTGCTTTTGTTTTTTTTCTGTTACAAACGGAGCTGAATGGACATCACTGTACCACACTTGCATGCCTGTGTATTCTGTAGGACAGGCTTAGAAAAGGAATTGCCAGATCAGGGATCTTTTGAGATAAAATGGAACTTTTATAAGAACGGCTCTACCCTATTGTTCTAACTGGTACATTGCTCTAACCTGTGCTCAGATACTGCCGAGTGCAGAGCTGAGGATCATATAGGTGAGCAATGGTGTCTCAGTTTAAGACTTACAAGAAATAGGAAACAATATATTTGTTCTGAAAACCTAAAATGTAAATAGGTGTGTTAGAATGCTGGGCAATATGGGCCTTTATGCATGATTGACATCTCTAAGACCTCGCAAAACTGGGAAAACAAATGAGAGAGACTGTTGCCAGGCTACAGACTCCAACAGAAGGCAGAAGAGATGGGTGGACAGGCGGGGTGTCAGGCTGTGTGTAAAGGACAATTTAATAACAGTAATAATCCTTTACATTTGTACAACACTTTACAGTTTACACAAGGCTTTTACATCCCTTTTCTAATTTAAGCTACACAATAACCCTGTGCAAAAATATGGGCAGCCAAAAATATACCATAGAATTTCCGTGGGTAGACATTCTGGATCCTAAAATAATGAAAATGTGGGAATAGCGTCATCCTGTAAACCACTGGACACGATCCACTGGCCAAACCAAAATGTTAAGACCAAGGAAGGTGCAGAAGCAAACTAGCTAGCCTCACCAGGCAGAAGTAGTGGACAGTTTCCTTTGGCCATGTGCTGATAAGCAGCTCCCCAAGAATGTGGAATGGATCGGTGCCAAGACAGGTATGGAAGAGCCACTTGGAGAACTCGTCAATGTGCACATCCCTGATCTTACCCCAAGAGATTCTGGTTCAGTGGGTTTGAGGTGGAGCCCAGAAATCTTGCATCTTATTAAGCTCTCCTAGTGATGCTGATGTGCAGCCAAGTTTGTGAACCACTGTTCTGGAAGAGTCTCTGAGAACTGCAGCTAGAGGATTTTACTCTATAGATCTATAATAATTGAGGTTACTAAATACATAAATCCATGGACCTGGGTAGAGGAAAAGAAGACCAACCAATCTAGTTGGGCACTTTGGTGGAGAAGTAAGTGTTTTGATAAAGGGGAAGCTTCCCAAACAAAAGCTGCTTAAAATATTGTCAATTGGAATTGTGGGCTTGTGCTGCTATGGACAGAGTCCTGGCCTAGAGAGGCAACTATTTTAGATACAACCAAACCCTGGACTTAAAGCTAAAGGACCCCAGGTAGGGGACCCAGCCTACACAAGTCCCAGTATATGACCTTGACCATGACCTCATTCCTCTGAGGCTCCCCTTCCTCCTCTGAAAAATGCACTTCTGAAACTGCAATGTCTGTGCCATTCTCATTTGCCCTGTTCCTGCTCTCCCCAGCTCCTACAGTCTCCTCGTCTGAGCTAGCTCTCAGACTGATTGAATTCCTCCTCCTTTCCCCGCCTTTCCTTTATGTTCTTAGATTGTTTACACTAGCCAAGAATGTAAGCTTTTGCGTAAGTATATGTGTTTGCGTGACTAATTCTGATATATCTGGAAGACATACATAGGTGTTCAAAATATATATATGTACATGAGCTTACTAGTGCTACCAGGAAAATTTTGAGCTCTTCATTGTTTCTTTTCTATCATCTCTTTTTTTTCTTTCCTGGAAAATGGATTTATGAATTAGCCTTGCAACTAAGCATTTAAAGTAACCCACAAAAATGTCCACCAGCCTGAATGTTCACATTCATACAAGTCCTTTCGTGCCACATTTAAAATCTTATTTAATCCTCTTGTTGCCCTTTGCCATAACTTTGTAATCACCTTGGTTATAAATATTGATGCCTGCCCTTAAAGCTGAAATGTTGTAAAGTGAAAAGCAGAGTAGATGGAAATAAGGAGTTTGTACCAGACTATCACAGAGATTGAGATTTTAGACTTTTCTACATCTATAACTATGTTAATTTTTAATCTAATGGGAGAAGTGGTTGCACTTGGGGATTTCTCTCACTGAATGTCTGTACATGTAACCATATTAAAAATGATAACTCCTGAACCCCTCCTCCATTTGTTTGCAGTGAAAACATTGTTCAATCCAGCTCCTGCCACTGCTGACCTGGACCCCCGCTTCTACAGTCTCTCAGATGTGTTCTGCTGCAATGAGAGCGAGGTAAGGATGGAAGGTTTTGCTCATTTCATGAGAAACCAAAGACTCGTTTAAATGAATAAGCAAAGAAGCAGGGCTAACCACATCAGTTTGATTGCATGTGAATTCTTGGGCCCAGTGAAAACAGATTTCTCAGTTGATGGGGGTGTGGAGAAAGGAAATTAGTCCTAGAAAAAAAAAGGTTCTGAGTCATCCCCATAATCTGGCACTTATCAAACCTCAACTGATGTTAGCGTTCTCCCTGCTCTCACGTTATTGGTATTTTGTTTTCCTTTTTCCACATTCTATTTACTAATTAGTATTAGAGTTGCCAGATTTAGCAAATAAAAACACAGGACGCCCAGTTAAATTTGAATTTCAGATCAACAACAAGTAATATACTAAATGAACTTATACTATAAAATTATTTGTCGTTTATCTGAAATTCAATTTAACTGGGTGTCCTGTGTTTACTCTAGCAACCCTACTTAACACAAATCCCCAAGAGCGTTTGCTGCGGCTGATTGTGAAGATCCTGTGACTGCATTTGTAGACAGACACCAGTTTTCCGTTGATGCTATGGGAAAGACCCTGGGGTACCCTCCTTTAGGGGAGCAGCACCCTCTCAGTCCCTCTGAGGGTCAAAATTTATAGATCTGCATAAAACATCTATCAGTGTATTCATGTTGCATCATTTACTCTGAAGCATTTTAGGAAGAAAATTCCAACATTTCTCCCAGACAGTTTTAGACCCGGGCTCTCCCAACATCAGGAGGCTGGACATATTATACAGTGTGACAGGCAGAGATAGAAAGTTAGCAATTCATGAACTATAATGTAGTTTTCCATTTGGTTTGAAAGCTGAAAGACAGTTTCTAGGATTTCCTAATCTGCCTTTTTGTGAATTTCATCGCTCAGAACATAAAGTAAACAAGAAAGAAGACTGCCTGCCACAGGAAACTGATTTTAACAAACCACAATTGCATTATGCAATATTTCTGAGCAACCATCATGGCCAGGCTTTGTGCTAAGAAAAAGGAATTATAGGAGATAGTGACTATTTCACAAGAGGTTAGATTATCCTCAGCTGCCAAACTGACTTAGATTTCCCTGCTAGGTACTTACAGAGCACTGTATTTATTCTTTAAACACTCAACAGTTCAAGTTATTTGTTTAATACCTTTATCTTCTCCATTAAATCACTAGCCCCGTGAGGACAGGGACATCTGTCTTATTCACTATTGTATCTCCAGTGGCTATCCCCATGTGTATAGTTATCTATTGCTGCATAATAAATTATCCCAACATGTAGTAGCTTACAACAGTAATTATTTATTGTCTCTCACGGACTCTGGGCATCAGGAATTGACACAGGGCACAGCATGGTGTGCTTCTCCTCCATGATGTCTGTGGCCCAGGAGACTCAAAGGCTGAGAGCTGGAATCTTCTGAAGCCTCCTTCACTCACATGCTGGCTGCTGGCCAGAACACTTACACATGGCCTCTCCTTATGGCCTGGGCTTCCGCACAACATGGAAGCTGAGTTTCAAGACCAATATCCAGAGAGAGAGCACCAGGCAGAAGACACCAATATAACACCTTGCTCTGGTTTAGAGACCCTCAGAAGCCTAATGGATGCAACTAAAAAATCTTCGAAAGGCAGGGATAAGCCTGGTGGGAGCTGAAGTGTGAAGTGTGAACACTCTAACTCACAGGGAGCAAGGCGAGCCTCCAAGGGGAGAAACACAGTGCTGTGAGAGTCTACCAGTGGAATCAACAATCTAAAGATCAATCTGCACAAGAAGAAATTCAATTAATAAAACAATCCCCAAAAGACTGTAAAATAATTATAATTAAGATTGTCATCATTAAAAAAGAAGAAACTGTGGAAGAAAAACAATTGAATCAACAATATGCGAATATGAAAACCAATCAAGTAGAAGTCTTGAAAATGAAAAACACCATTGAAATTTCTAAGCAGTTATTAGAAAGATGAACATTAGACTAGAATGGAAAATTAGTGAATGAAAAGAAAACCTTGATCAATTCACCTAGAAGTGGAAAACTCACTTCACCTAGAAAGTAGCACAGATAGAAAAATATTTTTAAATATTAAAAAGGAATTTAGAGAAATAAAAGATAACTTGACAGACTCCAACATACAGCTAATTGGCATGGAAGAAGAGAATGAAGGGAACTGAAAAGAGGAAATATTAGAGGGGAAACTGCAAGGCGTGAGTCCCCAGATCAGAAGTGCAGTAAAAGTCACGTGGCACAAACAGCCACAACTCTCTACTAACGTACATTTGATGAAACTACATAAAGTCAAGGGTAAAGACAAAAAAAATTTAAGCAGCCAGAGAAAAAAAGACAAGACTACATATAAATGATAAGAATATCCAATACTTCTTTGCTCGTAAAAGGAGAAAATAGAAAAACCGAAATGTTCAGGGAAAATAGAATACATTCTGTTTAACCTATAGTACACTTCAGTATGGAATTCTGTGCAGTTTAAAAAAAAGTAGAGCTACATACGTCAACATGAATTAAATAATGTTAAGGGGGGAAAGCACATCTCTAAATAATATATAGAGAAGATATTTACCTACTTTAAAGAAAAATATCTGAAGCAAATAAAGTAAAATTAAGATTTGTCAAAGGTAGATGGTAGGGACATGTCTGTTTATGCATTTTTTTATGTTCAAGTTTTTTCATTAAAGAATAGGTTTTTTTTAAGTTTCTAGAAACCACAAGAAGTCAGTGTTTCTGAAAATAGACCAACCCGAGAGACTTCAGTAATCCCAGTAATGAAAATTAATGAAACAGAAAAACAAAAAAAGAAAATGGCCTCGAAGCCACTTCGGACTGAAAGGGTCTGTGGGGAAAGATGGTAAGGGACGCCACCTGGGCAACTGAATGAGACCTGTGCGACTGGGGGAACTGAGGCAGCCTCTGCGGGGTGGCTTACAGGCGCCAGAGCGGACTAATCTGGGCGCACGTGGAGCCATCCCAGGAAGGGCCAGACCCACTCGAAGGAAGAGACAGTACACACTTCAACTGTCATACAGTAAAGACAGAATTGAGTTGTAAGCTTTTGGAGTCCAAAAGTATCATATGTTCATCAAGTGATTTTTCGGCTGTCTACCTCAGAACCTTAGAGGTCCCTCGGAGATGCCAGAGGGGCGCCTAGGGGATGAGGAAGCAGGGCTGCAGCCCCTCGGGGCCGCTTCAGCCAGAGACCTTTTCGTATCCTGGGAGAGAACTCCGTGCAAGCCCCTCACTGTGCATGGCTTGGGGCAAGTCACAGAGTTAAGTGGTTGAGACCGAATGTCATGGTAACGCTTTTTCTGCTACAGAGCCTGCCTCTGCTACTCTGCTTCCATCTTCTCTAGCAAAAACAAACCAAAGAAATGAGTGGTATACAAACTTGGAAAGCTGTAATTAGTGATAGAGAAAAGCATTATGGCCCAATAGAGGCCTAGAAGAATGACGTCTCACATGTTACAGGCAGGATTTATAGCAAAATCGTTGGCAGTGGTCCCTTCCTTTCTCCTTTCCTCCCTCCCCACTCTTCCTTTCTTTCTTTTGTAGGATTTTCTTTGTTCCCCTAACGTTTTTAAAATAAATTTATTGGGGTGATGTTGGTTAATAAAATCACATAGGTTTCAAGTGTACAGTTCAATAATATGTCATGTATACTGCATTGTATTTACCACCCAAAGTGAGATTTCCTCCCATCACCATATATTTGACCCCTTTAACTCTACTACCTTCCCACCTTTCCCTTTGGTAATCACCTAACTATTGTTTGTGTCCATGATTCTCTGTTGGCTTGTCATGTTTGTTTGTTGCTTTCAGCTTTATCACATATATAAGTGAAATCCTATGGTTTCAACTTTTTCTGTCTGACTTATTTCTCTTAACATGATTATCTCAAGGTCTATCCATGTTGTTGCAAATGGCAGTATTTCATCTTTTCTTATGGCTGAGCAATATTCCATTGTACAGATGTACCAGATCTTCTTTATCCAGTCATCTATCAAAGGACACTTCGTTGTTTCCATGTCTTGGCCACCATGAAAGCTTCTGGGTATTTACCCAAAAAATTTGAAAACATTCGTAAAGATTTATGTACCCCGATGTTCCCCTTAACTCTTTATTATGAAAATTACTGTACATACACACACAAAAGCTGAAAGGGCGATACAGCAAATATTCACACTTTCCACATAAACAGTTAATATTTTTCTGTTGTTTCCCCTCTCCCTGTATGTATTTTTGTTTTTGTGGAATCATCTGAGAGTAAGTTGCAGATAACATAATACCTCACCCCTAAATACTTCAGCATGCATCTCCTACAAGGAGCCACAATACCATTATCACACCCAAGAAAATTATCATAATTCTCTACTGTCATCTAATATCCAGGCCACGTTCAGATTTCTCCAGTTGTCCCAACATGTCTTTTATAGTTTGTTTGTGTCATCATTGTTGTTTTTTTTATTTATTTTCCTGAGCCAGTATCTATCAAAGTTCTCCATTGCATTGGTTGTGATGCAAAATAAAGGAGACAGTTTCTGGAAAAACAAGTGTAATCTGGAAGTGGACCTCAGTTACTTTACTCATCACGGTTTCCTTTAACTATTGTGCATTCCAGGCTGAGATTCTGACGGGCCTCGCAGTCAGCAGCCCTGCGGCTGCTGGGCAGGCTGCCCTGGTGCTCATGCAGAGGGGATGCCGGGTCGTAATCGTCACCTTAGGTGCCGAAGGATGTGTGATGCTGTCACAGACAGAGCCTGTTCCGAAGCACATTCCCACAGAGAAAGTCAAGGCTGTGGATACCACGGTAGGTTTTTAAATTTCAGAATCATTTTTGGCCCTTGAAATCACCATTTCGTTCCTAAGATTTTTGCACTTGAATTTTTGGATCATGAGGTAAAGGCCCTAGAAGGTGATATGGGGGAAGGAAGAACAACCGGGCAGGAAAACTGTATTCTAATCCCTCTCTAACTCACTGTAGAGCCTTATACCAGTCATTTAACCTGAGCCTCAGTTTTCCGACCCCAAAATCAAAATATCAGTAAAATTATACCTTTATTACCTATATTCATTCATTTATTCAATATTTTTGGAATACCTATTATATGCCAGGCATATATTAGGTGCTAGAACAGGACAAAGTATAAACAAATCAACGGCAGATTTAGACAATAAACAAATTCACATTTCACAGGCTTCATGTGGAATGAAATCGCAAGGAGCAGTGGTTAGCAGAGCTCTTTTTTCAGCCAATAATAACAGTTAACATTTACTACATGCTTACTGTGTCTCTTTTGTGTACATCTCATTTAATCTTTACAACAATTCTATGAGGTGGGTGTTATTATTATCCTCATTTTATAGATTCAGAAACTTGCTCAGGATCATTATGCTGCAAAGTAACAGAGCTGGGGCTCAAAACTAGGCCTGTGGATACTTCGTGTGTAAGGCGCTGTGGTGAGGACAAGCAGCTTAAGTGGACAAGTCATGGCTAGCTACAGAGCAGGGATGACAAGGAAACAAATTAGAAAAAAAGGCTCAGGGTTCCTCTAAAGCTGGAGAAATAAAAATTATCTCTTTATGGCCTAGAATGCAGAAGAGCTGACTAGAAAAGTAAGCACATGTCAGGGGCACGAACAAGGAAGAATAAAAATTTTAGGATTTTTATTTATAAGAAAGTGCTGTATAACTATTAGTAAAATATGTTTTGGTTTTTATGCTTAGAAAAGACTTTAAAAATGGGTCATTTATCAAAAAAGAAGCCTAAAGGGATCTGATGAAGTTTTGGATACAAATATGCTTTGGAAAATAGATAAGTGCAAGGCATGCTTTTGTTATATGAAATTACATCATGACTGCCTTTCAAAATGTGCTTTATCGGGTATTTGATAAATTGTACTTGACGTTGTTGTTTTCTTCATATTTGATCTTCTGAAACCATTGGTTTTTTGTTTGTCAAGAACAGTAACCTGAATTTGAGAGGTTTCTCGTTAGTTCTGAAATTGATCCTGCATTAGACTAAAACTATTCTAGGTCCTGAACTAAAGTAGAAGAATTTATTCCTCTCTTACTAAAAATGAAATGAAGGGTCCCCGTGGAGATGTCAGGCCTATGTGGGTCCCCAAAGGGTTTAGCCTCGGCTTTCAGTGCCTGTGTCAGTCACGACTCCTGTTTTTGCTCATAAGCAGAAGTACAACACACGAGCTTACACAGAAAGGGTGTTGCTGTGCATAAGTAGAGAGCCTGAACCTGTGGGGCGGGCAGAGGCCAACCCAAGTCATTGGGCTTGCTCGCTGGCTCAGGTCTGTTTGCCTTGCAGTCCCAGGCAGCTCCTGCCCACACTCTGCCCCACATCATGCCCCGTCTCTGGTGTCAAATCAAAATCAAAGAGCTCTTATTAGAGGATGGGACATCGATGCTGGTCAGAAAAAAACAACCCGTCCCCCCCACAGAACACGCGGGTGAGAATACACTGCTTGGGCATGGGACTAAATGAAACTAGCCTTGGGAATGTTCAAATTTGAGTCACTATCAATAGCCAGACTAGAAAGCAGAAAGATTTCATGTTGAAGGATTGGACTTCATAGACATGACAGATGACAACTTTGAGGATCTTCAACACAGCGATGCGCACCAAGGAGCTGATCGCTTTGTGGGCCCCTTCGTTTGGTTTCTGTGCACTTGCGTTAATGTCTAGGTGTCTTGAAAGGTGGAAAGCAGTCTGTGTTCAGAGGGGGGACGGATTACTTAAAGCTCAGAGTGGGGAGATAGAGACTGGGATCAGGAAGATCCGGGCACTGGATCAGGATCAGCAAGTTTTTTTCTATAAAGAGCCAGATAGTAAAGTTGGAGGCTTCCGAGGCCGTATGCATTCCTGCTCTGTCACAACTATTCAGTGTAGCTATGGTAACATGAAAGCGTGCATAAACAACTTTTATTCTATTGGAATCGAGTTGGCACTAGTTACAAGTAGATTTTTTTAAGTTAAAGTGTTAATGGAATCATTAGGACAAAAACAACAACAAAAAAAAACCTAAAAGAAACGAGAGAATTAAAATTGTACACTAGAAAATATCTGTTTAATACGAAAGACACAGTAATGGAGGAATAGAGGAATAAAGAAGCTACTGGAAGATATACTAGTGCAAAATGAGGGATGAGACTGAGACAAAGGAAAATGTGGGGTCCAGGAAACAGGTGATACACAGGAAACAGGAGAGAAGTCAGGGATGGTGAAGGGAAATGCCAGGACAGCAGCCATGCGGCAAGGCCGTAACCAGTCAGTCCGGATGAGAGCAGGAGAGTGGAGGGCTCGGGGAGAAACGCACCCCCAGAAACAAACAAAAAGGAAAAAGAAAGAAATAGTGGAATATTCACACGTTTTGGAATATGCCAGCGATTTTTTAGTTTTCTTGCAGAATTTGGGGACAAAGTAGTATTAATATGTAGAAAACTGAGGAAATGAAAATTTAAAAAATGAGGCAAATTTTTTCCCCTTGGTCATCTGGAGTCTAAAGGGGAAAAGTATGATTAAGTAAATATAATCTTACTACACCACATAGCTGTGAATTCATAGTCATAACAATGGAAGTCCAATTACTGATTTCACCAAAAATGGAGATCATAATCATATTGTGAAGATGGAAGGATAAAGTGAGTGTGTGTTTGTGTGCACACGGAGGAAGATAAGAGAACTAGATGCTCATCTTCCATAGTTGGAAGTCAGGAGATAACATCTAAAACTGATTTTTAAAAATAGCATGATAAAACAAAATAGCAGTGTACGCATATTACCAGAAATAGAAGACAAATACCAGAAGAAACCACTAAAAGAATTTAAAGTATTTGCCCCATGGAAATGATTGTGGAGAGAGATGGGGCGTTAATACTTTAAGCCTGTTCTTTTGAGACTATGTGTATGGATGCCTCTGATTTTTTTAATGACAAAACCCAATAAGATACCACTTCACACCCACTAGGATGGCTATAATCAAAAATAGGTAATATCAAGTGCTGACTAGTATGAGTAATTGGAACCCTCAAACAATGCTGGTAAGAATGTAAAATGGTATAGTCACTTTGGAAAACAATCTGGAAATGCTTCAAAAAGTGAAATTTAGAGTTAATTACAATATACCTACCTCTAGGTATATCCCCCAAAGAAATGCAAACATATGTGTACACACAAAGTATACATGAATATTCATAGCAGCATTATTCATAATAGCCCAGAATTAAAAACAACCCAAATTTTCATCAACCAATGAATGATAAACAAATTGTGGCTTACACTGTAGGGGAAGGAAGAAAACTTCCTCTACCCTTCTAGATTCTTCCGGCTGGTCTAAGAATTAAATTGACATGAGATAGAGAAATGAGAAAACACTCAAATTTAACTGCATGCATATGTATGGACCCCCACATACATGAGAGAGTCAGAGACCCCACGTCCATGAGAGGTTCCTAGACAGACAGTTAAAATGAAGTACACATGACATTCTGAGCTAAGGAGGAAGTAAGGCACCCGGGGGCTTCAGAGAGGAGGGAGATCATTCGTAGGATAAGAAGAACAGATGTTCAGTAACTAGAAGTTTGCCCTGCCCTATAAATAGGTCATAAAAAGTTATTTCTGGTGATAATTCTTATTATGGGCAAGGCCCCAAATTTAAATTCTTTAAGGAAGAGGTAAGAGTTTCAAATAAGTCCGCAGGGTCTCAGTTGCCTTCAGCTCAAAATAATTCATGTGTAAAGGAACAGATCCTGGGGAGACCTGTTCTGAACCCCTTCACGTCAGCTATGATATGAATGAACATCCAAAACATGATGCTAAGTGAAAGAAGCCAGGCATAAAAGGCCTCATATTGTATGCTTCCATTTATCTGAAATATCCAGAATAAGCAAACCTATAGAAACAAAGTAGACTGACAGTTGCCAGTGTCTGAGGAGAGGGGAGAATGGCGAGTGACTGCTAATGAGTACAGAGTTCCTCTCTGGGGTGATGAAAACATCCCGGAATGGTGATGGTTATACAGTCTTGTGGATATACTAAAAACCACTAGACTGTGTATTATGGTTTAAAGGGCAAATTTTATGGTTTGTTAATGTTATCTCAATTTAGAAAACAAAAGTCAAAAAAAAATAACAAAAAGATCCATCTAGGCACTTCACTAATGAATGGATACTCTTGTGATAAAGAATCTCTCACTTAATTGCTCTACTGAGTCTACTGAATGGGCGCTCAACATCCCCCCAGTGGAGCAGGGAACAAGGGTAGTTATTTTCTGGGTGTAGACGCTCCCTCAGCTTTTTTATGCTTGCTTTGTCCTGTCATCCAGTACTCTCATTATTAAAATCCTTGCTTGTTCTGCGCACAACTGTTCGGCCTCTTCGTAAGTCTGATGAAGAAGAGATAATTCACATGATGAGGCGAGGAACCCCTGAGAGGCATTTTATTCTGAGCAAATGGGCTCCTTCACTTTTCTGTCAAGAGGGTATTACCTGCTCTCATTTGGTTTGTAACTTTCTCACTTTTCTCCTCCTAATCCTTAGGATGTGCACCTTTAAAAAAAAATCATGTTGTGAATCCTATTTGTCAATCATGCTTCAATTTTATTTGTCAATCATACTTCAATAAAGCTGGGAAAAATTAAACAAGTAAGTGAATCAGGGTTGGTGTGGATGATGGAAACAGCTTCAGTGAGTGGGCACATTGTCCACTTGCGACCAGGAGCCTGCCCTAGAAGGAGCCGTTTCCCGTTCTACGTCGATACTTGTGCAGCTGCTCTGTTCAGCTTTGCCTCAGTGTTAATAGTTGGATACATCACTTCTCTGTTTACACTCGCTTTCCCGTTGTGCTAGAGTGAGATGGTGGCAGTAGCTGCGATGCCCTCGGCTCAGTTTGGAAGACATGACAGATGTGTCTCTTTCCCCATCTCTCTCTGTCGTCCGAATCTCAGCCTCAGAATGACACGGCACGCATGGCCTCGCTCCGGTCCTTCAACCTGAGGGTCAGGGGCTTCGCCTTCTCGTGTCATGATTACACCAGTAACCCTGCAGAGTCAGGGCCATGCGTGTTTAAGCATGGCAACAGTTTAAGATTATTGTGCTAGTGTGTTGTAATATGTGGCAACACTAATTATCCTTGGCCTGTAAGTGCTGTAAAATTATATATAAATTGCTTTTCTACACGTAAATGGCTATGTCCCAGAATCTCCACTGATACTTTAATTTTGAGAATTCATCCCACAGACTAAACCTGTCTTCTCAAGAATCACTCACTTTATAATAAATCATCTTAATTCAGAGCATATAAGTAAGCCGAGAGTAGTCAAAAGCCAGGGGCACCGGGGTTCTCTAACCTATTCCTTATTTCCCTTTCTATCCATAATATTTGAGTCCTGTAGTAATCATAGCTGCTGGTAAGGCACTAGCTATTTGTAGTTTAAAACATATTTTAAAATCGGGGGGAAAACACCAAACTGTTATGATCATTACTCATGGGAAAGAGAATAGAATGGGGGGAAGGTGTTGTAAAGGAGGACTTCTACATCCTACTCCATATTCTTTTGAATTTTTTGAGTTTTTCCACAACCCTGTATTTTTCATGTATTACTTTGAAGTCTGGGGTAAATATAACTTTGGGACATAGGGAAAATTATTTGGAGCCACATCTAGCAAATAAGATAGGTGATGTAATTTCTAAAAGGGTATTCTGAGCATCAGAGCCAGTAGTTGGCTACAATTCACTCTTGGTCTCAGAAAGAACCTCCCAAGCATTCCGGAACCTCTATGGCAATGAGCCGAGTGGCCCTTGGACTTCAGATGACTTCTGAGTGGAGCGTCCCCTATTGCCAAAGAATAAGTTCTACATTACCTTTAGATCCAGGGCCCGTGAACCTCCTTAAGTCTGGATATTTCACTACACGCTTTTGACAGTTTCTTGTTCTTAATCTTTCTTTAAAAAAAATTCCCTCGAAAATATGTTATTTCATACAGTTTCCCTTGGAAATATCAGAATAAATGTCAAAGCTGCACTGTTTCTGTTTGTCACTCCAATGCACACAGATCTTCAAAGTGACTTTACTCATGTTCAAGTTTTCTTTCTGAATGAGTCTTCTTATATATCTCAGTTTAACTCTTCAACCTTCATTCTCACAATAATATATTGAATGATCCAGATTCTGGTGTTTGCCACATTTCTTGGTCTTAATTAATTGAGGACCTGGAGGAGTTGCAAAGGAGCCAGGCCGTAGGTGATGCCTCATGTTTAGGTGCTTAACAGTTCACATACTTGGTCGTTCATCTATCTCCTATTTGAAATAGACCTGAATGGAATGGCTGAGGGATGGAGGAACACACGTAGCACAGTCTTTTGGACTGAATTGTGCGTCCCTTCCAAAATGCATATATTGAAGCCCTAACACCCAATGTGACTCTGTTTGGAGGTCGGGGCCTACAAGGAGGTAATTAGGGTTAAATGAGGTCATAAGGATGGAGCCTTGATGCCATTGGATTAATGTCCTTTAAGAGACACCAGAGAACTAGCTCTATGTGTGCACTCGAAGAAGAGGTCATGTGAGCACACAGCAAGATGGTGGCAACCCACAGGCAGGAGAAGGGACCTCAGAATGAAACCTACCATGGCAGCTTGGACTCCTGGCCTTCAGAACTTGATCTTGGACTCCTGGCCTTCAGAACTTGATCTTGGACTCCTGGCCTTCAGAACTATGAGAAATAAATTACTGCTGTTGAAGCCACCCAGTCTGTGGTATTTTGTTATGTTGGCCCAAGCAGACTAACACGTAAAAGAAAGCAAATGAACATGCTTCGGAAGTGACCTAAAGTGAATACTGAAAAATCATCTGTTCTGTGAGGAGAAAATAATCTGATGTGAACTAAACAGGATCGGCCTAAATCACCTGTTTGGTGAAATATCTCAAGAGTTTTGCATACGGTTTAACTGTAATCATTGGTCCCAGTGGGTAAGGGCAGATGATATCCTGAGTTCTACTCCTGATTTAAACATTAACTAGCAGGCTACTGTGGGCAAATGATTCAGAATGTTTGGGGCTCAGGTTGTGCATCCGAACATGATGTCTGGAATGGGTGACCTCCGAGGCATTTTCAACCTCTGAAATTCCTGATTCTTATGGATTTTCGGGAATGGAGATTCTCTGGCTGAAAATGAAAAGCCAGAAAATTCTTCTGTGCTAGGCATTGTGCATCATCTCACATATTCAGAACAACCCTGTGAGGGGGGTTAGTACCCATTTTAGACAGGGGGAACAGTGCTCCCAAAGGTAAACGACCCGCCTAGAGCCATACAGCTAGAAAGCTGGCAGAGCTAGGAATTGACTCTAGGTCTGTCTGTCCGTCTGCCTGAGTCTAACACGCAAGTGCTCTCCACCACACCGTTCTGCCTCTTGATTTGGTAGCAGTCTGCGTAGCCTTTACTCTCAAGCTATTTGGCATTTCAGCACCGACTTTCCTTGTCACTTGTCATGATACAAGCTTCTATAATTGCTCCATTTCTCTAGATATCGAGAAGCTGCCAGATCTTGCAAAGGCACCATTTGCTTACAGTGCAGTGCAGTGCAGGGCAGCCTCACTTAAATGCAGTAACCCATGTAGATAGCTCTAAAAATAGTGCCTGGCACATGTAAACACTCAGTATGTGTCTTTTTCATTAGTAGAACATACGTGGCTGATTGTTCACTTCACTGGGATCATTTGGGGGTACCAGGTACCATGTACCAAGAGCTTGCATCACTCACCATTATGCAGAGTGGGTCGACCTTGGCTCTGTACACTGCTGGAGGGAAACCCAGGTCCCACTGCCACGCAACTCCAGCATCTCCCTACAGGGCAAGGAGCTGAACTGCATGGACAACCAATTGAGCTAGTCCAAACATTGCAGGTTCCTGCACAGATCAAGCTCATTTATTCTTGTCACTGAATGACCAAACCTAGAAGAGAGGTACACCACTCTCAGAGACTACACCAAACCATCTTTTCATTAAACTTCTTTATATAGGGGCCTGATTAGAGAGGCTGGTGAAAAGGAAATCCTCTTTCTTTCTTTCTTTTTTTTTTTTAGCATTCCCAAACTAGCTCTCTAGTTTAACAAAAGAAACAACACTCCTTTTTCCCTGCCTAGTAAACTCCTACCCATCCTCAAGGTCCAGCTCAGAGGGCACTTTGGGAGCAAACCCAGTGCTTAATACAGTGCTTGGTATGTAAAATTAGGTCCTCCTGAAATCGTTCCAGTTCCTTCTGGAAAGGTAACGAGTGTGCGTGTGACAGTCACTTAGCTCACTAAGCCCCAGTGTTCTCAGGGGACTGGAGGATGTGCAGGATTCTTTAGGTTCCTTAAATTCTACATTGCATCTGCCGAGGGAAAGAATAAATCTCAGATACAAATGCTCTCTTTCACCAACTTGAAAACAAGATAATTACCCAGTCTCCTATTTTAAAATATATCCTTAGATTGTCTTACCTGCATTCATAGAAGGCCAGACCAAAAACACTAAGTTACAGAGGGTAAACGACATCTCTGAAATTGGCATCATAAAATAAAGTAAACCCAAGCGAGGCTCTGAAATAGCCACCTTAACCTTAGGAATTATATCAATAAGGGACGTGGCATCCATACAAACTCTACTGACTCTGGCTGCCAGAAAAGATGAAAACGACAAAAAGAAAGACAAAGGACAAGGTGATTGCTAAAGAGACTGATGGACAAGGCATACAACATCTGGCATGCCGCAGGGGCATATTAGCTCTCTTATATTACTTTCACATCAGCAGATCCCCTCATTTACTAGCTAATCAGGCAGAATTAAATATTTTAAATTATCTTTCTTAAACCTGCATGTGATCCGTTGAAAACCCAGGGCTCTAAAAATCTAATTGTAACTGCTTACCAGAAATGTCATCTTCACTTTGAGGAACTGAAACAGGGCCAAATACAAGGCTATTTTTTCCATTTTCCTTAAGTTCTGTCCCACAGCCAGAACTGGACATACATGTGCATGTGCCTCAGGCTGTACATCTTAGGGACTCCTGCAGGTACCTGGGAACACTGGCCTTGCTTCAAAACTCAAATATGGCCAGAGACTAAAAGAAGAGCAATGATAGTAGAGAAGAAGGACATGGAGGTAGAGGTAGGGTATAGAGAAAAAAAAAAAAAAAGTTTAAACCTTAGTGAAAGTCAATAGAGCAAAATCTAAATCTAGATTTAGTGTTTTGTGGGCCTAGATAGTACCCAATTGAAGGGGCAGGAAATAGTCCCTCTCCCAGTAAGAAGGGATGGCATAAGGTTGTGGCGGCTTGTTTACCATCTACGATTCAGACTTCTTTTCCTCATAGCTTCCTACACCTAAGCTCTACTTCTCCCCACTCCTCACGTGTCCTCGATGTCGGCGTGATACCTTGGCAGTGAGCCAGAGGTCTGCCCCTGCTCGCTTTCCTAGAATGCTACAGTAGTGATCTCAGGAGCGAAATGCCAGGACTGTACTGTAGGTCTTCTAAGTGGTTTTTGTTGTGTGGCCATGTTTCTCGGTAGACCTGAAATGAGGAGGTGAGAAAACCATCTAGCGCCAACCAGTAGAGCCTAGTGAGTCGGAACCATGCCCACTGCCCCCAGCACCCATTGCTGCTGATAGAGGTGGACAAGGAAATGTAAAAACACGTGCGTTTCACAGCTTGCTGCAATTCGTCTGCCCTTTGTGTGAAAGTGTGTGTGTGTTGTAGGTTAGCAGTGTGTATACTTTGTGCATTATCTATGGTGATGTGCTACGTGTAACTAAACTGTTAGTGGCATGAATGCCATGCGTTTATGTGTGCATGTGTATGTACTATGGTGGGACAGAGTTTAAAGAGGCAACTGGTCACTCTCACTCTCCTCCTATTTATATTCCTTTAAAAACGATAGGAGTGCTCTATCCTACAGTACAACCCCTGAAAAAGCTATGTGATTTGAGGATAGAGGGGGTCCACAGATTAGGTGAATTATATCTCCCTTGAGAGATTTTCTAAAATCTATAAGTTTTATATCCTTTCCTTCCCTGGTCAAAACAAACCAAATTGAGAAAAGAAAGGATCATGGTTACATTTGCTAGAAATGACTTCCCCGTGACTTCCTGTTCCGAGTTAGGAAAAGACTTCCCCGTGACTTCCTGTTCCGAGTTAGGAAAATCGTTTTCCTCCACTTAGTCTTCTCTTGAACTCTTAGTTTTAGGTTACTTTGTAAACGAATATAATTTGCATCAAATACTTAAACTTACTATTTCCCTCAGTAATCCCAAAACCAATCAGATTATCTTACTTCCTTCCTTCTTTTAAATTATGAAATATTTTAGTTATACTGAAAAATATAAAGAGTAATATCATGAACACTCACGGATCTACCACCTAACTTTGTTAATTCTTAATCTTTTGCTTTTTTGTTTCAAGTAGTTTTCAAGAAGTAAAACATTACAAGCGCAATATGACCTTTTGCTTAAGTGTTCAGTGCTATGAAGATTCAGCCTATATCAGAACTTAGCTTTTAGGAACACATTTAAACAGAAGGATAGTGTTATTTTGTAAGAATTTCTCTTGGTTTTTGCCATTCTGCAGTTTTATTATGAGTCCAGATCTGAATTTATTCTTATTTATATTGCTCATGACTCTGTTCTTCCTAAATCTCTCAGTGTTTGTGTTTCTCATCAATTGGAAAAACCTTAACCATTTTATGATTGCCTCTCCCTTATTTTCTCCAATCTTCTTCTTCTGGAACCCCTAGTGGGTATATGTTAGACCTTCTCTTTTCTATTCTCCATGTCTCTTTTTTAAATTAATTGGGTTCTCATTCTCTTTTCTCAATCCATAAAGAAGAGAACTGTAGAGCAAGCTGCCAGTTCTCCAGGTGGATGGAGGTGGGACGTTCCTGAGTTACAGCCTCAGATGCCAGGACTTAGAGGGCCTTCTGTGTTTACCTGCTGACTTTCCAAATGATATGTCTACTCTGTGTCGGCTATTCTTCATGTCTTTTAAAACTGCTAGAGAGAGAAGACTAAAATAGGGTTTGCTCACGGTTGGGATCCTGAGGCTGCCTGTCTCTTTATTCTTGGAGCATCCTCGTGCCATAGTTGATGAAACAGAAGTGGTTTTTAGGACTGCAAACAGTCCTTTAAGAAATGGAAAAGACCCTTGTGGTAAATGATGGCAAAATGGGGTGAGGAGCACCCCACCGTGTACTCACGTATTCAGCACAGTTTGTTTGAATTTTCTGCATGCCAAGCGGCAGGCGTGTGCCAGTGTAAATAGGGACACATTGGTGTAATATGACAGTCCCTGGCCACAAAGAGCTTAAGTCTAGAAGTGTATGTAGCCCACACGGTCAGGAAAAGAAGTGTATGATGGGGGGTGCACCTGACATGCTGCGAAAGGGCAGGTGAGGGACCCTGAGGAGCATAAGGAGCCTGCTCTGAGCGGGCAAGGGAAGGAGGTGAGCTGAAGGATGAGCCAGCTTGGTGAAGGGTAACTCAGGCAAAGGCAACAGCTCATGAAACAGCCCAGAGCCAAGAAAGCATGTTGTGTCTGCACCTTTTCAAGTTGCTCTGTTTGGAAAGAGCTTCAAGTGCAAGAGAGTGGAAAAGCCTAACAGGGGTGGGCTACGGAGAGCTTTACTTGCCATAACTGGGAATCTGCACTTCTCCTGAGGGCAGTGGGGAGCCACTGAAGAGTCTAAGCATGGGGTAGATTTGTACTTTATAAAAATATGGACATGGCTGCAGTGTGAAGAATGCAGTAGAGATGATAATACTGGAGACGGAGAGAACCATCTGGACTGTTGCGTTGATCCGGTGAGACATTATGGCTGCCTGGACTAGGGAGGAGATGCACCAGGGATGTTGAGAAGCGGGTTTAGGAACTCTTAAGAATTCAGAGGATATAATGGTAGTTCATTTTATTTTAAAAAGGCGGGGAGGGGATGAAAGGGGAGGCTAAGAAAGATGCTTATTTCATAGTCAATACTAATAGATCGCTCAGCTAGTCTCAATGGTTCTCAGCATTTTTTTGAGCCCTGACTCACCTAAAAGCTAAAACCTACTCTAATTAGAAACAGTTCATACCATCAAAAATTCTGCAGATGGCACAAGAAGCAATTTACAAAACATGAAATGAAATGATGCTCAGGTGATTCCCATGTGCCCTTCCACTGGGTATGCCTGGCTGCCTGCCACCCCCATTTGGGGAATAACTGATCTACACAACAGAGAAGCATTTGGAACAGAACTTTATCCTTCACTTAAAGTAAATAACATTCAAAGGAAACTCTTTTGCAAAATAATGCTAGTTTCGCTCTCTTGCCCTATCATCTGTGCCTTATACACTAGCTTACTCCCAATAGAAACCCAGCCTTCACGTGCCTACACACTCTCCCCCGATGAAATGACAAATGAGCCAGTATGTGATGAATATGAGTTGTATAGAGAAAATAGCAGGTATTCTAGCCAAGGCATACACAGTTTGTTGTGAATCATCCACACCAGCTTTCAGCAGTTAGATTCGCAGAACAATTGCTCAGTTCCTTCCTTCATTTTCACAGTGTAGACCTGGCCCAAGACCCAAGAGTGAAGCAGCAACTGTAAGGAAACAGAAACATTATAAATAACCCAGAGAACCCTTTTATAACAGAAACTGCCTGCTGACTTTGTGGCCTAACAGCTCCAGCAAAAAAAGGATATAAATACAATATTGTGCAATGACTAATTACTCAAAATTTGTGCATCAGCAGAAGTGGAACCTGTGGTTGGTGCTAATATTATCAAATGCCTTTGCTGTTTAATAATCTGGTAGCTCTGTATTGTTTAGCATGCAATCTTCTCAAGGAACAATGATTTTACTTCAAGTAACTCTCACTGAAATAAAAAAGCAGCTGTTAGATGAACATTTGGCAGAAAATGTTTCAGTGGAATCTTTTGTGAGATACTAAATCATATGGATTAACTGTTTTCTGTCTAGAATAGTGGAGTCACAAAGAAAAAAGATTGCTGACCACAGAAGGCCAGTCTTTAGAACCCAGTGAAACACTAACAGACATTTTATTTTAAGGGCTGTTGTATTCACCAATATATAAAGTTATTTATATACAAAGCTTCCATTAATATTGCCTGAAGAATGGGCCTTTTTAATTCCAGCTTTAGCTCATACTCGAGATTCTACTTCTTTCATTAATAATGGAATTCTTTAAATTATAGAATAAATTAATCTACCACAGACATTTTGGCTAGAATGGGGTTTTTAACCAGTTTTAAGTCTCCCAGGCCATTTTCTGTGGCTAGCCAGAAGAAAGAGCAGTGACGGCTGTGACTGAGAGCAGTCCCTGCTGAGCACATGTCAGCCCGAAGAGGGGCTATGGTAGCTCACTGGGCCCCTGGCCTCATGGCCCATCCACTCCCAGAGCCGGGCCAAATCCCACATTGACAACAGACCCTCACATGTTCTCCTGGCTGGGCTACCACTGGTCAGACTGGGGCTGCACTGAAGACACACTGACATCATGACGTGGCTGCTGGGCATGGCCAGTTTCAGCCAAAGAAGATGATAATCAAGCAGCAATTCAGGTGGCCATATTGAGTTAAGAACATTTTTCGCATTAAATTATTATAACTAAAGCATAAAATCTTGCTCTTTTCTAAACTATCAACCAATGTACAAAGCAAAGAGCTTCACTTTATCCCAAAATCCCACTCAGTTCTCTAGTAGCTGAATTTTAATCAACATGTTGAAAATTGAAAGATCAGTGTCATTCTGTGATACCGCTTACAGTCTCTTGGGACCATGAAATGCTGCCCTGAACATATATAGCCCCCCACCCAATGATTTTGTATTGAACCCCCATTGATCTCTCTCTGTTTTCATCCATCTAAATGAAAGGAGGCTTTAGCCCCATAAATCTCATTCCAGATGGAAATGCATAATTCAAGAGAAATACTGATGTCAAAGAAAAGAAGGCACACCAATTTGTGTCAGCAGTTGCTTTAAATTAAAGAGGGGTACACGGAGAGTTTAATGTAATGTAGAATTGAAATAAAATTAGAACCAATATTTGGGCAATCCTCCACCTCTTTCTTTTCCCTGCTGTGACACAAAGGATTGACGCCCAGCTTAAGTACTTAATGTAGTTCATTTTCTTTTCTGCTGGAATCTTTTTCCCCATAAAATGCTGCATGTTTATCTTTGGCATCCAAAATTAGATCTTTTCACCTTTTCCTTCTAATCGCAACTGAAAAGTCAGGGTAAGAAAAGTCAAAGTTTTCCCCTCACCTTCCACGCCTATCAGGTTTACAACAACTGCTAAACCAGTCTGACTAGTTCGGGCTATACATAACTATTAATTCTTCCTTAATACTGATTCTCTCTAATGTGCGCGTCACCTCAATGGCTGCTTTTCTCTTCCTAAAGCTGGAAAGGTTGACAGTGAACATCTCACACATGTACTACTGTGCTCCCCCTTAATAGTAATCACGTTGGGAACCTTCACGTTTAGTCCAATCAAACTGCCACTGTTCAAACCTTCTGGGGGCTCTTTATTTGAATTTCCTTCAGAGCTGGTGTTGTTCTTTATAGTTGCCCATTGTTTTTGGCCAGTGGCGGAATCCCCTAGCTTGACGCCCCATCCTAATCATTAGACTTGGTTTTAAATGAGTTACTCTTTTCAGAAATAAATTCCTTAAAATAATGGTTTTCAAAGCATGGCCCTGGACCAGCCGGTCAGCATCACCTGGGAACTCATTAGAAACACAAATCTCAGCCCCATCCCAGATTTAAGGGATCAGAAACTTTAGGGCTGAAGTCTACCAATCTCCTTAACAAGCCCTCCAGGCAAATTCTGAAGCACACTCTAGTCTGGGAAATGACTTAGAAGATAAAATATTGCCTTCACTGAGGATAGTCAAAGATGTGCTACAGACTTTAAAGGTATTCCAAAAAAGAAGTTTCAAAATCCTTGTGAATAAAGCTGGACTACATGTGTGCCCTGACTACTTTAGTGGAAACTGTCCTTCAAGTGAGGGGCCCGGTCCTGCCAGCCAGGCATTTGACCTTGAGCAAGTTCTTACGCTTGATTTCTCATCTGGAAAGTGAAAGACCTACCCTATCTACCTCCTAGATTTGTAATGAGATTCAAAGTGAATCACATCTACAAACATGCTCTGTAAACCAGAAAGTACTGTGAAAAAGTGAAAGTTATGTCATTCTACAGACCGGATTCTGGTAGTCCGAGCATTATGTCAGGGTGAAGAGCTGTGTCTCACATTCTGCCATTTCAGCCCACCAATTTATCTAATGTTAAAACAGGAAAAATGTTGCCTGATTAGTGGCTACAATGGGCTACCAAAACATATCCATTTTCATCCTGCTATTTTCTGTGGGAAGCTTCATATCATTAAAGATGGACATGCATGTGGACATTGAAGCTCTCATGCCCAGAACTTGTCACACACTAGCAGAGAAAGGGTCTGTACTGAAACCACCCATCTCATTCCTGTGTGAGGGAGTCACAACCTTCAGAAGGGAACTAAGTGTCCAGTGCCACACATTAATCATGCAAAGAGGAACAAAAAGAAAATCCCTCCAGCAAACCAAATCTATAGAAATCAAAATTTACAAACCAGACCAGTTCATATGTATGTGCTTGAGAAGAATGTGGGTAGATTTTACTTTCATGGTTAGCTTTTATAAACCACTTCACCATAAGAATTCTTAAACAGCCAGCTCCTGGTACATTTATAATTTAACTTTAAAACTTTACAACGTGCTTAGTGAACATATCTGGGCAGGAAGGAAGCTCAACCTGTTGCCACCGTGCTTATGGGAACACAGTTTTAGTAACACAGAACAGTCCCCAGTAGGCCAACGTCAACTACACTTTTCACACAAAGTGCCAGCTAAAATCAAGAGATTAGGTATGACTCTAATTGGTTAATTATGATCAAATGATCAGTTAAAATTATGGAATAAGATATTAGTTAATTATGGAATTAGAATATGAAATTATTTCATTCAAAAATGTGTACTTATCTAATAAACCTACAGAGACAGAAGATTAGTGCTTCCTAAGCCTGGGATGTTGAGGGAAATGAGGAGTGACTGTTACTGAGTGCAAGGTTTATTTAGGGGGGCAAAAATTTCTAAAATTAGACTGTGGTGATGAACCCTGTGAATGTACTAAAGAACGCTGAATTGTATATTTTAAATACCCAGATTATATGCTATGTGAATTGTATCTCAATAAAGCTGGGTGTTTTTTTTTTAATCAAATAGCTAATAAGTTTTAGAGCCAGGAAAATATCATGTCTATTTAAAAGGCAAAAATAAAAAACACATCGAAACTGTGCTGCATGCAGTTTCATAAATGATTAATATGAAATCATGATAATTTAAAATATATCAAGGAAGAAAATATTTGCTATTTCTTTTCATCACAGAGTATTTTAAGAGCAGACTGTCTCAGCCTAATAGTTAAAATTCAAATGTAATAAATTAAGGTGGCTAATAGAAGCCAAAGTCATGGACATCCTTGGCGTAATGATTTGTCATGTTCCCTATAGATTTATTTAGAATAAAAATCAGCAGCACTTTCACAACAATAAGAAGAAAACCAGATTCTCACTGTCTATCGAGATGTCCCTAAACTGATCTGTGCAGGGAAGGCTAGATGGTTGAGGTTGGGAAGGATGTGACCTCATCCTTCTGATGTAAATATGCACTGATAAGAGGAGATAGAAATATTCAGATCTGAGCTGTGAAACAGGGCTCTTGTCTTGTGTAAGCAGCATCCTATCTCATGGTATGTTTATCAGATCACTCAGCCTTGTCTGCCTAGAGAGAACCTTTGCACATTTCCTGCCTTGGGAAGAGAGGCCAGACCACATTAGTTCTAATCTCCTCACTCCAGGGCATGGACTTGCCCAAGGCTCACTGGTGGCCATGGAGACTGCAGACTGTGGTAAACAAGAGAGGAACTGGCTGGGAGATGTAGGAATTTCTGGCTCAGTGGAAACTGCAGGGAGCTACTGACACCTACCTTGCAACTGAGAGGTTGGTTAGGGCTTCCTAATGCACTGGAAGACCCTGAGGGGGCCGCTCGCTGTTCTTTGAAACGAGAGGCCCTACTTCAGTGTTTCTCAACCTTTTTTATTACTCACCGCCCACCCTCCCCAAGGAGCCCTTTACAATTTGCTTTTCTAATTGCCCTTTTCTCCTGTGTAACTGTAATGCCACAGATATTCTTTCTTCTTTCCTCCTTTCTATCTATCCATCTCTCTCTCTCTCTCTCTCTCTCTCTCTCTCTCTCTCTCTCTCTCTCTCTCTCTGTACTGTGGCCCTTTGGAAAGCCACAAATCATTGTATCTAAGATTTTTTCCCAAAGCCCTCCCTCACCCCTCAAGCATAAGTATCTCCCACGAGGAGATACGCCCCAGCTGAGAATGAACGCCCGGATGGAATGACGGGTCTAAGCAGGGCCTTTCTCCTACTCATACTCGAACTAGTGGTAAAGTTGGTCACATGGAGAAGTTGGATCAGGTGGCCCAATGTCCATCACTAACCAGGATAAGCCCAACTCAGGTTCCATCCAGCACTAGAGAAATGTCCTCCAAAATCACACTGTCCCTGCGCTGTCTGTTTAGCCCGCATGCCATCCTCCGGACTCTGCCACCACCCACCTCCTCTGCCTTTGCCCCGTGGTTGGCCCGCTCTAATGGAAAATGGGGTCGTCCACCGAAGCAGCCCTCTTCGTAGAAGCACACAGCTGCCCCTGCCAGCAGGTCACCCTCTCCCCATGCCATCCTCCAGCCCTTCCTAGCCCTAAGCCTCTCCCAGAAGCCTTGCTCATCATTCTCTCTCTGTCTTTTGGCCCCAAATGAAAGCCTTGCACTGACAAGAACCTTTATACTATTCACTTTACATTTATTTAATCTCGTACTCACAACCTCTTTAAAGGTCTGATAAAGTATTTCTCCTGCCCCCACAAGGGAATGGATTTCAGAGACCCCAGCAAATACAGACGGCCACTGCTAGGACTCTCTGCAGCCTGGCCTCCCCTGCAATCAAGTCATCGGACACTGGCTTCTGCTTCGTCTGCCTCTTCCTGGCTGCGAGGGCATTCCTGGATGCACTCATCCTTCTGCTCTGAGCTGGGAATGGCTACCAATCATAGCATAAGCCCTCACCCTAGGATTCACAGGACCATGACCCTCTTTGTTCCTTAGACCCTTGTCTGGCCCCTTCAGACCTAGGTCATGGGCTTTCATTTCCAAAAACATTACAAATTAAGGGGCCTCTGAGATGATGTCATCTAGTCTACCCCACCTCTGCTGAACACCCAGCTTTGCTCCAGGCACTGTGCTATGCCTGCTCACATACATTATCTAATTCAGTATTTACAATAGACCTATGAGGTAGGTTCCCATTTTACAGATAAACAGTCACAGAAAGGTTGAGTAACTCACCAGAGTTGTGAAATGAGGGTTTAAACCCAGGTCCGTCTGACTCCAAACCATTTACCACATTCTCCCAGTTGAGGAAAACATTTTTCCCGGCTATCACAGAGGGGCTGATGGTAGGTGTCAAGATAATGAATTTACTGTTTGTTATTAGACGAAACAGCCAACAAAAAAGGGGAGAAGGCAGGATTTCAAACCAGGTTTGTGTGTCCCTCAAGCGTCATGACACCACGTCTCCTGCCAGCCCACAATCAACCCTTCAAGGACAAAGAATGACTTTTCCTTACCCAGGCCCAACCAGACATTCATGCCTCAACCTCCTGAAAACAGGAACACGGCAGAAGCCGTGTTCTTGGAACTTGAAAGAGCAAAGCGGACTTGCCACCAAGCGAGCCTGAAGGCAAGCCACCTCGGCAGCTGCTCCAGCCCTGCCTGTGTGGGGCGACAACGACAGGGACCCCAGAGGGCTAGCGTCATTCTTGCTCCCTTTCCTGAGCCCCCCGTGATATCCTTTTTTATAAAGAAATTGACTTGGGATTGAGTCATACTTCATCCATTTGCCTTTGCCCTGGCCTCTAAAACCACAAGCCTGGCTGAGGAATTCAGGTCCACAGTGTAGGCTTTGAATAGCTTTGTTGTAGGGAGAGGTTTTGAAAAGAAAGGAAAGTGGTATCTACTTGTCAGATGGAATGTGTTAAGACATCGAGGAGGAATGCAAGGGCCTTAATTGTGAGGGTCCCTCGGCAGTTTGGGTGATGAATCATCCGCAGAGTGTGGGCACGGATTCCTAACAAATGAAGCCTCGTGGTGACATCATTCTTGCAAGATTGTCTGAGATCTGTTGTCGCCGCCTGACCATTTCTTACCTTAGGGATTTTCATCACATGGGTTTTTTTCCCCAATTACACTCACTACTCATCATGGCTTCCAAGTCATCTTCTTTTCTATCAGCTGTAATTTGGCAATCTAGGACTTTCACAAGTCTGTCTCATTGGCATCTCTCCAAGTGCATTCTTGGGACAACATGTGCTCCTTGCCTGATCACTCAGCACCCGTCCTCCTGACGGTCCTCATTCAGTCAGCACCTCAAACAGTGATGAGCCTGGCATGTGCTAGTCCGAGGGCATGGAAGTAATGAAGCCCAAGGAGGAAGGCAGGCGCGTCAAGGCGGGTTCCTAACCCAGGCTCCTGTGATCAGGGAAAACAGTGCTCTGACTATAGTACCAGTCAGCAAACACGTAATAACTTAGTTAACATCTGAGCTGAGTCTTAGGAGATGAGTAGGAATTAGTCTAGGGAAGAGTCATAGCTGAGATATCTCCATGAATGAAGACCCAAGGTTCCATATGTGAACAGGAAGGAGTATGAGATGAAACTTGGAAAGTGGGCTAGGGAGCCTCATGTGCCATGCTAAGAAGCTAAAATTTTATCCTAAGAAAGATGAGAAACATTCAGAGGCTCTAGGCGTGGAAGCGCGGTGGCCAGATGTAGGTGTTGTAGGGGAGGGGTTGGGAGGGGCCAGACTGCAGGCAGGGAGACTAGTCGGAAGTTAACGTGGTCCTCCAGGGGTGATGCATGAAGCAGGGTGGTGAGAGGAGGGATAGAGAGCACAGATTGGAGAAATATTCAGCACTGAAACTTGGCAATCTGGTAGTTCATTTAAGTTATATGGGAGGGAGATATCTAGAAGACCCCAGATTTTCAATGTAGAGGGGCTACACACCGAAAAGATAAGGAGGGACCCTGCATAACTATTGTCAGGTAGTTGTGAGTTCAATTCAGGCATGCTGCGTTAGCATTGCCTAAAGAGGCATGAGGCTGGTTGAGCAGACTCACAGGCAGATATGTGATTCTGAAGACAGAGAAGAGTCTGAGCTAAAAATATTGACTTAGGACTCATCATCTTCATAGCAGTTGAAACTATAACTGCATCATAGTTGAGACACCCAAGAAATGGGGAACGAGGAGGACAATGGGCCAAGGACAGAACCCAAGGAAATACTCTTAGCCATGGAAGAGGGACTTGTGATAGAGACAAAGAAGAAGGGTCAGAGAGACACAAGGCCCCAGAATAGTCCGTTACTGCTCTGTGCTTCTCTCCCTCCTCAACCTTCCACCTAAGCCCTCTGGCTGTCCTGTCTCATAAGCAAGCTCTTTTATACCCATAATTCCCTGGATAGCCCTTTCAGGCAACAGCTGCTCCTGATCGCAAAGCTTCCAGGCATCCCTCTTCTACCCTCCTGTAGAGATTTCTGCACCATTGAGCCTCACGCAATTCAGTTACAAAGCCTTGACCTCCTTTCCTGGTCATTCTCTGTTTATCTAAGACTCTGACATCTACATCAGCACTCTTCTCTCCACTCCAGTGCTACCATCATGTCACATGACCATCACCAAGTCTCACAGTTCCCAGATGCCCTCACCTCCAGTGACTCTTCACTTCCAGCCTCCCACCCCCATGATGACTCCCAGGAAGGTTAACACCTGGCACTGCTTCCATTCTGTGGGAATAAACCTCACTTCCTACTCTCTGACCACAACCAGCTCTTTCACCTCTTCTCCTACACTTGGTCTCACTTTCCTTAGCTCTCTCCATTTTCTTCGGACCTGCTGACCACCTCCTGAACTCTCTTCCTTCCTTATCCAGGTTGGACTCTCAGGTAGTTCATCTGAAGTATTCTTTCCAAAGCCTTTGCTTCATTTTCACCTCCTCTTCTTCCCCAACACCTGCCCAGGGCAACTCTAGTTCACAATCTCTTCTCTAATCCTGCCCCAAGCACAGAGAGGAAGATAGGTCCTCATACAGAGAGGGACATCATTCGAAATCCATGGCTTTCACTCTCTCATCCCTGTCATTCTTCATCACTATAGAAAATGTTAGCCCTTCCCATAGGGAAATAGGAAAGTTTGAGCAGTAGCCAAAAGCCCAGTCTTTCTCTCCCAAAATAGCTTCTCCACCTGCTCTGTTGCTGGATTTCCACAGATATCCATGGTACAACTCTTGACCACCGTTTACCACCTTGGTTTTCACCTTGAGCAAGTTATTTATTTAACCTTGAATCCTAGAATTCCCCAGGGTTGCTGCCAGTGTCTGTGGTACTTTGTGCAAATTAGAAGGTACCCTCTGGGTAGGCACACAGCTTGGTGAACTAAGCATGGCCTGCAGGCCCATTGTCACCCCTCACCTGGGTACCCTTGTATAGTGCCACCTTGCATAACCATACACGGCAGATCCAAATTTGCCTGCCTCCACAGGGTTATTGTTGAAATAAAAATAACATGCACAGCCCAGCAGAGAGCCTGACTCTGAGCAGAACCTCGGACAAAATAGCTAATGTAGACCACTTGGACTTCAGACTTTAGGTCTGCTCTCCTGGGGTGGCACCTTCACAATTTTACTGCATTTCAAGCATTTCCTGCCAGCTCCACAGGCTTTTTCGGTGTGCTCCTATCTCTCATCAGAGCAGAGCCCTAAGAGATCGGGACGTGAGATGGTAAATTTAGTGAGGGAGCAGACCCATGGGCATAGTCAAGGGCAAGGTGCAATGGGAGGGAAAAGGGAGCAGGGCAGTGTGACAGAGAGGATGGGAGGAGAGGGAAACGAGCAACCAACCTCCCCAGGGTAACACTGCCTTAGGTCCTAGTGGCAGAGGCTCCCAGCCCAACCGCACGCCCCAGTGGTAGGTGCTGTCCTTAGGAGTGCCCACCACTCAGACTCTCCCCTTAGGGTCCTCTTACCAGCTGCTCATGACTGTCACCTCCACCCCAGCCCTGCAGAGTGCCTGAACCCCTCCACTAACCCCACTAGCAGGCTCGGGTATTCTAGTGCGGGCTTTGCTGTCCTTTCACTTCACGGATACTCCGACTGCCTCCGCTGGTACCACAGACCAGAACTTCTGAGAAGCCATGAGTGCAGGCCCTCAGGAGAGCAGGAATTTCAGAATGCCACACCCATTCTGTAAGAGCAGCTCCTCAAGAGGAAATCGTTGTGAGAAGACAATGAATAAGTAGCCACATGGGTATTTCTACTGAAGAAAGATGAATTATGCCATCACCCCTTTGGCACAAAAATAATTTTCAGTAAAAGGTTAAAACCATCATGTTGTATCAATGAGAACTACTCCATTATTCCAAGAATGATTGATTGGAAAGTACTTTACTTACAGGAAAATCACAGTGATAGAATACAGCTTCCACTTTTAAAGCACTTTCCATTAAAAAAAAAAATTGTACCTATGTATAAAAATAGTTATACTGAAGACGTAAATCAACAGCCGAGTAATTTATTGGCACTTGAAAGCCTTGTGGTATAAACAGATTCAACAGCGAGAATATCAAGTAACTCTGGGCTGTGGCGACCTAACCTCCATTTTCACTGACAAAAAAGAGAGTCACATGTGGTTCAGAGAGGGTCCTCTGGCCACCCTGAACGAGATCACAGACAGATGAGAACACGACGGAACCAGGACCAATAATTCAGGTCAACTCAGAGCACTAAGTGACAAGAGGGGAGAGTCAGGGGGGACAGATGTGGTCTCCGCCCTCGAAGAGCTTGCAAAGTCTCCACGACGGTAGGCCTGTGCCTCCAATAGTCAGCACAACGTCCAAGCGGCCTCGGAGAAGTGCGGAGGAATAGGAGATGCTCACAGCGGGAGAGCTTTCGGGGCTGCCCAGAGAGGCGCCAGTTCTGCGTTGTCCTCACTTCGTTCCCACGTGACTCAGGGAAATGTTCACACTGTCCGGAGCCCTGGATGTCCTGCACGTGGAGGAGGATGTCCTCAAATTCCTTGCAGCAGGAACTCACTCAGGTGGCATCGACCTTGAAAGTTTAAAAAAAAAAAAAAAAAACGGGGAGTGGGGGTAGGGATTCTTTTTAGCTTCATTTCTTTCCCTCTTTCTTTCCCCCTTCCCTGCCTGCCTCTCACAGCCGTTTACCATGGGGTGTAATATGAAGAACATGGAATCGGCTGGGTCTGGATGCAAATGGCAGCTCCGCCTCCAACAGTGTGACCCCGGACAAATTAAGGTCTCTAAGACTCAGTTCCCTCAAGTTTCAGAGCGGGTCGTTATAAAGCTGAAATGAAGTCAGTCTTGTGTGTTTATAAAAGCACCGGCTTTGCTGCCTCCTTATGCAGAGCAAACAATAAGAGTTCACTCCCGCCCTTAGCCTTCTACTCCTCTGTGAAGGTTAAGTAGTACTTTTCCGGCCTTTTCATGCTTAAATTTCAAAGAGCTTTTCCATTGTTGGAAGTAATGTGACTTTTAAGATAGCATTTACCGGTCTTCTGGTCTCTGCGCTGACGGCTGGCAGCCAGGACCTCCCTACTTCTTTGTGGTTTGGACTCAGGGCCTACTGCTCACCCTTTGTGAGGATGAATGGGGAACCCCACCCACATCCTCCAGCATCTCGCTTGTCACAGCCAAAAAATCATCCTTCCAGTCCCCTTGATTTTCAGGTGGGTGTCACTGCATAGTAAAGTAACTACAAAGCAAATTGCCCCAATGAGATGGGGTATCCCCAAGTGTAGGAAAGAGCTTCTCCCATTCAGTTCACTCCACCTTGTAGTAGATATGCACTTCATTGAATTAAGAAGAGAGAGAAGTCATTCAGAGGCTGAAATTGGCCAATTTGTAAAGTCACAAAATGTGCTGTTGATTTTTTAGAACTTCTTTAGTAAAATTTATTTTATTAAAACTTCAACAAAATTTTTAATTTTGTAAAAGTTACAGGAAAGTTGCAGTATTCCGATACATTCTTGACATAGTTTCACCAATTAGCATTCTGCTAATTGAGAGACGCATTTAATTGCGTCTCTCAAAATACATAACTATGCTTTTTTTCTGATGAGCCACTTGGGCATAAGTTGCAGACATCATGACTCTGTCTCTCTTACGACTTCAGGATTTATCTCCTGAGAACAAGGACATGACAAAATAATATCAAATTCGGGAAACTTAACACTGCAATAATCTTATATGCACAGCTCAATAATGTTCTTCATATAATTTTTTGGTCCAGGAGACAGTCCAAGATGATCTATCGCATATAATTCTTATGTTGCGTTAGTCTCCTTTTATATGAAACAGGTCCTCAACCTTTTTGTCTTTCTTGATGTTGATATTTTTTTAAAAGCACAAACTTACTGTCTTACAGAACTTTTCTCAATTTAGGTTTGTCTGCTGCTTCCCCATGACCCGAGTTAGGTTATACATTTGAGCAGGAATACTACCAAGTGATATTAAGTCCTTGTCAAGGCGCCACATCAGGGCGCGTGTGAAGTCAGTTTTCCTCATTATGGCCATGTAGAACCACTTGGTCAAGGTGATGTCCACCAGGTCTCTCCATTGTACAGTTACTCTTTTTCCCTTTGTAATTAATAGGTAATATGTGGGGAGATACTTTGAAACTTGTAAATATTCTGCCCTCGTCAAACCTTTATCCAGCAGTTTTAATGCATCCCTTGATGATTCGTGCCTGATGATGAATCAGTTATTACTACAATGGTTGCAAAACAGTGATTTTTTAAACTTCTGTATTTACTAGTTGGCATTCTACTTTAAGGATGAGTTTTCCCTTCTCCATTTATTTTTTCATTGGTTTATTTAATATCAGTATAGACTCGTGCATTCTTAAGTTTAACATGGCTCTTAACTTATCTATTTTTGGAATCCATCCCTTAACTCACTTCTCCATTTTGTGAGTCAACCTAATTGCAAGCAGGTCTCTTTCTTGATGTGGACTTAAACATTTAATCTATACCTCACTATCTACAAAGGCAAACAGAAAATAGAAAACATCTTTTTATGGGGATTATTAGGCTGAACACAGAGATGACTGAAGTGTTTTGAGTAGATGTGGCAAAACGGGGTACTCGGGGAAGACATAAAGGAATAGGACCTTTTAAAGAAAGGAAGGAAAGGGGTTTTGTAGACGAGAGAAAGAAGGTAAAGAACACTGTCATAATAGTTTTCATACTAGTCAGAGAAGGGAGGACTTGGTAGAACAGGGTGGGGTTGGGGAAAGCCAGGGAGAGAACCGGTGACGGAATGGACAGGCCCAGTCTGTGCAGAGGGTGTGCAGAAGGGCAAGGGAGGCCAAGGGGGTAAGGTGGAAAGGTAAATGCAATAGAAACATGTTAAGAGTTCTGTTAACTGATTTTGGGTCAGAAGAGTGAAGAGCAGGAAATGATAGATTCGCAAAATCTCTATGAGGAAGATGTTAATGGTTTCATTTTATTTGCAAGAAAACTAAGTCACAGACAATTTACATTAATTTTTCCCAATGTCACAAAGTTACTAAGTGGCAAAGCCAAGATTCAAATATAAATCTATCTGAATTCAAAGCCCATATTGCCAGAAGAAAGAGAAACATTTATAGTGGAAGAACAGAGAATCAGGACTCACAACATAAGGCCAAATAGGTTCCAGTATGCCAATCCCAACACTTAAATAAGCCTGGCGCACAGTAAGCCTGTTATTATCCCAACCTTGAACTTAAAGTAAATTAGTAGTAAGGCCATGGCACTTAAGAAACACTGCCAAGGTTTTCAAAATTCATGCTCCTGAATGACTCAACGCCCCCAACCCCTACCTCTTTTAAAAATAAGCTTTACCGAAATATAATTTTCATATATAGTAAGATTTCACTCATTTTAAATGTACAATCATCATTTAACCACCACCTCAATCATAATGAAGTACTTTCTATCACCCCAGAAATTTCCCTGTGCAGCCCCTTTGCACTTGCCAGCCCCTGGCTCGCTTTCTGTCACAATATTTTTGCCTTTTCTAGAATTTCATATAAATGAAATCATACAATATGGTGTATAGCCTTTCGTATCAGGCTTCTTTCACTTAGCATAATGTTCTTGAGATTCACCCATGTTGTCATATTAGCACTTCATTCCTTGTTATTGCTAAGTAGTATTCCATTATATGGATGTACCACAGCTTGTTTACCCATTCATCAGTTTACCCAAGGACTTTTGGATTGTTTCAGATTTGGAGCAATTATAAATAGTGTTGCTATACACATTCACATATAGGTCTTTATGTAGATATACATTTTCCTTTCTCTTAGGTAAATACCTAAAATTAGAACTGCTGGATTATATGATGTGTGTGCTGAATGTCATAAGAAACTGCCAAACTATTTTCCAAAGTATCTGTATCATTTTGTATTCCCACAAATGACATATAAGTTCTGGTTGTTCCACATCTACTCCGAGTCAGTATTTTCAGTCCTTTTAATTTTAGCCTAATGGATATGCAATAGTAACTCATGCCATCTTATTTGCTGTCTGTATCCCTTCTTTGTTGAAGTCTCTATTCAAATCCTTTGCCCATTTTTATTGGGTTATATCATTGAGTTATAGGAGTCCTTTATCAGATGTATGTTTTGCAGGGCAAGTTTTTCATCTTAATTAAGTCCAATTTATCAGTTTTTTTAATGTTTCATGTTTTGGTGTCCTAAGAAATTTACCTAACAGAAAGTTACAAAGATTTGTCTCCTATATTTTCTTCTGTATGTTTCGTTTTCACTCTTTCGATTAGGTCTATGGCCCATTTGAACTTAAGTTTTGTGTATGGCATGAGGTAAAGGTTCACGTTTTTACATATGGATATCCATTTGTTCCAGCACCACTTGTTGAAGAGGCTGTCCTTTCCTCCATTGAATTACTTTGTTAAAAATAAATTAACCATATATCTCGGTCTATTTCTGGATCTTTTCTATTCAAGTGACTTACATATCTATACTTACATCAATATCTGTCTGATGACTGTAATTTATGGTAACTTGAAATCAGATAGTTTACACCTTCCAACTTTGTTCTTCGTTACAAAATCGTTTTGTCTATTCTAGGTCCTTTGTATTTCCATAAATTTTAGAATCAGTTTTCCAGTTTCGAAAAATGGCCAGCTGAATTTTTTATTGGAATTACATTGAATCTATAGACCCGTTTAGGAAGAAATGACATCTTAATAATATTGGGTTCTCTAATCCATGAACATGGTTTATCTTAAGTTTTAATATCTTACTTTACGTATAAATCTTGTACATATTCAGTTAAACTTAACCCTAACTACTTCATATTTTGATATTATAAATGGTATTGCTTTGATAACTTTATTATTGTTCATTGTTATTATATAGAAATACAATTGATTTTTTTATATTGACCTGGTATCCTGCTTCCTTGCTAAACTCAGTTCCTAGTAGCTTTTTGCTGGATTTCTTAGCATTTTTTACTCCTTCCTTTCAAATCTGTATGTCTTTTGATTGTCTGATTGCACTGGCTAGTCAATCCAGTATGATGTTGAATAGAAGTAGCGAAAACAAATCTTTGACTTGTTCCCAAGATTAGGAGAAAAGCATTCAGTCTTTCCCATTGAGTATAATGTTAACTGTAGATTTTTCATAAATACTCTTTATTAATAGCTGCATCATTTCTCATAATACAAATTTACAAAAGTCTTGTCATCCATTCTCCTTTGATAGACGATCACATTATTTCCAGTGTTTTGCCTTCAGAAACAATGCAGCAATCAACAATTTTGTACATATATCAGTCTCATAGTAATTTTCACTTCTGTAGATTTCCAGAAGGATTGCGGAGTCAATATTATTTAACAAATATCGCATTGCTCTTCCAGATTCCTAACAACATATGAGACTATCTTTGTCCTTTCCATCTCCATCTTTGCTGCTCTTGCTATCTGTCTATTTCATCAACCTAATGGGTAAAATAATATTTTAATTTGCATTTTCTTTGACTGCTTATAATTAGTTTTTGTTTCTTGTTTACTGACCGTTTACAGTTCCTTTTCTGAACCAACATCTTTGGCCCATTTTTAGCCTAGGTTTGTCTTTTTCCCAGAAATTTGAAGGTATTTTTTGAATACTGGGAATATCTCATGAGTATTAGGATTTTCATCAAATCTGTGCTTTTTCATTTGGCTTATTCACAATGTTTTTGGATATATAATTTTTAAAATTTTTTACAATTAAAATCTGTTCTTTTTTCATTATGGTTTTAAGGTTTACTAACATGCTTGTGGTTTCCTTGTTCGGGATTATACAAATACTCATCTAAATTTTCATATTATGTTACTGTTATAGTTTTTACATTCATGCCTTTAATTTACCTGGAATTTAATTTTGTATATAACACAAGGAGGAATTAAGACTTAGAATCTTAGAGTTTGCAGTAAGTCTTCATATCCTGTGGATTTTCCATGTTTTCATAATATACTCCATGCAGCTCATAATTTCTCTGGTTTCAAACCTTTCTCTTGTCACATTGCTATGGCTGTAAACTAAGGGAAGGCAGGAACCATGTCTGTCTCTTTCTCTATCTTGATTTCCTTCAAGAAAGACTGATGAACAATTGCAAAGCACCTAGCATAGTACCTGACACATTTTAGGTAGCCAGAAAACATTTATGGGAGCAAGGAAGTGTTGAATTCACATCTGCATTACTATGATTCCTTGGCAAGTTTAATACTGATTGCTTTATCTGTATAAACAAGGGAACTGTCATTCTCCTTAAAGCCATTCACTGTCTCATGAGTTCCCTCTGTTCTTTCCTTCTCCTGAGTCTTTGTTCTTTGAGGCCTTCGCTCAATATATAAATCTGTAAATCATTCCATAAGGACTCCCTTCTTTAGGAAACCTTTCTTCAAACCTTTTCTTAAAATCCAACAGCATTTATAAACTCTGCCATACTATTTAGCATTTAATTCACAATGGATTTTACTTCTCTTCTAGTACCCATCACTGTGCTGGGCACATAGCTCTTTAAACACTTAACTGCACCTGAAACAATCCTGCATGCGAAGGCCTTTATAAAGACTGAAGTATAGCCTCAAAATTTGTTATGAGCTCTTGGGTCTAAAAACAAAAAACCAACAAACTGGGAAAAGCTAGAACATATCCTGAAAGCTGATAAATACCAGAATGATTTTTCAAATGAAATTGTGTAATCACATTTTTTAAAAATACATTTGTCAGATGAACACACAACTAGGTATTGCCCTGCCTGAAGACAGAGATCAACAGACTTTCTTTGGAGTTTTCTATTCCCATGAGTCCCTATAGTCTCCACCAACTCAGACCTTTGGAGCTTCAGGTAAAATGTAAAGAAACCTTATATGACCCTATGTTTAGTTTTAAAATAACATCTGAAAGGTTCTCACCACTCTCTGCATGAATTTTTAATGAAGAAATGGCTAATTCTAGGGTTAGTACAGAGAATATACAAGATGAACTTGGAGCATCTTATAATGTCAGAAAATTAGAAAGCACTCAAAAAACAAAATGATGGGGGAATGTCGACGGAACACAGGAGCTAACTGGAAGAACTCCCAACCAAAGCTGGAACAATTTGAGCAACAAAATAAATACTGTAGTATTGGATTATAGCCCAAAGAATAAATACCCATGAGTTCATACTGATATAAATAAGTGGTTCAATAAACAAAATGAGGGAGAAAAGACAAATCTCCCATAGAAAATTCCAATAATTTATGTAGATACTCCACCATCAGGGAGGTAGAGCACAACTCCCTTAAGTGGGGACCACACTTAGTGACTTGCTTCCAAAGAGAACAGTATGAAAAGGGACGAAAGTAACTTTACCATGGAGAAACCTGGCAAGACAACCTTAACCAAGAGATTGACTTCATCAGTGATAAGTCATGTTGACAGTATGTACCCATGATGTGATGTAATGAGAATGACACTTCACCCCTATGGCTCTTTCCAAAAACCATAACCACAGTCTAACCATGAGAAAAACAGACAAATCCCAAAAGAGGTACATCCCGCAAAACACCTGACCAGTCCTCAACACTATCAGGGTCATCGAAAACAGAATGTCTAAGAAACTGTCACAGCCTGCAGGAGTCTAAGGAGACATGACAACTAAGTGTAATATGGTATCCTGGATGAGATCTTACAACAACAACAAAAAAAGGACAGTAAGCAAAACTAGTGAAATCTAAATAAAGCATGGAGTTCAGCTGATATCACTATTATTTCATTAGTTGTGACACATGTACCACAGTAATGTGTTCACAGAACTGGGTGTGGGGTATATGGAAACTCTCTTGTCATATCCTTGTAACTTTCTTGAAAATCTAAAACTAATCTAAAATAAAAGCATTATTAAATATTTTTAAAATACGATTTGGGCAAAAGATGACTATATGCTTATCTCCGCAAATGTGCTTTTAATTACAGGGCGCTGGCGACAGTTTTGGGAGCCTTGGCCTTCTACCTGGCTTACTACCCAAATCTGTCCTTGGAAGAAATGCTGAAGAGATCCAATTTCATCGCAGCAGTCAGTGTCCAGGCTACAGGAACACAGTCATCCTATCCATACAAAAAAGACCTGCCACTTGATCTATTTTGATTGCTATTAACTCCAAAATAAAACATATCTGGAAATGAAATGAATGTACTTGGGGGTGGTCACTCTTGACCAGAATCTTACTATAAAATATCCCTTTCTCCTTTCTTTGCCAATATTATGGTTCATTTACTAAGTCATCCTCAAGCTTTCGTTTATATCTTTATCATTTTCATGCAAGAGCTAACCAGAATTAAGGATTCCACAACCAGAACCTGTACAAACACCACCAAAACCAGCAAACTCCATTGCCAACAGATCACGAATACTATACGTACACCTTACAGGACAAGTGTCGACAGTCAGAGCAGAGAACGTGGAACAAAGGAGGCCTACGAATTGCACCGCTCGAGCAGTTCCTGAGGGGCACCTGATATTCAGCTCTGACTTTAGTGTTGTCAAGCTTCTGGTTTTGCAAGAGAAGCCAGAAGTTTTGAATGTTTACTGAAATCTTGCTAAGTATCAGCAACTCATTCAGCCCATGTGCTGAATAGGTAAGTCATTTATGTTAAACCAGATTTTAAGGTTTTTGTTTTTTTGTTTTTTTGTTTTTTTTTTTTTTTTAAAAAAAGGCAATCCATGCAGGTCACAGACCTTTACATCGTGCTTAGCTAGTTGGACCAGGTAAAAAAATTTTCTTGTAATCCAAGACTATGTACAGTTTCAAACTAAAAATAACCAAGATCGCACCTATTATTGCTTTGAACCAGAGCTTGAACAAAAGATGCCAGAAACAGCTGATTATAATGCCGCGACCCTCTAAGACCCAACAACTCTATACAGCTAATTCCATTCCCAGAAGAGCTGCTCATGCACTTCCTCTGGAGACACAGACTGAGCCATGAGGAGGGAACGCCTGTTATTTTGGAATAGTACTCAGTGCTCGGGTTCGTGGCGGGCACCCTCATTCTCCCACATAAATGCTTTAAATGGGGTAGGATATGAGCCAGCAGAGCTCAAAAAAATGAGCTGACCTTTCCTACCTTCAGCCAGAAATTTGACAAGTATAGGAGCAAACTGGGCAATTTTGAAAATTTACGGGAAACAATAGCTTGCGTGAAAAGTGTATAGGTCTGGCTAGGACACTAGTTCTTATCTGAACATTAGGGATTTATCAGTGGAACTGCCAGCTAATTAGCTGAGTAACACCATGCCCCAGAGCCCTAGTTGTATCTTTAAGGAAATAATATTACAGTGCCACTTATGTTTAAAAAATCTAGGAGACAAAGTAGTCCAAAGCTGTCCCGTAAAACCCTAGATACTGCTTTTGTGACCAGAGTTTGAGAATACGGGCCATTGGCATTTTCCCTAATTATATAAGCATAAATCAAAAACAGAAGTTCTCACGGTTTCTTCTGTGTTATAAGGCTGAGATATAGCTCCCTTCTTATCATTCCTGCTCACCTTTGCCATCTCTGTTATTACATGGGATCATTCTAGAGTATGACTCCACCTTTTCTATGAAGTTGAATGAGAAGCAGCCTGGAAACTCCTGCCCAAGTCTCATTATGGAAAGTTTTCGTTACATGAAACAATGGTTATTTTTTAGTAATATAGTTGTGTTTTAATTTCAAATAGTGGGGGAAAACATCACTAAGAGACAATAGCTCAGGCTATTTTAATATTTTTTATTATGGGCTATAAAAATATCCAGAAAGATAAATAAACGTAATGCAATGATATATGTCCTAATATGAAGAACTTTCTTTCACTGCATTGTTTTCCTTCACAATGGCCTTCAAATCACAGGAGGCAGTGATTCCATGTCATTTCCTCTTCTTTTATTACATGATGCAGAATTTCGGAATCAGTATCCCGCCCTCAGTCTTCTCATTTATAAATCAAATTCATTTTCAATCCATTGTCTAGAGGGAGCGTATTTTTTTCTGTTCCACGAAGAGGACTTTTGTTTTCACTATAGAAGGAGAAAAAAGGATTATGGCAGAAAACTAAAAAGTATCATCACCATTTTCTAATAAAAATACATATCGGACCATGAGATTTCCCCTTTCTCTTACTTTACTCTCCTTTGACATGAGAATGGAGCTGATTGCAAAGTCAGTTCCTCAATCCCAGAGGCCATAGAAGACTGGAGAAAAATGTTAAAAAAACAAGGTCCGCCAGGCATAAGTAACACCCTTGGTAGCCCACTAGGTCACATTTCAACCAATGTGAAATATTCAAATTACAAAAGAAAATCATGGGCAAAAGATGGGAAACACTCAATGTCTTCACCCAGTTAACATCCATTCTTGTAGGAGGTAAGCAAGGACAGACTAGAGCTGGACCCCAGAAAAAGAGCAGTAAGAACTGAAAAGACCACAGAAGAAATAAAAGCTGAAAGAGTAAATACACATTAAACCTTGTACTTTCCAGAGATGGTTTCATACACTCAAATATGGATTTTCCAGTTTGGTAATAGAATTAACATTATAACCACAATTTCATTATTATAAACGTAAGAGAGTTCAGTTCTCTGAAACAGAACCAGACAACTGCTCAATTAAAGATCGGAGACTAGACGCCAGGCAATAAGGTTTTTTCATAGTTCCTATAAGCCTATAGTACTCTGTTAAGTTCACACCTCTCTCCCTCTCTCCACCCCCTTCTCTTCCTCCCTCCCGCATCCCACCCCCATACACCACCTAACTCTTCTTTGCCCAAAAAAAACAATGCACTCAGGAAGATCCAGAAACTCAAATGACTATGACAATAACAACTCATCCCTACCAAAGAGATTTATTTCAGCTTTTTCTTCTTCTATAATCAGTAGTTTTACTCTGTATATGAGATTCCCAAACTGTCCATGATTAAGAACTGACTAGGGAGCTAACTGAAATAAATTCCTGTTTCTTACCTCCACCCCTACCCTAATTCTGGTTCAACAGATCTAGTATGAGACTCGAAATCTACATTTTTTAAAACCCTCATGATTCTAATGGTAGTTGGATTTAAGAACCATTAACCAGTCAACAGAATGTTATCTATATTAAAATAAAATATACATATTACATAGAGATTTTTAATACACTTCAAATCATCTAGTATTAAAAATAATATGATTGATGCTCTTTCAAAGTCCAAGGAGGACTATAAAGCATTTTTAAATGGTAGTAAAAAAACCAAGATTCTTTCCTATCAGACAATATCATTCATTGCAAGAAATATTTCCCCTATATTTTTCTATTTAGAACTGAAAAGATGGATTTAAAAAAGGACGTTGTCTCAGTGGTAACTAACGAGGAGATTATTTAAATGACCCCGAACACGAATAACAGACAAAGGTTAGTACTGCAAGGCTTCACTTATGAAAATATTTTGATTCACTCACTGCATTCATCCCCTTAATTCAAAGAATAAGTCTTTAAGTCCACAGAACTGTGCCAGGAAAAGTGGAGTGTACAAAAGTGTAAGAAGGGTCCTTGAGCACCTGGTGTAGAGCCATGGCGGTAAGAGGGAGGAATGATAGTGGGGCTTCATGGCTTTGAATGCTAGGCTGACCACAAGGGAAGGTCCTGGGTAAGAAAAAATAGTGGGAAGATTAATTTGGCTCCATGTAATAGAAAGAATAGGGGATCTGGAGTAAGAAAGGTTGGATTCAAACTTTGGCTCCACCATTTATCTGTTCCGAGTCTTTGCCCAAATTTCTCAAAATACCCTGCCTTCAGTTTCTTTCCCTGTGAGAGGGGAACTCCATCTCCTTCACAGGGTTTTTGCCAGATACACAGGGAACACTCAATACGTGCTAGTTGAGTTGAAATGACACATTGCTATCCACAATCATAAACATAAATTAATTTTGTCAAAATATTTGCTGCTTAATTCATAGAAGAATGAATCTGTCAAGTTCTTTCCCTACATCTAACCTAAATCTATTCTGCTTCAATTAAAGTCTATATTGTCTTGTTTAGTCATCCAAGGAATTAAAACTGACAAGTTTTCATTTTCTTTATGATAAACCTTCATATATTTAACAAAGTTTAAAAAGCCTATGCCTCAGCCTTCTTCCTCAGAAATTCCCATCTAGTTTTATATAAGAAAAAGGAGTTTGGAAGGAGAAAGTCGCGTTCTAGCCGTAAAGTATACCATGAAATGCTCAAATAATTGGGAATTTTTATGTTTCCTTACCTGATTTCTTTCATAAAGCAAACTAACATAACAAAACACTACCCTTAAACTAACCATTTACTCATTGCAGTGAAATTTGCTGGGAGAACTGCCAAGCTATTTGGTACCCTAAGCAATGGGCAGGCCCCAAGGCAAACATCAGCACGCAAGCCTGCAGGGCATTCAGTAGGAGGGCAGAGAGCCAAGCAGTGTGCTTGTCCCAGAACATTCTCTTCTTCAGAAAAGACAAAGTTGTGCTGTCAAGGCTCAGACCATTCCTCATAAGAAAAGTTCTAATCATCTGTTTAAAATTTATACTCTTTTCTCTCACTTTCAGCTTATAGTCAAAACTGTTTATGGTTGTATCATTCCCCGATCTCAAAACTTAAAATCAATCTAACAAATAACTAGTTCCTAATACAGACTCCCCTTCAAATCCATGGAGAACTGGCTCCCGGACACCAGATGCCGTCACCCACCATCCCACCACCCCACCAGCCCACGGATACCAAATTCACAGATGCTCAAGTCCCCTATATAAAATGGCATAGTATTTGCATATAACGTGCACACACCCACCCATATACTTTAAATCATCTTTGTATTACTTATAATATCTAGTACAACGTAAATGCTATGCAAATAGCTGTTATACTGTATTGTTTAAGGAATAATGAGGGGAAAAAGTATGTACACATTCAGTAACAGACACAATCACCACAGGCCTAACTACAAAGTACATGTCAGCAAAGATGTAACCTTTTTTTTCAAATATTTTCAATTGAAAGTTGGTTGAATCCACAGATATGGAACCCACAAAGAGCCAACTGTACCTACATACTAAATATAAAAATTCCAACACATTTTCATACTTAAAATATCACAGAGGTTATTCAATCAACATTTATTATGTACAAGTTAATAAAAAAACTCTAAAGGAGCTAAAATGCTAAAAAAAAAAAAAAAAGACATACCTCATATTATTGCACTTCACTTTACTACACTTTGCAATAATTGCATTTTTACAAAGTGAAGGTAACAGTCTCCACCAGCAAAAAGACTGACTCCCTGAATGCTCAGATGATGGGTAGCATTTTTTTAGCAATAAAGTATTTTAAATTAAGGTACATACATTGTGTTTTTAGACATAATGCTACTGTAAAGTTAACATAGTATAGTATAAACATAACTTTTACATGCACTGTGTGACTCGCCTTATTACAATATTCACTTTATTGCAGTGATCTAGAACAAACCACAGTATATCTGAGGTATCTGTATTTTATTGTAAAGTTCACCACTTTGAGTTTTCACCAACTGATACAAAGCAATCATAGGGAGAAAAACACCACACCAATCCAATATTATATTGTCTGAATGCGTGTCTCTCCACCACCCAAAATTCATATGTTGAAATCCCAATCCCCAAAGACGATGGTATTCGGAGGTGGGTCTTTTGGGAGGTACTATGGTAATGAGGGAGGAGCCTTTATGAATGGGATTAATACTCTTATTAAAGAAACTCCACTGCGCTTGCTTGCCCTTCTACCAGTAAGGGCACTACGAGAAGGCACAGGCTATGAACCAGGAAGAGGGCCTCCACCAGAAAGCGACCAAATTACCACCTTGACCTTAAGACTTCCCAGGCCACAGAACTCTTGAGAAATAAATTTGTTGTTTATAAGCCACCCAGTCTGAGCTATTTTGTTAGAACAACCCAAATGGACAAAGACACATACTTTATCGTCCTGATAATTTTCCACCATTAGTGGTATCATCCTGAAATTCGGACTCCTAATCATCCTCTACAAACCTAGAATTCCCTTTTTATTATACTAAAAAATGACTGGAAATTCAACACCATTAAAAACAGGGAATTTTATTTGTTCAAGAATGGAACTCACAATTTTAAGCGGACAGCTGTGCTTCTGAGCGCCTTTTTTAAATGCCTCCGCACACTGGTCCAGCCTTTTCCGAAGGTGCTTTACTTTTATGTTTCTTAGACATTGACAAATACAGTATAACAAACAGTGGTTGTGAGACCTTCTTAACAAAAAGCCAGGATTCACACTAAGGCCCGGCCAGATAAGGAAGCGGTAAGTAGGTTTCAGTCTCCTTTGAAATTTTTCAATAACAGTCCCTACATAGAGTGGTTCAGGACCCAGGCTTTGGAGTCAGACAGTCCAGAATTCAAATCTTTATTTTGTCGCGTATTTTGGCTGTCTGTCCTTAAGATCCTTAGCATTGGATTCCTCGTCTATAAAATGGGATTCAGATTGCCGGGAGAGCACAGGTGCTTGTGTCATAATGGATTCGTAGCATCTGAAGACATGAAGACTTGTGTAGGTAAGCAAAGACAATTTTCCATTTCGTCTGGGTATTCACAAGCACTAGTTTGCTTCCTTTCTCTCAGGGTTCATTGTCTTCTGTTGCCTATATTTTCCTTTTTTAGTTGTCGTTTCAGGTAGGAAGGTAAATTCAGCCCTTATGACTCCATCTTGGCCAGAAGTGAGCGTCTATGAGCTCTTGCTTTTAGTTCATGAAAAAGTTGATTATGAGTGTAAGTGCCTGTCTTTCATTATGTAATGGATTAGTTTTGGGAAATACAATTCTGGTACCAATTCCAATTCTGATCACAAAGTGGGTATCTTACAATTCATCTCAATTCTGACACTATCTACCCGGAGATCGTAACTCGGGAACAGCAGGTGGATATGACGCATGCGCGACCTATGGGGAAAAGGAGCAGAGCTTCCATTCCCTCTCTGAGCATGCCACGCTCCCGCATTCCCCACCCCGGAAGCTCCATACAGCCCTTATTAAGAAGCAATTACCAAGGGGCTATTCAAAAGGAAGGGCAGAAAATAAAAAGAAGAGCCCAAAGTTTTAAAGTAAATAATTTGTTTGTTTATTCTGCATAAATCTGCTTATGAAATCCAAAAACAGGCTAAATGTCCACCAAGAGCAATCGGGTGCTGACCTTTTCTTTGTGAGCAGGCAATGTGGCCTTGGGAACATTGCTATCTCTTGAGACCATTTAAAGTTACCATTTATTATGATATTTTAGCAGATGGTAGAAAGTAGAAAATGAAATTTCCTACCCGCTTCCACTAATATATAGACACTGTACTTCTCTGACTCAAATCTGGACCTAATTAGTTGCCACTGTTAGATGATCCCAGGAGAACGTTCTTTCCCCCTCTCGAAACACTCTGTTATCAGAACACAAGATCACCTATTCTTTTTACATGGCTGGTTTCTCACCTTCAGGTCTTTGGTAAACTAGAGGACTTTGCCTGATCTACCCTATCTAAAGGACAAGATAAAGTTGAAATACACCTCCCCCCAACTTTATTCTATATCTCAGCATCATGCTCATGGCACTTACCATAATTTGTCACTTTTTTTCCTCTCCCTTCCAAATCGGACTCTAAGTGCCAAGAGTGCAGGGCCTGGGCCTGTCTTATGTCTTGCTATATCCCAGCATAGTAAGTGGCACCACAGTAAACATTCGATACATACTTGCTGAATGAATGTCACAGTGTCAAAAGGGCCATAAAACTGCCAGATATTCAGCATCAGTCTGGAAAGCATTGGAATTTATTGAGGAATAACCTCTCTGAATCTTACCTACTGGATCATAATGCAGTAGAGTCAGTTTCTCCCGCAGTCGGCTTCTCTTAGTGTTAAAGGAGTAACCTGTCCCGGCTTGGCTTATCATTTTCACCAGAATAGTCCTAGGATTTAAAACTAAGTTGTTACAAGCTGAAAAAAGATAAACTAAAATCAGTCATGAGGGGATGGCACATTGTGAGAGGCCTGTACAGTAGTATTAGTTGTGGGACATCACTTGGCACAAGAAGGTTCAGTTTTAAGACAGCCTACATTTTCCATAAATCACAATTTCAGTGGTTTTGATCCCAAGGTTTGTTCCATCAGAGTGCCTTGGTAATGACCTAACCAATGACCTAACAAGAACAATCAAACCACGTTGTGGGAAGACTCAGACACCCACCTCTCAGAAGGAACAGAAGTCAGGAGGGGGAAAAGTAAAAAAGTTATTAGTAACCATAACTAGCCAGTCAAGAAATCATAAAGATGGCTGTCTCATAAGAGCCCTATCTTCCAGGGATGAGTGAGCCTTAAGAGTAAAATCAGGAAGGGAAAAAATTAAGAGATTGGAACTTTTACATTGCTAACATGCCAAATCTTATTCCTCTTCATATTTTCTTTGTTATAGTCCTCCAAAGCATAAAGTTCATGTTTTGTCTCACAAGACCTTCTCATACTTTCTACTATTACTTTTTCATGTGTCTTGCCTCTCTCTGTATGTGGACCATACTATTTTATTTCTCATCTAATTCCAAAAAGAATTTGATGCATGTAAGATATATTATACATCCTTGCATCCCTTTCAATGTCCAGCACAGTAACTCATACATAAAAGAGACATACGCTATTTGTTAAGAGATAATAACTAGTCATCCACTCAAAAAGATTTAACAAAAATCTGTAAAGTGTTTACTCCGTGGAAAATGAGATGGAAAATGCAAAACTCTACTAAGGCTGATCTGCACTGTCAAGGAACTAACAGTATAGTACGGAAGGTGAGCTATGTACCGAAGGTCTATAAGGCAAAACATAAATGACAAATGTCACAAGAAGGATACAAAGAATATAAGAGGCAGGGAGTAGCTCTAAAGAAATCAAAAAATGAGAGATTCCCACGGAAACTAGAGGTGGGAAATTCTAACATAAATAACTGGATTGTGAGAAAAGCTATATGAATCAATAAAAGATTGGGGGGACACCATATATGTTTTCATTAACTTGAATCAAAAAAAAACCTAGTTTTAAAGATTTGTGATGGGTCTTGGGTTGTAAGCAAAGTCTGCTGTAGAATTTTCCTATTTTTCACACACACACACACACACACACACACACACACACACACAAATCTTACTTCAGTTACTGTCTATAAAATTTAAGATACCAGTTTGGTCTTTATAATCTCTCTCATACATCATGGATTCTTTAACCTTTGCTATTTTTTAAATGCCAATACCATGAATGCAAAGGATTACAAAATTCATTAAAATAGGCTCTATGGTTTAATCAAATCTCAGCTTGTTCTGCTAGATCGCTGTAGCGGGCTCCAGACAAATGGCTCTTGGCCTGGAAATAGAAATAAGGTAATAGTCCAAAGAGAGTACAGCCACCTTGATGGCTTCTTTAGGAACAAGACAGCAAGAGCTCCTTAAGTAAATTACCTGAACGCTAACTTAAGTAGGTCAGTTGGGCAGAAGGAAAAATATTCTTTGAAAAGAGTTTCTAGGGCCACAATAATTCATCAAGTAAGTAGTCCTCAAACCAACTTGTAGAAAGTCGAGGCCAAATGCTTAGTTTAACGTAAGGACATACTGGCAGTACCTAGACTAAGAAATCTAACATAAACAAGTTTTAAAAAAGAAAAACTTTTACTTACTTTGACTTGCTCTTGGCAACTTTTTTGTAGCAAGGAAAGGTTGGAAGAGAAAAGAAAAACATCAATATTATTATCTTATGCAAAGTTTGTATGTCATTAATAACCAGAAATATATGTTATGAAGTATATATCATGGATTGTCACTTAAGTAACTATTCCCCAGCTATTAGATATCTCCTTAGAGTTTTTAGAAGATAAAAAGATCCAATAAGACTCAACACAATTATGGACGTAAAGCTTTGCTCAATCTCTTTTCAGATGGACTGGTTACCTTTTAAATCTTTCTAGAGTATTAGCTGCTCCACTTGTTCCCCATCTAAGGTGCAAATATTTGCACTAGTACGAGTCTCGTTTGACAAGTTAACTTATGCAAACCGCAACAACCATCACATCCGGTGGAGGAAGGAAACTAAATCTAAGTGGAAACTCAGCCTAGTGCAGGGAAGAGCACTGTCTTGGGAGTCAGAGCACTTCTTTCACTGCCCAGCTGTATGACCTAACGTAAACCACTGCCCCTTCTCGGAAGCCGTTTCCTTATCTTTAGAATCCTACACAGTGGAGTAGAATTCTGACACATCCCTACCGAGGGCGAGGAAAGTGCCCCACTCTGCTGACCACACTCAACAGTCCCTGCGAACCACAACCGAACCCCGAACTATTCCCGCAGACCCCCAAAATCCGCTCGCCCCGCAGCGACGCGTGCCGCGGGGCATGCCGGACGCTGTAGTCCTGAAGGCCTGGGAAGGCCGCAGCGGCAGCTTCCCGGCCGGCGCGGGAACCCTGCCCTGCATCATCCCGGGGTCTGCCTGTCACGGCCTCCGCCCACTGCCGCAGGCCCTGCCACCGCCTCCAGCCCCACTCACACGAGACCGCGGACAGCAACATGGCAACACCCCTGCAGTCTCTGTAACAGGCCCAAAGTAACCGCAACAAACAACTGCTTCCGGGGCACAGGCCCGTTCCGGAAGAGGAGGTCCGGCAGCGGCCCGCAGCCACGCCCCTCCAGTGTAAACCTCCAGTCCTAACCCCGCATCTTACCTGTGTTCTTTACCTGTTAGGTGTTTTGTTTTCGAAGTGGAAATACTGGCGTCCACTTTTTTGGAGAGAGGCTTTGTCAGTGCTCAGGATTCGCGCCCTAGGCACTGACTCCTACTTCTGGTTGAGAGTTAGGTGCTTTCCATACATGCTTCACTAAATAATCGCAACCACCTACATTAAAGCCACAGGACCTGTATGTGTTCCTCAGCCCTCCAGGCTATCAGCTCCCGTATATTACCTTAAAATGGTGCCTTCTTATGCTTCCCCTGACCCAACTCCATCTCCACCTGGTTAAGATCTATTCTCAGTCCCTTCAGAGTTAGGAACCCCACTCGAATATCCCTATTTTCTTCCTTAAATGTTGGGTTTCTAGGAGGGCAGGACGCTGTGCATCTAGTTTACTGCGGTATCGAAGCACCTAGCACAGCGCAGGGCAATAGAATAACTGAGATTGAGAGCTCGCGCACACCTTACTTAATGTCCCCAAACTAGTAAGTGGCAGAGAACCCAGATCTTTTCTGACTGCAAAAACTCATGCCTTTCCCACTAGACTTTGGGACCTACCACTTCGCCATCTTCAATTCTTCAAGTCTCTGCAAGGAACCCCGGGCTCCTTCATCAGGGACTTCATTGGTAACCTCTTTCCCAACTAATAATCGGGACTTTTAGATTGTTTCCAATCTGTGATTTTATCAATATGTTAAATTTTACAAACATGTACAATAAGATTCTTATGGATTATCTTCACTGAAAGTAATAAAGAGAACATTTTAGCTCTCCGATATAATTCAACTAATTTTTAAAATTAGGACTGTCCTGTCCTTAGTATTTCTAATTTTTCCTCCCTCTAATAATTTATCTTACCCTTACTTACCATAACCTGACTCCAGTACAGAGTCACTCTGTAGATACCCAAATCCTTCCTTATCTCACGCAGTTCAACTGCTGGCAAACAAGAGCTTCAGGTACTCAAGAGGGTAAAGTTTCTTATCTAAGAAATTCCTTTAGAGGACTTATAAGAAAAGAACACAGGACTGGAAGCCTAGGAACATGAATCTAGTCTTTGTTTTGCTCCTTAGAAAGTCATTTCGACTCTTTAGACCTCAGTTTCATTCTCAATGCGAGCATTGGAATAGTGATTTCATCCCGGAGGGTGTATCAGTCACCCATGGTCCTTTAAAAGACCCAGATGCCAGGGGTGGGGCTGAGAGTCTATACAGTATGTCCCAATTGTCTATAAAGAATCATTTTAAATATAACAAAACGTTGAAAGGGGATTGTACAGTAAACAAACCATATACCTAGTTCAACACATGTTAACATTCTGTATCTATGTAATTGATGTATGTTGAATTTAAATATATATAAATGTAATATATAGCTAGTCTTTTTTGGTAAGCTGTATGAAAATAAATTGCAGACATAACAACCTTTCACCCCTAAATATTTAAGTATGTATCTCAAAAATAAGATCATTGTAACTATACTATGTACTATTTTCATTCCTTAAAAAATTTTTTCCTAATATCTACACTATATTCAGATTGTCTTTTATAGCTGGTTTCTTCAAAAGCAGTATCCATTCAAGGTTCATATATTACCTTTTGTTGTTAAAAATTTTTAATCTCTTTCAAATCTAAAACAAAAGCCCTCACTTATTTTTTAAGTGACACTGAATTTTTAAAGAAACTGAGCTAATTTCTTATGGAGTGTCCCACATTCTGGATTTGTCTGATTGTTTTCTTACGGTGTTGTTTTGCTTATTCTTCTATTCCCTGTATTTCCCATAAATTGGAAGGCAAATCTAAAGGCTTGAGTAGATTCTACTTAAAACATTTTTGACAAGAAGACATCATAGGTGATGCTCTCAACTTCATATTGCACCATATCAGGAGGTCCAGAATGTCAGGATGTCCTATTGTTAGTGTTAAATTGGATGACCTCTAGATCGCTCCACTATAAAAGTAGATTTTTTTTTTTGCAGTTTTATGTGGGGTGATACTTTGACATATGAAAATATCTTGTTACCCAACAACCTTTCCTCATGGTTAGCATCCATTGATGATTTTTTTTTGACTCAGTAATTACATTTGCTGTGCACAATGGCTCTTTTCTAACTTATATCATTCCTGTTTCATTTATTAGCTAGTTTTCTCTTATAAAGAAGAGCTTTCTATTATCAGTTGAGGCTGCATTATTGTTCCTCCTAAAAAGGCAGGATGTTATTTTTTTTCTCTTTAATTACCAATATTCAAGTAAGAAATCGGCATGAGTCACTTCCAATGGCAACAAAGAGGTTTTTTCCCCTTTCTGTAATTTCATTTTTTTAGTATCACTATAATGGTTTTGTATTCATTGCTTTATAATTCAACCATGGCCATTATTTTTGATGGTCAAATTTTCCCAAATCAGCCATTTCTCCAAGATGCTCTGGTTCCTTTTTGTAGGTGGTGATATATAGGAGCCACAATCTGATGCATAGCTACTGGACTAGATTTTAGTGGATTTCAAGCTTTATTTAAAACCATGGAATCATCATGCAAATGAAATCTGTATCAGAAGCTCACAATATAAAATAAAGTTCTATGCCTTCCAGCTCCATTGCTCTGGATTCTAGTTTGAGGTTACAAACCCCACCCACAGGCCTTGGAGCTTCCTGCTATACTTCCCGTTATGTACTTCCTTCCACACTGTCTGTCTATGCAGAGGCCTCGTCCAGGCAGGAGATCACCCAGTAGGCACCTTATCAACAACGGCAAGAATAGCCTAGGATGGAAGACCACTTGGGACCTGGACTGCCTCAGGTATACGAAATAGCAGTTCAGAAATAATTCAGGGCCAAGGCTCTAGAGTATCTGCTATAGGCTAAATGCTGTGTCCCCCAAAATTCATGTTAAAACCTAATCCCCATTGTGATGGTAATTGGAGGTGGGGCTTAGAGGAGGTGATTAGGTCATGAAGGAAGAACCCTCATGAATGAGATTGGTGCCCTTATAAAAGAAATCCCAGAGCCCCGGAGAGCTCCTTCGCCCCTTCCACCATGTGACGATGCTACAAGGAGTTGGCAGTCTGCAACCTGGAGGAAAATCTTCACCAGAACCTTGGAACATGCCGGCACTCTGACTTCCAGCATCCAGAACTTTGAGAAAGAAATTTCTGTTGTTTACAAGCTACTTCTTTTATGGTTTTTTATTATAGCAGCCCAAACAGACTAAGACAATCTCTCTCTCTCTCTCTCTCTCTCTCTCTCTCTCTCTCTCTCTCTCTCTCTCTCTCTCTCTTCAGAGTCTATCATCAAACTTTTGCCTTTCCCCCTCCTCCTTCCCATAGAATCCACTTTCGTAAGGCCCCTGTGACCTCCATGATACCAAATTCCATGGACAATTATTGTGCCTCATTTTACTCAGCATCTGTCAGTGGCGTTTTACACAGTTGCTCACTCTTTCCTCCTTGAAATTCTTCACGTAGCATCCAGGCATCCACTATCTTGGTTGTCTTCCTACCTCACGAACAATTCTTTCTCCATTTTTACCTCACGCACCTCTCAGTGGAGCCATGCTCAGGACTCAGGCCTTGATCTCCTCTTCTCTGTCCACAGTCATTCCCTTGATGGTCACAACCTGTACTCCTGATTTTAAAAAGTCAACAGACTAAAGACTTCCAAATGTATATCTCCAGTTCCAACCTTTCCTCTAAACTCCAGATTGATGTATTTAAATGCCTACGTGACATCACAGGTTCAAAGTCAAATTCCAAAACTTGCTCTGCACCCCCCAGGCACATTGGTATATGGCAATTCCATTTTTCCAGTTGCTCAAGTAAAATGGTTGAGAGCCAACTTGACACCTCTTTCTCTCACACCCTAAGCCATCAATAAATCTTGTCACTCAAATGTCACCCAATTAGTGAGGCCTTCTGTGGCCACTCTATGTAAAAAAGCAACACACACACACACACCCTATTCTCCTTACCCTGCTTTGTATTTTTCCATAGCACCTATCACCATTTCATATTATTTATGTACTTGTTGATTTCCTTATTGTCTGTCTTTGTCCACCAGAAGGTAAACTTTGTCTTATTCATGCTACATCCTGGTGCCTAGAACAATGCCTGCCACGTCTATGAACTATCTATTGAATGAATGAATAAATGACCCTGAGATGAGAGCCAAATTATTAATAAATGTTTATGTTTAAATGTCAAGCAATGATAAGTAGTGTGTTGTTAATAGTTTCATGGTTAAGCAGAATTTATAAACTTACTTTTAAAAAGAGATAGGAAATGAACTGTTTCTTGAAATTCTTGGAATAGAAAGGAAGCAGTGGCTTCAACCTATATCCACCTGTTATTTACACCTAACACGTCGTTGGCAGTTAGTAAGTGTTAATTAAAATGTTTATTAATACAGATGTAATTCATGATGTGGGTGAGGTTTTTGCTTTAATTTACATAATGAGCCCTGTCTGCCTTAATAAAGTGCAGAACAATTAAAGCATCCTGGCAGCCGTGGAAAGGGGAGGGGCACCATCCTCCTGGGGGCAGGGGGAGGTGCTGAAGGGAGGAAAAGGTACAGCTGTTTAACCTGGATTCTCCGCCCAGCAAAGTATATGGTGGGAAATTAAATAACTCCTCTTGCAGGGCTTCAGACACAGCGCCTGTGCTGTGATGGTCATTCTCAGCACTTAGCACGGGGATTCCGATCCAAGAATCTGGAGGCTCTTCCCCTCCTCCTCTGCTGTGCTGAGAGGTCCCACAACCCATTGTCCAGCCCATTGTCATACCTATGTCACGCCTGACTGTTCTTACCTACAGAGTCGTGATCCTGGCTCCCTGATGGGCCCCAAGGGCAGTAGCAAAGAGGGATACTCTGCAGAAGGCTGGGGCTTTGTGCAAAAAGCTGGCACCTTCACAAACTCAGACACCTCTAGGCAGATAGCATGGCTTCAAAACAGGGTCCCCTACCTCAGTACTTTAGTATCATAACAAAGACTTCCTGAGAGGGACTAAAAGCTGGCAAGACCTGGGGGCCGCAACCAGGTTCAATGTGTGTATAATAGGTATCCTCAGGTTGGTATTCAATTGCCTTCCATAATTTGTCTTCAGCCTCCTAATTCAGCCCCATCTCTCTTCGCTGGGGCCTGCTGGGTATCAGTCCCTTTCTGGATGAAGACTCTCCTGACCCTCCACTCCCAATCCCACCTCACACCACCACCACCCCTCGCCCACCACACACACACACACACACACACACACACACACACACACACACATTCCTCTCAGAGCGCTTATTAAGCTTCCTGCACTCTTTGGATCATGGGTCTGCCTTCCCCCTGGCTCCTTGAGGGCCAGAGCTTCAGAATCTTTATATATCATCTCGCAACTCCCCCAAGCAGGAGTTCCTAGCACAGGAGCCTGGCCCACTCACTTTAACATGAACTGAGCACCTTCTATACTCTGAGAACTCTGCCTCCAGCCATTCTGCCTACCCAATCCTACCTGCCCTCCCAGGTCACCAGAGAGTCACCAGGGAGAGTGGGAGGAACTGGGGAAAGAATAGAAGCAAAGGCACAGAGGAGTCTTAAAAATGAACAGTGAGCATCCTCCCAGAGCTAGAGTGTGTGAGAAAACGAGGGAGATGAACTAGAATGGATGACTGGGGCTAGGTAAGAAAGGAACCAAGATGTTATAGTTGGGGGTGAGGCCTTGGTTCTGCGGGCAGTGGAGGAGTTAAGCAGCGTGACAGATCTCTTCAGTGGCAGCATCTGAAATCATGCTGCTTTCCTGGCCAACTGGAAGAGAGGCAGGGCCTTTCCCATCCACCAAACATGACATTCCCAAGGTCCCCTTCACTTGTGAAGCAACAACAGGCACTTTCTCTGCTCTGTTTGTTAACGCCTGTTTACTTAGTTAATATATGTATTTGGTGTTTCCTTAATGATTGGTAAGTTCTTTCCGCTTATTTCTTAGACCAGTCACTGAGCCTTTTCTGAGAGGGAGAAAGGGAAGGAGAAAGGTGTCATAGAAGCTTTTGAGAATCTGCTAAACGTTATGTCTCTGCTTTTCCAGGAAATGCACATATATCCATCCTGAAACAATTTTACCTGGGCTTTCTGGTGTTCTCAGCCTTGACTGCACACTGGGATCACCTGGGGAGCTTTAGAAACTGCTGGTGCCTCCCATACCCAGAGGTTTTAATTTAATAGATCCGAGTGCAGTCTGGACATTGATTTGTTTTTGTTTTTGTTTTTGTTTCGGGGAGGCAGGTTGTTAACTTCCTAGGAGATTCTAGTGTACTCTCAAGATCAAAAAGTCTTGGGCCAGAGATTTGCGGACCCCATGTCAAGACCCCTTAGACCACAAGTTCCAGGTGCGTCCATTTAACTTTGCACAGTGAGCGGCACCTACCTGGGTAGAGGCAGGAGAAGAGAAAGTGGCCAATCGGAAAGAATGTGGAAGTCTTGAAGCTCTAGGAGGTGCTCACGTATCTTCCAGAGGCTGCAGAACACTTAGCAAAAGAGGCCTGAAAGAAGACAGAGAGCAGGAAGTTTAATTGCCTTCCTTGAAAGATGGATGGAAGTCCAGCAGACAACACCCTTCCCGCCCACATACTTCACCTGCTCCAAGAAGAGCCGCAAACATCATCAAAAGGCTGACAGAATCAGACTTTGGGAAAAGTCGATCAATTAAGTGTGTGGTTTGGTTGACGTGTGATGTGGGTGGGGGGAGGATGGCATCTGTGGGAACGGAAGAAAAGTAGCTGGGAGGGTGTGGAGGTTTGCAGGTAATGGGCTGAAACCCTCAGATGGGGGAGGGGAAGATTTGGGTCACGGTCAAGGAGAGGCATTCCTGAGGTGGGTGGGAAGCTGGGCTGATGCAGCAGGAGAGGCAGCTGTAGAGGAAGAAAAACTATGGGTGCACTGGAGGCTTGGCTGCACTGTTTACTAACCATGTGACCCTGGGCAAGAGCTTGGCCTTGGTTTCTTATCTGGGACTTGTGTGACAGTGACTTTGGAGGAGCATACAATCTAAGATGATTATCATCAGATTATTTCTAAGGCTTTTCCCATGGAGAAGCCTCCTGAACCTAGGAAAGTGCCCTCTAAGAATGCTCTTTGAGGTTTTCAAACCTGGTATCCATCAGAATCACTTGAGGTGCTCACCACCAGAAAATGTGATTCAGTGGGTGGGGACGGGGTCCTCGGGTTCTTTATAATTCTCACCTGATGCTTCTGATGTTGTATATGCTTTGGGAATCTCCGTTCTAGATCACTGTTTCTCAAGTCCTGAGGATCTTGTCAAAGGGCAGATTCTAAGCAGGTAGTTCTGAGATGAGGCCTGAGATTCAGCTTTCCTAACAAACTCGAAGATGGTGAGGATGCCGCTAGCTGCACATCCTTGCCACTCAAAGTGTAATCCAGGCAGCATCCCTAGGAGCCGCAGCAGTACCATTTGGTAGCTTGTTAGGAATGCAGACTTAGACTGCACCTCAGGTTCACTGAATCAGAACTGCAATTTAACAAGATCCCCAGGAGATCTGTACGCACATTAAAGTCTGAGAAACATTGTTCTAGAAGAAATGACTTACTAATCCAGGAACCAAGGTTGATCATTTGGGAATGGGAAGATAAGATTCAGTTCTTTAAAATGAATGAGGACAAGGGTTTCCATCTGTTTTAGATACTGTCGTATTTATGGGCCTGGTACGTAGTGGGTGTTCAATAAATATTTGTCAAGTGAAAAGTCAAGGTAGGAGTTCAGTTTCTGGAGCCAGGGCCTGAGGTCAAAGTGGGGCCCGCAACCACCATTACTTGATGTTAATTACTTAGGCCCAGGTCTTTCTAGCCCTCTGCCTAGGACAAGATTGGTCCTGATGCTGACACAGGGCAGAACTCATGGCCGTGTGAGGCAGGAGCATGTTAAGTCGTCTCATCTGTGAATATTAAAAAGCTACATGAAAATGCAGCCAAGAATATGCAGTGGGCTTCTCGGGTAGGTCAGCTCTAAGAACCAGGACTGAACCAACCAATGGGGACGTAGGTGGCCAGAGAAGCTCCAGAAACAACTCATCTGGTGTGTAGGAGCGATTCCATGAAGCTGCCTCAGACATGTTCTTAATGGATAGAATTTAATACACTCGGCACGAATTTTGGTACTCCCTTTTTTTTCTGTGGCTCAAAATAGGTGTCAGTAAGATATATCCTGAAGTCAAAGGCAACCAGTATGGTTCTTGTGGGTGAAGTCCAAATTCCACGTGATATTAACAGGTTGAGGAACAAGCAGTGTTTGTTATTAACTAGCCTCAGAGGAATGAATCAATAACTCACATCTGAAGTGATGGTTATTCCTAGTCTTCAGGGGTGCCAGTCCAGAAACAAAAACATTTGTTTTTGTTGTTGTTGTTTTTTGTTTTCTGTGTGTAGCACTTCAGACTTTCTGGATAACCCTGACAGTAGAAGTTACGATTTCAGCAAAATAAATCCATTTTCATCCTGTCCTAGGAAAAAATTGGACTGAAGATTTCTGACAGAGTCTTCAAAACACCAGGCCCTTTTCTCTAGTGATTTTTTACAAGATACTGTGAAGATGAGAAAATGCCATCTAATGTAAAAATAATGTAAATCTTTACTAAGTTTCTTGAAGTAGCCATTTTTCTCCCCCCGAACCCCACATATTAGTGTCATTTTTCTTGTCAGGCAATTTCATTTGCTTGACTCTCACAAGTGAACTGAGCAAACAGTAATTGTGCATTTCCAAGGGCTCATCTACCTCTGCCTTGGGCTGGATCCCACATTTCAAGTGACTTGAAATGACCACGTTAATGGCCGTTCCAGTCATGGCAATGCACCCATGAATAACTATTTTCAAAGGAATCATAAATTTTCCTTCCTGCTTACTCCCCACTAACCTGATCTTCGACCTAATTTCTAACTGTCCGGGAAAGCCTGGCCCCACAGAGGGACAACCCTTTGTCTCTGCAATTTCTCCAGAGGTTTAGCAAAATAGTTCCTGCCCAGCAGACAGTCCTACCAGTTGCCAGGAAAGAACAGAAAAGCAGACACTGTACTCACTGGAGACAAGACAAGTGATTGAAACTACTGTACTCAACTGCCCTGCTATAAACTGGTGTGAACGTGCCATTGCACCTTATTAGGATTGGCTAATAACTTTATCGTTGTTCTGGAATAGCATTCTATGGCAAGTCTCCATAGTCAGGCAAATTCTGTCTTTTAAAGCCATTTTTGAATGGGTCTATGTTTCTTTCTGTGAACCGAGAGAGAGATGGCAAGTTGTCATGTTCACAAAGATGACCTAACCTGAATGTCTGTGGTTTGGGATCGCACCTGCCTGTGTTTCACAATTTTGCCTCCAAGGCAAGAGCCTAAGTATCACAGCCAGGAGATGCAGGTTAGTTTCCTGGCCTGGACAGAGGTGGGGACACACCTGCACCCCTGAGGGAAGAAGAGCCTGTGGAGGGTCCACGAGGCCAGGGTTGAGTCACTAGCTGGGAGACATGTCAAATGGCATTAGAACATTAGTTTGGCACTTCAGGAGCAAGAACCCACTCAAAAATTCTTCTGTAAGTTAACACTCTAGGTCATATCCAAACTAAGCCAAAGAAAGAAATTGAAGTTTTGTGTCACTTTACACCAGCACTGGGGTTTGCTCTTCATGTGAAATCAACCCAAAAGGAAACCTCACTTCACTCACATATCCAGGTAGGCGAAGGGCCCCCATCTGACAATATCACATCCCACAAGCTCCTCTTGATGACTCCTTATAGTCCTGTTCTAAGACCATGCAAATTCAGAAAACCTTACTGTAAGTCATCACTTAGGTATTTTTTTACCCAAATTACTTTCTTCTCTTAGACAATTATTTAAAATGTAACTTGCATAAACCTGAGCTTTCCTTCTCTCTTATAAAGTTCCATCTTCATGTGGTGTCCAAGTCAAAAAATATATATGTTGAACTTCAAATGTCTTAAACATAATGTAAATCTTCACTAAGTTTCTTGAAGTAGCCATTTTTCACCCCAAACCCCACTTATTAGCCCATTCTCTCTCCAGAGAGTAACGTTGCTCTTTTTTCTCATGTAAATTGATTTAGCCTGTTAGATTTCTGTTGTCCTTCCTAGCCATCACCTCAATTAAGCCACAAGAATTGAAGAATTGGCGGAGGCCAGCGGGGAGAGGTAAAGCCGGAAGGCAGCCCTGAATCCTTCCATGGAAAACTGGAAGGAAAGAAAGGCTGTAACTACTTGTACTTCAGAAATGAGAACATGGGAAGGGAAACAAAAAAGATGCCTATAGCATCATTGGTAACTGAGGGGCCCTTTCCATCCTTAAGGTGATAGCCTCCTGAACAGGGCTGGGTTCCAGCATGGCAGCCCTGATGCTCACCAGCAGGTGGAAAGCAGGCAGAAGAAGCCTCAGGATTCTCCCTAGGGTCCCAGGACGTTACCTAAACAAGGATAATCGCAATCATCTGTATATATTTGTTTCTCTGTGAAGCAAGAGTTTTTGAAAAATTCAGATGGTTTTGATGTAATATGTCGTGCGGCCAAAAGAGAAAATCAGGGTCCACATGAGGTTTGATTTCCATTCCAATGAGCTATTTCAAACGGAGGAGGTAAAGCTTTTTAAAAGATGTCTTCTATGACTCGGAATAATTGGGTCCAGTTTAATTTGGTGCACGATGAAGTTAAAGAGCTACATGATTGCTTCAAGTGTGTTTTGCAGTTTCCAGAGTCACCAATTAGCTCCATGACATAAAGGTTAATGAGATAAAACATCTATAAATCAAGTTGATGGCTGGCGCAAAAAGAAAGCCCCCTACTCCTGTTCCACCATGATAACGCTATCATCTCCCTCTTTCAGACGGTCCATTTGATTAAATTTGATTATGTATAAACATATACAAACAAATGTATAATTATAAAATTCATACTTAAATTACCAACTACCTTGCTCAAAGCTCTTTCTAAATCGTTATTCAATACCAGTAAGGAAACAAATCCATCGTTAACTGTTAACAGAATTAGTCATATCAGAATTAACTGATTTGATAAAAGGTTCAGGAACAACCCTTCCCAAAGAGCGAAAGTCTATGTGTTATATTCCAAAAAAGATGTTCCCTAAAATTTGGACATACACTCCAGAAAATAAGATTATGGATTTTATTGATTGAAGTAGTAGTAATAGGAGAATTTGGAGTGAGAGAACATTCTAGTGAATCCTTTTAGAATTTGAAAGATTCTACCTCTCTGAACCTCTCTGTTTGTATATGTGGGTTTTCCAGATGTTTATGAGCATAGGCTCCAGAGTCCGGGGAACCAGGTTAACACCTCGGCTCTAGCACTTTCCAGGTCTGTGTCCTTGGGTAAGTTAGTTGAACTTCTGTGTCTCAGTTACTACATATGTCAAATAGGAATAATAATAGACTATCTTCATAGGGTTTTTGTGAGGATGAAAAGTGATCATTGTAGATAAGTGTAGATAAATCACTTAGCACAGGGCCTGGCATATAGTAGGTACAAAGTAAGTTAAGGTGACTATCAGAGACTTGGGCCTAACTACACTTAGACTTTCTTCCTGAGCCAATTGCAAAGATCATGGATTGAGTAAAAGTTCTTTGCAATTTATGATGGAGTGTAGCTGCTCACTGTCAAGCTAGTTTGAGTTCAATATTTAGCAACTTTCTTTTGTCTAGGACTTGATACACCTTCTCTTTTCCCCCTTCATAGGCTTTTTTTTTTTTTTTCACTTTAAAGACTAAAAGAGTTATTGTGTTCTAGGTATCCAGATCCCTGGGAGGTGGGAAAAGTAGACCCAAGTCTCATTTATATTTAATAGGTGGGGCCTTGAATGGAAACGACACTTTCATTTCTGAGGCTTGTCTGTACAAAGGAAATCTCCAGACCTTCCGAGCTCTCTGATCTTTCTGACTGGATTCACTTCTTCCTGAAAGAGCTCGTGGGAAGCACGGTCTGATTAGAGCAGATTCTCAGAACAAACATCCCACTTCTACGTGCCTCCACTATGTATGTGTGTGTGGTGTGTGTATATGTGTTGCAAGCAAATTCCTAGCAAGCAAGGATATTCTCTTGGCTGCAGGTTAAAGAGCACCCCAAGTGAATGGATGTGGGTAAATCCTAACACAAAGGATCAATTACTGCCTCTGATGACAAGAGAGTGAACCTCATTTAAATAATAATGAGGAAGAGTCAAGGAGAGAAGAGAAAGCTGAACCAGACAAAGAACAGGGCCTTCCAGCTGCAGCCCACGTTGGTCCAGCCCAGTTGACCTTTTCTTAGTCTTCTAAGAACAACACAGGCTTGCATCTGCCTATTGCATCAGCTGCTACCCATCTGCCCCTCCCTGCCCCACCCTGGAAAGTGGTGAGGAGAGTTAAGTAACAGCCTGTGAGGCAACCTCTTGGGCAGGGGGAGGCTGTCTCACTCTTTCCAACCAGGACCCACCCAACAGGCACTCCTCAAATCCAAGTCCACGAAGGGCAAGTACTCGTCTGGCCCAAAGTCCTCCCCACTGTCGTGACACTGCATGTACTCTCTTCCACCTGGGCCTGTGTGGAGTGATGGACAGGACCTCTGAGACTTCTGTTTTGGCCAAGGTGGGCTCCCTAATCTCAGAATGTTGGGGCTGGAAGACTCAGAGGCATCTGAAGCAACATTCCCATTTTGTAGGTAATAAAATTGAGACCCAGAGAAGCAGAATGACTTGCAAAGTGTCCACAGCTAGATTGTATCAGTTTCTTCACACTACTGCCCACATCTTCTCTCTACTACACAACCTCAGCAACAGCTAAAGGACCAATGTATTCAGATGTGGCCAACCTTTGTATGGAAGACAGCACTGAAAATGAGTGCTCAGTAGTCTATAAAGTCACATAAGCTGGGGAGTAGGATGCGTAGGAGATTCTAAGGAGTGAGATTAAAATCCATTCTGAACAAATATAGAAGAATCCTCTAATCCTAGTCTTGCAGGAGAGTTTCAGGCTGAGCTGGGGACAGGAGCAGACTGTGGGGAAGGAGAGAGCCCCATTCTGGAGCAGTCCCAGGAAGACTAACCTATGCCTGGGTCTCCTCCAGGCCTTCGAGCCCCCTGGATCCTGGGAAGTCCCAGGGCCACTGAGCTCTCTCAGCTGTGAGGCCCCCTGCAGGGGCTCAAGAATGATCAAAGAGAGCAGCTATCAACAGAAGGTGTTTACATGGGACTCCAGGGTACATGTTGAGATCAATAACTATTGACAAAATGTTACTAATTTAAAGGGTCTATCCGAAACTATAACTGTGCACAAATTCACACACATATTCCTCTCTAAAACCACTTTATTGAGGTATGATTGACATACAAAATTTGACATACACAATTTGGTGAGTTTGGAATACATACATATTCTTTATTAATGTGTAGTTCCACTAATACTCAGTCCAGGAGGTAGCCAGCTTCCCTGGGTCACTTGCAGCTGAGAAGTGCCACCTCAGTGAGCTTCAGCTGATGAAAAGTTGGCATTGGCTCCTGCTCTTCCAGGGGCCTTGTTGAATAACCACCTTCTTTGGCTTTTAATGCAAGGGCAGCCAGCGACACCTGATATCCTGCATTTTTAGGCTTTTCTTGGACTCTGGAAATCTTGATCTGAAGTCTCTCTGTGCATGATACTTATTTGACACTTGGGCTGCTTACCGGCACATGTGGTTTTGCTGAAGGAAACAGATTGTTCGGCTTCTAAAACTGCCAGTGTTCTCACCCTGCAGCCTTGAGAGCTCAGCCGAGCTCTCTTGCTGATACCCAGGTCCTAAGAGATTAAAATTCTTCTACCCACGTTTCGGATTCAGAGCTCTACTTTTACAATAAAATTACTTACCTCGAATTTTCATAATCATCTCAAAGGACAAGAAATGTTCTTCCTTCTTTTTCGCCTGATGTACACAGGAGGTTTTCCAGCTGCCGATTAAATACTGGGCCTGACCAGGTGCCCTATGGGCACAGCCCACCCACCTTTGGGTGGGCTCCCCAGAGAGCCCTCAGGTCCACTAGGACAGGGCCTCAGTGTTCCCATGGGCTCCCCCCATGAGGCCACCAAGTCCCTGGTGTCCTAGTAAGCCAGGGTGCACCCTGACACATCACCTCTGCCACTTCCTCGGGAGGATGGGTAATCAAGGGCCTGTGAAATGGGCAACCCCATGGAGAGGAGCAGGGACAGCACGTGAGCTCGCAGGAGACAGGGAGATGGTCTCGTGAGCAAGAGGGTCTGGCATGGTCACAGTGAGGAAGCAGATGACAAAAGCGGGGTCAGGGGGAAAGCCCCCGTAAGGAGCCTCAGGCAGTGGAAGGGGTTCCAAACCAATGTCATCGGATGGTTTTTGTTTTGTTTTGTTTTGTTTTTGGCTAATAAAGTTTCATGCATGAACTCAAATGTTTGCTCGACTTTCTGCACGTAAGGAAGAAGGCAGAGGATAGCTGGTCCAAGGATTTAGAATTTGGGGCTATCGATGTCCAACCATGGGAAAAATCCTTTAAAAATGCACACTCGTACTGTCTTCATTCCATTCCTGGCACAGACAACCTATTATTCCAAAGAAGGAGGGCTGAATAACAGAACGTATTTGAAATTAGAGATGAGATCATTTAGTCAACATCCTCATTTTATAGGTGAGAAAACTGAGGCCCAGAGAGGAGCTCAAAATCGCCCAGAACAAGTGGGAGTAGGACTCCGGCTCCTGACTCCCAGCCCGCGTGTTTTCTTCCCTTCCACCCTCTGTGCTCGGCAGATAGATTCCCATCCCCGCTGCCATGACTGTCGAAGGGGAAAGTTTGCCTTGGAGCGCCCTCCTCTGGCCCTGCACAGCCACTGGAGCAGTCATGGTGTAGGCCAGGGCCTCCAACTTAAAGCGAGGACAACAGAAGCAGCTGCAGGGCTGGTTAAAACACAGTCCTGGTTAAATCGGGAGTTTCTGATTCAGCAGACCTGCGGTGGGGCCCAATTATTTGCATTTCTGACAAGTTCCCATGTGATGATGATCCGTTAATTCAAAGACCACTTATTGAGACTCTGGCGCAGGCAGAGGTCTCTTGCGGATCTTGCAGCCAGAATACCTGGGTTCAAGTCCTAGCTTCACCACACTTGTGTAACCTTAAACACGATGTTGCTTGATCTCTTGTTATCTTAATCTCTTCATCTTATGATGGCAATTATAATAACCACCCATAGGGTTAATATGTACAATAAATAAATCAGATGTAAAATTACCCGAGGAGTGCTGTACTGATGTGTGAATACACAAACTCACAAATGTATGTTATGATCCTTGTCTAGAGACGCATCAGTGCAGGCCAGGGAATGTCTATGGTGACAGAAGCATTCTCTTATCACAACTCAAAATTCCACAAATCCGGCAGAAATGGTGTTCATTCTTACACAATTATTTCCTGAGGAATTATTAGGGCCTGGCCTGGTTTACAAAGGTGAATGAGACAATCCTGGCCCTGGAGAAGCAAGTAGGAAAAAGATAAACATGCAAATCCTAATAATTATCCTACTGATGATGAGCCAGGAAGAAACCCTGTGCCTCAGAGCACAGAGCACCAATTATGTTTGGGGAATCAAGCGACATCTGACTTTTCAAGTGACATCTGACTTTTCAGTAGGGTCTTAAAGGATGAATTGGAATTCTTTAAGAAGAGAAGCAGCAGGAAGCACTCCAGGCAGAGGAAACAGTGTATGAGAAGTAGTCACAGAAGTGTGAAAATGCATAACATGTTGGGAAGTAGGGGTTAGTAGTAGTTCTATGTAGCTAGTCCTCAGTGGGTCTGGGGAGAGATTACAGAAGAGGGGTTGGCAAGGAAGGCTGAAGCAAAAAGCTACAGAATCCTAGATGCCATGCTAAGAATTTTGGGCCTGATCATGAGTCGGATAGAAAGCCACTGAAAGTCACCCACCTCCTCCCTGGAGGATTCCTTGGAAAAAAATTTCTAATGAATCCTCAAGATGAAGATTTATGAGCCGAGGGCCTTCGCCACCCTCCTCAGCATCCCCAGGGCCTGCAAGCCTTCCCTGCCAGCAAGCCAAGCCCAGAAAGGCCTCCTGAACTGGGTGGGGGCCCTGGAAGGCAAGAGGAACCTAGGGGCAGTCTCTTACCTCTTACCCTCATCTGATAGGCGGCACTTTCTTCGAAAGTTTCCTCATTCCCCATGGGTGTGGAGTCACAGAGAGAACAAAAGGGTGTTATCTCAAACTAAGACTTTCTGGGAGGGGAAGGAGGGAGGTGTAGGCGCCCGTGGGGGTGAGAGAATGATCATTCTTGGCAGCACAGCAGTGATGCAATTAGGGAGGGGAAGAGGTCTGGGAGAACTATACCTGGGGAGTGAGCCCCTTGCATCACTGACCCCTGAGGTATGGAGAGTTTGTGAGCTGGAAGAGGCCTGAGAGGTCTTCTATTTCAGGTGCCTCCTTTAAAGATGAAATAATGAACACGCAGAGGTTAGGAGAACTGCCCACGATCCCACAGCTAGCTGACGCTTGTCCCTCCCTCACCCAATCTGACTCCAAGATATAAAGCCCCAGTCTTAGGAAAACTGGTGGTTTCTGTCCACTGACCTCCTTCCCTGCTGAGTCTCGCCCATAATCCACCACCCGGCCAGCCAAGTCCCTGCCCCTCTTCCAGGCTCATTCTTTTGTTTCCAAATAGGTATATGCTGGAGTGTGCAGAAAGTGGTCTCCACTATTTTTGAAAACTGCAATGGTGAGAAAAGGGGGCAAATTGCTACTCTAAACTGCATGGGTTTGGGTCTTTTATCCCCGTTCCTCCATTTCCTGCAGAGGTAGAAGCAACTTGTTTTTATGGGAACAATCCCTTTTGTTTTTCGGAAAATATTTTAACAGGTCTTTAGGTTATGCAAAGGTAAAACTTAAAACCTATTCTGGAAAAGAGACAATGCGACTCTGAACAGTGTGAAGCTACAGGCTCTGGTTGTAATTGTAAAAAGTGGTTTTCTTTCGGAAGGAATGGCTTCTCTTCGGAGTTCATGGGAAGCTTGGTGACTAGCTGCAGCCTAGCCTCAGCCTCGCTTTGAGGGAGGGGCCTGTGTCCGCAGTGGGAGAAAGCAGGGTTGAGCTGGGGACTAGCAGGGAGGGCATTGCAGGAGTCCTCACTAACACAGAAGGAGGCAGCCCAGGAAGGGCTGGGCAGGTACTGGGCTGTCCGTCCTCTTTTGCTGGGGGTCGTGATCTCTTCCCCTCTCTGGCAGGGCTTCCTAGAGCATCGCAGCCAGTCTAAACCGCACTGAGATTTTTCTAAAAACACTACAAAGTCAGGTAAAATTGGCACATGCACTCCTGGTCTCGGCTAGAGCCAGCCCAGAGTAAGTGCTCCCCTAGGAGCAGGGCCTCACCCACTTTCACTCCGTTCTTGGAGGAGGCCTAAGGTCTGACGGGATATAGATGAAACCAGTAGAACCTCTTAGTTTGTAAATGTTTTACTTTCAAAAATTTCTTTTTCCTAAAGACTTTAATTTGAAAAGGTAAAATACTGTATTTTGAAAAAGTTGTTCTAGGAAACTGGATCATCCTGGGAGTAAGAATAAATGTCCTGCTAGGCCTAGAGAACTGGGTTTAAGACGGTAACCAAGGGAAGGAATAAATGGGCATTTGGGGGTTAAAGAACTTCTGCCTTACATATATTAGTGTAACAATTATACTAATCTATTATTTATATAATAATATAAATATATTAGAAATGTATTGCCATATATTTATATTATTTTATAACACAAATATAGTATAAAATAATTAAAAACAATAATTTATAACAAAAATCTGTTGATGCATATGTAAAACACTATAAAAATATTTATGTAAATGTATAAAACCATAAATATCAACAATTATTCTGCCACCAAAAATTAATTGATGTTAACATTCATTTTGGGGTACTTCCTTCAGTTCCTGTATGCATATAAACAAATAAATAAGCAAACAAATAACTAGATATATTGAACATCCACCCACACTTATTTTACAATCCCAACAGAAAAAGAACATGCTTCTTTTCCAAAAGTTCTAGCAGTAGTCCCAGAAGCAACTCTCATTAGCCCAGCTTGAGTCATGCTTCTATCTCTGAAATTAGAACCCACAAAAGCCAAATTAACCCATAAGATAATTTAAATGAACTAAATATATACTTTTTTGAGTTGTTACATATACTGAAATAAATGAGACCATGCATGTGAAAGTTCTTTGCAAATGTAAGTTATTATTAAAATCATTAATTATAAATATTATTATTGATACTATCACCACCCTTTCCCCATTGTCTTTCTTCATCTCCTCTTCTTGTTTGATTTGTTTACCTGCTTTCTCCTCTTTCCACCAAGTGTCTGGGTTAACGAGACTGTGGTGCACTGGTGAGGAGACCAAGTGCTATTTATAGCAGTATTTCCTTGGGCAATGTGGTGTGCGGGATACGGGTACACAGCATTTAGGGGATCCTTCTGTCTCTCATTACAGCCAAAGCGGCTTTTGAGAACTTAGTCTACAGTGAGGAAGAATGCAGAGAACACACTCCCCTCTCCAGCGAAGTCGAGCCCTGCCTTTCATACTGCCTGGACAACCGTTTCGGGCATAAATTCTGGTAGAATAGCAGTCTCCCACTCATAGAACGCATGGGATGGATGCGTTTCTTGTCGATGGACCTCCAGACGGACATTCGAAACGGAGTGAGACCAGAGGAAAACAACCAACCCAAAGCATGGAGAGGACATCTATTTAAAAATTGGCATTTTAATTTGGCAAATTGAAGGCTGGGAACAGAGCAGGGACTGTAAGGACAGAGTGGAATATAGTCCTGTATGGAATCTTGAGCATGTGAAATAAGTAGTTTGGGTATAATTAAAATGAATTCCTACTTTTAAAGGTGGGTGGTTGACAATACATGTATACATAATAAAATTGAACAATTAAGTGAATAGGTGGCAGATGATGGAGCCAGGTCTCTTATTGTTAGGGTAGATGTTTACAGATAAACAAGAGGAGATGGCTAGAATGACCCATGTGTTAAAGAGTTAGAGTTGAAGACATTAGTGGGAATTCATGTTTAACTTAATATAGATACAGATGGTTATATATGGAAATATTTATAGATATGTATATGTGTGTGGATTAGTATACATCATCTATTTCCCTGCTATGTCAGATGAAAGATCTAGAAGCAATGACATCTCAGTAGCAATAAACACCTGGTACCCACATCTTGGTTTCTAATGCCATTCTCCAATAAAAGGACTAGGTCACCTTGGAGAAATGGTTGATTCTAGAACGGGGCAGAAAATATACAAGATGATCTAGAAGCATCTGATAGTACCAGAAAGTAAGGAAGTGCTCAAAAAATCCATGATGATGTGGGAAGAGAACACAAAAGGACACAGGAACCAAAGGAAGCATTCCTAATAGCCAAAGCTGGTACAATTGGAGCAAGAAGAGAAGCAAAGTATCATTGTATTATAACCCAAAGTATGAAATAACTATCCGAGAGTCTATATTGATATGAAGAAATAATCAAATAAATAAATAAATGAGGGAGAATAGATCAATCTCCCAAATAATTTGTGCAGATACTCTGCCTTCACAGAGGTGGAGCATAACTCCACCATCCTTAAATGTGGGCTGCCTAGAGTGACTTCCTTCCAAAAAGCACGATATAGAAAGCAGGGCAGGGGGAGGGACTAACGGTATAGAAACCTGTCACATATTACCTTGGCCAGATGAGCAAGGTCAACAACACAAGTAATAAGTCATATGATGGTATGCACCCTCGCTATGATGTGATGAGAATGGTGCTTCATCTCTGTAGTCTTCCTCCCCCAAAAATCCATAACCCAAGGCTAATCATGAGAAAAATGTCAGACAAATTCCATCTGAGAAACATTCTACAAAATATCTGACTGTTATTTTGTATTCCCCCAAACTGTTAAAGTCATCAAAAACAAAGAAAGTCTGAGAAATTGTCACAGTCAAGAGGAGTCTAAGTTAACAAGCAGATAAATGTAGTAATGTGGATGTGATCCTGAAACAGAAAAAAGACTTTGGGGGAAAAGCTAAGGAAATCTGCATAGAGACTGGATTTAGTTAATAATGGGGTATCGATATTGGTCCATTGTACCAAATGTACCATACTTACTGATAAGGACTAACTGGAACTTTAAGCAAACATAATCAGCCGAGAGGGTCTATTGGAAGAGCCTATGAAAGTTCTTGCACTCTACATAATCACGAGAGCCCTACAGGGAGAACTCTATGTTTATAATTAAGCTCTATGGTTCTAACCTCCCCTTCTCTTAGCTTCCTTTTCCCTGCTATAAATACCCCTCCATCTTGGCATGCTGGGCAAAGTGTGCACATGGCTTTGCCATGTCTGCATGCACTGGCTTACAGCCCTTTTTGTTTTCCTGAATAAGTCCTTTATGGTGATGAAACACCTGGTCGATTTTATTTTTCAATTGGCATAACATGTTAGTAATAGAAAAAACTGGGTGTGGGGTATATGTACCAACTTTGTACCATCGCTGTAATTTTTCTGTAAATCTAAAATTATTGTAAAATTAAAAGTTTATTTTTTTAAGTGGGCGATAGCATCATACACCAAAATGTTAATATTCATTATTTCTGGAGGGCAGGATCATGAGTTTTTACTTTAATGTACTGCTCAAATTTTCCACAAAGTACTTGCTATTTATAAAACCTAAAAACTTTTTTTAAGTATGAACTTCCAGTTAGAGATAACAAATTCATCATATGCCTTTATCTCCTCTCCCTCCACAGAGCCCACAATTTTTTAAAAAAGTATAGACCCACGAGAATACAGAGAATGGAAGTGAGGACATCAGTGGACAAGAGGGGTCAGTCATTTCTGGGTGACTGAAGTGGCTGGAAGAACGGTAGCTGAATTAGGAAAGTAGAGGAAACTAAGACTTGGAAGGTCCTGGAGAGGGAACTGATGGTGAAGAATGAGCAGATTCTCCCCAGAGACCCCAGAGAGACGGGACTTGGAAGTAGCAGCGAGTTTGAAATATGGACTAAATTCTAGAGAACTGGTTGAAAGAGATATATGGAGAAATTACAACTCTGGATCCCTTCCCAATTCCACAAAGTCAGACAACTATGTCCCTGCCATACCCTGGGGTTTTTTTCTTTAGAGAAATTGAACCAGAGCATCCCCAAGTTCAGGGATTCCAGCAACAGTATAGGGCAGCTGCTGGCTGAAAACAGGGAAATTACATGTAAGTCCACATGTTAATAGCAGGGCCCTCTGCCATACTCCTTCCCTTACCCTACTCCCAGAAAGGGACTGTCAGGTATATGTCCCCTGAGTGGAAGACTGGAAGATCTTCACTGGAAAAAAATTCACTAGTCCCAGAGCAAATCCTCTAAGTATTTTTGACTTTTCATGGTCTCCCAATGAAATGGCCTAAGAGTGAGGCCCACCAGTCAAAACCCTGCCCCCACACACATAGCTGCCAATCATGTTAATGATCATGCCCGCATAGGACTGGGAGCCCAGGATCACCAGGAATTCGCAGGAAATGTCCCACATGAAAGAGAGCAAAGCAAACAACATTAAAAAAAGAAAATGAACTCAGAGGAAACAGAGATGATGTAAGGAGAAGAAAATACATTTTTTAAAATTTTTATGTGTACTTTTAATTAATAGCCTCAGAGATCTAAAGGAAAATGCACACCCATGAAAAACAACAGGACAGCATGAAAAAGGAATAGTCAGAGAATGAGCAACAGCAATTAAAAATTTTAAATGTGGCAGCAAAAATAAAAGATTCAACAAAAGAGAAGAAATATAAAGTTGAAGAAATCTCCCAGAAAATAGAATAGAAAGAAAGATGAAAATTAGGAGAGACAAGAGTGTTAGAGAATTATTCAAGGAGTTCCAGCATCTGTATGCAGTTTCAGAAAACAGAGAGAACAAAGGATAGGAAATTATTTTTTTAATAATAATAATAATGTAAGTAAATTTCCCAGAAGTGAAGGCCATAAATCTCTAAATTGAAAGTATCCACTAAATGTTCAGCAGAATGAAAGGAAAATACCAAAGTGATCATTTTGATTTTCAGAATGCCAGGATAAAAGAAATAACCTCACAGCTTCTAGAGAGCAACATCTCATCACATGTGAAGGAGTAAGAAGCTGCGACATTGGACATTTCAAAAACAGGACAGGATGCCGGAGGATAGTAGTGTCGGGCAACCAGAGTTCCGAGTGAAAATTATTTTTACCTTAGAATTCTATACTTAACCAAAAAGGATAAATGTGGAATAAAGATATTTTCAGATATATAAGAACTCAAAATTTTTACCTCCCACACACCTTTTCTTAGGAACATAGTGAAGGATATGATTCAGTGAAATGAAAGACTAAGCCAAGAATGAGGAACAAAAAGACTCCAGAAAACAGAGGAGCAATCCAAAGGAGAAGATGGATAAAAGGAAGTCCTAAGATGACAAACGGCTGCAGGTGCAGAAGAGCAAGAGAGCAAGCCTTCCAACCTGAAGCAAGGTGACAGGGGATAGAGGAGAGAGGGAGTGGGGGGAAGAAAAGAGAGTGATAGATTATTCGATACATTTGAATATTTGGAAAAATATTGCTCGATGTTTAACAGGTATAGAGAGAATATTTGGAAAATATTTGCAGTATTCATTAAAAAGAAACTAAGCAAAAGAAAAACTATGGCAACTGTTAACTGAAGGAAAAAAACAAAGTTGGTGGCAATATAATTATGTAATACCATTGTTCAGCAGTAAATAGAGATGGGTTAAAAAAAAAGTGGCAAAAGTCCTATAATAAGAATTCTGGGGGGAAATGGAAAGGATGATACAAAGTAATTATTTTCAAAGAATATTTGAGAATTTTCCAGAAATGAGACAACATAAAAATTTGATAGACTAGAAAACATGGAGAATATCAAATTTCTTGAAGTTTTAAAGTCGAAAAGAAAAAGAATAACCTAAAGCCCTGAGGGTGGGGGCGGAGCAGAAGAACTCTTATCTCATCAGACGCCGCAAAGGCCAGAAGAAACTGTTTCCTGACAGCCTTCAGGGAGGACAGGGAGGTGAGTGCAAGACAGCTTCTTAGCAGCTCCTGAGAAGTCTCCCACCCTCTTCTCTTCTGGGAGGATCATAAGGCATCCCACCAGGGCTCAGATAGGCTGTAGTTCAACCTGTTGCCTTCATGGCCCGTTTGGATATGCGCAGGTACCACAGCAGAGCTGTTCCCATGCAGTATCAAGAAACAGAAGAAAAAAAAGAAATATCAGCATGAGCATTTTTTTTTTTAAGCGGAACTTATCAGAAGAAAACAGCTAAAAGAGTTGGGAGTACCTCTGGAAGAAGACTGTAAGCAAGGAGAAAAGGGAAGAGAACTGATGTTTTTATTTAAGGAGGTTTTTTTTTTCATATGTAAAAGGTTTTATTTGATTTTTTCTATGTACTTTGATAAAAATAGAGTTTGGTTTTCCTAAAAGAGGTAATGGGTACAGGGATTGGTCTCTGGCACATTAAATCTTTGGCCTATCACCTGGCAACAAATATCGGAAGCCTCAAGCTACAGCTCATGAAGCTTCATACCCAACTCATCCTTATCACTTTCCAAAACCTAAAGCCCATTTTCCTAGAAGTGGAAGTCCTGAGACTCCAGACTGAGAGACCATTAAGTGCCAAGCAAAATAAAGGATAGAAGACGCTCATTAAAGTATTATGAAGTTTCTTAACAACAGGGAAAGAGGAGATCCTACAACTTTCAGAAAAAAAAAAAAAAGTTAATAAAAAAAGTCCCAGGAATCAGAAGTACAGTTGACATATTAAAGCAGTACTGGATCATAGAAACGATAGCTCCAAATTCTTAAGGAAGATGATTTAACACCCAAAGTCTACTCCCATTCAAACTATCAAATAAATACAAGAGAAGAGCAAAGACATTTTCAATACCTATAAATATCAAAATATTTACCTCCCAAGCACTTTCTCTTAGGAAGTTGATCCCTTTGCATAAAGGCAGGAGCAGGAACACACGACCCATCCATGAATTAGGACCACAAGCTCTCTTCCCATGCCCTCAGGGAGTCAGAGTTGCACGTTGAAGAATGAAACCTGCAGTCTGTACCCTGTGCCTAAAATTTGTCCCAAATAGTGTAAAACTATTTGGAAATATCGTAAACAATATCATAAGACATAGTTCCCAGAATCAGTGTATGCAAAAGTATTGGGGCAAAGATAATCAGTAAATTAACTGTCCATAAGAAGACCTTCTCAATCCAGAGCATATTCAGAAGAAAATAATTTCTAGAGAATACAAACTAAAACACAAGAATTAGAGAATATATAAGAAATTTAGCACTATGAAAGACCATTTACAAACTTCAAAAGTTGGAGGATACACCCAGGAATTGAATCAAGAACACTGTAAAGAAGACTTTAAAATAAGTATGCTTAAAACCTTCAAAGAAGTAAATAGAGAATACTATGTGTGAAACAGGAACAGGTGATGATAAAATAAGAATACACACAGATAAAGAGAATTAGTGATTTGGAAAATAGAAGTGAGGAAGTCTCCTAGATCACAGACAGAGATGTAAGAGATGGGATCAAAGAGAGATGCCAACATTCTTATAAGAATTCTGGGGAAAATAGGATAGTTAAAAGGAATTATTCTAAAAGATAACAGATGAGAATTTTTCAGGAATGAAGAAATACCAAAGCATTTCTGTGTAGTGAAACAGAGAACATCAGGAAAGAAGAAATTCTTAAAGCCAAGAGAAAGAACTCATTACCTACAAGGAATAACAATCAGCCTGATAATAGGCTTCTCGTCCACCACAACAGAAAATAATTAGAATGAAGTAAGAGCATCGATGTTCTAATGGAAAATCATTGTGAACAAAAATTGCTACACAGAATCAAGGTGCTGCCAAAAGAAAAAAAGGTAACAGCCATAATATGTGATATCGCCTTTGGAGTTGGTCAGAGGATGGTGAGGAAAGTTTAACTGGAAGATGGAAAAATGGTGACCTACGTGTTGTGGTGGTACAACATTTTTTAAAATTGTCATTTGTTAACATTTGGAAGGCTCAGGTACCTAATGAGCTGGTAGATTTATTGAAGGGGCTGTGAAACAGAATGTTTAGTAGTGTGCCTCGGTTACTATGACCTGCATTTGACAATGTTCTACAAGACAGAAAAAGGGTTAGAAAAGAATTGGCTGGTTTTTAAGAAGAGATGAAAGGTAAAAAGGAATCCAGAATTTGGAGACTTGCAGGGTTGAAAGGTCAGCAGAAAAGAAAATAGAAATGCTGTGTATATTAAGGCCAGTTAACACATGGCTTTTTGGGCAAAGATTTTTGTTAAAACCACTCAACAGAGCCAGACCAAGAGTCCACCAAGGAGGATGTGCAGTGGACCCAGCTCCCGGCCTCGGGCCTTTTCTTTAGAAGGGCCAGGATTATGGTACTCTTTTACCTCTGTGCCCCCAGTCCCTAGCACATGCCTGATATATAGATAGGCTCAATAAATGTTTATTAAATAAATGAATAGAGGACAGAGGTAAGAATTATATCACCCTTATGTTACTGGGGAAAAAGAGGAGCCCAAAGATGGTCAAGAAAGAAGTCAGAATCAGATGGAGATAAATTCTCTAAACTTCTGGCCTCTTAGGCAGGATGCTGGCCTCAAGGTCTCATGGACTCTTAATGAGCTGTCCAAAACAAATAAAACTGGCCGTGTCACTCAAATGTAAAACACAGATGATAGTTGGGAGTTTTATAAGCAAAGCAGTGCAAATGGGAGCTTCTTGGAGTTCTTCAGACCTGCTCTGGGTAGCCAAAAGCATGTAGGATGATGGGAGATAAGTGTGCCATTGACACCAGCCCTTCCCTCCTGGGATCTTTTACCCCAAAACTCCATACTCGGCAGATGCTCAGGCGGCCCTGGAAAGGGATTTGTAGTGCCCGCCCCTCTCCACTATGCCCTGCAGAGTGAAAGTGGGCTTTCCGGAGCAGAAGGCTCCATCCTGGGGTAGGGGAGGGCATTGGGGGAGGGGACAGTGCAGAAGGGCAGGGGGATAACAGATGAGGCTAAATTAATTTTGGAAACCATTAAATCTTTGAAAAGAGAGTGTGTTTTCAGCAGGGACAGTGAATCACTGTGATTTGCAGAAACAGGCACAAAGCAATTAGCCATCTGGATGCTGTGGCTTCCAGCTCCCCAGCGGAAACGGCAAGTGAGCGGAAGGCTGGTCATTACCCAGCCCAGGCCCGGCTCTCCAGGCCCCACAGATAAGTCCGTGATTCCAGCCAGCTGGGAGCCCAGAGGCCTAGGACAAAGGGTCACTTGACAAGAGACAGAAAAATGGGCAGGAAACGCAACACCAGCCACAGGGAGCCAGTACTACTTCCTTCTTCCTGTGAGCTCCCCTCAGAACCCATCATGACTGAGTAATTCATTCGCTTGACAAGCATTTGTTAAGCACCTACTGTCTCACAGGCTTTGTGCTAGAACATAAGGTATGTCATCTAATCTTCATGACATACGTGTAAGGGGGTTTCGCCTGTTATACAGTTCCAAGGGGACCCATCCCGCGCTATTTAATGTGACTAGCACCACCTGAAGTTAAAAAGCAGAGCAGCCTTGCAGGGAAGAGATTATTCTCTTTTTTAATCAATGACGAAAAAAAAAAAAAAAGATGAAGCGAACTCACTCAAGGTAAGTAGCAGAATTGAGAATGAAACTCTGAATTCTGTGCCCTTTCCTAGATGATCTGTATTTGCCAAGTGCTGCTCTGTCCGGCTCATAAAGTTGTGAGAATCAAGTACTACACATGAATGTGAAGGGTTTTATAAACTGTAAAGGGCCATACGTAATTGAGCTATTCTTATAAAGCAGTCATCCCTCTTCCTCTGATGCCTGGGACTCTAAGGTACTGCCCTTCCATTCATTCCTAGAAACTACTAGAGAGTCTCGGACAAGCCCATTCAAGAAAAGGGTCAGCACGCCTTTTCAGGAGGAGAATGTACTACTGACCAGAAAGAGCTCTTTGCTTGAGGAAGCCTGACTGGACTGTGATTTACAGACTACGACAATTCTGGCACCATTGTGCCATTTTGCACCACATGTGGCTGAAAGGTCAAATGGTACAGAAAGCAAATGCTGCCAGAGGGAGACTGCTTCCAGCGAAGGGAGAGAAGCCAGGAAGGAGACGCCAGAGAGATTGACCAGACGCCCTGATCCGCTCGCCTGACTGAGTTCGCTGTGGGGCTGTCGACCAACCAATTCCTGCTCCATGCTTTGATAAAGTGTTGCCTCTGCAGAGCCTCAGCCCAGCGCTGCTGAGGCCAGCTCAGGACTCTGTTGTGACCTAGGAGGTCCCAGACCTGGGTGTCCACAACTGCAGTCCATCCAACTACTGCTGGGAGTGCCAGCTCTCTGGGGAAAAGCCAGGGAACGCAAAGAGCATGGACCTGGAGGCAAATAATCCGGATGAGGATCTCAGCTCTGCCTCTCCCTGGCCATGACCTTGCACAAGGCTATTGACCTCTCCTCTTGCTTTCTTCATGCGCAAAATGGGGTTAATGTTCCTGGCCTCACAGGATGGCTGAATAAGATCTCAGGTGCCCTCGGAGGACAGGCAGGTAGTGGAACTCAGGAAGAGAGCTTCCACTATAAGGTTTCTGACCGCCATGGCTGCCATGTGGAATGCAGGTTTGGGGCTGCTAGATCTTTTATTTGTCAAGATGAATCAGAAACCTGGGTGCGTATGTGAATTTTTCCAATTTTCAAAAGCCTGTGAGACAGAACAGAGCATGTCATCAGAGCACGAGCTCGTTCATGACAATGTACCCGCAGGCCTATCCACTACTTGCTCAGGTATAGTGTCCTTCCTTCTCTCCCTGCTTTGGTCCCTTCTAGGTGGCTCCCTAAGGCCTTGCCTTGCTCCTGGTGGTATCTGTCACCAACATTGTAAACTGGGCTGGGGTCAGCTCAGCCCTGAGGTGGCCTGAGCCCAAGGCCCTGGGGCAGAGGGAGGACAGGACTCCTGGTGCCCTGACAACAGAAGCAGGCTAGGTACAGGACTGCCAGCTGCAAGTCCCACCGAGCCTTTTCCCCAAGAAGAGAAGGGTGAGGAATCGGGATCTTCAGCCACAAAATGAATGAATGAATGAATGAATGAATGAATGAACCACTGCTGCCTCCGGCAGAACTTTGCTAGGTAGCTGTGGGGCAGAAAATTCTGCTCTTCTCGATAATGTTTTTGGAGCGCCCAGAGGCCTCTTACAAAGGTCGGTGGGGCCTTTGGCTGGAGTCCTTGTGGAGCAAACTGGCTCAGGGCCAGATGAAGCAAGCCGCCTTCCAGCTCCCAACCTGCATCCCTTGCCTCTGATTAGAATCAGGCTAATCTCCTCCCCCAGTGCCTTCCAGAGAATCCGGCTGGGGCTGCCGGAAGCAGGAGTGCAGGACTGGGGAGGGGCGGCGGGGGGGGGGGGGAGGGGGGCGGAGAGAAGGGGTGGGATCTTGCATCAAAATCCTTCCCAGAAAGGGGCAGCTCCTTCCTAGCACTGGGCTTGCCGATCTCCCACACCCTCCCTTTCCCGGACGTCCTGGTGTCTCTCAGTACAGCCTTTCCCAGGCAGAGCTCAGGCTCGTCAAGAACTTAGGAGCCCTCGTGAACCCACAACTGGAAGCACTTGGCCCTGAGACATGTCCTCTCCCTCTCTCTTAGCTATTCTTGGGAAAGGGTGTGGAAGAAGCCCCTACAGAGCCCCTTTCTTTCTCCTGGCACTTCTCAGTAAATCCTCCAGGTGGGGAATTTTCCACAGCGGTTTCCCCTCCCTGGGCCAAGGTCTGACTTGGTCCCTTCAGCTTCAGGGCATGCCCTTCACCCCTCCCCAGACTGCAAGGGGCCAGGGTTTGTGTCCAGCCACATCTTCTAGTCTGCAGCTGCACAACTTGACCTCACTGCCCACCAAATGGACAATGGAGACTCATCCGTCCAAACATTAGATAAATCTAAACCGAGGGTCACTTTAGGAAACAACAGAAAGATAAAGTAGGGCTGAGGACTGTTCCAGACTGGAGGAGACTAAAGAAATGTGACAACTAAATGCAATTTGTGTAATCCTGGGTTGCATCTTGGATCAGGGGGAAAAAATTGTCGTAGAGGACATAATTGGCAAAAGTTAAATATGGACTACATAATAGATAGTATAGTGTATCAATGTTAAATTTCCTAAATTTGACCGCTGAAATGTGGTTATGAGAAAGAATGTCCTTGGTTTGTTTTCTCTGAAGTATTTAGGGAACAAAGGGTATGTCTGCATTTTACTCTCAAATGATTCAGAAATAATAATAACGATAACATTATTATTTTCAAACAGTTAAGCATATAGTTATCATATGACTCAGCAATTCCATTCCTAGGTATATGTTCAAATAAGTGAAAACATATGTCTACACAAAACCTTGTACAATAATGTTCATAGCAGCATTATTCATAATAGCCAAAATGGAGAACAGCTCAAATGTTCATCAACTGATGAACAGATAAGTAAAATGCACCATATATCTATATACTTGAATGTTCCTTAGCTATAAAAAGATATGAAGTCCTGATACATGCCACAGATGGATGAACCTTGAAAACATTATGTTAAGTGAAAGAAGTGAGTCACAAAAATGGCATCTTGTATGATTCCATTTCTACATGATGTCCAGAATAGGTAAATCTACAGAGACAGAAAGTAGATTCACAGTTTAGGGGTGGGGTGAGTGGGGTAGAGGAGGGCAATGGCTAAAGACTGCATGGTTTCTTTTTCGAGGTGATGGAATATTCTAAAATTGACTGTGGTGATAGTTGCAAATATCTGTGAATACTCCAGCAACCATTGAGTCGCATACCTTAAATGGGTAAATTATATGGGATATGAATCATATCTCAAAGCTGTTATAAAAATAATATGTAGATTGTGGCAAAAAAGTGATAAAGCAAATGGCAAAACATTAATGATGTTGAATCTGAGAGAAGAATATTCCAAAGTTCATTGTACAATTTTTATATCTGTTCTGAGTTTGAAATTATTTCAAAATTAAAAATTGATTTTTAAAAAAGAGAAACACTTACTCATCTATACATCTTCCATTTAGAAGCTGGTTGCAGAGAGGTAGAAGTACGGGTTCTGGAGTTCAACAAGCTGGGCTCCAAGTTCAACTCCACTATTGACTCATTGTGTCATCTTGAGTGAGTTTCTTCACCTCTCTGGACCTCAGTTTTCTCATCTGTAGAATGGTAATACTGCCAATAGTACTTATCAAAGAGAACTGTTGCAAGGACTAGAGACATAAAGCTCTTAAATGTTTTATGTGGTAAGTGCTCGATAAGTAGTAGTTGCTACTATTCATTCATTAACAATTTTTAAATAATATGTTTTCTTTCGTATGATGAAAGTAATATGTGTTCATTAAGGAAATTTTGGAAAATGCAGATATACAAGGAAAGAAATAAAAATCACTTATAACCCCCAAATTCTGTGAAAATCACTGTTAACATTTTGGGAAAAATCTGGGTTGTGACATATTTACAGTATGCATAACACAACATTTAGCATATTGTACATATTATTTTTTAACATGCTTTGTTCACTTTACATAATAGACATCTGCTGAGTATTTACCACATATCAGGTGCTGGGCTTAGTTCTGAGAATTCTGAAAGGAATAAGACAGACAGCTAGCCTGTCTGAGGAGTGAAATCTAGAAGCTAGAGAGACTTATTAGCCAATAATTAGAGGACAAATTGGTAAGAGCCACATTGAGAAGGTCTTACTGACTCAGTCTACAGATATTAGAAAGGCTTTTCAGAGGTTCTCGGTGGATAAGGAAACGTTTAGACAGAGAAATCGGGAAGTGCTGTCTGGGCAGAGGAAACCAGCTGGGGCATACTCCCTGCCTCTTTCTGTAGGGGATCACGGTAGGAGGCAGGGAGGGGTAGCAGCAGCTGGGACCGGATCGTATGTACGTAGGGGCCCCGAATGTCATGCCAATATTTCTAGACTACAGCACGGTCTTCAAGGTTAGAGTGGACTTCCAACCTTTTAACTTCCCTCTCATAACATAGTATTTAGAGTGAGTCCCGTTTCAAGAGGCAAATTAGCTGAGTTCAAATCCTGGCTGGGTAGTTACCAACTATGTGACCTTGAGCGAGTTACTTTATCTCTCTGCACTTTGATTTCTCATGTTGACAATGAAAAAAATAAAACCAAGTTCACTAGGTTGCTGTGAGGATTATGAGAAAACACAGTAAATTGCTTAGAGCAACGTCTGGCACATCGTAAGTAAGCACTAAGTATCTGTTATTATTCTTCACCTGACGTCACCTCAAGCTTCTCTTCTAGCAGCTGAATCTTCAGTATTTAACTCCGAGAAATTGTGATAAAGAGCAAGGTAGATGCCCAGGGCCCTGGGGTAATTATAGGAGCTGGCCGTTTGCCAAAGTTGGAGCTGGGAGCTCCATTGTGGAAAAGCCCTGGGAGTGGGGAGAGGTCAAGAAAGGAGCCTTCTCGCTTCCTGGAGCCCTCACTAACATTGGATTTGCCCCTATCAGGAAGTTGCCTCCTGGGTCTGGGCCTGGGCCCACACAGCTGCCTCCTCCCTTGAGGGGAAAGCTGTGATGGGAACATTTTTCTCTAGGGAGGAAATGGGCAGGGAATGGCATTTGTATCCCCAGCAGTATGCAAATCATCTTGTGAGACAAATGATTTTGCAGGAAAACACATCCTGTTCCCTCCAGAACATTTCCCTTGACGTCTGGGGGGAACCAGAGAGGTGGTCAGGGTCAGGGTAACTGTTCAGAGAGCTCCTGACCACTGGCCCGCACCCCCCAGGAGCCTGAGGGATGCTGGAGAAGAGAGGCCTGTAGGCTGTGCAGCCCCAGGCTTGGCAGCTGAAAGGGGCACTGGCCTAGTACCCCTCCCCAGACAGGTTCCCCCAACCAACAGGGGAGGGAGAGGAGGTCCGGTGGAGCCTCAAAGCCACTGTGTAACCTTGGACAAGTCATATCCTTCTCTAGATCCAAGTTTCCTGATCTACAAAATGAGTAGATTAAATTAGATCAAGTGTGTGCAACTTGGGGAACACAGACCCTTAAATCATATATGGACTTCAAGGGAATGATGCCTCTCAGTTGTATGCAGATTTCTGTGCGTGTGTGTATTATGCTGGGAGGGGGCATGTGTGTGCAAAGCTGTCATCAGCTCACAGAGGGTTCTATTACCCAGACAAAAATTTTGGTGATCTCTGTGATCCTTTGAGTTAGCTGCTGGGTACATGGAAGCTTCTTGAAAACAAGGATGTGTCTTATAACAGCATAACATAGTATCTGGCACACAGTAGCTGCTCAATAAATATTTGTTGAATGAATGAATGATATTCATCAAACATGAGTAATGACCACAGCAAAGGGTGGAGGTGTTCCTCTGGCGCAGCCTCAGCTGTGAGAGTCAAAGTGGCCAGTGAGGACAGGGCCGGTGAGGGGATAAGGTGGTGGGGAGTGAGGGAAAGGTGTCTGAAAATGCATTCTGGAGTCAGCTCAGTTCACAGGCTGTCTCGCTTGAGAATCTAGTCCCCACCAGGCGCACACACCTCTCATTCCCTTGGTTCCTTATGGAAGACAGCCAAGCCAAACTCAGCCCAATCTTCAATAACTAGGTCAGTTTGGTTGCAACCAGAATATGCATTGAACCTGAATAATGTGGACCCACTGCCTGGTCTTAAGGGGTCACTGGAGCTAGTTCAGGAGTGAGGGCAAAAGCATGGGGAATCTGCATCCTCATCCAGGACACCTCCAGCCCTAACCTATCGGCACCCTTCCCTTCTGGCCCCAGCTGCATGTGGACACTTGGCTGAACTCCTTCACCCCGTAGCATCTTTGAGCATCCTCTCTCCACTCACATCTTCTCTTTTGCCTGCAAATACACACTGGTCTCCCTCGGCCTTAATTAAAATACCTTCACAAGTTTTTAAAGATCTGGAAAAATGCTTGTGATTTGGTTTTAAGTGGAAAAAAAAAGAGGGAGAAATAAAACTATTTATCTGGTTCACTCCAAAATACAGAATATATAGAAATATGTATATTATACAATATATTATATTTACATATTAATATATGTATTTACATAATAATACTTTAATGCTCTGTCTTAAGATCATCCTATTTCTCCATTCAGGAAATGTACTCAGGTGAAAGGCATTCTGGGAACTCAGGGGCTGGGGTAGGGGATTCTGCATGGCAGGAGAGACTCCAGGGAGTATAATCACATGGTCCAAGACACAAAGGCCTTGTGGCAGGCACACCTGGACCTGGCTAAAGGAAGCTCATCCTGCCATCATGCCCTGGGAAGGTCAGGCCTGGGGGAAAAGGTTCCAGCTGGTCAGGCCTTTCCAGGCAGGACCTCAGCCCATTGGCAGTAGGGGGTGAGGTCCCAGCAGGAGCCAAGAGGAGCCAGCAGGAGCCAGTTCCCTTGTAGAGGGGGGTGGTAAGCGCTGGGGTCAGGAATGGAGCATCTGCGAACTCTCAGGAGCCTGGAAAGGAAGTACCACTTAATCATGGAAGTGCGAGTGACTGGGCTGAAGACACTCCCCCTACACAACCCCATGCCTCCTCCAGGCCATTGTCAAACTGTCCCAGGTTTGTGTCATGGTGACTCCCTGGCCTTCAAGAGTCCAGGGATGGCAATTTGACTTCCTCTTCCTTTCTCTCTTCCACCCCTACTGAGAGTATTGGGAGGAGCTGCCTTTGTCAGCTGTCCCTTCATAGATTACTGTTAAATAATCATAGACAATAGTAGCAATGTCTCCATTCAACCAATATTTATTAAGCTCAGCACCTACTTTCGTGGGTTCTGGGGATATAGGAGTGGTCAGAACAAACCCTTATCCTATATAGTTATAGATATATATTAAACAAAGTATTTCAGCCTTGGATGTCATATGTATAACCACATTTGCTGGCCCGAATGCTTTCATTTTGGAGATTTGCTGTTTTGTCAGCCCAGAACAGCAGTCCCCTTCTTCGGGGGACAGCTCTTTCCCCACTCCAACATGTAAGGATGGAAGGAGCTGCCAATCATGAGTGTTGCTCCAGTGTTTGTAGGGGTAAGTGTGTAACCCAGGTGGGGCCAGTCATAGAATCCTCGGGCCCCCTTGGCCTCATGGATTGGACTAGGAATTGTCACATGACCCAAGTTGAACCAATCAGAATACTTCCACAGCTTTTTCCTTTAATATTTTAATTCTAAATATACAAATTATACATGAATATGCTATCACTAAAAAAATTCAAACCTAAGAGTCTCCTTCAATCTCCACCCCTAATCATAGTCTCTCACCTGACCTTTCTGTGCATTTGGATACATTTAGAAGTATATGTTATAAACATACACAGACATATCGCTGATTATAGTTCAAGGTTTTATATCTGTTTATGCTTGAGTGATACCATATTGTACGTGTCATTCTGGAAATTACTTTTTTTCCTTTCCTTTCTTTTTCTTTTTCCTTGCTCTCCTCATTCACACATCTCTGCCCCTAGGCACCATATTCAGGTCTTTTTCACGGAGGGCAGGGCAGAGCAGTGAACAGAGGATGGAAGGAGCATTTGCCTGCCTCCCCAGTAAGAGTCTTCACAGAGTGAACACAGACACTCTTTGGGCCCAGTTTTCTGCCTTGGTCAACATCTCTGTTTTAAAGGAGAAAGAAAAAGGAAGAAGAGAGAGAGAGAGCAACAGTGAAAAGACACAGAAGAATCGGCTCTCCCTGTGTTTTTAATTATCATCCCCCCAAACACCGAGTGAAAATTCATTTTGTTAAAAACATCTACATAGCAGTTGCAGCTTCTTAGAGATAGACACAAACATAAACACATAAACACAGGCTGTCAATGTTCCTTTGATGGTAGTATGTGTTATTGTTTTTTTTTTTAATTATTAACAAAAGAGTGAGAATGAGGTGCTAAATTACATCCAATCCAAAAAAAAGGAGAGCAGCTCAACCTTTATTCCCACAGGGGAAAATCATCTTGGTTTGTAAAACACTGGAGCCCCATCTTCCCCTGGCTGATCGAACACTGATAGCAGGACTGTCAAGCACATCTCTGTTTGACACGACCCATGGTGCTAGAGAGTTCTGAGGACACCTCTTTTCGGATACGAGTTTATTTCACCAGGGACTAATGTTGAGAAACAGAAATGGGATAGGGACAACATCCCCTGTCAGAAAGTAGAGGCCTTGCAGAAAAAGATTGTGTCCTTCAAGGCCAAACAGCGGGAGGAGAGGAAGGAATAAAAGCCTTCATCCCAAGATTGGATGTCTGAGAAAAGCTGGATTAAGGCTGGCCAGGCCTGGAGCTTGGGGGTGGGAGATGGAGGGGAGGAGGGGAGCCCCCAGGGTGGCTGCAGGGCCAGAGGAGACTTGGGTGAAGGCTTATGCACACCAAGGATTCAGTAAGAGGCTGTGAGAGGTGCGCTATGACCTCTCATCATGACCCAGTAAACCTGCAGTAAATTAATGTCCTCCACCTCCCAGCCCCGCCTTATGTTTGGTAGGAAAGGATGTTTCTGGAAGCCGTTAAAGGAGCTGAATTTTACATTACGTTTGCTGGGGTCAAAATGAGTCCACTCACAAGCAAGACAGGACAATCCGTGAGGCATCTGTGTGCATATTTGTTCTATCCTGCGGTATCCCATATATAGAATGGTGTCTGGCATATAGTAGAAAATATCTGTGCAATAAATATATATAGGTCTTCACAGATGCAATATCAGCCATGCAACCGCTGTGTCTTCTCCCTTCAGAGTCTGGCTCAACATTCAACAGACTGTTCTGTGACTGACCCAGGTCCTCACAGAACTTGGCCCCGTCCTGCTGCCCCAGTAGGTCCTCACCAAGATCCCCACGGCCCCTTCCATGTAAGAGATAAGACGAGTCCCAAGGAAGCTCTTCAGGCTCCGCCAGTGAGAGCTGGGGACTGTCTTTTTGCCTATGGCCAAGGCAAGACTGTGGACTTGTCCACCTGCTTCTTAAAGCAAGGCCTCAGGTCTGCCCCCTAACGTGGAAATGGGAGAACTTCACCTACACCATTTCTCTCCCCACTCCCCGCACCCCATACCCATCCCCTTCTCCAGGCTCCTTAGAGCTGAAGCACTGTTTACCCCTTTCCTCTGTGCTGGGGTGAAGCCTCAGCTCTCACATGTGTTAGAATATGTGACTCCGGGCAAAGACTTAACCTGATTCAGCCCCAGTTCATTCATCCATAAAGGAGGGGACAGCTGAAAATACCCTTTCTGCTCACCTGACAAGGATATGGTGAGGGTCAGATGAGTCAGACATGCAAAAACACCTTGAACTCTGGAAAGGCCAGGCCAGGTGTGGCGCGCGCGCGTGCACACACACACACCCATTCATTCCCTAGTCCCACAGCAGAACCGACATCTCCCTTTCCCTCCAGTCCTCAGTCAGGGCCCCTCAATGCAAGCTGCCAGCTGGCTGAGGGCTACAGGCTCCTGGGCCACCTACTGGGCCTGGATGGCACACCCTGGCAGATGCTGCTGGCCAGAGCAGGAAAGCCCTGGTCCCCTCATTTGTTACCCCTCACGATCAGAGGCAGCAGACTATTCACCCAGGTGTGGAGTCACTGGCATGTGGAAAGTCACAGTAGCTTGGGTTAAATGCCTGCTGGACTGAGCCAGAAGCTGGGAGGCCATCAGGAACAGGGCTTATCTCCCCATGCGACCCTGAGCCCCATGTGAGGTCCCAGAGCAGGCTTAGGGATGCAGAGGCTGGGTCTTACCATGGCCTCAGACAAAGGCCCCAAGGCCTTGGTATATGAGAGCAGTGAGGCACCCCTTATGAGTTGCCAAATTTAGCAAATAAAAATACAAGACAGACAACCAGTTAGACTTGAATTTTCAGATATGCATCGAATACTTTTAAATATAAGTATGTGCCATGAAATGTGTGGGACACACATATACTAAAAATTATTTGCTGTTCCTCTGAAATCCAAACGTAACTGGACATCCCATATTTTATCTGGAAACCCCACCTCCTCCACTACCCGCTGGGGCTAAGAGGGCGCAGGAGCCCAGCCCCTTCCCGGAGCCCGCAGCCACAGTCCACTGCAGGTTCCACTTGCTGGCTGCCAGGCCGAGGCTGTGCCCTCAGTGCCTGGGTGGTGATCCATGCGGCTCAGCATTGGGTAGAAGGAGGAGAGGAACCACCACACAGGGAGGTAACAAGGGTCCCCGCAGGTCATTTCACTCTGGGCCTCTTGTCAGGCAAGAGTAACCTGCCTCCTTCAAGGGCCTTGTCCACATCAGTGGAGGTCAACAGTGGGCAGGGGCTTTAACGTCATGACATGGCCTCCTCCTGAGAGGGTACCGTCACAGGGGCCATACTTACCTTTATTCAGCTCTTAAATGTTGGTGTCCCTAGTGTCCTTCCCTTTCCCTGAGCCATCTCAACCACTGCCTGGCTCATGACCACCTAAAGGGAGCTCCCATCCCCTTTACAGTGGAATAAACACACAATTCACTCAAGGACGACACCATCCCAGGAGCTGCTGCACACGGGCGGACCACCTGCTCTCACCTGGACTGCGGAGACAGCCTCCTGGCTTGCCCTGCTCCAGTTCCCTGCCAAACACGCCCAGGCCCCTGCTTAAAACCCCTCAGTGGCTTCCCACTGACCTTGGGTAACATCAAACACCCTGTCTGTCTTCTGCCCCCATACAGCCATATGTGTTGTCATGTCACAAGCCAGCCAGCACCTCCCCTCTTCCCCAGCCCACTGCACAACCAGTGCCTTGCAGTTCCCCTGACAGCTCTGCCCTTCCCCAGCAAGCCTCGGTCCACGCCAGCCCTCAATGCCCTTCATTAATCTGTTGAGTAGTTCTTTCACTTTCACTGTCTTTGTCCTTCCCTGTCCAATGGTGATTTGCCAGGATTCCCAGGTTTCTTTGATTTTCTCAGAGAAAATCAAACGAGAAAAAGGGATGTAAAATTATTTTGTAAGATGGAAAGTTTTGTGAGAAGTGAGGAACAGAATGATAGGCAATCCAGGATAGCTCTATAAGCCTCCTTATTAGCTGACCTCAAAAATGCCCACAAGAAGCACAGGGGACAACCAAGTGAAGGAACCAAGGAAACTATGGCTGTTTGAGCAGAGAGGGTTGGTTAATGGGTAGTGCCTGGGTGGGGGCCTTCAGTGGAGCAGCCATAACCTACGCAAGAAGTCTGAGACTTCATGGGAACGCCTGGGGAGGCAGGGATGGTGATGGGGGCTAGAGTATCAGACAGCTTCGGCCTCTTCCTTCCAGCTCAGCAGGGTGAGTCATCCAGAGGTGCTGTCCCAAATCTCTCCCTCCTCCACTTGAGGCTGAGCTGAAATGGTCCAGAGGATGCGCCCAGAGCACAGAAATGGCAATACAGAGTGAGTCATGGAGCTGAGTCAGAGCCCACTCAGCCCTTTTAGGGCTCTGACGAAAGCTGTGCCAAGAGAGTGGCATTCTTCCAGCCTTGCCCCTTCCCAACACACACACACACAACACACACACACACACACACACACACACACACACACACACACACTTCTCCAGATCAGTGAATCACAACATGCTTCCCCTGACTGCTAGCCTCACTTATGTCACAGGTTCAGTGAAATCCCACTGGGTTTCCCATATAATGGCTTTCTTCACTCACTCACCCTGACTCGCTCACTCATTCACTCACTCATCACTCACTCATTCATTTGTTGTTCAGGTACCAGGCATAAAAACCCAGTCCTTGTCTTTAAGAAGCTCTCCACTCAACAGAGGAAACAGTTCCCGTCCAGGCCCTGCACTCCAGAGGAGTGAGCCAGTACGAACATTGGAGAGCTGCATGCATCCTTGGCACCAGGGCTCATAGGAGGGGAAATGAGGGATCCAGTCCAGGACACAGCCCCTCTACGTTGGCTCAAACAACTAGTGCCAAAACTCCCAAGTCTGGGCTCACTACTTCCCAGTGGGAACACTGAGCCTAAAGGTACATCTGTGCAGATCTGAACAACATTCTGTTTTCTTCCTCTTCAAATCAACACGGAGCTTTGACACATGTAAGTACAGCCTGAGCTAATGGTCACTAAACAGGCACTTGTCTAACCTGTCCATTTGCAGCATGAAGACTAAATTTTGGCTTTGAATCTGTAACAGAAGAGCCACCTGTTTGTATCAGAACTGGGAATGACTTAGAAGTCATCTACGTCTAGTCTAACTGCTTCAATTATAGAGGTAAAAACTCAAATGCAGAGAGATAAAAGGAAAGAGTCCTTTGATAATTTCAATCTATTTTATAGTCTTTGAACAAATATAACTTTTACTGAAAAAAAAAACTACACACACATTACAGAAAGATGAAAAAGAAAAATCAATCCCAATACCCTATTGATATAATTTTGCTATTTTAGCTTCTTTGTATGTAATTGTAATCATTCATATAGTTTTGTGTATTACTTTTTTTCATTTAATTTTACCTTCTAATCGTTTCCACCATGTTACTAGAGTCTTCATAACCATCATTTTTAATGACAATATAGTGTTCTAGCATGGAGATGGTCATAATTTTTTCATGACTTATTTACCCATTCTTTTATTGAAGGACATTTCAGTTATGCCTAGATTTTGTCTATCATAATGCTAAATATTACTTTTTCATTTATTTATTTCCTTGGGTTAGATCAACTCCCATTAAGTGGAATGGCTCCAAGGAAAAAAGTGTGAACATTTTCAAGTCTCTTGCTATCTGTTAACAAATTGCTTTCTTTAAGATTGTACTAACTAAATTGTTGCCAGCAATACAAGGGCCTATTTTGACTGCATTCTGACCTTTTGTTGTATGCCATAACCTAAAATAATAATGTCCATTTCAACAAGCGACCAAAATATAAATGTTTATACCTTCTGACCCACCAATCCTGCCATGAGAATTATGGAAATAATCATCGAGTGTGTAGTGACACATGCAAAGATGTTCCCCAAGAATATGATAATGTGCTACCAGGTATCTTAAAATGCAGACGTGCATTAAAGTCATGCAGAGAGGGTCATTATGAGGAAGGACTCCGTTACTTTATACACTTCTGTGTTGTTTTAATTCTTCACAATGAGCATGTATTACTTTTATAATTGGCAAAGTGACAAAAATATTTCCATATTGGAGAAAAGAACTTGCAGAAACCAGCGCCCCCTTTTCATTTGCAGAGTGCCGGTTCAGTGCATCAGAACTCCAGCCATAAGCCTCACGTGACCTCGAGTTCTCTTGGTGATGATGCTATTAATGTCAGAGGGTTATTGTGTCACTTATGAGATCATTCCCGTAAAACACTTAGCACAAAGTCTTGCAATTAGTAAGTATTTAAAAATGTTAACCATGTTATTATTTCATTCTGACATTTCTTTTAGACCCCTACTCACAAACTCAGCTACTATTTACTACTCATTCTAATAACTCCCAGCCTAGGAGGCAAAGCCTGGATGAAGCCATTAGCTACATACCTTTCCTGTGAATTCTATTTGGCAAATCATGAGTCATTAACCCACCCCAGAGTGAAACAAAGGTGTGATGCTGGAGGAAAATGGGCACACATGAGCGTATGTGTGTGCGTGTGTGCATGCATGTGCAGTGTATTTGAGCATGCATGAATGCCTGTTCCATTCCAGATGGTGATGAGGACACACAGTATTAAAAGTGGCAGAAAATGAAAATGCTTGTTTTCAGTACAGCAACAGCTGGGGGAAAGAACACCCAGAGAAGTAAAAGCAAGAATATCTGATTTTTAGAAGAACTCTTATCTCCAAGCACTCATAAAGCTAAGAACCTCAAATATCTCACTGGGGATGGGGATGGTGGGGTCAGGGGTGGTAGAGGGGTTACCACAGTCAGGCAGTGGGAAACTGACCTGAGAGTTGCTACTCTAGAATGATTGGATTGCCTAGGAAGGCACCAAGGACCTCCAGCAGCTTCCTATCTAGAGGCCAAGGTGCTTGCAATGGGATGCTTAAATCAGACGGGGCAGGGCTTGGGGGAGGGTCGAAATCGAGGGGCTGATGTGGGAGAAAACAGAGGAGGATGAGAGGGAGAAAGAAGGAAGGTTATGAGGAAGGTAGCAGGCAGAGTGAAACCGGAAGCAGCAGAGGAGGCGGGAGACCAAATGTGGGGAGGGAGGAAGAGATATTTGGGAAGGGGAGGGGAGACATCTTGGGAGGGGAGAGGGAGGAGCAGGGAGAAGGTGAGAGTAAGAAAAGGGAGACCAGCTGGGCGCCCGGCCAGAAAGGGCGGCCCCTCCTTCCCCTGAGTCCGACTGTTTACTGAGCAGCTCTCCTTCCCCAGAAAAAACGCAGCCTTGGCCTTTCTGGCCTTTTCTGGCCGGCTGCATGCACGCAGGCTGACAAGCGCGCGCATACACACACACGCACGCACACACACACACACACACACACACACGCACGCGCGCACACACACACACACACACACACACACAACGCGGCGCACTGCGCGTGCCTCGGAGGCACTTGTCAGGCAGCCGCTGGGGAGGACTCAGCAGGAGCCTCAAATGCCACCTACTCCCAGGCCTCTCTCCCAGTTGATGCTTCTATTTTAGGCACATTATTTCCTGCTGTGATTTTTTTCAGCCTTTCTAATTCTGGCTCTGAGGTAAGCTGTGACATCCGCTCCGCCTCCCCCTCCCACCTCCTGGAAGCAGCAACTCGACCCTTCTCTGGGGGAGCAGGTACCCCTGAGGCCCAGCGCTGCTCTCTGGGGACTTCAGGGACTCACTCGGCCACAATGGCCCAAAGAGAGGCTTTTAGGAGGAGGGGCTTTGCCCCCTGTGCAGGGTGAAAGAGTCTAGCTAGAATATGTTTCTCAGCAAGGATTTGGAAAAAAATGACAGGGACTGGGTATAAATTATACAATTGTGTCTCAGATCCACCAAGGGGACTGTAGATGCTTCCATACCGGTGGTTTTCAACTGTTTTTTGGACAAGGGCTTGAGAATCTGATGAAAGATGTCACCCTCTCCCAGGAAAGTATCCATATGCAAACCCACCCCGCCTCAACACACATGACCAGACACTGCAATTCTGCTTACAATGTCCAGGTTGTGTGTGGAACCCTAGGGGGTTCAAAAACCCCATGTTAAAAGCCCCAGCTCAAAGGCCCTGAGTATCTTTTAGATCCATCTCCTCTAGCCAGTTTCTTCCTAACCAGACTCACTACGTACTCCGTTTTCTCTCCTGTCCTGTGATCAGCCTCATTATATTTAATTGATGTGTCTTTGTATGTGAAAGGATTTCACCCTCAAATGGACAAACAGAAGTTAGTTTGTAAAATGCTAATTTGGGGTAGTAGGCATGTCCCTGGGTCTCCAGTCTAGTTCATTACTTGAGTCCTATCTGACTCTCGCGGTGGAAAGGACACACACTTGGATTCGGGAGACGGGTTCAAATTTAACACTTGGTAGCTTTGGTACCTTGACCTCCTGAGCCTCCGGTTCACTTACACAATGAAATTCTTGATTATAAAGCTGATAATAAAGCTTCCTTCCCCGGACTAAATGAGGCGATACAATCAGAGGCGCCTTTTACAGGTACTTCTGTGTCAAAGGAAGGAGCCAGTTTACTTCTGCATCACTCAGATCTCGTCTGTTGCCCCTTAGAGTAGGCAGCATCCAATACAGTTGTTTGTTTGTTTTTTTTTAAATTCAGATAGGTAAAATAGGGAATAGACCAAAATAAGGAAATAATGTGAGCTATCTCCAGAATGATGAGTGAGAAATCAAGAGCCCACCCCCCCAGAAAAATACACAGCAGATCATACAGACATTGGCTTTTGAAATCTGGTTGATCTTGATTCAGGATCTCCTTTTCCCACGGGTGTAAAAGGGGACCCTCCATCTTTTCCTCTGGGTTCCCCTTTCCTATCACCTACAGACACACCTCCCTCCCACTTCCCATGTTCCTTAGGGGCCCCTCTGCTTTATTGTCTTAGTTCTTTCCTGTGAGATGTCTCTAGAGTGCCTCAATATGCATTCACAGTCTGTTGCCTTCCTAACTGTCCAATTGAGGGACTTCTCCCAGACCCCTCTCGTGAGTTCTGGGACACATTTTCTGACACTGTAGAGGGCTCTTCATCTCAAGCTCCCTTCTCTGGAGCTCCTCCAGTCATATCTAACTTGATTCTCTTCCTCTCTAATTGCTCCTTCTCTATTGTTGGCTCCTCTTCCTCCTCTGTGCTATTACCCACGGTTCATCACATTGCCCAGTCCTGTCCCTGTCTCTGCTGCCCTTTGGGAGAGAGATTTCACTTACTCTGGTGGTTTTGGCTATCTCCTCTGGGCTACGCTCTGACCTCTTGCGAGTTTCAGTCCCAATTTCACTTGCCCACTGGACAACTGTAAGCTCTGTTGTCATCTCAAATTCAACATATATAGAATCAAATTCTGCCCCAAACCAGCTTTCCCTCCTGACTTCCCTTTTCTATTTGAGGCATGACCCAGCACAAAGTCTCCATCAAATTTGACTCTTCTTTTTTCCTCTCCTCCCATCTCCATGCAGACACCAAATCCTGTCCATCCTGCTTTGGGATCGCTCTCTGGCAACCATCTCTTCCCTTCTTTTCCCACTTCCATAACCTAATGCTAGCTCTCAACTTGGATGGCCGCAGTAGCTTCCTGGCTGGTTTTTCTGCCCATGGCCTCTGTATCCTTTAAAAGTTTAACTTCTAAGGCAAGACCCATCTCCATTCTAAGTTTCTCAACCACCTGAATTGTTTAGCATATCTCACCTGTTCCATTCATTTTGCCAGTACATCTTATCTTGCCAAGTAATAACTCTACCTTGTTACTTAGCTTTTTACATTTTTCACCTAAATGGGAAGTTCCTAGAGCTCTTTCACTGCCCTTGATCTGAGCTTGCCCAGGGCCAGCCAAGAGTCCTGGTACTGCACCCTGGCATTTAACACAAATGCTTCTGATTCTTCATTGTCTCCCCTCCTTTTCAATCTGGCTTACTTAAGCACTTTATTAATCAAGGCGCACCCTTCACCAGAAAGCAGAGCCCCAGTTCCAATGCCTAGAGGGACCAACATGTCAGGAAATGGATGATGAGGGGCAGATGTACAATGATGGGGAATGGTGGGACATGGCATCTAGATTCTATGTCCCCAGCCTGCAATCCAGCTGTCCTTTATTGCCATTGGGCCTAGTGTGGCCACATTATCCAGTTTTTCAAAAGAAACACCAAACTTGTGTTTTTGCAGGAAATTTCCAATTTTTTAAAACACTGAGCAGGCCAAACAAAACATAGCTGCAAGCTAAATTCAGCCTGCAAGTAACCTGGGATATAAAGGTTTCCTGCTTTGTAATTATTCTTTTTATAATTTTTATATTCTTAATTTTTCAGTGATAGTTGGCATACAATATAATATTGATTTATCTTATGTAATTATTCTTGACGTGGCAGAAAGTGCTGTCGACTGGGAGTTTCTAGTTAACAGTTATGTCAGTCAGGAGCTGTGTGACCCTGAGTACGTTATATCTCCTCTCTGGGCCTTACTTTCCTCATCCATGCAATAAAGGGTCCTATTAAATGATTCCCAAAACCTTTTCAACTGGTAATTTTGTGGTTCTATGGCTTATCCTAAGTGGTGTGGGAAATCCTGTTTAATTGAATCATCTGTTTGAGAGTTACCATAAATACACACTAAACATAGATTGCCACATTTCAAAGAACTAGACTATAATACGGCATTGGTTAAATGAAATTCTCTAGGGTTAACTGGAAAATCCAGTTTTAATCAAGCTTATTGTTGAAGACTTTCTAAAACGCCAGAGGTCGGTTTCCTGCCTTTCTAAGCACAGGAGATGCAGCAATGCTGGGCTAAGGGAACTGATGAGTCAATGTCTGGGGATGGCTCTGCCACCTGGGCTGGAGGGGTAGCAGCAGGGGGGGCCAGGAGGTCCTCAGGCCACTGCCAGCCAAGGGGCTGCTGCAGTCAAGGACTCCTTCCTCACTCCCCCGCCCCAAGTCAGAAGATAACTAAGGTGGGCTCCAGGGCTTAATACCCACTTTGAGAGAATACCTCACTCATAAGCTGGGAATTAGCTGAAAACCAGCACTGTCTGGCATAGTGTTGAGGCCGAATATCACGACACGGCCCAGGGCTCCTTCCCACTGAAAAGAGCAAGAGCTTGGAGGACAGCGGATCTTAGTCGGAATGCAGACTCTTCTGCTTCCTAGCTGTATGACTTTAAGCAAAGGCCTTCACCTTGCTGAGTCAGTTTCCTCACATATAAATTATAGATAACAATACTCTCTTTCAGAGTTGTTATGAGGACTTAGTGGAACCATGTCTGCTAAATGGCTCATGCAGCGTTTGGGATTAAAAAGTGCTAGGTAAGTGGGAATCGTTATTCTATTAGGAAGTAACATTTTTTATCAAAGATCCAGTCTGATTCTTTGGTGGTTTTCTTTGTGAGGTTGGAAAGTCAATACCAGTCACTCTCTACCTTCCAGGATAGACATTTGAAAACCAACTGTTTCCAGAATTAGATGTCTCTTGCTCTGTCTTCTCTTACATCCTATCCTATCATCCTGAAATAGACACCAGCCTTAAAATCAGAACTGTGGTCTCAATTTTGCAACCATCATACTAATAATTGATTCAGTTAAAAATTATCACTGAATGGAAAAGTTTGATGAGGACAGATATTCGCAGCTTAAAGCATCTCTCCCTGAATTACTTATTAATTACAAAGAGAATAAACAGTAACTTTACAGTGGAAAAATGTGGCAGGCACCTCTTAACCAAGTGATCAAAGTTAACATCATCAGATCTGTGGCTCCTGACAGAATGCACTAAGAACACAGTATCACTTTTGTGAGATTCCTGCCAATAAATGCCTAACCTCAATCAAACCATGAGCAAAATCAGACTAACCCAAGCTGAGGGACCTTCTACAAAATAAGTAACCTACACTCTTGAAAAATTTCAACGTCATGAAAAAGAAAGGCTGAGTAACTGTTCTAAATTAAAAACTGACGAGACATGACAATTAAATGGAATGTGTTACCCTGAATTGGATCCTAGACTAAAAAAAAAAAAGTCATTATAAATAACATTATTAGAACAATTGGATAAAGTTTAATTTGGATTGTACATTAAATAATAACATTATATCAATGTAAAGTCGCTGGTTTTGATTTTATGTAAAAGAATGTACTTGTTCCTAAGAAATTCACACTGTGGTATTTAAGGGTAAAGAGGTGTAACGTCTGAATTTACTCTAAAATAGTTCAAAAAAGGAAAAGTAGAAACATGTAAAAACACACTCAAGGATATTAAATGAGGCAGAATATTAACAACTGGTGAACATGAGTGGAGAGTACACAGGAGTCCTTCACACTATTCTTGCAGCATTTTGGTAAGTTGAAATTATTTCAAAATAAAAAGTAAAAAAAAAAAAAGTCAGAGCCAGGAATTAGAGCAAGGCATAGCTTCATGTCATTTGTCCCCGCAATCCAGTGAAGGAGAAAGTGGCCCAATTTGGAAATGGAGTTCAAACTGCAAGATTCTTAACATCCCTGACTTCTGCCTCTTCCCTCTGAAATGTCGATAATAGCAATAATGCCTCTCTCAGGGTCGTCAAGAGAGCTAAATGAGGTAGTCTATGCAAAAAATCTGGCACATGCCAAAATATCACTCACATATTCTACAAGGATATGCTGCTAAGGGTCCAGAAGTGGTAAATACAAGCAGAATTCTTGCCCTCATGTAGCTTATACTCTGGTCAAAAAGATAGAAAGAAAATAAATGCCTAAGTGAAACAGGTGGATATATAACTATAAACTGCCAAATTCTATGAGGATAATGGAGTGTGGTGGGAGAGATGTTGAGCCCTACCACATGCAGGATGGTCAGGGAAAGACTTACTGAGGAAATGGCACTTAAGCTGAGACTGAAGGGCAGGGCTGGAGTGGGAGGACAGCAAAGCAAAGGCACTGAGGAGGACAAGCACTTGGTGCACGCGAGGACCTGCTCCATCCCCTCCTGTGCTAGGGCCTGTGTATGCCCCCTGACGGAAGGGGCAGCACAGCGCCCAGCATGGACTGGACACTCAGTGTCCGATGAGTGAATGAGCAACTCGTGTCCTTTAGTTTCAGTATTCGCCGTGAGTTCTCCCTCACCCAGTCCTGAGCCACACTGTATAGTGAAAAGGAAGGCTTCTTCTGAACTGTCAGCTCTGGAATTTTCCCCTCTATGGGCAACTTGTTTAGATCACAGAGCTGGAAGGGACCCCATATTCCATGCCCTCACCTCTCAAGTTCAAAGGAAGAAACAGAGGCCCAGGCTCAGGATAGACTGGCCGGAACCCATGGATCTGGTGGGGGCCCGTGCCTGGTGCTTTCTCCGGCCCCGCCGCCTGCCTTGTTTATTTGTTCAACATGTTTGTTTCAGCCATGGCACAGCCTGTTCTGACTCTGGAACATTTCAGAGATGAGCCAAAAAATCACAGAAAAATGGTTTGTTCTTAGAGCTAAGGGGTGGGGCAGCCAGGAAGGGAGACAGGTTTCAGGCCAGCAGAGTTTTGGCTTATCCTTTGCTATCTTGTGTCTTTCTGCACTTGGGAATCAAAGGGACGCCAATGGGATTTCCTGCCTTGGTTTCTCCAGGACTGTGATATGGAAAGACTTGAATATTCAACCATAAGATAACTGGTTCTCTCCATCTTCATTAGCTCCCTTCCAAACCCCAGCTTCCACCCACTGAGTTCAAGCCACAACCCAACCCACCTGACCAGCCTAGGAATGGAGGTGTTGGGTTCAGCTCCTGTCCTTCTGCCCCCTCGGCCTGCAGCAACCTCCTTCTCCCTGCTTGTGAACTCCTGCTTACCCTTCAAAACCCAGCTGGTACATATCACTACCTCTAAAATCTTGAACTGACCCCCCGGGTAGTCTGCCAGCTACTTTTTAAATTTAAAAAAAGCCCAACCAGGATAAACAGGATAGCTAAAATGCTGAATTTCTTTGCTTTTGTCTGACTGGATACTAACTTAGTGCAGTAATGCTAATTATTATCTTGTGTTGATAAGAACTTATTTGCAGTCACATAAATATTTCATTACAAAAACACTTAGAAATGAATAATTAATACATGCAGGGGTTTTTGGTTTTTTGTTTTTGGCTGGCAAAATAATTTACTTAAATCTTAAGTCCAGGGTGGTAGAGGGGAGAAAGAAAGGATGACAAAAGGAATCCTGGTGATAAAAGGTGAATCTAAGGTCCTATAGCCTTTTGATACACATGGCTGTCTCACTTCCCCAAAAGGCCTGGTACATACTGCAAGCTCGGAAAGAATTCATTGAATACCATGCGTGTGTGAGGAAGTAGGAGTATGTGAAGATGATGCCACTCCCTGGCTCCTGGGGTCATTGAAGCCTCTGTTAACCCTAGTTGGCAGTCCCATGGGGACCAGGCTAAGAACCAAGTCAGGAGCTGTCCTAGCCTCAGGCTCTTTTTTCCTAACTGGGTGACATGCCAATCCTTAGCACTCATCCAAGTAGCACTAAGATTGGTGAGAACCCGGGGACAGGGTCATGTATTCTGGAGCCCCTCCAAGGAGCAGAGGCAACAGCCTGCATTCCGATGCCCGTTTCGGCCCCCTCTGCCCACTTTGCTTCAGGCAGCTCCCCAAGCAGAGTCTAGCCAGCTGTGGGAGGTACTGTTCTGCCCTTCCAAGATTAGCTCAGACCTTAAAAAATCACAGCCTGGCGCCTGCTCTTCTCATGCCAAAGAAAACAGTAATGTCAGAAGCCTCCTTAGGTATCTGGAAGAGAACAGCTCCTTCTGCTCCCTCCCTTCCTTGTATGAGGTCATTAAATCAAGATGACAAAGCAAACAGTAACATGTGTTGGGACTTGTTCCCACAGATTCCAGGCTCTCTCCAACCCCCTCTCCTCCCCACCTCAGAATGGCGGACCCAGGTGTGGACAACAAACTAAACTGGACTCAGTCCTTGGATCCAGGGAAATGGATGCTAGTTGGGAGACATCCTCTGTGGCAGTTAAGAGGAAGTCCTGAGCAGACCTTGGCAAAAGAAGGAATCGGGATATTAGCACCACCAGGCTTTGCACAGAGGTTTCCCAGGCTTCAGCATGCTTTCATTTATTCTCATTTGAGTTAAGGAGGCTGAGAATCCTTTTCCAACTTCACAGATGAGAAAACTGAGGCTTAAAGTCGGCAACTTAATTGAGGTACATGGCTTAAGGGTCACAGAGCCAGATTTTAAATTAGCTTTTTGGTTCTAGTTACATCTCCCCACCTCAGTAGAGTTCCCTGAACCTCAGTCACTGGTACACCTTCTTCGTACTTCGTGCCTTGCTGCATACCACACTACTATTACTTCCTCAATGGTTCTTCTTTAAATAAACTCACTTTAAAAACTGACCTTGCTCTAAGCAATAATACATATGTGTGCATAGGTGCGTAAATATTAATGTATGTATTTATATGTCATTGCTAAAATTGAAGATTTCATCCTCTTCTCCTAAAGTCAACTCTCAAAACACCAGGGATATCAGCGCACACTCTGAGAAATTGTCCAAGTGTCCAGTACCTGCCCTGCATTACTAAGGATGGATCTGCACAGGCTGGCAGCCGCTAAGCATCTGCCCTTGCTGAAATGCTCAGCCAGTAGGATCACTCCGGACCACAACCATTGTTGTTGGGGCTGCGCCTCAAAATCACAGAATTACTGAATCGTGTAGGATAAGAGAGAAATCGTGGAATCGAACTCCTAAGAGGCAGGGCCTTATGCAACACACCCAGTCATCATCCTAAAGATTAAGGGGGCACCATTCAAAGATAGAGATCAATCAGATGTAGTCCTTGTTCATAAAAACTCACAAAGCTTACAAACATAAAAACTGAAAACTAGAGGAACAGGCAAAGGATCTAGAGTCAGAGAAACTCTACACTTGATCCCACCGCAAACTCGTGAGCCTTTGAGGAAGTCACTTCATGTTTCTGAGCCCCAATTTCCTTAAACAGAGATGATAATAGTGTCTTCTTTTTTCCTTTTAAGACTATGGGAGATTTGAATTTTTTAAATGGGTGTGACATATCAAAACATCAAGTTTTGCACCTTAATTATGTATAATTTTTGTCAATTATACCTCTGTAAAGATGGGGGAAATGAGTCTGAAAATAGTCTGTAAAAAATTGTAAGGCTGTAATATTGTGTATAAGTGCTAAACAGGCACTACTCAAACTCCTCCACAAAATATCTGAATTATGACTGGAAAATGACTTTCTTGAGGTGAAACTGACACCAGAAACAACAGGCTGGGAAGAGATTTGGGGAGCATCATTAGGGCCTGACCTGTGTCCCTAACTACCTTGCAGCTTCCAGGTCTTGGGCCAGAGAAGACGCTGGTAAGCTGAACCAGCTTGCTGCCCTTAACTCCTTCAGAATCCTGCTCCTCTTCTCCAATTCTCACTCTCCTTTCTGTTTGAAACAGTTGTCTCCTACCTTTCTACCCCAAGGCCAAGTAGGGGCATAGTAATGGGTCTTTACTGCCCTCTTGTGGTTACTTCCCTGCAATAGTTGCACTGCCTTTTTAAGGAGTGTGCGTGACAGGCTGAGAAAACCAGGCCAACCCTCAAGATGAAGATTTTCCAGGGCCAGGAGAGGACTTAAAGCTCAATTAAAGCCAGCTGCTGGAATCCTGAGCTCCTTGACGGGAAGGGGCAGTTCTGCTTGGTTTTGCCCCAAGTAGGACAGGAATCCAGGCTTCTGTCTGCATTAACCCTGCTAAAACGTTAAGTTCCTAGACTGTCCAGCTTGTCTGGGAATGAAGGCGGCTCTGAGGTATCCCTTCTCTGCCTGGAAAACCCAAGAGAAGCAAGGGCTGGGACTAGACCCATCCCTCCGACCCTCACCCACTTAAAGCAACTGCTAACTGAGCACCTGTTTTGTGAACTGATAGGTACCATGGGGTACAAGTGTGGTACAAAATAAAATATATATTTCCTGTCCCCAACTCAAAGTTTATAAGCATAAATAACCTAGCATGCATATAATTAACAGACATCAGACCACTGGAGTAAGGGCCATCACAGAAGCAGGACTGGTGGGAAGGAGAAGTTAGTGACAACCATAGGGATCAGGCTTTCCTGAAGGTAAGAGTCACTCAAGTTACACTTTTAAAAAATGAGTAGGACTTATCTAGCAGACATGAGCAAGGAAGACCATAATGATACTAATCACTGCATTTCATGGAAGCTGATTAGGTATCAAGCATGGCTAAGGGTTTTATAGATATCTCAGTTATTAAATCTCTACAATAATACCATGAAGTAGGTATTATCTATTTAATAGACAAGGAAACCAAACTTAAGACCATGTATACAGCCAGGCTTAATAAAAAACAGAGAGAGTAAAAGCAAAAAGTACGTTTGGGGCAAATAATCTATCATTATTAAAGTACTGGGTATACCTGGTCAGGTGGCAGAACAGAAGGGACAAGGGCATATGGTTGGGAGTAGTTATGATCAAAAAGTATAGGAACCCTATGATAAAGGATTTTAAAGCCTCAAGTGAATTTGGACTGCACCCTTTGAATAATGGAAAACCTTTTGAAATTTCAGAGCAAAGGATTCTGCTCAGGTATGTACTTCAGGCTAATTCAGAGAGTCGGTAACTCAGAGAGTGTAGAGGAGAGTTTGATGAGGCAGAGACAAGAGGAGGGAGATTTGTGCAGAGTCACGAAGGGAGGGGAGCTTGGGCAGTGGGCAAGGCTGAGGGATGAATCTTAAAACCTCTACCCAGAGACAGTTAAGACCGACTTGGGGTATGAATAAGGTGGAGCTGCCCATAGTGGGAACCACTGTTCCCTCACATGATGAGCCCTCCAACCATTATCAAGGCCAGGTCCTATTGGGGGAGGAAGATTTCTGGTCTCCCACAGACTGGAAGCCTGGACTATAGTTGTGCCAAACCTCTAAAATCAAAGCAAAGCTAAGTCTATTCAGATTGCAGAGAAGAAATCTTGAAAATTGTTCTCAATGCCCACATCAAGTGAGAAATCTCAAGATCAAAAAGCAGCCTGTCACCAGGAGACACCATACAAGTTTGATGCTGTGATCTGCCCCTCTAAAGGTCAAGCAGGGTTTTATGTCATTTCCCAGCAGTTCATCAAACCTGGTTGGGTCCAAACCCTGAATAGGAACTCAGCCCTCCAAGGGGTTTGGATTCCTGCTTTTGATTGCCACAAGGCTGGCAGGCGTCCTTCTGGCTCCCATGCAGGAAGTCTGCCACAGCTGCTGGTCACTTGTCACACCCTATTTGGGAGGTGGTAGCATTTCAATGGTAAAGCAATAGATCCTCAGGCTGTGGCTAATGGCTTCAAAGTTTTTTGGGGAATTGTGTCATGTTTTCCAAAAGAGCTAACTTCATCCAGTTCCAGTGAAGCAGAAATAAAGAAAGAATTAGGCTACAAGGAGATGGTGGAGCTTTATACTTCCTATCCTAGATTAGGACAATTCCAGAGAAAATACTTATAGCAGGCACTCAACAAGTATTTTCTGAATTATCAGCCACTGTGTAAAATCCTTAGAGATGTCCTAAAGCAGAGAGAGACCTGTTTCAGTGTTAAATACCCCTGACCTTTTCTCTCCAGAATGTTGCTCTCTGTAGCACTTATAAATCAGTACCCAGAGCCAAGAAAAACTTTGTTCCCCAATGCCAAATATGTGGAGATCAGCTGTCCAAGACTGGGGTCTGCCTGCCGAATTCCTGCCTGCCACCTGGTCTTTAACCTCACCTGCACATGCCCCTGACTCAGGTTCCTCTGGTGGAAAACCAACTGTTCTGTAGCACTCTTCTGAGATCCAAATCTCTACATCTGCTTTCTGGACATCTTTACTTATATATCTCAAAGGGGCATCAAGTTCAGCTTATCCAAAACTAAACTTACAATATCCTTCACCTCCACCCCATTCCCTTCCAGTGTCCCCTCATCTCAGTGAACGACGCCATCCCCCAGTCAGATGTACAAGTCAGCAACCTAGTGAGCACCCCCTAACCTTTCCTTCCCTTCTACTCCCAATCAGTCTCAGCCATTTTATTTTATTTTTAATATTTTTAAGGACCCATTTACCTCTTTGCATCTCAATCTCCACTTAGTACAAACTGTCATAATCTCACACCTGGACTTTGCAGCACACTTCTAACTGGTCCTCCTGCATCTTCTTGCCCTCTTCCATCCTTCATTCACACTGTAGCTTGAGTGTTCTTTTAAAAACCCAAATCTGATCATTTCACCATCAATAACACTCCAGTGGCTTCCCATTGCTCTTTAAATATAGAGGCAGATATGAAACAGAACTCTTGGGGAGGCCAGGTAGCTGACACCTTGCTTTTGGTTAACTTGCTGTGTTCTTGCTGTAATATATTTTTTGTGATGACTAATAACCTTACTCTTGTTTCCATGATGAGACTGGATTACCTTGATTGCTGGTAACCATAAAACTGCAACCCATATCATTTACGAGGGATAGTCAGCTTTTTAAACAGAAACTTTCCAAATATCCGTGAACACGGACACACAGGACCACATCTTGTAAGGAACATCTTGATCCAGATGAGACCTTGAAGATGAATTAGACTGGAGGAGGGGCTGGCCAACTATGGCCTTTGGCCCAAATCTAGCCTGCCATGTGTTTTTATAAATGAACACAGCCACACTCATTCATTCGTGTATTGTCTATACCATTTGTACTCCAACAGCAGAGTTCAGTAGTGACAGAGACTGTATGGCTTGTAAAGCTTAAACAACATGGTCATTAACAGAAAAGGTTTGCTGACCATGTTTTAGAGCAGGGGTCCCCAACCCCTGGGCTGTGGACTGGTCAGTACTGGTCTGTGCCTGTTAGGAACCGGCCGCACAGCAGGTGAGCGGTGGGCAAGCGAGCAAAGCTTTATCTGTATTTGCAGCCGCTCCCCAGTGCCAGCATCACCACTCAGCTCCACCTCAGATCATCAGGCGTTAGATTCTCATCAGCACCGGTCTCTGGTACCAAAAAGGTTGGGGACTGCTGCACTAACAGTTCTCCACTAAGGGCTGCACATTAAAATCACCTGGAATTGCTTTTAAAGGGATCACCTACGAAATCCTAATTAAACTGATCTGAGAAAGGAACCAAATATTGGAATTAAAAACTTTAAAAATTTCCCCCGGCAATTCTAAAATGCAGCCACTGATCCAATCCAACCTGCTCTCTCAAAGATGAGAACTCAGGCCCAGATGCCAGGATTTGTCTGCTTTTTGTAATGAATAACAATTATTAATATCTACAAAGCCCTGTAAAACATACTTATCTACATTTTCTCCTTTGAACCTTAAAACAAATTTGATGTTCAAAGAGCAGGAAGCATTCTGCTTCACACTTGATAGAATGAGACTCAGGGAATTTAAGTCATATCCCCAAAGTCTCCTAATTAGCAAAGACAAGCTAAGACCCCTGGGCAGGTCTTCTGAATTAAGTCCACCCACCATTGATGTTAATTATACAACTTATATATTTATATTTTATTTTGGCATATAAGGTCCTTTTGCTTTTAGGGTCTCCAGACTAGCGCTATACCTACAATCCTCAGAACATTTAGAAATCTACTTTCCTAAAGCAGACTATTCCCCTAGAGCCCCTAGGATTCTTCAGGGTCACTGAGAGGGTAGATGAGAAGAGGATGTGTGCATGTGGGTAGGTTTGGATCCAGTCTCTGTGCCCTCACTTCCGCCAGAGCAGAAACATTTTTTACCAGTTCAAGTATTAGGATTCCACATACAACTGTCTGAATAAAGAGTTTCACCTTTGAAGACCACTGATCCGGTTTAGACCTCTGTCCACTGTTTTGATCCAAGATGGCAGTTAGTCACTCTGTTCCCCAATTCCTATCACTTTATTATATCATCAAGTTCTCTCCTTGGTCTAAAGGAAGTTCAAAATAATAGTTTCTCACAATATCAACACTAGTATTGTTTTTTGAGAAACGAAAGATATCACTTGTAACAGACCAGACTTCCCACACCTGTCAGAGTAACTAAAGGTTTCGTTACCACTTCTTACCTACGTCATGCACGCCATACAGTCCATACTAGGAAAGCATCATCCTTGTCCACTGTCGCTAGGCCACAGCATTTCTCCTGCCTGCTCATTATGTCTGTCTCAAGCCCAATTATAGGCTCTCCACCTTGCTTCCACTCTCGGGCTTTCCTTCCCTGGGGAAATGAGGCATTAACGATGGGGGCACAGTGAGGTGGGGGGAGATAAGACATCTGGCATTTCTTCATGTTTCCAGAGAAGAAGGAACTTTTATTCTCCTCTCCACAGAGGTGAGAAGCCCCACACTGGGCAGAACATATTCAGCTTTTCATTCTATGACCTTATCTGTACCTTTCCACAGGAGAAGGAGTGACTAATCTGATTGGTCAGAGTCCAGGATATTCAGAGGGCTGAGATTTTATCAGGACTGTGCACAAGGTCCTAAACTGGGTTCTGGTAAGTCAAGGTCTGTTCTCAAACCTGGAGGAGGATTACAGTGGGAGGGAGTAGGAACCCCCACCATGTATCTCTTTTTAGTCCCAAGAATGACAGGAATATCCAGGGTTACACCCACCGGCATGACCTCATATCTCAACACATATTTAAGGAGGCAGTATCAGTGAATCTTAAAGCCTAACTAACTGCCAGAAGCACCCCACTGCTCAGGAAACGCATACTCCCAAAAGCTTAATGAAAGACACTGTGGCCTTAAATATACACGGGACATCTTTACCTTGACATTTTAAGAGTCATGTCTCTCACTTTACTAATTCTCAAAATATATGGTTCCTTTTTACAAACAGTTTTAAAACATAAATAGCGAATTCAAGAGAATCTGATGGGTACATAAATTTAGAAAGCCAAGAGTATGGAAGAAAAGGCTAGTCATCAGATTTTACAAATGATCATCTGAACTCTTCCTCTGAACATTCAACTTGATATATTACCTAAATATTCCATGTCACATGGTCCACAAGGTCTTCCTTTAGGAGTCCGAAGCAATCAATAGCCATACTTGTCATTAAGATGCGTCCTGCCATCTCCACTTTGGCCTAGATCAGAGTATAAAGAAAGAAAGAAATACATTCACCTTTCCAAACAGGAGTTAAAGGTACCTAGACATCAGTGGGCCAAAAAGTAAAACAGATAAACAGGTTTCTAATATGAGAGAAGTTTGACTTTTTGCATACAATTTCTACCCTAATATTTATTAGCAGATAAAAAGCAAACATTTCTAGTAATTACTAATATATTAATTACTAATTAATTACTAATATATTAGAAATCTGAACAATAGAAAAAGCAACCTGTGATGAGCACATGGGGAAATGAGCACCTTCTCTATGCTTTAAGGGTATATGTGTGAACATAAATTGGGACAGTCTCTACAGAATGCAAATTATAATACCTTAAAAATGTTCATAGCCTCTGATCCAGCATGTTAACTTTCATGAATTTTTTTTTCTACACTTGCAAAATTACATCTTGGAGGTAATTTATTACAGATTGTTTATAATGGCAAAAGACTGGAAACACAGCAAATGTTCATTTAGGGAACTGGCCAAATCATAAAGAACTTTATGCTACTACTAACAAGAAAATAAATAAATAAATCTAAAAATAACTATGGAAGGGTTTCCATATAGTCGGGGTCCCCAATCCCCAGCCACAGACCAATACCAGTCCATGGCCTGTTAGGAACCGAGCTGCACAGCAGGAGGTGAGTGGAGAGCGAGCAAAGAATCTGTATGTGCAGCTGCTCCCCAGTGCTAGAGATTCTCATAAAGCACCTATCTCTGATGCCAAAAAGGTTGGCGACTGCTGCATATAGTGTTAAGTGCGAAACAGCAAGGTTAGAATGTGCTTCCGTTTATGTAAAAAAAGTGGTGAAATCATATGTATTGCTTAATATAGCTCTTTAAATCTTTTAATCTACCTGTTCCCCAGGAAAGAGATTTTTCCCCTACATACTTTGTAACTTCTTTTTTTTTAACTTTAAATATAAACTACAAATTCATAAATATATAAAAAAAATCTTAGAGGTAAAGAAAAGTGAAAATAATCTACCTTCAGGTGGGACCCACACACAGTAGTCTGGGTCATCTTCTGGATATTTGGAGGAAAGCGTTGGTGGAAGCTGCAAAGAAAAAATAGGTTATTTTACTCAGAAAAATTTTAACTCTAGGAATTGTTGTCTCTGCAGACAAAAACTAAGAGAGAACAGTTTCTATTAATGACCTTGACATATTTAATCAAAAAATGGGGGAACATTCTTTCTCTAAGCCTTGTTTTTTTTTTCTATAAATCCTCAATAAGTTGATATTCAGCCAGTGAGAGTGAAGTGATGTTTTTTAAAAGGGGCGGTTAATACAGGTCTAAGTTCTAAATGGTATAACCCCGGAGGGAAATTTAGCATTTGCCTTTTGAGCTAGGTACAGAAACAAGTTAGCAAAGCCAAGGCTGACTGCTATCCCTTAAAAGGTCTGTTTGCAAGTTGGCCCTTAGCTGGCATCTGGGAACCTGGATTTGAGGAGGGTTCCTATTACCCTAACTGATAAAGAGTGGCTCCCTGTTCCTTCAGGGAGAATGGCATTTGAGTACACACCAGTAGGGGGTGCCTATGTGATCAGATCTCAGTAAAAATCCTGGGCACTGAGTCCCTAAAGAGCTTCTCTGGTTAACAACATTTCACAAATTGCCACAACTCACTGCTAGGGCACTGAGCACATTCTGTGTGATTCCACTGAAAAAGACCTTTGGAAGCCTGGTTTCCCCCAGACATCACCCCATTTGCCTTTTCCCTTTGCTGACTGTGCTTGGTATACTTTTGCTGCAGTAAATCACGGCTGTGAGTACAACCATATGCTGAGTCCTATGAGGTCTCTTGTGAATTACCTGGCCTGAGCGTAGTCTTAAGTACTCCCGACAAAAGCTAGAAATCCCATTTTTGGGAACTTACTGTATCCATACAAATTATGTATATACAAGATTATTTATCATAGCACTGTTATAATAAAAATAGAAGCAATCCAAGTACGCATCTACAGGGAACCAGATAAACAGAGCACACCCATACAGTAGGACAGTCTTGGTGTGCTGATAGGAAGTGATTTCCCAATGGGGGCGGGGGGGGGGAACAAGATGTAGAATGCAGAACACTACAATTTACCTTTTGTATAATAAAAGGAGGAAAATAAGAATATATTACTCAAATGTCTTTGTATGGCTTACTAAAAAATGAAGAAAATCCACAAATTAATAAAAGCGGTATGTGAGCAATTATAGGGAGCAGGGTGGATGGAGACAAGAATAAAGAATTCAAAAAACAAAAGAAAGCCCCAGCTTCTAGAATAGGGGGTATAAGATAGTTGGGAACTCTGCCAAGACACTCGCTAAAGATTCACTCCTCTGGATGTGGTCCATGACGAGGGGATTCATCTTTACTTCCAGAGAAGTGGAGATTATGACTAACGTACTTACTTTGCCTGGACCAGGAGCTTTCTTTTTCTTTAATTCATCGCTTCTTTTCTCATATTCATTCTTTGATACTAATTTAAGAAAAAGAAAAAAAGACACAAGAGCTATTTCAGAATAAGTAAAATAGAAAAGAAAAATTCCTCCTAAGAATTATAATTATTGAAGAAAACATGTAACAATCCAATTCTCAAAAATTCCTTCTAGTATTGTAAAGACTATATACATTGGAGAATTTTCCCCTCCCTAATAACCCTAGGTTTCAAATCCTAAGGCTATCCTATAAGCTTGAATGTATTCACATCATTTGAAAAGGTAAAGGAAAATGGGGCTGACTTTACTATTTTACAGTTTAACCAACTGTTCTACAGTTTAACCAAGAGTTAAAAGCAGCAGAAAACCAGAAAAAAATCCTTTTAATTTGCCAAACTTTCAGCCAATTTTGGTTAACAGTTTTGGAATCACTCCCATGATAGGCACATATTCAACTCTGGGAGATGTAAAACTGCATAGGGCTTTGCATGGCCAGGGGAAAGCCTAACGGCATTAGGTGCTTCGTGGGTCAGGGAGCAGGGACCCCAGCAGGTGGAAGAGGAATAAAGGTGAATGGAATGGCATCAAACATAAACCTCTCATATATTACAATTCTGTCTAGCGCCCTGGCAGCAGAATCTACCCAGTGTCTTAAAGACCATTCTCTGTCCTCCTTCAGGTCAGCTGTCACCCCTCCTGTGTGACACCAGCTGGCTGCTTGTGTGCAGAGCAGCAGTGGGGTCGGCTGTGCTACTTGCCTGAGGGTTCCTCACAAGGTGCAGCTCTTTCACTAATCTCTTGATAATCTTTATTCTGTTCCACTTGGCTGAGTTGAGACATGTTTTCTGTAAAATGCAGAACCAAAGCATATTGTTTTGATTTAACTCATGGTGGGGAACCCAGAAAACAAAAACAAAAGCAAAAAAAGCTAAGTACATACATAATCCTCCAGTTTGACTATCATTAGCTTCAACTAAATTTAATTATATCTTCAATAAATGTGCCCTCAAATGCCTTACGGAGAACCATCAATTTTCCACTTTAAAAACTGGCCACCTCTGAGGTAAAACTGTTTAGTAATACCTACCAAACCTTAGAAATGTACCTATTCCTTGAAATGTACACATTCCCAGAAATTCTACTTCCAGGAACATATTTAAAGAAAAAAATCAGAGATGAGCACCAAGATTTATTATATGCAAGTATGTTTATAACAGAAAAAATTAACAAATAACTTACATGTCTAACAACAGGGAGTTGATCAAATAAATTATGGCACATGCATGTGAAGAACCACTATGTCCCTTATTAAACCCACATTTAAAAAATATTTTAAAATCTAGAAAAAATTGGTTATAAGATAGCATGTACAATATGATCTTAACGCTGTAGGAAAAAAACAAACCAAAAAAAGCCTGGAGTAATCCTAATAAGCTGCAGATTTACTAATTAATGTATCTTATGTACCAAATTTTAAATCTATTTTTATACATATATATTTGTTTTAGTTCCTTAAACAAAAAAATACAAAAATACAATACTACTGTCCCCTTCCTGCTGACGTGTTTATGTGCCACCCTCTAACAACTGAAGGTGATTCAAAAGAAGGTCTACACACCAGGCCTGGTGTTTTTATGCAGACAAGCCTAGTGTGTTTTGGAAAAAGACATGTACGCATCCCCACACACATTTAAGGCCAGTTTCTGTTTTTGTTTTCCTCATACTCCCTATTTTCTGTGCAGTCTTAATCTTGCTAAGCAGTCTGGCTAAACTACAGGAAAATAACCCCTGCAGTGGACAAGGAACACTAAAAAGATAATCATCTTTCAGGATGGGATTATGGGAGAGCGCTCTTTTCTCCTTTGGTCTTTTATGCATGTGTCAGTTTCTAAATGAGCATATATTCCTTTTATAATCAGAAGAAAAGATATTTTAAAAACCAATCAATTCTCTTTTTCACCATTTTTCATGAAATCTTTGCTGAGGTGCATAAATACTATAAAGATACTTTAAAAACCAATCAATTCCCTTTTTCATCATTTTTCATGAAATCTTTGCTGAGGTGCATAAATACTAGGTGCCAGGTTCTTTGCTAGGCACCATGTATGAAAAGATGAATAAGGCATGATGCTTCCTGAGAGTATGTCCAGGGGATACAATTATGCTTAGCATCTGTTTTAGGGTTGGGGGAACAAAATGGGTAAGGGAGCCTTATCCCAAGACCATCTGATCAGGCTCCACCATCCACCATGTTCCACTATCCTCCAACCACACAGTGGTAGCGGCTCAGGATTTTCCGCAGCAGCTGGGGTTTCAGATTCCACAGCTTTTAATTTTCTATAATTCTGGAACAAACTAGAAATACTTGCCCTTATTTTACAATGAGGATAATAATGACTGGCAGTCAAAGAAAGACCAAGAAAGTACGTTTCCACAGACTCAGCTGTATCACATACCACAAAGTATTACAAAGTCAAAATGCACAGGAAGGAACTGGCTTTGCTTTTCCAAAGCCATCCACAATTAATGCAAAAGTGCCACTGAGTATCACAGGAAGGAGAAGAAAAATATTACCAGGGTGTTTTGCTTCTTCAGAACATGTGAGATCTGTGGGAGCACTCATTCCCTGAACTGCTTCTTCTGGCACTCTCTCATGCTGTGGCCTACTGCTTCCAGCCTCCATTTTTTTCTTTTCCTGCTCTTTTTCTTTCTCCTCTTCCTCCTCCTCTTCCTCTTCCTCCTCCTCTTCTACTTCAGGCTCATCCTTCGTTCTCATTAGAGTTGGAGGGAGTTCAGGACGCTTAGGGGGTAACTTCTGTAAGGGAAACAAAACTATGACCAAGTAGCTCTACATAATGATAAAGAAACAAATCTCTTCAAGGGGGTTAAGCTAAAAGCACAGAATGTCTAACCTCTCTAGGTTGATAAACCTGTAGAGGTTTGGTGGACATAGGACTTTCCCATGAAATTTTATCCACCAATGGACCCTTAAAAAGTATCTTTATTAGTTTCTAGGGTCAAAAGAATATGAAGTTTGAAACATTTGAAACAGCTTGTAGGGAACCCAGACATTTACTCCAGGTGAGTAACTGCTCCACGTGAGTGTGTGCTAACTGCTACACTATGGAACCAAGTCCTAAACTGAAAAGTCCAAGAACCAAGTCCTGGGAAAGATGTGATCATATCATGCCCACAACCCTTTTTCACATTACTATGAAAAAATGACTCATATTATGGAATGAGTCATTTGAACTCAAGAGCTAAAAGTTTAACACCCTGACCCACAACTTACCCCTACTGTTCCAGTTTTTAATTTGAATTTGCTTCCTCCTTTCATGGCACCAAAGAGAGGCAATGTAAGCTTTGAAGCTTTGTTTTCAGCATCTTTGGTCTGATTTTCAGTCCTAAGAAGAAATAATAATTACACATTCTAGTGAGGGTAAGGATTTGTCTGAAAACACCATAACAATGACAAAAAATTTTTTAGCAAAACAGAAATTTCCACAAAATGAATATCTAAGCATACACCAATAAGAAAGAGGTACTCATGCCAGCAGTCTGAATGGACAACAATGTTACTAACAGTAATAGACACAGAGTTATTAAGGGCAAGATGAGACTGCTACCTGAGTCTGATAATTTGTGACACGACTTCATAGTCATAAAACGATGCCTACAGTACAAAGGTCACTGGCAAGAGATTATGTAAGCATGACCCCATCCCAAGTGGAAGATAGATAGATCCAAGATGTAAAGTCCTCTTTCCCACCAACCTCTGAAGATAAGTAAGGCACTTATCTGAAGTCCACACCATACACATAACCATGCACGACAGCTCTGATCACAGAAAGTTTTTTAAAAAGTGTGTATAGGGGGCAGGAAGCTGGGTACCCTGTGTAGTGAGTAATGATAAAGACATGAGCTTGTCAGCATTCTCATTAATTGTAATAAAAGCTAAGCCCACTAGGGTAAAGCTGAGGCAGAACAAAATGAAGAGATTGTAGAAATTAGAAAAAAGTGGGAGGAAAAAAAGAACAGCAAAAACAAAAAGGATGGCAGCTGAGTTGACAAGGCACTCAGAGTAGGCAGAGGTGATAATGACAAGATAGTATGAAGAGAAAGCCCTACATTTTCTTCACACTGACCACTACATTCTGGAATATAAGAACAGCAGTGGCACTCCTGACTCGCAGTAACCCATACAAAAAACCGACTACCCTGCTCCACCCTGAAGTCCCATTTGCTACTATTGTCTTTTTTTACCTAAGTCTTACCTCCTCAGGGTGCTCTGGGACCTAGCCTCATGCCCTTTCTCTCTACCAGAGAAAGACTCACTGCCTTACTAAGGCCACCAGAAGAATCTTGCCTGCCTGGCCTTCAAGACCTTTTGCCAAATCATTATCTTTCACCACCCCTTCCCACAGCCCTATGGAAGGTGCTTGCACAGAAAGACAAAGGCAAGAGCAAGCAACACAGTTATTTTTCAGCTCCATCAAACAGGAGGCGGTATGAAGACGCCCAAAAGAGATGACAAAACAAAAGACAGAATCACAATCAAGAGTTGCTTGTGTTAGGGGAAGGATGGAATTAGGTAGAAATTTTGAAAGTTCAACCCAGTGGTAAGAGAGGGAACATACACGGCATCTGAAGACCACTACCTAAAGTAGAGAACGGGAGAGAAACTAGGCAAACACACAGACAGCAGGAGGAGGAAAGGCTCTGGAGGAAGCTGATATGCATCTTCTAGCCCAGAACACCTCGAAGGGCTGACTTATCAAGTTAAAGGATTATAAGAGTTGTAATTAAAATTCACTGTTAATTTGTTTACCCTGGACTATGCCTCCTGAATTTTTACCCTTTCTCCACAAAACTGATGTTGCAAATAGTTGCTAGGTATAAAAGAAGTAGTAAAAATATGATAATGATGATAACAATAATACATATATGCTAGTACTTTGTTAAGTGCTATTCATTTAATCTTTGCAACATCACTACTTCTAATTTACAGATGAGAAAAGCAAAGATCAAAGAGGTTACATAATTTGCCTCAAAATGCCCAAAAAAGTAATTGAAAGAGCTGAGAATGAACCCCAGGAACTCTAACTCTAGTGCTAACCTACTTCCTCACTATCAGTAAGGTAACTCAAATATCATTTGGGTCAAGTAAAATTTTGTAGACTGATCTATGAATCAGTATACTAAATATCCAAATTATACGTAAATCTTTGAACAACACTGCTAATCATTTTGGGATAAATTTTCTGTACAGATTGTCAAGGGCTCCAGAAATATTTATCTCTACATCTCTGTAAGAAGAGGTGCCTCTTACTATCTAGATAGTCTTCTATGCAATGCCCCCAGCATCAAGTTGCAGGTTTTGTACTCAGGGGTAAGGGCCTGCTGACCATCTAAAGCAGTAATGTCCAACAGAACCTTCTGCAGTGATGAAAATGTTCTATATCTGCACTGTCCAATACAGTAGTCACTAGCCACATGTGGCTATTGAAATGTGCCTAGTATAACTGAGGAACTGAATTTTTTATTTAATTTAAATATCATATGTGATTATTGGCTGTTGTACCTAACAGCATGGATCTAAAGAAAACAAGAAACTTTCTATAGTTAAATACCTTCATAGGTGAGTGAATCCATTTGACACTACCATTTTTTGAGATGCTCACGTGGATTCTGTTCACTGAGGGTTGTTTATTTCTAAAGCAACCTACTCAACATTTTCAGTATTTGTTGAGACCACATAGGAAAAAATTTTTAAATAGTCAAAAAAAAAATAAAAAAAAAATAAAAATAAAAAATAAAATATTAAGTTGAAAGACTGGATATCTCTCTCATATTCCTCTCTTTCCTTCTCTCTCTCTCATAAATACTAGCCAAGTCTGCAAAAAATTAGTTTCAAAATCTTATTTGCAAATTATTCAAAAATCTTATAGATGTCTACAAATGAATGTGGGTTAATCTCTTCCAATAATTTCCCAAAAATCAGAGTTAACAATAGAATCAACTTCAGGGAATTATGCTTTCTCCCTTTTTAAAGGAAGAAATCACACTTTTAAAAAAGTATACTAAAAAGTTGTCAACTTGTTCTTAGGAATGACAGATATGGGTGTTAAAATGACAATCTACAGTCGTATTTTTCATCTGTGGTTTTAAAATCATAGATTAAAATAGCATTAAATTGTATTTGTATTTCTCTTTGCATGAGTGAGGTTGAGCATCTTTTTATTAGTATTTCCATGTTGGTGACCTGTCAGTTGACATCCTTTGCCCATTTTTCTCTTGGGCAGATGGTTGTCTACTTATCATTCTTTGGTCTTTGTATATTAGGGAAATTAGCCTTTTGCACACGTTGCTCTTTAAAGAAGTTTACCCTGCACTAAAAGATGAATTAAAGAATTCAGAGCCTTCCAATGAAAGAGGAATCAACATAGTTTTCTCTAAAAATCCTGTAGCAATCTATATTTCACAAATGAAATGGGTTTTTAATTACTCTATGAAACCACTGTCTTCTACACTTTAAAAGGCTGATTAAATTCTATTTCTAACCAAAAATGATTACCTAAGAAGATAAAGATATAATATAAAATGTTATCAGTGCAAACACGTTCATTTAAAATTCCAAGTATATATTGGGGTGATCACTTTGGAAGTTATATAACTGTCTAATCACTATGTTGTACACCCGAAACTAATATAATATTGTATGTCAACTGTAACTGGAAAAAATTTATTATTTATTTTTTTTTAGTTTTAATTTTTTCTCTCTCTTTTTTGTTTTTAATGCCTACAGCACTTGGTCTTCCTAGGTGGTCTCCCATCTAAGTACTAACCAGGCCTGACCCTGCCTAGCTTCTGAGATCAGATGATAATTTTAAATAAATAGTGATTACACATGAAAAAAAGCTTTTTTAAATAAAATTCCAAGTATAATTAAGACTGACTTACTTTTTTAGTTCTGGAATCTCTGCTGGCTTTACAATTTTTATCAACCCTTTAAGTCTCTGTTGTTCCTTCCTCAGTTCGAAAGTTCTCAGGTGAAGTTTCTTCCGAGATACACCATCTAATGCACTCCCTGATTTCATTTCTGACATGAACGCATCTAAAGAATCCTGAGATGGTGATTCTGATAGAGCTTTCAAAAAAGGGAAGAGATATGTTTAGAAAGATGGCCTCAAATGTTTTAAAATTCAGCCACAGTTTCAATAGAAAAGTCACTAACACAGATCTGGACAAAGGGCATTAATGATATTAGGAATAAGGAAACAGGTTATAGCTGGGAGACTGTGGGACGTCACCTTGCCTCAACAGCCTTCATCCCCTTATCTATTAAACAAACAGGTTACACCAAGTAATTTGTAATGTTCTTTTTAGTTTCAAAATGCTAAGTTGCTTCTTAGAAAGGCTTCATATTTTTTACGATGCATTTTATTAACCAACGTAGCCCAGTACCTAGCATAGTGCACTACATATAATAGATGCTCAATAAATGCTTGAGTCATTTCCTTACCTTTACTTGAGGCTTTCAGTCTCTCAGAAATTTCAGAGAGTTCCCTTTCAGCATCATTTAACTTTGCAACCTGTAACATCCAAATTAATAGGTTCAGCAAATGTTTTACTTCTTTCAAAATAATGGTAGCTTTGTCCTATTATTTTCACTACCATTATAAATTTTAAGAGGATTAATTCAGAGTTCAATTAAATCTGTTCCTTATGGAGTTAACATTTTCATTTATTTAATTCTAAATGAATTAATTTCTGAATTAAAGGGCTCAGAATTAAACAGAATGAATATATAGAATACAGATTTTATTTAACTCAAAAGAAAAGCTCAACGTATTTGTTTTTAATGATACATCAAAAGGATAGATGCCGGGTAATGTTTTAAGTTCTGAATACAACTTACTATAGTGAAAACACCTGCTACCTTATGATAATTTCATGAAGGATATATTGTTTAAGACTGTTATCAAACTATACTCCTCAAAATTCCTTTCACGATTTTTGACTGCCAGAAGCTTGAAGTCAATTTCATCTCAGAAGGTCCTAATTTGAACTTTTTCCTTCCTTTTTTGAGGGAGTAATACCATATCTAAAGAACACACCAATATCCACCTTGAGGTGGATAATCTCTAGCAGCAAGCCAAACTTTTTTCCAACTCCCATAAGACTAGTTGTTTCTTACCATCAAATTTACACATCACAAAAGTTATACTTCGGTACCAGATTTCAATGCTACTGCTTTAAAAATTGTAATTATAAAAATTTAAATACATTATTATTATTATTTTAATTAAACTACCACAGTTACTTCTATAAATAAAACTTGCCAGTGATTCAAAAGTCTCTGGCTTCTCATCAATTTTTCCAGCCTTCTTCATTCGGTTCAGACGCTTCTTCTCAACCAGACCAGTCCGATCAAGAAATGTGTCATCATCACTATCATAAAAATCTTCATCTTCCCAGTTCTTGGCTTTTCTTTTCCGAGATACTAGAAATATGTAAAATAAATGATAATGAAAAAAGTTTAAAAAAAAAAGAAAAGAAGACAAGTAGAAAAGAAGCTTAAAATACCACCATCAATTATTAAAATAGGATTCAACAATGTGCCAAACTACATATAAAAACAAAGGACTAAACCTGGAAGACATTTTGCTGAGTGAAATAAGCCAGACACAAAAGAATACATATTTCATGATTCCACTAACACAAGAAACCAGAGTGGTCAATCAAAGGACAGAAAGTAGAACAGTGGTTACAAAGACCAAGGGGGAGGAAGAACAAAAAGTTAGTGTTTAATGAGTACAAAGGTTCAACACGGGATGATGAAAAAATTCTGAAATGGACAGTAGTGATGGTTGCACAACAATGTGAACGTATTTTATGTCACTGAACTATACATTTAAAAATGTTTAAAATGGCGAATTTTATATTATGCATATTTTACCACAATAAAAAGTTAAAACAAAGCTAATTTACTAAGCAAAAGGCTCTTAAAAATCAATGAGTAAAGAAGGAAAAAAACAAATGAGGAAAAGGCCAATAATCCAAAAGAAAATTTCAAAAATAACAGCAGTTCATAATAAAAGAAATATAAATGGTAAAATACATTTGAAAATGTTAAACTTTTAAAAATAATTTTAAAAAACACAAATTAAAACAATGAGAAACCACTTCTCACCTATTAGATTAGGGGAAAAAACATTAAAAAGGCTAATAATAACCAATTTGGCAAAGGAATAGGGAAATGGAATCTCAAACAGTTGGTAAGAATGTACACTGACATAATCTTTTGGATGTTCTGTCTTATGACATTTGTCAATATTAAAAACACATTCAACCGTAATTCCACATCTAGGAATTTATTCTATTGATATCAATGCAACATTATTTGTAACAATGAAAATCTATGCAACTATGGAAGCTGTTAGATTTTTGTCTACCCTACACCATCTTACTCCTCTTGTTATAGTAAAGTACCTCCTTTCCTCTAGAAAACTCCCCCATTCCACTGAGGATTGGGAAAGTCATGTGATGAAAGCCAGATCAATAAGAATCCTTCCCTCATGTTTATAGTTAGATATAGGGGAAAAAGAGTTTCTCTTTCCAAGGAGGTTATTAAACTGACAGGATATAAATCCAAGGATGTAAGCTTCCGGATTTTTCATGGGGTTAAGAATCTATCCACACTCCTGAGACAGACTTGCTCACAGACACATTCACATACAGCTTATATGGGTCCTGGTAATACTGAGTTCTGGTTTGGTAGGACTAAGATCTTGTTCCAAAACTTAAGGCTCCAGTTCATGCAGCGCTTCCTTCAATCCTGTGAGCTACTCTTCCCAGCTTCTGAAGCTATAACCTTTCCCCTCAAGCTCATATGAATTGGGTTTCTATTATTTGCAACCAAAATACTCCTTATTAATATCAGCTTGATAATTTTTAGGTTAGGGACATTGAACATACATTTGAATTTCACTCTCTCCTCATGCCCCACTAAAACTACATTAAAGAGATATTTTTTAAAGACCCTAATCCACAAAGACAGGGAGAAATAAGAGGGCAGAAACACCACATTTTTATATATTAGAAAGCAGACATATGGTGGAAACTGACTTAGCAGAACTAAAAAGATGAATCCTAAAGCAACAGTGGGGCAAGGTGAGATGCAATTTGACTGTGCTGTAGAATCCTCAAAAGGATCTAGAACTGAATGAGAAACAGATCCTCCCTCCTTCCTACTCACTTCCCTCCCACCCCCAGAGAAAAAATCCAGAGGTTAATCTCTAGAAAAGGTAGGACAGAAAGTCTCTGGGCTTTGGGTCGATTAGTACGGTTGAGGGCATGGGTACTAAAACCTAGAAATGGTACTGTTCTGAAAAGAGCTGAATGCTGAGAAGTTGCTCAGCCATCTTCCACCAGCTCTAGGAAAGCTGGCAGTCAGTCCTTTCCTGTTATGCAGGAGGTTCCCCGAGTACTCTCTCTGGGGAATCTTGCCAGCAGAAGAGGAAGAGCCTAAGAATACTTACACGAGGAATTCCCCAACAAAATGCCTGCCCACATCATTCTGTAGTGATGCTCAGGATTAACGAGCCCCATCGACATATTCCAAATGAGAATCTACAACCAAGGATTACATCATATCTGAGGAAAACCTCTAACATGCAGGATAGAGACCAAAACAAATGCAAAGAAAAAGCAACCTGGAGAAAAGAGATTAGCAGAGAGATGAGATCATTTCAACCCATAAAACAACAACAGGATTTATGTTTTAAAAATGAAAATTCAAAGAAAATGAGCTTTGGAAATTTAAGTCTTGATAATGAAATAGAGACTGAAAAACAAAGTTGCAGAAATCTCCCACAAAGAACAAAAAACGCAGAGATACAAAAGGAAAAAAGACAAGAAACTTAGATGGTCAGTCCAAGAGGATCAATACCTACATAAAATTCCAGAGAGAAGAGAGCTAACGGGGGGATGAAATGATTAATGGCATAATTCCAGAAATGTTCCTGAACTGCCAAGACTTCCAGATCAAAAGACACAACAAGCACCCAGAAAAGTGGGTGAACAGAGCCACAGAAAAGTCTGTCATAGTTAAGTTTCAAAATCTTGAGAACAGAGGGAAACTTACAAACTTCTTGTGAGAGGGTTGGTAGAGGTGACACACAATAAATCAGGCATCTGAAGAGTTTAGGACTTTTATAGCAACATTGGATATAAGATAAGACCAGTGACTTCAAAGTGTGAAGGAATATTATTTCCAATTTAGAATTCTATTCCCAGCCATACTATTAACTGAGGGGAAAACTGGAATAACTATATACTCAGAATGAAGAGTTTGTTTACTTGCTATATATTCTTTCTCAGGATTCCATTAGGGGATATCTGCCAAAACAAGAGAGTAGACCAAGAAAAACAAAAGATGTGAATACCACAGAAGACTATTATCATCCATGCCCTCTACTGTTGTGCCAGACTTTTAACCTGCTAAACTATAGAAGAATGTGCTCTACTAAAACAAGGGAATAATAAGCTAAGAAACTTGAGAATGAGAATCGAGAAACTGAAATTCCAACCCTAGAAAAAGGCAAAGGAAATCTTGAGGACAGTAAAGTGAAGTTTCAAATGACAGTTCTGCAGCAGTTCTAGAGAGCAATAAGCCCTAGAAGAATAGTGCTCTTCGGCAGAAATATCTCTAAAAAAAACCTAGAACTAGTAAATTATTTAACGTGATTGACCATGTGGAAAACATACTAAAAGGCTATTGAAAAGTGTGGGAAGAATGAACAAGAGGTACAAAAAAAAACCAAACACTTGAAAAAAACAATTATTTTTAAATTAAAATATAGTTAATATATTATTTTAGTTTCAGGTGTACAACATAATTATTCAACATTTATATACCTAATGAAGTGATCACCACATAAATCTAGTAACCATCTGACACCGTATGAGGTTATGATACAATCGACTACATTCCCTACAGTGTACATTACACCCCCACAGCTTTTTAACTGGAAATTTGTACCTCTTATTCTCCCCTTCACCTTTCTTGCCCTTCCTTTCATATCTCATCTCCTCTGACAACCATCAGGTTTTTTTACTGTGTCTGAGACTGTTCATTTTTTTCATTTAAAACAAAGACAATTATTAACTGTAGAACAAAAAGAATTAAAAATGTTCAGCTGTGACTAATATTTGCATAAGCATAATCATGTAAATACTAATTCAACAGAGTTAATAGATGACTGGGGATGAGGGCTGAGGAGGGATAGAGCAAGGAGCAGGTATATTTTGTTATAAGCCTTTGGTAGTTTAACTATATATAAATTACTTTACAATAATAAAAATTAATTTTAGAAGAAAAATATAACATAAACCTTATTAATAAATAATGGTATAGCCAGTTTTTTTTAAACGAAGTAAACTTACTGTAATGATATTGATAATAGCCATGATACATTCTTATGTTAAAAAACCAAGTCACAAAAGAGTATAAACAATATAACTATATTTGTGTATTAGTGTTTGTTTTTTGTTAAAGGATCTAGTTCTAAACACACATCTGTATACACAGAAAATGTCTGAGAAAATATAAACAATGGCTACTTTAGGGAACTGAGATAATTTTTTCTTTTCACAGAATTCTGTACAATTTACATTTTTCCCTAAAAAAGGGTTTTATTATTTTTCATGTTAAAATTTCCTTCCTTCTTTCTTTTTTTTTAAAGAAAAAAGTGTTCCCACATACTCACCTGCCTCTTGCCGCAGCAATCCCAAAGTATCGAGGATTCGACAAGCTTCCAGTGAGCACTGGATCATTGCTTCTTTTTTCTTTCCTGAGTGAATGGCCTCAGCCACCAGTTGTTTTCCGGTTGAATCATCCACAGGTAATCTGCATTGGTTTGGAGGGAATTAGAGCACAGCCAGCATTAAGCTCTAATTCTCATGAAAAAAAAAACTACTATGCTATGGTAATAGTCATTTTTTTTGTGATGGTTTTTCAATCTCTCGGTTCATTGTGTTCTCTCTTACCAAGGTTAGATTTCACATCTTTTCCTTCCATCTCTTATCTATTCTACCTCATCAACCAATAACATAAGTGTTATTGAACTATCAAGGACCAAAACCATGAACAGCATAAAATTAAAACTAAAGTTATTCTTTGGATTGTTGTCTATAACCATAATTTTAACCTGAAGATGGACTTTGCAGAAATGGACATTAATGAGAAGGGAACATACCTCACCCTGCAGAGCCAAGTGCTATGTCCCTGTTCATCAAATTCATATTCTAATTCTTCTCCTGTAGGAGGAAGAAAGACAAAACGATTTTAATATGATCTGAAAATTACTAGTTGATGCAAAGGGAAAAGAGAACAAAAGTTAAATAAAAATATCAAGTTCCCCTACTGCACTGAAAACTAAATTTTAAAGCATTTCAGTTCTCATTCCTAGGGCTTATCATCTGATAATAAAATTAAGATGAGCTTGAGGCAAAAAAAAAAAAAAGCAAACTCAGATCAAAACAATCAACTCTCCACACACAACTTTCATCCGCTATCTAGTAGCTTTCACATTTTTTATGTTGTAGATTTAAATTGTTAATTTGTCACAACTGTCTGCTTTAGAAGCATAAATATTAAGTACAGAATGCAACCACTTCATATATGTATATTCATATACTCACACGCACAGCAATATATGCATACACACACACATACACTTAGATGTTCTCTCAAAGTATCTCTAATGAACAATCCTCTGGGGAAACATTTTTTTAAATCCTATAAACTTAAAATCCATGTTACAAATTACAAAAGATCAGGTGATTTAGATACAAAAATTATAAGAAAAAGTGTTCCCACATATTCACCTGCCTCCTGCCAATCTCCTACCACCAAAGTCCAGGATCTTTTGAGAAGAATGAGGTGAGTCAGGAAAAAACACTTTCTTTTTACCAAGTTGGGAAGAAAGACTAACAAGATTTTTACTATTTTCAAAATAAACCTATTGAAAACTATTTTCAAAAGCAACTGATCACAAGGACAAGTAATGAACAAGGAGGACAGCAGATAAAATACAGCATTTCTAAATACCTAAAGATCTAGAAAACAACACTGCTATGGATACATTTCATCGGCAGGATCAGAATTTGTTTACATACCTTCTCGGTCAAAAAAACCTTGAAGAGCCTTTTTTGGATCCTTTATATAAAAGGCTTCCCTTTCCTGCTGAAACTCTAAGACAATGGGATTCTCTTCAGCCTCATCCTCTACAGCATCTTCTCCTACAGGATATGGGAAAGAAAGAAAAGACAATCAGACATAAGAAGAGACTATATGAATGACACCCACTATCCTTTCAGACTGTATATAGTTATCAGTAATGAAAAGAAAGGGGCTGGTGGTGGGGGGGTAGGGGGAACAACCAAAGAATTATCAGTAAGACACCTTCAGGTTTTCTAAATTGTATGACAAGTTAAAACTTGTTTTCATGGCATGGTTTTTTCCCCTCCATCAGTATATTTTAAAAGCAAAATTACCACATTTTCTGCGGGAAAAAAAAAAAAAAAACTAAGCTCCTAAGCTTGGCCTTCTAATTCTCCTGCCTTCCAATTTTCATACTTTACCTTCAATATAATTTCCTAATACTTCTCATATATGCCAAATAGACTGGTTATTCATTACTCCCTTGAAATCATCAATCCCTGCCCTGAACATCACTTCCAATGCTCAGTTTCCTAAGGGCTACTTTTCCTTTTTCTTCAAGTCCTAGCTCAAAACTCCTCTGCTTATAAACTTTCCCAAAGATCTAAGACAGTGCTGACCAACAGAAATATAATGAAAGTTATGTATGTAATCTCACATTTTATAGTAGCTATATTTAAAATGGAGGAAAACATGTGAATTATCATGTAAACAATATAAAAATATTATGAATGAGACATTCTACATTTTTATTTCACACTAAGTCTTTGAAATCCAGTGTGTATTTTACATTTATGGCACACGTCCATTTGGACAAGCTACACTGTAAGTGTCCATGTGACTACCATATTGGATAGTGCAGGTCTAAGTCTTCAGTGATTGCTTCCTTCTCTGGACCCTCATTCTAGCATGGGTTCTAGCTTTTGTTTTGAACTTACCACAGTAATTTCATAATATTCATCCTGTCCTCCCAACAACACATTAAGGCCATTATCTATCATTGTATGTTCCTAGCTTCTGAATACCCATTCCTTAGCTCCTTTGCCTAAGGGTTCAAATTTCTCTGATTAGACATTTCGCATTTCAGCAATATTTACACAAAAACAAAAAAATCTAAGTATCCTACACTGAATAACATTCCATTTTATTTGTTTGAATGTAGTTCCAATCCCTTCAGTGATAATCAGGGTCATACTTGATAAAAATTTTTATGTTAAAAATACTAAATTAATTTTATGCTGAGGAAGAGTTTTGAACAAGGGAATGAACTGTAAAACACATTAAAAGAAATCTATAGCGCCCAGAATTCAGTTTTGACGTCAGAAAAGTTAATTAATCTCTCTGGGTTTTGGTAACCTCATGTGCAAAATGAATTGGTTCTATCCCAAAGAATCATGACTAAGCTGTATGGTAAAACACACACACACATTTGAGGGTACCACCAGTAATGAATTTAAAATATTAACATCTAGCACCAATTTTAATTTCTTACCCATTCCCCAGGTGCAGCCCATGTCATCATCTTGACTAGTAGTATTTCTCTTCTTTTCAGACGTATCCATTTCCTCTTCTTCATCTGAGTCTTCTCCTAGCATCTTCTTCTCCAACATCATTTGTTGCTTCTTGCGCAATTCCTTCAACTGCGTTACTGTCAACTCGGATTCTGCCTCTTGGTCTTCATCTGGTCCCTGATGAACCAAGCGAAAGGATTCTTTTAGAGTTCAAGATTGTTGAAGTCACTTTCAGAAATATGGCAATTTGTCCACAGGTCTGGAGGTAAGGGGCCAGATTCCTCTGCTTTTGTAATCGCTGACTAGGAGAATCTCCCTCCTCAGCGAAAGCTTAAGGAGCTCAGGAGCCCAGCCCAGGGCGCTCCAGAGATGTCAACTCTAGGTTTTTCTACTTACCTGAAGAATAAAGAGCCGGGTACTGCCGCCAAAGCGAAGTACATGCCCGACGTGGACCCGACAATAGGTGCGGGGTGGGATGCGCGTTTTGTTGAGAAAAGTGCCGTGGGTGCTCCCCAGATCATAGAGGTAGAAGCCGGGCCCATGGCCGTCGCATTCTCCGTCGGGGCCGGACGCCCCGTGCTGCAGCACAGCGTGGTACCGAGACACCGAAGGGTGCTCCAGACAAACGTCGCAGCTAGCCAGCCTCCCGAAAAGGCAGCAACTCGTCCCTTTCAAGCTACGAGTGCCAAGGATGGTGCCGCCCTTCAGGGTCTCTAGACAGTAAGAGGCCATGGCGGGGCCACCCCACGGCGGTTCTCGGTAAGGGGGAGCCCGGACTGGGCCGCCAGAGGCAGAAGCCGCTGTAGGGGGCGACGGCTGCTCCTCCAGGGGACTCTTAACCTCCGCGCTGTCGGGCCGGGCCGGCAGGACATCAGGCTCCCCAGAATCGGGGTCCGGCAGCAACGTGGACCTCTCCTTCCCCTCCTCAGGGTTTGCGGGATTGGTGGCGGGGAACTTGCCCCGCACCGCCGAGGGCACCGGCAGGGCTGGCTTCTTGAAGTCGCCATTTAGTTCTTGCGCAGCCTTAGGCTCGGACAGAGGAGGGCTATCCTCCATCCTTATTCCGGTGCAGCCTCGAAATTTGGTCCTGGGATTACCTCACCCTTTGTCTCTACGTTCCTCTCCACGCCTCTCTCTCCCCAGCTCCTGCGGCTTCTCTGGACAGCGATGATGGAGTTGCTCCTTCACGACCCAGAGCGTTGTGAAGACGTGTGTATCACGGGAAGGTCATAATAAAAGAAAAACAGAAAAAGGCAGTCGGCATGCTGTCTGAATGGGGACATATTTGGAGGTTGCACAGCAGGTCGTAAAGACTTCCTGTGGCATCGACTGATTGGAAGAAGCGCTTCCGGCAGCTTAGGCCCACTAATCAACAAACCACCCTCCGGGGCCAGAAGTCATCCTCACCTCAGGCCTTTCAGGGTAGTGCGTCCGCCCAACCCCGCTCTCGCGACGCGGCAGTGAATAGTGACGCCTTCTTTGCCTCCGTCGGGCTCCAGACCACCTCGTCTCCCAGCCGCCCCGGGTATCGGGCGACTCCAGGACTCCAGGACCCGGTGATTGGCGCCTGCGGTGGAGCCTCCGAGGGACCTGGTCATTCCCTGGGCTTGGTGCCTGTTCTTCGTGCTCCTTTCGGTGAAGTTAAAGAAGAGGGCTGTTTTTTTATACCTTCATTCATTCATTCGTTCATTCTTTTATTCTTTCCGAAGCCAATTATTGAGGCAGCATAGTATGCAGACCCGGGAGCCTATCTTGATCCCCCCCTTGGCCATTTGTGACAATGAGCAAGACAGTGGGCCTCAGCTTCCACATAAGAAAAATGGGATAATGATAGTATCTATTTCATGGGGTACTTGGGAAAAATGAATTAAACAATTAGGCAAAGCCTGGCACATAGTAAGCACTCAGTAAATTCCAGATATTACCGTGAGCCAGACGCTGTACTAAGATCATGGTTTTGGAGATAGATGAGAGAATAACATTAGTTGAGATAATAGCAGTTTAAAATCAGGGATAAATATTGTGATGAAAACGTGCAAAGTGCTGTGAGAATATAACGGAGGGAGATGTACTGAAGTTATGGAGGGTGGTGGCTTACTTAAGAATGAGTAAACGTCTGCCAAGGATGTGCTGGGTGGCAGGGAATTTCTGTCAGAGATCACAGTTTAAAGGGTCAGTGTGGATGGACATGCATGGCATTCTCAAGAAATTGAGTAGTATGGTACTGTTAGGAAGAAGGTGGTCATTTCCTCCAGGAATCTCTTCTGTGCTTCCACTGCTCCATGTCTGTGTCTCTAAAACAGCACTTAACCACATTTTCATATTGAAATGTTCTTTTTATGTTTTTCTCCCTCACCTCAGGTCAGGGATCCTGCGTTGGTCTTTGTCTTCTCCCATAATGCCTGGCATTTAATAAATGTTCGTTGAATTTGAAAATACATATGGGCAGTGACTCAAAAAAGGTGGGTTGGAGCCAGATGTGAATTTTGTAAGCCAAAGAATTCTGACTGGCTTGTTCGAAGAGTCAATGGAAAGCCATTAATCTGAGTTTTTAAAAGATTAAGTCTAGCAGCACTGGAGACTAGATTGGGTAGAAGCAGCAGCTAGAGGAAGGAATACCAGTTACGAGTGAGCAAAAATATCTCAGATTCTACCTAATTCTGTATCAGAAGTTGAACGCATTAAGACTATTTAGATTACTGTTTAATACATTTTTCCACCAGAACCAGTTAAAAGGTTCCTGTACCTAACACACAGAATAAGAAGCACCTCTTCCTATTTTTAACTATACTCCCTTTTCTCCTACTGATCCAGGACATATGTCAAGATACTCTTGAGAAATATTCCGGGTCTGTCTCATTTAAGTATCTGGCTTTGCAAATGATGATAATTCTAGTAATGAGGTAGCGGGGCGAGGTGGGAAATATAGACACTAGAGTCCCGGATACTATTTTATCTTTTAGTCTTGACCCAAATTCCATCTATGGTTCAGTCTAGTAGGAATTGTCATTGTGTGTGATTTGATGTCATCTAACATTTGAATCTCTTCATTTCTTCAGGGAGAACATCTTTGGTTCTACAGTGTTGCTGATGATGACATTTTTCTAAGTGGTCTTAAACAGACTACTTTTTATGTAATAAACTGACTAGACTTTATATTTTTCACTTCAGAAGCCTGTAATCTACAGTTGCCAGAGATTTAAAAACACTACTTTTAGGATATCATCTACATTTAATTTGAAAACTCTTCTTATTCCAAAATGTTGAGATACTGGGGAGAGATAACCAATCTCATCAAGCCAGACCACAGAAGTACTTTTGACTTATTGCCACGGGAATTCCGTCTGGTGGAAGTCCATGACCCACCCCTGCACCAACCCTCAGCCAACAAGCCCAAGCCTCCTACTATGTTGGACATCCCCTCAGAACCATGCAGCCTCACCATCCATACCATTCAGCTGATCCAGCACAACCGACGTCTGCGTAACCTCATTGCTACAGCTCAGGCCCAGAATCAGCAACAGACAGAAGGTGTAAAGACTGAAGAGAGTGAACCTCTTCCCTCTTGCCCTGGGTCACCTCCTCTTCCTGATGACCTCCTGCCTTTAGATTGTAAGAATCCCAATGCACCGTTCCAGATTCGCCACAGTGACCCAGAGAGTGACTTTTATCGGTAAGTCAGGGTTTTGCTATATTTTACTTTCCTCAAAAAAATGTTCTAACACCTCTATTAAGCATGATAATGACATTTCCGTGATGAAACTGAGAATAAGAGTTATTGACTTGACCAGAGTTGCTCAGGTTAATTAATGGGAAGTCTGTAAGCTTGAACCCTGATCTTCAAAATCTAAAGTCTGTATTTTTTGTTTTGATGCAACAAATATTTATTGAGTGCCTACTACATACCAACCACTTTACTAGGAGCAAGGTACTACACTGTTATATAAAATAGGCCTGGGCCTCATAGTCCTCAGAATCTAGTCTTTCTCTTTCAATTAAAATGTATATTCTGGATTTAGCTCAGTATCCTAAATTTGAGATTCATGGACACTGAATGAATTCAATTCATGGAATCCACAAGTTCTATACAAGAATTCTTTAATTGTGTAAGAAATAATAAAATAAAAACATCCTTGATCCTTGCTACTCAAAATCTGATTCAAGACCAACAGCATCAGTATCATCTGGGAGATTGTTAGAAATTCAGTCTCAGGTCCCACCCAGACCTGCTGGATAGAATCTTCATTTTACCAAATCTTCAGGAGATTCACGAGTGTATTTAAGTTTGAGAAGCCCTGCTCCAGATCCTCTGAATGACTGACTCATAACCTAGTGCTACTACTAAATTTTATTGTGTAAGTTTGCATTTGGTGCCAAATAATTACTTTTTTCTTTTTGTTTTGAAATTTGTCAGACCTTCAGAGAAGTTTAAATAATAGTGCAATGAACACCCAATTACCCTTAACCTGGATTCACCAATTGTAAACATTTGCTTTTTCCCATATGTGTGTGTATACACATATACACACAAATATATAAATATATATACACGCACACCCTACACTTTTTTGCCAGATATTTTAAAGCTGCAACATTACAATATTTCATCTCTAATTCTTCACCTTATCCCAAGAAAAGGACATTTTCCTATATAATCCCGATATTATTATTACACCAAAGTAAATGAACACTATTTAAATTATATCATATAAGTCCATATTCAATTTTCTTCATTTGTCCCCAAAATATCTTTTGTAGATTTATTTACCACAGTCTAGGACCTAACAAAGATACATGCATTGTATTTGGTTTTGTGCCTTTTTTTTTTGTATCTTTTAAGCCAGAATAGCCTCTTTTAAAAAACATGATATTAATCTAAGAGTTCAGGTTGTTTGTCTTATAGAAAGTCCACTTATTGGATTTGCTGATATTTCCTCAAGATTAGATTCAGGTTAAATTTGTTTGGCAAAAGTACTACATAAGTAATATTGTATATCACTTATCGCATTGGCCTATTGGTGATAATAGTTCCTACTATTTTCATTGTCCTAAATGAATGAAAAAAAAAAAACAGAAATAGATTTAATATGTAAAAGTTGCAGTTGGGCCAGATGAAGTTATTATAATAGTGAATTAGGGGAGGGATAACTGTGTCATTATATGCATGGCACATATTCTTATAGATATGCCCAACTTAAAAACACTTACTCTGTAGCAATCAGTACAATATTTACATTTTGAGGGCAATTTAGTTGTAACAAAATAATAGCATCCATCATATTAAATTGATGCTGTTACTTAGAATTTTGTAGTTTGGTGTCAAATTTCTAACTTTAATTGTTAAGAAGAGCTATAAACATCAAAAAGTATACCTAGGTTTATACCTATTTTAAAAACTGTGATAAAAATGATTTACATCAGCTATGGGAGTGCCAAAATTATTTAACTTTGAAAGTATATAGGTCCATATATTACTTAAGTAAAGCAAAATTGGTTTAGCTCTGTTTATTAGACACTTCTAATTAGGCCTATAGCTTTTGACCCAGAGAGACTGGCCATGGAAATGATGGAAATAGTAAATGAAAAGTCATTTGGCAGTTGGTTTTCTTATTTTCCAATTATGTGCATTGCAGTAGTTGCTCCTGAGCAGAATATGAAAGTGGGTGGATAGCTCCTCAGGCACTCTTTGTACAGCACATGGTAAGATGCCAAGTATGGACCAGGGAAGAGTGACTTTCTGTACGCTCTTTTATTTTTATCTATTGTATATATTTACTTCCTTTGTCAGGGGGTGGCAGAAGATAGGAGATTTCAAGAGACAGATAAATTATTAGAGGCTTGTCAAAAGTTATTTTTAGGAGATCGGACAGCTTTTTGAAGTTTTTCCTTGGAAAGATAAAGTTTTCTGCAGTAGTGATTGGATCCAAAATGGTGTATTATGAAGAATATGTGATCTGAAGTCAGAGGCTCCGCCACTTATTACTAATACCTAAACAACTTGGCAAATCAGGCCCTCAAACTCAATTTCCTCACCTGCCAAATAGGAATAATAATATAGACCCTACCCATTTCACAGCATAGGAGAGGATAAAAATGCTTTATAAGCTGTATATGTTTTAAATTGCTTTTGTAAAATTAACTTGCTTTCCCAGTTTTACAAATGGTCTGTTAGTGTTATATAAAAATCTCCTAATTAGACTGACTTTCTGAAAGGCAGTGTGGTTGCCCAGCATGTGAGGAACTATGTTCAGGTGAAAAAACTGGAGCACCATTAGTAGTTGAGCTATACTATAAAAATTAGTCAAATTCTAAAAGTGATCAAAATGAGCAGTGGGTACAGAAGGAAACTTCCTTTTCACTAGATACCCTTTCATACTGTTTATTATAGGCATGCATTGCCTATTCAAACTTCATGCAATTGGAGGAACTCAGAGATATGACCGTGTGTTGCTTAGACATGCCCTGACAGCAGCAAAGGTGAAACTGGACTAGGTAACTTGCATAGAATTCCCCTGGAAAGCGAGGTCAGTGCTTTGTCTGTAATCGTAAAACTCCTAGAGAGACAAGACAGGTCACCCCTTTGCAAGAGCACTAATAACACTACTACCATCTCTGCTTTCAGTGGGAAAGGGGAACCTGTGACTGAACTCAGTTGGCACTCCTGCCGGCAGCTCCTCTACCAGGCGGTGGCCACAATCCTGGCCCATGCAGGCTTTGAGTGTGCAAATGAAAGTGTCCTGGAGACCCTAACTGATGTAGCACATGAGTACTGCCTTAAGTTCACCAAGTTGCTGCGCTTTGCTGTGGATCGAGAGGCCCGGCTGGGGCAGACTCCTTTCCCTGATGTCATGGAGCAGGTATTCCATGAAGTGGGCATTGGCAGTGTGCTCTCCCTTCAGAAGTTCTGGCAGCATCGCATCAAGGACTATCACAGTTACATGCTCCAGGTGAGGTGACCCTGTGCAGAAGTGAGTAAGGATGTGTAGTCCAGGGCTGTTGAGCAGGATCCCACAATACTTGCTGTAGAATGCAGAGCACAGGGTCTTGGAACAAAGTGGACATAACCTACTTTCCCCATGGCCCTAGCTGAGATTCACTGGCCTCATCCCTGGCCTGGCCAGACCCAGGGGTCTCCTTTACTCAATGAATGGCCCCAGTTATTAATACTTCCTCTGGAAGAAATCATTATAGATAGGTATATGGAGTTTGAGAATGTGGTTAGCATGCTTTTATACAGCAAACTTTTAGTGAGTGCCTATTGTGAGTCAGGCACTGTGGGATACAGCGGTTAACAAGACAAGCTCCTTGAGTCTACATTCTTGTTGAGAGAGAAACAAAAATAAATAATAATCAAAACAATTTCAGATGGCGTTCAGTGCTCTGAAAAACAAAACAGTAAGGTGATGCTGCCCAAGGGTGGAAGAGCATGAAGAGACCTCATTTTGGGTTAGAACCAGAAATATCTCTTCAAGCTTGTAGCCTTATGCAAGTCATTTGTTCACTGTTTTGGTTTCCCCAAATCTAAAATATCATAAGGAATTTTTAACGTCCAACAAAAAAACCTTTACTAAGTGATGCAGATTTCCTGTACCATTTGTTATCCACGATGTCAACTGTTAGTTTTTATAGCCCAAAATGTGATCATTTGTCCAAGTTCTGATTTAGCTTTAACAGTCTATTTTTTACCTTTATGTAACTTTTAATTAATGACATACGCTCTGCAAACAAATTTTCTTTATATATCTCTATCATTTACAAATACAAACTCAACACCTTAAACAGATTCTTTTCATTGGCAGCGAATGCTTTATTCATTTTCACATTCCATTGGCTTTTCCATGGGATGCTACAAACTGGCTATCCAACTTGCTTTTAACATTTTTTGGAAAATTGTCTCCTGCTTGTCAACAGATTAGTAAGCAACTCTCTGAAGAGTATGAGAGGATTGTCAATCCTGAGAAGGCCACAGAGGACACTAAACCTGTAAAGATCAAGGAGGAACCTGTGAGTGACATCACTTTCCCTGTCAGTGAAGAATTGGAGGCTGACCTTGCTTCTGGAGACCAGTCACTGCCCATGGGAGTCCTCGGGGCTCAGAGTGAGCGCTTCCCATCTAACCTGGAGGTCGAGGCTTCACCACAGGCTTCAAGTAAGAGAAATCAGCTTACTTTGATTCTGGGTGATTCGCCAGTCTTGGTACTTTCTACTTTATGGAATCATACTCTGGAAATGGAAGAACAAAAGTGGGAGTAGGCAGAATGAAAAGCCCAAAAACAAATACAGCTTCACTGACCTAAAAATACCAACATTCTTCTCTTTGTAATTAGCGAACTAGTACAGCTAAAGTAATTCCTGGTTAGAATGCAATATGTATCATCCTGTTGAGTACCAGTTAATTCAGCTGACCCAGCTGGGTTGGCAGATGTCCCCTTCTTCCCTTAGTTTTATGTATTGGTCCTTCCTGGTGCTTGTACTCAAGTTGATTAAGACAACTTCCAGATAGACAGATGGAGTTGTATTAATTGCTCAAGGATATTTGAATAGTTGGGCTTCCTTCCTAGAGTAACCCAACAAATTGGAGCTGAAAGGGATTGAAATAGGGCTATAGCTAAGAGGCAGCTGGCCTCTTCTTCCAGGTAGACTCTGATTACCTTAGGAACTAGGATGACTTCTTATTTCAGTTAGATTACAAATTAGTCTAGACACTCAGTTCTTTACAAATATAAATTTTCACTTAATCAATGCACAAATGATGCAAATAGCAAATCCTCAGAATTAGGTCACGGTTTTTAAACTGTTAAGCAGGGAGCCTTTCACCATGGAAGAATAACCACAGACCAGTATTGCTAGAACATACAGAAACAGAAGGACCTTGTTGCAGACTTAGGGGCTGTGTTGCTTTTCAGCAGACTGGGAACTGCCAGCATTTGGTAGTGATCACTACATAATGTGAGAGAGAACTAGTGACCTTAACAAAAGCAGGAAAATAAGACAGCCCCTTTAGAGGAAGAAAGAACAAGCAATCTTAACAGGGCAGGAGCCCATGGTTGTGCCTGTTTTGGGGCCATGAAACGGAATCCTTCTACATATATAGTTTTACTTCCCAGGTTTAGAAAAATGGTGGGTGAGATGGGGTAAAGGAGGGTGGAGGAAGTGGAAAAGAAGATATTCAGAGTTGGCAGCTTTTTGAAGCAAAGAATTACAACCATCTTCTGCAGACGAGTGTCATAGTATAAACTGAGCTCAAAGGCCATCAGTCTTCCCTGGTTGGTATGTTCATTGTATTTTATTCCAGCCTTGGCTTACCACTAGTTATGTTTTCATTCTAGGTACAGAGGTAAATGCTTCCCCTCTTTGGAATCTGGCCCACGTGAAAATGGAGCCTCAAGAGAGCGAAGAAGGCAATGTCTCTGGTCACGGTGTGCTGGGCAGCGATGTTTTCGAAGAGCCCATGTCAGGCATGAGTGAAGCTGGGATTCCCCAGAGCCCTGATGACTCAGACAGCAGCTATGGGTCCCACTCCACTGATAGCCTCATGGGGTCCTCCCCTGTTTTCAACCAGCGCTGCAAGAAGAGGATGAGGAAAATATAAAAGGAAAGGAGGGAGATTTTCTGTCCAAACCCAACAGAAAACCTTAATGTATTCACATTTATTTCCACAGTGATTTGACTCTGATTCAAAACACAGATTTTCCTGATTTCAGTGGAACTGGACTTAAACAAGTTTGCATTTTACTTTTGCATTGTTTTTGTAGTTTTCTACAAGCAAGCCACTTTTTACAGGTATCGTAATGTTGGGGTGGTAATCAGACCAAGCAGCATCCCTGACTGCTGTCTCTACTTGACTAGAAAAGTTGCTGAGCTTCTCTAGAACTGTTTCTCTTGCACAACTGAGAATTATACCAGTTTGACTTTACCTTGTGGAGATGTTGTAAAATTGAGATGTCATTAACCTTCGCTATGCTTGAACAACTCACAAGTAAAAATATATGCTGGTATCAGATGTCAGTTTTTCATTTAATTTGTTTCATTTTTGGTTCAAGTCTTTGGGAATCCAGTACTGATACCAAACAGGAAACAGCTAATTTCTGCACAACTTATCAGTAGTGTTTTGTAAACTGTTTTTGCCGCCCATAAACTCTCATAAAATCAGGTCTGTGGTAAAACAGTATTTTTGCTTATTCAGACAACCCTCTACTCATCCACATATTTCCTTCTTCCTTTTCTAGACTCATTCCATCTATCCTCATCCTTTTTGTCTTTATTTCCACTCAGATCTTTAAAAATTTTCACTATGTACATTTTTTTTTCCATTTTTCTCCTTTGTGAAGGAGACAAACAGGACCCATCCAAAGACAGGAGGACTGTGCTTCCTTCATTTGTTGCATCTGCTTGGCCATCAGAGGACAGCAGTCCATTCCTTTGCCAGAATTCAATATCTGCACATGGTACTTCTACTGGATGGGTAGCCTCTAAAAAAATAGGCATCTTTCTGCTTTACATTGCACCCTGAACAACTTAACTGTTATTATTCATCCATCACAGTACTGCCCTGCTTGGCATCTGATAGTCTCTATCAGTATTAAGAAAATGATGCAGCACTGGAATAATTAGGAGTAATTAGCAAATGTGTGCTTTATGCCTTGGCTATAGATACCAACATGTTAAATACTTCTGAAGTTTGTTTTTTGGGTGTAGAATACCAGTCTTATGAAATTTAGAGTACTCCTTTAATAAAGACCAAAAGCAAGGCATAGCTTTAATTAGTACATTACTGAGCACTTTAAATGTCCAAGGCATTGAGAATAAAGAATAATGCAATAGCAAGTGAGGTTATAATCTAAACTGTTACCTCATCATTTTATGAATTTGCTAATTATACATCTTTAGGACACTTATCTAAACCCTTCCTGTTCCAGGCTTAGCTTCATTTTCCCTTTATGAAAGTAGACATCAGAAAGCCTCCATAAAGTAGCCATCTAATATTTAATTCATTCAATTAGGAAATATTTATTGAATACCTATTATGTGCTAGGTCCTATGCAAAGGATACAAAGATGAATAAGACTTTGTGCATGCCCTTATGGAACTTATAGCATAGGCCAGACAAGTTATTCTTTAAGTAAAAAGTATTTAAAGGCACTCAGGGGAAAAGCCAGGTATGGTCAAGTTTTGCTATGCAAATGGTTTCCTCCTTAAGAACAGATTCAAATTTTTAGACCAGTAGTTCCCACAAGGTATAGAAATATTGAAATTAATACTTCATGGTAAAATAAAATACTTTTATTTTTAGAATGTTTAAATTTGAGAATAGGCACCAGATGGTCATGGTTAGGGTACTGAGATAAAGCGGGTCATGTAAAGAGCTGGCCTGGAATTATTACAGGCTATTTGAGTTAGAGCAGTGGTTCAAAGAGATTGCTGGGCCCCATGCCCAGTTTCTGATTCAGGTCTTCAGTGTCTGGTTTCTAACAATTTCCCAGGTGATGCTTATGTTTCTGGTCCAGTGGTACAGAACTACTGAATTAGGAGTACAGTTTAGGCAGGGATAAAATTCCTTAAGAGTACTATGTCTTAAGTTATTGTGAAGAATGTGGAGGCAGGGTAAACCCTTCTCATGACTGCTATATACGGAATGTACACTTGACATTCCATGGTCTTTTGAGCAAATCACCAAGGACACTCTGTATTAAGTTCAAAGTACAATACAATGGGGCCTGGCTCTGTAACTGGTTACCAAGTATGTGTACAGGTGAAACTTTAGTAAACACCACCTCTTCCTGAGACACGTTTGGGCATGTGGCTTTAAATCTCTGTTGAACAGAAATGAATCTATTTGCCATTATATAATTTTCTTATTTGAAATTATGACAGGAAGGCCTACAACAAAGTTAAAAACTTTATCCAAGTGATCATTGAAAGCAGGATTTTTATTATGTTTTGCCTACTTTCTTCAACAAGCCTGGTGTCCTGTAATGAGCTACCCAGTGTGAGGCACAGTGCATACTAAATACTAACATTGGTTGCCAAGGAGACTCCACTGCCACCCTGGACAAGTTCAAGTTTCCCCTCTCCCTCAGTGCTAAAAGGGAACTCATGGATCAAGGGCAAGATGCTAGGAAAGTAGAACCTATGGATCCAGTCTCATGATAGAGATCTGAAACAAACAATAAGTTCTCTCTATTCCACCCGTCAGTAGCAAAAGTACTTAAGGTCAAATGATAGCTCGAGGTTTTATACTTGAAGGAAAATCGGCAGCCAAGAAAAGAATATCCTTCAAGCTTGCAAAAATCCAAGGGAATTGGCATCTACCTGCCAGGCCCAAACGTTTTCTATCCCTGGCTTCACCTGAGTCAGGAGATTGTCTTAAGAGAAACTCTGCTATTCTAAACAAAATTGTCCTTTATACTAACCCCCAATCACAGGTAAGGATAGTTTTTTTCAGAGTTCCAAACTTTTGGACTTCTAGAAACTATTTATTGTTTCTCTTCCAGTACTGTGCCATTGATTCTTGCATGAAATTCTGGAATGCTGGCTCTTCATGGCTTTCCTCTGTAACTGCAAGGAAAAAAAATTCAATTTTTTAACTCTCCCAATAGACAGGTGGATTAGAGCTGCTGTCACCCACCCATCCATCAGAAACAGTACTCTATTTCTAAGAAATTTAAGTGTTCACTACACCCAATAAGGAAATATCTCCCAGAAGCATGCTCCATTTATCATGTTGCCCCAAATGTACAAATTTCATCTGTAAGTGGGGAGAACAACTTCCTGATGAAGTATTCCCAAGTATTTTTAAGAGAAATGAAAACATATGTCGACACAAAGACCTATTAATGAATATTTATAGCAGCTTTATTTATAAGCGCTAAAATCTGGAAACAACACAGATGTCAATCAGGTGGTAAATGGATAAACAAATTGCAGTACCTCCACATAACAGAATATTACTCAGCAATAAAAAAGAACACACTACTGATGCATGGCAACAACATGGGTGGATCACAAAAGCATTACACCAAGTGAAAAAAAGTCAAATGAAAGTTAAATACTGTGATTGCCAATTAAATGACATTCTGGAAAAAGGCAAAATTATAGGAACAAAAATCAGATCAGTGGTTGCCAGGAACTAGGTGTGTGGGAAGGGAGTAAGTTAAAACAGGCATGAGGGAACTTTTGAAATGATGGAAGTGCTCTGTATCTTGATTATGATGGTGGTTACAAGACGATACACACACACACACACACACACACACACACACACACACACACACACTTCATGGTAAAATAAAATACTTTTATTAGCATATTCAAATATGCTAAAACTTATCAAACTACCTTAGCCACCTCTCACCTCTGTGGTCAATATCATCAGTGTCACTGTCTGCTCCCTCATCCTCTTCATCCAAGGTTCCCCGAGTCAGGATCAAGTCAGAAGGGTCCCGCACAGGAGATAAGCTGTCTGCGGAGAAAACACCAGTGGCATGTCATGAACACATGCCTCCTCAAAAGGGGTAAGTTTTGAATCAGTAAGTAACTATGATAAATTTGACAAGATGAAAGTGATCATGATAAAATGCAGGCTCTTCTTACCTCTTCTAAGTGTATTGTTAGAACCACTTAATATTTCTATAGTAGTTTAGTTCACAAAGTGCTTTTACCATCCCAATAACCCAAGAGGCCTCGTTTTTAAACTGAGGAAAACAATTCTCAAGTGGCTTATCTTGGTAGAAACATCATTCGTTTTTACTAGCTCACAACTCAGAAGAGACTATGGTTATTCTCATGAAGGCTAAAGACATCTGAGCAGATCCGGTGTGCTGGTGAGTCAAGGGGGAAAGTGTGCAGCACTGAGAAAGCTTCCTAGGGGAAATTAAGTTCAAAGAGGATCTAAAAAATAACAGAAGCTGAAATGTTCTAGAGTAGAGAAGCCAGGGCACTACTCGAAAATAAGAGTGAGGGGGAAAATGAAAAACTGAATTTATTAATAGAGGCAAACTCCCTACTCAGGAAAACTGAGTAAGAGCTGAGCTCCAATAATCAGGAAAAAGTCTAATCAGGTAATTCCTGGGCAGGGGATTCAACCTGTGGGGGGATTGAGCTCTATGAGAACCTAAAACTATGTCCAAGTATCCTAAAGCCATGGGAGGACATGACTACCCTCTCTTTAGGTGCCTAAGAGGTTAAGAGGGCTCAGCTGGAAACAAGGGTGGCTAACAGCACCAACATCAAGGGACACAAATCTCAAGTGGCCTGTGGCCCTGAGAAAGGATGATGACGTGGGGTGCTGGTAGTCAATACTTCATTCTCTGCCCAACTAAAAATTATACAACTACACTTGTGATTTTCCTCGAATAATTTACTGAAACACCCTCCAACCTTCAACAGGTTATCTGAGTACAGCAGACCCTTTGCTACAGGAGATATAACAGTTGCCCCTTCATGTATTCTTGAGTGATTCCGAAGGACCACAGCACACAGAAATTTACATTGCTGAGGTACGCAACAAGGATGGCCCGGGCGAGTTCACTCAGTGAACCCAGCCGGTTCCCAGCATCTCCTCCTCCAAGTGGCTCTGCTGTTCTCTCTTGGATAGCAATGGCTTTCATGAATAGAACGGCCAGTCCATCAATAAGTGTGGTGGGTGGGAGTGTATATATGTAAATGAGCACCAGCCTAGAAATCCCTAGTGAACCAATGATAAAATGAATTCAAACAATTAAAATAGTAAAGTAGCAGAATAAAAAGACTAATGTATAGAAATGAAAAGCCTTCATATACACAAACATAACCAGTTGGAAGATATAATGGTTCAGAAAAGCCCATTTTCAACACTAAGAAAAAAGATAAAATCCTTGGAATAAATTTAACAAAACCCACATAAGGAAAACAATCTTGAAAGACACAAAGTGGGTCTTACAAATATAAATATATCCCTTGTTCCTAGATAGGAAGACTCAACATCATAGAGATGTCAGTTCTCCCAAAATTAATTCATGAATATAATACAATCCCAATAAAAATACCAAAAAGCTTTTTTTTTAAATCAAGCTAGAGAGTTCTATAACTCATGTGGAAAAAATGAGCATGCAAGAATAGCCAGGGAAACACTTTAAAAAAAAAGTAGAAGGGGGACTAGCCCTTAGCAGATATTAAAACATACTCTAAAGCCTGTACATCATTAAAACAGCATGGTATTGGCACACAGTCCAGAAAATAAAAGAGGTAGGCCAGAAATATATCCAAGTACACCTGGAATTATAGTGTATGATACAGGTAGCACCTTAGATCACTGCGGCAAAGACAGACTTTTTAATAGTGTCAGTACAATTACTTATGAAAAAGGTAATATAGACATACATCTCACACCATACCTAAGAAAAAACGCCAAGTGTAGAAAATGAAGCCATACAAATACTAGAACATGAGTGAATTCCCCTTTAACAGAGGTGTCGGTAAAGGGTTCCCAACTATGACTCAAAATCCAGTTGCAATAAAAGATAAACAAATTTGACTACATCAAAACAAAACTTTTTCATGACAAATAACACCATGAACAAAGTCAAAGGCCTGTGACAAAGGGAAGAAAATATTTACACCCTGTATCACAGAAAAATGGATACTATCCCTTCTACATTAACGGGTATTAAAACTAATGAGTGAACATTTGAAAATTAAAAGTACGTTTATATAGTCTCAAAGCATCAACCCAAGAAAATACTTATTACGAAGGGAAAAATAACAACTTTACAATGAAAAATCCTGGCAGACACCACTTCAAACAAATAATCAAAGTTAACGTCATCTGCAATGGGACGAATCAACATCCTGTGCCTCCTGATATAATAACCTATGGACGAAACGCAACTTCACTTTTGTAAAGGTCTGCCAAAAATGCACCACCGGAATCGAACCAGGAGGAAACACCCGATAAACCCGAAGTGAGGAACGTTCCGTAAAATAACTATCCTCTATACTTTAAAAATGTTAAGGTTACGAAATACAAAAAAACTAAGGAACCGTTTCAGATTAAAGGAAAATAAGTATTAAAAAAAAAAAAACTAACAAAGTGGACATCAAGTACCTTGCCAAAGTAAAGCAAAAACTACCTGAAAAGAAACCAATATGATATAGTTGTACTCAGCTTTCAGGGATTTGCTTTTCCACGTGTGTGGGTGTGTGTGTATATATATAATGTAATACATATAAATGCAAAAATATACATACACACATATAAATGTAAATATGGATAAAGTAAATGTAACAAATACAAAGACTAAAGAACCATTCCAGATTAAAGACGACTATGAGACATGACAACTAAATGCAAGGCAGAGCCAGATAGGTAGATCTAAAACCACATTTACTTTCCTTTTCTCTTTCTCCCTTTAAATATCATTATCTTCCTGCTGAGTAGAAATAAGTGTACCCCCTTTTAGATCCTGACACCAAGGACCCTCTAATACCTGTGGCAGCCCCTGTGTCCAAGGCTACAGAGCCCATGTCTTTCCGGAGGCGTTCCAGTTGTTCTTTCTGCTGCTGGCTCTGTGCACTGGCCTGTATACAGAGAAAAAAATATCATCATATTCAAAAAGGAGCCCAAGTTAGACGCCAGACTACTAACTGGAGATGACCGATTATACAAATAGTAGAGACTAAACATAAGAAACAGCTCATGGGGGCAGAAACGCTGAGCAGTGTGGGCCCAGAATAGCTGAAATTCAGGCTCAAGGGCTCTGCAGACTGAATCAGAAGTTTCAGAAACTGGACACAAAAAGAACCCTCAAGCAGTCATAATAGGAAGTTCACTGAGAAGGAGCCCAACGTAGCCAATGGGGACACCTGATCACTTGGGATAAGACCTGTGAATCACCTCTCTGTTCCTAAACAAAATTCTGCAACTAACCTTTAAATGGGCCTTGGAGTAGGGGTGGGAGTGGGGCACAGTAAGGGCTTAGCACATATAACAGGAAAAACCTGATTTTTAAAACTTTAAATAAAGAGAAGAAAAATCAATAAGAGGCCTTTATGCATCCAGACAGCATACATAGAAATTTACAAACTTAAATTAAGAAGAATCTCAAAGATACACTGATGACCAAAACAAAAGCAGGAGGTTCAGAATAGAGTTTAAGGGGTTTTTTTTGTTTGTTTGTTTTTTTAGTGGCCCTAAAATATACAAACAGTCTTTTATCTTACCAGTGATTTCTTCAGACGCTCATATTCAGGACGATATTCCCTGGAAGAGAAACACTTTCTAAATTCCTGTGCTTAATAATCTGTTCTGCCCACCTCCACATCACTTCTATTTTCCTAGGACTCTGACAATAAAAAAAGATCTTACTTTTCTTAACATCAGACATAACAAGTGTTACTTGCTGAGATTCTATCTCTATGGAATTAAAAGCCAAGGTGCCTGCCCTCACCCTGCAACTAGAAAAACAGAAAAAAGTGACTGTTAGGCTGGAAAGATTAACTCTGGAAGCATGACTGCTGAGCTTATCATTCTTTTGGATAAATATATGGGATAAGTAACAGAAGCTAGGCCTGTTAGTTCCAGGAAGCCCAAAATATAATTTTGTGGTTTAGCAGGGCAACAATGGAAGCATACAAAACAGTTTAACCCAAGGCTTTGATAACACCACCATCCCCCTCCAACCCCCCCCTAAAAAAAAAACTCTTGTCTGATGAATCAGAATAAAAATAATGTGTGGTTGTTAGGATCATGCTAAGTGATGTGGTTGTTAGGATCTTGCTAAGTATGAAGCCAAAGGAGTAAGCTAGTCAGCAGCCAAGTAATAGGCTATGGGCCTAAAGGACAGTATCTACGTGCTTGGACTCGACTTTCCTTTAGGTGAACGGAATTCCAGTATTAACTACGACAACAGCTGTAACAACCATTTATTATGATATGTGCTGACTAGGTGTCAGCAATTGCACTCGGTGCTTCAGATGTTTTCTCAAATAGTCCTCACAGCGACCTGAGCAACAAATGCTATTATCCCTGATCTACAAATGACGAAAACTTGCCAAGGTCACTCATTTATTAAGTGGAGGAAACAGAAATCCAATGCATGCCTGTCTGGCTCCAAAGTCTAAGTTATTAATTGGGGGTCAGCTCGTGTGGCAAACAAGCCAAATCAAGCCCACTGCTTATTTTTGTAAGTAAAGTGTTACTGGGATGCAACCATACCCAATCATTTACAAATTGCCTATGGAAGCTTTTATACTACAACAGTGGGAGCAATAGCAGCAGAGATCGTATGGCCCACAGAGCCCAAAATATTCTGGCTTTTTACCAAAAAAGTCTGATGACTACAGCGTTTAACCATTCAATACAGTGAACATGTTTTACTTTTGCTTCTAAAAAAAGTTACTGGGGACTCGTTACCCCTAAGTGTGGTCAGATCCAATACACATATACATGGCGAATATATAAGCTATGAAAATCAAAAAGCTTTGGCTGGCAAAACTACTATATCGAAATTGTGGGTTACTAAGAATGCCAACAATAGGACATTCCTTTATCCTCACCTTTCATATTCTTCTGCAGCACTGGTGACTTGCATGAAAAGTTCATCTAAGCCTGTACCCAGAACAGCAGACACACCCACCACCTGTCAAAAGCAACATTAATGCCACTGAAGAAACAAATGTACATTTTTAAATGAAGTACATTATTTTATTCAAATGTCATAAAATCTTCATAAAAGAACTTTAGACACTTCAAGAAGTCTCTGGCAAAGAGTAAAGCTAAAACAAAACAGCATATGCCTACTCAAACATCACAGAAATAAGTCTATGGAAAATAGAGAACTGAAAAAGAAAGATAATTAGAACTGAACAAATAGCAGGACTTTTTATCTATTCCCTACCAAATCAAACCATTGTCTGTTCTCTATAAAGATTTGCTTGGGCAATTAACATACTCTCTGCTATCCATATCCACTTTGGTTATACAAACCTTACCCTTCCTTCAAAGCATACCTCTAATGCTATATCCTCCCAAATCTCTCATTTCAAAAGTGACCTTCCCTCTCACCACCATCAGATCCAACTTCCAATCTTTCTTAAGGTACTTACTACCATATATCATGTTTCAATTCTGTGTATAGCCTTCTCTTCTAACTAGGCCATAAACTCTCTGAGAATAGGATCTCTATCTTATCTAACTTTTAAACCTCCAGTTTTTAATAGGTAATGCTTTAAAATTTACTTTTCAAAAGGTAATGAACTTCCTTTCTAAGAAAGGTTCAAAGCCAGCCCTGTGGGTTAAAAGGTTCTCCTGGAGAGACTGTTAGTATGAGCAAAAGAGAAAGTTTACCCTGAGTGAGCTGTAAAACTCGTCTAACACCAGGCTCATCGAACGAGTCAGGTTACTGACATACGTAGTCTCTTGATTCAGGGCATCTTGGAAAGCCTCAAAATCTTGCATCCATTCCACTGCAAAGCTGTGATCAATGATGTCAGTCTGTACCACAGAGAAGTCAATTATCAGCAACCAGAGATGAGTTTAGACATCAAACAATGGCCAAAACAAATTCTTTTAAGTGGTGACAGCAAAAAGCAATTATTCATATATTTTCTTTCCCTGCTTCCCCCATTTCCTCCTCCACTGCAATAGCCACAAGAAGCCAAGACTTTCTATAGTGTAAATAACTAAGTGAAGATATGTGTTCCCTTGGATGAAGCAAATCCTTCACTATCCACTGCCAAGTGATCATGGTCACAGTGGAGGCCAGCATCTTCCAGGCCCTGGAGTCAAGTAGTCTCTTTTATCCCAGCCATCAACCACCAAAGAAGTTTTGTTTTGGTTCGTTTTGCCTCTTCCAGTAGACTAGCAATTCCATTCCCTCTTCCCCTCCTTGCACGGTCTTAATTCTGAAGGATAACCTATATGCTATGGTTGAGGGGCTGCTCTATCTAGGCTAAAATAACTGTGGATGAAAGTCAGTGATAAATGGTCATTTAATCTGATTGAATCTTCTTCCCCAAAGTGATCATGACTTGGTTTTAGTTAAGCTTGATCTGCTCTCCAACATCTGAAATAACCCTTTTCACCTACCCAAATCTTTCAATAACACAAGGTTCTGATGAAAAACAGATACAGTACTGAATCACAACAGTAAGGATCCACTTACTTTATTCATGACCACAATGAAAGGCAGTTTGGTTTTATACAAGATGCTGAAAATCAAACAACACATTATTAGTAAAAGCATTTAAGCTCTTGTTTACCCAGTGTCGGTCTGTGGGACTGAGTAAAGAGAAGGGGGGTGGATTCAGATTCTAAATATAAGTATCCCTTCTTACACAGCACATATTCTCCTCTCCCAAGAGGCAAACCGTCATCACCATCAAGCAAACACACACATACTGTTTCTTGGAGTAATAACGCTTTGCTACTGATCCTGTTTCCAGTGTGTGTTTGCTCAGTTGTTTGTTTTTACCAAATAACTCTTATGCTGTCAGTCATCAAATTTCTTTATTATTATTATTATTTATTATTATTTATGCCTACAGCACCTGGTTTTCCTAGGTGGTCTCCCATCCAAGTACTAACCAGGTCCAACCCTGCTTAGCTTCCGAGATCAGACATTGGGCTTGTTCAGGGTGCCATGGAGGCAGACCATGGGGCATGGCTCCACTGAGGCATGAACCCAAGAACTTCTGCGTGTAAAGCAGACGTGCTAATCGCTACACTATGGAACCATGTCCTCAGTCATCAAATTTCGATTGGACTAGGATTTCTTGAATCTAATTAGAAGGGACATCCCTAGTTACATGAGAAGGGACAAATGTGTTGGTGATGACTTTTGTGTATCCCCAAAATCAAATTCTCTCAGTTTTAGTGACTGCCTTGCTCCTGGGTTTAATGCACTAACATAATCTAGAGTGAGGCATGTCCTTCCTCTCTTAATGTCACCACACTTGGGACAAAACTATGTGTTTTGGAATTATCAACAATCTTTTTATTCATAATTTCTCCTCGTGTTATAATTTCACACCACCTAACACAGAAAAGGGATTCTATTCTATTTAGACTTGGGTTTCATTCAACTGACAGTAACTACCAGAAGATTCATATTCGTACACCGTCTGTTTCTGTAGCAAGCAAGGGAGGAAGATGAGAAGATGCTGACAGAGAATGCCAACAGCCTGTTTTCTCTTCTGACTCCTCCCCAACTTACAACCACTAAGCTGTGGGGCAAATCTGAATGAACACAAATCTAGGAGGCAAGCACTCAGTACTCCAAAACAAACAAGAAGACAACTCAAAAACATACCTTGGTGTAATATTATGCCCACCCCTAATCAGTTACCTGCAGGCATAGAGCATATTGGACATGAAGGTCACTGGGTTGGTACTTCTCGAAGTGTCCATCACATAAATGACAATTGTTGGAAATGAGGATGCCTAAAGCCACAACATAATCCAAGCCTTAGCCAGAAGGTACATCACCTGTGCCCAAGCTTTTCCTACCTTCCTTAGCAAAAGAGAACTCGACGTAGAGTGTATAAAGCTTCTACAACTCCCACATAAGGTCCCAGACAATAAAAAGATGCTTATCCAGTCTAGCTCTCAGTAACAAGTCCTACAGTACTTACCAGGGCCTCACTGATGATTGTTCCAGAAGCTGACCAGGTGAATACTTCAATCTGTCCAGGTGTGTCAATCAAGACATATCTGTGTCAGAAAAGGCCATTAAAGAAGTATTACACTTGTGCAATGCTGAAAATGTTCCGTCACACAAAACACCAAACACCTGGTTATCAAAATTGGAATAACCTCTTCCCACTGCCAAGTCTAACTTCCTCCCACTGCCTTTAAAATATATACTACATTCCTCAGGCTATGTTCGATGGCCAATATTCATGCTAATGGGAAAAAGCAGCAGTCCATAAATTATTGCAAATGATCACGAGAAGCTGTGATAGTTACAGAAAGACACTGCATTAAAAATGAGAGGCAAAACCAGAATGTAAATCTCTTGGGAAACCATCTGGTTGCCTAGGGGCGCGCATGGGGAAAGGTGGAGGGGAGGGAGGAATGGAGGGATAGGGGAATAATAAGTACATACAGGGTTTCTTCTTGGGTGATGAAAATGTTCTAAAATTGATCGTGGTAATGGTTGCACAATTCTATGACTACACTAAAAAGTCAATGAATTGTAACTTTAAAAAGGTGAATGTATTATGTATGTCTCAATAAAGCTGGTTTTAAAAATGAGCAAAGAATTTGAATAGACATTTCTCTAAATATATACCAATGGCCAATGAATACAGGAAAAGATCCTCAACATCATTAATCATTGAGGAAATACAAATCAAAACCACAGTGTGATACCACCTCACACCACTATGGTGGCTATAATCAAAAACAAAGATATAACAACTATTGACTGACAAGGATGTGGAGAAATTGGAACTCTCATGCACCGCTAGTAGGAATATAATGCAATGGTGCAGCCACCAGGAGCTGGAAGAAAGGTGATTAGGGAATGACTGCCAATGCATACGGGGCTTCTTTTGGGGGTGATGAAAATGTTCTGAAATTAGATAGTAGGTACCAATCTACGATTTTACGAATATACTAAAAACCACTAAATTGTATAAAGGAGTGTACTTTATGGTATGTGAATTTACATATCAATAAAGCTATTTTTTTAAAAACTACCTTTAGTAGATCTCATTTTTATAAAACCTTATCCATTCCATCCATCTTACCTTCTATTTATGTATATATGCCTAGATACATATAGAATGATAGCCGCTGATGATGATGATAATGATGATGATAATAATAATAATAATTAGTTATTTCTACCAGAAATCTCACGGGTGATGGTTTCATCTTTTAAGTTTTATGTATGGTTTGACTCTTTATAATGAGCATATATATCCTTTTTTACAAAAATCTTTCTTTAAAAAAAAGCATTAAAAATTTAACAATTAATTGTAGGTAATGATAACAAATATTTTACTTTATATTTTGATACATTCAAATTTAAAAATTTATTCTCTGTATTATGTAAATTATATCCATTTAAACGAGAATTAGAAAGGTGTTTGAGAGACTTTAATGCCAACATTATGGTTCCCCAAGAGAAAGGAGGTAGATAACTGAATTTGGACAGTTTCAAAATATCTCTCTAAGAGCCATGGACATATAACAAAGTAATTGGAGGTGGGATACTACTAAATTTAGCCAAATACTGGATAGCAACTTAATGATTTTCCCGCCTATTTTTTTTCACTTCTAAGGGTTCCATCTCAATTGACACCCTTTCAAAACTTGATGCTATCTTAAAATCCTTCAAAAAGCCTAGAAATGTGTCAACTACAGAATAATTAATGGCGTAAAACTAAAATCACTCACTTAGACATGTTCTGGGCCTTCTCAATAAATTTCATTACCTAAAAGAAAAGATGCCAATTACATCAGAATCCAATTTCAACACAAAAATCACAGGATCTTCTCCAGGGTGGCCTGCCTCAAAGACAGCATCAATTATTGAAACTTTGTGTTCTTAACTTTAGGGCAGCAATTAATAAACTCACTGAACCAAAGAAACATAGCCACATCAAGAGCACTGCCACACCCTGGAGCACAGTGCAAGACCCAGAGAAGCTGAAGACTTGATCTGCTACCTTCAAGTCACTTCTGCTGCTTTGGCAAAATGTTGATAGCCTGTCTCATAGAGTGACATCAGGGTAAAAAAAAAAAAACTGATTAAAAAAAATTCTTAAAACTCTTACAGAAGAAGAAGGTAATAGGGAAAATCTAAATGATGACAACTTTGTCACAAGTTAAAAGCCCCATTATTTTTCCATTCCGTGCCTGCTAGCCCATCTCACCAATCCACAATCCCCGCTTTCCCGTCTCTCTACTCCATCCTCTGGCTAATACTACAAGCCAATAACAGATCAAGAAATGAACCCAGGTCTCCTGGATTTTTGTTTCATTGGCTCTCACGAATATCCAATATGAAGTGTTTATAACATTGGTCATGCTCTCATAGCCTATTCTTCTATTAAAATTATTTTCTATATTTATATCCAGTTTTATTGCTCTTCTTCCCCAATGTTATCAAGCCAAGGCATTTAAAATTTTTACACAGTCATATCTGTACAAGTAAAAACAGGGAGACATACCTGATCAAATCTGGTAGCAAAGAGATTGAGTGAGGTCACTATGCCGCCGTTGGGCCCAAGCCCATATCTAGACACTAAGTTGAGGATTTAAACTGCTTATAGATCAATTTAGGTGATAAAGTTCATAACTAGGATATCATTCATACAAACTGCATTATATTAGTGGTCCATTAATGGATATTTGCAAACTAATCCTTGACTGGTATATACCACATAACCTTAACTTCATAGGGAAGTACTCATTATCAAGGTTTTCCTCATTTATCATTTTAGGGATGGCCAGACAAAATGAAGAAAATAAAGTGACCAAAACATAATTGAAAGATGCATCAGACAGTGACAGCCTTTGGCATTAGCCATTAATATCATCTGTGTAACACTCCTTGCTCTGATCCTCATTAATCAAGCAACCTGCTGATTATAATTAGTCTTCCATCTCACATAGTAATTTACTAAAAGTTGATTCCACTGAACCTACTAATTTCTGAGTTTCTCAGTCTGAAGAGGTAGTTACCAATGGATTTATCCTCCAAGGCAATACTACTTTCTGGGACTCAGGCGCACTACCAGCTAGCCTCTCATTCTCTGAGCTCTCTAATTACAAGAGCCTGCTATCTGAGAAGATGGTAAGAAAACCAAATCACATGCTAAAATAGTCTTTCTAATTATACCTACAATACTTATCCCCACATCCATCTTCCATCCTCTTAATAAAATTACTTTAGAGCAACTAAATGTAATTGCTAATAAATTTCACAAGGAAATGCAAAAACACTCTTTCAAGCCACAAAATACACAGATGGTAACTAGCCAGGGATGAGTCAACACAGAAGTAGATGTAAAAAAGGATACTGTTTCATCACTTCTTTATACTTCACAGTGTCACGAATATCTGGGGATGGGGAGGGTAGAGAATTAATTAGAATTTAACGCACATGAAATAACATAGCATAAGACCCTCCACCAATAATATTCTAAGCCAATAGGTCTTTCAAGTCATCTCTGCTTCCTCTAAGGAAAAAAATAAGTTTCTCTCTTGGTATCTGAGTTGCTTTTCAAATTTTTTTTTTTAATTTTTAAGCTGGGATCATTGAATTGTGAGAAAAAGAAACAAGATTTTGAAGAGAATAGAAGTGTAAAAGGTACCCTGTAAGTACTTTCTCTACCAGGAAGAAACTGAAACTAGCTTTTATGATTCTCTTCTACTAATTTCCCCAGCTTCACACTGGTTTCCTTCCTTTCAAAAGATAGATACCAAGTAACCCATGAAGAATATTAGGCTAGGAACTCTCAATATGGTAGAGATGGTCTGAGACAAGGAGAAAGTTTTATGAAACTTAAATACCTTATCAGTGACAATATACATAGAAAAATGAATCTGAATCAAGAAAAAAAGGGTTATTTCTTACTAATTCCCTACTGGTAACAGAGGTAATACAGCCATGATTTTTAAAAAAGAATTAATCTGTTCAGTAATATTTAACAAAACCTATCTACCAGTCTGTAGACCTACCCTATCAACTATTAGAATTCCATCTTTTAAGTGAGCAATTTTTTTTCCTAATTCCTCTCAAAACAATCTCTGCTTCTTAATACAAGGCCTTCCTTTATTAGTTTGTTTGGGGTACAAGCAGCTTAATAGGATTAAGAGGAGGTTTAAAAAAAAGGAGAGAATTAGCAGATAGTGATAGCCTAGAAATCAGGAAATCTAGATCCTATCTAGAATCATGACATTGGATCACATCCATTTTTAATCTTTTTAGAGTCAAGGATTCCTCTTAAAAGTCTAAAGATAACTGGGACTCTCTCCCCTAAACAATGTACATATGCGTATATATGTATAGTTTCCCATGTAACTTTGAGAGTGGAAGGAAGGTTCCTATAAATCAGCAAGTGAACTACTACACAAAAACTATATACTCTAACTCTGAGAAAAGAAAATGTTAAAAGTGAATGTATCAGAGCCTTCTGAAGGTTTTATGGCCTAGAAGCGAGAGGGCTTTGTGTCACTTCATTTTCCCAAAAAACAATAGCATGACACCTTCGGGTCAGAAAGGGGGAAGAAATAACGCTGAGTGGTGAGGAAACACGTTTAGGAAAGGGAGAGGAGTAAATAAAGAGAAAACATGAATAAGCGAGAGGCAAGTTTAAAGATTTTGGTAAATGCAAAGGAAACAAAAGTAGATAGTTTAGAAAAAATAAAAGCATTGAAAAATGGCAGGCTGAAGGCTTTCCATTCTGAGGCATTTCACAAAGAACTGGCACAGTTTACTTACCAATATTGGCAGGAAAGGGAACTTCATGCACAGCTGGGTCCAGGTTGATCACATAAGGTGGAGAGCCTTGGCTATGCAGGTGTCCTGTGAGCCTCTGTGGCAATATAGGGAAAAAGACTGAGTGAGACAAAGGAAGCATTATAAGGGGACAAAGAACATTTCCCTCTATCTGAAATATTCGCCCCCAACATTCGACTCTCAGTTGAAATGCTAACTTTCTGTATTACTCATTTCAGAACCTCCACTACTCTTGATCACTTATTTGTTTTGTGGGTTTTTTTCCCCCAATCATCCCCCTGAACAGTTGTTCCCTGAAAGCAGGAGCCTTGTCAACCTCATTTTCACTGTATTACCAGTGCCTGTGTCAACGTGAGAAATGTCCAAACCCATTCTTATAAATTTATTTGGCCAAACTGACAACTGTCAGGAAGCATGATCTCATATCCTCCTGAGAATGGGCTCTGCAGTTTCTTTTATGCATTTGGAATTAAGAAGGTAGCACAAGGCAGATTAAATGAAGGTAGGAGAAAGCAAGGAAGGGGATTGGACTACAGGACAGTTAATAAGATTATGTGCTCTCTTGAAAAAGAGGGATTTCAAAGGTGTGTTAATCTAGATGCACAAAAATAATGGACAGGGCTTGCTTAAGGCAAAGATAAAGCTTTATTATGCCTGGGGCGTGATATACACCAAACCCTACCCAGTTAGGAATTTATGATCAGATCACCCTGTGATCTCACTTAGGCCTATTACAGCACTTCTTCATCCACATCTGAAATATGGTAGGCACGCAAGAAATAGTGTAATTCTTCTGCAATCTACACGAAAGCCTGTATGGTAACACTGTATCGCCAGTTACTTGTAAGCTTCTGCCTTCGAGGAGTTGGCAATATTATCACAGGACCATTCCAGTACAAGTGGTTAGCTGTGCTAAGTATGCACTGAGGGTGCACAAAAGAGAGCGTTAATTAACCGAGAAGGCTTCGCCCAGGAAGAAACCAGAGTTGCCTGGCAAGTCCCCCAAAGCCGCGCTGGTCCCCTCTAATGCCCCAGAGACCTGCCTCCCATGCTCCCTGGCCTTCCACGCGCCACAAACTCTCGCGCACACCAACTACGCCCACGCTGGGCAGGTCACCTGTACAAAGGTGGTTTTCCCAGATCCCGCCATTCCCACACCAAAAGACACACTGGGGCCGGAGTTCCCCCGAAGCCTGGGGCTCAGCTTCAGCTGCGGGCGCCGCCATCTTTCTCCTGGTACCGCCCACTCTACCATTGAGACGTCGCGTGGCTAGAGAGCCTTCCACGACCTTCCGGGCTGCGAGCGAGGCTAGCACTGAAAAGGAAGAGCGTAGGGGCGTCAGAGTCTGTTCCTGTCCCGATCTGGCTCGGGTGCCAACTAGTGACTATGTCGGGGGTGTGGAGGTTCTGGGATGACCGCTGGAGGGTGACAGAAATAGAGACGCTCAGCGTCATGGGGTTGGGCCTGGAAAAGCCAAAGCTCTGGTCTCCAAGGGAACCAGATGAGACAGGATCCCGAGGGCAGGGCTTCCGCAGTAAGAAAAAGAGAGTGCGTTTCACTTTCGACCCCCAAACTGCGGGGAACAGAGCTGCCAAAGGACCTACTGCTAGGGTTCTTTCCGCCCCCGAGAAGGTTAAGCAGCTCAAGGCTGGACTGGCCAGGGATCGGATGGGGACCTGGGCAGAGCCTAGACCCGTTGAGCATAGAACCGAGAAACTTTCCCTCCGGGGACGCCATCTCCGTGTGATGCAGGCCCCCAGCACTAGCTACGTGGGAATCAGAAAACTACAGCAAGATGTTGGGAGCGAATCCAAGTAGGTACTTGAAGAGGCGCCTTCCCTCCACAGAAGCGTCCTCGGAAACTGAAAATGTGGTGCAAAAGCCGCGAAATCCCTTCTCCCGAACACGGAGTCTATCTTGTATCCCTTTGTAGCTGTTTACTAAGTCATAGATCTAGGGTTCACACCCAGGCTATTTGCTAGCGGTGTAAATCGTGGTCAAGTCTCTAAACCTGTTTTCTCTTTAAAATTGAGATAATACCTCACAGGGTGGTAGCGAGTTTATATAGTAAAATGTAAACTACATTCCCTTATCTTTACCCCTAGCTATATGCCCCCCGTACCTCGCAGTGTCAGGAACACAGTACAGTGGGTGCTCAAAAATGTTTTCTTGTATGAATTAAAGTACAACTGTGCACCTTTTATTTCCTAAATTTTCATTAAGAACTGATGGGGGAATGTCTTACCTGTTCTTCAGGTTTGCTGAGGACTCCAGTGTTACCCCTTCGCCGTATCTTAGTTTAATGAATAATGTTTTCAAGTCAGAGAGGCTAACAAAGGCAGCGATGTGGCTTAAAGAAAAGACAGTGGAAATTATGAGGCTGAACATGCTGGTAAAACAAGCTCAAATCCGGCAAGAACCGCTAAGGAAGGAAACTGGGCAGCTGTTAACAGAAAAGTTACGCGTCCAGGCTGAAAATAAATTCTTTGAGGAATATCTGACCAAAAACACTGAAGCGCGTAGAAAGCAATATGAGAAGCTGTGGAAAGTCTATTTACAAAGAAGTGGGGAGATTCAACAAAGGAAACGAGAATTGGCCTCCAAATATGCGAAGCGAACTGAAGAGTTTAAAAGCGAGTTCTTACAGAAGGAAAAGATCCAGTTCGATTTGGAGCAGCAGTTGCAGGCAATGAAGGACATTTCACTAGTAAAAGAGAAACAGGAGAGACAAATCCAGACATTACAGGAGGAGAAAAAGAAAGCCCAAGCTGAAACAGATGCAAAGAAACGGGAAGTGGAGTTCCGGTTCCTCCAGGAAAAAGCATTACTGGAGAAAAAACTGAGGGAGCCAGACGAAACCCATTTAGGAAAGGAAGAAAGGAAGGCGCTTCACAGGAAGGGCCAAGCCTTGCAGTCCGCAGCAGATAAGTATACTTTTGACTTCCACCTCGGCATCCGCAGACAGAACGAGCAGTTACAGAAGGAAATACTGCAGCAAACTTGGCAATGCCAGGAGCTGCAGGCTACGCACAGCCGGTTAGAAAATCAGCAGCAGCAGCTGCAACAGGAACAGTGGTACATTGAGTCCTTAATCCGGGGGAGGCAACGACTGCACAGCAGGCATAATTCAAGCCCAAAAGGACAGGGTGCTTCAAAGAGCACAGAAAACCCTTACCTGGGCGTTAAATCACCGATTCATCCACACTAATTCCTAAAATATCCCTGCTAAATAAGGGCTGGAACGAGTATTCTTAGGTGCTGCATAAACCTAGTTAGGAAGGCTTCTGGATCTCATTGCTATGGTAAAATGGCCATTATAATGTGTTAGTAGTATAAAGGATTAGGTATCTTCCAGCTATACTGCTAGATATTTGTGACCAGGTTCCCTTAATTAGGTTTTTCTTTAGCTCTTATTAATAAACAGGTTGTTCCTCAAACTTCCAGATAACCTAACACCATATGCTAAACACTCATAGATTAAATAATCTCCAGAAAAACGCCTAGAAGAAATGAAAGGAAAACAATTATGATTTATTTCATCTAGCTGAGTTAGATTTCTTTACAGAAAATCACCTTTAAAGGTAGCGTTTCAGATTGACTTTCTTTGGGCTTCCTGCTCTGTAAACAATATCAGTTTATCCTCATTCCTGTTGGCCAACTCAACATAAAGACAGTGTTTTTAAGCTTTTTTAAAAAGTTCTTGCCAGTGACCAGGAAGACCTATAGTTTTCTCATGAGTGAAAAAATACTCTAACAGCAAGATCAATGAACAGTAAGCGGAATGGCCTTTTGTCTGCTGCTGTCCTTACAATTGTAGCTTTGAATAAATTGAGAAGGGAAGGGAAGATACAAAGAACATGTATATTAAGTCAGCTCTTTTGAAAACGCTTTTCTGTAAAGAAATAACCTCTAGAATTACTGAGGTGGCTGAATGCCTTGCTTATTTTAGGAAAATATATCAAAAGAAGTTTTAAAATATTTGAACAACTTTTTAAAAAGTCTTGAACCATCTATTTCTCTAGCAACATCCTAAATTCTAAAATGACACAAGATTAATATTAAATAAAGTAGTTTTAGATCACCTATTATTTTCTTACTATATGTGCACTTAATAGTACCTGAAATGCCTTTTGTAATATGTGCCATATATTTATGCCTACCTAATAGGGTAGAGTTTTTAGGTTATTTAATTTTTTGCATTTATGATATATTGATGCTTAGATCAGTGATTTATTTGAATGCTGAATACTGACTGGTACAGGAATATAATCCCTTATTTTAATATCGCTTCTCTATGGGAAAATATAATCTTTATGTTTTCTAGAAATTGTCAGTGATGAAGAACTTCAAAGTAATTTTCTTGAATTTCATTTTATTCATATGCAAATTCCTTTAAATTGGATTTAAAAAGGACCATCCCCCAATGTGCCTTTAACTTCTGGCTTTAACAATTTTCTGTTAAATATGTAGTTTCTTTATTTAAACTTTTTATTAAAAAACAAAAGCCTACTTAGATTGTAATTTATCTATTGGTTTTATTATTGTTTCCATGTAAAGTATTTTCTACTTCTTCACTTTACCACTTCTGCATGTCTTGTTCACACAAGGATGCAAATAATAAAACTGCAGTTTTAATGCTGAAAATGGGACTTTCGGTAAGAATGCAGGTACATTAACTTGAATACTTCAATTCATGAGCTAAAAATACAGAACGATTGCACTTGAAAAACACAGTATCCAAGACAAATTTGAAGCCCTATTCTCTGTGGATACAAAAACCCTAGGAAAATATATACCTAAGGCTGATAAGATCTTAGAATCTGCTGTTACTAATTCCCCTCTTGCCATTGCTGTCCCAATAATCTATTTGGGAGTGGATAACTTCCATCTCATCTCAGTTTAGTTTTAACTCCTATCAGCCCAGACAATGGATCTGATGTACTGCTTACGGCTATCCCTTTCAGAGCGAAGCCTCTGAGAGCTCGAAGACTTTAAAGGATGAATCTGATAAAGGTACTTTTGAAATCTTACCAGTAAGTGAGCAGCAGGTTGGCCAACTAAGATCTCAATCTAATTTCTGTCTGCTTTGCTATGAAGAATATTAAACAGAGTGATGTTAGAGAAAGTGTGTTTAGGTGGGAAAGACCTCCGAGGTGAAACTTAGGTTGAGAATCGAATGATAAAATGAAGCATACAATGCAAAAACTGGGTAAAAAAAATCATTCCAGGCAGAGGAAGAGTGAATACAAAGGCCCTAAGATGGGAATGAGCTTGGTAGGTTCAAGGAACAGAAAGGTCTGTGTGGCTAACATGTAGCTGGGGAATGGTCAGAGAACACGGGTGGAACAGGAAAATGAGGCTAAAAGGTCAGCAGTAGGAGCACAAAGGGCCTTGTAGGACAAGTAAAGAGAGTGACTTTTATTCTAAGTGCACTGGGAAATCATTAAGCTTTCAGCAGATGAATAAAGTCTGATTTACAATTGTAAAGGCTCACTACAACCTGTTAAGCGTGGAGTGTTCAACCCAGTAAAAAGCAGAAGGAAACTAAGAAGCTACTGCAAGTCTAGACAAGAGGTGATGGTTCCAACTGGGATGTTAGACACAGAAGTGAAGAGAAAAACTGGTGGGCAGGGGAAGAGACTATAGAGTGAAGGGAAAATCAAAGGTTAAATGAAGCAGAAGAAAAATTTCTAAAGTTTTCCTTTGAAGAAGGAGGTAAGCAGAATATATTTTTCTTTCATGTGAACTGATTTCTAAAATAATATTTCAGACATACAAAAAATATAAAACTATAACAAATTCACTATCTACCTTAAAGAAATAAGAATTTTCAAATTCACTGTAGTCCCTCTGGATCCCAGAAGCACTATACTAAATTTGGTGTTTATCATTCCTGTGCATGTTTTCATACTATGTTTATAATATAAACATATGTTTGTACGTACATTTATATTTATATATCCATAGAGCATTCTGCATGTTTTTAAACCTTATATAAATGGTACACAACTTGCTTCTCCTAGACATTTGTAAGATGTATTCATGATACAAAAAGCTCTAGTTAATTTCACAGCAATATAGTATTCTACTATAGAACTATGTCACAATTGATCCTCCCAATGATGGATAATTAGGTTATGTATTAGAGAAGGCTAACAAAGAGACTCAAGAATGTACATCTCAAACAACAGACACTTATTTCTTGCTCATATAGTAGTCTGATAGATGTTCTTGATTGGGGTCCTTCATGGGGTGATTCAGGAATCTACAATCTTCCGTTTTATGCTCTACCATCCCCTAGAGCCCCACCATCATCTTCATCTAAACCAAAGAACAGGAAAGAAAGCACGGAGTATACTCACTCACTTAAAAGGTCTAGCATGGAAGTAACACAAATCACTTCTACTCACATTCCACTGGAGAAAATTTAGTTGGCTACCTCTTCCCTAGAAAAGGCGAGTGAAGGGCTGGGAAATGTAGTCTAGCCATCTGTCCTATAATCCTATAGTTCTGCAAGTTGAGAGCAGATTTTGATGGACAGCTAGTAATCTCTCTATACATTGTTTCCAGTGTCTATTATAAACTGCACTGCAATAATCATTCTTGTTTATGGCAAGAGGAATTTCTCTGTATATACTAAGTTTTAGGGCATATCTTCAACTTTGCTAGATACTACCAAATCATTTTCAAAGTGATTGTACCAATTTACATTCCAAACCACATTAGAGTTCACATTGCTCCAAAACCTAGCTATTCCTGATATTATCGAACTTAAGTTTATGTTATTTTATTAAATTAAAAAAACTTAAAACTCAATACTACGATAAGGATAGTCTATACTGAATCCTGCTGATCACTGGCCATGGGAAAAAAACAAACAGGAGTGCCTGCAAGGGCTCTAGATGAGATGGGAAGTTTCCTATACCAATTCGCTTTAATCTCAAATTATCCATTTTAACCAGCATATTTTAGGAGCTAAAGAATGACTGAGACAACTGCATTTGGTACTTATTTCCAACTAATTTCCATCTCTAGCCATCTTCTTATCCCCATATACTGCATCACCAAGGAATCAAGTAGCAGGCCGGAGTCAATGAACAACTGGAAACATCAATCTAATGGAGAGTTGTTTATTTCTTTCATCATTGCCGAACATTTCCCAAGTCTTACTCACCAGAAATTAACATAGATTCTTCATTTCTCCTCCCTGACAATCCTCATCTACTTAAAGGGCTCTGAGGGCACAACTGCCAACGAAGATATAGAGTGGATCATATCATTTCCTTCATTTGTTGCAAAACTACCTCTCTTTGGCAGTACCCAAATAAGGTTTCAATGCCCCTTGTTTCAAAGTGGTCTTCACAAAAGCCCACATTTAAAAGCTATATGGAGGAGCAGAGAACAGTTAAAGATTGGTAAAAGTCTTTCAGAATTTAAAAAGGCAGTACTTGTCAATATCAGGGTTAAGGGTCCCTTGCTTTTCATGTGGCATGTGCCACAAAAATTGGCAAGAATATATAAGACCGATACGTATGGAGAAGGGGAAGGGAATCCAGAAACACGACAGCAGAGCTGCTCTAAGCAATGACCCAGAGAAAGTCAGCCTCAGAGAGAAATAGTCCATTAGACATCGGGTAGGCGTGAGGTACAGAAAAAGAAATTTTCTTTCTAACTCCAGATAAATATCTACATCTGGTGTCAAAGTCTCAGGATATAAACAGGATAGAACACATACAAAAGAGGACAGAGGACAATATTCTCAAAAATTCAGAGGTTGACTAAAAGGACAGATGAGGAATTAGTGGGATGTAGACTAACAAGTGAGGTCAAGTTCAAAAGAGAAGGAATGTGTACCATGGCTACCAAACTTAGTGGTTTACCAGGGACACTAGGCTTCTGTATCAAAACATCAGGGGCAATCAATGTGGTATTTCTCAATTCTTAAAACTGAGGGAGCAAAAACAAGCTTCAGGAGGACACTGATTATAGTGACAAATGGGGCCTCAAGCCCCAAAAAGCTGAGGCAGTATTTATTGCTTCTACTTTCTTCTTTCTACTCATGTTAATGTTTGGGACACATTATTCCTAAGGCTGATTTTCATGCCTGTGGGTCTAGTCACTGCTACTGGGACAAACAAAGCATTTCCCAGTAAACTAGTGTAGGGAATTTCTAGCTTTTTCATCCTAAGTCCATTTACTTACTTTCGATCCTAAAACCATAATGAGAACAAACAGCCTCCATAAAGTTTGCTTCCCAAAGAGGGTAACCTTATCATATGAGTGACATTTCCAGCTTCTAGGCTTATTATATCACAAATACAAAATGATTAATCAATATGGTTTTTAAAAATTAACGGAATTGTTTTATAAGCTAGATGATAGAGTATGACTACTAAATCAAGTGGAGCTTCCAAAAACATTATATGCCCCAGAAAGAGAAGGACAACCAAATAGGTTTCTTAGTCTTGTATAGGGCAAGAGGGGCCTACAGTTGGCCTTAAGAGAGAGCTCTTTGGGCAAGATAAGAGAAAAACAAGAGGACTCCAATGAGGAATAGTGGGGAAACCGACCAAAAAGGGTGTGAGTGGGGGTTCAGAGTGAATAAGTAGGGAAAACAGTGAAATTTATACAGGAGGAAGGAGCTGAGAAAGTCACAGCCTTACACAAACGGTTGAAAGAGTACACTTCTCTTCACTTAGCCCCCATGACTCAGTCCTCTCAGCACAGGTCCCCGTGACAACAGCATCACATCCACTCTCTTAGGAGTGCTTTCACACTGCCTGCCTATTTCCTTCCTCGTTTATGATTAGTCTTTGGGGGCTTTACTTTCTGGGACTGTGCTGGCAATGGCTCCTGCCCTGGTTCCTTACAGGAGGTCGACACTAGCAGTTCCTCATTACTCCTCCTCTGATCCTTCCCTACTCTAAGACTCAGCTCTGCCTCAGGCAGCTCGATGCCAGCCTGCTGCCGCCTTCTCAGAGACCTTCTGCTCCTGTGCTGCTGCCTCCGCTTTTCTTCTTCTTGCTGCCGCTGCTTTATCTTCATCAGCTTTTCAAAGCTTTTGGTTGTTGTTGGATTTACAACAAACCAATCCTGCGCAAAACAGAACGAGTCAAAACACAGACAAGAGCATAAAGAGGGGGGTACAGGAAGAATTTTTGTAAATGCATGGTTTTAAGGCAGACTACCCTGAACACAAGGAAACAGACATGAATCAGAGCTTAGAACTCTCTTAAACTGAAGAAAATCAAAACAAGAGCAGTCATTGTACATATTTATTGTGCACAAGATTTTGGGTACTTCAATAACTGACCTACAAAGTCTTTTTACTTAGCACCATTTATGCCCTTTGTAAAAACTTCCTCATGAGATGTAAAGTACTGGGCAATGGGAGATTTTTATTTCATGATAGTATAGTGGTTAAGAGCATGAGTTTTGTAGCCAGACTACCTGGGCGCAAATCCCAGGTGTTTCTAGCTCTGTGACCATGGGAAAATTATTTAACCTCTTTGAGCCTCGGTTTATAAATTAAGAGTTGGGACACATGGAAACCAGTTATGAAATACTCTTGCAAAAAAATAAAAACAAAAAAAACAAATTTCGACCTAAATCAAGTGATCTGATCAGTCTTCTAGGTCTAATAACCAATTTATAAGAATACCCAGGACAGGAGACCACCAGCACAGGAATGCAATCAGCAAATCCAGAATGTGAGTAAACATATGACAAATGACCCAGTTTCTTCAACAAATAAATGGCAAAAAAAAAAAAGGGTAAGGGAAAATGTCTAGACCTGCAGTGTCCAATGAGACAGTCACTAGCCACATGTGGCGAATAAGCTATTGAACTGTGGCTAATCCAAATTGAGATATGTTTTCAATTTAAAATATACCAATTTCAAAGACTTAGTATGAAAAAACGTAAAGTATCTCAAAAAATTTTATTGACTACATGTTAAATAGTATTTTCAATACACTTGGTTAAATAAATGTATTATTAAAGTTAGTTTCACCTGTTTATATTTTTTATGTGATTACTGGAAATTTTTATATACATGGCTTACATTACATTTCTATTGGATAGCGCTACTCTAGATTAGACAAATGCAGTATATAAACCTTTTTTTAAATCCTGATTTAAATAAACTAAAAAAAAAGGAGACAATTAGGGAAATTTAAATAACTGAATATATGATGATATTAAAGAATCATTGTTAATTTTTTTAGGTGTAATGATGGTTGTGGTTATAATACAGTATGTGGAATTTGCTTTAAAATAGGCCTTAAAGGATCAAGAAAAGTGAGTGTAGTTATAAATGAAATAAGATTGGCCATACACTGATGACTCTTACAGTTGTTCATTATACTTTTCTGTCCATTTTCATGTGTCTGAAAATTACTATTAAAAAAAAACTAATGTAAGAAATTGTGAGACAGAGATAGAGGAACAGGGTAAAGATGTTTCACCACCACATATAATTCATAAATAAGGCATAAATCATTAAATAAATGTTTGGGGAGCAAACCCCAAACTAAGTGAAATTTGTTGGTTCCAACTTTTTAGGAAGACACTAGAGAAATAAGTTAACTATATAAAGGCCAGATTTTGTCAGAAAATACTTATCTTTCGACTACTTCCTGAAACATAAAAAGGTACACTATTATTATAAAAAATATATATACATATGGCCGCCTTCCAGAAAAAAATCTCGATACAAAAAGGGATTCCCAAAGCTTAAGCCAGTAAAGCAACAGGAACCACTTTTGATGACACTAACTAAAGCTCATTGTTAAGAATTATTCAATTTGAGAGCCAGGAACAGCTCAAGGTACTCGCCATTTTTTCTCATCAGGTAGCAATAGTTTCTGCAGTGAGATATTCCAAGATAATACACACTCTATGCCTGAAGCTTTTGCAATAAGAGTATTTAATTATACAGTAAATAATTTCTCTGTTCACCTGTAGTACTAAAATACTTTGCTCAAAGAAAACTCATTGCCTTCTGAACTTTAAAGCATTTTTACACTGATTTTTTTAATTTTGAAAATTCACAAACCTTCAGAAAAGTTACAATAGTTTAATGAACCTAGATTTGCTATTGTTCATCTTTCTTTCTTCTTCCTTCCTTCATTTCTTCCCTCCTTCCTTCTGAACAATGTGCAAGTTAGTTGCAGACATCATGCTACTTCATCCCTAAATACTTCAGCATGTATCTGCCTAAGAACAAGGACATTCTCCTGCATAACTACAATTATCACATTTGGGAATATTAACATGACACATTACTATTATTTAATATAGTCAGTATTCAAATTCCCCCACTGTCTCAATAATGTCCTTTATAGTTGTTTCTATGCAGTATTTTTAACAGAATTAAAAACAGGCTGTTTGAAGACATTAGAATATTAGAAAACAGAAGTGTAAGGACTGCTGTAAAACAAGAATTACAAAGGTATAAATTCAGCCTGGTTCCCAAATGCCTGGATTTAAGAGCATTAGAAGAGCTCAGGGATTCCCAAAGTGATTTCAAATGCTTTTATAGAAAATATAATTACACAATTAATTTTAGAAAGTATTTTAACTCCAATGTCTCTGGTAACCAGTTTAAGAGTTACTTTCCTTGACAGTCCTAGCTCATAAAAACAGACACAGAATCCACCTCTCTTGTGGTGTTATGTATTGGGCCCAGAGAATTACAAAAACCCTGTGGGAAAGCAGAAATCTCACCTCAGCATGGACAGAGTTTATGTGATACTTGACACCACTCTCTGACACAAATTCTTTTTGACACAGAAGACACCTGTATTTTCCAGCCACAAATGTCCCCTATTTTCAAGAAAGAAAGAAAGAGAATTACTGGTAAATTCAGGAACACATACCTGGGCCATGAGTAGGAATTGTCAGAGATGAAAAGAGGGGATCTACTTCAGCAAAGATAAGAAGAAAGAAAATCCAAAACAATGATATATTTAGGAAAATCAGTTTGGGCAGACGATCGCCACTATAAATCTATCCTGATGCACCCCCACCCCTACCCTTTTCAACACGACCTGAAGTTCTCCTACTTATGTAACGTGTCATATTTTTCTACCTTTCTTTGTTTCTTTCATTTTACTTCCAAAGTTCTCTTGGTTCCTCCCCCAAAATGATCAAACCCCTGAAGTTCAAAAGAAGTAAACGTGCAATTCTTCCCACTGTAATCCACTGCTGCAAAAAGGGCCTTGGGAATCCAGAATTAGAAGAGTACCATCCATAATACCTAGTTTAAGGACTCAGAATCTAAGATCAAGATGACAAACTCCTAAACGTTCCTGGATAGATCTGGTTTGGGTGCCTACAACTCCCTTGTTGCCTTGAACTGAGACTTCTCTCCCCTCCTGAAGCTTCTGGTTTCCATGGTGCTCATTTTGTATGAGGAGATACTTCTGAAAGGGATTGGAAAGTGGCAGCAATCCCCACGGCTGGTGGGTTGTAGGGCACCTGGGTCAACATGGAAAAGATTCAGTGAGGTGAATGGCTGTTAGCCTGACACCCAGGGATTCCACCTCCCATCCCCAGAGGCCAGTATAATTCAGGTGAGTTCAGAGGATCTTCACCAATCCAGATAAGTACATGTAAGTTGATTCTAAAAGGCCCAATAAGACAGGGCAGGTCCAATGTGGGAGAGGCTCATGTAGAAGTTAAACCCCTGGTAGGGATTCAGAACTAGTTTTTTTTCTCCAAATTCTTTAATTGATATGATTTATGGCTATGTCAGCCTTTTCTGCAACTTGGACCTACCCTGGCATCCTACCCAATAGAGACCAATATTTTGGTCATAAAAAACTAAACCAGCCTCAGAAGATAACAGAAAACAGGACAACTTGCTGTTCACCTAAACTGAATTCTCTTCTATGTCTGACTATTTCAGAGGTCATGTTAAGAATAAAATAGTTCAGAAAGTTACAAACCAATGTACAAGAGCCCAGGTGAGCTTTAAGGCCAGATACACTACTGTAGACAGCCTCACAACCCTGAAAAAAAAGAAGGAGAAATAACATGAAGACTACACCAAACAGCATCCTTCTCTTAGCAATCTGGTCATTTACACTGACCAACTCTATATTTGAAGGACAAAGCCCAATAAATTGTACCACAAACCAAAAAGAAAAAGGATTCATATGCAAGCCACAAAAGTGGGAAGGAAAACCAATGAAAAGTAAAAGAGGTGAACATGTTGTTTACAAAAGCTTAAGACATTCCCTTCCCTGGTATGTCTTATACTTAAAGAAACACAGACATATATATGGTTAGATTTTTTTTAATCTGCTTTTACTTTAGTACAAATGTATCTTCTATTTCTCATGTATCTGTTCCTCCCAAAGTACTACATATATAACTAGGGTAGATTAAAGGTGGCTGGAAATGTTCTGTCACTCTTCCCATCAAGATGCAGATTCTGTTTACCCTCTCCTTGAATCTGGGTTAGCCCTGTGCTTCCTTTGACCAAAAGAATGCCATGGAAAGATGCTGAATGAATTCTGAAGCTAGGCCTTAAGAGATCTTCAGCTTCCACTTTCATGTTCCTGGAATACTCTGAAAAGTCTGTTCACCGACTACCCTGCTAAAGAAAGAGCCACGTGGAGAGATAAGCTCCCAGCTGAATTAGCTACACAGAAGCCATCTTGGATGTTCAGGTGCCGTCTGAGCTTCCAGCTGATGCTACGCAAAGCAGGAAAACTACCCTGAGCCCTGACAAGAATTATTAATTTACAGAATTGTGAACAAATAAAATATTTAATGTTTTAAACCACTAAGGTTCAGGTGCTTTGTCACAAAGGAAAAAATGACTGAAACAACAGCAGATATATGATAAACATTTACTGAATAAATGAATGAGAAAGAACCACCTGGTTAGGACACTGAATGCGATGATACTTCTTGATATCCGACTTCCACTTATGTAGAACTTCCTGGCTGAACGTAGGTAGCCCAGGGCGAGTATATTTTAACTACGAGACATGAAACACTTTTTTGGAGGAATATTCACAACCAAGTCTTCAGGTTCTGTAATTCTGGAGTTCTATAAGTATATTTTCATATGTAAAAAAAAAACTGTAATATGTAAGACCTTTTAAAGTTCTTGAAACTGCTAAGTATATTTGTCTATTGTTTAGTCTTAGAATAGTTTCTAAGACTAAACAATCGTTTTTAACAGAGGGCAGTAAACCTTCAGAAATAACACTATTTACAGTTGGAAAAAAAACCAGTGACAGTATTATAGTTAAAATACCTGTTACAAAAAGAGGGGGATACAAATATGCACTAAAAATATAATACATATGAATATGTTACTCACAGTACACTACACACACACACACATATAATACATTCAATAGAAATATATATAGATGGGTAAAAGGTAAGAAGGCTATAAATCAAAATGTCAACTGTAGTATTCTCTGAGTGGCAGAATTTTGAGTGGTTTTACTGTTTTCTTCCCTGCTTATCTGCATTTCTCATTTTTCTTCAATGATATGTTAATTTTCAATATTTAAATTCTAATATAACGTTAAGGTTAGACCTAAAACAAGGATATGAGAGAATTCAAGAAATAAAACACATCATCTTTGCTTAGACTGCAAAAGTGGAGTTATTCCTAGCACTTCCTTCCATGAGCTTTGACATAAGTTAGTCTCTTCTTACATCTATAAACTGTAACACCATAGAGATAGCACCATAGAGATAGTTCTTTCAAAGGCCACCATGGGTAATAGTTTATTTCCAGTGAGTAAACAATCCTCCTGCTCAAAAAATGGAAGTATCTGAAAAGAAGCTAATTCTCTGAGAAAGATAAAAAGAACCAAAGCCCATAGAGGTAATGGAGGAAGTAAGGAAGGCAGACTAAAGGGACTCTGATAAAGCTATAAAATAAATCAGAGCATGGAGATGGCTTTATTTGTAAGTATCTCCCCTTCTCTGCAGCTAGTATATATATGGATCCAACGAAAATCTTTTTATGCTGATGGGGTAATATTTATATAAACTATTACATTCACATAATAAACTATTATATTTATGCAGCCATAAAAAAGAAATAAGGTTAATCTCTATGAGCACATTTAGAGTGATTTCCAGGATATATTTTAAGTGAAATAAAGCAAAAATGAACAAAAAAAGACATCCATAGTAAGAAAGGAGATATAAAAAAATATTCATATATCCATCCCATAAAAATACAAGAAGGATAAACCAGAAACTATTGAGTCTGGTTGTCTTTAGGGGAACTAAAAGGGGACTTAGAACAGAACTATCAGAAAGAGGGAGTGGTGACACTTCTCTGAGAACTTTTTGTGTACATATGTTTTTTAGAAGCATGGTAATACTCTATGTATCCCCTAAATAAATGAATAGTTTAGATTAAACAGGATGTAAGGGGAACCCAAAATTAATAAGAGTGGCATGCGAATCTAATTATTACAAATGAGAAATGTAATGATGGGGATGGGGGATAAAACAATCTAAGTTAACTGAAAAATAGAATTTTGTGTGTAAGGCTAAAGATGAAAAGAACTACACACGAATATTGTTCTCTAGTTAATACATGATTTTTTTTTTTTACAGGAGTACAGATTAACAGTTCTGAAACTACTTTATGTTGTACTAGGGTTGAACAAAGTAAATATATTGTAGACAAGAGCCAGGATTCTCACCGTTGAAGAAAGGAGTTACAAACAAGGAAAAGAGGAAGGCGAGAATGAAAATTGCGGTGTGGATTGGAATTAAAGGTATCATGGCTTTAAATATATAGATAGACAAAGAAACAAATACGGAGTGTGTGTATGCATCCATTAATCCACATACATATATATCCTAGGTCTATCCACCAAGAAGGCCTAGAAGCATGACACCCTAGGAGAAATGAACACATCTAGCACCCAAATCTTGGCTTCTAAATATATTCTCCAATTAAAGGAACCAGAATTCATTAAAGAAATGGTTGATTCCAAGGCTAGGGCAGGAAAAATGCAAGACGAGCTTACAGTATCTCGTGGTATCAAAGAGTAAAAAAGAGCTAAAAAAAAAAAAAAACGATAAGGGAGTATCAAAAAATATATGGGAGCCCACTTGAAAGAGCTCTTGATGGCCAAATCTGGGACAATTTGAGCAGCAAAACAAATAACAACAACACTGGATCATAGGCCATAGAATAAATATATCCATGAGTCTATATTAATATAAAATAAATTAACAGAAAAAAAGGACAGATCTTTCTTAGAAGAATTCCAAGAACAACTGTAGAAGAAATGATGGAAACAGAAAATTATCATTAAGGAAACGGTACAGAAATAACTGCTGCAGGCATGACACTGATGGATGCTATAGTAAGTGAGTGGAGTATGATAAAACGCAGGTTAATTATGAAGTCCTAATCGTCCCACGAAATATTCACTAATTACAAAGGGGAAAACTCTAATTCTGCCATAGAGAAATCTGGACTACACACCCTAACCAAGTGTTTAGTATTTCCCTAAACTAAATATAAACTACTACATGTGAACTAACAAAGTAGAAACACACTAGGCAAAAACTAAGCAAAAAAACTAATCTGAGAATTTAGGTTCCCTCCAGAAGTCCAAAATTAAGAGACTCCTTCAGGCACTTCTGAAACAGACTGTTTCTCTAGGACCTACATGAAGCAAAACACTGAAGCTGGATCAGATGTACTCCATCTCCAATAAATTCTATTTACCATGTACTCACCCAAGAGCATTTACTTTTCTGTATGTAATAAGCACAGTATCAGACATAATCCTTCAAAATTAATACATGTTTCTACCTTACCTTCCGATCATCGGGTACCAGATCCTGAAGAACCTTCCTCTTAGGCCATTCCTTGGCCAGTTCAGCAGAGGCCAGCTCCTGCAGGTGGTATACAGCTATCTTGGCAGAACGCCTCTGAACTCGGCCCCCACTCTTTGACTCCAGGCTCATCTCTTTTAAGCACTCTGGCTGTCCTGATTCTGGAAAGAAGGGGATCTGCAAGAATGAGATATAGCAAAACACAGGCCTGAGAAGTGGCTTCCATTAGAGCCAGTGATTAAGGGCTGTCATTTTTGCTCTATATATCCAAAAAGCTATTTATCAGCTTGCTGCCCACTAGCACAAAGCTCCTCCATCTTAATGCACATCTTACTGGGAAAAAAGCTTCTTAGCAGGATAAAATCTATTCTGTTGTAATCAATGGAAGTGGTTCAAAGTCAACAAATAGCCATATGCAAAGAAATGAATCTTAACACATACCTCATAATACATACAAAAATTAAGTCAAAATGGATAATAGCCTTAAATGTAAATCATAAAACAATAAAACTTCTAGAAGAAACCAAGGGAGAAAATTTTTGTGACCCGGATATCATTCTTTTTTAAATTTATTTTCAAATTACAGTTGACATATAATATTATATTAGGGGTGAGAGGATTTTTTTGATGCGTCAACTTGACTATGCTATAGTCATGAGTTATTCAAACATTAATCTAGGTGCTAATGTTGAAGTTATTTTGTAGATCTAATTAAAGTCCTTAATCAGTTGACTTTAAGTAAGAGAGACATGACAGAAGAAGCAGGAGAGATTTAAAGCATGAGAGAGACTCCATACTGCTGCTGACTTGAAATGAAAGGAACCATGAGCCAGGGAATGAAGATGGCCCTTAGAAGCTGAGAACCACCCCTGGCCTAGAGCAAGCAAGGAAATGAGGTCCTATAACTGCATGGAACTGAATTCTTGAACAATCTTAATGAAACTAGGAATAGATTCTCTCCTCAGCTCCAGTAAGGAACGGCCCTACTGACACATTGATTCTAGCCTGGTGAGGCTCCATGCAGAGAAGCCATCTGAGAAGTGCTATACCTGGACTTCCAGCCTAATGAACTGTGACATAACACAGTTGTGTTGCTTAAGCCATTAGTTTTGTGGTGATTTTTCTTTTACAGGAGCAACAGAAAACTATCCATTGGATTGAGCAAAAATATATATATAAAGCATTATCCATAAAAGAAAAAAAAGATTGAACTTTATCAAAATTAAGAACTCTTTGAAAAACATTATTAAAAATGAAAAGACAAGCTACACATCTGAGAGAAAAATATTTGAAAAACATATCTAATAGAACTTGTGTCCAAAATACATAAAATTCAGAATATATTCAAAACTTAATAGTAAAACAACAAAAACTCCAAAAATAAAACGAACAGAGGTTCTCAATAGACAACTTCATAATGAAGACACTTCCCAAAGACTGACATTGCCAATAAGAACATGAAAAGATGGCCAACATCATCAGTCATCATTATTCATGAGGGAAATGAAAATTTAAATCACAGTAAAATGACACTGACAATAACAAGTGCTAACAAGGACGCAAAGCAACTGGAATTCACATCCTTTGCTGGTGAGAATGCAAAATAGCACAGCCACTTTGGAAAACAGTTTGGTAGTTTCTTATAAAGTTAAACATATGTTTATCATATGACACAGCAGTCCCATTCCTAAGTATTTACCCGAGAGAAATAAAACTTATTTTCACACAAAAATCGTTAAGTGAATGCTTACAGAAGCTTTGTTCATAATTGCCAAAAAAATGGAAACAACTCAAATGTCCTTCACCTGGTAAAAAAAACTCATTGTGAAATAGCCATACAATGAAATCCTAAACAGAAATTAAAAGGAATAAACTAATGATACATACCAACACATGAATGAATCTCAAATGCATTATGCTAAGTGAAAGAAGCCAGACTCAAAAGGCTCCATACTGTACAATTCCATTTATATGACATTCTGAACATAAAAAAACTATAGGGACAGAAAATAGATCAGTGGTGGCCAGGGGCTAGGGGTGGCAAGAAGAGTGACTACAAAGGGACAGAAGGGAATCTGGGGGGGATGATCAAATTATTCTATATCTTGATTGTGGTGGTGATTACACAGATGTACATAATTGTCAAAACTCTTTACAACTGTACACCAAAAAGGGTAAATATTAATTGCCATATGTAAATTATACCTTGAAACTTAACTCTAAAAAAAAAATGAGGTGTGTAGGGGGGAGTACAGAAAGGTAATCAGGAAAAAAAAGTCAAGACAAAAAAACTGGAATACGGAAACCAGCTGGACAGAGTCCCACAAAAGTTGTAGCTAAGGGGGTATGCCTTAAACTTAAAAATATAATGAGTTGCTTCTGCCCAGACTACAATAAACTTTGATTTCTCTAAATAAGAATGTTCAAAAGGAAGAAATAAGAGAACAAAGGAAGAACAAGGAAGAGAGAACAAAAGCATTCAAAGAGTAAACAGGGATATAAATGAGGAACCAAGGATATATGGGAAGACACAGGCGTAAGCAGTTACCACAGAATATATCCCCAAACAGGGGCTGGAAAGTATTCAGTACTCACAGGCCCATGCTCTGATCTCAGGTGATACGCAAGTCCAGCCTTCGATCTATATGGCTTTCCACAGTGGTGACACTTCAGAGTCATCTTCTCCAGTTCTGCAGCCCCTTTGCCACATTTTCTGACATGGTACAGATATCCCATGATGCTGGTGAAGCTACTAGAGCAACTCTGAACACAGGAGAGAAACCTAAACTATAATCTTACATCTTTTGACATGATCTCTAAATTTCTAAACAGCCACAAGGCATTCAACTACTGCTCCACATAAATAGACCTTCTGATATCATTAGACCCTTTCCGACATTTCCCACTGGCACAACCCTTTCTTGTCTCTATCCCAATGGCTGTCCTATCTACCACCACGTATCATATCCCATGTTTAGACAACATTCAATAAACTAGAACTGTGCACCTTCTCTGTGTCAGAGCTTCCTTCTTAGTCTATGATGCAACTCTACCCCGATATCAAATACCCAGCCATATCGAAGTTCCTCACAGTGAGGTTACTAGGATCCTCTTCATTACACCAAAGAAAGGATGGTAAAGAAACCCCTTCGAACAAAGGAAAAGGGGAAAAAATAAATTTTTAGAGATGAGAAAGAAAATATAAGATATTGATAAGTTAGGAGACCTGGAAAAGCAGGAGTCATTCTAATGCTGGAGGATGATACAGAACCAGGTCTACAGGGAGAAGGAGAAATAGAAAAGAATAACAGAAAGACATGGACTCAAGATGAGGCAGGAGTTGCTGTCCTTGGGCTCTTACCTCACGCATGCACCTGAGCTTTCCCAGTCTCTTTAGAACTGTTCGGAGCCGTTCCCTCTCACTCGGCTCATCTATTTCATCTCCAGCCTTCAAAATGGGCTAGAAAGCAAGAGAAGCAAACAAGTAGATGATACACGGAAAGAGAGATCCAGAAAAAAAATTTTATCATAGAAGAATCAAGGACTGGACCAGCACCTAAGCTGATGCTCATGAAGTCTAAGTTATCTAACTCCTGGCTTTCTCTATCTTCTAGATTGAAAAGGAAGCAACTGTAGTGGAAATAAGAGTTTTAAGCTCTGTCTCCCAGGATATAAAACTTTGAGACTAACCTAAACTCAGAAATACCTATATATCCACCACCAAAGGTTTCATTGTACATAACTCTTCTATTAAAAGGACTTTCTTACTCACACCCCTATAAAGTCCCAGAGCCTTAACCACCTCCACTGAGTTATCTACACTCATCTAAGATATCCAAACACCACATAGGCTCATGTAAGACAGAAGACACTCTTACCAAACTATTATGATTTGCCATGACGTGATACTTCATCCCTGCCAGTGAACGAAGCTGTTTCCCACAGTGATGGCAAGTAAACATTTCCTACAGAGAAAAAATACTGCTCAGTGCCAAACTATTCAAAGGAGAGACAGAATGTCACGATGTCCTCCTCCAATGCTCTCGTCTGTATCTCCTTTATTTCCGAAACTCAACTATCAATGAATTTCAAAAATCCCACAAGCTCACTGTCACATTCTTGACAGCAAAGTAAAGGCAACTCATTTTTAAAAAAATAAGAACTATCATTTATCGAGTGCCAACATTTGTCAAGTAATGGGGTAGGAACTTAGCATGGATTATTTCTTTTTTATCTTCTCATGGACTATACAAGGTAGTAATTATTTTATCTCTACTTTATAAATGAAGAAACTGAAGTTCACACATAAAAAGCTAAATGACAAAACTAGTAACTGGCTGAGTGAAGATTCAAACCCAAGTCTGCCAGACTGCAAAGCCTGTTTTCCCTATGACACAATGTTGACTCTTCTCCACAGTAATCAGCATAACCAACATGGAGCCAGATGTCTAAAGTTTGGGTAAAAGATCATAACATAATACAGTTATGAAATGCTACACAATATCTAACCTGTTTGCAGTTTTCCATGTGTTTCTTTAAGCCCTCTATGGTCTTCCTCCCCACTGCCTGGCAGGTAGGACAGGAGACACTGCCTTTATCCACGATTTCTAAGTACCATTGCTCCTCTAAACTGCCTACAAAGAAGAGAAAGGACATGATATAATCTGCAGTACTTTCCAGAAACAAAAAGCACAATCCCATAATTTAGGAAAAGCATCACAAAATGGGTTTTTCCCCCTTCCTGGGGAAAGAGACTTACTGTGATAACTTGTAGAAACAATTTTTTTTCAGACAGTGAGGAGCTTTGAAAGTCCTATTCAATTCTCCATCATAAAAACCATCTTAGGAAACCCAAAGCCCAGTGGCTTAAAGAACGGAGCAACATTCATTTATTGAGGTATAACTGACAATGGGCAACATTTCTCATAGCAGCATATCATATGCTGAGGTATGTAACAACCAGTTTGCTGAGTATTTCCTATGCATGAAAGTTCAATAAATGATTTTTTTCCATTTAATTCTCACAATTCTGACTACCTTTATTATTCTTATTTAGAGACAGGGAAACCTAAGCTTGCAGAAATTAAATAAATTGAGGTAGATCAGAAAATTAATGAAAAGCCGAAACTTCAACAAGGGTCTGTCTGACCCCAAACCCATGACCCAATACCTGCTTCCTTAAAGTAATGCTTCGGCACATCATTCCTTTACCGACAAGAACAAAAATCAGAATGCGAGAACTAGAGCCCACAAAGCTTCCAACAGAAAGCATACCTGCTGCATAGGCTGGTGGTTCCTTCCGAATACGACGAGCCTGGGATTTGGGATTAGGCTGAGTTTTAGGCCGTTGCTTCCTCCCTGACACAAGAGAGAAACTTGAAGGCCAACATATCACCCTTGCTAACCCCTCTCTAGTACCAAAATCTCTCCCTCCTTTTCTCAACACCCTATGCCCACTCCCTCAACCAAATGACTCCCTTAAATCATGACAGAAGGTCAAATAAGGCAGGATGGAGGCCATGCCTTGTCAAAATATTTAAAGGGCTCAAAAGTCCTCCAAGAGCAAAACCTAAGGTCTTTCTCCCACAAAGAATAAAGCTCATGCACCCAGGGAAAAAGAATTAACGAAGTTGCTCCCTTACCATAGAGCTTATGCTTCTTCTGAGGAAATTCTCTATAGTCTTCATCTTCTTCCTGCCTGGGTTTCCTTTTTCCTTTGGTTGATACCCCACCTGACCCTGAAATACCATACAAAAACAGAAAAAAATCTCAGTATGGTTTGTAAGTGAATATCTGGGCCTGCCTTCAAAACATCATTCACAAGACCATCAAAAGGAAAGATCATGAGCAAGTATAGGCCTCCCAGAGGCAGTTGTGACATTTTTAGGGGAGGTTTTATATCTTTTCATCAACTAACTCAACCTCCCCTTTTCCTTTTGTATTATTCTCCAACCCAAGGGATTAACTGCTCCCTATGAATAATAAGGGCCTTTGTACAGTGTGCTTTGTTTGATTTTGATTTGAGGCTAACACTGAAGCAGAATTGTTCAAGACAAAGGGCTACAAAAAGGCCTTAAGACTATGACCATCAAGAAAATTCTACCCAGAATAACCTTTACACCAGCCTATAAAGCCTCAACAGAGGATCAAATTAAACAATGGGAGAAAAGTTCAAATAATGAAGAAGAAAGGTTAATAATAGTATAACCTAGAGGAATAAGAGCAGAAGAATTTCATTCTGTAAACTAGAGGGCCAGTTCTCAAAGGTAACAGTATGTGATAGCCTAACATCTTTATAAAATGTTAATCGCTAAAGAGAAAACACATATGTGGTGGTAGTTAATACTTTAAGAGCCCTTTAAAACAGCGACCTCAAACTATAGCTTTAGAGAGTAATCTGTATTTGGAATAAGATACTGATACTGATACCTTCAACATGGGAAGTGGCAGCTGGCTTGATCCTTCTCATCTTCATCCAGTAGGTAGATTTTCGGAAGGATGCTGGAAAATCACTCGCTGGTTCACACGAAGACGCAGATGATGAGCCGCTTAAGGAGTCATCATGCGGGATAGTGTACTGGAAACTGTTATCCTTTATGGAGCACTGGGTCCTGCTACTAATATGAAACAAATATATATGCCACAACGGAAGGTCTGAAGTAAAGTGCCTATTAATTATTATCTATCATAAGGAGACAACCAACTTGGTTACCTATGCAAAAAAAAAACTAAGAAGCCTGATAATAAGAACAAAATTTCAATGCTAATCTTCAAATAATTACAGTGATTGATCTAATACAACACATACGACTATTATTATGCTTCACTGTAATTGAAAAGAGTAAGCAGTTCACATAAATGGTCACTCTGCAGCCCACGTAAGCATTTCTTCCTGGATTCATCAAAGAAAAGAAAATAGTCAAAGTAATAGGGTGCTCTGTGCCCAGAAGACCCCCTGGATCTGTATCCAGTATGCCCAAGCGTCCCTGACAGAGGGACAGTAACTAAGTAATATCCCAGAGAATAAAGAAGGAAGAAACGTTTGTAAGCCCTAGTCTAACCCATCTTTCTTCTCCCTTAGCCTCCTTCCTAAACCCTGATGTCAGGGCCACCCTTATCTTACTTAGATAACATGATACTTAGCTCCATAGTTAAAGGGAAGGAGCTATCTTGTCTGTTAAGCTGGCCAGAGAAGTCTGGTATAGAGTTGGATCCAATTTCCCAAATCTAAGACCAGTCAGTATGTAGTTAACAAGCATTACTGAGAAACTACAAAGTATCTTCTATGTGACTAAAGATACCGCAGAGCAACAGTTCCCAAAGTGTGAGGCCTGCTTTAGATCTGTGCTTTAGAAGGTCACTCTGAATGCTGTATGGAAGATGACTCATGGAGAAAGAATGAAGGAAGGAAGAAGAGTTAGCAGCTCCCTGCAATCATATGGATAAGAGATGATAAGGGCTTGAACTAAGGTTTTGTAGGAAAGATGGTAAGTTGACAGAGTCAAGATAACACTTTAGAGGTAGAACTGATAAGAATTAAACATAGAGGTTTGTGGGAGTGGAGAGTTGAAAGAAACACAGGTGATCATGCTTAGGAAAATATGTAAGTAAATTGTGATCAGTGACTACTATGGAACACTAGGTAGTTGTCAGAAGTGATAAATCATTTCTATATAGACATGAACATAACTGAAAAATGTACCGTTGAAAGAAAAGAGAAACAGAACAAGATCTATACTACAATGTCAATTCAGCAAATTAAAAACAAAAACACATAAATAGTACTAGCTGTTTTATAAGAATTCATAAATATTTAAGGGTAAATATCAAACTTGTTAACATGGTTGTCTGTGGGGGGAAGGGGATGGAAATGGGGATAATAAACAATCATGGGGACTGATGATGTCAGTATGCTATGAACAGGGAAGAATGATTTTCACCTCTCTGCACATGAGGTCCAATAATACAATTTTAATACAGAGAAGTCCCAGTTTGGGCATGGCAGCGTAAGCCCATCACAACCCATCCCTCCTAACTGATTACAACTAAAAACTCTGGACTCTGAAAAGTAAACAAAATCAAGTGGATTGTGGAGAGGAGTCAAAACTGAGAGAAGGTCTTCCCAGTGTTCTGCTCTCTCACAGTGGGCTTTGCAACAAAGGTAGGCCCCATCTGCAGAGCACCAATGTTTAGTTTTATATAGTTTCCAACAGAATCTCCACCTTTCTGGCCAGAGAAACCAGAAAAAGGAATTCCTATAGATTGGGAGGAGGTTGGGAGTCATGGAGAAGAGAGAGGCAGAGAAGGGATCCTATAATTCTGTGTATGAATTCATACAAGTCACAGCTTACCCTGAGCTATATATGTGTGGAACATACCCAAACCAGCATAGCAAAGACTTTGAAAAGTGAAACAAGATTGAACAAATGCATGTCTCAGACTAAACCTTGAGCTACTAGAGTTAGACAGACCCAAACCAATGTATCAAAAGCTTGGAGAGCTAAACCAAGATTTGAAACACCCAAAAAAGGTCTCAGACTAACCCCTGAGCTAGTTGTGCACACACACACAAAAACCCTAAACCATAAAAACGAAGACTCAAAGAATGGAACTGACATTGAACCAAAGGCCACAGAAAGAAAAACAGAACTTACAGTCTGAACCTAAACAGGTTACCTGCTAAAATAAAAACATTAACATTCCCGAGCAGAGTATAAAAAAAACCCCAAAGTCTACATATATAACATTCACAATCTTGAGAATAAATTCCAAAATTATGCAACACACAAAGAACTAGGAAAATCTGAGCAATTCTCAAAGGCATAGATGGTAAACAGAAGTCAACTCCAAGATAATACAGATTTTGGAACTATCGTAGACTTTAAAGCAGCAATTATGACTATGCTCCATGAAATAAAGGAAAACACATTTAAAATAAAGGAAAAGGTAGGAATGATCAGAAAAAAAAATAGAAACCTAAAAAAGAAGCAAATGAAATTTTAGAACTGAAAAATACAATATCTGAAATAAAAACTCACTGGATGGTCTTAGTAATAGAACGCAGATGACAGAGGATAGAGTCTCTAAACTTGATAATAGATCAACAGAATTATCCAAACTGAATGAGAAAAAGAAGACTGAAAAACAGTCAACAGAGCCCCAACAACCTGTGGGTCAATATCTAAAGGTTTAACTTAAGTGTAGATTGTAATCCCAGAAGGAGAAGAAAAAGAGCCTGAGGCAGAAAAATACATTTAAAAAAAAATGGTGAAAAATTCCCCAAATTTAATGAAATGAATTACAGATTCAAGGAGTTCAACAAATACTCAAGAGGATAAACTGAAAGAAAACACACATTAGACACATCTTAATGAAACTGTTCAAAACTAAACATTAAAAAATCTAGAAAGCAGCCAGAAAAAAATGACATATTACATACAGGCAACAGTGATTCAAAATATCATGGATTTCTCAACAGAAACCAAGTAGGACAGAAAACAGTGCAACATCTTTAAAATCCTGAGAGAAAAGATGCAGTGAAAATATCTTTAGGAGTAATTCTTCAGATGAAGAAAAACTAAGAAAATTTGTCAGCAGATCTGTTCTATGAGAAATGCTAAAGAAAACTGTTCTAGCTAAAGGAATGATGACAGAGAAATTTGGGTTTTTAAGAATAAAGAGGAACAGAAATGGTAAATAACTTGGGCTAATATAAAAAACTCTTTAAAGCAAATTTTTAACATCTGGTCAGGTTCTCAATATATATAAATATAGTACATATGACAGCTATACTTAATGGTCAGCAGGCAGGGGGCTAAAGGAAACTCTATGGTTGTGAGAGTTCTACATTTAAGCAAAGTAGTAGGAATAACTCTAAGTAGACTGTGGAAAGATAGGTATTATATTGTAATTCCTAAAGTAACCTACTGAGAGAGAGAGAGAGAGAGAGAGAGAGAGAGAGAGAGAGAGAGAGAGAGAGAGACACACACACACACACACACACACACAGGAGGGAGGGAGGGAGGGAGGGAGGGAGGAGGAGGAGGGGGAGAAGGAGAGGGAGAGGGAGAGCACAAGCAAGCACACACAAACAGAAGAGAGCAAGGCAAGCCAAAAATCAAAGCGATAAATTAAAATGGGACATTAAACATGCAAGAAAGAAGGTATAGAGGAACAAAAAGCAGGATACAGAGAACAGATAATAAAATGGTAGACCTAAATCCAACCACATCCATAATTAATTTAAATATTTATGGTCTAAACACTCCACTTAAAAATATGAGACTCAGAATAAAAAAAGCAATACTCTACTACATGCTGCCACGAGAGGCACACTTTAAATACAAAGACATATAGATTGAAAGTAAAGGGATGAAAAAAATCAGATCATGCAATCAGCAACACAAGGAGGCTGGAGTAGCTGTTTTAATATCAGATAAACAGACTTCAAGACAAAGAGCATTGTCAGATATAAAAAGGGACACTCCGTAATGATAAAAGTAACAAATCATAAGGAATACACAATTACCCATTATATGTGGCTATAACAAAGTACACAAGGCAAAACTGATAGAATTAAAGAAAAAATAGACAATTCTACACTTTTAGCAGACAATTTTAAGACCGCTTCCTCTTAGCAACTGATGGAACTAGACAAAAATTCAGGGAAAACAAAATCTTGTTCCAGTCGACATTTATAGTACACTACATCCAACAATTACAGGATATACATTCTTGTCAAATGCACATTGTACATTCACCGGGCCATAAACTTTACATTTAAAAAGATGAAAATTACACATGTGTTCTGACCATATCAGAATTAAATTAGAAATCGAGACTAGAAAATATGTAATTTTTAAAAAATCTGATAAACCATCTACTTCTAAATAATTCATGTGTTGAAAATGAAATCGCAAAGGAAATTTGTAAATATTTTGAAGTGATTAACAAAAAATGCACATATCAAAATTTGTGGGATTCAACTAAAGCAGTACTGAGAAGGATACTTAAAAGCTTTAAATGGTTGTACTAGAAAAGAAGATCTAAAATCAATGACTTAAGATTCTATCCTAGGAAACCTTAAAAATTCTTTTTTAAAATAAATAGAAGAACACATAATAAAGAGGAGAAATTCATGAATTAGAAAACAATAAAGAAAATCTGGTTCTCTGAAAAGATTACAAAATTGACAACCCTGTAGCTAGACCATCAAGAAAAAGATACCACAAATAACCAATGGCAGGAATGAAAGCATGGTTATTATCATATTGACATTAAAATAATAAGAGAATACTTCAGACAACTTTATGCCAATAAATTGACAAATTAAAAACAAATTTCTTGAAAAATACAACTTACCAAAACTGACACAAGAAACTGGAAATCTGAAAAGCTCTATATCTATTAAAGAAACTGAATTTATCACAACCTTCTCAAAAAGAAAACTCCAGGTCCAGAAAGTTCCACTGTTAAATGCCACTGCAAAAAGGTTTTTATAAAAGGGGCAGGGAGGCATAAGGAACAAAAGGAAAAAAGTAAAACTGTCCCTACTTACAGACTGTATATTTCCTCACAAAGAAAATCCCAAGGAATATAAAGAACAACTATTAGAACTAAAAATGAATTTAGCAAGTGGCAGGATACAATGTTAACACAGAAAAATCAACTGTATTCTTAGATACTAGAAAAAGCAACTAGAAAATGAATTCATAAAAATAATACTATTACAATGACATAAAAAACATATAAAATACTAAGAACAACCCTAACAAAAGGCATTCGAGACTTTTACAATGAAAACTATAACACATTGGTGAGAGAAATTTAAGATCTAAATAAATGAGAAAATATAGCGTGCTCATAAATCAGAAAACTCAATATTATTAGAATGGCAGTTCTCAAATTGATCTACAGATTCAAAATAAGACCAATCAATACTCCAGTATGCTTCTTTTTATAGAAACTGACTGACTGTAGAATTTACATAAAAACACAAAGAACCTAGAATAGACAAAGCAATTTTGAAAAAGAACAACAAAGTTAGATGACTTTATCTAACTCGAAGACTTACTCTAATGCTACAGTATCAAGACAATTTAGTATTGACAAAAAGACAGATATATACATCAATGGAACAGAATAAGGAGAGTCTAGAAACATAAACACATATACACATTCAATTGATTTTTGACATAGGTGCCAAGGCAATTGAATGGGTAAAGTCTTTTCAACTGGACATACAAATGGAAATTAACATTGACTCTTAAGATACACACATAAAAATTAACTCTGAATGAGTCACAGATCTAAATGTAAATTCTACAAAACTTCTAGAGGAAAACATAGTAGAAAATCTTCGCAAAGTTTTCTTAAATAGAATACAAAAAGCATGAACAAAAAAATAATAATAATGAAATTTTTGTCATTTTTTTAATGATAAATTTAAAACTTTTGCTCTTCACAAGACACCATTAAGAAAATGAAATGCAAACCACAAACTGGAAGTATTCAAAACGCATATATCAGACAAAGGAACTGAACAGAATATTTTTACAAAATACTACAATTTAAAAATAAGACAAAGAACTTTTTTTAATGGGCAAAAGATATGAACAGACACTTTATAAAAGAGGACATATGAATAGCCAATAAGCACATGAACAGATGTTCTACATCAACTCATCAAAAAAATGCAAATTAAAACCACAATGAAACAATACTTACATGCCCATTAAATTAGCTAAAATTAAAGACTTACTCTCGAACACTGCTTGTAGGAATGTAAAATAATCTACCATTTTGGAAAACAATTTCTTATAAACATAATCCTGACATATGACCTAACCATCTTAAATGCTAAATACCATCTTAGTAAATAAATACCATCTTAGATACTTATCAAGAGAAACGAAAACATTTTTCCACACAAAGACTTGTATATGTTCATAGCAGTTTTATTGTAATGCCCCGAAATTGAAAATAACTCAAATGTTCATCAAGGTAGACAGCTAAACAAATTACAGTATTCCATAATAGAATTCTATTCAGCGTTAAAAAAATTTTTTATTCAAAATCATTATTCTGAGTGAAAGAATTCATGCAAAAAGACAACACACTGTATGATTTCATTTACACAAAATTCTAGAACATGCAAACTACTGTACAGTGATAGAAAACAGGTCAAGAGTGTCTGGGGACAGGAGTAGAGGAAGGAATGGATTGCAAAGAGACATGAAAAAGCTTTTGGGAGAGATGGAAATATTATCTTGATTGTGGGAAGTTTCACAGGTACTTTACATGTGTCAAAGCTGATCATACTATATATTTTAAATACGTGCAGTCTACTGTATTTCAATTATATCTCAATAAAAATATTAAAAATTTGAAAATGAGAATTGGCAGTCTTCTAGGGCCAAAACCCACCATCCCAAACAATGGGAACAATCTCTACTAGAAAGACCTGATAGTATCAACAGGCCATTAAGAGTCCAATCTCACGTGACGCCTCTTAAGAAACTGTCCTCATAGAAATTTTTTTACTATCATTGTAGGACTCAGATATAGTCACATCCCTTCTCATGAATAAGCGTGAGCATAGTAAAAAAAATCTATAGTTCATATGATCAGCATGGTTAACATTTTGGGGGTTCTCTGTTTTTCATTTTTAAAGGTCTCAACAAAAATTCTCAAGTATTTTATACTATCTACTTATTAAGTCAGGGCATTTGATTATTTGTTAAAAACTAGATTAATCTCAAACTTCCTTCTCCATAAATATGAGCAGAAAAAGTTTTTGTTTCAACCAATGACTATCATAACTACAGTCATTTTTGAATGACTGTCATAATCTGTAGTGTTGTCTGTAGTGCTGACCTTTCCGGTCTCTGCTTCTGATCACAAAGATGAAAAGTTTAACCTATTTTCAATTCCTTTCTGATCTACCAAGAATTTTTAAGAACTCGTAGTTCATTCTCTAGGTACAAATATTTAGATTTCATTGGAAAAGTATTTTAGTTCATCTCGGTATCCTTTGCAGCCTCCTTTTATTCTACTCAATCCTTAAATACTGTTCTCCATGGTTTCCCCTCTACTTTCTTCTATTGTCACTTCTCACCAATGGTTTGAAGATTTCACAGTCTCTTAGAAGAGAGCCAGTCAAAAATAAAAATGCCAACACCTTAACTCTAATGATTCTGATCCAGATTAACAGATGAGGGCTTATTAACCTTTATATTTTTTAACAATAACCCTCTTGCTATCCCATTAAATTATTTTACCTGTTCATATCCTGTTTTCTCTTCTGGAAAAAAAAAAATACCTTTCCTTTCTGGCTAACTGCATTATTCCTTTACTTTCAAGTCTGTTCAGGAGTGACTTGCTCTGGCAACCCTTCCCTTCCAAATTATCACTCTTCTTCCCCAAAGGCTACATTAAATTCCTGTTTTAAAATACTGAATTACACCGTATGGTACTGAGCTATTCGCGGAGCTCCCCTTTTCAACTGTTTTGTGTTTTTCATGTCTGTATATCTAACCTACTACACAGAGATACTTAGTAAATGTTATCTGAATGAATCAATCCCTTCCGATGAGTATCTAGTTAACAATCTTTTTGGTATTAACAAATCTGGAAAAGCTTAGCACATTCACTATATACAATAATACACCAGTCTCAAAGCCAAGTAGTTGGAAAAATACAAGAATTTCTTAGTTATTTTTGTCAGTCCTTCCCATGTTCACCAAAGTATTCATGAGTACATAAATGCAGTCATATGTACACTGAGTCATAGGTTCCATTTTTTATTATAATTCGTACTTTTTTCTTGCAAGCTAAATTTTTCTCTAGGTTTAGATCTACTCTGTCTAATCAGGTATAGACTTTAGCTACAGGTGGCTATTAAAACTAAATACACTTTGAAATTGTTCCTCCACACTAGCCACATTTCAAAGGCTCAAAAGCCACACGGAGCCAGTGGCTACAGTACTGGACAGTGTGGATACAGAAAATTTTCATCATCGCAGAGAGTTCTATTGGACAGCACTGGCGACACAATTATAAATGGACATCAGAAAACCGCACTTACTTCTTAGCTCTCACGATCCTCGTTTTCCTCTGCTGTTTAAAGGATGTGGGTCCCGGAGTCTAGCAAAAGCAAGCGCATGAGTGAATGCTACGGACCTCTGAACGTTAACCACAAAATGACAAACGCCCCTGTGCCCAGAAGAAATGAAAGTTCTCCTGGGGTAACGACTTCAAATGGAAGGCGGCAGGGCTTTTTAGGAAGAGTGTGCCGTTCTAGCCTACAGAGTCACGGCAGGTGACAACACCAAAATCTTCATCTCCCCCATTCTCAAAGCCCTGTCTGGATGGAGACTCTAAAAGGGAGACGAAACGGGAGCGCAACGGTTAGGGAAACACTGGCGCTGCAGAAGCAATAGAAACTAAGGGCAATCTGGCAAGGAACTGAGTCCTAGGACATGGGAAACGGGCAGCGGAAAGTGGAGAGAAAAGGGGGGACAAGTAGATCTGACCTAAAAGGGTGGGGCCTACGATGGGCTGTGATAAAACCAACTCTGAGGATGGGACAAAAGCGAGGGACCGCGTGTCGCGGGCTCGACAGCGCTACCCCTGAAGCACAACGTTCAAACCGAGAAACTCACGGCGGGTACTGCACCGAGTCTGGAAGACATCACTCCCTCTCCACGCCTAACAAATTCACCCAAGGACTCCGGCCAGACCAACGCCACTTCCGCTCTCCTCTCTTCTCCCGGATGTGGAGTCGGCGCCGCCGAGCTCTGTTCCGAACGTCTACTTCCGCCTAGTGGTTTCCGAGGGGGCTGCGGTCGCAGCTTGTCACGTGACGAGTCGCCCTCCGATTCCTTTGAGACCCCGCCCCGGGATTGCGCTGTAGAACCCCGGAGACTGTGTGTAGCGGTGGGTCCTTAACCTGGCCTCAGGACCTCTCCCTCGCCTTCCACCCGTTTGCCCGACACCTATTGTCCCTCCTCCTGCCATTCCCCGACTCTAGCACGACGAGTGGTCTTTGTAGATGCACAGGAAGATCGAGTATTGCCCCTTTATTTATCTTAGAGAAATTACAGACCCATTCCCGTCCTCCCTACCCCCCAGGTCGAAGAGACAAGCTCTTCCATTAGTGAGGGCTCAAGAATTGGAGTCAGTGGCTGAGCAGGAAGAAGCCAGGAAAGGGCAGCTTGGTGAAGACTTGAGTGAATAAATGAAGAGTGGGGGACAGAAATCTCATCTACTAGCCCCAGGGCTCCAAACTTGCCCTGCTTTGGGGTTTTTTTGTGGTCCCTAGGAGGCATGTTTGAGCAACTCTTGAAATCTTTAGACAAAGTATGTCTGGGTCTCTCCGTAGGGGAGCTGTGCTTGAGTCTCTCTTTAGGGGGTCCGTGATGGGTTCTCTCAGAGGGACTTCTATGGGTTTTCTCTGACAGTCTGTGTTGGCTCCGCTCAGAGGGCCTGTGCTGTCTTCTCTCAGATAGACTGTGTCCTCTCTCTCAGAGATATTGCGATGGATTTTCTCCGAGGGACTTCTACATCTCCTCTCCGAGGGACTGCGACATCTCCTCTCAGAGGGACCGCGATGGCTCCTCTCAGAGGGACCGCGATGGCTCCTCTCAGAGGGACCGCGATGGCTCCTCTCAGAGGGACTGCGATGGCTCCTCTCAGAGGGACTGCGATGGCTCCTCTCAGAGGGACTGGAATGGTCTCTCTGAGAGGGACCGCGATGGCTCCTCTCAGAGGGACTGCGATGGCTCCTCTCAGAGGGACTGCGATGGCTCCTCTCAGGGGGACTGCGATGGCTCCTCTCAGAGGGACTGCGATGGCTCCTCTCAGAGGGACTGCGATGGCTCCTCTCAGAGGGACTGCGATGGCTCCTCTCAGAGGGACTGGAATGGTCTCTCTGAGAGGGACCGCGATGGCTCCTCTCAGAGGGACTGCGATGGCTCCTCTCAGAGGGACTGCGATGGCTCCTCTCAGGGGGACTGCGATGGCTCCTCTCAGAGGGACTGCGATGGCTCCTCTCAGAGGGACTGGAATGGTCTCTCTGAGAGGGACTGCGATGGCTCCTCTCAGAGGGACTGCGATGGCTCCTCTCAGGGGGACTGCGATGGCTCCTCTCAGAGGGACTGTGATGGCTCCTCTCAGAGGGACTGCGATGGCTCCTCTCAGAGGGACTGGGATGACTCCTCTCAGAGGGACTGCGATGGCTCATCTTAGAGGGACTGGGATGGTCTTTTTGAGAGGGACTGTGATGCCTCCTCTGAAAAGGACCGTGATGGCTCCTCTGAGAAGGACCACGATGGCTTCTCTGAGAAGGACTGCGATGGCTCCTCTCAGAGGAACTACATGGGGTTCTTTCTCTATAGAAGCTGTGGTGGCTTTGTTTCTTATATGTGAATTTCTCTTTAAGGTGGCTGTGTGAGGTTCTCTTCATAGGGGAACCATTCAGGGCTCTCTCTCCAGCCTGAACTCTGGTTCCTGTTTTGGAGTTCTTGGACTCCTGGCTAGAAATTTCTTTTCTGTACAAGTTTTTCTTAGGTCTGGTGCTACTGTCACTTTGAATGGCACTCGAAGCCTGTCTGAGTGTGGTGTTTTTTAAAGTGGTACTTCTTTGGGAAACTATGGGCCTGGGCAGTTGGAAAAGGCTGGGTTGGAAAGAGCTATCTTTTTCTGGTTGTTGAGCTGACCTGAATTGGTCTGTTTCTTCCCATAACATGTTTTCCTGCTTAGTAGTTGAGTCTATTGGTATTGGCTTTAGCTGGACAACTGGCATTCCATCTCTTTTGATATCTCTTTGTAAGCTATAGTCTCTCTCTTTTTGTTTTGGATGGTAATTTTTGCTTGACAACAAATGATCTGTCCTTGTCTTGTCCTCAGGCTTCTGCCCAACCAAAGCCATAATTCTGTGTGCTGTTTGCATTGCCTGCTTTAGGCCCTGAAAAAGCAGTTGAATGAATTTAGGTTGGGAGGATTTCTTTGGTTGACTCCTTAAAGAGGTGATAGTTGTCTGAGAAGCTCCACTCTTTTTCCTTCTTGACTGGGCTGGTAATTCTCCAGAGGGACACTGTACTGTGGTTCTACTGTTTGTGTAGAACTTTTTGTTTTGTGTCCTAACTCCCTTGGCAATTTTTTTCATTGGATATTTTGAGTCAGAGGTCTTTTTGGTTGTCACTTTAGCCCATTTTTCATCCTGATTGTTTTCAGAGTAACGCTCTGGTAGAGAGTGAACTTGAGTGAATTCATAGTGCCCAGGCTCTCCAATATCGGTCTTTCCTACAAGGTCAGGGCCGCTCCGTTGCTTTCGCCTTATGTGGACTTGTACAGGAGCAGGAGACTGGGAAGACCCAGACTGGAAATCTATTGTAGAAGCAGGACTCTTAGAAGCTTGAGTACAGATTTTAGCTTTTCTTAGTGATGGTGATATAGGGCTCCTTGGTGTGATGGGTCTGTCTCTTCTATGATACTTTGGGACTTGGGGTCTTTTCCCAATTCTCAGCCTAAAGCCAAGATGCAATCTAATCTCCCCATGGCCTTCAGGAGTGCTTACAAGGTGGAGCTGTGGATAGATGAGAAGATAAGGCCCAAAAGTGGCCTGTAATTTATGACAGCAATTAAATCCTGAACATCGGCCACACTGTAGACAGATAGGATATTTTAGGACCAGACCTGAAGTTAGTGGTGGAGGTACATTAGGGGGTATTTGACTTCTTAACAGTTTTGCTGCTATTTTTAGCTGCAGATCTTGTAGCAACTGGAACTGTTCTGAGAAGTCAGTCTTGGCCTGAGAAAGACAACTTGGCTTTAGGGAATGTTGGGACTCAAAAATCCTTGTCTGTGAATCAGTCTGTGAGTCCTCAGTCTCTTCCATTGGAACAGGATCTTTCATAGTGAAAAATGTATTGAAGGAAGACTCAGACTTTGCTGGGTCAGGAAGCTGGCCCCCTGTATATGAAACAGGTTTGTGCTGAATGACTTCCTGGGACATATCACTGAGCTTCGAGATTTCTTTCTTTATTCTCACTCTAGCTCCAGAATATTGCTGTATAATAGAAGACATGCAACCACGTGTCCACATCCTTAAGGCTATTTTTTTCTCACAACCATGGCATGAAGTATGTCTCTGTATATAGTGTTTGACCACTGAAGGCTGAGAAATAGTACCTCGACCCTTCTCTGGTAGTCTCTGGGAAAATTCCATTAATTCAGCTGGAACTCCAAATAAATTCTGAATAGATTGACGGGTATCTGCAGTGGCTGTTTCTGTTAAAGATGTTTGAGAACAAAGCGTACTTTCCATAGTGGTCCCTAAAACATTCCCCAACATTAGCATATGAGAGAGATATTTTCTAGGTAATCGCTGCCTCCAGGAGTGACTCTCACAGACATTCTGTCTTCTGCCCAAGACAGACCTGGTAAGGCCTCTGCCAGCCGCTGATCCTGCCTGGAAGGTCCTAGATGATGATCTCCAGCTGTGTGGTGAATTTGGGGAGAAACTCTGGAGTGAGTTCTCGAAATCTGCCCCCTGTTTCCTCTGAATCCTCTCCTTAGATATGACATCCATTCCTGGGATCTCACAATGTGAGGTTTCTACGTTGTCAGCTATCTTATCAGAGGTTTGATTATGGAGAGACAAGGGAAGGGTTGAAGACTGTATCATAGCAGGGGCTACAAAAGACTCTTCAGGCTGTAAAATACCTGTCCAGAGTTTTTTTATATCCAAGGCCCTTGATACTTCTGTTATCTCAGAATCCCAAAGGCTTCCTAAATCAGTTATTGTTTTGACAGAGCTTGAGATGACTGAGTTTGAAGAGTTGTGTGACCTAGAGAAATGATTTCCTATTTGTAACTCTTCTGATGTTAACTCCTCCGATTCCCTATTCTGACACATCTGTCTTGGATTCAAGTCCTGAGATTCCATAACTTGAAGAGGCCCCATTTTTATCCCTATAGATTTCACAGTCTGAAGCCCTTGTTCATGAGTCGACACTGTAGGATCCTTGAATGGAGATGTTGGCTGTGAGGTTAATTCTGCAGATTTCACTTCAGTATTTGGCTTTAGAGTTAATTCTACAGGTTCTACTAGTTCTTGAAGATGTGGCCTTGGGAGTAAATCCAAACAATTCATTACTTCAAGCCCCAATCCTGGAGCTACCGGTATTGGTTCTACAACCTGAGGAATTGGTCTGGGTGCTAATTTCTCAGATTTTACAATTTGAAGTGATGGCCCTGGGATTAACACAGTCTTTACGATTTGAAATCCTGTCAGCTCCATTCTTTCTAAAATTTGGTGTGTTGGCTCTGTGATTAATTTCTTAGGTTGTACATTTTGCAACCGTAGCCCTGAGGTAAACTCTGAAGGTCTCACATCTTGCAGTTTGGGAGTCAACTCAACATAGTCTACCATTTGAGAGGTTGGCCCTGGTGTTAATTTCACAGAATTTACAAATTGAAGTGCTGGCCCAGGAGTCACTTTCACAGATTCAACAACTTTTGGTGGGGCTACTGGGGTTACCCTTAGTGACTGAGCAACCTGAAGCTTTGTCTTTATAGATTCTGTGATCTGATCTAGTGGCTTTGGACTAATCCTCTTAAATTCTATAATTTGACCCAAAGGTCCTGGTGCCATCTCTGAATATTTCATACTTTGATTCCTTGACTGTTTTAGCCCCATTGATCTCTCCCTTTGCTGCCATATCTCAGAGGTGAGCTCTACAGATTCTGCATGTTGTACAACTTGGTCTGTTTGCTTTGGGGACAACGCTAATAATTCCTCCCTTTGAAGCCATTGCTTAGAGGTCAAACCCACGGTTTCTAGGACTTGATGTTGTAACCCTAATATTATCTCTGAAGATCCCACATGATGCTGTGACTTGTGGGTCAATTCCATAGCTTCCTTCACTTGCAGCACCGTCTTAGAAGGCAACTCCACAGATTCAGGAACTTGATAACCTAGTCCTGGTGTCATCTCTGAAGATTTGGGGCCATGATATAATGACTTCGTAATCAATGCTACAGATTCTTCCCTTTGCGGTCTTTGCTGAGAGATCACCTCCACAGAGTCTAGGGTTTGAGAACGGGGCCTTGCAGAGCTCTCAGCAGATCCCGTGGCTTTACTAATCGGTTTTGGGGTCATTTCAAGGAATTCCTCCTCTTGCAACCTTGCCTCAGGTGTCAACCTCATAGTTTTTGTGATATGATGCTTAGGGTCTGAGGTCATCCCTTCAGATTCTACAACTTGCTGCACTGGCCTTGTATATAGTTCCCCTGAATCCTTAACTTGAGGCCGTGACTGAGAAAGCAACTTCAGAGTTTCTGGGATTTGATAGCTTTTCTCTGGATTTGAATCTGAGGATTTTGAGTCTTGATCCTTTAGCATAGGAGTCAGATCAACAAATTCTGGTACCTGAGAGTACCATAGCTCCAGAGGCAGCCCTGAGGATTCCATGGGTTTGCCTGCTGGCTTTGGAGTCAACCCCACAGATTTCTCTGCAGTTTCTGTGCCTTGATATGCCAGCCTTTGTGCCATTTTTGTAGAATCTGCGACTTGATAAATTGGTATTGAAATTAAATTTGCATATTTAGGGACTCGATGCCTTGGCTTTGGGATCATCTCTGCGTATTCTCCAAACTGATGCCCTGGCTTAGTGATTATCTCAGAGGTGTCTGTGATTTGATAGTTTATCCTTGGAGTTAGCTCCTCAGATTTCACTCTTTGAAGCAGCGACCCTGGTGCTAACTCCAAGGATTTTAAATGTTGCTGCAGAGGCAATGAAGACAATTTCATATGGTTTATACTTTGCAACTTTGTTCTGGAGTAAATGCCAAAGATTTCACACCTCGTTGCTGTGATTGTGTAGACAAATTTGAAGATTTGACACTAGACAGTGTTGGTCTTGCTATGAATTTCTTAATTGGCTCTGGTGCCGACACCACTGATTTTACACCTTGCTGTCCAGAAGTCAACTCTTGGCAATTCATACCTTGTTTTTGAGACCCCGGTTTCAACTCTACAGATTTTACTTCTTGAACACATTGCTCTGCTGCAAAGACCTCAGATTTAATACATGGTGACTTGAGACATGATGACAACCCTAAAGAATTCATGCTTTGAGGTTGTGGAGCTAGGTTTGACTTCATAGATTTCATATCCTGAGAACATGGCTCTGGTACAAGCACCTCAGATTTCTCCCTGAGGCAAGAAATCATCTTCTTAGAATTCATATCTTGAGGCTGTGGACCTGGTTTTAACTCCTGAGATTTTACATTTTGAAAACACGGTTCTGGTGCAACCACCACAGGTCTCACACTCTGCTGCCTGAGGTGTGTGGACGGCTCCTCAGAATTCATATCTTGAGTATTTGGCTCTAGATTTGACTCCACAGATTTCGCCTTTTGAAAACATGACTCTAGTGCAAACATCTCACATTTCAAGTCCTGTAGCTCAGAGCTTGAAATCAGTTTCACAGAATTTGCACCACAAACAAAGGCTCCTTGTTCGTCTTCACAGACTTTACATCTTCAAGCAGTGGCTCTGGTAAAAGTAACACAGATTTTGCACCATTTAACTGAGAGTCCAAAACAGATTGCCCAACTTGTTGCTGTGACCCAAGGTGGTTCTCTAAAACTTGGACTTCTGGAAACTTTGTCTCTGGAGTTGACTCAGAAGATTTTACACCTTGCAAATGTGGTCCAGGATTAAACAAAATAGACTGTGTACTCTGAGATTTTTGCCCAAGGTTCAATTCAAAGGGTTTCATGCCTTGTATCTGTGGCCCTGAATTAAATTTCATACAGTTTATATATTGAAGTTCTGACTTTGAATTCAACTCAGAAGAATTCACAACTTGTAGCTGTGAGCCAGAGTTGAATTCCGTTGTTGTTATATCTTGAAATTTTGTCCCTGAAGTCAAATGAAAGGATTTTACATGTTGCAAGGGTGGCCCAAGTTTGCATTCCATAGAACCTACACATTGTAATTTTGGCCCTGGATTCAACTCAGAAGAATTTACACACTGCATCTGTGTCCCAGTGTTGCATTCCATAGGTGTAACACCTGGAAACGTTGACTCTGGAATCAATTCGGATTTCAAACATTGCCAATATGGCCTGGGATTGAACACCATAGATGTCTCACTTTGAATCTCTGTACCTGGATTCAATTCAGAAAACTTCATACCTTGAAGTTTTGAAACTGAAGTTAATTCAGAAGAGTTCACACCTTGCAAATGTGGCTGAAGGCAGAACACCTTAGATTTTATACCTTGAAGCTCTGGCCCAGGATTCAACTCAGAAGATTCTACATCTTGCAACTGTGGCCCAGAGTGTTCAATGCCATAAAATTTATACACGGAAACTGTGGCCCTGGACTCAGTTCAGGGGATTTTCTACCTTGCGGTTTAGGCTCATGCTTTAATTCCAGTAATTGCTCATCTGGAAGCTTCACCTTGGTGCTCAGCTCAGATCCTACCTCTTGCACCTGTGGCTCAGCATTGAACTCCAATGACTGCATACCTTGAAGCCTTGTTCCCAGGCCCAACTCAGAAAATTTCACATCTTGCAACTGCTGTTCAGGATTGAATTGAGTAGCTTTCACACCTCGAAGCTTTGTCTCTTTGTATAATTCTGAAGATTTTATTTGTTGTGAATGTGACCCAGGATTGAACAGCATAAATTTTACACCATGAAGCTCTGGCCATGGATTCAACTTACAAGATTTCTCATCTTGCCACTGCTTTCCAGCATTGAACTCAGAAGATATCACACTATGAACCTTTGATTCCAAGGCCAACTCAGAGGGTTTTGCAACCTGAAATTTTGGGCCAGTGTCGACCTCTGTAGAATTCATTATTTGAAGCTTTATCAACTTAGATTTTGTATCTTGCAACTGTGCTTCAGGGTTGATTTCTATAGATTCCACACCTTGAAGGTGTGTGCCTTGTGTCAACATAGACAATTTTCTATCTTGTAACTGTGGGGTTGAGTCAAACCCCAAAGATTTAACATTTTGTACCTCTGTACCTACAGACAATTCAAAAGATTTTATACCTTGCTGTATTGGCTGATTGATGAACTCCACAGATTCTCTACTTTGAAGCTTTGTCTCTGGTATTAACTCAGAAGATGTTACACCTTCTAACTGTGGAACAGATTTTAACTCAACAGGTTGCAAATCTTGATGCGTCTCCTCTAGCGTCAAATCAGATTTCTCATCTTGTCTCTGTGTTCCAGGGTTGAACTCCACAGATTTCATACCTTGAAGCTTCCTCTTCTGGGTTAAATCAGAAGATTTCCCACCTTGTAACTTTGGATTGTGGTTCAAAGAGTTTACATCTTGAAGCTTTGTTCCTTGAATTGACTCAGATTTTTTGCTTTGTATCTGTGGTCTAGAGTTGAAGAACGATTTTATTTCTTGAAGCATTTTCCTTGGGATCACTTCAGAAGATTTCATACCTTGAAAGTGTGGTTTAGAACTGAACCCCATCGGTTTTACATTTTGAAGCTTTATACCCATGATCAGGTCAGAACATTCTATGTTTTGTAACTTTGGACCTGAATCCAACTTTATAGATTTCACACCTGGAAACTTTCTCTCCAAGGTGAAATCACGTTCCTCACTTTGTAACTTTGGAGTAGGCTTTAGTTCTACAGATTTCACACCTTGAAGCTTTTCTGTTGGGATCACTTCAGAAGATTTCATACCTTTCAAGTGTGATTCAGACCTGAAATTCATAGATTTTTCATCTTGAAGCTTTATACCTATGACCAACCTAGAAGATTTCATCTCTTGCAACTGTGAGCCTGACTTGAATTCCATTGATTTCATTTTTTGAGATTTTGTTCCTGGTATCATCTCAGAAGATTTCATAACTTGCATCTGGGAATTGGGGCTGAATTCTTTATGTTTTACATCTTGAAGCTTTGTCTCTGAGGTCCCTTTAGAAGATTTCACACTTTGTAACAATGGCTCAGGATTGAAATCTATAGATTTGACACCTTGAATCTGTGTTCCTGCGGTCAAGTTAGAAGATGTTATATCTTGCAAATGTGAGCTAAGGTGCAACTCGGTAAATTTCATATCTTGAGATTTTATCTCAAGTGGCAACTTAGAAGACTTTTGACCTTGCCACTGTAACTCAGAGTTGAAATTTAGCAGAGGTTTCACACACTGAAACTCTGGTGCAGGCATCCACTGCTGTGGATCTTGGTTTAACTCCATAGTTTTTGTACTTTGAAACTGTTGCTCCAATGCTGATGCCAAATATTTCTCTTTTTGCAGTTGTGGTCTTGGGGTTTTCACACTCTGCAACTGTGGCCCAAGATTGAACTCCGTATATTTTGCTCCTTGAATTTTTGGCCCTAGAGTCACTTCAGATGACTTCCCATCTCTTGACTGTATAAGAGACTTCAATTTTGCAGATTTGACAACTTGAGGTTGTGATCCAAGATTTAACCCCAGAGATTTCACACCTTGGAACTCAGGTCCTGGTATCCACTGAATACATCTCATACTTTCAAGCTGTGGCTCTTGTTTTAACTCAACAGTTTTCACTTCTTGAAGCTGTGGTCCTGAAGCTGACACAGAGGGTTTCACTTGGTGTAACTGTGGTTCTGGGATCAACTTGGGAGATTTTATGCTCTGCGCCTGTGGTTCGAGTTTGAACTTTTTAGATTTTACACCTTGAATATTTGATTCTGGAGTGAATTCAGATGATTTCATACTTTTTGATTGTAACTCAAAGTTGAAGTCTACTAATTTTCCATTTTTAAATTCCAGCTCTGGAATTAACTCCAAAGACATCCCATCTTCCGATTTAGATCCTCTCTTTAATTGCTCTGAGTTCACATGTTGCTGCTGTGGTGAGGTTACAGATATCTCACCATCCTGTTGTAGCCCAGGAGTTAAATTCACAAATGTCATCTCTTGAAACTGTTGCCTTGGCGCTAAACCCATAGATTTTACTCCTTGAACATCTGGTATTCTGGTTATGCTCGCAGGCTTTACTACCGCCTTCTTTAGCCTTGAGGTCAGCTTCACAGGTTTTACACATTGCAGCTCTGGATCTGGAGTCTTCTCTACAGATTTTAAAATTTGTAACTTTAATTTTAAACAAGGGGTAATCTCCACGAATTTCATGTCTTGCTTTTGGGGCTCTGAACTCAATTCCTCAGGTTTCACACTTTGCAAATGAGGCCCTTGGAGCAATGGCCCTGGTGCAAAAGGCACAGAATTCTCATCTTGCATCTTTGTCTTAAGTTTTAATTCCACATCTTTCACATCTTGCAGTTGTGTTCTTGGGACAAACTTCACAGTTTTGAATTCTTGAATTCTTGAATGCATAGTCAACTGAACAGGTTTCAGACCTTGAAGTTTGGAATCTGGGGTGGCATTCACAGATTTGACATCTGTCTTTGTCCCTGAGTTTATCTCCACAGATTTCTCACCTTCCGGCTGTGGACTTGGGGTTAGCAACATAGATTTCATACCTCTTAGACCTCGTTCTGGAGTCAAGGCCACAGATTTCATATCTTCCAGCTGTGGCTCTGAGATTAGTGTCTCAGATTTTAAACCTTGAAACTTGGAGTTTGGAGTCCACTCCATAGGTTTTACATCTTGCAACTGTGGCCCTTGGATCAATTCAGATCTCATACCTTGTAACTGTGGTCTTCCAGTCAACTCAGAATGGTTTACACTTGGTAACTCTTGCTTAGGAGTCAACTCCATAGATTTTGAATCTGGAGTCATCTCCACTGAATTACCACCATGAAACATTGATTCTGGGGTTTGCTTCCCAAATTTGATGCCTTGAAGCTTTGGCTCTGAAGTCAATTCAGAAAATTTGATATCTTGCTGCCTTGGCCCTAGGTTCAGTTCCTCAGATTTAACACCTTGAGATTGTATTTCTGAGATCAATTTTGAAGATTTCATGCTGTGAAATTGTGATTCTCCAGTAGACAGAACAGATCTCATATTTTCAACTGGGAGCCCTTGGCTTAACTGCAAAGATGATTCTGTAGGGTTTGTAAGTCCTGCAGACTTTATATCTTGAAGCTGTGTTCCTGGTATAAACTGTACATGTTTAAAACCTTGATGTTTTGATTCTGGGGTCAAATCACGAAATTTAGTATCTTGCAAACATGGTCCTGAGTTTAGTTCTGCAGATTTCATATTTTGAGGTTGTGGTTCAGGAGTCAACTGTACAGATATAACACTTTGCTGTTGCGGCTCTGGGGAACCTGAGGTCAATCCATCAGATTTCATACCATGCTGTGGGAGCCCTGAGAATAAATCTACAGATTTTTCTCCTTGAAGAAGTGGCCCCGGAGATAACTTTGAAAATCTGACACTTTGCAACTGTGGTCCTGTAGTCAATTTCACCCCTTGGAGCTGTGCCTCCTGAGTCAAGTCCTCTGATAAACTTTGTAGTACTGGCTCTTGTATCAGCTTCTCAGATTCTTCCTCTCCCGTAGTAGTTGACTGTTGGATTAAATTAACACATGCCACATCTTGCGATTGTGGCTCTGGATCCATCTGCCTGGACTGTACTCCCTGGGGCTGTGGCTCTGGAGTCAACTCCATAACATGCGGTTTTGCTCCTGTAATAAATTGTTTAGGTCCTACAACTAATGGGGAGGACTCAGAGGTTAACTCTACAGATTTCAAATTTTGCAGTATTGGCTTGATTTCTCATATTGTACCCCTGATCCTAAAGTCAACTCCAGAGTTCTTTTTTCTGAATATGGTGATACTGGCATTGCATCCTGGATGTTTTCAACCTGAACTGACAACAATCCCGCCGTTTCTGTGTTTTCATATCCTGACTGTAAAGGAACCTCCGACAACTCAGTAACTTGAAGATGTGGCCTTAGAGTCATTCTTGCAGATTCTATAACTGGACCTGTTGGTTTTTGTGTTAATGCCACTTGGTGCAAAGCTTCAGAAGTCAGCCTCACAATTTCTTTGTCTTGATAGCCTAGCTTTTGAGACATCTCTGAGAAGTTTTCAAAATGTGACATGGGAATCGTCTCAGCAGTTCTCATGACTTGTTGTGGGATCAGCTTCACAGATTCCTCTTCCTGTAGCTGAGTCTCAGAAGCTAACTCTGCAGGTGCTGTGTTTTGATGCCTTGATCTGGAAGTTAGACCCACAGATTTCATTGTTTGTAAATGTGGTTCCATGGTCAGTTTCCTCGATTCAGCATGCAGTAACTGTGTCTCAGGAATCAACTTTCTAGATTCTTCCAGTGATGCAGTTGAATCCACCAATTTATTAACATGTATTAATGGCCCTAGAGTTAACTCCTCAGGTTTTATACTCTGGGGCTGTAGTTCTGAGGTCAGTGGCACAGATTTCATACTTTGAAATTGTAGTTTTGAGATCAACTCCTCATAATTCATAACTTCTGAATATGGTCCTAGATTCAGATTAACAAACTTTATATCTTGGGACTCTGAGGTCAATACTTCTGATTTCATACCTCGTATCTCTGATCTTGGTTCCAACTCCAGAGATTCTTGTATTGTATGTTGTGACACTGGAGCCTCCTTCATGGCTTTCACACTTTGGAACTTTTTCTCAGGAATATCTTGGAATGACCTTGATTTCATCTGCCTAGATTTTGAAGCATGTCTCAGTGGCCCTGGGGTATTTCCTAAAGATGATTGTATCAGCCCCACAAATTCTTTCTCATGGTGACGAGTGTCAGAGGTCAACCTTGCTTCTGTTTCTGGATATCCTGGCTCTAAAGTCATCTCTAAAGATTCTGAAACTTGATGCCATGGAGTCGATCCTTCAGATTCTGCAGCTTGATGATTTGGGTTGGAGTTCAACTCTATAGATTTTACTGCTGGACTGTGTGCCCCTAGGCTCAGTTCCTCATATTTCATACCTTCTGCCCATGTCTCAGGAATCAGTCTCCTACATTCTACCATTTGAGGAGTTTTCACATCTTTAAGTAATAGTACCTGGGTTTTCTCCTCAGATCTCATATCTTGTAACCATGGCTTTGGGGCCAATTCCACAGATTTCACATCATCCTGTAGGGTCAACTCCACAGTTTTTATGCCTGGAAACTCTGGTGGTGGGGCCAAATGAACATATTCCATACCTTGCAACTGTGAACTGGGGGTCAAATCTTTAGATTTCCTACTCTGCAGCTGTGGTGCTGGGGCCAACTCAGCAGATTTTTTACTTTGTTGTGGTCCTCGTGTCAATTGGATAGATTTTGCACTTTGAAGCTGAGACCCAGGGTCTGCCTGCATAGATTTCCTACTTTGCAGCTGGGGTTTGGGGTCCAACTCATCAGATTTTGTACTCTGCAGCTGAAGTTCTGTGGCCAATTCTATAGAGTCCACAGTTGGGGTTGGCTGTCCATATTTAACTATTTGTGGGATTGAACCTGTGTTTATGTCTACGGATTTAGTACTTTGCAAACCTGATCCAAAGGTCAGTTTCTCAGATTTTATATTTGGCAACCCTGGGGATAACATCATAGAATCCATAACTTTAAGTTGTGGCATTGGTTTTACCCCAATATTTTTCACACCTTGAAGCAGTGATGTAGTAGTCATTACTGCAGCTTCTGTAACTTGATACAGTGGCTTTTGGCTCATTCTCATAGATTCTGTACCTTGACCCAATGACTTTGGGACTGTCCCTAAAGATTCCATTGTTTGATGATGTGACAGCTCTACAGATTTCTTTATTTGTTGCCATGTGTCAGAGGTTAACCCCATAGTTTCTATAACTTGATGGCTTTGCCCTGGGCTCGTCTCTGAATTTTCCAGGATTTGATGCCTCGAAAATTCCATGAATTGATGAGATGTCCCTGGGGTTAATGACATAGATTTTGTGCCTTGATGATGTGGCTGTGGAGTTGTCCCTGCAGAGTCTAGCACTTGAATCCATGACCCAGGAGTCAACTCCAAAGATTCTCTGATTTGAGATATTGGCCGTGGGGTCAAATTCTGAGTTTCTACAACTTGTGACCGTGGTACTGTGATCCCTCCCATGAGTGACTCTAATGCTATTGGGGTTATCTTTACAGAATGTATGGATTGATGTGATGGCTTCCCTACTGATTCTATGACTTTAGGTGGTGGCTTTGGAGGTAAGCCCACAAATTTTACAACTCCAGGTGGATCAATAGTAGTAGGAGAGCTAGAAGAAGTCAAATCATCTAGTTGAATTGCCCTTGGGGTCGAATTTGAAGTATGAGACTGTAAACCTGGGGTCAAACCCCCAGACTCTCTATGATGTGGCTGTGCTGGTGGAATTATTCCCATGAAATCCATAGCTTGTAATAGTACCACTGGAGTTACTTTCATGATATCCATGACTTGATGCAGTGGCCTGGGGATCATTTCCAATGATTTTATCTCTTGACATGTTGACCCTGGAATAATGTTTGGTTGTTCTATGACTTGACTTTGTGCCTTTGAGGTTCTGTCCACTGATCCCAAAACTTTATGCTGTGGTCCTGGGGTCATTTCCACAGTTTCCATGACTGTATGTTGTGGCCGTGGACTCATCTTTCTTGGTTGTATGACTTGATGATCTGTGTTCATTTTCACTGACTCCTTGTCTTGACATTGTGGTCTCGAGGTCATTCCCACTGTTTCTATAATATGTGAATGTGATTTTTTAATCATCCCCATGGAATCCATGACTTCAAGCAATGCTACAGGAGTTACCTTTTCATCTTCTGTAACTTGTTTCTGTGGTCTTGAGGTCATCTTCTTTGATTCCATAACTTGATGCTGAGGCCTTGGAGTTACTTCCGCAGATTTAATAATTTGATGTGCTGGTTTTGAGGTTACAGTCACTGTTTCCATTTTTTTCATTTGTTTCACAACTTCCTTTGGCTGTGGGAACACACCCACAGATTCTCTCCCTTCTGGATGTGATTCTGGGATCATCCCCATTGAATCCATGACTTGAAGTAATGCCAATGGAGTTACCTTTATGTTATCTGTGACTTGATATGATACCTTGGGGTCAACTCCACATTATTCACTTGGGTCTGATGCTGCCGTGTGCTTTTTTCTGGAAGACCTATGACCCTCTGCTCTATAGTAAGCTCTAACACATGTTTTGGGTCCTTCTGCAATAAAGTGGTTTCCTGTTGAATTATGTCAACTCCTACACTTGTGGGAAGTGGAGTACTCATTGATGTAACTAAGGGTTGGGATCCAAGGATTTGGGAACCATCTCCAGGTTGTGACTGCTTATTTGGGATAAGTGACTGTGAAATTTTTGTTTCTGTTCTATTTAATCCAGATTCCACTCCAATGTTCACATGGAGCTGAAATGATGGAAGGTCTGGGGATTTATTATTGCTATTTTGCTCAGTGCTTTGATGAATGGGCGTAGATAACTGGGGTTTCTCTGGTTCAGGGATTCCTCCTTGTATCTCAATTAAATAATTCAGCATTGCCCATGATTCCCTCACAGGCAGAGGCACTGTTTGTTTCCGCAAAGTACAAACCTTCCATGCCATATGTCCCTCTAACTCCCACCTGGCCGAAGGAGAGAGCCATACTGGGAATTTTGATTTCTCCTCTGAAACAGAATTTGGCCGATGATCTGATGTCAAATGATTCTTGATCCTTTTCTCATTCTTTGTTTTCACTTGTTGTTTACAGATATCTGGGGATTTAAAAACAGAGTTGATAAAAGAGCTTTGAGGTCTTACAGGTGAAAGAGCTGCCAAATTCGGAAAGAGTTGTGATTTCCCAAGCTCAGAGAGCCCAAAAGGAGGAAAAGATGTGCCTTGATTCTTGAGCACAGATGGTTGCTTTTTGGATAAAAGAGGTAAACTATCGCTCCGGAATTGCCAAGTTGTTCCTTCAGAAAATACAGGCAGGTGAGACAGGCTTGAAGTGTTGCATGACGATCCAGAGGAGGTGCTGTTAGTGAAATGTTTTGCCTTCTTACAGTTACAACAGGGTAGATTAGGCTCCTGAGCCGCAAAAACAGAGGAGGGGGAGGAAGAAATCATGTCCTGTGATTCAGGCAAACACATTTCCATAAGAGTTGATCTAAGGAATAAAAACAAAAAGTTTTGTTTTGCTTTGAAGCAGGAAAAGGTGGAAAAGCAAAAGTAGGAAAAGGGAAAGATAATGGCCATTTCAAGTGCAAAATATGTTGGAATGAGGGGGAATAAAAAATCAAAAATGACGTTTTCCCTAACATCAACAACTTTTGGAAAGAATTCTTCCACCAGGAGAAAGGGAGGCATGTGTCCCTATTACAATCAGAAATGATCCATAGACAGTGGTTCTTAAACTTCCTTTGAACCTGAACTTTCCCCCATTGCCAAATCTAACTCTTTCCGGCTCCTTTCCTCCATTCCTCTCTCCTTCCCTTCTCCTTTACTTCCTTCCTTCCTCTCTCTTAGAAACTCTACCACCTTCAGCCCCACTCAGAAACTGCATTTCCTGACCTTGCACTTTCCAGATGTTGGAAGATCTGTTGAAGACTCCTGTCTATTGACCAGAGTACATATTCCTGGGTCCATCCCACAGGGAGTCCTGAAAAGCTAGATGCAAAAGAGTATGTCAGTGCAATTGAAGTGACATTAAAAGTACTGTAAGGAAAGAAATAAGAAGAGAGGCTTAGCTTAGAAAGGAGACAACCAAGAAGAGAGGCTTAGCTTAGAAAGGAGACAACGTGATAGTGAGGGAAGTCAAACAGAGTCTCAGGTATCCTACTCTTAACTTCTTTACAGAGTTTATCAGTAGGATATGTTGAAAAGAGAAAGAATAGAAACAGTGAAGATTGATTTTACTCACCATGTCAGGTTAGTTTCAATGTAACCCATCCTGAGATTTTCTTCCCACTGTGGAGCTGGAAGTGTGGGTGAAGAATTTATTAGTATCATGACTATTGACATCACCTAGTCCAACCCCCTTAATTTGCAAATAAGGAAACAAAGATGAAGTCATCCCCAAGATCATAAAACTACTTAGTGGTAGAGCTCAGATTTAACCTAGTTTGTTTTTTAAACTAACTTTGCTGCCTGTATCATATAGCAGATGTAAGTCATTGAAAAGAATAGGAATAATCATGGTGTAGGGAACTGAAGTAAGGGAAACAGAGGTAATAATACGTATCTTTTCCTCTAAAGGAGTCTAACCAATGTCTATGGTAGGGGAAAAAAGGTACTGAAACTTCCCACACCAAGCTCTTGATATAAGTTGCCCCTTCTCCATTCTCCAATCTCACCAAGATTCTGTCCTGATTCTTTGAGCTTTCCACAAAATGGGATGAAGAAAAGAAACACAGAAAGAATTATAGAGCCATTTACATCCCTTTGGAAGTAGAGATAATAGAAAATATATGCACCTTTCCGTCATTTATGTAATATTTTTCAATCTTTCCCCATCCCAACCTGCTGTTAAAGGCTAAGTTCTTAAAGCAACCCACAGTTGATCTGTCATTAGCCGTCAGCTGAAGAATAAAGAATGAGATCTTACTGACCGTGAATTTCTCGACCTTTTTGAAATTATGCTTCTTTGAAGTCTACAGGGGCACAAAAAATAAAATAAAATCAGGTAATGGTCTGGGTTAGAGAATTTATTGAAAGTGCATTTCATCTCATAGAAAAATATATCAGTATAATTAGAATGCATAACCACGGTAACAATTACCACCTCATTCCTTTATGCATGAATCGTTTATTGAGTACTTACTAAGTTCTTCCTGTTGTATGGAGTGCAACGACTACAAAGATAAGTGTGATCTCTGTATTCCAGGAACTTACACTAGTATGGAAAATAGATGTGTGAACAGATAGTTACAATACTGTTTGGCAAATGCTGTAACAGACTATAAGTAATAGGGAATACAGACATCATTAGCTGTTCAGGAAAGAAGGAAAGTATTACTCAAGAGGCTGCCATTTGTACTGGAGTTTGAAGAATCAGCAGAAGGATTTTAGGTAAAGAAAGAACATTCTAGGCAAGTGGGAACATCGCCAAAATTAGAAAGTCATAATTGTCAAGTGCCTGTTTGCTAAATAGAGAGAGATGAAGTTGAAAAGGTAGGTAGAAGCCAGGTTATGCCAAACTGCAGAATTTTTATATTGCCCTGTAGGTCAGAATTTCCCAACCAGTAGTTAGTAAACTACTGGGTGTTTTGCAAGGGCGTTCTATGTCATTTTAAAGGCAGAAATGATATTTGTTACAATTGCAAATACTAAAACAATTTTTAACTTCTTCCTTTAAATCAGAACATCAATCTCTGAAAGGATATTAAAAGAACCTACACAGCAATTACTGAAGAACTCATGAATGTGCTGCTCATGATTCAGTCATTCAGTTCATTACCAGTTGAATACTCATAGAGCAGTGATAGTTTTAACTTTTAAACAGTTTCAAATTGATTTTATGATTAGTCATTTATTATTTATGATCATAAAAAACCATTGATTAAAAACAACAAGCGAAAGGAAAACTGATGTTGAAATACAGGTTAATATACTTAAAATGATCTTTTTATATATTTATCTCAAAATGATCTCTGCATATCACAGACCTAAATAATCCCCTATCACAAAACACTAGGAAATGCTGAATAAAATACAACAAATATTCTTTTAAATGCAGAATATAAGTCTTTACAAGAGAGTAAGGGAAACCTCAAGTCCAACAGTTTGGAGAAACTGAAAAACAAGAGTGGAAAGTCAGCTGATCCCTCAATGCCCTGGGTCATTTGCAGAGTCAGTCACTCAGGGACTTGGGATAATGACAAGGTAGGGGTAAAAAACAAGGCCCAGGTGAAGTGCACATTTGGAATTGAGACCCTGGAGGAGAGAAAAGGCAGGATTCTGAAATTGCTACACGCTCAGTAAAAAGGTGGCTAGAAAAACATCTGGGTGGGGCGAGGGAAAAGCCTTCCCTGAGAATTTTAAACAAGAGTCTATCCTCATACTAGCTTAGAAAACTAATTTATACTCACTGTGTATAGCCAGGAACCCTCGAACAGAAAATAAAAGTGGTCCCGAAGGCAAAAGTAAATATAAAATCTTTTTGGAAATAGAAGAGGAAGGAGAAAGAATATAGTTTGAATAACTATACATTAATAAATGAGAAATAGCTGATGAAATGGTTAAATTCTTAGAAAAAAATATAAAATTCCAAAAGTGGTTTTAAAAAAAGACTATTTGAGTAAACTGATAGGTATGAAACAATTGAAATGATAGTCAAAGACATTCTCCATCATACCTAATAAAAGTATTCACCAAGTTTTCTAAATATAAGAACAACTTACAAATATCAATAGCATTTCTCCAGTGCAGAAAAAAAAAACTAGAAAAAAAATTTTAATAGTAAAAGATATATCCCTCACAATAGCAATAAAAATGATAGAGTATCGAGGTATTAGGTTAACCTGGAATATAGAGGACCTTCATGCAGAAAACTCTAATAAAGAACATAGAAGATGATCTGAATAAATGGAGAGACATTGTAGGCTCTTGTTTGGAATAATTTAAAATTATAAAGATATCAATACCCCCAAGTTAAATTTTACTTTAAGACATTCCTAATCTAAATTTCAGTTGGAATGTTTCAAGAACTTGTCAACTCTAAAATTTATATGACAAAAGAAATGTCCACTAATAGCTAAGTCAACCTTAAAAGGAAGAGTAAAGAAGGAACCTACTGTACTGAACATTAAGACACACTACATATTATGGCAATAAATGCAGGAACAAACAGGGTAATGGAACAGAATCGGGAACCCAAAGATAGGCTCATGCATACAGCAAATGAATATGATAAAGGGAGTTGTGTAAATCAATGAGGAAAAGATCCTTTAGCAGATAGTGATGAGAAAACTAGCTTAGTATAAAGGGAAAAATAAAATGGGATCATTTCTTTATACTGTATCTAGAGGCAGACTCCAAATATATTAAAAATTAAAATGTGAAAGGTAAGACTGGAACATTGAAAAAATGTAGAAGAAAATTTGTGAACTAGAGCACAGAAGAACTTCTTAAATAAAACTTCAAAAATACAAACCACAAGGCAAAAAAAAAAAAAAAATCCAGTAGAAGACCCTACCACATTCAGCTGGAACCTCGAAATGACAAAATTGCCACTCAGTCCTAACCCTAAGGAACTGCAAGGAAAGTTGCTTTGAATTGAGAAGTTCAAAGGACTGAAGGGAAATCTCTGGGAGGTCTTAACCACAGGTTAATGTTTGTGTAATTCGCAGCTCAAGTTCATGTTATTTACATGTTCCGAAAAACCCTCAAGCCATGAATTTAAAGTTGTCCTGGACTGATGGTGCAATGTCATAGTCAAAAGAAATGAAATACTCTCTGAGGAAGATCTTCATCCTAGGCTTTTAAAAACTCCCATGAAAACTGCACTTCATTAAATCTAATTATAAAATGTACCATTATTTTACATGCTACTAAGAAAAAAGACACTACCAATTAAATTATGAAACAACATCAATTTTAAGACATATCTCAATTTCAGAAATGTTAAATATTTAAAAATAAGCACGTGTGTAGAAACAGAAAGCAGAAACCTATGGAAATGTCAAGTATTGGAATTATTGGATCTAGATTAGAAAATAACAATGTATATTGTAAAGAAATAAAAGGCAAGCTTAAATGTATTTGTAAGGAATGGAAACTCATAAAAGGTGATCTAGCAGATTTAAAAGAGAATCAAATGTTACTTCTAGAAATTAAGAATCCAGTACCAAAATTAAAACCTCAATGGGTGGATTTAGCAGCATTAATAAAATGCTTCTGAATAGAGAATTGGATATGCATACTGAAATTCTTGGAGTAACCACTGAAAGAACAAACAAAATGGATAACTTCCAAGCTAGTAGAAGGGGGAGAATGGAGAGAAAAGAAAAGAAATCCAGATTTGTTTACAACAATGGTGTGAATCCTCCAAATGAAAACAACTAGAAAAGCAAGAACAAAAATAATTTTTAACATCTATCTGAAGTCATTGAAGAGCTGTCAAGACATCAAGGACCAGAAGAACCAAGTTTCCAGAGGGAAAAAATGTAGAAAAGTGATCCCAGATTTCCCCCTCAAAGCAGTTGTCAATTTTCAAGCTATGGCTGACAGGCTGAAAAGCTAAGCAACACGTTCAGTAGTTTATGGGTACAGATGGACCATAAAAATGACTTTAAGACTAAGGAGGAAGGGCCCTATTAAATATCTCAGGCTTCCGTTGAGACCCCCCAAAGGGTTATACCTAGGAATAGGTATACACCTGGAAAAAAATGGGCTCAAAAATTGAAGCTCAGCCTCTGATGAGTTCGATCTCTGATTGGATTAAATGAGTTTGTTCTAAATGGCTTCCAAAAACAAAAAAAATAACTCTACTGTGTAGAGGAAAGTAACTTCACCCAGAGCCTTGAATTATCTCTTCAACTTTACTTATAACATGCCTGTATTAAGTAAAAAACTGCTAGAACATAAGAGTGAATGATGGAAAACTAAGATGAACATGGACAATATAAACAAACTCACAAGCAATCCATATACTGTTAAAAGACATGGCTTTAAAATATGTATGATTAATATGCTCAAGAAGTTAGATGACAAGATGGAGAAATTTAGCCAAAAACTAAAAACAATTTTATAAAAACGAATGGAAATTCTACACCAGAAAAAAAAATAGAGAACTAAAAATTGGTATACAGTAGATTAGTCACAGTTAAAGAGAAGTCTGAAGAAAAATATTCATCTCATGAAGAGAAAAAATGAGAGAAAATATGTTACAAGAGACATAAGGGACAACGTGATAAAGGGCATTTGTGAAAAACCCACAGCTAATAACATACTTAATAGTGAAAGACAAAGCTTTCTCTCTAAGATGAAGAATAAGACAAGGATATCTGCTCTCACTACAGTTCTACATTGTGCTAGAAGCTCTGACCAGAGCAATTAGGTAAGAAAAAGAAATAAAAGCCATCCAAACTGAAAAGGAAAAATAGAACTATATTTGTAGATGACAATCTTATTTATATAAAGTCCTAATGAATACGCACATGCACACAAAAAACTATTAGAACTAATAGATGAATTTAGCAAAGTTACAGGGTATAACATCAGTACACAAAAATCAGATGTATGTCTATACACAAGTAGTGAACAACCTGAAAATAAAATTATTTACCTAAAATCACTTACATGTAATGAAAAAGAGACAAAATGATTTTTAAGTTCCTAAGGGGGTTGACAAATGATGACAATGAAAGAAGTTTGAGATTGCCTCACTTCCCACATCCAAACTCTCGTCACAGTACACCCCTCCTCTTTCGCATCTCTGAGGGCAGGCAAAGATTTTTAAAATTAAATTTATTGGGGGTGACATTGGTTGATAAAATCATAAAAATATGGACCTTCTCATGAATTTGCATGTCATTCTTGCGCAAGGGCTGTCTGTGCTAATCCTCTCTGCATTGGTCCAGTTTTAGTATATGTGCTGCCGAAGCGAGCTCTGAGGACAGAGGATTTTTTGAGGATTTTTTCCCTTCCATTTACCTCTGTATCCATAGAGCCTAGAAGAGTGCCTTGTACATCATGGTGGTGATGGATAAACATTTGGCGAATGAAGCCATGGCCTGTTTTCCATCTTGCTGCTCTGATTCTTTCATTTCCTTTTCTCTCCTTCACACTGTCATTAATATAACCTCCTATTGGTTTAGCCGTGCCAGAGAACTAACTACCATATATACTTACTGGAGTTATTTCAAGTCTTAATCTCAAAATGTGGTTCTCAGTCCACCTGGGAGCTTGTTAGAAATGCAGAATCTCAATTTCTATGCCATACTTCAATCAGAATCTGCTTTTTAACGAGACCCTGAGGTGGTTCATGTACACATTAAAGTTTGAGAAACACTGCTCTAATGCACAGATCTAAGCACATTTTTACCTGGCTTTAAAATCTTTGATGTCTTTCAGTTGCATACAGAATAATATTTATACTACAAAGTATTCAGCCTGGCATTCAAAGCCCTTTACAATCTGAACTCTCAATTTTTTAACCTTTTCTCTCACTGAGTTCCCTACACTTCTACATTTCATCCAGATAGGTGTCTTCACCTCTCTTCAAACTCTGCCAACACTCTTCTTCCCAAGATTTTCTCCAATACATTCTTTCATTCTGAAAAATCCTCCACTACTCTCCTCCACCTACCCAACCCACCTTTAAAAACCCTTCCTTTGAAGCACAACTCAAACTGAGCTCTCCCAGATGGCATTTTATAGATCCCCCTAGTTAAAAACACTCGATATCCTATCTCTTTAGCAATATTTATACCTCTAATATCACTTTCTCTTTCCTTGAGTTATGTATATATCTGTCTGACTGTTTTTCCCACTTCGCCTCAATCTCCTAGCTGGTAAGGATGGTGTTTTATTCTTCAATGTCTAGTATGCTGTCATGTAATATGTGCCCAAAGTTTGTTGAAATGAATCAAAAGGAAAAGATTTGAGAGTAACTTATAGGAAGATATCCAAAAGCATTATCTCAAGTCCTCTCTTTCCCCCACCGAATTTTCCTCATGGCCGAAGATGTAGGAGTTTGTGTGGCTTCCGGGGCAGGGAGCAGTGAGTTTCAAGAAAGTGTTGCATCACATACCTCAGAGTCTGTCTCCACTGCCACATGCTCCCTGCTCTGTTTCCCAGAACACAGCACCCAAAGCCCCCATACAAATAAACCAAATAATAATAGAAGGCTGACATATGGCGGCAGTGGGATGGTCAGCCCCCAAATCGGCGCCATTACTCAACCCCATGCCCCTCTCAGCCAAACAGTTTTCTCCTTCAAGGCTGTGACTCCATATGACATCACAATGGGCATTCCAAGGTGAACCTGGCAGGTTCCAGCCATTGTATATGCTGCTTGAGTCTATTCTTTGAGCCATGCCCATCTGCTTCCCCTTACCTGAGGCTGCCTGTGGGCTTTGCTCTGACAGCCACTGCTCAGGGAAGAGCTCCTTTACAACTCTCTTCTAGGCTCGGGCTGGGCAACTTGTCATAAAGTAGAGTATGGAGACAAGTTTTCAAAGGAGCAGGACTTTCAAGGGGCCTGTCCTGCCCTGTAAGCATCTTTTCTGGAGCCAGTCATTCCCTAGAGGTCCAGGTATGGTGTCATATGTTCCAAATCACGAATTAGAATGAATCAAGTACATCTAAGAAAGCTAGGATATGTTAAGTAGTTACTCTCAGAAAATGCGAGATCCATGGTTTCCAAACTCTAAGCCTTGACACATTTCCTAGTTGCTGTTGCAATGAAACAAGAGATGTCACATAGGAAAATTAAATCATCTTAGAGGCTCCCTCTACTCCAGAATCCATGGTTTAATTTTTCACGTCTAGAACATTTATTTTGTCATTACATCCAGAATTGACTGGATTCTCTGGGTTTAATTCGCCGTGAATAAAATTTACATATGCCAGATGTAAGGATATTTATATATACCAGATGTATACAAGGAATCAATTTATGCTACAACAAAGATAAAACTGGCCAAGACATTTTTTTTTCTTATAGGAAAGTTAGTCTGGAAAATCAATTCAATTAAATAACTTTTGAATAGCAGGCACTGTCTTAAAAGACAGACATGGTCTCTTACCTCATAGAATTTTCAGTCTATTGGGGCAAAGTAATATTCTTAAAAAGTCCATCATCAAAGAAGAGGTTAAATAAATATGGAATATCCATATTATGAAATACTCTGAATCACTATAAAGATTATAATGATAAAGAATGAGACCTCTCATAATGAGCACACATTATGCATCAGGTACTAGTTACATGCCAACCCAAAGTTTTAAGAAAAGGTTAGGGCTGGAGGTACAGTTTGGGTTCTTAAAATATATAAGTACAGTTTGACAAAGACCTTTTTCTATATGTATACAGACATGTATTATTTGTATCTTAAATATGTACCCACCATTATGTTTGAGAGTCATTTATGTAAATTATTTTACTTAACTGAGATTTATTCATTTTTACTACTTCATTGTTTTACATAACCATGCCCTAACCTATTTATCCATTATACTGATAGACATTTGTCTTGTTTTCCGTATTTGGCTATTATAAACAATGGCGTTAAAAATATCCTTGTTCATGTATCTTGGTAGACATATATTCCTATTTCTCTACAACAGGGTTTCTCGAGCTTTGACATGCATCAGAATCGTCTGGAGGGCTTGAAAACACAAATCCCTAGAGTTGCCGATTGAATAAGTTTGGAGTGGAGCCCAAGAATCTGGCATTTCTAGTAAGTTTCCAGGTGATGCTGATGCTGATGCTGTTGGTCCAGGGACCACTTTGAGGATCCCTGCTCTAGGGTATCTACCCAAAGAGTAGAATTACTAGGTAATGGAGTATACGTAACTTAAAAGTTTAGTAGACAGTGCCAAACTGGTTTTCCTAAGTGGTGATTATGTTGATGCTTTCACCAGTGGTGAATGGCAGTTCCCATGCCATTCTCATGTCAACATGTGGTATTGGCAAACTGTTTAATTTTAGCCAATTTGTATATGTGGTAAGGTATTTCATTGTGGTTTTACCTTACATTTCACTGATTACTAATAATTACTAACTTGTGAACATGTTTCCATAAGTCAATGGGCATTTGTCTTTAAATATATTGCTGGCACTACTTTCCAGTTGCTAATATTTGGATTAGGATTTTTTTTTTTTTTACCCGTGTTCATGGTAAGGCCAGCCTATAATTTTCCTTCCTTGTTCTGTCCTTGTCAGGCTTTTGGTATCAAGATTTTGCTAGACTCATGAGTTGAGCAATGTTTTTATCCTCTGAAAGATTTTGTATAAGATTGGAACTATTTGATTCTCAACATTTGGTACAACTCGTCAGCAAGCCATACAAGCCTGGAGTTTTCTTTGAGTGAAAGTTTGTAACTGCAAATTTCAGCTTGTTTAAAGATTATAATACTACTGAGAATTTGTAAAATTTTTTGTCAGTTTTGGAGAGTTACATTTTCTAGGATTTTTTCTATTTAATCTACATTATCAAATGTAGTAATATAAAGTTATTCCAGAGTAGTACTGTCTGCTTTGTTTTTATGATATTGATTATTTGTGTCTTCTCTTCTTTTTGCTTTTCCTTGATCTATTTTGCTAGAGATGTGTCAATTTTAATTATTTCCTTCAAGGAGCCAACTTTCTGTATGTTTGTTTTCTATTTCAACAATTTCTTCCTTTGTCCTTATCATTTCCTTATTTCTACTTGTTTTCTCTCCTCCAGATTTATTGAAATATACTTGAGATATAACTACTTCTACTTTCTTTGATTTATTTTTCTGGGTTTTTCCTAACTTCTTAAGATAAATGCTTAGATCATTCACTTTTAGCCCTTTTCCCCTGATATAGGCATTTGAGGATATAAATTTCCTCCTTAGAACTACTTCAGCTTCATTCCACAAGTTATGATATGTACAATTTTTATCCTTCTATTCCAACTACTTTCTAATTTCTATAATTATTTCTTCTTTGATTCATGGGCTATTTAGTACATTTTTAAAATTTCAAATTGAATGTGAATTTTCTGGTTATCTAACAAAGCTACACTGTGATTATAATACATACTTTAATTTCAAACCTTTAAAATGTTTTAAGACTTTATTCCCAGTTCATGGTCAACTGAAAATATTTGAAACCCAGTGTGCATATTTTAGACCTCAGCTGTCTTAAACTTTTTCGGGTTGGCTCCTATATCCCTTTGACATGACCCCATCCCTTTGTTTTTATGAGCATTTGTTTACTTTCTGGCACTATAAGATGTTCCCTGCTCCTCTTCTTGTCTCTTTCTCCCACACCACAGCACCTCGGTCACCAGTTTACAGGTAAGCCCAATTCTTCTCTTGTCTAGGATGGAAGCATTTCACTGCCTGGATGCAGCGCCTGTCCTCTTGCCCCTTGGATTTGGCCCAACTCTCCGAACCATACCTGAATTTGGATGGGATCTTAGACATTTTGCTGTGCTTGTAGGGCCTACCCTGGAGCCAAGTTGGGGCCCCTCCATCTCCTACGTGACTCCTTCAACCTTATTGTCCCGTGTGACCTGGCGCCAACCTATCTAATATTCAAGACCACCTCAGTTGTGAAAAGAGCAGCTGATGTGGAGGAAAGATCATGGGTTCCATTTTTTATATATTAAGTCTGAAGTATATGCAATATCCAAATAACTTCTGCCCTTTCACCTCTGACTTTTGATCTGGCCAATAGGTATAGTAAGAAATTGTTTCCTTCATCTTCCTCAATCCAACCCAGTTTTCTGGGATAGGCTCATTCGTCTTTCAGCATAATTACTGCCTCGTGTTGATAATAGATTACTCTCCAACTGTTCTTGCCCTCAGATGTTGGCTTTCTCCAAATAATGGTAAAAGTTGTCACCCTACCATTTGTCTCTGGAGTATTCTAGAAAAATCTTTGAATCTCTTTAACTCTACCTAGAGCTCAGGTTCCAATGACAATGACCTGACTCTCTGATACTGCATCCATGCACCAGTGCAAGCCACCAAACATTCTCAGGTTTTCTTTGGATGTTCCCTCACCCCACCCCCACCTCCTTTCTTCCAAAATTTTCCTTGATTCTTGGCCTACCCTGTAATCTCCCAAAACAGTTCTGGCAGCTCTCTGTACCTAGCCAGCTGTTCTAACCCACTTCAAGTCTCTGTCTTATGTTGAAATCGTTCATATGTGCTTGTGAGTTCCTAGGGGTTAGGGATCAGATCTTAGTCGTCTTTGTCTCCTCCACAGTGCCAGAGTGTAGCCAGCCTCTAAAGTCCCCCAATGTGAGCAGTATTCCACCTTGTTCATAACACCTGAATATCACACACAACCATATAAGAGCTGAATTCACTCGATGCCTTTGTACCATCCAAGTAACTGGCAAGTTTAAACAAACAAACAAACGAAAGAAAAACCTCTGGAGGTCTCCTGTATCTGGCCTTGGGTAAATCTGACCCTGTACCATATCCATTCCACACGTGGGGGTGAGACTACTGCATGCATAGGCCTCATCAACAGAATCAAGGGGTACTTCGCCCTCTCTGACTTGACCCTGCTCATGATGCCGAGATGAGAGAGGAATTTACCCAATGAAAGCGCATCAGAGAGAGTTGTGGATAAAGAGAAGAGAGCCTTCACAGGATTCTTTTCTAACTTTACCCATCTCAAGTTGTAGGAAGAGGTGATTGTGGAGGATGAAAACCAAACACTCAGAAGGTCTATGGGAGTGGCGTCGAGGAAAGGGGCATTGGTTAAAGATCTATAGTAGTCATGTAAATATAGATGTAGAATAGGAAAAGACAGCTCAGAGAGAGGCCAGAGGCCCACAGTACATAGAGGGCCTTCAAAAGGTTGATTACTCTATCCTCATAAAACCAAAATCCGTTTGGCTATTTAGCAGTCACCCTCCTGCCTAAAGTGAGCTTCAGAGAGGTTTTGTCCCCAGGGTACCTGGGTGTCTATTAGCTGAGTATTTCTCAGGCACAAGGGGGAGCCAGCTCTCTACTATTAAAGTAATAGTCATAGGCACTCAAGAGCTGACATGGTTCTATGATGAGCAAGGGTGACTTTGATTTGTCAAAACAGGTGACAGCTGAGGTCTAAAATATGCACACGGGGTTTCTAGTGTTTGTTGGGTCCCACCACCACAGGGTGTTCAGCACCCTCAGGTTCTTCGTGTTCTCCTCACAAACACTGGGCAGGGAATGTAACTGTGGTCTAATGTGTGAATGCAGCATTCATTCTAGTGATAAGGATCCTGTCATGCCTTATTGGGATTGTCTTTTTTTCTAGTTGCCCTATGCTGGGGACACCATTTCTGTCCTCTTCCCCTGGAATTATCTAAGTCCCACCTTTCCTTGTTTGTGTGATTCTGTGTAGAAATGGAGTGCGTGTGTGTGTGTGTGTGTGTGTGTGTGTGTGTGTGCACTTATATTTGTGGCTGTGAGCTTTTTGATACATGTGGTCAAATTGGCTGCCAAAGAGATTGATAAACAGGCAAAGTGTGAAATTGCTTATTTTCCAACACCCTTAAGATCCTGGGTACCATTGTTCTTTTTAATCTTTGCAAATAAGCAAAGCAAAAAAAGTAAAAACAAGACAAAAGGCAGTTTAGTGTTGTTTCAATTTACATTTAATTACTATAGAGATTGGCTACTTAAAAATATCCTTTTTCTTTATTATACTGCTTCTTCATATCTTTTGGGCATATTCATCTATTCTTTTGGTGGTTTTTTTTTTCTTACTAATTTGTAGGAGAGAGTATATATAACAAAAACAGTAGCCTTTTTTTTTCTGTTCTATACTTTCTCCAGTTTATTATTATTTTTTATTTCTATGTTTTTGATATAGAGACATTTAAATTTTTTAAAGGTTTCAAGTGTACGATTTAATAACATATCATCTGTATATTGCATTGTGTGTTCACCACCCAAAGTCAAATCTCCTTCTGTCACCATATATTTGACCCCTTTCCCCTTATCTACCTTCTCCCTCCCCCTTTTCGCTCTGGTAACCACTAAACTGTTGTCTGTGTCCATGAGTTTTTGTTTGTTTGTCTTGTTCATTTGTTGCTTTTATTCCATAGTATTTGACTTGAAAATGTTCAAAGTAATACCTCCAGGCAGGTGGGTATTTAAAGTTTTATGGTGATGGAAATAATAATGAATTAATCCACGTCTACCAATATCTTGACTTTTCTGGGTATATTTATTGTGCTAGAATAAAATATTCTAATTCCACACAATAAAGACTAATTTTGAGGCTCTCATGAATTCAATACTTATGAAACCTAAGAATTTTTCAGGTTGGTTTTTAGCTAAAAGTAAACAAAATATTGACATATTATTAAGTATCAAGGATCTTCGCTTCTTATATGTGTTTCTATAACTGTTATTCTACAGCTACATAATTCAACCCCAAACCTTTAAACATCAAGTCGCATAGTTAAGTTGATGATAATTTTGATAAAAGGCAGAGATAGTAAAATAATCTATACATTTATCAAAGTTCTTATGAATTTACTATTTCAACAAAATATTCACGTATAGCCCTAAGAATTTTAAGTATTTCTTATAATATCAAAAGGCAGAAACTATTATTAAAGCACATTTGTATTTCATTACGAACTATAAATTGTCTTTGGAATCCTGAAAGTTTCTGTGTTTTCCTAGTAATGTGACACTCATATTCATTCCCAACTATCCTGTAATGCACCCAGGTGTGCAGGGGTCAACCTCTAGAGAGCTGGAACCACATTTCACTGCGTTTTGTCACATTGCTCTTTTCTAAAAAGCTGCAAGAGAGTGGGTGTGGTCTCTATAAATTAAGTTAACAAACAGATGAGAAAGATTAAAAATTGATTATATTTTTATGTTGTCAACTTTATCATTTTTTTGTGGTTTTTGTCTTTTGCTCAATTTATCTTTCTAAATTAAAACTGTTTGAAATAAGGAGGCTTCCATTAGGGCTTGTAAATCTTTAGCTGTAGAAATATTTTTGATGTAAACTCTCCCCACACATTTATTTTGAAAAATTTCAAACCTACAGAAAAATTGCAAGAATTAAACAATGAATATCCATTTGCTTTCCCTAGATTCATCAATCATTAACATTTTGCCACATCTACTTCATCTCTCTTTTCCCACTGAATTATTTGAAAGATAATTAGAGGTATTATGACACTTGACACAAATTACTGTATCCTCTAAGAACAAGGGCATTTATCTACATGGCTACGATATAATTATCCCATTCAGGAAAATGACAAGACAATAATTACCTAATGTACAGACTATTCAAATTTCCTCAATTATCTCTGTATTGTTTTTATTTTCCAGATCCAGGATTCATCAACCTAATACATTGCAATTTAGTATCAGGTTTCTTCAGTTTCCTTCAATCTAGATTAGGTCCTCAGCTGTTTATGTCTTTCATGACATTGATATTTGAGGCATCTTACGTGCCTCACTTTGGACTTGCCAGATTGTTTCTTCATTATATTAAGGTGAAATGGTTTGGGCAGGAGTGCTGTATAGATGAGGCTGTGTCTTTATCAGTGTATCATATCAAGAGGTGCCTGATATCAATCTGTCCCTTTATTGGTTTGATCATTTGGTCAAGGTGGTGTCTCTTACATCTCTTCATATTCTATATCTCAGCAGTCTTTTATCCAATAGTTTTACCATCCACTGATGATTCTTGGTTAAATCAGTTATTACTATGGTGGTTTTAAAATGGTGGTTTTTCTATTTTTATCCGTCTGTCTACATTTATTAGTTGGCATTCTTCTGTAAAGATAATCCTTCTCTTCCCTCCCTGCTGCATCTACATTTGTTTAGTATCAGTATGGACTCATGCATTTTTTGTTGTTGTTAAATATGTTTTATTCCATTCTCGTCATCATTCATTTTAATGCTCAAAACGAGAGCTCGGTCAAGCTGGCCTTTATGTCCTTGTGACATTTCCACATTACAATTTGAACACTCTGCTGTATTTCTTTTTGAAGGAAAAAAAAACCCTTTTCCCTTATGCAAAGGGTAGCATACTATATTCTTTACTGCCTTGTGTTATGCTTTATAGGACAAGAAGCTTCTAGGCTTAGGAGGTTGTCAATGGGGCTGGGAGGAAAATGGCAAATGCGGTGTAGAACAACACACATGGGAGGCCATAGGTAAGCACAGAGCTGGGAATTGAGGGATCAAGGGCTGAGCAGGGTCCAAAAAAAGGAGCATTTGACTGAAATGCTTATTTAGACAGGGTAGATTGGACATTGGATGAGGAACCTCAATGCGTTGGAAGTAAGAAAGAGTTTGCATAGTAGACCAATTGGTTTGGATCAGGAGGAACCAGGAAAAAAGTCTGGACTGAGGTCCCACCAGCACCAAAGGTGCGGATGCACTCTACTTCATCCATGATGTCAGTGATGCCAGGGTCTGCCAGTCAACTAGGTACACTCAGCCTTTTTTCTCTGTGCTGAGAACGAGCCAAGCGTCAGGACATGAGAGGGGAGATCACAGTGTAAAAAGGCCAGAGATCAGAGAAAGATGGAACAGCTCAGGAATACACTAATAAAAAGCCTACCACGACCCTCCAACCTGTAGATCGTTCCCTTCATCATGTTAACATGATGGAGTTTCCTCTGCTCTCGGGGCATTCCTCACCCAGACCACTTCCCACCTCCAAACACATTCCCACATACCTGGTGCTGCCTGCTTCATCAGGGATTCAATCTTGGGGCTTTGACTGTAAATTACCTGATGAGCTCTCTCAAATGTCTGTAGACTTCCAGAAGGCATCTAGGAGAAAGGTCACAAGCTCCCAGTGTGGGCCCGTGCCCCCTGAGAAAGCCTGGGTATCTCTCTATCAGGGAAGGCACAGTTCCCTTAAAACTAAGTTCTGCTGGTCCCCAGTGTAGGTGCAGTGAGTAGAGCCAGACGGTGTTCCTGAGGGGCAGAAAGGGCTTCAGTGAGCAGAAAACCAAAGAGCAAAGAGACCAATACGGCATCGAAAGAGTGCTCAGAGGTGGATAGGATCAGAGAGTTAGTGGAGAGGTAAGTGAGCAGTCTGGAAGCTAGGCTAGAGACCCTGGTAAGGGAAGTCGGCTTATAGCAGCATGAGCTCTACCCTGCATGGCCTGGATCATCCCCAAATCAAAGACTTTCAGAAGCTGGGTTAGTGTTGGATGTCCCAGGTAGGCATGGGAATTAGGCCTGGACCTGAGGAATCCAGGGTCCACTGGAAAGAACCTGGATTTCGTGACTTTGTATCAGGAATAGCAGCATCCCCCCGTCCCTCCCCCGCAGAGGAGTGGCAGGGCATGGGTCTCGCTGCTACAAGCCCAGTCTCTGAATTTGGACCTGCCATTCCCCCACCTATGCCATCCCACCCCCTACCTGACTCTGATCTCTCTTGTCCAGATCTTTCCTATCTCTGAGAGGCTGCAATGCCACAGTCCACATTCTTATGGGCTGCTAGTAACAGGGTTCCCAGCAGGACCTTGGTGGCACTTCCACCTTTCATCTGGGAGGAGCCACTGAGGCCCTCAGGCTGAGGAGCTGATGACACCCATTGTAATGGTACAGATATGTAAGAGGACACATCAAACAGATACAGAGGTTACAGCAAAAAGAATGATAAAAGCAGTATCTGAGGAAAGGAGATTAAAAGTAAGCAATTACAGACAGGAGGAGAGATGAGCATCTGGGAGATGAAAGATATGGAACTTGCTTGTAATATGGAATTCCTGCCTTCCTATCTCATAAAAGGAAGATTAAGGAGACTGTTAAAGATGTGCCCCATCACTGGCACAGAGAAACATGGGCAGGGATCTGGCTAAGGCCTTCGTAAAGTTAAAGGAAGGGCGGATGGCAAAAGGAACTGAGCTGTTGAGGCTTATATGGCCCACCTCAATTTTGGAGAGGATCAGAAAGGCAGAAGAGTGAAACAGCATACCATTTTTTTTAAGTCCATATTTGAAATTTAAACATATAAACGAGACATAAAGCAATTCACCATTCTATTTAATATGTTCTACACATAGATGCACACAACTTCTTTAAACAGAAACTGCCCTAGACCATAGGTGTTTTATGATTACTGATTTAAGAGATAGGATCAGGGTGGAAATAAAATATTTTAAGGTTAAAAAAGGAAACAAGAAAATAGGATTTGATTTACAGCATTTTAGTTGACACACGGTAGCAGGAATTTAGACAAGGTGTAACAGACCCTAAAATCAGAGGCTCTCGGGAAGTGGCAAGCAATCCCAAGGGGGTAGGAGCAAGAGGAGATCCTACCCCAGTGGCAAGATTGCTCACAAAAGCTTCCTATTCCTCTTGCAGTCTCTGCAGCCGCCTGCTCTATTTGTTGGAATGTTGAACTCCAATCTTCAGTGGGGTCACTTCTGGAGCCCAGAGAAAGACAGACATGGGGACTGTCTGTGAGGACCTAAAGGAAGGGCCTCAGATGGGAGTCAGGATCAAAGACCACATTGGGACTGGAGTCAGAGGTCAACAACGTTCTAGAGAGATGCGCTTTGGAGCTCGTAGGGGCACTGTGTGCCTGAATCCCAAGGACCAGGTTTAATAAAACTTTCAGCAATTTAATCCCAGAGCAAAGCCAGCTCTCAAGTTTAAAGTTCAGCCTGAGACCAGAACTTTATTGTATCCTGGTCCTTTCACATGTCCCACTTGCCATGGCCACACTAGCCACATGCAATGCCTATCATCTGAATATCAAGGTTGCCACCTTATTTTCAGTCTTAGGGTCCAGCAGAAGCCCTTCCCATTCCTGAAAATATATTCTGAGATTTCTCCAAATAGTAAACTCCTCACTACCTGAGGGAGGAGTAACAGTTCCAAATGGAAGTAACCAAGCTGTAAGGTATGAAAAGTAGCACCAAATAGTTGGCAAATATTTCTTAAATAAATTAACCATGAACAAAAAACTCAATGTGCTAATGAGACAAGAGAGCAACAGGCTTGTTATCTGTCTAGGTGCAACCATGGAACTCAAAGAATGAGGATCTTCTGTAGTTGACCTGTACTACCTTGCTAGGGGATATTTGTGAATCATCCATTGTGTAGGACCTCAGACAGTTACCTCTGTACATATGGCCTCCCCAACTTCCTCTTATCATTCCATCCCTGCAAAATTTCCATCCCTTCTTTAACTTTTTATGGTTTTTTCTATCTGTATTACCTCTAGAACAAACAAGTTTCACATATCACATACTCATTGTGTAAACTGTTTTCCTATCATTTGTCCTCAATCTACTTCTGAAACTCCTAGAGATCTAAGACAAAGGAGAGTGAGCAGAGATAGTAGAGAGTGTTTATTGTGTGGTTTAAAACCGAGATTCCCAAACTTGGCTGGTCACCAGAATCACCTACGGAGTTTTGTTTTTTAAAAACTACCCATTTCTGGGTATCCCCCACCCCCACTCCCAAGAATCAGCTTCAGTAGTTCTGGAGTAGAGCCCAAAGATCTGTATTTTTAAAATGCTTCCCAGACGACTCTGAAGATCAGCCAAGTTTGGGAGCCACTGATTTAAGTAACAGCTGGAAGATCTCCACGCCTACATTGTTTGAAATCCTTCATTTCACTTAGTCATGGTGCCTGAAATTAGCATCCACTGCAGCAGATACATTTTTGGTGAAGGAAAGGCCTCCATTAAAAGGATCAGGGTTAAGAATATTTCAGATTCATTTATACTTTCGTATGAATTACACTACAAGCTTGGAATCGAGTTGAAACAAGTACCTCAGAAAGAACCCAGCTCATCCCTCATCCCAGACCACCACTAAATACTCAAAACTGCTCTTGAGTAATCAACAAGCCTTAGCTGGAATGCCTCCAGTGGCAGGAAGTCCTAGGCTTCATCAGGTGGCCCACTCCAATGGTTTATTTAGCAGAGTTCCCTAAGCCTGGTCGTGCTTCAGAATCTCCAGGGATGCTTTCAAAAAATAGATTATTTCAAGGCCTTGCCCCACACCTGCAATATCAGAGCTCTCACACCAGGGGCTAGAATCTACTTTCTTATTTTTTAAAAAAACACTTCCAAGGCAGATAACTCATCCACAGGACCACACCGAGCACTATTGGTTTAATGTGCTGAATTTCTCTGAGATCAAAGTGGCCATTTAGATAGAGAACAAACGGGAGGTAATTTTAAATGTATAAATAGATAAAAGCAGCATTATCTAGAAACTATCAGCTGGATGTATTTGGGCAAACTACTGTGGTTATCCTCAGTCTTTGTTTTCCCATCCAAAAAAATAAATAAATAAGTCAATAACACCAACTTCACAGGCTTTTGTGAAGGCAATGTGTATGAAAGTGCATTGTCAATTATAAATTATTATGCAGATGATAATCATTAAAATTACTATTGATGAATAAAATGCCAATAAGAACCCAAGAAGGAGACCTGGGAGAAGGGAGAACTGAGATCTGTAAAAGAGAGAAATGGAGACCAACAAAAGAGCTAAGTAGAGGGAAATAGAAGTTTAGGCAAGGAACAGATGGAACGTTCACCTCCAGCACTTCCTGAACTTCTCCAGCCACTTGTCCCATGGTGGTCAGAACTGATTCATTGTAAAGTCACTGCAGGAAACGGGCAGGAATCAGAAGACAAGAAAAAGACGATGGATTGGAAATGGAGGTGGGGCAGAAGAACTCGGGGTTTTCAGAACTAGGGACCATGGTCTGAAAGGGTAGAGGTCGAGGTGGAGTTTGGGGCTGGCATCTTATTTGCAGTGTCTAGGATGGACCTGGATTACCTGGTATGTGGGCATGGCTTGCCCCTCCTCCTGGAAGATCTTGGTATTACATTGCCCCAGCAATTAAACAATTTGCTCAGCATCTGCTTTGTCTAGGTCCCGGGTCAGCAAGTTTTACTTCTCTGTGGTTGACAGGACTGTCTCAAGCCCAGGCAATAGAGGGAAGTAGAAAAAAGGATATAGGCAGGAAGCCAAAGCCTTATTCATGCCAACTGAACCGAAGGTGGAAGTGGCAGCGGGCAGCGTTAGTACACCCACACACCATGGACTGAGCCTGCACTTGTACTCTGAGACTATTAGTAAAAGAAGTTCCAGAAGGAAGATGGGAAGGAGGAGGGAAAGAGCAGAAACCTAGGGGAAGAGGGAAGTCAAGGTGAGAAATGATTCTAGGAATCAGTGCAGAAGGCCGACATAAAGAAGGGTCTCACCTCCCACTTGCTGGGCCCGTCGTCTCAATCATATGTTAAAATTATTTTGAGCCCAGCATGGTCCCATGCTATGGACACGCTGTCCTGCCTGTCTCTTCAGCCACACAAACCCTTCTGTCACACTGACTCTGCTTCCAGCTGGCAAGGCCTTATCTGAGCCACAGTGATGATTAATTGAAGTACCCTGGCCTCTCTGAGCCCCACCCCCACCAAGCACCTCTACCTGTACCCTTTCCTGGTTAGGAGGCCCCCAGACATCTGATAACCCTCAGGGACCCTCTCTGCCTGCACTTGGACCCCCAATCTCTGCTTTGCCCCTGAAGAGGAAGACCCAAGGTTCACTACTCTTGCCCTTTGGGTACAATCCCCTCTTCTCTGGCTATCCTGGAGCCTAGAAGTCCAGGAACATACTCAGGCCCAATCCCAGGGCAGTAAGATACCTGGGCAAGAGTGCTCTGGGACCAGGATGCATCAGGAAACCTGATATCATCTTCATGGTCAACAGAGGTCAGAATCCCAAGGCCACGGCTTGATCACATGCTCAATGCACACAGTCCTCCCTGCCCCCACTTGCCCCATTTCACTCTCTCCTCTCAGAAGTAAGAGAACAGAAGCTTTAGAACCCCAGAGATGTGCACAGTGAACTGGATATTACAGGGGAAAGTGCTACAGAAAATAGAAGTACTGCAATGAGAATTTAAACCAAAGTATCTGTCCTAAATATGTTAACCAACATTTATTTACATTGAACAATGCACTTTTCACATGCGTATCATTAGACACATTAACAGTAAGAAGATAATACTAACTATCGTTTTTCAGATGATGAAGTTGAGGCTCAGAGAAGTTGTCGGTGGCTAAAAATCATACAGCTGACAGAACGGGGACCCACACCCGGATTCCAACTGCAGATCTCATGCTCAGCAAAAGCATGAAATAACACGAGGACTTATTAAATGTTCATTAAATGAATGAAGTAACAAAGTAGTGCAAATTAATAATTTCTCATTCACGCAGTGTTGTAAGATTTGTAAAGCTCATTCCCCAACATTGTCTCATTTGATCCTCACAACAGCCCTGTGAGGTTTTGGACGCTCGAATTTGCATATGGGAAAACTGAGACTTGGATTAACCAATTTCCCCAAGGCCACGCAGTAAATTGCAGAGCTAAGACAAGACATATAGGTCGTTGCTCTTCAAATTTCCCCCCTATAAACCCAGTGTTCTTAAGAATCCCTGTATCTCCATCTCTTAACATGCCAGACACATGAGACACTCAGTAAATATATGCTTAATAAATGAAAGAATGAATGAGAGTGAAGGGAATCGATATCACATTATGAATGAGGAAGAGACTTAAAAGCTGACGCAGTCTGCAAGAGATTGTTAAAACAGTTATTATCTCCATCACTCTGTCCCCTCCCGCCCTGGAGATGGAGTTCCTCCTCCCAACTTGGCTAATTCCTTCCGGGAGGGAGGGGCCCTCCCAGGTGCCTGAGACCCTCGCACCTGTACCTTTCCCATCGCCCCCGCGGGCTCATGGGATTGGGCCGGGAACCGAACAGATGGGGGCCCGCCGGGACGGAGGTGGGGTAGGGGTGGGGGGGCGCCAAAGGGAGGGGCGTGGGAGGAGCCCGAGAGAACTGGGTGGAGGGGCGGGAGGGGGATGACGGCGGCAGGAACCCCAGCGGAGCGGGGCGGGCGGGGCGGGCCGGCAAGTCCCGGCCAGGCTGCGGCGGAGAGAACGGGGCCAGCTCTGCAGGAGTCGTCTGGCTCGCCGGGACGGTCACATCTCGCTGCAGCGGCTGGCGGAGGCAGCCGCACTGCCTACCGCGCCAGGTACCCAGGACAGCCGCCAGGCCGCGCTGACACTGCCCCTTGCTCATCTACAGACAGCGCCGCGGGTCCGAGCTCTGGGGGCCCCGCAGCCCAGCAGCCGGTGCCCGCTACGCCCCGCCCTCTGCCTGCAGCTGAGTCCTGCGCTGCCCGCTTCGCCGGGCCCGCGCCGGGATGGGGTAGGGGCAGCATCACCGAGTCGGGCGATGGGCCGCCCACTGGGCACCGAGCAGCCCCCCGAGGCCTGACCAACCCAGAAGACCGGCAGAGGTGGGTGTGGGCAAGGCAGAGCCGCGCCCTGGGGCGCCGGGGTGATGCGGGGGCGGGAAAGGCATAGGGAAAGGGGGATCTCTGGGGCTCCTGTGGGTCGTGAGGAGCCCCGGAGAGCTGCTGCCTACCCGTGCATTCTGGGCATCCTTGACACCCCCCCACACACAACCCCTGCCACCTCCAGGAGCTCCGCCTGGATGTCAAGCGGATGCCCCAGTGCCTCCTAGCGGACTCGGTGTGGACCATGACTTCGCTGATGCCCCTCTCCCCGTATTTAAGCCCCACGGTTCTCCTGCTGGTCAGTTGTGACCTGGGCTTTGTGCGAGCAGGTGAGTAAAGGGGGACGGGATGGGGATTGACCAGAACTAGTCTGTGGGTGGAAACTGTTAAACTGTTAACACACTGGCACTTACAGACCGGCCTCCATCTCCTGTGAATGTGACAGTCACTCACCTCAGAGCCAACTCGGCCACTGTGTCTTGGGACGTCCCAGAAGGCAACATCGTCATTGGCTACTCCATTTCCCAGCAAGTATGAATCACCTTCTGCTCCCCAACTCGTGTCCTTGGATCTCTGAACATTCCTTTAGTAACCTCCCATGTCCCCTCCCCGCCCCCCACCTCTGGCAACCTTCCTCCTAGCAATGGGAGAATCTGGAAGCTGGTGTCCCCCGGCTTAAGCTGCCCTTTTCACCCCAGTCTGTTGGAGTGCTTGGATGGTCAGGTTATTTGGGTTGAGCCTATGGCCTGGGACTGAGGTGAGGCTGCCCTTCTCTTTCTCATGGTCTTCTCGCAGCGACAGAATGGCCCTGGGCAGCGTGTGATCAGGGAGGTGAACACCACCACGCGGGCCTGTGCCCTCTGGGGCCTGGCTGAAGACAGCGACTACACAGTGCAGGTCAGGAGCATCGGCCTCCGGGGAGAGAGCCCCCCAGGGCCTCGGGTGCACTTCCGAACTCTCAAGGGTTCTGACCGGCTGCCTTCAAATAGCTCAAGCCCAGGTGAGGGTTTCAGCTATTCCCCATCCCTTAAAGCTTTCATTCTCTGGCTTTATATTTGGACATCAGCCTCTTGTTTACTTCCCCAAAGCAAGCAACAGTCTAGCTTAGATGAATAAAGGATGATTTAATTCGTTGTACTGCCAGGAAAGGAAGGAAAGCAGTTTGGCAAGGGATTCGGGTATAGACAGACTGGTAATGAATCGTTTGGGGGAAGGGCTTTTAAACTTCCTTTTACCCAACCTCAGTTCACAGCAGATGCAGGCTGTGTGTGTGAGGACCTGACCTGCAGCCCTCTTGCTTTTTGGCCCCTGACCACCTGTCCACCAACAGCTTCTCAAAAGGGACTACCAGGGGCAATCCTGTAATGGGTCAGTGCTGACTATAATCCCCAGCATCTCCATCCTTAACCATACACAACTCTCTAACCGCCTCACAGCCTGGAGTCTCTCCTTCCTTCTCAGGTGACATCACAGTGGAGGGTCTGGATGGAGAGCGACCACTACAGACTGGGGAAGTAGTCATCATTGTAGTGGTGTTGCTCATGTGGGCTGGTGAGTGAGCGGCTGGATGGGGTACCAATGATAGAAGGAATGGGGCTCAGAGGAGGTGGGAGGTGGTGAAGGTTGTTGGGAGAAAAGGGGATGAGAGTGGGAAGATGCTTAGTTGAGGGGGATGAGCAAGAGAAGTTTGAAGAGAGGGAGAGGAGGCTGTGGGGAGCCCAGAGAGGAAAGTTAAGAGAATGGTGCTTGTCATGGGCACCAGGAATTCAAGGATTTTCTTCTCAGATTTTCTAGAAACTGTGGATATCTCACTGCCCTACAAGGCTGTGAGTGGGGAGGTTGGAATCAAGGCTCAGATTGTATTGTTGTGTTTCAGCTGTAATCGGGCTGTTCTGCCGTCAGTATGATATCATCAAGGACAATGACTCCAACAACAACCCCAAGGAGAAGGGGAAGGGGCCAGAACAAAGTCCTCAGGGAAGGCCAGTTGGGTCAAGACAGGTGATGTGGGGCCAGGGAGGGAGGGAAGGGTGATTTTGCCTCGAGGAGCAGCAGGGAAAGGGGAAAAGCCAAGAAGGGACAGAAGAGAGGGAGAATGGAAATTTGGGATGGAGGAGTCTATTATCTTCCTCAAATTAGAGACTCAAGCCGTTTTCTTTCACAGAAAAAGTCACCATCCATCAACACTATTGACGTATAAGTGAAGAAACAGAACCAGAAGAGAGATGCACTACAACCTGGGGATAGGGATGGGGTCAGGGAGAGCCTAAGATGGTGATCTGCCCAAGACTGAAGAATCCCACAGTCTCTCAGAAGATAATGACACTCTCACAATCTCAGGCCTGGTACCCATCCTCTTTCCACTGTGAGCAGGGCCAGAAGGTAGGTCTGTTAGGGTCTGCACCCCTGGACCTGGGAAGTGGATATCAGATGGGATATGTCCTTCCATCCCCCAGGTCCAGGGGAGAATCATTTGTTAAACCCTATCTCATTAGGTCCCAAATGGGGCCCCATTTCACCTGCATCGGGACTCTCAGCATCCCCGGCTGCCCCCATATCTTGCCTCTGGGTCTCAGAGAGGGGTGTTTCTGTAGGTTCTGCCCCTCCCCCAGCAAATAAAAGGAATAGTCTGGGCCTCAAGACAGACACTGCACTGCACTACTCCAATGTCTTCCATGGAGCCTCAGGTGCTCCCTCTCTCCACTGGCAGCACCCCCAGCTGCTGGTGAACTCACCCCTTGGACATTTTTCCAATAAAGGTTCTTGGACAAACTGGAGCTGACTGTATAGTATGCTGAAGACATTTCCCCACCTTTTATCTCCTGACTACAAGGGCCCCTCACGCCACCATCAACTTGACAGGAGCAGACTCTCATTTTAAGGTGCTTGCTTTCATTCTCCAGCCTGGAATGGGTAGAGAGGGGCCAGAAGGGGGTGTAGAAACTACAGCCCTAGTTCTGTTTGCTTTGTTGGGGAAGAAGGAAAGATGAAGATATAAATTCTTTCTGCACTAGTGAAAACCAATCACATGAGAGGGCCAGTAGCCGTTTTATCTTCACTAGCCACATCAGCAGCCCAGCTCCTCACCATTTATTCCTCTGACGCCTCCAACATCTTGAGCTAATTCTCAGAGAAGGAGTGAACAGCATCTTAGGACAAATGAAAGTAGCTACACTAATGGGTCCCTTGGTGCCACATGTTTCTTGCCTGTGCATTCCTGTGCCCGTTCTTCCCTGCCCTCACTTTCCCTTTGTCTCTGTCTGTCTCTGTGTCTGTTCATTCTGTCAAAGTCAATACCAATTGTAAGCGTACATGACTTTACATTCACTCTGCCACTAGATCCAGAGGCAGATTCTGGACGTAAAGCTGAAGGGTTGGAACTTCCCTGTCGAAAGTATTATAATTGGAGCTCTGGGGCCTTCTTGTTTTCTGTGAAAATAAGGCTGTCCTCAACTCTTCCCTAAGTTCCAAGGATGGTTGGTGCCAGTGAGAGAAATATCTCTTGACATGTACAACCACTTCGGTGGGAAGGCTTCAGAACCTAGAATCTGGCTGGAAAGCATATGCCGTACTTTCTGGAGGGTTACAGGACTTCTCAACTTTGGGTCTTTCCAGAGAAGGCATATGAATAACTCTCTTTTTCTGTATCTTGATCTCTCTGGTATGTTATAAGAAATGAGACCAATGATTCCAAAAAGGATCTGAATCCAAACAAAGGTAAAGAAGTCAATATGTTTTCTACTCAACCAAGCTCCAGCTCCAGTGTTACAAGGTGTAACAATCTATCAGCTCTGAGCCAAGCTCTGGTTTGCCCTTCACACTGACCCACAGTATCTCCATCTAAGCAGCAGTCTTAATCCACCATTTACCTAATTTAGAAGCAGGTTACCTTACCTCTTCCTGGCTACTGGTTCCAAAACACTCACTTCTCAGACTGGATACGTCATCATTTCTTGGGATGCAAGTGTCACTGGGTATAGTAGCAGGGCATGGAAATAAGCTAGGAGTTGAGAAGAAATATAAAGGGTGTTTAAATGCACCAACTCTGGATTGAATCCCAGTTCAGTGCTTAACAGACTTTGGACCAATGACCTCCTAATCCTGAATCTCTTGTTATGTAAAATGGGACTAATAATACTATCCCTTCAAAAGGCAGTTTTGAGATTAAATGAGATAATGCATGTGCAACACTGCACAATACACCTGGCAGACACGTACTGAGTATTTACTGTTAAATATGAGCCTTGGGATCCCATGTATGTTATATGGGATCCCATGTGGTCCCATATAACCTATTTGGGTTCAATTCCGTCAACTGTAAAAGGCCTAGAATAGCAACAGCCCTGCTTTCCTTTAGGGTTGTGAGGATTAAAAGAATGCACTAATCACGCTACCACACCGCACATCAAAGAGCGAGAAGCGCTGCGGTTACTAGACCCGAGGTTGGCAGGCTGGCTTGCTTGTAGGCGCGGCTTGAGCTTGAGTTTGCATGCAGCGACGGGATTGGTCAAGGAGAGGATTCATCAAATCTTGACAGGGTCCCGCCTTAAGTCTCACTGCGCCTGCGCACGTTCTGTTTGTTTCACCGCGAATCTACGTGGTGACCTTGCGACTTGTGTTTCGCTCTGGTCGCAGTTGCGTCAGCGGCGTCGCTGCGGCTGCGTGGCGGGGTTGTCCAGGTAACTACGGGAGTTGTCGCTGTCTGGTGGCATCTGAAAGACAGCAGTTCGTCATGCAGTTGAAGCACCTGAGGACCCTGCTGAGCCCTCAGGTGAGGAGTTGCGTGCCTCTTCCCTCTCCTGCTCGCCTTAATGCTCCAAGAAAAGTGGGAGGGCTGAAGATGAATAATGTTTAGCACCTACTGTGTGCAGAAGACTGACGTCTGTGGCGATAATTCGGACTGTTCTGTCGATAGTGTTCAGTAGGCGAGATGAGCCACCAACTGCTGTCGCTGTCATTGCGTTTCATTGAACATCAGTTGTGTGTGCCAGGCCCCGTGCTGGGGCTCGTAGGGATCCAGAACTAGCTCAGTGATTGCCCCTGCCTTCAAGAGGCTCGTGCAAAAGGGAGAGGCGCACATGTAAACAACACCACAAACCTACACCGAATTAAATAAGCGCTTTAGGTTCAATCCCCAAAGGGGAAGTGCAGAAAACTGCACTGTTCGTTCTAATGGTTAAGATCTCAGATCCAGCAGAGTCTGGGTAGTGGGGGAGGAATCCCGAAACACGGTGAAGAAAAGCTGGGTTCAGCAGTAGGGAGACCAGAATTCAAGTCCTAGCGTCCCAACTGTTTTAAATAAATGACCTGAAACCGCTGACGTTAGCCCTTATCGCTCAGCCTCTCTGAGCACTTACCCAACTTTCATTTAGAAAATGGGATTAATAATAATAGCAACTTAAGGAGATTTGGGAAGAGTGAAAGGAAGAAATAAACAAAAGAACATTGTAAACCGGAAAAGCATAAAAACTGATAGACAGGAAAGAAGGACATTTAAAATTCAAATGACAAAATGATACAAAGCTAATAAGAATAATATCTGCCATAACTTTAATATGTACAAGGGCAGCATAAGTAAAGAAGTTAAAATTGCAGTTTATGGAGTCAAGTATACATAGATTTAAATCTTGGTCCTGCCACTTACAAACGGTATGTAAACTTGAGCAAATTACTTAACCTTCTGGTGCCTCGGTTTCTCCATTTGTAAAAGATGTATAGTAATAACATCTACCTCAGAATGATGAAGTAAGACGAGATAATACAAGCACTTATCAAAGTGCCCAATCCATTGTAAGTGCTTGTTAAAGTTTAGCTATTATGGTTCTATTCCATACTTCATTTAATCCTCATGACAGTCCCGTGAGGTACGTATTGCAGAGAAAGAAGAATTGATTGATGATGGGAATCAGGAAGGCTTCACAGAGGATGTGGCATTAGGAGAATAGAAGGAAATTAGAAGAGTGATGTGCTCATTGCTCAGTAAACTGCCCTCTGAATTTGTAATTTAAAAATTCCTTTAATGGAATAATTGAAAATGAAATCCTCTTTCCAATTTTCAAAATAAGATGATGTCATGATGCAGGAAAGGGCCAGATGTCCGGGAGCAGACAAAGTGATGATGGATGCTCGGCAACAGTTGTTGAGGACTCCTCAGCCCTTCTAACCCAATTTAATCAAGAATTGGAGGGTGGTAATGGTGGTCGCATGGCTATTTTCTGACTTTGGTTTGAAGATTTTGATGAAACAAAGCCTTTCTTTTCCTCTGACTTTGGAGACAAGTGGATTCGAAGTGAGAAGTAACAGTTAAGCCTGGACTCTAGAGCCCAGGTAATTAATCAAACAATTAAAACAGAAACTAATTTTTTTTATCTCAAGGAGGGAAATCCTTCGTGCAGAATCATAGGGGACCAGGGCTGTTGGTGGAGGGGAGAGATGTGGCAAGAAGAATTCACTGGGAGATGATCACTTCTAACTCAGGCTTTTGTGAACTGGGTAGTGAACAGTTAAGGAAAAAAAGAAAAACAAGGTGGCATTGTTCATCCTAAATCTCAACTCTGACTATTTTACTCCCTATTTCAGAACTTTCAGACTTTCCCTTTTATATCGAACAAGCCCGAACTCAGTCTAGCTTTGAAGATCCTCCTTGAGCTGGCCTGTCTGTTTTTCCTGCTTTACCTCTTCTATTCTGCTATTTACAAGATTGTTTCGGCTACATTAAATTACTATTTCTTGACCATGCTTGCCTTTATTCATACCATTCCTTCTACCTCAGATAATTTCCCCACTCAGCTGCATTCAGTCTTCAAAACTTAATGTTGATCATATAAATATAAAATTATCTCGGGCTTCTCCAAACTATTACAGTGCCTTGGACATACCTCTCTTATGAGACTGTTCCTATTTTTGTACCATCTTATTAGATCCTGGGACAGGAATCATGTTTTTCTCTTTGTCTCCCTCTCAGCCCCTGGCCAAGTGCTTTTCTCAGTGAGCCACTTAAAAAGTGTTAATGAATGAATGGCTAAAGACCAAAACTTAGATCAATTAAATTTATTTCAGTAGCAGACCTAGGATATGAGGGAACAAGGCCATTACAGGGACACATTGGTACAGTTGACTAAGAATGTCACCTCAGTACATTTGCATTATGGGTTTCTAGAAGCACCTTGTTCTCACAGTCTAGGGTTTTATGAACTTGGAGACCAGGGTGGATCATGGACACATCTTTGTTTTAAGGAAAAGTGACCAAATTTTCACTAGAAATAATGGAACTGGAAATGCTTTTGGCATTTCATACCAGCACCTGGGTTTATTTTTTCCTTCCTTTGCCTCTGCAGGATGGAGCTGCAAAGGTGACCTGTATGGCTTGGTCCCAGAACAATGCCAAATTTGCTGTCTGCACAGTGGACAGAGTGGTGTTGCTGTATGATGAACACGGGGAGCGGAGAGATAAATTCTCCACCAAACCAGCTGACATGAAGGTGAAGAGAGTTCTCATGTGTACCTAAGTCAGTTGATGGGGCCTTTTGAACCTAGAAAACGTCCCTAACTCATTTCCTAGCCATAGGCATGGCCTGCCCCTACTTTCCTCAGTATAAATCCCTCAAGCCCATTAGAGTCACACATACTTTTCTTCCCATTTCTCTCTCACATATACTCATTTCTTTTTTTTTTTCTTTAACTCTTAGTATGGCAGGAAGAGCTATATGGTGAAGGGCATGGCTTTTTCTCCTGATTCCACTAAAATTGCCATAGGACAGACTGACAACATCATCTATGTCTACAAGATCGGAGAAGATTGGTGAGGAGAGAAATTGGGAGATGGGGTGAAAAGAAGTGGAAGACAGGAAGAAATGCCTCACCGGGGAGAGGAATAGAGAGGATGAGGAGCCAAACCAGGGCATGGACAGCAGAAGCCCTTTGGCGTCTATCGCTGCTTCCCTACCTTTGCCGGCCCTCCATGTTCTGCAATCCCATCCCTGGAGGGGTCAGGCTGAGGTCAACAGGGAGGCCCTGTGAGGTCCTGGGGAGTCCCAGCTGATGTAGCATCTTTGTGACTGCTCCCAAGCTACACAGGCTCCCTCCTTTCAGGGCACCTGTGGATTGGCAGGAAACACTAGTGGGCCAGGAAAGCATGTGCTGCTTCTTCCTTTCCCCCAGCATTATTTGTATCAGTTTATTTATAGAAGTGGTTTTTAATATGCTTTCTCTCCTTTTATTTGGCAGGGGTGACAAGAAAGTCATCTGTAACAAGTTCATCCAGACGGTAAAGTTCAGGGATACTAGGACGAACAAATGTGTATCAGCATACCTGCTTATGAATACAACCAAGAGTTGCATTTTTAAACACTGTATCTGACTTTTCCTACTGCAAGGATTTTGCTACCTGGCTGCTGCTCGTTCTCATTGGCTTTCTTCCTTAGAGCCCAGTTGTGTCCCCTCCTTTCCTTCCCTATAGGCAATTGGGGTAGTGGCACATGGCAGGGTATCTAGGTTATTCAGATTCAGTTGTTATAAATGTGCTAACATACCTACATGGGGTTATCCTTTTCAATATTTCTTTCTTACAGAGTGCTGTTATTTGTCTGCAGTGGCCAGCAGAGTATATCATTGTCTTTGGACTGGCGGAAGGGAAGGTGAAGGAGGGACGAGAAACACAGGAGAGGTTGTGGGTGGGGATAATGCTTCTGGAGAGAGGAATATGGTTAATCTTCCTCCTTAGTGGGGAATTCAAAGGGGCTGGTTTTTTGTTTTCTCTTTTTCTTTCCTTAGGACCTGGGCGAAATTGAAAGTAGCCTAACCAGACTTGTGTCCATGCTCCCATTTTCAGGTTCGTTTAGCAAACACTAAAACTAATAAGTCATCTACCATCTATGGGACAGATTCTTACGTGGTGTCACTGACAACGAAGTGAGTAAGGAAGAGTGGTATGGCATCCCAAGAGTGTGAAAATGGTGGGGAAAAGCTATGGGGAAGTCTGGAATGGGAGTCCATAGTCTGCCACGTGCAGGGGACTGGTAGTAGGAATCACAGGTTGGGCATTGTTTGACAGAGAAGGGGGACTTTGTTGGTGAGACAAATCCTCTAAACTCTTCCTGTACTTCTCTCCTTTCCTCCTTTCCTCCTTTTTCAGTTGCTCTGGGAAAGGAATTCTTTCTGGTCATGCAGATGGCACCATCGTTAGGTATTTCTTTGACGATGAAGGGTCTGGAGAGTCACAAGTAAGAATTATGGGTGCTTTGGGATAAAGAAATCCCAAGAGCCCTCATAGGGGGGGACGTTAAGGAATTTATTTTGAGATGCTGGAAGAGTTGGCTACAGGAGCAAGGCCTCAGGGAGAGAGGGAGTTGGCTGTGGCCACAGAGGATTTGCATTTAGGAGGCCAGAGCTTAAATTATGGGAAAGGGCGAATCAGGTGCAAGGGACTTGAGACAAAGGGAAATAAAGACGCCCAAAGTAATGAAAAGTGAAAATTCTCATTTATGTGAAAAATATGTATATAAATTCATAGAAGAAAGAGTTTAAAAAGGGAAAAAGTGGAGGATAAGAAGAATGTTCATGTTTGACATTGGTTTGACTCATTTATAGTAAGAATTACTTGTGTAATCATCAAATTTATCCCTCCTAAAAAAAAAAAGAAAAAGAAAAAGGAGCCACCGTTTCCTGTGGGCTCACACGGTGTGGGTTAATGTGTAGGACGTCTCCCTTTCGGGACCCTTATTAGGTGCATATTAAAGATCTCCAATACACAACTATTTTAAGGTTTCCTCTTGAGCACAGGGTCAGTAAGTTCATACGTATGTCATATATATATATATATGTGTGTGTGTGTAACTATACAACAGAAAGACAGTGTGTGAAATCTTCAGGGTTAGGGTGTGTTGGGGTGGGAAAATGTTGAGAGAAAGATTTCTGCAGTGTAGCATGGTTAGAGTGAGTATGTCAGGTGCTAGGAATGAGAAACTTCCAGGGTGGAGTCCTCAGAGTCAGAGACATTGAAACCCTCTACTTCTTTCTTAGGGGAAGTTGGTTAACCATCCGTGCCCACCCTATGCCCTGGCTTGGGCAACCCACAGCATAGTGGCTGCAGGCTGTGATCGGAGGATTGTGGCCTATGGAAAGGAGGGCCATGTGCTGCAAACTTTCGATTATAGCCGTGACCCTCAGGAGCGAGAGTTCACCACAGCTGCAACAAGTCCGGGGGGTCAGTCTGTTGTGCTGGGAAGTTATGACAGGTGGGTTCCCTTTCCAGTGTATCTCCTGCCTTCTTTCTGTGTACACTCTTTGCCTTAGCCCAGTTATTCTCAACCAGAGTGGGAGACTGGACCAGAATCAAGTGCACGTTGAAAGACGTTCTCAGGTTTAAATTCATGCACTTTCCTCTTCCTGTTCCTACCATTCATTGGCAGTTCCAAGATGCATATGCTCTTGTTGTGCCTCTATGCCTCTCCCTGGGATTCCACACCAGAATTTAGCTCTACTTTCTTTGTGTTCCCATTGCCCCTTTTCAGACCACTAGCTTAGTGTTTATCACATTATATTACACTTTGGTGTTGAAATCTATCTGGCTAAATTGAAAAGCCCTTGAGAAGAGGGCCTCTTCATCTTTTTATCTCCAGTGCTAGGTTTGCATCTAGTACATAATAGATGCTCAAATGTTTGGTGAATGAATAAATGATGGAAGTCGATAAACAGCTAGGGTCTGGGTCCCATCACTTCCTCGGAGTACTTTTAACCCCAGCTTCGTCAGTTCTTTCTATCTCTTTCAGTCTCATTTGTGTCTTCCTGTTTTTTCTTTCTTCTCTTAATTCTACCATCTCTCTTTTTCCATATTTGTCTACAGCTAACAGCTCATTTTTTTTTCACTAGGCATGTTCTCCATTTGTGTTCTCCACTTCCATCCCTCTTACTCCATTTTATTTTTGACTCATTTTTCTCAACTTCTTTTGGACCTTTTTGTCCTCTCCTATAGACTCTGAGGTGTCTCTGTTCTCTTTTGTTTTTCCTTCTTTCTCTGATTTAACAAGACTAATTTCCTTCAGTCGCCAGCCACCCTTTCCCTCTTTTTCTCATCCTCCATCTCTTCTAAAAAGCCACATACTTTATTTCAGACTTCGGGTACTCAACTGGAGCCCTCGAAGAAGTATCTGGGAAGAGGCGAAGCCTAAGGAGATTGCCAACTTATACACTGTCACTGCCTTGGCCTGGAAGCGGGATGGCTCCCGACTTTGTGCGGTATGTTGTACATTAACCCCTTTCTGCACTGGTGACTTTCTCCAAACAAGGAAAAACCCTGCCTAATTCTAAAGCACTCTCTCCTGACACTAGAGACTCTCCTCTTCCCTTTTGACCCCAGCCTAAAAATCTGATGTTACAGCCAGGAAAGAGAAATTCATACTGGGGTGGAGACCAGAACGGATAAAGGGTTGTACAGGCAGGGCTGATTTCTCTCTACGTCTTGTTGCTATGTGATGCCCTTGAGTCCTGTGATCGCCACCTCTTTTCCTGCTGGTACTTCCTTTGGATTCTAGAACCTGAGTTAAGGGTATTTCTAGATCCCGCCCCGTGCCTGTGTACCGTGTGTGTTTCCCTTTATGCTGTCACTTTCCCTCGTAGGGCACCCTCTGCGGTGGAGTGGAACAGTTTGACTGCTGCCTCCGAAGGAGCATTTACAAGAACAAGTTTGAGTTGACATATGTGGGACCTAGCCAGGTAAGCATCTAAAAGCCTGCGGCACCAAGGTCTTGTCGTGGCTCATTCATCCTTGGAGTACTTGTCTGCCTTCTGTCCATAGCCACCGTGTCCAATTTAACCTCTGGCAGAGCTGTTCCAGGGAACAGAATGTGTCAGGGCAACTTTCCTACTATAGTTCTTCCAGCTTATTATAAGAAGAGGTTTAAACACCAGGCTTAAGGTGTATAGAGATTGCCACTTACATCTTCCCGATTTAAGACTTGACTGCCTAGATGATGTCAGCTGGGGAAGTTGATAAGTAAGATTATAAGGGTGAATTCTATTATATGTTTTAGGGCCTCTGAACTCACTGTGTATAATGTTGTAAACTAATTTCTTAGTTCCCGAGCCCACTTTTTTTTTCTCTGTCTCTACACTCCTTTCCTTCCATTTATTATTAATTGATTACTTCATTCTTTCATTTTCTCCAGACACTATGGGTCAGCACTGTTAGGCATTGAGAATTCAAAGACAATACACAGTCCTTTAATGGAGAAGGTTATTCTAGCAGAGGAGACAAACATAGCAAAAACTCACATAATACACTGTGGTAAAAGTTATCATGAAAGTTTATACAAATAGCTATGGGAACATAGGGAGAGTGATTGGTTTTACCCAGTGGAACTTTTAGAATCATCTGTACTATAAGCATCAAAAGTGATAACATGTGAAAGCATTTTATAAATAGTAAAGCACTATGTGTCAGGTGTCCTTATTACCAAGGTGAGGAAAGTAGATATTAGCTTCATTTAGCACTGTGGAGGTGGGCAAAGGGCACAGGATGTTCATCACTCTTGTGGGTTGGGGGAAGCCCAGGAATCTCACACTTGTCCCCTTACCAAGGTGATCGTGAAGAACTTATCATCGGGGACCCGAGTGATACTCAAGTCACACTATGGCTATGAGGTGGAAGAAGTAAAAATCCTGGGAAAGGAACGGTATCTGGTGGCCCACACGTCAGACACACTGCTGCTGGGGGACTGAACACTAATCGCCTTAGTGAGGTATGAACCAAAATGAAAGGATGGGGAAGGGGTATCTTGAGTTGCTATTTTGGGGGCCAGAGTTTCTAGGGAGATATTCATGGGAAGCTCTTACATTCTGGTGTTGGGGACCTGGTTTCAGGGAATGAGACCCAGGAGGTTTAGACTCCTGGGATATGAATCACCACCGTTGGACCATTTTTACACCATCCCTCAGAAACGTAGGGACTAGGGCAACTCTGACATAGCACCTCTTTTATGTAATGTCAAAGCCTCCCCAAACTCGATCTCTCTGCTTTTCACCCTGTCCTTTCAGCATTGTCTTGAATAGTTATCCATTGTTTCCTGTCTCTCCCCCTTTCACAGGTCGCTTGGCAAGGATCTGGTGGCAATGAGAAGTATTTCTTTGAAAATGAAAATGTGAGTAGAGCTTGAGTCACCATCACCATCTCAATTAAACCTCCTTCCAGTTCCTTGTCAGAGGATGGCAAGTGTCAAGGGGTCAAGGAGACAGCAGATAAAGGGGGAGGGTGAAATCAGCAAAGGAAAAAGATAGAGGAAGGGTGGGAGTCACTTTGAACTGAGAGTACACCTCTCTCCACTATTTTTCTCTTTCTTCATGCAGCCTTTCCACCGTATAACAATTCCGTTCATCCCCAGGTATGCATGATCTTCAATGCTGGCGAGCTAACCTTAGTGGAATATGGGAGTAATGATACCCTGGGTTCTGTACGTACTGAATTCATGAACCCCCACCTCATCAGGTAACCCACAAGGTTCTCTAAAATTTGAAACCTTTTTGACTTCTAACCCCTATGTCCCCATGTTAATCTGAAAACTTCATCCCAAACGGTACCTCAGAACCCTTGGTAAGCATCCCAACTGCCCGGGCCCATTTTGCCTTACCTTACCCTTCACGTTTCAGTGTTCGTATTAATGAGAGGCGTCAGCGAGGAATGGAAGAGAATAAGAAATTGGCTTATCTTGTTGATATTAAGACTATTGCTATAGGTGAGTAAGACTCTCTCATAATTTTAATAACAAAGTGGGTGTTTATAGTGCCGGTTCCATATCACAGGATTGGGTGCACTGGAGCATCCAGGAATCCGAGAGGCATCAGGTAAAGGTGTGATCCCACTCTACAGTGGGTATGCCGGATATTCAAATCCATAAAGACGTATCTATATCTAGATGTCTAAATGCAAATATACTGGTCCATATACAGGCCTGCCTATATAATTATTCATGTTCTATAGGTATGTATCTTAGGGCTGGAAAATTGAGAATTGTAGAGAACAATAATTAGCAAATTTATGAATTCTCCTGTTTAGACTTCATAGATCATAGACTCAGAACTTGAAGAGGCCTTATTTTCTTTACGTTTTGTCATTAGTAACTAGTGATGACAAACTATTTTCATTTCACAAATGTTTCATTTATAAATCTTATTTTTATCTATTAGTTGTTAATTTTTTATCATGAAATGTTTCAAGCATGGGAAAAAAGTGTGGAGAATGGCATAGTATTTGCTAAGACGTATAGAGAATTACATACCTATATAATATAGTTGTAAAGAACAGGGCTCTGGAGTCAGACCTCCCATTTCTCTATTAGTACCTGTGTGATCTGCAGTAAGTTACTTAACCTTTCTGTGTCTCAGTTTCCTCATCTACAAAATGGGGTAAAAATAGTATTTACCTCAAATGAAAAGCAGTTGGGTTAGTAATTCCTGGTGCATAAGTGCTTAATAAATGTTAGCTATTATTATTAATATAATTATTATTACTTGTATATGCGCATACCCAATTCTATCAAATCCTAACATTTTATTTTATTTACCTAGGATCTTTTATCCTCTTATTGAAGACATTTAAGTTGTTGGTTTTTCACTGTTATAATATTTCAGTTCACTAAGGTTTATACCTAGAGAGGTATTGCTGAATCATAGAAAAGATACAACTTCAGGTTCACTAAATATTTCTAAATTGCTCTCCAAAGAGATTGTACCAACTTATGTTCCTACCAGCAGTTAGAGTTCCCCTTGTTCCACATTCTCTCCAGTCCTTGAAATTTCCTGACTTCGTAATTTGGCTCAATCTAATTTATGTGAAATAATAATATCTCATTGTATTATTTTGTTGTTGTTTATTTGTTTACTGTCTAGTGGATTTGATTGGTGGCTACAACATTGGCACTATCAGCCATGAGAGCCGGGTCGATTGGCTGGAACTTAATGAGACCGGGCACAAGCTTCTCTTCAGGGACCGCAAACTTCGTGTGAGGAGGGTTACTAAGGCCTTAGCATTGGCCGGTCTATAGAGGATGTGGTACTAGCTGCTACCAGGGATTGTGGGGGGCAGAATGGGACATACTTTCTTATTGCTATGCCATTAGCATAGCAAAAGGCACAGAAGAATCAACGTTCTTTGATCTGATCTGATACCAACGATCTGATATCACAAGCCATTCAATATTACCCATAAAGAGATGGTATCATGATGGCACCAAGGTCAGTAGAGAAATCTGGGAGTTGGTTTCTCTGTTTTCACAAGTCTGTGCTGTACTGACAACGTCCTTACCCCTGAGTTCCTCTTCCTCGTGCCTAGCTGACCTTTACCCACAACCACTGCTTCAGTGCTCTTTAGCTTCACTTGTTAGACAGCATTGCAGCTGGCTTGAGGACAGTGCCCTCCTAACCCTTACTAATTTTGACCTCAACATGGTATCACCAAAGAGTTCAGCCTCAGGGACAGAGAGACTACCTGGTGATTTTCCATTTTGTTTTCATTGGATGTGAATGAAAGCCAGGTCGCAAATTTCCAGACCATTTAATTTGTCTGGTGGCCTTAATTTTGTAATCCAGTCTGGTAACCCCAGCCCAGAGTTATTCTAAGAATGAGTGTTTGACCTTCACCTAAGCCAAATTACTAGGATGTATATCTTTGCTCTTATTTGGCCAGAGTCAGAATATGCCATCTCTGCCTAAACTTCAAGGATTGCAGGTCAATAAGTTTTGAAATTTAGCATATACCCAACTGGTGGGTTTGCTCGCCACATTTTACCATTGGGAAATGGTCAAGATCAGAAGACACCTTATAACCTCTTCTAATCATGCTGTCTACCTCTTCCATTTTCAGTTGCATCTATATGATATTGAAAGCTGCTCTAAGACAATGATCCTCAACTTCTGCTCCTACGTGCAGTGGGTCCCAGGAAGTGATGTGCTGGTGGCTCAGAACCGAAATAGCCTGTGTGTGTGGTACAACATCGAGGCACCTGAGAGAGTCACCATGTCCTCTATAAGGGTATGTCAACACCAGGCCACCTCAGACATAGTGTCAGGCTGATTAATTAGAGCACTGATGAGACTCTAATTTCTGTGATGGAGTCGATCAACTTAGACTCCTTCCCCATAGTGAACCAGGCCCCAAATCTAGTCTCATTCAGACTCCTGACATCATATTATTAGATGCTTGGAGTTTGGGTCTCTCTTACAGTGGCCCTGAGAATTCATCACATCATAACTAGGGATTCCCTTAGGCTGGAAGATCCCAGCTAGGAGGGGCAGTTCTGTCACTTCCTCAGGTGCTGCTTCTCCCTTTTTTCTCAGACTGCAGATCAGACCCTCTGTCCTATCCTACGATATCACATACACTCAAGTAATCTTCCAAAATCTGGGAGGAACCTATGAGAATAGAAGAGAGGCCCTGTGCCAGGCTAGGATGACTGATGGGTGTGGCTAGAGCACTTGATACTCTCTTTTTGTTCTTTTTCTATATTCTTTTTTCTCCATTCTTGCCTCGTTTTAGACCGATTAAGGTTGGATATTTTGGTTTGTCCTTTTTTAAACACTGATTTTTCACTATTTTTTTTTTTGCTTTGGCAGTTACACATCCTGTTTCTATAGTGTTTACCCTTGAAAATTTACCTTGTACTTAAATTAACAAAGACTAAGGTTGATCAGTATCACCCTCCCACCCACACCCATACCCCCAACACCCTCACACCCGCAAACAATACAAGGACCTTACATGACTTCATTGTTGATTACTTCTCCTTTGCCATTGTTGTCCAGTATTTTCGTTCTCTTTCATTATCTCAAAAGTTAGACATTATTATTTTGTACAGATGGGATTTGTTTAGATTCACCATCATGGTGCCAGTTTCTCTGTTCACCTTTTATTTTTGCATTGCCAATCTTCCCTCTGAAGTTATTTTTCTTCTTGAAAGAAAGCCTTTTGATGATAAATGCTCAGTTGATGATCTGAAAGCCTTTTTATTTAGCCTTTGTTCTGGAAAGGTGCTTGGACTCACTACCCAATTCTAGATTGGCAGTTAATTTTTCTTGGCCTTTGCAAATAGTGTCCCATTGATTGACTTCCTTTGTGGTTCTGAGAACGTTAACAGTCCTTTCCATGTAGGTGATCTGTCTTTTCTCTCTGGTTGCCTTTAAAATCTTTTTCTTAGGTGTTTTGAAGTTTTACTGCAGTGTGTCTTAATATAAATTCTATTGTATTTATCCTGTTTGGTATGTATTATGCTCTCTGTATTTCTGAGTATACAGATCTTTATCAGTTGGAAATTTCTCAGTCATTATGTCTTCAAACATTGCTGCTTCTCTTGCATTCTCTAGTCTCTCCAGCAGAACTCCAATTAGGCATATGTTAGATTTCTTGTCCTGTCTTTTATTCCTTCTTTAACCTCTTTCATATCTCCTTTCTCCTTTCCCCATGCTACCTTCTGGATAATTTCTTTAGGTACACATTTCAGTTCATTGATTCACTTTCATCATTGTCTAATCTGCTATTTAAACCATCCATTGAGTTTTTCGCTTTAAAATTTAATTTTTTTATAAGGTTATATGTTTTTTCTCCAATATGCCTGATCATTTTTGATAGTTTCTTGTTACTTGCTTAATTTTTTTGTTTCATCTTTTAGGTCTTCAAACATTCCACTTATAATTATTTTATATTCCATGACTTTTTTAATAACTGATATTTTTAATATCTGAAATCCTTGGAGGTCCAAATTGTTGTTTGTAATTATTGTTTACTCTTTATAGTGGTTGTTAACTTGTATTTTGGTATATTTTTTATTATGAGCTCATATCACATTGAATTTTTTGGAATCCCAAAGACCTAAAATGGACATTTTCCTCCAGACATGATTTGTGTTTGCTTCTGCAGGAATCAGGCATATTCATTTTGTTCCCTTTACTGAAGAGAAGATCCCAGGTCTAATGAGGGATTCTCACATTTGACCTCCCCGTCCTGCTGGAGGACCCAAGGTTTACTCTCCTGATACTGTGTTTGCCTTCAGAGCAACTGTGCCCTTCCCACTTGCTCACGTCTCATAGTTTCCTGCTCAGGTTTTAGCTTCCTGACCTCTTTCCTTTTCTCCTCCCTTCCCTTCCTTTCCTTTCCTCTATTTTCTTTCATTTCTTCTTCCTTCCTTCCTTTCAGGGGGAAGGGTGGGAGAGTGGGTAGGAAGCATTCATTGTGATTTCTTCATTTGAACTCAGCAGTGCAATAAAAAGTATGCCAGGTACAAGCTGTATCTTAAGGGGAGGATCCTTAAGAATACCTAGGTATAGTATTGCTGGAAGCAGGAGTAGATGCCACCCTTTGTCACCTTACCTCCAGGCATTAGCGCCTCATAGCTGTGAGTGTGCTTTAACCCAAGGACAGTACCATAGATAAGGAATTTTTATCTTCTTGAGAGAAGTTAAATGTTAAGAATGCAAGGGCCACTATAACTGTGTGACCACTAGCACTGGGTGAGAGTGGGTCTGTTCTGCAGTGGAAACAACTAACCTGACATTTGGGGCGGGGTGGATTTTTACAGGGTGATGTCATAGGTCTGGAGCGGGGCGGGGGAAAGACCGAGGTGATGGTGACGGAAGGTGTGACTACAGTTGCCTACACACTGGACGAGGGCCTTATCGAGTTTGGAACCGCCATTGATGACGGCAACTACACCCGGTGAGGGAGGGGATGGGCGGATAACCAGCAAGGTGATGGAAAAGGCTGGTTCTGAGAGGGAACACCCGGGGTGGGTTGTAAAACTGGCCATATCTAAACGGGACCCGGTGATCTAAAGGAGATTAGACAAGAAGGACAAACAATTGCCTGGCCTTCCCACCCATGCCCCATCACCAGTATTCCTTGTTTGTCCTCCTGACCCTGGACTCATCGTTTGTGCTTTGGTTCCTTCCTTTCCCAGGGCAACAGCCTTCTTGGAGACTCTGGAAATGACCCCAGAAACCGAGGCAATGTGGAAAACCTTGAGTAAACTGGCGCTAGAGGCAAGGCAGCTACACATTGCCGAGAGGTGAGGGGGGCTGTAGGGCTGAGGCGCCCAGTGGCTACAAGGGCCGACCGCACGGGTGTTTTATGTGTGGGCTGCTCTTATCTATTATTAAGGCGCTGCTTCCCTTCCCATGCCTACAAATGTAATGGAACCCTTCCACAGGACAGCCTAGATTCTGTCTTTCACTGTTTTTGCTGTCCCTTCGAGTAACTAGGTGTGCCCCTTCAAAGTCTGTAACACCCATACCCCCGCAGTCCATGCATCGATGTATATATTCTGAGCATGGCATATGAGTGCAGTTAATAGGGACAAACTTGGGAGTCCAGATTCTTTGAATTCAAATCTTGGTTCCATTTACCCGCTTATGTAACCTTAGATTATATAATCTTCCCAAGCCTTGGTTTCTCAATTTTCTCTATGTAAAATAGGGATATTAGAATTTACCTCAGAGGACAGTAGAGAAGAATGGTAAGAGAGCACAGATTGTAAGTGCTCCGTAAATGTCGACTACTGTTGCTTTGGTCAGGAGTCATCCTTAATTCTTTTTCTCCCATACCCTCCACAGCTAACTATCAGCAAGTCCTAGAGACTCTGATCCAGGGTCTTCAAGATATACGCTGAATCTGTAATTTGTTCAGCTCTATTGTCTCCACCCTAGAACCGGCCACCACCATCTCCTACCTGCAGTGTTACAAAAGCCTCTTAAGTAATCTCACCAAGACTATTCTTATACCCCTATGATCCATTCGTCCCATAGCAGCTAAAAAACACATAAATTTGAATATGTCATTTACTTGCTCAGCACCTACCAGTAATTTACTATTGTACTTAGAAAAGCGAAACTTTTTGCCATGACCTAAGGCCCTACAATATTTGGCCTCTTCTTCCTTGTCACACCAGGTACCAACCTGCCCACTAGACTCCAGCTGCACTGGCATCCTTTTGGCCCTTTGAGCTTGCCAAGCTCACTGCTACCATAGGGCTTTATGCTAGCTGTTCTCTCTGCCTGGAATAATTTTTCCTCATCTTACCATTACTGCCTCTTTCATGATTTCAGGTCTCAGCTCAAATGTCAGCTCCAGAGACAGGCCTTTTCTGACTACCAACTTAAATAGTCCCCTCAGCTACTGTCTGTCACATCACACATTTTCTTTTCTTTTTCATTTTCTCAAATTATCCTTGTTTACTCATCTACTAATTATTCATTTCCACTAGAACGTAAGTTCCCTGAGAGCAAGGCCCTCATCTGTCTTAACCCCTTTGTGTCTCTAGTTCTGGTAAGAATAGTGCCTTGCACATAATAGATATTCAGTATATATCTGCTGAGCCATTGAATTAATGATGATCCTATGATAACATTACTGTTATTACTTTCGTACTCCAGGTGCTTTTCTGCTTTAGGCCATGTAGCCAAAGCTCGGTTCCTGCATGAGACCAATGAGATTGCAGATCAAGTGTCTCGGGAATACGCAAGTATCATCCTCCTGATTTACTCAGTTTCTCCAGCTGAGATTTCTCTTAGTCCTCAGCTCTACAATTACCTAGCTTTCCAGCCATAGCTAATTTCTTCTGCCCTGCCCACCCCACCTGCACCTTAAGTTGGACCATTTTGGAATTGCTTGTCAAACCTCAAGCCTCTAAGCCCCACGAGTTTTTCAGCTTCCCACATCTTTTAGCTTCCACATCTCTCTTGCCTTCCTGTCTCAGCCCGCACAGACAGAATAACGGATAACCTGGACCTGCCTTTTCCCTGCAGGGTGGAGAAGGAACAGACTTTTATCAGGTCCGAGCCCGTCTAGCTATGCTGGAGAAGAACTACAAATTGGCCGAAATGATCTTCTTGGAACAGGTAATGGAAGAAGAGAGACCTGATGGAAGAAGTCCAGGGGGTGGGCGGGGGGGAAATGAGGCAAACTCGGGGGAGGAAAGAGCACTGGTCGCTGGGCTTCCAAAGATTTGGGAAGAACGTTTAGAAATGTTTATACATTAATTTTGCTCCTCATTTTCCTCCTCTGCATTACTCCTCACAATTACTGTTTCTTTCGTAAAAAGTCTCTGTCTCCCTTCATACTCCAGAGCCTGTCTTTGCAATTCTTGTGCATGGAGGTAGATCCAGGTTTTGTGGGGTCCAAACACAATGTGAGGAGCCTCCTTAAGTAAAACTGCCTTGGTTCCTTCAGCATAAGGTGCCCTGAAGCTTAAGTTTCTTTTAGTCCACAATAAATCCACCTCTGCTTGTGTACAAGTAAAGGCCATGTGGGCTGCCATCCTAGCCAGGATGAGGAGAGCTTCCCGATTTCTGGTCCTCGTATCTTCCTGACGTTCCTCTTTCCTCTGCGCCGGTTCCTCTAGAATGCTGTCGAGGAGGCCATGGACATGTACCAGGAGCTACACCGTTGGGACGAGTGTATTGCTGTGGCTGAGGCCAAGGTACTGGTTCTGTCTTCTCCACGGTGGTTCGGAACTGGGTTCCACCAATATCAGAAACCTGCTCTTGCCATGGAGGCTGTAGGAACTGGAATGGGGTTGGGGCTCAGAGTTGATCTGGCGAGGACTTAGAGCATCGCTGTCCAGGAGGATTTCCGTGGTTACGGTGGGACTGGAGAAGCATGGGAAGCCGCAAAGTGAGAATGAGGGATGTGACTCCTAGTTCTCTTCTGTTGTGTGTCCAGGGGCACCCTGCCCTGGAGAAGCTGCGTCGAGGTTACTACCAGTGGCTGATGGACACGCAGCAAGAGGAGCGAGCAGGTGAACTGCAGGAGAGCCAAGGGGATGGGCTGGCAGCCATCAGCCTCTACCTGAAAGCAGGGCTCCCTGCCAGAGCTGCTCGGCTGGTGCTGACCCGAGAGGAACTGCTAGCCAACACCGAGCTGGTAGAACACATCACCGCAGCCCTTATTAAGGGGGAACTGTACGAAAGGGTATGGCTGGCTTCCTGTTCCTGTCCCTTGTCTCCAGGGCTCAGTGTCCCTGTCCTACCCAGAGGAGTCTTGGTGTGCTTAGCCCACCCTGACTGGCTATTCTCTTCCTTTTAGCACTGACACTTGATTCTCTATGTAGTAGGGGTATCATTATGATATAGTATGTGTTAACAGGCAGGTGATCTCTTTGAGAAGATTCGAAATCCACAGCGGGCCCTGGAGTGCTACTGTAAAGGCAACGCCTTCATGAAAGGTACTAGCCGTCCACAACCCATCCTTCGGTGTTGTAGACTCTCTTAACCAAACAGTTTCCCAGCACCTATTTCGGTGCATCTGTTCAGGATGCCTGGCTTCAGCTCTCCACAGCTCAACTTCTCACCTGTTTCCCACACCTCACTTCCCTGTCTGTCTTTTCCTGAGTCCTCTCCCCGGAAGTCTGAGCTGAGTTGCCTCTCCATCTCCGGCAGCGGTGGAGCTGGCTCGGCTGGCGTTCCCAGTGGAGGTGGTGAGACTGGAGGAGGCGTGGGGGGACCACTTGGTGCAGCAGAAGCAGCTCGATGCAGCCATTAATCACTACATTGAAGCCAGGTATGGTGGTCTGGGGACGCAAAGGAGATTGGCATGAGGCGAGAGGTGCCGGGCAAGTAACGGCACCAAGGCCTAAAAGGAGAGAGATCTCAAAACGTAGGGTGGAGTATGCACGAGGTGCCTCTTTGCTTCCATCTGTCTTCCCCTTTCCTCAGACATATTTATATCTTTCCCGACTATGCCAGGTGCTCCATTAAGGCAATTGAAGCTGCCTTGGGTGCCCGCCAATGGAAGAAGGCAATTTATATATTAGATCTACAGGACCGGAACACTGCGTCCAAATACTATCCTCGTGTGGCCCAACACTATGCATCTCTGCAGGAGTATGAGGTGAGGAAGAGCCGCTTTCTGCAGCCTGAGGCCACGCAGTCCAGGATAACAGGGGAGAACCCAGAGCAGGAAATGGAAGCCACCTCACCAAATCCTTTCTGGGGCCCAGCAGCATCACCATCACTGAATGGGAAGAAAGCAGTTTACTGCCTTATTTCATTCCAACCTGACACGGACCCCTCTACCAAAGATATAGAGCAAGTCTCTAGCTCTCCTGTGCCAATATGAGTGATTCTTCATGAATAATTCTAACTGAGTTATGATATAGAATTGCCTTGCATTGCAGAAATTCAAAGCCTTTTTATTTTATTTTATTTTTTAATTACAATTGACATTTAGGATTATTCTATATTAGTTTCAGGTGTACAACATAGTAATTAGACATTTACATAATTTACAAAGTGATCCCCCGATTAGCACCCACCTGGCACTATACATAGTTTTCACAATGCTGTACTTTACATCCCCATGACTGTTTTGTAACTACCAATTGTACTTCTTAATCCCTTCACTTTTTTCAGCTAGCCCCATAACCCCCCTCCCACCAGGCAATCATCGGTTTGTTCTCTGTATCAATGAGTCTGTTTCTGTTTTGTTTGTTCATTCATTTTGTTCTTTAGATTCCACATATAAGTGAAATCATATGGTATTTGTTTTTCCTGTCTGACTTATTTCACTTAGCAAAATACACTCCAAGTCCATTCAGTTTGTCACAAATGGTAAGATTTCATCCTTTTTCATGGCCGAGTACCAGTCCATTATCTATACGTTCTACTTCTTCTTTACCCAGTTGTCTATTGATGGGCACTTAGGTGGCATTTATATCTTGGCTATTGTAAATAACACTGAACATACAGGTGCATATATTTTTTCGAATCAGTGTTTTGGATTTCTTCAGATAAATGCCCAGAAGTGGAATTGCTGGGTCATAAGGTAGTTCTATGTTTAATTTGTTGAGGTACCGCCAGACTGTTCTCCATGATGGCTGTCCTGATCGCGATCCCACCCACAGTGGGTTCCCTTTTCTCCACATCCTAAGGCGAGGCCCTGTTGAATTCCGGTCGTATTGTCTGCATACTGTTTTTTGACTGGTCTTTTTTCAAAACAGTGGAAAGTCTGAGACCCCCGTAGTCATCTTTCCTCCGCTGTCACTGTACAGTAATGACCTCCCAGGCTCTGCTCCATTCCAGCTATGGTGGTTCCTTCCTCCTACGGGCTGCCTTCCCGCTGTCGTTCTAACATTTTGCCTCTGCCCCTCTCATCCATAGATTGCGGAAGGAGCTCTACATCAAGGGAGACCGGACAAAAGATGCAATAGACATGTACACCCAGGCCGGCCGCTGGGAGCAGGCCCACAAGGTAGACCAGGGGACGGAGTTCGTGATAAGAGAATTCTGCCTTTGTGGCTGTGGTGCCACTTTGCTTAGTGTCTGATCTCCCACGCCCGTGCGTTCCCAGAAGGCTGAGCGAGTACCAGAATGTAGCCTGGGTAACTTGGATCCCTAGCCACAGGGAAAGGCAAGAATGAAGAGAGGCTGTATTCCCAAACCTATTATTCTAAGAGCGGATGGGTTTGAGAGCTGGGGGATCTGGAATACCACTCCTGACACTCCAGTGACGTGGGCAACTGTGTTCTTGCTCCTGCTCCCAGAATGCAGTGGGCACAGTAGGAGGATGGTAACGGGAACATGCGCCCCCAGCACAGGGTACCTCTGACCCTCCTGCCTTAGCAGAATGTAGTTCTTACCTTACTCCTTATGTACTTAAAATTCCCTGAGCTGACCAGGAGAGTGGCTGTAGAGCAAACTCCTGTGGCTGATGGTAAAGTTCAGAGTTCCTGAGAAAACGGGTTTCCTTAAGCCCCACTTCCCTGATCGCTCTGCATAACCCTCTGCTTCTCTTGGGAATTGGCACCTGAGGCTGCTCTTGCTATGTGCACAGCTGGCGATGAAGTGCATGAGACCAGAAGATGTGTCGGTGCTGTACATCACCCAGGCTCAGGAGATGGAGAAGCAGGGCAAGTTCCGCGAGGCTGAAAGGTAAGCCAAGGCCCCACAGTAGGTGTGGAGAGAGATGAGTCTTTAGGGCTGGAGGGTTGGATGGGGTCAGAGGGTTTGTGCCCTCTGCCCAGAAGGCAGTGACAGGACCTCTCAGGAACAATCTGGCAGCAGGAACGTGGGTCTAGGAGACCCCAGGTGTATCTCCCATCCCCAGGCTGTACGTGACAGTGGAAGAGCCCGATCTTGCCATCACCATGTTCAAAAAGCACAAGCTGTATGATGACATGATCCGCCTGGTAGGGAAGCACCACCCAGATCTCCTCAGTGACACACACCTGCATCTGGGCAAGGTGGGCCCTTCTCCTGTCCCTGCCCATCTCTTCCTCAAATAGGCTCCACCTTCCCCTCTCTCCATCCTGACCCACCTTTCCCAGGAGCTGGAGACTGAAGGCCGACTACAGGAGGCTGAGTATCACTACCTCAAGGCCCAGGAATGGAAGGCAACAGTGAACATGTACCGGTCCAACGGGCTTTGGGAAGAGGCCTACCGGGTAAGGATTCCAAGCCACACTAGGGGTATAGCCATCCTTCTTCTCACTCTCAAGTGACCGTCTGGTTCTAAACTGACTGTGGTTGTCTTAGAAAGATGTCCACACGTACACACAGAAATTCTCATGTAATTTTAAGGGTTGTGGACTACCTGAAATCCATCCTTGGACCCTAAGCTGTTTAAGAGATGCTGTTGTTCTAACCCAGGTACCTGATCTTTGTCAAGCCAAGGTCAGGACGGAGATGAGAAGGGAGCAGCCAGGTACTCCTTGCACTGGAGGAGGATTGCTGAGTGGCTTTGCTTTACAGGTGGCCAAGGCTCATGGAGGAGCTAATGCCCACAAACATGTGGCCTATCTGTGGGCCAAGAGCCTGGGAGGAGAGGCTGCAGTTAGACTGCTTAATAAGCTGGGACTCCTGGAAGCTGCTATTGACCATGCTGCTGACAACTGGTGAGGCCCTAGCCTTCTCTCAACTGACCCCTTTCCAGACAGAGCCTCTACATAGAGAAAGAAAATTGACATATAACTCAAAAGTACTTCCAAAAGCTGAGGCAGAGTGAAGAAATATGGAAAGGAGAGATCCTTGGAAGGACCTGTGGAGAGGCAAGAATGAATTAGTAACTCTGCCGCGTTCCCTGAAGGCTCAGAACAGTGTTTTATCTTTGGCTGTTCTAAGGAGAAGGGTGGAAGATGACAGCTTCGAAAGCTAAAATGCACTAAACCAGTAACTTCTGAGTACTGCAAGTGTGATTCCGTTAAATGCAAAATCAGCTTTTCTTCAGTAAATGTTAGCAATGCCAGTAGTAATGCTGCATCCTGTCCGAGCACTGAGGGCAGCCTTACTCTTTCCGAGACTCTTTCTGCTAATGTAGATGTGGCTCAGGAGGAGAAGGGAGCACTAGGATAGCACAGTGCGAAGAGGCTCACTCCTCCTTTCCCCTCCCTCCTGCCCATCCACTCCTTCACACTCTCTCAGGGGAAACACAGGCCTTTCAAGTGTCTCCTGATCCATGGTGATGCAATCATCACAGGGCTGCCTGCCTATCTTCCTTTACATCTGTCTGTCTGCTTCTGTAGCACTTCATATCAATGCTCGCTTTCTTTCTTTTACTCTTTCTTTCTCTCTCTCTCTTCTCGCTCTCTCTCTCTCTCTCTCTCTCTCTCTCTCTCTCTCTCTCTCCCTCTCCTCTCCTTCCCTCCCACCCTCCCTCCTTCCTTATTTATTTATTTAAAACACCTATAGCACCTGATATTCCTCGGTGGTCCCCCACCCAAGTACTAACCAGGTCCGACCCTGCTCAGCTTCTGAGATCGGACGAGATCGGGCACGTTCAGGGTGGCATGGCCATAGACTCAATTGTTTTTCTTAATCTGTTCCTTTTCTTCCCCTTAATTCTTGCCCCTTTTCTGTTTTCTCTTGCCCTCTCTTTCTATTTTCCTTTTACAGTAGAAAGTATTGAGTAGGCAAACCTTATCTGCACCTTCCCTTTCAGCTCCTTTGAATTTGCTTTTGAACTCTCTCGGCTGGCCCTCAAGCACAAAACTCCTGAGATTCATCTCAGATATGCTATGTACCTGGAGGATGAGGTATGGATGTGATTCTTCTCCGTTGCTTTGATCCTGGCCATAGAGCCCTCCTTTCCATCCCCTAGCACACTGCTGCCAGGCAGTCACACCTCCTGTCTCATGACTGCTGTGATGCCAATCTCTCATCCTGTACGGCTGCCTTTCTTTCCCTGTAGGGTAAATTTGAAGAGGCTGAAGCTGAATTCATCAGGGCGGGTAAACCCAAGGAAGCAGTCCTCATGTGAGTCACTCCATGAATTCCTTCATCCTGTCCTCCCAGGGCCAGCCCTAGGATCTCTTATTGTCATCCTCACCTTCATCTAAAGCTAGTACCAATAACTCTCGTCCCCCCTCAGTGACATGGCTGTTTGCCTCCCACTGTTGAGACCTCAGTCCTATACTTAGCCTCTCCCATGTCCCCATCTGGGAGCAGGTTTGTCCATAACCAGGATTGGGAGGCTGCTCAGCGTGTGTGGCGAGGCCCATGACCCTGACAGCGTCGCTGAGGTGCTTGTGGGACAGGCCCGGGGGGCCTTGGAGGAGAAGGACTTTCAGAAAGCGGAAGGACTACTGCTTCGGGCCCAGAGACCAGGCCTGGCCCTCAATTATTATAAGGTCGGGCACTGGATTCAGGGCCATGAGGGGAGGGTGAGAGTGTATGAGAGCCCACAGAACACTACACCAACCTCTGATACTGAGAAAGATCAGGAGGTTAGCACTGGGGAGGTGGAAGGAGAGAAAGGAATGAGAAGAGAGGTCCAAATACCCAGGAATCGGTGGGCCATAGCACATGTGTAGCTGTTGGAAGCTGTCATACCTGCCTTTACCCTCCTGATACCTGCAACTCTGAGCAGGAGGCTGGATTATGGAGCGATGCCCTGCGGATTTGCAAGGACTATGTACCTGGCCAGCTAGAGGCGCTGCAGGAAGAGTATGAGCGGGAAGCTACCAAGAAGGGGGCCAGGTATGAAGCGGGGGGCCCGGAAATGTCGGCAGGACGAGGCAGTGGGTCATAAGGTGTACATAGGATAGGCCACACTGCCTCTCGCTCTTCCTGGTCACAAGCACTCTCGTCTCTACAGGGGCATGGAGGGACTCGTGGAACAAGCGCGGCAGTGGGAGCAGGCCGGAGAGTATAGTCGTGCAGTTGACTGCTACCTCAAAGTGCGGGACTCAGGAAGCAGCAGCCTGGTGGAGAAGTGCTGGATGAAGGTGCGGTCTGCCACACCTTCCCTGGCCCTCTGCTTCCCCGGGCCTCTGTTCACACCCAGCATTCCTTCTCAGACATTCATCTTTTTCCTCCTGTGCCTTTTTGTTTTCAGTCAGGTAGTAGGTATCTATTGAGTGCTTGCTGGCTGCTAGATCCAGAACCTATGAAGGCTATAAATGGGCATGTAAGATAGAACCCTGACACCAGAATTTGGGAAGAGTTAGGCTAACATGTGGCTCAGTTAATTAATACTGTTTATGAGTGATCGTTTAGTGGTCACTAAAGTCTATAATTCAAAGTGAAGTTCAGAGAAGGGTGAGATCTTCCAGGACTAAAGGAGTCAGTGAGGGAGAAGATAGACCTGGGACCAGAGCTGGAAGGGCAAATCTAGACCCTGAGCTGGGGCCAGATGGGAGCCATGAAGAAAACAGAGTCTTCTGCCCAGGAGCTCCTGAAAAGAGCCTCAAGCAGATTAAGCCAAGCCAATATGGTTCATCAGTTCTAAGACATATATATATAAAATCACATCTTAGTATCTTTGAGATCAGGATACACATACAGTTTAAATGATGTTCTTTAAATTCAGGGAAATATGGTATTAGGAGTTGTGAGGGGGCAAGATTGACAGCCCTCTGAACAGAATGTTGATGTGATGATGCCCTTGCAAAATTTCCCTCGGTTTCTGAGGCCTTGTAATTGAATAGCCCCTTAAAGTTGGAGGGGAAGGAAGTAGAGCGAAGGACTGATGAGTGGTTATGAGAGTCTAGCAGATTTTAATCAGCAAATATTTATTAAGCATCTGCTGTGTCTTACTCTGGGGCATTGTTTACATGGGTCTGTGCATGACTAGACCTTCAGATTGGTCAGAGGATGACTTCCTGGATGGGGGTACTTTAAGCCTTGAAGGGTTTGGCAGGTAAAGAAAGAGAGGCAAGAATAAGTGAGGAAAAGACCAGGAGGATTAGCATAATCTATAACTAAACTAAACCATGTGAACGTTAAAATCTGGTAAGGATGTCAGCATCACAGTGGGAACAGAGTGAGCTTATAAAATTTTGAGTTTGTAGAGTTATTGAGTTTTAGGTTTGGAAGGTGTTTCCGAGATATGTAGACCAGCACCATCCAATAGAAATATAGAGCAGGTCGCAGAGGTAAGTCACACGTTGTTTAAAATTTTCTGATTAGCTGAATTCAAATACATAAAAAGAAAAAGTGAAAATAATTATAACATTTTATTTAACCCAATATATCTAAACTATTATTTCAACATGTAATCAATATAAGAATTTATTGAGATATTGTACATTCCTTTTTTCATGCTACGTCTTTGACTTCCACTGCGTATTTAACCTTATAGCCCATCTCAGTTGGGACTAACCACATGTGACTAGTCACTACTGTTCTGGACAGTACAAATCTAAACCAACCATCACTCTTACAATGAAGAAACTGAGGCTCAGAAAAGCCCAACACAAATATTTACAGAATGTCCTGGACTCCTATTTTAGGGTGTCTTTCTCTATACCATGCTATCAAGATTCTATCTGTGGCAAAGAACTTGAGAAACCAGTTTGTCAGAGATGGCAGGACCAAATGCAGTGACCTTAGACAGCAAAGAGAGTGTCTGAAGGGGCTGAGCTAAGAGGTACTAGATAGGTCCTCTGATGGGCATTTAAAAGGCTCCGATGGACCATGAGGCAGGCCTTTCCCAGGAGAGCAGAAGATGAGGGAGAGTTTAAGAAAGTTGGCAACTAGAGGAAAAACCAGATCAAGCCAAGGACTCCATCTTCTGTTCCACCACCCAGGCAGCTGAACTCTCTATCAAGTTTCTGCCTCCCCAACGCAGTCTGGAAGTAGTTCGGGCTGTAGGACCCCAGCTGATTGGAATTGGAAAGCACAGCGCAGTAAGTAGGGTGCGGGGACTGAAAAGACATCGACTCCACAGAGACAGGTGGAATGGTGATACCTCCACGCAGGAAAGTGTGTGAGGAGGGCCTCTTGGCAGGTGTGACATGTGGTTTTGGGGAAACAGAGGAGAGAGTTTACAGAGGGGAGACTAAGAAGTGGAAGGGAAAGATTACCCTCCAGTCTCTGATTTCCCACCTCAGGCCGCTGAGCTCTATCTGAACCTGGACCTGGTCAAGGAAGCCATCGATGCTTTCATTGAGGGGGAAGAGTGGAACAAGGCCAAGCGTGTGGCCAAGGAGTTAGATCCCCGGTAAGCGCACACCCCCTTCTCACTGGGAAATTCTCTTTTAGTTCCTTTTGTAAAGACTGGGAGAAAGTTCTCATGGGAAAGGTTTGCATCCCGGGACCATCAAGTGTGAGATTTCTACACATCTTCACAGGTATGAAGACTATGTGGACCAGCACTATAAAGAGTTCCTCAAGAACCAGGGCAAAGTGGACTCGGTGAGACTCAGGGAGTTAGCACAGGGCAGAACACATGGAGAGGCTCAAGGATTCTCTCCTGCCCACCTGTCACCTCTTCCTTGCATAACTCTGTCTTTTTAATTGATCCGTAGCTGGTGGGTGTGGATGTGGTGGCTGCTTTGGACCTGTATGTGGAGCAGGGCCAGTGGGACAAGTGCATTGAAACGGCTACCAAGCAGGTAATGCCCTCTTCCTCCCATTCCCCGCCCTCCTGTACATGTTCCCTTGCCCCAGAGCTGTATCTCTCCAAAGCCCAACCCCAGAGATACCTAATCAATATCAAAGAGCTCAGTCTTCCTCACTCTGAAGTTGGGGTCAGAGGCCAAGCTAGGCCTGGCTTGCATATACCCTTTGCCTCCTGAACAAATCCACAGCCTCAAGTCACCACCCCACCCTCACTGTCCAGTCTTACTGATCCCATCCTCCCTCATATTTTTCCTCCACCCCCGGGACAGAACTACAAGATTCTGCACAAGTATGTGGCTTTGTATGCGACTCATCTGATCCGAGAGGGTGGCTATGCCCAGGCACTGGCCCTGTATGTGCAACACGGAGCCCCTGCTAACCCACAGGTACCGGCTTGCACCTGGGAATGAATGTATCCTCAAGGAGACTGTCTCCTTCTCCTCAAGAACCACCCATTCCCTCAAAAACTGTCTTAAAGGATTCTTTGATCAGCATCATGCCCAGAGACCCCACCTACTCTCTTCTGAAGCATATAGCCTCTCTAGGGATTTAATCATTGAAAAACACCAACTACCTCCCAAGCTCTTCGCTGGCACACAGAGAATAGTCTTTCAGAGATAAATCCCACATACACCTCGAGGGCTTCATTGACTTCCTCTGGCAAATGGACACGAGCATCACAGCCCATTCACACTGTGACTGTGTATTCACATTCCCATATTCGTCCACAGTCACAGCACCAGTTAGTAAAAAATTATTTTCTTCCTCTTTTTTCTCTTCCCTAAAAAATAATCAACACTCTTTTCCATCCTCTACACACACATTTACAGCCTGTTCTACTCTCTTTGACCCCACTTCCACTGACCTCACAGCTCCTTTTCCCCCTCTACCTTCAGAACTTCAACATCTACAAAAGGATCTTCACTGACATGGTGAGCTCACCTGGGACCAACAGTGCTGAGGCCTATCACAACTGGGCTGATCTTCGAGACGTCCTCTTCAACCTGGTGAGGAAGTCAGGTCGACAGCAGTGATAAGGCTACTCCACCCTGCCTGTCCTTGTCTCTTCTTTCAGGATATATATCTCATTATACCTTCCCTGTCCAGGTGGCCAGGAGTGGACCACTCTGTGGCCCTGGTACTCCTCTGACCCAGGCTGTGCTCTCTTCCTACTCTAGTGTGAAAACCTGGTGAAGTCCAGTGAGGCAAACTCTCCAGCCCATGAAGAATTTGAGACGATGCTGCTGATCGCTCATTACTATGCTACTCGCTCTGCAGCCCAGAGTGTCAAACAGCTGGTGAGACGGAGGGGGGAGGACCACTCGAGTCTTAAGGATGCCATCTTCAAATGTATGAAGTCAAATGAATTCAAGTTCTGGGTTCTCAAGCGTGGCCCACTTTTCTCCTAACTTCTCTCTGTTTAAATAAAGCTTTAGGCCTTGCTGAGGTGGTTTTCTTCCCGTACTCCTTTGATCTCCTTAGGGCTCTATGCCCATATAGCTCCAGCCTTATTATGCTTAAACTTGCAAATCTCATTTGCTTTGACCTCTTATACACATACCTTTGGCTCATTCATGATAGTAATTGTTCATTTCATGTACTTGGATGATAGAATTCTAGAGTTGGAAGGAAATTTAGAAATAACCTTTGCCCAGCTCTACCATGCAAGTGGTAAAACTAAGACCCCAAACTGCTTGAGATCCAGAGCAGTTTAATATTGATTGTCGATTTTCTGGGTCTGTGGCTGCCTCAGTCATAAGGTAATCGGGTGTGGTAGCTCAGTCACTGTACTGCCAGGATCATAATGCTTTGACTTTAATCCATAGGAAACTGTGGCTGCCAGGCTTTCAGTTTCACTCTTGCGTCACACCCAGCTGCTACCTGCAGACAAGGCCTTCTATGAAGCAGGCATTGCTGCCAAGGTGAGCTGAGATGAGGAAGGGTGGGGTTGAGGAGGTAAGGAAATCAAAAATTGGAAGGTATAATGCTCAGGTAGAGCAAATCTGAGTGTGGGGCTGATGTTAAGGAGAATATCGTTTTCCGGTATCTTCCTGATTCTTCCCCCTGCCTGCATTCTGGAGAAGCAGCATCTAAGCCCAGCTGCTCACTCCCACTTGCAACTTTTTTGTAGGCAGTCGGCTGGGAGAACATGGCATTCATCTTCCTCAACCGCTTTTTGGATCTGACTGATGTGAGTAGGGAAGTAGTGCCCAGAGCTTGGGAGGTTTTGCCTGTCACAAGCCGTTCCTATCCCATGGCTGCCCACTCTGCTGCAGGCAATCGAAGAGGGGACTCTGGATGCCCTTGACCACTCTGACTTTCAGGATACAGACATTCCCTTTGAGGTGCCACTCCCAGCCAAGCAGCATGTACCGGTAAGGGCACAGGATTGGCGAACAGGAGGCCTCACCAGTGTTGAGTACACTGAGAAAGGAGGCACTTTAAGTTGGTCCTCCCCACCCTCTGCACTGGGCACCAGTCAGCAACACCATTGGAAGGGCCTCTGCCCTCATCACTCCTTCAGGAAAAGCAGAAGCAAAGGAAACAGCTGAGGCCGTGACTGTGACCCCAATCCAAGGAGCATCATTTATCGTTAAAAGGATAGCTCAGAGACCATCCCCGCCACACACACTCACCTCCATTTGCCCTGCATAAAGCTGCTGTTTCCTCTGTTCTTCCCAGGAGGCCCAGAGAGAAGAGGTTCGAGACTGGGTGCTCACGGTCTCTATGGACCAGCGGCTGGAGCAGGTTCTGCCTCGGGATGAGCGCGGTGCCTATGAGGCTTCCCTGGTGGCGGCAAGCACTGGAGTCCGGGCACTGCCCTGTCTCATTACAGGTAAAGAACCCTACAGCACTCCCCATTCTGTGGTGGGTAGAAAGGAGGGAAAAGCAGCAGGATCGAGAAGCTTTTACTGTGATTCAATAAAGGGCGAAGAGGATAAGAACACCCTACTTTCTACCCCTTAATTAGTTTTCCCCCCCAATCCCTATCAAGCCTCAGTTCATCTTCTTCTCTTCCCCCATAGGATACCCCATTCTGAGGAACAAAATTGAATTTAAGCGGCCAGGGAAGGCAGCTAACAAGGACAACTGGAATAAGTTCCTTATGGCTATCAAGGTTAGAGAGGGAGACTTGAAGGATGGGGCAGGGAGGGCAGCACTGGAGAAACAATCCCACTGGAAGGGTGGGATTGTCAAGAAGGCGGGTGCAGGTCCTGAGCCCTGCTGCGCACACTGAGCTAGAGCTGATTTTCTTTATAGCAGGAATGTTTTTTTTCAGCACTGATGAGCTCCTCTCTTGTTCTTTTTGTTTGCTCACAGACCTCCCACAGCCCAGTGTGCCAGGATGTGCTGAAATTCATCAGTCAGTGGTGTGGAGGGCTACCCAGCACCAGCTTTTCCTTTCAGTAAATACTCAGGGAAGAGTATTAAGTTCTCTCTGTTATTAAAGTCTTGTAAGTAACTGAGACCACTGTATTCTTTGATCACGGTCACCCCCAACACCAGCCCAGCGTGCCCTTTTCCCCCCAAATCAGAAGCAGAATCAAGAAGAGAAATTCTTTTATTACAACCATTTATATCATCCAGGGGTCAGTGGGAAACTGGATTGAGTCTCTGGATCAGCACCTGCTTGATAGAAGGGAGAGCCTGGGTAGAAAGGCAAGCAGCATAGCAACGGACTAGAGCCAGTGTAAAGAGCAGTTCCCTGCCCCCACCCCATGGCCACACAGCCCTCATGGCCCATTACCTGCCCTAAGCCCAATTTTTCTGTGATGCCTGGATTTCTTGATTTTGAACAAGTAGCTGTTCATTATCTTGCCTTTTACATTTAGGATGTTCAAGCTCTGTCAGTTCCTCTAGCTGCAGAAGAGGGGTGGAGTTAGTACTCTGGCTCTGAATTATACAGTTCAGCATCTTTTCAACACAACCAATTTGTATCGAACCCTTCTTGTTCATCATTCTTACCTGCCTCTGTAGCCCTTCTTTCCTGCAGGGCCCAACCCCACGGAGGGTGAGTGCTGCCACACAGCAGTAACCCGATAGAGCAGCCTCTGCTGCAGACATGAGCAAAGAAGGGATCCAGAGAGAAAGGCTGTATCCTACAATGTGAAGAGGATACATCGGGAGGACTAGTAGGGAGCAGGGCAGAAGTGGCAAGTTGGAGTGATGAAAAGGGCAGATCAAGGCTTTGTGGACTGCAAAACCACTGAGAACACTCACATAGATTCTTGTGGGGTCAAAGGGGCAGTCAGAGTGTCCAGGCCCTGATCTAGCGGTATGGAAGGGTCCAGCAGTCCTGGATGGCAGTCGGCAATAAGACGGCGGCCACCATTGGCCACAGTGAGTGATACAGCAAGCAGGAGGCCCAGGGAGCAGGCAGTGGACAAGAGCAGGTTCACCACAGCTAGTACTAGCAGGGCCCAGTGCTGGCAGGGGCAGAAGATCAGGTGAGCAGCCTGTAGGGAGGGCCACTCTCCCAGCTCACTCTCCTTTGAGAGGACTCCTCTCCACTTACCACTTAAAGAGGAAATTGAGTCAGCCCCCATTTCCCTGACATAAGGCCCCTCATTAAAGCTCCAGAAATCCCCCTCACCAGTCGTGGACGAAGAAGATTCCTGGATGCCAACAGGGCCACAAGTCCCACGGAAACACTCTGGAAGACAAAGCCTGGATGCCCCAGCCGCTCTCTGCCACCCGCCCGGCCAGCCCCGACCCTGGCTCGCGCGCTGCTCTCACCAGGAGTCCCGAGCCCACAGAGATGACATTGGCTGTGGTGTACTCCGGAGTGACGGCACCGCGAGGATTAGCTACATGCCGAAGAACGGTGCCGTGCAGCACGGCGCCCAGCAGCAGGTTCACATGGCCCACCAGGATCAGCGCAAGGCCCACGCGCATAAGCCGCCAAGGGCCCCGGGCTGCGTCTACGAAGCATGGGGGAGGGGCAGGCCTGAGCCTGGAAAGGAACCGAGAGGGCCCTCCTGGCCACCCCAAGCTAACCGGAGGCCACAGGACAGGTAGAGAAATGGGTGCAGGAGAACAAGACCAAAGGGACCGGAAGTTACCGAATCTGCAGAAACGGCAGCACCTCATCGCGTTCCTGCGCGCAGGGCCGCCAGGCAGTTATACCTGGCCCCGGCCCCTCCCTCGCTCCCAGGCCAGTCCCGCCTAGTTCCGCCCGATCACTACCTGAAGGCCCAACATCCGCGCCCCGCTCCCCCTAGCGGGGAAGGCGCAAACACACAGGACGCTTTTAGCAAAAAGTAGACTTTTATTACAGCAGCAACTGAGGCGATTCGAATGGCCCCCTAGGGCCACCACTGCAGCACCACCCTTCTCTCCCGCCCCATCCGCCCCAGCGGGATTGTAGAATTCGGCTCCCCAGCGCCCGTGGGCCCCCTTTCCACACAGGTAGGCCAGGAGCCGGTAGATCAGCTAGGAGCCCCCAACTAGAAGGCTGCTGAGAAGGCCCAGGCCCCCGTCTGTGCAAAACAAGTAAACAAAGTGCTGAGGGGAGGAATAAAAGGGGAAGGGGTAGGGTGATGCTCAGAACCAGGGAGCCCAAAGCCCTCCTGAATAATAAAGGAGAGAAGGGGCTTCACAGGGTAATACTGACTGGAGGGGATGGGCAGGAAGGCTGCAGCATATCTAGTGACAGCCACAGCTCAGATTAGAGGCCTGGCCCAAGTGAGCTCTAAGAGGAGACGGTGACAGCGGCTGAGTTGAGGGTGCTGTTCCTAGCAAAATTGAACTTGTTCAGGGTCTCTTCTAGCAGAGAAGTCAGCCGGCTCTGGTCAGCCTGGGGAGAAGAGCTCAGTGAGATGGGCTGAGAGCAGAATGGAGGTAGCCAGGGCAGCTGAAGGCAGAAACCTCACCTCACTTATGAAGCCCAGCTGCACCAGCTCAGCCGCCAACTCGGGGATGTTCTCATCTGACAGAGCAACAGGAGAGGGTGAGTATGGTGTGGGAGTGAGGGGCACAGGGCCCTTTGCATAGCCCCAGTCAGGTTACCCTGGCTGGGAAAGAATGATACAAGCAAAGCTGTCAGATCCACCTTTAATTTTAAGGACTAATAGATTCATTTTATGTAAGTCAGTGTGTTACTGCCCTGCCACCTTCCCCACCCCTGAATATGTCCCCTCACAGATAAGGCTCATAGACTTTCCCATCCTCTGAGGGAAAGGAGAGACTCACTTGGCATCAGGTCACAGCTCAGGTGCCGGTTCAGTTTGTCCTCCAGCTTCAGCAGAAGCGTTAGCTGGAGAACAGAACAGTGAGAAATTGAGGCTCCTCTCCCTGCCCTCTGGCCACCCAGCTCTATAAGCAAGCAGCCCTGGCCCTGAGCCTTACATGGTGTTTGACTCCCTCCTCCACTGATTCAATGTTACATTGCATCAGCACCACCTAGGAAGAGGGGACAGAGAGGGTTATACTAGAGACCAGTGAATGACATGTTTGCCAGGGAACAGAAACACATTATTTTCTCTAATAGACAAAGCCTTATTTAAGATGTCCTCTCCCTCTTCCACCGTGACTGTGACCACACCCACATCCACATCCACACAGCCCCACCTTTCGGGTCTCCACCTCAGCTGGTTCAGGTGTTGGAGTCTTGACAGAAGGGGGCACCACAGGTGATGTCACCTCCTCCTGCTGCGGCTGTTGGGGCCGAGGCAGCCCAAAGGCTGTCAGCGGGTAGATCCCATTCCTAAAAGGATATTAGATAGGTCACATGGGCTCTGTGGATACCTTAAGTCACCCACACCTGCTTCCTCAAGGAAGCCTTCTCTCTCTTCTCTCACCTGACATCTTCAAGGAATTTATCCAATTCCAGAGCTGGTGACTGAGAGTACCTGGAGGAGCAAAGATAGAAAAAAAAAATGGAAATAAGCAAAATAGCAGATTCAACCATTCCCAGATAATGGACAGTCGACAAAACCCTCAGGATGGTGGTAACCAATCTGTCCCTTTCAGACCTTCTCAGTTAGTTACTCACAAAGTCTGAACTGGTTCTCTTCCTGGTCCAGCAGGGATTTCAGCCAGTACAGCACTGGTATCCATGTTTTTGGTGATCTCCTCCAGCGCATTCTCTGGGATCATATCTGGAGGGCATGATGGAACAGGAAGTTATGGATGGATGATCGTATTAACGTCATAAAACAGAGGTCCTGTGGGGTAAGGAATCCCTTTGGAAGTAAAAGAGGAAAGACAGCATGCCAGTGATAGTTACAAGGCTCCATACTGGAAGAAAATTCCTAGGGGGCCAAGGGAACTCACGTTGGTGTCCCACAATGCAGTGGGCAGCAAGAAGTTTGAGTGAGGGCACTTCAAACAGTGCTGGGTGGAACAAAAGTTCTCTGGCTGTTGGTCTGCGAGCAGGCTCAGACTGCAGGCACTTTTGAATGAACTCCTAGAAAACAGAACAAGTGAAGGAGTTTGACAATCACCTCACTGCGTTCACCTTTATCTCAATATATTTAGCACAAGATTTGACATACTAGGTGCTCAACTCTGGTCGAGGGAACAAATTGCTAAAGACTTTGAAAGCTATAAAGTATTACATAAAAGGTGTCATTCATTGTCTTTTTGGTTTTAATTATTTTTCTGCTGTCTAACCACAAGTTCTCTCTTTTACTATTCAGACTTATGATTTTTTCCCTTATTTTCTGCTTTATTATCCCATTCATTGCCTGCCTACCTTTTCTAACCCTCACCAAATTTACCTTCTCTCTTCTTAAACTTACCCATTGTGGTCAATAAAATTCACCATCTTTTTCTTTCCCAAGCACTGTACCACAATTTCCTTTGTCTACTACAGTCATTTATTAAATACACTGGATTTCTCCATGCATCTTCTAAACTCCACCTTCTCCACCTCCTGTACAATTAACCTGCTTTCTTCCTTTCAATCTTGAAGGCCAACAAGGTCATACACCTAATCTTTCCCTTAACCGACCCTAACAATGAACCAGAAACTTATTCCACAATAGCCTCAAAGCTTCCCCCTACCCATTCTTTTCTCTCCTGCTTCCTTTCACATTTACTTAATAATTTACAAACTATCCTTGTCTGGACTCCCCTGTCCTGACTCTGCTTTCTGTATCTGGTAACTCACAACACTTATATCCTTTAAATTTTAGCTCATTATTTTAGGGCACTTTCCCTAACTAAAACTACAGTTGGCCCTTGAACAACACAAGTCTAAATGGCACAGGTCCACTTATACATAGAATGTTTTCAATAAATACCTGAAATGTTTTCGATCTGTGGTTGGGAATCCACAGACGTGGAGGGCAAGCTGTATGTATTGCTTTAAACTATTTTATACAAGGAACTTGATCATGCGCAGATTTTGGTATCCACGGGGGATCCTGGAACCCATTCCCCGCAGATACCAAGGGATAACATAAGTTTTTGAGAAGTCCAAGATATATGCAGATTTTTGACTTCAAGGTAAGGTAGGGTCAGTACCATTAACCCCTGCATTGTTCAAGGGTCAACTGTATATAAATATAAAACCCAAAATGACTGATTTTATCCATTCAAACTGATTTATTTAAAAATATCAAGATGACTGAGTGTGTTGATTATCTGAGGTAACCAGCAATTAAATACACAGATCATTTAAAGTAAATACATAACCTTTAACCCCATATTACCCATCTTAAACCCCTAACCTGCATATGTATACAAAAAGACATGATAGACATCACATTGGGAAACGTTCGCTGCTTTTGCCTGTCCTATCTCTGCTTTATGTTCTCTTGCTCTTAGAAGAGCATATTCCCAGTAGGTAGAAAGGAAGAACAACTGAAGACACTTCAAAGTTCTGTTGAGAGAGGGACCCTGAAGATTCTTACCCTCTGTAATGGGTCTTCTAGAAGCTGGATGGCACTGCTGATGGCTTCCTGTGGCACATATGAGGACTCTCCATTGCCCTGAATCTCCAGCACTGCCATCTGCGGCAAGCGAGGGATAAAAAGAAAAGAAGAGACCTAAGATCCTCGGTGTTCCCACAATCACTCCCTTAAGACCAGTACCTTACTTGTCCTCCCTCCATTTCCCCCTTCCATCTTCTAATCTGACCCCTTTCCACGACCACCACCCCTCCCCCTTGAGGGTTCCTCACCTCCAGTGCACACATGCCAAAGGAATAGATGTCCACTGCCGTTGTCACATTAGTGACTTCTAGAAAAAACAGGTAAGGCTTTGGTAAATGAAAGAATGAGAGCAGGGGGTGGCAGAAATGCCTTTAGAAAGCTTCTTGAATTTTTTCATGCTGTTCAAGAGGAAGGCTCGAAGTTTCAGCAATGTTACCCCTGTCCTCAGGTTATAAGGTAGAAACCCTGGGGCATGGGGAGAAGGCAGAAAAACTTGGATGCCTCACCTCCATACTCTGGTGCAAAGAAGTGTAGATTCTTCTGCTCTTCCCGACAAGTCTTCACATGATTGTTGATAGTGTCAGGAGCCACTGGGAGTAGGGGAGACACCCATAATCTGACCACCATCAACAAAGCATAGTCTCACTCCAGAGAGGTCCCCAAAAGCCAAATTCTCTCCTTAAGTCTCTAACCCTCACCAGGAGCAAACTTATCCCTTTCCCGTCATGAACTACAGACTAAACATGATCATTACCTACCTCCCTTTTCTCAGGTCTACTGCTTCTTACATAAGGTCCCTAATTCAGTAACAAAGGCTCCGCACTAAACTAACAGGTCCATGCGGGCTTTGAGCTAGTCAAGGAGCAACGCAGGCTAAGGAAAAACTTTTACTCATGACCTGCTCACCTTTCCCAAAGCCCAAGTACATCTAATCCCTAAAGACATGAATGTGTTTGGTCTAGTTCTTTCATCCACCCTGCAAACAGCATAAAATAACAGGTAGCCCTTCCTAATGTGGGATAGATACCTCAGAACCTTGAATAAAGAATAAGAAAGATACAACAAGTAGATATCCTCCTCCTTATCCACCTCTGCTGACTGAAACTCAGAAATAGCTCAAAACTGAATCAACACGAATCAGTTTCACTTTTAACCCACCAAAAATTTCAGACCCCTTATGTCCTCTTATCAACCTCAACATTGCCTGTCACAGGGCTGAATGAGGAACGAGGGCCAAGCCCGATTTGGACTCACTTGGATCATAAACAATGACTACAAGTCACAGAGAGTCTGGAAGCACAGTATGGTTTGGGGAAACCAGGCTGACGATGAGGGGGAATAAGAATCCAGAACTAAGTGGCCAGCCAGGCAGAATCCACAGGAAACAAGCAGGTTATGGAAGGGCAAGCAGGTGGAGGGCTGATAGGGAAGCCAAGCGGGCATAATTAAGCAGGGAAGGTAGGGGAACAGGGCTTGCTCCCGCGACTGCATGCACTGGGCAGCCGCAAAGGGGAGCAGAGGAAGCACAAACGGAGCCCCAACTGGGGCAGAGGGAGCTCTCACCATTAGCAAAAATCCTATGAAAGACTGTTGGGAACAGAGCAGCCCGTAAGCGGGAGGGAGGAAAACAGAGAAAAGTTGTGAGCAATGGAGCAGCCAAGCCCCAGACAAATGGCCACACAAACATCACACAGACACAGCACACAGAGATGTTAGACACTGCACACAGGTACACAGCAAATGAAAGCACTCACAGCAGGCACAGCCTAGAACTTCCTTTGGTAGGGTCCGGCCCCAGAGGCTCAAGTTAGACGTTACACCCATCTCTTGGCCTTTCCCAATCTCCTATCAAGATCTCTGTATTTACCCAGTCTCCACTAACTGGCCTCTTCCTATGAATTACTCCTAGAAAGTTTCTTTCTCTTATCACCAGCCCACACCTCAGAATTTTGCTTTGTTCTCCCCAATCTTTTCATCTTACCCCCATGGGTCCCAAATTCCCGAGGCTCCCCTGCCCAGAACCTCTCCCTCCCCTCACCAGAGCCAATCTTGATGAGTCCGTTGTGCTGGATGAAGATGGTGTCACAGGTCAGGTTCCCATGGATGATGGGGGGGTCACAGGAGTGCAGGTAGCTGTGGGGGCACTGGGCTGTTAGAGGGGCCACTGGGAAATTAAGGGCAGGGGGAACCCAAGGGTTAAGAGAAGCAAGGGCCTGGTGGTCTCCTGCTGATCACCACAAAGATAATCCCCACACTCTGAATCTCCATTATACCTGATGAGTTAAATAGCTGGATGAGCACTAGGAGAAAGAGGTGGGAAGACAGTATCGTGGTTAGGGCATTAGGATGGACCCTTTAAAAGACCCATGGGGGCCTAGTCTTGACAGTATATGACTCAAAGAAAGTGGGGAGAGGCAGCAAAGAACAGCAGAGTAGTGCTCTGAAATCTGGAGGAACTAAATCAGGAGATATGGGAAAGACACTAACTAGATCCTACTTACCTTAGGGCAGAGAGGATCTGTGTGCACCAGCGCTTCCAAGCCTGGAAAAGAATGTGATCAAAGAGTCAACAGTAATCTCCCTCTCTCAACCCTCCATACAGTTCCCTCTATCCCTTCCTGGCCAGCTTCATAATTAACATAATCTTTTTAAATCCTCAAACCAGTTTAAAATTGCTCTCCCTCCATACCTTTTCATTCATAGTCTTGTGGTTTTTTTTGGTCTTCTTCAGAAATTGCTTAAGACTCCCAGATGACATGTATTCTGTGATAAAAATGACCTGAAGAGGCAAAGCACACAAATAAGGCCTTAGAGTAGAAATGATCCCCTACCTGGTGACATACACACCAGAAATATATCACATTTGGAAGCTTGGTTTTTTGTTAAGTCTCTCTTGTCGTTAATACCACTTCGTTAGATTTAATAGGACAATGAAAACTACTGAGCTATGGGAAAGGAAACAAAAGTTCATTCATTTCTGCCCCATCTACAACCAGACAAAAGGCATAGGTGGCAGTCAAAACTTTACTCTCATCTCCACACCAACTGATTCCAGTTGTTACAAAACGATTTTGTTTTAATGTTTGAATGTAAGAGGAACAATAAATGTAACTAGTTAGTCTCTGCAGCAAGCTCAGGAAAAAGTTCTTACCCTGGCCTTGTTCTCTTTAATGTCAGCCCAATATTTGTGAAACTTAACAATGTTGAGATGTTCCAATTGAATCAGATTGTCGAATACAGCACGGACCTTTTCCTGGGGGAGACATTGGAATAGATACTGGGTTAGACATCATTGTAATCCTGAAGAGCTCTCCCTACCCTACCCCTCCCCAGAAATGCTCTAACCCCAACATACTCTTAGCCAACTTCTCAATACCAATTCCTTTCTAATGGCAGCATTCTAACACCCCATGAGCTGCATCATTTCACCATTACCTACCTCCTGCAGCTTGTAGTTCTTGCGCTCAGAGAATTGTACCTCATTCCACACAACCTCTACACCCTCCTCTGTATCCATGGCCAGGTATGCACTGTCAATACCTGGAACGTTCCGCTGATTTACCTGAGAAGAAATTCAAATGAAAGGGAGTTAAAGTTACTCATGAACCCTCAATTTTAATGCTTCATATGATCATCTTCTCCCAGGCTCTGACCTGCTGAAGTCTGATCTGCCTGTCTGAGAATTTGCCCCTCTGCTTCTCACCTCTTAGACTTCACTCTCCGAAAAGTAACACTACCATCACCTTACCTCTTCTCGCCTCTTCTGCCAGCGCCCACAGGGTGACTCTTCCAAGATCTCAGACTCATCTTCACTTTCTTCTTCTTCCTCTGGGGAAGCAGCTGAGGTTGTGGAGGTCACAGGAGGTGACACTGATGTCAGGCCAGGAGCTGAAGACGAGGATTCTACCTTTGTGTCTGAGCCACTGCTGAGTACTGTCTGGGACTCCCCTTCCGACATGCTTGAATAAACACTCAGGCCTACATTGGTTGGGGCAAGGATAGAAGAAGACAGAGAGGGTCAGGACTGATCTGTAAAAATTTAATCCTAAAAACCTCATGTGGGTTAAAAATAAAGTAAAACATATGCTTTCTTTAAATCCAAAATCAGAATTAGTCTTGTCCGAACATTAAAAAATTAACTACTCTCCTAGGCTAGAGAAGGGAAGTTATTTTGGTTGAAGATGACCCACCCCAGGCAGGGAGAGGGGAGAACATAAGATTTATGGCAGTATAACCCACCCTTAGTGAGATCCAAACGAACAGCAAAATCAGGACCCCCATTCATTGAGGAAATACTCACCTAACAGCCTTCCCTTTGAATCCTCACCTATCCCTATCTGCACTGAGCTCAAAAACCAAGCTACAAGGGCATGGTTCAGAACAGATGACTCCAGACTCCAAAATGTTTCACTAAACCAGCCTGAAGGCTGGACCTGTAGTGCTCTCGAACAGTTCTCCCGAAACCCTCAGCTGATTTTTCTTCTAGAACTAACCTTGGCATTTACTATCCATCCCTTCTACACACAGAATAGCCTACCATTCCATGGTGAGGCTACCCAAAGCCAGGTGACTGGCAGTGTTAGTGACGTCATCCCTGATGATCTCACCTTCCCTGTGATGTAAGAGTGGCAAATGGGTATGAGTTAACATTTTTTTTTCATTCGCTCATTCAACAAATGTTTATTAAATATTTACTGTGGGCCAAGCACTGTGCTAGGTGCTTGAGATACAATGGTGAAAATCAAAACAGATGCTCATGCCCATGGAGCCACAAATTGAAGGCAGATCTGACACTTTAAAGTGTCAGCTTTCATTTCATCTACATGACTTAAAAGCATCATACCTGTAGCACTGGATCTGACAAATGTTCTCCTTTTAAATACAAATAACTCAAGATACAGCCTTTAAAGGAAAAAGTACTATACTATACAGTATACATTTTTTTCAAGAACATGACTACTTGAAGAAAAAAGAATTGTCAAAAGTTAAATGTTACTAACTGTTCAGAGAGTAATAGGACAACCATAGAATGTTATTCTAGAAAGGCTTTGGAGTTGAAACCAGCATGTGCTGGAGTCAAAGGAGTGCTCTCAGTATGAAAATGATATCCTGGAAAGTACAGTTGCTCCTCTAATCAGTTTAGAATACAGGAACCTCCGATGAATACCAACCTTTTGGAAAATCTTCATGCCTTTTTAGAACTTTCAGATGCCCCTTCTGCCCATCTCAGTCCCCAACCTACATTGTGCTTAATTCAAGTTAGGAGACTTTTATTAGATGGCATTCTGGTAAATACCAGAGGGCAACAAGTACTACAGAAAAAATCTGGCAAGATATTTTTCCTGTTATTTTCTAGTGTCTTGACAATCGTAGATTTTGTTCAACCAGCCAGGAAAGCTACAATCTGCATGTCTTAGTAATCTACCAGAAAAGGAGTTAGAGATCATTTTCATCTTTCTTTCCCTGAAAAGTAGCTAACAGTAAGAAAGTTCATATGGATTACTTTCTAGAGGAGTTATATTTATAGAATGGATCCTGAATCTGAACAACTAAGTAAAATTTCCAGCTAGATTACAATGAAATTTAATACAAGTGGAATTTAATACAAGAAGCCTGTAAACACTGAGCTCTAAAAAACCTCTAGACCCAGGGCACGGACAATTAATCCACAGTACGGCAAAAGAAAAGCCAAACTTTCATCAGTTTCCAGTCACAGAGATGCCCTTGGAACGTGCTTGTCCTCTCCTTCCCCAGTAGGCAAAATGAAGGCAATGCCCAAGACCCCCGCCCCGCCCCTGATGAAATCTTGCAAAGCTAGTTTTGTCCAGGGTCGTTCAGAGGTTTAAATGAGATCATATACGGAAAAGATCACTTAAGCCCTTAAAAGGAATCTCCTCGCCGCCTCCAGCCACCCCGATGTGCTCAGTGTGTTCACTTCCGCGCAAGGTAGGTAGAGTGTCCTACAAAGTTTTTCTTCGAGACTTGATTCCTTGGACTGCAACCCGTCTGCTTTTCAGCTCCTCGGGAACAGCTCGCAGGCCACAGGCCTCGGCTGCGCTGACACTGAGCGGACCTAAGAGGGCCTCTGAGACCTACAAGACTGTGCGGCCAGACAGACGGCACGCTCAAGGGAAAAATGTCACACTCAACAGGTCGCCCTGCCGGGTGCTGGCGAGGGAGCGCCGACCCGCCAAGCTGGCCCGCGGAGCGAGCGCCGGCCACCTCAGCACAGGCGGGCCCCGCGGCGCCGCCAGGGGCGCAGCCACGCCCCCGCGCAGTCGGCGCGTCGACCCCGCGAGCAGGCGCGGCCCCGACGCTGCGCTTCCGCAGACCGCCGAGCCCGCGGCCGTCGCCCCCGCCGCCGGCCCCGCCTCCCGCCAGCCCGAGTTCTACACGAACCCCAGGGCCTCACGCCCCGCGCCAGCAGAATTCCGGGCCGCCGCCGCCGCCACTCGGGGGAGGTGGTGGGGGGCCGGGCAGGGACTGTGGGGCCGAGGCTGCCCCTCGGCTGCGGTGGGCCGGATCCGGGCCGCCGAGAGAGCAGGGCCGCCTCCAGACACCCGCCTGACGGGGTCCCACCGCCCTGGGCCGCGGAGGCCGATCCTTCTGTCCTCCCGCTGGGCCCCTCCCTACCCCTCATTTCCCTCGGTGCTCACCTCCCGACTCAGCTTCCCGCAGCCTGCGCTACCGCTTCAGCTCGGGTTGTGGGGCCGCGGACCAGACAGACTCCCTCACAGCTGCGCTCCGCAGAGCAACCGAACTGTGGGCCCCGCCCTCGCGGCGTCCGGACCAACAGATGGGCGGTGCCGCACTGCCGTTGGGTTTCCATTGGACAAGGCGGCCGGGGTGGGCGGTGCCCTGGGCAGACTGTCGCGGTGTAGTCCTTAACCCGGTCGTCTCTTGAGCCTGTCCGGCCGAAACATCCCAGGCTTTGCTGTTTTTGGTCTCAACTGGGGCTCATCTCTGTTCACCCCTCAGTCCACTCCAGGTGCTCCCGATAATTCTGCTGGGTGAACGGAAGTCCTTCCCTCTTCTGAAGGCGCCATGACAGTTCTAGCCTGACTAAAAGACAAAAGGAGCAAAAGACGTATCCTCAATCCAAGAGGAGACCACCCACTTTTATTATTTGGAAGCGAGACTGCGCAGGACACCAATTATTCACAAAGGTTTAAAAAATTACTGAACATATTAACAAAACAGTTGACGCTTCGTGAATGCATAGCACTGATATTTGCCAAAACTTTGCAAGAGGTTTTCACAGATAACTCCTTTGAGCCTCATAAGAAATTGAAATTATCAGTGATAGTTGACAAATGCAAAAAGCTGAATTACAGGCATTAAGCTATTCATCAAAAGTTGATAAGAGCCAAATCTAGAATCCAAACAGTTTCATGAAATACGACTTATTTGAAAATACGTTTGGAAAGAATTTAGATTGCGAGGAGGAGAAAAGAAGATAGATTCTGGGTGATCTGCGAAAACTTAACACGGAACCTAAAGGATAGAAGTTCCTTATGCCATTAGACACATATTACGGAGGGAGGAGGATAAGCCCATCATCAGAATTTGTGAATGTCATAATCGCCAAACTTCACTGTCCTTAAAGGGAATCTCTAATCCTATTTAACTGATAGGATATCTAGCAAAACTCTCATTTTCTCATCTCTTCACCTCAAAATATTTATTTTAAAAACAACCATTCGTCCTTCCTTGATTCTATTACCTTTGAAAGAGAAAGCTCACTCTCGGAAATCTAATGAAAGTTATAAACTTTGTTTTGGATTTAAAAAAAAATGCATGTGCCCACCAAAGTTAGCATATAATTTCAGGGGATTGAGGTTAAGAATCTTTATTCTAATCTCAAAGAAAGAACGTTCCTCCTCTTTGCAGATTAACCTTGTTTCCCTTTGGGCTCCAGAGCAATTGGAACACCTGGCCCATGGTAAACACTCCTTAAATATCAGACGATACTATCCTTATAGTTTCCCATTCTTTTTTCTCTGGGCCTTAGCATTATCAACCTACCCCTTTCAACTATGCATAGAGGACCCATTGGCATCCTTAAGCTATCATTTTATTTTTAACCTTTCATTCGTGTTTAAAATACTCAAATATTGCCAGCATTTTTACCACCTCATTTCTTTATTTTGTCCCGCTTTAAAAATGCATGCTTATTGTAAAAAATTAAAACAAAATTTAACAATATTTAACAAAATTTAGATAGTAGCTTCTATGTGCTATGTTCCAGTTTTTATTGCCTTATAACACATTAACTCATTTAATCCTCAACAATCCTACGAATATTGTGAATTAACAATTACAGTGGAAAGTACAAATCTCTTGTAATCCTACTTCACCACAATAATTAAGATTTTGATGTATATTTCTATTTTCTCTTTTCACTCTCTCCCATGGTAGCATGTATACCACTACTTTAATTTTTTAACCACTGTAGAGTATTCCATTGGCCAAATATGTCAGTGTTTAATTAAAAACTACCAATGGACATTGGGGTTATTTCCAACACTCATTATTATAAATAAAGCCATAATGAACATATTGCTACATACATCTTTGCCTACTTGTGAAAACGATTTTTATGCATTCTTAAAAGTGGAATTGCTTACCATACCAAAGGCTAAGAACATTTTAACTTGAATAGATATTGCCAAGTCACTCTTCAAAAAAGTATTGAATAACAGTAACACCAAGCATATGTTAAGGTATCTATTCCCCAACATTCTAAACCAACATTGGGTATTATCTATCTTTTCAACTTTGATAATATAAGAAAAAAAATCATGCTATTTTAATTTACATATATTTAATTAGGAGTGAGGTTAAACACCTTTTTAAAGACTTTTTTAGAGCAGTTTTAGGTTTACAACAAAATGAGAGGAAGGTACATAGATTTCTTATATTCTCCCCGCCACCACATATGCACACCCCCCCATTATCCATATCACTCACTATAATGGTATGCATATGTGCATGTATATATACACACACATGTATTTTTTTTTAACCAAGAATAAACCTACATTGACTGCTAATCACACAAAGTTCATAGTTTAAGGTTCACCCTCAGTGTTGTACATTCTATGGATCTGGACAAATGTATAATAGATGTATATCCATCATTATAATGTCATACAGAATATTTTTATTGCCCTAAAAATCCTCTGTGCTCTGCCTACCCATCCTTTGCAACTACCAATGTTGTTATTGTCTTTTCCAGAATGTCATATAGTTGAAATCATATAGTATGTAGTCTTTTCAGATTGGCTTCTTTCACTTAGCAATATACATTTAATATTTTCATGTTTTTTCATGGCTTGATCATTTCTTTTTAGCATAGAATAATATTCCATTGTCTGGACATACTACAGTTTATTTGTCCACCTACTGAAGGACATCTTGGTTGCTTCCAAGTTTTTGCAAGTGTGAATAAAGCTCCTATAAACATCCATATGCAGGTTTTTGTGTGGACATAAACCTTCAGCTCCTTTGGGTAAATACCAAGGAATGCAATTACTAGATTGCATATTAAGACTATGTTTATCTTTATAAGAAACCACAGAACTGTCTTCCTAAGTGGCTTTGCCATTTTGCATTCCCACCAGCAATGACTGAGAGTTCCTGCTGCTCCACATCCTCGCCAGCATTTGGTGGTGTCAGTGTTCTGGACTTTGGCCATCCTAAGGGATATGTAGTGAGTGGTACTTTGTTTTAATTTCCATTTCCCTGATGACGTACAAGGTGGAGCATCTTTTCATATGCTTACTTCCCATTTGCATATCTTCTTTGGTGAGGTGTCTGTTAAGGTTTTTGGCCCTTTTTTTAAATCGGATTGTTTTCTTATTGTTGTTTTAAGAGTTTTTTTTGTATAATAGTTTTTTGGATAATAGCCCTTTATCATGTGTGTCTTTTGTGTCTTTCGCAAATGTTTTCTCCCATTTTTTGGCTTGTCTTCTAATTCTCTTGACATTGTCTTTATCAAAACAAAAGTTTTTAATTTTAATGAAGTCTAGATTATTATTTCTTTCATGAGTTGCATCTTTGGTGTTGTATCTAAAAAAAGTATTACCACACACAAGTTTATCTAGGTTTTCTCCTCTGTTATCTTCTAGGAGTTTTATAATTTTGCACTTTACATTTAGGTCTGTGATCCACTTTGAGTTAATTTTTGTGAAGGTGTAAGGTCTGTACTGAGGTTCACTTTTTACGTGTGGATATCTAGTTGTTCAAGCATCATTATTTTCTGTATTTCTTGCTCGGTTACTTCTCTTTATTTTCGTGCCTGTTCAAGTTCTTTGTGTATATTTTATTGGGTTGATCATCTTTTTTTTATTGGCTTGTCAAAGCTCTTCATATACTAGAAAAATTCCATTGTCTTCTCAATCTCCTACAATATGAATCCTCTCCTATCTCTATCTCTACTAAAGCTTTACTCTCAGTTTACTATACATTTCTACTCCCAAAATCCTTTCTCATTCCTCATCTTCATGACCTCTTTAGCATTTGGGATCATTGAACAGCATATTCTTAAAACTCCTCTCTTGCTTTTCATCATACTGATTTATTTCATTTCTCTCTCAATGTCTTATCCTTTTATTTTCTCCTCTATCTTTACTTTCTGTTCTTTCTTTCTAATTATTAATTTGCCTGTTAATGTGCCCAACGTTGTATCCTTTGTTCTCTCTACACCATCCTTTAGAAATTATATCAGCTGATAAGCTTTCATTATTTCACTTGAAGGATATTTACATTTATCTCTAGCCCTCACTTCTTACCCAAATGCCAATATAATATTGGATGCTCCACTGTCACTTTAAATGTAATTTGCTTAAAGATTTCCATTGCAGGTCATTCATCCACCTCAAGAATCAATTTATTGAAAATGGAAGCCAGATGCCTGGGCAACAGAGTGAGGGGGAAACTTATGTACCCATTCTGCCTTTTGAACATTGTGCCACATGTATTTTTTTATTCAAAAAAGAAACAATATTTAGCAAATAATGTATTAAATTGTTGTAAAGAAAGGCAATGCCTTAAGACTACCCATATCTATTTGTGTAATTCCAAGCTTCCCAAGTGACCCACTGACCTCATCTCCCAAGTGGACTATAGCTTGCATTGTGACATGCTAGTTGCACGAATCTAAAAATCTACTAAAAATCATTGAATTCACAGTGAGTTAATCTTATGGTTTGAAATTATATCTCAATAAAGCTATCCAGAATCTTTAGAGATCTTAGTTTCCATAAATCAAGGTAATTGGAAAATCTGTTGGATTTCCGCTCTAAGCTTTTCTTCCTTGTTAATCACGCCCTCAATCAAATCATTTCTCTAGAGATCCTCTCTTCCAAAAGAATCTCTTTTCAAAATGAAGGCATAATCAAAGGAACAAAAATGTTCCTTTGCCTTAGGCTTGGCACTTACATTTCTGCAGGTATTCGAGCTAAGAGAAACCTAGATTTCTTGATAATTGTGAAAGATCTGAGGTGCTTTAAAACATGCACATTGCAGGACCTTCTCTGGATCAATCGAATATGAACCTGGTGGGGTGGGGAGGTCTTGAGTATCTGTATGTCTAAGAAATCTTCCCAGGTAAATTCTGATGCAGATAGCCTGGCCTTTCATTAGGCTGAAAGGATGGTAATCATCAACCCTAGCTCATGCCTTATCCCTATGTAGGAATGATTCCTTGGGACATCGTTTCGAAACTTAGGCGTCTGAGAGTCATGATGTAAGTTATGAAATAGGGACATTATTTAACTCAATACCTCTGTCATAAGAAGTTGAGTCAACCTCTAAGATAAACATAATAGATAAATAGGGGCACTATGGGATTAAAAAACAGCCCATCTAAATTAAGAATTCACCTGAGATTACTTGATGTGTACACAATTGTATTCAATTATATTGAAATCAAATTTATTATTTATTTCATTCTGTGTTTTACTGTCATAAAAGCAATACCTGTCTTATCTCACATGGATGTTGTAAATTTAAAATAATTATCAGTCATTCTATAGTTTTTCCTGGGCCAAAAGCCCTAATGTATACCTTTTCTGTTTATTTTCATATACTTAATTTACCTTTGTTATAGTAATGAAGTTAATTTTCCTAAATCTAAAGTTATTTCCTGTAAAAACACATCAGACTGTAAGGAAAGGCTGTGGAGATCTTTTTAAGCCCTAGAAGTCTAGGACTCCACTATTTCACTGCTCACAGCTGTACCGGCAGGCTTGGATCAGAGAGCAAAATTCAATTAAACAAAAACTTAGGCACCAGGCTAAGCAGTACACAAAGTTCCTGTCCTCAAAGAATTCATATTTACTTGGGAAAATATCTGTGTAAACAAAAAAGTTACAATACTAACAAGTGCAACAGAAGTAAGTCTAAAGTTCCATATGCTGAACAGGGAAGTCCATGATTGACTTCATAGATGAAAGATACCTGGGAAGATGTGATAGGCTGAATAATGGTTCCCAAAGATATCCATGTCCTAATCTCTGGAATTCATGACTGCTATCTCATTTGCAAAAGTTTGCAGTTATAATTAAATTAATGATTTTGAAATGGGGAGATTATCCTGAATTATCAGTATAGGCCCTAAATGTAATTACAAATGCCCATAAAAAGAGTGGGGCAGAGGGAGAATTGACTACAGAAAAAAAAAAATGTAACCATGGAAGCAAGAGGTTGGAGTGATGCCAAGGAATGCAGGCAGCCTCCGGAAGCAAGAAAAGGCAAGAAAATGGATTCTTTCCTAGATCCCCCAGAAGGAACCAGGACCACTGACACCTTAACTTTATACCAGTGAAACTGATTTCAGACATCTTGCCTTCAGAATTGTAAGAAAATAAATTTGTGGTGGTTTAAGCTGTGGTAATGTGTTACAGCAGCCATAGGAAACTAATGCATAAGGTTTCATGGACAGTAAGGCTGATGCCTGTCTGACCTGCGTTGTAAAGGATGAATAGGAATTCAACTAGCGATGAAGGGAGAGAAGAACAGACCAGAGAAGACTGACCTCTCCTTTTCTCTGACTCTCCAGTCTCAGAAGATAAAAAATTGGACCATAAATCCTACGATTTTTCCACTCCAAGTTTTGTGGCATGTGCCTTTATTTTACCAGTAAGGCTTGAAGATTTCCAACATAGACGTTATTTTTCTTCCCTTTACCTCACCTTTGGTTTTTCGGTTTGAAATTTAATCTTTGTTTTTACAAAGTTTCTTACATCTGGGGGAGAAGAGGAAACTCTCCGAGGAGAACAGTCTTAAGAGAGTAAATAAGAAAACTACAGAGAGAATCTGATAAGGACACTTTATTTTTGGAACAAGCTTGGGAAGAGAGTGACAAAGCCCTCTCCAAAAAACAGATAAAAGAACTCCTTGCCCGATTGTTTGCAACTAAGAGAAACAAAAAGTAAGAGTTCTAAACTAGGTGTAATTGAAAGAAAATAAATTAATTCACTCAGAACCTAGCACAGAGACACAAGGGTATACAATATATATTTAAGAAAGAGGGAGGATAGATTGAGAGCCCCAACATGTATAATGAGAATTCTAGAAGAAAAAGAGAATGATGATAAAACTGTTTGAAGACATGAGATAAGAATTTGTAAGTATTAATGATATACATTAGTCCTCAAATTTAAAAAATAAGCTTTTAGTCTACAACCATGCTACCCTGAACAAGCCTGATCCCATCTGATCTCAGAAGCTAAGCAGGGTTGGGCCTGGTTAGCACTCGAATGGGAGACCAACTAGGAAGACCAGGTGCTGTAGGCGTAAAAAATTTTAAAAAGTAAGGGATTGTAAATTGACAAGATCCTTATAATCTGTGAGGTCAACCGAGGGCTGCCTTGTCTAAAAAAAATAATAAAATAAATAAATAAATAATAAGCTTTTAGTACTAATACATCATAGGAACATTTGCACAACATCAAGAACAAAGAGAAATAAAAGATATCAGAGATGGGAGAAAAAAACCAGATTACCTAAGAAACAACAGTCAGATTGATGAAAGACTTGCCTGTAAACCCAGAATGAATGAGGCAAAATACATTTTGATATAGCAGAAACAATTAAGAGATTAAAGATATCCCCCAAAAATCACTGAAAGGCCTATTTATAAATAACAATTTATAAAACTGATTGGGCAAACTTCCACTTCTGGCCGTGATGGTATAACAGCAACCAAATTTACCCTCCTGCCTTAATTATCTAGAAAACTAGACAAAAGATATAAAGTAATAGTTTTCAGACATTGGCAACAGGCAGTACAGGATAGCAATCCCTGAGAGAAGGAAAACAAATGAAGTGAATCCTAAGAGTACCCCAGCTTACTGCCCAGAAAGAATTTTCAGGCCATTTTGTAGAGAGAGGAAACCCAAATAGAGCCTGACAATCTCATACACTGAGAGGACAGAGTTTGGAGTTCAGGGAGGCTAAAGTGGCTAACATTTTCAGAGTACCAGGAAGGATGGAGCTGTACACAGAGAGAACTATGGAACTCTGCAGAGAGACCTTCTCAAGATTTTGCCAGAGCTAAAACATACACATGAGAAAACTACCATGGTTGAGAACCATTTGAGAGGAGAAGATGGAACAATCTTCCCACGAAAGCCACTTTGGTGGACAGAGTAGCAGGATTCCCACTGGCAGATTTCTTTTTATTACTGTTTGTTCTTTTGTCCCTAGAAAATTGTTGAGCTAAGTGATTACAAATGTGCAGTCATTTGTTACTTTGAACATGAGCTTCGGTTAAGAAGTTTTGCCCTTATGATGACTACACGAAGCAGCAGGACTTTTCTAAGACATACTATGGTTCTCTCGGGCCAATCTGTCTGACTCAATTTGTTGTGTCCTCGGTTCTCAGTAGCCAATATGGCAAAGGAGTTCTCTTACCAAAGGATTTTGAGGAAAGGCTAAGAGTGCCCCAGATCCTCCCTGGAAATTACTATTGCTTTTGTCAGCTGTCCTTGATCCAGACCACTGCTGTTCTTGAACTCTGCCACCACCTCCTTCAGGCTCTGCACATGACCCCATCCTAATGGACATAGATCTCCTGACTTTATTCCCCAAAGCTCAGTTCAGTTCAGGCTATTTAACAAGACACAGAGGCACAGACATAAGAAAGAAAAAGAAAGAAAGAAAGAGAGAGAGAGAGAGAGAGAGAGAGAGAGAGAGAGAGAGAGAGAAGAGAGGAAGAGGAAGGAAGAAGGAAGGAAGGAAGGAAGGAAGGAAGGAAGGAAGGAAGGAAGGAAGGAAGGAAGGAAGGAAGGAAGGAAGGAAAAGAAAAGTCTATGACTGACACTAGAAGTGACTATCTTCAGATTCCTGATAAGGCGGAGTTGGCTCAGCCTGCCCTCTTACCTCAACAGGAATCACTAGACTGTGCCATATTTTGGAATCCTAATGCCAGCAACAGGCATGAGTCCAAAGAGAATCTTTCTTTTCCAGCTTAAGGCCTGCTTATTTCTACTCTAGAAAGTCTGACTGAGGGAGTATCTTTCCCTTATGGGAAAAAACTCACTTCTACCTTGGCCTGGTTGATGTGATTTCAGGAGACAGTTTCCAGACTTGGGATAATTTGGCTTTACATAACACCACTTTGTGAGATATCAGTGGTTCAGTCCTGCATGTCCTCTTATGTGAGGTGCAAAAATAATATTGGCATACTCTTCAGGGTGGCTACAGTTTTGTGATTGCTTGTGAAGAAACACTTGTATGAAAACATACATAGGTTTCCTAAAAACAAATAAGGATATTAAGAGACATTCAAGTCTATATTATTATTTAGGGGAAAGAAATTAGCTCTTTCTGCCTGCAAGGACACAATTCTGAGAGACAGTTTATATTTATAACAAATAAATTAACCCCAGCATCTCAGTCTGAAACATTTGTATTGTGATTAATGGTTGTTTCACAACTATCTTTAGGATAAAGGTGGATATTTTTTTATGTTTGTATAGAGGGCTTGTTTCTGGTAATGTCTCTGAGAAAAGGCAGACTGCTTCAAAATTATATCTTGCCTTCTAGAAATATAAAAATGCAACTGATTTTTTAAAAAAGTTTCATATCTTGGGCACTCTTTAAAACTTATGAGTACAGAGTATGGCCTAACCCAGAACCTCAGAAATGAACTCTTTCCCCTCTCCTAGTAACTTTGAAATATCTGTATTCCTTCTTTTTAGCCCTAAATCTTAACCCCATCCCCTTTCCCCTTAATCTTTCAAAACCTTTAATCACACACAGGAAGAAATATAGTATTAAAACTGCTGAACTCCCAAAGGTAATATTTTATGACTAGTATAAATAAGTGAAGGAAGTATAAGAAGGGTCAAAAACAGAATTAGGAACCCTAGGAAGAACCTGGGGAAAGGGGTAGTTTGGAGGACCCACTTCCCAACTTCTCTTTTCTCCTTCTCTCCTCACTTAACATCTTCCATATGCAGGTCAGGGTTTTTCAATCCGTGGTCTGTTACCCTCTGGGGGTCTTGTATTTCCAAGGCACTATGAATCTTCCATAAGAATTTTAAAACATGCTTTAAGTTTTATAATATAAGCATTTTAGCATATTTGGGAACATCTGGATTAACACATTATATTTTTGAATGATCTGGTGTTTAAGTTTACAATTGAATTGGTGTCACGTCATATCCTAAAGTTAACATTTAACTTTTAAGGCAATGTTGCCCTGAAGAGTGTGCCAATATTATTTTTGCACCTCACAAAGGCCATGCAGGACTGAGGTCTCTTGAATCCCTTGAGATCTGCAGAAGTATATCTCAGTGGTTCACAATTTCTCATGTGGCTTAAACCACCTTCTCTTTTTCCTTTTTCTCATGAGAGGTAACTGGAAAGAGGATCATGAGAGACTCGAAAAAGGTTTTAAAAACTCTAGTATTTTTTAGTTTATCTTCGTAGTTTGACTAATTTGAGAGACAAGAAAATATAAGCAAGTTAGTGATTTCTTAAAAAAATAAAGCAAAGATGATACTGTGGTATATAATTGTGAATATGTATAATTACCAAATGCTTGGAATTAGTCATTTTCTATATACAACAAACCAATCCCATATCTTTATCTCTTGTTGAATGAACTTGGTGTATATTTCAGAGACCCATTTTTTTTTTTTAAATTCAGGCCAGCCGCTAGATATTTAGGAGTCGCTTCTGTTACTATGTATAAGTCAGATTTTTGAAACTCATGCTTTAATGACAGACTCAGGAAAATAAACCTGTGAATATGGGGTTTTTTGTTTGTTTTAGTTACCCTCCCCGCCCCCCAAAAGCATGAAACCTTTGTGTCCTTGGAAGCGTACTGTAGTGGTTTGAGGGGAAATGGGGATGGAGCAGGGACAGGATAATCTTCACATTCTTTGTCCCTCTTCCCATCTCTTCCCATGAGCCCTTAGTATCTCCATTGTCCCTCTCTGAGACACCACTGCCCTCCTAGTGGCCTCACTTTTTCTTCGTCATATGTTTTTCCGCTTTTTTTCCTTCTCTATTTTTCTTCCATTAGTTCCCCTCAGGAAATCTATTTTTTGAGAACATAATTTAATAATTTAATGTTATTTCCATCCCTTATTTAGCATGTGATTATGGATACTTAATTTTGGGTAGTCTTTGGGGTGAATAACAATACAACATTCAAGCAAACTCAGCACTTTATATTCAGCTCCTCTTAACCTTAAAGCAATCTGGAAAAGTAGATATTGCATGTCTGTTTTATAGATGAGGAACTGAGCCTGAGAGAGAATAAGTAACTTGTGAAAAACCGCATAGGGAATATATGTCAAAACTCATGCTTTTTTCATTTTTAGGAAAAAAAAAAAAAGAGGCTCATGTTCTTTTTACACTGCCTTTGTCAGAGATCTTATCCAGGTTTATGATGACCTAAAAGCCTAATTAATATTTCTTCTACTCTTGTAGTCTAACTTCAATCCAATATTTTTTAATGTTTGTATATCTAGTTGTCATTCTTAAACTGAATACATAATTCCACCCCCCCCCCCCCCCAGAACTAGCATCCTCCCAACACCACACCATTTTCTGTTAATGGCTCCACCAATTTTTGTCATTCAGGATCAAAACCGTGGTGTTTATTCATTCAACAAATCTTTAAATACTGCTGGGTATACAGTGGTAAGTTTGATGGAGTTTCTGCCTTCATAAAGGCTTCTAGTCTATCAGGAAAGACAAACAAGTGGGGACTGAAACTAGTGTAGGGATATTAGGGAAGACTTCCCCAAGGAAGTGATGATAAAGGGGGTGGGTGGGGAAGTTTGCTCCACGGGAAGAGAAACCACCTCCAAAGACATATTGCTGAAGCACTAAATTGTAGTGGAAATAGAAAGTGGGGGAGACGTGCTGGAATCGGTTCAGGCATGAAGGGTCTGGTAAACTCTTAAGGAATTTGGAGCAGGTCTCTGAGGAGGAGGAGGAAGCCATTTATAGTCTTGTATTTTAAAAATCGATCTGCTCATAGTTTGGAGAACATTTCCTTTCCCTTTCATTCCCCGAATCCAATCTATTGCCAAATCCTGTCAATTTCTAATCGTGTAATTCGTTCATCTTATTCCCACTGCCACCACCCTAGTCCCAGCCCTTCTTACCTTATGCTTATGAGCCCTTTAACAAATCATTCTCCAGACTTTCTCCTCCCAATCTACACTGCGCACAAAAACTGGATTAACAGTCCTTAAATGCTACGCCAGGATAACAGTGAAGTCCAAATCACCCATCTTGGCACTTATGACCATCTCTATCCTATCTAATGCACTACTAAAATTACTTTCCAACGAGGCCAGCCAGCTTCCTCAAAAATCCTCGCAAATGCAGTTTAGTCTTTCCTCTCTCCTGTAACCTCACATTATTCCCTTTTCCAACATAGAGCACTCCTGAGGCGCCTGAGAACTCAAGCAACAGAGCGTCATCCGCTCATTTCCTCCCACCAGTATAAAATGTGACAAACATTTCTGCACTATTTTAACTCGAATGATATCACAAAGAGGTTTTTATTTTCTTTTGTCAGAAAAGACTCTCCCACATTCTACTCGTACAGGCTTCATAAAGCCTGGTCAGGTACTTCGTGCGCTCACGAGTCCATTTTAACTGAGTCGAATCGGACGGGGGTTTGCGGAGTCTGAGAGTGCGGTGCGGAAAAGAGGGAACTGACAGACTGGAGGGTGGACCGGAAGCGCCACCACAAAAAGGAGCTTCAGACACACACGCGAGAAGCCGGGGCAGAGGGGCAAAGACCGGCGAGGGCCCGGAACACCGACGCGGGCCCAGCAGCCCGCGGCGCCGCAGGGGGCGGGCGGCAGCCGTTGGTGGGCGTGGCCACGCCAGTCTCGCGGCAGCGGCGGTTGGGCCGGCCGTTGTCCGCGCGGGCGGGGCGAGTTGCTAAGGAAATGACTGCCCCGAGCGCCGCGCCGCGCCGCGGCGGCCGGGCGGGGTCTGGAGCGGCGCCGTTTCCGCTTCCGCTCCCTCTCTGCTCCTGTCCCGTTACCGCCTCCTGGCCGGCCTCGCGCCGCGCCGCCGGCACCTTGCGTCGCCGCGCCGCCGAGCCAGCTCTTGCTACGCGCGTCCCCGGGGCTCCCGGCTTCGGCGCCGGCACGGGTCGCGCCTCGCTCAACTTACCCTTGAGGCCGCCGGCCAGCTGCCGCCATGGGTGCCTACCTTTCCCAGCCCAACACGGTGAAGTGCTCTGGGGACGGGGTAGGCGCACCGCGCTTGCCGCTACCTACGGCTTCTCCGCCATGCAAGGCTGGCGTGTCTCCATGGAGGTGAGGCGGGAGGGGCCCATAGGCTGGCCGCTGTAGGGCGGGAACCCGTTGGAGAAAGGGAACTGGGGGATGGGGTCATCACCGGGGAAGGGTCCGAAGGGAGAGCCTGCGGCCCCAGCGGCAGTTTGGGGGGCGGCACCGAGAGCGGGCCCGTAGGTGAGAGAGAGCTGCCGGGGCTGGGGGACCGTGTGCCGGTGGTCAGCTTGGCCGCGAGGTCTTGGCCATGTGGGGAGCAGCACCTTCCGCCCACTGACCGCCCTCTCCCCGTGCCTTCGCGCCATCCTGTCGTGCCAGCACAGCCCTCCAGGCAAACGGTGTGAGGTTTAATGTGGAAGTAAAAATGAAAAGGAGCATTTTATATTTATTTACTTTTGCAAGGAAGAAGCGATAGATGTGAATGACTACTTCAAAAAATTTTTATTTTATTTTATTTTAAATATGTGAGAGGCCTATTTGGGCGAAGAGTTTGACAGGGAATGGAAGCCGGGTAAATAGTCTATTTCAAGTTCTGAACACCTAGTTGCCTGGCCATGTTAATTGCAGAGGCTGAACCTGACCTCCAAGAATTGTCACTCACTTGTAATCTCTTCAGGGCCCTTTACGACTTTTGGAAAACTTAAATGTGTCAGTATTTTTCCTGTTTTAAAAAAATTATTCTTGATATTTTTCCTCGGGATTTTTTGAAAACTTAGTAATTGTCATTTGCTTGTGCTTGTTGTAGTTTATAGTTTCCTTAATTATCAATAATTTCAATATTTTTTGTCTTAACCGACAAAACTGATTTTTTCCTTCTAGAAAACTTCACTCTGGGTAAATGGGGAAAAGGAAAAAGTAGATAAAAAGGAGTACTATTAGACAAAATGGATGTGAAACTACAAAGGAGAACAGGGAAAACTATGCTAGAAGGAAAGGAAGAAAGACATGTGTAAATGTGTCTTTGTGAAGAGTATTGTTTGATCTAGGCAGAGGGGCCAGAGAAGTGCTCTACTTAAGTCTGGGATTGAGGATTTATCCACTTACTGGGTGGGCTTCAGGTAACAGCCAAATACTGTCTCCCTTGGGAATTTCTTCAAATCTTATGCTCCTCCCTGTGGTTAGCTCTGGAATGACAGTATAAACTTAAAAGGTTTGTTCTCAGACTCAAATTTTAAACCCACAGCAGACTTTTAAAACAGTTCTATCATGAGGTATAAGTTTCAAGATAGGAGGGGATTCTGTAGCTTATCCGGGCTAGTTTGGCTTCCACATTTTACAGCTCAGAATTTGAGGCCTAGAAAAGTTAGGACACTTATGTTTTGGTGCAGATAATCTGTAGGATGAAATCAAGATCCTGGACATTTATCATCTGTGTCAACATGAAGTATAGTATTCATATTTCATTGTGGTGCACAGTATTGAGCTTAACTGAGTGGTCAGTAAATGTTATTAGCTGTTAGAAATATCCGGATATAGTTTCAAAAGGAAAACATTTATGCTAGGCTGGGGTTTGGATTAGTTGGTAGTTTGGAGGTTCCATTTCTATGGCATTTTCTGTTAATGTAAGATTTGACTATCTCATCTCACAGTAAGGCTTTTCCTTCAGATTTCTCATTCTCTATTTTCCATTTTCCTCTCTGCTGTGGTTTTCCATCTCTTTAGTACTCTTCTTTCTAGTTTTATCAGATGAGTTGCTTGGATATTCAGTTTTCCAAGTCATTTGCCCAGTGATTCTGTGCTGTTTGCTTTCTTGTATGCAGGGCATTTCCCTTTATTTCTCCTGTGGTAATTAGAAAATGACTTTTTTCATTAGAGGCTGTTTGAGTTTTAGAGACCTTGCTAGACTATTTCTTAAAAACTAATCTTCCTCCTGAGAGGTAACCGCTCAGGGTGTTAAAATCTTCCCTCTATTCTGTTTCTGAATTTACCTTTGAACAGTTAAATATACTTAAATCCTCTTGAGATCCTGTTTTGGGAATCCTTTTCTGCTTCCGTAGTATTTTTCCTTCTGGCTTTGTTTCCTTTCTCCCCAAAGTATAACTTAGTTTCTTTGATATGGCAAGAAAATAATTATGACTTCTAGGCTCTTGAGTAATCTTATCTGTTCACAAAGTGTACTTCTGTTCCTCTTAACCTTTAGGGTTTAATTCCACCAATTAAATCTATTGACCTAATTTGCTTGGTCCTAATGATTCAGTTGAGGTAAGTTTATCATACCAATACACACTATAAAGGTTGCTAAAATCCTGATGATGCATTGATTCAGCCTTAGTACTATTTTACCCCTTTTCTTGAGGCAAGGATGGCAACTATCAATAGCTGGCATTTTATACTTTCTGCCTCTCTCCAGCCCCTGTTGCTGTGGAACCAGGGTGTTTTGAGGAGGGGTAATCAAAATACTACAGTTGATGTTCCCTTCCTTTCTTCCTTCTCCATGGTTTGGAGGAACCCTCAAGCTGGTTGAGGTATGTATTTGGGGGGTTAAGAGGTAGGTTGTGGAAGGGTGCTTGAGAAATATATTTGGAAAGGCTCTGAGTTTTTGGTGGCTAATGAGAAGTCCAACTGTTTGAAAACAGTTTTTATTGATGTAGTCTTCACTTGATCTTAGCCAAAGGCTGAGAAGCTATTGATGTAGTCTTAAAGGGACAAAGGTACTTACCTTTTTTGGTTGTGAGATTCTTTGGAAGTGACAAAATTTCTTTCTATGGGAAGTTAGGATTGTCTTAAAAAATTCTATAAATTATATTTGCCGTTTTTTAAAGGCAGTATCAATACCTCTAGAGTATAATCTTGATTAGGCTAACTGTTCACTGCCATATAGAAGCTGGATTATTAATGGCCATAAAGAATTGAATGTAGATAATGTTTAGCAGAAAATTCTTAAGATATCTGCATGACAGTTTCAATCATTCTATTAATGGAGAAAAACATAAAATGAGCTACCTCAAGCATTCTGTGGGGTTCCACTTGAGAGAGGGCATCTGAGGATAAAGAGCATTTATGTCTGATCCTCAGATTAGTGTCTCATCTCTGTAGCTTAGTGAACCAGGTCAAAACTCCTTTGTCTAGGATACAGTTAAGCAACTTTTATAAAAGGGCATTCTTTTTATTTGATTAGCATGAAGTACCTCTTCTTCACAATTCAAAGATAGTATAAAATGATATCAAAGGTATGCCCATGAATATGGAGAAATTGTTTGCTACAATACTGTGCATTTATAAGTTCTCAAGCAACTGGCTTGAGGTACAATCAGAATTTATTCCTTAAGATTTCAAGAATATTTTACATAAATTATTTCTATTGCCTAGTCCCTAGCAATTGCTTCTCCACCCGTGATCCTCTGTTGGATTATCATCTTGGAATTGTACTTTGAGAGGTAAGGACTTGAATTCGAGTGTAGAAATTTATCAAATTTGATCAATAGCTCTTCCTATTTTAAGCTGCCATTAAAACTATGCCTTCTGGGAAGCACAGATCTTTAGAACTGAACTCAAAACATCACTGATGTTTTTATCGCTGATGTTTAATGGCATGATGTAGACTCTACTGATTCTGGAAGGAGTCGTTTTCTGTTTCTCTGTACAGCTAGTTCAAAGATGGAATATATCAATCATATATAATATTTGAAAATATATATACAAGTCACTTTTTAAACACCTTTGTGATATAACTTACCATATACATGTAGAGTATACATTTCAATGGTCAATATATTCAGAATTCTGTAGTCATCACTACTGTCAATTTTCATAACCTCAAAAAGAAATCTTGTAACCATTATCAAGTCACTACCTAGCCCCCTCCTCTAAATCCTGGCAATTTATATTATGTCTCTATGGATTTGCCTGTTCTGAACATTTCATATAAATGGAATCATAAGTATGTCACTTTTTATGTCTGGCTGCTTTTCTAATGTGATATTATTAAGAGTCATTCATGTTGTTTTCTTAATTGGTACTTTATTCATTTTTATGGCTGAATATTCCATTTTGTTTATCCATCAGTTGGTGGATGTTTAGATTTCCATATTTTGGCTATTATGAATAATATGAAATTCATGTGCAAAATTTTGTGTGGAAGTAAGTTTTATTTCTCTTGAGTAAACACCTAGGAGTAGAATTGCTGGGTCATGTAATAACTCCACGTTTAAATTTTGGAGAATTGCTGGGTCATATAATAACTCCACGTTTAACATTTGGAGAAAATGCCTAACTGTTTTCAAAAGTGGTTGCACCAGTTCTACATTCCAACCAGCATTATATGAGGATGTAAATTTCTCCATATCCTCCCTACACTTGTTATTGTCTATCTTTTTATTATAGCCATTCTGGTATAGGTGAAATGATATCTCATAGTTTTGATTGTTTTTCCCTCATGGCTAATGATGTTTGAGCATCTTTTCTTGTGCTTATTGACCATTTATATATATTTGGAGAAATGTCTCTTAAGATTCTTCATCCATTTTTAATTGAGTTGTCTTTTTCTGAGATGTGAGAGTTCTTTTTATATTTTGGATGCAAGTCCCTTATCAGATAGGATTTGCAAATATTTTCTCCCACACTACCTTTCTGTTTTCTTGTTGGTGTTCTTTGAAGCACAAAAGTTTTTAATTTTGAAATCCAGTTTATCTATTAAGAGCTTTATAGTTTTAGCTTTTACATTTAGGTCTGCGATCCATTTTGAGTTATATTTTTGTATATGGAGTAAGGAAGGGATCCAACTTCATACTTTGGCATGGATATCTAGTTGTCCCAGCATCATTTGTTAAATAGCCTATTTTTTCCCCTCATTAAATTACCTTAGCATCATTGTTGAAGATCCATTGACCATAAATATGATATTTATTTCTGGACTCTTAATTCCATTCATTGATCTGTGTACCTGTTGTTATGCCAGTACCACATTGTTTTGGTTATTATAGCTTTGTGGTGGTAAGTTTTCAAATCAGAAAGTGTGTTTTCCAACTTTGTTCTTTTTCTTGTACCTTTTCTGGGTCCCTTGTATTTCCATATGGACTTTAGGATCAACTTGTCATCTTCTTTACAAAAGGCACCTGGGATTTTGATAGAGGTTGTGCTAATCTGTAGATCAATTGAGGAGTATTACTGCTTTAATATTATTAAGTCTGTAGTTTTCTTGTATTTGCCTGGTTTTGGTATTAGGATAATACTGGCCCATAGAATGTGTTGGAAAGTATTGCCTCTTCTATATTTAAAAGATTTTATGAAGAATTAGTATTAGTTTTTTAAATATTTGGTAGAATCAACAGTGAGGCTATCTGAGACTGAGCTTTTCTTTGTGGGAAGTGTGTGTGTGTAGTGAAATACACATAAAATTTACCATCGTAACCATTTTTAAATGTATACTTCAGTAGTCTTAAGTACATTCACATTGTTGTACAACCAATCTCCAGAGCTCTTACATCTTGCAAAACTGAAACTCCATACCCATTCAACAACTCCCCATTCCCTGCCCCCATTCTACTTTGTCTCTATGAATTTGACTACTCTAGGTAGTTGGAAAAGAAATTATGTTTTGGTATTTAAAATAATATGAATGTATTACCACTGTGGTATAGACTGAATGTTTTGCATCCTCCTAAAATTCAGATGTTGAACCATAATCCTCATATAAACTCCCCTCATATAAAGACAGAATTGTCTTTTTGTGACTAGCTTATTTCAATTAGCATAATGTCTTCAAGATTCATTCATGTTGTAGCATGTGTCAGAATTTCTTTACTTTTTAAGGATGACTAATACTCGTGTGTATATATCACATTTTGTTCATATGTTGATGGACTCTTTGGTTGTTTCTGCCTTTTGGCTATGAACATGTGTGTACAAATATCTCTTTGAGACACTGATGAGAAGTCCAAGATCAGGGTGTCTGGTGAGGGCCCACTTCCTGTTTCATAGATGGCTGCCTTCTATCTGTGTCTTCATAAGACAAGGGAGCTCTTTGGGGCCTCTTTTATAAGGGCATTAATCTCATTCATTAGGACTTTTCCCTCATGACCTCTCAAATACTATCCAGTACCTCCCAATACTATCACATTGGGGATTTGCAACATCTGAATTTTAGGGGAAGCAAAACATTTAGTGTATAGCACAGTGATAACACATACAGATAATTTGAAAAGTCAGATAGTAATACCAAAACATAATTCCCTTCCCAACCACCTTCAATTTTTTCATATTGATGTGTAAAGATTTAGATTATGTATCATAAATCCAGATGATTGATCTAGTGATACAGGAATGTTTTGGATATATTTATAACCTTAGGAGATTGACATCAGGAGGATAACCAGACTTTTATTAATATAGATCATTGATTCTCTAGAATGCCAGAAGGGTCTGTGTGATATATGAATTAGTAAGACAAAGCCTAAGAGCCTGGCTCAGGTGACCTATGTATGCTGAGTCATCTCTTCCAGACCATCTCAGTGGTTATTGTGTTATGATACATCTCTGAGTTTGGAGTAGGAAATGAAGGAATGAAGGAGGGTGTATCTATAAGGTATTTGTCCTGAGGCATCTCAGAACTCACCATTATATATGCACACATGGAAGTCCTGCTGTGTTGCAGAGCATACTGATAGGCCCCAGAGTTATAAAGAAATTGAAGATGGTCTTTGCTTTCGTGATAGTTTACAATCCAGTTTTGGACCTAGGATTCTCTTTTCTTCCATGGAATGTTGGATAGCAATACAAGATAGCACATGCTGATTGCCAAATTATTGGTAGAGGCAGTAAACGTTAAAAGTTTAGAGGGGGGAATGATCATAGAGTATTGGTATGATTGAGAAAGCTCTCTTGGAGGTGGTGAGACTAACAGACCTTAAGGAAATAGTATAACAGACAAATGAGGATAATAAGAGAATAACATGTATTAGGAGGAAAGATTCTAAGGCAGACATGCTTACTATGCTGGGATGGAGTGGTCAGTTTCAAGAGTGGAGTAGTTTCTTTTGGGGAATGGTTAAGAGAGCCAAGAGATTAGGTTATGGAGATGAGTGGGAATGATGATCGAGTGCCTTAAATTTCCAGTAAATTGTGTGGAATCAGTCTTATATGCAGTAGAATCCATTAAAGGTTCTAGCAATAAATGTTATATTAGGAAGATGAATTTGGCAGCTGGATTTCAAGGGTCAAAGAGAGAGTAGAGTAGAGGAGTTAAAAAACTTTTAAGAGTAGAGTAGTCTAGGAACAGAATTATTAAGGAAAACTCTTCAGGACTCATTGATGGACAGTGGAAGATATCCAAGAAGTCAAGGAGGACCTGTAATAGGTGTTGCCTTGGGAGATTTAAGATTCCATTAACAGGAATGAGACCTGTAGAGGAAGCTCTGATTTTTTTGGAGACTCTTGAGTTCCTGTTTACGTATGTTAAGTTGGAGGTGAAGGAGCATCCAATAGAAACAGGTAATTGGAGGTATAGAACTATAGTTCTTCACAGTACCCAAAAGAACTTTCAAGAAAGCTGACATGTTTTGTTCTATTTGATTATGTACAATGGCTGGAGAGAATGAAGCCTGAAAAATAGTTACTTGGATTGCTGTTAGGGTTATTGCCTGCTCTGTGAAGTAAAATCTTGAAGAAAAAGGGTTTGAAATTAGGAGTTTAAGAGGAAATGTTACTCTATAGAGGAGATATACTGCTTTCAAGGCAGAAGTGAAGCAGAGATTAAATAAAGCTGGAGAGAATTTTGGGTGGAATAGGGAAGATGAGATAGTTCTTGAACTATGTATGACCTTGATCTAAGTAAAGAAAGGTTAGCTCATCTGCTAAGAGTGACAGGGGAATATCATTGATAATTTGAACAGTGTGGGAAAGGTTTATGACTGTGGTTAATATATTTAAGAGTAAATGGAGAATACAGAGAAATGCGAAATGGAAGTAGTGACCACAGTCAACATGATTTCATGACATCTTATGACTACAGTGCTTAGTGGCTCTGATTTAGGGGTAAAGAAAGCAGTTGGTCGGGTTTTACAAGGTTGGATGAGGTTTTCTAGATTGATCAGAGACTGTGTTGAAATACTTGGCTCTGGCTCAAAAAGGGACAAGGAAAAAGAAAGACAGGCTAAAAGTAAGGAGGCTATTTACAAAGAGGTAAAGGGGAAAATTGAAGTGCTTAGAGAAAGAGAAGTTACAATTGATAGTATAGATTCAAAGCCTCACCAAGAAGTGGGGGAGAAGGAAATGTGGGGTAGTTTAGGAACCGAGACCTCAAGGCATAAGATGAATCTTTATGGTGGGCATTCCTCTTTGAGAATAAGGATAGAGAAGAAAAATGTGAGCCAGATGCTAAATTTCAGAGAATATGTATTTATATGTTAAATTCCAGTTTACAGAGCACCTTTACATGTTTAGCATCATCCTCACAATCATCCTGTGACATTGTGGGCTATGTAGACAGTCTTATTCTATTAAAAAGGATAAAATCAAGGCACACCAAGAGATAGCTGGCCAGAGATTGTGAGTTATATAGCCATATGGCAAGACAGGGCTGATAGGTTTGTTTTGTTGTCATTATTATTTAGAATGGAACAGTATGGCTTATTGTACAAAAATAAAAAATGTAGAAAAGTAGCAAGTAATTATTAACCAAATCTCACTCTCCCAGTAAGATTGATATATGATCTTCCAGATCTCTAGAATATTCATACAGGTATTTTTTTTTCTTTTTATTACTTAATATATTGTTGACTTATTTCCAAACTAACACATATTCATCATTTCTAACAGCTGCATATATTCCATTGGAGGAGTGATATACCATTTGTAATCTAATCTGTTTGTGGAAATTTAGATGGTTATAATTGTTTTATTATAAATAATACTGTAATGGACATTATTATACATATCTTTATACCCTTATTACTTCCATAAAATAAACTTTTAGAGGTGGAATTACTAGGTTAAAGGACATGGACATTTAAAATTTTGATACATCTTACCAAACTGCCCTCTAGGAAAGCAAAGCTGTACTAATTTATATGCCTATTGATAATTATATGAGAATGGGTTTTTACTTCACTCTTACTACCACTGGTTATTATTAATCTTTTTCATCCTAATTTGCACAAAGGGATATTTTCTTGTTTTTAATGTGCATTTTTTTGATGCTCTTGAAGTTAAATATTTTTTCATATGTTTACTGAGGCACTAGATATTCTGCTTCAAGATCACACATACTCTTGTGAGAAACATAAGGAAGTTAAAAAGATGGTTTGAATAAAGGTATGGGTTCAAAACAGATGGTATAGCTGTAATCTAGAGTGGCACTGAAGGATGGAGAGAGGCGAGTTGCTTCTCTTATTCCACTAGAAAGGAGTGTACAGGACGACTATTCCTTATCCTCTACCAAAAAAGTAGAATTAGTTGGACCAGTTTCTTAAATTTTAGTTATATGTTTTAAAAGCATTTAATTTACTTTTGAAAAAGCTAAATATTCCCATTGTTCAGTCCATCCCTTTGCACCATCATGCTCTCCCATTTCTGTGTGTCCTTGAAGTATTATAGTATGAAAAAGCAGGTATCTATCCCTATGCTTCCTCTTCTTAGACAAAAGGCAGCTTACTAAATATATGACTCTGCACTTGGCTTTCCTTATTTAATAATAATATTTTAGAGATATTCCATGAATTTTTTTTAAAGGAAAGCAATATTTATGGAACAATATTTACTAAAATGATTTTAATTTAATGTTACTTAAATGTATACAAATACAAGATAGACATTATGCTAACAAACCATACTACAAAATCAACAGAATTAAAATTAGTGCTAATATGACACTGAAGCTAATTAGACACAGCATGACTTACGTAGTAACTACTGAGGTACAGTTGTTTTTTTTTTAGACATATAGTTTCTTAATAGGTTTAGTAAGCCTATCCTACACTGTCTCATGCCATTTCAGTTCTCCTACTGCTTTTCTGTAATCCAACCCAGTCCTCCTTACTTTGTTCTATTTTTTCTATGTGATTTACTTATTTATTGTGTTTATTTTGTATATCCCTCATTAGAATATGTTTTTTATGAAGTATGAGTCTTTATTTATTCACCAATATTCATCCTAAGTACTCAGAACTCATAATGGCACATAATGAATACTCAAATTTTTGATGAGTGAAATGAATTATTATTATTATTATTATTATTATTATTATTATTATTATTTATGCCTACAGCACCTGGTCTTCCTAGGTGGTCTCCCATCCAAGTACTAACTAGGCCTGACCCAGCTGAACTTTCAAGATCAGCCATCTGGCTTGTTCAGGGTGGCATGGCTGTAGACCATGGACCGTGGTTCCACTGGGGCGTGAACCCAGGACCTTCTGCATGTAAAGCAGACATGCTAACCACTACACTATGGAACCATGTCCACAAATGAATTCTTAAGCACATTAAAGTCTGAGAACTACTGGTAGAGGATGCTGGGGGACTAGACATTATAAAAACAGGCAAGAAGGTGCTGAGATGTGAGAGAAGACGACCCAGTAAAATAAACCCTGACTTAGAGGGGAAGGAGGCCATTGTGGCTGGTGGTAAAGTGTTTGGAAGAGGGGCAAGGTGGCCTTTGGTCTATGGCGCTCTTTAGATCCTGAGGATGAGGCTAAGTGGCAGTTGGCAATGACCTTAGATAGGCCATCAAGGGCCATCCATGGAAGCCCATTACTTTTGGAGCAATCAGAAGGAAAAATAGAACTGGTTATTTTTCAATGCTCTCCTTAAAATAATTTATCTTCTAGACTTGTGTAATGAAAGCATAGCCTTATTTCAGGGATAATTTAACCATGTACTCACATTTTCTAACTATTAATACAATTAGAAATTTTAAAGTGCTAATGCCAGAAAGAGGAAGGAGAACTACTAACTTACAGAAACTTTTTGTTTGTAGAAAGTACCTGAAAGGAAGGTTGGATTGTTTTCCAAGATAGGACAGAGCCAGCTGTGGCACATTTTTACCTGCATCTGACAGTCTTGGCTGAACTATGGCTTAGCCTAGAATATTAGTTTGGGGTGTCAGATTTTGTTATTAGAAAAATTTGGTCAAGCCCAGCCTTCCAACCAGAATTTGGTGTGGCAAAACAGTTGCAAACCTCTCTTCGGTGTGCTGTACCATCAGGGTGGAATGATATCTCAGTTCTGGCTTAGGGGTAGGAGAAGGGCAGGCCGATTATATAGGGTATTGTAAATTCCAGTTAATAAGTCCTAAACACAGTGTAGTTTAGTAGCATGATTTGTTGGGAAGATATTCTTTTGTGAATATATCCTCCACCTTTCCTAAGGGTAACTTATGTGAGTTAAAACTTTGAGGGAAGAAGGGAATAATTTATATAGATGGGGTTTTTTGAGGGGGGGGAGAAGGACGGAGTGTAAATGTATATAGCTGTACAAATTTCTAATTCTTTCATTTAGGCAGTCTTAGAATTCTAGAAATTTTTCCAGTTGGTAATGCCTCACGGTCTCATTTTGCTACCTTCCCTAACATTTTCTTCCTTGAATTTCACTGATTCATGGAATGAATCCGGAAGTGACTTTAAAGATCCTTTATTTTGGTTCTTCCCATAGTTGCCACAAGTCCAAAAGGATCAGGTCCAGAGTTCCAACAGCCAAACATTCTGCCATCTAGACTGAGACCTCCTCCTAGGCCAAGGCTGCTAGACTGCAGAGCTAGTGACCTTTCTTTCCTTTTTCTCTCTCCCCTCTACTTCTTTTCTTAGTTTCTCATTCCATCTTCCTTTCTTATTTTTAGGCCACACATAGGGGAAGGGTTAGTGAGATTAAGGTATGAACTTGATCCTCATGACCAGAGGTGCACAAAGACTATTCTTTAACCTTGAGAAATGCTAATTATGATCTTCTTTTTCCTAGGATGCTCACAACTGTATTCCTGAGCTGGACAGTGAGACAGCCATGTTTTCTGTCTATGATGGACATGGAGGTAACTTTAGCAAATCATATTGGTAATATTCTAACACCCCAATTCCAGATTTAACAGAGCAAGAACAGGTCCTTTGTTCTTTTATTTTCCAAGGTTCTGGTCCTCAGGTAATCATTTCTTGCCTGGTACTGTTTTTCTCCATTCTGCATTCTTCCTTCCCAATGTATTGGTTCATAATCTCACCAGGCCTTGTTTTAATCCAAGAAGGCCTCTTTCTACATTAGCATTTATCTTTTTTTCTTTTTCACTGAAAACTAGTATATAAATGAGAAAAGACAAAGGATATATTAATATAACCCTGAGAGAGGTGATGGTGAAGTCCATTTTAGGAATCAGAACTTCCTAAACATTGTCTTTCAGATAGCTCTGAGCTATGCTAAGATATTATCTCAACCCTTGGGAGTTCACTCCAATATGGCATATGGATATTATATCACTTTGTATGTTTGGGGAGCAGTGCTCCAGGTGACCTTACCTTTCTTCTAGGGGAGGAAGTTGCCTTGTACTGTGCCAAATATCTTCCTGATATCATCAAAGATCAGAAGGCCTACAAAGAAGGCAAGCTACAGAAGGTCTGTCTTCCCACAATATTCATTTTTCACTTCTGTAGGCTTTCCCTTGTTTTCTAGTCCTTGGCTTTTCCTTTCTCTTTGCTATATAGCTTCTTGCTGCATTTCTTCTTAAAGGATTCTGCCTAAAACGAGTTTATTCCCACTTGGGCCTTTTTAGAGCTGTTTTGTTATTCCCAGGTCTCCTAACTATAATTTATATATGAGAGTCTCCTAGTATGGCGGATCACACCCTAGTTAGCATCCCAACCTTGTGAGCAGAGTCGTATATAGGCAATTCATTTTATACCTGCTGTATTTTTTCCTGCACTTGCCTCATACTATTTTGCTTTTATTCAGGCTTTGGAAGATGCCTTCTTGGCTATCGATGCCAAATTGACCACTGAGGAAGTCATTAAGGAGCTAGCACAGATTGCAGGGCGACCCACTGAGGATGAAGATGAAAAAGAAAAAGTAGCTGATGAAGATGATGGTGAGTATGGCTTCCTTGTTTGAGAGGGAGTAAACATTTTTAAAATACTATTCTTTAGTATATGTTACTATATAAATTATAAGAGAGGATGACTTCCTAGGAACCTGGAGAGTCCTCACGTAAATAACCCTGTGTTCTCCAGCACCACATTTGGTTATGGAAAGGAGAAAGAATTAACCTTTGTTGAGTGCCTAGTGCTGTAGTTGTAAACATTTTTATATGCATTTTTTTTTGTCTTTGTAATGGGGTCTTTCTGATTCCTATTAATGTTTATGTCACCTTTTTTCAAGACCAGAGCTGTTATTAGCCCCAGCAGCCAGTCATTAAGCCTGGGCCATAGGCCTAAACTAGCACTGTGGGCTTCCTAGGGCCTCAGCCAGCATAGAGTTTCCAACTTACTAATAAAGATTGAGAAGTGATAAGGAAAATATAGTAAATGGTGTTCTTTTGACTAAAGTGGGTGAAAGACAAAGACCAAGGAAGTCTATGGAGGCAGATGTTACTTGAGAAGGAAGCAAAGGGATGTTTTTCTGAGACTTGATAAGTGAGAGGAGCCTTAAGAGTAGGAAGTGGTGGGGAAGTTGATACTCAGGCTCAAGGGCAGTGGAGGTAGTAAGAGGGACTGAACCCATGAGGAGTCTGGCATGGGGGCGCTGATTTAGCCTCTTACCTGCAGTGGACAATGAGGAAGCTGCACTGCTGCATGAAGAGGCAACCATGACTATTGAAGAGCTGCTGACACGCTACGGGCAGAACTGTCACAAGGGTGCTCCCCACAGCAAATCTGGAGCTGGGACAGGCGAGGAACCAGGGTCCCAGGGCCTCAATGGGGAGGCAGGATCTGAGGACCCGTCTAGGGAATCTTCTTCAGAGGAAAATGGCCCCACAGCCAAGGCCCACGCAGGCCTTTCCTCCAACTCGGAACGTGGGACAGAGGCAGGCCAAGGTGGTGAGCCTGGCACTCCCACTGGTGAGGCTGGGCCTTCCTGCTCTTCAGCCTCCGACAAGCTGCCTCGAGTTGCTAAGTCCAAGTTCTTTGAGGACAGTGAGGATGAGTCAGATGAGGCGGAGGAGGAAGAGGAAGACAGCGAGGTAAGGGCCTATGGAGGCAGATAGATGCTCAAGTTGCAGAGAAGGCCCGTTGGTTGCCATACATAGCTTTTGACTCTTCTTCTATTTTGACATTATCCCCCAAGACCCACTATATACTAAGCTTTTCTTGAATTCATTATCTCCACCAACACAGATGCCATTAGCCCTCTTATTTCTTTGTTGATACACTAACAAATAGATGTAGTTCTGGCCTTTCAGAGTCTGTCTCCTAGAGAGAGAATAAGAAGATGGTAGTTGTTACTTTGGTTATTTGGGTGTTTTCTTGGCAACTTATTTTCTGGTCATGTTGCCTGGAGGGTGTTATTTGCTGATAGCCCTCGCCTTCCCCAAGGCTTCCTGCTAGTGACTGCTGAGCCCAGTTCAGGATATCAGTTATACCATTCTAGCTTTCTCCCCTCCCCCAGATTATGTCATGATCCTATAGTTGCATCTTTCAGTGTTTTGAGGACCTGTGTTCAGTCAGAGCCTCTTGTTTTGAGTAGGAGTTAGAGGAGGTAGGTGGGAGGTCATCCCAGTCTCAGTGGCCTGGGATCATCCCTCTGGCAGGAATGCAGTGAGGAAGAAGATGGCTACAGCAGTGAAGAGGCAGAGAATGAAGAAGATGAAGATGACACTGAGGAGGCTGAAGAGGATGAGGAAGAAGAGGAGATGATGGTGCCTGGAATGGAAGGCAAAGAGGAGGTGTGTGGGAAAGGGAAACAGTGAATTTAGAAAAACCAAGAGACAGGTATGAATCCCCTGGTTTTGATTTTGGGAGTGGGATCCCCTTGTTATCTTTGTACTGAAGTCATGGTTATGGGAGGGTTCTGCAAAGGGAACTAGGTCTTTTGGATAGAATTTTTTCAGAAAAGGGAAGGAGCATGCTGTTGTCTTAGGAAAGATTAAAATCTGTGCTCCTCCTGTTTGTTGACACTCTCTTGGTGGTCCTAGTCAGAGGAGAAAGCATGGGGAGCACCGATGAAGAGCTTGTGTCCAGAAGCTCCCATGATTTTCTTCCTCTTAAGCCTGGCTCTGACAGTGGCACAACAGCGGTGGTGGCTCTGATACGAGGGAAGCAGTTGATTGTAGCCAATGCAGGAGACTCTCGCTGTGTGGTATCTGAGGCTGGCAAAGCTTTAGACATGTCCTATGACCACAAACCAGAGGATGAAGTGGAGCTAGCACGCATCAAGAATGCTGGTGGCAAGGTCACCATGGATGGGCGAGTCAACGGGGGCCTCAACCTCTCCAGAGCCATTGGTAAGGGCCGGAAAACTATGGGAAAGGTTTCTGGGGTCTTGTTCTCTATTCCAAACAATGTAGTGGCAAGCTTTAATCTTCGTAGTCCTTGTATCTTTCTGAGTACTTTTCTCTCTGCTACCTCTGCACTTAAATGTCACTATGAGATAGGTAAGATAGGTATTTCTGGATGATGAAAAAGACAGGTTAATGACTTATATAAGGTTCAGCAACCTAAAGTCAAGGCTGGAACTAGAAAAACGAGAACTCAGTTTCCTATTCCACTAGATTATGGAACTTTGTGAAGAAGGAAAATGAATGGCAAGGCATCAAACACAAGGCTGTAGGAAGTGCCCAAACTACTCATCAGCCAACTATTTCTTTACTTCAGGAGACCACTTCTACAAGAGAAACAAGAACTTGCCACCTGAGGAACAGATGATTTCAGCCCTTCCTGACATAAAAGTGCTGACTCTCACTGATGACCACGAATTCATGGTCATTGCCTGTGATGGCATTTGGTAAGCACTGGCAGAATGCCTTAACTTTTCCTTTTTTTCTGCAGCATTGCTTCTCATGTGGGCCTCTGAGTTGTGCTGGCTTTATCATTCCTCTAGGCTACGTTCAGCACCTTTACTCAAGCTGCTGTAGGATTAGAGCCTAGGCACCTATCTTGGTGTCAAGGCCCCGAGCCTGAGGCAGAGCTAAGTACAGTCTCTGTGGCCACGGTGTTCACATTGGCCCAGGTTGTCACCTCTGTCTATACTCCTTTGCCATGCTTTGGTGGGACTAAAGACAATTCTGACTATTGTTTTTGCCCAGGAATGTGATGAGCAGCCAGGAAGTTATAGACTTTATTCAATCAAAGATCAGCCAGCGTGATGAAAATGGGGAGCTTCGGTTATTGTCATCCATTGTGGAAGAGGTGAGTCCCAGGACAGAGAATAATAAGTGGTCTGCACAGACGAGCTTTTCTCTAAGACCAGAGCCTGAGAGTATCAATCATTAGATGCCAAACCCTGATTAGAAAAGTTGCATCTTCTCTCATTTCCTGGCCTTATCTTTGTGCCTCATGGACTAGCAAATGGGCTGTTTTGTGATATCTGTTGCCTGTTTCCCTCTTTCTGCCACCCTATCTGACAGGGCCAGCCCTCTAGTGGGACTTTAGTTTTCCAGAAATGTGTTCAAACCCTGAAGCTGTACTCTCCCATTGTTTTCGTAGCTTCTGGATCAGTGCCTGGCACCAGACACTTCTGGGGATGGTACAGGGTGTGACAACATGACCTGCATCATCATTTGCTTCAAGCCCCGAAACACAGCAGAGCTTCAGCCAGAGAGTGGCAAGCGGAAACTGGAGGAGGTGCTTTCTACTGAGGGGGCTGAAGAAAATGGCAACAGTGACAACAAGAAGAAGGCTAAGCGGGACTAGCGGTTTCCAGACCCCTGCCCACTGAGACTGTTTTCTGAGCCCTCTGGACCTGAGACTGAGTTTTGTCTTTTTCCTTTAGCCTTAGCAGTGGTTGTGAGGTGTGCAGGGGGAGCTGAGTTGCTTTACTCAGCCCATTCCAAAGAGGGCTCTCTCTCCACACAGCAACCCGGGAGCCTCTGCTGTCTTCCCCAGCCTCCTTCCTCCTTGCTCCTTGGGGCTCATCGCCGGTTCTGTGCCTGTGCTCTGTTGTGTTGGAGGGAAGGACTGGCGGTTCTGGTTTTTACTCTGTGAACTTTATTTAAGGACATTCTTTTTTACTGGCGGCTCCATGGCCCCCGGCCGCTTGCACCTGCTCTCTGTTGTACACTTTCAATCAACACTTTTTCAGACTAAAGGCCAAAACCTAATTGTGCCCATGGTGTCCTTTTTTCTCTGCTGCCGTCCTGTTTGAGCCACCCAGGGTCCCAGGCCCTAGATTTGACCCAGCATCTACCCAGCCCCTACCTGTGCAGTTCGTGTGTGCGTGCGTGCGTGGGGGGGGGGAGGGGGTGACCCGGGTATTATAACTCCCCAAAGATGCTGGCAGGCTGGTCTGGCGTCGCGGCTCATCCTCACCCCCTGCTGGAGTCAGGAATGATTTCCTTGTTCCTCTAGGGAGGGGTCAGGACTCGCCGGGCGGCCCTTACTAGGAAACTGAGGGCTGGGTTTCTGGCATCCACCCCAGCCGGTTTCTCTCTGATTTGTGACTGGCTGGCTGCTTGCTTTCGTCACAATCACTTCCTGGTCACGCTGCGAAAGACTTGCCGCCTCTGATTTCCGCGGACTACGTGTCCCGTGTGGCTCTGCGGCAGCGGAAGCGGAAGCGAGTACGGAGGTACCAGCTGGTCGTAGAGGGGGGGTAGAGGGGCTCCATGAATGGACGCGGCGGTGGTGGCGGCGGCGGCGGGAGCGGCCTGAGCTGGGCGCCGGGGCCAGGGCCAGGGGCTGCCCAGGGCCCGCGCCGCTGCATGGGGGCGGCCCGCGGGCCCTGAGAGAAAGGGCGGGAGGTGGGCCGAATTGGAAGGGGCGGGGCCAGGCGGCCGCAGGCCGGAGGCTCGTCGGGCTGGAGCCGGTCACGATGCCCGAAGGAAGCAAAGCCACCCGCAACCCGTGAAATGCGAGGGGGTCAAAGGTCAGGGGTCGCGATGAGGGGAGGAACGGGGTGGGGTCAATGGAGTGGGTTTAGGTCGGTGTGGAGGAGGACTCCTGAGGGATAGGGAGGGCGATCAGGACTCCCAGCTTCCTACCGAGGTACTAGGGGAACCCGGGAGGGTCTACGAGTCCTGGCAGTACGGTCCAGAAGGACTGGACCCTGGACGCGGGTGATGGGCATGGCTCCTGAAGGAGAATCTACAAGCCCCGTCCCTTCTTCAGTGGATGCCGAAGATTCCCTCGACGAAGGACCGGGCGCCTTGGTATTGGAGAGTGATTTGCTACTAGGCCAGGATCTGGAGTTTGAGGAGGAAGAGGAAGAGGAAGAGGAGGAAGGTGACGGCAACAGCGACCAGCTCATGGGCTTCGAGAGAGACTCTGAAGGTGGGTTTGTGAGACTTGGTTAAGTATTAGTGACCACTGAAACCCTAGTCCTTCAGGAGGTGGGTTAGGACTTAGTGTCAGTGAGCAAAACACCGTTTCCTGCCAACAACCAGGGCTGGTTCAGGTTAGGTTTGAGCTAGTTTCTTCATTTGCCTGATTGTCCAATCAGTTCTATCGGTATGACTTATGTGTAGTTCTGGCGCTGGTCAAAGTGGTATGACTAGGAAGTGATGAATCACTTGGAGCAACTGGTTAAAAGTAAATATCCTTATAACCATGTACCACTCCTTAGCCCATTCCTTACATGAGTTTATTTCTGAGTTTCAGGGAAACAACTCCTCATTCAAGCTAGTACTATGTCCAGCTCCCTTTCACCTGCAGCACAAGCTCCTTTTGTACTGAAGTTTTACTCTATCTTCAAGTACCCTTCCACATTCCTCTTCTCTGTAATCTTAGTACCACTCCATCCTAAATTGCTCTACCCACTCATGCCACTAATGAAGGATATTTTTGAAAGTCATTGAGGGAATCCATGTAAGAGGATCCATCCTTTAGGCTTAGAAGTGTTATACATTACTTCGTTTCTACTTCCAAATTTTGCGTCTTGAGAGTTTTGATTTTATAATCAGTTCCATACTATAAAGGTACCTTACTAATATAGAGTTTTAAAAAAGGTCTCAGATCTCTGTGTTTTTACATTATCACAAGTAGTTAATTACATTACTGATTCAGTCTGTGGACCACTGAGCCCTTGATCTTTTTCCATTAAGTGGAACTAGGTACAATTCTTGTCTTCACCAGGGTAGTCCAGGCTAGGTAGTACACAATTCATATTTACTTGTTGGGATCATTGAAGGGGGACGTATAGGGCCGAGCATATAGGGAAACCACAGCAAGAAAGGGAGTTTGGAGCCTGGTCCTAACACATGTTGATGTCTCTTCTCCTGTCTGTCTCACCAGGAGACTCTCTGGGGGCCAGGCCTGGGCTTCCCTACGGGCTGAGCGACGACGAGTCTGGGGGTGGCCGGGCACTAAGTGCCGAGAGTGAAGTTGAGGAGCCAGCCCGGGGTCCAGGGGAGGCCAGGGGTGAGAGGCCAGGCCCAGCCTGCCAGCTGTGTGGGGGGCTGACAGGTGAGGGGCCGTGTTGTGGGGCAGGAGGGCCGGGTGGGGGGCCCCCGCTGCCCCCACGGCTACTATACTCATGCCGCCTCTGCGCCTTCGTGTCCCACTACTCGAGCCACCTGAAGCGGCACATGCAGACACACAGCGGGGAGAAGCCGTTCCGCTGTGGTCGCTGCCCCTACGCCTCAGCCCAGCTCGTCAACCTGACGCGACATACCCGCACCCACACTGGCGAGAAGCCGTACCGCTGTCCCCACTGCCCCTTTGCCTGCAGCAGCCTGGGCAACCTGAGGCGGCATCAGCGCACCCACGCGGGCCCCCCACTCCTCCCTGCCCGACCTGTGGCTTTCGCTGCTGTGCTCCACGTCCAACCCGGCCTCCCAGTCCCACAGAGCAGGAGGGGGCAGTGCCCCGGCGACCTGAAGGTAAAAAGCTAGGGACCAAAGAATCTTGGGAAACGGGCGGTTGGCCACAGGGGTATTTGGATTCATAGCCCAGGTCTCATTTTCCCACAGATGCTCTGCTGCTTCCAGATTTGAACCTCCATGTGCCGCCAGGTGGTGCCAGTTTCCTGCCAGACTGTGGGCAGCTGCAGGGTGAAGGGGAGGGCCTCTGTGGGACTGGATCAGAACCACTGCCAGAGCTGCTGTTCCCTTGGACCTGCCGGAACTGTGGACAAGAGCTGGAGGAGGGGGAGGGTAGTCGACTAGGAGCTGCCATGTGTGGGCGCTGCATGCGAGGAGAGGCTGGAGGAGGTGCTAGTGGGGGGCCCCAGGGCCCCAGTGACAAAGGCTTTGCCTGTAGTCTCTGCCCTTTTGCCACTCACTATCCCAACCACCTGGCCCGGCACATGAAGACACACAGTGGTGAGAAGCCCTTCCGCTGTGCCCGCTGTCCCTATGCCTCTGCACATCTGGATAACCTGAAACGGCACCAGCGTGTCCACACAGGAGAGAAGCCGTACAAGTGCCCCCTCTGTCCCTATGCCTGTGGCAACCTGGCCAACCTCAAGCGTCATGGTCGCATCCACTCTGGGGACAAACCTTTTCGGTGTAGCCTTTGCAACTACAGCTGCAACCAGAGTATGAACCTCAAACGCCACATGCTGCGGCACACAGGCGAGAAGCCCTTCCGCTGTACCACCTGCGCCTACACCACGGGCCACTGGGACAACTACAAACGCCACCAGAAGGTGCATGGGCATGGTGGGGCAGGAGGACCTGGCCTCTCTGCCTCTGAAGGCTGGGCTCCACCTCACAGCCCCACTTCCGTTTTGAGCTCTCGGGGTCCGACAGCCCTGGGCACCACTGGTAGCCGTGCTCTCCATACAGACTCACCTTGAACTAGGCCTTTCTCCCGTCAGGGCCCTATGGATTGGCCCTGATTCTCCTGTATGTTTTATACAGATGGACCAGAAACCACCTTCTCTTTCTTCCCCGCTGGCCAGGGGCTCCATACAGACTAACCTAGGCACTATATGGACCAGCCCAAACCCCATGGGCAGGGGGCCCATATGGACCAGGGGGCCTTGCCCTGACTGATGCACTTCATGAGCTCAGTAGAAGGGCCCTGCGTTTACTTCCACTGTTCCCAGGGGCTGTGGAGGAACTGGTTGGGGGACTGCCCAGCCTCCCACCTGTTTATTTAACTTATTTCAGTGCTTTATAATAAAGGAAACACTAACAAAGCCATGTCTATGCTGAGTTAGCAGTGGCAAACACAGCCCAGCCTTACCCTTAGCACAGCAGCCCGCGCTAGGGGGGAGCAGGGGCAGTGAGGGAACCAGAGGTAGGCAGCAATCAGGCTGAGTTTAATGATGGGAAGCTGGGCCAGACCATACAGAGACCTCTGCCCATCCCCTTGGCCCATGGCCCAAGAAGCCAGAAGCAGCTGGGGGGAGCTGTGGTTCCTCCCCAAGGCAGGTAGCCATGGTCCCGTGGACTTTGTGCAAAATACTAAATGCTAATTTGGCATTGAGGGCCAGCTCTGAAAAGGGGATAATCCTTCGTACAGCTAGCCAAGGGGGAAGGGAAGGGGAAGGTAGGTTAGGAGGCCCCTGGCCGAGAAGAGAAAAGAAGATGGGAAGGAAAAGCCCCCCCAGCTTGGGAGATACAGGCATAGGGCAAGTTTCTGAACACTCCTCTGGGGTAGAGGGCAGACGTCCTAGAACTGGAGATCACAGATCCTCATCTCCAATGCCCTCAAAGGCGAAATTGCCGTGGACATCACTGGCACTGGCATCTGTGCTGGGACTGCCAATCCCTCGCAAGCTCACGGCACTCAGCTTGCTCTGTAACAAAGGCAGGGTGGGGTCAGAGGGCTCGAGCCTCCCAAGATCCCCCTCCAAACACCAACCTCACCAACCCCCATGGGAAACTCACTGAGAGTTTGACCATGGACTCCCGGCTGGCATCAGGTGACTCCTGGGGAAGAGGCGGCACAGGGGTCAGAAACCTCACTGAGGGGAAGTGGGGAGAGCTGGGGTACGGTTAAGGAGTAACACTTACAAGCAGTGGTGGGGACTTCACTGCTTGCTGGCTGTCTGAGCGTCTCAGGGTGCCCCCCACCCTCCTGCGTAGCATCTGCAGATGGAGATACAAGGCACTGGTAAAGGCAGAATCACTCCCTGTGGAATCTCCATCACTTCCCTTCTAAGGGCAAGCCTCACACCTGGGACGAGGCAGGGAGAACACAAGCACCGAAACTGCCTGGTCCACGCTTGCTGCTTACCTTCCTGATACTGCCCCAGATTTCTTCACCATCAGTTCATCTACCATGGACTGCAAGCAGATGCTCATCATGATAGCCTGAAGGCAAGAGGAGAGCTCAGCCTGACTAGAGCTGTCATCCTGAGCCCAGCATCCCTAAGACAAGGGCTCCAACTCACATGGAGTCCTGGGAACCCTAGACTTGGGTATCTAAGAGAGGCGGTGCAATGGGGTCCAGAGGAGGTCTGAGGGTGAGTTCACACCTGGGGGCTGGTGATGGTGACCCACTGGAGCCGGTCCTTGCTCATGAGGTATTCGAAAGCCAGTTCTAGGCGCACCTCGCCCCTGCCCCGGCCTGGGCTGCTTGTGCCTCCACTGGGCAATGGCACCTGGGAGAGGAAGGGAAATTAGGCTGAGTTCATTCTGACCAAGTTGCCTCCCTCCATGACTCACTGCAGACCATTCTTGAAGCTCAAGGCTTGCCAGGCCCTTATCCTAAAGGCCTCCCCCTCCTACCCCAACTCACAGAGGAGGTGACCCGCCAGCACCGCATGCGGGTGACCCGGAAGGAGCCTTCTCGGAGTTGCTGGCCAGGCAGGCGGAGCTGAAGGCTGAGCTCACTGTTGCCTGCGCTCACCACCACAGGACAGTCCTTCTCTGGGAAGTCAGCCACACAGGCATCGAAGCGCAAGTAGCCATAGTGCCGCAGTGTCTGGGCCAGCCGCAGGAACTGAAACCCAGTCATCACATGGGGTGCGTCAGGAGGGGAAGCAGGGCAGCTCAGAGTAAGCAGCCCTTGGAAGAGAGGCAGGGCTTACCTCCTTCTTAGAGACCTTCTCTTGCAAAGATTTGAGCTGCCGGTGCTGCTCCTTCGTGACCAGGATCCACCCACGCTCAATGTCTGATACTGTCTACAGTGGAGACAAGGGGTGGGGAGTTCGGAGTCCCCTGTCAGAGGTCCAAAGAAAGTGTCCAATTATCTCTGTCCAGCCTGACCCCTAGCCCCACATTCTTTGCAGTGAGTACTTGACTGAAATTAGCTTATAAAGTAGGGAGTGTAGAAGTTGTGCCAGGTACCCTGATAGTATTTTAGAACTTCCCCATGAACTTGGAAGAAAGACATGAAAGGAGTTTTCTTGGCAGAGGGGGACACCAGAGTCATTTTCAGGGGAAGGGTTCTAAGTCGGCTCCAAGCTCACCTGAGCATAAAGCAGGTTCAGGCCAACCCGGTTCTCCATGACATCGTCATCATAGGCAGAGTCCCAATAACTGTGAGGCCAAGGGGTGGAAAGGGGTAATGGGGCTAAGCTGGGGGTAAGGCAAGAGGAAGAATGGAAAATAGGGGCAAAACAGGAGCAATCTGGAACTACTGGGCTAATGGTGGTGTGGTGGGAGGCAGCTTGAAAGGCCTGCTAGAAACACCCGGTGCTACCGCCTTATCCAGATTATTCTGTCTCAATACATGGCCCAGTAAGCCAATCTAGCACCCTTTCCCTCCTCCAAGCCCAGCCCTGACCTCTTTCTTAGCACAATCTTATACTCTTGACTCCGAAGACTGGTAACAGACACATAAGGTAGTTCGAACTCTTGCAATTTCCGTACAACTGTGGGTTAAAAAAAAAAGAAAATGTCATGAGACTCAAGGGAAGGAAAATCAAGAGGGAGGCCCTGAGGAAATGCCACATTCTGGGGAGAGACAGGGAGGCAAATTCACTACCAGAAGCACAAAGAAGCAGTAAAGTATGGAGAAACTTACAGGAAAAGGCTCCATCCTCTTTTTCTCGAACTAGAAAGAGACTAAAGTATCCAATCAAGTCATCTGGAAGATCCAGCTTTGCAGCCACAGCCTGAGGGTAGGAAAGGAAGTACATTTCATCATACTGGCTGGTTCCAATCTTGCCCCAGCCCTGGACCCTGGGGTGCAGGGTAGTCCAGAACAAGCACCTCACCTCCAGGACATCTTCGGTCTGATCTGAAGTTAGCACACTGACAAGAACTTTCTGCCCATTGCTGAGCAGCACTTCCAAGGACACCTCTTCTGTGGGGACCTGCTGTGTCTCCTGGTTGTGAGCATATATGAGAATGGAAGGCATTCACTTTGTTAACCCTTGTACAGAATCCAGCTCAGACCCATCCCCATGTCTAGGTCCCTCTGGTGTCTAGTCTCGGCTGCTTAATTGCTGGGTTTCCCTGATTTCACTGATACAGCAAAAGCCCCATTCCATAAAAAACAAACCAGGATGACTCCTCTGTAGGTACCTCATTATAATGACATGACCTACAGGAGGGTCCTTCCCTTAAAACTTGGTCCCACTCAAAGCCTTACCTGTTGCGCCCGACGCAGGAAACTATTGAAGGTCTCACTGCTCCCAAGCAATGGGTCTTGCCGAACTGTGGGGACAAGAGAATGATGTTCCAGTAACTTAGGACTCCTTCCCGGCTCCTCCAAGTAGGTCCTCCCAGACCTCATTTCCTGGGTTGATGGTGACCTGTCATATCCCCAACTGGCCTCACCTCACTCACTGTTTGCATAAATTCTTCACCTGCCCCACCCTTGGCTGCCATCTTAGTTTGAGTCCAGTCTAACAATGAATAGGGAAATAACAATGATGTCAATCAAAAGCCCATCAGATACAAATTAAGCTTTCTCCAGAGATCTAAATCTAAATCGCTTTAAGATTATTTAGTATACTAGTATTTCTCAGACATTAGTGCCCAAATTGCTTTGCTAGTATCTAAAGCATCCTTGCATACTGCTTGCTTTTGCAATTAAATAACAGATCAAACAAGAGGCTTCCCAGGTCTAGAATTTAGAACCTTCCACAGTACCAGCTGTCTGGTCTCTCCCCATATTCCTCAACGCAGCCAGCCTAAAGTTCCCTCCAACCACTCACCAGCTTGCATGTACTTCTCTAACTGTTCTCTCCTCTGTTCTACCTCAGCAGGTGTCAGAGAGAAAAGCTTCTTTGGGGGAAATGCAGGAAGCACATGGCCCCATACTCCTTTCCGAAGCTATGTAGAGAAAGAGATACAACCCTTCACATATAACACAGCAGATGAGAATAGCAATCCATACTCACATGTTTGGGCTCCCCTTCCTTCCCTTAGTCCCTGTTCCCCAATCTATGCTGGTCATCTGGGAAGCAATTCCTTTGGCAGGACAGTATTTTCCAAGAAAGCCGTTCTTCCCGCCTAGATATAAGTTCTTTCCTATTTACTGTGTCCAAGTCAGCGCCTTCACAGTGTGGGGATGGTGTGTATGGGGCGGGGCCTAGGGAGCCCCTTGACTATTACCAAGACTGTTCATTAAACCCTCATAGGACACAAAGAGCTTTATAAGGACAATTTAAGTGTACAAATAGTTAAATAATAGCTAAGTATGTCCACAAAGCATCTTGGGATGTATAGGGACTTTACAAATCAACAGATCCATTTTTCAGCTGTAGCAGTTGTAGAAACTGAGAGGCTCAAAGAAATTAGTAACTTGCTCAAGGTTGCACAACTAGTTATCAGTAGAACCGGAACTCTAAACTGAGTTAAATAAAGAGTTCACACTGGTGAGAACAGAGAAACATTGAATCACAGATACATAAGGATAACTAGAACAGCTACACACACTGAAATGAGCCAAAGAACACAGAAGGAAATAGGTTAATGGTTTGTATGAGCAGGAAAAAAAATTTCAAGTTGCAGCTCAGATGACAGAAGGAATGTGCTTTGGCAGTGCAAAGGCGGGGAGGGAGGTCGCTTTTCGCACAGGCAGACGCTGAAGTAAGCCAGGAGACAGAGGAAGCAGGAAGGAAGATATGAGTATAGAGAAGAGCAGTTAGAGGGCGGACATTAAGCTTCTTAGGGAGTCCCTAGAAATGTCGAACGATAAGATAAGGTGTCAGATCCTCCCCTGTGGCAGTGATTAAAGGGGAACTACAGCCTACAGGAAAGCGAGAGGGAAAATAGAGATCTTGATGCCTCGTAGAGAAGGGCTTGAAGCTGCCTCAAGGCAGGGGTGCTAGTCCCACCTGCTCGTGTAACCCCAGGAGCTGGCTGTAGCGCACCCGACAGTGCAGGACTCCATTCACGTGAATGTTATAGGCCTGAGAACACAAAAGTAGGCAAGCGTTTTAGGGTCGTTATCCGGACGACCCCTTAGAGAACCCTGGACATAAGTTGCCTGGCACAGCTCCGCCTGAGTAACGCGCCAAGGCCTTTCAAGGGTTTCTCAGTCTGTTTCCCCAGGGCCAGGTCCCAAAGCAGAAGGACCCTCTGGGGGAAACTCGGGCGCTGGTGTCGCAGTCTCCCTCCCCAACAGGCCAGTAACGCCCACCAGAGCAGCCGCGGCCCAGCAGGGGTAGGCGACGCGGCAGAACAAAGAACCTACAGGAGCTGGGGCGACCTCTGGACGACTGTGAGACGTGACAGAAGCTCCCAGCAAGGCCGTCGGGAGGGTCGGCAGACTGCAGCCAGGCCAGAAGGGTGGCGGCCTGGCCTCCGAGGCCGCTCGGAAAGGACTCCGGCCCGTTATCCCCGCCCCAGCCCGGCCCGGCTCCGGCCGCTCCTCACCACGTAGGCAGAGCCGCCGCTGTCCCCGCTGCGGGATTCGGTTTCAGGAATGGAAAAGTGCATGCTCCTTGCGGCAAAGCCCAGCCGGGGTCCGGACTGTGAGGGCCGCAGAGGGTTTGCACGCTCGCCTCCGTTGCTCAGCGAGTGCCCGCAGCTTCACTCGCCATTTTGGGGGGTAGGGCGGGGGAGTAGCTGAGATCGGATGTGAGAAGGGCGGTGGGACCTACGCTCTGGGGCCCAGCATCGCCAGCATACTGGGAACTGTAGTTTAAAGGGCAGGAGGAGCCCGCAGCGACTGGAAGACCTAATATGGCCCTCATCGCCACCCGTAGCCCGGGGCGGAGCCGCAGTGCATGTCGGAGATTGTAGTCGGCTTGGGGCTGCGCGCCGAGAGCGTCCGCCCAGGCGGCGCTGTAGTCCCTGTGACTGCGGCGGGCGGAACCGAGGAACGAGGCTGATGGCTGCCGTGGCTGTGGTTGTTCGCAAGGGTAAGTGAAGGGCCAGGGCGCTCCAACAGGTACGTGAGCCGACGGGTGCCGGACAGCTGCCGCTGGGCCCTGAGCCCCTCTGGCCGCTGTGGTTAAGTTCCCGCGCCACGCCGGACGCTGGGCCGCACTGCCTCGGGCGCAGCCGGGAGCGCGCACCGGCTGGTTCCCATGAGAAGGGTGGGTGCTCCTCCTTTCTCCCTCCTCCGCCCGCCCTTTGATCCTGCCGTGCCCTGCGTCCCCACGCGGATCCTTGGCTCGCCTCTAGCCTGGCCGCGGAGTCGTGGTCATGCCCACCCAGCAGCCAGCTGCGCCTTGTTCGTGTCACCCCAAACCCTCCCGGAGCCTCTCTGGCTCACTCTGTGCCCTGTTTTCTGATGCAGACTCGGGATCCGGGATGAAGGCGGAGCTCTTCCCCGGCCTGGGGTAAGTGAGTGTGCTCTCCCAAGCCGCCTGTCAAACGCTATGCAGGAGGCCATGTCAACTTCATTCCGCCTCCGCCTCCATCCCTGTCTCACTTTATTTCTCTCGGTAAAGCTAAGAGGTTTTAGAATTCTTTCCGCGCTAACGGCATGTAACCCCGACCCTGGAAGAGAAGCTTCGATCCCTGTAGGATGTTGTAAACTTTAATGGGTAGCGGGTGAGAGAGAGGATTAGGGACTTTGCCATGTGGAAATTCTTGTGAGAATACTTTGTGGACATACTTAGCTATTTTATTTATTCACCTTTGAGGTTGTTGGGGATGAGCAGTATTCCATGTGTTTCAGGCAGCGGGGAGGGAGATGACCCAAGAAGAAAAGCTGCAGCTGCGGAAGGAAAAGAAACAGCAGAAGAAGAAACGGAAGGAGGAAAAGGGGGCAGAACCAGAAACTGGTTCTCCTCTATCTGCAGCCCAAAGTCAAGGTGCAGGGGCTTTTTATAAAGGGCGGGTGTGGAGCTGGGAGAGCGATGTGTGACAGAGAAGAGGGGGAGACAGGACAAAGTTGGTTGGAGCAAGAAGAGAGCAAGAAAGTTTAGATAAACAGGGAGAACAGCTTTGATGGGGGCATAAATATTACCTGCTTGAGGCTTGGGCATCTCTTTCTTCTACCTTTAGTAGGGGCAACCAAAGAACTGCCAGGATCCAGCAGTCAGTTGGGCACTGCTGGGGAGACAGTTACAGCTGCTCGGAGTAAAGCCGAACTTCGTGCTGAACGGCGGGCCAAGCAGGAGGCTGAGCGGGCACTGAAACAGGCAAGAAAAGGCGAACAAGGAGGAACACCTCCTCAGGCCTGCCCCAGCACAGCTGGAGAAACCCCCTCAGGTATCTTCTTTTCACTTCCAAGATCTCTGTTGATTCTAATTCTTAGGTTAGCTCAGGCTTTTCCATAGTAAAACATCTCTCCCATTCTTGGTTTCCAGAGTTCAGAATTCTCCCCTCAACCTCATTCTGTTCCTATTTCTTCTCTTTTTTTTCTCCTCCCTCTGTCCAGTTTTTCTTGATGTCTTCTATGCCATAAAAACATATTTTCCAACATCACCTACAGAGTCTTGAAAACATGATCGTTATCTTTTAGGAGTGAAGCGTCTTTCTGAGCACAGGCAGGTTGATGACTCCTCACTTCTGAGGCGGCTTATTAAAAAACCAGAGCGACAACAGGTAGGAAGTGAGTTTGGTTTGTGGCCAGAAAGAGCCTAGGGAGATGGGATAGAGGGAGGAAAGGTGCTTGGGGAAAAATGAGACCCTGGAGAAGGCCGGGTGTTTGGGTTTAAGTAGTTTCGTTGTTTACTTCCTTTCCAGTTTCATCCCATGTTTTAGTGTATGTGCTGTTGAAGCGAGCACATTCATCCTATGTTTTAAACTCTGGGCATTGGTCCTGTTTCCTATTTTTTCAAGGTTCCTACACGAAAAGATTATGGACCTAAAGTCAGTCTCTTCTCCCACCTACCCCAGTACAGCAGACAAAATTCTTTGACCCAGTATATGAGGTAGGATCTTATGAAATTGTCATAACTTTTACACCTGAAGGGTTTTAGTAATTCTGTAGTGAAAGTGACTGGAAATGTGAGATTGGATCTATGGGAAGAAGCATGAACACAAGGCACAACTCCAGAGAAAATGGGGGTGTTTGTGCTAGTGAAGGAAGTTCCTTTTCATCAGGGGCAGGTGGGCAGTAGGTGCTCAAGCTCCCTTGCAAAGTGTGTGACACCGCCATCCCATCAGCATCCCATCCTCTGTGATCCACCCAGCCATGGTGCGACTCGGCCTACAGTACTCCCAGGGCCTGGTCAGTGGCTCCAATGCCCGGTGTATTGCCCTGCTTCATGCCTTGCAGCAGGTATGTCCCACCTATCCCCTCTTATGACCCATCCCCACCTTCCCCAACACTACCCTAGCTTTTATAACCTAAATTAATCTGGGGGAAAGAGGAAACTACTCCACCTTTAGAACACTTCCTTAGTGAAGCTTACCCTATCCCCCCTTCAGAGACCTTTATTAGGGATCATTTTACTGATCACTTGTGTACACTGTAGGTGATTCAGGATTACACAACACCACCCAATGAGGAACTCTCAAGGGACCTAGTGAACAAACTAAAGCCCTACTTCAGGTAAGGACAGTCATTACAAGTCCACTCCTAGCTCACCTAGTTCTTTTCTTGTACTCTTTCTTTTTTTCTTCTTTTTTCATTTCTCTATTTTCTGTCTTATTTTTAAAGTATTTTTTAAATGTGGAAGCTTTATAAGTTGAGTCACACAAATGTTGTTTTAGCTTCCTGACTCAGTGCCGTCCCCTGTCGGCGAGTATGTGCAACGCCATCAAGTTTCTTAACAAGGAAATCACGGGTGTGAGCAGCTCCAAGCGGGAAGAGGAGGTGATGAATATGAGGAATGAGCAAGGCATGCACCTGGGGGTAGAGCTGAGAAACATGTTCAGGACTCCTAGGAGAGGCAGCTTGGCCATTTTTCCCTGATCAAGGGTTAAGGAAGTGGTTGGGCTGTCTGACTTGCGTCAACTTTGGGGTCCCCTTTAGGTTCCCCTTGAGCCCATCATTATGCACATATTCAAATATCTGACACGATCATCAAGGAAGAAATGTGTCTATTTTTGTTCCCTGTCCATCTGACTGCATTTAGGCCAAGTCAGAACTTCGATCAGCCATTGATCGCTACATAAACGAGAAGATTGTGCTGGCAGCTCAGGCAATTTCACGCTTTGCTTCTAAGAAGATCAGTAATGGAGATGTGATTCTGGTATATGGATGGTATGGTCCAGACGTTATGACTGAGTAAATGTTGGGGAGATTGAAATGATCTGAAGAAGGGACGACCTCTTTGCCCTTTAGGAGTTAGTGACATTATAACAATCCTCTCTATTCACTCCAGCTCATCTCTGGTTTCACGAATTCTTCAGGAGGCTTGGGTTGAGGGCCGGCGATTTCGGGTGGTAGTGGTGGACAGCAGGCCACGGCTGGAGGGAAGGCACATGCTACGTTCTCTGGTCCGTGCTGGGGTCCCTGCCTCCTACTTGCTGATTCCTGCAGCCTCTTATGTGCTCCCAGAGGTGAGGGCAGAAGAAAGGGACTCCAAAGATGGAGTAAAAAGGTTTACCAGTATAGACAATGCCACCTTCTAAGGGTTACAATTATTTAGAAAGATTAGAATGATATAGCCCTGTTTATATTTAATGGGGAAAACATCTACAGCATGTTATAGCAGTCTAGCTATTGAGGAACATATTAAACTAGCAACCACCAAGAAAAAACAAGACAAAAAGTACCTTCAGAGTTTAGTTTTTCTGTGGGAGGTGCGGTAGGTCATTTTGGTCAGGTGTTTTCCAAGAGCCAGCATTAAGATTTGTTATTCATTGTCTTAATATTGTCCTGGGCAGGAGTGGGGAACCTCTTTCTGCATTGATCACATGACATTTTTTTCTCCTCTCTACTCTCCAAAATAGGTTTCTAAGGTGCTATTAGGAGCTCATGCACTCCTGGCCAATGGGTCTGTGATGTCACGGGTAGGGACAGCACAGCTGGCCCTAGTGGCACGAGCCCATAATGTGCCAGTGCTAGTCTGCTGTGAAACATACAAGTTCTGTGAGCGTGTGCAGACCGATGCCTTTGTCTCTAATGAGCTAGGTAAGAGGCCCAGGAGGGCAAAAGAGAAGGTTCCAGGGGATCTGAGAAGATTTGGGGAGAGGGGAGGTCGAACAGCTTGTTTTCTGAAAGGATGTAAATGAGTACTCCTCCCATTGCAGATGACCCTGATGACCTTCTGTGTGAGCGAGGAGAACATGTGGCTCTGGCTAACTGGCAAAACCACCCAACCCTACGGTTGTTAAATCTGGTCTATGATGTGACTCCTCCAGAGCTCGTGGACCTGGTGATCACGGAGCTGGGGATGATCCCATGTAGTTCTGTACCTGTTGTCTTACGAGTCAAGAGTAGTGACCAGTGAATAAGTCAATAAAGATGTATTCCCTACGCCCAGCTGCCTTTGTCTCTTTTAGCATCATCACCACTTAGGAGTCCAGACTTCTCAAATCCTCTTAGCACTTGCTGCCCACCTCAGACCTTTATGGAGACTCTCTGAGTTGACTAGCTCCATGCCAGTGCTTTGGGGCCAAAGTGAAGGTTAGTATGGAAGACCAAAAACTATCCTGAGTCATCAACCATTTATTGAGCATCTGTGTGTCAGACACTGAGCTAGATATGGGAGGAATATAAAGACAAATAAGAACCCTAGCTTAAGTTTTAGGAATTAATATATTAACATTTATATTAAATAATTATATATGAGTGATAAGTAATTGGTGTTTTTAGTATTGAGTATTGTGTGTCAAATGGTTCTAATCCCTTTCTTATCTGTTTAGGATGAATCCAGTTCTATGGTGAGATTTTAGAGATGAGAAAACTGAGGCATAAAGAAGTTGTTATTTGCCAAGGCAACACAGCTAAGGCACAGAGAAGTTAAGTTACTTGCCCAGGATAACACAATCGGTAACTAAACCAGCATGTGATCTCAGGCATTCTGAAACCAGAGACTGTGCCCTTAACTTTTATGTAATCTGCCGTTAAGGAACACTCATCATGATGAATGAAGACAGACAATATCTACAGCATAGGATAAATTCTACTATTAGTATGAACAGAGTTCCTATGAACAGCAACCAAGTTTGATGCCAAGAGATCTAATAAGGTTGGAGAAGACTTCACAGGTAACTTCTGACCTAGTTCTTGGTGGATAAGTTTCCCAGTTGCAAAAGAAGGGGAAGGCAGATCACCAGAGGAAATAACTTGGACACAAAGACAGAATAGGCCTTAAAATGAGCAGTGAGGCTAGACCAAGGCTTATGTGGACAGTGAGTGATAAAGCTGCAAAAGTAGGTTGGGTTGGGACCAGAGTAAGAGTCTAACCATTGTGGTTAGCATAAAAAAAAAAAAAAATGGAGAGTTCATTTAGTGTATATGTGTGTTTTATTGAAAAATTTCAAGGAGCACAAAAGTAAATTATATGCAAAGAATCCACATCACCAGATGCAATAATTGTCCAGATTTGCCACATTTGCTTTTATTTCCCTTTTTTCCTTACTTAAGTTACTTAGAGCAAATCTCTGACATTATATCATTTCACTCCTACAAACTTGAGTATGAATCTCTAAAAGGAAAATTTACCACTTTATTATTTATTACATTGTTGTCGTTCAGTCCATAATCAATTCCTTGTCTCAAAAATGGTTTTTTATAGTTGGTTTGCTTGAATCAGGATCCAAACAAAACCACACATTGGTTATTGTTTTAAATTTCTTGTAATCAAAATCAGTCTTCCCCTCTCTTCCTTTTTTCTCATGACATTGACTTGAGAAACCAGTTTGACCGTGTTTCATACTTCCTCACATCAGGAGACAAATAATGGTTGTTTGTTCCATTTTCAGTGTTAGGTGGGTCCAGACATTTTCGTTTCCCAACAAGCTTTCATTTAGTGGTTTTATCCACTGGTGATTGTTGCCTAGATTGTCATTAGGAGATGATACAAAATGGTGATTTTTCCCTCCTAATTCTATCATTCTTTCCACATTTACAAGCTGATAGTCATTTCTAAAGAACTCCCTCTCATCAGCTATTATTCTGAATTACAATTCACACTGGAAAGGCAGGATAAATACTTAATTCTTACCTTTATTTGCCATTTTTCAGGAATTGATCACCTGTTACTTCCAGTGGTATACAATGACTAGTTGATTTTTTGCTTTTTCTTTTTAAAAAGATCATTATGAATTTGTAGTTTTTATATATTGAACATACCACTCAGTCATCAAAATTAAGCAGAGGTTCAACAGGCTCAGCTCTTTACTTTAGAAAGTTAACTGGTAGAGATTCGACATGAGAAACAGATCAATTAAAAGGTTGATGCAGTGTTGTCTTGTTTCAGTGTTACTTGAACATTGCTTCTTCCCCAATAGATGATAAATTTCTGATGGCAGGAACCATATGGTTTGCTTTTCTCAGATTTCCAAAACTCATGGCCCCTTCCTGGGCAATTACTGGACACTTAAACACCAGGGGTGTCTTCATCACTGTGAGTTAAGCAGGAAAAAAATCTGTGGTGTGGTGTTATGTAGAGATGCTATAACTAACAGTTAACACTTGAAGTGTGAAGACACGCTGACACAAAAATCTGTGCTAAATGTTTATATTGCCTATCAAAATTACAAATGCACCTAAACTTTGGTCCAGTAATCCTGCTTCTAGGAATTTATGCGACATTTATAGTCACACATTTGAAGTAACTTGTATGCAATGTTATTTACAGCAGCACTGTTTATAATTGCAAAAGACTGGAAACCACCTAAATACCCATTAATATTAATAAGAGACTAAGTTATATTACATTAATATAATTAAATATTAAGCAGTCGTAACAGAGAATGAGGTTTTTATGTTCAGAAATGGAACAGTCTCCAAGGTACACTCAGTGAAAAGCAAAGTGCAAGATGTGTATAATTGTTGTTTGAAATAAAAGGGGGAAAGATATATATTTGCATATGCATATAAATACCTAAAATATCTTGGACCTGTAACAGCAAACACTGCTTGTGTACATGTGGTCTGGGAGGCTGGAGACAGGTGGAAGAGAGTCTTCACTTTACACCCTTATCTTGAATTTTGAGCTATGTGACTGTCTTATTACAAAAATAAATACAATTATTAATATAAAAAGATTTTGCAATAGTTCAAGATAGCCTAATCTGAGGCAACAGGAATGGGGAGGAGACAGTCTTTTCATAACAGAAGTAAATGTTTGAAACTGAGAGCTGTCCATCAGACAGGCATTTAAGATATGATGTATTGGGGAACTGAAGCCTCAAGTGCACCCAGTTTTGCGCTCTCACAAAGGAGTTGTTCCTAAACTACAGCACAGCCTTAACTTGTCTTTAGGTCACTGAGGAGAAGGGGGCAGAGATGGGAGTCCCTTCACTCCAGTTTATAAATCCTAGCTAGCTCTTCCCATGCTTTTCTTAAATGTTTTGTGTAAATGAAGGAATTTAATGAGAAATTATTTGGGAACAAAAAGGGTTTACGTCGTCCCTTCAAGTTCATCATTCTTACATCCTGGACACTCCCACTAGATTTGCGGAGACGTGTGAAATTTATATGGCTTTAAATGCTTCAAGCAAGGGTGGAAATTTATTCTCTCCTATCCACCTCCCAGTGAGGAAGTGGGGCAAAGCCTATGACCAAGGCGAGGGTCCAAGCTCCAGTGTTACTCGAGTGCAGCGTCCCCATGCCAGGTTTTTCTACTCCTGCTCTTTCCCTATCTTGTCCTTTCCCCAAATCCCCTTTCATTGTGTATCCATGTTACGTCCATCTTTGACTTCACAAGAGAGACTGAGAGAGGGGGGGCGCGGGGGGGGGTGCCGCTGCGCAGCGGAGGCCAAAGTCGTCTTTTGGTCGCCAGCAGCAAGGATTCCTTTGTCTCCCAGCCTCCGTCTTCGGCTCAAACAGCACCAAACTTGCAGGTTAAGATTCACGTCCAGGACATGGTTCCATAGTAGATCGGTTAGTCCTTCTGCCTTACACGCAGAAAGCCCTCGGTTCGTGCCCCAGTGGAGCCACAGCCTATGGTCTACAGCCATGCCATCCAAGTCCTATGTCTGGAAGCTAAGCAGGGTCGGGCCTGGTTAGTACTTGGATGGGAGACCACCTAGGAAGACCAGTTTTTGTAGGTAAAAAATAAAAAACAAACAAAAAAAACCCACGTCTGGCCTGGCCCTGACGGCCGTAGTCCGGAAGTCCTGAAGGACAGCCAGTAGTCAGCGCTCCAGACCAACTGCGCAGGCGTCAATCTTCCTTTCTTGACACTGCAGTTCCCATAAGGCCATGCAGCGTCCCCTGCTCCGCTGAAGCCCAGGAGCTTCCCAGGCTCTGAAAGGGCTGGGGAACTCTCCCCGCACTGCATCATGGAATACATAGTCTAACAGAAAACGCCTTTGGGCACAAACTCCCAACCAAGCTCACGTGTTTACCTTTGCACTGGCTGCGGCGGCAGGGCGGGGGTGGGAATGGGAGAGCATCCATGAAGAGTAGCTATCAGATTTCGTCATAAAACCGCGACCAGACGGGCGGCGCCATCTTCGAACTTGGACTTCCGGAAGGACTTTGGTGAGGGTGAGTGTACCGCAGCGGGGTGTGCGGGGGGCCGCATGATTATTTCTCTCCCTCCTCCTTTTGCCGTAACACTAAGATATTGGGAATGAACTCCCGGCTCCGCTATTCCCTTTCTGCACGAAATCGCGACCTCCAGCCCCTGCGCCGCTACAGAAACCATCATCCTCCCCACTTTCTTCCCCTCGGTGGCAAGCGTGCATCCCCCATCTCTGCTAACAACGGGTCTTGCCTCCTTCCCCCACGCGGTGTCCGTAACGCGGCATGCTGTGTTCTTGCCTCGGTGCCTCTTACATTACACTCCATCGACTCTGAGCGTACAATAGTCCTCAGCCTTAGACAACTCAGGGCTGACCTCGGCACCGGCTAATGGTGAAAGCTGTCCCCATGCCCAGAAGTGAGAGAGGGCAGGTGGTCACTCCTCTAATAGTCGAGGTTCAGTCTCCTCATTCTGCTATGTCGTAGCCTCTTCCTCACTGAGGCTTTTCTAGTCCTGGGGGTTGTGCCCCGCGCGCTGCAACCCCATTGGCGTAGCCAAGGGCCAGTTATGTTTCCCTGTTTGGTCCTTTTATCACATAGCAAGTTGGCAGCCTGCTGGGGAAGGCAGAGGTGACGACTTCAACTCCACCCCTGATAACCCACTTTGTTAGAGTGGCGTAAGGTATAGCCAAGCCTCTTCGCCTCTGCGGCATATTGTTACACAAACTTAAGTCGTTCCTGTGCCACCCATTCTTATCAACTGTACAATTATTTTCTTAATAGTTTTCTTTGATTTATTTTAAAAATTTAAGTGATTTAGTCTCTAAGCAATATAGGTGAAACCATGGGGGTCATGGGCTTGTTACAGTTTTTTCAACAAGTTAAAATAAAAACAGTTGTCAAAATTGTTCATTTTTGTACCATGAAAAGCGTTTTGCATACCACCAGTTGTACCATAGGAACACTTTGGGAAACAGTTTATTAGAAACAGTGTGTTTAAAGAAACTCCTTATTTGAGGAACATCTAATTATTTCCCTTGTCTGAGGAGGTCAGGCTGGCAGCCTGGAACAGCATGGGACCCAGACAAATCGGGGTACAAATGTAAAATTTTATAAACTCTATTATTAATTTACTGAACATCCTTTACTGTGTCCAAAATTTGTATTGTGAAATCATAAATGGAAATTAACCATCATATGGTGCTGTTGCCTTCAGCTACAGGTAAGATTCAAAACTAGAAAAATATTAGAAGAAAATAAAATAGGATATGTTTATATCGGTAAGGTAGAAAATGCCTTTTTAAGACACAAAACAAACCATAAAGGAGAAGATTGAGAAATTTAACTAACTTCAGTTTCAGAAGAACATTATAAACAAAGTTTAAAAAGTAGATACAGAGAGAAACTATTTGCAACACAATTAACTCAACAGATCAGTAAGGAAAAGATCAGTTTGCCCTAGAAATACAGGCAAAGTATATGCACAGGTAGATCATAAAAAGACATATAAATGTCCAACATATAAAATAAATTAACTTCAATTATTATCAGGTCATTGAAAATACAGTAAGGAAGAATTCTTTCACCCATCAAATTGGCAAAAATTAAAGATTGACAAGGGTGGTAAAATGGCTACTGCAATACAGTTAGTGGGAATGTAAATTGGTTTCATTTGGTAAACTGTTTGGCAGTATCTATTAAATTTAGATATGTGCATATCCTTCAACCCAGTGCACAAATTCCACTTCAGGTGCTCATTCTAGAAAAATAATTTCTCATTAGTGAAGACATCTTTACTGGAATACACATAGCAGTATTATTTGTAACAATATAACTCGATTATCCTTAAATAGAAATAGCTAAATAAGCTATAATTCTATAGGACATATAGTAACTAAGAATGAGATAGATGTATGCATATTGATATGGAAAATCTTTAAGACATACATAAAAGTTCTCTTAGCTGATCTCCATTTAACTTCTTTATGTTAACTGATGTTCCCCATTTCCTTTGTAAAGTGTACAGACCGATGCCCATGGCACACTGAATGCTCAAAGTCATGTAGGCTTTTCTCCTTTAGGCCTAGTCACTCTACTCCCACTAGTTGAGTTGAATACTTACCAAGACTCATTGTATTGATTCCTGAATTTGTGTCTGTTGGTTTGTCATTATATTTATATATTGTTATATATTTAAATTTTAAAGGAATTTGAGTATGATTTATTGTCTGTATTAAAACTAAGCTGAAATATGGAAGATAAACAGGTGTTTTATTGTTATTCTTTATATTCTACACATTTATAACTGTTTTGTATCAACTAAAATTTTTATTAAAACAATTCTAAAACAGAAAAGAAAGCAAACTAAGTTGAATGCTTTGGAAACATAAAAGAAATGAGTTTGCAAACAAGCAAAAGAGCTGGCAAATAGGTGTCATTGAAATAACTGTAAAAGATTGAGGAACATTTATAAAAATTTGGAAGGTTACTGCTCTTAAATTGCTTCTCAAAAGTGTCTTTCAAGAAAAGAAGTAAGTAGTCTCGGTGCTCCTTGCTGCTGAGAGGTCAAGTTAAAGAGACTGAGAAGTGTCAATTGGATTAACTAACAGTAATTAATGACTTTAGCTTCAGTGATTAGTTGGGGGCAATATGCCAGTTAGGATGAAGCAGGGTAATTAAAACGTAAGGGCAGACAACTCTTTCAAAGGTTTAACTGTGAGAGGGAAGAGGAGGATATTAGTTGGAGGAGGAATATGGGTTGAAGGATAATTGTGTGTTAAGATGAGAATTATAAACATTTAAAGGCTGTTTGGAAGGAACCAATGGAAAGGAAAGGATAAACACCTCCAGTTTCCTTAGGAGATGTCGGGGAATGGGTCTAGAACACAAGTGCAAGGTTTAGCCTTAGAAAGTAGATGAGGGAAGGGTTCAGATGCAGAGAGTGTTAGGCTACTTGACAAGAAATTGAAGTATTTCCCATCTACTAGCTTTGGTTTTTGTTTCAGAAATCACAAAGTCATCTGCTGAGAACCAGGGGGTAAGACACTGGAGTAGAGAGAAAGTGATTGCTAGCTTGGCAGCTTAGATGCACACATGGAGAAGACAGATTATTTGGTTCATCCAGGACTTGGATTTTGCCAGGAGTGTGGAACAAAAAGACAAGAAAGGAACTTCATAATAAGAAGAATCTGATGAAAATAAAGGAATCTAAGCAAGATTGGATGTGATCTCTCCATAGGGAGAAATTGGAGAGATCAATGGATAGAGTGGCTTGATATGGTTGAAGAGTAGATATAGTGATAGTAGTTGAGCAGTCTAGCTGTAATGATGGGAGATTGTAACCAGATAGTGGATGTTTTAGTGATTTTTGGAGGTTAAAAGGTTTTATGTGATGACAAGGTCCGGGGTATGACAGTGTAGTGATTAGTAGTGCTTCACCTCAATGTTATGAGCTTCAAAGGAACAAGGTTTTTACAGGAGGGGAAGGACTGCTGGTCAAGAAGTGGCACTGTAGAGAATTGCGAAAACACTGACCCCACTTTCTACCCTGGGGTAAGTGGGATGCGAGAGAATGAGCAGCCTCCTCTTGAGAGCCTGGAAAGCTAGAAATTTCATTTCCTGGAAATTTACTATCCAAGATTCTGAATATGATTTAGGTCTTGCCAATCAGATGTGCTCTTGAAGAACTCAAAATTGTACTTGAATTTAGAGAGGAGAGAGGCAGGCCAGAAGGTATGCATTTTGCTGGTGCAGATTGTGGCAGTGGTATGTTTCTGGATCTGGGAGTCAGAGAATGGTCTTCCCCATTTACTCAGGTCACTTTCTGATTATTGCAGAGGCAGCCTGTTTATGGAGCCATCAGCTGTAAGCAGGAGCTTCTTGATTCAGCAGGTGGCTCCCCATCATGGCATAGGAGAGGCCTTGAATCAGCAGCTATAAAACAGCTCCTCAATTTGACAAGCACTTATTCTTAAACTGTCCCTCACCCCACCCCACCCCTCCTAAGATCCTCTGTGCAGGTGATTCTCAAACTTGAGTGTGCATCAGAATCCCCTGAAGGCCTAGCTCCATCCCAGAGTTTCTGATTCAGTAGATCTGGGGTAGGATTTCCAAGTGTTGCTGAGGCTGTCAGTTCTTGGACCACACTTTGAGACCCACTGATGTGAATCATTTAATACCCTTTAATTATTAAGCCTCTTTTAGCTTGAACTGACTAGAGAGGATTGTGTTCTATGCAACTGAACCTTGACCAATATAGAGGGCAATATCCATTTTATTCACATCTTCTCTGTCCTTACCTACTTGATCTGTCAATGATTAAAGGAAGTAGTTTTTGAATTTCCTGTAGATTTTGCTTTATGTGTTTTGATGCTATGTTGTTTGATATCTAAAGGTTCATGGCATTTATATGATTTGAAGTTTGTTTTTTCTTTCTCCCCTCTTTAATTCCCCCAACTTCTTTTTTTTCTCCCTTCTTTAATTTCACACCCCCAAACTTCCACCTCTGACCTATGGATATTGCCATTTCCCTTTTTTAAGAACTGAATCTCTGAAGGCGGGTATCTCCCTTTTTTAAGAACAGGGTCTCAGAAAGCGATGTGTCTCCCCCCACACTCATGGCGTGCACCTGGGGAACCTGGCGCACCTGCGGTATGGTCTGTGGCTCCACATGGGGCCAAAACCCAGGACCTTCTGCATGTAAAGCAGACGTGCTAACCACTACACTATGGAGCCACCCCCTAATTTGAAGTTTTGTTCATTATAAAGCACTTTCTTTTTGTTCCATTTAATACTCTTTCTCTTGAATTCAACTTTGCCATTACCACCAAAATTTTTCTTTTTGCTTACATTTGCCTGGTATATTTTAATTCTTTTTACTTTCAGCTTTTTGAGTTCCTTTGGTTTAGACATCTCTTAAAAAGCATGTAATTGTTTGACTTTTTAAATCAATCTGAATCTTTATTCTTCCTTTTTTATTATTTATTATTATTTATGCCTACAGCACCTGGTCTTCCTAGGTGGTCTCCCATCCAAGTACTAACCAGGCCCAAACCTGCTTCGCTTCTGAGATCAGACATCGGGCTCATTCAGGGTGGCATGGCCGTAGACCATGGACCGTGGCAACACTGGGGCACAAACCCAGGACCTTCTGCATGTAAAGCAGACGTGCTAACCACTACACTATGGAACCACATCCTTTATTCTTTCTTTTAATGGATGAATTTATCTGATATATGTTTTTTATACTAAATGTTTTATCTTGCTTCCATCATCTCTGTATGTGTGCTTCCTTATTAATCTTTTATTGTGTGGTCTTTTAAAAAAATTCCTCTGGTTCTTATAGCCTACTGCATATTTTGGAAGCAATATAGTATACTGTTTTTAGTTATATTAAACATATAAATGGTATTAATAAACTTACATTTTTTAATTTACTAGCCTTAGAAGCAAAATTAGGATACTTCTTTTGTCTTGGTCCACTACAACCAGAACACTGTTATTTTTACATTGGGGGCCTTTAAAATTTGTAAGTTAGAATCTGTTTTATAGCCGTGGTTATCATGGTGGTTTAAACTCAGTTGCTGTTATGACTAGGGTAAGTGGTTATTGCCAGTCTTTATACCACAACTTCTCCATTAGCAAGTTCTTTATATTGATTTATTGGCTAAAGTAGGTCTTCAAGTGGATTATTTTTAAGGATTATGGATAAATTTTGTAACTCGGTGTAAGACACCGAGAACGTCATTTTGTTGCTTTTACATGAATGACAGACATCCCAGTTAAGTAAAGAATTCTCTTGATTGTTTTAATGTTTTTTATCTTCTGGAATCAGTTGTTTTTGAGAACTCTGAGGCTAATCTGATTTTTCCCCCTTTGTAGAAGAAATTTAATATGTTCATTAAGTTATTTCTTCATCTGGTTGATTCTTTGTTGATTTTTGTTTCCCATTGACACTGTAAGCCCTTTGGATCTATAGACCGAGGTCTTCTTTCATTTCAGGATAGTATTCTATTTTTTACTTCAGGAAATTTTCTTTTATTCATTTTTTGTAGTTTTTTTTTTCTGTGACCATTTTTCTTCTCTCTTCTTTAAGAGTATTAGTTTTTCATATGTTGGCTTCCCGTTTTCTTTATTCCATCCATATCATCTCACTAATCACTTTCATCTCTTTGCAACCTGTGTGCATTTTCTGAAACCCATCCTTCATATCATTCATTTCCTTTTCAGCAGTATAATTTCAACATTTTGCATCTCTGGTTTTCATTTCTATAATTTTATTCTTTTGCTGTTTCTTATGACTGCCAGCTCATTTTTTACATTGCCATTGTTTTATCTTTTCTTTGATCTCTTGTTTTTGAATTACACAGTCTGTCTTTTTTGAAAATATAGAAGCTTTTGTTAGAAATTTTCTTCCGTTTTCTGGAGACTTTCTTTGAAAGGTGCATTTCTTTCTCTTTCTTTCTTTTTCTTTTTTTCATTTGTTTGTGTCTTGTATTCTTTCTGTAGTATCTGTGCATAGATCCCATTTGGATCCTTTTTGCTTATTTCTAATTTTGAATAGAGTAGTTCTGCCATGACTTGCTATTTACCAAAGAACAATGTAGGTAAATTCTCACCGACCTATATTTACCTTGACATTGTTGTATTCTATCTTTAGCACATGATTTTTATGTTGCATCCACAGCACCTGAGTCAGAGGGTTGGCAGTTTATAATCTGCTTAGATTGTAGTTTCTTTAAGAGAGACAGTTGGGGGGAACTTTAATTTGTGTAATATTTCTTAAAGAGTTTATATTACCACACATTGCCACTGAGGCTGATGATTTCTTTATCCTCAAGACATAGAAAGACCTGTTGGAGGTTCCCTCCAGAGATTTTAGCTATTTTTCCCTCTTTGTCACAGACAAGCAGGTTATTTGACCAGAAAACTATGCCCTTGCACAGTTCTATGTTGCTTAGGTTTTTGGTTTGGTGATGAATGTTTTGTTTACCTCTGTCCATTTACTTTCGTCCATGGTTCACAACTGATTTCCTGGGTTTGAAGAAAATGAAAATTCATGACTATTTTTTAGTCTATTCTTCAATGTGGAAAGGTCTCTTAACATAGTAGGATGTTCCTGAATTGTCTCAAAGCCTACCACCTCCCCCATCCAGGTGAAAGATTAATGGCATGGCACTAGAGAACCGTTTTACTTATTTTTGAATAAATCTGTTCCTTGACTAATATTCATAAAGATATATGTTAGCTCTAAGCATTCATTGCAGTATCCTTGCAAGAAAACTTATGAGCTTTAAATTAAATAATGTAAATAAAGCACTTAGTATGTGCTTGGCACATAGTAAGCATTTAATAAATGGTAGCTTCATTATTATTTATTATCAGCTCCACTAGCATGTAAATTCCATAAGGGCAGGGACTTTGTCTGTCTTGCTTATTTATTATATTACCAGTTTCTAGAACAGTGCCTGACATATGGAAGATGTTTGGTAATTACTGTTGAATGAATGAATGAATGATCAAGGAGCTTAGGTTTCTGGTTGGGAAGGGTGGAGGTGAGGGGAGGAAATACAGGAAAATAGAAAACTCTGAGCCAATGCAAGTAGCTTTTGCCTTCTTCTCATTTCTATGTCTCTGTATGCAGGGGCTGCCATTTTAGGGGTGCTGATGGATACCTGCGGGGTCGGCTGTGTTGCCCTGGGGGAGGCCGGCCCCGTGGGGAACATGACTGTAGTAGACTCTCCTGGACAAGAGGTGCTAAACCAGCTTGATGGCAAGACCTCTTCAGAAACAACCAGTACGGAGACTTCTGTAGAGATGTCTTTACCCACCCCTTTGTGTGGATTTGAGGATTCTCTTGATGAGAGGAAGTTCCTTCCAGAGCAGGAAAGCCTCTCCAGACTGGAACAGCAAGGTATGTACCTTGTCCTTTCATCTGTTTCTCTCCCATGCTTAGCTTAAGATGAAAGTGAGCAGGTTGAGCTCACAGGACCTTACAGACCTGGGTATGGTGTAGTCTACTCCAAAGAGGTTTGAGCCTGGTCTCATTTCACAGACCCATATTCTTTTCTACAGATCTTTCTTCAGAGATGTCAAAAGTCTCAAAGCCTAAGGCCTCAAAGCCTGGCCGGAAGAGAGGTGGTAGGACACGGAAAGGCCCCAAAAGGCCCCAACAACCTAATCCTCCATCAGCCCCTCTGGTTCCTGGTCTCTTAGATCAATCCAACCCTCTATCCACTCCCATGCCTAAGAAACGAGGTCGAAAGTCCAAGGCAGAGCTGCTGCTGCTGAAGTTGTCAAAAGGCCTAGATCAGCCAGAGTCTCCACCTCCAAAGAGGCCCCCTGAGGACTTTGAGACCCCGCCTGGGGAACGACCCCGCCGAAGGGCTGCCCAAGTGTAAGGATTGTTGGGCACAGCTTGGTGGAGGGGGTTTGGGGTGAAGGGATCAGGGTGGGGCAAATGTTGGAGTGATGAGAAGACTATGATGGGGCATCGGGTAAGGGGGGATGGTGTCCGGGTTTTGGAGACGAGCATTCTTCTAGCTCTGGCCACAACATCTTTTTTCTGTTGCTAACTTTGTCTGGGAGGTTTCTTTCTGTACCTTGTATCCTATCACATTTTTCACAATTTCCCCCCAGGTCTTCATGGTAATTTTACCACCCAATATATATAAGTCTATTTGTGCCCTTCCATTCTTTTCCTTTGCCCTCCATGATTTTTGACTATGGGAGAGTGAAAAGTGCTATGGACTTAGAGTCAGAAGACCTGGGTTTAGATGTCACATATGTTATCTTGGAGAAGCCAGTTAACTTCCTGGATTTCTGTTTTTTCGTCTATCAAAAGGGAAGAGGAAATTAATAGCTGCTTCACGGGATTGCTGGGAAGAACCAGTGAGATAAGAATCAGCCAAGTGTCTGGAAAAGTGGGCTCTTAGTTAAGTGTTTGTGAGTATGGCTCTGACTCTGCCCCATCCCACAGGGCACTTCTGTATCTTCAGGAGCTGGCTGAAGAGCTCTCAACAGCCCTGCCTGCTCCAGTATCCCGTCCTGAGAGCCCCAAGGTGAGCAGCCCCACCAAACCAAAGAAAACCCGGCAACAGGCAGCGTGTCAAGGTGGAGAAGAAGAGGATGACACTGCACGGGATGAAGACTTTGTTCTCCAGGTTGAGGCTGAAGATGGAGAAGAAAGTGAGGCCCCAAGTGAGAGCTCATCTGACCCTGAGCCTGCCATGCCCCGAAGCACCCCACGAGGATCCACTTCAGCGGTAACCTGAATGGACAAGAAAGAAGATGGGGAAATAGTAGGATTATTAGGGGTGTCGGCAGGGTGCCCAAGAGGAAAGCTTTGGCCTACTAACAGTGAGGGCTAACAGAGGTAAAAGAAGAAAAACACAACTTCAAATACAGTTGAAATTGCAGGGGCTGAGGGTATAATAAAGATTATTTATTCGTATACTGAGTATCTACTCTGTGCTAGGAAACACAAATGTGGGTTAGACAAGAGTCCTGCCTCTCAAAGTTCAGTGTGCTAAGTGCTAGACTAGGAACGAACAAAACGCTTTGGGCATATAGAGGAGGGTGATTAACTGCTTAGGCTTCACAGAGGAGTGGTAGGTGAGCTAGGTCTTTTTTTTCCTCTTTTAAAAATATTTTTTTTAATTTTTCAATTACAGTTGGCATACAATATTATATTTGGTTCAGGTGTACAGCGTAGTGATCAGACATTTATATAACTTACGAAGTGATCACCCTGATAGATACAGTATCCATCTTATACCATATATAATTATTGCAATATTATTGACTAAATACCTTATGCCGTACTTTGCATCCCCATGACTGTTTTGTAATTACCAATTTGTACTTCTTAATCTCTTCCCCTTTTTCACCCACCCCGAAGCTAGGTCTTGGAAGGTGAATGGAAGTTTGCCGTAGAGATTTGTTTTCCCAGGAATTGGTTATGGCTGCAGTATAGGGCTGGGTGTGAAGTGGTGGGGAGATTACACTAGAGAGGATGAAAGGACTAAGGTTGGCAGGAGCCAACGAAGGTGTCTGTTTAATTGTGGCAAAATATATATAACCGAAAACTTTCCATTTACAAAATGTACAGTTCAGTAGCATTTAGTGCCTTCACAGTGTTGACGACCATCATCGCTATCCGTTTCCAAGACTTTTTCATCATCCAAAATAGAAACTCTAAACAACAAACGTTTTTAAGTAGAAAAATAACACAGTCAGTTAAGAAAATAGATCAGTTTGCAGTTGACAATTAAAAGACAGTTTCAGTGAGCCAGATGAGAGATCGTGAGGGCCTGAATCAAGCGGTGAAGGGGGAGAGGTGAGGGGTGCAGATTCAAGAGGCATATGAGAGCATTAATAGCACTTGGGAGTAGAAGGAAAAGAAGGCATGGGAGTTTCCAGTTTAGATGGTGCTCTCATGCACTGGTCTTGGGAACACAGGAAGAGTGAGGGATGCAGGAAGGGTGAAGGTGGACAGGGCCAGCGATGAGCTCACTTTCTGACATATTGAGTTGGAAGAGCCTGTGGGCCATTGCCATTCTTTTAGGGATATCTGGTTGCTGGTCATACACAAAGGACTAGTGCCTTACTTGTCTCAAGTGCAACATTGAGGAGCAGCAGATTCCTCAGAAATCAAGATAAATATTTTGATGCATCATTTAAAAAAAATCAAAATTCAACATATCTATAATGAACAAAATCTCAAAATTTTAAATAAAGACAGAAGCTGTATTACTGATTTTTCTTTTGCCTCATACTCTAGTATGGCTCAATGCACCCTATATGTCTAGAGTTTATAGAAAAGTTGAAACTGAATAAGTTTAAATTTTCTAATATGTAAACTTGATAACCAGGTGTAATGATGGTGATCAAAGCCATGGGATGAGATGACCAACAATATGTATATAGAGGGTTGCAAAAAAATCAGGGAGGCTCTGGGTTATACCATCATCAGTTAAACCTGTCAGAGGAAGGAGAGTCTGTGAAGGAATATTAGAGAGGTGGAAGGAATAAGGAGAGACTCCATAGGGCAGGAGTTTTAAGAAGTAAATGGGAATCTGTTGAATCAAGTGCATGCAGATGATCAGAAAATAGATAAAGGTTTTGCTGTTTTGGTGGAGAGGAGTAGAAGTAGAGGATAGAGAAGTCATTGTATTGGTTGAAACATAAAAATTTTAAGATTGTGGGCAGAGGTTAGAAAGGAAGTAGTACCAAGAAAAGTAAAAGCTGTCTCCTGGGGACTTTCTCCAGCCTATAAAATTCTCACCTTTACACTTTCTTCAACTCTATCCTCAGAAGCAGAAGCCACACTGCCGGGGAGTGGCTCCCAACGGCTTACCAAATCACATCATGGCTCCTGTTTGGAAGTGCCTCCACCTCACCAAGGACCTGTGAGACTTGGGAAATGGGGGCGGGGGATGAAAAGCTGGTGGTGGAGTGCAAAGGGTAATCTAGAAGTAGGGCCGTGGGAAAGAGGGCAGAGCACTGAAGACATTCATAGGCAAGAGCTCTAGATATGTGCTGTCCAATATGGTAGCTACTAGCTTCACATGGCCCTTTAATTTTAATTAATTAAAATTAAATAAACCCAAAAGTCCAGTTTCTCAGATGCGCTAGTCATATTTCTAGTGTCCAGCTAGCAGCTAGTGTATTGGACAGATAATAGGTCACCTCCATCATCACAGAAACTTTTTTTGGACAACACTGCGCTAGAATTTCTCTCCTCCTTCATTAACGCTTCTGTTTCCCCAGCCGAGAACAGAAGCATTCATACTGGGAGTTTGCAGAATGGATTCCTTTAGCCTGGAAGTGGCACTTGTTATCTGAACTGTAAGTTGAAGAGACGTCTTTGAAGCCTAGACATCTTTGAAACCACTGAGGATGGAAGGGTGACAGAGGGCTCTTGATTTGTGATGAATATCCTGGAATGGATGAAACTTTTCCAAGTTCAGGTTATTGTTCCCTTTGCTTACCCCTAGTGAGGCAGCTCCCTACCTGCCCCAGGAGGAGAAGTCTCCACTGTTTTCTGTACACCGGGAAGGACTTCCTGAAGATGGCACACTCTACCGAATAAACAGGTGAAGATGACATCAAAAGAGATTTTACATTTCTTTTTCTGATTCTAGGAGATATAAATAAGAAAAATGCATGTTGAAAGGGGTGACAGATTAGCCCAGTTCTTCCCCTGACGCTGGTCCACTTGGTCCCAAGGGTAAGAGTCCTGGCTAGATCTGGTCAGTCCCTCTACTTTTCAGTGCTCATTGCTGCTGGCCAAACAGGAAGCTAAGGAGATTGGAGGTTAAACCTGTTTACAAGGTCACATCTACTCAGAACATTCTCTGAGAGACTGGCCCTAGAGAGAGCACTATAGTAATAATGCACACCCCATCATCTCTGAAGGTGAGCTAGAGCTAGACTGACTGGGGGAAGCAAGGGAGGAAAATACAAAAGGTGGCTGGGACCGTTCTCACTTGTAGACTGTTCTTGATATTCTGGCCCCTGCTTAAGCCAGTTCATACTAGCTCCCATGGAGCTCCCATTCTGTCATTACCATTTTTTTGAGGCTTAATTTTTTTTCAGAGCAGTTTAGGTTCACAGGAAAATTGAGAGGAAGGTATAGAGATTTCCCGTATATCACTAGCCCCTATCCTTGTGTAACCTCCCCTACTATCAACATCCCCCACCAGAGTGGTACATTACAATTGATGAATATACATTGATATATCATAATCACTCAAAGTCCATACACTAGGGTTCATTTTTGGTGCATATTCTGTGGGCTCAGACAAATGTTTAATGACATGTATTCATCATTATACTATCACACAGAATATTTTCATTGCCCTAAAAATTCTCTGTGCTCCACCTATTTATCCCTCCCCACCAAACCTGTCACTGATCTTTTTACTATCTCCATAGTTTTGCCTTTTCCAGAATGTCGTATAGTGGAATAGAGTATGTCGCTTTTTCAGATGGGCTTCTTTCATTTAGTGATATGCATTTAAGGTTCTCCCATACCTTTTCATGGCTTGATATCAAGCTTATTTCTTTTTAGTGCCGAATAATATTCCATTGTCTGGATGTATCACAGTTTATTTATCCATTCACCTGTGAAGTTTTTATTATATTTTATTAACTGCTTTCTTTATCCCGTGTTTGACTTTTCTCTAGATTTAGCTCGATCACAGCACACCCAGAGCGCTGGGATGTGTCCTTCTTCACAGGGGGACCTCTCTGGGCTCTGGACTGGTGCCCCGTGCCAGAGGGGGCAGCAGCCTCACAGTATGTGGCCCTTTTCTCCAGCCCTGATATGAATGAGACACACCCACTGAGCCAGCTTCATTCGGGCCCTGGGTTGCTCCAGCTCTGGGGCCTTGGGACCTTGCAGCAAGAAAGCTGGTGAGGTGGGGCTGGGACACTGCCATGGGAGGGTGGTTGAGGAGGAGAGAACGATGGGGCTGGGCAGGCCTGGGGACAGGTGCGAAGGGCTTGGTTTGGCTTGAGATGAGAGGACGCTAGGCTCTGGCAGCCCGAGGCCCCTCCTTCCTACCCATTCTCCCCACGTGCTTTCTCTCCTCAGTCCTGGCAACAGGGCACACTTTGTCTATGGCATTGCTTGTGACCACGGCTGCATCTGGGACCTCAAGTTCTGCCCCAGTGGAGCATGGGAGCTTCCAGGCACCCCTCGGAAGGTACCTCCAAGTTGATTGTGGGATGGCCCTAGGACTCAGAACCAGGACAAAGAGGCCCTGGGTGTTCCCAGAATTGGAGGAAGGGAGGTTGGAGAGTGGTGGATGGATCTTTTTCTAGCAATTCCATATCATACTTTCAGAGACCAGAACCTCCAAAGTTTTCTGAGAGAAGCTTGAGGCAACAAGCTTCAGCGCAGGTCTGGTCTCACCCTCTAGGCTCCTCTCCTGCCTCGATTGGGTCTCTTGGCTCTCGCCTGCTCAGACGGGAAGGTGCTGCTGTTCAGTCTGCCCCATCCTGAGGCCCTCCAAGCTCAGCAGCCCCCAGGTGAGTAGCACGCAAGGAGAATGGGACTGCTGTAGCTTTGACCGGAGCTTAGTAGAGCTGTCTCATCTCCCCTGAAACTCCTCGAGGCCCCACCTTTCTAGTACAAAGCCTTATTCAGTCACACCTCCCATTCTGACATCCCACATTTTGTTCTTGACCTTTCTCTTTAGCAGCCTATAAGTGGTACTCTCTTTTGTAAACTTATAACTGCACTCTTTCAACACGTTACCTTCCTCTCCCTCTTCCCTATTCTCCTGTGCTCTCAGGCTTCCTCCATCCTATTGCCAGTTAATTGGATGTGTAAAGAGCTGCTACAAGCTGAGGCTGGTGGATGGGGCTTGTCTCTAATCCTGTCTGCAGCCTCTCTTGCCCTCACCACCATACATAGAAACACGTCTTTGTTGTGAAGGGAGGGAGAGAATATAGAGCTGAAGATGAGCAACAGGCAGCTCGTATTTGTTTAATTTATTTGCTTTTCAACTATACTGAGTGTGGAGGAGGGCATCCAGTTTTGAACTCTGAGAAATCCCATATTTCGTGGTCTGGTGGAGAAGTGGCTTGAGGAGGGAATGAGAGGTGAGGAAGTGAAGATAGAATGGGCAGACAGTATTTCTGGAAATGTGGCTGTAAAGGGGATCACATAACTGAGGGTGGTGGCTCGAGGTAAGGGAAGGATTTTATTTGGTTGGTTTAAATAGGAGACAGTAGTGCATGTTTACATGTGAATATGAGAATGACCCTAGGGAGAGAGAAAATGAATAATGCAGGAGAAAGGAAGGATAACCAAAGAGTAAAGTTCTGAAAAAGGCGGGAGATGATGAGAAGACAGCAGAGTGGAGGGATCAGATATTCTGATAGGAGGAAGGATACTATTAGTTATAACAGGAGTCTAAAAGAAAATAGGGCAGAGAAAGGTTCATAGGGCAGAGAAAGGTGGTGTGGAAAGATAGGGGTAGAAGGGGGAGGTCATTATTGAAAGGGCGGAGAGCTGATCTAAGAGCAAGGCTGATTAGAACCTCAGTCCACTGGATCCAGAGTGTCAGTTACAGCTCTTTTTTCTTTACAGATGCAATGAAACCCGCCATCTATAAGGTGAGTGAGGAACCTGCTGTCTTAGCTGAGGCTCTATCTTCTAGAGCCTCCTTTACTGATTCTGTAGTGTACCTCCTTCTAACTCTGAAAAATCTCTCCATCCTGCTGGATTAAACACTGATTTGAGTCTTAGTTCCAAACAGTAAGTATCCCTAACCCTAGTCCTGTCTCTTCTGTCTCTGTAGGTACAATGTGTGGCAACTCTTCAGGTGGGGTCTATGCAAGCTTCAGACCCCTCTGAGTGTGGTCAGTGCCTTAGCCTGGCCTGGATGCCCACTCGGCCCCACCACCACCTGGCTGCTGGATACTATAATGGTAAAATACAAAATAAAACATAAGGAGCTATTGCTCTTTAAGCTTTGATACATGCTTGTTTTGGGTCATTGTTTCCTATTTGATTTAGTGTTAGGCATTTTGTAATTATAAATATTCAAGCATTGTAAAAAAAATAACAAACAAAGAAAAAAGTCATTAGAATGTTTTTACTCAGAAAAATAATTGAGTAGATGAACATAATTTCATGCAGTTATCTATGCATATATAAAGGTAGCAAGATTAGATGGAGGAGAAGTAATTCTATAAAAATGGGATCATACTCTATAAGCTGTTTTAAAATAAAAGATATTATATTTAATTAAACTTTAATTTTACAGAAGAAAAAGACAAGTGAAACTGAAAGATTAACTAAGCTCCCAATAAATGTTCCTTTATCACAGAGACATTAGTTCTTTAAAGATACTTTTAAGATTAAAAAAGAACCAAAAAGATTATAAGTAATATTAACTAGTTGGAGTTACTAGGTTGTTGTTTTTTTAATGACAATTTCATTTTTAGACATCAATAGACTTTTCTCCTGAGTTAAGGAAATGAGCACTCATATTTCTTCTTATCATCCCTCCCACATCTTCTAATTCTGTTTCTTTTGATGATTTTAGTCTTACATTGTCAAGGTACATGATACTTGATGCTGTTTGCTATCTTACTCCCCAAAGTCATTTAATCTTAATTTTACATTGAAATAATTGCAAGTCTTTACCAGCACTTTTATCTGTCTCCCCCTCCATTGCTAGATTATTTACATCACTTAGCTGTAATTTACTGTCAGTGTGTTCTTTTTTTCAAAAAAAGTTCATAGGTGCTACATTTCCTGAATTTATGTATAAAAGAAGTTGTAACTATACATATTTCCCTAAAACTTTATTTATTAAATTCTTATTAAATTCTTATTTATTAAATTCTTTAATTCATTGTTTAGTTTTTATCAAAGTTATACTTTTGATTAATTCCTCCTTTGCCAGCCTGGTCAGGGGTCAACTTGTTTTGGGTCAGCTAAGTAAGTTTCTGTTTGTCCATTTGTTTTCTGTTCCTTTATATTTTGTTGCTTTTGGCTCTTGCCTGTTCTTTGTCTTAGAGCAGAGTTGGCAAACATTTCTGTAAAGGTCCAGATAGTGATTATGTTGTGCGGGCTGTTTGGCCATTGTCAGATCTATTCAACTCTGCCATTGTAAAGTGAAAGCAGCCATAGACATTAAGTAAACAAATGAGTATGGCTGTGTTCCAATCAAACTTTATTTACAAAAATAGGCCAGCAGACTATATTTGGCCCCTGGACTGTAGTTTACCAAATCTGCCCTAGAGGATTTATGTTTTTTAAAAATCTCTTTACTTTTATTTAACAGAGAGTAGAGGCTACTGGGCAAATTCAACTTATCCTTCAACTACAGGTCCCAGACTAAGCTATCGCTTTTTTGTGGCTGAGAATTAGAACTAAAAATATCGGGTTTAATCTTTAAACTACAGAGAAACGTTGGTTACTGATCATATCCCTATATCCTTTCATAAGGGATCAGATCTGAGGGTAGAAGACAGAGAAAGAATAAGGGTGAGGAAGAGAGAACCTGCCTTAATACCTACACATTCTGTCCCTACCTCAGGCATGGTGGTTTTCTGGAACCTTCCTACTAACTCGCCACTGCAGCGGATACGACTCTCTGATGGCTCCTTGAAGCTCTACCCCTTCCAGTGTTTCCTAGCCCATGACCAGGCTGTGCGTACCCTCCAGTGGTGCAAAGCCAACAGGTTGGAACAGGAGAGCTGTGGAAGTGGGAAGTAAAGCTGGGGTAGGCTGACTCTTCCAGGCTTTTCAGATTTGATTTTCTCCCTCTTCCATCTTTCCACAGTCATTTCATAGTCTCTGCAGGGAGCGACCGGAAAATCAAATTCTGGGATCTTCGACGACCTTATGAACCAATAAACTCAATCAAGCGCTTCTTGAGTACAGAGCTGGCCTGGCTGCTCCCCTACAATGGTGTCACTGTGGCTCAGGACAACTGTTACGCCTCGTACGGCAGGATGGACATAGGAGGCGCTCTGGGGACACGGCCTAAGGGTTGGGGTGCAAAGTGTGCCAGATCGTTGTGGGGAGAGGAGAGTTGGGGATTGTTTCACTGAGGTTGGATTCTGGAAGGAAGTGGGGAGAAGAAATTAATCTAATCTTAGAAAAAGGAAGATTTTACTTTCTCTTTCTCTTATAGTTATGGACTCTGCGGGATTCATTATATTGATGCTGGTTACCTTGGTTTTAAGGCCTACTTCACTGCTCCTCGAAAAGGCACCGTCTGGGTGAGCCCCTCTCTACGAAATCTTCATTTCACAGGAAAACAATTCCTTTACCCACTTAGTCGTGGTTAGGAAAAGATAGTACTTTTGGAGAGAGGAAGATAGGTTTGTAGTAACTTTATCATCAAAGATATGGGTTATGTTAGACTCATTTTTGTTTGTGTGTGTGTGTCTCTCCCCACCTGAGACTTCAGTTATTACCAGTTCATAGGACTGAATGAATGAATGAATGCATGAATGAAAGAGATCTGTTTCTTCCTATTAGAGTCTTTCAGGATCTGACTGGCTTGGGACAATAGCCGCAGGAGACATATCCGGGGAGCTCATTGCAGCTGTATTGCCTGATATGGCACTGAACCCAATAAATGTCAAGCGACCTATAGAGCGAAGATTCGTACGTATATGACTATTTAATGGCAGCACCATCTGATGGGTCCTAATCCATGTGACTTCCCTAATTAGTACTACAAATTAGTACTAGCATACAGATTAGTCTCCCAGCCGTGATATTAAGCCCAGAAGTCTTAGCACAGAGTTGCATGTAATCTTCTCTACTCCAGTGCATCTGAACATATGTTTAAACACACTACTTTCTTCCATCTTTAAGAGTCTCCTGTCCAAAACTAATTTTCTCTCTTTTTAATTTTATTCTGTCTTCAGTATTATGAAATCTAATCTCATGGTCTCCTTTCTAGCCTATATATAAAGCAGATCTGATGCCATATCAGGACAGTCCTGAAGGTCAAGGCCACTCTTCTGCTTCAGCTGGGGCCCCCAACCCTCCAAAGGCTCGAACTTATGCTGAAACTGTCAACCATCACTACTTGCTCTTTCAAGACACAGATTTGGTAAATTGAGACCGGGAGAGTGGGTGTGGCACTAGAAAAGGTAGAAAACTTTAGTCCTTGTATGGTAGGGGGCTCCTAAAAAGTTCCAGCACAAAGATGCAAAACTTAAGAGGCTGCTCGCTTTCCCTCTCCTGTTACAAACCTCCCCAGGGATCATTCCACGACCTACTCCATAGAGAGCCAATGCTACGCATGCAGGAGGGAGAGGGACACTCGCAGCTCTGCCTGGATAGGCTGCAGCTGGAGGCTATTCATAAGGTAAGGATCTTAGATCTCATCGTCTCCATACTTCACTCTCATTTTCTTCCAGCTCTGAGACTAATCAGTGAAATGGGAGGTGAAAAGGCAACAGAGTTAGCTAAGGAGGAAAAATAGCTCTGGCAGGCTCATCTTCAAGAACATGATAGATGTACCTCATTCATTGTCTTCTCATTATTACTTGTCTCACCCCATCATGGTGCTATCCTTTCAGATTGTAGCTCATGTTGTTTGTTCTTACATCTAGGACTCACCTGAAAGCACCAACTATGAGCATCTTTCTTTTGCTTTCTATTCTCTTCACAGGTACGTTTTAGCCCAAACCTGGACTCCTATGGATGGCTGGTATCTGGGGGACAGTCGGGGCTGGTTCGGATCCATTTTCTCCGTGGACTCACCTCCCCGCTGGGCCATCGTATGCAACTTGAAAGCCGAGCTCACTTCAATGCTATGTTCCAACCATCCTCCCCTACTAAAGAGCCTGGCTTCTCTCCAACTAGCCATTGCCTTCTGCCTAGTCCCTAGTTGTGATCCACATGGGACCCTTGGAATGAAGTCTGCCAAGAACAAATGGCCCCTATGCGCAGGCCATAGGAACTGGGGCCTTCCTGGACAGTGATGCTGCCAGGCCTGGACCTTTAGACTTGCCTCCCCAGAATTTCATAGATACCTCTCCTTCCACAGATTTCTCTTATCATCACAGCCCCCCTTCCACAGACTTCTCTTATCATCACAGCCCCCTGCGGGCAGGGGGGCTCACCCTCCTCAACTCTCAAGGTTCCTCAGCCTAAAACTATTGCTCACAAGAAACACTCAGGCCTGACGTACGCTTGGGAGTCAAATGGCTCATATTGAGCCTATTGTGAAGTGGGTAAAGCTAAGTAAAGGTACTGGGTGTTTTTGAGACCACATGTGAGTGGATGTTTGGAGAACTGGAAGGGGTATCTGCATGAAGGCCCCCGTCTGACTATATTGCAGGATCCAAAATGACTGCCTTCCTAGCTTCCTCCTTAGAGTAACCAATATGCAGGCCAATGACAGGGTGATAGTAATTTATTGGACTTAAGCTGCTTATAATAGTTATTTAAGGAACAGCACAAACATCCGACCAATAGAACAGTGGCTCAGATCTTTCTTACCCTGCTTTTGAAATATTCCCAATCACTGGTCATCTGACCCTACTTGAACGCTCGTAGACAGCCAGGTTTTAAAATATCTTTATATCAAGTCAGAGAGTATACCTCTATAAATTTTACCATGGGTATTAGGAAATCTAGTCATTCTTCCCTGTGATTGCCCTTTTAAGTATTTAAAAAATAGCTATCATGTGTTTCCCAAGACGTCTTCTCTAGATTAAATATCTTCAGTTACCTTAACCATTCTTTTATACCTCATGATTTTTGATACTTATTAAACATGTTTAGCTACTTTATTTCAACTATATAGGAAGTGTTTAGAGCCTAAATACAGTAATGTACAGTAGGTCCTCACTTAACATCATCTATAGGTTCTGCAACTTTGAAATAATGTATAACAAAACCAGTTTTACCATAGGCTGCTTGATATAAACAAGAGTTAAGTTCCTATGGCATCTCATCAACATAATGAAACAACATTGAATGAAATGACGTTATTTGAGGACCTGCTAAATTATAGCTCATTTGTTAGAGTCCTCTTGTGGGATGCTGCAGACTCATCATGACTGCAATACTGCCTCCTAAGCAAAGATGTACCCCAGCAATGGGAGTAGGCAAACCAGAGTCTTGGAATGTATAGAGTATAGTCTGAGATTTGGGGTAAGTATCAAGAGTCAGATGACCTCAGAAACTATTATAGAGAAAAATATATAGCCAGCTGCTATTGAAGGAAGTGGAGATTAGTTTAGTGCCTACCTGGAACGAAGCCCTTTGGCACTCTAGACTGATTGGCCAAATAAATATCTGGGAACAGCTTTCTGCCTCTTAAGTGTAGGGAATTTATCATATGTCAGAAAATATCCTTTAAGAGAGAAATCAAGTACTTCAGTTTCCATTCCTGTACAGAAGAGGAAATGGACCTGGAAGCAACCCAGACCATTAGTAGCAGAGGGACCACAACCCACGTCAGTACAAAGGAGTCAAATATTGCACCATCCTATTGTGATCCAGCTCAGGTTATGCCAGTTGTTTTTGAGCTGACTGGTAGATAAGTGCCTTCTGTTGTAGAGAAGTTTTGCCCATTCTACACAGTAGGCCCTTGATATTGCATTATGAAATCCTACTTTCAGTGGCAAAAAAAAAAAAAAGATGGTACTTGGGGACCCACGCTGTTGAGTCTGTAGATTGGTGCTAGGCAGCCGTGTTCCTGCTGCTGAGTTTCAGCGTTAGTCGTGACTGCCAAAAGAAAATCCAGAAGATGCCTTCAGCCCTTGCGCTCATTTTCTACCATAACCCTTTCTTTCCCAGGCCACTCCTCTTCTAACCTTCCCTCCCAATATGTCCACTTTATGCTATCTATGAGTTCTTGCACTTTTCTTCCTTTGTACCTTTTCTGGCACTATCCCCTCCTCTTACGAGTGTCTTTTTCCAGCTAAATCCTATTCATCCTTCAAGGTCCCAGCTCAAATTTCACCTTCACCAAGGAGCTTCCCAGATTACTCCAGTAAAAATTATTCTTCCTCTTGTGTTCCCTAGAGGGAAGGAATGAAAGAGAATAAACAAGTGTTTATTAAGCACTTGATCTATTTCAGGTCCTTTGCATATATTAATCCTATGAGGTAGGTGTTACCCCATTCTACATGGTAAAGATAAGATTCTGAGAGGTTAATCAGTCTACATAAGATCGTATAACTGCTAAGTGATGGGATTGGAACCTAGGCAATCTTGACTTCAGAATACAACTGCCCAACCTGGCACATTTGGCCTTCTATTTACTAGTGTAAATCCACTCCTCCAGCACGGTGTTTTGCGTATAGGAGCCTTTAGTCAAATATTTGTGACACCAAATTCTCTTGCTTCTGGTGTTTCTTCAGTATCTGTGACAGGGTTCTCCCTGACTTAATAATAGAAATTGAGTAAATTGGGGCTGGAATTAGCCAGGTAGAGAACCTGAGAGTCAGATATGGCGGCCTACCGAAGTGGGGTCCCTGGATATAATTAAGCAAAGGATACCAGGTTGACAATCCACTGCCAGGGATTTTGTAGGAGTTTCCACCACCCTAGAAAGGATGTTGCACTATACTCAAAATTTTAGAATAGAGCTGGAAAGGGTAATTAAGAAGTCACTTAATCTGTTGGTTTACAAATACTTTACAGCTCGTTGGTTAGGAAACCGGTACCTAAATCTCTTGAGGTTCTGTGATCTGAATGCTTTCCATGGAGGAGTTACCTTTACGCATCATTTCTAAACGTTATTGTGGACTAAGCACTGAACTACTTGCTACAAAGACGACAAATATGAACAAGACTCAATTCCATCCATTCGAGAGCTCACAATTGAGCCCAGCGAAGAACCTAGAGATACTAAAAAATTAACACACACGCACGCATTTAAGCACGGTTTATAGTTTCCAAACGGATCCCTGAGACTGAGAAGGAAGTCAGGACCTTGGCCAGTTCCGGGGCGCGGGAGCGCTGAGGGTCTATCCAGGTTAAGAAGCCCGAACATGGGAGAAGAGTCAGAAAGAGGCAGAGGTCGGACCCAAGTGACAAGTATGACAGGCAGGGTCCACACCAAGCCTTGGCTCATTCCACTTGGAAAAGGGATTGCTCACAGCCTGAGCTAAACCGCTCTTCACTCACATTCCTGCACCGGCTGCTGAGGAAAGCCTCCAAGCTAGACAGGCGGAAGGGGCGGGGCTCACAGCGGAAGTTCCTCCGCCCGCTCACGTCACGCGGAAGAGGCCGAGCTCGCGCCTAGGTGAGTGTGCAACCCCGCCGTAACGGGCTCAAAGCTTAAAGCTCTGCCAGTCACAGGATCCCACAGCACAAGTGATCAATTCTAGGATGAGGGAGTGATAGGCCCTATTTCTAGTGTGGAGATGGATTCAGGAAGGATGCAGGCTGGTTCTAAGTCTGAATCTGGCTCTGGGTGAAACCCAGAGCAAACTTGTTCTGAGCACCTCGCTCAGGACGGAGGCCCCCAGTGGCCCTGCTTCAGGGCTGGGGGTGGGGTGACCGGTGGCTGCCACCGGTATCCGGTAGTCGCCCAGCGCCTACCTCCCTTCCCCTATTGTCTCAAGCGACCCCTGCGACAGGAAGCTTCCCAGGAAGCGTGCCTCCGCCCCTTTAGAACAGACGTATTAAAAGCGGGAGAGAGAGAGAGGGAGTGGACACAGGGAAAGTCAAGCGTCTTTTCACTTGTGGGTGAATGACAGAGGGTGACCTCCTCTCCTCTTGGCTTGACAGGAAGCATGGCACTCTGGCGGGCATACCAGCGGGCCCTCTCGGCTCACCCATGGAAAGTACAGGTCCTGACAGCTGGTGAGTGTACTTCTGGGACCTCAGTGGGACCAGAACAGGCTAATTTGGGAGGCAGAAACTCGCCCCACCACACCTTCCTCGCTTTTTGCTTCTATTCAGTGGCTTTGAAACGTTGGTTGTCTCTCACTCCAAGCAGTCCCGTTTTAGAGAGTGAGTCCCCAAAGCTGTTCTTCAGGTGAGGGCTATGCATAGTTAGCCTAGCTGTAAAGTAGGATCTGAAAGTCCTCAAAAAGCTGAGGAATCATCCCTTCAGGATAAAGGCATTGCCCCTGGAAGCCTTAACTTAGAAAATTAACCATAGGAAATGCTCCTCTAACATTTTAAAGTGTGAAAATCACTTTCAACACACATTATCTCATAGAATCCCCATAGAAGTCTATGAGCTAGGATTACTTGAGTCCACATTAGATCACAATCTAACAAGTGCTAGAATCAGGAATTTTACCGCAATTTATTTTTCTCAGTATTTTTTATTGTGAAATATCTTAACATGCAAAAGAATGATTAAGGCATGTCTGTACAGTTTTAAATAGTATCAAAACTGGATATTCCTATATCAGTACCCAGCTTTGAGACCCCTCGAGCACCTGTCCTTAATTCATACATCCCAAGAGAAAACCACTTTCCTGAGTTTTGCTTATGTCATTCTTTCGCTTTTCTTATAGTTTTGCTACTGATGTATGTATCCGCAGACAATATACTAATCAAGGATTTCTTTTTACTCCAAATCTGGTGATTGAGTAGCAGCCCCACAAAAGTGACACAGTGAGTTATCTGCATATATGTTACCATTTTCATTTTGCAGGTTAGCTAATGTCATAGGGGATGTCACAGAGATAAGTTTTATAAGGGTAAGGATTAGAAGGACTGTGACTTGGGGCAGCGCAAGAGGGAGCAGATTAAGAAGGGGTCTTGCCCATATTCGGAGGAAGGGAACAGGATTCTAATTAAGACCAAGAGAGGGGCAAGGGACTACTGAAAGGGTAGAGCAGCAATCTTGTTAACTGGAATAGCCCCCTATCAGCACTAGAAACTTCAATGGGTGACTGGCCAAGGGAAGGACTCTTTTGCCCCTTCCTGGGCCTCTGTCCAGCCTCCTGTGCCCAACCACCCTATGTCCTGTCCTCAGAGTGTCCATCAGCCTGCATGACTCACCTGGCTGCGTGTGTGGTGACTCATGCTGGACTGTGTAGCTGTGATGGGAACTGACACGCTGGGCCCTTTGCCCAGCCTCAGATTCCCTTAGGGCCCCTCACTGCCGGAAGGAAGGTTCCCCCTCATGGCTATCAAGAATAGGGAGGGATGATGGTCCTTGTGTCTCCCTCTTCAAGGCATCTGCAGCTGTCAAGGGCAGCAGTTGTAGCTCCAAGGGATCCAAGTGCAGATACGTAGCTGAGCTGAGGAGCTGGTCGGTTGGTGCCAGAGCACTGTGGCTCCACACCTGAAGTCTTCCTGAGGCTATGCTGACACCTCAGCTCAGCCCTGAAGCAACCTCGAGATAGTACTTTTCTGAGACTTTTCCAAACCTTTCAGACTTTTTCTTCCCTACTGCTCAGTGTTTTTGAATCAAACTACAAATAAAGGGAGGAGGTAGGACTCACTCACCAAGCTGTTTTTAGATTCCAGCACAGTAGTTCCTAAAGTCCCATGGGATAGCTTAGAATACCAAGATTTGAATCTCAGAGCCATAGCACTTAGAAGCTTTGTGAACAAGTCAATAACCCTCTTTGAGCCTCAGTTTCCTCATATAGAACTTGAGGTTAGTTAAGTGACCTCAAAGAATTGACATAGGGATTAGCTCTATGAAAAGGCTTTACAGATTAAAAAATATTCAGTAAAGGCTCCAGAGGTTGGCCCTTTCTATGAATGTTGGCAACCCAGGATTGGGTTCGTCCTACTTGCCATAAATTTGAACATGGACAGCTATATTAACCTTGGTTCTCCAAAAAGCAGAAGCTTCTGTGCAGGTACTTTGTAAGGGAGTAGGAAGAACTCCCATGGGGGGAAAGAGGGAGAGCTAATATAAGGATACATTATCAAACTGGACCACTGCTTAGGGCACCTGGCTGCTTAGTCCCTTAAAACTGACTGAGAAACCCTTTGAAATGCCTCTTAGGACTACATAGGTAAATAGTGCTTTTCTGGAGAAAAGAAGAAACCTTTGCTCCCAGCTTCCATCCCACATTGGTCAAAGGTTCGCCACATGGGATGCTAACACCGATGTGCCACCAGGTTGCACATACAAAGTCCCCAGGTAAAGCATCAGCAGTGCAGCCCCAGGTGTGAGGCAAGAATCTATCAGGTTGAACTGCAGTAGTGGCTAGAGTAAGAGATAAGTCAATCAAGAAAATCTGAAGTGATTCAAAAGAAGTGTCTGATAAACCCAGTTTGGGCCAAGCCTGAGTCAGGAGCAGGGCAGCTTGGGCAGAGCTCTGCTCTGTGTTCTGCAGAATCTGAGTCAGCCTTCTCTCATCCTTTCTTTAGGGCCTTTCCAGTCTCCAGTGGGCCCAGGGCCCAGCTCCATCCATCTTAGGCCACCCTGGTCTTGCTGTGGAAGCAGCTGAGCTTCTGAAGACACTGGTTTCTCTGGAGTCTGAATTAAGCCAGGATATAAGAGCTCATCCAGTCTAGTCCTGGATGTTACAGAGAAGGAAACTAAGGCAAGGGGCAGGGGATGACATGCACCGAGGTCTCACATCATCAATGGTAGAGCTGGCTTTAGAACCTAGGGCACTTCCCAATGCACTGCTCTGCACCTGAGACTACTGGGGGCCCAGAATGCTGAGCATAGCCTCAGCTGGTCTGGGCTTAGACACCGTACAAGCTGCAGAACCCTCCATTTTGTTTCATTTTCTAGCAGTCGGATGGATTCAAGCCAGGAATGGGGAGAGCATTCAGACCCATCCCAGAGGATAGACTCTCCCCTTTCAATGTGTGGCTTCAGCTCCCTCAGGGCTCTGCCAGACCAATACCCTGTGCCAAGCAGCTATTTCATTGTTGGAAGCTTCTGGGGAGGAATGAGTCAATAGCACTGCTGGCCCTATGCCAATAGCTATACCTGGAGACCCAGGGCTCCTATACTCAAGGACACACTTCTTTCTCCTCTTTCCAGCTTCCCGACCCTCAGCATTTTCTCTTCCACTAACACTTTATTTTCTTGCACAAAAGCCAGGAAAGGAACAAAATAGGGGAAGTAAGGAACTTATTCCTACCCGTGCCCAGAAAGAGGATGTGGAAGTTGGGGCTTTTGCTTCTAGTGGACAGGGGTTGGTCCCAAATACAACTGTGTTCAGAGGCAGGCTCTCCCCCACCCCACCCCCTGACTCTGCTGAATCCGGTGGCAAGTGACGGCATGAGAACTGGCACTTACCCAAGGGTATGATGTCACGCCCACACCAGCGTCTGCCTGCTGGGCTCTGTGCCCAGCCTGGCATTGGGGCATCACTGCCCAGCAGCCCCCTCACCCTACCCCATTGGGACGCGGGCAGTATGTCTCTGCAGGCCTCCAGTCTCAACCGCCTGGAAATAAGTCTAAGGAAAGGAAAGCCAAAGCCCTGGAAAATCCAGACCAATCAAATATGCCCAGGAAGACTCCCAGAACCAGGGGTGGTTTGGGTCTGCTTGTGCTCGAGGTTGAGGAAGGTGGAAAAAGGAATCTGAACGTCAGCACTTCCTACTCAATCACTTGGACCAGAAATGCAGGCCTCGTTCTCTTCTGGGACCAAAGCCATAGACCACCCCGGAGTTGCTGAGGCTTAGAGGCAGAGGAAGAACCTCTGGGCACTGTTCCATCTGAAATGGACAGGACTGGCAGGGCTGCGGGGCTACACACCATCTACTCCTACTGCTACCTTTTCACTCGGTATCCCTCGGGCTTGATGGACATGGTTTGGGGGCCCGGAACCTGTCTTTCTCAAAGGCTTCCAGGACTATGGGGCTAGAAGTCAGAGACTGGTTTTCATTCCCGTTCTGCCTTTAGCTTGTGTGACTGTTGGCAACGTGAAGAGTGAAAACACACACCTCTCTTTGTGACTTTTTTCTTTCCCAGGAATATTGCTGCTACACTCCCCACAGGTGACAAGGAACAGAGATGGTCACATTTGGGGAAGTAAAAGACAGGAAGTTCATTAGTCCAGGAAGTATCTTTAATATGTGGTGGGCCTTTGGGGCCTGGTATGGGCAGGCACCTCCTGCAAGTAGTGGCCACAAGAACCTCTTGGCACCCTCTGGCCCCTGAGCCCAAGTCTCAGCCTGTGCTGGGGATCCCCTGTCCTCCTGCTCCTCCTCGAGAGAAGACCTGAGTTTAGGCCCCAGCTCCACTCCTTACCAAGTCACCTCATCTCTCAGAACATTAAATAGAGGTGTGACTCCTTATCTCTCAAACCTTTTGTGATGATTAAATATGTGAGACCCCTTTGTAAAGCCTAAACATCTTTCCAAAGTAGAATGTCAAACTGTTAGTCTTCATTTAAGAAGTGACTGCCTTTCTGTTTCATCCCCTCCTCCCCCGGACCTTCTCAGGGCCACTGTTCCCTTCGTGCATGGCCACAGCAGCTCCCTCTCTACTTGAGAGTGCAACTGGTGGCCCCGAGTTGTCAGGGAGAGGGGTAGGGAGTTAAGTGCTAACTGCGGGGAACAAGCCTTTGGTCCCACTGGTCCTCACACCTCGAGCCTGACATGTGGTCCTTTGGACTAAACTTAGAGCTCTTCATGGCCTTTCCCAGAGTAGTCCTGTTTAGGGCAGTACGTTTGACATCCTTCCTTGGTATGTTTTCTGAGCACCTGCCAGGGGCTTGGTTAGGCGTGGTGGGGAATAAGAGAACAAAGATGTCTAGGATTCTGTCCTTCGCCTCTTGGAGAGTGTGTCTAGCTGTGTTCTGGAAAGAACTTCCATCACTTTGGGAGTTTCAGGGAGAGGAGAGGCAAGGCTGATGGGTGAGCTGGGTGTCCTAGAGTCTCTCCATAGCTGAGAGTGCCAGCAGCTGAAGTCAGTAGCCTAGGTCCCCCACCAGTCCGCCAACACCCACCCCAGCTCTCAGCCTTGCCCAGCTGCCTCTGATGAGGCTACTCAGGGGCAGGGCTGTGCAAAGGATGCGGGGGAAGAGCAGTGAGTGTGCAGCCAGCACAGACGTCAGAGCCAGCTCTGGGCCAAGGAAAGGGGTTGAAGGATGTGTTTGCCCAGCGCTAATTGAGGGCACAGGGATGGTGGTGGCTACAGGGCTGGAGGGGGACTCTCATTAGTCAGTGAGATGAACAGGCGAGCTGGAGATCACACGGTCACTCCCAAGCAGCCCTATAAGTGTGTGTTTGCTAGAAATCATCACACCACCATAACCGATGGGGCAGCCTCTGTAAATAGTGACGATTTCTGGGTGCGGATGTCTGACAAGGGCTTCTTAGAGCTGGGTATCTGTGCAGGTGAGGGGAGGGGAAGCACTTGCAAAGCTCTGGAGGAGAAATGACTGTAATACCTATTGCCCGCTCAACCTGAGGTTGTGAATGGGGAAATCTGGGTTTACCTGATTGTGCTAAGAGGTGGCCAAGACTCTTCCCTGTGGGGATGCTCACCAGCTCAACCAGTCATCATCCTGCCTGGGACCATCTGACTACTCATATTTTAGAAAAAGAATTATTCTTGGCTGTGCTCCACAAATTGAAACCCCAAGACCAAGGTGAAGGACATTGGCTACGGTCTTGCTTTGGGCTGCGGGAAAATAGTAAGGGTTCCTTACTATTCCTTACTGTTCAACACATAATCTATTCATAGTGTGGTATCCTGGAAAAATAATGTCTAGAAAATCAAGCCACCTGGTTTCTTCCTTGTCTTTGCCACTTACTAGTTATGTGAAGTCCCAGAACATCATTCCATACCTCTAAAGTAAGAGGTTTGGGTGAAATTATCTGGAAGGCTTTTCCAGTTCTGGCAGTCCATGGTTCTCAGCCCCTGGAACCTTAGATTTTCCTTCCTCTACCGCAGTTTCAGTTCTGACTCCCCTTGATTGTTCAATGCAGAGTTCTTGGGCCCTGGCCTCCTCAAGACTGCTCATCCCAGTTTCTAACAGGACACGCATGAGGTGTTCCCACCCTTGGGAGAGGAGAGCTTTGAAACAGCAACAAGGGACTGGCCATTTGCCCCATAATTTAGCCCTTGGGTTCAGAGTGTCAGAGCCTTGTTCAGCTCAGCAGACATATCTCACTCCTTGGACTGGGAGTTCATTCTGGGAGGTGTCCTGACAACATCTGCTTACCCCACACAGGGTCCCTGATGGGCCTGGGTGACGTTATCTCACAGCAGCTGGTGGAGAGGCGAGGTCTGAAGGAACACCAGATTGGCCGGACCTTGACCATGGCCTTTCTGGGCTGTGGCTTTGTGGTAAGTTCTGCCCACAGCAGGACTGTCGGTGGATTGGACAGTGGTCTGTTTCCCTTGGCCTTTCTCACATCTAAGCCAGCCTCAAGTATATGCCTGCCCTGGAATTTGGTTTCTGATACTCAGGGGAGGAACTTTGTGATGTAAAAGCCAACTGCTCCCCTCACTGCATCCCTACTCTACTCCCTGGGGTTTACTTTCAGGGCCCTGTCGTAGGAGGCTGGTACAGGGTTTTAGACCGGCTCATCCCTGGCACCACCAAGGTGGACGCACTAAAAAAGATGATGTTGGATCAGGTGAGTGGGAGAAAAGGTCCTGGGGAGGGAGGGTGAGCTGCATTGAGGGAGAATGGGGTCTAGGTGCTCACAGCTCTCATTTCTCTGTCCTAGGGGGCCTTCGCCCCATGTTTTCTAGGCTGTTTCCTCCCGCTGGTAGGGACACTCAATGGACTGTCAGCCCGGGACAATTGGGCCAAACTCCAGCAGGTGATCTGGGCCGGTGTGGTGGGGAAGATGTCTGGCTGGCAGACTGGCATGTCCAGGGGAGTGAGGCAGGCTCCACAGGGGTGAAACAAGCCTAAGTGCAAGCAGAGTCCCAGGCTCCGGAGGAACGGAGCTGAGGGAGTGTGGTGCAGGAGCGTGCTCTTTGAACAGAAGTCTGCATGTGATATTCAGACTAGGGGGTGGCGGCTGCCTGGAAGTTCAGGTGTTCATTTCTTCCTTCTCTGTCTCCTCAGGATTATCCTGATGCCCTCCTCACCAACTACTGTGTAAGAGCTGACACCTCCGCTGCCTGTCCTCCTGCTTTCCTTGAGTCCAGAAGTGCCTAGGGATTGGGGGTCCTCCTGACATAGTAACCCCTCGATGGGGATTATTCTCATTCCCAGTGTGGGCACCGCACTCAGGGAAGCAGTCACCCAGCTGTTCATCTTGTTATTGTTTTCAGAATTTGGAGAAAGACCAGGCAAGGCAGTGAGTCTGAGGTCAGGTGATGGAGGCAGCCCCCAAACACTTACCTTCTCTCTCTTGTAGCTCTGGCCTGCTGTGCAGCTAGCCAACTTCTACCTGGTCCCCCTTCATTACAGGTATGACAAATCCCTACGCCACCCTTCAAGGAAAGCCACATTGTGAACACTTGTAGATAAAATGATTCTCATTCAACCTTGAGCTACTTTAGACCCCCCAGAACACTCTGCTCTGAACAGAGCTCCTAGACTCCTGAGCATTTTATTCAGAACCTCTTACTCATGACAGAACCTGTCCCAGAGTGTCTGCCCACCAACCTTTATATTCCCAGGGAGGGTCCAGCTCCACAACCCTGGGCTCCATCCCACCCAAGCTCTCTACCTTTGCTGCAGGGACAGTGCCTGGGGTGGGGGTGGGGGGTAGCTATAGCCTAGATTAGACAGAAAGGTAGACCAAAGCGCCATGGAGGGACCTGATCAGCTCAGTCCACTGCAAAGTATTATTTTACCCTAATAATAAAGGTAGTTGCCGAACCTGCGATAAAAAAAATACAGTAGAACTCAGGATGAGTAGTTAAAATTATGGAGGTGAGGGGCCTTTAGGAACAGGGGAAAACAAATATGAAACACTTCAGAGGGGATATGGTTAAAATTTACGTAAATAGCATAGCTAAAAGGAATATAGTTTAAACGTTAGGGTCCTTGCAACGGTCTTTGAAACTAAAGCAGGGTCAATTTAAAATTTAAAAAGGAGGTGCTACTTTCTATGGTGGAGAGTACATTTTTGGAAGATGAGAGCTTCTCAGCTGGTACAAGGCAGAGAGAGGCATGCATTTAGAAGGAGCCTGGACAGGAGCATGAATAACAGAGCCGTGCAGGACAAGATGGCTGCTGAGGCTATTTCACTTTGAGGCTCTTGTCCAGGAGACAGACCTCTGGGACAGCACCAGAAGCTGAGCTGCTTGTCCTCTGGTCCGAGCCACTTGTCGCCATAGTGGGCTGAAGGAAGGAGCTGTAAATCTGGATATTCCCAGAGATAATCCCTCCTTTTCCATTATGCTTTCCCGTCTCTCTCCTCACCCTCCGCTACCCTTGCTTTCTCCTTATGCTTCTTCACGATGCCATCCCTGTTCCTTAGGTTGGCTGTTGTCCAGTGTGTTGCCGTTATCTGGAACTCCTACCTGTCCTGGAAGGCACATCGGCTCTAGGTCTGCCTCACTCCACTGCTTCTGCCTTGCAGTGATGCAGCTTGACTCTGGTCATATGACACCCTCAAAGTGGGCACATCGGTTTTCATGGGGTTCGGTTGCCGGTCACAACTTAATGGGGTTAGCACAATGAAATGGCCCATTTTGCTCTAAAATGTAAACTGACTCCTTTTTGAATTCACTAAAACCTTTATAATGGTCTTATGCTGACCACATAGTGGGCACTCCATAAATATTTGTTTAACTATATCATCTTGTCAACTTAGTTTATACCCATATCCCAGCCAGTGCCACTCATCTCTGCTTTTCATAGCTACATCTGTTTCTCTAACCCTTCCCAACCCTAGCATAGCTCCACTTCTTTGGGGACCCCCTCAAACCCTTTAGGTGAGACCTCTGTAAATATGAATACATAATCCAGAGGCAATGAGTAAGACCAACAAAAATACAGTGGAGTCAAAGTTTCTGGAGATGGACAGAAGTTAGAGACCACCAAGCCAATCTTTTACAGATGAGGACACTGAGGTCCATCGAAGTGAGGTGACCAGTCCACCCCAAGAGTTAGTGGCAGAATAGAAACTTCAACCCACGTGCTATAGATTGAGTGTTTGAATATCCCCCAAATTCATATGGTGAAAAACCTAATACCCAAGGTGATGGTATTAGGGAGTGGGGCAGAGCCCTCATGGGCCATGTGAGGACACAGCAAGAAAATGCCATCTTGCTGCGGAACCAGTAAACATCCTCACTGGACACTGAATCTACTGGTGCCATGATCTTGGACTTCTCACCCTACAGAATTATGAGAAATAAATGTTTCTTGCTTATAAGCTATCCGGTTTGTGGTATTTTTGTTAAAGAAGCTCGAATGGACTAAGATACCACATTTCCTCACTTTCTTAACCTAGAGGTCACAGATATACTGCTGCTGAGATTCTCAGGAAAAATATTCACTTGACTAAACCAACACTTTGGGCGAACTCGGATGCAGATAGACCAGCCTTTTGTGATCTGAAAGCACTTCCGAAGCTAGAAACCCTTTTTTTATGGTGTTTCACTCAGACAACCCTAGAATTTAGGTCCTGGGGCTAGAATAAGATCAAGAATTCTGACCAACTCAGCCTGCCTCGGCTGGGTACCATGATGATGGCTGAGTGCCAGGGGTGCACTCCTAATTGCCTCAGTTTACATAGCTGGCAGGTAGGGTAAGGAACTGGGTCTGAGCAGCACAACGTTCTCCCAATGCCTCTGGCCCCTCTGGAGGCAGAGGGCAGGGTCAGCACCACGGACAGCCCCGCGATCCAGCCACCCGTTTTGGTGCCAGAGAACACTGGTGATCTGGACTCTCGTCTGGGAACCAGCCCTAGTCACTGCGTACTGTTCTAAGTCGGTGAAGGACTCTCGTGGCTCCCAGAGCAATCTTTATGCCCTAGCCAGCTTCCCACTCAGTCTGCTGTCGCTTACAGCATAAGCCCCAGAGTCGTGCCCCGGGGGTCTCGCCACCCGCTGGACTCGAAGTCGTGCCGTCATTGCTCTACAATCAGTGCATGTTCCCCGCTGACGTCAGTCGGAGCTGTCCTGGAGCTATATAAGGCTGGCGGCGGTCCCGGGACAGACCCCGTGTTTCCCAAGGCATCCTCAGCCCGCCCCTAGGGACAGAGACTGGAGCTCCATCCTGCACTGTCCATTCGCTCTTTGGCAATCTGTGAGTGGCTCGGAGCGTCCACCCAGACTCCCTCAGCACCAGGACTCTGCACTCAGCTCACCCACCGAGACCCGCTAAGAGGAAGGGAGGGAGGGAGAAAGGGAGGGAGGGAAGTAGGAAAGGGTGGCACAGGACTGGGCAGCGGCTGGGATTGCAGGGAAGGTCGTGGGCACCGGGCGGCAGCTGCAGGGGACTGGTGTGGGCGCCAGATGTGCGCGGGAAGGGGAGTGGCACCACCTGCGACTCACCAAGCACACCTCACCCTGAGCTGCCCCTATGTGTCCAGGGCCGGTGGCACCATGAAGCTGGCGGGACGCTCGCGCTGTTGGCAGTGCTGCTGCTCCTGGCACAGCTGCGCCCAGGGAGCAGCCAGTGGAACCCGGAGGCTGTGGCGGCCGAGGTCCAGGACCCGAGTCTGCGCTGGAGTCCGGGTCTCGGAACCAGGGTGGCGGGGTGCGCTCACTCCTTTTGCTGCTGGCAGAGCGCTTCCCGCGCCACGCGGAGGGGCCGATCGGGATCCACTACTGCAGGCGAGCGGCCGCGTCGGGACGACCCTCCGCTGTCCATTGACCTCACCTTCCACCTGCTGCGGACCCTGCTGGAGCTGGCGCGGACGCAGAGCCAGCGGGAGCGTGCCGAGCAGAACCGCATCCTATTCGACTCAGTGGGCAAGTGATCAGTGAGGTTTGGGGACCCAAAAACCCCGACCCCCACCTCCCATTCCGGGGCTGGGCCGTGCGCAACTGGAACTGACCCAATCCCGCAGGGCTAGAGCGGCCCAGGGATACCCTGAGCACTCTCTGCGTTACTAGTTTTTAATAAAAGTGCTGAAGAACCTTTGGCTTCTGTGGTGGGGGTGCGGAAACGTTCCACGGCAGGGAGGGAACCCATGGGAAAGTGGAGCCTCCAAGGCCGGCGGGAGGGAACCAGTGCTGTAGGAGGAGCATCTGAGAAAACAGCTTTCAGCCAGAGTCCTGTGTCCCCATTCTCCCTAACGCCCCCAGGAACTCAAGTCCTTATCCCACCACACCACCCCCTACTCTTCGCCCTTGGCATTGGGCTCAGGAATCCATGCCTGATATCGACAAAGTACCCAACTGGGTTCAGATCACTTCCTCCTCCCAACTGGTCCCAGATCCGTAGAAGGGCAGGATGGTGATGGGGTCGACTCCGGAGCCGAGGCTGATGGAGAGAGCAGTGAAAGGAGCCGCGGGGCAGGATGCATTAGCCCTTTATTGAGCCCTCCCCCCACGGCGGGGCGCCGAGCGGGTGCGCGCGGTGGTCTCTGCGCAGCTCTTCCACCACCTGAGCGCCACGTCTCTGGAGCGCGGGATCCCCCCGAGGAAGGTCAGTGCAGGCCTGTCCCCAGGAAAGAAAGCGCATGGGCGGGTGCTCCAAAGGAACAAGGTAACTTGGAACCCCAGCTCAGCCCCTTTCTTCAGCCACATGGTGTGTCCTCTACTTTGACACCCACCTTGGTCTGCCAAAGCCGCAGAGGAACGGCTGGTGGGAAGGGGTCCATTGCACCCGCACTAGGGGGCGCTCCCCTCCGGCTGGGGGTTGGGAGGCACTTAATAGGGGCTACACGTGAACTCTGGTCCCACAGGAAGGGCAATCACGGCGGGGATGGGGGGCGGGGTGGATAGGAATGTACCAGCCAGGCCCTCAGTGCCCCTCGGGCCACACTCACCTTCCGGCCCATCCCGCCGGTCTTCCTCTGGCCCAGCGCTGCCCTCTTCCCCGTCCAACACCAATTCCTCATCCTCTTCCTCCCCGGAAGCGCCTGGGCCGAAGGAAGACCCCGGTGAGGTGGAGTCCTTGCTTGTTTGGCCCCCACGCCCCACCCCCCCCGCCCGGAGGGTCCTGACGCTCAGTCCCGGCAGCTCTCGGCCTCTTTCTCCCTTCCTGGCTCCCCCACCTGGCTGGAAGTCTATGGTCCTCAGCATTTCGGCCACGTGCTCCACGTTCACGGTGAATTGCTCCATGCTTTCATAGCCTGGCTCTGGCCGTCCTGCCAGCTCCACCTTCGACATTGCCCCGACCCTGCAGTGGTGGCAGCGGCTCATCTGGAAATGCCCGAGCACCCTCACCCCGCCCCTCCCCGCCTCGGTGAAGCCCCGCGGCCCCTTCCTTTCCCTCCCCTCTCCGCCTACTCACTTATTGATCAACTCCTTGGCCTGCTGTAGGGAAGAAAGGGGGAGGGGGTTAAAGCGCTGTGCCGATCTCTGGCACAGTCCCACTTCTGATGCCCCTCGTATTCCTGCGGGGTAGGCAGTGGATGCATGGTCCAATTCGTGAAGGAGAAAACCGACTCAGGCGAGTCGACTTGCCCAAGGCCGTGGGGCAAGCAGGTGCCAGAGATAAGACTGGAACCCAGGTCTCCAGGTGCCAAGGTCTCCACTCCAGCCTCTCTACGGCCTGCCAGCCTCCCCCAGGGCCCACCTGCAGGTAGAGCGCCATCTGCGGCTCCTCCATGGATTGGATGGCGGACTCCACGAGTTTGGAGGACGCCTCCAGGTGGTCTCCGTACTGGCGGATGAGGCCCCTGACTCGCTGAAGCTTCTCCTCCTGCTCCCGCGCCAGAGCCTGCAGCAGCTCACCCTTCCGTTCCTCCAGCACCGCGCAGAGAATCTCGAACCTCTGGGTTAGCAACTGCTTCTGCCGCCGGCTGTTGTCCTGAAAGACGGGGAACGAAGATGAGCCCTCGTAGCTGGTAACGCGTCCACCTGCGTGTCCCACTGTCCACTTAGAAGCCGCAGAAACCCAAGAAGAAAAGTGACCTGTCAATGACACTACAACTTAGTGGCAGAGCCAGAATTCCAGCCAAGGGCTGCTGATTCCCAGATCTTTTCAGAAAAAAAAAAATAAGATTTTTTTTTGGAAATGTAATTGACATATAACATCATATTAGTTTTAGTATACAATGTGATGATTCGATATTTGTGTATATTGTGAAATGATCACCACAATATTCTAGTAAACATCTGTCACCATACATCGTATTTTTTTTTTCATGTGATGAGAGCTTTTAAGATTGACTCAGCAAACAACACAATATTTTAGGGTAGCCTCATGAATGTTATCTATTTCTCTGGCCCTGGTTTTTACTTTTTTTTCTTTTTTGATTACATTTAGTTCTCAAAAAGATCCAATGAGGTAGGCGCTGTATGATTCTTATTGTCACTATTTTATGTAGTTAAAAACAAGACCAAAACACAGAGAAGTGACTGTACCAAAGTCACAGAGCTAGTGAGGGGCAGAGCCGAGATTCAAATCTAGCAGCCTGGCTAAGCACATCCCACTACTTGTGATCCACCTCCAGGAGCCCAAAAAACTTGCCCTCTCTCCTGTCCCAGGCTTACCTCAATGGTCTGGCACACCTCCTCCATCTGTGTGATCACGGCTTGCACACGGTCATTGCCTGCCACCAGCATCGCGATGCCATCACTGAGCTCACTCTGCCACAGATACAGGCCAGCACTTAGGGCTAGAGGACCGAGTTTAGAGCTGTACCCCTCCTACCCCAGCCAGGGGTGTCTAGGAGAGAACTGTCCTCATCCACCCCACCCTCAGGACATCTTCGAGGCTGCTATTCCTGCGATCTAGAGGGCTTGGAACTATCCAAGAGGTATGGAAGCACAGTCTACGGATTCTGGAAGGAGGTCAAGACAGGAAGACCTCCACCACCAACTGAGAATGGAAGAGACATTCAGCAAATGTCACCGAGTGCCAGGCACTTGGCTAGATGCTGTATCTGCACATTCATACCCTCCATCAATTCTGAAAAGTTCTTTGTTGATTATCTGTGAGGATAAAATTGCTTTTTCTCTATTCTCCTTATTTTCTCATTCTGTGACTCAGATTAGATACATGTTAAACTTTCTCATTCTCAACCTTCTCATCTCCCAGTGCTGCATTCAAGGCTTTTTTTCTTTTTTTTTTTGGTCCTCTCTTCCTGTTCACTAATTCTTTCTTCAGAGAAATCTCTCATTTAATTCATCTTTGAATGTTTTGTTTCAACAATTATATTTTCATGTCTAAAAGCTCTATTTGGACCAAAGGGTAGGGGTGGTGGTGGGGGGGAGGTAGACATGGTAAAGGGGGTCAAATATGTGGTGACAGAAAGAAATCCAACTATGGGAGGTGAACACACATTGTAAATATACATATGCCTTACTGTTAAAGTGTACAGCTGAAACTTATTGGATTTCGTTAACCAATGTTGGCATAAAATAAACAAACAAACAAATAAATAAATAAAAGCTCTATTTGGTTCTTTGCCAAATCTGAATTTTTGATAGTTTATTACTGCTTGTTTTTTTTTAATTCCATCTTTTGAAAGAACATTTTATACACAGTGACTTTCTATTCTTTAATAATTCCAATATCTAAATCTTTGGTGATCTAAATCTGTAACTTTTATTTCTGCTGACTTCACTAAAGGGGTACATTTCTTTGTCTATTTTCAGTTGTGAGCCAATCTTCTATTGTTCTTAATCTAAGGGAAATCCAAGGCCTTAAATTGAGGATTTTTTTTTCCCCAGGCGTGATTTGCATTTGCTTTTGCCAAAATCCAGGTGGCACAACTGACCACTTTAGTTCCTGGGATTTCAATTTAACGTGGGATTCTTAGGAGTTTGGAGGCATAGTCTCCTCTCTCTGGCTTCGTAACACTGCAAGCATTTACTGGCCGGGAAATCCTGCTTTTTCAGTGCTTATCAGTCAGGCTTCTGTTCTCAGCTCATTCCCCCTACCTCCTCTCTCCACCCCACCCTCACTTAAAGATCCCTTTTACTTCCTATGTGCCTACCGTATAACTTCAGAATTATATTTTATGTAGTTGTGTGATAGCAGGGGAGCCTTGACAGAGTATCTAGTCCACTATTCTAAAGCGTCTGCTCGCATCCCTGATCTCATTTTATCCCACGGCTCTCACAAGTAGACATTTTTATCCCCATCTTACAAGTGAGGAAAGTGAGGGCTAGAGAGGTCAAGTGACTTTCCCAAAGTCATGCATAGAGCTGGGACTTTAGTCCTGATCTGCCTGCCTCTAAAACAAAGTGGAGTAAGAGGCTGAAGTTAGAGACCCTGTCCTAGTCTTCCGCCCCACATGCCTGCTCCCTCCACTGCTTGGTACCTTCTGGCGTTTGTAAATGGTGGGCAGCGGGGCCACCTCGCAGTCCTTGTGGGCACCAAAGACCTTGCAGAGAGAGCAGGTGGGCACTTCACAGCTCAGGCAGTAGATATTGATCTTCTCCTCTTCATGCTCCTCACACATGAGGTGCTGCTCAGCTTTGGAGTGCAGTGGCCTGAAGGGGAGTGGGCAGGATGGCAGGATGGTCAGGGCCCAGGCGGATGATACAGGCCCGGAGAGTACGAGTCCCCATGAACTCTTTCTCTTCAGCCTCCACCAACCACCACCGCCTTCTTTGCTCCCGCAGCTGGTCCTTTGGCTGGGCAGGTGCGTGACTTCCACAGCACTCTTCATTTGAGAAATAAAAAGAGCTAAGGGATAGAGGAGGCTTAGTTCCAAGAAGTCACTATTCCAGGAGACAGGGAAGTCCCACAGGGCAGGAAGTAATGGAGGGTTGGCAAAGATCTTGCTGGTGGACCGCCAGCCCCTCCCCAGGTGGAGAGAGTGAAGGTGAAGCATTGACCAGGGATCAGTGACCACTGAGCTGGGTGACCTGGGGCAATTCCCTCCCCCTTCTTTGGGTCCGCACCTCTCATCTCTACACTGGGGGTCAGGTAGAGTGTTTCAGCTCCTCCCTTCTGGCCCTGACTGTTCCCAGGCTGTGTCCCAGGCCTTGCCCCGTAGAGAGACGAAAGGCCCTGACCGCTCACCGGGAAGACTCCTGCTTGTAAATGTCTATAATGTTCTCCACTAGCAGGTTTCGCTGCAGGCCGTAGACACCATGTCGGTCCAGGACAACCTCATGTCTGCAAGATGGGCAGCGGAAACGGCCCCCAGAAGACACAGTGGTGGAGCCCCGGGATTGCCACAGAGGATTCGAGGCCTGCAGGGACAGGTAGCGTGAGCAAACAGGCACTGCAAAGCACGAGGGAACTGGCAGGCAGGGGACAAGGCAACAGGGACTGGGGAGAAGGAGAATGGTGGGGGAGGTGGCATTAGCTCTTTTCTATGGTTGGGCCCTCCTCTGCGAGCAGATCAGGGTGGGTGGCCATGGAGACCTTGTTTTCCGCCTTTGTCTTATTATTCAGCCCACGTCCTTGAGTGTCTTTGCATCCAGAGCCTAGCTCTGGTCAAGGCCTAGTCAGGATGTGGTCTTCCCAAAGGGGCCCATCTTGAAGCTGTGGGGTGACATTAACCTTGGCAGGAAGGCTCAGGTAGGAAATAGACGCTGAGTGTTGCAGCCAGTATCCTCTAGCCTGGGGCTCTCAAGGGGCCACACCTGAGGGAGAGCCTTTGCAGCCCGGGGCAGGGGCACAAGTGCTGACAAGTGCTAAAGATGGAGCAAACAAGCCACATCGTGCTGAAGAATTCTGGGAAATCACTCCAGGGGCTGGGAATTAGGGGTCCTGGGTTCTTTTGCTGCCCTATGACACTGTTCTACTATGTAAATTTGGGCAAGCATTCAAACTCTATAAAATTAAGGACCAGATTGGATTGTTCATTCTACAACAAATACTGAGTATGCCAGGGACTTACTAGGCTCTGGGGATGAGATGTGAAAGGATGCATCTCTTCCCTAAGGACAAGCAAACTGACAACTATATCCAGAGGCTGTGATGATAGGGCTAAGCTCAGAGGGAGGACTTACCAGAGATGTTTGTCACTTCCTCCCACTTACACCTCTTAGAAAACTTGCTCCATCTCATTCTAAAAGGGAGAGCTCTGTCATGCCCCAGGCTCAGAGTTGGGGAGGTGACTGCCTGAGCCAAGCAGGACAAATCAAACTTTCTCGCTAGGAACTTGAAATTGAGACATAGAACCTGAGGTGGCTAGACCATGTGTGGCTTTGGAACTGAAAAAACTTGTGGAGTTGAGCTAAGAGCTGACACTGTGGCCACCCAAAGTCTTATACAAGTGGAAGGAGAAAGAGTGAGGGGTCAGAAACTCTGAACGGAGAAGGCTGTCCTGCAGAGAAGAGAAAAGAGTCAATTTGTGGAGAGTGGCAGGGCTGAAAGACTGGTAGGGACTGCTCGTTGTTCCTCAATATTCACCTCCTCTTCTTAAATAATAGAGCCCCTGCATTTTTAGCAAGACACATGAAATAAAGACCGTGTATTATTTAAGCCTCCCTTCTAGCTGGGTGTGGCCAGGTGGCTGTTCTGGCCAGTGGGATTGAGATAGAAATGTTCTGTGCCATTTCCAGGAAGTGTACAGGTCCTCGAATACCGTTAATGAGATGTCACAGGAACTTAACTCTTGTTCATATCAATTAGCCTATGACAAAATTGGTTTTGGTATACATCATTTCACTTAAAGTTGCAGAACCTATCGACGACGAAAAGTGAAGACTACTGTCTCTTCGATGGGAGGGGCGTGCCTTATTCCTCTCACCTCCTTCCTGCTGTCTGGAATGAAGATAGAATGGCTCAGGTCGAGGCAGCCGTCTTGAGACGTGAGGTAGCTGCACGTTGAGAACTGAGTCTCTGGTGAGGCTGTCCTGGACTGCCTACCCATACTTCCGCTTGCGAGAAAAAACAAATTTTTACCTTCTTTAAGCCATTGTTATCTTGGGTTTTCTGTCATTTACAACAGAGCCTAATCCTAACCGGCTGGAAGACCATGCAGTCCTAGAAGGGATGGAGAGAGTAGTCACCTGTGTGTGAGTCTGTATGTTTAGATGTATTTCTTGCAATTGGGTTCCATGAAATTCTCCAAATCCTTATGCTATATATATCAATCAGGACTCTTATGTGTATGCAGTAGCACCCTATAACACCTAGAGGGCACCCAAGTCCAGAGTCTCGGTTGATGTTTGGTATAAAGAAATGTAGGCAAGGCAGGAAATGTGGCCCCACTGTGAAGTGGCAGCCGACTCCAGGAGAGTGACTGACATGTCACACAGATCACATTTTGGGAGGATTTCTTGAGAATTAGAAGAAGCTGGAGAGATTAGCTTGAGATTATCCAAGGCTGTGTTGGTGTATTTGTCCTTCTCAGTAACTAGAATTATATGAATATTGTTGAGTTTAAGGATGAGTTAAAGTATAAGATCTCTGGGCTTTGGCTTGCTTGACACAATAATTACCTTTAAATATTGAGAATCCAAGTGGGTGAGGAGGTGTTGTGAGAACTCTAAGTCTGCGAGCTGCTGCGGGGATCCAACGTCTCTCTGATTGGCTGCTGGCAAACCCATGAAGGTGCTTGGCAAATGTTTGAATGGGAGGAAAGGGGCACATTCTAAAGCTTTAGCCCGGAGCAAAGACAAACTCATGGGCAGCCTCTTTCCTCCGCCTCCCTCCCTCACTGCTCACGTTTTGAAGGCCAGTTTTGTATCAAGCACTGCGCTATGGGCTTTCCAGACATTGTTGAATTTAATCCTTAAGAATTTCTTGTATAGATGGTAAATACGTATTTACCACCTAACTTAGACTACAAGAAATATATAATGACAATGGCTAACATCGATTGAGCCCTCACTTTAGGCCAGGCTTTGCTCTGAGTCCTTTTATTTGTATTAACTTATTTAATCCTCAATCAACCTTATAAAGTAGGGACTACTATTAGCCCCATTTCAAAGATAAGAAATTGTAGCCCAGACAAGTTACATAAACTGCACACGGTCATCAGCTAATAGGTGGCAGAGGCAATATTTGGATTCAGTCACTCGGACTCCAGAGTGTACCCTAGTAATCAATGTACTACATTGTCAGATACAACATTCATCTATCCAAAGCTCAAGTAAAACAGATTTTAGTAAAAGCCTTGAAGAATCAAGCATCAACCCTTTACAGTGGAAAGAAACAACAGCCTAAAAATTCAACTGTGGATTTTATCTGAGCAGTTATCTGAGCAGAGATAAACAAAAGGACCTAGCAAATCAAAACTTTCTGTGCCATGGAGCCAGCTTACAACCAGAATGACCTGCTTGTCTGTGGAAAAAAAAAAAGAGGAAATAGCTTAAATCTCAGGGGACCTTCTCCCATGGATCTAGGCATGACCCCAGGGTGGATAATTCATAAGATTCTGTGCGAAAAATATTCTGAGGCAGCATAACCCAACTGAGACACTTGACTGCTTACTAATCCAGGTCATATCCCTCTATTCACCAAAGAAGCCAAAGCACGAAACAGAAATTGAAAACCAATGATAACACCCAGCTAGCCAGCTTACATTTAAGATAATAATGGAAGAAAGCCAAGGTAAATGGAAAGTTAAGTGAAGAATTCACTTTGAGCACCAGATAAAACTACCCTTATTCAAAGAGGAGTGATAAGCAGGAGGGATCCAACAGGAGATGCAGGCCAAGATAATATACAAAGGACAGGAAAAGGAAAGCATGACACGCAAAGGACAGATGAAGAACGCCCTTTGCAAGGTGATTGGTTCCAGAGATAATACAATTTCAACTTAGCATCATAAAGGAAATAAAGAAAACAAAGTCTTTGATTAAAGAGGATATAAGTGATCAAAGCTGGAGAAGAAAAGTGAGCAGGCAGAATTAAGGAAAGAAATGAAGTAAAATCTATTATCAACGCAGAAATAAAAAGTTCACATTTGACACAGTAGGAAGTGGAATCTATGATACTGAAAGAAGTCGCATAGATTGTAATGAAAAATAACAGGTAAAAATCATCAGGACTAGATGCTACGACATGGACCAACCTTGAAGGCATTATATGCTAAAGCGAAATAAGTCTGACAAAAAAAAGACAAATTTGTATGATCCTGCTTATATGAGGTACCTGGAATAGTCAAATTCATAAAGATGGAAAGTAGAGTGGTGATGCCGGGTACTGGGGGAGGGGGAATGGAGAGTCATTGTTTAAGGGGTACAGAGTTTCAATTCTGGAGGTGGATAGGGGTGAGGGCTGCAAAACAATGTGAATATTTGTAATGCTGCTGAATTATATACTTAAAAATGATCAAGAAGGTAAATTTACATCCTGTGTATTTTAGCACAATATTTAAAAAGTTAAAAAAAAAACAAAAACAGTAATTGGGACTCTAGGAGCTATCTTGGCCAAGACTTCTCTTTCAGATCCCTCATAGTCGGGACGGACTTCAGGGATTGACTCGAGGTGGATTTGAAAGGCACACCACCTCTTCACCGCTTCCCTGCCTGCCAAAGAAATTTCGTTAGCAGCTCATCCCGTTGGCTAATCAGTACCATCCTCTGAGAGGTGATCGATCTTCAGGCAGCCCACCCTAAACCCTTTGCTTGAACAGCGCCTCTCTTGGGAGCTTGAGAGCACACAGGGCAGGTGGTGGGGAAGGGTGGGATCTCTGCCACCTTCACACTCTGGCCCAGGACGGTGCTGCTCCCTGGAGCAGACGCCACAGCTGAGCACAGCTGTCGCATTCGTCCCCTGGTCCCACAGACCCCTCCCTTTCCTCAAACTCAAGTCCTCCTGCCGAATCGTACCTCTGGCTGCTAGGCCTTCCTCGTAACCTCCAGGACTTCTCTTTCTTTCTGTGATTGCTTCAGCCAACATTCCCCCCAACCCGTTCAACTCCCCACCCCACTTCGTTGGCTCGTCTCTGGCCAACATATGCATGTGCCCTTTGGTTCTAGGGCTAAATTTGACCAGTAATAAAAGAGTCAAGTTTACCTTTCGGATTTTCCAGGACCCTCTACCTCATGGCACAACACTCATGTGGCTTAGAGCCCTCACGATGCTACCCATGTGCTAACTCAGTGTTTCCCAAAATATGATACACATACCGATGACAAGCATGAAGATTTTAGGTGGTCTGAGGATAGACCTTTATATTTTTTATGTCTTTATTTTAACGCATATTAGAAAAAACAGCCAGCCTATAAAACTGTTGGTTTTTCATAGATTTTGTAATTTAGAATAAAGATTAAGTAAATATTTAAGCTTTAAAAGTAAAGACTTTTGCATAGTAATATTAAATATACTACAGCTGGTACACAGCTCTGGCAAAAATCAAGAAGGTGAAGTGAGGATGAAGTTTGAGAAGTTCGCTCTAACCCTTTTCTGACTCCCTCTCCTCATCCAAACTTGTCTGTCTTGTGTCCCAAACCTTCTGCAAAGGTGGCTACTCTGAGAAATTCAACTGTTCTGGATACATGAATGAAATTGTTACCCTTCTTGGTAACATCTCTGTATTTGAACACAGTGCATTTAATGCAGCATGATATAGGGAAAGTAGCACTGATTTGAAGATCCGATTTTGGATTTGCTGTGAGCTTCGATTTGCTATGACTTTGCAAAAGTCGTTTCTCACAGCCTCCGGTTTGCAGATCTAAAAAGAGGGATTTGTACATAGCACTAGGCCTTTTCAAGGGCTGACCCTCCCTGAGCAGTGAGACTTAATTGATAGAATTATGATAAGAATTTCAGATACCATGACCTGTGTGTATTTGTCTGTGAGACGGGGGAAGGGTGTTGATGATTTTTATAACAATCTTCTCTCATACCTTGTAGAGTTTCTCTCCCTCTGTTTAACTTTGACTATAGTCCGGTATCTCAATTGTTTGTGCTTTCCCTGGCTGTCCCTGGAGCGCCCTCTTCCTGTCTGATGCAAGCACTCCTTGAAATCCCATCTCCTGTGAAATAACCCTAGTGTGTTTGGATGGATTTATGCATTCTACAATTTGTATTACGTCTGAGGTTTGAATTTTATATATCTGTATTATTTTATGACAAGAATAAATAATAAAATTGCTTTTTAAGAATAAACGTGCTGGTAATTTCCTATTCGGCATGTTTATTCTTAAAAAGCAATTTTATTATTTATTCTTATTACACGCACACACACACACAATTGTTCTTCGAAAGGTTCCATAGGCTTCACAACCTGGCAAAGGGGTCCATGGCACAGATTACTTTCTGTCCTGACTGTAAATCCCTCGATGGTCTCATCACAAACAGGAATTTTACACCGTAGGGTGCAGAAGGCAACCTCCTTAATACATCTCCATGGCTGACATGGGGAGAAGGAACTCTCAGCTAATGTCCAGTCAGCAAAATTTCATTTTGCTTCTGTTTACCTTTCTATTTCGAGGTTAAGAAATGACCAAAAAGCTCTATTGTACACATAAATGTCTTTGTTCTTGCCTTTCATTTTACATTGTAAGATTGTGTAAGCAGGAGGGCCAGCTCCATAATGTAAATTTCATGTGTCAATGATGTGATGTGTAGAGGAAATTCCATCACTCTAGGAAACAGAACACCTACATTTACGTCCCTCTGTCCTGTTGTTTATGTGACTGTAAACTGTTTCCTGTGTTCTCCCTATAAAATAGCAATAACATCCATTCTATCTGACGAATATGGAATCATGCATGGAAAGGTTCTTTATAAATTATAAAGCACTTCTCAAAGGGTTACTAACAATCCAAATCCAGAGCTTAAAAATATGACCGCATAGAACAGGACATTAAATAACTTCTTTTTCACTGTGAAGTATAAAATGGAATAGAATAAATAAATGGAATTTAATTCTAGCCTATGTTCAAGGCTTTTACGTGGCACACATGCCATGAGCTGTCTCTCTTTTATGCTCTACGGTACCTTCTATTTCCTTTGTAACGATCCATGGCATCTAATAGAAATGTTCCATCTAGAAAGATGCTCTGTGAACGCAGTTACTCTATCAAATCTATACGTAGCTCAGAATGTTTTCCCTCTTTCCTGGCTATCCAGAGTGATGCTGACTAGGGATACTGGCCCAGGATGCAAGGGTGGGTGTGCTGGAGGCTATCTCCTCTAAACTGATGCCCTGGCCAGTGATGAATAGTGGACCATGCAGGTCCTCCGAGCAAGACCTCAGAATATACTGGAAAAACCATGGGGAAACTATGGGCAGAAGACCAGACATTTAAAGAAAAGTCGAAGAGCCTTAGAAGAGTCTAGATGTTGGCAAAAGCTGAGTTTGGGCGGGGAGAGTGATTTTGAGTGGAGGGCTAGCTCTGCCTGACAGAATGTAGCAAGGAGCCTGGCACAAGGGGTTTGTGAAAAGAGGCTGGCTGAAAAGAAGATTGATAAACATAAGAGTCAAGTTAGAACACTTGCAACAGAATGAAAAGGCCTTAAAAATGGAAAACGATAATAATATTCTTGAACTTTTGAAATCAAGTTGTTGTTAGAATTATGAGGATGTTAAAAATCAGTTGAAAACACCCCTTTAATTTATATCTGTGTATGTGTGTGTGTGTGCACGCGCACGTGTGTGTCTGTATGTAAAGAAGCTAGAAGAATCGTCTGGATTATATCACATGGCAAATTAAGGAGGAGAACCCAGGAATGCTAAGTCTTCTCAGCCTAGGATTTAGTTCCCCACTAAACCAAGTTTCTTCCCGAGTTGGTAAGATTCCCTAACCCTGTTCGAGGTTAATGCAATTCACAACATCTCAATGAATCAATTTCTCATGAAGGTGACCTGCCCAGGGTTGGGCTGGGGCGGTCCCGGTGCCCTCAGAAGCAGGTGGAAGTGGTTGAGGAGGCAGGCAGTGTAGGATTTTCACTGGCAGGCCTGTACTTGATGACAACAGGTCCTAACAAGTAACTGATAAAGAACTGGAATTCAGGGTGGAGTGAAATAGAGGTCACCTCTTTCTCAGACTGCCCTTTATGAGAGAAGGCCCCTTTCTTAGAGTCCTCATCTCTGTAAATCTCTCCCTAAATGGACATCCTCCAGAAAAGCTGTTCCTGAACAATCTTCTTACAAGGCCTTCTGGTTGTCTGTTAAATCACAACAGGTTGCAGCTCATAAACAAGGGCCCACAGTGAAGTGGGGGTAGGTATAAAAATAAACGGAAGGCTTGCTTTAAAGTGGTTCAGGAGTGAACAGAGTTTACAAATACAGAAACACATGGGAAGATGTTTGTGTCAAATTCCCACATCAACAGCTTCTAGTCAGAATGCCTGGTAGCTGAGTGGGTGCAGTAAGGGGAAAGAGGGAGGAAGAAATTAAAGGGGTTAATATGGTGTTTTGGTGTTTTATTCTGTTCAAACTTGAGGGGGCGGGGGTATTACAACTCTAAAGAAAACTAAATGGTGATGGCGAATATGTAAAAATGTATGGGGACAAGGGCTTGAAAGTAATATGCAAACATAAAAATAATGGTGTTGGAGGAGATAGGATTATGGATGATTTCCTCTCCGACCTTTAATACTGTCCAACATTTTCAATTAAATGTTTTAACTTTTCCAATATTGCGTCCTGGCACTCCAGTTTATCTGATATTATAAAATCACAATTCCCCAAAATTCTTGTTTGTTGTCCATCCTAGCAGTTCTTAGGACAGCAAAACACTGAACACCGTCTACATGGTTTAGAGGACCGATTAAACAGACTGTGGTCCAGTCGTAACAATGGAATACCATCCAGCCATTTAAAAGGAAAACACAGATCTGAATATGGATACAAAACAACCACCAAGAAAGAGTAAGTGGATAAGTGACTACAGGCAGATGTAGGACAATGAGTCTAGTTTAAATATGTGCACACACACACACACACACACACACACACACAGACACACACACACACCTATCCATGGAAAATTTTCTGGAAAGCTACCTGAGAACGTTGATGATGGCTATCTCTATCTGCAGAAAGGAATTGAGTGCCTGGGGTAAAGATTCACTTTTCATGATATAAACTTCTATACTGTTTAGGGGGGAAAACGTGTGTGTGTGTGTGTGTGTGTGTGTGTGTGTGTGTGTGTGTGTGTGATATAATATACTAGCATCACTTTTATAAGTCCTATTAACTTTCTAGGCAACGTTCTAAAGGTGTTCTTCTTAAGCGGTTCGAAGACAGAGGAACCAAAAGTCCTATTCTCGTCTCCATACTTAGAAAACAGACAATCTGATTATGCCTAGAGCTGTCAAAATGTGGAGGCAATGTGTGAAAAAACTAAATATGCTCATCTTCCAGAGGGAGATCTACTGAGATGTATATACATAAGTACAGCCAGAGAACTGGGTCAGCCTCCCACCAGGCCCGCCCCTACAAAGTGGCAAAGAAATGAGTTGTTCACTCTCCTCTCCTTGGAGGGCCCAGGGTGCTGTGCACTTGGGAAGATCCACAGAACCGTCCCAAAGCCCTGGGAGTCTTGTTAGTTTCCAAATATTCTGCACAGGGCTTGACCCGAAGCATTCCCAGGTTTCTCGGGGCCCAGGTCAGTATTCTGGAGCCTCAAGGACCACAGTAAGTGTGTCTGAAAACAGAGGTCTGACCTGAACAAGGGAGGTCACTTACACATCTTCCAGTCTCCTGTCCCTGGGTCCCCCTGCCAGATGGTACTATATGCCTTGCATTTGAATATTCTGACTCCTTTTATACAGGACTTATTACCTTCATTTTTAAAACTTCTCTTTGCTTTCACGCATTTCAGGCTCTAATGAAAGGATGTTTCACTACGAATTCATGAGAAGGGATGGCAAATTTGCCATTTTGTCCTAGGCATCTGAGTCTGAAGGGTGTTCAGAAAGTTACTTGGACTAAGGGGAAACCAAGATGGTGGGCAGAGCACAACCTCTCACATGGGACTCGATGCCCAGGACAAGCGGGCATAACAGCCATCCAGGCCCCAGAAGGGGAAAGTCGCTGGCTCTGAGATATGCTGGAGCCAAGAGGCTCACCGTGGGCTTGGAGCTGGAAATAGGCCTCAGTGGCAGGAAAGACTGTGGGGCTGGATAGCCGGTGACACAAAGTGTGGTCCCATGGCACAGCAAAGGGACAGCCTGACTCAGTGAGCCTGCGACTCTCCCAAACACGAGGACCTCAGAGAACTTAAAACTGAAGTATTTTCTTGGTTAAGTTAAAAATCACTTGTGTTCAACACCTTTCCTCATAATTTCTGATACAAAGAATGTATGTTTATTATGTTCCTTATTGCTACTGTGCTAGTAGGCCAGCCAGCTTTGATCTATTCAGTTTTTACTTCATTACTTCATTTGCAAAAGTGTGTGTGTGTGTGTGTGTGTGTGTGTGTGTGTGTCTTCCAGATCTTTGTCCCATTTTGCAAATTGCTATAATTTATACCAGTGGCACAGGGCAAGAAAGCAAGCTCATTTACAAACCATTCTGGTATACACTGTGTTTCTTTTTTAAACCAGTAACTAAAATAATATCTATGGATTTGATCAGCTGTGCTTTGCCTCCATGTAAACCCAAACTGGTTGTGTTTCTGGGAAGTTAAATTTCTTCTCTGCCTTCTTTCTGCTTGAGTGACCTCGATTTTTTTAACCAGCAGGCCCCTTTACTAACTGATCTAGAGTGGGGCACGGGTGTGAACTTCAGTTGGGGAGAATTTTCAGTCTTCTGCCCACTGTCTAACTCTTCCCCCAAAGATGGATGCGCTGAGCTTTGCCTTAAATACAAATAGTTTTGCTGTCATCATGGACCCTTCTTACAGGATCTAGTTTTTAGTGTTCCATTATCTCAAATGCTATTTTCTCCAGGTTTTCCATAACGTTCTCGAAATCTGAAACTCCAGACTGGAACGCAGCATCTAGCCCAGCCTGTTCCATAGCGTGGTGTAGGATGACCTCCCTCCTAGCTCCTATGGGGGCCTTCTCTCCTCTGTAGATCTTGGCATTCCAGCTGCTGTCCACGCACAGGCTGTCCTTGCCAGCCCGCAGAGCAGCTGCTGACTCATGCTTACCGCGGGATCTGCTAGGACCCCAGCTCTTCTTCTGGCCTTCGGCCAGGATGGCCACCACCCATCCCATAGAGAACTCTGCCCATCACCTTCTAAGGGCTCAGATCTGTCCCGACGCGAAGTCTCCCGCCAAGTTTGCACCGTTTCACCTGGCCCCGCCCCTGTCCCTGCCCGGGCCCACCTGGAAGACGTCGTTGGCACACTTGCGGCACAGGTTGTGCTGGCAAGGCAGGATCACCACCGGTTTGGAGAACATCTCCAGGCAGATGGGGCAGATGAGCTGCTTCTCCAGGTTGTCCATGCTGTGTGCATCCCCGAGCAGCGGCTTGAAACCCACTGTGAAGTTCATCCCCTCAGAAATCGTGCCCACCCTGGCCTTGGCCCTTGTCCTGGCCTTCCCTCACTGCCTCTGAACCCTTCCTCGGTTACTTTAGATAGTCTGTGGATTCTTACGTTCCCTTTTGTTGCTCGCTCTTGAAATAGCTCTGCTATCTCTCCTGTCCCTTCCTCTGACAATTCACCTCGTCCTCAGATAGCTGTTTTCAGACACTTCTCGTCTCCCTCTTCTTTGCTCTGCACACCAGCCAGGCACAAGCAGCTTTCTCTGTCCCTCACTCTCTGAGTGACTCTGTCCCTGGAAATTTCTCCTTTTGTTCCCCAAACGACTCGTATTCACTCTATGGGCAGCACTGTTTGTCCCTTGCTCCCCAGAGAGGAGATTAATTTTAACGTGGGGGTGGGGAACAAGGGGCATCTGTATGACATTCCAACTCCCGATTTAGCTCATGTAAGGCGAGCCACAGCTGTCACTGAGTGAGTGACCCTGACTCACTCAGGAATGGGTGACTCTCTTGAGCAAGGACAGGGGTGAACTTCACTGCTTATGGCGAAAGGTGGGGCAGCAAAGGTATGGGGCTCTCACTTGCTCTCACTCAGAAGGCTCTTGTGAGCCCCTGGCCCCCGGGCTCTGGCTTGGGCCCTTCTTCCAGGGCAGTGACACAGAGCACAAATTGGCCTGTATGTGAGGCACCATCCACGGCTCAGGGTAGGAGGACGAATTTAGCCAGAACTATAGACAGTCATTGAAAATTTTTGCCTCCAAGGCTTAGCCAGTGACCCCGGTCCTCTTCCTCCGAACCTCATGCTTCAGGCAGGGGCACCAGAGACCTGAGAGGCTTTGGTCCAACACTTCTGGCCCGCTTTTATTCTCACCCAACTTTCTTGTATCACCCAAGGAGAAGCCGCTCAGGAGACTAGAGCTGGCAGTGGTGCCAGGGCCAGGAATGACCGCATGAGCATGCCCCCGAGAAAGTGTGGGATTCTGGTCCACGAATATATCACTGGAGCCACTCCAAGGACTTTAGATTGGTTAGGAAATTGAGAGAAGCTGAGCTGGGCAGAAAGGACCTGAATGCCAGGGACCTATTTTGAGCACCAGGGGAATTGGTCTCCAGGGAAATTTTAGAACACTGACAAAGACATAATCACAAGGCTTCGGGAAGCCGACGTCCCAATGCCACAACTGTCCTGGACTCCCACTCTGCAAGGTAGCCTGGTCTCAGAAGCGAGTACCAGCTTTTCTCTTCCAGCCCTTTTTCTGTATCCCAGGCATAATTTTCCTTTTTTTCTTTTTCTTTTTTTTTCCCGAGCTCCACATAAGCACTGAGACTGCACAAAAGCTCTTTTATTTACTGACATTCCTTAGCCCTTCTCCCAGTCAGGAGAGGGAAGTGTGAGGAGTTACTAGGCTCTGACCCTGGGTGGACAGGAAACAAACGGTGTGGAGAGGATACCAAAAAAAGCTGTGTGAAGAGGCATGAGAGGGGAAAGGGTCTGCAAAAGCACAATCTTTTCCCTATCATATGTTTCATGCCCGTTTTTAAAACAAGATGTATAGTGACCAGCCTGCCTAAGACGTGGTTAAAGGATGGAGGCAAACAGGCTTCGATGTGTGACCTTCAGTCGACCCACAGGACCCATGCTAATGGGTACTGTGCTGGATCTGCGGTCCAGGGAGAACTCAAAAGCGGGAGGACTACCCCTAAGCCTCAAATGCATCCATACTTTTCCTGAGTTGACTGGTGGTGACATGGAATGAAGCTGGCAATGCCAAGTGTACGGGCACCAGAAGATGAGACCAGCCCAGAAAGGTATATTGGCTTAGAAATGAGGCCGATGCTAAGAGCTCTTGGTACAGAGTGGCAACGAAGGAGGGTTAGCTGGTCCCACAGCTCTTGAATAGGTTCAACCCTGCTCAGTTATTAGGCTCTTGGTGGAGAAAGCACAAGTGGCTCAGGGACCCTACCCAGGTGACATTGGCTCAAATCCCAAGAAAGGCATAGGAAAAAGGATGCTTGAGGAAAGTCTGTCTCCACTGCCTAAGACCTCTTAAGCATAGGGATGCGAGGTCTGTTTTCTAACAGATTGAAATTGTGACTGGAGTTAAAAAGAAGAGTAGCTGGTTAACCCTATATCACCAGGGTCAGTGACACCATCAAGGACAGAGATGGCACCCTCACTGAGATGGACGCCATCGATGCTTCTGAAACTGGGATTCTTACAAGAAGAAGGGCAAATCAGGGTCAATGTCAGGACGGGGCTACTTGCTTCTCTCTTCAGCACGTCCAGTGGACTGGGCAGCAGAAAGCACCTTTACTGAGTTAGTACCTTGGGGCAAAAGAAGTTGGCATCTTATTAGAAGAACTGAGTACCCAGAATGTAAAGCAAACCCCCTATAGATAAGAACATAAACATCTGTTGTCCATACTATAAGGATATAAACTTTCCACTAATGACTGATCTGAAGTCAGTATATATTTTTTCTTATCCTTTAATTATTGGTACATTTCAGTTTTCATACCTCACACTCTTAATATTTTAATGATCTTCACTATCATTATCTTCTTCTACAAAATGTTCTTTGTTTCCTATGATGGAATTTGAAAAATATATATATAAATGTTTAGTAACAATTTTTTAGCCTATAGGTGAGAAAACCATTACCTTGCAGTTACACATTAGCATCACTAGGTGGCACTGCTGTGAACCTCAGTCAATTCCCTGGTTAGTTGAGTGGGGATAATCTCAGACACTTCATCTTCCTTTTGAGTAAATGCAATAGGCTGCGTCATCTAACTTGTCTTCAACTATTGCCTTGTCTAGGTACACTCTCCCACCCATTCCTTACCTCAACTCTCACCCCATTCCTTAGCTTAACGGTCACGAGAGGCCAACATTACATTCAAACTGTTGGTCTGTGGCATAAGCTCCTCAGACATTGAGTATCTCCTCTTTCTTCACTTTGTCGCAATGCTGACTTGAGACTCTCATATTTAGGGGTTCAAAGTTTCATCCCTAACCATTTCTTTCTCTGTTAATCCAGCTCTTACCTCAGTCCCTGTCTGTGGTTCTCACCTGACCTTGAAGGCTGAGTCTGGACATTCTGCGGGTATTTTCTCCTAACTACCTCTTCAGATGGTGGCTTAAGTGTTCCACAGCAGAAGCAGCAGCAGCAGCAACAGCAGCAACAGGTGAGCAGAGCACACAGGAGGATGAGTGTCTAAAAGGTAGGAAAGAACAGACTCAGTCCAGCAGTTCTTACATGTTCCCATTCGAGCTCCCCTCCCTCAATTCCAGCACCCAAAACAGTGAGACAACAGAAGCATTTGTCCTAAGAGAGGAGGGTAAGGTGTCTCAGATACGGAGGGTCAACCCTCCTTCCTTATTCTTAAGAGACTAGGAAGAACTGTGTACCTTGAACCAACAACTATTCATCATAAAATAGTATCTGACGCCTTCTTCGCCAAAGTGATCATATATATATATTCCCAATGAGCCATGCTGGTTGTAGATTTTCCGCTTCTTAGGGTCACTCAGTATGGAGTGGGCTGTGTTGATCTCTTTGAATATTTCTGCTGCTTGAGCGTCCCCTGGATTCTTGTCTGGATGATACTTCAAGGCCAGTTTCCTACCCAGGCAATACCCAAAAGGAGGGTAGGGAGAGAATGGGGAGTGGCTGGGGAGGGAGAGTTAAGATGAATGACAGGAATAAGTCTCTAGATAGTGAAGAAGGAATGCATAAGATGTGGTTAAAAGGATGGAGGTAAGTAGCCCAAATCTAAATTCCTTCCCATGCCACAGTGAAGAGGATGATTGCCCCATCTGGCTCTAAAGTGAAGGCTTGGAGATTTAAAAATGGGCCAGAAAGCAAGACAGAAAGAAAAGAGTTTAAGGGGGGTGGGGTGGGGGAGGGGATTCAGGGTTTAATAAGGGGCAGAAGTCTGAACCTGTAGGACTTTTTGATGTCTTCGGGTGAGGCATCCTTCTTAAGCTCCAGCACTGAATAGAGGGTTGTCCCATTTTTGGACAACCGGCGGGCTGCTTCATCCAAATGAGACATGATCTGGGTCAGAGGAGAAGCAGCATTTGTGAGAACTTCCACACATGAGGCCATAAAGAAGTGAACCTCCAGTAACAAGAAACTCATTGCCTTCAGGGGCTGGGCTGGTAAATGACTACAAAAGGACAGGTTTAAGACAATAATGAGTGGGATCTATGGCTGGCAGAAGAGATCAGGTAACCAGAAAATACATTCAAATTCAAATTTTAGGGAGGAATATCTCACATTTTCCAGTGTCCTTGAGCTATGCAGACCTTGGGACACCCCCACATACTAGAGAGACATAACCAAGGGGAGGTCTCAACATGGGAAGAGATTGATTTTGTCCAAAACTACTAGTCCCTTAAGTAAACAGCCCTGGTCTTGTCCAAACTCATCGTTGGGATTGAGAGATCAGTGGGGCCCCAGCCCAACTGGTTGGGGTCAAGAATCGCTGAGATACACAATTCTCAAGGGAGAAACAATTCCGACCAAACCCTGAGCTGCCTAAGATAAATCAGGTGTCCAAAAGCCAGGCCAGAAAAAAGTGCTTGCAGCTAGGCCTGGGACTTTCTTCTTCCCCCGGCCTCCCCTCTCAACCCATCCCACCACTGCTCTTCAGAGACAGGGCAGTGGGGTTAACAGAAAGATGAAGAAGGAAGCGATAAGGGGGTAGCTGCTGGGACCAACCATCAGGGTAACAGGGAGAAAGACCCCAGAGAGCAGAGAGAGCTTGGGAAGCTAGGCCCACTAGAACCAAGGCAAAAAGTTCAGTAGCGAATGCTCTGGCTCCCCAAGTCCCTCCTGGCTATGAGGACTCCTTACTCGTGCTGCGGATCTACCTTGGAGTCCCTCTCTTCAGCACATAGGCCTTACACAACCTCCATCAGGGAGTAAAACTTCACACAGCCGGCGTCCTGTGGCCCACTGCGCTTGCGCACTGCGTCAACACTCAGAGTCGTTTATTGGCGCCGCTGGAATTAAGGCTACGCGGGCCCTGGGACTTATTTCGCACACCGGAAGCCTGAGCGTAGGGATCTGCCGAGCTGCAGCAGGCCAAGGCATCCTGGCTTCTTTTCCAGCCTTTTCGTGGTACAGCCTCTGTCACAATCCCTGCTACTCGAGCGAAGGCCATCGTCTATTCTGGTCACCGTCCTAGCTCATCGACTCACTTTAAGGAAAGATAACGGGCTTGCAAAACTCCCTGTGGCTTTGTGAAAGGTGTGGTTGCTGCACACCTTTCTCAGGAGGTGTGTTACCTTCCCAGTGTTCTTTTTCAGAATTTAGGGGTATCCGGTTGGTCTTTTCTTTCCATTCCTCTTGGAAACTCCTTCATGTCCTTTAAGACACACCTCAACTGTCAGTATTCCTGGGACTCCTCCGTCCTTCCCCATGTCGTTCTCACTTGCTCTGTTAAAGCATTTATCTGATTATATTGTAATTATTAATTTGCACGTTCCTTTAAAACAACATCTTGAACATTGCCAAAAGAATTTTTGTTCTTCAAAATTTTCCTTTAAGTACTGTTCCATCATAAGGATGTACCATAATGTAATTATATATAATCCAGATTGGATAGTGAAGTTGTTTCTAACCAATGATAGTGTAGTAACCTTATAATAAAAGTTCTTATCTATAAACCTTTAAATTAATATCCTTTTCCCCCTTCAGGTTAGATTTCTGGAAGTGGAATTATTGGGTCAAAGGGAATTTTTTCAAGCTTCTTGATCCTTATTGTTAACTTTCTTCCCAAAAAGTTACCCAAAGTATCAATTTCTATCCCTTCTGCAGGACGTGAGAGCACCTCCCTCTCTCTGGCCTCACTTCCTGTGATATTCTACAGGAGGTAGTGTTTGTTCCCACTTAAAATTCACCACTTTCATGATGGTTTCCTTTAGAGAAGAGCACTCAATGGCCCCTATAACATGTAACTGAAAGAGCTTTATTAATTCCATAATATTTCTGTTACCCCTCTGGTGGCTTTTTTCACTCTTTTCTTTATTACAGTTATCCATGCACATTTACCTACCATTCTAGGTTTTAAGTGGTAAATCAATACTCCACCCCTAGAGATGTGAGCCATCTGAGCAAACCAACTAAGGAGTCCAACCATATACAGCAGACACAATGACCACTGAATTAACGAATTTATTTTCATAGTTCTGTGATCAGGGCGCGAGGTAGGGATAAAAACCTTTGGCATCACCCACCTAGTTCTTAGGTTCTGGGTCAGATGAGTTTAGAAGTCAAGTCACTTAAAGTAAAGGAATGAAAGCTGACGATTTTTTGGTGGTTTGCATTATGCCAAATTTCTCCAACTAATCTCCAACCTTTCATCACCATCATGGGGTGACAGAACTAGCAAAACAGAAGTTGTTTCTTCACTAGCACTGCGAAGAGAGAAGGCTTTAGAAGCGCTGTGCACTTACAGTGAATTCCTTACCTCCGTCTGCAGGCCCAAGGTGGTGCGGCCCCCCCCCCCAACCCCCCACCTCTTGCTCCCACTCAGTTGAGTACCACTGTCTGTCTTGCTCTGGTCTCTGCCACACTGTTTTCCTATCAGTTCTTTGAAGACACTGTGTTCCTTCACACTTCAAGGGCCTTTGGCCACTCTGCTTCCTCTGCCTGGAAGACTCCTTCCCAGGACTTATCATCCTTTGAGGATCTTAGCTTTGTGCCTCCTCAGAGAAGCCTTCTAAATGGAGTTCCACTCCTTTCTCCCCACCTCATAACGTCCTCACTATAATTTGCGAATATATGTTTATTTGTGTATTGATTTGTTTAAGGTCTGCCCCCGGGCAGACAGGGACCTCCAAAGGGCAGGGACTTTGTCTTTTTGTTCATCATTGTATCTGTAGTACCTAGAACCATGCCTGGTTTACAGTAAGTGAATTAATGATTTGTTGAATGAGCCACAGCAGAGGGAGCCCTCTGCTGGTCCAATGCAGGCCCAGAGGTTGGGCCACAGCACGAATTCCCTAAGACATTGGACAAGACTACAGGGCCCGCCTTCCCTTACGTGGTCCTAGACAAGAGACACATGGTGTAAAGAGAAAGAGGGCGGTGGGGGAGATGGTAACGGTGATTCTGAACTCCTTGTATCTTGTTTATCTTCGCCTTCCTCCAGTTCCTGACACAGTTCCTGCAATATTGTAGGTGCTCAATAAATGTTGGTTGATTGAATGAACCAGCAAACTTTTGTGTGCCTTTTCAGAAGCACTTTTACTTAATGATCTCCTTGGATCCTCACGACAACCCTGAGGGGTGGTATGATCACATCCCTGCTTTATAGAAGTGAACCCTGAGAAAAAGAGCAAATTAGGTGCTGAGAAGAATTAGTAAACATCTTTCACATCTTGCCAAAAGCTCCAGAATATTATTACTTCTTATCATTGCCCTCTGACATTCTAATTAATTCTAATTATAGTTCATGGCTCTTGAAATAGCCATTATCTTTAAGTTTCTGAGTCTCTGTGCTGACCGATAGCCAGTGCTGCAGAGTTGCAAATAGAGCAGGCAAAAGGACTGGCATCCTTTGGCCAGAGGCGAGTCTCCACTTTGCCTTCACTTAGAAACAGACCCCCTGCGATTCGGTTTCCTATGTACAAGGTCTCTTCTAACACCCAGCACAGAACTAGGGAGAACACACAAGCCAGGAGTCAGAAGCCCTAGATCTGAGTTCTGGCTCTGGCTCTAACAAGCTGTGTGATCTGGGACAAGGCACTTAATCTCTGAGTCTCATTCTCCTCTTCTGTAAAAACCTGTGTCATTTCCTAGGGTTGGTGTCAAGACTAAATTAGGTTTGGTTGTAAAAATAATAGAGAAAATAATAACTATGCTGAAGAATGATTACAGACTAAAGCCTTTTCTGGAATCATTCGTCCTCCCGCCATACCTTGAGTCAGAGGGATCTTCTAGTTTACTGCCTCACAGAGCCATTTGGTCTCTCCTAAAGGAAACCAAGAAGCGTCCCTTATTTACCCACAAATAACTAAAGTTTTAGTCATATAGCTGGAGTACACACATACAGACAGCAGACATTAGCATATTTATACCCAAAATATCACGCTCTCAAACATATGCAGTAGGAGAGAGAGATCACAATTTGTCATACCCAAACACCAGGTTCTAGAATTGTGCAGTTTTCGAGTTGGAAGGGACCTCAGGGACTCAAATTTAATCCATTTTCATTTTATAATTGAGGGAAGTGCAGCCCAGAGAGAATGATTGACCTGCTCAAGGTCAACCAGTGAGGTCTAGATCTAAGTCTTCTGACTCCAAGTCAGTGTCTATACCATGACTGCTTCTCATTCACACCAGCTGTCTTTAAAATCTAGGTTAGAGACAGACCAAAGCTGTAGTTGACAGTCACCTCCTTTTATGGGTGATGTTAGGTAATGTCTCTCTTTATCTCTCCCCTAGTTGAAGGCATAAGGCATATATACTACATGTTATCAAAAAACGCCATTGACCTGGTTAATTTGCCTGTCTTCCCCAGGGCAGACATCTTGGGACGGGAGGTGAAGGGCTGTTGGCTAAAATATCTGCTTTATGCCCCTGTCCTCTCTGGTCTGCAACCCAGACTCTGCGGACATGAGGATAAGCTAACAGGGCATACCTACCTCACCTGTGAAATGGCGATAATAGTGTCTACCTCTTAGTGCTGTAAAAAGGATTAAATATTTAATTTGAACAGTGCTTGGCACATGGTATGTGCTATATTATTTGTCATCATCATCATCATCATCATCATCATCATCATCCTGTCTATCCTATCCCTTCCCAATATTGTAAAGAAAGAAGTTGCTTTTCATTTTCTCTTTAGGAAAAAGGGAAAAATTAGGATTTTCCCTAAAAGAATATTTGCAAATTGTCCTTAGTATCCTTGCATCCTCTTTCTGCATCCTTCTCTCAGCCTTTAGAACCCCCTTTTCTTGTCCCCTACCCATTGCCCTCACACTGCTTGCTGGTATTCAAAATATCCCCAAAATATCCCCAAGCAGTCAGAACTCCAAAATTACCTTTCTCACTTCCTCTCTTCCAAAATTTCTAATAAAAATTATTATCTCCATAAAATGATCTCATCCTTAAGGGTTAGGTGGAAAACAATTCAATTAAAACACTAATTCAGCTTATAATAAGAAAGGCTATAATACCCCACGCACTTAATTCTTAATAACACAAAAGGAATAACTGGGAGAATTTCAGGCAGTGTGACTAAATGAAGTGAAAAATATCAGGCTTCATTTTGGGGAGAGATTTTGGAACTTAAATAATGAGTTTATAATCCAGTGATATTTGGGTTTGGGGCATCATTATCTTGCAAATAGTCATAATAATATAGAGAAACCCAGAGGAACAGCCAGTTTAGGGGCATGAGTCAGATCTTCTTTCTGTTCAACTCCACCCGTTTCAAGTCTTTTCATTTCTGCAGCTCTGCAATATTCTGGCCTCCTCCACCACCCCTGGTAAGTTTTCTGTCTCCCTTGCTGGCACCTCTTCCTTTGTTCACCTCCTGATTATAGATATTCTGCAGGGTTTCGTCTTCAAGCTCCTGGTATGCTCTCTCTCCTCTCTTTTTCAGAGATCTAATCTATACCCGTGGCTTCAGCTGTCACAACTATGCTTTAGAATCAGTTAAGTATCACCCACATGCAAGTCTCCCATGGCCTCAAAACCACACTCTAAGATCTGGACTCATGATCTTGCCCCCAAGCTGATTGTTCCTCTTGGTTTCCCTATGTTAATGTTTTGACTATTTCCAAGGTAATGATGCTCGAAACACAAACAGCCCTGGACTGTGTACTCATTATTTCTCTCAAACTCAGGCCAAAAAGTCTTATTAATTTTTATAAATAACTATTTCATCTGTCCCTTCTTTCAGCTCCCACAGCCTTGAAGCCTCCCAGTTAAGGATTTTCATATCACGCTGACTGTTGTCCTAGCCTCCTAACTGCTCTCTCTACTGCCAGTTTCATCCTGGATACACTACCAGATCAATATTAGTAAAGTGGTGCTTTCGTCATTATCACAGCCTACAAGAGACTCTAAAAACAACCTTTTAAATCTGGGAATGAACTCTACAACTTGATTCCAACTTACCCCTCCAAATTTACTGTCTACTATTGCCCAAAAGTGAACCTTCCATAACAATCGGACTGGCCTTTTTCCCTCGCTAAATATTCCTGTCCTTTCTCACCTCTATATCATTGCTCTCACACCATTTCCTCTCATAAATTGTCCTTTTCATTAATCAATTCACTTACTCAACAAATATCTGTTAAACACTGCCCTACGCCTAGTACTCTGGATACAATGATAATTGGTCAAACTCTTTTTGTTCTCATAGATTATAACCTAGTGTAGAAGAAAGACAATATCTTCAACAAATATTTATTGGGTGCTCTCATGTACCAGACACTGTTCTAGGTGCTGGTGATACAGCAGCATACAAAACAAACAAAAGGACATCATGGCACTTAGATTCTGGTGAGAGGAGACAGACAGAAATAAAATAAGTAAAATGTATAGTATATTAGGTGATAATAATGCCTATAGAGAAACATAAAGCAGCGGGCGGAAATAGAGAATTTTTGAAGGTATGTTGCAATTGTTAAAAGGATAAGCAGAGAGAGTCCGAGAAGGTGATATTTGACCCAAGATCTGAAGCAGGTCTCAGGTGAGTTGTGAAGACAGCTAGCAGAGTGTATTACAGGTAGAGATGAGTAAATTCAAAGGCCCTGGGGTAGGAACTTGTCTGGTATGTTGTAGGACTTGCACAAAGCCAGAGTGGCTGGGGAGTGAAGTGGGAAGTGGCGTGAAATGAGATCAGAGTGGCTAGATTGTGTAGGACTTTGTAGGCCAGTGGAAGGCCTGTGGCTGACAGTGAGTGATGTGGAGAGTGACAAAATCTGGCCTACATGGCCAGGCCACTGGATTGAGAATAGACTATAGGGCAATAAAGACAGAAAAGGGAATACAACCTAGGAGGCTACTGCAGTAATCAAGAAGACAGATGCTGGTGGTTTGGACAGGGTGGGAGCAAGATTTGCTGACTGATTGGATATGGGGTAAAAATAGAGGAGTCAAAGATGACTCTAAGGTTTTTGCCTGAGCAAACGCAAGGATGCAGTTAACATGTTCTGACATGAGAAGACTGCTGAAAGAGGAGGTTGGGGACGGGGGTGACAATCAGGAGCTCAGTTTTAGACTAATGAACCTTTAGATGCCGTTAGGCATTAAAAAGGAGAGGTCAAGCTAACATTTGGGTATTTGAGTTTGGAATTCAAGTGAAAGATCTGGGAATCAACATATGGATGCCTTTTTTAAGTTTCTTTTTTAATAGAAAATTTCAAACACATACAAAAATAGAATAGTACAATAATCCTCCATGTACCCATCACTTAGCTTCAACAACCAGTGCTTTCTGCTGTTTCTAGATAGTATTTAAAGCCTTCAGACTGGATGATATCTCCATGAATGAGTGTGAAAAGGTAAGAAGAGAGGGTGACCAACTCCTGGCCACCCCAGCATTGAAAGTTGAGAAGATGAGGGACCAGCAAAGTAGACTGAAAACAGGCAGGCAATGAAGTGGGAGGAAAATCAGATATTGATATCCTGGAAGTCAAGTGAAGAAACAATTACTAAATAACAATTTAATTACAGTATGATAAGTACTAAGGAAGAAAAGAAGTGTGCAGTAAGAATGTATACATAAGAACTAACCTAGTTTGGGGGTCAGGAAATGCCTCCCTGAGATGACATTTAAGCTGCAGCCCTACCTCATCCTCTCTTATCTCCAGCTAAAATCCTACTCCCTCCATCCTGCTTCCACTCTGACAATAGGCTCCTCCTTCCTAGGATGGCTTTATGGAAGACCTTGTCAGTCTCTAGGGGGAGCCCAGGACACAGTGATGAGAAAGACAATTCCTGCCTTCAGGAAGCTTGTACTCTAGGAAGGAGACAGACAAACAAATGACTTCCTTACAGTGTGGTGAGTGCTAGCATCGCATAAGCACAGTGGGCCTTCAGAGCACCAGGTAGGGGCACATAGTTCATCTGGAGGGAGTCAGGAAAGGCTTCCTGGATGTAACACTTGAGCAGAAAATGGACCACACACCCTTCAGCTTGGCTTGGACCTTGCCCACATGCTTTGATTCCAAATCGTGTCTGAGATCTATAGCTCAGACTAAATCCAGACCTCAGAGCTGGGCTTTGCTCTCCTTCTCTCCCAAAACAAACTGGTACAGCCTGAGTTCCCCTGAAGTCCCCTTCTGACCTGCTCTGCTGGTTCCCTTCTTCTCTGGAAGCTGGCATTAACTTGTCTTTCTGGGAATATTTAGGGTTTCCTGCCTCCATCAAGCCTTTGGGACTAAGAGTGGCCTAAGGACTTACTTTAGGGAAGATTGATACCTGAGGCAGGACAGAACAGGCAGTAATAGCATGTGGGTAAGTCAGTAACACCTGCAGAATAGAAATCTCATGCAATCAGGTTAAAGCCGGAGGGGAGGGACAAACGGCTATCTTGATCACCAGGCATCCCCAACTGTGCTAGCAAGGAGCATAGCAGGAAATAAGTGTTCAGTAAATGTTGAATGAATAGTTCTTACAAGACTACTGTTCCCTACAGGGCACCAGCCCTAAGCTGTCCTTCTAACTGCTGCATAATTTTCCTAGCTCCTTTGTCAGGTGCAGAATTATCTTCCTCAGACCCGGCATTCAAGAGGACCCTTTGCAAAGATTTTCACACAGCCACTTAGTGGCTCTTTGAGAAACAGGTGCAAGCAGTCTGTTTCGCTGCCAGGCCTTTCTTGCATAAATTTTCAAGCAAAGGCAACTGTTGGTATTCTCCCCGCGGGTGTTCCCAGCTTCCGGAGGTAGCGCGTTCCAAGGCCTGACACCCAGGAAGCTGCTGCGGAGGGCAGCCCTGGAATCCAACTGTTCCGAGGCTCCTTTCCCTTCCCGCTTGCTCGCTCCCTGCTGGGTGGCGGGGAGGGTATGTGCTAACGTCTGCGCCTCCTCTCGGGTACCTTGAGGCTGCTGTCTGTGCGCCGTGGGCTGCCCGGGAAGGGAAATCCCGGAGGAAGCCATTGTTACTATCACGTCCCCTGTTGTCGTCATCAGCTGAGGCGTGCCTAGGAAGCCCCTTCCCCGCCTAGGGCCCTGCGATTTCTTCCTAATCTTGAACTCTCCTGCCCAAGCCACTTCGGGCGAGCCTACTACATCCGAACCCTGGAGTGCACGGTGGCCCCTCCTGGTCGCAGCTCCAAGGCTCTTAGAATCCAGGAAGCCCCAGGCCGGGTGCTGAGCTTCGAAAACCGACGGCGCCAGGAAGGACGTGCCTGGGTCCCTGGCATAGGCGGGCGGGGAGAGGAGTTCCACGCCAGCTATGACACAGGCCGACAAGGTGACCTTGACTGGTGGTTTCCCCTCTCGCCGCCCCAATGTACCCCCTATAACCCAAAGAAAGAGCTCATGCCCAACGCCTCTAGGGGACGTTGGAGGGAGAAAACCACATCCCCTCGCCCCAGCGTCACCTCTCCCTGCGTGGGCTTTCGGCTAGGCCTTGGGCAGGGAGTAGGGGGAGGGCGCCGGGGACAGGCTGGCGCGGGCCCCCGGCACGGCGTGGGTGAAGGCGCGGCGCAGAGGGCCCGCGCAGACCCTTTCATTCTTCGGTGCCTCACAGCTCCCCGGCTCAGTACGATCCCTTCACACACGCCGCCCGCAAACCTTGGCACAAGCCGCACTCTCCCCCGCCAGAACAGCCAGCCCGTGGCCCAGCTAGCTTGCCTAATCCGTTCAAGCCTCACCTCCTCCGCGAAGCTCTCCCGGGTTAACCCCATCACTTCCAACCACTTCATCTGACACGCGCTCCAGTTTTTCGTTTTCTGGAAATGCGCACGCGGTCTCATTGTATGGCATAATAAGTCCCTAAGTTCGTGGATGCCCATGTGTCGGGAGGGGTGAGGTTGTTGAGTTTCTTGACTGGGCTCCCAACCCCTCGCACTCTCCACGGCCCTCCATCCATGCCCTTGCCTCTCCTCTTCCCGACCCTCTGATTCACAGAGTGTCACAGCTTGGAGTGCACAATCCAATCACCACCCCACTTTTCATTCTGCAGTGGCGGTGGGGTGTGAGGGGCAGGAGGGCATTGAGTATCTGAAGCTTCAACTCCCGGCTCGGCCACTGACTTTGCTGCAAGTCATTCCTTTCCCTGGGCTTCAGTTAAAACGAGGCAAAATGAGGTAATGCCCGGGGAAGGTGCGACAGGTTCGAGGTAAGGAACCACCTGCTGGCAAGCTGACCGCAGCCTCTCTCCAGGAACAATGGCTTGTGACCCCCAGAGAGGTGGCGTCACTCCTCCCTCCTCCAGCTGCCCCAGAAATCCGAGTGAGAAGATTGGCACTCTTCAGGCACCAGTGTAGCGCCCTGAACCCGGGAGGGAAAGAGGATGGGGTCCCAGTTCCCTGCCTTTTAGTCACTGGCTGTACGACCCTGGCACTTCTTTCTCTGGGACTCAGTTTACTCATCCAAAAAACAGGGATAGTAATGGATTGAAGGAGAGCAGGAAGCTTTTTGTCATCCAATGTCTCTGTATAAATGATAATGAACGGTACAGTGCTTGGCAGCAGATTTTGCTCACATATTCTGACCCCACATCCTCCACAGAGTGGTTCTGGCCAGAGTCCCTGGAGTCCCTGGAGTTCTCCCAGATGTACCACACTGTTCACCCCACATTCTTTCTGGTTCTCTTAAGATAGGTAATGGATCCACACCTGTTTCCGACTGTGTGGGGGGCTGGGGCCACAAAGTGATGGAGTGGCGGAAGGGGGACGCCTCCGCACGGGCATGCAAGGGACAGTGCTTCCTGGATGAAGGTTGGTCAGGGAGGTTCCTAGACTCTAGGAACTTGGCTTGGAACCGGTGGGCGGGGCTTGGGTGGGGCGGGGCTAGTCCACTGAGGGGGCGGGGTTACGGAGATGAGGCGTTCCCTAGAACCTGGCGGGGGCGCAGACGGCTCCCGCCGCCCCTACCTAGCTTTGGCGCGGGGCAATGGGGCTTTAGCTATGGGGATAGGGCTGCGGGGGCGGGGCTTAGGCGTGGGGGAGAAGCTGGAAAGCCTGGAGGCGGGGCTTAGGGAGCTCGCCCCACGCGGGGCGGTGCTCCAGCCGCCGCGGGATCTGCAGTTCAGACTCGCCACAGCCGCCGCAGTTACCTCCACTCTAGTGGCCCCGCGGCCCTGCGGGCAGTCCGGGGGTCAGCTGCCCGCTCAGATCTGGCACGGGGTCGGCCCCGCCTCTCTCTCTCCCTCTGTGGGGCCTAGACGGCCGGGGCCACGGGGACATGGAGCCCTCTCCCGCCACGGGGGCTCAGAGACTACTCGCCTGGTGAGCCCCCGGGACCGCGGCAGCGCTGGTGGCGGCCTGCGTTTGAAGAGGTAGGACAGACCTGGGTCAGTCCTCGGCCGGGGGGCGCCACCCTCCTGCCATCCGTCCATTTCGTTGCCCCCTCGGCGCGGCGCGGCCCGGCCGGCGGCCCCAGCTCACCGCGATTCCCTCGGCTTCGCGGCGCGGGGCTCTGTCCCCTGCGGCCGCACGGAGACCCCAGGCAGCCAGCCCCGACCCCTGCGGCTCAAAGCCCGCTGCGCCTCCCGCAGCCACCCTCTTTCTCCCGGTTCCGCAAACGGCTCCCCGGCCCGCCCCCCAAGCCTCCGGACCCCTCCGCCGCCCCCGCCGCGTCTGGCTTGTCTACGAGAAGCTGCCCTCCGTCGGACCGGAGTCCGCGCCATTCGCCCCGATGTCCGCATTGCTCTGGGGCCCTGGCGGTGGGAGCACCCCCTGCCCGGGCTTTCGGAGCCCCATCTGCAGGCCCCCGGCCCCTCCCTCCGCGCGCCCGGGCTCGTGGCGCCCCATCCAGCCGCGGCCGGCTGTGGGCATCCGGGCCGAGGATGGGCCCGGGCTCCGCAGCGGTTCTTCCGGGCTCCTGGGGGCGGGCGGGCACAGGGAAGCGAGGGGGCGGCGAGGAAGGAGCAGGTGCGATCTGGGCGGCAGGGGGTATTCCCGGCTCCGCACAGACGGGGCCGGGGGCGGCGAGGTGTGAAATGAGGCTCGTGGAGCGGCCGGGACAGCGGGCCGGGGGCGGCGGGAGAACCGCCTCCGCGTCCCGCCGGCCTCCCGCGCCCGTTGCCCGCCGGCTCTGTCCGCCTTGTCTCTCCGAGCGGCCACGCCAGGCCCTCCCTAGCCACCTCCACTGGCCATCTTGTCTGTTAGCTGACCGTCCATTTGTCTCTTTTTTCATCTTTCCCAATATTTCTGTGTCCTTTCCAGACCCTCTCCCTTTGTCTCTGACGTGGTGCCTCTATGTGTTTCTGGCCTTTTCTCTGGGTGGGGGCCGTAAACCTGGCTGGGTGAGGGAGTGGATGCGCAGAACGAGGGAGGACTTCGCGTCGGACTCCTTCCTGCAGGGGACTGCAGAGGTGGGCAGCTGTGGGGGCTCCAGCCATGGCCCTGGCATCTCTTCACATAGCCTTTTGACTCTGCTTCAGGCCATCTCCCCTTCCTACACCTCTCTACCTCACTCAGTATTATTAGTTATTCGATGAGGATTTCAGATGGCCAGGGAGAGAAAACTGCCTTACCTTCTCTCTAAACATGTAGTGCCACCCCCCCCCCATACACACACACCCACACACCAACAATGAGGTTCTTTAGTGCCCAATTCATGCAGAACAAAAAGCAGCAGCCTGTTGATGGGTAGCTATCTTGACGACTGGCTACACTGTGCCTTACAAGACCAGGAACAGGAAAGGCATTTACCCATTGCCCCAAAGCCACCCAGCCTCCGTTTGCTCTTCAGACCCACATCTTTGACTCCCAGCTCATCTTCATTCTCATATGACCATTAGTCACCAAATCCTGCAGTATTGCCTGAAAGAGGCTCTTCCTTACCTACCTGTCTCTCCTCTAACACTTTACACAGGGAGTCTCTAGCCTGGTCTCTTTCAGACTCCCTGTCTCCTCTTCTCTCTTCCTCCCAGACAAGTACAATAGCAGGGTCATCTCAGGGCTCAAGAAAGTTTGTTAAATCAGTCAGTGTATCTCCTTTATGTTCATTGGAGTTCATCACCTTCTTCCTCGGCCCTCCCTCTGGCTCCTCATATGAACTCCAAGCTGCATATCTTGTCATTCATTCTGTGTGTTTGTCTAGATTCCCCTTCTCCGCCTAGATCTTATCTTATACATCTCTCACTCTGTGAAGTTTTCCTCACCCCCAGTTAGAGTTGGTCACTCCCTCCCCTGTGCCTCAAAATCCTTTGTTCACAACCCTGCTGGCCCCAACCTCTCCTTGCATAGTAAGTCATTTGCGACACATCTGTCTCTCCCACTGGATGGGGCTTCAGCATGTGTATGGGTCCTGTCCTTTGTGGGGTTCAGGTTGGGCAGAATGAGGATGGGTTTCAAAGCCACCCTCATCTCCCCATCTTCTCTGGAAACACACCTCGAGGAATACACAGCCAGATTCTAGGTCTTGGAAGGAATTAATCTACCTACCAGCACTTGAATTTTCCCGATAAGCACCAAATGACGCCCCCCCCCCACCACCTCCTTCACACCTTAATTCACCCACTTGGCAGAGCTTTCCTCAGCCAGAAGGCCCTAGACACCCTTCCCTGCTTTACTGCTGTGATCAGATTTCTATCTGGAGCCTTCATTTTCACTCGGAGGTATTCCTGTCACACATCTATGAGTATTTCCAAGACTGTATTTTTTCCTTTTACGTCCTTTATTTTGTGGAAGGTCCTGTCCTTTGTGGGGTTCAGGTTGGGTAGTAGGAAGGTGAGAATTGGGCCAGAGTAGACCTAAAGCTCAGTCAGCCTGAGCTCAGCCTCTGGCATCCGCAGGTGAGGCCCTCAGCCCCGTTCATCAAGGGCATCCTCTGGCACTGTACAGTTCAGGTGGCCTCTGCTGGTTACTTATGGTCAGGCTGAGGTCCAGCTAACGTGTGGCAGATTCCAAAGTCAGGGTTCCTACCGCTACCATTGCCAGCCCCAGCGGTCTACACACCGTCCTTCCCATGACAACCCAGCTCTGGAATCTGGCCGTTAGTTCTCTGTGCCAGGAACCTCAGACTTTTTGGGTCCCAAAGTTCCACTCCTCCTTTAAAGGGCCATACTTCCGCTGCGTGTCCAGCGAGAGCAGGTGATGGATCTGGGAGTGGAGGCATGGGAGGTGGGTCTGGGAGGGAGGCACTGAGGCCAGGATCATGTGCTGAGACCCACCCCACACTTAGGCGCCACCTGCCCTTTGTATTGCCTTTGTCTGGCATGCTCACCTCATCTTTATCAAAATCCTCCTCATCCTTCAAGGCCCTTCTCATGGTGCCTCTTTTTGTGTTTCCCGATGTCCTATTAGGTCAATGTATCTCTCTGGCTGAGCCCAATAGCAGCACTTTAACTGCTCTAATCGCAATAGCTACCTTCTGCCACATACCATAATATTTAGCTAACATTTGTCCACCGAAAGCTCCCAGAGATCAGAAAGGATTTTGTTCAATGATATTGCTCATTTTGTGTTCCTTATGGTACCTATCATAATGAATTGATTCGGTTGGAATCTAGTCTCACCTCTACCACTAACTAGCTGTGTGGCCTCCATAAGTCCTTTCCCTCTCTGAGCCTCATGTTTCTAATTCCTTTAAGTGTTAGACTACACTGTCTCTAATGTGCTTTCCGGCTGTGAAGTGTCTATGAGAGGAAAAGGGAGCCTGGAATCTGAGCTGTTCATTTAGATCCCACCTCTCATGTGGCCCTTTGTCCACAAGGTCCCGGATTTGACTAGGCCTTGGGAAGGAGCTAGTTGGGCCACACAGTCTGTGGGACCCAGGGCCTGGGAGTGAGGAACAGGTCAGTCCACAGGCCAGGCCACATGAACCATGTTTCCTGCGTCAGTCTCTTCACAGAACCCTCAGAACCCGTCCCTGAGGAGCCCAAACCTGTGGAGATGCCCTTCCACCACTGCCACAGGGACCCCCTGCCACAGCCGGGTCTCACCCCTGAGAGGCTGCAGGCGCAGAGGCAGCTGTGTGCCGCCTGTGCTGTGTGCTGTGTCTTCATGGCCGGGGAGTGGTAGGTAAGTCGAAGAGCAGCTCCTCCAACTCCATCCTCCCGAAACCACTCTCCACCCAGAGTCCAGGGGACGTTCCTGGGTGGAGATACAGAGAGATGGGGATGGCTGAAGTGGGGGGTTGGATGCTCAGGACTCCGGAAATGGGAGAGGGTGAGGGACAGCAGCTCCAAAGAGAATTCATGGCAAAGGCCAGGGCCACAGGGCCAGGGCCGGCTTCTTGGTGTTAAACTGGTCTTTTAAAAGCCAGATTTTCTTGTGATTAAAATATGTCATTGTAGAAAAACTAGAAAATGTGAATGGTGAAATAAAAACTACCTATAATCCGTCACCAAAGAAGAATCACGGTTCACGTTTTGGTGTATGCTCCGCCACTCTCCTTTCCACGCCTATACGCACAACCTGCGGGACCAGACAGTGCATTTTTTTCCCCTTGCAGGCGGGTATTTAGCACACAGCCTGGCCATTATGACCGATGCAGCCCACCTGCTGGCCGATGTAGGCAGCATGATGGCCAGCCTCTTCTCTCTTTGGCTCTCAACCCGTCCAGCCACCCGCACCATGACCTTTGGCTGGCACCGCTCAGGTAAGGTCCCTGTATGACCCGGTGACCCTCCAGGCTCGCCCGAGGGCACCTCTTAGGGTTTCAGGCAAATCTCTGATAGCTTGTCTCCCCCTGCAGAGACTCTGGGGGCTCTGGCCTCTGTGGTCTCCCTCTGGATGGTCACTGGCATCCTCCTGTACCTGGCCTTCATCCGCCTGCTGCACAGCGACTACCACATCGAGGGGGGCGCCATGCTGCTGACCGCCAGCATCGCAGTCTGTGCCAATCTGCTGTAGGTTCCATCCAGCATGGAGCAGGCGCCACGCGGGCGGGGCGCGGGTCCTCCTCCAGGCTGAGAGAGCCGGCCCTCCCCTCCCCTGATAGACACAGCAGCTCACACACAGTTCTCGGCAACCGGCCCCCGGGAATGCCAGCAAATGGGACTGGGACAGAGACCTAAAACTTAGAGTCGGCAGACAATGTTAAAGGCCTACGGATACCAGCCACTCTAGCTAGGGCCTTTCATCAGGGTTATTTTCTCATTTAAGACTCACAGCCGCCCCATGAAGTAGGTCGTATCATCCCTAGTCTACAGTTAATGCAGTAGATCCTGGTGACCAGGAGGTGACCAGGTGACTTGCTTAGGCCACGTAATTATTTAGTGGCAGGGCCAGCATCTGAATCCACAGCTCTGGCACTAAATGCTGTATTCTTGCCCTGGGGCTGCATTATTTGTCTCTCTGGGACCATGTTGTCTTCTTCCTGGGGCTGGAAAAATAGGGAGACAATAGGTGGAGAAAGAGCTCCCGGGGAGGAGAGCGGAGGTGTGGAAATAGGGCAGAGGAGGCTGGGAGCAGCTGCCGGGCTGAGCGGCTCTGCTTCCCCCTCAGAATGGCCTTTGTGCTGCACCAGGCTGGGCCCTCCCACAGCCATGGGTCTAGGGGGGCTGAGTATGCACCGCTGGAGGAGGGGCCCGAGGAGCCCCTGCCCCTGGGGAACACCAGCGTCCGGGCGGCCTTTGTGCATGTGCTGGGGGATCTCCTGCAGAGCCTTGGGGTGCTGGCTGCCTCCATCCTCATCTACTTTAAGGTACTGTCCATCAGGCCTGCCCCAGCCTTCCTCCCACAACCCAGCAACCCATCCCTTCCCATAGCCTCCCTCCTGACTCCAGCTCCCCAGGACTCTGGGCCCAGAATCATGGTCCCTTTCCCCTCAGCAGGGTTCTTGGGGGCCTCATAGGTCCTATTTGTCCAGACCACCCTAGATCTTCCTCTGAAAGGTCTCTGGTTCCTGGGCTTAGGGGTGTCTCTCTCTCCAGCCTCAGTACAAAGCAGCTGACCCCATCAGCACCTTCCTCTTCTCTATCTGTGCTCTTGGGTCCACGGCTCCCACCCTTCGAGATGTTCTTCGCGTACTCATGGAAGGTGAATCAAACACCACTGCTCCCCACCCCTCGGGCCCCTCTGACCTCACTCCAACACAGGGAGCCTCTCAGATGTTCTTCTGAGGAAGAAGGCTGGGGCCATGGGGTCTATTGCCAAAAGGAGGAATCAGGCACAGGGTGAATTGTGGGGGTCAACTGGGCGAGCAGGTGCAGGATGGGGGAGGTGGAGTCTGGTGGGGTCTGCCTCTGGGCATGATGGGCCTCAGAAATAAAGCTCGGTGCCTGCTGCTTGCAGGTACCCCCCGAAATGTGGGGTTTGAGCCGGTGCGGGATACACTGTTGTCAGTGCCAGGAGTCCGGGCAACTCATGAGCTGCACCTGTGGTCCCTTACACTCACTTACCATGTTGCCTCCGCACATCTGGCCATCGGTGAGTCCATACTGGCCCCAGCCAGTTACTTCCTAGAAACATCTCTCCCTTCCCCTCCCCCTCCAAACACAGGAAGATACCCTGAATTACTGGGATTGTTTAAGTCTGTCTTTCTCCATCTCTCTTTGTTTCACACACACACACACACACACACACACACACACACACACACGCATGTTGGAGATGGGGAGCCCTGGACAAGGTGTTCTAGGGGAGGTTTCACCCTCCCTGAGGAAGTTTAGGGAACCAGTAACCCTTTATGAGATCGCTAGTGCCTACAGGCCTAGGGATGGGGCACAGTTAGGTAAATGCCGGCACCTCCACTCAGCGGGGTATCATGTAACTATTAAAAATGATGATTATGAAGACTGTATGGCAACTAGGAAAAATGTTTATGGTATAATGCTGAGAAAAAAGCTGAATATAAAATTATATCTACATTATGATTCAGCCATTAAAAATATATATGGTGACTCACAAGCTGACAAAGGATTTTTGAGTATCTTCCAGATGCAAGAAGCAATCAGAGACATGCAATTTGGATGCCAAAAATATTATACTTTGTGGAATATTTGATGGTAACTCTAGGGAAACCATAGGACAGAATATTTAACATCTGGATTGTCCTGGAAAATCAGGTGGCGTGACTGCTGAAATACAGCTGTATATTGATACTCAAAGAGCAGAAGAGAATAGAAAAATACGAATGGTTTAGTGTATTAGCATGGTTGATTAGGGGTGAGTCTCCAACCTCTTCTTTGACGTTTTATGATTTTCATACAATGCAGAAAGCAAATAAAGCTCCCCCATTGAAGCCTGGCTTTAATGCTGTGCAAGCCCCTAGGTCCCCCTTCACCCGTCCTTATCTCGGCCCCTGCCTGGTTCCCGACTCCCCCCCTGCCTGGTTCCTGACTCCCCTGGGAACCTGCTGCCTCTTATCACTCTCCCACAGACTCCACAGCAGACCCTGAAGCTGTTCTGGCCGAAGCCACATCCCGGCTCCATTCCCGGTTTGGATTCTCCAGCTCTACCCTGCAGGTCGAGCAGTACCAGCCCGAGATGGCCCAGTGCCTGCGCTGCCGGGAACCCCCCAAGCCTGAGCTGGCCCAGCCCTCACCCCACTGCCAGGCCCTGGCTCAGCCCTGGACTCTCAGCACCTGCCTCCCTGCTTACAGAGCAGGGACGAGCCAGGCCCTTCCCCCTTTCTCCTTCCTCTCGCCTTCTTCCCACCTGCCAACTCCCCAGCCCCCAGCCCCAGTAGGCAAGACCAAAGTGTGTGGGGGTAAGTGGGTCGGGAGTCGAGATGAGCAGGAAATCAGTGCAGTGGGGGTGTGTGGAGGTTCCCCGGTCCCTGCTCCCCGCGGCCTGGGATGCTGCAAGTGTCCCTTCCATGCAGTCCATTTGTGTGGCAGGCTGGCTGGCTTGGGGCATCTGCCTGTCTTTGTGCTGTTCGTGTGCCTATGCCTGGGGGAGGTCAGCAGGGGCCCCTCCCCACGTGGCCCTTGCTCTGTCTATGCAGGAGCCCCAAAGCTCACACTTTGTCCGTGTGTTCTGGCCCTGTGGTTTTGTCTGTGTGCGTGTGTGCACGCGCGCGTGTGTGTTTCTTGGTGCTGTGGCCTGTGTGTCTGTGCCTATGTGGCTGTGCTATGGTCTCTCTGAGTCTGCACTACCCATGTGTCCGTCTGGGGGTCTGTGTCCATCCCTCTGTTGGTGCTGTGCCCTCGGCTATCCCAGAAAGAGGGAGGACTTCGCTGCAGCTCCACCAATAAACATGTCTAACTGCATCTTTCAGCCCCTGTGCTGGCTCCATAGGAGGGGGAAACAGAACCAGTCATCTGGGCACCAACAGAATCCTGCCATCCAAGTGATCTTCTACAGCCCTCCGACCCCTTTCCAGGCTCCCCCCTCACCAAATACCTATTCTGATGTAAGCTAAAACCCTCTTGACCCTTCACCACCTTCCTCATTGTCAGTGTGCCTGAGCCTGGGTCCTGGGCTCAGGGAGAGTCCCCGTGTGTCTTGCACTTGATCGCAGGAGAAAGCAGTGGCCTCAGACTGGTTGGAGGGAAGCTGCATCCCTTGGTGCGAGCGTGGTTAGATCACAGTGCTGATGTAGGCTCGGTTCTCAAGCCGTCTGGTGCCCTGACTGCCCAGACCCCTGAATGCAGGTTTGGGCTCCGGACACCAAGGACCTCATTACAGTTATTCCCCTTTTGTCTTAAGCATCACATATTTTGAGAGATTTTTTATCTTACAAACCAGACTCATTGAGGGGTTATTGATTTTCTCTTTTTAAAAATCACACTCTTTGTGCTTTGATTTTAGATCTAGTGCTTTGGATCCGCAGGCATTCACTGGCCTTCCCACCCTAGGATGATAAAATTCCAGCCTGAAGCAAAGACACTGAGCATTTTTTATTAGCTTATTTACTTATTTACAAGCCCCTCCCCCATAATGGAAATATCTTTATTATAAAATCATCTCCTTTTTTTATTATAAAATTATATTATAAATATATGCTTGTTTTAAGGGTCCCACAAAGGAACAGTGTATAAAGTAGAAAGTGAACGTTTTCCCTACAATCTACTTCCAGAGATAACTGTTATTCACAGTTTGGCGCCTCCCCACCCATATTTTTATATATATACAAACACTTCTATATAATAACATAAATGGGATCACTTTATCATGTAACCTGCTTTTACAACTCAACCACACATCCTGGCTGCATCTCTCCATGTCAATACACAGATTTCATTACTCGTTTTAAGGTGAGTCCTTTGGACTGGTAGAAAATGGGCCTCCACACTCTGATCTCTAGCTGGGGGCCCCCGAACCAGGCTGGGTGAGTCACTGCTGGCCTGATGGCCTGAGCTGGGCATGAGATGACAGACTGGCCGTCCATCCCACTCGGAGGGACGGAAGCTGCCCCAGCTGTTCTCCATGCTTTGCTAGTTCCTGTTACTTTCTCATTTTACGACTCATTGATTACAAGCCCCAAGTGAAAGGATGGGGGTGGGGATGAGGAAATGGAGGGTGAAGGGAATGAGAACGAAATGTTAGCCCTATGAAGGGCCTTGAGCCGCAGGCCTGCCACCGGTCCCTTTGCAGGGGAGGGAACAGACTGTTGAAGGCAGAGAGGGACCTCACAAAGCATGTGGTCCATTCCACCTGCAAGATGAAGAAAAGGAAACTGAGGCTCAGGGAAGAGGACTTCCTCAAGGTCACCCAGAAAGTGACAGGCAGGGGCAGAGCTGGCCCCTTAGAAGCTCTTGCTCAGTTGAGTTTCTCGGCAAACCCTTTCTCTGCAACCTGCTGCTGCTGGCACCCCGTGCCCTGAGGGTCTGGACTCTGACTCCTTGCCTCAGCCCTCTACCTACAAATACGCTGGTCACTGTTAACCTCTCTGCCTTCCAGCTTTCCTAATTCTAAAAAGAGGGACAACATGACATTGTGGGTGTGAATGTGCCTGGCATATAGAGGGGCTCATGGGAAAGGATTAGCTTTTGAGTAGAATCCAGGATGCAGGGGAGACTTCAGGGGAACAGGGTGGCCTAGCACCCTACAGCAGGCACAGGAGGCAATATTTATTGAGCTTACGTTTGGTGCAAGTCACTCTGAGGTAGATAGTAGTATCTGCACTTTACAGATGGAGAGACTGAGGCTTATTTCCCCAAGGTCATGCAGCTAATAACTGTCAGAGATGCAAACTAAGTTCCGACTGCTGTAAGTCCCCAGCCCAGCAGTTCTTTCATGCTCCCCTGCCTCTCTACCCACCTCCCGGCATGGCCCTGTCAGGCACAAGGAGGGTGGGGAGGATCGGGAGCATGCTCCCTCACACAGCACTTCTGAGGGAGTCCAGGATATCCTTATCTGCAGGAGCTGCCTGCACCACCCCTGTTATCTTCCCTATCTATCTCCTCCACTGGCTTATCCAGAGGCCCCTTCCCTCACGGAGCCCTTCCCTGCAGATAAAATATGTGGTGGAGGGAGAGGCGGGAGGGGCTGGAAAGGGGAGGGGAACGAAAGGAGAGGGAGGTAGAGCAGAGCGCCGGGAAAGCCCATCATCCATCAGCCCAGCCCTGGCAGCTCATTACACAGCTGGTTAACCGGGGAGGCCAGGGGAGAGGGCCGCCTGTGAGGCAGAGAGGGGCCGAGAGAAAGGGAAGGCCAGAGAAGAATGAGCTGGTCGGGAGAAGGGAGACAGGTTTGACACCCCGAAGATGCAGCTGTAGGAGTGTTCACAAGAGATGTGAGACCAAGGAGCCAGGCAGAAACCAGGACCGGAGGGTGCAGAGACTGGGCCGGGGAACATCCGGGGATGTGGACAGGCCCCACCCACCTCACTGTGTTGCTCACCTGGGGATTCCTGGGCCAGCGGGCCGGGGACAGGCACACTTTCCTGTCCAAGGGACAAGGGCTGACACCTCGCAGCCCAGGGGAGCAGTCTATCCGGTCGAGAGGAAGAGCAGGGTGGTAAAGCTGTGACCCTCTAGTGACCCTGCTGCCCCTTCAGGAACTTCAGTGCAAGCCAATCTAAAGGAGAAACCATGGGCCCAACCTGGCTGCCTTGAGCCAGCCTGTCGCGGGAGCAGCGCCCCCCTGAGGCCCGCGCCATGGTAGCAGCGGGACAACTGGAGGCTCTGGAAGGGATCTCAGAACCTGTCAGGATAGGAAAGCAGAGTGCAGAGTCCCCCACGTCCTCCGGGGAGAACTGCGTTTAGGGAGTTTTCTTTATAGTTGAAGGACTCTTCATCTCCAACTCTGGGAGCGGTAGGGCCAGCCCACCAGCACCTGGTCAGTACCTCCTGGGCTGTTCTGGGCAGTCCCCAGGCCACTGTGGGGCAGAGCCTGTGCTTGTGGATGCAGCTGGGATCACACATGATCCCACGGAAAGTGACCCTTGTTGCCAAGAGAAAGTGTGTGGGGAGGATAGGTAGAAGGAGGGCCTGGGGTTGCCGGGGACTGTGCCTCCCTCTTAAGCCTCACTCCCTGCCCTCTCTCTACCCGAGCTGCTCCCTGCTCCCCAGCTACAGCACCCTGAAGCCCCAGGAAGCAGCCCCCAGCAGGCCTGGGCGAAGCTCACTCAGAAGGCAGGTCTCCTCTGGGCTGGGGATGTCCCCCTATGTCTACCAATCTAGAGGCACATCTCATGGGAAGGGCACATTTCATGGCCTCCTCCCCTCCAGCACCAGAACTGCCCAGCTCTGGGAGACTTTCCGCTTAGTTCTTAAGTGTGGATGCCTCGACAGTGGGGGAAAGAAAGTGCCGCCATCAACAGCCTCCCCTACCCTAACTTAGAGCTGCGCTCCTAGTATGGAACAGTTACCTTTTTTTTTTTTTAGCCGCTTAAAACGGCACATTATCTTACAGTTTCTGATGTCCAGCACGGGCACTGGGCCTTCAGCTTAAGGTCTCGAACAGCCAAAGTCAAGGTGTCTAAGGTCAACTAGGGAAGAACCCCCTTCCACATTCATGCCGGTCGCCAGCAGAATACAATTCCTTGCGGTCCTAGGGCTGAGGCTCCTGGCCCCCTTCATCTTCAAAGCCAGTAACCGCACATGGAGTTCTTTTCTTTCTTCTAGTCTCTCTGACTTCCCCTTCTGCCATCTCTCTCTCAACAGTTTGCATTCTTCAAAGAAAAACAAAACCTTCCCAGAACAGAACAGAAAAGCACTGTGTCGGTGGGTCTCCAGGTGCACCTGTTCTGAGTTCTCTTCCGTTTGGTATGGTGCCCATGGCACCTGGCACTGGGGTTTACTGCCTTTCTTTTCTCTCTGACCCGAACAGTCTGAACCTTCCATTCCATTCTTGTTTCCTTTAGCTCAACCAAGATAGGCTATAAATTTTAAAAGGGCTGTTTGTAGCCAAAAACCTAGGGAGAAACAATAGAGAACCAAACCCAGAAAATAATAGAGTTAAAGTTTACCAAAATAAGCGGGTGTGAGACACTATAACAGCAAACTCGCTTTTTCCTGACTGTGAAATCTGCCCCGAGATCATCTTCCTGCTCCCCTCCTTGCTGCCCATCTGCTGCACCAGGGCAGGGTTCGGATCAGGACTGTCACCCAGGACTTCTGGGAGGCACAGTGATGGGAGAGTTTGCCCCCAAGGGAAGGTGCTGCCCTCCTCATGTTTGCCTCCCCAGCACCCTGCTCACAGGCTGCCACTGAGTAAATGCTCAGTACTGACTGTTGATGAAGGAAGGAAAGGATGGAAAGACGGTGAATGGACATGGGGTCAATACGAAGCCCAAGGGTCCTCCTCTTAGTCCCCAGGCTCCCACCAATGGACCAATAAACCAGTGCCTTACAAACTGACTCCTCAGAGCCAATCTGCAAGAGCATTTGGTGGTAACTAACCAGGGGCCTCTCAACGAGGAAGGAATAGATATTTCTAGGGTCTCCCAGGGTGTGTGACATGCCTGCCTAAGGTCCTGCCCTGGACATTACCGCCCCAGCCCCACCACAAGCTCAGTGTCTAGCTTCCCCTTGAGCCCTATTTAGTGATCCTTTCATTAATCTCCTGTGGATTCGTCACAGGCTTCCCAGGCCATTCTAGACTATTTCAGGTCCAATCCCAACACTGCTTTTGTCTCGCCTCTTTGTGACTGACCCCCGCCTCTCAACTAGTCTCTCATTTAGCCCATGAAACTTGGTGTCTACCTTATTGCCACAAAGCTGTTTATGTTGATGATTTGGTCAACAAATGTTTATTGAGCATCTACTATGTGCTCAATATTGTTCTAGGTACTTGGGATATATTAGTGAATAAAGTTCCTGTTCTATGGCACTTGCATTATCACACGTAAATGTCATGAATTTCTCTGTTACATCTTGCTCCGATTCCCCAGCTTCATTATCTACACGACATCTCTATATAGATGTCCCACAGCACTTGACAATATCATGCCCAAACAGAATCCATACTTTCCTCCCCTGAACTGGCTCTCTGGTCCACATCAGTTCTCATTCTCCCAGGCTCAAGGTCCCACACCACAGAGTCCTTTTCCACTCTTTCCTATCCTTAGTATTTTACAACATCCATTCTCCTCTCAGTCCAGACCCTCTTCACCCATCATCTGCATTTAGTGCAACGACATCCTGCTTGGCTTCCCTGGTGACGGAATGGCTCCTGTCTCCCATCTCTTCCAGATGCTGCTGCCAGACTTAGTCTTCCCTAGGTGCTCATTCCCTCTGGGCACTCATTCTCTGCTCCACACCTCCCCACAGCCAATGTCCCCCACCCCACCGGCTGCCTCAGTCTATGGGATATTGTTACAAAATTACAGATGGCTGTCCACATTGCGCAGGAAACTTCCAACTCTACCTTTTCAACTTAAAGCCCAAAGGTACATGGACTTGCGCTTGGCTGCCACCCGTTAGCGAGAAGAGGCAGGAATAGGATAAAGGTGGCAGAGCTCCAAGCGGTCTGTCTGTTCTGAAGGGCTTTCCTTCTTCATTAAGGCATGCAGTAAAGAGTTGGAAGAAATGACTTTGCAGTGATAATAAGCGAACACGTTAGGCAGACGTCTTTTCAGAGGGAACAAGGGTTCATCCAAAAGTAAAAGTCAGAAAGAAGGTTAATGTTTGTGAAGGGCTAGAATAGTGCTTGGCACAAATTAGAGGTATATTAATTTTTTTTTAAAAAAAGAAATAGATCAAATCTCTTAAGTATCTCAGGAGGAAAGGACACCAGAAAACTTCTTTTAAAAAAACTTTTTATGGCGAATAATTATATGGAGACTATGAAGCTGTTTCTCAATACATGTAGAGCAGGCTTGGATATGGGTATTTTGTTTAAAAGGCTATCTCTGTTTCTTGCCGACAGTGTCTTTTATTTCCCAATGTAATAAGATCTCATTTCTGGTTGTTGGGGGAAAAAAGTTTAGTCAACTTAGAGCTGTGTTATGATTAGGAGAGCCAAAGAAGGGATCAGGGCAGAAACACCTCCCACCACTTAGCAACTGAGTCGACTGTGTATGCCGCTTGGCAGCAAACACTGCTTCCCCTTGAGGACGAGACTCTGAGTTCTGTGGGAATCTGTGTGTGACAGATTCCCAAGTACGTGGGAAAATAATCTCTTACTTGTTCAAATAGCCCAAGAAGGGTAACTGAAGCTCTAGGAAGAAGTAGAAGGGTTGTATAAATGATACTCTTTTCCAACCAACAAAGTCCTCCAGGAACCTGTGGGAGGACTTGTCAGGGCCAGGGTTTGGAATGAAGCCTGGGAATGGTTAATATTTGCAGGACAGGAGAGGTCTGAGCTCCCCAGAGATGATAGCCTTATACCTTGTCTCACCCTTCTTCCAACAGTATCTGCGGTTATGAAACCCTGTTCCTGTTGGAATCTACTCTCAAACCTCTTGGTCTGGTCTGTCGGACTCTCAACCCTCATGATTCAAAGCAGGAACACCCTGCTGGGGCTAGGTGGATCTCCTCACTGTGCTACAGACACAGAACGACGACGCCTCTGTCCGAGCTGTGTTGGAAGTTAAGATTCTTCCTCCTCCTCCCACCCACCTGCCAAAGCTTGCCCCTTCCTCGGGAGCCAGCCCAAACCCCACCTCTGTGGTCTTTTCTGACTCTAGATCTGTGCTGCTCTTTTCAGGAAACAGGCTCCCCACAGAACACCTTAGACTTGTTCTCTGGTTGGTTAGATTTGTGTGGCTTGTCTTTCCCACTGCTTCTGGATGCTGTGAAAACCCAGAATGACTAGTCTTCTTTTTAAAAATATAAATATGGGGTTGAAATCAAGTGGTCTTGTATGTGAACCTTAGCTATATGACTAAGCCATCCAGTAACTTTTATGGGCCAGTTTCATCTGCAAAATAATTGGGAAGTTGGTATAAGATTAAACATATTAAATTCCCGCTCACACTAAATTGAAGAAAAAAGTTTCTTCCCCTTTTCCTGTCCCTGTAACATGCTAATAGCTCTTCGCATAAAGCAGGCTCTTCCTGGATGATGTTGGAACATTTGAACCATAATGTGTAAAAGTGTGTCAGTTCAATCAACAAGTCACTGGATGCCTTACCAACTAAGAGGCCTCAAAAATGAGGGTGAGAATTAACTTGTTCATTCTTGTATTGCCATTGCACATAGTGTTTTGTACCCAGAGGGTGCTAAGTTAAAGTCTATTGGATCAAGAAATTTCTCTAATGATACTAAAGTTCCTGGAATGAATAACTTACACTCTGTGAATGATCCTCAGAAGCCCTAACCTGAAGGTGCATGAGCTACTCCACCCCAGGCCCTTAACCCAGGGTTTCTAAGCCAAAGTGCTCCTCAGCCCTCCATGGCATCTGCCTGTCCTTAGTTGACTTTAAAGTCCAGTGTCAGGCAGAGGCTCCCAGAGATAGGAGATAGGAGGGGCTCTTAGCAGTGACGGCAGCTGGAGGACTCCAAGATTTTGAGGGTGCAATGGCCACCTCAGCTACTGAAGGAGAGGGCGAACTAGATGGGGGCAGAAGAGTAAAGGCCTGCAGGATAGTGAACCTCGCCAGTCAGGACCCAGCTGCTCAGCCTTTCTCTCACCATGACTCATGTCAGGACTTTGAGTGCAACTTAATTGAGGAAGGAGAGCTGGACACGCGTCGGTGTAGCACAGGACTCAGAGCACCAACAGAACAGCGCGTTCCTGCCTAGAACCCCAAAGAGCTGTGACTCTGACAATGCCAAGCCCGTCAGCTCAGCCCTCGCTAGAGCAAGAGCCCGCTAGTTCTCGTTTTCTAGAAGAAAGCTTTGTCCATTACACTTAGCACCCTACGCTGAAGCCAGGATACAGGCAAAGAAGCAGAAACTAGAGGCAGCTAAGCTGTTTATTAAATCAGTAGAAAAACTGTACAGAATTGAGGTGCAATTAGGGAGATAGGGCTGACCCCTGTGCTGGAGAAATCCAGTCCAGTCCAATGCCTGAAGTGTGGTCTGCATGCGTGTGCATATATATGAGCACATAAACTATCTGGACACCCCAGAGCATCTAAGTGTGCTGCCCCGTGGGGGCACCAGATTCCATGCCCAGCGGCTGGGCCTGACGACAAGAGGCTGTGGAGCTGGGCCCTAGAAGCGGCCCAGCACGGTGGCTAACAGAGCCATGCGTATGTACATGCCGTTCTCGGCCTGGCGGAAGTAGGCTGCTCGGGGGTCCGAGTCCACTTCCACACTGCAAGGCAAGGAAAAGAGTCACCACGCAGTCCATGATGACCTATCCAGGACTGAGTGCCCTCCCACAGCCAGCCCCCGTTATCCACAATTTTGACATCAGGTCACCTTATCTCATTGACGCGGGGCATGGGGTGCATCACCACCATCTTCTTCTTGGCCCGGGTCATGATGTGGGGAGTGAGGATGAACTGGCCAAAGCACTGTGAGGCAGAGAGAGGCCCTGTCAGCATCTCAGGGCAGGGGTGGCTCCGAGGCCACAGACTGGGCTCTCCCTGGGTTCCCTCCACACCCACACAACATTATCACAACTGAGGGGCCCTGGCTAAGCTCCTGGGGCCCAGCCTTCCTGGCTGAGTCTAGATGCTTGGCAACTCCAGCCCTGGCTGCTCCTCAGCCCTGACACTCACAGCTTCGTACTCCTGGGTAGAGCCAAAGCGTTCCTTCTGGATCCGCGTCATGTAAAGCACGTCAGTGTCGGGCAGCGCCTCCTCGATGCTCTCGAATTCCTCCTGGAGGCAGAGGCAGGGTGAATGCAGTGCCAGGTTCTGCATGCCGGACCCATGACCCAAGGCCTCCCAGGATCTCACCTGCTTGGTGCCACGGGAGGCCACAAAGGCCCACACGTCAGGCGGCATGCGTAGGCTAGGAGGCGCCACGTAGCGCAGGCTGACACGGTACTGGGTGAGCAGGCAAGCCAGGGAATGTACTGTGCGTCCATGTTTCAGGTCCCCACCATGGTGATCTAGGGGAGAAACCCGGTCACCGACAGGACCCCTAGACTGAGCAGCGCTCTGTCCCATTTCGAAGCTTTCAGCCTCAGGACCAGGATGTAGGCCTTCCTGATGCAGCATGCCCTGGAACACAGGAAGTACTTCCCAACTGCCTCCCCTGCCAAACCGTCCCCAGGCAGGCCACCACCCTCACCGTCATGCCATTGACAGTCCCCAGCTCCTCCCGGATGGTGAAGATGTCCAGCAGGGCCTGGGTGGGATGCTCTCCGACCCCATCCCCGGCGTTGATCACCGGCCTCCGGCAGTGTTTGGCTGCCAGCTGCGAAAATGGGAAGAAGGAAGGAGAATCCTGCCTTCCGCATCTCCCTGCCTCGGTCCTGCTCTTCCTGGGTTCCCTCACCCCTCTGCCCCGATCTGAGATTTGTAATCACAGGAAATGAGAGCAGAAGGAACCTTGTGTCCCTGGGTCCCAAGGCACAGGTGCACAGGCCAGCCTCACCTCCACTGCTCCGGGCTGGGGGTGCCGAAGCACCACGACATCAGCATAGCAGCTCATAGTCTGCACGGAATCAGCCAGGGATTCGCCCTTCTGGACTGAGGATGTGGCTTCGGAGAAGCTGAGCACAGCGCCCCCCAGCCGGGCCATGGCTGCCGCAAAGGAGCTGCTGGTCCGTGTGCTCACCTCGTAGAACATGGAAGCCATCACCTTCCCCTGGCGGGAGGGCAGGATTCAATGAGTACGTGTGTGGTGTGTTCATCTTGGGGAACACACAGGCTTACACGAGAGGGATGCTGAGAGAATCCTTCTCCCCAAACCTCCCTGTGACCTGAATTTCCACCATTTGTGTCACTCTGAACTAAAGGCTCTGCCTCCCAAAAGCCCTTGGTAAGAGTCTGAACAAGACGTGCAACCTGAGAGAAGGAACTATCCGAGCTCTCCCCCATGAGAGCATCAGCACAGACCGAGAGACCAGTGAGTGGACTCGTGCTGGTGCTCAGGGCCTCACAAGTCAGCTGCATGCTGATGGGAGCGCAGACGTGGGCACCCAGAGCAGCAGGCTCTTCCAGAGTAGAGAAGGCTGAGTTACGATGTGTGTGGGGGGGAGTCTGGACTCACAGGAGGGAGGGAGGCCCCTCTGACCACCTGTTGACAGGGGCTGGGACCCTCAGCCCATAGCCCTGACCCTGACCTTGAGGATATCGAGGCTCCGCTCCTTCTGCACCATCATACGCAGCATGTGTGCCACATTGAACAGGTGAGACATCTAAGAAAGATCCCAAGTCAGTGAGAAAGGCAGTGGACCCTGGAGGTCCTAGCCCCAGCTTGCCAGATCCTCAAAGCTCTGGGTGGCCCCGTCCTCCCTCACCCAGGCACCTGATCCTTGGTGAACTGCTGGACGGACAGGATATGTTGGCCCACTAATGAGTGCAGCAGGGGTGAGGTCTGGGGGTGCAGCAGGCCAGGGGCCCCCAAGTTCTGGGGTGATGCCTGTCTAGGTACTGGTGGTGGAGGATAGCAGGTGCCATCAAGGGTTCCCATCAGCTCTGCTGTGAGGGACGGGGCAGAAGAGGCTGGTCAGAGGGGTCCTCCTACCCAGGCCAGATCAGAGGTCCCCACGGTGAGCATGTGTTCCAGGGGAGTCTCTCACCTGGCTCAGCTGCCTTCCGAGAAGCCTTTTCCTTTGGTTCCTCAGCTGCAAATAGGGCAACAGGGCAGATGTAAGTCTGCAGCTGAGGTCTGCAAAGAGCCCCCGTTTCCCCAGGACTCCGGATCACAGTGTCTGTGTTAAACCGACTCACACCACAGTAACTCTAGCAGGTTAGGGGAGGGCAGGAAGGACTAGCAGCTGTGGGGACACACATGTGATTTCCCACGGGGGCTGCTGAGCAGTGGTCCCCTCCCGAGGCCCTCCCAGGTGGCAAAGGGATCCTAGGGAAATGCAACGGCCAGGCTCACACCAACCGACCACCTGGATTTACCCCACGCTCCGCTGCCCCGTGGGATCCCAGCTCCCGGGCGGAGGAACACAGCTGCCCACAACAAAAAAGGGCCTGTGAGAAGCAGCTATGGGAGGCCTACCTCATGCTGGGCAGACTGACTCAGACTAGGATGAGGGGATGGCGGGAAGGACAAGGTAAAGGGACAAAGATGAGGTGCAGAGAGGGGAGGGCCTGGATCAGTGTCTAGGCCACTGAGCCCCCAACCCCAGTCTGCCCGGGACACTGCCGGGGGAGAAGAGCCCGTCCCTGTGACTCTCTAAATCCAGGTGGCCAGCCCTCCACATCACAGGGTCTCTCTCTTACCTGGCAGACCTGGGTCTGAGGCTCGGTGGATTCGGGGTGGCAGGTGGAAGCGGCCATCGGGGAGCCCTGGGATGCCCCGGCGGGGCCTTTCGGGTGTCTGGAGAGATATTGGCCTAGTGTTTGAAAACTGCTGGTCCAAGACCTCCTCAAATTCAATCCTCTTGAAAAGCCAACGTGCTCACTGTGCACACGGATTCTGTTCTCCGTCGTCTCCCCATAGACCTGTCTCACTATGCTGTTCTCAACCGGGCAGACACAATGGCCTCTTAGAGGTACGTACTAGCGCCATGCCAGGCCCCAGATACATCTCTGGTTGGGTTAACGGGCCTATGTTTCCCACAGGTTGCCTCCTACACTGACAGTTAATTCTGTTTTGCAGTAGACAGAGACGTAAGTGGTGGGCATTTTACCTGTCAAGTGAAGAGCCTCCTACCCTGAACCCAAATGAAAACGTTTATGCCATTAGCCCGGCCCCTGGCTGTAACCTCCAAGACCCCCACCCCAGCCCCGAGCAGTGTGTGTACCGTGGTGATCTCACTGGTGGCAGGGGCTGAGGCTGTGAGCTGGGGAACGGCCCCCTGAGGCCACTTGCGTACATCCTGTCCGTAGCCTGGAGGCACCAGAACCTGCAGACAGAAGGCAGGCGCGGGCCAGTGAGGAGGGGCAGAGCACCAGACTGGGATCCTGAAGGAGTGGAAGCCAGCAATGCCCCGGGGGACCTGCGCCCACCCAGGTACAGGGCCCACAGAGGGGGGAGCTGGTAGTGCGCGGGTGTGCTGGGGTGGACGAAAACGGTGCTGAGGACTGGGCATAGACCACACACGTACCTGCCCGTCGATATAGGCAACCTCCCCTCGTAGGACCACACGTCGGACGGTGCCCTTCACCTTCTGCCCCTCGAAGGGTGTCCAGTGGGCCTTGGAGAAGGGCATGTGGCTGGGAATCGTCCATTCGTGCTCCAGATCCACCTACCCAGAAGTCACAGGTTATGCTATGGCAAGGCCACACGAAGGAGCAATGCCGAGGGCTGGAGAGCCCCCCGCCCTGCCGCCCGCCCCCCATACCTCCACGTAGGTGTCCTCCTGCGGGGGCAGGTGAAAGATGCGCCGAGGGCTGTGGTGCAGCCGCTGCAGCAGGTCGTCCAGACTGAGCCGGCCCTCGCTCACGGCTGTCAACAGCAGCGGCAGCATGGTCTCCAGCCCCGGGAAGCCAGGCGGAGGCCTGGGGCCGCCCTTCTCCGCCAAGGTATGGGGGGCTGGGAGAAAGACCGTTACCCTCAGCACCGATCGCCTCCATATCTGAGCGGTCACACTCACCACCAGGACGGCCAGCCCTGATGCTGATGTTTTTCTGGGAAAATAGGGCAACAGGGACTTCTTCTGGGGCCCCGACCTGCTACCTACGTTCTCTCCTTTATAGTTTTGCTCATTTGCTCATTCGTTATTTCAGTGTGCATTTATCCAGTACCTATCACAGACCAGGCACTGTACGAGAGGCCGGGGCACTACACGGATCAAGTGTCAGTCCTCACGGAGCCAGAGTCCTGGCCCACGTTCCCTGAGCTGGGCCACAGGCCCTGCTGGGCAGAGGAGGTGTGTGTCGGGCCCTCTCACCATGGTCCGAGGCAAAGCAGTCGATAACAGCCATGTTCTCCCACAGGGCTTCCACGTCCTGGCGGGAGCCAAGCTCAGGCCGGACCTCCCCCTTCCCTGGCCCTAGGCGCTCCAGGTCCTCGCGGCTCAGGAACAGATGGTGGGGCGCCACCTCGCAGGTCACGGGCAGCCCCCGTGCCTTTGCGGCTTTAATCAGCAGGATCTGGGGGGAGAGTGGGGAGATCGCGAAGAGGCCTCCCCATGTGCTGCCCTACAAAGTCCCTGCAGCCGACATCCCTTCTCAGAAACTTATGGGGCACGCATGCTGAGGGCAAAGGCTCCAGGCTCCCCCGACCCCTGCCGCCTCCGAGGACCCCCTGACCTCCTGGTGTTCCTGAGAAGGGAACAGAGCACCAGGGCCTCTGGGGCACTCTCACCTCCTCCTTCCGTGCCACGTGACAGATGTGCACCGAGCGCTGGGTCAGCTGAGCCACCATGAGGATGGCGGCAACGCTCTGCCGCTCCGCGTGAACCACAATGGGAAGGTGGGAAGGCCACGTCTCGAAATGCTGGGGGCAGAACGAGCTTTCAGGGAGTGTGCACGCAAAGCCTTTGATTCTCCTTGCTCATCAGAGACCAAAGCCTGCACGGAGCTCTCTTGGCTCCTCACTGCTGTCAGCCCACTCCGTAGGGCCCTCCGGCCAGGACGGACTGTCTGGCTGCTTCCTGCCACATGCCTACTCCCTTACCTCCATCCACTGGGCCACATTGTCCAGCTGCAGCTCAGAGAAGGTCTCATTGAGGTAGAGCTTCAGCCCCGCAGCAGACCCGGCCACAGAGCCCAGGGTCCCTGCATTTTCTGACGAGGCTCCGAGAAATAAGGCAAAGTCACAGCGGGCACCAGCTTCTGCCAGCTAGAGAGGATACATATGAGACAGGACCCATTGGTACCCATGCCAGCCTGGAGCCAGTGGCCTGGGCCCCTGGGGAGGGGCAGAGGGAGCAGGGCTCACGGGGGCAGGGGACAATTGGGGGTATGTGGGTCACCATGAAGCAGGGGTTCAAGGGCTCACCTTCTGAGCCAGGGCCAGCGCTGGGGCATCGATGATGGGGGGCCGGGTGTTAGGCATGGCACACACCATGGTGATGCCCCCGGCCAGGGCGGCGGCTGTGCCTGAGGCAAAGTCCTCCTTGTGTGTCCCGCCAGGTTCTCGCAGGTGCACGTGAACGTCAATCAGTCCTGGAAGAACACAGAGGTGGCAAGGGTAGAGGAAGAGTCAAGACACACGAAGGGCATGAGAATGTGAGCTGAGGTGGCAAGAAAATACAGGTGAGAGGTGGCAAGCCCTGGTCCGTGGACTGAGAAATAAAAGATCTCGGCGTGACAAAGATTCTGGGGCCTCTGCACTCTACGCAATCCAAGGCAGGGAGTGCGCCCCACCACACCCAGGCTCCCTATGCCAATTATTACTAGTGTCCCGAAGCCAGGTTCTCCCAAGACCTGCACTTACCAGGTAGCCGCACAAGCTTCTGGGAGGTCATGCAGTCAACGTGCACCTTCATAGGCGGGGCTGGCCCGATCTGGCCTAGGGCCTACAGGTGGAAACCACAGTCAGGTCTGATTTAAGGGCGCTCCGGGAGTTGCAGGTGGGACTGGGCTTCCCATAACCTAGGCTCGCACCTCTCTATACCCACTTTCTCTCTCTGCAGCCACACAGCCTGTTAGCATGGCTGCTTCGTACTGAGATTTCCCAGCCCCATGACACGCTCGCTTCTCTCTCCTCCCCCCATGAACTCTTGCTGTCCCTCTCCCTGCACCCAGGTCTCAGTTACCTCCACGAACAGTTTGGTGCACTTGATATCGATGATAAGGGGCACCGAGAAGTCAGCGGCCAGACGCCGGGTGCGGTAGCCCTTGGTGACGAAGGAAGAGAGACGCCGGCCCCCAGCCCCACGCATCGACAGGTTAATCACTAGCTCAAAGTGATTCTCAGCCAGCTGCTCCAAGATGCTCCGCTGTGGTGGGCACTCACCATCCACCGCCTCCTCAAAGTGCCAGTCCACAGCGGTTACCTGTGGCCCAAGACAAGGTCCGAGCTGGGAGGGGAGGTGGCCTAGAAGCCCATGAGGAGAAGACTGAGGACCCACAGGGTGGGGAGCAGGGCTGCCTCTATTTGCTACTGGCAGTCTACTTCTTGACAGGAAAGAGATCTACACTTGTTTGCCAAGAACTGTGCAGTATAAGCCCCCACATACATACATTTAGAGATGAGATTCTCAAAGAAAACATGTCAGGATGTTAACAGTGGCGGAGAGAGTCCCAAGAATTTTTCTCTTTGCTCTTCTGCACAGTCTACTTGCTCTACATGGACTGCACATGATTTGGACAATGACAAGAAAAGCAGAGGAGAGAGAGAGAACCCTTCGGAAGGAAGGGCGGCGTGGGGCAGGTCACGGTGCCCCTGTACCTTGACGCCGTGCTCAGTGTAGAAGTCAGCGGTGCCCAGACTGGCGTAGAGGCTGTAGCCCAGGCTCTCCAGCAGCCGCACAGTTGGAAGCAGCTCACTTTTGTTCTGAACCAAGCAGGAGGAGGGTCAGGCTGTTTCTTCCATCTTCCACTTCAAGGTCAGACCTGGCCCAGAGAGCCAAGGCCATCTGCCCCCACCCCTCTGCCCGCCTTTCCCTGGCTCCCCAGCTTCTGTACCTTATAGCTGCCAATGGTCAGCAAGATGTTCTTCTTGGGGATCTTAAAGCCAGTGCTGAGCATGGCCTTGAGGTACGCCTCGCAACGGCTCTCCCCAAAGCCGGCCACTTCCCCGGTGCTGGTCATTTCTACACCCAACACCACATCAGCACCCGCCAGACGAGAGAACGAGAACTGGGGCACCTGAGGCAGCAGGATGTAAGAGAGGCTGAGGCACGAGGGGCCCTCCTCCCCTCAGCGGGAGAGGCAGCCACAGTCCCCTCTTCCTGGTCCCAGCCAAACAGCGGGGTTAGCCTGCCTGGCTGCTGCTCCATGTGTGCCCTACACCCATCAGCCAAACACACTCCTGGTCTCCCTCAGCTTCCACTCGGCTACTCCCTGGCCTTGGAACACTTCCTCAACAAGCCGTGCAGACCAAACATCCTGACCATCCTTCAAAGCTCAATTCAAATACCACCTCTTCCCTGAAGCCCTCCCAGGCTATCCCTTTTGGAAGTGGTGTCTCTCATCTGTAAACTCCTTTAACATTTCCTTCTATCTCTACTATGTAGTTTTATCATAGACTGTTCTATAAACATCTGTTTTTGGACCTACTCTGCTGTGGCCCATTACAGAGTGTAAGCTCTTAAGGGACAAAGGCCATCTATCAACCCTTATGGCCTAGCAATGTCCTGCCCACAGAAGATGCTCGGTTTGTGTGTTGACTGATATATAATTTCTGTGGTGAAGGAACTCTCTTCCACTCTGTCTTCCCACCACTGACTGTGAACCTCAGTTTCATCCTTCTTACCTTGACCCCCACGACGCCAGAGCCAGTCATGAGCCCCACCGGTTCCACTTCTTCCCCCATGATGACCCGTGTAGCCAAAGCTACTAGGTCTACACCTAGTGTCTTGGAGACGAAGGGGAAGGAGCGAGAGACACGCACGTTTGCATTCAATAACTTTCAGCTGGTCGTCCTGGGGCAGAGAGAAACTAGTCAGGCCTTCTGCAGGCTGGGCTTTCTTCCCCTCACTCACCATTGTGTGGGTAATCAACCTAGGACGGGGTCAGGGTGACTGTCAGAAACCTGATCTTAAAGCCAGTGCTGCGGGCCCTCGCCATCACCCCTTCCCTTCAGCCTTCTGGCCTCTTCTCACGAGGGCAGGAGACGGTGCAGGGCACCCTGACACTGGGGCTGGCACAGAACGAGGAGGTGCTGCAGCCCCCTCTTCCTACCTACCTTGGCAATGAGCTGCAGGTTGAAGGGTCCCGTGACCTGCAGCTCCTGGCCCACGGCATGCACGATGGCTTTGATCCGCTCCAGGGTTTTGGCAGTGATGTCTTGTGGTGGGGTCACCAGCGTGGCATCCCCTGAATGCACGCCTGCGTTCTCCACGTGCTCGGAGATGGCGATGGCTGCCACCACACCATCACAGGCCACAGCATCCACGTCAATCTCCTAGTCGGGGAGCGTGGAGGGCCATGTGATGTAGGGCAAGGGGCAATTTCTTCTCCTACTTGCCCCAAGATGCTCCCTTCCTCAAGTGCCCCGGTACAGCACATCCTTCCCAGCCCACTGCACCCACACACTTCTGTAGCCCCAGAGAGGGGCGTCTTCTCCAGGGCGGGCAGCCTGTCCTCAAGAGACTTCTTCTGGTCTGCAGCCTCCTACCTTGGCCTCCTGGATGAACTTGGAGATGACCACAGGGTGCTCCTTGGAGACGGCTGCTGCGCTGCTCAGGAAGCGCTCCAGGTCCCCGTCAGTGTAGGCCACGTTCATGGCTGCACCACTCAGCACGTAGGAGGGACGCACCACGCAGGGGTACCCCACGGTCTGGCAGAACTGGCGAGCAGACTAAGGGCACGGGGAGCTTAGCTGGACTGGGCACACCCGTGACAGCCTCCAGCCTCCAGCTCCCGCCTGGGCCCCACTCACCTCTAGGTCACTGAGCTCCCTCCACTGAGGCTGGCTGATACCAATGGTGTCAAGAAGCCGAGAGAACTTGAAACGGTTCTCAGCCGAGTCGATGGCTTCAGGGGAGGTGCCTAGCACCCGGCACTGCTGCCGATGCAGAGCCATGGCCATGTTGTTGGGCAGCTGCCCACCCATGGAGAGGATCACGCCTTCAGGGTTCTCCAGCTCGTAGATGTCCATCACCACCTACAGCGCAGGAGGAGGGACAGGTGTGGTGACACAGGGGCCTGAGGCTTCTGGCTCACCGCTCCCCATCCCCCCCACTGCGCCCACATCCCACGAGGTCCCAAGAATCTCTGTCCCGCCAGTCCGAAGCCCACGCCTTCACCTGGAGACACAGGATGTGAGAACTGAGCGCCTGGGGGCAGGGGGGGTGCTGCCTGGAATGTCTGTGGTTCACAATCAAATCTCCAGGCGGTTCTCAAGTCAAGTCCCACTTGACCCTGGCCACCCAGGCTAACAGGCAGGCTTCATCCCTCTCACCTCAAAAGAGATCTCATCAAAGTAGAGCCGGTCACACATGTCATAGTCGGTGCTGACTGTCTCTGGGTTGTAGTTCACCATGATGGTCTTATACCCCATCTGTGAGAGGGAGGGGGGACTGATAGTATCAATTAGGTGGGAGGAAGAGCATGGGGAAACTCAGCCAATGCCCCGACTTTAGAGAACAGCGCCTCAGCTTCGGGAGTAGGGCCGACACTGCAGATATTGGAGAAGCAGACACACAGTGTTGGAGAGGAGGCACAAGCCTTGTGTGGGACACCAGATGGCCTAAGGGGACTCCCCCGACTCAACCCACGGTGCTACAAGAGAGGAAAGGAGTAACAGGTAACAGAAAGGCCAGGGTTAGTGTGGGTGGAAGGCAATCGCTGGAGCTGAACAGAACAGCAGAGGAAACGGCACGAAAGTCTAGCTCCCGGACCTTTCGGAGCTGCTGGATGCAGCCCACGGCACACCAGTCAAACTCGACGCTGGAGCCGATGCGATAGACGCCAGAGCCGAGGACCAGGACGTGAGGCGTTCGAAAGGTGAGGTCATGGGTGGTGCCCCAGTATGTCAGGTACAAGTAATTTGTCTGCGCCGGCCACTCAGCTGCAACGGTGTCAATCTGCTTCACTGCTGGGCAGATCCCCAGTTCCTGACGCAGCTTGCGAACAGCCAGTTCTGTGCTAGAGAAGGGGCAGAAACATAGGCCCTGGGAGTGGGGTATGGACTGAGCATACTGGGGAGATCCCAGGGGTGAAGGTCAGAGGCTCTGAAGCTCCCCACTCTCCCCATCCTTCCAAAGGCCCCTTGCTGGTACAAAGGTTCCCTGCCCGCACTGCTCAGCGGAGGCCCTCACCGCCATCTCTCACCTCAGAACTGCAAGGGCAATCTGCTTGTCTGAGAAGCCGAGGCACTTGGCCTGGTGCAGCAGGTGTGGGGGCAAAGGCTGTCCACGGTGCTGCTCCAGCAGCTGGGCGTGCGCGACAATGCGCTTCATTCGGTGGAGGAACCAGCGGTCGATGCGCGTGAGTTCATACAGGCGCTCCACCGAGTAGCCGGCCCGCAGAGCGGCTGCCACCACAAAGATCCGCTTGTCGTTGGAGTCTCCAACTCCTGATAAGGAGAGGGCAGGACGATGGATACGGAAGGATTGTGCAGAGGTAGGAAGCAGGAGAGTGTGAAGCACCATGTTCCCAATCCACTGTCAGCACCCCAAAAAGCCCAAGAGCATGAGAGCCATGATCTTAGGAAGCTGCAGACCACAGCAGAGGCTCTGCAGTCACAAAAACCTGGACACAAATCCTGGCTCTGCCTCTTACTTCATGTGCGGCTTTGAGCAAGTTCTATAACCTGTGTCCGTGTCTTCATGTATAAAAACATGAATAAGTCTAATAATCCGTCCCTGTATGATGGTAAATATGCCATCACAAAATTGCGGCAAAGTGAAAACACAGCAAATGTCCAACAGAGCTTGCTACTGCTATTACGGGTGACATGCTCAGGGGCTGGGGACAGAGGGCAGCAGGGTCCATTTTAGGTATATTGCCGGGGGGAGGGAGGCCACGTACCACATCGCTGACTGGCTTTACTGTGTGATCAAAGCCCACACAGTTCTCATCCACCATGCGCAGAGCTTTCTGGAAGGCCTCCTCAAAAGAACGCCCAATGCCCATGACTTCACCTGGAGACAAAGGATGTAAACACTGGGTCTTGGGAGCAGCGGGAATGTTGGTGTTTACAGTCCAATGTTCTCAAGACTCTAGGTGGTAGGAGTTATGGTGTTTCATTACTAAAGCTTTAATTTTCAGCTCTCTCCCTATGATTTTCAGGTTTTATTTGTGAATATAGAATTAAGATGCCTAAAAAGGCTATATGGATATTGGAACATGTTAGTTTATCACAGTGGCCCAGCCACTGATGGTTATCCACTTAGTTTGCTTTATTCTTATTGCGAGGACACCATCTGGAATCTGTCTCATCCCTAAAACTTTTATCTAAAAGTCTGCATCATGGGAAGATGATCCCATTACTCTTTGAATCTACCTAGAGCGAATCACATTGACAACTATCACTAATAATATTTCTTCCTGGACTTTTCCCCAGTGTTTTATATGTGATTATAGTACACATACAACTTCCGCCCTGCTTTTCTCTTTGTAAGCATCTTCTCACATTGCTGTGTGACCTCTTTACCAGCAGTTTAATTCCTGTATGATTTACCAGAATTTAACTGCTCACTTACTAAAGGACATGTAACTTTGAAGTGTTCATCATTCTAAGTGAGGCTGTGATGTGTTCTGTGCTTTGGATTATCTTTTTTTACGGGGTGAGGGGATTACCTTTAGTATAAATTTCCAGAAGTACAGGGGCAATAGGTTCTGACCTTCATAAGCATTAATTGCTTTACAGAAGTGTGTGCTTTACAATTCAAAGTATAGGTTTAACCAATCTTCTAAGAAGTATGTATAATCGTTTCAAGCAATTTTTGCTAATAAGCAAAAATGTTATCTCATTTAACTAGATTTCTATTTATTGATAAGAGGAATCCCAACCCTGTTTGGTTACTAATTTCCTCTTCTGTAAAGTTTTGTTCATGTCCTTTGACAATTTCCCCTAGGGTTTTTAAGTATTTCTTACTGACTGTATTTTTCTGTTTACAATCCTAATATTTATTTCTTTAAAAAAATTTTAAAACACCAAGATGCTGATAGTGTTAAAGAAAAATGGATTATGAGTGTTTTGTTTAATTCCTTCATAATGTCATTATATGTTTTATTTTGGGTAAAAGAAAAACCCAACATACTCTTACTTGCATGCCCAGGAAAATTCTGGAATCAAATATATGCTTAAATTAATATGATTATATGTTATCTTTGTGTGACAAGATTATAGGTGATTATTATTATTATAGGTGATTAATGATTATTCATTGATTAAACTATCTTATCTATCTCTCGATGATGCATATATCTTAACTTATGTAATAAAAGTTACAAAAAGTTACCAAAGATCACATTTCAAAAATACTTGAATATATGCCAAAACTGAAATGTCTTATTTAGGAACCAATTTTTGATTGTCCTATTGCCAATCCACTTCTTCTAGCCACAATTTAATTATGGCTTCGTTCCCATGTTTTCATATAATTTTCATATAACAGGAATTCATCTCCAGAAGGAACAACTTGGCAGTCTTATAAGATTTCTAAAAATCTGAAATAAAATCTGAGCTTAGACTTACTTGTTTAAAGGCTACTACTGCTCTTAATGAAACAAAACGCTGTTACCCTTAGCTGGTGGCACATGCTTGTTTGGGTTGAAATGTTTCAGAGAACAGACTACGGCAATGAAAAGGACACTGTAAGGAGGCACATGAACGCAATTCCAGCACGCTCCACGACTGCGCGGAGGCGACCACTATACCCATTCAGTGTTCGCTGCTTAACTTCCTTGTTTTTATGAAAGAGGTCTCTGAAGTCCTGTTCTGATCTTACATATTACGTTAAAAAAAAAAAATTCATCAGGGACAATGGCAGAAAGTGCCCAGAGGCAAGGATATGCTAAGAATGGCTGCCTTGGTGCTGGCTTGGATTCAGAAGGGTTCACAGGGAAATAGCAGTCCTTGTTTCTCCCAAACATCAGTATTTAAACTTGCACAGAAAACAAACCATCATTGTCACTAACAGCTTAAGGGCAGCCCTGGGCAAAATGCCATGAAGTGCTGTGGGCAGAGTTTCACAGAACTGGTGTCACTTAAGAAAGGAACAGTAGCAACCAGGTCTAGTTTTCAGCTCTTGGCCCGGCCCTCTACTTGGCCACAACACTTTCCTTTTGCAGGCACCTCAGTAACTCAATGGGATGAGACAGATGAGATTGTCTGGTGGCTATCACCCCATCCCAGAGTTTCTGACATGCCATCTGGGAGTGGAGGTGGCATGTGCATTCTGTCACGGATTTCCAGATGCCCTTCATCTCCATCCCTAGTAAGGACTATATCTTAGTCTGAAATGTCCCTGTTGGCACTGAGAAACTGTGTTTCAAGAAGCTGCTAATATAGCAGCTGAAAGGCCACGCCGGGGAACTGACTATGCTATTCTAGATTCTGGGACAAGTGGGACCTTGCAGGGTGATCTGGGGAGGGCTCTCCTGAGGTGTGTCTCTCTCACCAACACTCTTCATGCAGCTCCCAATCTTTGTGCTGACGCGGAGGAACTTGCTGAGGTCCCAGCGAGGAATCTTCACCACACAATAATCCAGGCTGGGTTCAAAGGCTGCTGTTCCCCCCGTCACCGAATTCCTGGAATTCAGCAGGTAGCGGTGTCAGAAGGACAGAATGGGAGACAGAAAGGCTGAGATTCCAGATAGCTCTCTCCATTCCCACATATCCAGGCTATGTCTTCTTCCTGTTCCACGAATGTTTTCTTTAGCTCCCCACCCTCTTACTCCCTGATCTCTCCCCCACCTTGTACCTGAGCTCAGGCAGAGGGATGCCCAAAGCCAGCTTGGCTGCCACATAGGCCAGGGGTAGCCTGTGGCCTTACTGGCCAGGGCAGAGCTACGAGAGAGCCTGGCATTCACCTCGATGATGTAATACTGCAAAGAAGAGAACAGAGAGTCACTGGGTAACTGGCCTAGAAGGCCCATCTAAGAAAGATATCAGAAAGGCAGGAAAATAAAGCCCTCTCCAAAGGGATGCACAGCAAAAGCCCGTCCCCACCCCCCAGCCCACCACCACCAAAGACAATCCCGGCTTCTACTCCAGCGTCTGCAGGACCAAAAGGCCTCCTAGCCTCGAGTCTTCAAAATTCTATGGAAGAAATATCAGCTCCAGGATCTAGAGTCTCACCTGCTCAGACTCAGGGTTTAGGGCATACTGTACATTGCATTCCCCAACGATGCCAAGGTGCTGGGTCACCTTGATGGCCGTCTGCCGCAGTAGCTGGTACTCCCTGTCATTCAGTGTCTGGCTTGGAGCCACCACTATAGACTCACCAGTGTGGATGCCCAGTGGGTCCAAGTTCTCCATGTTACACACCTAGGAAGGGAGGGTTTCGTGGAGGTGACTGCCAAAGGGAGTCGGGAGGCTATATCTCAGGGTCGTGTTGCCTCGGGGTCTGAGGGACACTGAACCTCAAAGATCTCAGCCCTGGCCTCTGCTTTCACAAGAGCTCATACTGCCTGACACTACTCCTGCCCAGCCTCCATCACCTACCGTGACACAGTTGCCGTAGGCGTCTCTCACCACCTCATACTCAATCTCCTTCCATCCCTTCAGGGACTTGTCTACCAGCACTTGGCTGGTATGGGCAAAAGCTGGGGCCACGAGCGCAGAGAGCTCCTCCCTGTTCGATGCAAAGCCGGAGCCCAAGCCACCCAGGGCGAAGGCTGCACGCACCAGCACAGGGTACCCCAGTCGCTCAGCGGCTGCCTGGGCCTGCAGTGAGCAGAAGAGATGAACAAACAGGTCAGGCCTTGACTGCCTGCTGAGCAGAGGGTCCTGGGCCCAGAGAAAATAAGATATAAACACCCTTCTACCTCCTCCCAACCACTCTGCGAACCTGTTCAAGGGAATTTGCTGCCTCACTGGGGGCTACATGCTCTCCAATCTCCGCCATCATGGAGGCAAAGGCACGTCGGTCCTCAGTCAGCTCAATGGTCTCCAGGTGTGCCCAGGACCCGGACACCATACCGCGCTAGCACGCCGGCCTTGGTCAGCTCCACACCACAGTTCAGAGCTGTTTGGCCTCCAAAAGTCAGCAGCACGCCATCGGGCGCTCATTACGGATCACCTGAGGGAGGGGAGAGGCATAACAGGCATCAGGACCCTGGGTCAGGGGATGGATCAAAGAGGTTTAGAAACCCAGGGCAACCATGGGATCCCACCTCCCCCACCCCCGGCTCTCCCCACCGCCCACCCACATGGGTTCCCTTCCTCAGCCCCGCCTCACCTGGGTTACGTAGTGAGCTGTTATGGGGAGGAAATACACCTTGTCGGCCAGCCCCTGAGAGGTCTGCACTGTGGCAATGTTGGGGTTGATGAGCAACGTCTGGATGTTCTCCTCCTTCAGGGCCTTGATCGCCTAGGTGGACAAGGACGGCCCATCAGCCTTGACTGCAGAAGCGAGGCTGTGGAGTCCTCGGCGGGCATTTCTCGTTCTCTTCTTTCCTCTCTGTACTCTTAGTCCCTAACGACCAACTTCTACTCCTTAGCACCTCGCCTTTTTGCACGTTCCCCAGATCTCCTTGTTCATTTCCTCCCTAGACCAGTGTTCATGCCTCAGCCCTTCTCCTTAAGACTTCCACCACTCCTGAGGGTCACGCGCCTGGAGGCGCAGGATGGACACGACTTACCTGAGAGCCTGAGTAGTCAAACTCCCCAGCCTGGCCAATGGAGAGGCCCCCTGAGCCCAGGATCAGAACCTTCCGTGGTGGCGGAAGCCCAGAGCCTGGACTGGGAGTCCCAGGTGGACAGAGGCGCTCAACCAGCCGTTCTCGAACTGTGGAGGCAAAGAAAGTCATAAGCTATTAGAGCTGAATGAGACCATAGAGACCATCCAGATTAACCCTCTCACTTTACAGACGAATCTAGAATGTCATGCCTCTAATGAGTAGCAGAGTCAGGATCAGAACCAGGACTCATGACTCAGGAGTTCTTTTCAACGGAAGCATAAATGAACCATCTTGGCTTGGTTGCCTTTCCACCCCGCTCCCTTAACCTCCCAAGCATGTATCGGTTTCCTGGGGCATGTCAGTCTTATGCCCATCCTGGAGCCAGCCCTGTTCTTGGTTTTACAACCCAGTTTTACTCAGGTGCTTACCTGTCTGGCCCTCAGGGTTCCCAGCTGTGACATCTTTTACAGTTTCCAGAAAGATATCAAAAAGAAGCTCCATGTCTGAAGGGCCAGCATGGTGCTCTGGGTGAAACTGGACACTGTTGAAGAGATTAGGTCATGAAACCTGTCATCAGCACTGGCCTGGGCACTGGCAGCCTCGGAGGTGGGTAGTGGGATAGATGACAGGGGCCCACTATTACGCTTTACTTCTTAGATCTCCAAGTCCCAGGGGGCTTCAAAGCTGTGCACACCCAGTCACTCTGCCGGAATCACCCAGGCTCACCTGAAGAAGGGCAGGCTGTCGTGTACAATGCCTTCATTGGAATGATCATTGGCGTTGGTGAAAAGAGGAAACCAGCCTGCTGGCAGTGAGTCTGTTTCTACAGCAAATCCGTGATTCTGGGATGTCAGAAAGCAGCGCCCAGAGCCCACCAGCAAGCATGGCTGGTTATGGCCTCGGTTCCCATATCTAGAGACAGAAGCAGCTGAGTCACAGGCCCCTTTCACCCACCCCCTTCACCAGTGAACCAAACCAAGCTCTTATTGAACTTAGAATTTTCACCAGCCCCCACTCCTGTTTCAATATCAATAAATACCAACTCTCTTCCTATTCCCGAGACTCCCCAACCCTCATGTCAGTAGTGTGGACCCTTCCTCTCCCCATAAGCCCCACCTCATCTTGTAAGTCTTGGCCCCAATGGCTAAGGCCAACAGCTGGTGTCCCAGGCAGATCCCAAAGACGGCGGGGATTAGGCTCAGATAAGACACGGCTCAGTGAAGATATCACACTCGGATATGAGGCAGGGTCACCAGGGCCATTACTCAGGAAGAGACCTTCATATTCTGGAGTGGGCAGAAAAGATGACATCAAAACCAGTATTCAACTAGAGACACACTCGCAGCCCTTCCTGTTAGACCGAAGCCCTGATCTCCACTGTCCTTCCTACAACTCATGTTGTAGGGACAGATCTCCCACCCATGCCATCTGTCTGTGGTCACGTACAGACACCAGCTACTCACTCCGGCTGTCCAACTCATGGTCCCATGGCACCACAGTGACCTCGGCCCCACGCTGGCACAAGCATCGGATCTGATTATATTTGAGGCCACAGTCCAAAGCAAGGATCCGAGGGGTACCCCCTGCATTGACTACCCATGGTGCCTGAGGAACAAAGGGCAACAATTGGTGGCTGTGATCAATAGGTACAGATATGCACACACCTACCCCCAGTTCTGAGGCCTCCTCTACTTCTCCCTTGAGTGTATGCCGGCTGTACTACAGCATGCAGCACTCTCCCACTCTGCCTCCTCTGTACCTTAATGGAGACCTCTGGCACCAGGGGGCGGGCATTGGGGTCCACGAATGGCAGGGATGCAGGCTCTGTCCCATCCGGAACCTTAAGCCTTGTTCTCGCAACTTCTTAGTCAGCTCACGGGTGTCCACTCCTGTCGAAAGAGCACACGCTGAGAGATCACACTCCCCTAGCTCAGTCATGCATGAGACTTCCAGGAGCACTTCCATTCCAGAGCCCTGAGTCACACACTGCTGTTCTATAGGCATCAAAATCCTAGGCCATCCTGATGGAGTTACACTACCATCAAGGATTCTTGCCAGAAATATCAGATGAACTGCACCATGACTCTAGATCTGTGTAGAGGAAAAGAACACCCTTGAGGACACTATAGGAATGTAGTCAACAAAGTGCAGACTGTGGGATACTCTGAAGAAAAACAGACCTGTTTTGGTCAAATAGGTTACGAGGCCCATAGATTAAAAAGACATGTCAACCAAATGCGACGTATGGATCTTTAGATCCAGATTCAAATAAACAAACAGTAAAAAAGAAAAAAAATAGATAACTGGAAAAACTTTAAACCTTACCTGGACAGTTAATGATATTAAGGCATTATTGTTAATTTTTCAAAAGATATGATAATGTTGTTATGGTCATGTTTTAAAAAGGATTCCTTTTTCATAGATATGGAACTACTTCAGGGTGAAATGACACAATGTCTGAATTTTGCTTCAAAATAATCTGGGGTTATAGCAGTGGTAATGAAATAAATTTAGCCCTGAGTTGATAACTATAGAAGTTGGGAGTTTATTATTAGACTATTCTCTTTTTTTGTATGTTTGAAATTTTCCATGTCAGCAAGAGCTAAGTTCTTTGCCCCAGACCCCCATCGAAATCTTCCAAATAAGATACATCCCATCACACAGTTGGACTCAAGTCTCATAGTGCACAGAGATCTGCTCTGGATTCTTTCCACTCAGGCACCTGTGCTCTGCCCAAACACCCTTGTGCTTGCACCATACCTTGCAGGCCAGGTATGCCATGCTGCTGCATCCACTCGTGCAGGGTGCGGATGGCGCTCCAGTGGCTGGGCGTGGGGCAGCACTCTCCCACTACCAGTCCTGCCACATGGATCCCCGAGGATTCAAACCACTGTCGATGGAAGGATCATGAGGAGCCCGCACACCTCCCTACGTAGTCTATTCCCATTGTCTGGCATAGACCTATATATACTTCAGCCACACTGAATGACCTGTCATTCCTTAAACACACTGAGCACCTCATGCTTTTGCCCTTTACAAGCAATGCGGTCTCCCATATAAAGCACTGAACACATGGGCTCAGGGCGCCTAATTAATCATTAAAAATGACATTTTCCTTTTTCCTTCCCTTTCCTCTATCCAAAACTGAGATCACAAATCTCCTCTTCCATGAAGCCACCCTGATTTACCCAGGGCAGCTTGTACCTCTTCCTTACAGTTCACCTAAGTTCATTTCATTTCCCTGTTCTTGCTATTTACGTGGTAATATGAATGTGTTTATGTATCTTCCTCAGGCAACTATGAACTCCTCAAGAGCAAGGTACCCAGTAGCGGTCAATAAACATTGAGTGCTGGGAGAGGGGTAGTGACCATGCAAAAAGACAAGGTCCCTGTGCCACATGTTAATTTGCTACTTAGGGAGCATGAAAATTAACAAGGTAACATGTAAATAAACAAGATCGTAATTACAGAGTATGGTAAAAGCAGTGTAAGACAGGTAGGTATACAACACCTTACTAAATAACAGGTTCAATAATACTAGGCATGAGTATGCTTTCCCCTTCATAGGGGATTATCATTAAAAAAAGATAACACAAATTTTTACCCAGCAGATAAACATTTAATAACTAAACAGAAAAATAGGCAATTTATGTAGGAGAGAGTGGCATATTTAAATTATATCTGTTTAGTGGTGGAAGATTTAAAGCAAGATGGATACTGAGACTGTTCTTTAGGGATCTGAAGATTACTGTGACAGAACCCTCTGTGGCCAGGAGGACTAATCTGCAGATGGACAAATCTGTGTACAGTGCACATGGCACAGAAGCATCCATGGTGGTCTGGTGGCTCTCTAGGAGGTTTTGCTCATCTCGTTCTGTCAGAGCCTCAATTTTGCAGTTTTATAAAATCAATTTTGTGTGTTTACAGCTGACAAAGCTAAATACTGACATGCTAACCAAGATACTGCATTAAAATCTAGAATGTGGTGTATTTATAGGTTTGTGATGAAGAATGGTCCTTCCCAGGAATAACAAGTATGTCCCTTATCTAGAGTTTTCTTTCCCAAGTGTTAGGGTGATTGGAAAGACAAATTAAGAATTAAAGGCTCAGTAGCCTGGATCAAGACAAAACAAGTTTGAGAAATACTGCACCTAGGCTATAATGATTTCTACTATTAACTTGTGTCGATTTATTTTATTACTTGAACTCTCAGAGTACAACCTAGTTTTCAAACCAGAGGAGGAGGGATAGGAGAAACCTCATTGTGGGAAGAAACTGAGTTTTCTTGTCTAGAGGTAAGAACTCTACTGAAAAGTGGTGGAAAATGAATCAAGGTAAGGAAAGTTAGGTTTAGAAGATGATAATCAACTTCACTGGTTTGGTAGGTGAACTAGGAAGGGTGTCCCACTGTCACTGGAAATGTTGTGACCCCAGTTTCTAGTCCCTTTCCCACTAATCTTAAAGCATTACTCCAATCACAGGACTCTGCTGCTAAAAAATCTTCACTGGTTCCTCATCAGAGCCCAGATTCTGGCTTGGCTTTCAGCACTGTGCCTCTCAAGGTACTTAACAAGCCTTGCACAGTACCTGTTTTATCACTTCGGTATGTTCGTTCGCTTCAGGATGCCTAGCAGAATGTCAATGTCTTCACTAACAGTTAATAATTACTGATTTGAGAAGGATGGTATAGAAAGCATTGGGTGTGGCTACCTTACTGAGACCGAACTCATCCACTTCATCTGCGGGGATGCCATAGTTGCCGATCAGAGGATATGTCAGCACTAAGATCTGTGCTTTGTAGGAAGGGTCAGTGAGGGCCTCGGGGTAGCCGACCATGCCGGTTTGAAATACTGCAAAAAAGAGGCAGGACTCAGGCTCAGGCAGGGCATCCTTCGGAACACCGACCGGCGCGGTGAGACGGTCCAGAAGAGGCTGCCTTGACGGTGAGATCAAAGGGCCTGGGCTGGGTATAAGGGAGCCGAATGGGGGGAAGGGGTGTGCCAGCAGGAAAATGGCGGGGTTTGGGCAGGGCAGGCTGGGCAGAGAGGGGCAGCAGAGTGGGATGAGGTCGGCAGCCGGCCCGGGCTTGCTTACCCACTTCGCCGGCAGTCGACACAGCGGCCCCAAATGGCTGGCCCCGCAGGACCGACCCATCTTCCAACACCAGGGTCGCCATGGGAACGCAGCTCAGAGACGTGGGCAAGCAGAGAAGCTGGAAGCCCAAGTTTCCGCCTATGCTGGAACCACGTGAGAACTGTGCGCCCAAACTCGGTCCACGTGGCTAATAACAGCGCGGGCGCCTGGAACAAGCACCCGGCGGAAAAGGATGGGAGACTGCAGACTGCGGCGGCGCGGGCCGCAGACGGCGTGAGGGGTGGGGCCGACACGTAGGGGGCGGGGCCAGGGCGGGGCGGGGGTGGAGGTCCTTGTCTACGCCGCGCGAGGCCAGGGGAAACCTGAAAAAGAAAGCGGACTTCCCCAAAGCAGTCCTTCCCACCCTAACCAAGAAACACACAAAGCCAGGGCGCCTTTCCCTAAAAGAAAAAAAAAACGTTTATTATAGTTAACAGCACAAATGGGAACCGATACTAGTCCTTTTCTGGACTGGAGTGATGCTCTGGCATTGTGCAATTTTCCATCTTCCTTCCAACGGTGGCCTCAGCCTTGAGGACGACCTGCTGTCCAATCTGCCTAGGAATCAAATCTCCCTGGCTGAGCTAAGATAGATCAGGATATTTAGGTCAGTAGGAAGACCTATTTGGTTCACGAAGCCTTGGCTTTTCGGCGCTGGGTCCCCCAAAGCAAGATGGATATGGATAATGTGGCAGATCCCAGAATCCCAAAGAACATAAGCAGCGGAAACGAGCCCTGTGAATAAAAGACAAAAAAAAAAAAAAAAAAGTAACACCAAGGGCTACAACCTAACACCCAATTCTTTCCTGGTTTACCTATCCCCTCATCCAGAGCAATTCTCTCAGTTTCCTTCTCTAGGTGATTTGCATCAGCTCCTGGTCTTACGGCTCTTCTTTCTGAGAAGTTCCTGCTCTATAGATTTCTCTTATCCCTAACTAGAAGGCTTAATTCCTTACCTGGCGCATACACTTGTAGCCATGGAAGCCATCAGCACAAACACACAGCGTAAGACCTGGCCCATCAGGCACACAAGATCCATTCTCAGGACATATTTCTGAAAGCCGGAGAGGAACAGAGAACATCACTGGACCTCATTAGGTATGTTTCTCAAATATCTGCTTCAACTCAATTGATTCTCTCAATTATTTCTAGGTCAGTTAGAGAAAGAAGATTGCAGATAATCAGAACATCATCATCATCATCATAAATTTTACAGGTTTTTATTAAAATATAGCTAGCATACAATATCATATTAGTTTTGGGTGTATACCAGTTATTTAAACTATACACCTAAAGAAGTGATCACCATAAATCCAGCAACCATGTGACAGTCACTATCTCAATATTATTGACAATAAAATGTTTTAATATCTTTTCTTTCCAAGGAGTAAGAGCCTCAGAAACCTGAACAAAAGGCACATAAGCAATTTTACTGTCTTTCTGACAGTAAAAAAGAGGAAAAGGCAATTCCCAAAAGGGTGGAGATGAGAAGGTATACCTGCATCTCTAGTGCTATTACAAAGGTTCCTTTGCCCCAGGCAGGTTTGGTTGTTTGTATACAAGGTGACAGTATTCCAGGCATTTATACCTCCAGGACAGTTGACATCTTGTGGCAGTATCCTGAACACAACAGTCATAATATGTAGTTTGAAGTTGCTGAGCTCACAGCACTGCCCCTCTTTGATTCTCTTCCCCACCCCTTACCCTTACTCACAGAGTCTGGAGCTGGGTGAAGCCATGGAAGGTGTCAGACAAGTCATGCTTGAGGGGGTTTGCTTGCAGGTCTCTGAAAAGCACACACAGTTAGCACTGTGCTCTAGGAAAACACCCTAGAACACCCTTCCATTCACACATTGTCCTGGACTGGTAATCCATCCAGTTCTCATTCTGAGTTATCCAAGTTTCGATTAGTATATAAATATCATTTTAGGAGTACATCCTCAAAGACTTTCCCATCAACCCTTTGCCATAGTCACCTTTTGGCCACGAGGATAACTAACCACTTACATGATGATAGCAGTATGTGCCTGAGGAAAATTTAGACCTGGGTCCTTCAGAGAACAGTTTTGGAGATCCAGCCTAATGAAATAAGATAATCCGTGTAACTATGTCTCTCTCTTCTATCCACAGTAAGCTAATACACCCCCTTTTCTGCTAATATTAATTGAACACAACTGTGTTTAGGGCCACAAACTCGGTGCTGTAGTAGACGTTTTAATTCTATACCATCCAATTTAGTCACTACTAGTTCCATGTAGCTATTTAATTTAAAATAAAAAAATTCAGTCCTTCATTTGCACAAGCTGCATTTCAAATGTTCAGTAACCACTAACATGTGATTAGTAGCTCTGTACTAGAGAGTATAGATATGGTACATTTGCATCACGGCAGAAAGTTCCTTGCATCTGTGCATACATGAGAAATTTGTTTCTTGTCTAGGTCCGTGAAACTTACATCATGATATGATTCTCAGATCCACAAAGGACCTTCAAATGAAAAAAAAAATTCAAATCATATAAATGAAAGCTTTTTCCAAGCGTATTTTCTATCACAGGTTGGATATAAACTACTGGATATTAAGGACCACGTCACATTATTTTTTTCTTTAGTATCTACTGCTGTCTGTCCTTTTATTCTACAAATATTTACTGAATGCCTACTAACTGCAAAAATTTGGAGAATAAAAAACCTCTCAACATCTTAGCTTTCCAATGGCTTACAATGTAGTAGGGGAACAAGGCCACCACTAAAAATAAAAATATAAACACTAAATTACAATATGAAAGAAATCACAGGACAGTATATAAATGTGAGTGGTATAATCACTAAGGATTAGTGAAAGTAAAAAAATTAAAAATATTACTCTGGTATTTAGTAGTAGGAGGAATTCACAAAAGATGTTGAAATTAAAGGTTGGATATGTCCTACTTTGATGGAGGAAGGCGATTTCAGTTAAGGAGAGAAGCCTGAACAAAGAAACGAAGGTACAATGCTTTTGAAGGTAGGTCAAAGCCAGACCTTCATGAAGGGTTTGAGTGGACAAATAATTGGAAATCTAATTTTCAAGCCAGAGAGTGATGATGGGAAAACTTAGTTTTTCAGAAAGTTTAACATAGAGATATACTTAGGTAGATTAGGGAAAAAGGAAAATGGAAGGAACAACATTTGACATTTTGAGTTTGAAGTGAGGGTTAACTCAAGAGGAAATGTTGGACAGGAAGCTAGAGGTACCCACAGTTTCCTGGGGCTTGGAGAGAGATCAAAGGATACTAAAAGAGATCTAGTTTTGGGAGATACCTGCATGGTGATTACAGGTGAAGCTATAAGAATAGGTGGATTCTCAAGAGTGTAAAGGGAGAAAATGCAGGGACTAACCTGCATAAGGGATAGAAAGAAGAATTTGTTCAAAGATGAACATGAATTAATCAAAAGAAAACCATATTAGTACACTGTCTTGGAGGCTAAGCAGCTCATTTCATGAAGACACACAATAAATCCAGAGTTAAACAAAAGGAGTTAAACAAAAGAACAAAGCTTTTTTAAAAACAAAGCTATAAAAGCCTTTTTTAAAAAACAGGCAAAAATTATGACTTTTATGCAATTTCAACCAGGAATAACCACAGGATTATTTACCTAGCCAAAAATGCTCTAACAGATTTAAAAGTCTGCAAATCATCGTTTACAAAATAGGCACAGATATTTATCTCAAAAGCCAACCAGGCAAGCCTTGAGGAATCTGACTTGGGAACTTTTTTCCATTATCCATAGATGTCTTCTCCTCCCTCACCCCAGAATGGTGCCCTTCTGATTCAGGCAGCAGCGGGCGTACAACATTAGCTCTGGTGTCTGCTTACAATAAAGGGCCACTTTTGACAAATTTTGCACACTTCCTGGACACTGGATGCATATCTGCAGAAGAGAGAAAACCATTAGGATTCCAGAAAGCCAAGACCGGAACAAACAGGGATCAAAAGTTAACTGTCAGTATTCCTCTCCAGAACTCCTCTAATACAGAGCAAGAAAGTGTCCTACCTTTATATCAGGTTTGACTAGGGGATGCATTGTTTCCCCCTAGAACCAGGTGCCCAATCAGCGTACCAGACTTTCTGCAACCAGACCTTACCCATAGAAGGCCCTCATCTTTGAGGATCACTGTTTTTTTATTATGTCCTCTCCAGTGACTTCTCAATTTGACAGCCCCGGTTTGACTGGGTGTAAAAGGACTGCAGGTCCACAAAGAACTTATCAAGAATTACAGAAAGTACAGTCCTATCACCGCACGATATGCGACATTTGTGCGTGGAGAGCCTGCAGAAGAGCCAGAGGACTCGTCTGGACAAAGAACAATTTAAAATTATTCAAAGATTAAGGAGAGATAAGGTCAAAGTTCAAGGGCTTTTGGACGTAGGCAATGCTAGGGTGCTGGGAAAACTGCGCAGCGAGAGTAATTAGGAGCGGGGGCCGCCTGCGCTGCTGCTGGGGAGGCCTCAGGGACGCAAACACAGCTGCGGGCCCGCAGAAGAGAGCCGAGGGCGAGCGAGCGCGACACTCAGCTGGCCAGCAATTCTGCTTCGATCCGACCTCTAACTTGCTTCTGTACCTCGGGTATCGCCAGAGCCCTTTCCACGCCCAGAGCGAGGAGCAGGACCGCAGCCCAGGGTACCGGGTCGGAAAGACTGCCAGGCCCGCCAGGGAACATTTTGCCCCTTCCTTCGTCCTTCTCAGCAGCTCGCGAGACTTGAGCATGTGGCTCCGCCCCACTCTCGGGGGTGGGGGGGTGGAGTAGTGCTGAGGGCCAGTTGGCCTGGGGCGGGTTGGGGTTGGGGCGGCTCGCGGAGGTCCGCGCTCCTCGACTCCCTCTACTTTTCCCCCTTTACCGAGGGCCGCCCTGACGCCGCTCTTTCACTCCCGCGGTCCTCGCGCCCAGGAGGTCGCGTCTCCGCAGCGTCTCGGTGCCACTACATCTGTTCTCAGTAAACATGGCGGGGCGGGCAGGGGACAGGCCCCGCTGTCACCCGGCCCACGTGTTGTGGGCCGGGTTCTTCGGTCGAAGACAGACCCATGCGTGTAGACCCGGCAGGTGGGCCGGACGGGGGCGGGCCCGAAGGGTGTGGACAGGTACAAAGAGTATCCCAAGAATGAGTCAGAGCGGGAAGGAGGGAAGAGGAGAAGAGGGGCGGGGCGAGCCGGTCGCCGGCTTGGGGTCCCTTGAAAATTTTAGTTGCGGCTAGCGAGGTGGCAGTGCTCCTCGCGTGTGGAAGGAAGGTGGGAAGCCAGGAAATAGAGTACGGATGATGGAGGAGTGGAGGGCATAGGGCAAACCCTGGTGTGAGGAGACGATCCTGGGGACGCCCCGAGCACCCTGTCACCTTCACCTCTGTCCTGAGACCACGCGGCGTCCGGAGTCCTGGCGAGGAGGTAGGCGAGGGGTAGATTCTTCCCTACCTCATTCATTTCTTTTGCCTTCCCAGAAAAAGGGAGCAATGCTGATCTCGGGAAGAACGACGGGATCTTCTTAGCTCTGGCTGAGCCACGGAGGTAAGGGGAAGGCAAGCGCTGTCCCAGGGTGGCCCGGGACCCTGACCCAAAGGTGCGAAACGGGGACCGGGATGGGGAGGCCGCGTCTGGAGGGACTAACTATTAAAGACTTCGAAATTAAAATCAGCATTAAAATAAAAAATTAGCATTAACTTTAAAATTAAAATGAGCATTTTAGGGTGAGCTCCCAAAGCCCTGCAGACCTTGAAGAATTCTAGGCACAAGGACAGAATCTTTTGGAGACAGTTGGTCCTGCTGTGGCCCCTTTGCCTTTTGTAGGAGTTAAAGCAATCCAGTGCAGTTTGTGACTGAAATGAGGGTTGGGGTAGGGTGGTGCAGAAAGATTCTCTTCCTTGTTTTAGACATTTTAAAAGGGGTTCCACAGCCGGCCACTTGTGTCCAATGTGGAACAACTCAGCTCTTACTTTTGGCTCCCAGTCTCTCAGAGTGATACACATCCATAGGGTTGAGGGTAGTGTAGAGTTTGTAGAAAGCCCCCATCCTGGTTTGAGAATCATGTCTGATAAAGGCTTTGTTACTGGGTCAGGTTTTTCCTGTCTTGTTTAGATGGCTCTCTTCAGCTATCTAGGAGGGCTTCTCCACACCTCATGCAAATAGAATTCTGTCAGAAAGCCCTGCCAGTTTACCCCAGCAGTAGAGAGTCTCCAGTTCTCTATGTCTGTGTTCCAGTCTATACTGGGACCCCTCTTTCTCTAAGTACCTGCCTGCCTGTATCGCCAATCCTTTACCACTACACATTCTTATTTGCACACGGCAGACACCTTCTCTCCTCTTACATTCCAGCAGTTTCCATCACCTCTAGTAAAAATGATAAGACTTGAGATGTTGCAATGTACAACGGCCCGGGGCATCCTTAGATTAAATCAGAGGCCTTGCTGGGAACATTTTTTGGGGACTCACGTTTGTGACTTTGTAGAACATGTGAGCCAAGAGTTGCCAGCTCTGATTTCCTCTCTTCATTGGCCCCAGGAGGTTCAGGTTTCATCTGTGTGAGGCCATTATCATTCTAGCCAATCAATATCTGCCCCAAAACACAGCGTAAGGCGGAAGACAGCCAGGCCGATCTTTCTCCTAGTGGGCAAATATAGAAGACATAGTTTATAATTAATTATTTGTCTAGATTAGTTGAAATCTAAACTTTGTTCCATGAGTGCTTGCTACAATTAACATTCTGCTTCTGCTTCCCTGGTTCTGGGAGTATCAAGGTTGGGGCCCCTGGTGAATAACCTGTAATACCTGCAGATAGTACAATTTCTTTCTCTCATGTTTTGTATCATGCTTTGTAACATTAAGCAAGTTAACGTCTCTAAATCTTAGTTTCCTAGAGAGTGTTCACGTGACGTACATAACCTGAGACACAGTGTTTTGAGAGTAATAACTATGGTTACTTCTTCGCTTACTTTATTATTTATTATAATTATTATTAATGTCCATAAAGTACATAGAATACTGTTGGGTTACATAGCAGATGTTCAAAAAATGTTATGTCATCACCTTAGGCTGTTTAAATACATGGCATCCTCTGGTATTTTTTTTTCCCCATACCATTAAGTACCCCAGAGGATAGTCTCTAAAGACAGTGTGGTATAAATGGAAAGTGTATGGTTATGGAATGAATAGACCTGGGTTCTAATCTAGCCTCTGACAAGAATCAGCTCTGTAGTTTGGAAAAGTCATCTAAGCCTCAGTGTCTTTGTAATCCTATCCTTGTTCTAAGGATAATGGTATATTTGAGGATTAGTATTTCTGTGCAGGAGTCGGAAAAGCAACTTTCCTATCTTCTCTCGGTCCCTCCTTTCCAATTCCCTCTAGCACACAGTGCCAAGTGTGACTTAGAGTGAAAGCCTAATCCATCTAGGAATGTTGTTGAATGTGAGCTCTCACTCAGGTCCCTATTCTGGAGCCTCTGGAGTTGAGCTGGAGTTTGGGGGCCATGTGGTGATAGGGCCATCTGGATCACAGCTATTGGTTCCCTGAAGGGACCAGACCAAATAGCTGCTTTCACTCTATCCCCAATTCCTGATCTCACCTCAATCACTTACAGAACCAGACCCTCAGTCTCTGCCCAGCTCCAGACACACAGCTTCTCCAGACAGCTCTGCCTCAACAAGGACTGCTTTTCTAGGTAGGTATCTGCCCCAGCAGGATAGGATCACCATCCCTGGCTATTCCCTTTGCCTCAGCTTCCTGGCTGCTTTGCTTCTCCCGAAAGTGCTCCTGCAGTCATGATATGAACCCCTGGCTCCAGCACGTTGCCCTCATTTTTACATTCCCATCACTCTTCTCAGATCTGCTGTTGACTGTGATGTTACAGGTAGAGTAGCTGAGAGGTAGGTGGCAGGGCTTATCTGGTAGTATTGGGGAGAATGGAGTAGTTGGCCTTGGGGTACCTAGAATGGAGTTTGGGGCTGCCGTGGAGGGGTTCTTATCGGGGATCAGTGCTGAAAAGGGGTGCTGTTAGGGTGAAACTGGGGGTCATGGGAAGTGGGGTCTGAGGCCAGGGGGAATAGAGGAAGCCATTCTGTCATTATTCTCCATTTCTTCCTCCCTGCTGGGCTGTGGCGCCAGGTCGGGCTCTGCTGGCTTAGTACATTGTAGTAACTGGGTCTGTGCCTGAAAGTGGGGGCAGGGAAATCATCTGAGAAGAAACCTGGAATAGAGTAGATTTCTCTTCTGTTATGGGGTGGAGACCCAAGAAGACTCTTGTATTTCACAGCTTAGCCAAATAGTTGTCTCCTGGCTATCTCACTCAGCTGCTTCCTCCCTCCTTATTTTTTCCTACCAAATCCATACTAGGACCTCCAGACCTTCGAGGGCTGCCACGGAGCTGGCTGGTCCAAGTTTGGTGGGCGTGGGATGCACAGGCTTAAGTAAGGGTGAGTAGCCATAAAGGCACAATAGGCCTCACTAAAAGCTCTTTCCTTTGCAGGTCACCCTGGACAGTGTCACTTGGTGAAGGAGGACTGTGAGACCTTGGCTGAAAGCCAGATTGTAGCCACTTGTTTGTCACCGCCTATCCAAGTGCAGCAAGTAGCTACAGGTCATAGACAGTGAAGACATGAGTGTGGGGGTGACCACCTTTGCTCCCCTCTCCCCAGCCTCAGACACAAGCATGGTCACATCTGCCTTCTCCCTTGTGGACTATGTGGTCTTCATCCTGCTTCTGGTTCTCTCCCTTGCCATTGGGCTCTACCATGCCTGTCGTGGCTGGGGCCGACATACCATTGGCCAGCTGCTGATGGCGGACCGCAAAATGGGCTGCTTTCCTGTGGCACTGTCCCTGCTGGCCACCTTCCAGTCAGCCGTGGCCATCCTGGGTGTGCCATCTGAGATCTACCGATTTGGGACCCAGTATTGGTTCTTGGGCTGCTCATATTTCCTGGGGCTGCTGATCCCTGCACACGTCTTCATCCCTGTGTTCTACCGCCTGCATCTCACCAGTGCGTATGAGGTGAGCAGGGAGAAAGAGAGGAGCACATAGGACCCCCTGGGTCAGGGATGGAGAGGAGAAACAGGCACATACGAGGGATCCCTGGGTTGCCTCTGCCTAATGAGAGTGACAGGGACCACATTGTGTGTTTATAGGTTCTTTCTAGGTGAGGTCAAATGGGGAGAGAAGGAGGTGCTGTGCTGAGTTGGGCCCAGAGTGGTTATGAATTAGATAGCCTGTGTATCCTAGACCTCTAGAAGGAAGTTGTATGTGGAATTGTGGGGCATGGAGTGGGAGAAATATCTTTTTTAAAAAATTATACTCCCTCCTAGTACCTGGAACTTCGATTCAATAAAACTGTGCGAATCTGTGGGACTGTGACCTTCATCTTTCAGATGGTAAGTGGAGTGAGGCTAAAAATTGAGCCTGAGGAATGGTAGGGGGACCTGAACTCGGGCATGCTGAGGCAGCTGGAGCCTTCCCTGCTCTCAAATTGGCAGGATTGAAATTCCTGCTAGGAGTTGGTGTCACTGGAGCCCCCAGAGGCATCCTGCTTCCCATGCCTTCCAGTTCCAGCACAGACACTATGGTGCATCAAGCCAAATTTTGGAAGAAGGGAGAGGGAGGTGACCCTAGGTGAAATGAAGGGAGGCCGTTGAGATGTTGGAGCTGAGGTCCATCTTTCCTCCTCTCTCTGCTCACTCTCATCTCTTCCCCTTACATTCTCTTCCGTACCCAACAGGTGATTTACATGGGGGTTGTGCTCTATGTACCATCATTGGCCCTCAATGCAGGTGAGGAGTCACAGCCCTGGGCTCCCCCCCCGTAGGCTGGGAGGGTCAGGTAGAAGAGAGTGTGCAGAAGAAAATCTGACTTTGGCCTGAGAATTATTTTACTGCATGGACCCTTGGCTGGTCTCCACCGGAGACAGAAGCAGGTTTGCTTTATTTCATTTGAAAGCTAAGCAAACATTGCTGTGCCCCATCTGAATTGGTTAATCACCACCTTTTGGTGGAGCTCTGCAAACATTTTTTTTTTCCATTGTGGTGAATGATTTATTTCATTCTTAATGATCAAATGCTTTATGTCTTACCAGGGCTTCTCTGGCTTCTCCACTGGGAAACCCTTTTCCAGAGACAGACACATGACTTTTATCTCTTTACAGTGACTGGCTTTGATCTGTGGCTGTCAGTGCTGACCCTAGGCATTGTCTGTACCCTCTACACTTCTCTGGTAAGTGCAATAAGTCTTAGGGGAGGGAGGAGAAGTCTTAGAAGGGGAAATAGGAAGAAAAAGAAAAGAAGGATTGAGATAAGATATAGGTGAGAAGGTAGGATGAAATTCTAGGGGGGAATGAAATGGGATGTAGGGTGGGGATGGGATGTAGGAGAGGGGATGGCATAGAAGGTAGGGGATGGGGTGGCAATGACAACAGGGCCTCTATGCCTCAGGCAGCGATTTAGTGCCCTTGCTGATAGTATGGTGTCCTCACTGGTGAATGATTTTGGTGGATGCTTTTGAAGACACCTGTATCAGTCATGCTTTTTTTTTCCTTACAGGGTGGGCTGAAGGCAGTCATCTGGACAGATGTGCTCCAGACACTGGTCATGATCCTAGGGCAGCTGACAGTTATCATCGTGGGGTCAGCCAAGGTGGGCGGCTTGGGGCATGTGTGGGATTTGGCTTCTCAGCATGGCTACATCTCTGGAATCGAGTGAGTATACCCCTCCCCCTGGCTGGGGTCTCCAGTGCCTGGGAGCTGAGCCCATGTTAGAGCCTGAGCTCAGGGCTGTATAGTAAACAGGGGGCAAGCTATGGAAGCCTTAGGTGCAGCACTGAGACAGGTGGGAAGCTGGCACTGCAGCGATGGAGGCTGATCACAGGGGTCCAGCTGGTGGTTAAGGAGGGCCAGGACGTGTTTAGTACCTGAGATGAGGCTGTGGGTTGGAGGAATGGTGCCCTTCCTCCAACTTGCTGTGCTATGTCTTGAGTCCACCCAGTTCTTTCCTTCAGGAGCTCCTTGGCTCCTGAAGTGGCATCTCTGCCCTTCTTAGACCCCTGTTGTAGGAGGGCAAGGAAGGCTGAGTCTCTCTCTGAGGCTATGGTACAGTGACCGGGCCATTTATTTGTTGTAGGCTGGATCCAGACCCTTTTGTGCGCACACTTTCTGGACCTTGGCCTTCGGGGGCGTATTCATGATGCTCTCTTTGTATGGGGTGAACCAGGCCCAAGTGCAGCGCTACCTCAGCTCCCGCACGGAGAAGGCTGCTATACTGTGAGTACAGGATCAGGAAGACCGGTCGGGCGATGGCTGGGGGAAGAGCGGGCCACCCCGGATCCGTGGAAGCAGTGAGGTGGGGGCGGGCCGTGAGTCTCCCTTCTGGGGCTCAGGAACATGATGGAGGTATCTGTTAATCCCCCTCTCCCTTTGACCCTGGCCTCTTTTGCAGCTCCTGCTATGTGGTCTTCCCTTGCCAGCAGGTGGTCCTCTGCATAAGCTGCCTCATTGGCTTGGTCATGATCGCCTACTACAAAGAGTATCCCATAAGCATCCAGCAGAGTCAGGCAGCCCCTGACCAGGTGAGAAGGCCTCCCTCGCCCTCTCCTTTGCCCAGGAGTGGCCCATCCCTCAAAAGGAATGTTTAGGTGGCTGCACCTAAACAGGCAGGAAGTGGATTTAAGTTCTTTTCCACTCTGGGATTCTAGCGATCTAGATGTGACAGTTCCAGCCCCTGGCATCACCTGATCACAGCTGTGTGGGGACTTACCTTCTTTGACTCACCACTATGCACCACATACCCTGCTGAAGGCTGTCAACCACCTGGGGTCTCATTTAACCCTTCCAACAGTCTCATTTCACAGAGAAAAGAGGTTCAAGGTGGCCAGCATGCTCAGCTCAGAGCTGGGATATGAACTGCATCCTCTTTCCAGAGCCCGTTTTCTCTCCACTACTGTGGGGTCACCCTCTGTGCCTGGCCCCTCTTCCTGATGCACCAGACTGGCTGGGGCATGCGGAGCGGGGCTGCCTGCGTGACTCACTCTGGGGAAGGGCTCCCCTCTCAGGAGAACTGTGTACTTCTCTGTCTGCAGTTCGTCCTGTATTTTGTGATGGATCTTCTGAAAGACCTGCCAGGCCTGCCTGGGCTCTTTGTCGCCTGCCTCTTCAGTGGCTGCCTCAGGTACCCTCTTCGATCCTTTACCTCAGGCTTGGCGTAGCTCACCCCTACTTGGTACAGAGTGATGGGTAGAGGAGCGGATTCCTCTGAGTTTCTCATTGTGCCCATCCATCTGTGGATGACAAAGGAAAGCTGATCCGTGTGGGACAGATGCCCCCCTTTTTGATGAAGGGTTCTTTTACAATACTAGGAGTTGGTCTACTGAACAAAACTGTATCCCACTGTATCCACACTTGTCCTTGCCTCCCAGGCTTCTTTCTTGACTGCACACGACACCTACCTCAGGGCACTGTTCCCTCAATAGTCCCTCGTTTGGCTTCTCTGGGGACAGTGTGTCTTTCTCTTCCTCCTTTCAGCACCATATCCTCTGCTTTTAATTCATTGGCAACTGTCACGATGGAAGACCTGATTCGACCTTGGTTCCCTCAGCTCTCTGAAGGCCGGGCCATCATGGTTTCCAGACTCCTTGGTGGGATCACGCTACCTCATCTCTTTAGTCACATTCGAAGACTCCCCTGAGCGTTGTCTGCTTTTAGCCTTGGTTCAGGACTTGCTGAATGAAGCACACAACCTTGTTTATAGCTCAGGGTACTTCCTGGGGAGGGGGTGTCTTTGAGTCACATAGGAATAAGGACAGGGTGGGAGGGACCTGGAGCTGGGGCATGAAGTAACATGCCCTGTTTCTAGGGACACAGGTAGTGGTTTGGCTGAGGAAGGAGCTTTGCTCCTTTTTAGTGTTGCCTCACATCTCTTTCCTCCCTTCTTTTCCTCCAGCCTTTGGCTATGGGCTACTTTGTCTGGGAATGGCCTTTATTTCCTCCCAGATGGGACCCGTGCTGCAGGTAATGACTATGGAGGGAAGAAACCAATTTTTAGGGGAGAAATGGATATTGAAACCAGAAATCGGAGAAGACAGCCGCTGTGAAGGGAGTGACATAGGAGCAGGTGTCAGAAATTGCTCTTCAATGGACTGCCTTTAGCTGTGAACAGACTCAAGTAGCCAAAAGTCCCAGGGTCATTCCCGGAACATTATTGGCTCAGAGAGATCTAAGGATCAGCCCCACAGAACCCAAAACATGTTCCCTTATCCATTCCCGCCCTCTGGATTCTTGCATCCTGATGGTTCCAGATAGAAGAGACAGGCAAACAGATCTAACAAGAGGGCTTTGAGGCAATGTGGCTGAGGCCAGGGGTCTCTGAACCTGTGTGGTTTTTTTCCAACCCTGTTTTTTTGCAGGCAGCAATCAGCATCTTTGGCATGGTTGGGGGACCACTGCTTGGACTCTTCTGCCTTGGGATATTTTTCCTTGTGCCAACCCTCCTGTGAGTGACTTGTCTGGCTCCACAGTCATGTGCAGAACCTGGGGCATGGCTTGGCAGGGCTCTCACCATGAGAGCTGGGAACTGGTGTGAAGGTTTGGTAGGGCTGGCATTGTGATGGAGCGTGTGTCGTGTCTCTGGCCAGGGTGCCATTGTGGGCCTGTTGGCTGGACTCATCATGGCCTTCTGGATCGGCATTGGGAACATGGTGACCAACATGGGCTCCAGCACGGCACCCTCACCCTTTAATGGGTCCAGCTTTTCCCTGCCCGGCAATCTGACTACTGCCTACATGAACACACTGATGCCCTCAACCACCCGCTCCAGGTGAGTTGGCCCTCATCCCCTTTCTCCTTGGAGAGAGTAGCTCATTTTTGAGGGGTTTCCCAGGGGCCTTGCTAAGGAATGGGTACCAGAGGCCTGAGGGAAATGTTAGGTGTTAGATTCCAAGACCCTAGGACCATGCAGGTGGATAGAGCCAAGTGGCCAAGGAATACCCTATTAGTGAATTGCTAATTGTCCTCACCTTCTCCTCTCCCCAGGCCCACAGGGCTGCGGCGGCTCTATTCCCTGTCATATTTATGGTACAGCGCTCACAACTCCACCACAGTCATTGTGGTGGGCCTGATTGTCAGTCTGCTCACTGGTAAGGAAGTATGAGATGGGGGCACAGAAACGATGGGCTGAGGGAGGGTGCTCAGGGAATCTGGACTTTGGGAGAAGTGGCCTGCACTCTGGACTCCTGCATATCTGTAGCAGTTGGTTTCTTAGCTGAGCTCCTGGAGGTGGGAGAGGGTTGGGGGCTTGGAAACCCCCGAGAACAGAGGGCTTGCCAGGCATGTACTGGTTACATGGTAACCAAAGGCGCCTTGACCTTCAGGGAGGATGCGGGGCCGGACCCTGAACCCTCGGACCATTTACCCAGTTTTGCCGAGACTCCTGGCCCTTCTGCCCCTTTCCTGTCAGAAGCGACTTCACTGTAAAAGCTACAGCCAGGTAATGCCTATGTTTTCCAGATTGACCCCTTCCTTCCCTCTCCAGACTACCGCCGAATCTTCCAGACTTCCTTTCATCCCTTTTCCTTCTTCTCCCACCCAGCATCCCTTTCTCCGATTTTTTGCCCAAGCCTGGACTGTCCTCCAGGAGCTGCCCAGGCTCCTTCCCACAAGGGAGCACTGGCTTCATGGGCAGAGGCTCTTAGCCCAGGGAGGCACATAGCATGCCGTCCTCTCCTCTCCCCTCCCCACCCTTTCCTTCCCCTCCCCCCCCTCCCCTCCCCCTTGCTTTGGTTTCCCTTCTAGCCAGGCTCAAAGCACGGTCTTTCACCTTTTCTGCTTGAGTTCCTTCCCTGCCCCTTTGTCTCCTGTTCACCCCACACCTCTCCCTTTGCTCTGTGTCCCCAGGACCTGTCCATGGACCCCACAGTGTTTCCAGAGAAGATGAGTAACGGGATGCTGAAGGGCAGCAGGGACAAGGAGGCCATGGCAGTGGCCGAGGAGGGCCTAGCCTACCAAGGGAGCAGCCCCACCTTCATCCTCCAGGAGACCTCACTGTGATCCAGACTCAGGAACCAGCCCTAAAGGCCACCCTGCATTACGGGAATGAGCTACTTGATGTGTTCTGCAGGGACAGTCAGGGACTAGAGGACTAATGACCTGGCCCACACCAAAGGACTTTTTTCTTAAGGGTTCATGGTATAGTAGAAGTTGTTGGGTCAAGGCACAAATTCTGTCAGCCACAGAGGGCCCTGTGACTTCTTTTTGGATGTCTGTGACATCCAGGCCCCTCTCATTCTTATCTGTCTACCTCCAGTCTTGAGAAGGAGGTTTTGGTGTCCCTGGGAGGCCTCTCAGAACAGACAGGTATGTTCATATCCTTTGTGTAGGGTACAGAAAGCTTTCTACCCCGCCGTCCCCACCCCTACCTCTATGGGCCCTCGGGGATGGGGCACATACTGAATCAAGAAACCAGGGCATGACCAGGTCCACTGTGGAGTGTGCCATCCATTTGACTCCTGAGTCATACCACCCTAGTGTCATTTTGTCATCCATGCTCCTGTTTCCTTTTGTAGTTTCTTCCCTATGTATCTTTGTTCCTAGGGAATAAAAACTGTTATCGACCTAGAATCTAGGCTCCTGTACTGTCTGCAGCTGCTCTTGTCCACCCAGCCCCCTCCCTGGAGAGGTTAAGAGCCCCAATTTCCCATGCACTGGTCTGCTGAGGAGAAGCAACAGGAACTCTCTCTAGCTCAGTGAGGTTTCAAGTCATGCCCCTGCATGTTGCAGGGGGCAGCATTGTTCTCATTAGGGTGGAAGACGTACACTCTCTCCCCTTTCTGCTTCTCATTCCCTGTGCTCATTCTTCTTGACCCACTCCTCTTATCCTTGACCAAAACAATCACTGCTGCTCTGAGATTTTCACTTTTGGGGCTAAAGAAAGAATGCTGTCATTTGGCTTTAAAAATAGAACATTCATGGTCGACTTTTATGGTCTCATGAAGAACACTGTGCTCATTCCCACCCACACCTGGTCTCTGCCCCTGCTTGGCCCTTTCAGCTGCCCAGAAGTAAGTCTGCACAAGCTTTCCAGGTTCCTCAGCAGGGATTTAGTCCCAGGCAGATCTGTGGACAGTCCCAGAAAAGGCCAGGTTGATTCTGCTCTGAGATTTGCCCTCCTCTCAGCAGTCCCTCCACCTGTGGGCCAAGGGGACACTCCTGCCTAACTGCCCCACCCCACCAAGCTGCCAGTGTTCTAGACTTAACCAGGCTCTCCTTCGTTCATTCAATATATTTATCCACTTACCACAAGCAAGGGCTTTACCTCGTCACCATTTTATAGAAAAGGAAATAACTGTCCCCTAGGACCCTCTACCAGCTGTCGCCGTTGGCATTTCAGAGTCTCCCCCATTTAGTATTAAAGGCTTGCATTTTAGCTATATTTTCATAGAAGGGGGAAACCTACAGGACTCGAAACTTTTAAGAATTACGATATTTAAGGAGAAATGCTAAAAATATATAATTCTCCATATAAATAATTTACACTCTAGCAGAACAAAAATGCTCTTTCATTCCTAACTCAGTAAACTTTTTCACACAGCATTTTAATGATTATGAGGCTAGAGTCTAATGAGAAAGTGCAAACACTGGGTTCATTTATTTAACCCCCTTAAGCTTCAGTTTTTTTCATCTATTAAATTGGATTTCATAGGATTATTTAAGGATTTAAAATTATATTTCATGTAAAGATTTATGCATTCCTTAAATAATAATTCTTGTAATTATTGCAGTTTTTAAGCACTTTTCAGGTACTGCCTGATTTTATGCCATGGGAGAGAAATATATCCCATATCATCTATATTTTTAATGTTTAACTGGATTACTTGGCTATTGAGTAGTTGGGGCAGAGCCAGAACTTGGTCTGTAACTCCCAGTAACCCACCAAGCTTGTATCTCTGTTGTCATGGAAGCAATGTCCTTTTAGATAGGGCATTCACACTGGTAACAAGGTCTATTCTGAGACAGCAGTCCAGAGGACAGTGGGGCACTAAATGGGGTGCTACCATACCATCATTCTAGAACCTTTCTAGGTCAGTTGCTTTCCAACGTCCTTGGCTAGACTCAAGGGAAGAATATATTTCACTTCATGATCCAATACACTCATACACCACATTATGGTACTGAAATATTTCGTGAAAACATACCTCTGGGTGTAGTTAATGTTTTCTGAGCTCTTCGTCTTCTATTCCTTTCTTGGGTAATTCAGTACCGTTATTTGAAGCAGAGCAAGGGAGGAATTCATGCTCTGGCTGCCTGGTATGGACAGCAGAGCTCAAGTGAAATGAGGGGAGCCATGCTTGGGGTGTAGCAGCCCAGCTTGCATGTAGGCTGAGCACAGTGAGAGGAACACAGGGACAATCTACTGTGGGGTGTTGGAGTCCAAGCCAGACAAGGAGAGTGTCCATGTGGGCCGGTAGCCCGGTATGGGGTTGGAGCATGAAAAAGGCATCTCCACAAGAAAGACTTGATGTGGGTTGTCAACTAGAGGGGAGTGAGGATAGAGTCCATGTACGGGGGCAGTTCGATATGGAGGTTCAGTCTGAGCAGCCTGAGGAGGGCATTTACAAGGTGCGGGGGGCTCGCATGGGTTGTCAGAGCCAGTGTGTGTGTGTGTGTGTGTGTGTCCCACATGGAGAATCAGACCCCAAACAGAATGAAGGAAGCATCCACACATGTGAGTAGCCCAACCTTGATGCAATGAGGAGGGCATCTGTATAACAGGAAGGAAGACCTCTGGTCAGGTGGGAGCTCAAGTAGGGTGAGGAGGTCATGGCTGTAGAGGCAGCCTAAGCAGGGCGATGAAGATGTCCATGCAGGGGCCAGCCCATGTGGCCCAGTGCAGTTTCAGAGCCTGAGTAGGATGAGGAGGGCATGGCATATATGCAAGAGATAGTGATGGGGCTTTGACTACATACAGAGAGATTAGTCAAATAAATATATTAAGGGTAATGTGAGCCATGTTTCTCACTATTGGAGGAGGGTGTTACATGAATGGAAAGGAAGAAACCAAGAATGAACCTGTGGTAGTTAATTGGAATAGGAGATACCAGCACGTTTATGGTTTTCAAGAGATCTATAGAAGAAGCACTGTCCAGCAGGGTTTGGGTGCAGTAGCAGCCCGATAGCAGTAAATGCTTAGTGCCTGGATCTTGAATTCTAAATATCAGTCCACTAAAGACAACAAAATAAAATTTAAAAAGCAGGGCTTCTTGGAATAATAGCTGATTCGAGGGCTGGGACATCTTGTACCAGAAAGCAAAGAACTACTCAAGAATGATTACATCATATCAAAAGGACACAGAAGCTAGTTTGAAGGGACTCCAACTGGCCATATCTGGAACGATCTGAACATTAAAATAATCGTAATGAATTTCAAGCCATTGAATATAAAAGATCATGAGTTTATACTGATAAAAGTAAGCAATCAGAGTTTAGATGAGGAATGGTATACTTACATAGACTCAGATATTTCCCTCTGCACAAAATACTAATTGCAAGGGGAAAAGAAAGACTAACTTGTAGTGAATAAGCCTGGTAGGCACCATCTTGATTAAGTGATCACAATGAAGGACCATTCAGTCGTGCATCATCTGATAAGACGCAATGGGAAGAGCACAAGCACTTCCGTGATACTCCATCAAAGATGTGGAACCTGAATCTAATCATAAAACATCAGACAAAATAAAATTGAAAGACATTCTATGAAATAACTGACCTGTGACCTTTAGAGGGACTGCAGAGGAGGTCGCTTTAGAGCCAAGCAGAGCAGTGAAAAAATACCCCTGGAAATCACACACCGGTTCTCATGTGGATTTGTGGGCCCATTTCACATTGCTCAACAAGTCAAAATTTGGGACTTTGAAAAGAATAGTCAAGTTCAACTCTGGTAAAATGATCAAGAAAACAGAGAAGGCACAAGTAATCCCAGAAATAAATACATAAATACAAATACCCTAGATATTAAGATGATCAAAATTAACAACTCTAGACCAAAAAATTTGAAAGAAACTTTAGATAGAATGGACAAATTACTAGAAAAGTATTACTAAAAAGAGATTAAGGAATGATAGACTATTTAAACAGTCCTATCAGAGAAATAGAAACAGTAGAAAGAAAAAAAAATCTTATTGTGAAGAAAATCACTGGCCAGCATGACTTCACTGTAAGTTCCAATCTTTCAAGGAATAAATAATACTAAATTTTTGGAAATGATTCCAGACTATAGAAGAGGAAACTCTCCTGAATGCATTTTCCATAGACCAGCAACAGTCATTTAAAAGTTCGAAAATTAAGTGTGTGTTTTATAATTGGACCCATCTAGTACCAACACCAGAGATGGCATAGGAAGACGGGAAAAGTAGATCAATCTTAATTGTGAACATAGATGCAAAATCAAAAAATATATAATGAACTGAATCCAGCAATATATATAAAAAGGTGGTATATCATCATCACCAGTTGAGTTTATTTCAGAAATGAGAGGTCGTTTAAAAATAGAAAAATAGTACAGTCCTCAGAGACATTAATAGATTAAAGCAAAAATCCATTATCATCTCAACAGGTGCAGAGAGGTTGTTTTATAAAGGTTAACATTTGTTTATGAGAAAGACCAGCTCTAGAAGGACTTCTCTAACCTTATGATTAAAGGTATCCTTGGAAAAATTCTATAGCAAAACTTTAAAAACTGAAATCAAAGTTAAAGGTAAAATAATTGAACTAATTCTTTCAACCATAATCAAAGTGTTTGGTTTTTTTTTTTAAGGGAAACAGGAAAAAATGTAATGGTAAATGATTGAAAAGCTTTCTTTTTGAGATCAGGAACAAGGTAAGGATGTTGCTAGTACAACTTCGTTTCACCATTGCACTTGATATTCTAGCCAGCACAGTTACACAAAAGCTCAAAGCAAAGAAAAAGAGTGATGAATTTGACCATATTAAAATTTAAAACTTCTTTTCAACAAAAGACACCATTATAAGAGTAAAAAAGACAACATACGAAAATTAGAGAAAACCTATTTTCATCACATATAACTACCTTAAGGAACATGTGATGTAAGGAACACCTAACAACCGACATGAAAAAGACAAATCATCCAATTAAAACTGGGGAAAGGATTTGAACTGACATTTACAAAAGAGGACATGCAAATGAACTATAAACAGGTGAAAAGGAATTCACTTTTGTTAGTAATCAGGGATATGCCAATTAAAACTCAAACGAGACAATTACAACTTAACAGATTGGCCAAAAAATGACATCATGTACTGTTTGGAGCCATTGACTTAATTCATGTAAAGTAGCCACAGTTTTACCATCATTGCTTTTGTACCATCAGTGCAAATGTCCAGAGTGAAAGGGGTACATTACATCTCATTATTGTCATAGGAGAATATAATTTTAATTTCAATAAGTTCCTTGAAAACGTCCCAAGGTCTTGAGGTTGACCACACTGTGAGAATCATTACCCTGAACCAGATGTACAAAAACTTTCCTAGCAACATAATTACTCCAAACTGGAGACAAAAGTTCATAAAAACTAGTATTACATTTGTATAGGAATGCTATGCAGCAGTGACAGAAAATTAACTACAGTCACACACATCAACAAACTGAAATATTGATCAAAAGAAAGTAAGTCTTAGAAGAAAACAGATTCCATTTGTTAAAGCTCAAAAGAGAAAAAATAAGCTCTATCATTAACGGAACCATGCAGATGTGGTAAAGCCCTAAAGAAAGCAAGGGAATGATTAACCCCAAAGCCAGGTGCATGTTTACCCCGAGGGAAGAGGCTGTATGATATGATCAGGGAGGGCCTTTGCAAGGGACTAGTTCTTCACTGGGTGGAGATATCAGAAAGGGTCACTTTAAACATCACAAAAATGTCATATGTTCTATGTTTTTCAATAAATTTTAATCTAACATGATACCTATTGACATAGTTCTCATTTCCAATATATTAAGAAGAAAATTAAGATGCAGAATCATATACAATATATGCTTTTGTAGTAAAAATGAGAAAAAAGTTAATAGCTGTGTATGCGCAAACTGTCTTCGGAAGGGTGTAAGGAAACTAACAATGATGAACACCTATGAGAGGGGACAGGATGATAAGGAGACTGAGGTGGGATGGGAGTCTTCCCTCTCATCTGTCTACACGTTTTTATAGACTTCGATTTTGAACAATTCATGTATTACCAATACAAAAATATTTTTTAAAGCCCTGTACATCTGGAAGTTAAAATACTTCTGAATAACACCTAGGAAAGATAAAGCAAACTGGAAATTATGTATCATTTAGAAATGTACTGCAACTCCAGTGTTATTGCATAGCAAAAAAGGTGGCTTTGGACAAGCAATCTTATAAATGTTGAACAACCTGATAGGCAAAAACATGTCATTTAATTTGCTTTTCTTGATTACTATTGAATTTGAACAACTTTTTTCTCTTCTCTTCCTCACCCTTCTCCTTTTTCTCTGCCTTCTTCCCTTTCTCTCCCTTTTCTTCCTCCTCCTCTTCTCCCTTTTTTGGTTTGGATTTTTCTGTGAATGTTATGGTCATATCCTTTGTCAATTTAAATAGCTGTCAACAGAATTCTGTATACATTCTGGCTATTAATTCAAAGCAATTATTTTTTTCTCTCTCTCTTTCCCTTTTCTTTTAACTTATAGTATTTCTTTTAACAGAGGTTTTAAATTCCTACGAGAATAATCTGGTTTTTTTTTTTTTATGGCTTCTGAGTTTTGTATCTTGTTTAGGAAGACATTCTCCACCCAAATATTATTAAAAATATAGTTTAAAAGCTTTTAAAATTGTAAGTTTCATTTGTACATATCTATGGATCTGTTCTGCACTTTATTCCACTGATCTATTTGTCTATTTTTTATCTCCTTAGTTTTATATTACTAAATCTATTTGTATTATGTTTAAATAGCTTTATATATTTTTATATTTACATTTTCATATACTGTAGGGTGAATTCCCACTCAATAATCTTTTTCAGATTTTTTAGGCTGCTGCTGAACATTTTCTCTTCCAGAAGAGAAGCAGAATTCTCAAATTCCAATTAAAAATCTTGTTAAGATTTGGTTGGGAAGACATAAAATTTATAGATTAATTTGATTGTCCTGAGTGACAATAGCATAGAAACTGCTTTTCCTTGATGATGGAAGTACCAGATCCGAGTGGCTTTCCATGCAGACTCTCCTTTGTGAATTGTATTTGATTGTGACAGGCAATTCCAAGGAGCCATGGCTCTGTCTGAACTGTCCAGATGGGGTCCTCAGTACCCAAAGTATGGATGGTGCTTATAGTGGAGTCCTCTCTCTGTCTTTGGACAGGCACTATAACTAAAAAGGTGGCAAGCAGGCTCGGATGCAAAAAGCCCATTTAACTTGCAACATTTCCATGTGGAAATGCAGTAGTAATTCTAACCAACCTCTACTTAACCACCTCAGCAGATTGAGAGATGCTGTCTATTCTGCAAAATGTACTGACTGGTGGCCAAAACCTACTAAAATCCCAGCCAGAGCCAGCAGGCTACCTTCTAAAGCAATCATACACACATTGTTAAGGGTGGAAAATTTTCAAGGGAGCCAAATTCTGCTTCTGTAATCTGCTTGCTTTATGTTAACCAAGGTGTGGGTTCTAGGCTTTATAAACTGCATCTTTTGGGAGCTTGGGGCTGATCTCCTCTAACCCTGCGTGGTAGAGAGTCAGTCGCCGGTGGCCGGCTAATAAAGGCTCACAGTTCATCTCAATTGGCTCCGTGGGTCTTAGATTTGATCGCACCACAACATTTGGAGGCCCAGCGAGATCTCTCCAGAGGGGGAGATCTCCTAAGACCCACAACCCTGGCCACCTTGGGCAAGGACCTGCCCTGTCCAGAGGACGGCTGCTGAGAGATGTTCCTCAGCACCAGATGCCAGGCAGACTCACCCAGGAGAGCAAGTGGACTAAAGGTTCAATTCTGTAACAAATGGGCATGAGCCATCTGGAGCAGCTTCACCGGTGAGTCAGACTGCACTACAGGTATTCAGGTTTTGGGGTATCTGTCTGTCGGTGGGCCCTAAAGAAAACTAGTGGAAGGCTGGACACAGCAATACTTCCCTAGTTCGGTCAAGGTCTGAGACCAGACTTGACTCCAGGTTTTTTGGGTACACTAGCGTTTTGTGTTACCTATAGTTTGTCTTGTCTGTCTGTATTGAGTCTGCCTGTCCAGACTGGTCGAATGTACTGTTTTCCTTAGGTCTGGCCTCCGTGACTTCTTCTGACTAGACTCTGGGTCAGAGGCTGATCCTAGCCCTGGCTTTTATGGGGATTCTCTCTTTTCTTGAGAAATACTAGCCCTTCTTGAGGCAATTTGGCTGCCAAAAAAAGTGGCACTCATCCATTGCCCAGGGCACCAGAACTCAGGCTCTGAGGCAGCACAAGGCAACTCCTTCGTTGAGCAAACAGCAAAGGAGGCTGCCCGAAAACCAGTGGGGCCAATTGACATTCTGCCGGCCCTACCACCCAGGGTGCTAACAGACACCCCTACCTACACTTCAGGAGAAGTTGAACTATGCAACAAGCTGGGAGGCAAAGAGGAATCTACTGAGTGGGTTAGGCTCCCAGACGGCTGCATTGTGGTACCTGAGACCTTGAGCCGAGACCTTATAACCCAGGTTCACCAGAGCACTCACTTGGGAGGAACCAAGTTAATTGAACTGTCACAAAAGAGACTATTACATTCTGTGGCTGCAACGAATGGCCAAACAGGTATCAGCTTGGTGCCACATCTGCGTGGACAGGCACCGAGGGAACATTGGAAATTGGATTTCACTGAGATCAGCCCGGGAACCTTCGTATTCAAGTACTTGCTTGTGTTCATTATTCAGGATGGACTGAAGCCTTCCCCACCAAGCAGGAGACCGCAAGGGTGTTAGGAATCAATTGGAAATTACATTGCATTTATAGGCTTCAGAGTTCAGGGCAAGTAGAAAGGATGAATAGAACCTTGAAAGAAACCTTAACTAAGTTCAAGCTGAAAACTGGCGAAAGCTGGGTGAGTCTCCTCCCCTTTGCCCTGTTAAAGACATGGTGTACTCCCTATTGTAAGGGCATCATGCCTTATGAAATAATGTTTGGAAGACCCCCATCTCTCCTTCTCGTTAGGGGAAGAAAAGCTAACAGAAGTTCATATTTTCTCACTGCTTAAGTCTTTGCAGGCCCTCTATCTCGCACGGCAGGAGACTCACCAACTCCACCAACTGGTCTCTACCACCAGAACAACCGCTCGGCATCCAGTCCAGCCACACAACCACGCTCCAGGTGATTGGATCTGGCTGAACAAGGTACAGCCTGCTTCTCTTGAGCCCCACATGGACAGACCTTTAATTCTCTCCGTCCTAAAGTAAGGGGGTCTTTGTATGGCTTTGGGTGAAATCTGACAGAATAGGAGAGGATTAGACCTACTTTTAAACCCACTGCTCCAGGTTGAAGAATCAATAAATCAAATTCCCCTAGAAAACCAGTGAGGAATGCTAAGGGTGGAAAATTTTCAAGGGAGCCAAATTCTGCTTCTGTAATCTGCTTGCTTTATGTTAACCAGGGTGTGGTTCTAGATTTTATAAACTGCCTCTTTTGGGAGCTCAGGGCTGAATCCCTCTAACCCTGCATGGTAGAGAGTCAGTTGCTGGCCAGTTAATAAAAGCTCACAATTCATCTCAATTGGCTCTGTGGGTCTTAGAATTGATTGCACCACAACAACATGGCTCCCACTGGTTGAGCTGTGTACGTGCCAAGAATCAGTTGTGTTTTTTCTCAAAATCAAGTTTACCAGTTGTACTTGTTATTGTCGTTACATACAGTCACCTTGCTGTCAGGTGGGAGTAGAAGTCCAGGTTCCCCACAGAGCCCCTGTTGAGACCCTGAGAAGGACAGGGTCCCCACGCCCTGGCTGGGAGGGGAAGGGATGCTCTCTATGTCATCTCTAGTGACACTGGGGGAGGGGGGACTCTAATTTCTGATTTTATGGATTTGCCTATTCCGAACATTTCATATAAATGGAATCATAAAATATGTGGTCCTTTCTGACTGGCTTCTTTCATTTAGCATAATGTTTTCAAGGTTCATTCATGTTGTAGTATGCGTCAGTACTTCATTCTTTTTTATTGCTGAATAATATTCCATTTTGTGAATATATAATATTTCGTTTATCCATTCAGCAGTTGATAAACATTTGGATTGTTTCCACTTTTTATTTATTGTAAATAATGTTGCAATGAACATTCATGTACCAGTTCTCATGTGAATGTTTCCATTTCTCTTGGTTATAGACCTAGGAGTGAAATTGTTGGGTTATATGATGACTCTATGCTTAACCCCTTTTGAATCAGGAACTCACTTTTGCAACTCCTACTGTCCCAAAGACATAAGGCTCTGCCACACCCTTGCCAACAAAATGGATGTCTTGCCCAAAGCCCATTTTCTTCTGGGGTCCGTTTCTGATTTGGAGACTGACATGGGTACAATTGGTTGTTGGAGCTTCAAAGAAGAATAGATAGTGAGTTCTTCCACAAATATGAGGAATTTTCCAGTGGAGCTGGCCAACCAGAAAACAAGACAAATATCCAATAGAGTGCCACGTCTAGCAAGTGGTAAATCCTGCCACGTCCAGCGCAGCTCTGGAAAATAAACCTGAATGGGAACGGTGGGAGATGAAGAAAAGAAAGAACACAGAAAGCTGGGATCGGGAGGCCCACTATCCACTGATGATGGAGTAGAGAGCGATTTTATTTTTGCAAGTTGCTTTTATACATTTATACAAGAGCATATATTTGCTGGCTAAAATGAGATTATCCCCACCCAACCTCCACATTCTACTATAATCATTTGCCCTTCTGTAGATTGCCTACCCTACACAGCCTGCTATAGTCATTTGCACTTCAACACCTGCATTGTTCTCTGATCAGTTTCCTGCTTCCCAGTTCTTAGAAGGATTTGTGGAGGTGAGGCAATCCTTGGTTGGCCTCCCAGATTGCCAGCACCTTGTCAGTTTATAACCTTCTCTCCACAATAGAGTATCCATCAACAGGAGATTGGCTAGCACAGTATGCGCACAGTGTTCCAATGCATAGCTGGAACACTATGCAGCCCTTGAACAGAATAAGATAGCTTAAAAGGTAATGGTGTCAGAGGACCTTTGAGATATAATTAACGTGTATTCTGTTCTACCATTTGTATTTTAAAAGGAGCTGTACATATTTACATATTTGTTCATTTATTCAAAAGTCTGGAATGATATACGAGAAACTGATCACAAAGGTTACTTCTAGAGAAGGGAAAAAGAGGCTAGGGTGGAAGGGAGGGGCTTATTGGTCTGAATTCTGTATATGCCATGTGCATGTAAAATCCATTCAACATATTTAAAAATAAAAAGGTTTGCCATACATACGAATTGGCTATTAAACATTTGGTAAATTTTATTCATTTTAGAACATTCTGAAATAAAACCAACAGTGGGTATTATCTACATAGTGTTAAAAAGTGACAGCACAGATGCCATTGATGCTGATGATATCTCAGGATCGCCAACCTCCACTTCTGGGCTAAAGGCTGCCTGCCCATGTACAGCTGTGAAGCAATGTCCATTTGTTCCATAACATTGGCATTTCCCTAAGCAGCCAGTTCAGATGTCTGAAGCAATGACATTGAAGACATAGAGAACTGTTAATAAAAATAGCTATTTCATCCTATGAAACAAGAAACTGTCTTCTGCCCACACTCCATATACTGCGGGAGAGTTCCTATGATTCTTGCAGGAGAAGTTGAGAAAGACCCATGTAATACTCTAGGCCAGTGACTAATAGTATTAAAACCTGCTGAGTGAGATGAAAAATGCTTTCAGCTGAATCATTTAGGATGCTTCCAGCAGCATAAACAGAATACCCACCTCGAAGAGGCTCAAACAGCAAGGACATTCATTATTTCACAAAACAAGAAATCTGGAGAAGAGAATTCCAGAAGTAGCTGCCTGCTTCAGAAGCTCCACAATGTCAGAGCTCTGGGTCAGTCTCTCTGACTTTCACGTGATTTTTTCTCCATGGTGACAAAATGACTTCTGCTGTTCTCAGCACCACATCTTCCAGGAGATTATTGCAGGCAGAAAGCATGAAAGACTTTCCTACATTGATCTCTTGATCTCTCTCCTTTCCCCACCCCCCCCCCCGCCCTGGTTTTTAATCAGGGAGGGAAACCTTTCCCAGAAGCCACCAGAAGACTTCTCATCAAATGCAACTGGTCAGAAATGTGTTATATGCCCACCTCCAAAGGGGGAAAGGGATTACTATGTTGAGCTTAACCAAACACAATTCATCTTCAAAACCTGGGGGATAGGGTTGCCTATTTTTTGTCTGAAATTCATTTTTAACTGTGTGTCCTATATTTTCACTTGTTAAATTTGGCAGCCTTACTGGGCGAGACCACCATCTTTCTTAAGTCGGTTGCCAGCCCATATGTAACAAAATCAGAGTTCCATTAGCAAAAAGGAGGTAGTGCATAAAAGTAGTAAACAACATTCTGCCTCATTGCTACACAAGATTTCCTATAGCTTCCGTCAAGAAAGTCCTGGTTTGGCTCTCTGCCCCCTCCTCCCCATTTGACAGGCAACCATGTATTTGAGATGTGATGAAGGTTGGAGTAAAGGAATTTGGCCATATTGAGTGCCTGGTCACCAGGGACGCCTTTAACTCTGGCAAAGTTGTCACTGTTGCCATCAGTGATCCCTTCATTGACCTCGACTACATGGTCTACATGTTCCCGTATGATTCCACCCAAGGCAAGTTCAATGGCACGGTCAAGACTGAGAACAGGAAGTTTGTCATCAATGGAAAGCCCATCTCCATCCTTCAGGACTGAGATCCTTCTAACATTAAATAGGGTGATGCTGGTGCTGAACATATTATGGAGTCCACCGGTGTCTTTACTACCTTGGGGAAGGCTGGAGCTCACTTGAAGAGTGGAGCCAAAAAGTTCATTGCTGCTCCTTCTGTTGATGCCCCCATGTCTGTGATGGGCATGCATCGTGAGGAGTAAGACAGCTTCCTCAAGATTATCAGCAATGCCTCTTGTACCACTAACTGTTTGGCTCTCCTGGCAAAGGGAATCCATGACAATTTTTGCATTGAGGAGGGACTCATGACCGCAGTCCATGTCATCACTGCCACCCAGAAGACTGGAACGGCCCCTCTGAGAAGCTGTGGCATCATGACTGAGGGGCTGCCCAGAACATCATTCCTGCTTCTACTGGTACTGACAATGCTGTGGGCAAGGTCATCTCTGAGCTGAATGGAAATCTCACTGGCATAGCCTTCTGTGTCCTCATCCACAATGTGTGAGTCATAGATTTGAACTGCCATCTGGAGAAAGGTATCAAAGTGTTCCCTGAGGCCATGCTGGGCTACACTGAGGGCCAGATTATCTCCTGTGACTTTAACAGTGGCAACCACTCTTCCATCTTTGCTGCTGGGGCTGGCATTGTCCTCAAGGATTACCTTGTCAAGCTTGTTTCCTGGGATGACAACGAATTTTTCTGCAGCAATGGGTGGCAACCTTATGATTCAAATGGCCTCCAAGGAGGAGTAAGAACCCCTGGGCCACCAGCCCCAGAGAGAGCACAAGAGGAAAAGAAGCCCTCAGCTGCTGGGGAGTCCTTGCCCCAACTCTACCCCCAACACTGAGAATCTCCTGTCCTCAATGCAGTATCCATCCCAGACCCCGTGAAGATAGGGAGAGGCTTCGGGAGTCCTATCTTGTCATGTACCATCAATAAAATACACTGTATCCACCCCCCTCCCTAAAGAAAATCATGGTTTACATGGCTCAGAAGATCTTAGTTTTATAATATTATAGAATAAAACCTAAAATTTCAGGCAAAGATAAACAGTAACAGGATTGTTAAAAATAAGATGTGCGTTGGCCATAGTATAACATACAATTTACATTTGTGTGATCCGGAGTTTTAAAAGCCGCCATCTTTGTTCTTTAGCTTCGCTGGGACAGCTAAAGAACAAGGGAACGCCTGCCTCACTGCTTCCTGAGATCCTGAAGTGTTTTCGGTGTGGAAAAGTTGAGCATCACCAATTTTTCAAAGGCCAGTTTTAATGGACGATCAAAGAACCGTAGAAATGATGACAGAGAACAGAAATGATTCTGATGGGAGTTAGTGCTCTTTCAACACTATTTTTATGCATTTATATAAGGGGATGATTATGATGTCAGTAATGAAAAGGCATTTCTGAGTCTTGATTATAAGTGTGACTGCAAGGGTGCTGCTCATAGGCCTACAAAGACCCACAACTCCTCTGCCAAGTCACCAGCTTACCACTAGGAAGCTGCCCCAGCTCCCACAGTCCTGTGTAAAACACTGGTTTGTCAGACCCCCATGAATTCTGGCCCATAGCCCAGGCAGCTGTTGGAAATTCTGGCTGCCAGACTACAAACTTGGTGACAACTCTTTTAAGTGTGTCCCCTCTGGGAGACAAAAATCCGATGGCTTGCGTGAAGATACTGGGATCATATCTGGTAAACGTCTATGTTTTCTGAGGTTGGTCATAAATAAACTTTATAGTTTCTCATGAATATTTATACATATACATATATATACACACACACACATATATTCATGAGGAAATAATCTCCATTTTCTAAACTATATTTATGTTGTAGACTTGATTAAAGGAGAGCTTGTGTAAGTAAACATACAAGACTGAATATGTATTTATCTGTTCCCTCCAAATCCTCACCGTAATAATAGTAAAGAAGTAAAAAGATCATAAATCCATAGGATTAAAGAAAGAGAAAATGACGACTGGGGCCAAGAAACATCAACACAATTTTGGAAAATGAAAGCAGATGGAGGAGTGATCACTCATGTGCAGTATGGAGAGGCTTAAAACCTAAGGGAGCCCGGGGGAGGGGTACTGCAGGCGGGGCACACGGATAAAGAGAAAGTCCATTGGCCCAGCAGAACTCAGGAAAGGGCAGAAATCTAAGGCACTGTTTACCTCTGGCAACCACTGGTTGGTCCTTTGTCCTTATACTTTTTTGCCTTTCCAGATGTTACATAAATGGAATCATGCAGTATGTAGTTTTTGACCCTGGCTTCTTTAACTGAACTAATGCATTTGAGAGTCATCTGCGCTGTTGTAGGAATATACTTGTTTTCTTTTAATTGCTAACTAGTGATCCATTTTACAGATGGGCCACAGTTTGTTGAACTGCTTCCAGGTTTTGGTGAATATAAACAATGCTACTGCAAATGTTTGTATAGTGGTTTTTTCAGTTTTTCTGTGAACCTAAGTTTTTATTTCATTTGGGTAAGTACACTAGGCATGAGATTCCCAGGTCATGTGCTATGAGTAAGTCTATCAGAAACTTCCGAACTGTTTTCCAGAGTGGCAGCAGGATTTTGCACCCTTATCAGTGGTATTTGAGAGTTTTGGTTCCTCCACATTCTTGGCAGCATTTAATACTGTCATTTTTATTTTGTTTTATTTATTTGAAAAAATTTTGCTATTCCAGCAGGTACATGGTAGTATCTTACTGTATTTTTAAAGTATACAATTCAGTGGCTTTTAGTATATTCATGAAGTCGTGCAACCATCACCACTATCTGATTGGAGAACATTTCCAGCACTTCCTGCTGTGGACTAAATCGCTCCCAAAATTCATGTGTTGAAGCCTCCATGGATGGCATTGTCATCATGTGATGGAGCCTTTGAGAGGTACTTAGAGAGAGAGAAGATTATGAGGGTGGGACCCTCATGATGGTATTAGTGCCCTTAAAAGAAGAGGAAGGGAGATATCCCTCTCTCCATGCTCACACACCAAGGAAAGACCACGTAAACACTGCAAGATGGTGACTGTCTACAAGCCAAGAGGAGAGGCCTCAGAGTGAACCCTGCCTTGCCAGCACCTTGATCTTAGTTTTGCAGCCTCCAGAAATGTGGGAAATAAATTTCTGTTGCTATGGCAGCCATAGCTGACTAAGAAACCCCACAAGAGAAATCCTGTACCTCCTAATCCCCTCTACCCACATCCTCTGACAATAACTATTTTGCTTATCCACTTATTACTTGAATATTTAGGCTGTTTTCCACTTTTGGACTATTATGAATAATATGCTGCTATAACTATTCATGTACAAGGTGTCCTGTGAAAATATGTTTTCAGTTCCCTTGGGTATATACCTAGGAGTAGAATTGCTTGATCATAGGTAACTCTACATTTAACTTTTGAGGACCTGCCAAACTGTTTTTTCCACAGCAGTTGATTGACATTTTACATTGTCATCAACAGTGTATTAGAGTACCAATGTCTCCACATTCTCACTAAAATTTGTTATTGTCTGCATTTTCTTTATTATATCCATCAGTGGGTGTGAAGTGGTATATCATTGTTGTTTTGATTTACAATTTCCTAACAACTAATGATAAGCATTTTTTTCCACGTACTTATTTGCCATCTATATAGTTTCTTTAGTGAAGTGTCAATGTAAATCTTTGCCCATTTATTATATTGTTTTTTTTCTTTTCATTGAGTTTTGAGAATTCTTTATGTATCTTGGATACAGCCCTTAGTCTGATATATGATTTGTAAATATTTTCTTCCCCTCCATTGACTATCTCTTTATTCTCTTAAGAGTATCCTTTACAAAGTTAGAGTTTTAAATTTTGATGAAATCCAATTTGTTAATTTTTTCTTTTTTAGACTGTGCTTTTGGTGTCATTTCTTAAAACTTTTTGCATAATTCCAGGTTATCAAGAGTCCCTCCTGTGTTTTCTTTGAAAGTTTTTATAGTTTTAGATTTTACATTTAAATGTATAACCCATTGAATTAAATTTGTATAAGGTATGGAGTATGGGAAGAGGTTCATATTTTTGCAAATGGATGTCCAGTTTTTCTGCCACCATTTGTGAAAAAGACTATCATTTCTCCACTGAATGCCTCTGCACTTTGGTTAAAAATCAGTTGTGTGGGTCTATTTCTGGACCTTCTGTTCTGTTCCATTGACCTATGTGTCTGTCCTTTAACCTGACACAACGTTGGTTCTGGTTTTGATATTAAATTAATTGCAATGGACTGAATGTTTGTTCCCTCCCTGCCCCAATTCATATGTTGAAATCCTAACTCCGAATGTGATGTTATTAGGAGGTAGGGCCTTTAGGAGGTAATTAGGTCATGAGGGTGTAGTGTTCATGAATGAGATTAGTGCCTCTGTAAAAGATATCCCAGACAGCTTTCTTGCATAATTTGCACCATGTGGTGATACAAGAAGATGGCAGCCTTCTGTTGTGTCTAAGGCACCCAGTATATGGGTACTTCGTTACAGCAGCCCAGTCTGACTAAGATAGAAACACTGGTCTCAGAAATGGCTTGGGATGTGTTCCCTTTTCTTCTATTTTCTGGAAGAAATTATGTCGAATTGGCATTATTTCTTAACTAATATTTGGTAGAATTTTCTAGTTAAATCATCTAAGCCTGGAGTTTTCTTTCTTTTCACAATAATTTAATTTCTTCTGTCTCTATGATTTAGACTCTCTAAGTATCTCATACAAGTGTTATCACACAATATTTATCTTTTTGTGACTGGCTTATTTCACTAAGCTTAATGTACTTAAGTTTCAGCCGTGTTGTAACATGTTGCAAATTTTCTTCCCTTTTAAAGCTAAATAATATTTCATTGTATGTATATACCATATTTTGCTTATCTGTTCATCATCATCGGTAGACACGAGGGTTGCTTCCACATTTTAGCTTTTCAAATCAGTTGATCATGTGGCTTCTTATGCCAGTCAGAGCATATTTTGAATGATGGAAAGCTCACCAAATTCTGGTGTTATAAATGTTTAGTGACAGCATTTCATTTTAATCTCCATCCCTTGCTCTGCCTCTCAGGCAATCCGCAACCTCTGTGTTCACACATATCCTGTGAAATAAACTCATTGTCATTCTGTGTTTCCGGGAGCATTCCCATCAACGGAGTGTTTGGGAAATGTGTTGTAACAAAGGCTGCCTGTCATTGCACCATATTATTTGTTCTGGTACTATAGATGCTATTTAATCACCCTTTTGATGTAAAAAAAATTCTCTGCCAATTAGTTTTCTCTAAAACAGACAGTCATGCCAGGAAATAGACACAAAATATTTTTGCAGTTGTACACCCTGGACTCAGCAGTCATAAAAGTGCATTTCAAAAGTTTTGGATACTTCAAAAAAAAATAGTATTCTGTTTTAATTACATGTAATGATTTGTCTTTTATCATATATAATGCTGCCATAGAGCAGCATTATATATATTAAAAGACAAATCATTACATATATTAATGCTTTGTTTAGCTTCCCAAACTGCAAAATCAGTAAGCACAGGATCTTTTAAGCTGTCAAAATTGACATTTGGTGCCATATCCAACATTTAAATAAGAATCCTTATACTTTCGTCACATTCTTACCACCCATAATTTCATCCTTCTGTGACTTGGGGCAACAGAAATGAATACAAAGATATTCCCCTGTTGGTAGTTTGCGAACTCCTTTCAGACAAAGACATAACAAGAAAATAAATATATATAAAAATATATTAAAAAATAAATATATGTAAAAAAATAATAATGACAGCTCATTGATAAGATCATTACAGATCCAGAATCACCATTGAGTCCATCCTTAGCATGTTGGCGATGTTTCTACTTGGGGTTTCAGGATGGCCTCAGCAATTCCAGACTTGCATGAAGTCTGCATGAAGACTTGATTTCATCCAGCAGAGAAAAAAAGGGGGTGCTTCTTCCACCCTTTTCTCCCCCACCTCCGCACCTTTTTACATTAGAGCAGACTCAAAAACTCATTAAACATATTTAAAGACAATGAATATACTATAGTAGTAAATATATTAATTCTTTGGCAAAGGAAGAAGCTGGCAAAACTATAACTCTTTTGACAAACAACAAAATCCAGAAACATAAGTAGCTGAGGTACAAATCTGAGACTGATGGCTATTTTACAAGATGATTTATTATCAAGGCTTGGAGATTGATAGCTGCATTCTACAGGGGATAATGAAACTTTTGAAGGCCAAATGTCGACAAGAAAGGTCTTACAAATAACAGAAAAGGACATTTTTATGATTATAGAAGAGGACCAAGAAGATTAAAAGAAGGTAAAACTTTCACAACAGAGTCCCTTTCCTGAATGTAGGTCTGCTCAATTCTCCCTGACTGGATGTATAATCAACATAACTCCTGGGGTGGTGAGGCTGTCTACATTTTCTGTATGGCTTCGCAGTGACTGATGTGGGGAGCATATATATGGAATCATACGGTATGTGGCCTTTTGTGTCTGGCTTCTTTCATTTAGCATAATATTTTCAAGGTTGTAGCATGCATCAGTACTTCATTCCTTGTTATTATCAGATAACTTTCCATTGTGTGAAAACACCATCTTTTGTTTATTCATTCATCAGTTGGACATTTGGGTGGTTTTCACTTTGGGACTATTGTGAATAGAGCTGCTATGAACATTTATGCACAGTTTTTATTTGAATATTTGTTTTCAATTCTTTTGGGTACTTACCAAGAGGTAGAACTGTTGGGTTATATCATAATTCTATGTTTAACTTTTTGAGGAACCACCAAACTTTTTCACAGTGACTGTACCATTTTACATATTTTGTATGGTTTAATTTTTTTAAATTTGTGAGATTTATTTTATGCCCCAGAATATGGTTCACCAGCAATGTATGAGGGTTCCAATCTCTCCACATCCTTACCAACAGTTGATATTTACGTTATTAATTGTGGCCTTTCTAGTTAGTGTGAAGTGATAGTGATTTGCATTACCCTAATGATTAATGATGTTAGTTGTTGTTTGGATATTCAGTTTGGGCATTTTCTTTATAGCAACTAAAGGCATCCAATTGATGCCAATGCTTCTGGTAAAGGTGGTAGTTAAAGCAGATAACGGTGCTAGCTAGTGCCCTGGTAAAAAATTGAGTTCATACATAGCTGAGTCATAGATCCAGGGTAGAATATTCAAATAGATCAACATATGCCTGGTGATGCTCGTGCCTTTCATGATAAATGTCCGTCAGGACATTTTGGTCATCTGAATGGGACAGGACTCAGGTGCAACTCAGGATCCACACATCCTGCTATAATAATGCCCTAATTTTCTCTTAAGATGAAACACATTTGTTTGTGTTCCTTCAACCAACGCACAGAAAAATTTCACTAGGAAACTCTTTGGACGATAGTTCTTTGTTTCTCTCTTTAAAAATAAGTAAAAAATACATATGGTCCAAAAGCAAATAGCCTAAAAAGGTGCGCACTGAACAGACTCATTCTCACCTTGTCCCCCATTCACTCCAGTTCCTACTCCAACCAGTAACTGCTTTTTATTGGTGCATGTGTGTGTATGTGTGTGTCCATCCTTATGCAAAACAAATAGAAATCATATATGTCTCTGAGCATAATAAATGCTGGTTTGTACTTTTGTATCCAAAAAAAAAAATCTATCTTAGAGGTCTTCTCATATTAATGTCACAGCAATATCTGAGACCTGTGTTCCCACAGGGCATGTTATCAAACTTTTGATAATGTTTTTATCAGCATGATCATTGAAAGTGATATTTAAAGGTAGACTTCATTTTTATTTATCTTTATTATTAAAGAGTCTGTCTATCTCTTTGTATTAAAGAGTATTTGTATCCCTTTCCTGAGATTTGTTTATATGCTTTCTCCATTTTTCTATTGGATCCTTGATCTTTTTCTTATTAATTTCTAGGATAAAGGGAATTCTTTTTAAATGTTAAAGATATTATCACCATGTCTGTGACCATGTAAATACCGTCATGAGATAATAGAAAATATATACAGCAGGTCCTCGAATAATATTATGTTGTAACCTTGATGAGATACCTAGGAACTTAACTCTTGTTTGTATCAGTTAGCCTACGGTAAACTGCTTTATTATACATTGTTTCATTTAAAGTAGCAGAACCTATTGAGGACATTAAGTGAGGACTTAACCATATATTGGTCTCTCTGCCCCTGGTTCCTGGCACAGACCACCTAAAACCCTAAATGACAAGAAACAAGAGCACTTAGGAGCATCTTTTAATTCTAGTGGGGTAACTCTGGGTGAGCTCCTGAATGGGGCTGGCCACCAGAAAAGGACCAAACTATGGTTAGAAGCTTGAAAATTTTAGCCCCACCCTCATTCTCCGTAGAGGAAAGAGGGACTAGAAATGGGGTTAATGATCGATTATTCTTATGTGAGAAAAATCTCCATAAATCCCAATGGGATGGGTTTTGTAGGGCTTCCAGGCTGGTGAATACATCCATACCGGGAGGGTGACACACCCCAACTCCACAGGGGCAGAAGCACCTGTTCTTGGGACCCTCCCAGACCTCACCCTATATATTTTTTAATCTGGCTGTTCATCAGTATCCTTTATTGCATCCTTTAATAAACTAGTAAAGGTAAATAAGTGTTTCCCTGACTTCCATGAGCCTCTCTAGCAAATTAATTGAATCTTCAGCCGGTTGGTTATAAGCATGGGTGATAACCTGAACTTGTGACTGGCATCTGAAGTGGTGGTGGGGATAGGTGGCAGTCTTGTGGTACTGAGCCCTTATCTATGAGATCTGATGCTATCTCCAGATCGATAGTGTCAGACTTGACTAAAATCGTAGACACCCAGCTGGTGTTGGAGACTTGCTTATTATTGTAGTGTGTGTGTTTGGCGGGGGAACCCCACATATCTGGTGGCCAGAAGTGCCAAAAGTGAAGTGTTTTCTGCAAAGTTAAAGGAAACACACAGGAGAAAAACATACAGTGGGAAAGAACTGAGTTTTTCCTTGCATAAGAAGGAAAAGACTGAGTGTTTTCCTTTATAGCTCTTGTCCATTTTGTCATTTGACTTTTGACCTTGCTTACGGTGATTGTTGCCTTGCTGACTTTCTCCATGCCACTTTTACATTAGAAGTAAAAGAGGAGGCGCCACGAAGAAGACAGAGAAGAAACGGTTGGTTAGGGGACCCCGAGGGGGAAAGTATTTTCAAGAAGGACAGAGTTGTTGAAAGGGTCAAATGATGCTAAAAACTAAACGAAACACTAAGAGGAGTCCATAAGAATGGACATCGGATTTGGCAAAAAGGAAAGCATCGATGACCTTACCAGTGCAGTTTTAGAGGTGAGGTGGAGATGGGCACCTTTCTGGAGTGAGTGAGAAAGAAAACAGGGAATGTTTTGTTGTTGTTGTTGTTTGTTTGTTTGTTTGTTTTGTTTTTGTTTTTAAGTTTTGCTATGCAGTGAGGCAGAGAAATGTAGTGGTAGTGAGATAGGGTTCTGGGGTCAAGGAAGGTTTTTATTTTTTTTAATGGGAAATATTACACTAGAGAGTATTCGCATTCTGATTTAAATGTAAGAAGTGATCCAGTGGTAAGAGAAAAGATAAGGATGCAGAAGGAGGCAGAGGGGATGATTTCAAGAGCAAGGCTCTTCAAAACGGCAAGCGTGGGTGGGATCCCAGCCCACGCAGAGGACAAGCCTCAACAGTTTTGAGTACAGCTGAAAAATTGGTAGGTGTGGAAGTCAGCACGATGATAGAGAGGTCCTGCTTCATTGCTCTTGTTTTCTCCATGAAGTATGTGGTAAAGACAAGCTGAGAGGTTTCCAGGATTGTGTTCTGCTTTCTTTAGACACAGATTTAAATGGTAGGAACTACAGAGGTGTGTATTTAACTGGGTTAGAAAAATTATATACCATAAGGGAGAGATTTTTGTGGGGAGGGAGGGTGGACTGGGTTTTCAATAATTCATAATGGCTGGTACAAGCCTGCTGGGGGATGAACATTGAAAGATCCTAGCCCATCAGGTCTTAGCTCACATTGTTTTTGCTTACAAATTACACAAATCTTTTGTTTGTTTGTTGGGCAAACTGTGCACACGTTTACAATCTGGTTAAAGAATCAGCCACAGCAATGACCTTATCAAACACACTCATACACGGTGGTGGCCATAGTAAGAGCAAGGTACCTCTGGAGTTGGATGTTCGCAATTTGTTTTCTCAAAAATGTATCCAAGGAGGGCTGTGAAGACTTTAAGAAAGATGCCATTTTCCCATTTTTTCCTCCTGGTATGCAGTCACAGCAATTGACACCCAGGATGCTGTCTGTGTTCTCTCTTGGCTCTGGTTGATTTCTGTAACCATGACAAGAAGCCATTGGCAAGCGACCAAGCATGGCGGTGAGGATCTTTGAATCCTATCAACCATATTGCAGCCTTCAGATTCCCTTTGTAGAAGAGGAAAGATATTCCAATTTATTCCTGGTCGGTAGGCTGGTCTGATGTCAAAAGTATTGAACCTTGGCTGCATCTAGCCAAGAACATAAGAGCCATACTTGTTATTTTAACAGGACTTTCTTATTGTAAGGACTGCAAAGACCAAAGGGAAATACCAGGAAACATAGACCTGGCAACTGAAGGAAGCTCCAGGAGCGTTTGGGGTTAACAAAGGGAAGAGGTGGAAGAATCCAGAAGCTTGGAGGAAGAGCCTGCAGGGAGTCGGAACTCAGGCCTCAGAGGAAGCAGTACTGAACAGTTCATTGTAGTATCTTCAAAGGACACAGTGAAGGCTGGTTCTGAGAAGGGAGGAAAGCTGAAAACTTGAGCCAAACGTAGCTGCTAAGGTAAAGAGCTGTTGCCATCATGTCACTCCAGGCACCTAAAGCAAACTGCCAAGAAAAAGTCCCTTCTCACTCCTCTCAACTTACAAGCTTTCTCTAGTGCCCCCTATTGACAGAGCCTAATAGGGTGCTAGCTTGAAAAGAAAAATATGATTTGCAGAAGCCCAACCTCAGCAGCCAAAAGAAAGAATAGGAATTTCTAATCTGGGGCTATAACAGATCATGCTGTTATGAGCATTCTTGTACATATCTTTGATGCACTCATGCACTCATATTTTGAGGCTATAGACACAGGCATGTATTTGCTGGACTAAAAGATGTAGATATTAACCATTCTGGTGAGTGTGTACTGCTATCTCATTGTGATTCCAATGTGCATATTTCAAATTGCTATTGGAGTTGACCATCTTTAACCACTTGGATATCCTCTTTACAGAGGTGCCTGATTCAGCCTCTGGCCCATTTACAATTTTCTTATTGCTCTCGTGGGTATTTTAATATTCTTGATATAAGCTCTTTTGATTACTTGTATTGCAAAAATCTTCTCCCGCCCTGTGAACTTGCCTTTTTCACTCTCTCAGTCGTGTCCTGCAATGAATAGATATTCTAATTTTATGCAGTACAATTTATCAATCTTCTACTTTAGGCTTGGTGCTGTTTGTCTTTTTAAAGAAATATTTCCTTATTCCAAGATCATGAAGATATTCTCCTATATTATATTCTTTTTTTATTCTTGATCTCTTTGTCATAAGTACTGAATTCTGAGTAATTTCTTCAGATTTATTTTCTGATATACTAGATCTATTTTTTAATAGTTTCTAATCATCCACTGGATTCTTAATTAAAATATTGCCTTTTTAATTTCTAAAAATTTTCTTTTTCCCCCCAAATCTTTCAGGTCATTTTTGATAGCCTCTTTCTTATACCTGCATGTTTTTTTCAAATTACTCCTTGTTTCTTTAAACATATTAAACATATTTACTATATATGCTGTACTTAAAAAATTATAATATCTGAAGTCATTGCAAGTATCTACAATTCAACGTTTCTGCTGTTGTTTGCTTATAGTGGCATGCTTCCTTCTGATTTTTAGAATTGTTTGCTATGAATTTTATGAAGTTTGTTGGAAACTTATCCATGGGAATCCTTCAAAGCCTGGATTTAGAGCATGCTCTTCCAGAGGAGAACCGTACTTGTTTGTGCCTAGACCACTTGACATTTTGTCTTTTTGCTTTTCCAAAGTTTAAGGGCTTAGAAATCTCGGGGAGACCTCCCACAATGCCTCCCTGAGCCAGTACCTCTTTGAACCAGTATTCTTATCTATCTTGTACACACTGAATGTGTTGCCAATTGGGGATTCCAGCTTTATGACAGGGTCTCTGACCCAACTTCCCATTTTGTATGGGTCCCAGTATGTCTCTGGTCCCGAAACTTGGTCTGTTATGTCTCTGGCCTTGGGCACCAGGAATCGGTAGATACCACCAAGGCAACACTGGCCTCGGTGCTGGCTTACCCTTTTTGGTTTTATGCTTTTTAATCCCTTCTCTTATTCATTTCTCTTATTTTTTTTTCTTTGCCAATCCAACAATTTAAAATATTTTATATTTTATCATTAAAAACATGTTTTAATATTTTATCCATCACTTCGAGTATTCTGTACCAGGAGGATTTCTTTACACATCCAGTCCAGCGTATTGTCAGATGCAAAAGTCCAACAATTTTTCTTAGAAAATATATCACTCGTCCAGAAGTTCTATATAGGGCAGGTAATTTCTATATTCGCAGTTGGTCTAGTATGTTTTACAAACCCACAGTTTCTCTTTCCTGCTCCATTTCTTCATGTTTGTTTAGAGTGTCTCTGGAGAAATTCCTTCTATACCTTTCACAGTTGTCATAACTGAGCACAAATTGAATGGAAGCTCTGTAAGAATTGAGGCAGATAATGAGACGATTATCCAGAGCCACATCAAGTTGGGAGAGAAAAAAGGCTATGGGATCAACACCACTGATATCCTTCTGTCAAGATCAGAGCCATCTTCTTTCACCACTTTGCAATTTAGAAAGAGCTAGGAACTGTTTCAAACTAGATTTCTCCCTGGCTGGGGATATAACATTTACGTGGAGAAGTTTCAGCTAAAGCCAGAGGGGATATTTCGACATTGATGCTTGATCAATTTAGGTCTTTCTGGGCAACTTTTGAACAATTCCAGTTCTGACCTCGTACAAAGGTCATCTTTGTAATGCTTAAAAAAAAAAAAATCCTCCAGTAAAGGCGGTGGGGCAGAAAGTCTGCCAATCTCTGTGTTTTCTTAAGCTGGAAGGAACACTTTCTTTCTTCTTTAAAGGGCTTTAAAGGGACCGACATATAATGATTGACTTAGGATTTTTACTGTTTCTGGGAGGCTGCCGATGGCTCTGGCTTCTTTTTATATACATGAGACCAGCCCTTTTCTGTTCTGGGTCTTGAACAAGTGTGGCATTAATAACACGCCCCATCACTTTACTGCTAATGTTTCTAACAGTGGTTTCTCGAAGGATTTGCAATATCAAGATCTCTTCTACAAAGTGACACTGCCTTTCAAAAAGGGCTATCCAGTCTTCTCCCTCAACACCCGCCATGGCTCACACCATGAACCTCATGAAACTCTGTTAACCCCGGGTCCTGCAGACATCAAAATACAGCCTAGAATTTCATAATTTTTTAGTAACACCATTTACCCCCCATGTAAACTTCACATTTCCAAGCAAGCACAAGTGGATATTCATTTTACAGTAGTATATGAGGGCCCTGCCGGTCTGGGTCAATGGCATATTTTTATGATGACCTGCCGAAAATAAAATAGGTCCGTCCTGGTCTGCCTTTATGTCCAGCTGGTGGTGGCATGTCGTTGACGATAAGCACCTGGTGGGACTGATGAGTCTTGTTCTCAAGGGGCCTCACATTCTTGGCCTATTGGTGGAGCATCACAACCGTGTTTTGCAAGCACATTCAACCAGCCTTGGCATATGCATGAAGAAGAGCTTTGCTAACTGGCACGTCCCACATCAGGCAGCCCCCCCAGCGTCTTGCGATAAGATGTAGCCTTTCCCAGCAGGCTTGGCACATGCCCACACTTCCACGGTTACAGCTGAGCTTTGCTTCGAATTCTGGTTTATGCTACTGTACTTCTTCTCAGAGCATATGAGATCTCAACAGTTTTATTTCACCTGTTGTCAGGTACATCATTTATGGCTGGCTCCCTCCTTAAGCCCTATTCAAAATTTGCATCTTTAGAGAGAGTGTACATGTATTTTCACCAGGACTCCAGAGCTCCAGGGACTCTGCCAGCCACCATGCCATTAGCTGTGTTTTCTTGGATTTGTGACATGGAATCTATTTTCATCCAACTTGGACCCAACGCCAGGGCTTCTGACCCACTGAAGCCTTGATGTAACTGTTATTATTTAGGCCTGATTTACTCAACTGTTTTTCTCCTTCCAGAATTTTTAATGTGGTGAATTGTTTCTATTCTAAGCACTGAATAACTTTTTGTAATTTTTTTTCAGATTAAAAAAAACCCTCAGGTCTACCGCCATGCCACCCTGAACATTCTGATCTCGTCTGGTCTCAGAAGCTAAGCAGGGTCGGGCCTGGTTAGTATTTGGACAGGGGACCACCTAGGAAGACGGGGTGCTGTAGGCGTAAAAAAACAAACAAACAACAACAACAACAAAACAGAAAACCTGTCATCTTTGCCCCTTCATAACTTCTCAGCTTTTTCAATGGCACTGGTCCTTAGTTCCACTTCTGTCCCCACTAATATCTCCCGGGTGACAGGTGGTCAGCTCTTGCCCTAAGCCCTTGAGGAAGTCCCTTGTCCTTTGTTTCTCTGCTCAGTGGCTGACCCCCTTGCTGTGTTGGACGTGGTTCTCCTCTCCCCCTCAAAGCTGGGGAGGCAGAGCCCACAGGAAGGGAAGTGCACCCCCAGCAGCTAGCCTGGGGGTGGACAGAGTGGGAAACCCAGGCTCAACCAAGAGGACGTAGAGAATCGTTCCTGCTGTTTCTCATTGACAAAGCAAGGACCATGGTGGTTCTTTTGAAGGCCAGGGCATGGGCACCTGTGGTGGGCTGCAAGTCCAGCGGGGGTCCTGGGACCTGGCAGTCTGCCCACTGGTGAGGAGATGTCAGTTGGGGACATAGAGAAACAGGACAAGCTGAGGGAGCAGCGCTCATGGAATCTGAACTCTGCAAGGAGAATTGACTTTGCCTTCTGGGTTCCCGGGTTTCTTGGCTGGGCTCCAGGAGATGGGAGGCGGTTGGGGGCTGGGAATCCCAAGAACAGAGGACTTGCTGCGTATGCACTGGTTACACAGTAACCAGAGGCGCCTTGACCTTCAGGGGGGTGTGGGGTCAGACCCTGAACCCTCAGACCATTTACCTGGTGTTGCTGAGACTCCTGGCCCTCCTGCCCCTGTCCTGTTAGAAGCGACTTCACTGCAAAAGTTACAGCTAGATAACGTCTATTTTGACCCCTTCCTTCCCTCTCCAGACTATGCCAAACCTTCCAGGTTCCTTTTCATCCTTTTTCTTTCTCCCCCAGCCCAGGACCCCTTTCTCTGATTGTTTGCCTGATCCTAGACCATCCCATAGCACCTGCCCAGGCTCCTTCCCACAAGGGAGCACTGGCTTCATGAGCAGAGGCTCTTAGCTCAGGCAGGCACACAGCGTGCTGCCCTCTCCTCTCCTCTCCCCTCCCCTCCCCTTGCTCTGGTCTCCCTTCCAGCCAGGCTCAAAGCAGGGTCTTTCACCTTTTCTGCTTGAGTTCCTTCTCCGCCCCTTTGTCTTCTGTGCACCCCACACCTCTCCCTTTGCTCTGTGTGTCCCCAGACCTGTCCATGGACCCCACAGTATTTTCGGAGAAGATGAGTAACAGGGATGCTGAAGGGCAGCAGGGACAAGGAGGCCATGGCAGTGGCCGAGGAGGGCCTAGCCCACCAGGGGAGCAGCCCACACTCTGCCAGGCGTTCCCCCTGACCCTAAGCCCTCTGTCTCTCAAAGACCAGATCTCATTCACTGTATCTGCCTCAGGCAGAGGTAGAACTGTCACATACAGAGTCATGAGGTGGGGCCGGAGCTTTCCTTGACCACCACCAATTGATTCTAGAACAGAGATTCTAAAAATTTTGGTCTTAGGACCTCTTCACATCTTAAAAAAGTAAGGCTTTTTAAAGAGCTTTTGCTTTATGGGTTATTCTATTGATAGTCACCATATTAGGAATTAAAAGAGAGAGTTTTGAAGAATATTTATTTTAAAATAACATCAATTAACCCACGATATGTGAACATATATAATATTTAAGAAAAAAAGTGGTTTTCCACATTGGAAACTATTTCATGAGAAGAGTGGCATGGTTTTCCATTTTTTGCAAATATCTTTAATGTCTGTTGTAACTGACAGCTGGGCTCTCCCATCCCTTGTTGCAATATCACACATCACGTGGCTCCAGGGAAATGCATTACACTCGTGAGAGAATAGGAGTGAAAAAAGGCAAGAAGTGCTCGTGTTATGAAAATAGTTTTGGCCACTCAGAGCACTGAAAGGGCCTCAGGGGACTGCATCCCGCCGCCCCTCCCCGCCCCAGGTTTCCCAACCCACACTTTGAATATCTAGAGCAGCAGTCAAGAAACTTTGTCTGAAAATGGCCAGAATTCCTACATAGGAACTCCGAACTCATTTTAGACGGTACAGTCTTTCGCAGCTACTCAGTTCTGCCACGGTATCAGGAAGGAGCCCTAGGTAATACATAAACACAAGAGCATGACCGTATTCCAATAAAAACTTATTTACAAAAACAGGTTGGAGGGGCTAGATTTGGCCCACTGGTCATGGTTTGACAACCTCTTGTCTAGAATCTAAGCTTGGAAGAGGCCCTGGGTTTAGGGTTTGTGCCACGAAAGGGAGAGGGCAGTACACCTGACTCGTCCTGGCCAGGCTTCTTCCGGAGGAAGGGCAAAGGAATTCTCGGAGAAGAGTAGATTTCCTATTTCTAATTACTCTAGTTCCCAGTTCGGTAAGATCCGCAGTCTCTGCCTTAATACTCAGATAACCTTTGGCCAGGTCAGCTTCCCCCAGTCCATCTAGGCCTCTGCCCTTTATTCTGCAGCTCATCAGAAAGCACATGCACATCCAACTGTGGGAAGCTGTTCTCATCGTCGTTGCCTCCATTGTCCCCTTAGGTCATGGGCACTGGGATGGGCAGGCAGTACAAGATCACCAAAGGGATCAGCCATCCCTGTGACTCCTGAGCCAGGCCACCTTAATGTCGCTTTGTCACCTGTGCTCCTGTGTCCTTTTGGAGCCTCTTTCCCACATACCCTTGTTCCAGGGAATGAAAGCTATCTTTGGACCTGAGTCTCAGCTGCCTCCAACTGCTCTTGTCTACCTCCTGCTCCCAGGCCCGTTGGGAATAAAAGGTCTCCCAGTGAACAGATATTTTTTCTTCCGCTGCTGCAGAGGCAAAGGAAGTTATTGTTGGTTCTGGTTCATTTGTGGATCCAGTCTCTGACCTGCTACTTCCTCTGCTTATTCCTCTTTATCCCCACTCCTTCCCTTGGGTTCACATTCCCCCTCACAGCCCTTTTGCACCCTGGCCTGACTGTGTTGGGTGCTGTCTGTTTGGAAAAGATGGCCTTTGGACCTCAATGGGACAGTCCAGGCACTAAGGAAGACAGCTTTGCCTGGAAAGAGCCTGAGGGGCCTTAGAAACCTGTAATGATGGCATTTGCCCTTCCTCAGCCCCACCAGCTTCATCCTTCTTTTGCTCTTCTTGTCTTCTCTACCAGGGTATCATGATCACCCCCAAGGGCTTGCTAGGAGCAGGGCGGCAAGCTCCAATCCAGTCTCCTCAGTTATCAGGAAAAGCCCTATGCTCTAGAGGAAGCTTCTATGCACCACCCAAAGCCAACCTTCCCAGTTTCATCCCCAGAAAAATATTGCGCGCCACTAGCCCTGGAGGAAATTCATCTGCTCCTCATCCTATCACCCTCAAACTCAACCAGGAAGTTACTGCTCATTGGCTTTAAAAATAGAACATTCGAGCTGTGGACTTTTATGGTCTCCTGAAGAGCACTGTGCTTATACCCACCCACACCTGGTCTCTGCCCCTGCCTGGCCCTATCCAGCTGCCCAGAAGCAGCTCTGCACAAGCTCTCCAGGCCCCTCGGCAGAAATGCTATAGATTTACGAGTTCAGCCTTGGCCCAGGTCTTCTCCCGTGGCTCCCAGCCACAGTCCAGCTGCTCTCCCACATCCCATGCACCCACGGCTAGGACATTCTGTGTCTCCTTTTCTGACTCCACCCCAACTTGCTGATTCACCCCTTCAGCCCCTTTTCCCCTGCTGAGCTGGCCAGCCCTGCAGAGGCAGGACAACTCATCAGGCAGAACCCAGACCTCTGACCACGTCTGGCCTGTCCCAAGCCTCAGTTATTCTCATGATGGCACTGGTGGTTCGGTCTAAGGTTACCCTCTTGGGACTCTAGTTGGTCTGGCCCATCCCCTTCCCCTCTGAGGCCCTGAAATTAAACAAAAAGATGGTTTTGTTTCGGTGGAGACTTCAGTTGCCTGCTTTGAAGCTAGATCTAATCTGGAAAGTTATTTCCAGTATGTGTAGGCTCTGTGATTAGTCCTCAAATGATTTCTTCAGGGCCAGGGATAAATTCCACTAAAGCTCTATCAGATTTCTGGCACCCCATGGCAGACCTTAGGAAGAGCCTGGGAGGGCTGGGTCTGTGGGGAGGAGCTGGCCCGAGGGAGCTCCGTTTGTAGGCAGATTGTAGAAATAACTCCAAAGCCAGTGAGGCTTTAGGCCAAAATTATCCTAGGAACCCAAACCCACTGGAACCCAGGCCTTGTTTTTTCTGGAGGTTAGGTTTCTAACATAATGGAAAGAAAAGACTGTAATTATCAACCCCTGGAAAAGATACACATTCTCCATGTAAGAGCCTTCAAGGATATAATTGAGTTTATCACTATCTTTCATATGCAAGGCCTGAAGGTGCTGCCTGGCTCCGTTCAGGTAGAGCTGCCCCTGGGATAAGATCTTCTCAACGTAGGCAGCTGCAATGATCTAAGTTTCTCCGGAAACTGGAATGTAAGCAATGTAAGCTTTATGGCTTAACCTGTAACTATAACTCATATCAGGAAAGGAGTGGAAGGGGTCAGGGCCCAGAAATGGAGAAAATGCAGGGATGAGGGGGCAGCCGGAGAGACTGCAATGCAGGAACGAGCCTCCTGAATTCCTTCCTGCCTTTGGACTTCCGGTAAGGATCCTGGGGCGTGATAACAAAATATGCTCCCTTCTTTTGGTTTCCACCCTGGCTATGTGGCCCCAGCCCAGCTCTGTTCACACTCACAGCTGCCCAGAGCCTGTCTGTCTGTTCCATCAGCCCCCGTGGCTGTTGGCATCCTAGGCCCCTACCTCTCACCGCCCAGCCATGTTTGTCTTTCAGCAATCTCCAGAGGATTTGTGGGAACTTAAAGGCGGGGGCGGGGGATGAGCAGGGATGGTGCCCTAACTCAACTTCCAACCCACCAAACCCCTTACTCTCTCGTTTCCCTTGTAGCTGCCACAGAAGAGCCACGGGGGAGTCACCCCCTGGGTGTCACGATGAGCATCTGCTCCCTGGTGCTCCTGAGTACTTTCCATCACAGACATGCCGGCGGCGTCACCCGGTCTGCGGGCTGGAACCTGGGAGCTGAGTCAGGTCTGATGGGTGAGCGTCAGAGTGAAGACAGGCAGGGCCTGGTAGAGAATCCAAGTCCTTAAGCTTGAGTCGCAGTCTGGGAGAAAAGGGTGAGTGTGACGATCATTTGTCATCAAGAGCTGGTGAGAGTGGCTTGGTGGGAAGGAGAGCATCTGCCTCTCCAGGGACTTGGGGCTCAGCTTCTGTCTCTTCTGTTCTTTGGCCCAAGGCGGTGGCCATGGTAGAGTCAAGGCCAGAGCACCCCAGGCCTCCAGCATAGAGACGAGATCGCATCGGCCACTTCTGAAAGACATGGGGATGGACGGTGAGTAACGCTCACTCTTGTGGCCTGGGTTCCTAGTATGAAAAAGAGCCTCACTGGCTCTGGAGTTATTTCTACAATCTGCCTACAAATGAGCCCCTGGCACTCCAAACTTGGCCTTCCCTAGCCTTGCCTCCTGAGACCCTCCCTTGACATGACTGCTCTGATCACAACGGTTTCTGGCTCACCACCACTTCTGGTCATACAGTCTCCTGACCACCTGAGCCTGGCGGGCAGACACATGAGGAGCCAGCTGAGGAGAAGGAGAACCCTGAGAGGAGCCCCCACAGTGGGGAGGGAGGTGGATGCAGAGCTGGTCACAGCCAGGGCTGAGCGGTGGGGAGGGCAGCAGAGAGGTAGCAAGGAGAGACTCCTGACACTGAAGAGTCCTGACGGCTGCTCTTGCCCAACCCTGGCCCCAGATAGCAGCGCTGCCCATTTCCTCTCAGCGGGGGGACCGCCCAAGATGGTCTGTCCTTCCGGCAGGAGCGTGGACAGTCCCAGAGCACACCAGGCTGACTCTGCCCTGAGCTTTGCTCTCCTGCTGGCAGCCCTGCCACTTGGGGGCGAGGGGACACTGCCCTTGGCTAACTTCCCCACCCCACTGAGCTTCCCGCGTTCCAGACCTAATTCGTTCTCATTCATTCGTTCCTCAGCGTATTATCTATCCTACATGCAGTGGTCTTACCTCGCCACCAAATTGCAACTGAGGAAGTGACTATGCCGCCCCCCCGCCCCCCCCCCCGCACCACGGTCGCCGGTTCAGAGTTGGCCCCGTTTAGTCTAAAATCTCGCCTGTTAGCCCCATTTACTGGAAAGAAGAAAAAAATCTCAAGTTTCAAGACATTTCAAAACGGTGATGTGTAGGGGAGAGAGATGGTAAAAAGGTATCCGCCATAAAAGTGAAGTCGATCTCATTACAATGGTACCGGCGAAGGGCGAAGACTGCCCTTACCTTCGCGCACAGTGACGCTCTGCAACCAGCAGCTCGCGCGCCATCCCCTGGACCGTCTTGGGGGCCGTGAGAGGGGGTCTGGAGTCAGACACCCTTGGGTTCACACTACATTTAGCCACTTAATCTCCCTGAGCTTTGGGTTCCTCATCTGTAAAGTAACCCGCCTTCGGTCCTTGTGTGTTCAAAGAAGAGAGGGCGCGGAAGTGCTTGCGTCAGCCCCCGGCCTAACTTTAGCATCCAAATGATGTTAGCGGTTACCGAGATGGCGATTGATTATCAATTATGCTTTCATTTAGGGTCTCATGTCATACCCTGGAAGAGAAGTAGGGCTCGTGTTATCTTCCCTTTCACATGTAATGAAACTGAGGTGCGGGGAAAGTGGGGTGCAATCTGGGAAGTGGTGCATGCAGCAAGCCCCCACTCCCGCCTGCCCCAGCTCCCACCGCCTCCTCTGCTCCCTGCACCCCCACCCAGCTTGGTTGCTTCCAGAGTGATGCTTTCTTAGGCTATTGATCCCCCAGAGGGCGATCCCTCCTGCGACACAAGTCCAGAGGACACAGGTCATTGTACAATGGGATGTTGCTCTCCGAATCCAGGACTCCCCTAGGTATGGTTTGCTGTCCGAGGCACCAGCCCTAGAATCTGCCCCTTTTCCTCCGCTGCCACGAGGCACCCCAGAATCTTAGGTCTCCTCTTGGAGGACTCACATTCTCATGAAGTCATTTCCAGCCACCACCACCCCCCTCACTGCACCCCAAGAGCCACCTTAGGCTCCTCTTCTCCTGAGAGAGCAGGAGGCAGCCAGTTCCAGTATCGCTCTGCTCAGGGCAGAGGGCCTGAGTCCAATACCTCTTATCCCAAAGCCCTTTCCCTGAGGCCCTGGGCCTGTGGCCTACCTTGAGAGGGTGCAGGTAGGGGAGTCCACGCAGGAAGGGTGCCAGGCGGGGCCAGGCAAACTCATGGCCAAGCGTGCAGGTGAGATGGGCTATGTAGCTGGTGGCCAGCACCAGCACGTCCAGCTTGGACAGCTTGGTGTCAGGTGCACAGCGGGCAGAGCAGCCTGCAGGGCCAGGAAGGCCTGGCGCAGCGTCCTCACCCGGCTCCGCTCCCGTGCTGCGTTCTCAGGACTGGCCTCACTCTGCAGAGGACCCCCGGTGAGTGGGCCTGACCAGATCCCCAACTGCCCCAGCACTTCAAGAACATTCTAGTGTACGGTCTCATGCCAGAGTAAGTAGCACGCTGAACAGCAGAGACCGAAGGGCCTCACCCTCAATTTGTCCACTCTTGGCCCTGCCCACATGGTACAGCCGAGGAAGTAGAGAGAAGGCCTTGCCTGGGGTCGGATGGAGCAGGATGGCAAGGCTCGGCTCAGCACCTAAGAGTCCTGTACTCCTAATCCTCCACTGTGCCTGCTCCTAGCCCTTGTTCCACCCACGCCTGAGTCTGAAACCAGTTTATCAGGGTGCCCGGGGCCCCAGGGACCACAGAGCCACGCCCAGCTCTGTAGGGCTGACCCTTAGCCTGGCCAGGTCCTGAGAGGAAGAGGCCGCTGTGGTGAAGAGGAAGAACACCAGCCCGGGGCTGAATCACACAGGCTGAGGTCCTGGCCCCACGCCAACTGCTGCCCCGGGGCCCTGGGATAGTCACCCCGTTCCTCCAGGCCTCCAATTCCTTGAGAGAAGTGAGTTGGGCCAGTTTTCTGAGGTGCACTCTGGTTAAGACTGACTTAACGCTCTGAGTTATCCAGCCACCCCGGCGTGGAGCCTTGGAGTCAAAGGGACCAGTGAGGCTCTGCCATCAGAAGTGACTTCTCAGCCCTCCAACCCCCACCTCCCAGTGCCCTCTGCAAGGCCTGCATTTCCTTACCCTGCCTCCAGCCAGGCTCCTGCCCTGGCCCCTCTCGGGCCGGGGGCAACTCTGCTCCATCTTTGGTTGCTCCAGCTGCTCTCTTCCCACAGGTCCTGCCTCATCCGGCTCAGGCGGCTCCTCCTCCTGTCAGTGCCTGCTAGGAACCTTGGCCTGGCCTTCCCTGGGCTCTGCCCCACTCTGGGCATGGCTGGTACCCCTCTTGCCTCCCTTGTGACATGCCACACCCTTGGGATGTGGTGTCACAGCCCCCAGGACAGGAACACAGTGCCTGAGGGAGCCCTTGGGCTCAAGCTAGGTGGGGCAGGCTGGTCATCCAACCAGTAACGTCTGTATCTGGGGGAGCTGGCGCCAACTCAGTCTTGCCTTGCTTCTTGCTCTGGGAAAACCGCCCACCCGGCACAGCCCCCGCGAAAAGCCTCTGCCTGCTTCCCCAACCAGCTGAGGGGTGGGGTGTTGGATGGTGGGAGTGGCCCAGCTCTGGGAGGAGGTCCCTGCTGAAGAAGGCAAGAGAGTGGTGGGAAGGGAGCTTCCTTCCTGGAACCTTGCCTGACCCTGACAGAAGTCCTATGATAGACCTGCATAGCTTTAGGGTTCAAATCCATGGAAGGGCCTTGAACTTCCATCTCTGTGCCAGAAGTCTGCCTGCTCACATCCCCGAAAGGACTTTCCCTCCCCTTGCGAGTGAACATGACTTTCTAGCCACAGGACACCTGCTCCCCATTCTCCAAACATATCTCCTATTTTCTACCCAGTGCTTTTCCTTCTACCCTTTCATCCCCTTAGAATACCTTCCTCCAGCTCTGCCCAGCCTGTGGGCTATACCCTTCATCTGTGCTGGCCCAGAGCCCAGAGCCCACGGCTCCCCGTTTGGTTGGTGCCCCGGTTCATGCACGACCACACGCTGGCTAGCTCTCTAACAGTTCCGTGTTCTCAGATCACAACGTGTCAGGCACTGCGCTAAGCACTTTATATGTATTACCTTATTTATTTCTCAGATCAACTTTCTTAAAAAATAGGCTCTTATATCCTCATTTTACATATGGGAAAACTGAGGTATTGGGAGGTGAAATAACATGCCTAATATCAAAATATCTAGTAAATGATAGGGGTGGGCCGGGGAAGGGGCGGGTGGATCCCAGGCAGCCAATGAACTTGGAAGGCTGCCTCTGACCCTATCTGCTGTTCTGCCTCGGGAGGAGTTACTCACGTATCTGTCCCCAATGCAAAACCTAAGTTCTTTGAAGATGAAGACCAGATGTTTGCCCAGTAGCGTTGTATCCTCCATGCAGCAAGTTGGGGAGGGGGGTGCAGGCTGAGGAAATGGCCAGCTCGCCACAGTAGCTCCTGCCTGTCCCCGAGTTACAACCTCTGCCGGCAGCAGAATCGTCTTGCATGTCCCTTGTCCCTCAATCTTGAACTCCAGGGAGACAAAATAAGTAAAGGAAAAGTGCAGAGAAGACAGAGAAACAAAGGTGGTTGTCTACAGTCAGATAGACATCCCTCAACCAGAGACAAAAAAAAAAAAAAGAAGTAATTGACCTGAATGTCCACCAATAAGGAAGTGATTAAATAAACTTTGGCACATCCATACTGTGGAATGATGTGCAGAAATAGAAAGAATAAGACAGACCTCTGAATAATGGCATGGAAAAACTCTCCAAGATGTACAATTAAGTGAAAAAAAAATCTTGTTGGAGATCAATATGTATAATAAGATCCCAGCCAGGATCAAAAACACCAGAAAACACAAACTATAAGTGTGAAGGTTTATGTGTTTATGTGAACATATAGAAAAGAAACTGAAAAGGTACACACACAGCTTTTATTTTATTATTATTTTTTATTCAGGATGCAGAGAATTAAACATACACCTCAATTCATGGCACACTGTTGTCTTTGGTACACAAAGGGCCACTAGTTAGCCTCCCTCCCTCCCTCTCTCTCTCCCTCTCTCCTTTCCTTCTATTTTCTTTAATCCCATTCCCAGTATTCTTCCCTATTATGTGCAACCACTCCAAACTGCTTACTGTAAATTCTTTTGCTAACATGTGTGGTAGTTTAAAAATATGTGCGCAAATTCTTTGACACTTTTTTTTTTCTTCTTCAAAATGTGAAGCCTACTCCCTTCCCTATGAGTGGGGCCAGACCCAGTGACTTGCTTCTAACAAATAGAATGTAGCAGAAGTGCTGGCATGTACCTTCTGAAACTAGGTTATCCAAGACACTATAGCTTCCTCCTTGCCCTCTCTCAGGTGACTCAGTCACTCATTCAGGGGGAATCCAGCTGCTGTGTTATGAAGATACTCAAATAGCCCCGAGGATAGGCCCACATGGTGAGGAACTGAGGCTTCTCACCAACAGCCAGCACTAACTTGCACCCATGTGAGTGCCTCCAACCCCAGTCCAACCTTCAGATGACTGCAGCCCCAGCCTATGGTTTGAGTGCAACCCATGAGAATCCCCAAGCCACTCACTCACCCAGCTAAGCTGCTCTAACTCATACAATTTCTGACCCACAAAAGCCATGAGAGATACTAAAGATTTTTTGCTGTTTAAGTTTGGGAGTACTGTGGTAAGCAGTAACAGATAACCAATGTAGCAGGTATTACTGAATCGTATGCATTGCTATGATTGCTATTCAGTAAAATGATAATACCTTTCATATTATAAATATATAATACAATACCACTTATTTATTATTATATTTATTATATATTTTATTGTTACTTCTTCCATTTTGTCCTGTTTTTAAGTCCCTTGCTTGTCACTGCTGCAGAGTACTCCACAGTGTGTACCTATCACATTTTGAGCACTCAGAGCCCCAGGGATAACATCCAGTTTGCCTCCAGCACTCCATCGACCCAAACAATGCTGTCATGAACACCGTTTCACGTCTCCTCATGGATCCAGGTAAGGCTTTTAAAAACTAGGAGCACATGCCAGATTCATTGACTCAGCCCTGCCAGGGTGCCATCCAGAAGAGCTACAGAGTCTGCGTGTTCAACAGCACTGCACGGGGCCACGAGCCCCACATCCTCACCACCACCTGGTTTGAACCACATCCCTAGTTCTACAGTCAAATGGATATAAAGGGTGATCTTGTTGCCGTTTGTATTTGCCCTTCTCTGATTACTGATGAGTTCAAGCACCCTTGGTGTCTGGTGCTTGGTAGAGATTCTGTTTTATTTTTCTCCATATAGGGAGCCAGTTTTATTATCTCCCAACTTCATCAACTAAACAGTTCATTCTCTCTCTCTGTTTAGTCACAACTCCCACTTTACCTTATATTAAGTTTCCATATTTGTATGTAGGTCAATTTGTGAGCTCTCTGTTCTGTTTAACTGATCTTTTTGTTTGTGTCTGAGCCAATATCACACTGCTTTTATTATTATGACTTTGTAGCATGTCTTAATATTTGATAGGATAAAATTCCCTTATTTACTCTTCTTTTTCAAGGTTGACTCAGTTATTTCTGGACCCTTATTTTTCCATATAGATCTTAGAGAAAGTTTTAGTTCCTAAAAATTCAACTGAAATTTTGATTGGGATTTCATTGAATCAGCTGGTTAATTTGAGAAGTTTGCCTTCCTGATACTTTTAAGTCAATCCTTCCAAAAACACGGAATGTCTCTCACTTTATTCCAATCATCTTCTACATCCTTTATTAGCTTTATTATTAGCTTTATACTTTATTCCATGAATGTATGTGTATTGCTTTAGTAAAATAGTTCACAGCTTCATTGAACTAAATAGTTCATAGTTTTTGTTGCTCTTGCAAATGCTTTTATTTTTATTATATGGCTGCTATAGAGAAATGTTATTAAATCTTTAAAGTTTATTTTGAATCCAGCAACCTTGTTGAACTTTTAGTCTTAATACTCTGTTGATTTTCTAAGTAGATGAAATAATGACAATTTAATCTCTTCCTTTCTAATCTTTATAATTCTTATTTCTTTCCTCATAGCAATGACAAGTGCTTCCAGTGCTATGATAACCAGAAACAGTGATAGTGGGCACTCTTTTCTTCTCCTAATCTTAAGTAAAATGTATCTACAACTTCTCCATTAAGCACAATATATTTGCTATAGGTTTTTGATATATGACCTTTATGAAGTTAAGGAAGTCGTCTTCTATGCTTCGTTTGCTAAGAGGTTTTTGGTGTTTTTTTTAAATCATAGATAGGTGTAGAACTTTATCAAATGTTTTTCTGAATCAGTTGAGATAATTGTGGTTTTTCTCCCTCAGTCTATTAATATGTTTGTGTCCTTAGATTTTCTTATAATCAGTGTTCCTTGAGTTCCTGTGATAAATCCCACTTGCTTGTGATAAATTTTTAAAATAAACTATCCTAATCATTTAGTTAATATGTTATTTAGGATTATGAGATTATAATTTTCTTTTCTTTAACTATCATCATTTGGTTTTGGAGCCAAATTTACACTAACCTCATAAACGAGCTGAGGGAGTGCTCACTCTTTTTCTAGTTTTTGAAACAACTTGTTACATAAGATAGAAATTAACTCTATTAACTCAGAAGTTTGGTAAAACATACTTGTAAAACCACTGGGCCTGGTTTTTTTCTCTGGTACAGAGGAGAAGAAATTTTAACTTCTATCTCAGTTTCTTCAGTTTCTTATTAAGTTCCTTATTTCTTCTTATAAGTATTTGGTATTTTATATTTTTCTACACAGTCATCGACTTCATCTAGTAGTAGTATGGGACAAGAAGAGCAGCCTCTCCCTCCCCTTCTGAAACAGCCATTCATGCCACTCCGAGTGCCTCAGGTGCTTTAGAAGTTCCCTTTAAGTTTCACTACTTCCAGCCCCAAATGGGAGCTCTCTTTCATTATTTTTTCATCTCCATTATGTCTCTAGATATTTCCCCCCTTTTTTGTTCTGTATTTTATTTGTACCCAACTCTCTTTTTGTTCTTCGTCAGTTTCCAGAAGCGTGTTTAGCTTACTATTAGCTTTTCAAAGACCAGCCTCTGAGTTTTTTTTAATATTCTATGTATTTTAAAAAATTGTTTATTTATTTAAAAATTGTACTAAAATACATAACATAAAATGTACCATTGTAACCATTTTTAAGTGTACAGTTCAGTGGCATTAAGTACATTCACATTGTTGTGAAAACATCACCCATCCACATTTATCATCTTGCAAAAAGGAAATTCCGTACTCATTAACCAATAACTCCCCATTCTCCCTACCCCCAGCACCTGGCAACCACCACTGAACTGTCCATCTCTGTGAAGTTAACTACTCTAAGTACCTCATGTGAGTAGACTCATACAGTATTTGTCCTTATGTGACTGGTTTATTTCACTTAGCAGGGTTGTCCATATTGCAGCAGGTGTCAGAACTTCCCTCCGTCTTAAGGCTGAATAACATTCCATTGTATACAGAGAAGCCCTTTTGTTTATCTCATCTGTCAGTGGACATTTGGGTTGTTTCCACTTTTTGGCTATTGCGAATAATGCTGCTATGAACATGAGTATACAAATATCTCTCTGAGAACCTGCTTCTGATCTTTTTGTGTATACACCCAGAAGTGAAATTGCTGGCTAGCACAGTAATTCTATTTTTAATTTTTTGAGGGACTTGTGTGTTGTCTTCCATAGTAGTACACCACTTTTAATTCCCGTGAGCAGTGCACAGGGTTCCAATTTCTCCACATCCTCTGCAACACTTATTACTTTCTGTTTTTGTTTTATAATTGCTATTTTAATGGGTATGAACCTACATTCTTTTGAAGTCTACATTTCATTCACCTTTGCCCTAATTTTTATTTTCTTTCTTCTCATTTCTTCAATTTTGCCTTAGGGTTCATTTTCTAACTTCTCGAGAAGAAAGCTTGGTTGGTTTGTCTTTTAAGTTTATTGTGTTTGCTATATAATATCAGAAACAACAGAACAAAAAGTCTCAATCATCACAAACATATTTTTTAAGCTAATAATACAGCCTCAAAATTCATCAAGCCACAACTGACAGAATGCAGGAAGAAATAGGTAATCAAAAATTATAGTTGATTTTAACACACCCCTTTAAGAAACGAAAAGATTAAATAGAGATACATAAGCAGAGATACTGAATTATAATTAATAAACTCAAGATATTAGATATATTAAAAAATAAAGGACTAACAGTGGAGATCCTGGGCAGAGTAAAAATAGGAAGAGTGTCAAGGCCAACTTTTAAATTTTACTCTGTATACTTCTATATTGTTTTGATTTTATAAAATGGAATTTGTGTATTATTTGTATACTGCAAAAAACAATAAGAGATAACAGGCAAAAAAAAAAAGTAGTTCAACAGACTTATTCACGCTTTCCACCACAAGACTCTGCCAAAAGCCTTGATAAAATCAAATACATAGGGGTTATTGTGATTCCCAGGCTAGAAATCTCATTTACAAAGTAGGAAATATGAGAAATATGGGAACGGTTTATGTGTATGTACTTAAGGACTATATCAAGGTACCTACAAGCACTTGGAGATAAGATAAATTGCATTGCTGAACTGCAAAAGCGACTCACAGCGGGTCAGAGGACAGCAGTGCAAGTTTCACTTCCCATCTAGCAAATCTTCACGGCAGCTAGTACGAGAGAATGTCAGTCAACTTTGGAGTCACAGAGGCCAATCCGGAATACTCATTCCACCACCACCATTCAGAAAAGATAGAGCTTTGCTAACAGACCGAGTATTTCTATTGAGATGAAGGAGCTAACTCTCTTAGCTTGGTGCTATTAGGTAATCAGTTTATTAATTTGCCCAACTTCCCTTGTTCTGAGACCATGCATTGAGCATCTTTCTGACTCCCAGACGGGTCTGTGATTTGAGAATATTGTATTGTTGAAAGCAGTAGGGCAGTCCTCACGACTACGATTTCTCATGGTCAATCAATGATGTGAATTCTAATTACATTTTGACTTCCCAAACAGCGAGGCTATGGACAGAGAATACATTAATTATAAATTGGCATCTGGCACTTAGGTCAGGCTATTGTGTTTTAGTAGGCATGGTCGAGAGCACAGCTTTTATCCTGGAAAGTGAAAAGCCAGATAGAACTATCTTCCCTGATGACATAGCATTTACAGTAGCCCCTTAACAGGTTCACTTTCTGTGTTTCAGCTACCTGCAGCCAAGGGTCTGAAAATATTAAATGGAAAATTCCAGAAATAAACAATTCATAAGTTTTAAATCACACCTCGTTCTGATAGTATGATGAAATCTTGTGCTGTCCCATTTCATCCTGTCCTAGAGGTGAGTCATCCCTTTGTCCAGCGTATCCACGCTGTACATGCCACCTGGCCCTTAGTCACCCAGTAACTGTCTCAGTTATTAGATCAACTGTCATGGTATTTTAGTGCTTATGTTCAAATAACCCTTATTTTGCTTAATAACGGCCCCAAAGCACAAGAGTAGTGATGCTGGGAAATAGAATACACCAAAGAGAAGCCATAGAGTATATGTATATATGTATAGAAAAACTAGTATATATAGAGTTTGGTACTATATATATGTATATAGATATATGTAGGGCTTAGTTTCAGGCATCCATTGGAGGTCTTAAAACGTACCCCCAACCCAGCAGATAATGGAGGAATAGTGCATGCCACTTCTAGATGGCTGTATGTTCTCTACAAGTTTTTTATTCTAACCCACTCTGGCCACTGTGATCATCCATTTCCTTTCTAAGAGCTCACATACCTTCTGTTTAGTAATTCAGTTTAAAATTTTCCTGGCAAGAAATTAGAAACTGGTTTTTTAGATTCTAGACTTTATCTTTGTTTCCTTTGTGAATATCTATCTATCTGCAGTGGTCTCTTATAATCATGATTTCTCCAAGAATACTCAAAGTAGTTGTGCAAGCAAGCCCTCCCTGCCCCTTTCTACCATATTATAAGGTACAACCCAAACAGGAAAAAAAAAAAAAGATAAAGAAAAGTGCAAAGGTCAAATTTACTTAGATAACTATCAATTTACCCATTCATTCGTCCTCTCAACAAACATTTGCAGATTTCTGGAGAGAACATGCTATATAGCATTTGAAAGAAATAGAACACAGTATTCTTGCCCAGGGTTGGAGTAGTAGGGGGTGAGAAGAGTGTGTGGTAGATAAGATCTACAATAGAAAACAACTAGCAAACTAAAACAACTGCCTTACAATATAACTGTTTCAACTGGATGCCAAATGCTTAGAGAGCTTCCATTTACTCAGTCAATAAAATTTTAATAAGCATATAGTAATTAACATAAAGTAGGAGAGAGTAGTTAGTGTAAATTGAAGTTACTATAAAGATATTTTTGTTAGAACAGCAATCTTCAAATTGGAGTTCTCATACCACTAGGGGGTATTCAAGTTCTAGGGTGACCAATTGTCCCAGGTTATCTAGGACTGTTTTGGTTTTAGCACTGAAAGTCTTGTATTCCAGGAAGCCCTGTCTTTAAGGCTTGATCTCAACTTCTATATTTCCTCCATCCTAAAATTGATATGCCAGAGATTTGACTGGTTTTTTTTTTCCTAAGTGATCTTCTCTCACTTTATACAATCCATATCTCTTACTCATTTCTAATTTTATTGTGATAACTTGTGCTGGGGTGAGAAAATCTCCAGGGTACCAAAAAAAGAAAGAAAAAGAAAACAATTGGAGATATTGATATGGGTAACACCTCCTATAATCTAGGCATTGTAGGACATTTCATCTTTCACTTATATAATGGGATGGTTAATTTTATGTGTCAACTTGGGGTTATTTAGTTAAACATTATTCTGGATGTGTCTGTGAAGGTGTTTCTGGATGAAATTGATATTTGAAGCAGTAGAGTGAGTAAAACGGATTGCCCTCCTTAATGTGGGTAGGTTTGTCCAATTTATTGAAGGCCTAAACAGAATGAAAAGGAAGAGTAAGTGAGAACTCACTCTCTCTGCCTGACTGTCTTTAAGTTGGGACATCAGTCTTCTCCTGCCTTTGGACTCAGACTTGGACTAGAACTTAACCATTGGCTCTCCTGGTCTCTAGTTTTGGTGACTGTAAACCTTGGGACGTGTCAGCCTTCATAACTGCATAAGCCAATTCCTCTTAATCTCTCTCTCTCTCTCCCTCCCTCTCTCTTCTCTCTCTCTCTCTCTCTCTCTCTCTCTCTCTCTCTCTCTCTCTCCCCCCTGCTCTTTTTCTTCTCAAGAGAGATTTACTTAAGAGAGAGAGATTATATATATATATATACACATACACGTACACAATACTGTATGTCAATAGAAACAGATAACTTAGATGAAACAGACAATGTCTTAGAAAGACACCAATAGAATATATCTATATTGGGAAGATAGGTGGATAGATTAGATAGATGATGGATAGCTAATGATAGATAGATAGATAGATAGATAGATAGATAGATATGATGATAGATAGCACTAGATATAGATATATCCATTGGTTTTATTCCTCTGTAGAACCCAGATTTATTCATTTATATTTCTATTAAGGGCAAATTCTGGCATTGGAAACAAGATATTTTGGCCCTCCCTGGGATAGTCTGAATTCAGATTGACTATAGAATGGAAACAAGGTGGAATTAGAAATTCATATTTAATGACCTTGACTCTTCCATCCCTTGGCAACTCTCTAAGAAAGCCTTGAGACCCTCACTGAAGATCGCAGGGCCCTTTTTCACCAAGCACTGAACTCATGAAAAGGCACATGTGTGGTCTATCAATCTATTTACAGTATTCAAATTTATAGAATTCAAATTAGACAGAAAATCGATAATTATTTAGAAGACTTGAGCAACACTATAAACCAATTAAACCTAATAGATACCAGAGAATCCTCAACAATAATGAAATATACATTATTCTGAAGTATGCATGAAACATGCTCCAGAATAGACCTTGTGTTAGGGCAAAACACAAGCCTCTGTAGATTTAAAAAGATAAAACTCATAAAAAGTATATTCTCCAAACACAATATAATAAATTTAGAAATCAACAATAGAAGTAACCAGGGAAATTCACAAATACATAGAAATTAAACAACACACTTCTAAATAATCAGTAAGTTAAAAAAGAAATTGCAAGAAAAATTAGAAAAGGCCTTGAGATTAAGGAAAACAAACAACAGAAACAAAAACCCCAACATTACAAAACATATGCAATGCAGCTGAAGCAGTAGAAAAGAGGAGAATTTATAGTTGTAAATGTCTATGTTAAAAAAGAAGATTTCTAATTACCTAGAACATTGGAACTTATTTCAATTTGCAGTCTTTTTTATTGAATATATTAATATTCCTCTGAATGGTACTGATAAATGGTTCAGTGGAATAAAAGTAATATTTATTTATGGTGATCAATGAAATTATTTGCCTAACTTAAGAAAATGACTGTGCATTACTCAATTGACATGAGGTGATAGAAGAGTCTGAGTCTACCTATGGAATATATTGGTTTACTTTCAACAGTTGAAGATGTATTCAAAGATAATTGGTTCGGGAAGGCACCATATAATTTTTTTCCTTTAAACTACATGCTGCAAATATGTTTATGTTTACATAAAGAGGAAACATTTAAAAAAAAGAAGAAGAAGAAGAAAAATCTCAAATCAATAACCTAATCACCTTAGAATGCCAGAAAGAGAAAAACAAATTAAACTCAAAGCAAGCAGAGGGGGGCAACCAAAACGGCATAGATGACAGAGGCTCTGTTTCTTCCTCTGGCGACCAAATCAAAGTTGTGAGGGAAACAAAGAGCTGCAAGAAGGAAAAAATCGCCTGGAATCTAGATGAACAAGCCATACAAGGAGGGAGAAATCCAAGAGAGCACTCTTCAAAGGTAGGACTGGCGAGGACGGGGCTGCCCAGTCCCCAGTGGCTGAGTGAGACGGAGGCTATGGCAGTGGCGACGCCTCTTAAAGGGACCACTACCAGGAGCAGATTTCTGCGGATACAGACCTGCGCCCTCTTAGTGTGCAGAGGGCGCCAGGGACTTACAGGGAGACACTGTCAGAGTGAGGGCCGAAGTGAGACTTGCTCTGTACAGAAGTGCCAGCGGTATCCATTGCTTCCTGTTGAGCCTTTCCCCGCACCAGCGCACCTGACACAGCACCGCCATAGCTGTGATGTCATCAAACTGGATAACAGAGGTCGCTCCGCCCAGAGGATTCCCTGAAACCCTGCCACCCCTAATTCGTGGCCCCACTCAAGCCACATCTAGGTAGATCCTCTGCGAGTCAGGTGCTCCTTGCTGAGCAGCTCCTAGACTCACACTGGAGGCAGCTGGCCTCAGTTTCTGGTGTGGCCTTTTGAGGCAACTATAAGCACAGCATCTGTGGATTGCTTGCTGAATCTTAACAGGTGGCCCTGGGGGAGAGGCTTGGCTAAGTTTGGCCTGCAGCTGAACCCTCTCAGGACTGTGCCACTGGACACCTACTTCACAAATCCACACTAATAAGACCGGGAGACTTAGGAGCTTTGCTTAGTACATAGAAACAGACACAGAAAGGCAGCCAAAATGGGAAGACAAAGAAGCAGAAACCATATGAGAGAACAGAACAGAGATCCAGATATAATGGAGTCAAGTAATCTAACAGATGCAGAGTTCAAAACACTGGTTATAAAGATGCTCAATGAACTTTTGGAAGTGTAGAGAACTTCAACAAAGAGATAAAAAAACAAAAATGGAAATGGAAATTATAAAAGGGAACCAGTCTGAAATGAAGAACACATTATCTGAGATGAGAAGTATATTAAATGGAATAAACAAAGGAATAAAAAAGTGAATAAAGAAAAGGATCAAATGCCCTATCTAGAGGATGGGAAAGCCAAGGACACTCAATCAGAATGGCAAGAGATAAAGATGCCAAGACTATAAAAATAATTTAAGGAGCATATGGGACACTATTAAGGTCCAAATCTCCATCTGATGCATAACTGAAGAAAATCAAGATGTTGAACAGCTGTTTGAAGAAATAATGATGGAAAACTTCCCTAACCTGGTGAAGGAAATGGACATAAAACCCCAGGAAGCTCAGAGAATTCCAAAATCAGGGATCCAAAGAGGCCCACACCAAGACACATCATAATTAAAATGCCAAAGTTAAATACAAAGAAAGAATATTAAAAGCAGCAAGAGAAAAACAGTTACTTATAAGGGAAACCCATAAGACTGGCAGCTGATTTCTCAAAAGAAACTATGCAGGACAGAAGGGCTTGGCAAAAAATTTTGACAGGATGAAGACCCAGGATCTACAACCAAGAATACTTTATCCAGCAAAGCTATCATTTAGAGTTGAAGGACAGATAAAGAGCTTCCCAAAAAAATAAGCTAAAGGAATTTATCACCACCAAGCCAGTATTACAGGAAATGTTGGAGGGACTTCTTTAAGAAGAAAAACATGTATCAAAAACAGGAATAAAGAATGGTAACAACTACATTCCTATCAATAAGTACCTCAAATGGAAAAGAATTAAGTGCTCCAACTAAAAGAATGGATGAATGGAAAGGAAAACAAGACCCCTACATGTTGCCTATAAGAGACTCACTTCAGATTAAAAGACACACACAGACTAAAAGGAAGGGATGGAAAAAGATATTGCTTTGATGGACCTAGAAGGTATTTAAGTCAGACAGAGAAAGATAAACACTACATGATTTCACTTATATGGAATCTAAGGAATAAAAAAACAAACTAATCAAAAACAGACTCAAATACAGTGGACAATTTGGTATGGACAGAGGGGAGGAGGGTTTGGGGGGCTGGGAAATGGGGTGAAGGGTTAAAGAAGTACAAATTAGTAGCTGATGGATGGTCACGGGGATGGGGAGCAGCATAGGGAATGCAATTAGCATAAATATGTTGGCTAGGTGGAGGGTCAGGGGAGGAAGGGAGCAATTGGGGGATCGTTTTATGACTATATAAATGTCTAACCAATGTACTATATATTTGAAACTAATTAAAATAAATAAATTTTTAAAAACTCAAAGTGTGGGGGCTGAAAAATTGACTCTTACTGGAAATTACTGTTTGACTATCGCTATGGGCACGTAGGCCTTTGATTATAGGAACATAACATTCTAAATAAGCTTTCTGCTTCTGTAACCCCGCTTACGCACCTGACCTGTGAGTTGACAGGTAGTGAATAGAAGAAAAATAGACCTTTGTGTTCAGACAGGATGCAGAATGGAGTTTTGGGCTTAAAAACCCTGTACCTCTACATTTCGAGTCTGCTTAATTTGGGGTCTGCATACCCCTGGCAGATCCAGCTCGCTGAATAAAGAGTGTGTTTCCTATAACCCACTAAGTTCTGGTGGTCCGTGTGTCTTTTGGGGGCTGGTGGCTACAACAAAAGCAAGCAGAAGGAAAAAAAATAATGAAGATTAGAATAAAAATAAATGAAATAGAAAATAGAAAAAGCGATAGAGAAAATAAACAAAAGTTGGTTCTTTGAAAAGTTCAATAAAACTTGGAAAATTTTATCTAGACTGACCAAGAATAAAAGAAGACTCAGATTACTAAAATAATAAATGAGAAAGGGGACCACATGTAAAGAAAAAGGATTAAAAGGGAATACTATGGATAACTATATGCCAACAAAAATGGATAAATTAGGTGACACAATTTCCTAGAAAGACACAAACTACCGAAATGGACTCAAGAAGGTGAAAATCTAAAAATAAATATAACAAGAGATTGGATCAGTAATATAAAAACCTCTCACGAAGAAAAACCCAGACCCAGATGAGGTCACTACTGAATTCTACTAAACATTGAAATAAGAACGAATACCAATCCTTCACAAAAAGTTCCAACAAATATAATAGGAGGGAACAATTCCTAATTCATTCTACAATGTCAGTTTACGCCGATACTAAAACCAGACAAAGACATCACAAGAAAAAAAACAACAACTAGAATGTAGACACAAAAATCCTCAACAAAATACAAACAGAATCTAGCAATGTGTAAAAATAATTATATACCACATCCAAGTGGAAATGCAGAGTTGGCTTAACACTCAAAAATTAATTAATTACTGCATTTGACAAAATCCAACACCCTTTACAATAAAACCATTCAGCAAAGGGCATCTATGAAAAACCCACAGCTAACAATATATTTAGAGATGAAACATTAAATTTTTTCTCCATAAGATCAGGAACAAGAAAGACAAGGATGTCCACTCTAATCATTTCCATTCAATTTTTTCCTGAAGGTTCTAGAAAGGTGGGCAGGCAAGAAAAAGAAATAAACAGCATCCAGATTGGAAAGGAAGGACATTTAAGGTTTTGGTAGGTAGAGTAATACCTCCCCAAAATGTCCATGTTTTAATCCCTATAACCTGTGAAAATGTTAGGTTACATGGGAAGAGAAAATTAAGGTTGCTAATCAGCTCACTTTAAAACAGATTATCCTGGATTACCCAGCTGGGCCCAATATAATTATGCGGGTCCTTAAAAGTTGAAAAAGGAGGTAGAAGGTTATCAGAGTCAGAGGGAGATGTGTCTATTATTTAAAAAAATGGTCATAGAAATACAATGGTGTTGGCTTTGAAGATGAAGGGAAGGGACCACAAACCAAGGAATGTGGGCAACTTCTATAAGCAGGAGTAGGCAAGTAACTGGATTCTCCCTAAGAGCCTCCAGAAAGGAACGTCTGTCAACGTCTTGATTTTAGCCCAGTTAGACTCCTGTTGAACTTCTAATCTACAGAACTATGAGATAATAGATTTGTGTTGTTTTAAGCCGCTAAAGTATGAGGTAATTTGCTACAGGGGAAAAAGGAAACTAAAACAATGGTCCACTGATTTTTGATAAGGATGCTAAGACCGTTCAGTGGGGAAAGAACAGTCTTTTCAATAAATGGTGTTGGGACAATTGGATATTCACACAGGCAAAAGAATGACGTCAGGCCCCAACCTCAGATCATATAAAAATTAACTTAAAATGGATCACAGACCTAAATGTTCGAGCTAAAGCTACAGAAGTCTGAGAAGAAAACAGAGCAAATCTTTGTGACGTTGACAGGCAATGGTTTTTTAAATAAGACACCAAAAGCAAGCAAGAAAAGAAAAAAATAGATAACTGAGACTTTATCAGATTTAAAAACATTTGTTCATCAAAGGAGACCATCAAGAAAGTAAAAAGATTATCCAGAGGATGGGAGGAAATATTTGTAAATCATATACCTGATAAGGGACCGTATCCAAAATATATAAGAACTCTTATGATTTAGCAATAAGAACACAAAATATCTAATTAAAAAACTGGGCCAAAGATTTGAATAGATATTTCACTAAAGGTAAACAAATAGCCCATAAGCACATGAAAAGATGTTCAACATCATTCGTCATTAGAAAAATGTCAACTAAAACCACATTATACTGCCTCGCATCCACTGGAATTGCTTAAATCAAAAAGACAGACAATAACATGTGTTGGTGAGGATAGGAAAAATCGGAGCCTTCATATACTGCTGGGGGGATTGAAAACCGGTACATCTAATTTGGAAATTTTGGCAGTCTCTCAAAATAGACACTCACTATGTGACTAAACAATTCTACTCCCAGGTGTCCAATTCAGGTAAATGAAAATATATGTCCATACAAATGTGGTGCAAGAATGTTCATAGCCCCGTTGTTCATAATCACCAAAAGAGTAAAAACAACTAGATATCCAACAATTGATGAATGAGAAAATAAAATATGGCATATGCATACAAAGGAATATTATTGGCAATAAAAAGGAATAAAGCAACAATGCATGTTATGATTTGAATGAACTTAGAAAACATTATGCTAAGCGATAGCAGCCAGACACAAAAGGCAACATATTGTATGACACCACTTATGTAAAATTTCTAGAATGTGCAAATCCGTAGAAACCGAAAGTAAATTTATAGTTTCCAGGGACTGGAGGCAGGGAGGAATGAGGAGTGACTGCTAATGGGTATGAGATTTCATTCTGGGGAGTACGAAGGAGTCCTAAGATTAGACTGTAGTGGTGGTTGCACAACCCTGTGAGTATACTAGAAAACAGTGTATTGCGCACTTTAAATGGGTGGATTATATGATATTTGCATTATATCTCAATAAAGCTGTTAAGGAAGTAGTTATTAAAACACATGCGTGTATTTCAAGGAGTGGGGAGATGTGGAGCACGAGCCACTGCTCAGAAAGCAAAAACAAACAAACAAACAAACAAGAAGTTGGAGGGCCCGGCCCAAATAGGCCGTAGGGTTCAGGAGAACGCCGGATGGAGGAAATGACATATGGGCAGAGAGCAGAAGTGGGAAGTAGGGCCTGAAGAGGAGACTTGAGTAACCAAAGGATTTTGCCAGCTTCGGTTTGTCAAGGGCCAGCCTTTGGATGAGCTCTGAAAGAAGATCCCAGAGCCTTAAGTTAAGGTGGAGTGTCTATGATGTCAGCACCTGACCTTTGTGACATAGCCACTAGATGTCATGGAGAACTGCCCTCAGGAAATGGACTCCTAGCTCCCAAGGGGGGCGGCAACGCCGCCCCTTAGAGAGAGTTGCAGTCTCCCTGAGGCTTTCGCTAGCCAGCCCCATTGCTACTGCTGCTGCTGGGCGTGATAAGCCACCTTGGCCTGGGCCAGGCTGAGCCAGAGGACAGAAGCATTAGGGGCAACAAGGGGGCAGGGGAACCAGAGTTACAGGAAACCAGAATGCCTGCAGAATACCTCGTTCAGGTTTAGGACAACGAAAGCCTGTAACAGAAGACCTCCACCTGGCTGAAGGAGGATTGAGGGCAAGGCTCAGACAGAAATCTGGGTCGGAGTGAGTCGAGGGTAGAGGGTGCTGTTTGGGGGGGGCGGGGGGGCAGTCATCCACTTTGTAGTGACTACTACTCTTTGTCTCAGGACCCCTCATTGTTGAAGTGCCTTACAAAACACAGCCCAGTGGAACCCTCATTGGTAAGAGCTCACCTCAATTCCTAGTCTCATCTCAGTGCCCATCTCCCAAGCCCCCTCGTCCAACTCCATCCTATCTTCTCTCCCTAGTCTTCTCCTTCTCAATTAACCTCCCCTGGAGCATTTTGCCAGTTCTGACCCCAAAGGGTGACGTGGGTCTTGGCGGACCAGTCTGGAACTGGCACATGAGGCAGAGCCAGAAATGGACTGATGCTCCCAATATCTTGGGCTCTGTTTCTTTCTCTACAGGTCCTATCCTATAGGCTGTGTCTTCCTTTCTGGCTTATTTGAATAACTGCTGCTGCCCCTGAGCTCTCAAAAGGCAGCTCTGATTGATTCTTCATCCCTATACAACCCTCACCAATGGCTGACTGCAAAGAAGGGAGGGGCCAAGTTTAGACCAAGCTCCTGCCTGAACAACCAGAGAACTCGGTGCTACTGGAACACCAATACCAGGCTGGAGCCACACGCTGTGCACAGGTGGCCTTGGTTTCTCAGCTACACCCGGCCTCAGAGATACTGGTCTTGACTCTGCCAGGTCTCTAAGTCTCCGGTCTTGACACCCCAGTCCTTTCCGGATTCAAGGCAATGTTGCCTCAAAACAAGAACCAGGTGCTGCTACAGAACTCAGTGCCCCCCGGACGCCCCCTCAGAGCCCCTCACAACTTGTGGACTCCCATCCCCCCAACCTCCAGCCTCTGCCTCCCCAGAAATCACTTACTCCCTCCCACCAACCTTGCTCCCTTCCCTCACAGTCCCACTCTCCTGGCTCCCGTTTCTATTCTTCTGACTCAAATTCTGACTTTGTCCTACATCCCTACCCTTCCTCTCTCCTAAGTTCCCCAACTTTCTTTCATCAGAATTACCTCTCTCTCTCCCGTACACATTCCTCCTCTCCCTCCCGTCAGCTATACCCTTCTCCTCCTCCTACTCACTCCTCCTCTCCCTCTCAGCCACAGAACTCTTCCCTCCTCTACTCAGGCTGCCAGTCTCCCTCCCACCCCGAAGACATACCTAGCTCCACAATCACTTCCCCAAGCCCCAGCCTACCTTCTCCTGGGGTCCACTCTAACAGGCAGACATGGCACTGGCATCAGTACCAGGGCACCAGGTCCTCTGGGGCGGTGGGGGGATGCGTGGCAAGCGAGAGGGATCCTGCAGAGTTCAGGGACCCAGGAGCCCTGGCCCAGGCCCTGGTGGTCCATCTGGGGCACCGCCGCATCGCACACGACCTGCGGCTACTGCTTTTGCAGCGCCTGTGGCTAGGCACAACCGGCGAGGCTCCAGTCGTGGAATATCCCATATGTCTGGTGTGTCTCCGGCCCCGCAGCCCCTCTTGCCCCATCCCCAGGTACAAGACTGGACCCCGGCTGCTTGCCTTTCCCCAACTACTGCCCTGTGCACAGGGCCAGGAATCTGGACCACTCCGCATAGGCATCGGCTTTGGCCTCCGCCTGCCTCGTGGCCAGGCCAAGGCTTTGCACCTGTTGCCAGAAAAAAAGCCGGAGGAAGTAGGGCCTCAGGGCGAGGCCCCTCAGGCCCGTGGGTATCAAACCCAGGCACCTCAGGCCCCAGCAGCGGCTCAGGCCCCAGCAAATGCAGCCCCAGGCACACCCTCCCAGACCAGGAGCCTCAGGTCTGCAGGCCCTCAGCCACCAAACTCCACCCGATGTTCAGGACCTCCACATCAGGCACCAAAACAGGCCACTGTGTCCCTGAAGCCCAATCCTTCCTCTGCTCCAAAGAAGCCTGCCCCTCCAGAGCCTATTCTCCGAAAGTCGCCACCCTAGCTCCAGAGCCAAGAAGGCTTGCTGGAGCACCTCCTCCAAACCCCCGTCTCTACCAGGCCCCAGATCTCGGGAAGCCCCCGAGATACCCTGAAGGGCTGGCTAGCTGGAGGTCAGGTGTGTTCTCCAGCCTTGAACCCTGGGAGCCCATTGTGGAGTCTGCTCTCTCCTGGCTGAAGAGGACCAAGAGCACCCGAGGCCCCATTAAGCCTTGTGTACCCAATAAAGCCTGACCCTGAAAAATTTGTGTTTGTGTCTTGCTGAGCCAACACAGTGGTTACTACTAAGGGGGCCAGGATCAAAGCAAGGGGTTGAAGGAGAGTCAAAGGAAACAGGGGCCAGGGAATGGATGACATGTATCTGAGGAGGGCATGGGACTCAGAAGGCTTGAGCACCTGAGATGTGCAGAGGGTTCTGGCAGGTCTTTCACACAGTTAATTCAGTTGGATGAGACAGATTACTAATGGCATCCCCAGTGATGAAGCCACTGGGCCCTTTCCTCTGGGGGAGATTTAGGTTAATAAGGATGCATGCTGATGAGGCCAGGGGAGAAGCAGGTGTTGTCTTATAGGAAAGGGCACTCCTAGCATTTACTCAGAGAACATAGGGACCATCACATTGGAGATTAGAAACCCAAGGGCTCCCTTGGGGGGTGTGGTGTCAGGCAGAGACAAGATCTGTCCTGCGGTGGGGGGGGGGGGGCGGAGTTGCCTGCTTCTGAGGCTGTCAGAGGGAAGCAGCCCCACCCACAAATCCTCAACAGCCACGAGAATGACTGCCAATCATGGATAGGCATAAAAATAGTGATTTTTTTCATACTAGGGAGCGGTGGGTTTGGAATTTGAAGCCAGGTTTGTTTTAAAGTCCACCTGCCTGCAGTAGGAGGTAACATTTCCCATGTACGACTGATGCAAAACAGGAAGAATCTCCAAGTGGGGACTCGAGCCCTACGCTGGCCAAAAGTGGCTCCTTGACTCTGCCTGGAAAGAATTCAAGTGTGAGCCAGAGTCAGAGATAAAAGGAAGGTTTATATTAGAGAAAAAATAAGGCTCCACAAACAGAGACGTGGTCTCCTCTCAAAGCCAAAAAACGAGATCCCTAATGTTTGAGGAATTCTGTTTTTGTTTGTTTTCCTTTTAGGGTATGGGTATGCAGTGTTAAAGGCATGGGGGACTAGCCGTTAGAGCAAGAATCTTCCCGTGGGTTCTCTGTGGTCTGGCGTATGCTCATCAGCCAGTTTCCTGCGTGTAAAAACATGCAGCAGGCTCTGAATACAAGCTGGTTTAGTATTCAATCAATGTGTGTAATTCTCATGCCACTTTCCTATACCATGACCTCACACAAACCACTTTCTCTCTGGGGGAAAACAAAGGCTGCGCTTGTACGGAGTCTGCCTACCATTCCTGAAGAGTAGACAGCCCTAACCCAAGCATTTCTTTATTAAAGGTTTAATAACCACCCTTAACTTTTATTAGCTCCCTTCCTCCCTCTCCTCCAGAATCACCTACAGCCTTCCCCCAGCGCAGAAGCGCACCTGTCTAACCCGCAAAAAGATGGCGGAGTCTGATGTCACAAGGGGCGCAGGAGAACCGAATCCTGACCCCTAGGATTCCGCCACAACAGGCTGACTAGTGCTGACGCGTATTGGCGGTTCTGCGCCTGCGCGAGGGGTGCAGGCGCGGTGCGCGTGCGCACTGGGCGTCAGGGAGACCCGGGTTAGGTGCCTGGGACAGAGAACGGATTGCTGTATGTCATTAGAGTTTTGGCAACCCGCCCCTTGTGAGAGGGGTCAGGCGTGCTTCCGGCGGTAACCGAACCAGATTCAGCAGCGGCTGGGGCAAGAATCGACGGCCAGGCGTGGCATGTCCCAGGTACCGCGATTCGGACAGTGAAGCCGGCCGGGAGCGGCATGGGCCGGCGCCGGGCGCCAGAGCTGTACCGGGCCCCGTTCCCGTTGTACGCGCTTCAAGTCGACCCCAGCACGGGGCTGCTCATCGCTGCGGGCGGAGGAGGCGCCGCCAAGACAGGCATAAAGAACGGCGTGGTAAGAGCGCAGGGCCCCTGAGGCCGAGTCACACCGCAGGCTGAGGGCGATTCCGGGAGGGTCGTTGGGGCGGGCCGCACCCCAGCTTCGGACCCTGCTCCTCCCCAGTGGAAATCCCCATCATGCTGGGAGTGCCCTAGCGAGATTCAGCCGAGAACTTGCTCACCGGGCAATTGAGACACTACTAAGGTAAAGTAAAAACTGCACACAGCGCTGCGTAGGTAGGAACACTTCAACTCGACCTCAGGGGCAACTCGGGGGTCTTATCCTGGCCTTCTGCGCAGAGGCCACAGAGAGATCTGCACTCTTATTGCGGCTGGAGTGCTGCGTTTGGCCCGTAGGCTAGATTTCTTAACTCTTCAAAGCGGCACCCCATTTTGTGTAAACTGGTGGTTATAAATCCCAACCCTGCCCGCCTTACAGATTTGTTCAAAAAAAAAAAAAAAAAGAAAAGAAAAGAAAAATGGGTTGGAGAAAGTCTTGTGACTAGAAAGTGTGGTAAGCAAAGGGGTAGGGCATCAGACTACAGGATGCAAGTTTGCCTTGAAGTAAACTGCAGGCACCCCTGAACCTCGCTCATTCTGGTTCCCTCTCCCACAGCACTTTTTGCAGCTAGAGCAGATTAATGGGCGCCTGAGCGCCTCCTTGCTACACTCCCATGACACAGAGACACGGGCCACCATGAATTTGGCCCTAGCTGGTAACATCCTTGCTGCAGGGCAGGATGCCCACTGTCAGCTCCTGCGCTTCCAGACCCACCAGCAGAAGGGCAAAAACAAGGCAGAGAAGGCAGGTGAGAAGCCCCCTCTCTAGCTTTGGGGAAAGGCGTACATGAGTAAGATCACTCTCATCTTGGTCTCTATAGAGTGGGGCTGGAAGTGGGGTTATGATAGCAGCAGGAAGCTAGCTGGTGGAGAGTGGGGGCTGCCACATTGCTGTAGAAGCCTGGAATCTGGTGGGATGTTTGTGTTGCAGGTTCCAAGGAGCAGGGGCCTCGACAAAGGAAGGGGACAGCCCCAGCAGAGAAGAAATCTGGAGCTGAAACCCATCAGGAGGGAGCAGAACTCAGAGTACAGAATTTGCAGGCGGTGCAGACAGACTTTGGCCCTGATCCACTGCAGAAAGTCGTATGCTTCAACCATGATAATACCCTGCTTGCCACTGGAGGGACGGATGGCTACATTCGTGTCTGGAAGGTGTGGTTTTGGTAGATGAGGGAAGAGAATGTCAGTAGAAGCAAGGTCAGAATTGTGAGAAACTGAACATAGGCTCTGGGAACCTGTGAGTGAAACGTGTGCTGAGTGGCCATAAGAAAAGGGGTGGGAGAATCTGTGCTCTTGCTGAGTACCTGGTCTAACCGTGGTGGTGGTTTGGCTGCAGGTACCCAGCCTAGAGAAAGTGCTGGAGTTCAAAGCCCATGAAGGGGAGATCGAGGACCTGGCTTTGGGGCCTGATGGCAAGGTGAGGAGGTGAGAGGATGGAGAAAGTAGGTAGTTATGCTGCTTGTTCTATAAGCGGCTCTCCTAACTGTCCCTCTTTGGAATCTTGATTCCTGACTAGTTGGTAACTGTGGGCTGGGACCTTAAGGCCTCCGTGTGGCAGAAGGATCAACTGGTGACACAGCTGCACTGGCAAGAGAATGGACCCACCTTTTCTAACACACCTTATCGCTACCAGGCCTGCAGGTGTGAAGACCCTGGAGGGTGGCTAAAAGAGGCTCAGCCTTGATATGGGGGAGTGTAAAAAGTTTGGGGGGAAGCTGGGTAGGATTGTAGCCTTGGCGGGTGTTACCTCAGGCCTGACTAGGGTGCAGGAGGGTACACACTCTTGAGGAAGTCTGGGCAGGCCCCAGGAGCTTAATAGCTTCTCGCCCGACCCCCAGGTTTGGGCAGGTTCCAGACCAGGCTGCCGTCTGCGACTCTTCACAGTGCAGATTCCTCACAAGCGTCTGCGTCAGCCCCAACCCTGCTACCTCACAGCCTGGGATGGCTCTACTTTCTTGCCCCTTCGGACCAAATCCTGTGGCCATGAAGTCATCTCCTGCCTTAGTGTCAGGTGTGAGACATTGCTGGCTTGGCTGGGTGTGAGGGTGGCTGGGGGAGCTTGGGAGGGAGTCCCGCCTGAGTCCCTGAGGACTATTGTTAGTGGATGAGTATTGATGAGCAGGCCTCTAGACAATGAGCATTTTATTGTCTGTTGCAGTGAATCGGGCACCTTCCTAGGCTTGGGCATGGTCACTGGCTCTGTTGCCATCTACATAGCTTTCTCTCTCCAGGTAATGGGTAGAGGTGGGCACAGCCCTAAGGACTCTTTGGGGTGGGGACTCTAGGCCTGCTTCTACCCTGAGTGTGCAGGAAGGAGTCTGGCCAGCCTGTAGAGGGAAAGCCTTCTAGAGGAAGGGGAATGTTTTCCAGAAGGAATGTTCCCAACTGGGCCTTCCCTCACTAATTCTCCTGTTTTCAGCGCCTCTACTATGTGAAGGAGGCCCATGGCATTGTGGTGACAGATGTGGCCTTTCTGCCTGAGAAGGGTCGTGGTCCAGAGCTCCTTGGGTCCCACGAAACTGCCCTGTTCTCTGTGGCTGTGGATAGTCGTTGCCAGATGCACCTGCTACCCTCACGGAGTGAGTTATCGGGATAGGGGGTACCACCCAATCTTCAGCTGCAGCAAAAATTTGCCCCCTAGAGAATGTGCTGTTTGTTGGTAGCCATCTGACCCTCCTTGAATAGAATCAGTTGAGGGTTCTGTTCTTTAGACTGTGAAGCCCCTTAGCACTCCCCAACTTCTTCCCTTATCCTCCCTTGCAGGGAGTGTTCCTGTGTGGCTGCTGCTGCTGCTATGTGTTGGGCTTATTGTTATGACCATCCTGCTGCTCCAGAGTGCCTTTCCAGGTTTTTTTAGCCTCACTGCTCCCAGGGAAACAGGGGCCTGGACACTGTCACCTTCTGGACCAGAGTGGAAGCCTGGACCCTGTTGCTCACTCCACCTCCACCTGGGTCCACCACAGCTGAGGTGGCCTCAGATGAGACTTGATGGTACTGCCTGCCCTCCCCAGTTAAAGCTTGGTTGTGGAACTCTGAATCCTGGGAACCCTGCATTCATCATCTATGGATCCACCCAGGACAGTGGTGTCTGCAGCCCAAGCTATACCTCCTGCCTCCTTTCCTCTGCCCAACAGAGGTCCAGAGTTGAGTCTGTCCTTTCTCCAGAAATATGTGAAGATGCCCCAGAATCTGGAGGCATTGCTATCCTTCCTGCAGAAATAATCCATTTCTCCTCCTCCCTTCACAACCTGTGGCCAGTTGCTCTTTACATGAGCTTTCTGGCATTTGCTGGCCTGTGACTTGCTGTTAAGGAAAGAAGAGGCAAAAGGTAATTTGTGGGTTCAGCTAGATAGCTCTAAGCCAGCCAGGGTAAATATGAAGGAAAGTCCTGGATGGTCCAACCTAACCTTGAGAAAAGGGAAAGTGAACCTCAGCCCATTTGGCAGGAAAGGTTTATATTTAATAAACAAGGGAAGACTGAACTGAGACCCCAAATGGTATTCTCATCAGCTCTTGCCTCCCTCAGAAGGTGAGGGAGCCCTGAGGCTGAGCAGCTCTGCTGGGTGCTGAAAGATGGCTTTGGCATACTGATGGAAGAGGCGGCTCATGTAGCAGTGCTGCCAAGGGAACAGCCCTTCCAGGAAGCCAATGTGGCCACCCTGGGCTGTGACAAGCAGTGCGACATGGGGTGATTGTTGAGCAGCCTGAAAGGGAAGAGCTGGGGGAAGGGTTGGAGAGAAGGTCAGGAGCCCCGGTCTTTACTGAGAGCCCAGGCTCTCCACTTGCACCTCATGGCCCATTGTCTTTCGGGTCTAAAGCATCCAGATTCAGGGTGCTCACCATGGACTGGGGAGAAGGGGTCGTCAGCTGCATTGAGGCAGAGCACAGGGATCTTGATGGCATCTACCTTGGTTCTTGGGCTTGCTGCCTGGTAGTAGGAAACACAGTCTTGATATCCAAAGGCCATAGCTGTGTAGCGCTCGTCAAACTGGCGGATTGTGCGGGCCTGTAGTTGGTGGAGGGTGGGACAGGCTAGGATGAGGATAGGGAATAGGAAGATATGGAAAAACAGTTTGGAGCAGAGGGAAGATGGTTGAAAGACTTTACCTGTAGCACAGAATCTACGTTTACCACCTTTTCCATCACCTTTTTATTTCTGCAAAAGAGCACTTAGAGGTTTGGCTCTGCTGACTTGACCAGAGCACTCAGCCTCTGTTTATTTCGTGAGTGAAAAAGCTCAGATAGAGGACTGACCCAAGCACTGGGAGAACCTGGCATGTCTGCCATTCTACCCTGTCTGCTGCCCCCTCCCACTTGCCAAGACCCTACCGGTCCACAATTTGGCAGAGCCCAGCAGTGAGGCGATGATTAAAGAGCAGTGAGTTGAGTGGGGTCTCCAGGGAGCGGGTGGTCTCATAGGAATCCCAGCATGCAGATAGAGTCAGTGCTGCCACCAACCCTGCAGCCAGCCCCATTCGTGCCAGGTGGTTCAGCACTAATATCCTGCAGGATTGGACCAGTAGCCATGAAAAAAAGCATTTACACTATGAGTTGGGACAGGAAACAGGGAAAGGATATGGAGGAGGAAATAAACAAAGGGAGACGGTGTTTGAGTTAAGCCCAGATATGCTTTACCCTCCGAGAGAGATGCCCACAGCCAGCAGTGGAGCTTGGGAGTAGCGGTGCTTGATGTGGTTCACAACTGTCTCTAGATCTTCGGTATTGCTGGCACAAAAGGTCCTATGGGTCTGAGGCAAACCAGATCATTGGGAGGCCCCAGCCAGAAGGCAGAAAAATGGAAGGGAAATGGGAGAAGTATAGGTAAGTAGAACCCCAGAGCCAAGGATCTTAAGGGAGTCGGGTCAGGGGCTACTTTGAGGAAGGAGGTTACTCACCAGCAGTTCTTCCCCACGGCAGCCCCGGTTATTGAATACAACAGCCCTGTGACACACACACACACACACACACACACACATCTTAGCCAGACCCTCCCTAGAGGCCCCTTCTGAAAGAGCAGTCAAAAGGTGCCTTTCACATAGCACCATCTCCCCAGCTGCCAGTCTCAATTGACCTCCCTGGTAACCAGTTTTCATATACCACCCAACTCCTCTGGGCTGTGCTTCTCCTTACCTATAACCATCCCTCAAAACTTGGTTGACTAGGTGCAAGATATATGTCTCCTGGCTATTGCCTGTGATGCCAGGAAGCAGTAATACAATGGGCTGGGTGGCAGGGTCAGGATTTTGACTGCTGTCATTCTGGCCAGCCCAATCTAGCAGGAGCTGTCCTCCATCTGGAGTTTGGAGGACTTCACTGTGATTTTGGAGAAAAGGGCACACAAAAATACCATTAGGAGCTCCCATGTACTTAAAAAGGTTTACCCCCTGCCCCACCACAAACAACTCCCACAACTTTCCATCAGCATCATTTGAGGGCATGCATTACATAAAACAAGACTATAACAAGGTATAATGGGGACATAAAAGATTAAATATTACCTTATGGTTGTGCAATTAAATAGCCCTCCATATAGCCACTCTCATTGTTCCCCTCAACACACTGAGGCAGATGGGGAAAAGGTTACCTTCATTTTAAAAAAGGTAGAATTCCCCTATACTTGCAGCTTTGCGTTCAACCCCTTGTGTCCCTTCTTACCTCCAGTAAGGGACTAGAGGCCGGGGCTGCAGTAAGACTCGGAAGATGGTTTGTAGCCTCCCCTCAAAACACCATAGCGTAGGGTAGAACGTCTCCACAGTGATTGGGCAGTGTTGCTCCAAGAAGGCCAGAAACCGGGACCCAGTCACCAGCTGAGGCCTCTGAAATCACACAACACAATCTGCATCACTCCCCTGGTTTTTGCACCAAGCTAGTGAGGCATCAGACACCAGAGTGACCCCTCTCTAGAGGCCAGCCTGGAGGGTACTGCTTTAGCTGGGGGTGAGAAATCTGGCATTACTCATTCTGGAATGCCAGTTCACCTCTGTTAATATAGTCCAGCTAGAGGCTCAAAGAATCCCAGTCCTGGAGTGTCACCTCTGCAGAACTGACCCTGAACCAACTCAGAACCAGGGCCAGGAGCTGCTGCAGCTGACTGGGTGCTGACTCCTCCACCTAGCCTATCCATTGCCCCAAACCCATTTTGGAGAGAGCAGATAATACAAGATAAATTGCCCAGCTATTCCTTGCAGGAAGGGCTGGGATCCTGGACAGAAGTTGAAGAAATGCAGCACCATTCAACCTGCAGCCTTTGCCTTGCAATTGGATTATCCACGCTGTCGTCTTCCCAAGATTAGCTTGGGCAGCGCAGGCGGCTCCTGATTTTAGCACCCCATTGTTGCATATTCCCAACTGCGTATGTTCACTGTTGAAAGGCTTCTTCCTACCACAGCACCTCATTTTCTTACTCATGGGGCCTCAGCTGTTGAACCATACTCTAAAGGGGGATTAGTCCTAATACAAATAAACTTTCCTTCATGCCAGCCAGGGAATAGGTAACAAGGATGGGATAACAGGGACAGACAAGGACAAAGGGCACTCAGCTCTGATTTACAACTCTGCTTGCTGCTGTTTGACAGACATTAGCAAATGAGAGGGCCTAGCCACAAAGAAGGCTTATGAAGGAATATGCCATACAGAGCCAAACTGCATTTCTGTCATAGGCCCTAAGCAACCCAAGGACCAGATTCCTATCTCTTCTGCAGTCTCGGTACTCAAAAAGGGCTAGGTAAATAATGAACTAGAAGCTGGGTTGGTAGCATAACGTATGAGATGTTACACCCTGGTCCTTAAGCCCTGGAATAATAATACCTGTAATTCATTGTATGCTATATGCAGGCACCAGGCTAAGCCCAACCTTATGAGGATATTATATAAATGAAAAATTATGATTCACAGAGATTGTTTCCCAAAGTTACAGCAAGCAAGAGGCAAAGTGGAATATATATAATGTATAATATAAATATAATTATATTACCACTAATACTAGTAGTAAAATCTATTCAGTGCATTATGCTAAGCATTTTACATCCTGTGATAGATCTATTCTGTGATCTTCACAAAGCTGCTCTTTGAAATAGGTAATGTGAGCCCTCTGCAGAAACAGTTTTGAATGTCGAGTAGCTTGTCAAAGGTCATGAAGCTTGCCAAAGCTGAGCAGTGGAGCTGGGATTCAGACCCAGGTCTGTCTGACACTAGAGCTTGTGCTCTTAGTTACTATACTATATATTACATCCTAATTGCCAAGATTTTGAGTTGTTATCAATTTATTAGGTCCTTGGTCAAACAGCTCAGTAGTGTAGAACAAGGTGCTAATAAATTAGGTCACAGGTTTGATTTATGTGGGTTAGTTTCATTTTAACTCTAGCGAAGTATTTCTTGACTTATCACTGATAATTAAATTGTAATATGCCATTGGGCACTGTGGATGAATCAATACCAGTCTGTTAACCATGCTGGACAATCCAAACTCCATGTCCTTAAGGCCTCCAGAATGGCACTGTTCCTACATTTTAACCAGTATATGAAAGTCAAGGAAGGGTTTGGAGTATGAAGTATGAAGTGGCAGAGGCCTCTGACTTGTGTGCAAGCAAAGGAAAATGTTTAGTTAAGAACAGCTCTGGTCTGAAATGAATGACCTTCTATATCAGACATATAAGGTAAGATTTACAGGATATCGTGAGGTTCAAATTTAAAAACTTTTTTATTAAGGCAGACTTATAAAAACTACAAGTGAATATAGAAAGCTCTGGAAATACAGAGAAGTCTAGGTAACATTAAAATTCCCTATTGATGTTTTTAAAAGACTTGAATCAACAGGTTTCTTGTTAGACTCAGCTACCTAGAACAGAGTTTAGTGAAGATGAAAAGATTTGATTTCTCTGGATATGTAAGTTGTATATTTTCAGTAAGAATGAAATCTCCAAGTTCATCAAGGTCAACCCCTTCAGACTTTTCACTGCACTGTACTTGGAGGGCCTCAAACAATACAGGGCTGACTGAATGAGCAAGAACAGATAGGGTTAACCATTAATCCTGAGCCAGAAGGGGAACCTCTGCCAGCCCTGAGAAGCAAGGCGCGACTGTACTGATGATGGGTGCTGTTAGCCACAACTCAACAGGCCTCTGGTTCCTCCATTCAATACAGCTAATGCCAAACAGCTAGACTGTCTAAAAAGAAAGTGAAAGCCTAGCGCGTGTATCTCCCTGACATCTCAGGATGCCTTCCACCTCGCCTTTCCCTAAATGTCTGTCCACATCATAGGGAGCCGGAAAGTCCCAGCTGCTACAGGGAGCATGCGAGATGCAGAGGGAATCTTGGCAGGCGAAGAACTCACTCTCCATTAGATAACAGCAAAGCGGAACCTGGCTGGAGCGCGGGCGGGGATGGTGGTGGGCGTCAAATTTCACTTGGGACGAGAAGCCCAGCCATACCCGTTCCCACAAAGGGCTCAAGCCCCCAGCTGAAAGCAGCCCCCGAGACCCCAGTATCCCCAACCCGCCGGCTAGCGCTCTGGACCCGCACCCACCTGGGGCACACATGCCCAGTAGTAACCCAAGTAGAGGGCAACGCCAAGACCCCAAAGCTGAAAGAATAGCTCTGTCCAGGTGCCGTTCAGGGGGCTCAGGGAGAAGCTCAGCATACTGTATTCCGACTCCCAAGTTCTTGACTGGCTCCAGCGCCTTGACTTTGTCCTGTCCGCCGGCAGGTGAACGCCGGGCCCCACCCGTTACACGCCATTGGGCGGGCGGCCTGTGCCAGGCCCGCCTCCGGGGCCCGGCGGTTCGGGGCGCCGCCCACCGCCTTGCGTCCCGCCGCTGGCGAGGCGAGGGGTGGTGCGAGGACAGCCCGGAGCTGGCTGACCTGAGTGACCCGCGAAGGGCTTCCCGGCCCGCCGCCCGGCTCTCGCGCCTCCTTTATCCGCTTTGCGGTCACGAGCAGCGCGGCCCTTGCAAGGCTTAGCGGCCTCCCGCATAAGCCGCCATCTTAGTGAGGGGCACCTCCAGCTCCCTGCTCCTGCTCTGCCCTGACGACGCAAGAAAGGCAGCCTGGGCCAGGTACCCCAGCCGCTCAGTCCGTCACACACAGGACACAGCCGCTCCAGTGGTGACGTTCCGCCTTGCCACACAGAGTACAGCCATTCACAGTGAGGTTCACACTCAGAGCATGGCTAATTTCACGCAGTGTCTTGACACCCTGAAGTCCCACGGTGTCAGCCATTCACAGTGGTCCTCACACACTGGATACAACCATTCACACTGTGCATCTCCACACTGTCACATCGTCGGGTTTCAGCTACTGAGTGTGGCATTACAATACAGTCATACACACATGTAGTTTAAAATCATACGGTGTTCACTCTCGGTATGATATAATTCCTGTCAAGTAAGTACAACAGATTTTTATTCCTCACCGACTCTGCACCAGGCCCTCGGGCTATCCCCGGGATGCTGTTCTTGTCGTCCCTAAGATGTAGACACAACTCATCTAGAACAGTGGCTCTCAACCTTGATGGAAGATAAGAATCATCTGGGAGTTTTAAAAACTACCAGTGCCCAGCCTCCAGCCCCATATAGTTGATCTGGAGTGTAGCCTTGGTATCAATATAACTTAAAAGCTCTCTGGAAGATTCAACTGTGTAGTCAGGGTTAAACCCTGCAACAGAGCATGGTACTATCTATACAAGGGGAGGTCTAGCTGCAGTGGGAGCTCTAAGGAGCATTCCCAAACTCCATGGGATCAGAGAAAGTGTACCCAGATGTCAAATGACAGTACATTTAAGGTGAAACCAAAAAATGAGTAGGAGTTTCCCAGGCAAAGCATAGTTAATTGTTCCAGGAAAGGAAATGAGCCTAAGTAAAAGCCTGGCTGTGAGAGACCTCTTCAAAGAACCAAGAGAAATCCGGTGTGCCTGGGGTACATAAGATGGTCAAGAACCAGGTTGTGAGCAGAGCTACATGAAGAATGTTAGCATTTATCCTAAGGGTGGAGGAAAGCCATCAGAGTTTTACATAGGAGTGGATGACATAATGAGAGTTGTTTCAGAAGAATCATTCAGGCTAATTGTTGAATGGATTGGAGGAGGAGGAGAATGGCAGTGGAGAGGCCAATTAAGAGACTGTTAGTAGAACTTCGGCAAGGATAATGGCTGGCTGGACTGGGGGAAAAGTGAAGGTCTTCAAATAGGCTGAATTGATAGGACTTGGTAGTAGGTTGGAGGTGGGGAGAGAAGGAGGAACCCTGGACGACCCCCAGGTTTCAGACTGCTTTGATTCAGGGATGCATAATGGTGCCTGTCTCTGGGATAAGAAAACTGGGGGAGGAGAAGGTTGGAAGAGAAAGATGATATATTCTGACTTCTGAAGATGATATTCCAGACACGTAGAGGCCGGGGTGCTGGTAAATGTTCTAATTGTGTTTTATTACATTATCTATTTGGCTTCCATTAATCAGCCAAACTAACGGCCAAAGTTGTTTACATGTCCCCTGCTATCCAGAGTCCATACTCTGAGCCACTTCCTTTAACTCTCACACACCGAACCAATATATACCCCATCCTAAATCAACACGGGGCCAGGTACCAGACAACTAGGAACAGCCCAAAATATTCAACTATCCAGTCCAAAGCTATTTACCCAGGCTTGCCTTGCCTTTCTCATTTAATAAAGGCTCTGGCCTAAGCTTTCCCCTTGCCTTCTGCCTTCTGCCTTACTTTGGCGCTTGCCCCTGTAGTCCTGTGTGGTGAGCTGTGCCTCTCATTTCTAGGGGAATCGTAACATTAAACTCTCCTTTTAATAGCATTGACCTCTCCATATTGTCACTCAGTCACCTTTATGAATTAAGATTTGGCACAAATCGATAGCATGTTCAATTTCTGAAGTGGTTGGGGGCTTAGAGATTGTAATCTGAGATTTGATAGTCATCAGCATTTAGATGATATACTAGTTTGCAGAGTTGCCATAACTAGGTACCACAAACTGGGTATCTTAAACAACAGAACTTTATTGTCTCACAATTCTGGTGACAGAAGTCCAAGATCAAGGTGTCAGCAGAATTGGTTCCTTCTGAGAGCTGTGAAGAAGAAGGTGCTACACACCTCTCTTCTAGTTTCTGGCAGTCTGCCAATTCCTTGGCATGTAGAAGCTTCACCCCAATCTCTGCCTGCATCTTCACGTGCTACTCTCCCTGAGCATGTGTGTATGTGTGTGTATCCACATTTTTCTATGGGTACCAGTCAGATTAGGGACCCACCGTACTCCAGTTTGACCTCATCTTCACTAATTATATCTGCAATGACCATATTTCCAAATAAGGTCACATTCTGAGATATTAGGGGTTAGGATTTCAATATAAATTTTAGGTGGAGGCAATTCAACCCAGAACAGAGAGTAATGGAAGGTACATGAACAGATGAACACAGAAGCAGATGGGGAGTAAAGAGAAAGCCCCGAGGAACTCTGATCCTTGAAGAAAACTATGAAGAAATGACTGTAGAGAGAATAATGGTGTTGCTGAAGCCAATGGATACGGTGATCCAGGGAGGCGGTGTCTATCAGTGTCCATCACAGGAAGGAGGACAGGATGACCTTGATGAGAGTAGGTTTGTTGTGATGGATGCTGATGGAAAGGAGATGATAGAGAGGGAGAAGATAAAGATTCCAGAGAGATAAGAAGTTATTTATTCAAAGAACTAAGTCCTTGAGGCAGTGGGTGAGGATGTTGTCCAGAGCCTCCATGGAGGAACTGGCCACTGTGACAAAAATAGGTGACACTCTATTTTGACCACAAAGCAACAGCCACACACTACAACATTTTGTGCTGGCAAACAACTACCACAACACCCTTAAGATAATTTCCCCCAACTCCCCCCACCGCCATCACCATGGAGCCACTTCTCAGGAATGCACACAGCCACACTGACACTGTCATTGGAAACCAGCAGTCACAGCTATCACTTGAGCATCACAAACAACTCAGGAAGAGTTCACCCAAATACCTTGACACATATACCACTAACATCCTGTACATCACACACCAGACAATCAATCACACGTAAGCCATAATCTCTCAAGACCATACTGTCACACTGGATACACAGTCACACAGAACATCCCCTACTGTGTCACAAGTTCCTCAAACACACAGCCACATGCACGGGTCACGATCACTCACCCTAACAGTATGTTAGACCGTATGTTGTCACACACATCTGAGAGCTTGCAGGCAGGGCCACCCACAGCATCACCGCAGGTAAACATCCCTCTTGTAAACTGTGGCCTCACCATCTGTCTTTCTGTAGCTCTGATTGTGTCTCTGTCTCAGACACACACACGTACACACACACACAGCAGGGAGAAAGCCCGGTGGAGGCTGCGGAGGGCCGAGTTCGGCGAGTCGGGGCTGGGCGGCTGCCCTGCCCTGGCGCTGGCGCTCCGGACTCTGTCCCGGCCAGGGCGGCGGCTGCAGCCGGGAGGGCGACGTGGAGCGGCCACGTGGAGCTGCCCGGGGGAGGGCCCGGCGGTGGGAAGCGAGACTCCGGCTGCGCACAGCCCCGAGCGACGCCGAAGCCAGCCCCCAGCCTGAGCCTCGAGGAGCCGCCGCAGGTGGGTCCGAACCCCGCCCCGGGCAGATGGGCCGGGGGAATCAGGGGTGCCCCATCGCAGTCGGCTGGGGACGCGCCGCGCCCAGGCTAGGACCGCGGAGCGGAGGCGGTCTCCTGGCCTCTGGGGCTGGATGCTGAAGGCGCAATCCCTCTGCATCTCCTGCCGCTCAGAGGAGTCTGCAGCAGTGGCCTTGCCTCCTGGCACCACTCGGGAGGAGGGCACCCCTGAGAGCAGGTGGAAGAAGGGGTGGAAAGCGAACCCTGAGTTCTCCCTGTGTGATCATGAGGTTTCGCTATTATCCAAGTGTCTCATTTGTCGCTCTGACAGCCTTAGAGAGAGGGGGGCTAGCAGGAGTATCATCCTTATTTGACGGATAAAGAAAAGAGGGACTTGGGGAGGGGCCCCGGTGATCGTGCAACTGGAAGTGGCAGGATGGAGCCTAGCTCGTGGGCGTAGGAACCCTTTGGCTGCATAGCCACTGCCTCTTCTCTTGGGAGGCGTGTGCGGGGGAGGCACAAGAGACACCAGAGGGATAAATTTATAAGGGAGGGGGTTCAGTGTCAAGTAACTTCCTGAGAGGATTAGCCGGAAATGGAATGGATGCCCTGTGAGGTGCTAGGCTCCTGTCCTGGAAAGTCAAGTGGAGGCTGAATGACCATTGACAGAGATGCTGTGGAAGAAATTTTTGGACCGGGTAGGAAGTTATGCAAGATAAAAGGTCACTGCCACATCCCAGAGTCTGAAATAATCGGGGAGCATCTGCTCACTTTCATCTATTTTAACCTATTTCCCATTTAGTGGGGGGGGGGGGGGGAGTGCAACTTGCTGTCAGCATTGACTTAACCTACATTATCCATTGCATCTCCCCCAAGCCCCTACAAAATAGATGCTACTATCCTCATTTTTCAAAATGAATATCCCAAGGCCCAAAGATGTTAAGACACCTGCCTAGACCACACGGTTAGCTCAGTGAGAGGCAGGATTTGATCAGAGGTCTAACCCCCGAGGCTGGCTCTCTTCTTAAGCTTTGGTGCGAAGGTTTAAAGAAATCGGAATGGTGGGTCATTGTGAATGTGAGTATAGAGAGAGAGAGAGAGAGAGAGAGAGAGAGAGAGAGAGAAGTATATGACTAACTTTACTGAATTAATATCATGACTTAAGTGACAGATGTGCCTCTCATGTGATCATTAGGGTAAATTATGTTTACACATGTTATGGTTATGAGATGATTAGGAACATTTTATTTGACAGGCAGTGGTTCAATAACTGATTCATTTCTGTTGCTCACAAAAACTTTGCGAATGCTTAGAAATGAGTGTGAACAAATCACATCTCACCAACTCATTACTGGAGGTGCCTTAGCCTGACATCCTTTAAGTAATATAGAGAAGTGGGTTACCTGTACTAAAAATGTCACAGTTGGAAGTATTACTTAAGAGAATATTACTTAGATGGCACTGAAAGTCCACGTGCACTTATTTAAGTTTGTGACGTGGACTACAACCAGATGCCAAGGTTGTTGTGAGGGCCCAGGACACTCGAGGGAGTAGGTGGAACAAGTTGGGCAAAAGCGCTGAAAAGTGAAAGTGAAAAGTGTATCAGGGGACTCCGCTAACCCTTTTGTTCATGTGCTGGAGCACTGGACGATGAGTCTAAAATGATGACTTGATAACCGATTATAGAAGGCCTTGAATGCCCTGGTGAGGACTCTGGACTGTAATAGAAATAGGGAGCCATTGAAGGTTTTGGAGCGATGGAGTTCTAGCAAAGGAAAATGAATCTGATGTGAGTATGGGGAGTTCTTTAAATGAAGAAGACAGCAGAGGCAGGGACAAGAATGAGAGGCTACTGCATTAGTTTGTGTAAGAGGTAATTCATTATCCACTTCATATTCACTGTAACCCCGTGAGATAAGTACTCTCTCCAGGATACAGATATGGTAGCTGAAGTTTAGTGGGGATAATTAACTTTCCCAAGGTCACAGAGACAGTGTTTGGTGGAGCTGGGATTTGAACCTAGGTCTGGCTGGTTCCAAAGCTGTTCTCTGTGCACTGCGCATACTAAATGGTTGCATACGTATGACAGATACATAGGACCAAGAGAAGGAGAGTGATAGTAATTTATGCGGGCAGGGTTCAGGACCAGGAACATACTATTCAGGGATCCAGTGCAAAAATAAGATTAAGAATTTCAAGACAGTGACAGCAGAGCATTAAACTAAACACAGAGCAAGACCCTGTGCGGCTGCACAGGCACACACTCATGACACTAGTTCTAATCACTATAAGAACTTAACAAACCATCTCAAAACTTAGCAACCGAGCACAAAGGCTTAGACTTTGCTCATGAGTGTGTAGTCTGGACAGGGCTGAGGAGACAAGCAGATTTCTGCTCCATTCTGTGTTGGCTGTAGAATCCTGAAGTCTGGGGGGTGCAATCACCTGAAAGTTTGCTCTCTCACCTGTGTGGCCCCTGGTCTGGGGTGATGTGAGCAGCTAGACACCAGAATGGCAGAGGCTCCTCAGGCATCTCTAGCTTTATGTGGCTTTTCCACATCATCTTTTTAGCATGGAGACTTCAGCAACACCAAATTTCTTCCATGGCGGCTCAGGGCTCCAGAGGTGCATATGTGCACATCCTAATCTATGTGGCCTTTTCTAACCCAGACCTGGAAGTCTTGCAACATCATTTCAGCTGTTCCTTAGAAGTGAGTCACTAAGAACAGCTCATACACAAGGGAAGGAGAATTAGACTCCAGCTTTTGTGGGAAGGAGTGTCAAAGAATTTGCAGAACTGGTTTTTAAACCAGTACAGTTGGCCTCACAAGTGAGTAAATTAGTGAGATCTGAACTGTTACCACTTAGCCTGAACTGTTACCACTAGAGGTATTCTTTGTCCTCTTTTAAAAGGCAACTGCCTGTGGATGATTTATTAAGCCTGGAAAATAGGTTTTGACAGCTCTGAGGGATGTAAATTACTCCAGTGCCTCCTGTTGGCCTAGGTCTTGGCAGTAAGTAGATGGGGAGGAGAAAGCAATTTGAGAGTGTCCAGGTGGGGAGCCCAGGATGGTGGGTATGTGTGAAGCCACTGCCAAGCAGTCCTGGAAAACTTCTGGAAGGAAGAAGGCCTTATTGTATAACCAGGCATTGTGCTTTACACATCTTTGTCTCATTTAACCATGACCATATGCCATGAGGGGTTACAGACAGAGAACCTGAAACACAGAAGTCACACGGCTAGTGAGTCGCAGAGCCTGAATTTGAATTTAGGCAGCTTGAGGTTAGGACCCAAACCCTTCATCTTTGGGCTGTGCCACCTGTTCCTCAGCAATTCTGTGTTTCTCTGCCTTCCTCTTAATCATTGTTTTAACATTTGTATCTTTTCCTACTTACATATTTGCAAGCTTTAACAAAGAAAAAAGTAAGTAATTCTACTTTATTTTATTACCCTATAAGATAGTGCCTCATATATATAGTAGGTGCTCAACAAATATTAAAGAAATGAATGCTGTTTATCCTTCATTTTACAAACTTATGTTTAAACTTGCCTTCCTTGTTGACGCTTGCCCTCCTGGTCACTCTCCATGGGTTGCTATGGAGATTTCTGTCTTTAACCCCCAGCTGAGGCCCAGGTGATGGTGAGCTCCACAACAGTGAGAACCCAGGTAGTCTTGAACCCTAGTTGCATTCCCAACGGTCCTCTATCATTTGTCTCCTGTAACTTGATTGATGGTGTCTTTCATGGTACAGAAGTTTAAACTTTGATATACTTGAATGTTTTCCCTTTAAAACTTGAGTTTGAAATATCTATCATGTTTAATGTCTCTGTCATATGATATGATTTGCTTAGTCATTGCCTAAATGTAAGATGTTCAACTTGTTTACAATTCTTTGACTAATATCAATAGCATAGCTATAAATATCTTTACAACTTTTTTTCCTTTTGTACTCTTCCTTACGTGATCCCCAGGATAATGTTGTTGGATCAGGATTTCATGGCAGTTATGATACATTTGCAGATTGCTCTAGAAATAGTTCAGGTTTATATTCCTCAAACAATATAGGTTAATATTCACTGATTCAATTTATTTAATGATTATAGAACTAGTAAAATTTGGTATTTCCTTTTCCATTAGTTTTGCTGTTAAGTTTTTCTAGGCAATTGGTTATATTGACTAACTTTTCAAATTCTTTCTATTTCTGTAGATATGTCCCCATTATCATTCCTAATATTGTTTATTTGTGCCTTTTCTCTTTGTTCTTAATGAAAATTGTCAGAGATTTGTCTGTTTTTATTAGTCCTTTTAAAGAAACATCATTGTTTGGCTTTTTGGCTCCTCTCTATTATATTATCTACCTCTCCTATCTTTTCCTTATTTCCTTTCTTTTAATTTCTTTAAGTTTATTCTGTTTTACTAACTTCTTGAGTTGGAGGCTTAACTCATTAACTTTTAGTCTTTCTTCTAACCTTTTAATTCAATCTATTTTCCTTCCAATACTACTTCAGCTATATGTCTTGTTTTGATGTATGCTTTTCAAATATTATCCAATTCTAAGTATTTAACAATTTCCATTATGTTTTCTTCTTTGATCCATATGTAAGCATGTCTTTAAAATTTCCACATATATGAGATTTTTATATCATTTTTGTCATTGATTTCTAATGTAATTGCATTTTGGTCATATAACATAGTGCGAAACTAATTTTTTGATATTCATTGAGCCATACTCTCTGGCATACTACTTATCAGTTTTTTAAATATTCCACATGTGTCGAGAAGAATATATATTTGCTAAGTGATTGAAGTGGGGTTCTCTGTTTATTAGTTCAGGCTTATTGACTGTTTTATTTAATCTTCTACATTCTTATTAATTTTTAGTCTGTTTAATATTTTAGATACTGAATGAGGTATGTAAAATTCTCCTATCATAATGGCAGATTAGGTTTTTCTCCTTGCAGTTATGCCAGGTTTTTTTTTTTAAAGATTTTATTTTTCTTTAAAGCAGTTTTAGGTTCACAGCAAAATTGAGAGGAAGTAGAGAGATTTCCTATATAACCACCCGCCCCCCCCCACCCCCATACTCACACATGCATAACTTCCCCCATTATCATCATCCATCACCAGAGTGGTACATGATGAACTGGTGAACCTACACTAACACATCATAGTCACCCAAAGCCCATAGTTTACCTTAGGATTCACTCTTGGTGCTGTGCAGTCTATGGGCTTGGACACACAGAATATTATCACACAGAATATTTTCACTGTCTTGAAATCTTCTGTGCATCACCTATTTATCCCTTTCACCCCCAGCCTATGTTCTAGCAACTACTGATCTTTTTGCTGTCTCCATAGATTTGCCTTTTCCAGAATGTCATATAGTTGGAATTATACAGTGTGTAGCCTTTTCAGATGGGCTTCTTTCACTTAGTAATATGCAGTTAAGATTACTCCATGTCTATTCATGGCTTGATAGGTCATTTCTTTTTAGAACTTAATAATATTCCATTCTCTGGATGCACCACAGTTTGTTGATGCATCCACCTATTGAAGGACATCTTGGTTGTTTCCATGTTTTGGTAATTATGAACAAAGCTGCTATAAACATTTTTTGTTTTTGTTTAGACACAAGTTTTCAACTCCTTTAGCCAAAGACCAAGGAGCACAATTGCTGGATTATGTGGTTAGACTATGTTTAGTTTCATACAAAAAATTCTAAGTGTCTTCCAAAGTGGCTGCGCCATTTTGCCTTCCCACCAGCAATGAATGAGAGTTCCTGCTGCTTCACATCCTCGCCAGCATTTGGTGGTGTCAGTGTTCTGGATTTTGGCCATTCTAATAAAGTGTAGTGTTATGCTAGATTTTGTTTTAGATTTTTTTAGGCTATGTTATTAGATACACACAAGTTAGAATTATTATATCTTCCCAGAGGAGTAACCTTTTGTGAATTTTGTAATGACACTTTTATCGATAATAATGCTTTTCACCTTAAAGTCTAATCCAACATCATTAAAACTATACCCGTTTTCTTTTGTCTAGTATTGCTGTATATATCCTTCATCCGTTCTTTTGCTTTCAACATTTCTGTCTTTATTTTTAGGTTAAACTCTTGAAAATTGCATGTAACAGTATTTTGTTTTATGTACATTTTGATAATCTCTAGTTCCTAACTGATGAGTTTATATATTTTTATGATTACCGACATACTTGGATCTATCTTTACCATCTTATTTTATGCTATTTGTCTACCTTTTTAATTTAATTTTTTGTCTCTCTTTTCTCTTTTCTTGTCTTCCTTTGAATTTTTTTTTAATTCCATTCATTTTATTCTGTGCTATTTGGTGGTCATACATGCCATTTCTGCTCTTTTAGTGGTTATCCTTAAAATTTTTATATGCATATTTAACAAAGTTGGTCAGTACGTCTATTCTCTTCTCAAACAACCTTCCTTACTTTATATCTTATTATTGTCTAATATTATAGTTCAGTCCACTTTTTGCCCCATAATTATAAATATTAACATAATTAATAATAAATATTAACATAATTAACAATAAATATTAACATAATTATCATAGTTTAATAGTTTATGTTTGTTTATATTTTCCCATAAACTTTCTATTTTTTCTCACCTTTTTTTTTTTTTTTTGCATTTCAAACTGCTGAAACTCTAATAGGATCATTTTCTTTTTCCTGAAACGATACCTTAGAATTTCTTTTAATGAAGGAATGTTGGTAGTAAATTCTTTGATTTGCTGTTTATCTAAAATTATTGTTGTTCTACCTCATTCATGAGAGAGCGTTTTGCTGAGACTAGAATTCTAGAGTAGCAATCCCCCCACTCACCCACATACTTCTCAACATATTAAAATACAATACTACTATATTCTGGCATCACTGTTGCTGTTGAAAATCAACTGTCAGTCTACTCTTCCTTTTAGGTGATTTGCCTTTTCTTTCTGACTGCTTTAAGATCATCTCTTTTTCTTGTTCTCTAGTTTCACAAAAGCTCCAGGTGTGGATTTCTGTTTATTTAATCTTCCTGGGATTGTTGGACTTCACGGATTGGAGTATTAGTGTTTTGCAACATACTAGAAAAATCTCAACTGTTATTTCTTCAAATACTACTTCTCTCCAGTTTTCTCTATTATCTCTTCCATCCTCCATGCCACTTAGCCTTTTTTTTCCTGTCTTTGATTCAATGAACTTGTGGGGGTTCAGAACTAGTCACCCCAAGATGTGCTTCTGTGGCTCATGGATTGTTTTGAGCTAAGGGCAACTTTAGCTTCAGGCTCAGGAGAAACTTTTGCCCCTCCTTTGACTAGTTGGAAGAATATGACTTAGGGGCCTTGCCCTTGACTGGAGATTGTTGGGATGACCTCCTTTGACCTGCCTGCAGGGCAGGACAAACTTCTATTTACTGATTGTTCTTCTTATGCTCCTGCAGAGATCCTCTGAAGCCCCTGAGGCACCTTACCTCCTCCCTGGCTTAGGATGTTTTATGTCCCTCAGTTCCCCTTTATACCTCTGAACCTCTGTGCATGTGGGGTCTCTGACTCTCATGTATATGAGGTTTCCATACACATGTATGTATTAAACTTGGTTATTTTCTCTTGCTAATCTGTCTCATGTCTTTTTTATTAGTAAACCAGCCGAATGAACCTCAAGGGTGGAAGAAAGCTTATTCCTTGCCCACAAACTGTATTCTGGATAATTTATTCAGATCCATTTTCCAATTTATTAATTCTCACATCATCTATGTCTAATATATTTTACTCATTGCATTTTTTTATGTTTCTCATCCTTAGATTTTTTTTTATTGGAGTATAATACATGTGTGTACAAAGTGCCAATAAAATAGACTGATCTCCAAGTGAGCATGCCCAAATAACCAGCACCTAGGTCCAGACACAGGATATGCTAGTACCCGGAGGCCTGACACCAGTCCGCTCCTAATCGTATTCCATCCTGACTTCTTTCCCCTCTCTTCTTCCCAGAGGTTACTGCTGTTGTAACTTTTAATTGTACATTAGTTTCAACCTTGTTTTTGAACTGTAACTCATTGCATTTTTTAAATCAATCTTTTCTTTATATGTGTATATGTTATATTTGGTCTTCACATCTATTTGATCATTTTTATGCTCTTAATCCCCTCTCATAGTTGGAAACTTCTCTTTAAAAGACATTAAATATGCTTCATATTCTGTGTGTGATAATTCTACTCTCTTTAGTTTTTGTGAGTATGGCTTTGCCTGCTATTGTCTAGCTAGCTGTTTATTCACAGTGTCTTATTTCCTTGGGTGTTTATGACTTTTTGGCTGTGAGTTCATGCTCCTTGAACTTTACCTATGGAACTTCTCTGAGCGTGGATTGGAGTTGTGTTCCTCCTGACAAGGTGTATATTTTCTTCTGTCAGGGTACTATCAGCGAGGTACCACTTCAAAATAAATGATCTGTTTTAGGTTTTTGAACCACAGAGGTAGCATTAATTCAGGCCTTGAATCTACATTAGAGCAGACTTGTTACAAATTCTCAAGGTGTTATGGAAAAATCTCAAATGCTCCAAAAATCAGACCAATGAAAATCCAAGCAGTAATCCAGAGAGAAAGAGAACTACTTTATGATGCTGGTGGTCCCAGAAGAGCTAGTGCTCTGAAAATCTGGGCCCTGAGCTTAGGGGCAATTTCACTATTATACCCATGTTGGTACAGTTGGCATGAGCTGATTTACAGACCCCTGAAATTACTATGGGCTATGGGCAGTTACAGAGCATGGGATTTTCTAACAAGCACTAAAGGAATACATCTTTTCTAACTAGCACTAAAGCGATACAACTTAAAGAGAGGGGATACATCTGTCTAAACACTAAAGCAATATATCTTAAGAGGAGGGTGAGTTCTCAATTGATCCCAAGATCTTCGTACTATGTAGCAAGTATATTTACAGAAGCAGAAAAAAAGGAACCAATGAGAAATGTTGACCAAATAAGTGGGAAATTCCTCTTCATTCCCCCCTTTTGATGCCTTTAAAATTTTTATAGGGCATCAACCTCTTGATTTTCCTGGGCTCAGGGCTGGTACTTACACAGCATAAGGACCTTTGATGTAGTCTTTCTCTCTACTATAGCCTCTATAAGGGAAGTAGTTGACCAAACAATAAGAGGCATGAGGCAAGGGAGGAGGCAGGTCCGGAGGAGGAGGAGGAGGAAGAGGAGGAGAAGGAGGAGGAGAAGGAGAGGAGGAGGAGGAGAGGAGGAGGAGGAGGAGGAGGAGGAGGAGGAGGAGGAGGGAGGAGGAGGAGAAGAAGGAGGAGGAGAGGAGGAGGAGAGAGGGGAGGAGGAGAGGAGGGGGGAGGAGGAGAGGAGGAGGAGGGAAGTACTGCTCTAAGGTTTTAAAGCCTCTAAAAGTAGAGAACTAACCTCCAAAGAGGCTGTTAGTGTCCCACCTTTTCCTACTCTGGACGGGCACACGAGCTATTTTTCTAATATTAGTAGCTATATCATTTACAGCCTGGCTATTGTCAGCTATTTGGAGACAACAATCGGGTTGGTTAAACTTTTTGCATACTCCTCCTTCCTCCACTAGAGTGAACCGGTTTTGATATATTGCCACACTCATTTGAGACTGTCGTGTGCCAGTTTTGTCATCTGACAATATTTTTAGTTGCCTGCAGTGAGATATTTTGATTTAACATGGAAATGGGGGTACAGTATCCCTAAGATCTACCTTTCGCCTAAGTGGTAGGTCTATAGTATTGGATTACTTGTTCTGGGGGCTATTTATTCATATATGTATCTGTAATATTGTGGGGCTACCTAGACCCTGATGTCATCCCTACCCCGGGAAGACCGTGACCTGTGTCTTCTAATTGAAGACTAGGAGCACCGTCTAACAGCTGTCTAATACCAAAAGAGAGCTAGCTTATCTCACAAAGGGTGAGGAGTTTCTGTGGGGCGAGTTTCTATAATCTCCTGAATAACCCTTTTCTTGTAGTTCTTGACCATCGTGGCCAGGGGAGTGGGCTTTCCCTGTGTGCCCCCCATGCCTCCCACCACAGACGACAGGCATGCTACACGGAAGACTGGAGGATAGGGGCGGGGACATTTTGGAGGGGATGTCACTCACTTTGCCCGTTTCCGGCTGCACCCCTCGCGGAGATATTTGAGGCGCCAATGAGCATTGGTGGGTCGGTATAACCCCCCGACCTGGATCACGGGAGTAGACTCCTCACGGAGACTCAGGGACACCACCTGAAGCCGCCCGAGGTCACCACGGAACCGGGATGGGGGCTCAACTCTCGCTTCATGATCAGACCACGTCTCAGTCTCGGCATTCACCCTCTTTCACACACCCTCTCCCTGTTCCTTAACGTGTTTGCTATCTCGTAGAGTTAGCTAACTCCACAGGGTGATGGAGTGCCCCCCTTTTCTTAGTTGACCAAACTCTTTTCCCCCTGTGGCCGTGACACAAAGACAAACAAGGGTGGGTGCCCCCTCCGAAGAGGAGACCATTCAGATGCTCACCTGGCCGTGTCCCCCTCGCAGGGAGCTTAGGTGACGCTTAGCCATCGTGAACTCAGCTTTGTGTGACTTACAATTGAGCACTAGTCTGATGCTGCCTTAGCCCATATGCGTTCACCACGGACCCGCAGAGTGAGCTCAAACGAACTCCGTAGCCTGCAGGGGACCTTCAGGGTGCCCAGCCGTGGGGCTATAAGCTCGTACCTGACGGACAGACCGGTCAAGCAGTTCATTCACTCACACAATCATACACCAGGTTCAAGCATTGCCTCCTACACCAGTACCACCCAGATCACACAACAGTTTCCCAACTAGTGGGTGCATGCCTCAACCTGACACCTCCCCGCCCGGAAGCTCTGACTCGTACATCAGGCCAAACGGTGCCTCCCCACTCCGGGAAGGCCTCTGGCTAAACCTGACATCACCCCTACAGGGGAGACCCTGGTGTCTCCGCCTCCGCTTTTTGGAGACCCTGGTGTCTTTCCCCAGAGGGAAGACCCTAACCATTGTCTTCGCTCTGAAGCCCAGGAAGCTGCGTCCAGTTCCTCTTCCCTCCAGCAGAGGGGACCTGAACGGGGCTGTCCCGGGACCCTACGTTTTCCTCTCCTACCCTTGGTACCTTTCTCCTCCTGCAGCCGTTTCTGGTGGGTGGGTCTTTCCCTCCTATGAGTCTGGCTGGGCAGCTCAGCCATCCCGAGAGTCAGGAATTGGGGCGCTGATCTGAAAGAGAAGCTGAAATACTTAGGTGACGCATCTCCTCAGTCACCTGGGTGCCGGTCCGTCTCCGTCTGGCTGAGCTGCCGCTGCGGAGCTCAAGGAGCCGCACGGTTGGAATCTCTCTGGGACCTCCAGAAATGTTATGGAAAAATCCCAAATGCTCCAAAAATCAGACCAGTGAAAATCCAAGCAGTAACCCAGAGAAAGAGAACTCAGTTTTATGATGCCAGTGGTCCCAGAAGAGCTAGTGCTCTGAAAATCTGGGCCCTGAGCTTAGGGGAAATGTCACTATTATACCCACGTTGGTACAGTTGGCATGGGCTGATTTACAGACCCCTGAAATTGCTATGGGCTACAGAGCATGGGATTTTCTAACTAGGACCAAAGCGATACATCTTAAAGAGAGGGGATACATCGGTCTAAACACTGAAAGTAAACATCTTAAGGGGAGGGTGAGTTCTCAATTGACCCCCCCCCCCCCAGATCTTTGTACTATGTAGCAAGTCTATTTACAGAAGCAGGGGAAAAAAAAAAAGAACTGATGAGAAATGTGGCCAATTAAGTGGGAAATTCCTCTTCAAAGGAAGATATTTTTCTCCCTCCTACTCAGTGCCAAAGTCAAAATAAGCAAGACTCTGTGCTGTTCTTCTTCAGGCAAACTTACTTTTTGTTCACCCTTAGATTGAGAGCTGAGCTCTCTGAACCCCAGCTTTACACAGGTAAGCTCCCTGTTAGTCTCCTCACATTGGGTGGGTCCAGGGTTATCTCTGGTCTCCTCCATTGCACAAAGCGCTCAAACTGGTAGCTTAAGTTCACCTGGGGTTTGATTTGGCAGATACACTTAAGGCAGAAGCTGACATCAAGCTGACTTTTTCCCCCGGGATTACGGGTTCTCTGTGCTTTTGTACTCCAAGTGAATTTCTTACTTCCTTGCCAACTCCTTGCGTTTGAAAAAAATACTTTCTATTTTTATCCAGCTGCGGACTTACTTTCACTGGGACATTCACTCTGATACTACCAACTAGTCCATCTTTTCACGGAGGGGTGCCCGCTGCGTGGGACCTCTGAGGGTCCCCACTTACTATGCAGATCTCGGTTCCAGCTGCCTCCCATTCACCAGCCCAAGGTTTTCTCTCCTGGGCGCAACAGCTAAAGCCCAAGGACCTGCGCTGGCGGCCAGGGTGTGTGAGCACCTGGGAAGCAGCTGTGGTTTCAGTATTTGTTTGACCACTGGGGAGTTTGGACCAACTACGGAGACCACATCCTTTGGGGTTAACGTATGCATAGAAAACTGAAAACAGTTTCTAGAACTCTCAGTAGCTTCACCTTTTGTGGGCTTTCATGTTTGCTGCTGCTGCCTCAGGGCAGCTCTGCTGGCATGGCTACAGCCAGGCTCCCACATCACACATCTTTCTGTTAACCAGATGCTCACCCGCTCTTTCCCGCATCTCTTAGGAAGCTGACGTCCACCCTTGCAATGGTTCAGAACTTTGTTGGGGTCATGGAACTTTTTGAGAATCTGCTGAAAGGTATGAACCTTTCTCCAGGAAAATTGAAGGCCAGCCAGAGTGGAGGGCACAGTTTCCAGAAGGTTCCTCACCCTCTGCCTAGACCAACCCCCTGTTGATTTGTCTTCCTAGCGATGGGCGTGGGGTCTCAGGCCTCAGCTTTGGTGGGTGTCTGCTTCCTCAGGAACACCCATGAGGGACTCATCAGAAAGTTTCGTGCTCTATGTTTTTATGTTTTTGATCGATCCTCTCTCTGTTTGACTCTTTTCATATCATCAAATGATTGTGTTACCAATGTGTCTGCATGATGTAGGCCTAAGGGGAAGGTTTTACTTCCTTCACTTTGAGACCTGATTTCCTAACTGTAGTAAGTAGCAGTTCTTGGGGCCACTGTTGCTTTGACCCTGGTTTGTTGTGTTTTCAATCCCTACGTGAGTTTAAACCTATTTCAAGGAGTCTGAGCCTCTTTTAATTTGTTCTTGGGTGTTTTTAAATAAATACAAACTGACAATCTGCCTCTCTATTTAAGTCTTGGTCTTTTTATGATTTTTCATTTCTAATTTGGCCTTTTTCTTAACCTCTTTGAGCTAATTTCCATCTGTAAAGCGAGTGGACTAAACTGGACTGATGTACTAAATTGTACTTCTCTGAGCACCTTGGGGGCTGGCAGAGCAAGGGGACTGGGGGTGGGGAGGGGCTCCTGCCCACAACAGTGCTTCCATCAGAGGAGGTTTGCTGTGTGCACCTCACATACTGGATCCGGAGCAAATTTTATTTTAAGCCAAGTTCTGCAGGTGATCGCTGATGTCCATGTGTGGCTCTTTCCCAAGCAGTCCTGTCACCTGGGTGCAGGCAGAGGCAGGAAAAGCGGGCAATCCCCATTGATCCCCCACTGTTTGACAGACACCTCTTGCCCCTGACTCCCTAACTCTGTTCCTAGGAAAGAAGTTACGTGTTCCAATTCCAGGAAGGATGTCGTCGATGAGGATGTTAGTGCTGCTGCTGCTGCCCCTGAGTCTGGCTGCTCCCAAGGATGGAATCATGAGGTAATGAGGTTCAGAGGGCAGGGTCAAGGGCCAGGAGCAGGGAGAGTCTTGGAGAATCCGAAGGTGTCTCTATGAGGCAAAAGGCCTCTGTATCCCTTCCGCACCCACTTCCTCCTCTACCTTGTGCCTGTTAGAATGTCCAGTGCAAAGTGGGTATGCAATAGATGTTTGCTGGACTCATTTGGAGCCGGGATCTCGGTTCCAATGAGGTGTGAAGCACAGAGATGAAACTGTGGGCCAGGGAGGGGGCTGTGGTCCTCTTACCAAGACCTTATGGTGGGAACCCCAAAGAAACAGAGCTCATTAACAAATCACTTCTATGTTTGTTTGAATACCTTCCTTGTGCCTATGCAGTGTGTATTTCGGGTGGGGTAGGGGACAAACACAGGACAGCAGCAAGGGTTGGCAGCAGTGACAACACTTGCGGTAGCAGCTCCTGCCAGCTCTTTGGAGTCACAGGTCTGGATTGACTTGGGCTTTATCCAGAACTGGGAGCACATCTTGAACTTAAGACTGACTCAGAGACCCCGAGCAGATTGAAACTCCAAAACCAACATATATGCCTTCAACTTGGAGGGGAAAAAAGAGTCCACGTTGTGTCATGGAGTAAGATGGGCCTGCATAAAACCTGCCTCTTGGTCTCAACATCAAAGTAGAAGGGTTGCCACAATCCGCATGGTCCTGTCCACCACTGCCATGTTTCTTGGGCTGCCAACTTGCGTCTACTAGATGTGGCTTTGTCTGGCCTCTGTCTACCCAGATGTTTTATGGGGCTTTTCACTTACCATCTAAATTAAGAATTGCAAACACAGAGCCTGAGAGAATAAGGTTCTGCCTCCAAGGAGACTAGAAGGGCCTCCTCCCCATAAGGTTTTTGGGAACTTGGGGAACAACTCCCTTTGGGTCTGGGGAGAGACTGCCAGGAGCTGTGGGGTGGAAGACTGGTGGGCAGGGCCCTCAGGGAGGCTCTTTGCAAGGCTAATCCTTCCCTCCCTCCTCCAGGCTGGACCCTGAAATGCAGCAGCAGCCCCTACCCAACCCCTTCCAGCCAGGCCAGGAGCAGCTCCGGTGAGAAGGCCGGGCTGGGGGTTTGAGGACTAGGCCTGGGGCTGCAGACTGGCCTCTCGTGAGCTGATTTTCCACTTTTCTGCCAGACTTCTACAGAGTTACCTAAAGGGACTAGAGAGGATGGAAGAGGAGCCAGAGCACATGAGCCGGGAGCAGGGTGAGGGGCCGGGTTGATGGGCCAGGGGATGGGAGGCTCAGGGAAGCCAGAGCTGGGACGGACCTTGGGCTGTTGCATTGTCTCCTGCCTCTTCTACCTGCCCCCAACACCACTTCTGATCCAGTTTCTTTTCCTTAGTTCTCCTTTACCTCTTTGCCCTCCATGACTATGACCAGAGTGGACAGCTGGATGGCCTGGAGCTGTTATCTATGCTGACAGCAGCTCTGGCCCTGGGCGCTGCTGACTCTCCCACCACCAACCCAGTAAGCCCTGCTGGATAGGGGTCTCTTCTCCCAGGAGGCATTGGGGCTTTGGTTTTTTTCATCGTCACTCTTTTAGTGAATCCCAAGGAATGCACAAAGCTTGCATGACAAGGATGGGTTGGGGGGCGGGAGAGGGGTGGTGTTGGGAGGGCCAGGGCTCCTAGAAACATCTTTGATGACTATAGACCTCATGACCACTGTGTGCTTCCACAGGTGATCCTGATAGTGGACAAAGTGCTTGAGACCCAGGACCTGAATGGAGATGGGCTCATGACCCCTGCAGAGCTCATCAGCTTCCCGGGACAGCCTGGAGCTCCAAGATGTTGGGAGGCAGTCTCTGGTCACTGAAAGCTCACCAAGACAAGAAGCACAGGAAGCTCTGGGCCCCAAAGAAGAAGCTGGGGGACAAGTAGAGGCCAGAGGGGAGTTCTTGGAGCCTGTACAAGAGGCTGAGGGACAGGCAGAGGCTGGAGGAGAAGCCCCAGGCCCTGGAGGGGAGGCTGAGGGACAGGCAGAGGCTGGAGGAGAAGCCCCAGGTCCTGGAGGGGAGGCTGAGGGACAGGCAGAGGCTGGAGGAGAAGCCCCAGGCCCTGGGAGGGAGGCTGGGGGACAGGCAGAGGCCAGGGACACTAGAGAGGAAGTCAAAGAGCTTCCAGGGGAAACAATGGAGTTTAAGAATGCCCCCAACGGGTTTGAGGTTCATGCTATTCAAATGGAGAATGATGAGATATAAATGTTGAGGATACAGGTCGTACCCCTAGAAGTCTCAGTTCCAGAACATAGCCCCAAAGGGGATGCGTATGTTGGGACAAGGACCACCTCTATATCCCCTTCCTGGCCCCAGTGGGTGGCAGGTTTTCCTGTGTAGCTCAGGGAGACCTTAAATTGAGAGGACCCAGACAACCAACCAGGAAAGCTTTAGGACCCAGGCAACCAATAAAGAACTGAATGAACTCATTCCCCTTGGACCATCTATCTCCTGGTCCAGCCTGCCCAGACCTCAGGGTTGCGGGGGGTTGGAGACTGGACCGGCCTCTTGCAGGAGCAGGGATTCAGCTTTCTCAGTGTTCCCAGATGGTGCTGAAACTCAGCAGAGTATAGCACGAGGCCACAGCCAGCTGCAGACAACCCAGGAAGAGAGCTCAGCCTCTCTCTGGGGCCCAAACCCTCCTGTTCCCCCCTCACCTAGTATTCAGACACCCAGTGCCCCTGCAGGTCAGGGCAGATCTTCCTCAACACCTGTACTCCCGCCACCCCCATAATATTAACAATAACTACCACTTATTGAGAGCCTTGCACATACCAGCATCATGCTGGGCATTTTATATATTGTCTGATCTTATCCTCACAATAATTTTAAGACCAGACATAATTAGTCCCCTTGGACAGATGAGGAAATTGAGGACGCTTGAGTTCGGTAATGTACCCAAGGTGGCACAGCTCATTAAGAAGCAGATTTGAATTCAGGCCTGACTCCAAAGCCCATGCTCTTCATCACGTTTTGTTGCCTCACACACCTACCCCAAATCCCCTGTGAGAACTGGCTAACTCCAGTATACCCTCAGCCCTGGTCTCCCCCAGGGACAACAATGATCTGTGTCTGGGGTCATATTTGTGGCTGAAGCATCACCTTAACTACAAGGCGGCTCCAAGGGCGAGGTTTTCAGGCGTTGGGGCAGTCACTGGGGAGATATTTTTGGACTGCAAAGGCCCCACCAAACCAGAGAGTAGTAGGCTCCTTGCCTCTGCCTGTCAAGTGGGCGGAGCCTGGGCCACTCCTGGGGCCCCAGGACTAGAGTCTTGTGATAGTACGGGGGCCTAGAGGAGTTTTTCTCATGACTTGTGGTTATTTGGAAGGTTCCCTGGAGTGCAAGGAGTTCGTGTCCTCCCCTGTTAGAAAGGCTCCCGGTCACTACCATCTTTGAACGGAGCCTCCATCACCACGGGCACAGCTGGTAACAAGCCTGGGACACTTTGCTCTGGTCTAGGCAGCCCCTCTGGACTTGGGAGCGAAGGTGAATTGGGGGAATGGAGAAAAAGGGCAAAGGACTGTAGCATCAAAGCTCCTGGCAGCCCTGGCCCGAGCTGTTTGGACATCAAGGACAGACAGACTGCCAGAAGGTAGCAGGCTCTGGGGAAGGAGATTTATTTGCTCTGCAGCTCTGCAATATGGGATGCCAGGCGGAGCCCTCCCATGGCCTGCATCTGCCCAGGAGCAGGGCAGTCCAGATGTCAGGCTGGACAGAGCAGGGAAGGCCGGTAATGTGGGCCTCCTGCCATGGGGCACTCACACAATGCCATCGAAGCCCTGCAGGCCACACTTCTTGCCAGCCACCTGGCAGCCAAACCTCAGTGCCTCCTGCATGCTCTTCCCTGGAGGGAGGGACAGTAGCTGGATTGGCCTTGTCTTCTGGGCAAGGCTGGGCCCCAGTCCTGTGCCTCCTGCTGAGGTACTCACCCTGGGACAGGCTGAAGATGACAGAGGCGTTGAAAGTGTCTCCCGCCCCCAGAGTATCCACCACCCGGGGTGGTGGGAAAGCGTCCGAGTGGAGCAGCCGTCCATCAGGGCCCAGGGCATCGGCGCCCTCCTCAGCCCAGGCACAGATAAGCGTGGCCCTGCAAGACCCTCCATTCAGCTGGGTGCTAGCCCACCCCTGGCCCGCAGCCTCATTCCCCCTCCCCAGGGCAGACCTTGGAGTCCAGGCACACCCACTCCGAACACCCAAGGCCTCTTCCTGGCCTCCTCCAGCTCACCCTTTCTTCACACGATTGTACAAGCCCTTCAGGGCCTCCGCCGCTGACCGGAACCCCAAGTGCTTGGCCACATCTTTGCTGACAAACACCTGGGGGCAGTGAAAGAGAGGCTGACCATCACCTTAACTCTGCTCCTAGCTCAGCCACTCGTACTATAACCCCATTCCTCCAACATAGCCACCTCAATCCCCAACAGAGCATCTCATCGCCTCACAGAAACACATTTTCATACTTGCTCAAGATATATCAGAATAGGGCCCTGTAAAGTGTGGCACACAACCCTGGTCTATTCGTTCTAAGACCAATGCGGTTCCTCGCAATGAAAAACCCAAAGCGAGCCTTGAGCGCCATCTTGGGGTGCGATCCGCACAGCGACGTCTCCAGCACTCAGGAGCGTTTTTGTCTTGTTTGTTTTCCTCACACATCTATGCCCTCTAGGTCTGGGTTCTTCATCTTAAAGACAAAGGGGTACGGGCTCAAAAGCCTCCTCAACTCCAGCTACATGTTTGAATCACTGGAGAGAGAGCTCTGTTAAAACAATACTTTGGCCCAGGCTCCACCCTACCAATCAAACAACTACAAGGGTGGGGCTCAGGCATCCGACTATTTTAACAAGCCGCCGGAGTTGAGGACCAACCAGCTTTCATCCATGATGCTAGGATTGTTACCCAACTCCATTTACATCCAGCCCTGCCCCAATTCATCTCGTGCAAGTCCCCTTCCCATCCTCCTTTACCCGCTAGCGGCACCCACGACCTGCCGCCCACCCAGAGGTGGAGGACACCTCAGAAACAGCCCCATCCCCTCACGTGACAGAGACGACTGAGGAGGGTCGGGGAGGAGATGCTTCCATGCAGGCTTGCTCTGTGGCTGGCTGTCTTGACCTTGTCCCAACCCTCCGGCCACCCTCATACCTATGCACCCACTAAGGTAGAAAAAGTCTTCTTGGTCACTGCAGAGGTCTGCGCCAAAAGCCCAAAAGCTGAGGTCCAGCCTATTTGCTTTGCCCCACTCCTGCCAACACTACCAAGCCATGAGTAGCCATTCCAGGTGTGGCAGGCGGGCCAAGGGCAGGCTCAGGCTCCTTTTTAGGAATCAAAAGAGCTGGATGTGGCCAGGAGAAGCTGCGAGGGGTGCTCACCACATCTCCATAGCCAAACAGCTGGAACAGCTCCTCTCGGGTCTTCTCCACCTCCACGGACACCCGGATGTTCTGCTCTGGAGGCTGTCTGGCATTGTGCCGTTCTATCCGCTGCAGCATCTTCACCTGCTCTGATACGTTCCGGCCCTGGGGCAGGGCAGGGCAGGGCAGCTCAGGACCAGTGGGCACTGCCCAGCCATCTGGCTCATTCTTCCCTCCCTGCTGGAACTCTGGGGGAAGGGGTAGAGGGACCCAGGGAGGCTCGGCTGGAACCCCCTCCTCGGTCTCAAATTCTATGGCTGTCATGGACCTTGCAGACCTTATCAGCCAGCTGCTGACCCATTTCACAGTGGAGAAGACTAAAAAGTAAAAGGTTTTTCCTAAGTACCTATAATAAGTTAAATGACAAGGCAAGGAGTAGAACTCAGGACTTCTTGGGGTTTCCTCCCACCCAGACTCTAAAACTTCTCTTGCAATGAAGATTTAGTTCCCTTTATTTAGCAGCTGAGTCAGGTCTCCCATTCCTGCTTCCCCGGAGGTAATGGGGTCAGGCCTCCTGCTGCCAGGCTCCTGCTGGAGTCTGGAGGGGGCGAGGCAGCCTGTAACACAGAGAGCACTTTGCCTGGATCCAGCATCCTGCTCCCAGTGCCTACATTCTGCTGCATAATCTTAAGTAAGTCACCCAGTCTTCGTGGGTCTTAGTTTCCTACCTGAAAACTTAAAGAAGGATAGAGAAAGGATGAGAGGGGTTGGAGTCATTGATCTCTAAGGTACTTCATGGCTCAAAGAAACCAAGGAGGCAAAACACGAGGAGGGCCTGGCAGCTTGAGCCCCTCTAAACACAGGTAGGGCAGGGCTTGCCTCAATGTGGATCCACTTGAACCGGGTCAGATCAACCTTCTCAAAGTCCATAGCAGACACATCTGGCAGGTTCCTGAGTCACAGGATGGAAGGACAGAGAGAGAAGAAGAAGGGGCATGATGAAGTTGGCCAGGGCCAGGATCTCCAATGGGCTGCTGGGTCCCCTATGCCTGGCATTGTCTGCAGCATGGCAGGAGGCTGGATCTGCAGCACAGGCTTCTGAGGCTCAGCTCCAGGACAGACCCTGTCCCAGGCCTAAACACACAACTACTCCTTGCCCCGTTTGGCTTCATCCAGACAGGAAATAGTTTGCTAGGGTGCCCCTACCTGTATTTGAGGATGTGAAAGTATCTAAGAGCAAACAAAACTGCAGCACGTGTCAAGGGGCCAGGTCTGTGTGCCTTGGAGACCGCATCTCCAGGAATGCCCTAAGAACATCAAGGACCATAATTCCCAGAGTTCTCCTTGACAGCACATACACACACACACTTCCCAGCATGCAGTGCCCTGGAAAACTACAAAGGTCAAGGCTGCTCTGCCTGGAGCTCAGGTCTGGTCCCACTCACTTCTGGCACCCCAGTGGTGACAGCACCACTGCCCTGAGTTTGACAGCTGTGTGTTGCAACCCAGAGGTTAAGGGTGATGCTTGAGGACAAGTTTATGTTTGCCTGACTTATGGTGGAGACCCAAAAGGGTCCGCCTTGACCCTCCTTGGCCAGAGGCCTAAATGCAGCTGACGTTCTCCCCGCTGTATTTTGTTACTGAATCCTTCACCCGCTTCACTAGCTGTGTGACCTGGGCCTTTCTCAGGCTGCTTTCCCCATTGGTACATGGGGCTGAAACCCCCAGCCTCACAGGCCTGTTGTACTTGGAGGTAATATGTGTGGATATGCCTGGACTGAAGCCAGTAGGCAATAAACATTTCTCCTCACTGCTCCTCTCCCTCCCTTTCTGTGAATACCCATGTTGTGTCCTTGATCAAAGTTGCTACAGATTGTTGCTTAATGGGCAGGTAACTAGGATTTTGCCCAATGTGAGGTTGCCACTAGCAATGTATGCCTACCCACTCATTCATTGGCACACAGTTCAGGGATCATTGGCCATAAGCTTGTCCGCAGATGACTGTCCCCTCTCCCCCAGGTTCAGTGGTCATGCTGGGCAGTAGGGATGGCCTGAACCCAAGAGCAGCTGAGTTTGGACCTTTTCAACTCTAATACATAGTACCTGGCACACCTGGGTTCTCAGGAAACTAAACCTCTGAGATTCTTCAGAAAGGAATTGGGAAGATGAGGAGGGTCTGCACCCACAGGGCCTCTCCCAAGGAGCTCGGACCCTAAAAGGATTTTCTCTCCCCAGGTTAGCGTCACATCAGATGACCCTGAATGCTGACCATGTTCTCCCTTCTCTCTGTGCGGTTTGGTCCGCCTTCATTATGCTGGACCTCTGTGGCAGTATCTGTTTTGAACTCCTAAAACCCACTCCTTGTGCCATGCTGCAGGCTGGCAACTCTGGGGCTGACCCTGGAAATGCCACTGGGCCCCCTTTAGGGCTTAGATGATTTGAATCACATCCCCCATCTCTCTATCCTAGAACCATTACCCACACCCACAACCCAGGTGCTGATTGACTAATTATGGAAGAATCACGTCATAAATTACATTTTGTACTGCCCGCCAATCCTTGATGCTAAAGGCCAAGTTGCCAGGCAGAGCAAAGCCCACCCTTCCCACCTCACTTCTCCCCTAATTGAAAACAATTCAGAAATCACTGAGCAGTTTGGGGTAGGGACAATTTCTGATATAAAGAGAGAGGTCACAGAGAGTGGGCAATTGGGATGCCCATGGTGGCAAGGAAGGGAACTGATTGGTGGGTGTGGCAGGGTGAGGCCAGGGGGGCCTTACGTGTCATAGAGCACAATGGTACGGGAGCCATTGGAGTTGTTGACGATGCAGCAAGAGCACGGGGTCTCTCCCCTGCTTTGCCAGGCCACGTGGGACACGTCCACGCCCCGTTTCCTGAAGTCAGCCACCAGGAAACTTGGGGTGGAGCCCGAGGCAAGGGAGGGGCAAGGAAACACAAATTAGAGGCTACAAGTGGCCTGGACCTTCCGCAGGGGTAGAGAAGGGTGCTGGATCATGTGAGTGCCGAGCACCCCACTTCTGAGAGAAGAGTCCTGTCCTGGGGGTTCAGCGAAGGTGGCGGCAGCTGACCACGTGCAGACAGGTGTACAAACCTGTTGGCATGAAGGATGGTGCGGCTACCACTGGCCTCACTGGTGATGACTGTGGAGATGGGGACGGAGCCCGTGGTCTGAGAGACCGTGTAGCGTAGGTCCACGGAATAGCGACGGAGGTCATCCAGGACAAAACTGCCGGGGCGGAGTAACCCGGGGGTGGCGTAGTTCGACAAAGTTTTGGGCACTGAAGGGTAGCTGGCAAGGCCACTAGGGACCAGGGTGCAAGCAGGAGGGGTGAGGAGGGGCTGGGAATCACTGGCTGTGCGAGGAGGCAGGAGAGGCAGGAATGCGGAGGCTGGCAAGGATATTAAGGGACATTCTCTGAGGTCCTGACTGAAACAAACTCCAACCCTGATACTGTCTTTCAGTTAGACTCAAACTGGAAAGGATTTGCTCATGTTCATAGAGCTGGCTGGGGTAGCTCTGGGGCCTAGAACATGTGCCCTGTTTGAAATAAGCAGGTGAAGGCACTGTGACCTGGTTTCATGCAAAGCCGAGGCAGAATTAATAATTACCAAGGTGATACTTTGTCCCCCAGCTGCCTTCTGCACACTCATCCCCTGGCACTCTTCTCTCTGAAGTCCCTTCCAGTCCTAACATGAGTCCCCTCATTCTACACCTGCCTCCGTGATGCCTTGGAGCATCACGCTGCCTTGGTGGGCCTGCTCACTGCCCTCCCCTCTCCTGGGAGGCAGACCCTCCAAGGCGGTGGGTGAGCTGGATCCCAGTGCCTGATGCCTCTCAGTAGGGGTCCTGGTTCAGGACTCTTGCCGAGGAGGAGCCGTCCAATAAGAGCGAGCAGGGGCCAGGAAGACTGCACCAGCAGAACGAGGAGGCCGGCCCCGCCCTCCTGGCCATCTCTGGAAACAGCCATCTTGTGCCCAAGGGCTGGCACTTTCGCCAGTCATCCAAACACCGCCCCGGCGTCTCTCGCTATGGCTGGACCCCACTTACGGCAACACCATAGCTGGGCGAGATAGATTTGTATAAAGTGAAAAGACAATAATGCTGGGAAAAATAGACGGCAGCCGGAAAAGGGAAGAGGAAGACCAAATACGAGGTGGACTGACTCCATGAAAGAAGCCACAGGCAGGAGTCTACAGGAGCTGAGCGGGGCTGTTGAGGGCAGGACATTGTGGGCACCACTCAGAGTCGCCAGGGGTCGGAGCTGACTCAGTGGTATGTCACACACACACACACAAAGTCAGGACACCTGTCCTTGTCTTACACCTCAAGAACCCCTTAAATAGTGGCTTTCCCACAGCGTAGAAAATACGGTTTGGTATGCCGGATAACTTTTTGCACCCACAAGGCCTAGCACATGGCAGGTGCTTATTGAACGTTTGTCGAACACATGGGGAAAATTCGGAATGGCCCACCCATCAGTACGATTGTTCCATAAAGGTGGGCCCACTACCTTAATAGCCAATCTTATCTCTAGTTGGGAGGAAAGGCAGCTGCTGAAAAAGGTTAACAAGCAACCAGCTGTTGGCTCCAGGTCCCTCAGTCCCATCTCACAGGGCAGGCTCTCGCCCCCAGATTCGCTTAGTGCCAGTTCATCAAGGAAGGTCATCTGGCTGCAGCTCAGGGGGCTGGACTCTGGCAGCAGGCCCCCTCAGACCAGGGTTCAAAGGGCTGTGCTTCACAGGCCAGCAACCTGGCAGCCCGCCTCAGTGCCCACAGTGGGCAAAGTGTGGACCTCACCTCCTGATAAGCGCGTGCCGAGTTGGGGTCAAAGGGCTTTTGGGTCCCTGTGGCAGACAACGTGGGGTCAAAGGGCTCTTGGGTTCCTACAGCAGCCAACATGGAGAAAGCGTATTGGCCACTTACAAGCTGCAGCCTCAGAGCCGATGAGCTGGGAGGCATGGGTCTGGGTCCGGTTTAGCACATGTCCTTGGCCAGGGTGTTTTTGCTGCTTCAGGAATAATGGGGACATCAGCACTGGCCCTGCCCCCCTCGACTGGGAAAGAACTGCAGGCCTGAACTCTCGGATCATGGATGCTGGACATCCCTGAGGGAGGGCAGATAGATACAGTATGTCCCTAACTGCCTTCTGCCTCAAGCACAGCCAGGATAAGGGACTTAAGAAGGGCAAAGTCACATTTGGGCAGCGTCTGTTGGAAGCAAGGAAGAAGTTGAGGAAGCTGCAGCAGGCTCCAGGGAGTGGCCAAGGAAACAGGCTGTGGAAGTGAAACCTTTTGACAGGACGAGAGTTAACACCTGAGCAGCAGATAAATCATGCCAGGGAGGGTCTGGGATGCTGGCACTGTCTCTGCCGCCTCCCACCCGTTTCTGGTGGCCACAACCATTTCTTATAGCCCACTCGCCCAGGGTTAAGACTTCCTACTCCCCCCTTGCTGGCCGGCCTCCCCTGCTCCCTCCTCAACTCACTCAGCAGCGTAGCCAGGGGCCAGAGACCCCATGAAGGCACAAGGGGCTCCCAGCAAGGAGAGTACGGTGCAGGAGTTGGATGCGTTGCCTCCACGCTGCCATCTCTGGGACAAGCACCTGCAAAACACAAGGACGGTCCCTGCAGCTCCAGCAGGCTGATTCCAGGATAAGCAGGGCTGACCACAGGGCCTTGGGAAGGGCCACAGAACGGAAAGCTGGAAGAACTCCCTCAGAAAGCACCCAGGCCAGCCTTCATTTTCTAGATGGGCAGCTAAGGCCCAGAAAAGGGCAGTGGCTAGGCTGAGGACCAGGTCTGTCACCCTGGCCTAGGCTAAATTCAGGTTCGCAGTGATTAATTTCTATCTTCCACCTATTCTTAGGGCATTAGGAAAGCACTCACTCAGGTCCATCACAATTTGAGGGTTCCAGTCCTTCTGGGTTACACCCATCTCAATCACAATGGCCCACCTCTCCCCTTGAGAGCTGGATAACTCCAAGTGCTGCTTCCCAAAAGTGTCAAATCTACTACCTGCTCCTGTCTCAGGGCTTAAACAATAATTCAGGTTAAAAGGATAGGACAGGAAGTGACCCCCAACATTGTGATCATTTAAGAAGTGAGGGTTGGGAGGAGTTAACTTTTACTATATCAAAAGTTTTAAAAGATTATTGGGTGAAGACCAGTTTTTCTCCATCTTTTTAGTTTTTTTTTCCAGCTTTATTGCAATATAATTGACATAACATTCTGTAAGTTTAAGATGCACAACGTAATGATTCTATGCACACACACACACACACACACACACACACATGTTGCAAAATGATTACCACAATAAGATTAGTGGACACGTGCATCACATCATATAATTACCTTTTTTTCTTTAGTTTTCCTCCATCTTTATGGAGCACAGGAGACGAGGCCCTATGGACGACCAAAGTGCTCTACAGGGGAGCAGAGCCACGGATCTAGGGGTGGGGGAGGTACAGGCTGGAAGGCAGGGGGTACTGAGAACACGGGAAGGGTCTCTTTAGAGAGGTGCCTGGCTTAGTGCTCATTTCAGAACCAGCCCGTCAAGGTGGCAGCGAGCTTCCATAAGCAAGCTCAAAGGAAAGGGGCTGCGGTTCTAGTGGAAAGAGGCGCTCTGGGTCTTGCCCAGCCCTGCACTGTCTTTAGAGGACCTGAGGCCCCAGCATGTGCACTGTTCTCCTAACTCCTCCCTGTGCACTCTGTCCTTGACCTCGATAGGTGGGCACACGCTGTGTCTCTCCCCCACTGCCCCTGCACCTCCGGTAAGAGGGTCTACCTCTGGCAAACTAAGCAGCCCAAAGCAAAGGGTCAGCTGCATGAGCTGGGCAGCAGCAACAGGACGGCGAGCACAGGAGATGACGAAGGGCTGGAGCACCAGACTCGGGATTAAGAGGCCTGGGATGTGATTACTGCTCTGCCGCTCATTAACAACGTGGCCTTATGAAAACCATTTAATTTCTCCACATTTTCCTCATCTATAAAGAAAGGATTTGACTGATCTTCACACACTCCCGTGGGCTGCTGTGAGGAAAATATGTGGCAACACATGTGACAGTGCTGGATGAGCCCAAAGCCTAAGGAATGTCGGGTCTCTCCCCTGTTAGCCTCATGGATATCAGCACTGCAGCACAATCTTGAACTGAGCACAATCTTGAAATGGCCTTTTAATTAGTTTTTGGCTGATAGCCAAGGAGCGATTCTTCTCGGAATTCTAATCACTGGCCTTCACCAAGAAAAAGACCTATATTCCACCCACAGAAATGCCTTCTTGAGATTACAGTGTAACGGTGTGGGTCTTATCAAGAGTAAATATAAGAACAAACAAATGACTCTTCAACTTCTACCAGATGACTGAGAAGGATGTTTTCCATTATATTGCCCACTGACTTTTGTACAAAGGACTTCTGGGAAACTCCCTTTGGAATTTAGCACCGGAGAAAAGATGTGGTGGTACAGGTACCAGTTCTATCCATAACCCACAACATCTTCAAAGTTGCCTCCAGCGCTGGCCAAGCCCTGAGCTATACAGCGAAGCTCAAATACCATGGCTTTAAATGTTCTTGAACAGTCTAACTATACATACTTCTTACTGTAGGACACTTTAATTTTTAAAAAAATAGATTATACACACACACACACATACACACATACACATATAAAAAATAAATTAGAAATAAATGCTGGTGAGAGGCAAGTGCATAGGTTTTGTTGTTAAAAAGAAATTGGTCCTGCAGGTACTAATTGTGTGCCCTTGGATAAATCACTTTGTCTCTAGGTCTGTACTTGCTTATGGGTATAATAGAGATAATCATACTTGATACAGTCCCAAGGATGAAATGAGAATTGGCGACCACAATGCTATCCGAAGCCTGGGTATGAAGGCCTCACTAACGGCCTCACTGCTTTCCCCAGGTCTGGGTCAGAGGTCATGGGGCTCTGCAGCCCTGAAGTCTTGGCCGCCAAGCACAAACACAGGGCTGCAGCGACCCTGGGGTTTTCAAGGGGCCCGGGGGCCCCTACCTGCTGTCCGTGTCCTCCTCCGGGTACTTGTCCACCACATTGATGATGTCCAGCACCACCAGCCCCACACACAGGATCTGCTTCTGTTCCATGAGGCCGCTCCGAGAGCTTTCTGCTCGCCCTGCTGCAGGGGTTCCTCCCGGGCTGGCTTTTATCCTGTAGGATTGCCTTCCCACTCCCCAGTGGCTGCCTGGCTCCTCCTCCGCGTCCCGAGCTCCTCCTCCAGGGAGCTTCCTGCAGCGCTGAGAGGTCCAGTGGGGTGCAGAGAACGCGGGCGGGCCCTTGCTTCCCACGCCCACCTACCCAAGCGGGTCTGGGAGCGCAGAGCCCAGATCTTGGTCCACGGCTTCGCCTTAGCAAGTTGGCCCAGCAGATGGTAACGCCTCCCACTTATTGGCCTCAGTTTCCTCACTTGTCAGACTGCCGCGGGGCTAATGCAAGCCTCTCTAAAGCACAGCTAGGCAATCTCATGAATGCAAAGAGAAAGTGCAGTAGAAAGACGCCCCTTGCCCGCCCTCTCCTGCACGGCGGCTCCCACTCCGCACCCTAGACCCTTGAGACGGGCTCGCAGCTGCGGCGGGTCCCTAAAAGCTGAAGCAGTGGCTCACGAGGTTGCTGCTGCTCGGACCGGCCCCCAAGACCCAGCCAATCCCGACCCCAGGTCCCGCCTCCGCGGGGGTGGGGGGCCCGCAAGAGGAGAGACGGTGGTCACGTGACGAAAGACAGCGCCCAGCGCCCCCTGGCGGACGCCGGCAAGACTGGCGTGACCATGAAGAGCGTCCCGCGAGGGCTCTAAGTCGCTGACCACCTAGTGTGGCCCGCGTGTCCGGGGCAAGTGCGGCAGAGCCGTCCCGCGCAGAGCGGAGGGCGCGACCCGGATTCGTAGCCAGGGGCTCCCCCATCCTGTCCCCTGTGTACTATCTACCCCTGGACATACGGAAGCAGACGGTGTGTTTTGTTTTGTTTTGTTTGTTTTTTTATAAAAACCAAGTGTCTTTATTCCTGAATAGTTTAGTATGGCGGTGGGGGCCAGAGCACCCTCGGGAGAGCTCTGGAACCCAGGGAATCGGCCTAGAGGCCAGCTGCGGGGAGCAAAGGGTGCCAGAGTCGGCTCCTCCACAGCCGGGGTTCTGTAAGGGACAGTGATCAGGCCAAAAGTCCGGACCAGGAGACTCCGGAGACCCCAACCCGATGCGCTCCATTCGTGGGGAGGAGGCTGCTCTGGGAGCCTGTGCCCCGGCGGGTCCAGAGACGGCGACTCGCCCGAGGCTGGGGTGCCCAGATGGCGCCCCGTCCGGGAGGGGGAGCCCGCCGACCCCGCTGGCTCTTTGGCAGGTGTAGACACTTCGGGCCAGTCCCCGGCCTCGTGTCTACGCCTGTTCTAGCTCCAGGTCCCCGTAGAGCAGGGCTCCGCTGAAGATGGTGAGCGGCTCCTCAGAGTGCGCCAGCTGCCCCATGACCAGGTCGATGCAGACCGTGTCCCCGGCCTGCAGAGGCAGGATGAGGCTGAAGACGCCCAAGGCGCCCGGGCTGGGCTGGCTCTCAGCCACCGGCTTATTTTCCAGGCCCTCAGGCTCGTAGCCACCTGAGTCTATGCGGGCCACGCCCAGGTTGGAGCGGGACAGCACGGCCTCCACTTTCTCGTGCCGATGACCAGTCAGCACAGCGCTCAGCAAGTAGCGGCCGGCCAGCGGCGCGGTGAACACGCCTGAGGACAAGGGTGGCAGTTAGGAGAGACAAGTGGCAGGGGCCGGGAAGACTTGAGACCCAGAGCTCTTGGACTAGGGAGGGACTAGGGAGGGACCCGCTGGGTCTTTTCACTCTCTTCCCGGAGCATGTAAGCTCCAGGAGGGGATTTGATGTTTGGTTCATTACCGCATCCGCAGCACTCAAAACAGTGCCTGAGCAAGGGCAGACCCCCAATCAAGAGCTGTTGAACCACTGGCTCCTCCCGTCCCCACTCCAGCGTTCAACCCAAGCTGTGGTGAGAATGAATAAATGGAGGAAAGAATAAGGCGCTCCCCGAACCAGAGCAGGAGAGAGAGATTCGCCTCGCCCGAAGGGCAAGGATGAGAACACAGCACGGCACAGCCTCCCCGCGGCCCATGGTTCCGCCGGTGCAGCCGCTCTCAGGCTTACCGGTCTCCGGATCATAGTAGTCCCATCGTTGAGCAGGACTCTGTCGAAGGGCACTGTGCCTGGTTCAGACCGGGGCAAACTCAGGGCAGCTGAAAAGGCCACCCGGGGCGCAGAGGGTGCTGGCGCCCCTACTCCTGGGTGGGGACAGGATGCATGTCAGAGTGGATGCTCAGTGCAGAGCTGCCAGGCCCCTTCCGCTCCTGGGTCTCTACTCCCAAGACTGCCTGAGGCTTTCCATCCTCAATCCCTAGTTCAGTTCTCTCCCTCCAGCGTCACATGAGGACTTACCCTGTTCACCTTGGGGACCTGTGGGAGGAGAAGAGGGAGCAGTGAGAAGTAGGGCAGCTCTTGCTCAGACACTCAGCAAACATCTGCTGAGTGGGTCCTGCTGTGCTAGGCGCTAGGCAGACTTTAAAGCAAGAATGGAGATACCAAGAAATGAGGATATAGGTCCGCTCTGTTCAACCGCCAGGCATAAGCCCTTAGCCCCCGGTTTCACACTGGACACAGCCTTTGTAGGCTCAGCCTTGGTCTTCAGTACAGTAATGAGGCCACCATATCCAATTAGCAACACAGGGACTAGTCACTTTCATAGTCCCTATCAGCCATCTAGGACCCCCCAATTCCTCATCCCTTTTCCCCCATTCCCTGTCAAATTCAGAGTAGAACGTCAAGCCTAGGACTGCCCATGGGGGTGGTAACCCTGGCTGCAGCAAGGACCTCAGCCTACATACCTGGTGGCCCAATGGGCCCTTTTGTCCATCCTTGCCCGGAAGTCCTGGAGGTCCAGCAGGGCCTGGGGGGCCCTGCACTCCAGGAGGCCCGGGGGGTCCAGCCTCACCTGCAGGCCCTACAATGACAAAAGTTGAAAGAGAGCCATAAAAGGAGTTCCCAAAGGACAAAGAGGTGGTGGCTCCACAGACAGGTTAATGGTACCCCTCACTGCCCATGCTGGATACCTGGTTGACAGAGCAGCACCCCACCTCCACCCACAGGCCTGTCCAAGCTGTCAGGGAAGGACGGGACCTGGAACCTTGGATCACCTCTTGTGGATAAACCACCCCCCAGGTCAGTGGTGGGTCTGCAATGCATGCTGGGTAGAGCAAGGAGAAAGTGGATGAGGTTAAGGCTGGGTTGTTGCTGGGGAGCGGGGAGGACTTGAAAGGGGTCCCTGTGCACCCCCGGGCCTCCTCTTGCCCCCTTACCGGTGAGGTCCTTCAGGCCGAGTTGGTGAAGTCGGTCCTCCAGGAGCAGGAGGGAGCTGTTCAGAGCACCGAGACGCCTGCCCAGGCTGGCCTGCCCCCCCAGCAGCTTCTCCAGCAGGCTGCTGTGTCTGTGTGCTGTTTGGTTTCCGTAGCCCAGCCCAGAGCCCAGCCACGTGTCTCGAAAGGCCCTCGCGTAGGCCTGCAGCCCCCAGCCACGTGTCAACCGCTCACAGACTCCCTCAAGACGGCCCAGTCGTCCTCTAGACTGGGGCACTGGCCAGCCTGCGCCTGACCCTCTTCCAGGCCTCGAAGCGCTCTTCACTCTCTGTACGCTTGTGGCCTCCTGCTGTAGCCTGTTAATCTCAGAGATAATGCGGTCTTGGTGGCTCCCAGGTCAGCCAGATCAGCGCCCTGGCCCTCCACAGTTGTTTGGAGCTCATGCAATGAGTCATTGAGGGAGCTGAAGGTAGAATAACTCAGAGAGCTTCCTTGTAGGGCCTGTGGGTGAGCCTGAGTTGCCCCCGAACACACTGAAGCATCCAGAGGCCCACGGCTTGGCCCCAACACCTGGGCCAGCCCAGGGCCCGTGGGGGAAAGAGGGCAGGAGCAGCGCTCCACATCCATCCCTAAGGCGGCCCAGTTTCCTGGACGCCACCGCAGGCCCCGCAGCCCTCATCCCCACGGGCCTGCAGCAGGCGCCTCCAGTTGGCCCAGCCGTGCAGCTGTGAGATTTAGCTGAAGAGTGAACTCTGCAGCTGTCTCATCTTGTGCATCGACATGACTCTGGAGCTGGCTATGACCCCTTGCAGTCCCTCCAGCATGGTCTGCCGGGCTCCCAGCTTCTTCCACCTTGTGCAGCCCTGAGCTCACCAGCCGCAACTGTCCCTCGCTGTCCAGCATCCTGCGCTCCAAGGCACTGAGGATCTCACTGACCTGGGAGCCCTGTTCCCCTGGGCCCCAGAGCAGAGCTGACCGCACATGCCTGTACAGCCCCTGCTACTTGCCTTCCAGCAGGTCTAGCCGTCCACCCAGCTCCCCACTCACATTGGCCAGCAGCCCCTCTAGCTTCTCTAGTCGGCCCAGGCAGCAGGCAGCCAGTGTCCCAGTCCCCAGGACGCACAGGCCAGCCTTCTTCCTGCTCCTCTAAGGGACCCAGGGTGGCGTTGAATCGGTTCTCCAGGCGAGAGAGGCGGGATGCTAAGCTGGTATAGCCTGGGGATGCCCCCCTGCCTGGCTGCTCCTTCCAGCTCGGTGTCGCCGCCCGCTCAACACTGTCACTGAGCCAGCCACGACCTCCAGCCTCCGCTCCAGATCTGCCAGTCGCCGGCCAGCTCTGGAGGCAGCATTCTGAAGGGGGCCTGCGGCCCAGGACGCCCAGCAGCTGCGTGCCCTCCTCCACGGAGGCCAGCAGCTTCTCCAGTGGCTCGGAGCCGCTCTCTGTCATCTTGCTGCTGCCGGGGAAGCTCCAGCCCGCCAGACACACAGAGCAGACTGCTGCAGCGCTGCTCCAGCTTCCCGCAGCAGCTGCTCGCGTGAGGAGGGCTGAGGTTGCGTCCAGGGCCCTGCCGCCACCGCCACTGCACCGCCGCCACTATGATGGTTGTTGAGGTGACCAAGCTCTGGTCGTGGTGGAGACACGGTTGTCCAGGAGCTGCAGCTGCTGTTGGATCTGTGGAGGGTTTCGTGCACACCGGGGCGGGCGGCGGCATCTGCCGGCTGCTGCCTCCCATTAAAGGCTGTCTCCACAGCCTTCTGGACATCTTCTGCAGGCGCCATCAGTCCCTGAAGTACACCCCGCAGGCCCTGAAGCTCCTTTGTCAGGCTCTGGACCTGCTCCTCCAGCTGCTGTACCTTCTCTGACTCCCAGGGCCTGGCAGAGAGGGGAAGACACAGCGGAGGGGCTGGACCTCAGAACCAGGCGCCTACCTCCTAGGTCCAGCTCCCAGCTCCAACATGAGGCCAGAGGTCTTAGTTGATTCACTAATTTGGGTAATTGGGCAAGAAAAGATGGAAGGAACTCCATTCACCGAATACCTCTAGGCCAAATCTTTTCCCCTAACTCCATTGGGCAGCTACCATTAGCTTTTCCCATTTGTAGGTTGAGAAAGAGGACCAGAGAGATTAAGTAACTGGGCCATGGATTGCAAGCTTTATAAGTGGCAGAGCCAAGTTTCAAACTCGGGTCATCCATCTGACCACCAAGCCCATGTTCTTTCCACTGTCCAGAGGGCCTCTAAACTTTATGGAAATTGTTTCCTCGTCTGTGAAATAGATAGGACACTATGTTGCTCCCTCCGGACAAGTGAAATGGGAATGTGGGGGAGGCACTGTGGACTGCATGACAGTGGCTCTTCTGGGCAGCACCTCTCCACAACACCACAGGGGACAAACAAGGTTCAGTAGCAAGCCTGTGGACTCTAGCTGGATAGGGGGAAGAGTTGGCCAGAAGTTCCTGTTTCATAATTACAGCATGGCTATCTATCTGGCAGGCAAACACAGCACATCCGCAGGGCCTGGCACATACACGAGAAGGCAACAGGGACTGCAGCATTCTGGGACCTAGTCTCCAGAGGCCACCGAGGGGCCTGGGACCTGTAGTCAGTTGCAATGCATGCTAGGATTTGTAGTCTCAACCACCTATCCCCTTGGACCAACTTCTCAAAGGAATTCCCCCTTCCTCCCGCAACTATTTCCAGTTAGGAAGTATCTTGGCCACATGTGGGTGTGTGTGAGCACATTAACTTTCTCTGCCTCCTTTTTCTCTCCATCTCTGTCTGTTACACACACACACACACACACACACACACACACACACACACACGCATGCAGACAGGGAAACGCAGGGATTTCATTAACTCCCTCTGTCTTTTTTTTCTGACTTGGAGCATGGCGTCTTCCCTCAGCAGCCTGGCCCCACATTGACCACCCAGCACGGTCTCCCACTTCTCCCCCCAGGGCTTCCATACTCACCTTCCCCCCCTAGTCCACTCAGGTGGCTGCCCGCACTAGAGCCGGAAAGGTTGGGGCGACCGGGCCGGAGCCGGGGGCGTGGCGTGGGAGGCGCAGGGCCCAGCGCTGGGCTGGGACTCTCAGCGCAGTCCTCGCCCCCAAACCCCTGACAGCACCTCCACTCCATATCCGTTACCGTTTTGTAGGCCACGCGGGTAGTGGGGCGGAGGAAGCTGCGGTACCTGGGAGAGGCGGAGGAAGGGCTCTTTACTCCTCCCCGCACTGTCAGTGACCCTGGAGCCTGTCCTCAGAGGTGAGCAGCTGCTGGTGGGCAAGACCTGTCCCTCAGGCTGGATCCCCCTTACCATCCAGCATGTGGCCTTGCTCAGTTGACAGCTGTCAGCTTGTTGGCCATGGGCCAAATCCCTGTTGTCCCTCTCCTTGTCCTGTGCTAGAACCTTGACTTTCTCTCCTGGAGCATGACCTAATCCGGAGAAGGCATTTTAGAGCTGGCAGGGCGGTCTAGGTAAGTGTGCCCTCAATATCTCACCAGCCAAACTTGCCTCAGCATCTCCTCAAAAATGGCTCTGAGTGAAGGCCCTGGTCCTGCCCCTTGTCACCGGCTTTATACAAATTCCCTGAGTTAGCCACCCACCTGCTTTGCTCGCCCAGCCCCCACCAATTCCCCAGCACTGGGGCTTACATGATGCTGCGGGGACACTGGGGCTGGCCCCAGCCGCAGGGCTGGTAGTCAGGCTTGACGAAGGTCTCCACTCCATCCTCAAGGACACAGCTCACTGTCCGAGTCACCACGTAGGCACACCAGTTCCTGCAGGCACAACCCCAGCTGGGCCCAAGGGCCAGAGACACATGCCCCAGAGGAGGGCCCAGGGGCTACCAGAAGGGCTGAGGGAGGGTCAGAAGATCAAGGGCCCCTGGGGAACACTCGTGGGAGCCAGGACTTAGGCAGGGGCGGCTCCCCCTACGCCTTCCCGTGTGGACAGAGTCAATAAAGACTTTTCAAGACAGGAGAAGAGTCACAGAATGGAAAACCAACTCGGAGAAGTCGATCCTCACTGCTGGGGAGGGGCTCCCGGGGAGCCTCTGAATTCACATATTCATTCGTTTCCCTTTCGGTCTCAATCCCCAGCTTGGCATGGCCTGTGTGAGCGGGCTGGCTGGGGCCCTCTGCTGATTCCCTGGATGCTGGCTTCCACCCACCCCTCAGGGGAGAGGACCAGGCAGGCAGGGGGCCAGCTGGGGGTTAAGCAGAGAATAAGCCATTGATGAGCCCTGTCCCCTGTGGGGTTTGCAGTTCGACACTCTTGGCCCCATTCATGCTGGCCTCTGCTTTATGCCGGGCTGGAGAGCTGACGGGAGCAGAGCAGAGTGGCAGGAGGGTCGTGGATTACGAGATGGGCTAAGGAAGCCCTAGCAAGGGATAGGTCTGCTGGAGGATCCCAGGCTGGCGCGCGGCTGGCAGGAAGGCCTGGTCCACACCCCTCAGGGTAGTTTCCCTGGGCTCCTCACTGCAGGCCTTACGGAAAGGACACAGGAGCGGATCCCCTGAGATTAGACAGAGGAACCTATCTATTCGGGGGGGGGGGGCCTGGAAACACCCGGCGGGAAAGTGGGAGTGTGAGGCGTCATCTGATGGATGGGCTTCCTCTCCCCCTCCTCCCCGTACTGGGGACACAGCTCAGGAGAGGATAGCCAAGGTGGGGGCCGGGATACCCATTTTCTCATCCACCCTCCCACCTACACCCAGCCTTGGGCTGGGACCCAGACTCTTACCTGTGGCGGCTGGCAGGCCGGGGGGCACTCTGGGGCTGGGGCCCCCCAGGGCTGAGGGCCCCGCTGCTCCCCGTGTAGAGGCTGTAACCGCGAGGAGGGTAGCTAGCTGCCCCCACGGCTGTGGTCAGCAGACAGTAGAGGTAGCAGCTCCAGAGGGTCCTGGGGGCCATGGTGGGGGCGCTGGGCTGTGGCCCTCAGAGGCACATCCCGCCCGACCACTGGCGCCTCTGCCTGGAGCGAGGATGCCCGCTGCTCTGAGAATCGGGTCCTGTCCCAGCTTCCTGATGGCAGCCCCCGGCCACACGCCTCCTCCTTGGCCTCCTGGCCTGACCCCTCTCCCCCCCTCCTCTTTCCTCCTCAGGCTCCTGTCTGTCCCTCCCTCGGTTCCTTCCGCTCTTCTCTTCTCCACCTCTGAGGGGAGTTTGTTCTCTGTGCCCCCCGGGCCTCCTGCGCCTGGTCCCTGCCCCTCTCGGATGCTGCTTCCTGGGCCTCCGCCCCCTCGCCCCAGCTGGCCCTTCTCTGGTCTCCTTATCCGTTCTCCCCAGTGACCGGATCCTGGGGTGACAGGACTTTACCCCTGTGGCTGCTCAGAGGCGCTGGAGTGGCTGCGTGGGGCGGGCCCTGGCCTCCAGCCTCCCTCTCTCGCTCATTCCCCTCCCTTCCCCCTGTCTGGCTGGCGGTCCAGCCTCCCCCTTCCTCCCCCCACCTCTCCAACCATCGTGCGCCACATCTGCTTCTTGTTAACTCCGGGAAAAAGAGGGAAAAAAAAGGAAAAACAGAGAAATGTGGAGTTGCCGCCAGGCTTGGGGCCAGCCTCTCAGACGGCCGGGGCTGGGGAGGAGGCCCAGGGCTGGCTGCTTAGGCAGGGAACAGGAGCTGGGCCACGCTCTCCTGGGGCGAGGGCAGGCCGCCCCGGGGAGAGAAGACCTGCAAGGAGGGCCTAGAGGAGAGGAGGCGGGGAGGCCTGTAAAAGGAGCCCGGGCTTGGAGAGCTCAGCAGGCCATCACTCACCGTCCAGTCCAGCTCTCTCCTTTTATAGATGTGACAACTGAGGCCCAGAGGAAAGTAACTTGTCCGCAGTAACACAGCACGTCAAACGCCAGGGCTGAGATTAGAATCTAAATACCTAGGACAGGGACTTGAAGAAAGGAGGAGGAGAGGAGAGAGGGCTACTGGGCCAGGGAGAAGAAGGAAAAGGACTCCAGTGAGGCAGGGAGGAAATTCCGAGAGCCAGAAGAGGAAGAAAGGAATCTGGAAATGGGGTGCAGCTTCCTGGCAAGCATGGAGACATGGGCAAGAGGAGAAAGACTCATTCTTAAGAGGCCAAATGAACACGGGCCCCAGGCTCATCTCAGGGTCAGGCAAAAGTGGGGGAGGGGAGAGAGGGAGGTCAATTGGGCCATATCTATGTAGCAAAGCAAGTCATTCTCTGGCCTGGAGGCAAGTCAGAGAGCCTCTGTAGCAGGTGAGGAACTCAGACTCAACTGTCAGCCTGCCCCTCAGCTCCTCCTGAGATGTTTGAACCTGTCAGCTGGCCCCTCTTCACCACCTGGCCCTCGGCATTGTGTGCAGGACTCCCAGTGTGGTGGGACACTTCCGAGAATGAAATGGAAGTACTAAACCGAGCACTGTGGAGGTGTCCAGGTAGCAAAGGCGTATATCTAGGACTCAGTAAGGAGCAGCTGCAGCTTTTGAGAATGGGACGCAGGCTCCAAAAATGAGAACTAACACAAGGCAGGATAGACGGAGTGCCAAGGGGGTCAGACGAATGGGTGAGGCGTCCTGTGGGTAAGAGGAGGGGAAAGACAGCTGGCTGCGGGGGGAGCCCGAGGAGAGCTGTTGGAAGACATAGAAACTGGACAGTCTTGGGAGAAAAGTGAGGAACAGAGACGGGAGGGGAGAGAGTTCAAAGCGAGGGAAGAGGTTTGCCTCAGTTCCCTCATTTGTAACATGGGAATAATCATAGTGAGGACTTATTCGAACTTTAATATTACAACTCGTGGCCCAAAATTTGGATTTTTGCAGCTGGAGCTCTGAAGCTGCTTGCAGAGCATAACTGCCATTTCGGTCTCTAGAATGCCCTGCAGAGCCAGCAGCCCCCTGCTAGAGAGAATGTTGATTATACTGTTTAATACATCATACTCCTTGCACCTTTGGTAAATAATACTCCCTGTACTATAATTGTGCGACCAAACAACTTTTTTGTTCTACAGGTCTGGGCTGAAACAAGGACTTGATAAATGCTTAATCATATATTACCCATTGTTCTCACCTTGCAACCCCATTTGCTGAATCACTGAGTCAGCCAACCAGAGAAAGTCCAGTTTGCCCCCACCAATCAGAAAACAAATGATGTAAGTTTATGATCGTTTCTCCTTGCAACCTATCTCTTTGATCATCATCAGCTCCTTGCATCTTTGGCCTTTGTAAATCCTGCCCTATTCCCTCCATTTTGGAATGTTTTCTTGGTTCACATCAAGGACTATATGTTTCCTGATTTGCAAATAGTCACCTGAATAAACTCTTCCTTAAATTTTTTTAAAAAGGCATCTCCAGATTTTTATTTATAGTATCCTCCTTCCTAGGTTTGTGAGAATTAGGTTAATACATGTAAATCACTTAGAATAGTACCTGGCATGTGGTAAATGCTCAATACATGTTAGCTCTTATTTGTGTCAGGAAGAAGTGGCACAAAAAGATAAGTCGATAGTGGAAAAATTAGGGAGAGGCTCAGATCACTGATTAAGAGCTTGGATTACAAAGTTTTGAGTAGGTGGGCAATGCACATGCAGAAAGAAGACACTGTTGGCCAGAGCAATGGGCAGGGTGGTAGGTCACAAGGATGCCAGTTCCGGCACGTCCTCTAAGTGTTATCACTGAGCAAATCCCATGACTCCACTGAGGATGTGTTGCCTGTTGTCTAAGGTCCCTTCTAAATTCTACGTTGCAAAGATGCAGACTTGGAAGAGAAGGCTGTGACTGCTTGGTGACTGCCTGGGTAATGAGGAACCCGATGAAAGGCGACACCAGGGAAGAGCGGGGTTCTCAGCCAGGATGGTTAAGTTAAGAAAAGGATTAGGTTTGGAGGAAAGAAAGGTGACCTTAGTTTGGACATACTGGCACACCTCATTTTATTGTGCTTTGCTTTACTGAGCTTCATAGATGTTGCCTGTTTTACAAATTGAAAATTTTACAAATTGTTACAAATTTACTTCCTTCACCAGCAAAAAGATTACAATTTGCTTTATTGTGATACTCGTTTTATTGCCATGGTCTGGAACAGAATCCGCAATATGTCTAAGCTATGCCTGTACTGAGTAGATGAGAGTAACACATCTCAATGGAAATAAGGGTCCAGGAGATGGTTAGAAATATAGGTCTTGATTCTGGGAACCATTGGCAGGGCAGTAATTAGAAACTGTGAAAGTTGATGCCAACAAATCTTCAAGGTGACTCTGAGGGATCTGCCTCTGAGGTCCCATGGCCCAGGCCCTGATGCTGATGGCTGGGAACAATGTTGGTGAAAAGACAGGATGGTGAAAGTAAACGCTAGAATCAACAGAGATGGAAATTTGTGGCTGCCCCTTAGAGGCGTGGGGATAAGCACACAGGGAGATTTGAAGAAAATGGTCCTAGAAGATCCTGATTTCAAAGTTGTCATCAATGGAAGGCTGCAGCTTTGTCCCCGGTCTTAGCATCAGTTCTAGGCCCTGGCCATTAGCCCTGGCCCTGGTAGCAAGCCAACCCACTCCCCACTAGGTCGTCCTGGCTACTGCCGTGGGTTTTCTTTCTCCGCTCTTTCCCCTCTTCTCTCGGGGGCTTCTGGCAAACTAAAAAGTCATCCAAGCCATCTTGTCACTGCTCAGTTGTCACCCATTCCTTTGCCTGCCCCTCAAATTAAAAAAATCTGTTGTGTTTTAAGTGTGTCAAGTCAAAAATGTTGGCTTTGAAATACAATTGCAGTAGGTTGCATTTCTTTTAGTCTGTAATTAGGAGCCAAGACCTAGAGGTTGACATGAATGTGTGGGAGATCTCAGATAACTCAGTGGCTCTGGGTTCACTGGAAAGGACCGTTTCTGGGTTCACTGGGGAGGCCTGAGGCACTGGGCAAGTAGGCTGCAATAGAGACTAGGTTAGAGAAGGTAGTTGTGGCTGCGGTGGTGGTATTGGCAGATAGCCAAAATTTCAAGAGCAATTGGCAAGAGAATCCCCTGAGATCAAAACAGTGAAGACCTGGGGCACTAAGACAATATCTATTTTATAATCTAAGTTGGGGGGATTTCCAAGGGTCTAGTGCCAATAGGAAATCTTGACTGTACCAGGAGACTAACTAACTCTTTCAGTCAACCATCACGGACTGAGCAACGAGCTCATGTCCAAGGGCCAGGACAGCCAGGGGGAACTAGCAGTAAGAAACATTTTATGTCTAACACTGTCAGAGGACTGAATATGGAGAAGGAAAAAAGGGGAATAATATGAATTGGGCTCTGGGCCATGCAAACCCAGATGGGAATTCAAACTTGTCGGGACCCTTGAGCAAGGATATATACTCCTACTCAGATGTATATACCCTTTTCCTTCCAACCTTTCCTACAGATAGAATACTATAGGTGCCAAACTCCCCGAGCTGAGGGTCCAGTCTCCTTTCCCCAGGACTCGCTGCTTTTTCACTTCTGAGTCTAATCCTAACCTCGCGCCTTATCCTTGAAAGTGTCATACTAATCATAAGAATTAAGCTCCGGGATGAGACTTTGCCCATCTCATGTCCCACATACTCTTCCATTCAAGGTTTTTCAAGCCTTATTTGTTCTCATCTGAGTCTAGTTTTCTCTTGGAGACCATTTTCAATTTCAGTTCTTCCAGGCACTTGGCCAAATGACCCATTCAAGGCTGAGAGTCTTGCTGACCTGGGCACAGGAAGTTCTGGGAAGTGAAGGACATTTCTGAATGGTTCTAAACAAATCTTTTTGTTCTTGTCCCTGACCCAGGATAACCTACTGAGTCCACAGTCTGACATAGAGTATGGAACAGCAGAAACAGGATCAGGTGACACTGTCTTTAATCAGTTGTAGAACTTTAGTCAAATCGATTACTTTCTGGGTCTCAGTTGTCTTTAAAAAATGATCTTGAAGGCACCCTTCAGCTCTGACAGTCTAGGATACTTTGCACCTGGCTCAGCTGGTCTCAGGACAGCCTCGGAAACCTGAAGTACTTCATGCCATTTGCAGTCTAGAACGTCTTTGTAGGGTGTAGGTCTCAAGGTCTAGTTCTGTTCTAACAGGAGATCTGAATGTGTTTGGACTTGGATCTGTTTCAAATTTCCAGGGTACATGAAGCATAATGTGTATAATCCTTTAAGACCTAGACCCTCATTCTCTCAGAGCAGAGCTAGGAACACACTGCTCACTGAGAGACACATGAGGGAGTACATGCCTGGGGTTTCACTGTTATGTGCAGGGGACATGGGATTGGAATTCTAAATCGGAAACTTCTGGGAAATACGTGGTAGGGGCTGGGGGTGAGTGGGGGAGGCCAGGGGAACCACAGGCAGAGACCAAGCTTAGTAGTCACTGGAGTAACTGAAGGAGTAACCGAAATTAAAAACGGTCTCCTAGAGAAAACTAGACTCAGATGAGACTAGCTGGAGCATGGAGGACAAACTGCTGATGGTCCAGGATAGGGAAGGCCGCTCTGTGTCAGTGCACCCTAGCTCACGCGCACACAGGCAGCAAGTCGGTCCCTGACCCATCTGTTCCTGCCCCATAGAAGCTCCTGTAGTTTTCTTTGGCTCAGGGAAGCAGAGGCATCCCCTGAGCCTTGGCCCCCCTCTGCCGCAAGCAACTGGCTTCCATTACCCCTGACAGCTCCGGAGCAATAGCCCAACCCAGCCCAGCCCCCAGCCCCAGTCTGGCTCAGTGCCATTCCTTTTATGTGAAGCTGAAAGGAAAGCAAGCAATGAGAGGGGAACCGTTTTTTTTGGCTGGGCAGAGGGTTGTAGAGCCCCAGAGTGCCCTCTCCATCACCAGAGACCCACAGCCATCTTCTTTCTCTTCCACAACCCACTGTGCTCCGAACCCACCACCCCTCCTGCTTATCCAGCCCTTCTTCCCCTCCCCCTCCTTCACATCCGGGGGGGGGGGGATTTCCCACTTGGCCGACGTCCCACGGTTTGGGTTTAGATTCTGGGAAGGGGCTGCACTATTTCCGACGCCCACCTCCAGGGGCGGAGTGGGGGTAGGAAGCCCGGGTGAGAGAGGCACTGATCAGATCACAGGCAGGATCGTTCTTGTGGGGTAGAAAGGCTGGCGCCGAAGAAAGGAGCACCCAGTCGCCCCAACCCTGTCTCCATTCTGCACAGCCTCTCATCCCTTTCCTTGCCGCCTGGGCCAGCGAGGGGCCCCTGAGGGCAGGGCCCAGAGGAAGCACCTGGCTGGGCCGGGCCGGGCCGGGAAGCGAAGGCTGGGCAGCAGCGCGGGGGGCCGAAGCAGGAAGCAGGGTCAGAATCTAGGGTCAGGCCGAGCCTCCCTCCCGGCCCCGCCGCCGCAACCTCGTCCTAACGCACTCCTCGGCTCCCAAGAGGCGGTCACATTGCTGATAACCGCTTCCCGTGGCGCGCCAGCTGTGAGCAGCTGCGCCGCGCCGGCCGCGGTCTCGCCGCCTCTCCGCAGCCCCGCCCGAGACCCCGCCCCTTGCGAGCGCGCCTCGGAGAGCAGGCGAGACGGCGGCGCTAGAGAGCCCGATCCGGCCGAGCCGCACGGCCGGAAGTGCCCGGGCTCGGACAGAGCTGGGGCTGCGAACTTCCGGCTCAGGCGCCTACCTCGACGAGTGCGAGACCGCTTCGGAGCCGAGGCCAGCTGATCAGGTGAGACGCACGCAGGCGCGGTCCACGGCCCCTCGGGCGGTGGCTGGACTCGGGGACCCGGGACGGGTTCTGGTCTGGACAGGAGTGTGCCGCCCGAGGCTCAGTCCCTCCTCTTTGCAGGATGATCACAGACGTGCAGCTCGCCATCTTCGCCAACATGCTGGGGCGTGTCGCTCTTCCTGCTTGTGGTTCTCTATCACTACGTGGCCGTCAACAATCCCAAGAAGCAGGAATGAAAGTGGCGCTTTCTCTGCCCCAGGTAACGGTCCGGGGCTGTAGCGCCCAGCCCCCGGAGAGTGGAGTGGCGAGGCCGCGCCAGGGCCTGCAGGAGTTCGAAACTTCAAATAAGACAGTGTCGGGCCAAGTATGATACAGTCCAGAACTGGGCCCCATTATCCGCTCAGAGGAGGGAGTGCCTCGCAGTCCCTTGCCCCCACCCCCTTAAACTGTTCCTTGCTAAAATGGGGTGGATTTCCTAATCCCCCGGAACCCCAACTTCATGTGGTCCCCAGATGTCCAAGTTGAGGGTACAAGGAAGTATGACACCGGTAGGAATAAAGATACCAAGGATGCCATCCTCGTATGAAGATTTGGGCATTCACGTAAATAGTCCTCACTTTTAGGCTTTTATTTAGGCAGAGTTGTTTTGTGAGGGGCTGTAAAGGTACAGAATTCTATTACCATGTTCTGGGGCAGAGGGCACTGATTTAGGGGTTGGCTACTGTAGACCCAAATCATAGAGAAGGGTGGTGGTGGTGAAGGGCTTGGAAACCAACAAGTGTGGGTCAACAGGAAAGGGGGAAGAGGCTGGATGAGTTGATTCCTGAAGGACTTCCTCAGAGGAAAGCTGTGGCATTTTCCTTACCTCAGGTCTTTCCCCCTCTTTTCTAGGGTTCCAGGACATAGTCTGAGGCAAGATGGAGGGTGTGAGGGGCCTTCACACTTCACTTCATCCCTTCTATCCATCACAACATACAAAGCAACTACACCTGGATTTTTCCAAACAACTTTTATTTCCTCAAAGTCTTCTTTAATCCTATGGAACAAGAAGCTGCCACTGAATAGGGCCCAGTATAGGGGCTGCTTTCTTTTCTACTCCCTCCCCACCCCAATATAAAAATATAGATTTTTTTTTGTGGTCCCAAAATCTTGTGCTGTGGAGGGAGGGAAGGGGTGTCATATTCCCTGCTTTGTCCTGTCTCAAGGTGATGCTCTGCGATGCCTCAGAGCAGTGTGGCTGGCATTCCAAGGAGCTATAGTTGTCACATGGAACAGCAGCTGAGGGGAGGGGCTAGCACGTTTCTCACCGTATTCCCCATCTTGTGGCTATATCCTGGGCGTGAAGGTCAAGGCATCAACCCGGGGAGAAACAGTGAGTGGCGGAGATTTAGGGACAAAACAAACCTCAGGTTGGCCCAAGGGCCCCCCGCTGTAACAAGTCCGGGACTGGGAGTCAGATAGACTACAGGAAATAGGAGAAAAGGCAGGGGCAGAGCGGGGCCGTGGGGGCCCGGCCTGAGGCAGCCTGCAACAGAGAAGGGAGAGGAATCAGTGTTGTGAAAACTCTGCCCCTCTTCTGGTCTGTTAGCCAGGGACTGGGAGATGAGAGAGGCGAGATGTATAAGGATAGGCAGGTTGCGTAATGCACAGTGGTCTGATGCTGGAAACAGCCAGCTCCTAGGCCTTAGACCCTAACTAGAAATTGTTTTCTTATTCACTGAAGTGAAGACTGAGGCCATGATGGGGGAAAAAAATCAGGGACTAGATTCTTAATGAAAGTACATTTTAGTCTTTTTGGGGTCAGAGGGAATAGGGAAGGAAGAAAATGATCCTGTATGGCAGAAATGGGAATGAGGGAATAGAAATGAGAGATGGATGGGGCGAGGGACTGGACCCTGGTGCTCACCCTCGTGTAGAATGGGGTCCCAGCTCCAGCTCACTGCTCTCCCTGGTCCGGGGGATAGGGGATGTGGGGCCCGAAGAGCCTCTCATCCCTCTGCGAGTCGGCGGTGAGCCCTGGCCCAACCTGGGCCTAGCCTGTGTGGACAAGGGGTGGGCTAAGAAACGGGGTTCTTCTATGAACTTTGCTTCTGGAGTTTCCATGAGTAAGAGTATAGTTTAGTGGTCAGCACAGGCACCAGGGACCTTGAATGTACTGTCCCTAGCTGAGAGGGTAAGGCAGTATAATAGCTGGAGACCTTTTGCATTAATCTGTGACACTATACTCCAAGTCTTACTTAACTAGGGGAGGCAAAGGGATCCAGTATTTAACCTCCATGGTTATACCGTGGCCAAGATCTGGCTGAGTAGAGAAGTACTGTGTAGAAAGAGGTTAGGGGATTGGTAGATCTTCCTCAGAGGCTTCTGTGCCTCAGCCGCTGCCAGAGCAGCTTAAGCTTCACTCAACCAGTCACCTCCTATACCCAACTTTAGTCAACCTAGCATGGGGATCGGGACTGAATCAGAGTTGGTGGCACAGCTGTTCCTAGGAGCAGTAACCAGATGTGTTACCTGGGGAATCCGGGACCCCTCTTGGCGGGAACTCTCCTCGGGCAGGTCTGGGCAGAAAGAGAGGAGAAGCTAAGGGGAGGGGCAGGCAAAGCCAAAGCTAGCAGGCTGAGGCTGGGGTATATCTGGCAGGGACACAGGTGAAAGCAAGCAAGAGACCTGGCTGAAGGGGATGGGGACACTGGACAGGCAGGCATTCGGACACCAGAGCAGCTCTCTGATAGAGCTGCGGGGAGAGGTTGTAAAGTAGTGCCGGGCATTCTCCCTCCCACTACCCAGACGAACGTTGCCTCATTGGGCTCTGCCAGAGTGATGCTGGAGACTGGGGAAGACCCAAAAATGTTACCTGTAATCGGGTCTTGATACAGGGGATCCGAGTTCCAGTCCCTAGAAGACCTTTCCCAATCACCATGACAGCCTCTTTGTCCCCTGAGGACAGGAGTGAGCAGCTGCTCCCTAGGGAACAAAGGAAACTGTTATCGGGGTAGGAGCCATTGGCGTTGTTGACTTTTTGGGCTGGATAATTCTTTGTCATCTTGGGCCATTGTAGTAGGATGTTTAGCAGCATCCCTCGCCTCTACTCATTAGCTGGCATTTCTTCCCCTGCCCCTCCCCATTTGTAGCAACCAAAAGTCTCCAAACATTGCCAGATGTCCTGGGGACAGCGGGGTGGTTGCTCCTGGTTGAGGAGCTTGACATGTTCTAGTCTAGTCTCAGGGTGAAGCAGGAACTTGGAGCTTGAATCAGAACCATTCAAACTGAACTATTCTGTGAATTTGTAGACCTCAGAGCCTGTTCCAATCAAATGTATAAGCATTTAAAGATCGAGTCAGCAGTACCAAGACAGGTGGACTGAGGGCCACCCAGTGAAGAGTTAAACAGATGAGGAGTAGTGGGCTCTGAGGTGGATGAAGATGCTGGACTAGAGTCTTAGAAATTGTTCCCATCCAGTGTTTTACACAGCTGCGTCTGTAACTTAAAAGGAGAGCAGACGGCCAAGGTTTTATGTGGATGATATGATCACATTTTCCTTCTTCAGTTCTAATGCCCAGCTCCTAGAGTCAGGGAACTTGAATGTAGGGAAAGTCCTCAGGTTCCTCAACTATAAAAGTGAGGATTAAGTGAGATAATGTGCTTAGAGCAGTGCTTGCCACATGATAAATGCTCAGTAAATGGTAACTTATTTTGTTACCAAGATGTTCATTAAATTCCATTTTCATGTACAAGGCATGGGTGTTAGGGATTTAGGATAATCCAGGAGGAAAACTGATGCCCCTGGTTTGGAGTGGCCTGTATTACATCGAGTCAAGAAGGAAGTCCAGGTGAGGTGACAATGGAGCTGGAGGGATTTCTTCATGCCTAGTCCGGAGCCCGGTCTATGCCCTGCATGGTAAGTCAGGAGAGGGGCTGGCCAACTCAGATTTCAGTGGCAGCGGGTACAGACCTGATATGCCGAGTGAGTTGGACAGTAGGCAGGAGCCCATGTTGCGTGAGGAGACGAGACTAGAACTGGCAGGAGTTGGGAATGGGGCCAGGCTGCTTGAAATAGGGCGATGGGTCAGTGGCTGCTGCCGCCGTCTCCTGTCCTGGCTTCTGGGCTCTGAGTGGAAGAGAGACAAGCAAATAAAAGGGCAAGTGAGGTACTGTCACTCCACTGCCCCATTGGCTCTCCTTGGTCAGAAGATGCCTGTTTTCAAGCTTGTCATCACACCAGCATCCCTCTGCTGAAGTAAATCTAAGATGAGTAGAAAGACCTCTAATATTTATTCCAGTTGTCTGGTTCTCGGCCAGTCCTCATCCTACTTCAACTGTGCGTAGCTAACCAACCTACTCACCCACCAGTTCATTCATTCTTCTGGCAAGGAAGTTATTGAACTTGGCTTCTAAAACACAGCTTTCCTAGGTTCTCGTAACTAACTCTAACTGCTCTTCAACTACTCTTCCTGCCCCTTAAATGTCAGTGTACCCCCTCTCCTGCTCAACATACTTTAAGCTTCCAAATCTCTTTCTGGCCCTTTCGGAACTGCAGTGCTAATTGTCCACTGGACACTTCTACCTCGCAGTCTTATGACCCAAACAAAATTCATTTTCTCCCACACTTCCTTTTGTTCCCCCTATATTGGTAAAGACTCTGCTAGAAACCTTGTTTGATCTTTCAGTTCCTTGCTCACATTTAGATTGTGTTTAACCAAATCTGAACAATTCTACCTCTGCCTTCACTCGAATTCCTCTTTTATCTTCCCTTGCCATTGTCAGTATCCAGATACAGGTCATTATTGCTCATTCAGGCTTTTGAAAAGAAAAAATCCCCACTGGTCTCTCTTTACAATCCATCCTTTACACAGGTGCCAGAAATTGTTATTCTAAAATATAGACCTGATCAGAAATCATTCTGGCTCAGGCAAGGGGGAGACAGTGAAGGTGTTTTAAAGGACAGCGTCTAAACCTTTCACAATGGCATTTAAAGCCCTGTCCGCTGGGGTTCCGGTCTGCATGTCCTCAGCAGGATGCTGACTTGATCCTTCCCACACTGTACTGCAGCTCCCAGGGCTACTAGCTGTGTGGGTCCTCAGCAGTGTCTATTTTTTAGTGAAACCTTGGCAATCTTATATGTCCCGTCTCAAATGTCACCTATGTGAAGCCACCTTGACCATTACAGGTAGAATTAATTGTTCTGGCTTCATTGTCCTTTGTTCACTTGGCTAGTAATTGTTTATGGTTTCTGTTTGCTTAATTAAATAAGTTAGTACCTGTATAAAAGAATTAATGTCTGGTACATAGTAAGTACTCAATAAATGGTGCCAATATTCTAATTAGAACTTGAGCCACTTGAGGTAAGGACCTTCTCTACTACTGTATATCCCAGTGCCTATAAAATACTGCCTGGAAAACAGAGACCTTGATAAACATTTTGTTTACCTGAATAGCAGACACCCACTGCAGACCATGAGCTGGCTCAATAACTAAGGGCATATCATTATACCCTATGGGGCAGCTCTCTAGTCCATTCATTGTGCCTAGTGTCTCACTGTGAGAAGTTCTGAAAGGTGAGGGCCCACTGGCATAAATGGTTGCTGGGTGGGGTAGGGAGGCTCTCAGGTTTGGCATGTGCTTCCTCACCACAGGACAGCAGGTACTAAATGCTCTCAAACTGAATGAGCTATTAACCTTCATGGAGTTGAATCTGATAGGGTTTCTAGGATGCCAGTTGACACCTAACAAAGCAACATATGTTAGATGTGAAAAGCCCCCAGCTTAGGAAATAGGCGACAACTTCATCTTGTCTAGCTATACTGAGAAGCAGCAGGCATTAACAGGGTTATTTATGGAGGGGCCTAAACCAAATCTTAAAAAATTTATACTTCCATGAATAAAGACTAGAAGAAAGAAGAGATGTCAGGATGGACACTACTCTACCTTTGAGGGGTTTGCTGAGATGCTGGGTATCAGTTAAGAGTCTTAAGACCACAGCCAAGCGAAAACAACCAGACCTTACGGGGCTAGCAATAGTTGGGACAGTGATGCCAAGACAACAGAAGTCAGATTCAAGGCCATAGTCAAATAACCTGGAACATTACCTGCCACCAATGACTTAGGAGATACTGTAGAGCCCACACCTGGGTATTTCTTTGGTTAAAACAGGGATGTCACTATGATGTCCCAAGTAACAGTGCACAGTACACAGAAAAAATGAACTTGATAGAGGGGGAAATAGCAGGTTTCTAGATGGTCTGAGAAATCTCCATACACAGAAGCATGTTGAAATGACATTAAGGGATGAAGCCTCACCCAACCCAATAAAGGATGAGAGCGAGCAAGCAAGAAAACGGGTGAAGGCCTTTGGGACATTTGTAGGTTCTAGTAAGAAACTACATGACACTCAAGAAAGTAAAAGCAGAACAGGCCTATGGTGTTAAAAAGGTCAGTGTGAGATGTAGGGGTCATGGGAAAGGTACTAAGGCTACAACTCAGGAATCCTGCCCCAAGAGAGTTTCAGGATAGAAGACAAGGTGTGGTTTCGTGGGCACGCCTGGTCTGAAAAATGTAAGGCTTTTAAAGATAGCATTTCAATCATCACTTAAAAGACTCTCTTAAGATATGTCCAGGTCTGCCTATAAACTTGGCAGTGGGAGCGCACGGCCATTGCTCAGGTCTTGGATTTTGGCCCAGTGTAATCCAGGCCTGCGTGGTCCCCATTGAGGCAAAAATCGGAGGAGCTCCAACTCTCTTATTTCTTGGTGCTGAGCTATAGAAATAGCAGCTTAAGGCGGGGTGCAAGAGTGATATGTGATCAACTACTAGAGGTTGTGAGATGATGGTAATCAGCTATAAGTTCCATTTGGGGAGTGGCAGGATAGTCCTGGGGCAAAAGTCTGAAAGGAAAAGCCAAATTGACCTCACTATTGTATGAATTAGAATGGGTATTCTAAGGCCTCACAATTTACAGCAGTTATGTGCCTTGTGCCTAGGTCCTGCATCATTCCCCCCGAAATGTCTTTGGAACTGTCTCTACACGTAGCACCTCAGATCTTAATTTAATCCCTGGGACGATCACAAACCTGATTTATGCCCTCTGAGGGATAGCAAAGTTACACAAGTATTCATGGAACTCCCAACTTCTTGCCTTTTGTTTGTTTAGCAAGTATTTGCTGATCATTTAGTAAGTGCTAGGCACAGTGCTAGGTACGGTGCTAGGTGATAAGGGAATAAGTAGATGTGTTAGGAGACATTTCCTGCCATCAAATAAGTTTTAACCTGCTATATAACATGAAACTTGTTTGCAGTAGAGAAAGTAAAACTGGTGATAGTGCTGGAGGCACACTCCCTGTGTCCTTTGACTCCCTTCTCAGAGGAACCTCCAGTTACCACGGGACGAGCTCCTCTACCAAAAGCTGCCTGTTCGCTGAGCCAAGGCATCGTATAGGCCAAGGAGGGGTTCTAGTAAACCCCGGGTTTAACTGCCAGAGCTGGGAGAGATGAGAGTGGCAGAGACAGGACAACCGCTGAAGACGTTAGGCTCAAGTCCTTTGTCTTTCACCCCAGTTTCCTGCTGGGTAGGATGGGGGCCAGGGCATGTTCCAGTTTGAGTGAGACTGTGCTTGAAACCAGGGCCAGGACTAGGATGAAGCGAGAGGCATACAGGGTGTACAATATGGGAAGGCCCCTCCCTGGCCTTGAGATCAAGTGTCTTTTTAAATTGTGTGTCACGGACACTTCACTGACCTCCCCCTAGTCCTTTCTCTGTTTCCATCAATACATAACCAATAGGACTGGTTTACCGCTCCACCTTCCTCCTAGCAGGCCCTCTGAGCTGTTTGCATCTGCTTTTGCACAGCTATCTCGCAGACTTAAGACCTTCCCAAGTGATCTCTCCCTCCTCCTCCTCCAAGGCTCCTGACATTGCTGTCTGCACTTCTGAGCCAGTGGACGAGAACTTGACCACAGGTCTGAGAAGGTGATGTTTTGCAGCATGGGAGGAGGAAAAAAACCCTGGCACTACAGTCGGGACACTGGGAGTCAAGGCTTCCTTAGAGGCTCTTCTCGCCCCCTACCCCAGGAACATTCCTGTTCACCCCAAGTTGGCAACTTATTGACCTTTTAAAATGTCATTTTCCAGCCTCTGAGAACAGAACCTTTCAGACTAGGTCCCTGAACCTCTGCCTTAAGTTTCTGACTGAGCTGCCTAGATCTTTCCTGAAATTTTCTGGATAGCCCAGTCTCATGTTTTGTTCTAGCCAATAAGGGATACTCACTAATTACATAGTTAAATATAACTTTTATACATTAGTGGAAATTTTTATAAATATAAGTTCACAAGTCACAAAAATCCTTTGTCAAATCACAATCCCGGCTTGGGATATGGAAAGTATAGCTGCTTTATAGTAAGAGCTTAGAGGAACGGGGTCGTGTTCCTGTCTGAGAAGACCAAGTATGTCCAGATATGGCCGGGCCCCAAAAGCCAGATGTGTGGGAAAGGAAATGCCACACAGCCGCAGCATAGATCGATCACACTGGACAGAGAAGTAGTTCCAAGGGTTGAAGATGCCAAGTCCACACACCATCTGCATCACAGGTCCCTGTCCCATGCCTAGGCCAGTCTACCATCCTGGAGTCATAGCAGGGACTTTAAATAAGAGACAAAGCAGCAAAAACTGCATCACTTGCCCAGGAGAACATAGGAGGCGAGAGTCCCAGGATCTGACCTTTCAGATCTTCACAGTATTCCTGATTGGTGTTCTTAGTGACCTTCTTCTTGACCCCTTGCCTTTAGAGACATAGCTTCTCAGTTCTTAGAAATATTTATTCAAGTTCCTGGGGTGTGTCTATACTCAAACCATCTCTTTTTCTGCTTCTAAGCTCATTTACCTGGGGGAACACAGCTTCTCACTTGGTTTTACCTGTACCTTATGTGGATGACTCATAGGTCCAACGCTAATGTCACCTTTACTAAAGTTTGGCCCTTTTCCTGCCTGCAGGACATCTCCACATTGATAGCCCATGACATCCAAGCATGTCTAAACCAGATAAACTCATCACTTTTTCCTCAACAGTGTCTTAATGTCACCATGACCTTTCCTTTAGCTTGTGGCCTTGAAGCTCTTAGTCCATCTCTTCACCATCACTGAGTCCTGCCACTTGTTTTAATAGGTATATTCGTCTCTCCTTTCCAGGCCCTGGTATAGGCTCTAGTCTTCTGATGTATAAATTACTCCAAGGATCCCACCTCCCTTCCCTTGCCTGATATTTACAGTTCACAGACAGCTCTCTCACATAAGCCTTTTGTCCCCATCATTCTCAGGAGCCAGCTACTACACTTGCTCTTTGTTCACTCTATGCAGTGGCTCTGGTCCTGGCTATCATCCTCATCTCAGGAATGTATCTGTTAAACTATATGTCACCACCCATTCTTCAAAACCATTTTTCAACTGAACATTCTTTGGCTAATTACTCTTGTGTTTATCTCTGACAGTGGCCTCCGCAGGTCCCCTGTACATTTATAATGTGTGTGTGCTTTTATACTGTGTTTACTGTCTTGTGTCCCTTATTAAGTTTTAAGACAGACAACTTTGTACTGACTATGCCTGTTTTCTATTAGTTATTTTGGAAAGTAACAAAGATAATTCATGTTCCTCACTCAAGGAGCATAATCCAGCACTCTGCATTGGGAATGGGGACAGGGAGGATGTTTAAAATTGCCCAGAATTCTCCAGTGAGGACCTAGAAAAGGCTTTACTAGTAATTTCCCTTTTGTGGACAGAGAAAGAGAATTTATGATGCTGATATTCCTTCCCAGGAACTATGAGTAAAGAAGAAAAGAAGTTAGAAGGGAAACTTTATCTGGATTTCAGATGAGTAACTCACATATACCAGAGCATGGAAAGACACATTTGAATAACTCTGCCACTTAATCGCTGTGCAATCTTAGACAAGTCACCCTTAAACAGCCTGTTTCCTTGTCATAAAATGGAAATGCGATCTATCCCACAGGGTTCTCATGAGGATTAAATATATTGTTTTGGTCACTGTTTAATGTTATTTAAATATAAGGTATTACTATTAATACTCTCCTTCAAACACAGTGTGCAAAAGTTTCCTTTCCTAATAAAGGCATAATCTCAGAGAATGGAGCTTGGCATATAAGCGGAAGCAACTATGATGCATGTCAGGGATCAAACGAACATCTTATTGGTCAAAGCTGGGAAGGACCATCGCTCTCCTCTGCGGTTGCTCTGACTAGCGCAACCCGATCACCGCAGCAGTGACCCGGTGCATGTTTCCAGTCCACACCGAGAGGTCTGGTGCAAGCTGAGTAGAGGGAAGTGCTAACCAGGATGAGAGCAGCTGGAGAACCAGCAAAACTCTTAGTTCCAGCTCACAAGCCTCCTCCATACTCTGGCAAGATTTCTGTAGCCCAGAAGCCACACACAGTATTGATTTGTGGTTTCGCGTATTTCCAGAAGTGGCGCTGCCACAATTTCTCCCCACCACAGTCCACATCACTCCCAGGGAATGGCTCTGTAGTCTTTTTCCTCTTCTTCTTCTCTAAAGGCCCATCTGTTTCTGGTATACATTTTGACCCAGAATCTCTCGTCTTACCAGGCAGGGTCTCATCAGGCCAAACTAGGGGTATTGATGCAAAGTCGAACAATTGTGGCTGCCGCTGGAAGGAGCTGGACTGCCTAGAACTAAAGCTGTCTAGTTCCACTTTTCTTTGGAGGAGTTGGAACCCTGACATCACCTTCTGATAGGCTCTGAAGCCAGGAGCAGTTCAGCCCACAGGACCTTGGACAGGACTCTCCGTCATCCCACAGGGCTGCAGTGTGGACCGGGAGGGCATTTCCTTATCCTGCCTCCAGTGAGACAGCCCGGCACTGTCCTTGAAGTGGAGGCTCCATGTCTCAGTGTAGCCCTGCTTTGGCTCGTGTTTCATCCTTAGAAACCCCCCTGCTCCCAGCATGTGCTAAAGCACAGATTCCCAGGACTCCTGCCTATGCCACACACAATACCACTCTGGAGCTCGTGCGCAGGGAACACCGAGGTCGCAGGAGAGGCTACAGACTCTGCTATAAACTAATTTTATTGGTTCACCCCTTGGTCCCAGGCCAAGTGTGTATCTTCAAGCTCTCACTTCCCCCAGCAATGCCCCAAACAACTGAACACCTGTTGCAGGGGCTCCCAGACTAGCTTACCTCTCACGGGGCCCAGCACCCGGTGGCTGACCTTTTGGGTGCTAGAGCCCAGGCCTGGCAGCCCTGCAGGCCGACTGCCATGAAAAGGAAAGCTGGGGGAGTTCTTCATCTGTGGAGAATTTTGTTGGCTGCTGCTGCTACCGCCAGCACTTGTGCCAGTGCTGAAACTTCGTGTGCGGCTCAAGGTATTTTCAGAGCAGGAAACAGGCAAGCCACTGCAAAGAAGCAGATGCCAGTTAACCCTGGGCCAGGGAGGTTGTGTCTCAAGTCTCTCTGCACGGTCTGATGCTCAGTAAAGCTTCACCTCTGGGGTGGAAGGGAACAGGGACTTGTTCCAAGAAAGAGGAATCCTTGTCAATTAAGGTACCTAAGCTTGGCATACCGGCTGATCTCAGAAAGCCTAGATGCCCTTGTTCACACATACATGCTCCAGCAGAAAATATACCAAGAGCCACAAGGGCCATCCCTGGGCAGCGTTAACTCCCAGTGAATTCCCTTTTAGTGCCTTGGTGCTGGCCTTTGGACCTCTCTTATAAGTCATTCACAACCGCTGGGAGCTGAACCCTGCCCCCACCCAATTATATTTGATTTTGAGCAGGGCTCTGAAGCAAGGAGTCCCCTAGCCTGATTTTGAAATATCTAGGAAGTCTGAAACTTCAGGTAAAAGGGAAGAGGATCCCATTCTCAAAAAAACGAGCTAATCTTACAAGAATTTTAATTTTCCCTGAAAATATTCACCATTTGGTCTTTTTGGAAGTAGGGGAGGAACACAGATCTGTGAACTCCTCACTCTACAGCCCTGTGCCACTTTCAGGCCCTTTCTCCCTTCCACCCTGCTGGTCTTACTTGTTACTTTTGGGTGGAGTTCGAGAGCCCTTCTTCTTGTTGATACCCACATTCACAGTGCTGCTCAGGCCTCGGCTGCTACGCACATGTTTTAGCATCCAGGCCCGGAGGTTTGTGAGGCTGCTGTGCTCTGACAACACGATTCGAGGCCATGGATTGCATTCTGCCATGTCCAGAGCTGCAATGGCCATAGCTCGTCCCACCTGTGGGGGAGTCCAGTTTGGCTTAGTGCCTTGGTCTTCCAACCCAGGCTGCTGTGTTGAAGTAAAAGGGAAGGAGAGGCCAGACCTCAAGTTTGTTCAGTGGGTACCCTAATCTTTGTGTATGGGTTGCTTATCCCAAGTAAATTTAGAGCTATTCCCTAAACTATTGTTCATTTGGAGGCCCTCACCCATTATTAGCTGGGGCAAGTGTGCTTTCTGGCTGGCAGCAGGAAGGAGTTCTCCCAGCAAGAGGAGTTTGGATCTCTTCTATAACCCACAGCTCTCCTACTCTTGTGTGTCCCGTAGAACACTGGGGATCATCAAGACCACTGTAGAGGGGGTACTTTTAGCCTAAGAATGAACTAACCCAACAGAAAGAGGAAGACAAGCTCAGAGGCAAAGACTCTGACTCAAATGAGCTGGGAGACTCTCTGTGGCAGGTGGTCAGAAATAGGGCACAGTCACCCCGTCAGTGCTACTAGTCAGAGGCCTGTACCTAACGACTGAGGAGAGTGACCAGCGGTGAGACGGTGACAACGGTGAGCCTCGTCTCAGAGCTTAGGGTCAGGCAGCGGGAGTGAAGGCTTTTCCAGACTTTGAGGTTCCCCTTTCCCCACTTATCCCACGTAGTCATACCTGCTCAAACAGTTCCACAGTGTATCTGGAGGGGAAGGCTGGTGGGGGAGGGGGGCTGGCACGCCCGTTGTCATGGCACGCAGCAGGGATGCTGTTGACTGAGCGTCCAGTGTTGTAGTTGCATTCAAGTGTGTAGCTAAGACACAGAGACTTTTATCAGTGTCCTGCCTGGACAGAATCAGGACAAAACCATGGGGGCAGCCTATGTGGTCTAAGGAAGTAATCGCTTGTAAAAAAGTAGAAACGAAGAGAAAGTCCTAATCCCCAGCAACTACCGTTGGTGTTGTGTCACACACCCAAGAAGTCTCAAAAGGTAGAGTCCCAGACTGAAGACAATAATGCTAATTGTGAGCCCGCCTTTTGAGAAGACTTGGGCCGTCCCCTGCCCCTAAACCCTCTAGACTGGTATTGCTTTCTTTAGGGAAGTTATTTCATCAACCGTATCCCAATTTCCACCCAACCTGTGGATTATCCCTGAGGCTTTGTAGATTGCAACCCGGCCGCTTCCCTCCTTAGACTGGCCATCTCTGCGGTCTCGGGCATACATGTTTTTCTCTGAGAAATTGCAGCCCTGGAAGTCGAAGTGGGCTGAGTTCAAGGAGATGAGCTTTGGATACAGCATATTTTCTACCTGTTCGGAGGAGGAAAAAGGCAACTCAGGAGAGATAGAGAAGGGTCAAGGGCAAGGAAGAGATGGCAAGCATGGGGGCCATGTGTGACTTAATAACAAGAGATACCTTCACAACCATCAGCACTAGTCAGCGTTTCTTGAATTCTCAGGAATGTTTGACGTTATTTCCAGGTGTTAGAAAGGTACAATCCTACCTCTTTTTAGTTCTTAGCTTCTCTCCAATACTGCAAAATTGTCCTTCTTTCCTGGTTTCCCAAACTCTAGAAAACACTATGATGCCAACAGCTTGACCCTCTTTCAGAGGTCATGATGTAATGACTGAGACATAAGGCCCCCTGCCATCCCTTCTTGGCCCTCTGAAGATTGTTCAGAAGTAGTGCACCTTTTCCAGCCACAGGCCTTCCTGTCAGAACGACACCTTCCCTCTGTTCACACCCTAACCTTTATTTCTTAAGCTGCAACACTTCATACATTCACGTGACATTCTGTGGATTCCTACCTGGGTGTTCTCATCACTAAAGCTGTTTCCATACATGAAGCAGCCCCTCTTGGAGGCATGTCCGTGCAGGTCCACATAGTAAGCGACACCACTCTCTCTGGGGGGGATGGTGTCGGGGGCTGGCTGCTCAGCCTCGGCAGACTGTTGTGGCGCAATCCACACACTGTTGGGCTTCTGGTCTGCTGGTTCAGTCTGTGTCCAGGTCTCAGGGTTATCCCCGTTAGGTGAGTGCCCAAGGTGAGCTTCGTTATGGAGATTGTTGGCTTTCTCAAGGTCAGAAAGGGAAACTTCAGGAGAGAGATGAGGACTGTGCTGGTGCTCAGAGGGGCTCTGGGAGTTCAGACGGGAGTGCACGTGGTGGTAGAGAAGCACAGCTTTGGCCCCGTAGATGGCCGGGTGCAGGACCGCATCAGGCTTCAGGTACTGACGGTTCAGATTCACTCCACGTGAGTCTGTGCTGTAGGGAAACAAGGACTAAAGCAGGGTCTAGAGGGCTGGGCCAGCGAAGGAGACACCAGAGTAGATGCAAAGGAGACTATGGGAGACTGACTTATAAAGAAGTGAGAGGCTGAAGTTCCCTTAGGGAACAATCGAGGACAGGCCCTCTCCTTGATCTGCTGTTACTCCCACACAGAAACCTAAGGATGTGCCTGCGTTATTCCAGCTCTGCTCCTTCCAGAGAGTGCCACCAGATGGGATCTCATTCCTTCTCGGGTCACTGGATGACTAGAGGGGCCTGCCCTTGTAAGGATGTGAGAGGATTGGGAATACAGGGGAAGTCAGATGAGAAGATGACGGTACTTCTCTGAAATGCAGGGATGAGGGGGACTGGGAACAACCCAGACAGGCTGTGGATGCTTCTTACCGGTAGTGGCCCCGGACCACACCATCAGGGTTCAACATGGGAATCAGCTTAAAGACAAAGAGGCGACGCAGGGTTTGGGCCCGGGGATCATCAGGTCGAAGGATGAAGTCCAAAAAGCCATTGAAGACAAAGCTAGATGGAGTCTCCCCAGGGTGTACCCTACTGCTTAAGAAGAAGATCTGAGATGGAGAGGAAAGGAGTCATTAGGTCAGTTACTTTGCTGTTCCATTGAACAGTATATAGGTGGCAGGGCGGTAGTGGTGGATGAGGCAGGAATAGCCACTGGACTTCTAGTTGGCTGAGTTTGCAAGTGGAGTGGGAACTGTCACACTTGCCTCAGACTGTAGGCTGAGGCTGTGTCCAAGATGCCTAGAGATAACGTAGCCTTAAGCTATCAGCTGTGCCTGGACTAGAGAAAGGCCAAGGTCCTACTTTTGTACTACTCCCACTCACCTTCTTGCCTGTGAAACAGAATGGTCGAGGGGTCCCAATATCAGGAAACAGCTGCTCTAGACGGGGCTCTCGATCTTCTCGAAGCCCATGGCAGGAACTGATCGTTAGCAGATCTACACGAAGTCCATCCAAAGAATAGCAAAGGATCTCCCGGTGGTAGTAGATGGTATCCAGGGGGCTGAAGGGGTAAAAATCATAAGCCAAGAGAAGTCCCTAAAGTCCTGGTGAGAGGAGGGCTTTGTCACGAGCCCAGGACTTGTAGGACCCACCCTAACCTTTGGGCCTTATAGTCCACACTGTTAGAGGAGGATGAGGGTTTGGTGGCTCTGCACTGCCAGAACGCAGAATACAGGATGAACTTGTTTTTCCCCAGTTTATGGCTCCCTGGATTACTTTGCATAAACACAAAAGTTGCCCTCTGTTGGACAGGAAGAAAGGTATGCTGAGCAATGGCAGTGCTGGCTAAATTCTAGATAACTGATGGAGCTGGGATAGTAAGGGCATGAAATGGGCAGGTGGGTGAGTAGTGTGTATAGGTGATGCTGAGATCAAGGTCACACAGAAACATATCTGTCAAAGGTATCCAAAGTCCCACATTTTGTACAGAGAAAAGGACTGATAAAGTTTTGGTTCAGGGCTCTTAGAGCAAATTCTAGAAGCAGCAGAGGGATTGTCTAGTCCAGGACTGTAGCAGAAGTAAGAATAGGGTTGGCACCTGCTATGGGTAGGGTAGTTCTCCAGAAAGCGCTGGTCTAGCTGGTTTAGCAAATCCTGGCAGTCACTGTAGGAGAAGGGGTAGCAGAAGGCGAAGAAGGTGGTGGCCCCACGGCCCTCCACAAAACGGTGAACAAAGGATAACACAAACTGCGTCTCTGTCATCTGAGGAGCAGAGGAGGAAGAGGGAGGGGCAATATGCCATCGGTGTCAGAACTAAGATCCTATTGGGGTCACCAGGCACTGACCTCACACCCTCATCTCATTTACCAACTTCCCTCCCTGTGAGACCTTCCATTATGGCAGCCAGCTCCTTCGAGGCTTCCTGGGGCAGGGGCTTATCTTGGACTCCAGCTAGCGCTGCCGGGAAAGCTGGTACCAAAACTTGGTGTCCTGCCTGCCTAGAGCTCTGTATTGAGGGTAACACCTCTTTCCTGTCCCTCCTCTACTTTTAGCACCCAAGTCTGTCTTTCTTTCTCATTAAGAACTTACCTCAAAGGTGGGCCGATCTCTAATGCGTTCCCAGCGTGGCCGGGTAGGCAGTGTACGCACAAAGGGGGCCATGCCCTGGGAATACAGCTTACTTTGCTTGTTCATGTTCATAATATTGATCTTGATGAGTTTTCCTGGAGATCCTCCCCGAACACTGAAGTAGAACCATGACCTGAAGGCCAGAGCAGGAGAGATAGGTTATTATATACAGGAGGGCTGGAAGGGGGCTGTGTAGGGAAGTGGAGGGTGGGGAGAAGGGTGGGGAGGGGAGGAAGGGTAGTGTGCTGGTATGAACTATAAGTCAAAGGGCTAACTGAGCTGCATTTGGGGACAAGGACATCTCCTTCTTTTCCTTCTTCCACCTTCTATTACTTTCCTCTTACCTGTTCCCATTCTCAAATTCTGTTTCAGCACAGTCTGGTCGGGTCCACACATTGAACTCGTAGTCAGGGGAAGAGGCAGTGCTGTTGGTGGGGGCTGATGCCCCACCTGCTGCTCCTTCCCCATCACTAGACACAGATTCCACTTTCTCCACGTGGGCTAGGTTCCCTGAATCAAAGCGAGAACTGAACAGCAATCCCCCACAGCGCAGTTCCATGGTGGGGCTGGGAAAGCATCCTCTCTGCCCCACTTTGGCCCTGAGAGCTGGGGAAAAATGGAGGGTGGGGTAGGGAGGAGAGGGAAGAAAAATGAAAACAAGTTTTCTGGGTATCTCTGGATTAACAAGAGCTACTCTCAGGAAGCGCTCTAGGAAGCAAAAGGCTCTCTTACCCTCAGAAAATGTAGAAGTGGCCTTCCAGCAAAGGCCAAGAGAAAACAGTATTCTGTCCTCACACTAAGGGTTAAACTGACCAAACAGGACCCCATTTTACTATACTTGGCTATTCTGAAATACTAGACTGAGATTCTTTGCAACTAGTTTTAGAGAATTAGAGAGGTTTATATTGCCCCAACTTAGCTAAGATACACCCACTAAAACACAGGCCATTCTTAAAAAATGGGACGTTTTGGATCTCTGCTTCCTAGATTGGCTTCCCACTCTCTAGCAGAATAGAGCAGAGAGAACCAAGTTTCCAAGTTTAAATGGGCAACTTCCTGTCTCCACTTTCTGTCCTCGACAGGACTGACCAGGGCATTTTCTGTTGCTCCCCCGACCCTGGAAGGCTGGTCCCTTCCTTTTTTGTTACTACTCTATGCTATTATGGAAGAAAACTAGAAACTTGTGGCCTTTGCCAAGCCAAAGGAAACTGGGCAGAAGCCACCTGCTCACCTAAAGACTGCAGCTCAATTCCAGTTGGGCATGGGTCTGTTTCCACCCTTCTCCCGCCCTGTAAGCACTGAGTTCCTGAATAAGCTACCCTGGCAATCGTGAATAATAGTGTTCTAAGCACTCCTAAAAAAGTGGCTCGTAGAAACCCACTTGGTGGCTTCTCAACCTTCCACTCACAAGGACCCTCACACTGACCGAGCTTGCCTGGGCAGGGTGGGGAGTGGAGGCATGAGGATGGGTCGAGACAGAATCACACTCGAGGTCCGGGCGGGAAGGCAGGGAATAGGGGTCAGAGGTGAGGCCATAGGAGTGGGGGGGGGCAGGGAGGAGTCGGGGCTGAGCGGCGCGGAGGGCCAGCCGGGCGGCGGTGGGGCGGGGTGGGATTTCCAGAGGTGCTCGGGGCCGAAAGGGGCTGAGAAGGGGGCGGGGCCGGGGGCGGCGGGGCCCGCGCTCCACGCAGAGCCCCTCACTCTCTTCCGGGCCGGATGATCCCGCTCCCTCTCCGCTAGCGAGGCGCCACTCGGGCCCGGCATACCTTGGGCCCGCCACCCAGGGACCTAAACAAAAACCGAGCGCCGCGGTGCCGACCCCCGCTTGCTTGGCAGGAAACAAGTAAGTCTCTCGCTATTGGCGGCGGGTACAGCTGGCTTACCCGCCCAGTAAGCTCGCTGCCATGGTCAGCACTCAGGGGTTCCCTCGCACGCGAGCGGTACCTGGGCCAGTGCTGTTTGCGCGATCGGCAGGCCCGGCGGCAGGAGAGTTCCGTCCGTGTGTTCTCGAAGGCAGTTAACGGCCTGTCGGCCCGGGAGGATGAAAACGCAGTGACCAAGAAGTACACTGGAGAAGACCTGCGAAATAAAAATGACAATCTGTGAAGTACTCATTGTCTGCCTTGCTCCTCTGTGGATCACAAACGTCCACCCGCTTGCAGCCAGCCCCGCGGGTGGATTGTCCTCTAATGCGTGGGCAAAAACCCGAGTGGGGATGCGGGCATCTTCGATCCCGCTACCTTGCAATGCTAAGCGAGCGCTCTACCATTGAGCTAATCCCCCAGTTGTTGTTGGTGTCCTTTCATTTGCCTTAAGGCTGTTGCAAGCTTGTTCCACTGACCAGTTGGACCACCCGCAATTCAAAACATTTAGCAGAATGCAATAGAACCATGGGCAACTTTTCAAAAACAGGACATGTGATAAGTACACATAGCAATAGTATAAACCTTGTTCAGAAACAATTTAATATGTCTGCATTTAACCTACAAGAGAGCTGTTGCCGTACCCTGGCTAATTACTGAAACGTACGTTACCGAACATTGGTATTGGTAGTACTCACGTAAATTCAGCCCGCCTTCGAGAAAACCTTTATTTCCCACTGAAAACTGCATATTAAAAAGGTTGTACGAAGTCCTTCGAGCCGGAATCGAACCAGCGACCTAAGGATTGCCGCAGCTCACCCACTACAGTCCTCCGCTCTACCAACTGAGCTATCGAAGGCCCCGCTGTTTTCCAGCCTTGCCGGTTCCCCTCTAATACTTACCGAGGCCGCACTACTCCAGTGTCCGATACATTTTTTAAGTCTGGCTCCAACTTTCTAACGAAGCTCACCTACACCGAGCCCCTCCGGGCTACACAGAACAGAGGAAGCCAGACAGAAGTGCACGCAGAGCATGCTGCCGAAGGACCCGCTTCCCAGCCCTAGACGTAGGAAACACGGGCAATACGCCTCCCTTCCATTTCCCTTCTTACTACAAAACACCCCCCGCACTCCCACCCGATGCGGTGGCTTCTATAGGCTTGTGGACGCTTAGAGATACCGTCGGCACCCTGAGCTTCTGCACCACACTGTCCAGGGGGCCGGTACGCACACGTGCTCTACAATAGCAGGCACAAGTCCAGTTTGCAGAGCAAATAGCTTTTGCTATTTTCACTCCACATTTCTCTTCGGTCCTCCGAGGCGCGTCAATAAAATCCTACTGCTCTCCTGATGTGAAGGATATTCATTCATTCAGCTGCTTAACCAACGTTTTGTAAGAATCTCTTCGTTCTGACTAGGGCGAGAAAGATACAAATCACGGAGGTGCTGGAAGCTTGCAGGGTAGCGTGGGACCCGGCCGCGCCTAAACCCCACGATGCTGGCCCGGCTGGCCCGGCGGGAGCGGGACCCTGAGCAGCGCGTCCTCTCGGCCCGCGCCACTACTTAGCTCACACTTTCACCTCTCATTCCTGCGCCTGCAAAGGCAGCCCGCAATTCTTTGCCCACCAGAAGCTTCCGGGGTTTTAAAAACAAAGAAACCAACCTAAAACCCAGCTCCTCTGTGAAGCCTTGCTTGGTAGCCTGGAGGGGTGGGTGTGCGAGGACACCTGGTCTCCATTTCCAGCTAAGCGGCCGACTGCCTGTGCTGCCCGGAGTCACAACTGCCCTGGTTTCAAAACCCTTGCAGCTCCGACGTTTTAGGTGTTCTCTCAGGCTGAGCTTTAAATCCTAGGCCTCTGATGTCATTTTGCGCCCACCCACAAAGCAGGAGGTTAACATCTTGGTTTAACTTCATTCTATTGCTGCAAAAGCTACCACTGTGTCCCAGAGTGTTTGCTTGGGAGTGGTTTTTTTTGGCATGGTGTTTAGCATTCTCTTTGGGGTGAAGGATGTGTGTCTGTCTGGAAGCACAACGTATTTATTTATTTTTTGAGGGAAAATTCGTACAATTAACAATTTTAAAGTATGAACAATCTGTCTAGTTTCAAAAATGTTTTTTTTTTTTAACCACCCTAGAACACCCCCACCCTTGAAGCAATTCCTCCCCACCACCGTCCCCTGGCAACCACTAACCAGCTATGGATTTGCCCTTTATGGAGCTCTCATATAAATCATAAAATATGTGGTCTTTTGTGTGATTTTTTTACTAATCATGTTTTGAGATTCATCCAATTGTAGCATGTACAGGTGCTTCCTTTTTATGGCTGAATAATATTCACTTGTATGGCTATTTTGATAGACATAGTCTATTTCTACCTTTTGGCCTTTATGAATAATAGTGCTATAAACATTCATGTACGTTTCTGTGGGATAGTTTTCATTTCTCTTGGGTATATACCTAGTAAAGGAACTGCTGGGTTTTACGGTAAGCATGTATTTAACTCTGAGGAACTGCTAAACTGTTTTCCAGTGTCTGATCTGTTTTACATTCCCACCAGCAATTCCTCCACATCCTTGCAGATACTCTTTTTCTGTGCTTGTTATTACAGCCAATATTTCAATAAATTAAGCTCAATTAAGTATTTTCCTATCATTAAAGATCCTTGAAATCATTTGAATAGCCATTTCCCATCCTGTGGTTTTACTACAGTTTACTGAAATGTTCATCTTATTGTCGGACATAGTTTATATCCAAATTTTCATTGTTAAAACTGCTATAGTAAATGTTCTGGTACATAAACCTTTGTTCATATTTCTGTTTACTTCTCTGTTAGCCAGAAATATTTTTAGGAGTTGAATTACTTGGTAAAATAGTATGAAACTTATTATAGCATTCACTGAGTATATTATCACTTAAAAAAAAATAAATCTTCATTGATAGGCAAAAGTAAATGGTATCTTACTTTAAACTTTCATTTTTACCAGTGAAATGGATTTTCAAGTCTATTGTTCATTTGGATTTCTTTTATCTATATTTTTGTTTTAACCTTTTTTTTTTTATTGAATTGTACGAGTTCTTTAATGTTAAGGATGACTTTCTAAGCTCAGAAAGGAAAGAAGGCCTTGATCAACACATGAACTCGACCTGACATACACAGAACATTCCGCCAACAGCGGAATACACAATCTTCTCAAGCACGTGGAACATTCTCCAGGATTGCTCGTATGTTAGATTACAAGCCTCAATAAATTTTAAAATGGTTTAAATCATACAAAGTATTATTAATGTAAATGGCAAGCTTTGGGTGATAGTGATATGTCAGTGTAAGCTCACTGATGTTAACAGTGGGAGAGGTTGTGTGAGGGGCAGGGATTATATACTTTTTGCTCAACTTTGATGTGAACCTTAAACTGCTCTAAAAATAAAGCTTATTAAAAATTAACTCGTGTGATGACACAGTAAAAAATATACATATATATACCAAGGCATTTCCCAAAACATGTCTGAACTCAATGTTTTTAATAGGCAGAATATTCAATACTCAACAAATATTCACTTATACCCTGAACAGTGGAAGCTCCCCTCTGCTCCAATTCTTTCTTATATCTCAAATCTGGGGCAATGAAACTGCCCAGTTAAAACGGAATACCACATAGGGAAAATCAAGGTCCTTTACCCCTCAAGCCCTTTTGGGAGGAGGACCATGAAGAGTATGTAGAAAACGGATAGCTCACTTTAAGTGTTACTTAAATCCAAACTCCCTTAGAAGACATTAAAATGGCAAAGTTATCTAATCATTGAAATTTCTGTGTAATTGACCATTGGGTTATTCTGGAATAGGGCAGGGAAGGCATGCTCATCTCTGTGGGAATTGCTCACCCCTTTGGGGTGGTGCCATTTGCGAATGGACCAGCAATGCTGTGTGTGAGCCCAGCAACATTATCTTCCTGGCGATACTATCTACCCACAAGTCAGGCTGGCCCATCAAGTTGGGCTGCTCTAAAACTGTAGCTGTAAACTGGGTACAAATAACCAGAGGAATCCAGAAACATGCTTTAAGACTTAGAAAAATGGAAAGAATTGTTTCAAATGAGTCATGTGATATACTCTGCAGGTCCACACAGAATTGGTAATAACTAAAGTTAGTATAATCACACAACTGCAGTTTTATGGCATGGTATCTGTAGAACTCCAGCTGGGTGTGCAAAGTCATGACGTCCAGATGTGACACTCTTGAGGTGTCAGTTTACGTGTTCTTCAAATAACACCAAAAGTCACTGGCCCCCTGTTGCATCAGAGTGTACTCTATAAGCCCACACTGGTTCAACTCATTGGTTCAGTTTGGATATGTTTTTGGCAAAAATGAAACATCTGGATGTCTGGCTTAGCTTTAATGGACATTGGTACAGTGCTGGCCTATTCCTCTGACAGAAAAATTCTGGACAATTCTAATCATTGTGAAACCAACCGCATGTTAAAAAAAAAACCAATTCAAGCGTCACTGTCGTTGAGAGACTGTGGAGACCCCAATTAATCCTCTTTCAACTTGCCTTGAATACAGGCCAGTTCCAAGAATTCACTATTCTTAAGAACTGACCATATGTTTCTGACCGGTGAAGAACTGAGAAAACAGAACATGTCTTATACCCTTGGACAGTCCTGCCTAGCAGTCCTAAACCATAGCTCTTTGCCAGGCAGGGTTTTTTTCCTGGGAAAAATGGTCATGGCTAAGCACTACTAGGAGAACAGGGTTCTGCCCAGTGTGTGCTGCTTAATTCCCAAGATAACATAGTTCCATCCTAATAGGGAAAGGGAACAAAAATGTGATGACGTAGTTATGACCTGCTTTGTGCCAAGATTTTCCTATGCTTGCTACTTCATAAACTTACCACTAGAAAACGGAGGCACCATGTCAGGGCAGCACATTCAATAAAAAGTGGTAGCTGGCCATCATTCCTGCTGGTTATCTCAGGTGTTCATGATGGTACAGAAACCAACCACGGGAAGTTGGAGTGGGCAGTGCACCTCTAATACTGCTTGCTTGAAACACTCAAGGAAAGAAACTTGAGGTGAGAGCTGAAACTCATGCAGTTATGACACTATAATTTCAAGTCAAAAATTAAAAGGGACTTTGGTGATAAACCTTTAATCACGTATCTCCTGGAGTTCTAAATCTCTACTGCCTTAGAAAAACAAACCAATTAATAAATTAAGGTCCTAGCAATAAAGAAGTTATCCCTGATCGCTGGCCAAGAACTCCCCTAGGAGACTCCTCCCCTGCTTTTCCAAGTAAAGAATGCTCAAGTTGTCAAGGCAAATCACAAGTGGGACACAGATCACAGTGACAAGTGGGACAATACAATAGGGGAGCAAGAGGAGCATATCTAGAACCCTTAATGGGCCCAAGTTTAGAATGATGGGTGTGGGGGCTTTCCTTGCCAGAAGCTCAATTACTGCTGGTGGCTACAACCCCCAGGAGGGGAGGGGCCTACAGAGAACACACAGGCACCCATGCCCATATTCTGTTGTTCAGTCTACAACTGTGGGAATTCCTGTATGAGGATGCAGAGAGGAAAGCTAGAAACCAAATGTGTCCTTTATTCCACCTAACAGACACACCCAGGAGCCATATGCTGAATCCTGTCTTAACAGGCTGCTGGAAGGTTCCCTGGGCTCTGCTCTCCAGAGAGATGGTAGGGGTGGGCAGTGGAGAGAAACTGAACCTTGAGGCAGAACTCCCCACCCCTCTCCAGTGCTGGCACTGAAGGGGAATGGAGTGTGAGAAAGTGGGATCACGATGGAGGGGGCAGTGAGGCCTTGATGGACCTAAGCTGGGCATTCTGGGTGAGAGGTTTTTCCTTCCAATCCTCTATGTCCACTGACAGCCACACCCAGCCTGTGGGTACAGGTGGAGCTGTGTTGCTCACTGTGGTGCTGTATTCTCCTGGAAGTCCCCTTCCTTTTTCTGCTGTAGTTAAAGTTTGGGAGCAGAAATCATTCATCAGAAGAACACAGAAACCACTTGCTTGAATCCCACCTTTCTGAAGATGAGCTGTTTGGGGTTTTAGAAATGAAATTGAAGGAAGTGGAGAGCAGGAGGGAAAAAAACGAGGCTACCAGCCCAAGGACAGAGGCTGGGAGCTATGTGCAATAGGGCCAGAGAAGTGTTCAGCGGGATCGTGGGTAGGAGGCTGAGATACCCCTGGGCTCAAGTCACTACCAAAGATGGAAGAACTGGGGCAGAGGCAACGAGCCACTTGCCTGGGAGACGGAACTCAGGCATCAAGTAGAAAAGACCCCACAGAGAACTCCTCCTCTATGCCCCCAGCAGTCCAGATGGCCTGCTCCAGTTGAAGCCCAGGGGCCAGGGAGGCAGGGTCTATTGCTGGGATATCATAGCAAGTGCCCAGTCCAAGAAAGCCACTGTGACATCCTGCAGGCAGAGCCAGGTCCAGTGGGCAGCCTCACTGAGCTGTGTCTTCACGCAGTCCCAGGTCACCTCACCTCTGGGAGGAAAGCAGCACATTTGCGGGGGTTAGGAAGTAGTGGTGTGCAGCTGTGTCAGGTCACAAGTTTGCAACTTAGATCCGTAACTGCATACCAGAGTGGCCAAGGCTGAGTAAGGGCCAGGGCTGAGTGAGAGACTCAACAGAGAAGCCTTGTCCCTGGAGAAAGGGCATGGGCCACTGGGGCTCCTGCTGGATGGGGGCCTCACCTGCACGCCTCGTGGCAGTGCTGCTGGGCCCGGGCCAAGGCCTCAAGCAGCATGTGCCACAACGGCAGCAGCACGGTCTTATAGAGAAGCAGGAACAGCCCCCTCACGGAATGGAGCAGCTGGTTCAGGGCGTCAGGGACCTGGAGATGGAGCCAGACCATGGAAAAAGTTGGGATTAGAGCTCCTGGAAAACGCATCCCGGCCCTGAGGACCCAGTTCATGTGGGGCTGCACCTTCACAAGAACTCAGCCCTTGGGGAGAACAGCCCTTCTTGGACCTTCTTGTCTCTGGCTTACCCTCTGGGAGAGGCTGGTGAGACTGTCACCAAAACAGGCAAGGTGGGAGGCACAGTGGGCAGAAAGGAAGCTGACTGTGGCATTGATGTGGGCCCAGGCCAGCTGCAAGCTGGGCCTCATCATGGACAGCAGCTGGGAGCCCCAGGTTGGTAACGTCTCCTTTAGCCAGCTGTAAAAGACAGGGGAGAGAAGCAGGCTGAGTTTCCTCAGGCAGCTTGGCCCCCTAAGAATAGTTGGGGGAAGGGAGGCCTTGGAAAAGGAAAACCACGATCACTTCCCACTGTCAATGTTGTCACCACCCTGAACACCAAAGCCTTCTCTCTCCCCTCTCCTTCCTCCCCTTCCTGGAAGGTACTCACCTGTAGCACTGCAGGCTGTAGGAGTAGATCTTGGCACATGCTTGTTGGCCAGCAGGCAAGAAACCAGATGACTGAAGCAACCGGCCAGAAAGGGAGGCTGAGTAGAGAGGGCCTCTGGTGAGCTGGGAGGGGAGGAGGGGAGGGACTGGGCAGACAAATACTATAGGTCTCAGAGCAGGCCCAGTGAGGGAAAGGGCAGAACTTAAGCGTGTTCACAGGGCTGCAGAGAATGCTTGGCAGTAGGGATGCAGGCCTAGGAAACTGAGTCCATTTCTCCTGCTGGGCCAGGTGAGCAGGGATGGTACAGCCAGGTAGAGCCCTGGACTTAGGCATCAGAAAGCCTTGGGTTTAGGATCTGCCCTTCTACTTACCAGCTGTAATCTTAAACTAATTGATAAATCTTTTGAGCCTCAGTTTCCCCAGGAATTAAAAAGGATATAACACCTGCTTAAATGAGACCATGAACATGCAAATATTTCTATACCGCAAAGCACTAGTTCGATCTGAAGTTGTAATGTCATAGCTGTGGACACAAAACTGTCTGAAAAGTGTCTGTTCTGCAGCATCTAGGGAAAAGCCTGTGTGTGCTGGGAACAGGGGTGATACATCTTGCTCTATGCCCCACCTCCATGTATCTCCCTTGCAAGCCAATCCTTGCTTACCCTGGAAAGAGCTGTGTGACCGGAAGTCATAGCACAGGAAACCTATGGCAAAGATTAGCACCAACAGGAGTAGCTGTTTCCAGGGCAGCTGGCAGCCCCGAGCCTGCTGCAACAGATCCTAGGAGGAGAGGGAGTCGATCAGAAGGGAGAGGGGCTGGTCTTTCCTCCTAAGGCAGACCTCAAGCTAGGCCTCCTAAGAGGAGGGACAAGCCTTCACATGACCCTAGAGGTAACGAGGGCTCCAGGGACAGGTGCAGCAGGAATGCGATACAGGCCCGACCCAGGGTGTGCCAAGACAGAGATGTAACAGTTTGTGGGCTGGGGAGAGCTGGGTGCTGGCACCTTGCAGGCCGTATCACAGGTGATGACATCATGGTTGTTACAGCTGCCTTTCCTTAGCAGCTCCTGATTGGTAAGCTTGAAGGACTGAATGGTTTCTTGCAAAAACTTCCGTGTCTATAGGATAAGAAACATCTGGATTGAGAATGTAAGATTTGGCCCACGAGGGAACTCTGAGCCTCCATCATGCTTCATTTTCCATGCCAAATGTACTAACAGAGCACCTTCTCAAGGAAGGGGGAACAGTGGCTGAGGGGTACGAATCCAGAACCCAGAGAAGGCTGAGCCTGCCATGTTCTCCCAGCTCCTCACCTTCTTAGGAATCCGCTCCCAGGACCGGAGCAAATGCTTCAGCAGCAGGCTGCAGGGAAAGCACAACCCCTTCCAGTCAGGGCGCCCACTTGGCCCCTCCCATCCTCCATTGGGCCCCAACTCCTTCGGCTGACTCTCCAGCCCCCACCTGCAGAGAAGCAGCTTCCTAGAGGCCTCCCAGCAATGTTCCCACTCAATTTGAGAAATAACAATGACAAATATTCCCCTTCTGCTTCTAGGACAGAGACAGGCTGGGAAGCATAAACTAAGGCTTCTCTGTGTGGATCAGAGGCAGGTGACCCCAGCCCCCACCTGCCTGGATTGTGACAGGTGCTTAGGGTACAGCTGCCTCCAGACGCTGGCACTGAGGGGGTCCACCATCAGGCACTCAGTCAGGCTGCTCAGGAGCTGCAGAGGAGAGGGAGACACTGCTGGGGCACGGGGTTAGTGGAGTGGGAGAGCACTGGGGGGGGAATCCCTTCTCCTAAGCGAGGCTACAAAGTCAACACATCCACCCGAAGGGATTGTGCCCAGACCCTGGAAATTGCTGAGCCGCTGGGGTTCCCAAGCTAGACCTTGAGCTCGAAGATCGCTCATCTGCAAGGGGCAGAACATCAGAGATAGACAGACCTGAATGTACTGTCCTTTCAGCTCTGTTCTCGGGGGTAGAGCATAAGGGAGTGGGGCAAGAAGCTGTCAGGAGTGTGTTAAGGGATGCACAGGAAATGGGTCCATGAAAGCAGGGCCCGTGTCAGCAGATAGGGACCTCTGCAGCTGACCATTGGAAGGGAAAATGGAGCCTCCCACCGTTTCCTCACCTCTTTCTTCATCTCAGAAGGGCAGTTGGGGGTGGCTCTGGACAGGAAGGAGGGGAAATAGGTATGCAGGGTGGATTCCGGCTTTGCACCAAATGCCAGCACCTTCAGTCGGGGGTAGAGCTGACACAGCTGCTCCTGCAGGCTGGGATGGGGGTGGGGAGGAGAGCCAGGCATAGGCTCTGAATGGAAGTTGTGCACTGTGTCCCTTCTGCCTGCCTCAGAGTCCATGCCCGAGGAGAGGAGTCACTAACGGCCTTGTAATGGCTCTGAATCTTTTTAGACTAAGAGACTCCTCGGAAAATCTATTAAAAGTCAAGGATCCTCACCCCAGGAAAATGCCCATGTGCCAATCATTTGAGGGTCCATTTAACATAAGGGGGATTACTGATCTCTTGAATTTACAGGTTGAGAATCTCAGATCTAGGGTGGCTGGAGGAGAAGGGACAAGAATTGATTGCCTGCTCTTAACCTTCTGCTGGGATCCTTCACAACAGGTATGCCCCAGGTAGCTCTACCTGGGTGTCAGAGAGTTGTTGGGCATATAAGCAAAGTCCAGAAGTGGGAAGAAGTCCTTGGGGCCAATCATGCCAAAGCCCTTCGTGAGGTTAGGATACATTCTGTTTGGGAAGAAAGAAACAGGCTTATTGGGGACCACAACCCAAGCCACAATCCCAGCTAAGACCAACAACAGGAAAAAGGGCATAAACTCTACCCGACTCCCCACCCTTAATGGCTTCCATCCTCACCATCACATTCTGAGTTGGGAGGAGGTGATCCTGATTTTTCTTACATTTTTGGACACCAGGATCCCAGCATCTCATTTTGCTGAAATAGCCACTTGGAGACACCCTGTGCCCTCCCCTTGGCATCCTCCCACTACTCACAGGAGCAGCCGATCCAGGTATGCAATGGCAAAGGCGGACAGGGACTTGATGCCCAGCACAGGCATCATGAACCCCAGCCACACTGTAGAGACAAAGATCAGGGAGAAAGCCTCAGGCTCAGACCCACTGGGGGCACTGAAAAGATTCCCAGCTCCAAGACCATCCCTCTCTTGTCCCCACTGCCTTAATACCTTTCAGTCCCTCGGTGAGGCTGGCAAAACCTGCTTGACCCAGGGCCCACATGATGGTCAGACACTTTGCTGGTCGGTTCTGATGGGACCTCAGCAGTTCCAAGAACTGAGGAGGCCAGGGGTAGGGAGGCATGTTAGGATAGAGCAAAGCACCAGGAGCACCCCGAAAGCCAGGCAGAAAGAGAGCTGTCAACTGGGGGAAGGACAGGCTGAGGGACAGTAGAGCGCTATGGGAGTGATTTGGAGCATGCGCTCTGGCATCAGACTGTGGCCTTCATCAATACTTGCCACTTACTAAATGACTGACTCTAAGAAAGTCATTGAATTCCTGGCTCAATCTTCTCATCTGTAAGTGGGAATAATGGCAGTACTTGTCTTATATGTATACAAAGCAGACACACACTACGTGCAATACTGCCAGCTATCATGACTGGTCTTACGGGGTATTCCTCTGGCTCTTGATTGGGTCCACTGTCCCTCTGGATTCTGCCCAGCTTCCCAAGTTCTAGACTCCTGGTGACCCCACCATCTCCCTAAGCTCACCTTGCCTAGGTTGGTGGTGGCGATCTTGGGCTTGTCCTGCAGAATGGCCTGGATACAGATACGGTAACCATGTAGGGACTCCCCTGGAGAGACACGTGTTCTCAGACCCACACACAGGAATAGGCATCCCAAACCTGAAATCTCTTTTGGCAGCTGTGGGCCCAGAACCCAGGCCCTGAGTCCTCACTTCATTCTTCCTTTCCAAAAGTGTCGGGATTAACGTTTCTCCGCTGGAAACAGAACCACCCAGCCACTCTTAAAGGAGAAAAAAGGGAGTAGGTGCCCAAGATGGGGCTGGGCTATCTCTCACAGGCCCTTCTCACCTGGTGTCTTATCCAGCTCTTGCAGCATGGTGAACAGACAGTGGTCAAAAAAGAGCTCCAGAGACCCCGCTGCCTTTGCCAGTAGCCCTCGGATGATCCCACGCAACTCCCGGCTCACCAGGCTGTAGGGATAATCTGGGGTGATAGGCCTCCACGTGAGTGCTAGAATCAGAAGCCTCTGCCAGCTCTGAGTACTCTGGTGTGCTCCCTGAGAATGGTGAGTGGAGGCAGGGGTTCCTGCACCTTGGCTTCCATCCTCCCTATCCCAATGAGGTCCGGAAACTTTCACGCCATGATGAACTGAGAACAGCTCAAATCGCCCACAGAAATCAGGACAGGTTGACTGGGTTCTGTTACTAAGTAATGTGCTAAAACACAACCCTTTCAGAATTTTCTTAAAACTTATCTGAGCTTGAGGGGGTTGGGAGGACTAACCGTGAGTATGCTGGCTTAGCGTGGGTTCGCTTAGAGGTGCTTGGAGCTTGTAATTGAGATAGCTGGCCAGATCCTTCAACCACACGGATGGGTTCCCGGAGAAAACACTCTGGCTCTTGTCCAGTTCCTTCTGCAGAGCTGCCACGTCCAGCTGCCAGGGACACAGGCCCCTCATGGTCAGTTGTGAATGTAGAAAAATTGGGTAGAGGTGGGAAAATGGTTGAACTAGGTGGTGGTAGGAAGAACAAGGGGTTTCCACTTTGAAACATAGTCTACAGAATGCCACACTTTTGTTGCATCCAGATCTCTAGAAAGTATAAGACAGCTAAAATTTTTGAGCTCAAGACCCAGGACTTTTGGGCCCTTCACATGTTCAAGGGGAAAAACAAAGGACAAGCTGCGACATGAAAGATCACTGTTTCCATGGGAGGAGAACCGTGAATGGTTTCTCTAACCCTTTCTGGTATCCACGAGTTCCAAGGCTCTCCTCTCACCAATTTATGTTTCCCTCTAAACTTATTTTCTTTTTATGCAAACATTCTATCCCTTGGGGTTTCCATCCTTCCCTGAATGCCTCCTCTCAACCAATAGTGTCCCAAATTCCACAGGTCCCTCGGCTGCCCGCCCCCCTCCCACGCCTTTCCGCGTCGCTACATCTCAAGTCCTCCTCCTCTCCCCACCTAAAGTCGAGGCACACTCACAGCTTTTAACGCCTCCTCCAGGCTGCGGAAGCGGCCTTGCTTCTGGTTTTGGGTGGTGAGGGTTGCCACCTTCTTCGTCTGCTTCTTGTTCCCGGCTTTCTTAGGCTCCGCAGCAGGAGGTGGAACCTGCTCCTTATTCTGCTTCTTCATGATTTTCTCAAAGCCCCGTTCGTAAAGGGTGGTTGTCGTCTGGATTGGAGCTGCGGTGATGACAGGCAAAGAAACGGGGGCCATCCTTGGGTCATGAGGAACAGTGGTCCCTTCCCCCACACCGTCACCTAATTCATCACCAAGGAGTAGCAACCTCCAAGCCCCTCCTTGCTGTCTTGACTAGGGAGCAGGCCTGGGAGCCCTCTGGGTTGCTTCTTCAGTCACCACAGCTCTTGAGTTCACGGGCTCTTTCTCAGAGATGAGGCATTTAATAATAAGCCGGAGAATGTAGGAACTGGTGAAAGGGTTAGAGACAGAGGGCTAGCTAGCTCCTTGGGTGAAGGGTTATTAGTATGGGAGGTCAGAATTTTCCCACCTGGCTTCTATCCCGGTTCCTCGTGGATCAGATGTGACAACTCTTTAATCAACAAGTGGCAAGCAAGCTTTCTCTACTCCTCCAAGAGACAGAGGAAACATGCTCACTTAGAACTAGACGTGGTGGGTGTCCAGAGAGGAGGTGGGTCATTTCTCCCACAGTTAGGCCTCTGGTCAGTCCTCCTCTCCCCCCACCTGCTAGTGAATTGAGGAGGCACCTTTGATAATGAACCAGAACATCTCTTCCCAGCATTAGGTCACCTGCATGGAGGGGCAGGCTAGGACCTGGGAACAGCTGGTGGGGTGCGTGTGCAGTGAGCTGAGCGTCCAGCACTGGAATCCACCTCTCCTCTAACACGTGATCCTAGGAGAGGCATCTAAGTTCACTGTGCCTCAGTTTACTCATCTGCGAGATGAGGACAGCCAGCCACCTCCCTCGCGCTGTCTACCTCCTGTGATGCTCGAAAGAGACAAGGCAAGGGTTGCGCCCGCTGAAGAGGGAGAAGCCGACTGGCCGTAGAGCTCTCGCTTCGAGGTACCCGAGGTGTTGATTCTCTGGGCTCCCGCAGCTAGTCGCTACCGCCCTGGCGGGGCAGGCCCGGGGCCGGGTGGGTACTCACGGGTCAGGTCGTATTTCCACACTCCATTCGCTTCCCCGAGCGCCCGGCGGTCCCCTCCGCCGCCTCGCCCACTGCTGCCGGCCCCAGGACGCCTCCCCTTTTTCACCACCTCCCAGCGCCCCCCACCCGCCGTCTTGGACGCCATAGCTCCGACCCTCCCGCCACTGCCACCTCCCTGGGCTTTCCGGTCCCGAGCGGGCGCGCTGCGCTCTGCCACGTCTCTTCGCAGGGCCTCGCGACGCGTGACGCCACCCGCAAGGCAGCCTGGGACTCGTAGTCTTTTATTTTTTTGCCGAGTTATTTCTAGAGAATGTTCGGGTTTGGGAGTCGGGGCTCCTTCATAGCAAAAAGCATCCCGGCAAAGATGTTGCGGTGGGAGGCTGTACATTCAGCAGACTTTCAGTGAGCACCTGCTGTGTGAAGGCAACCGCATTGGGTGACTTGATGGAAATTTAACTGTTTCGGTTTTTCGTTCCTTTCTTGCAGTGCTAGAAGGATGGAGTGAACACAGTTCTCACCTCTAGGAAGAAACTGAAGATTCAATGCTTTCCTCCTTCGAGAAGTGTTCATTTTTCTGTTGCTAGTCATTAAACTTGAGTTTAGTGGCCTGTACAAATCTGTTGTGAAGGAACAAGGAAGAGGATGAAGCTTGCGGAAAGAGGCAGTTTTTGGAGGGTGGAGAATGGAAAGTTCTCCTGATAGGAGGCAGAGAAAAGTCTGGGGGTCTGGGACAGCCAGGGCTGTGTTTCTTCTTTTAGGCAATGAGAAAGAAATGGCCATGGCCATTTTGGTTGGTGAGGGTCCCGAGTCCCGAGTCCCAGATGTGGCAGGGAAGTGATGGGAAGCCCCAGATCTGAGGAAGCACACAAACAGGTTTCTGCTCAGATATTCACTCACTATCCTTGGAGGGCCTCCCACCATGCATGTGGGCTTCCATCATGTGAGACCACACAGCTTGAAGCATCCCAGCAGGGGAGGATGAGGGAAGGTGAAATGAAAGTAGCTTATCACAATTAAGGAAATGTGCTGTTTCGTTTATACTCCTACTACACTTGAGATGAGATTTGCACCTGCCATACTGAGGTACAAGGCAGTTCAATCTTTGTAGTAAGAACTAATAAGAGTCCAAATTCCTACAGGAGGGACAGCTTAGGAAGGAAATTAGAGAAGCCTTCCTGAAGGAGATGGTATTTGAGATAGGTCCTGAGAGATGAGAGAATTTTTATTGGTTGGGGCTTGGGACAGATGGAGAGAACAGGCCAGTTGTGAACTTATTGATTTAAGCACAGGCCTAGATGTGGGACACATCAGGGCAAGGCTGGGGAACTGAAAGTGGTTTAGTGTGACAGTGCTTAACGGGGTTTTGGAGGTGATGAGTTTGGAAAGGGGTCTGAGCCCATTTGCCATGGCTCTTGCCTGCCAAATTTTGACTTTATCCTCAGACCCTGGGAAGCCAGTGGAAAAGTGGCATGATCCACTTTTTTGGAAAGATAAATGAGGATGCGTGAGGGATGTGTTGGGGTCAGAGAAAGATAAGAGGTAGGAGATGACTTTCTGTCTCCTGCCTGTCCTCCAGCCTCTTCAGGCCCGGTCATGGCTGGCCTCGCCTCGGGTAGCTCTGAGATGGAGTGCTTTTCCTCACCTTTCCCATCATCGAGGCTGCCCACGTTTCTTGGCTCATGATCCCATTCTGTCTTCAAACCAGCAACAGTGGGTTGAGTCCTTCTCACATTGCATCACTCTGACCTTCTCTTCTGCACTCCTTTCCACTTTTATGGGCCCTTGTGATTACCCTGGTCCTACCCAGGATACTGTCCTTATTTTAAAGTCAGTTGAATAGCAACTTAATTCCATCTGCAATCCTAATTCCCCTTTACTATGTAACCTATTTGCTGGTTTCAGGAATTATGACAGGGACATCTCTGGGGGGAGGCATTCTGCCTACCACACCTGCTTTACCGGTAGGGTGAGGTCTTGACTGAAGATGAACATTGGGCAATGTAGAACAACCACCTTATCATTTTATAGTATCTACCTGAAATAATAGAGGGAGAGCCTTTTTAGAACTAATTAGGCAAGGGGATTAAAAAATTATGATCCATACAATTAGGCAAGAAACTTGTTGGAGGAAAGCAGAGATAGAATAAGGCCAGAAGTAATCTGTATGTGGGGGTGGGAGTCAAATGGTGTAAGTGAAGAGAAGGGGGATGGATAGGGATTGCTTTTTTAATGCTTTATCTGGAGTCAGTAGAGAAATTGGCATGGTCTGAAAGGAGAGTCATGGAGCAGGGCCACAACAGCAGCACAGCCCCGAGTAGACCTTGGTTGCATTCAGGATGAGGAGGAAATACCTACCAGGAATCGACTGAAGCTAGAGGAACATTCTGGTGGTGACACCTCTGTGATCTTTGGGGATGAACACTCAATCATAAGTCAGCGGTCTGAATTCTAGTCCAGGTTTTACAATCTTGAGCAAGTCATGTCACATGTGGGCCTCGGTCCTTTCATTGGTAAATGAGGGTGCTGGTCTACGTGACTGCTGAGGCTCTGTTTGAATGGGCCTGGCAGCTGCTTTCATTTCACTGCCTTCAGCTCCCATTGGGCTTCTAAACATTGGTTATTATGGCCCTTTGCTGGGCCACGCATCAAGAATGTAGGGCTGTTTGGATGATGTGAAAGTTTTTCCCATTAGAGCTTGTTCTACAGAAGGAACCACATAGGCACTGCTGTCCTGGGCTTCAGTGCTCAGAGCTGCTTGCTCTTTGCAAGACACTTGGCTCTGCCACATGAGCCCTTGTCCCAGCTGGATCATTGTTGTGAGGTGAGTTAACCTTGACAAGGGATGGGAGACAACATGCAGTCTAACTGGCCCAAAGGAGACTGAAACAAAGCACCTCTTGACCAGGCCACGCTGTTACCTGCCAGCCACTTTACTGGGTTGCTCATTGTCACAGCCATGGCCCCAAACTTTGTTCCTTCTCAGGGACTGGGGGTCAGGCCTCCATGCCTTCCTTTAGGACCTTGGCACCGGCATTGGGAGATGGGGTCTAGGTCAGCGCTGATTTCTGAGGCCAGATACCAATGGCGGTTTCTAGGCATGAGAGAAGGTGGCAGTGGTGCTGTGCTCCATGGCCATCACCTCTGGAGAGGGGACACTTGGGAGGAGAAAAGCATTGAGATCCAGGCTGTGGCTCAGCTGAGAAAGACACAGCATGACTTTTACCACACAAGTTTATTTAAATAAAAGTGAACACATACATAGGCTGGGTGGCCTGAGGGGGCAAGGGCTGGGGAGGTGGATGGATGGGAGGCAGACATACACGGGGGTCTGGGCAGAGTCTGTGTGGTATGAATTGAGCTGCAGAGGGAGTGGCTGGGGACCTCGGGCAGTGCTGGGCTTCAGGGCTGGGGGCTGGGGGCTGAGGGTGGGTGAGCCTGGTGCCAGGAGGGCATTTTTATCCCTCGCATGCTCCCCTGGGGTCTAAGGCACCCCTTCCTCAGTCCCCCTATCCCTCTCCTGACACCAGCCTTCCCCTCAACTACTGGGAAGTCAAAGGACAAAATAAATAAGAATCGGTGATCCTGCCATGGCCGGCAACGGGAGGGAAGCCCAGCCCGGCACACTGCCCTGGAGCCCATGCTGTCACCCTGGGAAAAGAACAGGTAAAGTGCAAGGAAAATCCAGTAAGTAAAAATATACAAATGACTTTGTCAAATATACAGCTGCTGGCTGTCGGGGGAGCAGGTGGCTGGCTGGGGAGGCGGGTAGCAGCAGCACCCTGGGAAGTGTTGGCCAACACAGCATAGAGACAACGGAAATAAATAGGGGCGGGGGGTGGGCAGGGGTCCCGCCCACTAGGCCAGTGCCACAGGAGGACGGGGCCTCTGCCTGCCCACCTGCCCCATCCCCTCAAGCCCCCTCGCCTGACTCCCCAATGCTGCCGCACTGACACAAAGCACCCGGCCGACCAGCTGTAGGGAAAGGAGTATAATGTGGGGGTGGGAGAGGGGAGGGGAGGCGTGCAGTCAGCCAGGGCTGGAGCCGCTCTCAGTACTCGTCCTGGTCTTCTTGTTGGTGTTCTTCAATCTCATCGTCCTCGGGAGGTGCAAATCCTTCCTGCAGGGTGGGAAGGGAGAGGGAAGTGGTGAGACGGCAGGCCAGGCTGAGGGTATGGACTGGGGTAGGCAGCTTGGGAGCAAGGGCCCAAGTTCCAGTCTTCCTTTCCCTGCTTTCTGTGACTTCAGCTGGTTCTCCTCATTGATCCATGTCCCCAAGGCCCCTTCTGATCCTACCCCTTCAGGTCTAAGGGCCAGGAGGAATGGGAGAGGGCCCAGTGGGCCTGCGACACTGGCGGGCAGAGGCAGAGCTCACCTCAGTGGCATAGAGAATGCCAATGATGCCCGAGATAACAGGGCTGTTCTCACTTTCATGTTCCTGGCAGATGAGCTCTATGTCTCGGAGTTTGCTGAAGTAGAAGTCGCGCTCTTTCTCCAGGCCGTCCACTGTCAGCTTCAAATCCAACAGCTGCTTGGGGAGAAGGCGGTGTTCAAGCCAGAGATCCCTGCCTCAGACTCCCCTTCCTGCTCGGAGACCCCGCTGTGGCAGGGTTATCTCAGCTACCGTTGTCCACCCCACTCACCTGCTGGTTGAGTTCAAGAATTTGGGCATCAGTCTCATGGCCGCCATTTCGGGCTGATGGGGGATTCTTCCGGAGGATGCAGGGAGGGGCCACGTTGCTCAGTCGGCCAGAGGTCTGCATATTTTTGGGGCCTGTGGGGGACGTCCTCTGTGGAACTGCCCAGAGGAGAGAAGTTGGATGGGGCCTCATGAGCCAGAGCTCACGAGGCACGAGACAGCCTGGTGAGATGAATGCGGGGGCAGGCCCATGCGCAAGGCAGGCACTTGTCCCTTCCCTCCCATCTAGGAGGACCATCTACATCTAGGCCCCAAGCCATGGCCACAGGTGACACGACAGCAGCTGGGCAGCCCTTGGGCAAGCCTGGGAGAGCAGGTACTACAGGGAACTCAAGGTGTACAGTGTGGGTAGGGATGAGAGCTGCCCTAAGGGACAGACGAGGGGAAACACGATGGGGAATTTGGGAAGTGGGGTTGGAAGAGTTGGGGGCCCTCTTGTACTGACAGCTGGAGCCTGAGGGAAAGCAACGAGTACAGGGTCTTGAATCTGGCTCTTGCTGGGTCTTCCCTAATAGAAGCCCCAGCCCAAAGCCATGCTCCCTATGGGTGACCTCAGAGTCTCAGGACTGGAGGACTCAAAAGAAACCTGCCCCTCCCGGCTCTCTGCATCAGGATGGGCTCTGTGCCCTCTGCTGGGCCTGACCCAGGGAACAAACATGCTGTGGCTACTCGTTCTCCAGCTGGGGCAGCTCCCTAGACAGAGCTGGCTACTTCTAATGCAAAGCAAGCAGGTGAGTGGGGACAGGCCCAGGCGGGGCAGCAGCGCAAACGGAGGAGGGCTCTGCTATGACGGGTTCAGATGCGGGCGGGGGCTGCTCCTCTCCCTTTTCTCTCCCAACGCTCTCGTCCCCAACAGGCCCTGTTGCTTCTTTCCCTTCTCCTCTAGAACCCAGACAAAGCCTCATTTCCAGAGACTCATCTCTTGAGGACTTAGGGCTATGGGCCTTCGGAATGGGGAAAGATATGACGAAGCTTGGCCAACTCCTATCCTTAGGCGTCCAGTGGGCAGGGGGCAGGAAGAGTGTGCAGTGCTGGCACCAGGCCCCCGGCCTGGATGGATGTGAATGGAGAGCCATACCATGTGCTGCCCCATCATCTCGAGGCCAACATGTTAGCTCATGCTACAGAAAGAAGTGCCCTAGGCCTCCCACCGCTGGCTGCCACCTCGGCTGGTGCCGGTGGCTCTCCTTTTGTAGCAGTCTTTGGAGCCCTCTCCTCCCTCCTGGGACGCCCCCTGGTCTAAGCGGGCAGCAGGCGGCGTCATCTGAACTCCGTGATAACAGTCTCCTCTAGGCTGGCAGGGCCGGGCCGGGTGGCCCAGGGGGCACTCCTGGCTGTAGAGCCCTGCCGGCCCGGCCCCCCACACTCCCTCCCCCAGCTCGGGCTCGTTACCTGCTGTGCCAATGAGTTTCTTGGATTTGTTGAAGATCTGATCACCTGGGTTAGGAGGTGGCGCCACGTCCTGGCCCTGCCGCGCCAGCAGAGGGTTGTATTCCTTTCCATCATAGTTTGCGTCAAAGAATTTCTTAAACCACTGAATAAACTCAAAGTTATCTTGGAATTTTCCTTTCACTAATTTCTCTACAGGAATTATCTGAAATAGACCACATAAGCAGAGAACTTTAACCACCTGCGGCCAGAGGGCCACCGCTCTCAGGAAAGCCAGCCCCTGGGCTGCAGCATCCTCCATCTGGTGCACCTGGCCCCCCTCCCGTGGCACCAGAGCAAATGCGCAGGCTGCAGGCCCCGGCCTGGGATCCAGAGACAGCTTTTTTTCCTCCAGGTGCAGGAGAAACCGTGTGGGGAGGAGTCCCTTGGTGCTGCTGCCTGCATGTGGGGTGGGGACTGCTGGAACAAGGGACCTGGGGACACTGAGGCAGTAGAGTGAGCAAGAGACTTCTTTTGGGCCCTAGAGAAGAAACTTGATAGGAGCATAGACTAAGCCTCAAATGCTGGGCAAGATAGGGTGCAGAGAGGAGGAAGGGACAGGCATGTCGCCAGGATGGGATGTCAAGTGTGGCGTTTTCCATTGTGCCTTGAGCTGGGGGAACATTCCCTCTGGAGAGTCAGGGGGGTGTGTGGAGAGAGGTGAGAGAGCTGGAATGACCCTGGCCGCCTCTGCTGCCCTGGCTGTGGGCCATCTTCTTCCCCAGGGTCACACAGCTCCTCAGGGCCCCGGGGAGCGCAGGCACCTACTTTGTCAACACCCATCTTCTTGAAAGCTGCTTGCAGCACCTTGAAGTTGTGGATGTATTCGTGCTCTAGCTTGGCCTGGAACTTCACCTTCCTCAAGTGCACACAGCCAGGGAAGAGCATGTCCATGAACTGGCAGTAGGCTGCCCCTGTGGAGAAGCATGGTCGACTGGGGGTCCAGGCTGCTCCCACTGCCTAGGCTGCTTGCTTTCACGTCCTCGGGCCCTCTGCTGGCCTACTCCCCCAAACAACCCCATCTCTTCTTTTCTCTTCTTATTCTGGGACTGGGGCCAGTCCTACCTGCAGCATAGACATGGCTAGAATCCCCCCAGCTTTCCAAGAATAAAAGCAATTGCTATTTATTGATGCAATTATGTACTAGCACGGCAAACACTGCAGATACGTAATTTAATTGACCACCCTAGTTAGATAGGTGATGTTATCTCCATTTAATGGATGGGAAAACTGAGACCGTGAGAGGTGGAGTGACTTACCCAGGGGTACTCTACAAGAAGAGCTGAGATTTGGACGCAGAGTGGCTAGACTGGCCCTCGTGCTGCTAACCTCTGGCTTCACTGCCCATCCCCACTGCCCCGCCCCTCCCTGTGTCTCTCTCTCCTGTTCTTCGCATTCCGGGACGCCCCAATCTCCTTCCTTCAATTCCAAACACCGACTGGTTGAGGGCTCTGCAGCCCTCCTCCTAACTTCTTAATTACAAACTGCGTGGTCTGCTGTGGATGCTTTGCCTCCCGCCTTCCCTCCCGCTCCCTTCGGCAGGGCCCACGTCCCCTGTTCTCAGCCTCCTACCTGAACAGAGCTGTTCTATCTTGGTATAGTTGAGGTGCAGGGAGTCATTGACCCAAGCAAGCATATCATGGCGACTCAGATTCTCACTGGTCACGGATGTGGAGTACACATTGACGGCCATACCCCAGCTTCAAAGAAAGGAGAGAGGCAGGGTCAGCAGTGGAGAACTCGTGCTGTTCTTTAGCTGTAAGGAGAGCAGGAGCTGGACGATCCCCGGGGGAAATGGGAAGCACCTTCGTCCAGACAGCCTTGAAGTGTCCCTCCTAGAGAAGGGGTACCAAGTCATTCTTTAAGTGTTTAATGAGTGTCTATTATATGCCATACGTGTGCTGAGAACAGGTGAAACAAAGTTAAGTAAGATGCTGTCTCTGCCTTCAAGGTCACAGACAAATCCCCACAGTAGGGAGCACCGGGGCACGTACGGAAGCTTGGGGACGGCACAGAGAAGGGAGTGACCGCTTCTGCTTGGCAGGATCAGTGAAGGCGTCAGAGCAGGGATGTCGGAACCAGAAAGGAGCAGGAATTTTCCAAACATATGAAGAGATGGGGTAGAAGGGCACTGCAGGCCCCAGGACCAGCAATAACAAAGTCATGGCTTAGTCTGGGCCTCTGAGTTGCTCAGCAGGCCTGGGGAACAGGTTTTGTGTTGGGGCGGCACAGTTGGCAGGCCGGAGCATGAATCACAAAGGGCTTTGTTTACCTTGAGGAGCAGTTGGGACTTTCTCTTCAGACAACAGGAAGCCATTAGAGGATTTTAAGCAGACAGTGTCCTGACCAGCTCTGTGTTAGAAAGCTGACTAACCTTTGCCTCTGCTGTGATTTCAGATCCCATATGCCTGTGGGGCCTGTGGCCTGCTGGCTGATCCACAGGCACCTACGTTCCACTTGTCCAGAACCTTCCCTTAAAACGTGCTTCTGCTCCTGTATTCTTCTCTCAGTGAATGTCACCCAATGACTCACGTTCGAAACCTGCGGGGTTGTCCTAGACGGCCTACTGTCTCTCACCCTCATATCTAATCATGACCTGCAACTCTGCCTTCCCAGAGTGCCCTGCTCTGCGCCACCTGTCCTGCTGCCTCAGGGCTGACGCTGACATTCTCTCTGGCCAAGGCTGGCAGAGGCCTCCCAGAAGGCCTTCCAGCCTCCAGTCTCTCTCTCCCCCTAGTCCCTCCCTGACACTGCTGCAGTCAGAACCTATCTAAAACCAGCCCCGGCCACACCACTCCCCAGCTTTAAGCCCTTTCAATCAGCAGTAATAAATGACACACCCACTGGCCAAATCGGCCTTGCAGACTTGAACTGTTTAGCACTCCCAGTGTTGGAAACAGTTTTGAATTAGCGCCCAATATTTTAAAGTTGGAACGCTTCACGCGATTGGGATTTCTGGCTTCTTTTGGCTTCTTCTGGGCCTATGGTTGGAGCTGAGCCAAGGCACCCCCTGCGGCCAGCAGGCGTGAGCTCCTCCCCACCCTGCCCCATTCCCCCAGCAGAGGCCAAGTGTCAGCAGTTTATCACTGACTTGGACTGTTAAGGGAAGAGGGAAATATTTCTTGTAGCTAGGTCTCTATCAGAAATGGAGAAACGGAAGATGGACTGAAAGGACTATGTACTTCAGGAATTGTGAGACTGCCTGTTTCTGGAGTGAAGACTCTTTCTCTAGGTTTAATTCTCAAAAGTGTCTCTGTGAAGGAAGAATACAACCCAGACCACTTCCCTGTCCCGACTCATTCTGGCTCTTTATCAGATGGGATCTGGAACCACGAGAGAACGAAACACAGCCTGCCCCACGCACCCCAGAGCTTCTCTCCTGGGAGAATGCATCAGATTGTCCTGCAGAGACTTTCCAACAGGCTGGCCTGAAGCCCAAGCACGTGTGCATGGGTGTAGGACTAGTATATCATATATAACTACAGTATCTTTATTGCTGCATATGATTATATGTTACAACTATAGATACACACCACACATAATATAATACACTCTGCGGAATATATGTAATTTAAAAAATACTGCAGGTGATTCTGGTGCACAAGCAGGCATTAGAACCACCGTCCTCATCTGATCTAGGAACAGAGCCTTGTCTCCACTGGGGACCGGCTCAGTTTCTTCGGGTGACGCTACTCTCTGCCCTGGTTGGGGGCTTGGAAGATGCATCCAAGGCACCCAGGGGTCTTGGAAGAATTCTCTGTCACGCTTGCTCGAGGATCACGTCACAAAGAAAGCAGCCTCCTAGTCCCCCTATCCTTCCTCACGACAGGGAGGGCAGGGTACCCTTTTAATTTATCTCTCCTCCATTTGGCCCTGTAAATGCAACTAAATTATGGCCAGCAGGTGGCACCCAGATCCTGAGCAAAGACTCCTTTAGGTGTTTCACCACCCCATAGCTCCATTTAGAAAAGGAGAACCCCTTAGTCCCCCAGAAAGGAAGCCTGCTTTGGTCAAAGCTGGTGGTGTCAGGGCAGGTGGCTGAGCGGAGTGCTTGTTCCTGACCCGGATGCCCTCTGAGAGCTGCCCCAGCTGGAGCAGCCTAGAGCACTGGGTCTGCTCTAAGATTCTGGACTGAACGAAACCAACCTCCCTGTTCCCCAACGCCACAAGTTAAACTCATCAATGGGTCCAGCTTCTGATGCCTTTTGTATTGGGGGGTTAACTCCAGCCTAGACTCCAACCAGACCAGCTTCTGGGGGTGGAGGCATATGAAGCATTTGTCCGAGCAGTGTGCCCTAAGTGGACCAGCTGCCTCCAATTAGAGCAGAACATAGTCTGAGAAAACTCTTAAAGTTAACAAACCCATTACCAAGAGTTGCTTCACCTCCCCCGAGATCATGGTAGGCAACCACCCGGAGGAGGCAGGCTCTTTTCCTAGGGCTACAACAATGGGGTCTTCCAACCCAGTCCCTGTGTTTCTACCATCATCTTTGGTACATGGTGACTGTCAGAAGAACAGCCCCTGACTGGGTTGTGAAAACATCTAGGTCCGTTGAAAACCCCATTCAGGATTAGACTGAGGACACGACCTTGGGAAAAGGCTGCTCTGCAAGGTCTTGACTCCTGGTATCAGGTGTGGAGTCATGGGAAAGAAAGGTTGAGGAGGTTTAATCTGGCGATTTTGCTAAATCATATCCTAAGTTAGGTCCATAAGGTTCACAGTGCATTCACTGGCAACAGAAAGGTGGTTTACAGCTCTCATCAGGAGAGGTGGAGTGGACGGTCATTCTGCAGCCAGAGGCCTTGAAATGATCATGACCAAATCTCAACATCCTACGGCCAGAAGAATTTCAAGAAGCCATCCAGTTCCTTACCAGATATGTAGTATTGCACTTAGACATAGGCGTTTTTATTTCTAAATCATAAATAAGTCTGCATAACTCTGAAATCTCACATTCTAATACTTAAGAACCTTACCGCCAGCCTGAATCTAATTTTGGCTTTTTATTTTTAAGTCTTCAGTGGAAATCTATCTTCCACATATAGGTCTTGGAGATAGTTCAGGCCTCCTAGTCTTCTTTAATTCTCTGGTTCTTAGGAGACCCCCTGGCAGTTCCCAGGCCTCTACCCTCTGCCCCGCATGGCTATGACAACAGACAGACCAGGACTTCCGGTCCCACCGTGGTGCTGGGCATGGCCCCAGCAGGCTCCAAACAGCTGCTGCTTTAACAACTCTGGATCTCCAGTCAGACCACTTGGATTTAAATCCTAGCTCTATCATCTCCCAGCCATTTGACACTGAGCCTCAGTTTCCTTCTCTATAAAGTGGGAACAGTAACAGTCCCCACCTTACAGATCGGTCATGAGGATTGAGTGAGGCATGTATACAACGTGCTGAGCAGAGCCCAGCACATCGTTAAGTATCTGGTATTATCAGCATTACTGGGGCGGAGTGTGAGAATCCAAGAACATTTGTTTGAGAAGCAGGTGCTCAAACATCCCACTTCAGGTCTCTGAGGCGTCAGTCCAGGAGGGAGACAGGGCTTTTCTCTGCCCTTTCTGCCTGGAGACAGCCACCTGGGCTTCCTGAGGTTGAGCCTGTGACCCATTACCACCCCTTCTCCAGATTACCCAAATATTTTGCTTTGTAGATGCCATCCTACCGGCCAGGAAAACTGGAACAGATGCTGTGGGATCAGAGGAGAGAGCACTCTGCGGAGCCTGCCAAAGTGTTTCCCGCTCCTGACATGGGCTATGCCCATTGTCACTGGGCCACCCCTTCCTGTCCGGGCCCAGGCGGGCTGAAGTCACCTGTTTGGAAAACCTGCAAAATTGCTACCCCTTGCCCCCTTGGGTCACACATCCAGGTTATTCTGGGGGTGCATGGAGGCAGCATGTGCAGGTAGGGATCAAGGGTTCTGAGGTTCTGGAGGAGCCCAGCCAGCGGGTCACAAAGCCCTGGCAGACCCAGCCAATCACCTTCTTCTCATGGCTGAGCAAGGATCTGACTCATAGGGAGGCTCGGCCTCTCAAAGCTGAATTAGTCAAAGGTAGAGATGGGACAGGTGGAGTAGTTCCGGGGCTGGTGGGGAACCAGCACACACCCATTCCAGCAGATCCAGGACAGGTATAGGTCCAGGTAGGGACTGGAGATTCTACAGAGTTCTGTTCTCACAACACCTTAGATCTTGCAGCTTCCCCTAAGATCCTGAAGCCTGCTGAGGCCCCAGCCACTGGAGTCTTGCACATGACTTGCTGCATAATCTGAACTCCTAAAGGCGCTTTCCCCAGGCTGGCCTGGATAATGCTGCCAGACCCCCCGTAGCTCTTGTCCAGGAGAAGGAGTCCTTTGGGGAGTTCTGGCCAGAATGCTCTATCTGACCATAACTCAAAGGGAAATCCAGGAGGAAAGTAAACAGAACTCCTAAAGTTAATCTATTTTAAGGAAAGTCCATGTAGATGGGCAGAAAGAAAGGTAAACCTTTCTAAAGGTTCTACACTGGAGATTTTTCAGTTCCTCAAACATCTATTTTTTACACCAACAAACTTCCACAATGGGAGCCACCCATCAAACCAAAGCGACCGGCAGCAGACTCCTGGAAGCTGTGCAGTGTGGTGGAGTGGCTTGGCTGCAGGCTCTGCCCCCTATTGCCCGTGTGGCTTCGATCAACTAGTTTGAGGAATTCAAGCTTGTTTTCAGGTCTGAAGAGTCAGGCTGATGATGCTACTGAGCATTGCGGTTGTTGTCAGGCTAGTGAGGGACCCTGTGTGTGGGAACCAGAGGCTGATCTGATGTCACCCTGCCTTTGGGGGCTGAACGACCTTCACGGCAGGCAGAGAATGACCAACATGTTTGACCTACACTCTTCTTTCCAGCACCATGAACAAAATCCCCAGAGACCTTCTGATCAGGGTCCTTAGTGGGGAGAGAGCAAGGGACAGGCTTGGCATTCAATTGTGGCCTTTAGGCAGAAAGACAGAGGGGTGCTTTTGGAGCTCTGTTGCCCATTTCTTTCTTTAATTAACACTGTCTCAGGGCCCTGTACACAATAGCTGCTCAATCAATATTTGTTGAATGAATGAATGGGAGAGATGAAACCACAGTGTGGGGCTTCAGGTGGTAGACGGGCTCAGAAAGGCTAGTTTTCTGGCCTTATTTCTTGTTTGTTGACCTGAGGAGAAGGGGGGCGAGTAGAATGCTAGCTGTGCTCCCTGGCCGCACCCCGCCAGATGCAGCAGGAAGCCTCTGGACACTCAGCAAGAGATCCGAAAGGCTCTTCCTCTGATGCAAGTAAAAGAGAAACTGCATAACATGGTGCTACCAGATTCTTCAGAGAAGGGTTTTAGGATGGTCCTGAGAATGGAGCTTGGTAACCGGCTGGCTGGGAGGACACGCCATCAGTATGCAGCTAGCCTGAGGGTAGAGCGGGGAAGCGGCTGCAGCGTGCTGGGAAGAAAACATTCACTTCGGCAGCCCTGGGGGGTTTCATGTCTCCTTAATAACCCTTCACTCTTCAAAAGCACGCTTGGGTCTCTGGGGGCATAGATAAGCCATGTCACTTTATCTTCCTTTAAAACGATGTTTCTTTAGACTGTGTGGTTTACAGTTGTCATTGCGCCAAGTGGGATGTTTGCCCCTCCTGTGAAACACCTGGCTTCTATCATGTTCACCCTGTTTTCCCTTGAGCCAAGGCTCAGCCCTTCTCTGCTCTCATAGCTCCCTGTACCCCACAGTCAATCCCTCTCAGAATCCTCCAGTTTTATTTCCTAGTCTTTTTGATAGACTGCTCATACAATCCTTGAACCTTTTCAGCAGAAAGTCTGCCTTGATGATGTCCAGAACAAATGTAACCATGCCGTGTTTGATTCTGCCTTCTCTCTCGTGTAGAATGTAAGTCATTCATTACATCCCCCAAAACTACCCTACCTGCCTGCCTTGCAGGAGACAGTCAGCCCCTTCAGAGAGGACGTGCACGGGAGGGATACCAGACGGTCTGTCTACTTTCAAATAGCTTCTCTTCTGGTCTATCACGGTCCCTGAAATTCCCATCACACATGCCACTCTTGTGGATTATAGCATTTATCTTCAAAAAGCCTTAGCTATCTCAGTTTTAAACATGAGAAAATAAAGGTTCTGGGTTCAAGAGACTTGCTCAACCACCAGCAAGGCCAGAGCACGAACCCAGGCCACCTGAACTCATGTGCTCCTTCCATGCCACCACACTGTGGCAGGAAGGGCAATTTGTTCTTGCACGGCTCCAGCATGCGACAGCTCTGGCATGCGATGACTTGCTCTGATTTAGGCCTCTGAGCATGAGGAGAAGGGAAAAGGAAGTTCAAAGGCTTTCTTTTTTACATCTCTCTCTCCAAGTTACTGCAACACTGCTTTCATCTCAATCAGCAAGTGTTTACTGATCACTCACACAACGTGCCAACCACTCCATGAGGTGCCACAAGGACATGGGACCATTTGAAGGCATGGGTCTTGTCCTCAAGGAGCCTTTGTTTGGTTGAAGACATAAGAGTAATTCACACAACAACAAGGGACCCCACAAACCAGAATATACAAGTGAAAGTACTCTTGGCTTTTAAGGGGAGTACAAAGGGTGAGTGGGCCTCGGTAGTTGGTTAGCTTCTAGGGGAAGGCAGCGCCTAATTTGAGCCTTTAAAGATGACAGGATGTCAGAAGGCGGTGAAGGGAAAATGAGAAATTTGGGACATGAGAAACATGTTTATTATTACTTTTATTTTTAAAGTAAGCATACGACCAATGGCTAAATCCAAAGGAATGTTAGGGAATGTGGTTGAGAGAGGGGGCCAGAGAGGTAGGTGGTGTCTCAGGAGAGAAGGGAGGGACCCATTTCAAGGAGGAGGTTACCTGCCTTCTTTAATGCAGTTACCAGTTGCTGAACGGAGAAGTGGTCATTAGATTATTCAAGAAGAAATGGTGAAACTCTGAGTCGTTTTGTTGGAGTGTGAAGACAGACGTTGGACAATTGCCAAGTCCCAGATCATCTGTCTATGGGGATGCCCGTGGAGGAAAGTCAGGAGTTTGCCACCAAGGCCATCTGTGTCTGCTGCAGCATGGCAGGTGGACTAGAGAGTGACTGCTTGCAAGGTGGAAAACACCTTGCTCCTTTTAATAAAGATTTGAAGTGATAAACAGGTGTAACGCAGGCTTGTGCTCTTTATCTTGACATTCCACCCATCTTCTTTAGAATCCATATCCTATCCTTAAGTTCTAGATCTCATCTGTCCAAGGAGGCTCACAAGTACAACCTCATGGTCTTTCTAAAGCTTTGTACAAAGTGTCATGAAAGAAAAGAAAGATTGGGAAAACCTTATATACAATAACATCTTAACTAAACTGAATGTTTAAAATATTAATTTACTATCTACAGCCATGCCACCCTGAATGTGCCCGATCTTGTCTGATCTTGGAAGCTAAGCAGGGCCAGCCCTGGTTAGTACTTGGATGGGAGATCACCTAGGAATACCAGGTGTTAAAGAAAACAAACAAACAAATAAATAGAAATATCAGTTTACTGTTCTGTTTAACTGTGGCTAATTAGAACCCTTTTGATCTCTAGTTTTGTTGAAAATTTTGTTAAAAATTACTCTATCAAGGCAAAGTAGAAAAAATGGTATTTCTTACTAAGGACTCTAAGATCATTCACTTACTCGTTTGGAGTGTGTGTTACAGGCAGTGAGCCGGGCATGGGACTTACAGGAGGGGATGAGACCCAGTCTGTGCCCTTGAGGAATTCACGGACCAGGCTGGGAGCTGGACAAGTGAACAAAATCGAAGAGCAACACATTACACTACCACACCCAGATGCAGGAATGGCATGCGGCTTCCTGGGTCAGCAAAGGCTTCATAGTTTGAGTTGGGTCTTGAAGGAGAAGCTCATCACGCAAACAAGAGTCAGAAGGAAGGAGGAGTGGACTGGGAGGAGGGAGGGGATAATGAACAGTTCACCCCAGAATGCAAGTTAGTGGCGGAAGGAGACGTGGTTAAAAAGGGGGACAGAAGCCGAACACCGGCAGCAACGTGAGGAGCTTAGGAGCTCTTTCATTCTGGGGGACACTCACTCACCAGGGGATTTTTAAAAAGGTTTACAGTGTATGTAAAACAATACAAAAATATTTACAAGAATACTATAATGAAAATAATCGAGTAGAATTTCCAAATTGAAATGAGAGCAAATGAAATTACAGTGCTTAGAAACTGCATTAAATTTATAGTTCTTGAGACTTCATTTTATATTATCTTTTCTAGGAAAAACTGAAGATTCCCAAGTGCTGCTTGCGGAAATCAGTGCCCCTTCAAGTTTCTGTAAACTCTTCACTTTGAAATAATTTTAGACTCACAATTGCAAAATAGGACAAAGAATTCCCATGTATCCTCCTCCAGCTTCCCCACTGACATCTTACATAACAATTGTTAAGGCCAGAAAATGACACTGGCACATTATTAACTAAGCTACAGACCTTATTTGGTTTCATCAGCTTTTATGTGCACTTTTTTTCTTTTTTTTTTTTTGGTATACAGTCTGTGAAATTTTATTACATTTATAGATTCATGTAATTGCCACCCTGCTAGGACACATGTAATCATGCCACCCTTTTAGAGACATGCCCTCCCCGCACTCTAACCCCTGGCAACCTCGGGTCTATTTCCCATTCTGCAATTTTAAGAATGTTACATAAGAGGAATCATATAGTAACTTTTTGAGATTGGCCTTTTTTTTTCTCAGCATGACTTTGAGTCTCATTCAAGTCGCTGCCTGGATTAGTAGGTTTTTTAATTGCTGAGTAGCATTCCAAACAATGGTACAGTGTGGAAGTTCCACAGTTTATCCACTTACCCAGTGAAGGATGTCTGTGTTGTTTCCAGTTTTTGGTGACTACAAAAAACTCTATGATAACTTTGCTCAGTCTTCTCTTGCTTTGTCCGAGAGTCTGGCTCTGGGAGAGATCTCTCCATACTTTTCTGTTTTTTGGATGGGGTTTGTAGTTGAAAGGCCCAGGTATTAGGCTAGGAGCAAGGGGCTGAGAAGACACAGGTACAGAAGCAAGTCTTTGGACTCACTGTTCCCAAAATTATGGGTTTGTCTCAGTCTAAACCTAAGCCTGTGCCCTGCAGCCCAGACTCCTGCTTCTTACAGGCGTTTACACTGTAAACCAAATTTGTGAACTTATCTTACTAGATGGCACAATTTCACCAAAGATACTTTAGAATTATAGTAGCCAGTTCACGAAGCTTTAACTATGAACACAATTGAGAGGCATTTTAGAGCAAAAAGAGAATAAAGTTTCAAACATCCAATTGTTTGAGGATTACTGGGGCTGAATCCATCAAAGTTTAAAATGACTTGTCTAAATTTCTACCTAAAGTTGCACAAATCCTCTTAAATCAGAAGCTAAAAGGGACTAAAATGTTCAAAAGTATAATAGAGAAAGGACTCATCATATCTTAAGCAAGTCCTTGTAACATGCCTACCCTCCAATCAAAGGTATAGATTTACTCAGGACTTTAGGGCTATAAATAGAATAGTTATTCCCTGACCAGAACCAAATACCCTTTAATCTCTAGAGCACCCCAAGATGCATATTTTACTGTTGTAGATACATATTATCCCTCCTTTAGTGGTCCTTTAGATCAAAATAGTCAATTTTTTTTTTTTTTTTGCCTCCTTCTGGGAAAATCAACAAGGAACCTTTGCTGAGGTCCCTCCTACTTTTCACAAGTCCTCAACCACAACCTCAAGGACTTTGAATTTCCCTGATTCTTTATGTGGATGACCTTCTGTGGATCTTCAAGATGAGATAAGCTCTAAGACTGATTTTAGCTATCCACTGTTTTCTTTCAGAAAGGGCATAAGATTTTCACAGAGAAGTTACAATTTTGTTTGTTATCAAGGACATGATCTTTCCCAAGGAGGAAAATCCTATACTTAGGTCATTCAAAACTTTCCAACTGTTCTGAAACTATCATACTGTTCTAAACCAACTCCTTGGTATGCAAATCGCTTCCTCGGGAATCTGATATTTCTACCTATCTGTACATGTGAGGTCTCCACAAACCTTTGGTATTGTGACTTGACTTCACAGGATTCATCAGACATCAACAGTTTACTGCAGTCTCCTCTCACCCTTGTCTCCCACTCACCTGCAATAATCCTAACAGCTAATTTATTGGGGACTTCCGCACACTTGGTTTAGGGTCTCCTTTAAGTCTAATGGTCTTTCATGCTGCACAATATTTTTAGCTCACTGAAGAAAACACAACATTTCTCAGTAAATAGGCTTACCATCAGCAAAATCCTATTACCTTCTCCCCACATATTTTTACTCACTACAGTAACACTTTGAATCCTGCTACCCTACTTTTAGATGTCATGTTCTGTCCCATTGGTTTCTGGTCTAGGAAAAAGACTGTTAGATAATTCAAGCAGGAGACAAATTGGACCTTGATTTAAGAACCAAAACCCTAGCCACTCAAGGGAAACTCAGGGTCGCTTTTTCCCCTCATAATGCCAAAGGTTTTCCTAGATCTCACATGTATATAATTTTAGTTTCTCTTCCTTTCTTTTCCCTCATGGTGGTAATAATTGACAGTAGCTTCTCACACTTTGTGTGTCACCTTTCTGGAGGTCAGTGTAAGGTCCTGATGGGACCATAGAAATAGAATCCTATAATTTCCTTCCTGGAATCAGAATTCTGGAACATTTTCTTATATTAAAGGGGTGAGTTCCTGAGATTTTGCCTGTGGTCCTGTACTGAGCACAGGTCTTGCTTAGATTCATCATCCACTCATTTGTTCACATATAACCATGTGCCTACACATGGGAATATTTAAGCAAAAGGAATCTTCTCATTCAAAGACGACTCCCTGTTTGATGGGGACTGAACCTAGTGGCTAATTGCTGACTAGGTAATAACTATTACAAAGTGATGTGTTGGGATAATTTACTTCTTTGACCGCCTCCGCAGGAAACTGCAGCATGTTGCAAAAGCAGCTTAATATGATTAAATACCACTGCCCCCAAACTCTACCAATATTTTCTTGGTCTTTTCTCTGTTATAGATTATGAAGTAGGCCTATCTTACCTGCGGTACACCAGGTAAGAGTGAACTGTTACTTGTGGGGAGGGCTGTTTCAAAAGAGGCCAGATCCCAGATGCACCTCAATCCCAGAAAGCCAGGATGGCCTTGAAGTAGAACTAAGATAAGACAAATGACGACTCCACAGCAGTAGAAAAGACTTTCAAAATAAGAATAGGTGAGTGAGGTTCATGTTCCCTAGAAACATTATGAGCCCTCTGCAACGCCTGTCAGGATGAGGACCTGCACCAGCCTCCTGGGAGCCCAGGACCCTGCAGTCCCACACACCTAGGCAGTGAGGGAGAAGAGTAGGGGCTGGCTGAGGTTCTTAGAGTTCCTGCTCTGGGTCCCCAGAGGTCACTGGGTGGGCACTTCAGAGTCTGGTTGGGGTAGTATAAAGTTAAATCATGTAAGCATTGTAGGATAATAACTTAATGATAAAATCTGTTGTTGAGGGTGCAGGAAATATACTCTTTTAAACATGGTTGGTGAGAGCATAATTTAGTACTATCTTTATGGAGGGCAATTTGGTTAAAAATAAGATATTAAAAGTCTTAATATTTTATATATGCTTTGACCTTATACTTCTAGGAATTTTATATTAAAGCAATAATTATGGGTATGTATAAAACTTTACATATGTGTATTTATAATAATGAAAAAACAGAACCAAGTAAAATGATCAACAATAATCAATTGTTAAATAAACCATGGTACATCTAGACTATACAGTTGTTTAAGAGTGGTATTTTTAAAGAATAATTAATGGCTTTTTGGTGCTGTTGGCTGACTGACTCAGCACCCATTCCCAACACCCTTTGCTTCTGCCTGTCTCCACTATGGAGGTCAGAAAAATGAAATACTTGTTTCCCAGCTCAGCAGTGTCTCCTGGGGATCTTTTCAAACACACACACAACACACACACACACTCTTCTCTCTCTCTCTCTCTCTCTCCTCTCTCTCTCTCTCTCTCTCTCTCGGCTCAGGCATGCAGAAAAGCTCTTCAAGTGATTCTGATTTGACTTCAACCTGTTTGAGAACCACTTTTTTTTCCTCCTAACTACTCCATCATTGAGGAAGAGATCTCCCTTCCTCCCCACTTATTTTTTCATTTATCTTTTTATTTCAGTATAAACTCATAGATTATTTTATTCAATGGGTATAATACATTATTATGATTTGTTTTGATGCTCTAATTATCTCAGCATTGGCCATTAGGAGCCCCTTCCAGATGACTCCCATGACTTATTGACACATCCCCAACATTCTTGGAGAAGTTCCTTACTTTCTAATGCAATCAGGCTCAACTTACATTTTCTCTGCCTCAATCTTGAAACAAAACATTTCTCTAAGGATTCCTGGTCCTTTTAGGGGAGAGTGAAAACTACTTTTGAAGACTTAAACATCATATTAATATTTATGATAAAAGAGGACTGAACAAACTCAGAAAAGAACAAGAAAGAGCCCCCTCTGTGGTTATGACTAATAAGAAAGGGTCAGCAATTATGAACTAGAGCCTTTTTGGGGGGTAAATAACATTTTTTTTTAATGTAGACATGCTCACTCATTTACATATTGTTTATGGCTACTTTCATATTACAACAGCAGAGCTGAGTAGTTTTGATTGAGGCTATATGGCTTACAAAGCATGAAACGTTTACTCCGGTCCTTACAGAAAATTTCTACTGATCCTTGAGAACACGTATCTGTATGTTATAGACAGGATTATCTATCAGGAGGAATAGTGTGACTTGGAGATACTCTGCAACCAATATGTCTTCCTAGATGTTACAAGGCAGCACCTTTATCAATGCAAAATAAGCTACAAACTTGGAAAAACTGTAACATGTCATGAGGTAGAATGTGGTTGTAAAGGTAATTAGAAACAGAGGGAGTGGTTATTATGAATATAGAAAAAAGGATGGCTGGGAAGTAAAACAACGTTAGTGTAATTTTAAGATTGTCCAATGGAATGGCACCGTTAGCTGACATTGGTATTCTGGTCACTAGGATAGTGGCTCTTCTAGTGGAGGGGGAGAATTAATCAAACTTGACCACAGTGTGGATGATATATCTTTCTTAACATCTTCCAACTCTATTTGGTCTGATTCTGTGCTCAAGAGCAAGCTCCGATTGTCTGATTTTCAAGGTACCACAATATAGGGAAGAGTATGTCTCTTGCTATATTTAAATTTACTTTCTGGTACAAATGTGCCTGAGAAAATAAACATAAGCAGGTTTTCTCAGGGCTCAGTGACCTAAAGGAGAGCTGATTGTAAAGGACCAAAATCTAAAGAGAGGCTAGATTCTGAACTGTCAGTTCCCTTGGAACACAGCACAGGATAAAACAGCCAGATCGCCATTATATTTCTTTCAAAGTGGGCAGATGCAAAAGTATGCTGAAATTTTGGACAGCTCCCACCTGCAAAGATTAGGGCTCCGGCCAACTCCAGGGGTATCCTGGAGGCATTCCTTTAAATCAATGTTCTCAACAAGTCTCTGTCTTGTGGGAGAATTCCACCCCCTACTCAGGAGAGCATGGTTCTCGAGGTTTCCATCATAGTTCTGGCTTTCCTGACAGACATGAACTTTCAGACCCAACCAGTGATGAGGACCAATCTGGGCCTGCGGTAATAGGATAAAGAACCCGAACTGTCTTATATCCTAACTCCAGCAAAAATTAGCATTGGCGAGGCTGAAAAAGGGGCAGAGGGCATCTGGTCCTCAACTGGGTCACCTCGATGGGCAGGACGTCATACCTACATTTACTAAATTACAATAGAGTGTATTCAAATGATACCATGAATTCACGGGCATGGACAGTGTCTCGTATTTGTATTTTTAATTCCAAAGTATGACCCAAAGTAGGCGCTTAATGTTTGTTGAGTGACTAGCCTTCTCTTTCCCTTAAACAATCCACCCCCAACTCTTAGGTCAGTTTTTTTTTAAAAAAAACTATTCGAGAATATTACTCAGTGAGAATGAGTGTCTTGTTTCCTCTAAAATGACTTTAAAATCATGTTTTTGACAAAAAGTATTGCTATAGCTTTTAGATGTAAATGTAATAAATATGAACAAATCTCATTTATTTCTCCTCTAGTTATAGGAGTAATAAGTTTCTGATTTCCCAAAATCATGAGCTTAAACAATTATACACATCTGTTTCTCATAGGAAGTTGGCACAAAGGAAGAATGTGTGTGGGATGGTGGTAGTGGTGGTGGTGAAGGACTGGGAATCAGTTTCCACATGTGTGGCCCACGGAGGTCAAGGCGAAAAATCTAGCATGATTTACAACGGCAAGTTATTTCAATAAGGGAAGGGGAGAAGAAATGCCCATTAATTTTAGCGGAATGGAGAGAACACAGACAGTTGTTACATGTTGATGTCTGGCCTGGTTAAGAGTTTACGAGTCTGATCAGAAGTGTAGGACTGGGAGTGGATGCTTAGAAGTTGTCAGGGCCTTCCAGAGAGATCATTTAGGCAATACCATGACTGCAGGATTCTGGAGGGACAGAAAGAGAAAGGTGAACTAAGGGAACTGTGTGAAAATGAATACTTTTTTTTTTTTTTTTAAATTATTTCTGTAGGGCTCTACAAAGTGACTGGGAAGTTTTTTTTTTTCCTGTTTTAAAAAGAGGAGGGGTAACTTTGGAGCAGGCAGTGATGGAGCATAACTATGGAGTAGTGATTCTTAATAAAGTGAATGGCAGTGACCCACAGACCATTGGCAGCCAACTGACACCCCCAAAGTCCACTGTCAAGCTCTTTATTTTGTGATCAAGGCTGTAGGCAATAGTGCTTCAGCCACTACTATCACTTTCTTTCTGTTATTGCCTGCTACTAGTGTGATGCACTAATTGATAGATATGCTATGCCTCAGCAGCAGACCTGTCCCTGGAGCTGAGCAACAAGCCTCCCCAGACTCTGTTTTAGATCTCTTAAATTCAGTAGTATGCACTGTGCACTTACTGAGTTTCAGGGACAGTGCTGGGCACTGGTGATAGATGAACAGGACGAGGGTCCCCACCATCAGGGAGCTCACGGCTGAACTGTGGAGAGACATGCGTGATGATAACATCATGTACAAGGGCTATAACAGCAATCAGTTCTTCCCTGGCAATTATTTGAGCAACTACTCTCTGGTAATTACTGTAAATGTTATTGAATTTGAAAAATTACAAAAGTGGTATTTAAATTCAAATAATATAGAGGTATATAAAATTTTAAAAAAAGCAAAATTTCCTGGTATCAGGTATGTGTATTCTTCAGACCTCTTAATATACATATTCATATACACATATTTGTTCCATTGTTTAAAGAAAAAGAAAATTAAACTGTAAATATCCTGTGACTTTTAATTCCTCTAAAAAATCATGGTTGTTCTTCCATGCAGGGTATAGAGAGTCACCTCATTCTCCTTGATGGCTGCATATTATTTTGTATCCAGGAATAATTCATTTCTTTGAAAAGGTTAGGGAATATTTTGGGCAAAAGGTGATATGTGATCTGGGCCTTGAAGGAAGAGTTGGAATTCATTTAGTACTAAGCAGGGCCAAGAGATAATGTTTGTGATACATGCATGGGGGGAGGAACTGAGAGGAAGAGGTGATTGAGAGACTGAAGACAGGCTGAACATCTAAGAGAGGTGTTGAAATACAGCCTCTTTGGGGACCAACAGCAGTCTAGTGAGGAAAGCTGTTCCTCAAACTTTGATGTGCACCACAACCCCCTTGGGAATTTCTTAAAACAGCAGCTGCTCCACCCTCCTATCTTGAGATTCTGATTCAGTAGGTTGGTGACCCCAAAGTCTTTGCTCTTAACCACTACACTAGGCTGCCTCTCCTTCTATGATAGTGTTGGTCACACCGTCCTTTTATAGCATAGGCAAGGCAAAGGAGGCCCAGAAAGTTCCCATGTAGCAGAGTAGAAAGATCTTGACATCCTTACATTTTGCTCTCACTTAGCCATCACATTCTTAGTTTTCTAGCATCCTCTTCTACACCAACTCTTTACTTTGTATTTTATAAAGTCTGCATCTGAGAAGTTCAAAGTATTCCCAACACTGACTTCATGATTGGGCAACGGGAGCAGTTAATAACCTCATTTTACGGAAGGATACATAGAAGCACCAGAGAGCTCACTTTCCTACCATGGTGAGACAACACCCGAGCTGAGGACAGAATTCAAGGCTGTCTTTCCTTCTGTTCACGATATTATTGTCCTTTCCCCTGAATTACATGGGCCCTGCACCGCACTTCTCATTAACTGAGGCCGTGTATGGAAAGCAGCCTGCACAGCACTCAGCTCACAGCAGAGACAGGTCACTTCTCCCCTTGACCACAACAAAGCAGGGGCTGCCAGGGGCTCTGGAGCTTTGTGGGTGTTCCACGACACTCTGCAAAACGGCCACCGAAATTCCACTGCATGGATTGTATAAATGTCTAACTTTTTAAAATTTAAAAGAAAATTAAAGAGAATTCCACAAGTCTTTTCTTCTAAGGGCATCAAGAAAAACTTCAGCATATCATCAAGCAATGAAAGAGGCAAAGACAGTTACATCTCAAGGCTTTGCTTCTGTGTCAGACGAGAGTGCTGTAATTGCGTAGCTGTTTATGAAAATGTTGAGGTGAAGCTGTCTGCCCGCATCCAGCAAGAATGAATGAACCTGGGACTTCACAGCATACAGTGGTGCTGAGCTAGTGCACAATTTTTCCTAGGTGCAAAGGGGATACAGAGAGAGAAGCGGGATCACTTTTCTGGCAGGGAGTGGTAAGGGTCAAATATGGCTTTGGACAAAGTCTGTCAAGCCAAGATTGACCCCATGTACCTCAAGAAGGAACACTCCTCAGAGCAGAAGTTCTTAGAATCACCTGCCTGGCCTATTACTAACGCAGATCCCTAAGCCATCCCCTGAGAGGAACAGGTCTGGGCTGGGACTCAGAAGTCTGTATTTTTTGCAGGCTTTTCTTGTGCGTCAGTCGCAAGATGACACTTGAGACCACCCTGCCTAGAGAACACACACAAAATTTTCCCATTTACCTGCTCCTGTCAGTGGCCCGACCAGCATTAAGCTGAGGCATGGGGAAGCATGTTGTCTCATACTGCAGTTTTCCCTCATCTCCAAAAACTTCAGTCTTCTTTCTGGTTGGATTCCAGAATATTGTGATAGAGTAAAGGAACTTGGGGAAACAGGTATAAAGAAGTATGCTGACTTCCCAAACAGGCATTGAAAAAAATTTCAGTGAACAGTCACAGCTATTAACGACCACTTAGTTAACTAGCTTCTTCTGCCACCATTTTAAAAGCATTAAATGAATGTATACAATGTTCTTTATTGATAATCATATATGCAAATTAAAAAAAAAGAGACTATGACAGGTATTATCTCATTACCATCATGGACTGCTGGGACACTGGAATGTCTCTGCATTGAAAATTGTCCAGGAGGAACCTGTCCTTTCACCAAGTCATGATTCTAGTCCTGTGAAAGACAATGGTGTCACCTCACTGTAGCTGCTCAGACTAGTGGGCCAAGAGACACACCACATAACAATGGCCCTGGCTGTCAGAACCTGGCCTCCAGCAGGCCTGCCTGCCTGGGATGTGGGAGTAGTGTTGTCAACAGAGAGGGGGCCCCAGCATGATGGGTTCTTTTTTGTCCTCTCCCTTGACTTATGTTCTAAACTAGAGCAAGTATCCAACGAATGATTGTGTTTAAAGTGAAATTCATTAACTGGAGTTTCAGACCTTGGTGTTATGAAAAGGAGAGCTGAAGCAGAATTAAGCCCCTTAATTTATCTGGCGAGGTTCCGAGGCCTCCGCCATGATGTCTCATGTTTCACAAGCACACAGGACACCTTAATGCCTTGTCCTAGAAATGAGGTTGCGTGGTTAGGAACACAGATCATCAATCCTGTCCTAATGGCCTTTGATCCCTTTATTGATTGTCAAACCATTTTTGAAATTCTCCAACTTTATAATTCAACCATCAAAAACTTTTCCAAAATAGGCATGAGTGTTTTCTAGTAGATAATTTTAATGTCGAGAATTAATTCTTTTCCCCAGTCCCAACTCTACTTCTTTGAAGTCAGCATGGCTTTCATCTGTAAATAGGAAAATAAACATTAATAATTAATATGTTCTTATGTCTCCACGTAGGAAGTTTTATTTACTTCTAAAGAAGTTATTATTTCTCAGAGCTAGAGAGATAAGCAGAAGCAAAATGGGAACTCTGCTTTTGAGGGTCTTGATGTAACACACTGCCTCAAGTAATTCAACTGCCTTCAAGAGGAACTATTACTGGGTCATTCCCTGCTGAGTTCTTGCCTCTACTTGGACATATGTTTCAAATGGTGGCTCTTCAGTTCTCACTGTCTGCGCTGACCAAACCCCCACGAACGACTTTCATCTTTTATGAAAGGAGCTGTAATGTCTCTCACATGCCCTGTAGCTCTCTAGGACAATGAACTATGACTCATCCTTTGGCTCATCCAGGGTGCTGTGTCTCCACAGGCACCAGCTTTATGAGTGACGGCTACGTGAAATGCCCTCACAGGCTCATTCAGCTTAGTCTGCCTGATAAAGCACTAATGGTGAGTGCTGTACAAGACCCTCCCCCTCTACACACACACATGCACACACACATCACCATCATTCAAAAGCTTCAAGGGAGAACTTTACCTTATCTCGCTCACATTCATACCCTATCTTTTCAGCACAGCTGACCTTGGCCCTTGTACATTTTTCTGCCTGAAAGAACCTGTGAGAGTAATGCATTTCATGTCTCCTAAAAAGAAGTGCTTCCTTTGATTCTGCCTTTCCCACGTTAAGGAGTAGTATTTAATTTGAACACTTGGGGATGTGGTGAACAGATCCACCATTCTTATCCACGCCTGTTAGGACTACAGATTGTGGTAGGCCCCCAAAGACACCCATGTCCTAATCCCTGGAACCTCTGAATATGTTACTTTAAATGGTAAAAGGGGCTTTGCAGTTGTAATTAAATTAAGGATTTGCGATAGGAAGATTATCCTGGATTATCCAGGTGGGCCTACTGTAATCACAATGGTCCTTATAAAAAGGAAGCAGGATGGTCAGAGAGAAGATGTGATGATGGCAGCAGAGGTTGGGGTGATGTATGGCCATGAGGCAAGGAATGAAGGCAGCCTCGAGAAGCTAGAAGGAATGGGCAGGGAAACAGATTTTCTCCTAGATCCTCCAGGAGAAACACAGCCTTGCTGCTACCTTGACTTTAGCCCACTATTCATTGTCTGTGTGGCTCTATAACAAATCACCACATGGGTGGCTTAGCACAACAGAAATTTATTTTCTCACTGTTTCTGGAGGCCAGAAGTCCAAAATCAAGGTGTCAGGAAGGCTGCAAGTCCTCTCAAGGTTCTAGGGGTAATATGTTCATTGCCTTTTCCAGTTTCTGGTGGTTCCAGGCATTCTGTGGCTTGTAACCACATCACTACAATCTCTGCCTCTGTGGTCACACTCTCTCTTCCTCTTCTCTCTCAAAACTCCCTCTGCCTTCCTAAATATACATGTGATTGCACTAGGGGACACCCAGATAATCTAGAATAAGCTTCTCCTCTTAGATTCTAAACTTAATCACATCTTTTGTTGTAGAAGGTAATATTTACTCTTGTCAATACAAGGTGATACAGGTTTTGGGGATTAGGGGATTTTTGGAAGCTACCATTTAGCCCATTAAACCCACTGATATAAGTTTAAACTTCTGACCTCTAGGACTCTAAGATAAGAATAGATTTGTGTCATTCTTAGCCACTAAATTCATGGTGATTTGTTACAGCAGCAATAGGAAATTAATATACAGACTGATCGTATCTCCTCTCATGTGGATTCTCAAGCTGAGAGTCCCCTTTGATCTCTCACTGGTGGAGGTCACTCTGGTTATGTTGATTGCCCTGTGGCCTCTTCGCCCTGGTCTCAGCAGATCTGAGGCCTGGTTGCTCCCGTGCCACTTCTGCCTTTCCTTCTATGAGATGGTCATTCCACTCAGATCACACTCCAGAACACCCTTCTGACTAAATGGAGAAAGGAGATGTACAGAAGAGAATCTAGAACTAGAATATTATGAAACATCTTATGAACTAGAAGGATGGCCCAGGTGGGATTCTGCCTGACTTTAAGGGGCAACATCCTTCCCCATAGGGGAGAAAAGAGTTTCAATGGCAAACGTTTTAACAACCTCTCTCAGGGCTGAAGCACATTTATCTAAACAGTGCTAAGCTGCCGATAACCCAAGCCAGAGAAAGAAGAATTCAGGGTCAGGGCATGTCCCTTCTACGCCTTTCCAAATGTTTCAGTAAACTTAGGCAGCTCAGCTAGTGATCCTGGACACTTAGACACCTACAGGTCAATCTTGCTAAAGATTTGTATTCTGCTCTTAAGCAAGTCATTGCCCCACGTTTCAGCCTTTCCACCAGCAGCAATGAAAGCATCCCCCAGGCGTGAGTTCAAAACAAAGTTCACCGGCACGTTTTTTTCAGTCTCTCAGAAATAGTGCTACTGGGGACAAACCCATAAACCAAATATAATGTTACCTGGGAACGGGAAGTGCTTTCCACATGTATCTCGCACTGGACTTGAACACGACTACTGGGAAAAGTCTGGATGGGTATGATTCTTATCTAAAGCACTGGAAGGAAAGGCAGCAGTATGCTCACTGTAGTACACGGCGACAGTGGCAAGAGGTTTTCCGTGTGGCGGGGTCCAGGCTGGCGATCTGCTGGGGAGGGCGGGGTACTGGCACACACCCGCATTTTGACTGTAGGTTTACTTGGACGGCTTTGGGCCGGCGGGCAGCACTGAAGCCCACCCTCGCCACTCCATAATGCCACTGCTGTCTGAGTGGTACAGAATGACTAGTGGTTTTAATTTTTTCATTTGCTCTTTTCTCTTTCCAGTTTTCTGTAAGTGAAAACTAGTACGATCCCGTATTTTTGAAATGAAATAATATTTTGTATGCGTGCAGGAAAAAAGAAGGAACATTCGACAAAATAATGGCAGTGATTCTCTTTGGGGGACAAATTACTGAAGACTTCTACTGTCTGCTTTACGCATTCCTGTAATGCTTTAATTTTTAAATATTTTAAAAGCCAATATGGACTAATATGTGTTATCCAAAAAAGGGATGATGACTACTATACACTTGAGGCATTAAACACACACTGCCCTTCAAAGTCTCTCTGAAAATATGGGCACAGTAATAGCGATTCTGGAGAATACTTTTTAAAAAATGCATGGGAAAGCTAGAGCACAGCAGGATGCATGATTAGGGTGAGAGTGAGACAAGTGACACGGAAACTCTCAAGAGTGTTCTCCAGTGGAATAAGAGGACTTGGCAGCCATTCGAGGACTCCTTCCAAAGCCTACCTCCTCACCACTGAGAAGGGACCAGAGGGGAGAAGCAGCTGCTGCTAAGGGACAACCTGCAGGTAAAGGCTCCTCAGATGCTTCTCTCGGCTCATCTCCTGCCTCCAACAAGCCAGCTGCAGCTTAGGCACCTGGGGAAGCTTCATAAAAAGGCTGACAGGCAGCCTCTTTGGAGAGACTGTTAGAAGGGGCTGTCAATTCCAGAATATCAAGCTGAAAGCAATGTATAAATTAAGGTATTTTGGCTAACAGTTCTCAGAGCTCTAAAACAACAATTTATTCCCTTGTTCCTCCCAAAGAGGGCATCTGCTGCAGGCAGCAAGCAACATAATTTCCACAGAATAGCCAGATGCTGGCAGAACCGTCTGAGTTCAAATGATGAACTTTAAAAGTTAAAGGGCAAATTGGACTTCTTAAATACTCATGATAAAGCCTGTGTTATCATTGGGTTCCCAACGCCCTCAAAAGGGCCTCAGAGGCACAAGTCCTCTTGAGTTATAACCTTTTTAGTACATCTGGGGAAGAGCTCTGGGCCAGAGCAGTGCCTGCTGGGTCTTGCTCACGGAGGCTTCCAGGCTTGGGAAGTTCTCTGGGCTCCAATCAGGGCTTGTGACTTCGGGGGAGGCACAGGGTACTCATTCTTCCTGTGAGACAAGCGAGGTTCAGAAAGACCCCTCGAGAAGCAGATCACTTCTCCGGAAGTGCCTGCAGGCAGGGCGGTGGTGCCGCAGGGGAAAAAGGAGTTCTGAGTCTACTTGTGGAACCCAGTGGGCTCCTGGGGTCAGGACGCAGTCACCCACACCGGGAGAGTGGGAAATGGACCCTGGGAGAGGCTACACAAGACAGGCCACTTTCCCTTTACGTAAGCACGGATCATGTGGTGGAGCCGCTCTCCGAATGTCCTGTCTCCGTCTTGCTGGGAAGCTAACTCTTGCCAGGTGAGGCCTGCTGAGTAGGGCCGGGGCAGTGGTGTCCTCGTCCTCCCGCTTCCTCTGAGAGGAGCTGGTTTGGGCCTTCCTGGTTTCCAGTGCCAGTCCAACCTGGAGACTGAGAGATCAAAGAACTGCTCTTTCTTCCTTCCTTAAAAAATTTTTTTCCATTAGAGTTGCCATCCAATATTATTTTATATCAGTGTCAGGTGTACAGCACAGTGGCCAGACGTCCATGTAGTTTACGAAGAGATCCCCCCGACCGGTGCAGCACCCACTGACTGTACTCCCTGTGCTGCACTGTGCAGCCCCCTGACTATTTCATAATTACGGAATTGTACTTCTTAATCCCTTCCCCTTTATCACCCAGCCCCCACCTGCCCTCCTCCCATTTTGCAATCATGTTTTGTCCTCTGTATCTATGAGTCTGTTTTCGTTTTGTTTGCTCATTTTTGTTCCTTAGATTCCACATGTAAGTGAAATCATGTGATATTTATCTTTCTCTGACTTATTTCACCTAGCATAATACCCTCTAGGTCCATCTCTGTTGCTGTAAGTGGTAAGATTTCATTTTCTTATGGCTGAGTAATACTCCATTGCACATATGTACTACCTCTTTATGGCCACTTAAGTTGCTTCCATATCTTGGCTATTATAAACAGCATGCTGTGAACATAAGGGTGCATTTATCTTTTTGAATCAGTGTTTTGGTTTTCTTTGGATAAATATCCAGAAGTGGAATCGCTGGGTCATAGGTAGTTCTATGTTTAATTTTTTGAGGAACCTCCAAAGTGTTTTCCATAGTGGCTGTAACAATTTGCAGTCCCACAACAGTGTAAACGGGTTCCCTTTTCTCCACATCCTCGCCAACACTTGTTTTTTGATTTATCGATGATAGCCATTCTGAACAGGTGTGAGGTGGTATCTCATTGTAGTTTTAATTTGCATTTTTCTGATGATTAGTGATGTTGAGCATCTTTTCATATATCTATTGGCCATCTGTATGTTCTCTTTGAAAAATGTCTATTCAGGTCCTTTGCCCATTTTTAATTAGCTCATTTAATTTTTTGATGTTAAGTTATATGAGTGTTTTGTAAATCTTGGATATTAACCCCTTATCAATGTATCATTGGCAGATACCTTCTCCCATTCAGTATGTTGTCTTTTTGTTTTGTTGATGATTCCTTTGCTGTGCAAAAACTTTTTAGTTTGATGTAGTCTCATTTTTTTTTTTCTTTTTTTTTGTTGTCTGAGGAGATACACTGGAAAAAATATGACTAAGAGCAACGTCAGAGGTTTGCTGCCTATGTTTTCTTCTATGGTTTTATGGTTTCAGGTCTTACATTTAAGTCTATAATCCATTTTGAGTTTTTTCTTGTATATGGCATAAAAAAGTGGTCTAGTTTCATTTTTCTTTTTTGCATGTATCCATCCAGTTTTCCCAATACCATTTATTGAATAGATTGTCTTTGCCCCGTTGTATATTTTTGCTTCCTTTGTCACGGATTAAATGACCATACAGGCATGGATTTATTTCTGGGCTCTCTACTCTATTCCATTGATCTATGTGTCTGTTTTTATGCCAGTACCACCCTGTCTTGATGACTATAGGCTTGTAGTATAGTTTGATATCAGGTAGCGAGATACCTCCAACTTTGTTCTTCTTTCTAGAGATTGCATGGCTATTTGGTGTCTTTTATGGTTTCATATCAATTTTAGGATCTGTTCTAGTTCTGTGAAAAATGTCATTGGTATTTTGATAGGGATTGCATTGAATCTATAGATTGCTTTGTGTAGTATGGACATTTTAACGATGTTACTGCTTCCTATCTATGAGTCTAGTAGATGCTTCCACTTATTTGTATCTTCTTCAATTTCTTTTCTCAATGACATAATTTTCCAAGTACAGGTCTTTTACCTCCTTGGTTAAATTTATCCCTAGGTATTTTATTTTGATGCAATTATAAATGAGATTGTTTTCTTAATTTCTCTTTCTGATAGTCTTTTATTCACATATAGAAATACAACTGATTTGTGAATATTTATTTTGTATTCTGCTACTTTCCTGAATTCATTTATCAGTTCCAACAGTTTTTTTGATAGAATCTTTAGGGTTGTCTCTATATAGTATCATGTCATCTGCAAATACTGACAATTTTACCTCTTTCTTTCTAATCTGGATGCCTTTTCTTTCTTTTTCTTGTCTGACTGCTGTGGCTAGAAATTTCAATACTATGTTGAATAAAAATGGTGAAAGTGGACATCCTTGTCTTGTTCCCAATCTTAAGGAAAATGCTTTTAGCTTTTACCTGTTGAGTAGGAAGTTAACTGTGAGTTTGTCATATATGACCTTTATTATGTTGAGGTATGTTCCCTCTTTTTCCACTTTGCTGAGAGTTTTTATCATAACTGAAAGCTGGATTTTGTCAAACGCTTTTTCTGCAGCTTTTGACAGGATCATAGGATTTTTATTCTTCAATTTGTTAATGTGGTGTATCATAATCCCAGGAATAAATCCAACTTGATCATGGTGTATGATCTTTTCAATGTATTGCTGAATGTGGTTTCCTATTATGTTGAGAATTTCTGCATCCATGTTCATCAGGAATATCAGCTTACAATTTACTTTTTTAAATAATGTCTTTGTCTAGTTTTGAAATCACAGTAATGGTGGCTTCATAGAATGAACTTGGGAGCCTTCCTCCTCTTGAATATTTTTGGAATAGTTTGAGAAGAATAGGTGTTGATTCTTCTTTGATGTTTGGTAAAATTCACCTGTGAAGCCATCTGGTCCACGACTTTTGTTTGTTGGGAGTTTTTTGATTACTGATTCGATTTTATTAGTAGCAATTGTCAGTTTGGATTTTCTGTTTCTTCTTCACTCAGTCTTGGAAGATTGGGAGATTGTCCAATTTGTTGTCATATAATTGTATATTTCTTATAATCCTTTGTATTTCTGTGGAGTCATTTGTTACTTCTCTCTCATTTCTGATTTTACTTATTTGGCTCCTCTCTCTTTTTTTCTTAAGGAATCTGGTTAAAGGTTTATCAATTTTGTTTATCTTTCCAAAGAACCAGTTCTTGATTTCACTGATCTTTTGATTGTCTTTTTTAGACTCTATTTTAAAAAAAAGTTTCCACTCTGATTTTTATTTTCTTCCTTCTACTCACTTTGGGCTTTGTTTGCTGTTCTTTTTCTAGTTCCTTTAGGCGTAAAATTAGATGGTTTATTTGGGAATTTTCTTGTTTCTTGAGGTAGGCCTGTATCGCTATGATTTTTCTTTTAGCACTGCTTTTGCCATGTCCCATAGATTTGGGGTCATTGTGTTTTCATTTTCACTTCTCAAGGTTTCTTTAGATTTCTTCTTTGATCTCATTGTTAACACAGTTATTGTTTAGAATATATTTAGCCTTAATGTGTTTGCGTATTTTTCCGTTTTTTCTTGTAATTGAATTTTAGTTTCATATCATTGTGGTTGGAGAAGACACTTGATATGATTTTAATCTTCTTAAATTTACCAAGACTTGTTTTGTAGACTAACATATGATCGATCTTGGAAAATGTTCCACGTGTACTTGAGAAGAATGTATATCTGCTTTGGGGTAAAACACTCTAAAAATGTCAATTAAATCCTTCTGGTCTAGTGTATCATTTAAGCCCACTGTTTCCTTGATGATTTTCTGTCTGGAGGATCTGTTCATTGGTCAGATAGGGTATGAAAGTCCCCTACTAAGACTGCATTACTACCGATCTTTCCTTTTATGTCGGTCAGTTTATTTAGGTGCTCCTATGTTGGGTGCATAAATGTTTACTAGGGTTATATCCTCTTGTTGGATTGATCACTTTATCATTATGTACTGTCCTTCTCTGTCTCTTATAGAGCCCTTGTTTTAAAGTCTATTTTGTCTGATATAAGTATTGCCACCCCAGCTTTTATTTCACTTCCATTTGCATGAAATATCTTTTTCCATCCCTTTACTTTCAGTTTGTGTGTGTGTTTTGATCTGAAGTGGGTCTCTTGTAGACAGCATATTTATAGGTCTTGTTTTCTTATCCATTTGGCTACCTTATGTCTTTTTTTTTTTACTTTTTATTTAGTTTCTAGTATACAGTACATTAGTTAGACATCTATATAGTTCATAAAATGATCCCCCCAATTGCACCCTCCCTCCTCTGACCCTTCACCTAGCCAAAGTATTAATGCTAACTGCATTCCCTATGCCCTGCTCCTCATTTCCGTAGCCATCCGTCAGCTACTAATTTGTATTTCTTTAACCCTTCACCCCATTCTCCCAGCCCCCCAAACCCCTCTCCTCTCTGTCCGTCACCAAATTATCCACTATATTGTGAGTCTGTTTTTGATTAGTTTGTTCTTTTTATTCCTTAGATTCTGTGTATAAATAAAATCATATAGTGTTTATCTTTCTCTGTCTGACTTCAATACCTTCTAGGTCCATCAAAGCAATATCTTTTTCTATCCTCTTCCTTTTCATATGTAGGGGTCTTGTTTTCTAATCCTTTCATCCACTCTATCTTTTGGTTGGAGTACTTAATTCTTTTTCATTTAAGGTCCTTATTGATAGGAATGTAGTTGTTACCATTCTTTATTCCTATTTTTGATACATGTTTTTTCTTCTTGAAGAAGTCCCTCCAACATTTCCTGTAATACTGGATTAGTGGTAATAAATTCCTTTAGCTTAATTATTCTTGGTTGTAGATCCTGGGTCTTCACCCTGTCGAATATTTTTTTCCAACCCCTTCTGTCCTGCATAGTTTCTTTTGAGAAATCAGAATTGGGTTTTCCCTTATATGTAATTATTTGTTTTTCTCTTGCTTTTGGAATCCTCTGAGCTTCCTGGGGTTTTATGTCCATTTCCTTCACCAGGTTAGGGATTTTCCATCATTTCTTCAAACATCTGTTCAACATCTTGATTTTCTCCAGTTACGCCAATCAGATGGATATTTGGACCCTTAATAGTGTTCCATGTGCTCCTTATTTTTATAGTCTTGGCATCTTATCTCTTGCCATTCTGCTTGAGTGTCCTGATTGGCTTTCCCAAGCTCTAGATAGGGCATTTCATCCTCTTCTTTATTCACTTTATTCCTTTGTTTATTCCATTTAATATACTTCTCATCTCAGATAATGTGTTCTCCATTTCAGGCTAGTTCCCTTTTATATTTCCATTTCCATTTTTTGTTTTTAATCTCTTTGTTGAAGTTCTTACTGAATTTATCTATACTTCCCAAAAGTTCACTGACATCTTTATAACCAGTGTTTTGAACTCTGCATCTGTCAGATTACTCGACTCCATTATATCTGGATCTCTGTTCTCTTCTCTCATATGGTTTCTGCTTCTTTGTCTTCCCATTTTGGCTGCCTTTCCATGTCTGTTTCTATATACTAAGCAAAGCTCCTAAGTCTCCCGGTCTTATTAGTGTGGATTTGTGAAGTAGGTGTCTGTCCAATGGCATAGTCCTGAGAGGGGTTCAGCTGCAGGCCAAATTTAGCCCAAGCTCTACCCTTCTGGGGCCACCTGTTAAGGTTCAGCAAGCAACCCACAGATGCTGTGCTTATAGTTGCCTCAAAAGGCCACACCAGAAACCGAAGCCAGCTGCCTCCAGTGTGAGTCTAGGCTCTGCTCAGCAAGGCACATCTGACTAGCTGAAGCTATACCAGGATGTGGCTTGGTGGGGATGAGGTGAGGTTTCAGGGAATCCTCTGGGCTGAGTGACCTCTGTTATCCAGTTTGATGATGTCACAGCTATGGTGGCACTATGTCTACACGCTGGAAGTGGGGAGGGCTCAACAGGGAACAATGGATACTGCCAGCACTTCTGTACTGAACAAGTCTGGCTTTGGCCCTCACTCCGACAATGTCTCCCTGTAAGTCCCTGGTGCCCGCTGCATGCAGCCAAATCGGCACTGGTGCTCAGAGCGAGCAGGGCCATCACTGTGAAAATCCGCTTGTGGACGTGGTCCCTTTAAGAGACTTCTGCTGCTGCCCCTGCCATAGCCTCTGTCTCACTCAGCCTCTCAGGACCGGGCGGCCCTGTGTCCTCACCCGTCCTACCTTCTGCCATTGCAGGGTGCTTTCTTGGATTTCTCCGTAGTAGTATGGCTTGTTCATCTAGATCCCAGGCAATTTGTCCTTGCTACTGCTCCTCGTTTCCATCACAACTCTGATTTGGTCACCAGAGGGATGAACAGAGCCTCTATCATTTATGTCATTTTGTTTTGTTTTGTTTTCTTTCTACCTTATGTCTTTTAATCGGAACATTTAATCCATTTACATTTAAAGTGCTTATGGATAGGTACATAGTTATTGCTATTTTATTATTCATATTTATGTTATTATTTTTTCTTCTTCTTAAAGAAGTCTCTTCAACATTTCTTCTAATACTGGCTTGGTGGTGGTGAATTCTTTTAGCTTTTCCTGCCTGGGAAGCTCTTTATCTCACCTTCCATTTTAAATGATAGCTTTGCTGGGTAGAGTCATCTTGGTTGTGGGTCCTTGCTTTTCATCGCTTTGAATATTTCATGCCTATCCCTTCTGGCCTGCAATGTTTCTGTTGAGAAATCAGCTGACAGTCTTATGGGAGTACCCATGTAAGTTAACTAGCTGCCTTTCCTTTGCTGCTTTTAGGTTCTCTCTTTGTCTTTAACCTTTGCCATTTTAATTATGGTATGGGTCTGCTTGGGTTCATATTGTTTGGGACTCTCTGTGCTTCCTGGACTTGTATGTCTATTTCCTTCACCAGATTAGGAAGTTTTCAGTCATTATTTCTTCAAATAGGTTCTAACCCCTTGCTTTCTCTCTTCCCTTCTGGTACTCCCTATGTCACAAATATTGTCATGCTTGATGTTATCCCAGTGGTCCCTTAAACTAGCCTCATTTTTTAAAATTATTTTTTCTTTTTGCTGTTCTGATTGGGTGCTTTCTGCTACCTTGTTTTCTGGATCGCTAATTTGATCCTCTGCTTCATCCAATTTACTGTTGATTCCTCCTAGTATAGTCCTCATTTCAGTTATTGTAATTTTCATTGATGACTGGTTCTTTTTTATGGTTTCTATGTCCTTTTTTTATGTTTACTAGCCCTTTGTTGAAGTTCTCACTGAGCTCATCTATTCATCCCCTAAGTTCACTGATGATCCTTATAACCAGTGTTTTGAACGCTGTATCTGGTAGGTTGCTTGACTCCATTTCATTTAGTAAGAAACTGCTTTTTCTGGTACTCTTGTCCACTAGGAACAAATGAGGGCCCTTTAGTTTTTTATTGTAGTCACTGTCTACTCACCCCTAGGAACCACTTCATAGACTAAGGATGACAATGTCAAAATACCCCTCAGAAAGCCACTCATCCAGCAATTATTTGTTGAGCCTCAACTATGTCTAGGTCTTATAAGGATGAGTAAGTCAGTTTTGGTCCTTGACTCATGGAACTTGTTATCTAGTGAAGTAGATAATCAGAAATAAAATAATCATACAAATAACTATATAATTATAGTCACATTAAGTGCTATAGAGGAAAAATACAGGACTAGAGTTTGAAAGCAATGGCTTTCAAACTTTTAATAAAAAGTACATTTTATATAACAATCTAATACATATGCAAACACACATACAGACAAATATCATAAAGCAAGTTTAATAACAATTCTTACTCTTACTGTGAATGATGATGCATTCTGATATTTCTGGTCTATTCATTTAAAAAATACTGATTACAACTCAAATAATTGGTCTCATAAGCAATGGTTGTGATACATAATATGAAAAACCCAGTCATAAGGCTCCCACCTGGAGTGGAGCTGGGTCAAGGTCACAGAACGCTTCCCGAGGGAATGACATTTAGGCCAAGACATGTGAGGTTAAGGAGAGCTAGACCAAAGAGGCCAGGAATGAATGTTCCAGACAGAGGGAACATGCAAAGATTTCTCATTTACAGAAAAGGAAACGGGGGATCAAGGAGAGATGTGATTTGTTTCAGGTCATATAACTCCAGGCCCAGGTCTCCTAACTCCAAGTCCAAGGTTCTTTAGTATAATGTAGCCTATCAGTTGTAGTCTTCCTCTTCATTTTACTAATTATGGGCCAAGGGCTAATTATCCTCACCCAGGCTTACTAGGAAGAAAGAGAAAAGAGTAATGGCAGGAGACTATGTTTACAAAGAGCCCGTTTAATTCTTCATGCAAAACAATGTACCTTAGCTCCTACCCAACCTGGCTTGAGGCCTGCACTGCTAGCTGTTTGTTCCTTCCCGTAAGGGCTGGCAGGGAGCCATACTCCTGCTTAGTCCTGGCTTTAGTGAAAAGGCATTTACACAATGTCCGGGCAAGGTTAGACTCAGCTGAAGGGCCTGGAAAGAATGCAGAACACTGGCCCTGGCTTTCCTTCACCCCACGCTGATGCCATACCTGACTCTCCATGAGGTTCCACCTTGCTCAGTTCCCTATCAGCCCATGACTGTTGTGTATAGTTAGCTGTGTAAATGGCCCCAGCTGTGCAGCACAGAGGTACTGTGAATTCTGGAAGTGAAATACAATCAAGGAAGTCAGTCAGGGTCAGGGTTAAAGTGGATGACCTAGGACAACATGAGAAGGAGAGGGGTCAGAGGTGCATGGGCCCTAGGCCAAGTTTCAAAACAGGCATGAGAGAAACAAGGCTGCTATATACAGCTGCCCAGTATGTACCCTGCATGAAGCACCCAGGGAGGGGAGGAGTGAGGCTGAAATGGAACCCACACCCCACTCACAAAACTGCACTCCTGGCAAGGGTCTACATCTGTCTAGAGGAAAAAGCTTCACTCACAGAGGCCAAGGAAAAATGGTTCAGAGAGTTGGAAAAAGCCAGACCCACACTAAAGCACATCAAAAAAATGACCAACAAGCCTAGGGAAGGTTGTCCTCAGGTTTTAAACACTACTGGAGTGTGGGTAGTTAAGGGCTGGTGGTTGGGTGCCATGGACGAGCGGCGTCCATGGGAGCTACTGGCTGACAAGCAGAGACACCTTACGGTTCTGACACCTGATCCAGCCAGACTCTGTGATCCTCTCCATCTTCACTTCTTCATCAAGCTCAGAGCAATCCAGCCACACCCTGGAGGCACAGCTCCATTCCTGAGATTTTAATTATCAGCTGAAAAAATGTTCCCGGTAATACATGCCCACGTTAAAAAAAAAAAAAAATCCAAACATTACACAAAAGTAAACATTTAAAAGTAAGAAAAAAATTTAGAATTAAAATCTTCCTTTGTCAATAACCTCCTTAGTGCACTTCCCTCATATTCCAAACCTTTCTCTTCTCATTGGAGCCTGTAATTACTCTGCCCCCACATTCCGCTGACCACCAGTGCCTGTCTTAGATTTGCAGTGCTTCCTTCCACCTCTGACCTCAGGGCCAGCTGCTTCACTGCCATCTTAAATTCTCCTTCTCAGAAATCTTTTCCCTAAACATGCCAAGCAACACCCCCACCCTGATGCTCCGTCACTGCTGCTTCCTTAGGCTGCAGGACTTCAGAGACTTAGCCCTTTATGAATTCATGGGTCCAACTCAGCCCTCGCCCCTGAGCAACAAGACTTTTATTCATCTTGCATACACCCAGGCTCATTTCTTACAGTGGTTAATTCAGGCCTTTAAGACCTCACCGCACCCCCGACCTCAGCAAGTGGGAAAGGTCTTTTCTTAGCAGGAACTCCAGTCCTCTCCCCTGGACTTCCCCCTGTGAGTCAGGGGTAAAAAGAGCCATACCTTCTCCTCCTACCAGTCTCAGAGAAGGAATCTCTTCCCTCCCCTGCAAGGTTACCTCTTCCCTGGTCCTCAAGATCATTCCTTTTTGCCCCCTTCCTCTCTTGTACCTGGATTATTTTCCTCAAATAACTATTTTTTCCTTCCTGCCATCAAACATGTTTACTTAGATCTCCTTATTATCAGAAATCATTCTAAGTCAATGCCACACTCTTACTCTAATGGTAAGTTGGTTGGATCGCCATGGAGAACAATGTATAATACACTTGTTAAAAACAACAATAAAAGGAAGCAACTTAAGTGTCCACTGATGGATGATGGATAAAGAAAATGTGTATGTAATACACACATATATATATACCTGTGTGTATGTATTTGTGTGTGTGTATACACACACACGCACACATGTATATGTATTATGCAGCCATAAAAAGAAGTAAATCATGCCATATGTGACAACATGGGTGGATTCTGAGCATATTACACTAAGTGAAATATGTCAGATAAAGACAAATACCATGGGATCTCACTCATATGTGGAATCTAAAAAGACAAACAAACAAATAAACCAAAAGAAACCCACCAAAAAACAAAACAAAAAAACCATATTCATGGATACAGAGAACAGACTGGTGGTTGCCAGAGGTAGGGGGTGAGCAATGGGGGAAGGTGATCAAAAGGTATACAAACTTCCAGTTATAAAATAATAAATCCTGGGAATGTAATGCACAGCTGACGGCTACAGTAAACAATACTGTATGGTATATCTGAAAGTTGCTAAGAGAGTAAATCTTCAAAGTTCTCATCATAAGAAAGAAATTGGTAACTATGTGTGGTGATGGATATTAACTAGACTTATGGAGTGATCATTTCCTAGTATATGCAAATATTGAATCATTATGTTGCATACCGGAAACCAATATAAGGTTATATGTCAATTACATCTCAATTTATAAAAACCCACACTGTTTGTACCCTTTGCCTCTGTAATTCCACTTCGTGGGATATATCCTAAAGAAAGAACCCTGTCCCCACCACACACACACAAAGCAACTTGTACAGTGATGTTTAGAGTAGAAATGTTTATACTTGCAAAATGTTGGAAATACCCCAATTGCCCAATACGAGATTGATGGTTCGGCGTACTCTGGTATCAGTATGATGCGATACCACAGAAGGAATGGGATATTTGAAGTGACAAATACATGGATTATGTTGATATCGAGAAATTTGCAGATGAAACACATTTTAATACATAAAAATACACATAAACAAAAAATACATGCATTACAATTTTACATACGTTTGCTGACAATGAATAGAATTATTTATAACAATCAAAAATTTGATCTTCTGGTTACTACTTTTCCCCCCTTTCCCTTCTGCTGTTTCTGGGGCCATCCGTTGCCTCTGTTTTCTCTCTACCCACTTTCCCCTTCACCCTGTGCAATCTGGCTTCATCGCCAGTGTTTACTGGACTGGCACCATTAGTAATCATCATGATTCTTTTCTGGATAAATCCTTAAGTCTAGTTAAACCAGTAGCACCGAAGTGCTCGACACCTGCTCTTCCCTTGATGCTGAACCATCTTAACCTCCCATCTCTTTGCTTTTTTCCTAATTATGGATAATTCTCAAAGCTTATTACTTGGAGCTCCGGTCTTTATACTTTCCACCCAGACCTCTGTGCTGTTGACTCCCACATCTACTGCTCCATCCCAACATCACCCTCAGCTCTGGTTCTCTGTGATCACTCCACTTAGATGCCTCCAACTGTCACTCTAGTTCTCCATGTCTAACAGTAAACTCATTTCTTAACTGTCCCTTCAACTTCCTAACTTCTGGTTAATCTCGCCAACATTGTCCCAAGCTTGAAACCAGCTCACACGGGCGATTTTCTTACCACCCTCATCGCACACATTCCCGGCTATTCCTTCGTGGATGCTGCACCTTCTTCCATGGAAAGCCCTCCCTGAGGTTCTGTCTACCATCGCCTGCTCATCATCAGAGCAAACTCAGGTTCCACTTCCTTTGTGAAGTCTCTTCTGATTATTCCAGTTCACAATTATTACTTTCCTCTCAGGATCCTTTTTGAATTCAGGCTCATAGGACTAACGACACACAAGTCACTGTTCCTTTCATTTTTTTTTTTTTTTACTTGAACGCTTACTCGTTTGTCCTCTGGCGGGCAGGATCCCACATCACCCATGCACATTCAGCTCCAGTGTGTCTCCCTCGGTGAAGCCTTCCTAGTTCTCACAGGCTCAGGGTCACTCCTCCTTCTGGGTTACCAAAGCACCCCTTCCCATCAATGCTGCAGCTCTCATGCCCTTGTGCTGTAGTGACTTACGTCATTTTGTGTTCAACTCTCTTGCCAAAACATCAGCTGAGTTTTTAAGGGCAAAGACCATGTCTTACACAATAAAGCACCACAGATGTATTACTGACATGTGATGGTGTCACGTACACTAATCATTCCACACATCCATCTTAGCTTCCAAAACAGACTACTGTCTCCTCACGGACAGGGGTTGAATCACATTTCTTTTACATCCTATAGTGATTGAGAATACGAAACAGAAAGGACTTACAGAGTACTTACTGAGAGTATACTTAGAACAAGGCCTTGTGAAGATAATATGCAAATTTATATGAATAACCTATAAACCTGGAAACTATACTTGCTGCGGAATACAAGTCTTATCAAGTCTCTAAACACTGCACCTTGCTATTTTGGGGCCAGCATAACACATCTCTGTACTTACAGTGGTCCTGTCACTTAAAAGTGTTAATAGGATGCCAAAACTGGGAGCTTTCAGCTGTGAAGTCTACCAATCTAAAATCAGAACAAATCAGAGACTAAATCAGAGTCCTTGATAAGTGGAAATAATCTGCAGGGAAGCGGGCGGGGAGGGGGTTGGAGGCTGTCTGCCAAGAATCGAGTGCTGCAGAAGTCTGTCTACACAGTACATGTTACACCACCGGAGATAAGCCTTCAGTGAAACACTCCTCATATGGGAAGGGATATTTAATTTCATTCAGTGGTCCAAGGCCTGCCTCTTTCACATAGCACAACACACATTAGTCCAACTCTGATCTTGCTGACTCAGAACAGCTAAGATTTCATTTCTTATGAGTCAGGAAACACCATTTAAATTACAAGATGACCAGGACAACAATGCCCTCAGGAGAAGATGAATGCTTCTCTGACACTCTCTCCAAGTGTGGAGCATCTCCAGCCAGCCAGACCTAAAGACTTGTTCACTAATAATCCCAGGTGGTAGAGAAGGCCTCCACTCCATTTGGGACAGGTGTTTGGGTAGTCAGAACCATTTGGAAGAAGAGATAGATCCTGCTTAGCAAACATTTATTGCAGCACAGGCCAAGCTGTGTGAGAGGCCGTGTGGTTCTCGATTCTAGGTCCCAGAACCCCAGTGCTCAGAGTTGGGCAGACTCTACCACTGGTAAAGGGCAGATATCAGCCCACTGGACTGAGCCATCGAGGCAAGGTACAAAGTGTGTACGGATGGGAAAGATGAGGTGAGGGACAGCTGCCAGGCCAGCCTCTCCCTTCACAGCCAGTGGCTCCAGGGACCTGGTATAGCAAAGAGGAAGCTGCCCACTCTGTTCCTGCAGAGGGCTTCTGTTCATCAGGTGGCCACTGGTGGGCACCCAACCTTCTCCATGCCTAGAAGTAAAAGGACCTCTAAGCTGATGGCTGATCAAAATACATACACCCAAGGGCACAGGGAGGAAGGATACTGCAGCAGGCCTCAGCACGGTCTTTCTTAACAGATAGTTCAGATAGGCACACAACCATCAAACGTGAGAGAAAGTCTCAAACAAGGCACCTAAGACACCGGGGAACTGGGAATCCAGAGAATCTGAGGACATGAAGAAACAAAGCCCCTGCGAAACAGCCCTGTGGATAGAGGGTTTTACTGAAAACTGATAAATTTAAACAGCAAAAGTTAAGAGGCAAAGAAAGCTATCTTAAGATACTTTCATTTTTTTTTTTTTGTTACATTTGATGAAGATAGATGACTTTGGATGGATGAACTTGAAATTTCTAGGCTGATTTTAAGCCACAGGCCCACACAATAATACTTCAGGCATACTCTCCAAGAGGAAGTGAAGCGGTTATCTAAAGAAACACCTTTCAGAAGTGTTTATTATTAACCAAGAGAATAGGAAAACAAAATAAACGTAAACAATTAAATACCTTGTGATTTTCTTAGAGATTGCTCTACTACATGGAATCTGTAAGTCACTGGTTTAAAAAATTTGTAATAAGTTACAGTTGCTTAATATAGAAAAGTTTGGAAAGCACTTAAAAGCACCAAGAAAAGAAACCTCATTCATTTATAATTCCATTATTTAATGATAATCACTTACAGTTTGGCTATGCTCTTTCAGTATGTTTTCATACTTTATAAAAAATGGTATTATTCTCAACATACTATTTTATGTTGCCTTTTTCATTGATTATATCAAACATTTATGACATCAATAAATATTCTTCTATAGAATTTTTAATGCCTGTGCAATATTTTATCTAGATGAACCTGACCAATCCTCTGACCAATGGCTATTTTAAATGTTTGCTATTATTAATAACATTTCACTAATAAAAATCCTTGTACAAGTATTTTTATATATATCTCTGATTTTTTCTAAATATTACCAGAATAGCAATTTATGGTCTAAAGCTATGTGTCCTTTTAAGGCTTTTGATATATATAGTCAAAATGACTGAGCAGATTTGAAGCCATGCTTCTTGCTCAGTTATTTTAATCATATCATTTCCTGTATACAGGAAATAGTTTCAAGAGAAAAAAAAAACCTAACATGGAGTCAAAACACTTTAGATAGGCCAGGTCCTGCTTGCTTCAGGCAAAAGAAATGTCCAGAGCTGAAAACACTGATATTATGCTAAAAAGTTGGGTAACGACATCTGGCCAAGTTTAGCAAAGTTGGTAGGGCATGATGCTAGTGAGAACAAGACCTAGAGTTTAGGCCAGTATTGGCTGGTCAACTCTACATAGAAGACCATCCTTGGCCACATGGTGCCTCACCAATCTTGGCCAACTGTCACACAAATGTGTACTCTAAGCCAAAGGGAGGATTGGATGACGGAATGTGGATTACTCAGCATAACCCATCCCAATTCCTGGGGAAGCGAGCATGTGTCCAAATGATAGGTGTGTCATCTTTCTATAATAAACAGGACATCTGTCTGGAAAACACAACTAACCAACTTAGGAGAAAATCAAAAGATCAATAATGCTTAATAAAGTTGTCGTGGTTTATCAATAATTCCTAAGAGAAGCGCTTAATAAAGCTCAGTGTGCAAGGTGTGCTCTATCAGCCAGGTCGGCTCTAAAACACAGCCCCAGTAACAGAGTGTGTCAGCATTTCAGCTGAGATTCCTCTGATCTTCAAGCCCCCTTGATGTCATCAAGTAAGAGGCATGGATTTGTCATAAAGACCATATGCTCATGCGGTCAGATGCCATTTTCATCAATAGTTGAAAATTAAATTAGCTTATTAGAAAAGTAATGATTACTTCAACTGGTCAAGAGAAGGAGTGGGTTATTCTCGAGAAGAAATTAAAAGACTAGGAAGAGGTGTTGAGGTAGTCTCCTTTTCCCTCTTCCACAACCAAACCCACTTCTCAGAGGTGAATCCTGTTGTGTTTATTTATTTTGTTTTCAGTCTTTGGACGCTATTCCTGGGTATTTTCTCCTTTCATGAAAGTTGTAGGAATTTAAATTCATTTGTGTTCTCCTAGCTGAATGGCCCTGGCTCCTTAATTACTTGGTAGTCTCTGCCTCGAGCCCATCTGGAATTGCTGCCATCCAAAATGACCTCCCTTTACCTCTGCTCACCAGCCAGGACGTTTCCCTCCTAAGATGCATAGCTCCTTTCCCTTGCCCTCCAGATCTCCTGGATGCAGAAGCTGATCTGAGCACTGTCACTGAGCAAAGCTACACCTCTAATAGTAGAAGAAGTGAATGAAAGTCATGGGAGCTTTATTCATAAGCAAGAGCTCAGCAGCTTTTCCACTTCAAATTAGGATCGCTCCCCAGACTGGCCTCCCCAACTGGAGGACCAACCGCCCCCACAATGCACACAAACACACCACGTCTGTGCTCTCCCAGTCAACTGCTCCTGCCCTGCCAGTCTTTCAGATAACCAGGTCAGCTGAATACATGGAGACAAAGGGGCATTTCATATACTTCTATTTTGGCAGTTGAAACAGCACTGCAAGTGCCAGGTCTTCACAGGACAAATCTTCTCTCTATGCATGTGAAACTCATCAAGAGGTCTGCCAGGAGATGGGGGCTGCTGAATCGAAGATCCAGGATGGATTTAAGTCACAATGAAAGTTTGAAAGCATTATTTTTTATTTTATACTTTAGTAATATAAGATAACGATTGCTACCTCTTACTAAACCAGGTATTTCATATACTTTCTTTCATGTAATCCTTGCAGCCACCCCGCAAAACAGTCATTCCTGGCTTGCAGGTGAGGAAATCGGCACTCAGAGATCCCACACCTCATCCAAGGCCACATAACCAGAAAGTGGCAGGACTGGGGTTTGAACTCAGGTCTGTCTTCTTCCAGAGGCCAGACGGCCTCGTTTTTTCCAACATAGGGATAAGAAGTCTCATGGCTCCCAGGAACTACAAAAGATTGCATCCTGGGAGCTGGAAGAGAATCCAGCTTGCTCTTCCCGGCCCCCTCTCAGCCCTCTCCACCTTGCTTTCTGGAATGCAGCAGCTTCACAGATAAGAAGTCGAGAAGACTCCAAACACTCACCTTCACATTTGCTTTATATTAGATGATGCAAATTTTAAAAAGAACAACCTTCCCGAAGTTGGAATGTGTGAGGAAACATTATTATTTTTAAGGTGGTAAGAATAAATATTTAATTAGTGTGACACTGTATTTTGCCTGGCTTTGCAACATCTCGGACAATAAAACAAGCCCTTGTCTACAGGGCTAATTATAGACTACTAATTTATTTTTATTAAAATCTTCTGGAACATTAAACATGAGAGATGAAACAACATGGTATTGTAGAACAGCTTTGGTCTGGAAATCTGGGTTCTAATCCTGACTCAGCCACTAATAACCACCAATGTTTATTTGTATGGTGTACACAGTTTATAGTGTTTTCACATATTTGCTACATTAGTTGGGTGATCTTGGGCAAGTCACTTAATTTGGTGTCTCATATCAAAACCTAGAAATGAAGACGTTGCACTAAAGCATTTGAAGTTCCCTCACTTCTAATATCCTAAGGGGGAGGACACGTGTCTTAGGATCTTTATAAATGTATGTAAACATATCAGGGCAGATGCATTCTGGTTGAAAAAAATTATATTTTCTGTTCCTCTTCCGAAAGATGTTACTTGGCTAAATTCAGGTGTAGCTCATAAGATATTTGTGGCCAGCTAGTTGGCTCAGCTTCTGGAGTGTACAAACTTTCCTCTGTTCAATAGCCAAATACCATGCTTAACACCAGTCAATCATCTAAGGCACATAACCCCATAAAGTAGGCTTGCTTGGGGGAAAGACATGAAGAAATATGTCCTCACAATACATGACACTCAGGATGGCAGGTCAGTAATGGCATCATGGCACATCCAAGAATATTATAAATATCATTCTTTCTCAATTCTAAGACACACAAATCCCTCCTTCAAGTCTTGCCACTTCCTGGCTGTTTTCATGTTCCTGAAATTAGGGTGCACTTTAGAATCAACGTACATAATTTGATCCAGTAGTGTTAAATTATTTTACCTAAAAGCTATTGGCAAATTGCTGGTATGTCTTCGAATCAAGAAAATAGAGTGCTAAAACTACAACATAGATTATATAGATTTAGGTCTAATTTGGTTCAAATAATGTCCTTCTTCTGGATGTTAACAATTACGTTCAGTAACAACTAGATAGGCAATGTATAAGACACGGGTATGAGTCCTGTTTCCCAATAGTAGCAGTTTAAAATGCATTCCATCATTATCTCATAAAACACTGGTATGGATTTCAAAGGCAAATTAACCCATATAAAAACCACTGTGATGCTCTGAAAATGTACCGTCCCACAGCAGACTGGAAAGGGAACATTTTACTCACACCATCCTGATCTATCTAGCCCTTGACACATTTTCTTGCTTCTTAATTCACAACCATCCACCCCAGTAATATCGCTGATTCCCAAAATACACTCAACCCAGGAGGAGCAGCTCTCCCGCACAGCTGTCTGCTCCTGCCCTGCCCGGGTATTTCAGGGAGCTATGCAACACAGAGGACCACACAGAAGGAATGTAACTCTCAGGCCCCACAGTTCCCATTGCCCCATCGGCAGGTGCATCCCACCAAACCCCAGACTGGCATTTGAAACAGAAGAAACTGTACTGCTGCATGGAGGCTGTAGTTTTCCTGAACTTCATCTCTATGTTTAAAACTAGGGCGACAGCCGTCTTTGCTACTGTAAACTAATCTGATGCTTATGGGGGTAGGGAGTGGCTCTGAGGAGGCTGCCAATAGGCCATGATTGAGCAAAGTCAAGAAGCAAAATCATTATGTCTCACAGTTTGCAATTCCAGAAACTCCACATTAGCGGGATGAACCTATTTCTTTTGCAGCCTGAAGTAAAAAACCCAAAGCCTCTTTCTTGTACAGTTTAACTGTCTGATATTTATACAGATTTGCTAATAGTACACTGCAATCTGCAAGTCAGAAAAAAAAATCAAAGGAAGTTGGCAATGAGGTACACACACAGGAGTTAGGAGCTCTCGAGTTGAGGCATGTTTATTAAGAGGCAGCTTCTGGCTATGGACAACAACTCTGACTTCAGCTCAATGTCTGCTGGAAACAGAAAACAGTTTGGGATCCTCTATTCCAAGATCAGGGAATGCAAAATGGGCAGGTGGATGGGTAGCAAACATAACCTGGGGAATCGTCCAAATATGTTAGTACCCCTATCTGGTGACAGCCCCCACAAGGACTCACAGCTGCAGTAAGCCAAGCGAACCTCAGTTCCTCTCCAATCGGCACATGTTATACTAAAACTATTACCCATTTGGTTCCCACATGGAATTCACAGGCATCAGAGATCAAGCCCTGCCACAACCTTTCAACATACAAACAGTAAGCACTTGCTATGGATGAAATAAGGCCTGTTTCCAAACCTCAAAATGTAACAGAGTTGTACTGTGAGCAAAAAATGCATTTTAAACAGTACTGCAAAATGCTTATTCATAACAACACAGTGGAAGCGCAGGAACTTCAGCTCCCACATGCAACCTTTCCCCCTCTCCCTCCACTACCTCTAGTCTCTTTCCATAGCACCTGCCAAGGCAATACTGAGCCCACTACCAAGTGGGTGCTCACTAAACAGCGGCTGATCACGATGGGGCTGAACCCTGCTTAGCAAAATTTATTCTGAAAGCCTCACAACCTCTTCAGCAGCCAGTTAGAACTGTCCAGACCTGCTTCCCACACCAGCCAGAGCAGGAGCCAGCGGGTGAGAAACCCAAGGCCCCAAGGTTTGGGCGGGCAGAGCGTCCCCCTCCCCCAAGTCTCCCCTCGCATTCTCCCCTGTCACTCTTTTTCCGGCAGATCCCTGGGGAAAACCAGAGAGGCCGGAGATGTCAGGCCCAAGAGGAGAAAGGCGAAAAGACAAGGACGGACCGGAGGCAGTTTGGGAGGAAGAACATCAGTCCGTGGCGGAGGTGCGGTACAGCCGCATCCACTGGGGAAGGACCCCCGAGGCAGGTCTGAGGGAGGGAAGGGGAGGGGGAGTGGCTCCGAGAGGCCTGACGGCAGAGGCCCCAGAAACCCCCGGAAAGAGGGATGGAGGGAGAGAGGCGAGTGGGGGTGAGACGCTGTTGGGGGCGGGGGCGCGGTGGGGAGGCGAAGGGGACAGCCCGGTTCCCCTCCCCCAGCCGGGGCCCGGGCCTCCCGCTGACTCAGCCCACGGCGTCTGTCGCCTCTACCCGGACTCACAGTGCGCGAGGCGGCTCCGGCGAAGGCGGCGGGGGAGGGGACAGGTGGCGGGGGCGCTGCGGCTGCGGCTGAGACTCTGGCCGGCGGCTCCGGGGCGGAGGGTCCTAGCAGAGGCCGCCGCGGTCTCCGGCTTCAACGCACAGAGACTGCGGGGGAAGAGAGCACTGCGCAGGCGCGATGCGGCCACCGCTGTCAGTCCGAGAGGGGCGGGGCCAGGGCACCCGCCGTCTCCAAGGCAACCAGGCAGCGAGAGAAGGACAACCCCTACCTCCACCTTGTCTTAGCAACGGCGGCGGGAGGTGGGGGGCAACGAGAACAGTTCCTCTAGATTGTCATAGCAACAAGGAGGGGAACCCACCTCATAACTTTACCGCGGTACTGAGGGAAAGCTCTTACCTTGTCACCATGGCAACGGGAACAGCCCCTTCCTTTTTCCTTAGCAACAGGGTAACAATTCCTCCACCTTAACTAGTCACAGAAGGGACAACCATTTATACTAGATTACTTGGTAGCCAGATGGATTCTTATCTGTCTCACAGCAACTGCAAAGGAAAAAGCGGAGAGAATATTTCTTCTTCAGCAACACGCGAGAGCTAAGACTGGGTTTTATCTCTACGTTTATGGCTTTTAATCGCAGCCTGCCACTTGAATCCCCATCTTCAATTTCCCTCTACCCGTATGAAACATTCTTTTTCATTTCCTACCAGAAAGTCTACACCTTTACTCCTCAGCTGAGCTAAGAAAATCGTCTTCATACATACCACTTGAGTTTTTGACAATCCTATTGTCTCACTATCACTGCATTTGTAGACAATTATTTCTTCATCTTGCCTACTAGATTGTTTACAGTCTACCTCCTCATAACTAGCTCCCTCCTTGATATGTTCATCAGCGTTCCCCAATTCCCTACTCCAAGTCGCTTTTATGGTTCTCCTCAGTTCTTCTAGATCAACTCCTCTTCCTGTCCATGCCTACTGTTATTGTCCTTCAGCACCCGGCCAAGAGTTCCACTCTACTTAACCCCTTTGTGATTTCATCAGCTTGGTCCTTTGTGCAGATGGCTTCTGGCTCTCCCACCCTCAGCCCTGACTTCCATGGTTGTCTCAAGGTCACCTCTGTACCTTTATTACACACATTCTACAGAGTATTGTTACCAGTTTACGCGTTTCTCTCCCCAATCAGACTACGTGCTCCTTGTGGGCAGGAATTCTGTCTTATCAGCATCCAGCTCTGAATAGGACACATAGTGAAATTCCAATAAGTGTTCGTGCAATTGAATCAAGTGACACAAGGATTTTCTTCAAAGGGTTTCTTTGGCCCTAAAGAGATAGGTGAAGCTGGTCAAAAGGTAAAAAGAAAAAAATATTTTCATTCTTCCTCACTTCCTCTGACCTAACTTGCCTCAGAGTCTCATTCAACATTTCCTTATGATCCTTACACATATTTAACCTTTAAGTACCATTGCTACTAATATAACTCTCACTCCCTTAGCTCTCCATCTTAATGCCAAAACTCTAGACATCTATGAATTGAGACTGGCATTCTCTGTTTCCCGAATCCTTCTCTCTAGCTAGTCTCCCTTCTATACTATTTCAAATGTTTCTACTAAAGTGAATTTCCTCTCTGGGTACTGACCTCCTCCATAATTCCTATCACCCCCTATAATCAATGTAAGCTCTTCACACCTTACCATTCTATCGTCTCCTAACCTAGTTCCTATCGCTCCCTCTTGGTGAACATCACTGGATTCTGCTGGGCTTGTTGACATGCCGGAGATGCTGCATTCTCTTCAAATGACTCAGAAGTAAAAACTCATAGGCTAGCATTCTTTTCCAAGTCTCCCTGTCTAGCTCCCAGAAGTTTCACCCTGGGACTATTGATGTCAAAGCACTCTAACTGAGCCTATTTCCTCAGGGGAGAAGGAGAAAACAGCCATTTACAAATAGAGAAAGAAAAGAGAGGAACACAGAATACGCTGAGTCGAGGCCTTCTCCTCCCATCCAAGGCAACTCTCAGAAAGGAGAGAGTTCCTTGTAGAGGATAATTCCCAGGACAAATCAAGGGGTTAGGAGAAAACCCGGGCTACACTTTTTCTTAGCCACAGAGTTGGGGAACCGAAGCTGTTCCTAACTATATCTACAGGGTGTCTGGGCGCTATAAAGATAAGAGGAAAATTTCAGACTCAGTTAATTTTGCTTGTCCATTCTTAAATTCCAACTCAGCTCCATGGTTGTAGGTGTAGACTTGGGTGGTGTAGACTGCCCTGAGCAATCCTGAGAAGAGACTAGCTAAGATCCTTGTAGCCCCACCCATTTATCACACATGGGATAGAGGATCATTCTACAAAGAGATCCTGCATACCCTTCCCCCAGGTTCTCTACATGTTAACAGTTTACCATGTGCTAGTTATCTATTGCTACAAAACAAATCACTCCAACTTAGTGTTTTAAAACAATAACCATTTTGTTATCCCCATTTCTGTGGGATGAGAATTCAAGAAGAGCTTGGCTGGGTGCTTCTGGCTCAGGGTTTCTCTGGGATTGCAGTCAGATGGTGGCTGGAGCTTCAACAGCAGGGGCTGGCAAGACAGCTCTCTTTCCTCATGCTGTCTCACAGCCAGCTTTCTTACTACCTGGTGGCTTCAGGGTAATTGTATTACTTTATGATGGTTGAAGGTTTCAAGGGTGAGTATGATTATTGAGTAAGAGAAAAGCTGCATCCCTTTTTATAACCTAGCTCAGATATCCCTTCTGCTCTATCTTATTGGATGAAAAAAATCACAAAGTCAACCTCATATCAAGGGGAGGGAATATAGATGCCCCACCCCACACCTCTCGATGAGAGGAATGTCCAAGTCACATAATAAGAGCATGTGAATGGGAGATGGTTGAAATCACCTTCGGAAAATACAATCTGCCACACCCTGTCCTCTGATGACACTCAATGCAAAATGCACTCATCCCCTCTCTCAAGACCTTCAGGTCTCACTCCATGACAGCAACAACTTGAAGTCCAGGATATCATCTAACTCAGGCCCCGGTTCCTTTGGGTAGAACTCCGTGAGTACCAGTACTCTTGATCTGAAGACCTGTAAAGTAAAGAAACATCATCTGCCTCATACACACACTCAGCATACACTAGTGGCACAGACAGAGGATAACTGCTATGGATACCATCATTTCAAAAAGGAGGGAAAAAAGGAGGTTTGCACGGCAGTTATCGGTTCACAGCAATTCTGAAATCCAGCCAAGCACATGTTGCTGCCAGGTCATGGTAGGAGCTCGGATTCACTGTCCTTTGTTTATATCGGTGTTGACATGGAATTTTTTTTCCCCTTATGGGTTCTAATCCTTCCCTATGATTATTTGTTTTGATGCTCAATTTATCACAGATTTGACTAGTGGAAGGAACTTTAAGCTCTTGTGTCCTTTGGATTTGTACCCATCATTTTTTGAACATTTCCTTGCTTTCCGGCACGAAATATTCCAGGCTCATCTTGTATCTTCCATGACTCAGCCCTCAAATTGGCCATTCAGCAGGGAGCTATGGGTCTTCCTGACGTTTTGAAATCCTTTTTTCCATTCTCCCTTGCTCCCTAAATCTACCCTTGAACGTTATTTATTTCAAGGAATCCCATCTCATTTTTCTGTCTCCTCCCTCCATGCACACTCTGAGTGGCCTCATCTATTCTCACAACTTCTGGATCTATATCTCCATCCCAATCAGCTCTCCCAACAGTCAGGTCTGTATATATAATTTCCCTCTAGATAGTTCCAACCCTATGTCCCATAGGCACCTCAAATTCAGTGGGCTTAAACTTGTTTACCTTTCCCTATTATTGTTGATTGTATCGTTATCCTAGAAAAACCCGTGGGTGATCCTAACCCTTGCCTTCTTTCCACCTCCCTACACCGGAACAGTTTTCCAATACTATCAACTCCACTTTTAAGTGTCTCTCAGATCTGTTCCCCTTCTTTATCTCCATTACCTTTACCATCTCTTCCTGGGTTATGGCAGAGCCTCCCACCTGGTTCCTCTGCCTCCAGTCTCTGATTTATCTTCAATCGCATTGCGAGAAGGCTCTTTCTAAAAGATACATCCTATTACGTAAATCCCATGCTTAAATCCCTATGGCTGTTGTTCTCGAACTCGCTGACGTGGCTTCTGGGCATGAGGGATTCGTGTAAGGAAACAGAGTAAAGAAGCTATAGAATAGTCACCTCTTCCTCCAGGCCAAACTTTACGTAGAGATTCAGAAAAGCAACACTTTAAAACATTAAAACCAACAGACATATGATGAGGTAGAATGCAAGAGTCACATGATTTTAAAGACTGGTTGTTTAAAGAGAGTTTGAACTCAAGGTACCTCCATGCTTGACTATCTATTGCCTTTCAGGATACTTTTGTGGAAAGTTTTGAGAAACACTAGTTAAAAAAATAAAAATTCAGACTCCTTCACATGATAGACAAGCTGTTAGAATCTGGCCCGTACTAACCATTTTCACTCCACCTTCCATTCCTTTTTATAACCTCCCAACCTCATTACCTCTCCCCATATATGTCAGCCACAAAGAGCAAGCCCTTGTAGTTGGCCACACAAGCAGTTCTGTTTTGTGTCCTAGCCTGCATATGGGGTTTGCCTTGCTTGGAGTCTCTCCTTTATCTCCATTAGGCAAACCCTTACTCATTCTCCAAGACCAGCTTCAGGGTCACCTCCTCTCTGACACTGTCATAGACCTCTCCCAGAGAGTCGATACATTCTTTTTGGTACCAGGTACAATTTTTACCATGGTCCCCTTTTGCCTGGTATTATCATGCTGTTCACATCTCTCCCCACCAGAAGACCTCATACTCTAAGACCATATCTTATTTACCTTTGTATTCTTAACACCTCATGTAGGATGAAAAATAGCCAAGCAAGTTAGAAATAATCTGGCCTTTCTGCACTTTTCCTGGGGTAAAGCCACCTGGGGAAGCCAGAAGGTGGAGGGAGCATAAGAAAGTCGGTTAAACCTGGCTGGTGAAGGTTCAATTCTAGACTGGGACATGCAGGGCTGTCGTACCTGGGTGTGAAGTGGAGGCAGCGAGGAGCTGTGATGCTGGTAACTGTACCAACAGTGTTCATTATTCATTGGCAGCTAGCTAAAAGTGGAACAGGGAACTCAAATAGGCCTGATTCCCACACATAGGAAACCCTTGACATGGTTTTAAAATTTACAAGGGACCGGTGTCAACAATATGTAATTTGTCTGAGGAGTGAATTTTAATCACACAACTTGAAGCAGACGAGTCCTTATCTAGAGAGGTGATCTAACTCTCTACCCTGCTGGAGCTGCACAAGCATTGGGTCCATACTTCCTGGCTCTGTGATCTTGAGATTTGGTTTTTCTCATTTGTTGCTGTGATGGTTAAATGACATTCTACATCCAGAATGAATGGCAATTTTAGACCAGTGGCTTAGATTGCAAAACGTTACCTGTTTCCTGTGAAAGGCACCGCCATGTTGATCAGGTGGGCGATAAAGGCTTGGATTAACTTAGATGAATTCGAGGTGTCCTCAGGGCCCCAGGACTCTCCTCTTTCACCCCTCCCAGCTTTTGCATCAGCATTAGCTGTTCCTACTACTGCTCGATGGGTACAAATTATGCCACTCGGCCTAGTGACCCCCAGATCAAATGTCAAGGGCCAATTCAAGCAAAGGCAGCATCAGACAAAGGTCAGGAGCATGAGTTAAGGAGCTACATGAACTCGAAATACTAAATCTGTCAATCACTAGCTCTACAGCAAGGTATTTACCTCAATTTCTTCATCTGTAAAGTGAGGATAACAATAGTAAAGTCCTGAGAGAGTTCATATGAAGATGAAATGGATCATGTTTATCAGGTACTTAGGACAACACTTGGCATGTTGTGGGCATTTAATAAACACTATCAGCTATTATTTTTATTTAAAAGGTGAAATGTTACATTCTTTGTAGAGGCCTTCCTAAAGCAGGTGAAGTTCATTGTTACTGTGGCACTTTTAGTTGTCTGTTTCTCATAGTGTTTCTTATTAATAAAGGGGAAGCTAGCATTTATTCGGCACCTAGTACAGCCAGCATGAAATACATAGCATTTCCTGTAACCTCTCTGGTCACTTTCTGAGATTGGTATCATTTCCATTTTCACAATAAACAGCAGAGGCCCAGAGAGGTTAACTCATTACCTAAGATCACACAGCTAGTGGATAGCAGAAACAGGGTTTAAATCTAAAGCCAATACCAAAATCCAAACTTCTATTATCCCATGCTTCTTACATTTCTATATTATAATTATTTTGTCAATATGTCTTTTCACAAAATGCAAGGGCTGTACTTGATTTATTTTTGTAGAAGGTAACATATGCTTGGCAGATATTCCATCAGCAGACATTAAATGGAAGGTGGAAGACTCATGTAAGTAAACCTAAACATGCAAGATGCCAATCTCAGAAAGTGACCAGAGAGGTTACAGGAAATGCTATGTATTTCATGCCTGGCTGTACTAGGTGCCGAATAAATGCTAGCTTCCCCTTTATTAATAAGAAACACTATGAGAAACAGACAACTAAAAGTGCCACAGTAACAATGAACTTCACCTGCTTTAGGAAGGCCTCTACAAAGAATGTAACATTTCACCTTTTAAATAAAAATAATAGCTGATAGTGTTTATTAAATGCCCACAAGACACATGCAAGATGCCAAGTCAAATTTAAATTTTAGGCAATCAACAAATAATTTTTCAATATAAGTATGACAGACACTGTTTGAGACATATCTACACCAAAAATACAAAAAATTATTTGTTGTCTGAAGTTCAAATTTAATAGAGCATCCTGTATTTTTATTTGCTAGTTTACAACCTTAACCTAAACCCCGAGATTGGCCTTGGAAGGGATTCTCCTGGTCGGGAAAGGGCTGCTCTGACCCCTTGCTCACGTTCAAGGCTGAGCTGATTCTGAGCTGCTCTGGGGGCTGGGATTGAGGCCATATTAACCTAGACAAAGCTTCCTTTCTTGGGCCTTACCTGTTTGTCTAAGTTAGGTCAGCTTTGGCACCTTTAAGCCGAAGAAGTAGACACAAATGAGCTTAAAGCACCCTCTGGAGGTCTTTTTGGGTACTACTGTAGTCAAGGGCCATCTCAGGGACCCAGGACTTTGGGGAGCAGAGAAAGGCCCATCAAGGCAAGAGAGACAGGATAGAAGAGAAGGCCAGTGTGGAGATGGGTAGGGGAAGATACACCTTCCTGGAATTTTCAGTTTACAGCTGTCGCTCTGGCTGCCTGGGAACTGAAGGCATTCATCTCCAAAGGAGGTCATTGCTTACTTAGGGCTTCACTTTCCCAGGACCCTGTGTCTTAACAGCTGTTCCTTGCTGATGGCCAGGCCTTGCAGTTGGCTGCACCATTGTACATTCATTTCCACCAGCCGTGTATGATGGTTCCAATTTTCCATGTCCTTTTTGACACTCATTATCTGACTTTTTCATTATAACCATCATAGTGTGTGTGGAGTGAAATCTCATTGTGGTTTTGATTTGTGTCTTCCTAATGACATGATTTTGAGCTTCTTTTCATGCGTTTATTGGCCATTTGTAGATCATCTTTGGAAAAATGTCCATTTGTATATTTTCCTACTTTTAATTGAGTTATTTATCTTTTTATTATTGAGTCATAAAAGTTGTTTGTATATTCCTGATACAAATCACTTATCAGATCCATGATTTTCAAATATTTTCTCCCATTCTGTGGGTTTCTTCATAGTGTGCTTTGAAGCACAAATGTTTTTAATTTTGATGAAGTCAAACTGATATTTTTTCTTTTGTTGCTCACGTTTTTTTTCTGTCACATCTATGAATTCATTGCCAAATCCAAGGTCATGAAGATTTACCCCTATGTTTTTCTAAGAGTTTTCTATTTTTAGCTCTCACATATAAGTCTTTGATCCATTTTGAGTTAATTTTAATATATGGTGTGAGGTAAAGTTACAATTTCATTTTTTTTTTTTTTGCATGTGGATATACAGTTGTCCAAACACCATTTATTGAAGACACGATTTTTCCCCATTAAATTATCTTGGCATCTTGGTCAAAAATTACTTGACCATAGACACTTGAATTTTTTAATGGACTCTCAGTTCTACTCAGTTGATCTATGTGTCTACCCTTATGCTGGTACAACATAGTACTGCCTTGATTACTGGTGCTTCACAGCAGCTTTTAAAACCAGGAAATGTGATCTCTTCAACTTTATCTGTCTCTCTCTCCAGTTTTTGGGGCAGCAATTTGCCCTGAGTCCTCCTCTGTTATGGACCCAAGAGTCATTGTTACTTTTTCAGTCTGTTCGGTTTTTTGCTTGTAGTTAGGATGGAGCAGAGACTTCCAAACTTTCCAAACGCTTTACGTACAGAACAGAAAACAGGCACGTGCATTTTATATACTCAAAGTTTACTGCTACACTCAAAGTAAAGCATTTGAATTGAGAAAAAAAGATACATCCTTAATGTTTTACTGGAAAAACATTGACCCTTCACAGATGCATATTTGCTTACTCCTTCAAATATTTTTTTCAAATTTTGCTTATAACCATAATGTTCCCTCTCTCTTTCCCAATTGAGTATGGCGAGGTCTTCTTTCCCCTTCCTGGGTTTTAAGACGCGCCCCCTCCTCACTGGCCATAAGGCAATTAATTCCTGGAGAGGGTCTTAGTTTACATCCATGGATATAAGAAAGCCTCTACTTTTGATTGTCAAGAAACAGATATGACAGTCATCAAGCTGCCACGGGGTGAGAGCTTAACCTTCTTCCTTCCTGCATACAGAGTCTCAGCAAATGACAAAACTCAATTTTAAGTCCTGCATCTGTGGTCTTTTCTTCCTGTAACATTTTAACATACTTGTGGCAGGACATAGCACAACCTGGACCCCGGTGATGGTGGCAGATGAGTGCTGAGCACACATAGGATAAGACCCACTGAGGTCTCCAGGCATCCTCCTTACCTCCCCTCTTCACTGAGAGGTGCTGTGGTTCAGCGCCACCCCTGGGGTGTTTTTCGTTCAAAAAGTTTTGCCATGTAGAGTAGGCATCATAAACTGAGCTACCTCTCCCTACCTCAATTTTTCCCATACGATTTCTTAAAATGCTTGAATACCTTGTTTCACCATTAGACTAGATCAAGGGTTTTCAAGGTTGGTGCTATTGACATTCCGAATTGGACAATTCTTTAGTGTGTGTGTGTGTAGGGGGATGGGGGATGGGGAGGCGAGGGTGTCGTCTTGTGCGCTGTTGGATATTTAGCAGCCACTCTGACCTCTACCCACTAGATTCAAGTAGCGCCTCACCTCCCAGTTTTGACAACCAAAAATTGTGTGCAGATATCGTCACATGTCTTGTGGGGGACAAAATCGTCCCTGGTTGAAAATCACGGGACTAAACTGACTTAATAGCTTATTTTAGCTCAAGGATTTGGAATAGCCCTCCCACTCTTGCTCAGATCGTATTAAAACATTACGAATCCCAATCCATTGAATTTGTTTAAGACATGGAACTGGCATAACAGGTATGGACAAAATTGCAATTTCATCTTGATAGTTCCCATGATCATGAAGTCAGCCGGAAGTGTGATAGCTATGGAAAAACGAGAGTTACAGAAGAAAGGCAAAATCCTTTCCTAGCTTCCCATACAGATACCCAGGAGAAATTCTAAAACCATCTAATGGACATGAAGTGCTCCCAAAGCACAAGCTCAAATTCTCGCAACTGAGAAAAGATTCCAGCCCTGACTGTCCGCCAGGCCACATGAGGGAGAATTTACCTATAAAAGCCTCGCCATTGGAAAATGGAGCGTCTGAATGAACCCCAGCAACCGCCACAATAACAGGCGGAGCCTAGTCCTAAAACACCCTTGGTGGCACCTCCAAATCTCCTCTCCTGTGGACACCAGCACATCCTCTGCTGGACGACCATAAGAGGGGTCTTCCTCTTTAAGACCCTGCCATGGAAGTCTCCTTTCCTCAGGCCTCAGAACTCTGTGATCCGCTCCTAAAAAGTCATTGTTCCCCAGCAGCTTCGGCTTCCACAGCAGTAAAGGAAGCAAAGTCTAACCCCAGGAAGAGATTACTGAAAAGAACCGCTCTAGTGTCTTGAAACTTGGCGTCTGGGAACTGATCAAAAGGGAACAACTTCCCTCGAGGTAAGCTTAGACGGCAAAACTTCAGACGATCATTCAAAACCAAGAATTCTAATAAAGCAAGAAGCACTGAGTGGACTATGACATTTCAATATGTGTAACTGAAGCAGCTGTTCTTTGTGAGGCAATCTTTGAATCTCTTTTCCCCCAAAGGGACTTGGAGGGCTGTAATTCACATAACACATTATTAATCTGTAGAAAGAAAAATGGTGTTCAGAAAGCTCAGGGTCTCGGAAATGATTGCTTACTTTTAATAGTAAACAAGTGAAGAATTTGCATTTTGAGGAAAATACTTGGCACATTTCTGTCATTCAAGCCAGAAAGACAGTATGATAGCCTGAGTGTATTTGTGTAAATCTAAAAACTATAAAAAATAAGAAGTCAATGTTATGTAGTGAAAATAAAAATATTGTGTGTGGGTGTGCATGTCTGTAAATGCCTAAATTTTGACCTGTGAGTCAAGAAGATTTCAGGTAAAACCTCAAGAGCCTGTGTTTATGTATTTCTAGTCGATCACGTGGCATTCTAAGATACTGGTATCTTCTCGATCTCTTATATGCAAATTAAAGAGTTTACAACTGATCCTGAATAAAAATTAATTCCTAATTGGGAAAGTTATTTAGAAAACATCTGCAAAATTTAATATAAGATATAGTATATTTATTCAGTTGCTTAAGCAAGTTGAATATTGTTAAAATAGGAACTTGTAGCTCATAAAAGGGAATGATGTAAATTTACAAGGTATACCAGACTTAACCCAGGTGATTAAGGTCAATGTCAATAGTGTGATAAACCATGTTGCTAGTATGTATCCTTGATGTGATGTGATATAAAGGGCACTTCTGTGGTCTTTCTCCTCAAAACCCATTAACAACAGCTTAACCTTTTTTTTTTTTTTTTTGAGGAAAATATTAGAAAAATCTCAATTGAGGGACATTTCACAAAATACTTGTCCAATACTCTTCAAAGCTATCAAGGTCATCAGAAACAAGGAAAGTCTGAGAAACCGTCACAGACAAAATGAGCCTAAGGAGACATTCCTACTCAACATACTATGCTGTCCCGGATGGGATCCTGGAACAGAAAAAAAGGACCTTAAGTAAAAATTAAGGACATCTGAATAAAGCATGGATTTTACTTAATGAGAATGTATCAATATTCATTCATTAATTGTAACAAATGCACCATATTAATGTAAGATATTAATCATAGGGGAAGCTGGGTGCGGGGTGTGTCGGAACTCTGTGTATTATTTGTTTCTGTAAATCAAAAACCGTTCTAAAAAATTAAGTCTAAAAAAACTGTTCAAGTTAAAATTTAAGGGAACCTTAAAATAAAAAGGATCTAACTTATTCAAAAAATTTTACAGGAGGCAGAATTCATTTGGTTAGAACTCATGTATAAACCTTGGCACTGGTAACTATGCAGTTATCATAGATGGACCAGACAGTGGTGAAGTGCAAAATCTGGGACATAACTTTGGAGATTTGAGTAACTCGAGTGGGGCTGGTAAACAGCCCTGCCTCGAATCCCCTAGGGGCTGACTTGCCATCAGCATCAGACACAGAGCCAAAGCCCAGTGAGAACTTAGGCCTGGCAGAAAGTATAGAATTGAGAAAATAAAGATTTTAAAGAACTTAAAGCATGAGGTTAACATTTTTTGTATTGAGAAAATTTGCGTATATTTGGTATTTTATGTACTTGTAAGTGAAAATTTGGGTTATGAGAGCAAGTGCCTCGTGACTAATTTAAAATGTGTAATTGAGACTTAACGACTTTTAAGTCGAAATCTTACTAAGTGCATGCTTATTGGTGAACCATCCAATGAATCTCTAAGCTCACTATATTCATAAGCTTATTAGGTTGGTAATAATTGTTTAGTACTTAGGAAAGAACTTAAAAAGGAAACAGAATTTCGAATGCAGTTTAAAAATGTAAGATGCTTAAGTTTATAAATGGGATCAAAGTCCCCTTAAAAGTAAATGATAAAATTTGGTAGACTTACAACTTTTAATGGAGTAATACAATTACAAGCTAAACTGAAAAGGATGAGTGCCCCCAGGCCTTCACCACTCTGCTGCATCCACAGCATGAGGTCTCTGAGACTCTGGGTTTGGTTTGTCACGGGAAACCCTTCCTCTCCCCCCTCCCCCCCACCTACTCCAGAAAGACCCGTTTTCCCCATCTCCCAACATGCCCTTCATCTTTCATTGACAGAAAATATTTAACTTCTGGACAGGCACATTAATAGCCCGATGGATATATAAGGACACTTTAGATGATCATATACTTTATTATCTGAATTGGGACACATTTGAAAGTGAAAGGGGGTACATTATTATTATTCTTCTCAGGCAATAGACTTAAACCAGATAGATGTCCAGGGCAAACCAGAATAAGATCCTGCTAGTTATAAATGTGTGGTTTGTAAATACAGGAGAAGAAAGTGAAGAACTTCAGCTTCCAGTGTAAGGCAGTATCAAGTGTCAACAAAATATTAGATCCTCTGTTTTTACTGAAAGACTATTAATAGCCATTCAAATGTGTCATCATCAACACCGTCAAATAGCCTACTATTAACCTAGGACTATAAATTCTTCCTTCCCCGTGTATCATGAGGTTTCTTCTTCCTATCTGGGGTGTCACAAGACTTTCTCCTCCACCAACTACAAAGTATTTCTTAGTGTTATTATACGTGCATATAAAAGTCAACCTGTGATTATGAGCGAAGAAATTGAGGGTGATGGTTGTCTAGCTGCTGGTTGGTTCAGGTTTTCCCAAATGCAGATTTTTATAATTCATCCTTATTTTACTGAGCTTGTGGTCTTTTATTTTTCCACAATTACGTACATATACACAAAGGCATCTAGCAGCTTCCTGGCTATCTTTTTTCTCTATAAACCACCTGATACCATTTACATGGTCTGCCAAATGTGTGGTCATTTCCATCCAAACACAATAGATTTTTGGCAGTTAATCAAATTCTTGTGTGTTCCCGTGTTATGGGGGAAAACAGGGTGACATGGACACTTAGGCCCAGTACCATCCCAGGGACTTGGCAACCTGCAAACCAGGTAATGGTGTGTGCATCTGGCTGAGAATCCCCACCTGCGCTCATATACACAGCTGATTTCATTACAGCCAAGCGCTTCGCCCTAACCACACTGCTCTGGGCACTTCTTTTGGTCGTGGCCTGTCTCGTTTGCAGAAGGGTTACTTACCTGGTGAGAGCCATCTATTTCCCTAGATTACCTAAAATTTCCTCATTAAGGTTTTGTCTTTTGGGGCTAAGAATAAGTACAAGTGACTCTGTCGTACTGAAAGCAACAATTTCACTCAATCTTTTGTGTGAAAATGTTTAATCCGATAATCCCTCCCAACATCTGACTGAGATCTAGAGAGAAGGCAGAGGAATTTGACGCAGGTGGATGGGGTTTAGGGGTACAACGGACCAGTCCAAAAGGTGAGGTTCTGGGGAGCCAGAGAACAGCCTGAGGATCCTTCAAAGACAAGTGGCCTTGGAACAGCCTTTTGTCATGAGGCCATAGTTCCATAAGCTAAGGGTTTTGCTGGGTGAAGCGGGGAAAATGGGTTTTCAAAATAACAGCCAAGAGAACAGGCGACAAAGGGTAGGTATGGAAACCCTGTTCCCCGCCCCCGCCCCTTTTATATCTAACGCTGCTCCCTGGTTACCCCTGTTTCAGGTAACTCAGCGACCTGTCCTGGGAAATTTGGCGCCGTAAGCCATGGTTCTGTTTCCACCAGGAGAGGAGTTGTTGGGTCGGGCCCCAGACGATGCCCCCATCTCTCAACTTTTATTTTTCATCTGCAGACTCTGCTCAGTCATCCCAGTAAGCTGCCACCTGCCACCCTCCACCCAACATAAGTGAAAAACCAAAGCTGTTGTCTTAGCAATTTTAGCTTCACCTCAGCTGCTGTAGAAGAGGTCCCCTGCCAAACCCCCTCTTCTTTGAAGAAACACGACTGAGACCAAGTGAGAAGTAGCTACAGTTTAATACAAACCTGCACCAGAACACAATGTGTCGGGCTGTTCTCTTTTGCCTCAAACAGGTGGCCAAAGCACAGGACCATGTTGTCTTGGGGTTGACACAATCTTAGCACCATGACTTTTACAGAGTGAGGAAGTCACTTGGGTGCTGGGGTGTTGGAGGCTCCATCCCGGCCCCAGGCCGTGCTTGCTGCCTGGGCAGCTGGAGGGGGTTTGGGTTTCTGCGTGGTTCTGTGGTTTCTGGGTCAATATTGGAAAAGCCCTCATCATGGCATTGGCTTGACAGAGACCTACTGTGGACTCCTAGCACTACACACACGCACACACACACACACAGTAGCACAATTTTCTGGTAACTTAACCCCACAAACCTAGAGAGCAGCTAAGGCAAGAACAACAGTATTTATTCAGCAAATACAAGACCAGTTTGAGAGCTGCATTCAGTGCAACCAGAGACCCTTTTCATTCCAACCAGGAGCCAGCGGGGCTGGTGATGGAGCGGGCTGTGACTCTGCACAGGGCAAGGAGTGGGTGGGGGGCTGACCGTTCATTTGGTTCCTTGAACCTCCTTCTGAAATTCATCCAGAAGCTCCTGGGCAGGGGTGGGGTCTATGTAAGGATCAGGGGTGGATGAAGTGGAAGGCCTACGGTGGACCACTCCAAGATGTGGTCTCCCACAGCCACAGGCCATGCATCTCTCGGGCGGAGGCACTCAGGGAAGATAAAGCTTTCCTAGCCCAAGCAGGGATGCTGTGCCTGTGGGCCACCACCCCTGCTTGGCTCTTTGGCATCTGCCCAAGACCCATGACCCAGCAAGGGCTGAAAGGGGATAAAGATGGACAATGTGCATTATGCCAAGGGTCAGTGTCAAAGTTTCCTAGGCCCAGATCCCTATCCACGGGCCCTAGGGCTGCCACCCTCTGGGAGTACCTTTGCTTCCCCTGGGTTACTGTCTCCGTCATCTCAGCCCCTAAGTGAGGAAGATGAGCATGAAGGGACAAGTGAGGATGTGGAGGCAGGTCAAACCACATGGCAAACCTCCAACAAGTAACTAACTAGTTCTGGCTCAAAGAGTGAATGTGCATTACAAGAAAAATCTATGTGTGCAAAACAAAGCAGAATGCCTACCAGGGGAGTAAGCCTTCTAGTTGGTTAAACTCTCGGTGGGATCTCCAAGAGCCATCTCCCTGCACTCCTCCTTTCCGCAGCTAGGGTAGACAGCCAAGCTCTTACGTGTAGTCATGGACACTTCTGGGGTTAGGTCTAAACTTGCTAGGCCTCATCTTTGAAGTGGGGGGAATAATACATGTTCTGTTGTCGTGGGGAGCAACTGAGAGCTTGCATATGGAAGTCCTTTGAAAACAAGGAAAGCACGATAGAAAATAGAAAAGAGAAAAAGCGGAATAGAAATGTGCCAGGTATGACCACTCGCCCAAGAGTCCAGGAGCCACGTGCAGCCTGGGGTGCTCAAACCGAATGTGCAACGTGAAATCACTTCCCCAGGGGGAGAACGGGGCTTAATGAGGGCAGGTGGCTGGGGTACTTGCCAGCTCACTCAGGGTAGGTGGAGATCACCTAGCCTCCAGTGTTTCCACGGAAATCTGAAGCTGCGGAGGCGGGAGGGCCCAGCTGGACACGGGAGGAGGTGGAGGCCACAGTAGGTGAGGGTGTGGTGCTGACCACAGGAGACCACAGCACCCGTGCAGCAATGTGGGTTCCATAGCCAGGTCCTGCTGGCCTGGTCTCCTTCCCTGGCATCCAGCGAGCCCATCCCCCAGTTTCGCTCCCCCTCTCTTAGCAGGCATCAGGCCTCTTGCCAATCACACAGGTGGAGCGGCTGGGCCTCTGCCCAGCAGGGGGAGTTGACGGAAAGCCAGGTGTTAGTGCTGGGAGTGACCGGGGCCAGAGCTGGGAAAGGCCACCCTGCTCCCCAAAGGTCTCCAGGGCCAGCATCCTGGGCACCCTATCAGAGTGTAGGGAACTAGACCAGGAGGGGCATGGATGGGAAGAGGGCCGGGGACAGGGCCTGTGGCAGCCTGGAAGACTCCAGGAGGGGAGAAGGGCCTGTAAGTCCGGCACCCCCCACCCTCCATCCCCTCTGTGCCCTCGGCTGTCTGGTTGATGTCGAGTGCAGCATCTCCTAAGGTCCACATCTATTCCTGTTTCTATGCTATGCTAGGGACACAAAGCACCGTTATTTTTCACAGGATGCACAAACAAGTCAAACCAAACCACTGCGCAAACCAAACGTGCAAAACGAAATCATGTACACGCGCCTGGCACCAGCCTCGCGCCCCACCCAGCAGCCCTCCTGGGCCTGGTTCCCAGAGGGTGGGGTGGGGAGAGGAAGAAGCTGGTAAAGGGTGCAGAGTATTCCAACCACACCCACACCCAGGGGGTCCCCACCACACCCACAATAGGGGCTCGAGGTGAGTCAGGAAGAACGGGACGTCCTGGGCCTGGCTGGGCAGCTAACCCCTGTCTGACTTGAGGAAATTGACCACGAGGCCTAAGGGGATGGGGAAGGGAGTCCTTTTAAAATACATCTGCTAAAGTGCTCTGGAAACTGGCGGGTCAGCCAGCGGCAGGGCACTAAAGTCTGCGTTTTCCCGAAGCCAGCACGTGGAGGCAGGTGTGAGGAGGGGCCGGGCCGGGCTCTATGCGTTGGGCTCTGTGCATAGTGTGGGCTTCCTGGGCTCCATGAGGCCAGGGCAGGAAAGGACTGCAGCAGGAGGAACACATCTCAAAGTGCCTGTTAGGGTCGGCTCGACGCACAGTGAATCACGTGTCAGACATGGGGAGGGCTCCCCGGGTCCCGTGGCCCCTCAGGTGGTGAGCTGCCCAGCCCAGCCTCTCCCACCCCTGCAGCTTCAGCCGGAGGGTGTGGGCTGGTGGCAGCGGTGCGTCCTCACTTGGGGGGGCCGGTCAGTGCCTTTACCAAATGCCGCTTGACCTGCCGCCGGGGGGAGCGAGGATCCGAGCCGAAGCTCGCTTTGGAACGTGGTCGTCGATCTGAGAACCTGCAGGGAAGGAAGCAGAGGGTGAGCTGGGCGGCTCTTGCCCGGGCCATGACAGCTCAGCCACCTCCCCGGTGGAAGCTCTAAGGCTCTCTGTGTGTGTCACCTGCCTCGATCCTCACAACTCCATCTCATTTTACAGAAGAGGAAACCGAAGCTCAGGGAAGTTAAGCAACTGGCCTAATGTTACAGTGTTCTGTGTTAAGTGGCAGGGCCTGAATTTGAACTCAGGTCTTCCTGATTTAGAGCCTTCACGATTAACTGCCCTACTGAGCACCCTTTACTGCTCCCACGCCTGGGCATATGGTCTCTTGTCCCATACACAGAGCAGAGATCAGCCTGTTAGCAAGTGAGCCTTTGTACACATGCCTCGGTGAGTAAAATAGAGAACATGGGAGGAGGCTCCATTGCTTTGGAAAATCAAAGAACTATACTCCAAAGAACACCACATCTTGAAATCTCAAGACTTAGTTGGAAAAGGAGACTTGGTGCCCCAGGGAGCGCAGTCTCCGCCTGCCCCATTGAGGACAGACAAGGTTTGGGCAGAGGGTAGGCGGGAGGCTGCCTGACGTTTGCTGAGTCTGCGAGTTCTGTCCAGTCTTGGCTCTGCCCGGGGACTTGAGTGGGTGCAGAAGCCAATGGCCAGCGGGGCCCACGGCTCTGGGGACCTTTTCCTTTGGGTGGGGCTGGCTGCTGCAGCAGGGGCCATGCCCAGGCAGCCTGGGAATCCACACCTCCGGGGTGGGCAAGGCCGAGTGCCCACGGCCCCCTTTCTGACTCCCTGCACTTGTGGCCTGTTGCTGCTGGGAGTGGCAGTGGGACCTCAGGGCGGGGCAGCTGTTATCTCAGTGATGAGATTTGCTCTGAGAGGAAGAAAGAGTGTTGAGAGGACCCGTCCGACAGGCTATCGGCGCCTCAGACAGGAACCAGGTGACTTCTGCCAGGAGCTGCTCCCAGCACACAGCTGGGCACAGAGGGCTCTCAGCCTCACCCCCTTGGTATCGCTCTGGTTTCGCCGCTGCCTCTCAGGTTAGGACAGTTCGTGTGCAAGTTTCATCTCCCCCAGTAAACGCCACGCTCCGTGGGGGCGGATCTGGATCTCGCTCCTCTCGCTGTTCCAGCCCCGGCACAGCCCCAGCAGAGCAGATGCTGGGTCCGCACCTGGGCGAGGCCTGAAGGCCCCTTTCCATCGAAACTGCCTGCAGAACCAGCATCGTGCGGCCTCTGCTCGTTCTCCATGGAGGGTTGCCTTTATGCGACAACGACTCCCTGAACTTTAAATACCGCAGAGCATCTGGGATCAAGTTGCTGACAGTAACGTCCCTGAGCAGACACACCACATGTAGTATATATTTATTATATGTAATACAATTCCTCAAAAAAATAAAAAAAAAAGGTGACAGTGAGGCAAATGTGGGGATCGATCCGATGAAGGAAGAAAGAGAATAAGGGAAATACCAGGCCTTTCAGAGAGGCTGGCAAGGAGCAGGTATGGGAGAGGGTAATGGGGTGCAGTCTCATGTAGCACACAGAGGGTTACGGGCTTAGATCAGCTCTGGGGCACACCCTTTGTGCAGGGCCCTCAAGGCAAGGGACAAAACTATCTGAACTTAGAAACCGTGGGAGACTCTCCCACCGGCCATGGCCTGTTTGAGTGGTGATGAGGGACGGGGAGAGCCCTCCCACGCCCTTAATGTGTGTGTGTGTGTGTGTGTGTGTGTGTGTGATACAGGACACAGCGCTCATCACAGTGGACATGCAATGGGAGAGGGAGGAGGTGAAGTGAAAAGTAGCACAAATCCCCCTGCCCGGCTGGGCCTCCTGGCCCCTCAGCCCCCCTCCTGCCGCCCCACCGTGGTGGGGATGAAGGCGCCAGGCCCAGCGGCCCCTGCTCTTACCGGAGAGGCTGAAGCTGGATTCATGAAGGTCCCGCATGCCCCCGTGCCGTGTAACGGGCCGGGTAGGGGTGTCTGCGAGTGGTGTCCCCATCTCCTTTTTCCCAGGATGCACAACGACAGCTACATCCCCAGGTAGGGAGTGCGGTCTACTCCCTTAACCTTTAAGGTCTAGTGAAGGATGAGAGAAGGAAAAGGGAAAAGACGACACCATCAATCAGCAGAGCCCAGACACCCCCCCCCCCAGGGCCTCCTCGATGGCTGACAGGACTCCAGACGCTGCCATTCTGCCCGGGACCCAAATCACTGTACAAAGCCTTCCCATACCGTGAGCACAAGGAGTGAAGAATTCTTTTCTTGTACCTGCTAAAGAGTGCATGTGCGCACACATTGCCCGTGCCCGTGTGTGCATACATACGAGTGCATGCAGAGGATATCCACTGGCTGCCCCTTAATATTGGCCGAATCCTTTCCAAGGCAGCAGGTAGACTTCTGAAATATTTAACCTGAGAGCAACCCTCACATGGAGCATCATCATCTCCTCACTTGCCCGGCTCCCAAGAAGCCATGCCTTTTACTGTGATCTGACAACTTTGTGGAATAGAGGCTAAATACAGCCAAGCTGGGGATCAGAGTCCTCAGTTGCAATACTAGTTAATTTTCTACTCACAAAGGCGGTAGAGTTGAGTCTATATTCTGCAACCAGACTGCCTAGGTCCTAATTCCAGCTTGGTTACTTGTAAGCTGGGTGACCTTGTGCAAGTTACCTAACCTCTCTGTGCCCATTTCCTTTTTTGTAAAATTAGGATAATAGCACCTCTCAGTATTTATAGAGTTGTTGTGAGATCAAATGAAATCATATAATAAAGCTCTTAGAATTGCTCTGGCACATGGCAAGGGCCACCTAAGTACCAGCAACTATTATTGCAGAGGTCATTTAAGGGTGCTTAATCATATTAAAAAGCACTTTCGTGAGGAGGAAGAAGTGTGTTGGAGTGTGTGCATAAGGCCTGAAGGAGCAGCACAGATAATCTCTACCGAAGGCATTAGTCAGGGACACAACCTCAATCTCCTTGCTGTTTGATGCTAATCGAAAATCTTGTTGAGAGGAACAATAGATGTGATTTCTTGAAGGCTCTTCAGTCTACACACTTCTTTGCATTCTATGACAATAGATCTGTAGTTTAGTTCCGTCCTGAGAATGTCAAAACTGGTTTGAAGTGTTTTGGCCCGTGCCAGGCTGCACTTAGGCATCTGGCTTTGGTGGCAGGGGTCCCGGTGGTAAAGGCACAGGCCCTGGGTGAACACTGCTGAGTGACCATGGCTGGCACAGCTCCCAGCAGCCCCTTGCTTCCTAGATCTATTTGTGGGGCACTATACTAGAACTGTCCTTCTCCCCAAGGCCCATGATCTTTAGAGATGGCATATTTACAATAAGATGAGGTTTTCTGATAGTTTTCTTTTTCTGCATATTTGAATTCTGTTACATAGGGCTGTAACAGAGAACAGGGAATTAAACTGGCTTTTTCTTGAGGGCCTTACATTGTCATATTGTCATTATAATAACTGACTTAGATAAAGGGTTGAATTTCTATCAGTCCTGGAAGCCGGTACTCCTCCACTGTGGCTGGTCCAAGGAGTGGTCTGAATTGATCTCTGTCTTATATTTTTGTGAGGATGGCTTTTAGGAGGACTTGAAATACTTTCTCTGACCTTTCTTGACCCTATTTCCCGACTAAAATATCTTTTTTTCGGGAAGGCCACTTAACTGTTGTCAGATTTTTTCAAGCTGAGATAAAGTTCACAGACCATAAAATTCATCATTTTAAAGTATACAGTTCAGTGGTGTTTAGTGTATTCACGACGTTGTGCCACTGTCTCCACTATCTAATTCCAAAACATTTTCATCACTCTCCAAAAGAAAACCCATACCCTTCTGCTGTCACCCCCATTCTCCCCTTCCCACGGCCCTAAGCAACCACTAATTCCTTTTCTGCCTGTGGATTTGCTTCTTCTGGACGTTTCGTATTATTAGAATCATATACTATGTGGTCCTTTGTGATGAATCTTTCACTTAGCATGTTTTTCAGGTTCATTTATTTGTACATATTAGTACTTATTTCCTTTTATGGATGAATAATATTCCATTGAATGGATATATCACATTTTGTTTATTCAACAGTTGATAGATATTTGGGATGTTTCCACTTCTTGGCCTTTATGAATAATGCTGCTATGAACATTCGTATACAAGCTTTTGTTTAGACGCACATTTTCATTTCTCTTCAGTGTATACCTGTGAGCAGAATTGCTGGGCCATTTGGTAACCAACGTTTTGGGAACGGCCTGTTTTCAAAAGTAGCTGCACCGTTTTACATTCCTTTCAGCAATGAATGAGGGTCTCGATTTCTCCACATCCTCCCCAACACGTTATTTTCCATTTTCTTTTTGAAAATTAGAGGCACCCTTTGTCAGATACTCTTGTGTGTAAATGCATTGTTCTTACAGCTCTTTCTGGCACATGCTCCAGAGGCGGGGGTGAGGTCTCCTGCCATCACCCATATCTGCGAAGCATGTTGGAGACAGGACCTTTTGTTTGCCTGAGACCCTGAGTTTTCTTTGGATTGAACACTGTGATAACTAAAGTCATGCTTTCTGCAGGTAGTCCAAGTCTGCTTCCCACATCAGACCTGGCTTTGGATTTCTCTGTTTATTGGCCTTTATTGGGAGAGAAGGATCTTTAGTTATTCTGAGAGCTCTGGGCCCTCACCCGTGGAAGGCTTGCCTATAGACTCGATCTTTTGGTGTTAATATGCTGTTTACTCTTATGCTTTTGATAATTGTTTTCAAATATCAGTTTAGGTGCCCTTACTTCACTAAGACTGGGAAGGACCCAAATAATGGCAGTAGCCTGAGAATCAGGAAGAACTCAGTGGTCACGGACATGCTCACACTTCCCTCTTGTGCCTTTGGGAACTCAGGATTCCCTGTTTGCCTGATCACTTAACATGCTGCCTAGTAATCAAAGATGGGCAACGGAAACCAGTATTATCCAACTCTAGCATTCCCCTTGGCCCATCACGCACTCCCTTCTCAGCTCAGGAGAGCTGGACCAGTTTGTGACAGAAAGTTGTGGTTCTTGTGAATGAACTTGTAGCAGAGGGGCTCCACTGAGGACCAGGCTCAGGGTGAAATGAAGTCCTGGTTAGGGGACTTGGAGAATGAACGAAGGCCAACCTGCCCACCATCCCACCTGATGGAACCTTCCTTCCTTCTAGTCCTTGGGTCATCCCAGGGCTGGGGCTCACAGGCCAGCAAGAGTGACAGGTATTCAGAGAACAGCTGGGAGGCAAAGGCTAAAGCAGCTACTCCTGAAAGCCTTTGGATGGTTCCACGAGGGAACGAAGGTGGGGACAGGAGGGGAGGCCTGAGGAACTGAGTAAAGGAGCTTGGATTTTACATAAAGGATTAGAGAACTAACATTTTAAGAAAGTTTGGATGAAGTAGGTCATGTGACCAGTGATAGTAAGTGTGCCAAGCCAGAGACAGCTCTTAAAAGGCCTATCCCTGAGATATTATTAAGCAGATTTCTAGAGCTCAGTAATTTGGTGTCGGGGTCTATAGTCAGTCAAGGTCCTTTAAATCTCTGGTCTCCTGTTGGAAGCTGGAGCTGGCTGGTCATGCCTGGAGAGCATGGGACCTAGGAAGGGGATGCCGATACTGGCTGAGTGATCACAATGCAGGGGTGGGGTGGGGATGGAGTGGTCACCTGGAAGGGGCCCAAAAATGTCCCCTCCCCTACAAACACTGAGCTGTTACTTTGGGCCCCTGGCTAAAATGCACAGACTGTTTTACTGGGTCTCCCTCCCTGGACAGTGAAGCAGCTGGTTAGGCCAGACTTCATTGTTTTCCTGATTCACACATTCACTGTCACTGCCTCCAGCACACTGCTGTGTATCAAGGACCGGTATATACTGGGCAAAAGAAATAAGCCAATAGGACACAGGAGGAGCCAAGTGAGGAAATTAATAAGAAACTTAAAAAAAAAAAAGGGATTGGGAACTCTTAAGTGTGCCGGATTACACCACCTCAGAGCCCGGGCAAGGAGAGAGCTGTTAGACCCAGTGAGGCCTGGGACCCCTAGGCCCTCAGGTGTGATATATCTAAGGATGCTCACCCTTTCTACATCGTATCTGGAAACAGCCAGCAGAAGCATTTTGAGGCCACAACAATATTGCTTTAGGCCAGAGAAAAGGGAGGGGAAACAGCAAGATGCTTTCAGCTATCAGATTTGTCAGATTTGTTCTTTTTGATGACTAGGGAGCTTCAGCCAGGGGCCAGGGCTGCAGTTCCCAGTGCCTGGAGCTGTCAGTAAGGATTCAGGCCAGATTCTCTAGGGCAGCTCTTAAAGATGAGGCTGGAATCAATCCCCATGCAATGAGGGCACAGCCAGCCTTCTTTTGGGTGAATATGTCTACCAGAGGGTGGGAGCCCCTGGGGATGAGGTTTTAATGAACACCCAAGGTGCTTATGGAATCCGAGGACTGGGTGCAACCGTGAGATATGAACTATTCCAGACCTGGCCTGACCACTTCAGTGTTGGGGAGCCCAGACACAGAAAGCCCACTCAGCCAACTGCCGCCACAGGAAGGGGGTGGGTTTCATAGAAAGACCAACTTCGGGCACATATGGTAGCCCAGGCCAAATCAGGAGTCCCTTGCCCTTAGGGAACGGCAAGAATCCTTCTAATGACCAGATGTTGGGACAGCTATGATACCTCGCAATGTTCCTCAGCTCCAGGGGAACTGAAGACCCTTCCCAATACATTTTACTTTGCTACAGAGGCTTCTTTCCTACTATTTCTTGTTCCCAGGTGACCATTCCAGGCAAAAGGATTCAGTGGGAAAACTGTGAGAACATCACTGAAATTTACAGCAGGCATATAAGGGCTTCTACCTCTTCCCACACATCTTCTTCCCTCTCCCTCACCTTACCTTTTCTCTCTGGACCAGCTTCTTGTAAACGGTGTCTGGGAAGGACCTCAGGGGACAGAACTTGCCGGTGCCCTCAGCGCACATGAAGACACCATTCTCATACACGACCCGCCCCCGGCTGATGGTAACCAGCGGCACGCCATGACAGCGCATGTTCTCATATAGGTTGAAGTCTCCTCCTTGAACCTGGGTGCTGGCTGAGATGGTCCTGGTGGGAGAGGTAAAGATGCCACAGCTCAGTGGAAGGGAAGATGCTCAGTGAGAAAGGAAGAAGCTCAGTGGGAAGGGATGATGTTCAGAGGGAAGGGGTGATGCTCAGTGGGGAGGGGTGATGCTCAGGGGAGGGATAATGTTCAGTGGGAAGGGGTGATGTTTGGTGAGAAGGGGTGATGCTCAGCAAGAGTAAATGATGCTCAGTGGGAAGGGATGATCCCCAAAGACTGGTTACTGCGGCCTGAATTGTGTCCCCCCAAATTTACATGTTGAAGTCCTCACTTCCAATATCAGAAGGTACCTGTATTTGGAGATAAGGCCTTCCAAGAGCTAATTTAAATAAAATGAGGTCATATGAGTGGACCCTCATCCAAATTTGACCAGTGACCTTATAAGAGGAAATCAATTGAGACACCAGACATGTACACACACAGAGGAAAGCCCACGTGAAGACAGTGGGAAAAGATGGCTTCGGAATGAAATCAACCCTGCTGATTGGTGCCTTGATCTTGCGCTTTTAGCCTCCAGAACTGTGAGAACATAGATTTATATTTTTAAGCCCTCCAGCCTGCGGCATTTTTTTGAAGCAGTCCTGGCAAATTAATGCACTGGGCTAAACTCTAGGGGTCTTTTCGCCAACAGCGATCGGAATCGAGCAGACCTACGATGACGACAGAGACCCGTCCCTGGCTTCCGGACACAGAACAGGGCTTCTCAAGGGCCCTCCTGGAGAAGACAGTGAGGATCCCGCGTGGGGTGGGTGGCAGTACGCAGGGTGAACTTCCTTTGCTATCCCACTTTGTATGTTCGACCTCCCAGCACTGTCTTGTTTACTGATAGCTCGTGTACCTCAAAAAGTGCCTGGCAAACAGGGGCGCTTAAAAATACCTGTTGACGGAGTGAAATTTAATATTTCAAAAGTTAGTTCCTATCTCCCCTGCTCCAACCTATGAGTAAAAATGATGCCCTCCCTCCTGCGGCAGGATCGCTCCCAACAGACTTCATTTTGTTCACTCGGCTGTGGGGTGTTAAACGCTGTGTGCTCAAGGTACCACAGCCTCTGTGAGAGAAGCAGAGGGTGAGAGAGCCCGGAACTAAGTGTCAGGATATCTGTCCGGTTCAGCCACTTATTAGCTACACGATGAGGGGAGTCCCTCCACTCTCTGGTCTTAGTTTCTTCAGTCGTAAAACAGAAATAAGAATTCTAGGCGTAGGTGCTTCTTGGGGCTGTGCGTCACATCAAATGAGATAACTGGTATGAAGCAGCTTTGGAACACTGTGACGTGCTGTGCAGAGGGAGCTATTCACTGTCGTGTTCCCAGGGCCTGGACTGTGGGAGGCCCTCAAATATTTGTAGAGTTGAACACATGGCAGGGGCATACTTCTCTATGCTAGAAGCAGTGCACAGATGATATGCTTTTGGAGGTCTGTAATGCAAGTTCCTTAAAACTCCAAGCCCCTTAGCCCTGGAGACTAGCAGCAGGTTTTACTTTGTGGCCTCTGGGTCCCACACCACCACGTCGGCATCGGCCCCCGGGATGATGCGGCCCTTGCGGGGATACAGGTTGAGAATCTTCGCTGCGTTGGAACTGGTGATGGCCACGAAACGGTTCTCATCCATCTTTCCTCCGACCTGAAACATTGCAGAAGTGTCAAGTTCAAACAGGCCGCACGTGGGTGCCTCTAACCCTCGGTCACCCTTGACCCTGGCCTGCGGCCTTTTATTTGGTCAGAACAATGGTGCGGAGGCGGGTGATGATGTGGGTACCATTTCAGATGAGCCAACCTGCTTGGCTTGGTTGCAGGTGCTTCTGGGTGCTCAACAACAGTGAGTGGACCCTCATTCCAAACGGCTGCCTATCTGGTGGAAGTCCACCTCCTGAGTGTAAAACCAGCTCTGCTCATATGGATGAGTCAGGAGACACCTTCATCCACAAAGGGACATGTATCCTGTGCTCGGGAAAAGCATCTTACTGCCCTACCCACCTATCCACCCAAGAGGGCACAGTGAAACACTCTTTTAGGAGAATTCCTGAGCCATCTCATGGGTCTTCCCTGAACTGGTGGCTTAGTCTTGAGGACATCAAAGAAATCTCCTGGGGCTCAAACTCTATGCTGCATTTAATCTGTGATAGGTTAAGACCAAAAATAAGTATTCTTTATGGGGAGAACAGGTGGTATTCAAATGAGGCCCCAGTCCCTAACTTTATTGGAAAATAATTGGACAAAATATATCAAGGGCCTTAAAAATGTTCAATCCCTTGGCCCAGATACCAACTTGTAGGAATCCGTCTTCAGGAAATAATTAGAAATATGGACACCCACACTCATAGACAAAGAGGTTCTCTGCAGCATTATTTGTAAGTAAAAATTTGCAACAGCTGAAAATTCCAAACATCAGGGAAATATTAACTGAAGTATGGTACTTCCATTGGAGGAAATATTATTTAGCCATTAAAAAATGTTTTTAAAGAATTTTTACTGATACAGGAAGATACTAAGATATTTGGATATACCAAAAAAAGAGGAAAAACCAGTTATTAAAATAATGTATAAGACATGCATAGAACTAGAAAGAAACATACCAAAATATTAATAGTTTAATTTCTCAGTAGGGAATAATGGAGATTTTTTTTCCCCCTAATACTTTTCCGTAGTTCCCAAATTTCTGTACTGGTCTCATTACCTTTCCGATGGGGGATGGAGTGGGGAGATATATTTGGTTTTGTTTTTGAGTGAAACAAGTTGCTGCAGTTGACCCAAACCTCCTAAGGGTGAAAACTCCCTAGGACCAGGGCAGGGCAGGCCCCCCCGCCCCGAGAACATACCACTCCTCTCTCCCAGACGACGCTCATGCGGTCCTGTACGCCACTCACTCCGTGCGGGATCTTGGTGAAGTCCTCCTTGCCCATAGCTTTCTGCTTTGTGGTGAAAGGCCGATGATCTGATGCCACAATGTTCAGAGTATCACTGTGAGGACAGAAGGACGTGACCAGTAAAGGGAAGGCGGCCAGAGTCCCAGAGGGCGGTGACAGGTAAGGGAAAAAGCCGTTGCTTAAAAACCAGGCAAAGCTGATTTCAATCTTAGTTCGGCCTCTTAATAGCTGGGATGAGTTATTGTGAGAACGTCAGTTTCCTTATCTGCAGAATGGGAATATGTGCTGAATACGGCACAGACTCTCAGTGTCACAGGAGTCAGAGAGCGTCTTTAGGATGCTGACTTTTAAGAGTTAAGATAGTGGGTGGAGAAAAATTGAACTTAAGAGTTTAGCTAAAGTGAAAGGGCGGAGGTAGTTTTACGACCATGGAACCAAACACAAACTCCCTCTCGTCTCCCTCAACCCCCACTAGTCCCTCTTGGCAATGAGCGTGTTTCCAAAGGGGTAAAACACAAGTTCAATGTTAAGCTTTGCAGGTAACTTGGAGCCACAGCCTTCACTGGATGTGGGGGCTCGAATGCTCCAGAAAGGGAAGGAAGGGCAAGACAGAAAGAAGTCTGTCGTAATAAACCGGCAATGGTATGCAAGTCAACCGGTCCGTCGCCACTGCCACCCAGGACGGTCAACCTCAGATGGTGAGAGGCCAGCCTCCATGCGAAGGCAGGGCTGTGCTCTCGAGGGGCTCCTGGGATCGCTAAGAACTCGGGGCAGAGACTTACAACAGTGAGAGTGTGTACGTACGTGGTGGCCTAATGAGAGGCGGACAGCCGGCCCATGTTCCTGTTGGCCTCAAGAATAGTGAGAGGCAAAGGAGAGAGAATGCCCATAGCATTCAAGCCAGGACCTCGGGAGGAAACACCCTAGGCAGGCAGGGAGGGGCCTGACTGGTGCATAGGGACATGCGGAGAGGGGGGCAACAGCTGGGACCACACGCTGAGGGACCTGAGAGTCTGATTCACTTTGTGGGAGGCACTGAGGCCTTGTGAGTGCACGTGGGCCGTCTACAATGCCCGCTTCGGAAGAGGAACCTGGGAGCGGAGGCATTATCTGGCTTGGTGAGGAGGCATGTTCCTCAGGCTCTCAGCCATTCGGGTCTGGCTGCATAGAGGGCTGTCTCCACTGTGGGCCTGGCAGGCCTTATCAATCACAGCTCTTGCCAAATGACAGATAACCTTGGCCAAATTCATGGCGAGATGACTTAGCTCTTCCTGTGGCATGGGCTGGTCTCCCTGGGCCAAGGACACTGCTCTGGGCCCTTTCGGAGCCTGTGGGAAAGACTTATCCACAGAGCAGAGGGTTTGTGTTGAGATGTTCAAGGCCTGCAGAACCCACCAGAGATGGGCGGAACCTTTGGAGTTTCACTTTCTCCTCCAGACACCCAGGCAGGTCTCGGATCAGAAGGGTGCACGTCAGAGTCATGGGCTGAGGGTCAGGGATCCCAGAGGCAACCCTCAACTCTCATTCTTTAACCAACAAGTCTTACTGAGCACCCACCTTTCTAAACACGGTCCTACACAGTAGGTGCCCTCTGGGCAGGTGTGAAGGGCTGCAGTGACATCCCAGAAGGGCTGGTGAGGTCTCCCCATGCTGCCTTGAATCTGGGAGATATGAAACCCCATCCCTACTCTTTAGGTTTAAAACATGATCAGCTTCGCTAATATTTAAAAATTTTACTGGCTCAAATGAAAAAAAAAAAATTCTGGTCCCTTAAGAAGTCAGATATTAAATAAAGGAGAAATACTTACACCTACAGATTGTGCTTTTGACCCCGATCTAGCCTAAGAAATCATATCCTAAAGTAGATCGTTACGAAGCAGCTTGTATTTTCTTACAGGAATATGACAACTGGCGTCTGGGTTTCTATCAAGTGTTTTGCATATTATCAAGCACCACCAACAGTGTGTCATAAAAGCAAAATTGCAGTAATCATAAATTCCATAAATAACTAAAATGTTCAAACTATGCTCCAAAGTCTATAAAACTACATATTTACCACATGCACTGATTAAAAAAGGAATTCAAACTATTCTCATAATACTTCACATAAAATTAAAATTCCATTTAAATAATTTAAACAAATTTGACAAAATAGGCTAGATATAAAAAATTTAAATTATTCAATTAATAACACTCCCTCCCCCATCTATTTGCATTTGTGTGGGTTCGGCACTGTAATCTGGGTGGGTTGGAGCATTTTTGTCCTTTCAGCAAATTTGCTTGTGGCAGAGGTATTTCAAATGATTGTTTGACCTTGAAAGCAAGCCCAAATTATTATAGTGGATTCTTGATACTTATTTGTTTTTGTCATGTTGATAATAACAGGTTTTGCCCAATGAAAAGCAGTTTTAAAAGTAACAGCGGATCGAGTATTTCTCTCTCCATCCTTCCTCTCTCAATTTGTTTAAATCTGTTTAAAAACTGCTGCTGCTCAGTATCACAGCAAAACTAGGACAGAACATAATTATCGCCACTGTGTCACCTCCACCTCTGGGGGCCACAGTCACCCGGGGACCCTACGGACTGCGTTCCACCTGCATTTGGAAAGCCTCCGCATCCACACCGTTCTTCAGGTTGTGAACACAGCAGGACGTGGAGCGGGAATTTTCCAGTTGACAGCCAGGACTGAACACTACAGACGTGGCTAAAACAAGTGCCCTAGGATCTAAAGACAGCCACCTTCCTCTGGGGCTGGTCACTCCCCTCCACTCCCTCACCATCGCCCTAGAAGAGGCACCTCACCACTCCCCGGGGTTTGTAAAAGCAGAACACGCCGGGTGGGGGAGGCTGGAGTAAGTGTTGTCAGAACGGAGAGTCCTGCTTCTCCCTGCTTCCTTTTTCACTCTCCCTGCACCAGTCTACCCCAAAGTCACAGAGGGGGCGTCTCAGAAAGTTGGCTTGTGGAGAGCAGCGGTGATAGCTATAGGCATCTGCCTAGGACGTAGACTAGTGGGCCTGCCTCTGAGCCTCTGGCGAGGACAGCCAGGGCCTGGGTGAACGCTGTGTGAGCTTCCTCTGGGCCCCAGACACTGCAGAAAGCGGCCAGCTTAAACTGCCTTGCCAGGGTCCTTGCTCACAGGGACAATGCTAGTGTTGGAGCTGGGAAGGAGCAGGTAGGAGTTCAAGCTGGACTCCATTTCCTGTATCAGGGGACCATGTGAGGGTGGCACAGAGAGCCCATATCACACCTGTGCCCTGCACGAGGAGGGCCCTAAAGGCCAGTTCCTTTTAGTCTCTTCCCTTCCCCACCCCCAGCTCGAGGATGGGGGTGGGGGGAGATAGGAATAAAGGGGTGGGGTGATTCTTCTCCATACGTGAGCACACATCTGTACTCCTACATGAGTTCTTGCTGCTTCTCAGGCGGACTTTTAAACTGAACTGGACTTTAATAGCCAAAAGGGAAGAGAAAACCATGACCTGTCACCGAAACGTCCCTAGAGCAAAGAAAGAAGGTGCAAGCTGTTATGGGGACAAAACAAAATCTTTTCATGTTTGTTTCCCACCGACCCAGACCGTTCGTTAAACCGTTTCCTTTAGATTTGGATCAAATGGTAAAAAGCAGTGTGAGAAAAAGAGAAGCTAGAAAAGGAGGCCTGGAGGGAGAGTACGAAGAGAAAGAGGGAGAAGGTGCAGAAGAAAAAGGGAAAAGGGGAAAGGGAGGAGAAACAGGGGAGCGGTACGCACAAGCAGAAAACCCGCATGTGAAACAATAAGACGCAGGAGAGGTAAAGAAGAACGAAGAGACAGAAAGGGCTGCACACATTCCAGGATAAGTCAGATGCCGCATCCTCAATCTCTAGTCTTTCGTGTAAGATACCAATGTCCTTTGAAATTCTGAATAACCGCTGTTCGCGGTTTTATATAAGCTCTTTACTCGTATACCACAGAAGTTCTCGTTCTAAAGTAAGTGGTTATGACCAATGGGATGGCAATGATCTGATGGGCTCTGAAGAAGGTAACAAAAGCAAAATTATCCTTCCAGCACAAAGAAATCAAAACTTAGGTCAGATTTAGGGCCTCTACATCACCTTAAGGACCTACGAGTTCATGGAATGGCATGCATTATGAGTTAATGAATGATGTGCCATGGGGCCACAGAGGTCCTGGCTGAAATGTCTTACTTGGCCAGCAGGCTCATGAGGTAGGTTGAGGTGTTGGTGTCCAGTCTCAGGGGAGGCACCGTGACGTAGGCGGCTGCGTGGGACCAGTCCTGGTGGTAGTAGTGTAAGCCTGTCAGTGTGGCATGGGCAGTGGTAGTCTCGGCCAGCACGACCTTCCCTGGAAGAAGAAGGGTCAAGCCATAACTAGGAAGCCAGTGAACCCGAGAGCTCATTGATCTGAGCCTCTCATTCGATAGGCGATGCAGGTAAATAAAGTTAGAGCGGGAAGGGACTTGCCCAAGCTCACTCGGTGTTTGAGATCACAGTTGGGTTCAAGGCCAGAGCGCTCCCTATCCCCATGCTGACTCCAGGCGAGGGGAACAGAAGGGCAAGGGCGCCGAGGCAGGGCAGCACCAAGCGGCACACCAAGGAGCAGGTTTGGATGGTGCTGCTGGGTGTTGATGGGAGGATGGAGGGCTATGAATGCCATGCTCGGTGGGCAGTCAGCCTGTTTTCTGAGCAGGCAGGTACTGTGAGCACCTTTAGGAGAATTGCTGGGGGTGAGATCTGTACCAGGGGCTGGAGGGCAGGGAGATGGAGGTGAGATCCAGTCAGGAGGCTGGGACCACAGTGCAGGCGAGGCGCCCAAGGGGCTCCCCCCAGTGGAGAGGCAGGATCTAGAGGGCAGTATGGTGGGAAGGCTGGAAGCCCTGGCTCCTGATTTATATTCTCAGGTTTGTGACCGTGACTTTGTTTCTCCTGTTACTGGGATCTCACTGGCACCCTGCGCCAGGCTGGGACTACAAGCAAGTACAAAGCCTCCAGGTGTTGCCAGGTGCTCAGCTGCAGTAGACACACAGGTGCCCAGGGCTTGTACATAGGGTTCCAGGTGGCTGTAAGGGCAGTTAGTTCCACAAACTGTTATTTCTCCAGGGACTTCCCATGAAGTCCAATGAAATGTCCATTGGAACTGGTCCAGGATTTCATGTCGGTTACCAAGGCAACCACTAGTAAAACCCAAGAGGCCAAAAAGATCTCAATTAATGAGTCAATTGAAAACTTGAAACATTTTGCCAAATCCGGGAGAGGTGACAGACATTTTTGTAAAGCTGTTATGCATACAAGTGTGCAGAGGAAAACACTGGTTCTAATGGACTGAATCCGGGCGAGTGCAGTGTGCTTCTAGGGGGACGAGAGAAGGGGAAGGGCAGGCTCACGGCTGGGCCTCAGAGGCCAGGGCCAGAGCGCGCAAGGCCCCTCGGGCTCCAAGCCCACCACACGGCCCCATCCGTCCCAGCCCACGGACTTACCTTGCATCTTAGCAGCTGCAATCACGTCACCGGCCGAGATGCTGGACACGTTGACCAGATAGATGGGACAGTGAGTCTAGACGTGGAAGCGTGGCAGCAAGATGAGAGCATCAGTCTCTTAAACCCAACATGCACCAGCATAACCCGGCCAAATCGAGCCTGGCCCCAGCACCTCTCCCTGTGTCGCTTGGCCCCACCCACAGGGGGATGCTCTTCCGCTGGGGGTCCAGGACTGGCAGCCAAAACACAAGCTTCAGGGGAACTGGGTGAAGCAAGGGGGTGGCAAGCAGCACCAGGCACCAGAGCCCAACAGAGGCAAGATGTCAAGAGCTAAACCTCATGTACATTTTCTACCAACTGACAAAAGGCTATTTGTAATTTAAAACAAGGGACTATTTTAATTTCCTGTTCATGACCATAATGACTTAGAGATAGTCGTATATCATATCCCGTATCTAAAATTACGATGCCTGCCATCGGAGGGCTGCTTTATCTGTAGACAGCAAAAAAATACAAGGGGTTCAGGGTTCAGAGTCTACACCAGACAGGACCAGTCTTACAATGGACACCTGGATTGTAATACCAATTAGCTTTTCCTCTGCCGAGCTGTGCAGCCATGCTCCATGGTTTAACTTCTCTGGGCATATGTTGCAGCTAAAAACCAGGAGTTGCCCTTTTGTTGTTCAGGTCCTTCCTTATTCTGGGGTGAGTTTCCATCAGGAGGTAATTGATAACACAACAATTCTTATGACAGTAAAACAATGTCCTTGTCCAGCCCCCAGACTTATACACTGTTAGTGGGAAACTGTATTCCCAACTGTTTTTCTGATGCTTTCCTTCTGATGCTTTCCTTGCTTATTAAATTAGGAGGACCAAGGGTTCAGGAGCTGGCCTGACGTTTGACGTGCTTGGCACAAATTTACTGACTAATTCTGAGACCAGCTGGACCTCCAATCTCTCCGTTTTTCCGGTATTCCTAACACCACGCCCTCAGTTTACTCCTTTGGGGTAGCCCTGGGTCTTTCCAGAGCGAAGCTTCTCAAGTGTTAACACCCTTAGAATCATTGGTGCGTCTGTTAAAAGAGATTGCTGGGGGCATCACCCTCTTTCTGATTTAATAGGTCTGTAGGAGCCCAAGAATTTGCATTTCTATGTTCCTATTTCTAACAATGGATGCTAATGCTGCTGGTTCAGGGACCACACTTAGAAGACCAGTGTTCTGAAGAGGTACTTCAGATTATCTAAGCAAATCAAACTCTTTAATGTCAGAGGAAGAAATGGCCTTCATACAGGGCTCTGCTGTTTATAAAGTGCTTCTCCTTCCGTGACTCCTTTGATTCTCACAACCGCCCTGTGAGAAGTGAGTGATATTATCATTCCAATTGGAGGTAATAAACTAGTGCATCCAAGCAGGCAAGTGACTTGCATATGATCAAAAGCTCGTATTTGGTAAAGTCCCCACATCTCTTGCTCATTCCCACCGCCACATGCGTCAGTGCCCCCTGACCCGGACGAGGATTTACCCCGAATCACACCAAGGAAAAATCATGAATGGCCCAGAGGCAGAGGTTTAAACCATGATTCTCCAAGCACGGTGTTTACTTCTTCCCTACAAGATGCAGATTCCAGCTGCCCCACCTTGCCCTGCCTCCCTTGGGAGACTTCTCTATTTGAGCACTGAAGCCAGGCTAAGTGGCGGTGAAACAGAGAGCTGGTGGCAAGGAGGACCCCCACCCGGTCTGTGGGAATAACAACATTCATTCAGCAAACAGTCTGGGGGTCCTGGGAGCCAGGCATAATGCTGGCACACTGGGCAGAATGGGATTCTGTGCAGGTTGGCTTCTGATCCCAGATTCGAGACTGGGATTAGGGTGAGGTGAGCTGGGGTCTACTTACCCTATTTGCAATGGTGATAACTCGGTGAGTGGCTTCAGCTTCCAGCTGTTAGAAACAAAGGGCAGGGAGAAAATAAGGTTCACCATCTCCCCCCAAGCCCTTATCTGCCTGACAGCCCACCTTGGAGCACGTGTTGGAATATCGGACATGGGGCCAAGTGCACCCACAGGGCTGGCTCAGGGCAAGCCCTGGGCAGGGCACCAAGCTCTAACTGCTTCTGCTCACCCTGAGAGAACCCTGGGACTTACTATAGTGGGCACGTCCTTGCCTGATGCTTCTCAGGGTTTAATTAAACAGCAATAAAATAAAAGCAAATGAAAACCTGGAGTCACATCTCTCTCTGTTTTCTGGTGTATTCTCTCCACAGCCACCTCGGCCTGCAGCAAAGGAGCGATACCGACTGATATAATCAAGCTGGAAATTAGCCTAGATTAGGGTTTCTGAAGCTCGGTACTATTGACATTTAGGGTTGGATAGTTCTTCGTGGTGGGAGGCTGTCTGAGCACTGGAGAATCGTCAGCAGCATCCCTCACCTCTACCCACTAGATGCCAGTAGTACCTCACCCCTCAGCTGAGATAACCCAAACTATCCCAAGACATTGTCAAGTGTCTCTGGGAGCAACATCTCCCCTGGCGTAGACCCAGGACTCCCCCACTCTTAACCAATTGATGATGACGGTGATAATTGTTGCTATTTCTACTGCTAGAGTCAAAGCCTTGCTCTTCCCCTCATGCAGCTCAACAAAGCGCAGTCCTGTACCCTCCCCCTGTTCTCACAGGCACAGCATTTACTTTGTTTGCTGTATCTGGAGCATCGTTCTCCACCAATTCTTACGTGCCGTAACAGGAGCTATATCCAAGGGCTCTGACAGACAGGCGCAGAGGTAAGGTGGGACCACGGCTGGCTCATTACGGGCCAGCCTGGCTCCTGGTGATGGCTGTACCATCACACACTGTCTCCAGCTCCGCATCCCTCAAGGCCTCCCCATCAATCAATCCCTCACGGACACCCAGCCCCCACTCTGCATTTAAGGTTTTGAAGAAATGGAAAATAGCTTTCCCTCACAAATGGCAGGGGATGTCTGAACAGGTCACAGGGCAAGATTGCATCATCTGTCTAATGTGGTCCCTCGAGGGCAGAATTCTTTAGCAGGGGACTCAGGGCTATTTGTATTGACATCCTGCAAAACTGTGCAAGGATAAAACCAGGGGGCAGAAGGGGAGCAGGGCTCTTAGTTACCATCTCAGTGAGTAATAAGGTAACATGGGGGAAAGAGCACGGACATGTAGATGCCTCTGGTTTTCGGTGGGGAAGGTCCGAGGTCTTCCTCAGATGCTCAAAGGGGTCTCATCCCCAAATGCTGAGCCACTGGCTTACAGTCTGGAACTTCTCGTAACATCTGAAGAAACACACCCTTTGGTTTATCTTTTCCTGATTCAGTTTTGGGTAAAGCAACCCCTGGTGTGCTCACACTATTTCCCTCAGAGCCTTGAAAGCAGACTCAAATGAGGTGGTCTCGTTTCCCCAAAATTGCCTTTCCCAGGGAGGCTCAAGGCCAAGTCAGCCTCAGCAGGGAGGAAACTGTTCCCTAGGAAGATTCCAGGTGGGAATTTCACCCACGGAGAAAGCGATAGCATGCCACTTATATTTACTGATGCCTGTTCTATCCTAAAGATTCTGTGAATCTGCAGGAAAGCAGCTGACAAAGGACACACAGGAAGTCTTCCTCACCTCCTCTGGACGGCTGATCTCGATGCCTTCTGGGCCTGTGATACCCAAATCTAGAGCCTCCTTAGCACCCTGAAAAATAGCAAAATAAAGAAAATTGAGAGAATCATAGAGATACAAACAAAACAAAACAAAACACACACACACACACAAACAGTGAACCCAAGGGATAGTAAAATATGCTAGACATAGCCCACTCTAGCAGGCTTGCTACTTTCCTCACTTTTTAATATTCATCTTCTAACGAAGGCAGAATAATTACAGGGCTGCCTTTTAGGGAGGCTCTTGAGTCTCACTTCATAATAGGTGAAAAATCTTTTCCTCTTAAAAAATACAATCCTGCAGCTGGTGAAGGGACCGGGGACACCAGAGACAAGCACTCTTCATTGATCTGAAAGTCATAATTTCCTTGCCGGAAAGCTCATTAGTATATTTCTTAGAGGCGCTCTAAATCTCTTTGCCTTAATGGAATTTAAATATCATTATCATTAGAATTAAGACATCATCATCTAAGACTTAGAAGAAGCTTTTTTTGTACTATAAAGATAGTTGTTTTTATAGATAGTAGAAAAGTTTGGATTTTTCTGACAAAGATTTTTCATCCGGGGTATTAACCATTAACCATTCTTTTACATTAAGCTTTCTTTCACACCTTGTTTTGTCTGAAACCTTGTAGGACAGGTAATGGGCGGTCGGGAATCCCCCTGAGAATTCTCTACCGGGACCCCGGCCCCTCTCCCCCAACACCCTCCACCGCCTTGCCTCCGCCACGAGCTCCCCATTTTCGGCATGGACTCGGGCAATTGCACCAATGTCTTTGCAGGCGTGCAACACTTGGTACAGCTCGCTGTCCCGAAGCATATACAAGTCCTTGTAGGTCATGAACATCTGGAATGAGTTGACACCCTTCTCTCTCACCAGCGTCTCCATTTCTGCTTTCACCTGGAAAGCAAAATGCAAAGGCAAGGCCACACGAGCTCAGATGTTCCAGAGGCTGACTGGCAGCTCGCTGCTGGCCCGGCATGGAGGAGAGCCTGTGGCCTGTGCCCCTACCACCGTGATGGGAGTGGTGGTTCCAAAGGGGGCACAGTAATGATAAACATCCAGATACTCTGGGGAGAATCTAATTTAGGAGCTAAGCGGAATATAAACAAACCTCTGTGAATAAGGAGATTCCTATTTAGAGTAGGAAAAAATGGAAGCAATGTCAGTCTAACGGTAAGAAAGTAAATCGAGTTTCATCGACCTAACAAAACGTCAGATGGCCATTGCACTGATGGTCATGAAGGCCATGTGGCCAAATAGAAACGCTCACACGTAAGCAAAAGAGTTACTGTGTAAAAAGCATGTGTAAAAAGAAGGAAATAAGCTAAAACAACAGTGATTGTGTTGCAGTGGCCAGATTATGGGCTTCCTTTCTTTTCTGTTTTTAAAATCTGTAGTTAGAAAAACAATTATTGGATTATTAGAGAACAAATGTAAAATTCTTAGATGCATGCAAATCCCCATAACCTCTGGGAGCATGGGCATGGCTGGCCTGACCTCAGTGTGCTGAGAATCTGATGGGGCCATCTAATCCGGGCCAGCCCTGGGAGAGGAGAATGTCTGAAATGCACAAAACTCCCCTATGAGAAAAGGACTGGCTGGCATTCAGTGTGGCCTGTACCGTATGCCTGGTAGAAGGAGGGAGGTCTTCATGGTGTGAGGCTTGGGAGGGCCTCCAAGGCCTTTCATAAGCACTGGGTTGGAAATAATGGAAGGGACCCGAGGGCAGAAATACAGCGAGGCTGTTAATGACCCTCTCAGAAGGGAGCCAGGCCCTTCAGACCAGGGTCCATGGCTGAAGAATTTTGTAAAGCTTCTTAATGCTTATTTATTTTTATGACTCCGGGGCATCTACCCAAGTATTGACACGTGGTGATGAATAAATAATCAATGAAAAAAATGAATATCCAGGTTACTTCCCTGGGGTAATCAGCAGTAAAAACCCAGAAACAAAGCACAATCTACTTGCCTGTCTATCTGTTTTCAGGAAGAGCAAGAAGTGGGAATGTGGGAAGAGGGGACTGGACTCTGGCCCTGCAGCCAGCGGCAGGAAAGCCAGGGGCCAGGGGCACGGGCTGAGCTGAGAAAGGGCTCAGCGGGAGACAGCTTGGCCATACACCAGGAGCAGTCTCAGGGCTTTCAGAGCAGAAGCTGGGCCCCGGTAGGAAGGAAGCGCCCCAGTCTCTTCAAACCAGGCAGCACCAAGCCAGGACAGGACCCTCTGTTCTGAGACCTCAGCTCAGTGCTGTCACTCCCAGCACAAAAACGGTATGATCCTCAGAGCCTGACCCTTGCTGAGCCCATCACTCAGCAGCATCCCTATTGGTGTCAGAGGCATTTTAAGATTCTTTTAAGATTTCTTTTAAGATTCCACTGTTACCTTGGGTGCCCACCAGGTGATCCCCACATGGAGGGCGTAGTCACAGCAGACCTTGGGGTCAGCTAGACCCCGGCACTTCTCATAGGCATCCACAAGGGAGGTCTCCTTGTCAGGTAGGACGTGGCCGATGATCATGGTGGTCCCTCCAACTAGGGCTGCCTGGGGAGACAGAAAAGCAGTCTCATCACATCTCTTCCCACGCCCAAGTCTATGAAATGGGGGGACACAGGGTCCTCGGGTGGACATTTAGGATAGACTCTACCTCACAAGAGGCTGAGGCCCAAATGCAGCAATGTTTGGGAAACTGTAGGAGCTTTCTGAAGGTGCAGGAGCTGGGGTGTAACTATTACTACTGGGGATCCGGCACACGAACCTGCTTCCTCATCCTGGGTTGCGGCTCTACACTTTGGAAAAACCACTAAGTATATTATCCAACCCCTATTTCCCAATGAGAAGATTTCCCCCCCACCCCATGCACATGATTTTTGGCCAACCTGAATACATAGATGACACAATCAAATATTTACATATGACATTACGAATGATCGAATGTCTATTTATAATATTTATTTAGTTACACACATATATTTAAACCATAATGAATAAAATATCGATTTGGCTATATTGTTTTGTTTTATTCTCTCAGAGTTCATGCAACAATTCTATTCAAAGTTTTCATACATGTCTTCAACATCAAGGTCTCTGTCTTCAGTTTTTCCAAGCACATTAACTTCATTTCCATCTACCTTGTTTGAGATAGAGCACTTTTTAGATCCCTGTATGATTTATCAGTGAAATTTATCCTACCTACAATCTCTACGAGATACCACTTGAAAAGAAATCTTTAAAAAGCTTCACTCTGACGAAGCATACTCCTAGGAATAATTACCAAATCTGTATTAAAGATCCTCTCCTCTCCCCTTTTATTAACCAATTTGGTCAGGTGACCTCCACGAGCTTCCAAAACCAGCACTGACCAAAGCCCATTCCAGGCTAATGCACTGTTCCCAAACAAAACTTTATTAAAACTATAATAATTGAGATGGGATCCCAGAATATGAGAGACTTTGTGAAGACTCTGATATAAGGTAACTCTCTTTTTCTGGTGAGTACAAGTTTAGACTAAACCTGTCCGATTTGGGTCCTTCATTGATTTGGAATCAGTGCCAAGTTTGAGCCCTTGTTATGCCACCTCCCAGCGGGATAACCTCAGCCGGGTGACTTAACGTCTGAGACGCAGATCCTTTACCTACACAATTGGAATAGCTTCCTTTGTCTTGATGGTTGTGAAAGTCAAGTGAAATATCCCTTATAGAGCGGACTTACGGAGTGGACTTTGGAGAGTCTTATCTTAATGTGTATATTTAATCATTCGGAACTTAGCCGTTTATCTGTTTTCTCTGGGACAGAAAAAGAGCACAATGAAATTTTCGTAATGACTTCTTGCTTCTCTATTCAGTTAAATCCTTGACCACGCATCGGAAATTTGCCAGGGAATAAGAACTAAAAAATTTTAAAAAGTCGGTTCAGTGGCCAAACAATAATTAAAATGTGAATTCTTGTGACATTGATTCTAATGCTGACCCTGGTTGGGCCACGGAGACTATTCCCATGTTGTCATGGAAAACCCTGGAGTCTGACTTCTTGCATAGCTTAAAGCTACCAACAGAGGGTGGCAGTTCTGCACTACCCATGGAGGAAACGTGGCGGGGGAGGCGGCGAAATGGAGAGCCGGGGAACAGCAGACTGTAGCTTTACTAGCTGCCTTCTATTTCTGATTTGGCTGGATTGTGCCAGGCTGATTCATCCTCATGGCAGGTGGTTGTACTCTACATATTTTGTCCTGAAATGCATTTCTTGCTATTACATATGGACATGGGGGTGTCTGGTAGATTGAGATTTTACACACTAAATTATTTTATTTTTCTGTGGTTCTAGATTGCTTAACTTTGTACACCCTGACCCCCAATATGTCTGTGGCATTAGATAGAAAAAAGGGAATCTGGAAGCAGTGTGATAAGAGATTGTTCTTAATATCCGTGGGTCCCAGAACAAGAGTAGAAAAAGGAGGTCACGTGTTGAATCCCTAAATAGTTAAAAATTACAGATTAAGCTACAAACTGTTACAGTCTGTCTTCCTACTCTGACAAATATATGGTCATAATGACCAATGAGGCCAGGTTCGAATTTAGAATTCTTGGAGGCCAAGCAGTTCTGAGCTACTTTGCAGGGGACAATAGCCTTCAGCTCTGCCCCTGCCCCCAGCCCACACCCCCTGACCCTGGATATGTCCTGCAGCCCTCAGGTCTAAGCTCTGCTCAGTCCCTGCAAAATTCTACCCATGAGTCTAGGTGTGCACACACTGGTGGTTTGGTCCCCAGGAGGTCAGAATCAGGTTTATGTAGGCCCTGGAAGTGTTCAGGCCATTTGTCATAGAATTCCAGGGGCCAGAATGTGGTCTCGGCGTGGGAAATTAGCCTCTGGGCAGACATAACCCCTCTAGCCTGGATCTCAGGATGGTCACCAAAAAGGCTCTGGAAGGAGTCGGGAGCATCAGACCGTGGTTCTGACCTTCCCACTTACTGTTGCAAGCCAGGGGCAGTTCTGTGCCTGCTCTGCACCTCGCCTCTCCAGGGCCCAGAGAGGACCATGTGGCAATGGACGTGAGCATCTACAAGCTGGGAAGGGCGCAGAAATATCTGGAATAATTATTTCTGCTGTTACCCAGGCCTCAAAACAAGAGAGATCAGCAAACACTCTCCCAGCTGCAGTTTTGAACACTTGTTTTCCTCTCAGGCAAGAGACGCACAGAGTTGGCTTTTAAATATGTACAGTTCCTACCCATGGGATGAATGCCGACAAGCTCAGTCTTTGCGGGGATGCAATATCACAGATGTGACAGACCTTTTTACTGTCATCCCCCACAAGACAGCCTCGCAAAAATCGACAGCCGAGCACGACCCGATCCTGTTCCTCGAGCTTTTTAAAGGATTCTGTTTGCGAATCAGTGACTGTTGAATGTTCGCAACTGTTTTTACGCAAAAATGGTGTTGGTTAAGCAAGCTGTGGAAGATCTTTAACAGAAGTCAATAGAAGTGATGCTCGTGGAGGCTAAATCTAACATGGAAAAAGGGTGATGTTATGAGTGAAAAAGGCAGAATCCAATATGTGTATTCAAGATGCTTAGGACTATGTTTAAATACACACACACCCACATGAAGAAGAAAAAAAATGGAAGGAAATATACCAAAACATTAACAATGACTGTTTTGCGGTGATGAGATTCTGAGTAATTTATTTTTTCAAATTTCCTAAAATTTATTTAATAGAATGTATTACTTTTATAATATACATTTAAACTAAATTTGGAGGAAGCTTAAACTACTTAAAATTTAGTTAACCATGCTTATGGGTTGAAAATCCTTTTCTTTTAAAGGTATGAAACGTTTCAACCATAGCGTAAAAATCTGGAAAATAATACAACGCATACCCATTAACAGAGGTTAACATTCTTGCTGTATTTACATTTCATGCTTTTTTATAAAAAAATAAAATATTTCCAATACAACTGAATCCTTCCTTCTTATTTCTTATCCCTCTCCCCTGAGGTTGATTAAAAATTTCTACCATCTATGGTTTCTTATGCTTTTATTATTTTCTTTATGAATGTTTTAAAAAAAGGTATACAAATGGTATTGTACTGTCCATATCCTTTTGCAACTTGCTTCTTTCACTCAACAGCATTAAGACTTATTTATGTAGATTTATTTTATTCATTTTAATTCGTTATACGAACATTCCTCCAGGTATGTATTCACTTCCGGGTTGAAGACCTTTACGGCCACACGCGGCGCTTGCGCATTCTTGAGCACACGTGAGCGGTCACCGAATTCAGGGGCTAATGTTGCCAGGAAGTGGAATTGCAGCTTTGTGACACATGTGCATCTCCAACTATACCAGACATGACGTGGAGCAGCTAACTCACGAGGGCCTCCTGGAGCCTGGTGGCTGACGGAACTGCTCATTTACCAACCCGAGTCCTTACCGGTTTTTTCCTCTCTTTTTTTAACATGAACTGCCGCCCAGCCAATCATCCCCCATTGTGTCTGGGGCATTCGTTTTTATTGTGAATGTGGGACTTCACAAGTCTCACTCTCATGTTAATATGGACATTAACAACATGTGTTTAACCAACAGCCACAGCACATTTGGCAGGCAAGGAAACAGAATTTTACTATTTCAAAAGGTTCCGTTATTTTGTTTTTGACATTCATGATGTACTGCTGGGTCAATCTGGCCTTATTTGATGCCCAGTAATGTCACCACCATTTGCTCCCTAAGAAAACCCAATACACTTCATGGTAAATGCATTTTATGACATAGTTTCCAGGCACACACTTGGCAGGAACCTGTACTGAACACAACTGAAACCTCTCCTAAATGTCACCGTTATGCTGCAGAAGTTATTGGACCACTGTGGGGTTCACGGGGGTCTCCATATTGACCAGGGACTTGCTCAGCAAGTTGAAAAGAAATTTCAAGTATGATTTATTTGCTGACATCATGCTGCTGGCAAGAACAATGTATTCACACTTCCTGGCGTCGTCAGGGCAAGTCACTGGGGAGTCGCTCTCTAATCATCTACATTGCTGCAGCTCTCATCGTGGTTTGCCGGGTTTCCGGAGGCAATGTTTTCCCCCACTCTCCCACTCCACCCATACTCCTGAAAGAAAAAGGGTTGGTCCTCTTGCTCCAAGGCCAAGAACCAATAGGTCAAGGCACAAACTTTGTGCTCTGCTGTTGAGATGGCACTGGAGCCAGAGCTAATCCATGGGGTTTTTCCTTGGGGATAGGGGAGAGACTTCTAGAGCATATTTTCATCCCTGTGCACAGAAAAGGGGCGTGTTTTGGGAAAGGATGACTGGAATCAGGAAAGCAGTATCTGCTACCATCCAGCTGCACAGATGAAGGGCAACTCAATCTTTAAAGACTGAGAATCAACTCACAAGTACATGGATGTGCTTTGCAAACTAAGTGAAAGGCAGACGTTTCTGCATTTCTGAATGCGGCTGGGAAAGCCATCGTCTGGGTGGATGGATTTGCTTCCCTTGGAATTGCTGAACCACTTACTTTTCTTTTCACATTAAAATTATCTTCCATCTTTAACTCACACTCTCCCAAAGTACAAGGGAAAAAAATAAAACAAACCAGCCCAGTGGTTTCTCTCTTGCTTTGAGTAAAGTCCTTCACTGAACTTCAGGGATCTGTCAGTTGTTTATTGGCTTTTTGGTAAGCCAGTCTTTTTTTTTTTTTTAGTTAAAAAAAATGTATTATTACTACTATTTTGTAGAAAGCCAGCTTATAAGGACGATCACACCTTGGGATGTAAGGAACGTCCCAAAAGAAGGACCTGAGCATTTCGTCAAGTAAGGTGATGTATGTGTGGTACTTAGAACTACACCTGGCACTCAGTAAATACCTTTCCCATCTTGAAACACAAGCTCACCAGCAAGGGCCAGGTTCAGGAGCACGTGGCCTGTGCAGTCCTGCAGTGCCTGGCATATCGAAAGGCTCTGTGCTTAGTTTAATGCTATGCTGTTGCTGCCTTGAAATTCTGAATAATTTTTTTAAAAAAGAGTCCCACATTTTTATAACTACGCTGGCCTGATCTAGGGATATGAGCCTCTGAACAAACTTAAACTTACACTGGGTTTCCCTGCCAACTCAGCCAGTTCGTACTGGGGGCTCAGGACACTGACCCTTTCTCCGATAATTCCCTTCCAGGCTGCCTGAATGTTGACCACTGCCTCATTCTCTTTTGGAGTCTCCCTAATACTTTCTGTCAAATGTCCCTTTTCTCTGAAAAATAGATAAACAAACAAAATAACTCACAAAAAACACCCCAGGGCACCCAAGTGATGTGTGATCAGTCAGTCCCCTGGGGCTGCCCTGTTTGTCCCTCTGGCTACACACAGCTCTCAAGCCTTTTTTTGACCCATAATTTGAAGCCTGTGGAGCTCATCCTGCAGCTGACTGGTTTTCAACAAACCATTTATTCATTGCATTCCTAACCTTCCTTTTACTTTCCACTCCCACCTTCTGGGTCAGAAGCCTCTAGTACATTATCTAGGGCACGGTCCTGACCTTGAAATGCTCTCGCTCTAAGCATTACCATTGCTAAAACTCACACTTCATTCTTTGAACTTTCTGCAGAGGAAACAGGCAACATGCAATCCACAATAATGTCCCTTGGGAAAGGGACATTTTCTCACACTTAATCTCTCTGCAATTTAAAGGCACATTATCTATTTAGAGGCAAAATAGTGTAGTGACAACAATCAGACATTAAGGCAGGCAGACCAGATTTAAATCCCAGCTCTGTCATTTATTAGTTGTAAGACCTTGGACAAGTTACTTAATGTCTTTGAGCTCCATTTCCTCATTTGTAAAATGGGATACTAATACATCCCTCATGGGGTTACTATGCGAATTAAAGGAGTTGATGCATATAAAGCACCTAGCACAGTACCTGCTCACAGTAGGAACCCAAAAAGTAGCAGTGATTTATGATACGATTTTAAGTCTATTTACAGTACTATTATAACTATTATAACTAATTATAACTGATAAACAATAAGCATAATTCGTAGGTAGCACTTATGCAAACAATATGTGCCCTCTGTCATGTGTATCAGATGCTCCAGAAGAAGTGAGAAATGCGGGCATCACGAGGGTGCTTAGAGTCTGATTAGCAAATAAGAAAAGCAAAACGTTCATTTTTAATAGGGATGACTTCAAAATAGCATGAGAGTGCAAGGCATCACAGGATAATATGCCTCAGTGATGATGAAAGCATTGTGTTTAAGAGAAGAGCAGAAGAAGGAAAGGACCTTCGGCTAGGCAGGCTGAGAGCCGGACGGTAGGCGTGATGTGACATGCTGGGGGAAGGACGTGGTGTGGGAAAGTCAGAGGCTCAGCCAGAGGACTGACAATAGACCTGTTTGGTTTTGGCCGAGGCCGGTCTGATTGATTAGGACAAACTGTGGGCCTTGATGAACCCGGATTCTGTCTGGTCAGCAAAGCTGAGCAACTTGTTTGTGGAGGTGGTGGGAAGGAGGGGGCTCAGGCAGTGCGCGGTTGAGAAGCACATGGACAGACTCTGGTCACGGCCCCGTGCCTGGACACATCTGTGGTCACAGCAGGCTTCTGGGCAGAGGAAGAACCTGAAAATCGAACTTCAGAACATCACTCGCTGTGAAGTGCATGCAGTCTGAGATGATAGGCCTGAACTGGGGGACTGGGATGCGAAGACATGTGTGAAACCTGTTTCTTGGAAAAAAGCAAGGTTTGATGACTGAAGAGGAGAGGGTTTTATGTCTGCGTGGCTGAAAAAATAGTATTAGTAGAGAAACAATCAAATTTAGAAGGTTTGGGAATTTGGGGGCATCTGAAGCTAGAGCTACTTGAGGGACACTCCAGTGGAGAGGAAAATCTCTAATATCTAACATCCACTGAGCACTTATTCTATGCCTGGTTAATGTTCACAATTGCCCTGAGAAATATGTGCATTATTACCTCCATTATTCAGACTGAGGGTTGATAGTCCTACCTATTAGGCTGGGAGGGATACCTCTTCCCATCCATTCAGGAAGGGGGTGGACAAAAGCTGTGCCGATTAGAGGTGATGTGGAAGAGAACCCTGGGTGAGCAGGCCCTCGGTCTCAGCCTTCTTAGCCAAGTAGGAAGTAACACCAGTATTCTGGAGGAAAGGTTGTAGGGCAATTGAGACTGTGTTAGTCTGAGCCATGGTGAGGCCTGGGAAAACCATATGGGAGATGTACTGCAGACTCAACGAGAGAAGGCTGACAAGGATGTGCCATCGTAATGGGCTAGTTCTGTGAAGCCAGGAACGGGCAGAGAAAGCAGGCTGGGACAGCTGAGGGAGTGGGAACCATGGGGTCAAGGATGGCTGACAAAGGGTCCCAGACGGGGGTCCAGCACAGCCCCCCAAATGGGGAGGGTCCCAGGCCATGGCCCAGAGTTTGGTTAGGACTTACAGAAAGTGACATTTGCATGTTTAAGTGTATTAGACATGAAGTCCATTTTCTGACGTGTGCAGAGGCAGGGTGCTCCGGTGGGAGATGCCTGAACTCTGGCATCCCAGCGCTGGCTGTACTGCTGAGGAGTCCTGAGGCCTTGGGCAAGTGAGTGCTGGCTTGGGTGGATGGGGGTGCCATTCCAGGAAGGAAGGATCCCTGGGAAGGAGTGGGGTTCTCGTGGATGTGTTGAGTTTGAGGGAGGTGCACAGAGGTGTCTAGGCTGTAGCTATAAATGTGGCAGTCATCAGTAATAGATTAGATAGAGTAGGTAAGAGGAAAAGGCAATGTGAGCTAGGAGACTGAGAAGCAGCCATATAGAGAGGATTAAGATAAAGACAAAACCCAGAAGGAGAATGGGAAGGAACAGCCATGTGGTAGGAGGAAGGTCAGGCTGGCTGAGGTTAGAGAAGCCAAGAGAACCCTCCTACCAAGGCAAGTCACTCCCTGGCTCACTTACTGGCTCCCAGAAGAGGAGAGCTGCCCTAGAGGTTAAGGCGCAGGCCCTCCTGGAGCCCCAAGCTCCCGCTCCCAGGCAGCTTCTGGGTCTCAGGGACAGTGAGTACATCTGCTCAGGAAACCCGATTTAAGCCAGCCTGGCTCCTGCCTGACGGGTAGACCCTGGGTGCACACCCCACTAATGTAAGCAGCAGCCCGCTGAGAAGTGACAGAAAGGTCTGAGATTCCATGGGAAACCCCGTCTCCCCGCCTCCCTTCAGCCTCATCAATAGAGAACAGGCCTGACTGCCATGCTCGAGGGAGTAGCTGGGTCATGCACAGGTCAAGGGGTCTGTGCAAGGGCTCGGTCCCATTCCCCTTCTGTCACCAATTTTTAAATAGAAACGGAGCTAGCTCTCTTCAGGGCTGCTCAGGTACTGCTGGCGGCAGAACCACTGACCCAGCCTGGAAAAGCTCATTTCAGAGGAGCCCGCAGGGAAAGATGGGTCCTAGGCTCCGGGATTCTCAACCTGGGAGGGGCCCAAGGCAGCAGGGGGCACCCCCACTATAGAAACTTCTGGATGAAAATAGACCAGAGAGAGAATCTCCTGGAGAGCTACATAGCAGCCCTAGGTCCCTTTCCCTCCAGGCTCTAAGTGCTCCGGGAATGGGTCACCGGCACAGCAAAGTATGTCCCTCATCCAGTCTTCACAACCACCCAGGGCGATACACGTTTCATCATCTCGGATTTTTAGAGATGAGCCGAGACTGGGATGTAGGTAGTTTTACTCCAAATCCCACACTTTTCTCTAATACTGAGAGATCAGATGCTGCTGAAATAGTGACTAGGCACAGACCTTCATAGCCTGGGGTGATTCCAACCCCAACTTGGGGTCCCCCAGAAGGTGTACTTAAAATAGACAACTGATAAGGAAGTCTATACATCGACCTTAACGGTTTTCCATTTTGGAACCAGGAATACATGAACACCAACCAGTGGGAGAAGTGTAAAAGCATGAGCGGTTTTTATTGTGAGAGCTGACACATGTTGCCATGCTTAAGACATTTCGTTTAAACCCTGGGGTGAATTATGTTACTTCCCAGACATGGCACACTAGCATGTCCCAGGGATACAGAAGCTGCCTGCTGGCAAAAAGTGATGCCACTGTCACTGAAGCTATCGGAGCAATGTGGCAGTTAGATCCTAGGCTGGACTCACTTTCAGGAGAGAAATTCACTTTCATTGAGAGCTTACTATGGGCAATGTTCTTAAGCATTTGTTATCCTATTTATCAGAATGATTCTGTAATTGAAAGCAAGGACTCAGATATTTGCATATCCACGTTCATGGCAGCATTAATCATAATAGTCAATAGGTGGAAACACCCCAAGTGTCTACTGACCCATGAATGGGTAAAGCAAATGTGCTATAAACACACAATGGAATGTCATCCAGCCTGAAAAAGGAAGGAAATCCCGACACAGCCTATGATGTGGATAAACCTTGAAGACATTATGCTAAGTGAAATAAGCCAGGCACAAATGGACAAATACTATATGATTCCACTTGGATGAGGAACCTAGAGTAAGTCAGATTTAGAGACAGAAAGTGGAATGGTGGTTGGCAGGGGCTCGGAGGAGAGGGGAATGGGGAAGTTAGTATTTAATGGGTACGGAGTTTCAGTTGGGGAGGAGAAAAAGTTCTGGAGATGTATTATTGTGGTGACAACACCGTGAAAGTACTTAATGCCATTGAACTGTACAATTAAAGTTGGTTAAAATGTTAAATTACGTGCGTACTTTATTATAATAGAAAAGTTTAGAAATATGATTCTGTAGGGTGCAGAATCTGCACTTCTCATTTTACAGATTAGAAAACGAGGCTCAGAGGAAATCACACAGCAAACCGAAAGAGGGTCCATCAGACCCTAGAGCCCCCAGGTCTCCTTCATGTTATGCGTTAGCCTTTATGGATAGTCCTGGCCTGACTGAGGGGTGCCCTGGTTCCAAGACGGAGGAGAAAAGCCCAAGTGAAATGGGACCTCACCACAGTTTAGAAACAGAGAGGTAGGCGTGGCTTGGGCTTGAATTACAGGGCTAAAACTGAGAATTGTGCCAACATCGAAAATTATGAAATGAGGAGCTCCAGGCCTCTCTCTAATCCGGAATGATTATCTTCACTGCCGAGCATCCAATTTAAATTCATTGTGTTTAATACAAAGCCACAGCACAGAGCCGGCTGTCTCCCGACACGCAGTTACCATGGAGACTGGAGATGATCCTCAAAGGGAGTTATGTGGCAGAGAGAATGTGGCTGCCAGCTTCTGAGAAGCTCAGGGGCCTGGGGAAACCATTCTAAAATAGAGCTGCACAGAGGGGCCCTTTGTCACCCTCCTCCTTAGCAAAGCCCCTTTTCATCTCAAAGTGGGAAAGTTTTGAGGCAAGCAGGCCACGACCACCTTTATTAAAAGTCCGGGCTGCCCACAGATGCCGGGGGGTGGGGGTGGGGTGGGATTGATCAGCAATCCAGAAATAAACCACATGTAACCCCACTTGCTCCTCTTTCCTCATCTACTCTGGATGTTGGCAAGTCCTCATTTTGGTCCCAAAGCTAAGTGATAACAGTGCCATCACACTGTTGAAAAAGGCTACCCGAAGGCCTCCCAGGATCCTCTAGGAATGGGGGCTAGAGTCGAGGCTGGGAAGCAAGTAGACCTCTCCCTGTACTCATCAGCTTGGCAAGTTATTTCACCTCCCTGAGACTCATGCCCCATCCCCGGAAAAGAATGTTAATAAGATCTGCCTGAGGGGGGCTTGAAAGATCAAAATAAATGTATAATGGATAAAGAAGTGCTCTGATGAGTGGGTCTGAGGCCCAGGCTGAACAGCTCAGTCACCCCATCCATGGGATCCCGGAGCCCATTAGGCTCAACGTACTAAACACTACATTCTCCAAACAGCAGGAGACGTTGATGGGCCACCAAGTCTAGGGCTTAAGAGATTTGGAGCCAGAGAGCTCTCCCAAACACATGTGTCGTTTAGAGTGTCGTAAGCCTGGCAAAGTGAAAGTCAGGGCACCAAACCAGAAAAGAGCCACAGCCCCGGGGGCCTGGTGGTAACAGAGGATACCGAGAAGAATGGAAACCTGACAGAGAGGAGAGAGGGTGGCAATGGCTCAGTGATTAGAGTTTTGGTCCCCAAAAGTTTTTTCCTAATCTAGTCTTAGAACTCATCAGTCTACCTCTATTCTCCACTGACTCTGAATATAAAGCAAAGAGCAGAATGAATTCTTCCCCACGATGTCATCACAATTTACTGTACATTGATATGGATCATGTAAAAACAACACCCTCATCAACATGTAGCCCAGCGTCACAGAGGACAACATCCTCATGGTCTCACTGGAACTCCCGAACATCCAATAAAGCTCCTTTTAACACACACACACACACACACACACACACACACACACACACACGCATGCATGCAAACACACACACACAATAATAGATTCTTTTCCCTCCAAAAAACTTGAGAAATTTTAAAGAAAATTCCTCACTCCTAGCTAACAGAAAGGGACTGTGCTAAGGGCTGAGAATGTTAATCAAGTGCTTAGTTAATGTACTCAGTTTACAGTTCTCTTAAGTTTTTGGTTTATGGCCTGCACTAAAAAAGTTTCCTTGCAAGGACATAGAATAGCCAAAACAAAGAACAAAGTTGGGGAACTTATTTACTTGCTTCTGAGTCTTATTGTAAAGCTCCAATAATCAAGACAATGTGGTATTGGTATAAAGACAGGCAAATAGATCAAAAGAACAGAATAGAGCCCAGAAATAGACCAACACATCCATGATCAACTGATTTTTGAAAAGGGGCAAGCTTTTCAACAAATGGTATTGGAACAATTGGAGAGCCACAAGCAACAAAAACTGAGCCTCAACCCTTACCACCTACCATACATAAAAACTTAAAATGAATCATAGATCTAGATGTAAGAGCTAAGATGATGAAACTTCCAAAAGAAAACATCGGAGAAAATCTTAGTGACCTTGGATTTCACAAAAGTTTGATTACAGCACAGAAATGAACTATAAAAGAAAAAAAAATCAATACATGGGATTTCAAAATTAAAAACTTTTGTTATTCAAAAGGCACTGTTAAGAAAATGAAGATGCAAGTCACAAACTAGGAGAAGATATTTGTAAAACATGTACCCAAAAAATGACTTGTAACTAGAATAGATAAACAACTCCGATAACCCAATAAAAAGAAAACTGACAACTCGATTAAAATATGGGCAAAAGAAATGAACACTTCACTACAGATATATAGAGGGCATATGTAAAGCTATTCGACATTGGCCATTAGGGAAATGAAAATCAAAACCATAATGAGATACCAACACACCTCTGTTAGCAAGAAGATTGACCATAACAAGTGATGGCAAAGATGTGGAGCCTGGAAAGAATATAAAATGTTACAACACTTTGGAAAAGTTTGACAATTTCTTAAAACCTGAACGTATACCGACCATATGCCCAAGCATCCCACATCTAGGTACCTAGTCCAAGGAGATGTAAGCAGGTAGGTACACGCAAACACTTGTACACAAATGTTCATAGTCAATTTAGCTGTAATAGCCAAAAACTTAATAATGCTGAGTGAAAGAGAGCAGATCAAAAAAGAAATACATACTGTATTATTCCATTTATATAAAAATGTGAGAAAATGCAAGCTAATCTTATAGCGACAGAAAACAGATCAGTGGTTACCTGGGGTGGGGACCGGTTAGAAGGGACACAAAGAAGCTCTGGAGGAGTGATGGATATGTTTATTATATTAACGGAGGAGGCTTCTCAGTGTATACATATACCAAAACTTATCAAACTATACACTTTAGAAATAAGCAGCTTACAGTTTGCCAATTTTACCTTAATCAAGTTGCTGAATAAAAAAAGAAACATAGATTTTTTTTTTAAAGGTGATGTGCTTGGTTACCTAATCATGACCTTCTTCATTCTGTAATACTCTTCTCAAGAATATAGTCCACCAACATATACCAAGTTTAATTTTATTTTTAAATTAATTGAAAATACCATGGAGAGTTTAAATATAAAAAGAAGTTATTTATAGATTGGGGGTTGGATTCATTCATCCCTAAGGGTACTTCCAGCTCTAAAACTGTATCTTTTAGTGAGTGTGAGTGTGTGAATGAATATGTGAGTATGAGGATGTGACAGTGAATAAGTGTATGAATGTGTGTATGTTAGTATGAGAGATAAACATTAGTTAGTGAGAAAGTTCTCACTACAGTTGGCCTATAGTTTTATCTTCATTTAATCACTAATTAAAGATCCTTATAGCTAATTTTTAATTAACGAGAAATATAAAAGGATCAGAAGGAAAGAAAAACATGGTTGGCTACAGTGATAATCTGAGGGACAGTGAGGCAGGAACCACCAAGCGCCAAATATACAGCATCTACACACATTTCTACCTGTCAACGGACCATTCTAAGACCCTTAGATTCAGCACAAGAATATGGCAATCTCAGATCAGAGGCAACCTGAGCAAGGTTTGGGAGAAGAGGTACTTCCATTAAGGTTTCTGAAGCTTTCCATAAGGCCATATTCAAGTATTCCTTGAGATGTTAAAAATATATATATGCAGGCTGTAAGAAAAAAAAAAGGAAGAAAAACATTCATGTACTATAAGCATCACTGATGTATACATACAGTACATGATGTATTTTTCTTCTTTTTTAATTTTTTCAACCCTAGATGTGGAGAGCATAGACAAGAAGCAGCAGAACTTCTTGTACAAACTATGAAAGTTCCCAAGGTGCTTGGGCTCAGTTGCAGAGGGCGCATTTATTTCTATTTTTGAACCAAAGGTTTTTAAAATGCAATAATCTCTATCCAGATAAATTCTTTGCAAATACTCATTTATTGTACGAATTGAGGAGCTGCTTGGTCACCATAGAAGAGTTCTTCCCAATACTAGATGTGAAAATCCATAAGAAACGATAGATCTCCTCTCTTCCACTTGTTCTAAGAAGGGTCAACCTAGCCTGCCTACATTTTGGCCTGCCAGTTAACGTAGGCATAGAAAGTTGCCAGAAAGGTCTTGTTAAGAATATAACTGATTTGACACAGGACATCTTTAATTGGCTCCTGAGGCCTGCAGAGTTTATGACTGGCTATTTCTGCTTTCAAGAAAAAGAGAGAAAATTAACTAGAATTCATCACCATTACGATCAGATTCCATTTGGAATCTAAAACACACATAGTCAACCCTAAGAACTGAAGTGGAATCAAACGTTTTTAGTTCTTATTTAATGCTAAACAGTTTAATACACATACTCATGAGAAAACTGTACAAATGGATTTTCCAGGGGTTGGTCCTCAATCAGCATGATCTATCTATCTATCTATCTATCTATCTATCTATCTATCTATCTATCTATCTATCTATCTATCTATGCATGCATCCATCTATCTATCCATCCATCCATCCATCCATCCATCCATCCATCCATCCTATCTGTTTGTTTATTTATTTATTTAACAAGCACATTCATATTGTGCTTAGTAAGCATGCAAAACTATTTTAAGTTCTTTACCAATAGCAACTTAGTTAACCCATACAAAACACTATTATAATCTCCATTTTCTAGTGAAGGAAACTGAAGGGCAGAGATGAACTTGTCCAAATCACACAGCTAGTAAACGTGGAGCTGAAATTCAAACTCTGGAGGTCTCCCCTGGTCTGTGTTCATAACCACCATGCTACACTCACATTTGTCTATATCTTGAACGTCTATTATGTGTTTAGAGCTTTGTGAATTCTGCAGTGAGTCATGGGTTAGGTATAAATCGTAGTCTCTGCTCTCAAAGAGTCTTTCAATTTGGCTGAGAGATAAACTTTGTGCAGAAAACAATTGGGAGGCCCCAGGATGACACATTGTTGTAGTTGATGAGAAGAGAGGGGGATCCTGGACCTGCATTAGCTGGAGGAAAAGTATGACATGAATGAAGCAGGCCCTGAAGGAAGTGTTTGCTGGACGGGTGGGGTGAGATGGCAGGAGGGGGAAGGCTGAGAAATCCATCTTCCTGATGGGTGGGCACACGCTGGGGAGCAGCTGGAAATGAGGGTTAGATGGGAGCACCTGGGCTGATGGGGAGCTGCCCAGGGCAAAGATTCAGAAACCCAAACTCAAGTCAAAAGGGAGCCATTGCAAGTTCTCAAGCAGGGTCATAATATAAAGCACAGAAACCTGGGAAGTAACGGGTGGCCAAGGTGACTTTTGAAGAAAAAAATACAAACGTGGAGTCTTAAAAAGTAGTTAAGCAAAATTGGTGGAGTGGAGATGTACCAGGGCAAAATGTCTTTGCGTGGGACCCCTTATGGTAGGCAGATGACTCCCAGTGACTCACACCCTGTACAATCCCCTCCCGTTGAGAGCGGGAGGGACCCTGTGAATAGAAGGCACACCACACCCATGATTAGGTTGTGTTATATGACACAGTTGACTTTAAGGGAGAATATTTCAGTGGGCCTGAGCTAATCAGGTGAGCTCTTAAAGGGGCAGGTTCTTCCTAATGAAAGAGATTTGAAGTCAGAGAGATTTGAAGTGTGAGAGGGATTCAAAATGAAAGAGTCTGTGTTGCTGGCTTTGAAGATGGAGGGGCCACACAGCAAGAAATGCTGACAGCCTCTAGGAGCCGAGATGACAAGTCAGGAAGGAATGGGGACTTGAGTCCATGAGCTGTAAGAAACTGAATTCTGCCCAGCCATATGAACTTGCCAGAGGACCGTGAACTCCAGTCAAGAATATAGCCCAGCTGACACTTTGACTATCTTTGGGAGACCCTGAGCAAAGAACCCAGTCACACTGCGCCCAGACTTTGGACCTACAGAACTATGAGCTCATAAATGGGTATTGTTTTAAATTGATAAATCTGTGGTAATTTGTTACAAAATAGTAGAAAAGTAATACAACCCCTACCAGGGTATTAGGTGCCACTGGAAGAAGTAGGAGAAGGGACGCCGCCCTGTGTGGCTGAGGAGGAAAAGTTACCTCCCGAAGCATTCATGAACTTCTTTAGTGCAACTGTGGGTGATTCATGGGGGAGCCCAGCTATGCTGATCCCAACCAGCAGAGCCAGGCCAGAAAGGCAGTGGGTCAGCAAGAACGGGCATAGTGTGGCAGCAGCTGGTCCAGAAAAACAGGCAGCACGGGCACTAGATGAACAGCAGAACAATTTTACTGCAGAGCTGAAGTGGGTGGATCAAGTAACCTAAGGGAATGGAAGACAAGCCAAGGCAATGGCTGGAGTGGAAGCAGGCAGTCACAGCCACAGCCTGGGGACCAACATTTATCGCATGCACACCCTGTGCCAGGCACTGTGTGAAGTGTTTTCATGCATCCCCTCATTAACTCTCACAATAACCATTTATAAATGGTAAAAGCCATTCAGCTCTAAGGCACGGATAGCAGTGTTATTCCTCCAGGGATGAGCGGTGTTTTATGAAGTACTGCCTCAGGGAGGAAGAGAGCTCACTCCACCGTCTGCCTGATACATGTCAATTCCGTGATGCCTTCCTCTTGGTCCAGGCAAGTTCAGAGCCATAGAGTGTCAAGGAAACTATTTGCATGCAGCCCACTAAGAGGTCACAGGCTGTCTGAAAGGGTTGACTGTCTAGCTCTGGGGTGTCAGGAGTCCCTGAGCAGCATGGTGACAAGGGCCTCAGACTGAGACTCTTACATTCTGGTCCAACTACCTCTGGGATTTGGGGCAACTCATTCATCTTCTTATCAGTGGGGTGGAACTAGATTTCTAAGGTCCCATCCAGCTTTTTAACAAGAATAAAGACATAAGTGAACTTGAGGACATCGATTAATAAGCAAGATCACATGAGTCTGGATCCTGATAAGCAGAAGTGTTATTATAGAGCTAACAGACTAAAAAGTCATTTTGGCCAGAATTAAACAGAAATGGACAGAAACTGGAGACAAGGTAAAAGAAGAAAGGAAGTGAGCAGCATTTAAATGTTTAATTCTGAGAGAGCAAATTTCAAAGGCAAAGAGTTCACAGAGTCTGCCCAGTGGATAAATGGATAAATGGATAAATGGAAGCCTTGGTAAGGATGCTGGCAGACAGGGCAGCAAAGGGAATTCATTGATGTCCTAGCCTGTCATATCTCAGGACTCTGACAGATTAAGTCCAGTCCTCTGCAGTGGGAGAGAGGGAGGGTCAGGACTTCCCACTGGGGGTGGGACGTGGCAGGCATTCCTAGTAATGCCACTGAACATTCTGTGGGCCGGTCCTATGCTGGACAAACACCCTTCTGGTTAGGATTTGGCTTCCCCGGCAGGTTGATTACAAGACTAGATGTCCTGCTGGTGCTGAGTTTGAGTTAGTGGGAGGCTGTCTCTGTGACCAGATGGCCCTGGCACAGGGAAGAGGGAGTCTCTAGGCCCTCAAAGAAGGACAGACCCAGCAGGACTACTACTGGATGACACCACTACCACAGCCAACTTCTCTCTCACTGAGGATGGTTTCTATGGGCTTATACACAGGAAAGCAGAACATAGGGCCAGGGAGACTTAGCAAGTACAGGGTGGGTTTTGGGAGCCCAATGATGGGACACTAGAATGTAAATAGGAAAGAAGCAAATAAATAAAACTGGCAAGGGCAAGGCAGGACCAAGCTTTCAAAGGAGATTTAGATGTCAGCCCTGCCTCGTAAGGTAGGGGTCAGACAGGCAGCAGGAGTAACGGCCAGGACAATGTGCTTCAAAACAGCAGAGTAAGCTCCTTAATGCATCTGTCAGTGCTAGAATCATTAGGGCTGCTTTTACTGATGAGGAAGAGGCAGACTTAGAGACATTAATTTCATTGGTCTGGGGTGACCTGGACACTGGTGTTTTTTAAATTAAAATCTCCCAAATACATTTAAGTAATTTGTTGCCACGGTTTGAAAACCATTGGCCTAGACAGTAGCTATTAATATGTTTTTGGAGGAGCAGGAAGCAGAAGAGGCATCTAGGAAGCTTTTTTTTTTTCCTTTGGCCATGCCTGCCTGCTTCATCATCTCAGTGAAGGGGCTGTGGCTACACTTTAAAAAGCCTTATTCTGATATTCCCACCCGGCCATGCAGAACCACTGGTGGGGTAGAGCTCAGAGCCTGCATTAACATTCTTTATTATGTAATATTAGACATATATAAAAGAATAAATGTAACTTATAATCAAATCAAGCAGAATAATAATAAAAGACCTCACAACCCAACTGAAATCCTAGACCTTTACTAACCCAGTTGGTGTTACTGGTTCTCCCTCCTCCCTTCATCTCCCTGCCTCCCCATAGGACATAACCTCCTTCTTCAGTGGGCTCTGTGTTATTAACAAGCAGGTGGTCCTGGTACGTCTGGAAACCCAGGTTTTGGGCCTCTGGGAGGGTGGGGTCTGAAGGTTGGGAGGGTGTGGGTTTGGGGATAAGGATCAAGTGACCGGCTGTGAGCATGAGATGCAGAGCCAGGGGAGCCAGGCAGAGCCTGCCACAGCCTCTGACAGAGGCAAAGGCAGGCAAAGCATTTGTTAAAGAAGTACTAGAGAAATCCCTTTAGACTCAGTACAATGGAGACCCAGATGCTCTCGAAAAAGCCAGGCTCTCAATGGTTTTGTTTTCCCAGCCCTGGCTGCTGCTGCCAAATCAACAAGCTCGCAATAGCTTAGGGGATGTAGAGAGTTCAAGGCCCTGGGGATCTGCCAGACAAGAACAAAAAGATGCAACTTGATCTCTCTTTCACTCTAGGCTCATCACTCAGGTGAGCTTTTCCTTGGGATTATTATTCCATTATAAAACCAGATGCTTAAAGCGAATCAACTGCTACCTTTCTTAGAAGGTACAAAGTAGGTCAGCGGTGACCTGCCAAGGTGCACCGCCTCTGCGCAAGAGCCACGGGCCGCGTGAATAATTAAAACCACACGTCTCTGGGAGCGGCAGTGCAACAGGAGAGCGTTTTCTCTCCCCAGGAGATTGTTGGGAACCAGAGAAAAGAGGAAGCCTATAGGTCCAGTGGCAGAAGCACCAACGTGGAGGGGAAATCCAGGAAGGAAGGGAGCAGGTACTGGGGCAGGAAGCCGGTTCTTGGGAGGCCGGGAGGCCTGAGGGGTCCAGGGAGGACTGGGTCAAGGCTCTTACAAAAGAGAGCTCAATACAAGTCGAGGCACAAGGACAAGGTGCGATCTTGCTTAGGTTTAGGATATAAGCAAAGGGTCTGTTTAGGTGACACTAGCTGCCAGGGTGGCGTGGGGTCTTAAATTCCCCACACTTAGGACCTGACATGGATGGGGGGTGCCTGAGGCATCCTAAACCTGCAGGCACTGGGAGAACTGGGGACTTTGAACACGTAGGGGCTTTCTTTTACGTGTTTTCCAGAGGCAGCTGCTACCATGGATTATAGGCCTGGGAAAGATCAAGAGTCACCCTCCACCTTGCACAGAGATACATGTGCAAAGGTCTTCGTCGGGTATAAAGAGCTAAAGGCTCTCAGGGGAAAAGCTGTCACTCCTGGCTAATGAGGTCCTGGCAGATGACAGAGTGGAAAATAAGACAAAGAAGGCCAGCCTGCCCTCCAAGAGGCTGGTAAACAGAGTAGTGACAGTGTGGCATCCGGCCATGAGCTAAAGGTCTCTCAAGTGGGAACTGCAACCAGACAGTCATAATGTTTTGGTGCAAGTCCTGAGCATACTACGGAATGGAGCCCACATGGACTGGGTGGTTAGCGGTGATGTTGATGATGTCGGCTTCTCTTCTGTGGCTGCTGGGAGTAGACACAATTACAACCGGTTTTGAAAAACGATTTTGCAGTATCTCCTAAAGCCGAACGTATGTTACCCTAGGACCTAGCAATTCCACTCTTAGGGAGATGCCCAGCGGAGATGCGTGCATATAGGTTTGCCAAAAGACGTGTCCGAGAGCGTCCACAGTGTCTGCAATAGCTCCAAACTAGCAACCGCCCAAATGCCCACTTTGGTAGCAAAATGGATAAGACCACGTGAACATCACACATGGAATACTGTAACGCGATGACATAACATGGATGAATGTCACAAAAATAATGTGGAGCAAAGGGAGCCCACGCAAGGGCACATAAGGGCACATACTGCCTGATTTCATTTCCATCGACAGTCGAAACCAATCTATGGTGAATGTACTAAAAACCATTGATTTCTGCACTTTAAACAGAGGAGCTGTACGGTGTGTGAATTATATCTCAATCAACTGTTATTCATTTTTTTTTTTAAATGATGGTATTAGAAGTCAGGAACAGTGATAATCCTTGGTGAGGAGCAGTGACTGGGAAGGGGCACAGGAGGAGCGTCTGGTGCTGGTAATGTCTGGTTTCTTGATCTGGGTGCTGGTGACAAGGGTGTGCTCAGACGTAACAATTCCGTAAACTTACAATTTGTGCACTTCTCGGCATGTATGCTATACTTTAATAAACAACAACAATAACCTCAATCAACACACGCCTGAACGGCCTGGCTCATGGGTGGTGATGATGCACGGGGATGGTGAACTGGATTTACTCACTTGCTTCAGAAAGGTCCTGATTGCCACTAGGGTACCCGCAATAGGATTCTGCAAGTTTGTGAGAACGACCCCCTCCCACACAATTTCATCAGTGAAACATCACCAGTGGGGTCCAGAAAAATTGTGAGTAGAAAGTAGGGAGGGTCCACCCACCACCTCTCCACCCTAGGCGTGGCTAGAGTGAGCAGGTGTGGCCCCAAATGCCAGAGAACTCGGCCTAGAAGCATCTTTGCCTCAGCATAGCCATCCAGGGGTCGGGTCTACTGCTCTTGAATAGGAAGAAGGCATATCCTCAGGGAGACTGTAAGGACTATCTGCCTGAGGTAGGCCAGCCCATAGAGCTGTGATCCCAAGGCCAGGCCCTGTCCATCCCAGCAGCCTCAGCCAGGCTCTTCAGGGGTGGGTTTGGGGGAGCCTTGTCAGTGGCTGCCTAGCAGGAGAAGCACTTGAGCCCCCAGGAAGATGGATCCCAGTGGGAGAACCTTGGGCATGGGAGAGGGGCTCCCTGAGAACTTTAGGCAGAACACGGGTGGCATTTTAGGATACAGGGTCAAAATAGGACACAGGATTACAGCCATGGGGCCAGGAGCTGAGGGATCCTTTTCACCCAAGACGCATTAAAGGCCAAGTCCTTCGTACATCAGACAGGACAAGAGGCTGCTGCCAGGGCCAGGGGCTTGTGGCCCTTGAGATTCAGATTCAATTCTGCATTTAAAAAAATCTTCATAGGTGATTCTGATGCATAGCTTGGTGTAGGGACGATGCGGGTAAGCATCATTCACTCATTCATTTAACAAACACTTACTGGGTAGCTACTCCAGTTCCAGGTCAGTGCCAGGCTCTAGGAAACCAGAAGAATATTGTCAGGCCTTGCCCTTAAAGAGCCCAAAGTCTGGTAACCAGGGATAGGCTGGCATGTGACAGATAATTACAATGCAGAGAGGTGACAGCAGTGACAGAGGTTCTGGAGCACAGGGGAAGGGTAAAAGAACCCACTTGTGGCTCCTTTTGCAAAACGTAATTTCCTCCTAATTCATTCGTTTCAAGGTCTGAATTTTTGTATTCTGCATTCAAGAACCTACCGTAGCTGAGGCTCCGCTCAGTAACTAGTAAATATTATCCATGATAACGCCTTCTGAAAGAGGAGGCACTACCAGTAATTTTCGAGCTGTTTTTAAAAATAATGAACAAGCTAGGAGAGCTAACAGAAGATAGCTAGCTATGTCAGTTTCATAATTCCTGCCATAAAAATCATCTAGAAGAAGTTTACCTATTTTTCACAGTCTTTGGGAGAATTAATTTTTTTTCATAAAGGAGTCCATCAGATCAATCCCCACCCCCACCCCCACCATATACTCACATAATAACAAACATCCTTAATTCTCTTATTCCTCTGAGTCTGTATTACATGACATAAAAATGGAAAAATAAAGTCAGTCGCAGAGATAAGTGATGTGATCAGCAAAACAGGCCTAAATATATCCTCTTCTAATAATCATGGAAATCTATGATATCCAGCCTGGAGTTTCCAATTTTAGTTGGCACGGCGGCCCCCTTGAGAGCACCCTTCTCCTTTAAGCAGTATAGTGGGGGCACCCCGCTCACATGAGCACGCCGTCGTTTGATATAGCCAGGAGCAGCCCCAGAAACAGAAGCAGAGGCGCCTTCGGCACACAGGGCGTTACCTTGGTCCCGTGGGTAGAAGTCGTCCACGCACGTGGCGTTCATGAAGGTCTGGTGGAAGTGGGTGCTGGTGTCGATGCCCCCAGGGATCACCAGTTTCCCGGTGGCGTCAATCACCTTGGCCCCTCCAGGGATCATGAGCTCACGGCCCACCTGCTGAATGATGCCATTCTCAATGTAGACATCGGCCTCGTGGGTGCAGTCGTCGTTCACCACCTTGCCTCCCTTGATGAGGATTCGTACGCTGGCTGAGTTGGCGAGCATGTTCCTAGGGAAGGTGAGAAGGGGAGTGGCACAGGTCAAGGTCAAAATCCCTTTTCAGAGTCACCAAGGTCCCACCCCTTCCCCTCAGAGCCCAAACTCCATGGGCAGAGTTAAGGACGCGAGGATGAAGAGGAAGTTTCTCCGCAGCCTGAAGCTGTTGATCCTACAGCCAGCTGGGGTCACCCTCACAGCGGGACTTATTGGGGATCGTGACACAGTGGTGAAGCTGTGGCCCAAAGAAACATCAGTGATTACCTTCCGAAATGCTGTGTGGGTTCTAAAGCCTTTGGATATCTACTGTCTCATTTTATTCCAGAAACAACCCGAGGACTGGCATTTTACAGAGGAGAAACTGAAACTGCTCAGCAAGGGATTTATGGCTACTAAGACACTAAGCCAAACTCAGATGTCTTGTATGACCAATGTCTCTACTGCAATCATAGTCCTGAAGACCGCAGAGGCTCCTGTGGCGTGTCTCAGAGGGTCAAATTCTCCAAGCCTCATGCTGGTTAATTTATGTCATTCTTCAGATGGACTCTGCTTCAGTTCACCCTCCACTATTTGCCTCAAAAAGCCCACAACCTCAGCTGGCTGTACATTAATAAGCTCATCCGAGGAGCTTTTTAAAAGCACCTATGCTCAAGCCCCACATCCAGAAATTCCGATTTATTTGGTCCATATTGGGTCCTCAGAATCTTTATTTTTAAAAGCTAGAGAAGTTCTTCAACGTCACCCAAACTAGTTTGCAACAGAGTAGGCACTGAAAGCCAGTCACGTTCTGAGCTGTTATGGACCGAAAGTTTGCATCCTCCCAAAATTCGTGTGCTGAAGCCCCATCTTCCGGTGTGGCTGTATTTGGAGATGGGGCCACTAAGGAAGATTTTAAGGTTAAGTGAGGTCATAAGGGTGAGGCCCTGATCAGAGAGGATTAGTGTCCTCGTAAGAAGAGACACCAGAGAGCTCTCTCTCCCTCCCCGTCCCACCGCTGTGCATCATGTGCACGCACAGAAGAAAGGCCACGTGAGGACACAGAGAGAAGACGGCCGTCTACCAGCCAGGAAGAGTCCTCACCGGAAACGGACCCTACTGACACCCCAATTGAGACTTCCAGCCTTCAGAACTGTGGAAAACACATTTCTGTTGTTTAAGCCACCCGGTCTGCAATATTTCGTTATGGCTGCCCAAGCAGATTAATATAAGAGCCTACACTCTTGGCTATGAGCCACCCTGCCAATATGTAAGGACAGTGACCCAACACTGGATTTTAAGCTGTCTGATGGACCCACTTCAGCGTAATGGCCCAGCTGTCAGGCCTGATTCAGCAAAATGCCATCATCTCCCCACAACCTTCTCTATAGACTTCCAGCTTCAGACTGGGGGCTGCTGTCGTCAGACCTGCCTGCAGGGCTTCAGCCTTTTGGGTTACCAAGGCACACTCGAGGCCTGGACTGGTGTTTGGATAAAATAGCACGGTTACTTAACACACTCCCGGCCCATGGTGCTTCCTGAGAATATCTTTTTAAAATGAACACTGGTGTGCACTAAAATATTCTGTAACTTCACTCCTTTCTAGTGTCAAGCACTTCAGACGTCTCTGAAGAAGGCACAGGCCTTGCTCTCAGGAAATTCAATTTAGTGGGTGAGAGAGACACAAATAATTGCATTACCGAGTGCCTAAAGCATTAAGGGGACATTTATTGCCTAAAGACCTTAAAATGAACTTGCAGGCATCGGTTTAAACTGGGTGTCTCTCACTGTGTACCAGACGCAGAGCTATGAACAAGTGAGACTAGCTGTTTGGGGACAGTCTTGTTACCCACATATCGACCTTTCTCCATTTCTAAATTGTTCTACATGGACAAATGCTTAATCCCTCCTGGCCCGCCCCCTCCAATGCTTGAGGGTTGACGTTCATTATGCTTCTCACCTCCCCAGGAACCTCTATTAGCATTAGCCTTTACTCCTACAGCTTTCCTTGCTAAGTCTTTGCTAAACTAACCAACAAGGAAAGATGTTACTGGCAATCTCTTCCCCAGGGTGTGCCTACTGTCTGTGTGTGTCCAAGTGTGTGAACATAACAGTTAGCGGGCGGACGATGAGCGAGATATCTTTGGATTTCTCAGAGAGTCCCCTCAAAGAGGAAAAGATTTGGGCACGATTTTTGAAATACAGACCACCCTCTGAGCACAGCACGTGCCTCTGGCTTTGACTGCCTTTCCCCTCTGTCTTCTGGTTGGGGCAGCAAAGCTGCAGAGCACGCTAGTCAGTGAGCATGTGTACAGAGGTCATGAGTTTCACCATAGTCCTCTATTCTAAGCCAATTTTATCCTACTTTATGTTCAAGTCACCCATTTTATGCCAATTACTAGACCACTGGCTAACTTCATGCAATGGACCTTGAATGTAAGTATGTCCCCTTCGAATTTAACATGTTCAAAGCTTAAATCCCAATGTGATGATATTTTGGAGAGGGACCTCTAGGAGGTATTTAGGGCCTGAGGGTGGGGCCTCATAAAGTGGGATTAGTGCGTTATAAGAAGAGACATGAGATCTCTCTCTCTCTTCTCTCTCTCTCTCTCTCTCTCTCTGTCTCTGTCTCTCTCTCTCTCTCAGCCTTACCAGGACATAGAGAGAAGATGGCTTTAGCAAGCAAGCAAAAAAGTTCTCACCAGGAACCAAAATGGTCCACACTTTGATCTTGGACTTCCTAGGCATCAGAACTGTGAGGAATGAGGTTGTGTTGTTTAATCCACCCAGTCTATGGTATTATCACAGCAGTTCAAGCTGACTAAGATACCAATCAACATTATAATCCAATCATCATTAAATAACACTGGGTCCTAAAATAAATGTCACCTCCTTTAAAGGCTTCTGGCTATATCACACATTCCCATTTGTTTAACCCAAAACTTTGATCATCTAGCTATTTTGTCTACGAACGTGAAAGAATTCAAATCACATGTCTGTCCTCCCAGGCAGAAATGGAAAATACACCAGAGAGTTAAATGTTATTACAAAAAATAAATCAGAGGCATGGAATTCTAGAGACACATAGATTCACTAAGTCTATGCTGACTTTGCCTCCAGTCCCTGGACTTTATCAACAGTGACCGAATCGAAAGGAACCAATACAGGACTAACAGGGTGGCGTTATGCTGCAATATAGGGATCTCAACAATTTTACAATTTATTCAGAGAAGTAATGATGCCTTCCACAGCATACATTCAGCATGCCGAGACACAGCTTGTATCCCCCAAGTTCCTCATTCTGTTGCTTGGGTTCTTATGCCTCCTGACCCAGATAGGTTAGCGCTAAGGTGACATGCAAGCTGGGGAAATGGGGACTTCTGGTGGGGCGGAGGGGATAGCACTATAACCTGGGAGCACAGTCTTTCGTGAGAAAGCCTCCTTGTGTTGAAATAGTAACAGTTATTGCTATCTGCTGTCCAATAACTGTCTTGCTGGATAACAGGACATTTCTCACACCACCCACCCCCCTGCCTCCTTTATTGCTGTTGAGTGATTCCCAGTACAGAATGGCACCGGGGGCATCTTGCTGAGTGGTGAGTCAAGGTTATGGCAGCTGCTGCGTCTCGTTCATGATATGCACGCACCCCACACTCCTAGAAGGTGCACAATGCTAGTCCTGCCAAGGAAATGACAACCCCAACACTGTGTTTTGGAATTGCCTGCTTCTGTCATCACCTTCCACAGTTCCCGTGTGCCTGCAGGGAGGTGCGAGACGAGGAGAGCCTGCACAGTCTGTCCCGCACAGCTGTCTCCTGCCTATGGCTCAGCTGGAAGACACCAGGAGACTTTGGGGGTTCAGCACAGACACAGGGGGCCAGAACGGTGCAAAGGGGATACTCCTTGCATAAAACTAACCTGAGGCGTACTGGTTTAAGACACATGTTTCTTCTTTTTAACAGGCATTGGTTAAAGACTCACATGTCCTCTTTGGGTAGAATCCACAGAAAAATGTGTGATTTTACAGACAATTCGTCACTGTGATATTAAGAAACATGCATGATGCGAGCTATACAACTGCCCTGTGACATAAAGGCTCTGTGGCATTAAGCCCCTAAAGGAGGCCAGGGGTGGCAATGGAGGGGTGGCTGAAGCCAACTTGGGTCACACCGGAAACGCACTGGATGGCATGGCTCTCCCTTGCCCCAACTACACAACATACGGCAGTGGTTTGGGGGAAAAAATGAAAACATGCAGCTATGTTTCTTCTGATTAGTTCATAGGAAAGAGAAAGAAACAGTGGGAGAGCCGTCCCAGAAAGGTGGGTGCTGTACTTGCAGCACCCTGGGGCGACTCTGGAAAGGGGTCTCTTTGCGTTGAAACATGAGAACATATTGAAGGTGCAACAGAACACAAAAGCCAAAAAGAGAACTTTGAGGTGAGTAGGAAATAGCTAAGGGGTTGAGTTAAAAATTTAATTTTTAACGAAGTTAATTTGCTTTCTTAATAGCAAAGCACAGACAATTTTAATTAATATTAAGGCACAATATAACTTCATAATTAATTCTTAAGTGGCTTGATTAACTCGAGTAGATTTAATGATGTTTATAACATACATGTAAGGTATAAAGAATGACGACGCAGACACCTAGGAACTCGCCATTGTCATTACCAGATGTCCCCACCCCTCATTTGTCCCATCCCACATCCTCCTCCTCAGAGGGAACTAATTCTCTAGTTCATTCTCAGTTCAAGCATGCGTTTTCCTAACTATAAAGCTGTTACTAATGACTAGTAACAGGTGACGAGTTAAAAAAACAAAAATGGCACGATCATGGCTGTTCCTGCCCCATGACCATTCGTCATGAGTTTTCATCTGCCCTGATTCCTTCAACACCTAGTTCTCTGTAAGCAGGAATCGGTGAGCCTATCCTACACTCGTAAGGAGGGAGTGCGGGCATTGCAACATTACCCAAGTGCCCTCTGGACCATTCCACTGGGACGTTCCACTCGCCCTGTCCAAAACCAACTGCGCCATCCCCAATCATCTGCCCAGAAATATGCAACTCTTCCTGGATTCCTCTCCAACTGAGGCCACTGTCAGCATCCAGGAAGGTTGGTGGCAATGGTGGGCCTGCTGGTCACCTGGGAGTTTTGTGCCAAACGTTTTGAGGGATTCTGGAAGTAGAAGGCAGCCAGCCATGGGGAGAGGAACTGGGGAAGGTCCGTTTTTCATCTGGGGCTCGGACGTCTCCGAGGACTAGTGGGAGCTTGGAGACCAGGGCCCTGAACAGGTAGCAGGGCCAGTCAGGCCGAGGGGTAGCACAGGGGCGCAGAGCTAGAGAGGCTGTGGCAGATGTTACACACACCCTGAATCCATAAACTATTTCTGCACCTAACTGGCTAGCCAGGAGGCCTCTAATGTCCCACAGGCCATTTCCATTCACCGACAGTTGGGCAGGATCAGGCCTGTGGGTGGCAGGTGAGGGCTGGCCCACGGTGCTTGTAATTGGGGACCATCTGCACAAGACCATGAAGCATCTGAGTCTGGAATACTGCCACCAACTTTGCCTCCACACAGTAAAAAAGGTAAAACGGGACCAGGTAGGTTAGGAGGGCACGACTCCAGGTACAGCCTAGCCCCGGGGCTGCCTCTCCAGGACAGTAAGGGAAGAAAGACAAACACGCCTCAGTCTGTCCAGGGGATGAAGGGCGGCACAGTGAACAAGGGCTAGTTCCTGAGAAAGCGTGAAAAAACAAGTTTAGGACAAAGGAACTGCCGCAAGGAAAGCCCAGCGGCAGGCCTTGGTCCTGGGCAGGTGTGTATAAATCCAGCAGCAGTGAGTTCTTAAGAGGCTAAGATCAAGTAAGAGGTTTTAATCCCGTGGCTTCATCTGACCTGGCCTGGCCCAGCGTGGCTGGGCTTACTGAGCAAACACCATCCGAGCGCAGGGGCCAAAAGCGAAATTCCAAAGGATTAGCCAGGAGAGGGTGGTAAGAAGCGGGGCTGCGGGCCACTTGTGCGACAAGATTAGGGGTGGGAGAAGCAGGCCAGTTGTCGGACGGCAAAGCTGAGGCCGTGCAAGCGTGCGGATAGGTTTCTCTGGGTTGACGCGGCCCAGGCACGCACAGTCTGTGACACGTGGGCGGCAACCGAGCTCCTTTCAGGTGCCCACGCAGCCAGGTGGCTTTTCGTTTGAGGCTCGGGGAGGCCGAGCACCAGCGAAGAGCAGTACGTGTGAGCTCAGTCCTCCTCCGTGAGCCCAGCTGCTCCGGGCCCTGGGAGAAGGGCAGAGGGGGTGTGCACACACTGGACTCTCGACCCTTGACTAAGGCTTTAGCCAGAGAACACCAGGCCTGTTGTGTCCAGGAGAGTCACCATCACTGTCCCCGCCCGTCCCTCACCCTCTGGCAGATTCCTCAGCCCTGCTGTGCTTTCCACGCTCCCGCCAGCTGTCTCCAGACCCCAGAAAGAATTCCATCGCTCCCTTGGAAGGACGGCAGCTGTAGCTCAAGGGCCTGCAGTGGCCCATCGAGTGGCTGCTTCCTAGGACGCCAGCCAAGGGCGCAGGGGGCAGGCGCCCTCTGCCAGGAAAGGGTTGGGGGCGAGGGCTCTTCTCAGTCTGAGAACCTACATTCTCAGGTAGGGGGCGGGGAAGTCACAAGCAAGGGGCAAGCATGCGTTTTCCTAACTGTGAAAGAATCACAAACCTGGGCTACCTGACAAAGTCTAGCTTTGGGATATGAAATTAGGCGGGAAAAATAAAACTACTTTTTTCTCTTTTAAACTGGAAATTAGTACGAACTACAGCCATATTCAACATCTCAAAAACAATAATTGAGGGAAAGAAGCAAGGCAAAGTTGTAAATATGGAATGATCTCACTCATATAACATTCCAAGCCAGGCAAAAATGAATTATAGTGTTCTGGCATATGGAGGTAGAACAGGAAGGAAAACCAAGGGAATGATTATCAGAAAAGTCGGGGGCTGTGTCTGGGGAGGGGCACCTGGTGGGGGAAGCCTCTCGAAAGCTGCAAATACTCTAGTTTTTTACCTGGGGGGAAGTTACACGGTGTTTCTTTAAATTATTCTTTAAACTGTACATATATATTTACTGTACTTTTCTGTATATATCTCATAAAGCATTTAAAAGTTAAAAAACAGAACTGCGTGCCAGTATACAAAAATGATACGTCAAGTATTATTACAGCCATGTACAAATGTCAAGTATTATTACAGCCATGTACAAATATGCACACAAAAACAAACCAAGTGAAAATAAACAGCAAGGTTTGTGTTATAGGATGATAGGTAATTTTCCTCCTCTAATTTTTCAAAATGTCTATATATTATGTTGATTTTATAATGAAAAACCAATACAGTAATTTAAAACCAGATACATAAGTTTGTATTGTTTGGAAAACATTTGAAATGAGGTAAAAAAAAAAAAAAAGGTTCCGCTCTTCTTTTTAGGAAGTGTTGCCTTCATCCTCCACCTTCTGGAAGATTTCCTAGAAGGACTGGGCTTTAGGACAAAGCTGGTCTCCTTCCTTATTTTAACTCAAATAAATTTCAGAAGGACAAGGATTTTTTTCTCTGCGATGTAAGGCTCCTTCAGAGTGGTACCACAGATTTCATCTTGTGTTAAAACGTGCGTCCAGCTCTTGCCCTCCCCCCAAAATGCAATGGTTTTATCTGCCATTGATTTTACACCAATAACGCCTCTGCCCAATGAGTGACATCCCCCCCTCCTGTGCCTACTTCTGCCAGCTGCCTTCTCAAGACCTGACGCATTTCTATCACTGAGGCAAACAGGAATGAATTTTTACTCCAATCCAGAATTCCTGGCACTGGAGAAAGTGCCTGTGGACATACATGACTAATGGAACCCAGCTTTAGAGAGATGAACTAATGGAACCCAGCTTTCGGGAGATGGGCATCAGCAGGTGAGCCCTGTAGGCTTGGTCCCCTTGCCAGAGACAAACTCACAGGCGAGACAACCAGGTTCATGTGGGAAGCACTGTGATCACTAAGAGTGACAGGCCAGGCAAGCACTCAGAAGGTTTAAAGAAAGGACTCTGGGCGAAAAGGACCAGCCGCCTTACTGGGGCGTTCTGTCACTAGCCTGATGGTGTCTGAATTCCAGAGGCCTATTTTAGAGAGCAGTGAACAGGAGTAGGTGAAGATGCAAAGGATGGAAGCGGGGTATGAGGAGGAGATGGAGTGGACAGTGGGGTAAGGCAGCACCGCGAGCACTGAACTTAGCTTTGCCCCTTTAGCTATGTGGCTATGGGCACAACCTTAACTGCTCTAAGCCCATCTTCTCAGCAGCCAAGTGGGCACCACCAGCATCTCCTTGCCTGTGAGCTCTTTATGTGTCAGGCTCACGCACAATTTCATATAAATAAACCGTACAACAGCCTTATGAGGTAATTAGACGTTATTATCCCCCTGTTGTGGTTGAGGAAACTGCGGGTTGGAATTCATACCTATTAGAGTGGAACTCCTTGAGGGCAAAGCCTTATTTCTTCTTTCTAAGGGCTTGGCATGCAGAGGGGGCTCCTGAAATGCTGGGTGAAGGGAGAAAGGAAGACTGATCAAATGAGGTAGTGGTGTGAAAGCACTTTGCATACAAAGTGTCAGCCATGGTAACCAGTTATTAGTGATGGCGAGGAAGCCTTCTAAAGAGTTCTGTGCTGGTCCAGGGGGTGTTTGGTGCAAAGCTTGGGACTGAGGAACAAAGGAGGCATTCTCTGGGATGAAAAAAGACAGGAGGCAGAAGTAAGCAAGTGTGGGCTGGGAATGGCAAGCAGACTAATGGCCTCGGGGCCAAGAGGTGAGACTGAGATGAGCAAGCAGCTTGGAGAGCCGGGGTGTGAAGTCGAGCAGCGCAGAGCTCAGCCTTCTGAGTGAGACCCTGGGGCACCGTGGAGCATGCGGAGTGGGGTTCGGAGTGCGGTCAGGGGATGAGAACGTGGTTTGGGGGCTGATCTTCCCGCTTCTGTACCTGGCGCGGGTTGACTGGAGGCTGGGAGAGCAGTGACTGCACTAACCCAGGCATGAGGATATATACTTAATTAAGTGGCACACACAGAACAGAAAAGGGCAGAGTGGAGCTGAGAAAGGACTGAATGCCAAAGCTTCTCTGGAGGAAAAGGGAAACAGACTGGGGACGACAGTCAGAATGGCGGCGTGGGCAAACAGGGCAAAACGGAGAGCTGGTGTGGACAGATGGAGACCAGCTGTCAGGGCACGCCTGTGGTCTGTGGCAACCCAATCGCAAAACTGATTTCAGCTTCTCTCCAGGAATCCTTTAGATTGGTCAGGAGATGGCAAATGACCCAATCGGCCAAGGTAAGGAGGTAAGAGAACACTTACTGAGCGCTACTATGTGTCAGGGACTATAAGGGCATTTACACGTGGCATTTACTAGAAACCACCGCAGAGCTGCCTTTGGAGGTGATGTGCTATCTCCACTTGACAGATGGAGGTGATGGCTCCCCAAGGTCATACAGCTTTATGGAAAAGAATAGAAGTAGGGGTAATTCTAAACACCAAATAATATCAGATCAGAAGGTCTGGACCATGCTAATAGATTAATATTTTGATTACTCACGTGATGAACATTTAGGAAACATTTCAAACAAAATACTCAAGCACTGTCCATTCTACCTACTAGATCTGCTTATCTGTCTCCTTTTCTCCAAACCTCGGCCTCTGTTCAGGTCCATATTATCTACCTGAACTATGATATCACTCTTACTTGGGTACTTCTAATTAGTGTCCCTGCCTCCACATTGTTAGCTGTTGAGATTGCCAAAATGCGAATCGGATCAAAGAGGCAGGCTTAGCACCCGCTACATGGTATGATACTAAGTGCCAGAAGCCACATCAACCCCCAGAAGTTCACAAGTTTGAAGTGGGAAAGAACACGTAAACAAAAATTTCGTATGAGTGAAATTTTTTCAGTATGGGCTGTGTCAATACCGGAAGGGGCAGGAAACACTAAACACTGACTGGGACAGAGGACTGCTTCTCAGAGGACATGCCCTTGAGGTGTCTTGATGGTTGCTTAGGAGCTTGCTAGGGAGTGGGGGAGGAGCCAAAGAAGAGAACTCGAGACAGAAGCCAGAAGTGTGATCCAGCTCGAAGCACTTAGGATGGCTGGTGCATGTGATGTGGACTCAGGGGTCAAGTCACTCAAGGTCTGGCAGGACACACTGAGAGAATGAACCAGGGGCTGAGTGCAGAGTGAAGGCTCGCTGGTATGGCAAGCAAAGAAGTGACCGCATTAGATTTGCATTTTATGTAAAAAAAAAAAAAAGAGAGTTATAAAGTATAAGAATAAAACAAAGTTATGTTAATAATTTTAGATCAGTTAGCTTTTCTTAGCATTATCCAAAGCCAGAAATCATAAAAGATAAGATTGATTTAGATATGACTATATGACAATGAAAAACTATGATATAGCAAAAGATACCACAAACTACTTTTAATAAAGACAAGTAAAAATGGGTTATGACGTGTTTGCAACATATAAACCAAGGATTAATATCTGTAATATACAAGTGCGCTTATAAATCTTAAGAGAAAGACAAATAACTACTTCAATAGAAAAAAATTGGCAAAGAATACAAATAGGCAACCCACGGATTTGGAGTGGGGAGGCATAAATAGCTAATAAGCAAACGAAAAGAACCTCATCTTTATTAATGATCAAAGAAATGCGAAAGAAAACAATGAAATTACATTTTTCACCTAGCATAATGGCACAGACGAAAGGGAACAAACAATGCCCAGAGCAACTGAGAAAAGCATGTACTTATACCCTACCCTGCTGGCAGGAGTTCAAATTGGTACATTACCAGAAGGAGATCTGAAAATCTATATGAAGACTTAAAATGTGCATTCACATCTAAGAGTTTCTACTAAGGAAATAATTAGACCTTCGCACAAAAATGTATTACGAGGGTTTTTTGTTGTGTTGTTATTTATAATAGCAAATATTTTGAAAACAAGTTTAAGGTCTGTCAATATGAGGACTGTTTAAATAAATAATGATATATTCATACAGGAGAAGGCCATGCAGCCATTAAAAAGGATGATGAAAATCTCTAAGTACTGACATGGGAGGTTGTCTATAATACAGTTGTAAGAGAAGAAAGCGATTACAGAACAGGCCCCGTGGTATGCTATTTACTTATGTATTTACATATATTCATGAATATATATGTGTGTGTGTATATATATATAAAACTCCCTTAAATATAAATGAGCTTTTTTGCATAAAACACTGGGCAGGCTATTCACTAAACTATTAACTACAGTTGTCTCAAAAAAAAATCACAGCAAGACTCAATCTCTATATTATTTAATTGTAAAAATATTTTCATCATAAGCCAGCTGTGGAATCATCGGCAGCTCTGGTCAAGGGGCCAGTAGCAGCAGAGTAGACCCTGAGGACGTCTGTGCCAGGACAGGCAATTCACTAGCAGGCTAACATCTCCATCACTCATCTATACATCCAATGGCCTGGATCCTCTACTTTGATGTTGCACTGGCCCTTCAAACTCATCACATCTAAAAGAAGTCATTAAGCTCTGTCTCCACCAGGCTCCTCTTTCAGTGCAAGACTCTTTCACTGAGTCCCCCTTCTCAGTGAAAGACGCCCTACTACCTATCCAGGGAAGAAGCCGGACCCGGGGCATTATCTGCATTGAGGAGAGCAAATGACAGGGCCACCTCCCCAGGCAACAGCGATGTCCCCTTCCTCCATCTGTTCAGTGGGACCCCAGAGAAGACGGTATTTTCTCAAGTGGCTGCAAAATAGGAACAGAACACCCCCTTTAACGTGGCCCATCTGACTGCAGCTTTCCTTAAACGAATGGTTGGAGAGATGGAGCAATTGACTGGGTTCAAAGGTTTTTTTTTTCTGGCCGTTGAGTCTGAAAAAGTGGAGATACCTTCATTCACTTAAACAAAAAGAGGTGATGAGCCTTTCCTTGGAGCCCTTGCTGGGCTGTGGAGCACCTGCTGAGTAACTGCCAACAGAAGAGATGAGTAAGTCTACGTCTCTTGAAAACAAGTAAATGGGAGTAATGGGAAGTCTGATTGTCTGCCCATCTAATTAATTCAGCCTGAATGCCGGCCTTTCCTCTTCACCTGCTCCTGCTCGAGGGGAGGTGGAGTTGGAACTGATGACAGACACCTAATTACTTTCATAAATACAATTTATTCCCTTCTATTTCCCAGATAGGCTGGCCAGATTCCCTGGGTTCCCAGGCCCTGGCAGCCTCCTACCCTGAACGCTCAGCCCAGGCCAACACCAATCCCTGAAGGCAAGGCTAAAGACTAGAGTCTAACACATTGAGATTCCGGGTCAAGGCATCTGGCACCGGACACCCTGACCGTGCCTGAACTCTTCTGAGGCTGAGACTCAGACCCCAGACTCTATATCAGGTCCCTGGTTCTCCGTACCCAAGACCTGTTCTAAAGGACACACTGTCTATCTCATTCCCAGGAGGCTGGCACACCTTTCGTGGGATCGTCGGGCCCTGCCCTCCTGTGTCTAAGGCCCCTCCACCTGTCGGCACACTCTCCTGACGCCAACTGCCTCTTCTTACCACTTGTGCCCACACTCTTGTCACTGTGCTCTAGCTGCCTGTTTGCTGCCAAATGACGCTGGGTTCCCTGCCAGCTGTGGTCTCTGCTGTCACGGGCGTTTGCCCAGGGGAATGAATTCCTCCAGTGTCTGTGACTAGTTGTCCCCTCGCCGCACCCATTCTGATGCTAGCCCTTCCCAATCTGCCTGATTCTGTTGTAGTTTATCGTGACTGATCGCTTTTCTGAGAATTGGCAGAATGAGGCAGTTTACAAAATTAAAACATATTTATCTTATAATGCTCTCAAAACCATGATGAATTTAACAAAATATGGGCAAAACTTGTACAATGAGGACCACACAACACTGTTGAGAGAAATTAGAGAAATAAATAAAGAAATATGCCGTGTTCGTGGGCTGGAAGGCAACATTGTTAAGATGTCCACTCTCCCCAGTCTGACCTGGAGATTCAACACAACCTCTATTAAGAAGACACACAACGCGGTAAAAAAAAAAAAAAATGAGCAAAAGATTTGAAAAGACACTTCACAAAGGAGATTCAAATGGCAAATAAGCACATGAAAAGATATTCGGCATCACTGATTATCAAGGCAATGCAAATTAAAACCGGAACGAAATAATGTCCCATTAGAAATACGAAGTCTGCCCATTAGAATGGCTAAACTTAAAAAGACTAATAATAGCAAGATTAGCATGGATGTGAGATAACTGGAAGTCTCATGCATTGCTGGTGGAAACGTAAAATAGTCCAACCACTTTGGAAAGTAGTTTGGGAATTTCTGTAAAGTTAAACATACATTTATTTACCAAATGACTCCATAGTCCCACTAGGTAGATATCTGTCAGAGGAATAAAAATATGTGCACACAAAGACTTATACTTGTAGCCACTTTTTTTCATAATAGCCCCAAACTGGAAACAACCCAAGTGTCCACCAACAGGTGAATGAATAAACAAATTGTTAATACAGTACGAAACCCAAACAAACAAGGGAATAATGCTCAGCAATAAAAAGCAAATAACTCCCAGGGAATGGGTGAAATTTTTGCAAATCATATATATGATAAGAAATATGTATAAAGAACTCAGTTATAAAAAGACATATAACCCAATTTAAAAATGGGCAAGGGATCTGAACAGACATTTCTTCAAAGATTTACAAATGGCCAGTAAGACATAAAAAGATGCTCGACAAAATCAAATCAAAACTATAATGCAATACTACTTCATACCCACTGAGATGATAATAATAGGAAGTCAGATAATAACAAGTGTTGGCAAGGATGTGGGGAGAAACTGGAACCCTCATACACTGTAGCGGAAAAGCAAAATGGTGGAACCGCTTTAGAAGACACTGTGGTAGTTCCTCAAAAAGTTATAGAACTCCCACATGACCCAGGAATCCCACTCTGAAATATATATCCCAGAGAAACAAAAACATATGCCCACACAAAAACTTACACATGAATGTTGGTAGCAGCATTATTTATAATAGCCAAAAAGTAGAAACAACCCAAATGTCCAATGACTGGGGAACAGATAAACAAAATATGGCATAGCCACACAATGGAATATTATTCAGCAATAAAAAGTACTGGTTCAGGCCGGAAGCTAGTCACAGAGGATATACATACTGAAACCATTTACAGCTTATGGGCTGTACAAAAACAGGCAAGGAGCCCGGATTTGGGCCACGGGCCATCATTTGTATGATGAATCTATAGCTATCGCAGAGTTTCTCAGTCTTGGCACGACAGGAAAATTTGGCTGGTTAATTCTTTGTTGTATGGAGCAATCCTGTGCATTTAAGGGTGTTTCGCAGTATTCTTGGTCTCTACCCACTAGATGTCAGTAACACCTGTTCAGTTGTGACAACAAAAATGTCTCAGGCATTACCATATGTCCTCTGAGGGGCAAAGTGGCCTCTGGTAGAGCAATGCCGATCTATAGTGAGAGGGGATCACTGGTTGTGGGGAGGAGAATGGCTGAATAGGAAAAGGCACAGGAGCGGTGTGTGTGTGTGTGTGGGGGTTGTAATAGAAATATTCTATAGCTTCATTGTGGTGGCGATTATTCAGGTTTATAAGTATGTAAAAACCCTGCAATGTCCATGAAAATGGTTGTGTCTACCCTATGAAAATTATACCTCAACAAAGCGGACTTAAAAACAACAACAACAAAAGATATTTCAAACGATTTCTAAGGGGAAATCAGAAAAAGAAGAGCTACAACGTAGTAGGAATTACATTTAGTGCTAAGCTTCTGGGCAGTCCAAGCATGGGGCAGCTTGTAAAGGAAACACTCTTCTTGTTGGATAAAAGGGAGGCTGATTCACCCACCAGGAAAAGCCTATTGGACCCCAAATAATTCATTGCTCCCCTCCACCAACCAAATATTCCAAAGAAGATTTCAATCAGAATGTTTTCGAGAAGGCGGTTCTGTTCTCTGTGTAGATAATTCTAGAAAGAATTTACTGGATTACTCTTTCAGGAAAATAAGAAACATGACAGATATATCTGACTGCAGTTTTGCAGATGGTGCAGAAATATTTTTTCCAATGGCTATTTCTAATATAGAGCAAACATCAATAAAAAGCTGAGGACATACCATTAAATTTTAACTCAATGTAGAATGTTAAAGTGATGTAGTCCAGTTATAAATTTATATCTGGTGATCTAACCTACACTATAAAGAGAATGCAACTATGTCTTGCACATTTTTTAACTAATAATGGTAACGAAGGCGTCTAAATATTATTCCTCCACGTAGGCCATCCCAACCCTAGCTAATGCCTAAGCCAAATATATGCTCCCTGATCTCCTCTCCCCTCAGCCTAGTGTTCCAAAATTGAGGAACATGTACAGGTGACTTTAGGACATACACGTATTCAGACATAAATGACAACTCATGAGTGAGAAGGTGGTTCCTTTTTCAGTTCTCTTTCTATACTTCGGATTAAGTCAAGGAAAGCATCTCAGCTGACAGGCATGTACCTTCTAAAATGCAGCACTTGCTAATTTCTCCTTTTAACAAAGGGAAAAGTCAGGTTTAGTTTGTTATTGGATTTAATAACACTGATCGGCTTTCACTGTATTTATTTTTCTAGTTACTCACTTATGGCAAATATTTTCACTTATGGTGTTGATATGTTTCTTTCAAACTTTAAGTAAAAAAGGCAAACCTATTAAAAAATATATAAAGCATCAATCACATTTGGTACTAAAATATGAATAATGAAAGGTAGGTATATGTAAATGACTCAGGTGGGTAGACAATGCTCTCAACCAGGGGTTACCAAACTTTTTCTGAACAAGTTTTATGGTCTGGGCACCACATTCGGGCTCTGTCACATAGTCTTTTTTCTTTTAAGTAATCCCTTAAAGTTGTAAACATCATTCTTAGCTCACCAGGCTGGACAAAACCTCCCTGGTCATGGTTTGCCAATCCGTACCCTAGGAGCTCTGCTATCCAGTGAGATAGCCACTAGTCAGTGTGGCTACTAAACATTTGAAATGTGGCTGGTATGACTGAGGAACTGAAATTTCAATTGCATTTCTTCTTAAGTGGCTAAGACACTATACAGTGCAGCTCTAGCCAACGTTAAGGACTGTATAATCATTTCATACCAGGCTTAAAAGACAACCTCAATGGAAAGATAACTGCCTCTCAACCTTCTTTTGACCTTCCCTGCCTCTACCAGTTCATCAAAATGATGGCAAGTCACAGTCATTATAATCAGGAAAAATGCAGGGATGCCTTCCTTAAACACAATTATTAAACAATGTTTTCAATTTCCTAAAAAATGTAATAAAAAAATTAAACCCTCATGATAAACATGGAAAAAAGAGAAATCGTGTTATGATTGTATACCTAGAAAACCTAAGAACGTTGGTAAGATAACAGATTATAAGATAAATATAATAAAATTGGTGTATTTTTTTCCATGCTAGCAGTCAACCAGCTAAAAATAGAAAAAAAAATGTTGTGCTTACAATAGTGAAAAATATTGTAAAACACTTAGGCATAAAGAAAAAACAGGGAGAATGGTCCGAAAAGGCAAATCTAAATGTAAAACATTTTCTCGATTTTAATCTTTTCTGTCTAGTGGTTGCCCAGGGCTGGGGGTGAGAAGGGATGTACTGCAGATGGCCTTGAGATTTTTCAGGTGATAAAAATTTTATAAAATTAAATCGCATGATGGTTGCGATTTATAGATACAAATAATCAGAAAATTGTACACTGAAAATGGGTGGATTTTATTGAATGTAAATTATACCTCAATACAGCATCACATACACACACACATGAAGATCTAAACAAAATGAAACAAATACGTTCTTAGATGAGAAAAGCTAATATTGTAAAATGTCAGTTCTTCCAAAATTAATAATACAAATGCAATGCAATTCCCAATGGGTTTATTTTGAAATGGATGATAATCGAATTGAGAAGAATCAAGAATATTATGAAAAAGAATGCTGTGGAGGAGGTAAAGGGCTTCCGTAGGAACACTGAAAGATGCCATATGAAAGCACTGTAATTAAAACTGTATGGTATCAGCACATACTAGATTAACAGAGAAGTGCAGCAGAACAAGGTGCTCGGAGGCAGATTTCAGTTAAATTCAACAAAAGTGATATTTCAATTTGGCAGGGGAAACATGATTTACTTAATGGGTGGAGCTGGCATCATTGGCTATTTGTCTGGAAGAAAATTAAGTTGGCTTCCTACCGTATAGCATATACCAATATCTGTACTCTATCTGCAATTTCTTTAAATAAAAAACATAAAACAATAAAAATGTTAGAAGAAAGCCCAGGAAACTGTATGTATAGCCTAGGAACAGGGAGAACTTTTAGCTCCATCTGGAAACCCAGAGCTATAAAAGAAAAGTCACATTTCTGACTTCATAAAAAATTTTTAATTTGGTAAAGTAAATGATAGCATAGAAGTAAGTCAATAAACAACAATTAGTCTGGGAAAACACATGCAATGCATATGACATCTATGAGCTCTTACAAATAGGAGAAATAAAACCACGAGAAAGATGGGCACAAGATATGAATAAGTGATACACAGAAGAGCAAATCTAAATGACCAATGACATATGAGAAGATGTTCAGCCTCTCCAGGAATACAGGAGATGCAAATGAAAGTCACAATAAGAATGAATCACTTCACCATTTGCAACGACATGGATGGACCCAGAGGTTATTATGCTGAGTGAAATAAGTCAGACAGAGAAACATAAATACCATATGATTTCACTTATGTATGGAATCTAAGGAACAAAAAGAACAAACTAATCAAAAGCAGGCTCACGAATATAGTGGACAATTTGGTGATGGAAGGGGGTGTGGTTGGGGGGCTGGGAGAATGGGGTGAAAGGTTAAACAAGTACAAATTGGTAGTTGATAGATGGCCACAGGGATGGGGAGCACGGTATAGGGAATGCACTTAGCATTAATGCACTTAGCATTAATATATATAATAATATATAGCATAATATAGGTGGAAAACCAGAGGAGAGAAGGAGCAATTAGGGGGACTATTTTATAAACTATATAAATGTCTAATCAATGTACTGTATACTTGAAACTAATTTAAAAAGTAAATTTAAAAAAAAAAAAAGAACAAATCACTTCACATCCACCGGACTAGCAAAAATTCCAGGTTGATACTTAACACTGACAGAACTTTGGGGAGGAGGGGTACAGGTTGGGAGTGGTCGTGATGGCGATGCTGATGCAAATGTGAATTATGACATGCTTTTGGAAAACAGTCTAAAAAGACCTCTTAAAAATTTTAAAAGATCTCGAGTCAGCCACTCCTAAGACTGTGTTCATAGAAATAAAAGCATGGGAACATAAGGGGACGTGTACAGAGCGGTCCACTGCAGCACTGTTAGTAGGGCAAAACCCAGAAAGCTAGAAACATATTGAATGCCTATCAATGGGGAATAATAGAAAATCCCATATTGGAAAACTGTTTCTCTACTCAAAACACTCTGACACTAACTTCCCCCAGGCGAAAGGCCCAGTCACATGAGTCTAGGAGAACTAGTGAGTCTGTGTAAATCCACGCAGATGAAGACAAGGTTTCCTCATTGTCCACCCTCTCAGGCCCCCTCTTTGTTACACAGCTGAGCACACAGACCCCGAAAGGGGAAGAAGAAGGTGGAAGCGTGGGGGTGGGCGTGTGCTCAGTTGCCACTACCTGCTTCAGTCCGTCCCCTCCCCTGCTGCCCAAGCCCCCTCCTCCAACACCAGCCAGACACCAGCCAAACCCATCCGTGGCCCTATCCTGCGGTTTCACATCCATCCTTCTGCCTGAATGTCCTCTTCCCCCAAACCTGCCCTAACACGTTGTCAGGGAAAACCTTTGATGTACCTTATGGCCAGGATTATTCTCTCAGCCTCGGGCCCTGCTCCAGTTGAGTTATACTCTGCCACTTCGTGGATGGTTAGTGACACAGTCTTCAAGGCCAGTGCCTCCCTCCGCCTTTTCCTTCCCACAGGACTAACATGGTGCCTGGCTAGTGGCAGATGCTCAGAGAATGTTAATCATCTTCCCTTTGAATCATACTCAAATGATCCCACTTCTGGATTTTTACCTGCTCTGGATAGAAAGATATCTATCTAGATGCTGACAGAATGATCCCGGTCTGCCCTTTCAGACTGGGGCCCAAGGGGTGTGGCATGAAGTGAGCCTTGGGGCAAACAGGGCACCTCCTCTTGGGACACTTGAGTAGGATTAAACATTTGAACTGTACATTAATTTCCAAATTTTTAAATAACTTCATATCAACACAAGAAAAGGTATATTGTGAATTGGAGTGCAGACACTGCATTAACTTTTTAAGATTAAAAAATGAGGCTCCAACAGTCACAAAAGGCCACATATGATACCATTTGTATAAAATGTCTAAAACAGGCAAGTCTATAGACATAGAAAGTATATTAGTTGCTGCCAGAACTGGAGGGTGAGGGGTTGGGGGAAGGGGAGGCGGTGGGGAATGGGGAGTGACTGTTAATGGGTAAAGAGTTTCTTTTGGGGGTGATGAAAATGATCTAAAGTTAAGAGTATGCCGATGTTTGCACAGTGACACTAAAAACCACTAAACTGTACACAAGGGTGAACCTTAAGGTATGTAAATTGTATTTTAATAGTTATTAATAAGGCTTCAAAGGTATTTCAAATTTGCATCAGGTGCTTCAGGCTCAGCCCACAGAGCAAGTTTTAAGCAGCAGTAACAGGGAAAAAAACGGAAACTCCAGCCTGGTCCACAAATCAAGAAATAGGTTCCCAGAAAGGCATCTGGGGTACAGGTCCAAGGGGTGGTGTCACTGTCCCCACAGCCCCTGGCCAGCAGCTGAACTGAACCAGTGTAAACGGGGGTGGGGTGCCAAAAGCCTGGAACTGTTTCTGGGGGTGGATCTGTAAAACTGATGTGAGTGTATGAACAAGGATTTGATTGAACAAGCGAGAATTACATTAGCTGTATTAGCGAACAGTCTGTAGGTGTTTTTATAATTGATTCAATGTTAGAATATAATATTTATATATTTTAAAGTGAAAAACTAAGTCCCATATTATAAGGGATATGGATTATCTAAGTGGTGATGGGATGCAGAGTTCAAGCAGTAAATCTGGGTTTCAAAGCAATGATACATCCGATCTCACTCACCTGTTCGTATGAAGGCCAATACCAAACGTGGCAGGACACGTGACAGGAAAACATCTTTCTCGGAAACAACTTGGTCTCGTAGGAAAAAGCGGCCAAGTTAGGAGTTCACGACAGCTTCGTCACGCTCCTTTGGTGGCACAGATTCATTACCACCATCCGATAAGTGTGCCTTAGTCTCGGCCTTGACCCGCACCAGCCACGTTTATCATTGCCATCTCTCCCGGGACGAAGCCCAGCCGTGGAGATGAGATGGCTTGGCCTCATAGCCACCGCCTGAAGGCTATTGCTCATATCTTTATGCCTCATCTATATTGTTTTTCAGTAGTAGCAGAGCTTTTTTTCCATTAGAATTGTAAAAATCACATCCATTTCAGGTGTTTTTAGAAACCCACCAAAAATATGCTAGAATTCAAATTCCCAAAGAAGAAATATGATCTTTGTGATTCCAAACCGATACTTATCTAGGCCATAGAAGTCATACAATTCAAAATTGCTATTTGACCCAATACAAGAAGTACAAAAGAGTCAACAGAATAAAAATCACTTGCTAATCTTGTTCAAGGCTGACAGGACATCTCTGGGATGAACTTTGGACCCATGTTGTTGTTATACTCTGGTTCTCATCTTTCCTTTATGAAAGATGAGTAAGGAAATTGCTGTAGCAAGACTAAGGCTGAAGCACCACCACTTAAAAAGGTTTATCTCAGCTACCGTGGAGTCAGACACAGCTTAAAGTTCTATTTCTTGCTGAGTTTAAAACCAGTCTCTGATGAAGCCGTATATTTTACCAGGTTTCTAAAAATAATTAATCTAGTTTAATAGTTTAATCATTGCATACCTCCGAGTGTCTTTTTTTTTTTTTAATTTCACCATTAATCTTACTGTTTAGCATGGTCTACTAAAACACAATACATGTGTACCTTTGACCCAGTAATTCCATTCCTAAGTACATACCCAACAGAAACACACATATGCTCGCCAAAAGACACATACTAGAATGTTCACAATAGCTCTGTTCATGACAGCCCCAAACTGGAAACTACCCAAATATCTGTTAACAACATAATGGATAAATCGTGGTACATTTACACAATGAAATGCTATACAGCAATGAAAACGAGCAAACGAAATGCAACAAACATAAAGCTGAGCCCAAGAAGCCGCTCACGAAAGAGTACACACTCTATAATTCCATTTGTATAAAGTTCAAAAATAGGTAAAGCTGAACCATGCTGTAAGAAGTCAGAATGGTGGTTACTGACCGTAAAGGAAGAGGAATGACTGGGAAGGGATTTAAGAGGACTTTTGGGCATGGGTAATCTGTTTCTTGATCTGGTGCTGATCACATAGATGTGTTTAGTTTGTGAAAATTCATTAAGCCATATATTTATGATTTGTATTCTTTTCTGTATATGTTATACTTCACTAAAAAGTTTACACAATAAAACTATTTTTAAAACACACCCTCACCCACCCGCCCCAAAAGTCACCACTTTATGTTTGTGTAGTGCCCACATACTTGGCAACATAGCAAACTTAAAACAATCCAAGCAACTGCATTAAAGCTGAGTTTCACGTGTGCTGGAAGCAGAGGGAAAAAGATATGAAATGAAAAAACTGGGAGCTATGTTTGAATTGTTGTAACAGAATGAACATATTGATCCATAACAATAGGACGGGTTGAAGTGGTAAAAATAAGAAAGGAGGCGACTTCTTTATCAATAGTGGATCGTGCTCTGCAGAAGGACAAAGGAAAGGACAGGACCAGACAAAAGCTGGGAGAATAAAGACCCAAGGCCTGAGAAATCGGAGCGAGGCCCTGGCAGATTTGAAATCAACAGAGGGGCGGCTGCCTGTAAATGGACACTGAGGTGACACAAAGATGGTGTGACTAAGTCCTGGGTCCTTCTAAAGTGTGGGAGACACATTCATGAGTAGTTGAGGCAGTGACGGACCCAAAAAACTTTGCTGAGCCCATGAAAGTGGACAGATGCTGGGGGCGGAAAGTGACACAATGCTCAGCTCAGAATGCAGATAGTTTCTTTTCTTCAAGAGAATCTGGTCATTCATTCACCTCAACCCCACTTGGGCCAAACAATTTTAAATTTAAATGGGGAGTCAGAGGTCTCGATGGCTGGAAAACTCTTGTAATGTATCACCTAAATCATGTGGTTGCTCATTCTTTCAGGATTATTGAATGCTTAGTTGGAGCAATATTTTGAGCTAGAATCTACCATGGTGAAAAAAGAGGTCCAGATTCTATTTTAAACAAGGCAAGGAGCACCGATTTGTAATGGGATAGCCCATTGCTAAATTCTTTAGTTTACTGCAAACCTTATACCCAACATGTAAGCTTCTTAGCTTGCAGTCACTTTTAAAAGCATGGACCCTGCGATGGTTAGTTTTTTGCATCAACCTGGCTAGGCTTTAACACCCAATCATTCAACCAAACACTCATTTACGTGTGTTGCTATGAAGGTATTTTGTAGATGTGGCTAACATCTACAATTAGTTGACTTTAAGTATGGAGATTTCCCTTGATAATGTGGGTGGGCATCAGATAATCAGTTGAAAGGCTTTAAGAGAAAAGCTGAGGTTTCCCCTGGGAAAGAAGAAATTCTGCCTTAAGACCAAACTATCAGTTTGGCCCGAATGTCTCCAGTCTGCTGATCTGCCCTACACATATCAGACCTGCCTGCCCCCACAATCACATAAGCCAATCCTTATTGGTTCTGCTTCTCTGCAGAACCCCAGCTTACAAGACTGTAGGCAACTCCTTGGGTTTGAAGCTTGCCTCTGCCACTTCTCTAGGTGGGTGATTTCTGCATATCTGTTTTTTCATCTATAAAATGGGGATAATACGGGTACTTATCTCATAGGAAGCCCTAGCACAGAGTGCTTTGAAAGTATTTGTTACAGAAGTAATTCAGTGGTGCTGAGTTTACTTCTCAGCTAGAAAACTTGAGATATTTTTATACTCAACAATGTGCCATCAACCAAACATGATCGCTCTTCTCCACACACACACAAAAAAACAGAACAGCCTTGAAACAGCACCTCACCAGCCACAGGTGCCTGATTGTTCCTTTAGAGGGTGCAGAAGCAGGGAGAGACACCAGGCCAGTTCCATACATAGGCATGATTCGGCAAAGCTGGGATCAGAGCACTTCTGGAACATTCTCAACTCTCAGTTCTCAGCTGCTGAAAACAGCTGTGTTGAAAGAAGCTCAGACTCGGCATAGAGTTATTCCTACCATTTGCAAGGGTGGGAGCTTCAGAAAGGGTCCTAATCATTCCCACTGCTTATACCCACAGTGGCCTGCCAAGGGATGAAAGATTAAATGGGGAATATCCTAATGTTGTCATTGTGGGTGCACAATCTGAGGGAAAGAGTATAATGATGGCACTGATGGTGCTAACGAAAACTTACTGAGCACTTACTAAGTACCGGACACTGCTCTCAGTGCTATACATAAACTTATGTGATCCCCATTATACAGGCAAAAAAACTGAGTCCCTAACAGAACAGTAACTCACCTAAGGATAGACAGACAGAAAGTGGCAGAGTTGGTATTTGACCCCAGGCTTTCTGGCTCAGGCCCAGCCAGGCTCTCCCTCCTGTACACGTTGTCTCTGAGCCTGGCTGTGGTTGGGGGAGGGAGGTTTCCCACAAACCTCTTTTGTACACCTAGCTGAGGTCTCCAGGCTCAAGGTTATGAATGGCTCAAAATTCTGGGGACATAAAGTTCTCCCTGAGGCCACTGGGCCGTCTCCCGGGTATTGCCACGGGTGGTGGGAGGAGAATGCTGCTTTCTCTCCAGCTTCGCTGTAGAAATGGGCTGGTCGCGTTGGCATTCCTCATCTATAGCCTCCCTATCATGAGGCAAAGGCTGGGTTGGATGTTCTCACAGTGCCTTAATAGGATTACACCTTTAAAGAAACCTATAAAATTCCTTCAAAAAGAATAAACCAAGAAAACATCCCCTCCTGAAAACTTTCCCCTTGGGTAATGACATGAAAACACATTTCTCATTGAAGCTCTTCTATAAGAAAAAACCTTCAGTCTCAGATTTCTGGTTTTCTAGTATTCGGATTCCTGGTTTTCACCTACTCTAGAGATAGGTAGAACTGTTAATTTTGTTAAAAACACCCAGTGAGTACCATTCTAGCTAGTCCTTCCAGACCACCTTCGTGAATTCTTTTACCCCTCAAAGCACCACCTTTCAAAACCAGCAAGAGAAAGCCTACTGCTGCTGTCTGTAGCCACTCAGTACACCCAGAAAAGAGGCCTTCATGTTGGCAACTACCAAACACCCTCCTCATGAGTCAAGGATCACATCACAGCCCCTCATATTATGCATCAACCAGATTAAGAAAATCCTGAGGTTTCAAATCTAGGTTCAGAGAGCCAAATGGTTCATCAATTAACTTAATGGCATACATAAGTCACGTCAATTAGTTCTATGATGCTGTCATTTAGCCAAGCTTCCTCTACTCTGGGAAAATGCTTCTGCCTTGCTCTTTTTTATTTCAATCAATGACAGGTTAAATTATAAATCTTATGCTAAAAAGTCACCTTTAATACCAGCTAAGCGATGACCAAAGAAAACCTGTTAAACAAAATTCTGGTTTTTGGCTGTCATTTCACAGGTCTGGACGCTGCAACCTGACACGAAAGGTACTTAAGCGAGCAAGTCTGGGAGTGCAGAGAAAGCTCTGTTGAATCCCTGTTTTTTTTTCTGTTTCCATTTCTGTTCATCTGTTTTCCCATGGGCAAGCGGCCACCTCCTATCACAGTGCTGTCCTCATCTTAGGTCAGCAGACAATACGGGCGAAATCTGCGAAGGATGGAGGTACAGGCTTGGGTGTGGTCACTGGCAAAGGGGAGCGCTGCTCCCCTGGCCGCAGGCTCTAAGACCAGGGGCCACATCTTTGGCGGGTCGTCTCCATCACCGCGTCTCTCGATTTTCACCACAATCCGCGCTAGACCGGACTGCTCCCTCTACGAACACACTGCAGCCCTTCAATGTGGCCGCCTCCTCAGACAAAGCCAGCTGCTCAGGGAGTCCGCTCTACACCGAGGCGACCTCTAGGTCGCCGCCGGGCCGCCACGCCGTCTCGGCTGCTGGTCAGCAGAGTAGGGCAGGCGGCGGGGATGCAGCCCAAAGGCACTAAAGCTGGGGGCGGCGTCTGTCTAACCAGCCCCACAGTCTGGGAGACGCGCGACTTCCACCTGAGCATTAACAGCAAGGCTTGGTGCCCCAACACAAACCCCAACATGAGCACGTGCCCTGAGATTTCTCCAGGAGCATTTCTGCACCAGAAAACTGCACATGAGTTCTGGAGGCCCTCGTTAGTTGTCGCGCGGATACCAGTGCCGGCTATTGTTCTGGTCTCCCCGGCGGGAGACAGCCCCCATTCCACCTCCCCTGGCAGCATATGCCGCTGGACCAAGCCTTTCAGCTCCGAGGGGGAAAAAGGGTGTGCCTGCGGCGCTGCGGATCATCACAAAACCCTAAGATTCCCCACGGACTTGTGTTAAGCCGGGAGACAAAGCTCGTCTCGGGGAGAGACCAGCTCGGTCCCAGATCCGCCATCCTGGGTCTATTGCCGGGTCCGAGAGCCACGCCCAGCCGGCCACCTGGACCTCCAGGCCTCACGCCTGCAGCTGAGGGTCCGCAGGCCGGAGACCCGCCGAGACCCAGCTGCCTGCCCCTCCCTTCCCCAGAGACCTTCCTTCCCCCGAGACCTCCCTCCTCCGCGCGGCGCCAGTCTCCTCCTCCCTCGCGTCTACCCTCCTCAAACCCAGGCGGTCTCCACCCTCCAGCATCTCCCCTCGCCGCCTCATTCATCAGCCTCAGCCTCGCCTCGCGCCACCTGCACCAACCTCTTTTCCTCCATCCTCAGACCCGCCCTCCGCCCCTTCTCTTTCCTCCTCAAAACCGGGTCTCCACTTGCCCCTCCTTCCAGACCTAGGTCCCCACCCAGCTTCCCTATCTCCCCGGCTTTCCCCATCTTTGATCATTCCTGGGCCTCGCCTCCGCCTCTCCGCATCCCAGCTTCTCTCCGGCTCCAACTCTGCCCCCCACCGCAGGCCTGGGGCGTCGATGTCTCTCGCCCGCCAAGATCAATGCTGCGGGCTGGGCTCCCTAGCTGGGCTGAAGCGAAAGGACCCAACTCCGCGCCCTCTCTGGGCGGGGCAGCGGCAGGCGGCCTTTGTGGTTCAGGCAGGTGCCTCGAGTCGTCCTCAGGCATCCGCTCTGTTAGCCAGCGGGTGGAACGGGCCTCCGGGTCCGGTCCAGGCTGGGCAAATCCCAGCCCGGAGGCGAGATAGGCAGAGGGTGTACGGGTGGGGCTGGGACAGCATCGAGCTAGGGACTCGGACAGGACGGTCCCGCAGCCAGGAGTCCCCGCCCAGCCTTCCAGCTTTTCACTGCACCCGACGAGCCAGAGTGGGCGCCTACTGTCTGCTTGGAGTGAAACCCCTTTAACCGAGCCGCCTCCTCACGCCGGGTTTTGCATTCCCATGAGCACACTTTAAACACCTACTGTGAGCGAGGCACTGCACGGCGCTCTGTGGGCGTACAAAGAGGACCCGATTCAGGCCCCAGTCTCGCCCAGATAGCCGCCCACAACCCCGAACCATCCTCCCATCGCGTCCCCTGCAGCGGGGCCCCTAGGCGCACCCGAATCCCCGCCCTTTTGTGCGCCTCTCAGAGAAACAAGGCGGGAGATGGATGTCCCAGCCCGGGGAGAATAAGCCCACCGCCCTTCCCGCCATTCCCGATCACCCACTCTTCCGGGATGCTGCGGCTTCGAGGGTCTGTCGGTCGGTCCGTCTCTCCTCGGTCTCGCCGCGGCGCGGGAGCTGCGGATGCTCGGGGCGGCGGCGGCTGCACGCGCGCTCGCTGGATCGCCGCCTTGGCGCGCCAGGCGCTGGAGTCCCAAGCCGCGAGAGGGGGAGGGGACGGAGGTTGGGGCTGGAGGCGGCCTTGGCCAATCACGGATCCGACGGCTCCTCCCCAGTGCCCCCCACCTCGCTCTAGCAGGTTAGGGGAGGAAGGGACAGGCGGCGCCCTGCATCCTGCCGCGTCGCGCGCGCCGCAGCCTTGGGACTACAACTCCCGACAGGCCCTGCTACAGGGCCGGGGTCCGAGAGGGAACAGAGGGCGCGGCCAGTGAACCCGCCGACCCCCTCTTGGCCTTCTCAGCGTTCCTTTGGGTTTCCATGGTGACTCCCGATGCTTCACAAAGCCGCGGCGCTCTGACGCGCTGATGCCGGATCCCCTGGGAGGACTACGCGGCGGGTCCAGAGGACACACCGCCTCCCCTCCCCCGTAGGCTCCCATCCGAGGGCCTGAAACAATGCCCCGGCGGCCTCTCCCCGGCTGTTGCAGGGTCTGCCCTTCGCTACAAGCCCGGCCAGACCCAGGTCTCACCAAGACCCAGTCCGAAGCCTTAAAAGTGGGCGCTCTAAGCGGGATCCCTGTATGGAGAGGGCGGGGCGGTTGTTATGGGGAAATGTTCTCATGTACCAAGTGGACGGCCACTCCCGGCCACCTAGGTTCGCATCTTCCGCGTGTTGAGGCTCGAACCCCACGGTGGCTTCTCCATCCAGAACTCTCAGGTCCAGCTACTGACACCGCCTTTCATGGGATGGTGAAGCCTGTGGAAATGTTCTATAACTTCACTTACATTTGCTTCACCTTTTCCCCCACGTTTTAAATGCACTCATAACTTAGCGAAAACAACAAATCTAAAAATATGAGAATTATCATGCCTTCGTACCACCTCTATCCCCTCTCAAGCCTTAACATATATGTTATTTTATGTAGTTGTAATAACAGCTTAGGAACAGTTTAGCAATTTGCCTGTTTTCATTTAATGTCGCTCCAAAGGCACCGCTATTGATATGGTGTTACAATGCAGCATTGAATCTTTACCTCCAACCTGGTTCCGGTTCCCCAGGGGAACCCCAATGCACTGCTGCAGAAGCCCCTCCATGCTGTGTCCAGGGAAGGGGTGAAGGAAGGAGTCCCCTGGCTGCAGCTGCACAGCCAAGGTCCGGAGAGATGGTTCTCTCTGTGGGATATTTTCAAACGAAATAGTTTTTCACTACCTGCAAGGGCCCCCACTCCTGATCTCGGCAAAATCTACATGGATGCCAGGCCCGCAAAGCCTGCCGATGGGAGGTGGCCTGGGCCACTTTTTCTGCTGTCCTCTGCTGTGGTCTTTCCTGGTTGGCATTTGGGGATGCACTTCTGGTTCCTCCATTGAGTTTCCACGTTTCCTGAGAGGAAGGTTTACTTCTCTGCTGTCCCCCTACCTCCACTCAATCTTGACCTTCATTAGGGAGCCCCCAAATGAGCCTAGGGCCTACCTCACAGCACCCCTAACCCAGGGGATCTCTGAGTGTGGCTGTGAAATCTTGGGGGAAGTGGCTCGTTCTTCCTCCGCTGCTCTAGGTCTGGGCACTGCCCTATGGATTACCCCAGGTGCTAGTCAAGCTCTGCGCTGACCCAGAGGGTTAGGCAAAAGGGATTGAGCCTCCTGGAGGTACAGCAGAGCCCAGAGCCGGCTCACAGCAGCCGCGCCATCCCCGAACACGTTCGATGCTCCACTTTTTGCCTGAGGCGAGGGAGCCCTCTAGTGGCAGTAAGCGTTTTCTGCAACATTTAGTAGACTTCATATTTGGATTTTTGCTGCTTTGCTTTCTTCCACCGAACTCCTCTGGTCAGAAAAGAGCTGCCCCGAAGTCATCTGCTGACCGAGGACACTGATGAAAGTCTCACACAAATCTGAGGTTGTAAATGTCCCCAATAGTTGATTTCAGCTTTATTTGTTTGTTTATTATTTAGGCTCTCTCTCCTGAAAATAGAAAGAACACAAGGCCTGGAGTCATACATCCCTAAATTGGAATCCTTGAGCTACTTCAAGGATACTTGACCTTTGAGAGTTACTTAATCCATCTGAGCTTTAGCTCCCCCATAGAACGTGGGAATCATAATATATTCTTTTAAACTTGCTTTGATAATTACATGAGGAAATGTATATAAAGGCCATAGAATACTACCTGGCATATAGCATGCATTCAACAAATGTAGCTATTATATTATTCATTTATTTAACAACAAATGGTTACTCACAGTGTGAAGATATAAGAATATGACAATCCCATTACTACAGCCATGAAAGGCAATATGTTGTGACTTTTATTATAAAGCTCCTATGACTAGTTTACATAAAGTGGAATAGGAATTCAGACAAGAGAGAAATTAGTTCTGAGCAGATCATAAAAGAATGGAGGAGCTGAATTTGAATTTCACATGAATATTGACTTGCTGGATGGTTCTAAGCAGGGATCTGTGAATCCAGGAGTAAATGTGTGTTGGAGGGAAGCTGAGGGATGTTTGGAAGACAGCTGAGGATCCACCATGGCTTGAAAGTCAAGTCCATGAACGGGGATAGTAGGAAGGGAAAGGAGAGAGTAAGGTAGGTTGGTATTAGGGTCGGACTTCACGAAGTTCATTCGAGGCTACTGGCATTTATGAGTAAGTGTGTGCGTGGTTCCATACCGCCTTAACAACAAACTTCTGAATAACGGCAAGGGAAGGCTGCCATAAAAGGGGGGGAAGGAAAGATTAGTAGGTGTTTTTAGAACATGTCATTTAATCCTTACCACTCCACATAGCAGGTAGCATCGCTCATTTCTACAGATGATGAGATGGGCCTTAGAGAGGTTGAGTGACTTGCCCTGAAAGTCACGCTGCTGTAAGCAGTAGCACAACCAGGGCTCCGAATCCCATCTGGCCAGTGCAAAGCGGAGGCCTTCCTGCGCCAGCACACCCTCCGCCACAAGTCCTCCAGAAGGCCGACAGACTGTGGGACCATGAATGACTCTCAAAGACAGCCTGTGCCAAGTCTTTGGCACCCAGATGGTCCTTCTTCTGCACTTTCAGCCTGTTCTCCCTCGAGGTGCCCTCCGAGGAGCTTGAAGTCTACTTAGCCATTTAAAAAAAATTGTGAGCCAGCAGTCAAACCTCTATATTCAGGTCGGCGCCACAGGGCAGGAGCCCACAAGGAGTCTGGAAGACTGGAGCGAGGGACAGTGGCAGAGCAGGGGAAGCGCTGGCTTCAGAATCAGGCTGTTGTAAGCTAGAACCACACACAGACTGTGAGCCTCAGTCGCCTTGTCCGTAACCTGGGTTCACAGTACCCACCTCTCAAGGTTATTTTAAGAGTGGATGGCACAATGTGTGCAGCAGTAGACCCCCTTGATGTATGGTCATTATTATTATTTAAGAGATCGAGAAGGATGCTGGGTGAGCAGTTGCAGTAAAGAGTGAAGGTAGAAGTCTGCTTGAAGCTCAGCAGTAAGCGGATAATCCAGGGGAAGCTTGGTGGAGAGATATGGCCATGTTTGTAGACGAAGAGAAATGTTGCATGAAGAGCAAGAAGCTGAATGTAGAGGGGACATAGACCTGTAGAAGGATGGAAGAAGGTGAGTCCTGGGGAAAGGGAGAGGAGAAGAGAATGGAAACACAGGAGGAATTTAGGGGTGTCCTGGGAAGGAGACCATAGCAAAAATGGCACTGCATGGAGGATACCTCCCAGAATGACACCTGCTGGAGTCCCAGCGCCTGCACCGGGAGAGCCAGGCCCTGCTCAGCACTGCGCAGGGCGGCTTCCATCATTCGCCTTGGATTTGGGTACCGACCTGCTCCTTGGGATTCCGAGAGAGGGGCATTGGTGGCATCATCAAGAACTACTCGATTCAAAGGCCTTCCAGGATCTGGTCCCCACAAGTTCTCTCTGTGGGGAACTTGACACCAGGCCAGAAATACCAATGTGCAGCAGTGTGATGGGGAATTTCCCCCTTGGGAAAGGCGTTAAGTTCCCTGGGCTCTCATTTACTCATCTGTAAAATGGGGTCAATCCCAACCATCTGTCTACTTCCAGGAGTGCCACTGAGGATATGGGCAAAAGTCATATCCTCAAAGGATTATAAAATGCCAGAGATGAGGATTGATGTCTAGTAGAGTTCATAGCTGAAATGGGTTTTTCCCATTGGCTTCTTTCTCAGAAAAATTTAGAAGAAATTACTTTTGAAGTGCTTTGATCTTGGCAGAAAAGCACCAAATAAATTCGAGATGTCACGGTCCATTAGTTTCCCTGCTTTAGAACTGAGGGTGACCAATTTTGTTCAAAACTAGTGACAACCTTTCAGTTGCTTGAAACTCCTGAGTTCCACCAAGTCCTAGCCCCCAAAACTGTTGCTCTCTGAGCCATTCTCACATAACCATCCTGAAACAGGGCCCGGGGCGATTGGACGGCCATCACCGATTATGTGGCTGTGCTCCTTGCTTGGTACCAGGGTGTCCATTCCTGGCAGTCATTCACGTGACTTGGCTCTGCAGACTGTTCAAGCCCCGACTCTGCCACACGGCTACTCAGCGCCTCTGAAGGCATTGCCACGGTCGGAAAACCATAATCGTAGCAGCTACCATTTATGAGATGCCAGGCACTTCCCTGGCATCATCAAGTCCAATCCTCACGGTACCCCCGGTAAGGACGTTCTCTCACCCCCATCTGCCAGACGCTGCGGCTTGCCTGGGTCCCTGAGTTACAGGCAGAGTCGGGGTTCAAACTTGAGGGCGTGACATGGAAGAAAGGTCTAGGTTCCTTTCTACTCTGTTATGCTATTACCGCATATGGAAGATGGGGATCCCAACACCCACACCACAGAGTTATCTGGAGGATAGGTGAGTATCGGCCCCCATGGAAGTCCTTGGAACATAGAAGGTTCTTTAACAGGGTGTTCTGTCTTTTTCTTTTTATAGTTGTTTTCTCATTCAAATGCCTGCACAGATGTTGCCAGTGTAATAATGATCTAATTGGATTTATTTTCCTTCAGGTTTCCTTCTGGGCCAGTGGCCTGCTGTCTGTCCTTGCCATCTTGGAAGTTGGAGGTGAGCAGTGGGGTTGTAGATATCTTTTCCCCCTGGGTGTCAACGAGTGATAAGAACGGGTAAGAATAGGATAGCCATGTCCTGTGTCCGTTTGCTCCCAGATCCCTGGTCGGAGGACACACACACACACACACACACACACACACGCGTGCGCACTCACTCAACTCACTCTCAGCCTCTCTTCCTCTGGACAGTGTTGGGCCCCCCTCCCCCTCACCAATACTGGGCACATCACCGCTCACCACCACTGATTCTGCCACCAACTGCACACAAGCCACAACCACACCCAAGGAAGAGTGAGATCCTGGAAACCTGTTGTCCTAAAGAATGTGAGAACAGCAGACAAAGCCTTTGCTCTTGAGTCAGAAAGTGGGAAGCTGAGGGTTTCCCTTGAGACAGGCACTGAGCCTGCAGGAGTTTGCAGGTGGGGAGGGAGGAGCGACCCAGGCCCGGCTTCCTTCAGAGTGACACGCATTATGGGAAGCAGGTTTTCTTGAGAGAGGACTGGAATTTTTCTTTCTGCTTCTTTCAGAATTTGTACTCTACTGGTCACTTCTGCATCCATAACAGTCCTGGGTAAAATTTAATGTTTCCGCCCTTTCCTGATAGGATTGTCTTTCTGTGTTAGTTCATCTGTCTTGATGGCTCCGCAGAATTAGTCCTACATCTGTGGACCCAGGTGTCTTTCCTTCCCAGCAGGGAGTCTGAGGGGCCACCCCCAGACTTCAGTCAAGGGTCTACAGTGCAGTCTCCGTGAGCTGGTTTATGGCCCAACCAGACAGCATTAGTGGCTGAGTGGACTCTGGGAGGGAGAAGGTGGGTGATGTGGTAGGATGGGATCCCCTTCCTGGGGGAGGGTACTAATGCAATGAAGAAGATGAGACGTGGCTCTCAAACTACTCAAAGAACAGTTTCAAAGTAGACATACAAGTATGAGCGAACTCACAGAACTCCGTGGGGTTGCGTGTGGGGCTAGTGTGGAGGAGATGGGTGGGATTAGAGAAACTTTGTGGAGGAAGAGTGGGGCGGAAACAGCACTGCAGGCTTCCCTTTGAATGTCCAGTGTGCTTTCGTTGTCGATTGGTGGTAGTCCCAACAAGGAACACTCAACAGTATTTCTCCTGCACGCTATGATCTAGGACACTTTGCATATGGTTTTTTTGTTTTTGTAATAGATGTCTTGCTTGACCACAGAAACAAGAAATAAGTATTGTTATCGACACACACCTCTCCAGTACCTTCTTGGTACTTTGGGTTCTAGATGTGACAGTTTAGAAACAAGTCTGCCTAATTCAAACCTCTTAGGTTTTGGAGAAGTTTCGAGAGGCCGACAGATGCACAGATAAGTGGTACCTCAAAATCTCTAATGTTTATAGTATAATACAGGTTCCAGTCACAACTCATCCACCCCCTCACTCATTTATTTATTCATTCAACAAGTAGTCATCCTGAGCTGAGAACTGGGCTAGGGATTGGGACCATGGAGACAAGGAGCTCAGAGACCAGCAGGGTTGCTTACTAGCCAGTTATGACAGATGAAAGCTCTTTCTTCTATTTGGGGCTGTTTCTTCATTTTTAATAGTAAGGCTGTGCTGGATGGCCACTTAGGTCCCATTATTAAGATACTAAAATTCTGCATTTACTGAATTTGCTCTCTGGGGCACAGTTGTTACCTAGATGTTTTTGGTGACTGGAGTAGCAAATGTGGTCCCTTTGTAATGTAACTGTGACTGTCTCCACCTTCGGTCCGTGACAGTGGGTGGTGCTGGGCCTGCTTCCCTGAGTCTTTACTCCACAGCTGTAGACAGCTGACAACTGGTGTCCGCCCAGTGGAGCCAGGACACGTCTCATCTGTCTGCAGCAACCAGGCTCCCTTCCTGGGTCTCCTCAGGTGCATGGCGCCTTCTGTAGGCTCCTGATTCGTGTCTACCATATAAAGTGTTTGGCTCATGGATATTAAAAAATATTTGTTATTTGTAGCAAAATACACATAAATTTCCTATCTTAACCATCTTACGTGTATAGTTGTGGTATTAGGTACACCCATATAGTTGTGCAACCATTACTGTCATCCATCTCCAGAACTATTCCCCTTGCAAAATTTTAATTCTCTACAACTGAACACTCTCTTTCCCTCCCCAGCTCCTGCCAATCACCATTCTACCTTCTGTCTCTATTATTTTCTGTCTCATGTAAGTGGAATCATAAAATATTTGCCTTATTCTGACTGGCTTATTTTATTTAGCATAGTATCCTCAAGGTTCATGTTGTAGCATGCCAATTTCCTTCCTTTTTAAGGCTAATATCCCATTGCATGTGTATACCATCTTACTTATCCATTCATCCGCTGGTAAGTGGACACGAGTTGCTTTCATGTTTTAGCTACTGTGAATTACGCTGCAACAAATGTGGGTGTACAAATATCTCTTTGAGACATTGCTTTTTATTCTTCTGGGTATGTACCCAGAAGTGGGATTGCTGGACCACATGGTAAATCTATTTTTAACTCTTTTAGGAATCACCAGACTGTTTTCCACAGCAGCTGCACCATTTTACATTCCCACCAACGGTGCACAGGGTTCCAATTTCTCGATATCCTGCCAGCACTTATTTCTTCTTTTTAAAATAGTGGACATCATAATGGATGTGAGGTGGTCTCTCACTGTGTTTTGATTTGCATTTCCCTAATGATCAGTGATGCTGGGCATCTTCTCATAGGCTTATTGGCCATTTGTATATCTTCTTTGGAGAATGTTTATTCAAGTCCTTTGCCTATTTTTGAATCAAGTTGTTTATTATTGTTTTCATTCTCTGTATATTCTGATTTGATTCTTATCAGATATGATTTGCAAATATTTTCTTTCCGCGGCTTCACTTTTTACTCTGTTGATAGTATCTGATGCACAAAAATTCTTAATTTTCGTGAAGTCCAATTTGTCCATTTTTTCATTTGTTGCCTGTGCCTTTGGTGTCAGATTCAAGAAATCACTGCCAAACCCAATGTTGTGAAGCCTTTGCTCTGTTTTTCTTCTAAGAGTTTATAATTATTACTCTTACCTTTAGGTCTGTGGTCTAAGTTGATTTTTCTATATGGTGTTTGGTAAGGATCCAAATTCATTCTTTCGCATGGGGATACACAGTTTCCCCAGCAGCGTTCATTGAAAAGACTGTCTTTTCCCCACTGTATGGTCCTGGCACTCTTGTTGAAAATCATTTGACCATATTTGCAAGAGTTTATTGATGGGCTCTGTATTCTGTTTTATTCCAGTGGTTGGTCTGTCTTTATATTAGTAGTCATTTGAACAATTAAAAACGTTGGAGACAATTTTAAAAGTTGGACAACTTTTTCTTAAAAGCATTAAACTACTAACAAGATAGTAATTATTTTTTAGTAATTACTCATCAAAGATCAAAGAGAAGACAGAAGTCTAGAGATGAGCTTAACAGCCAATTAGGTCCAACACACTCATGGCGACGTTTGCCAGTCCTAACAAAGTAGCTGAGGAACGAGCTATGCTTTTGGCAGCCTTGTGGGGTTAGTGAGACAAAGGTTTAAAGATAGCTCTCCAAGGTAAGCACAATAAGCTAACGTTGGAAGGCTGGTTGTAACTTAGGAATAAGGTGAATGAGAAGAAATTCAGACCTGACACAGACTGCACCTTGACTTTGAATCATCTGGGTGATTCAAGCTCTGAAATTGAATTAAGGTGGTTCTGAATGGTTAGTGCCTCCAGGTATCTGTTAGAAAAAAAAAATCCTTTTTAGAGGATGGTATCATCCTAGGTCTCAAACTATTTCCTCATATAGATCTATCTGACATACTATCAAATATAATATCAAGCACCAAAAAGAAAAAAGCATTATGAGAATCGACAGAAACCACAAATAGAAACAGATCCATATGGACTCTAAATAATCAGAGTTAGCAGACAGTCTGTAAAGTGACTGTGCTTACTAAAGGATATAAAAGCTAAACTAAAGGATATAAGAGCTAAATTTTCAGTAGGGAACAGGAAGCTATGAAAATGACATGACAATTTTGAAAAGAATCAAATAGAAACTAGAACTAAAAAACACGATAATTGAAATGAAGATAATGGTCCAATCTGAAAGTAGATTAGACACTGAAAAAACAAAAACAAACAAACAAAAAAACAAACAAACAAAAAGCTAAGAAAAAGAAAAGAAACTCAAACGAACAACAATAAAAGTAGATTAGACATAGTTGGAACAAAATAAATTAATTACAAGTTGGGCAGAAGAAACAGGTATGCAGCACTGATGGACAAAAAATGGAAAATAGAAGAGAGAAAGAAACACTGAAGTTACAGTGAGAAAGCCTGGCGAACAGATAATTGCCGACCCAAAAAGAGAGAGGGAGAAAGGAAGAAGCAATATTTGAAGAGATAATAGTTGAGAATTTTCCAAAATTAATGGAGCAACATCAATTCCTATCCAAGAAGCCCAATGCATACTAAGCAAGATAAAGAAATCCATACTGAGACACGTAAGGATATTGCAAAACAGTGAAAACAAAGCAAACTCTTTTACAAAGAGAGCCAGAGACATAACATTAGCTTCAAAGGATCAACTATTGTACAGCTGACTTCTCAACAGCAAAAACAGAACCCAGGAAACAGTGGAATCAGCTTTTTCATGTGAAGAAAGAAAATAACTGCCAATCTACAATTCTATACATAGTAAGAAACTCAACATAAATTCACAAGGATGGGTAGGAGAGAACAGTTACAAAGTTTTGAAAGTTATATGGCAGATGGACAAGTTGAAACTGACTTCACAGACCCAAGAGTGGAATTCTAAGCTAGTGATTGAGGAAGTGAGAACCACTACAATCTACCTGCCAGAATCTTCCCAAGGCTCAGGAACCGACAGTGTCAAGTACTTCTGCAACTGGGTACAAACAAGGCTGTCAAAAAGAACTGTTTGCAAGCTATTTAGGAAACAAATCCCTAGGTGCTTCTCCCCTGCCACTCAGTCACTGGGTGACTCTATCCCCCATCCCAGGTAGAAGTCTGGAGGATTATTTTCCAGATAAGAGAAAATCAAAGGTCTCTGGTCTTGGGGAGGACAAAGCTAGGCAGATGAAGGAAGCTTACGCCTACAGAATTTTGAATATAGGTATACTCAGCTCTTCTCCATTCGGCTCCTAGACCCAGCTGGGCCTTTACCCTCCAAGCAGGAGGTTAAACGACTTTTCTTCTGGAGCATTTGGCCTAAGAGAACAGGGGCTCTTTAACAAAGACGGAACTGACTATTCTACAGTGAAGCTCCAAGTCAACAAGTCCCATCAACATGCTCACAACTTCCCATTAACTTTTCTGTCTCCCATTCTTAAACATAAGAAGAATTAAAACATTAAAGGAAAGCCTCATACGTGAGAGACCAGAACAGGAAAAATAACTCAAACCAGAGAAAACAGAGATTATTAGCAAAACCCCCAAAAACCAGTAATAAAAAATTATAATAAATATCCTCAAAATGGTGTTACACCCATGAAACGAGATTGGGATGTGTGCAGATTACGTTTCTACACACTCTGAGCTCCATTCGCACCCTTTCAAGTTCTCAGTAACGCAAAGGGGTTAGAAGGCAGCCAGTTCCGTTCCCAGACTCCCTTGCAGCTGCTCTGGTTACTTCTGCCAGTGGAAAATGCTGGCGGGGCCTGGAAGGTGGGAGGAAAAAGGAAACGTCTTTCTTTACGGCTTGGTAGCGCCTTTGGCAGCACCAGCAGCAGTAGATGAAAGGGCTTCCTTGGTGCTGCTGCTACTTCCAGCGGCACTGGTCGCAGTGGGGACTCCTCTCCTGAGTTTCTGCTCAGTAACAAGTGCGGCTCTAACACAGCGCTGGCAGGGGCGGTGCTTCCAGAGCTGCAGGGAGCGTAGGCTTCCGGCTCTGGCAGCTTCCTGATCCTTGGGTCGCATCCTCTTTTTCCTTTGGTTCTTCCAGCCATCCCATTACTATAATCAGATCCCTTCCATTACATTTCCTTTGCTTGAGATATCTAGGTTTGTTTGTTTTTTAAGTAAACACTGATAGATTGGGATACTATATAAAAGAGAAACGTTCAAAAAATAAGAGAATTCTTAGATATTAAAAATGTGAAAGCAGAAATAATGGAAAGGTTAGAAGATGGTGATGGAATCACCTAGAAAGTAGAGAAAAACAAAAACTCCAATAATATAAATGCTCAAAATTTACAGTGACTGGTAACAATATTATATAAACTGCATTCTCATGCTATTGTATGAATACCATGAGGTGCTAAGAGCACACACCTCCCGCAGGACATTGGAGTGTGACACGTGTACATATGCTATAGTGGTGTCCTGGTTAGTACAATTTTAAGAGAGCAGAGAAGTGTCAATTTAAAGAAAACCAGAGGAAGACCATCATCTTCTAATTAATAACACTAAAAGGGACTTTATTTTTATAGGTAGATAAGCTTTATCCGAATGTCTGCAAAAATATGAGTTGAGGTCACATAAGATTTTTCCAAAGGGTTAAAATGTATTAAACAATAAAACCTGGTCTTTCCCTTTAGTTTGTCTCTGAGTTCAGTTGACTGACGTCAGCAGTAGTAGTCCACTGTTGCTAATCATTTTTGCCACACACCAAATCTGAAAATCTTCAAGTGGCACATCCCGCTTGTCTGGAAATCTCTTAAAGTGCTTTCAGTTACAACAGAAGGGCAAGGTTTTTATCTGCTCATGCTCTACTTCATTGGAGGCAAAAACACATTCCTCAATTCTCTTGTTTAAGTTTGAGCTGTTTGCAAACTATACAAATGAAGAACTTAATGTTAACACAAAATATACATGTATGCTGTAACAGTAACTGCTTTACAGTTTTTTTTTTCACTAAAGAATTATTTTTATTATCTGTCCACAAAGAAGTTCTAAGAAACACCCGTAAAAACATTGAAAATGCACTTTAAAATCCTGGAATGAAAAATTCTAAAGTATAAACTATGATACATCTGTGATTTGCAAATAATAAAATCCTACAAGTTAGAATTTCTGAATGATTTTGATAGAAATTTACTAGGAAAAACAAGAACATCAACCCTTAAAGATTTTCATTTTAACCTCGAATGAGCTTTTGAAAAGCTGTAATTTGTTGACAGGCACATTCCACACGAACGTTTGCTGCTGCCACTATAGTAAGATTAATCTGAAGGCAAAGATTTATATGCTGTATGTGTCAGGTTCTTCCATGCAAATTACTGACGTGGCCTTCTCTTATTTTTTTCCTTTGTATTTTAAATAGAAGTACAAATACATATGGTAAAAAATTTAAATGGTACAAAAAGATCTTAAATTATTAACAAATATCCTTTTCTGCCATGACATAGCAAATCTGATGTCTTCAAAATCACTACGCAGTCATATAAATAATTTACAACCTTGGAGTCTCTTTATCTGAAAACGGTTAGTTCTCAGGCCTCTGGAACCATGTTGATTTTCTTATATATCACGGCTGTGGTAGAGGAAGCCATGCAGTCTGCTCCTTCTTAAAAGAACCAATTACAGAAGCAATATGCACACTCCGCTCATGCACAGCTGGTCCAGGCGGCACCTCAGATTCCATGGATCTGGTCCCAGCTCTGGACAGAGTCCCTGGTATCATCCCTGAAATTAAGGAATCATATTTACTAACAAGGCGTTTTCAAAAGTAAGAAAACTTTCTCTTAATCAAAAATGAAGTCGTCTGGTTCTTGTAAAGTGGATAGGCTTAACTCTGACAGAGATTCAGGCCGTCTGGTCATTACTTAATAGAAAAATATTTAACATTGTACAAAAAGGCATGAGCAAGAGAGTCCCAAATATTCAAGGAAAAACCAGGTCAAACCTTTTCTCGAGAACTAAGGGAAAGCAAGATGACAAGGAACCAAGGATGGAGAAGGGAAATTCCTTCAGAGAAACTCCCACCCACCCAGCGATGGGAAGCTGGGTGTTCTCCCCGCCGCCCATGCCCGCCCCGGCCCCTGCCCCGCTCTGGACAGCAGGAAAGGCTTACAAGGACAGGTGGTGGCTCAGCCGAGCCCTTCCTGAATGCCTCGGATCCTCCTGGCCAGCTGCACATCCTTTGGGAAGAGAGTAACACGGCCGGCATGCAGGGAAAGGAGATAGGCATCCTCAAAGAGATGCCATCTCAAGTGCGTTTTTCCTGCTGCCTGGGGACAGAAAGAAAAGTCGAAAAGACTGACACAGGCGAGGGGGCTTTTTCCATGGGGACCTGCTAAACTTAGTCTCTGAGGGTCAAAGGACTAGAGAAAAGACTATTCACCGAATGAGACCAAACTGCCTGGGAATGCCGCTCTCACCAAACGAGGCCCAGTCTCCAAACCCCGCGTGTTCTTGCGGCTCTTTTCAAGGAGGCAAGATTCAGCAGGTGACAGTCACAGCCAGTCCTACAGAATTCCAGAACACCTTTCTCCCATACGCGCCCCCCGCCCAACTGTATCTTGGCCCCCTTCTTACCTCTTGTAGGGCCAATAGGGCCTGTGCTTGCCAATTGAAGTCCACACCACGAGTGAATTTAACACATATTTCTCTTGCCTGTGAAGGAATAAAGATGGGGAGCAAGGGAGAAGGGGCGTGGGGAGGAGGAGAGAAGAGAGACTCAGAGGAAGTTAGACTCTCTCCATGAATCTCCAAGAACCTTCATTTCCATTATACCTTCCTGACCTTAATCTCAGGCCCTGACTAACAGGAAATGTTGACTCCTGGGAGCTTAGCAATTGGCATATGTCTTACTGGTAGCGGGGAGAGCAGCAGACGATCTCCCAGGGGAGGACAGGGATGAAAGGGTGGATGGATGAGAGGGTTCCTATTTATATAATCAAAGAACACAGTTTCAAAGGTGATGGGGTAGAAAGTAATTCCATAAAGAATTGGAAGCTACCCTTGGCAGGTTCATATTTTCAGAAGACAGTCCCCTACCAGGTTAGAGAAGAGGTCCCTTGGCCATTTGGGCAAGAGATTAAAGGGCTCCTAATACCTGAGAAGGGAAATTTAAAGAAAGGAGGCAGCATGGGAGTTGGTGGAAAGCTCCCTGGAGCTCACCAGGCGGCCGAAGGGGTTCTTCCTTAACAATAAGTGTGTGCTCTTCTGAAGATTTCGGATCTCCTTCAGAATCAGGTGTCTCCGGCGACCAGATCGACGAGAGGGAGTGCCTGAGCAAAAGAGTTGGGTCATAAAGATGAGGTGCAATGACAAATAGGTGGTCCCTTGCAGCTTGGCTGTCAGACCGTCAGATTGCTAGACTGTTATACAAGAAAACAGTATCCAGACGACTGGTGATATTTAGGAGAAAGAGGGGTCCCCCCAGGCAAGCTACTAGCAGCTGCCTCCCTCCTCACCACCAGTCTGCAATCCAGGCACTGGAGGCTCCTTTAATAAACAGACATAGCAGTCACAAAACACAACTAAAGGCCATCAAACAACTTAAGAAAGTCAATACCATGAAAGGAAAGAATCAAGCTCAACAAACAAAATAACCAGTACCACCCCGGCCCTTTTTCTTTAGATCAGAAAGAGCGAGGCACATTTGCAGAGTTAATTCTAAGTGCAGGTTTACAGCATAACAGAAAGCTCCTAGGAAGGTGAAAGAATATGACCCAGTAAGAGGAGGGGTGGCTTTTAACAGGCAGGGGACACCTAGGTCCTCTGTTGTAAGAAGATAAGGGGAATCCAGTCTGGAGGCTTCTATTTTCTCAGAGAAGCATGAGGTAAGGTTATCATTAGCTAAGAGTGAGTTGGGGGACTGGAGTTGTAGGTATTTGGAGAGGATGAAATAGGCATTGAATAGTCATTGGGAGAAGAAAAGCAGGATGCTGGGCAAGTGCAGCAGGACTGCCAGGCAGTGTCAGTGGCCACTGGAGATTTAATTTAACCAGGAATACAGGGATGCTTCCACATTGAAAAGCAATTGCAAATATTCCTGTTAAGATTACAAATAAAACAAAGATGGCCAAAACACTGCGTTGGCCTCAGGGCCTCACTAATACAACAGGAAATAAAATGTATAAAAATGAAAAAAGAAGACACAAAGTCTTTATTTGCAGACAGTACAATAGCTTGCTTAAAATTTCAATTACGCAACGAAGACTATTAAGGATTAACAAGAGAATTCAGCAAGTTGGTTGGCTGCAAAGGTTCTTTATGTTAAGGAAAGAAAAAAAAAATCTCATTCACAGAAGCGACAACTGTAAATGACCCATACTACACTTTTCCGCCCTGCTCTTTGCTATGTAGCAGAAGACAAGTACAGCAGTTGTTGCCACAACGTAAAGTTGGTGCATCTCTCATCCACCAGACCACAAAGAGAAACTGAGGATCACAGCCCAGTCTTCCTTCTGGGTACTCGTCTCCAGGAGAGAACAGGTGAGAGCACTGCCTGAATTAAGAGCACTGGTTACGCTCCAACGCAGCCACGCCCGGAAGAAAACACAAAACAAACCTGGAAGGGCACCTTCTAAAGGTAGAACTGAACTGTTCTTTGAAATCGTCACAAAAAGCAGCCAATAATTTTGCAAGTTAAAAAAGCACAAACGCCGACTTTTAGAAATCTTGCGTCTGCCGGAACAAACTGTGTGACCTTGTTCAAGTTACCTGGACTGTCTGCGTCTCAGTTTTCTCATCTGTAAAACGGGCACAATATAAACCTGAGCTAATTCAAGTAAGGTGTTTAACACAATGCCTAGTTAGGGGTAAGCACTGAATAAATGCTAGTACCATCAAGAAGAAGAATTAGTATTAGGACCAAATTGTCTGACCCAGTCGGCCTTTTCAGAACTGCCTTTTCCAGTCCCTCTCCGGGCTGGGAACCTGGGCCCTTCCCCGAGCAGATGCTGGAAGGTCCGCGGATGCACCAGGAGCCTGGAGACTGGGATCGATCTCAGACTCAGCAAGCGAGCCTCGGTTTTCTCGTCTGTGAAGTGGGCACGCGGCCGGACCTGGCAGTGCCCAGCTCACAGACAGGCATCAGGGGGGCTGTCTCGGAGGGAAAGGGGCGCAGCTGGTTACCTGGGGCGCCCCGCCGGCGGGGGCTGGGGGTCGGGCTCGCGGGTCGCCTCCTCGGGGCACCGGACTTGCGGCCCCGGCGGGGCGGGTCCATGGCAGGCGCGGAGGGTCTCGGCCGCGCGGTGCCTTGTGCACCTTCAGGGTTGGGGGGGGGAAAGGCTGGCGTCTGCGGAAGGCTCTGGAGCGTCCCGCGCGCGTGCGCCACCGGGGCCGGCACCCCCTTGGGTTCAAAAGGCCCGCTTAGCGGATTCACTGCCGGCGTTTTTTAAAACCCGAATCCTGCGACTCCCAGTGGCTGCCTCTGGAGCGGAGCGACTGCGGGGAAGACCAATGAGAGCACAGAGCGACAAGCTGACGGCGGCGGTGATAGGAGGACGATGCGGGACCATGGCAGATCGACGGTGAAAATCAACCAATGGACACTTGGAGAAGGAAAAAGAGGCAGGAATTTTCCCTGCCCTCTCCTTGTTTGGTGCCCTCTAGTGGAAAAAGAAAAGCACGACCCTGGAGATGTAGATGGTGTGTTTGTAGAATGCATTTCTCTATAGACAGACAATCACTGCTCAAAGATTTTATGCTTTGCTCTATCAACCCTGAGGTGGCTTTTCAAGAAGAGGAGACAGACGCACAGAAAATGTGATAACCCCACGTCGTGCCTGTGACCCTTCCGGGAACACTCCACGAATATGACTCAGAAGCCCGTTTAACTTTATTTATGAATGTTATTATTAGGGTCATGGGACAGCCAGCATAGGGGCACTGTCAATGTGGTCAGGCAGGGCAGGCCTCAGCTCTGTTCTTGGCTCACATTCTCCAGCACTGCAGTAGAATAGTTCCAGGGAAATTACCCCTACCCTTCCTGTTGGGCTGATCCTCGTTCGGGTCAAATGTAGTTAGAATAAAGGGATTTTATTTTCTACACTTTGCTTTCTTGCATTTTCTAAATGTTGTACAGTTAACTATAATCATGAGCTCTAAAAGGTCAGTTCTGCTTCTTGAATGGCTCTTGCATTTATTCTCGCCACCATTTCCTTAGTTCAAAGGTGGGCTTACTGGCCTTTAGTACTTCCTAATGCTAATCAAATCTAATAACCAGGTTATTTTCCCAAACAGCAATTTGGATCACGTCCCAACCTTGCCTAAAACTCTCCAGGGCACCCTACCATCTTAAAGAGCATCTAATGCCTCAGCAAAGCCTAAAAGGTACAGCACTATCTGGCCTGCACCTCTCTGGCCACTTCCTGTGTTGCATGCTTATTCCCAGGCTTATCAGTCTACTTACCTGCAGTTCTCGGATATATCACCTTGTGACACACACATTTCTGTTTTTACAAGCTGTTTTTTCCTCCTGCTTCTTTCTCTTTCCCTCCTTCCAAGCATCAAGCCTAGAAGACTCCTGTCCACCCTTCCACACCCAACTCAAGTAGAGCTCTGAGTTTCAGGCAGTTAGCTGATCTCTCCTTTACCACACAGGCCTCTTACTGCACAGCACGCTGTGCTGGATTTCTTTCTTTTTAATTTTATTAGTTTCAAGTACACAGTACATTGGTTAGACATTTATATAGTTTATGAAACAATCCTCCTAATTGCTCCTTCTCTCCTCTGGCCCTCCACCTAGCCAATACATTAATGCTGACTGCATTCCCTATGCTGTGCTCCCCATCCCCGTGACCATCTATCAACCACTAATTTGCAATTCTTTAACCCTTCATTCCATTCTCCCAGTCCCCCAACACCCCTCCCCTCTGTCACCAAATTGTCCTCTATATTTGTGAGTCATTTTTTGATTTGGAATTCTTTATTTACACATTTGTCTTTCCTGTTTTCTTGGATGGATCCATGGTCTTTGGAGCACATCCATTCTCAGTAAAGTTTGGAAATCCCTTATTGAATTTTTTTTTAAGAGTTTTAAATGAAGAAAGCCAATTTGTAAACTTTCATGACTACATAGGGACCCTCCGCCGACCTTGGGTTTTAAAAGGATGTTGTCAACGAAAGGCCAGAGGGGCTCTAAACAAAGGCCAAGATGAAAGAATGATATCGATCAATAAGCAGGCCAAGGAGGTGAACACATTCAAGGCTGCTGAGAACCTCTCCTTTTTATAGGTAGCCAAGTTCTTGAGAGGTAACATAACTTGTCCAAGGTCGCCCAGTCAAGGTGGAGGACATAGCTCTCTGACTCCTGATTCTGCATCTTTCCCCTATATCATGTGGCCCTCTGCTCCAGCCCTCTGCCATCCTCATTAGGGGGTGAGAGCTCTGACCTCTTGGAGTGCTGTTTGCTTGTTAAACAACACTGAGACCTTTGGACAAAGTGAAGGCAAACAGAACCACTTGGCATGGTCTTCAATCTCTGCCTTGTAGGCAGAGTCCTGGTGAGAGGAGTTTGAGGCCTACTCCAGGGCCCAGCTCCAGCTCCCCAGGGCCACTCTGTGAGGGGCAGGGACCCATCAGTTCACTACAATATAGATGGTTTAATTTACATTGCATTTGAAGAGATGTTTACAGAGGTCTGTTATCAGGCAATTCTGATTTGGGGGTTCGGGGCCTCCATGCCACACTTCCATCATTCAGGCCTCCTCACTCCACTCACAACAGTAGGTCACAGCCCTCCAGACTCAGTGGGAGAGTGGAGTCCTTAGCCTTCCACCCACATGACCAGCACGACATGGCAAAGCCTCTCAAACTCAGCCTTCAAAACACTCCTGACAACAGGATACAGCGAACACATCTCTAGGGGCTGGGAGGGTATATACTGTCAGCATAAAATCTTGAGGCATGTTTTATCCCGCAATTGATGTGAATTTTACATTTTACTCCATGATGGTATATTTTAATAAAACATTTCCCTCCCCTGTGAGCAGAGCCGATACTCCGAGCTGTGCCAAGCTGTGACTTCAGTGCCCCTGACAGACCCCTGGTGGACGACACAGCCTTACACACACCCCTCTGTGCGTCAGCATTCACAGAAACCTGCAATTTATTATCTTATGTGACTTTCATGCTCATCCACTAGATGGAGACTAGCTTTCCCATTTTAGAGATGTGAAGACCCAACGCTCCAGGAAGTAAAGTGATTTGCCTGAGTTGGTGGCAGGCTCGACAGGGCATTCCCCTCCCCATGCTCTGCCACCCCTCACCACTAAGTCCCATTATCATTCCCCCCAAGCCTTCAACGTTAAAATCAACAGTCTTCCATGGCAGCACTTGAATAAAAGCCAAGTGCTTCCCTAACACCCTCTTAAGCAGTTTTCACAGCCGAGTGCACGGGTTGGGCAGCAGTCCTGGATTCCTGGTACGGGCTCCTGGTTGCAGAACCAGCAGCTCTGGTGTTGCCTGTCATTGGCGGTGTGACCTTGGGAAGTTCCACCCTCTGAGTTTGTCTCTTCACCTGAACCACACAGGGTGGACTGGGTGATTCTTCAGTACATTAGAGTTTTCATGCAACATTCTAGTCGCTACGCCCAGCAACGTCCGCCCTGGTGCTCCTTCCCTCATTAAGAAAAGTTCATACTGGTGATTTCCCTTTTCTTTTCTTTTTTAAATAGTGCCTAAAACAACATTCTAAGGCCCCAGTTTTTTTTGGAAAGGCAGCTATAGTCCAGACCACCCTCATTCTCCATTTCCTTCTTCCTGTGATACACATCGTCGCCCAGAGACATGCAGGGGCCCCTGGGACTCTGAGCTGGTGGGATGGAAAGACACTCTTCTCCCAACAAACTTTAATAACCCGTTGGATTCCCACACAGCCCTAGGGTTTTGCTTGTCAAAGATCCCTTCCTCCAGAATCTATTTTAAGGAAGGCATTTGGTGTTTTGTTTTATGATTGAGCTGCCCAGGAAAATGGTCTGAGGCTCCAGCAACTGCCACCGAGTGAAAAATGCTGGAATGAGGGGCCACTCAGCTCCTTGAGGTCCCTGATGCTCGTCCTCTCCTTTCAGGCTGGGTTTCCCAGGAAGACACGAGCACATGATGCTTCTATCTCGGCCACAGGAAATTCCCCCCAGAGACTCCAGAGAGACCCATGTGGGGCTACAGATTTGAAAACAGGCAAACTTTGCTTGGAAGACTGACACCATGAGGAAGTCACTTAATCTTCTCTGGGCTGTGGTTTTCTCATCTGCACTGATGTGTGCAGGTTGTTTTGCAAGAGAATGAAAATTATGCACTTAATATAATGTTTGGGATACCAGAATTACTTAGAATCCTGATCAATCCATCACCCTGGAGAGTGCTCTATGGAGTCAGGTTGCTGGGGTGGAGCCGAGTTCCAGCTGTGCTCTAGATCCCAGCCTGCGGCAGGAGCGTGCGGCCTGCATGGCCAGAGCCCGTGGCAGGACACTCCTTTTGCCAAATAACTTATCATTTTGTATCTCAGTTTCCTCATCTTTAAAATGGAAGGTGCAGAGTTCATAAAAGCTGCTATGGAGGGCTGCCTGTAATTCCCTTGTAATCTCTCCCAGGAAGGGAGGCCCTGAGGACACAGGACACCAGAACAGGCCTGGGGAGGAGACGCTGTGGGCAGAAGGGAATTTCCAATAAATGGTTATTACTCCTTTCCCAGGATGACGGGCCCACAGAACAGGCCCAGCTGGGGTCGGAAGGCCCTGAAGCCACAGCCTTGACACCTTCTGCTTTACAGAGCAGGACACCAAGGCCCAGAGGGACCAGGTAATGGGCTGGGGAGCATACAGTGAGTTTGCAAAACCTAGGGCTCCAGACAAGGCTAGGGAACATCTTACAAGTTTTTAAAAATACAATACTTAGTTCTGGTTTGGATTTGCTCCCTCAGCTCTTTTCTTTGGAGAACCAATTTTAGCTTACGATTTAGGAGGAAATCCTACGGTTGTTAGCTCCTGCATTTCCACTTCATGATTTGGCTCTAGTGTTGCCGGAGGGGTCTGGGGTTGGGGGGAGCCTGTTGGGGCTGGTCACTGCACCCATGTCTATGGGGCTGGGTAACACCTTTTCGCAGAGGGTGGTGACAAAAGAGGACCTGGGTGTCCTGTCAACTTCTGTGGCAGCAGCTGTCCTGGGGTCTGGGGGGAGGGGCAGGGGAGGCCTTGGGGACAGGGCACTTGAGGCTCACCAGCCTGTGTGGCCTCGGCCTCCGGGTGAACAACGTGCATCCAGGTGGCAGCAGAGTCCCTGCAGGAGACTCAGCTGGCATCGTTGATGGGAGTCCGAGAGGCACCCAGCAGTCTCTCATGTTCTCCCTCCTCTGCCGGGGGCCGGCCCCGGGACAGGCGGGTCAGTAGCGGGCGGTGCAGCCCATTGTAGAGGGCAGTGCCTGTCAGGAGGATGAAGAAGCCAAGGATCTGCAGTGCGTGGAAAGCCTCCCAGCCCAGTGCCAGGCTCAGTGCCCAGATGACAATGGTCCGCAGGCTGTCCAGCACCATGCGGGTGGTGGCGCTCAGCTCCTTGGTGACGCTGATGCCCGCGAAGTTGAAGAAGGCAATGCTGCTGATGTTGCCCAGCAGCGCCAGGGCGATGAGCGGCTGCCGGCCCACCTGGCAGAAGGCGTCCAGTGCATCCTCCAGCATCCCGCGAGGGTTTCCACTGAAGGAACTGGCAGGGATGTAGTACATGGGCACCAGCAGCAGGGAGAGGATCACAAAGCCAAAAGGCCTGCGGGAGAGGAGGAAGCACGTGGCACTCTCTGCTAGACCCTCAGACTCCCAGTACCTCCCGCCACGCCTTCTTGCGGCCCTCACACCAAGGCCTTCCTTTCAGGACCTGGAGCTCTCCCTCTCACTACGATTTCATGGCAGCCCACTGAATGGTCTCTAGCTGCCCCTTCTCCATGTTAATCTGTGTTTTTCAACTAGACCAAGAGTAAGAAATACTTTTTATTGTGACCAGTACATGTGTGCACCGGCACATGCACCCACACCCACTTCCACAAAACAATAGCTACCCTCACAACGTACAGTGCTCTTTGACACTTTTAAACTCTATTCATTTAACAACTGAATTGCTGGCTAGAACCACTATAGTGCTCAAAGTGTGGAAAAACATAGCTCTCTAATTCAGTGTCATTGGTCTGTGACAAGGAGTTGGAACAGAATATAAATCAATGCACTGCTTCATTCAGAAAGTCTTGCTAGAAAAAAAAGAGCAGAAACAAACACTATTCTTAATGACATCATTGATACAGTCGATTAATATTCTGCCTAAGCCCTGAGCTCACTGTGGACCAGGCACAAACAGCTCCCTGACTGGTCCCCAGGCCACACTTTGGTGGCGCTGCTCTAAACCACCCTGCTAGTTTCATATTTTTAAAGCATAATTTTGATAGTTACATCTCTGCTCAAAAACCGTTGGTGGTTCCTCCCCGCCTGTCATTTAAAGTCTAAATCCCCTTGCCTGATGTTTAAGGTTCTCCATGACGTGACCTTAACCTACTCAATTTCTCCAACATTAAACAAGTATCTCAAACTATTCCGCACTGGTCTCCAAACGCACATCCAGCTCCCCATGCCTTTGCTCCATCTGGAGTCCCGCCTTCCCACTCTGCCCGTTGAAGTCACAGCTTGAATGCCACCTACTCTGCTCAAGACACTCATATATGCTTGGCAGGTGAAACATCACTTTAGCACAAGTGGCCTGAGCTAAAATGCACTGCCTGGTCCTTTCTCACTGGTCAGCTCCTCTAGAGTGAGGCTTACCTCTCATTCATCTTCATCCTCATCTTCCCTGACCTTCTGGCCACGTACATGCATGGCAGATGTCAGAACATTTGGCAACACATGTGGTGAGGGAGGAAGAGATGGGGGGCAGGAGGCTCACCCCCTCCCGGTGGTCCCTGGCGCCTGGCCCTGCACTCCTACATGTGCATTCACTCCACGTGCTACCGTGCAGGGCATTCCCCGACCAGGGCCCTCCTCCCAGCCCCTGTGCTCACACACCCTCAGTGCCGACGGCCCGGAGCGGGTGCACATTATGCTTGTAGACGAACTTCTCCTCTAGCACCATCTGGATGGAGACAATGATCTGGGCCATGATGATCAACAGGTCCCCTGTGGGAAAGGATCAACAGGGCCCAGGGTGAGTCAGGGAGGAAGACAGCAAGGCCATGGGGCTGCTGGCAGGGTGGTGGGCCCGAGCATAAGGGAAAGGGTTCCCATGGGGACATAACATGCACAGTCCGATTTCTGCAGGTACCATACAGTTCACAAGGCACAGTCATGACCATCCCGTGCCTGATCTACTGGCTCCCAAGGGGTGGGGCTGGCTGGCAACCCTCTGGGCTGAGGCCACAGAAGGTCCAGAGGCCTGCACAATGGGGTAAGCAGGTCTTTTGAGAAGCATAGGCTCTGAGATAGACATTTCTGGTTTGATCCTGCCTCTGTGTGATGAGGGTAGTCACTTCTTTGTAAAATGGGCTACACTGCTTCCTTTCTGGGACGGTAAGGATTACTGTCATGACAAACACACAGTGTTCAGCACCAGGCTGGGCACTTGGTAAGTGCTCAATAAATATGTTCGTTCCTCTCCTCTCTCAAATCCAGCGGTTTGTGTTTATGTATGATATCACAGCTCAAGCCCTCTGCCCCTCTAATCTCCTGCTCCTTATCTACCCCTCTCTCATGCTGCCTAGGCGTCTGGCCTTCCCTATACTCTATTTGACACCTCGAGAGCAGGTGCATGTCCACAGCAGCTGGTCACCACATGCCCTCATGTAGCAGAGCTTGTAAAAGTTTGTTGAATGACTCTGTGATGGCATCCTAGAGAGGACAGGACAGGATAGGAAGGGCAGCCCCTGGATCCCCAACCCCAGCCGTACCTGTGATCACTTCACTGAGTTTGTGCTGATCGTCGTGCTTGCTCAGGAGGTCGGCCAGGCCCACGACCACCAGCCCCGCGATGGTTGCGAGGATGCCCAGCCACTGGCTCAGTGCCAGCCTCCGTCCCAGGAAGGCCACCGAGAACAGGCCTGTGAATATGATCACTGCTCCCCGCAGCATCTGGAAGCTGGAGGCGCTAGTCATGTTCAGGGCTAGGAGAGGACCGACATACGACATTAGCTCCTGAGGACCAAGGCTGTCAGTTCACTGAGGTGTCCTCGGGGCTGAAGATGTACCTCCCACATAGTATGTGCTCAGTGAATCTTGGGTGAGTGTGTGTGTGCATGAGTCTGTGGGAGAGCAGCAGGGGTGGGGTGAAGATAAGCTGGGGGTAGGGGTGGCTGTTTCACCAGTGGCCCCCTCGGGTCATTGGCTTCACTGAGCCCTGCTCAGCCTCGCCTGGATACTTACCCACATACATGATGCTGGTTCCGGTCATGTCGCAGAGGGCTGGAGGCAGGAAAAGAAGGGGGTTGAAGGGCTGCTGGGGATCCATGCTGGCATCTGGGTGCCTTGCAGCTCTGCACCGGAGTAGGTAGAAGGCAGCCAGGCAGGAGAACTCCCCCAGGAACATGCCCACTGCCTGCAGGGACAGAACTCTAGGAGTTTAGAGCTAGAAAGAGGGCTGCCTTTAACAATTTTTAACACAACCTTTCTTCAGACAAGAGCTTACCTATAACCCCAACACATAAAGCAGGCAAAAGCAGAGCTGCTGTGTGTGGGAGGCCAGAGACTGCCTCCTGAGTCTACCTCTAAGCCCCTTGAACATCCTGAGGCAAACCCTAAGGCCATGGTAGAGACCAGTGTGAAAACACCAATCCAGGCCAACCCTGGTCAAGCTCCAGATGGAGAAGCTGAGGCCCAGAGTGGCTCAGAAACTTATTTATCATATTTTATTTTATTTTATTTTAGTTTAGTTTAGTTTTTAGGTGAGGCAACCTTTGATTGACCTCGCAGATTGCAAGGACCTTATCAGCTTACAATCTTTTATCTTTTTATTTTTTACGCCTACAGCACCTGGTCTTCCTATAAAGTCACAGAGCCAGTCTATGGCCACGCTACCCTGAACAAGCCTGATCCCGGCTGATCTTGGAAGCTAAGCAGGGTTTGGCCTGGTTAGTACTTGGATGGAGACCACCTAGGAAGACCAGGTGCTCTAGGTGTAAAAAATTAAAAAATATGGGATTGTAAGCTGACAAGGTCCTTGCAATCTGTGAAGTCAACCAAGGGTTGCCTCGCTTAAAAAATAAATAAATAAAATAAAATAAATAAAGTCATAGAGCCAGCTGTTGGCAGAGCTGGGGCTGAAATCTGACTCTTGTACTTCCCAATTGAGTAGTGAGGTGCCTCCTATTTATGGTGTCTGTCCTAGCTCAGTGGGATCTGGGCTCCCAGTGGATGGAGAGCAGGTTTTGCTATGAGGGTTATTTTCTAAATGTGTCCACACTTGGACGTAGTAACGGCTGGCCTCACAGTGTCCAGGGCATGACCGCTCACCAGGACTTAATTGGGCCTCCCACAGAGGACTGTGCCCTCTGCTCCCTCTTCTGGAAGCAGGGGAGGACTCCACCCCTAGGTCAGGAAACAGCAGGGCCTCACGGGGCACCTGGCCTGATGCCTGAAAGATGGGAAGGGGAGGGACGGGGCAGATACCTGAAGGAAGGGATGCTGGAAGCTGTGCTCCTTGCTCCCTCCGCAGCCCTGGGCCACGAAGTTGTCTGCCCACCTGCAGCAGAGAGGAAAAGTCAAACCCTGTAGTGCAGTGGGCTCTCCCAGCCTGGTCCTGGTGCCTGGGGACGAGCTCGCTCCTCGCAATGGCAAGAGGCCGTACTTAGGGGACTTGGCCCAGAGTGGGGCTCCCTCTCAAAGGGGCCAGGTTCCATGGCAAGGAGTTCTCAATCTTGGATCGTGGATAGAATGTGGGAACCTGGAACCTTTAGCTGAAATTTCATGAACCTCTAACTGAAATTTAGCATTTCCTCAAATTATGAATATGGTATTGCCACTTGCCACTTTGTCACAGAATCACAGCTATTCTCATTGTCACATAAGAGTCACTGTAGATATTGTGAAGTATCGTTTATACTCATCACTACTCCAAAATTATAGTCGTTCGACCCACTGCTTACAATTTTATGTGTTAAGTTTTTACCTTTTAAATGTTTTCATAACTTTATTTCAACATAATTGGCTTTTTCTATAATCCCAGTCTCTTATTTGCACATTTTAAAACATTACTTTAGGAAATATTTATTTGCACACTTAAAAACAATATTCTAGGATTCAGCAGATTATCAAAGGGACCCATGGCACAAAAATATCAAGTCATTGGTCTACAAGGGCACTTAGGCCCTGGGAAATGATCACCTGACACAGACCACCCGGTCAACTTCTTAGAACCTGAAGGTTCTGGAGGGTCTTTCTAGCACAGATTCTAAAGCAGGTGGCAAGTATGCAACACTTAGTGGAGTGGCCTCCCAGCCAGCACCCTGGCAGATGGCTTAACTGATTATGGCACGCTTCCCCCACTGAGCCCAGACACAGACCCAGAATCCTTCACGGGCACAGTGTTCTGGGAAGCTGTCGCCAACATTCTGCAATTACCTACCGCCTGTGCACTAAAGCTCCTGCCCCTGAATTTCATTTTCGTGGGGCTTAGTTGTGTCCCTTGAGTTTGTCTGATCTCTCTTTCATTTGCAAGCCCTTCAGATATTTCTGTCTTCTGAATCTTCTCATCTCCTGGCTAAACAGGCCCAGCCCTTCCTAACCTTTCACTTCCTTGGCTGCTGACGTCTGGAAGTGCTCTGGTGGCCCAGGCCCAGAGTCAAGGGCATGTGATCTGGCCCAGACTGAGCCTGGCAGGACAGTGGCCCCTCCCTCGTGTTGGATGTCCTGGTTAGTTGACACTTTAATGTGTCCGCCACACCGCACTGCTGACTCAGGGCAATGCAGACGTAGGGCCGCTTCCTGTGGGCCACTGAGCTGCTCCCTCTGCAGCACTCCACACCCAGGCAGTGGCTGACTCCGAACTGACTCAGGACTTCTGAGATATCTTTCCTTGCAGTGTCTGTCGAGAGGAGCCACACTGTAGAGCAGCCCTATTCCACTGAGTCATCTCTGCACAAGCCCGAGCTCCCAAAGGGCAGGGGAGCCTTCTGCTTCCTGTGCCCCCCACAGAGCCATAAGCATGGGCCACAGGTTGTGCCAAGCAATTAGGGCCTGGGTTTGACAGACATCCTGCCCAGTCCTGGCTTCTCTGTGCCCTGAGTTCGGAAAGGGGAACAGGGAGCTCCTTCCCACAGCCCAGGGCAAGGGCATGATGCCCAGACACTGGCAGTGAAAAGCATGGGCTAAGTGGTGACAGAGGTCCTGGTCATCCGTGAGGGGAGCAGACCAGTGAAGGAGAGCCCACATCTACTCAGAGGTCTGAGCACATCCCAGGACTAGTGACCAAACAGGGCTAAGGTAAACTTGTCTCAAAGAGGGAGCCCCCACCCACGTTCTGAGATGGAGATAAAGGGGCAGTTAGGGGGGCTTGTGGTTCCTGGGAATGGCAGGGCTCAAAAGGGAGCCACAAGCAGGGAGAAGTTCTGATAGGACCGGTTGGGAAGGCAGAGAGAAATCTGGATTGGGGCACCAGTTACAGTCAGGCTGCAACCAGTCCCAGTATCAATGGAGAAAGGAAGCCCCCACTACATGAGACTCTTTGGGGCCTCATTTCTGCCCACATCTGCTACAGGTTCTGGCTCTTGGGTCTCCAGACAGGGCAGGACATGCGGCACTACAGACAGACTGTGGCCCAGGAAAGCCTGCTCTACAACCAGGATCACGTTTGCAGAAAGAGACCTCTGGGAGGATCTGGGTGAGGCAACGGAGTGAAACAGAGAAGTGACGACAACTCACATCTGTATCACTTTCTGGTTCTGCAGTCACTGTCACTTGACAGAGTTGAGCTCAGCATCCAGTAACCTCCACATCTCTCAATCTCCTGCTCCCAGCACATTACTATATAGAAGCTCACACATTTTTTTGTTGAATGAATGTGACTTTCAGACTCCACCAAGCAAACGGGAAGGTACTACAGTCCAGATGCAATGTCTCCAGGAGTCCTAATTCACCACCTGGTTTGAGGTGCCCCCTGCTGGCAGGACAAGCTGGGCCTGTCTTTCCCTAGGGTGGGGCACCATATGGAGAGCTGGCTTTAGGGTTGGTGCTGAGCTCCCTCCCCCCACAAAAGGGCCAGCTTTGCTTTCTCCAAGGGGTGGGTCTGCCTGAACAGGTTGGGGCTGGCAGTGTTCCCGGCTGGGGAAATGGAGTCTTTTTGTATCTGAGGGCCTGGGGTAGCCTTACAACCCAGGGATTGGGTGTCACTGGGACAGGCTGCCAGGGCTGCAGACACTCTGGGAAGGAGTCAGGCTTCTCGTCCTGGCCCAGAGACAGGCTTTGGTTCATTGTGCAGGCACAGAAGGACACCAAGTAGCATAGAACAGGAGCCAAAATCCAGCCTTAGTTCATCTGGGGATGACAGCAATGACTCCTAAGGTGAGATAGCACTGGGATATTTTTGCAAAATATGTCACTAACATGTTTTTATAAATGTAGAATTCATTGAGTACTGACTTTGGGCCAGGCCTGTGCCGAGCACTTCGCATGTGCTGTCAGTTTTAAGCCTCATAACAAGGATCCTCGTTTTACAGACGGGGACTTTAAGGTATGGGTGGAGAGAGGTGTGTTCAAGGTCAAACAGTTCACTACAGGCAGATCTAGGCTCAAACCCACGTGCTTGAATTTATGTTCAGGAAAGGCAGCAGGATGCATGGAAAACTCAGATTTTGAGTTTCACAGGCTGGAAGTTTTAGTGTTCTCATCTATAAAATGGGGATAATAATGCCAACCCTGATGAACCGTCAAAAGTAATAAATAAAATAAGATATATAAGACCTGGCACATGGCAGATAGTTAATAAAAGTTCTTTTTTGCCCCTTCTCCCTCCTTCCCCTCTATTGGGCACGAGCCGTTTCTCCTTGTGTAAGCTGGCGTGGCCCCAGCTCTGCTCTAGCTTGAAAGCTGCTGGAAGAGCATCCATTCCCTGGGACCTATGCTGCTGGCTGAGGCAGAGGCAGCTGCAGGGGCCTTAGGCTACTGCTCCTGCAGTTCCACAGAGCCACAAAGTACTGCAAAAGAAGACTCAGCCATCGTCTCATGAAGCTCCTCATTATACAGACGAGGAACCCAGAGACCAGAGAGAGCTGAGGGACACAGGGCTTGTCAGGTGCCCAGAAGGGCTAGTCCCAGGAGTTCCCACTCCAGTCCCATGCCCCCACCTCAGCGCTTGAGGCTCTCTTATCCTCTTCTTACTCCCATTCCCCTGGCTGAGGCGGGGAGGGCTTAGATGCGCAGAAGGACCCTCTATTCTCTGTAGATACTGTATCTGGGGGGAAGCCATGGTCTCCACGGCAGGAGGCCTGTGGAGACCCCACTAGGGTCAGGCTGAAGCCACAGGGGAGGTGCCTTTGCTGGCAGAGGCCGGCTTCTTTTAGAATTCCTTGGGCCTTGGCAGGCTGGGGGTGGGCTCCCCTCGCTGGAGGGGTGAGTCCTCTGCCCGGCCTTGCCCAGTCAAACTCAAAGCTCAGCATTCTGAGAGGTGAGCTTATCTGCGTGTGGGCCGTGTGGCGGACTGAGATGGAGGAAGTGGCTGATGTGGCTGCCTCAGACTGACTGGCTATGTGTCCATTCCCTGAAGAATCTCTGCCATTTCCCTCTCACTTTTCTGGCTTGTCAAGTCCAGTGAGTCAGCTCCTTTCTTCTGCTGTGGGATGGTGGACGAAAAGGGAGCCACACATTAAACCTGACAAGTTCAGGGAAAGTCAGCATGGCAGGTCCTACAAACTCAGAGACTGAAATAAACCACATAGGATGGACTGAACATAAAGATTCCTAAAAGCAGATTGAGGCAGGTAGTCATAGCCTAGGCCTGTAACTTCCTTGGCAAAGGTCAGTCTTTACCTTAGTAAGCCTGTCTATTGTCTTTTTGCATCTAAAATTACACCCTCCTGGAACATCAGTGTAATCCCCTTTTCCTGGACCCCTCAGGGCACACCCACTGCACCAGCGCACAAGACCACAGAACCTCCCATTGCTATCTTGTTCCCCGAACACCATTTCTATGTGCTGTAAATGTTAATTATTGACTATCCTCTACCCTAATGTGAAGGAACTATGCGTCTATTTTTCTTTTTAACCAATCCTAGGTTTCCCCGCTTTGCTTTCTCCCACCCCCTTAATCTACCACCAATGGATTTCAAGTAACCCTCCTTTCGTGCCCTCCTTTGATTCTAATGCATAAAACAAGCTGCAAACCTGCCCTTCTCCAGAACATTTTCTCACTCTTGAGATTTTTCTTCTCTGCAATTGTTATCAGTTTGGCTCAAATAAACTAATTACAATTCTCTAAGGTTTGGATGCATCTTACGTTGACAGGGTCTACAGAAGGGCCACAGGCCCCTCCAATCTCTAGGGGTGTCAAAGGAGGTGGCCCTGGCTCATGTGGTAATAAATGAGGACGAGCACAGCAATCGAAGTACAATGCGAAACCTTCCTCAGTAGGCCCGACCTGTGTCTGGGAAGAAGGTGGGGGAAGTCACACCTATTTTACTGAGTGTGACTGAGGCTTGGAGAGGCCCAGTGACTCACCTAATCCCACAGTTTCCAAGTCTCATGCTCTTTCCACTCTACTAAACTGCCCTCCTGATTTCAGGCTCTCTCCAGCTGGCCTGGGCCCCCTTTAAAGCAATTATCCCGTGCCAGTTCATGGAACCCAAGGGCAGGGGCAGCCACCAAGGCAAAAGTTAGAGCAGGCAAAGAAAGGACAGTAAGACTACTTTCTCATAGAGGCCCAGTGGTTCCGGACCTCCTGCCAGAGGTCCTGGACCTAGTGGGCCTGACTGTTGGAGGGAAGTCACCCTCAAGGCCCCTCTCTGGCTGCGTGAGCTTCACAGCCTGCAGACATTTAGAAGGGTGTCTGAGCCTTACTTATTTAGTGTCTACTTGACCTTGGCTCTTTACATGCAAAACCCTAGTTGGATTCAGAGGGACGGAGCACCCAAATGGGCACGACTCCATGGATAGGTTTCATTCAGTCAGCCTGAAGCAGTGCTGAGGAGAGTGAAATGCTCGGCCTCCAGGAGATGCACAGCAGAAGGTCCTTGCGAAGGGGGTGAAAGCATCCACAGAAAGAAGGAGCCATTCACAGGAAGGGGTCCTATGCCAAGGCCCAAGGACAGGGTAAAGGGACAGCCTGCCTGGTGGCTTTCTCGACTTTGGGTATGTGACACCCGCCACCACCCCATTCAGGGCAACCCGTCTCTCCAAAGCATGAGCAAACTTGCAGAGAGTCCTGTCCAGTGGAGAACTGACATGTGGTCCCAGCATAGCAGGCAGCCGTGCAAACACACTTCCTCATTCACTATCTTAGTTCTCCCAAGAACTGGGGAGAGAAAAGCGCTCACCTTACAGGCCAAGAAACTGCAAGAGGCCGCTAGAGACTCAACCCGAACCTTGCGTGCCCCCGGCTCCAGGAGGAAAATAAGCAGGGCAATAGCAGGATCCCCTGGGCTGGGGCAGAGGCTTGTTGCTCAGTCCCAGAGGGAGAGTGCTCTGAGGGCAGGGAGGGGAGATGTCATTTGTAAGATTACACCTTCCATGGGTACACACTTGTCTGTTCTTGTCTGGGGGGGGGCGCTGTTAGAGGAAATCCCAAGAAGAGGGACTTTTGGGTACTGCAGCTGTAAGGGAACAGGACTGCACTAAAATGGTGAGACCTAGGTTCTAGACCCTGCTCTGATGGGCCAGCTGAGTCACAAAAAGAAACTTCTCTTGGGACCTTGACTATAAATTGTGGAGATTAGAATGATTTCTATGTTCCTAACAACTCCAAATGCCCTGAAAATGACTAGAGAAGTCCCCCACCTCACCCCATGTTGCTGGTTAAGAGCATGGATTCTAGAGCCGGGCTACTAAGATCAAATATAAACTCTGCCACTTAAGTAGAGTTGAACTTGGCAAGCAAGTCTACCTTTCCATACTCCAGTTTCCTGATCCATACCCTCAGAGGGTAGTTATAAGAATTCATTAAATTAACACATGAAAGGTGGCTAGAGCAGGCCCTGGCACATGGTACTCTCTGTGTACCAGCTGATTAGCACTTTTATGGTCACATTCTTGTCTGTCTGTCCCTGTCAAAAACTGCAGGTCAGAGTGTGATTTCAAATTGATAATTAATTCACATCAGCCTGTACCCAGCCACTCTCCCAAGTTCTTTTTCTCTGAGAGCATCTTTCTCATAGTCTGGCTTTAAAAACAGTTTAGGGTCCAATTCTGGGGCCTGTCTCAGGCAGGGAGGCTCCTGAGAGGCCCACATCAGGCTACAGGGCAGGGGACAAAATCAAAGGTTGGGCTTCCTGCCTGGGAGCTTCTTTGCTGCCTTTTAGGCAGTCCCCAAGGCCAAGGCCTACTGGCTTCGCCAAGCTTCCCACAAGACCGGTTTGGAACTTTTAAAGAAGGAACTGAGAGGAACTGAGTCAGCAGTTTACCTCAGTAGTAACAAGCAATATCAACTTCCTTTGGGACAGCAGCCCTGGCAGACCTATGGCCACAGTAGAATGTAGGGTGATTTGTTCTGCTGCATTCATTTCCTAATTGAGATGGAGGCACTTAGGGAGTCTCCTTTATAGCTATGGCTCAGCAAAAGGAGTGATCTTCACAAGGCCGTAGGGCCTGGGAGACCAGCATAAGACACAGACAGATACAACTAGCCAGAGGCTAACCAGAGTCTGAGTAGGTACCACCCAGAGCTCCACTTCCTATGGAGAAGGGTGGACATTTTGATTGCCAAGTGTGTGCACATCTGTCTCCTCCACCTCAGATTCTAAGCATCTCAAAGACAGGCACCTTCTCTTAGTCACTTCTGTCTCCTTCCCTGAGTCCAGACAGTGCCTCACACACTGTTGATACCTTGTATGTGTCTGGTGAATTGAGTAGGATATGTCTCTCCCAGACCTCTCTTCTGGGGGCATTTCTCACATCACTGATGGAGTGTGCTAGAAATAAATACCTCAAAAATGGATAAGATACGACCAGCCCCTCCTCTTAGAGGGCCCGGGGCATAGGCCAGAAGGTGATTAGGGTATCTTCCTTTGCTCTGGAGCCTGGAAGGGCCCATGTGGAAGTGAGTTCTGACCCGGAGGAGACTGCTGTCCACTGTTCTCCACGTGCGCTTTGGAACCGTTTAGAAAAAGGCCAGGCTCTGGGTCCTGGGGCTTTTAGATGGTGAACAGAGGGGCAGGAGGGACCTGAGGTTGGGACAGAGAGAGAGGCAAAGGGCAGCCAGGAGAAGGGCTGCGTCCTGGCTTCCATCCTCGCACAACGCAGAGAGGAGGCTATGCTCGATCCCTGAGTCTCTCAGTCCCTCAGCCTCAAGCCAGCCTTGGGTCCTCAGTCCCCAACCTCCTGGGGACTGTCCTCACTGCCCCACGAGGATGCCACCCTCATACATCATAGCTGAACTGCCTACCTGCCCTCCCTGTCTGCGTTAATGACACTTCTGTTCTCCTAGGCGGAAACCCTGGCGTGGCCATTGTCTCTTGATCTCCTGGGTCAGGCCTTAGGGCTTCATTCGGCACCTCATCTCTCTCACCTGTTTCTTCCTTTCCCCCCTCACTGCCTCTTCCTAATTCCCCTCATCTGCTATGTGTCAGCCTTGGAGTGATTTTCCCTGCACCATACTACTCTTTACCTTGACCACCAGGTTCATCATACCACTTTTAACATGTCACTCCCTGCTCAAAAGCCTTTACTTGATTATGGGATAAAATCTGACCTGGGCATTTGGTACTAACTACAGTCCACTTCCATCTGGCCTTGCTGTTCCCTGCCTTAATGCCCCTGATGTATGCAGAAATCCAGATGGGGCAGCTCCTTCTCGGTCGCCACAGCCCTCCACATTAACTGGTCACTTGACCTGCATGTTGTCTACCGTAGCGGGTTGAACAGGTATGGAATCCTCCCCCCATTCCCGCCCACGGCTCCAGGTTGAGGTGGGGCGACGCCAGCATTGGAAAGGGTGTGGGAGAGGAACTGGTCTAATCCTTCCGTTTAAAGATGAAGAAACTAAGGCGCAGGGACACAAGGTGACTCGCCAGGATCAAGTACACAGCGAATCAAAGCCAGGGCTCAGCCCTCCAGCCCAGGCACTGCACCATTCCGCATTTCGCTGGGGCTTGCACCCCTCGGGTGGTCCATAAACCGCGCGAACCGACCCGAGAGACTGGGCGAATGGAGAGAAGCTGGGAAAGGAGAGCTGAGAAAGGGGAGGGTGGGAAAGGTGCGCGGGAGTCGTCAGCTGCCGCGCGGGCTGTGGCAGGCCCAGCAGAGCCCCCTACCCATCGGGCCCGGCCCGGACTCACTTTGCTGAGAGCGTGTTGATGGAGCCGGTGACAAGCATGAGCCCAGCCAGGAACAGCTGGTACTTGGTCCAGGCCATGGCGGCGGAGGCGGGGAGCACAACGCTGCAGATACCCCCTCACCACGACCTCCGCGATCACTTGAAGCTGTAGCCCCTGACCCGGTCACCCGGGGGTCTCGGGTACGAGCGCTTCCGGGCCGGGCGTCACATGACCCTCGTCGGCCCCGCCCCGCGCCGTCGCGCTCCGCTCTCCCGCGAGGGCGCGGGCGTCGCCAGCTGTGCCGCGGGGTGACAGTGCCTGCGCTCTCTAGGGCCCGAGCTGGTCGTGCTGGTCCCCACAGGGTGACAGTGGCAAGTCACGGGCCCAGCTTTCCCCATTTGTAAAAGAAACTGATGGGACGATGCAGTGAAAATGTTAGAGCGTTTTATAAACTGTTTATAGAAGTTGAACGGAATAATGTCAGAGGCAAACTACAAAGTGGACCTGTCCAGCGTGGGAATCTCCTCTCCACATGCTACCCAGGGAATTCTCAGGAGGCCTGGGACGTGTCCCTAGGGATCCCAGTCCGCAGGGTTGCTCACATCTTCCAGAAAAGTGGCGTAGGAAGCTCCTGGGAGACCATTTTATAGCTAAGGACACTAAATTGAGAGAAGCCTAGTGATTTGCTTTTGAACATAATGGTGATTGATGGGGTGGGGGTTTGCACCAAATCTGTGCCTTCAACTCAGCCCCTCCACGAAGATCACCCCACTGCTTCTTCTTGGAAAGGATGCCCTAGGAGGCAATCACAGCAGAAAGACCTGGGTTTGTCTGCAGAGGCTTTCTGGCTTTTACAATCACCCTACTCCTAGTTCTCAGCCCCCAGGGATGCTCTGTCCTCATCTCCAGGTCTCTTGTCTGCACCTCATACCTGTCACACTACAGACTGGAGCCTAAGGCCTTCCAGGAACTGCTTCGGACCTGGTGAGCACATTTTTTTTCTCTTTTTCTCAGCTTTTTTTCCTCGATTCTTTCACCGCATCCACCCCCACTGCAAATTTTATTACTAAAGGTGCAGAGATAGGACCTGCCTACCAACTCTTTCTGCTTACCCTAAAGACTGCCTTGATCTTGTGAAAACGACTAGCACTGAATCAAAAAAATTCTCAAGGGACTGCACCAGACCCTTTTATTGCAGGAAGACCTGACAGAGAAGGTGTATAAGTGGGGTTTTGGACAAAATGTATGAAGTTACCCGATGGACAGGGGAAGGGGTTTCCCAGAGGAGGGAAGGAACAGAGGTATGAGTGGACATGGAGTTTGTCAGACCCATAAACCATCTGGGAACTTTCCTTCTATAGAGCCTGTTCTTCTAAGTCAGTGGGGAAAAGGAGAGACTCAAAGGAGGTTTTGTAAGAGCTTCTTGTCCAAAACAGCACTACTAGTTTCATGTGATTTAAAAGAAATTAATTTGGTTATCCAAAAATATTTACTGAGATTCTGGGGCCTATAGAGATGAATGAAGCACAGCTTCTGTCCCAAGGGGCAGGCCGGTGCAGTCTACACCAGCTGGAGAGCCCCGTCCCTTTCTGGGGCAGTTCCTATAGGGCACAGTGACATACTCACTGGAGCTGGGACCATTTTACCAACGTTTGTCCAAGCCAAGGGCACTGTTCTGAAGGAAACATTAGGAATGATCAATGGTGTCTCCAGTCCGACATGATGTCACTAGAAGCACAGGCTCTGTCTGTCTCTATAGCCACATAATAACATGGATTTTAATTTATCACCATGTTCTGACCATTCATCAGACTGCTGTCCCTGGAGCCCAGGAGACAGGAGGGTTTATTTGCAAAAACACATGGAGCCCACTAAGTGCGAGGCCCCCAGTCAGACATGAGACCCCCAAAGACAAGTGAGATAATGTCCCTGCCCTCAAGGAGTTCAGGATTTTGTGGAGCAGAGGGGTGAATACTCGGGTAGCCATGAAACAACATGAGGATTAGTAAGAGATGGAGGGAGCTGGGAAAGGGTTGATTTCTCAACAGGGGTGGAAGCAAGGGGATGGCAGTGGCCATCAGAGCTGTCCTGGATTAGGTGTCCAGTTCTGTGTCTGCTTGTGCAGAGTGCTCAACCACTGTGGCATCATTTCTCACAGCAACCCTGTGTGCTGAAACTCAGGGGGATTTGAACAGGGGCTTGAAGGAGGGGCAGAATTGCTCCAGGTGGAAAGGGGGGTCATTTGGGGTGAAGACAACCATGTGGACACCAGGGGGGAGACCAGCCAGCCCTCATGCTCAAGAGTGGCCTATAGTGAGGCTCTAGGTCTCTGCCAGTCTGGCTAGACTGGGCTTTACAGGTGAAAACCAGGGTTGACATTAGTGTCTACAAGTAGCAGCGCGCCTGCGGTTAAGGTACCAGAGACTCAGGATGCAGGAATTCTCAGAAAAGTAGAGAGGAATCAAGGTGGATGTGTTCATATATAGACTTTGCAAAATCCTTCAGATTATTTGATTAAATTTTGGAATAAAGCTTAATGTAAAGGCTGGATACAAATTTGTCTCATAATTTTAGAAGCCAGTGATTTCCTGGATTAAATAACATGCTCACAAAGCAAACCTGAGACCTCTCTGAGTCTCTAGAAAGTCAAAGGTGGGCTGGCTCCTTTGTGTGGTGACCTTGGTCAACAGAGGAGCACTTATTTCCTAACTGCTCAGATTTGATCGTCCTGATTAAAAACTACAGCTTGCTGATGATCATGAAGATCTGGATTACATGAAAGAAGCCAATTTACAAGTTTTTAGCAAAGGGAGGAAATTTACTGAGCGTTAGGGGTGCCCCTTCTACATAATCTTCACATGTATGTGTGTGTGGCGGGGGCAGGGGACAAGAGATGGGAATCTCTTCGTGTACCCCTGAGAGTACACAGTCTTCACAAGTGGAAATGCCATTGTGCAAGTTGTCCAGACTAGGACAGAGAGGGCTGCTTCAGGCTGGAAGGGGTCTGTCGCTTAGAGCAAAGTGACTACGGTGCAGTCCCTTGATAACTCAGAGCCCTACTTCCTATCTGTAAAACGGGAAGGATAATATTCACAGCTTGTCATGCAGCAGGAAGGAGGACGGAAGTGGAGGTCTGTGGGAGAATAGTATAGCTGGTGTGAGGCAGAGCATTAAAAAGCACTTCTCATGATTTGCATAAGTGCATGATCCAGTCTTTGAGCCTTTTCTTCCAAAGTCAGGGACACTTTGAACAAGTTTGCATGCTACCTTCAAAGAGCCTCTCATTTCTAGAGTCAATTAAATGCATCAGTGCAAGCCCCTGTATTTGTATTCAAAACTTACAGCAGGCTGTGTCTTGTCTGAAAGATTCAACGTTTTCCCAACCAATTTAATCACATTCTAGATTAGGAGTGGGTTATTTTATCCTGGGAAGGACAGAGACAGTCTACATCAGACCCGTTTTGTTTAGGACAAGTTTTTACTGTATGTCCTTGGGCTTTCCCTCTAGTGTGTAGCTTGTTCCCCTGGTAGAATGTGACCATCTCATGGGCAGGTGACAAAGATTCTTTATTTGACCAACTTTAGTCAAGTTCATGAACCTTCTCCTAGGCCCATCTGTATACTTTCTTATAAAATCCTACTGAGTCAATTTAGCCAGAACCCCCCACCTCCATATCTCATTCCCATCTCCTCCCTCCCCACCAGGGGAAGCCTGAGTGCCATGAGCTGCCTTCAGCAAGGATCTGTTAGGCGGGTTTAGCCAGAATCCCCCTACACCTGACATTTCCTTTTAGTGATTTTCTCTCCATTGACCCCCACCCTACTACTTGGCTATAAATCACCACTTGCCTATGCTGTATTTGGAACTGAGCTCTGTATAGCCCTGCACAGACTGAATCTCTTTTCTCCAATTGCAATATTGTTTTTATTTTGCTTTAACTACTGTCTGGTTCTGGTTTTTCTTTGACACACGATTGGGTATTCAGTTGCCTGTCTGTCCCCAAAGGGTGAGCAGTGCAGGCAGCCATCTGAGTCTTTGGCTGGGAAGAGGAGCGAGGGCCTTGGGTCGAGGAGGGCAGGGTAGGTCCTGGCTGTCTCCTGGGGAGAAACTGGGACAATAAAACCAGGCCTGACAGGACCTAGCCAGGAAAGGGAATGGGGATGGTCTGCACTGGTGGAGAGGCGGTAGCTATTGTTTATTAGCTCTTTTATTAGGACTTTTTGTCTGGTTTCTATGGTGACTGAAGATGATTAGATAAGGAGTCACCTGCTTTTTCTAGCTTTGGGCCCTCATAAGGTCATTCTCAAACCTTTCTTCTTTGCCTTTCGTTCTTAACACCTTCTTTTGACCCTGACACCCCTCCCATCATGCTGATCATTAGATGTGAGATGCAGCACTGGATCCAGGAAGCTGGTGTTTGTCTTGGTCCTTTGGGCACAGAATCAAGTCAGATCCAGATAAAGCATGGACTCCTACTTACATTTGATTTCCAATAAGCAATGAATAATTTTTTTTTTTTTTTACTGTAAGTATATCCTCAATATTGTTTGGGAATATACTTATACTAAAACATGATTCATTATTTATCTGAAACTCAGATTAATTGGGCATCGTGTATTACATTTGCTCAGACGGCAGTGCTGCTGGTATGGCACCCAGCTCCGTGTCCTTGCTTGGAGAAGGTGAACCATGACTTCAGCTGCATCGACTTAGTGTGTCTCGGGGAAATATCTTCCTTTGAATATGCTGTTGAGTAAGCTCACGATATTTTCTTCCTCTGACGTCATGAAGCCTCTAAATTGCTACCAGCCTTCCTGGTGGTGGGCCCCACACCAGGCAACCCCCCAGGCTTCTGTGTTTAATGCCCTTCTGACTAGAAATGAGGGCCAGGGACATCTGTAGGAGATTCTGAGGCAGACAGTTGAGAACTCTCCCCTCTTGCACACAGTTTCAGGGTACTCCCGTACCCCATACAGCCTAGATGCAGATCCCCTGGAGGGAACACGTGATTTAATCCAAACCTTGTGCTTGTCAGATTAGGAAACCCAGTCCCAGAAAGGAGGTAACTTGTCCAGGTCAGTAGTGAATGACTTGTGAGCTATATTACTTATTTATTTGGATTCAGTTTTTATTAATTAGCTTAATCTGGGTAGTAATAAAAAAAAATTGCTGGCCCTGTAAATGCTTAAGTACATTAAAAATAATACAACCTGAGACTAAACTAACTGAAACAAAGATATTTTTGAAATATTGGGAAACCCCGAACATGGTCTGGAAAGTGAGTTATTGCTAATTTTATTGGTTGTATTAGTTTCCTATTGCTGCTGTATCAAATTACCACAAGCACAGTGGTTTAAAAGAACACACATTTATTATCTTACTATTCTGGAGGACAGAAATCTGAAATGTGGTCACTGGATTTAAATCAAGAACTGTGCTCCTTCTGGAGGATCTAGGGGAGAATCTGTTTCCTTGCCTTGTCCAGCTTCTAGAGGCGACCCCACATCACTCTGACCTCCATGTCTGTAGCCACATTGTCTATGACTCTGACTATCTTGCCTCCATTTCATAAAGACAAAATCCTTGTGATTCCATTGACCCCATCTGGATAATCCAGAATAATCTTCCATCTCAAGAACCTTGGTTTAATCCCATCTGCAAAGTCTTTGGGTCACGTAAGGTATCATCTTCACAGGTTTGGGGAATTAGAAGATAAACATCATTGGGACGTGTGCATTATTCTGCCTGCTGCAGTTGTGACAGAGGTGTATGAATGCATCAAAAAAGTCCTTAGCTCTTAGAGAGTGACGTAATGACAGGTGAAGCGATTTGCTTTAAAATGCTCTTGTTATGGGCTGAATGTTTCTGTCTCCCCCAGATTCATTTTTGAAGCCCTTAACCCCCAATGTGATGGTATTTGAAGATGGGCCTTTGGGAGGTAATTGGAGTTACACTAGGTTAGAGGGTAGAGCCCTCATGATGGGATTAGTGGCCTAATAAGAAGAGGAAGAGAGAGTGATCGCTCTCTGCATGTACACACCAAGGAAGGGCTACGTGAGGGCATAGCCAGAAGACGGTGTCTGCAACACAGAAGGGAGTTTTCACCAGGAAGCAAATTGGCCAGCGCCTTGATCTTAGATTTGCCAGTCTCCAGAACTGTGAGTTATACGTTTCTGTTGGTTAAACTACCCAGTCCACCGTATTTTGTTATGGCAGCCTAAGCAGACTAAGACAGCTCCAGAAAAAGAAAAGAAAACAAAAACAAAAACAGGAGACAAGAATGGCAGAAAGATGATGGTTGTTGAAGCTGAGTTTTGGGTATACAAAGGCTCATTATACTATTTTTTTTTTCTAATTTTCCTCCTGTTTGAGATTCTCCATAATAAAAAGTTAAACGTGAAATCTTTATGGTACTGATACATGAATAGATAGATAAGCAAATGGAAAAGAATAGGGAGTCCAGAAATATATCCCAATACAAGTAGGAATTTAGTAAATAAAAACATGGCATTTCAAATCGGTGGGGAGTATTTAAATAATACTGGGACTACAAGGTAGATATCTAAAAAAAAAATTGAATTCCTACTTTTTTTTCAATTTGATAAAAGATTTGACTGAAAAAAATTAAACCATAAAATTGTTAGAAGAAAATATGTAAAGCTATTTTAAAAATTGTAATAGTTCTGGAGTGGGAAGGGTCTTCCTGAGTATGATACAAAACCTTGTGTGGGGTCAAAAACATAAATAAAGTCAAAGATATATGTAAATCTGTGAAAAATATTTGCAACTCATGTCACAGTCAAGGGTTGATTTCCTTTCCATATAAAGTTCTTGAAAATCAATATGATAGACATTTCTCCAAAGAGGATATAGAAATGATTAATAAGCATATGAAAAGCTTAGCCATTAGGGAAATGCAAATCAAATCACAACTACCACTTAGCTATAACAAAACAAACAAACAAACAAACAAACAAGAAGAAAATAACAAGTGTTGGGAAGGATATAGAGAAAATGGAACTCTCATACACTGCTAGCAAGAATGTAAAATGGTGCAGCTGCTTTGGAAAACAGTTTGGCAGTTCCTCAAAATGTTAGACATAGAGTTGCCATATGACCCAGCAATTCCACTCTGAGTATCTACCAAAGAGAAATGAAAACATATGTCCACCCAAAAACTCGTACATGAATATTTACAGTATCATTATTCATAGTAGTCAAAAAGTAGAAACAAACCAAATGTCCATCTACTGATGAATGAATAAACAAAAGATGTATAATCACACAATGGAATATTAAAAACAAAAAGGAATGAAGAACTGATACATGTTATAAAATGGATGACCTTGAAACGCTATGCTAAATGAAAGAAGCCAGCCGCAGAGGACCACATTTCATGTCATTAAATTTATGTGAAATGTCCAAAATAGGCAAAACTATGGAGAAGGTAGATTAGTGCTTGCTTAAACCTGGGAGGTGTTGAGGGTGAGGGTTGTGTGGGGAGTGACTAATAAACTCTGTGTCACTGTGTTTCTTTTTGTGGGGGGAGATGAAATGTTCTAAAATTAGGTTGTGGTGATGGTTGCATAACCCTGTGAGTATGCTAAAACCACTGAACTGTATACTCTGTGTGGGTGACTTTTATGGTATGTGAATTGTATCTTAATAAAGGTATTAACAAAAATCCAATACAAACAAGACCAGACACACAAAAGGAAAATGGATAATGAATATAACCGGACAGTCTATGGAAAAGGAAATACCTTGTTCAACTTCACTCATAAGAGAAATGAAAATTAAAGGTACAATGGATACCATTTTCACCTATTCAACTGGGAAATTTTAAAGCAAGTGTGACGACATGATGTTAGGCAATAGGGAAACCAAGATCGTACAGCCTCTGAGGAGGGCAATTTGGTAATATCGATGAGAATTACACATGCACACCCTTTGCCCCAGTATGAAGCTGTCATGTGCCTCTGGACTGTCTGCCTCTAGCCTTGTTTCACATGAGATAAGAAGCCATAAGTATTTAAACTCTTATGTTGGGCTTTCTGGCATGTGAGACCAAAATGAATCATAACTGATAATTCCAGCAATTCTGCTTCCAGGAATTTATTCTATAGGTTTTCCCATATATGTTTTGTTAGAGCTGTGGATTGGGAGCTTTCTAAATGTCCATCAAAAAGAAAGGAGTTAAATAAATGATGGTACCTCCATAAGCCTCCCACAGGCAAAACCATGTGGCTTTTATGTGCTGATGATGTACAACGACCTCCAAGATCCCTGTGTGGGAAATGCTACCTTTTGTGCAAAAAATAAAAAATTCTATATTATAAATATAAATATATGTAAATATACGTGTAAAGATTTATATTTATATCTATATTTATTTATAGTTATAGTTATAGTTAGTTATTCATATTTATATTTATATTTATTTATATTTATATTTATATATACACTTTAACCTGGGTGCCTCCGTGTCTGGGAACTGGGTGCTGGAGGACTGGGATGAGAGTCTCACTTTTTGCTACATATCCTTTTTGTGCTTTTGGACTTGATGCCACGTGTACCTTTACTCACTCACAAATAGTAAGCAGAATAAGGAATGCAGGGTCCGGACCGACGGTGCGCGCAGCGAATGGGACCCTCCCTTTGCTCTTACAACTACTGGAATTGAGAGCTGCTTCCAGATTTGCAGCTTCCCCAGAACATCGAGAAAGTTTGGGAAGCACAGCCTTGCTGCCGGAGCTGCATTACCGGTCCTGGAGACTGGCTGTAAACTTTCTGTGTGCCTTTAGGCTGGTCCCTTGCCTTCGCTGAACCTCAGTTGGATCCCCTGACCACTTACAGGCTTCCCAGATCCCAGGCTCTGCACCTGAAGGTCGGCCAGTACGAGGGTCACTCCACAGCCACTAGATGGCGTGCTGCCTCTGCTGATAAAGGACAGGTGCTGTGGCTGGGGCCACCCAGCTTTTAAAAACGAGGATTTAAACATCACAAAAGCAAACCCACAGCAGTATCTTGGGCATTGTAGGGTGAATGATTCAAGGAAAGCAGGATGACAAAAATCAGCTTCTCTGGGCTCCAATGGTGGAGGATGTAGTCAGGCGTTCTCAACCAGGATAGCAGGATGGACCAGCTTAAGAGGTTGGCAGGCCCCCAAGCCTGGCTCAGGGTTCCATCCAGTCTCCCTGTCAGTTCTGGATGCCTTGGCTGGGGCAGAGAACCTTGAAGGATGTGGGCTGTGGAGTCATTGTGGCCAGGTCTGTTGACCTTTCTGTTTCCCATCTGTGAAATGGGTATAATAATCATAGCTGCCTGAGAGAGGTGACCTGGCAGATCAAGTATTATATTTAGTTCTCTTAGCAGTCTCTACCCTTGACACGTTAGAAAAGAAGCTGCCTCTGCAGAGTCACCTTCTCCTGGGGATTGATATACACGACACAGAGCCTGGATGGGAGGCATGAGGACTTCTCGGAGGAAAGAGTTCTTGTTTCAGGCAGTGGTATCCTGAACTATTTTGGAGACAGAGCTAATCATTACTGGGTCAGAAGGCATTCCCGAGCCATCCAATGTAGACAGTTCCCAGATTTTACTTTTTATGGGGACATGTGAGGAAAGTACTGCGTATCTTTGCTTAAAAGCGGTTCTGTTTAAATATTAGAAAATGTAAACTCTATGGAATAAGAAGGGAAGATGGCCTTTTTAAGAAGTTTTTGGCCAAAGCCAGTGTTTGAAACTGCTGCAAATCAGTAGGGCTCTTAATGTGCAATTTTTAATGACTCTGGGCAAAATGACCTTTTCTCCACAGCAGAGATGGGCTTCAGTTAGGAGGCGGCAGGGAGAGTAACTGCACTAGGGAGGACAGCTTCTCTTGAGTGAAAAGTGAGTCTGAGAGAGAGCTCAAACACCTCCTTGCGGACTTTCCCAGCGTCTCCCCAAGCTATGTGCCTGGTGCAAGAGGCACCCTTCTTTTTCCACACAAGGGGGCTACTTGCGTACATATGAGGCTGTGCCTTCCAGAAGGGGCTCCTTTTCAATTCTGCCAAGCGGGCATTCAGCTTGCTTTAGCCCTGAGGGAGTGGAATGGAAATTGGTTTTCCTTTCTCCAAAGTAGAGAACCATTGTCCTTTGCTTGATGCCTGGCTTGTGCAGCAACACCCCTTGGGGCCTCGTGGTTGCTGTGTTGCATCCCTGTACCTTGAGGGATCACGTGACATTGGTGACACCATGCTTACAGCCATTTTGTGTTGGGGTGGGTAGAAGTTGACCAGAGGTGCTGGCAGCCTCCCCACTGACCCTCTGCTAAGTATGTACAAGGAACTTACACTCCCAGCCCGGCCACCAGGACATACTGAGCTGTGGGTGGGTGCGCTAGGCTCACCTGGGTGGGCCATGTTCGATACCTCTGCATCTTGTTCTTTATAAACTGCTTTTTTTTTTTTTTTAGGAGATAACAGTGACATATAATAAACTGCACATATTTACAATGAAGAATTTGGTAAATTTCGATGTATGGGTATAGTACCTGTGAAACTGTCAGCGCAGCCAAGATTGTAAAAGGCCCTATTACCCCAAACCTTCCCTGTGCCTCTTTATGATACCCTTCCCGCTGCTGCCCCTATTCCCCCGTAACTAGAGATCTGGTTCTGTCCCTCTGGATTAGTTTACACATCCCCAGCTTTGTATAAATGGAATCCTACAGAGTGTACTTCTTTCACGCAGCATGATGACTTGAGACTCGTCCATGCTGCACAGATCACTGGTTCCTTCCTTTGTGTTGCTGAGTAGGGGGTCGTCCTTGGCATGGATGTCCTCCGTTGGTTTATCCATTTACCTGCTGGTGGATGTTTGGGTTGTTTCCAGTGCCGTTTAGAGCTCTGCAGCATGCGTTGATGTGGAAGGAACGCTAATCGGGGAGCCTGGAGCCCCTGGCTCTGTCACCCACCTACTGCGTGCACAGCCCCTCCCCTCTCTGAGCCTCAGTGTCCGCTTCTAAAACAAAAAGCAGTGAACTCATGGCTCCTCAGGTCCCTCCAGCTCTGACATCAGCTGTCTGTGCCCCCACATGGTTCCAGCACTCCACGCCCCACCCCACCCCGCTGCACTCGTAGTGACAGTGGGAGCTGATGGCAGGGGCTGGGCCTGGTCAGGCCAGGGTGCTCTGGGCATCGCATTGCCCAGGCCTCACTCTGGAGCCCCGAGGAGGAAGTCTTTGCTGCTCATCAGCTCCAGTGAGCTTAGGCTAAGGACTTCGGAATTAGCAAGGGCTGCCTCGCTGGCCCATGAATCCGCTGCACTGCTTGTCCGGGCTCTGCTGGAGCACCCCAGGGACAGGTGTCTCTGCCTGGGCGCTGCAGCCCCACCCACCTTGGTAGCAGAAAGCTGATCCTCTGAGTCTACATGCCCTGGGGCCCAGGCAGGGTGGGGTGAGCTGAGTCCCTCCCTCCCTGGCTGACTGGCCACCCTCCCTGCCTCCCAGCAGCCTCAGCAGTGCCCTACTTAGACCCCAGGGAGGGGTCTGCCCATCTGTTCACGCGCTGGCGAGGGGGCGGGATGGCGGTAGGTTCAGATGGCGTCTGTGGTGTCAGATCTGTAAGATGAATCCCAGATCGCTCAGGTCTTGGGAACACTGTGATTTCTCTGCAGCCCGATGTCACCCCACCAACCTGCTGCTCCCTCTCAGGGGATCAGAAAGGGCTGTGCTCAGGCTTACCCTGTCTTCCAGAGGCCACTGAAACGGTTGCCTGGCAGGGGAACCTGGGAAGCTGAGAGAGCAGTGGCACAGTGAGCCAGAGGGTGTGGTGGCTGGGAGTGCAAGACAGAGCACGTAGCCTTGGGGTCGAAACCTGGTTCTGCCACTTACTGGTTGGATGACTTTGGGCAAGTGGTGTGACCTCCCTGAACCCAATTTCCTCACCCAGGAGATGGAGACAACTGTGCTGAGGACCTAGTGACACACTGAGCCCAGCTCCTGGCACTTGCTTAATACATTTTCCTTGCCCGCCCACCCTGGACCCAAGTGCCCCAAAGGCTCTGAACATCAGCAGTTTCCTGTGGCAGATCTTGACTCTTGGGGCCATCCTAAGTGTTCCAGTGACTGCTCTCCCATCTCCTCCCCTCAGGGACAGACCCGTTGTCTGACGGAGGAGTCAAGGTTGAGCTGCGAAAGGGATAAGAAGGGCAGCGCTCAGCGCATGAGCTGGGGCTGGGATGCAGGCCGGGCAGAGCTGAGTTCAATGAGGGAGCCCAAATGAGGTGCGGTGGGGCATGCAGGCTGAGCCAGGCGAGGAAGCAGCTGCTATTTTCAGGAAACCCCCAGCCCGGGTCGCTGACGTCCTGGGGGGCGGGGGGCGAAGGAACTGTGGATTGGAGTCCAGCCACCCATGAGCTTTGATTAAACAGACAATTTTAGGGCACAGATAAAAAGACGTGGTAAGTAGCTGGGACCAGTAACGGTGCACCGAGAGCAAGCTGGAATAATAAATGTCACCCTGAATTAAGGGTCCTCTGTGAGGTAGGGCCTGTTCTCTTTGATATTTTCATCAAAGGCTTGAATAATGGCACAGAAAACTGGATTATCAAATCTGTGGGTGACATGGAGCTGGGAGAAAGCGGGATAGATTTAATGGTGAAAGCAACTCCAACACCTGGGACATCATCAAAAGCCCGGAGCCACCCAGAGGAGATCCCGCAGTGCTGTCGGTGAGAGGCTGCACGGACGTTAAAAAGAGAACTGCTCAGCTTCAGCACCGGAGGGGCCCGGCTCCAGGGGGCATAACAGGCCCTAACTTTCTCTCTTTCTCTGGAATTTACCACCAGAATGCACACCCGAGGACGAAGGGATGTCCTCAGTCCTCCCTGGCCTGGATAAATGAGCAGGAGATCAGAAGGAGGAAGGAGACCCACTGTAGTTGTGAGCCGTCGGTCTGCAGGAAGAATGCTATGGCTCCGACCCACTCTCTCAACCCAGCCACGTTGGGGCAGTGGGCTCCCCGGAATCACTCATAGAAACTACAAGAAGGAGATGTGGCATCTTCTTCCCACTTTGGGTGTCTGCGTTACAAATGAACGTGTTCCTCCCTCTGCCTGTTTGAACGAGGGTAAAGGGCACTGGGAAGAGGTGGCAGAGTCATTGCGGGCTGCCTGTGCTCCCACTGTCTGGCATGGTCAGGATGTGTGAGTGTCCTGTGGCATAAGTGGACATTGGAATGTGACTGGGCCACCTTCGAAGTTTTACAGTATTCCACCCAAGGGGGTTGGCTGTAGGGCCAGAGGAGGCTGGGGGGCAGGGAGGGGACTTCCATGGGCTGGAGCTATGGGTGTGGGGACATTGGATGGCCCTTCTGTGGAACAGGGCAGTGAGGAGACTCCTGTATGGGTTCTGAAAATCCCACATGTGGCCCCGGACAGCCAGCACTTGCAGTCAGGCCACACAGAGGGCTTGCATTGTCTTTCTAGTCCCTCTTCCCCCTCTTCCCCGGCCTGACTGTGGAACAGCCAGAAATAGAAGATGGGGTGGGGGAGGAGAACGTGTCTCCTCCCCTTTCTAAGTCCCTTGGGCTGAAGGAGGATCTATTCCGGGAGTAGGGAGAATATTAGCATTAAAATTGATCTGAGATTAAAGTTTGAAACTGGACTGGACTGGACTTCCCTACACTCAAAGGTGACCACGAGCTTTGGAATTGGCCCCATCTGTTACTTAAGAGACAGGAATGGGAGACTCAATCTAATGTTGCTAACGGCGGTGCAGGGAGGAAAAACAAAGCCATTTCTTCCTTGTGGCTCACCGGGTTCAGACAGTGCAATAATCCTGTTGCAAGAGCCGGTGGGCTTTGAGGCTTTCAGGTGCCAGGAATGAAAAACCCATCTAGGTCTTTCACTTTTCATCTCCGTGACAAGCGGCCCTGAGATCAGGGGTTCCAGGGACCGCTCGCTCAGTGTCACAGTGACAAGTCCGCTCTCCACCTCCTCTGCCATTCTCACTGTGTCCGTGATGTCTTTTCTCATGCTCACAAGGTGGTTGCAACTGTCCCAAGCATCACACGTAAATCTGGCAAGGCCCGGGTAGAGTTGAATGGTGCTTCCTCCCCTATGATTTCTTTTAGGAGAAGGAAAGCCTTTCCTAGTAGTCCCAGCAGACTTCTCTGAAGAACCCATTAACCAGAATTGAACACCCTCATACCTAACCCAGTCTTTGGAAAGCTATTCGAGGTCACCACGATTAGCTTTGTCCCTAGAACTGGAGTTGAGGAAGGGTAAGCACCTGAGGAATGTCAGCCCTTTGCCATCAAGGCAGAAGGGTGCAGGGAGAGCTCTTACTGGGTAACCAACCGTGTCTGCCACAGTGGTTCGCATGATAAATTTCAGTGAGGGGGTCGGTGGACTGCAAGTATGAGATGGTCGCCTATAAGTCAGATGCACTCTTAGGCTGCATTAATAGGAGAAGAGCACCCAGAGCAAGGGAGGAGATGGTTACCACCTCTGTGCTGGCTGGACCACGCCTGGTATATCAACTCCCAGGGGAGAGGTAAGCTGAAGCTCTTCCAGAGAAGGAAACTAGGCTGGTGAGGGCTCTAGATGCACTGTCATGAGAGGTGGGGCTGAAAGAACAGGGCATTTAACTTGAAGAAGATGGGCTCCCCTGCAGGGAGCCATCTTGAATCTTTTAGAGTGATGCTCACAATGCAGGGAGTGACTTCGTGTGACCCCAGAGGGCACAGCCAAAATGGGAAGCAGTTCTGGTCTTCAGGGAAGGAAGACATTTATGGTTATTAGAGCTGCTGTTCAATGAATGAAGGGGCTGGCTCAGAGAGAAAGGGCCCTGTAAATCAAGGCTGTGTAACCCGTTAGGGGAGCTATTGAGGCACTTCTTGCTTTGGGGGGAGTCTGGACTAGATGCGTTCCAGGCATGGATGTGCAATGCAAAGTGCCTGAGCTTTAGAGTCAGAGGGTCCTGAGTGGAGCCTTGTCATTTACCAGCCGCGTGACCTCGGGCAAGTCACTTAACCTCTCTGAGTCCCACTTTTCTCATCTACCAAAATGAAGGTAAGAGTACCTGCCTTGCAGGGTGGCTGTATGGTAGGGACCCTTAATTCTCTGGCATGCTTTTACCTTCAGAGAGAAGGTGCTGCCAGCTGCACAGTACCTGCTAGCAGCCAAAAGTCTCCTTAGAGCTTTTTCTGACCTGGGACGAGGGCAGAGTGAGAATTTTTACTATAAAGATGAGGGCAGAGCACAACACAGCCCAGGCCAGTATCCCTGCCTCCGCAGCACCCTGCTTTCCTAGGTTGGGCCTGTGAAGTCTAGGCCAGTGCCTCTCACACCCCGATGCTGGGGCCAGAACAAGCCCAGGGATATGGACCTTCTTCCTGCCACTCTAATATGGTAGTCAGACCAGAATATTTCATAGTCAGGGATGACCTGGTCACATACTCCCTCTTCTGGGGACCAGAACCGTGGAAGAGTGTTGACCTGGAGAGTTGGCCTGGGGTGAAGCCATGACTTTTCCCCAGGAACCGTTAACCCCTCCGGCTGAAGGGCAGCGGCTGTTGGCTGCCCTTGATCCAAAGTCTAGGGTTCTGAGCAGAGTTTGTCCAGGGCACACAGTGCAGTGGGTAAAATGTTCATAACTCCTTGTCTCCTTTTGCTAATGGGGTCTGTGGCTCCCCAACCCATGGGAACCAGCCCAGTAACCTTTGTAGGACACTCGTTGGTCCAGAGTTACTGGGCTGGGCTGCAGCCTTGGTCCAGCACATCAGTAGCCAAGGAAATGCCTCGTGGTCTGCTCAGCGCTCAGATATGCAAGTGAATGTGAAACAGTCCCTGCCTTCAGGACCCTGTGTCTTTCTGAGTTTTAGTGCTGTTGTTTGCAAAATAAGGGTGTTGGTCCTCACCTGTCACAGAGTTGAAATGATGAAATGAGAGATGGACGTGAGAGAGCCTTGTAAGTACAATGAGCTGTGAGTATGGATTCTTGAGGAGTTCACAATCAGGGAAGGTTATGGAGGTCAATTCCTACACAGCCCCTGCTAAGGGCATGGCACCACCCAGAAGGCCCACCCCTGCAGCTAGGAGACTGAGGGGCGGGGATGTGGGTTTCCTATTTGTCTAGATGTAGATGTGGGAAATTTCCAGCATGAGAATGACTCAACTCTAGAGATTAGCAGCCTTCATCTGAAATCAGTCAGAGAAGGCTGGGCCCCCACTCTGTGTGTGTGGTGGTGGTGGTGGGATGGGGGTGGGTGGGAAGTTAGGGGCTAGTCCTGGCTACCCCCTTATCTTGCTTCATGGCCTTGAGCATCTCGCTTCCTCTCTGTAAACAATAATCCTTTCCTTTGACAAAGAGGAGCTGGGCCAATGGTCTAGAGGAGTATGTGTACGTGTGTTTCTTTGCAATCTTTGACAGAGGTGGTGACAGTGCTTGAGGCTATTGTTCCAGCATCATTTCCACCTGGGCAAGAGGAGGGAATGGTGTCCCGTTTAGGGCTCTAGTACTGGGCTCTTCAGTAGCCCCTCAGGAATCGGAGTCTAAACTGGCTTTGGGGGTGAGAAGGGGCATCAGCTGCATGCTCCTCAGTGGAGATGGTGAGGTGTACCCTGGGTTGGGGAGGCTGGCATGGTCAATACGGGCAGTTGCTCCTTCCTCTGGCAATATATCTGTCCTGAAGAAGTCCTCCCCTAGCCCTGGTCAGCCCTATGGGTCCCTGGCTCCTTGAGATGAGTTGTGGGTTGCCATTGGGCTTGGAGGCAACACTGAGCCAGTAGAAAGAGCTAAATAGCCTTACACTTGGGCGTGGGAGGACCTGGGGGAAACGGGATTTCTTAGTTCCATCAGAATCTGTCATCTTCCAAGGATGACATTTTAGGTTACAGCCTCCCCTCTTACCAAGGTTCTGAATAAGAAACGACACGTCCTAAACAGCTCTGTGATTCTGCCAAACCTTTGCCGAAGACATGGACGAGCTTGGGAACATGATGCAGTGAGGCGGGTGAGAATGAATGTTTCGGAGCCATCGAGCCTGGGCTCAAATCCCAGCTCTGCCACCAACCCACTGCCTGGTCTTGGCAAGTGAGCTGCTCTGAGCCTTGGGTGCAGCTGACACATAATTGAGAATAAAGTATGTATTTGGTAATGTCATGGCCTTCAGTTATGAAAGGACTTACAAACAACTCTTTTCAGAATTTATTGAGGGGTTGATCGTCCTTCTCTCTTCATCAGACAATGAGATTTCGATAGATCAACACCCAAAGCGTGCTCTGTCGAACACAGGGTGTGGAGAGGTGCCACACAGAGGGTCTAGTGTTGGGCATGAGTTTGGGCAAGGCTTAGGGGTGAGCAAAGGTGGGCAGCTGTGTTCACTGCAGGGCTTATCAGAACTTTTACTAAGCTAAGATGCTCTGTGAAGCAACATGGGCGAGTGACATGTACAGTGTTTCCCCAGATTCACTTGACCAAAGAACCTTTTTCCCACAAGCCACACCATGGGACATGTTTTGGGAAGAGTCGTTGTCGAAGGTCTCTTTCTCTCTTGGCTTCCAGGAAGCTTCTTTCTCCGTCTGATGCTCCCACGGAGTAACCACATCTGCCAGGATCTTGGTATATTTACACCCCACCCCAACTCTGCGGTGCTGATTTTCTAATTTCATTTTGTTGTGCATATTTTTTAATGCAGGTTGCCTCGGATGCTGTGTGGAAGTGAGGGGGGCGGGGAAGGCATCGTCTGGAGATAAAGAGCCCACACGAGGATCACGGGCAGTTCTGAGGAGCTATGGGCAAGGGCTGGGGTGCAGTTCACTGCAGCCATGATTCTGATCGCCCCTCAGAGGACTGAAATGAGTGCAGCCCCTTGGAAATTCCTTCGAGCTCTGAGAATTTCATCCTGAGCGATGAAGAAAGGAGGGCAAGCGTCAGCATGTTTATGTCCTACAAGAACTGTTTAAGAAAGTAAAAGCAGCCTCGGTCTGGTCACTGCTGACCTCAAAAGTGACATCATTTCTGCTGTTGTTGCACTAAGAAAGACAGAGGCAGGGGGCCATGGGCAGGAAGCCGAGGCTTTTGATGAGGTGGTCTCGGGTGCGGGTGAGCTCACAGAAGTTTGGGCTATGCTAAGGGCTACGTGCCAATGAGAAGCATGTTTCAGAAGCCTGTCTGCGGCTGCAAGGAGCATCCAGGAGCACTGTCACACTGTGCCCTGCCTCCTGGGGAGGTGGCGGTGCAGGTGCCACCATGTCTTTCTTTGCTCTCTGAATCCCCAAATAAATAGATTTCTCTATATCTTTCAGTTGACCTATGTGGGTAGGTGGGAGGGCTGGAAGAGAGTGCCCCGACCCCGACTCCCTTTATTTCTCCAGTGTATTTCAATCTGCAGGGAGCAAACCATCAGTGGGGAGAGAAATCAATGTAGTGTGTCGTGACCAGCATTTCATAACATGAACTAGAACAGACAGTAGTAGAATGCTTTGTCCATAGTAGGGGTTAAGTATTGCTTCATGAAAGAAATATAGATGGATGGGCATATAGATAGATGTGGGGTTGCAGTGTAAAAGGCATTACTGTGGCTTGTACTCAGTGACGTCTGGAAGCCACTGGCTAGCCGATTCTGGGGCTGGCACCTGCTGGTCAGGGTGCATCTGCTCCCTGGGTCTGTCCTGGGCTCTGAGGTCCATTCCCCAGGTGAATTGTTTCTCTACATCCAGAGAAAAATGTACTTTTAAGAAAGGTGCTTGTGATGTGTCTCCCTTTGAAAAAGACATTTTTTTGTGTCAATCAGGCCTGCTGGAGGAGAAGGGCACCCCAAATCCTGGTGATGGACATGTCACTGTCAGCTGGGGTGTGTCCAGGTGGCTTCTGCAGGCTTTGTGAGGAGGGGGAGCACTGGACTTGGAATCCCCAGTTCTGGATCTAATCCTGTTCTGATTCATTGCTCAGTAACTCAGGACAAATGACTTGCCCTCTCTGGGTATCAGCTTACTCATGTACAATGGGAGACTTGGACCAGGTGATTTCTTTTCTAAGGTCTTGTTCTTATAATTGTTCCAGGGTGACACTGAGAAAATCTGCATCTTGGAAGAACACACAAAGGAAGCAGTGTCGCCCTCAGGCTTCTCCTCCCTGAGGTCCCTGGAAGCAAGTGTCTAGTCAGCCCAAGGTGCACCAGCTGTGTCTGCAGACCCCGGTGGAGATGGCTGATCCCGGCAGCCCAGGGTAAACAATGACAGAGGCAGCTGAGCCTGAGCCTGGTCTCCATGGACAGCATTTATTAGGCGCCATTCTCAGTGTGAAGACAGATAGGCAGGAGGGACAGAAGGGAGGCCGTGGCAGCCGCAGCCTTTGGGGTCCAGGGGCTGCCCGGGGTGGGGGTGTGGGCGTGGGGGCATGTCACCCACACGTATTGCATATTCTGTGGCAGTGTGCCCAGGCATAAGGCATTGGGGAAGCAGAAAGGCTGCCTGCAGTGGGAGGGGTGAGGAGAAGCAACACTGGCCTTCCGGTACCCTGGGAAAGACCCGGCCAGAAACCGAGCAGTCTGCCAGCTCGGCTCAGGGCCATTCAACCTCCTTCCCCACTATCTCCCTGTGACTTTGGTTGTGGCTCCCTCGGGACTGACAGGACAGGACCCTTCGAGGGCAGGGTCACACACAGGACAGAGGCAGCCAGCACTACCCCCCACCCTGACATAAACACAGACAGCGGCCCTGGGTCCTGGGCCCTGCTCTCCTTGGCACGTGGGCCGCCAGTACCTCCACACTGAGACAGGGCTCACGCACATACCAGGCCAGAATTCTCCCCTCCCAGCGGTTCCCAGAGGCCAAGCATACAGTTGGGGTCGGGCCGAGGTTGATCACCCTGTGCACCCCCCGCCCCTCGCTCCAGCTTTCCTGAATGCCAGGGTTGGCCGTGCTCAGCAGTGCTAAGGCGCTGAAATGGGGACAGCATGGGAGGACAATATCAAGAGGTGAATGGCCCCTCACCTACCCCTTGAGGCTGTCTTGAGTCATGGTACCAGCTCTAGCTCTTTGCTCCACAGTGGAGCCTAGGGTCTCGTGTCCACCTGCTGCTCTCCATCTGGGCTTCCGGGTTGCAGGTGGGGTAGGCAGTGGGCACACCAGGTCTGAGCCCCCCACCTGGGAGGGGGGTTCCTTGATGCAGGTGGGACACAGGCACCAACAATGGCTGTGGGTCAGGGATAATGTCCCAGTAGGGTATGCCTGCCATCTCTCCAGGCTGCTCTGCCCAATTCTCAAACTCCTAGAGCCTTAGCTCCTGGCCTTTGTCCATGAGACTCCACCTTGCTCGCTTTGATCGGAGGACTTCCCTGTTTGTAAGCAAGGTCCTACCCTGCCTCAGGGGTGCATTCAGAGCCCTGACTTCAGGCCATGTGGAGTAGAGGCTGAGTCCCAGCATTGGCTCAATCCTGGGCCCTGGGTCTGGTGAGGTCCCAGATGCTCACGTGATGCCAGTGTACAAGGCAGGAGCATTGCTTTCAAGGGCAGGCAGAAGAGTCGGAAGGAAAGAGCACCCAGGCTGGGAGCAAGCAACCTGGGTTATTGTTCCCCTTTGCCTTTGCTATCGGTGTCACTTTGGGCAAGTCCAGTCACCTGTCTGGGTCTCATTGTCATTTGTATACTGGGGATGAGAGCTCCTGCCCTGGTGACCTAACCGAAGTGTTGTGAGAATCAAATGACGTGAAGTCAGGGAAGGGTTTCCAGAGGCTAAAACCCATTCCGTAATTGTCAGAGTTGGTCATTGTCAGCAGTGGCTGAGGTGACAAGTATGAAGTTTTCTGTTGATTCCAAGGGCAGTGTCTGGAAGGCTGGACTCCATCTGACCCCTCTGAGAATGTGACTGGAGGCCAGTTAGCTCTCACCTGCCAGCAGGGCCACTTTGCAGACTGGAGGGCCATTGCCTTCTCCCGCCCTTCTCTGCCCCTCCTACAGCCTGTCTGTCCTGCCTCTGTCTGCCGCATCGGGGACTAGCTTTAGGGTCTGCTGGGTTTCCACTTTCTCCATAACTGCAAAGCCATGCAAAACAACACAGAAGGTCCTGGGAAGTTGGGAGACACGGCTGGGGATAAGGAAGGGGAGTGGACTGAGTGGGGGTGACCTGGACAAAGACACCCTGGCTTTTTGAAGCCAAGGGAAGGTGGGAGACCTGGTAGGACGGAGGTATAAATAGAGATGCAAACGTACACGGAACACGAAGTCCCCTCTGGATGTGGGGTGGGGGTCTGGGTACCAATTGGGCCTCTGAGGACTGGGAAGCTCCTTAGATTTCCTAAGGGAAGGGAGGCTCCCGGCTTCTGCCTTCCCTCCCTGCTACCCTCCGCCCCAAGTTTCACATTCTCGGAATTTGCAGGGCGCAGATGGGGGCTCCAGGGGTCCTCAGAGCCCCGCTCCTGCCGGCTGGTGCGAGCAGGCACAGTCGGAGATGGGGAGGCTGGGGAAGGGTGGTGAGGGATGTGTGGGGCGCCCCACGGGCTAAAGGCGGCTGGGGCGAGCCCCTGGACAACCCCGGCAGCTCCTCGGGGGCAGGAGCCCCGCGCCGCGCACGCTCCCAGGTGCTCCAGGCCCCGCGGGGCGTTCACACGGAGCTCCTGCGCTTCATGAGGCCGCGGAAGGCGGACAGGCTGTGCAGGCCCGTGGACACGGAGCTGATGGCGGAGCGCTGCGCCCCGCTGCACAGGCAGCGGTGCGAGGGAGTGTCGCTGTAGCGGCCGCCCCCTCCCGGCGACGAGTGGCTCTGCTCGACGCACGTGTCGGACGTGGAGAGGTCCCGCGGGATGATCATGGGGATGGAGTACTGCAGCTTCTCGCGGCTCTTGTACCAGAGGCACGAGCACATGGACTGGAAGTGCAGCACCTCGGCGTAGACGTTGCGGAAGCCGCCGCCGCCGCCGCCGCCGCCGCCGCCCGCCGCCGTGGACGAGGCAGTGTCGGTGGTGTGCGCGCTGCCGCCGGCGCCGCCGCCACTGCCGCCGCCGCCGCCGCCGCCGCCCGCCTGCCCGTTGCGCGTGAGCAGCGCGCGGTGCTCGGCGTCGCGCTTCTCATCCTCCGCGTTCATGGTCATGAAGCGCAGCACCACGAGGTTGAGGAAGGCGCCGATGACCGTGAGCCCTGCGAGGATGTAGACGAAGCTGAAGGCCACATACTGCGGCTGCGTCTGCAGCGCTTGGTCCTTCTGCAGCGCCACGTAGTCGCCGAAGCCGATGGTGGTGAGCGTGATGAAGCAGTAGTAGTAGGCCTGGAAGAAGGCCCAGTGCTTCGTAGTAGGAGAAGGCTGCGGCGCCGATGCACTCTCAGTGTGCTGATGCACGAGAAGAAAGCCGATGAGCACCATGTTGGCCCATGGACACCTCGGCGCGCCGCATGCCCAGCCCCCTCTTGGTCGCCATATTTGTGCAGTCACGTACCTCACGAAGGTGTTGATGCGCTCGGCCCAGGCTCTGGAACATGACCAGCGTGAGCGGGATGCCCAGCAGCGCGTAGAACATGCAAAACACCTTGCCGCCATCTGTGCTGGGCGCTGCATGGCCATAACCTGGGGGGATGTGGGGGGAAGAGAGCACACACTATGGGGTCGCGCTTCCGGAAACCCTCCTCCCTTCCCCCTTCTCTGCTCTTCACCTTGTAGAGTCTGGCCTCTCCTTCATTCTAGCTGAAGAGAAGACAACACACAGTTGTGAGCATATCCTTGTCCCCACCCACTGTGCTAGTTCCTTACTGACGCTTTGTCCTTTGCTCTTGTGATGACTCGACAGGGTAGGTAGGAAAGCAGGAGGAAACAGGGAGGGTTAAGTGACTTTCTCGAGGTCACACCGTCTGGAAGCCGAGCAACCTGTATTTGAACTGTTCGCTTCAGAAACTTGACCTGTTTTCTCTACCTAGAGAGGGCGACTCGTGGGGCTGTTGGGAACTTTGTCCAGAGGCAGAAGGATGGTGTGGAGGGTACTGGCAAGTCAGTTGGGATACCTGGGTTCTAGTTCAGTGCTTATGGAACTGTTCCTTGTCCTCTCTGGGCCTCAGTTTCTCGATTCTAAGGGAGAAGTTTTGACTGAATGGGTTCTGACATTCTGTCATTCAGTGTGGAGGGAGGGAAACTGAGGCATGGATGACTCCTTGATGACTTCCCTGTTGCCAGCCAAAGCAAATGGGGCCCTCCACTCTCCCTGAGGCAGCTGGCCTACTAGTGTTGGAGAAGGAGAAAGGAGATGGCACCCCCGCCCGCTGGACAAATTAGTGCCCCAGGGTCCTCATTAGTCTGGACCTCAGGGTTATCCTCTGTGCCTGACCGCAAAGTAGGGTCTGTCCTCATGGGGAGGTGGCATTGACCTTGTTAAACAGGAGCCCTGGGTATCCTTCCGGGTGTTACTATCACCAGCCAGACGATCCCGACCCCTGTCTCCCCCTGCTCCCCGCTGCCCCAAGCCAGGAGTCAGGCAGAGGCAAAGCCTCCATCTGCGCCAACCATCAGATGGCCTTAAGTCACGAGTTCTGCCTGGCGACCAGGAGGGGAAAGGACCCTGGATGGGAACTCAGAAGCCCTAGGCACAAGTTCTGGCATTGTCACTAGTGGCTGCGTGACCTCGGACAAATTACTCTCCATCTCTGAGCATGCTTCCTCATTTGTAAAATGGGGCCTACTGGTCCTTGCCCTGCTTCCTTCACTGGGCTGTTAAGATATTTATTACTTTCATTAATAGGATTCTTATGATAAAATAATGCTGGCAGGCTTTCCAATTTTTTTCCTCCTTTCTAAGCCTTATCAAAACTCAAGTAAATGTTACTTCTTCCATATAATTGCCCTGGATTCTTCAGAGCTGGAAGTGATCTCTGCTTCGTGTGGTACTGAGAATGTTTAGCTTTGGACTCTAGGGCCAATGTTACCCTGCCCCCAGCTCTGTCCCCAGGACTCCAACTACATATGTACAGATAAACACAAGGTTGAGGTAGTAGGGTAGGCACTGCTAGACCTCGTCCTCTTCCTTTCTAGTTACCCCCTCCTTATTGCCAGCCATGCCGTGGGGTATACCCAAAACACGTTTGACGACTGAATGGCAGAGCAAGATACTATGTGCTTTGGTGTCTGAATTCAAATACCGACTCTGCCATGGTCTGTGTTCTTTTAAACCTCGCTGAGCCTTAGTTTCCACATTTGTAAAATGGGGTTAATAAGTAGCACCTGCCTCACAGGGCTTTTGGGGAGAAATGAGTGAGATCATACATTTAATGCACTTAGCCTACAGCTTGGTACATATCAAGTGCTCAGTAACAGCTCACTATGATGAGTAATTAATGAAGTACCAGATTGCCCTCGCATTTCCAAGAGAGCAGCCGGGCTGGTGGGGGTTGGGGCAGCTCAGTTCCAGCAAAGTTGGCATCTCGGTCAGCCTAAGGCCATTTGATTCTCAAAGCTCAGAGAAGTCTGGGGACAGCTGCTTAGTGTGTGAGGCTGTGGGCTGCCCTTAGAATGGGCTTCCCTGGCTCCCGCCACAGCAGCTAGCTGGTGACTGTGCCAGGAGTCTGGACAGCTGAGCTGGTGAGCCGCCCTGCCTGGCCCGTCCATGCCTAGGCAGGGTGAGAACAGATTGTGCCCGCCAGCTCAGCCATGGCAGCCAGACCACAACTCACCTCGACAGCTGGGCAGGCCCTGCGCCAGAGTCGCTTCTCATTCTGTCCTTCCCTGTCCCCCAAACCAGCACTATTCAGGATGTCGGGAAGGGGGGCGTGGCACTGTGGATAGGGCTAAACAAGGGTTGGGTAGCATGGGCCTGGGCCCAGCCCCTCCCTCCCCAAGTTCACACATGCTGGCTCTGTGACCTTGGGCAAATCCGTCCCCTTCTCTGGACTTTTCTTGCCTCTGGGGGCCTTGAATTACAGCTGTTAATCCCACCTGGCTGCCAGCCACACCTGCCATCGGGGGTGAAAGATGAAAGTACTTCAGAACCTATGCAGTTTGAGACTGAGCAGTGGTGACAGAACAGCCATGATGGCATCTCCGCAGGGCAAAGTGGGCCTGACATTGCAGTCCTGGGGGCGAGAGCAATCTCTGTGGGCTCAGGTAGCCATATCCCACCATGAGGGAAAAGGACCCCCTCTCGCCACCACCACTACCTCCCCCTGTTATTGTTCATGGGATGTGACTTCTCCTGGCCCACCATCCTTTAGGAAGACCCAGTGCCCACCTGCCTAGAAGCCTCACTGCCCATTGTGGACGGCCTGCGAAGCCCTCCAGTTTCAGGGGGTCTCTCCCCAATCTGAATACAGCCCACGTCCCAGCTTGCCCAGTACTTTCCTCACACCGTCCTCCTCCCTGCCTCTGCCTCCCAGGTCCTGCGTGCCCGCATGCTTTCCTTGTCTCCCAGCTAGAAGTGAAATCTCCTTTCCTTCCCCACCTCCTGTTGAATTTAGTGGTTTTCAAACAAGTGATATATCCAGGTTTGATCAAAGGCTCTTATCAGGCCAGAGCCTCATGCCCCACTATAGCTACCATCCGGTCCAGGGTAGCCCAAGACTGGACATGCCTTACCCTTGGGGTTAGATGCCCCCAGGGCCCACCCTCACTTCCTACCACAGGCTGAGGTGTAAGGTCTTATTCTTCAGTATATTTTTAACTTTAACTGTCAAACACTTTCTACGAGGTCATTATTATGATTCTCTCCATTTTATATTGGAGCAATAAAGGCTAGAGAGACCTCGTGAGTTGGCCAAGGCCACTAGGACTTTCTGACTCATTGCTACTTTTAATGTCTCCAGCCCATTTATCACCCAGGAAGGCTGACCAGAATGGGAAACTGAGGCCCTGAGAGGGGAGCATTCCACTTGGAGCCTCATTCTGAGGCACAGCCCTGAGCTGTACTTGGCAGAACTGGCTATAGGGTGCAATGCCCAGGGAATCAGACGCTTCTCCAAGTATTGGGCCCAGGGTCAGCATGTGCCTGCCCCAGGGTCAGCATGTGCCTGCCCCTTTACCCATTCCATTGTCACTAGGTGAAAGGACAAGGGAGCTACGAGGACCTGCTGACGTGGGCGCCCAGCTTGGAGGGGTGCCAGATGGGGTGGAGCCCTCCCAGGGGACTGTGGAACTTCTGGGAAGTAATTGGGGGTTTGGCAAGTCCTTGCTGCCTGCCAGCAGGCCCGCTGCCTGCCTGGTCCTTGCCCACGTCAGGCTGGAGTTTATGAGGGAAGGAAGGTGGCAAAAGGTGGTCCCCATCTTCTCCCTCCTCCCTAGCACCATGTCTCTGGGTGAGGGGGTTCCATCTGTCCTTGTGCGTCACTGATACATATGAGGCTGTGCCCTGACTGATTCTCTGAGGACACTCCTTCACAGTATCCGAGGGACTGACCAGCCAGAACTCATGCCCTGACCATGAGACTCTAGCCGCTGCTTCTCAGAGCACTGACCGGGGCTGTCCCTGCCCCACCCCCCTCCCAACTGCCCTGCCTGAATCCACCAGAGACTTAAAGATTCTCAGAGCCAGACAGGCCCTTAGCAATCATATGGCTTATATTGTACAGATGAGAAAATGGAGGCCCAGAGAGGGAACGTGACCTTCTTAAGGTCACACAGCTAGTGAAGAGCAGAGCCAGGACCATAACTATGGATACTCAGTTCCAAACTCAATGCTCTTTTCTCTGCCCTCTGGCTCAGTATGACAAAAGTTGACCTGTTCACTCAGCCTTCCTGCATGGGAGCAACTGAGCTAAGAGGAAGGCCTTAGAACCTGGCTGGAGGCATAGAATTTACCTGAGGAAGCCAGGGTGGACGTAAAAATTAATTATAAATATTTTGAGGCAACAGGAAAAATAAGAGGTGAGTCGAGAACCTTTGGGTGTCATTTCTTCTATTCACTAAGGAGCTAAGAAATTGGCTGAAACTCTGCCTTCCAGGGAGATGCAGAGAGTTTGGGGTCCAGCCGTACCTCTTAGTGGACTTTCTCTCCTTGTGGCCTATTCTAGTCAAAGCACAAGTCTTAGTCCTTGGTAACGGCCTTGGCAGGACTGGGCTCAGCTGCCTGTTTCCCACTGACTTCGCATGCTCGCCAGCCTGAGTGCTTGACCTTGTATCCCTGGTCTAGCTGGCCACCAAGCCAGAACGCTGGCCACAGCCTTGGATGGAGGCAGGAGATCGGGGGAACACAGCCACTGGCGCCGAAGAGCTTTCAACTTCGGCCAAATTCCCTAATCTTCTAAGCGCCTCACTTGGCCCTGACCCTAACTTGCTTTGTGCCTTGGGCAAGTCCTTTTCCCTCTCTGGGCATCATCAATTTTCCTCATATGCGACATGGGAGGATAGGGCGAGATGAAAGGTTCCTACCTTTATTTCCTTGCTATGGATGACTTTTTTTTTTTCTCCCCTATACCCATCCATTCATGGAGCCTAAAGTTTGAAAGATTTTATTCACGAAGTACAACGTGTTGATCAATGCGATGTAACTATTACATAGGCCAGGAACTGAAGAGAGAATTATGTCAGCAATAATTAATTATTTTCCCGTCAAAATTAATTAAGAACACGTCTGCCAATCACAACTTCTGATGAGCAGGGGATAACTGATTCTATGAGACTGAATTAAGTTATCATTAGCTTTTGAAACACTGAAAATAGATATTTCTATTTTCTGCAGGGAAACTTCTGCAGTTTAGTGACATGGATGAGAGCACAGCCATTGGAGCCAAAGAGCTTTTAACTGTGGCCAAATTACTTAATCTTCCAAGTGCCTCAGTTTCTTCATCTGTAAAACGAGAATAGTAATGTACTTACCTCATAGAGGTGGTGTGGGGGATTTGATGAGTTAGTAGACTTAGAATGCTTAGGACCTTGAGATCAATAAATATTAATCGTTAGGAGGAATATTTGGGGGAACATCTAGATTAGATGGCCTTTCATGTTCCCTTTGGCACCACCATCCTATGATCAGTGTTTCCCAAAGTTAATTTCCTGGAATATCAGTTCCACGGACTGTTAATAACTGTTGGATGAGAAAAGGGTTGCTTGGTTAAATTAAATTGGAGGAAGGCTGAATTTACCAAGATTTGTTATCATTTGATTTCAGTGTCATTTTTTCAGAGCCATACACGTGTTAACGTGCAAAGCCAAAGTTGGGAGAATGCGCTGTTTACTCATTCATTTGACTTTCCAACGCTTTTTTCCAGTGTATATTGCTGGACGAGTGTTTTCTGGAGCCTAGTTTGGGAAATGCTCCTCTGTGGCGTTTCAAGAACTCTAAGGTTTGTCTTTCAAGACTTTGGGATTCTCTGATGTCCTGTCTCTGGTTGGTTTAGCCCTCTTGTAGGTTAGAAACACACAACCCTTGGCAATGCCTGGCTGCGATCTGTTTCCTGGTTCCCTGTAGACCTAGTTATCTAATGTAAATATGGGCACTGGCTGGGCTAATGTTTGCCCTGAGGGAAGATGGATGAGTGACCGGTGCCCAAAGGCTGTGAAGTCTGGGCCAAGCTGGGCTCAAACAAAGCTGGACATGGGGTGGGCCCTGACCTCAGGGTGTTGCCTGGGCCTGGTGGGGCAGCCAGAGAGGAGGAGGGGCTCAAGGGAGACAGAGGCAGCTCCAGGGGGCTGCCTGCAAGACATAGGTCCCCCAGAGGGGAGCCAGGTTCTCCTGCTGGACCTGAGGCTCAGGGCCACTCAGAAAGGCCCAGTAAGGACCCTGCCTCCTCACAGACAGGGAACAGCCCCTTTGGTCTGGAGATGGCAGCGGTGTGGAGCCAGGAAGTGGGACAGGAGGCTCGCAGGAGCCTAATTGGTGTGTTAAAGGAGATGAGGTGGAAGGAAGCTGGCAGCAGTACCCAGACCTTCGGGAGGGAGCGGCGAGGCTGCCTGGCTTGGTGGACTTGGGGAGAAGCGCAGGCCTTCCCCTCCATCATGTAGAGTTCGGCTCAGATACCACCTTTTCCAAGAAGAATTCCTTGAGCTGGAGGGGCTTCTCCCTCTGCCTGGCTCAAAGGCCCGTCCTTGTGCACTCACAGCTGCAGAATTTTACTGGGCTCTGAGCTCCTGGAGGGCCAGCAAGTCCCCTCAGCATCCTGCACAAGGCCTGGTGGGAGCAGCGGCTCAGAAAATGCTGCTCAACCCAGACAGTCCTGATATCTGGGGTGCAGAGAGGAGAAACCTTCCCTTACACCCCAGCAGGGGAAGGGGAGGCGGCCTTGGGAGAGGGCCTTTAGTGGCTCATATCTCCTGCCCTCCCTGTGGCCCCTAGGCCCCTGCAAAAGGAGGTCAGCTTCAGGGCCTCAGAAGGAATCCCCTCTGCCCGGGGCCTGGCTAAGGCCCATGCCAGCCCTGGGAAACCATCATGGCCTCATGGACCTGGGCTGGGGGAGGGACCAGTACACAGAACTGGGTCTGGAGTTTGTCCCTTCTAGGCCAGAGCTCCCGGGAAGGACAGCTCTGAAGCATAGCACCCTCCCTCCCTCCACCCTGCCCCTTTCCAAGGCCTCTCTTCCCGTTTTCCTGGCTCCTCTTTCAGTTCTTCTTCCACTCCCTACCAGCAGGTTCTCTCTTTACCCCTGCTGTCCTCCCAGGCTTTGCAGTGTAGGCCCACTGCTTTCTCTTCTCTTTCTTTGAGCTCTCTACCATCTACAGGTGCCCCTATTCCTCGGATTCAGGGTCCTCTGGTATAGGACAGCCCCCACCACTCCCATCCCCCACCTTCCGCAGGCCCTCGGGATCAGGGGGAGCGGAGGGGGAGGGTGCTGGTGTCATGGAAAATCCCTGCGGCAGCCAAGGTCAGTGTTTGCAGACACAGCCTGGCCTGGAGCCAGGCCTGCCTCTCTGGCCAGCTCCCTCCAGCCTATCCCAGAGGCTGGCTTTGCACAGGGGCCCTCAAAGGCACCCCAGGGCTGCTCTGGGTGCCTGGGACCAGAGGCTGCAGGGGCAATCAATTCTGGAGTGTGGGAGACTATGTAGTTCAACTCGCTCATTTTATAGATGGGTACACTGAGGCCCAGAAGTGGGCAGGACCAGCCCTAGGTCATAGCGAATCAGTGACAGAGCCTGGACTGGAATCCAAGGCCCTCTGTCTTTGCTCTGTCCTCCCTGCAGAAGGGGGCATCCTAAAATCTGTTCTGGAAGGCCAAGAATGGTGAAGGCTGTTATAAACTTCCATTAAATCAAGGGCTAGCTTGAGGTTGGGCTAGACTTGAGGCTGGTGATGGGGCCAGAGTAAGTAGCCAGATGATCAACCTTGGTCCTTGACCTCAAAATACTTTCCTTCTGAAAGTGCATCAGATGAAACTTCTCAGTGAAAGCATTTTGAAAAACATCAATGCGAACAAAGGAGAGGTCATTATTACACAAATTATGTAAGTCAATGGCAACGGTGGGAAATATTTTAGGAAGAATTTAAGACAGGGGCTGTAGTTAGGCTAGAGGCAGAGAACTTCAGCTGGGGTATCAGGAAGGGCTTCACAGAGGAGGTAGCCTGAACCTGAGTTCTGAGGGATGGTTGGAAATGCAAGGTTCTGATAGAGAGGAGCTGCTGAAGCAAAAACACAGTGCTAGGAAGATACATGGAGTGTTAGGAGCAGAGAAAATAGACCTGTCTGAGACTAGTGGGCATTCTCACAGATGGGGAGCCAGGGTGACCGGCACGCTTTCCCATGCAGGCCGCTTCCTGATACGCATCAGGAACCTTAGATATGTGTCTACCCGCTGACCCTGCAATGCCACTGTTAGAAATCTCTGCTGGGAAAATAACCAGAGATTGGAACAAAGATTTACGAACAAGAATGTTTATAGCAGCATTTTCATTGTGAAAAATTGTAAGCGATCCAAATGTTCACTGGTAGGGTTGGGTTAAACATATTAAGGTATATTTACGTGTTGGAATATTGTGCAGCCATTAAAGTGCTGTTTTTTAAGGAGTCTCTTAATTACCTAGAAAACCACCATAGAATGTTAAATAAAAAAGGTAGGATAGAATTTATTTATGTATAATGAAATCCCACACGAAACATATAAATATAAAAAAATGTATCTGTACACACATGCAGAAAGAGACGCTGGAAGGAAATATACTAAAAAGCTCATGGAGTTTATCTTTGAATTATGAGCTCATAATTAATTTTAATTTTCTTTTATATATTTTATATTTTCTACAAAAATCAGTTGTTTTTTATAAGTAGAAAGTGATGACTATTATAACACTAATGACAACAAAAATTTTGGTTTTCTTGGAGCAGAAAGTTCAGTAGGGTAGTGAAGGTAGATAAGGTGGGCAGGGGTTAAAATGTGAAGGGCTTTGAAGGGTAAGCGCAGGAATTCAAATCTTGACTTGAGGGCAGTGAGGAGCCACTGGTGGCTCCTGAGTAAGGACAGACATGCCAAAGAGGTGTCGAGAAGGACTTTCCTGGCAGGCCTGTGAGGGTCTTGGCGGTAGGAGATGGGGCAGGAGGATTCATTAGAAGGCCTCTGCATGATCCATGGTCAAGTGCTCAGTAGTGTACTGAGTTTAAGGAGGGGAGGGGAGGGAGGAAAGAGTAGATACACAATGTGTAAGATGTTCTTGCCTTTGTGGGTTTAAACTGAATCTCCATGAGGACAGGGAATTTTGTCTCGTTTGTTACTGCTCTATTTCCCATACCTAGAAGACAGCTTGGCACATCGCTGGCGTTTGATAAATCTATGTTGAATGAGTGAATTAAGGAGGGGAGGCATCAAAGATGAGCCTGAGGGTTGACAGGGATAGAGACAGGGAAGGTGGACAGAGTGCGAGGCCCAGAGCAGGTACTGTCACAGAACAAGGCAGCAACCCAGGTGGCTTGGCCAGGGAACAGACTTGGGGCCTATGGGGTCTGTTCTAGACTAGCTACTGTACCAGGTGGCCACGGCCCAGGCCCATGGCCTGCCTGCATCCTTATGAACAACTGGATAGACATGTGTGAGTTCAGAACTTCTGACGGATTGGATCTGGTGGGGTTTGAATTGCATGAATCCACCAGGGGCAGCTGGCATTGAGGAAGAATTCTACAGAACACTTTAAAGTGGACTTGGGCATTCAGCAGATGCCAGAGATACCCAGTCTTCTTCCTCCGTGTGCTCTTGAAAGGCTGCGTCTGAAACTTTGCCATCTTGCTGATCTGAGTCCTACGCTTATACTTTCTGGCGCTTCCCGTTTTGCCCATGGAGAAGTGAGTGGATGTTGGTATCCCCTTGTCAGGTTCCCCCCAAAAGGGCTGCAAGAGGCCCTGTTGGGTCATGGAGGCAAGAGTGGGCAGTCCAGTGTTCCCTGTTGTCTGTATCAGGAGTCCTTGAGTTGAGCATGCCCAGAGCCTGGCTGCCTGAAATCTCACCCTGTGGGTGGTGTTATAGGGGTGGAGCAGGGCCCAGAGGGACAAGGGTGCACAGACCAGGAGCTGGAGACCTGACTCCCATCCCAGCTCTGCCACTACCTTGCTATAGGAGAAGAGTTGGCAAACTTCTTTCTCTAAAGGACCAGATAGTAAATATCTTAGGTTTTTCATAGTCCACTTGGTTTCTTGCAACTTTTCAACTTTGACATTCTATCAAGAAAGCAGCCATGGATGATATGTGAATAAATGAGCATGGCTGTGCTCCAGTAAAACTATATTTATAAAAACAGGTGGTGGGCCAAATTTGGCCCATGGGCCCTAGTTTGCTGAGCCTGCTCTAGGGCCTCTGTTAAGGCATGTCAGCTCCCTGAGCCTCAGTTTTTCTTACTTATCAAATGGAAAGTTAGACTAGAGAGTTATTTCTTTTCTGACAAGTTATATTTTAGGATTTGATAAATCACTAGTTCCTGTTCCACGTACCATGCCCAGGATGGGAAGGAAAGGGGGAGTTTTAAGCAGGGTCTGGAGCCCAAAGCTGCATGTGGTGTTGGTATCCACAGCTCTTTGGAGAGCCATGGCTGCATTTCCACGTTTCTGAACACCGCTCATGCTTTTTTTCTCCTCCTGATGGGCTTCTACACCTTCATCGAAGCCCATCTCAAAAGTCACCCCTCGCTGTGAAGCCTTCCCTGATCCTACCCACCTAAACAATAGTGCTCCCGGAGCCCTTTGTCCGTCACTCACCGTGCTTCAAACATGAAGCCACTCAGCTAGCGGATGTATTTGAGTCCTTAACATGTTCAATGCTTTAAGTTCTAGAATAATAATAATAATAATTCTTGTATTTTACTTGTGTAGGGCTTTGTCATTTGCTAAGCAATTTCTATTCTATATATTCTCTTGTTTGAGCTTACACGGCAATCCTGTAGAGAGTGTTATTATTATTATCATTGATTATTATTATTATTTTACAGATGTGGAAACTGGGGCTTGGAGATGTAAAGTGTTTTATCTCAGGCCATTAATGCTAGAAGCAAACTTGAAATTCCATGGCAATTCTCTTTCCCCTGCACTCTTCCACAGGGACGGGAGTCAGAGCCGGGGGTCTGGTTCTACCTGTGTCACTACGATCATAGGCAAGACCCTGGCCTTCTCTGGGCCTGGAGTTCCTCCTTTGGGAAATGAAGAGGCTGGAGGAGCTATTCTTTAGGCCTTGTGATGTTCCAGGGCAGGGTCCTCAACCTTTTTGGCACCAGGGACCAGTGCTCCTATGAGGATCTAATGCCTGATGATCTGAGGTGGAGCCGAGGCGGTGATGCCAGCGCTGGGGAGTGGCTGCAAACACAGATGAAGCTTCACTCGCTCTTACCACTCACCTCCTGCTATGCGGGCTGCTTCCTAACAGGCCACAGACTGGTACAGGAGGGAGGCCCAGGGATTGCGGATCCCAGTTCTATGGTTCTGGGTGTTCAGAGGGGCCATATTCTCTAACCCACAAACAGGGGAGAAAGCGGTAGTTTCAGTGGGACTGCTGGGTCCCCAAAGCAATGGCCTTTGGGTGCACGTTAGGCCCACAGCTGCTGAGGCCCATGAGTCTTTGCAGAGCTGTCCCCGTTGGCACTGAACAGATGCTGTGGATGGGGTGAGAACCCTTGGGCATCCTGGGAGGTGGGGGCTGGAGCTGGGCTGGCCTGGTTAGCACTGCTCTGAGTAACATCCCCCCAGATGAAGCAGATGGGCAGCCATAGTCAGCTCTTCAGAGACTTAAAATCATGTCCCTCCACCCCACTCCCAAACAGCCTCCTAGCACAGAAGCCACATGGCGTCAAGGAGGAGATGGCTGCTGGTCCCCACCTGAGTCTTCCAGGGCCAAGATGAGCAGGGCATTCAAGAAGTCTTGTTGGTCCCCAGGTTCTCCCTGCTGACTGCTGAGCCCTGAGGGGCCCCCAATTCTACCCCCTACTCCCATCGAGCCCTGGAGACCAGTCTTCTGGGATGCTGAGCCTTTGCCTTTTAATCTGCTTCTTCTTTCCCTCATCCTTCTCGCTTCCTCTCCCCTTCTTCTTTCTTGTCTCATTTTGTCCTCCGAGTCTCCTTCTGGGCTCTGAGGAAAAGGATGGTGTCCTGTCCTCTCAGTAGCTCAGGGCCTGAGTAACTGACAGTAATGGTGGCAGTGGCAGTAATGTGGTAATAATAGTAATAGTAGTAAATAATAAAGCTCACATTAATTGAACATTTGCATACCAGGCATTGTACTAAGTGCTTTAGATACCTTATTTCATTTACTGTTCACAAAAAACTTTGAGATAGATATTATCTCCATTTGACAGATGGGAAAACTGAGGCACAGAAAGTTTCTGTCCTCATTCAAGACTGCACAGCTAGTGAGCGGCTGAGTCAGGTACACAGGCAGGCCTGTCGCCTTATGAGGCCTAACTAGTGTGGTTGATTAGATGCCACATCCTGGATGGCAGGTGCCCTGGTTTTCCAGCTGAGGAGACTGAGCCAAGAGGCTGGGTGACTTGGACAAGGCCACACAGGTATATGGCAGAGCCAGTCCTTCCTAGGGAGAATCATGCTTTCTTTTCACCACTTCTCAGTGGCCTCCAGGGCCTCTGGACTGGATTCAGGGATGGGGTCCATGGCCCATCTGAGTGGGACCTTCATGAATTGCTCTTTTTAAGCCTGCTCTGGAAAGTTGTGGTGCGGAGAGGCAGGTAGGCAGCTGGTCCTCTGCCTGTCAAAGCAAGTGACTTCTGCAGCTAAGATTCTTCCCCCTTCCCACCCAGGCCCTTCTCCCCAGAGGCTTGGCTTGACAGTGTACTGTATCTCCACAGAAGACGCCCTCCACTGGCCTGAGCCAGCCCTGGAAGAGCAGGTGTGGCATCCAGGAGGCTGAGGGGACAGCAGGGGTCCCAGGGAGGCTGTGGCACTTGGCCAGTCTCAAGAATATTGACTGGAATATTGAAATGAAAATGGCTTCATTCCCTCTTAGCTTGTCTTAATTAACTAATTGAGCAAACATTTCTTAAGCACCTGCTACTTTGTGCCAGGCACTTGACTAAGTGCTGGGAGAGGATGCAGAGACAAGGATGGCTCAGTCGTGCCCTTTGGAAAAGAGACAAGCGAGCGGGCAGGTGAGAGAAGACTGTCCCTTAAAGCCTTGCCCCAGGATGTGCCGAGCGTGTCCAAGGGGCCATTTCTTGACAATGGGTCTGTGGGAACCCAGAAAACAGAGGGAGTCGGAGGGCATAGCAACCTTCCCAATGCTCCTGTGGCCGGGAGCGTGGCATCCTCTGCCCTAATGGCCTCCAAAGATGGCCCTAGGTACCTGGAGCATTGTTCAGAGTGGATGTGAACACCTCGCTGGTGCACAGGGCTGCTTGGCACCAGAAATCGGATTAAGGTCACTGTCCAAGGCCGTACTCTCTTTTCCCTTTCTTCTTCTTTTTAACCATTGACTATTTTTTTTTAGTGAACTTTTTATTTTAGAACAGTTTTAGGTTTACAGAATTATTGCGAAGACTTTCCTTCCTGTTTTCAAATACTCACTGCTTCCCCTATGTCGATGGATTGCTGGTTGCTGCGTTCCTGCCTCCATCCCTGCTGCCTTCTCCCAAGAAGACTTCCTCCTGCTCTGGCCCCTCCAGCTTCCCCATCTCTCAGCTCTCCACACCGCATCCATCTCTGCCACTCACTGGCCTCTCTTGGCGGACGCTGCCTGGCACAGTTACCCATCTCCTCATGCGCAGCAATGCCTCTGTAAGCAAAGCTCCTTTCAGTCAAGCCGGCCTTGCGCAGAATGGGGCAGGGGGCCGGCTGGTCTGGGGTGACACTGGACACTGGACAAGGCTTTTGGGAGGTGGTCAGGTCCCAGACCTACTCCCCCTGGGTGGGGACTTGCCTCCTGATCTCTTCTCTGTGCCACTGGGTCTAGGGTGGCTGGTGAGAATAGGGAGGGGCTAGGGAGTAAGAAGAAGGAAGGGGAGAGAAAGGGAGGCACTCACAGGCCAGAAGAGAGACTGTGCTCTCTCTGCTCTTAGCGTCTCTACTCATAATGGCCACAGTATCAGGGAAGCCAGAGACCTTTGCATCAATTTTCTCTAATCCTCATCATGACCTTCAAGGTGGGCATTATTAGCCGAATTTTGATGGGGAAACAGAGGCTGCTTGCCCAAGGTCAGACCAATCAAAACTGACCAAGCAAAGATTCAACCTCGATCTTTTGATCTTCAAGTCCAGGTGCTTCCAGGTCCCCCCAGGACTATGCTCTTTGTGAATAGAGCACGGCGTCTAGTAGGCCATCATCTTAGGACCGCCGTAAGCCTCGAGGGCAGGATCTGGGTTCTAGAGTCTTGGTGTTCCGCACGTAGTGGATGTTCAGACTGTGAGGAGATGGTGTCCTGATGGCGTCCCTTTAAAAACCCTCTCTCCGAGCCCCTCCTCTGCATCCCACCAGGCGGATGCACCCAGAGGTCGATGGCCCGTCCTTTCTGTCTCAGGGAGCAGCTCCCTGGAGGTCTCTGCGAAGATTCCTGGGATGTGTAACTATGGCCCCGAGCCAGACAGAGCAGGTGAGAGAGGGAAGCTGGAGCGCAGGGGCTCAGGGCCCTGAGCGAGGCCGCTGTCTGTGGTGGACGTGTCTAGGGTGCCTGCCCTCTCCCTTCCTCTTTGGAGCTGTCCTTCCTGCAATGACCCACTAGTTAAAGGTGGGCTTAGGCAGCCCCATTGTAACTGGGACCCTGGCCGGGGCCACAGAGAAACAGGGTGGGTGGCCTGATCTAAGAGGACCCAGGCTACCGGCTGTACTGAGCCAATCAGGTTGTCTCTCCCAGGAGCTGAGAAGCCAGTCAGCTTTGGGGAACTGAGTCACAGGGTTACAAAGAGTCAGGTCCTCGCTGGGACCAGGGCGAGCCAAAGGCACATGCAAGTCAGTGTTATGAAGGAAGAGAAGCCAGAGAGATTGGCAACAGCGAGACAGGAATGGTGTGGCCTGAGAGGGAACAAGGGAGTGTGGCCTGGGCTCCCTACTGCTGGCTTTTGACACTGGCTGAAGTGGTGCCATTTCTTTTCCAAAGTCCCTTTTACTTGCACTTGCCTAAGGGGACAGCACCCCGGCTAAACTCCAGCTACTCTAGATGGAGGTGCTGGATGCCCAGCACTGCCTTTTAGGTGTGTCCACAAGGTGAGCAGCACAGCAGAAAGGGCCCTGGCTGGTTTGGGGGGTTCACGTGGACGCTGCACTCTACAGTGTCTGGGAGCATTCCTGTTGGTCCTCACGGCAGCCCCTGTAGTCCACCAGGAGGTGGTGGTCTCCGTTTGACATGAGGGGACAGTGGAGCCTGGAAATGTTGGCGTCTCTCCCAAGGTTGTAGCTCCAGAACTGGACCTGGGACCCGGGCATCTTGATTTCAGTTCTGCTGCTTCTTGCGTAACCCACACTGTTTTTCTGATCTCCCATCTAACTAGGTAGCTAGGTGGCTCTGGGGCTTAGAAATAACAGTGTGTAAAGTACCTAGTATAAGACCTGGCACGTGGAAGGTCTCAGGAAGTAGGAGCTGTTATTAATTTCGTTATCTTTTTAAGCACAGCACTGAGCTGCCACTCACCACACGGAAGCCTTCCTTAGTTACCCGCATGTACACAGTACAGTCTGGAGTTTCCTGGTTCAGCACATAGGCTGGCCATCCACAGCCTGACCCACCCCTTACCTGACCGGCTCTCTCCTGACTCCTCCAATGCTTTTGGTCCCCTCTGTTCCTAGGGTGCTGTGCACCTGCCTCACCTCTGAGCCCTTCCCCATGCCGTTGGGGCTGCCTGGGGTTCCCTCCTTCACCTCTTCTACCCTCCCAGGAAAGCTTCGGGACTGCCTCCTCTGGCACATCTTCCCCTGTCCCCTGGCTGGAAGAATAGCACATTCTGCCTTTGCCACTCTCTGCCAGGTGTTAGGCTTTGCATGGAGGTGGCTCTCTCATCCACTGGCCCACCCTGCCCAGTATCCATGGCGGATTTCTAGCAGATGCATGAAGCCGGTCTTGATGAATGGGTTGGTTTTGGTGGGCAGGCCTTGGAGCTTGTGCGGTCCCTGTGGGCCCTGTCTCCATCACCTACTTCCCCCCCCCCTCCTTTCTGGTCATGGCTAGTGGCCCAGACAGCTCTGAGCTGGCAGGCAATTTGGCAGCAGATGCCAGGAGATGTGAAGGAGGCTTTTCTTAGGCTCAGTACCCTCCCCAGGGCTCAGGAGCTCAGATGGTGTAGGTTGGCATCGTGCCCAGCAGGAGAGGGACTCCAGGCAACAGGGACTTCAGCCTGGAGGCAGCTGCCAGGACCTTCTTTCTCTCTGCGCCAGCCTGCAGGTGTGGTGTCCCTACTGCCCACCACACATGCTCACTCCAACACCCTACAAACCCCCCACGGTGGCCTCTTGGCATGACTTCATCCACCATCCAGGGCAGAGAGTGTAAGAACCAGATGAGGCGTATCCGGGGAAGCAAGAAAGTCCGCACCTCAATAAAGGGAGCGGACCCCCCGCAATAGGACCTGGCCTCTGGGCCCTGCTGTTCCTTAAAGCTCCACTCCATTAAGGATCTTAAAAAGCCATCAAATCCAGCCCCTTCCCCTGCCAGGCCCAATGGACCGGAGAGATTTGTCTCAGAGTCTAAGATCCACCACTCTCCATGGAAACACACTTCACTCAACTCTACTTCCCGTCTGTCGGAAATGCTCCTTAGGCAAAATGAAATGACCAAGGCTCAGGCCATTCTTGTCCAGCCTCTCTTCAGTGGAGACAGCAAGCAGCTGTCCCCAACCTTGGGGACACTGCCCTTCACAGAGAGACATGAGGCAGACGCTCATCCCCCTGCCTGCCTCTTGCTGCCTGACTCACCCTGGGCTTGCCACCTCTTTTCTGACCTCTGATTTCCTGGCCCTTTCAATTATCTCTGCCACTCCACCCGCCTTCCAAGCCCTCCATCCGCACTGCTGTTCACAGTCCAGAATCGATGAGAGACTGGCTGGGCAAGGGTATAATAGGAGAATGACTTCATGGCTCCTATGGCCTATAGAGGCTGCCTATTTAATCATTGGTGTCCTGAGTTTGCTTTTTGTGGTGCCAAGAGCTCCAAGCTGGGCAATATCCCCAGTCTTAAAGATTTGAGGCCAATAGTGAGAAGATAGCAGGTCCAGGCAGTCTCCCTATAGGACCTAGGTCTCACTACCTATTGCTTAAGTTCTGTTATGCCTCCCTTCCCTCCTCACCAACCCTAATGTGAACGCTGGGCAAGCTGGCTTCCTCTGTACTAGACTTTATTCAAATGACTAAATGCCTCTGTCATTGCTCCCTCCTTCCTAATTCAAAACAATACCAGCAGACCTTTATATAGCCCTTATAAGTGCCACACTGCTCTAGGTGAGTTACTCCTCAAACAATTGTATTCAGTAGGTACTATTATTATCCCCATTTAAAGATGCAGGAACTGAGCCACAGAGAGGTTGACTTGCTCAAGGGCATACAGCAAGTACAGGGCAGAGCCAGGCCTGCCTCACACAGCTTCTCCTACTCTCTGTGCACTTTGCTCCCTTCCCCTCTCCCATCTCAGAGGAGGTGAGGCCTCCCCTACCAAGATGGACCCCTGACTGCACTCTGTCCCTGCCCTTTGCTTTCTCCTGGCTTTGCTCCCGAAGGCCCCCATTCGAAGATATTTTCAAACCATCCTCTGCTGTCTTCTCACTGTTGGCCTTGAATCTTTAAAATAAGGGAAGAGAGGGAGAGGAGGAGGGGGAAGGGAAGCGGGTCCACCATGCCTCTAGGTTTTGCTCCCCCACCCCCATCAGCTCACTTCACCCACTAAGACTGCTCTCCCCAAGAGCATCAGGAACCTTCTGAGCTTCAGACCCAGTGCCCTGTGGGCAGGGTTGCCCTAGCTCCATGGCACTCGAGGACAAATTAGAAAACAGTGGGCCCCTCTGGGTAGACACAACCCCTGGCGGGGCATAGCCTGGTGAGCAGGCTGGACTCCAGCAAACCCCTCCCCTCTCAGCTGGACTCTTTGGGACAGTGCGCAACCTGGACAATCACACAGGGAGGCATCCTCACTTCCTTCATATTCTGGCCGTGCTCCGCCGTGACGGCCAATCTTTCCTGGAAACTACCCTCCTGCTTCCTCCTGGTCCTTTGCAGCCTCTCCTGGTGCCTCTGCTTTATTCTGCACCATGATTGTAAGAATGAGCCAAGACGTGGCCTGAGATGCTCTGATGCCGGCTGCAGGGAGACCACCAAGGACTTGCCTCCAGTTCCACTCCACCCAACTGAACCACAACACCTCAGCTTGGGTTGGCCGCCTGAACGCATCATTCCCACCCACCCCCACCATGCCGGTCCTCTCGGTGCTGCCTGATTTCTGATAACGTCCTCATTCCTCAGTCAACCAGCGGACACCTTCCCTTTCTCTTTTCTCCTTCCCTCGTACCTAGTCCCAGCCGTTCCTCCTTCCCTAGTCCTGCCCTTTCTGCTCCTTCAGCCACCACCATAGTCTGGGCTCTCACCCTCTCCGGCCTGGACGTGAGCAGCAGTTTCTAACTCTCATCCCACAGCAGCTTCCAGTTCCCTCTCCCCTAATCTTACCCACAGCTACTTCCAGATCACACTCCACTCTGAACATGTCACTCTTGGGCTCAGAAAGCTGCCATGACTCCCCTGCCTACAGAGAAAAAGTCCAAACTTTCAAACTGCCTTTCAGTACCTAAGTTCTCGGAGGAGGTGGGTGGGGTGAGGTGCTGGGGTAGGGTGATTCTTGTCCCCTCATCTCAAGCTGAAGCCTTTTACTGGTCACCAGCAGCCTGACAGCTGCCCTTCACCCAGGCAGCCTGGATTCAAGTTTAGCCAGACTGGAAATGTGGAAGGCAGGCCTCAGGGCAAGTGGGCAGAGGAGCCTTTCAGACTGGGAGCCACCTACCGAGGGAGAAGGGCCTGGCTTGGAGGCGGGTTAGCGTGACAATAGGGGCAGCATGTTTGTAGGGGGAGTTAGTCCCAACGTTCTATTTCCTTGGCTCAACATTTAGTTTATTGCTCACTTTCGAGTGTCTGACAGTCAGTGAGGCAGGTATCATCATCACTTGGACCCCACTGAGGAGTGAGGAAGCTGAGGCTTGGTGGGGGAGGTGACTTGGTTAGGGACAGAGTTGCGGGAGTGTCTTGTGGGTCTCCCGCTGCCCACCTACTCACTTGCCCCAGGCTGAACCCAGGCTCTTGGCATAGCAGGAACCTCCCCGACTGTCCAGTGAGGGGCTGGTTAACTCTGGCCCAGTGGGAGCCCTGGGAACGGGAGCATCATTCCTGGCCTAAATTGGCACCAGCACCTGGGAAGGGCAGCTGGCCAGCCACGTGCCAGTGATACTTTAAAAATAAACCAGGAAAGAATGAGAGTCTTAAAAATAACCCCGGGGTGTGTGTAAGAAACTGATTATTTCTGCACCCCCTGTCAGGTCTTTGGGGAGTACCACCAAGCCTGAGGTGTCTGCGTATTCGGTTCCCTCTGCTCGTCTATTCTAGTTGGGCACTGGGTACCAGGCCCTCCCAGAGCAGCTGGGGGAAGACAGGGCTTCAGACTCCTAGGGAAAGGTGGCTCTGGGCATCCTGGGCAGCCAACTGGGCATCCTGGGCAGACCAGAAAGAGGAGGCTGGGGAGGGAGAGGAACACCCAGGCCAGGCAGAGAGCTCGGTCCCAGCTCCTGCTAGGGCATCTCTACCACACTTGTCTCTGGGCTTCACCCATGACTTCCCGCCGGAATCACTCTGGCTCCAAAAGGAACTTTGAGGTCCTGAGTGTCCCTCTGTTGTCCGAAGTGCATTTGGTGGCAGTAGCAGCCAGGCAGCCAGTTTTGCCCCTGACATCTCCCTGTGTAGGACTCCTGGACACCATTCTCTTGAGGAGAACTCCTAGGCCCATCTTGCTCCATCAAGGTAAGAAAGCACAGCTGCCTGCTCCTGGATACCTCTGCAGGCATCCCTGGCCTGTAAGCTCATGTCTTGGGACCCTCGGTGCTGAGCAGGGGCTGGGCTGCAGGCTGCCCAGACCTGAAGGTCTCCTAGTTTCTTTACAAATGACAGTCAAGGAGGCAGAAGCTACACTCCCATTCCACGGGCCCAGGCTCCCCCAAGGCTCTCGGAACTCTCGCAGACCACCCCCACTTGGTGTGAGAACATCCTGCAACGACTGGGGAGGTGGGGGTGGGGACGGGGCCCAGCTCAGGACTCAGCCAGCAAGGACAGACATGCAGCATCAAAGAGAAAAAAGCAGATCCTTCTAGAGGAGGGAGGCAGAGGCCAAGACTGCTGGAAGCTGACAGATGATCAAAGGACAAGGATGCATGGGAGGTGGGAGGGGATGCGGGAAGAAGCTTCCAGGAGAGGCTGGCCGCGCTGGGATTTGGGGGGTGGGAGCAGGGGCTTTGGGTCAGACAGGCCTGGACTCTGGTCCTGGCCAGGGGCCCTGAACTGATAACCTTGCTGGGCTTTGGGCCTCATTTGCATAATGAACATAATGATAACTACCTCATGGGCCTCTGCAGGAGCTGGTTTGTGAAGCGTTTATAAAAAGGCCTGAAGGCGGGAGCTGCATCTTGTTTGTTCTCTCTCCTGCCTCTCCTGGAATCTGGCTCTTTCTTCTGTTCCACCTCAGCCAGACTAATACAAAAGCTGCCCCTACCGCTCTCACCTTCCCATGCTTCTGGAACAAGCTGTTAAATGTTACACTGTTTTCATGGTCAGTGTCTCCAATGGCCAGCGAGTTGCCAAACCCACTGGTTGTTTCTCTGTGGCCATCTGACCTGATCTCCCAGCAGCAGCTGGCAGAAGATGGCTCCCTCCCTCCTGAATCACTCGTCTTGGCCTCCGGACACCTCACTCCCCAGGTTTCCTCCAGTCTCCTGGGAGCCCCCTTCCTTGCCCAACCTCCTGGTGCTGGAGAAGGGGCTGGCCCTCGGCTCTTCTCGCCCACTCTCCCCTCTCTCCAGCTGATCTCATTTAGCCGCATGACTTTAAACATTATTTCTCTCAGATAACTCCCTACTTTATATCTCAGCTTTGACCTCTCTCTTGAGCTGCGGACTCATCTCTCGAACTGGCTTCATGGATGTGTATTAAGCATCTCAAAATTAACCTGTGTATCTAAGACAGAAGTCATGACTCTCACCTCTTTACTAAACCTGTTATTCTCCAGGTTTTATTTCCCATCTCAGAAAATGCTTACCCTCTGGCCAGTCACTTAGGTCAAAGACCATCCTTGATGACCCTCTTTTCCTGACCCCTGCTGCCCTCTCCCGCCTCCATCTCCAGCACATGCATCCTCTCCATCAGCAGGTGGGGCCAAGTCTGCCTTGCAAGCACACGCTCAATCCGCCCTGCTCTCTACCTCCACAGTCTCCAACGGCTCCAATCCTCCATCATGCTCTCTTTCTAGCCGCTAAACTGCAGCCTGGCTGGTCTCCCAGCTTTCCTTTTATTTTCCAACCATCCGACCTCTGCAGAGCAGCCAGAGGGATCTGGTAAAAATTTAAGTCGTATCACACCACAACCCTGCTCGAGACCTTCCAGTGACTTCCATCACACTTGGAATAAAATTGAAACTCTTGACCCTGGCCTCCATGGCCCTGCAAGACCCCCACCCTCCCATGTCTCCCCGTCTTTGCTCAGTACGCTGCAGCCACAGTGCTCTCTCTGCTCCTGTTCTTCAGACATGCCAAACTCTGGCCTACCGGTACCTCTGCTTTTGCCGTTCCCCCGTGGAAGGCTCTTTTCTGATCTTTGCATCACACGCCACCCCTCCCCGCCGCCGTAGGCGCTCCTAGATTGCCCATCCCTCCTCTCCATCACACTCTACCACTTCTTGTTTTACTGACTCCTGGCACTTACTACCACTGAAATAATGTTTGTATTTGTGATCACACAATTTAGTTTATTGACTATTTGCTTCCTCTGAAACGTAGGCACTATGAGACAGGGGCTGAATCCTTGGGGCCTAGAATGGTCTCCGACACATGGAAGATGCTCAGAAAAACAAAGGGAATGGAGGCATGAGTGTGTGGGCGCCTGAGGGAGCAGAGTCAAGAGGCCTGGGTTTGAGGACTGGCTCTTAATCTGGAAGAGGGAAGGGTTAGAGTCTCCAGGAATCCGAAGGGCCCCAGGCATTGCTGTAAAGACATCCACTGCTAAGCTGAGCCCTGTTCTACATGAGCACGCCGGTGTCTGCGCCCTGAACCGACCCATTCCAGCCACAGGCTGAGGAAGATGCTTGCCGTAACCTTCAGTTGGCCTGAGTATGCTCTGCAATGGGTGACCATGTGATATCCCATAAACGTTTTGAGATACCAAACCATCATGAAGACCTACAAGGCTAACCCTGGTCCCTCAGAGGTCTAGCTGGTCACTGGCCTAGGTGGGATGTGGAAGGTTGGCCCATGAGCAGGACCTTAGCTCCCGGGCCCTGGAAGCCTGAGAGCTAGCCTAGGACTTGGATTGCAGGACTGGCCACTAGTGCGCTCACGCTGGGCCAGCTCAGGCCCAGGAACAATCGGGAGACGGGACTGTCTGCCGCCTCTCCCCCACCCCTCCCCGTCAGAAGGCGCTGGCTGGGGTCAGCCTGCTCTCAGCACCACTGCTTCCTCCCACACCCCGCCCATGGACTGCTGTGGGAGCCGCCTGCCGCCCTTTCCGGGCGGGAGGCTCCTGCATTCCAGCTGTCCCAGGGGCTGGGGCCGTGGACTTGCTCTGCTGATAACAGGGCCTCGGCCACAGTCAGAAGGGGTGACTTGGAGGTCCTGGACAGAGCTCCTTTCTTGGGATTGGACACAGAGGAAGTCCCTCCGGGCTCAGCCAGCATGGGGTGAAGTGGGGACAAGAGTGTAACCCTGGGTAGTGTGCTTCAGGAAGAGCTGGAAGAGGCCGAGGCCAGGAGAAGGTCCAACAGAGGTCGTTGGAGCCGTAAGGGGCTCAGACTCCACCAGCTCGATCCCTTGCCGATAAGCCTAGGGTGGCATGTGACTTGCCGTAGGTCTCACAGTCAGGTAGGAGGAGAGAAACCATGTCTCCCTCTCTCCTCAGTTCAGCTGTGCTACATCATCAGTCACAACTCCGAGAAAGGATATGTAGGTCACCTCTTGTGAATCCACTCAACAATCTTGAGGGGCAGGCAGGAGACACCAGGGCCTCTTTGGTGCCCCAGGAAGCTGAGAGTACTTAGGACTCTGGGACTTTGAGCTGAGCATGACATCAGAAGGAAGGAGGCTACCACTGGTTGAGTTTGGGTCCAGGTATCTTTCTCTCTGGCCCCACCTGGAGGTGGACCATGGACCAGGAGCAGCTTCAGTGGGTCTTGCTCTGTCTGCCCCTCATGATGGAAAAGCCATGACGCAGGCCATGCTGAAGAGAGCATCACACTATCTCAGCCTGGCCAAAGCCCCCGGTTTGTGCCCAGGTGAGTGATGCTCACATAGCCAAGTGCCCCCTGCTCCCCCAAACTAACCCTCTTCCCTGCGGTAGTTTGAGAGCAGGCTCAAGAGCCAAAGCCATGAAGGGAGATGCAGCCTGTCCTCAGGCCTCCTACTGAGACTCAGTCCCTTTCTCCTCTGTGGGGGGAATGTCCCTTCTCCTAGGGCCACCTGCTGGCTCCTGATGTCTCTGCCACCTGGCTCGCTCCAAGCATTTTGGCTTGTGAACGCCAAAGATTCTTCCTCAGATGCCCCTTGAACGTTTCTTAAGTACCAAGGAAACCCAGAAAGAAAATGCTGACTGCTGGTTAGCAAGTGACCCAGCCCAACTGCAGAAGGCTCTCTTCTCTCCTGTGCATCCCATTCCTGGCTGCAGGTTAATTCACCTGGGGAGTGTTTAAAACTTATAGCCTCTTGAGCTTAGCTCCGGTCTAATGAATTAACTCTTAAAGGCCGGGCTCTGACGCTCATAGCTCCGGCCCAAACAACTGATCCTACTGGGACAAGTTTCCTACTCAGCACACAGGAGCCATCTTGCTTAGCCCCACAGCCCCCCGCCCCAGCCATGCACTGGTGAGCTGGTGAGCTGCTTGTCACCCCCAACAAGCCCCCTCTCTCACTTACTCCCCACTCTTAAGAACTGTCACTCTGTTCCCATGTCTAGTTTCAGGTCCTGTTCAGAAGGATGGTGTTGACGAATGCATGGGATAAGGCCACTCTGTGACAACTGCCACCAACAACGTTGCCCTTTGCCCTCCATAGTCTGACTTGTGCTTCCGCAATCCATTCAGTGGGAATGACCACCTCCAGCTCTTGCCTTCCGGGGAGGAACTTGGTTTTAGAGTTAGAAGGTCTAGATTTGACTCCTGTTCCCATAGATACTGGCTCTGGGTTGCAGGAAGTGACCTCATGTTCTCAAGTCCAGTGCCCTCGTAGGAATAATGATACCTACGCCCCGGGTTGTTGTGAGGCTTGGAAGATACATTACAGGACCAAATGCTTTATAAACCCTGTTCATGCTTTAGACATCCCTGTCCTGCCACCTGCCAGCAGTGCGACTTTGGGAACATTTCTTCACCCCTCTGAGCCTCAGGTCCTCACCTGTAAAATGCTCATTACTGTAGTGCCTCACTCATCGGTGGCTGTGAGGATTCGATGAGGTAATACTCATAATGAGTTCAGCCTAGAAAAACCTCCCAGTGAATGGTCCATGACTGTGGAAACTGAGGCAGGCTCTGTGGGAAATGGCTGCTCCATGTTGGGTCTGAGACCTGGGTGGAGCAGCCCAAGAAAGACTCCTCTGTTGCGTAGATCTGAGGCCTGCCCCTGCTTGCCCACACCTGTCCCCGCCTGTCCCAGCCTGCCCCCGCCTGCCCCCAGGGCCGCGGCACTTTCCTGCTCCAGCAGGAAGACTGGATCTGTCTCAGAAAAGAGGCCACCTCCTGTCTGAGAGCCTGGTGCCACTCTCTCTGGGCTGCTCCACTGAGGCCTGACACTTTGGGTCTCTGCAGAGAACCCCCAGACTCTCCTGTAACCAGCAGGCTGGAATGTACCTCTCTGGGTGTTTCTGAGATGGTTATTTCTGCATCAGAGCTGTGATCAGGAGAGGCCCTTCGCATTCCTGAAGAGGGAACTGAGTCCTCGCCAAGCCATGGAGCCCCCAGCAGAGATGAAGGGGGTCTGAGAGCAGGGACCTGGGCCTGTCCACTTAACGAATATACAGAGTATCATCTCTTTCAGTTCAGTGCTGTCCCAGGGGCTCCTGCACACCACCCATAACACTGGGCTTGGTCTGAGCTCCGGAGTGGACCTTCGGTCCAGAAAAGGAAGTAGCGGGGAGGGGCGAAAGCACTCCCTGAGGGGCCGGTTGAGGCCGCCTGGTGACCAGCAGAGGGTGAAGGGAGGCAATCAGGATACAGGTTGTCATGACCCCCTGGTTCACCTGGAGTCATGGGGTATCCGCTAGTTCCACTGGAGTCATAGGAGCATCCACTGGTTAGGATACAGGCAGGAGGACACAGGTTGGGTCCGTCACATCCTTCCTCTAGTGCCTGTCAAATCATGTCCATCTGCCAGAGTCTAGCACTCGGCCCCCTCCAGGGTCTGCTCCCAACCACCTTTCTTTGGACACGTTCATGCCCTTCGGTCTGTCTCATGCTGTTCTATCACCCTAGAAAGCTCTCAATGCCATTTTCACCTACTGAAGTCCTCATTCTCCGTTCAAGCCTTCTTCAAGTACCACCTGCTTCAGGAAGCCTTCCCAGATCCCTCTTTTAGTCATCCCATTGGGATTTAGCATATATACCATTGGACGTGTGGTTTCAGGATACCACTGGGCCAGAGGCTCCTTGGGGAAGGGTCTGGGTTTTAGTTTTCTAGTCTCTCTCTGTCTAGTACAGTGCCTGGTGTTCAGGAGAGCTCAGTGGCTTTTGGTAAACTGAATTGAAATGAAGGCTAAAGTTGGTTCTACTTAAAGGATGACCCAGAGAGTCTGGGTCTCCCACCCCACCCCCCTGCCCAGGACATTCCTGAGCACTTTGACTCCAGGCTGCCCGCTTGAAGATCAAGAAATCAAAGCATCTCAAAGTTGGGAAGAATCATAAAGCTTTTTATAGCAGCCTCCAGTCTGATACACAGGTGGCGTGGTGATTTTTTGATGTGTCAGTTTGGTTAGTCTAAAGCCTCTAGTTATTTCATCTAACATTAATCTAAGAGTTGCTATGAAGGCATTTTTTAGATGTGATTAAAGTCCACAATCAGTTGTCTTTAAGTAAGGGAGATCAACCTAGATCATCTACGTGGGCCTGATTCAATCAGTTGAAAGCATTAAGAGCTGAGCCGAGGCTTCCCTGAAGAGGTTCTGCTAGTAGACAGAGCCTCAGCCCATGTGGAAAAAAGTTCATCCTGTTTTTCCTGCTGGCCTGCTCTATGGATTTTAAAATTGCCTACTCAACTACTAGTTTCACATAAGCTAATTCTTTGTAATATATCTCTTAATACATATTTCCTACTAGCTTTGCTTCTCTGGTTGAACTCTGACTGATACGAATGACTCCTACAGCATGCCTATCTAGTGTCATTTGTATGCGTCCTTTGATGGGGAGCTCACCACCGCTCAAAGCAGCACCGTCCATCTTTGGTCAGCTTCAACTCTAACAAGTCCTGCCTTATATTGGACCTAAATCTTTCTATGGACTCTACCCACTGATGCTGGTTCAACTCCTTAGGCCCAAGCAACCCAAGGTTGGTTTTACCTTTCACTCACTAGTTCAGCAGATATTCAAAGGCAGAACTCATGCTCTGCAGGCCTGCCTCCACCAAGTGTCCTTCATTTGACATGCTGCTCCCCTCCTCTGAATGTTCCCCAAGTTGTTGATGTCCCTCCTAAAATTTGCAGGCACGTGTGGCCTGACAAGTCTAGAAAGAGTGGGCCTTGTCTTGCTACCTGCATTCCACACCGTAGCCAGCAACAGGGTGAGTGTATCTGGTAGCCATAGGGCCTGGCAACCTCCACGGGCCTTTGCTGTCCGGATCCCAACCCACGTAAGAAAAAATGAGCTTGAGCCTCTTCTTCTAATGGGGCCTGGAGTTGTACTGCCCCAGGACTTGGGGCAGATGACATGAGAGGAGAGCCAGTTTCTCACTTTGACATGCACTCTCTGGGGCACCCGTTCTCCATGGATCGAAGGCATTTCCTTGGCAGACAGGGGAGGAGAGGACAGCCGAGGATCAGCGGATTCTTGTTCGCAGGCTTCCCCATGGGACAAGCCCTTCTCCACTCTTCTCCCTTTCCATCCACCCTCTCCACTTCCTTTTTCCCCACCCATAGTGACAGTGCAGCTCATGGTCCCACCCAGGCTCCATGGCTGGCTCCCATGGGGCATGCCACAGCCCTGCTCCAAGCCTCAAAGAAGGGTCTACCAGCTCTAACATTCCACGACCAGATTCCTAAGGATTTTTCCAGCTCTAAATCTTCTTGTGCTTAAGACCACAGTCCACATGTCTATTCCCAGAAGTCAGGTCTCCAGGTTATTTAGATTCTTGCTACTCAAAGTGTGGACCATGAATCGATAGCATCAGGGTCCCTTGGGGCCTTATTATAAATGTAGAGTCTCAGGCTCTACCCAGACCTACTGATTCAGAATTTGCATTTAAAAAAGATCAACAAGGTCATTCCCCTGCATATGACTGCTTGAGAAGTATTAATGTAGAAAATTCTGCATTGCTGAGCTAGCCTACTTAAGTTCCCCCTGTGAAACACCTCCTTTATACAGACTGGAAGATTGAGGCACCCCATGGAAGTATCTGTTCCTTCCATGAGTACAGACACAGGAGAGAGAGAGAGAGAGAGAGAGAGAGAGAGAGAGAGAGAGAGCGAGCTGGAACAATTTGTCTAAGGCCTCTCTCAGGGGAGAGAAAGAACACAGTTTCTAACTCCCAGGCCAGACTCTTGCCTTGTGTTCTCAGCAGTCAGCGCGCCACTCACAAAGGGTCCTTGGGTGTCACTGGAGGAAGCAGGAGGGGAAGCAGGGGTGGGAGGCTGGCCCAGCTTGGCAGGGATCCCAGGAGGCCACGAGCTGTTTGCTCTAGGCAGTAGCTGAGGCTGGCTACAGCAAATAGGAAAGTGAAGGTGTGATTTGCGGCAGTAACTTGGGGTGGGGTGGCTCCAGGTGAGGAGCTGGTCTCCAGGAGCCACCTGGGAGCTGCCTGAGCACTGGCAGTTTCTAAACAACGCGCAAGTGTGAACAGAGGGGCGGTGGCATCAGCTTGCCCATTGACTGCTCCTTCAATGACCACAAAAGGCATTTTGTCACATGGCTCTCTGAGGACCAGAGGCTAACGGAAGTGTCAAGAGGAGGCCCAGGGCAAGCAGAACAGGCCTGCTGGCAGCCTGTTCCCGTCTCTACAAACCTGTGGGAGCCTAAGAGCATGGACTGAGCTGTCAGTAAACAGGGCTCCAAGGCCAGCTCTGAGGACAAGTGTAAGTGTCACCTTTTAGTAAGTCCCTTCTCCAATCTGAATTTTAGTTTCCACTCTGTCAGATGAGAGGGGTGGAGCTAAAATTCTGATTTCTCTTAGGCTAAATGCTTTATCCATAGCCTGAGGGCAACTGATCCTGAAGCTGAGGCCACAGCTGACCCTGTGTGGGCCCTGGTACCCAATCTCCATTATTTGTGACATTTACGTAGAAGGGACGGCAGAGGATCCATGGAGGGGTGGGGTGGGTGGAGGGATGCACAGCTCTGTGAAAAGGTACTCCTGGGGTGTCAGTCCTGGCACTGTCATTTTATATTTGTAGAGCCCTGGGCCAATTTCTGAAACTCTCTGATCTTCCCTTTCTTTGACTGTAGTAGGATGATAATGCCTGCCCTCCCAGGGCCGTTGTGGGAACACAGGTGGTATGAAATGTCTTGGACATGTTAGAGACACATGGTTGGCCCCCTGTGTCCGAGGCAGAGAAGAAGGAGCTTGTCCAAGGGCGAGGGCGTGCCCACCTGGGTCTAGGCTGAGGTTTGCCCAAACTGATAATGAGAGCTGGGTGTCTTCCCTTGCTGCTGGCCGACTGCAGGGAAATCATTTTTACATTTTTTAAATTACAAAATCAACTCACAAATTCACCGTTTGTGCTGCCAGCTGAAAGCTGTTTATAGTGGTGATTTGCACTACATTCATCTGTGCTTGTTTATGTTTTCTTTGAAAATACTTATTTTGTTTGTCCTGTCTCCACTGGCCAGGCATGTGTCTTCAATTTCTGTCCTATTCTGGTCCCCATTTCTTCCACGTGTCTAGCCCCAACTGTGATGTGTGAACTGGATGTGTAGGCAAGAGGCATGGCAGTCAGAAGGACCTCTGATTAAATACACCCACTGTGTAGATGAGTAAACTGATGGTCATAGAGGCCCAGCAACTGAACTAAGTGGAACTGGAACTTTTCCCTCCTTGCTCCCATCCAGGTAGGTTCACCTACCACTGTGCACTTCACTCTCCCTGACTTGTTTTCTGCAGGGTCTACCTACTCAGAGAAGGAGCAGTGCCCCTGAGCCTGGATGTCAGGCAGACTCCAGGCATAGGTGAGCATCTGGTAAACCTGGGATGTTGCTGGGATTAGACGGATATAAGGGAAAGGTGTGGCAGCCTCTGGTCTCCAATCCCACTGTCCCACCTGTTGGGAAGGAGCAGAGTAGCTGTGGTTATAGTAATTGTTGGGAAACAGCAGTTTCCTTCTGTGGGGAGGTCATAATACATGAACAATAATATTAATAACACCAATAATTGGAGATACTGTTATTAAGTGCCTACTCTGTAGCAGGTACTTTCTTTATTTGTAAGTGACAAAACAAGCTCAGAGAGACTAAGTAACTTGTCCAAGGTCATATAGCTGGGGGTGGGGTTGGGACTGTGAGTGGGAAGGTGGGTTAAGAGATAAACCCAGGTACTCTGGTCTAAGCCGGTACCTGCGTTCCTACACCACCCTCAGAAAAGGCTTGTGTGGCGGAAGCAGAGGGGTGGCCTGCGGGCAGGGAGGAAAGAGACGCCGACCCAGAGTGGGCCATGGGACTGTTCCAGGCTGAGCTGCCCCTCCATCCCGCAGGAAGTCAGGAGAGGACTGGGATCAGTGGAGTGATAAGTAGCTGAGGCTCTGGTGCTAAGGGAGATGGTGGGTCATGAGGAGTGACAGAGAGAACTCATCTGATCACCCAAAGGCCGAGGTTCTAAGCAGGGTTGTGTCTGCAACTTACTGCGTGACGTTGGGCAGGCCACTCACCTCGCTGGGTGTTTAGATGATTGCTAATGTCTCCTTTCCCTCTTTTATTTGAGGACTCTAGGGTTTGGGGAGTGGCAGGTCACTTCTGCACTTTGCTCCTTTTTGGAAAGTTGTAAGAAGTACAGGTTCCTTCATGAGTTTCTGGCCTGAATTCACAATCTGAGAGTCCCGGGCCATGTGGGGGTCGATGGGAGCCGGTGCTCAGCTGAGAACAGGCTGGGAGTTGACTGAAGAGAACAGAAGCTTTGCTGCTCCAGCCCCCTCAGCTAATCGATCACCTGGCCTCTTGTTACCTTAGAGTCACAAGGATTCCGGGGACCTGCTGTGGGAGAATGGGCACCTGTGAGCCTGTGGAAGTCCCAGGTAGGGCCTGGTGCTGAGCGCAGCCCTGCCACATGGTCTGTATTGGTCAGGGGCCAGGGTGCAGGGGAGCAGCAGGCTGGCTGTAGTGCACTGGGCAGGGCATTGTTAGGGGGAAGACGAGCTGTGGCTACCCGGTGCCCTCAAGAAACAAGGGTCTGGGCTGGGTTCTTGAAGTGAGGAAAGACCTGACAAAAGAGCCAGGGCATGGGAGTCAGCAGGGCTCAGGTGAATCTGGGCAGGTGCCTCCTTTTAGACACAAGGCCATGCGTGAGTCATTTATATTCAAAGTTTCCTCGGCTGAAAATGTAGACAATAATGCCCATCTTGGCCGGTAGGTAAGGGAATGAAGTGAGGGGATTCAGATGAAGTGTTTTAGGTAAAGACTACCACAGAGTGGATATTAGACAGGGGCTGCTATTAGTATCGTTGCTGTTGCTGATGTTAATAATAACAATAAATAAAGAGGCATCCTGAACAAGTGGAGGGAGTGGGGTCGTGGGGGTCGTGGGGTCGTGAGGCTGGCTTCGCTGCCCTCTGGCTATGTGACTCCCATGCCTCTCTTGAGAGGAGGGTTGGCACCAGCGGATCTCAAAGCTCCTTCCTGCTCTGAAAGCCTCAGGGCTATGAATAGATGGGGCTGGGGCCCGGAGGAGTTTAATGACTCAACAGCTAGAGAGTTTAAGCTTCCCAGAAAAGAGTTTCCGTTTGCGTTTGATGAACTTAGGGCCCAACAAAGGAAGGGTTTCCTGGCTGGGAAGCCAGAGATAGAGAGCTGGAGAAATCCTTGCAGCCAGCTGAGACTGTGACTAACCAGGTGAATGACTAACACAGATCCTGCTGACCCTCCACCGAAGAAGGCTGCCCGTGGGTGCCCTGCAAGCTGTCATCACTGAGCACATCTTGGTCATGCCAGTCCTGGCTAGCTCTGGGCTTCAAAGCATATGGAGGCAGAGGAAGCAGGGAAGAGACCAGCAAGGTGAAAGAGCACTGGGCTTGGAGTCAGAAGATCCAGTTTCTTGCTCTGTGCTGCTCATCAATGGCATTATTTTGGGGGAGTCTCTTCCCCTCCCTGAACCTTCATGCCTTTGTCTGTACCATGGAGCTAGCAATACCTGTCCTGGTAGCTCCTGAGCTATGAAGGCTGGGACTTAAGAGATGAGATGTAAGTGCATTGTGATCATTAAGGTACTGAATGAATAAGAGGTTCTGTCATTATTGTATCCCAATGAGATTCCTGGTGTGTCTCGGGAGACCTATTTTGGTCCCCAAAGGACTCAAGTAGACAGAGGCTGCTGCCTTTGGGTTTTGGGTCAAGATCAGTCTGATATAGGGCCCCTTCCAGCCATCTGATCACAGCCTGGACAGGTTTTTTTGTTAGAGCAGAGAGCCTGTGGACAGCTTCCAGCCAGGTAGCATAGCCAGAGCGAGAGGTGACAGAAACCCAGGGACAGTTGGGTGAGGCAGGAAGTGGACTGTGTTAGTCTGGGGTCCCCACAGAACTAAGGTGGTGCTTTGATGCTGTCTTTCCTCCTGCCCAGAGCTTTATAAATAAATAACCCCCAGAACCACACTCTGTCTGCCTCTGCCCCCAGGTTTTAGCATCTGTCTTGGTGAGAACTACAAGCACTTTGGGAAACGGCAGGGATGGAGGGGAAAGATGATATCCTTTCATTTTTGCACACCTTAAGCCCATCATCAGTAGCCTTCTCTGACTGCTCACGTGTGCTGCCGGATACTGTGCAGGGAGCACAGAGATGAGAACCACAGAGCCCTGCCCATGTGGAGGTTAATTATAGTGTGGTTAAAGAGGCAAAGCACATCCCCAAGATGTAAATAACCGTGAGAAGAGCCTCCATGGTCACCCAGGTCATCCTGACTGTAAGCCGTGCAGTTGTCCAGAGCGGTGGCTTGGGATGTTCTGGTAGACTTTAAAGAGGAAGTGGGGTTTGAGCTGGACCTGGAAGGTTAGCTTAGACAAGACAAATAGAAGACAGAGAAAAGGTGTGCCACACAGGCACACTTAAGGATTCTCAGGGGCAGTTTGGCTGCAGCGGAGGGATCGTGTCAGTAAGAAGTGAGAAATGAAGTTAGACATATACACTGCAGCCAGGTATGGAAGTCCTTAAAATTTGGGATCAGGAGCATGGACCAGATTCCATGGTCAGGGAGAGCAATTGGGGCTTCTGAGAAGGGTATTAGTATGGTCAGAGCTGTGCTTTGGGGAGAGTCTTTCTGGTAACATTGTCAGAGAACTTGCCCCATAAGGGAATGAGGCTGGAGGCAAGGAAATCAGTTGGGAGGTTACTGAGGAGCTGAGGAGCGAGGGACCATGGGACTGAGAAAGAAAAGGGGCATGTACCCACCAAGGACATGATGAGTGGACAGAGGGAGAGGGAAGGCCAGAGGATGTTCAGTGCTCCTGAAACCCTGGCAGGTGGTAGGAGATTGGAGAGGGGAGGAGACCGCAGACCAAACCTGGTCTGGTCCTTCCCGGGGAAGCAGGGTGCTCCTTGGGCTGGCCTGAATCTGATCATCCTGCCCTAAAGTCACAGGGTCAGCACGACCCAGAGGTGCCCCACTTGGGCCACATCCACTCCTGGGGCCCTTTTCTTCCTTTTCCAAGAGAAGAATCCAGAAACCACTTGGCATAGCTCCCTGTGGTCCCCAGAGAGCTGTGGAGTCTCAGCACAGAGTCCTGCAGTGGATGGAGTGCAGGGACAGCATCCAGTCCTGCCTTTTACCCTCTCGACTCCTGTTGACTCCCAGGAAAACACTGCCATCGTGTTATGGGCTATGCCAAGTGGCAGTGAGCCCCTGGGAGCTCAGCCAAGGCAAGAAGGAGACCAGAGAGAGGAGAGAGGATGGAAAAAGATGGAGGACACAGCTCCTGGGGGCAGGTGGGTGGGAGCGCGCCAGGATTTAGAGGGGCCCTTGAGATCATTTCAGCCAACTGCCGGTGTCTGGAGGTGAGCCTGAGACCCAGGCAGGGGAAAGGACTTGCCCAAGGTCATACAGTGGGAGAAGTCATGGAGCTGGGCTGGAATCACAGTCTTAAGAGCGGATAAGGTGTTTACAACTGTCTAGACGCTTTTGAACAACAACACATCAAGGGCCTCCCTGGAGATTTCTTTCCTGGACATCCATTTGTGTGCCCTGCGTGTGTGTGTGCGTGTGTGTGCGCGTGCGTGCATGCGTGTGTGTGTGTGTGTGTGTGGGGGGGGCTTCCTACCCTGTGGTTGGCCTTGGCTTGGAGAAGAGAACTGAGGCCATTCTTATGAGGTGACTGTTTTCCTGGGACAGCAGAGAGGAAGGCGGGCAGGGCTGGATCTGTCTTCCAGTACCAGATCTGCTGCCCGAAGAAAATTAAAGGCAAGGGCTGCTGGTGCCTAAACTCCGGGAGCTGGACACACACACACACACACACACACACACACACACACACACACACACCACGCAGCTGCAGTTATAGGGTGTTTCAGGCGCTCGGAGTATCAGAGTAGCCCGGAGTGCCACGGAGTGCCGAGTACCTGAATCGAAACGTCTCCCTAGAGCCCCAGCCGGTGTAGACACGCCGTGCGCACAAGTCCATCTGCAGGGGCACGGAGGAGTAGCGCGCTCCCCGCCACTGACACTCAGCGCCTTGCTCCAGGGCCTGGCCGGGCCACACCCCTCCTTCCCAGCCTCCGCCAGTGGTTCCTGCCCCCTCTCACACACTTCAGAGTCCCTTGGGGCCCCGCGCAGCCTAGCAGGGACAAGTTAGGGCTGGCCTGGCCGGAGAGTCAGATCCGGAGCCAGGAATCGACGCCTCCCCCGAGTCCTGTCCCCTTGGAGCAGACACGCCTGGCTGAACTCGGGTTCCTGGGAGCGCGGGGTGCGGCGCCTAGACCCTCTCCCGGGGAACCTCTCTGCCCAGCCGGCTCTAGACTACCAGCCCGCGGGTTCCCCACGCCCCCCTCCCCTCCCCGCCCGGCGAGTAGTTACCGATGGTGGTGATGACGGTGATGGCGAAATAGAAGGAGCCGGCGAAGCGCCACTGCACGCCGGCCTTGTGCGGCTTGAGGCGCAGCACGACGCGCTCGAGCTCCTCGTAGCCGCCCTGGCTGAGGTTGTAGCGCGCCCGCAGTTCCTGCTGCCGCAGCTCCAGCCGCTGCCGCTCGATCATCTCGGGCTCCGACTCGAGCGCGTCGAAGACCGCGGCGCCCACCAGCAGGTAGGTGAAGGTGCACACGATGAGCGCCAACGTGCGCACGTTCTGCCGCTTCATCGTCCCGCCCGGGCCGCCGCCGGCCCCCCGGCGCCCCCGGCCCGCGTCCCGGCCTCGGCCGCCGCTGCTGCTGCCCCGGAGACGGCCTGGGGCATGGCTGCGCTCGCCGCTCCCCGCGCCGGGCACCCGCTCTGCGCCCCGGGGCCGCCGCCGCCAACGCCGCCGCTGCCGCCGCCGCCGCCGTGGAGCTGTCCCTTCAGCACCACCCACCGCCCTCCTCCGCCTGGCCCCGCTCCCGCCCCCCGCCCCCGCCCGCAGGCCGCCGCCTCCCGCCAGCCCTCCCGCCCAGCCAAATAAGGACTGGGGAGACGCGCCGAGGGAGGGAGGAGGGGGGCTGGCGGAGGGGAGGGGCCGGGGAGCGAGCGGGAGAGCCGCGGGGAAAGCGGGCAGGACAGAGAGAGAGAGAGAGACCAGGGAAAGAGATAACTAGACAGAGAAACGCATATAACTAGAGGAAGAGACAGAAAAAGAGGCAGAGGGGTGTGTGACAGACAGGGAGATAAAACCAGAGGTAGATTCATAGACACAGAAAAAGAAGAGGCGCGCAGAAAAATACAGAGCTAGAGAGGTAGAGAGCAGCAGACCCTGACAGGGAGACCTGGATACCTGGAGATAAACTGATAACACAGAAACAGAAAAGCAAGGAAGGAGAAAGGAAGAGCCAGAGCAAACCCCCACCCCATCCTCATCCCTCCACCTAAGTCACAGTGTGCTACAGCCAGAAGGGACCTTTGGCCTTGCTGTCCTGCCCTTTATTAGGTGGACGAGGAAACTGAGGCACAGAGAGGTGGAGTGACATGCAAGGGCACACGATGAGTTAGTGTCAGCACTGAGATTCAGCCAAGCTTTCCCTCCTCCCAGGCCACTCCCCTTCTGTGGACCAGGCTGCAGGCTATTAGAAACAGGAGGACACAGCTGTGGACCTGGGTACACATGCGCTATCACCCGAGGGAAAGCTGTGCTCTCGTAAAATGTGTCCCTTCCCAGGTCAGCATGTTTCCTGGAACTGGCTGAGAAAGCACAGGCTAGTAGCCTACGGTAGGCCAGTAGCACCCAGTCCCAAGGGCTCCTGCTTTACTCTTGAGGGGCTATTGGGCTGTCTTGACATCCATGGCCCCAGTCCTCCATGAGCAGACCAATCTGGCATGGGCTGGGCTGCCAGAAACAGCACTGGACACCATCTTGGGCATCCCAGCAGACCTGGGATCTAGCTGAAATAGGGCAGGTGGGCCCCAGTTTGGAGGCTTGCTGACAGACTGGAAGAACCAGGAGGCTTCTCTATGGCTCACTTTCTTCATTTGTCAACATGGGTTCAGTGGTGGTGAGGAAGGGCAGGCTGTGAGACCTCAGACGGCGTCACTGCCCCTCTCAGAGTCTTGCTTCCTTATCTTTTGGATGAGGTGCCATGGCAGATGATCCCACAGGCCTTACTTTAGCGCCAAACAACTCCAGACTTGGATGGGCTGAGTGAGCAGAATGATTGGAATGCAAATCCCACTGCCAAGGAAGGTCAAAAAGTCTTTCACGGGACGCTGGCATGGGCCATGAGGAGAGACATGGAAGAAGCCCCAAGACCCTGACTGAGGATAGGCTCAGGAGGCAGCCAGCCAGAAGTGAGAACACCATCTGCCAGCATCCTGGGCTGGCCTATCACTGCTGGACATTGCACTGCTTTTTCTCCCAGGAGTGCCACCAACCCATTGCTTCCTTCAACTATTCATTCACCAAGCATATATCAAGCATCTGCTGTGTGTCAGGGTAGGCATGTTACATTCATTATAGATGGGAAAACTGAGGCTAAATGCAGTACAGAGAGTCACCCAAGGTCATTCAGCTGGGAAGAGAGACTTCAGTCTGCCTCCCAAGTCCATGCTCTCCTCTATCATAACTCCTCAAGCCTCAGTTTTTTAAATTTGTGAATAGGATAGCTAATTAAACTAGCTCTTGAACAGATTGTTGCGAAGGGTCAAAGGAGAACACATGTGTGCAAATCAGACAATATGAGGCTCTAGGTTCTATAACATCTTATTTTCCCTGAATAGTCAGGCCTCTGGCCAGAGCTGGGTGGGGAGGTCCCAGATTCGTGGCACCTTTCCTCCCCTGATCCCATCCCCCGAATGCCTTTGATTCTTTAGAGACACAAACCTTCTGGCCATGAACTCAGTTATTGCGGGCTTTCCACCTTGGAATCGTCTGGTTCTCTGGAATAAAAGTGCTGCCTTCCCTGGTTTCCCTGGGGTTGGGGTAGAAGTTGGGTCTTGTGCTCCTGGCCACAACTCCCCTCCCCCAGAAGCTAATGTCCCCAAAGTTGTTCTAGATGAGCGGGGGCTTGGCAGACCTGGCTTTTCAGTGTGAAAGCCTGTGTGTTGAGGGTCTGCTCGCTTCTGGCTGGCAGTCTGCTGTGCAGATGAAAGCTGATATCATGAATGAAAGAGCTTTAGAAAAGAGAAAAAGCTGTCTTTAGGGGCAGGGCATTTATTATTAATTATGATAAAGCTTGTACTCACAGCACTTCAGAACTGAAAGGACCTTTAGAGATCCCCTAGACCAACACTCTGATGTTACAGATGAGGAAACCAAGGCTCAGAGAGTAGGAAGGGAGTTGCCCAAGGGGGACTCAGGACTCATGCACTATGTTTGGGGTCTTTTCTGTAGCCCCCATTATGTATGAGATCAGCACACCTGCCAGTAGGGAGACCATAGCACATTCACAGTGCCCCGGAGCCCAAGAGGGCAGCCTGGGTCTCCTCTTCCTGCCCCTCCTCCCTCCTTTCTCTTAAGAAGGGAGGACTGGTCGGGGGACTCAAGCTGGTGCCAGCTGAGACTTCTAAGTAGCCCCTGAGACCTTCAGCAAGAGTCCCACTGGCTCACCTTTGACCTGGGTGGGATTGTGCAAAAGACCTCACAGCCTACCGCACTCCCTTCCAGCCAGGAGATCTGCTGCACCTGACAGGGATGCCCCACCCTCTGCCCGGAGCCCAGTGTCAGGAAGCATCTCTGTCCATCTCACCTGCTACACAGGAGGGCTGCTCAGCTGTGGCTTCTCCATGTCTTCTATTTCCCCCCCAATTCATCGATGACTTAGTGAAGAAAGCTTTGGGCCAGCTAAAAAAAATTTTTTTTTTTTTACATCTCTCAGATCATGATATTGATCAGCCTTCTGTGTGATTTTTTTAGAATCCTGTTTAGTAGAGAGGACACAAGGCAGAGAGTCAAGAAGCCTGGCTGGGTCTGTTACCTGCTTGCTGGGACTTGGGACCAGTCACTCCTTCTTGGGCCTTGGTTTGCACATCATCCAAATGAAGGCTTGGATGAGAACGTATCTATGATCCCTTTGTTTATAATATCCTATGACCTTCCTGGTCCGCTTTTGCCTCCCTAGCTCTTCTAAGAATCAGGTGCAAAGAGGTCTGGCCACTGCTTTTAAGACTTTAGTTTGTGAGGAAAATAACACAATTAGAGTTAGGATAAATGATCCAGAATCTAATTATCATTAGTCGTTACATATTATTATGCATTAAACATTATGCACATATTATTTTTCAGCTTTATCTTCCACTGTATTTCTCTAAGCTCTAGACACATCAAGTACTTTCATGCTTCACTCCTGGCTCACATGGCTCCCTAAGCCGAGATGCTGGCCTCTCCATTTTCTATCTGTCGAACTCCTTTGCAGGCTTCAAGACCCAACTCAAAGTCCACTTCCTCCATGAAGCATTCCTCAGTTACCACTGGTTCCTTTGTGCTTCCAAGGCACTCTGTCTAAGTGTCAATTCGGTAGATATTCCTCCTGCCTAGAAGACTAGTTGGCTCTTTCATATTTGTCTCCTCCCAGGCTCATTATCGTCTCCATGGTGGAGAACTGTGTCACTCACTCTGCGCCTTCCTCAGTGGGGAGCACAGTCTTTTGCACATCGGAGTCGCTCCACATGTTTTCTTGTGTACTCAGTACACAGTGAAGGCCTTAAAGCATCCTATACCTGCTGGGTTAGAGACCAGCAGTGTCAGCAGGGAGAGGTGCACAGACGGCAGAGTCCACAGGTAGAAAAACCTAGCAATCTGCTTCTGTGACTCTTTGCAGACAGAGACTTCTAAAGGTGGAGCAAGCCCTGCCTGATTTAGGAGAAGAGGATAAAGGCAGATGTGAGTGTCGGAAGGCCCAAGGAAGGGTGCGGAGAAGGCGTTGACCCAGGAGTCCAGACACCTGGTGCTTGGTCTCAGCGCTGCCACCAACTATCCACTAACTGGGGGCACTTGAAAGACTTACATGGCCTCTCTGGGGCTCTTGTCCTTCTCTACAGAAGAAAGAGTTGATGATCTCAGAAGGTCCCTTCCTGCTCTGACATTCTGTGATGTTAATGACAGACGTGGCCCTGTGACCAGCAATTCTCATTCAATAATGGCCAAGAACATGGTCCGAAGGATGAAGGACTCAGAGCCCTCTCTGTCCATTACTTTTAAGTCTCCTTTTATTTGGCCAGAGGATAGGGGCAGTGGGGAGAGAGGTAAGGAGTGAAAGAGTTGACCCTGAATCCGATGAGCCGGGTTCAAATCCTGACTCTATCAATCACTAGCTGGATTGGAGCCTCACATTAAATTCTGGTCCATCCTGTCTAGACCAAACCATAAGCTCCAACAGGGCAGGAAGAGGGTCTTACTCATCTCTGTGCCCCACAGCCCTTCATAAAGCACCTGACACCAAGGCACTCTATAAATACTCCTCCGTCTGTTCCTGTAGGCCTGGCTGTGCCAGGTGGGTTGGCATGGCCTGGGGTCCATGGTTCACTGTTGGAAGGAATGTCCAGAGCCATCTCAATATCAAGCCAGGGGCACATCTGAGGTGGGAAGGGACCTGGTGAGCCCAGGACCTGCAACGGAAAACCAGGGAAGTGGCTGACACAGACAGCTGCACCAGGGATTGTGGCTTCCAACAACCAGTTGATGAAATCAGGGTGCTTAGTGTATGGCCAAGGTGTTTCTTGGTGTATCTCTATGGGGAGAGGCATGGAGGATTAATCAGGATTTACAGAGCATAACTGGTCCCAGTGCAGCCGGCTTGCATTTGTCAAGAGACACTATTTGTTTAACATCTCAAGCCCAAACCAAACACAAAAGTCAGCTGTTCATAAAGGAGAGGCTCTGGGAGCTGCTAGGGAGACAGCACCATGCTGGGAGGTGGACACCTGGCCCTGTTCTCAGCCCTGCCCCAGATGAGCTGTGCGACCAGGTCAGGACGCAGGCTTGGGTCTCCTACTAGTGAGAGTAGGAAGCAGCTGGTCTTCACGGAGCTGCTGTGGGGCTCAGGCTTGCTCCATTCCTTAGCAGAAAGCCTTAGTCCAAAGTCGGCATCCACCGCATTTGATGGACCCCTGCCCCTAGAAAGGTCCTCCTCGGCCGCCTCCAGCTCTGGCTCTGAATACCATGCTGAGATGAGCATCCTTGCATGCGTGTCCTTAAAACCAGCAGGGAATTTTTACTGGGACACATACCCAGAAGTGTCACAGTGCTTATGCCCACTGCATGCCCAGGCCTCTCCGCTTGCTGAGCCAGAGCTGGGACTTGAGCCCAGCTATTTTGACTTCCAAACCTTACTGCAAGATAAGTTCCCTGAACTTGCCTCCCTTCCCATTGCAGAAGTTAAGGCCCTTAAGCCTGTCTTCTGCAGAGATTCTGGAACAGCCATGCCCATATTCCCTGACAAACATGTGAGTCCAGAGGTCCAGTCAACAGCCTCATGAATCTTGAAATTTTTCTTTGCAGGTTTATGGCTTTTAAGAAGCAAGCGGAGGCAGCCTTTTCTCAGCACCAAATACAATAATCATAATAGCACTTGCAATGATTAATCAGCCGGTTAGTACTGAGTGGTGCCTGTGAGTGTGTGTGTGTGTGTGTGTGTGTGTGTGTGTGTGTGTGTATTTCTATCTGTGTCTGTGTCTGAGTAGGGGCGAGGGCCAGAGAGACGACTTTACTCCCAATGAACACGTTTTAGGTGTCTTTCCTTTAGTGGAGGGGTTTTGTCTCCACCATGGCACTCCTTGGGGAGTGTCCTGTTATGGCTAAGGCCATATTTATTTCTCCTGGGAGAGAAATCCTGACCCCATGGTCCCCACTGCTGGGCTCCTGACCATGCTGGGAGAGAGGAATTGACAAGAGAATCAGCTTCTAGGCCTTCCAACAGATTCACGAGGGTTCTCCCCAGCGTGATATATATGGCACAATCAAAGGAACTTGGGATATTCTACCTACAGAAAAGATACAAGGGACGTGTTAGCTGTCACATGCAGGAGGGATTAGCTTTGCTCTGGGTGACCTAGGAGCATCCAGTAATCTGTGAGGAGATGCTATGGTGAGAACTTTCAGCTCAAAATAGATGGAACGTTCTCTATGCTTCCGGAGAAAGAATGGGCTGCCCAGGATGCAATGAGCTCCTGATAAATAAGGTACGCAAACACAGAATGATCGATCCCTTGGGTTGAGGCCATTTTAGAAGGATCCAAGGAGCTAGTGCAATTCTTGGCACAGAGTAGGTCTGCAAAATGCTTTTGGACTTGATTGCTAAATGTACTGAGTTTGGGGCTGGACTAGATACCCTTTGTGGCTTCAGCGGGGCTCAGTTTAACATTTAGGGTGCCAGGCTCTCTGTTCCTCCACCCAGGAAATTCTGCAGTTCCCTGGCCCCAGGGAGGGCTGCACCTGGAAGCCTTGCTGAGCCTTCACGACACTGCTCTCTCTCATCTCCCCCTTTTCCCACATCCTGTCCAAAGCACCCCCCCCATTCCCTTTTTCCCTGCCTGCAGAGGCCCAACTCTCACAGGTCGGAGTCAGGGCCTGGAGGTTGGAGGACTCCAGCAAAGGAAATGGGCCTCTGGCAGGCTAATTACTGGGAGCTGATTCTATTAAGCAGATAGCTCGCTCTAGGCAAAGCAATTACATCTAATCAGCCCCTTGCAGCAGTCCAAAGGGACAGCCGTTTGAGCCAGACACATGCGGAAGTAGGAGCATCAAAGCAGCCTGAGGCTCAGACCTGAGCAGGCAAGTCTGAGGCCAGGGGCTGCTCAGAAAGTGGTCCCCGCCCCCTTCCCCAGACTACCCAGGTCTCAGGACGCAGTGGGCCTGCAGCACCAGGGAAGCAACACTGACTGGAGACTCAGAGACCCAGGTGGAGACTTGGCTTCACCACTAATTTCACTGGGGAGAGCACTCCTTTGACCCAAGCCTCAGTTTCCCTGTCTGTCAAATGAGTAAGATGGACCAGAGGGATCCATTCCAAGTCAGAAACTCTAGTCCATCTCAATAACGTATTGCATTCTTAAAATTTTTCTAAGAGGAAAGAGCTTATGCTAAGTGTTCTTATAAAAATAAACCAATAATAATAAAGAGGGGAGAAGGAACTTTTAGAGGTGATGGATATGCTTACGGCATAGATTTTGGTGATGGTTTCATGGATGTATTCTTATCTTCAAACTCGTGTTGTATACATTATGTACAGCTTCTTGTATGTCAATCATGTCTCAATATAGTGGTTAAAAAAAAAAACAAACAGAAACACAACTCTATCTAGTCCATCTGGATTGGATTCTAGTCAGGCTAAAATGAACTGAGCAGCTAGAGAAGAACCTATCTAAAATCCTCAAACATGGAAACTATATGCTGCAGGACCTAATTATTTACATAATGTTTAAAAAATAACTGAAAACATATATTTTTTAAAAATACAGATGTCCTCTGGGCATTTTTTTTCCTCTAGAAATTTAATAAAATGTGTTTTCCCAAAAAACCAACCATGAGTTGTTTGACCGTAATTCTGAGTCCTCAATCCTTCGAGGAAGTTGGGTCATGTTAGAGTGGAAAGCAATGAGCAAGGACCCTGGAAATGAGGGGGTGATGAGCAGAATGGAGACAGATGGGACTCTGGGCCATGGCTCCTCTCCTCCTGCAAGAGTTTCGGACACTGGCAGGATGCTGAGGAGGGATTTTGAACATCATTCCCTTCCAAAGCTGCAATTCCAGGATTCTGGGTCAGTACTAAGCAACTGGTGTAACCCAAACTCTCTAGACAAGCAGCCTAGTGGAGGGGACCAGAAACCAGAAGACCTCTCTAGTGACCAGCTAAGAACTGGGCAAAGCATCACCCATCTCTGAGCCTTAGTTTCCTCCTATATAACATGAGAAAGCGAGGAGAGCAGTCTCCACGTGGCCTCATTTACACAGTGGTTGGGCGACTCCGAGTGAGATGATGGATGGGAAACTGAGACTAATTAATCTATTAAAAGATGAGATTGTAAACTAAAAGGCTTCTGTACAGCAAAGGAAACCATTAACAACATGAAAAGGCAACCTATGGAATAGGAGAAAGTATTTGCAAATCATATCTGATAAGGGTTAATATTTAAAATAAAGAACACATGCAGCTCAATACAGAAAAAACAAACAATTCAAATATAAGATGAACAGAGGATCTGAATAGACATTTTTTTCAAAGAAGACATACAAATGGCCAACAGGTACATGAAAAGGTGGTCGACATCACTAATCAGGGAAATGCTATTCAAAACCACAGTGACATATCACCTCCCACCTGTGAGAACAGCTATCCTCAGAAAGGCAAGAGATAACACGTATTGGCAAGGATGTGGAGAAAAGGGAACCCTTGTGCGCTGTTGATGAGAATGTAAGTTGCTACAGCCGCTATGGAAAACGATGTGGAGGTTCCTTAAAAATTTTTAAATAGAATTACCATATGATCCAGCAATCCCTCTCTTAGGTATTTATCTGAAGGAAACAAAATCATTATCTTGAAAAGATATCTGCACTGCCATGGTCATTGCAGCATTATTTACAAAAGATAAGACATGGAAACAACTTGTTTCTATTTATAGGTAAATGGATAAAGAAAATGTGGTACATATATACAATGACATATTATTCAGCCACAAAAGAAGGAAATCTTACCATTTGCAACAACCTGGATGAACCTCGAGGGCATTATGTTAAGTAAAATAAGTCAGACAGAGAGGACAAATACTGTATGAACGCACTTATGTGTGGAATCTAGAAAAAAACCCTGAACTCAGGGATACAGAGAACAACAGATTGGTGTTTGTCAGAGGTGGCATGGGTGGGTTGGGGCAAAATGGGTGAAGGCGGTCAACAGGTACAAACTTTCAGATCAATACATCCTGAGGACCCAATGTGCAGCATGGTGGCGAAAGTTAACAATACTGTATTGCATATTTAAAAGTTCCTAAAGAAAGTAGATCTTAAAACTTCTCATAATAAGAAAAAATTGTTACTATTTGTGATGAGGGATGTTAGCTAAATTTATTGTGGGAATCATTTCACAGTATATACATGTATCAAATGATTACATTGTACACCTGAAACTATGCCAATTATACTTCAATAAAAAAAAAGAAAAGAAAAGAAAGGTGAGATTGTTATTAACAGCTGGGACCAAGGTCTCCCTTTCCAACCCAGCGCATCTCTGTGTTTTGATTTTCACGCTGTAGCTTTGAGAGCAGGGTGGCCTTGCTGGAGCAGATTGGGGGGGGGGAGCGCACCTGACTTCCAGCTTTCTCTGGCCTTGGTGATCTCGGATGACTGGTGCTCACGTAATTAGACAAAAGCCTTACCTGACCTCAAAGAGTCCTGGTGCTGACTGACAACCAGTTGCTTTGCAAGGGCATCCACTTTATTCACCATATTATTCTGGGAGCTGAGGGAGGGCAGGCTGGATCGGGAGGTTTTGGGAAAGCCTGGAGCGCCAGCCTAAGAAATCTGCACTGCTCCTTAGAGTCAGCGGAAGGACGTGGAGGGTGCTTGGGCAGGGCCAGTCCACAGCGAGCTCCTGGCCCTCAGAGCTAAGCCTGTGTTCCTGGGCACAGCCTCCTGTGTTGCGTGTTCTGCCTGGCCCATCTCTCTTGCCTCATCCCTCTTGTTCTACTTAGGGGTCTTTTCAGCAGCCTTTCTTTGTCCTTTGCAGTTCCTCCAAATGCTCCAGGCTCTTTCTTGTCTTTTCGCCCAAAACGCTTCATTATGCCGGAAACATATAGGATTGCACTTATATGTGCTCCCAGTAGCCCTTGAAATGGCAGCATTCCCATTTTACAGAGGAGTAAACTGAGGTTCGCAGTGGAGCAATTTGTCTAAGCTCTTATGATTAAATAGATGACAGATCCAGGATTCCAACCTGGATCAGTTTGACTCCAAAGTCTGTGCTTTCACTCCTGCCACACTCCTGCTCAGAAATGATTGAGAGCGGAGCTAGGCGGCAATACGGGAATAGAACAGAAGGTGCAATCAACAAGGCCTGGCACAGTCAGAGCTTAAAAAACAGTGGCTGTGTGAATAAGTGAGCAGCTAAGAGAGCAAGGCTGTAGGAGTGACCTGAACCCAGCACCTGGGTTTGCCCCAGGAGGGACAGCTGCTTGACTTTGCGTAGGAAACGAAGAAGAAGTGTAGGGGAGGCTGAGTGACTCCAGCTTGCAAAGGGGCCAGAGACAGGACTGTTCATGAACCAGCTGGACTCGGTGATGGATCTGAGGTGGAGATGAGGAAGGCAAGTTGTCCACGACCCAGCCCTAGCATGGTGCCCAGGTTCTCAGCCCAGGAGGGACTCAGAAGGGTCTCCGCCACTATGCACATTGAAGGATGTGATGGATGTTGGAAAGGCAGTATCTTTAGGGCACCGAATGATCTGATGGGGACAGGACCATCCAACCACATGGACGAGGGTTGGTCATGGTGTTGGGTCACCATGGAGAGGCACAGGTGGTACCTGGCTCTGCGCTGAGCAGATCTCAGATGACCCACAGATGGCGTGCAGTCTTGTGATCCATGAAATTTGCAGCATGTCAGGGTGATGGAGATCAGCTGGGAGGCCGTGCTCAGGCAGAGGGCACTGAGCCGTCAGGGAGATGGAAACAGTGATGTCGTTAAAGAACAATGTGGCCAAAGGAATGAGCTGAAACTTGCTGGATCCAAAAGCACAAATGAGGAAACGGCTGCCAGAAACCCAGGAGTGTCTGATGATGGCCTGACACCGTCCTGGAGGAGGGACTGAGCCCCAGCCTAGAGGCCAAAAGGGAATCTCCCCCTAGGCTCCATGGACGTTTTCTGCCCCCTAATACCTTGCTGAACAAACCATTTGGTCTGTTAATACAGGCTTGGGGACGGACTTCCTGACCAGAGAACTCTGTCCCATTTCAGCCAAGTGGATCTAAGGAGGCAACCGAGAGGCAGAGGAAAGAGCACAGATTCTAGGGTGGGCACTCCCAGGTGGGTCCTGCCCTGCTGGCTGTATAACTGACCTTCCTAAAACGGGGGTTGGGAGGATTAAGTGCGATGCAGGAGCACTGGTCCTTAGGGCAGGACTGGCTGGAGATTCCTTCTTCCTTTCCCTTTGTTTCTTCCCTCTTGGATAAGCCCTGCGGGGAACCCATCCCTGTGAAGCCAGCCCTGAGGCTTAAAAGATCTTCCGGGGAAGGGGCTTCCTGGGTCTGGTCTGGGGTGGTGGTGGGAGGGGCTGTGGGTGGACTGAGCTTAGAATCTTGAAATGAGTTCCGAAGGGAACGTGCATGTGTGTGTGCGTGTGTGTGTGTGTGTGTGTGTGACCACCATCAATGGTGACCCCAGAAATAAACTCTCTTATTTGCCCTGAAACCCAGTCGTAAGAGCACATCCGGTACACATGTGGTTCCACTGTAATCTCCATTTTTCCAGGGAGAACGGATGGCCCCAGTCTTCACGCATTTAGTGAAGGAGCGAGATGGGACTCCTGGGTTGTTCCCCGCAACGCCCTGCAGTTCGTGGCCCTTTCTCCTCTCCCTGCACATACCATCAGGGCTCACGGTTCTTCTCAGCTGTCAGGCCAGGTCCCCTGAATTCCTTTAATGTAAGTCCCCCTTCTCGTCGCCCGTGGCAGAGCCCTTTGGCTCACGGGCCGGGCCAACCTTCCCACGAGTGGAGAGAGGGAGGCAAACAGGGAAGCCCCACGCCTCTGCACAGAGAGGGACAGGGAAGCATAGCGTTGCCCCGAGCCAAGGCCAGGATCCGGGCATCCCTGACCCCAGGTCCAGAACGAGGCCTAGCGCTGCGGGCATGGCAGCAGGTAGAGCAGTGCTGTTTTTCCTTAAGCTCCCAGCTGGGGCCAAGAACCCCACATCCTCTTTGAAAAACAGATAGGGATCTTTAAAAAATCAAGATATTAACCTTGTGAAACTGGACACACTCAGGATAGAGATTAACTTCTTTCCTAAGCATTTTTAAAATTTCTATAAACATCTTAATTCACGCCAACGACGTGGCCAGCCTGGATTATGAGTGGATGGAGAGATGGATGGCCTTATCTCAGTTGCACATGCATACGTGTGCATACACACACATGGACACACACACACACTCACACACTCACACACACACGTGGAGCAGCAGAAGGAGCAGCAGAAGGAGCAGCAGAGGAACCTGGGCTTTATTTCCAACTCTGCCATTGAATCCTGGACCTTTGTTTTCTCATCTTTAAGGGGGATGGTTGGACCAGCCACTTTCTGATTCCTTCCCAGCCCACTCCTGGAGCTGTGGGGCCAGTCCCCCTTGCTTATTTCCCTCTCCCTCTCTCAACCCCTGCTTCTCAAGGGCTCTGCTCGTTTCTCCCAGAACTTCTCTGACAGTCTTCCGGCCTGGCGGGGGAGGCACGCATCCTGGCTCTGTGTGGGGCCAGGGCTGCTTTCATGGTTATTTCGGCTCTTCTATAAACACAAAGTCAGGATGAAGACCTGGGTCCTTGGCGTGGCCTGCGGGGCCCTTGCAGATCTGCTCCCTCGACCTCTCCAGCCTGGCTCCGAGGTCCACTTGCACTGCCTCTCGGGGCTTTGGAGACTTTGTTCAGGTCTCCAAACCCACCGTGCTCCATCCATGTCAGACCCCATGTGGTCTCTACCTCAGCCCAGGCACACTTCCTGTCTACACCTGGCTCATGCCTGCTCCTCTGACAGCCCCTCCCTAGGGCCTTCCTCCTTGACCCAGAATGGTTAGGTTCCTTATTCTGTGGACCTCCGGTCCTCTGCCACCCCAGTGATGAAACACTATCATAAGGAAAAGACCAGTTGCATCTCAAAAACTGGATGTCTGTCTCCCCACTAGATCACAAGCACCAGGATGGAGGGAATAGGTTGGTGTGTCTATCTGGCTCAACACTATCTCGCCAGATCTGTTCAATGACTGGGGATCTAAATATACTTGTAGAGTAAATGAATGAGTGGCATCTAAAATTACTCTTTAACCACACCTGAGACCAGCTTCAGCAACTTGCATGAAATTGGGGCATAGAATTCCCGAAAATAACTTCACTCTTCTCTGGGTGGATAGATGACCTCTAAATCTCCCCCCTTTCCCCTCTGGAAGCCACAGATTCTCAAAACCTCAAGTTTCTTTTCAAATGCATCTCTGACCTGCCGACGTCATCAGCCCAATCAAGCCACAGAGTTCGTATCTACATTTCAGTTCCCTCCACCTTCTTTTGACAAGCTCAAACGTTTCCACACTTTGATTATGTTCTGTTCTTGAAGCTGCAGCCAGCTGCGGTTATTCTGGGCACTGAGGAGGAGGGTAGTTGTGGGCTAGCCCTGACTCAGTGAGGACCAGGAGTGAGGTGCTGAGCATCCTCAATGGCCTCAGGGAGAGGTGGGCCACTGCCATGTCTGGTCCCAGCTGGAGCAGAGGTTATGGGAATCTCTATTTGTCAGTTTGGTCACTGTTCCTCTAAGTCTGTTCATGAATGAAGGTTCCTTGCTGCAAAAGAAAGAATCCTGTGCTCAAATGCATTTGGGAAACTCTGAGTATCACTCACCGTTAGTTCTTGTTTGCAAGCCTCAGAGGCCAACTATACTGACTTAATGCCTAAGAGGGATTTATTCTATGGATCTTGGGTAGCTCACAGCATCTCCTGCAGTATCAGAAAACCGCGGTCCGAGGCAAAGCAGCCAGGAACAATGCCCAAAACCATATTGTGGGCCTGGCCCCAGAAGATCCCACTGCTGCCACCACTGGGCACAGACACTTAAGCTTGTGCCACCAGCCCCATGAGTTCTGAGCATTGCCTCTAGAATCGTCACCAGGGTAGCTTCTAGAAACAGATTGTAGCTGCTGTCACCGTTGCTGCCGCCATCCTCGCCAGAATGGGTTCTGCATAGTCCTTGCTGCTTTGCATCGCAAGTGTGGAGTTCAAAGCCTGGAGAAAGGCACCTGGTTGGCAGAATGAGGTCATATGCCTGCACCCTAGCTCAAGAGAGGCTGGGACGATGTGAACGAGCCACTTTTAACTGGGATACTGGGAGGCAGCCACTGCTCCACAACACAGGGGAAATCTCACACGTAGGAAGGGAGAGCAGATGCTCGGTGGCCCCAAAGAGTGACAACTGTTTCTCACCGCGCACCGTAGACACTTCCCTTGGGGATTTGCAATGCTACAGGGTTTCTCAGCCTCAGCACTGTTGACATTTTGGACCCAATTTCTTTGTTGTGGGGCTGTCCTGTGCGTTATAGGATGTTTAGCATCTTCCAGGCCTCTACCTACTAGATGTCAGTAGCACCCCATCCAATTATGACAATTAAAAATGTCTAAATACATAGCCAAATGTCCCCTAGAGGATCAATTCACCCCGCTCTCGGAAATAGGCAAGAAATTTGCAATATGTTTGAAGATCGTCTTGGGGATAAACGTTTTGCCTGCAACTGCCCACTGCAGCCCCTTGCACAGTTTGACAAAGACCCCTCAAGATTCAGGCTCCAGCCCAGCTCGTCTCCAACGCATGAGCCCAGGCTCCCTTGACCAGTATTCCACACATGTTCACCAGGTAAAGGCCATTATTACAACCCTTACCCAAGGAATGCCCCAAGGTCAAGTCTACCCTAACCCAGGGAACATCCCACAACTGTGGTGCAGGATGAGAGGTCACAGGCCTTGGAAGGTGGGGTCACCACCTACTGGCCTTGCTTTTGGGAAGGAACTTTTGGAACTGCTGCTACTAGGCTGAGACAAGGAACATGAGAACATGAGGAAGTGTGTGTCCTTGGCAACTCAGTTGTCCATTCTGGAACATTCTGGAGTCTGGAAGTTGGCTCAGCTCCCACTTACAGCTTTATCTGTGGCGCTCCTTCGTGTGGCTTATGGCATCTCTCAGTGACCTTGGCTCTTGACCTTGGGAAATAGGTATAGTGGAAATATAGTAGCGCCAGGTTAGACAAGCCTGTGTTTGATCTTGTGGAATGACCTTGGGCCTGTCATCCTTCTCTCTTCAATTTCATTGTCTGTGTATATTTTTTAAAAGCATTTTTTCCGGCTCCAAAGTTCTAGAATTCTGTATTTTAAGCACTAATAGGTAGCTCCTGGGTGGGGGTCCCTGAAGCCTCCCTGAGAATTGAGGGACCCATCCCTCTGGACCCCAGGGTATTTCTTCATGGGGCAGGGGAGACAACTGGAATGGAAAAAAAAAAAAAAAACGGTTTAAAAATGCCTTGGATTCCAACCAGCCAGAGGATGATGCGCAAATGGAAAATTCCTGCTGTGTGTCAGAGGCCCACCTGGCTCGGGTGACAGACAGCAGATCCAGACACGTAGGCCCTGCTGCCTGTTTAGACAGCATTTTCCTGCCCTGGCCAGAGTTAACCTTGGCCCTTACCAACGCTCACCATGGGAAAGTGGAGAAGGGTGTAGGGTCCTTGCCCAGGCTCAGGAAAGCTTCCTATGTCTCCGTAGCTGAGCAGCAATCGAGTGAGCGGCACTAGAAAAGGTGGGGCGTGGGGGGCTCAGGCTCAGCTCCAGTCTGCCCTGAACCTGTCTCTGGGACTCAGGAGGAGCCGTGTCCTCAATCTGGTCCTCGAGGCCCTTGTCTGTATAGTGTGTGAGGTGGACGGGGAGATCTGCCGGGTCCTCACCAGCCCTAGCGTGCCCGTGGCGGAGACCTGCATTCCCCCGGGGTTCCAGGAAGTTGGCTAAGCGGTTCTAATGCAGGCCGTATAGCTCTCAGTGCCCACTGAGGTTCGCCGAAGAGCAGACAGGGTAGGGCTGATGGACCTGGAGCCCTGAGCCACAGGGGCAGTGTTTGTCCAACACCATTTGGGGGAAAATCCCTGAACCTAGAAACCCTCCAGGGACCAGGTCTCCTGCCCTGATGTGGGCTGGGAAGGTCCATGGCCTCACTAGGCCAGGATAGAGTGGCCCTTAGACTTCGCACAGATCCCATACTCACCACCTCACCCATCCGGGGGGTCTGATACAGGCCCTCGTTAGGGTTAAACTCATTGGCCAAGGCTGGTTTGTAGGTTCCCAACTCTTGAGAATTTGATTGGCAAGTTGGCCTCATGGATCGGCTCCATTCTGAGACCCTGACAAAGCCTGGTCTGGGATAATGGTCAATTCGCCAGGACAATGCCACCTGCGAGATCCTTTAGTCGATGCTACTTGGCCTACTGGACCCACACTCGCGTCAATCACTTCTTGGCTCAGGTTCCCAAAGAGAAACTCTCTCAATGCCTTTCACCTCTCTCCTGGATGCCAAGAAGATGTGACAAATCTTGACCCAAGGCCATTGCTGCGTTTGAACTCTGCTGTCTCCAGCCTATCTCTGTCCAGACTACCCTCAGGCGAACACTTACTGGAAGGCTTGGACTAGCACTGCACACGAGCCAGGCCAAGGACAACCCTGGCCCACATGCTCACTCTGGCCAGGTGCTTGACCAGCCCATTGGAAAGGGGTTTCTGGTCCTCGTCCTGGCCTACCCTTCTGTCCTTCTATCCTTCTGTCTAAGGGCTTTCTCTGAGCTGTCCCAGTCACTCAGAGGAATGGTCCCTGTCTCAGATCCTAAGTCAGCCCCTCAGTGCCAGGTCAGACCTACTGGTGCTGCCAGTGGGTTAGCTCCTGAGGGCAGTTCCAGGATCCCCGTCACTCAGAATTCCCTTCTCCTGTTTCTTGTTCCCTCACATTTTCCAGCCCGTGCCCTTTCCCCTCTGTATCCCTACACGCTCCCAGGGATTCATGGTGCCTGGAAATCTCTTGCTTGCCTCTTCTGAGGCCCAGAGCCAACATCACAGAGTGCATCTCAGAAATCCAAGGACACTGCGGGGTGGGTATAGATGGGGAGTGTGTGCGTGTGTGCGCGTGTGCATGTGAATTCACATGGCTTGGGGATGGGATAGGCGTGGTCCCCAGAGAGAGCACAATGTTTCCCTCATCCAAAGATGCAGGAATGCCTTCTGCCTTCTTCCTCCAAAGTCAGCGGGGCCAGTCAATTACGGGTCCGAGAAAGCAGCCCAACTCCTGGTCACGCCCCAGAGCAGGGCACGGCTGGCTTCCAGAGCCCGAGACCCACCAGGGGGCCTTTCCATCCCATGCTGCTTGAATGTCAAGAGAGGGAGGCTGGAGCTTAAATATCCTAGTGGGGCGAGTGTGTGTGTGTGTGTGTGTGTGTGTGTGTGTGTGTGTGTGTGTAAGGCGGCTTAATCCTGGAGATGGGTCTGAGCTAGGTGAGGTGTGGGGTGATGTTTGGAAATGATCATCAGGAGATGCACTCGCTTTTCCAGAGCATCTTTTGGTCCCCACTCAGGATGCATCCTGATTTATGGGGGTGGGGGAGGGGCGGGGACAGGGCTCAAGCAGCTCTAGGAAGGGTTCTGGTTTCTGCCACTTGAGTTCCCAGGAGAGGGGTGGGGCGGGGCCGGTGCTGGAATGGTAGGAGTTAGGAGGTCGAGGGAGTGGAGCCTGTCGTAGGGCTAGGACTGAAGCAGGTGTGGACGGCGCTTCCACCTGCCTTTGGCTAGAGACCCAAAGGCAAGAAGGCAGGATGGGAGCCCCAAGGCCTGTGGGAGGCAACGTCCTCAGAGCAGACAGGCTTCCTGGGCCAGCAGCAACTCTCCCTTGTCCCCCTGTGGGGCTGGTTGGTTTTGCTTAGAGACTGAATTTTCTGTCTCAAGCACCGCCCACAGTGTTCACTGAAGCCACAGAGAAACTGTGTCTGCTGTGCACTTGCTCCCATTTAATAGATGAAGAGACCGAGGCCTTAGGTTAAGAGAAGCTAAGTGTTGCAACCAAAGTCTCACGGCTGGAAAGGGCTGGAGCCAGGCTCCAAACCTACCTCTTCTAATTTTAGGTTCAGTCTTTTTCCATGAGCACAGACAGCCCTCGCCTCTGACCCCCCAACCACAGCAGAGAGCGTTTGCGTGTCCAGAGGAAGGGGTATCGAGCTCTCAGGCAATTAGGCCTGGGTTTTAATCCTGCCCCCGCTAGCACCGACTGTGTGAATTTGGACAAGTTTCTGAAATTCGGTTTTCTCTTAAATAAGATGTGATGCACTGGAGCCAGCTCATTCCGGCTCCTGACAGCCATACATGCACATTTCCTTCCAATTCCACATGCAGCAACGTGAGGTTGGTTAGCTCGCTGTGGGCCATAGGGGAAGTATTTACACCACAGAAATGAGCAACAATTCCTTCCTTTCTTCCATTCAACATTCTTCCATTAACATTCAGATTGCTAGCCTTCTGCCAGGTGCCAACCTGGTGCTAGCAAAGCCAAAATGAACAAGGTAAAGTTATCTTTACTATCCTAAAGGATTTCACACAAGAGAGAGGAAATAAACATGAGCAAGAGCCACCAGAATCTGTCCAATGACAGAGGGGTTCGCAGGGCACTGTGGGGGTCAGTTGGGGTGGGATGGAGAGTAGGAAAATATTTCTTTGCAAAAGAAGCAGTTTCAGAAATACGGGGGAGGTGTGAAATAGTCTAGAATGTTCTGGACATTGCAAACGTGGCTTGGGTTTACAGTCTCAGCTTTCTTCCAGAGTCACACAGGCAGAGTTGGGAACCCTGGCTGTGCCATGCTTTATCTGTGTCAGCTTAGGCAAGTTATTAAACTTCTTTGAAACTGTTTCTGCAATTGTAACATGGAATGATAATATTTACCTCACAGGGTCATTATGAGAATTCATTGAGATCATTTATTCAGCAAAATACCTTTTGGGCACGTACTATGTGCCAGACACTGTTCCAAACCTTAGAAGTCACAAGGGAATAAAATGGGTCAAATCTTTGTCCTCCTGGAGCTTACAGTCTAGTGGAAGGGAGCAGTGAGTAAATAATAACGGCGTGGTGTCAAGTAGCTGTAAGTGGCTGGAAATAATAAAGCAGGTGTTTGGGGTGGGTTCCCCAGGAGCGGTCCTTGAGATGAGGATTTGTTAAGGAAGTCCTCCCAGGGAGTACAGTCCAGGGAGGAGGAGAAGCAGACAGGAAAAGAGGAGGCCAAGCTAGGAGGCAGGGAAGTCCCACGGAGGGCAGCCTCCTGCTCCTGCAGGGCTCCGGAGTGCAAGTTATGCTGGAAGGGTCCCACCCACACAAAGGGGGGTTCCAGGAGTTCGCATGCACTTAGAGAGTCTGGCAGACATGTTGACCATCAGTGCATGCCGCTCCAGCCTCGTCAGTTTCTGTCTGTGCCCTGCCTCCCCCATTCTCGCCGCTGTGTGATTCAGGGATTCAGAAGGAACTCACGCTGGGTACCTCTGTCCATGCTGGTGCTTCCTGGAACACAATCCCCCCATTGTTCTCCCTGGCAACTTTTCGTCATTCTTCAAGCCTCATTCAAATGCTGCGTCTTTGTCTGTGAAGACTCCTCGAGGCCATCCTGGGGGCTTTCTCCCGGGTAATCTCCCGATTGGTAGGGACCACCTCGGAGGCAATAGCCTTGCTTTGGAACTGCCTGTTTCCGAGCCCACCTGCCCACTGGCCTGGGAGAACCCTGATGACTGTGAACAGGTCTTCTTTCAGCTTTGGGTTTCCAGAGTGTTCGGCACACAGTAGGCCCTCAGGAAACATTTGCTGAATGAATAAATGGCTCTGAGACTTTGTAGCTTTTGGTGAGTCAAATTATCTCTCTGAGCCTCGGCTTCCCCATCAGGAATTATAGCTGCACCTAAATCATAGTGTTTTTAGGAGGTCAAACGAGATAATGAATATGAACTCTAAAGTGCTATCCAGATTTCTTTTTTTTAAAAAAAAATAGAAACAAAATCTCCAGTCTGGAGCCCAGCAGTGGCTGCAGGGACTCACGTGGCTCCAGAAGACCTTGGGTCAGTCCAGAAGAGTCAGGAGGGCATTCCAGTATGAGAGCTTGGAGTAGGAGCCACGGCAGCTCCTTGACTTCTCTGCCACTTCTGCTATCAGCCGATCACTCCCAACTTGCAATAAGTCAGCAATACCTATATATCCAAGCCTGCCCTATCGAGAGGGACTGAGACTTCTTCCTGTAGGGGGAGGATTGATGAAGGGAACCTGGCCAATTGGACACAGGACTAGTTAGTCTGTGGTCACTGTTGCAGGTGAATCTTGCATAGAGATGTCTTGACTCTGTAAACCTTGTTCCAGCCCACACTTAGTCTCTTCCTAGGCTGGCCCCTCTTTTCCTGCCTCTCCAAAAGGACTGGCATCCCTACTTAGTCCTAACTTGTTTTCCTCTAGCATCTGCCACATTCTCCCTCAATTACCTTGGTCTCCAAGGAACCAGAAACCAGACCTTTTCTTTCATCCTCTCCTGACTCGAAGTTCTCTGGAGGCTTCAGTGTTATTTCCTCTTCAGTCCCACCTTGATGCCACCAGAATTTGAGGTCCTTTTGGTCCACATCATCACATGGAGATAGCCTCCTTGTGGGAGAGTTTATGGCTCCAGCATACCCTCCTTAGCCGCAGTGTATGGCTTAAAGTATTTCCTTTTACATGTAAGATGGTTATTTATCCTTCCAAGTATCATCATCAAACTACTCCTCTACTCCAGGTGGCCTGGCTTGCATTCCCATCATTTTGCAAAACTTCCCTTGTTTTCTCTAAGACATCAATAAGTTATTCTTTGTCAAGTTTATTAGCCTGGTACAGCCCCGTACCTTTTTAGTTTCTGGCCACGCCCAAACCATTTAGCCTGTCCCTAATACGGATGGGTTCTGGTGAGGATCCAATAATTTAGAGACTTAAATTCTCCCCAAATTAATCTACAAAGTCAATGAAATCCCAATAAAAACTTAAATAAGAGTTTTAAAAAATAGAACTTTACGAGCTAATTCTAAAAGTCGTCTAGAAGAAAAAATGCACAAGAATAGCCAGGGGAATTTTGATACAGTTTGCACAATGTGGAGAAAATAGCTCTACCACATATAAATATTTACGATAAAGTGGTCATTACAGAGTGATATTGGTGTAAGAACAGATAATCCAAACGATGGACGAAAGAAACAAATGCATAGAAACCTAGTGTATGCTAAAAGGACACTTTAAATTGCTAGGAAATGAACAAGAATGGTTTAAGGACAGTAGATTACCCACTTGGGAAAAAGGTTAGATATTAAATTTGTGATGGTTTTATTTCCTGAAAAGAGAATTTATTCTAGCTATTTTAATCGGAAAGGAATTCATGGGAGGAAAGTATGTAGAGCTGCCAGAATTGTAGGGAGTGTTGGAGAGAGATGTTCGGTTGAGCTTACCAGAACCACTTCCAAAGTCACGGTGCAGAACCAAGCCGCCGAAGGAGATGTCATTGGTACACTGTGGAAGCTGCCAGGTAGTGGGACGTTTTGCCACGGATACTATTCCACAACTGTACCACCTCTGCCAGGATCTGTGCTCGGAAAATGCAGGCCGTGCTATCTTTTTCTCCATATAACTCAAAGCTTCATGTAAGTTGTATCTGCTTAGGTATTCTAGAAAGCAGACATGGAGTATGAAGGAGGAGATCTGTTAGGACAATACCTGTGAGAGATAAAGCAGAGAAGGAGCATGAGCAGCAGAGAAAGCCTTCAGGCTGTGATATAGATCTGACACGTGTGAGAGGAAAGGAAGAAGGAAGGAAGATTAAGTAGAAAAGCCTCAGGCTGTGCTACAGCTTTGAGAAAGCCTTGGCCACTACATAGAGGCATCCCTGTTTGTGGGGAAGAAATAGCCTTGCTCCTCTCCACACTTGGTCATTGGCCTCAAACTGTGGCAGGTCCTGAAGGCATCCAACTGGGGAATCTCCATTACATCTAGAATCTTAGCTTAAAAGGAGTCTCTGAAATGTAGAGAGATACATCAGAAAGGGATTGATGTGAATTTTGATCCAGCCAATCTATAGTATCTTTTTACCACAAATCCCTACTTCACACCATATAAAAAATAAATTTCAGATGGATTAAAGGGACACAAATAAAAAACAAATTTACACAAGAATTAGAAGAAAATAAAGAAAATATGGGGACATATTCTTTAAACTTTTGAATAGAGAAGGCCTTTTTGAGCAGAACACAAAAATCTAGAAAACATTGGAACATATTTTAAATGTTGTTGTCTATTTCCATGTTTAAAAAGTGATGAACACCAACATACTTAAAGGTGAGGAACCAGCTGCTTTTCCTCTAAGATTGAGAATAAGATAAAGATGTCCCTCTCACCAGTCCTATTCAAAATTGTGGTAAAATACCTAAATGAAGCAACAGGGCAAGAAAAGGAAAGAAAAAAAAAAAAAAAGAAAAAAAAAGATGTACAGAATAGGAAGAAAGAAATAAAACTGTCTTCTTCATTTCCAGATAACATCATTGCCCATGTAGAATGTCACAAAGAATCAACAAAATACCCCTGGAACTAATAAGTGATTGTAGCAAGTTTGCAGATATAAGGTTAATATACAAAAGTTAACAATTTCCTGTATACCAGCAATGAATCATTAGAATTTGAAACGAAACACTGTTTACATTAACACAAAAGAAAAAAAAAAAGGAAAGGGCAGAAAGGAGGAAAAAGAAAGAACGAAAGAAACAAACACAAATAAAAGGAAAGAAAGAAAAAGCACAGGTATAAAATCTAAACAATATGTGCAGGATATATATGAAGACTACAAAACTCCAATGGAAGAAATCAAAGAATATACAAATAAGTGGAGAAATATTCCATGTTCATGGATAGAAAGACTCAAAATTGTTAAGATGTTAGTTCTTTCCAACTTGATATATAGATGCAATGCAATGCCAATCAAAATCCCAGCAAGTTATTTTATGGATATCAACAAACCAATTTAACAGTTTACGTGGAAAAGTAAAAGATCCAGAATAGCCAACACAAAACTGAAGGAAGAACAAAGTTAGAGGACTGATACTACACTATTCAACACTTACTATAAAGCTGTGATCAAGACAGCATGGTATTGATGAAAGAATAAATAGATCAATGGAACAGAATAATGAGACTACAAATAGACCCATACAAATATAATCAAACAGACTTTGACAAAGGAGCAAAGGCAATACAACAGAGAAAGAATAGTTTTTTCAACAAGTAGTACTGAAATAATTGGACACACACTCATAAAAACGATCAACACAGACCTTCTACTCTTCTTAAATATTAACTTAAAATGGATCACAGACCTAAAAATAAGATACAAAACTAAAAAATTTCCAAAAGATAACATAGGAGAAAAATCTACGTGATCTTGGGTTTGGCAATGAGTTTTGAGACACACCACCAATCCATGAAAGAAAAAATTGCTAAGCTGGACTTCACTAAATTAAAAACTTCTGCTCTGTGAGGGACACTGTTAAGAGCATGAGAAGACAAGCCACAGGCTGGGAGAAAATCTCTGCAAAAGACAGATCTCATAAAATACTTGTATCCAGAACATACAAAGAACTCCTAAAACTCAACAATAAGAAAACCACCAACCCAATTTAAAAATGAGCAAAAATCTGAACAGACACACGGAAGGCATACGGATGGAAAATAAGCAAATGAGAAGATATTTAACATTGTACATCCTCAGGGAATCACAAATTAAAACAATGAGATATCACTACACATCTATTAGAATGGCTAAAATCCCAAAATGCTGACAAGGATGTGGAGAAACAGGAACTCTCATTCACTGCTGATTGAAATGCAAATGGTACAGCCACCTTGGAAGACAGTTTAGCAGTTTCTTTCAACACGAAACGCAGGCTTACCATATAATCCAGCAATCTGCACATAGGTATTTTCCCAAATGAACTGAAAACTTCGTCTATGCAAAATCTTTACACAAATATTTATAGTAGCTTTGTTCATAATTGCCAACAATTGGAAGCAACTATGATATCCTTCAGTAGGTGAATGGAAAACAAACTACGGTAATCCATACAATTGAATATTTTTCAGTGATGAAAAAGGAGCTATCAAGCTATGAAAGGGTCTGGAGGAACCTTAAACGCGTATTATTAAGTGAGAGAAGTCAGTCTGAAAAGTCCACATACTGTAGGATTTCAGCTACGTGCTACTCTGGAAAGGGAAAAACTATAGAGACAGTTGAAAACAAATCAGTGGTTGCCAGGGGTTTTGGAGATGGAGGGAGGGATGAATAGATGGAACACCGTAATTATTCCGTATGATACTATAACGGTGGATACATGACATTATGCGTTTGTCAAAACCTGTAGAACTGTGCAACACAGAGAACCAACCCTAATATAGACTATGGACCTTAGTTAATAATACTGTATCAATATTGGTTCATCGATTGTAACAAATTACCAAGCTAATGCAAGATGTTAATAACAAGGGAACTTTCTGCCTAATTTTTCTAGAAACATAAAACTGCTCTAAAAATAAAGTTCATTAAAATCTTTTAAAGTCATTAATATACTTGGTAGAAAATTGGGCAGCAAATATAACAGACAATATTATGGTGACCATACATTCTAGTTTATACCTGTGGTCCTGGTGGCCCAGCTGGTTTAGTATTTGCCATTCTCAGAAGTGTCTTGGTCTGAATGATAAATTATATGGTCACCCTACACTAAAGATTATTATCGCTAAGATATAATGAACTTCTATGAAGCAATAAGAAAAAATAAACAACACAGGAGGATAATGGGCAATCTATATGAATATGTGTATTAGTTTTCTAGGACTGCCATAAGAAAAATACCACATATTGGGTGGCTTAAACAACAGAATTTATTTTCTCACAGTTATGGAGACTAGAAGTCCAAGATCAGATGGTGACAGGTTTGCTTTCTTCTGAGATGGTTTTCCTTGGCCTGCAGATGCCTACCTTTTCACCATGTCCTCACATGGTCTTTTTTCTCTGCATGCACAAGTCTGCATCCTAATTCTATTCTTACACAGACAAAAGTCACATTGAATTAGCACCCACCACGTGACCTCATTTTACCTTAATTAAATGCTTTATCTCCAAATATAGTCACATCTGAAATGCGGGGAGTTAAGATTTCAACATATAAATTTGGGGGAACACAATTCAGCCAATAACGATAGAAAATTTATAGAAGTACAAATGGCCAATAAATATGTCAACACATATAATATCATCAAAACCAGAGACATGTAAATAAAAAACAATAACTGACAACCTCCCCAATAGAATAATAAAAAATAATAATAAAAGAAGATTGATTGTATGTGAGATTGGCAAGGATTAGGAATCTGCCATTTCTTGATGGAACAAATTGATAACAGCTTTTTTGGGGAAACTTGGCAGACTCTATCAGAATGAAAAAGTACATATTGTTTGACAGAAATTTTACTTCTGAGACTCTTTCCTGCAGAAATACTTACGGAGGCACAAAGAAGCATGATTAAGATGTTCATTTCAGTGTTTTTTGAAATATTTAAAAATTGAAAAAATATTTAAATTTCTATTGAGAGATACGTAAGCTCTGAAACACCCGTACTATGGAATACTATACTGGGGTTAAAAAGGATGAGGTCGACCAAAGATTAAACGAATATCATATGATCTCATGAATAAAGTAGACTTATGATAAAACAAATTGTGAAACACATTAGAGAACCCGAAAAAGAGGAAAATCGAGAACAAAGAATACACGGCACATATAGAACACGAGCAAAATGGTAGATTTAAACTTAACCATATCAACAATCACATTAAATGTAAGTGGCTTAAACACCTCCATTAAAAGGCATAAATCATGAGATTGAATTTTTCTTTAAAAGCATCATCCAACTATATACGGCTTCCAAGAAACTCACTTTAAATATAGTCACAAATAGGTTAAAAGTGATTAGTTGGGGGGTTTGAGTAACTGGATGAAAGAAATACTTATGCCCATACTAATCAAAAAAATTCTGGAGTGGCTATGTTAATACTACACAAAGTAGATTTCAGAGCAAAGACTATTTCCAAAGGTAAAGAAGGTCATTTCATAGTGATACAGGGATCAATTCATCAAGAGAACATAGCAATCTTAAATGTATATGCAGATGATAAGAAAGCTTCAAAATGCATGAAGTGAAACAATTGCAAAGGGAAACAGACAAATCTATAATTATAGTCAGACACTGGAAATTCTCTTTTTCTTCCTTCATAGTTTTCCACTCTTGTTATACAGGCCTTTCTTTATCTCTTTAAACTCTTAATCAAACTTAGGTCCTTTTCTGATAATTTTTCAGTCTCTTGTTCCTCTGGTGTGAATGATCCCATTTGCTGGGCCAGTAGAATATCTGCCTTGGTATTGGACTTCCCCATATATTTTATAATTTTTGTCTGTGAGCTCATCTTCACTAAGGGTTATTCTTCACAAGAGTCCTACAACTGCTCTGAGTGGGGCGATTTTACTATTGTCCTTTCCTGCTCTTTTCGGGGCTTGCTCCTTTTGACTCTCTATGGGTATAGGTTTCAGCGTCATTTCTGGTGCCTAGAAATTTTCTTTTTCTTGTTTTTGAGTTTAGCCCTGTTTTAAAACAAAATTCTTAAGAACTTGTAAAATTTTACTGTTTGGAAAATTCCTACGTCTGATTAATTTTGGGGTTTGATTAAATGTATCAATGGGTTTCCTATGACAACACTGTGAAATCAGCCTTCACTCGGTTGCTCTCCTTATTGTCCTTTTTCCTAGAATTATAAAATCACTTTTGGATGAGTTTATAAGAAGTTGGGTTTTCTAAAACTAGGAGCAAATGTCCTTTAGGATCACAAGCTCTCTGCCTTCTCGGGTGAAGACTAAAATCTGCTTTGTGGATGACAGTCCCTTGTTTTGAAACTACCACTCGAGTTGGTCCTTTCAGCTATGCTAACGTAAAGCAAGGACATACCCATCCTTCCGGGTGAGTACGTGGAAAGCGCCGATGGGACCCGAACGGGGATTTCTTAGTCTGAAATGTTAATGCCCTTTAGTCAGACGCACGGAGAATGAATTTTGCAGAATTCCGGCTCTGAGCGTTATTTTATTTAGAGTACCACCAACTCCTAATTTGTAATCGGACTACGTAGCCCTGAAAAGGGTGTGTTTTTTCAAAGTGGTGTGTGTTACTCTGGATGAGTTGTTTGCACAAGATAAGGGCTGGAGTGCAGAAGAAGGCTCACTTCTTCAGCTTAGACTGTAGAACAAAACCATGCAAATGACCCACACCGGGCCTGGCACAGCCCAAGGTGGACCTGGGGGTTGGTGTCCCACATGAGGTTCCATTTTAACTTGAATATCCCAACTTTCAGGAGATGTCCTAACAGGTATTTCGTTTTAATATCCCTATTGTCAGTAATGCATTGTACGTAAGAGGTAGGATAAGGGGGCTTGGGAGGCAGATCTTAGATGTAGGCAAGAAGGAACAACTACTTCGGGGTGCTGGGATGGGGGTGGAGGCCTCTCTTATACCCGGACTCCAAGGAAAAGGAATAATTGCCCTATGCCTAGTGGTGGGAGGAGATTCATCCCTGACCACATGGAGGCAGTTGGCAGGTAAGGTGGGCAGTGGGCCTGTGAAGAACTTTGAAGTTAGCCTGGGGCTGTGGATTTTCAGCAGAGACCCTTCTTAAGAACAGTTTTAAGGGTACTTTCAAGTATGTGCTTCCTTTTTCTCCTGAAGATTTCAGGCAATGTTGTTAAGTTGTCTTTGGCTGTGGTGTAGAGGATTCTCAGAGAACCTGGCCCATGCTTTGGGAGGAGGGGCCACAGCCTGCCTGACTCTGGGTTCAGTGAGTGAGAAGCTGGGCAGAGTGCATAGGAGGGGAAGGGAGCAGGGAGCCAGGCCAGTGCATGGAGGGCTTTGCAAGGAAGGACTGGACTTTATCTTGTAGGCCCTGGGGAACCACCGAAGGATATTAAGTAAGGTGGTGATGTGATCAAACTTACATTATGTATAAAGAAAAATAGCTCAGAATATCTCATAAATCGTAGACAGCTGTGGCAGACATCTGCCGTCTTTGGCTCGCAGCTTTTCTATGCTCCTGCAGTAACAGAAACCCTCTTTCCTGTGGGCACCTATTCTATGTGATTTGGGTTGAGCTGATTTCAATCGTCTCAAAAACAGAGAGTGTGTCTGTGACTCAGGCCTGGCCAACAGGCACACTTGACCTCTGGCCCCGTACTGGTTTAGAAATGAGCCTGTGATTCTAGTTTGGGCTGAGAATCAAGCCCAAGTCTTTTCTGACACCTGTTAGGAAAGATCTTCTTTTTCAGGTGGAGTTTCTAAACTGATAAGATATAAAACTATGGCTCCTGGTGGCCAAGAAGGCTTCCTGCACATGGAGAGAAAAAATACCTTGAGAGATGATGTGAAACGGAGCCCCCACGCTATAGTTTGAGGCACAGGATTCAGCCATGGATTATGACAGGAGGCAGGTGAAAGACAGTTGGAGAAGAGAGAGAGACAGAGAGAATGGCAAGGACATTGTCGAGCTACTGGATCCAGCCATTCCTGAAGCTTAATCCATCCTCTCTTTTAATGAGCCAATTATCTAATTTATCGCATTTGTTTTGCTTGTGAGTTTCTCACTAACAGTTGTGTGTTCTCCCCGATTTTCTCTTCCCTAGACTTAATATTCCCAATTTCATTTGACCTTTGAGATGGTTTCTAAATCCTCCCCACCATGGTCATCCTCTTCTGGATGGAAGTGTCCACACTGGTGTCCCTGGGGGACCTTCTCTCTAAGAGTGGTATCACAATCAAGTACACGAGGGACTCTTTGAAACAATAGAGATTGGTACCTGTGGGGCAGGTGCTGGGGAGGCCTTTGGGGAAGAGCCACAGTCATGGCAATATGCATTTGAGGTATCTCTGTTTCTATAAAGAACGAAGCCACTTGACTCCACCATGGGGGAGCCCTCAGAGGCTGGCAGTTTGAACAAATTTCGTTTCTAAGTGGAAGGGAAAGTAGAGAGAAGTGTGTCCTGTTTCTGGCCCCCGGAATCCAGAAATGTAGATGAAACCACTCGGTCATCTTAACTGGCCCTTAATAAGCCAACCCATAATTGAAAGATGGCTTTAAGAAAAAGCAAGAGGAAGGGGGTGAGGAGGCAGTCAGGTTAGACCCGTCCTTATCATAATCTGAGGGTGTGTGTGTGTGTGTGTGTCTGTGTGTGTGTGTGTATACAGTGAGCCCGCTTCCTTCTGGATCCTACAAGGGTTTTAGGATCTCCTTGGTTAAGGTGAGCCGAGGACCCACCTTCAACAAAACAGGCCTGGGTTTAGACTCCGGGATGAGGAATCTCCTCAAGCGCCCTTGTAGACTGCTCTGCACCTCACATGTTTTGCTCTCTTGTCTTCCTGATCACTTAGTAAGTTACACTCCAGATTAAAACCCCGATGTCTACCATTTTGGGTGTTCCCAAGTCCTAGAGCCTTGGAGTTATGGGCTCCTAAAGACGCCTCACCCTTTTGATACAAATTACAATGCCCCCTTGGAGGGCAAAAGTGCTAGAATACTTTTTTTGGTTATTTACATTGCAACTTTTTCTTTCTTGCTGCCCAAGTCTAACGATAGCCCAGAGATGTTTCCGTGGCCCCATCTGCCTGGGTTGATGTATCTGTTCCCTTGGCTTTCACTCCTCTCTTGTCAGCACTTCCCTAGCTCCATCCTACCTCCCAATAAAAGAGCTTTCTGGAAATAGCCCAAGCCCTTATTTCCTGGTTCTTGCTGCCCCCAGGTTGGAGCACCAGGCACGAGGTACCTTAAACTAGGCCGGCCTCTTTTCCCTTCTCCAGAGAGAGCTTAGGAATCCTGATTCTTGCCTGGGACCACTGTCTCTATGTAGCTGAGGGTCTCATAGTGTGTGGTTCATATCCAGGGCCCCTAAGCCCTCCATGGTCAAAGAATGGTGAGCCCTGGCAAGTCTCCAGCACATACTGGACACACCCAGCTGATGCGAAGCACCAAGAAATGTCCATCTATCTAAAGCAGAGCCCCGCTGCACCCCGGGCCCTGTAGGGGCACAGCCATTCTAGTGCTGCTCAAACTGCAGACTGGCTCTCTCTACTCCTTGGGCTGCCCCCAGTGGTCCCTGAGGAGGTAGAGGAGCCTGGGGAGGAGAGAGGAGCACTGCCTCGAGAGTCAAGACACAGCTTCCGGGCCAGTTCTACCACAAACTCATTTTAACCCCTGCCCCTATGTGGGCCTATCTCCTCATCGGAAAACTGAGGGGGTGGACTAGATCTGGAGCCCAATCCTGGGTGGAGACAATCTTACCTTCAGGCAGGAGCTCATTAGGGTGCCTGGAGCCAGGCCTATCTGTCAGGCAGAGGCTGTGTAACCCTCAGCTTGGAGGGGCTGAGGCTATGCAGGCTGCTGGCCTTGGAGGTCCTGGACGCTGGAGTTCTGAGGGGTGGAAGGGAGGCCGGTATAACTGGGGTATAGTGGGGGAAGGAGAGTCACTCAGGAAGAGGCTGGAAAGATGGGCAGGGCCTGGAGGGCCATGGTGAGGAGTCGGTATTTTACTCTAAGGTCAGTGGCAATCCAGTGGGGGCCTGGCCTGATCTGATGTATTTTTAACAGATCACTCTGCCTATGTGGGGAGAACGAATTAAGGGGAGGCCGAGTGGGATCAAGGGAAGTGCTGGAGTCTAGTGTGTGGTCCAGGCAAGAGAGGAGGGGGTCTGAGACCAGGGGAAAGCCGTGGAGGTGGAGAAACATGTGTGGATTCAGGGTACGTTCGGGGGCATTTGCTGCAATAAGTGATGCAGTGATGGTGAGGAGGCTGGGCAGCCCCGCTTCCTCAGCACGTGGCGTAGGACACGCGTACTAGCACTCAGGTACTTCTTTCTGGGGCTCAGCTAGCCTCCAGAGCGGGGACGGTCAGGGGGATGGAGGGCTCACCCGAACTTCGCTGCCAGTTTAGAAGGTGACTGAGGTAAGGGCCTCTGTCTCCCTCAGAATGACACCAGGAAGGGTAAGAACTGGTGGAAACAGAAAGTGGGGGAGCCCGCGGCAAGGGGGTGGCACTTGGTTTCCCCCACTGGATCAGTGTGGGGGCAGGACACCCCAAATATCATATCAGTGGTCTCTAGCCTGTGAATCATCTTCATTAGCTGCCCATTCTCTGCAGCAGTGAGGGACAGCTCCCAGCTGGCCGGCCCATGTAATTTCAGGAACCGTCTCTTCTAAGAGATGCTGCATACTCAGCTTGCTGTGCTCCAACGCCCAGAGGCCTTTGGGTTGGGTTCAGGGCTCTACGGGCCAGGTCTGGCAGCTGGGGCCGCGTGATCCATTGGGTTTGCCTGGAGGAGACTGGGGGCACTCTCAGGAATAGAGACGGAGGTGGGGGTCATGTGGGACGGAGGAGGAGGGAGGACAGCAATAGGGGCTCGGTGTGAAGGGCCGGGCTCTTTGCTAAATAAAATTTATACCCTTGCCATGATTTCTGCCAAGAAGAGAGAAGTGGCTGATGAAAACCATATGTCTCTAAGTAAGTGAGACAAGGAGCCCTGCTTTGTGTGTGAGTGTGTTGAAGACGTGGTCTTCCCATGCAATGGAAAAATCTCGATTTTAAAGAATACAATGTTAAGAGGCACTCTGAGACAAACCATATTTCGCAATTAAGTAGTTTGCAAGGTCAGCAAAGGAAGGACAGCATAAACCACCCGAAAAAGGTCTTGCTCAATACCGAAATTTGTTTGAAAGTTCAATGTTACAGTCGGCAACTGTAATATAGGCTTGTTATATGGTTTTACAGAAATAGCCAAAAAGATGAAACTCTTCAGGAATAAAGAAGGAATTTAAAATGTTTTAAGGACTGGTACAGATATTCCTAATGTTTGAGAAAAGAAGAAGGAGAAGGAAAAACAAGACAAACTGTCACTTTTTCCTTTTCTAAATTGACCCCGAAGCAAGCTAAACCCAAACAGAGACACAGACAAACGTAACTACTGTTCACTCTGCAGAAGAGAACTCCAATTTCTTCACCCAACATGCAAATTCCGACGTAATACGGTTCTAACCGGCCTTCCATGAACTTCCTCCGCTGGACGCTCCAGCTGTCACCTTGCCAGCCCCATGCCCGGCCCTTCGGCCCGCTTGGCAGCCAGCTGCGGGGACGGCCACTTGTGGGGCCTCCGGGTGCGTTTACCTGCCCCCGGGAGCCCCTTCCATTGGGCTGCATGGGAAAATGTCAGCTGCTCTTCAAGGCTGGTCATTGCCAAATTCTATCCATTCCGCTATAATTTTATTTGATTCTTTTGCATAGAGATTCCAGTTCTCTGGTGAAATTCTCCCTCTTGCCATCTACTTTCTTGACCGTATTCGTCACGGTTGTTTAAATATCTTTATCAGATAGCTTCAATATGGAGCTGGATCACCTGTGGGTTTGTTTCGATTATGGAGATGCTTTTTTTTTTTTTTTTTTTTTTTTTTGGCTCTGACTGATGTCGTTTTACATCAGAGGGGATTTATTTTGGCTTCAGGAAGGCCGTTGGAGTATCAAAAGCCATCCTCATGCAGTCTGGGACTGAGCTGGCTTGAAGCTGGCTGTCAGACATGGTGAAGGCTGCTGTTTCCAGCTCATCCTTCCTCCTAGCACCTCTCCCCCCCCCCCGGGTTCTCAGTGAGGTCGGGGTTGTTTTCTAGGGCCTGTTCTCTTAGGTGGGTCTTTGAGTCCAAGTTTCGTTTCCTCAGCCCCATCTGAGTTCCAAAACCTCTGCTCAGCTTCCGGCTCTCTCCGCTATGCTGTCTGCCCAGCCCTTCGCTGCTTTGCGGAGTGCTGCTTGTGAACCAGCAGATGCCTCAGAGAAGAGGACCCCAGATTTTCAACGAACCTAATGCGCTTCTCTTCCAGACGTCTTGGCCCTCAGGTCCTTCTTGCCTGGGTATTTTATACTCCACATTTGTCTTCTACTCCATGAGACCACCAAAGCAAGCATCTAGCTCACGTTCTCAGCTCTTATCCACCGCCTCGCTGGGTTCTTAGCCTCTTGGCCCCGTGCTACCCACGAATCAGCAATGCCTCCAGGGGAAGAAGAGCACCAAATGTCACCTCCATATGCTCCCCGTCTCTCTGGGATCCTGACGTCTCAAATTCTGGCTGCCTGCAAGCAGATGGCTTTAGGTCTGTCCAGCTCGTTCTTCGTGAGAGGACAGGTCCCTAACGAGCTACTCCGACGTGACCAGAAGTGGCTCCCTGAAGGTGCGGGCCTTGTCTCCATCGCCACTGTGATCCCTGGCTGATCTCCTCCCCGGCTGAACGCTCACCGACGGCTGGACATTTCCAGATGTCTGTCCTGAGCTCTTAGCCGCACATATATCTAACTGCTCCCTTGCCATCTCCACGTGACTGGTGCAGACGCAACACATCCAAAACCTTGTTCCTCCGCCGCCCCCCGCATCCGTCCCTCACCAGGCTGCCATCTTCTCCATTCATCCTGCCTCTTATGTCAGGCACCCAAAGGTCACCAGCGACGATTCCCACTCCTTCCCCTCCCATGTCCAGCCTCCCCGTGCTGCTGACTCCCCCGGTGTCGTGGGAACTCATCCAGCTCTCTCCTCGCCACTGCAGGCCTATCCCAGAGACCAACCCCCCCCTAGCTTACTTGGTAGTCTCCTCGCATTCCTCCCCAAAGCAGCCTGGCCTTTTCCCAACAAGTTCGCCAGCCACCCTGCGAGCAGAATGCCCCTGGAAAACAAAAATCTCATTATGTCATTTCTCTGCATCACACTCTTCAATGATGTCCCATAGCTTTTAAGAAAGCTTTGAAGATAAACCCTCAAGGAGCCCAAGCCCCTCCCAGTCTCAGCTTGCCTGACTCTTGCCCTTGACACACAATCCATCCTTCGGGCCTTTCAGATTCTGCCAGCATTTTGAGATCCTTTCGGCTCCCGGGCCTTCGTGCCCTTTTTTCCTGCCCGGAAATGCCCTTCCTCTCTCCTGTGTGCCTCTCTCCTATTCATCTTTCAGCTCTCAGCCGAATGTCCGCTCCTCAGAGGAGTTTTTCTAACCACCCCCCGAACTGGTGAGGTGCTCCTGTAAACTCGCTGTCACTGCATCCGCCCTCTGCGCATAGCACTCAGCATGTTGAAATTATATAGTTTATCAAGTGGTTATTGAATACATTTCTCCCCTACTAGACTCTAAGTTCCTTGAGGCCAGGGGCTGTGTTCGTCTTGGTCACCACTACAGCCCTAGTATTAGCAAAGTGAACCCAGCCCCAGCCACCCAACGCAGCTCAGCAGAGAGAGGACAGCCGGGATGCGGTTTCTAGTTAGCAAATGCCTGAGAGCGTGACTATAAAAATAAGGAGTTCTAAATTGCTGTCTAATGAAGGCTTCTTATTGCCAGGTTTAATGCACTGGCCAGGGAGTCAGCAGATCTGGGTTCTGGTCTCAGGTCTGGCACAAATCATGACTAATAGCATTTTTATAATGCTTCACAGTTTACAAGGCATTTCCACAGATAGGATCTCATTAAACTGGCGTGGTGACCTCTGTTGAGCAGCTTTAAGAGGGCTATTGGGAGGGAGGAGACCAGGGAATGAGTGGGTCCAGACCCATCTCTGATGACACCTCCCTGAATGCGACCTCAGGTAAGTTTCTCCTCTGGCCCCAAGCCTGCTCATCTGCAAAATGAAGAAGTCCAGCGAGATGGTCTTTTAGGGTTGTCTATGGAAATTTAGAACTGAAAATCCAGACTGCTCCGATCAGAAAGCCTGGTAGTGGGGTAGCACCCAGAGGCTCCTAGCAACACCGTGGGTGCCCCAGACAGGGGTCACATGAAAGCAGAATAGACACCAGGACTTTCGTGTAGGTGGTTTGTTTGAGAGCTGGTCCCAGGGAGCAGGAGTGAGGGGCTGGGGAGGAAGAGGGTAAGAGGAGAAGCTCAGCAGGTCAGAGTGCCCAGTCACTTTTGTCTCAAAGAGCTGTGACCTCACTGAGTCCTGCTGAGAAGCCACAGAACCTCCCCCAGAGCTGTCGCCCAGAAGTGCAAGAGTGGGAGCCTTTCTCACCAGCTCCCACCCCCACTGGTGACAGTCACCCCCAGGAGTGTCGTCATGACCTTCTGGGCCGTGCTCACCCACAGCTGAGGCAGCTTCTTGGTAAAGAAGTCCGGGGGGCAGAAAATGCAAAGAGGACCCTTGAGGCAACATGCTGAGCTGGACCAAGCTCACTCGGGTCTGTCCCCACAGCCATGCCTGAAGTCACGGTGGGACCTGGGCCACCAGGGCATCTGATACAAGTCACAAAGGGGCAGGGCATCACTGTCCAGCCCCATGCAACAGTGGGGCCCGGAGCTGTCCCCCTACACTGTGCCAGTCCTCTGCCCTCTGAGTTTTGAGGCTCCCCATCCTGGTTCTCCGTGGCGCTTTTTGGTGTCCTGGGCCACTGAAAATGGGGTTGGCCGGGGGCGTCTGTCTACCTGTGCAATTCAGAGGAAGCTCAGCAGAGCCTCGGGAAACAACTGTCATTCTGGGGGCCACCCTGGAGTGAAAGCTGAGCTGGATCCGTGATGGAGCAGTCGCCCCAAATGTGGCCCTCCCCCAAAGGTTAGCGAGGGGTCTGTCTGCAGGCTGGGGCTCCCCAGGCCGGTCGGTGCCCCCAGTCAGGAGACCCTCGCCCTTCTTTTATAAACTCTGGACCCTGCGTCCATCAGCCTTGCCTTTGGATTCTCGAAAGTCTGATTCGTTAATTTAAAAAAAAAAAAAAAAAAAGAGGCATATTGGCAGCTTCTAGCTTTTTTCTTTAACTATAACAATTCTACTTTCCCCCCAGGCAGTGTGAATGAGAGACTAAAGAAAGCAAGAAAAAAAAAAAGTCTCTTATGAGAAGGTGGAAAAAACCACAAAGATTTAAATTTCAAGATATTACCTACCCATGTTCTTCCTCTGGGTAAATCTTTTAACCCTCGAATGAATTTCGCTCTCGTCTGGAAAGGAAGGTATTTATCTCCTCAAAAGTTTGGATCTAGGTCTCTGTTTCTCTAACCTTCCCCACCCCCATGCCAGATTTCCTAGTGTTGTATAATGAATTTGGGTGGTTTATGTCCCCAGTTCATGGGAGGTGACCTCTAAATCCTTGGTATTTCCTTGGTGATAGGAATGTCTTCGTTATTCACGTTATTCACGGTAGGCTGCTCAGATCCTGTCTGAGTTCATGCTAATGAGATGACTCAGGGTGGAGGCCAACCACGTGGTTAAAGCACTGGGTTTTTGAACCAGATGATATGAGCCCAATCTCTGGGGAAAGGAGGGGACTTCAGTCACACGGCCAATTCAGTCAATCATGTTTACATAATGAAACCCCAATAAAAGCTCTAGACACCAGTGTTTGTTTGGGTGAGCTCTTCCGAGTGAGTGTTAGACATCAGTGGTTCAGGAGGGTGACACATCCTGAGGACACAAAAGCTTCACATTTGAGACCCTCTGTGACCTCATGCTATGTGTCACGCTGTTTGTCTGGTCCAGATTTGGACCCTTTATAATAAAACTATAGTTATAAGTGTAGTACTTTCCTGAGTCTTGTGAGTTGTTCTAGTGAATTATCAAACCTGTAGGGATTCTGGCCACCTGGTTAGAAGTGTGGGTGTCCTGGGAACCTCAGAACGTGTGGCTGGTGTCCGAAATTTGGGGAGTCTTGTGGAGAACTATGCCTTTAACCTGTGACTCTTCACGAACTCCAGGTATTTAGCATCAGCCTTGCTTTTTAACAAGATGTATCTGCCTGCTCCGTGCCCCTGCCTGCTCGGAGCCATGCTCACCTGTCAGAAGGCTCAGTCTCTTCCAAACGTAGGCCCATCTCCACTCGTCCCAGAAGCCAGATGCAGAGGCAGGAAAACTACCTTTGAGTTGAGCCTGGGTGAGCCAAGTACAACTGGGGGAAGAGGGGTGGCGTGGTGAGCAGCCATCTTGCTTGAAGGCAGCGGTCGGTATGGGGCGTGCCTGGCTAGATTCCTACTCTTCCTTCTTTCCCCCACTGTCGGTGCCCAGGTTCCAGCCTGCTCGTCTAGCTGGCGAGGGTCACCAGGGCCAGGCGGATCAGCCCTCTGGCTACTCTTACTTCAGCGTTCTCCCCCTGGCCTAGTCATGGCGTCTTCCGTTGGTGTGTGCAAAGAAAAGAGAGCTTATTCTCTAAAACTGCTCAGCAATTCTTTCCTAGCTTCCATTCCTTAGGCTTGCCATTAATAATGCTCCAGTGTCTTCCAAGTTGAATAATTTCTTTCCCATTTAAATGTTCCGTCTTTTCGAAGATTTACTCTCTGTTTCCAGCTCCTGCCATAACAATCCTACTCTCCTCCAGGCAATGTAAATGGAAAACTAAAGGACTGGTTTAAACAGTCTCTTTGGACGAGCCAGTCCCTTTACGTAAATAGTCGGTGTTTCGGGTTTGTACCAAATCCTCTACCCCAAGTCAGCATCTGGCTATGCGAGGGGTCTCCGCAGGCCATGGCGGTGTTGTCCTTGAATCTGTACTGTTCTGTGCATTTTTGCTGGGATCCAACAAGGCATGATGATCACACTTGGCTTTCTGGGCGATGTGCCAACAAGCACCATGGGAGTCTGTGTTGTCCCATTTGTCCCTGGGAAAATGCCTTCGTGGGCTCTTCAGGCCTTTGCTTGAGCTCTCTGTCCCTCAGATTCTCTACCTGAGCATATGGGACTTCTGGGTCCCCTGCATGGCCAGGGAAGTCAGGAACCCGGCCTTGGTCATGCTTCCTCTGCTGCTGGGGCACCTTTGCTCTGCAACATCCTGGAGGTGGCCAAGAGCATGAGGCCAACTTCTAGAAGTGCGCAGTCCCCCAACCCTCCCACCCCCCAACCAGGGAGCTCGAGGAACCGCGACTCTGTCGCTGAGATTCACAGCACCCAGGGATGTTTCTAAGCACCCCAGTACCTCCATCCTTGGGTAGTGAGCTCATGGCAGTCTGGCATCCTCATTGCCTTCTTCATCCCTTGTCCCCAAGACCAGAAGGGCAGGCCTTCCACCCTTTTTCTTCCTGCCCACTAGGATGCCCCCAAAGATGCCACAGTCTGCACCCCTAGGTCTGTCTCTTGCCACACTAAAGGAGTTCAGAAATCCTTTCTTCAGACAAAGCGTAGCTTTCCAGGCTGCTCAGCTGCTGGGAACTCAAACACAACTTAGCTGGCGTTTGGAGCTGGGCAGCGACTTGCCCCGACAGGATCAACCCTTGCCCTCAGCACCGAGTAACTGCAGAGGGTGGATCCCCCAACTACAAGGCTCATAGGCTGAAGAAATAGATCGGAAACTATTTCAAAATATAATATCTCATTTACAGCTTCCTTTAATCATATTTAAGTTGCTCCTACTATGTGCTGGGCACAAAGTTAGGACATACGTGGTCCTCAAAATTGTTTTTAATAACAGCTTTATTAAGAAGTATTGACACACACTATAATTCACTCTTCAAATGCACAACTTGATATTTTTTAGTATATTCACAGAGTTGTACAACCATCTCCACCATCTAATTTTAGACTATTTCATCACCCCCAAAGGAAACCCCATATCCATTAGCAGTAATCTCCCCATCTCCCCTCCCCCCACTCCTGGCAACCACCAATCTACTTTCCGTCTCTATGGATTTGTCTACTCTAGATATTTCCTATAAATGGAATGCTATAATATGTGGCCTTCTATGATTAGCTCCCTTAATTTCGTATAATGTTTGCAAGCTTCATTCATGTTGTACCACGTATCAATACTTCATTTATTTTTATTGCAGAATAATGCTCTATTATATTGGATATGCCACATTTTATTTATACATTCATCAGTTGATGATCATTTAGGCTGTCTCCACTTTTTGGCTATTATGAATAATCCTGCTATGAACATTCATGTACAAGTTTCGTGTGTGTGTGTGTGAACAAATGTTTTCATTTCTCTTGGGATATACCCAGGATTGGAATTGCAGGGTCATATGTGTTTAAAAAAAAATTATCTGAGTACATTTTAAAGATCTTATTAGCTTTATTCAACAATTCAGAAATTGGACAGCGTCCAGTCTTCCATATAGAAAGGAGTTCCAAGGGCCTGTACAAAATAAAAGACTTTCATTGGCAGAATGGAGTGGGAACAAGGAGGTTATAGTAGCAAAAATCAGGTTGGTTGTGGCAAGGTGTAGCGGATGGCAGGGGTCTACCAGGCAGACGACCTCACTAGTGCTGATTGGGTGGTTCCTGATTGGCTAGTTTAAGGTTCCATTTCTGGAAGAGTCAAAACTATAGTTAAATTAAATCTTGGTTTGGTGATCTTGGGCTTAGCATTAGTAACTCCATTTTGAGCCTGTTGTTTTTTTTTTACATATGGTAACTCTGCTTAACATCTGAGGAACTGCCAAACTCTTTCTAAAGTGGCTACACCATTTACCAGTCCTACCACAGTGTATGAGGGGTCCGATTTCTCTGCTTCCTCACCAACACTTATTGTGTTTTTAACTTTGGCCATCTGAGTGGGTGTGCAGTGTGCCTTACTGGAGTTTTGATTTGCATCTCCCTGATGGCTAAAGATGACGAGCTTCTTTTCATGTGCTCATTGGCCATTTATATATCTTCTTTGGAGAAATGTCTACTCAAATCCTTTGCCCATTTTTCAGTTGGGCTATTTGTCTTTTTAGGATCGAGTTGTAAGAGTTCTTTATGTATTCTGGATATGAGTTTTTTCCCATCCCTTTTTGAATTTTAAGAGACATCTAAATCAAGGTCGGAGTAGGAATCGCAGTTTAAACAATTGGTGGGGTTCATTGCAAGGTGACAGAAACCTTGCAAAGAATACATTTCATCCCACACAAGAGAGTTCTCATGCAGGGGAGGACTCTAGAGAGGAAGGATGCAGAACTGTCAGGGGTGCTGCTCAATTACACCCCTTTCAAAATCTCTGCTGAAGAGGAGTGTGAGAGATTTAATAGGACGGAGGCAGGTGGGGATGCAAATTGAAAGCAGAATCATATGGGAGGGGGGACTTTTCTTCTTTTCTTTTCTTTTGAGGAGCACAGGCTTTTATTTCTTGGGCAAATGAGATAGTACGTACAGAAAGCATTTTGGAATTACAAAGGGATATGCAAATGTAAGGTGATATTCTTATTGCTACTATTGTTATTTGTGAGAAGCAATGAAAACCCTCTCTAGGATGAAATCACAGAGCCTGTGTTTAGGGGTGGCATGGTGAGCAGGGTTTGGGGAGGATGTAGAGGGATGAAAACTAAAAGAAGAAGAGAGGAGTAGAGTTTGCAAGCCTTGGTAACCTGTGAGGTGAGAGAGAGAAGAGAGAGAAACGTGTTTGTGATTTCTGGCATGTTCCTTTACCTCCTGTATAACTATTTACTTGATATCATTATTTAGTTGGGCTCCGATTTCTTTTCATTAATTGGACATATTTATAAAGGAAACTTCATTTCACAGTTATAAATGGCAAACCCGCATCACTTTCAAAATGGAAGGAGCCACATAAACAAATACAGTGAAAACCAGTGTTATTAGTTTCTAGCTGGATGCCGTTACCTTCTGGGCCTGGAAAACTCTTCTGACTTTTCAGCCGGGCTCCCTCAGGTCTCTACTCAAATGGTGCCTCCTCAGGAAGCCTCTCCAGCCCCACATCCTCTCCGTCCTTGATTTCTTCCATGGCATTTTAATCACTAACTAAGAGATGTTGCTTTTCCTATGTGTGTCTAGCTCCTTAAGGGCAGGGCCTTGTCTGTCTCATTCACTATATCTCCACTGCCTACCTCAATAAAGTTGTTGAGTAAATAGCTAAAAGCTCTGAGCTTCAGGGATGTTCTCTAGTTTGTTTTGTTCTCCTTTTAGCAAGTGTCAGCTGGGTGTTAAAAGCACCCACCAGCCCTGCCACCTGCCATTCCACCTGATGGAACAGGAAAAGTGAGCGAGACTTGAGAAGGAAGCAAGCCCCTAGGGTGTGACCCACAGCTCACCTGGCCCCCACCCTATGCTGTGGGAATCCCCAGGCCCAAGCCTGCATTCCGGCTGGGGATTGTATCCTCCCTTGCCCACCCACCAGCTGTGGGACCCTACGGCATCACCAGTTTCTGCCTTCCCCAGAGTCAAAGGGCCATAGCCTGCAGACCTCACAAAGCTCTGTGTTCATGATGGATGACAGCTTATAGAAACACCCCTGGCAGAGAGAAACTGCTCAATAAATGATGGTAGAAACTCAAAGGGCTTAGCAGACGATGGGGTTTAATTACTGACTTTGCCGGCTAGAATCCTCGCTTGCTTCCAGGCCCAACTGTAAAAAGTAATATTATTTAACCCTTAATTGAGAACTCATCATGTGCCAGGTACCTTGCTAAATAAGAGCTAAATAAATATAACGTTTTATTTTATTCTGACATCAGCATTCATCTTATAAAGTAGGGATTTATTATTCCCATTTTAAAGGTGGCGACTGAGGCTTACAGCACGTAGTTTTACGACTTGCTCTAAGTACTCACGACTGTACTATCATGCCTCCGATGACATCTGCTCAATCTCCCTTGGGGAGCGTGTGTGGCAAGTATCTGTTTCTTGAGGGCTGAGACCACATTCGCTCATCTCTCCCCAGGGTCAAGCCGGGTTCCTGGCACACTGTAGGTGCTCCACCTGTGTCTGCCAAGTCAGTGGAAGACTCAGGTCTCCTGAGTTTCCTCTGCCAGGCTCTATCTCAAGGGAGGACAGATGAAGAAAGATGAGCAGTTGCATTTCCAGAAATATAAATGAGCTCCCACAGGAAGCCCTTGGATGTTTGCTTAGGAAAGCGCGTGGAAGGACCAAGGTATAACCAGGAAATCCACAACAGCACATTGTGGGCGGGCGTGCAGACTACCCCAGAGGCAGGAGCGGGGAGATGGCTTCAGGAGGCCTCTCCTGGCCTGTAACGCTGGTGCTGAGCTGGACTTCTCTGTCCTTCCAGATTCACCCTCCGCCCTGCTCTCTGTCCCCTCAGATCAGAGGAAGAGAAGGGAGTCATGCTGGGGTATTTATTACATTCACATGGGACAGATAGGACTAGTAGCAGCTCTGTAGTCACTAGCCCCAGGATGTGGCACTATCCTGGCTGGTTTCCCCAAACCCTGACTTTGTCTTTGTGGAGAGTTCCATGAAATCCCTTTATTAGACCCTCTTTAAATTATTTTAATTTGAATGTGCCCTCTGCTCCTGCAGAGACCCTCACTAATGGGATCAATGCCCTTGCCCTTTTCTGTGCTCTTTGAGTCGCTCTTGGAGGTCAGGGTCTATGCTTATGCATCTTGAGTCCCTGCACCTAGCGCAGTGCTTGGGACATAGTTCTAATCATTAGCCTTTATTGAGCACTTATTATGTGCCAGGCATTGTTACCTATTTTAACTTAAATAATCCTCACAACAATCTCATGATTATCATCCCCATTTTATAGATGAGGAAATTAAGACACAGAGAGGGTGAGTCACTTGCCCAAGGTCACATGTCTTGTCAGCATGGGCAGGTCTGGGATTCGAACCCAGGCAGTGTGATTCCTGAGCCAACAGTATGATACTCAGCTTGCTATTGGGCTGCCTTTCTGTTTGTTGTTTGGCTGGGGTGAAGGGGTGGGGTGGGGGGAGGGTGATGTCTATTAGCCTTGGAGACCAAAAGAACCTATTTCTTTGCCCACTCAGGGGCTCAGGTAGAATGCAGAGGATGGAATGCAGATCACCATGGCGATCAGATCACCTGGTCACACAAACTGGTGAACTTTTGGGGCTGAGGTTCTGCTGACAGCAGAGAGAAAGGTGGGCTTGGCATGGGACAGTGTTTGAGGTACCAGATACACTGGGAGGACCTGGAAGAATACCAGGTGGGTAGATCAGGCAGGAGATTCCAGGCAGAGGTGGCCCTCGCCTTTGCTAAACGTGCATCCATGTGGCCCAGACCAGTCCTTAGAGATCCCCTCCGCATCTGTCACCTGCTCCAGAGCCTGGCTGTAGTTTTGTCTCTGATTTTCTCTCCAGGTCTGTGCCTATACACTTCTTCCCAAAGCCATCGGAGACATCGGGACTGGGGAGAGGGCACCATTTCCTCCTCTCCACCACCTTGGGCGTCCACTGCAGAGGGCTGTGGACCCCCACTTCTCTGGCTGTGGGATAAGAGCATGAGCTATTCTGCCTCAGCCCCCAAAGCTCTCACTTCCCGGGGGCCAGGGCAGGGCTGGACAGAGTGGGCCATCAGCTCTCTGTGGTTTGTTGTAGGCCCTGACCTTTCTGACCAGAAACGAAATCCTGTGGTGAGTAGAGGGGCCCCCTTTCTCTCCCCTTGAGCTGGGGCCTTGCCTTGGTACAGCTTCACTCTGGTCCCTGAGTGTGGTTCTTGCTCAAAGCCACAGAGCCCTGGTGATGAGGCTGCACAGGGAAGCAGAGACGGACTCCAGCTCTGAGGGTCCAAGGTCATGTTTCCCAGGCTCGACTAGAGTCGAGTAAAATATCAGGCTTTAGGCTGCTATGAGATCCAAGGTGGCGGGGGGAGGGGTTCTTCATAGAATTACAGCGGTGGACAGGGCCTCCTTGGGATAATGAGGCAAAGGAGGAACGCCTCGGGAAATAGATCTGAAGCCTGTTTGGGCCATTCACGGTTGGGTACTGAATCTCTCGCAGCCCTCCCTCCCTCCCCGAGCCTCTCTTCGGTGTCTGGTATGTGGCAGACACTGTGATGATACCAGGAGTGTAACAGAGAGCAATGCACAGTCCTTGTTCTCAAGCAGGTTACCGTCCAGGAGGGAAGGCTCCAGGTCAAAGATCTCCATTAGGATACCCCGTCACGGGGCTGCAGACGGAGTGAAAGGCATGAAGCCAGGTGCTCAGCAAAAACTTGTTAGATGGGTAACTGAGCTTACTAAGGCAGGGGGTGAGGTGAGGTTAGAGTGAGGAGCCCGCTCTTACACCCTCAGGACTGGGACCCTCGCCCGTCATTGTCTCTGCTTGGACTCACCCTCCCGAGTCCTGATGTTCAGCCTAAAAAGCCACACTTCCCACTCTTGGCCTCAGACACGGCAATGACTTTGCCACAGGTATGAGCCTCCCCAGGCGCAAATGAGACGGAGGGGTGGCCAGAATACAGGGAGTCACAGTGCCACATTATTGCCTTGTAACATTAAAATTCACTCACTTTAAAAAAACATACAAAAATATGACAAAACTCCAAATGATGCATATCCTACTCCCCTATTGAGATTTTCTAAAAAGTAACTTTTGAATAAAAATAAAATAGAATTCTAAAACATACATAAATATGTGAGCCTGGCTAGAAAATTCAAATAGCATAGAGTGTTCTGAATGAAAAATAAATGCTTCCCTTTCCTTTTCGCAGGCCTTCTCCCCAAAGGTAGCCACCATTCAGTCGGTTTCTCAGTTAGCTTTCCAGAAGAATCTCTCATAGACAGACCATACAGCCTTCAAAAACTTTATCCAATTCATGTTGTAGTATTTACCCATTCGTAGTATAGCATTTGTACTGTTCTAGACTTTTTTTTTTTAAGTTTTTCTTTTTTAATGGTTATGGAGCATTCTCTCCTATGGAAGAATCATAATTCATTTTACAACCCCCTATAATGTATACTGAAGCTGTTTATGATTTTTAGCTTTACCAATCATGCTATATTAAACATTTATGTACAAAGAGCTTATCCAATAGGTGAGAATAAATCTATAGGGGAAATTTTGTGCGATATCATTGGAGACTTCTCAGTCTCAAGGCCCTGTCCTGGCCATTAGCTCCTGGTCCTCCTGGAAAAGCAGAAGGTCAGCAGGTAGAGTGGCTATAAGCCTGGGTTCGAGGCTCAGCTTGGCCACTTCCTAGCAGTGTGACTGTGGGTAAGTTTCTTACCTTCGCTGATCCTCAGTTTCCACACTTATAAAGTGTGATATGAGAGTGACAGTTACCCATCTAACACAGGGGTCAGCGCTGAGTGTGTGGTAGCTGCTATGTTCATGGTATTATCATCTTTTTGCAAATGAGAAATGAGGTGATTTGCCCAAGTCACACAGCTTGGAGGTAGCAGACAATAGCACTAAAAGCCACATTTTCAAGCTAAAGATAGGGTTCTTTATAAAATACCTGCAGGCTGTACCACAGGGCAAAGGACTATTGACCCCAGGGCCCAGGTCCTTAAGCCCAGGCTGGAGGTCGAAGTCTGCACTGGAGCTGCGTTCTCAGTCCTGACTATACCATAGAAACATGGAAGCTCGTAGGACCTACGGGTGCCTGGGCCCTATCCGGGCCTTAAATGAAAATCTCTAGGGGTGGATTCAGATCCTTTCACTAGCTCTCCACATGATTCTAATGTGGGACCCAGATGAAAACCACTGAATTAGGGAGCCTCGGAGGCAAGGCATGGACAGGATGTCAGAGAGAGGTACAGAAACAGCCACAGAATGCCTGAACTGCACCGAGCCGGGGGAGCACAGAGACTCATCTTCCCAAAGGGAAACAGAGGCCTGAGAGGGGGTGTGGCAGGTCTGAGGCCCAACCAGCTGTGAGCAGCGGAGGGGGGACATGAGGGGACGCAGCAGGTGCAAGGTCTCACCGAGTGCGAGCAGCAGTGGAGCAGACAGTCCCCCCACCCCCCCACGTCTGGCGAGGTGCGGGAGGAAGCCACAGCCTGGGCTGCATGATTTCTGGCAGGCTGAGTGTGTGAGTTTTTCAAATGGCTTTGACTTTGAGTCCATTAGTGATTAATTCAGAGCTCCACTTAGAGCCGGCTGATCCATATTTGGAGGAGGAGAACGTTTTGTGGCAGCTGAGAGGCAGCCCACCCACTCCGCAGCCTGGGAAGTCCAGACGGGGCCCTCCCCACCGCATCCCTCCCCCACAAGGCTCTCCAGAGGTTTGGGGCTACGGGTCTGCCACCTGGGTGGAGGTGAGCACTTTAGGGGTAGGCAGCGCAGCCTGAAGAACTTGGTTTAGGGTTCAGACCCCACTCCATCTCCTCCAAGTGGTCTGACCTTGGACACACCCCTTAAACTGTCTCAGCCTCCATTTATCCATGTACAGAAATGATCACCCCTAAGGCCTCTCCCAGGGGTGGATGGGAAGACTCAATGAGACAATGTGCCTGAGCGCACGGGGCTCACGGGGCTTGGCGAATGAGAAGGTTGCAGCAGCAAGAGGGGTTCCTTTTCCTTCCTGACGCCTCCCTTCTCCGGGCTCCTGGGGAAAGAGCTGGGGGTGTCTCTAGCTCGGCTTTCATACTGACCACCGTGTGCCCTCAGGCACGGTATTTTACCTCCCCGAGCCTTCGTTTCCTTGTCTGTAAACTGGAGATAATGGTCTCATTCCTGCAGGATTGTCGTGCAGGTCATAGGAAAAATTTCTGTGAGAATTAGCAGCATGTAGCAGGCACTCCCAGTGACCAACCCTGGTGGCAGACGGCGGCGGGGAGCAGTCTGCCCTGGGCACCAGCACTATAAGTCCATGGCCTCAGGGAATTCCTAAAAATTAAACATTTACTGAAGGTCAATCTGCTTTTTATTATCACCTCTCACCAATAATTCTAACAATGACAGTGATAAAATACTCCTTCAGGCTGGGACAGACGGCTCTCACCGCCCCCCGCTCCAGCAAGGGTGACTTTCTTCTCCTTGCTGTCCTTCAGTTCCCTGCGATACTTTCCTGGAGAATTTCTCCCCCTACCCATTCCTCAGAGTCACAGCAGAACCAGCTTGCTGGGCCTAAGGCAGCCATGTGGTTTGCCGGCTGCAGGAGGCTGGGTGTTAAGCCTGACTTGGCCACACGCACTGAGCGACCTCTTTTCTCTGTGCTGAAGGTGGGACTGGGCACATGGCCTGGGGCGGCATGCTGGCTTTCCCGAGCAAGGTCCCACTGGTTTCCCCATCTGTAAAGGAGGGACTGGACTGAGTGGCAACAGAAGTCCCTTCCAGCTCTGACTCCCTCTGACGGACACTTGTAGAGTACGTTCCACGCACCTTTCTTCACACTGGGCTCCTTTTTGCACCGCCCCCCCATCCCCCAGTGTGCTGGACACCCTGGAGCCTCGGGGATGTGTCTAGAAGGGTGGAATGATTTATAACTGTCTTTTTGGTGTTGCTCTACCCTGGGTTCCCTTCTTCCAAAGACAGCCCAGCAGGGAGGGGCCTTGGCGGCCTCCACACCCCAGTGCATCACACCTCTCTTCTTAGCATCCACGACACCTTCCTGAAGCTCTGCCCCCCTGGAAAGTACTACAAGGAGGCGACGCTGACCATGGACCAGGTCAGCTCCCTGCCGGCCCTGAGGGTGAGTCCAGGATGGTGGGGGGGTGGGGGTGGCGACCCTGGAATCTGCTGAGGGGCCGACAGTGCTGGTCTCCATCTCCTCACCTGTGAAGTGGGTGGAGGGGTGAGGGTGGCCCAGAGATTCCATGTGCTCCCTAAGGCTCCTTGCACTCCAACAGGCTGTGCTTGCTGAGCTGTCAGCACTGCCCCCCAGTCCCAGTCTTTCAGGGACCATTCTTGAATCTTTGCCCCTGCTGCGAAAAGGCCCTGCCCTCCCCCAGGGTGCCCGGAAGGGCCTAGAGGTACTCAATAAAAGGAGCTCCCTAATCACTTCTGAGATTTTAATTAAAATTTTGTTCAATGCATAGAGAGGCAATGTCGGCTTAACAAATCACGATGGTGTCAGACTTCCTGATTTTTCATTCGAATCTCGGCAGAAAAATGCTTTGAATTTGTCATTGTGCAATAGAACCCATCTTCATTTCTGTCTGGAACACGATGCACTCTGAGAGCTGTGGGCACCTCTTGGAAGAGGGACCTGGGGGAAGGCATCCTGAGGGAGCAATCACATGGGGGGGGTGGGCTACGAAATGACAGAGAAAGAACACAGAGCTGGGGCTTGAGACAGAGGCAGGAATGAAAAAGACAAAAGAATGAGAAGAGGTGTGGAGGGGTGTGGCGATGGCTGGGGTTTTGGAGAGGAAGGGAGCAGAGTCCTCAAAAAGGTGAAATAATTGGAGAATGTACCTGGCCAGGTACCAAAGGGAGAACCTTTCCTCTGGTACCTTCTTCTCACATCCACACCCCTCCACAACCACACATGCACATGTGCTCAAACACACCTACGTGCAGTGGCTGGAACTTCTCTGGAACCGAGACTATACACTCAGGGACCCGACGGGCAGCGGGAGAAGCAAGGCTGAATGGGTGGGGGGTGGCGTCACTGGTCAGTCCCCGAATATCTGAATGTTAACCCTGGAAAAAAACTCAGAGACCACCCAGCCTGATCCCTGTCAAAGGCCCTTCGTCATGGTTTTACCCATTGGAAAATTGAGGTCCTGAGAAGGAAAAGTCTTACCCAGGGCCACCTGGTGGCAGAGGCTGGGCTATCTGTCAAGACTCAGGCTAGGCTGTCTATTTCTAATTAGGGCTGAGCTCAGCATTGACCATGTGCCTGAGTCTGCAAGGCACCCTGGGAGCACAGAGGAGCAACTGGGAGGGCTGGCATGGAGGGTGTCAGGTGATGTGTGGCCAGTGCCCTGTACGGACCCAGCACACCCCAGCAGGGCCTGAGGCTCTGCTCTGAGCCCAGAGGACAAACATTGGCCTAGGATCAAGGGCTGGGTCACACTCAACTCTATCACACTCCACATATGACACATTTCTCCTTGGAGCATTAGTCTCATGTCTGTAGAAACAGTTGGGCACCCTGTGCTGTGTGTAACAGAGAGCACAGGGGTGAGCCATGGTCCTCAGCATCCACCACCCACTCCTCTCTTCCGTCGTAGGGGTGGGAGCTAGGGGCGGTGGATGAGGAAGGCAGCAAAGCTTGAGAAGAATGGAGGAGGGACAGTGTGCAGGAGCACACTGGCGATGGCCCTGGGTGACGCAATGTCTTCTTAGCTGTGGGCTTGCCATCCGGCAGCCAGGCTAGGGGGTTGATGCAGGGGGAGGGTCAGGCTGCTGTAAAGCACAGTGATGGGGAGCTGTGGAGGGAGGGTCTGCGGGCAGGCCACGCCCACAGGTCCAACAGGGACTGGGCCATTTCTGGAGCACCAGACCCCCCAAGAGCTTATTCACGGGACCGTGGCTGGGAATTGAGGCAGGGTCTTGGGACGAGATTACTTTAATTTTATTTTTCTTATCTCATCTTTCTAAATGGTCATTATTTTATTTTATCATGTAAGTCAAAACCAGGTCACTGTAAGATAAACTGGAAAACACAGAAAAGCAAAAATATAATAAAAATCTTCAGGTAGCCCACCCCAGGGAAGGACTGTCATGGCCGTTTTGCCTTATTTCCTTCCATACTTTTTTCTATGCAGATATGTAAGTGTTCATTTGGGTCACATTTACTTTTTTGTATGTTTTTTTGTTTGTTTCTTTGTTGCTTTTCCAACTGGTTCTGAACAACCAGACCGTCTCGTGAATTAAGGACACTGAGCCATTGCCATATGGGGACAGGGCACGGGGCCGCCACAGAAGCGCTGGGTTTGAACTCACGTGCTCGCCACGCGGTCTTAGGCAAGTCACTTCTCAAGAGGAATGACTGGCGGTGGGGGAAGCAAATCGATCCCAACCGAAGACGCCTGGGTGGGAGGCTGTGGGCACGGAACCGTCTTCCTTGAGAGAGAGGACAGGCCTGGGCCTCGGTGCTCCCAGGCTTAGGCCTGGGTCAGGACCACGGTTTCTGGACGAGACGAGGAAGCACTTTCTAATCGTCAGAACTGTGTGCAAGGGGAATGGGCTGCCTGTCACCGAGGGGCAGCAAGCGGGGCCGGCCGAGCATTTAACCGAGGGGTCAAGATGGGGCCTGACTACGTGCGTCCGCGCCCTCCTTACCCTCCGAGTCTGCGGTTCTGCCCCTGGAGCTTGGTTTACTTTCTTTTGTATCATCTACCGAAGTATGTCCCAGACTTTAGACGTTCATAGTCCCATAAAAATTTTTTTTTAAATTTCTTTTTTGAGGAAGGACTAGCTAGAGAAGCTAGCTTCCCAATTTTGCCAAGTAAGGACATTAAAAAATATGTCAACCCCAATCACGATCATTTTTTTTTAAATGTTCATTTTAGAACAAAAACGTAAGAAGGACCTAATCCAGAAGCAAGAACAGTTCTTTCCATCCACAACCCTTTCTGTCCTTATTTTTTTTTTTCTTCTTTGTTACTGGTTGTCAAGGACCTTGTCACTCCCACTGGTCCTCAGACTAACTTCTGGGGATTTCGATTTGGCGCTAAGATTTCCTCTCTGTGTCTTTCCGATCCTAGATGAAACAGAAAACTTGTTTCCCAACATGAGCGAGGAGAGGTTTGCTGGGAGGTGGGGGCCTGAGTGTCCCTGTGTCCTCTACAGCCCCAAGGACGGGAGCTGCGTGACTCACATTGCCCAGAACACATCTGTGGAAAAGGCTTTGAGAATGGGACCCCAGGGAGCTCCGGGCACTGCAGCAACTTGGCTCAGGGTCTTGAGTGGTCTGGGAAGAGTGTTCTGTTTTCTTAGGTTGGTTTCACGCGGGGAAAAAGTGGGTTGGCTAGTATTGGGAAAAGGGTCTGCCCGTCAGCAGAGAGCCAGGAGAGAGAGCAGCCTGGGCAAGCGAGGGTAGCAGGAAAAGCTCGCTGACAAAGATGCCCTGCCTTCTCCACTCAGAAGGTCTCTGTTTTCTTTTTGTCTGCTGCTCTGTGTGATGTCTTCAAAAGTGAATTAGCTCAGTGTTTCTGTTCTTGTAAATAACAATCCTGCTTTCTGTAAACACGGATGAGTGGTGGCGTGGTGTGGCCCCAGTTTCTAATTTCTGGGCCCAGGATGGCGGGTGGCAGGACCTGAGGGAAGATCTCAGGGTCTCAGAGCAGGTCTGGTGGACATTTGTTTGTACAGTGAATGGGGCCGCCACACTCCTCTGGCCTCTTTCCACCATGCACTCTGGGGTTCCTGATGACAGGTGCTGTGTGCACAGCCCAGCCCTTACTACAAGCTGCCTCAGCATCAGCTCCGGACAAGCACAAAAAGGTTTGGAAACCTGCCTGGGGTGTCAGGTAGCCCTCCAGCTGTGGCTCCTGAAGTTTCAACTCTATCTCGTTTTCCATCTATCCCCAATTTTTCTGAGCCTTTCTGAGGCCTGTTTAGGCTGGGTCTATCTGCTTAGAGCAGCTTGCCAAGAACCGACTCCCAAGGCCTTCGGCACGAGAGGTCCTCATGCTTTATTCAGCCTTTTGAGAAATCTCCAAAGTAGGGGGGGCAGGGATGGGAGTGTACTTTTTAATTATTTACGTAGTTAGTTAGTTTTTAAGTCAAAATTACTCAAGCATGCCAAGAGTCACATTGCCTTGTGAGGATGACTCTCATCTCCCTTCTTCAGAGGCTACCCGTTTCAGCTCTTAGCTGATTCTGGTTATTTGCCTCCATATCTCTAAAGAGCGCACTTGTATTGCTCCCTTCGTGACACCTCAGCCTTGAACTTCCCCCTGGAGAAGAGGTTTACCTCTCCCCACACCGTAGGCCCATCCTGGCCATTGCTCCCTCCCCCTACCCTCCCAATGTAGTTGTATGATAATTGGGGGTGCCACAGTATTCATTGTTACATTGTCATGGCTGCATGTGACGTTCAGAGCTGAGCCATGAAAATAGACTATGGTTACGTTTTCCTTTGGTTTTAACTGTGGTTATGTTGTCTTTCCCGGTTTAATCATTGTTTTTGCTTGGTTTTCTGTGTGAAGTTGACACAAACCTCTGCCGATTCTCTAAATCTCCTCTAAAGGCATTCGGAAGTGAGATATTTCCTAGACATTCGATTTTCGATGAAAGTTGTCTCTTGGAGCCTACTAACTTGCTCTAATCAGGGCCACTCGCCCTCTGAGCCTGGTACGTGTTGCCTTTCTGGGATCTCCTTTCAAAATCATCCGGACTTCTTTTCGCCTCCCCCTTGGATCTGCCATTTCCCGTCTTCCCTCTCTCTGTTTACTCCCGTTTTGATGCATCCTCTCGTAGCTTCCTGAGAAAGGGTGCCTGGCGGTAAATGTTTTGACACCTTCCATATCTGAAAATGACTTTGTTCTCCCCTTACACTTAATTGAGAGTTTGGATGGAATTGAATGATAGGTTGGACGTCTGGACATCCATTTTCTTCAGAATTTGGACAGCATCACTCTATTGCATTTTAACCTTGCTGCTGTTACTGAGAAGTCCAAAGCCTTTCTGTTTCCTGGTCTTTTTGGTGACCTGTTTGATTGTTGTTTTGTTTCGTTTGTTTTTTTTTTTTTTAAACTTATAAACTCTTCTCTTTGACCCCCGTATTCTGAACTTTTCAAGGGTGTGAATTGGTGCGGGTCCTTTTCTCCACGTACTGGGCAAACATTGGACCCATTGAGTGGAAACCATCCTTCAGCTCAAGAACGTTTCAATGAATTATTTCTTTGATAATTTCTCCCCTCTGTCTTCTTTATTCTCTCCTTCTGGAACTCTAATACCCTGATATACGTCCTGGGTTGGTCCTTTACTCTTCACCTCTTCTCTCCTACTTTTCATGTTCATCTCTTTGCTCTTCTTTAGTTTTTCACTTCTGCCATCATGCTTTTGATTCCCAAGAGCTCATTTTTATTCTCTGTTTATTCCTTTTTAAAAAATAGCATCCTCTCCTTTTTCCTGGATTCAATGGCTTCTCTGATCTTTTCTCCAAGGTGCTTTTCTGCACTAGCTTGTTTGGGTCTCCCTCTTTCCTGTCGGTGGGCTCCCTTGGATATCTGCTAATCGTCTGCTCATCATTAAGAGTCTGTGCGTGTGTGAGGGTGGAGCTGCTAAAAAGCTGTTTCAAAGCTCGAGTCCCTGGGTTTATCAACTGGAGCTTTCCTGGAGGGTGAGCTGAAGGGGCCATTTCTTGAGGACAGTCTAGAGGAGACAGGAGTAGCATCCTGGCTGCCAGTACTCGAGCTGAGTTGGGAAAGAGGGCTGGTAGAGTCTCAGACTTCAGCATGCGTGTATTTATTGATTCTCTAGTTCTCAAACGTGGCTGATGTCCCCAGAGTAGAAAGCCTCTGTTATATTCTTCCCAGAGAACAGCCTTCTAATCTTCTGCAGGGGTTGGGGAGGGCAATCGCCCCTCAGCATTGAGTGGAGGGAGGTCTAGAACTCCAACTACTTTTCAAGACTTTCAATCAACCCTCTTTTTAGCCGACCTCTATTTCCAGTGCAACCTGGTGCTTCCAGTTCCAGAGCTTTTAGGAGGGTCCGGGATGTAGAACAGGTTGAGAATCAACTTTTCCCACTGCAGATTCAGGGTCCTGCTCTCTCGTGTCTGCAGGGTCACTTGCCACTCATGCGCCTGCTTCCCATGCGTGTCACTGTGTACCCGCTGCTGTTCTCTCGTGTTCCCTCTGATTTTGTAGGCCATCCCTCCAAAGACCCCCTTCTCTGCACTTTACTTTTACTGGGTGTCAGAAGGGAAGGAGAATAGATGCAAATGTTCAACCTGTCGTCTTTGCTGAGCAATGAGACCTGTATTCCTGATGTCCAGTAAAACATCTCAAAACCACTCTCTCTGCTTGTCACTGTCTCAGAATCTTCGGCACAGACGGCAGCTACTCACTCGCCCCTCTCCGCCCCAGACTTTTCTCTTGTTCTCTCCACTCCCAATTTGCAAAATGCTCCATTTGGCTGGGGACCTCAGAGCCTTGTCCCCATGCTTTCCTGTCCCCACACCACGCTTCAGCCCAGCCAGACTGCTCTCTAGGTGTCCCCTCCTTCCCCAAGGACCCCTGGGAAATATCACTTCTTGTCCTATTGATTATCAGAGGGAAATTCCCATGGATAAAAGACATTTTTTTTTTTTTTTTGGAGTCTGAGGAATAGCAGTCCTCACACCGGTACTCATTCATTCACCCCATAAGTAGTTCCTAGGAGTTTCCTATGCACTGTGAACTGAATGAGGTCTTGGGGCCTCATAAAGCCTTTTCTCAGGAAATTCAGGGTTAAGAACAAACGAGAGAATCACAAAACTTGGAGCTTTACAGAGCTCAGATTCTTGACCCAGCCAAATGCTGGGGCCCAGAGAGGCTCACCCAGGCTACCTGGTGAGCACAGTCCTTCCTAGAGAGACCCAGCCTAAGACACCTTGGTTATGCTCTATCAGCAACCCCTCCCCATTTCTTAGGATGGCGAGTGGCTTCTGGGGCAGCCAGGCCGGTCTGGGCATGGCACCCCTCCTTGAGGGCGCCCACAGGACCTCTCTAGTGCTGTCCTGAGTCTGGGCCAGGACAGCACTCAGTCCTCTGACACCTGCCCTAGTTCATGGCAGCCCTCAGCTGGTTGAGTTGACAGCTGGGGAGGCAGAAGGTCAAAGGGGATAAGTGATGAGTCCAGTGAGAACTTCACTACTGCAAATGCTTGTCCTGCTTCGCCTTGCAGAGTCCTGGGCTGGAAGGGGTCCCAGAGGCCTTTGGGCTCCTGAACCCCTTTTATGTGGGTGATGGCACACCTAGAGAGACTCCGAATCTGCCTGTCCATCTGAGAAGAGGTTGGGTTGGGAAGGGAGGCAGGATCTGGACTCTGAGGTTCGTCCCGTACATTTTCTGATCAACTTGGTCAGAGCCTTTTCATGGCCACCACCTCACTCTCGAGGGTGGACAGGCCTTTACAGATGAAGAAACTGAGGCCCAAAGAGAGGGCATGACTGTATAAGAGTCACAGGGCCCATCAGAGGCTGAGCTGAGGTGTCTCCCACTCCAGCCTAAGCTGTTTCCATTTCTACGCATCCTGAGAAAACTCCATTTGAGGTTTGATCCCTGGTGAGGAGCCAGTCTACCCACTCCTAACATTCACCTCTTGGCTGCCATGAGCTTAGAGCACTCCTCTGAGCCCGCTGTATGCAGCCAGAGGGCAGAGAATTGAGCACGAAGGGTAAGCAGCATCCTGGGAGGGGGACGCCTTTGATTGCCCATAGCCCAGACCAGGACAGCTGGACCCAGTGATAATCCTCATGCTGTATTTAGGCCACGGTCTGGTCCCCTCCCTCACACTCACTCTCTCCCTGGCTTGCTAAAAATAGAAGCAGATTGCACAGTTATGGCAATTCTACTTTCCAGCCCCAAATATCCACTGCCCTTAGTCATATGCTTTCTGGTTGCAAGGCCCTGTTCATGCTCTGCCTCATTTGACTCTCACGGCAGGTCTGGAAAGCACAGTGGTATTTCCCAGCTCTACAGACGAGGAAACTGAGTATGTGAGAAGTGAAAAGCTCTATGCGCAGCCACAGAATGGCAAAAATACATTTGCACCCAAGACCTGTTCATTCTCCTCCATACTTTTCCATCTTCTGGGAAAGATGAAAGGTCACTAAGCAGGTGATGTGTGTGTACATGTCTACACGTGTGTACATGTATGAACAGGGGAGGAAGAAGGAGATAGGAAGAAGCTGTGGCCTGGGCCGTTGGTGACTGAGAGGGAATGGCTTTTCCCATCTTTAGCTAGGATGCCCGCCCGAGCCCAGTCTTGGGTGCCGATCACACGGGTGTGTTTTGGGGAGGCCTGTACTTAGGTCCAGCTCAATATGGGAGGGCCCCTCTCAGAGCCTGACCTGGGGATTATCTGATTCCCAAGTCCCCAAGCCAGGACCCACCCCTAGTGCCCAGCAGACTCCTGAGTGGGACAAAAGTTCCACTGAGAAAGGGAGCGAGAACAAAGGGCAAGGCCGACCCAGCCTTCCAGGATCCCATCCCAAGGCCCCACCTCACAGGGCCTGAGGGGGCTCTGAGCCTTTCATCTCATCAGAGCCCCAGCCCCCTCCCAAAATAAATATTTGGGCTGACCAGCACCTCCCCTAATGGAGCTGGTAACTTCAGCTCCCACTCACCCAGGGCTGCAGGCGTGGCCACCTCAGTCCACTGAGCAGAGTTAGGCCAGCTGGCCATCCTGTCCCACACTCCCAGCCTGCCCTGCAATCGGAGCTGTGCCCGGCCTGGGGCTGGGATGTTGCACACACATCATCTCATTTAATCCTCAAAGTAACCCAGCGAGGAGGGAGGTGTTACCCTCATTCACAGCTGGGGAGCTTGTCCGCATCACACAGCTGATGAAAAGCAGCAGAGCTCAACCTCTAGCAGCACCCCTCCCCCACCCCCATCCCCCAGTGGGAGGGGCCTGATTCCTTGATGCAGAGTCAGAGCTGGGAGGGCAATTTGGCAGCTGGCTCCCTGCATTTTCTAGCATCATTAGAGCTTTTTCTGACAACTTCATCAGTTAGCAGGGCTCAGAATTGGCAAAAATCCTTATTTAGACATTCAGCCAAAGAATTAAGAAGTGGTTGGTTTCAGATAAAGCTCAGTGGTGTAGGACGCAGTCTCTGCTCTGAGCGCAAAAAGATGGGACCATGGCCTGAGCTACTAACACCAGCAGCCTTGAGCACATCACAGCTTTTCTCTGGGCCTCAGTTTCCTCATATTCCAAAGGGGTGGGTCATGCCTCCCACACAGGTAGTTAGGAAAGACTGAAAGGTGAGTGAGAGCTCTGGGTTCCAGTTTTAGCTTTTCCCTCCTCCGGATGATTGGACTTGGGCCAATTCTTTTTTTTTTCTCTTGGCCTCGATTTTCTCCCTGGACCCCAGGACAAGGCACAGATGACCTGTGGCTCTAAGCTGGGATGATGGGTGTGGAGGGAGTGTGTGGGGATGGCCAAGGGCAGCCCCCTTCCCCGTGCACCCTGGGTGGGAGATTCTGAACCCTGCCTGGCTGCCTATGCACGGGACATCTAGAAAGGGATGATGCGTGGGACTCCCGACCGCTCGCCTGGGTGCAATTTGCTCAACCCAAATTTCGCATTGTTGTCTCGGGGCAGGAACTGGAGAGGTGTTTTGTTTTCGTCTGTACAGAGCTTGAGCATTCTCCTGCCACCTCACATGTTACACCTTATCGACCCTCTCATCAATCTTGCTCTGTTATTGCCTTTCGGTTCGTACAGGGGGACATTCATGCAGGGGAACATTCAGGCAACCTGCCCACAGTCTCCCAGCTTGCTTCCCAGGAAGGGCCAGAATCCAACCAGGACCATTGACCACAAGTCCAGCTCCCCTTGCCCTTGACGCACCTCTACTTCCTGGGAAGAATGTCTCATCCAGCCAAATCTACCCAGGCCTTCGATTGATTCTGTCAATGATTCATGTTTCTCTGAAAGCTCCCCAGAGTGCAGTATATTACCCTTCCTTGGAGCGCACGAGAGGCAGATTGCTGTGAAAGGAGAGTAGGCTCTAGAGCCAGACGGGCCTGAGTCAGAATGCTTCGGGATGGGTCCCTCAGTTCCTCGGCCTCGGCTTCCTCACCCTTCTCACGGGAATGACAAGCCCCTTTACAGAGCTGCGTCAGGATTCAGCGAGACGTGTGTCCCAGCCCTTTCTCGGTGCACACACCATGTCATCACTCTTCCCTGTGAGAAGGACCAGGGGCTCCAGGCAAGAAGGGCTGGCCCCGGTGCCGGCTGAGGAAGTGGAGGCTCCTGCAGGCAGAGGGTTGTCTGGCAGCAGCGGCAAGGCTGGGTTCCCGCGGTGCCCTGGCCCCACTGGGGTCCGCCCGCGGGAAACTTCTGTGCTGCAGAGGTGAGAAGTGAACCCGGGCTTCCTTCCAGGGCGGTGCCTCCTCCCCCTGCTGCGATGACACTGACGGGGATCGTTTAAAAAGTACTGCTCACACCCGAATTCCCCAGCGGCTCCGAGGGAACGGGCTGCAGAGGGCTCGGGGACATGCTTGCAGCACCCTGGTCCCAGTCCTGCGCGTTCAGAGTACAAGATCAACAAGCCCCAGCTCAGATTTTCAAGAGTCCTGGTCCCCAGGGCCCTCCTCGGCTGCTGGCTCGAGGCTTTGTTCCACTCATGTCTTTTCTGATAACTTCATCTGTGCCCCCAGAGACCTCGGACTTGTTTAAAAATAGAGAAATAAACAACATTGTTCCTGAAGTGCCCCCTCCCGCCTGTGGGCCTCCTAACGAGGTGCTGGCTGGGCTGGTCGGGGCTCTGTTCCCAGGATTTTCGACCCTCTGCAGGCTCTGGCATGCTTCCCCCTCCGCGGGGACAATACACTCTGCAGCTTTGAAGGGCTTCCCATAAGCCTGGTGGGGGGGGCGGGGGGGGGTGGAGGGAGGTCGGGGGTAGTGTGCTGCTTGCCCGGAGCTGTAGGCCGCTGGGGCTCCAGGCAGCTGGGGTGCAGGGACACATTCACCCAGGCCCAAAAGGCTAGGCCAAGCTCAGCACAGGCCCGACCACAGAGGGGCCTGCAGGGGACGTCCCCTTCTCTCAGTTCTGGCCTCAGCCTGAATGGAATGACAGGCCCCTTCTGTGCGCTGGACACGGATGAGTTCCCTAAAACTCAGCCTTGCCAGTCTCTCACGCTCATTAGGCTTTGGAAGTCCTGGACTGGAGTTTGCAGTTTGTATATGACCTCAGTTTTCCCTGTTGAAAAAAGGGACCTAATGATAGCAGCCCCGCCCACCTCAGAGGGTTTTTCCGAAGGCTCAATGAGGAGACGGATGGGGAAAAGCTAAAATGCTCCAGGAAGAGGAATGGGATTTCAGGCAGCATTCACACATGGTAGTAGCATAGGGGGTGGGGTGGCTGTGTCCAGAAGCAGGCAGGGTACCCGGCTAGCCCCCAGGCTACTGGAGGGACCCCAAGCCGCAGCACAGAGAAGGCAGCTAAGAAATGAGGCAGTTCTGCCTCAGGGAAGGACTGGGAGGACAAAACCCTCTTTACAGATTTGCTGGTGGGTGGAAGAGAAATTTTATTTGGCCCAAGGGTAGCACGAAGGCGAGTGAGAGAAGGTGACACTGGGGTTCGTTTCAGTTGGCCCCCAGGCTAAGCAGTCTTGGAAGCAAGACCAGGCTGGCATTCAGAGAGCAAGCTCCTTGTCCCCGAGGCTCCCCAGCAGGAGCCGGGCTGAATGATGCGCAGGAGTGTCAGGCTTCGGGGGCGAGGGCCCACTTGCCCGGGAATTAGAAGCAGAAACTAGGGGCAGGGTGATCGATGTCCATCCATCTGCTGGAAGTCCCTGTGTCCTGAGACTCAGCCAGGCTCTGGGAGAGGGGTCACCCTCCTGCCTCTTTCTGCTTGAGGTCAAGTGCCAGAGGATGTGCTCCCAGCGGCCAACCCAATATCAAGCGGGACCGACAAGTGTCCTGACCAAGACGCCACCTCTCAAGCAGCAGAAAAGGCAATGACCAGAAATGCGTTCTTTTTGGCCATGGTTGGAGCACCTATTTTGCATCCTGACCCCTGGCCCCTGTTCACCCAGAGCCCTCTCTTGTCCTGTACCCCGTAAATGCCCCCAGGACTCAAGAAGCCCCCTTTTAGGAAGCTAGTCATGTTGCAGCTGGCAGGCAGCTCTGGATCACAGACAGGTTGGTTCCTCCTCTGCACTCGTGGCCAGCCGCTCTGCTGTCTCTCCTGGGAAAATGACCTCTGGGAATAGGGAGAATCGCCAGGAGAAGGGAGGTTGCCCAACTGGGCCAGGTGATTGAGGTGGCCCTGCCTCCATCCTCAAGTGCCATCCTTCTCAGAGAGACCTCTGAGCCAGCAGGGACCCTGGGGAGAAAGAGAGGCTGGGACTAAAGAAGGGAGGAGGCAAGAGAACTAAAACACGTTCCTCAAGCCACATTTAGAGACTGCAATAGGCTGATCAGCCCTGCAGCCAGGCCGGGAGGACACCTGCAGAACAAAGGAAGATTTCTGCTGGATGGTCAACAGCCCATTCCCCACCCGTGAAGGCAAACAGGCACCAAGAGTCCTTCCCTATGGCTAACACCACCAAGAACCTCTGGATGAAAGGCCTGTTACTTTACATATTCTTACCTTTTCAGCTGCCTCCCCTTCCCCTTCCTCACTGTGTGTCCATATCAAAGGAAGTAGGTTGACAGAGTCTTTTAAACAATAGCTCACGGGCATTGAGTAATGATATATAAACTGAATTCCTGAACCCTCAGGGTCCCACTCAGAGCCTTTACTCTGTCTCTCTCACTCTCTGCCTCTGAGAGGAAACCTCCACATTCTGTCTGTGGAGTGTGGCCCCTTTTCTAATAAACTTTCCTTCCGACTCTAACTTTGGCGTGCGTGCGGAATTCTTTCTTCACTCTCTGCCAAAAGACCCTCTACTTCTCTTGGTACCGGGGCTTGGTCTCCCCGTCACTTGGGGAAAGTTGCCCTGCCCTGCATCCGGACCCCTGTGTCTCCCGACAGTCACGCAAACCAAGAGGGTAGGACAGCAGCATAAGGAAGCTGATGATGCTTTAAAACCCCGGTAGAATTATCAGGAAAATGCTCACTAGCTGCTAGTTACCAGCCTCCGTGGCTACGTCCTTTGACTGTATCTGGAAAGGTACAGACACAGACCATGAGATGAACCGCGGCCTTTTTCCCACTGACTTCCATCCACATCAAGCATTTCCTGCCAGGCCTTGCAGGGGAAGTTTAGCCCCCAGAATCTCGCGGGGTCTGGGAGCCAAGTCCAGCTCTGCCTGGGGCCCAGCCCTTGCTCTGCAGATTGCAAAGCAGAAAAGAGATGCAAAAACTCTTGCTTCCCACTCACCAGGAACGAAAGCTTGTTTGCTTGCTTAGCAAATTGTCTCTGGAGCGTACTTTCTTTTTTTACTTGCTTTTTATTTATTGTTAAAATAGCACGTCAGTGTTAAAATACATTTTCTAAAAGTGATTCCTTAGCATCCAACCACCCTAACAGAAGTTGTCACTTTGCTATTTTCTTTCGCCACGTTTTTCCCCTCTGCACATTTTATTTTACATCACTGTAGACAGAAAAACATAATTTTATTTTGTGCTTTTTCCCCATTAGGCGTAAATGTTTTTTTGCGCTGCTACATTCTCTGTGTAATTATCTTTTTAATGGTCGCGTAATTGCATCGTGTTCTGATTTGCTAAACCACCCTCTCAATGCCGGACATTAACGCTGTTTCCAGTTTTGGAATTTCTTATTTTGCTGCTATAAATAGTTTTGCAATAAACATCTTTACCTCTTATTTTCTTCATTTTTTAAAAATTATTTCTTAGTTTAGATTTCCAGGTTCTCCTCGGAGGCATTAGAAAGACAGGGCCATCCGCATTTTGAACTATGTGACCGTTAAAATGACAATAATACTGACAATATAGCAACATAGAAAAACATTTATGCCCTGAGGAGGGGGAAAAAGCACACACAAAAAACCTGGGCTCTTAAATATCTCTAGTCCAAGTCTATGATAAAAGATAGGGCCATGTGACACGTCACTAGAGACCTTTCTTCAAGCCGACATAGATGCATAAAGGTCATCGCGCATGTGGTTTTTCAGGAGACATTCGTGCGTGTGCTGTGCCTGAGTTGCTGGCCGGAAGCCCTGGGCCGCATCAGCCTCTCCCAGCTTCTCCTGCTGACTTTGTGGCCAGCTCCAGCCCCCAGCCTCCTCCTCCCGAACTGCCATTCACTTGGTACCATCCCTGGAGGGAGCTGCTGTGGACCTGCGTACAGAACGCTACATCACTCCTGGGACCGAGCATTGGCTCACTCTGCCACCCCCCCCATCCCAACCCCCACTGTCCCCGCAAATACCGGGAATCACAGGACACTTCCCCTTCTCGCCTTGGTTCTCCTTGAGCTGGCATCGGCACCAGTCAGAGCACGTTCCTTGGCACTCCGCCTAGACCCGCCTGCACACCCCGGAGCCTGACACCTCCGGGTGCATTTTTTTCTTCTTCCATGTTGATGCAGCATCTTCCCGGAACATACTCCTAAGCAAAGAGCTCATGTCTGAGGATCGGACAGAACTGGGATCAAGTTCCTGCTCCCGGTCTTCTTTAGTTATTTAACCTCTGTGCCCTTCAGTTTTCTTTATACAACGAACTTGCTGACATCTACCTTTGGGGTTGACGTAAAGCATGAATGGTGATAACACGAGTGACTGTGGCTGGCACAGTACCCGATACATTGTAAGTGTTTAGCAAGCACCAGTTTCTCGCCTCCCTGCCTATGCCCCTTGGGCCCAAGGGAAAGCACACATATGAATCAGGTGTGGCGCCTAAGAGGTCTGGGCCGGCAGTAGGCACTTACTGAATGCCTAGGTAATGATGAATCATGGCCGGCTGGTGGGGTCCCTTAACAGTCAAGGGCACAGCCTGATGAGATCGGTGTTGTGTTTTCAAGATATAGGGGAAAGACAAGAATAGGAATTGCGGGGGTGGGGGGGGGGAGGGGGGTTTCAAAAGTTCAATAATCTAAAATGTCGGGGACTGAAACAGTTTGGACTTTGTAGTGTTTAAAGAGTCACTGGGCAAGAGAGAGAGAGGGAGAGAGAGAGGGAGAGAGAGAGGGAGAGGGAGAGAGAGAGGGAGAGAGAGAGGGAGAGAGAGAGGGAGAGGGAGAGAGAGGGAGAGAGAGAGGGAGAGGGAGAGAGAGGGAGAGAGGGAGAGAGAGAGAGAGAGAGAGGGAGAGAGAGAGCCGCGCCCAGGAGCTCGTGCTCTTGGTGACTGAGGAGTTGTGGTGCGCGCATTGCAATTTATATCACTTGATGCAAAGTGAGGGGAGAAATAGATCAACTGCTGTTGCTTAGATGTGCTGATAAGAGAGAAATGGTTGTCTTGAGGCAAAGATATACATCCTACAGAGTTCACAGAAGAACATGTTCCCAGGATGCCCTGGGGTGGGTGTCCCCCAAACAGCTGCAAAGCAGCCCCGACACCGTCTGAGAAGCCCTCCTGCTTTCCGACAGGAAAGCCGCTTATAAACAGCAGGCTGGAAACGGGAGGCCCTGCTGCTCCCGTGAGAGGCGGAGGAGCTCGGTCCTGGCCAGTTCCCTAAGCTGTCCCGTGCTTGGGCTGCCCTGGGTGACCTCATCACGTTAGTCACAGTTTCCTGCTTTGCACAAACTGCCTTTAAAGTACAGGTACAGGCTGTGTTTTAACAGTTTTTATATGGGCTGTTCGGAACGTTGTTTGCTTTTTCCACAGAAGACGTGTATAAACTGTTGTTAGGCTCCCGGCCTGAGCCATGAGTAGATGCGGCTCATGGGGCGACAGCATTAAAATGGAGAAGCAATGCTCGGGGAGAACGAAATGCATCTGGGGGACTTCTTGCCCCGAAAAATTAAGTCGAAATAGCTGTGAACTGCCTTCCCTCTGATTTTGTGCCCTGTGAGAGCACAGAGCCCTTCCTCATTCTTCTGTTCTTTTATTTTGGGCAGGAGCGGGGGGGGGAGCCCGTGAGGGACAAGGAAGAGGGGCTCTTATGTCTCCCTGTGTCCCTTCTGCCTCTTCTCCTGCACGTACGTCTGCCTCACTTCCTAGGAACCTGAACCCAAACCCTTGACCTCGTCACTGATTTCCACAAAACTCGACTCATGCCAAACCCCGTCTGCGCTTGGGTCGGCTCTGCTGAAGGTTAGGTTGAGGGTAGGTGGGTCTCAGGAAGAATCCCATCTTGGAACATTTGCATCCACCTCCTAGGAGAGCTCCAGGGGCCCCCACTTCTCCCTCCGGAGTCTCCGGGAACAGAGGAGTCTTTCCACTCGCTTATAAGACCCACCTCCCCAGATGCAAGGGTTTTTTGTTTTGTTTTTGTGTTTTTCCTCATTCTCCTAGTCATTCAATAAAACGACAAAGCTATAGGATTGAACTAGAGTCATTCATTCAGCAGCAGCACTTTATTCAGTGCTCTGGGAGAAGTGGTTTTCATCGGACTGGCTAGTGCGGTCAGTGGGAACATTTCCTAAATAAATCTGACAGAAATTGGAAGCGGGAAGTGAGAGGGCAGGCAGTGAAAGGACATGTTTGTAGGAGCGACAGTTTGTCACAGGCGGAAAACTGACTGTGGGCAATGACAGAGAGAAAAGAGGGAGGGCCCCACGCGGGTTGGGGTGATGTAACCCGCCTGCCTCTGCAGGGCCTGGCCTTAGGCTGTGGGATTGGGGGAGCAGAAGGAAGCTTTGGGATGTTTCTGTTTGAAGCCAATGTTTTCGGGTTGGGCGTTTGCCCTGGGGTGAGGCTAGAAGTCGCCTGTGCTGTGCACCATTTCCTCCTGCACAGCCCCCGTCCCCACCCCATGTCTTTGCTGGGTAGGAGGCTGTGTCCTGGAGGGACAGTGAGTGTGTGTGCGCGCAGCATCTGATGTCATGTCTCTGCCGTTTGTTAGCATTGTGACTTTGACGAGGTCACTTCGTGTCGCTAAGGTTTGGCTACATAAAAACCACCTGGGCAGCTTGTTAAGATACAGATTCTTGGGCCCCACCCTCAAGGTGCTGCTCAGAAAGCCCAGGATGGGGTTAAGTGAATTTTGATTAAAGGTCCCTGGGGACTCAGACACACAGCTGGTGTGTTAGCTTCTCCGTGATTCATTGTCCTCAGCTGCAAAACGAGGTTATGTCCTCACATGCCAGCCCCCTTCGTACCCTCTTCTCACCAGAATTGCTTTCCTGGGAGTCCCCTGCAGATTTCACAGGGAGGTGGTGCCTCTGGCCACAGTCAGCAGCTGACCCTGAGGAAATGCTGGCTACAGGTACCCATGGAGCCAGACTGGCATTTCTGCTGTCTGCTGGCAGGCGGGTGAGCTCTCGGCAACATGTTTGCCCAGGTAACAACTCTACTTGGGAGCTCAGTTTATTGCTCTGCCAGTGCCTGGGTTGCTGGTGATGCTGATGGGAAGACAGTGAATTTAAGGTGTGGGATTACTAATGGTAGCTGTGTTGCGTGAGGGCCCGCCAGTGCCAGGGGTTTTGCAAAGATGATCTCTAACAATCCCCATAAACGTCCATGAGCAAAGTGATGATTCTGCCATTTTACAGATGAGAAAAAAAAGAGGCTCAACGATCTACCCAGGGTCACACAGCTTTCTTTTGTGGTTACTTTTGTTACCTGGGAATATAATATTGTTTAAAGTGCTGTCAGACACTGTAGAATCGATTCCAAGCTGTTAAAACCGATAATATATAAATGCAAATACACTTATCTATGACAATGAGTAAATTTTGTTTCTTTTGTAATAGATTTGATAAACAAGTGAGGGGATCATTGGTCTTTTCGGTTCCTTTTTTTCTTTTTTGTTGGGCAAGTTGTACTGCTGAAAAATTGAGACTGTCTAAATCTCAAAAGCTGCAAGATACCAAAATCTTGTCGATGTCAAATAAAAACTCATTATACTAACTTTTCAGAGTCCGCCTGACTTCAGTCTCTGCTCCTTCCACTGCCCACCTCCAGCACCCCTTAAGCACAATGCTGGGCTCCTGGGCCACCCCTGAAAACTCAGGCATGCAGTCCTCTGAGCTTCTCTGTACTAATAGGTAGCTCTTCTGGAAGATTCATCAGGGCAACACCAGGTACCCACAGGCCTAGAGTCCGAGGAGAGATTGCTTTGGTGTGTGAGCCAGATTCAGGCCACATGGTCCCATGGATGTTTAATAATATTTAACATTTTTACTGCTTTTCTCCTCTACTTGTTCCATCAGCGATCCGCCTTCAGCTGCCGGCAGGACACATCCTCAGCCTGTCCCTGCCAACCCATCTGTCACTAGAAGACAGCTCCTACACGGGCCTCTCTGTTTTTAGACTTCAGGAAGGTTGCACATCTAAAAGACAGAGACCGTTCCTTTCTTATAAACACCTGGTGGGAAGGATGCCTCTGGGACCCGGCCAATTGGGGGAGTGAGTGCATTCACCTAAGTGAATTTCTTATCCCTCATGCTACCTGCCTGACCTGCCCTTGGCTCTGCCCTTCCTCTGTTCCCTGGTTGGTTTCTCCTTCTGGGCACTTCGTCAGTCCTACCTTCCAGTAACATGACCCTGTCCTAGCTCTTGTCATTCCACTTTGCTTGTGCTTAATTCAGAGACTTCTACTGTGCCTGTGTCTGAAGACACTTCTGTCAGCACCCAGGCCAAGTATACACGGAGGGCAGAGGTGGTCTCGCCATCATTCGGGGGCCCCAGGACCTCATTCAGTGCCGGGCACACAGTAACTTGCCTTATGCATTTGCTACAAGGATTTGAAGTTCAGGTTATGAGCGTGTCTTTCATCCCTAGCTGAAGAAGCCACATCTTTCAGCTCTGCTGATTGTCCTCTGAGCAGCAGCCAACTGGCAGGGGCATGGGACACAGGGTACTAATGCTTCAAACCCTATGATTTTAAGACATTTTCTTGGAAAAAAAATTAATATCCGATGGAGTCAAAAGTGCAATGTATACAAAACACTGAATTAGGAGTTTGCATCCTCCTTCATTGGGCTTAAGTGTCCTCTCTTTGCAAAACAGCATGGGAGTATCTGTCCTGTCGTAGCCTAACCCAATGCCTAGCACACAGTAGGTGCTCAGTTCTGTGGGGTTGGAGAACTGACTGAAGGACTTCAACTCAACACTGCCACCTTCTGGTCGAGCTACTCTAGTTGAAGGGTGGGTCCAGACTGAGAACTAGGGACGTCTCCTGGGCAAAGGGGTTGAAGGAAGGGAAGCCTTCCCTAAAGGGACATCACTCTCACCTGTTCTCTGTTCAGCCCAGAAGCTCCATACAACTCTGGCTTCCAAGCCACTGCCCCTGGTGACACGTTCTTTCATGTCCTCAGGGACAGCCACTTTCTAAATGCAGGTAGCCCAGGAGCACAGAGTTGGATGGACGCTGCCACCCGAGAGACCTGCATTGCTGACCCCCTTTTCCCCCAATGTCCCAACTCCCATCAACTCAATGCTTTTCCTGTAGTGCACACGGCTTTCACTGAATACCACAGATTTTGATATGTTCTTTTTCATTTTCATTTAGTTCATTCGTTTCTAATTTCCTTGTGATTTCTTTGACTTTGAGGGTTTTATCTTTCTGTTATTGACTTCTCATTTAATTTGGTTGAGGCCAGAGAATATACTTTGGATGATTTAAATCCTCTTAAATTTCCTGAGACCTGCTTTATAACCCAGCAGGTAGTCTATCTTGGTAAATGTTCCAGGGGCACTTGAAAAAAATGTGCATATGACTGTGTTGGGTAGAGTATTCAATAAAATGTCAAGTTGGTTGATAGTCTTTTTGTCTTTTATATCTCTAAAAATTTTTTTGGTTTATTCATATCAATTATTGACAGAGGGATGTTGAAATCTCCAGCTATGTATATGGATTTGTCTCTTCGAAAGGATTTAAAATAAGAAAAAGAGATCTTTTTATATTTACTCACATATTTATCATTTCTGATCTTCTTCATTATTTTGTGGAGATAAGTTTCCTTCTGGTATTTTCTTTCTCCCTGAAGAATTTCTGTTAATATTTTTGTAGCTCTGGTCTGCTGCTAATGAATTTACTCAGCTTTTGTTTGCCTAGGGGGAGAAAAAGTCTTCTGCCTTTAGGTTTGAAAGATATTTTTGCTGGGTATAGAAGATAGGATGAGAGCTTATATTATTTCAGAGAGTTAAAAATATTGCTCCATTGTCTTTTGGCTTGCTTAGTTTCTGACAAGAAATCTAGTGTCATTTTTATCTTCATGGCTCTGTATGGATGTGTGTCCCCACCTCCTCTCCCTTCTGGAAAGTATTTTCTTTTTACTATTGATTTATAGCAATTTGATTATGCTGTGCCATGGAGTGGTTGTCTCCAAATTTCTTCTGTTTGGATTTTGTTGACCTTCTTGAATCTATGAATTTATAGTTTTTTCTCATCATGCTTTTCTCTACTTTCTTAAACATAGATAGTATATTTATAATTGTTGTTTCATATTTGTGCCTGCTTATCCTACCATTTGTGTCTATCCCTATTAATTGACTTTTCTACTAGTTTTTTAATTATTATTTTCATACCTTTTTACATGACTGGTGATTTTTTATTGGCTGCTAAACATTGTAAATTTGATATTTTTAGGTGCTTAGTTGTGTTATGGTCATTTAAATGGTATTGAGTTTTATTCTTGGATGTGGTTTTGTTATCTGAAATGAGTTTAATCTTTTTAAGGCTTGCTTTCAGGATTTATGAAGGCAAGGATTGTATACCTTTCTTACATAACCATGGTACATTTATCGGAACTGATAATAAATTAAGGTTGGTGGAACACTACTAACTCAATTACAAACTTCGTTTGGATCTCATCAGTTCTCTCACTTCTGTCCTTTATCTGTTCTAGTGTCCATTCCAGGATCCCACATTGCACTCAGTCTTCATATCTCCTAGTGTCCTCTAATCTGTGAGAGTTTCTCTGTGACAACCTATCATAATTTTAGGGAGAACACTAGCGGGTATTTTTGTAAAACATCCCATGTGCTCATCTACTAAATCTACTACCACCTATTAAACAAGGCCCCCTTTCCCCCACTCCATTACAATGTGATCTGTGTCTTAAATCAGGTAGCCATATATGTGTGGGTCTGTTTCTAGAATTTCTATTATGGACATTGGCCTGTTCGTCTTTGCACCATTATCACACTGTATTTATTACTAACGCTTTAGCATAGTTCTTGATCTAGTCATGTAAGTACTTCAGCCTTGTTCCTCTTAGGATTACCTTGGCTGTTCTTGGCCCTTTATATTTTCATATCAGCTTGTCGATTTCCACAAAAAAACATCAGCTAGAAGGTTTTACCTAGAATGATATTAACTCTGCAGAGCAATTTAGGAAGCATCAACATCTAAAGAGTGTTGAACTTTCTAATCTATAAATATGGTATATCTGAGGGAAATTTTTAAAGCCACTAAAACACAGAAGATTTGTTACATCCTTCTCTCAGAACAAGGGATCTGCTCACCCAACCTTGCACAACTATGAGGGATCTTTCAGACAGCACTTCCCTCAGTGAGAGTCTAACCCAGTAACCTGAGGCCTCCATTCAGGACCTAGGAGGGGCTGGCCTCTAAAATACCCCTCGTACTGGACATCTCCATCCACTCCTTTCCTTGACAGGTGCTTTCCATCTGTTAAAAAAGTTTAAAATATAAACGTTAATCATATCATTTAAAAAAGAGTTCATAGCAGACAAAATGAACAAAAATAAAGCATTATTCAAAAATAACAAACACTAAAAGTTAAGACAGCATCATTAGCAACGAGAAATCTTAAATGAAATAGGACTGTTTGATCTTTTTTAACAAAATGAGATCTTAAAAATCAAAGTGCGTCAATGATGTCATTACTGAGTCACTAGCGTATTTTTGTGTGAATTTTTTCCAGCAACTGTAAAAAGCTCTTTTTGACTATGCGCTAGTTGGATAAATGGCGAGGAGATATTTTTAAGCTAAGTCCAAATATTTTCTTTCTGACTTTCATCTTCAAATCAAATCTCTTGTTCAATAACTTTGAGAAGATCTTTAAAAAAAACTCAGTTTTTTGGCAGGGACTGCAATTTTTTTATTGTCAACAAACTGTGGTTTCTGTTTCCAAAAAAAAAAAAAAAAATCCCCAGCCTTTGAGTTTATTTTCATCTTCTTTAGTTTTAGCATGTGTAGATGGAGATTGCACTACCGAGTTACCTGTATAAATTTCTACACTGACATGTTTATATTCTCTTGTTCAGAACGCCTTCACACTAGGGTACATGTTATTCTTCAAAGGAAAACGTTGCTTTGTCAATTGTCATCTTCTTCCTCCTCTGGAAGATTGAAGACTTCTAAATGAGTGTGAAATTTAATGCAGATTATAGCTTCCTGGATAGGTCCCAAAATTTATTGGTTCGGATTTCAGATCGTTAAAGTAATAGTCACAAAAATCTGGATTATAGTAAACTGGAACTGTGATCACTGATGAGCCTCGCTCCCTCCCCTGCCTCTTCCCAGCTGTTCTGTCTGCTGGTGGCTGGACTGGAGCCGGGGACACCGGATGAGCTGGCATTAGCTCAGGCTAGAGAGCAGGGCAAGGCAAGGAGGCAGCATCTCCTTGGCCCTTAGAAACTCTCCCTGTGGCACAGCTGGGGTGTCTTTGCATGGAGCTGCACCTATGCAAACGAAGTCTCATCATAGGGCAAGTCTTTGCCCTGGGATCTCTCTCCCCAAAGTGATAAAGCAGGGAGCCTGGGAGAGGGAAGGTGCCATTGAGGGCACACAGACAGACCCTGGATGCTCTCCTGGCAGGTGTCCTCCAGGCCTCACAGAGGACTGCACCAGGTACCCCTGGGCCTAAGGCACGGAAACAGCTCTGGTGACCTGGCCCTCTCAGGAACAGAGTCCCCCACCCCTCACTCTGCCAGTTCCCCCAGCGCGATGGCTCCAGGTGGCCTTGACCTTGTCCTCTTGGCTTCTCCCTCCCCCAGCATTTGCTTCGATCCTCCTCCAGTGTTTCTCACATTTGTATCAACAGTCACTACCCACTGGCCACAGAGCTCTCATAGGGGGGAACCACTTCTTTTGACTTAAATCAAGGCTCTATTTTTGCACTTTGTGTCAAAAAGAAAATTTTTTTTTTATTAAAATAAGAATTTTAAGAGGGTTCCTTTTCCAAAGCTTCCCCATTTTAATGGTCACATGTTCTGTCTTCATTACCGCCTTTTTCTTTAATGTTTATTGGCCACAAGTCACTGTGGTGAAAACAGTGCTGGGTAGACTTAGGAGATTTGGGTCTTAGGCAGAGTGACCTTGGACAAGTCACTCTCCTTCCCCAGGGCCACATTTTCATATCTGTGATCTGAGGGGCTTAGTCTAGGTCAGAGGTAGCCAGACACTTTTAATCATGTATCCCCAGCAATAAAAAATGTGGGACGTGTACCCATAATATATTTATTCATAAAGTATGTTCCTTTACTACAATACCAAGATGTTAACATATAAACATGAAAAACAAAAAAACTAAAAACTAAAGATTATAAAAATATTTTAAGAAGAAATTTCCTTTTTATATATATATATATAAAACAAAATTTCCTCCTCTCACAATTTTATTGTTTGCTTATAATTGATAACAACAGTTTAAGGGAAAGCAATGTGATTGGATGTACTTCACTATTCTTTGAATTTTGCTTTCACACTTTGAGATAGAGCCATTTAGAGGTCTGGTTTTAATGGCTGTCATAGCGATCCAAAGAGAAGAGATGTATCATTAGCTGTATTAAATTATGGTACTCATTATCAATCCTATCCACCAATTAAAGGCTTTTTATTGAAATTAAGATGGTAGATGTTCATTTTCCCTCATGTCAGTCCGTAGCTCTTTACAAGCTAAATGGAAAACATTGCATTTTATATTTTTAACAAATGGACTCAAAATCCACTGACGCTCTTCATTTGGACATGTTTTCAAATGGATTAGAAAAATACGTTTAGAATATTGTCAGGTAGACAACTATACGCATTTTTATAGGACATCACACGTTTTCAACAACAGAAGTCTCATTTTCAAAATATTCTCTCCCAGCATGAGTTTCTTTGGAAAAGAAAGGACTTTCTTACTCATTGTTGAAATGAATCACCTTTACCTTGAAGAGTCAGAAGAATTCGAGTTCTTTTTTTGCTTTTGGCGGCTATCCACTAGGCAGCCAACTGCCCACCGCCACTTGCCGTCATAAAATGCTCAGCAAATTTGGAACACTCATCTTTTTGCACAAGAAACGCGTATAGCTCCTCTTGAGTTGGATGGTTATTTTACGTGCTCTGCCGAGAGAGAACCAAGCACACCTCAGGTGGTCCAAAAGATTTTCATAGTTACTTCCCTCTGATTACAAATCATTATGTAAGATGTACTATATTTTAAACTCAAAAAAAAAAAAACAACAAACAAAAAAACCCTAACCATGTCAGTGCATCCTGCAGTACTCCGTGTACTTCTGGGTTTAATTCTTGACAGCAGCAGTCTGCAGGAAATTTCACAGGGAACTAGTTTTACAGTTTCACGTCCCCGCATCCTACCCTTTCACCATGGAGCAGCCACTCCATCGGTGATCGCACTCAGACAATTTTCCCCATAAATGATGTTTGTATTAAAGAAGTAATGTACTGTTCAGTTCATATCACCTCTTTCCCTTAGTGCCTCCCAGAAATGTGGTTCTTCGTGTGTTTCATTACTGAAATAGAATCTAGGAAAAACATGTTGGAATCATCTGTATTTTTTTTTCAACTATTTAGCAAACCTTTAATAGTGTGAAATTTGTTCTATGCTTATTCCTCTACATCTGCAGCAATATGTTCTACACATCTTCCAACAGTATCTTTGGTTACCATGCTGGGTCCTAGGTACTGTTCCCAGCAGCTACCACACCAACTACCCCCTTCCCCAATCCTATAAGACAAGATGTGCGTGTGTGTGTGTGTGTGTGTGTAGATAAGAGTCAGTGTGACATGGTCTAAGTGAGGGGGTGGATTGGCTGCTTGGCAATCATCCCCCCACCCACCTCACTACCAGCAAAGCCAAGTAATGGGGTTGGTCCCCAGGGAAGGGAAGATCGATGCCTCCCCCCCTGGTTGGCTGTGTTCTTAGGCGGTGAGCTTGGTGATCTGCCTTGTACTTGTCTGAGTGTAGGACAAGAAAATTGAAGCTGGTACTTGTTATGTCTGACTGGATTCTCGATGGTTTCTACCTCCTAGGCAAGAACTCGTGTTTCAAGTAGGAGGGAGATCCACCCTGACATTTTCTTGTTGTTCACTTGCATCTGCGTTTGAGGCATTATCTCCCGTTGTGGTTTCCTTGCAGCAATCTTGTTAAGCCACCTATCCATTTGTGAGAGTTAATTGAGTTAAAATTTGACAAAGTAATCTGTAAAGCCACTTAGCCAGGTACATGTGACCTGGAACACATCACAGTAGAGAACTCTTATTAGCCTTCGTTTGAGACCGTCAACCCAGCATTTCTGGGCAGGGGGAAGGGGAGGTGAAACGATGGAGGAGCCAGAGAGAGCAGGAGCTCGTTTGGAGGTTCTAGCAGGGCAGCCCCGATTCTGCTGGACCCTGGCCACTCCTACAGATACACGTACATATATGAGATTGACCCTGTCACTTGGGGATCTTATTTACAGTGCCGATCCTGGGTGTATTAGTTCGCTAAGGCTGCAGAACAAAGTACCACAACCGTGTGACTTAAACAACAGAAATGTATTGTCTCCCAGTTCTGGAGGCCAGAAATTCGAGATCAAGGCATCGGCAGGATTGGTTTCTTCTGAGGCTGTGAGGGAGAATCCGTTCTTTGCATCTCTTCAGCAATCTTTGGCGTTCCAAAGCATCAGCCCGATATCTGTCTTACAGAAGCAGTACCCCAATCTCTGCTTTCATCTTCACATGCTGTTTTCCTTGTGTGTGTGTGTGTGTCTCTGTGTCTAAATTTTACCCCAGACCTTCTAAAACGGGATCTGAGGGTGGGAGTTTCCAATTCATGTTTTTTAGCAAGGACCCAGTAACTTGTATGCTCATTACAGTTTGAGAGCTACATGGCCATGTTAGGTGCCACAGAATATTCTCTTTCCTACCTCAAATGCACAGGAATACCAAATAAAATTAAACCATAGATTTCAATATGTAGCTGAGTTTAAGAGAAAGGAAAGATAAATTTTCGTGTGCCAAAAATGAAGACATCCAAACCAGAAAGCTAAACTTTGGCTGATGCCGGGGCAATCCCAAGGAGTGTCAGATAAGGGAATATAGGTCCTTAGAGGCTGGGGCTGACGTTCAAATATCCATGAGGGAGGTGATAGAGCCATCGCGTGCTTGGAGCTGAGGAGCTGACCTTTCGCACAAAGCCTGAAGAGATACCTTGTCAGTGAAAAGAGGACTAGAAAGATCAACCAGAGATTTGTTTCATCTAATTAAAAATATGGAAGGTTGAGGAACTATTGGCCATTAGATCATCTCTGTGATTTCATGGAATCAAATCCCTTTATTAGCTGAAGTGCATTGAAGGGAAGGGAATTTTGGTTGGCGGTGAGGGAGGGATTGGGGTCATTTTAGAATAGTAAGCGAGTTGGACTGATAAGGTCTGACATCAGGCAGTGGCTGGGGCCCTGAGCAACTCGGGGCTGGGGAAGACATGGTAGACTAGGGGCACAGAACATGGGAGGGGGAGTGTGCCAATGACGGACAGGCCACTTTTAAAGCTTTCCAAGCTTGTTCTGTGCCGTTTCCCTTTTAACTCTCGTTAGATCTGCCCATCTGCTCCACCCCACAGCCCACCCAGGGCTGGAGGACGGTAGCAAGGCAGCATCAGTAAGGTGCCTCTGAGCCGGAAGGAAGCGGCTGGGGTGATTGCTCAGAACTTTGTGGTGCCAATGTCAGAAGGGTCCTCTCAGCATAACCCTGGCTAAGCCTAAGTTCGGGGAACTGGGGGTCGCTAAAATCACATGACCCTTCTTTATATGGGGCTCTAATTTGAGAAACAGTTCAGTTTAAAAGGGAAAATTGTTATTATCTACAGTAGTTAGGTAACAACTAATAGCTACCGTTTGTTAAGAGGTATTTATCAGTCACTAGCAACTTTAAAACTATCCTGTTTAATCCTCACAACAAACCGATTAGGTAGATATAGCATCATCCCACCCTGCTTTGTAGATGAGAAAGCTTACCCTCTGGGAGATCATGTAATGTGTCAAAACTAAGGTCACTCACTAGCAAATAGTGAAGCTAGGACTTAAACCCAGGTATGTCTAACCCCAAAATCAGTACGTTGACAGTGGTAAACCCTGCAGAACAGGTTACGAACATTTTTTAGCCTGTTCTTTACACAATTTTTTGTATTCTCCAAGTTTTACACATAAAATGGAGAAGAATTAGTAGCCGTAAAAAAGAATAACACAACAAAAAATGAGCCTTTGGAAGGTGTGTGTTGGAGGAGCTGAGGTGGGAGAGTGATCTTAAGCACGACGCCTCATCCAAGGTCCCAGGTACCGTCTATCACACCCTGGGTCCTGGCTCACTGACTTAGCATCTACTCCAGGATTTAGGTTATTTTCTTCTCAAACTCAGGACACTGTACTTTGGGAAGATGACGGAGGCCCAGGGAGGCACAAACCTGACATTGAAACTTCTTCCTCCCCCTCTACCCTACCCACAGGTCAATCCTTTCAGAGACCGAATCTGCAGAGTGTTCTCCCACAACGATGTGTTCTCCTTCGAGGATGTGCTGGGCATGGCATCTGTGTTCAGTGAGCAGGCCTGCCCCAGCCTGAAGATCGAGTACGCCTTTCGCATCTATGGTGGGTGCTGGGGAGATTGAGTGATGAGGGTGGAAGTGCCATAGAGTAAATGCCACCTCTGGAACCCATCAACATTAATGCACCAGTGGGAGAGTATTAATTGGGGTTTACTTGGGTATTTAAAGGTATTATCATGTTTCTCAAGGGCTGTGGATTTTTTAGAAAAGGACTAAGAACTACTATTCCAATAGGTTGATACATTCTCTTCCATGTCATCAGAGGCAAATGGAGTCATTGGTGTTAATATTTCATGGCATGTGGGCAGGCGGGAGGTAGATAGATGGTGGATAGATAGAAACTACATTATGAGTATAAAGAAGTTATGCTTGTTTCACAGAATTTAAGAGATTGAACACTGAAACTAACTCAGCCATTAAATGGCTGAGCACTCTTGGGCAAATCATTTCACTTTTCTAAATGAGAGGGGTTGAGAGAGATCATCTCTTGAGGTCCTATGACATTTTTTGGTCTCTGATTTTGTCTCGGGTAGCCATAAGGCTCTGCAAAACGAACCCACATTCTTAGCAAAGCTGGGGGTGCCTGGAATTCAAAAGGAACCAAAAGGAAAGGAAAGAAGAAATCTTGGGAAGCCTTCAAACAGACCATGTGCACGGCTTTATGCTCATTGTGACAATTCCTGAACCCCAAAGGACTTGTTCATTTAAGCTTATATATTTCAGAATCTCACTGCCTTCCCTTCCTGCCAGCTTTCCCCTTTCTCCACACCATAGACATCATCTTATTCTTGCTTCACCCAAGAGACTAGGATAGGATGGAGTGGAAAGTTTTAAGCCAAATGGACCGGTGAGGACTCAGTTTTCTCGTCTATAAAAAGGACTTAATGGTATTTTTGCATTCTACGTATCCTCAGGCTCAATATCCAGTAAACGCAAATGAAATCACAGGTTCCTCAGCTGAGAATGGCTGAGTAAGCTCGTATCACATTGTCACTTCCAGAGATAGCGATCATAAACCCTAAGTGAAATATAATAAGCAATTTCTTGATGGCACTGGAAAGCTACCAAAACCAGATAGGTTCTAGAGACAGCTGACACTTGGAAGAAGGAAGTGGTATTGCGTGGTCCCTTCCTTCCACGTTTGTTGTTTGTGCGTTTAACATTTTTAGCCTGGAGAAGGGCTTCAGTGAGGGACATCATGCAGGTCTGACAGAAACTCTGCACTCTTTCTGACTTGAAGAATTAGAGAGTTCGGGGGGCACTTTTCCCCTGAAAAAAAATGAAAAGGAGAGAGTCTATGAAAGAAGAAAGCCAGAGAAAGGGTGCCAAATTTTACGCATGAACCATGCCCAAATCTCTTTCTGGCCTTGAAACCATATATGTAAAGGCAGACTCAAAACAGCTCAAGTAAGGATAAAAGAACAGGACTGGGATTTGAGCTGCCACTACATTTTAACAAGGTCCCTATGGGACAGGTTTGCAGTTTTGAGTCCCACCAATTGTCTGCTAAAACCAAAAACGCAGCACTGTTTGGAGGAATATAACAGAATCTAGAATTACCACAACAACTACTTACACTGTCTGAGAAACAATCCAAAACAGCCGTCGTAACCATGACTGATGACGTAAAAGGAGCTGTGCTTACAATAAGTAAAAAGACAAAAACTCTCAACAGATAAATAGAAGCTATAAGAAAGAATCAAATGAAAATATAGGACTGAAAACAAAATATTCAAAATAAAAAATCACTGGATGAACTTAACTGGAGAATCAAGATGACAGAGGAAAGAGTCAGAAAACTTGAAGCTAGATCAATGGAAGAACAGAGAGAAAAGTATCAAAAGAAAAAAAAAAGAGCCTGAGGGACATAGAGGACAACAGAAAGATCTAACATGTATTCAGTTAGAGTCTCAAAAAGAGATGAGAGAAAGAACAGGGCAGAAAAGATGGTCGAAGAAAATAATGGCCCCAAGTGTCCTGAATTTGATAGAGACACACATTTACAGTGCGCTTCAGGCAGGCTAAGTACAAATGAAGTCACATACCCCAACTTGGTTGGCTTAGGATCCCACCACCGCCCTCCCACCGCTAGTCTTCCTCCCTCCTCACTCCAAGTCCTTCTGGGGGTTCCCAGGAAGTTTCCAACGTAGTCGCTGCTATTCTCGGTCAGGTAGGTCTTCCACTGCTTGCTGTGCTGTCTGTCTCTAGTTTCTTCCATTTTCTGTCAGTACATTTCTGGATAGGATGGTTCTTCTGGATGGAGAATGCTGGCCGAGGCTGGGTGCTCTTGACCTAGCCAAGGGTCTTCGTGTGGCAAGTAACAGGAACTTACCTATGTCACAGGCCACTGATGAACGACAGCGGTAAATCAGTTTTCCATTTCTGTGCAATAAATTACCACAAACATAGTGGCTTTAGATGACACACACCATACATAGTCGCACAATTTCTGTGGGTGAAGAGTCTAGATACGCTTAGTCAGATCCTCTCGTTAGGGTGTCACGAGGCTGCAATCAAGGTTCTGGCTGGGCTGCAATCAAACGTGCTCAACCAGAGAATGCTTGACTGGGGAGGAATACACTTACAAGGTCACTCTGTGCGGCAGAATTCATTTCCTCCTGTTTATAGAACCTAGAGCCCTGGCTTCTTGCTAGCTCTTGGCTGGAGGCTGCAGTCAGTTTCCAGAGGCTGATCGGTGCTCCTTACCACGTGGGCCTCTCAACATGGCCACCGCTTCTTCGAAGACAGCCAGGGAGTTTCTTGAGCCATTGCCAGCAAGATAGAGTCTTACATATTGTCATCACGGAAGCTACTGCCCATCACTCTTGCTAGAAATAATCACGGTTCCCGCCCACACTAAAGGGGGTGTGCGGATTATACAAAAACGTGAACACCAAGAGGTGCAGATCGTAGGGGGAGAAGGGCTCTGGTTTGTCCACCACAGCAGTCTGGCACCCATGGCAAGACTGAAGCAAGCCTTCTGAGGGACCAGACTGCAGCAGGCAGGTAGTCAAGGAAGCGAGACGGACACTTTCTCTTTTTCTCCTTTTCTCTTCGTGGCTGCCCGGTCTCATGTCGGCTTCTCTCTGTGCTCCTTCTCTTTCTGCAGATCTGATTTGGATGCTTCTGTGCCTGTGGGCCCCAAATGACTGCCCTGCCCCCCAACATGGCCTGTGGGCTTCACTCTGACTAGCCACAAGCATTTCTGTTTCTCACTTCTGTTTTCTTAGGAGATGCTGATTGGCCCAGCCAAACCAGTGATCTAGCGGCCCCTGGTTGGGTGGCCAGCATGGTCCATCAATCACAGCAAGGATGAAGCAGAGTCACAGAAACAAACATGACCAAAGAGGTCCACTGCTGGGGCAGGGGACACTTCTCAGCGTCGGTAAAGTGTAGGCGGGGCAGAAGTCCCAGAGGATGTTCCCGGAGCGAAACAAACAAAAACACTCAAACCCTCGGGGAACTAGAAGAGCAGCAGGTTCTCTTCAGGCTTCAAAGCACAGTCGCTAAATTGGGTTCAGCTCACAAGGGGGAGGATGCCCTCATTCCCCAAAGGGAAGAGGGAGCGCCCCAGTTCTGATCAAGGACCGGGCACCACCTGTCGCCCGTGCTGTCCTTGTATCTTCCTTCACACCCTCTCTCCAGGTCCCCTTGAATGGTCTCCTTCCTCCTTGAGCTCAAGTACAAAAACCAAACGTGATGCAAATCAGCTCTGCCCATAGATGCCTAGGGACTCGTAAAGTCTAAGGCTTCGTCGGATACACCCAGACAAATCTGAAGGCTGTCAGCAGGATCAGAGATGGCACATGTGCATCTCCGAGCGCGGTGCCTGGCGCGGGGTAGCTGCTCAGCACATCCGGGTGGGGGTGATGGCAGTGAAGGAAGAACAGGGCGGGGGCGGGGGAAGGAAAAGAAGGAAAAGAGAAGGAGACACAAAGCAGCGGCAGTAATGGCCGTGGTGATCATCCTGAGTCAAAGTCCAAAGACCCAACTCAGGGCTCCAACCTGTCTTTACTCCAAGTGCGGCCCATGCACCGGCAGCATCAACATTGCCAGGAGGTGTGTTAACAATGCAGGCTCTCAGGCCCCACTGTGTGCTGAATCAAGGGGTTCCTCTGCCCCTTAAAGTGTAAGAAGCTCTAACCCACTGGTTCGCAGGCCTGGGGGCACAATGGGGTCCCCCGAAGAGTTTTTAAGACCTCTGGATGCTTGGGACCATGCTGCAGAGATGCGATGATGGTGCCGGTATGGGTGTTGATGAGCTTTTTGAAAGTCCCTGGGCGATTCTAAAGTGCAACAGAATTGAGAACTACTATTGTGAACTACTGTGTTCGTTAAGATTGCATTCAGTCACACGTAAGAAAATCCAGGTTGAAAAATAAAAACCTAGAGCCAGGCAGTCCAGAGCCAAGAGCCAGGGAAGTGACTCCAGAAGTAACCAAGAGCCCGGCCCCTTCGAGCCTCCCAATCTGCCATCTTCAGTTCAGGACTGTTGTGCTCACAGTCCCAAGATGGTTTCTGTACCTATAGGCATCTCATCTTCATTCCAAGAAAAAAAGGGATGAAAGAAGGGATATGGACAAAATGCACATTCAGAGGCACAGATGAAGTCCATCCTACAGCAACTTTCTCAGACGCCCCACTTTATATTTCATTGGCCAGAACTATGTCACTGCACAGGAGACTGGAACGCCGAGCATTTTAAGGGGAACATGATGTCATCCTGTTCTGCAGTTCTATTAGCAGGAAGGAAGGAGTGAATGGCTCTTGGACAAGAATCAGCAGGGCCAGCCACACCTACCTGGGAGGTACCTCCCAGGGTCTGCTTTGAGGGACACTCCTAGCCTCCAACTGATGATCCCCTCCCCCCGCTCGGCCCTCTGAGGAGATTTTCTACCTGTCAGAGAGCAACATCCCAGCACTGCCTCCCTGTGCCCAACAGCACGGCTTCCACCAGACGGGAATGACCCGCAGGCAGGTGCCAGGGCACCAAAGGCAGACCTTCCACGCCTTCCCCAGGTCTGACGCAGTAACAGGGATGTTAGGGGAGAGGCCAGTTCTCATGGGATTAAAGCAGTGAAAGCGTGCCCTGCCTCACTCATCGAATGGGCTCAACTCTGTGAAAGTACTGCGTAAATCGCAATGACAGAGAGCTTGGGATGGTGATGGTAAGAATGTTCTGGGGGGACCTGAAGGCTGAGCTCTGACCCCACCAGCTCTCTGATCGCCCTTGTCGTTGGGAAATAGCAAGAACAAAGCTCCCCACTCCCGAGAGTGGCCCCAGGCTGCAGGTCCTGAGACTGCTGAGGCCCCGTGGGCTGGCCGCGGCCCAGACCTCCCAGCCCCCAGCCCTTTCCCAGGCTGCTCTGCCCTTGCACCCCCAAGGAGGAGAACTGTCCAAGTCTACATTTTACTCCAGCAAATGATTCTGTTTCCAGATGGCGTAGGACCAAAGCCATGTCACTTTGTTGCAGTCTCTGCATATGGGAGCCGGGCCAGCAGGACGCCTGGGGACACTGGCGGGGTCTCTGGGAGAGGCTGCAGAGCTTTTCGCCAGCAGCACAATGTCACCGAGGCTGCCCACTGCCTCCGGTCCCAGTTCCGGTCCCTCCAGGCCCCTCCCTCGGCTCTCAGCCATTCCCCGTGGTGTGTGAGAGCAGAGCTGTGCGGGAAGAGACTGGACGAACATCTTGGGCTTTAGCCTTCGGTCCCTGGGGCTGTTAACCATGCCGCCAGGGGAGAGCCACCTGCTTAAGGAGGGAGGTGGTTAGTGTCACCTTACACACCCATATCCTGCCCTGGGGAACAGAGACAAAAGGCTTGGCTCTACTATTGTGGCATCAGCAAAGTCTCTTCTCCTCTCTGGGCCCAATACAGCTCTAGCTCTCATTCTTCAAAGCAGAACATTACACAGTTTCTAAAGTTTGCAATTTTTTGTATTTAACAATCATCAAGTGATAGAGCATTGAGCCTCTACGATACCTAATAAGCATCTTCTGTATTCCGACGCCAGCTGACTTCCATGTATTTTCTTATTTAACCTTCACACTGACCATATGAAGGAAGAGGGCAGGAAGGCAGGTGGATTTATGCACCTGGCGTTCACAGGGACGCCCAGGCTGGGGGTATAAAGTTGGGGACATTGAAAGGCAAGGGGCTGCAATGAGATCAAGGAAATAATGGTTATTCAATCTCTGTGTGCCTCAATTTCTTCATCTGTGCTATGGGGATTAAATGCAGTGACATATAAAGCACTTAGACCGTGGCCTGGTACAGCTGTGTGTGGGTGTCCTAGGGAGGGCTGCCTATTCTGGCATTTAAGGCCCTTCGAAGGTTGAGCCACCTTCCAGAATTAACCTCTGACCTTCTCCCGAGCCTCTAGTCCCCTCACTCAGGACTGATGGCTCCGGTGCTGCTCCTTCTCTGCCACTGGCCCTAGAGACCCCTGGCACCTCTTCTAATCACCATCTCTGCAGGCTCTTTCGTGCTTCTCTGATGCCTCCGCCCTCAGGAAGCCTCCCTCGCTTGCACCCCAACCAGACATGAACTTGCCCATCCGAAAATCCTTGGAATCCTTGAGGGGCCTGTTTCTCTCTTCCTGGAGCCAAGCTGCTTGGGTGCCAGACAGTCTCCCCTTCACCCGCAGCCCGGGAGATCCCTGTGGGCAGGAACCAGCCTGGCACATCTCTGTACCTGCAGGATGACGGGAGCAGCTTCTTGCACCTAGGTCTTCCGGCTCCAAATCCAGCTGTCCTTCTGCTCGTCCATGCTGACCAGCTCCTGGCCACCGGAAGACCTACTGACATTTCCAGAGTACTGTGGTTGACACAGAGCTCGGGGACCGGCCTAGCTGGGCATGAATCCTCACCTTTCCACTTACCAGCAGTGTGGACAACCATATTACCTCTGTGCCTCAGTTCCCCCTTTGGAAAAGTGAGACTAAGAAAAGGTTGAGTGTGAAGATTCAGTGACTTAAAACAAAGGGAAACTCTCTGGACAAATTTGAACTGGGAGTACATACTCAATCAATGCTGCCTCTTGTTGTTGTTGTTATTGTTGTTGATGATGATGATGATGTTGATCACAATATTAAGTGCCACCTTTGTCGGCCGCCTGCCCTGCTGCTGTAGCGCCCCACTCCTCAGGCCTGCCCAGGTCTTACTGACTGCCAGCTCTAAGCCCACCTGGGACAGCTGGGTTCTACAGGACATCCCAGAAGCTGACGGGAGTCTGTAGGGTCCTGGCTGGTGCCTCTTCTCTGCAGATTTTAATGAGAACGCTTCATTGACGAGGAGGACCTGCAGAGGATTGTCCTCCGACTGCTCAACAGCGATGACGTGTCCGAGGACCTGCTGACCGACCTCACGAGCCACGTGAGTGCCTGGGGCTATACGGGCTGGGGGCGGGGGTCAGGCCGTCACCCAAACACCAGGATGGCAGGCAGGACGAGGCGCCCCGAGGGATGGGCACATGGCTGGAAGCAACTACGTCCCACTTGTCTGTCTTTCCTCCAGATCAGGACTTGCTTCTGTGGCTCCCTTTCAGGGTCCCACGGCAGTGTGCCCAAGTCCCTCCCACCCACGCTGCAGGCAGGCGGCCCAATAGCAGCTTGGCATCAGATGGACATGTCACGACGTCCCCTTTCCCACATTACCCCAGCACAACACAATGGCCAGACGTCTTGGAGTGACAGTCCGAAGTGTCACAGGACACGGAAACAGCCTTGTGAACCCAGCAGGGCATGGATCCCTTTGTTCTAAGACCAGGAAAACCTTCGAGGGTTTCTGGTCGGGATGGGAACTAGAAGCAAAGCGAAACCGTGGGGGGGGGTCACCGCTGCCTCCTCCACCTGCCTGGGCCCTGCAGTGCACAGCCCCTGCTTGCCACCCGGTGACATGAACAGGTAGGGGATGTTGCCCTGTTCACCCTGCACCTCTTCTCACCGCCACGTTTGTGTTCGAGGCACCAAGGAGACTCTTCCCCACATGAGACCGGCCCACAAGGCCCAGACCTCAGCGCATATCACCTCATCTCTCTGCACCTCGGTGGTGTCCTTGTCTGGGTGGGAATGGCAGTGGGACGGGCGCACCTGCCCCGCGGGGAGCCGGGGAACGCTGGGATGCGAGCGAAGCGCCTGGCAGAGAGCCTGGCCTAGGGCAGCACTCGGCGTGGGGTGCTTCTCCCCGTCCCCTGAGCCCCCCTCTCCCTTTCCCACGCCCGACGCTGGCTCTTCTGTGGGCCCCGCACTCCTGGCCGCCAGGTCCTGAACGAGCTGGACCTGGACAACGACAACATGCTGTCTTTCTCCGAGTTCGAACACGCGATGGCCAAGGCTCCAGACTTCATGAAGTAAGGCGTTCTGGAGTGGGGGGGGGGCAGGGGGTGTGCCCAGCAGAGCGGGGGCAGGAAGGGCTCCCCAGTCTCTGCTCGGCCAATGGGGCACATCGGTCTTCCCAAGGGGGGCCCAAGAGTTTCCAGGACACTTTGCAGATTCTTTCAGAATCAGCAAAACCGGACCTTCTGAGAAATTAGGGAACCTAGAAAGGAGCCGGAGCAGGGGTTGGAAAAGCAAGAGCAGCATTGCATTCCAGGCTTGGCAAGCAATGTGGGTGGTCCAAACTTCGGGTGCTGCACCTCTCCAGCCAGCCTCCTGTGCTGCTCCCAATGCCCAGACCTGGGGAGTTGCCTTTGCCTCCGCTAGTCCTCTCCCCTCCCCCGACAGCCTCCGGGGCGTTATTAGGAGATGCAGATTTGCCTGGGGGATGAGAAGTGTGACCATGCTGGTGGTGCAGCTCAGAGAAGAACTCAAGCATTTCCAAACCTTGTCTCGGGCAGAAAGAGGCCTTAACGATCTTATCTGGTCCAAATATCCTTGAGATGATGATGGATACCTCCATCTTCCCCTGATGTGTTTAACAGTCTCATTTGGAGCCTTCCAGGTATGGGGCTGCCCCACGCCTGGAGGCCCATGTCACGATCGGCAGCCCTGTTAGCCCTGTGGTGATGAGCTGGCATCTTTTTGCCCGTGTCTGCTGCTCCTGGGACCTAGTCTGCCTTTGGTCTCATAGTCTGCGCAATTTTCAAAGAATGCCATTCAAAATGATTTAACCAACCAATCGTAAAAGAAAAAAAGGCACTAGCCTCAGAGAGCCCGGAAGCTCAGGGCCCAAGTCTCTGGCTCTCTCCCTCAGCAGCTCCGTGCTTAGCTCTGTGTGCAAACAGCGATCCTGCTTTGTCGGCATGGGGCCATATGTGGCCGCCCACAGGTCAAGTTTTCTTCTTCTTGGCTCTGCATGACCCTCAGTCAGGGACTCCTAAGTAATGTCCTTCAGCTCTGACTTCAAATTTGCAGAGAGAGAATCTGATCGGCCCAGCCTGGATCAGGTGTCCACCCCCCTTTCAAACGTCTGGATGAGGGAAAGGGTTCTCCACTCCAACAAGGCCACCAGGGGGCTGTGGCTGAGGCAGACTCTCTGTAACAGGGTCCACACCTGGGACCACCCCAACCAAGGGTAATTCCTCTTCTTCGTAATAGCCCAGCACATAATTGAGGCCAGAATCCTGTCCTCCTTGACTTTTTCTCTGAATGTCTCATATTTCCTTTTCATGAGTTCCAGCACCACAGGGTCCTACTACCCTTTACATGCTGGTGATGCTAAGAGTTGCTTAAAGAAGGCTGTGGGTTAGTGTGGGAGAGGTGCGAACTGGCCATTACTCGGAGAAAGGGACGTGAGAGGTGGGCAAGGGGTCAACGAGAGGTGGGCAAGGGAGGGTGCCCCCAGGACGACTGTGAAGGCAGAAATCGGAGGGCAGTTGAGACTTGCCGGCTCGCGTGGCTCACGGACTTTCTTTCAGCTCCTTCCGGATCCACTTCTGGGGATGTTGACGTGGCCACAAATGCCGGACCTGGCGACCTCACAGGGACCACTGGAGCTTGGAAGCCAGTCCCATCCAGGCCCTAGGGGACTGTGATTAGAAGTATGGCTTTGCCTTTGTCCCTCCCTCATTTCTAGAATATTGTTTACTCAATAAAGCAAAAGAAAAGCCTCTTCTTTGCCCCGTCGGCTCATCGTATTTTGAATGCGGGGTCCTATAGACGCATTTTTTTTTTTTAATTAAGAACTGCTCATTCCAGGGCTTAAGTTTGCCGATGACATCGAGCACGCTGGAATGGCCAGTCTTTTCAAGAGCCGGGTTCACATCCCAAACCACATCACAGCAGGGATCAGGCCAAAGGGATGAGGTTTAGGGGGAAAATATATGTTCTCCCTCCCTTCACTGGGGCCTGCACCCCCGCCCCCGGCCCCTGTCCTCACATCTCCCTGTGCGCCTGTACAGAGGGGTGTTTGTAGCGGTCATTCCATTTGGCGCCTGGCTTCCTAGCCCTAGACATTTTTGTCCCCACTTGGCACCACCAGGCCCTCGGGATGTGACAGTGTATGGCCAGCAATCAGTTTATTTGCTTGGTTGTTTGGTTAAGCCCTGGAATGAATTTGGCCCCCACAGGGACCCTTACAGATCCAGCTGGTCAGAGACTCTGGGGCATAGGAGAAGCCCCTTACGGAGGTCTCTGAGAGCTGTCAGATGCCTATGTGATGGGCACATGGTTTTTCTTACTTACATTGTCCCAGGGTGGGGGCGGGGAGGGGGTGTGGGGAGGGGTCTAAATGCTGGCTCGCAGGGGAAAGGCTGTTTCATCCTCATGTGCACTTGACCCTGCAGGGGTCCCCTTGCTTTTAGGGGGTAATGAAGGTCCTGCTGCTGGATGGAGCCCTTGATGAAATCCAGGAGGCCCTGAATGCTGGAGAACTCCTGTGATGTAGGCGTACACCTGACCTAGGGTCCCCGTCCCTAAGCGATAACGAAAGTGGTGGTGTTGATAAAGACACTGTTGATAAAGATCCTGTTCACTGAGGAGCTGTCCCCAGGATCCTGTCCCTTGTCCCACTGGGCAGGAGGCCACCCAGCAGGTGTGAAGCATCAGCCTGGTGAGAGCAGACACTCCAGACTGGCCCTTGCAGGCCACTTCAGGCATGTGACCTCGAAACCCATGCCCAGCGTCCACTTCTGGCCTAGAGGCTTCTGAAACATAGATTTTCCTTGAAGAGTGGCTTAGTCCTGGGTCACTGCCTCTTGCCCCTTTCTAGAAATAGTCCCAGGGGAAGATGCCAAACCAGCTTGTCCACGCCGGTCTGGGCAGAATGCAGGAAGGGACGCTTCTCCCAGACAGCACAGGGTCCTTCGGGGTCCCCAGGGTTGTGTCATCCCTCAGTTGGTGGCCCCGCAGTTTCCACATGGACCACAAGCAAGATGTGCAGCGGAAAAACCCAGGGCTTAGGAGTCAGGAAGACCTGGGTTCAAATCCTGACTGGGCGAGCTTGAAGCGACTTTCTCAACGTCTGTGAGCCTCGGTGTCTTCACCAACAACACCGCTTCTGTTACAGTTTCGTGTGTGGACTGAGTGATGCTGAGCCGGAGCACGAATGGGAATCCCCTGCATGTGACATGCGGTGCAGCTGTTCGGGGGTCCCTTTGCCCTCATTCTCAGAGGCAGGATAATCGGGCTCCCTCAGTTACACCAGTGGAGCAGATGGAAGGTTATCTCTGCACCTGGGTGACCTGCCACCAAGACTCGGGAGCCCTGCAGCCCCCCCTTGTACCTCCGCCACCTCGGGGGAGGTGGGTGAGCCCAATGAGTCGCTGGGCCCTGCTTTATCTTTGGCTTGAACCCCTTGGGCTGAGCTTTTCACAGCCCTTACGACAAGTATGGTGCTCCCCTCAGGGGTAGCCCTGATGCAGCCGAATGCTCTTCGAGCTCAGAGGAGAGGAGCAGGGGATGGTCATGGCTACAGATTTTATTCCAAGGAGCCAACGTGGTCAGGGCCATGGTGTCATGCTCTGAACTCAAAGTAGGAGTCTCTCTTCTGCCGCTCATGTGGGGAGACCCTCTTCCCCGATGGGAACATCTGGTAGGTCTTCAGGTTCTCAGGGGATACTCTTAGAAGTGCCACTTTCTCCTTCGGGCTCAGAGGAGGCCTGAGGGTGAGGATGGAGCCAGCGTTATGCCACTGAGGGAAGGAGGGTGGAAAATGACCAACCTCAGCTCCACCCGCCCATGTCCCAGCCATGCTGACACTGACCCTGCTGGCTGTGCATCATCTTAACACCTGTTAAGTCACCCTGCAGTTGACGTAAGAATAACTTGTATTTGCACAATAGTACAGCAAGTTAAGAGCAAGGACCTGAGGGTCAGACAGACCTGGAATAGATGCTGGCCCACCTCCTGTTAGAAGTGCACACATGTGAAATGCGCGAATGGCGGGACCTCCCTCTTAGCTTTGTTTTCAGGAATAAATTAGGTAATGCACATGAAGCACTTAACACTAATGGACAAGGAGCAAACTCTCAGACAAATGTTATAAGAAACGATGTTGGTGATGATGGTGATGGCGATGAACCTCAGGGAAGGGCGGGGACTTGCCCCCGGGCCACAGAGGCAATCAGCTTACTCCCAACCACCTGCTTGACCGGCCCTCTGTGTGAAGCCGCAGCAGCAGCAAAGGCCGCCAGGCAGTTTGGAGAAGCGATGGAGCCGGGGCGTCCCAGGCTCCATGCCGCTGTGGGAAATGGAGGTCCCGCCCAGAGCAGTAGTCTCGAGATCTGTCCCCGGGAAAGGTCCTACGCTGTCTCCAGGTTCAGATCGACTCAAGAGTCACCTCAGGGGGTGGAGATGGCCAACCCAGAGTCCCGGAGTTGACGTCAGGACACCTGAGTTCCTCCAGGTTCTGCCTCCCACCAAACTTGCCACCCAGTACCAGTTCCCGAGGGCATCGCTAAACTTCAGTTTTCCTGTTTACAACATGGGCTCAGCTATCTTGCAGAAAGGAACCTATAGAGGCAGTTAACTCCATTTCTTTAAGAACCATTAAACTCCATGGAAAAGATCGCTGCTTGAGGCTCGTAAGGGTTTGGCATGGAGTTGGAAACCCAAGACCTGTCCACTGACCTACTGGTTCCCCCTCACCCACGTGGAGCTTTGATGGCATAGACTTGCAACCTCCTTGCCTGGATGTCAGGAAGGAGAGCAAGGAAATCATGTGCCCAGGTTATCTGTCAGGGCAGAGCTGGCTTTCCCTGGGAAAAGAAGTTCTCCCAGATAAAAGCAGCAAGGTGCAGGCATTGAGAAATTGTCATATTTTGTTAGGCGGACAGGTGGATATTTTCAAGTCCCTAAGAGAACATTTTCCAGTCTGGACAGGGTTGGGGAGACGAGGCCCTGCTCTGTGTAGTGCCTCCTGCGTCCGCCAGAGGGCAGCAACTCCTTGCTGCTCAGAGCCTCTGCGCTTGCGTTTGGCCAAGTGTAGCTGCAAGGCTGCCTGCCCGTTGCAGGGGAAGAAGCCTGCAGATTCAGTCAGGCGAGCAAGGCTTACGGGGTTTGCTCCCAAATTCCCAGTGCATCTGGCCAGGAAAACGCTCTTCCTGATACCGCCCATTCTGGCATCCTGAGGCTGCCAGAACCCTGACCCCCTTGCTCTGTGACTGTCACCCTCTGCACTGTAGGCTCTTCTCCGCGCGGGCGCCTGCCTGCCTGGCCGAGGACAGATGCCTGGTGCACATAGGTTTGTTGAATGTGTGAATGAAGGGAGGGCGGGCACTCACAGGTCAGTGGGGATGGGGTACCGTTCCCACTCCTTCACGGGCAGCACGAAGTAGGGGACCCGAGGCACCATGCCTGTCTTGTCTCGATAGTAATTCCGATGCTGCTGTGCCATCTACAGTTCGACCAAAAAAGAGGTGACAGGTCCTTAGTGTGCAGCAGTGACCTCGGGCGCCTGCAGTCCCTGCCTGGCTAGTCCTGGGCAGGGGGCGGGGGCTGTCTCCCCTAATGCCCCTGGAGGAGGCCCCCAGCTGGGTGTCCTCTCAGAGGCCGACTTCTCGTCTGCCTAAATGGGATAATGACACTCATTGAGGATAGTGAGGCCCCAGCTCACCAGGTGGCACAGGTAAGCTCTCTGGGCTTCCTTCTCATTTTGCTCACTCCTAGACTGGGCATGTTCTGTGTTAGCACCAAAATGAAGGACAAAGGCCTTCCCAGGCCCACTGAGACAGTGCCACAGCCCCCTGGGGTCCAAAAGCATCAACTGGGTCCTCACCCTGGGGAGGCTGCATTCTCACACAGTTCTCCACCCTGGGGACCAGGAGGCACCTGCGTCCTTGAAATCAGGCGGGAAGGATGTTTGCAAGGGAGGGGAGGGAGAGAGCCAAGAATGAGCTCCTGCCCCCTCTAAGGTAGCTGAGTCACTGGGACGTGTCTGAACCAGAGCCAGAGGAACAGGACCAGAACCCTGGGCTGTGGGCAGATCCCCCTCCGTTTGCCTCCGCTCTCGAGGGCTGTTAGGGTCCCTTCTGAAGCTGAGGTCGACTTGGGGCCCATCCTCAGAGGCCTATGGAGCAGGAAGTGTCAGGTGGCCCACCTGGCTCCAGGTGAATGAGTACAGTTGAGAGCAGACTTGGGGAGCCAGGTAGGAGCCTATTGGGCCCTTTGCGCATGTGCAGTTGATCGTGGGCACGAAGCTTCGGCCTTTTACTCGGGCAGGGGGGAAGCAAAGGTCCACAGGGCCAAGAGGCCTTAGGGCAGAGGCCAGGGCAGGAACACGCCCAACCAAAGGCTCCAGCTCTCCCCGCAGTGCGGGGAGCAGGGCTGAGTCACTGGAGCCCTTGGGTGAGGGGAGATCAGGGAAGCAGAATCCTGAGCTCTCCCCGCACCGCCCCTAGCCAAACTCACCGGGTGCTCTGCGGGCTCAGGGGCTCGGGATGAGCAAATGGAGGCGCCCTGGAGGGTACGAGGTCTCCCCTGGCCCCAGCCACCACCCCTCCCCATGGCCGGAGGAGGGGAGCCCCACCTGGTATAAGCGGGAGAAGTCGGTAGAGCGGCTATTGTCCAGGTTGAAGCGGGTGTAGCTGGGGGCGTGCAGCCAGCGGTCCCTGGTGCGGGAGCGGTCGCTGAGCACGAGGCTGGCGTTCGGGGAGAAGATGGTGGGGAAGTGGCCGCCGCTGCTGAGCGGAGTGCGGCTCCTCTCCAGGACTGCGTTGCGGTGGTCCTGGAAGTATTTGAGGGTGGTGGTGCCGTACGAGGAGCCGAAGGAGAAGGCCACACCAGGAACATGGCCTCGGTACCTGTGACGGCAGTGGGGGAGGGGAGGGCTCCAGGTCAGTCCCGCTGGAGGCCCTTAGAACCTGCGGGCGAGGTCAGTGGGCCCCGGCGGGTCACCTCTGGGCCTTGAGAGGCTTCCTCAGGCGCACGGCCCAGCTCGGGTCTCTGACGAAGGACCCGTGAAGGAGATTCTGGGCGTCTTCCTCCCCTAGGCCTCTCGGATGGTCACGTCTCCAGACCAGAGGCTTTCGCAGGGGCCAGAACACCAGGGTTGGGGGCTGACGCCCTCAGCAAGGCTGTAAGCAAATCACTCTCCCTCCATGGCCCCCCATTTACTCAGGGGTTGGCCTGCAGGCGCAGAGGCCCCCTGCAGCTCCGAGCTTCTGCAGTTATTTCATGAAGAGGCAGAGAGAGAACGAGAAGGAGAAGGCGGTGGATGCTCAGCAGTGGCACGGGGTGAGTGTCCAGGGCCTGGTCTGGGATGCTGCAGCCTGCTCCGGCACTACCGCCTCACAGGGCACCACCCCGACGGCCTGCAGAGCTTGACCAGGGTCTGGAGCGCCAGCCCCTCTGTAACCAAGGCGGCCAGTAAGAGGGACAGGAGACTGGCAAGCGGGGACTCTTGGATGAGCACCGGCAGACACTGTATTCTCAAGGCCCCCGTCAAGTGGGACTCACACAGAGCGCCAAAGACTTGTTTAGGCAAAGCAAGGGAAACGTCTCGACTTGGGCGAGCACCAGCATCCGACAGAGATCAAAGCTTTTCCCGTCAGCGCAGCGCCAAGGGCTTCCCTTTGCTCCCCAGCCCCCGAAAGCTGGCCGTGCCCCTCGTGATACCACGGAAATGGCTCTTGACAGTGGCCTTCCTACAGCACTGGACATGGTTGACCAACCTCTCTCTCCTTGAAACTCCACTCTTGGTGTTTATTGAAGTGTTCTCTCATTTTTTTCTGTTGGTTTCCACCCATATCTCTGACTGTTCCTTCTTGGTCTCCTCCTCATGACGCTCCTCTTCCGCCCGTGTCTGCTGGACCACTTAGTCTCCCTGAGGTGGGGCGTCCGTGCCGGGGCCTTAACCTTCGCCTGTGTGCAGATGATCCCTGATCTACATCTCTGGTCCAGAAGTTCCCTCCAAGCTTCAGACTCCCGTAGACAGCTGCACACGAGACATCTCCCTCGGGGGTTCCCTGGGCACCATCCTCCACCCCCACTTTCCCCAACAGTCCAGACATCTCGTTGAAGACCACCTCCCAGGTGTGCGAGCCAGAAACTTGGGCACCCGCCTCCCTCAGCTGCATCCCTCACATCCGCTCAGCTCCACCTGCCCCACCTGAGCTCAGGCCACGTGGCCTCACACCTGGACCGTGGCAGCAGCTTCCAAACTGTGCTCAGATTTCAACTGGACTGAACTTTCCAAAGTCAAGTCCTTAGCATGGAAGACAAGGCCATCTGTGATCCGACCCTTGCCTCCCGCTCCGGCGTCCTCAGCTACCCTCCATCCCGGTGGGAAGGAGCCATTTGTGGTCCTCTATGTGTAACTGCTTTGTCCTTCCCTCTCTCCTTCCCTCTGCCATGCTCTCTCTCCCCCGCTGGGTTCTTGCCTTCTGCCATCAGGAAAGCAAAACCTGTCCACACCCCAAGCCCCTGCTCTTGCCTCCCAGCACTAAATGGTCCTTTAAGACCTGCCCACATATCACTTCTTTGAAGAAGCCTTTCCTTGCCTTTCCTCTTCAAGGTCCAGGCAGGTCTCCTCTGGCCACACCTCACTAGGTGCTGCTTCATCTCCTCACCGCTCTGTCTCCTCTGCGGGACTGGAAGTTCCTGAGGGCAGACTTTGATCACGTCTTACTCATCTTTGGATCCCCTGTCTCAGTACTGGGTCTGGCACTTGGTAGGTGGGTGGGTAATGGTTATTAAACAAAGAAAAGAGTGAATGGCTGACGGGCCCACGGTACAGTGACGTTTACAGTTGGACCTACACACACAGACACCCGAGACCAGGGGCCATGCTCCAGGGACCTCCAGTACACCTCTTGAGATCACCCTGCTGTGACGCCTGACGTCTTACTGTCTCTCCGTTGAGTTCCCTCACCATATTCGAACACTCCCAGGAAAGCTCCAGGAAGTGTGGGGAGCTTCCGGCCACTGCACGATCCAGGGCTGGAGAACACGGAGGTGTTCGAAGTCAGTGCTTTCTGTGAGGTCTCAGTCTCCTCGCCAAGAGAATGAGTGTTGGCCCGGAATTCATAGTGGTGCATGATTTCCTTCTTTTCGTCTCCAGGTGCAAGGCCAGAAAGCTACACCCAGTGATTACGATGAACCTTCTGAATGCTCTCTGCTGCAGGCAAAACATGCCGAGTCCCTCTCTGGTGCCTGGTCCCACCCGCCCTCAGCAACTGTGCCTTTCTAGAATCCTACAGCCCTTGAAGTAGCCTAAGCCAGCAGGCGGTGGAGGGGAGAGCCTCTCCGCCAGACTCAGGCCCTCCTCCAGCCCCACTTCTCCTGTCCCCTGGCGTCTCTGCTCTTTGATCCTGACCCTGGTCCTAGGCCTCTCGCACCTGCCTCTACCCTTCTGCTGGCTCCTCTCGAGTTCCCTGCTGGTGGTATTACGTCTCCCACCCTGGAAAGATGGTGGGGCTGGTGAGTGCCTGTGAGCCACGTCCAGGACAGAGTCCTCCTCTTTGTCATGGCTTGCCCTGTCCTGGGTCTGGCATTGCCCACCTTCCACTGCCCCCAACTCGCTCAAGGCTTCTCTGCCCCAATCCATCCCTCCCTGTTTCTCTCAGCCTCCATCCTTCTTCCTGGCCATCTGTAATCTCTCCTTCTCTCTTGGCTTCTCGCCTTCTATCTATACACATGGACTTGTGTGTGTGTGTGTGTATTTTTTCTCAGACTGCAAAATTCTGTAGTAAGCCTTGGCTTCTTTCCCACGTACCACCCTTTCTCTTCCTTTAGTTCTGCATTTCTCTAAGGACTCCTCTGTGCCTTCTCCTTTATTTCTTCCACTCCTACTCTTTCCGTGACCTCCCGCAGTCTGCCTTCCAACTCACCGCCGAAATGAGAAACCCGCACTTTTTCATTCAGGCCACATAAGGTCATCCAACTGCCAAATCCAATGTCCTTTGCTCCCACGGCCTCTGTAGCATTTGCACGATGAAAAAACTCGTTTGAGAGAGAGAGAACCTGAGAAGAGCAGCAGAGTTCCTGCGAGTTCCTTGCGCTGTGTTTGAGACGTAACAAAAATATGAGTTCGGTCAAGCCAGGAATCAAAGCAAGCAGTAGGTGGCGGGGGGGAGGGGATGCTTCCCTTCTGTCCTGGCCAGTCCATCCATGAGGAGGGCTCCCCGCAGAAGCACCTCCATCCCCCATGGAGGAACATCCGGCTGGTGGGTCGAAGGGGAAAAACACAAGCTCATTGAAGCCTTCCCGCCTCCTCAGGAGCCATGTTTTGGGTGGACTCGCTCGGCCCCAGGGCAGCCTTGCCCTCGTTCTGAAGTTCCGTGTCAGCCTCATTCCCCGATATCAGCTCTCACTCTTTTATCTTATTTCTCAAGTGGTTCAGAACATAAGGAATGAAAGAGGTGCCAGTCATCAGGTGCTGCCAAACCCCAATAAAAAGATAATAAGGCGACGGAATGAAAAGCAAAGAAAGGTTATCGGCAGTGTTCTGTGTGGCGAGGCGCGTGGCCCCGTATCCTGCTGGCCACAGGTCGGGCCGTTCAGGCTCAGGGCAGCTGCCAGCCCTTTCTCGGCATGAAAGAACGCAGGAAATAAAGCACCCCTCGCCCCTTGAAAGTAGAGTGACAAAATCCTGCCAACTGAGAAATGGTTCAAAAGGAAGAGCAACGGTCATGCAGAAGCTCTGGCCGGAGGACGGAGTCAGCTTCGAATCCATTTCAGCACAGAACTAGGGACTGTGACTAGGTGAAGGCTGGTTGCAGAACAGAATGTAAAAGTTGCATAACCTGTCAGAGTGCAAAATAGTTTAAACAACAAAAATTGGGGAGTGGTGGAGGGGAGATGGGCGTGCGCTCACTAAGAATTTCTAAAGCAGAGTCAACCTATGGCATCTAAAATCGAAACATGCCGTTAAAAAAAATAATGAGTCTAACTCCTTAATGGTTTTTATATTCTCTCTCTCTCTCCTTTAAAGGGATCTTTTACGAACTAATATGTCCAGTGATGAATTAGCATTTATCTAAAGTCTAGCTATTTTTCCATTTTACTTCACCTCTCTCTTACTTAACTGAGGATTAAATTCCATGCTTTTCATTTTATGTTAAAATAACAAATACGGTATGATCCTATTTCTGTAAAATTGCTTTGTCTCTTTTCTCTCCATCCATCACTATCCATCTCATCTTTTATCTGAGTATACATATAAAGAGAAACCTAGAATAAAGTTCATTAAATGCTAACCCTGCTTAATCTAGGTGTTTGGATTGGGATGGTATTTTGCTTTCTCTTTAAACATGTATCTTTTTAAAAAAAAAAACAGTGTCAGATGGCATTAAGAGTTATTTTATTGGGAACCTACTATGTGCTGGCACAATACTAGGTGTCAGGAATTGCAAAGACCTACACTTCTCAGTGACTTAATTCGGTATATGTCCAGTCACGGGGGTGCGTGTGCAGGGGCCATGCAGGTGGCCAAGCCTCTAACGCTGTTTAGGGCAAGGACACAGGCCCATTCCCACCCGGCGTGGTGCTGTTGGTGCAGCTCCATAAAGAGGTTTCCAGTCGGGGAGGCTTTGAGGAGGCCCTCACTGCGGAGCGGGGCTGACTGGGGTCTGGCTCCCTTCCCCTGCTCATCTTCCAGGTGCTGGCGTTTCCTCTTCTCTTCTCAAGGACAGCCCTCCCTCTGGGGGAGCTCATCCATGCTCGACTTCCAACACCGAGGACGCCCCGATCCTTCTCCCGGCTACCGATCCGCACACCCAGCCAGCCACACAGGACTTGCCCAGATGCCGCCCTGAGCATCAATGAAACTGGCCTGCTCCTGCTTCTGGGTAGCCCTGCCCTGGTTAGCACCACCCCCATCTAGCAGATTCCGCCAGAATCCACCAGAACGCCAGGGCTCGCCCGCTGTCCTCCACGTCCAGCCTCTCCCTCCCTCGTTAGTGACTTCTGCACTGCCCTTCTCTGTCCCACTGCTGCGAGCCTCCCTCTTCACTCACCTGGACAGTCTCGACCAAGTTTGCCTCCTAGACCAAGCTTGTGTCCTAGACCAAGTTTCATTCCTTCCAGACTGCCGTCCACACTGATGCCAGAGCAATCTTCCCCAAACACACACAGGTCACCTCCTCTCATTTCCCCACAGGTGCTCTGTGCCCTGGGGCCCCACATGCTCTGGTGCCTCGAAGCCTTCACACGCATTTCCTCACCTGGAATGCCGCACCTCTGCCTGCCCCTCGGGGCACTTCCCACTCACTCACAGCGCCAGAGCTCCCCGCTGCCTGCCCTGACCGCACCCCCTCGACCAGAATCTCCACTTCACAGTGCTATTGTCACCCGTCATCCACACAGATCCCCGGGAGTTCATTTCCTCTGCTGATCGGTGTTCTCCTGTCTCCCCGGCACCGACACAACGCCTGACACCTGACGAGGGCTCCATGAGTGTTCACGGGAGGAGGCAGAGGTCCAGAAACCCGGGGGCACCAGGTCCTGGAACGTCGTTCTCCAAGGGACTTGGCATTGTCTCAAAGCATCCCACCCACAGGGGCGGTTGCGCTCCTCCAAAGAAAGTAGCTATAGAAATGTGACGTGTCCCTGTGATTCTTCTCTTCGCCACCCCCATGCTCTCTGCCATACTCCTCCTCTGCTCCCCGCCTTCCCACCTTCTCTGAATGCCAAGGAATTTGCATTCTAATAGAGGAGAAGCGTCTCCTCCCCAGTCCTCTAAGGTGCTGCCTAGATCCCAGATTCGTTCAGCACTGGCTGCTCAGAGAGGGGCGTGCGTGCGACCGTGCACGTGCATATACGTTCACGCTTACTTAGCACTCAGCGGGCATGCCTTGGCGAGCAAGGTCTGTGTTTTTTGCGTTCCCGTGCCTTTGTGGGTCTTGAGCACGACCACACGCAGTCCTACGGTAGAGCCTCCCGAAGGCCCGTCTTGTTAGCCGTGTGGCCGGGTAAGGTGGAGAGGGACAGAGGGGAATGGCGGGTCTCGTAATGGGGCATTGAGCAGTCCTGCGTTGCGTCGCCACCACACCTCCTCCGTGGCCCTCCCGATGCTCCCGTGCCCCTCACCCACCTGCACACCACACAAGCAAGGAGACAGTGCTCAGCCCGGCCCTGGGCCGTGATCACAAGGACGCCCTGAAGTCTGTCGCGGTTACCGTGTGTGGAGGGAGCAGTCTCTCCCCGCCTCTTCATAACACTGGTTGGCCCCATCGCTAACATGAAACGTAATCACCCTGAGCTTGCAGGGGTCCCCTGAGCAGCTCTATTGACGAATTAAGTTGTGACGAGTTCACGGGTCCTCATGCCACATGCACCTTCTTCTCCACAACACTTGGTGCTGAGCACGCTTCTGAGCAGATTCTTCCCCTGGGCGGACAGCCTCCAGGGCTCCCACTGACTGTGGTAGTAAGAACGAACCAGCCCTGCCCCCAAGGCCCTGCTTGACACAGGCCTCTCTGTGCGGGACGTCTTCCCGGTCTTATCCACTTTCAAGCACAGCTTTTCCACGCGAGGCAAACAGGCCATTTATCGCTGTAGACGTATGTCCTGCTGTCGCTCCGTCCTGGAGACCCTGCCCTCCTCCTCTGTCCTCACTGCGACCTTATCCATTCTTCAAGGAATACTGCAAATACCCTCTTTCTGGGGAGGCCCCCTGACCATGCCTGACCCCTCTACTGACCTGTCCTTGCTCTCTGTGCCCCTGCTACATCTCAGGTCACATTCTGCGGTGTTGTCACTTCTTTCTCTCTGAATTATAACCTCTATGGAGCGCAGAGCTGTGACCTCCCTATATCTTTATTCCCGGAATTCCTGGCACTCAGTAGGTGCTCCGTAAATACGTGTTGAATTGGACCGACACATGGAGCACATTTTTAAGGGCTGATGCTTCTTCTAGAGAGAAGGAGGGTCCCTGTTACAAAACGCAGATCTCCAGGAGCCCTGGCCCCCTGTTTTTAGGAAGGCTCTCAGGGCTGTGTGAGAGGCATGCGTCACCTATCCGGGCACACAGAGTCCCCTCCCTCCTCCTGGGAAGATGGTCTTTGCTTCAGACCCCAGGAGGCACTGACCTGTCTTCGGGGCTGCACCTCTAGTGCCAGAGTCTGGGCTGAAATGGATGGGGCTTCAGAGATGCAGCTGCCAAACCCTCCCTTCCCCTCGCCTGCACCTCTCTCACCAGGAGAGGTGAGGTCTCAGGCTTGAAGAAGTTGGCAGGAGCAGGCGGAGGTGTGCCAGGGGCAGTTTATATCAGCCCATACAGTCTCAAGAGAGCAGATCGCTAAATTTTCAGGATTTTTGTAAGCCTTGTCGTTAAACAAGCCAGTATTAAAAATTAAATTACATAAAGTTACAATTAAAGAGATGTTATTTAAAAACAAAGATGATGAGTACTCAAAACTCATCACTTCCTAATTATTTATGCATTTCACTATCGTCTGTGTTCTTGAGGTAATTTTCTTCGATCGTATCTGTATGGCGGAATTATTGTATGGCACCATGCTGCTCTGTATCTCTTCCCAACTCTCCATTCAGTGAAGTCATGTGGATACCTTGGAATCAGCGTGGTGGGAGTATTTATAGCACAGATATGAGTGAAAGCAACAAATTAAGGCTCCAGAGAGTGGGTTGTTAAACATTTACCAGCACACCACTGGGTGTTGCATGTCTGTTGAAGGGGACACAGAGAGTGGGTCCACCCCGTTAACAAAGGCAAGTGTGGAAGCCCCTGAGGTCCAAGCTCAGCTCAGCAGCTGATATAGGCACAGCTGCCACTCCAGACAGATGGAAGGAGGGGCTGGATGCAAGTTCCCCTGCCCTCCCTCCTGGTGAGAGCCCCGGACAGGAACTGTGAGCCTCGGGGACAGTAGCAGTCTGGGCATTAGCGCACAACAGCAGGTCAAGTGCTTGCACTGGGAGCCCAGTGAGGTGAGGGAGACAGGGAGCAAAGGGATGGATGCCACCCAGATCCAACCTACAAGCAGGAGGCACAGAGTCTCACTAAGGCCAGTCTCATCCCTTTAAAAGGCTTTACAGTCTCAGGGACTCTGCTCGCTGCAGGGATGGTACACAGGCCAGAGAGTGGCAAGGTGCCTGAGGGCTGTGCCAACGACAGCAACAAGGGACCAAAGGGAGCACCCTGAAGACCAGCATCCTGTTTCCCTTGGTACCTACAGTCAGGCCTTGAATGCTGCAGAGATCTAACTAAGGAGAAAAACTAACCATTGGAGACCGGGGAGAGCAGGGTGTTGAAATCACAAAGACCCGACAGGGCAACTTGCTGAATGACCTTGGCCCCGCTACTCTCATCTGGAGTATGGTCAAGGCTTATTCTTAAGTTGGTGAAAGTCCAGAACAGCACCTGGCCCATAGTCGGTGCTCATGGGAGGGCAGGACTCACAGTGCTGCCATGGCACATCAGGAACTGGTTCCAGCATAGCTCTTCTATCACAAGCTAGGGGCTCTAGCAAGTCCCCTCCAGACCTCAGAGACTGCGTCTGCGATGGGACAGGCTGGGTCACTTAATCCCCTAGGTCCTTACTACAGTGAATATTCTCTGCCTCCATGAATAAAACTGGTAAGGGAGATGATACGAGTGTCAGGAGAGACAGGCTATGCTGAAAATCCTGTAATTGATGTTTGAAAAGACACACAAAAATAATAATTATCCAAGTGTGGCAGGGACGCTTGGATTCTTTCATTAAGTTACCGAAATTGCCAATGAGGTAGCCCTTAGAAACAAGACAATTCAATTCATCCCTCATTGATGCGGATCTTTAGGGAGAGCAAACCCCTTCCAGGAAGTTCCAGCTGAGAAAGCAGCAAATCCAGGCTCCGCCTTGTTTTTGATTCACTTGTTATCACAATTTCTAGATCAATCACAGGACACGTTGTTCAAGGGAACTGGCAGACAAGTGGCATGGATACAGAAGCATCTGAGATGCTTCTGGAACAATCCCCCCGCCCACCCAATATTTAAACAGAGTGGGGGCACCCACTGAGGTGGGTTAAGTCCTAACCAAGGCTGTGGGGGGCTTAAGGAAAAAATATATCAAGGTATAAAATCAAATCTCATGACACGCACCCAGAATGTGACCTATGTAAACACTATCCAAGGCTGCAAAGATGGATTTGAACTAAATCAGACTGGGAACCCCTCAAAGGCAGCTCCCCCCCCTCCACTTTTGTCTTAACACAACACCTGGCACATCCCAAGCACTCAACATGTTTTTATCAAATGAATGCCTAAATAAATGAAAGAATTATAGGAAACTGTGACTGGGTAACTCAGCTTCGTCTGATGGGAACCCAAGTAACTTCTGAGCTCTCCAAGGTCCTGCCCACAAGTGGGCTGAATCAAAACTGCAGCACTAGCCCCTAGGTGACTGCACTACCCCTGTGGGCAGAAATGATGTTAACACCACAGCTCCTCAATGTCTTGCTTATCCTGCTTCAAACCAATTCAAACTCAATACAAAATACACTGTGAGGTCTTGTCTTCATTTTGGAGTCTGTTCAGTTCGCAAAGGAGAGCATGTGGGGGTTTCTGTTTGTTTTTCTGTTTTGTTTTGTTTTTACCCCCAGGAGACTGGCCCACAGAACTCTCAAGATATTAATTGCATTTTTTCTCTCATTCATTCATTGATTCATTTTTTTTTTACAGATGTGTTTATACTGTGCGGGTGGCTTCTCAGAATCCAGCCCCTGCCCTCCATGCTCCTGTTCGGGAAGGAGAGAGAAGATCTTCCACCCCGGAAGAGGAGGTTGGGAGTGGAAATCTCAAGACACTTTGGGAGAAAGGGCAGGAAGGAAACAATCAGCCTTGCATCTTGGATGTTTGGAGTTGGAAAACATTCAGAGGGGGGAAAATGGTCGGTTTGACTCTGCCTCTGAAAATGCTGGAGGCAAAGCCGCCTGGGAAGCTTTCAAAGCCAGCGCTCTGTGGGAGAACCGAAGGCAAGCCCCGGGGTTGTGCACGCTGCTGAACCTGCTGCCTGTCCTGTCTTGCCAGATTCTTCGAGCCTCGTCCCCAGGCGCCCACCCAGTTTCCTTCACTTCTTCAAAGACATACACTAATGTTGTGCGAATCCTGGGTGCCCTACGCTGTGCTGGGGACCGAAGAACCTACTCCCTGCTCGGGGACTCCACACCTTCTTGCTCCTGCCTGGGTGTCTCCAAACTCCAACTCCGCACGGTGTCTGTCTCCTCCCCCTTACCCAGCCCCCATCCGCTGGAGGTTCCGTTATCCCTGGCTGGGTTATTCTTCGCTCAGCAGGGACCAACTTTTTACCGAGAGAGATCTGGAGAGCCCCCCTCCAGCACCCAGACACTGCCTGTTCTGAGGGCGCAAATCCCAGGAAGACCACCGAACTAGGTGAAAAATTGGCACCTCGGATCCCTTCAAACCCCAAAGGCCAGGGCGGAATTTCGAGGACCCAGGAGGGTTCTCGAGGAGGGGGAAGGGAGGGGCGCCCCAAGGAAGGTTCAGCCTGGCTGCGCGGCGGTCTTACCCGGGCATGAGGGCAGGGGGCACGTAGGCGGCATTGAACTCGGTCAGTAGGGTGCCCGCGCTGCGGGAGGCCATGGTGGGTGCGGCGAGCGCGCAGCGAGCCCTGCGTTCTGGAGCTCCCCGCCGGATGGTCAACAGCCCGGGTCGCCAGGCAACCGCGAGCCCGGTGACGCCAATGGAGCGGCCCAGCCGCTGCGTTCCGTTCCGGGGCCCTGCGCCCCGCTCGCAGTCCGCTTCCTGGAGCAGCCTGCTGGAGTGCTCTGAAGATGTCCCCATCTCCACGTGCTCCCTCCCCCCCGCCCCCTGCCGCAAACGCCGCATTTAGGAATAGGCTGATCTCTAGGCTCTGCTGCTGGCTGTCCTGTCGCTCCGATGCGGGATGCCGGAAACTCGGCGGGGAGGCCGGGCGGGCCCGCCCTCGGCCTTCTTTCAGCTGCAGGACTCCAGGTGGCCCCGGCTTGAAACGCCCTCGCTTGGGCGGCGAGGCAGAAAGCAGCAGCTTCATCCAGGCTCGGCTGCCATGGCCTGAACGCGGCCCCAGGAGCCATCGCTCCCCCAGGCTGCCCGCTGCGCCCCAGTTCCGCAAGGGGATAGCTTTTCACTAATCTCCCTTCTCTCCCTGAGACTTCTCACCTCCTTGTCTTGCCCCAAAACGACCCTTCGAGAGTGGTTTACAAGTAAGGGGCAAAATGCAGATAGTGAAATGTCAGGGTGTATGATTTATATTTGTCCCCAATTCACAGTTCAGTCCCTAAATCTACAGGGTTGGCGTGTTTGCCCAAAGCGCAAACCTTGGGAAGGTCCCAGTGAGGGTTCCTGTGTAATAATGCCTCCATCCTATAACTGCTTGGTACCCTACATTCAGATTTCTCCAGTGACCCTCACACAAGCTCTGGGCTATGTGTGGGCTTGGGCAGGGCCTTAGGCCTCTAACTGGGGGTGAAGGTGTGGTGACAGCCTCCAGAGCACCACTGTTGGTGACTGGATCCAGACCTGCCTTCTCAGAAGAGTCCTGGTGCCCCCCAAAACAGCCTGCAGTTTGCCCTTGTCAGTCTCGTTTCTCTGTCGGATGAGAAGCATCATTCTCCACAGTTCGACTCCTAAATGGCAGCCGGTGAAGACCACAGACACTAATGAGCTCACGGGCTGGAGTTGCAACCCGAATCCTCCGCAGGCTTTCTCCGACAGATAATGATGGAATTGAGAGGAGCCACGGGCTTCCACGAGGCTCAAGAAGCAGCACACACCGAGGCCTGGGGAGGAAAAGGGACTGAAGGGGAACGCGTGGCCGCAGACGAGGCGGGAAGAATCCTCCCCGGTCCTTCAAAACGCAGTCAGAGCTGTAGGTTTCTAAACTCTGTGTGCAGAGAATGGGCTACAGGAATAAGAACCTTTGTAAAAGCTGTAAAAGAACAGCCCTCAGTTCAGGTGTGCCGTCCTCTGGGAAGGCATTGCTAATGACCTCCCCCACTCCCAGATAAGGTTGAGTGCCCACTCTGTCCCCCATTCACGGCTTCTGAGCTTATTCTCCTCCCTCTGACCCATCACACTGTGTCTACTGGTCTGTGTTTTAGTCCCCCCCTCCCCCCTCCCCGCCTCTCCTGCTTGAGGTCCAAGATGGCAGGGTGGGATAGGGGCATTTCGAGCAGAGCAAACAATAAGAGCCAGGGTGCGGCTGGCTCTGCAAAGCCTCCACATCAGAGAATCACAGCCCTCAGGGTCCCTCGCCCTATGAGCCCTCCTGGGAAGTGTTGCTGGAAGAAAGAAGGAGGCGGCTCTCCTTGGCTCCTTGGAAATCCCGCGACCGACATCCCTTAGCAGCTGCTCCGGCCTGTCTCGTCATCCCCAGCCTTCTCATCCCCGGGTCCTAGGATGGCTAGGTCAGCGCCTTGGACCTCAAGCATCGTCCTCCGCAGAGCGTAAGCTTCTGAAGCATTCGCAGTCGTGCAGCTCCGTCATGCTCGGCCTGGCTTCTGAGCCGCCCTCCTGCAGCGCCTCCACCCTCCCAGATCCAGCGATCCCAGGATCCCACGGCAGGGGCAGGACCCGCTGCTTGGCGGTACAATTTCTGTGAGAGCAGATAGGGAAGTACATTCCCTTCTTCTCTCAGGGCTCTCATTTCTGAGGGACTGGCCACCAGGCACAACCTGGATGTTCTCTGGTCGATGCGGATTTTCCGGCTGGGAGGCCCTGGGTTAGGATTTCTGCATGGCATAGTGTGACCCATCCAGAGCAGCCACGCCTGACCCACTCAGGTCTTGTGGGCACCAGCAGCCCTGGGTGGCCGACTTGACTGTGGGGGAGGGGTGGCATGCATCACCCAGAAACACCAGTGTAACCGTTCAGTATCCTGTGCACACAGATCATTAAAGTTCCTTCTTTCCCATGGGAGGGGATGCTCCCCACCACGGGCCCACCCCTTTCCACACTCATGCCCACTCCCACCTGCCCACTCCTGTGGCAGAAGAGCTTCCCTCACGGGGGGCGGGAGGACCCTGCTGAGAGGTGGGCAGGCAGCTGCGTTCCTGAGTTCCTGAAACGAGAAGACACCTGAAGCTGGGCAGGGCTTTATCCGGGAGCAGGCGGCTGCTGAATAATGAATTCCGGCTCTAAGTCTGCACTCGCAGGCTGCACACTGGGTGCACCACACACACACACACACACACACACACACACGGATACGCGCTGGGCTGATAACTCGGAGGGGTGGGGGCTGGCAGGGCTGTGAGTCTCCGCTGTGAGTTGCTGGAAGAAGCAGCTCCACTCGGTTGCCTTGGTCTCTGTGGGCAGCATCGGAGGGGGTTCAGAAGGAGGAGGCAGCAGCAGAGAGGAGGGAGGCGTGTGAGCCACATTGCTGGGCTCGCTCGTTCCCAGCGGCTCCTGCCTGGCAGTGCCCCGGCTCTCCACATCAGCATGGCCCTGCTCGTCCACCTCAAGACGGTCTCGCAGCTGCGGGGCAGGGGTGACCGGATCGCCAAAGTGACTTTCCGAGGTAGGGAAGCCCCTGTCTTAGGGGGACCCCAGCTCTGGGGTTAGGGCAAGGCAAGGAGGTTGGATGGGAAAAGTTCTAGCTGGGTTGGAGCAAAGGGGCTTTTCACAGGCAGCCGTCTGCCCCTGGCCTGACTGGCCATTGTGGTTTCTTGAAAATCAGGGACCCCTGCGTTCCATGTCCACATCACCATCTCGTCCTGCATTTGCCAATGTGCCAGTGCCCAGGCGCAGTGCAGAGCCCTGTGCCTGCAAGGGGTCCTGGGGAGGCAGAAGTGAGGACCAGCCCCTGGGCTCAGGGGGACCCAGGGCTAAGGGGCCCAGCCCTTTGGAACCTCCCTGGGTCCCCACCCCCTTTCCCTCTCCCTCCCAAAGTTTGGTTTCCTTGGGCACGGGCAGGAATGGGATCTGCAGCCTGGAAGTCCCAGGGTGGCTCTTAGAAGCCAGGCAGCCAGTAGCTCTCTAGGCCCCATCATGATGGAGATACTGGCTTCCCGTAGATCTATCCGTGGGCAGGGATCCCAAAGCCACTAGTCTCCCTTCTGTCGGGCCTCTGCCTGCTCTCCTTCCCACTTATGCATCCAGCGACCATTTACTATGATCTCTGTTCCAAGGCTGGGCGCTGAGCATGACTCAGGCCCTGCCCTCAAGGGGCCCATATCCGTTGGGGCAGGAGGACCAGTAGGCAGACAAATACGACAGGTGGGTGATACGAAAAGCATGGGGACAAGTGCAGCATGCAAACTACAGAAGCAGCATCCTGACCCAGGCTAATGGTCAGGGAAGGCTTCCAGGAAGAGGCGATACCTCAGCTGAAGGCCAAGAAACCAGCAGGAGGGAGCAAGGTGAGGAGGTGAAGACAGAACAGGCAGAAGGGACAGGATGCCCAAGTCTGGAAAAGGAGCTGAAATGTGGGAACACACAGAGAAGTTCCATGAGGCAGGAGCCCAGAGTGGGTGCAGAAACTGAGGTGGGAGAGAGGCAGAGCCAAGGAGGCGAGGCTGCCTTTACCCCCAGGTGATGCGCCGCCCCCGAAAGCCAGGCCAGGTTTACCTTGCTTTTTACTCACCTCTGCCTCTTCCTCACCACAGCCCAGCCCTCTGGGCAAGGGGCATCTCGGGCAACCTTTGACCAAAGGCCAGGGTACCCTCTAGACATGGCCTTTTCAGCCCACAGATGGGTCTGAGGGTGGGGTGGGGATGGGGAGGTGGGGGAGGAGCTGAGAGGGGGGCCCTGGCCAGACACACGTCCGCATCTGTGTCAGGAAGGAGAGGTGAGGCCATGGTGCAGCCTTCCCCGGAACTTCCAGCAGCAACTCTGGGCACCACGTCACCCCCTCAGCTGCCAGCTCTGAGCAGGAGGCCCTGGGTGGTCTACACCATGGCCTGTTGTGCATAGGGACAGCCGCGGTGGGGGGTTGCTGTGTCCCTGCCAGCAGTGGGGACAGGAAGGGAGGAAGGCGCCTGCTGTTTTCCACACCAGCCCGATGACTGCTTTCTCTGAAGCACCCTGGATCCTCCGCATGCCACCTGTCGGCTCAGCTGGCTTTAGAAAAAGCAAGTGCGTCCTTTTATTTGTGAAATGTATCCCTGTGTTGGACAGACAGCATAGTACTTGGTTGTTTAGCAACAGGTCGCTATGTTGCTGCACCTGTGATAGGACGACAGTCCCAGATGGCACAAACCAGCCCGTTCTGCAGGCAGAGAAACCAAGGTCAGTCATAAAGAGGTCTGCATGGCATTAGTGGAGGGGCTGAGCTCACAGGACCTCACCCTGGCGGCTCAGTCCCCGCAAGCCTGTTTATCTCCTCCTGGTTGGCTGGGGCGAGCGCCCCGCCTACCTGACGCCCACCGTTTCCTCTGAGCAGTGGGGCTTGCCCTCCAGCCTCAAACGGCCACATGAGGATTAGTCTCTTTGCAGCCTGTGTCCCTGGATTGAGTGGAGAAACCCACTTCCAAGCTCTGCGTCTGCACGGGTGGCCACCGGCAGAGCCCAGGGAAGGGAGTTGGGCAGGTGGCAAGCAAGTTTCTAGAAAGACTCCTTTATAACAACCGGAGATGCCTCAGCCACTCACCTGCTGCAGCCAGCCACTGACAGCAATAGACCAACCCTAACAATCATTTAGAACCTTCTAGAAGGTTCCCAGTCCTCTGGCACACACAACCCCTGGTGTCCAAGCAAATATGCTGCAGGGAGAAACGAGAATGTGATGAACAGTCAGGGGTTCCCCTAATCTCATGAGCGAAACTCATTCCAGACTGGGGGAGGGAGCCCTGGGTGAGTTGGGCCTGTGGGCAGTGGCCCAGGTAGACCAGACGAGCTGGTTGAAATGCAGCCTGACTCTGTGTTGTGCCACCCGGGACACTTAGGAAGGAGCCCTACGGGGCTGTGATAGAAAAAGCTCTAGGTATGGGACCAGAAGCACTGGGTCTACATGGGTCCTGCAACCCACTTTGCCTCTCGGACCCTCAGTTTCCTCATCTGTAACATGGACATGATAACTCCCACCTCACCAGTTTGCTCTTGTGGAACAATAGATATGAAAGAGTTTGAGGAAAGAACACTGAATAATCGATGTGTTTGTGGGGCGGCCGTACCTGGGGCAGACCGCCCGAGTCCCCTGTCCCCAAGTGGGCTGGGCATGCACCAGCATTGTTCATGGCCACCCCTCTTTTCCTGCCACCCCGGGTCAGTCGGCCGCACCATTCTCAGGCTGCTCCGCGCATACTACCCAGCTCCGTCTCCAAACGGCCACTCTTCACCTGGTCCTGCACTCATTCATTCATGCATTGAATGTGCTGATATTTGTAGAAGGCCTAAGACCCTGGGAATGAAGAAAACACAGCCTGTAGAGCGCCAGGCCCTGAGACATCCCTCCACCCTCCACCCTGAGAACCCCTATTAATTCTGTTCATCCTTCAAGGCCCTCCCTTGCAGGCCTGTGTACATGCTCCTCCCACAGCTCAGCTAGGGCGCTTTGTGCTGTAGAGACTGCCCAGTTCTGCAAGCTGTACTACCCTGCAAGCGCCCTCAAGACCGGTTGGATCTCGGCCATCCTAACAAGCCCCCTGCTGAGCACGGGAGCTGATCATCAAAATGAATACCAAACGGTTTCTGTCTTGGAGACAGCCACTCATTAGTGAGTTTAAATTCTGCTGCTGCTGTGGCACTGCCACTCTTTGGCTCAGTTTCCCAACTGTGAACCCCACCCCACCCCATTTCTATCCAAGGGGCATCAGGGACCAGAAGAGGCCTCGAAAGCTAAGAATCAAAACTCTGGCCCTTACTCCTTCCATTGACCTCCCAGCCCGGGGGATCTTCCAGGACCACAGAGGGAGGCCGACCTCATCCTCTAGCAAAGGCCAGAAGCAAGAGGGGCTGCCCGTGGCCCCACACTGTCACTGAATGGGCACTTTCTGAGCATTGCTAAGTACAACGCAGGGTACAGGGTGGAGCTTAAAATGCAAACCAGGGACTCAGAACCTGATCGGGAAGAAAAAACATGTGCAGACCTAATGGAGAAACATTTTCGGAACCGGGAGGGCCAAGGTGGGCTTAGGGGTAGGACACACGTGTTCAGTGGACGGCCGCTTCCTTCGGCTACAGAGATCGGCAAAGGCGTCAGTCAAGGGACAGAGGAAGAGGAAGAGGAGGGGAGGAAGATGAACGTAAGCTGGGCCTTGAATAACTGCTGCACACGTGGAGATGCAGAAGGGGGATGAGGCCATTCTGGGCGAGGGACTGACAGGGCCAGAGGCCAGGGGAGGGCGATCCCAGTTAAGCACAATGACAGGGAAGCTTCTAGGTTTGGCTGGAGCAGAGGCTTCATTCAGGAAGTGGGTAGGGAGGGAGATGAGCTAGAAGGGAGCATGGGGTAGGGGTGGGAAGACTGTGCGCTGGGAAGGGGTTGGGCCCCCAGCCTGGGCACGGAGGCAAGATTCCCACTACTGCTGGCTGTGAGGACCACCTTAGACCTTGAATTAGAATTATTTCCCCCATTAGAATGGAGGAGCTCTCCCTCTCGATGATAATATAACTTCTATCTGAAGATGTCTCTGCCATCCCTGGTGAAGAGGCAGAGCATCTCAGTGTCCCAGCCCTGAGATGCTCCTGGGATGCCTGGGGCTGTGTGTGTACTTGGCCCAGCCGGTGCCTCCTCTCTGTGAGGATGGAGGGTGAGTGCTGGCCCTGCTAAAGCAGCAGGTAGAGGGGACCTTTAGGATAGCCAGCCTCTGCAGCCCACAGCTGGCTGTGGACACAGCTCCGTGCCTGTCCAGCCGAGGACTGTGTCCCTGCTTCCTCCTCTTTGCAGCTCACACAGGCCCCTCACCCCCCAGGGCATCTTCTCCACCTGAAGCCCCAGGTGATGAATGTCCCCCTCCCACTCCGGATCGAGCTGGGAGAGCAGGCAGAGCCGCTGAAAATTCCCCAGGCTTCTCCTGCTTTGGTGAGACGAATGTGTTTTCGTGCTATGGAAATGACCAGAAAACCATCTTCTGTGCAGCTGGAAATGTGCTCAAGAACAGACTTGCAAATCATTTCCCTGAATTTGCAAAGCCCTGGTTATCTTACCCACCTTTCCTGAGAACATAAAAACTGCCTCCCTCCCACCTATTCCTATCCCTGGGTTTCATCTTTAAAAAAAAAAAAAAAAAAAGTGAGGAGTAAGGAGAATAGTATAATGGCCCCCAAGTTCTCCCATGTAGTCTTAACAACCGTCATCTTCTGGCCAATCTTATTTCGTTTATACCCCATCCCACTCCCACACCCCAAATTATCTGGAAGCAAATACAAACACCATACCATTTCATCTATAAATATTCAGTACATAGCTATAAAAGATAAAGCCTCAAAAAAAAACCCACATATTTTATAAGTCCTAAAAAATTAGTAATTCCTTAATACTATCAGATATGCAGTCAGCGATCAAAATTCTAATTGTCTCGACCATGTCAAAAAATGTTTTCCCATTCATTAAAAGCTGCATTTTAATGTGTTTTATAAGTCAAGTATTAAATCGTTCAATCACCCATCCTTTCATTCATCCAGGCAACAATATTCATTGAGGGCTAGCTATGTGCCAGGTGCTATTCTAGGCACCAGGGTGACAGCAATAAATGAGCCAGACGAGGTCCCTGTCCTCAAGGGAAAGATAGTCATTGCACGAGTCACCGTGAATGTGATGAGTTTTCCTGGAAGGGGAAGTAGAGATGCAAGACAGCAGGAGGCGAGGGAAGCCCATGGACCAGGAGGTTCAGAAGCTGCCTGGGGAGGCGAGTCAGGGTTCTTTAGGAAGCTGTGGCAGAAGAGCATATGTGGAGGGAGGTGGGCCACCAGCCCCGGTGCCCTGCAAAGTCAGCCGCCCTGGAGCCAAGCAGATGAAGCTGGGAAAGTTCACGACATTTTACTGAGCAGGGGATGGGCTGACCTTGAAACTGGCCCTTGAGAGAGGCTAGCATTTTGGCAGGGACAAAACCCCCAAGAGGCCCCATTCCAGGCAGAGGGGCTAACAGTTCAAGTGCAGAGGCGTATGGAAACGGAAACGTCAAGGGTTTGGGGAGTGCTTGCTGGGGTTGGGGTGCTTGTGGGATAGAAATGAGGCTGGGGCCCAAACATAGCCGGCCTTCAGTGTCACACTGGAGTTTGAACTTTGCTTTGCGAGTGGACGGGAGTCCCCGAAGCTCTCAGCCAGAGAATGGGATGGGAAGGTGTGGTTTTAGAAACAACACTCTGGAGGTCAGGACTGGAGACCAGGAGACCAGGCAGAAGCCAGGGCCGTGGTGCAGGCAGAGGGCTGAGCTTCATCACGACTGAGATAGGGGTAGGGGTGGGGTGGGGGTGGGCTGTGAGTTTGGAGAGAAGGGGTGACATGGGTTGAGAGGGATAGCAGCTCTGAGATTGGGAGAGAGAGGGCAGGATGAGGGTGCCTCTGGATTTCGTATTTGGGGACTTGGGTGGACAGTGAGGCCACCGGTAGATCTGGGGAGCGTGCAAGGAAGAGCAGGTTTGGGTGGAGCACAGGGAGGATGGTCTTGCCTGTGGGTCCTTCCAGAGAAAACCCTAGGATCAGAAATCTGGCTCTGTCCAGTGAATGCCCAGGAAAACAGTCGGAGCCCAATAATTGGGAGTCCAGGTGGTAAGTGAAGGTCTGGGAGGAGAAGAGATATACCCGAGTTCAAGTTCTTACGGGGCTGCTTTGGGATCAAGGTGATATACACGAAAGGATCTACAAACTATAAAGTGCTGACGACGATGTAAGGATTATGCTAACTATCCCCGGACTCTTTGGTCTTTTAGAGAGACAGGAATAGAGTAGATTGTGACCCTAGGGACCCTATGCATCCAGGGATTTGCAGGGACCGGGACGGGGTGGGGGGGGGCCTTAGTTGATCCTCCTCTGGATTCCTGCCAGTTGCTAACACCCCGAATTCTGCCAGACATGGCGATGATGGGCAAAAACACCTAGAGCCCTCATCATCCAGGGGGGACTCTCCGGGGCAGCCACCTTGGCTGGCTTCTCAGGGTCAGGGCAATGCCTGGCACAGAGCAGACCTGAAATAGAAGTGCCAGGAAGGAGCACGGCCTGCAGGTGTGGCAGGAGCAGCTGCACACAGTAACAGGGGCTTCTCTGCAGCCCCCGACCCAGGCAGCATCAGGCAGCGATCTGCTTCTCACACTGACAGTTCCAGAAAGGGTTTTTGAGGCAGAATATATCACGCGATCAATTTTACCTTCAGCCCTTTGTCTGCTTCCTGCCTGGACTGATCCACCCCCACACACTGGCCCGACAGTCTTTGTTTCTATTCTATTCTATTTTTTCAAAGCAGAAGGGTTCATTGACTTAGTCAGGGGTCAGTTTTCACTCACTAGCTTTTTTTTTTAAGCCAAAATTTAAGATAAAATCAGGACTGCAGTTTTAACAATGTTTTTACCCTGTTTGGGATTCAAAAAGTCTTTTTCTCATCATGTCTCATTATATTCCCAGTGCCTGGCACAGAGCAGGTACCCTGCCCAGCTTGTGGATCACTGGGACCACAAGCTCCTCCATCAGTCACAGTAAGGGGAGAACAAACCTAGGACCTGGGAGTTGCTTGCTGAGTGTGTAGCTAGTACTACCTTAGCTCAAAAGGAAATACTACTCTCTCTCTCTCTCTCTCTCTCTCTCTCTCTCTCTCTCTCTCTCTCTCTTTCTCTCTCTCTCTCTCTCCCTCTCTTTCCCTTAGTGCCTGGGTCTGAAAAATGGGAATCACAGCTCTCAGTTCACCACAGAGCTTGAATGAGCATCTGGAAGTAAGTACAGGTTTGAGCTGAGCCAGAGAGGTGAGGTTTATAATCCCTACTCTGTCCCTGCCTCTCAGACGAACCCCTGACCCAAGCCTGAGTCTCTGTTGTGTGTACCTGCCTATGACAGGGTGTGGGAAGGGAAATAAATAACTGGAGGTAGAATGAAATCTGAATAAGATTATTGGGAAATAAAGAGTTAGAGGTAGATGGGGCCTCCTTCTAGCTGAGGAATGGGGAAAGAGCTGCAAACGCTAGTGATTTTCAGAGGACGCACTGTTTAAGGAACTTCAGAAATAGCTGCTTCCCTAGACAACTCTTTGTGAATGAAATTTCTCCATTCTACTGTGTCATCAACTGTCTTTATAAAATTGAGTATGTGTTCCTCATGGCAGAGGAGACTGTTATGACAAGAGACAATTACAAACAACCAGACCAGAAAATTATTAGGGATAGAGAAGACCTGACGACACCATCGACCACCTCGACCTACCTGGCATTTCTAGAACACTATACCCCACAGCGGAAAACCACGCATTCTTCTCAAATGCGCATGGAACACTCATCAAGACAGACCATACGCTGAAGTAATTAAACAAATCTCAATGCATTTCAAGAGACTAACATCTTACAAACTATGTTCTCTGACCACACTGAAACTCAACTAGAAATTAATAAAATAAGCAATTTTAAAAAGCTCCAAATATTTGAAAATTAAACAATACCCTTCGAAATAACCTCCAGTCACAGAAGAACACAAAAGGAAATTGCGAAATATTTCTAGCCAAATGATAACGAAAACACACTGCAACATTTATAGTTTTAAATACAGCAGCAAAGAAAAAAGTCTGAAATTAATTCTCTAGATTTCTGCCTTAAGAAGCTACTAAAAGAAGCGCAAATGAAACCCAAGTCTTGAAAACATTATGTGAAGTGAAGTAAGCCAGACACAAAAGACCATATATTATTGTATGATTCCATACGAAATGCCCAGAACAGACAAACCCATGGAGACACAAAGATGAATGAGTCACCAGGGGCTAGAAGGAAAGAACGAGGAGTGACTGCCAACTTCTATGGGGGCTTCCTTTTGGGGTGATAACAATATTCTGGAATTAGCTAGTGGTGAATTAAGGGTGAATTTTATGGTTTGTGAATTATATTGTAATAAATAAAAATAAAAACAACCTAAAAACGTAAACCCAAGGAGAATAAAACAAAAGAAATAGAAAACAGAGACAACTAACAACGCCCAAAACTGGTTCTTTGAAAAAAATTAATAAAATAGGTAAACTGTAACAGACTGCTAAGAAAAAAAAAAAGCAAGAAACTACAAACTATCGATATCAGGAACGAAAGAAGGGATATCATTACATTAAAGGAAAATAAAGGGAATATTACGAATAACTTTATCTCAATAAATTTCTACAACTAAGATGGAATGGACAAATCCATTGAAAGACAACTTACCAAAACTGACAGGAAAAGGAATGGAAAATCTGAAGAGCCCAATACTTATTAAAGAAATCAAATGTGTAATAACAGAGATGATAATGATGACGATGGACGGTGACGATAAACTGCTTTCCCACAGAGAAAACTTCAAAGCTGAATAATCTCACTGGTGAATTCTAAAAAACATTGAAGGAAGAAATAATACTAATTTTGCACAAACTTCAAAAAAAAAGAACATTTTGTAATTTATTTTTTCTTCGTAAATCCTGATAAAGACCTTATACAAAAATTAGAAAATTAGAGTCCAACATCCCTCATGAACAGCATATAAACATCCTGAACAAATTATTAGTCAATGAGTACAGTATATAAAAGGGATAACACATCATGACAAATGAGTTTTATCTCGGAATGCAAGGTTAGTTTACAATTGAAAAAGCAAAGTATTTTACCATATTAATACGAGAAAAACCACCAATAGATATGGGAAAAGCATTTGACGAAATCCAATACCCACTCATGATAAGAACTCTCGGCAAACGAAGAATAAAGAACTTTCTCAATCTGATAAAGAACAACTACAAACAACATCCAACCAGTATCGTGCTTAATCCTGAAACAGGGAACATTAAGATCGTGAGCAAGATCATGAGCGAGGTTCCCGCTCTCGTCACTTCTGTTCGACACTGTTCTGGAGTTCTAGCCAGGGCAATAAGGCAAGGGGGAAAAACTCATTCGGATTGGAAAAAAAATTTAAAACTTACCTTTTTCTACACACACCAAAAAAGCCCTAATTGGTTATATAGAAAGTTCTAGGGAATTGATACAAAAGCTCCCACAATTATTGAGTGAATTTAACAAGGTTTTAGGATATAAGCTTAATATACAAAAAAACACCTATTTCTATAGAAATAAAACCAATTGGAAAAAAAGTAAGTACTTTGACAATAGCATCAAACCATAAAATATTTAGAAATAAATTTGACTAAAGACATGAAAGACTGCCCTAAAAGAAAAAAATGCTGAGAAAAATCGAAGAAACCCAAATATATAGAAAATAGATTATGTTGATGGATTAGCAGTCTCATAATTGCTAAAATACCAGTTCCCCACAAGTCTATCTATGGACTGAACACAATCCTAATAAAAGACACAACGCACTGTTTTGTAGAAATTAAAAATTGTTTTAAAATTTATATGGACCTGCAAAGGATCTAGAATAGTCAAAGCAACTTTGAAAATGGAGAAGAAAGTTAGAAGAATCACACTATTTGATTGATTGGAAACAACACCTTGATTGTGTAGTGATGACAGAGATACATACAGTTCTCAAAACTCATTGAGATGTGCACTCAAGATTGATGTATATAAATTTTACCTAGTTTTAAAAAAAGAGCTAATCACTTCTAAAATACTTAAAACTTCTTATATAAGATGGGGAAGAAAATTGTTTCTTTTTATACACTACTAAAAATGTGCTGCAAAATGTGATTCATAGTAGAGGAGATCATTTTTATGTTTAAGACGTTAACTATCTAAAGGACTCATTAGTAGAATAATAGCTATTTCTTATTGGGTGATGAACGATGCACCAGATATATATGCTAGCATTTCCTTCATTTTATGGGTGAGGAAATTAAGGCAAAAAGAAGTTAACTTCTCTGAGGGCTCATGACCAGCAAGTGGTAGAGCTGGGGTTTGAACTCAGGTGGTCTGGCCCGTGGATCTTATCACTACCTGATGGTCCCTTGTGCTTGTAAGGGGCTTGATGCTTCACTCAGACTTTCATAGAAATAGTCTCTTGCTGATCCAGGATAGCTGCCCCTGCTTACAGATGACTCTGAAACCCTGAGGGATCGAACAGCCAGCTCCAGGTCTCCCAGACCCGAGCTGGAGCACTGGGCTCCACACCTGTCTAGGCCTGGCTCTTTTTCTGCACACAGGGATGCCTGGGTCCCACTTGCTGGCCCTGATGGGAGCAGCTGGCTTTCCAGAAGGAACAGGCTGATCTGAACCGGGGGGAATGAAAATGCAGCAGGGCCACCACCCCTGAGCTGCTGGGGAAGAACGGAAGACAGGCAGATTTGGGGATGTCACGGCATTGCATCTAGGAATGGGGTGCTGGCCTGAGCCACCCTTCATACAGTGTAGGGTGGTGAGGTTTCGATGATTTTAAATAACGAAAGGGAATAATAGTGACTGATAGGTCCGAGTCACAAGCAGAGTGTTTCACTCTATTTCTAGCTCACACCAGGAGTAATGGGACTGATATCGGCCACAGGCTAGGTTCTGGGCAAAACCCTGATGTCCCTGAGCTTGTCTTCAGAACCATCTCCTTCCCCTTTAGATGCTTTCCCACCCCATGCTCCGTCAGGACACCAGGACCACCCCCAAGGTCTCCCTTCTGTGGGCTACTCCCTGAGGGGAGACTGTTTTCATTTTTCCTTTCAGCATCAGAACTCACCTGTCCCATGTCCCACTCCCCTGCCCTGATGTCCTTTCCCCCTGCCTCCTCCCCAAGCTCTCCGCAAAGCTAGAGCCTTCAGCCTTCCAACGTAAATGCCGATGCCTCTTGATCTCTGCTAAGTCGAGGATCTTTCTCCTTTTCCTGTGTCCTCACTTTTTTACACTTTCTGTGCACAAGGACCAAATTTTGCTTCATAAATGTCTAACTATCCCCCTTCTTCAGGCAGCATCCCGATTGGAATTGTCTTTGTACAGCCCCCAGCCCCTCCAGAGCCCAATGGCCGTGCTGAGCAGACGACCCTCTCGCATGTGGGAATGAATGGATGCTCACGGGCTAATAGCCCAGTCCGTCCGTGCCTGCCTTTGCTCGAGGTCCATCTCTAGCAAGGTCAACTGTACGGAAGACAGAGCCGTTTGATGCGGACGAGATGTTTTGTACCCTTAAGCCACGTCCCATGAAAGGCTAGCATTCCATCCTGCAGAGGAAACAAGAGCTGCGTTCGCCTTCATTTCAGAGGGTGGCTGCCGTCCAGATATTGTAAAATGGCAAATGACACACAAGTCACTTCTATTAAGCGTTGGACTCCTGAGCCCCTCCACTTGGGCATATCCGATGTCATGGCATTGATCACAGTTGCAAGCCCAGAGTCGGCTACTCAAAGTCGTTTCATTGACTCGAAGAGGGGTTTATTTCAAACCGAACAGCTCATGAGCACGCACGAAGAAGGATGCTGCTCAATTTCCTCACCTCGTCTCCTCACTCTAACCACAAAAGCCTCTCCACTGCAGAGAAGGGCTATTTTCTTTCTCTCAAGCCTTGTTCTCATTCTTCTCTGTGGCAAGAAAGGTGATTGGATATTGGGATTTTAAATGGTTTTGTCTGAAAGTCATTTAAAATGGAGCCGAAATTTCAACAGGACTGGGTGTCGAGTAGAGACGCACTCGAAAGGAGAGATGGGGGTAGCAATCCCCGCTGATAACTTGGAGGGGGACAGCAGAGGTCCCCCACATCTGTCCTAATGAACAGAAAAGGGTCCCTGGCCTGATCCCTGCCACTATTTGTACAAACCCTCCTGAACGGCGTCTTTTCAGAAATGCTTAAGGATATGCCGTTTTCTTAATACGTTTCCCTTTCCACTGTTTCGGCACCATTTGATTTGTTCCAGCAATCCCCAACTCCCTTTTTTTTTTTTTCCCAAATATCTAGAGGTAAAATTGAACACATCTGGTTGGACAATATTCACCACATTTAAATCCCCAGGGCCTCAGGCAATGAGGTTTTACCGCGTTTCAAAGCAGAGCCCTAACGTGGAATTCTGCAATGGCTGATTTCGCTGCGTCCCCGTAAGGAGGCTGCAGGAAATTCGGCAGCTGGGCAGCGCCATGCCTTCTGGAACCCTGACACCGTCTATGACCGTCCCCCGCCCCCGCCCACTGAGTTGCTGAATGTTCCCTCCAGGACACCCTGGAGCACAGCCATATCCGAGGCTCATTATGATCTTCTAGAATGAAAAGGCCTTTGATTATTCAGAGTGCAGGTCCCTGGGGAAGCCCCAGCGCGCAGACATCCTCTCCTGGTTCTCAGTTCATATTGTGTGTCACCTGTGGGAAACACAGGCACCAGCTCTCACATTTCCCTCCGCTCTCCCACGGTCTTGCGGTTTGTCGCTGAGGTTTTTCTTCTTGGTGTTTTGTTCTGTTGTGTCCCCAGCTAGTGCTAAAGAATCTTCCTTTCCCATCTGTCTACTTACATCTATTTTCTGGGTATATAGCTTCTGCTTTATAGCTTTTTCCTTCATGATCTCAGATGCAGCCACTCCCCACATGCCCACCCCACACACACACACACACACACACACACACACACACACACACACACACACACACACGCCCTTCTTCAGGCCATCCACCTGCCTCTGACATCCACCCACTGTCCTCTTTGTCAAGGGGTAGCCAGCCTATACTGAGCTAGGACTCGTTATTGAGTCATAGAAACCAGGCAGGCCCTAGAGGTCTCTGTACCAAACCCCCTACGAGGCAGGTGGGGCAACTGAGGCCGGAGGAGAGAAGCTGATTCCTCCCTCCCCAGCCCCATCACAGCAGAGGGGCAGAGGGGGCTCACTTCCACCCTCCCCTGGCCTAGTGCAGGTCATGCCTGGTCCCCTGGGTTTTCTGTGGGGAAGAGAGCACTGTGTGTCCTGCAAGTCCTCTCCTGGGTCCTCAGCTTTCCCATCAGTGACAACCCAAACTAACCCTCAGAACGGGACTGAGTTCAACCTGGAGCTAGCCCTTCGACGAAACGGCCTGCAGGTTTAGGTTGGCAGGGATTCATTTTTTTTTCTTCTTCTTTTAATTACAAAAGTAAAGCATGGTCACTGAAAAAATATCAAACTCAAATGTGTACAGTAAAAAGTCAAAATATGTTGCTTTCGATATCTTCTCACGCCCCTGCTCACTCATCATAGAAACGACAAGCCCTGCTCGTGTATTCTCTTTCCTCCCCAACCCCTGCCCCTGAAAACAACATTTAGCCTTGTCTCTCTGTGCCACTCCGCCATCTCGAGTAAAATTGTGCCGTGGGTATGTACTGTGTGGTGCTGAGCTGGCCACCTGTTCCGGTTCCCGGCTCCCTCCTGCCAGCCCGTCAGCTGCCTGAGAGCAGGGATGCTGCACCCTTTCTCCGTCCCTCTATCCTGGGACGAACGTGGCCTGTGGCATCGCGAACAACACCGATATTTCTCAAAGTGACCTGAACTGGCCTGTGTCTCCCGCACGTTGCCCACCCTCTCCCCAAACCTGCCCTTACCCTCTCCCGATTATGGTTCTTCAAGTAACCACACTGGGCCAGTGCTGACTGGGTGGGCTAGAAAAGAGAGTGGCTCTACTCCCGCCCCGATGGGTGATGTGAGGATGTAGGGCAATGGTAGGGTCTGGGGAAATGTGTGTCCCTATCACCCTCCCTATTAGCCAGTGGGGAAGGAGGGGCAGTGTATGGGAGAAACCACCAAGGCTTTCTCGTCTGTTAGGGTTCACAGAAAAACCAATGAGAGAGTGGAGGAAGCTGAAGGCCCTTGGCTTTTGGGGGAAGAAGGTCTGGGTGTGCGTGGCTGTCCTCGGGGCCGGCTTAGGCAGGAGCTCCTGGGCCTGGCCATGGACATGCTCATGGAAGGGAGCTGTCACTTAGCGGTGTGCCCACCGTCCTCAGGTCCAGGCTTCTGCTCAGGGCAGCTGCAGGCCAGGGAAAGCCAGCAGAGCTGAGGGGACCACAAAAGGCGGCCGAGAAAGCCACTGAGAAGGCAGCATGGCGGACAAAAGGGGCCGAGGTGCCATTCGCACGTCTCTCTCTCGCCACCTGGTGCCTTCTTCAGCATTCCCATTTGTAAAATGCAGCTAATGGCCTTCCATCTGCCTGCCTCACGGGGCTGCTGAGAGGGTCAGATAAGACACTGTGGGAACTTGCCTCATCCTAGAGAGTGCTGCACAAGGCACGGGGTCCCGTGGTGATAGCAAGTGCCGTGAGACCTCAAATGCTATAAACGACAGCTATCAGATCAAGAGGTGTGACCCCAAGCTCATGGTCCAGGAGGATCTGACTCTGAAACTTCCTCTCTCCCCACCCAGGGCAATCCCTCCTCTCCCGGGTGCTGGAGAACTGTGAAGACGTGGCTGACTTTGATGAGGTAGGTAGGGTGCCCTTCCAGACAGCTCAAGCCCTGAGCCCAGGGGGAAACGAGCACTTCCCTGCCTCCTGGGGGCACACTGGGCCCAATCCTGGGAGGCCGGCCTGCTCAGGGCTCCTGTCTCTGGTTGGCTTCCTGGGAGGGAGCCTCCCTCTCCCCATCCACCCAGACTCCTGTCAGGGGCCTCTGACTAGGAGAGCGACTGACACGGTGGCAGTCCAGGCCCCGCCAGTGGCCTGCTGCCCAGGGCTTTTCGTTGTCTCTGGAGAAAGGGCCCCCAGCCGAGGGCCCAGCAGGCCTTGGGGAGGGCTCCTTCCCTGTGTTTCCCTGGGCAGGAGGAGGGCCCAGTCTGAGCTCACCTGGCTTCCAGCAAAGCCAGTCTCACGGGGACCTCACCGCTTTCTCTCTAAAAGCTAGTGAGGTACCTCCTACTATGTCTCCCCAGAAGCCTCCCCCGCACCCTCTGCCCGCTTTTGAATCTCAGGCTCAGAAGGCTGAGTTTTGCCTCAGTGTATGACCCATTGTCTCATGAATCCCTAAAAGGCCCACTCTTGTTCTTATGTATGTTTGTATTTATGTATGTGTGTATTGTTTTATTCCCACATTCTTTCCCTCCATATACAACCATTCTAATGTGCTTAACATATATCTTTTGGTCCTGTGTGTTCTTGCAAAACTTTTATTGTCTTGTGAGCATATAATTTATGTTTACTTAAGTGAAATCGTGTTTATACATCATTTTGTTATACTGACCATGACTCGTAAGTTCCATCACTCTTGCTATGCTAACCTGTTGCTTCTACCTGCTGCGTGATGCTCCGTGGAACCCATCCAACATATATTGGGGTGACCAACCATCTTGGTTTGCCTAAGATTGAGGGGCCTCCTGAGACACAGACTTTCAAGGCTCAAAGTGGAAAAGTCCTGGTCAAACTGGGGTGGGATGGTCACCGTACACATTTGACCTACTCACGCCCCCAGTGAGGAACCCCCAGCTTGCCTCCTGCTCCCCACCACCAGAAATGTGATGACTGTTCTTATGCATGCCCCCTTCGGATCTGCGTGATAGATACACTTAATCTGACCCAGCACTGCCATGCCATGGTCTACACTCCCACCACCGGCGCATGTGGAGTCCTGTTTCTTACATCCTTATCTACACCTGGTGTTACCCAGCTTTCTGATGTTCACCAGTCTAACTGGTAGCTCATTTTGGTTTTAACGATACCTTTAAAGTTTTTGCTCGTAAATTGCCTGTTCATATTCTCAGCCCCTTTTGTTTTTCCTATCGGTATAGCTATCTTTTTCTTATTGATTTACAAGAGCTCTTTGTATGTTTTAGATAGTAACCCCTTATTGGTTTAGATATTGAAAATATCCTTCCGCAATTGCCATCTAAGCTATTAATTCTGTCCCTCGTGCCCCTCATTGACTGGAAATCTTTAATCCTGGTCTGTTTTCAAGTTTTGCTGAAGAAGTCTTTACACTCCTCTAGGTTAAAAATATTTTCTATATTTTCTGATTTTATGATTGTATATTTTACCTTGTACGTGGTTTTAGGTGGGGGTCTAGTTTTATTTTCTTCCATACAAAGAGTTTTTTCCTAACATTAGCTTACTAAGCAATTACCTTGCCTCCATTTATCTTATGTCAAGGTCGATGTCTGAGGCTCCTATTCTATCCCTATTTGTCTATTCTTGAACTTTACCACACTGCATTAATCAAGATGGCTTTTTTGTATGTCTCAATATCTTTACTCTTTTTTAAAGTTGACCGATTTGTGGAACTTTATCATTCCAGATCAATTCTAAAGTAAGTTTATCAAATCCTTCCAAAAATCAGCTGGAATTTTGATTAAACTTCACTGAATTTAAAAATTAACTTAGGAAGATGTCAATTTTTTATAATATTAAATCATCTATTCAAATTATCTACCATTCTTTACCAGGATTTTAAACTGTCCTACATAGAAGTCTTATGCATTTTAAACTATTTTCTAGATTCTTTATAATTTGGTTGTAATCATGAATGGTACCTTTAATGGCATTTTTTAGTTTATTATTGCTGGCATAGAGAAATGCTTTCCTTCCTTTATAAGTTTCTCTTTTATCTGGTAATTTGCTGAACTTCCTTATTTGTTTTAATAGGCTGTCTATTGACACTGTTTTTCTTGTGTATATGATAATATTATCCACAAAAAGAAATGTTTTGTCTCTTTCTTTCCATTCTGACCTTTTTACTTCTTTATCTTTCCATAGAGTATTGGCTATGATCTCTAGTTCTATATTAAACAATAATGGTGATGGTAGATATTCTTTCTCTGTTCTTCACATTAAAGAAATAAAAGAATTCGAGTTTTGTAATTAAGTATAATTATTGTAACAGGATCTTACTAGTTAATCTTGTCTTCCTAGTTTAAGAGCATTTATTATAAAAACATTATTATAAAAAGTTCAAAGGTTGTTGAACTGTATCAAAAGCTTTTTCTGCATTGCTTGAGACAATCACAATTTGCTCCTCTAGTATATTCATAAGATATTATTTTTAATACATAGTAAATTCAGTTGGCTAATATTTTTATTTAGGATTTTTCCAGTTATGTCCATAAAACTTTTATAATTCATTAATACTTAGAATTTTCTGGAACAACATGCATAAGATAGGAATCTGCTTTTCCTTGACATTTTAGAAGAACAAATGTAAAAACATCTAAGTCTGGACAGTTTGGGGAAGGAAGTTCTTTGTCTTCCTTTTCAATTTCTCCATGTTTTCTTGCACCAATTTTGGATTTTTATATGTCATTAGGTTTTCAAATTTATTAGCACATATTTGACATAATGTTTTAAAATGTTTTAAAACTTTTTGTGCCTATAGTTATTTTCCCCTTTTTATTCCACATATCATTTTTATGTCATCTCTCTGTTTTTCTTCATCAGTCCTGCTAAAGATCTGTTTATCTTTATGAAGAACCAGCTTTGGATTCATTCATCTTTCCTGTTGTTATTTTCCATTTCAGCAATTTTTGCCCTTTCCTTAATTATTTCCCTTCTATATTCTTTTGCTCTGTGACTCTTTGAATAGTAAACTATTCAAACTATTCAAACTATTTTGAATAGTAAACCTGTTATTTTTAAGTTTTCTTGTTTCTTAATAAATGTATTTTAAGCTATAATTTTTACCTGTATCTTATAAAATTTTATACGTAGTGTTTTCATTATTATTCAAATATTTCTAACATCCCTGTATGATTTCCTCTTAAACCCACGAGTATATAATAATATGTTATTTATTTTCCAAATATATATGACATTATAGCTCCTTATTTTCTTCGTTTCTATTTTTATTGCATTACAATCAAAGAACATAGTAATAAGATATTGATCCTATGGAATTTGTTGAGACTTCTGTTATGGCCTAATTCACAGTCACAAACGTTCCCTCTATTTAAAAGGAATATGTTCCATGCAGGTTTCTATATATAGTGCAATATATGCTCAAGCTTATATTATTTTCTATAAGCTTACTAGTTATATTATTCAATCTTCTGCTTCTTTTTCTCTGCTTGATCTATCAGTTTCAAAAAAATGACTGTAATAAAATCTACTACTACAATTGTTGATTTGTATATGTCTCCCTACAGTTCTGTCAGTTATTGCTTGATGTATTTTGAAACTGTATTATTAGTTGCCTATATGCTCATGATGACTGTACCTTCTTGTCTATTTTTCTTTTACCAGTAATTAATATCCTTTTTTGTCGCTTATGATTTTTTTATTAGTTTCTATTTTGTCAGATATTAAGATTGCTATCTCAGCTTATTTTGATTCATTTGCCTGCTACATCTTTTTCAACCTCTTATTTTCTTGGTATTTTTTCCATCTTTTTATTTTTAATATTGCTGTGTTTTTAAATTTAAGTGTGTCTTCTTAGGGTATGCATTATTAGGTTTTATGTCCTTACCTTATATGTGAGTCTTTGTGTTTTAATGAAGTAGTTTCACCATTTACATGTATTATCATGGCTACCACCATCTTAATTATATTTATAAGGCTTGTTTCCTCCGCCACCTTAATTTATACTTTCCACTTATTGTACTTTTTGTTTGCTTGCTTTTTTCTCATTTCTAGCTCTCCATTGGATGGATCAGGTTTTCTTCGGTTAATTGAAAAGTGATACATTCTATTTTTGCTTGTCATGTTTATGTATCTCTATTAATAGCTTAAACAAAACAATAATGATAATTTCCCTTAACATGACAAGTACTTTAATACTCTCTCATACCTTTTTGATTTCCCTACCTCAGCCCACACCCTCAGGCTGATATTATCCAGATTAGAATTTTGATTCAAGGTTCTTATGGATGTGTGTTCTCTTTTTCTTTTATTTGTTCTAGCTTTTTTTTTTTTTAAGATAACAAAAGTCTTTACCAAGAAATTTGACCACCTTTACTTCTCATATCTCTCAAAGCATCTCTTGGAATTGTTTTTCTTCCCATTTGAGTACTTCTTCCAAAAGCGTTTTTAATTTGTGCTTTTGTGGAACAAGCTTTGTAAATCTAAGAGTATTTTTCTTATTTCTTCTCATTTGAATAAGAGTTGCACTAGATTTAAAACTCCTTCGCAACTGCAAAAATAACATTCTTGTAACTCTGTAGATGACCGTTTCTTTCCATCTGAGGGGAAAAAAGTGTATTTCTTTGATCTTTGAAACTCTTAAATTAGTATAATGCATATATTGTAGGTTTCCTTATCGCTCCTGGTATGCACTATTTTGTGAGCCCTTTCAAATCAAAAGCCTTTCATCTTTCATTTATTATAGAAAATTCTATCTCTATTACTTTTTAAAAATATTCTTTCCATTCGGTTTTTATAGTGGTCTCTCCTCTGCAACTCCAATTATCAGATGTCAGTATTTCTACTTCTAGCTGCCGTTTCTTAGCTTTTATTTTTATTTATTTATTTATTTTCTTACTTATTTAGTATCTATAAATCTTTTCCTGATGTCTTCGGAGGGACTTCTTCAAATTGATCTTCAAAATTTACTAATTTGTTCTTTTTTATTGCTAATATATGTCTTTATGGTCCATTTGTTCTCATGACCCTGCTCCAGTTGGTACCCACTGTTTAGTGTGCTGTCTTTCTTTTATAGGAAGGTCCTCTCCAAGTGTCTCTTTACATTACCCTGTTCGAGTACCGCTGGTATGAGCTATTCTGTCTTGTAACAAGTATCGGGGAAGCATGGGAGGCTGGCTGTGCTGGTCCCTAGGGGTCATACGGTGGGACGGAGTTCCAGGGAGGGCCCTAATCACCAGAGAAACAGAGTCAGGATCTCATCTCTGAGCCTTTAAAGAGAAGCAGGGTTGACAGAAGGCAGTCCTGAATTTATAAGAAACTAGCTTTGGGGGCTCACTGAGAGAAGGTATGAACAGGTGGTCGATCAACACCTATTTCCATCCATCCTCATCCCACCAGGGCTGTCGTCACAGTTTTCCTTAGTTCAAGAACAGGCAACAATTGCCCCCAAGTAACACCAGGCAGAGGAAAGAGCAGAACAGGCAAGGACTTCCTCCGACCAGCTCTCCACTGCAGCTTCCACCCACCCTGGCCCAACCGGGCAACCTCCATCTTCCACTCACACGTACCAGCCCAAACAGCCTTTGGTCTCCCTGGGTTGCCCGTGCCTGTTTGTCTATTCGTTTGTTACTTCCTGGAATTCATATTTCCCTCTTGCTTCTGTAGCTTCTCCAGGGTTGACTTGGGGATGAGAACCAATAGTCTCAAGTTACCATCTTGGCACAAAGAAGAAGCTCTGCTATGACTCCCTTCCCACCCCCACCGCCCCCCCCGCCCCCCACAGAATAGCTCACTTCTTCTTTCCTAGATTTTGTCTCTTATATCTGGCTCTTTTTGGGCTGGGAAGGGCTCCATGGCAGACTGTTCCCTTACAGGCTGGCATTTAGCTGAGCAGCCATCGACTGGGGGGCCACTCAGAACCTCCATCTCCTCCTCACCCTGGTCCCATCCCAGTTGGTGCCGTTGTGGTCCATAGGCCCAGAGCTGCAGACACAGAGGAGCAACCATTGGTCATCACATCCCCTAGGCTATGCCCTCTCCGAGGAGACTTCTTTTCTGGATGTGTCCCTTTCCTGGCTGTGTGAATTTCTATCTCAGTTTCTGAGCCTTACTTATCACTTTAGTCAAATGGAGCTGGTGATGGGTATAAAGTCTCATTGTAAAATAAGGAACAAAATGAGGGATTTTCGTGACAGTGAACCATTGCTGGATTCTAAGCCAGCTGTCTTGGCCTCAGTCTTACCTCAGTACAGAATCTGCCCATTCCTTTCCTCTGCTTATTTCCTCAGTCAGAGCCCCAAGAGGCAGGGGCTGGTTAGATGAAGATGCGGATAGCCTGGCCCAGTTTCTCACAGTCCTGCCTCCCTGGGCCTCTGCTCCAAGTTGGCCAGGCAAAACATCTGACTCCCTCCTTCTCACCAAGACTCCTAGGGGACATGTCCAGGCCTCCAGCAACCTGATGCCCATTTCAAAAGTACCTCCACTCCTTTCCATTAACTGTACCCTGGGACACCTGAGCCACAGGTATACATGACATTCAAAGTTAATCACCGTGTCCTTCCTCTACCCAACACTACCCAGCCCAGGGCAGGTGGAATCAGTTCCTGCTGCCCCCAAGCACGGGACCACATTCTGAGCACCTGTTGCATGTCAGGCCTTGGGCTAGAGATACCCTAGAGGGAGAAGCAGGCTCAATAGCACAGGAGGATGTGAGCAGGCACTTGGGCATGGGGGAGCCCCAGGTCATTGCGGAGAGATGGAGGAGGCGAGAAGCCAGGGAGTTATAAGTAAAAGCACACAGCCATGTCAGACAGCAGCCCTGAGAGAGGGAGGAGGGTTCTCACCTGGGAAAATTCTACTCAGCCATGAGCGGACAGGAAGTTTCTGGCTATCACAATGGGGAACCCACTGGTGCTTAGTGGAATGGGGCAAGGCTGCTAAATGACTTGTGGTGCTCAGGCCCTCCCACACTAGAGGGACCTGTGGGTCCTATTCCCCTCCCTCCCCCCCAATCCCGGCAGCCCCATCGGAAGATCATGACACTGTCCTGCTTCCTGAGCAAGTCCCCTTCCATCCGATCTCCACAGCAGCCTACAGGGGATGAAACCTGGGCTCGGAACACGTTTCCTTCCCAAGGTGACAGAGCTGTAAGTAGCGAAGCCAGGTTTCTAAGTCCAGGCTTAGATTGGATTCTAAGCACTCTCCGGGTTCAGCAGTAGAAAGCTGCTCCCGGGCCTGACCCTCGCAGCCCCTGCAGGACCTTGCTGGGGTCTCTCCACGCCCCCTGCCTGGGTCTTGCCAAAGAAAGCCTGGAATTACACCCATCCATGCTTACACCTGTCTCCACAGAATCTGGGATGGACAAGTCCCAAACTTCCCTCGCTGGCCCTTGAAGGAACCTGCCTGTCAGTTGGTCCAGAGCAAGCTTGAAAAAGTAACCTCAGCTGCCCTTGCAAAACCTTCGAAGGCTTCTTGTCTTTCCAGAAAGTCTCTTTTCTTAGCCTTTCTGTATCCAGGGCCTTTGGAAACCAGCTCAGTGAGGTACAAAACACACTAGCCTGGGGGTCACGAGACCTGGGCTAGAGTCTTCTGTGACCTTGGGCTGGCCACTCAGTCTCTCTGGGCTTCAGATTCCCTTTTGGTAAAATGGGGATATACTCCTTGCTCAGCCTGCCTTGCAGGACTGTTTCATGGCTGGGGGGAAAAAATAAAATAAAAGACAAGAAAACAAATGTCTCTCCCTCCTCTGCTCAGACAAGGGTGAAAGGGCTGCTGCAGGCTGGGCTGAGGAACCCGAGTGGGGAGGAGGAGACAATGGAAGAAAGACAATGCTCTGGACAGTGGGTGGAAACAGCGCCTGGATGAGGTGTCTCCTTTCCCAGAGGCTGGAACCTGAGATCCTGCATTTAACCCACAACTCCAGAGATGAGAGGGAGAGGGAGAGAGAGAGAGAGGCAGGTTGGTGCCAGGCCAGCAGCCAGCAAAGATCCCTGCCCTGGGGGAAGTGGAATGGCCACACCAGACCCACCTCAAGCCAATTTACTTCGGCTCTTGGCCAGGCCCCATGTGGCCCAGACCCCACAGGAGAGGCCAGAATAACAATACTACCTATGGGACTAGTAAGAAGACCAGCTGCTATTTGCTGAGCATTTAGCGTGTGGCAGGATGGGCTGAGAGTTTTACACAGCACTATAACTTAGGGCAACTCAGTGGGCCGGTATCATCTCGGGTGGAAAGTAGGCATGCCAGAATTTGAACCCAAGCCCATCTGACTCCAGAGCCTATGGCCACTTGGCAAAGAGGACAAGGCTTAGTCTTGCACTCAAGGGGCTCAGTCCAGTGGGGAGATGGACCCAGAACAAAGATGGACAATGGGCCCTTTGAGCCCAAAGAAGGAAGTCACCAGCCTGGTGATTGGAGGGTCAAGGAGACCTGATCTCATCTGCTCACTTTGCTGTTACCTGGGCTGTGAGCTCTTGGGGCCAGGACTGTACCTATCCGGTTCATCATTGGCTTGGCACCCAGCACAGGGCTCAGAGAATATTGCCAAGTGAAAGAATGAACAAAAGAATGAACCTAATTTGAGTCTCGGGTTTTCCATTGTACGCTAAAGCTTTGCAACACACCCTAAGATGTCTCCCTCTACCCCACCCCCATAAAACCTAGAGGACTGTCCCTTTAAGGATATTGTGTTGCTGATTTAGATTGGTTCCAGACCCAGTCTACAAAGGCCAGGATAATCCAGGTCATTCTCCACTCTGCATTAGGGAAACCTCTCCAGGAGGCCTAGATCGTTGGGGTTGATAGGGTGAAGGGCTCTTCCACCCTGGCCAGCACCAGCCAGCTTGCAGCCAAGCCTAGAGCTGACAAAGTGGGTCACAGCTCCACACTCCTAGGGGCCCCGAGACCCCTTAGACAAAGGAGAGGGGAAAACAGAGGAAACAGCCAAGGAAAATTCAAACCAAACCGAAGCCCATGCCTCGGCTTCTAAGGAGGCCAAATGGGAGTGGCAAAGAGCACACCCGGGTTCAGAGTCCCACCTTTAAGTCACTTCCCTTGAGCTGGGAGGCTGGTTACAGGCTGCAAAGCCCCACCTGTTCCAACCTGCAGTGGGAGAGGGTGGAGAAGTAGGGGATGGGAGGGAGCTGATCTTTGATTTCATCAGGAAGGTCTTTCCCCTGAGCAGTGGTCCTCAAACTTGGCCCCACGGGGGAATCACCTGGGAGCTCTTACCACACCTGGACTCCGCACAGAGATGCTGATTTAATCAGTCCACACTAATCAAATGCAGGTCAGGCCTGGTGATTTTCTAAAGCTTCTAGAAATGATTCTAATGTGCAGACAGGCTTGAGAATCACTAAGAGAAAGGGAGACAGAGACAGAGAGAGTTAGAGACAGAGAGATAGAGAGAGAGAGAAAAACAGAGAGAGAGACAGAGAGAGAAACTAATATAAGATTTAAATGGACGTGATAAGAAGATGGCAGAGGAGCAAACAGGAGAGAAGGAAAACGGAGAAACGAAGGAAAAATGTGGTGTGGGTGGAAAATGGGGAGACGGAAACGTGAGGAACGGGAAGAATACTCCTTCGGAGAGGAACAAAGCTTATGGGACTTGAATGTCAACGGTAACTGAAAAAAAACTTTAACCGAAGCAAAATTTTTTAAAAAAAGAAGCTTGCGAGACTCACTCGGGCCTTGCCTTTCTCTGGGAAGGGCTCAGCCCTCCCTGCTCCAGCATTTACTTCCTCATGTTCTCTCCTCCTGACACTCCTTCCTGCAAAAATTCCCAAAAGGCCTCACTCAGCCCCATTCCCAGGTCTGCTTCCTCCGGAGTTGCATCTCCAGGCAGGGCGCCCTGAGGCACCTGTCCCCAACCCTCCCTGACTTCCCCCCTCGCTACTCAGCAGACTGGCCCACGACCCCCAGCCTTTCATTCCTACGGGCCCTTTTGACCCAACACACTGCACCCCGCCGAGCACTAGGCAAGTCAGCCGTTTGGTGATGAGGGAACAAAAGTCACACGCGCTTTCCTTCTCTGGGTCCCTTTCCTTTGAAATGACTGCGGCTGTTCCTGTGAGGACCGAGTTAACGTCACTGTTCAACGCACCCTTTTGGTGCCATTTCCACGGTCTTTTTCCATTTTTTCTTAATTTTGCTCTCCTTTTAAAGCCAAAATCCCACCCACAGACCTTCAGGCGAATCAAACACTCCTACCCCCTTTATTCCAAGAAAACCAAAATCTTGGTGGCTCCCCTAGCCCTCTCCCACTTAGCACTACGGTGCATGAGTCGGGTTTTCGTGAGCTGGTTTATTTCCCCAGAGCCCAGTAAAGCAACTTCATTAAGAAAACTGCATACTCGGCTGAGCTGGAAGCATCCAAACCGCGGGAGCAGAAGCGGGAGCAGAAGCTGCTTAACGAGGCCTGTGGGCCAGGCCAGGCCGCTCCTGCTCTCTCCTTCTGAGTCCAAGGCCCTGCTCAGAGCCCCCTCCCTCCCCACCCTGGGCCCTCTCCCTTCCCTGCTTCTTCTGCCCTCTCCTGCCTGCTCCAGCTGAAATATCGGTGGGGTCAGGGGCCTCCCTGGGACTTGGCCAGTCCTGAAGAGAGGGGACAGTAAGCCCATTTTCCTGAGACAGGCCCTGCCCACACTGGGAGTGACCTTCCAGGCTGGCCTCGTGCCCCCCCCCCCCCGCCCCACACCATCCCCCGGTCCCCATTCTGGGAGAAGGGAGCAAGCTTTGATATGGCACAGTTGCAAGGTTGGCTCTTAAACGCCTCCCCAGGGCCTGCTCAACTACTAAGACCAGGTTCTCTGAATGCCTTACTTCTCTGAGCTGTGTTTCTCTGCCTATAAAAACAGGCCTATAAAACAGAACACTTTATCCATCTCTTGGGTTGTAGTAAAGGCTAAATGAATTAATGCATCTAAACCATTCAGACCCCTGCATGATGAAAAGTTCTCTATAAATGGCAACTATTGTTACTATTACTATCATTATTTACTTCTAGCCTATTGAGCAGTCTGAATTTGGTGGGTATGAAAATGAAACAAAATGTGAAAGTCACTGCCTTCTACCTGCTGTCAAAATCCCCCCTAACACCATCCCTCAGGGGTGGTCTGAGCAGGCCTCAGGGCTTTCTGAGCATTTTCAGTTATTCAAAGTTGATTTCAGAAGGGTCGATTGGTCTACCTGTTATCCTCTTTACACCTGGTCTTCTCCCTTTTCTCAGGCTTGTGGCTCAAGACGCAGGATGGGATGGGGATGCCGGCCCAGGCCCTCCACTCTCCTCCCACTCCAGCCGGGAGTGGGGGTGCATGGTCTGATTCGTGGTCTCTGCCATGGACGTGACCCTTCCTTGTGGTGTAACCACTTCTCTGATGAGCTCCAGCTAGCTCTGGAAGCCGTCAACGTGGCAGGCCTGCAAACTCTGGCTGTCTCATAGGACGCGGTGCGGGTGGCCTCTGTGGGACCTGAGTGGCCTGCCACACAGTACTGATTCCCCGCCTAAGAGACCTGGCTCTACCTCCCCCCCCCCCACCACCACCCACCCCCCGCAACTCCTGCCACCAGGGGGTAACGTCACAGCCTCACCCAAGCTGAGGACCTCTCTCCTGGCAGGCAGCCTGGGGTGGAGCATCAGAGACTTCCCTTCACAGCATCCACTTGGCCCACAGAATGTAAACTACATACTGGCTCCCAACGGTGGCACACCGGGCTCCTTCATGGCTGCCGCCCTGGCCCTGAGGTGCTCTGTGGGTCTCCTGAGAGGCTCAAGGGACAGAACAGTCAGTCTGCTGCCTGGGCAGATGTCACTGGGAACTTGCATGCCAGGTTCCCCTTCCTGCAGGTGCCTCAACCTCTCTTAGTCACGAAAACACCCCGTGTAGGAGGCTACTCTTTCTACCTTTCCCTTCCTGTCTTCTTTCACATCCTAGGGAGGAGGAGGGCTGGGTGATGGCTGTGGGTGGCGGGCCTTTAAGGAAGCCCTGAGGGAGGTGCCTGGCTCTGCTTATTGAGAGCTCTCTTTAGAGGATGGGTCCTTAGTACCTTTTGGCCTCTGTTTTGGGCCTTCACTGCCACCTCTAGGGCATCGGGAAAAATTCCACTCAACTTTCTGTTCATCATTGTTATTGATTTAGTAATGAAGCCAGGATAGAAGTGGTGAGTTAGAAACAGTGAGTTAGAGACAGGCTGTCTGTCCTCTGAGGTCCCGACCCTAATACAGGTAAACAGCTAAAATCTGTCCCCAAGGTTCACATTGCTGGTGTGAGGGGTGGTTTGACCTGAAAGCACACACCTCACACTCCAGGCAGAGCTTGGACGGGTCAGAATAATTCTGATTCAGAATGGCACTTGCTGTTGCCTGGGATCAGCTCTGGGTTGCACCAGCCACTCTCGAGTCCAGCCCAGCAGTTGGGAGGCAGTGGAGGGGCACTGGGCTGAGAGTCCGAAGTCCTGGTCAGTATTAGGTTCTCATACTTGCCATATGACCTTGAGCAGGTCACCAAAACCCTCCCAGCGACATCTTTGAAAGAAGAATGAGTAACACCACCCATGCTACCAGGTGGTAGTCAGAATTATATGAGACTCCAGGTCTGAACTTTGTCACGGTGCAGCACTGGGGTGACATGAGGGGCCATCTTACCAGGGATCCCCTCCCAGTCCCCACACCCTCCCTGTCATTTCCACCCAAGACCACAGCTGTCCCTCTCTCCCCAGACCTTCCGGTGGCCAGTGGCCAGCAGCATCGACAACAATGAGATGCTCGAGATTCAGATCTTCAACTACAGCAAAGTCTTCAGCAACAAGTAAGCACGGGGTAGGGGAAGAGAGGCGGGGCGGAGGGGCGGGGGTCCGGCCTTGCTCCTCGAGCTGCCCTCTCCTTTGGGTTTAAAAGGAGACCCGCACCCATAACTTGCCCTGGGGTTGACCTTCAAAGACCCTCCTACCTGCTTCCTCCTGTTGTCCTGGAAGTCTCCCAGCCCTCTCAAGCATTGTCAGCCAAGCATACCTCACCCTCCTCCTTCTGTCCCCAGTCCCATCACAGCTTCCTGTTCCCTTCTTTCAGTCTTCCTGTTACACCAGGCTGGACAACAGTTACCTATTAGAGAAGCTAACATAATGGCTGATGGTATCCTCCGTAGACCATCTACAGCCTTGAGGGCAGCCTTGTCACACCTGCGGCTGACAAGAGCTCTGGGGAAGTTTGGTGTGATGGTTTCGGGAGTCAGGCAAGCTGGAGCGCTCAGATCCCAGCCCAGCCATCTACCCCATGACCCTGGACAAGTTATAACCTCTTCGAATTCAGTGTACTTACCTGGGAAAAGGGTAAGTGCTCACCTCAAGGGTGAGCGGTGAGAACTGAGTGAGACAGATGTCTGTTCATTCATTCATTCCCCGTGTGTTTACTAAGCACCTACTGTGCGTCAGGCACAGAACCAGGCGCTGAGGACGGGGAGGCATCTACCCTCAGGGGAGCGTACACTCTGCCGACGAGTGCGGCTCCCATGTGAGCACCGTCAGAGGTTCAGTAAAAGTAGTTCCCAGCCTTCTCATGGGCGACAAGCAGAATTCAGAATGATTTGAACAGCCTGGAATGGTGACAAAATATCGTAAATGTCAATTTCTACCTTGGGTTCAAAACCCAGTTGCTCTCATACAAGCTGGAGGGCATCGCGCCTGAACAGCAACATGTCCGAAAGGCGCGGGGGTCTTATTCCCTGAGAGCTAGGTACAATGCGACCCTAGGGGAGACGACGAGCATGAGAAAAGCTGACTTAAAGCTAGGTGGTATTCATAGAAGCAGAGCGATCAGAGCAGGAGGCAAAGTTTCCACTTTCTCATGCCAGTGAGAGACAATACCAGTAGGCACCGGCTTGTAGACACCGGGGGAAGGGACTCAATCTTATTTTATAACAAGGGAATGAGAGCCTGGAGGAGAAAATCACAGAGGACATGTCCATCCATCCATCCATCCATCCATCCATCCATCCATCCCTCTTGCCAGTCTTTCAGTCACTCATCAAACCTTTACTGAGCAAATTACTCTGCACCAGGCAGACTCTGTGCTAGACACCGAGGAACTAAGATGCCGGTTTAAGGCACTGTGCCTGTCCCCTAAGAAGGTGTTCTGCCATGTGGAGGAGGAAAGAGATGTGCCTAGAAGCAGGACCAGGACCAGGCTGCGTCGTGGGGAGACGGCTATGTTGGGGGAGGGCTGGCAGAGAGCGGGCCGCGCCATTTTCGAGGGGGTTTCTGAGTCAGGAAGGGCTGAACCAGGGGGCGCTGCTGGGACGCCATGGTTTTCCTTGGGAACCTGCAGATCTGGGTTGAGTATGGGGTGGGCATTTCAGGCCTGCTGGCAGGGACACTGTGAAGGTGATTAAGGCAAAGGGGCCTTCCCACTTGGCTCTCAGGATGTCACACCATTCAAGCAGCTAGCTGTCTCTGACACCCACAAGAAAGGTTCATGAGACCCTCACTGGGGCCCCCAAGATGAAGCATGGCCTTCTTCCCTGAGTTGAGAGACCAGGTGACCTGTGAGGACAGGAGAAATAGGAACAGGAGCAGGGCCCATGTACACAACAACGTAGACGCGGAGGAAAAAGCAGAAAGCTGAGGGCCAGGAAGGGCATCGGGCACCCCAGTGGGGACCCATAGGTAGGTGGCAGAGCATCCAGGAGCCTCAGAGCTCAGCCAGTGCAACCCTTGCTGTGCAGATGGGGAAACTGAGCCTCAGAGAGGATACTGAGGCCACATGAGTTGATAATGGTAGAGCCAGGCTAGGATGTCTTCTTTCTCCCCTTCTTAATCCTCAAACTCCAAGAAACCAGGTTATGTGAGCAGTTATGGTAAAAGACTGGTAAATCGTTTACGAGATAGGCTGCTGGGTCAGCCACGGAAATGCTAGAAACCTTTGAAGCATCAAAACTCCTGCTATAAACAAATCAGAAGTATTTGGTAAATTGTTTGGGAAACTGACTATCGTAATAATGGATATGCTGACGTTTAAGACTATAATTACTTGTTCTAAAATGCCAACAAGAGGCAGACAGATGGAGGGGTGTCTTATTCTAATTCTCTTCTTTCCCTCTCCCTGCCCTGCCTGCCCCCACCCAAGAGAAGGCAGGATACCCCACGAGGGGCGGGGGGTGGCTGCACCTGGTGGAAGGGGGCCCTGCCAACTTCCTCGGAAGCCTGAAGAATGTCAGAGCTGGGGTGGGGGAAGGAGTGGCTGTCAGAGGAACGCACAGGGCCTGGCCGCCCTGATGCAGCCCAGTGGGGGCGGGAGTGGGGCAGCGGGGACAGAGTGCTTGAAGTCAGGAGGGGCTCACTCCCCACCTTGGAATCAGGACTCTGTTCCCAGAGCCAAAGAAAAGGCCTCTCTGGTGTTTGCCAGGATCGAGCCAGAGGGACGGTTGAGGCTGCAACCCCCTGCCCCCACTGTGGCCCAGCTCAGTCCCCAGGCTCCTTCCTTCCCATGGGGCAGCTGAGTTAAGGGAGAGCCTCTGGGGTTTGCATGGGCTTACCATCCAGCAAAACCACACCCTCTATTTGGGATGATGCCTGGCACCCAGCAAGCCCCCATGGCTTTGCACAATGAGTAAATGAATAAATGCCCCGTGGGGTCAAGAAGCAGAGGGTATATAGAGTGGGAGGGTCTGGGAGCAGGAATCAGAGTGGCCCTGTCTTCTCTGAAGAGTTCAAGGCACTCCAGGGTGAGAGCCAGTCACATGACTGATGATGCATTTGGGGAAACTGAGGTAAAGGAGTCTAGTGTGAGAAATGGGACCTATGGGCCTAATCTCTTCACTGCCTATCTCAGAGAAAGGGACTTGTCTAGGAGTGGAGAGCTTCTTGAAAACTGGCCCCTCACCACATGGTCCCAGGGGTCCCTGGGAGGAGGAGAAAATTTGAAAGAAGAAAACGTCCTCGTTAGAGACTAGGAGACCCTCAGGTCTGCTCTGAATGAGGTCCTCCTTCAGCACTTCCTTTGAGGACGAGGCGTTGGGCCCAGAGGATCTTACGAGTCTCCTTCTGCCTGACCAGAACCCTTGATGGGGGAGGGCCTGACCCAGCTGCCAGTCTCCTGGGGCTCCTGAATAATTCAGGAGCCAGGAGAGCAGTGGGGGCCTAGCCTCCCAGGGGAAAGCAATGAATTATTGACAGGTCCTGGTGCCTGGCTGCAGCTCTATTGTGGTCATTCTGTGGGCTGGTCTGTGCCTGAGGCCCCCTCCCTGGTAGCTAATCACCTGGGAATCTTCCTTGGGGGCCAGCGCAGCCTCCTGGGTGGCTGTGGGCCCCATGGGGAGTGCGGGCCCCATGGGGAGTGCTGTCTCTTTTCGCTGAGTAACTTGAATGGGCCACATGAGGGAGATTGTCAGAAGACAGTGGATTAGGTTCCAACATCTTCACCTAATTGCCTGGGGGAAACTGACTCCCAGAGAAGCCCTTACCCGGGGTCATACAGCAGCCTCAGGGCAGGGCCAAACCTCCTTCCTCAGAACAAGGGCCTTGTACCTCCATTACCCTGCTGTCCAAGGGGCATGTGAGCCGCCCCTCCTCACTGGCCCTGGATGGCCGCTCCATGCTGACCCGTCAGAGACACAGAAGCAGTAGGCAGACCCCGCTGAGTTTGCAGAGGGCAGCAGGGGTGGGAGGAGTTGGTTGGGGAGTCATCACGCACCCCAGAGCCAGGGCTTCCTTCCTGTCCACAGAGGTGGCCGAGGGGCAGCATTCTGCTGGAAGCAGCATTATAGCACTTGTTTTAAAGCTCATTTTCATAGCAAGCACTGTTTTTGCTTAGATAGCACATTATAGACCTGTAGAGAAAGCAAAGTTTTATACAAATTTTATAATAAAATAAAAATCTTCCTATTTTACAGAAGACTAAGGTATATCAATTGTCTACTTCAAAGGATACTTTTTCATTTCTATCTGGGAGGTTGGGGGGAACCATTAGATGTGAAAGCCCCCAAGCCATCACACAGGGGAGCGACAAGCTGATTCCTTGGCCAAGCCAGCTCCCAAGGTTCCAGCCCCGCCCTCTGGGCCTCAGCTGGGCCTCAGCTCTGTGAAGCTAAGCATCTGCCCCCGGAGCCCATCCTGTAAAGGAGACAGCCTTGCGCAGGCCCTCCACACCGCTGACACCCGAGTGCCTTGGTGTTTCATTCCAGTGTTCTCGCCACCACGCAGTGAATCCGGTGGCATCACCTCCTTTGGGGAGATGGGGAAAAAAAACAAGTTCAGAGAGTTGGAGAACTAGCCAAGTCACATAGCCTCCAGGTAACAGAATTCCCCTTAGACCCTGCTGGGCGAACCTACCTCTGTTTGACTCCAGAGCCCAGGCTCTTTCCACTGTCTACACTGCCTCTTCTTAGGGATGGCGTTCAGTGCTTACGTGGACAAGACTTGGGTCAGGGTGTGAGGAGTCGGGGATTTCCAGAGGCAGACAGCTTACCGTGTGGCTTAAGCAGTGGCAAAATGGACGAGCAGTAAGAGAGCTGTGGGGTAGTGGGATCCCATCACAAGGCATTAGGCAGGATGTGGAAGGGACCCCTTCTTCACGGAATGCTGGACGAGCTCCCCTCTCAGGCCCCTCTCAAGTCTAAAGGTCTTTGACTCTGACCTTTAAGCCTGGAAGGCGCTGGAGGTTTCTCTGAGCACTTGCAGGAGTGAGGAGGTAAGTGGGGGAAATAGCCCCATCCTGCCCCCTGGGGGTGTCTTGTCACATTGCAGCATCTCTGCTGATCTGCTTGGGCCTTCCTCGGCCTCCTAGGAAATCTAGAGAAAGATGTCCCCGAGCGCCCAGCACCCAACAGGTGCTCAGTGGCTCTGAGTAGAAACTAAAGCAGGCCAAAGGTCCAGCTGGCAAAGGGCAGTGGCAGAACAGAGGATTCCGAGTGTGCTCCCGGGCCAGCGTCACCAGCATCACCAGGAAACGTTGTCAGAAACACACTTCCTCAGGCCCCACCCTGAATCAGACTCCCTGGAGCTGGGCCAGTGGTGGGCTGGAGCTGGATCTTACCAGCTTCAGAGGGAAGATGCTACAAGTCTCCCCCAATTCTGAGTTCAATGACTTCACACGGGTAGCCTGAAATTGGCCATGGAGGTAGGAGGACCATGGACAACGTGGAAGTCACAGAAGCTTCTGGTCAGGCCTGCCCTTCCCTCCCCCAACCAGTCATTAAACATTTGCCAGTGCAACAGGGGTGGGTGGGTCCCCATCATTTGTGTTTTAACGGGCCTCCCAGATGATTCTTTCATGCTGATGTTTGAGAACCACTGATTTAGAACCAAAAGAGGTGAGGCTGAAGAAGGGCCAGGTCTGAGAAGCTCCTAGAAGCCTACTCAGGCTGTGGATGGAGGAATGCTGTGAGCGGTTCTGCCCTCTGTGAGGGAGGGTGGGCTGGCAGGTGAGGCTCCTGCAGGAAGCCTTTCCTATTCATCCAACATGGCTGCTCCTGCCACTCCGCCCCACCTCCCCCCACCCCATGTGAGGCTTTAAAAAAAAAAAACTGTATTTACCCTTTATGGCACTCAGGATGGTCTGAGATCAAGCATGTCTGTTAACGTCATAATTCACCTGACACCTCATCTCACCTGAATTTGCCATTAATTAGCTGTGTCTCATCCTGCTTTCTCAGCCTCTTCTTCCTTCTCCATAAATGAAGGACAGCGGGAGAGGGCCCCAAGTCCCTCAGTACTCACGCACTGTGGCTGTCCCCCTCAGCTTGTGCCCGTTAGTCAGAAATGGTGTGTGTTTTAATTTACCCCATGCAGTATCACCTTGTGAGAATCTCTCTCTGAATCCCTATTCTCTCTAGAGCAACAACCTTCAAACCACAGGGTGGAATGGGGTTCAAGTCAACATGTCAGCATTTATGGGGCACCCACCGTTGTTCATTAATTCAGCCAGCAGGTATTGAGATTCTTTCGTGTGCCAGAAACATCAAACGAAACATCAAAGAAGAAACAGTCCCTGCCCTAGAGAGGCTCACGGTATTGGGCACCCCCTCAATAACATCCGGACTGCTTTTAGGGTACTGACTATATGCTAGGCACTCTGATAAGAACTTGGCACAGAGGATCTGTTAGTCCCATAAACAACGACTGTCAAGTAGGGATTCTCAGCTCCTCTTGGGGGATATCTGGAACTCAGAGAGCATAAGTAAATCGCCTGGGAAACAGGTGACTTGCTGGTAAGTGTCAGGGCCGGATTTCAAGTCTGAGTCTCTCTGACTTTAAACCACTCTTCACAGCACTGCACTGCCTCTCCCTTGCTGTGCAACTGGGAATATGAGGATCCTGCAATCAGATAGTTCCTGCCCTCAAACAGAATGGAAGAATGAGCCAGTGGTGTCAGTGTGGGTAGAGACCTTGATCATGGTTAGGGATGTGGGAGCGGGAGGAGCTACTGGTGTGTCCAGGAACCTCTGGTCCTTCCCAACAGCCTCTATTCTGCTCTGCAGGGGCTCAGCTGAACCCCAAACCACATACCTGAGAAGCAAAAGGCTCCACTATTGTCCTGTCTCCCAGTCTGTGAACATTTCCCCCAATTGGTGTTCACTGCCCTTAAGTCAAACTCCTAGTTGTTAGGGGTCATGTACGTTCTTGGACATGCCACCTGGCCTTCTCCCACCCCAGCCTGGAGCCCGAGCAAATCCTCTCTCTCTCCAGCTCATTCACTTCCTTCCCAGCCACTCACAGACTCTTGGACTCCTCACTCTGGCCTCTTCACCTGACATCACCATGTCCCCCTGCCATTCACAGGCTCATTGGGACCTTCCGCATGGTGCTGCAGAAGGTGGTGGAGGAGAACCATGTGGAGGTGACTGACACGTTGATTGATGACAATAATGCTATCATCAAGGTGGGTGTGCCCCAGAGAGTCCCTGGACTTGCCTATTGTGGAGTCACATGGGGGTCTGCTTCACCTCCCACTACCCACAGTGTGATCTGGGGGATGCTCATCATACATGGAGAGATGAGGCTGGAGGAGGAGACTTAAGTCAGACTCTGCCAGAGCCCTCTGCCTGGTCGCTGCAGCCAGAGCCCTTGGGCACGGCAGGGTCCGCTGTCCCAAGGTGGACTTCGCAGCCCTTCTTGCAGTGAGAGGGCTCGAGAAGGGCAACTGGAGATGCCCTCCCTTCTCCCGAGTCCCCATATGGACTCACTGAAGAGCTCTCTCCAGTCATCCAAAAGCCAGGCTGAGCCCTGCTACCCACTCCAGGCATGGTCTTCACTCTGCACACCTGTCTCGGCTCCTCTTGAAGACTAGTCAGTCTTGTGTGAGGGCAGGGACCTCACTTTCTGTTCCGTTTGTCACATCGCATCCCAGCACACATGCTCTAAGAATGCACAGTGTGTGGGCATTTAAAACATGTTCTAACAAAGAAAGGAAATAAACCAATCTGGGTGCCCAGACTCCAGCTCTGCTCTGACGCATCTGTCCCCTGGGGCTCATTCGTGTCCCTTCATGGGCAGTTTGGCACAGTGGTGAGGAGCATGGCTCCTGGGTGCGAACCTTAGTTAGGCTACTTACTAATTATGTGACTTGGGCAGGTTACATGTCATCTGCAAAGTAAGCAAAATTATAGTATTTACTTCACAGGATTAAAAGAATATATGGGAAGTGCTTAGAATAGTTAAGCACATAGTAAGTGCTCAATAAATACGCAAAATAATAGTTAGCTACTATTTCCCAACCTTAGTTTTAGCCAGTGTAACATGGAACTATACCATGGTTCCCCCACCAGAGTTCTGCATCTGGCCCTATGTAGTAGCCAGCAGAATAGCCTCAGAAGGCAGGATTGAGGCCACGAGGAGCCAGAATGGAAGGAATCCTCTCTGAGGAGTGTCAAGGGCGGACAGAAATTCCCATGGTGCCTTGGTGTCTTAAGACATTTCCTTGCTGAGAACAAGGAGAGCATTTGAGGCTTCTCGGGTCGGCTCCAGCCAGGGAATTGTTTCCATGGGTAGGTAGGTACAGGTGGTGGTGGGGGAGCTTCTTGAAGTCAGGGTGCTCAGTCACCCCATGAGGGGAGAGGTGATGCAGAGCAAGCTACACACCAGTGTGAACAGAGGACTTGGAAGAGAACTAGATCCTGGAGGTAGAGTGTGGGAAGTGAGGCGAGAGAGAACTTGGGAAGTGGGCAAAGAACAGCCTGCCAACCCATGCTCTGTATTTCTAGAATCAAACCTAGGAATTCCGCTGAGGAAAGGACTTACAGATCATCTGGCCCACCTACCACCCACTGCTGCCCATTGTACGAATGGGAACCCTGACATCCTGGGTGGAGAATGGATTTGGTCAAGGTCAGATAGCTGGTCAACAGCAGAGAGAGCACCAGGAGCCCAGGCTCCAACTCTAGGCCACCATTTGCCCACCACAACATACTTGATCACAGCAAAGGGCCACATTGGTTCAGGGAAGGACTTGGGCCTTGGAGGCAGGCAGGCTAAGTAAATCAAATCCCAGCTCCGGCCCTTCTTGGCTGTGTGACTTTGAGCAAGTAATTTAACCTCTCTGTTAAAGTGTTGAGATCAGATGAACGTTAGCACAACGTCTAGCACAGTGAGGGTTCAGACATGTGTGCACCTTTTCCTTCCCTTGGGAAATCTGAGCCTGGGCCTTCAGAGGTCCACCCACTTAGCGAAGGGCCGTGTGGGTCTCAAAAGCGAGTCACCCCCCGCCCCAGACCTGTCAGGAAGGGCAAGTGTGAGTGGGGAGCACTCTCAGCACCTGTGTGAATTGAGGAAGTGACTAGAATGAGTTTTCCCTGCGCACTGGGGAGAGATGGGAGCCAAAAGGAGGTACGTGGCCCAAGGACATAGAGTGAGGAGCCCAGTCAGTATTCTTAAGTACCCAGCCTGGGCCCAGGTTTGGGGCTTCACTTTCCATGAGGAAAAATCCCAGGGTGCCCCTAGGTCCCTTCATTTCCAGGGTAGAAGGGTGGGTGTTGGATGAGCAGGAAGAAGTGCTGGCCCACGCCTTTAAAAGATGTCCAGGGCCTGGGCTCCTCTCCTGAAGGGCACCCTCAGCTCAGGTCATCACATCTCCAATAAACATCAAGAGTGAGGGGGTCAGCTGATTTCAGGCGCATTCCACCCCTCATCCCTGCAGGCCACCCTGGCTCTGAGGGAGAGGGGATGACATACCCATTGCAGACACTGAACGATACTCCCGATTACGTATACAGAGGACTCAGAGAGTCCACCCCTAGTCCAGGCTCAGCTGTCCAAGGCAGGTCCCCACCTTGGAGGAACAGAACCCAAAATAGGAGCCCATTAAGTTGACTGAGTCTGTGTATTTTCATCTTTCTGAGCCTGTTTTCGCATCTGCAAAATGAGAGAGTTGAGGGAGGATAATACCCAGCTTGCCTCCCTCCAATGAGTCAAGGGTGGCAAAGCACCTTGCAGACATCACAAAGCAGAGGACTGTGTGGGATTATGATTGCTACTGCAGTCCCAGCTGCTCACCACCTGTCTCTCTCTCCCTCTCCAGACCAGTCTGTGCGTGGGAGGCCGGTATCAGGCCACAGATGGCGGCTCCTGGGACGATGGGGACTTCCTGGGGGATGAGTCCCTTCAAGAGGAAAGAAGGAAAGCCAGGAGACAGATGGGCTGCTCCCCGCCTCCCGCCCCAGCTCCCGGCCACCGGGGGAGAAGAGCTTCCGGAGGTAACAAGCTGGGCTCTCGGGGTGCCCACTGCCCCCAAAGACATAGGGCCAATGTCTGGTCCCTCCGGAAGGACCCTCTAGGCCTGACTGGGTTCAGAGTACAGGGCTGAGACGCTGGAGAGACATATGAGAGGCAAGAAGGTTTTGCAGCAACCCCCATTCCAGAGCTCACTGAGGAGGCAGCAGGGTGGCCGGGATTTGCCTGAGGATCCAGGCTTCTCCCTAACCTGAGAGAGGCAAGTTCCAGGAGGCTGACCTCTAACACGAGAAGGGGAGGCTCGACCTCCTGCTTCCTCAGAGATAGGAGAAGCAGAGGCAGAGGCCCTGATCTCTGGTCCAAGACCCAGCAGTGCCGGACTAGCCCTGGGAAGCCTGGCCTCTGCCCTGGCCCAATGAAGACCCACGTGAGGACAGCCTCTTCCTGCCAGAGAGATGCCAGAGGTCCTGGTAGGACCCAGCCTCTCTTCTGTTGAGAAAAATACATCCTGGCATCCTCAGTGTCCGGATTCATACCTGCAAATGTCTTGCCACACAGGTCACAGGAAGCTGTGTCCAGACCTGTGCTTTTCAAACATGCCATTTTTACAAAAAACAAAAACAAAAAACAAAAAAAACGGAAACACAATGGTATTCCTCTTAGAGTCCAGAGAGACAGAATCTGGGCTAGTGAAATGCTGTCTGTAGGTTCCTAGGTCAGTGGGGATGACGTGTAAAATGCAGGTAAGTTGATGATGCGTCTAAGAATGGGGTGCGTTTTGAGAAAAGGAGATGCTCCCCTCCCACTGCACTCACCTCCCTCTGATCTCCTTCCACCTTTTCCCTTCCAAGAAAAATGTTTTCAGTTCTTGTTCCCTAGAAACACAGATTCTAAATTAGTGAAACTGAATTCGATACTTTTATTGAACAAAATGTTTTCTTTCTTTGCACTTGAACCATCCCTCCCCCCCCCACCCACCACCACACACACACATATCACAGACACACACGCGGAAACAAGCTGAAGGGACCTGAGAAGCCTGCTGGGGAGTCTGAGTAATAAGGTCGAAGGAACCACGTCCTTGGCAAATGGCTGGACCCCTGACTTTAGGCTGTGAGGCGGGGCAGCATCACCCAGGCCAGCTTTGAGTCTGTCCTCCTCAGAGTCCAGAAGAGATGGGGTGGAAAGAGCATGCAATTTGGCCTCAGGAGACCCAGGTCTGAGTCCCGGCTCTGCCTCTTTCCAGCCCGTGACCCCTGTGCAGTCTCAAACCCTCTTTACTGTCTCTCTTAAACTGTCAGACGGGGCCCAGAACAATGAGAACCTGTTGCTGGGAGAGCCAAAGTGATGATGGAGGCACAGGTTGTAACCGGGGTGCCGAGTGCTACCGTATGTAAGGGCTGTTGGCAAACAGGTTCTTGGCAGCTGGATGATGCAAAAGAATCTGGCTGGAAATGGTGAGAGGGGACCAGGGACCAGGTGGGGAGCCCAGGATGCTACCCGAAAGGAACCATCCCTGTCCTCTGTCCCTTGTAGAAAAGAGCTTGGTAGGGGCTGTCTGAGACTGCAGGGGGACTCTGAGAAAGAGCTTTCTGGGGACAAGGTTGGAAGCCACATGTGGGCCACCAATTGCAGGGAAAGCAGCGCTGGCTCTGACCAGGAGAGCTGAGTTCCATTAAGCCTGATCCTGACTGCCTCGGCTCCCTTGTTTGGAAATAGGGTAATAATAATTTTGAGCTCATGAGATGGATGGATGCGATATGTCAAAGCATGTCCAGTGCTCAGCACAGGGCCCTGCAGTCATTATTGCTGATGCTAGTTGTAATCACAATAGTGGTGGTAGCGAAATCATGAGAATATTATTTCTTTCACAGAAAGTCCTCCCCTTTTCCATTTCCACACTCAGGGCCTGCACCTGTGTATGGCCCCTTTGTTAGCCCAGAGGCTGGGTTGTTTGGAAGAGGCAGGCATGTATCGGAGGCGGCGGGTGCCGTGTGTCCAGGCTGTGGGTGCACGCTGGGCCCTGGCCCGCTGTGTGCCTGAGAAGCACCCCACTGGGCCAGCCTGACACCTCTCTGTGATTTCAGAGCAAAACCCGAAGGGGAAGAGTAAAAGGATCCCATTTTATCCTTCAGCTTCACAAAGCCCACCTCCCCGCCCCACCCTTGCCCACTGCCAGGTGATACACTCTGCCTTCGGATTCCTCTCCTGCACACATTCTCAAACTCTTTAGGGTCACAGCATTCTTTAAAAACAATGGACAAATAAACAAACTTCCTTCAAAACCTGGATCGCTAATTCAGAGAGTCAGCCCTGCCTGGATTAACACGAGGCTAGGGCCAGTAAATCTCCTATGTGGCCCCCGTTCTCAAAAGCTCATTGGAGCCCCAGCTCCACTGAAGCAAGTCCCACACAGCTCTCAGGGGGTCCCAGAGGGAGCCCACACCAACCAGCACCAGGACCAGCTGGATCCAGGGCCAGAGCAGGGCTACTGAGACAGTCTCTCCCCTTCTCTATTTTCTGCTCGGTGGTCTCAGCTAATTTCAGAAGCCAGAGACCTGGCTAATGTTAACTTGTTGGCAAGAATTACAGGCTGACCAGGATGACTGACCATAGCTGGACTTCAGCTGTCACCTCTCTAGACTTTGGGTCCTGAATTGTTGGGACATGGAGTCATGTCTACCCGGGCAAGTTCTGTGCCAGGACAGAGTGTGAGGCGGAAAAAATTTGCTGATTGTTATTCATTTTCTTTTCTTCATCCTCATGGCCACAGCATCAGAGAAGCATTGAGAGAATATTCCAGAAGGGCTTTCTGAAAACCTCCCTAAAGAGGGAAAAGAGTACTGTTCTGGGTCTTTGCTAAGCCCTGGAGCAGTAGCCCAGACTTTTGCACGCTCAGAACCTCCCTGGCCCACCTTTGTTCTCCGAATCCCTCAGAGCCTGGGAGGCCCCCGCCTCTCCTCCATTGGAGGGGATCGAGGTGGGAGGTAGGGAGGCGCAGGGCAGTCCATGCCTGGGGATGGCCAGGTTCATCTAACCTTGCGTCATTCCCAAGGTACTTGTGATCCACATTTGGGAATCAGCAGACCCTGGCCTGGGTGTGGAGATTAACTGATACCCTGAGGCTCCTTCCTCAGCAAAGCTCTGGGTTCTCCTGGGCTTGAGGCTGAGATAGTAGTCATCCAGTCCACTCCTGAGCCCCTCCTCAAGAAACAGACCACAGCCCCACCCCCTCTCCCAGGCCTATCAGGTTCCTTCCTGCTGGCTTAGGCATGCTGAAGTAAGAGGCTGTGGGGTGAGGAATCCTTGGGACGAGGAGGCCCCTGGGGAGCGCGGGGTCTGCAGGGCCAGGGGCTAAGTCTGCAAGCATCTCTGGTCCACACCCTCTCACACACATCCCCTTGTCTCCTCATTTCTTCCTCCTACTCAGCAAAGGCAGAGAGAAGACCAAGGGAGGCAGAGATGGCGAGCACAAGTAGGTGTCCCAGGCCAGGGCGGAGCCCACGGGGCTCGAAGAGTCCCACCACAGGGTGCGGACTTGGGATGGCCCATGCCAGAGGGCTCAGGTGCGGGCTGTCCTGGTGAAGCCAGCACCATGGGATTGCAGGGCAATGCAGTCTCTCCATGTGGGGGATGAGGGACAGGGAGGTGTTAGGGGCGTGAGCAGGTGGCTGAGCCTTACAATATCCACTCCCTCCTCCCTCCTTTCAGTGTCTCGATTCTTCCTCTGCTTCCCTGTTCAGCTCCCCACTCTCGTGGGTCAGGCCCTCAGGGTCCCTGTGAGGGAGGGTGTGACTGAAGTCAAAGGAGTTGGGGAGGCCAAAGAAGCCAATGATCACCATCCCCCTGACCCCCAGAGATTCAAGGCAGGTCTGAACAGATAGACATGCAGCCCTGGAGTTTCAAAGAGGACACTGAGTGGCTGAGGGGGTGTGGCTGGAACAGAAAGCCCCAGGAAGCTCAGGAGGGATGACCACTCTCTGGGTGGTCCTCACCATCTTGTTCCCTCTATGGCTTCCTGGGGGAGGGAGAGATCAGGCACTGTCTGGGAGAGGAGAGCAAGGGGACTCCAGATGTGGCGATGATGGCAGACACTGAGCTGGGGGTCCCTTTTAGGGAGAGGGTTTAGGGTGTTGGATTTCTGTACGGACGCTTAGAATAAAAGACCCATATGAGACCCAAATGGCTTGTCCATCCCCCAGGCTCCCTGTCTGAGGGGTGTGATGCTCTTTAAGGCCCGTCTTCATTTCCAGCTCCCCAGTGTCCTGGGTCCCTTGGGATTCAGACTGGCTTCATCCTTTGACTGGCCCCAGCTGGACTAAGATGTGCCCCACAGGCAAGCATGCAGTAGACCACAGTAAATGCTGGTTCCCTAGCACTGCATCCTAATCTCTTGACATCTCCAATTAACCTATGAGATAAAGTAGACTGGCATTTATTATTTTAACCTAATGTGTAGAGCATTGTGACAATTGAAAGGGTAAGAAAATGGGATTTTTAAGAGGAGATTCAACAAATTGAAACTGTTTAGCCTGGAGTAGGAATGGTGTGGAAACAGGTTTTAAATCTCTGCAAGGTTATTGTGTAGCAAAACTGGTTAGTTTCTATCTCCCCTGAGGAGAAATAAGTGGAAAGATGTATAAGTTGCAGTAGAGAAAACTTAAGAATGGAGCCATGCAGGGACTCTTGCCCCCTGTGAGTGCATGAGATTCTGGGATAGGCTGGTTTGGGAGATGGGAAATCTGTTTCCATGGTGTTGTTTGCTTGAGATTTGCAAGGGGTTGGACTACTAGGAGAACTGAGGCTCTAGCTCCCCTGGCAAATGTGGGGATCAGTACACAGGGCCCCCCAGCTTGCTGGTACTGCAAGGCACATGTGCAAACAGGCCAGTTTGGAGACAGGTTCTTGTGTGAAGGGTCAACCTGCCCTGCCCAGATGTGGGAAGTATTAGAAATTAACTGAAATTCAGCACACTTTGAAAGACTACTATAAAGGCTATAATTATTCAATTACTTGCACTTGAGGCATGGAAAATAAGAGAAATAAGCCCATTAAGGGGCACTTGGGGAATATTTCCCCCAAGTTTTGAAAATTTGGCCATTTAAACAATACAGAGAAGAGTGCCAGGTCCTATTTCTGTTAGGCAGAAGTCTGTTTCTCCTGATCACCTGAGGTCCGAGCTAATGAGCCTAGACAGTCCCACTGAAGGTAGTCAAGGGCAGAAGCCCTGGGCAGCCATGGTCACTGTTCACTTTCAGTCACGCCCTTCTAAGTCACAATATTCAGACTAATACAGTGTCCCCAATCATTGAGAATACCAAGCTCTCCCCTAAGACCCCAAGTGCATCGCCCAAACACAGTGACATCCTTCTAAATCTGAGCCATGGAATAAGCAAAGAAACAAATGCAAAAAGAGTTTACAATGAGTTTAAAATCTTTTCTTTAGTGAGAAATTGCTGTATGAACTCTAGCTAGGTACATAGAATTCTGACTTTGATGAATCGGGAATGGGGAAGCCCAAATGTGACCATAAATCCTCAGAGGGTCCTAGAGGCCCCCGCTTCTCCTGCTTTCTTGCAGCCATGAATGAGGAGCCACTTGGTTGCAAAGTAGTTTTTGAATGAGCTAATTATTGTCTGTTTTTCTTTGTCTGTTTCTCACTATATTATATCTTTAAAATTGGAGAACTCAACTAAACCAAATGCAGAATTTTATTTAAAAAAAACCAAACCCTCAGGTCACCAGTAACCTAATCCACAATTTACATTTTTAAAATCTAAGTCTTCGATACAAGTGGATAATCTCCAAATTTTCCTGATTAAGTTAACATTTATGTCAAAAAAAGAAATAACCTTTACTCTTTGTCAAGAGAAGCAAGCATGCTGCTTTTCTGGGAACTGGTGCTGCGATAGGCCAAAGAGGCTTCTTCTACAGTGAACTTCTGATGTGTCATTGATCAGAAAATGGCAAAGGGCAGTGATAGTGGATGACATCATGTTCTATTGCCCACAGCTCAGATGAATTGAAGAGCAAGTTTAGGAGAAACAAACAGTCACAGAGCCTATAGCAAGAATTCTGGAAATTACATTCACCCTACACAATATGTATTTGTCATAAAGGGCCAAATCATCATTTCAAGATATTCCAGGGACCCAGGAATACCTCCAGTGAACCTGCCCACTTGAGGTGGTTAAAATTATGCAGGATCTGGGGAGATGGGTTTCATATTTGAATTGCTTCAGGGTATAGTAGAGACTGGTTAGACTGGTTACATAAGTATAGTTTATTTATCAATCTTTACTTCCAAATATGTTCATTTTAAGGAATAAAGTGACTTTTAAATTCAAGGGCCGTAGGTACCCAAGGTAAGCCCAGGCCCTTTTCCATTGTCAGAGAGCCATGATTCTCTGCTCCCCGCACCTCTGGACGTCCAGCTGCATGGCCAGATCCGTCACAGGATGTTGCGCAGCCTGCTTCTCCAAGCAGGGCCTGCTTCTGATCTGACTTGTCTCAGAGCACCTTCCAGTGGGGCATGAGAGCAAGAGCAGGCAGGGGATGAGGAGCTGTGTGGCTGCAGCAAGCTGCATGTGATGGTATCGTATAGGTCACACATGGAGTGGGGCTGGGAACTCTAAAGATGGCACGGCTCAGGAATGGCCAAAAAGTGACTGTACAAAGTCAAGCACAGGACCCTCCAGGAAACTCCTGGGTAATCCAGGAGAGCAGCAAGGCAGGGAGGAAAGGAATCCCAACACCAAGACAGGAAGTAGAGTGCCACACTAGTGGTACCTCTACTTTTAAGGCCACTAGGCAGGGAAAAATCCCACTGGATGGTTCATTGTAATCCGGGCAGGATGGTCTCTTTCTCACCATCACACAATTGTTTCTAATGAGTTCATTGATCTGTTCAATGTTATGTCATCAACAATTTAATATTTATAGTAGTCTCTTCCAAATATGTGTAGATCCTTAGATTATTTTTGAATGAGCACTTTTTTTTTTTTTTTTTACAAACAAGAGCACAGTCTGTGGGACTCCTCATAGATGACATTTCTGCACACAAATTGTGCTAACAGATGGCCCACACACCTATATGTACCAGTGCAGGCCCAGGGGACTTTTTGCCAAAGTTCCAAATGGTCAATGGGATTCACACTCAAGAGAAGTGCAATGCCACAGCATCAAGGACGCCATGGAAGCATTGTTGGCCTTGGAGACAGGCGCTTGTGCTTCAATCCCAACTCTCTGAGCCTCAGGTTTTCATAGACTGAATGAGAAACATATGTCCCTTCCAGGGCTGCTATGAAGATGAAATGAGTAAACATCTGGAAAAGTCTTTGGCCACAGTAGTTGCTCAAGAAAGATTATATAATCTTTTTTTTTCTGTTTTATATATGATATATCCCCTTATTAGAAGGGAGAAACTTAAAAATAACTCCAAAGGCATCCATTTTCTTTTTTCTTTCCCCTCTTCCCATGATTACATCTCAGACACCACGAAGCTGGAAAGTGCAGACAGATCAGTATCATCTGAGCCTTTTTTCACCCACCTCATGCCTTCTTAGAAAATCATGAACGTGCCTGTGCTTCATAAACTGAGCTGGTGCCACATGAGAGAGATGGTTCTTGGTTGCTCTTTCATTGGGATACGGACACACCCCTCCATGTCCTGCCCAGTATATGAAGTGTAAAGAAAAGGCCCAGGGCTAGGTAGGATAGGGACAGGTTTGGAGGGATGAGATTGGCTCCCCAACCCTGAGTGGAGGGCCTCAAGCTTTCTAGGCTATCTCTACAAGGACAGAAAGGTTTCCCCTAATCTCACATTACCCAGCATAAAGGACAAGGGTCTTGGGCACCATAGTCAAGCCTCCAGAGGGATATGCATGACCCAAAGAGGGGTACGCTCTGCTGTCGTGTGCTCAAGGTTGGAGCCTGCACCTCGTCCCACTTAAGCCTACAGGATGACAGGGCCACACCCAGGAGGAGGGATAATGGGAAGTAGAGGGAGTCAGGTATCCAGCTCATGCAATATTAATGGGGTAATGGAATACTGCACTTTACCCCCTGCTGATCCTACTCCTGGTCCCTCCTGGCACAAGGGATTACAGGCTCGGCTGCAGGGACATCACTGAAGGGACAGTGAGGACCCCTGCCCCTTTCCCTCAACTTCCCTGACTGCAGGGCCCTTCACTTGAGGGCACAAAGCCACATCGAGCCAGAAGAAGAGGTAGGAACTATGGAGTCCGCCATAGGTTCCTGGGGGTTGACGAAGGGGGGATTCTGCAGTGAGAGGGAACAGGCAGAAGGGGCCTTTCCAAAGCTAAGACCTAAGATAGAAGAGAAAAGGCCTATTTCTTCGTTTTCACTGGAGTCCAAGGAGAATCCCAGGGCACAGAGAGGTTGGGAAAGACAGGACAGGCTTTGAGAACCAGGGCCACCTGAGACCTGAGCAGCTAGTTTCAGCGACATTCCCCAGCCCCTCCTTGGCCTCTGCCCCTCTGTGTCCTGTCCCGATATTCTGTTCTGATGCTTTGTCTCTGGTCGCTGGCTTTCTTTCCACCCAGCTGAAGTGGGGTCAGAAACAGGGAGGAAGAGCTTGGGGGGGCATTGGCAAAGTTTGGAGCTCTAGACTGGACTGAGCAGAGCTGAGATCAGCCCAGACCCCGCCCCGCCAGGGGCTCCGGTTCAAAGGGTTCTTTCCAGCGAGGGCCACCTTTTTGGAGGCTGGGGTCTTGACCTGCTCCTCAGTGGTGTGAAGGCATGGGGAAGGACTAAATGTGGGATTTACTCTACCCTAATCCCGCCTCATGGCTCCCGGTGTGGGAAGTTCGGCCCCCAATCTATCTCGAGGCCAGTAGATGAAGGGTTGGGGTTTGGATCTCCGTTTCCCTCTCGGGTTTTGGTCTTGTGTGTGTGTGTGTTCTCCTCCTTGGATCCATCGCCCTCCACCTGCTTATTCTGGCGGCCCCTCTCACAGAGCCGGGAGGAGTGTGTTTTCTGCGATGAAGCTCGGCAAGAGCCGGCCGCACAAGGAGGAACCCCAAAGACAAGGTAGGAACGTGCGCCCCTGCTCTCGGGTGCTCCTGGGCTGCCTCTCCGCACCGCCAGGGACCAAACCCCTCCCCTCCGCCGGCAGCGCCCAACAGGCTCTCCTGCGCTTGGCTGACGGAGCCGCCTTGGCGGAGCCCGGCCTCCCATTGGCGGGCGGTGGAGCCGGCCCTGAGGGGTCCTTGGGGAGGGGGCGCTGGGAGGACTGAGGGTGGAACCTGCCTAGAGCTGAGCCTCCAGCCCGGCAGGCCTGTTTATAACAGGCTCCTCCTGCCCTCTGTGCTCCCATTCTTTTTTTTTCTCCATAGAGAAGCCTGAAGAATTTTAATGAGACAAGGGAGTAACAAAGATCGAAACTCGTTTGGCCAATTCCTTATTTCTGGGGGAAAATCTGAGGCTCGAGAAGGCTTTTCCCTAAGCCATCTCGCCCGGCTGCAGGGAAGGTGGGGGAGGGGTAGGAAAGGCAGGGTGGACCGTGGGAGGCTGGAGCGGCCTGTGTCACTGTTCCCTCTGGAGCAGCGGGCTGGGGAGGGGGCAAGGCGGTTGTTCAAGAGGTCATGGAGGATGAGGAAGACAGGAGAAAATGAACGGATACGGGAGATGGGTGTAGCTTTCTAACCCAGGTTCCACTGATCACTGTGCCCACCCTCAGGGCTCTTGGGCGCCCTCCCCAGCATCCACTGTGTGGTCCGCTGGCCTTGGAATCTCTCTCCCTCCCTCTTGCCCCATGCCAATTCCAGCGAGCCCTTCTCCATCTTAGATTGGGGAGGATACAGCGCTGGCTGAGGCCCAAACCCACCACTTTGGGTAGCTTCTCAGAACCGTTATTTCTTCATCTCATTGGAGTAATACACATCAGTACAGCGTTAGGTTCTGAATTCCATCAGCTATTTTACATGGATAAGTTTCTTCCTAAGCCTCAGTTTTCCCATCTGTGACATAAAAATAGAGCCTATACTGGCAGGGCGTGTCTATGAGGACTAGAGATATGTGTATAAAGAACCTGGTATTGTGCTTGACACGTAGTAGCCATTTAATAAACAGTAGCTATTGTTACAAGAAGTACATAAGTATGTATTTTTTTATCCCCTACTTCCATGAATGATATTCAGTGCTCATGTAGTGTACAAGAGAAGAGTTACATCCAATTAAAATTTAAAAAGCAAGACCAGATATAATTAAAATCAAAGATCAAGATTAGGTAGGAAACACTGTACATATACAGGCCAAAACATTCTTAGCAGATGCTACCAGGTAAACATTGAATTTGATGGTTAGCTTCCTGGATGCCAAAGAAAAAGGGAAAGAGCATCACTATCCTACCATCCAGTCCACCTAATCAGCCTTTCTTCTTCCCCAGATGAACCAGCGGTGCTGGAGATGGAGGACCTGGACCGCCTGGCCATTAGACTGGGGGATGGGCTGGATCCCGACTCGGTGTCTCTAGCCTCTGTCACAGCTCTCACCACCAATGTCTCCAACAAGCGGTGAGTGGGTAGAAGCTCCACATCCCCAACTGCCTGCACCCATAAACAGCTTCATCCGAACCCTGTCCCTGTCGTCTCTTCCTGGATGACTCTCTCACCCCTCTCCCTGCAAACACAAAGTGCAGCGGTCGCAGGCCTGTCTCAAATCACTGAACACCTCCAGGCCCAGGGAAAGCACAGAGCTGCCCAACCCATATTTGAACCTGTTGACCTACTATCTATTTCCCTGTTACTTTTCTGTTAGGCCTCTGAGAACAATGAATCCCATTCTGTCTGGTAGTTCTGGAGTGTTTGAAGACCATGATGCTGTCCTTCTGCCTTCTCCAAAGTCTAACCATTGCGGTGCCCTCCTCCTCCCCTACAAACAATCCCCCTTACATCAGGCCTGACAGCACATTCTTCTACTCAGGTCCAAGCCAGATATTAAGATGGAGCCAAGTGCTGGGCGGCCCATGGATTACCAGGTAGGTGGGGCAACTAGAGACCTCACGCCTTTCAGACTGCTCTAGTGGTGGGGTGGGGGACAGGGCGGGGGTGCTCTGGCCTATGTGCATTATAGACTCTGTGGAGGCATGGATCTGGGGGTCATAGAGTACCATAAGTTGAATATAAGTTTAAAAAAAATAAGGTTATTCCTGGAGTCACACATGGAAGTGTCATAAGGAGAGATGTACAAACCCAAAATAGAGCTTAAGAACTCTGTTGATGCTGGTCAAAGCCCTCCCAGGATTTTGTGTCCAGCACTGGACTTCATAAAGTAAGAGGGACCTGGAAAAATCATAAAGAGACCAAGGAGCAACCCTCACTCAAAATTTCCAACAGTTAAAATAAGAGCTCTGAAAAAAGGTATTTTGGTGTATTTTTTAAATTGTTGTTTTGTATTATTTTAATGCTGAAGTAATGTCAATCCTGGTTATCTATAGATAGTGAGAATGTGGGTGGTTCTTTTTGCTTCTTTTTGCTTCTCTGTAGTTTCTGAAATTGACAATTTCTTTTTGTTGTATGTTTCTAAAACTGGAGGCAAAATGGCTGAGATATGGAGAGATTTGCAACTGTAGGATTGTTGACGTGGCCACAGTGCAAGCAGGATGGGCCGTGTGCATTAATGGTCTCTGCTGGGACAGGGCCATACAAAGCCACTGGACCCCAATGCAGCCTCTCTGCCGAAACCCAGCACGGAGTGTCCTAAGCTTCTGAGCAGCTTTTCCAGGGGTCTGGGCTCAGAGCTTTACTCCTCTGTGTGCTGTGCTGAGAACAGGAAACTTCCAAAGAACAAAGACCCCCCATAGTCAGATACGTTCCCTCTAAAATGTCACCAGCCTGTCACCAGCCTGTCACATAGAAAATGGGTTTTCATTGTTGCTATTGATGAAACTGTTCTTTTTTTTTGAAAGTTTACATGTGCTAGACACTACGCTAGAGGCTGTGTTTTCCATTTAAGTTAATGTTATTCTTACAATCCTCCAAATATAGCTATCATTACATTTTGTAGGTGAGAAACTGAGGCCCTAGGAAGGTAAGGAGCTTGCCCAGGTCACAGCTAGAGCCAGAATTCAAACCCAAGCGTGTTGGTCAGAGGGACTAATTCCTCTCTAATTAAGCCTTTTAGACAGTCACTCTCTCTGGTCCCTGCTCCCCTTCAGCATAGTACCCACTATTTGTTTCTCCGAAGCTCTTTCAAACTGCTTCCTGCCAGAGACTTTTATTAAGTATACCAGACATTCTCCCTCCAAAGACCATAAACATTCTGAATTAAACAAAACAGTTGTATTTAACTTGGTAACACAGTAATTCCCAGCCGGTTCACTCACATCTCAACTGCAAGTATTAACACACATGGAGAGAGCTATGAGGATGCAAATGTGGTATTATTCTTACTTCCAATAAATACAACATAGAAAGCAAGAAAACCTAGCAGAAGGGCTTTGCTCTCTCGGAGAACTTGGCTTTGCTGAGTTAGACCTCAGAAAGGGCACCCAGTTGGTAAGTGGGGAGAGACTTAGCTGAACTCAGACCCAGGAGGTATCCCGAGGACTCAGAATGGTGGAAAAAACCATGGTGTACCCATACTCCTTGTTTCTTCTGTTTAGAATGCATCTAATGTGCAAACCCCTTCCTGATTATTGACATCTCAAAAGCGAGAAGCCACAGTGTCCTCCTCGTGAATGTGCAACTTCCCCATCAGAGGGAGCAAAGCTCAGCACTTGACAGAGATGTTTTCTGTGGGTCATGGAGTCTTGAGTCTGTTCCCTGCTCTCGCTTCCTGGCGCCAAGACCTAATATTTTCACCTCCAAACATCTCTCTAGTTTTCGCCTCCATGTCACCTTCCATGACTCTAGAGCCCCAGCCTCAACTGCAATATTACCCTCACTTCCTGCCTGGTCTCCCTGCGCTCAGATTGCCTCCACCCCTTCATCCTCTATGATCTTCTCAAAACGCAGAGCTGGTCATGCCACATCCCTGCCACTGGGAGATGAAGAAAGGCAAAGGATGTTTCAGAAGAGCAATACGAAAGGACCCACCACCTCTCAGCTCCAGCTCCCAGCTGAAGTTCTTGCAGCACGATCAGACAGCTCAGAAACAGGTCACGAAGCACCGTGACTCTGGGTTCTCCAGGACAGAGTAAACAAGTATAGATTTACGTTCAGCATTGTTCCCCACAATGGCTTTCATGAAGTCACCTGGGGATTATGTCCTTTACCCTGGAAGGAGAGGGTGGAATAGTCAATTACCAAAAGAGTCTCCCTGGTCAGCTGGTCAGTTGGTCTCTTTCTATTTGTCTCCTTATCTTCCATCCTGGAAAAATCAAGGCCTCTGTGGATGATAGAAAATGGAAGGAAGAATGGCCAGTCCTCTTTAGAATTTTTTTACTTTTTAAATTTCAAGCCCAAGTGATACATTTCCCCTCCCCAGAGACCCAGGCGGGAGAAGGCCAGCAAGAAGGGCATTCCCCTCCCCACCAACACCACCCAGTGACCTTGGTCTCACACCCTCAGGATTCCCTCCAGGCCTCAGCTGAGCCAGCGGAGAGCACCTTCTGGAGCCTTTCTCCACCCCTCCCCTACTTTGCTCCATTAAACCTTCTGCCCTCCTCCCCTCTCCACCTCCAACCTCTTAGGTCAGAGCTCCCAACCAGAGTCTGTCTGCCATTGTTGACCCTGCTTGATGGAGAAGTAGAAACTGTGGTCCCGAAAAGGAGTAGGGGGCAAAAGGCTGTCATTGTGGCTGGGCATCTTTTTGAAAAACGTAAAAACCAACCAACTGCTCACATTAAGAAGGTTAATCTCAATGTGGCTCCAGAGGGTAGCGGTTAGCATGTCTGCTTTACACGCAGAAGGTTCTGGGTTCACACCCCAGTGTAGCCACAGTCCATGGTCTGTGGCCACACCACCCTGAACCAGCCTGATGTCTGATCTCGGAAGCTAAGCAAGGTCGGGCCTTGTTAGTACTCAGATGGGAGACCCTAGGAAAACCAAGTGCTGTAGGCATAAATAATGAGAATAACAGAAGAAGAAGAAAAAGAAGAAGAAGGTTAATCTCCTGATGGCATATCTTACTTCCCAGTCTTAAGTTATAGATTATATCTTTTTTTTTTTCATGGAGGGGAGGGATAGGTTAGTTTTTGGGAGGTGGGAATGATGTGATTTTAAAAATATGTATTTTGGTGTAAAAAGTTTAGTAGAGGTTAAAGCTCTATAAACAACTATGTAAAGACTATTCTGGAAGGACTTCTAGTGTCTATTTGCTCTCTTTACAGTAAACTCTCAGAGCTAAGTTACTTAGCTCTATTTCTTTTTTAGTTCCCTGAGGAAATGAACTTCTTCAGAGCTCCAGATTGTAAACTCCATTTCTTTTGCCACTCCAAATTCCAGATAGAAATGCTTGCTTTCTTAGTTCAAGTGTTACTTCAATTAGTAAATGTTCAGTTTCCATTTCTATGTACTTTCCTGGCAACATTTTCTATTTTTCTTATCATCTTTAGTTTTGATGTGTGGATTTTTCTTGGCTTTTAGAATATTTATAAGACTTTGATGGACACAGTGGATGATAACTTTCATGGTTATTCTTTTTTTTTATGGAAAGGGAGAACAATCCTCTTGAGTAAAATCATATTTAGAAGTTGCATCAAAGCACAGCAATTAAAATACCAAATCTCCAAAATGAGAAGCAAGAAAAGCAACCCATACAGTTTCATTAGAAATGTGCTGAAGTAAATGCTAATTCTAGCTTAGCAGAGGCTATTTTGTTAAAATGCAAGTTTAAGAGAGTCAACTAAAGCACTCGTAAGCATCACACATGACTCTACCTACTTGAGAGACCAACCACTTAACTGAAGGTAGATTCTCTTGGAGAAGCCATTTGTAATAATATTTCGCATTTTCTAGAACTTTCTACTGTTTATGAAGCGCTTTGACACACATTGTCTCATTGAACTCCCACACAACCTTATGGATAGGTGATGTCTCCACTTCTGGCTGAGAAAACTGAGGCTCTTTGAGCCTCCATGGCCACCTCCTGTCACACCTGGTAATGTGTCAGGTCTGGGGCTCAGTGCCAGTCCAGCAGCCCCAAATCTGTGCCTCTTTCTAGGCTATCATGGCCACCCTAATGGGGACTAATACCTCCAAACCCCAAGCCAGAGCTGATGGCTCACAATGAGGGTTCAGGGGAAGCACACATACAAACATCTCTCCTCTGTGTGTGTGTGTGTGTGTGTGTGTGTGTGTGTGTGTGCGTGTGCGTGCGCATAATTTCTTTTTCTCAGCTTAAAATCTGAGAAATCTTAAAATCTCAGCTTAACCAGTAATCATTTACAGTAAACCCCACAAGGGAAAGGAGTTTGTTTCAGTTGATTGTTCCTGGCCCCTGGGAGGTGTCCAGTAAATATTTGTTGAATGAATAAACAACTGAAAAAGTGCTTCCTAGTACAGACGTCAGATTCTGGGGAGCTGGGCGCCACTGAAAAGACACAGTGCTCACAGCATACAACCATCAAAGCAGAAAAGGTGGCTCAGGTGGGCACCAGAGCCTCTCTGGGCATTCAAACAAAGAAATTAAACCGAAGGGGAGAAACCAGAAATGTGGAAAGGGGGACTAATTACAGAAAGATAAAGAGATAGCAAGGCCTGCAGGCTTAAAATGAGAAATGCTAGAGCAGGAAATTCAGCACGTGTGAACAGAGACATAGAAATCTTTAATTCCTGAGTGCGTGAAACCTGAGAAGGGGTTTGCAGCCCTCAATGAGGCAGAACTACAGCACTTGGAATCACCTGGGGTATTTAAAAATATTGATGCTGCCCCCACACCCCACTTCTACCTTCCCTGCCCAGACCGAATTGGGGGTGGTCTGGAATGTGGCCAAGGAATCAGGGTTTTAACCACCACCCTTCCCCCAGGAATTCTAGTGCACACTGACCTAGAGGTTGTCCAGTCCATGCCCCTGCTTTATGAACGAGGACAGGCTTAGCAGGGAAATAACACAGCATCACCCACGGATTAGAGAGGGTGCTTGGATTGGACCCCAAGTTCAGCGCTGCTCCCTGCACCGTCCAGCCTCTTGCAAGGGCCCCGATTCTGCCAAGGCCAGCTCCAGGGCTCACACAGCTTCCCCTCTGGCCTCCCTCTCTCTTGCCTGCAGGTCAGCATCACAGTGATCGAGGCTCGGCAGCTGGTGGGCTTGAACATGGACCCCGTGGTGTGCGTGGAGGTGGGCGATGACAAGAAGTACACATCCATGAAGGAGTCCACTAACTGTCCCTATTACAATGAGGTCAGTGTCCAGGTGGGGAAAGCCTCCCGAAATGTGGCAGGAGGCTGGGCCTTACTCCCACCCGGACCCAATAGGAGTGGCCCAGCCGGTGACGGCCCCCAGCACAGCCGTGCAGTGCCACATCCTCTGAGTCCCCCAATCTAGATCCCAGCCTGGCCAGAGGCCACCCTTTGAAAGGAACACTGCCCAGTCCCTCCCGTTCAGCTCTCAGTGGTGTCTCCATGCACTTCAGGCCCCACAAGGCCTGGGCCCAGCTGTTGCCCAGGCCAGGGCCCTGGGGCAGTGCTGCCTCATTCCAGCCCCTGCCCATGGTGGCGCTGGCACATTGATGAGCCCGTGCCCTGTGCCAGGCGCTCTGCTAAATGCTTCAGGTGCATCATCCCTTCTGACTCCCACAACCACCAGCAGAGGTTGTCAACCATCAATCCCATTTTACACCAGAGGACATTGAAAGTTCCTGGAGAAAGACCTTACCCAGGTGCTAAATGCCGGAGTCGGTCCTGCGTGCTCATCCTCTCTGCTGGGCGGCCTTTGTGGGTGCCTGAACCTCTGTGGGGCTCCTTCCAGAGGACTCGACTCTTGGGGTGTGAGGGAAAAAAAGCCCAGTACCCACTCCTTGTCTTTGCAGCTGTTTGAGGTAACATTGAGGTCAAAGGACCTCAGAGACCTTCTAGTTCAATCTCCTCAAGTTACAGAAGAGGCGACTGAGGCCTCAATATGGGAAGGGCCAAGATCCCAAAGTACTGTTGCAGAGAAAGGCTCAGACTGTCAAGCCTCAGCCCAGTGCTCTGTCTGCCACCTGAGATGGCCACCCAGACACATGATCTTGACTCCAGGCTCCAGAGGGGAACCCAACTTAATCAGCTCTGGTGAGGGATGCCCAGGCCCCTGCAGATGCCTGAGCACACATCAGACTGACCCAGAAGCCACTGGCCTGGGGTCCCTGGCCCTCTTTTTCCTGGAGGGGACATCCCGACTGCTTATCCCAGTGGCTCCAGGCAATGAGGGTGCCAGGCTGACCCAAGTAAGGCATCTGTGTCTTGTGTCTTGGCATCCGTCCTGAGGAGTGTCAAGGGTTGAGGGTGCCACCTGTAACCAGGGGAGGCCATCTCCTGGGAAGCGATAGTAGTGCCCCACACCCCGCAAATGCATCTTCAGTTAAAAAACCTGGGCACGCTTCTGCCCATCACGGGGACCCAGGCCAGGGCTGGGGCCTGGCTGAAATCACCTATGTGACCATCAATGGCCCCTGTTCTCACAGCTGGTTTCCCACTGGCCCTCAGGGCTGGAACATCAGTGCTCAGGACATTCCCACTAGCCCCACATGGCAACCTTCCTAGGAGTCGGGAAACTCAGGCTCGACATCTCTGACCTTATAGCAGGACACGTCCCTGACTGGAAAAGCCTCCAGCTTAGATAAGGGTCTACTTTCCCCTAACAGACAGGGAGACAGGAGCCCAAGGCTTTCCATGGTAATCTGATAGCAGCAAAGCCCCATTGGACTGATGCGAGGGCTCACCTTGCACCGGGCCCACGAATCTCATGTTTCATTCAATTACCTCCTCCTTCCCAAGAAACAGCTGCTCTCCCCACTCTGTGGTTGCCCAGCAAACTCCTACTCGCCTGCAGGGCCCAGCTCAAATGTCCTTGTCACTGAGCAGCCTTCCCTGCACTGTCTGAGTCAGAGGTCAGGGCATTCTCTCTTTCTGACACTGGCATCTCTGAATTGTGGTTGGTCCTTCATGTCTCTGTCTCCCTGGCGGACTGGAGGCTCCCAGTCTCCCGCATCGCTGTGGCCCAGCCCAGAGCATGGCACGTACCTGGAGGTGTTCAGTAAAACTCTGCTGGACGGAGGCTCACCTGAAGGAAGAACAAACCTTTGCTGAGCATCTGCTGTGGCCAGGCCCGTGCCTGCCAACTTAGGGGCTGCAGAGACGACACTTTCTGCCCTAGAAGGCTATCTCCCGGTTCCAGCCTAGAAACCATTTTCTAAACTCCATATTTATATCTACCAAGACTATTCATTCCAGTCAAAGGAATCTTAAATTTGTTCTTGATCACATTTTTGTTCTTTTTCACAAACCTAAGTAGCTCTGGTATGTTGAATTTTAATTTCCTCTAAACCAGGGCTTCTCAGACTCAGCACTATAGCTATTTTGGACTGATAATTTTCGGTGTAGGGGACTGTCACATGCATTGTACGTTGAGCAGCATCACTGGTTTCTGCCCACTAGATGCCAATAGCGATCCACCATCAAACTGTAGCAACCAAAAATGTTTCCATTGCCTAATGCCCCCAGGGGTTAACATTCTCTCTCTCTCTCTCTCTCTCTCTCTCTCTCTCTCTCTCTCTCTCTCTCTCTCTCTCTCTCTCTCTCTCTCTCCCCCCCCTCCCCCACCACACACTGAGAACTAACACTCTGTACTATCTTCCCATGACTCTTCCCAGCTCCAAAACTGGACTTTCTTTCCCCTTTCTTCTCTTCCTATGCCGCATCCCTATTCACTGACAAATATCCACCCAGGAGTTGACTGCTCTGGTTAATTCTGAGTTAGTGGGAGCCTTCCTTCGGCCCCAGTAATCACAGAAGGGAAGGGAGAATGCTCAACATGACTTAGCAGCTTCCTAAGTGATTACAAAAGGGAATATGCTCAGGAGATACGAGGAATAGGACCACGGGCAGCTCAAGGAGTGCAAAATTCTAGCTGTAGCTTCACTAGCTTGCTCTCCTAGGGTTAACACATCTCTGAGGCACCTGGCCTGGCCTTGGTTCTCCTGCCTAGCTCGGACCTGTCTTGTGTGAAAGGAGGCTCACAACCATCACCCTCCCTGAATAACCTGACCAGGCCAAGACCCCTTGCCTGCGGGTGCATCTGGTCCCGGCCACTGGCATCTTCCTTCTGTCTCTCCCCTTTGCCCTGCATTCTTCTCTTTTTACATCCCAACAAACCTGGCATTACCTCAACCACCCACTATCACCAACTCTGCTTTTTTTTTTTTTTTGGCTCCTCCTTTGTCTATAAGGTGTTCTACCCTCACGTGTTCTCTTCTAAGCACAACTATGGAAAACCGCATATGCTCTAGGAGTTTGTCTATCTATCATCTATCATTCATCTATCTATCATCTATCATTCATCTATCTATCTATCTATCTATGTATCTATCTATCTATCTATCTATCTATCTATTTATCTATCTATCTATCATCTATCCATCCATGCAACTATCCATCCATCCGTCTAGCTCTGCCTTTCTTCAGTCCCACATACCTCCTAGTGACCACCTCTCTCCTCTCATTCAGTCCACTACGTCCGTTGTCCCCACTTCCTCACCTCCCAGTCGTGCCTCAGTCTCCACAGAGAGTTGTTTCTGCCCCATGGCTTCGCTAAATCTGCCCATCCTTCAATGCACCAAGGGTCTTGCTGTCCTAAGTACAATGTCCACTGTTGCCCCTCCCCTGACTGCCGGCTCCTTCCGCCCCCTTGCTGGCTTCTTCCCTGGGGACCTTTGGGGCCCTCCCCTGCTTTCCCCTTCTCTCTAGCTTCTCCCCTCACTGCCTTTCTTGGCCTCACTCACTCTGCTTACTGCTTGGAGTCCGCCCTGGACCTGCTCCTCTCCTGCATGCTCTTTGGGCCTCTCCCCAGTCCCAAGGCATCAGTTGCCATCTGTGTGTCTGGATGTCCACCTGTCTTTCCAGTGCTTCTGTTCCCCCGCAGCCAGCACCACCTGGACATATTGCCATTATACGTAGCAGTTGGCGTTTATTGTGCACTGACCACACGCACACCTGGCTGCATGCTTGACAGAGGTCATCTCATTCCGACTTTACAACCATGCCTCCCAGCTCCTTCCCCCTGGAGCAGTTCAACATGGAGGCCCCGAATCATTCTCCCACATCAGAGAGGGGTAAACTGAAGCCCAGGAAAGGAAGCGAGCGGTCCAACAGTAAAAACTCCGTCTGTCTGGCTCTAAAGCCAGCACTTTTACCCAGAGTGGTCTGTGTGAAACTCCAGCAGCTGGGAGTTCTCCTCAGACACTTATCCCAAGAACCTTTCGTCCTTCTCCCTGCCCGCAAGGTCAGCAAAGCAGGAGCGCCTCTGCTCAGTGCCCCACACCCTCGTTCCTGGCGCCTGCACACCAAGGCCGGAGAAAGGGGTGGGTGTTACAACGGGCAGCGGCAGCTCCCGGCTTGAGAGCACAGTTCGTGCCCACGGCGTTTTACACTTCCAGCGGACGACGCGCCTCCATGCACCACAGTCCGTTAGTCTAAAGCTCGCCTTATTGTCCGTGGCGTCATTCCTGAAATGGGGCCACACTTCCAGGCAGGGAACACTGCAGTTCAGTGGCAGTGTCTACATGGCTCGTGTAGTCACAGTGCAGCTTACAGTCGGTGGCATCTCAGAGTCGGCGGAAGATGTCATAGTGTCTCATCGAGCCTCATAACAGGACTCTGAGTTGGGTGTCATTATCCTCGTTTTACAACTCAGAAAGCTGAGGTTCAGAAAATTTGTCGCCCAGGGCCACCCAGCTAAAGAGGGGTAAAACCAGGACTAGACCCCTAGTTTCCCAGCTCCCCAGCCCAGGACCCTTCGAAGCACAGAAAATCAACATGGACAGTTCCCTCGACTGCTCCCATTTCCTTCCCCTTCCCATAGTAGCTGGTATTGGCCCTGCCTAGGGCTTGGGGCCTTGCCCTCCCGTTGAGACCCCACCTCCCACCTGCCCCCAGGATCAGGGAGGACTGGTGGTTGCCACTGCTTGTCATCCGAACCTCCTCTGGGCTCAGGGGAAATGGCCCAGGTGCAGACAGGCACTGCCGGGGGGAGGGGCCTGGCACTGCCCGGGGTCGTTAGTCACCGCTCACTGGTGACAGCAGGTCTGGGTCCTTCCCCCCTCCAGTACTTCGTCTTCGATTTCCACGTCTCTCCTGATGTCATGTTTGACAAGATCATCAAGATCTCGGTGAGTGGGGAGCAGCCCCTGGCATGCAGGGACATTAGCTCACACTGCACCTTTGTGCAAACTCGAAAAGGGTGCCCCTTCTCGGTGGACCAACCAGAAAAAGGCAGTCCCGCGCCCAGACACATGGGCGGGCAAGGGCACAGGCTGGTTTTGAGGCCTTCTCTCCTCTTTAGCCGGGTGCCTCTGTGTAGTGTACAACCTTCTCACCCATACCTGGCAGCCAGCAAAATCAGGGCAGGGCAGGAGGGGTTGATGCTGAGCTCAGCAAGCTGCCCCCCACCCTGCCACATGCCCTCCCACTTCACCACGAAGTTTGGTCCCCAGAAAGACTAAGGTGGAGCCACCATCGGCCGGCCACACCCCTACCCCTGGAAAGCTTCGGCCCTGCCCAGCCTGACCAGGGTTGGTGGTTCTGCCGGAAGGTGATTCACTCCAAGAACCTCCTGCGCAGCGGCACCCTGGTGGGGTCCTTCAAAATGGACGTGGGGACCGTGTACTCCCAGCCTGGTGAGTAGCTGTGTCAACATCTCATGGAGCTGGAAGGGGTTCCTGGGAGACCACAGTCTGTTCTCACCCTAGCAAGACACACCATCAGAGGCAACAGCAGGAAACTGTTCACTCATTGCTACTATCTGCTGGAGACGAGGCGGGGTCAGACGAGGCTCCTCCACTCATCCTACCGTAGATGTTAGCAACCTCCCCCACCCCACCGGCCTTCCTGGGCAGGAGGGGGAGGCAGACCGGAGGCAGGGAAATGACGTTTCAGGCTGGTAATTGTATAGCTCAGGGGCTCCTGACGTCCTGCAGCTCTGGCCCTTTGACAGTGACAGTACCAGGTCAGCAGGATCTGACAGCCTTGGGACCGGAATGGCCTCAGAGGTTCACAGTCCAGTGTTCACCCAGCACAGGGTCCTTCAGAAAGTATCCCTAATTGGTCACCCGGCCTCTGCTTAGACCTCCCAGAAACGGACACTGTCTCCTATTTTAGATATCTCCATTTGTTTACATCACGTCAAACTCTACCACCCTGTGACCTTCTTCACCCATGTTCACAGGTCTGCCTTTCACAGACAGATGACTAAATCCATCTCCTCTTCAAAGAGCCTTTAAATTTGAGGGCAATTTTCATGTCCCTCCTGACTCTTATTCCCTTTCCTTGCTAAATTTCCCCAATGCACACGTCTGTTCATCTACCCCTCTATCCATTCATCCAACCACCCAGCCACGAATCCACCCACCCCACCCATATACCCATCCACCCATCCTTATATTAACCCATCCTTCTATCTATTTATCCATCCACCATCTATTCATCCATCCCTTCATCTACCTTTCCGCCAGCTAGGCAGCCCATCCTCTATGCACAAAGGCATCCTCTGTGCATCTCCCCATCCAGCCATCTAGCTATCAGCTCAGTGTCCATCCCACAAACATCTGCTCTGGAAAGACCTCGAAGCTCTGGGGCTGCCTAGGACATGGCCCCCTCCTCCTGAGATGCGCCAGTGCAGCTGATGGCCTCCAGCAACTTTTCACCACCCAGCTCCTTCCCTCTCACCATCTTGGTCTCTCTCTCTTTAGTCTCTACTAGGGCATTATCTCTCCTGTAACACGGTTGGGCTGGCCTAATCCCGACAGGCTGATTTCTGTGCCCATGGAGCCCACTGGGGACAGAGTCTTGTTGGGGACAGGTCTGAGCTATGGCAAATGGTGTAGGTGAGGGAGGAGAGTAGGGATGTTCTGAGTCCCTGGAGGTGTAAGTGCCCAAACAAAACCAGAAGAACATGTGCCCTTCATGCATCAAAGCCAAGACTTCCCTCTGCTTGCAAACAGCTTCGAAGTAAACCCGAAGGGCAGGCCCTTCCAGAGCGGCCTCCTCCTCGGACATTTTCCCTTTCCTCCACATTATCCTAGGTCTTGAGAATACTGGGGTGACACTACCAATCTCTGTCTTTAGGAGCTTTCAGTCTGAAATCGGAGACAATAAGTAGATGATCACAGTGACAGGGAATAGAAGGTGTGGCTATGGAACACCAAGGACACCCAAGGAGCCAGGATCAGCAATTCCGAGGAAGTCAGGGAAGACTGCATGGAAGAGGAAACACTTGAGCAAAAGGAGTACAATGACCAGGGAGGAGGAGGGTGGGGGCAGAGAAGATCAGGGATGAGGGCATTCCAAGCTGGAGACCAGCAGCCACACAGGCACGGAGGTATGGAATAGAGATGTGAATGATTCAAAGAGAGGTAAGCAGGTTTGCCTGGCCGGAGCACTGGGGCCGGGTGGAATGAGCAGATTTGTATCAGGAGGCCCCACGGACAGTGCTATAGTCTGTGGACTTTATCCCAAGCACTGGGGCCCAGATAGGCTTGAACGGGAGAGTGAGAGAGAAGGGGCCTCTCAGAAGGCTCTTCTGGCCTCTGTGTGCAGGTGAGTGCAGGAGTCAGGTAGGGGGCTGCAGGCAGAGAAACCAGTTAGGAGGCTCCTCACTTTGAAGTCACACCACACACCTGGATGTAAGGCCTTGCCCCAGCTGTCCCCGCTCAGGGACCTCTGTCCCTCTGGCCCAGACACAGGCAGAGCTGTGCCCCTAGGTCCAGGAGAGCTCATGGCCTGAGCTCTAGGGGCTAGGAAGGCTCCCAGCTTTGCAGCTTCTCGGCCTGCCCCGAGGGCAGAGTGCCACGTGGAGTGGGGGCAGCAGGTGCAGTCCCTGATCCTCGGCACCACAGAGCACCAGTTTCACCACAAGTGGGCCATCCTGTCTGACCCCGATGACATCTCCGCTGGGCTGAAGGGCTACGTGAAGTGCGATGTCGCCGTGGTAGGCAAGGGGGACAACATCAAGACACCCCACAAGGCCAACGAGACAGATGAGGACGACATTGAAGGGTGAGGTCCCGATCTCCCTAACCCGTCTTGACCCACCCAACCCTTTCTTTCCCCCCAAAGGGAGCCCCTGGGTAAACTTGGCCCAGAGATGGTACCTTCCATCTGCCATAGCCTTGTTCTCACCCACCCCTAGACAGCCCAGCTCTTTCTAGAAGGACCAAGGCTGGCCTCAGTGTCCACCAGCCCTCCTCACAGGAGAGAAAAGGACTGAGGCAGAGCAGGGGTTCACGGACATTGTCTTAGGCCCCAGACGCCTGTAGATGCTCGGGCAGGAGTTGGGGTGCCCAGGCCTGGTGCCCTAGCTGTATGTGCCAGCAGGAACTTGCTGCTTCCCGAGGGGGTGCCCCCCGAGCGCCAGTGGGCTCGGTTCTACGTGAAAATCTACCGAGCAGAGGGGCTGCCGCGGATGAACACGAGCCTCATGGCCAACGTGAAGAAGGCTTTCATCGGGGAGAACAGGGACCTGGTCGACCCCTATGTGCAAGTCTTCTTTGCTGGCCAGAAGGTACTGGGGGTACAGGGTGCAGAGGCTAGGGCCGGGGTGACAAGCACCAGATGGGCATAGGGGCCTGGAAGCAGACATGAGGCAAAATCGGAAGCCAGGAGACTGGCCTGTGATCACCTTGGTGCACTGGTAAAGGGGGAGAGTGAGCAATGAGGGAGCTCTGGCTGAGAGGGCTGAGGGTGAGGCCAGGCTGGGCATGTCTCAGTGTGGACAGGCCTTGCTTGGGGTGTCATCCCTGCCTCTGGGTCCTAGAGACCAAGAGCTGAGGGGGGGACTGCCAAATGGGAGGAGAGTCTGAGAGGCTCAGGTAGGAAAGAGTGGAGGAGATACACACATACACACAAACCGCACACGTGTGCACACATGTTCACGCACCACACACACACATACACACAGGAATCAACACATACACACATGCTCATGCACACACAAAGCACACGTGCACACACACGCACACACCACACACACATACACCTGAGTAAACACACACATGCTCACGCACGTGCACATACACAAACCCTGCCGTTCACTTTCTCCCGCCAGGGCAAGACTTCAGTGCAGAAAAGCAGCTACGAGCCACTCTGGAATGAGCAGGTCGTCTTTACTGACCTGTTCCCCACTCTGCAAGCGCATGAAGGTGCAAATCCGGGACTCGGACAAGGTCAACGATGTGGCCATCGGCACCCACTTCATTGACCTGCGCAAGATTTCCAATGACGGAGACAAAGGTCAGCAGTAGGAGACTGGGGTGGGGGCCTGAAAGGGAAGTGTAAATGAGACCCCCTTTACATCACCTCCACCATCCCTCACCTCAGCTGAAAGGCCCTGGGCACGGTGAGGGCTTTCAGCAGCTCCCGCCTTGAGGGACAGGGGGAAGGAAGGTCATGGCTCCGGTCTGCACAGAGCTGACTGGGCTTGCCCGAGCCAGGCTGCCTGGACTTGAACCCCAGCTCTGACAATTGGTACCTGTGTGACCTTTGTACATGCCTTTTCATCTGTAAAACGAAAATAGTAATCACGTATGTGTGCATACATGCGTATTACATGCATGTGTGTACTGTGCCATAGTACCTATCCACAGACTCATTATGGTGACAGAGCCCTCCCAGGACCCCAGCACGATGCTGGGTACCAGGGATCCAGGGCAAGAGAAGAATCCGTTCCTGTCCTCACAGCACTCGCTGGGGATTAGGAGATGGATGTGCTACCAAATGCTCAAAACCTAAGGCCAAAGGCCACATATTGTATGATTCCATTTATATAAAATGTCCAGAATAGGTCAATCCATAGAGATTAGTGTGTTGCCAGGAAGTGGGGGAGGAGGGATTGGGACTAACTGCTAATAGGTACTGTTTTTTTTTTAGGGGAATGGAAATATTCTGGAATTAGGTGGTGGTTGTATAACATAATGAATATACTAAAAACCACTGAAATGCACACTTTAATATGGTGAATTTCGTGTTAGATGAAGCGTATCTTCATTTTTAAAAATGCTATAAGATTTTTTAACTAGGCAGAATAAAAACCAAACAAAAAAACACATAGGCAGAATTAGATCTGCTACACGTGAGACACGGCAAATCCCAAGGATGCGAGAAGTTAGCCGGGCCTGGGAACTGGGAAGGCTTCATGGAGGAAGCGTATGGAACAGGGAGGACAGGTGGAGAAGAGGGGAGGGGCCTGCACAGAGGGCAGAGGGCTGGAAGGCCACGCTGAGGAGTAGGAGGAGCTGGCATCTGTCTTTCAAAGCCATCGCAGGCAGCCCCTGCTCCAGTACCAGGAAGCAGGGAGCATGACCCAAAAGGGCCCCACATCTGCCACACGCAGCAGCGGACACAAGCTCTCCCTGCAACCTCTTGTGAGCCTCACGCTGCCCCAAAGGCCTTCGCCTGCCTCAGACATTTCACCAAGCAAGGCATGGGGTCCTCGGCTCAGCAATCAGGAGGTGCAGGCTGGGAGCCCCCAAAAGAGGTCCCTCTACCCCTCATAGGCCCTGGGGTGTGACACAGGCCTCTCCTCTTCCTCCCTGGCCTTCAGGCTTCCTGCCCACTCTGGGCCCAGCCTGGGTGAACATGTACGGCTCCACACGCAACTACACCCTGCTGGACGAGCACCAGGACCTGAACGAGGGCCTGGGTGAGGGCGTGTCCTTCCGCGCCCGCCTCATGCTGGGCCTGGCCGTGGAGATCCTGGACACCTCCAACCCTGAGCTCACCAGCTCCACGGAGGTGCAGGTGGAGCAGGCCACCCCTGTCTCAGAGGTGAGGCCCCAGGGGGTCGCTGTCCTCCAGGGCCATCAGAGGCTCAGCCCTCTCCCCGCCATGGCAGCCGCCTGGGCTCTGCCTGTGGCTGCTCAGTCTGCCTCAGGGTCCAGACCCCAGAGTGAGGCCCGCCTCCCTAGGAAGCAGGAGCCCCCACTGCCCCAGCAGCACCTCTGGACCTTTGCCCTGCCTGTGCCCGTGTTCTGCCCAGAGGTCCCAAGATGGAGCCTCATCACGTCCCCCATTCCCAGCTAGGCTATCCCTGTGGTGTTTGGAGCCAGCCCCTGCTTTAGGGACATTCGGGCTGGAGGGCAAGAGGAACTCGGCCCTCGGTCCTTCAGGGTCTGGGCTGCCCGCTCCACACCTGAGTGGGATATCTCCACCATCAGCCCAAAGGCCTGTCCGTGAGATGGTAGGAGGAGGGCCGCCCCAGGCTCAGCATCCCTGCTAGGTTTACGGATAACTTAGGCCACCTTCCCCACAGAGCTGCACAGGGAAAATGAAGAATTCTTTCTATTTGGAGCCTTCCTGGAGGCCTCAATGATTGACCGGAAAAACGGAGACAAGCCAATCACCTTTGAGGTCACCATAGGTGAGCACTGGGCTCATAGAGGGGTCTCCTGGCCTCAGAGCTGCTGGGTGGTCTCTGCTAAGCCCTGCACCACAGCCCTGTGGGGAGGGGAACTTTGACCACTTTCCTCTGCGTGTGTTCAAGCACACACACGGCACACAGTGCACGTCCGTGGGGCACACACGCCCAGGGTGTGGACCTGAGTTGCACCTACAGCACCAGGCTGTGTTTGGGACACAGAGAGGAAAGGAGCCATCCCTGCAGCGGGGGTGAGGCCCTCACGGGCTGGGGAGGAGAGAGCAGGAATATGGCCATGTCCTGGGCTGGCGGGTGAGCTCTCTGGTCATCAGAGCTCCTTGCAAGATCTTTGCAGACAAGGGGGACAAGGGGACTGTTCTCTGGTGAGTGTTCTATCACACCCCGGCGGGCACCGACCCCTACCCCCTTCCCCCTTCCCTGACTCTCCCACAATCCCAAGGCAGTTCTTGGATTACAGGGCAGGGTCGGGCCAGGGAGGGAAAGGACTCCAGGCCCTCAGACGCCCCCTCCTGCCCCTAGGCAACTATGGGAATGAGGTTGATGGCCTGTCACGACCCCAGCGGCCTCGGCCTCGGAAGGAGCCCGGGGACGAGGAGGAAGTAGATCTGATCCAGAATTCGAGTGATGATGAGACGGAGGAGGGTGGAGACCTGGCCTCAGTCTCCTCCACTCCACCCATGCGGCCCCAGATCACCGACAGGTGAGCCAGGTGGCACAAGGGTCCCGAAGGGCCTGCCCGTGCCTGGCCCCCTCTGTAGGCCTGGCCCTCCCACCTCCCTGGGCCCTCAGTCACCAACCTCCCACCCCTTCCCACCGCAGGAACTACTTCCATCTGCCCTACTTGGAGCGCAAACCCTGTATCTACATCAAGAGCTGGTGGCCGGACCAGCGCCGCCGCCTCTACAACGCCAGCATCATGGACCACATCGCAGACAAGCTGGTCAGTGCCAGGCTGGCGGGAGAGGATGCGGCGGAAAGCCTCCCCTGCAGTGCGCGAGGCCTGTCTGTCCAGCCGCTTGCTGTGCAGGGCTGGTGCAGGGCGGGAGACTGCGAGAGTGGCCCCGCCCCAGAGTGGCCCCGCCCCCCGCCCAGGTCCCAGGAGTGGGCGAGGGCTTGAGGGCTACCCAGAGCGGAGTCTGAACTCCTGGCCCATCGGTCCTGGGGTTCCCTGAAGGGGCTGGGCAACCCCTCTGTCTCTGGTCTACGCCTCTCCCCCTCCCCGCCCATCTAGTCCTGAGTCCTGCTCACTCCTGTGAATCGACCAGGATCATAGACTCAGAGCGCAGAGGCGGCTTCTTCCTTCAGGAGCAGAAGGTCCCAGGCTCTGAAAACAGAACCTGGGAAATTGGTGGTTTCCTCGTGATGGTGGGACACTGCGGGGTGACTCTAGTGAGAGGTCACTAGCCCCATCATTCTCCCTGATGAACTGGGGAGACATTTGAGGAGGTTGGGGGGAGCGGCTATGACTCAGCATGCATCCCCACTCCTGGTTCACAGGAAGAAGGCCTGAACGACGTACAGGAGATGATCAAAACGGAGAAGTCCTACCCCGAGCGTCGACTGCGGGGTGTCCTGGAGGAACTCAGCTGTGGCTGCCAGTGAGAGGGAGGGGTGGCGGGTGGGGGGCTGGAAGAGGGGGGTCTGGGCGGAGAAGGAGGCGCCTGCAGGCCTCCTGCTGTGGGTGGGCTCCACTAAGCCCTGCTCCCCTCACCCCCAGCCGCTTCCTCTCCCTCGCGGACAAGGACCAGGGCCACTCTTCACGGACCAGGCTTGACCGAGAGCGTCTCAAATCGTGCATGCGGGAGCTGGTGAGGACACCCCGGTCCCCAAAGCTGGAAGACACAGGGGATGGAGGGAAGGTCCGGAGGTTTTGAAAAGGGGAAACTGAGGAGGAAAAGTCTATTGTCTCTGAGGTCCCAGAACTCAGGGACAGCCCCCTCCACCATGCATCACGGCCTGAACCCCGCGCCCGCCCCCCGCCCCTACAGGAGAGCATGGGGCAGCAGGCGAAGACCGTGCGGGCACAGGTGAAGAGGCACACGGTGCGGGACAAGCTGAGGCTGTGCCAGAACTTCCTGCAGAAGCTGCGCTTCCTGGCAGACGAGGTGCGCCCCTGCTGGCAGGCGCGGAGGGGTGCCCTGCCCCGAACCAGTGACCCCAGTGACCGGGAGTGGGGGCCACACAGGAAGGGGTTAGGCCGGACCACCTAGGAGGCCCATCCTGCTCTGATAGTGGCTGGGGCACAGGAATGAACAAGCTCTTCATCCCGTTGTGACTTCTTCCTGCTCCGTCTGGTGGGAGAAGAAAGACCCAGCATCTGTGGTCCTTCGCTCTCCAGGCCCAGGCCTGGCCCTCCGGGCCCTGAGGCAGAGATCCTGGCAGCCAGTGAGGCTCGGGGGGGCCCCAGCCGAGAGGCGGGCCCCCCTTAATCACAGGGTTCTCCACCCCCCTCCCGCCCCCCGCAGCCCCAGCACAGCATCCCCGACGTCTTCATCTGGATGATGAGCAACAACAAGCGCATCGCCTACGCCCGGGTGCCCTCCAAAGACCTGCTCTTCTCCATCGTGGAGGAGGAGCTGGGCAAGGACTGCGCCAAGGTCAAGACGCTCTTCCTCAAGGTGCCGGAAGGGGAGCCGGACTGCGGGTGGTGGCGCAGCAGGGCGGGCAGGCTGGGGCCCAGGATCTACACCTGGCTTCTTTCAAGGGGTTGTCTCCCCTTGGAGGGAGCAGCCCCTTATCCCGAGTCCGGCTAGCCTGAGCCATGAGTTTGAGGCCTCAAGTAACAGGTGCTCGGAGAAGAAAGAGCTAGAAGGAGAATAAGAAGTGGGGAGGACAGCATGGCCGTGCCCTGCGCCCCCTTCAGTGCCGTGTTGACCACCCCACCCCGCAGACCAGCGGGTGGCTGTGGAGGGGGGGGGCAGCTCTGACCAAGGCCTCGCCAGCCCCGCCCCTTCCTCACCCATGGGCCCCAGCTGACCCCGAGCCCACCCCAGCTGCCAGGGAAGCGGGGCTTCGGCTCGGCGGGCTGGACAGTGCAGGCCAAGCTGGAGCTCTACCTGTGGCTGGGCTCAGCAAGCAACGCAAGGACTTCCTGTGTGGCCTGCCCTGCGGCTTCGAGGAGGTCAAGGCGGCCCAGGGCCTGGGCCTGCACTCCTTCCCACCCATCAGCCTGGTCTACACGAGTGAGTGGGGACTCCTGGGCCTGAGCGGCCCCTGGCTCCCAGCCCTCACCCGGGGGGGGGGCGCTGGGGACCGCCTGCCCCCCAGCCTCAGCCTGCCCTTTCCCACAGAGAAGCAGGTGTTCCAGCTCCGCGCCCACATGTACCAGGCTCGCAGCCTCTTCGCCGCTGACAGCAGCGGCCTCTCGGACCCCTTCGCCCGTGTCTTCTTCATCAACCAGAGTCAGTGCACAGAGGTAAGGGTCCGGGGAGGAGGGAGTGGCTCTGGTTTTGAGTAGTTGGATGGGGACTTATGGTCTTGTGGGACCTGGAGAAACAGGTCAGCCAGTACCCCCAGATCCTTAGAGGGAAGCCTTGCAGATAACCGCAGGCCTGGGCCACACTGGTAAAGACTGTAGTTGTGGTTATATTCAACACTGGACAGGGAGGACAGAGGCAGGAGCAGACCTCACGTTAGCCTTCGTTTTAAGATTCCCAGAAGAGTCGAGGAACATGCCATTCCTGCCCCCTGAGTCCCCTGGGAGCTGCAGTGACTGGAGGTGGCTCCTGCTTGGGTATCTGCCTGCCCATCAGCACTTAGTACCTGTCTCCCCTCACCCTGCCCCATACTGCAGGTGCTGAATGAGACCCTGTGCCCCACCTGGGACCAAATGCTGGTCTTTGACAACCTGGAGCTGTACGGCGAAGCTCATGAGTTGCGAGACGATCCCCCCATCATTGTCATTGAAATCTATGACCAGGACACCATGGTATGAGTGGGCTCTGGCACCAGGGACCTACCCTTCTTCATGGTACTCCACCTGCGCTGACGGCCACCTCCCCAAAGCCCCTCAGCTGGGGTGCTTGATGGAATCGGGGAGTCTGTGCTGCTGCCCAGCCCCTCCAGGAGACCCCAGGCGGCTCCTGCTCGGTCACTGCAGCCTGACCCCTTTCCAGTACTGTGAGTCTCCGGGGTCTCAGGGAGGAGACGATCCAGGGCGTCCCCACCTCCAGCACAGATGGAAAGAATTCGGGAGTCTTTAGGAGATGTGTCAGCAAGTCTTGCTATCCCCAGCCTCCCCGCATCCTGGCGGCCCCCTGACCCCTGCCCACACCTACCAGTCAGTAACAGCCTCCCAGCTCCCCATGAAACCTCTGGACTGGGGGGGGAGGGTGGGGCTATGAAAGGATCGAGGTGACCCCTCCAGAGCTGGAAGGCCACTTACCACCAGCCACCTCAACGACTAGGGTGCCTGAGAGAGTCTTGGACTAGAGGGAGGAGGGCCTTATTTCTAGTCCTGAGTCCTGCCTCTGCCATTCACTGCTGGCATAGCCTCAAGGAAGTGTGGTGAGACTTGGTTTCCCCCTCAGGGAAATGGGGTGGTCACCCCCATCCCCTTACCTCTCTGGGCTATGGTAAGGACAGGGTGAGCCCCGAGGTGTGCTGATGCTCAGTAAACTCAAGCACCGAGTGCCCCCCTTGGTGGTTTGGTCCCATCAGGGAAAACCGACTTCATGGGCCGGACCTTCGCCAAGCCCCTGGTGAAGATGGCTGATGAAGCGTACTGCCCGCCCCGCTTCCCACCCCAGCTCGAGTACTACCAGATCTACCGCGGCAACGCCACGGCCGGAGACCTACTGGCCGCCTTCGAGCTGCTGCAGGTGGGCCCCGCCCCTCCCCATCCTGCTGCGAGGCCAGTCTGATTGGAGCTGGGGGCGGGGGGGCGTCCTTGGAGGCCCGGGGCATTGGGCTTTCCCTGTGTCCCCAGATCACATGGCAAATACCTCCTGGGGAGGGGGAGCCTGTTCTCCAGGCTCTCCAGACCGTGACCCGTGGTCCTCATTCCCCAGATTGGGCCGGCAGGGAAGGCCGACCTGCCACCCATCAACGGCCCGGTGGACATGGATCGCGGTCCCATCATGCCGGTGCCCATGGGCATCCGGCCTGTGCTCAGCAAGTACCGAGTCGAGGTACAGGAGGACGCCCCCAGCCCCGCTCCGCCCTCGTGGGCCTGCCCTGGACAGGCCCCGCCCCGGACAGGCCCCGCCCCCTCCCCCCCACTCCCTCTCACCCAATCCAGGGTCCTAGCACATACCACACTGTCAGCATCAAACTCCAGGCAGCTTCAACGACCTCAGGCTGGCTGCTCTCCATTTTTCAAACAAGGAGATCAGGGGACAAGGGGTGGGGAGCGACTTGTCCAAGGTCACACCTGGAGAGCGGGAGACACAGGCCCCCGCCCACCTCAGTCTGCGCTGAGTCACCTGCTGCATGCTGGGACGTTTCCCAGCCCTCCCATCTGCAGCCCCATGCCCGCCCTCACCCCACGGCCCCCTGAGGACACCCCACCCCGCGACAGCTCTTCTGGCCTTGACCTTCCTGACTCACTGCCCGGTTCCTGCTCAGGGGGACCAGGCACCCCCCACAGCTGGCTCCCTTGTCTGAGGGGCTCTCTTCTCCCCCCAACCCAGGTGTTGTTCTGGGGCCTGCGGGACCTGAAGCGGGTGAACCTGGCCCAGGTGGACCGGCCGCGGGTGGACATCGAGTGTGCGGGGAAGGGGGTGCAGTCGTCCTTGATTCACAATTACAAAAAGAACCCCAACTTCAACACCCTCGTCAAATGGTTTGAAGTGGTGGGTGCGGGCCCAGGAATGGCCGGGCAGAGCTGGGTGCGACTGGTGTGGCTGGACACGGCCCCGTGCCTCTGCCCCCTTCTCTGAGCTCAGGCTCCATTGGCCAACACCCCAGGACCTCCCCGAGAACGAACTGCTGCACCCGCCCTTGAACATCCGCGTGGTGGACTGCCGGGCCTTTGGCCGCTACACCCTGGTGGGCTCCCACGCCGTCAGCTCCCTTCGGCGCTTCATCTACCGGCCCCCAGACCGCTCGGCCCCCAACTGGAACGCCACAGGTACAGCCACACCTGGAAGCCCAGGCCTGGCTCCACTCAGTCCCCTGGAGGGGCTTCAGCTCACACTCCAGCCCATGCAGCCGCCACGTGGTTCCTCCAGGACACCCCGGATGGGAGCACGGGAGGCCGGCGGGAGGTCCCATCCTGGGGCCAAGGCTGCCCAGGGCTGCTCTTCACGCTAGGGACAAAAAGAGCCAGAGCTGGAGATGTCATGAGAGGGTCTGAGGGCAGATGGCTTCCTCGGCTGGTTTATGGAGAAGAGCCAGGCCTCCCTCCCGGCCTCCCTCCCGGCCTCCCTCCCGGCCTCCCCCCCCGGCCTCCCTCCCGGCCTCCCTCCAGGCCTCCTCCTGGCCTCCCTCCTGGCCTTCTTCTCAGCCAAGCTTCCGCTATTTCCCTCCACTGCAGCTCTCCCTTCTCTCTGGCTCAGCTTCTCCCTTTCCTTATGCCTAACTTTTCATCCCTCCCTCTCCCCTCAGAAAGCTCCAGAATCAGCTTTAGGCTGCTGGTCCTTCTTGCCATCCCTGATTCTCACTGGTACTCCTGCTCCTTCCTGTCTGCCTGCCTGTCTGTCCATCCCTCTATCCAGTCAGGCTCCTCCAGGGCTGTCATGTACTGTGCAACGGGGCCCCTCCTCTCACCCCACAGGGGAGGTCGTGGTGAACATGGAGCCAGAGGTGCCCATCAAGAAGCTGGAGACCATGGTGAAGCTGGACGCGGTAAGGCGCGTGGGGTCAGTCCCACGCAGGCGAAGGGCACGCACTGCATGTGACACTCCCTGCGAGCCTGGCTGCCTCCTTCAGCGTCCTGACCGCACGTTCGAACAGCTGCATCCTAGACTGTCCTGGAATGCAAGACCGTCAGTGTTGCATGTGTTTGTGTATGCATGTGTGCCAGTGCACGAGCGTGTGGTGTGCAAGTATGAGAGACAGAAAGCGCAGTAACCATGTGAGGTAATAGCCTGCGATTATTTTGACTTCAGCAAGTGACACCATAGGCAATAGCTTCCTTGTTGGTGCACCAGTGTTCTAGAGGGTTCCTGATTTCCCATCCTAGCCATTGACAAACAACTCTCCCTGGTAAGGGAGGAAAAGTGGAGTTGAAGTTGACGCCATCTAGCCAACATCACTGAATTCCTACTGTGTGTGGCCAGCCTCCCCTCCCAACCCTGACGCCCAGTGACATCACCTAGAGAGTTCACAACTGTCTCAGGCTTGAGAATCCCTGCCCTAGAAGGTCTGAGGTCACATCTGCAAAGCAGGCCTTCGGCAGGCTCACCAGCAGCGTGCTCCTATTAGTGCAGAGTTGGCCCTGTGCACAGGGACTCGGCTCACAGCAAGCATCCCTGCATGAGCTCCCTCTCTCCGTGCTCCCTGACTGGACCTCTGCCTCCACTCCAGGCCCTGGGGGGTTAATTCTGTCCCTGTCCCTTTGATACCCCTCTGCAGACTTCTGATGCTGTCATCAAGGTGGATGTGGTGAGTGTGGGGACAATCCAGGGGACTCTGGGGAGAGAGGACCCTACACAGGCACAGAGTGTCAGGCCAGGGGGCTCAGCATCAGGCATGAGCTACTCCCAGCCCCCTGGATGCTCTGGCCAGGGCATCCTCCTCCACAAAACAGGGCCCTTCCCCTTTGACGGTGGTGGCCCACAGAGCCTCCTGGAGCCCAGGGCTCCCCGGAAGCAGATGGTCAGAATGGATGGGGGACCCCCGGACTGTCCAGAGCCCTGGGAATGGCCAGGGTGCGGAGATGTATGCAGGACTCCAGACCTAGGCCAACCCCCTAGGCTGACGAGGAGAAGGAGAAAAAGAAAAAGAAGAAAAAAGGCAGCTCAGAAGAGCCGGAAGAGGAGGAGCCGGATGAGAGCATGCTGGACTGGTGGTCCAAATATTTTGCCTCCATTGACACCATGAAGGAGGTGAGCCCTCGGGCCCGGGCTGGGGCTGAGGAGGAATCGGGTTAGGGGAGGCAACCCCAACTCCACATCAGGCCCTCCTGTCCGACTGCTTTCCTGCTCCCCACCAGAGCTGGCTCCTCCACTCCATGAGTTAAGAACAGCCTTGTCTCACGGCCTTGAAGTTTGAGCTTAGGACTCACCTCTCCTAGCCTGGAGGTCCAGTCTACCTTCCCTGGCTTGCTTTTCTCTTGTCCTCGTTCATTTATTCCACAAACATCTCTTAAATATATATGATGAGTCAGACACCATGCCAGGTGCTATGGGAGCCAAAAGAGAAGATGCCATATCTGCCCCGAGGAGCCCTCTGTGTACCGGGCAAAATGGACATGTAAACAGATACAGTACAGAGTGATGACAAAAGCAAATCAATGCCTGGGGGAGTCAGGGAAGGCTTCACAGAGGAGGTGACATTTGAGGAAGAGGAGAAACCTGTGCTCAGAGGCCAAAAGCAAACAACAACTTCCCGGTAGTGTTTGCCCATCTTCGTACTGTTTTCTTTTACACATCTCGGTCTGTGGCTGTGAAAAACGTTCTTCTGTTGAGTGCACGCGGGTTCTGTCTGCTGAGCCAGACTACCAGTTCCAGAAAGTGCATTTCTCCTCTGCGTCTGTCCCTCCTGCACACTGCCTGCCCAGCTCAGGGCTGAGCAGGAGGGACATGTGCCTGCAGTTGTGTTTTCTCATCTGAGCTGATCCAGCCACGCTCTCTCCCCAGGCCCTTTCTGTGACCCCAGCTGTGTGCGGTGTCTACCGCCCACGTTAGAGCACAGGCTAAGCCGCTCTAGCAAGTTAGATTGGTGCGAACAAGAAGAAGGCTTGTGTGGTGGTTTGATGGTATCGGGGACCAAGATCCTGCCCCCTTGTGACTGACATCTCTCTGTATGGTTAGAGATGGCTTCCTGTCACATCCTAACACCAGCGCGCAGGAAGGGGTAAAGAGAAGAAGAGTAGGCATACTCCTTTCCTTTGAAGGGCCTAATCCATCACATTGGCCAGAATCTAGTCCCATGGCCACACTTAGCTGCAAGGGAGGTGGAGAAAGATCATCTCAGCTAGGTGACTGCGTGCCAAAGAACACTCCTCAAGAACAGGAGAGCATATCATTGGGGGACACCTGGTAATATCTTCTCCCACCATCACCTCCTGCATTGAAGTTGGCCATGCCAGAGCTCCAGGAAGCTACCTATTATCTCACCTTTACTCCTGTAATTTGCACAGGCTGCCACCAGGTGGCGGTGGCACTTTAGTTGACACCTGGTGATTTAGCTTCCAGGAAGTGAGATAATAGGGTGTGAAGAAAATAAAGCACATTTTCTTACTAAGTTATACTTTTCGACATTAACAAATAATAATACCATTAACAAGCAACATTAAATGGCACTGTATTTTTTTTAACGATGCGCAATTTAAAGAATCATAAACTCCTAAGTACAGTCAACCATTTGTACATACCATACACTTTGTTGAATCCACTTAAGCAGATCGAGGGATGGGTTTTAAGCTCAGTAGGAAAGAGTTGCTGTTTCTAGTGTATGAAAAACTGGTCTGAGACCACAGGAGCCAATAGGCTCCTCCACAGGAAGCCCACCTTCCCTTTTCCCATGCCTTGGCAGCAACTTCGACAGCAAGAGGCCTCAGGAATGGACTTGGAGGACAAGGAGGAGACAGACAACACTGAGGGTGAGCCCCTAGAACCCTGAACCTCTGCCTCCCCTCCTTGCCCCCGGATGCAGGCTCCCCTGCCTGCCACACCAGCTGCTTCTCTTTCCCCTGCCCATGGGCCCGCACAAGTGCAGCAGCCAAGGGCAGATACCGTGAGGGATCCGTGGGCACCAGCAAACAAGCCTGGGCCCTTGTCCAGAGTGGCTTTGACTCTGACCAGTTCAGCAACCACAGTGACTGACAGACATTTAAAGCCACAGAACATCAGTGCTGGAAGGGACCTCGGAGCTCATCTCATCCAGCATTTTCCAGAACTTTGTAGTGGGAGAATACTAATGGATATTCGGGAGGGAAAGGGGGGGAGTTCTGTGGTCCAATGGGTTAAAGAGGTCTTTTGGTGCAGGACTTCTCAGTGCCTTTAATTTGCAAATGTTATATAAATCCCTAGAAGGAAGATACGATATGAAATATTTCCCCTGTTATTTGACCACAATACCCTTTCTTGTAAAGAATTTCAAGAACGCCTATACTTGGTGTTCACTAAACGCAGTTTAGAAAATGTTGATATAGAACTATGCTTTAATATTAGACAAGTAGGCTGAGTCCAGAGAAGAAAGTGAGCGACTTCCATGCCTCTCTCTGTCAAGGAGCATGACAACAGTCTTTGTACACCCTCCCATGATCTTACTGGGGTCCCGCACCCATGTGAGGCAGGCATGTGGGGGAGTATTACCTACATATTTCAGATGAGTACACAGAGACCTGCCAAGTGAAATTAGCAAAGTAAATCACTGGCAGAACTGGATGTCCGGCCCAAGCTTTCCTGCTCCATCATTTCTGCCCCACACTGACTAGAAGGTCTCCTTCTCTGTTTCTGTCCAGGCCTGAAGGGGCCAGTGAAGAGCAAGGAGAAGGCAAAGGCCACAAAGGAGGAGAAGAAGAAGAAAACCCAGAGCCCAGGCCCCGGCCAGGGGTCTGAGGCCTCTGAGAAGAAAAAACCCAAGATCGATGAACTTAAGGTAAGAGTCTGGGACAGCCCCCACCCGGGGACATGAGGTGGCAGATGAGACAAGACAGAGGCCAGTGGACAGGCCTCATTCCCCTGACGACCTGGCCTGGCTCAGGTGTACCCCAAGGAGCTAGAGTCAGAGTTTGACAACTTTGAAGACTGGCTGCATACCTTCAACCTACTGCGAGGCAAGACAGGGGATGATGAGGACGGCTCTACCGAGGAGGAGCGCATCGTGGGCCGGTTCAAGGTCAGGCAAGGAGGGAGGCCCGGCCCCTGAGCCCTAGCCCCTGAGCCCCCCATGCCAGCCCGAGCCCACGCTTGCCTTGCCGCAGGGCTCCCTCTGCGTGTACAAAGTGCCACACCCAGAGGACATGTCCCGGGAAGCTGGCTACGACCCCACCTACGGCATGTTCCAGGGCATCCCCAGCAATGACCCCATCAACGTGCTGGTCCGCGTCTATGTGGTCCGGGTGAGAGTCCCCCCCGCATCCCCTCCCTCGAGCTTCCCAGCCTTCCAGGAGGGGTTGAAGCAACTGCAGGCTGACAGCCCCCTGCTGGGAGGCACGTGGAAGGCTACCAGGTGTAGTTCCCATCTTTTGTAGAGAAGGAGGCCAAGACCGAGAGAGGGACAGTAACTTGCCCAGGGTCACACGGCAAGGCTCCTGCCTCGGGTCCAGTGGTCCCGCCCTTCACTGTCATGGGACCCTCAGAGAGTAAGGCAGGGGTGCTGGAAGACAAGGGTATAGGAAGCCTGCTCAGGAGCACCCTCGCCAATCCCAGGCCACGGACCTACACCCCGCAGACATCAATGGCAAAGCTGACCCCTACATCGTCATCCGGCTGGGCAAGACTGACATCCGTGACAAGGAGAACTACATCTCCAAGCAGCTCAACCCTGTATTTGGGAAGTGAGTCCTCCTAGCGGCCCTCCCACCCCTGCCCCTCCTTTCCCAGCCCAGACCACCTCCCGCCCTGCCCCGCCCCTCAACCCCTCTCCCCACCCCCACCCCGCCAGATCCTTCGACATCGAGGCCTCCTTCCCCATGGAATCCATGCTGACGGTGGCCGTGTACGACTGGGATCTGGTAGGCACCGACGACCTCATCGGGGAAACCAAGATTGACCTGGAGAACCGATTCTACAGCAAGCACCGCGCCACCTGTGGTATCACCCAGACCTACTCCACGTGCGTGGGGCCGGCCGGGCAGGGCTGCGGGGGGGGGGGGGGGGGGGAGGCGGGGCGAGCCTGCGGCACCTCGACTCTAAAGCCAGATTCGGAGTGTGTTGTTTGGGAAGGTAGACAGACATGTTATAGTTTCCGACCCAGGCCAAGCCTCCAGCGCTACAGGCTCTGGGCACAGCCTTCAGGGGCCAGGACTGCCGATTCCAAGACAAGGAGCGAGCCAGGGCATCCCAGGGCAGGGGAGGAGGGACAGGAGAGAAAAGCGGGCTGGAAGGGGAGGCACTGTGCTTTAGGGAGAGTCCACCAGGGATCTGGCTGGCCTCTGCCACTGACAGGCTGCATGTCCCTTAACCTCCCTGGTCGTCAGCTTCCGCGTGGGCGTCCTCGAGGTTCCAGAGAAGGGGACACCGTGGGGGAACGGAGTGGGCTGCATGGGAGGAGATTGGATGCTCATCTTGGGACACTGGGCACATGGGGCCAGAGCCCAGGGCAGGAGGGACCAGGTTCCAGCAGCCGGAGCATCTCAGCTGAGCCTGGAGCCAGGGCAGGGCCCAGCTCCTGACTTAACCAGTTGTCGCCTGGGGATGGCCCAGCTCCACCTGAGCCCCACCAAGCCCGTATGCCCCTCCCACAGACATGGCTACAATATCTGGCGGGACCCCATGAAGCCCAGCCAGATCCTGACCCGCCTCTGCAAGGATGGCAAAGTGGACGGCCCCCACTTTGGGCCCCCCGGGAGAGTGAAGGTGTCCAACCGGGTCTTCACAGGGCCCTCTGAGATCGAAGACGAGAACGGTAATGGAGCACTAGATGCAGCCACGGGGGTGGCGGAGGCCAGGGAGGGGGCCCGTGCTTCCCTGAGGTGCGACCTGAAGGCCGAGACTGGGGGTCTCCTCTGCTGGGCCTGAGTGACCCTCTGCTCACCAGCCCAGAGCCCACTCCTGCCTGCCCAGCCCCTGTCCGCCCTCCCCTGGCTACACAGCATTTGCCTGCCTGTTGCCTTCTCTGTCCCTCTCCGCATCTCTATGGACGAGGGAGGGTCTCCCCATTCTGTAGATGAGGAAGCTGAGACCCCAGAGAGTTCAGTGACTTGCCCGAGGCCGCGTGGCTCCAAGCTCTGCACTCTCCCGACTCCTTCACCCATCTGACCCTTCCCAGAGAACCGGGAGGACCTGTGCTGGCCCCCGTCAGGGCGCTGGGACAGGAAGTAGATTCCTGCCTTCCCTGACCTCACAGCCCCCCAGGCGAAGGAAATGCAAGGACACAGGCCTCTCAGGGCCCTATGGGACAGCCGAGAGCTTGGACAAGCCACTTGTCCCTCTGTGCCTCAATTTCCCCACCTGTAAAACAGAGATGGACAGACCAGTGGTGGCTCAGGGTCCCCTTTGCTCCTGAGTTTCTGGCCCAGCACAGGTCCTGTTCTGCTGAGCCCATGTACGCAGTTGACACTCGACTCCCGCAGGTCAGAGGAGGCCCACAGAGGAGCACGTGGCGCTGTGTGCCCTGTGGCACTGGGAGGACATCCCCCGAGTGGGCTGCCGTCTGGTGCCAGAACACGTGGAGACGCGGCCGCTGCTCAACCCTGACAAGCCCGGCATCGAGCAGGTGACTCGCCTGAGGCTCTTTGGTATTCGAGATCAGGGAGTCCAGGCCTGGGTCCAAAAAAATGGGCCCTCATGCTATTGGCTGCATTCCCCAAAGCCTGTGGCACCTCCCACCATGCCCCTCTGCAATAACTCCAGGGGCACATGTCTTTGCCTTGACCGAGAACCATATCGACTGGGGTGGAGACCTGGGATGTTTCTCTCAGAAGCTGTGATTGGCTGTCATAGGAATTCCTGGCACCCAAGGACTAAAACTGATGAAACGGGTCCTGACAGGACAAAGGTTGGGAGGGAGAGGAGAGCTGGCCTCCCTGGGCAGTGGGGAAGTCTGCGGGGAGACCTGCCACGCCCCCCTTTCTCAGGGCCGCCTGGAGCTGTGGGTGGACATGTTTCCCATGGACATGCCAGCCCCCGGGACACCTCTGGACATCTCCCCCAGGAAGCCCAAGAAGTGAGCCGCTCAGACCCAGCACCACTCCCTCCGTGCCCCCACCCCTTGCTGTTCCCCCACCCCACCCTGGAGCCCAGATCCCCTTAGTCAGTATCCTCCGTGTGACTGTGCCATGGTAACAGACCAACCCATCAAGAGAGTTGTGGGGCTTGCCCTTGGCGGGTCCCCGTTTCGGAGGCGGGAGCCACAATCCCACCCTGCAGTCGCGAGGGCCATGAGTACACCCACCGTGGACTTTCATCAGAATGTGGGTTCCCACATACGTGCCCGCAGGTACACACACGCAAGACAGAGAACCCCGGAGAGCCAGCTCTGCTCTCCGACAGCCCCCCACGCCAGGCTGTCATTAAGCTCTGCCACGTTTAATTTAAACCGCCTGGCATTGAGATGAGCAGGAGCGAGGTTGGGGAGAGCACTCGAAAGAGCACTGGACCAGGAGCCAAGCCAGCTGCCTCTCATGGACCCTGGCCAGGTCACTTTTCCTCCCTGGTCCTCAGTTTTCCCGTCTGTGAAGTGACAGGCTCATTGAGTCACTGTCAACTCTGACACCCTTGGTGCCTGGCATCAGACCCGCTTTCACGGGCATATGAATTTGCACAGGGACTCAAGCTCAGAGGGGCCCATGCTTATTTCAAATTCTTAATGATTTTTTTTGAACATGGAGTCCCACATTTCCATCTTGCCCTGGGTGGGCACATTACGCAGACAATTCTGCCTGGAATAGCCTCAGGTCTGAGGCCACAAATGTGCTGTTCCAGGAACCATAACTAGGGTCACCCCAACCCACTGCGTAATGGGGACTTGCAGTCCAGCGCGAAGCCACACTTCAGTTTTTAGTGGATAACTCAAATTCACTCCTAATGATTAAAACGTCACTGCCTCATTTATAATGACAGTTACCCATCAAGGGGGAAATCCTCATCAGCAGCAAGGACCTAAAGGAAACTAGATTCCATGGGTGTTCCCTGGCAGCTGCTGGGCTGAAATGTAAATTTCTATTAGAACCGGCGTGGAGCCTCTGGCCTCTGAAGGCGGAGACCTTGCTCCTGACTCCCTGGGCCTTGCCTCAGCCTCCCTCAGCAGCTGGGCCCTGCCCCTGCCTGCCATGAGCCAGCCTCCCTGTCCAGGAGTGTGCTCAGGGACCCAGAGTTCCAGCCATACTGGCTTCCCCTGGGGCTCCCCTCACAACAGCCACACTGCCAGGCAGACCCTCGGTCACACCCCAGGGGCCCCAACATCTCTCCCTCCCCTCTGCTCTCTCAGCCCCGACCTACCCAGGCCAGCCTCACCCCAAGTCCTCAGGACTTCTCTGGGTCATCTCATCTCCAGCCCCCTGCCCAAGGCCCTAGGATAGCCCCCACCTCCCAGACTGCTGATCCGCCTTTCCCCCCACCCAGGTACGAGCTACGGGTCATCGTGTGGAACACGGATGAGGTGGTCCTGGAGGACGATGACTTCTTCACTGGGGAGAAGTCCAGTGACATTTTTGTGCGGGGGTGGGTGAGGGGGCCCTTGGTCGGGAGGTGGCTGAGCTAGGAGCCCACCTTCCTGGGGTGCAGGAGAGGAGGGAGAAGACAAGGAGAGCTGTGGGGTGGGGGGAGGCCCCACCTGTGTGGCTGTAGGTCTGGAGGGGGTGGTGCCCCACAGGTGGCTGAAGGGCCAGCAGGAGGACAAGCAGGACACAGACGTCCACTACCACTCCCTGACTGGCGAGGGCAACTTCAACTGGCGCTACCTCTTCCCCTTCGACACCTGGCTGCCGAGGAGAAGATCGTCATCTCCAAGAAGGAGTCCATGTTCTCCTGGGACGAGACGGAATACAAGATCCCAGCCCGGCTCACCCTGCAGATCTGGGACGCCGACCACTTCTCCGCCGATGACTTCCTGGGTGCAGAGCTGGGCTGGGGCGGGGGCCTGGGACCCAGCGGGGGAGCGGCAGGGACAGGGTGAGCCCACCGGTCTGTCGGAACTGACTCCAAAGTGGCCACAGGGGCCATCGAGCTGGACCTGAACCGGTTCCCGCGGGGCGCCAAGACGGCCAAGCAGTGCACCGTGGAGATGGCCACGGGAGAGGTGGACGTGCCTCTGGTTTCCATCTTCAAGCAGAAGCGCGTCAAAGGCTGGTGGCCCCTCCTGGCCCGCAATGAGAATGATGAGTTGGAGCTCACGGTAGGCAGCGCCCCCCACCGCTCGGTGCTGGGCCGGGGTGGGTCAGGCGAGGTGCCGAGAGGCTGGCAGCCGGCCCAGCCACTGGGACAGTTCTCTTCCTCTCTGCAGGGCAAGGTGGAGGCGGAGTTGCATCTCCTGACAGCAGAGGAGGCGGAGAAGAACCCAGTGGGCCTGGCCCGCAACGAACCTGACCCCCTGGAGAAACCCAAGTGAGTGCCCTCTCTGCCCAGGCCCCAGCCGTGCGGGCCCCAGGGACGCTGGGACGGGGGGAGGGGCCGGAATTCCGGTCTTCTGGTCCCCGTGCTGCGGGCACTTCTGCGCCCTCTCCCTCTTCCTGGGAACTGCTTAGCCTGGGGTCGGCCCCCTCGTGGCCAGGCCCTCTTGCCACGCACCCTGAGCCTTCACCCCCTGTGTCCTTTCTCCGTGCTCCCTCTGCGCCGCCTGCTGCTCCAGCTGGCCCGGCACGAGCTTCCTCTGGCTCTTGAACCCTCTCAAGTCTGCCCGCTACTTCTTGTGGCACACACATCGCCGGCTGCTCCTCACACTGCTGCCGCTGGTGCTGCTGCTCCTCCTCCCTGCCCTTTTCCTCTACCTGTGCCTGGCTACCTAGCCAAGAAGATCCTTGGGGCCTGAGCCCGGCATCCTCCTGGGTCTGGCACTCCTCCCTTCTTCCTCTGGACCTGGGGCTCGTGAGCTTGGCAGCATGCCGGGCACGCACACACACAGGCACGCACAGGGCACACGCACAGCTCCCACAGCCCCACAGCACGACTTTCGAGCTTTCAAACAGCATCACAGACTCTCGAAACTGGAAATGACCACCGTGCATGATTACAGATGGGGCCTGCCCGGTGAAGTAACCTACCTCAGCGTCCCTAGCAGGTTAGGGGAGAGCTAGACCTCGGCCTAGGTTTCCGATCCAGCATTCCTCACGCGCCACCACCTCCTCTCGCAGCGACTTCCTGACAGACTAACCCAGCTTCATCGGCAGGAAGAAGCCGAGACACGGACAGGGAAAGGGGAAAGGGTTTGGCTAGGACTGGCCAGCGAGTCCTGAGTACTTCCTGCAGCGCCCACCTCCTAAGCCACAGCTGTTTTCCCACCCTGGAGGACCATAAGTAGCTTGATCCAGTTCCAACATCTTAATAGCCGACATTTGCTAAGCACTGCTCGGCGCCAGGCCCTGTGCTGAGAGCTTCACCCCTCACTGCCTCACTTTACCCTTTCGCCAACCCGGAGGTAGGGTCCACGTGAGGAGACTGAAGCTGTGCCTGGCCCAGCTGGGCGTGGAAACCAGGCACCCTGCGCCCGTGCCCCGCCCTGCCCCCCACTCACACTGAGCACGGCTCGGGGGCTGAGGTCTCTGTCCTCCAGGGGTCGGCAGGGCAAGAGTTTGGAAAAGCATATGCAATACTTTACAGAGTGTCAAGCTCGATGGCACTTCTTGCTTAGAGAGCCACGAGGAAGGTAGCAGCCGTCGCACCCGACGGTGGGCAGGCCGCGGGGGGTGGCGGGCTCCTCAGACCCTTGGCCGTTTATGTTCATCAGAAAGGGAGAGGTTGAGAGACTGATCTCAGTGACAGGGAGCAGCGACTGGACCATACGCCATGAACGGCTAACTAGAGCTTCCTAATAATCAGAATTGCTTGTGCTGTGGCAGCTTCCTCTTCAAGGAGTGAGCCGCCATGGCCGCCAGTGCTCAGGTAGAGGCCGATGGCCACCCAACGGCCAGGACTGCCATCTAGGCCTTGAGAGGAGGTCGAGACGCTAGGGTCCGGCAAACAGGACAGGGAGCGTAAGCAGAAAACCTGGTGTTTAGTAACGGGCTCCACCCTGGCTCCAGCACTCACTACTTTTGGATTGGGCCCATGGTGGGGCCTCTTGGGGTCTAGGAGGGCCGAGGGGATGAGGTGCCCTGGGAGATGCTCGCTGCCTGACCGCAACTCCCCTCCCCCAGCCGGCCCGACACCGCCTTTGTCTGGTTCCTCAACCCCCTCAAGTCCATCAAGTACCTCATCTGCACGCGGTACAAGTGGCTCATCATCAAGATCGTGCTGGCACTGCTGGGGCTGCTCATGCTGGCCCTCTTCCTCTACAGCCTCCCCGGCTACATGGTCAAGAAGCTTATAGGGGCGTGAAGGCCCCACGGCCTCCCCGCAGCACCTCCCCTGGGCTTGTGCGTCTGATCTGTCCCTCCCTCCTCCGGCACGGACTTTCCAGTCTCTCTGGGGAGCCTGGAGAGCCCCGTGTCCACACTTCAGGCCTCAGATTCCAGGAGCTTATCTCCTGTTTACTGGGCTAGTGACACCCCAGTGCCCTTCCTCACCTCCCCAAGCCTGCTATTTGCCAGGTCCTGCCCCTCTGGTCCCTGCCCATGGGGTGGAATGCCAGTGGGGGTTGGGGTCTGCCCCACTTTGCAGAGGCATCACCCTTCTTCAGGCCCTGGCTTCAGAGGAAGCTGCCCCAACCCTCCCCAGGCTTTCTAGCCAAGGACTAGACCCCTAATGAAATTAATAGAGAATCCCGCATAGGCTAAGGCTTTCAAAAGAATGAATGAGCATAAAGCATCGTCCTCCCCTTCCCCAAATATAATCTTGTGAGGGCCGCTGATAGCACCCGCCTTTGTTCTGCAGAAGTGGGCCAGACCCTTTCTACTAATCCAACGGGGGCCCCCTCTGCCCCCGCCCCACATGCTCCACATGGCTCCTCCTTCTGCCCAGGCAGCCCCTGGCCCCTGCCCTGCCTGTGGGTTTTGATCGCTTCCCAGAGCTTCCTCTTCCCAGGTGGGTGCCCACAAGCCTAGAGGAGGAGCAGTGAGGGCGACCCCACGTGCTGCCCTCTGTGACCCTCCCCACACAGGCGACCACTGCCCTCCCCGCCCCTGCAGAGCCCACCCTTCCAGTGCCTGCAGTTCAGCCGGGAGTTTGGACTTGAAGTGCTGCCCCCTGCCTGCGTGAGCGGGGTTTCTCTTGGCTGATTTTCCTTTCTTGAGTGATGGTTTTTCTCTCAATTAAAGAAGTCAAACGCTGAGCCAACAAGTCTGCAGTGGGTCAAGTGGGAGGACTGGTGGGGTGCAGGGTCAGCGAGCACTCTGAGGCTGGCAAACCCAGTTCCAGCTGGGCCTCTCCGACTTCTCCTTTGGGTGACCTCACGGCCCAGGGTTCAACACAGGCCTAAGGCACAGACAGAGCCGCCTGCCCAGGCTGACCCCTGGAGGAGCCTCACACCACAACCCAGGGACACAACAGGGTAGACCCGGAGGCCCCAACGGCTCACTGAAAGGGTTCTGCAGGCCCAAGGACAGTCTGAAAGCTTAAAGCCCCACAAGCTGCCCAAAAGCTCCGGCCTCTACCGCAAGGGGGCCCCATGCCACAGCGCCACGCCTGTTCCCCCACCGCAGCCTGAGGCGGGGACACAGAGACGGGCCGGGGGCCCATGTCTCACTAGACCCGACCAACCGCTTTCAAAAGATTCAGCCACAACTTTTTAAAGACTTTAATCATGACTGCAGGGTACAGGTAACTCCTCGTCACCTCGACAGGCCCTACGGTGGCAGTTCTGGCAATGCAGAGGGGGCCCTGCGGCTCCCCGGTTACACGTGCCGGCTCCGGCTCCAGCTCCGGCACCGGCACCAGCGCCAGAGTCGGCTCTCACACAGCAGCCATTTCAGGTCTGGTTCGATTTTGTGGGGATCCGGAACACCTGCGTTGGAGGCACTTGCAGTTCAGAGTTTATCTGGAAAAGAGGGAGTAAAGGTCATCATGTTTTCCCCAGGGATCTCCTCCTTCATGACTTTGGGGGTCAGGTGCACATCTCAGCCCTCCCACAGGCCTCTGAATCTGCATGCATCTCCCACGCAAATGCTTCCAGATGCCTGGGAACGCCCACATCTGCATTCCCTCAGAAGACAAGTTCCAGGGTTTCTTGTCTGGCTTCTGCTGCCAACTCAGCTAACCTCTGGGATGTTCTCAAACCTTCCACCTGATCCACCTTCCCCTCTCCACCTGCTATCCCGCCCTAGCTAGCCCTGCCCTTCCTTCCTCCTCCCCAACTTCTTGTATACAGTAGCACCCACGGAAGCATGGCCACATGGTCCTCTACTGTCTGAGTCCTGTCACAGGACAAGAGGCCATTGTGATGCCCAGGCTTACCACATCCCCTGTTCAGGTGTGGCCTGGCGCCTGAGACCACGTAGGGCCACACAACCCCAGTGCCTGGGCTTATGGCTGGCCTCAGTCACCTCTCACACGCACAGCTGATGGCAGAGGAACTATGCTCAGCCCAGTGTCACACCCCTCCTGGTCCACAGCCTCAGCACTGTGTGAAGGACTCTCCACCAATGAGTCCAGCCAGCAGCTGTGTTATGAACCAAAGGGAGCAGAGACGGGGAGATCTCTCCTCTTGCTAGGTCGTGGGAAAGTCACCCGAACTATCGCTGGTGGGGTACAAGTGGGGGCCAACATCCGCCCCATCAAACCTCAGGCCAAACAACCTGGGCTGGCAGAGAGGGAAAAGCCCACACTCTGGGCAAGTCACGAAGTCTCCGAGCTTTGATTCTCCTGTCGGTGGAGGGGGCAGAATCACTTCTGCTCTTTCCTCCTCATGGGGCACTTGTTAGGACCAAAGAAGAAAACTCATCTGGGAAGGCTCGGCAGGCTGTGACATGTCACCGGTTCTGGTCTGCTTCTAAGAGCAGTCCAACGAGCAGCTGATGCCCAAAGCCGTGGCATCACAGGGACACTATTACAAACCACGGGCTCATTTGCCTCTGGTGGGGGAGGGCACACCTCATTTCCTAATTTCAGGTCCAGTCCTACCACCTCCCAGGCCTCCTGCTCTCTCCCGGGAGGGTCCCCGTCACCCACCTTGGAGTCTAGATACTGCTGCAGCAGCATCTGCAGCTCTGTGTTCTGCTGCTCCAGAGAACTGTTTTCCATCAGCAGCTTGGCCCTCTGGGTCAGGACGAGGCTTTGAGCAGAAAAAGTGGTGAGAGACCCATGGCTTCCTCCATCCTCTACCAAGCAGGGGCCAGGTCTCTGTTTCTGTTCTGGTTGGAGCTAGAAGATGACCCCAGAAGCGCACACCACCCAGCGCCCTCCTGGCCTGACTGAGCCAGACCAGCCACCCAGCCCTGCATGCACCCGACGCGAGTTGCCCAAGGCAGCTTCTCTTTCCAAGAGCTCACGGGACAAGGCAGCAACAACTGTGGCCACTCCGCGACACACATACTCACTGGTATTTCTCCAAGGCGGTGTATAAACCATCCCAGAGGTTCTGTGTGGTGGGAGAGATAACTGTGGCCAGGGCCTTCCAGTACTCGGAGTCCTTGGAGGTATCTGCACGTCCTTCAGCAACTTCACTGGTGGCCGAGAGTCCCTGCAGGTCAAGGGTGCTGGTGCCATTCTGTCCATTTGGCACCACCCCGGCCCCCAAGCAGTGCCAGTCACAGTGCCTGTCCCTCACAGACTTACAGTTTTTTCCATCTGTCACCTTCGCACTCAGCTACACAAACTTATCAGATTATGGGAGATTCTCAGTAAGGACACTTGCTTAACCAAAGCTCCTGATTCTTGGTGCCACTGTCATCTTTGGGGCACCCGGAGTTTCATCCACCCTTTTTCTCTCAATCGGTTTACCTCACTGGCTTTAAAGCTCATTATTATGCCCATTTCTCTCACTAATGCATCCAAAAGAGCTCTCAAAATTTGTCGTCATCTCTCCGCCCCCTCTAAGTTAGCCCTGATCCAGGATATCACCTCCCACCTGGACAAACCTTTCCCACTGCTCTCCTTCTATCCAGCATCATCCCCTCCCTGACACCAAAATGATATTTCTAAAACCAAGTCCAATAACAGCCCCCACGCTTAAGAATCTTTTGTGGCTCCAGTCCACTAAACGGTGAAGACCAAGATCATGGGCATGTTAGGCTCTCCAAGATCTGGCCTAGCTTCCCTACCCACTGGACCCTCTTTCTAGACCCTTGACACTCTAGTCATACCTCTTTGTCACAATTTTTTAATATACCACGGCTTTCTGCAAGCTGAAATGCCCTTTTCCTCACTTTATCCACTGAGGAAAACTCAGTTCCAGCGTCATCTCCTCCTAAAGCTCTCTCTGACATGGCGAATGGAGTTGACCACTTTCTACTCTGAGCATCATGACACCTTGTGTATGCTTTGACCACTGTTCTGATCACAAGGTGTTATTCTCACAGGGCCTACACACAGCAGACCCCAATAAATGTTTGTTGAATAAATGAATGAATGAATGAATGATAAATGAATGAAAAAATGCAAAGCACTTCTACCCCCCACTTCTTCCATTATAATGTCCACTGATTCTTCTAGCCTTCCTTTTGAATATCCCTTTACTCACGCTCCCAAGCTCTTGCTCAGCAGCCTCTTCTCCATGCACTGGCATCCTCTTGGCCTCCCATCCCATCCAGCTTCCCCAATTCTCAGGCAAGCCCTCCAGCACCGCAGCCCACCTGGGCTTCTTTAGGCCCATGACAAAGGCCTTCAGAATCTTGAGGACATCATTGGAGTGGATAAGCCTGGGAGAACGGGGGACCTCCTTCTCATCTGGCTCCTTTTCCACAAGGCTTTCTTTCCCTTCTCCCTTGAGGTCTAGCTGCTCTGCTGACTCCAATGCTGATACCAGGCTTGTTCGATCCTGTAGGGGATGACAAATTCCAGGCACTGATCTGGAGAAAGCTGCTAGGGGTAACTATAAGTTGGGGGTAGGAAGTATCAGTGTATATAGACAGGAAGAAAAAACTAGAGAAGTTTGTAGGAAGTTACAGACATTACATAAAAGATGCAGAGGGAGACATTTACACAAGGAAAGAAACAATGAGGAGAAAGAGTAGGTGAGAAGGGGGTGGGACCAGGAAGAGGCACAGGAGGGCTTCAAAACAATGATAATGCTCCATTTCTAAATCTGGGTGCATGGGTGCCTGTTTTATTGATATTCACAAAGCTTTTGTGATTTACACATCCTTTTGAATAATACAAAATAAACTTAATTTTGATTTTTAAATTTAAAAAAGTTTTCCTCCCATTTCTAGCTCACATTTCATTCAGTTTACTTCTCACAGGCAAACCAATGGGTCAGCTTCTTAAGCATCCTTCCAAAGACATCTTATGGCCATACAAGCACAGAACATTTTTCCTTCTCATTTTTACATAAATGAAACTGTACATACATAATTCTGCATACCAATAAACCTTAGATATCTTTTCAAATAAATACACAAAGAACTTCTTTGTTCTTTTTTATAGTCGCATAGCATCCCATTGTGTAGATGTGCCATATATTATTTAATCAAGTCCCTAATGATGGAAATTTAGGTTGTTTTCAATCTTGTGCCATTTCAAGCAATGCTATAGTGAATAAGCTACAATGAACATACCATTTCAAATGTACTGAGATATGTCAATAGGATAAAATCCTAGAAGAGGAACTGCAGGATAAAGTATATGTGGTTTTGTAACTGATACTGCCAAATTGCCTTCCATGGAAGCTGCAACAATTCACACTCCCGCCAGCAACTTATGAGTGTGCCTGTTTCCAACACCTCAGCCATCACTATGTGTTCTCAGACTTGCAGATTTTTGCCAACCTGACAGGTGAAAATGGAGTTCGAGCAGTTTTAATTTACATTTATTTCTCTTATTAAAAAAAAAAAGCCTCACTCTGCCCGACTTCAAATTATACTACAAGGCGACAGTAACCAAAACAGCATGGTATTGGCAGAAAAACAGACACACGGACCAGTGGAACAGAATCAAGAGTCCAGAAGTAAAACCATATTTATATGGGCAAATAGTTTTCAACAAAAAAGCCAGAAACATGCAGTGGAGAAAGGAAAGCCTCTTCAATTAATGGTGCTGGGAAAACTGGAAAACCACCTGCAAAAGAATGAAACTAGACTGCTGTCTATCACCACTCACCAAAATTGACTCAAAATGAAATAAGGACCTGAATATAAGACCTGAAACAATAAAAAGCACAGAAGAAAACATAGGAACTAAACTCAAGGACCTTGGACTTAAAGAGGATTTTATGAATTTGACCTCAAAAGCAAGGGAAGTAAAAATTAAAATCAATAAATGGTACCACATCAAACTAAAAAGCTTCTGCTAAGCAAAAGAAATTGTCAACAAGGTAAAAGGACAACCATCTGAATGGGAAAATATATTTTCAAGCAACACCTCCGATAAGGGCCTAATATCCAAAATATACAAAGAACTCACACGACTCAATAACAACAGAAAACACAAACAATCCAATAAAAAAAAAACGGGCAGAGGACCTGAACAGACACTTCTCCCTAGAGACATACAAATGGCCAAAAAATATTTGAAAAGATGTTCATCTATGGCCATGCTACCCAGAACAAGCCTGATTCTGTCTGATCTCGGAAGCTAAGCAGGGTCAGGCCTGGTTAGTACTTGGATGGGAGACCACCTAGGAAGACCAGGTGCTATAGTGTAAAAAATAAAAAAATAAAGGATTGTAAACTGACAAGGTCCTTGCGATCTGTAAGGTCAACCAAGGACTGCCACACCTAAAAAAAAATAATAATTAATTAATTTAAAAAGATGCTCAACATCGCTAGCTATTAGGGAAATGCAGATCAAAACTACAATGAGATATTATCTCACACCTGTTGGAATAGCTATAATCAACAGGACAAGTAATAACAAACGTTGGAGAGGATGCGGAGAAAAAGGAACCCTCATATCCTGCTGGTGGGACTGCAAATTGGTACAGCCACTATGGAAAACAGTATGGAGGTTTCTCAAAAAACTAAGAATTGATCTACCATATGATCCAGCAATTCCTCTATTGGGTATTTACCCCAAAGACTTGAAAACCCATTTCTAAAAGGATATTTGCACACAGATGTTTGTGGAAGCAACTGAAGTGTCCTACGATAGATGACTGGATAAAGAAGCTATAGTACATATACACAATGGAATATTACTCAGCCATAAGAAGAGATGAAAGACTGCCATCTGTGACAACATGGATGGATCTCGAGATAATCACGCTAAGCAAAATAAGCCAGACAGAAAAAGTTGAAAATCACATGATATCACTTATATGTGGGATATAAACCTAAAAGCAACAAATAAACGGGACGAACAGAGACTCATGGATAGGGACTATAGACTAGTGGTTACCAGAGGGTAGGGGGTAGGTAGATGGTTAAAGGGGGTCAAATGTAGGGGAATGGGGGAGTATGAAGTGGGTAAAGGGGATCAAATATATGATAGCTGAAGAAAACTGGACTTTGGGTGGTAATATGATACAGATATCATATTAAAGTGTACACCTGCAAATTATATAATTGTATTAACCAATGTTACCCCAATAAATTTAATTTAAAAAAATTTAAAAAAAGAAGCATCATCTTTTTATATGCTTAAAAGTTATTTATATTGCCTCTTCTAGGAAGTATTTGTCCATAACCCTTGTCCATTACATTGAGCTGTTGGTCTTTTTCTTATTGGTTTATGGGAGCTCTTTATATATTAAGGAAATTAACCCTTAACTGTCATATGAGTTAAAAATATTTTCCCTCATCTGTATTTTAACTTTGCATATAGCAATTTTGAATTATTTAAATTTTTAAAAATTATGGTGAAATTGATTAATGAAATCCAATAAGTTTCAAGTGTACAATTCAACATATATATATATTGCATTGTATGTTGACCTTCCATCAGAATTTCTTTTTTTAGGCAAGGCAACCCTTGGTCAACCTCACAGATTGCAAGGACCTTGTCAGCTTACAATCCCTTATTTTTTTATTTTTTACACCTACAGCACCTGGTCTTCCTAGGTGGTCTCCCATCCAAGTACTAACCAGGCCCGACTCTGGTTAGCTTCTGAGATCAGACAGAATCAGGCTTATTCTGGGTAGCATGGCTGTAGACCCATCAGAATTTTTTTTAATGCAGCCAAATATTTCTTTCCCCTTCCCCCTTTATGGTTTCTGGTTTTGCCCACACAACCAACTCTTTTTCGAAGGATATCCAGGATACTTACTCAGTGGCTAGCAATACTAAAAAAAAAAAAAAAAAAAAAAAAAAAAAAAAAAAAAAAAAAAAAAATCTTTCAAATTCACATTTTTAATTATCAAAATAAAACCTTCTATTTTTAACACGATGACTTCTTCAGAGTAGTCTATTACAGCCAAGATAAGTATTATAAATGGGCCCTGCTTTGTAGGGAAGTGTTATGGATCAAATATTCAGAACTTGGTGGGACTGAGTCTCTTAGTGGCTGAGGCCTGGCTATGAGGGAAGGCCCAGGAAAAGATCCCTTGGACCTCAGTATGAGAATATCCTCTCACCCTCCAGCCATTCCTCCCTTTTCAAACAGAAAAAGTCATAATAATAAAGGAAACAGTAACTCAGCTATCGCTGCCATAAAATCCGTACTGTTTCTCCAGTATTGTTCAGAGGCAACAATGTTCCCTGGGGGCTTTTAGGAGGATTTAAAATGCTCCCTTTTCAACTGCACTTCACCTTACCTGGCTGAAGGATGGATGATGAGCTTGATATTTGAGGAAGAAGTTCACCAGTTTATACAAGTCATCCTCACTTTCAATTCCAAGGGCCTGGGAGGAAAAACAGAATCACTACTCAAACACCACATCTAGAGTCCACTGGCTCCAGAAGTTAACAGATCCTCAGCTCTTGAGAGCAAGAGGCTTGTCTGGCTCTCCTCAACAACCCTGGTGCCTGCCAAGGCCCAGAGCAGAGGCCACTCAACACTGGGAAAGCACAGTGAATCAGGGATACACATGTCAGAACAGAGAAACAGGGCTCAGAGTCGGGAACTGCGCCATACAGACCTGATGGGCATGAAAATGTTAAATGGAGCTGAACATGCATCTGAGTTTAGGGGTGTAGGGAAAACCTACAATCTAAGAGCTGGGCATGAGAGAGAGAGAAGCTAGCAGAGGAAGGGTCAGGGATGGGAGGCATCTAAACGACTCAGGACAATCTGTTGTGTGGAGAGTAAATAAAGGGAAGGATGCAACGTGAGCCCAGGGTCGGCCCAGAAGAGCCACAGCTACTCCCAGGGCTGAGGCAAGGTTGGAAAAACATAGGGAGCTGTCTTAAAATGAGGCCCCCATCCCACATCCCCTCAGCCCAGTGAGACTCACTGAGAAGATGGCGTCCAACCTCAGCAGATAGCATTCGCTCTTCTCCAGGGGAAGGAGAAGGCTCAGCAGCTTGTTCTCTATGAGAAAACCCTGAGGAGAAGGAAGATAACATCTGCATTCAGCTTCCAGGAACGAGTGCCAGGGGCTGCAGCCTCGTCTGTATAGCCCGCCAAGGATGACACCACAGAGCAGAGCCCCGGGGTGAGGCTCTGGATATTGGGTTCCCCAGAGGCAGGCCTCCTGGGGTGCCTAAGAGCCCTTCCCAGGAACAAAGCCAACCTCCACCGTGGACTTAATTCCCCCACCTCACCCACAAGCCCCTGGGCAAACACAGCAGTCCACACCTGATTCAATCAGAGATGCCTACCCACCCAAGGTCACTTCACTTATATGCTAGTCTCCAAATAGCTATAGAACACAGCAGCAGGCATTGAAAGGCTGAAAGCAGGTAGTGGAAGGGTGGCCACTGGCCACAAGCCTGCGAACAGAGGAAGCCCCCGCCAGCCGTCTCCTTCAGCAGGAGCATTCCTCAGTGCCAGGAGCCAGCCTTTGTGCCAAAGCAAACTGTCCCAACTGTCTCAAGGGGACTGGAGGCTGCCGATCCTTACTTCGCCTCTTTCACCATTTCAAACTGTAAGATCTAAATAAACACCAATCATGTTTGGCAACAATCAACGTCCAAAGCCAAGCACACCCAGAGTAATCACAAACTCAGCTCCCAAGGAAAGGTCATGTCACCGGTGGCCATTCTACTTGGCAAGTGGGTTCACAGAGGTGACACTGGTGCCCTCTCTCTTGCAGAATAAGCATTTACTTTTTTAATTAGCAGGATCCCATTGGCCAGCCTGGGCTACGCCTTGCTGACTCACTGAGAGAGGACCCATTTGCCAGCTGGCCAGCACTGAGGCCCGGCCTGGCTGTGAATGGCCCCGAGAGGTCTGAAGGCTGTCCCCCAGCAATACTCCTGAGAGCTGGTCTACTCCTGCCTCCAGGCCACATCTGGCCTGGCCAGAGTTGTCACAAGCAATGCAGGTACTGGACTTATTGGGGTGATCACTTCGTAAAGCATATAAATGTCTAATCACTATGTTGTGCCCCTGAAACTAATATAATATTGTATGTCAACTGTAACTGAAAAACAAACAAAAATATTAAAAGGAAAAAGAAAAAGCAACAGCGGAAAGTTGGCAAAGCCACCCGCCAGGAGTCCCTCCACCACAGCACCTCACCGATTCATCACACAGGAGCATCAGGATCTTTCTGGTAGTTTTTGCCGAAACTTGCTTTGGCAGGTCCAGGTAAGACTCTGGTTCTGAGGCAGTCTCTTCTGCCCACTCCTCTTCTGCAGATGGAATGTAGGGAGAAGAGAGGGAGGGAGAGGAAAAGCTCATTCCTTGGGCTTTTTGACTTTGAGGAACAGTCAAATAGCATTCCTTGAGAAAATTCACTTCTTAAAAAGCTTCTTTCAGGTACTATCAAATCTCTTTTGCTGAAGAAAACCAATTATTTTAAAAAACAAATAAAAAAAAAAGAGGTTAAGGGTTGGAAAAAGAGACCACCTGGAGAATTCTGTCATTCTTGGACAGCCTATACACCTCACTTTTCCAAACTCCACCTACCTGAAAATATCATACTCAAAATCCAGCCATGGCCAGGAAGGGGGTGCTCCAGAGTGTGTGTACCTATTTAATTTTAGTTTAGAGATAAATTTAGCACAGATGCTATATGGTTTCTAAGCCTGGAGCAGATTAGAAGCAGTCCACTCAAAGGCTGCCTCACAAAAGAATATTATCAGTAAGAACTGGTAGTTGATAGCAAGAGCCAAAATTTTTCTTAATTAAAATTAAAAACACTTAAGTGATCTACACTATACATTCTTCACCCAAAAATAGGAATAAGAGTCGTTATATGACCCAGGCTTTACTAGTTATTCAAAAGATAAAATGAGATAATATATATGAAAATATTTTGAAAAATACAAGATAGCAAACTACTGGTGGGAATGTAAAACAGTCCCCATCCCTATGGAGCAACAAATGCCTTTTACAGAGGCATTTACCCTTTGATGCAGCACCCCTAGTTCTAGGGGTCTAGCCCAACAATTCACTAGCAAGAACATGAAAACACAAATGCACAAAGCTATTTATTACAGCAATGTTTGTAATGGCCAAAACAGATAAAAACTGGAACTATCCCACATGAGCATCAACAGAGAGGACTATTTGAATAAATTATGACACAGCCACACACCAGAGCATCACACGAAAAAGGAATAAAGAATATTTCTTCTTACTGCTACAGACTGGTCTCGAGGGTATACTACAAGTAAAAAAAAAAAAGCAAAATAGAGAAAAGCATATGTTCTCATTTACCTAAAAAATGGGTTTATATAAACATATATCCGTATTTGTTTATAATTTTAAAAAGCGATGAAAAGATAAACCATACATTTTAAATAGTTACCTAGAAGAGAGAGATGGTGGGGTGGACCTCCCACTTTTTGAGTATTCCTTGTTTTGTACATTTGACTTTGAAAACATGTAAATAGTTTACATAATTGTAAAATAAAATAAAATTGTAAAAGTCAATCCCAAATATCAAAAGTAAACGAGACAAAAAAGACCTAAACGTGTATTCAGTTGGTGACATGACCACATAGAAACTGGTCTGAGTAGCTTTAAAAGACAGCAACCTGTCTGTACAGAGCTAGTGGAATATATCTTTAGAGCAGAAAGAACTGCAAAAAAATTTAAACTCTTTTTAGTAATCATCTGTTAGTGGTAGGGTTGATATTTTATTCTGAGACTGTTTTATGGTACTGTCAAAAAAGCAATGAGCAATTATTTTTGAGTCATCGAACACCAAGATTTTCAAGTTATGAGAAAGAAGATAGACTTTGATACAGTTAAGTAAACATCCTGGCATCATGATGATTAGGAAGTATTCAAATGAACACATGATTTATTTGACCTATAAAACATAATCCTATACCCTGGACTCATCCACTGAGGGCCTAGAAACAATGAGCAATCCAAAACAGTGAGCACTCCAGCATCTGGACTATGGTTTCAAAATACCATTCCCTATTGAAGAGGACCAGGTCTCCTCGCAGAACTGACTGCTTCCAGACTTGTAGCAGGAAACGTATAATGTGGGTATGAAGCATCTAGTCATTCTGGAAAGCCAGGAAGCTGTCAAAGGCTACTGGGGTTGTGTCTAAAGGACCCAGAAACCAACATGAAGAGACTCCTATTGGCCAAAAATGAAACAATTTGAGTATCAGTAAGGAAAATAATTTCACTAAACCAAAACATATCGAATTTGTTTAAATCTATGGGTTCATAATGATGCTTTTTAAAAAGTAGAACCTCATTGGTGATCTTTGAAAGATTCTAGAGACCCAATCTATCCATTCTGTAAACTGGTAAAGAAAGAATAAGCACCTATCCTTCTGTCTGTACAAACTGTATCTCAGAGTAACAAAAAGCTGATGAGGGAAAGATTCTCTTTTCAGATGTGTTCCAGCTAATGAATCATGACATTATGATAGAATTTAGAATATCACCACTTTGCAATCCCTAATGCAATTAATGGATCTTAGACAATAATTATCAATGGTTGCTAACATTACAAAAAGAGAGACAACCTGACCTTAGTTTATCTCAATGAAGATACACAACAGTGTATTTAGCAAAAATAAAATGAACCTGAATCCAATCAAGCTTCTAAATCTAACCTCCAGTTTATAATACAGGGGAGAGGACAAAGCTATAAATTAAAGACTTAAAAGCCATATCAGCCAATCATGCTCCAGGGACCTCTCAGCTCTGAGGCCTCTTCCCCTTCTCTGAATTTCAGTTTCCTTATCTGCAAAATGAATGGGTTGACCTGATGTTCTCAGAGGGCCCTTCCAGCTCTAGACCCAAGACTCTCTTCCAGTTACCTGTTTGCATCAGCACTTCTTCTAATATTTGTGTGGCAGACTTCTGTGGCTGCTGAGATATAGGCCCCACATTCTTCAGGAACCAGAAATCAGGCGCCGTCCAAGGGAGTCCCAGATGATGTGTGTGGATGATCCTGTCCACATCAAAGGCTCTGTTTATCAGGTCCTTTGCCTCCTCTTCATTCATCAGCCAAATCTCCCGAAACTTCTCATCATCAATGAGAGCAAAATGCCTGTAAAGAAGAGTTACTGAGCATGGCCAGCTGACCCCAGGGCCTGGTTGGGGTCCTTTCAATTAGCAGCAGGGAAAGAACCAAGGCAGAGCTGTGGTAAATTCTGGGGCTGTCCTAGTCCCTGGGCCACTGAACCTCACCTATGATAGATTGAAAGCCATCCCAGTAGGTGGGTGGCATACAAATCAAGGGACAAGGAAAAGAGCACAAATGGTTCTTTAGGTGCCCTGGTCCAGCTCCAGAAAAGCTGGTGATATCAAAGTCTACTGAAATCACAGCCACCACCAACTCTACTCCTGCAATCTCTATTCTAGCACCCAAGCCCTAACATACCTCATGCTTTCTGGAGCTCCTTGAATTGCATCACAAGGCGTTTGATAGTCTAAGGTTAGTGACTGGTATCCTCCTGAAACTGCTTTATCTGCTTGGCATATTTTAACCTCAGATTATTAAGATGATCGTGCGCTGGGTTGAAGAGAAAAAAAAAGTTTAGTCTGCTGTTAATAGAGGTGTAATGTTCCTTTCATCTACTTCACTCAGTTCTACAAACCCAGGATCAGATTTGTGGAAGGGCAGAAAACCCTCCCATATATTCCAAAGCACAGCTCAGTTACGATCAAGGAAAGGAGGTAAGGATTGTCCAGAATAAATGCATTTAAGATGGTCCAGAAGCCCGAATCACTCAAGAGTGTGACAATCTCTCTCAACACATTTGTCAGTGTCCCTACCTAGTACCAACCTCATGTATTAAATAATCTATCTCAACTTCTGACTTCTGAAGTAAGGCGATAGAAAAGGAAAAATTAAAACCGCATATCACAAGCCTCTGATAATGATCTTTCATTCTCAAAGAGCAGATACTATTGACAGGTACAATAACTCATTCATTCATTCACTCATTCATATACTCATTTATTTATCAAACATGAAAGTTCTCTTTTTGTGTCAAAGATATGTTTACACAAAGATGAAGAAAAGGATATCTTCAAATACAAAGCATTACTGAGATGGGACATCACTTGTAAAATTCGTAATCTTTTAGCAGGAAATGAATGGGATATCTCTTGCAGAGTTAATCTTTTTAGTAAACCTAGTTTTCTTCCCTCCTTTCTTTGAAAAAAGACCCTCTCCCTCAAATCCTGATAATTGCCCTGGCAACTCAGATCCTTGGCTATGATCAGGGTTTATCAGCCCATTGTTCAGCAGAAATGGCATTAAGTCAGACAGGGCCCTTGGAGTCTAAGAGGGGAGGAGACTTTAGGCCAAAGGTCTTTTTTTTACTCTTTAAGAAATATTGTTGTAGCCATCAGCCCCCAATAGACACACGGACCACCAGAAATCAGTGTTATAGGAAACACACTCTTTATCAGCCAGCTGGGTCTGCCAGGTACACAGACCCCAAATTAAGCAGCCCCAAAATGCAGAGGTACAGGTTTTTAAGCCCTAAACCCCATTCTTCATTCTGTCTGAACACAAAGGTCTATTTTTCTTCTATTTACTACCTGTCAACCCACAGGTTGGGTGTGCAAGCGGGGGTACAGAAGCAGAAAGCTTATTGTTAGAATGTTGTTATAGAGGTGATCACCTATGTTCCCATGGGCAATAGCCAAGCAGTAATTTTCCAGCCAGAACAATAGAAGCATTTACACAGGGTGCCAAGGAAAGCCTAGAGGTGAGGCATCTAACCTACCCTGGCTGAGGGGAGGAGCATGGTCAAAGTTTCCAGCACAGTGAATGAAAGATGGTTATAACCTGGCCAACGGCACTGTGAATCCTGGCAGCCACAGGCCCCCACCTCGCTGCTAACAGGAGCTCTGCGCATGGAAACTTATCCATGAAATATGCATGGCAGACACTACTCTGAGACCCAGGACCATACTTCAGACTGCAGACTACTGAGAAGGTATCTTATGTCAGTGTCCCATTTACCCAGAAATAGAGAAGTTGAAGGCTAACATATTTTAAGTTTAAAATTTGAAAAAAAATTCTCCCCTCTAAGCATTATTCTGAAATAATCAGGTCTAAAACACAAACACTGATCACTCATATTCACCCTCAATAACATGCAAAAAATTATTTAACGATGTCTCTGATAAAAGAAATACCTAATTCATTTTCTTAACTACAGCATTCCATGAGGCTTTCTCACCACATATAGTGCCAAAAAATTTTTTAAGTAGCCATGTGTTTTGTTTTGTTTTAGCGTCATTTAATACAAGAGTTTCTAAGTATCATCTAATCATAGATGCTAATAAAACCAAAACAAACTCCAGGTGCATACAGGTTGAGCAAGGTCTTAAGACGAGCAATGGACAGGAAAATGGTTGCAAGGGGAGGCTCACCAGAAAGCCAAAGCCTCAGCGACTGGCTGGGCCAGAGATGAAGGAGAACGAGGTGGAAGACTGGAAAACTGGCAAGGTTGGCAAGGCTGGGGTTCAGAAACCAAAGCCGGAAATGACAGTGACTCTCCCATTGAAAGGGCTGCTGGCAGTTCCAGATAAAGCAAGGAGCTGAGGTCAGGCCTTGGAATACGAAGTTGGTAGTCATCAACAAAAGAGCTGATAGTCAAAGCCATAAGACTAATGTACAGGGCGATAACAGAAAAATAAAAAGCAAAGGGGTAAAATGCTTTGCAGGATGTCTTGTCAGGCAAGAAAAAGCAGAACCACCCAAGGAAACAAATTAGAAATAAATTGAGAAAGAAGAGCAAATATTTTAAGAGTCATGAAAACCCAAGGAGAAGAGTTCTGAGATTCAGTATCCAATAATAGAATGAGGCCCAAGAAAAAGTCACAGGCTCGGCTAGAATGGCATCATTGGTATCCCAGAGGGACTTCTGGATCAATTCTGGGTGTAGGTCAAATTATGAATGGGAGGAGAAGGAGAGGCAAGTGACGAAAGAAAGGAAAATGGCCATGGAAGTGAGAATAAAGACAGCGCTCACCGAGGAGGAGTGAGGAGCGGCAGGGTCGGTTGAAGGGTTTTTCAAGATAAGGGAAACCAAGTAAGCTCAAAGTCCTTTGGAAGAGCCAGTGAAGACCGGGTGGTGGGGATGATGCCGCTCACCGTTCTGCATGTGGGTCAAAAGGAAGCTCTGCCTTCCGTGCCTCCTACCTCCCGTCTTACAAATTTGTCTTCCCCCACTACCAACCTCTTCCTCGAACATCTCCCTTTCCATCTGGGAAAAACTGAGAATTGAATTCATACCTCACATTACACACTAAGATCAAGTCCAAATAGATAAAAAGTTTTTAAGTATAAAAGGAAATTATGAATACATCACTGAAAAATCTGGGACAATTCCTTTATAACTTCAGGGAAGGCATTTCTAACTATGAGTTAAAATCACAAGCCATAAAGGAGAATACTCACAAATTCACCAACATGGAGATTTAAAATATTTGCATTGCAAAAATCCACAAGGTCAACCAGCAAACTATTTAAATATTTGCAATTCCTATAACAAAAGGCTAATCTCCCTAATATGTAAGGAGTACCTAAAAATTGATGAAAGATCAACAACCCCAGTAGAAAAGTAGACATGGTATATTCATACATAATATATAATTCACAAAGAAGACAATACCGAATGACTCATACACCTATCAAACTATGTCCAATTTCATGCACAAGAGACATACAAAATAAAAATACACTGAGATACCATTCTCACTTATACTACTGATGAATAGCCAAGGCTATGTGGAGTTAGGTACTCTCATTCATTGCTGTTGGGAGCATAAATTGGTACAACCCCTAAGAACAATTTGCAATACCTATCAAAATCACAAATGCATTCATTACTCTAACCTGTGGTTAATGCTAGCATCACTAACAGTGGATCAATAGATATTATCAATAGATAATATAATGTCTTCCATTATGATGCAATATGAAGCACACATCTATGAAAATTCTGGTCAAAATGTGTAAATTGAATGTATAAGTCTGCAGCTGTAATTTACAATTTAAAGGAAATATAGGGCCAGAGAAACAAGTAGAGGTAAAAATTCAAATCCACAAAGTGTGATATTCTGTAAGGTAAATGGCCCAGTCTGTTGAACAAATAATTGGTTCCATATCCTCACCACACACACACACACACATACACCCCAAGAAAAGAATATACAGTAACTATATAAACATTAAAAAGGGGTTATCAGGCAGAGGAGTGGGTGGGGATCTTGATAAGCCAGAGACTTAAGGAAATTAATTTAACAACCTGATACAGTTCTGGTCCAAGATGAGATACTAGTTTGGACAAACATACTACAAAGAATCTCTTTGTGCAATTGAGGAAATCTGATGTGATCAAGATATGTAGACAAAATGAAATTTTACAGAAATAGAAAGGCAGAGGTGGCTGACTTTTTTAAAAGGCAGATTATAAAACAATAGTTACAGAAGGATGGCATATCTATATTTGTATCTGTCTATCTGTCTATCTATGTACAGACATCGCAGACATCCAGAAAGATATACATTCTTATCTCTACAAGGAATATGGTATTTTCATGTTTTTATCTTACTTTTGCTTGTGGCATTTTCCAATTTTCTATAATGCTTCTGTAATAACAATATACCTATGCTGATATTATTTGCAATAGCAAAAGATGAGAAGCAGCCTTAACGTCCATCAGTAGAAGCATCATCAGCATATCTATGCAGTAGAGTACAAGGCAGTTGAAAAAATAATGTGAGAACTCTCTATGAACGGGTACGGAAACATTCTCAAGATGTAGAACAGTATGTGCAGAATGCTATCATGTGTAAAAGCGGAGGGGGACGAGAATATTTGTGGGGTTTTGTGCCTGCATTAAGAAATTCTGGATGAAACAAACAGAGAAAGAAAACCAGACATATGGCTGGGAGACATATATTTTTGCTATATATTCTTTCTAGGAGGTAAGGGACAGTAGGACCAGTTGAATGTATTATCCTTTCAAAAAACAACCCCTTTTAATAAGAGCTCGTCATATTTTAACAGTTCCTCCTTCTGTAAAGGAGACGAGCACGTGCTCGTTCCTGTTTCAGCACGGAGTGCCCAGAAAAGGATGTTCTGCATGCATGCTAGCTTACCGATTGATCTTCCTCTTCTGCTGGGATTTAATCACTGTACTTTCTTCATCTCTCTTCTTCAGCACCTGGAAGTTGTACTCTAACTTCTCTTGATTTAGCTGATAAGTTGCTTTCATTTGCTGAAGCTGTTGCTCAAGAATCTAAAGTTAAAAAAAAAAAATATTCATTGGCTCTGGTATAAAGTGTTATGCCTGAGGGTAGTTCATTCTGGAGTCATGGCAGAGGAACCTTAAGGATAAGCGCCATCACCTCACCTGAATTCCTAGAAAATCTATCATTAGAGGCAAATTAAAGGCCAACCTGAAAAAATATAAATTGTTCAGCTGCGAACTAAATCCTACACACCTAAAACCTCAGAGAGATCACAGAGCTTTCAAGTCCAGCTCCCCCTGGCATTCAGCTCCAGACTCTTTGGCACCCCACTAGAAACCCCGTAAAAGTTAATATTGCCACAAAAACTCACAGTGTTCCCACTCTGACCTTCGGTTGGAGGTGTTAGTATTTAGCAAACCATGTCCATTTTAAGGGAGGAAAGACACAACCATCCTTACTTGTTGGATTTCCATTAGCTATATTCATTCATTCAGTAAATGTATTTATTGAGTGCCTAACATAAGTCAGACACTCTACTGGTGCCGGTGAAAAAGACGCAGTCCTGCCCTGTCTAGGAGAGGGACAGATAACAAACGCTGGTGATGAGAGGGGTAAGCACAGAATGGTATGGGACCAAGGAGAGGGGCACTTCGTGGCCGGGGCAGGCATCCCTGAAAAGATGGCATCGGCGTGCCTGAGACCTGGAGAATGGGTAGGAGTTACCTGGGTGGACACCTGAGAGGAGAGAGTTCTGCAGAGAGATGCTTTGGGGAAACCCCGGGCAGTTTAAGATGTGATGTATGAGGCAGGGGTTGAGCAGAAATGAGGCTGAGGGCCTGACCAAGAGAGGCAGGGCCTGACCAAGCTAGGAATCCTGAAGGCATGGAGGGCCACTGGAATGATCAGTCCAGGCATGCAGAAACATCACAATGACAGCGTGAAAAAAGAGTAGAGGAGGCAAAACTGGAGGCAGAGCAGATAGACGGGCCTGCCCTGGCCTCTCCTGAATGGAATGCAGGAAGGAGCTGCAATTAAGTGTAACAGGATCTTGATAAAGCAGACATATGGCATATGTTTGAACATGTTCTTTCAAGCCTCCTTCTTTCTGCTTCTTTCTGCAAAGTCACAATGATTCGTGTCCCCATGTTCCAAATGAAACCAGCCTTATTACTCCTAATGTGATCAGCCCTGGACATTGGAGAGGTCAATGGTCTATGAGGTGGCTCAGCACAAAGTCCAGTGAAAAAGCTCCAAGCTGTATGGTGACAATCTGAGAAAGTATGAACACTCACAGAGAGGAGTGTCACCAGAGCTGCTCGTTTGGAATGATAAGGAATGACTGCTCCAGGCCTCCCTGCGGCTGATTATCTGGGGCCCCGAGACCCAGAGTGTCAGGGTATCTTCCGGATGCCTTGCATCCGGGGACCTCCTCCTCCTCATAGCTTTGCAATAAGCCCTCATCACTAAGAGGCACTTCCCAAACTTATCTAACCACAAAATACAACACAGTGAGAACATGTGAGTTATAAATGCTCTAACATGCAAACTTTCATGTAAATTTCATTCTTCAAGACATTATTATATAAAAATAACTGTAATAACTATGTAAATAATTGTGTATGTAAATGGACTCTATTTTTCCTATATATCTCGAAAGAAAAAATGGCATCATTTTTTTTTTCAGTTTTGTGAAACTACACTAACATCTCACCTAGCTGAATACAGTTTACAAAACTCCAAACGAATTAGATCACGTCTTTTTCTTTATGACCTGAAAGAACTTAAATCTGTGATGATTTTCTAGGCACATAATAATAGTAACCTCTCACCTGATTTTTTAAATTCACATCTCTTTGCTTCTGCATGCAGTTGAATATTTATGCACGATTTTATCTCCTCTTGTGGAAAACGCTTGTGCCTGCTCTTTGCTGGAGTCTGTTCTTAGAGGACTGATGCCTGGAGGCACTAGCCATGTGATTCACCTCGGGCTTACCATCTCCACCAGATCACAGGTCAGTCACTCCTTCATCGCAGCTCTGTCTCCAGATAACTTCTGGGGCTCCAGTACATTATGCCACTTAGGAGCTATTGGCAGTGCTGTCTCTGAACTTAAACAAGTAATAATCTTGTTCCTCTTACAGTACAGAGGCTACAGCAGGCAATAACATGAATATACTACTCAATATTTGTTTGCAATACCTATGCTCACCATAATTTGAGTAACAGTGACACTATTAATTATCTCAGGTTTTAATCTCAATATATAGCTGTTCTTGATTGTCATACAATAAATATAGTTTTAAATTTTTTAATTATAATTGATTTATTAAATGTCTCTGCTTATTATTCAATTATCCAAAGATATCTTACAAAGTTGTACTTTATGTTCCCAAGACTAATGGCACTAATTATGTTTAGTTTTTGTGAATAATTTATAAATATTACAATCTAACCAACTACAAAGTCCCCAGTGTTACAGGTATGGCAGGAGTTGATGACACTTTCTGTCTCTTACCTGAAGCAGCACTAGCTTTGCCATAGCTGTTTTTGGGTGACATCTGCCCATGGAGCTCAGAAAAACCATTGCCCTCAATGCCTCAGCAGAATACCAATTTAAAATGGCCTTTCCCTCTGGCCTTCTCCACTGACTTCAGAGAGCCCAGTGAGCCTCTTCGTCACCACCCTCAGTCCTAGGATGGAACCTGGATTCCATTTTGGAACCGCAGAATAACAATTTCACATCCAGCCTACACTCTTGCTTACCCTTTTCTTCCCAATGACTAGCTCATTTATACTATTTATGTGGCTTTCTCTCTCTCTTTCTCTTTCTCTCTCTGCCCCACTCTGTCCATCCATCCCTCTTTTTTTCTTTCTTTTTATGTAACTTTCTTTTTTACTCAAAAAACTGTAAGCTCATTGAGGGCAGGGACTATATCTTGCTTATCTTCGTGGTTTGCAAATGTAAGTTCACAATATTTGTTAAATAACTCAGACTTAATGTTTTGTGATCAATATTCTGGTATTAAAAGTAACAGCCCCTAAAATTGAACTAAACCATGTTACAATTTTTTTATTTTTTATGCCTACAGCACCTGGTATTCCTAGGTGATCTCCCATCCAAGTACTAACCAGGCCCAACCCTACTTAGCTTTCGAGATCGACATTGGGCTTGTTCAGGGTGGCATGGCCGTAAACCACAGACCATGGCTCCACTGGGGAGTGAACCCAGGACCTTCTGCAGGTAAAGCAGAGGTGCTAATTGCTATGTTATGGAACCATGTCCCCATTTACAATTTTAAAATGAGCACATAAGGCCTTAAAAACAAAAAACAAAAAACAAAAAAGCCCCTTTTCTTCCTGCATCAAGAACTAAGTTTTTCTCACAATTTTATTTGAGGGGGCGGGGTGTGGAGGTGGTAAAATCCCTCTGAGTGCATAAAGTTCTTAGGCTTCTCTTTGCTCACTAATCACGTGACCTTGCTGTCAGTAAGCACTTGGAAAGTACACATTCTTTTTTTCACTTCTTCTACTTTACCCATCGAACTAAACCTATGCATTTTGAATCTTTTCTATTTTTGAGATTTACAAAAATTCTAGTTCCATATTTCAGAACTGATACAGTGCTGCGAATTGGTTAGGAAAAGCAAAATTGATGTTGAGCTGCATGCCGTATCTTCCTGACAAAAAAACAGATGCTACTTGGCTCTAACGCCCAGTGTAAGCGCAGCTAAGAGGCACTACGTTAAAGTTCAACCTACTCAAATGGTGCACTTGTTGCAATATGGGTAACCCCTGCTTTGGTTATCTTTTCCCAGTTAAAAGGGTTTAATGTGATACAGAGCACTCTTGGTTTCCACTCTAACACAGAAAAGAACTGTTATGCAGAGAAACCACACACACTTTCCTACTCCGAATGTCTCCCCCACCTGCCTCTCAAATACCCACACTCCACCATCAGCCCATTAGATGGAAGAGCCGAGAGAACCAGGTCTCCCAGTCTCTCTGCCTGCCCTTCTGTCCCTCACCTCCTTAGTCTTACCTCTCCTCAACCCCCCCAAATCTCCCCAGGTCCCAGAATTTTTTGGCCTTGTTCAAGCATTTGAAGATTGGATTAAGAACATAGGTTCCACTCCTACAACTCAATAGCAAAAAAATAAATCACCCAATTAGGAAATGGGCAAAGGACCTGAATAGACATTTCTCAAGATATACAGATGGCCAACAGGTATGTGAAAAGGTGCTCAACATCAGTCATCATCAGGGAAATGCAAATCAAAACCACAATGCGATATCACCTCAAACCTGTTGGGATGGTTAACATCGAAAAGACAAGAGACAGCAAGTGCTGGTGAAGACACGGAGGAAAGGGAACCCTTGTGCGCTATTGGTGGGAATGTGAATTTGGTGCAGCCACTATGGAAACAATATGGCAGTTCCTCAAAAAAATTAAAAACAGAATTACCATTTGATCCCGTAGTCCCATGTCTGGGTATATATCCAAAGGAACTGAAATCCAGATCTTGAAGGGTTATCTGCGCCCTCATGTTCGCTGCAGCATGAGTCACAATAGCCAAAACTTGAAAACAACCTAAATGTTCAGCCATGAACTAATGAATAAAGAAAATGTGGTATATACATACAATGGAATATTATTCAGCCTTAAAAAATAAGAAGGAAATTCTGCCATTTGCAACAGCGTGGATGGACCTAGAGGATATTATGCTAAGTGAAATAAGCCAGACACAGAAAGATCTGCATGATTTCATTATATGTGGGATCTAAAATAGTCAAACTCATAAAAATGGAGAGTAGAATGTGCTACTGGGGCTGCCAGGGGCCAGGGGTGGGAGAAACAGGAGGTGTTGGTCAAAGGGCACAAAGTTTCCGTTATGTCAGATGAATAAGTCCGGAGATCTGCTGTACAATGGAGGCCTGTCATCAGCAATGTCGTATTATATGCTTAAACTTTTGCTCAGAGGATAGATCTTACGTTAAGTGCTCTTATCACAAAAGAAAAAAACAAAACAAAACAAAACAGCAAAAAAAACCCCAAAACATGAAGTTTCATTATTTCGCTGTTTGAGGCCAACAGTGTATAGTTTTGTCACATAAATTATCACAGAACCAAGATAACTTCGGAAAGCTTAACAATAGCCATTTTCATTAAAAGTGTAATGTATGCGGCCCACATAAGTAGTTCTGCTCTATTAGAGACTCTACTGTTCTTTGTCAGTAACTCTCATTTCCATGACATTAATATGAGAAAGGCCGAGGAAAATTCTGAAGACTGGTAAAAATTGTAGTTTAATGGCTTTTTAAATTTCACCTGTTATATAAAACTACAAGAGGAGTAAGAACTGAAATTCTACCAGAGGCTATGTGGAAAAGCTTCAGCCTAACATGCTTTACTAAACAGAAACTGAGATGGATAGACCAGGCTTAAATATTAAGATGTAATTATATTACGTCTAAATGTAATCAGAGATGCAATCTTTTTTTTTAAACTAATGTTGAAACACAGAATCCTAAACTTGGAAAAAACTTTAGGAACCAGTAACTTTAGGATTTCTCCTTCCCACTGCAGGAATCCTTCAGTAGCAGCAGAGAGAGAGTCATTCAGCCTTTTAATACTTTATTAGATAAAGGTCTCTGTTTTGAGAGATGACCCATTTCTATATTGGATAGTTCTAACTATTAGAAGTTTCTTTCTGATGGTGAGTCAGAATCTGCAGCAATATCCAATCATCAGTCGGGGGCTCTCTGGAATAACTGGAAAGATAACAGGCTATAGAACCAGAAAGAACTGGGTTTGAACCTAAGGTTTACCATTTACTAGATAAGTAGCCTTGTCTCTGAGCCTCAGTTTGCTGGCATGTAAAATGCTGTAAGTGATTTCTCCCTTTCGTTAGTGGGAGGATTAGAAATACAGTGTGGTAAGTGCCTGCAATATGGCAGACACTCGTTAGATGGTAGCTGTCCTAGTTCTGGTCCTCGGATACAGCTAGCTTGCCCCAGGGACATTTTCCCTTTGCTCAGCTAAAATGCTCCATTCTCTCAACAATTCCTCACATGTCATGGTTTCCTGACCCCTTTCGGCATCTTGGCAGTCCTCCACAGTTTTTTAAAGAAAGCATTCCTCTGCATGTATCTTACACCTGAGCTCCTTCAGACGTGATCATTAAAAAGAAAGCAGATCTTCAATAAATATTTGTTAAATGGCCCAACGCTAAGATATTATCGGGAGACGCTGAGGATGAAACGTGCGCAGGTGCCCTTCATCTGCTCAGCCACCCAGACGCTCAGGCTGAGGAACAAGTCGCACCTGCACATCCTGCTCCAGCTTGATCTTAATCAAGTTGTACTCTTCGAAATCCCATACTCTCTGCTTGTTTAGCTGCTTCTCGTAGTCTTCTACCTTCTTGATGCGGTTCATAAGATACTCCAGCTGAAGGCACAGGAAGACAAGGAAGAAAGTCAGGCCCCATCGGCAAGGCCACACTGATAAACCAGGAAGCGCGGTCTGCCACAAGTGTCTGCCACACAATCCTCCATAAGATACAAAGAGGCCGGCACATTCAGTCACAGGGGCAATCACCCCACGCCCCCCCACCCCCCCCCCGACATGCACCCACATCCCAACCCCTACCTCTTTGGCATTGTGGGCCTGCAGCGCCCGCTCCCATTTCTTCTTATTACTGGTCAGGAGCTCCTGCCGCTCCAACTCAAAAGCTTTCTAAGACCAAGAAGGAAAAGGGCGCTTGTGTCTGTTCTGATGAGGCAGGTCCCATCGTATCAAAGCACTCCTAGCTAACAGTGCAAGAAGTGCCATGTCACAAACCACACGGGATCAAGTCCAAATGAAGACTTGCCAATTTATATGCAACCAGAAGGCTAAGTAAGGAGTTTGCAGGGAAATCAGTGATACGAAGTCTGTATACTTCACACAAGTTTAGAGAGAAAACGTGCCAACTGTTCTGTGGCTTAATCCGAGGCAGGGAGCTGCAGGAAGGCCAGCGCCCTTGATGGCAGTCACGGGACAAGCCTTGGCATATATAATTCAGCCGTGACCACAGCTGGTGCATTGCTATGGCTGGGGTTCCCCTGAAGCCAAAGCAGCCTGGAGCTCACTACGGGTAGGCCTGCGATGCAGAAATGAGTCTATAACAATCCAAAGAGAGAGGTCTCCTACTCTCTTGGCTCTCTTCCATTTGGAAAAGATCTATGTCTCAATCTCAATTCTTAACATTTTATTCAAATTCAAAGTACCGATTCCTGAATTCTATTTGCCATGCCCCTTTTCCACCTCTTCGTCCCTGACTGCCATAAATAAATGAGATAAATGATGGGTGTGGGACACTAATCTCCCTCCTTTTTTTCTCTTACACTTACCCAGTTTTATTTCTTTCAAAACACTTACCACCACCTGTCAAATTATATATTTAGTAATTTATCTGTTTATTGTCTAGCTGTCTCCTACTAGAATACAAGCTTCATTGAAACTTTGTTTTATTCATGGTTGTATCCCCAGCCCCCGGTACAGTGCCTGGCATATAGCAGACACTTTATGAATATCTGTTGAATGAGTAAATAAATTAATGAAACCCCAGAGTAGAGACAGAGGACCGAGACATCTGGGACCCTCCTTAGATGGCGAGGACAGACCCAGCTCTCCTATCAGGGGTCTCCCAGGGCGGAAAGCAGGCCTTCCACACCCTGTTACCTCGATGTGATGCAGCTCCTGACGGAAGTTTTTCATGACGTTCTTCACTTGTTCTTCCATCCTCTCCAGGAGCAGGCAGATGTCATCTGACTGCTTCTTCAAGTCCTTCACATATTGGTCATCCTTTGTTTTTAACTCCTAGAGAAAGCATGTCAAAGGGTGGTCACAAACTGAGACAGAAGCAAGAGGTGCCCCGCGCACCCCACCGGAACCATTCTCATCAGCACCTGCGGCCACCAGGGATTACAGCTGTACAGGAGAGAGTGGCTTCAGAAGAGTGGGGAGGGCCAGAAGAAAGTGTGGGCGGGCGGAGCGGAGCGGGCTCAACTCCGGGCAAAGCTCTGAAGGAGCAGCACAGGGTCGAACCCTCAGGTCCTCCTTCCCGCAAAGCTCCCCGCAAAGCCTCCAGAAAGCCCAGGGTGTGCCAGCTGAGCAATTAATGTCCAGGTTCCAACACAGGAATATGCCTACTGCAGACTAAGTTCCCTTTCTTAACATGTACAATCTGAAACAGCATTTGCTATGAAAGTACATCTTTCTATTAGGAAGCCAGGCATTCTAAAATGACTGCACAAAGCTTTTCTTCTGGTTAAAAGTTGATTGCCTGGGCTGTGCAGTATTCTGAGTAATGAAGTAAGGCCTCCACATTCTTCCACTCAGGAAAAGCGAACCTATCACCCGATTGATGGCCCCAGCCAGATCCCACACGGCTGCGCTTGAGTAACCCAAGCCCCTTGCCTGCTGCAACTCGTTGATAAGCTTGTTCTTGTCTTCTATGAGCCCGGCACAGTGCACCTGCTGGTTGTTGAGCATTTCCCACAGATCCTGAGGAATTCTCTTCTGTTTGCCCTCCTCCCACTTGGCGGTGATTTCATCAAACTTGTCCTGGCTGGTCTTGACTTCGTTCTCCAGCTTTTCAAGCCTGCAAATACAAACACACCAGCCAAGCTCCAACGCTGCCTTCCAACAGAGCAGGCATGTCCCCCAGAGTCCATAAAATAGGGTCCAGGTACCAAGTGCTGCCTTCAGATGCCCCACTCCAGGTAAACCAAACCAGGCTCTGAGAAATCTTCTTTTAGTTTAATGGTTGACCGTAAGTAACTGAGACCAAAGAAACCAAGTGACACCTAACAAAAACAGATAAACAGTAAAAGCTACATATGCATATGTACATACATACACACACATGTGGATCAAGAGTCAATGTGTCACTTACTCCTGAGTAGGATGGTGACACGCAGTAGTTAAACACCTGGTCACTGGAGTCACATAGGCTGTATTTGAGTCCTGACTTTGCTAACTGACTCTCAACTATGGACGAGTTACTTCGGCAAGCCCCATTTTTCTCATCCGGAGAATGGAGAGGTTGAAAGTAAACACCTTCATATGGCTCTCATCAGAACTAAATAAGATGATGCTCAGCATGATAGTCACTTAAAAATGGCACTCATATGATTAATTGTCATTATTAACATGACCTAAGTGTCTGGCCATTCCTCTCCCAAGTTATCCATGAATGACCAATGGAATGTACAAATGGGGAAATGCCACCATAAGCAACGGAAAATAGGGATGGTCTTTCCAAAAAGCCCAAAGAAACTGTGTGATGAAGTATACTGAGGATGGGCCTGCATTGAAGGAAGGCCCTGGGGCTGAGATGTGAGGCCTTTTCTGAGCACAGGAGCTGGGGCAGATGCCAGGGACTCTGTCCCTACTCCAAACAACTATACCTACTTCTAAGAGATTATCTCCAAACAAGAATGCAAACCCCCTTAAGGAAAGGAATGACAACTTAATCATCTTGCAATCCCTTCTCTCCTTCCCCGCTTCCAAGGTAGGACACGTAATACAATATTATAATTCAGTTGACTTTTTTTTCTTCAATTAATAAAAATGGCCATCGGGTCATCTTCCTAAAACCCACATCGATCTTGTCACCCTGCCACTTAAGCCCCTCAATTTTTCCCCAGTGGCCATAGGATGAAGTCTAACTCCTTAGTATAACACTTAGGCCTTTCATAAGCTGACCCTGCCGGGGATCAGCCAATTCAGTTTGCTACAGCCCGTGATAGTCACTGGGAACTTTCAAGAATAAAGTCACCACTTAGATGCTGGTAAAAGTAGTAAAGTTGCCAATAGGGGAACTACTTATGCTGAACAACTGAAAACATTGTTGTTAAAATCATAGTGGGTATGTACATGCTGAGATGAGCTAAAATGGTGAGGTGAGTTGCTCTTCTAATCGAACTATAATATATATTGTTGGGCACCCTGAATACCTGGAGTATGGGTGCACATGACAGCCTTCCTGCTAAGGGCTGGAGCTGACATTCTATTGTGGGTTCCTGTGACCCTCTGACCCTCTATACTTCAAGCACGGAGCCTCTACTATTCTTTAATACCTGCTTCATTGTACGTAACACTAAAGTGTTTTCGGCCTGGTCATTCTCATTCATTTAAAACCAGGACAGCCCAATCCACCTTAGCCACACCTCTTTTCATCCTCTACCTCCCTGTCTATACAACCTTCCCTGTCATGCCATTCCCAAGCAAATCATGTGATCTATGCCTCTGTACAAGTTGTTCCCCTGCCTAAAATGCCCATGCCTCAACTCCTCAAATTCCTTTTCATCCTTTACAGCCCAACTCAAATGTCACTTTCCCTGGAGTTTCCTCTCGTCTCTCCAGAGAGAATTACAGGACTCCTCATATGTGTTTCCACAACTCCTTACACATACCTTCGTTTTAACACAAACCGTGTCTATCCCAACTAGACTGTGAACACCAAGACCAGAGACCAAGTTCACTTCTTTTTGTATCCACACAGCTTGGCACATGTCCGGAAGGCAATACTTGCAGAAAGGAGGAAGAAGGCAGGAAAGCCAGGAGGGAGAGGAGGAAAGAGGATGGAGGGAGGATTCAAAAGGGGCAAGAAGAGGATTCTACTAGACTAAGTTCGACAAAGCCACTTTCCAATGATTGGGGAGAACTTAGGGACCCAAAGCGGAGACATCTGCACATCCACCAGGCTTCAGAGCAAGGGCCAACTCACCTCTGCCGCTTTATCTCCTCTTCTTCAACTCTCCTGTGGATCTCTCTGATATCTGTAGCTACCTGGATATTTGTCACCAGCTCAGTGCCACAGAGCAGAAGTTTAGCCAATTTCTGAAAACAAAGTAGTGAGAATTTACAAAGTTAGAACGCTTTATAAAGAATTTATGCATTTATAAAATATATAAAATCAGTTATATATAAATTCATAACTTTATAAAGACTTTATAAAGTTAGGAACGCTTTGCACAACTGTTGGTAGCTCTCCTGTCCAGCCAAATATAGGAATCAAAAGCTACCTGGAGTCTTTTAAGAGTGGCACCTGTTTAGCAGCCCGTTTCCATCATGGCACTTGTGATACGATGATGTTATCGCTTACAGTTGAACAGCACTCTGAAACTCTGGACGTACTGCAATTTATCGTCAGAGTAGGGATCAGCCAGCCAGTATGCTGGCATGTACTCTAGGCACATCCGTTTTGCCCAGCAGACCTCCAGTGACTGACATCGCCAGTATCCTTGCTAAGACTTCCAGCTGGGAAGCTGGGGCAGTCAACAACAGTTATTCTCCCATGTCCATTTCCCCCTCTTCTTTTAGTAATAGAACACCCAAATTTTTAGCTGGGCATTTGATCTCTCCAAACAGATACATTTTCCAAACTCCCTTGCAACTAGAATATGGCCTGATCAATAGCACATGAGCAGAATTGATATGTGCTACTTCTGAACTGTGCCTTGAAGGGAAAGTGTGTACCCTCTGCTGCCTCTATTCCTCCCTTCTCCCAGGCTGAAATGTGGTGCTAAAGTACAATGTGTTGAGCAGATAAAGGCAACCTAAGGAAGGACAGAAGGAAACAAGGGCCTGACATCGAGAAGCCCCCATATCAGCCCTGAACTAATAACGCTCTGAACTAAGTGAGGAAGAAAAATAAGCTTCTATTTTATTTAAGATAATGTCATGTAGGATCCTTTGTTACAGAGATTCTAATACAGGAGAGAACTGTAGCTGACTGTACTTCCCTTTCCCTTACTGGACGTAGGAATTTTGCTATTTTGCCATTGGTACCCCACACTTCCAATCCCTCTTTGTAAATTCCACATCCATATCTTCACTCCTTGCTTTTTGGTGATGTCATAATTTCCAAGTCCGTTTTGGAACTTTAAATTCTCCAACTCTAAAATCATTTCTGAACTAAGAATCTATAACCATCTCTATCCAAGAGCCATTGAAATGATCGGTGACTCTATTTCATCATAGAGTCTATGGAAATTTTGAAATGCAGTTTTAATGAATACAGAAAAGATCCTAAACCTAGATGTCTTGGGTGCTGCAAACTTTTTTAAATGCTTGCAGTTTTAGCACTTGTGCCAAACGGTTTCACATGCATATGGAAGTAATGGCTTTCTTGTAGTTTTCAGCAATCTTCTATTTTTACTCAACGCAAACATCAAAAATACCTGACTCAAGTATTTAAGACTCAAAGTGAAACTAAAAATGTTTAATCTCCAACAGACCAACCAACACACGCCTAATAGTTTTAAGACCCAGTTTGAATGGAGGGCCACATACCATATACCTAAATACTTAAAAATTGTAATTCAGTATAATAAACTGTTATATATAATATATATAAAATATGCTCTGTCCTCCTACTCCAAGGCCTCCATAACAATTTAAAAGTCCTAGTTTGAATTCGGACTATACCCCAGAGTTCCACTCTGAACTTGGTGGCTAAGGGATAACAAGTCTCTGGGCCTCCAGCCCACAACCGACCCTATTCCCACCCCCCTCTGTCCTACAGCATGAAGGGTTTCGCATGCAGGTACACGGATTTCCCAGACTGCATGCCCAACTCATCTGCACCTCTTGCCATCCATCAGGCCTGTGGTTGCACAACAGTGGCCTCATCTGCCCTGAGCAGGACAAGACCCTAGGAAGAGGCCCACGCAGGCCTTGAAAGTGTGCTCAGAACCCTCCGGGCAGGGAATTGGGGGTTCTGTGACACATACACAGAGTGATCTAAAGGGAAACTTGGGCTCTGAGTGAACTTGAGACCAGTCCACCTGAGGGAGTGCAGCTAGGAGAATGCCAGAGCAAAACACAGGACCCTCATCATCACCACTTCTATTTAATGGGCTGGAGGGCCTATCTAGTGAATAAGGCAAGAAAAGAAATAAAAAATATAAAATATTGAACAGAAAGAGATAAAGCTGTCATTTCCAGATGATATGATTTTATGGTTATTTTGTTTTGTTTTGTTTTGTTTTGTTTTAGAAAAAGAATCTACAGGTAAACCATTAGGATTAAAAAGTGGATTTGACAAGGTTGTTGGTATCAGGTCAATATGTGAAAATAACTGCCCTTTTATATATCAATAATGAACAATTAGAACGTCAATAAAAAGTATAAAACACTGCTGAGCAAAATTAAATACCTAAATAAATGGAGGGATATTTTATACTCATGGGTTGTAAATCTCCAGATTGGTAAGATATTAGTTCTTTCCCAAATTGATCTATAGATTCAACCTAATCTTGATTAAAATCTCAGCAGGTTTTTTGGTGGAAACTGACACGCCGATTTTAAAATTTATATGGAAATGGTCAAGATTAGCCAAGAATAGCCAAGGGTCAAGAATACCCAAGAAAATCTTGAAGGAAAACAAAGTTGGAGGACTTACCCTATCAGATATCAAGACCTGTAATAAAGCTCCGGTAATTAAAATGGTGTGGAATTGGCATAAAGACAAATAGACTGATGGAATGAATAGAGAATTTAGAAACAAACACGCATATATGATTACTGATTCACAACAAAGGTGCGCTGCAATGCTTTGGAGAAAGGATGATCTTTTCAATAAATGGTGCTGGGTCAATTAAAAATCCATATGGATTTTTAAAAACCTGGCACCCTAGATTTCTTACCACACACAAAAATCAATTCCAGATAGATTACAGACCAAAATATAAACAGTAAAACAATTCCAGATAGATTATAGACCAAAATATAAACAGCACAGTTTTATTCTTCTAGTAGAAGAAAGAGAATATCTTCTTAAATTGGAGTAGATGAAGATTAAACAGGAAACAAAAAAGAATTATCTTCAAAATGATTGATAAGATTTAGGGCCAAGGGCAGGTGTCCCTTCTGCCCAGGTCTTAGGGCATAACTGGTTATTAATACCTTATATTGAGGAAAATAGCATATTTTTGTATACATTTCTCCTTGATGCCAATGTATTGAAAGATTTAAGGTTTGGGTCAAAGGAATCTTGGAAAGCTAATGAAAACAATATACTCTTATGTTTTTAAAGAGTGCTCAGGATGAATGTATATCCGTATTTTCAAGATTATATCAATATAAACTATAACAGTATTTTCAAGATTACATATATCATTTTTAACCTACAGAGAAATGTTCAGAGATCACTGACCCTTTAGATGAAGAAATCTGAGTACAAAGAGATGACATGACTCGTGTACTTCACAGTAAGTAACAGATCTGGACCGAGAACTCATGGCAGCTCAATATTCTTTCTGCTATAGTAAAATATCTTATCCTTGACACAGTATAGTGTAGGTTATTCAACTATCTCTATATATCTCTATGCCTTATAATAATATTTCAGTAGCTGGAATACTTTTTCTCCCAGTAAGTATACTTCGATTTCTGCCAGAATGATCTCTCTCCACGCCACTTTTATAAATCCCACCTATTTTTCTAAGACCCAGCTAAAATCCTACTTTCTCCATATGTCCTCCCCTGACCAGAATAGCTTAGGGAGCAATTTTCCACATCTCAAGTCCTGCCATATCAACTGTCTATGCAATTCATTTAACAATTAATTAAATGCGGCACTTTGCCCGGTCTGGATTGCTGTTTTGAACTGGCTTTTTTAATCCCTCCAGCACCTTTTGTTCCAAGTCCTTTATTAAATATTCAAGGAGCCCTGTCATTGCCATGGGAGAGCAATCGATTTTCTTTTCAGTGTTTACTGAGTACAAGCTATGGGCTACTCCACACACACACAAAGAAGTTCTCACTCTCAGAGCTTACAATTTCATGGGGACATTGCATGCACACATACTTGAAAAGTTATACAAGGCAGAAATCTATCAAAATGAAATGAATTTTACAGACGAGAAGTGGACAATGTGTGAATTAAAGGAGTTCAGCCTGGGTTGCAGAGGGACACACAGAGGAGTTGGACTTAGATGGTCTTAAGAGTATGGGATGGTAACCCCATGACAGCAGAAGAGAAAAAGGAGGGAAGAGGAGGGAAGAAGAGGGAGTGGAGAAACTTGGCATTCCAGATAGTCAAAGGCACAGAGCAGGAAGAACCAAGTCCCACTGGAGGTGAGCAAGTGGATCAGCCTAGCCAAAGTGGAAGTCCCGAATTAGGTAACAATGGAGACGAGATTGGGGAGTTAAAATGGGAACAGACTACAAAAGGCCTTGGATGTCAGGCTAAATCTTTCGGACTTTATCCTATGAATAGTAAATACCATTAAGTGTATGAGCAAAGAAGAGACAGCATCAATATAAGAAATGATAATATGAAAGTTCACTCCTAGAGAGCTCCCCAAATGGGGAAGATTCAAATTTGGTTCTGTCTAGAGACAAGATATAGAATCTCTATTGAGATTTCACCTCTACTGAGTTTTTTCTAATTTAAATACGAAAACCATGACATCACATCCAGCTCTCTAGTCTCACAGGACTGACAGGACCCATTTGCTACCTAGTTCATACCAGTCTGCTCTCTTCTTTCTGTTTATAGCTCTTGCTTTGATCTTCCTCACTCTCTTTCTTTCCATCTAAATATTCTCCAAGCTCTTCCCTGTGATGGAAAAGAGAAACTAACGTTATTTCTAGTACTCAAAATCTATATTTAAGATTTCATAGTACTTCACATCATATACAAAAATTCATTCCATATGGTTAAAATTTAAATATTAATAAAACACCATTAAAGAACACTAGAAATAAATACAGGAGAGAGCCCATCTTAGAATAAGACCAAAATTAGAAAAAAAAAGATTAAAAATTTTTAAAATTTTATCCTAAAAAGTCAAGGGATAAACTGGTAAAAGATATTTGACAAAACTTTGCTCTCTATAAAATAGAAAGGACTCTTCAAATGAATACAAAAAAAAAACAAAATATCAAATATAAAAACTGGCAAAGGATGTACATAGGCAATCTACAGAAGAAATAAAAAATGGCAATAGACATTCCAAAATGTGTTCAGATTCACCTACAGCCAGAGAAATAAAATTGAAAACCCTGTGAGGTGTCATTACTCTTCTATGAGACTAGAAAAGATTTAAAAGGTTGATGGCAATATATACTCACACTTATAGGGCCATGTTAATTCTCCTGATCTTTGTCAAAATATAGCCCAAATAGATCAGGAACATCTGGATATCCCACAGAACACCATATCCACCCATCACATCGGGGTTAGCAAACTATGGCCTGTGGAACAAATCTGACCCACCTGTTTGTGTATGGCTACCAGGCAAATAATAATTTTTACAGTTTTAAATGATTTTTTTAAAAAGATCAGAATGAATAGGCAGAACACACAGGATTTTAGGGCAGTGAAACCATTCTGTACAATAATATAATGGTGGACATATGTTATTATATAATTGCCGAAATCCATAAAACACTAAAAGTGAAGAATAGTTTGAATTATGGACTTTGAGTGACTCTGATATGTCAATGAGATTCATCAATTGTAACAAAGGAACCACTCTGGTGGGGATGTTGATAGTGTGGGAGGTTATGCATGTGTGGGGATAGGAGGTATATGGGAAATCTCCATACTTTCCACTCAATTTTGCTGTAAACCTAAAATTGCTCTAAAAAATGAAGTTTATAATGGGGGGGATCAAAATACATAGAATATTTTATGACACATAAACATTATATGAAGTTCACATTTCAGTATTCATAAGTAAAGTTTTGTTGAACAAGAGCACACCACTTTGGGCCCCTTGTGTCCAATGGCCTGCAGACAAAAAGAGAAGCCATTGTCTTGGAATTGCAGCTGACCCTGACCAGTAGGATAAGTATAAGTGCTCTTACACAGTGAGGGTATTCAGGAATTCAGAGGATCACACAGGGGCCTCTAGGTACCCCTTATGACAGTCCACTGCGTCTCTGAATGGATAAGTGTCGACAACCCTGGTCTGAGATGAATAAAGTTTATCAGCCTCAGACTCTTTAGGACACAGCCAGATAAGCCACTGAGACGAGCAGATGTGATAGCTGAGGTCCACCAGATAAACACTTGTGGACGGAAGGCAGTCTAGGAAGGAAAGACAGATTTGAGGACAGGTCATTTATCGCCTGCATTTCAGGGTATCGCCTACAGCGCCTGGCGCAGCGGGCTCAACAAAGTGCTGAAAGATTATTATTTGTCTTTGGCTTTACTAGTGTGTTGAGTGTTTAATTATCCCATATTTTGCTTGAAACTTCTAAAAGAAAGGTTTTCTATCTCATCAAGAAACGAGCCCCGCTCACACTGGGTCACTCAGGCCCCTCGCTCTAGGGGCTTCAGCCCCGGGCAACCTCCCCCCTCAGCCCTGCACTGCGTCCAGGCACCTCGGAAAACCCCAGGGCGGGCCTGCCAAGACCCCGCTCACCGCCTCCGGGCTTCCAGGCGCGCCGCGATGCGGAGACGCCGGGCCTGGATCCGCTCCTGAGGGTTATCAGAATATATGGAGGGCCCGAGGATCGCAGTGGTTAAGTGTTCCTCCTCTTTCTCCTCCAGGACCCCCAAGGGTCCGGGAGGATTCATGGCCGGTGCCTCCCGCAGCCTGCTCCTCCGGGACAACCGCCAGACCACCGCCCGGTTGCTGGCAACAAGCCGTTGCCAGGGAAAAGCAGTCACCTGACCCACGGCTGGCGTGACTGCGCGCGCAGCTCTTCAGGCCCCGCCCACCAACATTGAGAAGGCGGTATTCCAGCTTGGGCTTCAGTGCTCTCTCCTGCAGTTTGGAAGTACTGCGGTGAGACCCCACGAAAGCCAGCGGAAACTGGATGACCAGAGCTGGACCAAGATGTCGTTCATCGCTTACTGATGATTAATTCATCATACATCAAATGAATATTCCTCAAAATCATATTCACCAAATATTGTTGAGCATCTCTATGCCAAGCGCTGTGCTAAGGGTGTGGCATTGTTCTTTTGGCATGGAGGGTACAGAATAATAGGTCCGCTCTATGTCTATTGCCTCTTTGGAAAGTCTGAAGTATATTTATCATCCATTCATTTTTGAGCTCCTACTTTGTGCGTGGGGTCCCTCTCTGTTGCCTCTAGCATGTGAAACTCCCTGCTATCAATAAATTTTCATCCAGCAAGAGATTGTTGTCTTCTGTAGCCGTTTTCAGTAGGGCTGATACCTAGGACAATCCCATCACCACCACCTGCAGTCACATACTTACTTATAGAAAGAGGAAAGGAGGAGCAGAAGGAAATACTACTGAGGGGAAGGGGGGTGGGAAGGGTAAGGGGAGGGAAGGGGGGAGGAGTAAAAGTTAAGGGTACAGAAGCACAATTAAACTCTCAAGGAAGCACTGGCCCTTGAAAAAGTGCTATTTTCCAGGCGTTTTTGTCTCACTGTAAACAAAAAGTGTTCTTGAAAATTAAAATCCTTTAAAAAAAACAAACTGGATAACACCTGACAGGGTCTTGTTCCGCTGACCTGTGGAAAACGCAGGAAAAGGCACTGGAATAGTGAGAAAATGTAGGTTCTAGTCCTAGACCTGCCGTGCTGCCTTGGATAAGTCACAACAATTTGAGGACCATTTTCTCAACTGTTATATGATACTATCTGCCTATTCAATTCACAGGCAATTATGAGGCCAAAGAAGACAAGCCCTTTGTGAATAAGATCTACCCAAAAGGCAAATGGAGTTTTTGTTTGTTTTAATTAATTTTTTCCAAGTCTGTAAGCAGTAGATTTAGGAGTGCCAAAATCTTGGAACAGCTAAGAGTTCCAACAGCGGCCTGCATCCTTGTCCCATCTGGGGGAGAGGAGGAAGGGTTGGTAGTAATGTGTTTGCTTTGGGGCTTCAGGGTCCTTTGCCAAATCTCTCTCCCCTTAAGTTGTAACCACAGTGTTAAAACTTCCCTCGAGGCCACGGAATCAGAGGTAGTGCTCTGACCATGAATTCTTCCAGGTCCTGGTTTATGTTTCTACCATCTGCAAGAAGAGAAACAAGTGTGTGTGCACATGTCGACAGCTGGGTGTAGGCTGCCGTGAGAAAGTCAGTGGGAATCAGCTGTTACACAAGAGATAGTTACCATAAACACCCATGAAGAGTGATCAATAAGATACTTGGCCCTAAAGCTGTCCCTCAATACCAGACAGGTATTTGTTGTTTGACTGCTGACAACTTTTAAGGCTCATGCCTTTCTTCTCCGTTCCACATCTGGGTAGCTGATTTAAAAAAAAAAAAAAGGCCTAGGTGCTCTCTCCTTTGGCACTGGCAGGAGGTTCCAACAGTGTGCACTGGGTACCTTCATCCCAGTCCTAACCCCTAACCACAATAAAAGCCCCCAAGCCAGTATCCTGTCCTGGCTCCCTCCAGCATTCTTCCAAACAGCTGAGAAGTTCCCTTGTGGTCAAAGTCTCAATTATATATGTAATAAACCATTTTCATAGGTATGGGAAAAAAGACACTCATTCACTGTTGGAAAGGCACATTTAGGACAGTTTGCCAATATTTATTAATAGTTAAATAAGTATATGCATTGACTAGGTAATTCTACCTAAAAGAATTATCCTAGAGAGATAATGGGTCTAGGCTATAACAGGGTTGAAATTGTCATTTTTATTCAGCACTGTACATATAGCACCCAGCATGATACCTGATATGTAATGACTGTTCAACAAATACTTTTTGAATGAAAGATGTACACAGTTTATCTGTATGCTCACTGCAATTCTTTATATTTAAAAACTGGATATGGACCACAATCCATCAATAGGCGAACAGATTAAGCATTCGCGGGATGACAAACAATGCAGCCACTAAGAATGAATCTAACGTAGAAAGACATCCAAGATACATTAAAGAGGAAGGGACTATGCAGCACAATATGTAGAGGATGATCCTTGTTTTATTTAAAATATATGTAGTATGTACACAAGAAAAATGAAAAAAGAACACAAAGTAATTGATACCTCTGGGTTGAGTCTGTGGGTGATTTTCATTTTTAAAAAGATGTACCAAAAAACAAAAATCACTTAAATGTAAAAAGTTTATTTATTCATTTTTTTTAAAGCGGTGACACAGATCCTGAAGAACTGCAGCAGGCAAGAGAAGGGCTGTCACAGAGGTTTTTAGGGGAGAGTTGTGATGTCCACCTTGATGATTCACTAGCCTCCAGAGCCTGGTCCTCAACTTGTAGCCAATACTCCAAAAGCAGATGTACTTTCGAGAACTGATTTACACTAACAGGCTCACAAAAGAAAAACATATAGAGAATATGCTATTTTGAGCAAAAAACTACAACTGACCTAGAGGCACGTGTGTGTTTATGACTTGTGACCAGCATATCCCAGTGGGTGATCTACAAAGGGAACCAAACTATGATTGGGAAGTTTCTTGATGATGTACCACTGACTATAATGAACTCAGGGGCCCACAATGGATATAACTTGCCATCAAGAATAAATAGAGTCCTTGGGGCATGGCACCCCCATTCCCGGGTAAGTTTTGGGTGACAAAAAAGGCAAAACCTTCTGGACATATAGGCTTCCTTTGCTAAGGTACAGGCTGGCCACCCGCCTTCAGCACAGTCTTTTTACATAATTTCTTAGATTATTCCTATCTTCCAAGTGGTGTGAATTTTACGAATAGCCTGTCAGAAGGCAACCTTGTTTTATTGGCTTCTAGTTTTTAGAACTGCCTCACCATCCTCTTTGTACACTGCCTACAAAGGTACAAAGGAGGGAATTGAGAAGGAGAGGGAGAGAAGTCATGAGTAAGTCATAAAGCTTAGGGAAAAGTTCAAGGATAAAAATTGAGAACTAGGTATTAGTAGAAACCAAGCACCTACCTTGGACCACTCAGTGTGCTAAACACTCTACATGCATTCATAACGTCTAAGTGTCGTAATACTACAAATCCCGTTTTACAGATGAGGGAACTAAGGCACAGTAAAAGTAAGTACCTTGCCCTGGATCGAAGCTTGCAAAACTGAACATGAGTATGAAACAGTCATTGCATTAAATGTTGGGGAGGTCTTACGAATCTTTCAGATGAAAGCAAAAAATAAACGGAAGCAGTTTATGAACTTTTCTTTCAGGAAATTTGTGAGCAGAGAGGAAAAGATGAGAGCAGGAAGAGGAGCAAGGCACTTTGGTGCACTGGGTCTTTTTTTAGATAAACCCAAGAGTAGTTACCTAGTACATGCCTGCTGTGTCAGGTACTTGCGAGGCATTTGAGATTTGCAGATAGAAAGAAGGGGATACTTGCTCTGGCAACCAAGAAGTTGGGAGGGCAGGGGATTAAGAGCACACAGCTGGACAACTAGTGTGGGTGAAAATATGGGACGTTTCTGCCCTCACCTTCAAAAGCATTACAATTTTTTTTAATGCCCACTGTCAGAACTGAGATCAACTCTGTTATAAAAACTAGAAAACATTCTCCTCAAAAGCAATGTTAGAAAATCAGAGTTTTTATAAGAGCTTACGGTTTGTATACTGTCATTGTGGGGTACTAGGTGTGAGTTATTAGATTCTTATGGAATTAGCCTAAAAAATTACCACCACACGTTAACACTTTCTATGAGAAAATGTTGGAGTACAAAACAACCACTTTACAAACTCATTTCAGTGTGATCTAGCTATTATTATATATTACCCAGTACATAGTTCTAGGGCAGTCAAAAACAGCACATTATAAACAGTTGTTACTGTCACCTGCCTAGTACTCTGCTTTCTGAAACAAGTCACAAGATTATAGAAGACCCAGGAAAAAAGTGGGCTGATCTTTCTTAGAAAACAAAACAAAAAATCCTTGTAATGTTTCTGCTCTAAAACAATCAATGATTCTTTGAGACAAGTGGCTGGACATCAATTTTCTCCCCACAGCTCCCTCCCCTTTTGCACCTAACAAGGGGGAAAAAAAAAACAATTTGAAAACAACTGAAAAGATTTAAAAATTATTTACTCTTTACTTTTATTACAATAAATATTTATCAATAATAGAATTAAACAATTTTAAATTAAAACCTACTGCATTACTTTTGGGTTTCACAGCAGCAGAAATAAACATAAATCCAGTTGAAAAGGCAAGGCTTCCAGAATCCAGTGGCAAAAAACAGTCGGGTCTTGATTATCTGGGCTAGCAATGGGGAACAGTAATGGTGAAATGCATGACTGTATTAGTACATCAAAGACTTATCTAAGATTTCAAAGCATTCCAGCTAAGAAATTTAAGCAAGTTGTGAAGCCCCACCCACTTGGCTGAGAGAGCGATCATGCCCAGGAGCACAAGTACTCCCAGAGCTGCCTTCTGGCCAGGAATGGGTCCTATCATCATGCAGACCCAGAAGCCTCAACCCCAGTGGATGGAGCCATCTTTCTCAAAAGAGGTGTATGTGGCTCACACAATCCCGGGTGAAAAGGAAATGGGAAGCTGACATATTTTAAGGGCCTTTGAGGGCTGAGATAAACTGGAAGTTGGAAAGAAAGATTGTGGCTCCAGATGAGAAAGAGGCTTCACAGAGTTATGGGCTACATGCAGATTAAGTCAACATGAAGAAAGTGTAAAGTGAGGGCTTACCACTTTGCTGATAATCAAGAGTAGACTGCATGTATATACAAATATATCATATATATATATGCACAGAGAATATATGTGTACATATTAAATATGTATATACACACACCAAACAACCGGATAAAATAAATGCTACATTATTTACTATGAGCACATCAAGTGCTAGACAGACCAATTTCTAATATGTCCAGTTAAACTACTTGAAAGGGAAAATAAGGTTTTGTGCTCCTCTTCATCTTCCTTAATATAGTCTACTTGTAGCAAACATATTTCAGTTGCTTAAGTGGTATTGTACCTGAGCAGGGATGGAATCACCCTTTTGTTTCAGACTACTACAGAAAGTAAATGGCACAGGGCCAAGCTAAACAACTCAATTGACTGGGCCATGATTCCTGCCACCAATTCTTAAGTACAGGGCATGAAACCTTACTCAGAAAAGTATCCAATTCTTTTCCTACAATTGGCTACAAATTTAATCTATTATATTAGGTGGGAGAGGTAGGGGAGAGGGTGGCAACCGCGAGTTTACAACTAGATAATTATTCATTGCCTTCTCTTTTACCCAGAGGAAATGCTACTTTTAAAAAAAATGAAATTTGGAATTTAATACTAAATTCTGCCTTCTTGGCACATTTCAGAATGAGTAAATCAATACATGTAGCCGGGTCTTTGTCTCCTGAATAAGCTGCTCGTTAAGTAATCTAAACAAAATAACCTATGAAAATGTTAGTATTGTGGACAGTCTTAACTTGTAGTTATTAAACTCAAAGTCTGATACTAAAAGATACTAGTTATTCAAACGGATTTATAATGCAGCATTCAGAGATCCTGTAAGATTAAGAGGCCTAGCCTATAACCTGGTTAGTCACATCAAGTACTAACTAAACATGTTCCTGGTCAAGAACTTACTTTTTAGATAGTAAAAGTGCTAGTCAAGAATATCAGACTCTAGAATTCATGGTGAATTACGTATGTTTTAATAAAAGGCCAAAATCAATTCTAATTTTAATTGTTGCTCACAGAAACTGCTCCGTGAAAACTTTACCAAAGAGCCCTAACACGCCGGCAGCATTTAGCCACTCCTTGCGTCCTCGATCCTGTCTCCCCTTCAGTGCAGCATTAGGTGCTCTGGGGCCATGATCTAATTCACAAGTTTTAAAAACAGCACCACCCCGAGTTAGCCTGTCTCTCAGAATGATTCTGTGAAGAGTAAGACAACGTGGTCTGTGGAAGACCACACACTCCTATTGTGTCCAAATGGGCTTTCCTAGAGAGATAGACCCCTGTTAAAATATTCTAAAATCAGTCCCTGTGCTACTTTCCAGTTCTGGAAAGCTGGCCTTTCAGACCGAATGCGACATGACCCTCTTGCTCGGGGTGTCTGCGAGAGGGCTAGAAATGGCAAGGCTGCTTTTGCTGCCCGAAATATTAGCTCATTTAAGCTCTGTCTGTACAAAGAGCAGGTCCCTTATTAACAACAGAAAAAAAATCAGCCAGATTACTATCATTTGCATATTTGTTTACTGAAGAGCAATGCATATTACTAGCATGCGGATTAAAAAGTAAGGTTACATTTATTATGCATTGTAGAAACACTGGAAATGAATTAGCCAATAGATCCAACTGCCATAGCTCCATGCAAGGAAGAAGTCAACATATCGCCGCATTCTCTGGAAAAGTTAAGACAACCATGATTTACCACATACCCTAGAGTAGCTGCCTGCTGATATGTCAGTCACCTGTACCACTGTCAAAGAAGAAAAAGGAAAACATACAAATCACGTGGGTTTCATAATTAATAAAGAAAAATCAGAATTTACTTAAGCGTCCTAAAATGTACAGAGCATCACACTTTCAAGTTTCACAGTGATTAATTTAACACCATTTTACTGTTAAAACTGTCACTTTTAAATGTACATGTCAAAGTGCTTTGAATGCAGCATATTAGTTAAAATTCTTCCTGGTAGGTTCTAGTATTGACAGCTAACTTAATAAGGTTATTCACCCACAGGGTGTTCAAGATAGGGCATGCTGCCTTACAAAGACACTTCACAGGACAAAGAAAATTCTAGTTTGACTTCACAAATTTCCTAGAGTAAATAAGTCCAGAACTGAAGTCAAGACAAAGGCCACTCTGAACGCAGGAATTAACATGACCAAAAATTTCTGTATCTGTTTTTGGCTTATTTGGGGACCCAAAGTCAAAATTCTAGCCCATTGGGTTTACTTTGTTCCCTCTGGCACGTTCCCAGTCCTTGACTAGATAAGATATCCAAGGCAATCAAGGAGATTTGAATGTGGCAAGATCTAAGGGCAACACAGTAAGTAGACATCTCTGTCCTAGGGAGTGGCTAGTTAACAGGAAACCCAGATGAAGACTGAAGAATGAGAGTTAGAAATAGACTTCCAGCTAAAATATAAGGGGGAAAGTAGCCTGTAATTCAAACACCTTCAGATTATCTTTTCATTCTCCATAGGTTATAAAATCAAAGTCTCCTTTGGAAAGCAAGGTATATTCCAAATGCTTTATGACTGTCTAAAAAAATAAACTAATTCTTTGAAAACTAAACACTTAGGACACTTTCAAATTCACACTTGAGTTTGAAATTAGTGGATGAACGACGATTTACATTGTGACAATTTTAAACTATTCATTACAGTGAGATCATCGGGAACGAAGGGCATTAGGCATTGAAAAGATCCCTTCTTTCCCTTAAAGTAAATATTATGTCTGCTTTTCCCTTTGCACATTCCCCCAACGCCCAGGCTCCAGGTCATGATCAATACTCTTTTCGTATCTATTTAGATTCAGGACAACTCTAGACATGCACTTGCCAATAGCTCTGTATTAAAACAAATGACATGTTGGTAGTAATACTGTAACATTCTAGACCATAATTAGCATTTAACTTTCTTTAAAATTAGAAGTATTTTAACCATGATCTTATTAAAATGCCCTATTACCTTAAGACTAAAACCCATAAACTATATTTATTACGTATGAGTGAGGGAATTATGATATAAATTGTGACAATTTTAAATTGCATTGCACTAAGATCAGGAATGTTATTAAAGGATCCCAAAGGTGGCATTAGCATACTCTATGCCATCCCTGCTCAAATAAAGGGGAATTATTTTCTGACAAGCAAGAAGGGACATTTTTCATACCATAACCTGAAAAACTTCTTACAGGTCTAGGTAACTTTGGTCAGCAGAAACACAAAGCAAACCTCTGGCCTGGCTAAGGCACTCTATTCTGAAATGTACAGAAAACATGCATGGATGACCAACCATGTCACTGCTCCCCAAAAGGCAGCTCAGTGTAAGCTGGGAGAAAGGCTGGGGTGTGAACTCACCCCACAATATCATGCATAAACCTGAAACATCTTTTACACTTCGGAAATGTTATGATAACCGGCATGACATAAATGCACAGCACCATCTGTAATTAAATCTTGCTTCAGGCACCCTATCACTACATACCAAATGGGGGCTTTCAAGAAACACTTCAAGATGGGACCCAACCAAGAAAAAGAGTCAGCAGTACACTAAAGATGCACAAGTTCACAGCATTCTGAAACATTTAAATTCAGTTCACTTTAACCTTGTTGACGGCACCTTTCTCTCATCATCTAACGATGTCAATAAAACTGACCATGGCATAATTCTTTACCACCACAGAAAAATAAGTCATAACAATATAGGCACAAAACAATTTTCAAATAAACTTGATATAAAATAAAGAACAGAAACACACTTTGAGGTAAAATAGCCTCAAAACTACAGGACATGACCCTATGCCAGAAAGAACAGGTATTTTTTTTACTATCCTATACAAGGTGAAGAAAGCCTCATTCTTGTGTACAAGGTCAACAAAACAGTAAAATGATTAGCTTAGAAACCTTAAAACAAAACTTAGTTCCAGCCCAAATTAACGCTATCCAGTTCGATTTTACAGATGACACAGAACAAGGTATACAAGAAAATAGCATTACCTTCACTTAATTGGTTTTTAGTTGCCATCATTTTCTGACCTCCATGATGGCAACTTATTAACGAACATGGAATCACTACCCATATTTTCCTGCATCAATTTCTCATCTATTTTCAGTGTTCATTTTTGTCTCAGAGGTCAACAAATATAGCTCAACCTTTGCATTTTAAAAATTGAGTATAGAATCATCAGTTAGCTCCCTGACTCATTTCTAATAACCTAGATGACAATGATTAGAATTTACAAATTTAAAAATTGAAATATCAATTACATAGTATTTTTACAAAGCAGCAGACAAATGTAACAAAGGAATACAATATAATTAAATTTAAAGATGTTCACGTTCATACATAAATAATGCTTATGAATGTAATTATATGTCAACGCAGTAGTGCCTATTTTATCCAAGTGCGATCCATCCAAAAAAAACCCAGGGTTTAAGATACACTCTTCATTCAAGCACAAACTTCATTCAGTAGAAAATTAAAAAAAAAAAAATCAGGATGTAAATTTCACCACCACCAAAGTAAATGGAGACAAAGTCAAAAAAGAAACAGAAGAAAATATTCGCATCCATGAAAAGGTGTGATCTATAAAACAATCATATTAAAATCAAAGAGATTTTGTCAGTAAACCTCAAAAATTACTCTGTCATATTAAAGGGAGTATGTACTCAGTAAGGCATATATATCAAAATTTTCTTCAATAGGGGAGGTGGGCAAATTGGGAAAGAGAGGATTTCTCTCTACATCTTTATCCTGAATGAAATAACAACACTCTCTCCTCCACAAAAAGAGATACAGGGAGAGAGAAGGAGGAAGAAAGAACAGACATATTGAATGAGAAAACTAATTTTGTAGTGAGGTTCATGAGATTCCTAACTCTAAAGTAAATTTCTCTTATAAGGAAGTTTATCCATGTTCCTTACAAGTAATCATCATAAGACTGACACTGTCATGTGCATTCATTTAATCATAGTTCACAGGCACCAAATCTCAGCACCTTGAGGCTGAGGCAGGGAAATGCCACATTTAAATAATGCGCCAAGCCAATGGGTGAGACACAATTACAATCCATTCTCTACTAAGTCTCAATAGAGTATTTTTCTTTAAAAGAGTATTAAGCCATTTACCAAGATCTGTTCCATAACAAAAAGAGCCTGAATACTAGAGAATCCAAATATATATATATGTATACATATATTAGCTCTCTTCGCACATGAGGACAAAGAGGACAAAGGCATTTCCATGGGAAAGAGAAACCAGTATTTGGCAAACCTGTATTTTGTTGTATTTTGTTCTGTCATCACGTGGCATCTCTTGCTGAAGGTGACACGCCCTCATCTTTTCCCTATATTAGGTGTGGACTACTGACAGCTTCCACAACTAAAGACTTATTACTAAGTACCAAGTATTGTGGTTTTCCGAATGTATAAACCAAAATATTATGGACTTATGAAGCTAAAATTACTAGGAACATTTTGCTTATCTAATGCACATTATGATTAACCAAAATATCACATGGTTTTATAAAAAAAATAAAATAAGCTGGGAGTTAATAGGTTCAAAATTCCACAAATTCAGATCATATGTCTCATTCCTCCTGTACAAGCACCACACACACAGAGTTCTCATGACTGTTAAGCAGATCAGTTTAGTTCAATGGTGATGGATGAAATATTTACAAGCATCTTATATACAGTGCTTCTTTCTGTAGATTATAGGCCAATGTTCCTTTCTTCTATTCCTAGTCAATCTGAGTTTGGTTTCCTCAATGAGAAGGGGTAAATCTGAAAATGGCTGCTCAGTTGCTTTACCTGTAGAAAACCAGAACATGAGACAGTGACAGATACATACCTAATTATTTTTTAAAAGCACACAGAATTCTCCCTCTGGAGCCAACAGTTGACTGACACAGCAAAAGTCATAAATAATGCCAGTTGGTAAACACCACTTGTTTGATACTTCTTATTTCTATTCTTATTCATATCATCGATATTTCAATAGTGCCAGTGAATGTTTTGTGGCTTAGCAGGTTTTACCCTCTGGTCAGAAGTTGTAGAAGTGATAACAGAGGTCACAGACAGACAAATTTCTGGACAAATAACTGGAATTTCTTTCAGTTAGCTTGCATTTATTTTTAACAATGAAAATGTAGAGCCTTGGTAATAGAAAGAAAATGTGTTTTGATTTGGTTTGGTGTATGTATGACTTTCTGAAGGTATGCTTCTGAAGGGTTACAATAAAGTAAAACAATTATGAAAGACATTGGCATTGTGTTCTACTTCATGCAAAAGACTGAACAAATATCTAGATAAGGCCTACAAGTGATGATATAAAGCATATACTGTTAAGTTTGCACAAATGAAAACAACTGTCTTCAATCATAATTCATAGGCTTATCATAATTTTTTCCCTAATAATTTCATCTATTTTGATCCAACGAAAGTGGACTACTTTGGGGAGAAACCCTAAGGGAAAAAAACTTAAGTTTAGCAATAATACAAAGTATAAAGTTGTTATCAAGCTTGACAGGTGCCCCGATTAAAAAATACAAGACAGTACATAAGTAGATATTTTGTTTCTCCAGCTGATTCACAGCAGGGTTCCTTTCAAAACAAGCATACCAAATAGAAGTATTTCAAGAGACATAAAAATGTCAATACCCTTCTACATAACCAGAAATTATGAATTTATCCTCAGAAAACAAAGCAAATAAAAGAAAAAAATATATATTATTCCAGATTGTTCACTCCAACATTATTTACAATAGTGAAAATCTGGAAACAACCCAAATGATTAAAATAACTGGTCATGATTAAGTAAACTGGGTTCTTATCAAGCCATCTCCCTGATGGAATATGCTACAGTATTTAAAAATTATAATTATGAGACTGCTAAAATATGTAAAATAATTAGAAAAATGTTTAAGTGTAATAAAGAAGAAACTACATGGTTCTGATTTTCATTTTATCATACCTATCTTAGTTCATTTGTCCTGAAACTAGTCTCTTATTTTAGAAGAGAATGTTAAGGTTTGCAAGATACTTCTTAAATCTTTTCTCTTCTATAGTTCCCCTTCGTTATTATTTCTCCTGATGAGAGCTCAGGAATAGCATAAATGAAGTAAAAACTCAAATAATGCAAAAGCGTTCCTTCAGTCTGAAGTTCTAACCCCCTTACCACATTGCTTAAAGAATTAAGCAGGGGAAGGGAGGGAGGCAGTGCTACAAAACCAATTTCAGTTTCTTTCTAAATTAGCTTACAAGCAACAAAAATGCCCCTAAAGCTAAAGCACGCATAGAAATACATAATCAACAAATGGGATTATCTGGTCCTATGTAATTAAAATAACAAAAGAGTTTACAATTCTATTCACCAGGAAATGGTTTACATTTCTATCCACTTAAAAACAAGAATTCCTTATAGTAATTATCCAGCTTTTAAATTGCTTGTAGTTATTATAACACATTCATTAGAGAAATAGTATCTAAAAGTACACACCTGGATATTATCCAAAATTTAGAAAATAGACCAAAATTCTTCTAGCTACTATAATAACCAAACTTTCTTTTTAAATTTTTCCTCACCTTCTTTCTACTCTTTATACGAACCAAATGGAATCAATTTTGTTCAAGATTACTCACCACTCGTACTCCATAATGGATGTGGGCCACAGTGAAAACAACTGTTAATGTATACAGAAGAATGCTCTCAATATAAGAGGCAACTCCTAAGTTTACCACCATGACAACCAAGAAGAGAGGAACCAGCAACCAATTCAAAGTTGGACACCGGGTACTGCTCATTTGACAGACAATCAGCTGACACTTGTAGTTAGTGGGGGCGGGGGGAAGAGAGAGAGAGAGAGAATAAAAATTTAATTAGCAAACTACTTCCAAAACTTGTCACTCCAACATTCAAGTCTGTGAGCCAACACATTTGCATTATATTATTAAATTCAGTAGTCTCAACTGCTCAGGGGTCAACTGGACCTCTGCCCCCACTTCCAAATCCATGCACCCTCAGACACTATGTGTGTCAGAAGAGTCTGGAAGATAATTAGTAAGGATGCTATAGAAGGCATTCTTCCAATGAGTAACAGTTTGAAAAAATAAATTTTCCCAATTTTAAGATTCGGTATTTGAAAAAAAATTTCAAGACAACCTCCCACACAACTAAATTTCTCCATGGAGATGAGATGTGACCTCCAATTCAGTCATATTACCATAATAGCACCTCGAAACCTCTTTGTCTCCCTTTCCCTTATTCAATTATAGCTTTATTCTTTCATAGATTATGTTTTATACATGGAAGCATAAGCTCAGTGGCTAAATGATGAAACGAAAATTTATTAAGAACCTGGCCGGAGCTCTTAGAGCCGGGCTTCCTGTCTATCAAGACCGTGAGGGTCTTTCCTCAGCTGCCCCTGATCTCTCCTTCCTCTCTGCTCTCTTGCTACACTATAGCAGAGAGATTTTTAAAACTATGCCATATTTATTATCCAGTTTTAAATTCCATGTTAATTTAAAAATCAGTTGATTAAAAAAGTGTGTGAGAGGTGTGTGTGTGATGTGTTTTCTCTCTCAAAAGCTCTTTGAAGCTCCTTAAATTAATCATCAGATCTGCAGCCCCATTTCAACCACACTGTTAATAATATTTACAGTCTGAATATTTGCCTGGCCTACTCCCTAGGCAAAAATTATTCCATGAATTCTTTAGCAGGCAACCAAAACAAAAAATTTAGGTATGCCATGGTTCCAAAATACTCCTGCAGTTTCTAAATCCTAAAATAAAAATAATTTTCAGCATGTTCTATCTTTGAGGTTATTCTTTTTTTCAAATTTTGGATTCCAATATCTTTAACTTAAAATCTGCTTATTCTAATACTGTATATGGTTACGCAAATTATCAAATTCTGTCATATATTCCTGATATACATTATAATTTTTAAAGAAAATAATCTTACTGTGCTGTTGGCAAAAGCTGTTCCAACCATAAAGTAGAATACTCTAGGATGTATCTCTAAAATATCTGAAGGTGACTGGAGGATCCATGCTGTAGACAAAATGAATAGCAAACATGGAGAAAAGATGGGAACCAGAGCTTCATAGACTGAATTGTGTTTCAAGGTGTTATTTTTATAGCTTCTGGAAAAAAAATCAAGTAATACAAAGAAAATTATTACATATACGACTTATACTGTGCCTGTATTTTATAGTTTTCAAAGTACTTTCACACTTATTCTCTTGTTTTATACTCACCACAATCCTAGGGCACAGGTAGAACCAACATTATTAACCCCATTTTAACAGACAGGTTAAGTGAGGATGTGAGATTTTAAATTTACATAATTTGCTACCGAGTGGCAGAGCCAGGTAGACCTGAAGTCTTCTGATTCAGTACCATTTTTATCTCTGGAACGTAAAGTAAAACTTGGTCTTTGTCCAATGAGATTTTCTTCTAATAGGGAAAATAAAATGGACACAAAGCTATACTAGAAGAAGACCTCACAGTGCTACTATGACACAAAGTGACACAGAACTTAGAAATCACCACATGGACAACCCTGAAATGAGACCGCTGACAGCACACTGGTGTCTCTAGCACACAGGTGGCCCTCTAATATATGTCTGCTCCTTTGAACAGAGCCCCCAGTTCTAGTCCTGGTTCCGCCACTGACTGCATGCATGCCCTTGACCAAGATGTTGCCCAATCAGGACCTCATCTTTAGAAGATGAGGAAGAAATGACTCAAATAATCTCTAAGGCCTTCAGAGCTTTAAATTTTATGGTTTCTATGAATGATGGGCAGCTGCAATAAGTAGGAAGATTCACAGAGCTTGGTTTGACATGGACAGGATTCTGCAAAACAGATTTGCGAGCTGAAGGATGAAATGGGAAGTGTGTCAAGTAGAGGAACCAGTGGGAGCAAAAATACTGAGGAGGGAAAGAGCAGAACATATTCAGGTCACAAAAAGAAATTCCGTGTTGCTGAACTTCAGTGCATAGGTCAGAGAAATGAAACTCCACTGGGCAACTCACCTCCCTAAATCCTACCCTACACTCCAGGCAGAGATTTCTATTCAGGGCTGTTTGAGAACAGTCGGCATAGGTGTAGGGGCTGGACCTAAACGACATGAGTTCAGAAGATTTTTCTTTTTTTGTGTTTTGGGTTTTTGTTTTGTTTTGTTTTATGATCATGCTAAGTAAGTTGAGATAATCAACAGGACCTGGTGGATAGACTTAGTCACAAAAAAAAAATGATAAATCACAAGCCTGGCAGGCCCAGAACTGTAACGAAAGAACAAGTAGCTTTGTGCTATGGTTGATGTGATGACACAAGCCACCTTGGATAGCCTAACTCATCCTAAGGTCATCTAGATTCAAAAGACAGGTTTCACGACCTTTTCAAAATGTCCAGTTTCCAAAAGGAAAAGAGATCTTATATTCGTCTAAATAACAATTCCTAAAGATTTTATTTCTTGCCCAATTAAAAATAAAATACATACCTGAAAAAGTTTAATAAACTCATTGGAATAGTCACACATATTGCACAACCTAAAAAGAAAAAAATATAAATGATTATTATTCAAGAGTGACTTTTATAATAATTAAATACATATGAAATATATAATACTTTTAAACCCAATAAGTTTCAGGTTCTAGTTGACTTCTGCTATGAAATTAAATACTAAGTACTTTTCTGAACAACATTTACAACTGGAAAAGAGACAGTACAATTGGCTCATTCAGAGCAGAGACTGACTTCAAGGAGCCAGACTGGGCTCGAATCTTGGTTGTACCACCAAATGGTTACGTGACTTCAGGTAACTTAACCTTTCAGTGCCTCAGTTTCCTCCTTTATAGAGATAATAGTAGTATTGACTCCATAGAACTTTGAGAATTAAATGAATTATTACATGTAAAGATTCCTCAAACAATACCTGGCATATAACAGATCGCTCGATAAGGGTGAGCTATTGGAAGAGGGAATGACTGGTGGGCCTGCTGCTTCTCATTTATCTTATTTTGCCTCCTTAGCATTCTCAACTTCTTCCCCTGCACCACATACTAGTTCTTTCCCTTCAAACTTAAGAACGAGGGTGGTCTTTCCGAGAAACCCTACCATTGCTCCTGCCCTCACTTATATGTCCTATCGCTCACCAAAACTTTCTGTTGCCTTAATTCCTCAGCACTCATCCATTCTGCCTCCCATTCTGCAGAAGTTGTACTCTTAAAATTTATCAAGCTCTCTTGATGATCAAACGTATATCTCTTCTTTATTCCTGACCGCTAAGTAAGATGACTCCATTGACTATCCACTAATTACAATTCTTTCCTCCCTCTGTCTTTGTGATTCCATTCTCCCAACATTTCTACTAGTCATCCATTACAGCTGATGTTTCACTGGCAACTCTATTTCCTGCATATTCCTAACTGGGTATTCTACTGTGCTTCTTCTTTCCTCAGAGAATCGTCTCTTACAGCTTTAACTACAAGCTTCCTGCAGATGACTCCAAAATCTAGTATTTACTCTTGAGGAATCAATCTCTCTGAGGTTCAGACTCCACGGTTGTACAATGTGAATGAGTTAAATGATTTTCAGTGTCCCTTGCAACTTTAAATTTTTCTGATTCTCTGATGTATAAAGATGTAAAGTCCTGATCTTTCTAAATTCCTGATCTTTCTCTCTTTCAAACTCCAAATCGATACATGTGGCATTTTTTGGATATTTCATTTGGATAGTTCCTTGTCACTCAATATATGAGCCCTAGTTTGTCCACTCTGGATCCCTGGTGACTATACTTGGCTCAGGGATGGGGGTGGGGAGGTCAATACAGCTATGATTGTAAGGTTCAAAGGTAGAAAAACATCCCTTAAAACAATTCATAAGACATTTGCGAAAACGGATAAAGAGACTAGACTCCAGCAAACAGAAATTTCATCTCAAAAGATAAATATCTCTACTATTTCCAAGTCCAATTGGAAGAAAGTACCCCAACTCAGAAGGCCTTGGAGGGAAGAGAAGAAGAAGAGAAGTTGTGTGCGCGGTGTCCTCAGAAGTTTTTAGCAGCTGTCCCCAGGTCAAACTGGGAACCAGTGAACGGGAGCCGGGGCTAAGTGAATTAACACAGAATTACTTGTAGCTCTAAGTGCTGGGAAAAGGCTAAGAGAAACTTGCAAAAGATCTGCTACCAAGAGTATTTGTAGTTTAAAACACCTTGAAATAGATTTATCTTAAGGACAGTAGCGTAAAGAAAAGCCTAGGCTCTATACAGGCTGCCAAAAAAAAAAAAAAAAAAGAATGCCTCTCCTATTTCTTCTCTAACTAGCACTTCATGTATATTCTATAAAGACTACTTGTTAATTTAAATATTTATCTATTAAACCTTATATAATAGTGACAAAAGCCACACATATACAGACCTGCTGCTTTTCATATTGCCTTAGGAAAGCCCAGTCTTCATAATATAGGAAACTTAATAGCCACAGAAAGAGTAGAATTCATTAAAAAAGAATTAAATAAAATGAGATATACTCCAAGGATAACATGGTAACACAAAATATTTTGGTTCCTAAGATTTCCAGGCTTATTAAATAGGAACTACAATTAAAACCAAAACAAAAGCACCTTAAGGAAAGTGAAAAAGGCAAACAACAAACAAGAAGGAAATGTAAATTATCATGCGAAAGATCAATATACTTAATATATGAAAGTTTCTAAAAGTAAATGGTTAATAATCCTACAGCAAAAACTGCTAGTTACATAAAAAGTACACAGAGAAAATAAATAACAAACGGCTCTTAAACACTAGAAAAGTGCTTTCATAGTAACAGAAATGCAAATTAAAACTATACAGGTATATCATTCTTACCCATCTGGCAAAAAGCCAAAGGTTTGATAATATACTACACTGGTAAAACTATAGACAAACAGCACTTTCATACACAGCTCGGGGGAATTTGCAATCAACTCATTTAGAAGAGAATATGAAAATATTTAGTAAAATGACAAACATTTGTCCTTTACTAGCAATTATACTTCTAGAGCGCTCTTCCAAAATACCCTGGCAAAAATGTGGAAAAAAAACGTATATGTACAAGAATGTGCACTGCAGCAATTTGTGCAACAGCAAAGAATGGAAATAACTCAAAGTCCACCAGTAGGAGGCTGGTTGAATAAACTATGGTACATCCACACAATGAAGCACCAGGCGGCTGTAAGAAGGAATGAGGAAGAGCCTTACACATCACTATGCAGTGATCTCTGGGACATACTATTAAGTGGTGGTGGTGGTGCAGTAAAAAATGTATAGTATGCTCCATTTATCTATGAAAAGGGGTGATAAAAACCACACACACACATCTACTAATATTAAGAAACAATGAAAAGATAAACCAAAAATGCAAAGAATGGTTAACTATAAGTGAAGAGATAATTACAGTAGAGATAGAAGCTACATTTCTTTGCATATACCTTGTTTATATATAGATTTTACTTTGTAATCATGTGAATAGTTTACATAATTATAAAGGAAAAATAAATTTTAAAAGAAAAAGTAATCCCTAAAAAATCAAAAGTAAAATGAATCAAGGTTAAATGTATATATTCACAGTTGGTGGCACAGCCACGAAGCAGTAACTTTAAAATACAGTGACCTGACTGGGCATCTCTAGTAGGATAAACATAAGGACAAACTGAACCTCAAAAGAACAAAATTTAAACCAACTTTCAGTAATCGTATTGTTGATGATTTTAAGATTATTGTGGGTATTTTGTAGAATAAAGTAAATAAGTACTTTGTTTCTCTGAAAACAAAGACTTTTTTAAACTGTTCAAGGACACAAATGTAAGATCAATGAGGTTAAGTAAAAAAATTCTGTATCATCGAATCTGATTTAGAATTATCAGTATGAATTTAATAGCTATTTGCTAAAAAACAAACTTTATTCTCCTAGCTATCCACTGAATGAATGAATTCCTAAGCGATGACCATCAATGTCTGTTAATGTTATTAAAAAACTAATGCAGCACTTTGTAATAGATGGGAACAGACAAAGAATACCTCAATCCCTGATCAATATCCACATGAAAACAAAAGAGAGATAACTGGATATTGTGTGCCTCCTAATGTGATGACTTAGAAGTACCATTACCTAATAAGTACTGGTGCCCTGCAAGCATCATTGCTCCCTCAAAAAATAAAATTTGTATCTAACCAAGTCTACAGATCTATTAGTTTACAGAATAACATGAGGGGCAGAGGAACAAGTTGAATGACACAATAAGAATGCAATTAGCAAAATACGAATGCGAAGAAAATGTTTTTAGTCAACAGAACCTTACTCCCAAATGGGCCCAGATGTTGGATTTAGCAAACACTTTAAAGTAGCTATTTTAAATATGTTCAAAAAACTAAAACATGGAAGAACAGACAGGGAATCTCAAAGGAGAAATGGAAAGTATAAAAAAAAAAAACTAAAATTTTAGAGCTGGAAAGTATAACTGAACCCATTTCCGTTGCCCCAGGAACACTCGCTGGCGGTGCTGCGGCTGCAGCGTTTACCCTGAGATAACTTGCGGATCGCGGTCCTAAACTTACACTCCAAGTTTGCCAGAAAATATCTTGCTTTTATTATTATTTTTGCATCTCTCCAGTACTCGGTAGTCTTTGGAAACAAATACATCATTCTATTGATAGCATTCTGTTTTAGTAGTGGTATTTCCATTTACAAAATATAGTAATTTCTGATCGCTGAAAAGTTAAATCCTGGATGTTCTGCTTTGTGTTGTTCCACGCTTTGAAATTTACCACATGAAAAAAATTATTAAATGCTAATCATCATATACATCTGTTACATTAGGATTAGAGACAAGCTTTGTTTAAAAATAACTTCAAAAACAGTTTTACATTATATTTTCACATTGAAAACTAGTAAGATTTGCTTCAGCCTCAAAGAGAGGTTTATGTAAAAATAACGTGGCATCAAGTTGCACTTTTTTTTCTAAATGGGAAATGGGTTAAATTACAGGTCCCATGCATTCACAAGATAGCCTTAAGAGGAGACTGAAGATAGCAGAAGGAAAAAGGCAGTTAAATAAAAGACAGATGAACAAAAATCATACTGAAAAGAATAGAGAAAAAACGATTAAAGAAAAATTTAAAAGCCTCATAAAATTACCTGTAGGAGAATACCAACAGAAGCAGTCTAATATACATGTAAATGGAGTCCCAAAGGAGAAGAGACAGAAAAAAAAAGCTGAATAAACTGTGACTGAAAATGTCTCGCATTTAGTCAAAAATATTAACTTACAACAGATCCAACATGCTCAGCGAACGTCAAAAAGAACAAATATAAAGAAAGCCATACCTATGCATATCATGTCAAACTTCGAAAAGCCAAAGATAGAGAATCTTAAAAGGGAAAAATGACACGCTATATACAGGGTGACAACGACATATAAGCTGACTCAGAAACAATGATGACAGGACATTAGAATGATGCGTTCAAAGTGGTGAAAGAAAAAGGAAAGGCAAAAATCAAGGCATTTTCACATAAACAGAAACTGGGAGAATACACTGATACCAGACCTCTACTTTAAGAAATGCTAAAGGAAGTCCTTCAAACTTCTGAGAAAGAACACCACATTTTAAGTCAGATATTCAGAAAGGGATGAAGTGCAGCAGAAATGGTAAATATGTGAGTAAGTATAGAAAACTATGTTATAAAATAATCCATGGGTCACAGGGTAGTGGTGCATTTGAAACAAGAGTGGCACTAGTATTGAAAACTGTTGAAGGTGGATGACGGCGCATAGAGATGTATTATATAAAAGTAGAAAGAATAGACAGAATATGATGTTTAGATTTTCTCGTAATGTAGAGTGAGAAAAAATGAGAGCATGAATCACCTTTCTATCTTGGTGGTCTATCTGTTGTACGCAAACAGCTAACCTTCCATAATCGCAAACAGGAGCCCCCTAACGCCCACTAACCTGTCATCACTCCTTATCTCGCCGGAGGCTCTAGTGCACCCCAGCCATCCCAACACCAGCACCACCAATTTCATGGGGAGAAACTAAGCAGCTCAGGCCCTAAGGCCTTTCTATCTACTTGTCTACTCAAATCTAGTACTGGAAAAGCTATTTTACTTACTTATATAGAAACATGTGGGCTTTTGTTTTACTTCAGAGGGAAGAATTCAGATAAACTTATAAATTACAAAGAAAATTATATACCTATTAAAATATCTGCTTAACATTTAAATATATAATATCATATCAGAGGATTCCATCTTATCTTTAAATTTAACATTTAAATGTAAAATGCAACAAACCTGCCATAGGACAAGCTGCTTAAATCAAATGATTCACTAGATGGTGAGAGATGAAAATAGCAAGCCTTTTCAAGGTAAAGAAATCACGGTTTACATAGGTATCAAAAATTGAACATTTGGTAGATTACAGCAGGGTTCCTTAAAAAACTGTGGTCCAGAGCCACAGAAAAAGGCCCAAACACTCCTTTTCTAAAAGCCGATGCTTAATACACCATCTTCTCAGCTGTTTCTAAACCTTACCTAATTCCCATTCCATTACCAATATTCACCAATAGAAAGAGACAGGGTTATTTTTTAGATAAGGGGACAGAGCAATAACCAACAAGTATGCTTTTTAAATTATGTCTACAAAGATCTTTAGTGCCACCCCGATGTCCCAAAATAACCCAGGTTCCTCTACGTTTTTGTCTCTTTCCATAGAAAACACTTCCCGCATTCGATCATTCTATAGATATCCTCTCTAGCCAAAATCAAAAGGGAAGCATTACCATGATCAAAACCGTTACCTAGCATTCAGTGGCATAAGAAGGATACCTGAGATGAACAGAGGCTCAATTTTTGGGGTGGACGTATTATAAAGTAATCTCTATGTTTCATCTATTCTATTTCCTACAAACTAATAATCTTCGACCTTGAGATAATTAGAAAATCTATGCCAAATGTCATCTACAAGTGGATCCTCCAATGCAGTCTAGACTAATTTGAATAATTAGTTTACAAGGTTTGTGTGATCTATTTTGGTATTTCCTTCTGATTAGAAATTGCTTGATGCTAAACAAAAACAAAAGAAACCTTATTTTCCCTTAATGATTAGGTTCATATCCTACAGGGTTGTATGGCTGTTCTGCTTGCTGTAGGGGAAGAGGGAAGGGTGCTGCTGCTTGTTATAATCAAACACTGGCTTTGATAACAAAGTGATGTTAAAACAGGCTTCAACATGGAGCTTCTTACCAATAATCATTGCAGTGAATAGGTCTCTATATAAGAAATTAAACAGGAAAGGTTCATACCAGGCCTCAACTCCCACAATCGCAGTCACTATGTAGACAAAAGAAATTGTCTGGAAGAAAACGCAGACAAAAAGCATACAGAAGCATTAACAGCAGGAAAGTTCAGGGAGTCAATAATGCTTTATGGAGCATAAGTCTAATCGAACAGTTTTAGTAAGAGCAAGAAGTATGCTTAAATTTGACGTTGTGGCAAGTCTTTTTGCCTTAAAAAATTTTTTTTCATCCAACAATGCCACAAAATAAGTAACATCTAGTAAATGCAAGCAACTGGCCACCATTAGAAACACTTTAAGTTATCTGCTAAATTGGTTAAACCACAAGCTGTTCCAATTTGCCAACCCAATCACTTCCTTCATCAAAAACAATTTCTAATTCTCTACTGGAGCCTTAAGTGCAAATGGGCAAAGTGGCAACACAAAAAGCTGAGATTCAAAGGTAGGGAACGTTATTAGCAAATCCATTAAGAGAAAACAAACCTCCCTGCTCACTGAAAAGTTGGCCAAGACGAAGACAACAAGGACAAAAAGCCAACAATTACATGTGCGTACCTGCCTGTACAAAATCAACAGTTCAAATGAAAGAATACTTATTAACATTAAGAAACTGTTCATTTTTGGTGTAATAATGGCATTGTGTTTGTTTTCTAAAAAGAGCTCTTATTGTTTAGAGATATATAGTAAAATATTTATCACATAATGACAGGAATATCCTCTAAAATAATGGGGGGGGTGGTAAAAAGGGTATACATGAAACTAGACTGGCCATGTGTTGACAACTGCTAAGTAATAGGTACATGATAGGTACCTAATACCCAATACATAAGGTACCTAGTACATAATAGGCACCTAATTAATGGGTAGCTAATAGGTACATAAGGGTTCACTATACTAGTCTCTCTACTTTAATATGTTTAAAATTTTTCATAAATAAATAAAGTAATATAAAATTAAAAAATTTTAAATCACACATCTGTTCTAATCAAAAAAGTATTAGGGCAATAAAGAATGAATGACAAAAACTTCCCCCAAAATTCATGCAACATCGAAAATTTAAGTAAGGTAAAACATATACTTACCACCTGGCTAATGTCATATCCCCATGGCAGGAAAAGAACCCCTGTGTTATACTTTTCCCAGTGGGACAGGATGAAAGAAAACAAAACAACCCATAGCAGGAGATAAAGAACAAAAACACTGACACCAGACGATCCTCGCCCAAAGATGGAATACACAGTTACAACAAAGTAAACGCATGACCAACTATCCAGGCCATGGTCAAAAAGCTCCCCTAAGGGGGTGCTGGAATTGGTCTGCGGGCTTGCTTTCCATCCACACCATCTGCAACACAAACACATGACCACAGGAAAAGGTCAACAGCTATACCAGTATGGAGTAAGTCTTCTTCAAAAAACTAGAGTAAATAAAACAAATCGTATCACAGGAATGTTAATTAACCAAAGTATAGCTACCAGCCAGTACTATAAAAATCTAACCTGTAATTCCTACAACTGAAAGATTTCAGAAATAAAATCTGTAATTTCTCAAAGTTTAAGCTAAAAATTAAAATATTAGGCTGAATGGTGTTAATTTTAGATCTAAGGAACATTCTAGTTGGACTCTGAATTTCTCCAAATTTGCCTCACAACTGAGTTGTTCCACCAGCCACAAATTCTCAAGCTTCCAGAGAATATTCAACAGTGATTCATGACATTTTATCTAACCACTCCTTGGCTCTAGGATCCAAAAACACTCTGTACTTCAGTCATAAGACCTATTTCATCCTGTCTGATATTACAGTCACTTCTTTACAGATCTACCGCCTCTACAATTTTAAGTGCTTTCAGAAAAGGTTTTGCATAGTACATTTCAGTAAATGTAAAAATTAAATTTACTGAAACTGTGCAATGCACTATTCTCAATGTTGTGAAGATTATAAGAATCTTTGAATAAACTAAGTTTGTGCCCTCAGAGTGTTTACAACTGAGAAAAAAGGGGAAAAAAAACATAATTAAGGATATGTATATACAAACCTAAAAGGGTACGGAAAAGGGACAAGTTCTCTTCAGGCAAAGATCACCCAGAATGGCTTTCCAGACACGATGACATCGGAGTCGGGACATCACGAATGAGTTGAGTTTCAGCAGATAAGAGATAAAGGAGTATGCCATTTCAAAAGGAGAGAGTGCTATCAGCACAAACAGCAAGATGGAAAAGCACATGCATGTTCAGAGAAAGACAAGTAGTTTAGTTTAGATGTGGCGGGCAGTATAAAGAGGAGCTAGAAGGGAGATCTGACCCAATTTTAAAGTTTTAGGGAGCATGAGGAGCTACTAAAAGTATCTGGGTGACAAGAGTGAAATCAATGACATGCGTCAGGAAGATCACCTGACATCAATGTGAATGACAGGCTGGAAGAGGAACACAAATCAATAATCCAAAACTGGGATAGAATGCAACATGAACGGAAAAGCTGGAGACCAGTGAGATATTAAGTAAGTAAAAATGACAAGGAAGCAAAAAGATGAGTGAGGAGGCTGAAGGAGAAGCAGACTGTCTCCAAAGTTCCCTATCTGGGTAACTAAGAGAGTAGTAATGTGAACAGAAATAAATAAGTCAGAAGAAGAGCAAGACTGATAGAAAAGATGCTCAGGACAATGTCAGATGCTGAAACTGAAATGTTAGCAGGACTCCACACGGTAACGTCAAGCCATTCAACCCGAGGGTACTTATTAGCAACTCAGAAGAGAAGGGCTAGCTACAAACACGGAAGTCGGGAGTTGTCTCAACAATGTTAAGAATCAGAATTACCCAGAAATTAGGAGAAAGAGAAAGTGAAGGATAAAGCAGAGTGGAAGACCTTCATTTAGGGGCAGAGGAGCCTGAGGGGAAGAAATGAAGGGAGAGGAAGAGGGAGGGGAAAAAGAGCCAGAGAGCAGAGAGAGAATGGTAAAACGTAGTTAAAATTGAAGAGTCTGAATTATAAAAATTTCTCCCCAAAATAAACAGTTTTGTTAACTTAAGTGCATTAGAATTAGGCTAATTATATCAGATTTAAGGAATTAAAAATATCTTATAGTTACTGTGTTTCTCATGACAGTATTATCTTGCTCACCACAGTATCATCCCAGTGTTTGGCTCAGTCTGTGGCAAGGAAGGCTTTCAAAAATATTGTTAAAGAAATATATGAAAGGATGAATCCCAAATTCCTGCCCAAATACTGCAGACCACTGTTATATAAGGTTGGGAACTTTTCTGCCCTTAAGTAACTAAACTACTTCCTAAGTCTTTTCTCATTATTTGCTGGCTTAATTTCCTATTTTCAGTGGAACTCTTTGTACAGCTATTACAAATACTGAATTCATGAACTACTTATTAATTAGGTCCTGTGCATCTTCTCACTAAACCCATTCCAGCTCCACAAGTCTGGGGTCTAGATATGTTTCAGAATGTTTTTTTTAAAAAAGGTAATTCAGGGAATATACCATACCACGTATTATGAAAAAAAATCCAGTAGGACCTAAAACAGCACCCTGTGATCAAACACATTAATATTTCTGCAGCAAAATATAATAGTCACTTTAGAATTAATAAAGATTATAAATTGCCTCCTGTTAGTTCAAGGCAAGTTTTGCAACAAATAGCTTATGTTAGGTAAGGATTTATGCCAGAACTGTGGACTTCAAACAGGTGGATGATACAGTGTGACAAAAAGGCTCTTATAAAATGCAGGCCACCCTCACCTTTTCCCTATTCCTCCTGCAGTCCTTTGCAACCAAATAGCAGAATTTTAAAACCTTCTTATCTTTAATAAAAGCCTAACTCTTGCAACTCTGGTCAACCACCATATCAGCATTTAATCATGTACCAGATTATACTGGTTTTATGAGTGCAAGTCATTTTTATCTGAAGAGAGCTCAGCAATGTGAAGTCAGGGTCTGCTATTTCACATGCATTTAAAAACTATACACTGAATGCCTACTGTGTTTTAAATCCTGGGTTCAGAGCAGTGAAAAAAAAAACAAAGTAATGTGCTCAAGAAACTTATATTTTAGAGCAGACAGACAACAAGTAGGCAAGTAAATAGATAACAGGTTGTATGATTTTAAGTGCTAGGGAGAAAAGTAAAGTAGGGAAGGATACAAAGAGAATGCGGGCAAGCCATGTAGATAATCCAATCATCGTTGGCAAAATAGACAGTATGACCTAGCACAGTAGGCTTCCCTGACCACTCCTTCCACCAAATCACTTCCTTATTTGTTCATCCACTGTGTTCTATCATAGCATCTCTCTCAGTATTCTGCGATAATTTGATATGTCAGTATTGCTTCCTAAAATGAGTTGGCAAATACTTTTTGTAAACAGCCAGACAGTAAATAGTTTAGGCATTCTGGGCCACATAGTCTCAGCTGGCAATTACTCAACTCTGTCTTTGTTGCAGTAAGCGGCCACAGACAATATGTGAAAGAATGAGCATAACTGTGTTACAATAAAAACTTACTTGGAAAAAAAGGCAACAGGTAAGTTTGGCTCACAAGGGGTCACTTGCCAACTCCTATCTTATTCTTTAAATCCCTAGCAACAAATAACAATATTTTTCATAGAGGAACTCAAAAATACACTTATCAAACGAAACAGGATATTAATAAATCCCAGGTAAAATAAATTAAGCATAGGAGAAAATGTTAATTTAGTAGGTGGCTATCTTTGCTCACAGATTGACCAGCCATTGACTAAATGGAGTATTTGTCAATTTCTTACCTAGAGTGTAGGCTACGAAGTTGAGGATGCCCACTACAATCCAAACCCAGTCAGGTACATGCTTGTGACCTGGTGCTGCAAGGCAAAGCAACTCAGAGTTTAATTTAGTCTAAGTACAATCGTTCTTACCATAGTATATACTGCCAATGAAAAAAAGTTTCTCTCTATTAAATAGAAACTATAGTACTTTACAATGTATTTTGAATGCAGAACTAGGTAAATACTGTCAGTCCACAAAAGTCTGCTGAACCCAGAACACAGACGAATTATAATACTAAAACTCCTGACTACATCATTTCTAAGTATTCTTACTGGAAAATATGTTCTCTAACTCAGAATACAAAAAATACTAACCTACCTCCATCTTCCTATTCCTTTCAATTCCACCAACTGGATGAGTGATAAAAATAAACCCTACCTACCGCTATCCACCCCCATTCCAAAATAGCCCAGATTTTCTCCTACGGTCTGAGGCGGAAGCTGGGTGGAGGAGACAGTGAAGGCAGGAAGAGGGGAATCGGAGTCCTAGGCAGGAACAGGTTCAAAACTGCCTCCAAAAGTGTGTCTTTCCTCTTTCCCCAACAAGGGTTCATATTTTGTTAATAAATATTTAAGGCCTAAGAACCATTTTTAGAGGAAACTGAGAGAAGAAAGGTTGCTAAGTGAAGGGAAAGAGACATCACATTCCCTTTAAAACATGGAGAATTTTTCTTCCATCACTAGAAAAAGGGAAGGGATGAGTCTGGAAACAACAGGTCGGTTGAGCTCTGCTTATATTCATTTTTCAGGCAGTTTTGCGGTTCCTAACTCTCCATCTTCTAAGAAATTCAATTATTCTTTATTTACCAAAACCTCATGCTTTTTAGAGAGCATATTCAAATTCAGTAGTCAGGTTGGTTTCTGGAACTTAATGGAAATATACATAACAGACTGTGAAAACACATTTTAGCTTTTATACCCAATTCTGATGTTTTACATACTCTTATAATATCCAAAACTTTTCAGAAATAAAGCATCTTAAGAGAACCAGAAAATAATCATATCTTATTTTCTCTATTTAGACATTTTAAATTTTATATTAAAAGTAATAATCTTACCTGAAGCATAGAAGTCAGGATCAAAGTATGCCATAAGTAAAAAATTGAATACAACCAGTAGAAAGCCAGAAAATGTTATTAGATTTGGAGCCAGCCAAGTAGGAAATACCTATTTTTCAAAATAATTACAAAATAATTAAAGTAGAGGACTCTCTCTGCCCACTATACACAACATACAAATTTAAGTTATACTAAAAGCTATAATTTGAAAGGTCCTAATGCAGGAGTTATTTATATTAAAATGTAAACCATAATCTCTATTCGATAGAAATAAGCACGTCTCTTTCTATTCTCTCTGCCTTAAATAATTCTATAGTCAACAAACTTTTGTAATTATAACATTAGATTTATTTCAGAAAACTTTAAATGTCATTTTTTTAATGTCATTTTTTAAAATGACAAATTCTGGAGTATAAACTTACATTTCAACAATAAGATAAATCGAAAGGTGTATGACTAAGGGAAAGAAGGATGACAGAGGTAGTTTCTCCAGACATCTTATTAAGGTGACAATTGTATCTGTAACATTCCCGAAGACAGTTTAAAATATTTAAAACTTGCTAAACCTAAGTGCATGCCTAGTAATCATCTTACCTTTACTACAGTGTTCCAAAACGGGTGCATGATATACAGAGAGAGTGGATTGGTATCCACAGCACTGTACTGTTAAGAAATGAAAGAAAATATTCAGTTAATTCTTGCAAACAGAATAATATTTCTTAAATGAAAATAACAGTACAAAAACAACCCCCCGAATATGTCTATTTATGTGATATCGTCATTTGAATAATAAAACTAGAGGAGCAATATAAATGAGGCAAAGACTGTCAAACACAGTCGGATTTTTTTTACTCAATCAACTTTTATAATATAATGTTTCAGCAGAAAAAATCTATATTGCTTCTAAGTTCTCACTTACTACACAGAATCGATATTGTGCATACTGTGTGCATTCAAACACTGATCATATACCTTCTCAGCTTCCTTCATCCCTCTCAACTTACAGATATCTAGTTGTTTTACCTCTTGATACTATTATTAATGCACTTACTAGCTATGTGACTTTGATAGTTACTTAACCCCAGCCTTAGTTTCTGCAAGATGGGGATGATACTTTACCTCAAAGGATTGCCATAAAGATTAGACAAGATAATAATATACACAAAGAACTTAACACATTACCTGATCCATAGTAAGTACTATATAAGTATTAGATATCATTATTAAATGTATGTCAAGACCAAAGGAATGACAGATTGCTTGACAGCAGAAAAATGGATTGCATAAATAAGCCAAGGAAAATAACAGGTTAGAGTTCTGTGGTAAGTTTATTCCCCCATTTTTGAGCTATTTAGTAAAAAATTCAAAGGAAATTTTAACAAATATCTGCATGTAAATATATATAACGTTAAGAATGATGTCAATGACTTATTCATCAGACACACACACACACACACACACACACACACACACACACACACACACACACACTGGAGTACCTGTCATATAGGAAGCACTCCACTAGGTGTGGGGAAGATGGGATACAAAATTGATAAGGGATAATTCCACCCTCATGGAATGGGAATACTATACCTAATTCACCCAACTGTCATTTAAAGTGTCATACTAATCAAATGTTTTAAAAAAGTTTGATTCTGTTTTGTATTTATGTTTAGTATGTATATAAAATAAGCAGTAAGCATTTCAGTATCTAATTTTTAAAAAGTCATAATTAAAAATCAAAGTTTCTTCCTGAATGCTTTATGAATATGCAGGAAATATCTTCTCATCAGTGTTTCAAGACTTAAAAGTATGACAGAACAAAACAAAAAATAAAAATAATTTAAATGGGGTAAAGACGGTCTCTTCAATAAATGGTATTGGGAAAACTGGACAGATACATGCAAAAACAAGAAGCTGGACCACCTTCTTACGCCATATACAGGAACAGACTCAAAATGGATTAAAGACTTAAAAGTAAGACTCAAAACCATAAAACTTCTAGAAGAAAACAGAGGCAGTAATCTCTCTGATATTGCTACTAGTAATTTATTTTCAGACATAGCGTCCTTGGGCAAGGGAAACAAAAGAAAAAAAAAAAAAACGGACTACATCAAACTAAAAGGTTTTTGCACAGTAAAGGAAACTATCAACAAAAAACCCAACCAACTGAATAGGAGAAAATGTTCACTTATGATACATCTGATAAGGGGTTAATATCCAAAATACATAAAAGAATTCATACTACTCTACTACAAAAACAAACAATTCAATTAAAAAATGTGCAGAAGACCTGAACAGATATTTCTCCAAGAAGGAAATACAGAAGGCCAACAGACATAGGAAATGAAAAGATACTCAAGGTCACTAATTCAGAAAAACGCAAATTAAAACCACAATGAGATATCATCTCACACCTGTCAAAATGATTATCGATAAATCCAGGAACAAGTGTTGATGAGGCTACGGAGAAAGGGGCCTCTCATACACTGTTGGTGAGAGTGGGAACTGGCACAGCCGCTATGGAACACAATCTGAAGGTCTCTCAAGAAATTAAAAACGGCCATGCCTTTTGACCTGGCAATTGCACTTCTGGGGATTTATCCAAAGAAAACCAAGACAATAATTCGTGAAGATCTGTGCACCCCTATGTTCAAGGCAGCATAATTTACAACAGCCAAGATATGGAGACAACCTAAATGCCCCTCAAGAGACGACTGGATAAAGAAGTTATGGGTCATATATACAATGGAATATTACTCAACCATTAAAAAAAAAAGAAATCCTACCATTTGCAACAACACGGATGGACCTAGAAGTTATTATGCTGAGTGAAATAAGTCAGAGAAGATAAATACCATATAATTTCACTTATATATGGAATCTAAGAAACAAAAAGAACAAAATCATCAAAACCAGACTCACAAATATGGAAGACAATCTGGTGGTGGCCAGAGGGAGAGGATTGGGGGACTGAAAGGGGTGAAGGGTTAAAAAAGTATAAATTAGTAGTCGATAGATGGTCACCGGGATGGGAGCACGGCATAGGGCCTGCAGTCAGCATGAATGTAATGGCTAAGTGGAGAGCCAGAGGGAAGAAAGAGTAATCGGGGGATCGTTTCATAAACTATATAAATGTCTAACCAATGTACTATATACTTGAAAATAATAATACAATTAAATTTTTAAAAAAGAATATGCAAATATTAATAACAACTTAAAATCCTATAAGCAGAGAGAGTTAACTGGTAAGTCAAACGTTTATTCTACAGACTCAAGGTCAGAGTGCCTCCATTTCTCCATCCCATCTGAATGAAATCGGATAATGTGGACAAAAGATCTGAGCTAGATAGTGGAAAGAAAATGGTGATGGAGAATGCGTTTTGCCTCTACGAATTAGAATCAGAAGGTATGCATTTGCATCCAGACTCTCAGCAAGAGCCCACTTAAATGCATATTATACTGTTCTGACTAAAAGTCAACTTTTACTTTCATGGGTTCTCTACAGTCTACAAAGCTTTTCCACATAATAGATCAACACCACATCTGAACTTCTGGAGAATGAAGGATTCCCCTCAACTGACACAACAGCCCGAAATTAAGTCTTCAGACCTGAGGACTGGAACCAATATGAACCCCTGCAGGCTGCTGAGGACAAAGGTGAGGGGGTCCTAGCCTCCTCCATTTCACAAAAGTCTGCATCCAGACCCACGTGATGTAGCCAGCAGGTCAGATAAACTGGAAAACCACACATTTCAAGTTTACCACTTACTGCAAAGTACAAACGTTATAAGAAGTCCAAATCAGAAGAACACAGCTCACGCCATAACACAAATAGTTAATATGCTACACAAAGTACAATGCTCTTAATTCAAATGTTTGCTGAATGAGTCTCATTCAGCAGCTTTCCATAATTTGACTTAGATCTAAAAGGCGGTCCTTAAACTGATATTTTGATTTGAAAAGCTCCTCTTTTTTAAATTCTGAAGTTTTAACTCTCAATCTCTATTTCCGGAGACCAGTACAAGTATGAAAAGAATGCAGGACTAAATTCAAGTCAGTTTGCCTAAGTGGATTTTTTTTACATTTAATAATAGCTGATGAGCTCAAGTATAGAAAGATTGGTATGAGATTACAAAAGGCAGCCAGCAATAAACCTAAAGAACACCATGCGCTTTAGCCTCCTTACACACCTGAGTATTTTTTAACATCACTTATCACTTGGTATAAATAAAGTAACCTGAAACTCTTGTGAATCAATAGGAGGAAAGAAGAATGATTCAAACCTTCCACATACATAAAAAAATAACTAAAATATAAACTTTAAAAGGTGTTAGAGATTTAGGTTATTTGCTAATGCTTGTTAAATATATTTTTTTCCACTGGAATGATGTTTTGATATACAGTAGAATACCTGACCAGGCAGATTACCCACCATGAAGGCCTGCTGTAATTTGCTTGGCTCTACAATCTGCTGGCCAGACTAAGTGAGTGCCTTGGAGAAATGCTTGAAGGGCCACGGCCTGAGTTTGAAAGAATCATTCCTAGGCAAAATCTCAAAACCACAAGAGAGTTCCGCAGATATCCAGTTTTGCCTGCCTGATCCTCATCTATGAGAAGAGGTAAAACAGTCATCTGGCCTTTTTAAAAATGCCTTTACTTATAAAACATACTCATTTATTACTTCCAGAAGCAACCCAATCCAGTGTTAAAACTTTTCTATACTCTTAAAAAATCCTCCCCTTTCCTCATATTTTCTATCCTGTTTTCTTGTGCCTCAGAAAGTTAAGCAGACAAGGGTCTAATTTTTCATCCAAACACAGACAGACAGAAGACGGACAGCTCTCCCTGTCACGCCTAAATCTTCTTTCACCTGGTTAAGAGCCCGTTGCTCCTTTTGGCTCCTCTTTTGCATGGTTTCAATCTACTTTCGAGGTCTAGTTACTACAATAGAGTTGAAAGCTCTTCTGTAAAGGGCAGATAATAAATATTTTAGGCGTTGCAGGCCATATGGTCTCTGTAGCCAACACTCAGGGCTGCCATCAAAGCATGAAAACAGTCAGAAAATATGTAAAGAAATGGGCATGGCTGTGTCCAAATAAAACTTTATTTACAAAACAGGTGGCCTGGGGCTTTAGTTTGACAACCTGTGCTCCAGACAACCCAATCTGTTAAATCAATACAAAGGTGTGATCTAGAACAAAAGGAGCATTTTAAATGATATAGTAAGTAGAAAAAGAACATGACTAATAAGCCCCTTTTTCCTCAATAACTTTTTCTCTAGCTGCTGCTCAACAGATTATTAATTTCCTCTGGCAACCAAATCCTACTGCAGACAAAGGTACAACTGCATAGTCATCTGAACCCCGCCTCAGGCCTTTGTTATATGGATTGCTAAGCCACCTTTCTCTATGCTAATATGAGGCTGACTATTGCAACCTAAGTGAAAACTCTACTTTCACCATTTCAACATTTCACCTTGATAGACTCAACTCACCTTTCTATCCCCTCCAAATCTCTTTCAGATTCAGACTCAGTTATCCAAGGAATGGCTATGCCTCCCAAATTCTCAGCTTATAAATCTGTTGTGCTAATACACCTTCACTTAAGTCTTTATAAAAATGCTGATCAAGGTAGAACTTCTAAACATTTCCCTCAAGACTGCTATTACATTTAATCATTTTTATTTGGGTACACAATTCCGTACTGTCATCGACGGCAATTACTCTACCTTGCCCACCAGAAAAAATAAAGTCTTACTGAAATCCAGAATTCCCTTAGAGAGCATGTTGTCAAATATTAGAAGGTTTCAAAACTTTTTTTACTTCAGTAAAAAGAAATAAAGCAGAATTCTTTCTTCATTCATTCATACAGTAGATGACAAATATTTACGATTGAATGTCTACGATTTTGGTGGGCACTGCGCTAGGCCATTGGGAAGAGAACGGTGAACAAGACCAAAATGTTTCCTGTGTTCACCAAGCCTACAGTCTCGTTGAAATAGATGACAAGCAAGAAAACAAGCAGTAATCACAAGCTGTGATAAAACTGTGAAGGAAATAAACAGGGTGTTGTGCGTGAGGGTCAGGGGCAGGGAGTGTCAGAGAAAGCTTCTCTGAGGAAGGGAGACTTCAGCCGAGCCCTAGAAGAGGAGAAGACAGTCAAGTAAAGAATGTATGAGACATAAAACTGAGTCGAAGAATTGAGACACTAAGGAAAATGCCACTATAGAGTCCATTTACATGAAGTTCAAAAACAGACAAAAGAAATTTATGGCAAAAGAAGTCATAAGAGTAGTTGGTGAGCGGGACTGAATGGGCACCTTCTGAAATGCCGGAAATAATTCCGCACCTAGAACTGGGTGGTGGTCATGTGGGTATATACACATGTAAAATTTCATTAAGTTATACACTCCAGATCTGTACATGTCTATAATTTATAGCTAAAAAGAGAAGATAAAGAATATACACGTAGCAGTGTGCATGTGTGTACATCTGTGTGGTGTGCAGGTGTTGGGGGAGGGAGATGAATCCCAAGATACCTTCCAAGCAGAGAAAACAAAATGTGCAAAAACCACAAAGCTAGAAATGCTTGAAATACAGGAGGGAGACAATGTAGCTACAGCTTAGGGAGCAAGGAAGAGCAGTTTGAAATGAGAGTGGAGATGTGGACACACAGCACCCAGCAGGACCACAGGGAGCTAAATTTTATCTCAGCCCAATGCATGTCCTGATTTGTTTTTAAAGGATCACACTGATTACAGTGTAGAGAAGGGACTGGAAGGAGGCAGAAGTGCAAACGGTTAAGAGACTGTTATATACATCAGGCAAAAGATGATTATGGGTTAGGCTGGGAGCAGTACAGTGACTCGAAATTCCAAAACACCCTGTGGCATGCCCATTTTGAGGACATCAGATATGTGAGTCTCCTCTCATGTAAGGAAACTGGCTCTAATGAAAGAAAAACTATGGAACCACCTCCTTGAAACTAAAAGTATTTCCTTTATACAGGTACCAGATTTTAAATCCCTTCTGTACGCTGATAAGAAAACTCACAGCCGCTGACTCACCCTTGCACTAAATACAGAGCTCTGGATAACCTGGGCTACTGTCCCGAGTAATGTTCAACTATCTCTATCAGCAGGTTTCCTTTGCTTTGTGTTCTAATCAATACGACGAGAACAGGATTCTTACTCTCAAATGATTTTTAACATGAAGCCTGTCTTTACTCATCTGAAATATAAACTTTATACCCATAATACATATTTTAGTTAACTGTGGGAATACAGAAAATGTGGTTTGAGTACAAGCTAACAATAGTTCTATAAACTGTACTTATTCAGATCTAAGCAAAGTCGAACGGCATTTCTGATTTTTTAAAATTATTTCCAAAATTATTGAGTGCAAAATCATCCATGTTTTTAGGAATAAAAGACAGCCACACAGAATCGATTTTAGTTCATGACTAAGTTCACTGCATGAAATTATAGTATTTATTGCTCATACCAACACTCCAGACATCCCTAAAATGAAATAAACACATTATCAACCTCTCTTGAGAACTCAGGAGAAAGAAGTGAAATGTCAACTCTCTCTTACTTTTCTACTTCTGCACAATGAAGCTCAGGGTCTGGTAAGGTACTGGTGAGGCACGGAGGTCAGTTCCCCTTCCGACAGATCTCGTGACTCAATCAGGTTTAGATGTTTAAGTCTTTACAGGCACAGAAACTGTTATGGCCAACACGTGCCCCACCGTTTCTGGAGCAGAGTTCTTTAGCTTTGGCATTCCAACACTTCAGGCCAGTCACTTAAGCACAAAACATAAAACAAGGGCTCTCAAGTATTAAAAACTGTTATTCACTCAAAAATTAAGAGTTGCTTTTACATATAAATGTGAGACTCACTGATTGCTGAGACATATATGGGGCCAGTTAAGAGAATACAGAAAGCTTCTTAACCTGATCCTTCCTGCTTCCGGACACAGTAGGCTGAGCTCAATAAACACATCTGCATGTGTGGTACACATGAATAAATACACGAACTATTTTGCATGTTTATTAAGTAGCAGTAGTAGAGAACTGATCTTATCAATTTGATGAGGAGTGTTTATTTCCTTCACCAAATCTATTTTCCCCAAGACAATGGACCACAGCAACTTTTATTCACAAGGGGAAGTTCTCTTACCTCCCTTATTAATAGTATCACGTTTACATTTTTGTATCATGTTTTATAGCTTCCAAAGGACAATTATATCTGCTTCCAATATGATGTTGTAAGATAGTTAAGGTAGCCTAGTCCTCCCTATTTTATAGATGAGAGACATAAAGTTTAGAGATTAACAGGTAATAAACTGGATGATCTAAACTGTAAGTCCTTTCTGAGTCATCTCGGAACATTTCTGTGAAATAACTGCTTCACTTCATTTTAAACCCGACTACCCTTTCCTAGCTCAAATACAATTATGAGCTACCTTGATCCATATACTGAAATCATTATAACATAATATCCTCCAATACACATTTTTCTGTCTTTCCAATTTGTGGCAGACACAGGCAAAAGAATCCCTAATGAGTCAAGCCCTTGTATAATCAATCTCCTCCCCTTGATGGGTTTTTACTACTTGAGGGTGGAACCTGTGACTTGCTTCTAACAGGACAGAACATAGCAAAGACAATGATGTCACTGCCTGATTAGGATACGTTACATGAGCAAAGGTGATGAGATGTCACTTCATGATGCATTTTGTGTAGGTAAGACTCCATCTTTTTAGCAGTTTAGAGAGTTTAGCTGATGTTTGAAAAAGCAAAAGCAAACGATGTGACCTGCCTTGTGTGAGAGCCATTGGCAGGGAAAAGTGGGCACCTCTAGGAACCGAAAGCCTCAGCCCTCCAAGTGGAAAGAAACTGGAATTCTGCCAACCACCATATGAGCCTGGATGAGGGAAATCCAAGATCCAGAGGAGGACAGAGCCCGGCTGACACCTTAACTTGCAGTCCAGTGAGACCTTGAGCAGAGGACCCATCTAACCATGCCCCAGATTTCCTGACTCAGAAAAGTGCATTGTTTTATGCCGAATCTGTGGTAATTACCCAGCAATAGAAAAATAATACAACAATTCTGAAAAGACTACATCATCCTCTTTTCTAATAAGAGATAGCTTGAAGCTCCTATCATAAAAATCAAGACTACCTGATGTTTGAGAGCTAACTTATGAACGTTACAGTAATAGTTTCTTATCCCTTTACATTCAGTTCTTGGTTTTATTAACTGCTCTCCAGAATGCAATACAATTCAATACTTTGATGAGGTGGTTCTCAAAATGTAGTAGCCAAACTGGATGCAAATTTTGGGCCCTACTGCAGAGGTACAGAATCAGACACTCTGGTGGTGGAGCCCAGCAATCGTTGACCAAACCCTCCAGGTGTTTCTGATGATTACTCAAGTTTGAGGACCACTGTTCTGGTGAAAACAAACAGTAAGGACACTCCAGCCACTCCTAAGCTGAAGGACAAGCCACACCATCAGTTCAGTAAGTCAACACCTATACCTCCTCATGGCGAATTCAAATACTACATTTCAAGTGAGAGAGGTATAATAAAATTTAGCAAATATTCACTAAATGCTTACTAAACACAAGGCATTGTGCTAGGAAAAAAATCTACTATAACACCACCAACTCGAAACTTAAAAAGAAAAAAAAGGTTATATTAACACTGGGACAGAAATAAAGTTTCTTAAAAGTACTTATTAATATAAGACTAAGAACTACACCCACAGAAAACATGACTCAGTGGGCAATGAGGTCTCACGTCAGGACAGATTGTCACTTATATCTGCTAAGAAGTCAGAGAGAAGACAGTGTAAGAGAGAACAAGCAAGTCATAAGACAAACAGGTTTGCCCACTGGACTTAAACAACCTATAATAAGCTCTAACAAGAGATAAGATCAAACAAAAGGAGCATTCGGTGAAGGAACTTGAAGGAACTTGAAATACTTGCTGAGAAACCTGGATACTAAACACATGATAAACACGTGGAAGGTATTACAGATTCATAAACAGGAGAGTGGCATTTGAGAAAATTTACTTACTCTGCCTGCTATACTATTACACATGTTTAAACAGAGGAAGAAACCTGAAGTCAAAGACTGCCTGTGAGGCCCAAGCTAGATACAGACCTCTCAGTTACTCTTTCCTTCTGCCCATCATGTTGCCACGCTTAACTTCCTTTCCTAAACTATACTCTCTCTCGGCATTACTTCCTGAGGTGTAGGTATGTGTATCTATGTTATTATAGCTAATGTTCACAAGCAGGGAAGCTCAAATGTCAAGTGTTATTTTGTATTTACTTCACACTCATAGCACTACGTGCCAGTTACTGTGCAAATACTAATCCAATTTTGATAATGATCCTATGAGGTAGATACTACCCCATTTCACAGGTGAGGAAACCTGGTTATAGAGACTAAGTAACCTGCTCAAGATCAGAGTTAGTAGGTGGGTTCTTTTGAATTGAATATTAGGCCCAAAGCTAATTATTTAATCAAAAACCTTTTATCTCAATCACAGCTAATAGTAAATCAGATGTCCTTAAAACTCAACTAAACGTAAGACTAGTACATACAAGCCCACTGGCCTCTACTAATAAGTTAAAACTGGGGACAGAGCAATCAAAATCAATTTTCCTTTTCAAAATCAATGTACATTTTCTCCATCTGCAAATATCGGACACAAATCCAATTGACACTGAAGGTCTTTATTATAATGTTTACATATCTTATACATAACACCCAGTAACTACAAGGCACAGTTTATATTTCATCCTTAGATTTGAGAGGCAACACAGCATGAAGAGCATGGACCGAGGACTAAGAGTGCCTGGGTTCAAGTCTCAGCTTGGGACCTTAAACAAGATACTTAAACTGTTTCTCAGTAAAATGAGGAAAATAATAGTGCCTCTACCCCACAAGGCCCTTGCGAACATTAAATGAGATATGTAAATCCTGGCATATAGTAAATGTTATATGAATGTTTGCTATCATTACCATTGTTATTCAGTATTTAAAATGATATTGCTCTTGCCACAAAACTTTCCTTCACCGAGCTCACTAGACTTGGCCTGGTCCCTCACATTCCCACCCTTTCTTGAGCCTCAAACTTACCATGGTCTTCCTGGTCTCTGTGCCTTAGTTCCCATGAGTCTGAAAAATCCTCCCCCAACTCCCTCATGCACTCAACGAATTCTTATTTAGCCAAGAAGTTCTTAATATTTAAGCATTACAGCAGTTAGAAAAACAAGCCAACGTCAGTGAACTGGTATTTCAGAAAGTAGTAAAAGAGCCAATTCAAGATGTTTCCTCTAAATAGCGGCTAAAAGCACAGTACATCTCCCTACACTCCCTCTCTTTGCCTCTCCCTCTGCAGAGGTTCCCCATCCATCCTTCTTCCACTCCCTCCGAAAGAACCCTGTCTCTGCCAAGCGCAAAAATAATTCGGAGACATTTGCAAATACATATCTAAGACCACTAAAATGCTTTTCAGACCGCTAAGGTACTCACAGGCAGGAGAGGTCACTTCTTCTAATCTATTTAAGGAGACCAAGGCACAACCTAAAGGTAAGCGATACCTGAATTAACTATAACATCTAGGTAAAGCCATATGAACATCTGACTCTGTAGTCAGCCTGCAACCATAGCAAGTGAAAATCAAAAGATCAAGAATTTCTCATGCTTCTACTGTGGCTCAGGAGCAGGAGGAAAGTGTTCTAGTCTTCAGAATCATTACAGAAATACTGTGATGGAGGGCAATTTATCCACAAATGATACTTCTTTGGAACATGAAGTTTTCCGTTTTAATTCCAAGTCCACAAATCACACCTTCACGTGGCCCCAACCAAGAGAAGTTCCCTGGGCAAAGGATTACTGTTACCCTGTCAGATTCAGCATCGTCTGTCATTTAAATTATAATTGTACTTCTATAAAAATCAACCTCTCGTGGGCTATCAAGAGGATTAAATTTTTGACTCAACAAATGTTAGGTGCTATCTTTACTAAGGGTACTTTTACAGAATGAATCCTTTATAGAATCTTTACCTCAGTGACTTCAGCCTCTATCTACCCAGTCATCCCACCAGAACCTGAGTCATCCCTGACTCCTCCTCACCTTTCATCCCCTGATGCCTGCACCAACAACACCTCCAGCTAGTCAGTCACCATGTTCTGTCAATTTAAAATCTTAAATCAAAGTAACAAGCTCAAATGTCCACAGAGATCAGGCAGGTAAACTGAACAAACCAGACCTGCATGAAGCCTATGGACTGGAAAAGAAATGGCCAACTCGAGAACAAATACCCTTTTTAAAGACAGCAAGCTCTTCAGCTTCAGGGGATTCTTGTCAAGAAGAAATTCAGGGCCAGTGCTGTCCAATATCCTGGTTTATCAACAGAACTAGGTGGAGAACAAATTAAACATGTCTGCTGCCAAATACAGTGGGCAGGTTAACCGGCTGTTATCTCCATCTTTAGAATCCCCAACTCCTTTTCAATCCCCACGGCTTAGATTCAGGCCTTTCTCATTTCTTACCTAGTTTTATGCAGGAGGATGCTTACCTCCACCACCATACATTCACCTTTACAAGCTGCCAGGGTGAGCTTCCCAAAATTAAAATCTGATCCTGTTTGAAATCCCTAAGTGGCTCCCCGAAATCTATAACATTGCAATGTAACTAAAGACCACCTGAGGTTTAACATGCAGATAACAGCCATCTATCTAATCTGAATCTCCCAAAGTGGGCCTGAGAATCTGCTATTTAAACACTTTTCGCAAGGGATTCTGATGCCAATAGTCTTTGGACAATAGAAACATTGATCTACAGGGTAAAATCCAGAAGTCCTTTGCAACAAATCATCCCCCTCTGCAAGGGCCCACCTCCCTCTTCAGTCTCCTCTCCTGCTACTCCACCATTAGCCTAAACATCTGACTTCTTCTGGTTCCCAGAAAATACCCTCTCAAGCCTCTGCAACTGCCCTCACCCCACCCCCGCTTTGCACTCCACTGGTATCTTACTGTGCAATGGCTTTTCTCCTCTCTTTATATGGTAATAGTGAGGCCTACTCAGACTTCATCTTTCTACACTGAGCTCTGCATTTCCCTCCATTACCTCTCTGAGGTCTTTCTCAACTCTATGCCTCACTTGGCGGAGCTGCTGCCTTCTCCTCCCCCACAGCACCCAGCACTTACCTAACTGTTTATTAACTATTTATAACTACTTACTTGTCCATATGCCACCAAACTGGGTCCCTTGAAAGTAGGAATCTTAGCATGGCTTAACTATCACAGCCCCAATACTATGTCTGACAGAGTAAGCATTCAATAAATACTTACTGAATAAACAAAATCAAACTGTATGAACCACTAAGAGAAAAGACCAAATTCGAGCTCTTTAGCATTACCATCAAGATGCAGTCTCTCTTTACAACCTTAATCGTAATACTAATAAATTCATAATTTATTATGAATTCATGATCACCATTCCTATAATCAAGATGTTATTGACAGCCAAGTTAGCTACCATAATAGCAAAAACCAACTCCTCATAACATTATATTCTTGTAACCAAACAAGATATTTCAAAGAACACTTCCTCTGAAGCAAAATGATACAATTTGAAACTAGCTGATACACTATCAATTAAAACCATGCCTTCCCTAGGTCAGATTAGTTAAACCACAATCTAAATTTCACACTTAGCTAGGTGGGAAAATTTTTCAACTACAAAGTCCTATCCACTAAGTTGCCACCCTGTTCCGAGACCTGTCCAAAGAAAGGACAGGTAGAGATGAGGAATAAACCTCACGAGGGTGAAATCCCTCAACATAATTGTCTGAAGGTACCTTTACAAGGAACAGAGAACAATGGTAGTTAAACCCATAAGATCTTCACATTCAAAATGCAAAAGTATCCTTCTGATATCCAGGAGATGCACAGCTCCCTTTACCATACAGTCAAAAATGGTGTATAGTCTTTTATACTTTCACTCCTTCAATAAATATATGTTGAGTGCCTACTCTGGTCATGTGCTAGACCTTGGTCATGTTGAACAAGAAAGCTATAGGCCCTGTCCTTCCAGAGCTCATAACCTGACAGAAAAGGCAGACACTAATTATTTAACTGTTTAATAAAACTGTGGTAACACAACAAAGAACATAAGTGTTTAGAGAGCATATAACACAGAATCCATCCCATGCTTTCTTCTGTACTAAAAACCAGTTGTCTTACAGATTCTTACTACAGAAACCCAATGACCACTCTACATGTATAACCCTTTCAGCAGTTATTCAGAATAACTGCCAGCTTTCTAACTGTAGCTCTCAGATGTACCTCTATAGAAGATAAAGAAATTAAACTAGTTTAAAAGTAATTTTTCCACCAGCTGCTTTTATGGTATCAATTTTTCTCTACATCTCTTTGCTCTAATATACATGGCCACATCAGAGAATAAAAATCTTTTTCAAGTGTTCTGAGTCTTTACCCACTGATGGGTAAAGCTGTTTTAATTCAACAGGCACTTATAAAGCACTTATTGTCAAAGACCACACCATGAGAATGCGTGATCCTCAGGAAGAAAAAGTCTCTAGGTGTGATTCACATTCCAGTAAAATTGAGCAGACTTTTCACTTGGACATCTCTGGATTCATATTTTTTTAATATGAACACAGTACTGAGGAAAGAACTCTCTACTAGAAGAAATAAATTTGCGCCCTCCACTTTTTTAAAAAAGAAGTCTCATTATAACTAAAATAACATCGACACACTACATGTTACTGAACATCAGATGCTTGCTTAACTGATCTGTTTTCCAGGATGATAGGATATCTGCTGTCAGATACGGGACATGAGTAAGTAATAGAAGAGGAGGAAATAGGAACAGAAAAGCATACTAAAATTAAGACACCTATCTAGTTGGAAATACCAATCAAAAAATACCGCTTATAAGAAAAAGACACTGCTGCAAATGAAACAGCGGTTCTACACTTAGCCGGAAAGTTACATCCTAGTAAGAAGAAAAAGTTTCACATGTCAATATTTACTATGCAAAACAGGTAACAGAAAGGGGATAAAGCTTAAGGCAAAAGAGGAGGTCATCTGGGTTAACAACCTTCTTTAATGAAAGTTGTAAAGCCCTGTCCTGGGTTACCGAGGCTCTGGAACTTCTTTCCCCGTAATATTTTAGGACAAATCAGCAAGCAGCACCTCCGTTCAAAATGGAATGGCACGATATTACTTGAAAGCAGAGTATGAATAAACTATGTGGTCCCTTACAGTTTTTCCAATTCCAGTTAGACACAACCCACTGTGACTTTTTCAGTCGTTCATTTATTCATTCCACAAAGGTTTACTGGGTGCCCAGTATGTACAGCAGCACGGTGCTCAGGCCACGGTGGTTCACAAGGCAGGTCTAACCACTTGTGTATTACATTCTAGTGGGGAGACGCGCTAAACTAACTCCATAAAGAAGCAGAGGGCGCTATGAGAACATACTAAAAGGGAAAACAGTAGTTAGGAAACGCTTCTCTGAGGAACTGATATTTAACATGTGAAGATGAATGTGAATGGGGAAGGGAACTACATTCCTGGCAGACATAACATTACTTGGAGATCTAAAAAAAGGAAAGGTAAGATGGTTACTAAGGCTGGGAGGGGCAGTGAGTGGCATGACATGAAGCTGGTGACACAGACAAGGACCAGATCTTTCAGAACCATGCAGATCGTGTTATGAATTTTTGGACCTCATTCCAAGTGCAATTGGAAGACAGTGGATGGTTTTAAGCAAAGAAGTCATGTGAGCAGATGCTTATTTTTTAAAAGATCACTATGAAACATAGAAAAAAGACTGGAAGAGCAAAAGCAAAAGTAGGTGAACAACAAATATAGTATTGAATGATAACACAAAGTATAAAATAAATATTCACAAACTCATGCTGATACCAATAAATGACTGAATAAAGATACATTGGGAAGAACAGATGAATCTTCCATGCAGAATTCCAAATAAATTATGTCTATACTCTGCCCCCGAAGAGGTAGAACATAACTCTCCACTCCTTAAGTGCTAACTGTGCAGCGTAACTTCCTTCCAAAACAGAGTAACTTTATAGGGAGAAACCTGACAAACACTACCTCAGGCACACGATCAAAGTCAGTATCAGCAGTGGTAAGTCATGCTGACAGCACCAACTCTTCACATAATACAATGAGAGCAACACTTCACCTCTGTGGCCTTGCTCCCAAAAACCCATGACCCTCCTCTAATCATGAGAAAAACATCAGACAAACTCCAATTGAGGGACCTTTGCACAAAATACCTGACCGGAACTCTTCAAAACTATCAAGGTTATCAGAAACAAGAAAAGCCTGAGTAACTGTCACAGCCAAGAGAAGCCTAAAAAGACATGATAACTAAATGTAATGTGGGATCCTCGATGAGATCTGGGAACAGAAAAAGAACACTAGGTAAAAATTAAGGAAATCTGAATATAGTATGGACTTCAGTTAATAATAATGTATAAATATTGGTTCATTAATTGTGACAAATGTACCATAGGAAAAACCCAATAGGAAAAACTGGGTGTGGAATATATGGGAACTCTGTACCATCCGCACAATTTTGTTTGTAAATCTATATTAAAATATTCTAAAACTATTCTAAAATAACAAGATTACTTAAAATGTATGTGGGGAGGGTGGTGAAGAAACCACCCTTCTAGTTTAGGCTAAAAATGATAGAACATACAGCATCTGATGATTCACTGGCTGCTGGGTGGGGTTTAGAAATCCAGGTGAAAGCACACAAGTAGCAAGAATGAAAGGTTACTACCCAGATTTCACCCTTGGACAACTGGATGGACAGAAAAGTCATTCACTGATAAGACAGCCCTGAAAGCGAACCAGATCTGGAGGAAAAGTTAAGCATTTACTGGAGGCCCATTATGTGCCGGGTGCTTCTCAAATTTTTTATAACCACTTGCACGGTAGACTACTGTTTGGCCCAAAGCCAAATAAAGAAATTAGGTTTTGGTATCAGGTTTGGTTTCAGGCTTATATGTATGTAGTCCAAAGCCCGCGCTTGTTCCATTACACAGTTCCGTCCTGTGCACATTGACATTAACTGGCAGCCCAGAGCCACGAGGGACTGCTGAGAAAGCCTCTCCGCTGGGAGTGGAAGTGGAGTGTATTTGTAGTATGGCCTCAGTACTCACTCCCTCTCCCCGGGCCTCATCTGCCAAAAGGCCATCTCTGTCTCTTCAGTTGTATACGAGAGGCGGGCAGAAACTTCACTGAACTGAAGACGATTAAGACACCACGGTCAGGAGCTGTATCACCTCTCAGAGGGGGCTTAAAAAAGAATAACAATGAAGTAAAGAAGCGAAGATCATTCTCTCGCTCCACTCTCGCCGAGCGGTCTCCGAAGGAAAAGGCGATCCCCCGGGAGGGTGCTGAGTCGGGTCAGCGGGCCTACGGTGCTCCCACGCACCCCAAGCCCCAAAAGCCCCAGGACTCGGCAGGACCCCAGCAGAAACGCCTGCCAGCCCGCCCGGAGCCACGCCGCACAAGGTGACACGGACCGCGCCGGATCCTCAGCCGCCCGGGAGAGGCCGGACCGAGGAGGGAGAGGGGCGTCCGCGGGGCCCGCGCTACCTTGTACTTATCAAAGCCAGCCAGCTGCTCCGGGCTCACGTATTCGTAACCAGCCATGGCCACCCGAACACCAAGCGCCCACTCGGCAGCGACTCTACACGGTAAGGTGCGGAAACGCCAGCACCAGCTAGGCAAGGCTGGGGAAAGCACTGGGCTGGCACTAGTAGAAGAGCCGAGCTCCGCCCAACGCGCATGCGTTTCCGCCTCGGCCACTTCGCCACTGCCCACCGCGCAAGCGCAGTCCCACGACTCACCGCCCACCGAGGGAGGGTCGCCGGCCCGCTTCAATGCGGTCCCGCCCTAAATGCCGTTCGAATCCAATCAGCGTGGAAGGGCACCACTAAGTCCTGCCTTCCGGGTCTCCTCATCGCTTCATTCGCTAGTTGAACTTAGTGAGTCGTGATAAGGCGAGAGAGGAGGTGAAAGGTCAGGCTCCCAGGGGACTTTGCTTTTGCTCCTTGCCCCTGGGTAAGGGTGGCGATTGTTTGCCAACCCGATCTGTGTGGCGGTTTGGGGCTACCCTTTTAACCTTTATGGTAGAGTGATTGCACGCGAACCTGTTTAGCACTACCCCAGGGAAGAGGGTTTAGTTCGTGCAAGCCGTAAAGGAGCAGAAGTAAAAGAGCAGAAATAGGGACAGTCCCCACCCCTCTTCCAGCTCCTGGCATGGTGCGCAGCGCGCAATAGGAATTTAGTAAGTGAGATTTGACCTGAAGAAGCCAGTGGGCGGTTGGGTGAGATACTTTTTGCAATCGGTAAAGGAGCGTGAAAAGGCACTGGAGACAAAGCCCTTAGGTCAATGTTGTTTGTGAACCTTGTACCACCTCTCCATACTCCGCTCTGTCATACTGTTCCAAATTCAGATGGCTAATGTCTCCCGACCAGATAAAAGCACTGGTCTCTGAGTCTCTAGGGGACCTTAAATGGGTTTGAAAGAGATGCGTTTACATAACTGGAGTTTAGTTAACTGTAGAAAGAACACTAGATTAACAGCTAGTGGGTATGAACCTAATAAAATTTAATAATAGTAATAGGTGCCACCATTTATTGAGCGCCTTCTGTGAGAGGGAAATTTATATACATTTTTACCAACCCTCATAACACCATGAGGTGGAAGGCATTTTCCCCACTTTGCAGATTATTAAATCAAAATTGAGATCATTACAGGTATTCCCCAATTTTCAAAGTTTCCATTAGAACACTTGGCTTTTTGGAAAGATCTACATTAGCACAACAGGGCCTCAGATAATATCGTTTCGTTCATCTTGTTTTGTTATAACATTGATTAGATGCCATAGGAACGTGCTTGTTTATATCAATTAGCATATAGTAAAATTGATTTTGTTATATTTTTTACAGAATCAGTCACAGAGCCAGTGAGGACCTGTTTTCGTTAACTGAAAGAATCCAAAAAGGGTTGTCCCTTTTATAGAGGGGGGAAAAAAAAAGCAAAAACAGCGTCTAGCATTTGTTTGCATTAAGCTGTCACAGAGGCAGCATGCACCCCGAGCAGTGAATGGCACTGCTTTTACTATATTTCAGCGTTATTTTAGGGTTTAAGTGTTTTTGTGATGTGATTTGGTTATTTGGGGAGTCTGGTGACAAAATTTTCCCATATAAATTAACGGTGATTGGTTCTTTAGGCCATTTCGGCTTATGAAAGTTTTCATAGGAATGCTCTACTTTGTATAGCAGGGGAAGCCTGTAATTACAAAGTTCAGAAATTGTCAACTACCATGAAATGAGATCTTAAGTACAGAAAGCCACTATAAGGAAGCCTCTCCATCTCTCTGGGTTTCTTAAAAAGGATATTGTTTTGAGATCCCTTGTGTTCCTTATATCTATTCATTCAACAAATACCACAGATGATATGATACTATATCTCAGCATCCCAACCCCTGGGCCAAAAACTGACCAGTACTGGTCTGTGGCCTGTTAGGAACTGGGCCACAAAGCAGAAGGTGAGCAATGGGTGAGCAAGCAAAGCTTTATCTGTATTTGCAGCCACTCCCCAGTGCTAGCATCACCACCTCAGCTCCACCTCAGATTGTCAGGCATTCGATTCTCATAGGAGTACCAGTCCCTGGTGCCAAAAAGGTTGGGAACTGCTGTTATATACAGACAATCCTAAAAAATTCCACCAAACAACTATTAGAACTGATAAGTTAATTCGGTAAAGTAGCAGGATACAAAATTAATATTCAGAAATCGGTTGCATTTTTATACACCAATAATGAACTATCAGAAAGAGAAACTAAGAAAACGACCTCATTTACAATTGCATCAAAAAAATAAAAACCTAGGAATAAATTCAATGAAGGTAAAGACCTGTACTCAGAAAATTATAAGACTATAATTGCCTTGCTTCCCTTGTCTGCCTCCAATAATTATCCATTGAAGTTTATCTCTTCTACATCTCATATACTCATGATCAGTCTCTTTGCCTTCCAGCTTGGCAATCATAAAAAATATTTGTGGTAGAAACTATATTATCACCTCTATAATAAAAGTTTTATTCTTGGAACATCTGCTCTTTTAGCCTGAAGATGTGTCAGCTAAGTGGAGATATCTAGAAAATAAGTTCATTATGGAAAAAATTAACAACTCCAATATAAGTCGTTAAAGCCATAAAAATGGGCAAGGCTTCTCAAGGAAGCTTGTAAAAAGATATCAATTAGGTTTTCCTTTTTGAATAATACTTTATGTTCATAAACTCTCTTATTCCTAAAGTAATTTCACTAGTTCATTCTAATAACCCTGAATTACGGACCTAATCGTGCAGAACAGAACAATGGAAGAATTACATTATCTTGCCCAAAAGTCATCCAGTGTGTTTATGGTAAAACTGGAATAAGAGCACAGGTCATCAAACTTTTAGTTAAATAATTTTTTTACTGCACCATAGAAAGATGATAAAGAAAATTACAAGTCAGATTTCAATCAAGACTGGAGGGGGGAAAAAAAACTAGAAAAGAACAGACTGAAGTCATTAAGTTGCTTAGAAATGGAATTCCCTGGCTAGAGTAAACCTTCTCAAGTTGGGTTTTTGCTGTATTTCACATTTTTCAAACATAATCCTACTAGGTCTGATTCTGAGTAGGTCATCAATCAAATTCTTTATCACAGAAAAGGTCTGTGCAATATTTTGAGATTCAGCATAAACTAATGCTGCTTTCTACCTACATCCCATGTCAGTGGAAGAGGATGGTGTCTCTGCTTTTCTGTGACATGTCATCCTACCAGCCTCCCAATGGTTTTCTGGACGTTTTTGTGCTCTTAACTTTTGAACCATAACTCAGCGATGTCAATTGTCATTCAAAACCAAGAGAAGCAATGTTAAGTTTCAGAGGGTCCCACGGGGGCCCAGTATGGCATGAGGTGAGAACAAAATCACAAGTCTAGTAATTTATTTAGACCCTCTACATTATTTGCCAGTCTCGTTTTGAAGATGAGTGATTATTTCTCTTTTATAACCATTTTTCATGTGCATGACTATTAAAGGAAAGGAAAATTATTTTTTTAATTAATCACAAGCAAAGTTTTACATTGGGAAAAGTCTTATTTTCAGCATTCTTGCAGCTCTAGTAGTGACCTAACGTCTGTATTTTCTAAGCAGCGAAAGAATTAATACTTCTCCATACACATCCTCTTCCCCGTCCTCACGACGTTAGAATGGAAGCAGAACGCTAGGTTAAGCCAAGTTCAGACCAGTCAGATCGGCGGTCATAGTGGCATCACCCGGTCAGGCTTTCCCCTTATTCCTCTAGCTTCATCTAATAGCAGGTCTGCAGATATGACCAAATGTAAATACTGTTCTTTTTATTATTTTTATTCTAATTTGAACATATTCAAGAAACCCCGTTTTTGAGTAGGGATCATTTTTGTCTTTATGAAACATTGAAATCTTTGGAGTTGAGATCTGTTTTCCTGTAGAATTCTCAAACACGTGGAGCGTGGGGTTGAGACAATAGTTGCCGATGCAGGTATCTACCACATGAGGCTTTGAGATCTTCCTTGAAATACTCAAGGCTGTAACAGCCTGTCTGACCAGAATCCCAGCAGAAGGAGCTCTACTGCTACGAAACAGGACATGCAAACATGAAACAATGTAAAAATAGCAACTTGATTATCTTTTATGTATCCTTGCTGAACATTAGCTGTATACCAAATCCAGAGACCATGATAGACCTTGGAGATACAAAGTTGGCTAAAACATGGACCCCAGGTAAGAAGTCCATGATTACTGCATTCTATGGCAGTACTATCTAATGCCCTGGCTCTTTGTAGGTTCTCTCTGCCTTCCTCCCCTCACCCTTCCTCTCTTTTTAAAAATTCACTGTTAAAGTGTGAGATATTTTGTCTTGGACAGAAAATTGACTTAAAGACAGGAGCCAAATGGTTGGACTCAAAAGAAAACTCTAATATTTTTATGAATATTTTGATGAATAATCTAGATGGTGGGGTATAGAAACAACTCTTTGAATATACTAATAATACTTAGTCTTTTATAATGAAATGTCATATCAGTGGGCATAAACTGCCAGAAAACACGATTTAAAAATTAATCAGATGTCAAAGTGATTTATTGCCACTTAACAAATCACGCAAAATTTAGTAACCTAATACGACCATTTCACTTGCTTGTAATTCTATGGGTCAGCAATTTGGGCTCAGCTTAACTGGGCAGTTTTATTGGTCCTGCTGGTGTTTATTATTCCAAAAGGGCATAAGTAGAAGCTATAATGCCTTTCAAAGCCCAGGCTCAGAAGTCACACAGTGTTATTTCTATCTCACTTTACCAGACAAAGCAAATAACAAGGCCAGCCCAGGTTCATGGGAAGGAAAAAAGTTTCCATCTCTTAATGGATGGTTGACAATGGGGCCTGTACAGAAGGATAGGAGTTATTGCAACCATCTTTACAAACAAGCAACCACTTCGGATTAGCTGCTATAGCTCAAAGAGAAGACAGTAAGTTTCAATAGAAAGAAATTTGGAAACCATTGTTTTAATGCATTCAGAAAAAGAATGGCAAAAACAAACTAAAAACAGTAAAAAAAAAATTCCTTGTACAAGGCTTTATTTAGTCAACATAAACTATCTCTTACCTTCCAAACCTCCCACTGACATTTCCACCCTCTCCAGTCTGCTTTCTCTAACCTCACCAGCTCCACGAAATTGCTGCTTCCGGCCTCCTCCACTTTGCTGCTAAGTCAAATGGACACTTTCAGACTTCTCATTTGACTTTTTATCAGCTGACACTGCCTACCATTATTTCCTTGAAACTTCCTCCTCCTTTGAGTGCTTTCATTACTCTTGTTCTTATTCTTCTCTCCATGACCCCTCTTCCCACCACACACACACACACACACACACACACACACACACACACACACGGTCTCCCAGGAGTACAAGATTATTCCTAAATCCTCAATCACATTAGTCTATACTTATAAACCTTCTATTCCTTTGCCCATGCCTAGCTAACTCCCTCTCAGCCTTCAAGATTCACCTTAAGTTTCATTTCTTCTAAGAAGCCTTGTGGTTTGTTTTTTTTTTATATCAGTTCCTAACCTACTCCAGCCTCCCCTTGTGGAGTCATTCCTCTGTGCTCCTGTGGCATCGTGTGTGAACCTCTTTCTTTGTACATACATGCTATGAAATTATTTTCTTCTCTGTCTGACTGGGCTATAAGTGCCTTAAGGATAAGGACCTTATCCTTGTGTTCCCCTGAACCTAGCATAATACCTCGTACAGCATAAGCCTTCAGTAAGTTTTTGTTGAATTAAATTGAACTGTGAGAGAATAAAGAAATCTTTGTTGCTGGCAGCAACAGGTGCTATAAACTCTTTTTATTCGTTGACCTAGTAATCCCACTTTAGGAGAATATACTTCAAAGATATAATCTGAAGAAAAGCGTCTTGTTGCAAAGCTATGAGGTGCCATATTTATAATTGCAGAGGGAGAATGCAGACTATCGAAATGCCCAAATGAAATAAGAACCCAAACTGTAGTAAATCAGTGTGATAAAATATATAGTAATTAAAAAGATAAATGAATGAGAGGATAAAACATGAGGAAAACTCCAGAAAATAACCAGTGTTGGCAAGGATGAGGGGAAATTGGAATCTTTGTGCATTGCTGGTGAGACTGTAAAGTGTTACCGCCTTTGGAAAAAATTTTGAGTTTCCCAGAAGTTAAAAATAGAGTTACCATATGACCCAACAATTCTACTCCTAGGTATATACTCCCAAACTTGCACATGAATGTTATAGTAACATGATTCATAATAGTCACAAAATGTCAATACCCAAATGTCCATCAACTAATGAATGAAGAAAATGGGTACATCTGTACCATGGAATATTATTCATCCATAAAAAGGAAAGAAGGCCTGATACAAACTACAGCATGGAAGAATCTGGAAAACAATATACTACGTGAAAGGAGCTACACACAAAAGACCGTATATTATTCCATTTATATGAAATGTCCAGAATAGACAATCTATAGAGACAGTAAGTAGATTAGTGATTGCCAGGGGCTGGAGGTGAGGAATTGGGAACAATGACTAACAGGTATGAGTTTCTTTTTGGGATGATGAAAACGTTCCAGAAATAGATAGTGGTGATGGTTACACAGCATTGTGAACATACTAAAAATCATTGAATTATGCCCTTTAAAGTGGTGAAATTTATGGTAAATGAATTTTATCTAAATAAAAAGGCAAAATAGACTATTCATATTATATTTAGAAGAAAGGCACAAAATAACACATATGTACTGTACAACCCAAATGTGTTGATAACTAAGAGAAAGACGGGAATGTCATGAATTGAATGATATTAGTTTATGAACTTTAAAAATTGTTTTAGGTAAAGTTGTTTCAAATTTATTACTTTTAAAGGCATGTTTGCTAGAACATTATAGCAAATTGTACAAAGCTAAAACTGTAGAACTATGAAGTTCTACAATAGAGTATAAAACTATAAAGTTCTACCATTTTATAAGTAGGAGGGGACAAGTCATTGTGTTCATAGGGTGGTTATTTAGGATAACCTGTGTTTTACTAGTAGAGAAATTGTCATAAGGATTTGATGTAAGCATTGACAAATTACTCATATTGGATTTCTCTTTCTGGTTTAGCATGAAAATAGGAATTGGAAAAGCTAAAGGGATAATTTGAGAAATAAGCCCTTGAGGTAGCCAGCAGACCCCCTTGAAAGCATTGAGTATGTGATCAGCTGAAATTGAAATAACAGCTTCTCTAGAGCAATTTGAAATAAAGAATGAAGGCATTAAGATGCCAGAGCTCATACTGCCACAAGGAATAAGGCTTGCAAATAAGAATTTAAAGTAAAAGCCAAAATGAGAATAAAGTAGAATAAAGCATTTTCTATAGGTAGTTTTTAAAATCCCATTTTTATACGGGGACACTACAAAGTGCTTTAAATTTTATATGTGCCAGAAATAAAGACTTTTCTTTTAGAAATGACAGGCCGGGTGTGCATTAGAAGAAGGCATTTATATAACTGGGATCCCTGACAGCCACAGCCCCTGCTAACCACTGCCCGAGCCCTAGGGAGGACTTGCTCTTGAAAGATGACTCAGAAGACAGGAGGAGCTGGAAGAGGTTGACAGGAGCCACATGAGACCCTGTAGGGCAGACCGAGGAGTCTAATAGAGATATTCCTGGAGAGGGTTTGGTCCAAGGTCAAGGCCACCTTTGATCTCTTCCTCTTTGTGGCCCCCAAAAAGCACAGGGTGTCCAGGGAAGCCTTATGGGTTGAGGCCACTTCCTTTATGCCCAGGGTTCTTCCTGCTGTCTTCAAGACGAAAAACCTGCAAAAGCAGTAACTGTGGAAGCTGCAATGTTGTCAGGAAGAATGCCAGGGGCTCTATTTTCACTTCCTGAAAAGATCTAGATGGTTACTGCTATATTTTAATGGTCTTGGTGGGGGGAAAATGTGAAATTCAATAGTGTTTGAATTGCTGACTATTTAGATTATTTTCGTTTTTATTTTAGTTTTTAACACATTGATCTATTTAAACCTGGCGTGGAGAATTCTCCCTACTTTATCTCACAGAGGGCCCCAACCTCGTCTGCGCCCCCCATGGTCCTCTGACCTATATCTTCTGTCTTCAGTCTGACACCGGAGGGCAGCAGTGCAGACCATTCCTCCAGCTCTGGCCACCCTGCCCCTTTCACTCGTTCTCCCATCGTAGGGTAGGAACTGATACCCGCGTGAGAGATGTACCCTGACCATTAACAACTGTTTGGTTTTGACTTTAGAAGGGAGATGTTCATTTAAATACACACACAAGCACAGCATAATACTGAATATGACTCTGGATATGAACATAATGTAATAAAAGTATTATAAAACATGAATAGGAATGATAAACAACAACTTGGAGATAGTGTGAACTATCTTTGAGGAGGGACATGTACACACGGTGAAAGAGAGCAAAGGCATCCCAGCTGGGGGGTGAAGCAGCCACCGTGAATTCCTACGTGAAGTCCTACACCTATGGGAGAGGATGAGGCGGGGCCTATGGGAGAGGATGAGGCGGGGCCCACAGCAGCGTCAACCACGGGATGGGACTTCGGGGGACAGAGCAGGAGCTTATTTCCTCTGTGCCGTCTGGCTGTTAGACTTCTGTGTGTATGTTTAAAAAAATAAATAAATAATGGAAAGAAAAATCAGTGCTTGCTTTTTGTCTGTAAATGTTAAAATAATTCAGACAAAGAAAAAAGAAGGCATCTGTATGTTTTTCAAGACATACTATATATTGCATCTATACACTTTATCTTTTAGCGGAAAAAAATTAAGGATGAATCGATGCTCTCTTACTAGTCAAGATCAAGAAATGTTCCTCACCCCTTTATTCATCATCATCATCATCATCATCAATTTTATCGTCATCATTATCAACTTTAACTATAATATATAGAAAGTAACATGCTTGATATCTATGAACCACCACCAGGAATAAGAAGATGTTAATCTTTTGCCATATGTGCTCCAGAGATTTTTTTTTAATATTTCAGCTAAAGCTCCACCTCTTCTCTATCCTTTCCCCTTTGTCCCCAGAGTTAACACTATCTTGAAGTTGTTTATCATTCTTATTCATATTTTATACTTTTATTATATTATATTCATATCCAGAATCATATTCAGCATTATGTTGTTCTTGTGTGTGTATTTAAACAGTATTCCATTGCTTCTAATCTCTAATATTTTTCACACTCAACATTGTTTTGCAATTGATCTGTATCAATATATACAGATCTAGTTCATTCATTTTAATTTCTGCAGGCTTTTAAACTATGGTAGTATATTGTAAAGCTATATACAGTGTTTATTCATTTTACTGTTTATTCATTCTACTACTGATGGATGGTGGGTCATTTTCTTGGGCCATTCTTTAATAAATTTCTAATTTTTTTTTTTTTAATTCACAAACTCTCAAGAGAAAGCAATCTGAGAACTACATTCAAGGAAAAAACAACTTTGTATATTTTGTTTGTGTCCTAGACTAATCAGGCAGATCACTTCATTAATTACACAAATATCTAGTCACTATGTTGCACACCAGCAACTAACATAATTTTGAATGTCAACTGTAATTTTTTAAAAATAAAAAAAGGTTAGCCCTTTATGCCCTTTTACTCTAACATTCTTTTCATCCCCAATTTAAATCTTTTTAGATAGTCTAATTTATTTCCATTCTGGCTTCTGGGTTTTGTGTCTTATTTAGAAAAGCCTTCTGCACTTCAAAATTATTTTGTAAAATTACTTGATAATTTCTCCTAGTATTTTTTCCAGATTTTTTGTTACACTTAAGACTCTAGTCCGTATGAAAATTATTTGAGGATAGCAATCAGCTCTAATGTTTGTCTTTTCTAACCTTGACTCTGTGATCAATGATCCAGCTTCCTCAGAGTTTCAGAACAATCCAGACTTTCCAGATCCTTGGAGACATGAATGAACCTGTCTTATCGACACATTGCTAGTTGTGACCTAGGACCCCTAAGTCCTCTCCTGCTCACTGAGTCCTTGGTCCAGACCCCAGGGGGAATCTGGAAAGACTTTTCTCATGGGGGCAGGTGGGCCCCAGGTGGCCCCACAGTGACCTGGATGCCCATTTGTCTCAGTCACAGGCTGTAGCACTTCCTCTGTGAATTCAGCCCTGGCTCCTTTCCACCCTTCCCTCCCATCCCATCTGCGCACTGTCCTACCAGCTCTTCTCTGAGGAAATTTGCATCCTGCAGCAGAGGGAGGGCCCTTGAAGAGCTGCTCCTTGAGCTGTGGTCTGTTTGGCTGCCCCCGTACTACTCCTAGCCATGACTGTCCCCTTTGTGGGGTCACCAGTTGCCCAAGCATCCCAATCTGTGAGTAAAACTGGGGTGAGGACCCTGGGAAAGTCTGCAGAGGGGATGATAGGGTCCTCTAGGTGTGAGAGGCAGCAAGGTATGGGGTGAAACAATAGGTGGAGAGGAATGGGCTGGAGGGAGAGAGGGTAATGTATAAAAAAGAGGCTGGTTTATAAGAAGGTCTCTGAGAGTTAAGTTAAGCCTTATTTTCCAGGGGGTGGGGCAGCTTGCTTTCTTTCTGTTGAGTCCCTGTGAACTCCAATCATGCATACTGCACTTTGGATAAAGGCCTTTTATCCTAAGTCCCTAACCTTCAGCCAGGGCCAGGCTGTCCTCAGCATCTTCAACATCTCCCATAAGTGGGAAGGTAGCCCAATGACTCTTCCCTTTTCTCCTCTTACCCTCAGCCTCCTTATTCAACAAGCCAGGGGACCAGCGCCTCGTGCTGACCATTCAGCGCTGCCCCACAGCTGATACCACGTATATACGTGTGACCTGGAGAGCCCGGACTGACTCCTCTCAGGGTCCCTGTCTGTGTCACCATTATGCAGGGTACGTGGGGCTCGAGGTCCTGCTGGCTGTCCTCTTGCTTGCCCCAGAGGCTCTTCCTTGTCCTCTCCCCACACTGAGCAGTGGGGCCAGGCGCCAGGGCCAGCACAGCTTTCTGCCTAAGGGAAGGCTCGGGCCAGATTGCAGTTGCTGAGCCCTTCCTGACATATCCTTCCTCAAATGGAGACAGGTCTTGCCCTGAGGACTCCTCAGCTATTGACTGGAACCTCACCAAAGCTGGTCATGTGGCACGCACCCCGTGTCCCGCAAACGGAACGGGCCTGGTGAAGAGGACTCGAGGGCCCGATGGGGCCGGGAGGCCTGCCCGCAGCAGCTGCACAGACGGAGGGCTCCTGGCCTTGCTCCAGAGAGCCCAGGTGAGGCTTCTGGCCCTGCTTCCCACATGCCACACGCTCCATGACCCACCTCGCTCTCGCTCAGGACCCAGGTCTAGAATCCGCCCAGCCCAAAGGTTATTCAGCTTCTCCGAACTTGGGCTCTAGCAGAGCCAGACAGGAGGTGCGGGGCCTTCGAGTGGCCAGGAGGAGGGGCGCTAATCTCCACCCTGACCCTACTAAGTGTCGGTCCCATTTACAACGGTGTCAGCTTCTTCCACGTGGCCCACTCTGCTCTCTGCTTCCTGATCCCCTGGGACGAGGCACAGCTCTGGGTAAGAAGGAGCTGGTTGAGGGAGGAGGTGACCCTCTCTCCTGAGGACCCCCCCCCAAACGCACACACTACTGTCTTGTCTGTCTCAGCTGCTGGGGTGGGCCAGGGCTGGCCTGCTGAAGAAGTGCCATGGATCCTGGCACAGCTGCTGGAGTGGGCGTAGTGGTAGCTCCTCCTCTGACTTGTTGGCACTTCTGGGCACCATGACATTCCTGGCCAAGGTAATGGCAGACGCCAGAATACAACTTCACTACAGTGCCCTGGAGGTAAGCTCTCTGAGCTACAGCAGGTGCCAGCTGAGTAGAAGGGGCTGGAATAGCTTCACCTTCAGGCACTTCTGTCCCTGACATCGCCATGGGCTGTCAGACAATAGGCCTCTAGAATCTGGTATCTGCTCTCCTGGTCCATCGCTTCTTGGACACCAGTCTCTAAGGCCACAGAATGTGGAGGAGGTTTGATGCTGGGAACACACGGTAGGTCAGGAGAGAGGAGGCGGGCTGTGTAGACATGAGTCAGAGGCATATACGCACATGCAGACACGTGGCTAGGACGTGAATCCCCCCATGTACCTGCACATACAAGACACCTATGGGGATACTCAAACACATTTGACTTTGCTGAACTCACCTAAACCAGCTCTCAATATAGGCATCAGTTGGTGACCCATAAGCTCCAGCCAAAAGAATAACCAGGGGCAATGACACTATGTGCCCCTCATGTCTGGGAATATATCACGTGTTGCTGTATAGACACGTATGTGGCCCTCTACTTCAGAACATTGTGCCCTCTACCACCATTCCTGGCTTCACAGACCTGTAGGGGTCAAGAAATTATAGGGGGTCCCTTTAGGGCCTGGGTGACCCCAAGGGGTGAAGGAGTGAGAAGAGTTTTCAGACAGAGGGGTAGGATGTCTCAGAAGGCCACGTACTTGAAGATACCCCAGGAGTTAGCTGAACAGCTCCCACATTCTTCCTTTCTGGAAACTCTCCTTTCACAGGCCCATTTTCCTCTTCTTCTTTCTCTCCAACTTGGGTCTTGCACTGTACAAGGAAAGGTGGTTTGAGGGTCTACGGTTCCCAGTATGCCTGGCTCAGTGCTATGGGATCTAGGAGCTAGGGCTCGTTTCTGTCTTGTATGCCACAGGCTCTCCTGAAAACCACAGTCAAAGTCCTAGACCTGGACGCCAGTTCATTGTGGACCCCAGCCCAGGCCCAGAAGCCCTCGGTGGGCTCAAATCTCCTGCTGGCCGTGGAGACCCTGGCGTGCAGCCTGAGCCCACAGGCCCGCCCCTTCTGCTTCAGCTTGCCCAATGTGCAGCTGCGGACCCAGCTCCGTGTACCCGCGTTTTCTGCTGACTACAGTCTCCTTCTCTGCTCAGCCCCAAGGGCAGGCTCAGATTCCCAGATGCTCGCTGGCCCCACTGGGCCATCATGGAACAACGTCACTATTACTAGCCTGGTGCTGTGAAAATGGGACCACCTCCTGCCCTCCAACTATGGACAAGGCTGGGGGCCCCGCTATACCACTCCTGGCCTGGTCCTCGCCATCTCCATCATGGCAGGTGGCCAAGTCCTCGGCCAGGGAGAAGTCATCATGGACTTTGGGGGTCACAAATAGCACCCTCCACTGTGTCTTCTGGTACCACGATCTCTTCTTCCAGGGCAGCGGGGGCTGGTCGGATGAAGGGTGCCAGGCACAGACGGCCAATGCCAGCCCCACCGCTCGGTGCGTCTGTCGGCACCTCGCTGCCTTTTCCATCCTAATGTCCAGACACGCTGTTCCAAAACCCCCTGCCCTGGAGCTGCTGAGTCGGGCAGGCTTGGAAGCCCTCCATTCTGGCACTGCTCGTGTGCCTGGGCGTGCAGGTTGGTGTGGCGAGTCGTGGTACAAAACAAAGTTGCCTACTTACGGCACGCAGCCCCGCTCAACATGGCGCTCTGGCTGCTGGCTGCGGACACCTGCTTCCTGGGAGCCCATTGCTTCCTCCAGGTCCCCGAAGCCCACTCTGCCCGGCCACTGCCTTCCTCTGCCATTTCCTCTGCCTGGCCACCTTTTTCTGGATGTTGGCTCAGGCCCTGATGTTGGCCCACCAGTTGCTCTTTGTCTTCCATCGGCTCTCCAAGCACTGAGCACTCTCTCTGATGGTGGTCCTCAGCTACCTGTGCTCCCTGGGGTGTGCAGGTGTTGCCCTGGCCTCTACCTACCCCAAGAGCAATACCTGGGGGGCAGGCGCATGCTGGTTGGATGGGAAGGGAGGAGTGCTCTACACCTTTGTGGGGCCAGTGCTGGCCATCGTGGGCGCGAATGGGCTGGTACTAGCCATGGCTGTGCTGAAGCCGCTGAGGCCTTTGCTGTCAGAAGGACCCCAGTTGGAGAAGTGCCAAGCCCTTCTGGGGGTGATCAATGCCCTGCTTGTTCTAATGCCCATCTTCGGCCTCACCTGCAGACTGGGCCTGACCACTCTGTTAGAGGAAGTCTCCACAGTTCCTCACTACATCTTCACCGTTCTCAACAACTCCCAGGTGGGTAATATTGTGCTGGGTGTGCTTTTTGCCTTTGAGATGGTCTAAGTCACGGTCAGTCCCTTTTCAAGAAGGTATCATGGTAGAGCAGAAGCAACATAGATCAGGACTTTAAGAAGGCTTACTTAGGTTTGCATTCCATTTCTCCACTGACCAGCTGAATAACTTGTACAAACTTTGGGCTTTGATTTTTTATTGGTAAAGTAACATCTGGTTTTGCCAGAGAAGTCAGGGAATTGTCAGTACCCAATTCTATGATGACAGCCCCTTTGCAACCAAAACAGTAAGGAAGGCACCTGAAGTGGTCCCATGCACCAACGGTGCCAATGTACAGAAAAGCCAAGAAGGGAAGCCTCGGGATCGAATCAGACAAGAGGACAGAGGTGAACAAAGAGGAGAGGGAACGTTTGATTTCAGTTGATTCCTTCTTCCTTGACTAACTTATCCCCATATCCCTCTTGTCAGGGTGTCTATATCTTCCTGTTTGGTTGCCTCATGGACAAGAAGGTGAGTGTGTCCACCTAACCCCCGCCTGATTCATGTCTGAAGGCCGGGACTTTGGCTGCCATAACCGGGCATTTATATTTTCTGCAGGTTCAAGAGGCTTTACTGAAATGATTTTGCCACACCTCAACCCCCAACTCCGCCATTTCCCTGGTAAGTTGCTGGCTTCACTCCTCAGTTCTCCCGAGGGCAGGTCAGAAGCAGGTGTTCCACAGCCTTCCCCAGGGCAGATGGGCACAACTAGAAGCTGAGAGGAGACTGGAATTTTTTTTGGGGGGGGGATGTGCCTGTTTCAGGTTTGAGCTCTCCAACAATGCGGAAAGCGGCCTAGTCAGAAAAGTCAGAATCCACTCTATAGCCATGCCACCCTGAACAAGCCTGATCTTGTCTTATCTTGGAAGCTAAGCAGGGTTGGGCCTGGTTAGTATACTTGGATGGGAGACCTAGGACGATGAGGTGCTGCAGGTGTGAAAGAGAAAAGGAAGAAGAAGAAGGAAGGAAGGAAGAAGGGGGCGGGGAAGAAAATAAAGAGTCAGAATCAAGTTCAGGGATTCCTAATTACAATCTGGACCCTTGATGGCTCTTTGTCCCTGGTTTGAAAATCTGGCTTCAGTTACTATTTGAAGGAAAAAGGTAGGACTGGCACAGATGGGCATCCCTATAGCTAAGAGCAGAATTCCTAGGATTACTGCGGCCCCTTCAGGGCAGGTGAGACTGTGGAAATGGACAACCTCATCACAGGAGAGTTGACAGTAATAATAATGGCCTGGCAATTGACCTTCTTACCCCTTTTCTAGCCCACAAATGAAACCCACATCCCGGAACACAGTACAGGAAGTGAAAATGCCAGGTGAGGATGAAGCTTTCTCGGGAGCAGAGTGAGCAGTGTGGAGTGAGGATGAAAAGCAAAAAAACTCATCATATACCTGTTCCAGCCCACAGGGTGGAAAAGAGACTTTGCCAGAGTAGACATTTTAGGTGGGCTGGGGCAGGCAAAGGCCTTAGAGAGCAGAAAGCATAGCATCGCCTAGTGCTTTCCCAGAAGGTTGGCCATAGTTTCACCAACAACCCTTGACTCAGTTCACTCAGAAAATTCCTTTTCACACTATCAAATTTTTAATTATCCTGAAAAATACTAGTTTTGAAGGAAATGCCTTTGGTGAGCCTGGCGTCCAGAAGGGATGGCAATCTGTAAAGGCATGGCAAGGTCTCCTCTCACCAGCGCCGAGCTACAGGGCAAGCTCTCTCTGGGGAAGGGAAAAGCTGTGCGTGAACCACACACACAGTCTGTGTTCCTCCAAGGGAGTGTGTGCTTGAATTCACTAGCATGGGCCTTGGTCCAATGCCCTGAACTCTTCTCCACTTCCAGAGCTCAGCCCATAGGAAAGACAGGTTATGCATCCATTTGTCACACCATTTCTCTTGCAACTCATCTGTCCCCACCCTTAAACTATCCAAGCAATAGTATACAAAACTAGGTAAAGCCACTTAATAAACTCACCTTGGCCATAAAAATAATCAACAGATATCAAAGTTCTAAATAATTGCAAGTAAAACTGTCTCAACCATTTTTAACTAATCAACAGTTCATGTTACAAATATATGTGATAAAAAAACGGTTTTAACTATTCAGTGATTTCTTTTCTGATAATTTCTTCTCTACTTATGAAGAAAGGATGACTTAATTGACAAGAACTCTGATCCTCCAAACATTGGAGATGGATGAAGGGTGGAATTTTGTTTCTTTTCAAAGTTTAGGAAAAGGTGAGTTAATGGGTCCCTCTTTCTTTAACCTTAAAAAAGTCAATCTAAAATTAAATTTCATAGACATACACATGTATACAAAAAGTCACTGATATGTGCACATCTGAAAGAAAGCATAAGAGAAAAGCATCACAGGCTACCATGAATTAGGGAGAAAAGATGACAAACACATTTAAAAGCGACAGCTCAAGCTCAGACTACATATAAAGATTTAAGAAAAGCCTCTGGAGAACACCAAGACAGCTAGCTAATTATGGAATTCACAAGAGATGACAGGAATCTGGAAAAAATTAAAACTAGATAAATGAAAAAATTCTGATAATTTTCAAGTGTCTTTGTTAATTACAGAATTTCTGGATATATTTATAAATGAAATGGATATTTTCTGTTGAAATAAAAATGGTTATGCCATTAAAACATATGCTGTTGAAAACATTTTTCTTAAAACACTACACCTTCACTTAATGGTTTGTGTGAATATTTTAATTGTATATAACCCAGCCCAAATATTTCTCTAAATGGGTTCAGTCATTCTTTCAACTAGAAGATACCAACTCTCTAGGACAATTGCGATGTTTCTATGCCTTGGACTTGTTCCAGACCCCAGGGGAGGCAGGCAACCACTGAAACTGCGAAGACTTTGCCTTGCTGGTTACCCTGGCAATACAGTCATGTCTCAGTGTCACTATCATGTTATTAGTATTTGCAGTCTTTTTTAATTATAAAATTATTTTTTGAAGAATTCAGATAACACACTTTAGAAGCAGCAGACTCCTGAGTATGCTTTGCAAAAATGTGTTCTCATTTTCCTTTTCAAATGATTGCATATACTCAATGCACACGCTCTGCTGGTAAAAACACACTTCCAAATCAATAAAGGCAATGACATTAGCCTTTGTTCACTTGGCTCTCACCATAAAAAAGAAGTCTGGGCAAGAAGGCTTTGGAGGTAACTATAAGAAAGTGAGATTTAGCAGCAATTCCATTTCTAAAAAGATGGCTTAAAGAAATAAGTAGGCAGGTGAATAAATGTATGAAGGATGTACATTCCATTGCGTCTATATGCTCAAAAAAGAGGCACTTGGTAAAACAAATTAGGATATATCCATAAACGCTATGTGGTCATTAAAAATGATATATAGCTACATCTACTGATGTGGAAAAATGTTTAGACTATATAGCTAAGTAAAACAAAAGGGTTCCAGAACAGCATGATGCTAGGCAGTTTTTGTCCACCTGCATGTACAAATAAAATGTCCTTTTATTTTAGAATCCAACCCAGGATACATTACATTTAGGTGTCATGTCTCTTTAGCCTTCTCTGGTCTGTGAGTTTCTCAGTATTTTCTTGTTTTTCATGGCCTTGATAGTTCTGACTACTGATCAAGTATTTTGTAGAATGTTCCTCAGTAGGGGTTTGTTTGCTGTTTTCTCATGATTCAACTGGGTCATGGGTATTTAGAAAGAATACCCCTGAGGGGGAGGGGCCCTCTGACCACCTCACACGAGGTGATATCCACATGACAGCACTGAGGATGTTAACCTTGGCCACTTAGCTTCCCCCCCCCATCTTTAATTCCTCCCCCACATTTTCACCCCTGACATATGGATGTTGCTGTTTCCCCTTAAGAACTGGATCTCTGAAGTGGGGCGTCTTCTCCCACATGCTCACGGCACACACCCGGGACCTGGCGCACCCGGGGTATGGCTTGTGGCTCCACCTGGGGTGTAAACCCAGGACCCTCTGCGTGTAAAGCAGACGTGCTAACCACTACACTGTGGAGCCACCTCCCTTACTTGGTTAACTGTTTGCCAGGTTTCTCACGTGTGGTTGACTTGTTTGTCCTTTTCATCCTCTATCACTGGAGTTGAGTCCTAAATCCAGCCCACACTCAAGGGCAGAGGGGCATGCTGCAATTTCTGGAGCAGAGTCTACATACATTACTAGGAATTCTTCTTTTAAGATTTATCTCTTTTCTCTTCCCTTAACTGTTTCAGAAAACATTTTTACCCTATTTGTAGGCATCCTAGAAATGTAGTTTTGCTTGTTTTTGAAACTTTCCTCAATCATGATTTACAATATTTTGCTATTAAAGAGCAATGTTGTCAATACTCTTACACATAACTCCTGCTAGGATATACCTAATATACCTAATATACTTAGGTATATTTCTTTAGGAAATATAACTAAGAGTGGAAATGCTGGGCTATAGACCATTTGTTATATTCAAACGTATAAGATAATACTAGACTTTTCCCAAGTGTTTTATCAATCTGCATCCTTACCAGCAATAAGTTCCCATTGTTCGACATCATCACCAATAGTTGGTATTCTTAGTCTTGTTCATTTTTATCAGTCCAGTAGCTATAAAATATCTCATTACAATCTTAATTTGGTTTTTCTGGATTACTAATGAGCAACTTTTCATGTTTATTCTCCATTTGCATATTATTTTCAAAACGAAAAAAAATACCTATCTTTTGCCATTTTTCACTGAATTATCTTTCTTCCTATTGATTTATAAAAATTCTTTATATATCCAGGATCTTTTGTAAGACATAGCTCTATCATATATACCTTTGTAAGACATATAAACATACATACATGCCCATTATAAGATACATCCTTATCTTTGCCCCATGTGTGGCTTGGCTTTCACTCCATCATATAGAGTTTTTACTTCAATATAGGCAAATTTATACATGTTTTTGATAGCACTTTAAATGTCTTAAGAAATCCCACCCCCCTCTCTCTCCCTAAAGGTCTCAGTGGTATTTTTTCCTAAATTTAAATTTTTAAACTTTTCTATTTAACTTATCTAGAGTTGATTTTTGTGACATGTATGTAAATAGAATGGTTTTCAGTATTAAATACTAACATTATGTTGAAAATACCAATGAAATCATGGGGAGATGATGCTGAGACACTCAAGCACCCTTTTAAGAGGTTAGCACTTATTCCCTTGCCCAATCTGTCCTTGAACTAGAGAGTGATTCTGATAGCCAATAACTTTCATCAAACTAATAAGCAACATTCACATAAATGGCCATAATTTAGACTTTTGCTTCTTCAAAGCACTATAGCCTACATGTTATTTAGTGCAGTTTGGCTGTCAAAAAACTGGAAGGATTTTTAGTACGTTAATTGAAATTTTTAAATTTCCTTATATTTCATTAAAATCCTGGCAAACAGAAACATCTCAAAAAAGTGAAATAAATTTACTTCCAGCAAGCAGTGGGGGGAAAAAAGGTATTATTTTAAAGCAGAACCTTCCTTTATGTTCCTAGCAGCCTCGTGGTTGACTAAAATGTTCAGAAGTTACAAATGAGGACTCAAAGGCAAAATTTGCCCCAAGCCAAGAGAACCACCTTTTGCATCAAAAAACAAGGCATATAGTTCTCCAATTTTTCCACTTTATTAAGGGTAACTAATGTGGTATTTATGTATCTAAATATTTACTGTAAGTTTTCAGTGACATTTAGATTCTGAATTATCTTTCCATAATTAAGTTAATTTAGGCACACTGATTTGCATTTTATAAAAAATAGGACCAAGTATAATTTGCAAATGTTACAATTATGATTCCAAATCTCAACTAACCTCTTTCTCAAATTGCAACCACTCATTTAGTCTTTAATGAAAATAGAGACCAAAAACAAATATTTATGTATCACTGTGTTAGATTCTGGTGACTAAGAAATCTCTGAAGAAGGAGTAAGCTATGACTAATAGAATAGAAAGCTCAGACCACTGGCAATGCTTAATTTCAAAGTCTTTAACAGAATGCCACAAATTTTGTTTTCCTAAGAGGAGTTAGGAACTATAGATGCCATTTAGTAATGCACTGAAATGGCATTGCTAATTAGAAGTGTTGCACAGAAACTCCAGGTCACCTCTTCTTGATCTATTTTGGATAAGCTTCCACTATCATAGCATGGCCCTGTAAAGGAAAAATAAGTTCAATTAGAGCAATGAAAGGTGATGAATTCAGCCAACACAAAGGCAGTAGAGAATAATGGAAAAAGTACAGACTTTAGAGTTTGATCCTGGCTCTGCCATTCAACCACTGTGTGATCTTGGGAAAATTCTTAGCCATGCTGAACCTCAATTTCTTCTATACAATGGGGCTCATGGTGCTTACTTGTAGTGTTTTTGTGAGTTAAATTAGATAGCATACAATATATATACACCCACACATTTCTATACAAACATGTACACTTGTACACATATATACCTCAGAGTCTGTCTAGTAGAATCTGATTCTTAGTGCTTGCTATTAAAATGAGAAGCCACAAGGGTTTTTTTTAGCTGTACAAAAGTAAACATAATACAGTGACTGCCAACAACAGTAAATTTCTAGATGAGGCTTTGAAAGGTTAAGCTACTCATTCAAATCCACAAAGCTATTAAGTCACAGGGCCAGAATTTAAAACCAGGTCTAGATGATTCCAAAGCCACTGGCTCTTCTTTGCTAGTCTACTCAGGTAAAGATGATCTGCGGGCTCACAAAGGTAAGAAAGCAGGAAACCCCTTCTTCAGCACTATGCACAGTGCTCTGTACTAGTGATCTCCCCAGCTGAAACCAACCATAGAAATTTATGAGTTTGTGAGGCTAAATCCTATCTGATAAGCACAATCATTCTATCTTTTGGACTGCCATCAAACCAGTTAAAAGCCTAACTAATCTCCCTGCTTCTAGGTTCAATTAAATCCCCATATATATTTAATAAGCAACTATATCTCAAAACAAACTGTTAGATACTTCACACAGGTTCAAGAAAACAAAAAAAAAAGAACAGAAATGGGAAAGTTTGACTTTGAGATATCCTAAAAGGGCCCATAAGGCAGAAATCTCCTTCCGTAGCTTTATTTAAAATACATTGGTTCCATGTTCCAAATCTTTTTGATTGCTCTACATCAGTGATTCTCAATGGCAGGTATTTTGCCTCTCACCCTCCCCAGAGGACATGTGGCAATGTCTGGAGATTTTTGGTTGTCCCAGCTGTGTGTATATGGGAAGACGGGTGTTCCTACTGGTATCTAGCAGGCAGAAACCACATCCCACAACCCAGAACACAAATCCCCACAACAAAGAATTATCTGGCCCAAAATGTTAATAGCGCCAAAGGTGAGAAACCCTGCTCTAGATCCACAATGATGGATTCTTCCTCTTATCATGTTTGTATCACTCATTTGGCTCTTAATGAAACAAGTTTAATCTAGTGTCTAAGATGCATCATCTCTCTGCTCACCACAAGAAAGGTACTGGGTATTATTCTTTGTTTATCCACGAAGGCATCTAGTATTATGTCACTTATACGCTATGTGCTTGATGAAAGATTACGGAACAAACACTCAAAAACAAAGGACATTAATCTATGTGGACTATGCACTACACACAATGCTAGGCACTAGCTGTTTTCTTTGTTTAAACCTGGTATAGAAATATGAGGAAGGGCTCCAGTCTTAGTTGAATATAGTTTTCTATAAAAAAAGTTACACAGATTAAAAAATGCTTTTGATCATGAAGTCTAAAACGGTACAACCTATAAATGACTCCTTGTTTCTTCAAAGGTTCTGAGGAAAAGTCATAAATAAAGGCTTTTAACTGTAACATGTTTATAGTTTTACATATCTTGATTATTCTCTTAATCAGCAACAGAAAGTTGCTGTAAACTGAGGGAAAATCAAATCCGTTTCCATGAGGGTTTAAAAAAGATGACAGCCAGCCTTTTTTTAGGATTTCATTCCCAGAGTGAAATGCTATGGTAGGTAGGAAGTTGCTGTACCACAAGTAAAGCAAGCAGAAAAAAATGTGTAGAATAATATAATTTCCCCCAGCTAAATAGCAGTGAGAGAGAGGTAAATTAATTCTCCATTAAGGTATTGTTCATTTCTGAAGAAAGGCAGTTTACCTCTTGGAGAGAATTTACAGAGAAGTCTCATGGTGACTAGATAAATGAATAATATTTTATTATAAAAAAATAAATGAAAATGTGAATAATCACTTACTGGTGAGGGGATTAAAAGTGATCTAATTTTTTTCTATATACTTTTTGTACTGTCCATAATTTCCATAATGAGTACAATACTACTTTTATAAACAAAAAAAGGGTAAATATTATTAAAAAAAAATTACTTGGATTTAAATAGCATCTTCCTTCCAAAGCAGTATCAGAATTAAAATTGTACCCCCGACCCCCACAAAAATAGGCCGCTTTTTTGCCTGGCTGCTTGTCATCAGAAATATTGCTCTAAGAATATTTCAAACTAAGCTAAATCAAACATTCTTGGATGAGCTTGTTTCATTTCCAAGAAAATGACTTTCCTATGAAGCTCCCACAAAGCTGTTGTGACATACCTGTCCTCCGGATGCACAGGCAGCCACTAAAGCGTACTGGCCTCCTTCCTTCTGTAGTCTGTTGGCAGCTGTTATGACCAACCGGCAACCAGTGGCTCCAAATGGGTGTCCCAGGGACAGTGATCCACCCCACTTGTTAAACTTCTCCAGAGGAGGTAGTCCAACCTGGCTCCCACAAAAACAGATACAAATACAAAGATGAGTTTACTTGAGATAAGAATCAGGCCAGGCCCTTAGTAATAGGAAGTAATAGAGTGGGAGGGAAATAAGTAGACACATCACAAATCATTTTATTGCAAAAGAAAAAATCCTAGGTCAATTCTAAAAACCAAGGGTCTATTTATTTTTCACCTAACATCGGACTGGGAAGAAAAAAAGAAAACCTAAAATTTTGCTGTATTTTTTAAAGAATTTCCAGGAAATATTTTGCAACTAAGAAGCAAATATATGTAATGAAACACAAACTTCTTCATATGAGAAACTTTCCCCTTCATATTTTTACTAGCAGGTAACTAAGCTCCAAATATTAAAGTGTTTTTGGAAATCCAAGCATATTTTTAATCAGAAACTTACCTTGGTTTTTCTACCCATGTAGTTTTGTGCAAACCACTCAGAATCCATGGCTTTAAAATTAGCCAAAATCTGACCCTAGAAGGGAAAATAATTCAATAAAGACCTTGTTATTAATGTCTCCGAGGCTTTGTTTTACGGATGTTTATCTAACTCCAAAGCTCAGCAAATCTTTAGATCGGTTTTCACTGAAAAATTTTTAAAGAAACAATTCGGTATTTTTGAAGGGTTTCTAAGAGCCTCAAAAACTATGTTTTCCAACACTGTGCACGCAGCCCTGACTTTCTGCTGTCATGGCCCGCCGGCAGCGTCAGCACTTTATGTATAATGTGTCACTCTTCGTTTCATTCATATTATCAACTACGTTTTGCTCTCCCCCACAAACATGGACATCTTTTGTGATTATAGTTATTTAATATTTGTCTTTAAAATGACTTACTGAGAAAGCTTCGTGAAATTCAAAAACGTCAATATCATTCATTGTTAATCCTGCCTTTTCTAAAACTTTTGGAGTAGCGTATGTTGGTCTGAAAAGAAAAAGTAATATGTTAATACTTTAAATTTTAACCTAAGAGCACTTTCATATTCCCCAAAATGAATTCTATATAGGTATCAGAATGTCCTTTACTTGTCCACTCATTCTACTGTACAAATGTGAATTAAGTGTTGAGAATACAACAGTGACCTGAATAGACATGGCCTCTGCCCTTATGCAGTTTATATTCTAGAGTCAGGGAAACAGATAATGAACAAATAAACAATGAAAGAGTAAGACAAACGAATAAAGTGAAGAGCTAACAGGACAGAGACTTCAAAGGGCAAAGCAAAGGATATGGCATGGCTAGTTTGAAGGACATAATGGAGGCCAGTGAGGGTAAAGCCTTGTGAGCGAAGAGGCAGACTAAAATGAAGAGGCTTTCATAAAAGGCTATTCTGATATACCGACATAAAGGACTGTGATTATTTTTTAAAATAATTATAAATTCAGGGCTCAATGTGCTTTAAAATCTGTGTAATAAATGTGGATAACCAAATATTTCTGATTATAATCCAAGGATATATATGCTACCTACCCGAGTAAAAGTTGATCTTTTGGATCTTGGGACACATACAAAAAATCCCTAGGTAAAAAACAGAGGGGTTAGCTCCAGGAGTAAAATAAAGAAACCAGAGGCAGTTTAACCAGACATTTACCTTACCTCAAATACGCCTTTGGCTTATAACCCATGGCCAGAGCTTTTTCCTCTGCCATAATCAGCATTGCAGATGCACCATCAGTCTGAAATGTGAACCAGAACAATAATGTTAAACTCTTGAGCCTGTTGTCTTTCCACAGCCACCTACTTCTATGTCTTGGTCCTCAATCTGCCAACTATTTACACTTATATGGTGATTCTACATAGCAAAACCTTTTCAATTTTTCTATCATGAAGTCACAATTCAAACACACACACACACACACACACACACACACACACACACACACACAACCACACACACAAAACCAACCATACAGTGTTTGACCGATTTTTGGAGGATGTTTTATTAATTACCAAATAATTACCAAATGGACAAATAGGTAACTTTAGAAATATAAATTCAGTCTACGGCCATGCCACCCTGAACAAGCCCGATCCCATCTGATCTTGGAAGCTAAGCAGGGTTGGGCCTGGTTAGTACTTGGATGGGAGACCACCTAGGAAGACCAGGTGCTGTCGGCAAAAAAAAATAAAAAATAAGGGTTCGTAAGCTGACGAGATCCTTGCAATCTGTGAGGTCAACCAAGGGTTGCCTTGCCTAAAAATAGATAAATAAAATAAAAAATAAAAAATAAAATAGAAATATAAATTCATAATAAATCTAAACCAAAAGGTTTTTTTGTTTGTTTGCTTTGTTTGTTTTTGTTTTTGCTTTTGGCACAGAACATGAAGAATTTTATGAATTAAAACAATCTGATTTACTAATTTATTTTTTTATTTTCTGGACTGTTTCTTAGCTGCTTCCTGCTGGTGGCTTCTAGGTGATTTTCTTCTACTTATAAATTCCATAGCAAGTAAACCAATGGGAGAAAAGACACAGGTAGGCAATAGAGATCATCAGAATCACAGTCTTCCTTCTTTGGAAGGAAGCACCCAATGTGCTCTTTCCCAGCTAATTACTGAGAAGTTGTGGGACAAAGAGGTACCACTGAAAGAGCCCTTTACCATGACTTCAAAAGAGCTGAAAAAAAAATCCAAAATTCCAAAGAAAAGGAAAGTACTCTGTAGAGCTTGCAAAATCAAAACAATTTCTACCACATTATATCATTTTTTATAACTCAGTAACCCTGAAGAGACTATGTAGGCACCACCGATAGGGTGGCCATAAAGTCTGGAAACAGCTGACTCTACATTACAAATGGTTTATGGACATTACATTAATATGTTCAATGTGCCACCGTGTAAAACTGCAACAAATGTAGTGCATTAACGCATTTCCAAAAACCCACATGTCTGTGTGTATTGCCTCCAATCATTTGCGTTTCTGGCTTTTGATAAATCTGCACCATTAGCATACTCCAGAAATAATCAAGGGGGTTTAGATCTGGCAAGGGTGTAGCCCGTTTCACATGGGCGTATCAACCAATCTGTTTCTGGAAATGATCATCTAACCAGTCCTTCACCACTCAGGCTTAACGAGGTGGTACGTCATCCTGTTGGAACTACTCTAGGCACCCTTCCCCTAAACCAAGACCAAGTATTAAATAGTCGCTTACCAAGGTCAAATATGTCACAAACTTTTGCCTATGTTTCTAGACTTTACATCCAGGTAGGGCAGTTATATTGTAAAAGAAATACTGACTAGATGGACTACATCCAGAAGATTACACCCAAGGTGGTAGGAGAGGGGAAATCACATCTTACAAGCAGAAGCAGAATTAATAGGGACGTTTAATTGAGGAGGAGCCAAAAAAAAAACCAAACAACAACAACAAAAAAAAACAAGGAAGAATATGAAGCTACCTGCAAATTTTAAGTAGACTAAAAATGAAGGTATATTTATTCTCTGACAGGAGAATAATTTCAGGGTCAGTATAAAACAACATTTTCTAACACTCAGAGCTAAAAGAGTTATCTTATCACTCTTTCTGCTTACTTCCTCCATCTTTTATGACTCCCCAATTCATATCCTATGCTCCAACCAAGCTTTACTGCAAACAGGCCCTTGCTCTCATTCCTCTTTGATTTTGCATTTGCTATTTCCTTTGCCTAGAATGCTTTTTATACATTTCTTGAATTGGCTTATACTCTTCCCTCAAGATTTGCTGCTCAAGTGTTAACCTCTTCTGAGAAGCCTCTCTGACCCACCCCCCATCTATGCATCTTCTCCAACAGCCTAAGCTTACAGCCATCACTGCGCTTTCTCCCTATATTACAATCATCTGTTCTTTTTATCTCTAGTGCCTAGGATAGACAAACAGTTTTTTGACTGATTAAGTATCTGAAAAGAACAGCTTTTTGTATCTGAATGGTGGCTGGATCAGGTGATTTCTAAGGCCTTAAAAAGTATGATTCTCTTTTAACATTATCTTTATAATGAATAACTATATTTTTGAGCTTCTATTCGTAATACAAACAGACCTACTTTAGCTTTTCTATTAAGAGTACACAAACATAAAAATCACCAGCAAACACACATAGCACACGTCAGTTACCAGGAAAGAAGAATTTGCAGCTGTCACTGTGCCATAGGGCTTGATGAATGCAGGTTTTAGTTTGGCCATCTGCTCCAGGGAGGAAGGACGGATGCCATTATCTTTGGTAACTGTATCTTTTCCTATAAAAAAAAATATGAGCTTTTTAACTCTAAGGAACTACAAGCATTATAGCATCTCTAGAGAAATATGCTTTAAAAATTATAAGAACAAATGAAATGTAAACCACACCTATTACCTAAAAAGGAAGCCTTTTATTGTTATCAAGATATTTATCAAATTTTAAACTAAGCTCTTAAGACATCTGGGAAAAAATCTGATTTAACAAAAAAAAGGACACCCTATTTTCTTAAGATACTCATTCACATTTGGCTCTTCCACACAGAAATCATATGAATGAAGAATTTAAAAAATAGGCACCTACATAAGAACTAAAATATATCAGAAAAATGTAAAAGGACCCTTATTACAAAAACTCTCTTCACAGAATGTAAAGTACAGCATATAGAATACAGTCAATAATATTAATAACTATGTAGAGTGCCAGGTGGGTACTTGATTTATCGGGGAAATCACTTCATAAATTATATAAACGTCTAATCACTACGCCGTACACCTGGAATTGCCATAAAATAATTCTGAATGTCAACTCTAATTGAAAAATGAAATAAATTAATTAAGAAAAAACTTCTCTCTTTAAAATGGTTACCTATTGTTACAACATAAATTAAAACCTGAGTCCATGTTTAACAATAAAGGCTGAGTATTTTGGAAACAAAGCCAGCTCATCTGGGGTTCTTGGAGTTTCAGAAGAAGTTCAGACCCCCCCCCCCCCCCAGCAAATATCAGGAAGCGGTCCTCTTTACAAAGGGAGTAAACCGCTTTACCTGGTACTTTGAAGGGCACGACATCGGAAAGGAGTCCTTCATCCTGTGCCTTCTTGGCCAGGCTGTGTGAGCGCAGCGCATACTCGTCCTGTTCCAGTCGAGACACAGAAAACGCAGCAGCCAGTCGGTCAGCAGAGTGGCCCATGGTCTCATTTGTGGAGAACTCAGCCACTGAAATGAGCTGGGAAAGAAGACATGCAGAATCGGGGACACTGTTAACAGGTGTAATGTCACACCTAGGGTTATCCGGGAAAGTTAAAATCTATGATCAGTCAAGACCAAGAGGAGGGAAGCTATATATAAGCAGGGCATCTCTAAAGAGGGCTTACGAATTCAAATTTTCTAACCACTATCTTTTTTTTTTTTTTTCCCAACTTGGCCAAATAATTACCTCTCAGAGCATAGCTGAAATTATGCGGTTTTACCTAACTCTAAAATCTATGTAGTAGGCTGCTTTGGGAACACAAGTCTTTATGTAAGAATTCACAAATCTTACCTCAGGTGCTAGGAAATCCAATCTGAACTTAGAAATTAAAGATAGTCGCTGACCCAGAGTCTTGGCCTTATTGAGATCAAGCATCATTCTCCTCATTTTCCTTGAATGACGAATAGGGATATCGGACATTAACTCTACACCACCTGCCACAACCACATCAGACTGGCCAGCAGCAATCAAGCCAACACCTATAGAGCATAGGGCATACATACATGAACATCTTTTGAAGAAATTAACAGACAACTGATTAAATTCAAGCTTCTTGATTTAATAGTTCTATGATAGTTATAGGCACTGTACAACATCTATAATCAAGGTCCTTATCTTTTCAAGGGGATTGAGATAATTTTTTAAATGACTAAAAATACATTCAATGCACTAAAGAAAAACAAGTTTCATTCAGGCCATATGGAAATATCCACTGAACCAACTCTCAAACAAATCATATTCTAAACCAGAATTTTCAGCATGTTTTATATGCTCTGAACTTTAGTTTTCATATATTTTTACTGTAAAGGGAATTTCGATTTCTACTATATGCCAAAGAAGTTCTGGCTTTTGTGACATAAGGCAGCCCCAGTCCCCCCTTACAGCCATTGTAAGTATTTTGTTGCTCTAACTGGAAGTAGTCACATGCTACTTCGTGTGGTGAATTGCCACAATCACTGCCTCTGGCTTCCTTCTCTGCCACCCATGGGGAGACTGCCCAACCTGGCCTGAATGTTACTAAGAGAATACATGGTTACTATACCTTTCAGATTTCCTGTCTTTTCAAAATAAGGGGTGGTGCTACAAAATATCCCCCAATTTTGCTAGTTTATTAGGAGAATTTGTAACTAATTATAAAGACTGCCTAGATGCCAGGAGAAAGTAGAAGAAAGAGCTGTACCATCTAAAAGCAGTGATTTATCACTATGGTGATGGTGGAGGGAGGAAGGCCACGATCTCTAAGGGAGAATATCATATTAGGGCCACCTAACTTTAAAACTTAGTAGGTTATAAACTACTCATGCCTCAAATTCAGAAGCACCCGTCTAGAAACACACTCCTCCAATAATCCCTGCTGTAGCCATCCACATAACTGATGGAGAAACATGCTCGTTGTGTCCCTCAGGCATGGAGTAAGAAAAAAGCTGAGACCTACTGTCGAAAATCAAAAATTTTAAATGTTCCCTTATCTTTTAAAAAACACAAATTCAGAGACCTGCGTTTATCATTTACTTCTGTTAAAAGACAAAGGAGAATTACCATGTACCTTCTGCTTTTTAGAAGAACATACCTGTGGTCATGGCTTGATTGGAAGAGATGCAAGCCATGGTGACAGTGTGAGCAGGAGTCTTGTCAGAGAAGCCAGCTCCAAGGGAAGCCTTCCAGAAACAGTGAATGAAATGATCATGCTACAAGTAAATGATGCTTTGGGCACTACTTCTTTGTGTGGTGAATCAGGAAAGGGTTGAAGTTTAATATTCTACAGAGCAATCTTTAAAATAAAATCAAGCCCATCACAGAAATGACTTACTCATTTTTCCTCTAGCCATTAATTAACAAGCACTCTGCAAAATTCTTGGTAGCCAGTTTCTAGTGTGGTACACAAGGCTACAACATTCTTCTATCTCACCTAATTCCTTAGCAATGCTTTACTAGAGCTTTTAAGGATATCAATATATAATTTGATTTTAATGTGTTTAAATTTTCAAATAAACTTAAAGTACACTTGTTAAATATAGTTGATGAAATGATGAAATATATCTATATAGGGTGGGGTCCTCATGATCTGTGTTCCTGCAGTTAAAAAACTGAGTAGCAAAAGTCTCAAACATGAAAATAATTTCTAAAGAACTGACCACTCACAGAGTTCCCACTCACGTCCCTGCCCACTTAATGCTTGTCTCTCCTCTCACTGCCAGCCAGTCTCTCCCACTGACTGTCTGATACTTTAGACAGTACTTTGTAGATCCAATACAAAGTCTAATAGGAAAACTTGCCAAATATGTAGGAGTTCAAGTGTATGAAAGAAACTTTAAAAAACTGCCCGAGCCATTGACAAATAAAGATGTGACTAATGAACAACTGGAGAAGAGAAAACCGGCCAGGATGATGACACAATAGGTGCTTCAAAAGAACAATCTGGGGGGGGGGGCACTCAAGAAAAACTGAGACACTCTGTTAATCTTGCAAAAATGGCCTCTATTATAATGCCACCGTAAAGTTAAACATGAAATGAGAGTATCTATTATTTTACTGTATTACTAAGTTAGGCTGCAAATAAACTAATAATGCCTGATTCCATTGTTTATGTAAAGAATTAATGCATAGGTACAACAATAAAATGCTTATTTTTATAATTTAAGGTGTTGCTGTAAAAATAACACACTCAACTCCCCACTGTTTACTATGAAATTCTGGTTTCCATTAAGGAAATTTATTTTTAGTGGCCTCTTTCTGAACTATTTAATTATCCTCAGAATACAAGATCTCCTATAATTTGGTAAAAATGTTTTGAAAGTCTAAAGAGGTTCGCTATTTCTTAACTGATTTTTACCTTTATACTTATACTATCTGTATATTACTTACCATAATCTATAGAAATATCAATGTGTGACAGCAGTGTACATGCAATATGACCTTATTCTGGTCTTTCTAGGTGGGCTTGATGCTAAGTATCCAACCCACTTTGCTGAAAACTACCCCCTGCCAACTGCACGGCCGCCTCTCCACGTAAACCAATCCAAAAGGAAGAGAGGCAAGTCTTCAGGGAGCAGGGGAAAGCTCCCTAGTGGGGCAAGTGTAAAGGACACTTAGGTCATGTCAGCTAATCCTTTCTAGCATGTGTTATACCCTTGGCCCCAAATGATTTTCAGGACTGATGGAGCCTTAAATAGAAGTGGTTGCCGACGAGCCTTGTCCACATGCTTTTTCTATTTAAAGCCTGAATAGCTTTGGGCAAGCTTAGGCTCTAGATAGTACTAAGGAAAAGGGGAAAGGTGCCTCTTAGTTAAGTTGGATAGCAGGGAAATATGCTTCAGTAAAGTCAGGTTCATGGGAACTCGGCACTAGAAGCTTGTTAGGATTTCGTATTTTGTTAATATAGACCACAGGTCCTAAAAAATTCTCTAGTGGGAAGTTATGTTAGCTTTTAGGTTACATATCCCCTCAACTCAATCTTTCCCTGCAGCCGCTGAAAAAATTATCTGGTGTGCAACACAACTGGTGTCAGCATAGGGCAGCAAGAGGAAATCTACCTCATGTCAATCAATACCTGAGGTTTGCAGATGGATGTCAAATTTCCAGAAAAAAATTTAGGGAAAAACATTATAGCTTTACTGTTAGAGACAGAACAGTAATACAGAGAAAACTGAAACAGATTTAATATTTACTCTTTAAGTGCTCTTATAGGAGTCACTTTTTTCCCCCAGAATATAAAAGTTTAAAATGTATTATGAATAACTTGATAACTCAAAATTATCATATTCAATACATTTAAAAAAGTGAACATCTAGAAAATAAAGTAAAAATCAGAGAAAGGGGAAAAATCCTCTTCTTCTTAATTCTTCCCTGACTCCCTGAAAACATAGTTTGATTTTTGTGGGCTGCAGTAATGCCAGGCCTTTGACAGTTATATTTACTGACAGGTAAAAACGTAGGGCAGAACAAATACTTCTGTTCTTCTCAATTTCCCTTCTCTTGGCTGACAGTAATAAGGTTATTGCCATTTCAACTATAATGAACACAATAATACAGCAGGCATAGGCAAATAAAAAGAAAATGCTGAGCACACTGAAATGTGCTTTGGAGCCAACTTTATCCAAATAATCACTTTCAAATTCAAACAAAGCTCAGAAGATATGTTTGGACTATTCAACATGATATGCCTGTAGAATATGTAATATAAATTTCAAAGGCTCTTATTATCTTAGTTACCCAATAAACACTACATGGAGTTATGCCAACTAGGGTAAAAGTAAACTCCTATGAAATAAGTTTAAAAAAAAACCCTGCCCTACGTGTCATTTAGTGAATAGGAACAAATAAGCAAGGTCGTGCCCAACAAAAATCATGTTATGAAATAAACTCTTCGCAAAATGTTGAAACTTGAAGTTAATTAGAAGGCAGGCTCCAAAGTTACTAAAAGTCCCATCAGCCACACTCTGCCACAATCTCTATTTTCCTAACAGAAGAGACAAATTAACATTTCTTGCACCAGCTCAAATAACTGATTTGATTTTTGTACAGTATAAAGATATACTAGTAGAATATAGTGTACATCATTTGATTTATAGTACAATTCTTTTAAATATTAAATAACATTATTCAAGTTATAAAAATCACATAAGTCAAATATAACTTTACTTAATGGATTTTAATAGCTTTCAAAGACTAAATTCTATTAGTTGAAATTCAAATGGTCTCCTAACAATATCTTTAAGCCAAATAAAGTTCGCTTTACTCACCTCTCTAGCTACATTGCTTGTTTTCACCTCCTGTATAACTGTGCCAAAGACAATATAATCAACAACTTCCTTTGGGACATTGGTCCGATGTAACAAACCCCTGAGAACATAAGTTCAAAGCAAAGAAATGTTTCATACAACAAGGTAGTGCCACCGAATACCACCTAAAACACTGCACTTCTTTAAAAAGATTGAGTCTAAAATTAAAAGCAGACTGTAACTTTTCCTTAATTTGACAAGCATGTGGCACCTTATCAAAGAAGAAATGATTTAAAAAGTCAACATGTATTGTTCAATTGGCAATGGGAAGCTATATAGAAAGAATAAATAATTTGGAATACAATAAAACAGATGAGTAAACATAGCAATGTTAGTGGGAACCAAGTTTTCGGTAAAAAGAGAGAAAAGACAAATATAAAAATGAAAGAGGTAAAGTAAAATCCCAGATATGTTAAATTTAAACTTGAAATATCAGTATAAATACATGATTAGGTAATATACATATTTTCCTAGTTCTTCCCACTGATAGAAACTAGGAGCAATAACATTCCAGCAGAAATGAGTACACCCTGAACTCAGACTTGGTTTCTAAATGGCATTCTCCATTAAAGAAATTAGAGCTTTTTAAAAAATGAGATCAGGTTTAATGCAGGGAAAGTACAAAGTAAACCTTACTGATCTATTCTGTGCTGAAAATAAGAAAGTACTCAAATACTAATGGGACCATATCAAAAACAGGACACAGGTGTACACATTTGTCAAAACTCATCAAACTATACACTTTAAATCTGTTCATTTTATTGTGTGCAAATTATACCTCGAAAAAATAATAATAAAAAACAAAAGGGACACAAGAGCCAACTAGGAGCTCCCACAGATAAAATGTAGGACAATCTGAGCTTCCAAAAAGAATGATGACTAAGACTGACTATAACACAAGAAATAAATAGTATGGGAGATGAACACACAGTGTAAATCTATATAGGCCTTACTGTTAAAACGTACAGCTGAAACTTATTGAATTTCGGTAACCAACGTCACTAGAAACTGAAAATGACTCAATATTTTTTCTAAAAGTTAGCAAAATATCAACCTGTTCAAGAGGTTAATAAAAATATGTTAGGTACATCTGCCTCTTTTTTATGTAAAAAATAAAATTTTGAATTTGTTTTTATAGAAAATGCATTTTTACAATATAACAATCCTTAAAAATGAACATAAATGTGGCATTACATATGCAAAGTTTAATAATCAATGTTGATACATTTCCGTTCTAAATAAATACTAAAGGTATGTCTATACTGCTAGCACATTTGTTTGGAAAAGTTTTAAACAATTGTCTTTAATAAAAATGTTGGTAAATTGTGTAAAAAAATAAAAGTAAAAATTTATTTTAAAAATTCCTCATTAAAAAAAAGAAAAACTGCCTTTTTTTTTTTTTTTTGGAAAACTGTTTTTAAATAAAAATATCAGCCAGTAAAAGTGGAAGGAATAACAAAATTAGACTAATCACAAATTTGTAAACGCTAAAGTAAAAACTGATTCAAGCAAAAATTATCAATGTGTACTAAAACTATCTGGTGAAAGGTTGTTGAGAAAAGACATTCACATGGTGCTAAGCTATCACTTTAATGACTACATAATAATTATAAAGGGAAAAATGTACTTTTATAATCCAGATCTGTCAGTCTGACCACCACCATGATGACCAAGTGGTTAGATTCGGCATCACACATCATGTGCCTCCTGATATGATATAATACTCACATGCTTTAGCCATGAAGCATTCTTAACACAAATGTTTAACCAGAATATAACCAAGACTCTAGATCTAACTTCCAGTCTACAGGAAATTCATAGAGGAAAGTTAAATATCACCACGAAACAACATAAAGAATGCGGGACATTTATAGAACAGAGGGGCTGGATCTTACAAAAAGTCACTGTTACAGGGTGGGGGTGGTGAGGGTGGAGGGAAAAAGAAATGTTCTAAATTAAAAGAGACCAAAGAGACATATTCATTTGTAATTGAACTTTGACTGGTTCCTAGTTTGAAAAGAAAAATAAAAACAACAACTATAAAAAGATAAGACATTCTTGGAATAGGGGGGTTTGACTATGAACTGGATATTAAAAGTTATCACAGAATCATTATTATCTTAGTTATGGTAAAGGTATCAGGGATAGCAAGAAGTTCCTTATTTTTAGGAGATAAATGCTGAAGTATTTAAGGCTGAAGCAAGTAGGTCTGAACCATATAGATAAAGCAATATGGCAAAATGGTAACAATTATTAAATCAAGGCAGAGGGTATTTAAGTATTCACTTAAATTCTTTCAATTTTATTGTACATTTGACATTTTTTAGAATAAAAAGTTAAAGAAAAATTTGCAAATCTCCAGCCTGGGACCATAATCAGAAATGGCACTGTTATCAAAAATAGAAAAATAGGCTGGCTTATTTTTTATTTTTGATATGTTGAGCTTTAATTTTTATTTTTGATATGTTGAGCTTGAGATGTCAAAGAATATAGGTCAAATTTAGAGACTGAGGAGTCATCTACATAAAAAAATAAAGATTAAGTAGATGAGACTTCAAAGAAAAAATGTGCACAGAGGAATGTAAAACTCTTTAAAAATACCTTTAAAAAAAGAGAAAGAACTCCAGTTTTCTTTTCTTTTCTTTTTTTTTTAAAGCAGAGAAGACTCAGTCAGGAGATGGAAGGGAAACCATAAAGGCATAATATTAAGAAGTCAAAAAAAGAAAATCTCAGGTACTGCTGGCAGTGTCGAATGCTATAGAAATAAGGAGGCTGGGGCCTGAGAAAAGGTTGGTGCATTTAGTGATCACCAAGTCATTACTATTACAACAAGTTTCCAAAGTACAGTTCCTGTAGAGCGACAGGAATGGAAACAATTATGCGATTAAGGCCAATAAATGGAATTGTAAGAAAAGAGAAGCACGTGCTGCTTTCGTTCATTCTTAAAGCCTGGCAGAAAGAAGAAATAGAACAGGTGGGCAGAAAGGTCAACTGAAGGGCTTTTTTCAAATTAGGAAAGCCTGTGGCTGGCTGAAGACACAAAAGCAAAGCATCAATGGAAAATGAATGAGATGAGGCCACAAGATGCTCGAATCTGTATAGCACATATAGCTAAAAATCAAGAATAAATGAACCTTTTAAAAGCCAAATAGGTATTTTCTCACCACATAAAAGTTAATCTATCCCAGATATGGATATTCTACTACACATGCGATTTCAAGTGTAAAAACTGGAGAAAAGTGCTTTAATGAAACTGCATTTACTCACGAAAGTGCGGCTCTAGCCAAATCATGTGCCATCAGGTCTTTATATCTGGGGAAAGAAAATTGATCATTTAAACCCGAAGCCTATTAGCTTTCCTAAAAAAAACTTTTTGCATTTTATTTGAAATACCTAAAGAGATTATCTAACATATGCTGCTACCAATTCATTTAATTTTACTAAGGTAGTCCATCATTTCAGATGAAGAAATAGTGCAACTTTTGCTATTTGTCATCCTTAAAAGTCTGGCAAGCCTTAACTCAGACTTAGTTGGTTAAGAATCAAGCAAAATTTTGCCCAGTATCAAACTGTTCAGCATAACACTTGCTAAATATTCTCTACAACTAAACCCCACCTTTTGAGTTCTCCTTCAAAAAACCACCACCAACCACCACTAACCAACCATTCTTTCCTCATTCTTTCAATGTGTATTAATGTCCATAAAAAAATTTATTTTGCAATGCCTAAAAGGACATGAAGGTCTTTAAGAAATTTTCTTTTGAAGTAATTTGAGATTTACAAAAAAAACTGGAAATATAGAACAGAATTCCTTTATACCCTTTATTCTGCTTCCTCGAATCCCAATACCTTACGTAATCATGAACTTGTCAAACCTAAGAAATTAACATCGGCATAGTACATTCACTAAGCTACTAACTTTATCTGGGTCTCACCAGTTTTGCCACTTTTTGCTGTTCTGTTCTAGAATCTAATACATGCATTTTGTTGTCATTGCCTCCTTCATTTTCTCTGATCTGTGACAGTTCCTTAATCTTTCCATGACCTTGACACTTGACTACTAGGATTATGGATTTGGTGAAAGAATATCAGAAAGGTAAAGTGCTCTTCCCATTGCTTCCTATCAGGGCGTATATAATATCAACCTGACTTGTTACTGGTGATGTTAACTTGATCATTTGGCTAAAGTAGTCTCTGCCAGTTTTCTCTACTATTTTTCTCTTTCTTAACTTGTTAGTAGTGAGTCACTAGTCAGGCCCTCACTCAAAGAAAGGAGAATTAAGCTTCATTTCCTAGAGAAAGAAATAACAAAGGATTTGTGGACATATGTTAAAATCATCACAGTAATAAATAAATATTTTGGAGAAAAGAAGTGGAGGCTATCTAATATCTTGTTTCTTAACATTTATTGCTCACTAATTTTAGCATTCATTCATTCATAGATCTTGCTTGCAGCAATTATTACTGTGGTATTCCAACAAGTGATTTATTTATTTCTCATTCCTTCTATATTTATTAGTTGAAATTCTGTAAGGAATGTTTGTCTTTTCCTCTCATTGATTTATTCAATCATTTATATTAGATTGAACTCAGGATATTTCTTTTATCCTTTGGATTATAAGGCAATACTATCACAATTTATTTTATTAATCAAATTCTTCTAGCTTTGGTCATTGGAAGCTATTTCAGGCTGGTCTTGTGTCCATCTTTTTTTCCTTTTTCAAGCACTTCTTTACTTTCTGGCACACTAAGATACTCTAGGCTTAGCTTGTATTTTCTCTGGCCCAGAACTAGTCATTATTCTAGGGAGCCCTGGTTCCTTTGACTGAAAACCGAGATTTAGGTGTAAACCCTAGTTAAATATCACAAATAAATTCCATTTATTTTTAATTCTAAGATTTAATCACTGGGTTGAATAAAAAAAAAATTCATTCTTTAAGTTCCTAAAAATTAAGATATAAAAATCCAAAAATGTTTTTATTTACAATCTTTATTCTCATGTTCCTATATACCCCTCTCTACCGGGGTGACTGACAACTGCCACATCCCACTTCTGGAGTCCATTCCTAGGAGTGTTTCCCACATGCTCTCCATCTCTAAGAAGAACCTGGTTTTCCAAAAATCACTCCAGTTGAAAGCAAAGTTTCTTGAAATTGAGAAGAAAAGGAATTTTTTCCACCTAAAAAATGATCATCTATTACAGATTTTTTTTGTCACCTCAATCATAACATCAATAATATAACTAAACCATTTGCCTTCTTTATAAATTTTCCCTCAATATCTTTAGTCATTTTGGTTCTTGCCATGAATATTGCTTTAAATCTTTTCTTTTTTCCCCCACTCTCATTTCTTACATTACTCAAAGTTTTTCTCTTCTCTCTACCATAAAACTGCTCATGAACTTTGTCTTTTTTTCAATCATGATCCTGAATTAAACTCAAACATAACAATAAACAAAAGAAACAAACTCTACACTGATGTGCTAAATACCTCGTCAAATTTCATGCAAATACTAATTACCAAAAAAAAAAAAAACCTTCACATAAATGATTTAGTTGAGTGTATTTTTTAACAGCTAGTAAAACAGCTGGAATAAACACCTGCATAGTACACAAACAGCCCTTCCAAAAAAAATGATCTTCCTAGCCAAGAACTTTCCTCCCTTGGCGGAACCTTCTTTTCCTACCCTGCTACTGCTGAGTACAAAGAGTATCCCATCTGCTCCCTTTCCTGCTGCTAAAGCTTCAGATTCTTACTCTTACTGCTACTGTTTCAGTACAGGAACAAGATTACACAGAGAAACACTGTTAAATGGGTAACTAGATTGAGAAAAGAGGGTAAATGCAAGTTCACCATTTTCTTGTAGCATTACTTCGATAAGAAAGTACTCTCCAGGTAGTAAATCATCTGTTTAAAAATGAACACTTACTGTCTGTATATGTATGTATACACACACGAGTGTGTGTATCTTCCACAAATGATGGCATTGTACACACTGCTCGGCATCTTGCTTTTTACACTTAACATATCTTCAAGATCTGTCTATACCAGTACATAGAGACAGGTCTCATTATTTTTAGCAGATGCCTAACATTCCCCAGCATGTATTTAAGTTAGTGACTGCTTAATATATAAACATCAAAATAACTGAAACAGAATAGAACTAATGTTTCATTTGTTTGATCGTAGTTGCTAAAGTCCATTATCAGCTTTTGGACAGACTGGGCCTCACTGGGGACAGAAAAGAAGCAGAAAAGTCTAGGGAGAACAACACTGCTTCTGGGGAATTTTCAGGCTAGTCTAGGAACATTCTGGTTCCAAATACTTGGGTTTGTCTTATGCTGGGGTTTGGACCAACCCATCAACTCCAATTCCAATCATTTCTTACAAGACAAAGCAGTAGATTAAAGGTCCTTCCAAATGCCCACAGGCCCACAACCTCAGTGTTCAAACTTTTGAGGAGGCACAGAAACAATGACCTTATCTCCAGACAAGGAAAGAATATCTCTGCTGGAAGCTACCTATCTGGGCCCACAATAGGTTTTCAAGCAGGCTGGCTGAATCCCATATTACACTAGGTTTGTTCATGAGAAAGGATGAAAAACAAATTTGCCATATTATTTCACCACTGGCTTCATATACTCTGTATTAATTTTATGAAAATGTTATCTATATATTAATCCACTAGCAACAATATTACCTATAGGTTACATTTACAAAGACGACTTTTGAAAGTGTCTTAAAAGAAGGGATAATAAACTATGTGGATGATGGATGTGTTAATTAATTTGATTGTGGTAATCACAATGTATACGTATATTAAAACATCGTGTTGTATATCTTTCTTTAAAAGATCACATTGTACAACCTACAGTTTTCATGCGTCAATAATACCTCAATAAAGCTGGGAGCAGGGGAGAAATAACACGATCATTTCATACTTACGAAGTGCCTGACAGCAGAAATGGAATGCGAACACCATCCACCACCACCACATTTCTTACATTGGGTTTAGCTAAGGTTTTCTTCGATTTGGTCTGGACGGCTTTAAGAAAAAGTTCAAATAATATTACTTAAAATATAACAAATCAGATGACTTTTTACATTTTTAAAGATAGACATTATGAGAAGAATTACATCATTCAATGCCAAGTTGCATTTGCCATTTAGCAAACCACTTCAATATATATATTTTAAAAGGCTAAGAAACTGACTAGCATTTACAAGTTTCCAAATAATATTTAAGGTAAATACAGAGATTATATCTATGATGATGATATTTATGCCATTAATAAATTATTTTTTATTTAGTGTTTAACAATGACACTGAAAAAAACCAATCTGACACATAAGTCTGTCCTTAATATTAGGAGCCACAATAACTGATGTTGTTTACTCTTCACATAGCTTAATATCCTTCTTTCTATGGAGAAATAAAGGCATTTGGTTGATGATTCCTGCCATTCTGCAAAAACCTAGAATGTTTCTTTATTCATTTGACTTAATTTGTCCAGTTATTTTCTAACATCAAAAGAGTAACCTTCCTCTAATTTTTTAATTAAAAAATAAAACATGAATATATGCTTGTGGTGGTGGGGAAGGAGAGCAGGGGGAAGGGAAGGGGGGAGGAGGAATGGGAAGGGGGGAATGGGGAGGAGGAATGGGAAAGGAGGGGGAGGAGTAATAGGAGGGGGAGGAAATGAGGGGAGGAGGAATGGGAGGAAGAAGAGGAATGGGAAAGAGAGAGAGGAGGAAGAGGAGAAGTAAATACTAATATAGAGAGAATAAAACTCTTTATGCCCTACATGCCATGTCCCTAAGCCTATAGCCAAAGCTGATTAGATTTAGGATGGATAATGGACCAACAAAAGTCAATGCATTGAGAAGCCAAACAGTAACTCGTGTCATCTACCTATAAGTAATAAGCTATGCCAGTCAGATTCTCTCCCTTAGGAATCTAAGCAAAGATGCATAGAGAGAAATGCCAATTAGGTGAAGTAGAAAGGATGCCATGAGGAAGAACCAGGGCTTTTGCTGCTCCTTGACTCTGGCTTACAAATGACTTCAGTTTACCAGTCTATCCAAAAGCTGAGAATGAACTTTGGTAACTAGGTTCAAACTAATTGAGTTATTAGTTCTATCGTTTATATTTTTGATGTTCATATTTTAAACAGCACTAACTTAAACACATGCTAGGGAACGTTAGGTATCTGCTAAAATAATGAGACTCAGTCAGGTTAACAAAAACTAGAATTATTATGTAGGCAAAGAAACCAAGCACAGGGAAGTAAAGTGACCAGTTCAAGGCTACACTGCCCAGAAAGAGGTAGAACTGAAACAGAGTAGAGTTCTTCTGAATCCTGGCAAGGTGCTTTTTCTACTAAGTTATTATCCAAGTGGAAATACCATAACAAAATCAAAATCAGAAGTCAGAGGTCAATATAAGATCTGACAAAGAGAATAATGATACAAACTTTGTGAGGGTGTTTTTAGCACTGGCCACTGACAATACAGGCCTATATCAGGTTCTGCAAAAATGAAGAAGTCTAATTTGTTGGATTTCCCAAGGGTATAAATGACCATATAAATCAACAAATTTCCTTAGTCTCTCATTTCATAATGACCGACAAATTTCTTTTATTAACTAGTTCCCCAGTCACCCCTATTTCAGGAATGGGTCCACTTGTAAATGGGCCGAGAAGATATTTACTAATAGAGAAGCCTAACGCTAATTGCAGATTTAAAATGTTAACTTTTGACTCCGTGAAAGACTCAAGAGTGTTTGTAATAATGGGTAAACAAACTGAGTAGCAAGGCTCATGGGGCCTCCATGACTCCACCAGGCTCAAAATCCCAGAAAACAGCCTCCTGTCAACACCCTTAAGCTCAACACTACACCATGTAATATCATTACTGATTGGCCTCATGGTATTTAATTTAAAGACAATAGTGACATTTATGTTGCTCATAAAAGGGAGAAATTTAGCGAATTAGTTTTGATTTTCATTCAGAATTCACAACTCTGGAATCTCATGTTTAAATCAGAAATATTTATTTTACAAATTACTGTACCTGGGGCCGCTCGTAGCTGGGAGGAACAGCTCAGAGGTCTTACAGCTAGAAGACAAAATAAAGTTTACAAAAAGCAATTCAATTCAAGATGCTTATTAATCCAAATTTAATGTCTAAAACAAATTAAACTTACAAAATCTGAGGGCCCATTTTGATGGACTGGGAAGGTTTTTTAAAGTGTAAGTCAGGATGGAAGTCATTCTGAAATCTAAGAAGAAAATAACAAAAACATAACCTGGGTTATTTGAACAATTTGTAGTTTATATTGTAGTCTATGATTTCTGATAACCTCATCCATGGCTACTATAAAATACTCTAAAATGAAATCTATTACCAACCATCCTTCCTCTAATACTATTGTAACTACATTGACACAGCTTTCATAGTGTGCAAATCACTACTCTAAGTATTAACTCATCTAATCTTCACAATGAGCTAAGGAGTAGGCATGATTATGACATCCTCTGTAAGAGATGAAAAAATTGAGGCCTACAGGGATTAAGTTAATGCTCAAAGATCCATTGCTACTAAGAGGCAGAGACGGGATTTGAAGCCAAGCCGTCTAGCTCGAGGTTATGCTCTTCCTCTAGGGCCCGGTAGTAGAGAGAATGCTGAGCATGATTATGAAGCCACCAGTGTTAATTTTCTGATTTTTAAATTTGTATTATGATTTTGTGAAATGTTTGTATTCGCAGGGAATACACATTAAAGTATCCAGGGATAGTGCTGTATAATTTCAGCGACTTCACTGCTATCAGAAAAAAATGTTCATGTATTGCACTTGGTACTTTTTTATAAACTTGATATTGTCTCAAAATAATGTTAAAACCTTATATATCAAACAATGTTTAAAATGTAGTAACCACTTCCCTATATTCCTAAAAATGAATTCTTAGTAAGAAAAAAATGTTCATAAAAACGGAAATACAAATGGCTCTTAGATACATGAAGAGGTGTTCAATCTCATTCATAAGAGAAATGCAAATTTCTCTTATGTTGCAAAACCACACAGAGATACATTATTTGACCTGTCAAATGGACAAAGACTCAAAGGTTTGCTATATTGATATACATTGTGTGATAAGAATATACACAAACAGGCACTCAATCTTGGTCTCTCTCTCTCGGGTCACTCACTCTTTGGGAAGGCAGATGGCACATCTCCTCTAAGCCAGCCCCATGAAGAGGCACAAGTAGTAAGCAACTGCTGCCTCCTGCCAAGAGCCACGTGAGTGAGCTTGGAAGCAGATCTCCTGACGCAGGCAAGCTTTCCGGAGACGACAGCCCTGGCCAATGTTCTAACTACAACCTCATGAGAAACTCAAAGTCAGAACAATGCAGCTTATGTCACCCCCAGAAACTGTATAATACATTTCTGTTTTAAGCTGCTAAATTTTTGGGGTAATTTGTCACACAAATACTATAGATAATATAATAAAGCCCCGTTAAACTTCTCTTGGGTAAAAAAAAGAAGATGCCCTATGGCTTTGAAAAAGAGGGGGGAAAAAACACATTTTTCAAATATGTAGATTGGAAAGAGATGAAAGGAATCCAAGCTCCCGGCTCACCAGCCTAGGGATAGTCAAGGAACTCTGGCCAGGGAGACACAAAACTGGCCTATGAGACGGGCAACCACTGTTGTCAGAAGCTGCATATGATGCCTCATGAGTCTGGGATACAAATTTCCTTAAGTTATCATGAAATAAAATTCATAAAACAGTCAAGAAAATGTTGATAAAGAAAAAGGGGGACCTTGCTCTAATAGATATTGAAACTTTCTATAAAACACCAGAAATTTGGCAGTGCAATTCTGGCACAGGAATAAATTAATCAACAGAACAGAACATAGCAAGTTCAGAAGCATACGCGCTCATGTGTATGAGAATTCAGTGTATAATAAAAATAACACTTCAAATAAGTGGGAGAAATATGAATTATTCAATAGATTTGTTGGGAAAATGGCTAACCATTTGGAAAAAAATTTAGGTCCATAACTTACACCATAAGTAAAAATAAATTCATCACCAGATGAATTAATCCAAATATACATATTTTAAATATAAAAGTACTAGAAGAGGATATCAGAGAATATTTTTATAATCTTAGACGGGGAAAGGCTTCCAACATAGGCACACACCCAGAGGCCATAATGGAAATAATGAATCTGATTAGATACACACTTACAACATCTACCCAGCAAAAGATACTAAAAAAATTAAAAGGCAAACAATAGATTCAGAGAAAATATTTGCAATATGTAAAATAGACAAAGGATTAATACCCATATTCCACAAAGAACTTTTACAGACTATATAGGAAAAAGAGAAACACTCTATAATGGAATCTGTGGTTTTTATCCCAATATCCATTTCACTCCGTTACATAGTTGCCATATGTGGTTTACATGGGATTGAGTCCAGTCCAATTCGAGTTGAAACCAATCACTGTAATCTCATTCTCTTGCTCAGATCGCTGGTTCAGGTAATCAAGGCCTAAAACAACTATGCATGGTATTGCCTTTACCACTGGTATTGATTCAGGAATGCTCTAGTCAGTCTGACGTTCAAGTCTTCTGCTTGGAATTCTGGAACACAAATCTTTCCCCCTGAAGCTTGGGAGAGATAGAGCAGTCTACAATCAGGAAAAAAGCTAGCCTAAGGATAGTGCTGATCCCAAAAAAGACAGAGCATAGAACTTCAGAAAAATAAACTAGAGCCCTGATTGATTCATATCTGAAACCCATCCTCCCCTCAGTTCTGTGAATCAATACATCGCCTTTAATAAGCTAATTTGAGTTGAATTTTGTTATTTGCAACTGAAAGGCTCCTTCCTGATACATGACCAAAAGGAAAAATGAACAAATGAGCAACTCACAGAAGAAATTAAAATATCAAATAAACAAAACTTTTAATGTGCAACCTCACTAACAATAAAAATATTTTAATTAAGATAAGGTATCATTTTGGGTTTATCAGGTTGGCAAAAATTAAAAATACGGTTAATACATAATTCTAGTAAGAATGGACCTATTTAGGCACTTCTATATACAGTTGACAAAAGTGTAAATTGCTAAGGCCATTTTGGAAGGCAATTTTTTGTTATCTATCTAAACTTAAATTGTGACTTTCTCAGCCCAATAATTGCTCTTATTGGTCTTCAATCTATAGAAATATTCAAGACATTGTGTAGCATACATCGACCCTAGCCCATAGAAACACTCAAAATGTTCATTCTAGTGTTATTTGCATTCGTGGAAAACTGGAACTAATCTAAATGCACACCAGTAGGAAATGGCTAAATAAATTATATTGCAAACATATCATGGAATACTGTGGCAGCAGTTTGAAAAATGAAACATAATTATATGTATATATTGACATGGAAAAAAATCCACTATATTAAATGAAAAAAGCAAGCTGCAAAAGAGTATGTATAATGGACTCCATATGAAGAGAGAGAAAAAAGCAAGTCCATAAAACTAAGAGTCTATAAATAGAAGGCATAAAGAGGAGCTTTCATTTTATATTCTCTGTCTTCTTAAATATTTTTATAATAAACATTTTTACGTACAGTATAATTCTAGTTTTATTTTTAAATCTACATATTAATATTTATATATATATACGGATATTCAAGTGCATAAAAATGTTCAGAAAAATACACAGCAAAATGTTAATAGTAGTTATTTCTGCATGGTGGAATTATAAGTATATTTTATTTGGACTTTTCTGTAGTTTCTGAAAAAATTATATGGAACATATATTCCATCAATAATTAATAGAAAAGAGGGAGAGATTTCAAGAGCAAGAGGGACTAAGCAAGCTACCCTATGGGAGGGTTGATACTTACTGTCATTTACTCTACGCTTTAGGAAATAGACATCTTGACTCAAGAATTTGGGGAGCATGGAAACTATCGTAAGGTAGACTTGAGTACAATATGGAACTATGGAAAGATGCACGAAGTTGCAGGTACTTCGCAAGTAATAAAAATAAGATGCACTGGCTCCAACAGCTCATGATTACAATATCATTAAGACACAATGTAATGGTTTAAGAGCACAGACTCTAAACCAGACTGTCAAAATCCACATTCTGGCTCCTCCCTAGTTGAATGACCTTAAGCAAGTTACTTAACTTTTCTGCTTTAGGATTAAGATATAGATAATTCACCTGTAAAATGAATCTATAAGATGTAGGTAATTCCAGTACTACCTCACAGGGTTATTGTGAGGAATAACTAAATTAATATATATAAAGCACTTAGAACAGTACTTGACACATAGTAAGGGTCATACATTTGTTTGCTATTAGTATTTGTGGATTGTGGCATAAATGCACTTAGTTTCCCTCTATGTAAACCACAGTAAGAAATATTTCTGCCCTGATGGAGCTTACCATTTTGTTGAAGGGACAGGGAACAAAAAAGTCAAGAGTCAAAAGTGTGATCTTCCTCAGGGATTGCCAAACTACAACCCGTGGGCCTCTGGCTAACAATATTTGTTACATTTTAAGGAGTTGCAGAGCAAAACAAAACAAAGAATATATACAAGAGATCACTGTGGGTTTGTAAAGCCTAAACTATTTACTATCTGGTCCTATACAGAAAAAGTTTGTGGCCCCTTATCTAAATAATAAGCGCTACAAAATTCTTATGTTGAAGGGCCTTGGGAGGGCAACAAAAATCCTCTTTGAAAATTAAAATGCTCACTGGTCATTGATCCAGTTTCTGCTTAAAGTGCATAAAGTGATAGTGGACTATTTGACTTGACCTTTAATGAGAAACCTCTCTTCTTTCCATACTAATTTCATTCTCAACTTTCCAGCCCTTTCCCCAGGCCCCTTCTAGCTTCCTCTCTTGTGGAACTTTCAGTGTGGTAAGCAGAAGACAGATTTACGTCCAAATCCTGGCTCTGCCACCTCCAGAAATTTTACATAAACTCTCTGAGCCTCCCAAACTTCATCTAGAAAATACAAACAACAATAACTTTGGGATTGTGAGGATTAAATACGATGGTGTGAATGAGGGCCTTCGATATTACTTGCTTTTGGAATCGATCACCTTATTTGAGGACTCGAGCCCATGTTTCTAGCACAAAAACAGATATCATGCAATGCAGAGCTCTTGAGTAGAAGTTAGCAGCCTTGGGCTCTAGCCTTATTTCTACCACCTTCGCCATGGGTAGAATCACTAACTCTGATTTATGGGCTTCAGTTTCCTCCCAACAAAGTGAAGGGGATGAATGACCAGATGAATAGCCTGAGCACTACATCTCCAAACAGGATGGAGAAATGTATCCTCCCACACTCCTCCTACTAAAGGTCACAGGTCCACTCCCATCCTTGGTAGCAGGCATCGGGGTAAACCCGTTCGGAATCTCTATAGCCGTTAACCTGATTACGGGAACGGTTCGTTTATTTGAGGTGATAAATTAAAATACGCAGTTTACAACAATGCTAGGAGCTGCAGACATAACACCAGTGCAAGTTACTTCACTAATTGCTTTAGCACTGGAGACCTCATCCGAGCTTCCTTCGGCTTGTTAGAGCACCACTTCTCCTAAGAAGGGAGGCAGCCGAGGGCACTGGTAAGTGGGAAAGAAGTACGAATCCAGCCGAGGGGGAAGGTCAGGAGGAAAGCCGAGCGCACGTACAGTCTCACATACCTTTGCGTCAGCTCGAGCTCCCGCGGTTGGAGGGATGGAACCCGAGCGCCAGGAGTTTAGCGGAACAAGGGGCGGGGCCTGCCTGGAAAGGACCCCTCACGCGCACCCGCGGGTTTCCTCTAGCCTCGCGGCTGCCCACCGTCCGCCTGACTGGAAAACGTGGCTCTGTACCTCTCCTCCATGGGCCTCCTTCCTTCCAGTGGAGAAAAAGTTTTTATCTGCCCATTATCCGGAAGGGAAGGGCAAGGTTAAGAGGCCTGCCGCTATTCGATATTGGAGTTTTAGTCAGGCAATACGTTGGACGCCTATCCAGGGCCAGGCTGCTAGAAGAAAAGTCTTCTGCTTGGCCGCCAGCACTTGAAGCTCTTTCCACTTTCGTCATCTTCTGCACAAGATGGTGGCCTCCCGGGCAATTGGTAGCCTCCGCCGCCTCACTGTCTCCAGGACGCTCCGCTGCTCAGGTGAGCCTGGACAGAACTTCTGAGGAGACTGGAGAGGTCTCGGATCCGCGTCTTCCATTCGCTGCCGTTTCCCTGTCCTCGCCCGGGCCCCAGCCCTGGATCGGGGGAGGGATGCTGCCCTGGGATCGGTTTCCTGTGTCCTTGTGAAGGGACTATCATTTCCAATTCTCACGATTCCGATTTCTACAGCAATTCAGGCTCCGTAGTTTGGGTCCTGTCTGGCACTTTGTGCAGGTCTCGCCTTCTCACTTCTGGGCTCACGCCCGTGTTAGTTTCTTTAATGATAGCCTTGGACTTGTCCCTATTAGGAGTTCTAGGTCTGGGACAGTCCAGTCTGTCACATCTTTAGGGCTCCACCGCAACTTGCCCGTAACAAGAGCTATCTAAAAGCTTCTTGGATGGAATTAACTAGCCTTGCAAATTACTCCCACTGTCTGCACCCTCCCTCAAAACCAGTGTTTACCACATTTTTTAATAAGGAGCTCAACTCTTGCTATTCCAATAACCCCACTGTGAATGTATAGTATGTTGAATTTCAAGGGGCGCTTCTGCAACTTGCTGAGAACAAATTCTTAAAAATACACAAATACGTGTATCTTAAGAAATAAAATGTTAGATAATGTTAATTATTTCTAGTTTCTGACAATACCGGTTATCTTACATTAGCTTTCTTTTTCTCTTCAACTGGCAATGAAAGGGAGACAGTAGATGATTGTGGAAAATTAAGTATTTTCCTCCCATCTCAAATCTATAAGGTGAAATTGACTTTATTACATATTGTACTTAATACTGGTTACTTAATTCAAAATTTAATTTGTAATATGCCTTCCTCCTCCTGAACCACTGATTTTGTGCTGATTTCAGACAGGTAGCTGGAGTCTCACTTTAGAGTAAGGGGTTAATCTCGAGTGATTGAATCTTTTTCTGCTTTCTAATTCAACCACTGTTTTTAGTTTCCACAGGACTGCTGTGTGTGTGCACCAAGTTACAGAAATTGATATATAAAGATTGAGGAAATGGGTTAAGAAAAAAGAACCACCCATTCTCTTACTACTCACATGTTACCTTGCAGTCTGTTTGTTTCCTGTCTTCTGCATTTATTATTTAACGCTTTAGAAAATCATAATTTATTTTTCAACTTGCACCTGCATTAGTTTTAAGGTACTTCTAATGGATTAGTGGCTGGTTTCTCTTTCTTTTGCTGGCACATAGTTTGTAGTCACTATGCGACTCTGGACAAATACCTTAATCTAACTGGGTTTTCTTTTCCTCAACTGTAAAATGAATGATTGAGACTATGGCTCTACTTTGAAATGAGAAATAGCATGACAGAGCAATTAAAATTATTAAATTCGGGGTCTGGCTTCTGTGAATCTGGCTCTGCCTTTTACCATATGGTGACCTTGGGCAATTTCTGTGTTCTCATTTGTAACATGGAGAATAATTCCACCTGTGGGCTTTAAAGGAGTTAATTTAGGTGTAAAGCAGTTTTTCATGGAGTAAGTGCTCAGTAAATGTTAGATATTACACTTTCCTTCCCGGAAGCACTCAGATTCTATATATATCAGAATTTTTTAAAAGTTATTTTTACATTTTACATGTGTAATGAGAAGTTATTAGATTAGTGTTTCTATTTTTTGTATAGAAACATATACACACGTACACATATACATTGTATTATGTTTTCACCAATAAGAAAATATAAGAAAATATATAGTCATTGCCCCTTTTAATAGCAATTTATAAATATTGAAAAAATGTCTAGAAAGTGAATTTAAACTTATTTGAAAAATGTCTAGAAAGTGAATTTAAACTTATCTGCACACCTGGATTGCCATTTAGAGTCAACAGTTTGGTCCTTCACCTTGAAAGTCTGTGCCAAGGCATTGTCAAACATTTAATGAGATTATGACATTTATTGGTAGATGATGGAGTTATCTTGGAGTTAATTTGTGATTCTTGAAGTTTTAACCCATTCTTCCTCTGAGTGCTAAATGCTGAATATTGCTGTCAAATGAAAATCACATCTTGACCAAAATATCTTGTTTAATTTCTACTTCTACCCTAAATCTAAATTTCTAATTATTTAACTGGTGAAATAATTTCACAGGAACTTAATTAGAGACAAATACTCTAGAGGATGATGTATATTTAAATTTTATTTTCACTTTCTTAATCCTGTCCCTTCCTTGATCCTATCCCTTTGAATATTGAGAAAAAACTGTTGATTGTTAGAACCAAAGTAACATTTTCATATTTGAAATTTGTGTCAGCATAATCCAGCTCTCTCTACTGCTTTAATATTAGGTCTCATATTTATCTTCTTGAGTTAATTATTAAGATTAGAAAAGTGGGGAAAAGGTTTCTCTTTCTTTTGCTGGCACAGTATATTTAGGGTAAAGTTCACTCAGCTGCTCCAACATAAGCCCTGCTGATTGGGTAGTAGCTAAGGCTGGATTCCAAAAGCAGAACTACCTTGTATTCCAACTTGATTTAGTTGACTGTGCTTTGCAGTAGTTGTCCCAATGTGCTTATACACATACTGATTTTTCTTTGTTTTTGTCTCAGTTGATTTAGAGGAGATTTTGTGTATGTGTGTGTGGATGTGTGTGCAGCAAAGGTAGGTTAGTCAGTAAGCATTTAAAAAGGCCTAATCTGTAAACTGATGAGCACTAACCTGTTTTCTCAAGTATTCGGTCTTTAAAATTGCAAACCATGCCCAAGCCCCCCTCGAATGCTCTATTTTTTGTTTGTTTAGGCACTTATCTTTTAACATGCTCATTTACATATTTATTTAATTAGTTATTTTTTGTCTTTCCACGCCATCCCTCCTATCCCACATTCCCAACTAGTCCATTCTTCATCTAATCCATTTACTCTATTTTAGCTAGAATTGCCTGTTTCCTTGCTCCCCTCCCACTGGAATTTCTACTTTATAGGCAAACTCCTTATTATGCCTGGATTAGTTTCACCTCTCATTTATCTCTGCTGAGTAGGAACTGATTCTTCCCAGACACCACATTGCCTGCTGCCATAGTGTAAGCTCCACAAAGACAGGGATTTCTGTATTTACTTTGAGTGCCTATAGCGTGTGGCTCATGGTGGGCCACAATCAATTTGTTATTGAATGAATGCGATGATATTGGAAGAGATTACAGAGATAGTGGGGAAATACCTGCTATAAATGCAGTGATTAGAGAACAAAATAGTAAATAATAAAAATGAAAATTCTGCCAAGGAAGGGAAAGATGGTTGTAGATGGAATCTCAAGATTGGGCTTTGTGGAAAAGGTTAGAGCCATGATACAAATACAAAGAAGGAAGAGTGATATAAATACAGATGAAACATTTCAAATGCTAGAAAAGCGAAGAAGAGAAGTATATCATTAATGAAGTAAAGACGCAGGGATTGAGGAGATGGCTGACTTCTAAATTTACTTTGGTGTAGCACTTTGACTTACAAGAACTTTTATAATCATTTCATCACTTTTATTTCTATCTTAATAACACCGAAGTTCATGGTTATACAGCTAGTAAATGATAAACCTGATAGTTGAACAGTCTTATGATTTTCAGGTCATTTGTCTTTGCGTTAATTTAAGGTTGCTGACTTGGATTACTTAAAGAAAAAATGAAGATGGAACTGGAGAGCGCCCCACTGTGGTTGTGGTGCCATCTATACAGGTTTTTTAAAATATGTCGCTTTGCCTTTCAAACCAATATAAAGTTGCTATTTTCTGTGCCTTCTCTTCCCCATTCTTAAAGAACTGCAGGAGAAAGAGATGGAGGAAGCAGGAGCCTTGGCTACTATAGTTGTGAATATCACAGAAATGAGTCTCAATGGACTAAAATCAAAGGTGTTGGCAGGGCTGTGTTCATTCTGGATGCTCTAAGGAAGACTCCATTTTCTTGCCTTTTCTAGCTTCTAGAGCCTGCCTGCATTTCTTGACTTCTTCAAAGCCAGCAAAATGGGACCAAGTCCTTCTCAGGCTGCCATCTCTCTGGTTCTCTTTGCCTCTCTCTCTTTCCCTTTGTGATTACCTTGGGCCAACTGGATAACCTAGGAAATCTCCATATATTAAGGACAGTGAACTAGTAACCTTAATTCCATTTGCAACCTTAATTCCCCTTTGCCATATAACGTAAATATTCACAGTTGCTGAGGATGTGGACATCTTTGAGGGGACATTCTTCTGCCACATTTAGTATCCAATTAATCATATGACCTGATAATCGAAACAAAAAAAATATGTTAGTGGTCACAATAATGGCTTGGAACGCATTGTTTCAATTTTGTTTTTGTTGTTGGTATAAATTCCAGCTTTGTCATATATAACAGGTACTACAGGAATTGTTTTGTAAAATAATTAATTTTGAAATACCTTTTTTTTAGGTTATATTTGCCGCAACTTTACAGTATCCTCTGCTTCGCTGAGTAAGTTTAATTTCTCGTCAATATGCTTATACTGCTTTTTAGATTTATTTAGTAGTAAACATGTTTACAAATAAATTTTCCTTCTCTTTTTAGCCAGAACCCATATTAACTATGGAGTCAAAGGAGATGTGGCAGTTATTCGAATTAACTCACCGAACTCAAAGGTACCTACTATAACTTGCTGCAGGTTATTTTTAGTAACTACATTCATTTACTAGTGACTTATTTGTACAAGCTTTGTTTATAAGAAGCAAAACTGACCTACTTGTGAGGTTATTGAATCCGGTTTCTTCATTGCCTGCCCAACACAAGTCTTTATTCATAAGTTAGCTGGCTTGAATGTGGTTGTTCGGTTTTGTGAGGGACCTGACTGGAAGCAGTTCACATATTGGAGATCAAGTTCTGTTCCAAGCGGACCTTCATTTGTTTTTGGTAACTTCAGCAAACATGCAGTTTTTTTTTTTTTTTTAAAGACACAATTTTTATTGCATCTTTAAAATATCACAGTTAAGTCTGAGGACTCATCCAACATCTTGGTGTTTCTATAGCTGGACAACTTGGACCTTATTCATCAGCCTACTGAACTGTTCCTTTTTCAGAAACATAAATACCATCCAAAAACTTTCTGACATCCTTGTTTTTTCACTGTTGTGGCTTGTTGAATCAAAGCAGCTGAATTTGATAAAAGTTCAGAGTCGTTTCCTTCAAGAATTAACTCGCCTTTCTGGGCTTGAGATACTAAATAAGCAACACCTGACCTCATCCGAACCCTGCGGATATATTTCTCACCCAAGAAATTTTGAATTTCAACAAGAGAACCATACTCCTCAATAACGACGTTGATGGGGAAGTGAGCATACACAGGCCGCATCTTGTAATGAAAGCCCAACGGAACACCCTTGATCGTGTTCTGTACATGATTACAGATAGTGCAAACAGTAGCCAGTTCCTTTCTGTTTCCCCACCATTTGTAAACCTGGAGCCTCTTCTTTTTCTTTCCAAAGAGACTGAGTTCTACATTGATATGATTGAAGTCCTGCCACAGGGTGCCTCTGGGGCCCTTCTCAATAACTGAGTGTCCCTTCACAGTGATATCCACATTTTCTGGGATGTTGACAGTCTGATTGCTGAGAATGGTCTTCATTCTCACAGTAGGTACAGCAAAGAGACCGTATATGCAATATTAATCCAGTCTTTTGTCAAGAAGAGATTTATTGCAAGGGCTCATGCTTTTCCCCTATCTAAAATTGTTGTAAAGGTTTTGTGTTTCAGAAGTCTTGTTACCGGAGATCTAGGAGGACCTAGATAGAAGCAAGTAACAACTATCATAAATTAAGAAAAATAAGAGATAGTCCCCCTCTCGAGTAAACCCTGGGACCCACTAACCAATGATTCAAACTTAAGATATTTTTTTCAGAATTTTCTAAGTTGGATATTTTTCCTGATCACAAAAGTAATACATGCCTATAGTAGGAAATTTTAAAATGTTAAAGAAAAAAATAACAACCATTTATACTCCAGACCAAAGGATAACCACTTTTAACATTTAATCCAGTTTCAACAAACAGTATTTATGAAAAAAGATCATACCATATGTCTAATTTTGATTCATCTTTTTCCTTAAAAGTCATACAAATTTTTTCAATGCCAGCAAATGTTTATAGACTTATTTATAGCCTGCATGTGATTCAAATTCTTAGGAATATGACCCAAGTTCCTCCTTTGAGTAGACCTATTTTCAAAAGGAAGAATGCTTATAGTTGGCCAAAGCTGACTAAATAGAAAGCACTGGGTTTTCGATTTTTTCCCTGTCTCTTTCTTGCTTTTAACAGTATACCTCTTATGATAAACATATTTCCTACAATCAGATAGCATCTGATGGTGATTTCCATATATGATACTTCAAATTGAAACCTTTAGATTTATATGTTATTTCCCTTTGGCAGGTAAATACACTGAATATAGAACTGCAGTCAGAATTTGCAGAAGTAATGAATGAAATTTGGGCTAGCGATCAAATCAGAAGTGCTGTCCTTATCTCCTCAAAGCCAGGCTGCTTTATTGCTGGTGCTGATATCAAGTAAGTTTTAATAAAGTTGATTTTAAAAGAGTTTTTTGCATAAGCCATGTAAAACTAAATATAAGCTTTCCTTAAAGAAGTTGAAAGCAGTTCAAATTCCTATTGAGTAGAATAAAAAATACTATAAAATTGAACTAAGAATGAGATGCCATTTAAAAGTTTAAAATATGTTACAAGGACTTGGGGAAATGACAGTTAATATATGAATGCCAATTGGTACAGCCACTTCGGAGAGGAATTTGGCAGCATTTAGTAAAACTGAAAACACATTCATAAAATTCAGTGATGCCTCCTCCAGGTACATGTTAGAGAAATCCTATTCTTTGTGTTTAAGGACCCATGTACAAGGATGATGCCTCCTCCAGGTAAGAGAAATCCTACTCTTTGTGTTTAAGGACCCATGTACAAGGATGTTCATTCCTGTGTAGTTTAAAATAATGAATAATTTAAAACAAGCTAAATGTCAGTCATTAGGGAAAGGATACGTAAAATGTGGAATGGTCACAATTTCATATAAAATACTACAAAACAGTTAAAAGGAATTACTAGATTATAACTGTTGGAGCTCAAAACATAATATAAAGTTAAAAAAAGAGCAAGTTACAGAATGTTTTTATATAAAGCTTTTAAACCATACATGAAATACTTCTTTGTATTATTCGTTAATACAGTATGTAGTTGGTCTGGAAGAATATACTACACACATGAAAATGGTTGAAGAGAAATGAACTGGCTAGTAGGACTTGAAGAGGCTGTCGAAGGGAACTTTACCGATGTAACTAATAATTTTCTTTTTTAAAATGATAGAATGTATACATATAAAACTCATTTATAATTCTTTAAAGCAAGAGTCCCCAAACTCCAGGCCATAGACCAACTGAGACTGGTCTGTAGCCTGGTAGGAACCAGGCCACATAGGAGGTGAACAGCCAGCAAGGAAGTGAACCTTCATCTGTGTTTACAGCCACTCCCCAGTACTAGCATCACCATCTCAGCTCTACTTCAGATAATCATACATTAGATTCTCATAGGAGCACCAGTCCCTGGTGCCAAAATGGTTGGGGACCACTGTGTTAAAGCATATGTAAGGAGGAGAAGGAATATGTTAGTGTTCATTTAATGGGTTAAAATCTTAACATTCATTAATTCTGTCAAAATATGAGTATTTATTCTTCGTCCTTTGGGCAGTGATAGCCAATATTATAGACTTAATAATTTGTACCTAAGGTGTTTGTATATTTTAAAGCTTTTTTCACATCGTGTACCTTTTCTATTCTATAATTATAAATTATTTATTTTTTAAATGTCAGTTTATTTTTTTCATACTATATATACTTTTTTTGTTTGTTTGTTTATTTTTTTGTTTCCGCCTCCCTCCACTTTCCTCCCTTCTGGTAACCACTAGTCCATTGCCCATGTCCATATGTCTTTTGTCCTGTTCATTCGTTTGTCCTGTTCGTTTGTTGCTTTTAGGTTTATATCCCACATGTGTGATGTCATGTGATTTTCAACCATTTCTGTTTGGCTTATTTCACTTAGTATGATTATTTCAAGGTCCATCCATGTTGTTGCAAATGGCAATATTTCATCTCTTTAGCTTCTTTAGCCAGTCATCTATCGTAGGACACTTCGATTGTTTCCATGTCCTGGCCACTGTGAATAATGCTGCTATGAACATTGGTGTGCAAATATCTTTTCAGATATGGGTTTTCAAGTCTTTGTGGTAAATACCCAGTAGGATTGCTGGATCATATAGTAGGTCAATTCTTAGTTTTTGAGAAACCTCCATATTGTTTTCCATAGTGGCTGTACCAATTTGTAGTCCCATCAGCAGTCTGTGAGGGTTTCTTTTCTCCACATCCTCGCCAACATTTGTTATTACTCATCCTGTTGATTATAGCCATTCTGACAGGTGTGAGATGATATCTCATTGTGGTTTTGATTTGCATTTCCCTAATAGCTAGGGATGTTGAGCATCTTTTCATATATTTGTTGACTATTTGTAGGTACTCTAGGGAGAAGTGTCTGTTCAGGTGTTCTGCCCATTTTTTGATTGGATTATTTGTTTTTTTTTGTTGTTATCAAATCTTCATAAGAGTTCTTTGCATATTTTGGATATTAGGCCCTTATCGGAGGTGTTGCTTGAAAATATATTTTCCCATTCGGATGATTGTCTCTTTACTTGTTGATGTTTTTTTGCTGAGCAGAAGCTTTTTAGTTTGATGTAGTCCCATTCGTTTATTTTTGCTCGTACTTCCCTTGCCTTTGAGGTCAAATACATAAAATCCTCTTTAAGCCCAAGGTTCCTTGAGTTTAGTTCCTGTGTTTTCTTCTATGCATTTTATTGTTTTGGGTCTTATATTGAGGACCTTAATCCATTTTGAATTAATTTTGGCATGTAGTGATAGACAACAGTCTAGTTTCATTCTTTTGCAGGTGGCTTTCCAGTTTTCCCAGCACCATTTATTGAAGAGGCTTTCCTTTCTCCACTGTATGTTTTTGGCTTTTTGTCAAAAATTATTTGCCCATATAAATACGGGTTTATTTCTGGACTCTCGATTCTGTTCCACTGGTCGTGTGTCTTTTTCTGCCAATACCATGCCATTTTGATTACTGTCACTTTGTAGTATAATTTGAAGTTGAGCAGAGTGATGCCTCCAGCCTCATTCTTTTTTCTCAGGATGGCTTTGGCAATTTGGGGTCTTTTGTGCTTCCATACAAATCTGATGTTTTTTTGTTTCTTTAAAAATACCTATGGGATTTTGATGGGGATTGCATTAAATCTGTATAATGCTTTAGGTAATGAGTCATTTTAACTATGTTGATTCTTCCAATCCAAGACACAGAATATTTTCCATTTCTTTGTATCTTCTTCAGTTTCTTTTAATAGGGTCTTATAGTTTCATTATGTAGGTCCTTCACATGTTTTTTAGATTTATTCCTAGGTATTTTATTCTTTGTTGCAATTGCAAAAGGAATTATTTTTTCCACTTCTTTTTCTGACACTTCATTATTAGAGTATAGGAATGCTATGGATTTTTGAATATTGTTTTGTATCCAGAGACTTTACTGTATTTGCTTATTGTTTCTAGTAGTGTTCTTGTGGAGTCTTTAGGGTTTTCTATATAGAGAATCATGTCATCAGCAAATAGTGACAGTTTGACTTCTTTGTTTCCTATTTGGATGCCTTTTATATCTTTCTCTTGCCTGATTGACTCACTAACCTCCAATATTATATTGAATAACAGTGGCAATAGTGGACAGCCTTGCCTTGTTCCTGATCTTAGAGGGAAGGTTTTTAGTTTTTCACCATTAAGTATAATGTTGGCTGAGGACTTTATTATGTTAAGGTACTTTCTTTCTATACCAATTTTGTTAAGTGTTTTGATCATAAATGGGTGCTGTATCTTGTTAAGGCTTTTTCTGCATCTATTGATATGATCATATGATTATTATTTTTAATTTGTTTATGTGTGTATCACATTAATCGATTTGCATATGTTGAACCATCCCTGTGCCCTGGGATGAAGCCCACTTGATTATGTGTGTATAATTTTTAATATGTTGCTATATTGGTTCACTAGTATCTTATTTAGGTTTTTGCATCTGTGTTCATGAGAGATATTGGTCTGTAGTTTTCTTTTTTGTGTTATTTTACCAGGTTTTTATCAGGTAATATTGGCCTCAAAATGAGTTGGAAAGTATTGCCTCCTCTTCAATTTTTTGGAAGAGTTTGAGGAGAATAGGTATTAAATCTTCTTTGAATGTTTGGTAGAATTCACTGGTGAAGCCATCTGGTCCTGGACTTTTACTTTTTGGTAGGTTTTTGATGATTGTTTCAATTTCCATACTGCTGATTGGTCTATTTAGATTTTCCAGTTCTTGATTCAGTCTAGGAAGGTTGTATTTTTCTAAGTACTGGTCCATTTCTTCTAGGTTATTAAATTTGGTGTTTATACTTTTTCATAGTATTCTTGTATGATCCTTTGTATTTCTGCAGTGTCTGTCGTAATTTCCCCTTTCATCCCTGATTTTGTTTTTTTGTGTCCTTTCTCTTTTTTCTTTAGTGAGTCTAGCCAGGGTTTGTCAATTTTATTAACCTTCTCAAAGAACCAGCTCTTTGTTGCATTTATTTTTTCTATTTTTTGTTTTCAATTTCATTATTTCTTGCTCTAATTTTGATGATTCTTTCTTCTGCTGACTTTAGGCTCATTTGTCTTCTTTTTCTATTTTTTATGATAAAGTGTTAGGTTGTTTATTTGGGCTTGGTCTTGTTTTTGAACTAGGCCTATAATGATATGAACTTTCCTCTTATGACTGCTTTTGCCATGTCCCAAAGTTTCGATATGTTGTACTATCATTACTATTCATTCTTTCCATTTCTTTTATTTCTTCAGTTTCTTTTAATAGTCTCTTGGTCTCCCTTTTTATTTCTTCTCTGACCCAATTATTCTTCAGTAGTATGTTATTTACTCTCCATTTATTTGTGGTTCTTTCCGCTTTCTTTTTACAGTTGATCTCTAGTTTCAAAGCATTATGATCAGAGAATATGGTTGGTATGTTTCAACCCTCTTATAGTTGTTGAGGCTATCTCTATGTCCAGTATGTGGTCAATCCTTCGAATGTTCCATGTGCACTAGAGAAGAATGTATAATCAGTCATTTTGGGATGGAAGGCTCTGTAAGAGTCAATTATGTCCAGTTGGTCTACTGTATCACAGTATGCACTAGGACCTGGCACCCCCCACACACTTGAGCGGCCTGGTGAACCCAGAGGAGTGTGGCACACCGGGGGCTTTATATAGGGCTGATGTCAGTGATACTAGTGCTTTCTGAGGCAGAATCATTTTTCAACTTCTGAGTTTTTTGAAGATTCACTACCACATACTGGTCTATGATAGGATGAGGATGTAGTAGTTGAGGTATTTAACAAAGTAGGCTATAGTTTCATCTTTTTTTTTTTTTTCTCCACTTCCATGTTTACTGCAGCATGATAGCCGCTTGCAAGACCTCTCAAGAGGTAACTGAGCTCTCAAAGGAAGGACAGAGAATGTTTGAGAAACTTGAGAAAGTCCCCAAAGCCTATTGTGGCTGCCATCAATGGATCCTGCTTAGGAGGAGGACTCGAGGTAGAGATTTATTCCAAAGTCACTATTTATCTCATTGGTGGGCTTCACCAGCTATAAACCTATAAACTTATAGCTACTATTTTGCCTAAGAAGAGTTCTCTTCTTAGTTATCAAACTTCTGAATAGGTCTTAGTCTTTATTCTCATGACACAGAGCATGTGAACCAAAGTGTGATGTTTTCATTTATAAATTAGAAGTTTTGAACTAGATCTCTTAGGTCTCTTTCAGTCCTAAAAACCTGATTCAAGTTTGCAGGGCAAAGATTCAGAAGCATGATCCATACTCTTGAGCTGTTAAAGTCTAGTTGAAACACAAAGCATAATTTAATATATAACATTATATGTTATTATATATAATAACATATACTTAAGTTCTTTGTGAGTAGTAAAGATGGTAAATGATACAAGATTTGAGAGGAGAGATGCTTACTAGACTGGAGCATGTAGGAAAAAAGAAGAAGGAGAAGAAAATAACATTTATTGCTCATTTATTACATGCTGTGCTCTATGCTAGACACTTTCATGTATATTAATTAAGGAAACCTGTGCCAGGGCTTAAAAAATTGGCACAATTTGATTAACTAGAATAGTGGGGGAAAAGCATTTCACATAGGCAAGCTGTGAGCCAAGACAGGGATGAGCAGAGCCTATTAGTACATCATAAGGAGGCCTGCTTAATTGAAAAGGAGAGTTTCTATCGTGTATAGAGCTTCTTAACTTGGGGTACATATATAATTATGTGTGCATTTTTCTATTGAGAGCTTCCATAGCTTTTAGCAGACTTTTTTTAAAGAGATCTGCAACCTAAAAAAAAGTCAATAAATTAGGGGAAAAGTGCAAAATAAGGCTGGAAAGGTAAATTGTAGAAAGCATTAAATGGCAGCCTAAGGAAATATGGGTTATCCGATGGTTACATTCCTGCTTTTTAAGTAATCTTTAGACCCTCACAGATCCTAAGATGTTATAAAGTTACATTTGCTAACATTCTAATTTTCTTTGATTTATTTGAAGCTTGCCATTTCATGCCAATACAGAATAGCAACGAAAGATAAAAAAACAGTATTAGGTGCCCCTGAAGTCTTACTGGGGATCTTACCAGGAGCAGGAGGCACACAAAGGCTGCCCAAAATGGTGAGTGTAAGACCTCATTGTGAACCTTAGAACCTCAGTACCTATATGCCCCTTTAGATCTATTTCCTCTTGTGCAAAAGGCATAATATGGGTATTCATTGTAGAAACCAAATAAAATATGGGTAAATAGGATCAGTAACATTTTTATTCCTGGTATTTGTTTTTTCAATTCAATTTTTATTGTTTTAATTCCTTGATCAAAATTACTGATCAAGGTCTTTTGTTATCCCCGGAAAAAGGATAAAGAAAATAACATACATGTTTTACCTCTCTAAAGCTTATAGTTTAATCTTTTCCTTCTCTGCACGGTGCCCTCTTATCAGTTTTTCAATCCAGAGGTCATATTTCATGATAAATGTAAAAGGCAGACCTTTCCTTGATTTAGACGATCTCGTTGTATTCTATAGAATCAGAAGAGGCCCATCAGGCTCTTGAATTCTTAAGGAGAGAGGAAGGACAGACAGTAAGACCTGAAGGCTACAGAGCAATCTTAATATCAAACTTGAGGGCCTGCTCAACTCAGAGATTCTGGCACTATAGATTCCTCAGTGAAAACAAGGCTCAGTAGAAATACTCGTGGAGGAAAATTGGTATGAGCTGGGCACAGAAAAATAGGAAGGTTTATAGTGTTAATTTTCTGATAATAAATAGTGTACATTCTTTCATAGGAATTGTCAACAGGATTTATTGAAAGAATGAATAAGCCTATATGTGTGTAGAAAATATTGATGAATTTCTTTTGTTATACTTTATATTTGATTATTGCTAGGAGCCATTCTTCTAGTACCTACATAAGAATCCCTTAGCTGAGTTCTAGTTTTATTAAGCCTAAAATTCTATCTAAAGACATTGGCAAACCTATAAGGTTTCTTAAAGTCTCCACTAGTACCAATATAGGAATTTTAAATATTTTATAAATGATAGAAAAGAAACTCTGAATAACATAAATGCATAATTTTAGGAAACATGAAATAATTTGTCCACCTTATGAATTCCATACTGAGTTAAAAGAAGAGGCATAAAGACATTTTTGCTTCAGCTGAAGGTTCCTAATCCCAAAAGTTACCTGAATGTGTATCAGTATTTAAAATATAACTGATCGGTAAATAGCAAAAAAATTTTGGTTTGCCTTTTCTCACTTTAGTACTTATTTCGCTCAGTTGAATGATTCATTGACTGTAATTGTTACTCTGATATTTGATCCTTGCTTGCCTGTTAGGTGGGTGTGCCTTCTGCTTTTGACATGATGCTGACTGGTAGAAATATTCGTGCAGATAGAGCAAAGAAAATGGGACTGGTTGACCAATTGGTGGCCCCCTGGGTAAGTGTTAGCATGCCTTTGAGTTGAGTCTTATTATTTACTTTATTAAAGAGTTAATATCTTGAATATTGGTTAGAGTGAAACTCAAACTCTTAAGAGTCAACATTCTGAAGAGTGAAGTTTTCTAAAAATTATAATAATCATTTCAACATCACCCCAATTTCTTTTTTACTTTATAATTTGGACACAGGCATACAGAATTAAGTCATTATATTTGGTTCATAAATTACCTGTATCATTATCCATGATAACCCACCTTCATTTTTTCCTGTCTTTTTTAGTAATATAATAAACACATGTGAAATAACTAACCTGAGAATATTAATAATTGTCTTATGCTGATGTGTTACTTTTGTGTACAATTTCTCTGCTCCCCCTCACCCAAGGAAATCACTATCCAGATTGTGTGTTCATCACCCTCTTTAATTTCTTAAAAATCAGCATTATGAAGATGTTATTTACGTAATAATAAATTTGTCACTTTTTAATATACAATTTGGATTTTTACAAATGTATATAGCTGTGTGAACACAACCACGGTCATACATTAGGACATTTCTAGTATGTAGTTTTTTTGGGTCTTTCATTTAGCATAATGCTTCTGAGATTCATCCATGTTGTTGTATCTGTCGGCAGTTTGTTCCTTCCTATTGCTGAGTGTTAGTCCACTACTATGCTGTCATTTGTTTATCCACCCAATAATGGACAATTGAGTTGTCTCCAATTTGGGGCTGTTTTGAATAAAGCTGCTATGAACAGTCATCTGCAGGTCTTTATGTAGACATAGGTTTCATTTCTGTTGGACAAATACCAAAGAGCGAAGAGCGGTTTGCCTGGACCTTGTGGGGATGTTTGTTTATCTTTTAAGAAACTGTCAAACTTTCCCCAAAGTGATAATACCATTTTGCTTTCCTACCAGCATTATATGAAAGTTCTAGTTACCAACCAGTTTTCATGGTTAGTCTTTTTAATTTTAGACATTCTAATTGGGTGTAGAGCTATCTCATTGTGATTTAATTTGTAATTCCCCTAATGATCAAAGATACTGAGTTTCTTTTATGTGTTTATTTGCCTTCTTTGTATCTTCTGGTGAAGTGCCTGTTCAAATGTTTTACCCATTTTGTTTGAATTGTTTTTATTATTGTGTTTCAGAGTTCTTTATATATTAGGATACATGTCTTTTGTGAGATTCGTGATTTTCAAATATTTTCTCCCTGTCCATGGCTTGTCTTTTCATTATCTAAGAGCAGAAATTCTTAATTTTGATGATGTCCAAGGTCTTTTTTTATAGATCATACTGTTGGTGTTGTAGCTAAGAAGTCTTTTCCTCACAAGATCACTAAGATTTTCTCCTCTTTTCTTCTGGAAATTTTGTAGTTTAGCTTTTACATTTTGGTCTGTGATCCTTTTCAAGTTAACTTTTGTATATAGTGTAAGGTAAAGATTGAGTCATTTGTTTTTGTTTTCGTTTTTGCATAGGAATATCCAAATGTCCTGGCACAATTTCCTGAGAAGAGTCCTTTTTCCCTTTTGAACACCTTGGTCAATGATCAGTTGACCAAATATGTATGTAGGGTCCTTATCTGGATTTCCTGTCTCCAATTATCTGTATGTCTTTACTTAAACCAGTATCGCCCGTCTTAATGATTTTTTTTTGTTGTAACGCTTGAAATCAGGGAGTGTAACCCTCTTCAACTTAGTTCTCTTCTTTCAAAATTATTTTGCCTGTGCTAGTTTCTTTGCATTTACATATAAATTTTGTAATCATATCTACAAAAGTACCTGCTAGGATATCGATTGGAATTGCATTGAATCAATGTATCAATTTGGGGAGAATTGATATCTTTAAAATATTGAGTCTTTTCATCCTGAACATAGTATAACTCTGTTTATTTAGGTCATCTTTAATTTCTCTTAGCACTATTTTTTACTTTTTATTGAACACATCTTATACACATTTTGTTATTATGTATGAGTATTTCATACTTTGGACCAATATATTTCTTTACTTTACTTTGTCATTAATTACTAATATTTATAAATAAAATTTATTTTTGTACATAGAACTTGCATTCTGTGATTTTGCTAAATTTAGCTTTTTTGTAGATTGCTAAGGATTTTCTACATAAATCATGTTATCTACAAATAAAGGCATTTTGGCTTCTTTCTTTCCCATCTGGTTGGCATTTATTTATTTTTCTTGAATAACTACAGCAGCTAAGATCTTTAGTACAATACTGTAAAGAAGTGGATAAAAGCAGATATTGTTAACTTGTTCCAATCTTAGGGGAAAGCTTTCACTCTGATGCTGTAGGTATATGGTATTATTTGTTGCTTTTTCACATATGCCCTTTATCAGATTATAGTGTTCCTTTAATTTATAGTTTGCTGAGAATAGGTGTTGAATTTTGTCAGTTGCATCTAATGAGATGATTGTGTGGGTTTTTTCTTTCTTAGTCTATCAGTAATGTTGATTACCCTGATTTTTTGACTATTTGAACCAACTCTGCATTCCTGGAATAAACTCCACTTGGTCATGATGTATCGTTGGCTGGATCAGCTAAAATTTTGTAAAGGAACTTTTTGTCTTGTCATGAGAAATAATGGTCTTAGGAATAATTTTCCTTTCTTGTGATATTTTTGCCTGGTATTGGTATCAGGATAATGCTGGTTTCTTAAAATGAGTTGGAAAATATTCCCGTTTCTGTTTTCTGGAAGATTTTGTGTAGAATTGGTATTATTTCTTCCTTAAATACTTAATAGAATTCACTAGTGAAATCATATGGACCTGGAGTTTCCTTTGTTGGGAAAGTTTTTACCTATGAGTTCAATTTCCTCAATAAATATAGGACTACTTAGGTTCTCCATTTGAGTGAGCCGTGGCTGTTTGTTTTTCAAAGATTTTATCTGTTTCATTTAACTTGATATTGCAATAAAGTTATTCATAGTACTTCATTATTATTCTTTTAATATCTTTATACTCTGTAAGGACGTCTCCTCTTTCATGCCTGATATTGATAATGTGTCTTCTCTCTTTATTTCCCTGATGAGTCACTTTATTGATCTTTTCTGAGAACCAGCTTTTAGCTTCATTGATTTTCTCTGGTTTTGTTTATTTGTTTGCTCTTTTATTGATTTCAGCTGTTTCATTCTTTCTGCTTCCCTTTGCATTTAATTTATTCTTTTTCCAGTTTCTTAAGGTAGAACCTTAGACGATTGATTTTAGGCCTTTCTTTTTTAACATAAACATTTAAATTCATAAATTTCCCTTTTAGCATTGCTTTTTCCGCATATTTTAATATTATGTTTTCACTTCCATGAATGTCAAAATATTTTCAGATTTCTCTTGTCATTACTTCTTTGATCTGTGTGTAATTTAGAAGTACATTATTTAATATTAATATTTTAGTATTAAAATACTAATTTCCAAATATTTGGGAGTTATTTCAGATCTCTTCTTGTTGTTAATTTCCAGTTAAATTGTTGTAGTCTAGAGTACGGTTGGTCCTTATTTGCAGTTTCCTTATCTGTGGGCACATGGTTCATGCTATGCCATGCCCAGTCAGGTCCGACATGGAAAGCTGTACTAGAAGTGTGTACCAGAACGTGCCTAGTTTGCCATGCCTAGGTTTTCGCCTACCTGGGACTGATCTAAGCCTGATTTGCATTCCAGTCTGTTGCGTTCATTTTTACAGGACCAGGATTAAAACATCCAGAGGAACGGACAATTGAATACCTAGAAGAAGTTGCAGTTACTTTTGCCAAAGGATTAGCCGATAAGAAAATCTCTCCAAAGAGAGCCAAGGGATTGGTGGAAAGTGAGTTTTGTTATTAAAGAACAAAGGCAAAGCTTATTTCCAGGGATTTAATTTTATGTGCTGTAAATCTTAAATGAGGAAGAGGTAAATGCATTATTTACTTGAAGTGTAAAGTCAGCCTTAAAGGGTGCAACAACTCTGCTCTGAGGTCAAGTTCTGAACCTTACATTGGTTAGTTAAGACTATTTTCTTAAACTTTTTATTTTGGAAAATTTTAGACATTAATACAAGAGTAGAGTATTTGGAATGCTATACCCATGTACCCAGCACCCAGCTTTATCATTTATCAACAAATGAAACTATATTCAAAGAAGTGCTTAGGTTGAAATCTAGATTTTGTATATCAGAGTAGAAAGTAGTTCTTTCAGATAGCTAGAACTACTGCATTTTTATTGAATTACAGAACAAACTAACAAGGAAAGCTTAGTGCCAATAAGTACCTAAAAGGATTTTACTTTACAGAATTGACATCGTACGCCATGAATATTCCATTTATCAGGCAACAAGTTTACAAAAAGGTGGAAGAAAAAGTACAAAAGCAGACCAAAGGTCTTTATCCTGCACCTCTGAAAATAATTGATGTGAGTCTTTTCCCCATGCTCAGATTTCTTATATTTCCTCCCTTTGTGTATTTCCTCTCTTTATTGCCATTTTGGACCATGTATGCCACTGTGAAAGTTCTTAATTCTGCTATTAAAGTACCAAAAATAAGGGAAGAAGATAGCAAGTTCTAAGGACTCATAAATTGATGTATTGGGGGCTAATCAGTGCCAGGCATAATTATTAGTTGATGAGTTTAAAACTACCAGTTATAAGCCAAGAACCTATGTCATATCAGTATAAATGCCTAGTAAAATATTGGGCATTTATAAGAGGCAGTCAAACAAAATCAATGGCTGTATTCTATCCTTAGTCAAAGTCAATGTCAGTATCTACAGCACTGTCTCAGTACCTTCCCAGTGCCATAATTATAAAAAATGTAATGATATAGTGAGGTTCTGAAAAAAAATCAAAGACAGTTAAATGATCACAGTGTTGATTGAAGGTCCAAATTAGGAGAGTATATAATCAAAGACCATGGAATTGGAGAGTGAATCAGTCAAGAGACATATTTTGAATGGAAGACATAAAAGAAGCATGATCACCTTACCTCTATTCACCTAGACTTTTACTCTTTAAAGACTAACAACACAGCCATTTTATTTAGCATTATTGTACATCGCACCAATCCAAGCAACGATGATCAAGTACCTTACATGTTTTTTAGGTGGTGAAGACTGGAATTGAGCAAGGGAAAGATGCTGGCTATCTCTCTGAATCTCAGGTAAAGTTGTTCCCTTTCCATTTTTATTACATACAAGAACACCAAATACAAGGAAATGTTTTGTACCACTTAAAGAAGAAGAAAAGGGACACAGGAACCAGCCTCATCCCTTTCACTTTCTGAATTGGTAATATGTCAGATTTAAGTGGTTTGGGTCGTTTTTAAGTTTTAAGTAATCATCGAAGAATGATTACTCTTTGATAATAGGACAAAAGATATCTGAAGAGCTCAGGACAAATTCCAGAGAAAACATTGTACCTCATTGCTTATTACAGTTCACTTCTGTTTTATTCTTTTACATCATAACCAAGTCACATATACATATGTGTGGTAAAATTGAAGCATATTTTATGAATCAATAATTGTCCTCACTGTGTGCATTGTACTCGGTATTTATCACAACTCACTAAATTCATGACCACTGATGGATCTCTACCCGTAGTTTGAAAATTCACTGGTTTATTATATAGAACCTACTGCGTCAAGATTAGTAAAGCATTGATTCTGTAAAACATTGTTTCATATTTTATTAGAACATGATAGCAACTTTATCGCAGGGATTTCTTCCTTAAAATACTATTTGAAACCATGTAATTGTACTAGTAAGTCCTGGTAATATTCATAGTGATATTAGCTAACATCGAGACCCTAGTCATTTTACTAGTGTTCTCATATAATCCTCACAATGCTGTAAAATAGGCATTGTTTTTCCCACGTTATAGATGAAGAAAGCTTCACAACTGTGAAATGGCAGAGCCGGGATTCAGACCCAGTTTTGACACACCCAAACTCTAAATCTCATGCTCCTTACCATTCATTGAGAATTGTTTGTTCTCCGTAGTGAAGGTACTTTTTAAAGGGGTAGGTACCATTTGGGCAGCCTGCTACAGTGGAAAGAGAACTAGAGTTAGAAATCATACTGCTTGGGTTCAAGTTCCATTTCTGCCACTTTGAAGCAGTGTGGCTTTTGAGCAAGGTCACTTGCTCAAATTTTTCTGGGCCTCCTTTTCCCAATCTTTAAAATGAGAGGGTTGGTTGAGATGATTGTGAAGGTCCTTTTGACTCTGATACTCTAGTTCCATGAAAAAGGTTACCATAACCTCTGATGTAGAGAATGAGAGCTCATTTATATTCAAAACCTTTTTCACAGCAGTAGTCAGAAAGTGCTACAGAGGAGAAGAATAAAGAAAAGACATCAGTAGGGGACAGACTTCTGCAGCTCAGGGATCAGTGAGACCCTGAGGAGCTGTGGCCTTGCACACATTAACTCTGCTCCACAGAGAAACCAGACTGAACAAATCCACATCACCAAGACTGTGAAGTTCTACCCTTTCTTATTCCTTTAAATTTCAGAAATTTGGAGAGCTCGCAATGACCAAAGAATCAAAGGCCCTGGTGGGACTTTACCATGGTCAAGTCCTGTGCAAGAAGAATAAATTTGGAGCTCCTCAGAAGGAGGTTAAGTAAGTAAAACTACTTAGGGAAGCCCTTGTGGATTTCACTATGTGTAACTTGTACTTGTCTTCAAAGAGCTACAAAACTAGTTTTATAGCTTTAATCTTGCCATGAACTCCTGTCCTGAGCACATTAGATCCTTGTTTCTACCCAGAACTTTTTCGCTTTCAAAGTTCGATTTGCACTGAGTTTTCTCCAGACCTTTCTGATGGTTCCTATAGAAGCTTTCTTGTCTCACCATTGATGTCTGTTAAAAGCCTGGTTTAGGTCCCCTTTCCCAAACCAAAAGCACACTATGTCCTACTTAATTATCTTGTTTCTTTCTGTGGCTTGAGATACTATCTCTGGGAACTCACCCTGATTGGTAAACCTCATTCTAATTGCTAAAGGCATGTCCTCCTTTTAGCTTACATCCTAAGCATTAGAGATTCTACTTGCCTATTTCATATCTACTCTCTTCTACAAGTCTTTCAGTACTATGCTTCCTAAATACTGTTTTACAGTCAGGGATTTAAGAAAAGCAGCTAATATTTCTACCTTCTCTATTCCTTCACCTTTAATAAGATTTCAATGCAAATAGAAGATAAAATGGGTAAGAGATCTGGGTGAGAAGATAAGATTCTAGTTAGGAGGGCTGGTTTCCAAACACAATATGAAATGCAGTCATAACTACTTCTCCAGCATACATAGTGATCAGTATAAATCTGATTGCATTTGTTCCACGTAATACATTATCTTGCATTCTGGGGCTAAGGTAAATTATTTCCACGTTGCAGAAGAACATTGCTGGCTACTTCACATGCCTTACAGAAATCAAACAAATGAACAGGAACAACAAAGCCACCCGTTCCCCATGTGTAACCTAGATAGAAGGGAGCCAATGCTACCTTCTAATATGTAAGAGGGAGACTTTATTGTAACAGGAAAAAAGGAAGCAAAAGAGAAAAATATTAAGGGTCCTGCAAAATCACAATCCTAAGACACGCTAACTCCCACCCTATCTATCTACAAAAAAATGCTGTCAGTTAGAGACTACACTTTGCAATAGAAGAGGGTACTCTTAAATTTAGAAACCTACTTAGCCACTTCATACTCCTGTCTGCATATAATTCTTATTGTTATGTGCAGATAATTTATAATACCACCTGGAGAAGGTGTTACTATGTACCAAATGGCATCCATATAAAAGTAACATAAGAAAAAAGCAAGCAAGAATCAAAATACTTAAGCTTATGAAAATTCTCCTCCCAGAAAACCACAATGAAGAAGAAAATTTGTAACAGAACACCTCCAAACTTGAATTACATATCCTTAACAAGCATTTACAGATTAAAAAAAAAAAAATCATGAATCAAAATTCAAAAACTGCTAACTAAAATGGATAGAAAAACATGATATAAGAGTTGACTTAACTGGGGAAATAAATTGAAGAAAAGTGTAACATCATATTAAAAATGAAAATAAATTATAAGGTACCCAAGGCAGAATAGGTTGAACTGAAAATTTAATAAAGAGCATGAAGAAAGGGTGTGTACCCCTTTCGACTTTCCCACTTGTCAGTAATACCTCTACTTCTGTCTAGGCCTTTTGACCCTTACCATGGATAATTTTAATTCCTTCTTATTTTCTCTTTTTTATAAACTTTTATACAAAGAATGCATTTCTGTTCTCATTTTTAAAAAACTATTGTAAATAAGATTAAATACTAGATGATACTGTTGGTGCTCCTAGTTGCAGCATAAAAGGGGTCTTTGTGTACGATCCTGTAACTTGCTCTTTTTATTCAGTGGTACAACTTAGAGACCGTGTATACTGGCGCACAGCAGTCACCTCGTTCCTTTTCATCTCCCACTCGTGGATTGATTGCTGGTTTCAAGTTTTCATTATTATAAACATTGTACAACTGTTCACAGCATGTCATCTTGTGCATGATGCATCTCTCTAGAGAATGAGAGGTCGGTCCTAGAATATGTGATTTTTGGTTTTAATGAATTTGCCCTCTAAAGTAGGGGAAAGGGTACTTCATCAGCCATGCCTGAAAGGATCCATTTTTTTGTACCTTCTCCCTGATATGTTACAAATTTTTGTGAGTCTGATGGGGAGAAAATAGCTCATTTTAATTTTCATTTCCTAGATCATTAGGGAGATTGAACATCTTTATTTGTAGTTTCTTTTCATCTTTTGTGAACTGCTTTATATAAGCCCTTGCCCATTTTATTGAGTTATCTTTTTTAATTGACATATGTATATATATTCTTTATATTTATCCAGTAATAATGCTTTCTCTGCTATATAACAGATTTCTTCCTATTCTATGGTTATCTTAATATTGTGCAGTCATTTATCAAACTGATTTTTAATTTTGATGCAATAAACATATCAATCTTTTTTAGCCCCTATTTATATTTCTCTACCCTATTTTCTCATTATCCTCCAATTACTTAACACTAACCATACAAATATTTTCATTATTACAAAACTACATTTGAAATGCTCACGTTGACTTACACATAAACTGGGTTGTTTTCAGTGATCTCAGGCATGAATTAAAATTGGTATAATTCAATCTTCTTGGGTAGACCAATTCTTTTAGACCTAATGAGTTTTTGCATTTAACTTTGAAAATGAATCATTTATTAAAAGTATGTTTTTATACATAAAAATTATTTAAAATATCATATTGTTGTGCCTGCTTTAGTTGGTTTATTGGATGATAACTTGGGCATTCTCCCACTTTTACTGAAATGATCCAGAGTTGTTTACTAAAAGTCTTTTATCCTTGCCTTTCAGGCAGCTAGCCATTCTTGGCGCAGGGCTGATGGGAGCTGGCATTGCTCAAGTGTCTGTGGATAAGAACCTGAAGACTATACTGAAAGATGCTACAGTAGCTGGCCTGGGCCGAGGACAGCAACAAGTGTTCAAAGGGTAAGCCTGCTCTCTCTGCCTGTGCCAGGAGTTAGAATCGTTTTTGTTTTTTGCCGCCACAGGTTCCTTTTTCCTGAACCTGAGTACAGGATACTCCATAGTTAAGCCATATCGCCCTTTTTTTTTAGGAAACACTAATTCTTTCACTTCATTTTGTTAAAGATATTGTAAACCATTAACATTGGAATCCGTATTCTGTGAGTGCGAAGAGAAAACTTTATTCATTAGATATTTTTAAATACCTTTTATTTTATGCTTTGATATCAGACTAGAAATTCTCATGTTTGTGAATTTTAATAGTTTACATGTAATCCTTGTATTGCTATGAAACATTGAAACAGCATGACTGTCTTCATGGAGAGAACAGAGGTTAGGATGTGAGGAAATGACAGTCACTGCATGTTGAAGGTAGGGCTTGGATCAGAACTCCTGAGCTCTGTATTTCTTGACTGACATTGCTGTGGAGAAGCAGTTATGTATGGTTCCACAATGTCTGAGGCTTTACAAGACTGTCTCCATCTTGCCTCTAAATTAATAAAGGGTAAATATTCTCCCTCCTGGCCATCTACCTCCTTCCGCCACACATATACTGCCTGTTTTGCAGCAGGGGAAATTGGAGCAGCATCTTGGTCATACTGGGAATTGGTCTCAGCTCAGTTCTCTGCTCCACTATCATGGACAAGCTGGCTGCACTTAACAGTCTCCTGCATGTGATTTTTAGCTGAGTGAGCATTTTTGCTCCTTAAATGGATTTTGTAGCTTACGCATGTATTTACCCTTTTTCTTCAGAGAAGTTCATATGTTGCTACCATAATGAAGGACCCGGCAGGTTTAATTATTTTGGCAGATTATTGTAAGATAGCAAGGAGTTAGAGTAAAAAGTTCTGATCCGAAAATAAATGGCACGTGCTAGATAACAGCATTGCCCTGAGACTAGCCTGCAAGCGTACCCAAACAGCATTTCATAGAGTCACCCAAGTGAGAAATTGCTACTCTGGAAAGGCTTCTTCCGTTGATCTCTTTGGATCCAGGTGTCTCAGTTTTCCTTTTTGCCTTAGAAGCATCAGGCTCGGATGAATGCCCCTCACCATACTGCTGACCTGAGATGTACACGTTTCCTTCCTCCCTCGGAAATAGTTCCCTTGGGCATTAGAATTAGAGACATAGTCATATTTTGAACTCTAACAGGCATCTTGTTTGCTGACTACTGACATGGTTGTCAGCAACCAGCAGGTTTGAACCCATACTTTTAAGACTGAATACTTCTTTAACTTGTTGCTTTAATTTTTCTTTTGATTATGGAAATTAGATTTTAGTTTCTTTCTTCAATCAGAGGAAAACTCTAGATCATTTCTTTGGAAAATGTGGTCTGATTAAAACCTAAGAGAGCCTGTTTTCCTTGGCAATAAAAAATAATCAGATAAATGTCTGAGTAGCAGGAATCCTTTTTAGCTCTCTCTGGGAAAGAAGAAACCTTGAATTAGTATTTTATGTAATCAGTGCAATGTGCTCCTAGGTGTTGACTAGGAAGTTGATTAAGAATATGAGAAATAATGCTTGGTCTCAGTCCCCTAGAAGGTGACAATCGCAGAATAACAAAATGATACAGAAGCACGTATAAGTGCATGTGGTCTAGGACACAGGTCGGCTGTGTTTCCTGTTGTAGGTAGAGAATGACCAGAGCTGCTCTTTTGTTTTTTTCATTCTAGTATTCATATTTCCTCATCTTGGCAAATTTAACTGTTCATAAGCAACACAGTTTACATGAGTTGGGCGTTTAGAGGCAGCTTGTAGATAGAAAGAATGTGGACTTGTGGGTCAACCTGTCTCTGAAACCTAGTGCCCTGGGTCCCCTAGCACCGAGCTGCTAGACCACAGGTCCTTCTGAGCCTCTTTGAGCAACTTGGCTCCTTCAAAACAGGAGTAATACAAGTACTTCACAGAGAGGGTAAAAAACACATAGCGCACAGTCCAGCCCGTGGACACTCAGTGAACATTAATATCCTTTTCTTCCCCTCTAACTAGGAATGTGGTTTTTTTTCTAGATTGAATGATAAAGTGAAGAAGAAAGCTATGACATCATTTGAAAGGGACTTCATTTTCAGCAAATTGACTGGGCAGCTCGATTACCAGGGTTTTGAAAAGGCCGACATGGTGATTGAAGCTGTTTTTGAGGACCTCAACCTTAAGCACAGAGTGCTAAAGGAAGTAGAAGCGGTAAGTAAGGGCATATACTACTTGAATCCTAGTGTGGTGAGTGGAGGACACAGAGATGGGTTTTTAAAGGAACTGTAGGAAACTCATGGTTCTTTTTACAGGGCTGTTCATTTCCATGCCTAAGTTTTCATGTGAGCTCACGCACACTGCGTATGTCATAAAGGTCACATCTCAGTCCTGCAGGAAGAAAATCAAGTAGCTTATTAACTAACCTAAGCTACAGGGTTTGTTAGCCTTACGTGGGAGTTCAGTTACCCCAACATACAAATAACCTCATGGAGTATAGCCATCACGGAGTATAGCCAGATCTCTTGCCATTTGGGCTTGGCCATAAGCCATAACTAAACTTCAGGTCTAGGCAGCAAAGGAAATAGGGGAGAAACAGTTTATCCAGGCAGGATTCAAATGCTCATTTTGTGTAACTGCTGCATTGGTCTGGATCCCACATATTCCACAAAGCCAGTTCTTGAGATGGGATGACATGAACAAAACAAGTACTTGAAGTAGGTGATATAAAGAGCGAGCCCAGAAAAGAAGAAATGGCAGTAATTCCAGGCATAAGATAGAGCTGGGGCCTAGACTCGCCTACCGTTGGATAAGCAGAATGTGGGTTAATAAATGATGTAAATGAAATGGCACTGACTTGGCAACACTGTCAATGTCTTAAGAGTGGGGCTGTACTCTAAGGGTGCCTGTCTGTGTGAGGACAACCCCTACTCTACTCAAGACTGACCCTAAGGAGGGCTGAGAAACTAAAGGCAGGTAGCTCTGTTTGGGACAGATTCCACTGTGAGACACACATTCTTTAGACCAAGTGTAATGCTGGATTCAGCTGAGGGAGAAAATTCAGAAAAGTGAGGTTTCATTTGTGTCCCATCCGTGCTAAGTAGCATTTCGGCTTAGAGACATAGATGACATTCCCAGGGTTTTGTGGGTCTCGCTGAACCAGTGATAGGTAGATTCCGGAGAGCAGCAAAAGCAGACACAGCCAGAGTGGAGAGAAGAGCATTTACCAACTGACTGGGTGATGGTATTTGCTTTTGGAAAACCTGAGTTTGGGAGTATCAGAATGGAGAAAAGTTTGCTAGTTTTAGTGGTTCAGAAGCCAGTGGTGAAGGAAGAGAAGGAAGAGGGACCACCAGATTAAGAGCAGTGCAGATTTATGAACAAATCAGTGGAGTAGTTCCAACTGAAACATGAAGGTTAAGGGAGAAGAGATGGAGTGGACCCTGGAAGGGAAAGGGAAGGGAAGCAGAGGGGTGTGATGTGACCGTGCAGCAACAGCGGGAAGGAACTAAGGGAAAGGGGTCAGGTAGAGGTGAGAGAGGAGAGTTCTCTGGGAATCACTGCTTTTTAGCAAATAGAAAGAAGAAAAGGGAGGCCAGCTTTGGGTAGAAAGAGTATTACTAAAGTAAAATCCAAAATGTTATGTATATTGTAGTTACTTATATAACATATATGATGCCTTTACTTTTTTTATAAAGCTAGTGAGGTTATCTAAGGTAGGAGATACTCAAAGAATTATTCAGAAAGAGAAGAAAAGATCTATATTTAGAAAATTAAAAAATTTTAGGTGAAAGACCTTTGGGAAGGTATCAAGTTCATCCTCTCATCTGGTCTCTGCTTTCTTTACAAGAAAATTTTAAAGCTAAATTGACATGATACTTCAAGAGTTTACAACTTCTCTTCCTCTCCACAGAACGAAACTAAACTCAGTCCTTTGACATTCTCTATAATCCTTGTCTCCAGACCCCTCATGGTCTTGGTCATCCCCTTTTAGTATCTTCATCATGTCCCAGTGCTCTGTCGCCATGTGACAGTGCCCTTTTGCCATGTAAAAACAGTTCACGGTTCTGCAGTTTGGGCAGGACGTCACAGAGGTGGCTGGTCTGTAACTGCGTGTGGTTTTACTCAGGGTCCCTCATGTGACGGCTTTCAGCCACAAGCCTCGTCAGGGTGCCTCAGTGGTCTTCCACATGGCCTCCCTCACCGGTGGGCTGTCTTCACTTAGTATTCCAGCCTGAACTTCTCTACAGTGTGGTTGCCGCCTTCCAAGAGAAAACAAAAGCGGAAGCTGTCAGGCTTGGCCTGGAACTAGCATAGTCGCTTCTGCCATGTTCCATCGGCGAAAGCAAGTCACAGGCTAGCGCAGGTTCGGGGGGTGGGGAAGAGGCTCTCCGTCTGGATGGGGGAGAGGCAGGCATGCGCCAGGAAGGGAGGAGTCGTTACCAGCTATCTTTGGAGACATTGGCTTGCTCTTCATGGAATGTTACCACCAGCATTGGATACCATACCACATTACAACTTGAGACTGTGTCAGCTTTCTTGCAATCTCACTAAAATCATGGGATCTTTATCACAAGCTTAGTGCCAAGCCAGATCTTGTTCATCAGGTGTCTATCCAGTTCTCTTTCTCCCTTTTACTTTTAACTCTTAATGTAACACTTTTCCTTTATTCCCATGATAATTGACCTTATTTTCAGTGCTGAATGTGTCTTGAACCTTTATTCTTACCTTTGATGTCAGGTTCTGCCTTTTCCAGATTTGCACAAGTTCGACAGGTGTGTCTTCCATCTTTTCATTCAGGCATCTGAATAAAAAAATGAATAAGTTGGGAATGTGGACAGAGTGCTGAGAGGGTCTACATTAGATACTATTCTCCAGATTGATAGATTGATGAAACTAGTAGTTACTAGTATTCGTGTACTGTAGGTTCCATTATACTGGTGCTCTGTTTTTTAGTAACACAGTGTATAAAATGTGATAAGCATGCACGTTATGGCTTCTTATTATAAAGGTGGAGGGCCAGGTGTCATTAACTTTCGGATTTGAAGGCAGATCCAAACAAGAAGAGGATTGACTCCCTTGCTAGATCTTGAAATGAATGAGATTTGATTCAAGGCCACCTTTTCAGTGTTTATCTAAAGTGTCTTATTTACCGAACTGCTGGGATGTAGTCTCTAGGTTAGGATTATGTGACCTTATGATGGCCCGTAACTAGAAAGCTGAATGGTAAAGAAAACAAGGCCAGCACATTCCCCAACAGAAAGGTAATAGTAATGGTCTGGTGAATGATGTTTACTATATGAGCATTCTGGATACCAGAATGGGTTGGGTCCAAGTGTAATGGTCTGGTGAATGATGTTTACTATATGAGCATTCTGGATACCAGAATGGGTTGGGTCCAAGTGTCTCCCATTAGCTTTACTTTGGAGTCTCCTCATTTCCCAGACATACATGACATTAAATGCTTTTTCCCTGCAGGTGATTCCAGATCACTGTATCTTTGCCAGTAACACATCTGCTCTTCCAATCAGTGAAATTGCTGCTGTCAGCAAAAGACCTGAGAAGGTACATTCTGAAGAAAGGAAAACCCTAAAATATTTTACTGCTTCAGGCTCGCTGGATGGCTTAATACATGTGAAAGGACTGGTGTGGCTTATGAAGTGGTTGGGGGTGGCATGTGTTCCCCAAAACTGGGCACAGAGAAACTAGTACCATGACCAGTGTGAGAGGTAGAAATAAGTGAAATACAACTAAAAATACTTTTGTAGTCTTTTATAGGTGATTTGCATCCCTAATGGGTGTTATTGTTCAGTTTCAGACTGTAAACCTACTTTTATTATAATTAGATATGGAAAGGCCCTAAAATAAGGGATGCTCCAAAATACCACTTCAGCTACATAGCAGAATCTGGTGACTGTCGAGGATGGTTTTTGGTTCCAATTCCAGACCCAGAAATGGAGGTGGAGGATCAGGAGGTGTGGGACGTGTCCACCTATGGGTTCACTTAGACCTTCTACCCAGGACATAAAAGGGGTTCGTGTGGAAGCACGTTCAGCAATTATAAACGATGCCTAGAAATTTATCTTTGGGCTTCTGCTCTCTACCAGAGTAATCAAGTGAAAATGAAAACGCTCAAGGAGAAATAAAACACCTCACTTCTCAGGAAGATACTAGTTAGCGTCATCTAACCAGAACCAGCCAAAAGTAGTCAGGAAGTCCAAAAGACCTTTAAAGATCTGCAAAAATTAATACACAGTCCATGTACTAAAAGCACAAAAGCCTAGTTATTCCTATTCTGACAGCTTGCTTGTGCAGCGTAACCTTGTTTCCTAGCAAGATGAGAAGTGATGTGGGGCCTGAGAAAGCAGGCTCAGTGATGGCAGGAGGAGGTCACAGGGAGAAGTGGCGGCTGATGGTGCGACACTTAGGGAACATACAAAAACAGTATAAAGGCGGTTGGACAGTCTCGTCAGGTCACCTCACTCAGAGCACCTCCAGAGCGTTTATAATCAGCAAAGGAAGATCCGTGGTTGCTCCTTTGAGGCCAGCCTCTTGTTCTTCCCAGGGAGTGAAACAAGCATCACACTTTGCAGTCTGGCCTGCCCATATTTTGCATAGCTATTATTACCTGCTTGCCTTATGTCATTTATATACAAGTAAGGCTAAAGGGGCACAAGTTAAGATAACCAACTATCTAGTTTGCCCAGGACTGACAGTTTTCTGCCTACCCCACGCCCCCCGCCACCCCCCACCCCGAAAGTGGACCATTTCATCTAAACCATCAACATCACTAATATAAGTGAGAACCTTCATTCATCCCTGATAAATCTTAATTTGGCCTTTAGCCGTGATTTTGGCACTAGTCATTGGTAGGATCAATTGCCCTTAATGAAAAGCCATAGAAGCAAATGGAAGAAGAGGATTCCAGTAAGCTCTCCCCAAACATACTGAACTTTTGATTGAAGAACCATGGAACCAAACCACTTGACTGTGTCAAGCAGTACTTCCGTGGTACACCGGCCTTTCTCTCCAGGGCTTTCCTAGCAACAACAACAAAAAAAGGATGCTATTAGGTTTCCTCCTCCGCATTAAATCTGTTGGCTTTTTGTCCCCTTGCCAGGTGATTGGCATGCACTACTTCTCTCCTGTGGACAAGATGCAGCTACTGGAGATCATCACCACCGACAAGACTTCTAAGGACACAACTGCTTCTGCTGTAGCAGTTGGTCTCAGGCAGGGGAAGGTCATCATTGTGATTAAGGTCAGGAGCTGTGTGACGGAGCGGCAGATTTGGGAAAGTTTTCTTAAGACTCCTTCTACCTCCAAGGTTGTTTGTAACTATTCTCAGGCAAATATACCAACTTTCGATATGATTTCCCCTGAGTTACCTACAGTATGGACAGTGGTATTAACTGTATCACTGAGTCAGGGTCAGAGTGGGGCATGTCTGGAATGTGGCAGGTTCTTCCAGACAACTCCAGACCTTACAGGTGACTGTGAAGCTATATGCTGTGCTTTTGAATTCAAACCATGCTGCTATTCCTCCCCCTGCAATTTTATTTTAAGGATTCTGATTGAGATAATCACCTTGAATTTTGAAATGATGCCTGTGGAAGGGAGACTGCTTTCAGACTCAGATAGCACCTGCAGTAGAGGGGCCAGTGAGCTCACATTTTATTTTCTCCCTTGACAGGACGGGCCTGGCTTCTATACCACGAGGTGTTTCGCACCCATGATGTCTGAAGTCCTCAGAGTTCTCCAGGTTGGTATTGCTCTCATAATGAGGCATCTTCCACTCCTTAAACATGAGGAACAGGCTTCCTTCTAATACACAGACTCCTGACTCTTCTTCAAGAAGGCCCTTTTGTGCCTCCCCTTTCTGCACAGTGGTAGGAAGTCATGGGCTTGTGCTGCAAAAATGGGAAGAATTTTAGCTCTGCTCCCTTAGCTTCCCCTCTGCTCCATTAGGCTAAAGGCTTCCTGATATGGTCTTCTGTGCCGTTTCTGCATCCCCTTTGAGGCAGGGACCATCCAAAACAGGGCCTACTTGGTCTGCACCTGATTGGTGCTTTGTGAACAAGAAGGAAATGAATAATTTGTTCATCTCCAGACTTTCTTAATGTGCTATAAGTTAAGGAAGACCCAGACTTTCCCCTTGTGGCTCCCTACCTCTTATGTTTCCCTGAGTGAAACAGTCCCAGTCCTGGGTCCGGCCAAGTGGCACCCAGAAGAGAAGTGGGTGCCACACAGGTTGTTTCTGAGAGCTAGCACGGGGAGCCTTGTGGGGGTCAGGGTGGCCTTCCCCTGAGGTCTCTTCTTCACTTCCCATCAGGAAGGAGTTGACCCTAAGAAGTTGGATTCCCTGACCACAAGCTTTGGCTTTCCTGTGGGTGCTGCCACACTGGTGGATGAAGTTGGCGTGGACGTAGCAAAACACGTCTCAGAAGATCTAGGCAAAGCTTTTGGGGAGCGGTTTGGAGGTGGAAACACAGAACTGCTGAAACAGATGGTGTCTAAGGGCTTCCTGGGTGAGTGGCCTCAAAGAAACATAACTGGCACCATCAGTCACGAAGCTCGGAGCAGTTTCTTGAGACCAAAGAATTATGGAAGGCCCATGTGGAAGAGTGTAAAACATAGAGCCCACTGTCATAGAGAACTTCAGAAATTAGTTCAGGACTATTTCTTAGTCTGGGGCTGTAGATTATGGACAAAAGGCAGAATTCTGGCTCTCAGAAGCCCTGCTGCTACCTGGCCCAAGTCATGCCAGATTGACAGGCAATTTCATCCTACTCAAGGCCTCTAGTACATTCATAGTACTGCACTAGCAAGCTTGCATCCAGGTTTTACCATGTTATCTGGCCATCGCAGTGGAGAAAGTAAAACCGCTGTAAATATAGAGTATACAGTTGAGGCCTACCAGAAAGTGGCTCTCTCCTGGCAAAGTAGCAGCAAGATCAGTGGGCATCCTAGAACCTGGGCATCCTAGTGCCTAGTGTTGTGTATCTGGACATTAAAATTTACCCAAGTGGCCTTTCCATCCAGAAACACAGATTTTCAAGAAACAAGATCTTCTTTCCTTCTCTGCAAATTCTTCTGACAACACTAAATTTCTAGGGGTAGCTGAATATACAAAGTCAGGAATACAGAAGAGAGGCAGAGCTTTACAGCAGACTAGCAGAGAAGAGACTTCTCAGGCCCAGGCCCTGAGCATTTATAACTACCTTTTCCTGTTTCTTTTAGGCCGCAAGTCTGGGAAGGGCTTTTACATCTACCAGGAGGGTACGAAGAATAAGAACTTGAATTCTGACATGGATAGTATTTTGGCAAGTCTGAAGCTGTCTCCTAAGTCTGAATTGTAAGTCAATTTGAGTAGCTAGTGGCATGGAAATGTTTCTCATCAGCCCAAAGCTTCTCCGCCCCTCCTCTACCTTGGTTATGGTCACCACACCTAAGCTGATGCCGACATAGCAATTTATACTTTTGCCCTTGTGCACACCACCTCATTCTCTGCCAGGCATCAGGGGAGAACTGCAGCTGAGCCTTGGGAAGATCCCTGCTCCGCCTTCCCTCTGAAGGTTCCAGAGAGCAACTAGAAAGACCATGATCCTGGGCCCCTTCGCCCTCCAAACCTTTTGTTTGTAATTGACAGCTGCTGTTTTGAAAGAGATTATCTACTCTCTTGCAGACTCTATACTAGGTGCTCAGTTTCAGGTTAATTAGGGCAAATAGCCCTGTGCCAGCTTTTTCCAAGGGAAAGGCTGGCCACCTGGCAGCATCATCTCTAGAGTTGGAGGTTCAGTACTGTTGGGCCCCTGCAGCCCTCCCTTCCTCCTCTTCCTCTAGCTGAATGTCTCTCCCGTTGGCAGCTCCTCTGATGAAGACATCCAGTATCGCCTATTGACAAGATTTGTCAACGAGGCTGTCCTGTGCCTGCAGGAAGGGATCTTGGCCACACCTGCAGAGGGAGACATTGGAGCGGTCTTTGGGCTCGGCTTCCCCCCCTATCTTGGAGGTTGGTACTGCAAATTGAGGAGGTGGTTTCCTTTATTCTAGAGCTTGGGTAGCTGTCTGCTTCAGCAAACTCCTGTTTCTCCATCAGGGCCCTTCCGCTTTGTGGATCTGTATGGTGCTCAGAAGGTAGTGGATCGGCTCTTGAAGTACGAGTCTGCCTATGGAAAACAGTTCACTCCGTGCCAGCTACTACTTGACCACGCTAAAAGCCCTACCAAGAAGTTTTACTAGTGAGCAGGCCTCATTCCCTGCTTACTCGCACACTAACCCCAGCTGCCAACAGGGCTGCTGTTCCAGCAGTGTGGCGCCTAGATTTATCAGAGTAACCAGAAGGAAAACAAACTCCGACATTGGCTGTGTGCCTTGATTAAAGTGCCTTCAGCTATGGCCACCTCTCCCTCCTCGTGAAGTCTGGCTGTGTCTGCACTCCATGTTGGAGGGTGGAACGCACTGTGTTGTGAACTTGTAAGCCCTTAGACCCACAGGGGCAGCATCTCTGGAGCCATCTTTGCTGCCTCCCAGGCGGCCAGGCCAAAACGTGGTAACAAAAACCAAACTTATTTATCAGCCTCCCTGCCTGCTTGTCCCTTTTTGTTTCTGTCTTTGCCCTTCTGGTTTAAATCCCCCTTTCAAGGAGTGAACTGGAATAAAGCCCTGTGCTTTGGGAATAAGAACGTGTTGAGAGAGTTCTAGGCAGCACCTTGAGAGAAGCCTTTTAAACCTGCCTGTATTCGAATGCTTTGACTGAGCTGCTGCTTGTGGTGAGGAAGTGGCCCTGGCTAACCAGAGCAGCAGAAGTGTAACAGGTATGAAGGACCAGAATATAAAACAGAATTCTTTCCCTAAACTGCGTCTCTCGTTGCACAGTTCTCTTCTTGTGTGACTCATTCACGAGTACTCCTCAGGATAAGCTGTTTGTGGGAAGGCTGGAGTTAAGCAGAGGAGATAACATTTTCCTGGTCAGTATATCTTGCACATCTTGGTTGCCCTAGAGCATGGAAGATACCGGCACAGCGATCAGGGCAGCACATGTGAGCAGTACAAAGAATGCCTTCACCCACCACCACCTCCACTCTCCCCACACCTGTGTTCTGGGGGCAGCAGAGCCCAGGCTGGGTAAACAACACTGGAGCTCTTAACCAGTTCTGGCAGGAGAATCCATGCTGAGCTTGCATGGAATCGTAATTCAAACCCCATCACTCTGCCCTCCCAACTTTGAGATGGTACCGATTGCTCCTGTCTCTGCACCAGTTGCAAGTACTTCACATATTATCTGGGTCCATCTCTGTAGTTGGGACTGGCAGGTGAGCAGCTAGGCTCTGGCTCCACTGAATATTGAGTTGGTTGCTAGGAAGCCAGACTCTCAAAACCAAATCATCTGAGTTCGGTTTCCCAGATGACCAGGAGGTAGAGAACTGATCTTCTACACCAAGGCCATCAACAGGCTTCCAGATCTGAGAAAGCCAAATCTGAGGCAGGTGTTCGGCCAGTGCAGGAAGTAAACTTGGGTCCTGGCTGGTAGCATGGAACTCTGGATCTTTCAATCAGCAGTAGATAGGTTGCGAATTCATTGAAATAGCAGTGGGAGTTAGAAGGTTCTTGCAGGGTAGGGGCTGGTGGGGGGCTTTTGGAAGGAATGGGGGCCACCAGCTGCCTCTGGGGAGCATGTGAATGGTCTGCATGCACACACCATTCCAAAGTCCTCTACTGCCCACAGGCATATCCACTGGGCCTCCAAAAAAGTTGACACCCAGAATTCCACTTGCACTAGTCTTCAGTGGTCTAGAATTTATTTCACTAGTCCTTGAGGATTCATTAAGTGATCGGCCAGGAAACCCAAGGTCTCAGCATCAGTGTCTGTGCTCTGCTTCCTGACTCCCCTTTCCTCGGGGCTGAGGCAGCCTGCTTGGGGCATGAGCACCAGCATGGCTTCACTACTCTTCAGACAACGATGGAGGAAATAAATATCCAGGCAGGTTAGGTAAGGCAGAAGAGAAAGCTGGCACCTCAGGGGCCTGACACTAAGGAGCATGAGGGTCATCGTAACCCTGGGAGACGGGGACGAGCTCGGAGGGGTGTGTGGCTGCACACGATGGCCAGCCTGCTCTGGGTGCAAACTGGACCACCATGCTCAAGGCCCAAGGCACCATGACCTGCCTGACGCATGTGAGCCAGTGCAGGGTGACTGAGTTCCAGGAGGAGGGGAAAGGCAGGTTTTCCCAAGCCACCATGCTTTCTCACACATGTCCCATCTATGCCAGTGACAGAAAACTAGGAAAGGACACCAGGTGTTTGGCAGTCAAGTGACAGGGCCAGGAGACAAGTGGAAGCAAGCATGATGGAAAACCACTCGACTCAAAAATCAAGGAGCAGCCAACTTAACCTGCTCTTCCAAGGAGTCATTCTTCGCAGACTGGACCCACCGCAGCAGTCTGGAGGGCTAGATGTAGTGAGAACTAGGGCACTAGACATTAGGGGAGCATCTGCCTGCTAGATAAGTGATCTCCAAAGTCATCACCCACGGACTAGAACCCAGAGGTGCAACCTCTAAGGTGTAGCAGGCATGGGCTTGTACTTGATGCACCTGTTCTCAGGGCCAGGGACCTAACTCATGGGAGCAGAGGGGGATGGGAGGGGCATCCCGGAGGTCCCAAAACCAGCACCCTGACCCTGGGGCAGCTTAGGCCAAAAGCCCATGGAGCACAGAGGTGAAAGGGCACTTGGGGGAATTTGTGCTTAAATTATAGACCATCTTCCCTTGTCTCTAACCTGAACCTAGAAGCAGAAGAAGTGCAAGAGTCTGTGAAGCTCTGGAGCCAGGGTATAGGAAGGTGAAAGGTCACCATGAAGGCCAGCTTTTGACCCCACTGTAGGAATCTCAGCAAATGCCTCACCAGGCCTAGGTGCACACCGGGGCCTCCAGTCATCTGTGCACATACTCTTCCTGGTCCCCAATCGGGTCTGACCCCAGAGGATCCCATTTCCAAACATGTCTCCCCTGGATTCACTCTGAGTGGCTACCTAGCAGCCTCGGTCTTGGCACAGATCCTCCCCACAGGCAGAACCTGCCTCTGGGAGTGCTGTCCCCCTGCAGACTCACAGCTGGCCCCAGGCCTCTAGGCCAGCATTCCAGTTGCGGAGCTACAAGCTGAGGTCAGATCTTGGGCCGCCAGCCTTTGATGAACTGCATGATCTTCTTGACCTGCAGCTTGGTAAGGTGGAAGTCGTCTGCCAGGATGTCCTCACTGAGCTGCACAAAGATGCTGCCATCGATGCGTTCTCGGGCAAAGAAGCTCACCACGTCCTCTGAGAGCCCGATGAAGCGCAGACTGCGAGAGACCTCCTCCAGGGACAGTGCAGAAAGGTCAGCAGGGGGCTGCCAGGAGGAGGCATCCCGGCCTCCCCAGCCTGTGGTCCCATCCCGGGGACTAGCAGGAGGCCCTTCTAGGCGCCCTTGGGTGAGAAGAAGTCGTGCTGCACCTGCCTCGGGCCCCTGCAGGGCCGCTGGTGACAGTGGGGTGGGGACCTGGCGCAGAACCAAACCTTCAGGCTCAAAGGTCTTGGGGGGTCCAAGCGGTGAAAGGCGGGGTCCAGGTCCCCCCACAGCTCTGGGCTCCTGACAACGCAGCAGCTCAGGCTCTGGAGAACCACCCTGCCCCAGCTCGAAGGGGTCAAAGGGCTCTAGGGCTGGTTCCTGCCACTCAGAGGAAGAGGAGGAAGAAGTGGGACAGGAGGAGGTGGGAGCAGCTGAATAGGCCTGGCCTGGTGAGCCTGGGCCTGGGGAATAAGCAGGGCTGGAGGTAGCCAGAGGACCCGAGGTGCTTGTGGCCCAGAAGCACAGGCAGCCGGAGGGCCGGAGGGGTAGGCAGGCCCAGAGAAGGGGTTGAGAGCTCCAAACGGAGCGAAACGTTTCTGGGGTGAGAGGGCTTGAAAACGGGCGGGCAGCTGTGGTAGGTCCTGACAGGGGTGTCAGCCCCCAGGAGGGAGGCAGCTCGACTGCTCAGGGGCTCTGCGAGGGCCCGGGAGGCCTGGTTGGGCTGCGTGGTTGAGGGCAGGGGTCCTGGGGGTGGGCGGCTGGAGGACTCGCCCACTTTGCAGTCTCCCCAGGTGCATGGGTAGCAATAGAGGGAGTAGGCATCTGGTGACGGGGAGCCACTGCCACTGCGGGAACCCGCCCTGTGGGCAGAGACAGATACATATGGAAGGGTAAGACAGAGCGAGAGGGAAACGCGACAGGGTCACACACACGACACTGCAAACCACTGCTCCGCCAGGTCCCAGAAGCTGCCCTCTGATCTTAGCAACACTGGCCCCTACCCCCAGTCCCCAAGGCCTGAGGCCCTCTGAGATTGCCCTATGCTTTCTTCAGGCATCTCCCACCCCAGGAAAAAGTAAACGAAATTGAATCGCTTAAAAATTTTAAAACCAAGGAACACTCCATCGTGTGGCTGGCTGTCTGGAGGGAACCAGAGCAATGCTCCCATCCAACCCTCAGCGTTTAGGAAAGGAACAAACTGAAGCAAAACAGTGAAGAGCAAGGGACAGGGCCCAGGCCCCTGGACCCCACATCCCAAGGTCCTCCCCTCAGGCCTGCTCGGGGACCTATACCCCTGGAACCCCCAGCCGAAGTCTTCCTCTTTTCTTGGCACTGGCTCCCGCTCTGCCCTACCTGCCTCAGTTCACCTTAGGGAGACCCAGAACCAAGAGAAGGAAGGGGCTCACCCATCCTGGAGGCCAGAGGAGTAGTAGGAGAGGCTGGAGCTGGGCGAGTGGACAGGCTGCAGCTTGGGGAAGCGTGGGGGCACCGGGGGGCTGCCCGAGAGCCGGCCACCGCCATTGCCACCCCGGGGAGGTACAGGTGGGGCATTAAGCAGCCGGCATTCCTCCTTCACCTGCAAGCAGAGAGCCATGGCTCCAGCCCCTGTCCCCAGGCAGCCGACACTCCTCACCTTCCCCTTCCTGAGCAAGGGGAGCGTCTGGGACTGACGCTTTGGCCCACTCTGCCAAGAGGCTGCCTTGCCCTACACTCCACTTCCTCACCCAGCCGCCCACCCACCCACCCTCCTCATCTCTCCAGCCTGTTTGATATGTCGAGAGCCCACAACATATGTGGTCTCCTACTGCCCTGGAAATCCATCACGAATGTAAGAAAAAGAATATGGAAGTAGATCAAAAACAATCATAAAAGTAGACATTCTCTCTTAAAGAAAAAGGCACGGGGTCAGGGGAAGGGAAGGAAAAGTATCTGCCCTCTGGATCCCTTCCTTGTAGGTCAAATACGCAACGTGGACCCCATGGGATGTTAATAGGTGTTGTCCATATTCTGTGGACAAGTTCGATTGGGAAATTCTACATTGAACAGATAAAGTTTTCCTTGGTGCAAAATTTCTCAGAGCCTTTACTAGGCCCAATGCTCTGCAACTCGAAAGCGAGAGTGGAAAGCTGGAGTCCTGCACACACTTTCTAAACGTATCTCCCCATGGACGCTCCTGTTCACTGGACAACTTAAGGACTTCTGTGAAATGCTCTGGGGAACGGCGGTCTAGACCCATCGCAAGTTTTCTGAGGCTGGCGACCTACCGGCATCTCGGTCCCACAACTCCCAATGCCACAGTCCCTGGTACACGAATGTTCTTGCGACCTTTCCCCCTTTTTTTTCCCATTCCCTCACACCTGGGCCACCCTGTCACACCCTCCAAGGACTGGAGGCCCAGGAGAACTTGCTTTTCAGGCCCAAACCAGGCCCCCGGGCTGGGTCCTGCCCGGAGGATAGAGCGACGCTCAGCACCCTGCCTACATCGTCCCCGCCTCCACCGCGTCCACTCACCGCCTCAGATTTGGGGGGGACAGGAGGCGGCGGTGCCTCGCTCTCCAGGCGGGGCGGCCCCACGGCCCCGAAGGAGATGAGGTCGGGCCCCGGGGGCGGTCGGGTCCGGCCCTCGGCGAGGCCTTCGGCCGCCTTTGGTGCGCCCACAGCTCCTCATAGGGATCTCGGCGGGCGGGGCCGGGATCCGGCGCACCCGCCCAGTCGGGGCTCATGTACTCCTGGTCGCCGTCTCCGGAGGACCGGGGACACGGGCGGGCGCGGGGACCCGCGGGGGCGCGGGCAGGCAGAGGCGCGCGCGGCGCGGGCTGGCGCACTCGTCGGCCAGCTCCGCCGGCGCCTCGCGCACGGCCGTGGAGTACTCGTCGGGGTCGAAGCGCTCGCGGCAGTAGGAGGCGCTGTCGCGCACAAGGCGCTCGACGCGCGGGTCCCCCGCCAGCAGGCCCTGCGGCAGCGCGAAGCGCGGGGTGTCGGTGAGCAGCAGGAAGTGCAGCGGCGCCGGGCCCTCGCGGCGCAGCGCCAGCCCAGCACCACCGTCTTGGAGATGATGCTGACCAGCTTGTAGCAGTGGCCCTCCCGCACCGGGTGCAGGTCGTAGGGGTTGCGCGGCGGCCGACTGGGCACCAGCACGTTCACGGGGAGCCTCACGCGTTCGATGATGGCGCGCACCGTGTGCTCGCCCTCCTGCATCTGCAGCTCCAGTGGGCTGCGTGTGCTGAAGCGGCCCTGACACTGGAAGGGCAGGCTCAGGCTCTCGTTGGTGCGGTGGTTCATGCAGATGAGGCAGGGCATCTTGCCTTTGACCGGCCTGGCACTCCCGCCTGCGGCCCCAGCGCCCCCTGGGCCACCCACCCCGGCCAACGCCCCTGCCCGGCCCAGCTTGCGCAGGAGGGTGGTGAAGCGCGAGCGCTCCTTGGTGGTCTTGGCGCACAGGATCTCCGCCTGGCCCATGAGAGTGAGCTCGTCGCCCGCGTGCAGCGTGAAGTTGTACACCTCGCTGTCCTCGCTGAACTCGCCCGACACCACCTGGGGATCCCAGAAAAAGCAAGACGTTACCCAGGGCCCCAGAAAGCTAGCCCTGTGAGTACCTCCAGGATGCAGGAGGGCAGTGCTCCTCTTGGGGCCTTCCCAGGGCTGAGACCAGATCAAGATCACTGGACTGAGGGGTCAGAGACCCACGTTCCATCCTGCAGAGGCCACATGGTGGCTGTGCCACCATAAATGAGTTACCTCCGTGGGTCTTAGTTACCTCATGTAATAACTTAACTGAAAGAGTTGCCGTAAGAATTAACTAGACTATCTGTTCAGTGACATACATTGAAAATAATTCAACAAATGGTAACTTTTATCTTTATACGTTGGGTGATAATGCTCCACCCATTCAATAAGGCTACTGAGAAATGAATGGATGGATAAGAAAAGGAGTTGTAAAGAGCTATCTGTACACAAGTTGGGTGCTGTGTACATTGCACAGGGACCCCTACAACCACCACCCCCACTAGTGGATGTTAGACCAGGCTGCCCTGAAAGGTCTCCAAGTCAGAGCATGACCTTCCACACACTTCCTCCTGCTTCGCCACCGTTTTCAGGAAGTTCTGCTGCCCAGTGGGTCTGATGTGACCCGATTGTGCCAAAGGCCCTCAAGGGGCTGCCAGAAGGCACACCAGGACACCTTCTACCTCCTGGAATCCTAAGGGCAGCCCTCCAACCAGGGTCAGGGAAAGGACAGCATGGGACACCATGCCTGGTGCGAGAAGGACTGACCTTGACACTGAAGGTTATGGCTTCCATCACAAAGATGCGGTCAGGGAACACACTGGCCACCTCCTCCACGCTGCTGAAGTACCTCACTGGCTCCCGCACATCCCGGGCCTGCTCCAGGAGCTTGAACTTCCCTGCACAAGAGGGAATATAGGTCGCTAGGGTGGGCCTGCTTGCTGGAAGCATGGCCTGCATCCCAAGAGACCTCACCGCCCCTACTGTTGTTCCCTTCATCTCAGCCGGCCCCTGTGGAACCGGAACTCAGCGGGGCAGAAGGGCAGGTTTGCACCAGCATAGGGTGGAAGAAGCTGGTCAGCTGTCTCAAGCCTATGAGGCAGTGAGCACAGATCCCTAGCAACTAGACCCCAGACCGCACGCCGCGGAGACCTGTGGCTGTGTGATGAGGCTAGCACCTGCTTGCCCAGAGAACCCGAAGTTCAAACTAGCCCCCAACCACTTGGACACAGAGCTGACCTCTGACCAAGCATCCCTGTGGCATTGGGGATGCTGGCTCCTAGCTTGGTCCCAGCCCCACTCTGACTTGCTATGACCCTATACAAGTGCCTTCCTCTCTCTGGGCCTCTAGGTCCTCTTCTGAGAAGGTTGGAGCAGATTATCTCGGGCTCTACCTGGACCTGCCATCCTGTGCATCTACCTTGGGTTGATGATCCACACGGATGCATTGGGCAGACCAGGGGCCCATTCCCGGGCCTTGGAGGCCTGAGAGGAGCCACTCTCACCCTAGCTCTGTTCTCAGATCCTGTCCTGATCCAACATCCAGCCCCACTATTTCAGAGACCTCTGATCTGAGCCCAGTAAAACCACCTCCCTCAGACGAGGCCTTCCCAACCTGCAGTCCAGGTCTACATGTATTTTGGCTGGCTCAGCAGATGCCCCCTGGCAGACGCAAACTTTAAAGAATGATAATCCATAGAGCTGATACCTCTGTGTAACTGTCTCACCTCCCTGGCCACACAGCCTGTATGTGCCCACTACATGAGCACAGGAGCAGGCTGTGAACTGCCCTGGGTCTGGAAGAACGGCCTCTTCTCAGCCCTCACTCAGAAGGAAGAGAGTCTTGAATTGGCAAGGAGACAACAGGTTAGGAGAAGACGAGATGACTCTAGCTCCTGTAGTCTTCCTGCTGGTTCCTTCAGTCATAGGCCATTGATTTATTCATTCCACAAACATTTATGGAGCACCATTGTATGCCAGACACTGAGCTGGGCCCAACAGTGGGTACAAATCTGGGTCAAATACAGTCTGCCCGCAAGGATTTCCAGATCTGGTGGGTATGACAGTGAGCACCCGATGATGGCAGGATGTGGCAAAAGAGCTAGAGGATAGTTAAGTCGGGGGAAAGCTGCCTGACAGTCTGAGGGTACCTTAAGAATGAAGAGAGTCTTATAGAACAGACATTCCACATGGAAGAAAGAGAATGAGCAAAGATGGAGTCACAAAGGCACACTGCTTGCCCCAAACGATGAGTGCCTGGCGTGTAGGACTTGAGAGTGATGACAGGTAAGGTAAACAGAAACTGGATTATAAAAGGCTCTGAATGCCAAGAGGCCCATGGAGGGAGACTCATCAGACGAGACAACTGATAAGGGCCAGGTAGGGAGGAAGGGACTCAGGCCACCAGCCTGGACAGAAATCAAACCAGCACAGGTGTTAAGCAAAACTGGAAACCTGGAAGAAACAGGCTGTGGAGCAGGGGTTTGAGGAACCTGGTCAGAAGTACAGACTGAAGGTCACCAGACCACAGGAGGCAGCTGCAGGGGCAAGGCAGGTAAGATGGCTCGGAGAAGATGAAGAAAAGAGGGTCTTAACCCTGTGGGGGACCCTCTTCCCAGAAAATACCCAGAATGTACTCCTAGCATGAACATACCATTTTGTATACAGTGTCAGGGGTTCCTGGAGGCCCAAACCCAGCCAGAAACCCAGATTGAGACACTCCCACCCCATGCACAGTATGAAGAGCAGAGGGTCAAGGGCAGAGTCTGCAGCAGCAACATCTAGGAGCAGAAAGAGAAATAAGAGCCAAGAAAGAGAAGGGAAAATGCCCGGGAGAAGGCTGGCAGGAGAGTCTCTGGGTGCAGCCCTAACCACTCTGAGACCCGGTGGGAAGAAGCCTGAGATGTGCCATAGGCCTAGAGGGGAGCAGGAATAAACTGGGGAGGGGGCACGGCAAGAAGCAGTGGTCTGAGGTCGGGTCTACTACCATCCAACAGTGAGTGGCCCCCACTCCGCACCCTGTCTCCTCCCCCATACCCACATACAAACCCCCAACCACAAGCAGCCAGCCAGGGAGAAATGCCCACTGCCCCCTGTGGGGAGAGCTGGAGCCAAGTCAGGGCTGGAGCCCGAGGAGGATGTGGCAGGGAAGATCGATGTAACCATGGTAGCCAGCACCACCCCCTCCAAGGCAGCCTGGAGCCCGGCACCGCACCGGTCATTACAGCTGGGAGGAAGGAAGGAAGACCTCCTGGGAGTGATGCTCTGGCCGCTGGAAGCCTTTACCTCCCCCTGCAGCCCTGCCTGCGGGGATGGGGAAGGAGAGGGCGAGCTTCCTCTTCTGCCTCCCCCTACCTGAGACCCAAGGTCCCCGGGGGTCTCCCCCAGTCGGCCCCTCCTCCCTGCCTTCCTTTCCCAGAACACATCTGAGCTGGCCTGAAGGTCCCTTCTAGCCTGAAGCAGGCTTGCCTATCACCCTACCTCCCAGTACTTGACCCGTGCAAATGCTCTACAAAAAGTGGTGGCTAAACGCACAGTGTGGAGTCAGACAGACCAGGTTGAATCCCAGCTCTGCCACCCACCAACTCTGTGACCTTGAGCAAATCATTTCATCTCTCTGAGCTTCAGTTTTCTCACCTATAAAGTGGAAGCATGCTATTTAGCTCCCCAGAGCCCGTCGGCCGGCGCTCTGCCCAAGCTCCACAGGGCATGCAACCCGCACTGGGGAAGCTGCCTGGCTACGGACCGGGCAGGGTGGGAGCTGTCTCAGAGAAGCCAGGCATCCTCACTCCCTGGGCGGTGGGCTATGGCCTAGAGACCCAAGTCACCGGGCAGCAATCCCAGCGCTGCTGCCCTCCTTTCGTCCAGCCTTTTTCAAGGCTCTTTCCGAGGTCCACAGCCAGCCGACCTTGCCCGCCCACACAATTATTAATTCATTAAGAAGAACCAGCAAGGAGCTGCGGACTCAGCTTCCTCTTAACCGGAGGCCCACTCAGCTCCTCCTCCTCCTAGGGGGCTTCAGCCTCCCCTCTAGCATCTGGGGCAGGCCAGAGTCACCCACGGGAAAGGTGGGGATGGTACTGTGACATCCCTGAAGCCAGCTGTCACCCCATGACCCCCTCCCTACACATGTACTCAGGGGGCACCAAAGAACATGGGGGGAAAGGACTAGGAATGGCCTGGCCCGTAGTTCCCTTGAAGGCTCTGTGCCTTGGTTTCCCATATTTTTAATGACACAAACTGAAATGACACAGTCCCTGAAAGTCACATTTCTGTCATGAGGACTTTTTCTAATTTTTGCTTTTTTTATCCCAAGAAGACCTGGGACCTTGCACTGGACCAATGGCAGATAATCAGGCTGGGAAGTTTGTAGCTTGGGCAGGCCCCGTTAAGGGCTCCAGGCCCAGGGGAGAGCCCAACACCAGCTCAGAAAGACACAAGTTTCCTCAGCTTTTAAATGAGGTGTGGGGCTTTGGGGGTACCAACTTCACAGGGTTGCTGTAAAGAGCAGAAGCCATGTAAAGGGCTGAGTCCTGTCCTGCTGGCTCGGGAGATCCAGGCAAAGCCAGAGGGGGAACAGTGATATTCGTGAGAAAGGGACTGTGAGCCTTCCCAGCTCAAAGGGTCCCCAACCTTTGTTAGGGTGGGGGAGAAGGTAGCAGTTAAAATACAGAACTGGGAAAGCTACTGAAGCTCTTGGGGCTGTTTCCTTGTGAGTTAAATGGAGTTGATTAGACTTTCTCATAGGGTTGTAAAAAGGATGAAATGATGAAAATGCTCAGCCCGGTGTTTGGAATGCTGTGGGATTCCTGAGTTCGCATGGGGCCAGCTCTAGGATGGGGCCACCAGACTCCCATCTCTCCCACATTGTGGACAACAACCCCGCATTCCTGGTGTGGTACAGCACAAGCCCAGGAGTCGGGGGACCTTGGTTCTGGCCCCTGCTCTGCTCCTTTCTAGCTGTGAGACCCTGGGCAAGTCAATTATCTTCTTAGGTATAGGCCTTCTGTTTCATCATATGTAAAATGAAGAGCTATACTTTCTTTTTTTTTAGCAGGATAATCCTTTCTTGAAACACAACCTTATATAGGATATCAACATCATTAACACAGATTAGAGCAGAAGTGCATTAGCGTAATCTTATTTAAAAGTCTAAAATTTTTAACATTCACTTATAAAGTCAATGAAAATAATGAGTTTAACACAAAAATTGGGGGGAAACAGGATTAGATCTGAAAGATGGGGCCAGATTATCAGCCCGAGCATCCCTCTGTCTCTGAAGGTTTTGGGGTGCACAGTACTGAGCAGATCCTGATAGGAGGTATTCTTTTCAAGAGTCTGTATGAACAACGGTTAATGAGGCAGTTCTTGGTAATATGGAAAGTCTAGCTAAGATTAAAGCTTGATTTGTAGCAGTTCGAGAGTGTGAGTGTTTTTTTTTAATCATTAGTTTAAAATCTATTATAAAATAAAATGTGAATCTAAGGTTTGTAACCAGAAACCAGGGCTCCACACAAGAGTATAAAAACCACTGGGCCCTAACTCTAACCCTCACCCTAATCACCACCCGGCCCCCTCCTGTCCTCACTCATCCCTGTGGCTCCAAGGAAAGGCTGGTCACCAACAGCTTCCCCTGCGCCTTTCCTATCCCCTACCCTCCAGCCTACAACCCACCCCTCCCCTTGCAGCTTTACACCATCTGTCCCTGGCTGGCACACCTGGGTACTGCAGGGGGATGTCAATCTTGGGCCCGATGACATAGTGGCCTTCCTCCAGGGTGTGAGCTGTCACCGTCGTCCACTGGCGGCAGGAGTGAATGAGCAGGATGTCTCGCTCACTAACGCCTTCAGCATACTCCCCTGGGAGGGGAAAGGAGGATAGAAGAGGAAGGAAAGAAAAAGAGAACATTAGGAGGGGCAGAAAGGAGCAAGACGACCTCCTCACCTCTTCACCAAGACCCTGCCTGGATCAGCTCCCTGTGATGCCTGTCCAGGTCAGCAATGCTCAAGGGACAAGCAGGCCGCCAGCTGTGTCCTCAGGGCTGAGTCAAAGCCTGTCTCTCAGGGCTCAGGCTTTCCGTGGGCCCCGACAACCAGCCCAGCCACTGTCCTTCAATCCTCATTTGGCTGGACTGCCCGCTATCCCAGGTCCTGTGCTGGGGCCAAGGGCTCCTAGCAGATGAACCCAGTCCCTGCCCTCCAGGAGCCATTAGGCTCATGGGGAAAAGGAAGAGATGTGAACAGAGAATACAGGCCAAGTCTGAGGCACTGAGTGGAGGGTGTCTGGACTCACAGAAGGAAGCAGCAAATTAGCCCAGGGTGGGGTGAGGAAGAGAGACATTACTGAGCAGCAGACTTGAGCTGAGCCCCAGAGTTCTCAGCCCTCAAGGCTCAGGCCAGGCAAGGAGGGTCTTGTTGGGAGAATGGAGAAAGCCGAGAAGGAGCTGTGCATTATAGGTCCCGGCTGTGAGGGCGCCCCCAAAACCATGAGTCGCCTGGGCCAGGAGAATGGCAGGGCTTAGAGGTGCTGATTCCAGCTCTGTCATGGGCAGCCCCTTCCCACCCACTGCTCAGGCAGTCTTGTGCATTTAAGGCACCTCAGAGGAGAAGGGGGGAAAGTCTCAGATACTCACTAACCCCATCTCAGGGTAGCTGCTTCTTGGCTCTTCCTTTGCCAGCCCCTCATATTCCTAGTCTTTGGAACACAGCAATGCTGGCTGGAGAGGGTGGATTTAGAAGCAGGAGGGGGGCTAGTCCCGTGGAAGCTGCACTGGGGCAAAGGTGCCGGGAGGGGCTAGGCTCGGAGGCTCCAACCCCAGCAACCGTTTCCAGGGGAGCACGAGGGGCTGGCCCAGCTTCCAGGAGGCCAGTGGAGCTGTCTCCTGGCTGCAGCTGGTAGGCAGGGTGGGGGTGGGGGACACCTCCTTCCCAGCCCATTCATACACAAAAAATTTTGCCATCCAACCAAACGACAAATGGTTTACTTTGATGGCTGGAGGCTCCATGAAGTGTGTACATTTGTGAGGGACGGATGGAAGGGGGCAGCAGAATGTGTTCAGGACCTGTGAAGAGGCCTGGAATCCACTGTGTGTGTGTGTGTGTGTGTGTGTGTGTGTGTGTGTGTGTGTGTGTGGTGGGCTACCTGAGCCTTCCTCCTCGGGCAGAGAAAGAGAGAAAGCTCCTCTACTCTGCAACCTCCTCTTAGAGCTCTAAGCCCCAGCCTGCCCTCCTGCCTATCCACAGCCATAGCTTATGGCCACCAATAACTGAGCCAGCACAGCCACCTGGCCTCCAGTGACAGGGTCTTGTCACCCCAATGATATAACTCAGTCGCACAGCCCCACTAAGGGCCCCTTCTAAATGCATAAGGCACACAGAGACCGTCACGACCTCAAGACACACTTTTGATCACATATTCACGCTCGTCATAACCACAGCCATGGTCACCGCTGTCACGGACTGATAGCTGGGCCATCGCACGTTTTGCTCATTTGCTCATTCAGTCATAATCTTTGTTAGGAAGGATGACACCCCACCCCCACCCCCCAGGAGCAGGCAGCCCAGTGGGAAGACAATACACGGACCATTATAACAGGTGCACATAGTAGGAAACAAGACAGAGGTGCCAAGGGAGCCCAAATAGGCCTGACCGCCCTGAGGAACTCGGAAAGGACATTCCCCCGCCCCAGGAGAGCCAGATGCCAAAGAGGATGTGTGGGAAGTGGCCAAGCAGACCCTAGGGCCAGCACATCCCATTCACACGCAGGCCCTACAGCCTTGCTGGGGACAAGGAGTCTCGGGATTACAAGCTGATGATGCGGAGAACAAGACGTTGGACTGCGGGGCACCCCTGTCCGACGGGTGCGGATGCTCACTGTGCGGACTTCTGGCCTCCGCCGGTCGGAGGTGGGGCTGCCGGGCCCCGCGGAGAGGAGAGGAGCCTGTGGCCGCTGGCCCTATTAGCATTCAGGGAAGCGAGTGTGCCAACGCAGGCCAAACCCCTATTCTTCTCACACAAAAACCCCCGGCCTGGCTGCCAGCCCCGGCTCCTGCCCCTCCCCCAGCCGAGCAGCCGCCCCCCCCCTCCGCCCCCAAACAGTCCCCTTGCTCCATGCAGCCTCCAGGCGTCCCCTTTCGGGCCCCGTGCACCCTCTCATCAGCAGAGCAGCCCTGGTCCCCGGCCTCCAAAGAGACGTGGGGCAAGATGTCGGGGACGGCCGGGGTTGGGGGACACACCCGGCAGGAGGACTCGCTCATTCGGGCCTCTTCCCGAGGTGGCCTACTCGCCTGGGACATGAGGTGCTCCCAGAACGCGAAAAGAGGGCGCGAGAGAAGGGTCCCAAGAGGGGCGCGAGCGGGGGCTGGGGCGGCGGCGGTGGGAAGACAGAGTCCGAGGCCCCAGGGATGCGGGAGGATCGAGGTGAGAGGCCGGAGACAAAGGGACGGAGGGGGGCGCGGCCCGGGCCAGGGTCTGCGGGAGGGGCGGGGGGCGCGGGGGGCGCACCGACGGGGCGGCCGCGGTGGCTCGGCCCGCTCCGGTTCCAGCCCGGCCAGAAGATTCGGTCCCGTGCCGGACCCCAGTCCCTGTCCGGGCGTCCGTTCCTGAGCCCGTCCGCGGGGCCCAGAGGAGGCGGACCCTCGGCGGGGGGCCCCCGGTCTCCGGGGGTGATGCGCTGCGCGCAGCCCGCGCCGAGTAGCGGGAGGGCAGGGGCCGCTCCCACGGACGCGCTAGCACCTGCCTGAAGAGTCCCCGATGCCCCAGCGGACCCCCACGCGCCCCTCCCAGCACCCCGAATACCTGGACCGAGGCAGGCGAGCGTCGGCAGGCGGCAGCGGCTGACGATGAGGTCGAGCGGGAAGGCGCCCATGCTCCAGCGCAGGCCGGCCAGCCCGGCCGCCAGCTTCTCCATGGCATGGGCCCCCCGGGGCCGCCGTCCCGGGGCCCCGACGGCCAGTCCCGCGCGGCCCGCCCGGGCTCCCGCGCCCGCCGCCACCTCCTGGGGCCGCCGCGGCGCTCCCCGCCTGCGGCCCGGCCCGGCTGCGGGCGTCACGTGGCCGGCCTCCCCGCGGGGCGCCGGCCCCGCCCCCGCCCCCGCTCCCGGCCCCACCCCCCGGCCCGCTCCCGCGGCCGCCTCCAAGTCCCGCCCCTCTCCAGGGCCTCGCGGCCCGCCCCCTCGCCCCAGCGCCCAGGTGACAGCCGGGGACTGAGGGCCCCGGCGGGAGCCCGGAGGGAAAACCGAGACGCGAAGCTGCATCTGTAGGATCAGTGGGTGGGGATCGGCCTCCCTTAACGCGCCGAGTGGGTCTGGCCCCCCCTTTCCCCGCCGGGAGCGTCACCTCTCTTCACCCCACCCCCCTTCCCCCGGTGCCGTGGCCTCCAGGAGTCGCCGCCCACCCCAGGCCAGGTCGTGCTCCGCTTCCCAAGGCTCCTGCCCTAAATTCAGCGGTCGCTGCCCCTGGGACATGTTTCATCTCCAGCTTCACGCAGCCCGGCGAGGCCGCCTCATTAACCCCATTTAGTGAGGAGCAAACTGAGACTCAGAGACGTCAAGCGGCAGCCGGAACTTGAACCCAGACCTGACTACAAATCCTCCTGCCTTCCCCGGTCGCCGCCCATCCAGGCCCCATGTAAAGCACGTTCCAAGTTCCCAGCGTCTGCTCCCCGATTGCACAAGTCCTGTGAGCCGGGGAGCGCCCGCGGACACACACACGCAGCACGCAGGCTATGCTCACTCCGTTCCGCAAACCAGGAAACAGGCGTAGGCGCGGACCCCCTTGGTGGAGTCCTCTCTCAGGCGGTCCCTTCTCTCATTCTCTTAATTGGCTCTTCCTTTTCTGCTCTCCTCACCTCCTCCTGCCAACTCCTCTTGTCTTCAGCCTCGGAGTTCCTCCTGGGAAGCCCTTCCCAGCTGTGGTGGTGTGAGCCCTGCCGCCCTGCCAGAGGACTTCCTTTGGGTCCTCGTGTCTGTGGTGGCCTCTGCAGCAGGTCAGGGGCTGGGTAGGCCTGTGGCAGGACAAGCCAACAAGCGACGGCTGTGTGGCCTCCAAGAAGTTGCTCCTTAAACAGCCTCATGGACTCCAGTCCTCACCCTAGGGAAACCCCATACAGAGGTATACCCAAAACCCTCTCTTCCCAGGCAACTGACATCCCCCCCCTCATATGACCGGAATCCCAAGAGAAATGGTATCAGATAAGATGAACACAGCTTCTCAGTTCAGATCACTCGTTCAATCTCCATCTTTTGCAGAGGAAAAGAAACCGAGACTCCGAGAGCAGAAACGCTTTGCTGCAAGGTCACACAGCAGAGAAGAAGCAGAGCTGTGATTAGAAGGCGGGCCCCTCAGCCAGTGCTAACTCCATACCCCTGCCTGACCCAGAGCACCTGGCCCAGAGCACCACCTGCCTTACCCTGTCTACTGTGGGGGAGGGGGAGGCTGAGAAGCTAGCCCTGAGACTTTCTCCTTCATCCCCACAGAGGTGTGACTTGGGGTAACCCAGTAGGACAATGGACTGAAGCTCACTTGGGCCTGTGGCGGTGGGGTGGGTTCTTCCCCAGAGAAGTGAGCAGAAAGTAAGAAAAAAAAAAAAAACATAGAGAAAGGTGAAAATGTAGGAGTCTAGAAGGGAGTAGGTCTGAGGTAGGAGGATGAGGAGGTGGAAAGAAGCCGTGAAAAGGGACCTGATTAGAGTTACTTTCTTCCCCCTGCCCTGCAGGCTCTCTCTTGAGTAAGCTGACTTAACTGAGACACTTCTGAGAGTGAAGGAGGTGCCACCTGGGACAATGGGCATAAATCAGACTCTAGGAAAAGCAGGTGCAAATGAGGTCTGGGCCGTATGGTCACCCCATCTCTGAAAGACGCCTCTGAGCCCTGGCTGTAGACACCACATCCACATTTGTCCCTCAAACTCAGTGTCACTGGCTCACCTCAGCGCTAGACCTCAATTTCTATCTATGCCCCTAGACGCTCACTGAGGCATTCCATTTTAACAATCGCACTTGAACTTGGGCCTCTTTTCTTTTCTGTCGCAACTAAGGACACCACCTGTCACCTGGTCCCCCAACCTGGAAATCTCCTTAACTCTTATATCGAACTGGTCACCAAGTCCCAGCAATTCTGCTTCCACCATGTGTCAGGTAGCCCTTCCTCCTGTCCAACTCTAGTGTCCCAGCCTGACTTTCCTCCGGCCACCCTTCATATTTCATTCTAAAACCCCTATAACTCTGGATTTCAGCTGGGTCAGGGACCACACAGGTGTGAGACACCAGGCAGAGCCACTTAACTGGTTAAAAGTTAAAGCCCTGAAGAGGCTCTGGAACTTAGTGTAGGGGTGGCGCCAGGTGACATTTCAATAAACAGTAGTCATGAATATTATTATTTGTATCTCCTCATCTCAACTGGGCAGCTGAGGGCAGCTGTACTGTTATTAGGCATTTCTAAGGCAAATGTATAACAATTCGTGAATGAATGAATGAATTTACGAAAAGGAACCATCAAAGGAAACATGCTCTAATGTTAAAAGTGGATAGGTGATACTATTTCTCTGCTTATAAAATATTTTCCAAAGTTTTATATACTGACAGGGCCCTTATTTGATAATTAGAAGCCAGTTCGAGTTTTACAAAAGAGATCATGGGACTTAGTATCTGAGGCCATGCCCACCTCCAATATTCTAATACTATTTGAATTCTCCAAGCAGGCATTTCACAGCAAACCCTCTGGGGTGAAAGCCTGTCAGGCTCTGGAAAAGAGGGAGTCGATATGAGGGTATATGGGGATAGCAGGTCCTCCACAGCGGGGCACAGCCAGCTTGCCTCCTCAGGGCACCAGAGATATTACCTCATGGTCTATGCATAGTATACACATGGTCTATGTGGATGCATCTCATCTTATATAATGTCAACGTAAGAAACATCCAAACCTGTAGAGAAGAGTTTGTTTGTTTGTTTGTTGTTTGTTTAAATGCCTACAGTACCTGGTATTCCAAGGTGGTCTCCCACCCAAGTACTAACCGGGCCCTGCTTAGCTTCCAAGATCAGACGGGATCAGATGTGTTCAGGGTGGCATGGCCGTAGACTCCTGTAGAGAAGTTTTATAAGAATTTATTTGAGCACAAACTGACAGTTGCTGGGAAACGAGATCTCAAATAATCTGCAGAATGACAGTTTTGCAGTTTCTTTTATGCATTTGAAATTAAAGAGGGAATTTAAAGAAGATTACGGGAAGGTGGGAGAAAGCAAGGCAGGGACTGGATTACAAGATAGTTAACAAGATTTTGTGCTCTCTGGAGGGTGGGTAGGCCTTTGAGGGGTATTACTTCTGGCATTTTAAAGGTGTGTTAACCTAGTTTCACAAGACTAATGGACAGGGCTGGCTTGAAAAGCTTCCCTAGAGAAGCTATGACCTGGGATGTTACAAATTTATGATTAACTACGCACCCACAGTATGTGTGTATCATTCAGAATAGGCTAGGTTATGGTGGACTCACAAACAAAACCAAAATCTCAATGGCTTAAATCTACAAAATTTTATTTCTCACTTACACGACATGCTCACTGCAAGTCACCTGGGGATCTGACCTAAGACATCTTCATTCCTGCCCCCAGGCTGAGAGAGCAGAGGTTATCTAGAACATCATTCATCAGGAGGGCGATGGGAATGTGGCCATATGATTCCTATTCCTACTCATCAGCAGGGCAGTTCAATCTTACCGCGTGCCTGGAAGGGGAACAGGAAATGCTGGTGAACAGCATTGACTTCTACAACATACTTCACCTTTGACCTCCCTAGCCCAGACCAAATCAAGAATTTATCCTAAGTATATAATCATGAATTTCTCAAAGATTTAATTCTGTGATGTTGATAATAATGTTGCTTGTGGTAATTAAAAATCAGACACAATCTAAATGTTGATCAACTCTGAAATGGTTTCAGTACATTCATTAAATGGAATACTGTGCAACTGTTAAAAATGATATTACAAGCAGTAAATCTGAGTTTAAGTCTTAGCTCTGTAAAGAAAAAGTGATCAAAAAAATCTCACAATACATTAAGTAAAAAAGAAATTTTACCAAATAGTTTATTATATGTACATAAGGGAAAATGCAGAAGGAAACACACCAAAATTTTGGTCATCTGTATTTTAGAATCGGCATGTCAATTTTTTTTTTAAATACTGCTAAGATTTTTACTGAGATTACATTAAATCTATGAATCAATTGGGGTGAACTGACCTAACAATATTGATTTTTCTAAGCCATGAATATGGTATATCTCTCTATTTTGGTCTTTAATTTCCCTCAGCGATGCTTTACGCTTTTTAATTTATAGGTATTGCATATCTTTCACTAAATATTTTATCGATGCTATAATATATATAGTTTTAAGTTTTTCCAGTTGTTCATTGATTCTGTATAGAAATGCACTTTGTTTTTATAAGTTGACCTTCAACCTCCTTAAATTTGCCTATTAGTTTTGAAAACTCTTTTTGTAGATTCCTTGGGATTTTCTGCATACATGTTCATGCTGTCTACAAATAAAGCCAGTTTTATCTGATCCTCTCCAATCCGTATGCTTTTTATTTTGTGCCTAACTACACTGGCGATAATCTCCGGTCCCACGTTGAATGAGAGAGGTGTAATGAACACCCTTAACTTGTTCCTGACCTTACAAGGAAGGCCTTTGTTCTTTCACCATTAAGTAGTGTTAGCTGTACGGTGTTTATAGATGACCTTTATCAGGCTGAGGAAGTTCCTTTCTATACCTACTCTTTTGCTGTTTTCTGTACATCTTTATTTTTTTGTTCCTCTGGTCTTCTCTGGTACTTTGTGTAAAGGTTTAACATTTTTTATTTTTCTTGCTCTAAATTAACTTTATTGGTGTAACATTGGTTAATAACATTATATAAATTTCAGGTGGACAACTTTATAATACTTCTGTATACTCCGTTGTGTGCTCACCACCGCAGGTCACGAGTCTAGGCTTCCGTTACCACGTCACCACATATTCGACCCATTTACCCTCTTCATCCTCCCGCAGTAACCCTTCTCCCCTTCTGGCAACCGCCATTCCGTTGTTTGTGTCTTTGAGTCTGTTTTGTTTGTTCATTTGCTGCTTTCTGTTTTATATCCTACATGTGGGTAAAATTATACCGTTTTTGTCATTTTCTATCGGACTTATTTCACTTAGCATGATACACTCAAGATCCATTCATGTTGTCACAAATGGCAATATTTCATCTTTTTATGGCTCAGTAGTATTCCATTGTATAAATCTACCATATCTTCTTTATCCAATCATCCATCAGAGGACATTTAGGCTGTTTCCATGTCTTGGCTGTTGTGAATAATGCTGCAAAGAACATAAGGGTACATGCAACTTCACAAATAAATGTTTTCAAATCTTTGTGCTGGAGACCCAGAAGTAGTGGCTGTATTCTTAATAATGTGAGGAACCCCATACTGTTTTCTGTAGTAGCTGCACCAGTTTGCATTCCCACCAATAGCGTACAAAGATTCCCTTTTCTCCACATCCTCTCATCACTTGTTATTTTCTTGTTGATAATGGCCATTCTAACAGGTGTTAAGTGGTAGCTCATTGTGGTTTTTATTTGCATTTCCCCGTAACTAGTGATAATAAGCATCTTTTCATATATCCGTTAGCCATCTGTATGTCATCCTTGGACCTTTTTTCTTCTTAAAGAAATTAATTTTTTTCTATTGGCTTTTTTTGTGAAATACTCCTTTCTACTTTTTTTTTTAATGGTTGCTCTAGGGATTACATTATTCATTCTTAAATTTTCACAGTCTACAGAGTTAAGGTACTGCTTCATAGTAAATGTAGAAAATGTGTGACACGTAGACCCACTTATCCCCTCTCCAGTATACTATAGTACTACGTGTAGTATATGTACATATATTTTATTAACCCCACAAGACAGTGTTTCCCTTATTCCTTTAAAGAGTCATACATATTATAATAAAATAAAGAGGAAAAAACAGACCTTTATATTTACCTACATATTTACTGTCTCTGCTGCTCTGAGGATCCAGGTTTCCAGCCCGTCGGAGTTCCTGTAGCGCTTATTGAGTGCAAGTCTGCTGGAGAGGAATTCTTTCTCTTATCTGAGAATGTCTATTTTCCCTTTATTCTCGAACAATGTTTTCACTGGGTATAGATTTCTGCTTGACATACATGGCTTTGGACACCAGGTATGTCCCGATGAGTCCCCGCTGGTTTGACTGTCCTTTTTTCTCTCAGCCTTTAACGATATCATTGTGCTTTAGCTCCCCTCCCCACCCCTGGGAATTATGCTGCATTTCATCTAGCCCTTTCCTTTGAGGGCTCAGGCGAGCATCTTTGGGGACACTAGGAATCCTTCCATGACCGTGAGAAAATGCCAGAAGAATGTTGTTTTCCCCTTTCCTCATTGAGAATTCCCCAGTAGGAAGTAGGGGCAGAGAGGTCAGGTTCATTCATTTAAAAGCATTTACTGACTGTCCTCCGTGTACCAGATGCTGTTCTAGGTGCTGGAGACACAGCAGTGAATAAAAAACAGACCGAGGCCCTGCCCATACGGAGCTCCTATCCCAGTGGGCATACAGGCAATAAACGGCTAAACAGGTGAATTTTAATATGTCAGATGGGGGTAAGAACTATGGTGGGGGCGGGGGGAAAGCAAGAAGGACAGGGAATCCAGAACTGGGATGGTGTTGCTCCTAATCTATGCACAGTGGCCAGGGAAGACCTGGATGAGACCAGAAGAAAGCGATAGTGTGTGCTGTTCTGGTAAATGAAGGATATGTATTTCAAACAGAAGGAACAGCAAATGCAAAGGTCCTGGGGGCAGAGCATGATCTGAATGGGAATAGGGGAGTTCAGAATGGGAATAGGGGCAGTAGGAGACATTTTAAGGATGTTAGCTTTTATCCTAAATGAGACAGAAAGCCTTTGAAATATTTGCAAAAGAACCATAACATGATCAGAATGTTTTCAGAGTCATTCTGTCTGCTGTGTGGACCAGAGCCTGTGGGCAAGGGAGGAAGCAGACGTATTAGGGCTCTTCAGTTACTTCTTGCTGGAAATGATGGATGCCGACCGAACAAGGTAGAGCTGTGGTGGTGGTCAGATGTGGTGGATTTGGGGTGTGTCTGAAGGTACAACCAATGGACTTTACTGATGAATTGGATGTGGAGTGTAAGAGAGAGGCTTTGCGGATGATTGGAACAATGAAAGGTTGGTGCTGTCATTTTTCTGAGGTGGGAAAGGCCATGGGAAGCATTGGGTGGAGACATCACGAGTTTGTTTTAGGACAGTTAGACTGATGGGAAGTTATCAGGACATACGTGGCGTCCAAAGTCATTGGCTTGGACAAAGCTCCCTGGGGAGTGAGCATTGCTAAAGGGGAGAGAAGTAGTCTGACAACCAAGTTCCGAGACACTCCAACACTTAGAGGGCCAGAAGAGGAAGATGACACCAGGAAGAGTGAGGTAGGCGGGTGTCCTGGAAGCCAAGTGAGGAAAGCGTTTCAGGAAAGAGAGCGATCAAGTGAACCACTGTCTCAGACTTAGCACCACTCTGACCTTGGCAAAGAGCTATCTTGATGGGGGGACGGGGATGAAGCCCTAAGTGTAATGAAGAGGGAAGGCAGGAGATGGACTGCAGGTGAGCGCAGGCAGCCCTTTCAGGGAGTTTTGCTGTGGAAGGGAGCAGAACGATGAGTGGGAGCTGGCGAAGGATGTGGAGTCTGGAATCAAGGGAGAGTGCTTTTATTTTTGTAAGTATTAGAGATATTTCAGCACGTTTCAAGTTGTCGTTTCTCCTACTCTTGTGTGAAAAACTGTTGTCCTTCAAAATAAATTTCCTCTATAATATTGTATGTCAACTATGCTTAGAATGAGAGAAAAAGAGAGAGAGAGGAGAGAGGGAGGCGCTTGATATCTTCTATTCTAAATGGGGTTCAAAACCACTTCTTTAGAAAATATTTTCTTTCAGAATTATCCGGTCAGTTTTGTCAACACTAAAAATTCACCTGGACAAACCACTTCCTCTTTAATCATTGTAGCCAGTTGAAAAAAGGAAACTCAAGGGGCTGTTCCACCTCTGCTTTCTGCATCTCATCCAGTGCGAGGATTCATCACAGCCCTGAAGTGAAGGTTTTTAATAACACCGCAATGCCTGCACTCTGTTCTGCTAGTTCTCAGGTGAGTGCAGAGGCAGGCAGTAAGGCGGAAACAGTCTTGACTGGGAGGAGAACGACCTGGGCTGCCCCTAGCTCAGCTCCCTTCGCTGTGGGATCATGCCATTTTGGCATAAGCATGCCATTTTGCATCTCTGCGTCTGTAAATAAAAGCACCGCAATGTGATTTCTAAGTGACCCATTCATCCCTCGGATTGTCCTTGCTTTCTTAAGAACTTGGTTATGTATTTGCAATTATGTTTATTCTGTATTTCTAGGTGTCTGTAGTGGAGAAGGGTTGATTGTTTGCTTTTTTTGCCAGGCTTAAAACACATATATGAAGCTTGATCGACTCTCATTCATGCATTCATTCACTCACTCGTTTAAGATTATTTATTGGGCAACTACTATGTGCCACGATCAGTTAAGCACTAGGGATCCAGGGGTAAACAAGGCAGATTTGATCCCTGCTCTCGGAGAGCCTACTGCCTAGCTGATACGAAGGCTTTCCTCACTGTTTGCACGTGGTCATCAGCTGTGTAACACGCACATTGACACGCCTTCCTGGAGACCGTGTCCTCCAGTTCCACTGCTACAGACCAGTCGCTTCCTAGGCCGGCTACAGAGCCCTCCAGAGCTGGTTTCCTGGGGCTCAGGTCTCCTTCTTTCTAGATATACTTTTTGTGTAGTTGGGGTATGTCCTCTGATAGATTCCTTGAGTTGGGGAGCAAGGGAAGAAAGAATTTACCTGTTTGTATATCTGAGTACATCACTTCGTATCTGACAGGTAATTTGAATGAGAATAGAATTCTACATAGAAAATTCTTTTCACTCAGATTTTGAAGATATTGCCCCATTGTTTTCTAGGTCTGTATAATCTGAAGAAAATTTCTATCGTTCAGGTTCTTGATTCTTTGAATGTAATCTATTTTTTTCTTTCTGTATGCTTTTTCTTTTTTAATCTTTTATCTTTGGAGTTCTGAAATACCATGATGGCATCCCTCAGTGCAGGTAAGTGTGTGTGTGTGTGTGTGTGTTGTGTGTGTGTGTGTGTGTGCGCGCGCGCACGCGTGCTAGGCCCTTTCAATCTGGAGACTAATATCCCTCAGTTCTGGGACGTTTTCTTGTATTCTCTCTTCAATAATCACGTTCCTTCTGCTTTCCTCTCTTTTTTGGAGGGCGGGGGGAGGAGGTAAGGGTAAACTTCCATTAATCAAAATTTTGGGCCTTTGGATTGGCTTTCTACATTTCTTATCAATTTCTCCATTTCTCTCTCTCTTTTTTTTGTTGGCTTTTGAGTTTTACTTCCTGGGAGATTTCCTTGACTTTTATCTTCTAATTCTCCTCTTGAATTTTTTACTTTAGTTGACAGTTTTTATTTCGGTAAAGTCCATCTTATTCTTTGTTTTTTCAATAGCATCCTATTCTTGCATTATGAATTCAATATCATGGCATGTCCAAGAATATTAATTAAAATGAGTTTAGGATTTTTATTTGGTTTTCTGTATTATTTCTTTATTTTTCTGTTTTTTTTCCTTACTTCTTGTTTTCTCTCCTTTATGTTAATATGAACTGAATATCTGAGTGAATACAATATCTGCTCATTTTTTATTAGTCCTTCTGAACTTCCTAAATGTTTCAATGATTTCATGCATATGTTTCAGGTAGACTGGAAACTTAATGTTCATCTGTCTTAATGACTGGAGACCTTCAACACAGAATAATCTGGACTGAGCTGGCCTTTTAGTTGGTAAACCTCCAACTGACCGTCTTTGTCTTTTCTCTTGAACAAGGTTTTTCAGAGAAGACGTTCCTATTCTTCTACCTGGCTGCCAAAATTCTGGGGGAGGGAGCATAGAAGGAAAGAATCTGAGGAGGCCATCATTCAAGGTGCTGCTGGTCACTGGCCTCCTTGTTTTTAATCTTAACCCTTGTTTCCACCTTGCCATGTTGTACCTGGCATCCTTGGGTCGGGATGTCGTCATGTCATTTCTGCAGATAATAAACCTGTAAGAGAGGTGGCAGCACCTTCTGGCTGCAAGGGGCAGGAAGGGACACCTGGGGAACCCTGTTATTTTTGTGCAGACTTTCTACCCATCCCCATTTTTAACCTACCGCCACATGTCTGACTTTCTTATGGTACCTGGTACCTCTAAACCCTGGCACTCTTAGGATTCAGGGCAAATTTGTTCACTTTTTATTGGCACTCCCTTTGAAACATTTAGGCTGTAACTTCTGTCCTACAATAGTTAGCCCTGTTCTCTATCTCCCATTTTTGAAAGACTTAGTTCAATAGTTGCATAAATAAAAAATTTAATTCTCACAGATACCTCTTGCCTTTTTTGCTTTTGTAGTCTTATACTTTTTAAATTCCTTTCTTCAATTTTGGGGGGGTTTGGGAGAGAGAATTTATTTTGTGTGGCTGTGTTTACCATAAATTCTTGATGATGGATCTCAAAACTTATGGTCTCTGAAGAAGTTTCTGGTGACATATTGAAAAAAAGGCATTTCCTAGAAATGGCCACAAGGTGGCTCAATGACTCTATACTTACAGTTTCTCCATACCCACCCCTGTCAACCTGCAAGAGTTAGAATATTAAGAGTGTTGGTTAATCCAACCGAGGGGAACCCCAGAATCATAGACTATTTACCCTGGACTGAGTCTCTGAGGGCCTTCTAGTCTACCTCCTTTTAGAGAAAAAGGAACCAAGATCCTCAGGAGACAACCAATTAATTTATCCTGCATCTAGAGGCCGTCAGTAGGAATAGACTTGGACTTGAATGTTAAGGTTCTCTTAAAGTTATATTTGAAGTTACTTTTAACTTGGAATACAGATGTGAGTGTATGAAAGTGGACTTGGGAACAAGGAGGCCAGTGCTGCCCCTGCTGAATGTGCTGGGGAGAAAGAAAGAAACAAACAAACAAAAAGTCAGGGGTTCACTTACCACATGTCCTGAGATCCTACTATGTGGGCAGCAGTGCGCTGAGTGCTGTGAAGACACAAAGGGGACAAGACAAGGTCCCTGCCCACCAGAGTTTACAATCTGGTAGGTAGTGTGAGTCAACCAGCAGAAGACACCCACGAGAAAGGAAGTCTGCAATGAACGCCTACCGGAAATGGAGGTCAAAAGTGCTTTTCTCAGCATGAAGAAGGGGGCGGCCTCTTCTCTGCTCAGGAGTGGAGAATACCCTTGCTCGTTGGGCTGGCTTTGGAAGAACAGTGTAGATCAGCCTTTCACAAGTTTAGATGTAGATTCTACTTCAGTTGAGCTGTGTGTGTGCATGCGCGCACACACACACACAGTGAGATTCTATGGTTCTAACAAGGTCCCAGGAGATTCTAATAGGGCTTATCGGAAGACGACACTTTGAGTAGCAAGGGTGCAGGCATTTGTTCACGAACTTGGCCGCACACGGGAATCACACAGGAAGTTAAAAACAAACAAAAAGCCACAAACATTTCAGTCTCACCTTAAAGATTCTGTGTTAATTGGGCTGTGGTGCAAACTTGGCACTGGTATTTTTAAGAGCCCTTCTCAGGTTATTCTTATGTGCAGTCAAATTTGAGCATCACTGGGCGTAGGGGATATTCGTCATCCTCTTTGTCTGTCTACCCAGTACCTGAATCCCCCACCTTAGAGTCAGAGCTCACAACCCCATGACCGAAGTTGAGGACAAGATTCTGTCTTTTCCCCACTCCCCTGGCATCTGGGACGTGGGTACCTCCTCTGGGCTTCACCAACCAGACTTTGCAGCAGCAACTACTGAAACAAAGAAGCAGAGGCCACACAGTCATAGCCTTATTAGCAAGGATGTTGGTGGCAGCTATATTGTTTCCAGAGGCAGCAGTGACAATTCTTGGGGCATGATATTCAGCAGCAGGGACTGTGGGGCCTCAGCCGACTGATTCTGCTAAGTCTGATCTGGAGCATTGATTGGCCTTGGCTGCACAGACTAACACTGGTTCTGTGGCTCTAACGATTGTGAGCTACCCAATATAGTTTTAAACACACACACAGTCTGTTATGGTTAAATATAATACAAAATTTAAACCCACATAAAACAAAAATGTGTAGATTAATGAACTGTTATAAAGCAAACACCTTTGTAAACAACATCTATGCCAGAAGATAGGATTTTGGTACGCCCCCCCCCCCCCAAATTATAACTCCTCATTCCCTGCTAAGAAAATCCTTATCCTGACTTTTAGGGTAATCATTTTTTAAATTTTCTTTATACTATATTACCTCTCTACTTCCCTAAACACATTATGATTCCATTTTGCCTGCTTTTTTCCCCCTTTTTCTTTCGGTCTCGTTAATTTACATTCTCTATCACCCCGCTGATGTTAATTGTTGAGCACACTAAATAAATTTGTCCTACAAATTTATCAGTCTGGATTTAGTTAATTGATTAGTTTAACATGTTCTTCTGTCCTCAGATTTCCTATAAACTGGTAGTTGGATCTAGAGCAGAGGTTTGATCTGAGGTTTGATATTTTTTGGCCTCGTCTCATTGTCGGAAGTATGCTCACCATACAGAAAAGTCTGGATGTCTCTTTTGCATTGGGTTCTCTCTTTGTAAAGTTAGTAGCTGCTGATCTTCCCTAGATCCAATAAAATTCATTAGAAGGTGCAAAATAGTAAAATTCTATAATTTCTTCTTTCCTTGTTGGAATACTCCTCGATAGAGAAACATCACCTCATTTACTATTGTTGGGGAGAAAACTCTCTCTACCCTCTTAGGTGCAATGTTAGGCTTGCAAATTAAACTGACAAAAGACAGATTAGCAAGAGAAAAAGCATATTTTCATTAAATATGTATCTGGGAATTCACAGAAGAATGTGCATTCTAGAATTCGGGGCTTATATCCCACCTTAACAGGGGAAGGGTAGAGAGGCAGTTCCAAGAGAGTAAATGACTCCTTAGAGAGGGTTGGGAGACTAAGGACAATTAAAACAAATGACTTTTTTTGAAAGATAAATGGACCCTTAGAACAGATTGGAGATAGGAGTGTTGTGACTTGTTTTTGAGTGTGGTACAAATCTCTCCAAGAAGAGATTAGAGGTGCTTTCCAGGGGATGTTTAAGACAACTGAATTCTTTTGGGAGGTGTGCTTTTAGGCAGATAAAGGATTTTGGAAACTCAAAGGCCTTCCGCTCAAAACAGTCATGCCACAATGGCTTCACTGCTTAGTCCCAGTGGTATAGTCTGTACAGGTAAGTGTGGACTAAAAAGAGGTTTGAGGGAAAGTAACTTCACGGGTGATCTGATCCTCAATTCCTAACGGGGCAGGTCACGATGGGTAGTCATGCCCCAGGCCCAAGACTTTTTCAGTAAAAGGTTTATCTTTGCTTTAAGCGAGTCCTGTCCATTTCTCTGCATCCAGGATAACACAACTTGGAAATGCCTCTTTTCCATCTCTCAAGAGAGACCGCCTTTAAGATGGCACACAATCTTGTTACTATCCTGTAATCCAGTCCCCGCCTGGCTTTCTCCCATCTTCACGTGATCTTCCTTCCCTTCCTTCCTTAATCTTGAATATATTAAAGAAACTGCAGACCGTCATTCTAAGAAGCATTTTTCTCAGTGTTTGATACCTTGCATCTCCCGTTTGGCTCAAATAATTTTTATAAAAATTCTCTACAGGTTTGGGTGTTCTTATGTCAATAGGAGTCAAGATAAATTCTTGATTCTTTTATTTACCACTGGAGTAGGAGAGGTTTCCTGGGGCCCTTCCAACAGTGACCAAAAAGAGGGGGCGTGTGGTGGTGGGGTGTCATTGTGCACCCAAGGATTTAAACCTGTTTGCTTTGGCTCAAAATGTCTTTTCTTTGGCGATAGTGGGTCTCTTCTAGTCTCCCAAGTGACAGCTCCTTAGATTTTGACAATTTCTCTCTGATGTGACATGGTATTTTTGGTTTACCTTCTACATTTCCATCATCTGCCATTGATTCAAGAAGCCCTGGTTTCTTTCAGCGTGACAAGGGCCCACCCAGGCTGTTGTAGGCTTCACAGAGCGTAAAGTGAACACCCTTGCTCGCTCGCTCGCTCGCTAGTGAAGTGTGCCAACCCCTGAGTTTCCGCCTCTGCTCTCACATTGGCTCGCACAGCCCTCAGGTGCCTGCTGGCGACTTGGGAGTTCTCAGACCCATCAGCTGTCCCACCACTTTCGTTTTCTTCTGCACAAGGTGCGGATATTATGCAGCTCCTGTCTGCCTGAGGTTTGTCCTTACCCGCATGTGTTTGGGGCTTTGTGAGGAGACCTTGTCAACTGGTTTTGCTATCCTAGTTGCTTTGTTTTTATGGAGTTATGCAAAATGACAACTCATGCCGCTGCTACCTCCTTCTTCTAGATCCCCAGTTTTACTATTCTTTAAAAAAAGGCCCTCCACTGTTTCCATTAGCCAATGTTGGTTTTTACTGTTTGCAGCCAAGAGCCAAAATTGATAGAGGCATGTTAATTAAGCAAAGGGGGTGGGAGGAGTGATGAATTTGCTGTTCTTGAGGCTGTTTTGAGGCCTACAAACGGTCGAGTGGATTTGTGAAGCATTTCGGTGGAGAGTTAAGGCTGTTAACCACGGCTAGGGCGCTGCAGGTCCTTCCCTGCTGAATCAGGTCAGCTCACTGCTTTATTTCCCTGGAAGCTCAGACAGCAACCATGACCGATCCTTGCTCCAGGCAATGAGACCACCTGAGCAGGGGAATGGGGCATTCAGAAGATGAACAATCTGGAGACCACCTCTAGGTGATTAGTTAGGAGGTTAATGCAGTGTCTGGAAGAGAGGTCCGAGTTCCCAGCAGAGCAGTGGAAATGCCAAGGGGAAGATGTGAGGTAATGTGAGAAAAATGAACAGCACTAGGTGACAGTGCGGGGAAGAGTCATCAGTGGTTGAGGTCTCAAAGCTGGGTGACTAGAAAATAAGTAAAAAAAATTAATGTAACCACCCACGAGTGACCTTGAGTTTAACCTAGAAAAGCGATCCCCACCCTAAGAACTTATTCTTTAAACGATTCTCTTCCAACAATTCCTTAGGCCTGTTAGGAGGAAAAAGAGATTAGACTTTGTTGATGGAGAGGAGTGAAAGTTTACGGTCCAGTGTTCTCACAGCTGCTGGAGTATGGAGGACATCAGAGAAAAGTCCCAAAAAGCAGCCTGTACCCTATAGATTACTTCTGATCTCTCTCATCCCAGTGAGCTAGCTTGGAGAAGTGCTGCTCAGTTAGCATCTTCCATCACAGCTAGTTTCACTGTAACGTCTGCCTTCAAAATCTTCCAGAGCGAAGTTGTTTCTGTGATCGACATGTGCCCCTTCTAGCACTTCATTAGAGGCACAAGGTGAAATGGCCTCTCCTTTGAGTCCTAGCATCTTGAAAGTAATTTCAGCTCTGCAATATGCACTCGTAGTGTCTAAAGCAAATGGGCCTTTTTCACTTAACACAAAAACTCTGCACTTCAAGCACTCACCTGAGAGCTTAATCTTGAACTGACTACACTGTAATTCCAGTCAAGAGACCAACTGAGGCCATTTCACAAGCCAACTGGAATGTTAACTCTTTCTTTAAGAAGCAATAAATTGTCTATAGCATGTCAAATTACCATAAAGCTACAATTTAGACTCTGTTATTTAAACTTCCTGTAGAAAGGTCACCAGTTTACAATTTACTCTTCCATTTTTACTGAAATTCAAGGATAGAGGAATTTAAGTATATGCATTTTTATGAACTGACATTGGAGACCTTTTTTATCTTGTAGTTCTACTGTTAATGGTAGAAATTTCTGAAAACTGTTAGAAATCTTCTTTCCTTACCACTATGCTCTAACTAGATGCAACAGGAATACACCTCTCCATTTATTGTGGTGCTGGAAATCTCAGACCTAAATCCGGCATCCCAGAAAAGTTCAGGAACCTCATCTCCCTTCTATGGCCCGTGATCTTTTAGCAAGTCACACTGTACTAGTCATTTATTAACTCTCTCACATCCACCTTGGAAGCTGGCACAAACTATACCCTGCTGCCTTCTTTCCCCTTCCCTATACTTTGAGTTGTCTTACCACTATTACTTGTTGACATAGCCATCATTAATAAGCAACAAAAGACCCCTTCAAAGTTTGGCCTCAGAAAGCCAATTAAGACTGTTCTGAAAAAGTGCCTTATTGGTTACTTTTAGCCAAAAGATTGAAGTCGTAGGAGACAAAATTAGCAAGTTGGTGACAGCTAATAAGGTTCAAAGCAAGAACAGTAGTAAATTGAGCTGACTTTTCGGGGGGGAGGGGGGGCATTCCTCTGTTAGAAGGCACCAAAAAGTTAGGCTAAATGTTAACTAGATGAGTATACACTAGCACCTTTCTGTTGGGTCTGGCTCGTGTTCATTACCCCATTACATTATGACCAAACCTCAGGACCTTATCCCAAGAAACTGCTGAAACTACTGAGTGGATGGGCACCGACGTCAGGCTTGGTTTCAAAATCCACCTCCAGCACCAACTGGCTGTGCAACCTTAAGCAAAGTAACGTTTCAGATTTTGTAAAACAGGCGCTACATCAGGTCGAAGATGACATAACTCCAAGAATGTAGGAGTGCCACACACACCTGGCAGGCTTTTTAGTAAAGAAGTATCTTTCTTCTTCATATTCCCTTGAACTTTAACCCTGCATTGCCCTCTGCCATCATTTTCATCGGGTCCTATTCAAATCTCAATTAACAACTTCCTATGTCATCTCTGTAACGCTTTAATTTCCCCTCTTCAACCCACCTAGACTCATCTTCCTCACACTGCTCTCACCACTCTGAAGGGCTTACCAAGCCTCCCCATAATGTCACATTGTCCTGTTGGACTTGTTTCTGATTTGCTTGTGGATCCTTCATATCTTCCCTTTGCCCTCCACCACTCATTACAAATCTAAGAACTAATTCAGGTTCCTCCCAGCTCAGAAAAGCCACCCCAACTATTCTTGCTCAACTGCACTTGCTCTCCTGTTAATACAGTACTTAAAATCTGGATCACAATTATTTGGTTCTTGTATATGCTTAGCTGGTTATTAACTGCTTTTGCTTTCTATACTAGATTTCCACACATTTATAGAGACCTTGTTCTATTTTCCTGTACGAATCTCAAGAGCAGAATCCTAGGACCCACTATAGATATAAATCAGAAATACCTTGGAGGGGAGTGGATGGGGAAGCATCACAAACACTCCAGGTGATTCTCGTAAACACTATGGTATGAGAAAACCTCTACATATCATTCTTCCGGCAGAGATAATCTTGTCAACAAATATTCATTTATTGACTAACAAGACCTTAATACATGATTAAACATTTCTTTCCACAATACTAGGTATTAAAAAGCTGTCTCTTATGGTTCACAAAAAAAGTAGTAAAATATTTTAAGTTTTTCAAGTAAAAGGAGTTACTGATAAAAAGATTCGTCCCCTCCAATATTGTTAGCTGGGATGTGAACTTGAATTGTGGTACCTCTTTTGACACTAGGGTGATTCTGCTTTAGTGTCCTAGAGAGAATTATTTTTTAATGTAGTTTCTGAGCTAAGATAGTTCCTGAAATTGCCTTCCCAGTTATCCCTAGGTTGAGAAAGTTATTTCCCTTCTATTTCTTCCCTCTAATATTGCTTGCTATTCTGCATTATTTTTCAAAGTAATCCTCCATCTTCAATTCCATAAATAAAAACCAAGCCACACAGTTGGAAATCAAGTTTTTTTTTTATATGAACAGAAATAGACCATCTAGAAATATTTCAGTTTATTTAAATTGTTAGGTAGAATATGAAACCGAATTTGTAGCTAGTACCAGAGAATGGACTTAACTGTTTGGTATTTAATGAGAACAGCGTCTACAGAGGATCCCAAGAGACTTACAGAAAAAGGGGCGAAGCCCTAATATTAAGCAAATAAAACTCATGTTTCAAACAGGTTATACAAAAATTGATTTACACTCCATTTCCCTTTTTTTTTTGATATTTAGAAAGTGCAGATTTAACAAAAGGTAGCCATATCCTTTCTATGTACAATGCCGATTATAATTATGCAAACAACAAAATTGTCAGTCTGTTACCCAAAAATCCCAGTGTTTAGCTCTCAAACCTTAAGTCACTGACTGAATTGAATAAGGATTAAAGGTTAAAAATAAAAAAAGCTACTGCCACATTCCAGATAAAGGAAAGCAACAAACACATTAAAATTAATCTAACAACAGTAGGTTTAACCTAAAACTTTTCAAGAAGCTTAACATCATTTCATTATTATTTTTAGTGGAAAATTAGGGATTATTTGGCAATGCTGCTTTTACTAGTAGTAAACAATGATAGAGTCAAGTGAGGGAAAAACCTAAGAACAAACCACCAGTGAGGCATATAAAATTGTTTTTAGGGCACTATCTGAAAAATTCATGGATGTTCATAGCAGATATGTCCCTATGTTGTTTATTTATGTGAGCCAAGAGGGCATTAAAATGCTATCCACGACACAGAAAGACTTTTCAATGGAAGCTGCTGTCCTAAACTCAGCCTCTGCTAGAAATGAATCATGCTATTCACAATTATTTCAACAAAGGTATCATCTTAGGATGCTAGCAGCGTAGCAAACTTAACTTACCCTATCCTAATGATAAGCAATGAAGCAAAACTAAGAGAAATGAAGTGAAAAAAGGATAGGGTTAGAGCTATCTAGAGATCCTATCTTTACATGAAAAGCCTTTTGATGTCCTTTTTCCAAATCCATGGTAATACAAGTTTTCTGAAGGGATGTGAAGAGAGGTCTTAAAATTAATAATATACTAAAGTATTTCTAAATCTTAAGGTAAAGATAACTTAACACTGAAAAAGTGTTCTTCGAAGGCCAAATCTCAATATATTTGGCAAACGTGTAAATAAATTTCACTCCTCCTTCCCACCTTTTTAAAAACAACCTTTACTGGGCTACCAAACTGCTAGAGGAGTTGCCAAAATGGAGACTATTTACTCAATTTTAGGTTAAGAGATTTATTCTAGGAAAGTGAATAGGCTATACACCTAATTAGAAAGACAAACCACAACACCCTCCAAACACTAGTGCATGCAATTAACTCTTCCATTTCATAAACTCAATGGTTGAGACAGAAAGGGAACAGAGAGAGAAGAAGAACATGAATAAAACAGCAAATGAAGGGACCTGGGAGTGAAGTTTCAGGGGAGAGACAAATTGAGGGGAAGACACAATTAACTGACATTTGGATAGTAGGCAGTTAGAATTTCCTTTAAGTTTACTTATTAGCTAGTTAAATCAGTGCTTTATGTTAAACTTGACAAACCTACTAGTTTGCCCCTTTCATTTTTAAATAGCTCATACAATCGGGTGGTGGGAAGAAAGAAGCAAATAAAGCAGCATGCAGGAAGACAAGACACAAGGAAAAAGTGGCCGAGAAGAACCTGTGGCAGGAATAGTTTTAAATATCAAGGCCACTTAAAATGAGATTCAGCAAACCAAAGCTACCATTTCTGTATATCCTTTGTCCTCAATTAACTACTTTGAAAATTACAGCCAAGCAAACCACAAACATTTTAATGGTTTATGTTCGGATGATATGTCTCCTGCACATGCTTCCACCAAAACAAAAAAAAGGGAAAACCAAAGAAATTCCTTTCCACATAAGGCACAGGACAAAATTAACCCCATTTACATATTCAAGGCGAAAATGAGTGTTTTCCTGGCTTTTGTTTGTTTCTTTTGCTATTACACGTCTATAGAATATAGGGACTCAAGCACATTATCCATGACAGAAAATTCCACTGTTGTACAAAATAAAATTGTTAATTCTAACTTTTATTCTTATACAATTTGCAGAATAGAAGTGAAATGATTGCTATAAGTTTTAATGTTGATAAGAAGAACTGGACTATAATACAAGTGAAATGCAGTGGTAAGCTGAGCAAGTACACTTAAAAATGAAGTCACGGACATGATTTTTCTATACATTTCTTTGTTTGAAGAAACTTATAAAGTCAGCAAGCAGTCACAGATGAAAGAACAAATAAAATAGGTGAACTGGATAGTTAGGATGAGGAACAAAAATATCTGTTTCGAGTTAAAAATGGACAGAGTGGTTAATTTTGCAGCAAGAGGAGAAAACAGGGTGGTGGATGGCAACTGATGGAACAGGAGACCGCTCAGCAACATTTGCTCTTCCAGCCTGTCACGCCTCCTCCGCTGCTGATATCTACATTTTCACTGTTGGGCTCTTTTACAGGGGTCTGGAACAGACACACAAGGAAAGTAACCCGTGAAAAAAACACTGCTATGGATAAAGCAAGATTTAACAGAAATATTCTTATAAACGTTAATTTATGTAACAAAATGCAATCTGTCACAAGAGATAGGTTTTCTTCCCCATGCAAAGAAAAGATCTGGAAGCTTTGTTTTTGGTCTTCATTTTGCCTGCCTTCTCCAAGATGTGAAATGTCTAGAGGCCTCCTGGCATTTCTTTGTAAAGCTGCTTTGAAATCTTCTCTGCCCTAACACTTCTGCATAGAGGTTTTGTTATCTCCTAGCCCTGACCCCTGAGTATTTAGTACTTAAAAAACATTATCAAGTATATGCATACAACCAATTTGGGGTCATTTCTAACTTCAAAAAGGTGAAACAGCCCTTTTCTGTTTAGTTACTTGTCTTTTGAGACTGAAGCTCAGTACAGTTTTTCTTTTTATCAACTCAAAAGAGAAAGTACTGCACAAAAAGTTGCTAGTCAAAAATCATTACTTTATTTCACATTTAATGTTAAACAAATTTACATTTGATGTTTTAACTCATATTACTACACTGAATGGTGTATGTGTATGGGAAAAAAATGTAGCCATATATTTGGACCACCTACATGGGGAAGACAATGGACTGATTTTTACTTGTTGGTGCATCATATTTTTTAACCTTTAATATGATAACAAGGAAGATCTAACTCACCGGGACGCAGGTTATATAATGACTACATAATGCCAACATTGGTGAGATCAAGGGACACAGTATAGACAGAAAGAAATAAAAAACAATGAAGGCCAAAAAAATACAGAACGAGCAAGAACGCAGAGATAAGAATATTTCAACAAGTTTTGTGTTATCTTCTGTAAATACTGGAATAATTTTTGTCACTCACCAATCTCTAAACTACAAAGTACTTTCCACCAATTAGCCAGTCTGTCCCATATCCTGTCTTACCACTGTCACTCCCTTTGCAGTGAAGTGCTCAATACTCAAGAGTTAGGCATATATCCTTCCAAATCTTTATTTGCTAAATATAATCAAACATGCCATGCATACACATGTGATTTGGTATCACAAATAATTTTTAAAAATAAGCTCACACTAAATGTATTATATCTGAATTTGCTTTGTATTACTTAGTATATTATAGATTTTCAGGCTCAGTATGCAGGATGGTGGCAGATGTGGAAGGGCACAACTTTTGTAGTCACTTTAAATAGCAATAACTGATGGCTGTTTTACCCAGTTTGAACACTCAATCACAGATAACATTTTACTCTAAAAAATTAAGTCACTTGGTTTCTCAGAAATTTCACTAGATTTTTATTTGATATATACTGCCTCTAGATTTTTATTTGATATATACCACCTCTAGTTTATATATATATATTTTAAATTTTGAGGTTGATTTTTGAAAAAATTACTAATATTTCAAGTATAAAAACAGAAAGGTTACCAGAAGCAATTAAATTTTCTCCTATATAATATCTTCTTCTCCTTTAGGATTTGTGTCAGATTTTCTCTATTTTTATTTCCATATAAATATATCAGAGGTTGAATAGAGAATTCAGGACTCATAACCAAACTGTGTATTATATCTAGTCATTTGAAGAAAAATACGAAAATCAGATTTCCCAATTTCGCTACAAGTCACTTGTACTGGCAGGTTTGGGGATTCACAAACTCAGAAACTAACCGGGAGGTAAAATGAATTCCCTGAGATCACAATTTCAGAACTTTTTTTTTTTTTTTTTTTTACATCCCAGGTTGAAATGATTGTCTAAATGAGATTTGGGGGTGGACTGTTTATTCAGCATATAATATATCATGACCCTTACTAGAACATCTGAGAATGACTACATAGAAGTTAGTGCTACAAAATCACTATATGTATAGTGATATATGTAACAATAACTACATAATAGATTCACCTCTTATTTTAAATTTTAAAAATTTATCTATGGGAATGCAAAGGATGTATAACAGAAACAAATCCAAAAGTAAACAGAATAGCCACAACACAATGGACCAGACAGAAAGCTAGAAAATAAAGAGCAGGAAGTAGGGGATTAGAGGGTGAATGTGGGAGTTTGGAATAATGTTGTCACTGTTTCTAGATGGCTTTCTGTTCCCTGAGTTCCTTCTTCACCTTGGATGATTAGATATTGGTGATGGGTAAACCATTTAAAACAATACCACTCAGTTTTTCTATGTAAATCCAATACTTTAGAAAAGACTAAACGTATAACTAAAACATTGGGCACCTTAGCAGTAAGTAAAAATAGGAACTTACCTTTCGAAGGATATCTTCAGCTAATGTGAGAAAGGCCTTTTCGATGTTTATATTTGCTTTTGCACTAGTCTCAAAAAATCTAATACCATGCTCCCTTGCAATCTAAAATAGAAGCAAAATATCATAAAATTATCAAATATAGGTTGCCATCTTACAGGAAATAGTAATATTATTCTAAAGGCAAGTCTCAACTAGGTTATATAAAACAAACATCATTTCAATGGGTCAAGATTAGACTGGTTAAGTTCTTTCAAAAACAAACAACAAACAAACAAAATGAAAGAATCCTCCCTTCACTCCAGGAGTTTATCTCAGATAGTCTAAAAGAGGTACAGCTGATGCTTGAACAACACAGACCCACTTAAATGCGGATTTTTTCAGTAAATACACACTCGGCCTTTTATATCCCTGGGTTTTGTATCCATGGATGTGGAAGGCCAGGTGTATGCGCAAACTTAAGAGAAGTTCCAAATGACCTAAGGCAAGTATCTAATTTCTGCTGTCACAGGCTGCTGTTTGCCAAACTATGGAATCATATATACATGTATTTTTAAATTTATTATTATTATTTATGCCTACAGCACTTGGTCTACCTAGGGTCTCCCATCCAAGTACTAACCAGGCCCGACCCTGTTTAGCTTCCAAGATCAGACATCGTTCAGGGTGGTATGGCCATAGACCATGATCGTGGTTCTACTGGGGCATAAACCCAGAACCTTCTGTGTGAAAAGCAGACACACTAACCGCTGCACTATGGAACCACACCCCGGAATCATATTAACTAATACATATCTTTAAAGTTTTAAATTAAAATAACTGAGAATCACTGATTTATATTTTCCCCTCTTGTAATTTAAACAAGGTTAAAAATTTAATTCTCTAAAGATTTAATTCTCTTATACCTGTTGGATATGTCAAAAAAATTCACTTAAATGATAAGCTACTGTTTCCAACAATACTTAACAATGTGAACGGCCCAGCGCACGACATTACCACTACTGTAAAAACAATCAAAGGCAACACCATCTTCACAAGGAAAGGGCAGCATATTAGCTTCACTCAGAGCTTTTTTTTTTTACCTGTTCTCCTTTTCCTTTAGGTACAACTCTTTTATCATCCATATCACACTTGTTTCCTAGTAACATTCTTTCCACATCTTCATTGGCGTGCTAAAACGGAACACAAATTTTATTAACACAACTACCATGAATTATGGCTTAATAGTCCCTAAAATGACTTTTTCTCAATTTATGGTGTCATTTCAATAGTCTGAAAGTTTTAAAACAATCACTCTGAAACGATCTCATGCTCAAACACAAATTCTTAGATTACCTAGAGAAACACAATTCCAAAGACTTGTCAGATATTATTTTCCCACTATATAAGGTTGTCTAGTTCTAGATTTATTGAACTTGCTTACTGGTTCTAATAGTTCATTTTTTGGTGTGTGTGTGGAATCCTTAGGATTGTCTATACACAAGATCACATCATTTATAAATAAGAGTTTTGCTTTGCAATCTCAGTTACACTGTTATTTTCCTTTGCCTAACTGCCCTAGCTAGAATCTCCAGTACCACACTGAACAGCAGGGACCAGAGCAGGCACCCTTGTCATGTTCTTGATCGTAGGGGGCAGGTATGATGTTGGCTGTGGAATGTCCACAGATGTCCTTATTAAGCTAAGAAAGTTCTCCTCTATTTCTAGTTTGTTGACTGTTTTTACCAAGAAAAGGTATTGGATTTTGTCAAATGTTTTCATCTCTGTCTCCTGATATGATCATATGATTTTTGTCTTTTACTATTCTAGTGTATTACATTGTTCTTATATGCTGGACCACCACTGCATCCTAGATAAATTCCTCTCGATTATGATATATAATCCTTTTTAAAAAGTTGCGGCATCAACTCATCTTTCTTTCATTTAGTTTGTTTTAATTTCTACAACAAAGATAAGGAAAGCTAATCTCTTATGTCAGAAAAATGGATTTTCTTTTTTAATGGCTGGATTTTACATATCTTAGTTCTAATGTTGGGAAACAAGCCATCTAGCCTACCAAGTTAAGTGTATAAAACTATGGCATTTGGTGTTTGTCCCCATTCTAAACACAGTAGTCTAAATTTCCTTAGAGATAGGACTGTCTTTTATCATTCATAACAGACCCCTTTCTAACTGAAGTGTATGCTAATAAAGGATGCATGGCAAGGCTCCCACAGAGCTTCACAATGGAGGATGGTCACCAGAGGAACCAAATGTGTGATCAAGGGTTGGAACTTTCAGCTGCCCCACCCCCACCATGAAGCAAAGGGGGCTGGAGATTAAGTTCAGCCACCAAAGGCCAACGATTTAATTAACCAGACCTATGTAATGGAACCTAAATAAAAACAGAAACAATGAGGTTTGTGAATGTATCAAGGTGCCAAGAGTGTGACATGTCTAGGGATGGCAATGGAAGCTCTGATTTCCCCAACTCCCATACCTTGCCTATGCAACCCTTCCATTTAGCTGAGTCTTATCTTTCATAATAAAATTATAAGTATAGTGCTTTCCTGAGTTCTGTGAGTCATTTTAGCAAACTATTAAACCTGCAAGTGGGTTATGGAAACCCCCAAATTTGCAGCCAAGTCAAACAGAAGTGTGGGTAGACTGGGAAATCCAAGTCTTGCATTTAGAGGAAGGGCAGTATTGTGGGACCTGAGTCCTTAAACCTCTGGGTAGTTAGTGTCAGAATAAGATTAGATTTAAGACATCCTGTTGATGTCACAGAATCAGGAAATGGGATGTTGCTGGAGCAACACCGCAGAGTCTCTACATCAATTGCTCTTATTACGCATGCTACTTGGCCAAACCACTTTTAAAATAAAGACTAAGGAAATCCGAAACGGAGCCTTTTTTGTTTTAAAATCTGTGTATGGCTGTTTATTAAATACTAACAGATTTCTCCTTGAAGATTTCATGTAGCATTGGAAAAGTTATTAAAGGCTTTAGGATTTCTACCATTGAAGATATCATTAACTTGGCTCTAATACTACTGGCTTACGACTTGGTCTTGTGTACCCAGCCAAAACTTATTTAAGGAGTTAGTCTTAATGAAATTCAAAATCTAAAAGTCAGCAATAAAACATGAAAAATAATCCCAACAAGAAACTACCTATGCTGTACACAGAAACAGACATGCTTGACATATAATTTTACCTCAGAAAAATTGACATCTCCAAACACAATGATATGGCTCTATTTTCTTGGTTAAGCTTTTACTGTATTAGTACTCTGTAACTTTCAAAATGTCTAGAAGTGATCTGACATTTCTATAATTTAAAAGTAAGTTTAGAAATTACTGCTGAAATGTAATCCTTTCACTCAATAAAAATCTACTGAGAAAAGAATTCATTTAGAGAGGTGTGCACAAACATTGGTAGCTTCTATTTGGGGCCATCTTATAAGATGGCTGTACAGAGTTTTATGGTAATTTAGTAACTGCCTTGGATGACGTTCTAGATAGACCTGCCCCAAATTTAAGGAAATGGTAGAGGAAAAAAACATTAAATTTTTGGAAGTAGAAATGCTCAATAATAACGACTTCAGGAGGTGAGCAGCAGGCCAGCAAGCGAAGCTTCATCTGTACTTGCAGCCACTCCCCAGCGCTAGCATCACCGCCTCAGCCCCACCTCAGATCACTGGGCATTAGATTCTCATAGGAGCACCAGTCTGTGGTGCCAAAAAGGCTGGGAACTGCTGAATTAGAACACTTTTTCTTCTCAACCAAGCACACAAATGTTTGTTTATGAAAGGTTTATGCAATTTCTAGGTCTTACCTCATCTATATTTCTAAGCCATTTGCTGATGTTTTCAAAACTTTTACCATTGGTGATGTCATATACTAGCATGATACCCATTGCTCCTCTGTAGTAGGAGGTTGTGATGGTGTGAAATCGCTCCTGGCCTGCTGTATCCCTAAAATAAAGAGCAATAATTTGTATTGAGCATTTCGATATTACTATATTCTGGGCAAAACAACAGTTTGGTAAGACATACAGAGATTAAAATACACTATATGCCATAATGCAAAACAGAATCATGACTCATTTAATTATTAAATGGTAAACTATTATGGTTATTCCAAAATATATGTGTATATAAAGATTTTTAGTCGTAGGAAATTAATGACCTAACCATACTGAATAAAGATCTGGAAGAGAAAACCCTAAAAAGTGACACATAAAACTCTTACAGTTATTTAAATGAACACCAACAAGGATGATAAAACCCTTGGAATTTTGGAATTTTATTTTTTTAGTGATCTAGTTTCATAATACAAAACCATGTGGAATTTTTAGAAAATTAAAGGAGTATATCATAATATAACCACCACATTTATCTTTACAATAATTTACAAAAAGTTGTAAAGATAATCTGATTTATAAATAGTAAGATAGACATATTTAAATAGTATTTTTAATGCCTTCAAGAAAATGATTTAAGACATATTTTGCTCTGGTAATTTTTCCCTCATTTGTATCACCAATTCCTTCCTTTTATGATCATTCTCATCAACACATATACATGTTTTATGTCCCCTATCTTTTCTATAAAAGCAAAATGAAAATAAACAAAATACTCTACTCTCAACCTCACTCCCTCCAACTAACACTGCATTTCTGTTCTTCCCAGCAAATTAATTTTTTTAAACTTTTACTTCAAAATAATTATAGCCTCACAAGAAGTTATAAAAACAATACAAAGAAGTCCTGAGTACCACTCACCCAGCTTTCTTCAATGGTAACATCTTATATCACTGTACAAAAGCAAAACCAAAAACTGACATTGGTACAATCTACAGACCTTAAAGTTCTCTTTTTAACACGCGCTGAGTATGCACGTCAAAAGTAATTTTCACTGAATTGTTTTTGCACCTCTGGCAAAGATGAGTAGGCTGTGGTTTAATCTATTTCTGGGTTTTTTATTCTGTACCAATGACCTGTGTCTATGTTCCCCTCCAAAACCATACTGTCTTTATTACTGTAGCTAAATAAAGATCTAAAAGCAGATAGGCTGATTCTTCCCACTATTCTTCTGTAAGAATTGTTTTAGCCATTCTAGCCTGTCCATGTAAATTTCAGGGCAAGCTAATCTATACCTACAAAAAACCTTCCCAACAAACCCCGTTATAGAGTTATCTCTAGTATGTCTCCTCAAATTAACTCAGCCAATTCTAATCTGACTGCAATTACTGCCACTTTACCAAGATTGTTCTTAAAAAGGTCTCTAATAACCTCCTGATTGTCAAATCCAATACCTACTTTCTTTTTATATATTTTAATCTTTCAGCAGGATTCCACACAGTTGACCATTTTCTCTTCTTTAAACATATTCTCATGACTTTGTGGATACCATTTGTTTCTGCTCTTAGTTTTATGGCATTGGCTGCTTATTCTCATTATCTTTTGTTGACATTCTAACATTCAAAGATGTAGCAGCTGACATTCTCTACATAATAGCCTAAGTGATCTTCTTTAAATACGTCTGACCACATAATTTTTCTAATTAAAACTTCCAATAGCTTCAATGGGGGAAAGAACAGGCTTTTCAACAAATGGTGCTGAAACAACTGGTTATCTCCATTCAAAAGAATGAAGCCAGACATCCACTTCATACCATATGTAAATATTAATTCAAGACAGATCTAAGACCTAAATGTAAGCTAAACCTACAAAACTCTTAAAACATCTTCATGATCTTCGACTTGGCAACTGTTTCTTAGAGGTCACTAAAAGCACAAGCGACGAAAGAAAAAAATAAATTGGATTTCATCAAAACTAGAGCTGTCCTTCAATGGACACTATCAAGAAAGTGAAAAGAAAACCCTCAAAATGGAAAATATCTACGAATCACACATTTGATATAGAACTTGTGTATCCAAAATATATAAAGAACTCTTACAACTCAATAATTAAGGACAAATGTCCCAATTAAAAATGGGCAAGGGATCTGACATTTCTCCAAAGATGCACAAATGGCCAATGAGCCCATGAGTGAATGCTCAACATTAACAGTCATCAGAGAATTGCAAATCAAAACCATAATGAGATATCACTTCATATGCACTAGGATGACTATAATAAAAAAGCGAACTAACACATTAGTGAGACTGTAGATAAACTGGAAGCCTCATACATTGTTGGTGGGAGTATAAAAAGATGCAGCCACTTTGGAAAACAGTCTGGCAGTTCCTCGAAATGCTAAATATACAGCTAACATGATCCAGCAATTCTGCTCCTAAGAATATAGCCAAAAGAAATACATACACCCACACAAAACTTACACATGAATGTTCATAACATTATTCAGAATAGCCAAAAAGTAGAAACCATCTAAATATCCACCAACTCATAAATGGATAAATAAACTGTGGTGTATAGATACAATGGAATATTATTCAGCCATAAAAAGGAATGAAGTACTAATATATGCTACAACTTGGTGAACTTTGATAATATTAAGTGAAAAAAAAAAAAACCAGACACAAATGACCACACTGTATGATTCCATTTATATAAAATGTCCAGAATAGGAAAATCTAGAGACAGAAAGCAGATTAGTGGTTGCCCCGACTGAGGGGTTTGGGCAAGATGAGTGGTGGCTGCTTAAAGAATACAGGATCGAGGAGATCACTTCATGAGTTATATAAGTGTCTAATTACTATGCTATACACCTGAAACTAATATAAACATGTCAACTGTAATTGGGAGTATAAAAATGTTCTAAAATTGTGTTGATGGTGAATATACCTCATAAATATACAAAAAAAACCTATTTAATTGTACACTTTAAATGGGTCAATTATATGGTATAAGAATTATGTCTCAATAAAGCCATTACAAAAATAAATAAATGAAAAACATGACTAGGCTTAAAAGACAAAATTTCCAATGGCAATATAGTATAACCAGAAATAATTCCAAAATCCTGACCCTGAGGTTTACAAAGTGCTATAGGCTTTGGCTTTTCTTCAGCTCCCCAAATTTTGAAGCATTTGCTTTCCTGACAGCCACAATAACATTTTTTACATGTTCTCAAATTCGCAAGTTTGTTCCCACTTGAGAACCTCTCTACGAGCTGTTCCCACAGCCTGTATATAATTGGCTCCCCCTCATTTTCACATTTTAACCATCACCCTGTCAATGAAGCCCTCTCTGATCACTCAATGTAAGTAGTCATCTGGTAGCTCTCCATTCCATCTCCTTACTTCTCTGCATCGCATTTATTACAAATTTATTTATTTACAGTTTGTTTCCTATGCCCTCTAAAATATAAGTTCTATCAAAGATCTGTCTATCCACTGCAGAATCCACCACATCTACAGAGTAAATAAGCACTCAAATGTTTGCTAATGAGTCAGTATTTAGGAATATTACCTTGCAGGTTTCTTTATTAAATTTTAGAATCAAGGCATTCCAATTCAGTTACATGATCCTTAAAAACATATATATATTTTAAAAATAATTCTTATGTTACTAAATACAAATAAATAGTCAGGAATATAATACAACTACTAATACACTGATATTCTTTACATTCAATCCTGGTATGCAATTAAGATATTCATACATTTGCCATTTATCCATTTATCCATCAATTCAAATATGTATTGTCTACTGTGTGCTAGGCATTATATAAGAACACACATAGAACATGGGTTTGGAATCAGATCCAGGTTCATCCTCAGGTTCCAATCCTTTCAGCTAAATGACCTTAAAGGTATTTAATCTCCCTGAATCTTTGTTTGTTTGTTTTTTCATTCACAATTAGGAGGGATATAGTATAATTCTATAATTTATTTGTTATAGTTAACCCCAAAGCAATCTGTACTATAATATGCAAAGATGCAATAATGTCATTGTGATTAAAAATTTAATTGTGTTTTCAAGATGTTCTAAGTCAAACCCATTTCTGCAGATGTGCTATAATATTCGGAGCTGTGTCAAGTTATTATCTGTGTTTAAGCTGTACTCAAATGTGCTTCACAAGAAAACCCTACCTTTGCCTGCAGCCTATTTCTGTAAAAGGGTAAAAGTTTTTTATTTAGCCAAGTTAAAGACCTGGCTGGACTTTTCAATTTTTTAAAGAGAATCTCAGCACTCTCACTTGCTCATCTCATCTCAAAGTATGCAGATCTGCCCTTTAAAATAACACAAAATCCTATTTTTCATTCTAGAAGTATTCACTGAGTAAATACTATATGCCAAACACTATGCTAGGCACTGGAGGAAAAAAAAAACTGTAAACAGAACAAAAATTCCTCCATTAATGGAGTTTATATTCTGTTGAGGGTGACCAATCAATTGATCAATCGAATGACTTCTAAAATTATACATCTTATGGAATTACACATCTTCCCAGGTGAAAAGTGCCAAGAAGACAAAAAGTAGGGGCTGATGTTGGCAGTGGTGCAAACAAGTGAAATTTTAAATGGGCTGGTGAGGGAGGGACTCGGTGAGAAAGTGAAGAGAATAAAGTGAACCATACATAAAAATATATCTGGGGAACAGTGTTCCAAGAAGAGAGAAGAGTAAGTGCAAAGGTCCTGAGGCATGGCTGAGAAACATAAGGAGGTCGATGTGAGTGGAATGGAGTAAGATCGGGGGAGGGGGCCAAGGGGCCAAGGTAAAGTGAAGATTGTGCAGGATCTTAACAGGCCTGTGCAAGGACTTCAGCTTTTTCCTCTGAGTGAGATAGGAAGTCTATTGCAGTGTCTGTGAAAGAAACAACCTGGGTTTAGAAAGAACCATTCTGTTTACTGTGTTGAAAATAAGTGGGTGTACAGAAGCAGAGTTAGGAGGCAATGCAATACCTATTGAAAAAACTGCTAAAAGAAATCACCATTTAAGAAAAACCATCTAAAAGACATGCTAACAATTCCCCTAGGCTGTATACTTCAATCAAGTTAAAACAGTAGGAAACGCACACACACACCACACACACGCGCGCGCATACACATGTATTTATATATTTGAATTCTTAGACTACAATTTTTATCTCCATTTCTTAACATTATGTCAACTTAAGAATCATTACAAAAAGTAGCTTTATGAAACCTTATTCTGTATTTGTCATAATCTCTTTTCCCTTTCCTTACATTATTTCTGTAAAGAATAATGTAATTATTGGGGGTAACTCTCCCTCCTTGCTCCTTTTGTTGCACTGGCCATTAAGCAGTTAATAGGTAAATTTTACAAATTAAGCATAATAAATGCGTTGCCCTTTAGAGATTGTGTATTTCTATCTTCCATATTTCACAATTCTCAATTGTTTTCCTTTATTAATCTTACCTATTTAGTTAAAAAGTGCTTTAAACAGGTATAAATTCTATCATGAAAAAATTAAAAATTTGTCTCATCCCAGTAAAAAGTTTATTTCTTTTCAGAACTGGTAAAAAGTATAAATTACCTAATAATTCAAGCCTTCCAGAGAAGGGTTAAAGTTTCCTACCTAAAATCCAGGCTGGAAATGTACTTATCCAAGACAAAGGGTGTACAGGGCCTGGACTTCCAGTAGTGCCTAAGAGTTACAGTGTAGGAGGGATAGAAAATTTTCATTTCAATTTTTGTCAGGAGTCACAACAATCTCGGGAGAAGATCTAACACGGCACTCCACTATGAATACCACTCCCAGCACTGTCTAGCTATTACTTGCTCCCTTCTCCCCCATTCACCTTACACAATTAGCAAATTATATACACACTTCAGTGTCATATCTATGACTAAATTCTCCACCCAGAAAGAACATACTGCAAAAGCAATTGTTTAGCTAAATCTAAATCAAATGTACCTAGAAAGGTCTTATATTATAATGCTGGTTAGTTTTATATATATAAAGATACAGAAATATTAATCCTCCCCCCAATCACTATTAGGGTCAAAATAAGTTTCTGTTCTGATCTATGGCATACCACTTTCATCTGTTCTCCTCTATCTTCCAAAATCTCTTATATCCAAATCTCTCCTCTTTTTATATGCTCTCCCTGCTACATTTTTTAAAGCTTTCTATATCCTATTTTCATTTATACATTCCATATGTTTACACTTTTCAACAGGACTGTATCTGCCCCACAAGGTGATCTGGCTCTTTGACTCCTTGAGCTCAAATCATCCTTTTCCTGTGTCCTGCTGGATCCTCATTACTAGCCCCTACCAACTGTTAATGCAATCAACAATTTACTTCAAACGGAACACAGCTTTGCCTCACTACTTCTAGGCTAACTGGCGACCCTTTGCCCAGAGCTAAAAATAGCCACAGATGCTTATTCATCAGCCAAACTATTTTTAGGTTTGCATTACACACGTATACCCAGGTCTAAGGACAGCAGTTGATTAAAATAAACAAAAGCAGATGTTAACTATCTGAAGAGGAATTAAACACTGTATATGTTCACAATATCTTTTTATGTCACCACAATATAGGCTTTTAAGCCTGTTTATAAAACTACTCAATTTTCCTTTATTAAATCTTTCCTTCTAGGCCTATGTATAATGATCAGGTTTCTTAAATTATAAACCACTGGCAATTGAATTTTCCTTAAATAAAATAGACACATAGTTAAGAAAATGTTCTGAAGTACTATTTTTCCCCCACTGACATATTATAAAAGAAGTGATATGTTCCTAGGAACTAAAATAGCTATTTCCTTAATTGTTAGTCCCACATGCAGGTCAGAGAAACTGTGTATTCTAGCTACTATTACGATCGTTATTTTTAGTCTGGGTGCTGACAGCACTATACCAGGCCAGAGACAACATCAATCTGCTCTGCAAGTCAGAGACCCCAAATTTCATAACTTTGAGTTTTTGGTAACATAAACAGTTATTCTTTAGTTTATAAATTAGAATGTCAAATTTCTCACTGAGTTTTATTTTAACAAGATATGGATTTCCTCAAAGATATGCAAAATATCAAGAATTTAAATTATGCTTATCTTCATCAAAAAAAAAAAAAAAAGGTCAAAAGTCAAAAGCCTGGTTGATACGTGCCCTACAGAGCTTACATTGACTGCTATGGGGACAGGAATAAAGTAAGTAAATAAATATACAATCTCAAATTGTGATAAATGCTAACAAAGTGAAGAAGGTGGTATGATGAAGAATGGGGTAAAGGGAAGGGAGGAAGTAATCTAGATAGAATGTTCAAGGAGGTCCTCTCTGTAGAGGTAATGCTTAAGGTGATGAGAAGTGAAGTATGAACAGAAATTTAAGTCATTCAGTCAACAAATATTTATTGAGCATCTATATTTGCCAAGCTCTGTACAGGGTGGTGGTTATATAACCACAATTCAGACAGATGGAACGCCGCCCTCAAAAAGCGTATATTTTAGTGGGGGACAATAATAAATACATTTTAAAATATATAAGTTTAGATACTAAAAAACGCTATGACAAAGATAACCTAGGATAAATGTGATAGTGTCTGGAGGACTGGACTGCCTTAGCTAGTCATCACACAAGGCCTCTCTCAGAGAGAGACACTGAATTGAGATATGAATGCGAGAAGGCAGCGGGGCAAAGGGCTGATGAAAAGCATTCCAAGCAGAAGGAACAGTTGACATACAAAGCCCTACAATGGGGACATGTTTGGCATACTCAAGGGAGGAAAAAAAAATGGCCATAGTGGCTGGAGCAAAGCTAGTGAGATGAAGTCAGAAAGGGCCGTAGCCAGAACCTGGAGTCTTCCAAATCTTTTTCTGTTGAAATGGAAAGCCTCTGGAATGGAGCGGGACTTCAGAATGTCATCTAGCTACAGTCAGAGGGCAGTGGGAGATTAGGGGGTTGAGGGAGGTCTACAAGGCATATACAAAAGTCCTAAATTGGAAAAGAATTTGCCATTTTCATGGAGTTGAAAGGAGATCCCTGGGAAGAAGACAAGGGAGCATAAAATGAGGTCAGAAAGGTGGGCAAGGGCCCGCTCTGTAAATTGTGGTAAGAAATCTGGATTTGGAATTTGGACTTTCATTTGAAGTGCAATGGAAAGTCAAAACAGTTATAAATAGGGGAAGGAATGACAACCATGGCCAGATTTATACTGAAGAAAGTTACTCTAGCTGTTATATGGAAAAGTACTAGAAGAAGGTAAAAGGGAAATAAGGACCTGTTAGGATATTAAGAGACTATTGCAGCGATTGAAAGAATAGGTAATGGTGGCTTCGACTAGAGATGGCAAATTATATATGGATTCTACATAAATTATATATGGCTAGAATCAACAGGGCTTGCTAAACTGGATGTTGGGGTTAAAGGAATGGGCAGAATCAAGGATGACTCCTAAGTACCTGGCACTTTACCTGGAGGTAAATGGTTAATTCTTCTACAATGGGACACTAACAATTTTTGGTGACTGTGTTGAGGTGTTGACAGTGGCAAGCATTTCTGACCCCACCTCCAACCCTTAAAAACAAAAAGAAAAGGCTGACTTAAAGTAACTTGCTATGGTTATTTTCCACTATTCTATGGAAAAGACAGACAGCAAAAGATACTATGGTGGAACTTTCTAGAGGTCTGGGATTTAAAAACCAGATACTTCTCTATCAGCCAAAGAAGCTAATTTTAGACCTACATGCATGTGCCTTGGCCAGGGTAAGAACCACCTCCATCCTTATGCAACAGATAGACTAAAAGACATCTGGAAAGAAAACAAGAAGGGAAGATCATTCCAGTGAAGAAAAATATGACAAAGTTTTAGCACAGACTGAAGAAAGTTTCCAAAACTAAAATTCAATCATAGAACAGGAATTTTTTTTCATGCTGAAGCAAAAATCTGAATATATTAAACTAGAGACAGATAAAATCACTGTGCTTTCACTTACTTGAGACCAGTTTAATAAAGTGCACACCTCAAATTTATATATATCTAAATATCACTGTGCTTTTTAGTAGTGAACAGAAGCAAAGCATTTAAGTTGAGGACAGAGTTTTAAATTTCGGTGTATTGTAAGTTGAGTAATGGGTTTTTCATATTAAAAGCCTTCTTGAATTATTGTGGCATATCCTAGACCTCTTAACTTGGAGGTACATGACTTCTTTGTCCGTGGAATGTTAGCACATCAACTCAAGCAAAGAAACAAAATCAGCTGGCATAATGCTAACCTCTTAAAAAACTATTAATCACAAATTTTAACCACTCATTACTAATCTTGTACAAAAATGGATATTTCAAATTAAAAGAAGTCAGTTATACAAGTATACATGAAAATCTAGACTAAATAAAATTTTCCTTCTGAAGTGTTTTATCCAAGAGAGGTTCTATTAAAAATACCTAAATATTAAACAACTCTAAATTTAAAATGTTACTATTTCTGTGCTATACTCAAGTTGTATAGGAATAGTAGAAATCTTTTCTAGATTAATCTCGAAGGCCACACTGGAGAACTAACTGTTCCAAAGAGTGTCTTCTCAGAAGGCTCTCCTTTTAAAAACAAATGTTAGCTGTTACTGTTTACTTCTAAAAGCTACAGAGACTTCAATGATAAGAGGCATGGAAATGTGTAAATCCACAAGGTCAAGAAACAGAAGGAAAGTCTATGGAAGAGAGTGTGTAGAAGGAGGAACAGGCCAAATTTCTGAGAAAAGGTTTCATATATTACATATAGAAAAATATACCTGAAAAAACATTGTTTTGTGCACTTTTGTTTCTGTTATATACATACTCATAGATAAATGTATACTGAGTCAAAGAGCCACAATGTAAAATGTATCTCTTACTGTCAAAAAAAAAGTCTAAAAAATTATTGGCTTCAAGTTGTGCAGCTGAGAAGAGAGACAATCAGCGTGGAAGAGCTGAGGAGGGGCTTGGAACAAAAAACATTATGTAGGGCCAAGGCTAGCATAAAGCAAGGGGGTTTAAAAAAAAAAGAAAAAGGCAGAGAAGAGCTGGTTGAAATTCAGAATAATTAACATCCTTTTTTCCCTTGAGATTAACTTTAATTACAATGAAACAGAATATGAGACACAGTTCATTTGCTGAGTTATTTCTCAGTTAAAGTAAGGAAAAAACAATGATCCTCAAGTGGATTGTGTTTCAAAGAGAACTGTTAAATTTAGGAAATGCTTTATTATAACATCTAAATTTTGTTTAAATTTGAATTAAAATTTAAAGATGTCATAAAGATTATATTTCTAATTACATGGTCAGGTAATGAAGACCTTCTGGTTAAACGTACCCTACTTCTTCTAATTATTAGCTTCCTGTAAAAGGGTAGTCCTAACTTCTTGAAACCATCTCCTGGATTCTCAGACACTATTCCTAATTCTCCCTTTTTTTCTCCCTAATTCTCCTTCTAACTTTTCCAACTATGGCTTTGCAATCTCCTTTGCTAACTTCCTCAAATAATAACAGTTATGGCTTATTGAACATCAATTATGCATCAGACACTGCTCTAAGTGCTTTTACACTTATCACTCATCTTCATATCCACTCTATGACAAGTCCTATTACAGTGAACCCAAGATAACATGAATTCAATTTAACACAACTGTTGACTAGCAATGAAGAAAGTAAAAAGATAGTAACTGGAAAGAGCAGCAAAACCAAATGACAAACTGCACTATTTATAGGTGGCAGTAAAGCAATTAAGAATGCTACTCTCAACCCTACATTCTGAGCATGTAATGCATCCCAGGTCTGCCACATAGAGGCTGTAAGTCCTTGGTTAAATTATTTCAAAATGCTTCCATTTCATTATCTGTAAAATAGGGATAATCCAAGAGAAAAGAATGCATGTGCTTATACAAAGATTTGTAGCAGCTTTACAGTGCATAAACAAATTGTGATATATCAACAATGGAATACTACTCAGAAATAAAAAGTAATGAACTTATTAATACACAAAAAGCCATTGGTACTCTCAAAATGATTATGTTGAGTAAAAGAAACCAGACACCTCTGCTGCAAAAAAAGAAAAAAAAAAGAAGAAAAAGAACACTATGATTGCATTTATATATAGTATATAGCACAAAAAATGGAAACTAATCTATAGTGACAGAAAGCAGAAGAGTGGCTGTCTAGGGACCAGGGATAGGGAGGAAGAAGAGATTACAAAGAGGCTTGAGGAAACTTTTGAGGTGATGGGTAGGTTCATTATCTTGACTGTGGCGATGAATTCACAGGTTTATACATATGTCAAAGCTTACTAACTGTGCACTTTAAATATGTACAGTTTATTTGTCAGTTATACCTCAGTAAGGCTGAAAAAAAAAGGGAGCAACATATCTAACAGGTTCACTGTGGATATTTAATAGGTTAAAACATATGCAAAACAATACTCGCTGAAAAATATTGCTATTATAAAGTCTATGATTTATACTTGAATATAAGTATGAAGTTTATTGTACTTCTATGGGACAAACCCTATACAAACTAATAAAAATAAAATGCCTATAAAAAGTTACAAACACATTAAAGAAAATATTTTAGCTTAAGACTATCAAAGCAACAAAAAATTATATTAACTTTTTACATTGTTTATGAGCAAAACGTTGTGCTAAAAGCTTTACACAGATTATTTCATAAAATCCTTACAACAATCTTTTGAAATAGGTGGTATTATTTTCATTTTACATATGGAGATATAACAGCCTCTCACAGTGGGTACGTGATTTGCCCAAGTTCATCCAGTAAGTGAAAAAGGTAAAACACTCAGCCAGGAGTCAAAGATTCCAAAGTATACGGCAACAATTTTTTTTACTTCATTGAAAGGAGGTCATCTGATTGCTGGCTTTAGAAAGGAAAGCCTCATAGAATCTAAACAGGTAACAAGACAGGCTTTCACTGTCAAACTTTCACACTTGGCATTCTACTACATAAAGTGAGTAAATTAGCATCACTTACCATATCTGTAGCTTGATCTTCTTTCCTTGTAATTCAACTGTTTTGATCTTAAAGTCTATTCCTACAACATAGAAAAAAAAAAGGATAAATTTTATCTATGGCTCTGAGCTTGGCTATACTAAAATTATTTGGAATAAAAATACTTTGAAAATCTGTGTATGTTTGGCTCTGGATATTCACTAAGTATGCTATTCTGAGCAAATGTATCCAATTTTAAATCTGAGTAATAGTAAGATACAAGATGTAGCTTCACTGAAAGAGTGAGTTCTTACATTAGGAAATAAAAAAGTAAATTTAAGAATATCTAATTCAAAAGAATAAAAAGATGTTTCCTAGTAGGAAAAAATATATAGAACCTTCACTAGCTTACAGAGCAAAAGAAAACTACCAGGGATAAAAAGGGTTATTTCATAATGACAAAGGGACAAATTAAGAAGGCATGAAAATACTAAATGTTTATTTAGCTAATAACACAGAGCTTCAAATACATCAAGCAGATCCCCCAGAATCTGTCTGCTCGTTAATCAACCCAAATCTTCAACTTGGCCCCATTATGTTTCCCATGGCCAATCAAAAGAGAAAAAGGGCCACTTGCTTGCAATTGATAAAACCTCAGATTATGCCTATATTGCCCCAGACTATGTATGTCTATACCTGCCTGGCATTTAAAAACATCAGACTATGTCTGTGGACGAAAAGGTATTCTGTGGAAATTAACCTCACAGGGTGAGCTGATCATACATTTCTAATTGGGCAGGTCATGGTAGGTAGTCATGCCCCAGGTATGTAACTTTTTAGTAAAAGGCTTATTGTTGCCTTAAGGATGCCCTGTCCATAGTTTCAGTGCAACTAGTTAACATACCTTTGAAATGCCTCTTCAGACTCCTTCCTTCTAAAGTGTAACTACTTTTAAGAGAGCAAAAAATCTTTACCCTGTAATACAATCCCTGCCTTGCTTTCTCCCACCTTCATGCAATCTTCCTTAAATTCCCTTCTTAATTTCAAGTGCATAAAAGAAACTACAAAATTATTATTCTCTGGAGCATGAGATATTCCTCTGTCGTAAGTTGTGGCCCAAATAAGCTCATACAAAAATTCTTTACATGGCTGGATATTTCTTACGTTGATGGTCCACACTTTTGTTTCTCTATGAATTACTAAGAAAATCACCATAAAATGGCCTGGTGATCAAGACCAAATCTGAACAAGAACACTATTCCAGTTAGGCATTTAATTTAATTAAAATTTAATGACAAACCTGACAATAAATATTATTTCAGAAAACTTTTCTGAAGAAAGGTGAAATTAGGACATGGTCTGAAAGCTCTAAACCCTTTGGAATGGAAACCAGGTACAAGCAGAAAACTGAGAATATATAGGCAGCTTTAAAGCCACCTACCCTAATTGTTCAGACTAGAAACCTCGTCCTAGACTCCCTGGGTTTCCTTCTCGGTCTCACGTCGTCTATCTTCAAATTAATTAGCAGTAGTTGAAGCAGTTCTTCATTCTTTTCTGTACCAAAACCTCTCCTGGTGTTTCTACCTCACTGGCCACTCTACAATCTTCATTACTGGTCCCTCCTCATCTCTCTGAAACTTTGGAGTAAATATCTCTTTTCTATCTGCACTCATTCCCTTGGTGATTTTCCTAAATTTCATGGCTTTCAATTCCACACACTGACAACTCTCAAATTTATATCATAGTCCAAACCTTCTCCCTGAACTCCAAACTTAAGATACCCAACTGCTTATTGGCTATCTCCTGATACATCTCTCAAAAAGATTAGCAAAAGTCCTTAAAATAGTCCGTAAGGCCCTACATATTCTGCCCACTTTCCTCTTTCCACCCGACCTCATCATTTTCTATATCTTACTCTCATCTGGCTAGCTGTACTGATTTCCTTGTTGTTTCACACACAGAACAGGCAGATTCCACCTTAAGGCCTTGTATATACTGTTCTCACAACCCAGAATACTCTCCTCCTCCATCATCGCCCTTCCCCTAGCTCCTCTATCCTAGGCTGCAAAGTCCCTGCACCATATGTCCATTGTCTGTTAATACCCTCTTATCCCTTTTCCTTATTTGTGAATAACATTTCTAAAATAAACTGTACATATTACTTGTTCCTGTTGTTTACTGTCTCCCTTTGCCAAAATAGAAGATCCACAAGGGTAGGGATTTTTATCTGTTTAATTCAGTTAAATTCGCAGAACCTAGAGCTCTGCCTAACATGTAAGCAAACATTAAACAACATCTGCTGAATAAAGACATAATGTTTTCTAGAGAAAGTAAGAGTACCTGAGAAAAGCCACAGATACTTCACCCTTAGGATGACACTCGATCAGCTGACAGGCTCCACACTTGTCCACTTAGAGCTGCCAATCAGCTTTTTAAAGCCGTGAGGCCAAAATTGAAGGCAAAGGTTCCAATGATACCAAAATAGATAAGCAAGAAAGGGCGGGGGACCAGAAGCAGAAAACTCCTGGAAATAATAATATATTCAACAGAAAGAACGTAAGAGAAATTTGATTTCTCATAGAAAAAAACAACAAAATGACGAAGGGAATATATGTGAGATATGATGTTAGAAGATCAAATCAGGAGGTCTGAAATCTAAACAACAGAAGTTTAAGAATGAACAGAGAAAAAACATATAGAAATATCAATTTAACAATTATGCAAGAAAACTTAAAAGACCAAAGGAATCTATTTGAGACTGAAAGACCAACCACCAAGTGCCTAGCATAATGAACAAAATAAGATCTATACCAAGTAATATTATGATGAAATTTCAAGACACCAGGAAAAAAGATAATATTATAAAAAGCTTGCAGAGACAAACTAGGCCATATTAAACAATCAAGAATGAAATTCTCAATAGCAATACTACTATTTTCAACCTTATCCAGTCAAAATCAAATGAGTAAAATAAAGGCATTTACATACATGAAAGGTCTCAAAAATATTTATCTATGACTTTTTATAAGACAGCTAGCTACTAAGAAAGACTGCTTTACCAAAAATAGGAAGAAAGGAAATCCAGTAAAGAGAGTAAGGTAAAGGGCAGTATGAAGGATAGTTCAAACTGGCCTAAGGAGCAACCAGTTCAGAAGAGAATAAGGACAGGAAAGAATAGGGCAGAAATTAAATAAGAAAGTCCCAAGAGGTATGCCTCCTAAGAGGGGAAGGGCCAGAAACGGTATTAATGGAATTTGTACGAAAAGCAGAATTCAGAGTGTTCGCCAATTCTGTTGTAGAGTTTGGGATAAAATACAACGATTACTTTGAAATCTAAGCAAATGTAACAATGAAGAACTGTAAACTACAGTAAAAACAAAAAGATGTCCAAGAAAGGAAATGAAATTATAGTACACTACTTGGTTTAGCACTTAACAAAAACATAGCTACTGAGAAGGTGAAGAGGCACCACAAACGCCTGGTGGTATAAGAGTATTCAATTCTCATCCTTCCTAATAACAAGAGAATTTCTAAAACTAGTCCCCCCTCCCCTCCCTCACCCGCAAATGTAAAGCTATGACTAGGGAATATGGAGTTGAATAACAGGCCAAAAAATATTTGGGAAAGGCAACACAGGTGGGCAAGAAGCAAGGATTTCTTGCTGCTACTGTTGTCATAGCACTGAAGTACTGACTTCTAAAATTCTTACCCATTAATAGAAATAAAAATTAGGTTAATGGAGAAGACATGTTACAAATTGTTCCCTACTAAACACTTCAACTGATCCTATTTTTTGCATGGCCCAGGCCACCCCTGCAAACTCATTCCCTCCAGCCTTCCTCCGATAGTCAGTCACATTCAAACACAACTTTTATAGCCACACACTTTTTCCAGGTAAATATCTTTGTCACTTCAGCATGTACTTTCCACACCTCCAAACATATACACACTTAAGTATGGAAAAACTTATACTTAAGATAGAGTAAAAAAGCTTTTGATAAAATTTAAAGATTAGAGTAAAATCAATAGCTCAGCTGTGAGAAGCTAGGAAAACCTATACCCTTTAAGATTCTGCTAAGAACGATAATAGATTTTTGCACACATATTATTGCTAAATTACATGAGTAGAGCAATCATAGGGTTTGATCCAAATAGTAATTCTTTATTTGCTTTTGCTTGTCAAAAACACTATAGAGAAAATTTCCATTTTTTTAAAGATTCCTGAGACCCAGCTCAAGTGAGTATTTCAATTTACTGCATGCAGTCTACCTTATTCATCAATTTTCAATTGCTCAGTAAAGTGAGAAAATCAGCCAAACATTTGCTTTAATGATGTTGCAGAAGCGCCATCCTGTGGCAAAAGGGGTAACTGCCACTGCTAGCTACTATAAACGTCACTTTCCAAAGCTTGGCTTCTGATTACACATCAATACCTAATAATTAATGCAGGCAGAAACAATCTACTTAATAAACTCCATACAACCAAAATTTAACAACTTATAGCTAAATGATCACATATGGGGTTTTTAACAAATGAAAAATCACTTCTCACCATACCAAAAAAGAACCATACCTACAATCCTCGAAATAGTCTGGAATTTAAGAGATCAGGTCATTAACAGTACAAATTTTGAAAAGGCCTTTCCCAAAAAGAACATTAGTTTATCTGGATGCAGATGTAAAAATGCAGAGTGCAAAAAAGTTCTCTCTAAAGATCCTTTCATATATTAGTAATAGCAGTTACTAACACTGAGAATTTACCATGTGCCTGGCACTGTTTTAAGCCTTTGCATGGATTAATTCATCAAGTTCTCATAAGAAGCCTACTCATACTATTATTTCCATTTTACAAATGAAGAATAAAACAAAAACCAATAGCAGCAGGAAAAAAAAATAACCAGTAACACTAATAATACTTACTGGATAATTATTAATGTTCCAACCATTTCACATAAACCATCTCATTTCACAAAAACCATCTCACCAAAAAAACAAACAAACAAAACAAAAAAAGAAAAACCTGAGAAAATACCAATATACATAGAAGAGAAAATTTAAGGTAATTTAAGATTACAAAATTAATAATAAGTGACAGAAACAGGACTCAATTTCATATCTGATTTCAGACCATGCATGTCTTAATCTACATTAAGTTCTATAATTCCATTTTTATTTTCTATTGAGTTAAAAATCACATAAAATTTACCATTTTCAAGTGAAAAATTCAATACATTCATGATGTTGTTCAATCACCACCTCTATCTAGTTCCAAAATGTTTTCGTCACCTCAAAAGGAAATTCCACAACCACTGCTTTCCCTATCTCCTCCCTCAGCTCCCTGGAAACCACCAGTCTGCAATGTCTCTATAGATTTGCCTATTCTGGATATTTCATATAAATGAAAGCATACAACACTTGACCTTTTGTGTCTGGCTTCTTTCATTTAGCACAATGTTTTCAAGGTCCCTCCACAGTGTAGCATGTATCAGTAGTGCTTCTTTCCTTTTTATGACTGAATAACATTCTATCGCATACCATAATGTGTTTATTCAGTTTATTTGTTGAATATTTGGGCTGTTTTCAAACCTTTTGGCTTTTGTAAAGTGTTGCTATGAACATGCATGTACATGTATTTACTTGAATACCTGTTTTAATTCTTTAGGGCATATACAAAAAATGAAATTGCTGGCTTATATGGTAATTTTATGGTTAACTTTTTGAATAATAACTATTTCCACAGTAGATACACTTTTATATTCCCACTAGCAATGTATGAGAGTTCACAATTTTCCTACATTCTCACCCTTAATGTTTTCCTTTTTTATTTTAAGCCATCCTAATGGGTGGGTGTGAAGTGGGACCTCATTGTGGTTGTGATTTGCATTTCCCTAATGATTAATGATGCTGAGCTTATTGGCCATTTGTGTCTTATTCAAGTCTTTTGCCCATTTTTAACTCAATTTATCTTTTTGTTGTTTAGTAAGAGTTCTTTATATATTCTGGATACCAGACACTTATCAGATAGATGATTTGCTGACATTTCCTCCTTTCTTTTTATGGTTATGTCTTTTTATGTTTTACGTTTTTTTATTTTCTTAATCTGCTTTGACACACAAGTTTTTAAAAGTCCAATTAAATCACCTTTTTTCTTTCGCTATGCCATGACTCCACTGAATTTAATCTTTGAACTGTGTGAAAAGGGTTCCTGGGAATTGAAAAACTGACATAATTAAAGCTAAGTTCAACTTTTTCCAACTACATTCTATGATGTAACAGGAATAATACAAACATTTCTAGTATATGTCCATATATGTATTCTCTATGAGCAATTTCACATTATTGTAACGTGTGTCCCAGCAGAATAAACCACACTTGCTGTATACTTAGCATTGAAAGCAGCAAACAAAGTTGAGGGAATTTCCATACCAGAGAGGGGAGACCAAATAAATAAAAATTTTAGTGTTATAGTGATAAAGAATGGGAGGTAGAGCTATCTTATATGAGAAAATCAAGGAATATCTCACTGAAAAGACCTCTGACCAAAGACCTCAGGAGGTCTGGGAACAGAACAAGCCATGTGAATATCTGGGGAGAGTGTTCCAGGGACAGGAAACAGCGAATGCAAAAAGTATGAGGCGGAAATGTTTGGCATGTTCAAGAAACATAGGTAGGAGGTTCTAGTATAGTGATATGTGCCTTTCTAATCCATGAACATAGTAGAGCTCTCTGTTGATTTGGGTCTTATTTAACTTCTCTCAGCAGTATTTTGTAGTTTCCAGTGCCTAGGTAGATCTTGCACAAGTTCTGTAAAACTTATCTTTATTTCATTTTCATTTTTGAATACTATTATAAATGATACTTTTACTAAAAGTTCAATTTTCCAGTTGTTGCTAAATATAGAATAGAGTTTATTATTGTATAGTGACCTTATATCCTGCAACCCTGCTACAATCACTTATTAATTCTAGTCGCTCTTTTCTGGGGCAGAAAGTGAGGGGTTGCTTAGGGTTTTCCATGTATATAATCAGGCAGTCTAGAAAAAGGCACTTTCCTATCATCTTCCTTTTGAACTTCCATAACTTATTTCTTTCTCCTGCTTTATTGTACTAGCTAGTACTTCTAATACAATGTTGTTTTGTACTTGATATTTAAGAGAAACTCAAAGTGTCACTATTAAAATAACATGTTAACTATACACATTAGTAGGTTAAGGAAATGTGTTCTTCTATTTCGCGGCTACTTGAAGTATTATGATGCAAAATGAGGTTGCATTTTGTCAAATGCTTTTTTCATATCTAGTAAGATCATGATTTTTCTTCTTTATTCCATTAAGGCAGCTAATTAAAATTGATTTTGACTGTAAAATCAACATTAGATTCCTGAAATAAAGCCCACTTGATGTGATGTATTTACTCTTTTTATAAGTTCCTGGAATTGATTTGCAATTATTTAGATAAAAATTCTTATGTACATGCTCACAACAGACAAAACAACGCTCATTCAGGATAGGTCATGTCTTTGTCTAGTTTTTGTATCCAAGATAAGGCCTGGTTCCATAAAAGATTTGAAAGTGTGCCCTCCTCCCTCTTCTATTTACTGAAACAGAAGACTGATATTTTCATTTTTAAACATTTGATAAAATTCACCAGTGAAGCCATCTGGGTTTCTTTCAGAAAAATTTAAATTAAGATTAAATTTCTTTAATATATATCTGCTTACTCTATCAATTACTAAAGAGGAATGATGAGATATCCAATATGTAATTGTGGACTTTCTAGTTCTCCTTCCAATTCTGTCAGTTGTTGCTTCAAGTATTTTGAAACTCTGTTATTAGGTATGTATGATATAAACTGACACCTATATCTTCATAGAAAGACTCTCTTCATTCCTGGAAATATATTTCCCTCGCTCTGAAATCTACTTTATCTAATAGTAATACAGCCACTTGAGCATTCTGATGATTAGCAGCTTTTTAGATATACCTGATTTTTTTAGTGATTGCACTAGGGTTTATAATACATCTTTAACAGCACAGTCTACCTTCAAACAGTTTTATACTGCTTCCTGTATTAACATAAGAACGTTTTCTTCCTCTATTATTGCACTTTTAAAAATATTGTGCTTCTACATGTTATACTTCTATATTTTACTTCCAAATATTACAAACCCTATGAAACATTAAAATTTTCTGCTTTAGCCAACTCTTTCAAATAAATTAAAATTTGAGAAAAAAGTGTATTTCCCCACATTTTTACCATTTCTTATCGTCATTCTCTTTCTGTAGATCTGAGTTTCTACCTGGAATGATTTTCTTCAGCCAGAAAAACTTCCTTTAACATTTTTAATAATGTAAAACTGCTGGCAAGAAATTCTCTCAGCTTTTGTCTGTCTGGATAATGTCTTTAATTTTGCCTTTTTGAGAGATATTTTTGTTAAGATTGAATTTTAACGCGATAGTTTTTTATATTCAGAATTTAAAGATGTTATTCCATTGTCTTTTGACTTGGCAGTGTTTTTTTTCTTCTTTTTCCCTCTTTGCCTTTTGTGAGATATAAATTTAAACTTTTTATTGTTTTGAAATGATTTGAGAAAACCTGCAAAAATAGCAGAGTTCACGTTACTTTTCATCTACCTTCTCTTAATGTCATCTATATAACCATTTATCAGAAACAAGAGAGTAACCAGGGTATAATGCAATTAACTTAAATACAGACTGAATCAACAGCTTTCCACTAATGTCTTTTTCTGTTCCAGGATCCAATCCAGGTTCCCACACTGTATGTCGTTGTCATGTCTCCTCAATCTCCTCCAGTGTGTGGCACTGACTCAGTCTTGTCTTTATGATTTTTTGAAGAATACTTCAATTTGAGTTTGTCTGATGTCTTCTCGTAATTAGAGCAAGGTTTTGTATTTTCTGGTAAGAATACCACAGAACACCACAAATGTAATGTTTTGCCTTTATCAGTTCATTATATCAGGGACAATAAGTAATATATTAGGTGATATTACTCTTTGATAACTTGGTTAAGATGGCATTTACAGAGTTACTCTCCACGATAAATTTACTGGTTTTCCCTTTGTAATGAATAAGTTTCTTGGAGAAAATGCTTTGAGACTATGGAAATAATGTTTCTCATGGTATCTTCATCCACTGTTTTTACCTTCCATCACCTGATTGTGCCTGTGACAATTATTACAGCAGTATTTGCCCAATGGTGATTTTGTTTCAGTCACTGCTTTACACTTATTAGAATTCTTATTTTATGATTTGTCTCTTCTACCCAGTCATTTATGTAGCCAATTATTTATTTTTACCAATATGGACTCATGGATATTTTATTCTATTGGTTATAATGTAATGCTATATTATTTCATTTCAGCCTTGGCCATTAGAAGAGACTTCAGGTTGGTTTCTATTGTCTTTCTGATATGCCTCATCCTTTTCTGAGTTGTTTTCTGGCACCAAAGATATTCCAGGGACATTTTGCATTTCTCCCATCCCAGCTATGGAATCAACCAGTTCTTCAAAGAGTCCTAGTTCTTTTTATTGAAGAACTGTAGAGTTCAAGATCTGATCACTATGTATGCTTGTTGCTACTAGAATGTCACTGCTTTGAGGCCTTCCCAAAGGACAGAGTGAGAACATGTATTTATGTATACTAATTCATGCATACAACACACATTTACAATTCTACAACTATCTATCTTATCTGTGTGATTATTCGTTTGTAAGAGTTAGGTTCATTTGTTGGCTTACATTGTTTTTCATGAAAAGTCAAAAGCTGTTCTTATATTTGTCCCTCTACAGTATATGTAATGTGGTCTTTTTTCTCTTTGGCTTAAGATTTCATAACTAGTTTCAGCAGCTGGATTAGGACATGCCTCAGTATATCTCGTCTAGGTTCATTAGGTCAATGACATTACAACTTTTATCACACTTGGAAAATTTTCAGTCATTGTTTTTCTTCAAGTATTTCTTCTGCAACCAAGCTCCCCCAGGTCCTGGACTCCAAATGCACCTATGTTACATTACTTCATAATGTCCCATGTATCACTGAGGCTTTTTTTCCCCTTGCCTTTTTCCCTCCTGCGTTTCATTTTGGATAGTTTCTGTTACTCTATCACTGATCCTTTCTTCTGCAGTATCTAATCTGCTGTTCAGCCCATCAGCTAAATTTTCCATTTCAGATACTCTATTTTTTCAATTCCAGAAGTTCCAATGGGTCTTTTTATGTCTTTTATTTCTCTCATGTTCACACTTCCCTTTAAATACATTTGTTTCAAAATCTCTATCATTTCTGAGTCTGTTTCCAACAACTGATTTTTTTTTCCTGGTAAAGGGGGTAACATTTTTAATTTCATCTATGTCTGGTTATTTTGGATTAGATAAACACTTTGTATATTTTGTCAATGTATGGATTCTTTAAATGTTAAGTTCTCTTCAACTAATTTTCTAAATTATTTGAGAACCAGCTTGATCCTTTTGAGGTCTGTTTTTCATCACAGTTACTTCAGCCCTACTCCTAAGGAGTGCCATTTCTGGGTTCTCTTCCAAATGGCCCGATATTTCTGAAGTCTCTTCACTCTAGCTGGCAGAACTAGAATGTCTCCCAACTAATTTTAAGTCCCAATACTTTCACCAGCTCTCTGGTAGTTGTTCTTTTTCTGATAGCTGTTCTTTGGCCAGCCCATGGAGCCCAACCCAGCTTAACATCCGGCCTAAAACTCAAAAAAACTCTGGAGATTTCTAGATCTAATGTTTGCATAAGTCCACCTTCTGTGGTACTTAACCCTGCAAATTCCAGCCTCCCTAGATTGGTCTCTACTTCCTAGGCCCAAAAGGATCACCTTGCTCTGTTTAGATCTGCACTGGAATCTAGTTTGACTGGAAGCCAGGGAGATCGCAGGGCTCCATCTGTTTTCCTTGTCTCACAGACTGCAGTCCTGCCCTGCCTGTCACTAAATATCTAAAAACCAGTTGTTTCATATGTTTTGCCCAGTTACCTAGCTGTTTATGGCCAGAGGGCCAATCTGGTACCAGTTACTTTGTAATGTTTAGGAGAAGTTCTCAATAGCTTTACTGTCTTCTCAAGATTAAGCCATCCTTAATCTCTTTTGGAATATGTCTGAAATAATTTGAGAGCCCCATGAAAATCATGGATCCTTTGCCCATGCCCTTACACCAATGTGTATACCTATAAAATGTAGAGAATTTTAGGGAGTTCCCAGCCTCTGCTCCAGTCCCCCTGCCTTCTACTGGTCTACGGTGTTGTGATTTATCATACTGGTGTACTATCATCCTTTCAAGGTTTTAGGGTCAATTTTTATTCAGTAAAAACTGACTAAGGCTGGAATTAAAGTATTTGGGCCAAAGAAGTTTTTTACTTTTTTTTTTTAAGTGTCTCCTTTAATCAAAGAGCATGTAGTACAAAGTTCGAAATAATCCAGCTACTATTCTTTCTCCACATATGACAGATAATATTTCTCACATATCTTCCGGATAGTATACTGGTAGCTTGATACTACAGACTAAAGAAAGCTGAAGTAATCTAGATTTTGTACCCGATTTCCTAATTTTCTTTCTTTCATTATATAATTATTAAAAAGCAAATTTTTTTTACTATTCCAGATCTAGTCCCCAGCAACAGCAATATTGATACTAAATTATAAATATATATATGGTAGTCCCCCCCTTTACCTGTGGGGGACATATTCTAACATTCCCGGTCGATGCCAGAAACCACAGATAGTACCAAGCCTCATACATATTATGTTTTTCCCTACATGTGCATACCTATGGTAAAGTTTAAGTTATAAATTAAACACAGTTAGAAAGTAACAACAAACAATTATAAAAATATACTATAATAAAAGTTATGTGAATATGATCACTCATTTCAGCAGATCCCTTGCCGAAGTCTTTGTATAGGCTCAAATCTTCCTGGCGCCACATGCTGCCATCAATTTGAACATGTTTTCTGTTCATGTCTTCCACCCACAAATTTAATGCCTTTTCCATATTAACTAAGCACTTATCACACACTCTGTGGCTGAAACTTTGAGTTTATGGGGCAAAAGCAAAACTAACACAAATTTCTTTTTCCTTCTTCACAATTTCAAGGATAGAAGATTCATTCATTCTTACCATAGAAATCAGAAACCTCAGCATATGATTTTTTTGTTTCCTTATTAAATCAACTTTCCTTTTTTCACTTAAAGGAAAAATAAAGGAGTACTTTCCCTTTGAAGCTTTTCTTTGCCATATCGGAATGGCCAACATCACTACACTCTTGCACTTTGGAGACATTAAGTAAAATATGGGTTGCTTGAACACAAGCACTGCGATACAGCAGCAGTCTATCTGATAAGTGAGATGGCTACCAATGGCTACTAAGTGACTAACTGGCAGGTTGAGTATACAGCGCTGATCTCTGGACAAAACAATGATTCAATGCCCTGCAGGATGGGGCAGGATGGGAAATAGTGAGATTTTGTCATACTACTCAAAATGGCACATGATTTAAAACTTATGAGCTGTTTATTTCTGGATTTTCCATTTAATGTTTTCAGATCAAGGCTGACTACAGGTAACTGAAACTGAAGAAAGCAAAACCATGGATAAGGAGGGACTACTGGATTTCACATACATACCTACTCATTCGTCTCTAACTGCTGTTAAAAACTAGCATTTTCCTAGGTTGCTGGTCCTTATAGTACAAGCCAGCCCTGTCAGGCCAGATCTATGTTAATAAATATCACCTCAGAAATCACCTTAGTCCTATATACTCAGCAATAAATACCTGTTCATTAAATAACAGAAGGAAGTTGAAAGGGTAGAGACAGAAGAGTAAATAGGAAAAAACAGCATTTTGGGGTGCTTGATATTTAATTATCAAAAATCAATTGACCAGAATTCTAAGGATTTATTTCTGGTTTCAAGTCTATTCTACTGATCTGTGTGTCTATTTTTATGCTAATATCACACTGTCTTGATTAATGTAGCTTTCCTGTAAGTTTTGAAATAGGTAGTGTGTCTTCTAACTTTGTGCTTCTTTTTCAAGATTATTTTGGCTATTCTGGGTCCTCTTAAATTCCATATGAATCTCAGAAGCCACTTACCAACTTCTGCAAATAAGCTAGCTAGGATTTTGATAGGAATTGCACTGAATCTGTAGATCAATTTGGATAGTACTTCTATCTTCCTTTTTGATCCATGAACACTGGATATCTTTCCATTTACTTAAATCTTCTTTAATCTCTTTAACAAAGTTTTCAATATGCAAATCTTGCACTTCTTTTGTTAAATTTATTCCTAAATACCGATTCTTTTTTATGATATAGTAAATGGAATTACTGTTTTAATTTCATTTTTGGATGTTTCACTGCTAGTCTTAGCAATACATTTGATTATTGTATATTGCTCCTGTATCCCATTTGTAGACTTCTGAAAAGCAAAGTAACTGTTCTATTCTGAAGTACCTATGGATATTACATTAAAATTACACTACGAATGACAAGTCACTCTAACAAAAAATAATTTCATCTAAGTAAACAAAAGAAGCTGACATCACACAGTAGTAATATATAATAAAGCCCAAGAACTGCTGAATCTATGGGTATAAGTCAGGATGAAGAAAGTCTTGTTTTGCACTGATTTTACAGACACTCCTCTAATTCCTAAGATCATTAAGGTTCTCAGAAGTAATACAGTTAGAGAAGACAGCTGGGAAATCTGATGAATTCCACAATACCAGTTACTAGACAAGAGCATAAAAGCAAAAAAACAGCACCACAAAAACAGAGAATTAACATGTTTCTCTATGCACAAAAGCTGTGATTGCCTTTTCTTACCCTGCCAGAATAAATTTTCTTCTTTGAAAATTTAAAATTTTCTTTAATACCTATATCTGTAATCGCATTATAAATATTTATTTGGTATTTGCCTTTTGCCACCTATTCAATTTTGTGAAACTGAAAAAATATAACCAATTTACATTTGCATCTCATGAGATATGTGAGGAATCAACAGCTCTGATGAAAAAGTAAAACACAATCACACTATGTTTTAACTATTTTGAATTAAAAATTAGTGAAGTAGAAATTAATGAGATTTTGTTGGAGTCATATATTTCAGAGGTAGTTTTAAATTTGCATGTGTAGTCAATTCCTTCAGTTCGTAATGAATTTCCTCTATTTCTTCTATTCCCAAGCTCTCTTTATATGCTTCGTAGGATGCAATTTTTTTTAAAGGAGAAACTTTTTCATGCCAAAGGACCAAGCAAGTAGATTCTGTGATAAAACACCATTTTGCTGCTGTTGCTCTCACTTTCATTATTCAAAACTTTGGAGGCATCTTCCAGAAAGTGGTGTCTCCAGAACAGGCAGTATCTCCTTATATCCTTATTCGGCACCACAGCATCAAAAGTAACCTGCCTCAAAGAACTACCTTGATCCCTACAAAGCTATACATCAACAGGCAAATAAAAGTACAGTGCTGACTGACAGTGAATTTACTTTAAGAATTAAGAAAGGCACTATGGAACACAGTAATTAAAAGGATACAGAAAAACACGGTCTCCGGTTCTGCCACACACTAGCTGTTGCATTTGAGTGAAACTTTAACCTCTCTAGATTTACCTCTGTTTCCGCCATCTGCAGTAGGAATTATCATTTCCATTCCCTTTATGTTATGAGGACTAAATGAGACCATGTGTGGAAAGCCTAGGATAAAAAAGCTCTCAATAAAGCTCTTAAATTGGTTCTGAATACTACTCTAGCTACTCAATTTCGGCCTTGTGCCAGTCTAATGTTTTGCCAATAGTGAGTCAAACTGTCATCCTCCTTTTGGCCTGCTCTTATCTTTTCCTCCTCATTCCAGCCCAAAATGTATCCCAGGCGGCAGCAAGACTCTCAGGTCAGCAACTCTCTACTCAATTTTCCCAGACTTTGCTCAGTTATCTCCTAACCCTTTGTTTGCTTTCCACCTACCCTTCCCTTCTATGGATATTTACAACTTGTCACATAATAAAAGTTTTTCTAAATAGTCATAAAATGAGTTCATTATACTATCTCTAAAGGCCACCAGATCTTCAGAATCAAGGATCTGTTGATTAACTGTTTCAAATTTATTAATGCATACATAATGCTTACTCTCTACATAATATCATGACAACCTGTCATTTGGTCACGATACTTTTACATCAGAATAATACTTTGCAATGGCATTAGTTTATCCTATATTAGATAAAACACAACCACTTTAAAATTCCTGCTAATTTAATTGACTTCCACAAACCTTTACCTCCTCCTCACCTCTAGCTTTCAGCTCAGGTTTTGTTTTCCTTTTTATCTTAAAACAAAACAAAACAAAACAAAACTCAAAATTCCTTTCAAGCAACTCTATATCTTATTTACCAAACGACAAAATATCTGTTTAAACAAGTTAAAGCTGCACTGCTGCACTTAGGACACTGCCAGCCAAAAGCACGACACCATCTCATTCCAACACAGTGGAATTTGAACACTGTTGGTATGTCTCTTACCAAATAGTTCCAATAACACAGGGTAAACTTAACTACAAAGACAGACTGAAAATCCAGCAAAAGATGCAGTGAAAAATGACAGAACTGCTAAGCCACTGACAAATAAGGAATGACTAGAGAAACAAATAATTTGATAAGGATGACAGCACAAGTGGACTTAAAATTAAAATGATATCTTACTATCAAGATTAAGAGTCCCTTAAAAATGAATAAGATTTTAAATATATTTTAAAGGATTTTTTTATGTTCACACTATAAAAGTCAAAAGTAAAATTAAAGGATCTTATTTATACTATTTTGTCAGAAAAAGTATGCCAACTCAACAGTAGGTTCTTTCAGTGCTAAATAGTAACCAAGAATTAAAACTATAATCCAAACTTTGTCAAATACAAGATAAAACTTGCTTTCATAAATTTTAATTTCACTTCTTGGCAAGTCCCCAACATACCTGTTTTCCATTATTTGCTAGGAAAATTTGTTTACTGTTTTGAATGGATTCCCTTTCAATGACTTTTCTTCATACCATTATTTCATATATGATCCTAACATTTCACTTTTCATTTGTGTCAGTCTTTCATACTAGATTATAAACTAAGTAAGTAGGGACCATAGAAGCGATGAAAGAGGTATACTACCATTCTCAAACTTTTTGTTCTGAGGACTCCTTTATATTCCTAAAATTACTGAGAATTCCAACAAGCTTTTGTTTATGTGGGTCATGTCAATTTATATTTACTATACTAGACATTAAAACTAAGAAAATTTTAAAACATTAATGTATTTTAAATTAATAGGCCTATAAAAATATTTTATAAAAAATAACTATATTTTCCAAAACAAAATTAACTTAGTGAGAAGAGTGGATTGATTTTATAGTTTTGTAACTTTAATATTCAACTTAATAGACAACTGGTTTTCATATCTGCTTCTGCATTCAGTCTATTGCAATATGCTGTTTTATTTGAAACATGAAGAATAGGAAGTATATGAAGAAAGTCAAGTTGCATATAGAGATGTAGTTGGGAAGGGAAGAACATTTTAAGAGCCTGTTCAGATAATTCTACTGTTTTTGACTATAAAACTCAACAAGTGATACTTTCTTAAAGATTAGTTGCAATGTGGAATCTGAAACTGTGTCAGTGAATTTTTCAATACTCTATTACATTAAAATCATCAGTTATTCTACATTTACATGGGTCTTTTTATCCATGCACAATTTTATAACATTATTTATTAGTCATCTGGAAAATATTGGTTCACTCAACTACATAGTCCTTTTGAATGTTGACACATTTCATTACACAATATGAAAAAAATTATTTTCATTCATATCACCATGAACATCAGGAGAATCTCTAAGTATTGGAAAGTTGTCAAGCTCATGGGGGTAGACCAAAGTTTTCCAAAATCCTAATTTTCATTTGAAAGCATGAATTTATAACTGGCAACAAATTCCATTCATTTGAGTAAGTGTCTGCCAAATACTTGGGTTTGAATACTCATTATGTGCCAGTTGTTCTTTCAAGGATAAACGGTGTTCCAGGAAAAAGATGGCCAATTCAAACAATTTCACAAGTGCTTCTCCTTGAGGCAACCATCACTGTCTCAGAATGAGACAGGAACATTTTACATTTACTTCTCCCTTTTTCACACTGAAAAAAGATGTGAGCTCAAGATTTAATAAAATTAAATTTTATTTCTGCTTCATTAAAGACATTCTTAAATGAGACTAAGCTTTTTTCCTGGGAGTCCATGGTGGTGAAGAATACAGTGATGTCTTGATTGGTGCCACTGTCTTGATTCATCCTGAGGCCAGCAATTTTATACAACACTGTATCTGTACCATCAGTTTAAGTGTCAACATGGTGAAAAATACGGCAAATAACATCAAAGAATTAATATGAAAATAGTTTTGACTTTCTGGTCAAAAAAGATCCCAAGGTGGGTCTGTGGAGATAAAAATTTTGAGAACCACAGAGGTACACTTAACACATGTTAAGCACTCACATGCCATACAATGTGTGGGACACTTCCAATATGTATTTCATCTGCTCCTTGCAACAATCTTAAAGAAGTTTTTTTAAACAGATGAGAAAATTGAGCTGGAGCCAATAAACCCAACTGATTCTAATTCCAAACTTCCTTCCTCACCTGTAATAAGTTACCTACCTTGCCTTCTTCACACCACTGTCCAAGGCTCTTATGAAGGAAAGTAGAAGTACTATAAAATTTTCCCTAAACTATATCATGAAGCAAACAAATATCAATTTCGAGAAGAAAAAAAAACCCCAAGGTTCAAAAAGATGGTCACTTTATTTAAGTGGTTGTGAAATTTTAAATAACTGCTTTAAAAACAGGTAAAAAAAAAATTGATAAAACTAGGTTTAATACTGTTTTGCTCAAATTGCAATTTTATTTAATCTAGTCTTTCTCATCATTTCCTATTGAGCTCTACAGCCTATCCCTCTGGAGCAAGCTCCAATTTCTGAACTTCCCAGAAGAGCCAAAAGCAAGTCCTCTACTCTGTGAAAAAGTCAGGAAGCCAAACTCATAAAAGAGAAACTTGAGGCCAAGAAAGCCAACACCCATGATAAAGCCAAAGATGCATAACTTCGAGTCCAAGGAGCACAATCCCTCAAACCAAGGCGTTCTAATACAATACTTGCAGCTATACATCCATTTAGCTCAAGGTGACAGACAATGCAGAGTAGACAAATCTAGAACTGACACACAGCAGTACAGTGCCCCAAAACCAAGACTGTTACCATCAAAACTATCTGAAAAGTTTGTTTTCTAAATGCCTTGCTATTTAAGACATTAATATCTTTGAGACATGCTTCAAAAAGTTTAACTTAACAGAAAAACATAGATCTGTAAATCCTCAGGAATACTGCAATCCAGCATTACTTCTGAGACAATCAGGATTATTTTTTTCAACTACAGCGGCAAAGATGTAGTTTTACTGATAACTAGAGGTAGGGGCCTTCTACCAGTGGCAGGATACTAGCTTCAACCAGGGTTCTACCACAGAAATTAAGACCACCTCTATTAAAGCCAGCTTTGGGGGCATAAAAATCCCAAAGCATCTCAATGCTGTTTAGAAGGAAAAGAGGCTGTATTAGGCAATAAGAATGTATTACCAGATGAAAAAAAAAAAGGAAATATAAGACATCATAATCAGACATTTTCAATTTCCAACTTCCACTAAAATGCAGGGAGATACATTATTAGTCCCATTCCCTGGCTATAGTGCAATATTTCTCTCCTCAATGAAGCGGCTGCATGAACTGATACACTAACTGCTGCAAAAAAAAACCTTTTATTAAAAATAATAAGCCTTGCCCACACATCTGAGAAAATGACTCAGCAAGACTCACTCAGCCCATACATTAACTAAAGTGATGAACACAATTAGGTTAAACACACATTTCTCTAACATGCCCAATTTGCAGATTAGAAAGAGGCTCAGAAGGTTAAATGACTTCCTCAAGCTCAAAAAGCAAACTGATTAGAACCCTGTCCCTTAGCTCAATATTCTATTATATTTGGCACTAAAAGACCATTTCCAGGAAAAATTAGAGGCTTATTGTCACGATCACTAATAGGTCCTTTCATATATGGTCTTTCACATGTTCCTTAAAGATTCAATCACTCAATATGCATATAATAATTTAAATACATCTTTGGATTAAGTCTTTAACTAGAAAATTCCAACTCCAATCCATTCTGCACATTATCTGGACCAATCATCTTTTTAAAATTTAAATACATCACATCCTTGCACAAACCTTCAATGAATTCAAATCCTTAGCATGAATTACCAGACTCTGTATGATCTGCCAACACCTGCTCTTCAACTCCTGGCCTTAAAAGATGCAGAGAGGAGAATGTTTGAGGCTGAAGCCACAAGATGCAATAAGTCATCAGGCTACCAATTAGTGGGATAAATAGGAACACAAAAAATTATATGTATACATGAAATGTATGAGCAGTCTTTTCAGAGTATACAGAAATACATAAATGCTTTTGCTACAGTGATTTTACCATTTTAGTGTATATCTGTAATCTATATATTTTGCAATAAGCCTTTCAGGTGGCCATTCACTCAGAAAGCTTATTCAAAGTGATAACACTGACATGAAGAAACAAATCTGAAGCAGCATCGGCATTTAATTCAAAACGTAGTTACTGTAAAACTGTGTTTAAAAATGAAAAAACATATGGCCACAAAAAATGCCCTTACAAAACATTCCGTAAAACACTTTAATTAAGTGCTCTCCTAAATTAATTTTTCATTTTTTCAATTCAGTTTTCTTGTGCACTCAAAAAAAATTGGATAACTAATCTGTTGATTTCGTTAGCAGAACTTCACAAAGAGATAACTGATCCAAGTGTATCAATAGCATGTTGATAACGTATGAAACAGTGAAACCATCTCCCCATTAATTATAACATAGTTTCTTTCACCTAATTCATGGATCAAAATAAAGTCTTTGGAAGTTCATTTTGTTGAAGGTGAAACATCTGATAGATATTACTGTGAATGTTCCTGCGAATGCAGTTAAATATATATATACCATTGAAAACAAATTTTTTCTTTTAATGATAATGTAGAAACAAAATTCTAGTGGAATACAGTGTCATGGTAAAAACAATATTCCTACTAAACTAAAAAAAAAAGCTATGCTAAAAACAAATGACTATTTTGTTCTTTCAAATAACGTGAGAACTTACAGGCATTGTTCCTGGTGCTAAAGACACAGAAGTGAACAGACATCCCTACCTTCATGCAGATCACATTCTAGAGGTGTGAGATAATTAACAAAACAAGTAAATATAGAGCATATCAAAAAAGATCATACTATGGAGAAGGAAAGCAGGTAATGTGAACAGGGAAGATGTCATTGATAAAATATTTGGGCACACTTGGAAGAAGTGACAGAATAAGCCATCCATGTACCTAAGGAAAGTGGCTGAAGACAGAGAATAAATGCAAAGGTCCTGACGTAGGAGTATGCTTGCCAAGTTCAAAGAACAGCAAGACAGCTGAAATACTGAAAATTGGACAAAGTAATGTGACTTAGGAACAGAAGACGAGAGCAAATATGTATCAGGAGAATAAGTTAACATTGCTCTTCTTCTTTGCTCTTCCTGAGATGGAAAGCCACTGGAAGGTCCTGAGCAGAAGAATGCTATATCATAATTGAGTTACTGTAGGTGTCCTGTCAAGAAGAACTGTAGAAGAAAGGAAGCAAAAAAACCACTTACAAAGTTTCTGTAATAATCCAGGCAACACGATGATGTCATGGACCAGGAGGGTAGCAGTAGAAGTAGTAGGAGATTCATAAAGTAGAGCCAAAAGAATCTGCTGATGAGGGATGCGAGAGAGGCATCAAAGATAACCCCAAGGATTTTGGTTTTAACAAATATCTGAGTGAATGCCTATTCTGGTCCTGGCCCTGTACTAGCTGTCACATTATTCCATTTAACCTAATCAATTCTGCAAGGTAGGCATTAGCCTCCGTGTAAAGGTTCAGACAGATTTTAAAACCTGCCTGAAGTCAGACAATGGCAACACAGGTATTAATTAATCCATGTTCTTTTCACTATACCCCCACCCCCACCCCCACTCTGGCATTATTTCTTAATTTCTTTGCTGGATTCCTATCCTGTCTACACTTAAACACTGGTATTCCTTAGATTTTGGAGATCTTCTCTTTTTACTCCATGCTCACTAAAACCACTATGACAACTGCTTTAATTTCTCCAGACTAGATTCCAGTCCTTACCTCCCAAAGAGATGAAAATGTCTACTGGACACATTAACCTAGATATCCTACAGGCACATATCCCAACTCAGAAACTTACTATCATGCCTCTGAGACCTGCTCCTACTCTTGTATTCCCTAAGTTAATGGCACCAATTCACCAAGCCAGTGGCAGCATCAGAACATTCAGAACGTGGCAGATCTGAACATTCCATTCACCACTCCATCTATAGGATAAAGTACAGAGTGTATATAAGGCCCCTCACAGCTGGCACCACATAGTTTCTAAACACTTGATGGTCTAGATCCAAAAATGTCGATAAACAGGGTACTGGTTGACTAAATGTGATACATCTGATGAAATACAATGAAACAGTTTTAAAAAAATGAAGAAACTATTTAACACTGATGAGGAATGATCTCCAAAATACATTACGGAGTAAGAAAAAAAAGCAAAGTACAACTATTTCTGCGATGTATTTATTTAATATACAGTCTTGATTCTCAAATTTTAGCTTGTATCAAAATCAATTGGAGGGTTCTGTCAAAACACAGATGGCTAAGCCCTACCCAAAGAGTTTCTGATTCAACAGATCAGAGATGGAGTATAAGAACTTGCACTTCCATCATTTCCTGGTAATGCTGGTATTGCTGTTAAGAGATCCACACTTTGGAAACCAATGTCTTCACATTGTCTTCAGTATACACTTCAAAAAATGGATCGTTTTTTATCATCTTTAAAGAAAATCAACCCACCATAGACTGTCCAAATTTCACAATGGTTGGAAAAGGCCAAATACTGCCTAAAAGCAAATCATCCACTTAAGCATGCTGTGGCAGTTGCGTGAGAAAATGTAACTGACAAATAGCAAGGAAGACAAGTCAAGCTGTTAAAACTATTCTATGGCACATTTCAAAATCTACAAAACAACAGATGATCATGTAATACCAAAGAGGCACACCACTGCTTTCAGGAAGATGTGTTTTATAGAAAAGTCAAGAACAAGCTTAAATTTTAAATGATTTACTCTTGAATTAAATTAGCTTTAACGTTTTCTTTAATATTAAAACTTTTACAATTCTTTCTTTCCAGTCGCATTCTCATCAATCAAGAAATGAATTCACCTAAAATGTGATAAAATAAACTACTTAAGAATACAGTTCCCTAAAAAATCTCACCCATCTTAACAATTTTAAACATAGTAAATTTACTAAAATTCAATAGAAGATCAGGAAAAAGGCAAAATATTTGAAGAAATAGTCCATTTGGCAGGACATTTTTATGGGACTAAAGTTTTCAAGGGTAGACAGAATGTCAAAGATGGAGATGTTACTCAAATCACTGCTGGAGCTGGAAATCATTAAGCGGAGAGACTGTAACCTAAGGCAAAGGGTAAAAGTATTCATATATACATACACCGTCTCATCACCAATGTCTTAAACAGTGTCTGCTAAAAATGCATAACCTAGAAAAAGATCAAAATCGGCTTGAGAAACGTGTTGAAAGCTAAAGAAGTTTAAAATAACTTGTATTAAAAAGAAAAATTCTGTTAATTTGTGGCACCTACAGATAAAAACATCTCAATCAGGAAAATTTTTCAGAGAAATTAAAGCGGGAAAGTCCTATTTATGTATAGAGTAAAAAAAATTATTTACATTGGAATTTATCAATGAAATTATTTGTATTCCCTTTTACACATTAACCATGAGTCACAACCAGCCTCACAAAATAAACAGTCCATATGTTGCTTAATTGATAGTTACCTATGTTAGATATTACTATTGAACATTTTTATTAGATTTTTATTGTATAGAGAAATACAAACTGCCAAATCCTATCTGATCTAAAGAGCCCACTATACTTTAGGGAGGCATATTAAGAGCATGGCTGACCTCCTGGAAGTCCATCTTAAAGTTTAGGTAAAAGTCAATTTTATTAAGATACTATTAAAGGCTCTGACATTTACACATCTGTGTAGACCCTTTTTGGATCATTTGAAATAGAGAGATTACTTCTTTAAATGTATTATTATTCAGTATGGAAAAAATCCTTCTATTTATCCTAAAAACTGGTTCATTCACAATATCAAAGGACAGCTCTCCAACAATCATAGTATTTGAGAATTGGCGAATAAGTCTTAAGTTTACCTTATCCAGGCTCACATTTTCTGTTTGTATATTCATCCTCAGGCTTTACTCTTCCATTGATGCATCCCAATTTAAAAAATATTTGACTGTAAGAAGTCATTTTGGTTTAAAAAAAAATCTACCCAGTAGCTTGTGGGAAAACTATTTCACTAAAGTTAAAGTCTGATTATACATATGGCACTAAGTCATTTTTTGTCTGCAAAATATATCAAACTTTCTACCTTAACAGAGACTACTGAAGACAAAAGAATTTATTATCGCTGATAATATAATCACCGATTCACAAACCTGTAACTGTATGGTATAATAATATAATCTTTAATTTTAATTTTAGTTCTCAGGTCTCCTCCCTAAATGTCTATCTGGTATCATTTTCCACTGGCTGGACATGTTACCTGCATAACAGCAAAAGTCTGCTGTTTCTCAACAGCTTTGGGCTTAAGAAAAATAGGTTAAAAAATCAAAGTCGGCAAGGTGGAAGGTAGATAAGGGTAAAGGGATCAAACATATGGTAACAAAAGGAGATCTGACTTTGAGTGGTGAACACACAATGCAATATACAGATGATGTATTATAGAATTGCACACTTGAAACCAGTATAAATAATTTTAATGGGGAAAAAAAAAAAAGCCAGCCAGTATGACACTAAGGAAACACCAAGTATTATATGTGGCTTTAATTTAGGAGATTTGTGAATATATGATTTGTTTTGGTCTAAACTGTATGTAGAGATTAATGGAAAATTACTCTCTAGATAAATGTAGTGTTACTAAATGGGTTTAAAACGTGACATCTTTTTTGAGGTATAGCAACCATAACTGTGCAAGATAAAACAGAAAAATAAGGTGTCTTAAAGGAATAACTAAGTCTGTACGTTCCACTCATCACTGCATCCCTGGTGATCACAGTGCCTGACACATTGTAAAACCTGATTTTTTAAAATAAACAACAATGTAAAGGCTTATAGCTTAATGTTCCTAGTTCGCTTTTTAAAATAATTATGATCCCCTTAAAATACAGATTTTTAATCTATTTTGAATCAGACACTGCATCATACACAAAATTAAGAGGTATAAAAGCAAACAGCAAAATATTGACAACTGGTGAATCTAGAGGAAGGATACAAGGGGATTCACTGTAATAAGTATTTTTTTCTGTATGTTTGCAATTTTTCAAAAGAAACATTTTTAGAACTCTCATTCATTTAGGCAAAAAGCTTATGTTTGAACAATTATTTTGATATATTTACCTTCCATAGCACTCTTACCAGTTTATGCTGAGAGAGAGAGAGAGAGAGAGAGAGAGAGAGTGTGTGTGTGTGTGTGTGTGTGTCCCCACACAAAAATATGTAAAACGACATTACTGGATTTTTTAAAATTCCCATTTATCCATTAACATCTAACTTAAGGAAGGCAAAGATATTTTGTAAGACTAAGAATATAGAAAAAGGTAGACAAACGTCATACTCCCACTTCATAAGTACAAATGTTTACTAGGTTTCAAACCAGTAAAAACAGTCGAGTGAGATTACCTTATCTTCAATGCCAAGTGCTGTAATACATGGGACTCAGCAATCCTGACAGATTATGAATTTGCTGAATCATGTGCTGTTCAGTATCCTATAAAATACTATATATTTAAGAGCATATGACTGAAACTTAAGACTACAGTCATATTTTGTCAAAAAGCAAAAATACTCCTTTTCCCCCAAGTAGCCAAGAATTATCCACCTAAATTAAAGCTGTTTCCTTTAAATGACACTGTTCTGAATAATAGTAGAACTGCTCTGATTCGCTACCACATTCGTTTGACTATTCCAAATATCAATAAACATCAATGTTTTGAGGATGAACTGGATATGTACAAAAGCAGTTGCAAAATATCATTCATCCCTAATTCTACTGGATGTTAAGAACTAAAAAGTGGAATCAAAAAAATTACTTCAAATTCTAATTAAGATAATGAAGAAAGACCTCCAATGACCCCTTTCTCTCCAAAGTCATCCAAAACAATACGGAAAACAAAAAATGTAAATAAATTCTACCTTTACTTCGATGAATAGACACTGTAACTCTAACCACAACAGATGCAGATAAAGAAACTCAGTTACTTCAGGGCCCACTGAAGATACCAATGAGGAGGAAGCCAATTCATGTTTCTCAGAACCCTGGAAATGTTTAGCAATAGGAGGTGTCAGGTACCAAGCAGAAAGTGAGGGCCTGATTAAAGGTTTATATAATGACACCATGAGACCTAAATTCCATCTCATGTAGCTAGATAGTACCACTCCTCACGACCTAGCAGGAGTCTAAAGGTTTATTCTCTAGAAAATCTGAAACAGACTCACTTTTTAGTTCAGCAAAAAAAGAGGCCCGATGGAGTTTGGGGATGTGACTAAAAATAGGGAGATTTAAAAGCCCTACCCATGCTTACAGAGCTTGCAAATGTCTTTTTAATGACCTATCCTTAATTATGAATGCACATCATGAAATCATCAATCATTTGAGGAAGTCCTCTAAAATACAGAATAAAGAAATGGAGGTGGGGGCACCATAAAAAGCGACAGGAAATAGAAAAAAAGTCAAACAAGCTATCTTCTAAGAAAAGATACTGTGTATTCATGAAACAGGAAGATAATGCTTTAAAAAATGAATTTTAAGTAATAAACAAGAAAAAGCGACTTTAAAAACATGACAGCTGAAACGAAACCTTCAATAGAAAATATAAAGTCAATCCTAGAAAGTCCAACAAATTAACAAAGCTAGAAAATAGAAAATTACAAAATTACACAAACATTCCAAGAAATCCAATACTCAATTAAAAACAGAAACTATAGGGAAGAAAATTATAGGGGGTAAAAAGCAAGCTTCAAGAAGGACCTGAAAAAGCCCACCAAGTATCCAGAATAACAGAATTATAAAAAAATAAATAAATAAAAGACCCACCCACTAAGGTACATCGTTGTAAAATCTGTTACCAGGAATTCAAATAAATTTAAAAATCTAAAAATTTCCAGAGAAAAATTATGCCACAAAAATGGATAGAGAAATGAGAATGGTATTGAATTTGCCAGTAACATCAAGAGCTAGAAGACAATAAAGTACTTCTTTCAAAATTCTATGGGAAAACTGTTTCAGCCTAGAATCCTACGCCCTGTAAAGCTTTCAAATGAGTGAAAGGGAAGAATAAAGACACTGCCAAACATGGAAAGTTTCAAAGAATTTCCTTTGCCATGCACCCTTTTTGCAAGAAGCTATCAGAGGATACGTTCCAAGACAGTAAACCAAAAACAGTATCACACACAAGAGAAAGGCCAAGGGAATTCCCAAGGCAGTAGCTCTGTGCAACAGGCCTAGGTAATAACCAATCCACTAGAGAAAAGATTGGGGAGGTGGGGGCCAGAGCAGGTACATCTCTCTGATTTCTACACAGGTTTGATGGTGTAGAATATCATTCTGAGAGCCTGTCAGCAGATGTAGAAAGATCTGACAATAGGTAAAAAAAAAAAATTAATCAAATACATGGAATTTTTAACTTCAGAAAAAAGGAAAACAGTTGTAATGGACTATTTTGGCTTGACAGAATATTTACATGGGCATAGTATATTAATGTAACTACTGGATATTAATTTAACAAAAAGTTAGGATAGTGGAATGAGATTATAAAAGGTTAAAATTCTCATCTAATATTAATGACTCATGAGCTGGCTGTATAAGCATATACTTTGAAGCTACAGAGGTATATAACAAAACAAAGAGCTAGAGGATGCCTCTGAAGAGCAGGACTGGGGGTGGAGAAGGGATATGACAAGAGACTGCTTTTTTGTTATTATAAATCTTTTAGCAATATTTTATTTCAAGTATGTGTATATATCACTGATAAGCATTTTTTAAATGGTTGAGAAAGCACAGTACAAATTATTTTTTTAAAGCCTGCCATATACAAAAATTAACTCAAAATAGACCATCGACTTGGATGTAAAACATAAAAAGTATAAAACTTTTAGGGAAAAAAAAATCTTCAGAATCCAGGACTACACAGAGTTCTTACATACTAAAAGCATAATACATAAAAAGAAAAATAAATTAGACTTCATCGAAATTTAAAACTTTTGTTCCATAAAAGCCCATGTGAAGAAAAAAGACAAGATATCGACTGGGAGAAAATATGTGTAAACCACATATCCAACAAAGAATTATTATCTAAAGTGAATGAAGAACTCTCAATACTCAACACTAAAATATAATTAGAAAACGGGCTACTGACACAAACAGAACAGACATTTCACCAGATAGCAAATAAAGGCATAAAAAGATTTTTCAACACCTCTGGCCATCAGGGAAATGCAAATTAAAACCACAATGAGATTATCACTACACATTTACCAAAACAGCTAAAATTCAAAATAGTAATACCAACAAATGCTGGTGAGGACTGCAGAGAAATTAAATCACTCACACGCTGCTGGCAGGAATGTAAAACATTACAGCCACTCTGGAAACAGTTTGTTTGATAGTTTCTTATAAAATTAAACATGCAATGACAGTATGACCCAGTAATTGTACTGCTGGGCATTGAACCCAAAGAAATGAACTTATAATCACAGAAAAACCTATACACAAATATTCATAGCAGCTTTATAAAAACTGAAACCAGTCCAGATGTTCTTCAACATGAGAATGGTTAAACTGAGGTGAATGCAAATCATGGAACACTACTCAACAATAAAAAATAACTACTTATGCATACAGTAACTTGGATGAATCTCCAGGGAATTACTCTGAGTGAGTAAAAACCAATCTCAAAAGATTACATCCTGTATGATTTCATTTACATTTGTAAGATGACAAATTTTATAAATGGAGGACAAATTTTTGGAGGGAAGAATGAGGGGAGTGAAGGAAAGGGGTATAGTTATAAGGGAACTGTTCGGCATCTTGACTGTACATGAATACACCAGTGATAAAACTGTAGAGAAATGAATATACACACACACACACTGAGTTTAAGTAAAACTGGGGAAATCTGAATGTAAGAATGGTACACTGCCACAGACGTCAATATCCTAGTTGTGATACTATATTAGTTTCACAAAATGTTACCATTGAGAGGAACTAGGCAAAGTATACAAGGGATCCCTCTGTATTATTTTTTTACAACTGCATGTGAATCTACAATCCCCTTAATAAAAATTTCAATTAAAAAAGTCTGCATAAGCATTGCTATTGATATGAAAAAAACAAATGAACATTGTCCTCAGTTCTGATTTTGATACGTTGTACTTTTTGGAATAGCACTTTTTCCATTTTCTAATGTTTTACAACTTTGGATGCTCTGTTTATGGGTCATACTGGAAACTTAATGTTCCATTACCAGTTACCGTTTTCCTTAAAAATCTATTATTTTTCTTCTGGGAAGAAGGATAAACATCAAGCAATCATTTTTGCTCGTAACCCTAATTATAAGGCACTGTCACCAAAAAAATTTTTTTTCTCATTTCAGATTTCCCTTCAGACAAGTTTTCTTCACCAAAATTTTATCCTAGTCATCTTTCAAATTTTCTTACAATCCAAATTATTTCATTAATCCCCAATATTCCTCTATTTGAAGGAAGCAAATCCATGACTTGTACAAGACTTATCAGTTTTATGGATTCAAACACTTTTATCAGTTTAATGGGTTCAGACAATGTTCTATTAACTTCAGCATCTTGTGTAGCAACTTTAAACTCTCCCTTTATGACTGACTTAACTATCTCCATAAGCAGCCATCTCATGCAGCTCTTTAGCTAATAACACAATTTAATTTGTGCTAAGTAATGATTGTAAATTAACTCCCTCAACAAGTTCCTACTTCTCTGTTCACCACAGATGCTACCACAGCACTAACTGGACAACCGTGTACTTTTAAAAGTTGAAGCAGATTGCCACTAATTTTCCTATAATACTTTCCTTTTTACAAATCAAACAGGAGTATCAGTATTTCCTTTGCCATATCTTGTATATCATACACCATAATTCTTGAAAAAAAAGGTAATTATTCCTAATACTATCAGCTCAGCTCTGCTACATTACACAAAGAACAGGTAACCTGAACGAACATCTTAATATTTGGTGCTGACTTGTTATTTCACTACTTCTGTCAAAACAAAAACAAAACACCAAAAAATACTGCAACTCCACTTTTCAAACTGAAATTGATGAGGATAATCACCCCATCATTTTTTCCCAAATAAAACAATGAAATTCTTAGAATGAAAAACACAGCTATGAATAGGACTGGATCTGGATTCTAGTCAAAAGTCTTTCACTAATTAGCCATATAATATTTTGCAAATTACTTCCCCTTCCCAGTCTGTTTCCTGACTCTTAAAATTCATTGTAGGGATTTTTCCAGCATTAAAATTCCGTGATTCTAACATTCCAAGGAGTTCTATGTAGACACATAACAAAAAGACAAACTTGCCTTCAATATAAAAAGTGCAGAGCAGTGATATTAAAGCATGGGAAGTACTCAAAGGAATCCTCTTGACTCAATCAATGATCTCTGGTTAACCATAGCCATCACATGGAATAGGGAGGAGCTATCTGTGATCAAATCCTCTTTTAGAGAGCTGGATTAAGTGTTAAATCATTTTGATTTTGGTGTTGGGTTTCCCTTTAAATATACATGACAAAATTTACCATTTAAACCATTTTTTAAATTGTAAAAAAGGACCTCATAGCATAAAATTTACCATCTTCACCATTTTTAAGTGTATAGAGTAGTGTTAAGTATATCAACATTGTTGTGCAACAGCTCTGCAGAATTTTTTCATCCCACCAAATTCAAACTCTATACCCATTAAACAACTTATTCCTCACTCCCACCCCCTACCCCACCTCCTGTCCCTATCATTTTACCTTCCACCATTCTTTGTTTCTATGAATTTGACCTCAGGTACCTCATATAAGTAGAATCATACAACATTTGTCTTTTTGTGCATTTTAATTAACCATTTTTAACTGTGTAATTCAGTGGCACTGATTATGTTCCTATCATTATGAAACCAGCACCACTATCCATCTCCACAACCTTTTCATCTTCCAAAATGAAATCTGTCCCATTAAGCAGTAACACCTCATGTGCCAGTCTCAGGCCCTGGTAACCACTATTTTACTTTATGAATCTGTCTATTCTAGGTACCTCATATAAATGATTTCATACAATATTTGTCCTTTTGTGTCTGGCCTGTTTCACTAGCACAGTGTTTCCAAACACTGTGGGTAGCATACACCAGACTTTCATTTCTTTTTTAAGGCTAAATAATGCTATATTTTGTGTATTCATTAAACCCTTGGACAGGGTTGTTTCCACCTCCTGGCTATTGTGAATAATGCTGCTGAACAGGCGATAACAAGTGCTGGTGATGATATGAAGATATTGAAACCTTGGTGCATATATACAACAATGCAGCTACTATGGGTGGTTTCTCAGAAAATTAAAAATAGAATTACCATATGATCCACCAATTCCACTTCTAGATATATACCAAAAAGAACTGAAAGCAGGGACTTGAACAGATAATTATATGACAAAGTTCATGTTGATGTCAGTCATCCTAATGGGTGTGAAGTAACATCTCATGGTGGTTTTGACTTGTATTTCTCTTATGATTAGTGATATCGAACAATTTTCATATGCTTATTGGCCATTTGTATATTTTCTTAGGGAAAATCTAGTTTTTAATCAATCCTAGAAATGTGTGGTCGAATGGAAAAAATTCCTTAAGCATTCTGGCATTCCTGCAGCATGAGCCACTAGCTTACCTGAGCATCACCACAAAGTTCAAACACGTTTAATATGACAAAGGTTTTGCTCATTTCCTCTCCATATAAAATGGGTTCAGTTCAATTTAATCAACCAGTTTTTATTTATTTTATTATTATTATTTTTTTTAATGCCTACAGCACCTGGTATTCCTCAGTGGTCTCCCATCCACGTACTAACCAGGCCTGACCCTGCTTAGCTTCCGAGATCAGACAGAATCAGGCACGTTCAGGGTGGCATGGCCTAGACTTAACCAGTTTTTAAATGCAGGTTAATGGAACCATCCTACTCTTCAAAAGCTTAGTAAAAACACTCAGAAAGACAACAAAAAGGATGCAGTCATTACACTTCTCTTAGAGGCAAAATAAGCCTTTACCAATTTAATTTTTTGCACAGAGCTCAGAGACTATTTCTCTCTCTCTCTCTCTCTCTCTCTCTCTCTCTCTCTCTCTATATATATATATATATATATATATATTGCATTTGGAAAAAGTAATAAGTCTAGGATGGAAGGAGGATTAACACCATCAAAAGGTAGCACATTCAGTAAAACAGCCCACTAAAAACTTCTGCTTTGGGACAAATCCATGTAACTACAATATCACGAAAGCGTAATGCTTTCCTGAGCTCATACTGACAACAAGGTTATGGCCAAATCAACCACTGAATTCTGCTCATTCAAAACCAGGAACTCTCTTTAGCAAATACTTCTCAATCTTTGAATTTCCAAGACCAGTTTTACCCTAAAATTACTCTATGAGCCAAACAGCTGATATTCTTAAGTAAAATCTGATCCCAATTTACATCACATATATAATGCTCAGAAAGCAGATAGAAAGGAAAGTATTAAAATAAAACTAGCCCCAGTTCTATATTAGAAGATCCTGACTGTACTACCTGTCTGTCTGCTTTCAATCATTATCATGCACCCATAAAATGTAGAGACTCTTCGAGGTGCTTAGCTTCTATCACAAAAAAAAAAAAAAAAAAAAAAAAGAAAAAAAAAAGAAAAAAGAAAGAAAGAAAAAAGAAAAGAAAGAAAGAGACAAAGATGTCTGACCCTGTGCAGCTTATATTCTAGGGCCCTTCGATTCACTTTGAGATCAGTGAGTGTGACAAACCAGTCATTTGTTTTTGCAGCTGTTTGCAATAAATGACCATAAATATAATTTCCGATATAGATGTGCGGGAATTGAAAGTATACAGAAAAATTTAAATACAGCAGTCTCTGTGAGCACTATAAGCAATAAAAGTCCATAAAAATTATTTCTTCCAAGAATCAATAATCAATAAGTAACTAAAATGACTGTGCCTGAAATAATGAGGGCTTCCTTATATTGACAGTTGGGCCCTTTTGATCACCTGCAAGGTACCTACCTACTTCTATTCAAACCTCAGGAAGTTTTAACAATCAGGTAATAACTCAAATTTCACTATCACTAATAATTACAAAATGTTTTAGATTAAAAAAAAGCAAAACAGAAAAAGAAACACCTCTAGTCAACTGATAAAATTTAAAATGTTCTAAAAGTAGTTTACATTCAAAGTACTTCTAGTCACCTGCACAACAGCCAATTAACTGGCTAGTTTAGACTATTTAGACACTTACGGTTCAACATGGTAGCCAAAAGCCACACGTGATTGAGTACTTGCAATGTGCTTAAGGTGAAATATGCTGCAAGTATAACACACACTAGAGAAAAACAATGTAAATATCTCAACAATTTTTAACCTTGATTACCTAACAGAACATTTTGAATTAAATGAGCAAAAACATATTAAATTCTTTTACTTTTTTTTAATGTGGCTACTAAAAAGTATTCTTTGTAGCTAACATTCTTTCAGACAACACTGGTTTAAAACAACAGCAGACTTCTAAAACTGCACACAAAGCTAATACATGTGTTGGAGCTGTACTCGGGAATTTTATGTATTTATTCATTTCTCAGCTTACAAACTGTTCAACACACAACAAAAATCAAACATCAAACATTTTTATATCAAAATATAAACTTTTTGGAATCTAAAGTGAAACTGTTTAGCAGACCACTTTCAAATATTTGGGTGTCCACTATGTGCAGGACATACAATCCACAGAGTAACCTGTGCTGCCTCCCTTAAGCAGAAGGAAAGGTCACATATTCTACATAAAGATAATATGCACTGTGCTCCTACAGTGTGCCTGGCACCATGCTAGTTACTTTACTCTCACTGACCCTTAAAATCCTCACAACTACTCCAAGTGGTAGGTACTACTGTTATTAAAGAAAAAACTGAAGGAGACAGGTAAAGCAACTTGCCAAAGTCTCACAACTAGTGACCTGCAGAACCAGGATTCCAACCCATCAGGTTTAATACAAAACCACCACACATTTTCCCAAGGACTACACAAAAAGATTATGTCATCATCTTACAGGATTGGGTTTTAGTTGAGTCCATTACAGAAAGAGTGAAGTAGATGGACTTAATGCTTTGCTTCCTACTCTCCGCCTTACCCTTTCAATGGCAGATTACAATTGACCACGTGAATTAAATCCCTGATCTTACTACAGGCGTATTCTATGCTCCTTTTCCCAGAAAGGCCTTATCCCCCCTTTGGTCCAATTCCTATTCGTCCTTCATGCTTCATTTTAGATATTATCTCCATGCAAGCCAACTCAAACTCCCCGATTTAGGCTAGTCACCCCTTCACCTTATGTCTACCCTTACTGTAGCACTTGCCACACTCCACTGTCAATGTCCTCACTAGACTGCTCCTAAAGGGGTACATTATATTCTCCGCTAATCCTCAGTGCCTAAAACAGTGCCTAGCCTCAGGTGCTCAATAAATATTTGCTTTACTATCTAACCACCTGACCCACCCAGCTACAGCTAAAAGTAGAATAGTAAAAAGCAAACTTAATGGTAGGAAGTGCTAACCCACAGGCAGAGGTAAGTTCTAAGTTTCACTAAATTTATGACAGGTCAAAAGAACAGCATGATACTCAGGAAATAATTATGATGATTACGATGACGTCCCTTCTATCCTCCCCCCAAAAAGGAGTAAAATCAAAATCCACTTAAAATGATCACTTTTGCTCAATTTTCAGTACAATTTGTTTTATAAGGATAAATTAAGCGGCTGATACATATCTGCCATAAGAAATCTCATTCAACAATTTTGGTAATGGTACAAATTGTTTGAAATCAGCTTAATTTTGACAATTCTCAAAATTCAACTTGTTACTTTTTAATTTTTTTTGCAGTTACTTTTTTAAATCATCTAAATATACAAAGTTACACTTAAAATGGGTTTCACTGCACTGTCTCAAGGTTGAGTGCTGGCCTTCAAGTGACAGAGGCAACCATGTGTCCTTTAAGATATTTACTGTGTTGGGGGGGTAAACAGGTTTCACATAGTTAATTCATTTTATACAATTCGTGTTAGCACCATTAAATTTTCCAACTAGAGTCAAAAGGGACTTCCCTAGAGCCTTCTCTTTCCTTTTCCTAAACGGGAAACCGATTAAGAAGGTCATCTTTAGCTCTTACCTCCACACTAAGTAATTCTGAAACATGAGGTAAAAGTACATTAGAAGTCCTACGGCAAAACTTTCCTGTAAATTCCAGCATAAAGTAGAAGGCAACACGTCAATCTTTCGGGTTTGAGGGGAGAAAAACTGATCACCCTTAGATTACTGCTTTTGTTGATGTCTCAGAAAGCAACGTTGAGGCAAACGTGCCAGCGTCCCACCCCAAACACCAAAGAGCCTCCAATTGTTTGACACATCAATGGATCAGTCAACGCAGGGCAACTCACTTTCCCCCTCTAATTTGCTTTAATTATTCCTCGCACAAACACTCAAGTTTACTCCAAGTTATGACCATATGGAACCTTCTCTTTGTCCTGAAGTATAAATTCAGGCCTTTACCAAACGTTCACTACTGCTTCAATCCCAAGCACCAAAATCCCGCACGAATATCGTACATCTAGTAACGCCACACGAATATGGAAAAAGCCAGTCCGGTGGCTTAAAGAAATAGGAATCTGGAACACTGTTAATACTGCATATTTTTAACAGCAGGCACTAGGCAGAGTGGGAGACTAGAAAGCAAAAGACCGGATGAAAAGCATGGGAAGACCCCGCCCCAGCAAGCCCGATGCCGACTCAAACAGTAACTTGGGTCGGTCGCCTGGAATCAGAATCACTGAAACAAAGGCGTATGTTACGGGGAGCCAAGAAGTCGGGAGTACAAGAAACGGTCTGCAGCTAGAGCCCGTACCCCATCCTCCCACAGGTCTTACCTATGGTGGAAATAAAGGTGGTATTGAAGGCATCATCCGAAAAACGAAAAAGGACGCATGTCTTCCCCACTCCCGAGTCTCCGATCAGGAGCAGCTTGAAAAGCAGGTCGTACGTCTTCTTCGCCATTGGGAGGAGCGGCTCAGGCGCTCGCCGCCGGCGGCCCCAAGGGATCGGTCCCTCGCACTATGGCCAACTCCTCACTCGGGCGTTCTCAGGCCGGAGGACCGGGGAAGCGTGGGAAAAAAGAGGGTTCGAGAGGGCGCGGGCGACCTGCGAACGGCTTCGTCAAAGAAGCCCCGATGGTGGCGGCGTCTGGTGCCTCCGAGGGCGGCGACCGCGGCTCCACCGCCTCTCCCAGCCGCTCCGCCCGGTTCCGGGGAGTCGGTCGGGACAAAATGGCCTCCCCTCCCCCCTCAGGGCTGCTCGGCCGGGACGCTCCTACGGGCGAGAGAGCAAGCTCTGCTGTCGGGGGAGCGCGGCGGGCGTGAGGACAGTCTCTCTCCCGAGCAGGAACTGTGCGCTAGGTCGCAGCGATGGCAGCAAAGGAGGACCGTGAGCCGACGAGCTCAGCTACATAGCCACAGGAAGCCGAGCCGCCCGGGCCAGAGCCACCTTTTCCCCGTTCACTCTCACGCCGGCGTGCGCGCTGCCTGAGACGCACGCAAGGACGTACGCCCGCCCTTCCCTCTCGCCCTGCGGCCCGCCTCTGCGCACGCGCGCCGGAGGATGGGGGCATTCTGGGGCGGAGACGGGAGCGCTAGGTCTCCGAGCCAGAGTCTGAGGCCCGACGGAGACGAGAGAGGGGTGGGGCGAGAGAGGGCGAGGCCGCGGGCGCGCTCCCTGTGGCCGCCTGATAGGGTGCGCGGCGATACGAGCACGCCCCGCAGGGAGGCACTGCCTAGTGACTGCGTAGACGCGGCACGCTGGAGCAGCACCTTCGTGCTCAATTTTTCGCTCCCAGGCTCGCCCTCCCGGCTGCGTTGAGGATGCTCTGGCCCTGTGTGTCGTGTGTGTGTGTGTGGCCGGGCCCTGTGTGTTGTGTGCGTGTGTGTGTGCAGCTGGCCTTGACGCAGCGACGGGCTTGGGTGGCCGTGTGTTCCTGTGTGGCTGTAGCTTGTGTAGCGAGAATAAAATAGCTCCCTGAGTCATTTGATAGCCTCTTTGCTAAAATGAGACGCATCCTGGAGTGCCCTCCGTCGTGGACTGGTTATGACAGGCGTTTAACAGCGCTCTATCCCGATTCACTTAAGGAGCAAGAGTTGGCGTTCCAGGGAACAGGAGTTGGAAATGGAAAAACTGGCCACGCTGCTCAGGTCGGGATGATGTAATCTGCCTTCCAGGGCGAGGAGAGGAAGGCTAAGGAACACCTGGGCGCAGGGACAACCTCCCCACCAAGTGGAAGCTGCGGTGCTGTGCTGTACGCGGAGAACACGCTCCAGGCCTCGGCGGTCCTTTAGGAACACCGAGCGCTATATGAAGGGGACAGGTCCCCTCCCCTTCCCGCCAAAATCGAACGACCTGTGTCTAAAATTGAAGGATATTGAAGCCAACGCCAACTGACGCTGCCTCCTCTCACACTTTTTCATTCGCCTTCCCTCCCTCCCCATCAGTCTTATTTATACCTCCCTTTTCCTCTTCTTTTCTGTAGGTTAAATATTCATATCCTGCCCTACCATTATCACTGATTCATCACTCCAAAGCGCACCTAGGATGACAGAGTAGTTGAACCTGGTGGGCTAGATCAATCTGAAACAGGAGAAAATGCTGAGACATCTGGAAAGCAAGAAACGGACTGAGAAATAAGTAAAAAACTACATTTTACTCCCCTCCCCCACTCAAATGTTTGTGTATTTAATATGTAATTAAAATTAGGCTTTCAGGCAGTTAGGGTAATCATATTTCAGTCTCCTGTTTGGAGACTTGTCTTACATTCTTCCTTTCCAACCACCCTTAAAGCTTCATTACTGAAGAGTCTTGTCTTCTCTAATACACTACACTCTTCAGTTTATTTCTGTGATCACTCTTTTAAATTTTGTCACTTAAACATTATTTCCTTCAGTTGGGAATGTCTTATTAAGGTAACACCAGTAGCTATGGAAATCACGAAAATGAGCTATGGTCAATGTTTCACAGGTTTGCGATCAATTCAGAGTTATAACATTGAGCACCTCAGGAGTATCTTCAGTGTTAGGTTGATTATTCTTTTCAAAATAAGTTGTATTAACTCAAGCCACAGTGTTGTAAGCATTTTTGGAAATGTTATGATTTTTAAATATAGACAGCCTAATTAATTCCTCTACATATATTTTGGGGATAATGAGCAACTAAAAATTTTAAATTAAAAAAAAAGCTTTATTCTTTATCCCGGTTGTTTCCAACAGTTTTTCAATTAGAACCTTTTCTCTATAGACTCCATATTCTGAAACTTTAAGAATTAATGATACTTGTTAACAATTTTATTATTGGGTCAGTATCATAGAGCTTTAGAGCTGTCATATTTTTAACCCATTTCTCTTTTGCCCCAAGAATACTCACAGCTACAGCATTTACCCTGCAATAACTCACAGGTTACAGCCCTTACCTTACCCCCAAATTTTCCCAGGAAATATCTCGCTTTTATTATTATTTTGCATCACTCTAGTATATATCGATAGTCTTTGGAAACAAATGACATCATTTTAGTGATAGCTTTCTGGTTTTAGTAGTGGTATTTCCACTTACAAAATATAGTAATTCTCGATCACTAAAAATGTCAAATCCTAGAAAACATAGCATTCCCACGCATGATGTTAAATTAATGCTGGCAGTGAGCTGCACTTTTTTTCTAAACAAGAAATAGGTTAAATAATAATTCAACTCCTGAACATAATTTACAGATGAGTCTAATGCTCAGAGAGTTTAGGGACTTGCCAGAGGTCACACCATTAGTGGCAGAGCCAGCACTATAAAGGCAAGGGAAAAAGGAAGAAAACCTCCACAGGACATCATATTGCTTATAGGAGAGGCTGAGGAGGCTCAGCCAGTACTTGATATTTGCCTTCCCTAAAGTTAATTAAAAGTTTTGCTGGAGTGAGACCGAAGCATCAAGCTATATCTACTACTGAAGGCAGCTGGAGTGATCAGGCATGGGAGAACTCTGACTCTAGAAAAAACGAATAAAATGGGGAACTATGTAGTGAAAGAAAAATGTGAATTTAGTATCATCTTAGGGCTTATGCCCTTTCCAAAATTGCTTTATAAAAATCTAGCCCAAATATTTGCAAAGCTAAGAAAGAAAATAAGTATTTTTTATGTTTACAGTATTAAGGTATTATTTCTGTATTTTTCTAGAAAACACATAGCTGGCCAGCTTATAGTTCCAGTCTTCAGCTTCAACTCTCAAGACTTGCCTTTATAAGAAATCCCTACCTCAAAAGGTATTGACTCAGGATCATCTTTATCTCTCCTTCTGTGTATGTTTTCCAGTCTCTATACCTGATTTCTTTCTCTTTAATCCACCCCTTGCTCTCGCTGTTCTTAAGAATGGAGTCTTCCCTTGAATGGCAGCCCGAACTGCTATGTCATTGCCTTGCTATAAAATCTACCCGTCCAGTCTCTGAGATTTTGCCTATTTATATATCGCCTATTTGCTCTGTTCACGTTCCCAATATCCCCCCAGGGACTTCCATGACATGCTATATTCTGATTGCCAGAGGCTACAACTTTTCTTATCACAATAGCCTGCCAATATCTGCTCTGCCTGCATATCTTGTTTAGTGCTACCTCCTGTTGAAGAATGATTGCCCCTGAGCCTTCCCCAGCTTACTGGCTGTGTTTGTTCTAGTCTTCCGTGGGGATGCCTCAATTCTGAAGTGCTGGCCTCAGTTGTCACTTAAGGAGTTCCAGGCCCTAGCCAATGAGCTTTATATTGCTATCCCAGCTTCCACACACTATTCTACAGACCAGCTGAATTAGTCTTATTTCCTATAGTTAGTATGTATCTTTTTGACTTCATGCTTAGTTTAATATAGTTCTCTCTATGGGAAATGCATCCTCTACTCACGCAACCTATATCCTTTCAGCCTTCAGCTTAAATGTCCTCATCAGAGCCTGTCTTTCCCAACACCCTTGCCAGAAGGAACTTGTTTCTCCTTTGAATTCCCACAGTACTACAGCACTTTTAAAAATCAGTTGTTTCCACCTTCTATTCCACAAGTAATACATATTTATTTTTAGATACTCAGAACCTGCCATAAGCAAACAAAAAATTTTAATTATTAAAACTTCTACCCCTAGCCAAAGAGATGGTTATGAAAAGGGTGAGAGTGTGGAAGTATATGGAAAGTATTGTGACAAATTTGCACGGTGACAAACGATTACTAGAATCAGTGGGGTGATTACAATATAAGTTATAAAAATATTGAATCACTATATTGTACACCTCGAAATAATATAACCAATATAAGATCATATACCAACTATACTTAAACTAAAAAATAAATTTTAAAAAAAGAAAAGATAAAACTTTTACCTCCAGAGATCACCACTGTTAACATTTCGGTGAACGGCCTTGGATATTCTTCCTATAGTTCTTTATTTAGACATTTCTTATGACACATTTTCTACATTTTATAAATAATTCTTATATGCATATTATTTTCTCAAATTGGAATCTCCAGCGATGTGACCATTGTATATATCACTTTGCACAGTGCTTTGAATAGATCAGAAAATCAAAACATGTTTATTGAAGGAAAAAGCAAATAAAACTCAGAGAGATTTCCCTTTTTTTCATGGAAAACAATACTAACTTGGAGAAATTTTTAAATGTTGAAAAATAATTGAAAATTCAAAAGAAATGAATGAAAAGATAGTACTTTGGAGCAGTATTTTATTTATTTTAGAAAATACATGAAGAACTTACCAAACTCCATCACAGAGTTTATTTCTGTGAACAAGAAATACTGTTAGGGCTAAGAGAGCAACTGTGATATAGCAGAATGAACACTAAACTTGGAGTCAGACAGCATAGATTCAGAAACCAGCTCTACTACTGACTAGCTCTGTGACAATTGGAGCATCCATTTAACCTCACATTTTCCTCATATGTCAAAAACATATAGTACTCCATGAGATTGTTTGAAAAATTAAATAAAATAATGAAAGTAAATGTGTTTTACATAACATAAAACACTATGCAAATATAGTGATTACTACTATTAAGGAGTAAGAGCGATGAATTTCATCACAAGGGAAAAGAAAGCAGCAAAATTGCAACAGTAGTTCCTCAGATGATTTATATCTTGCAGGGGGAAGAGACTCAGTGTTTATGGAACTACTAGTCCCACGGCCAGGTTCTTTGCAGGAAGCATTTTAATCTTCACAATAGCTTGCTTTGGTAGTTACTTGTAACCTCACTTTCCAGGTGAGGAAATTGAAGTTCAGGATGATTAGTGGTTGGCTAAGATGACCCAGCTTAAATGAGGTAGAACAGAGATTCAAGATCAGATCACTGTGACTCCACTATATCATGCCGCGAGTCTGTTAATTTATAAGTTATATATGTAACTTCATATTTCTCGGCTTGGCATAAGGTTAAGCCCTTTTCTTTTTGTCATTGTCTTTTTAAGTCTGAAAGGTCTTTCTCTTGGTCTTGACACTTAAGGATATAGTTTTCTGGAGAGAGATCTAAGGCTAAATTAATTTCTGTTCCATTTAGGTTCTAAGTCTCTCCCTATAAAATCACCCATTTGCTTTAATTCTGTCCTCTGGAGCAACACAGAATAAACTTTCCCCCATATTCACATGATCGCTCTTCAGCTATTTAAAGATAGTATTGGAATTTTCCTCTAAATTGTTCCAAGCTAACACTCTTCACATAAGACAACTCTCAGACAACTATCAGCACTACCATTCTGGTTTGTATATGTTGCTCTTGGAATGTGTAATTCATAATTTAACACTGTGCTAGAGTTGAGGACAGAACCCTGTGGAAATACCCAAATCTGGCTAACACTAGCAGGTAAGAGATATAAAGGCCAATTGAATTACTCCCTAATATTGAGGTGGTTTGGTACCCGATTGAGAAGAAACCACCTTCCAAACCAAGCTTCCATTGTAACCATTCTTTAAGTTACTAAAGCTATTTAATAAATTATGATACAAATTACATCTTACATTTACAAATTTAAAATAGACAAGAAAGGAACAGCAGGTCACGTGAGTATAAGAAAAATTATAAAGAAATGTTCAAAATCACTTGTAATCCAAGAAATTAAAATTAAAACAATAAAATAGTATTTTCTGCCCATCATTATGGCAAAAATTAGCAAGATGAATAATACAAAATGTTGATGAGGATGTGGAAAGATGGACATTCTCTTGCACAGGTGGTGGGAGTACAATCTGGTCCAGCCATTCTGGAAAGCAGTCAGCCAATGTTAATAAATGCGTGCATGCCTGTGACCTAACTCTTGGGTGTCTCCAAGAGAAATTCTCACATAGGTTCATCATGGCTTTGTTTGTGCCCACTAGATGTTGAAATCAATCTAAGTGTCTGTTATTAGGGGAATGAATAAATAAAATGTGGTGGATGCATACTGAGTTCAGCCAGATCACAAAGGATTGGCTTGGGTTTGAAAATTGGCTACAAGGACAACTCAGGCCCGTTTCAAGGTTGTTAGCACTTCGGTTTGCTAATAAACTAGCAAATAAAGCAAAGAACAATGTCTTCCTAGTTCCTCACAAAAACAGGCCCAAATTCTGGTATTGATGCAGGCCATTTAGAGGGAAGAAACTAAGTTTTTATAGGATTAGATTTGAGGACGGGCTGGGCCAGCATTCAAGGGTCTACCATCTGCTATGTAAGAAAATTATCTGTTGTACAATTGGGCCTAAAGCAGGCCTATCCATTGCCTACCTCATCTCACTATAAAATATTGTGTAATAGTATTAAGCTAGTACTAAGCTGCACATTCAGCAACATGGAGAATTGAAACAAAGAAAACAAAATGATTTATAGTACAATGCCATTCATGTAAATTAAAAACATATACAACAATCTTGAGGTTTTATACATATTTAATAATGTACATCAAATACATTAGAAAGGGAACTTACGGAAAGGAGGCCAATGAGAAGGGAAGAAGGGAAAAATATGAAATGAATAAAATGAGCAGGACTTTGCACAGATATAAAATGTCAGTGGTCAGTGTGCTAGGAAGTGAGGATGATTTATTCAGTGCTCTGCCTCCCAGATCTAAATTTTTAAGCAGAAGTGAGGAGGAGATTAAATAGTACATGGAGGTAGAAAAAATTGATATTGATCCTCCTTATGATATCAGAATAACAGCCAAGTGAGAAAAAAAACTATTTGGTTCGGTTTGATAAAATAATACAGATTCTGGCTGTTTGCTTTTATGCCTAATTGCCACTTAGCATGACAATAGTTATGCAGATTTTAAAATTTGCGACGATGTGTTTGATCACATTGATTTGATCATGGAAGCTGGCTCAGACTTTAAAGAATTGTCTGTTCATGAAGCTTGTTGCTCATCTCTAAGCTGTCACCTATCAGCCCTTGCCCAGCCCTGTCTCCTTCCAGCTCCTTGGACTAAGCACCCAGTTATTTGCAGGCTGCCCCACCCCTTTCCTGGAGTCGGAGAGAGTAGAAGCACAGGATATCAAAAGTCCTCATGCTACATACCATTGAGTTAGACACTTCCAAAATAATACCTGGGTACAGCCATCTCTATTGTCCAAAACACCCCAAAGAGAAAGTTAGACCCTTGCCCATGCAGTTTGTGCATCCAGGTTTCCACTGCCTTTTGCCCTGCTTCAGGGTACTGGTATCTTGACAGCCAAAGGGAGATCCTGTTTCTTTGCCTTGTTCCTTCCCGTGCCAGTCTCCCACCCCTTACCCAGATTCACACTCATTTCCTTGGGTATCAGGTCTTTGGCTGCCCAGCACTGAACCCCCTTCCTTTGACTAGGAAACTCTCCACCACGAGTTTTCAGTATGCAGAGCCCTCTTTCCACTATATTTCCTTCCCCAGCACCCAGCCCCAATTGTACCCCAAACACACATTTAGGCTGGGACATGAGCTGGGTTCTACCATTCTGATTCACCAGCCCACAACCTTGACACAGGGGTTAATGATACAAAGAAGGATGGACTGGGCATGTACTAAAAAGGCATGTACAGCAGCAGCACTTGGTTTCTAGGGCACCTATGTATAATATAATATAACATAACATAACAAATATAATATATAACATAATATATAATATGTTTAATAATATTCCCAAAGCCAGATGGTGTCCCGCCCAGGTTCAGTGCCGGCCACAGTTGTGCTGCAGGATTTCTTTGGTGTCCTTCAGGGACAGTGATAGCATCATTGTCTGGCTTCAACAGGCTACATCTGTGGTGTGTTTCTGCTCCCAATTTCTTAGCCTGGTTCTCCACCCTTCCCAGTAATTCTGAGAGTTTCCCAATAGCCTTTCAATAAATTTATTTTCTGCTTCTATTTGCCAAAATTGGTTTGTGTTGCAGCCAAGATCCCTGACTGACGTACTTGTTTCCTGTAGAACTCCTAGAGTGACTCCAACTCTGCCTGATACTCCCACCATGTCCACTTTCTCTTTCCTGTCTTCTGCTGTCCTTGCCACTTGGACCTACTGCACTCTGCTCAACTTGGCCTCATCTGCCAATCTCTCTCCCAAGGCTGCTGTACCTTTAATCCCTCTTTCCCATGTCTCCACTACCTCTCTCTAGCCCCCTCATTAGGGCTCAGACATCCTGTGCTGCCAGCCTGTCCTGAGGCCTGGACAGCTGGATGGTCATCCTAATCCTGTCACGATGTCAGCACCTGACCTAGAGCTGACAGGGAAGAGATTCCTCAGATGCTAGAAGGAAGGGTGACCAGGAGGAAAGGGGCACAGGCAGAGAATGGGCGGGTAGCAAAGACTTTTACTAACTTTATAGTTTATCTAATGGTACAAGTTGTCATTTACTAAGTTCCTACATTGTGCTGACCCTTTATATGCATGACCTCACTTTAATACTTTGAGGTAGGGGCTACTATAACCCCCATTTTCAGATGAGGAAACGAGATTTTAAAGAGGTTAAGAGGGATAGAATGAGATGATGCCATGGATCTCCTTCAAAATAATTGGAGGGAGGGGAGAGATGAGTAGGGTATAGATGAAACAAGATTGGCCATGAGTTGATAATTGTTCAAACTGAATACTAGGTAAATGGAAACTCATTATACTATCGTGTCTACTTTGTATATATTTGAAGTTTTCCATCATTAAAAATATGTTTTGTTTTCTTTTAAGTTGAGAAAGTTTATCTACGTCATATAAATAATACATATTAACACTGGACTGAGTTCCAGGCCCTCCTGACTTCAACATCTGCTCTCTTAACCTCGACACTAGATTCCTGGTAAGGTACCCGAAAAGACCTGAGGAAAAGATTAGTGATTTTCAGAGGATTCAAAGGGGATTCAGAGGCCTCTCGACCAATTTTTGCTCTTGTTTTCTAAGTACATTATGGCAAAGATCGATAGAGTATGGCCAGATATTAATTCCCCATGCCGAGAGCCGATTGCAAAGACGCCCTCGTTTTCTCTGCCTGCTTCTGAGTAGGTGCAGAAGCGCATAAGAGAGTCTTTGGCAGCCAAAGTTTTCTAAAAACACCCAGGCAACAGCTGTCCTTGTGCTGTCACCTGACTTGCCAGGCCCTGAGTCAGCACCACTCCTCCACCCCACCCCCTCCCTGCCACCCTAGTCGTCTCCCCCTCCTCCACCAGCCAGATCTGACTTGCTCTTTCCTGGCTGGGCTGAACCAGTTGGGCCAGTCCAGCCCTGCCCCGTGCCAGCATCTTCCTTAGTGGATAGCTTCTTGTTCCCTTACTCTCACCTGGGTGGGTCCCCACCCTTGCACTGTCTTTGTCATCCTGAGCAGCCACCTTATGCCTGAAACTTTAGCTGTGAAGGGAGCTGAAAGACCTCCAAGCTGTCAGGGACGTAGGCAGGGCTCTGGAATCTGTACCTGGGTAGAAAGGATGAGCTGGGCACCAGCATTTCCTACCATCTGCCAAGGAAAGTCTGCCTTCCCTGGGTGACTCTGGGATTTGCTTTAGGAGAAGAGCAGAAGAGAATATAAAGACACACTCTCTCCTTTGCTCCCTCTCCCTCTCTCCCTCTCTCCCTCTTGTATGGGAGAATTCTACACCTAGGCTCAAGCCCAGAAAAGACCAGGGCTGAGGCAATCTGGAGACTCAATTATTCATCTGTCTCTCTGTGGAGAAACTCTCATGGGTCCTCTTATCTCACTTTTTTCTTGGTCTAGACATGAAAACACATTAAGTGCGAACTTGACATATTACCCAGGTGTTGGTGCCTGCTGACCTTGACACTGGGACTGGAGGATACAGACGTTGATCCTATTGCTAAGTCACTAATGTTCGCCTTTTCCCCAATGTCAGCTCTGTCCCTCAGGCCTCTACCTGCCTGCTCTGAATCCTGGTCCTGCCCTCAGGTGTGTGTGACCTCGGAGCAATATCTAACTTCTATGAGCCTCAGTTTTTATTCATCTGTAACAAAGAAATAAAATACCTACCTTACAGATTTGTTGTGAGGGTCAGACAAAGTAGTGTACGGATAGCACTTAGTAGGCGTACAACACCCATCAGCTTCCTTCACCTTGCCTTGGGATTGACTCCTGCTCAAATCGGGCTGATATCAAAGCTTTCTGGTCTGAGACCAAGTCCTACCTCAGCTCATGCATGCTGATTCTGGCCCTTCATACTTCCCTCATCATTACTCCCTCAGGGACCAGTTTTCTGAACATCTGCCGGTCCAGATCACCTTACACCACTGTCCTATTTCATGATTCTACATACTCTGAATTTGTCCCCTTGGCTACCACCACACAGTCGCACCTGATTATTTCTATGTAGTTTCTCACTAACTCATTAGTTTCTTCTTCCCTTTCTTGAGCTTCAAAACACCCGAATGTGAACATTCCAGAGCCCTTTCTCCCACCACCATCTTCTGTGCATATGCATTGTCTAAGGACCCACTGCCTTGGGTCTCCTGTATCCAAATAAACAGCTAACTTCCCCCGCCCCTTTCCCCCACTTCTCCTGGACAAGGGAAGGGTGTTACAGCTCTCTTACCAAGATTAGGGCTTTGTCGAAGCACATCAGTTTTTGAGCCACAATCAGGACAATACTCTAGGCATGGTTTGACCTGGTCTGTTATAAAGGATCACCACATCTTCTGGTGTGCCTATATCCTGGGGTTAATGTAGCTTAAGTATATATTAGGACTTAAACAACTATGCCACAGTGTTGGCTCTTTTAGGTTTGTGGCCAACTAGAAATCCTAGACCTTTATTCCCAAACTGCAAGTGTCTCCCAGATGTCATTTTGTACTGTGACAGCTGATTTTATAAGATCTAACTTTAATATTACATCTATTTATCTTTGCTAAATATCACTTTGTTATCAAGATTACTATTTTGGTACTTTACCAGATAAATTGTAAGGGAAAAAAATGGCAGAATGGTGACTTGTAGAGTAAAAGAGACTTAATGATATATCAACCAACTGCAATGTGTATGCTTTGTTTGGATCCTGATTTAAACAAATGGTAAAAAGATTATATTTATGAGATAATTGCATATTTGAACAGTGGATATTTGATGATATTGAGAAATTATTGAAGTTTCTTTTTAGGTGTGATAATAGTGTTAGAGTTTTGTGTTTGACAAATAGGATGTCTGGGATTTGCTTCAAAATGAAACAAGGACCAGAAATTAATGGGGGTATAGGAGAAACAAGATTGGCCATGATTGAAAATTATTGAGCGGGATGATGATTTGTACATGGTTTCTTATACTATAATGTCCACATTGTCAATGTTTGAAATTATCCAAAAGAAAAATTAAAGGAAAATTATTTTGAATCTTGTCTCTGTCATCTAACATATTAACTGTTTGCATCCCTATACCCCCCATCTAATAAGTATGATTTCTGTATCTATATCTAAGTAGTCAATAAATAGGTCAACGAGGTCAGGACTAACAGCAGATCTCTGTGGCCTCCAAGATCTGCTAGGATGACCCATCAGTGAGTCCTCTTTGGAAATGGTTAATCAATGAACCATGACTCCCCTGCTTCAATTAGCTAGTCCTTGTTTAGAAGGATATCATGAGAGACTTGTCTAGTGCCTTGCAAAAATCAAAATGCAAAATTGCAAGCATCATCCTTAGCTGCTACTTTTGCAATCTATTTTTTTAGTTAAGAATTTTGATCCATTTGTTCCAGGTGAATTAATATTGGTCCCAAGTATCCATCTTTCTTTTCCGAAACACGCAAAGGTCACTTACTTTAAATAATCCAGTTTTGAGATTTATAGCATCAACAATAACTCCCTATATTTTGTCCCCCACCATAATGCCGGGCCAATCACACACACCCCGGCCACGTACATGCCCCAGGCCACAACTGTCAAAGTCTATTTCTGGACTTTTATTGGGAAAGGCATTTCCTTTCCCTGCTAAGTTGGAAAGTTGTAAATCCTATAGACGCTGGTGGCCATCTTGCCATCACTTGGGAAGAGTCTGCTTGAGAATGATGCCAACAGAGGAAAGCAGAGCTGAGGAATGGATGGAAAGAGATTTGGGGATTACATCATTTGAGCCTCTAGCTTTAGCTATGCCTAAAGCTAACAACCCCTTTAATTTTGGCTATGTGAGCCAATACAATCGATTCTTTTCTTAAACCACTTAAGCTGGATTTCTATCACTTGCAAAAGAAGTCCTTATTGTTACGGTGTGTGTGTGTGTTGTTGCTTGAACAAGGGAATGCATAATATAAAATGTTCTATTTTGCATAATAATTTTTGTATGATCATATTGTATATGCAACATCATTTTTATGACAACCGTATTGAGATATAATTTATATATCATAAAATTCACTTATTAAAGTATCCAAGCCAGTGGTTTTTAGTCTAGTTGCAGAATTGTGCAACTATTACCATCATCATATTTTATAACATTTTTTGCCCCCCAAAGAAACTGTATCCATTAGCCATCACTCCCCAACCCTGATTCCCCTACATTCTTTTAATCCCTAGCAATCACTATTCTACTTTCAGTCTCCATGGATTTGCCTATTCCGGACATTTTATATAAATGGAATCATACAATATGTAGCCTTTGTGACTGGCTTCTTTCACTTAGCATAACGTTTTCAACGTTATTCATGTTGTAGTATGAACAGAACTCATTCCTTTTACGGACAAATAATATTTCATTCTATGGATATACCACGTTTTGTTTATATATTCATATTTGTGTACATTTGTGATTGTTTCTGCTTTTTGATTATTATAAATCATGCGTCTATGAACACTGATGCACAATTTGGGGAGAACATATGTTTCAGTTCTCTTAGGTACATACCTAGGATGGAGTTGCTGAGCCATATGGTAACTTCATGTTTTAACTTTTTGAGGAACTGCCAAACTATTTTCCAAAGCAGCTGCAACATTTTAAATTCTACTAGCAACTTACAAAGTTTTTAGTTTCTCCACATCCTCAGCAACACATGTAATTGTCTGTTCTTATTTTAGCCATATTCATGGTTTTAATTTGCGTTTCTCTAATGATTAATGATGTTGAGCATCTTTTCATGTGCTATTGCCACTTGTATATCTTCAGAGAAATGTATATTCAGATCCTTTGCCCAGTTTTGAATTGGGTTGTTTTTAATTTGTAAGAGTTATTTATATATTCTGAATACAAGTCCCTTATCAGATACGTGATTTGCAAATACTTTCTCCCATTCTGTGGGTTTTCTTTTCACATCCTTGATGGTGTCTGCTGAAGCACAAAAGTTTTAAATTTTGGCGTGAGTCCAATTTATCTATTCTCTCTCACGTGGTTTTGATAGCATGTCTAAAAAAAAAAAAACCCAAAACAAAAAACCCTGCCTGATTCAAGGTCAAGAAGATTTACTCCTGTGTTGTCTTTTAAGAGTTTTATGGTTTTAGCTCCTCCTACACTTAGGTCTATAATCCACTTTGTTAATTTTTTATGTGATGTGAGGTAGGGGTTCGATGTCATCCTTTTGCATATGGCACCATTTGTTGTCTTCTTTCCCCCACCGATACATTATTTTTGTAAACATGTTTTACTGGAAAGAATGTTAATGTGAGTTTATATTCTCTGAGCACACCCCAATTGCTTTTGTCAGAACTGTTGCATGCTGGAAATTGGGGAGAAGGGTGATTTTTCTGTGGGTGATCAAACATTTGACTATAGGGTATGATGAGTATGTGTACAATGATGTCAAAATGTTAGTGTGCATCATAATCACCTGAGGAAATTTTTTTATGGCAATTCTCAAGCCCCGCCCCAACCTACTGCATTAGAATTTCCTGGCAACATTCTATCCCTTCCATACACAGAATCATAAATCACTGTGGGGTTGAGAGAGCCCATCAGGTCACATAATTCACCTCTTCATTTTTAAATTGATGATATAACCAGAAGAGGCTTTTAGGTCACTCCCCGAACCCATCAAGGCCAGAATGAACACAATATGACTAATTTTGACTAATTTTGAGCATTTATGACTAATAAGATTTTACTGAAGTTTTCATGGGAAGATGGAGAAAAGGATTACATCACATATCACAAAACAAAACTTAATTAGATCCCTCCATTGACTAGCTGGACCTGTTCTGCTTTCAGAAGCTTTGTCTCTTACTGCCATGTGCCAGGTCTCTTCTCTTCCTCCCTCCTACTACACTTCTGAAATTTCCCTTTTCCCCAACTGTTCAGCCATGGTCTAAAGCAAGCATAATAGCTACCTGAAAAGCAACCAACTGTTTTTCCTCGGGTATGCTCCTTGGGAAAGTAGAGAGATTTCACAGTTCATTTTGTGGTCATAGAGCTATATGATTAATAAATATTTCCTTCTTGATATGGCGTATTGAGAACAAGACACTGGGCTAAGTAGCTCACAAAATGAATTAATGTCATGTAGCTCATTAGTGGCAACTCTGGTAAAGAACTTTAATTATAAGGGTCAAAGCACAACTGCTGAACCACTCATATTCATAGTTTCAGTTTCTTTGGCTTAACAACCCTGCAGGATACATGGAAAAGGTATATTATTTCATCTTCTAAAGGCAGAGAAATTGAGTGAGGTACAGTGGCAATGAGTGACTTTGCCACTCAGGTGGTGGAAGCTTTTGATCTGGGGTCTAGGATTGTTTATCTTTAGCGGGATATATGAAATTGTAGCTGAAATCTCATTGGGAAGCCTCAATGAGAAATGTAACCAATAAGGAACACCATGTAACCCTGGATATCATATCGTGAGGTCAGGCCTAAAGAACTGAAACATTATGACCAATAACGAGCACTGAGAAGGGAGAATGGGAGAGGACAGGTTGTTAGCGTTTCTTCTACAGTGACAGGAAAGAGATGGTAGCATTGGGCAAGGCAGGATCCTGTTTGGCAAGGGATGTCTGTTCTCATGTGGGAAAGCATGACTCATCAGGGTGCCACGACTCAGTGACACAGTCTCTTAAGATCTTCTAAGTCCCCTTAGTCCAACTCCGTATTTACCAAGCAACTCTCAGATCTACTTGTGGCTTCTGCAATACGCCTTCCCACAGAGTAAAAAATGTGCTGACTGGGGTTTGTTCAGGCCTGTCGTCAATTATATTTTACAGGATGAATGAATAATGCTGCGTTTGGTCTCTCTCTCATGGGTTTGGTTTAGAGTAAGTTTATTTATTCAACATTTATTCAACAAATATTTATTGAGTACCATCCATGTGCCAGGCATTGGTCCAAGCGCTTGTGATACAATCAGATAAGATCCCTATCCTCATGGATTGCACACACTAATAAAGGGTGACACATAACAAAAAGCAAACAAATCATAGATAATTTCAAACTGTGATACTCCACACATAAGGTAACTGAATTCCTCTCTATAGGCTCAGCTATACCTCAGGTTCTATGAACCTACCCCTCTCATCCTCACCAGGAAGACTTAAGAAGCTTTAGCCCAATCTCAGAGGATTCACCATCAAATTTCTCCTTTAATCTGACCTGGACCCTGTGCAAATGTGTTTCAGTAACTAGACTTAAAATCCACTGTCCTCCTTAACCACCATAGGTCTAGCCTCTGGACCTCAGTCTTGTTTCTTAAGCCATGACTTGATAACCTTATTCATTTGTTCATTCAACAGACACTTTCTGAGCTCTTACTGGGCACCAAGCAGTTTGATTGGGGCTGGGGATTCAGAAATGAATGAGGCATGGTCCCTGCTCTCTAGTTCGCAGTCCAAAGGAAGAGGCACGCATTAATCTCTTAGGGGCTAGCAGAGAGGAAGTCCGGGGGACTGTGTGTACAGAAGAGCGATCCCTAAGTCACACTGGAGAGAAGGGTGGTCAGGGAAAGTGTCCCTGTGGTGGGGATATTTAAACTGAGGTTTGGTTTGTTTGTTTGTTTGTTTTAAAGTAATTTCTATCAGTTTCTGTTTACAAAAATAACAAATGTTGGAACTGTAGAAAATAAAGAAACAAAGGTATTTAAAGCACTCGTAATGGCACCATCAATAACAATTTGGTTGTGTGTACCTTCCAGTTACTTCACTATTTGAGCTTAGATTTGAAAGGCAAAGATTTACCTTGACAGTGAAGGCAGGAAAGACAGAGCATTTGGTAAAGGCAGTTGTCCTTAAGTTGCCTTTAAAAACCGATGTACTCGATAAAGGCACGAATATATGTATACAAATATTTGTTTTGTTCACTGAAATATTGCTGGCACCTAGCCAGTACACGGAAGACAGCAGTTGCTCAACATGTATTTGTTAGCTAAAAAGAAAAAGGGATAAGATGTAATGGAAAGATGAGCCTTTGATTATTAAAGTGTAAAAATGCAATTCCTCCTTTGAGGCCTAGCATCTGCAAGATTGAAGAGAGAGTGTCCTAGTAAAGGGCCGGCTAGACCAAGGTCTCCGTCATTTCGCACCAGTGTAAACCAGAAAGGACTGACACTGGTGCTCTTCTGGAGAGAAAATGTCAGAGGAAGGAGGCTTCTGGGTGGTCAGGTATGAGGAACAGAGAAAGCTCTACCTGCTGTATGCTGTGTCCTGGGACCAAGAGATGGAGGCAGCCAATAGGGAATGTTCATCTAACCCCCACCTCAGCTCCTCCTCCCCACCCCCAGCTCTTCCTGGTACTGTGTAGAAAAGTTGGCATGGAGACCTTGAGACATTCAGAATATAACTGGCATTCGGGAAGGTGTGAGAGGAAAAGAGGTTTGACACCTCCACCTCTTGCTTCTGCTCAGATGACTGGCAGGGGGTTCTCCTTAGGAAAAAGAGAGGTTTTAGGGATCCTTACCCAGGGCCATGAGGTATAATGGTTAAGACTGTGCACTGCACAAAGGTACCACATTGAAGGAGGCAGCATTCACAGCCACACGTATACCAACTCGAATGAGAGTAGGTAAGCAGTTGCAGATATTCAGGCCTCCTGGCTGGAGCAGCACCCATCTACGTAAACCCTCACTTGCATACACAGCCACGCACAGACTTGAGAGCAAATTCTTACACACAGTCACAGCCAGTGCACAGCCATGCTTGTCTCAAATGCACAGTGGTTACTTGAGGTCTCTTCTCTTGCCACTAGCTGCTTTCAGAGGCCCAACTTCTCACTCTCACCCTTCCCCCACCCTAAACTTGACAAAATTCACCTAGGAGGCTGGGGGAAGGGTGAAATGGCTGACTCATAGCAGCAATGGTTGTGTGTGAGAGAGCAAGGGTGTAAGGATGCATGACCCCAGCCAGGGTGCTCCATGCTAGGACCCCAGAAGGCTGCTTGAGTTAAGCCAAGGAATTGAGCCAGCACATGCCCCTGTAGAGGCTGTGCAAAAAAATATACAAACTTAAAGTGTTTTAACTTGAAAAAGGAGACATGTTTCCTAATTTGCAGAAGCTGGTGGCAGCCCTGAACTTGCCCTACATTCCCTCATCCCTCTTTTTACAACTTAACAAGTCAGGTAACTTCTGCTTCATCTTGGGGTCCAAGAAGACAAATCATGAAAGGAAAGTTCTCACGTTTCCAGATATCAGTTAGCGTAATACATTAAATAAAAACTATGAAAAGTGTTTAAAACATAAACTACTACTCAGGGATTATAAACTCTTATGCATGCTGGAGGCAGAGAGGAGGCAAGTGTTTATCTATATGTGTGAAATGAGACTTTATTATTATTATTATTATTATTATTATTATTATTATTATTATTATTGGTCAGCTTTATTGAGGTGTAATTTACACAGGAAATTTACCAACTTCGAGTGTACAATTCAATGAGTTTTGACAAATGCAACCATCACCACAGTCATGATATAGAATATTTCTGTTATACCAAAAAGTTTCCTCATGGTCCTTAGCAGTCAGTCCTCTCTCTCCAACTTCTGGCCTCTAGCCTCTACTAATGTACTTTCTATCACTGTTGCTTTGCCTTTTCCAGACCTTTATATGAATGGAATCATATATTATGTACACTTTTGTGCCTGGCTTCCTTTTCTTGGCATAATGTTTGTAAGAGTCATTTATATTGTGCATATATCAGTAGCCTGTTCCTTTTCATTGCTGAGTAGTATTCATTGATGAGCATAGCACAAATTGTTTTCTAGTCATCAATGAACATTTTGGATTGTTTCTGGTTTTTGGCTATTTTGAATAAAGTTTCTACAAACCTTCATGTACATGTTTCTGTAAGACACATTTTCTCTTGGGTAAATGTGTTTAATTTTTTGTTTTTCTCTATTGTTCACATTACATAATTTCGATTGCTCTCTCTCCAACTCCACTGGCTTTCTCCTCTCTCATGTCCATTCAACCATCAAGTCCATCCAGTATATTCTTTATTTTAGAAATTGTGTCATTTATTTTCAGGTTGCTATTTAGTTCCTTTTTTTGTTTGTTTCTCTGATGAAACTTCTAGTTTCTTTGCTGAAATTTGCATGCATTGAAAACAAGATTTGTTTTACCTTATTTAACTTAATTATAATACCTACTTTGTTAGTTCCAACATCTGATTCAGCTCTGGGTGTACTGAATTGATTTTCCTCTTGAGAATATGCATTATTTCCTTAGTCCTTCATTTGTAGGTAATTTAGGATTGTTAATTTTATGGATGTTATGAATGTTAATTTATGGAGATTCTGGATACTGTTATTATAATGGTCACTTTTGGCTGGTCAGTTTGGCTGGATCACAATGCCTGATATTTGCCCAAACCTTATTCTGGATGTTTCTGTGAAGATGTTTTTTGGATAAGATTAGCATTTAAATTGGTGGACTTTGAGTAAAGCAGATTACCCTCTGTAAGTGGGTGGGACTCATACAATAAGTTGAAGTCTTAATAAAATAAAGTCTGACCTCTCTGAGCAAGAAGAAATTCTGCCAGCAGACTACCTTGAGAATCAAACTGCAACTCTTTCCTAGGTCTCCAGCCTGCCATTCTGCCCTGCAGATTTTAGACTTACTAAACCTCTACAATTGCATGAATCAATTCCTTAAAATCTCTCTCTCTCCCTCTCTTTCCCCCTCCCTTCCTCCCTTCCTTCCACATACAGAGTTAGTTCTATTTCTCTGGAGAACTTTGACTAATGAAATTATTTTTCACCAATGAGCATTATATCCTTTGGTTTAGCAGGTAATGTTCTTGGCGAGGCTGGAATAGCAAACCTTGTTTCTTGTGCAGCATCCTCATTCTGGGTTCATACCATCTGTCTTAGACTGAGTTACTTTAAGTCTGTTCCATGTATGTGTTGTTCAAGCTTCAGTCAGAGATATGGGTAGAAAAAGTTGGAGATCTCCTCTCTGGCTCTCTTCTTCCTGAAATTCTACTCCCCTAAGTCTTCACTGATTTCCTGGCTTCTTTTTCTGATTTCCCAGACCAGAAAAACTGTGTATTTTCCCTTGGGAACCCCTGTCTGCCCTTGGAAGCAACATGGAATGCTAAAAGTCTCAAAGATGAGAAATTCTTTGAATCGCTGCACCTGTTCACTCTCCAATTCCTATAGGTACCAGTCTCAGTTTAGTTTGCCTTTGGCTTTGCTGCTCGTGCCTGCTCCATTCATAAATCAGTAAAGTCATTCAGAGAGGGGGGCAGACAGTTTGTCTGATTCTCTTCTTCCTCTAGTTTCTTCAGGTAGTTTCTTTTTGTATTAAACACAGGTTTTATTTTCTGCAGGCAGGAGTCATGCAGTAGAGTCTTAATCTATCATCCCGAAAAATGAGATTTCACTTTTATTTCTGAAAAAGTCTATTTCACCTTCATTTTTGCAATATATTTTTGTTCTCGGTTAGCAGATTTTTCTTTCAGTGCTTCAAAAATGTTTCTCCACCATCTTCTGGTTTGCATTGTGTCCAACAACTTTTTTGCTACCATACTTATCTTTGTTCCTCTGAACATTATCCATTTTTTTCTTCTGACTGCTTTTAATGTTTTCTCTTTATCATTGCTCTTAGCAACTTGATTATGAGGTGCCTTGGTATGGTTTTCTTTATGATTTTTATGCTTGAAGTTGAGCTTCTGTGATTTGTGAGTTTATATTTTTTATCAGTTTATATTTTCCATTATTTCTTCACATATTTACTGACCTCTCCTTCACCCCATCCCCTCTTTCTAGGCTTCCAGTTACATGTATGTAAAGCTGCTTAATGGATCAGGTCACTGATGTTTGTTCATTTTTAAGTCAGTCTTTTCTTCTATTATTTTCTTCTTTTATTTTGGATTGTTTCTATTGCTGTGTTTTCAGCCAGTCATCTCTTCTTATTTAATGTCTAATACTATTAATTCCATCCAGTGTATTTTTCACCTCTAGAATTTTGATTTAAGCCTTTTTTTTATATCTCCTATTTCACTCTCATGATGCTCATGTTTCCTCTGCCTTTTTGAACATATGGAATATATTTATAATAGCTTTATTGATGTCCTTATCTGCTATTCACTGTATAATTTCTGGATCTGTGCCTATTGATTGATTTTATTCTGCTTCTTTGAATGACAAGTAGTTTTTTATTGAATGTCAGATATTTGGATGTTATGCTGTTAGGCAGTAGAATATATATATATATATATATATATATATATACTTTTAAATATTTAGAGATTTCAGTAAGGGATACAGTTAAGTTACTTGAAAACAGTTTGATCCTTTCAGGCCTTGCTTTTCAGCTTTGTTATGTGGGTCCAGAACAACAACTCTTGAACTGGGGCTAAACTGGTCAGGCTCTTGAGGCAATTCCCTTCTGAGGAATCTACACCCAGTGTGTGGAGAGGTCTTTCTGCTCCAGCCAGTGTGAACACCAACTCTTCCCAGCTTTGCGTCAGCTTTGCTGACTGTTTCATCTCCTCCCGCTCCACAGTGTTTCTCTCCCAATGCCACTTGTTTCCGTACACAAATATACGAGTTGGTACGCAGGCAAAAATTCAAAGAGACTCCTTGGTAGATCTCTAAGAACTCTCTCTCTCTCTCTGCGCTATAGCCTGGAAACTCTCTCCAGACAGTGAACTGGGACACTTGTAGGGTTCATCTCATTTTGTTTCCCTTCCCTCAGGGATGACTGTCCTGAGTTGCCTGTTATCCAATGTCTTAAAATCGTTGTTTCATATATTTTGTTCAAGAGATGATTAAGGCAGAGGATAAATCTAGATCCTATTACTTCATTAGTCCAAAAGAAGATATTGCTTTCATTCTTTTAAGTAATCTTCTTAATTGAAGCACAGCATACATGCATAAAAGTGCATAAATCCTAAGTGTATGGCTCAATAAACTTTCACAAAATAAACACATGTATAACCACTTCCCATATTAATAAATAGAATATCCCTAGCACCCCAGAAACTTCGTGTTCCTTTCCAGTCATTACCTGTTCTCCCAGGGAAACCGCTATTATAATTTATAACACCATAGTGCCTGTTTTTGAACTTTATACGAATGAAATAATGTAGTGTATACTCTTATGTCTGGCTGCTTTCACTTAGCATTATGTTTGACAGATTCATCTATGTTATGTGAAGCAATAATTCATTCACTTTCATCACTATGTAACATTCCATTTTACAAATATGCCACATTATTCATCTGCTTTTACCGTTGATGACATTTGAGTTGTTTCCAGTTGGGGGTTATTATGAATAGTGCTGCTATGATCATGTTTGTTCACTTATTTAATGTGTTTTATGTATGTATTTCTAGGAATAGAACGACTGAGTCACAGACTAGGCATCTCTTCTATTTTACTAGATGCCACCAAATAGTTTTCCAAAGTTGTTATCCAACTTACATTACCATTAGCATTGCATCAGAGGTCCAATTGCTTTATATTCTCACCAGCACTTGCTTTTATGTTTTTTTCTTTTTAGCTATTCTGATGGTTTTTACTTCTATTGCCTTTGAGAACACCTCATAGGCATAATACAACTACCAGGCACAATGAGCTAACAGTGCCAGTTTGAGACTCTTGCATGTAAGGTGATTCTTCCCAACGGCTTTGAGCATTTCCAAAAGCATTCAGTTGTTACATTTGTGTTCATCATCATTTTTTTAAATCAGAATTTGAAAGCTAAATGTTCAATGGTTTGTCTACAGCCATGCTACCCTGAACGTGCCCTATCTCCTCCGATCTTGGAAACTAAGCAGGGTCGGGCCTGGTTAGTACTTGAGTGGGAGACCACCTAGGAAGACCAGGTGCTGTAGACGTTTTAAACAAAACAAAGAATAAATGTTAGATTTTTTGTTGGTGGTGGTGTAATAGCTTTATTTAGTTCAAATCAAGACATCACATGTTGCAGTCCATCATGATAAAGCAACATTTAGCTCTTCTTTGTAGCTGGAACTCAGGAATTCATTACGTCCAATGACTCCTGAGATTCTCCCTCCTCCTTGGCCATAGATTTCGTTTGGAGCTTGCTGAAAATAACGCGATGGCCTTCCGTTCTACTTATCCAGCACGTCAAAGGGATGTTCTCGTATTCAGCATACTTACTATTGTAGTTCTGATAACTGCTGGGCCACACAAGTTCAGGATAGAGAGGGTGTGATATATGGAAAGGAAGAAAGTCATAAAAGGTCTTGGCTCAGAGCTGCCTGGTACAGTTGTGCCTGATTCTTGGGATTGCTATTTACTCTTTTGTCTATGGGAATACACCTCTAGGAATTGTGCAGTGCACAACCCGTGAAGCTGCACACAGTAGTCATGCCTGTCACAGTCAGGGATGAGAGGTAATTTGGTGTGACTAGAGAGCAAGGTGGGTAGGGTAGAGGAACAAGAGAAGCCAGAACCAGAGTTGGGGCAATATACTGACTCAGCCTTTGTTAGAGGCTTACTTTATTATTTGTTTGTTTGTTTGTTTGTTTGTTTATGCATGCATGCATGCCTACAGCACCTGGTATTCCATGGTGGTCTCCATCCAAGTTCTCACCAGGCCTGACCCTGCTTAGCTTCTGAGATCAGTCGAGTTTGGGCTCATTCAGAGTGGCATGGCCGTAGATTTAGAGGCTTACTTTAAAACTCCACCCCACCCCCAACCCTACTAGATAAGGGATTCTACAACCACTGCCTGGGAGCTAGAGGCTGCATGACCCAGTATAACCCGCCTAAGTCCTCTGGGCCTTATAAAATGCTGAGTTTGCACTTTGTCTATCCTTAGGTCTCATCTAGTTCTGCTATTGTAACATTTTATTGTCTGGCTGGATCTGCATCCCTGGTGCTGAAGAGAAACCCTCTAGAATACCACAACTAAGTGAGGGAAATAGGAGAGAAAGACAAAGGTCAGGATTAGATCTGAAGTGTTCATGGTTTTCTCACTGGAGCAAATGAAATGCGCTGACGTTTTTGCCGCTTTTCTACAAGGTGGACTGAAGCACTCTGGCCATCCACACCCCGCCTGTCCAGTATGAGGCTGGAGTAGAGTGCAGCGCACCTCACTCCTCACCCCATCTGTTTCCTGCTCTCTAATTGTCCCTTCTTCTTGAGGAGAGAATTCCTAGCATCTGAAAGACCGATCACTGGTGTCTTTTGAGCCATCCAAGGAGACTCAGACTTAGTCTCTTCATTCTCGACCTCACCCGCTATGACAGAGAATCACTGAAACTAGCCCCGTTCTTCCCGTCACCATTGTCTTTCATTTCTTCTTTTCTTACTTTAAAACTCCACCCTACCCTCACCCCTACTAGATGAGGGATTATACAAGCTTCCTCCTCTTGGATCACTCGGCCCCTGAGCCAAGAAGGCTGCCATTAAACTGGGGCAGAGGTGAAACCCAAGTCAGGAAGGAGAAATGCTGAGCATGTTCCAGCTTCTCTTGCTACACAACTTTGGTCTCAACAAGTTGAGGAACCAACGCCCTGTCCTTCCTCTGTCTTGGGCTTCCTCTCTTGCCTGCAGCCTCAGCACACTCCTCCGCCTGGGAAAACTGGGTAAACCTAGATGGGAAGCTGTGCCCCACCTATCTAAACCCTAAGTTTATGTTACCAAGTCGTGACAGGTGGCTTCTAGAGACAGAAGAAAGTGAAAGAAAATTCTCAGGGCCCCGATGTTTCTTCCCCGTGGCCTGCCAAAGTGAAGGGTATCCCTCTGGAAGAAAGAGGCTCTTTGGGTTGACACTCTTTGTCTCTAAGCCCTCATTACATTTTGTATGCATGTCTTATATGCTTGTTCAGGGCATGAAAGGGTTGAGGTCGGGCCCTCCTTCTGGGCTAACAGGAGCTATCCACTGTTTGTCAGAGTCTCTTCTGACAGACTCAGGGTCTCTGCTGGCAGGTGAGGTTCATGGTCAAGTTTTGCCTTCCTTCCAGTTACTTGGACAAAAAAAAAAAACCCACGTATCTTTTAAAGTAAACTAGTACTGGTGGAAAGTTCCAGGAAATAGCAGAGCAAGAATCTCTTTTGGCTCTGGTTACAAAGGGAGTAACCCTGGAGATATAAGTGGTAGGATGGCACCTCCCCAAGGAGGAGACAAAAGCCAGGACAAGGAACCTGGGAAAGGTGCCCTTAGTTGTACCAGGACTTTGGAACTAAGTATATATATCATGAGACCAGATGTAAACTGGAGATTTGTAAGCCCTGGGACTAAGTTAACTATGGTATTAGCTATGGTAGAAACCTTTCTAGCCTAGCTTTTGGCTATTTTCTTCTTCTTTGCAAGGACAACTTTTACATTAACCAAAAAGAATACACTGCACCCTTAAAATGTATTCACTGTGGCTTGGACCTTACAAGGAGTAAAGAACAAGAGACAGAGGTTCTCTCCTCAAGGAGGCAACTAAATAACTAGAGAGAGGAGAACAAGACGTGTAACTCCTAAGGAACAGTACAACTGATAACAATTTTCTTCTTTCTATATTAAGCCAAAGTTTAGCATGAACTTCCTGAGCAGACACCAGCTGGGCAACAGTGAGAGCATTAAGCATCTCAAAAGGAGAGAAGGAGCTATCCTGGGTCTCAGAACTGTTTCTAGTTCATCCAGAAATGCTGATGACCCATGCATGAACTGTCAAAGATACTGTGCTATTCCCAAACAACAAACAAGGAAATGAAAGACTATATCTAAGTAATTGCTAAGTGAAGTGGGCCAACTAAATGCTGAGGGGATCCACAGACTTCTAAGAGGTTCTAGGTGCTGAGAAAAGTTCAGTTATCACTGAACTGGGAATAAACAAAGGGCATTCTGGAGTGAACAGTATGAGAAAAAGGCAAATCATTATTTTCAAAATCACACCCATTCTATTTATTTTAAAAATTTCAAAGATCTTTGTAACCGTGGTCTTTTTTTTTTTTTTAATATCTTCCCAACAGCCTTGAGCATTTGGCAGAACAGATTCCCACTCATAAGGGAAGTGAGAACTGGAGAGTATCTATTGACTTTGGTTGCTCAGCATCTGTCTCTCCCATCTTCAGCAACTAGAACCCTGGTTGTCCTTGGGAAAGCATCTCTCTCTACTCTCAGACCAACCAGGGTTCTGGCTCTACCCTTGAATCCAGGGGTGGGCATACCAGGCCTGACCCACCACTGGCCACAGTAGTTCAGGTATGGGCATGTGATCCAAGCAGGTCAATGAGACTCACATCTAGAACCTTTGCTGGAACAATTGGGGAAGAGAATAAAGCCAATGCAGAGGAAAGCAAAGCCAAGAGACCATTTCTTGGTGATATTTTTTAGGTCCTTAGATCCAGCTGTGCCTGAAACTAGACTTTTCCTAGGATTTTTCAGAGAGGTGAGCCATTATATTTCCTTCTTGATTTAAGCCATTTTTAATTTGGTTCCTTTCACTTGCTACTAAAACAGTCCTGATTCAGAAAGCTAAACAATATATTTAAGTTCAGATAGCTAATCAGTGAAAGAGAGGACTAGAGTGGGTTGTTTCTGATCCTGTGCTTTTAGACCAAGTATAATGATTAGAGTGAAGGTAGAATGGAAGAGGATTATTAAGCATGGTGGGGCCAGCCTGATGGGGTCTGGCTTAAAGATGTGCTGGGGAAATTAGGCAAGGAATAGGGAGCCTTCGAAGGTTCTTGAACAACTTAAAAGAGACATTTAAGGAAAATAATGGGTATTGGCAGCATTCAGTTTCTTAACATGGTGGATGGTTATAGCACTCTACATACATTCACTCTAAATTATGCACATATGTTTTGTATATTCTTCTGAATAAATACATGAAATAATGCATAACTTCAAAAAAGAAAATGAATAATGTGGAAGTCTGCAGAATGGATGGAAAAGAGGTTCTGGAATCAGAGATGCAGGAAGGAAGCTGGTGCTAAGATGAAGGCTTAGGGTAAGGAAGTTTGCAGTAGAGCAGTGGGAATAAGGATAGAGGGGAATGGAAAGGTAAGAGGAGCTTCCTGGGTGAATGAGGGCATAACAAAAATATAGCTCCAACTGTTGGTAATGATGACAGAGGCAGTATAGTTGAGAGAGAAGGACCTGGCTAGGGGTCTTAAAGGCTCTGTGGCCTTGTTCCTGGAGCATGAAGCCCCTAGAACTGCCCCCCTGGAAAGGGGAGTCTCTGAGCATCCTATAAGTGCAAAGAGCCAGCCAGTTAGAGCTCCAGCCAGCTGAACACTCAAGGGTTTTTATGATGAAGTTCCCAGAATTTTCCTTTCTTTCTCTTCCTAGGGAATCATACAAAGTAAGTAAAGAATAACAATGAGAAAGAAAAGGGAGAAGGAGAAAAGAAGGAATAGGAAAAGAAGTGGAGAAGGAAAGCATTTAAAATATACACGTGTGTGTGTGTGTGTGTGTGTGTGTGCGTGTAGCCCTGATCATAGTGTTTCTCTGCTGAAAACCTTTTAATAACTTCTCGTTGCTTATGAGATAACCACACTTCTCTCCCACCTGCCCCACCCACTTCTCTCCCACCTGCCCCACCCACTCCAGTCACATGGGGATTCTGGGGCCTACAAGGATGTGTTCACATAGGTCTTATGGGAAATTGCCTCATAGGTTGCAGCAACTGAAACAGAGGGAACACCATAATGGGCCTATCATAAGGAGCACAGATTGCTACAAAAAGGGGGTTTTAGTCCTAGGTCTGTAACTAGAGGACCATGAGAAAATTGTGATGTCTAAGCCTCCTTTTCTTCACTTGATCAGTGGTAAAGGAGAATAATCCCCACTCTGTCTGTCTCACTAAGTTACTGTGAAGCTCAGGTGAGATAAAAAAAATCTAGAAATCCTTTCTGAATTATCAAGTACTGAACAAATAAAGGATTGTTCCTTATACCCAGTAAATTACATTGGAAGTGTCAGAAGCCTGCCCCTTTCATCTCTCAGCACTTTTCTTTCTAATAACCTTTCATGTCATAATAACACCTTAAGCATTTCAAAGTACTTTTATATATAATATGTTATTTGTTCTGACACAGCCTCTATGCAGTGCCTGGGCAGGCTCCCCCTTGCTGGGTATAGAAGGGCACAGGCTCAGGGGATGAAGTCACCAGGAGGCTGTGTCACGGGGCGCTCTGTGGCTGAGCCAGGCCTGAGCTCAGGTTTCCTGACCCCAGCTTGGGACCTGGTCCCAGCTCCTGGAGCCACTCTGCTCCCAGCACATACCAGCTGTTGTTCTCTTTAGATTCTAAACCTTCAGAGGTACAGACAGGATCTTCTCAGGGGATTAACTTCCCCATCAGTTAGCATGACCTTTAGGTGGAGCTATTTCAGAGGACACTTAAGCCTTTGTCAGTGAGATAGCCTTGGTTTTTGAAAATCTCCTTGCCAGGCCTGTGGGAGTTTGCCCAAGCTTCTTTGTTATTCCTCTGTGACAGTGGTCAGCCAACAGGCCAGATGTGTGCAGTTTGGACCATTTTGGAATCTTTTCTCCAGGTGTGATGCTAATCACAAAGTGTGCTAATGCCTAAGCACTCCACAGACCTCGTCTGCTGGCTCATTCTCACAACTTCTGAGTGTTATCCACATCCAGCTACTGGGTTATGGTGAGGCAGAGGAATACACACATATCCTTGACCTGGAGCTGCTCATAACTGGAGAAACAGCACCCTACGAGAAAATAACAGGAAAGAGGATAAAGTGAGTGCCCTCTCAAGGCAGGACACAGACCCTCTAGGATGAGAGAGACTGTGAGCTCAGAAAGGCAGAGATCTCTGGGGACTAGGTGGCTCTGAGGGAGCTTCCTGGCTGAGGACACTGGCATCCCCTTTCCCAAGTCGGTCTGCATGTCAGCCTGAAACATTCTTGCTGTGGATGAATCACACCAGGAAACAACCCTTGCAACATTCCAGGATGCAAAAGCCAAGACCTTGGTCTGCCCACTGATCGGTGGTGGTGAGTCAGGGAAAGGGCACTAGACGGGCAGTCTGGAGTTGCAGGACTTGATCTCCATTTGAGCCAGATGAGGCAGAAAGATTCAGGTGCTCTGCCTGTCAAGGTCAATTGCCTGGGTGGCCAGAGTTTGGCCTCAGCCCAGGTTTCCTGACTTTGGGCTCTAAGAGCCTCTCAGTGGTGATGATGGCAAGCATTCCTGAAGGATGGCCAGGCGGGCAGTGAGATGCAATCTGGAATTCAAGGAAGTGCAAATCCAGAATATTTAGGCCAAGTTGGCAATTACTATCCACCCTACCTCACCCTCTATTTCCTTTTCCCAGTCCCAGAGGGGTTGAATGAGACTGAAAAGAGTCTGCATTAAAATAAAGGAATCTTGATTATAAAAAGGCACCATGAAAAGAATGAAATGCCAAACCAAAGAGATGTTTGCAATGAATATAAGCGACAAAAGGCTCAAAGCCAAAATACAAAAGAACTCTTATAAAACCATAAGAAAAAGGCAGGCAACTCCATGAAAAGATACTCAAGGGATTTGAAGTGACAATTCTCAAAAGATGGACATTGAAATGCCAATAAGCATATGAAAATATGCTCCACTTTATCATCAGAGAAACCCAAATTAAAAATACAACGAGATACCAAATATCTAAAACTAAGAATGGCAACATTAAGTGTTGGTCCTGATGTGAAGCACCTGGAACTCCTACTCTGCTGGCAGTGCAAAGTGTCACACCTGCTTTGGAAAACTGTTTGACATCATTAGCTAAAGTTGAAGATATGTGTTCCCTATGACCCAGCAATTCCACATTTAGGTATATCTGCAACAGCAATGTGTTCAATGTGCATAGGAGACATGAACAAGAATGCTCAACGCAGCAATCTGTAAACCCCCAAACTGTAAACAACCCAAATGTCCATCAAGAGCAGACAATAGGTGGTATAGTCATACAACAAATATTATATAATAGTCACATTACACACGACAGACACCATGGATGAATCTCTCAAAAGAAACCAGAAAATGGCCAGGCACAAAATAATACACACTGGATGAGTTTATGGAAAGCTCAAAATGGGCAAAACAAAACTGTATTCTTTAGACGGCAAAAGAACGAAGAAAAGCAGGGGAGTGATTATCATAATGGGCAGGAGAGCGGTTACCTTGGAGAGGAAGGAAGGAATTGTGACTGCAGAGGGGGCTGCAGGGGACTTCTGGGATGCTGTCAATGTCCCGTTTTTGGCCAAGGTAGTCAGTACAGGGATGTCGTTTTATAATAAGTCTTTAAGCAGTATATTAATGTAATGCAACTTCCTGAGTGTTTTATTCAACTGAACTATGTGAATTGCCAATATTCAACCATTTTTAACTTACACAATGGTGATTTCACATGGTTCAACCTAATATTCCACAATAAAAAAGTAATTTACATTAAGTTAAGCAGCCATTCAAAATGATGATCATGAAGGCTATTAATACCTTCATTTATTCATTTATTCATTAAACAAATGTTTCCCGAGGGCTTATGAGGAACTGGTCATGTTTCCAGGCACTGGAATACAGAATAAAATTCTGCCATGGTGCATGCATTCTAATGGAAAGATAATTCATAAACAGATATAGAAACATCTAGAATGTCATATTGTGACAAGTGCTATGAATAAACACAGCAGAATAAGGATAGTAAGAGTAAGAGAGTTATGAAGAGCTATTTTAGGAAGAACGGTCAAAAAGGCTTCTCTGAGATGACATTTGAAAACAACCGAATGAAGCGAGGGAGGAGAAACCATGTGCAGCCACGGGAGAAAAAGCCCGCAGGCAGAGGAAAGAGCAAGTGCACAGTCCCTAGGACCGGAACGTGCTCGCAGGATTGAAGAACAAGGATGCCAGTGTTATTGGAGCAGAGTGAGGGAAGGGGAGAGTGAAGACATGAAAAGGGAGATGCGACCAGGGGCCCGATCACGGAAGGCCTCTGTGCCCTGGTAAGGGATTTAGGATTTTATCCTGAGAGTAATAAGAGGCCATTGGAGGTTGAGAGCAGGAAGTGGTATGATTTGATTTATAGTTTAGAAAGAAAATCCTGGCTGTTCTGTGGAGGAGAGATTGCAGGGAGGTGGAAGCAGGCATTCTTGTTAAAGTGTGACCGTGGTGTCCAGGCGAGAGATGAAGATAGCATGCATGGACTAGGGTGGCAGTGGTGGTACCAGGCAGCATTTGGGAGTCAAAATTGATAGATTTTGTAGGCAGAACCTAGATAGAAGAAATCCAGTTGGAGAGACAGAATATTTTCATAGATGGATGGATAACACCATAAAAAAAGCAGACACTAATCGTCACAGGAGGTAAAGACAGGAAGAGACCCTGAAGCTGGAGGAGCAAGGAAATTTCTACTGAAGAAGCAGGAGTTAAAATGGGTGTTGAAAGAAGGGAGAGTTAGTTTAGGAAGGGGGTGGGTTGAGAGCTGAGCCCCTGGGCCCAGTATATGGTAGTGGGAAGAACACAGGCTTTGGAGTTGGCAAAATTAGACTCCGGTCCCAAGTATGTTAACTAAAGTATCTGTAACCCACCTAATTAGGTGCTTAATAAAAAGAGTAGCTACTAAGGACAGTGCTTTTTTAATATTCAAACTTTTTAAAATTTCATTTTTTTCTATTCTTTTTGGGGAGGGGATGGGGAGTGGACTCAAATTCTATTCACCAGAAATTTCAGAGAAAGGAAAGAGGAACTATTATTAATATAGACGGACACAATTGGGGGGTCTCTTGAATTAGATAATGTCAAGTGATTGAGAGCCCAGAAATTTGGATCTCATCCCGTGATTCTGTCACATACTCATATCGCCCTCTTCTGGCAGACCATGGTTTTACAGCATAAACCCAAATCCTGAATTACTTGTATCTGAAAATTTGTAGGCCCAGGATTACTAAAGAGCTGATTCTGTCTTCGTGGCATAATCTCACCCGGCTGTTACTGGGACCTTACTGGAAGAAGGGCCTGGTATGGAAATTCCATGGGAAAAAAGAACTTTCATTGTCAAAGGAAGAGCAGTGAAAGAATCTTCTTCCTACCAAGCCAACGATGATGGGTCTAAACAATCCAATGGAACTGTCATTCATACTAGGACTGAGAAGCAACTGTTCTGCCCTCTCCATGCTAAGCTCTTCCTGTGGCATAGGGGAAAGACCCCGAGGATTGCAGGTTAGAGTCTTCACGATAATAGGGATATTAATATTTTCCTCTTTCCTATGGTTGATGTGAGGATCAAGTGAGTGAAATATGTGAAAATACTTTATTAACTGTAATAATTCTATAAGTTTCTTACTTTACATCTTCATTTTGCCTCCCCATTTTCCTGCCTTGAAGGTCTTAGAGCATTCATTCATTTGATTGGGATTGAATGAGATCGACCAGCTAAGGAGACTGAAATTGAGCAACCAGAACCCCTACGAGCTATGGGAGGAAAACCAGAAAAGTGCAGGGTCATCGAAACCATAAGTAGTGAGAGTATGACAACGAAGGAAGTGGATTATTGAGAGGGGCCCACCAGAATTGGCCATAGAGTTCACTGACGTCCTTGGGAAGGGAAATCTCTGTTGAGCAGTAGGAGTAGAAGCCACATAAGATCCAATTCTAGAATAGAAGGTGAGGCTCTGTAGACAGGACAAAGTTAGGAGAACATGTCAGGCTGAGGAGCAGCATGAGTAAAAGCATGGAGACGTGAAAAACTATGATGTGTTTTGGAGGACCTTAAGCAAACCCGAGGGACTAGAGACCTGTGTGTGGAAGAGGGTGAAAGGAGGAAGGATGGCTGAAGACAATGTCAAAAAGAAGACAAAGAATGTGAATAGCCTGAATGCAAAAGACAAAAGGAAGGAAAACTGCTGCTTTTTGAATGTCTTCTATGCCCTGGGAGTTTTTACATACGGTATCTCACCTAATCCTCATGATTGACAGCGTTCTTGTTTTCACTTTTCCCACTGAGAAACTAGCTTTCCAGAGAAGTTGAATAATTTACTCAGAGTCACAAATTTTGTAGGCAATGGGAATCCAGTCTCCTTCTCACACAGGAGGATCCGGGCAAGCATCCTTCCAGGAGAACAGGGCCAGGATCTCTTTTATCCAGTGCTGTAGTGTCAGGCGAGTTAGCCAAAACAGAGAAAGGGTAGTCCAAAAACCAAAGGCAAATATAGAAAGAAAATAGTTCAAGAGCCAAATGGTCCATCTAGAAGTCAGGTTGCCAGAGCTAAGAGAGGTTAATCTGCAAAGCCAAAACTCCACCCCGTAATTGGTCTAAAAGCCAAGTTAATCACAAATAGTTAAGCTTGATCAAAGAGAGGACTGAGGAAGGCCAGAAAACTTCAGAAGTGGGCCAGCCACCAGCTAAGCCTCAAGCTTTCATTTGAGCTGGCATTCAGGCCCTAGGGATTTGAAGATGAGGAAGAGGTGAGGAGCTAGTTTCTGTAGAGTTGAAGAATGAAATGATTAGGCTCTGTAGAGAATAACATGATTGGAAATGTTTGTGGACAGATTCTTCTGGTGCCTCTATGAAAAGGACCTCAAGATTTCAGATCATAGCATCTCCTTGATCTGGATCTCATATGGCAGGTACAGGCAACTGGGACCCAGATTCGACTCTTCTCTGCAGAGTAGAACATGGATAGGACACTGGCTTGGCTCTTGGACTTGAGGAATTATACTTGATTTGTATCCTACAGGAAAAAATATGAAGACCCCAAAGAGAAACACCAAGTGCGGATCTGGCCTATCTAGGATGCTCAAAGAAACAAGAACTAGCAGGCAGTCCAAGGCCACGTGCCTTATTAAGGGCTTGCTTAAAAATAAGTCTTCTCACTGGTACAATACTTCATGATAGATTGTTTCATTTGAGCCTCACAACCACTCCCTAAAGTAGGTATTATTTCTCTCCCCTTATCCATTTTTTTTTTTTTTAACAGATGAGGAAACTAGGGCTGGAGCAAAATAAGTGACTGCTTAGAGTCACCTGGTTGGAGATCAGAACTGAAACTGGAATACAAATTTTGTTTTATGCAAATTCTGTGTCTCTTTCTGCTATGTAAAAGACATTGGTCAGGGAAGGCTTCACAGTTGAGGTGATTGAACTGCCCAAGTGGTAGGACACCAAGTTCAGAAGGGTGACAGGATCCTCTGGGCAAAGGCACAAAGATGCTGCACAGCACAGCTGGTTAAGGAAACAAAACGTGGTTCCCAAAATGTGAGCTCCTTGAAGACAGGAAGGTCCAGCTGCTTGAATGGGGCCTGGGGTTTAGCAGGTGCTTGATAACTCTTTGAAGGAATTAATGTCTAGAACACAGATTCTGTACAGGAGAGTAGCCGTAGGGGGACTGGGAAGTTAGGCAGGAATCAGAAGATGGAGAGCCTTTTATGCAATATGGAAGGCTGGTGGAGGAGGAGGGGTGGGGACCAGGGTGCCTGTGCTGAGAAGAAGTAAGGGTAAGGAGAGCATTAGCCGGACGGTCGTCCAGGAGAGAAAAGAGGAAGCCAGACGTAAACCAGGGCAGGGAGTAGAGAGGACAGAGTCGGAAAAACATTTAGGAGTTAGGGTACCCGGCAATACCCTGAAGCGGAGGGGTTACACGTACCGGTCTGCAGGCAGAAAGGCAGGAGCATTGAAGAGACGGAGGATGATGGCTGTGGAGGGAACAATGTTGGGTGCTGGGTGACTCCCTTTCCCCCACCAGGTAGGTTGCAACCTCAGCAGTCACTCCGGGGCGGGGAAGGGGGAGGAGGTTACATGCCAGAGAGGGAGGGTCCTCCCGGACTGGCGAAAGCAGCAGCAACCTGCCAGATCCGGGTTAACAAAGGCAGGACTACAACTCCCAGCATGCTCGGGCCCAGTGGGGTGACGGCGGGCGGTGGCTGCGCTGCACCCGCCTGGTGGGCGCGGGACCTGGGTCGGCACCGGAGCTGTCATTACGGAGGGGTCTGCGGGGGTGTGGGTCGGCGATGCCCCCCTGTCTCCAACGCACCTGCAGCGCCCGGCTCGTGTCTCCCGCCCCACGGCCCCGCCCTTTACCCCACCCCAGCCGGACAGCTTAGCTGGGGCCGCAGCGCGGCGGCAACATCATTCTCGCCGCCGCTGCTCCGCCCCATCCCCTTCTGTTTTTCTCTCATTCTCCGGTGGCGGCAGGGAAGGCGGAGGCAGCAGCAGCAGCAGCAGCGCTGGCTGCAATGAATGATCCCCCAGCTCCGGGGGAAGACTCCAGGTGAGCCTCTGCTCTCAGGGGGCCGGGACCCCTGGCCGCCCGGGACCTGCAGCCCCCACCATGGATCCCTAGAAGAGGAGAAAAAGACAGCCACCCCCGCCCCATCCCATTTTCCTCTTTCTTTATCTCATTGTTGCCGTAGCTGTTTACGGCAGCGCTTCTCTGCCCCAGCATGGGGCGGGCTCTGGGCACTGCCATTCGGCCGGCGCAGCTCCCGCGGCTGCTCGGGGATTCTGCTTAACTCTCCCAGCCCAGCTGGTGCAGCGAGGACCGGAGAGCGGAGGAGGCCCGGACTGCAGCAGCGGCGGGGCCACCTCCCAGCATCCCCACCCTCGGAGGCTGCATGCGGATTGAAGAGTGGCGCCTGGGGGCTGGGCCGGCCCTGCTGATACCTACCTAGGGAGGACCGCAGGACCGCCTGGGCTGCAGAGCCGGCCGCGGGGCGGGAAGAACAGAGGAGCAAGATGGCCAGTAAAGCCAAGGCCTGCGAGGCCCTGAAGGTGGTGGCCCGGTGCCGCCCCCTTAGCCGAAAGGAGGAGGCTGCTGGTCACGAGCAGATCCTGACCATGGACGTGAAACTGGGGCAGGTGACTCTGCGGAACCCCCGTGCTGCCCTGGGGGAGCTGCCCAAGACCTTCACCTTTGATGCCGTGTATGATGCCAGCTCCAAGCAGGCAGACTTGTATGATGAAACCGTGAGGCCCCTGGTAGACTCGGTGCTTCAGGGTTTTAATGGCACAGTGTTTGCCTATGGCCAGACGGGCACTGGCAAGACCTTCACCATGCAGGGGACCTGGGTGGAGCCGGAGCTTCGCGGGGTCATCCCCAATGCCTTTGAGCACATCTTCACCCACATCTCCCGCTCCCAGAACCAGCAGTACCTGGTCCGGGCCTCCTACCTGGAGATCTACCAGGAGGAGATTCGAGACCTGCTCTCCAAGGAGCCTGGCAAGAGGCTGGAGCTGAAGGAAAACCCAGAGACAGGCGTCTACATCAAGGACCTCTCCTCCTTTGTCACCAAGAATGTCAAGGAGATCGAGCACGTTATGAACCTGGGGAACCAGACCCGGGCGGTGGGCAGCACACACATGAATGAAGTCAGTTCCCGCTCCCATGCCATCTTTGTCATTACTGTGGAGTGCAGCGAGCGTGGCTCTGATGGCCAAGACCACATCCGTGTGGGCAAGCTCAACCTGGTGGACCTGGCTGGCAGTGAAAGGCAAAACAAGGCGGGCCCCAACACAGCTGGAGGGACAGCCACACAGCCTATCGGTAGTGGTGGCGGTGGAGGGGGCAGTGGTGGTGGAGAGAGGCCAAAGGAAGCCTCCAAAATCAACCTCTCACTGTCTGCCCTGGGCAATGTGATCGCTGCTCTGGCGGGCAACAGGAGCACCCATATCCCCTACCGGGACTCCAAGCTGACCCGGCTGCTCCAGGATTCTCTAGGGGGCAATGCCAAGACCATCATGGTGGCCACCCTGGGGCCAGCTTCTCACAGCTATGACGAGAGCCTCTCTACCCTGCGCTTTGCCAACCGGGCCAAGAACATCAAGAATAAGCCCCGGGTGAATGAGGACCCCAAAGACACACTGCTGCGGGAATTCCAAGAAGAGATCGCCCGCTTGAAGGCCCAGCTGGAGAAGAAGGGGATGCTGGGGAAGCGGCTCCGGAGGAAGAGCAGCCGCAGGAAGAAGGCCGTGTCAGCCCCAGCCGGGTACCCTGAGGGGCCCGTGATCGAGGCCTGGGTGGCCGAAGAGGAGGATGACAACAACAACAACCACCGCCCGCCCCAGCCCATCCTGGAGTCGGCCTTGGACAAGAACATGGAGAACTACCTGCAGGAGCAGAAGGAGCGACTAGAGGAGGAGAAGGCAGCCATCCAGGATGACCGCAGCCTGGTGAGCGAGGAGAAGCAGAAGCTACTGGAGGAGAAGCAGAAGCTGCTGGAAGAGAAGGAGAAGATGCTAGAAGACCTGCGGCGTGAGCAGCAGGCCACAGAGCTGCTTGCAGCCAAGTACAAGGTAAGGGCCCTAGAGGGAGCAGGGGCGTCCAGAGGTCCCCAGAGGGATCTGGGCTGGAAGGCCTTTCTTTGCACGTCTGTGACCTGGCCTGAAGCACCATACACTGCTCTCCTGCCAAATGCTCCCCTGGAGCAGCCAGGTGAATCCCAGGCAGAGACCCCCAGGAACACGTGGGAGGACAGATGGGGACACACACACGCACGCACGCGTGCGCACACACACACACACACACACACACACACACACACTGCAAAGCAGGCGGGCCGTCTCTCAAGCCAATGAACTTGGGCTGGTCTCTGCTGCATGTCAGTCTCTGCTGATGGCCCCTAGTGGCAGTCAGGTCCACAGGACTGGCAGGCAGGGCTTCAGCCACATTTGGGTGTGGGTTCTCACTCTCGTATAGCCTCCTCCCCGTGACCTCTGCCCTCTGCAGGACCTTCAAACCTTATACCATTTTAGTAATATCTGACATTTGGATAACATTTAATAGTTTACAAAATGCTGCATGTACATGATCTTATTTGATTCTTGCAGTAGCCATCTGGGGTAGTGGTTCTTAAATCCCCCTTTTACAAGTCAGGAACTAAGACTCAGAGAAGTGACATGATCAAGATTCTATGCTACAAAGTGGCAAAGCTGAGCAGGAACCCATGGGCCTTGAGCTCTTTCAGTTCTTGGATGGCAAAGCAGGACCATGAATGGGTTCTGCTCCCAGTGAAAGCAGTCCACGTCGGGTAGGCCCCATTGCATGGTATCATTAGGAGATTTGGGGGATCACACAGAGGGTAGAAAGAACCCTGAGCTCTACACTGAAGACCTGGAATCTAGGCCTAGCTATTCTACAGCTCATTGAGAGACCTTGTCTAAGTTGCTCCTTTTTCCTTCAAGCCTCAATTTCTCTATTTTTAAAATAGAAGGTTGGCCTGGGTGATTTCTGAGGCTCTTTCAACCTATTAATTCTTTGACCTTTATTAATCTGAGATGCAAACCAACTGGCCCCCACACCCAGGCCTCATCCCAGTTAAGGTCTAATTCCCCATTGCCCTGAGAGATGTCAGGGCCTCAGCGTCCTTCCCGAGCTTATATCTCTGCATGGGAGCCTCCAGGCCTTCGGTGAGACTAAGCTACAGAAGCCCCCACTGACCAGCCAGAGATTTGCTAAATTTCAGTGCTGCAGATGCCATAATTCAATGTTCCTGGCATTTTTAGGTCCTCAGAGCCTTCAACACTGGGGGTTGGAGGAAGGACACAGAGAATCATGAGCTGTTCACTTCCTGGGGAGAGCAGAATATTACCATTTCTTATTCCTTCTCGGAAGTGTGGGCTGGGAGCAGGGAAGGCCAGTCTGGAGAGGAAGAGCTGTAGCCGCTGGAAGGATGACGGATGAACTGGATGCCATTGTCTGTGTTACGAGAATGTGCTGCTGCACCAGGGACTCTGGTTTTGCATATTTAATATTTAATTCACTTCCCTGAGCCCAGCAAGGGTTATGCTAAGCCACTTCCTCAAAGGAAGGATGAGGGGCTGGCACATTTCAGGCCACCCTGGGAGAAGCAGGAAGTGAAAGGCAGGACTCAGCTCTCCCTAGGAGGAAGGGAATCCAGCCAGCCTGGTGCTCGCCACTGGGAAATCTTACATGGTCTGTTATTGCGTTCACTGCCAACCGGCGTGCCGTCCCTTTTCCCCTTCAGTCTGGGAGGCGAGGGAGGCTAAGAGAGTGCAGAAGCATACTTCAGCGCTGAGGAATAGGTGGAGGGGATGAAGAAAAGACTCCAGTGGGGTTCTTTCCATTGGGAACAATGGAATCCCCCACTGTTGGTGACTGACTGGCTCCCTCAGTAAGACTCTTGGATCTAAGGCAATGTGGGGCACAGATAATAGAACAGTCAAGAGATCAGGGCAGCTCATGCCAGAATTCTTTCACCAAAGGCATAGCCCTCAGAACTCCATCTTAGAGCTGGCAGGGACTTTGGAAAACGGAGGCTGGGACTTGCCCGAGGCCACATAGGAAATTTAAGGAGATCCCAGACTCTAAATTTGGCCCAGCCTCTTTCTATTACACCATAGCCCTACTTGATAATCAAAGTACTTCATTTTTATATGACACTTTGACATCTTGATCTCTCATAATCCTCCTAGCAACTCCAAGAGATGAGTATTGTTTCTGTTTTACAGTTAATGAAAACCAAGGCTGTGGAGGTTGAGTGACTATTTTGGTGACCCTGGCTGATAAGTGTTGGAGCCAGGACTGGAACCCAGGTTTTTTGTGGCCCCAGACATGTGTTCTTTCTAAGTTATCACAGAGCCCTCCATGTTTGCTCACTGTGTGACTCAGGGCAAAGGCCTTCGCCTCTCTAGGCCTCAGGTTTCCATTCGCCTAATGAGAAGTCTGACATAGCTCTCCGGGGAGTGGGTGAAATGGTTATTGTGTGCCAGGCTTTAAGAATAAGCAAAGGGGGAGGAGTGCCTGGGAAATTCCAGGAGGGGAATGATTCCATATCCTGTGACTTCTCATCATGCCAGCCCCAGACAGACAGCAGGAACAAGCCAAGAATGGAGCCCAGACAGAGAACCCCAACCTCCCTATGGCCCCTACAGCACTCCTGGTTCACTATTGGGTGTTTCTAGTTGGAGGAAACAGTTTGAGGGCTTTTGAGGGATCTTCAGGACAAAGAGAGGAGGAATATGTTAGAGATAATCCCAGGCCCGCCTATTTCACAGGGTTATGCTGAAGACTGAATGAGACCATTAGTGTGAGGGCATTTGAAATATGTTGCAAACACCAAATAAATGGAGGACATTAGCAGCCACCAGGTGGCTTCTGTCTGCCAAGCAGGGGTCCAGTGATCTCCAGGACTGACATCTTTGCTATTAGCTTAACTCCTTCCTTCTCCTGCCAACCCAACCACCTTGCCAGAATCCTGCAGCCCTGCGGGCAGAGCCAGGCAAGAAAGATCGAGGAGAAAAGAGGCAAGACCAGATCAGAAGGCGAGAGCTTGGGTCTCTCCTGGAAATAAGCTGAGCTTTTGCCCCGTCTATAACTCACTCTAGTTCCTACTTTCTGAGTTATGGCATCAACTCCCCTTCTCACCTCCCCCCATTCCCTTCTTCCAGTTCGTACCAGCCCCTCGGGGCAGCTAAGCAGTAGCTGATATGACCCAGTGCCCTCATTCACTTTCCGACTCATCTAACAGTCTGTCTCGCCTGCTTTCCCGGCTTGCCACTTAGGGCTCCCCATTCCCGTTTGTTCTCCCTCACTGTCACTGTGTATAACCACCTATGGCTGTCTCCTTGGAGTCTTTTCGTCTCTCTTTCGTATTGGTCATCAGGGGATGTTAGGGTATCCAAATAAATGTGTGAGGTGTGTGATTGTGATCGTGCTTGTTTATCATCAATCATTAGTGATCCATACTATGTATATCTCTTGGGGGCCAGATAGCGTACTAGGCCTGTGAGGGAGGAGAGCAGGTCAAGTCCCAGACTGACCCACACCGAGGTTGGCTCTATATAGGGAAAACTCAAATGTTTGTGCACAATGCAACATCCTGTGATGAAAAGTGGTGAATGCATGCTGATTGCTTGGGAGAAGGCTTACTTTGCTCAAATTTAATTGTGCAAGCAAATGTTTTTAAATGACTGCTTTAATTGTAAACTTCATTTTTTTGAGGGATTGGACTAGTGATTTCTAAAACTTTGATTCTGGATACTTAGAAGGAAAGGAGGGTATTTAGAGGAGGCAAGGCCTGCAGATGGCACAAAATGCAGACTCCAACCGAGGGGAAGGATGGAGGAGGTAGAAAATAGCACTGCTCATTGATCCCCAAGTAGTCTGGAGAGAGAAGAGCAGGGGGGTCTTCACTAGAGCCTCTTCTGCGGTGGGTGTAAAAAAGAGACCATGCAGCCCCAAAAGCCATAGGGATGAGGTTACCGCAGGAAGCATCAACTGCATGGACTTTTTACCATCCCCTTTGTGGGTCCCTCTTCTTCCTCTTACCTCTCACCGTGAGGATTAACCACAAATGGATATGCAAGAGAGGGAGTTTTAAACCTGAGAAACAACAGTAATAGCAATAATAATTCCATTTACCTAACACTTGGTAGGTGCCAAGTACTATACAATGTATTATATACAAATTATTTCATGTATACCCAAGGCTCCTTCCAAGAAAGGTCTTGATTCCCCTTTTATAAATGAGAAATGAGACCCCTTAAAGTTTGATAACTTGCCCAAGACCACATGGTTTGCATATGGCACATCTAGTTGAGTCCAGGCTGGTTTGACACAAAATTTGATCCTCCTCATTGCTTAACAACTAGGAATTATCAGATCGGGAACGGCTTGTTGGGAAGGTGATGAAAAATGACAGAAGCTGCTGTAGACTTGTTGAATTTGAGGTGACAAGACCCGATGGACAGCTGGCGATGATCAGTAGAATTTAGAAGCAAACACAAGACTAGAAATGAAAAGTGGGGGCTCATCTTTAGAAGAAGAGGGCTCAAATGAGACCGTTAGCCCTCTGTTCTTGACACTTTCTCCCTCCATGTCCTGGTCTCTCTGAGAACCTTATTTTGTAGAGTGCTGTATTCAGAGCACAGGCATGAGTGTCAGGCAGGCCTGGGCTTAGTTACTTACTAGTTCTGAGACCTCGGCTTCTTTATAAAATGGAATAATAATAGTACCTATGTCATACTGTGGAGAGCATGAAATGAGATAATCGATGTTAAAGCACTTTGCACAGTTCCTAGCATGTAAGAGTTCAGTAAATTATAACTGTATTACTGTTACTTCCAACTGCCTAATAGATGTTTTCACTTGGCCGCCTACCTGATATGTCAAAACATGTCAAAACACATCATGTTTTAGACTGGCATTCAAGGCCTACCAGAGTCTGGTTGCAATATTCAGTTTCCCTACCCTAACAAGCCGCTCCAACAGCAGAACCTCACAACCAGCTGGTCCACCTTTATCCTTTGATCTTAATATGTGCCTCACTGCCCTTAGGCTGGTTGTACTGTTTTTGTATCTTAGATTGTCCTGGGAATCGGGAATTGGGAATTATGGGAGCAGGTTAAGCTCAATATAAAAGAACTTTTTACTTAGAATTGGGCCGTTTCAAGAGGTATAATGGGCTCCAATCCCTGGAAGTGTTTAAGGAGAAACTGAATGTCAAAATTCCTCTAAAGGGATTCATGTATCAGAAAAGCTATTGAACCAGATGATCATCAAAATCACCTCCTCTTAAAAGTTCTTAATTGTTAAGATAGCATCTTCTAGTGCAAAATATAAAATGTTTCATCTTTTTTTCCCCAAAATGTTTCATCCTTTTGAAAATTAACATCAAAGGGTTTGAATTTAATGTCTGAATTCAACCAATAATCAGAGATATTTTTCAGCTCTCTATCATGGCCAGTTAGAGTAGACAATGTAAAGAAGAGAAGAAAGAAGGAAATGGAAAAAAAAATAGAGGGGAACAGAATAGAGGGGAAAGAGAAGTAGAGTCATAGAATGAGGGAGAAAGAAAGTGGGGAAAGGTACACAGCAGGGTTTCTGGGGAGAAGAAACTCCAATTGACAGAGAACATATTGTAGAGGAGTTAAAATACTGTTTCATTCCACTGCCCTGATCTTGATATTAGTCTCCAAATAGGGCTGTACTCAGTTTCCAGAGACTCCACAATAATATAGGGAGTGTCTACTTTCCCAAAGCTAGTCTGATTTCACCAAGGACACCAGCACTATGCCAAACACTCTAATATTTATGGGCCTAGGTAATCAAGGGATTGTGTGCATCCCCAAACCCATTCCAGCTGGGTCATCCATGATCCTTGAGAGAAGCCTTGAGATAACAAGTGACCAGTGCTCCAGGCTGAGTCTGGCATCTAGGTCAAAGTTCATGGTCTCTTGTCATCAATGGAAGCAGTGACTTACACTACTTCTTATCCCTGGTGGGTGTGATCAGTTAACAGAATTGTCGTGACCTGGGGGAATTTTGTAAAGATTTGGCCAGCAAGAAGTATACAGGACCAATACATCAAGTTATGTGGAGGCTTAGCAGGCCTTTTGGTACAGTGTTGGGTTTTCCTTGATGTGTGTTGTCTGAAGGGGTATATTTTCATATTGCCCATCGTCATTTTCAACCCCTAAGAGCACAAGATTGGATGAAGTGGCTGTGATAATGTTCTCATTGTGCTCTGAGGAAAGGCCTGGAATTCAGCTAGAGAAGGGCACCCTTCTCCTGCCTGTGCCCCACCAGCCTGCTGTGCCTGGCCGGTCTGGGGCACCCCTGAGAGCTGCTAAACCAGGTGGCCTGTCTGAGTGGATAAGAAAATGGCTCCTTTTCCCACAGATCCTTTAGCCCTGCTGGCTGTGCAAGGCAGACCCCAATGCTCAGAGCTTATGGGGCACCTGCACTTGTGGTTTGATGTACCTAGAATTTTTAATATTCTCTGCCATTCCTGGCCATTAACTCCTGGTCAGACTGAAGAGTTACTTTCTAGTTGTCTTCCTTGCCTCCCAGATGTACTCAACCTGGGAGTACCAGGCCCTGGGTTGAACTGTTTCTACAGCACTAGGTAATGGACCTGCAGGCTTTCTTCTTTCTTGAGGTGGGCCAACAGAGTAATAATAACAACAGTAGTAATAGTAATGGTAGCTACCATTTCTTTAATGCATGTTCAATGCCAAGCACTCTGCTCTATTTGTTACGTGCATTGTTTATTCAGTCCTCATAGTAGCACCACAAAGTAGTACAGTTTTAATCTCCATGTGACAAATGAGGACACAGAGGTACATTAAGGAAGAAAAACCTGCAATCATATGCCCGGGAAGTGTTAGGATCAGAATGTAAGCATATGTCTGCCTGACTCCAAAGCTCATGACCTTCACCTGTATGCTGTAATACCAACTCAGAAAGGAACAGTTTATGCCAGATCCCTGGCTAATAGGCCCCAGCGGGAGCTCTTGTCTGCTGTCCTTGCGTGTGATGCAAACCCCCAGCTGCTGACCTCAGCCGAGCGCCATTCATTCCTATAATCAACAAATCTTTGTGAGTATCCACAGCCAAGAACATACATTAGCTATTATAGTTGACTTCGTTTTTAAACTATTTAAGTTTCTGGAAGGAATCATGAGAACTCCCTAATAGTGATTAGCTCTAAGTATTTTATACCTTTTTTTTATTTTTATCTTTTTTATTTTAAGGCAAGTGTGTATTGCTTTGTTAATTAAAGAAAAATTAATCTAAATTTTTTGAGGGAGAAAAATTATCACAGAAAAGTGTTAACACCCAATTGGAAGGTTGGTTTAAAAGCAATAAATAATTGAGGGAAATTCAGGGTTAATAATAATACTCAATGGTACCCAGATATTGATAATCCTGTGACCTTGGACAAGTCACATCCCTGCCCAGGGACTGTAAAAAATGATCAATAGATGTTTCTTTGCTTTCTGCATCATTTGCTGATTCACCTTGGAAGCAGTGGGTCAGGAGCCCAGGATTCGAGATTGACCTGAATGAGGGACAGTGAGGGCTGGAGAGGCATGACCAAGCATTGCCTGGGAGCTAGAGGCTGCATGACCCAGTATGACCCGCCTATGTCCTCTGGGCCTTGTAAAATGCTGAGTCTGCGCTTTGTCCATCCTTATGTCTCATCTAGTTCTGACATTGTAACATTTTATTGTCTGGCTGGATCTGCATCCCTGGTGCTGAAGAGAAACCCTCTAGAATACCACAACTAAGTGAGGGAAATAAGAGAGAAAGACACAGGTTGGATCAGGTCTGAGGTGCTCATGTTTTTCTCACTGGAGTAAATGGGCCGACGTTGTTCTTGCCGCTTTTCTACAAGGTGGACTGAACGCTCTGGGCATCCACACCCTGCCTGTCCAGTACGAGGCTGGAGTAGAGTGGAGCACACCTTACTCCTCAACCCGTATATTTCTCTCATTGTTCCTTCTTCTTGAGGAGAGAATTCCTAGCATCTGAAAGACCAATCACTGGTGTCTTTTGAGCCATCCAAGGAGACTTAAGGCAGGAAACTCAGACTCAGTCTCCTGATTTGCAACGCCCCCGCTCCAAGCCTCCTCAAAGCAGAACATCACTGAAAACAGCACTGTTCATCCCTTCACCACTGTTTTTCATTTTCTCTTCCCTTCCTGCTAGCTCCTCGAGATCTACAACTAGGGAGCCACAAAAGGAGAGATAGGTCCGTGACAGAGTGGCTCTATTTCCCAGGAGACTGTTGCACTAACTGTTTTCGTTTTGCTCTTCGTGTTGAGTGGTGGGTAAATGTTGATCAGGTACTGAAACAGCAAGTAACCACTGATGTTTGATTGCACTTTGTCTTTTACCAAGTACTTTCACATCTATTATTCAACTCACCATCCTCATCCCATATTACAGATGAGAAAACTGACATCTAGGGGCTGAGGCCCGAGATTTCGTAGCAAACAGGGTGGCAAAGTGTGTTCCAGGACTCAGGCTGTCTTGCCCAGCACTCTTTGTGTCATTCTGCTATGGGACTTGTGAGGTGGCTCTTCCTATGAGCATTCCAGGTTTTAACTTCTCGTAGGGATGGTCATGATACTGACAGCCTCCCCCAAGCACACGGTTAGGAGCTCTAGCCCGCTCATCTCAGAGGCCCCGTAAGACCCTTACACAGGCAGAAGCATCCTCAGCAGAGCCCTCTCTGCCTGTTTCAGCTGGAGGAGAAAGAAATGGTGCTCTGAGCTTTCCTGATGGTTCCTGAGTTGGTAAAGGTACAAATACTGAATGTTGCTTCTTTTCAAGGTGCCTTCCTGCCAGAACCTTGGAGAATAGTGTAGAAGAGGGAAAAGGACTCTGGACTTAGAATTAAGAGGCTGGTGTTCAAGCATCACTTTGGCCATTTACTGGCACCGTAACGTTGAGCAAGTCACTTCACCTGTCTGAGCCTTGATTTTCTTTTATGTCCTTGTTATCTCATAAGGTTCTTGTGATAATTAAATAGGACGGTTAATGTAAAAAGAACCTAGCCTAGATGCAGGTTGCATCGGAGACGCCTGTCTCCTGCAAAATGCCATAGATTAGCTGCCAGTGGCAGAGCAGAGCCTGTTTGACTTCTCTGTCCTTGTAAAATTATACCTGATAGTATCTTCTCAAGGGAGTGGCTGGCTGGGCCTGGCTGTCTCCATTCTGGCTTTCCAGATCAACACTTAATGAGTCCTGGGGCCTCCTTTCTTTGCTTTCTGGTTTTATATTCCAGTTGCTCCTGGAGTAGGAAAAAGTGAGCCTCTGAATATCCAAGCTGTGCTGCAAACGGACATGATCCCTATGGTGATCTTGGCTGTTAATTGTTATAACAGCTGACCTGCCTCTAATACCTGGAATCAAGACCATGACCGAATTAGGTAATTATCTGGAAAGTGCATAGTCATTACAGGAGCAGAAACACATAAAGATTCTAGGCTTAGAGTACTCTGTCTCTGGGCCTCAGTTTCTTCATCTTTAAAGCCAAGGAGGTTGGGGCTAATGATTCCCTGAGGTCACCTTAGTTCCCTGTGATTTGCATCCTTCTCTCCAGAGTCAGATCGTGATATTCTGGAGTTCACAGCCCTGTCTATTCCGCCCCCACAGCATCTTCTGGCCTTTTAGTTGCACTGGATCAGTAGAACCAAACCCAGTCCTGTCTACGGGCTCCACCCACCTGTATTCCTTTGCTCTGAGAGATCACAAAGGCAGCATTAACTTGTGCAGTTCAGAGCTCCAGGGAACCTCTGGGGGCTAGGAATCTCATATTCCCAGCCTCTCTGCTTAGTACCCCCCAGCCTGAATTAGGCGTAGGCATGTGAGGCATTTCTGTCCCTCCTTTCCCTCCATGGTGATAGTTAAGGACAAAGATCTCTAAAGAAAAAGAGGAGACAGACACTAGTATCCTAGAGAAATAGGGAAAATTAAAAGCAAAAGCAAAAAACAAAAACTTGTTTCTGAGAAAAGAAAGGAAGCGCACACATGACGTACTTCAGAGTATGGGGGTGAAGCGGACAACCTGAGTTGAGATCTGAGAGAAGAAGGGGGCTGAGACCTTGCACCTGGATTGAGGCGATTTGCACCCACAGTTTTCGTGCCAGGACCAACCCCTTCTTCTAGCACAATACAGGTTCTGTCAGGCAGGCTTGGCTGATAGTGTGGGTTGGCCAGTGTGCAGACTTGGCAAGTAACTGATAAGGCAAATCCAGTTGTCATTCAGACCACATCTGTGCTTGATTCCGGCGAGGCAGGCAGAGAGAACACAGGGGCAACGGGCAAACGGAATGCGGGTGACAATGGGCAGTTAGAAAGGCATAATCCAGGAATTCTTTTCGTGGAGCCCAGGGCTCAGCCAGAAGGAGAGATCCTGAAGGAAAGTTCCAGGTCCATGGAAGAGGCCCAACACGAGTGCAGATTAGCAAGAACCAACATAGAACCCAGCCCGGGAATCATGTCATGGGGATGGGAGTGGGAAGAGGGTTGGGATTTGGAGGCCTGGTGGTCTTGGCTGATGATGCATCAAATTCCAGCCCTGCTTGGCAGCTCGGTTTCTGCCTGACAATGTCCAAATGGGTTACCCAGTTTTTGAACCCATTTGGATGTTGTCAGAACAGAATTTTGAATGAGGAGAACATGGGGACCAGGTGTGGGTAGCTGGTGAAGGTGGAGAGTCAATAAACAAAGAATTATTTTGAATTAGAGGTCTACCTCATTTACAAATCACCAACACAAGCATAAAAGGGTATATTGTGAAAGGGGAGATTAGACCTCCACGAGACCACCTTAAAGGTAGAGAGAATATAAAATAAATGGGGAGGCTCAATTTGATATCTATATTATAGCAGATTTTAAAAAATAATGGTAATACCTCATGCATATGACATTCTTAATAAACGTGGTTTATTATTTATTGTCAGCAGTAGTTTAAGTGGTATAAACCATTAGAAAGGTAACTTGGCTATATGTTCTAAGATGCACAAAATGTTTATAATCCTTTATCCACTCCTCAAATTTCCTTCAAAGAAAATCATCTAAAACAATAAATTATATGCACGATGGTGTTTATTACAAAATTAAAAACAACCAATAGTAGTTTTATAGTGGTGATTAATTAAATCTATTATGATTTATCCACTCTAAATATTATGCAATTATTAAACTTATAACCTTAAATATTATGGAAGTAATGGACAATACTTGAGATATTTAATAAAGTGGAAATAGCAGGCTTAAGCACAGATTTATACCATATCTATAAATATGAAGAAATTGTGTGCGTGCATATGGAAAACTCTGAAAAATAAAAGCTGATTAGCTAAGGTGAGGGAAATGTGAAGTCTTTTCTCATTTTGTTTTATTTCTGTGATTATTTTGATGTTAGTGTAATTTTTTTTCCTGAAAGGAGAAAAAGACAATAAATGCTTAAAAATGTGTCCCCAGAGTCCCTTAACAAATGATTATTTAATTCCATGCTCCTGAGGTATCAAATTCCATAAATTTATTACTTTCCATAAATAGTAGGACTTCCCTCTATTTGTCCTAAAGGTTCAAGGTATAAGCCTTTTTATTCGATGTACCAGGATTGATTGGAAAAGTCTAGATCTTTGCTTTTCACACCTGTTTTGATTGAATAGTTTTGGGCCTATCCTCCTAACCTTCTTTTGTCTTTGCAGACTAAAAAGTCCTATTTTTTGAAGTTTCTTAGAATAGCCCTCCCTTTGATGGTTTTAGCCGCCTTTCTTTGGATCTTCTCTCTCCTTTGTGTCCCCCGAGACGCAGGGAGGGAACTGTGCACAGTACTCCAGATTCAGCTGCATCATGGTTTTATATAAGGATACAATGACTTTTATTTTGTTTCCAAAAAGCCTCCTGAGAAGGTGCCTGGCCAGATGCTGTTGGTTTTTTTAGCTGTGGCAGCATATTAAGCCAGTGTCTTCTGGGAACAATAGAGATTGACTTTCCCCTCCCCCTCCCCCTTTTTTTTTTGGCTTATACACTGATGGTCACAGCTATCAATTTAAGAGTAGAGCTAGGAGTACTTTTTCCAAACATGTAAAACTATAATTGGAAGCTCATCTACCATTTTTTGTCGGCTTAACGTGGCCTAGAATTCTTTCTTGTGTTTTTACTCCTGGAAGGAGGTAGGAGCATCCGTGAAGCTGAGTATTTCACCAGTGCACACTGTCGAACAGACACTAGTTCCCAGCATTTAACATTTGAACATTTTTCCATCTGGAGGGATGATGCCTGTTTATTTGGTTTCCTTTTCCTAATCTGTTATTGAGAATGGTACATTCATTTTTCAATCTCTTTACTACCCACTCCCCATGTAACTTTGAATGACCTCTGATGTGGAGCCTTGCCAGCAGCATTTTGACCTCTAAAGTCCTGGCCACCAGCTTCCCCATGTAATGTAATAACCTTGGAGATTAGTCAGACATGATTTCCTCTTGCTGGAATCGTGTTGCTTTTCTTTTAGCAGGTTCTCTTCCTAAAGCACTCAGCACAACGTCTACAGTAAGCAGACTTTAGGGTGTATCTTGCAAGGAGGGGGGCCCATTAAATAGTTTGCAGGACTTGCATTTTCGGTGTCTCCCCCAGGCGTAATGTGGGGATGGATGGAAGGGGAGGCTCATGGCAGTGATCCAGATGAGGATCACAGTGAAGTCAGCAGCATGAGGATGAAAGGAGGGAATGATGGGAGCCCTACCAAGAAGACAGACTTGATGGTATTTAGCAACTGGTCAGATATAGGGAGTGTGGAAACGCCGGGCTGCGGTGAGGGGGCGGGGGAAGGGAGTTTGGGGTGATGTAGGTGAGGTGCCTGGGGCACAAAATTTAAGGAGTTGCCTACTCAGAGGGTGGTGCAAGTACCAACCTTGAGTGAGAAGGAAGAGTCTAGGATGAGTTCAGGTCTGTGATGAATGGTGGGGTGGATGGTGAGACATCAACTGGGTGTAAGCCTGGGGAGGTATAAGAGCAGAGGTGGCTGTGGTGTGGCAGTGAGGACAGGCAGCCCCTGGAGGACGCCTTTCTCCACAGCAGCTCCCTTGCCTCTGAAGCTGCGTGGCGCTTCTCTGACTGGCCCGGCTTTGCTCAGTGTCCTCTAGTGCCTTCATGTGGTCCAACCTCCGAACTCCCCAAAGCAACCCTTAACCCCCTGTCCTGCTCTGACTCCTTTGTGGGGTCTCACGGGTGGCAAGGGGTCCCTGTCTCCGACAGCACCCCTGCTTTGAGAGCCTACAAAGCAGGTCAGCTCGTTCCACTGGGAAAAATTCCAGTGGGGAGGTAACCAATTTCTTCTGGTAGCTTGAGGTGATTTCAACCTTCCTGGAGACCTGGGATGAAATCAGAGGAAGGCTAGGGCGCCCTGGGGCAGCACCCTCTGATTAGCAGTGGTGAAAATGCATTTTATGGAGTGACAATATACACAGCTGATACACATCTGTTATCATTTAAGCTTCAGATTCAACAGGTACCTGCGGAATGTCCGTGCCAAGCACTGGACTAGGGCTGCTGCCAGGTCAGGGCTCACGAGTGAGATTAGAGATGGTGGGTTCAAATGTCACCTCTTTGTTGGTTAGCTGCATGACCTTAGGTTAGTTACTCTGTTTCTTCACTGGTTAATCGGGGACAATAGTAGTACCTCAGACCTAGGGAGGAGGACAGAGATGATGTCCGTGAAGGACTTAGTTCAGCCCCTAGAGTATAGTACTCATCCTAGATCATGGGCGGTTCCCATATTATAGAGGTGAGAACTAAGCGGGTAACTTGGCCAAGGCTTTGCAGTTAGTAGGTAGAACCCAGGTCTTTTTCTAGTCACCTCCAAAGCTCATGTGCTTCTGGGGCCCCTTATGCCTCTTTGTGTTAAAGTCTTCTCCTTTTGGCTTTTCTTCTACATTCCACATCAGACTAAGGTTAGACTCTTTTCTGTTGCCTTGTTGAGGCCCTCTTCCTGAGTCTGGAGCCAGTGGGCTAAAGGCTGGACTACCCAGTGGCTCTGTCTTCTGTCTCTCCCTACTGAATCCCAACTGGGCGCTGATCACCTGCACCCCCATCCCAGGCATGGTGAACCACCTTCCCTCTGATTCAAAACAGACAGGTCAGGGGTCCTATATTCCCTAGGGTATTCTCTCTTTCTCACCCAATGGTCCTGATGACAATGAGAGCCTTGTACTGGGAAAAAACTAGAGGAAAAATCTTCATTCTTGTTGAGAACCACAAGGATCCATCTGGGGCACATCTTGTGTCCTTTCCTGGAAGGATCACAGAGACCAGGGAAGCAAAGCCTCTCAACTTGGGGATTCTGTGGCCCTTTGAAAAGCCTGTCTCTAAACCCCTCTGTGTCCCCAGGCCATGGAGAGCAAGCTGCTCATTGGGGGCAGGAACATCATGGATCACACCAACGAGCAGCAAAAGATGTTGGAGCTGAAGAGGCAGGAGATTGCTGAGCAGGTAGGTCTGGGGCTTCAGGTCCCTAGGAGCGCGTGGCCTTGAGGTCTTATCTGGGGGGCTCTGGGCAGTAAACCATGGTGGCCTCAGAATCCCTGGAACAGTTCTGAGACCCTAAGACATGCCTCCCTCGGTCCCATTAGTCCACTTGCTAGCTGGTATGTGAGAGAGAGTGATGGCCTCCACAGGGCTCCTAGCACTAATTCTGGGGCCTTCCACAAGGGTGAATGTTCTTTGCCAACCGAATTACTATGCTAAATCATCAAGAACCACAATTTATTGGTCTTATCAGTCGACTTTAATACCACATGGGGAGAGGGCGAAGCAGCTGGAAATCCAGTATGACGGACATCTGTCTATGTGGTTGACACCTCTGGAATGCACCAGTGATTGGGGCTGGGCTCTCCATCCGCATGGGCAGTGCCTGGCAAAGGCATAGCCATCGGAGTTGAGAAGAAGCTTCAGAGAGGCTCCACTGAGGATGGGGTGGGAGCAGTGGGCGTAGGCCACGGGACGCTCCCTTCTCCCCCTGGCATCGGCGGCCACAGTGAAGCCAGGCCCCATGGTAGGCAGAGTGAGCCTGTCCCCAAGCTCCCTTGGCCCTCCCCAGTACGTCCTGCTTCTCTGTGCCCCTGTGCCCTGCCATGGCCTAGAAACGCCGCGAGCGGGAAATGCAGCAGGAGATGATGCTCCGAGATGAGGAGACCATGGAGCTCCGGGGCACCTACACGTCCCTACAGCAAGAGGTGGAAGTTAAAACCAAGAAACTCAAGAAGGTGAGGTGCCGCAGTGGAACGGGGTCAAGGTGTGTGATGGCCTGGCAGCCTCTGTCCCAAGACAGTCACCTGCCCAAGGGGTGTTTGCTTTAGGACCTCCTCCTACTTTGTTTTAACTGCTGAATTCCAGTTACACTGCCTGGGCTACCCGGATGGGGTAAGGAGCAGCAAAGGCCGGGGTCTGGTCTTGGAGGGGAAAAGAGCCTTTTTCCCTGGGCCGGAATGGGCCAATAGACTGGGAAGGCCATCACTTCCAGTCTCGGGCTTGCTGTCCTCATGATCCTGGGTCACTTCCCCCTCTACAGGATCGCCTGCGAGTCATCGTTTGGGTAGTGGGGCCTGAGAAGACTTGAGCCTGGGGGAGCTCTAGGGAGGAAACACAGGGCCCTAGAGGACACCTCAGGGGATGAGAATATCTAGCCGCTAGGACCCTGCAAAGTTCATGGACAGGAAAAGGTGTGTGCCTAAGATGAGGGTCAAGGGCAGGAAGTGGCAAGTTCCCGCCTGGATTCTGAGAAGATCCTGGAGAGCTCTTAGCATTGCGGATGTGGCTGCTCCGGACCAAGCCAGGCAGAGGCTCAGCCATAAAGGCAGTTTCCAGGGATACACCTCTCGGTGGGTTAGGATGGGAGAGCCGAGTCGGTGCTGCCCCCACACTCCCACTTCTGAGAGGCAGGAGTAGGATGGATCACACTCCTAACTGGCTTAGGCCCCCTCTGCTCCTCAAGCCCTGGACCAGAAGTCCTATACTTAAGTCCAGATTCTGATTCTGTCAATTATTTGTGTGGCCTTGAGCAAACCTACGTCTGAGTTTCCTCATCTATGAAAAAAATATGGTAGACCAAAAGATCCCCTGGAAGCCTTCCAGTTTGAACAGTCCACGATGCTGACAGCAGCTGAGAGCGAGCAGGTAGCAGGTTGCAGCGTTGGAGGGATGGGGTAGCCCTTTGAATATCCTGTCCCGATTCATGGTGGGGCAGCAGAAACGAGATTCAGACTAGGCCCTGGCCTCATCCTGTGCTGAGCTGGTGGACCCTGAGCCTGCAGCTGTCAGGGCTCAAGCTGGGTGGCCGGGGCCTCCTGGCCTAATGGTGCAACCTCTGAGCTGCACCTGTCTCTCCCAGCTCTATGCCAAGCTGCAGGCGGTGAAGGCGGAGATCCAGGACCAGCATGACGAGTACATCCGCGTGCGGCAAGACCTGGAGGAGGCACAGAATGAGCAGACCCGGGAACTTAAGCTCAAGTAGGCCCCTCTTCCCATTCCTCATCCTCACAGCCATCCTTTAGTCCCCCGGCCTTTCTTCGACAGGCTCTTCTCCTTCCCAAAGGCCTCATTCCAACCGTGTGCTCATCCATGAGTCTAGATGTCTTGGGAATAGAACATGCCTGAGGGATGAGGGAGAGGCCTAGGTTCTGGAGTTTCTTTTCCACCTCCTGTCTCCATTTCCTTCTCTCTTCGGCCTGCTTTGGATGAACCTGCCAATGAACATGCCGAGTGCAGGCCGGAAGGAACCCCCACAGCCCTGCGCCTATGCGCTTTGCATTAGAAAGTGATTTTAAGGTCTATTATTTCTATGGGGATCTTTGCCCCCCAACTTTTTGGTTTCTCCAACTCCTCTGTTCCCTCTGCCTCTTTGCTTCTTGCTTCTGCTCCTTCCATCTTCACAGACTGATGTGGTTTCTCACTCCCCAATCCTGCATCTCTACATCATTCCTGCTCCCAGGTACCTGATTATTGAGAACTTCATCCCCCTGAGGAGAAGAACAAGATCATGAACCGGCTTTTCCTGGACTGTGAGGAGGAGCAGTGGAAGTTCCAGCCACTCGTGCCAGCTGGAGTGTGAGTCCCTCACCCAGTCTGGGCCTAGGGACTTGCAAGCCCACCCAGCTTGGGCATGGCCAGGGCCCTGCAGGGTGCCAGAGGTTTTTATGGATTGGGGAGGGGTGGGGCAGATAGAGATGGAGAGTGGATTTCTCAGGAACTGATGTAGGGGTCTCCATGAAGGAAGAGTGTTGTGACAAAAACAAAGTGTCTCATTGGAGTGTAGAAAATACCCTGTGTGGGGCCTACGGAGGGAAGGGAGAGGATTTTAGCCCCCTGGCAGTCCCAGCAAGTGCTAACATCTGGCCGGTCTGGTGAATATTTGGTGCCAAGAATATCAATAGTTACCCTTTGCCTTACTGTGCATAGGGCACTGTGTGAGACTGCTGACAGACGGTAGGTCAGATACAATCAGAGCTCACAGTCCAATGAGAAATACAGAGAAGTAACCAGATGAGAAAATGACAGAGGTGTGATCCAGTCTTTATAGGCTCACTCAGCTCCCCGAGTCAGCATTTCCACCTGTTTCCACATCCTAACCCCTTAGATACGGTTTGCGTCCGTTGGCTGGGTATGTGCCTCCCTCTGCTGGTGGCTATGAAGAACAAGACCTGATATTCAAACCCAACAGAGTGACTGCCTGCCTCAGCTGGACCACGGTCCCTTAATGGAAAGTCTGTATACAGTGGTGTGTAGGAGACCAGATACCAATGCACATACCTGGAGATTCTTTACTCTCTTTCTCCTAAGAATATCAATGCAGGGTAGGGCAGGAGTCTCCTCGAAGCTGGGGCAGGAGGCTAGCTAAGCTGTATAGGTCTACAGATTCTCCCTGGAGCATCAGATGCCTGATTCATCTGACTGCTTTCTGAAAAGCTGATCCTACCCGAGGTGACACTATGCAAGTTTATAAGTGACAGGTTCATGACTAGAAGACTTTTCAGTGCTGTCACTTTGGATTTAAAATCTACCTTTCCAATCTAGGTAGAGACCCACAGTAGTACAGCATCTAATGCAGATTCTCTACCCTGGCCACAGCTAGAATTACCTGTAAGTTGGGCTCCAGAGAATCTGTTTTAAAGGATTTGGGGTGGATCCCAGGACTTAATTTTTTCCCCCAAAGTTTCCAGGTGAGGCTTCTTCAAGGAAGCCAGACTTGGAAACCACTACTCTAGTGCCCTCTGCTGGAAGGAGATGCTAGTGAGGTTTCTGCTCTGTAGGGTCATTTTGTGCTTAGAAAAGTTCCTCAGTTGAAATAGTTTGCAGGTGGAGGAATTCCTTTCCATTGAACAGAGATGTGATGAGAGAGTTATCTGAGACGGCATGTGTTTTTTAACCTTGTATTTTGAAAAATGAGAATTTCAAGAATAACCATGTGCTCACTTTGGTAGTACATATACTAAAAAAAAAAAAAAAAAGGAATAATACAAATAATTCCCACATACCCTTCACCAAAATACAGCAATGAATAGTTTTGCCACCTCTTGCTTTATTAATTCCCCGCTCCCCCCCCAACCATATGAGATTAAGTTGCAGACATCCTGACCTTTTATCTGTGTTTCCTAAGGAGGACATTCTCTTACATAACCATAGTACGATGATCAAACTCAGGAAATTTTATATTGACATATTGTCATTATATAGGCAATGTTTAATTTTAGCCAATTATCACAGTAACATCCTTTATGGTAGCTCCAGCCCCCTACCACCACCACCACCTGAGATGATACCTTGCATTTGTCATGCCTGTTTAGTCTCCTTTAATCTGGAACTGACAAGGGATCTTGAATTGATTTCTGTAGTTTCACGCTTCAGGGGAGTTTATTCATTTCTCAAAACATTGTCCCTGTAGTTTTGGCTCAAGCGCCTCAAGCACACAGTCCAGACTTGAAAGGTGGTGGGTACTTTGCCTGAAGCTGAGCTTTCTGCTTAATGATTATGCATTTCCATTCTTTATTTCTGTTTTTTTTAAAGTTTACTTTCTTGTAAATAACTCAAATAACTTTTAAGCTAAATGATCTTTTAAATAACTTCTCTTTTTTACAAAAATAAAAGAGCGCATTTTAAATAATTTTTAGAATAGATATCAGTAATAACTTAAAAAAAAAGAAAAGAAAAGAAACGCTCCAACATATAGATAGGTATCTTTGTTTACTGTTTAACCATTGCCTTTTCCATCCCATTGTCTCTTTTATCCCTCTCTTCTGTTTTAAATGTGAATTCAGTTTTAAATGTGAATTGATGCTGTTTTGTGTGCCCATTGGAAAACCAGAAAACTGTGATCATTCCTGGAAAGCTTCTTGCTTTTGCTTACTCTGTAATGTTTTCTGTAACTCTTTGCGAATGATCCACCCTGACACATGTACCTCTTTGACTTTAGTCTGCACAGGGTTTCTCCCCAGTCCGCATTTGCAGGTCTATGTTAGCAGCGCTCCTAGATGGACCCCGATAGGACTGCATTTCCTAAACATTTTATATTAAAAATATAAAGATATAAATATATTTACAAGTTTTTTTTCAAAATTATGGCTAAGTATATTCACAACCATGCTATTTTACATACAGAGTATATATTTTTCATAGAAAATATCAAATTATGTCTGGGTAAGAGTAAAAGGTATTAAGGCAATTATGACATATCAGTGTTCTCTACTGTATTTAAATACAAATGTTATAAACAACAGGTTACAGATTCCTCGAAGAAAAAACTCCAATAAATAAGTTAGTTAAAAGAAACGTATTAATAAGTACCAGGTAATCAACTACATGTGATTCTGAATTACTGCTATAGATTCTTTTCTTTTTTAATGTCACCGTTCATTTTGCTTTGTCTGATAACTGCAATAAATACTATTTATCTCAGAACGCTTTTAAAAATACAAAAGGAAAGTAAAAATAGATCTAGGAAGTTTTTATATGAAACAAATTTTTTAAATCACCCCCCCCCCATTTTTTAAAGTAGCAGTCGATGGTTAAAAATAAAGTAAAAACAGATCTCAGAATTGGAATCCCCATTGTGATTCTGACTCAACACCAAGAGCTGGAGGACAGCCTTGATCTCTGAAACCATCTGCCCACGCCGCCTCATTTCACAGCCAGAAGCTGAGGGTGGGAGGTCCTTGAATGAACCCTCCCCGCCCCAACACCATTTCAGGGAGCCATGGTACCCGAAGCTGTGGCTCAAGATGCCTGCCTGGGAGAGAAGAAGCTTCCATTGGCATTGGGTTCCACCATTGGCAATATGACTTAATCAGGGCCGAAAAACTCTTTTCTTTTTCCCAAAGCATATTTAACTAATCAGGACATTGTTCCGTTTGCTCAATTCAAGTGTGGAATACTTTGTTTTACTTTGGCCTGTAGTATTCTGGGGATGAAAACACTGAAGGCTGTTCAAAGGGAGAAGATAAAAGCATTATGGGGGAAAAAAATTACCTAAAATCAGGCTGTTCCTTTAGAAAGCCTTTGTCGAACAAACGTTATTTCTCCTAGTCTAGCAACAAGCATCTACTCCACACACTCTTCTTCTGGCCTCTCTCTGAAACAAGGGGTTATTGTCAGGCAACTCTTGAACCGCGCCCATATCAGCTTATTTTGGAAGTCAATTCCTTTTTCTTTTTTCTCCACTATCCCTATGTGGCCGCTAGTTGAGACACAGTAACTTCAGGTGAGGCGACTTTGACCATCACAGTTTTTTAACATTAACTACGCTAGCCATCACTATTTTACAAGTATGACCTTTTATTTTTTATTGTGTTTGTATTAAATTATCTTCTAAGGATTGAATATTTGGCAATGTCTGTAGCCCATGGTTTACAGTTCACAAAATTCTATGTGTCACTTTAGCCCTTTGGCCTTGGCAACCCCAGCCACCCTAGATTCTTTTCAAAGGCATCATGGTGCAGTAGAAAGAGACTGGACTTTGCGTATATAACATTCTGAATTCTAGTGCCTGCTCTGCCACTTACCTGTGGCCTTGAGAAGGTTTTGTTTTTAACTTCTCTGAACCCAAGTTTCTTCACCTGTAAAGTCAGGATAAGAAAGAAATGTACCCTGCATGATTGTCAAAGTTGTAGTGAGATAATTAATGTATGTGAGGCTCCAGGCCAGTAGCTGGCACAGAGGAGATGATCAATAAATGGTTGCAGTCATCCGAGTAAGCCAATATTACAGTTAAGGAGAAGCCAGAGAAACCAGCCTGCCTTTATCCCTTAGAGGTGCCGTAGAAGGGCAGTTTGGTTTGTGTTTGTGTTTTACTTTGTAATATTTAGGCTACTTGCAGGTTTAAAGAGAGAGCACGCCTCGCTCTAAATAGAATCAGGATAGAAAGTTAAACTGGTTTTGTTCCAGAGGCAAAGTTTACCTCAGGAAGAATGTTCTCAGCTCTGGGTTGCATCCATAGATTTATGCACAAGACTGTGAGAAGTGAAGAGAATCTGAAGCAAGGAGACACGTTAGCCTTCCCAAGCAGAGTGTGGGGCAGTGAGAAGGGAAATGGGAAGAATGAGAATTCACACATGCAGGGGGTGCTGTAAGGTAGAGACAGCTGACCTGCAAGGGACAGAGGGACCAGATCACGGAGAAAAGTCAGATTTGCTGTGGCAGATGCCTGGGAAGGACCTGGAAGGAGAACACACCCTACGATATTGGATGTCTGTTTTTAGAACAAGAAAGGGGTGATAAGACAGAGCTGCTGATGAGAAGGGTCAACCCTTGAGATGGAACGGAGAGGTGACTTTTTAACATTAAGAGGAAAAAAGGATTGAGAGAGTTGCCATGTGAAGGGCGGGTCCCTAGAGAACTCTTAGGATCTACTATGCACAGGCTGACTATTGCCACAGGTCTCTGTCGGGAGGAGTGGGCACAGCAGAGCCAGGTATACACCCTAGGATGTGTGCCACAACTGGCTTAGTGCACAAAGGTCAGTCACGGAAAGTAGGCCTGGGACCGAAGGGAGAGTAGATGGTGAGTTTGGTGTCCCAGTTACAGACTCCCCTCCCCCAGCCCCTTCTTCCCACATGCCGCCCAGAATAGCCCTGGCATCGTTATTGGGTCGGGCTGCCAGTTTACGCTGATCTACTGCTCTGCTCGCCCAGCCCTGCCCCTCTGTCCTGTCCCCAGAGCCTGCAGCCTTCAAGGCGCGCTTCAGCCCCAGACCACTCCACGTGTACTCCTGAGAGAGAGTACGGCAACATTAAAAAAGTATTTGAAAAGGTTCAATTCCAAGTCTCTTTCTAATTGTATGACCTTCATCACAAAAGGCATCGTGGTGTCTGCCCGGTCTACACCTCGGGAGGCTGTTGTAAAGTTCAGATGTGATACGTAGGCACACCTTATAAATGATAAGTTAGTATTGTACTGATTTTCTCCCCTCAGAGCTGTCACTCATGCTGCCCTCTCCATGTGACAGCCTCCCAGGATCCACCGTGGCAGAGCCATCGAGCTGGGCTTCTATAGCCTTATCTTTTTGTGTTTTCTTCTGTTAAGAGGAGTCAGCAGGGACCCCAAGTGGGGTCCAGCATGCTTTTTTCCCCCTGATAAAGTGAACCACAAGAATGTTTTTATTACCCTTCGCTGCAGAAGGGAAGCATTGTTCTGTCGGCTCCTGCACGGCTTGTTCTCCTAGTCAAGGACAGAACGTCCTGTCGGTGAATTACTCAGCCTGTTTCGTCTCTTCTGCCTTCTAACTGCCTGCCTTTTGGCTTCTTTCATTGCTCATTTGTATCCCTGCTTGAAATTAGCAGGTGGCGTTGGGAATAAATAATCATGGCAGTGGCCATGTGGGGAGGCCTTGCATGTACGGTGCTCAGTGCCTATCTTGTTTCATCTCAGCGGTTCCAGAGGACAGGGCTGAGATAGCTCAGGCTCTCAGACATGAAGCCAGTCCCCAAGGTCACAGAGCTTTCAGGGGCAGAGCCAGCATTCAAACCTGGGTCTTACTCCAAAACCCGTGTTACTATTTTTTTTAATGGAAATAACTTTCTTGCTTTCTTTCCTATTTTTTGTTTGTTTGTTTGTTTGTTTTGAATAATAAAAGTAATACATCTCACTCATCAAATTTCTGAAAGTAAAAAGTCTGGCATACCGTGAGTTGGCTAGGATGCAGGGCCATGTAAACTTTCATAGATATATCCACTTTGAAAAGCAAAGTGGCCATATCTAGCCATATCTAGCAAAGTCGAAATGCACATATCCTACAACACAACCATTCCATTCCTGGATATATTATATATACCGCAGAGAAACTGTTGAATATGCACTTGAAGATACCTGTATATAAATGTTCACAACAGCACTGTGTTTAATGGCGGGGTGGGGAATCAACCTAGATATCTATCAACAGGAGAATATATATATATATATATATATATATATATATATATATATATATATATACAGATTACATATATACATGTATATATGTTTCTATATTGAAACTTTAAAATACTCAATATATAGTTAAACTTTAATAATCTAATCTAGAGGTGCATGGATAAATCTAAAAAACATGTTTGTTGAGCACAAAAACATGTGTTATGTATACCGTACAGTTCAAAATTTGGAAATAGGCATACAAATACCGTATAGAGAGAGGTTATGAATACATATATAAGTAAATATAAAAACACACATAACATTGATAAGCACCAAACTCGAGGGAGTGGTTAACTCTGGGGAAGGAAACAGATGCGAGTCTTAAAAACTAGGTTTACATTTTATTTCTTAAAATAGGATTTGGAGTAAATATAACAAAATGTTAAGATTTAATAAAGCTGGATACTAGGTATATAGATACATATTATTTTCTATACTTTTCTGAATGTTTGAAATAATTCATTGGATATAAATCCATACATATTCATGGTAAATTAATTCAAATATTGCAGAAAGGCATGAAGGTCATTTTAAAAATCACCCATAATCACACAGCTCAAAGACAGTAACTGTTAACATTTTGACTATCCAGACCTTTTTCTAACCACACACACACATTTTTTAAAAAACAAAACAAAAAAGTATCATCTTTTTATTTGCTTTTTTATTTTAATATGTTGTAAAAATCTTTACATGAATACATAGAGCCACACAATGATTTTAATGACTATACAATATTCCTTGCAATTTTAAATAATATTGCAGCAAACATCCCCACATGCACCTTTTTGTCCCCACCAATGACTATTTCCTTAGAGAAATTCCTAGGAGTAGGAATTTGAGTCAAAAAATACACACTTTTCAAAACCAAGCTTGTTTTGTTTTGTTTTTTAAATAACAGCTTTATCAAAATAGCTCACATGTCATAAAATTCACCATTTAAAGTGTACAATTCAGTGAATTTTAGTAATTTCAGAGTTGTACGAACATCACCACCATCTAATTCCAGAACATTTTCATCACCTCAAAAAGAAACCCTATCTCCATTAGCAGTCACTCCCCCTTCTCCCCAATGTACCAGCCCCAGGCCACCACCAGTATACTTTCTGTCCCTATGGATTTGCCTATTATGGACATTCCATATAAATGGAATCATACAATATGTAGTCTTTTGTCTCTGGCTTCTACCACTTAGCAAAATCTTTTCAAGGTTCATCTGTATTGCAGGATGTGTCAGTGCTTGGCCCCTTTTATACCTGAATAATATTCCACTCTATGGTTATGCCACATGTTGCTTATTCATTGCTCAGTTGATGGGTGTTTGGGTTATTTCTACATTTTAGGTATTATGATTCATGCTGCTTATATACAAGTTTTTGTGTGGGAATATGTTTTCAACTCTCCTGAGTATATACCTAGCAGCGGATGTGCTGGGTTATATGGTAACTGTGTTTAACTTTTTGAAGAACTGCCAAACTGTTTTTCTAAAGCAGCTATACGGTTTTACATCCTCACCAACAGTGTATGAGGGTTCCAGTTTCTCTATATTCTCAACAACATATGTTATTGTATGTCTTATTTGATTATGGTCATTTTAGTGGATGTGAGAAGTGGTATCTCATTGTGGTTTTGATTTGCATTTCTCTAATGACTAATGATGTTGAGTATCTTTTCATGTGCTTATTGGCCATTTGTATGTTTTTTAGAAAAATGGCTATTCACATCCTTTGTCCATTTTTATTTATTTTTATTTTATTTTATTTTTTAACGCCTACAGCACCTGGTATTTCTAGGTGGTCTCCCATCCAAGTGCTAACCAGACCCAACCCCGCTTAGCTTCCGAGATCAGATGAGGTGGGATGCATTCTAGGTGGTATGGCTGTAGACTCCTTTGTCCATTTTTAAATTGTTTTTTTGTTGTTGTTATTGATTTGTAAAAGTTATTTATATATTCTGGATAAAAGTCCCTTATTAGATATATGATTCGCAAATATTTTTTCCCATTTTGTCAATTGTCTTTCATTTTATGATGTCCTTTGAAGCACAAAAGTTTTTAGCTTTGATAAAATCCATTTATCTATTTTTTTCCTTTGATTGCTTGAGCTTTTGAGATATTTAAGAAACCATTGCATAATAGAAGGTCATAGATATTTACTCCTATGTTTTCATCTCGAAAATTTTATAGTTTTAGCTCTTACAGTTAAGTCTATGATCCATTTTGAGTTGATTTTTATGCATGGTGCAGGGTAATGGTTCGACTTCATTTTTTTTGCCTGCGGATATCCAGTTGTCCCAGTACCATCTGTCGAAGCGACTGTTCTTTCTCCATTAAATGGTCTTGGTACGTGTATAGAAAATCAATTATGGTAAATAGGAGAGTTCGTTTCTAGACTCTCAGTTCTGTTCCACTAAGCTATATATACCTACCTTCACGCTAGTACCATCCAGCCTACATTATTATAGCTTTGTAATGTGTTTTGAAACTGGGAAACGTGAGTCCTCCGATTTTGTTCTTTTCCAAGATTGTTTTGGTTCTTCTGCGACCTCTGTACTGCAAGCCTGAGTTTTTAGTCATTTTGTTGTGCTAACTCTTATGAAGGCAAATGAAAAAGCAGAACCACTAAATCATAAGTGTTTTTTTGTGTAGTATGTGAAATCAGTACATGAACCTGAAAGCTAAAACAAGATTGAATTTCCTTTTTTCATTCCAGCCTTCGGTCAACCCTTTTTACCGTGGGAAAAAAAAAAAACTGAAGCAAAAAGAGTGAAGAAATATATGCCTCCTTGTGTTATAATAGTTTTAGTGGTCAGGTTGTATTAGAGCAAAGAGAAGAAAGTTCTAGAACCTGCAGTCTGCGGGGTGTCCTGTCTCCCTGAATGATACTTCATTCCTCATGGTATCATTTCCCCTTTGTGTTGGAAGGAAATCTGTTCTAATATAGCCTCTTCCCTACAGCAATAACAGCCAGATGAAGAAGCGGCCAACATCTGCAGTGGGCTACAAGAGGCCTATCAGCCAGTATGCTCGGGTTGCCATGGCAATGGGGTCCCACCCCAGGTACAGGGTAAGAAGCTGAAAAATAGAACGGGTGAGGGGAGGGAGCCCCAGGGAGGCGATGCTCATAGCCTCTGCTTCCTCTGCCTACCTCATCACCCTTGGTACACCTACGAGTTACTGGGTGCCTAGAAGGTACAGTCATTAGGTTCACATCCGGCATGATCCTCCTACCACAGGCTGAAAACATAATGTTTTTGGAGCTGGATGTGTCCCCTCCAGCTGTCTTTGAGATGGAATTCTCTCATGACCAAGAACAAGATCCCCGTGCCCTACACATGGAGAGGCTCATGCGGTTGGACAGCTTTCTGGAAAGACCTTCTACTTCTAAAGTCCGAAAGTCCAGATCCTGGTCAGTACCGTCATGGTCAGAGTGGGCAGCGGACTTAGCCTGGAGGCAGGGGAGCTGCATGGGTGTACCCAAAGGGTATGAAGAGGGGGGGATGACTGGGGCTGTGGGGAGGCGGCTGCAGCAACGAAGTGAGAGAAAGGTAAATCCTCACCTTTCCGTTTCCTGCACTTCCCCAACCTCCCCTTTTACCCACTTCCTCCCCACCCCCTGTAGGTGCCAGAGTCCTCAGCGGCCTCCACCCTCCACCACACATGCCTCACTGGCCTCTGCTGCTCTGCGCCCTGCGACAGTGTTGGACCATGAGTGAAACTTCAGTCAGCCTGCCCGCCCGACAGCCTCCCGGGATGGGGCAGCCAGCCCTGAATCATCTCATCTGCCGCTCGGTGTGCGTGTGTGTGCATGTGCGTGTGCGTATGTGTGTGGGGGTGAGAATCTGGCAGACCAGGCCTCTGCCTGCTCTTCTTAGCCTCCTTTATTTAATTAATGTTATTTATTCATGGAGCTCAGTTAGTGTGAGAGAGAGGCCCTCACCTGAGCCTGCCATGGTCACTGCGCAGCCTCCTTTCCTGCTGACTTTAGACCACCAGTCCGACCTCAAGCTCCTCCCTGTCAGCTGTCCCCAGAAGGAAAGGTGGCCAGTGCCTGAGAAGAGAGGACTCTTTCTACCTGTCTTACTCCACAATCTCCATTTCCTCCTACGCTGCTTGATCATGAGCAGCTCCTAAGCACTTTCTGGGACTAGAAAAATGCTGGGTGTCTCCTGAGGATAAGAGACTTTATGATAGTGCTCCCAGCAGTCTCTGGGCCTCAGACAACCTTGTTCAGCTTCTTGGGCTCTCTTGCAAGGACTTAAAAGACCTCACCGATACAGTCCATGCTCTTCAGCTTTGGCAAGAATTCGTGGCTTCCCAGACTCTGCTTCCTGCCCATCTCTCCCAGCCTCAGGTGGGAATTGTGAGTCAGCCAGTTGCTGCCTCCTCAGGAGCGGGGAAATGGAACAGTCACGGAGACAATGTAGACAGTCATCAAGGGAAGTCCCTCCAGCGGGGCCCTGTGTTTCTGTCCCCCTCTGAGAAGTAACTTCGGTCAGCAAGTGATGAAGCCAGCTCCCCATTTTTGAGATGTTGCTCCTTCCTGCTTTGATCATTTTCCCTGCAGCTGCCTGGACACCAGTTCACAGTGGAAGGGAGCGATGCATTCTCTCCCGGCTAAACAAAGGTGTCAGAATCTGTTGCCGCCTCCTCCATTTAGCACAGGAGATGGAGACCCAGGCACGCTCTGCCAGCTTTGCCTATTCCCCATGTCTGAATCACATTTGTTGGGCACTATTTTGTTGAAAACTGACCCTTTCTTCAGCATTGTGCAAATTGGTCCCTAGGGAAGTACTCCAAACTTCCCTTTGTGAGATCCCTGGATGTCTCCAAGTATCTCAAGTGATAAGTAAATTTCTACAAAAAAAAAAAAAAAATATTAATTTTCACTGACTTACTTTTTAAGGGTATATTTTGTGGAGGGGTGAAAGGTAATCATGAGAGAAAACCAGTGGTTTAGTATTTTAAAATGCCCTAATGGTGGGAGTCTCCAGTTCTAGAATATAAGGATTACAGTCCTTGGGATAAAAGCATAAAACTGACTGATCTGCCTGAAATTTGATGTGTGAGAGGTGGCGATGGGGGCTTATTACCTGGTTATTCTTTCCATCAGGTAATTAACCCTTCTTACACAGGTCAAGTTCTGCTGTAAGGACCAAGCTATGGTTTGGTTTAACTCAATGATGCTGTGTAATTACTGGACTAGATGGTTGGGCAACTCAGTTGCCGTTTGCTCCTGTATGTCAAGGAAATAACATTTTTCATCAGAGCCCAAGATTTTATTTGAGACTCAGAATTCACACCAGATGTTCGGCTGTGACTGGGACAGGAGTTACGTGTAGAAACCCCCAGGTGGCCTGGGCACAGGGGGACCTCCAGGCCTGCACTGAGCAGCCTTTCTCAGTGACCTCTTTCTTCTTTGTGGATGAAGCATCACGTGTCTCCCCACTCACTACTTGGACACATCGACTCTGCATTGTCTAGGCACTTGACCCTCACAGTCTTATAGCACAATCTACCCAACTTCACCCCCCTCACCCCCTGGTCTGAGGGCTGGGCCTGAGGTGTGGTCAGAGGAGAGCTCCTGCCTGCGGTTGTGTACGTGTGTATGTGTGTGTGTGTTTGTGTGTGTGTTTAGCTCCACAGGGGACACTCTACACTTAGTGTAAGATATGCTGGGAACAGGGCCACTGGGGTGGTTAGATCTCAGTCTCTCTGTCTCTCTCTCTCTCTCTCTCTCTCTCTCTCTCTCTCTCTCTCATTCTTTCTTTTCCTTTTGATGTATCGGACATTTGGTTGACAAAGTAAGGGCCTTGATTAGGACCAAATTTCCATGTCTGTTGCTATGGTCTTTATTTAGGACAACAGTTAACAATGCAGTGACCCATATATTACATATGTAATATATAATATATATATAAGAAAATTACCCTCCGTCTCCTTGGCTTAGGATGAGGCCTCTCTGTGGAGCTGAAATGCACCTGCTGCTCAGTGCTGCCAGCAGCCTGCAGGTCCCAGCCCTGTTCAAATGAACACAGTCGATAATAAAGGAATGAGTATCGTCACAGAGTTCGTTGCCTGCCTTCTCTTCCCTTTGTTTCTTCCTACTTTTACTCCTTTTTTATTTTCATTTTCTCCCTTCCCTCTTTTCCTTGTTTTCCTAATAGGGGTTCAGCAGCATTTGGAGCCCAGCTGCAGTTATCAGCACCTTGGCTGCTTAATAAAAGGGGACATGTCTGCCCAATAAGGTCCCAGGCTCTAATCTGAAGTCTATGCCAGAGCTATGACAGCAGCTGTTCGTATTCTAGGTAGCAGTCCCCACCCAGTTAATTCTGAGCTATTAGCAGATTTCAGAACTGCCTAGCTGCTGTTCAGATTAGCTGCCAATATCACTTGACAGCTCTGCCCTGTCTGTGCCTCAATTTAAAAGCCAAGAAAGACTTTTAAAAGCCAGTAATGAGTGTAAAGTACGTAGATGTGCCTGGCACCTAGTAGGTGCTGAATTAAAATAAAGACCGGCTTCTCCTTATCCTCTCTTCGCAGAGCATTCTTCCCTCCCTCCAGGTTCTAGCTCCCTGGAGCACGGAGGCCTCACACAAAATGAAAAATAGATGCTAAAAGAACACTAAGCCCCCGACTCCCAGGAGAGCATGGAGCTTAGCCTGGTACACCAAACAGCAGTGAGCCCGTTGTGTGGCACTGACAGTTCTGCAGGGGCTCCCTGCCTCTGCACCAGTCTCTCCCCCGAGTCTAACAGGGTGCCATGGCTGGAGCAGCTCTGCCACTTGAGAGTGGTTTGCCAGGCATTGTGTTAGCCGTTTTACACACACAACTTCATTTAATCTCCAGGGTAGGAGTTCTATTGTCACTGGTTTGTAGATGAGATTTGGGGAAATTAGCTATAGGCATACCTCAGAGCTATTGCAGGTTTACTTCCAGACCACGGCAATAAAGCAAGTTTTGCAATGAAGTGAGTTGTAATCTTTTTGCTGGTGGAGGGTCTTGCCTTCCATTTGTGAAAAAAACACAACATCTACGCTATGAAGCACAATAAAGCAAAGTACAATGAAATGAGGCATGCCTGTGCTTTGGCTAAAGGTTAGTAATGAAGCTGGACACCAGACTCTAAAGCCCAGATTTTTTTCTTCTGTGCCACTCTACCTCTGTAGCCCATCTGTCCCTCAGGAAAACTGATAGGCATCCTACATGTTTTACAAGTAGTAGAAACCAGGGACAGCAGGGCAGGATGTTTGGAAATAAAACCAAATCTCCAGACCCTTGAATATGGGGTCCTGTTTTAAAATCACTCATTCCTTCCATTAATAGTGGGTCACTTGTATGGCTGACAAGGGTGGTTTTCTGGAGCCTCACAAAACAGCCAGAGGAACTCTCCCTTGGCCCGAGTCTTTTATTGACTGTTGATAGAAAAAATAACATGCTTCACTTCTTCCTCTGAGACGAGGCACCTGATCTCCAGAGTTACTTCCTTCTGTTTCCAGATGCCTAGGGCTGGGGTGTGTGTGAGTTAGAACTCTTGGCCATGACTGAAGATTTGCTTAAACTGGATTGAACAAAATCAGGACACAGAAGCATGCAGTGGACTCCAAGGGCAAAAACAGAACCAGGCCTCAGGAATGACCTACTACCAGGGACTCAAACCACCAAGACCCTCTCTATTTCACCATTCTTATTTCTGTGTGGAGTTCATGCTCTCCTCAGCTGCTCTAGGTTGTGACGTAGAAGATACATCTGCCAGCAGCTCTCTGTTTACATGATCCAGTCATCCAGAGAGACTTAGAATATCCGTCCCAGTGCCAAGTTCACGGTAACGTGATTCCGACTCAGTGGTTTGGGTCAGGTGGGTGGGAACATGATATGCGAATAAGACCTCCAAGGGTTCTGCTGGAACCATGTGTATGGGGGCAGGAGTGGAGATAAAGATATTTCTCAAAAAAGATGGTGGGGCCAGCAGTGAGAGTAGAGTGTGCTCTGGGCAGTCAACAAAACAGATGTCCACTACCAGTGTGTCCATCACCCAGGATACTCATATTCCCAGACTCCCTTGCAGCAATGGTGGCCATATGACAGTTTTGGCTAAGGAAATATAGAAATATAAGGGATTTCTGGAAATGTTTTTCATTTTCTGATTTAGACATCACCCATCTCTCTGCTTCCCCTTTCTTCTTCCTGCCTGGAACTCAAATGCACCTTCCGGAAGTGCATTCTTTCATTGGACAAATATTTGTTGAGCACCTGTGGCCCTTCCAAGTATTGTTTTTAAGTGCTGGAAACGCAGCAGTGAACAGAACAGACGGAAGTCCCTGTTCTCATAGCACTTTTGTTCTGTGGTGAGGATAAAGCCATCAAATAAGAAAATCGTATCGCATATCAGATGTTGATAAGTGCGGTCTAGAAAAATAGAGCAGAGAAGGGAGATAGGGAGTTCCAGGTACTACTATTGGCAGGGGCAGGAGGGGGAGGGGGTGTTGCAGTTTTAAGCCCTGTACTGAGAAAGTGACATCTGAGCAAATTCCTGAAGGAGGGAAGGAAGTGGACCATGCAGATATCTGGAGGAAGAGGACTCCAGAAGAGGGAAAGCAGAGGCGAACTTCACGAACAAGAGCGTGTCAGGCTTCTTCAAGGAACAGCAGCCACGCTGCAACCCCGAGGCAACAAGCACAGCATGGACAGGTTGATGAGGTGGGGACACAAGGAAACCAAAGTTCCTGATGAGATTTGTGCTTCGGCTCCAGCCTCTGTCTGTCCACTTCTGGACGTGTGATGGGTGCCAGACAGACCTCTTTAAGCCAGTAGTGGGGACATTTGCCAGGACTCTGCTTTTGAAATGAGCTCTTCCTGGTAATTCCAATGAACGCTGACCGAAGTCTGAGAACCTCAGACTTGTGGTTCTGGGTCATGCTCACAGTGAGCCCACCCCTCGACAAGTGCCACCACCCCTGGGGCCACCTGCCAGTGTATGTAGACACCCAGACTGTGCTCAAGGATGGTAGGGGCAGAGGGCACCAAGCCACTTGAGGCCCCAGGGCCTCTGGAGCCTCTGGGCTTGACCACGTGTCTCTTCTTCACAACTTGGTGGAGGGAGGGGGCAGGGTACTACCTTGTTTGTGCTGGAAAACCAAAGTGATTATCCAAAGCTCCCATTTGCAATAAGGAAAAGACCCAGAAAAGGAAGGGGATTTCCCAAAGTCACACAAACGGTTAACAGGTGAGGTATGCCTGGAAGGCATGAAGACTTACTAGTCAGAAATGCTATTTATGTTTTTTGTTGTGTGTTTACTTATTTTTATTTTGAAACAATTTGAAACTCACAGACCAGTTCCAATAATCATACTAAGACCTCCCAGGGACCCTGTTTGAGTTTTGCCAACAGTTCTAAGAATAACCCTTACAGCGAAGGGATCCAATCCAGGGTTATGTGTTGTACTCAGTTGTCCTATCTCTAGTGTCCTATCTGGAAGAATTCCTTAGTTCATTCTTGACCTTGTGCTCTTAATGTTCTCTAATACTACAGGCCAGTTAATTTGCAGGCTGTCTCCTGATTCAGGTTTGTCTGATGTCTCCTCATGGTTAAGATTCAGGTGGTGCCAGGAAGTGACACTGTGGTCTTCTCACCGTATCCTATCGGGTAGAACACGACGACTTTGTCCTATTACTAGTGATGTTAGCTTTGATCATTTATTAAGGTGGCGTCTGCCAGGCTTCTCCATTGTAAAGTAGTTACTCTTCATCCCTTTGTAATTAATAAGCATTTGGTAAGGAGATACTGTGAATCTATGTAAATATCTCATTCCTCTAAATTTCACCTACTAATTTCAACATTCATCGATGTTTCCTGTTTGAATTAAGTGTTGCTGTATGGTGGCTTTTAATTTTATTATTTTTCTATATGTATTAGTTGACACTAACTTGGGACAAACTGCTTTCTCTTCTTATTTTTGTTTGTTTATATCAATACTGTGGACTCCTGGATTTCCATTTTATTCAGCGGGTTATAACCTATTATTATTATTATTTGTTTTGATGCTCATGTTATCCCAGATTTGGTTAGTGACTATGCTTTCCAGCTGGCTTCTGTGACCTTTTGAAGTTTTCCCATTATTCTCTGAGCACATTTTTACTTTATGGCACAAAAAGATGTTTCAGACTCATCCAAAGAGTCCTGATTCCTTTTAGTAGAGAACGATGTGCCTGTCACTATGGCTGGCGCTGCTCCCAGACTCCCGGAGTATGCACACACTTGCTCCTTCACACACACTTGCTCCTTCACACACACTTGCTCCTTCGCACACACTTTACTATCATATTTACCTTCACCTGTCAAACTATGGGTTCACACTACTTCCTCCAATACCAACCCACACCTCAGGGTTCATTCGCTGTTCCTGTTTTCATATTTACAACTCCTTTCTCTGACATTTGAGAAACCTGGCTCTCATTAATCTTAATGTTGTTACTTGTTTGCCCTGTTCGCTCATACATGGCCAATTTCTTAACCTGCCCAGGGCTGCCACCCTGCTCAATTGCCCTTCTCGCATGGGCACTGACCTCTGCCAGGACCCTGCTCTGCACCGCCATGCCTAATGGCTTTTTGAGTGAATTATTAAGGAAGGGAGGAAGAAAGGGAGGGACGGAGGGAGAGAGGAGACACACTACATGTGAAGCAGGAGCTCTCCTCTATTTTATATTCCTCTGTGTGTGCTTCAGTAAATGTAGAAAGGCATAAGAACGTGAGAAAAGAAAGAATGTGAACCGTTTCTACTCTGGGGGTTTACAAATGGAATAGTCAGGGAGAAATTGTTTCTGAATGCTAAAAGCAAAACACCCTGCGGTCTCATCGCCCATGCTGCTGCTCACAGCACACACATCTGGCTTCTACCTGGCACTCGGCCTCACCAGGAGCTGGCTGTATTAGGGACCCTCTCCTGTATGTCCCTAGGCAAGTCATTCAAATCCCTGGACCTCAGGTTCTGCCTAGAAAAGGTCATAGTGATGACTTTCCCCACCCCACCCCCTCACCAGCAGTTAGTCAAGGTGAGAGACACTACAGAATTTTACAAAGAGTAGAGAGTTATAAACTGTCAGTTAGGATATAAGATCAACTGTCTAATGGAGTCCAGAATAATTGGAGCTTAATTGAAATAGAAGTTCTATTACTCTCTCGCATAGTAATTTGGGTATAAGTGGACCAGAGCTGTGCCACAGGATTGGAGACCTATACTCCCATCCTGTTGTTGTTTCAGCATCGTTAGTGTATCATCCTTGTCCACGTGGCCAAGAAACATCACCACATCTGTATTCTAGCAGTAGAAAGGGAGAAAAGGGGAAGCAGAGATATGCCTTGTTCCTTTACGAAACCTGAAAGTCACATATTCCCATTGGCCGGAACTTTGTCACACTCACCTTCCAGGTGGAAATCTGTGTCTAATAATGAGGGGTTTTATTATGGTAAAACTGTATGCCTTGGCCTTCCCTGTACCTGTTCACTAGGTGGGCCCTATGTTCTCTGGGTTCTTCATAATGGCCTCTGCAAAGTCCAGACGTGTCTCTGTCAGGGACAGTAGAGCCAAGGTTGCAGGACATGGACCTCATACAATTTGGGGAAAGGGAGGAAAGCTCTAATTAAGACGAAGAATGAAATTATGAAACAAAATTAGATATGAAAGTGAATATTTGTTTAGAGTGAAAAAAAATCACACATTTAAAAGCTGACAAATACTGTGACATTACAAAATTCAGAAAAATAATTAATATTTTTATTTTTCAAATACCTGACAAACCTCTCTAAAATTTTTGCTTTGCATTTTCCAAGTGTGCACTTTTTGGATGCCTTGCATATGACAATTTCATATTTTCTAGCCAAAAAAAAAAAAGAAAAGAAAAATAATTCAGTCTTCCTCTTAATGTGGTTGACTGAATTTTTTTAAATTATTGAGTTTAGAAAAGCTTCTTTTCACTTCAACTTGTTTTAGAATAATGGTTAAATTTGTGTGTGCAGTAACCTGAATACTGTTTGAAATAATAATGCTCATTATTGTTTGTTGACGACGTCCTAATTGTATGGCTTTTTATAAATTTTTAATATTATCTTCATATGTCCGTATCTGGGGATTTAGAAAACATAACATATGCACAGATGAACTAGCTCTTTCAGCACAGCTGCAAGATTGTACTGGTAAATACAAGAATTCTGAAATTCTCTTTTGCATAATTTCCATCAAAAAGAGGAAGAATTATGAATCCTGTGTTTACGCTTATATAGATTGTCATGTACCTTCCCGACAGGAGAGAACTTCCATTTTGATCTGGCGTCAATGGAAACCAAATATTCCACGTGTACTGTTTTGCGTGTCTGAAAATTGGAAGAATTTTCCACAGACTAGCTCTTGGCTCCGTACATTTCAGACCTTGTCTCTCCCTTACTATCCACCAATGTCTGGCGCCAGGTACTATAAGACCCTTTGTTACCAATTAATGATCTCCGGCCCTGCACCTTCATATTTTGCCCCCAGAGTATGTGATTCGGCAGAGTGGGTGGGAGTGGTATTCCTGGTAGCCATATCATCTAGCAGAAATTTATCTATGCATACAAGTGACTGGGAACACATAAATATATCCCATTAAACCAATCTATGTCCCTTTAGCTAAACCTCAAAAACGCCTGCAGCCATGCCATGAGGGTGTGAGGGAAGGAGGAGTGGAGACAGTGGCCTTAAGCAACTACAGTTAAAATATCGTCCCTTTTGAATTTTCAAAGGAACATATGAGCATGTGAGTGCACTGTCAGGGCCACCCACCTGGCTCTCCAAGGGGGGAGCCCTGGAGCTTGGCTTCAGTAGCTTCATAGTAATCTACCTCAGTCCCTATAGGTGTAGGGCAAAGCTTTCATGGCAGTGATTCAAGGCAGAAAGCAGCCTTGCATTCCCCTTTGGTTCCCGGCCGGGCCTTTTCTTCTCTGCCCTCTGTACCGCTTCAACCCCTGACCCCTATTCCAAAGAAGTCTCTCCTCCTTGTAGAGACAGTAAGTAGGTAAGGATCACTGCAGAAACATCTTTTAATGTGAAATTACTTTATTTACGAGACTAATACGTGCCAATTCATAATTTGAAACAAATAAGACATATATACATGTGCACGTGCACACATACAAGAAATTAAACAATACCTAGATAAATACTTTTAATAGTTTGAGCTCTGTATTTGAGAGACTATTAAGAACGGATAGCTAAGAGCTGCTCGACCCACCTCGGGACTGTGCCCAGTCCCCGTTCGCAGGCAGCATTCATGGAAGGCTGAGCTTCTCCATTGTGTCGCTGCTTAGCATGTGGGTGTATGTGTGTATGTGTGGGTGTGTGCACATGTACATGCCCTCGTATGTGCATGTGCACACACAGGTAGACACACCCATGCTATACATCAGGTACTGTGTAGAACGTGTATCCTATTTGGCTGGCGCTCTTCTCTTTCAAAGATGTCTTTGGAACACATGCCTCCTCGGATAGCCGTGCGTTTGGTGTCTCCGGAGCAGAGGATGAACAGTTGCTAGAGTACCACATACCCACACAAACGGTCTTTTAGAAAACATTTTTTTAAATCAAACAGTTTTTTTGATGCCCAGTCTGTTTGACCTCCGAACCAGTACCAACCTTGGAATGTAGCTGATTAAAGATCATTTTTATTTCAAAATAAGCATAAAGGCTGTTCTCATAGGAGCGAATTTAAGTGCATGGAGTCTTCTTTCCTTCCTTCCTTCCTTCCTTCCTTCCTTCCTTCCTTCCTTCCTTCCTTTCTTCCTTCCTTCCTTCCTTCTTCCTCCACCTCTCTCTCTTTTCTTTCTATTGCCGTGGCCTATGGATGGGTGGAGGTAGTGTGATTTAAAAAGAAAACAGAATATTTTTATTTTTGAGAAAAAATGATATTTACATACATTTTAAATGAAGACTGATGAACAAAACTAACACTTAAAACACGCACAACCTGACTTCAGTTTCTTTCAATTCTACTGGTTTTTTTATTTGACTGATTAAGGCACGTATGGGGGTACAGGGCTTGGGGGAGGAGAGAGAGCGAGAGAGGAAATGGGTTTGCAGGAAAGAGATAAAGATATGAGAGAGCTATCCGGGGACATCAACTAGAAAATGTCAACTAGAAGACACAGTTCATATTCAAAATGGCCAATGCATAAATAAAGAACAGTGAAGTGGTGGGAGAAGGAACTCAGCAGGAAGCGGTTTATGCTCAAGCACCACACTCAACCTTCCTGGTCCTGGGAGCTAAAGGAATTTAAAGCTGACCTTCGAATCCTTTTGACTGGTGCAAGAATTTAATGTTATCTTTACAAAGGAAAGACCGCTTTCTGCTTTTATTATTGCATATTTAACTTTTAAAACTTAGTGCTAAAACAGGGAGAACCAGGAATTTCTAAAAGTTTGGCTAGCATTTGGAGGAGTGACTTGTGTTTCAGACATTCTCTCCCATACCTAACAAGCATTGTTGGTGGAGCAGGGTGACAGCTCTCTTCGATCAGCAAAAGTGGCTTGACTCATCTTTGTTCTTACAGAGATAAAGGCTGTCATATGTCACAGCACTGAAAATTTGCAGTGTTCATGGCCCTTTCCCCTTGTCAAGTTAAATCCGTATTTTGATTGCATTTAGTTCTAGTAGGATGGGATGCAATGCAAAGGATAATAAAAATGGTTCAGTGGAAATGACTGAAAGGAATACATTGATTTTTTGCCCTCCGTGCAGCAGGGAAGAGTCGCTTATCACTCCCAGCCTCTGCCAGCAACGAGAGCCCCTGAGACCAACTCCATATACCTCCCAGGAAAATTGCCTAGCACTGAGCACCGAGGCCTATGCCACTCAATTTGCTTCACAAAGGGAAAATAATTTTTAGTGAGCTGTTGGAACTTGCATTCTATCTGAAAAAGAAAAGGGGAAGGGATACTAGTGAAATATTTAAAAAGAAAGCTAGATCGTGGAAGGGGATGTGATATCCAAAAAAAATTCAACTCACGTGCACGTGCGCACCCACACACACCTTTCTAAAACCTGTTACCAACTAGAAAATGTCATCCAGTTTGGGGAATTGTCATTTACAGTATTCTTCATTTCATCAGCGAAGTGAAGGATTGCAACCATGGCACTTCGGAAAGGAAGAGAGTTTCATTCATCCATTTATTTAATGACTTTTTTCCTGAAGACCTACATGGAACAAAGCATCATACTGTGTCACTCCCATTAACAAGCCCTCACCTCTGCATAGCTTCCCATTATCTGCTACTTCCCCTCCCTCTACCAAATCTGGTCTCCGAGCTTCTACCTTTGCTTTCACTTCCCTCCTGCCATTTAGAGAGCATTCTTCACACAATAGCCAAAAAGGTATTTGATAGCAAAGAAATTATATTTAAAATTTTAAAATAAATTTACATGCGTTACCTGCTTAAAACCCTCCAATGGCTTCACGTTCCACTTTAACAACTCAATTTTTTTTCAATGGCCTACAAGGTCCTACGTGATCTGATTTCTGTCACTTCTATGAAAATCTTCCATCACTCTGCCCCTTCGAAGTACCCTGCAGCTACCCTGGCACTTTGAATGTCTTATTTTGTTCCTCGAATATGCTGTGCTTTTTTCCCTGCTCAGAGCCTTTGCACTTGCCATGTCATTTTCTCAGAATGACCTTCCCCCAGACTTTTAAATGACTGGCTTCTTTTCATCATTCAGGTCTCGAATCAAATGCCGCCTTCTCAGCTCAGCTTTCCCCGGCCACCTGGCCTAAAGTGGCTGTCCACCCAGGTAATTTCTACTCCATCGCCCTTTTTTATTTTCTAAAAGCATAGCACTTACCACTATCTGAAGATATTTTATTTATTTGATTGTTGGCATTAGTAGTTTTCAGTGTGGTCCCAGGACTAGCCATTTTAGCATCACCCCAGAACTTATTAGAACTGCACATTCTCAGACCTTCTATACCTACTGAATCAGACATTCTGGAGGAGGGCTCCAGAGATCTGCATTTTAACAGATTCTGATGAAAATGAAAGTTTGAGAACCACTGGTTTACAATTACTACTTCTCTCCCTCATCTCCCCTGGAATGTAAGTAAATCCAAGAAAACGTAAGTTCATCTGTCTTGTTGAGCACAGAGCCACCAGCACCAGACACACAGCAAGCCCTCAATAGTGGTCGAATGGAGACAGATTGATCTGGTGCCCTGGTTCTGTGTCTCAGGGGCCACAAGGGCGGGGTTTAGCAGAGACCCCAATAGAACTGGACCCCAAGGATCTGCTCACTGCCTCTCCACGAGAGCTCTTATCTGTGCATCATACTGATCTTCAGGCTAGATAAACCTGAAGGAGTCCTGAGTTTAAAGACACACTTGAAAATTATCATTCAAACTGTCATTAATTACAGTTTGGAAACTGTGAGAGTGTTCTAAGGTTCTTCTCAGAGAAACAGAAAGGTTTGTAGATTGCGTCTAATTAGAGAGCAAGGATCATAGCCTTTTCTCTTAGGTTCTGTGCAGCTCTTAACACATTTAATCTCGGAAAGGGCTGCTGCTTGACAAAGTTGCTTTCTCTTCCCTCAATCTTTCTGCTTTACAGTGGTCCCCCCTGATCCACTGTTTCCTTTCTCATGATTTCAGTTACCTACATTATTAAATGAAAACTCTAGAAATAAACAATTCGTAAGTTTTAAATTCTGTGCGCTTCTGAGTAGTATAATGGAGTCTTGTGTCATCCCACCCAGGATGTGAATCATCCCTTGTGCAGCGTATCTGTCCGCCACTAAGTAGCCATTTCAGTTATCAGATCAACTGCCACAGTGCTTGTGTTAAGGTAACCTTATTTTAGTTAATAATGTCCCCCAAAGCGTAAGAGTAGAGATGCTGGCAATTCAGATATGCCAAGGAACAGCCATAAAGTGCTTCTTTAAGTGAAAAGGTGTGTATGTATAGGAGAAAAAAACCATAGTATAGAGTTTGGCTTCAGGCATTTGCTGGGGGTCTCAGAAGGCATCCCCTGCAGAAAAGGGGATGAGTGTATGTGAATCTTGGAAACTTAAAAAAAAAAAAAAAAAGGCTGTAAACCAATTAATCTTGCCTGCGGTGATTTCTCAAAGCTTTCACTTTGAAAGCACGAGGTCAACCCTCAGCCCAGATCAGGGAGAAAGAAATATACTATCTTTGCAAAAGACACTGAACTTTAGAAAAGGTTAGGTCAACACCAAGAACTATAGAAAGGCCTCGGGAACTCCTCTTTAGAAATAATATTCTGGCTTAAAGAAAATATACTATGGGCCAGGCATCATGCTAGTTATTGGGGTTACAAAGACCAGGAGAATAAAGTTCACGTCTTCAAGGAGCTCCCAATCTGGAGGAAAAAAAGGCAGCAACAGTGCTGAGTGTTAGTGCTGTGGCATGGCTGGCTGTTGAGTTCTTCAGGGGAAAGATCCCTGGAGGAAGTGATATTTGAACAGAGCTGGAAGGCTGTGTCTTGCTCCTTTGGTAAGAAAGGGCAACCTAGGCAGAGGAGATGACAAATGTGAAAGCACATAGAAGAAGAAGGTCAGGGCAGGGCTCAAAAAAGGTTAAGAGAAATGACTGAACTGGTTTAAAAAAGAACAAACATACACATACACACATATATACACATGTATATATATATACACTTTCAGGGAAATTTGAATACTGACTGACTGGCTTAATGTTAATCTTTAAGGTATATGTTAATGAATTGTGGTTATATTGTAAAAGAGTCCTTATCTTTTGGAGATACATATGGAAATATTATTTCCGGATAAAATGGTATCTGGAATTTGTTTCAAAAAAATAAGGGGAAGGGTAGTAAAGGGTAGAGATAAAGAAAAATGAGGTTGGTCCTGAATATTTGTTGAACTGGGTGATGGATAAATGGGAGGTCAGTATACTATTTTTATATTTCTGTACATGTTTGGATTTTTTTATAATAAAAAGGGGAGAGAGAGAATGAGAAAGAGAGAGAACCACTGCCTAGCACGGTAGCAATCATTTAATAAGCGTTCAACAAATACTTGCTTCTCTTCTTGCTTTCTCTGAGGTGTCAATAGATACGGTTACCATACCACTCATAGACACAAGCTGGAGGAAAAAGCTAAGTGAGTCACTGATGTTTTTCCTAAGCTAGTCCTGTTTCCCAAAGACACAGTGTTGCCCATTGTTTGAAGCCAGGGTTACCCTTCCTTATGGTTATGCACGGGAGGGGCAGTTAGTCTCCAAAGTGTTTGCAGGTTTATTTCCAGGGAATCAACCTGAGAGATAAGGCATACTTATGAGGGCTCCGCTGGAGCTCCAGCTTCTGAGCTCACAGAGGGGCAGAAAGGCCTGGTCCTTAGGTCTGCCTTTCTCTTTTCCAAGGGCTGAACTCAGGCAGGCAAGCAGGATCCCTAGGAAATCTTCTGCACATGGGTGTAGCTAGGATTCAGGCCCTAGGCGAGGAAAACCTATTCAGGGAATTCAATGGAGCATACCAGGACTGGAAGCTCCTTGTCCCTGACTCTCAGGCCTACGATGTACCGTTTAGGCAAAACTGAAACAGATTGTGGGAGGAGGTGGACGTAGACTACAACCACTGCTTCTCTCCAAAAAAGTCTCAATAAAAAATTGAAATACCCACATGCCCAGGGCTGAATTACTTTGTAAGTAGAATAGATGACCCTCTCTTGGCTGATTTGAGGGGCCTCAGAATTGAGTCTCTCTCCCAAGGCAGCTTCCTTAAGCACCACGGTCACAAATTTCACCATTAGAGTGTATTTTTGGGGGTGTGGAGGATTAAAATTCAGAAGAGAGGAAATAGATTGTGTGCTTATCAATTACAATTATCATTAATTATTTTGAGCTAGCAATGTCTTAAATTCAAGTGGCATTTTGAAGGAGTGAGGAAGGAAACAGAAGAGAGGGAGTCAGGCAGAGGAATTAGTGAGTACAGAGCTCGGCTCCATGCGGGAACCTCCAAGAGACTGCAGAATATGTTTCAGAGCTGTCCCCCAGAAAAGCAAAGAGGCTGGGTTATTTACACACCAACTCCTTTCACTTTTTGCTTGAGAGCCAAGTACAGTAACACCCTGGCAATTGCATTTGGTCCCAGATGTGAGCTAAATATGCGCCTAGGGCTGGAGAAAGCCAGCAGGTACAGGTTTTCAGGTGTCGTCAGAAAAAAGCCATCAGAGTGAGGAGAGGTCCATGGCAAGCAAATAGGTGCAGGTCACCAATATACTTTGTTCCACTCTGATGTCTTGTCTCCCATATTAATGTTGTCACTGGCTCTTCATGGTGGAAGCCAGCAACATAAAAATTAATTGAGGTGAGTTAATAGAACCAGCCTCAGTCCCCGTTACTGATGACTCAGTCCCAGCTGTACTGATATTTACATCTCCCTCCTCTACCACCCAGTTTAGATCCTCACCTTCAGCCAACCTTTCTTCTGGTTTTGGTTGCTTGCTTTCATCTTCAAGGAGCATCAGATGCCCATCTTTGAGGTTACTGCACCCTCACCTGAGAACTAAATGCTCCAACCAGTGGCTCCTCCAGTAGGGAGCCATGCTGGTGTTTTGAGCCAGCTGGTATCACTGTCAACTCAGCGCTCTAAAAAAAATCCATATAGTCCTTTTCCTCCATTGTTCAGTTACTGTAGTAAATGGCCATAAATCCTTTTGTGGAAGGGTTAAGGGAGTTATGAATGTATATACTTGTTGCAGCATTTTAGGGTTCTTCTTCAAGGGGACTTGTCATCTCCTTCAATTGATGAACTCCAGGTGTGAGTCAGGCTCAGGTTTGGAAACTGGATTTTTCCATTACAGTGGCTGATCTCAACTTTCTATTCACTTGTATTAGTTTTATATTGCTGCATACCAAATTACCACTAAGTTAGCAGCTTAAAACTAATCCTATTTTATTATCATACAGTGTCCATGGATGAGAAATCTAGGCATGGCTTAGCTGAATCTTCCACTTGAGGTCTCTCAGGTTGTAATCAAGGTGTCAGATGGGCTACTTTCTGGAAGGAGCTCTTTTCTGGTGTTCGGAGTACTCTTGCACGTTGACATAGTTGTTGGTTGAATTCAGTACCTTGCAGTCATAGGACAAAGGAGGCTGCTCTTGACATATGGTCCTCTCTATTACAGCCAGTTCACCTTTTAGCAGCTTGCTCCTTCAAGGTCAGCAGAGGATCTCTCAGTCCAGTTGGCTAAGATGGAGTCTTTTACAACAACCAGTTACGTGACTATCCCATCACTTAATTAAGGAAGTGGCTATCCCATCACCTTTTCCATATTCTGTTGGCTAGAAGCAAGGCATGGGTTCTCAAAGAGAAGGGATTATGTACGAGTGTGACTCATGAGAGAAGGGGGCTCACTCTAGAGTGTGTCTATGTATCTGCTACATTCATTTTTGATTTTTTTTTTTATTCTATAAGTTAAGCAAAACTCTCACTGTCTATTTTTTCCTAGGAGCATCATGGTTTGTTAGCCATTGCCTTTTGAATTTGGGATGATCTTGTGACTCGCTTTGACCAATAAAAATGGCAAAAGTGATATTGTGCCAGCTTCAGAGCCTAGGCCTTGAGACAGAAGCCTTACAGCTTCTGCCTTTGCCCTCTCAATATTCTGATATCTCCATTGGACAAGGAAGCTGGTCTAGCCCAGTAAAGGTAAGAAAGCCATGAAGAGAAATACTAAAGTCTTCCAAGCCAACAGCCAAGGTCAATTGCAAGACATGTAAGTAACGCCAGCTTAGACTTTTCAGCCCAGCTAACTGCAGTTCAATGCAGTCATGTGAGTGAGCCCAGGCAAAACCAGAAGAGAAACCACCTAGCCTACCCACAGAATTATGAGAAATAACAAATCATTGTCTTAAGCCACTGGTTTGGGGGTAGCTCATTTCATAGCGATAGATATTTCTACATCAATTCCAGTCAATCATTGTTTGACTGCTAGTGGCATTAAGACACTGGCTTTTCTGGTCTGTCCTGCTCATGATGAGTCAAGCCTGCTCCAGTGATTAGGAAAAACTCTCAGGCAGAGAGTCCCAGATGCTTGCAGGAGGAGCTGTCAGCATATATAGGAACACTGAGTGCTGGGTGGATAGGTCGGAAATCAGCCACATTTGCTGCAACCCAGAACCTCTTTTTCTCCAACTTATAAACACATAGGGAAAGAGGATGGAAAGTGGATAGGAGGAGGTTTCTTTGAGGAACCAAGAACATCGGAGTGGATGCTGTCTCTGGGAGTCACTACCACTCAGGGGAAGAACTTGTAGAACATAGAGGTGGGGCTCTCAAGGACTGAAGGTGGGGCCTTCCTTGTTTTCTTTAACTTCTCTGACTATGAGAGCTGGAGTTCTCACAGTTGCTGTCAGATTCCATGCCTAAAATCCCACATTTAGCTTGCTCTCGAGTTTTTCTCCATTGCTCTTTGCCTCCTAGCAAGTAATCTCACTTATTTTCCCTTACAGGATTCCCTACTAGCCTCCTAGCAATCCAGTTGTCATTGTCACCTCTCAGTACCTACCTGTCTTCCAGTTGCTGCCCCGAAGGTCCCCCCAACTCCAGATCCTGTCCAGTTCAAATCTAGTTCATTCGGCATTTGTTATATCCTATGTCAGGATCAGTGCTTGTTCCATATTAAGACTTCTAAACCTTAAGAAGTCTTTCAAAGGGATTTGTCAAAAAAGATCTCATCAGTGAGGTGAAATTACAGGAAATCTCAGGTGTGATTATCTTCATTTCTGTGTTGCAAGGTAATTGTATTTAAAGTTGCAATAGATGTCATATCCTAGGCTGCAGAGCTGTTCGCAGGTACCAATGTTGTGAATTAACATTTTAAAACATCTTGGAAAGTTACCAGAAGAAATTTTCTTTTGTCTGAACACTCAAAAAAAAAGAGAAGCAAATTTTGTGTACATACTGAGATGAGCTGTGTTCCTGTATTTTGAATATAAGGAAGTACTTCTGTAAAGGGACTGACCAAAGAAATTTACTTCCAGTTTATTAAGACCACAAGAACAAAAATCACAGCATTTAGTATTAGGTTTGCAAAAACACTCCGTTTTAAAATATCCAGATTCAAAAAAAGAAAAAAAGCAACCCTCACTTTAGAAGAAACCTTCGTCTTCAACCAAAGATCAGAATACATAGTGTATTATGTATTTACCTCCTCTGTGAATGGCAAATGTTAAAAACAGATGTGGGTTTCTGTTTGTTTGTTTGTTTGTTTTAGTTTTCCTCATCTTTTTTTTCCTACGTCTTATGATAGCTATTTAACTTTTCAGATTGTCTATCAAATATCAAAAACTGCCATTCGTTTTATCTAATCTGCAAAAAAAAAAAAATCCACTATGCCATCTAGTTCTAGGTTAAATTCATGAACACATTTCAAATAGAGTCTCTCAGGGCTTCCAAGCAACCTTACTACACTTCCCTAGTGAGTTCTCTCTTCATTCTCCAAAACAACTATTTCACACATTCTCTGCTCTCTTCAAATCTCCCACATCCTCCTCCATTTCTTCAGTCCTGCCCACCTCTCCCACTTCTTCCTTGATGCCTCTCCACCTCACTCCATTTTAAATCTTGTTTATATTTCACTGACATATCAATCTCTTTCCTTGGTCTTAGGGCCTTTGAAATCCCCCTTCCCTTTAATTGGAATGCTCCAAACCTCATTTAGTTCCTTTTTGTCTTTCTTGTCTCCTGCTTCAGCTTAAATGTCAAATTCTCAGCAAGACTTCCTTGTAATCTAAAGATGCTCCCACTCAGTTACTCTCTTGCACATCAACTTGATACATTGCCTTTCAAGCATTTATGAATATCTGATATTGGTCTGTCTGTTTCTTTCTGATCTCCACTTGAATAAGTAAGGGAACCAGGGCCTTACCTATCCAATTTACTTCTGTATTCTCAACACCCAAATTTGAGCCTGTCACATAATTAGGCTTGAAATGAATTTTCATTGAGTAAATTTTCCCAATTTCTGAGAGATGAGGAAACTGAAGATTAGACAATCTCAATAAATTGCTTCAATTCATTCAGGTAGTAAATAACAAAGTTAGGACTCAAACCTAAATCATTTTAGGTTTAGGCTATATCCCCATCTATGGAAAAAAAAATCTTGCTAGAATGAACAGTTTTAAATGTTTTTGACCTCTGGGGAGTATTTGTGAATGTGGATAGCATTTAAGATAACTTTAGAATAACAGTCAAATTCCTCAGGAGGCAGAAAACCAATGAGATGCTGAAGACGTCTGGCTGTACAAAGGAGGAGCACATGGTAACTAAGGAGCAGCACAACTGGGCTATTCCCAGCTTGCTCCTGGCTGGCCTTCAATTCCTTTGCCTTCCTTCCTGCTTCCTATATTTCTGAGTCTCTGATCAGCTGGCAGTACAGTATAGTTTAAGCTGGCTCTGCTTTTCCCTTCATGCCCATGAAGTGAGCTAGTTCATGCCTGTCAGTAGCATGGATTCACACTTTAGAAAACATGGAATAGAATATTTTCCAAGGGGTTCTATCAATTTGAAATCTGTGTTTATTCATTAACCTTAATTCTCAGGAAGTTGCCTTTTTAGTTCTTTGCAGAAAATGAGGACCTTGTGTTGATACTTCATTGATCCTCAAATTAACTAATAAAAAAAAAGGAGAAGGAAAGAAAATGAGGGCTCTTTGACTGTTGCCATAAATAGCACTTAGGAAAATCTTCACAAAGAGGCTACAGTCTCAAGGAACGCTGAATTTACAGGATCATTTGTTGGATTTTCTTCAGAAACCAAGACCTACACAGATTAAAATACTATTATTTATTGAATATTTATTATATACCTGACACTATTTCAAGCTCTTTATGTGTATTTATTTTATATTTACAACAAACTTATGAAATACTGTCAATATTACACCCATTTTCCACATCAGAAAACTGAGGCCAAGAAAGATTTTTTTAAAAAGTTGCCCAAAGTCACACACTTATGTGGTGAAACTGGGATTTCATCCTCTCAACCTGACTCTGGAGTAGGGGTTCTTAACCATTTGTACCACTTGTGTTTGTGTTTGTTTGTTTGTTTGCTATGAATTCCTTTGGCAGTTTGTTGAAGCTTATGGACTCCTCAGAATCTCTTTTAATGTGTAAATAAATTACATAGAATTAGAAAGAAAGACATTTATATTGACATACAATGATCAGTTTATTAGAAAGACAAATTTGTGGTATGGCGATATATGTGTTTCATGATTAATGCATCAGGTAACAAGATCTAGTGGCAGGTCTAAAATATTGAAATGTGAAGTGATAAATAATATGGCATAAATAATAATGTATTATAATATAAAAATATCAGTGATTTCTATTGGTGACAAAGTCATAGGTGACAAAAATCTGTTTAAGGTTAGTGAAAATAAAGACGTTAATTTATCTAAGCTAATGGACACCTTACCTGGACCTCAGGTTAGAAACCCTCATCTAGAACCTGAACATAATGTCCCCTGAAGTCTGCAAAGACCTCCTTCCTAACTGTTCTCCCGCCTTCTAATCTCATTTACTCTTCCAGATTGGATGGCTCTCTTCAATGGCTGTCATTTTAAATAACAGTCTAAAAGCCTCTTCCTGGAAGCATTGCCTGACACCCTTCCCAACCTAATCCCCACAGGGTTTATCACGTCTTCCTCTATGTCACTTAAGATCTTGTATATACATTTATGATTACATATATGACAATGCATCATATTTAACTTGTCAATAGGTCTTTCTACTGTAACATGAGCTGCTTGGGAGAGTCTTGATCAGTCATTAATTTATCTATTTATTCATCGTAAAAATGTATTGAGCACTTCCTATTACAAGGCACTATTGTGAGCACTGCAAATATAACAATGATCATGACAGACACCATCCTGTCCTCATTGCTTTTCAGTCTTGCACTCCTTTCTAGTCCTCAGTATTTGGCTCATGGTTGAAAGATACTAAATTAATCTGTTTAAATGGATTCGATTGAGTATTTCGAGGTCATAGTACTAGTTGGCAAAAATTGTCCCTAAAAGAAATATTTCTTGAGGAGTTCCTCAGTTGTTATATCCTTACACAAATTGCCAGGAATATAGCGGACATTCAATAGTCAATTCCTTTCCTCTCTGTGGTAGGGTAAAGAGACTTCTTTATTAAAGCTAGGAGGATCTTGAATATGCTTGTACAAGAGGTGGTGGGGGGTCAGAACCAGAAAATAATGGAAAAAATAAAGATGGTTTATGGAGAAACATTCTGAGGAAAGTGAGAAGGGACAGGGTCCTGTATACAGTATGGGATGCAGTGTGCTCATGGAGAAATTAACCTTTGGTAAAGAAGAGGTTAGAATTAGCAAGGTTATAATTTAGGGCTGAAGGGAGACAAGGTGCGAATGAACCTGGTGGCCACTAATTTTTATAACATGTATGAATCAGTGTTATTAGCCAAATGAAGAGGAAAAAGTAGAAGTAGGACTAAGAAATTTTGAGTTAATCAGGAACTTTGGAAGGTCTTGTGGTTGGAGGTGGAATTTTAAGAAGATCTGGCGTCCTATGAAAGATGGGCTTGAGTAGGGTGGAAGTAGAGACAGAACATTTGGAGAAATCCAGAACTATAGTAGAAATGATGCAAGAGATGTAAATAGGCATAACAAATGGAATTAATTGACATTGGGACAAAAATACTCTCTGGGGAATTACAGCTTAATAATAATAACAAACTACCCAGATCTGTGGAAGATTAAAAAGTAGACTGCAATACCACACTCCCTACCCTTGGATTAAAATCTGGAAATAGAGCTTCAGAAATGCAAAGAGACAGTCAATAGCTGCTTAATGGCAGGAATACATTCTGAGAAATGCATCATTAGGTGATTTCATCTTTTTGCGAACGTCATAGTGTGCATTTACACAAACCTAGAAGGTATAGCCTATTATACAACTGGGCTATATGGTATAGTCTATTGCTTCTAGGTTAGCATGTTACTACATAAAAAAATCTGAGGTTAAATCAAACATAAGAGAAAATGATGTAATTAAGAGACTGTAATCACAAGATGTATGAGGCTACTGCCACTGTAATAGGAGATACTGTTTTATAGAAAACTTTTTTTATAAATAGAAAGAGTACACTTTAAAATAATGATAAAAAGTATCATTCATAAACCAGTAAGTTATTTATTAGTGAGTATTCTGTACTATACATAATTGTATGTGCTATACTTTTCTAAGACTGGAAGTGCAGTGGGTTTGTTTATACCAGCACCAACATAAACGCACAAGTAATTCATCGTGCTACAAAATTATAATGACTACCATGTCACTAGATGATAGGAATTTTTCAGCTCCACTATAATCTTTTGGGATCACTGTCATATATGCAGTCAAGTGTTGACCAAAATATTGTTATACAGTGTGTGACAGTATAACAATTTGAGTATCTGGCCTCATAGGGCCTGAAAACAAGTTGAGGTAGACTGCCCAGGCGACACGGCTGGATGGCAAGATCTAGCTGGGGATGGTGGGAGCTTCTTGAACTGACTATAGATCTAGGCTTTAGAGGGAGATGATTAATATGTTAGTGTCATGGATAGTGCTACGTGTTATTTAAGGAATTTGTGAAAATATATCCATATTAATGGCTGTTTGATTGATGACTTAGAACTATAAGGAAGTGTCTAGATGGCCTCTTAAACTTCCTCTTGAGACTTTTTTTTGGTGTAACGGACCTTTTGAAAAATTGAGGAAAAGTTATGAATCCTCGTCTCAGAAAATGCATAATTAACACCCACAAAATATTGTCCACAATTTTAAGGGGCCCATGAACTGCCGACACCCATCCGTGGACTCCATATTAAGTATTGCTCTCACTTGTCTTTCCTCCCAAGAGGCAGCTCAACTCTCAGTCCTATTTTAGAATACAGCAACTTTAGTGGATTGGAAGCTGCTTCTGGAAACAGGTGGATTTGGAAATTCAGTAGGCGTTATTACACATTTTTACTTTGCAAAGTATGAAGACATGGATGACGCTACAGAAGACGCCACATTCTGGATCCTCCTGGAGGCTGCTCTGGACACTACAAATGATGGTTTCTGACCACACAGCTGAATCAGCAAATACTTAGCACCTGTTATGTACAGGCACCGTTCCAGGACTGAGCTCAACAAGATAAAAAAGAAACCATTTGTATCCCTGATGAGACGATTCACGTATAAAAGCATAAATGTAGCTATTGGTGGCCTTAAAAATAGGTCACCTAGGTTTGAGAGGCATTCTGGGGAGATGAAAAGGGGTCTGAGCTGCCAATTTGATTTTTGGTTTCCTCTACATCTGAGACTCATGAGTTTGGTAAATCACTCAACCTTAAGTTGCCTGATCCATTAAGCAGATGAGAATTGTTGTAAATCGTCAACAAGATAATCTTTGCAAAAATGAACATGGACAAATGAAAAAACACAAGCACAAGGTTTACTTAAATTGATAGTTGGGAGGGTCGCTCCCCTGGGGGAAGAGCCTGTCTATTCCAAGCCTCTACAGACAGGCGGCGCTTCGCACGCGGTCAGAATCGGTTCAAAATCCCTTCCGGCAAGGATCATGTTCCGCTTCCGCAGGCAGATTTTCAGCGTAGGCGTCAGCGCCGGGCGCCCCACGCAGGCTAGCGTCAGACCACCCTCACGCGCATGCTCCCGAGGAGAGGCGGAGAACGGAAGAGCGGGGGCGTGGCGAGGCGCCGCGGACCGCCGGCTCGCTCTCCTCGCATCCGCGCGCGGGGGCCGGCGGCGCGCGCGCGCTCGTTCTCGCGGCCGGCTGCGTACAGTAGTGACGGCCGCGCGGGAGCGGTCACATGACCGTAGCGGCTGCCTGTACAGTAAGGACCCAATATGGCAGCGGCGGTAGCAGTGGCAACGGCAGCAGGAGGACCGGCCACCCCATAGACCCGCCCGCGCAACACCCTCGCCGCTTCCTCTGCTTGGGTGCTACTCCGGCCTGACTTCCCCTTTCTCCGACCTTTCCCGGCCCCGCGGGAAAAGCAGCGCAGGGCACAGCAGGCAGGGAGGGCGGCTGGAGCCCGGACACGGGAGCCTCCCAGTCAGTTCAAGACCCGACATGAGGGAAAAGGGCCGTAGGAAGAAGGGCAGGACCTGGGCGGAGGCCGCCAAGACGGTAAGGGGGAGGGCGCGAAGGGAAAGGTCGGAAAGATTTCGTTCCCTCGCCGCCCGACGGTCGCAGGGGAAGGGAGGTCATTGGTCCAGCGACCCGGCTGAGGGGGCATAAAACCGCGCGGAGAGGGCGGCGGTTAGTGTGGGGGTTGTGATCCCGATGGGAATGGAGGCGCCCAGCGGAAGAGGGTCGCCGCGGGGCTGTGGCTTCTCCCTGCGTCTGCGACGAGTGCTCTAGGTGTTTTGAAGCTTCCTCTCGGCGACACGTCGCTCTCCCCCCACTCTGGTAGCCCCCGCCCCGGCATGGGGAAGTCTGTTGCTCTTGCAGAGTAACTGGTTCTTCACCCTTGTGCGGCTGCGGAGCCCCCATTGGATGCAGATAGGAGAAGGCTTGTGCGTGCACCCAGCCCCGGGAAGAAGGGAGCGCAGGAGCTTGGTAGAATTTACCCGCTAGAGCGGACGAGCCGCCTGACCTCAGGCCCCCTACTTGTCTGGCTCCCTGATTCGGTGTGAGGTCACGAGGCTCTTGTTTTTGTTTGCTGTTGGAGCTGAAAGTGCAGGAGGTGTTTAGAAACGAAGTAACAGGTGGGACTTGTAGGATTTTTTTTTTTTTTCTGTTTCCGTAGAGACCTACTCTGAACAAGGCTGCAATGCATGGTGGGACGTGTAGTTTATCCGGCCTTGACTTTTCCGTAGCTAAAATGATGGTGGCCTCACGAAGTTGTACTTGGTGGGTAAAACCACCTTTTTTCTTTTCCTTCCTAATTTTGGTATAACGAAATTTAGAGGTAGGTTTTAAAAAACGGACTTTTTAGGATTAGCGAGAACTTTGTTTTATGAAAAAAATTAAAAGCATGTATATATGTAGACATGAAACGTTAGGAGAAAGCGAAGTTCATTCCATTTTTGAGGGTGCAGCAGAAAAGTAATAGGACATAAAACAGCATTTTAGTGTTGGGAAGTGGAGACATTGACTTTAATGGTGAATCATGTCTGTAATACTTGTACGACATGGAGAGCCCTTCTAAATGAACCTTTATTATATGACGTATGGGTTTTTAAATGAGATTTTTCTGAATATAAATGTAATGTTCACTGTGGGAAAATTTAGAAGATTATAGAAACGTGTAAAAAAGAAAATTAAAAAATCACTATTTGACCCTCAGAGCTATATCAGTTAACATTTGGTATGTTATCCACCAGTCTTTTTTATTTCCCTAAATCTGGGTACTACTGTTTATTCAGTCTTGTGCATTTGTTTTGGAAACTTTACTCGTTAGGGAGTTGATCAGTCTTAAATTTGTATTTCTGTTTCATTTGGAAATATGAAAAAGTTAGTAAATAAAATCACATTTTATTTATTGTTTTCACTTACAGTTTATCTTCATAATTGTGACTAATGGCAGTTTCCTCTAAAAGATAAAATTCTAGAAATAATTTTTTCGGTTGTTGGGAAATTGCCCCTTCGTGGAAGGCTATTTCACTTTCTTCTCCTTGAGGAATTCCTTAAGACCTCTTTTATTAAAAGAAGGATGATAAATTTTAATTATAGGTAAGCAGACCCAGCCCTAATTATGTTAATTAATTTTAAGTCTCTAGCATCCTAGCAATTCTTTTTGAATTGTGATCTCTTTGGATAAAATTGGGAGATTGTGACAAAAAAATTTGCATCTACTGTTTATATTTTTCTATAATAAATTAGTATATTTGCTCATTTATAATAAACATTTCATGCCCTAGCTAACTATGTAAAAAATAGAATTTTGAAGGTAGAGGAACTAGTTTAATTAATAGAGTTCTGAGTGAGTTCCTGAAAGGATTAGTATATTAGTGGCTTAGTATTTTTATTTGATTCTGGCAAATGTATAAGGCTTCAGTCTAAGTAAAAATGAATTTTAGAAAGAATGGTGACATTACAACTTTTTTCTTTTTTCTAGTAGCCAAAATCTAGAAAGTACCCTGTTCTTGGTTTATCATACATAAAGTGAGAAATTAAACTAAACCTTTGTGTTCAAAAGATTTTGTTTATAGGAGGAATAGAAGTAAATGTAGGAGGAATAAATGAAAGTAAAACTTTAATATTTTAGACTGTAGGATGAAGTTAGAAAATTAGTGATTTGACAAATGGGAGTAACTTTTAAAATAAGAAATGGTGCATATACTTATAAGATCAAGAGAACTAGAAGTAAGTCAAACTTATTTTCTAGGCATTAAGGTCAAACGTTCTAGAACGGGTTTCATTTTCAGCAAAGAAATAATAAAATTATTCATGCATACAGGCAACATCTGCTTCTTATTTCGTTGTGTCCTTGGTACCTGTATTGTAGAGCTATTCTGTTTTAGGGAGCATTATTAAAATGGGGTTGTATTCCTGACCAATAATACAGCAGCAGATGAAATTATTCAATTATATATACATATATAATAGGGTGTGCGTGGGGGTATGTGAGAGAGCTACATGAATTGATGTAAGGTTGCTATGAACAGACTGAAAAAGTAAAATAATAAGATTCATATTTATTATGTAATAGTAAAATTGTGCTAAAAGGCTGATTAAATGTGTAGACTGGTTCTAATAACTAAGTTCACTGGTGAGAGGGACAGTGGATTCTCCCTGCTGATCTTATTTATGTTTGTCCTGTATAAATACACTAGTTATAAAAAGTATTATTCAAGTAGTTAATACTCTCACATGTTTTAAATTTTAAGGGTGGCAGTGATGGTTGTTGTGAAATGATTTGGATAAGAGATATGTAAGTATAATGTTTGGTGCAATTTAAATAGAAAAATGTCTAGTAAGCCAGAGATACTGAGAACCATTATACTTTAATGTTCAAAGTTATGCTCATTCTTAAAAAAAGACATTGTATCTAAATATTTGATGACATCTCTGAGGAATTTAGCTGTTTTTTGCAAAGCGGAGCTTTCGAAATTGTGTAATCTTGTCGATCCTGTTTCCTTTTTGACTTTTCTCTTGTCATCCATCAGATCTAGGGAAACATTAAAAGGAAAAAATGCCATAAAAGGATAGATTTGTTGGGATCGTAGGTGGAAGGGACAGACTGCACTGGAGGTACTTTTGAGTATCATTTGGAAATAAAGTGGTGTTTGAGGAGCTCAGCATTTTGTAATTGTGGATCTTTGGTATTTAGTTTGTAGACTGAAGAAAAAGTGGTTTGTTTTGGCGTGGTGTGTATATAGAGTTTACTTACAGGTTAATATTTTGAATGTACATAGGTTTCTTTTGGTTGTTTACCTCAAGTTATTTAATTTTGGGGAATAAGATGGAAAATAGAAAATTTCTATTAAGGGAGTCACACTCATAGGCTAATTATTCTTATATAGGAAGTATGGAAAATGGAAAATAGTTAGTTAAAAGTATAATAAAAATACATTATGATTAGAAAGTTGTTTAGATAAACATCTTAACAAAATACACTTGAGAAAAATATACATGTATTAGAAATTTTCAGTACTCTCAGTCTTTCCCATGAGTAATTTTTTTCTTAAAAAATAAGATTAGGAGTATGGCCAGATCTGGTTATGACCCCTTGGAGCTATACATACCAGGCCAGAGTCCTTTTAAGTCTGTATTTGTATTATATTTGTATTTGTATTAGAATCTCCAGGAGAGAGTGTGCATCTTAGAAAAACATATTAAACAATCTATTTTTGTAATACAGACTACAGAAAGTAAAACTGGGCAATATCTTGGTTTGTGGCATGCATAAAAAATAAGAGTGAGAAAGCATTGTAAGGGGCATGGGTTAAAAGTTGGGAAACTACTCTGATCCATAATTTTCAAAACAACTGTGTATTTACATTTATTTTTATTTCAACTTTATTGAGGTATAATTGACATAAAATTATAAGACATTTTATACGTTTATGAAATTGCTATCTGCAGGTCTGTGCTGGGTGACTTGGTGTAACACTCTTTCTTGAGTGATCTTCCTTCATAATTGCAATAATGAATTAAAGTTTCCCTGTATTTTGTTTCTAGAATTTTGTATTATTTTCAGTTCATCCTTCTGTCCTATCTTGAAAGCCCATAAACCTCCTAACTTGTTGAAGGAAAAAATCAAAATCTTTTTTTGAATATAGATTAAACATTTTTATGGAAGGTGCTGCTGCATCTCCTAGAATTCTGACAGGAGCTGAGAAAGTAACATCAGGTTTGCAGAAGCCCTCACTGTTTCATCGTCCACAGAATCTATCCATCTTAAAAGGCTGTGCAGTTTTACTGTTGGTTAAAGGGCATTATGTTTTCACTACAAAACCTGTGTGGAAGAAGGCCAGTGTGTGGAAGATATAAATACAGGGAAGTGACCAGTAGGTTTTGCTAAAACTTTCTATTTTCGTCCTTTTTACAAATGACCTCTGAATGCCCCTCAAGTTCTGTGTTCTTTCTTTCTATATCTCATAAAGGCCATCCTCATGGTTTATAGTATTGTGCAATTTAGTATTTTTAGTACAGTTTGATTTATGTTTTTAGTGTTCTTAAAAGGTAATCAAATAAGTTTTTGAACTTTTTAAATATGACTTAAAAAATAATAGTACCGCTTGCCTTAAACTTTAGTTGAGTTTCTATTAAAGTTATATAGACTCACTACTTAAAAAAACAAGTAGAACAGAATTATGAAAAGAGTGATGAGCTACTATACTGATAACAGGGATTAAGTGTAAGTTCGCATACTGAAATACTGAAAATATTTGGAGTTATGCTGAAATTAACTATAGTTGATAGTTTAGATATAGCTTTCTGGACTTATATGGAAATATAAGGCATGTACATGGAAATATGCATAAACATGTATACCTGTATCTATTTTATATACAGATCTGCAACTTGCTTTCTTTCTGAATGTCATGGATGCGTTTTTATTGCTGTTACTTATCTGCCTGATTCTTTTAAATTATTTCTTAATAGTCCATTGTTTTTAGATGTATCATTTAAAAATCAGTCCTTGATTGTTTGACATATACGTCATTTATAGGTTTTTTTCCTTTTATAACAAATACTTTAGTATATGCACCGAGCATATGTGTGTGCATGTACATTGTGTGTATGTGCATTTGTGTGGATGAAATAGTAAAGATAAAGAGTTTATAAACCTGAGTTTTTGTCAACTTATATTCTCCTCCAAAAATTTGAAAGTTCCTGTTTTTTTCCCACTTTTCTTTATAATCCAAAAAATATATCAGTCTTTATTCTCTGCCATTTTGATATATTAACAAAGCATTTCTTTTGTCGTTTTGTTCAATAGGACTTGATGCAACTGTTCTATATCTGTGATGTCCAATATAGTAGCTATGAGTCACATTGAGCACTTGATATGTGGCCAGTATGACTGAGGAACTGAATTTTGAATTTTAAGTTTAAATAGCCACATTTGTCTTGTGGCTGCCATTATTGGACAGTGCAGGTGTAAAGTAACTTCCTTTACTTGGTGACTATTTATATACTTTTCACTGAACTTTTTTGTTCAGATTTTATTTATTTTTTTAAATTTGTGGTCTTTTTAATACTAATTGTTAAGAGTGCTTTGTAGATGAAGGAAAGTAGCCCTTTGTCATATGTGTTGCACATCTTTTCCCATTTTTGTTTTTGATGTAATTTAATGCGTTTTTTTGTTTTTTTTTTTTGCTGCTCAGATATTCTTAATGTAAACAAATTTTTCAATCTTTAATTTTACTTTTTGTACTTTTCTAGGTTTTGAGTCTTCTTAGGAAAAGCTTTCTTTACTTAAGGATTATAAAGTGAGTGCTTTTAAAAAATGTTTAGCCCTGAAGGTATATCTTCCCTAAATAAAATACATACTTTATTATGGACAAGTAAGAGGAAATTCTTTATACATCAGTAAGACTATACTCCTTGAAGACAGAGACTTTTCTTTTAAATATTTCTAACTGCAGAGCTTCTTGCACATGAGTGCTGTTTTTTTTTTTTTTAAACCTTTTTTTATTGGAGGTAAAAGAGAAGGCACTGTTCTCACTTTCAGGAGAGCACAGTTTGAATAAAGTTAGTCAACTGTATTAAGTGTTTGCCAGAAAAACTGAGTAGCTCTCTTGTTTGTAAAAGAAAATTATTTCAAGACACACCAGGGTATTTGCCTCCGAAGACCCTTTTGAATTGCTTTTGGACATTGGGAAATTTCTGTGATAATTCTTACTTCTGACCTTGCTTGATAAAACTAAAATTGGTTAATGGTACATACATATACTTGGTCCTGGGCATCAAGGGACACTGTAAATCTTATTAATTATAGTGTCTTCTGAGTAATTCGATATCTTTTGCTAAAAATTATGTGTGAAAGACTTTTCATTTGAAAATTCTTTGGTTTACTAACATTAGCAGTTGATGCTATGTTTAACATGGACTTTCATTGATGTTCACAGCTTGGGAAGGCCCAATTCATCTTGAATCTTTAACCTGCTGATATCTGAATTATTTAATAGCTGGTTTAGCCATATTCAGTTTCAAATAAAGTACTTAATGGTGTTAGTGACATATTTCTAAATAGTAACACAAAATTTTAAATATTGCTATTGGTTAATAGTGATTAGTTTTCTATATAATTTGAGTGTTCTAACAGATTTTGTAAGTTTAAACAGATGGTAGGTAGCCCATGAAATATATTGTGTTAGGAAAAGTTTTCTCTTTTATTTTGTGTTTGTACATGCGTATATGTGTGTGAGAAGATGTAAAATAGATGAAATACAAGAAAAGATAATAGAAAAAATTTTTTCACATATATATATTATCAGTAATTACCCATGAAAAACATAATGGGGAAAAAAGGACTACTTTTAATAGCAATTTGGGAATAATCTTAATAATCTGGATTTGATCTTGGCTGTACATAAGTCAGCTTACACAAGTTACATAAACCAGTGCTCAAACATTAATGTGTATAGTAATCATCTGAGAGCTTGTTATAATGCAGATTTTTATTCAGTAGGTCTGCAGTGTAGCCAGAAATTCTGCATTTCTAAGAAGTTCCCAGGTGGTTCTGTTGCCTTGGTCTAAGGGTCACCTTTGGAGTTGTAGGGATTCATACTAACCAAGCTTTCTCAGTTTCCCTAACTTTAAAATAGAGATAATAATAGAACTTAACCATTTGGGATGTTAGGTGATTAGGTTAGAATGTGTGAAAAGTTCTTTATACAATGACTAATATGTTGTGAGCACTGTTAATATTACTGAAAAATTAATAAATATAGATCATTTTATGTTTCTGAATGGCAAAACTATTGTAAAGATATTTTTTAGCAAAAAATTGCAGAAGTTTGAAATAGTCCTAACAGAAAGCTTTATAACCTCAGGGACACCATTGGCCAATGTGTAATTACACAGAGACTTAAACTAGCTATGAACAAGTTTGGGACCCACTGAAAGATCCATTTTCTGCTTCAGGAGCTTCTGCACAGAATCCCATTCTCCTGACTTAGACTTTGTGAACTGCATGTGGAGAAGGCCATGTGTGTGGCAAGGAATAGCAGGCCATCTCTAGGAGCTGGGTGACTACTGGCCAAGAGCCAGCAAGAAAACAGAAGGGGACTGAAACCTAACAAGTAAGCTTGGTGGTAAACTTAGACAAGAACCCAGGTCTCAGATGACTGCAACAGTCCCAGCTAACACTTTGATTTCAGCCTAGTGAGACCCTAAGCAGAAGACCCAGTTAATCCATGTCCATGATCCTTTCACACAGAAACTGTAAGATAAATTCGTATTTCCACCTAAGTTTCATAATAAAACATAATCACAAAATAAATTTGTTAAGCCTGTATAATAGCAAACTAATCATAATACTAAAATTTGGTGGAGGGGGTACTGCGTCAGGATTGGTCTTAGACAAGGTTTGACCTGGGTATTCAGGGATGGTGGGTGAAACGTTTCCAGGCAGAGGGAAGAGATAAAAAGAGGAAAAACTGAAAAATGCAGGGTATATTTGATGCATGGCTGTTTAACCTTTGATTAATGTGAAGTATAAGTGAAAAAAAAGGCCAGAAAAGGTAGGTTGGGACCAAAATGGGGAGAGTTATAAAAGTCGGACTGACAGTAGTTTTATTCCAGAGACGTAGAGAGTTTTTATGCAAGACATAACATCATATCTGTTTCAATCAGATTGGCCATTTGTGGGATTTATTGTAGAGGACTGAAGAATCTAGCTGTAGAGAGATTATGAGGGTTAGGGTAGGATTATGAATTAAAAGGGTGGGAGGGGATATGTTATTATTATTTTTATATGTATCGTTCAAATTTTTCTCATTTCGTGCCTGTTCTACCTACACCTATCTCACATACAGCTCTCCAGCAGAAGTTTAAGTTCTGCCAGTGTCCTGAAGTTTTCACACATACAGAAGGTTCTGGAATGCTCTTCAACACAACAAAATCCTACCATTCTTAAAAGTGAAAAAGAAAGCAAAACTCCCCAGTTATTCTAGCTCACGTTGATTTGTCTGTTCTCTGCATTCCCGTGCACTGTTCTTCCATGCCACTGCCTTCTATTGCTGGTCTTCAGGTTTGTTCAGGTGATGCCTTCAGTCAGGGCTGTCTGTTGCACCACTCTGGAGGGACGTTCATACTGTGGCTTTTGTGAATACTGCTTCCTGGAGTTTTCCACTATAGTGGCTGTGGGTTCCATGGTGCTTTATATGAAAACACCGTTAATTGTTGATAATATTTACTTATGATAAAAATTAAAAACATTTTGCCAGGGAAAACCTGTCTATTAAAGGTTTATGTTATAAAATCACAGCTTGAGAAGAGATGGGCAAGAAGGGCATATAAATGGAATTACATAGTATGTAACCTCTTGAAACTGTTTTTTTTAATTCACCTTAATGCCTTTGTGATTCATCTACATTTTGTGTTTTACTAGTTCATTCTTTTCTATTGCTGAGTAGTAGTAGTTCATTGTACTAATGTATAATAGTTTATCTATTCACTGTTGAAGAACATGTAGGTCGACTCTGTTTTTGGCATTTAAGAATGGAGCTATAGTAAACATTTGTGGGCAGATTTCCCTTTGAACATAAGTTTTCATTTCGCTAGGGTAAATACCCAGGAGTGGGTTGCTGGGTAATGTGGTGGGTATATGTTTAACTTTATTAAAGACTGCAAAACTTTTTCAGAGTGGTTGTATTATCATATTGCATTCCTATCAGCAATATATATGTGAAATCCAGTTGCTCTTTATCTTTTCTAGCTATTGGTATTACCAGCATTTTTGATTTTAGCCATTCTAATAGGTGTGTAGTGATATATCATTGCGATTTTAATTTCCGTAATGGCATATATTGAACACCTTTTTATGTGTTTGTCACCTGTATATCTTCTTTGGTGAAGTGTCTGTTCAAGTTTTTGCCCACTGTTTAACTGGGTTGGTTTTTTTTTTCTTTTTTGCTGTTGAAGTGTGAGAATTCTTTCTATATTCTGGATGCACGTCCTTTGCTGGGTATGTGTTTTGTAGGTACTTCCTGAATACAGAGGAAAGCTCAGTCTTTCATCAATAAATATATTAGTGGTAGGTTTATTGTAAACACCTATTTTCAGGTTGTAGAAGTACCCTTTTATTTCTAGTTTCCCTTTATCAGGGTGAGAAAGTTCCATTATGTCATGAATGGACATTGAATTTTGTCAAATGCTTTTCCTGAATCATTTGATAATCATTTGATTTTAATTTTTAGACTAAATATGGTGGATGACATTGGATTTCACATTTTGAATCAGCCTTACATTCCTGGGGAGGGGGATCTCACTTGGTTGTGGTATATTATACTTTTTATATATTCCTGGAATCGCTAGTATTTCATTGGACATTCATGGTTATGTTCAGAGAGATATTACTCTGTCATTTTCTTGTACTGACTATGTCTGGGTTTTGGTATCAGGATAATACTGACCTCATAAAAATGAGCTGGGAAGTCTTCCTGTTCTATTTCCTGAAAGATTACAGTCAGTCCTCATTATTCATGGGTTCAGTATTTGTGAATTCACCTACTTGCTAAAATTTACTCTTAACCCCAAACCAATACTCATGACGGTTCTGTAGTCATTCACGGACACATGCAGAGTGGCAAAATGTTTGAGTCACCCGGTGCAGACATTCACAGCTGAGGTCTCTGCTGAGGGTGGACAAGGTGATGCTCTGCCTTGTTTCAGTTCTCATAGTGAAAACATGTCCTTTTTTGTGCCCTATTTAGTGCTATGGTTTTTGCATTTTTGTGTTTTTTGTTAGTGGTCTTACTGTTTAAAATGCCCCCCAAGTGGTGCTGAAGTGCTATCTAGTATTCTTAGTGCAAGAATGCTGTGACGTGCCTTATGGAGAGAATACTTGTGTTCAGTGAACTTTGATTAGGCTTGAGTGGACAGTGCTATTGGCCATGAGCTCAATTTTAATGAATTATTATGTATTAGATATCTTTAAATAGAAACACATAAAAACAAGGTTGTATATTGATCAGTTGACAATAATGTGACCAGATGCTTGCAGGAACTTAACTCTATATTTCCTCTAAAAGCAATGATTCAGTATTTGCTAGTTTGGTGTTCATGATGACTTTATAGAATGTAACTGTTGTGAACAGTGAGAATTGACTATATGTAGAACTGGTTTTATTTCTTTAAATGTTAGATAGAATCCACCAGTGAAACATTTTGGGCTTGGAAATTTCTTTTGTGTAAGCTTTTAAACTATGAATTCAACTTCTTGTATAGTTATAGAACTATTCAGATTATCTGTGTTCTCTTGGGTAAGTTTTAGTAGTTTGTGGTTTTCCAGGAATTAATGTTTGTAGAGTTTGTAGTATTTCTTTACTTGAGGACTCTGTAGTGACAGCCTCTCTTTATTCCATTATTGGTAATTTGGTAATCTTTTTTTTTTTCCTTTGTCTCTCTTGTTAGAAGTTTATCAAATTTATTCATGTATTGAAGGAACCACCTTTTGGTTTTGTTAATTTTTGTTTTCCTGTTTTTAGTCTCATTGATATTTACTCTTTTTATTATTATTAACTGTCACTCTCCATTTTTCTTTCATCCCTCACCCTCTGGTAATCATTAATCTATTTTCTGTATATGGATTTGCCTATTCAGGACAGTTCATATAAATGGAATCATAAAGTATGTGGCCTTTTATGTTTGGCTTCTTTCATGTAGCATGTTTTCAAAGTTCATCCTTATTGTAGCATTTATCCTTTTTATGGCTGAATAATATTCCATGGTATAGACACACCACCTTTCATTTATCTGTTCATCAGCTGATAGACATTTTGCATAGCTTCTACTTTTTGACTATTGTGAATAATGCTGCCATAAACATTTCGTGTACAACTTTTGTATCATATGTATTTTTAATTCTCTTTGGTTTATCTTGGAGTGGAAATGCTAGGTCTTATGTTAACTCTACATTTAACTTTTTAAGGAATTGCCAAACTGCCATAATAGCTGTACAGTTGTACATTCCGCTGCTTAGGTGTTAGCCAAGGAGTTCATAAGCAGCTTTAAAGGGTTGCTTTCCTGAGTTCTTCCATCTGTAGCATAGTGCTTTTTTTTTTTTTCTATAAGAAAGCACAACAAAATCCATTGTATGACCACTTTTCTTTTGAATTTGCACAGGATACTTTTAATAACAAAGAATATTTCAGACTAACAGCCAACATCATAATGATGAAACAGAGACAAATACATGAAAAAATTAGAAATATAACAAGAAAACTTGCTATCACTACTTTTATTCAGCATCGTTTTAGAAGTTGTAGCCAATGTAGTTCAACATGAAAAATGAAGTATAAACATTTAAGAGAAAAAGTATTGCTGCTTGCATATATTATGATTGCTTATTTAGAAATCCCAAAAGAAGCAACTAAAAGCTGTTAGAGATTGAGGTAAGATTTCAGAAAGATGATAAAGTATAAAAATGTCAGTAGAGTTCCTATGTACCAATAATTAACAAAATATAATGAAAAATATAAAATTCTAGGAATAAGTTGAATAAGAAATGTTCAGGGTTTAGGTGAAGAAAACTATAAAATACCTGAAAAGGACAGGGGAAAGACTTGAAAAATTGAGAAGAGCCAATTTGTATACCTGGGTGGGAAGAATCAATATAATAAAGATTTCAGTTCTTGTCAAATGAATTTATAAATTTAAAGCAATTCCACTTTAGCAAAACAAATCAAAAGTTCATCTGGGTTAGATGAATACATGTTAAAAAATACATTTTATCTTATTTTTAAATTAAAAAATACATTTTAAAAGAAGTGTGACTTGTTTAAAAAAGGTATAACATTACTAGATATTAAAATGTGTTGCAAAGATAATAGTGATTAAAGCAATATGGCACTGAGTTCTGGGACGAGACAAAACTGGTGAATAGTGTACATGTGAAAGTTCCAGAGACAGTCAAATATATTGAAGAATTTAGTATACAGGTAGTGTTGAGAAACCTACTTATCTTAAGAAAAAAAAAAATTCTGCTTCACATTCTATACCAAAGTAACTTACAGAAGGTTTGACATTTTTAATGTAATTAAAATGAAGCCATTGAACTAGATGTCATTAAGGTGAATATTTGCTTTGTGCTAGGGGGGACAGTAGGTGTAGGGTTGTATAAATGTATATGTTTACAATTGATATAATAGGTGTTGTGGCAAAAATGCCAGACACTTAAGAGCAAAAATGCCAGACACTTCTGCATCAACTCTCTTTCCAGAGGTAAAACTGGTAATGGATTTTTTTTTTTTTTAACACCTACAGCACCCGGTATTCCTAGGTGGTCTCCCATCCAAGTACTAACCAGGCCCGGCCCTGCTTAGCTCCCAAGATCAGACGACATCATACATGTTCAGGGTGACATGGCCGTAGACTGGTAATGGTCTTTAAGATGTATGAGTAGGGAGTTAAACTATATATCTAATTCTGCAACTTGCATTTTTCACTTAATAATGTGTGACTATCTTTGCATATCTTCACATAGAGCACTACATTGTGCTTTTTCTTCACAATTTGTTTCAATAAAAAAATTAAAACACAGCAAAGTCGAAGGACTTTTGTAGAGATTTTGCCACTACCAGTTAACTATCCATCTATCCACATGGCTCTTTCAAAAAAATTGTGGTAGAATACATATAACAAAATTTATCATCTTAATTGTTTTTAAATGTACAGTTAAGTAATGTTAAGTATATGCACATTGTTGTGCAACCAATCTCTAGAACTTTTTCATTTTGCAAAATGAAATGGATTAAACAACTCCCCACCTCCCACTCTGCCCCAGGCAACCACCGTTAGTCCTACTTTCTATTTCTGTGAGTTTGGACTACTCTAGATATTTTATATAAGTGAAATGATAAATGTTTGTAATTTCAGTTTTACTTAGCATAATCTCCATAAGATTTATTTGTGTTGCAGCATGTGTCATAATTTACTTTTCAAAGCTGAATAATATTCCATTTTATGTATATACCACTTTTTGTTTATCCATTCTTCTGCTAGTGGACACTCGATTGGGACACTTGATTGGGCTACTTTGGTAATGCTCCTATGAGCCTGGGTGTACACATATCTTTTAGAGACCCTGCTTTTGATACTTTTGATTATAACCAGAAGTGATAGTGCTGGATCATATAATAACTCTATTTTTAATTTTTTAGGATCACCATACTATTTCCCATAGCTGGTACATCATTTTACATCTCCATCAACAGTGCGCAGGGTTCCAATTTCTCTACATCCTCGACAACACTTACTTTCCTTTCCCTCCTCCCTCCCTTTCTTCCTTCCTTCCTTTCTATAGCAGCCATCCTTCTACACGTGAAGTGATATTTCTTTGTTTTTTTAAAAAATAAATTTATTTATTTAAATTAGTTTCAAGTATACAGTACATTGATTAGACATCTATAATGTTCATAAAACAATCCCCCCAATTGCTCCCTCCTTTCCCCTGGCCCTCCACTTAGCTGTCATATTAATGCTGACGCATTCCCTCTGCCATGCTCCCCAACCCATGCCCAACTATCAACTACTGATTTGTACTTCTTTAACCCTTCACCCCATCCTCCCAGTCTCCCAACCCCCCTCCCCTTTGTCCGTCATCGAATTGTCCACTATATTTGTGAGTCTGTTTTTGATTAGTTTGTTCTTTTTGTTCCTTAGATATCACATAAAAGTGAAATCATATGGTATTTATCTTTCTCTGTCTGACTTACAGTACTCAGCATAATAATCTCTAGGTCCATCTATGTCATTGCAGATGGTAGGATTTCATTTTTTTAATGGCTATTTAATATTCCATTGTATATATGAACCATAATTTCTTTATCCAATTGTCTGTTGATGGGCATTTTAGGTTGCTTTAATTGTGGTTTTGATTTGCATTTCCATAATTATTAGTTATATTGATCATCTTTTCACATGCTTGTCGGCTGTTTGTATATCTTCTTAGGAGAAATGTCTATTGAGTCCTTTGCCCATGTTATAATTGAGTCACTTGTTTTTTAGTTGAGTTGTGGAAGTTCTTTATATGCTCTGGATATTAATCCCTTAACAGATACATGATTTGCACATATTTTCTCCCATTCTGTAGGTTGCCTTTTTTACTGCATTGATTGTGTTACTTGATGCAGAAAAGTTTTAAGTTTTGATGCAGCTCAGTTTGTCTGTTTTTACTTTTGGTGTCCACGTTGCTCTTTTTAATGGTGGCATAGTCTACTGGTTATTTAGCAATCTGTTTTACTACTTATTGGAATTCAGGCCATTTCTAGTTACAACATGGCTTCAGTAAATATTGTACAAATTTATGTCCCTGTATGAATGTAGTCATAGAATTAATTTTTATATTGGAATTACTGGGTCAAAAATGTATCCATCTAAGGCTGGAGAGTGCCAAACTGTGCTCAAAAAGGGTTGTATCATTTTACAGCAGTGGATGACAGTATTTGCTTCCCACACCCTGTTGAATACTGGACTTTTAGTTATTTTCATCTTTGCCAATTCAGTAGGTGAAAAAATCTGGTTTTGATTTCAATTCTGTATTTATGGTTATGTGGCTGTAGCTGAATATCTTTCTAGATGTTTATTGACCACTTGAATTTTTATTTCTCTGTATCCTTTGCCAGCTCTTTATTTTGAATTGTTGATATTTTTCTCACTGATTTATAACTTTTTCTGTGTCGTATGTTTTTAAATTTTCTTCTAGCTTTTCTTTAGTTTTTGTACATACAGGCAGTACTGAGTTTTTTCATTTTTATGTAGTCATATTTGGTAATATTTTTCTTCACATTGCTTTGGGTTTTGTGTCTTCTTTGGAAAGTATACTTGACAAAGGATAAGATTTGACTACATACAAATGAAAAAACTTCTGGGTCAAAATAATATTTCCACATGATAAAAATGTAGTGAAAGTAAAAAGGAAAAATATGACTCACAATCTTACCACCCAGTGGCAACTACCACTGATATTTCATCATAATTTCTTTCTAGTTTTTTTCTGCTACTTAGTCTTGCTTTAGTTTATAGAGAGTCATTAGTATGTAATGTGGTCACTGACCTTGAGGATAACACTCTACTTAATGATTGAGGAGGAATGGATGCCCTTTTTTGTTTGAACTCTAGAGCAGTTTACTAAACCTCCTGTCAGCCAGTGGGGATTTAGGAAGGGCAGAAGCTAAAGTAGAGAGTAACTGGTATTAGAAGCTTATCATGGTGCTGTTCAGCGAACTGTGCATATACAGTGACTTCAACTTGTATTTTCTTTTCCCTCCTTTTGTTGTGCAGCTTTCCCTCACTGTTTAGTAAAGTTCTCTTTTTACAGTGTCTGCAAGTTTTTTTTCCTTTTAAACTTTGTGAGGGCAGGAAAATAATATTTTAATCTACCTTTGAACTGGAGCTTTAAATAGAAATCATTGTATCTCTTGGGGCTATCTATTGTGGTGGCAGTATTAATCACAGTGAGAAAACTCTTAAGTTTTCTCCTAAAAGAAAGGTGAAATCCATTATATCTAAGGTGGGATTTGGTTATCTGGTCTCTTTAGAAGGTTTCCTTCTAGTTCTCTTATGATTAAAACCTTGACTATTTTGTCTCAACGAATTTCACTGTGTGGAAACTAAAATAACTAGGAATGGGAAAAAATTATGTTCAATTAACTGCTGAAACTGTCCATTTTAAGTACCTAGGGTAATTGAGAAGGAAGGGTATCGTTGATAATGTGAGCTAACTTCTTGAAAGAGGTGAGATTTTTGTCTGAGCTTGGTTCTTTTGAGCAAGGTTGTGGAAGTCAGATTCTGTTTGACATCTGGGAAACTGTAGTCCTAAGACAATTGCCTTGTTCTGGTAGCTTCAAGACATTACTTAGGTTGGTTTCTGGAAATATTCTGTCATATATAGTTCAGTAATATAAAAAGCGGAGATAATATATTGTGACCTTTTTTTCTAGTATGGTTAAAAGCTTTTTGTGACTAAGTTGGCTCTAATTATTGCTGCTCTATTCACTGAAATTAGCTTTACTGTTATAAACTCATGTTGTATTGATTTAGAATACAGTCGAACTTCAAAACTCGAGTTTGAACTGCACAGGTCCACTTACATGTGGATTTTATTTTAGTAAATGCAGTTAACCCTTCGTATCTGTGCATTTTCTATCTGTGGATTCAACTAACCATGGATTGAAAACTCTTCACATTCCCAAACACAGTTTCCCAACTATGGATTCCCAACTGCAGGTCAAAAATACTGTTTCAATCCGTGGTTAGTTGAATCTGCCACTGCTAAGGGTTCACCTTTGTCTTTAGGGTATTAGAAGGCTATTAGTTTCAGTCTTACATCATTCAAATTTAAGTCCAGTAGTTGCTGGGATGAAAATGTCTTTTACCTGTGATTTTGCGTCTTTATCCTTAATTTGACTATTCTGCACATTTATAAACCAATTACTGTGGCCAAGAGGTTGGAAAGTGCTAATGGGTTTTATACTGTATTGCTGTTATTGGTTCCCAACTGTATTGATTGAGAATGGAGGAGGGGGTGGATCTCCAAGAGAAAATCAGGGCCTTTTGATCAGAAGAATTTCGAATGGTGGGTAAGTTGCCAAAAACACAGATCTACCTTAGGCATCATAGGGTCTGTAGAGCCACAGAAATTAACTATAAAAATTAATTTTTTTTTCTGAGAAGAATCTTCATAGCTGTCATCAGACTCTCAAGGGGTCTACCCCCATAAAAAAAGCTTAAGTATAGATATGGATCTCGGAGAAAAGGGCATTTTAATTCAGGATATGTGCGTTACCAAAGGCATACCTGAGAATCAGTTTTGAGAGACATGGAGTTAGTTGAATTAGTGGAATTGATTCTTGGAAGATATATTGAGCATAGACGAGTATACATTTGGATGTTTTAGGTGACCTGTTTTAAACTGTAGAAGATACTCAGTTATAGAAATCAATTAAGTGTGGTTAAAAAATCAAGTAGTTTAAGAGAAATAGCTCTACAAATAAAATTCCTTCCTTTACCCCCATAATTATACCTTTCATTTACTTCTCTTGTCTCTAGATGTTATAGTTGTGATTTCCTTCTTACTTCAAGATTTTTTCAGGGTAGGGATTAGAAACAATTTTAAGCACCTATTTTATTTTTGTAATTTATGGTTTATTGCATTATAATTAGAACATGTTTGAACTCTATGGTTTTCGTAATTATTGAGGTTTCCTAATAGGCAGTTTTCTAACTATTCCATTAGTGTGATTGGGAGAAATATGGGATTTTTTTGAAAAGTTTAAAGTTTGGTATATGTTTGAAATCAACCTTACCGATTTAATTATTCATATAGTCTTATTTCTGTATTGTAATCATAAATGCAAATTGTAGTGGAGGGAAGGTTGGGATGAGAAATGTACCCTAACTTTAATTAGGATCTCTGATTGCTACACCGATTTTATTTTAGTGTGTGGTGTAGCCCATTTTATTTTATTGGAAATTTTTATCAGGAATGGCCCAACAACTCAAGAATTTGGAACCTATTTTTTAGGTTAAATATAGAATCCTTTTTTTTTGAAATTCTTTTGTGACAGTGACACATTATATTTGTAGAGTGGCATTACCAGCATAGGTTTCCTACTCCTATTCCTTCTGCTTTGTTTGCTGGACCCAGTATGAAATCTTGATCTTCCAGTGTGGACAAGAGTTGGGCAAATTAGAAGTGTTATATAAAGGCAAATGAAAACTGTATGTTTTGAGCTATAGAAATATTTTAAGGAAATATCTTAATAAGCAGGCCCTTTAATAACTTTTTTGTTAGGGATTAATCATTTATTTTTGTGTACTGTGGACAATTTTCCCTGTCTCTCCCTTGATTATCTGGCTAATGTGCATTTTGGGAAGTTTAAACACAAAATCATAAAGAAATAGGAAAAAAGTTATTCTAATTTTGCCAGGAGTATTCTTAGTCATTTTGGAGTCAAAGTTTTCTTTTGGATATATTGAAGGCTGCGGATCTTCTCTCTGGAAAAAGATACAAACAATAAATATTTACATAATTCCTAAGGGGTTCATGGAATCCTGAGGCTGTTGTGTTTCCTATGAGCCTAGACTGTAAGTTAATAGCTCTGATCTAAGGTAATACCATCAACATTTTGACATTAATTTCAAATTCTTCTATCTGGTTATCTCTTTATGTAATTGAAATCTTATTGTTTATTCAATTTTGCATCTGGTTTTTGTATATCATAAGCATTTCCTCATCATTGAAAACTCTGCTTAAAGAGATCTTTAATGACAACGCAATGTATCATTTTAAACTGAGGGATTCATTGGGTTCCTCCTATGTTTCAGATCTTGTCTAATGGGAGGACCTGTGGTTTCTACTTTGCTTTTGAACTAAAGATCTCTTTGAGAGGGTAAATTATTTTATTATCTTAATATTGAGAATTTGATTGTTTTTATAACTTACAAATACTGCAGAGAAGAACACCTTTGTGCCTAGATCTTACATGTATTTCTGTTATTTTGCTTTTATGGATTGCTGGAAGAAAAGTTGTTAGGTAAGAGGATGTCAGTCTTTGAAAGGCCCGTAAAGTTTCATGTTGCCAAATTGCTTCCAGAAAGGTGTATCTGTTTACTGTCCCAGCTGTGTAGTATATGAGCCCTGTTTTACTGAATCCTTGAAGGATTGACTTTACTACTATTGAAAATTTTTGCTTTTTGTTAGATGACAGATAGACTTTAAGGTATACAGTGGGGTGTAGAAGTTACATCAGATACAGAGAGCAGCATGAGCAAAGGTAGGATGTTGGCAGTGTGAATGTGTTGTGGGATACTGAGACTCTTACAATTTATTCCTTACACAGCTAGTGTTCCATATTAAGCCCTCTTGTTACCATGCCTGGCAACTTGTCACAAAGTTCTTAGCTTCAATGTTGGTTAGTCAGTGAGGCCTGACTACTCAGAATTGTCTCTTTTCACTCACCGTCAACCGTATCACCCTGTTTTATGTTCTTTATAGCACTTACCACTATCTGAAAAATTTTTTTGCTTTCATATTTGTTGCCCGTTTCTACCGTTAGGATGCTGGCTTCCCTAAAAGCAGGGACCTGCTATAAATTTATATATTGTCCACTATTTCTTGGCACCCTATTATTTTTGTTTGATGGATACAATGGATGCAATATCTTTTTTCCTAAGGATCTATTATTTTTGTGAGGAGAGAAATTTATTCTTTTTGCTCCTCATCCCCCTTTCCTTATCCCCCACCCTATCTGTTGGACATCACTTCACTGCCTTTGTTGTTTTGGCCATTTCAAGTATTAAAACAGTCTCAAATCTTAAATTTGAATAAGTTGAGTTTAATACAGGTTATAACTTCTGTCCTAACCCATTTTCAAATTTATTTTTCTTTTAATTCGTGCTTTTTGAATTTTAGGGAGTGTGATCGATTTTTCCACTATGCCTTTATTTTGCTTTAATTTCTTTAAAAATCAACTTATTGAGGTAATGCCAAATTTATTGAGGTATATTTTCCATATAATACATTGCATGTATTTTAAATGTACAGCTGAATTCATTTTGACAAATGTATTTACCTGTGTAACAACCACCCTAGTCAAGGTATAGAACATTTCTTTCTTTTCACAAAAGTTTCTTTGCAGATTTGACAAAGCTTATTAGGTGGTTTATAAGCATTTTATTATTTTGTAGTTTCTTCAGTATTTGAAATATTGCATAATTTTTGTGGGAAGAATTAAATGTTCTTTACCTTATTTCCATAGTTCTTTATAATTTTTTCAGTATTTCTTCTCATTATAGTTGTCGGTCTCTCCCTTCCTCCACTCTCTCTACCATTGTTGTGAACTACATCAGGGCTTGTTTCTTATTCATCTTTGTATCCCCAGTTTTCTTTGCACTTAAGGAGCACTTAGTAAGTGTTAAAGTAAGAGTTGATTTTAAGAGTAGTGTGGATATGTAACATGGAGAGGCAGTATAGCATAATGCTTAGGAGCAAAGAATCTTGTTTTCTGTCACTTGTTAGCTGATGTAACCTTGGTCAGGTGACTTATTTTCTCAGCACCTCACTTTTCACATCTGAAATAACACCATAATACTATCTACCTCATAGGTTTATTGTAAATATTAAATGAGCTATTATATGTAAAACACTTAAAACAGTAGCTGGCACTTAAATGCTAGATAAATATTAGCTTATTATTATTATTCAGAGTTTTGGGAAAATTAGGTTTTGAGAACTTTTGTTGTTGTGCTTCCACTGGGGAGTGTGCGTAACCTCTGGACTTCTTGGATAATCAGGTAAAAAGAATCTAGCTAGGAGCAAACTGTATCAGAATGACTTGTTAGAGCTGGTCAGAACTGAGGTAAAACTACCCCTGGGCTTACGAAGCCAGCCCCTCTAATCTTCTCTGGTTCTCTGTAGCTACCTCCCTTATAGATTTGTGTTGAAATATTCTTACTTCTTACAATCAGGTTTCTGCCCCTGAATCTACAAACTTATTTACAGTTGCATTCATCTTTCATCTTTTTTGTGTACCAAAAAAAAGGGCATTTTTACTGTTGTATAAAGTATGTGTTCCTAATTTCATCAGCCAACTATCACATGTTTTAGACCTACCATAGATAGGCACTAGGGATACTAGATGAACGAGAGCAAGCCCTTCTGGAGCTTATGTACCAGTGGGCAAGACAGATGATTTAAAACGCAGTTATAATACATACAGTGTGATAAACACCACTGGGGCTGTTTATAGAGGCATAATTGTTTTTAAGAGGATGAAATGCCCAAGGAGAGTAGAAATTGAGACAAAAAGAGAATCCTGAGGAAGATCAACATTAAATGATTGTAGAGAATGAATAGTTGCTGGTGGAGAGGTAGGAGGGAAACAAGGAGTCTGGTGTCACAGAAGCTGAACAGAGGAGTGCATCTCAGGACAGGGTAGTGATCAACAGATACTGCTAAGCAGTCAGGTAAGGTCTTTTTCCCTTTCCTTTTCAAATATTTGGCTGTACGTTTCTTTTATATAGTCTATGTATAAATTCTCTGTATTCCTTGTTACTATCTGTTTACCTCCTGAGCTCACACAGTGAGTGTTTGTATAGTGAGCTTGGTAGGTGATGGATACTATCCTCTGAATTAATTTTCATTCTCAGTGTCAAATGAGCACAAGTTTGGACAAGGAATTTGTCAAACTATCTAAATCTATTTGCCTCTCATGTTGGGATGGAGAGAGCTGGGATAGTTACCGATATGTCTGTCTCCTTTTATCCTGGTCCAGTGAAAGCTGTTCAAGTCCATTTGACAAAACAGTTATTGCTTGACTCCATATTTTCTTCACTGTTCTAGGAGGAGTTGTTTTAACTACCTATTGCCACCTCTGGACCTCCTATTGAGTGCTAAACCCCCTCAAGTTTGAGTTCTTCCCTCCAGATTAAATGGAATCTGAACTTGTAAAACTAAGAGCTCCTTGCTGCTAAATACTGCAGATTTTGAAGTTATCTTCAACTTGTAGGCAGGTTTTGACACTGTCGACTACTTCATTCTTCTTAGGATGCTTTTGTCTTTTTTGAGGAACCATGTTCTTCTGGGTTTTTTTCCAGTTTCTCTGGCCACTCCTTAGTTTATTCGCTAATTTTTCTTCTCTGATTCTTAAACGTTGTATATTGGCTCTTTAGCCTGGCTCTCATCTCTTCTCATTCTGCATATTTCCTGGGTGACCTCATTCACTACTTTGACACTGGTTACCCTAATTAAAGCTTTTGGGCAGTAAATACGCCATATCACACTGAAATAAATCTAGAAAGGTTACTGTGTTTTATCTGTACATTTTAAATGTAAAATAAAATCTAGGTTACACAATATTTAGGCTCTACATATCTGTGCATATTTGGAATGAACTTATAAGTGCAGCAGTAATTAAAATACTGCTGTTATTTAGGGTAGAGTCAAACAACTCTAAGGGCCATCTAGAGTTTTGAGTACGCAAAGTATAATTTTTATATCCTTTTTATTAGCTGGATGTGAGAATCTATAAAGAGATATATTATGCACAATTGAAAAACAGTTTATTTTATCGTGCTTTAATTCTGTGTTGTGTTGATTTTAATTCTTCTGAGCAGTTATTCATATTGTCATAAAGCAGTTTCTGAATGTTGTGTTATGTAGCTCCATGAACAGTTCCAGTGGAATATTTTGTATGACAAAGACTGCCCTCCTGTGGTTAAACTAAGCTAAATGTTTTTAAAACTATAGTCTTCACTGACATGAAACCTGTGGTAAAATAATGTAATAGGAATGCAATACAGTAATAGTATTGTAATAGTAATGTAACAGAATACAGTGTTTTTGCTCAGAAATATATGTGGCCATTTCGTTTTTCTCTCCCATTTTTCCCTCTTGGGTTTCTCTAGTATATCTGTATTTTTCTCATTCTGTCTATGCACATTTTCTTGTTAAAAATTAATGAATTAAGAGAGTCAAATGAAAATGAAAAGATGGAAAAAATATTAAGCTATTGAAGGGAGGGAAGCTACACGTAAAATAAATCAAAAGAAAAGGCCAATCAATCATAATACATGAAATGAATAAAAACCTCTATGGAAAAACAACAGTAATGAAAAAGATGAATAAACTGGAAAAGTGTTCGCAGTAAATGTGACAGTAAAAGTTTTGATAGGTTTTATATGAAAAATAGAGCCCATACAACTGGTATATAAATAAGTGGACAATGGTCATGAATAACCAGTTTATAAGCAAGGAAATACAGTAAAGCACAAAAATATATTGCAATCCATAATGGTATTCGCGATATTTCTAATGATACTTCAAATACACCAAAAAACCAGCTTCACCTTTAGAGCATACTGGTACAATCAACTAATTTTGAAAATTAGGTCAGAATCAAGTTACTTTTTTACTGTATGAACTGTGTGTACTTTAGGTAACCAAATAGTACATAGAGAAAAGCATTTCTTTTTAGGATTTTAGCTTATAAATACAAGAAGGAATAAGACTATCACTATACAGAGACAACATCTGTCCCCCTGATCCATCTTGGCACCTCAAAAAAAGAAACCACAAGAAATTTTGTGTGTTCTGATGTTGTGTAATGGGAAGTATATAACAGTGCCTGTGAAGTGTTCTTGCTAAAATAAAATCTGAATCTGAGCAATCCTTTAGATGTTCTGATTTTCAGGAAATATGAGGGACAGCATGCCATGCAATTAGCAAAATATGCAATGTGCAGTCTACTTGGCTTCTTCAGTACATAAACTGGAAGAAAAAAAGAGAAATCCATAGATTAAAAGAGACTAAGTTTTGTGTTAACCAAATGTGATGTGTATGAGTCTTCTCTGGATACTGATTTGAACAAACAAACTTAAAACTTTTTTTTTTAATGAAAATTGGGGACATTGTCTAAATAATTTGATATTAATTATAATTACTTTCTGAGGTGTAAAATTGTATTTTTTTTTTTTTAAAAAGAGGCTATCCTTTTTTAGATATATACTAAAATATGGATGAAATGGTTGAGATTTGCTTCACAATGATACATTTTGAGATGGGGAGTTGTTGGAGGTATAGATGAAACAAGATAAGCCTTGTGTTGATAATTGTTGAGTGTTGTGTTCTACTTTGTATATGTTTTAAAATTTCTATTATAAAAAGTTAAAAAATAGAGTACTTCAGTTTTTAATTTAAACATTTCTTCCCCACACTAAATGATTTATACCTCTGAATGTCAAGAATCTTCCCAGGCTCTGCCAGGATCTTGTTTTTTTCAATTTTATATTCTTGCTCATTATCAAAGACGAGCCAGGAACCCAACTCTTAAGATATTTATTGAATTAATAGATGTAAGTGGGGGATGACATTTTCATTAAGCTAATTTTGTCATGTTTCAAAATAGACCTGTGAGAAAAAGGCCTCTGTCTAATCTTTATGCTTGATGGTCCCATCTTGATCTTAATCAAAATATCAAATGATATTTCTGCAGTCTCGTTAGTTTTTCTGCCTCAATAAGAAGTAAGTAATAACCTATCCATCATTCCTCAGAGGTATAGTTTTCATGATTCCAATGCATATTTTGTTAACAAAAGAAAATTTTTTTCCTTATTGAACTCTTTGCTTTCTAGAAAGCTGTATTACTAGCATCTTTAGCCTGGGGAAGTCAGAGTTCCACCGTTGAAGTTCAGGCTGTGCTTTATAACTGCTCTGAGTCTTATTTTCCTTCCTGGTAAAACAGATACAGCTAATTCTATGCTCTGCTCGTAGGAAGATATGAGTTTAATGTTTTTTTGTGAGCTCAGGTTTTGTTAGAAGTAGGTATACCAGCCTTTTGTGTTCTTTTTGAATATCTTTTATGTGTATATCTCTATAGAAAAGCCCTTTTTTTTTTGCTACAGCCATTGGTACACCATTATAGAGAACAGTATGGAGGTTCCTCAGAAAATTAAAAATAGTACTACCATGCAATCCCGCAATCCCACTTCTGGGTATATATATGAAGGAAAAGAAATTACTATCTTGGAGAGAGATCTGGATCCTTGTGTTCATTGCAGCATTATCACAATAGCCAAAACATGGGACAACTTAAGTGTCTGACAACAGATGATTGGATAAAGAAAATTGCTGTGTATATATATGCAGTGGAATGTTATTCAGCTGTAGAAAGAAGGAAATCTGCCATATGCAACAACATGGATAGACCTTGAGGGCATTGTGCCAGAGAAAGACAAAATCTGTGCATTATCTCATTATATGTCGAAACATGGGGTGGGGGAGGTGAGGAAAATGCAGAGATGATCAAAGAATTCAAAGTATCAGTTACAAGATGTATAAGTTCTGAGATCTAATGTACAGCGTGGTCAGTACTGTATTGTATAATTTAAATATGCTGAGACTTTAGATCTTAAATATTCTTAACCATACACACAGAAGGTAACTATGTGAGGCAAAGAATATGTTAACTAACCTTAATGTGGCAGTTAATTAATATATACCTAAACCATATCATTACATTGTATATACCTTAAACTATGCAGTATTTGTCAGTTGTATCTCAGTAAAGCTGAGGAAGAAAAACCAGGCTAAGTGTATAAAGGATATAAGGGGTATGTGCGTGTGTGTTTGTGTGCGTGTGCATGCTAGGCACATGTTGGTGCTTATGAGTGAGTATATTTTAGAGTAGTCAGGAGTATCTGAAAAATCGAAGGGAGAGAGTCAAGTGCATTGCAGGAGAAGGGAGCAGGTGCAAAGGCACTAAGTTAGGAATGAATTTATGTTTGAGGAATGGCAATCTAATGTGAAAAAAGTGAAATACAGTTTCATGTAGAATCTTTTAAGCTGTACGAAGGAATTCAGATTTTATTTTAATTTTAGGTAATTTTTAAAAAAGTAATAGGGAGCTTAAACCCAGAGGAATAATGTAATTTACGTTTTAAGAAGGTCACTTACTGCCATGTGAATAGACAGGTGAGTCATATTAATAGATATATAGATTTGATTATGTATAGCAGTTTTTAAAATGATTTGAGAAGTTTATTTCTCTTTCATGCAACAATCTAGAAGTGTAGTTAGTCCACTATTCTTAGGGTTTGTCTTTTTTTTTTCTTTTTTTTTTATGGTTCAGAATGGCTTGTCACTTTGCTATTTTCAAAACAGCAGGGTAGAAGAAGGGCCAAAGAGGGACATGCCCCTGCCCTGGGTTGTTGGAAATATCATTTCCCTCTAACATTCTGTTGTCGATAACTTGCATTGCTTACCTAGTTTTGAGGGGAGCTGAGAGAGATCACCTTGCCCCCGCCACAAGTCATGTTCCCTTTTCATTTATTTTATTTATATTATTTATTTATATTTCATTTACATTATTGCTATATAATATTCAATTATGTTGATACACCAGTTTCTTTAATACCTATTTTGGATAAGTAGACTCTGAACTTTTTTCTTTATTGGTTAACATAATGAATGTTTTCTTATTTCTCAATAGTTTAAGTACTACGTTATGTGTACATATCCATTTCATGGTGTTCATTTATTATTGCTATGTTTATGCTATCCATATTAGCACAGGAAAAAACACTCAAATAAGATTTTTGTAATTGGTTATTAGTAAACTCAAACATTCTATTTTTTTTTCATAAGTTTTTATTATGGGATTCTTGAATGTGTACACAAAAGTAGACAATAATGAATATCTTTGTACCCATCATCCAGCTTCTGTAATTATCAACTTTTAGCCAATCTTGCTATACTTAAACCCTATCCACATTTCTCCTGTATAATATTGAAGCAAATCCCAGACAACATATGATTGCATCTAAATATTTTAGTATGCAAATGCTCTTTCATATGGTTATTATCCAGTTGCATTAACTTTTTTACGAATGATCTGTTCAAATCCATGATGTTTTTTCCTTCATTTTCAATAATTTTACACATTTTTAGCATATTGTTCATATATAAAGGCCCATAAACAAAGCCCCAGTTTTCTATTTGGGCCTTAAGTTGGATAATGGTAATAAGTTAAATTTTGGAAATGTTAAGTTTGAGATGCTTATGGAACACCTAGTGGGTTTGATATTTAAAAGGCAGTTAAATGCAGACTGTACTGCTGCTTTCGTTTATCAAAATAGGGGAGATTGGTGAAAGCTTGGGAAAGGATGATGATATTCAAGGAGACTTGGTGGAATGAAGAGCAAAAACTGCAAATCGATGCTTGTAAAATATTTAAGGAGTGGACAAAGAAAAAGACATCCACAAGAAGACTAAGAAGAAATATTTTGGGGAAAAAAAGTCTGAAGAGAGCAGAAAGGTTAATTAACATTGTCACATTTAGCATAGAGCTCAAGGAATGTGATAAACAAATATGTTTGTTGGATTTTGTGACTAAGCAAATGAGAAAACATATTTTCTCTGTAATAGACACAGAACACAGGGTGTGGTGCTAGTGCAAGATAGACCTGAGTTTGAATTCTGGCTGCCACTTATCTTGATCTGTTATGTTTGAGAATTTACTAACCGAGCATTAGTTATCCCAGTTTTTAAGTAGGAGTAATATTGTTTCCTTTATAAGACATTGCTGAGACATTTGTCTGGTAGAATGTATAGTACTTGTTTGTATCTTCATAAGTGGTACTTGCAGATATCACATTGTGGTACTTCAGTGGCTGGCTGATCTCTTACACAAGTCCTTTATCTGTTGCTACTCACTTGTAGTACTAATTAATATTAATTTGATAGTATAGTATAGATTTTAGAGAATTAATTCAATTTAAGCTTTCATTGGCATATTTTAATTGCCATTTTTTTAAATGGTGAGAATGTAAAGTGATTTAGGTGTAAGTTTCTGCCTAAAATTTTTATCTTAAAAATAGAGGAAACCAGAATTGACTTAAAAGAAGCTATTTTAAAGCACCACTTCTACTCACAAATACTCTTAGTTTTTCTTTATCTGAGAATGTCTTCATTTCACCCTCATTCTTGAAGGATATTTTTGCTAGATAGGAATTTTGAATTGATAACCCCTTTCTTTCAGCACCTTAATATGTGCTCCCACTGCTTCTGCCTTCCATGATTTCCAATGAGAAATCCAGGTCACCTGAATTGTTTTTCTCCTAAGTGGAACATTGTTTTTCCTTGGCTGCTTTCAAGATTTTTTTGTTGTCGTTAGTTTTCAGTAGTTGGCTGTGACATATCTGGATATGGATTTCTTTGAATTTATGTAATTTGAGATTCATTGACCTCCTGAAATTGTAAGTGTATGTCTTTCACCAAATTTAGGAAGATTTATGCTATTTCTTCAAATATTTTTTTTCTGCTCTCCTTGTTTTCTCCTTTTGGGACTTTGATGACATGAATGTTAGACCTTTTGATATTGCCCCATTGGCTCTGTTCATTTATTTATTTTTTCTATAATTTTTCTCTGTTCACGGATTGAATAATTTCTGTCATTTTATCTTCAAGTTCATTTACTCTTTCCTCTGTTATCTCCATTTGCAACTGTGCTCCTCTACGGAGTTTTGGGTTTCATTTTGGTTATTGTATTTTTTAAAATAAAATTTTTAAAATAAATTTATTTATTTAAATCAGTTTCAAGTATACAGTACATTGGTTAGACAGTTATATTGTTCATAAAACAATCCCCCAATTGCTCCCTCCCTCCTCTGGCCCTCCACGTAGCCATCATATTAATGCTGCCTGCATTCCCTCTGCATGCTCCGCATCCCATGCCCAGCTATCAACTACAAATTTGTACTACTTTAACCCTTTACCCCATCCTCCCAGCCCCCCAAATCCCATCCCCTCTGTTGGTTATTGCACTTTTAGTTCTAAAATTTTATTTTGTTTCTCGCATGCACGTGCACTCACACACACACACACACACACACACACACACACACACACACACAATCTTGTTTCTATTCTCAAACTCTTACCTATTTTTTTCAAGAATATTCTTCCTGACTTCTTGAATCATGGTCATAATAGCTGCTTTAAAATTTGTTTGATAATTCCAACATCTGTGTCATCTTGGGTTTGCTGTGTGTAGGTTATCTTTTCCCTTGTGAGTTGAGATTTTCCTTGTTCTTCGTATGTCAAGTTATTTTGGAATGTGTATTAGTTATTTTGATGTTATATTATGATACTCTGTGTCTTGTTTAAATCCTATGGAGAATGTTAATTTTTTTTTTGATGGATGAGAGGATTTTTTTAAGCAGGCATTGACCTCGGTAGTTCACGTCACAAGTTTCTATCTACCTCTGCAATAAAATTCCAGTGTCTACTTTTCAGTCTTTGCAGAGCTGTTCCATTGTGGTCTGTATGTGCGCCACCTAGTGGTTAATTTGGGAACCTGATAGAGATAGTATGTTTATATGCATAACTCTGGGGAGACTCTAGGAGTGTTTATAGAACTTCATGGTATCACTTTCTTGAGCTTTTTCATTTGTAAGTTCCTTAACACTTTCTGACTCCTAGAGGCCCTTCTTTCTGTCCTGTGACTAGATACCTGAGGTTGCTATTTCTTTGTTTTGCTGCATACTTCTGCAACCACATCTGCCTTTGTTGCCAAGCAACAGGATGGTAGAGAAAGAATATAAGCCATGAGGATTCTCTTCACACTCAAGCACTCAATATGGTTCCATTTTCTTGGAGTTTTAGGTTCCTCCTAGCCGTTGCTGGTATCATCACTGCCACAGCTGCTACCTTTGGGTTGCATGGGGGCAGTGGACAAGAAAAGGGGGGTATCCAGAAGATCCCCTGCTCCCTTTACTGCTCGTCGGACCAAAAAAAGAGAAGACTTTTCTTGGAGCCATTTCTGTCTGCACTTAGTGTGCGCTCGAGTTTGGACTGCAATTGAGTCTAGGCTGAGTGGTCCCAGAGGAAGTAAAACTAAGAAACTCACTGCAGGGTTATTGGTACTTCTAGATGTGGTTTCCTCTCTCAGTCCAACTGCTACCGTTTTCAGAGTCCTTAGATAGCTGCTCCATGCATTCTGTTCAGGTTTTTAGTTGTACATATTCAGTGGGAGGACAGGCTAAACTGTGCATTAATTCATTTGTTTTGGTTAAGAATTTTTGATTATCCATGCTGTACTAGGCTTTGCGGAAATGTGAAGATGGATAATCTGTAAGGTGCTTATAGTAGGTCCACAAGTAGTGATGTAGAGGTGGAGGCAGAAAGTAAACATAATTTCATATTATGCATTAATAACGAATAATCGAGTTATTAATCTAATCCTTTTTGATCTATTTCTGCTTCCGGATTTGACTTGTTTGTGACTAAAGGAGGGAAGATCCTGTTTATATTCCTTTTTTTTTTTTTTTTTTTTTTTTTTTTTTTTTTTTTTTTTTTTTACTTTTTAGCCCAAAATATAAGGAATGAAAAGTTTCTGGATATATGTGCACTGGATGAAATTAATACATACTTATACTAAGAATAAAAACTTAAAATAAGAAGAAATAATTTATTATTATATACTTGTTCCTCAGGTCTTAGAAAAATACCCCAATACACCCATGAGTCATAAAGAAATTCTTCAAGTTATCCAGAGAGAAGGACTAAAAGAAATCAGGTGAGTTATTTAAATATTATTAGTAATAATTATAATACTTGATTAGAGTATTTTATAGTATATAGCAGTATACTTTAGTCCCAGGGATTAATTATTTAGTAATAACTGCATTGTAAATTTTTTATTTATTCAGTTGTCAGATTTTTGGATTTTTTAGTCATAGCACAGTTACAAACCCAAAAGTGTTTTAAAAAATTCTTAGACGTAGCTATCTCCACACCCATGCACCTTAATTCTCAGGAAGGCCTGGGGCCATCTTCAAGCCTTCATCTATCAATTCAGGCTTTTGGTTTAACAACCTTAGTCATTAGTAGATAAAAACTACTCTAGTGCAGGGAGAGTTCTAGAAGTAGACAGTCTAGGAAGAAATAACCTTGACCAAAAAGAACAAAATGGGAAAGATATAAAGAGTATATATTTCAAATAACCGTTTTATTATGTTCAAATATAGCATCTTGGGGTCAACCAATATAGGACCAAAGGCAAAACACCCTTTAATTTCTAAGAGCCTTTTTATATTACAGTAGCACTCAGATTGTTCATAATCAAGACTCTTTGTCATCAAGAAATGTTAAAATTATGTTTAGTGTGTTTAAGGCAGAAGTCTGAGAGTCTACATTAGAGATATTTTTGTTAAGGAAAAGTTGCAGTGCTTGTAAACTGCTATTAGTTGTTCTTAGCCAGGGGTAGTATTGTATAACAACCTTAGAGAAAACGTTCAAAATTTGAGGGGTTGTTTTTGATTGTCATAGTGACTGGAAAGGAGAGAGCATGGTGGCCATTTAATGGGCAGGTAACAAGGCTGCTCACTCAGTGTCTTACATTGTGCTGGACAGTTCTTCACGTTGAAGGATTGTTCATTTCAGATGTCAGTAGTCTTCCTATGAGAAATAGTGAACTACGCTGATATATTTGTAAATGGACCAGAATACATTTTTTTGATAACTGGCTATTGCATGTTCCAGATTTTAATTCTCATTTTCTTTTTTTTAACATGAAATTCAATTTGAGATTTTTTTATTGGCATTTCTTTGCCAAGTTTTAAAAATTTTGTTCTGATTTGTGGCCAGATGTTAGTAGGCTGGGAATATATTAGGTTTGCTTTATTAATATAAAATAATGAAGTATAAATTAGTGTATCTCACTTTACATAATGTATGTCCCTGAAAATTTGAACATTTGTAAATTAAAACATGAAAATACATTTGAAGAATTAGCTTTTAAACATTTTTTGTAAATTATTTTAAAAATTTATCAATGACATTCTCAATTTTTATTTGAATTAGATTGCATTTATTAGCTTAAAATTCAAGCACAATACCCATTTAATCACAGATCAATTTGTATAAGGCATTAGTGATTATTGTGACTCTGAGAACAAATTCTGCTAAGTTTTCTAATATCTTTTTATTAATACTGTTCGGTCTTAAAGAATAGGAATGAGCTAGAGATTTCATAAAATTAGACTTGATATACACTAGGGAAATAGGCCAGGAAATCTCTTTATGTTGAGATAAGACTCCATCCATCCCTTAGGTCAAAATGCTAATTGCAGGGTCACCCAGCTCTAATATAGTAAGGCTATGTGAGCTTAAACTTTTCATTTTCATTTCTAGGGAGCAGAAGGACAGTAAATAAAGATTAGTAATTCAAGAACAGAAAAAAGAGGAAGAACTTATTTTAAAAAGTAGGGAGATGGTAGTGTCATAAAAAATGGCTTCTGGCTTCTCTCAGTGACAGCAGTTTACAAGTCCTTGTTCTTGGTTTAACTCTGTTGTTACGGTGATGCAGTTAGTTATGTGACCACAAAGCAGTTTTTCAAAGTTGCCAGTGACTTATATTTTGTCAACTCCATGTGACTTTTAGTTCATGCCGCTCTTACTTCTTAGCATTATTTTCTTAGCTGACTATTTTTCTTCTTGAAACTTTTGTTACCTGAAGCGCCCATAAACATTCCTGCTTTCCTTCCTTCCTCTCTAAGCTTTCCATCTCAGTTTTTTTGCTTATTACCTTCTCTCCAGCTAAAGTGCATTTTGGTTCATTCTCATAGCTCTAAATATCATTTTTAGTTTTTCCCCCAGATATGTAGGGAAGCTGCTTCCCACCTCAGCCTTTGTACATGCCGACCCTTTAGCAAGGAATGTGCTTTCTCTTAACTCTTATTTTTCAGGTGTCAGTTCGAATATGTCTTTTTCAGAGAACGTTGACTGACTTTCTGGTCTAGGTCACATTTTCCTTTTTCAGTTTATTATAGTGTTCTGTGTTCTTCCTTCATAGCTCTTGAGATTTAAAATGATATATTTTTGTGATCTTAAAAAGTCATATAGCTAGCTTCTCTATCACTTATATTAAACTAGCTCCATGAGGTCAGTGACACTTTGCTCTTCTCCTCCCACTTGCCCTATAGTGCTTGGCACCTAACAAGTATTGAAAACCTACTTGTTAATGTATGAAGTGTCAGTGGTTGGAACTTCACATTCAGATGTTCTTATAGCTTATTCTCGTGCTGCTGTGTTGTGTCAGATGGTAGTCTTAAAATCTTTGAAATTTTAGACAGATTATAGAATGAAATAGATACTGTGTTTATTGAAGAATGTGCTGCTGCTTGCAGTTTTATTTTTCTCAGTCCTCAATACATGGATTTCAGCTCTTTTTCTCTTTGTAGTTTTCCCTCTGCTTTCCCATTTTGAAGAATCTCATTTACTTTTGATTATTCCAAACTATATTTATTGTATACTTATCATTTAAGTTGAAGCAGCCCAAACGTCCATCAGCAAATGAGTGGATAAATAAAATTTGGTATATACCTTCAATGAACATTATTCAGCCTTAAAAATGAATGAAATTCTGCTATGTGCTTCATTCTGATGAACCTTAAAAACATGCTAAGCGAAATAAGCCAGACACAAAAGAACAAATATTGTACAATTCCACCTAGATGAGATACTTAGAATAGGCAAACTTACAGAGATAGAAAGTGGAATAAAAGTTACCAGGGGCTGAGAGTAGAGGAGACTACGGAGCTGTTGTTTAATTGGTACAGAATTTTTGGGAGGATGATAAAAAAAGGTTCTGAAAATGGATAGTGGTAATGCTTGCACACATTTTGAGTGTACCTAATGCCACTGAATTGTACACTTAAAAATGGTTAAAATGGTAACTTGTATGTTATATCTATTTTGCCACAACTAACTAATAAAAAAATATTAAAAACAAAGTGATTGGCTGAGAAAGATTGAGAATACTAGTCCCTTTAAAAAGTTAGATGAGATTGAAAATCATTTACCCAAAGTATGTAATTCTGAATGAATTAATTAGAAACATGTATTCTTTAAAAAATATTATAAGATTTAAATTAAATCTTATAAAATGCTCTTTTATAACAATATTTTAGAAAACAGGGAGAAAAAAAGGCCCTCAAATTTTTCCTCTTACAATAACTTATGATTTCATGTCTTCTATTATTTTTTTCTTTTTATTTACATCTAAGTGCACCCATTTCGAAGATAGTTTAGAGTTTCCCAAAGAAGTCATAGGGAAGAAAGAAGATACAGATTGTGTTGTTTCAGGCGAAAGAGTGTCTTATTTTCTCCTGACTTGAGTCCATGCTTCTTCCTACCATACAGACTATGCCATTGGTCATGAAGTTTCAGAGGCAGTTCAAACCCCAGTCTCCCAAATATACTCATAGAGCTATTCCCGCGTAGCTTCGTGGAGCTGTTCTTGGTTTGGGGGCATTACTTTTTATTTTTTCATTAACTTTAAAAAATTTTTTTAAATGTTTTCTGCAGTCTTTGAGCTATACAGTTCTGTAGTTCTCAAGGTCCAGGCAGTAGACAGAAGCTACATGGTAATTTGAAAAGGGAAGTTATTAAGTTAACTGGTTATTAACTTATTAACCAGAAAATGACTATTAAAAGGTAAAGAGAACACAAAAGAATACAGTAATAGCAGATACAGAGGGCAGCTTGTACCTCTAGGGCTAAAGCAGTGTGCCCCAGGAAAGAATAACTTTTAAGGAGGCCCCTCCATGTCCTTAGGTTACAATTCAGATCTCCATGGAGAGGTTGGGCTCTGGTCCAGGGATGACAAAGTTCATGGTGCTGTAGCCTGGGGACACAGCATGGGAAACCGCCTACTGGGTACTAGAAGAACTTGGTGAGAAGCTTCCCGCTGGGCACCTGTCCAGCTCACTCTGAAATGCCAGCTGAGGCACCAGCAGAAATTTCTGGGAAGCCACCCACAGACGTTCTGTTGAACCTTGCTGAAGGGTGCATGCCATTGAGTGTCCCTCATTTGCTTGGTGTGCATGCCAGAAGTGCAGGCAGGCAAGAAGAAAGAACACACTAAAACCAGAAAGCAAAGCCCCCCCACCTTCTGCATTTCTGCAGTGACCTCAGCACTCTACTGACAAAACTTAACGTGGAGCCAGTTGGCAGAGGAGGGTTTATAGGGTCCAGCTCTGCTATCACAGAGAAGGGAAGGGAAGGTTGGATTTAGAGTTGAAAGTCAGTAAATTGGTAAAGGGTACAGAAACCTTTAGTAGTTTTTCCACAGAATAATGGCGATGATTGATCCTATGTACCACTTTTGTTTACTTGATTTCTTTCCATCTGTACCCCAGCTAAACTGATAACACGCCACTATTCTCTGTGTAGGTTCTTAGATTTCTCACTCTTACTCTGAACATCAAGCAATTTTATCTGTCTTTTTATATTTAAAGTGGTTTTTTTATGAATAGCATATCGTTTTTGTCATGATTAGATTTAGTCTACCATCTTCCCCCACTGCCTTCTTTTGAATTATTTGAGTGTCTTGTAGTATTCCATATTTTATTTTTTGACTCTGGCTATATCTATTTATTTGTTTTTTAAGTGGTTGCTTTAGAGATATATACACCCAAACCTTTCATTGACTTAGAGTTAATATTTTACTGCTTTAAATAAAATGTAGAAGCCTCAGAACCTCTGCTTGTCCTCTTTATTATTACAGTTGTCATAGGCGTTATATGTCATACATGGAATTCCCCACCAGCCAGTGTTACTGATTTTTCTTTCCAGTCGTAAATGGTTCAAGGACTAGCAGTGTTTATCCTGATGTTTACCATTTCTTTTGCTCTTTCTTCTCTAAAGTTCCTCATTTTCCTTTAGTATTGTTTTCCTTCAGCCTGAAGAATTTTCCTTTTAGGAGTTCTTTTAGAGCATGTCTGCTGCTGATGAAGTGTCTTAGTTTTCCTTCACCTGGAAATGTCTTTTTGTTCGTTTGATTTTGCCTTTATTTTGAAGGGTTTTTATTATTATTTATTTTTATTTTTATTTATTTTTTTGCTGGAAATTGAATCTGTTGGTTCTTTTTTTTCCAGCACTAAAAATGTTGCTCTGCTGCTTCCTTCTGGCTTCCATAGTTTGATGAGAAATCCATGGTTGTTTGAGTCATTGTTTTCATATAAGTAATAATTTGTTTTCTCTGATTGCTTTCAAGATAATTTCTTTATGTTTATTTTTCAGTAGTTTGATTTTTAAAGATCATGCTCAGTAAATAAACACTTGCCAGATTGAATTTCTACCTCTTTGAGAGGGGTCTTCTTTACACCTGATTAGTAATAATACATTTACTTATGAACAAAATAATCTCTCTCCATGATATTTAAGTATGTTTTAGCTCACCTCATACCAAAAACAAATCCCATCACCTAATTTTCCCCACGTCTTCTTATGTAAAAGTATACAGCAGGGGAACTAAAAGTCAACATTCTCTACTACTTTTCAGCAGAAATCATTTTCCTTGCAGAGTAGGTCATTTGACTATTTGCCAAGCTGAATTACCTTGAGGTGATTTCATTAGAAAGTTCAGTTTAAGAATGAAGAACATTATTAAATTGATACCATATATACACAAGGTTGGCTGTTACCTTTGAGCCTGGCCTGCATTTTCTTTGTTAGCTAGTTGCAGTCTCTTTCAAGCCCGCAAACCTGGTTGGGATATCAGAAAGGACTAATAATGAAAAAACAAAATGCTTGGACATTGACAGAAAAGAGTATTCTTATCCATTGTTACTCAGCTTCACAATGAGTTCTATTATGGATCAAAGGGAACCTACTAAACCTTAGGGTCCATAGCTGATGGCTTTATGATGGCTCCTTAAAATTGAAATGCATGGGAAGAATATTAAAGAACAGGATAATATTCATTGTATCCATATTTAACTCTAAACTGCTGTAGCTTTTACTCTGGCACATAATTAGGGTACTTGTAACTGTTAACTGAAGTGGTTTGACTAGCTGAAGTTAATTGTGTATTGTTAGACACTGATATTTTGGACTAACATGTAAATTTTAAAGAATAAATTAATGTTTATGGCAAGGTGGGGAGGGTACAAATTTTAAGAATTGTGAGTATTGCTGGGAGGGGAAGAGAGAGTTTATTTTTTGGCTTTATTCTTGCTTTGTAAAGAAAAATTAAAAGCTTTTTTTTTCCCTTCTTTTATTTTCTTGGGGTGCATTCCAACTCCAGAAGGTAAGAACTATTATTTTATTCTAAAGAACTATTATAAAATTATAAAGCACTTTTTTATAAATTTAATTGAATTTACCTTTGGGTGCATGATTTTTACTTAGAAAAACTAATTAATCTAGAAACTAAGTGAGAGTGATATTGCTATGCAAATGTTTATTACATGTATTTTTTTTTGTTTTTGAAGTTTGTAATCATTTGGTCATAATTTTAGAAACTCAGTCTACATTTAGTTTTATTAAAATCATCGTTTGACATACTACCATTGGGGTACCTAATATTCTGTCGATTAATAAATGAAAATATTTGAGAGATTGGAAGTGTGTGAGCTAACATTTGCTGTCGACTAATGAAATATTGCATTATTTTTTTTGCTGTTTTTCTGACTTATAAAATGTCATGCTGTTTTCTTTTGTCCTCTGTGGTTTCAGATGAGAAATCTGTTTTTTGAATTAATGTTTCCCTATAGGTAATGTGTTGTTTCTCTCTGACTGCTTTTAGAACTTTTTTTTTCCCTTCCTTTTTTTTAGTGTTCAGAAATTTAATTATGACACATCTTGGTGTGTGGGTCTGCGGACTTTGAGTTTATCCTATTTAGATTCACTGAGTTTCTTGACTATGTACATTTCTTTTTCACCAAATAAAGGAGGTTTTCGACTGTTAATTCTTTGAATACTTTCTTTCTCCTTTTCTACTTGGGCTCTGATGATAAGAACTTTGATTTTTTTGGTTATTATCCCACAACTTCCTGAGATTATGTTAATTTTTTTTAGTATTATTGTCCCTCTGTTCACACCAGATAAATTTCATTGATCTGTTCTTAGAGTCATTGATTCTGTCCTCTGTGATCAACATTCTACTGTTGAGACCATTTAGCAAGATTTTACATTTCTTATAGTACTTTTCAGTTCTATAACTTCTGTTTATTATAAATTCTCTATCTTTGCTGATATTTGCTGTATTTTCCTGTGTTTCAAGAGAATTTATTAATGCTTTTCAAAACATTTTTATGACAGCTGTTTTAAAATCCTTGTCTTATAATTTCAACATCTTCCTCGGTGTTGATGTCAGTTGATTGTCTTTTCTTATTTAGGTTGTGATTTTCCTGCTTCTTAGTATGATGGGTGATTTTTCTATTGAATTCTGGATATTTTAGCTATTATGTTAGGAGATGTTGGGTCCTATTAAGCTTAAATCTTTCATTTAAGCAGGGAATCACACTGCTTACCTAGAGAGTCTTAGATGTTTCTGGTGGCCTGGGGTTTAATAATAATTTAATTTTCAGGGCCTATGCTGTGCATTTGGTCTTCTTCTTTTATTTGTTGACACAAAGGCTCCCAGTGATCTTGCTGCTGCTTTCTGAGGTGGTGGAAAGAGTTTCCACAGGCCAGGCTGCCTTATGTGGGGGAAGAGGGAGTCTCCAGCCTATGGGAACAGAGAGGCTTCCTGGGTCAGGTGCTTGTGTTGGGACCCTTCTCGCTTACGCCACCTGGCTGTCAGCATCTCAGGGGAGTAGACTGGTTAGTCTCAAGCCCACAAGGACAAAAGAAGATTCCTGGTCTGGGCTGTTTCTTGAGGTCTGATCCTATTTGTTGGTACTTTCATGCCTCTCCTATTTTAGTCTTTTTTTTTTTATGCTTGAGGTAATATAACTCACAGTCAAAGCCGTTTAATTATATAAGCTTTACCATAATTCTGAGTTACTTCTGTGACTTGGAAAATGCCAGGAATTGGTAAAATGAAAGGATCAGTTGACGTCTTCAAAACTGAATCATGGTATAAGTGGCTATGTCAAGACCAACAGTTCTTGTTCAAAAGAAGAAAATAATTGTAATAAATAGCTTTATTCTTCAGATTTATAAGCTGTGTTGCTAAATGAACAAGAAATGCCTAATAGGACAAAGATACAAAATTTCGACTTCTTATTTATTGATATACTTACATCTGTTGAATTTTATTCTCTCTCCAGCGCTTTCAGAACTATGTCCGTGCCTTATATTGAGAAGTATTCTATTTTTACTTTCTGTTTTTCACACTAATACTTCTTTTACCCCAAATAGTATGTCCTCATATGCAGACATCTGCACCTCTTTAGTTCAGTCCATGCTGTTTAGGAACTCTGCCCAGCCAGTTAAGAAATGTTAGCATCTTGATCTGCTGAAATAAAGGCCGTTGATATTTCTTTATGTGCAGTAGTTACAGAATGACCTTTCTTAGAAGCATTAGGTTTCTCTTAAAGTCTGCTTTGTCCTTTTTATTACTTATTTCTCATAAGATTGAAAAGCAGGGTGCTGTTAGTGAACCAATAGTGGAGATGGCCATGGACTAAGATAAGATTCAGGTACTTTATGCATTTGATCTATTTAATCTTAAACCCTCTGAAGTCTTTATTTCACAATTAAAGCCATTGAAGCAGTGAGAAATCACGTAGTTAGAGATAAAACCTGAACCCATATCTGTCTGGCTCCAAATATAAGTGCTGCTTCTGTTGCCTCACTGTTGAGTGGAATCAGGAGATTAGATAAAGCTCTTAATGAACCATGTTGTGGTTTTCCTTAGGTAAAACGTTATGATGTTCTCTAAGGTCCTTCTATACCAAGAATTTGTGATTAACCTAAATAAAATGGAACCTTGTTTTTCCATATATTTACTTAAAACAATCACTGGACTTGTTTTTTTTTTCCCTTTCAAATGGTTGTGCTTCACATCTTACTGGTAGTGGGCAAACTATGCCTTTTTAAAAAACGATAGTGAGAAAAAGACAGTAATGGGAAGATAGAGTGAAGATTTATTAAGAAGTAGAGAGAATATACAAGAAAAACTTCCAAAGAATCTTTTTTTATTGCTACCTTTCTCTCCAGGCTATTCCTAGATTACTCTCGTATTTGTTTCGCACTCTTTTGCTGGTCTGTTAATCCAGACCTCTCATTTTGGGGTCCAGCTGGGCTGGCTTCTCCAGAAATGCCTGTTTAAAAATTTCTTCTTCACACCCTTTTCCCCTCTCTAATGGTTTCACTACCATTTGTTTCATGGTATGTTTGTGGAGGAAAACAGTTTGAAGACTCTAATTCACTAAAGTACAATGAGTTAGATGCTACTTTTTACATTTAAAATCTACATTTGTTATTTCTTTTTGAAGAGTGGATTAGTTGTTAACCCAAATGGACTTCTTGTTGGAAGAATTACAGGTATATGACCAATGGAAAACAAGTAAAATGTTTTAATGAAAGAGTTTATAATAATATAAAAATTTTCAGTGAATTTAAAACCTACCAAGTCTATTTATAGTGATTCCTAAACTCACTATTTCCCAACACGAGGGTGCTGGTGAGTTCAGTTTTGTTCTGTGTGCTGAGAGGTAAGCATTCCATAAAAATCAGTTCTTGGTTTTAAAGTTATTTAGTGCAGAATTTTTAGTTTGTATGTGGATAATGATTATTCTGTGTGTGTGTGTGTGTATGAATAAGTGAGTGTATCATGTGATTAAAGATTCTTAAAAGTTTATTATCTTTTTACATTTAAAATTGACCTGAAATAAAGCATTCAGGCATCTCTTTGGGGAACTAGATGACTCTACATTTCTTTTAACCTTGAAACTCTGAGTCTATTATTTAATCCTATTGAAATTCAAGGGATTGAGCTTTGAAGGATAAATATAGAGTGTATAATAGTTCAGTCAGGGATAGGGAAGCTGATTAAGTCCTAGTTTTGACGAGGCTATTCTGTAGGAGGGTGTACAGAAAAAATGAACAAGAGATTGGGATTGAAAAAGAGTTTAGACTGGGTAATCTACTATTGCAAGGGGGAATATCTTTAGGATTAAATAAATTAGGTTGATGAAGTCTCTTAAGGCTCTTTATCAAAGGCTCAAAATGGGGGCAATAAAGTATTGGAGGATAGTGGTAAATTTTGAGGTTGGACTGTAAAAGTTTATTATATTAAATTTCTTTAGATTGGTTGCAGAAAGAGATGCTAATGAGGAGAGACCAAAAATCTCAAAGGCAGTAGTAGACTTCAGGGTTTCATAAAGTACTTGAAGGACTGGCATATGGAATAATGAACAAATAATGTCAGTCTCCCTGCTACCCCCCAATTATAAAGGTAATTTATTGCAAGGTCATTTTGGAAAATTCAAACAGTTCAGAAAATCACAAAGAGGAAGGAAAGATCCTCCCAGATTTTTCCACTGTGATAACCAATGATTTCCAGCATGAAATCAGGAGTTATAAGAATACATATTTGGCTTAGCTTCAGGAACAATTTGTGAATAATTGGAAATGCTTGCAGACATAGTGAGTCTCCACCATGTTATATGCTTGTGTGAAAAGATTAGACGATTACCTGTTTGTGAAGTTTTAGGAGAGGATATAAGCATCTGTAAGTAAATGAACTAGATAACCTATGAAGCTCCTTGTCAACCTATGGATTTATCTGATTCTTGTCTATAGGAGGTTGCATCAGAGAGATGATTGTGTAAACTGGGAGTAAGATAAAAATGTTTAAAAGTTGTAGGATGTTATTTGACTCAGCAGTTCTACTTTTGGGTATACGCATAAAAGAATAGCAAACAGGGACTCGAATAGATATTTTACACCAATGTTCATGGCAGCATTATTTGCAATAGGCGCAAAAGATGGAAACAGTCCAAATGTCCATTGATGGATGAATAGATAAACAAAATGTGTCATATACATTCAGTGGAATATTATTTAGCCTTATAAAAGGAAATCCTGATATGCACTACAGTATAGATGAACTTTGAAGATACACTCAGTGAATAAACCAGCACAGGAGGACAAATATTGTATGATTCTGTTTATATATGGACCTAGAGTAGTCATATTGATAGAGACAGGGAGTAGAAAGGTGGTTGTCAGGGGCTAGGTCTAGGGGAGTTCTTTGATAGATACGGAGTTTCAGTTTTGCAAGGTAAAAAGAGTTCTGGAGCTTAGTTGTGTAGCAGTATGAATGTACTTAAGTATAAGTGGACTGTACACTTTGAAATAGTTAAGATGGTAAATTTATATTAATCTATATTTTACCACAATAAAAAATGTAGGATTTTGTTATTATTTGAGTCAGGCACAGTTTTATTTACTGTGGGAGAAACAATTATTGTGTTTTATTAGTAGGAAATTATAGAATATCTACCTAAGTCAGAGGGGATGAGCAGAGGTACTTTACATTTTCGTAGAAGGTAGTGAATGTTTATTTTGCCCTATGCGATTTAAAATCTAGGCAGTGATATAAGGTTGTAGACATGAAGGATAAGAATATGAATTTTTATTAATTTCTGCGTGCAATGTGATAATACAGAATTGGAATAACAACTGAGTAATTCTTTTAAGACTGCCAGCAAGGCCCTTTAGAATTAGGAGGGCTATAGATGAGACTAAACAAGCTAAAGATTTTTGCTGAGAGTTGCTGGACCTTGTATATTTATAAACACTGTTACAGACTTTACTTACAGTTTTAATTTGTAATTTCAAGCTCCAGAAAGAAACTAAAAGTGAAAGAAATCAGTAGTGAAATTGTCAAGACTTTCAATGGAGAGATTAGGCATGATTAGTTACAGAAAAACTTATCAGTTATTTTTTGCAAGAGAGCTCTTTCAAAAACTGTACCAAATTATAAAACATTAAGAATGAACATTTTACTGCAAGTACTACTGTATGTACAGGTGAATATATTCTTATAATCCAGGAGGATTGGTCACTGTCAGATAAAAAGCTTAGTAAGTTTTAAACCTAAATTTCTGATTTTGTTCAGTTCTTGAGTGATAGCAAAATTGCAAATGTGGCTGAAGTTTTCGTACTACTGCACATTTACAATTCGTACTAACTTGCCTCATCTCTCTGGTGGGAAAGAAATGTCAGTTAATCATAAACTAAATATACTATAGTGTATATGTATGTACTAGGAAGTAGAGGCCATTTCATTTGGCTCTGCTCAGTCTCAGTTCAGTTATTTTTACAGTAAAATACAAGAATGTGTGCTAATGGAAACTTCCACTTCCGTTTTTATATCAATGACAGTTACCATTGTGCTGTTATATGACAGCTCTCTGGTAAATGTTCAGTGAATGAAAAACCAAGTTAGCTTCTTTTCCTCATTGTCAATTTTTTTTTTACAGTAGAAAAGACAAGTTTTATTAGAAGGGAAAGTATATTTTTAGACGTGGAAGCGGGCCTGAGCAAGAGAAGCATAGCTCAAAAGGCCCGCATTGTCATTAAAAAAAAAAAAAAAAACTATTGAGACATAGTTTATATACCATAAACTTCATTTTAAATGTACAATTCAGTGATTTTAAGTAAATTTACTGAATTGTGCAGTGCAACCATTGCCATAGTCAAGCTTTAGAATATTTCTGTCTCCTCAATAAGATTCCTCATTCCTGTATATAGTTAATGGTTGTTCCTACTGCCAGCCCCTAAATTACTTTCTGTCTCTGTAGATTGGCCATTTCTGGACATTTCGCATAAATGGAACCATGTAATATGTTGTCTTTTGAGGTTAATCTGTATTACACTTTTTATCAGTACTTCATACTGTTTCATTGGTTCATGTGGTTTTTATAGACTTTTCTTACACTATTTGTATTCTTAGCTTTTTATTCAACTTTTTAATACAGACTTTAAGAAAAGTTGCAGAAGTAGTACAAAGAATTTTTATATAACTTTCATATAGATTCTCCAAATGTTAACATTTTATATACTACTTTATCATTCTGTCTACCTATCTACCTCCTTCCTTTCCTCCCTCCCTGGTGTTTCGAAATGTCTGAGGTTAAGTTGTAGACATGATGCCCCACCTTTAAACATTCCAGAGTGTATATTTTCTAAAGAGAAATATATTTTTTTACATAACCACAGTGCAAGTATCAAAAATCAGGATATTGACATTGATATTACTATCAAATCAACAGACTTTAGTCAATTTGGTAATTCCGCTGATGTCCTCTTGATCCAGGATCACACATGTTCATTTTCATTGAGTTTTTGTGTTGCTAGGTCTCCTTTAATCTGAAAGCATTCTTTAGTCTTTGTAATAACCTTGAAATTTTTAGAGTGCAGGCCAGCTATTTTGTAGACTGTCAGTTTGGATATGCCTGATATGTTCTTATGATTAGATTCAGGTGCATTTTTGGCAGGAATTTCACAGAAGCGGTATGTCATTTTTACTAAATCATATCAGGAGGCACTGTTTTCAATTTATTCCATTATCGGTGTTGATAACTTTGGCCCCTTGGTTTATGTGATGTCTGCCAAGTTTCTTCACTATAAAGGTATAATTTTTTCTTTTGTAATTAATAAGCATTTGTGGAGGGAGAGATACTTCAAGACTATGTATGTAGATCTCATTGTACCTTTTGGCCCACTGGTTTCAGCACCTTATTATTAGTTATCTATTGCTACTTAACAATATTACCACAAACTTAGCTTTAAACAACACACATTTATTGTCTCAGTTTTTTTGTGTGTCAGAAATCTAGGCACGGCTTTACTGGGTCTTCTGCAAGGCTGCAATCAAGGTGTTGGCCAGGGCTGGGTTCTTGTCTAAAGGCTTATGAAGCTCAACAGGTTGTTGGCAGGATTCAGATCCTTGGGGCTTATCAGGCTGAGGTCCTCAGTTCCCAGCTAGCTTTTGGCTAGAGGCTGCCCTGAGTTCTTTGCCACTTGAGCCTCCCCAACCTACATGCTTCCTCAAAGTCACCTCTCAAGGACACTGTAATCTTATGTAACAGTCACTGAAGTAACATCCCACTACATTTGCTGCATTTTATTGGTTAGAAGCACACAGGTCCCACCTATTTTCGGGGGGGGGGTAGCCGGCGGGGGTGGGGGGGAGATTGCACAAGAATGTGAGTACCAGAGTGTGGGGCTGACTGAGGGTCATCTTAGAGTATGTCTGCTGCAACATCCATTGATAATACTTGCTTGAAATATGGTTGCCACATAGGTGATTTTCTAATTCCATCATTTCTTCTATATTTGTTCATTAGAATTCTACTCAGCAAATTCTCTTCCACTCATTGATTTGTTCATTTATTTATATCAGTGTGAACTCATAGATTGTCTTATTTTCATAGATTATCTTATCTTATTCTCTGGGTTATTTTCTACTATAATTTATTTTATTGCTTGAGAATAAGTAGCAGTTTAGTCCCTACACAAACATTATATTAAGTGAAGTCTTTATTTAGCATGGATATCTCGGCAGTTGTAAGGTATAATGAATCATTTGTGAAATATACTTTAGATTAAAGGTAAATTTTAACACATAAGTTATTTTGTCATAGGTTTGCAAAAGCCTTTGTAATTCTATTTAAAAATATACTTCAATATAACAAGCTTTAAAGTTATCAAATGTGATTGCTTTTCTGTTGATACTCTAAGTAAAAAGTATTTTTTCCCCTAAAGTCATTACTATATAATTGAAATGATTAAAAATTTTGGTGATATGATCTAAACATACTCATTCTAAAACCACTAGATCTTCCTGCCTTCGTCTTTGGCTTATCTCTTGATCTTTGAATGTTACGTATAGGTATCCCCTTTCTTTATATTTGTGGGCATTTGTGACTGACTCTCTTTGAGTATGTCCCTTCTTGTACTTGGTCAACAGATAGCTTGCTGTTCATTTCCTCTTTGAATGGAAGTCTTTCACTTCAATCTAAATACAGTTAGTTTCCTTCTCTTACCTGCAATTCTAGTTTTTGTTTTGTTTTTAATAGCTTGCCCTGTGACAAAGGAAGTGATTCCGAAAAAGAGCCTTACTCTTTCAGAAGTTACACTGTTTTGCGATTCATGTACTTTTGGACTATTTACTTTAATATTTTGTAAAAGTGATACCTGATAACACCCCCCTAAACAAACCACAAAGTTAATAATGAAAGAAATGTACAGTGGAAAAAGAATTCTGTAATTCAACAACCAAAACCATTGTTTATTGCATTCAATTGAAGAAACTAAGAAAATTGATAGGCATCAGTTTTTTCACGGAAGTATATTAATACGTTTTATTTACTTCATTTAGGTTATTAATTCCTAAATGATCTCTGACATTGAAGGAAAAGAAAATAGAAAAATTCTGAGGGTGTGGTCATTTTTAAAATGAAAGTTGAAAAAATAGAAAACATTTACATTTCTCTTATTATCTTATTGCAACTGTTTACCTTTCCCCCCTTTTAAACCATTTATCCATTCCTGATTGTTTATTTTGGTGCATTTCTTTGTTGGCTAGATTTAAATTTATGGGTGATTCCCCCCCCCCCCGAGTTTTGGGCTCACTAATGTCTTTCTTTTGCTTCTTTGTTTGAGTGATGTCTTCTTGGCTAAATATACATTTTTTTTTGGTTAACTTTTCTTAAGGACTTTGTTTACTATCTTTTGGTATTGAGTATTGTTAAGAGAGCAGTTGTTCCTAGTTATACTAGTTATAACTAGTTCCTAGTTATACTGGGCTTATTTTTATTGGTCAGTTTTTGCTGCATAACAATGTCAAAATAACAAAAAATAGTTCCTTTTTTTCCTCATGTGTTTAGATTTGCTGGGATTCAGTTATTGTTGCCGCGGCTTGGCTCTAAGCTGTGGGTTGTTCTCTGTTCTGGAATCAGTGGCCTGTTGTCAGGGCAATTTCAGGAGTTAGCTAAATATGCAAGCACATTTTAGCTTCTGTTTCTGTCATGTCTATAATTTCATTGACTAAATCAAGTCTTGTAGCCAAGCCCAGGAAAATACAGTTCACTTACACTAATGTACTGCAAGGTGACATGATGGAGGGAGTAGATGATGAATTAAAAACCAATTTAATTTAAAACTTTTGCTTTTCATGCCTAGATCTTGGCTAGATTCTTAATCCTTAAATTTCAAGATTTAGAAGAAAATCAAGGTAAATGTTTCTGAGTATTTGAGTACTTAAGTTAGTCTGTACAGATTTAAGTAGCGCCTTTGCTTTTTCTTATGTGTTACGTGTCATTGAGTTGGCTGTGACTTCTGGTGACTTTATCATTGAATGATGTTCACAATATCTTGTCCTCAATAGCCCTGCTCAGCTCTTACAAACTCATGCCTGTGGTTTCTTTTACGGAGTTAATCCATTTCATGTTTGGTCTTCCTCTTTTCTTCTATTTTCCCCCCAAATTATTGTCTTTTCTAAAGAACCCTGCCCTCTCATGATGTGCCTAAATAGGATGGTTTCAGTGTTATCATTTTTGCCTTCGTGATGTTTCGGCTTAATTTATTCGGGACTCATTGGTTCAATCTCCTGGCAGTCCAGGGTATCCGTAGGGCTCTCTCCAACACCATATTTCAAATGAATTCATTTTTTTCCTGTCTGCCTTCTTCACTGTCCTCCTATCCGTAGATACTAATTGGGAGCATGAAGGTATGAATAATCTTAACCTTGGTCTCTAATGACACATCTTTGCTCTGAGTGATCTTTCCTAATTCTTCCATTGCTGCCCTCTGAGTCTCAGCCTTGTCTTGATTTCTTGGCTGCAGTCTCCATTTGAATTGATGACTGAACCAAGGTAAGCAGTATCTTTAACAATTTTAATGTCTTTATTGTCCATATTAAAGTTGTGTATTTCTTCTGTCGTCATGACTTTTGTCTTCCTGATATTCAAATGCAGTCCTGCTTTGGCACGTTCTTCTTTCACTTTCATCACAAGTTTCAAATCATTATTACTTTCTGCCAGTAAGTTGGTGTCACTATCTTAAGTTATTGGTATTTCTGCCATCAGTTTCACTCTTCCTTTCTCTGAGTCTGGCCTAGTTTTTCATATGATATGTTCTACATAAAATTTAAATAGATAAGGAGATAAAATGCATCCTGTCTGACCCCTTTGGCCACAGGAAATCATTCTCTCTCTCCATATTCTGTCTGACAGTGCATCAGGACAGTTGAATACTAAAGCATACACATTTCTTTCAGAGCAACCTATAGCTTTTCCTGATCAACAGTCAGAGGCTTTACTGTAGTCTATAAAATAGACTAACCTCCTGAAATTTTTGGAGCGCTCCAATATCCAGTGAACACACACAATTAGATCTTGAGTGCCTCTTCCTTTTATGAATCTGGCTTGAACAACCAGCATTTATTTCTTGTTCCATTTAAGGTAGAAATTCTCTTCTAGTTCTTGAATATTCTGGCAGTGGTCTCTTGTTTTCCTTTCCTTCTTGTTGACCTCTTTACATTGATTATTATAATAGTTCTCTTTGCTTTTTTCTTGATAGTCTGCATTTGTCACCTTTTGCTTTTGCCTGTCTCTAACAATTTTTAGTGTTTCTTCTGTCATCCATCTCAGTTTTTCTTTTTACCTCCCGCATTGTTTTCCCTAATAATATTTCTAGTTTCAGTCCACAGTTCTTCTGGTTCTTGGTCAGTTAAAGTTATCAGTGCAAATCTGTTTTTTTTTTTAAGTGGACTTTTAATTAATCAGCAATGTTATTTACATTATATTTTGGCACTTGATTCTTCTAGTGTTCTTCAGCTTTACTCTAATGTTTGATATTAACAGTTTGTGGTCAGTACCACAGTCTGCCTAGTCTTGCTTGGGGAGACAGTACACCTTCTCCATCTTCTGCTTCTAGGTACATAGTCTGATTTCTGTGTGGGCCACCTGGTGATGTCTGTGTATACAGTTGCCTGTTCAGTTGTTTGAAGCTTGTTTGCAACAAGTTGTTGACTTTACAGAAATCTCCACGCCAATCTCTTGCTTCATTTCTGACCCCAGTCCAAAATTTCCAGCAACATTTGATTCTGCTTTATTTCTTACTTTTTGCGTTCTAGTCACTTAGAATTTTATCAGCACTTCTTGTTTGGGTATGTGATCGATTTCTTGGATACTTGCATAAAAGCTTTCAGTTTCATCTTCAGCCTCTAATAGGAGCATAGACTTGAATGATGGTTATGTTAATATGCCTTTTCTTACATTATCATTATTATCATCTTATCATTTTATCTTATTCATAAACAATATTTTCTCATTGGTAGGAGAGATTTGTTACCTTTGAATATTCTCCTGTACTTATCTTCTGTTTCTCTTTCATATCTGTCAGTTTGAGTGCTTTGACCTGGGTATTTTTTTTATCAGTTAAAATATTTTTAGTTGTAAATAACAGGAAATGCAATATAAATTGGCTTGGATATTAAATTACTCATGTAACATAAGTGTAAAAAAAACAGGCAAAACTTGATTTAGGTATCCCGGCAGTTGGATCAGTTTCTCAGCTCTGCTTCCTTCATTTTTGTTCCATTTTCATCAGGCTCATCCATCATACTTTCAGGATTACACTTGCAGGTCCTGGAGCCTATATGCTTTTGGGTTCAAATGTAGAAGAAAAGAGAGAATCTGCTTCCCAGAGAGATTAAATGAAATCACACATTGAATGTGTGAATTTAATCACACATTAAATTGTTTTCATTACAATATACGTAGTTATAAATTATATGTATTTAGAAGAAGTGTTGGTTTTTATTCAATATTAGAATAGCTTCCTCAAACAAAAGACATTAAGGCTGAAATCTTTAGAGTGAATTGGAGCTTGCTAGGAGAAAAGGTGTGGGTAATCATTGCAAGCCAAAGCATTAGCTCCTGCAAAGACCAAGCAGTCAGAAGAATTATAAGTTTCGAAATTGAAAGAAGGCTAGGACACAGGCAGTGTGAGAGAATGGTCGTGGTTAGATCATATTGATAACTCGGGACTTTATTCTAAGATACATTATGACATCATGGATGAAATTTAAGCTGGGCAGAGGTTCATGATTGTATGTGATTTTTTTTTTTTTTTTGGTATCTTTTTAAAAGTCACTTGACTTCAGAGTGGGAAGTTGATGGGGGTGAAGGTGAAATTGCTATCGCTTGAGGTAGGTAACACTGGAACACCACGGGAGTGGAGTCGAGAAGCAGGTTGTTAAAGGTCACTACTGCAGTTCCTGAATCTCTTTTCTGTGACTTACCTTTGTCCCTAATTACAAAATAGGTGGTATTACTTCCATTATGAACTGGAGACGAGAAAATCTTTTGGGATTGAGAAAATTAAGATTAAGTATATTTAAAATGACTCGCTCAGGGCCATAATGAGCTCTGAATTCAGACTGGTATGAATACATAAACCTAGTTCTTTTTTGCCATGCAAGTGCTGATGTCTCCTTTTATGAGTTACTATTTTTGCTTCATCTGAACAGCATAATCATAGAATTCAGGTCTTTCAACCCTACAAATTACTGCCTGGGAACTTCTTTTACTGCAGAGAGAATGAAATCAGGCTATATGACTGTTCTTGGGCCTTGTATGTGAAACACCTGAGTATTTTTCCTTATGTGAGCTGGATTCAGCATAAACTTAGAGTGTCATGTTTGTTCCTTTCCTTAAAAGAACATCCTTCTCTTCCACTTCTTCAACTCCGATCTCTTGAGCATGGACAAGAAAAATTATAAGCTTTATTGTCTCATGATAGTTATGGAATCTTTTGAGGTATTCTTGCTTCAGCTGCTTCGGCTGTTAGGACTTCCTCCATATCATGTTTACAGTTGACCCTCAAACAACATGGATTTGAGCTGTGCAGTCCACTTTATGTGTGGATTTTTTCAATAAGTATCTGTACTATTTTTGATCTGCGATTGGGTGTCTGTGGATATGGAGGTCTGACGCTGTGCATTGATCTACACCATTTTTTATAGGGGATTTTGTATCTGCGAGGGTCCTGGAACCAATCCCTGCATATAGCAAAACTTAAGTATTGGGAAGTAAAACGTTACACGTGGATTTTTGACTGGTAGGGGGGGGGAGGGAAGTCAGTTCCTCTAACCCCTACATTGTTCAAGGGTGAACTAGACTACATTGGTATTGATCTCCTTAGTACCAGGGTTTATATCACTCATGCAGATGATGCCTATATCTTCAAGTTACTCAGTTATTTTTATTTAGGTAATTCCAGAGTTACTTCCCTCGAAGATATATTCCTGCCGTTATGATCAATGTGTCTTATTTTTACTTCTCTGCCATTGCTTAATTAAAATTAAACATTGGATTCTCTTTTTGTAATTTTTCTGAAATAAAAATCTAAATTTTTGTCTTAAATGGTACAGTGTTCTGTATATCTTGAGTTTTTCAAAACTTTCTTATTTCCTTCAAAGGAAAATTATACCCAGACTTGCAAGGAAAATATTATGATGGTATCTGTATCTCTTTCACCACATCTTTTTACCAGATGTGTGTGCCATTTACTTTCATTTTATGGGTTTTGCTATTAAGGGTTTTATTGGTTTAGTTTGGGTTGGGTTTTGTTTTGTTTTGTTTTGGTTCTGGCACCCAAACCCTAAACCAGATTGTTTGTATCTCTCTGACTTAAAGCACTTTGTATATACAGGTCTATAATCTATTTCATAATCCCCAAATTCAAAATGCTTAAAAAAGTTTTTCCCATACAATTGTTACCAAAACACATTTGACAACACTTCTCCTGAACTGACATGAAACTGTTTGTAATCTTTGTTTACCCCACTTAGTGTGACCTATTCCTAATTAAATTGTATTTGATTTTGGGATGCTGGTGGTAGTATATCACATATATGTATTGTGTTACCTATCTAAAATCCGGAAGATTTTTATGTCTGAAATATTTGGCCTTCAGTTTGCATCAGGGATTGTGGACTTGTTGTATGTCAGTAGCACTGATTAAATTGCAGCGTGCTTTGGTTACTTATTCCCTTGTCTTTTCTCTTTTAGATTTTGAAAACTTTCTAAGAAAGCTTTCCCCTTTAGATCCACAGACTCTAGTTTATTGGCATAAACAGGGTGGATACTTAATATTGAAATTGAATACCATTAATTGGGACAAACTTTTACCAGATAGGTTATTGAACTACACATTATAGCATGTTTTTGTTTGTTTTTTGTTTTATCACTTAGTTATATGTTCTTTTTAAGTGGTCACCTTTCTTTTTTTTTTTTTCTCTCGGAATCTTGGCTTCACTGTTTACTAATTAATGTGCTCTTGAACAGCTTACCTAATTCTCTCTATATGTTAGGTTTTTTTTAATGGTTTAATAATTTTGTCTGTCTCAAAAGAATTGTGAGGGCTAAACAGAATGCTTCTTGGAATCTAGCACTTCTTTTACTGTTAATGTACCTGTTATTGTTTTATATTCTGTTGGTCGCTTTACTATTAATAGTAATACTATTAATATGGTCAACCATTGCCATATTAATGGACTCTGAGGTCATTTTTAGTGTTTTGATGCTTTTAATGATGCTGTGGCTGATCTTTGCATATATGACCCTAAGTTCTGTGGCCTTATTTTTGTAGAATTAAAGTGGGATTGTTGGATCAGTGGCCTCTAATATTTTTTATTTTAATGGATACTTCTATGTTACATTTCTAAGTCAGAATTGAGAAATTAGGGGTGGGGTGGGGCAGGTGGCAGTTTTTAGTCCCACCAACAGTTGGTAAGAGTGCCCATTTGCCTGTATCCTTACCAGCAATGGATTTAATCAATTCAGTTTTAAAAATTTTAAAGTAATTATAAATCGACAGGAAATTATAAAAATAATCCCACGTATACCTCCCCCAGCTTCCTCTAGTGGTCACATCTTACATAATTATAGTACAATACTCCTAAGATTTTAATCCATTTGATTTCTCCCAGTCTAATGGTATATTGATTTAATTTGTTTTTCATTGACCACTGTTAAGTTTGGGCTTCTTTTCATGTGTTTTCTTGGCCATTTACATTGCATGTTTTATGATCATTCGTTCATATCCTTTATCCATTTTTTTCTATTTGGTTCTTTCTGATTTCCTAAAAGAAGCTCTCAGGATTATTAATTTTTTTCTGGCATTGGCTTTGCAGTGACCTGTTTCAGCTTTGCATACATTTATCATTTTGTTGATCATTATTTTTCCTATATAGAAATTTTTATTTAGTCTATATGTTTCTTTTTAAAAATATTTTTTAGGTTTTCTCTCATGTAGAAAGGTTTCTGTATCTGTAGGTTATACTTTTTTTTTTAAATACCTTTTACATTTTACATTTTGGCCTTTAATCCATTTGGAATATGTTTTTGTATATATTGTGGGCATTATTTTCCCCAGATGGTATAACATGATAGGCCATCACTACTTATTAAATAAACTTTTATTTAGGACTCTCAGGTCTTGTGGCTTAAAAGCTCAACAAAATTCCCAAGGCAAGGCTTGATACGGTGGCAGAAGTAATACTGCTAAAAAACATGTTGCTGTTTTCCTCTTTTTTCTCAATTCTGCCTTTTTTGGTGTTGAATTTTTCCCTGTAATCCTTACTTTAGGTCTCTTCTGTCTGTCTTGTGTGCTGTGCCAACCCAGTTCCAGATACTTCCCTCATGGTCACATGATGACTCTGGAGTTTTCGGCATTGCTTCTTCATGCTACTGAAGTGGAAGACTCTCTTTCTGAAACTTCCCTGAAAAGAAAGTTTCTTTTCCCAAATACCCAAGTAGACAGCACCTTAGATTGTTGGCCGGATTAAGTCATGTGGTCTCTGTTCCAGATTCTGTCACTTTGGGGATGGAGAGTAGGCGTGCATACATAAAGAACAACTGGTTGGCTTTTCCAACCAGGAAGTGCTGAGAGTGGGAGAGGGATAATGTCTCATGGAAATTTCAGGTACTGTCTCTGGAAGAAGAGAGAACAGATGCCAGGTAATCAAACCAAGGTGGAACCGTAGCTGACTATGTAATGACATCATTTTTCTTCCTATTACACGTAAATAGTACCTTTTACATTTATTATGATCTTTCTCTGCATCTTCTTTTTTGTTCTACCAACAGTCTCTAAGCTCATTTGCTTATTTATTCTATCCCAGAAATATAGTGCTTCAATAATAGTGACTTAGAGTATATTTTAATACCTTCTTAAGCAGTTCTCCCATAATTTTTTTCCCTAGAAATTTCTTGACAATTTTTATATATGTATTGATATAAACTTTGGTATTCTAACTAGAATTATATTATGTATATTTTTAATATGGAAATAACCAAATTAGATAAACATAAGTATGAAAATCAACCTGGAGACACTCAAATCTTTTCAGCAAAAGGTTTTTATTTATTTTCTTTGTTGTCCTCTATCTTCTTTCTAGTGTTTGATCCTCAACACTTTCACACTACCCAAAGACAGCCAAATGTATGTAATATATGTATGTTTACCACAATTATTTTTATCCCTGCTAGTATTATACTTACCTGTGGAGCTTTTTAAAAATATATATGCTCTGAGTCCCATCCCAAAATTTATAAATTAGAACCACTAGGGAAAAAATACGCTTTTCTAAAAAAGCTTCTCGTGAGATTCAGATGCAGTATCAGGGTTGAAACCCACTGATTTTCAGGCCATAAAAATACCATATCTGAAAGGAGTCTGACTTCTGTTCAAAACAACACTTTGAGAACTACTGGAATTTTTGAATGCATCAAGAGTCTAGTTAAGCTGGTAGAGTTTAAAGAAGCAAAAAACTATTAAAGATTTTCTAGGGCATTTAATTAAAAAAAAAGAAAAATCAAGCCACTGAACTAAGAAAATGCACGTTATCTTTCTGGAACTCCTTAAATTAAGAATAATAAAGTTACTAACAAAGGAAAAAACAGATAAAACAAGAAAATTAAATACAAGAAAGTAAAAGCGCAGCTATTTGGGGGAATTTTATACAAGGACAAACAACCTCAAGAATAATCTTGAGAGTAACAGTACACCTAGCACAATAAATGATATCTATCATAACAACTGAAAATCGTTAACAATATGTTGTTGAAATAAGGGCAGTCATTAAAAGAGGTTACAATACCCAAGATTAGTAGCTTCTTCTGGTAAGCTTATTTGGGTTGTTGAGTAATACCAGCAGAGAACTAACCGAGAGGGAGAAGAGCTAGAAATGTGCAAATAATCTGCCTTATTCCCTCAGATATTGTGAGAATTTTTGTTTTAAAGTTAAAGTTGCCACACATCTCCATTTATATTGCTGCTTATTTTGTTAGATAATTGCAAAAAATAGGAAAATGAAATCTGATTACAATTAGGAAAGTAATTCTATTTTTACAGGCAATTTATTATATACCTGAAACCCTAGACAATATGGGAAATATATGTTAGAATTAGTAAACATTTAACCAAGGTAGAATATAGAAGATAAAGAACTATACAAAGAAGATAAAGAACTATTCCAGAGCCTACTTTTAAGTGATCTCATGATAAGTCTGAATATAAGAGATCATCGCAGTGTACACAAATATGGAATCATTATGTTATACACATGAAACTTTTTTTTTTTGTGATACATGTCAATTATATTGCAATAAAAAATAAGTAAAAAGAGACCATGGAAGTGTGTTTGTTTCACAACTCAGATTTAATCTACTGCAGCAGTAGACAAGAGATTAATGTTTTTTATGTGGATCTGTGTGTATTCCTTTCCCCTCTGTTTTACTTCTGGACATTTAAAACTTGGTGCTAATTTTTTTTTTTTTAATTTTTGGTTTCACTGAGGTATAATTGACAAAACTGTAAATTAAATAGACTCTTTATATATATTTGTGATACTTCTGAGACATTTTTCTTGGCTTAAATGTGAGATACTGGATGAGGATTAAGAAAATTAAAGAATTATTATTATTTTTTTTAGATGTATGGGAGTGAATTCTATATTCATTTTCTCCATGGCAGCCTCTCTATGGATCGATAGACTTTATAGTTTATAAAATGTATTTATGTCAAATGATTGTTGACCAGTTAATTTTATCTTAGGTCAGTGTTACATTGGATAGAGACAGAAACTAATCATTATGTTTATTGTCTTCTTTTTTTTTTTTTTGCAGTGGGACTTCCCCTCTTGCGTGCTTGAATGCAATGCTGCATACAAATTCCCGAGGTGAAGAGGGCATCTTCTATAAGGTTCCAGGTAGAATGGGAGTATACACTTTGAAGGTAAATATTTTTGTTAAAGAGTCATTTAAAAGTAAAAAATGAAGTGACTATATCATAGAGACAGAATTCTGTTCTCAAAGAGCTTATTATCAGGAAGAGAAATAATATTTTTCCACCCTGTATTCAATATTTTTTTTTATTAATCTGTAACCATCTGTAGGTCAGAGAAGTAAATTTATATTTTATTCTTTATGATAACACTATCTTGAAAGGGTGAAGTGAAAATGACTTCCAGTAGCTTTATCAAGGGCTTCACAACATTTGAACAATAATGAGTGTTGCAGAGGAGCATACAACCTTGATGCTTTAGGTTACTTTCTCATTTAATTTTTTTTACAATTCAGAATTGTTGCTGTTATTCCCTTTCTATAATTGAGAAAGGTAAAGTTCAGAAGATTGGATTTTTTTGTCCAGTGTTGGCCAAATAGTATCAGAACAGAATCTGAACCCAGATCTGACTGAATTCCCAAGCCCATGTTCTTTTAACCACAGCAGGCTTGCTAATTTTGATTCCTGCACTTAGAAAGGGCTTTGATGTCAGTGTCCTTTCAGTTACAAACAGGAAAACCAACTCAAATGAGCTTTAATAAAACAATTTATTAGTTCTCATAACTGGAAGTTCTAGGAAACTCTTCCTGGGACTAGGAGCTGAAATGATGTTATCAGGATTGGTAATAGTTGATAACAGGGATGTTATCAGGTCTCTTTACTGTCTTTTGGCTTCATTCTCATTGTACTTGACTTCGTTCCCAATCCCCATTATGCAAGCTGTATTATGTTCAGAGAGCCAAGAGTCTTAGGAACTAAAGCAGAAGCCCTTCTGTTAGTTTTGATTTAGCTTAATTGATTTGGCTTCACCCATGTATCTGTACCTGAATGATCACTGATGCCAAATGTACTGATTTGATAATTGGCCACACTTAGGTTCATGATCACCCTTGTTGTGAGGTTGAGGATAAGCCCATTCAAGCCAGATAAATTGAGGAGAGGTGTTGTTTCCTAAAGGAAATTTATCAGCAGGAGAATTAATGTTAATATGCAATGACAATGTTTGTGTATGTGGGACTCTGTCCCTTCTTACCGTTTAGCTTTGAGCTGTAGTCATCCATATGCTCAGTGGTTGTGTGTAGCCCACTGACATTAAAAAGATCTAACTTACCCATAATACCTCTTTTTTTATACTTTGTTGAACCTCATGAGGTTACAGAGCTATAGAACCACATAGAGCTTTCTGCATTTCTTTTAGAGTTTAGCTGTTCTAGACTTTCTATATTGTTAATAACATTTACCAAATACATAGTCTTTGCTGGACACTGTATAGAGGCTATAAAGGAGGATAAAGTGTGGTCCCCAAGTTCTTGAAGCTCACATAGTTATTGAAATAATTGCACACTGACAAAACACTGTAATAAACTGTACTATATAAAGTACTATAATAGTATAGAGAAATAAAGATTAATTTTGAATAATGGAATTTAGAAAGTTTTTGTGTTTGTTTTGTTAACTTTTAAACTTGTAAGATATGAGTTGAACTTGAAAGGTAAGCAACGTGAAGAAGGGCCTTCTAGGACAAGGGAATAGCTTAAGCAGAGGCACCAACAAAAAGATTCAGAGTGGGTTTGGAAGTAAATCGGGGTGGTTAGACCATGATCTGTATGTTGGCCAGCATGGTAAAGAGTAAGGGGTGGAGTGAATGTTAGGTAAAGATCAAACTTTGGAGGCTTTTGAAAACCTGACTGAGCAGTTTGAGAGAGAAAGAGAGGAGGAAGGGGAGAGTAGAGTGTGTGTGTTGAGAAGATACCAGAGGGTTTTTTCGGGGGAGCATAGCATGGTCAAATCTGTATTTTGGGAGATAATTAAGTAGAATATGTTTAGGGGTGGAGCAGGAAAACTTGTCAAAAGGATGGTTATGGACGAGAAAATTGGCCTGAAATATGAGCATAGTAAAAGAAATGGAGGCAAAGGACATTAGAGAAATAAAATATGTACTTTTTGGAGCAGGTGAAAGAAGGGGTGAAATGATTCTAAGATTTAAGGCATGAGCAGATGATCCTGGAGGGAATCACAAGTTTAAGAAAAGAAGTTAGTTATATTTGAATTTAAAATACTTGTTGAACCTTCAGGTTAAGAAGTATGGCTGACAACTAACTCTGTAAAAGTTGTTTTGTATTTTGAAGGTAGAATAGAAAAATGGGATATGTATTTAAGAAAGCATATAATGGCATTAGAATGTAAACATAAGTGGAAAATAACAGTTCCTGACTAGATCAGAGTTCACTGTCTTAGCTACATTATAAGTTCCAGTTGTAGGTAAGAGGGTCAGATGTCAAAATTAATTTTTATCTGATTATAAAAATTATGTGGGAAAATAAAATATTGAGAGGGAAAAGAACCATTTACAATTTTATAGCTTAGAAATAACATTAATGTGTTTATATGTGTATGTTTTTGTATACTACATAAATACATAGAGCTCATATTTTTTGAGCTGTTCTCATATGCCAGGAACTGTTCTAAGCATTTTACATTTATTAATTCATTTAATTTTAGAGTGATCTTTTAAGGTAGGTACTATTATCCTTTTGGACAGGGAAACTGAGGCATGAGAAGTTAAGAATTTGACCAAGGCTACACGGTTAGGAAAATATAAAGCCAGAATTTAAACCCAGAAAGTTTTAATTCCCTAGTTTTTGGTCTTGCAACTATCCTATTATATCACTCACATACTATGCTGACACAATTATCCTTTCTGACTAACATTCTCACCATCCAGTGCAGAAACCAAAGATTCACGTGATTAAAAAAAAGAATTCCTTTTATGTTTGATTCTTGCTACTTAGTGAACAATAATCAGGAACCAATTAGATTCAAATACTGCACTCTCCCTTGCTATTCAGATTCTTAATTGAATTCACAATACATGCATGATACTAACATACACAAATACATATTTTACATGGATGATGGATGTACACGTTTCACAAAATTGTTCTTACATATTTTTTTTATCCTGAATATTTAATCATTTACTTTTTTGTCTAATTTAAGCCTCTAGTTTTGCCTGCATGCGATTGTCATGTGAAATTTTTACCTTTGGATATAGATGGAAACACTAGCTAATTTGACCCTAAGAAGAGAGATGACAGGAATTCAGAAAATATTGCTAGTTCTGCTATTCAATCCTATAATACTAAAAATTAATCAGCACAATTAAGTTGCAACAATGCATATCAGAGATTTAATTCCTATTTGCTGTAATGGTAATGCTTAATCCTAATTGGATGCCTACATTTTCAGAAAGATGTGCCGGATGGGGTGAAAGAGCTATCAGAAGGTTCAGAAGAAAGCAGTGATGGTCAGTCAGATTCCCAGAGTTCTGAGAACAGCAGCAGCAGCAGTGATGGTGGCAGCAACAAGGAGGGAAAAAAGAACAGGTGGAAAAGGAAAGGTAAATCCCCTGATCCCTCTATAAAGTACTGAATGCTGTAGGGCATTTGCCCTTGCTGGTAGGTCCTCTTTTTTCAGACCTCAGATCAGTCAGTCTCTTTTCCTTACCCTTTACATCAGTATTGTCCAATCACATTTCTTGTACTCACGGAAATGTTCTCTCTTTATGCTGTCCAACCCAGCACAGTAGCCACTAGCTACATGTGTCTAGTGAGCACTTGAAATACAGCTAGTGCAACCAAGGAACTGAATTTTTAATTTTAGCTTAAATTTATAAATAGCCACATGTGGCTGTGGCTACCACATTGGACAGCATGGCTCTAGATTTTACCTGGGTTTATTTTCAGCTCTTGGCCATCTGTATGTAGCCTTTTTTTTTAGGAAGCTCTGATTTTATTTGCCTTTTTAATCCTCTCTTTCCAAAATTGGAGCACTTACTACTCTAACACCTCTTTCCTTACTAGGAAAAGAATACTTTTCATTTCTACTAGCAAAGACTAAATTTAGTCTGGTGGTCTTTGCTCTGATCCTATGCTTGATGTCTGCTTCATAGTTTACCCAAAAAACTTTCTTTAAAGAATAATGTCTTCACTGCTCTAGCTTCCCTGGGATGGATTTTTCACTTAAGGATAGATACATTGTATTGCCCATTCTTTCTAATTATCTGTAGCTTCCTGTCAGTCTTGAAGAGGGAAAATTGTTTTTATCCAAATATTAGTAAATTTAGCCATATATGGCAAGGCGGATATTAAGCCAACTCATAGTGTGATTTCTTTGTAAGAACCGATACAAATTTTTTTTGCTCTGGACTAATTTTCCCGAGCAAAATAGACATCTAAGAGTTTTCCTAGCTTGAATATCCTCTAAAGTGTGAGTTTTAGATGAGCTGTCTTTGGATCTAGAAGCTAAAGTTATGTTTGTTAGAATACTTGACTCATTAAGTGCCTTTAAAGCTATTGATGTAGAACTATATTAGAAAAATTGTCTTCTTCATTATCATCCTTATGTTAATGTGTGTGCTACTCCTGGAGAAAATTGAGGATTTTTGCTTTACGATCACAACCACTTACAGAGCAACCCAGACCTCAACTGTTGGAAATAAACGAAATAAAGACAAGACAGTCAGGACCTCTGATCAATATTTTGATATATATTTTTAAAGTAATCCCTGTCAGTAGTGAAAGGAGGTGCGATCCAGGGCCTTCTATTCCTGTATGCATTAATGACCTTTTTTGGAAGGGTGGAGCCAAATGTGTTAAGGTCTGTCTCTCCTCTATGTCTCCCCACTTTAAACTTAAAAAATAAATAAGTTTGGATCTAAGATTAGGAACCAAGCCAAATCATCAGGCTTGAGAAGCAGTTAGTAAGGTTCATAATTTATGGATGTGGCTAGAAACAGGGAAATCAGTATTAAAGGAAGCCAGACAGATAAATTGGAAACAAAATCATGGTCTTGGAGGCCTTCACTTTTCAGGAGCCATGTATGCTACAGTAGCTGTTTTGAGTAGTGGCTCTTACATGTTTGTTAAAGGCTGTCTGTCTCAAAGAATTTAAGGTAAATGTTTTATGACATCTAAGAAATTGCTATCTAAGAAATAGCAATAGGACTCCATTGTTGGTAGCTTAATAGATTAAAATAACATAACCTTGTCCAACACTTGACATAATAATAGAAGATACTAACAGCAAGATAATAGCAAATTCAGTATTGTGGTCCATATAAATTATTTTTGAACTGCTTTTGACTCATTCTTCTAAAATTGTTAACAATATTGAATATTTAACCTCAGTTTACATTATGATGAGATGTTCTATAAATTTAATTGTTGATTGTAGGTAGTCTTAAACTGAGAGTAGAATGAGCAGTATGTGGTGTTTGGAATATGGAGATGAGAAGTACACATGTCAGCATATGGAATTTGTGTTTAGCAGCTCTGATATTCTTAAGAAGTAGATAAATACTGAGCTACCAATAATGAAGAAGGATTTAGTCTCATAGAAAGTTCTTCTGTCATTCATGAGTCATGCACATGGCATATGGCCCAGATACTACTACATTTTTAGTTATGCATTTATGACTGTTTTTGTAGTCTTGTGCAAATTAAAGTGGTAAACTTGTAGTTAGCAGTGATAGTAGCAGCATGCAGCAAAGCAGTTCTAAATTAGTTGCAGTTATTAATAAAGGTAAAGCAAACTAATTGTGCCTAATCCGTTTTCTTATTTGGGGGTTTTACACTCAATCTAACATCACTTTATTTCAAATGCATTGTAAGACAGGAAGAACATTGAGATAGTATCAAAACCCACTTCCTTTTATGTACAAAAATAAAGAGCTCTGACAGCAAAACTGATAGTTCTAGTTGAAAATCGATAGAAACTCTATAGGTATACCTTTCAGCTAAATAGGAACAGAGAATAGAATGTTGAAATTCAGTCTAATATTAAAACTAGCTTATTGATTTCCATGTAAAGTGGAAGAACTTAGAAGTTTGTAGTTTTGGTTTCTAACTTTGAGACAGGAAACAGTGTTCAGAGAAGAGCTTTATGGAATTCCAAACCAAGGTAAGATGGAATAACTCCAGAAAAATGATTAAAATCAACTTTTTCTGTTGCTTATTTGAGTGAAGTTTCTGCCCTTTCTCCACATTAAAATATAAATGTTGCAACATGAAGCAACTGCAAAAGTATTATTTTTATCTTCTGATAGAGAAAAGTTTGTTAGATTTTGGTCTGCTTTTAAAGTGTCTTAAGAAAAAAAATTATATATGTGAAATGTACCTTTTCACCTATAAGGAATTACTAATTCTTTCCAGGAGCATGATGTAATATTAGTTTTACTGCTTGTTCAGAACTGAATCAGATTTGATACATATTGTGTTTGGAGTTATTTCAAATACCGTAGACCTCCCAGCCTTCTAAGTTATTTATATACATGTTAAGTTACTGAATGGGGGTAATTATGTATAAATATGTCTTCTTTAAAAAGTATACAGGGGAGAAAAACTCCTTTAGGCGAAGTTAACTTATGTGGAGAGAGACCCTTGGGAGTGATGTTCTCTTCTCCTCTGGGGTGGTTGGTGGCTCAGTTGGAGATTTTAGCTCTGTCATGTATTAAATATGGCTACACTACTAAGACCTGGATAGTTAGGGTACCCAGAAGCAAAGGAAGGTGTTCAGGTGTGGCCTCTCCATCTTTGGTTAATGACTGTTTTAATATCATCAGGAGCCACAATCTTTCCAGTTTAGAGTAGACTGCACTCATTGTGGGAAGAAGGGATATAGCATTATAACTAAAACAGCCTGTTACTTCTGGAAATGAAATTTCTCTAAAGAAAGACTATTGTGAAAATAAAAATTCTCCCTTAAGAGAGGATTACTGTTTTTGAAGATTAAAACAATTTTGGAAACTTCAGTTGATATCAGTCTTTCAGTTATTAATCCTCAACTTTATACAGCTAAGTTTTAGTTTTGATATTACTGTCTCATTATTTCTGAAGGTCTCTCTAATAACTTCAGTAGGGCCCATTGAATGTTTTCAGGATAAAATAAAATATTGTCAGTGATTATTTACTAAAGCTTTAAATTCAAGTGTAACTAATATGAATACTGCATATGTTTTAGACTTGTTCAGCATAATAATCACCTGTCAAAATTGAAGATTCTCAGTGGTATAATGTATCTGAAAAGTAGTCCTTTGTGAATGTATACTCAGTGGGTGGTGCATAGTTTACATTAGTTCAGTTTATTTCTAACCACTGGTATATAGGTTGAAAGAATTCATTTCCATTCTGCCATCTCAGTTCTTCACAGCATACTTCATTTTATTGTGCTTTGCTTTATTGTGCTTCACAGATACCTTTTTTACAAATTGAAGGTTTATGGTAACTTTGTGTCAAGCAAGTCTGTCATTGCCATTTTTCCAACAACATATGCTCTCTGTGCCACATTTTGGTAATTCTCACAGTATTTCAGACTTTTTCATCATTCCTATACTTGTGGTGGTTTGTGAAGTTACTATTGTAATTGTTTGGGGGCACCACTAACTCTGTCTGTGTAAGATGGCAATCTTAATAAATGTATGTGCTATGACCACTCTACCAACTGGCTATTTCCTGCCTCTCTCCCTCTCCTTGGTCCTCCTTGTTCCCTGAGATATAGTAGTATTGAACGTAGGCTAATTCATAATCCTATAGTGGCTGTTAAATGTGCAAGTGAAAGGAGGAGTCTCACGCCTCTCACTTCAAATCAATGCTAGAAATGATAAAGCTTAACGAGGAGGGCATGTGGAAAGCCAAGGTAGGCCAAAAGGTAGGTCTCTTCCAGCGAATAGTTAGCCAAGTTGTGAAGTTAAGGGCAAAGTTCATGAAAATAAAACATGCTACTCCAGTGAACATACAAATGATGAGAAAGTGAAACAATTTTATTGCAGATATGGAGAAAGTTTTGGTGGTCCAGATAGAAGATCAAACCAACCACAGTATTCCCTTATACCAAAGCCTAATCCAGACAAAACCCTAACTCTCTTTAACTCTGAAAACCAAGAGAGGTGAGGAAGCTGCAGAAGAAAAGTGTGAAGCCAGCAGTGGTTGATTCATGAAGTTTAAGGAAAGAGGCCAACTCTGTAACATAAAAGTGCAAGTGAAGCAGCAAGTGCTGATGTAGAAGCTGCAGCAAGTTATCCAGAAGATCTAGGTAAGGTAATTAATGAAGGTGGCTATACAAGAGATTTTCAGTGTTGATAAAACAGCCTTATATTGGAAAAAGATGCCACCTAGGACTTTTCATAGCTAGAGAAATTAGTACCTGGCTTCAGAGGACAGGTTGACTTGACTCTCTTGTTAGGGGCTAATGCAGCTGTGACTTTAATTTGAAGCCAGTGCTCAGTTAGCTTCCAAAAATACTCTGACCCTTAAGAATTATGCTAAATTTTCTCTACCTATGCTCTACAAATGGAACAACAAAGCCCAGTGATAGCAAATCTGTTTACAACATAGTTTGTTGAGACCTACTACTTAGAAAAAAAATTCCTTTCAAGATATTACTGCTCATTGACAGTGCACCTGGTCACCCAAGAGCTCTGATAGAGATGTACAGTGAGATTAATGTTTTCATGCCTGCTGAAAAACAACATCCATCTGCAGCCCATGGATCAAGGAGTAATCTTGACTTTCAAGTCTTATTATTTAATAAATACATTTCAAAAAGAAAGAAAAATACATTTTATAAGGCTGCCATAAATGATTCCTCTGATAGATCTGGGCAAAGAAAATTGAAAACCTTCTGGAAAGGATTCACCATTCTGGATGCCATTAAGAACATTTCATGATACATGGGAACAGGTCAACATCAACATAAACAGAAGTTTGGAAGAAGTTGATTTCAGCCCTTGGAGATGACTTGAAGGGTTCAAGGCGTTAGTGGAGGCAGTAACTGCAGATGCGGTGGCAACAGCAAGAGAACTAGAATTGGACGTGGAGCCTGGAGACGAGACTGAACTGCTGCAGTCTCATGTGCAAACTTTACTGGGTGAGAGTTGCTTCTTGTAGATGAGCAAAGAAAGTAGTTTTTGAGGTAGAATCTTCTGGTGAAGATGCTGTGAAGATTGTTGAAATGACAGCAAAGAATTTAGGATATTATGTAAACGTAATTGGTAAAGCAGAGGGAGGGTTTGAGAGGATTGACTCCAGTTTTGAAAGAAGTTCTACTGTGGGTCAAGTGCTACCAAACAGCATTGCATGCTACAGAGAAATTGTTCACAAAAGAAAGAGTCAATGGACGTGGCACACTTCATTGTTTTATTTTAAAGAATGGCTGCAGCTACCCCAGGTTTCATCAGCCACCACCCTGATCAGTCAGCAGCCATCAACACTGAGGCAAGACCCTTCCCCAGCAAAAAGATTACTACCTGCTGAAAGCTCAGATGATGGTTAGCATTTTTTAGCAATAAAAATTACTATTTGCTGAAGGCACAGATGATTAGCATTTTTTTAGCAATAAAGTATTTTTTAATTCAGATATGTACATTTAAAAAATGAATATTGCACACTTAACAGACTACAGTATCGTATAAACTTCTATATATACTGAGAAATCAAAAGATTCATGCATCTAGATGCCTTATTGCGGTGGTTTGGAACTGAATCTGCAATGTCCCTAATGTTTGTATATTATGTTAGAGGTGTTTATTTCAACACAAGTAAGCAGGAGAAAGTAGTTAGAACAATAAATGACAAGGGAAAACTACTTGTGTACAGGTGATCTGATTATGTAGCTGACAAACTCAAAAGAATCAAAGGAGATAAAAATTGATAAATAAGGGAATTTAATAAAGTAGCAGGATGCAAGTAAAATTAGCATATGGCAACCAGCCACCATAGATATAGATAACACTCTATGTGTATATGTAAAAGGAGAACACATTTTCAGTAGCTACATCAACAACAAAAACAAAGAGCGTGACCTTTGTGTAAGATATGTGCAAAGGTGTTAGAACAACTGAATAGCCAAAAAGATGAAAGTGGATTTCTCACACAGTACTCCAGGATAAAGTCCATACGAATGAAAGATAAAATAATTGTAAACATGAGACCAAATACTAAAGGAAAACGTGTGAATTCCTTTTAAAACCTGAGAATAGTGAAGCTTTTCTTTTGTTTCCGGAAGCATTTTTATCCTTTGATTTAGCAAACCTACTTCTAAAAGTCAACCCACAGATACACTGTCAACAATACAAAATAGCATAGCATAGTTAAGACCAGTGCATGTCAAACTTGAGATGCTTCAGAATCACTTGGAGAGCTTATGATGCAGATTTTTCAGCTCCACCTCAGAGTCTCTGATTCAGTAGATCTGGGCTGGTATCCAGGAATTTGCATTTCCAACAGATTTTTTGGTAGTAATAGTGTTGTTCTAGGTAATACATCTTAAGAACTACTGGTTCAGACGTTGCAGTAAAAAGATCAGAATACCAGAAAGAACCAAAATACTCATCCAAGTCTGGTTGAAGAAATTATGGTATATCTGCACAATAGAATTCTATGCAGCTGTTAAAAGGAATGTGGAGACCTCTATATTCTGTTCTAAGGTAATTCCTCAGATATAGTACTTATATTAAATAAAAAATCAAGTTGGTAGCTTATAGTACATGATTTTTTGCTTAAAAATGAAAGTATTAAAAAATGCATACTCAACATTGCTTTCACTAAAATAAAAATACAAAAAAAAAAGCAATACAAGAGAGTTGATAAAGTAGTATAGACAAGGGAGGATGCTGGACTTAAATGAAAGAAACTTTTTTATAGCTTTATATAATTAAAACAAATTATTGAAAGTCTAGGAATATGAAACAAAGCAAACTCAATATATGTCAAGTTTGTTGCCTAATGATGCAGGCAGGTTACTGGGAGATATCTCTTAGGTGTGGGAGACGGGACACAAATCTTAAGCTGCAGTCAGTATCATATTTTCCGCAATTACATTAGTATGGCTTTTTGGAAACTAGATCTGTAATAGCAAATTAATTACAGTAATGTTATGAGGAACCAAGATTAACAGGGAAGAAGAAATGTGACAAATATAAAATCAAAAAAGTTAAGTGACAGTCATGTAATCCTAATTTGACTTTGGTATCTATGCATGTATTTATTTTTTTTCCTTCTAAAGAGAGACTTATTGCAACCATCGAAAAGTCCCGGAACCTGTGGAACCCCAGTAAGCATTGGGAACTATGAGTGCGCAGAGCATGATATTTTAATACTTTTTGCAATTAAAAGATATCAGAGTTCCTTGGAACAGTAGCTGATCCAATTCTGGACCAAAAAAAATTACACAAAATTTGCCTGAGACTCCTGTGCCAGATAGTATGGAAACAGTCAGATGCTGCTGGGGCCATGTCCCAAAGATGGTTTACAACTCAAAGGAACTCCCACTCTCCCAAAAGAGGACAAGTAGGTGCCAAATTTATAATGGTTGCTTTTGATTTAAACATTTCAAGTATGTAAACATCTGTGAGTTGATACTTTAAAAAAAAAATCAGTTTTAGGTACTGTAGTAGTTTTCTGAGGCTGCCGTAATGAATTATCACAAACTTAGGTGCTTTAAAGCAACAAATTTGTTTTGTCATAGTTCTTTAGGCCACAAGTCTGAAGTCAAGATGTCAGCAGGGCTGCACTTCCTACCGAGGCTTTAGGGGAGAATTGTGTTCCTTGTATTTTGTAGCTTCTGGTGCTTACTAACTTGCTCTGTGTCTCTCTACTCTGTGTGTCTCAGGACATTTGTCATTGGAATTAGGACCCACTGGATAATCCAGGGTGATCTCTCAAGATCCTTAACTTAATTATATCTGCCAGGACCCTTTTTCCAAATAACCTAACATTCATAGGTTCTGGGGCTTAGGACATGAACATAACTTTCCGGTGGCCACCTTTCAGTCCACCACAAGTACCCACTCATTCTGAAAATAAATACCAAGTTTAAGTCTTGGCTGTGCTCCTTATTAATTGTGTCCTTTGGCAAGCCAATTAAATTTCCTGATATGTAAAATTTAGATAGTATCACAATATGCACATGAATGTGTATTTTTTATTTATAAATATGTGTCAGAAATCTTTTCATATTTTTGTTTGCGTAGAGAAATATCAGTATGGATGGCAGCCCAACTATGTTTTATTTAGTTATTTCAGAAGGTAGATTTAGAGGAGTTTGGTGGGGTAGCAAGGAAACTTATAACCACCTTAGAGGGTAGTTACAAGAGTTCAATAAAATCCTATTCAAATGAACCTAGCTAGCAGAGATTCCTAGATACATGAAAGATATTTAATCCTTTATTGCTCTAATACAATTAACGTGTCTTTGAAGACAGTGTAGCCCTTAAAGGACTCACAGAGAGATGTTTCTCAACGTATGTTTAAATCTTGTTTGCTGTTTGTAGTTCCCGAGCCTTTAATATTTTAAAGTTAGAACAAAGTTTAAGTTTCATAGAAGTTATGAGACCAGTTTTTGGCATTAAGTCAGTTCTGGGGGATGAATGTTCTTCATCGGTGGGTCTTGGAATCTGCATGATTTAGTTCAGTTGGCTTTGAGATAGGTGTGTGATTGCATTTGTTAGGGCTTTTTGCCTTAAGGGGAAACATTCCAAACAGTGTGCCCTGGTGATTACAGATAGCTTATTGTCTCTTTTTCAGGCTGCAAAGTAGAAGTTTTACATTCTCTAATGAGGTTATTTTGGTTGTTTGGTTTGTTTTCTGTTTGTTTTCAGACTGTATTTAAGGCAAGTGAGGAAATGTATATTCTCAGATTTATGCAAACCATTAAAAAGAAAATAAACCTAGTTAATAGTTTTAAACTTTGTTTTCATTATGTCCCTTTGAAAACATTGCTCAAAGCAGAAAGACAATAACAAGTATTGGCGAGGATGTAGAGTAATTAGAAGTCTTATATATTCTTGGTGGAATTTAAAAATGGTGTAGCCATTTTGTAAAACAGTTTGGCAGTCTCTCAAAAAGTTAAACAGAGTTACTGTAAGACCCAGCAATTCCACTTTCAGATATGAATCCAGGAGAATTGAAAACATTTCCAATAGCACAATTCCACTGATGAATACATATTATTGTTCGTAATGGCAAAAAAAGTATATGCATTCAATGGAATAATATTCGTTGATAAAAAGGAATGAAATTTTGATACCTACTCTAACATGGATAAACCTTCAAAACATGTTAAGTGAAAAAAAGCCAGTCACAAAAGAGCACATATTATATGATTCCATTATATGAAATGTCCAGAATAGTCACATCCATGGAGACAAAAGTAGATTAGTGATTGCTGGGGACTTAGGGCATAGGTTAGGGGGAAGAAGAGTGACAGCTAACCAGTACAGGGGTTTTTAGTGGGTTATGAAAATTGACTTGTGGTGATGGTTGCACAACTTTGAAAATATATTAAAAGCCATTGAATTTTACACATTAGGTGAATTGTATGGTATATATAAATTATATCTCAGTAAATCTGGTATTTTAAAAATTATTCAGCTCCACCATCTCAAGAACTATTTAACTTTATTTTTGTGTGATATATTACAGTGAACTTTTTCTTTTTCACATGTAATCAGTTCTTTCCCATGTATAAACTATATCACAAGGGTTAGGATACAAAGCTAAAATCATGTAGCTAAGTCATCTTCTTAATATTTTCTGCTCTTGTTTCCCTGCTCTTGTCCCCTTTAAGTGTTATCTCCCGTGTATTCCTTCCGTGGGATATATAAGAGTCAGTTGAAATGCCGTATTCCAAAACTTGTATATTCCAATGAACCATGTTTCTGCACTTTCATGTTAGGTAGCTGCCTACCAACATACTTTATATGGTATCGTAAAGCTCTTTAACCATACCATGGCATGTCATTTTGCTATCCAACTGTTTTCAGTCCAACTACTATGAAAGGAAAAGGCATTAGTAAACATGGAGTCTTTAAAGTTATCACTAGCAGTAGTGACTATTATATTTTATTAAATAGTCAGAATCAGCAGTTTATCTCATAAATAATACACTGTCAAACTTTATAGAACATAAAGATCAATTACTTTTTATTATAAGTGGTATAGGCTCTTCAAGGGGAAGACCCTCCACATAAGACTAAGATTTGCCTATGCTCTGGGGTATAAAATAGCTAGTGATGAAGTAGAGAGCGGTTATATTTTATAAACTACATTGCTTCCATTAGAGAAATCCTAAAGTGCCTTCTTAATACTGGTAGGCCTAAAACTATTGATTTTAGAGATGAAGGAATATAAGTAGTAAAGCTATGGTAGAGTTTTTGAGGTGGAATGGTCTTATTGCCTGTATTTTAAAGACAGGGAAAACTGGGACCCATTCATCAATCCAGGGCCCTTTGACTCTATCATATTGTCATTCAGTTTACCTTAGGAACACATATATTGTCCAACAGGCTTGAGAATCTTTTCTAAGTTTTATCTAATTTGATGACTAATGGTTTATAGTCTCTTTCCCTCTTCTTCAATCAATTCTTTTGAAAAATTTAAGAATGAATAGTAATGAATACTAACACCCATCCCTTCCCCATCCTATCATCCTTCACTAGAGCTTTCTGAGGAAATAAACTGAAAAGGGAGGCTGTTTGCTGTAGAACTCCAAAAAGAAGATCCTTCCCAAAAGTGTTTGGTCACAGTTCTTAATACAGGTAGCAGCATACGATTGGGGAAGGAATGGTGCGTGATATCAACTCTCATAACACAGTTTTTCATTGTCATTTTTCCCCTAGTATCGTCTAGACCGTCTCAGCCATCCTCTCCCCAGTCAGGCTGCCCGTCACCCACCATTCCTGCAGGTAAAGTCATTTCTCCATCACAGAAGCACAGCAAGAAGGCACTAAAGCAGGTAATCATGCTAGTTTGTGTTTATCAGAATTCTAATCTCCTACATTAAAAATGCAAGACTCTGGCAGCCATTGAAAATTTTTTGAACAGAAGGACATTATATCCTTTTAAAAAGGAGAAATTTTATTCGGTTTCCCAATTTGGATTTAATAATTTATGCACCTCTCAGTTGCTGGTTTGTGGTAGATACTTTTTTAAATCACATTTTATTTTGTTTCTAATTTGCTAAGAGGTTTTCGTTTGTGTGTGTGTGTTTTAAATTATAAATAGGAATTGAATTTTTCAGATTTGTTTTCTTCAGCATTTATTAAGATGATTTAGGTAGCTTTTCTCTTTAAATGTATAGAATTCCATGGCTAGATTTTCTCATGTTAATCGATATTTAGCTCTCTAAAATAAACTATATGTTTTTATATATTTTTAAACATGTTATGGATTTTTTAAAAAGATTTTAGCTTGGATTTTTCTTTTTCTTTCTTGTACTATCCATGTACAGTTTTGAGCCAGGATTGTTCTAGCATCATAAAATAAATCATGTAGCTCTATATTTTTCTAGATTCTTGGGAAATTTTGTAGAATTTATTTTTTCCTTAAAGTTCTGTAAATCTTACCTTTTAAAATTGTTTTCCTAGCATTTCAGTTTTGTTTTATCTACCTTTGCTGGTCTCTTGATTTTCTACTTTTTGAGCCAATTTTGGATTACTTTTTTTAGAAAAAGTCCATTTCACCTGATTTTTCCCAATTTTGATCTAAAGTTGTGCATAGTATTTGTCTTTTCTTTTTGTTTCAATATTGTTTATTTGTAATGTATCTTTCTTTTTCCCATTGCTACTTGCCAGTGGTTTGTCTGTTTTGGGGGGCTTTTTGAAGAACCAGCATTTGATTTTTTTTTGAAATTCAAATGGTCAGTAAATGTAAACTCACTAATAATTAAGGAAACAAAATAATAGACTACTTTTAGTATACAAATCTTATATCAAGCATTGACAGGTTTATGGGAAAATGGCTACTGGTGGTTTGCTGGTGAAATATATAAATTGTTATAGTTACTTTGGAGAGAAATTTTGTAATATCTATTAAAATTTTAAATGCGTATACTTTATGGCTAAGCATTTAACATTTTGAAACTAATGTTAGAGAAATACATATATATAAAAGCACAGAACAATATTTGTATTAAAGTTTATAATAGCAAGAAGCTTGCAAAAATCCTAATACATATCAATTAATGAATTCCTTAATAAATAATGGCATATCTAAATGCTGGACAGTTATGCAAGATTAAAAGTTTGCTTTGTAATGAGGTGGTTCTGTATGTATAGACATGGAAATGCCACACTATAATGCTGAATTGTTAAAGTTAAGTTGTATTATGGCATGTGGGGCAGATACCATTCATAGAAAATACACATTGCCATAAGACTATATTTTTTAATAGAAACATGAACATGTATATACAAACAATATAATGTAAGTGTTAAAAAAGCTTAACAAGGAAAAATAAATTGATGACTGATTACTTCTGAGGATTAGGAACCAAGACTGAGTGGGGGGTCAAAATAAAATTTTCAAAATTATGTAGATCTTAAAGTGTTTAAACCCCAAAAGTGCTTTTTAAAAAAGATATCCAACAATTTGATAATGTTAATACTGTCTACCTGGGTATCCTGTAACACTTAGAGTTTTGTAAGGTTTTGAGAAGATTGTAGAAAGTATAAGGTGCTTTTTTCCACAGGGAAAAAGGAAATATTTTCCTAAACCTTGTTAGCTAATTCATGATATATATTTATTTTCTTTAGGGAACACCAATATTAGAAATTGTGTATATTAGATTATGGTTTTCATAGTATTAGGTGAGAAAAAATTACTTAAATATAAGATATCCTTTACCACAATGAAGGTTTGTCGCTGTTGTTTGTTTTTAAATTTTAAAATAGAATTAGGAACATGGTTTGTAAACCACTGAGGGAAGGAAAACTGAGTATGTATAGTTCTTAAATAGACTAAGTTATTCTATTTCCATAATGTGTCTGGATTTATATGATCGCAGAAGAAATAGATGAGATCAAATGGTTCTTGAAATTTTGCATTAACCTAGAATGACCTGGATACTGTGAGTAGCAAGAAGTGCTACCTAGGAAGCCTATGAACATTTTCTGTTCTGATTGCAAAGAATGAGAGAGAAGCTAGAATCGATGATCAGACAACACTGACATTGTTTTACACACTATGCTTCTTCTGCCTCACCTATTAAAATGCTGTAGGGAATGTAAGCCAGATACCTGGCTCTCTCAGTTCTTTTCTCCATTGACAGCTTAGATAAAGGAGATGAGCTGTTGCCACTGTGTCTTTATAGCAGAGCCAGAGATATGTGTGAAAATAAAGCAGGAGAAAACTATATTGTGAAGAGGTCATGGGAAATAGGTAGCCAGTTATTTCACACTTTCTGCTTGATAGTCTTGAAGGTTAAAGCTTAAACTGGCAATTTAGCAAGGTCATAGATTTTAACTTTTTCCTGGAATGGAGCTTTACTTTCTTAGTTTGTCTTTTTTTAAAAAACATAAGTTAAAAAGTTGCGTTTATATAGCTTCGTGATTAAAATCTAGGAAGTTATTTGTCTTTCTGTTCATTCTGAATAGTTTAGTTTGGTGTATTCTATAAACTAAGAACATCATAGAAATAAAAACATTCGGAAATAGCCAGAAGAAAGGGACCCCATTATTCTTAGAACTAGTATTTTCTAATCTTCTCTTTCTTCTATTTACTGCATTGCTATAAATTACTGAGATTTTGTCATTGGGCCAAATCTTACACGAGTTCAAACTCAAATAGTTATTCATTACCTTTCATTTAAATGTAGCACCTCTGAAACATACTTAAGCTAAATATTACATTTCTACATAGAGCTGATGCAAATGGAATTCTTCTTGGTTTCATGTCTATAATTCTATTTCCAGAAATGATTGGAAACTACAAGTATGGAAAGTCAATGGCTTACTGGTGATTTTTAAGCTCTAAAAAATGTTAGTGACTATTTCCATATTTATATAAAGGAGTAATACTAGCAAAAAATATCCAAACTCTTAAGAGGATCATTTAGGTCTTGTGTTTGTTTAATCAATTTAATTTAGTTTTTGTTTGTTTGTTTTTTACTTTGATAGATTTCAAAGAAATTGGATGATCAGCATGCTTTTTACCACTTGTAAAGAAATCATTTACTTTTTATTATTATTAAAAACTGATTTGTTTTGTTTCTTATAGTCAGTTTTCTCTTTATAGGCTCTAAAACAGCAACAGCAGAAGAAGCAGCAGCAGCAGCAGCAACAATGCAGGCCAAGCATGTCCATATCATCCACCCAGATTTCTCTGAAGACTGTCAGAACAGCCAGCGACTCTGTGACTGCCAAACCTGGTGGGTAGACTCTGTGTCTTTCCGATGGAAGTTTCTTTTTCTGATATTTGTGTTGACTTTTCGATTTTTATACTTTGTCACTTATTTTTAAATTATTATATTAATTTAAATAATCTTCATACCTCCAGATCATTAGTAGAAATCCTTCCAGGGTAAATGGAAAATGTATACAAGATAATAATGCATTTATTAAAAAATACATGAGTGGGACTTGTATGTTAAAATGAGATCAGTAACTAACTTCCAATATGTCTTATCTAATATTTGGAAGCCTCTAATTAGTAACCTTAAAAAACTGATGTTTTTTGATACAAAAGATGCTCAAACTGGACTCTTCACTACTCCTCTCCTTTGAAAGGTTTTCCTAGGAGTACATGCTACCTTTCACTTTCCATTGGATATATCTACAGACCTTTGGATTTTTTGTTGTAGTTGCTTGTTTTGTTTTTAATCTAAACTGATCTAGGTACAGACTTTGTGTTTTATTACACAGCTCAGTTTGACACAGCTGATTATATGGGCCTGCCAGATTTAAACTGTTGCAGAACTTTGCATTTTTGTTAGGAAGGATGTTTACCACTAGAGGCAAAATAATGTGCCGGGAGGAAGGAAGGGATTTTATTTTACTTTTTGAGTCTTAGTTCTGAGACTCAAAGCACATTTGCAAGGTCACATTGCCTCATACATAATTCCTCTTAATGTTGAATGATTTAATTGTTTGATTAATTGATTTCTCTCAATAACCTCAATGTCACCAGGCTTTTATATATTTTTCCCCTAGCTATATGGGAAGGAAAACAATCTGATGGACAGTCAAACAGCCCACAGAACTCAAACTCTAGCTTTTCTTCTTCAGTTAAAGTGGAAAATCCTTTGCTAGGCTTGGGGAAGAAGTCATTCCAAAGATCTGACAGACTCCACACAAGTAAGTTAATTTACAAACATGTCAATTCTTATGCCTTAATTTATCAACTGTGTCTGAAATTTATCAGCTGCTTTGCTTAATTGTTATTTACTATGAGGTCTTGACTGTCTTCATGTTCTTTTGTCCTTCCCTTATCATTCTTTTTTTTTCAGATTAAGATCTATTATCGGCTACTTTGTGGTTTATTTCTTTTTCTGACAATAGGTTGCTTTGTCCAGCATTATTTATGTTTTATTTCTAACGAGTACAGAAAAGTAGAAGGGCTTATAATTAAACGTGGCAAAGTGAACCTTTTTTTCTGCTTCCTCTGAACCTCACTAAAATGGGAATACGGAAACACAAAAGATTAAATCCACAAGGGCAAAAAAAGACAACAGATGGGCAGGCAATGTCAACCATTTTGAAAGATGAAAACCGGGTGGAGTTTTTCACAGAGCTAAGGAACAGATGCCAGTAATAAGCAAGCCAGTTAAGGCTGCAGAATACCAGAAAAGTTCCAGAATTGGAGTTATCATGTATCATAGCCGAGAAGGGTGAGACATGAGGTTGAAAAGAAGGACCTTCTTTGAAAGTTAATAAGAAGCAATTTGATAGCTCACCCTAGTAGGAGACAAGGGGTTTATTTTGAAGTGAAACCGTCCAGATTTCAAATTCAGAGATACTACACATAGGTGAAGGCAGACAGTGAGGCAATGTACTGAAATTAGGGAAATCAAGTAAAATACAAATACTGACTAGTGATCTTCTTGCTTGGCTTCCAGTATTAATGAGGCATATTTCTACCACCACTACTTCCTTCTTCCTCCCCAGCTATGCTCCAGCAACAGAGTGGTGGATTATTACCTAAAAAATTGAATAAACTCAGAAAAAAGTCTGCAGGCAAAGTTATAGATTCCCAACTAAACAGAGATTATCTCAATCATACTGCTGTGGAGCTCATCAACCTATGAGACCCATCCATGCATTCAGAATTTGCAGTCAGCCTAGTAAGTGCCTGTCTTTTACTTATGATTACCAAGGATCATTTTAGAAGAAAACCTCCATCATAAGAGACAAAATCTGAAATATAGACTCCAAAGAAACAGAGACAATTCGGAAAGGAGAAAATTTAAAACAAATAACTTTTTTAACTATAATATCTACAAAAATAAATGAAAGATGATATTGCACCCATGAAAGAACAGAATACTGTGTTTAAAAAATCATAAAACAGTATATTAAATTACATGATAATAGAAATAAAATGTTCTAATAGGGATACAAAAAGTTAAAGGTGATAAAATTTCCCAGAACATAGGTCAAGGAGAGTTTTAAAAGGAGAGAAGAGAGAGAAGGTAAGAAAATTGGAACACCAATCTAGGCTATCCAATATCTTTAATAGTAGGACTAGCAGATATTGAAAGGGAAGTAGGAAAGATAAGAGAAGTAATATAAGAACCTTTCATAGAATTGAAAGCTGTAGATCCCAGGCTGAAAGTACATAATTGGTGTCAAAACATGAATAAAAAGAAACATATTCCCAGGCACATTCTTTTGAAATTTCAAAACACCCAGGATAATGAGAAGATTCCAAAAAAAATCTCCAGAGAGAAAAAAATACTTTACATATAAAGATTCAGGAATTAGGGTGGCAGACATCTCAGAAATATAGAAGCTCAAAGAATGTGCAGCATTGCTGGCAAAATTCTAGGGGAAAATTATTCTATATTCATTTATTATTCCAGACCCTTCCAAACTATTAAGTTAGAGAATGAAATTCATAATATTTTCGGTCACCTTCTTCCTGGTTTGATTATAGGTGGCATTATAAACTTCCATACAAAGCTAGGAAAAATTAACTATTAAAAAAAGAAGACATGGTTTATTTAAGTTTGACCTAGTGGTCAAAAAGTAGATGAAAGTTCTTCTTTCATGCAAATATACATTAAAAGAAACAGTATGGGAATTTTACAGCATTTTACCACAATGAGTACTTTCAAACATGGAAGAAACTGTACATTTTATGTAAAATGTAAGTGATAAAACTGAATTAGTAATTTACATGAAATTATTTTAGTTACCATTGGTATAGTTTGTTTTAACGTCAATGAGATCAATAGTTGTGTTATATATTTTTACATCTTATATTCAATCAGAAGAATAAACATAGCTCACATTTCAAGTATAATATAATAGAATAAGGCAACCTAAACTGAAAAAAAAATAAATAAATAAGGTCAGCTTTACCAAAATTAGAAGACTTAAACTTTAAATTCAAAAATCGAGCTACTTTGAGGCACAGACAAGTATTCTCAGGGCACTGTTTACCAGAATAATTTACAACTACATCTCAGTTTCACTTAAGTCAAAATTTAACTAAAGTTTGAATCAGATGTGAAGGTACACCATCAATGCAGAAAATAGTAAAAACTATTCAAGGAATGCTGACACTCTCATACTATCAGTTAGATGGCAGAGGGAAACTTGGATGTTGCTTTCAGGTGTATAGAGGCATTGCAGCATTGGTATACAGCTAAAAAACTGGTAAACACCTGTATGATCATTAGTGAGGGTCCAGTTAAACCATTCGTGGTACATAAGTTGTAATATGGTGCAACTTTTTAAGAGAAAGAGGTGGATTTGTAGGGTAGTTTGGAAAGATGATCAAGATATGCAGTGAAAGAAAAAATACGATTAGTATGTATATTGTGATTTCATTTCTTCAAGTTAAAAATGTCGTTTGTGGTAGAAAACCAGAATTTGAATGTGGAAAGCTTTGCTTCTCATTTATACATTTTGTTACTGTTCCAATAGGGACAACCTTTACCTTTATCTTTCAGGTATTGTTTTTATTATTATTTGGTTTGAAAAGTTTTCCTATTTTTTTTATTGTGATTTCCCTTTGTCCCAGAAGTTATTTTGCAGTTTTCAGTATTTGTTTTACCAAATATATAGGGATTTTTGTATTTTTGTTTTTACAATTTTTAACTTAAATATCTTGTGATCAGAGATCATGCGCTGTATGATACCTGTGCTTATTTAGTATAGCGATAAATAACAAGAGTCTGAAGCCACAAATTCCTTTACTGCAACTTAATAGTATAATGTTGGGCAAGTTACCATATCTGAGCCTCATTTTCCTCATTCTTGAAATGGTTTCCTGCTTTATTGGGTTGTGTGAAAAATGAGTTAATACATGTCAGTGTTGAGTGCCTGGCACTTAGGAAGCCCTGTGTAAGTGTTTACTGCTACTGTGATTGGTCATTGTTGTTATTACCACTAATATTAAATTTATTAAGACTTTTTTTGAATGAATTTTACAAATGTATTCTAGTTGTAAAACGCAGAATTCTTGTTTATTGGATCATGCTCGTCAATCTGAAAAATAGTTCAGCTTTTTTTTTTCTTCTTTTTTTGGGATGCTTTTGGTATAGTTAGTTCTTAATAATTGAGTTTTGTTGAGATCTCCTATCCTAATGATGACTTTGTCCATTTCAGTAATTTTTTATTTCACATATTTTAAAGCTATCTTATATTAGATAATTTCATGTTGAAAATCTTCCTGGTGTATTGAACCTCTGCCATTATTCATTTACCTTATCAATCACCGATTAAATTTTTTACTAAAAATGTCTTTTGTTTGATATCAGTAAAGACACACCAGCTTTCCAATGGTTAGTTTTTGCCTGGTATGTCTTCACTTTGTTTATCTCTTTGTCCTTGTGCTTTAGGTATATCTTTTTACAGAGCATATAGCTAGCTGTATTTTTAAATTTTAATTCAATTTGACTATGTCTTTCATTTGGTGCGTTTTATCTATATTTATTGTAATTGTTAATCTATTTGGACTAATTTCTAGAGTCTTGTTTTTTTGTTGGCCTTTGTCCTGCTTTTTTTGTTTATTTCCTTTTTTAAAAATTAAAAATATTCTAACAATTTAGCACCGATCTTTTCTGTCTGGATTTAAATAAAATTATCTGACATTTCAGTGTTTTTTTTCTTATTTTCACAAATCAGACAGAATATTATTGTTTTATACAACAGTGTTGGTGTAGATTTATCTACTTTTTTCCATTATATTCCAGCTCATCTTTCTGTAATGATTTTCTTTCCCATGGTGTCATTTTTTAAGAACTTTATTTAGAACAAGTCTTTTGGTAGTAAATGCTCTCAATGTTTGCTTCTCTCTAATCTCTTCGTTTCATGTTTATTTGTAAGGAGAGTTTGGTGTACATACCCTTAGAGGTTGATGGTTATTTTTTCTCATCATTTTATAGTTATTAAACTTTTGTTCTGGATTTCTTTGTTAAGAATTTTGCTGTTATTCTGTTGTTCCTTTTTATGAAACCTTTCACTTCCTTATGGATACTTTCAAGCTATTCTTTTAGTCTTTCGTGAATGGTTTACTAAACTGGGTCTAAGCATGGGTTTCTTTTTACCCTGTGTTGAATGTGTTACGCTTTTACATCCTTAGTTTTGTAGTTTTCATCAGTTCCGGTAAATGCACTACTGTCAGTTTTTTAAATATTGCTTTTTTTCCATTCTCTTTTTTTCCCCTGGGTCTTCAGTCAAGCATATATTAGACCTTCTCATTCTATCAGTTATGTTTCTCTTAAAGTTCTCAAAATATTTCATCTTATATGTCTTTCCCATATTCTGGGTAAACTGTTTGGCTATATATTCTAGGTTAAAATTCCCTGTTTAACAGTGTCTAAACTGCTCTTTAATCCATTCATACTATCTCATTTCAACAATTTTTATTATATATTTGTAGAAGTCTCATTTATTTTTTTCAAATCTTTGTGTTTATTTCTAATTATCTTTACAATTACATTCTTTATTCATTTTACACATAGCGATTCTGTATTCTATATATGTGTCAGTTGCAGTGAGAGCAGTGGTTCTAGGTCTTAAATCTTTTCTTTCTGATTTCTGTTGACTCGTCATAGTGACCTACCTTCTGGTTTGTCAGGGTAATCTTTGTGAGGTAGTGCTGAATTTCAATTTATAGGAATCCTATGGGCTTTATTTAAGAGAAATCCTTTCCTCTTTAGAGAGATTACTTTTGTTTGTACTTAGAACAGGAGACAGAGGTTACCCGCATTCAGGATTTTGTAGCTTTGTGCAAGTATTTCTAAATGTAGAATTTCTAGGTCCTAGATTCCTGTGCACATTAAAATTTTGCTGTATATTATTAAATTTTCTTGTAATAAGATTATACTAATTTCAGCCCCACCAGTGTATTTGAAAGTGGTTTTGCTTTTTCCCTGCATAGTCCTATCACTGTGTTGCGGTATTTGCTATTTCATTAGACCTAAAATGTTCATCTGTTTAACTGGTATTTCTTTAAATATTAATACCTCAGCATCTGTTTATGATTAGTCAGTCAACTATGAATTGCCTATTAGTTTCCTTTGTTCATTTTTTTCTTGGTGATATTTGTCTTTTTTATACTGATTTATAAGTTCACTTTCAGTATGAATATTTATCTTCTGTTGTGGCTTCAAATATTCTTTCTAAGTTAATCTTGTGTATGTGTGGAGATATATATATGTATATATAGTACATTTTAAACCATTGTGTACACAAATCTGTCAGTCTTTTAAAGACTGTAACCTCATCATTAACAGATTTCTTAGGCAATGCAAATTCAAATTGATGAAAAAAATTCTCAAAAGAATAAGGGCCTCAGTATGATTTCTATACAGATTTTTTTTTTTTTCTTTTTTGTCAAATTTTTGTGGATGTCTCATTTATCATAAACTTCCTCAATTCTGTTTGGGAAATAAGTCTCAAACATAAAATGCACTTTTAGTATGTCAAAAGGTTCACTTTTATAAACCTTATTCTATTTTTGTAGAGAAGATAGTTATATTTGTTTATCCTTCACAAATGAGCAAAACTTGCTTTGTTCGTCATAGAATAAATTTCTAAGAACCTTAAGTGTTACCTTCCACAGTGTGATATTTAAAGTACTTAATACTGTGGAGTTCTTTGTACTGCAGAGCAAGCTGTAGTTTAGATTGAAACAGGAATGTGAAAGAGCACTATTTATTCTTTTCACATTTTCGTAGGACAAATGAAAAGGACTAAATGTGCTGAAATTGATGTTAGACACCAGACTCCATTCTGGTCAATACAAATCTTCGAGCGCTCATCAACAAACACACCTTTTCAGTCCTTCCTGGAGATTGCCAACAGCGACTGCTTTTACTGCTTCCAGAGGTGGATCGACAGGTATGTGATTTCAAGCATAAGCAGTTTTATAATCCTTCTGAAGGTTTCCCCCCTTTACAATTTCTTACGACTTTTTAAATAGCTTTTTATGTATACCTATAAAGAAGCGGTATCAAAAGTGCTAAACAAGAAATATTTTTATGTAAATGCTTTTAATAGGTTGGCCCTGTTAGGCTTATAAAGAACAACAAAAAAAACTTGTCAAGATATCAAAATTATGGAATAAAATTTGTCTAGCTATCAGATATAGGCATCCATAGAATACAGTTCAGGAGGAAGAGCTATTTTGTTTAAGACATTAAACAGGGGTTTTTGAATGGATTTTTTGAAGTGATTTAGAAAGTTAATTATTCTTATTTTGTTAAATTTTTCTAAAACCAGTATTTTTTTCTTGCATAATAAATAATTTAAAACCCAATATAAGATACTCTTTTTTGTTTTTTAAAGTAGCTAGAAGAAATACTAAAGGTTTGTGAAATACCTAGCAGGGGTCAGAGAGATTTAGCTTGGTCAGGAGTAAGGTAAAGGTCTGAGACTTTGGTTTTCATCAAGGAAAGAGTGACCAGCAAGTACTCTCCCTTCTGATCTTCTGATTCCTCCACTGCAAAAGGAAAATAGGGCTATTATGATTTTCTAAGATTTATTCAGTTCTGAGATTTTCTTTTTAATTCATTACTATTTCCAAAAATCTACTGTTTTAAGTAATCTGACATAGCTCCCCCTTTCTAATCATAAAAGCTAGATGAGAGAGAGCTATCTTTCCTAGTTTACAGTGAGAGAGCTAGATGTATTCCCTGGTTTATAGTGAGAAATTAATGGAGAGTTAGTAAACTACACAAATCACAATAGCTAATTGACTGTAAAATCAAAACCAAATCTTTCTAATTCTGAAAATCATCTTTCTACCTGACCATATCGACATCGGTTTCATAGTGCTGTGAATCAGCACATATGAAAACAGGTCAGATTCCATTTCCAGGGAGTCCAAATAAGTCAGGTCCACTACCAGCAGTAGGGCAGAGAAGTAAAATGGATTATTCCCAGCTACTGCTTTCTCCACATTATCACTTCTAGAGAAATTATAACATGCCCAGTTCTTGTTTAGAACACGTTAGGAGATTGACATTTTGGCAGAGTTTTTAGAGAACTTCTCGTTATAGATTGCTCTCATCTTTTTGAAGGTTTGGCTTATTAGGTTGGGAATGATAATATAGGACCTAACTGAGGCTCTGTGTAGAACTGTAGTGCAGGTTCCTCAGAACTGTCTTTTGACTAACGGCCCTTATCTCTCAGAAGGATTGCCACATATAATTTTAGAATTCAAAGGAGTTATCTGTTCAACTTGCTGTAGAGTGCAGTCCTGTGTGGTAGTGTTGTAGGAGGTCACTGCCTCTCAGTTATGATGGTGGGAACATAAAGTAAATTGGTAAATATTGTACTTATGTGTAGAGTATGGAGTTCAAATTAAATGAAATATAACTTCACTGTCGGATGAAATTTGGAATGTTTATAAAGAATTCTAGTTATTACTGGCTGAAATATTGGAAAGAATAATGCAGTGTATGAAATGCCCAAAAGTGAAAAGTAGAAAAACAGTATTTAGACCAGAGAAAAGAATAAGGGGAATGGAGTGGATTAAAACAACTTTCTTTGGACAGATTTGAAGGTCTATCATATGAAGAAGGCAACTTGTTTCTCCAGAAAGCAGATTTGGAGTTACAAAACGTTTTTTGTTTGTTTGTTTTTTTTTTTTAAGACAATTGAGGCTGTTAAACTGTGGAATGGATTGACTTGTGATGGAATATCTTGCTCATGAATGGAATATTCAAGCAAATGTTAGATGACTTCTTCTTATAGGGAAATCTGTTACCCCTCTGATAATTCTCTATAGTACAACAAACCACAGTCCTCAGGCCATTTTCAGCCTACTGCTTAAATGTTTTTTTCCCCCCTCTTTTTGATTCCCCTCCCCCCACTACTACTTCCTCCTCTGACCTACGGATGGTGCCAGATGGTGCCCTCCCACTTAAGAAATAGATCTCTGAAGGTGGGCGTCTCCTCCCACGCAGTTGCAGTGTGCACCCGGGGCCTGACACAACCAGGGTATGGTCTGTGGCTCCACCTGGGGTGCGAACTCAAGACCTGCGTGTAAAGCAGATGTGCTAACCACTACACTATGGAACCCCCCTCCCCATCCCCGCAACTGCCTGATTTTGTAAACAAAGTTTAATTGGTACACAGCACTCCTACTAGTTTATATACTGTTTTTAGCTTCTTTCATGCTACAGTGACCAAGTGAAGTACTTGCAACAGAAGCCATATAGCATGTAAAGCCTAAAATATTTGCAGTCTATCTCTTTATAGAAAATGTTTACCAATTTCTCCTCTAGAGCCAGGGGGAAGAAATGTTGGCCCAGATAGATTTACAAAGTAAAGTGGTCGACAAGAGAGTTCCTCAGTCCTGAGGATATCAAGTAGTTACCTAAATTTTTAAATTGCTCTTAAATTAGGATTCAACTTTATTTTCTGCTGGAAAGATAACCAGTTGTTCCAGCCCTATATAAGTTTGAAATACCATCTTTGTCATATATTCTATTTATTTACATTTGGTATGTATTTTATAGGTGCAATTAAAATAAGTTTTCTCTCAGTTTTTAAATTTTTCCACATGAACATTAAGATCATTTTGTTAATAAAAAAATCTTCATAGGGATTCTGATAGGAATATAGATACTAATTTTGGGAACAATGGCAATTTCATTAAGTGTTTTCATCTGGGTTTTTCAGATCTGGTGTTTTATACCCTTAAATAAGATTTTGTGGTTTTAAACCAAGACAGGAAATTCAAAATCTAATACAAAGAAGAGTCTTAAAACTTTTTTGGCAGGACAACATGACATCACAAATCAAGTTATAGATTGGGTGAAATACTTTTGAAATGTATTCAAAGTGTTACTATGAATAATATGTAAAGGATTCTCACAAATTGAGAAGAAAAACAAGCAGCTACATAGACAAGTGAGCAAATGATAGGGATTGGCATTTCACAGATAGTGAATCTAACTATTCAGTAAACATTCAAAAAGATGCACAAAACTCTAGTAGTCAGGATATATAGGGTATTTTTATCATTTCAAAACCACTAATTAGATTGGGAAAAATTAAATAGCACATTCACATCTGTTCACAGGATAAAAGATGTTTTTATCTATTTCTAGTAGAAATGTGAATTGTTTTGTTAGCCTTTTTAGAAAATACCTAGTTACACACAAATATTTCTTTGTTCTCGGAACCTGTCCCATAGTTATAAAAGTTCTATATTCATCTTTACCAGAATGCTATTGCAGCTTTGTTGATTGTGGGAAAACATTGGAAACAAAGTGTATGTTTATGATTAGGAAATTGATAAATGAATTGAGGTACATTATACAATGAAATAATATGCAGCTATTATAAAGAGCTAAAACTATGCCAGGTAACTTGAAGATACTTCCATATAGTATGTTATGTGAGCCAAGTAAGATTCAAAGCAGTGTATATAACTTGGTCACTGTTCTAGAAAACAATAAGCCTCTCAGAAGAAAACCTCTTACATATGTATTCGTTTGTTTGCAGAACAGGAATTTCTTCTTTTTTTTAGGAAAAATTTTTAGGAAAAAATATTACATTATAAAATAGAGATCCATAATAAACAGCATTGTATGAAATAATATTTCTATAAAATTAAATGCATATACATTCTTTTCTAAAGAGAAAGGAAGTCATATTCCACATGATACATTTGGCTTTTAAGCTTTCCTTGGCTTATTCGTTGACCCAGGTTGGTCCAGACGGTCTGATGAAGTTAAATGGCTCAGCCCTTAACAATGAGTTCTTCACTTCAGCAGCCCAAGGCTGGAAGGAAAGACTCTCAGAAGGTAAGTGTTCTGCCTTATATGTCTCCAAGCACATGTATGTACTTGGAGCCACTATGAGGACATATATATTGGCACCTCTGTGCCTCAGTGGGTCTTTGAATAATTTTGGAAGGCAAAGGACAAGATGTTGCCTAGCTATCCTGTATGAAACACATTACAAGACTTTTAGACTTTTATTCCTCTTTTCCTAATAGGTTTGGCTCCAGACAGTCCAACAATATGTTTATTTAGGGATTTCAGGTCACCTGGGAAACTAAGAAATAAATGTTTAGACCCTATTCCTAAAGACTCTGATTGAGTAATTCTAGGTTAATGCTTAGGGATTGAAATTTTAATAAGCACTCTAATAAGCAGAGTATAGAATTAGAGTTATTTTATGGTGCTATGAATTACGGTTTGGTAAGAAGTAATAACCTCTTTATTACTGCCCAACCTCAATAAAACTAAGAGTAAAAATAATCACTAAGAACTTTTTTAAAAAACAGCTTTACTGAGAAATGTTTCATATACTATAAAACTTACCCATTTGAAGTAGACAGTTCAGTGGCAGTCAGAGTGTTTTAATAAATGTAGATTATGACCAAGAATTGCTGACTGTGGTCACTGATTTGCCATGTATGTAGTCACATGATTTGCCATAATTCTGATCTACCAAATTTAGTGAGGGTAAATTATAAAGTATAAAAAAATGATTGATTCCATTTGCATAGTATGTAGTATCAGTCACTATTTTCAGTTCTTAATCCTGACTGCTCATTTTAATACCTGTGGAGTTTTTAGAAATGCTGACGTCCAGCATTTGTTTCTTTAAGTTCTCTCAAGTGATTCTAATATATTAAGTGATTCTGATAATGCAGCCATAATTAAAACTACTGGCTATTTTATTTTTATTTTACATCTTTGATTTGTGATTCGGTACACATTGAATAAAGACTAACACTTGAAAAGTCACATGAAGTTTGTCAAGGAATAGCTTAAAACAAGTGTGAGAAGCTTTAAAATAAATTTATGAGAAGAGTATTAGGAAGGCTATTTGTTGGTTACTTTTTGTCAGATCATTGACAGATTTAATTGACTAGCTAATTAATATCTATATCGTTGAGTTTTCCCTTCCTTTTTTCTTTTAGAATGAATTTTGTATGGTAGAGTTCTTTTTGGTCCCTGATTACTTTGGTCCTTTCTCTTTCTTAAAGATTTTCTTGAGCAGAGACCCCTTTTTTTCTGAAAGAATTGAAATCACATTAGGATTTTAAAATACACCTGTTACCAGTATCTATTTTAAAGAATAATTTGGTAAAGAATTTATGTTCTCCAACCCTCCAGTTTTTAAAAGTAGATATTATCAACAAGGACATCTTGATTTTTATCAGTGTTACTTTTTTTTCATATTAGCAGAGTGTGCTATACCTGTAGTCCTGTGATTATATTTTTATAAGCAGCAGAAACTCTGAACACTATACATGTGAAAAGAGTTCAGTACTTTTTATTCCTTATTCTGTTATGCACAGCAGTAGCCTCAACAAAAAAGCCGAAACTCTGAATTGGATTTTGACAGCCAAATTCTTTTCCTCCTTATATGCCCAGGACTGTGATTTCCACTGTCCTCTAAAACTTTGCCTTTCCCTCTTCTTACTCCCAGGAGGTCTTAAATTCAAGTCTGCCGTTTCCACCTCTATTTCCTGGTGACCTGGGTATTAGAGCATTGAAGGGAGCAGTCTTTCTGGGCCACAGATTTAAAGATAGCATACCAAGCCCATTGACTGTTCTCTGCTGATGGAGTGGGAAGGACTGAGGTGGTTGGTAGTATATGCAAATAAATGACATATTCAGAGTAGTTGAGTCTTTGGCATGTTAAGTGCCTTGTTGCTAGGGCACTAGATTGGTCCAGTTTCTGGAACAATTAGAAAACTGATAACTCCAAAATAACTCCCTACCTTTTTACTGGAACCTCAAATGCCTTTAATCTGGGCCTCAGCTATTCATTATGCATAAATATGTTCAGTTAGACATAAAAGGCCTAAAACACAGGTTCCTTTAGAGAAACAGAACTTTAATAAAATGCCCCATAGCATTATTTACTAAAAGCTCATGAGTACTCTTCCAGTGGAAAACAATTACAGATTCAAGAATAGTGATAAAATAAATCTGTAGGGAATATGATGTTTGGAGCAAGAGGCAGATAGTACAAGGAAAGCCCAGAGAAGAGGCCCAGTTGACCTCAGCTGCATTCTGAAAATTACATGAAGTGGTTTGCAAGAATTTTTATTCCACCTATTGGCACTTAGGTACTCCCTTACATTGAAGAATTTGGGGAAATTTCTGTTGCTTTCATAGAATTGTGTTCTGACTCTTTCATGAGTCTTTTATGATTTACAAATAATGAAGTTGCAAACAGCATATTTCTATTGATTTTTGTTGTTGTTATATTATAGGTGAGTTTACTCCTGAGATGCAAGTGAGAATTCGTCAAGAGATTGAGAAGGAGAAAAAAGTAGAGCCATGGAAAGAACAATTCTTTGAAAGCTACTATGGTCAGAGGTAATGTCAAGATAAGCGCTGTAAACCAGATGTTAATTCCTGCGTGTCATGTGGTGCTTCATCTTAGTGTCTTTCCAGAAAATTGAGTCCTCAGCTTCCTTCTATTTTTTTACTAGTTCTTCTTTACTGAGAATTTTTTTTTTCTTTTTATGAATCTTAGGGACACAGAATTGGATTACTCATAATCTTTGACTCTTAGCACATTACTGTTGTGGGTGGGATGATTTCTTTAAAAAAAAGATTTTATTATCTTGCATTAGAGTTCCTTTCTGTGAATAGATTACCTTTTCTTCTAAGTAACTTTATAAGATCTAAGAATATTGAACGCCCGTATATTTTTATAGTAGTTAATTATCTCACAATATAAAACTTACCAGAATCATTAAGGAGTCCTAGAATCCTATAACATGGACCGTTATATCTGATACATATTTAAACAGTTTCTTCTCCATAGAAGGCACTCGGAGAAATGTATGTGGCTGAAACCAGATATAAACCCTGTTTTCAAGGGTTTAAAGCAGTTCTTTTCTAACAAGAAATCTAAATCAAATCTTAATGGGGACATCTAAATAGGTAACAGTAGAACTGTATTGTTAAAAACAGATCGAACACCCAGAGTCATATTTGTTTGTTAGTCTCACTCCCTTCCTTCTGCATACTTAATGGAAGCTCTAAAGGAGACTCCATAACCACAACTTGAGAACTGTTGACTTTCTTCTGATCTCCAAAGAGTGTTCATTGACCCCAACATGGTCATTTAGGAAGTGATTCCTATTGAGATTAAGAGTCTCATACACTGATTTGTCTATATTCTTGGTATGAGCTTTGAGCTCTGTAGAAATGATGGTGTGTATTCATTTAGACCATTATTACAGATGTCAGGTATTCCATAAATATTGTTCATTTCCTCCTGATTAGGCATGTAGAGCACTACACCAGTTCTTGGGTCCTTCAGTTTTCAGGTCTTACTTTTTGCCAGCTTTCATAGAAGGACTTTTTGGTTACTGTCCAGTTTCATCCTTAGCCATTCCATCTCAGAGGTGCACTACTGATTATTTAAAGTCACCAAAGAGGGCTACCTTGTTTTTGCCTGTTAACCAATATTCTAAAACATTAGAGGAGTCTCTAATGACTCTACAGAATAGCCTCTCTCTTAGCCAGGCCACACTGGGAAAGTCCCAGTTGGCCTTCACTCCCAGAATAGCTGAGATGCACTCAATCTTAGAATTTTAGAGTTATGCCATGTGAAATTTAAACACACTTTTCAAAAACTCAAGAGTTGTACTTCCTGACCTCTGGAGAACATTGACAGCCAACTTTTCTACTATCTTCTGAGTCCCCTAGATTTCTTAGGCTAGCCTTTCAACAGGCACTGCAGAGCAGAGTTGATCACAGTCCAAAACCACCTTCTCGGGGTACATGGGCCTTGGCCTTCTTTCACTTCCCTTGTGGGTAGTCTGTGATGCCTGTCCCTAGACTGTGTGGCCCCTTTATAACAGGAAGTAATAATAATAATAATTAACATTATTGAGCTTTTATTATGGGCTAGGTACTGTTCGAAGTACTTTATATGCATTAGCTTAATTATAGTAGCACTGTGAAGTGATTAACTTTAGTGTACAGTTGACGAAACTGAGGTGCAGAAGGCTAGTCACTTAATATCACATGGATAGTGCATATAGAGCTGGAATTTGAATCTGGCTCCTAGACCTTCACTAATAATAATAATGGTAAACATAATAGATGAAGACTACCTATTGTCAGGTTCTTCCAGGCATTGCCATATACCGTTATCTCTCATAATGCCTTCAATAACATGGGCCATTTCTCATCTATATTATTTCTTCCTTCCACCTTTTAGTTCTGGCCTGAGCCTTGAGGATTCAAAGAAATTGACAGCTTCACCCAGTGATCCCAAAGTAAAGAAAACCCCAGCTGAGCAACCAAAATCCATGCCTCCTTCAGAGGTCTCTCCTGTTAGTATAGTCCCAGTAATTCCCCAGTTAGAGTCTAAAGAAGAAATAGTACATATGCCATCACCAGTCAGAAAAGAAGAGCACGAAAGCCAAGATAACGTGCAGCCAAACTCCACATCCACAGGGCCCTTACTTTCCTCAACTAGTGATACAAATGAGCTTAGCAGCGTTGTTCCCATCAAGTGCCCAAAGGATGAGGATGTCTTAGAGGAGAAGCCAGTTGCCTCTGCTGAACAGGAGTCTGAGAAAGAGAATCATCTTACTACAGCTTCTAATCATAACAAAAATGAAAGCCAAGAAGCTTTAGTTACATCCCCAAGCAAACCCAAGAGTCCTGGAGTGGAAAAACCGATTATGAAGCCCACAGTAGAAGCAGGTCCACAGGAGACCACTGTGAAAGAGCCTCCATCAACTCTGGTTGATCATAGCCCAGAAAGCCTCAAGAGGAAGTCTTCACTCACCCAAGAAGAGGTTTCTATGAGCTGGGAGAAAAGGCCACGTGTCACTGAGAATCGGCAGCACCAGCAGCCATTTCAAGTCTCGCCACAGCCCTTTCTCAATAGAGGGGACAGAATCCAGGTGCAAAAAGTACCACCTCTCAAGGTAAGAGAATGGGAAGAACTGAAAAAGAGAGATGGCCTGAACACTAAGTTTCTGGTCATACATACGAAATTTCAAATAATTTGGTATTTCTTAATGCAGAAGCAGTTGCATATGTTTAATAGGCTTGTAACTGTGATCTTACAGGAACAAAATTATGAATAGCCGTTTAGAACTGCTTTCCTACAGATCTTTGTTGGTGTTTGAATAAGTAAGGTACCTGGATATCTAATGGAAACCACCTCCACCCCCACCCTGCTGTCTATCTACTCTTCTCACTTCAGGCATTTATGGAAATTCTTTTGTCTCATGTGACCAAAAAAGAAGTATAACGATAAACATGAGGAGGCCATTGGTATGATCAAAAGATCATATCTTTGCACCAAAAGTCATGCTATTTAAGTGTGCCTTGGCCCGTATCTTGCTGCCATAACTAGTCTGATGTTACTTCCTGTGAGTCTAGAGCTACCTTTTTAGTTTCATTCTTTTAAAGGACATGTCTGTGGCTACCATGAGTCACCACTGATTACTTGAAGGACTTTGGTAAGATGTAGTAGCCTTGGTAAGCTCTACTGCTTAGAATGTGCCATTAATTTCCATTTTAACTTGATATTGCTACATGTCAAGTCTTTAAAATTTTTACAGCTGTGTCTCTAAGTATATAAAGACTGCATCTGACCAGTAGAAAGCCCTGGAAAACCCAAACACATTTTTACTTCTGATATAAAGGTTTATTACTACTCGGGCTGTGCTTAAATCAGTTTATGGTCTGTTTATTCATTTAATAAGTAGTATTTTACTTATTAATATTTTTTGTTAGTAGTATTAATACTGTTGTGTCTTCTGTGAGCCCAGGCGCTGGGTATTGCTCATTCACATTAGGATATAAATAGAAAAATAAGCCAAATAGAGCTACTTTTTTCCCTTTTTATATTTAACTTAGATGAACCAGTTAGTTCTGTCAGGAAATATCCCTGGGAAAGATCATTAACTTGTACCTGACCCATTCGCATACCATGTGACTCCTCTCTTGTTTTACTTCGTATTACTAATAGTATGATGTTCTTCATTACTTTTTATTTTTTATGGTTTCAGCACCAAGGGATCTCTTTTTTCTAATTTTTTAATACTTTTGTCCCATTAACATACACTGTCATGTTTTACCAAAGATTCTGATTTATATAACAATCATTTTTTACTATTCTTATAAAAATATTAGAAATCTTTCTTTAATGAATGTCATTCATAACTTATCTCCAGACCCAAGAGCTGTATTTCAGTTTAGGTTTTACTTTGTATAAATGACAAAAGTGTGCCACTGGCTAAGAGCCATCATTTCTGTTTTCTCACCTGTAGAGAACCCGAATTCCATATTCAGTCTGCTTTCTCTTCATCCAGTAAGGTTCGACACTAAAAGCTTAACTTCACGGTGACCAAATTAATATTATTTAACCTTTTTCCTATTGCTTCTTCCTCATTCCCCCAAAAAAGATTTTCTACCAGAGGTTGCTTTAGTTAACTCTTTTACCTTAGACCCTATCACAAATCTTGCTTTCTTAGACAAAGCTTAAATTAGTTTATAACAGAACAAAACATTTTAAACAAAATTTTAAGTCGAAAAACAAAAGTTGACTCTTATTAAATATGTTATGACATGTTTGCATATCTATAACATCATGTGTGTGTACACACACACACACACACACACAGGTGGGGAAGCACAGAGGGAAAGAGATGGAAACTCCAACACACATTGTATGTTTTTCATTCAGTATATACTTGAAGAGAAAAGAATCTTAATTCCTCTGCTGTACTAGGGTAGGGCTTCTCGATAAGTTAAGTGATTATCAGTGCCTGGATAACTTTGAGTAGTATATGCTTAAAAGAAAGTATAATGTCTCATTTATTCCACATAAACAAATAAAAGGGCTATTTACATAGATAACTGGAACTTATGTTAAAATGAGTATTAAAACTTTTGATTTGAACCACTTTTAATGATTTTCCTTATTTCATCAACATGTTATTAATGATTTTCAGTCGTTATGATAGGTATCATTTATTGTGCTAGGTGAATTGTTACGCTCAAGATTATTCTGAGATTCTTTGTCCCCCAAATAGCTGCACTTTTACTTTCTTATATTTGAATTTTCTTGTTTTATCTGTTTTTTCCTGTGTTAGTGACTTTATTATTCTTAATTTATGGAGTTCCAGAGAGATGACGTGCATTTTCTTAGAGCTCAGTGGCTTGCTTTTTCTTTTTTTAATTAAATGCCCTAGAACATCTAAAACAGTTATTTGCTTCTTTAAACTCTACCAGCTTAACTAGACTCTTGATGTATTCTAAAATTCTAGAAGTTTCAAAGTGTTGTTTTGAACAAAAGTCAGACTCCTTTCAGATATGGTATTTTATGGCCTGAAAATCAGTGGGTTTCAACCCTGATACTGCATCTGAATCTCAAAAGAAGCTTTTTAGAAAAGCGTTTTTTTTTTGTTTCCCCCCCCCCCCATACTGGTTCTAATTGATAAATTTTGGGATGAGACTCAGAGTATATATATTTTTTAAAAAGCTCCACAGGTAAGTATAATGCTAGCCAGGGATAAAAATGATTGTGGCAAACATTATATATATTATATACATTCATGTAGAGGGGCAGAGTGGGGTCCACCTGTGGATCACACGCTGTCCTTCTAGTGTGATCTAGAAGCTGCTGTAATTCACGATAATTTAGCCTATATGCTTGTCTGTGTATGTGCGCATGTAGAACAGAGGAGAGCCAGAGTGTTTCCCTGGATCTTGTAGTGAAGCTAAGAAGTAAAAGGCTAGTCATATGCCACTCCTTTATTTCTATTTCTCTCTTTTCTCACGTACACATTTTAAAATGCAGATGCTGTAGAAAGGTCTGTATCTTATATAATAAGCTCTTGTGAGTAGTTGTGACATACAAGAGAGTTGAGAAGAGGTTTGGGGTTTTGAGGTAAGAGTGGATGTTGAGCGGGGAGAGTCTTTGGCACCAATTAGAGAAGTTGGAAAGAACATGGAAACAAAATCATGTTGCTGTCTCCGTGGTTTGGTCTCTTGACCAGAGACCTGCCGTCTCTGTCACAGGTAGTGTAGTGTTCACCCTACTCTAAACATGTAAGCGTCAATGAGGTTTTGTTATTCTTATAAATGAAAACTAAGCTCTGTTGTTTTTTTCCTCCCCTACTTCTTTCAGATCCCGGTCTCCAGAATCTCCCCCATGCCGTTTCCTACATCGCAGGTCTCTCCCAGGGCTCGTTTTCCAGTCTCCATCACTAGTCCTAACAGAACAGGAGCCAGAACTCTTGCAGACATCAAAGCAAAAGCCCAGCTGGTCAAAGCACAGAGGGCAGCAGCTGCCGCCGCAGCCGCAGCCGCCGCAGCCGCCTCAGTTGGAGGGACCATTCCAGGACCTGGCCCAGGGGGCGGACAAGGTCCAGGAGAGGGTGGTGAAAGGAACACCACTAGAGGAGGAAGTTCAGACTCAGACAGAGTCGGTGAAACTGGAAAGGGCCCCACACTGGAACTGGCAGGAACTGGAAGCAGGGGAGGTACGAGAGAGCTTTTACCCTGTGGTTCAGAGACTCAACCCCAATCTGAGACCAAGACCACAGGCCCGGCACAGCCTCATAGTGTCTCTGGAGCACAACTACAGCAAACCCCCTCAGTGCCTCCAACATCTGCCATCAGTGGAGCATGCACAAGTGTCCCATCACCAGCTCACAGTAACGCACCCCCACCAGCTTTAGGGAAACTCAATAATGAGAAACCGAATCCCACCAGGGCAATAGCCACAGTGGCCTCTCTTAGCCACCTACAAGGGCCCAGTAATTGCAGGCAGGAGAAAGTACCTTCTGCTCCGACAGGTCCTGCTGTAATCTCAGGTGCCTCGCCTGTTTATTTGGCAGCGGATGGCACACTTGAGCCCAAAGCTGGTTCTAGTAAGAATACACCAACCCTTCAGTCTCAGCAGAGACAACGGCTAGGGCTACAGTGGATCTGACTTCTTCTCCTTTAACATCTTTATTAATAGCAGCCACTTTAGAAAAGCTTTCTCTACCCCAGGTCAGTGTAACTGTAGCACCTACCGGATCAGCTACATCCTTGAGCACTTTGCCAGCAGCTCCTAGCCTTAAAACTCCAGGAACTTCTTCAAACATGAATGGACCCATTTCACGGCCAAGCTCCAATATCCCTGCTAATAATCCTTTGGTCACTCAGCTGCTCCAGGGCAAAGATGTCCCATGGAGCAGATTCTGCCTAAACCTCTCACCAAAGTCGAAATGAAAACCGTTCCACTGACTACAAAAGAGGAACCGGGGCCAGGAGCACCCGCCGGCACCAACGTAACAGAGAACAGCACCAGAGAGGAAGTTCATGAGAGCAGTCTCATCCAGCTGTACAGCAGCTGGGTAAAACCTTGCAAAGTAAGCATCTCCCCAGGTTCCAAGACCCCTTCCACTCTTTTCAGGTAAGGATAGGAGGGACTAGCACCGACATGCACCAGCACCAAGAAGGACTGAGTAAAGCAGCCCAAGAGCAGATCCTTCAGACCCTCATCCAGAGGGTTCACATTCGGAGGCAGAATGTCTCTCAGCTGTGCAGCCCTCCCAGTTCAACTTTACTCACTCAGGTTTCCAATTAGAAGACCTCTCCGCAGCCAGAGGTTCATGCTGGGTTTCGCTGGCAGAAGGACATCGAAGCCTGCCATGGCAGGCCACTACTTACTTAACATTTCCACCTATGGCCGCGGTTCAGAGAGCTTTAGGAGGACCCATTCTCTAAACCCCGATGACCGGTTTTGTCTGAGTAGCCCCAATGAGGCCTTGAAAATGGGATATACAGACTGTAAAAACGCAATAGGAGACAGTAGCAGCAGCAAAGAAGAAGATACTGATGAGGAAAGTACTGGTGATGAGCAAGAATCTGTCACGGTGAAGGAGGAGCCCCGGGCTTCCCAGAGTTCTGGCAAGTGTGAAGCAAGTTCAGGACCCCACAGTAGAGAAACCCTGTCCACCAATGATTGTTTAGCTAAAAAGAATGTCAAGGCAGAGACGCCAGTGCATGAGCAAACCACTCTAAGCAAGGAGAATTATCTGTTCACAAGAGGCCAAACCTTCGATGAAAAGACCCTAGCCAGAGATTTTATTCAGGCAGCACAGAAGCAGATGGCTCATGCAGTGAGAGGTAAAACAATGCATAGCAGCCCTGAGCTTTTCAGTTCTACTGCTCTTCCTCCACCTGCAGACAGTCCCACCCATCAGCCTCTCCTCCTTCCACCACTGCAAACCCCAAAGCTGTATGGAAGCCCCACTCAGATCGGGCCAAGCTACAGAGGCATGATCAATGTCTCCACCTCATCAGACATGGACCGTAACTCTGCCGTACCGGGGATGCCTGACTGTAGCCAGGTATCTAGTAATGTAGGTGATGTCATGTCCTTTTCAGTGACTGTCACTACCATCCCTGCTAGCCAAGCTATGAATCCCAGCAGCCATGGCCAGACCATTCCTGTTCAGGCCTTTCCTGAAGAGAACAGCATAGAGGACACGCCTTCAAAATGTTACTGCCGATTGAAAGCCATGATCATGTGCAAGGGGTGTGGAGCATTCTGCCACGATGATTGCATTGGCCCCTCTAAACTGTGTGTCTCCTGCCTTGTCGTTCGGTAACGAGACTAGAAAGAACACACTAAAGGAAGCAGGAAGGGAAGGGTTATGAGATGTGTTTTTTGCGTCCTTTTGGAATCACAGAAATAAACAAGTAGGTTTCAATTGTCTTAAGAGACAACTGTTACTTAATCAGGAATACAGAGTACAGATCTTACATATTAGAGGAAGAGCACCTTGTATAGTCTTAGTCGAGCGAGACTTTATGAAATTGTGACGTTTGCACTTACAAAATCATGTAAATATGTCACATTTTGTTTTAACATTTTTCCAAGTGTTTAGGTAATAATGTATTATTTAAATTCAGATTTATGTTCCACTTCATGTGATTCTGAGAAAAGTTAAATGCCATGCGTGATGAAAGGAAGCTTGTCTCCCTTCTGTCATTTCCTAAGAGGCTAGGAAGAGTGAAGGAATGGTCTGGAGAAGTGACCATTCATGTTGATTATGTCTTGACCATCTGACTGTAGGCTGTACATGGATTATTCAGCCTTTGCAGAATTTGGATTCAGGGTTTACTCAGTCCCTTTACCTTAGATGGAACCTTCTTAAGTTCGGATTTTTGATAAGTGTTAATTTCATAGCTAGTACTTGAGACTCTGAAAGCTCTTGGTTCTTGGCTTCCATCAGCCAGTACTGTTGCCAAGCACTGTGCTGGCTGGCAATCTGTGGATCCCTGCTGTTCCCTGATCCCACTCCCCTGCCCTGAGATAGCGGATGTGGGCCTTGAAGGGTATGCTCTCCGGTGCCTTGTACTACCGTAGCTTGGGGCAGGGCAGCAGTTCTAGCAATAATATCCAGTTACTTATTCATGGGAGCCTGCAAACAGGTTTGAAATACTAAAATTAACAGAAGTGTTAGCGATGGGTGACTTGAACCATGTGTCTTGTTGGGCAAGGGGAGTAAAGGTGCAGAAACTGTTAAACTGAACATGAAGAACTTTGGAAAAGAATTTTAATATTAGAAACAAGATAGCCTCTTTTTTCTTCTCTCTCAACCCATTACTTAATGTAGTCAGCTGTGGCTGTAGGTAGAAAAGCTCATTAATGCCATGTTTGCCCATTCCGTCAACCCTGGTTTGGCCTCCCAGGCACCTAAGGAGTCTGGAGTAATCTTTTTATGTGTTATCTGGAACACACATACGCACACACGTATACATGCACATAATGAAAGTCATATACTTTTCTGGTTATAAAAAATATGTCCCCTCTTGGATTACTGCTGTTCGTGCACTAGAAACTTGTGATATAAAGGGGCTTCAGTAAATAGCTAAGGGAACATCTAGAAAGGAGAAAAATTACCTCCAGAGTTTTGTTGTTTTTGTTTTTTCTTTTTTGTTGTGTTTTTAATTGGTATCTAGTGACTAAAGAATTTTTGAGTACATATATTTAGGTCATGCTTAAAAAACAGGAAAATAAATCTGCAATTTACCATAATTTGGTATTTAAAAATCGAGTGTTGTCAATGTGCACCATTTGCATATTGATTTCAAGTTCCCTGATTTCAAGTGTGTAAAGTAAAAACACTACTGTAACTTAGTCCAGTTGTAGTTGTACTTAATATTCAGGATGTGATATTTACAACATGCAGAGCAGTGTAACTTGTTAAGTCACATTCCAGATTAGGAGAAAGTAGGCAGTAATAATTTTTGCTTTGCCCCCATTCTGCTACCCTCCACGTTATACACTCTTTTAATACTTCTTTCTCAGACTCCCTAAGAAACTTATTAATTCACTGTTTTTCATTTTTTGTTTGTTTCTTTTGTGGCCCAAGGTAAATATAAGATTAATGTCTGTGTTGCAGTTTCAGCCAAGACAATTAGATGTCCTTCTAACTTGCCTTTTCTTCCAGCACACACACAGCTGAGAGATATGAAAGCTGCTAGGATCCAAGGATAAGGTTTAAGTTCTCCAGCCAAGAAGCAGTAGGAAACAGAAACCATGGCTCTGTTCCTAAAATTTCAGAACCTTAGATAAAAAAAACCTATTGCGGGTTAAAACTTCTCATGCCCAGCTTCTCCACTCCCCGTGGGGCAGCAGGACTGAAGGCTGGTCTGCATGCTGAAGTGGCTGGGGGTTTCAGAACTGGCCCCATGCTAAACATTCATTACCAATTTGAATTAACTAAAGTGATTTCTTTGCACCTTCCCATCATAGGGAGTTTCTCCTCTATGATTCCCTTAATCTGAGGATGGACAGACTAATCAGGAAAGGAGGAAAGGCATCAGGGATTTCCAGATCCATTTAGACAGCAAACCATATTGTGCCTCTTCATCTTGACCCAGGCTCTTGCAGATGGTCCTAAGCATTACTATTCACCAGATTTTCTTAACAAATAATACCCAGCTAATTAAATATTTGCATTTCTGAATGCCCTTTAAACAGAAATTGTCAACTAGGTACACTGCCTCAATATTGTCCAGATGAGAGAATAGTTAGGTTCTCGTAGGTCAATAGTAAATTGAATACATTCTGTTTATCAGTTTGTTTCAAAACAGTGGTTTCAAGTAGAAAGTTGTTCATCTTACGAGCTGAACAGAAAAAAAAATATATATGATCTGGGCCTTTTGAAAATGAAGCATTAGGAACCAGAAAATCTTTTATTAGTAGAGTATGGTATTCCAGTAACAAAGCAATTTTTATCTTAGATTTTCAGAATTACTTTACTTTTCAATTCAGTCTGAAATTTTTCTAGTAAGTGCTAAGATTCTTTTTATGGTACTAAGTTGCACTATTTCCAGTGACTAGTCAGGCATTATGCCTCCAGGGTATGCTTCTCAAGCCTTTAGATACCTTCCACTGCAGGTCACCGTGGGCAGATAGCATTAACAATATACCATCTCAGTCTCACTGGTGAATGTTCTAAGTTGTCTAGTAGAGAAGGCTTCCTGAATGTTAAATCTTAAAGAATTTTGATTAAAATTCTCCAGCCTATTAAGTAGAAAATAAAACCAAGTAACCTGGAGGTGTTTGCTCTACTTTTATTCCTTCACCCCTGTGCTCAGGATACCGAAGCTATCTGTGGTATCGCATGTGACATTTTAAAGGATAAAATCTGATAGATGTGAAATTTGTCTTGGGGTAGGGGAAGCATGCTCGCATAGTAGGCTGGGAAGGCACACAGGTGGATATGTTTCAGGAATTAATCTCAGATTTAAATAAATAGCCAAAGGAAGACCTCATTGCCTTCCAGGTGAAGGTATAAATTCCTACATTAATGACCTGACAGTCACCATCCTAATTGCTTAGTATTGCCTTTCTCTGCCTTAGAGTTTAAAAACACTCTTGGGTGAATGATTTGTTATAATAATGTTGTGGGGGGGGGTCGTCTCTGGTCAGTACACTGCTGTTTATTTCTGGAACTCATTGTCCATGAGCAGTGCCAGAGTGGTTTTCTCTGACCTATTGGTTTCACTTCACAGCAAGGAGAGAAAGTCTCCCCGTTGCTTTACAACGATGTGCTAAGTAAAAAACTTGGCCAAGGGTAGTTTTCAGCTCAATTTATAGAATAGTCCAAAGAGACTGAGAAACATGATGATGGGCAGGGATATTTCCTACCATGTTTCAGTACCTACATACCTATTGAAAGAAAACAGTAGGTAAAAAAACATTTCCTAAAGTTGGAAGTAAGAGCTTCATAGATTCTTGGTTACTTTATTTTTTTTAATGCTTTACATTTGATACAACTATTAAAGATCAATTTTAAAATAGCTTTCCAGTAATATATTTTAAGTAATATATATTTTAATATCTATGTAAAAAGTGACAGTGAAAGACTGAATTCCTCACATATGGTATGTTTGATGTAGGACCTCACCGTTAAGGCACAAATGATTTCAAAGGAAGTTACTCTAAAGACACTTAGGTTATTTCCAAAAAAAAATGCAATAAGGGGAGTGGTTTTGGAGTTTTTGATTTTAAAAGAAAATTGACTTATTTACTGCAAGCTATTATTTTTCTTCCTGGCTGTTAAGGTTTGTACAGACTGGTTTGGTAAATGCTAAACTTTTGTGTCTTTTGCCTTTTTAAGGAATTGTTAACATTGGAATTGAGGGTATGTACAGAGAAGTTGGTGTCGACACCATTTAAAAAGTCATATTTTTTCACAAATATAGAGAAATCATTTTACATAAGAATTTTAAGTATTTGCAATAAATATATGTATATAGATTGTATGTATTCATATATTCTTATTTTTCATTTTATTAAGTAAAAGATAATTAAAGTGAAAATAAAAACCTTGGAGTTTTTGGTGAATCTCGAGGTCTTACATACATCTCAGAGTGGTGTGGGTAGGGCCCTCAGTTTGTTGCCTTATAGTACTAAGATTACCACAGACTGTACAGAAGGGAGTAAAACAAGTACTTTGGTGATAAATCAGGGTAACGTGTTTCTTTCAGAACTCTAGTAAAACATTACAGTCTCTTAATCTGTGCGAATCTGTTTTTACCTTTGAACTGTTTTATCTCTTCACCACCTCATGTCACTTGGGAAAGTAAAACAAAGCAAGACAACAAAAAAACACGGTGTATTTCTCTTTTTAAATATGCCCATTGTTTGCTTCTGAAACAAAGAATGGTAAGAAAATATCTCGAAGGGAAAATACGTTTTTCTTTCTCCACAGTGGTTAATAATTCATTAGCAAACATTCACTACCAGTGCCTTCCAGGCCAGAGCTGTGTGAAGAAATAATCTCATGAAGGTAATAGGACGCCTTTTTTCTGTTTTCCAGTTTTTCTCTGAGAAATGAGTTTCAAAGCCAGTTTGTGGTTGATGTTGTTTGTTTTTTAAATGTCCTTGATCTGGAGTGGTAGAAGAGCTAGGTGATCTCCCTAGTGTCTGGAAGAGTATTTGTGAAAATGAGGAAAGTTCGTAGATGTTAATTGTCCATAGTCTTTTACCTAGAGATAATCTGGAATCCTGATGACCTAGAAAGTAATTTTGTGGTTGTAATATGCTCGAGGTAGGATATACTTGAGGAAGCAAAACGATACCTAGATAGTCTTTGGAAATAAAGGTATACAGCCCCATTCCTTAAAAAAGAATAATACATAGATTTATAGATGACCTGAAAGAAAATAAGGTCAAAATTTCAAAAATGTATCTTAATGACTCATGAAACTGACTTTTACTTGTAGTTCACTAGTTCTCTCCCAAATTGCTCAGCTGTGGTTGTTCTCACTGATAAAAATAGCATATTTTGAAATTAATAAGGATAGATGGAATACTTTTTAAGACAGCCTTCCTATTTTCAAAGACATTTCAAACATCAGAGTTGCCCAAAGACATTGGAGATAGTTTAGCCATCCAAAAGAACAGAACTCTTAAATCTTTGCTGAAAATACACTATTTCTGAAGGAAATTCTTAAGTCTCAGGGAACATCTGCATTCTCATAATTCCCATATAAGGAATGAAAGTGAAATATTTAAATGTATGTGGAGCATTCCATGGACTATTTACAGAAGACCTCTACCCCTTTCTAGTACATATTTATTTAAGTTGGCCTCCTACCTCACTGGAAGAAAAACTTATATTCAGGTCATGACACAGGAGCCTAAAGGTATGGTTGGTCGGTCTGCAGTTTTGTGAGAAAGAGCAATGTATCAGAACACAGCTTCACCTGAGTCCCCAATTTTATTGACGCCACCGTCTTAGAAATCTGTCCTTTGCTTTTGACACTACTTGACTACAGGTGGTCTTCAGAAATCAGATTTTGCATAATGTTTCTAGCTGTTTTTGTGTACAAATCATGTTATTTACTAATTCAGATATTCAAACACCTGCGTGCTAAGAACTGCACTAAAGCCCTGGGTATGCACAGGTAAGCAGAAGCAGCCATGCAAACTGAATGGCCTTGCTAACCATGCAGCATGTGTCTAGGTCAGGGCTCAACGAGTAATACGTACTGCACATTCCCAAGATGTGTTGAAAGTGTAATTGTGTTATAGAAGTGTTTGAGGCCCTGAGCTAAACTGTGGCAAACCATGAAGAAAGAAGAAAGACATTGCCCCAGATGAAACAACAATGTGGAAGTGAGCCGTGTTAATAAAATTTACCGCTTTTGAGAACTATCATTGGAAGGTTCAGGGTTTTTAATAGAAATTTCAAGAAATCTCTTAGTATTATCTAAATTGAGAGAATCTGGCCAAAAGCTATCCCTGTGCATTATGTCTGGTCGATACATCAATAAAGATGCTTTATCTTAGGTTCAACTAATTCCTTCGAATAGTAACCCAAAAGAAGCTAAAGGGAATTAAAAAATATATATGTGGTAGTCTAGTGAGAAGGAAGTATATCACTGAAGAGGTTGCATCCCCGTTTTTTTCTCCATAATGGATAAAATCAATGTGTGGGTTTTTTCTAATATATTGGCTTTTTTCTATAAATCACAGAACTTGAATTAAAAGAGTCTTCAACAGAACCCTAGCCTTTTGTAGTGGCCTAAATCCTCATTCTTTAAGACTTTCTGGTAGAAGTTTTTAAAAGTATAAATCATTGTACTTTGTCAGTGCTTATTCTTGAATTTCCTTTGCCATTTATCTCCAACCTAGATTACTGGATTTGCAACTTGAATTCTGTACGCCAAGAATGCCCATATTCACCTATCGGAGAAGTGTTAGCTGTATTCCACTATGTAACTCAGTCTCAACTCTGTCCAGGAAGTAGCAGGGTGGATAATCCTATATTTTCCTAATACTTGGTGACCTTAAACAGCAGATTGAGTTTCTTTCATTAGAACTATATAAACTAAGGGATCTCTATACTGCCATGTAGCTCAGTCTTAACATACAAGGAGAATCTCCTAGAGAGATGTCCTTTAAGAGGAAGGGCAAACAACCTGGAAGAGAGCTGGAGATGGGCATTGACTATATATTGGGTTCTCCTGAAGAGTAACTTCAAACTCATTTTCATTGGTTCTTCAAACTCAGAAGAAGCTAGGATATTAACATGATTTTCATCTTGACTGCAAAAACAAGAGAATACCTAGGGGAGAAGAAAGGTAAACCCAAAATTGGATTTAAGATAGATTTAAGAAAACTTAGAATTATTCTCTTTTAAGATTTTGGATTCCGATAACAATGTCGAATTGTCATGAGTGGAACATGGAATTTGATTTGAGACATTTTGTGGGCTAAGTAATGGTTTTCTATTGAATTGTAGTGGCAGCTTCAGCTGCCAATCACGATTTAGGGTTGTGCACTTGTATACATTAAGATACGCAGACGTTGGCTCATAAACAGTTTAACTTCAGTCAACATTTCATGTTATTAACTTTAATCATGGGCCCTCTTTTTAAGTATTTCAAATTCAAATTAACCCCCCCCCCAAAAAAAAAGCAATGAATGCTATCAAAATATCTGAAGATATTTTAGAACTTATTTTACACACGGCCTAGGTTCTTTCTATGGAAAGTGTGATACATCAAATTTTACGTTTCTTGGGTTCTTTTCAAAAACTAGTGTCTAATGTTGTCAGTTACCTAGAGCTTGGAAATGATGGAGTTGGACTTTGACCCTAAGTCAGCAATTCTTTCCAGTTTAGTTTCTCTGGCAATAGCAATTTGGAGAATTCAGTAGTGATCCCAGCTGAACATTTATGTAATCACTGCACAAGCTTTAGATTAATGAACCTCTTCGAGAGTCTCAAATTTGGTTTACTTTTTGTTGCATAAGGCGATAGTTCCTGAGCTGGGAAGGATTTGATAATTTGTTCTCTGATGATAAACTACTGATTGAAGGGCATATTTGTTCTTAAGGAATCCATGAAACGTCTGGACCCTGATAGGTATAGAGTACATGACAATGAAACTCTAGAACTTAAAAACTTCCCTCTTAGCCGTAAGTGCTATGACCTATTTTTTAAAAACCATCTTAGTTATGTGTTTGCATCACACCGTAAGACTTTCACCAGCACCAAGAGAAATCAGAATGGAATGAATGACCTTATATTGGTCTTGTTCACTCTAAAATCTGTGCACATGGGCCTTAGCACTTTGACAGGTAAAACTGCCTTTTAGCTCCTCTCAGTATTGTCTTTATTCCTCTCACTTTTTTTTAAAGCTATTCCTTTAATTGGTTGTATAAAACGACTTTCTTCAGAATTGAATGTATAATAATGTCTCTGCACATGGACAAATTGTATTTTAGTGACTCGTTTTATGTTGAATAAAGGCATACAGTTTTAATCTAGTGACTATGCCTTTTCTTTTTCAAAGAAACCAGACACCATGTTGAATGACTTAACTATTCGTTGTACATTCCCCTGTTCCTGATGGCACACTTGTCCCTGGGTTCTGGCTAAATTTGGGCACTACAGAGTGCCGGTCTCTCACGCAACACTGGAAGACAAAAACTCAATGTGAGACAGAGTGTGTGTATTTAAAAATAAAAAGAGCCATTCTACAAAGCTACAGTAATCAAAACAGTGTGGTAATGGCATAAACATAATATAGACCAACGGAACAGAAGAGAGCCCAGAAATAAACCCTTGCACACAAGGTCAGATGATTTTTGACAAGAGTGCCAGGACTAGTCAATGGAGAAAGAGAGTCTTTTCAATAAATGCTGGGAAAACTTGATATCCACATGAAAGAGAATAAATTGAACCCGTATCCTACACCATGTACAAAAATTAACTCAAATGGATCAAAGACCTAAAGCTAGAAATATAAAAGAGCTAAAAATATAAAAACTCAGAAGAAAAGAAAGCTTCATAATTCAATTTGACAATTTTTCTTGAATGATGCCAAAGGCATAGGCAACAGAAGAAAAAGGTAAATTGGATTTCATTAAGGATTAAAGGATATCAACACAGAATGGGAGAAAATATTTGCAAGTGTATCTCAGGAGAAATTAATATTCAGAATATATAAGGAACTTTTAGAATTCAACAACTAAAGTAAAAATGAGTAAAGAACTTGAATAGGCATTTCTCCAAAGATAAACAGATGGCCACCAAGCACATGAAAAGATGTTCAATATCATTAATCACCAGGGAAATGCAAATCAAAACCCACAATGAGATGCAACTTCACACCCATTAAGACAGGTATTATTAAGAAACAAGAAAACGGTATTGGCCAGGATGTAGAGAAATTGGAATCTCTGTACACTGCTGGTGGAAATGTACACATCTCTATATCTTTGCACCAATGCCACGTTATCTTAATTATAGTGGCTTTATAAATCTTTCAAAACCAGGTAGTGTTAGTCCACCAACTTTGTTCTTCATTTTCAGAATTGGGTAGGCTATTTTGGGTTCTTTGATTTCCACATAAATTATAGAATCAGTGGTCAGTTTCTAAACAGGATTTTGATTGGGATTGTGTTTAAGATATATATCAATTTGGAGAGAATTGACATCTTAGTATTTGCCATTGATCTATCTTTCCATTTATTTAAATATTCTTTAATTTCCTCAGCAATCTCAGAGGTTTCAGCAAATAAATCTTTCCCATCTTTTGTCAGATTTAACCTACTTTTTTAAAAAATGATACTATAAGTGACAATTTAAACCTTTTTAAATTCATTCAATTTATGAATGTTAATCGATGGGCATAACCACTTAATTTATATTTTTATACTGATTTTGCTAAACTCACTTGCAAAACACAAGTTTCAGTGGCTTCTTTGGATTTTCTATATAGATGACTGTGTTATTTCCAAAGACAGAAGGTTTTATTGCGGATAACTTTTCTTTTTTCCCATCTGCACTGGCCAGAACTCTAGTACATTGTTGAATAGAAATGGTGACAGTGGACATCCTTGTTTCTGATTGCGCAGAGAAAGCATTTAGTGTTTCATTTTAAGTGTGATGTTAGATAAAGGTTTTTCCTAGATGCCTTCATCAGGCTGAGGTAGCTCCCTACTATTGCCCATTGAGAGTTGTTGTTATTTTAAATTAGGAATGAATGTTAAATTTTTGTCAACTACCTTTTTTCATGTATTGATTTGATATGGTTTTTCTTTATGTTGATTAACCTCAAAATATTAAACCAGCCTTCGATGCTTTGATTTTCTCTATTGGTTTTCTGTTTTCTATGTCATTGATTTCCACTCTGATACTTGTTGTTATGTTTCACGTCTTTTGCTTATTTTGGGTTTAATTTGTTCTTCTTTGTCTAATATCTTAATATGGAGGCCAATGTCATAATACATTTTATTCTTTTCAAAAATAAGTTTTTAGTACCATAAAATTCCCCCTAAGTACTAGTTTGGTAGAATCCCAGTAATTCTGATATGTTATTATTTCATTTCTCTTCAGTTCAAAATACTTTCAACTTCAATTTTTATTTCTTTTGACCCATGTGCAATTTAGAGGTGTGTTATCTAGTTTCCAAATATTTGAAGACTTTTCAGATATCTTCCTCTTATAGATTTCTATTTTAATTTCATTGTAGTCAGAGAACATGCTCTGTGTGACTTGAATCCTTCTAAATGTATTAAGATTTGTTATATGGCCCCATGATATTTGATGTTCTTTTGAAAAGAAAAACATGTATTCTGCTGCCATTGGGGTAATGTAGCATAAATATCAGGTCAACTTGGTGGATAAAGTCATTTATGTCGTCCATATTCTTACTGATTTTTCTGTCTACTTGCTCTATGAATTATTGAGAGAAGAATACTGAAATCTTCAACTACAAAGATAGATTTTCTCTCTCCTTGAAATTGTATCAGTTTTTAATTCATGAATTTTTTAATTAGACTTTTTAGAGCAGTTTTAGGTTCATAACAAAATTGAAGGGAAAGTACAGAGAGTTAACATATACCCTCCGCCTCCACATATTCTCAACCTTCCCCACTATCAACATCCCACCCACAGTGGTATATTTGTTAAAAATCAATGAATCTACACTGACACATTATCATCACCCAAAATGCATAGTTTACATTAGTGTCGTACCTTCTATGGGTTCTAACAAACGTATCATGACCTGTAACTTACCATTAAGGTATCATACAGGTGATTTCCACTGTCCTAAAATTCCTCTGTGACCCCACACATTTCATCCCTTTCTCCCCACCCTGACACCGGAAAGTTGTCTCCATAGTTTTGCCTTTTCCAGAATGTCTGGTAGTTGAAATCATACAGTATATAGACTTTTTAGATTGGCTTTTTTCCAGTAATGTGCATTTAAGTGTCCTCGTGTCTTTTCACGGCTTGATAGCCCATTTCTTTTAGCACTGAACGATATTCTATCATCTGGATATACCACAGCTTATTTTATCTATTTACCTATTGACGGACATCTTGGTTGCTATCAAGTTTTGGAAATAATGACTCAAACTGCAATAAACATCAGTATGCAGGTTTTTGTGCGGACATAAGTTTTCAACTCATTTGGCTAGAGCAAGGAGTGTGATTGCTAGGTTGTATGGTAAGAGTATGTTTGTTTTGTTGAAACCGTCAAATTGTCTTCCAAAGTGGCTGTATCATTTTACATTCCCATTAGCAATGAATACGACTTCCTGCTGCTCCACAACCTGGCCTGCATTTGGTGGCTTTAGTGTGTTTGGATTTGGGCCATTCTAATGGGTTTTTAGTGGTATCTCATTCTTTTAATTTGCATTTCCCTAATGATAGAGGATGTGGAGCATTCATATGTTAATTTGCCATCTGTAAATGGTAAGGTGACTGGTAAGTTCTTGGCCCATTTTTTAATCAGGTGTTCATTTTCTTATTGTTGAAGTAAGTATTCTTTGTATATTTTGGATAACAATCCTTTATCAGATATAGCTTTTGCAAATATTTTCTCCCAGTTTGTGGCTCGTCTTAGTCTCTTGACAGCATCTTTCACAGGACGGATTTTAAAAATTGTGATGAAGCCCATTAGTCAATTATTTCTTTCATAGATTATGCCTTCGGCGTTGTGTCTAAAAAGTCATCGTCATATCCAGAGTCATTTAGATTTTCTTCTGTTTTTTATAGGAATTTTATAGTGGTGTATTTTAGTTAGGCCTACAATTCATTTGGAATCTTGGTCTGAGTACCTGTCATTTTAGGATGTGTGACAAAATGGGGACTTTACACCTACAACACTTCCGCATATGGAAGTACAGTTCTCATTTAGAGAAAACGCATTCGTGTACTTATTTGAGTGATGAACTGAACTAGCCGCTTTTCTGTGTGGATTTAAGAAATGGGTGGAGACGGTCAAACGCTTAAAAGAAAAGAGGAAAGCCATTTAAGAGTACAACTGACAGACAAAAACTATGGTTATTCAGATTTGGGAATTTTCTTGAACAAAGTGAGCCCGTTACTTTAGAAAAAAATTGACAGTATTAACAATGATAAAATTTGGGCTTTTAAGGGAGAGAATTTTGGAATAGGCGAATCTGCCGCCACAGGCTTAACAGCTTCCCAAACCTTAAAGCTTTCTGAAACATCAAAAATACTAAGATAATAGAAATAGATGCACGCAACCAGTGTCCCCCACACTCCGTCTAGGGAATCGGGACACCAGCCTTGATACTCTTAGCACCTCCCTCACTTCCCGGAGTGTTTCACTACTGGAGTTTTGACACTCAGGTGAGGCAAGACACCTGCATCTGACCCCTGCTCTCTCTTGCCCCAGCTCCTTCCCACTTGGGTGGAAGGGCTCGCTCCTGCCAGGGTGGCAGGAATCTGTGCTTATTCTCTGGCTTATCCTATGGTGGGTCCTCCCAGTAGGTGTTTCTTTTTATGTAGAAACCTAGCTTGAGAAATTCTGAGAAATATCCCAGGCTTCCAAGGCCATTGTTTCGCTAAGAACTTGTCAAGTCTTATTTGCAGTGCAGAGCTGAGCCATAACTTCCTGTTTTAGCCAGGGTCCATCCTTCTCTTTCCCAGGGCAATACGGCTTCAATCTCATTGTTCGACTGAAGTGCTTGACAGGGGACTGGCAGAGGGGATGGATGAATTACTGAGAAGGGAAGGTGACTATGGATTGCAGGTGTTAAAGAGTTGAATAAGAAGTTTAAAACACTAAACTCAGGGAATCGAATGGCAATCTCATGTCTATATTGTAACTGGAGTTTTACGATGGGGTGAGTTGGAGAAGAAAATCCTATAGATTTCAAACTTCTTTTTCAGTTCTGCAGAGTGGGTGTCCAGTAAATATATGTTGAATTAAATAGAGTTATTCTTTTGCATTTCAAAGTTCTTTTAAGAGGTGGAGAAATAGGACAAACAAGACAGGAAGTTTTTTTAAAAAGAGGAAAGAGTTATTTAAATGCTCTAATGTCAAATTACATTAAATAATTTGGTGTCAAATTATATTAATATTATTAAATTTGAAAATATAGCTGAAGGGATAAAGGCATATCAAAACTGCACACTCTTTTAAGTGTACCTGGGAATGAAAAAATGCTCTTGTAAGCATCACCTGTCTTCAATTTATTTATAAATATGTATAGACAAATATACAGTGTATCGCTTCTGTTTGCTGAATTAATAGTTCTTTTTTTAGTTTTTTTTTTTTGCAAATAGTAACATTAGCAATCAAATATTTATTGAGCATTAACTATAAGCTTGAGGATTGGGAAACAGTGATCCCAAGGAAGAGAAAAGGAGAGAAAATGATGACAAACTTCAAAAGTATGACAGCTTCACATGTCAAGGTCAAGTAGGCATTGGCCCTTTGTAAAAGGGGAAATCTGAGCACTTTTATTTATGGCAGAACACCTACATTTATATCACACAATATAAATGTGATATCATAGAGTGCTTTACAAAATTTATCACATTTTTCCTCATCACTCTCTTGTGAGGTAGAGATTATCATCCTATTTAACATAAAAATCTCAGGCTCAGAGGGAATAAAGTGTCTGCAGCCACACATTTAGTCAGTGGCAGAATTGGGGGTGGAACCCCATTTTCTGAATTCTGGACACAAGCTGCACCTCTGTCTCCCTTCTGAGAACGGGCCTGGTGTGGCTGTGGCCAGCCTGCTTGATCCTGTTCTCCTGGCATTACCATCTACCAGGGAGGAGTACCAGGCTCCTCCAGGGGAAAGAAAGCTCTGCAATTAGACTAAATATAGTCTGGGAGAGGCTGCATCTCATTTGGGCTAATTATCCTGTCACCCGTCAGAAGAACAAAGAGTGAAGAATTTTCAGGCCCCATCATTTCCATTCCTCTCACTAGCTTGAGCTTCCATGTAATCGGGCCTGACCTGCAGGGCTGTAACACATGCTAATAGAGCAGACATAATGCCTGGGCTCCCCAGGAAGTGCCTGGTGATGACGGTACTGCTTCAATGACTCTCTTTAGCACTGGAGGGAGTCTGGCCCAGGGAGAGCCCCAGGTCCTGGAAACGCCCAGATGAGAGACAGAGAACAAGGAAAGGTCCTCAGTGGACACTGCAGCCTGCTGGCTGCATAACGTGGCCATTCTTCTTGGTCCATCTAGCAGAGCTTCCTGAGCACATGCTGCGTGCAAGGCACGTGGGGGTCTATTAAACATAGCGCTGTAAGGAAGACGAGGAGAAACTCTTGCCGAATTCCTAACAGTTGAACTCAAAACCAAAATGAGAGAAATTCAAGAGAAGGCAAGGTACTTTGGGCAAGACACGTGCTTATGTCCGTAAGTTTTGGGCTAAAGGAGAATTTCATTAGTGTAGGCCAATAAGTTAGGGACAAATTTAAGCAATGAATTATCAGCTCAGGGAGGTTTTATGAAATTCTTGTTTCTATTAGGGAAGTGCTATAGAACACTCGGCATCAGCCAGTAACAAAATGGTTAGAATGAAGAATGATGCTTCATGTAACACAAAATTCTGTTAACACGTCTTCCCAGTGATCCGATTAGTTACTTTCTGCCATGGATGACTGTATAAGAGAGGCATAGCATCTGCAGGTGGGCCCAGACGAATCGTTATGTCAGAGAATTTGTAATAGCACACTTAACACCTGCAACAAGTTCCAGGTAAAATGCTGCATTGGAAACCATGGATGTCACGTTTCAGATCGGATGTTTGCACATTTTAAAATCAAATCTCATTTCTAAGACAATGTTGTAGCTTGTTCGGCCAATGGGTCATAAAATACGAAGTTCAAAGGAGTCCTGTCATAGTGTGAAGCATCATCCAACCATGTGAGTGGGAACGTGATTCATTCATCCTGTGTCTGGTGCTAATGAATGGATATTCAAGCTTTATCAACAGCAACAGTACGTATTTACAGACAATCCACTAAGATAAGGTGAATGGCAATGGCAAAGTAGTCTCGAATTCCACACACGCTCTAGCATCCCTTCAGAGAGGTATACTCTTTGTCACAGAGCCCACCTGTGACAGGAGCTCCCACCTCCACTCAGAAGCTGAGAGAGAAGTGGGCTAGAATCCAGTGCAGCGCTTTGGGAACACAGGATAGAAGGCAACGAGGTAAGTGGAGGTGAGGGCTCTTGAAGCCAAGAAAGTGAAGACTGGCTGTTTCCATTCTTTCTGTGCCTGCTGGCTCCCCCACTCCTTTGATTCCCTCTCTCTCCCTCCTCCCTCCCCCACTCCCCTCTCCCTGTGCGTTCCCCTCCACCTTCTCCTGGCTTTATTTTTATTTTGCCTCACTCTTTCTCATCCTCTGGTTTGTCCAGAATGTTTTGCTTTGCTGCACATATGTGAGGAAACCATCAGATGAAAAAACAGTCACTATGAAGTCCGGACTGCCCTAAAGGCTAAATTGGATTAATTGTGCCCAAATAACCTTTAAAAACACTTTTAAAAGAAAGAAAATCAAATGAACTGAAAACTTGGGTCTTTTCCAGGAGCTCTTTGTTTGAAAATGTATTGCTGTAAGAGAATCAGTCCGATATAACACTCACCAAATGGAGTTATAGCGCTGAATACTCTGAAAACAGATTCCCAAGTCAATTCTCTGGGCCCCCAAGAGTCTCCTCGGCCGTCTGTCCTCTAGCATGTGTGACTGTCATAAAACAGGGAACAGAAAGGACAGCTTTCCTAAGACTTGTAAGGGTGAAATGTGTTTCTCTCCCTTTGCTGCCAAAAATAACTGATTGTGGACTAAGCAGCTCTCCTCTAATGGTCCCCAACATTTTGGCACCAGCGACCGGTGCTCCTATGAGCATCTCATGTCTGATATTCTGAGGTGGAGCTGAGGCAGTGATGCTAGTGCTGGGGAGCGGCTGCAAACACAGATGAAGCTTTGCTCACTCGCCTCCTGCTATGTGGCCCAGTTCCTAACAGGCCACGGACCAGGGGTTAGGGACTCCTGCTCTAGACCATGGATTCTCGCCTTGGCATACTGAAATTTTAAGCCAGGTGAGTCCGTGTTGTGGGGCTGTCCTGTGTATTGTAGGATGTTTAGCAGCATCCCTAGCCTCTACCTACTAGATCTCAAAAATATGCTCTTGCATTTTACAAGATTGACCTATTTTTGCCCCACCCATCACCTTATGATAGGGGTTTTTTTGTATCATCTCTATGGACAAGTGAAGAAACTGATGCCCTAAGAGTTTGCATGACTTCTTGAAATCACTATCTGCTCTTTGGTAACTCGAGATTCAAACCATGCAAAGTTGGACTGACTCGGTACTCTGTCAGACAGGCCAGTACGCATATAACTCTGTTTCAGAATAGAGCTGGTGATCGCTATTCCTGCATTCCACGTGTTACGATTCCCTAAATGGCTTGGGTGGGGTGGGAGGGGGTCATTTCTCTATTGTGTGGGCTAGGGAGGGGCAGATGAACAGCACCTGGTTTGGAGCTAACAGCCTCTAGGCTATGCCAAGCTGAAGTGCAGCAGGCATGCTGGGAGGAAGAGCAGGCAGGACTGGACTGGCTTGGAAAGAACAGGCAGAGGCAAACATTTCGCATCAGTTGCGGAGCTGAACAAGGTGAGGCAGAACCCAGATCAGATGCTTGCTCACCGCCCCTGTGGTAGACAGGACCACAGGTGGATCACCGCCTCCTAAAGAGGCCTGAGCAGGATGCCTGGTATCAGATAAGCCAGAGGCTTGGCAGCCTGCCCTGCTGAGGGGCATGCATGTTAAATTTCATATGCATACAAACGTTTGTTTGTGGGGAGAAAAGCTAGCTGGGTACAGGCATAAGATAGTCATAGCATTCCTTATACATAGCCTTTCTTCTTTTTTTAGAGTGCTCTCATTCTTTAAGAAATGTCATGCTTTGGGTAGTTGGGGGTCACCAGTCTGGTTGCTGATGTGCGTTAGTGAGCGGTGCCAGACAGTACACACCCGGAGTCCAGCCGTTTAGAGAAGCCGAACGCATAACCATGTCCAGCAGAGATGGTTGGAGCCCAGATGCTTTAATTCAAGGAGGAGCCAAGGGGCACAGTGACGCCAGCTTCCTTCCCTGGGAGTCCCACTGCAGGGAGGAAGCCAGGTCTGCTTTGGGAGATGAAAACTGCACTAAAGGAAATAGAAGAGAAACACAGTCCAATGAACAAGGGGTGTCAGCACCTCCCCACCGCCTGCCTGGATGTGAGCCGAGGGGGTGGGTCCTTCCCGCAGGAGAGATGTGAAGAGGTCAGGGTCGCAGTCAGGGCAGTGGCCTGGGATGGAGCTCACCGCCCCCTGCACACAGGTAGAGGGGCTGCGTAACAGCGAGGAGACACACGGCCTGACCGGCCACGCACTATGTACTCGTAAGCTTCCCGTCGAGCTATGCTCTCTTCATTGTCAGGGACAGTGACGTATGCACAACTGCACCTATTTCACCTCTTCCCTTCACGTGAACTCGTGCCATATTAGATAGTAAAGTTATTTCTTATTATTTCGTGAAGCAAATTCTGTTGATGGTGTGGAACTCAAACATTAAGTCCTTCACTCTCATTTATTTTTTAAGGCATGGAAAGTTAGTAGTAGATGATTTTAAAACGATAACCAGATATTTATAGATATTTACTATGTTCTAAGCTTTGTTCCAGACCCCAAAGACATAAGAGCCATGAGGTTCCTGCTCTCATGGCAGCGGTATTCTGGCATGGGAGCATGGTGGGAAAGACACGTACATGTAAACGAGATGAGTCCGGATGGGGAGAACCATCTCTCTGAAATGACTGCAGTGCATTAGAATTTCCTGAATTATTACATTTCTTGTTCTACATAATATTTTGAAGCTCATTATAAATGATATTCTCCCTTGATAGAGTGTGAACCCTAAATGTATATGTTCCTCTTTTCAGCAATGGCACTTGGCTTTTAAGTTATTATGCTTTCAAGGGGTTGGCTTTCGGTCATATCATTTTCTCCCCCAGCTATGTTAAATTATATACATGATCAATGGATCAGCTGTGTCATTGATTTGCTGCAATCGTTAAGGAGGCTAGACATCCCGTGTAAGAGCTTTTGGGAGAAGCAGGCTTCTCTGTCGTGATGAAGATGGTCACCTTTAGCGTGTTTGATCGGCTGAATAAGGGCCCTCTTGATGTCCGCATCCTCATCCTTGGAACCCGTGAGTCTTACCTGAAACAACAGGAGGGAAAGAGGACTGTGCAGGTATGAGTAAGTTAAGGATTCGGAGCCAGATAACCCTGATTATCTGGGTGGGCCCGCTGGAATCGCGCGAGTCCCTTCCTCGTGAGAGGGAGGCAGGGGGTTGCGCCGGACAGAAGGCGATGGGATGATGGAAGCAGAGGGAAAAGGCAATGGGATGGGAGCCCTGAGCCCAGCACGGGGGGTGGTTTCTCAAAGCCGGAAAGGCAACGATTTCTCTCCTGGACCCCCCTGGCCCTTGATCTGAGCTCTGATGTAAAAGTCATTTTGCACACCCGATGTCGTGTTGTTCTAAGCCACTAAGTTTTGGTAATTTGTTACAGCAGCACTAGGAAACCCATACATGTGTGTTTTCTTCTGGAACCCACAATGGAAAAAAAAAAACGTATGAATCCTTCTCCTCTGGTTCTCTCTTCTTGGGTTTCCACAGCAGGACTCAATTTGGGAAGCCAGAAAGAATGATAGGGTTGTCTAGGCAGGAAGGTCACGTGAGAGCAGGAATCTGATCTCCTTTTTCCCCTTTAGCTGACACCATTATGTCCTCTGCCTCCTGCCTTATTTTTAAGTCTCTCCTCTAGAGGTCCTGTTTGCTTCTCTCAGCCTAGAGGTGCTGCACTGGGCTGGAAAGACCACACTGAGCTAGTCCTGATGTTTATTCCCTACCAACAAACTAAGGAATCTGTAAGGAATAAATGAGTGAATGCATACCCAAGGGGTTCAGTGAGTCATCCAGCATTTATTGAGCACCTACAATTTGCCAAGTACCGTATTGATGCTGGAGAGCCAAAGATAGTTAAGCACATTCCCTCACCTTGAAGATAGACAGATGTGTACACAATAATGATAAAACAACAGATAAATTCCACAATCGAAGGATCAAATGTACCCAGGGCGGGTATTAATTCTGACTAGCAGATTAGAGGTAGCTCCAAACAGGAAATATCATCTGATCTGGGCTCTGAAGAATGTATAGGAATTTCACAGAGAAGAAGAAATACATGTTCTGGGCAGAGGAGAAGATGTGAAAACCGGTCTTTTAGCAGCCTGCAGTCCCAACACCCCCCCCCCACCCCCCCCCCCATCTCTCTTTATCACCTTGCAGGCACCTTGGCCCCTCCTGTGGCTCCATTAATTAACACAAAGCTTCATGGAGAAGAGTGTGGGGTGGGAGTCATTCACAAAGGACCATGGAAACCAGAAAATGACAAGTGGGATAAGGGATAATGTCCCTCTAAACAGAATTACTAGCCTCAAATTAGCTGCCACCTAGCCTTCTTTTAGTTCCTCTGACTATTTTGAATCCACCATTTAAGTCTTATTCAACCCAATGAGAGTCAAACGTTTCTCCCTTTATCCCAGTGTGGAAACCATTATATAACTGTTCAGGAATGTATTTTTTTAAATGATGGTACAAGAAATTTTACACGAAAAGAATTTGATAAATGTCTCTCTTGTATGTATCACTTCAACGTTTCTGGCTTTTGCCCCAAAAACTTATCAAAGGTTAAAACTGACAAAGTTAGTCAACGAACTTATCAGAGTTCGGCTCCTACCCTTTCCCACAAGGACGGGAACCAGCGGCCAGTCTTCAGGTGTCGGCTAGAGCAAACAGTCCGAGGCTTTGGTAGCCTTGAGGTTTCTCAGGCAAGCACTGTAAACGGGGCCTGGGGTCATCCCAACACGTGGCCTTGAGCTGTTAGAAGCAATGTCAGTGTTTCTTCAAGTCTCTCTAGGCCAAAGGTGAGGCCTTATTGAGGAAGAGGTCAAATGAGCCTGGTTGGAATGTGGAGAGAATTTTGTCATCACCCTTCAGATGTGCTGCCTTGTCCCTCATCACTTTTCAGGTCCATGTCCCAGTCCTTTCAAAGGCCCGAGAGTTTGTCTGTTGCTCTTGGGAGCCCTAAGATACCTCTGTATGCTCGTAATAAAATTTCCTTTATTTAAGCGAATCGGCTGGAATTCTGTCCTTAAAAGGAAGCACTCACTAAGACAAATCACTTTACCTGTATCGACACAGCCCACATACTTGTCATTTTTAGTGCTTAAACGGCCATTTCTTCGTGGTAATGTATCATAGCTTGTTTCACAATGACTTGGGTCATTTCCAGAGTTTTATGCTTTTTGATAGTCCCCTTTGCCCTCCGTAGATGAAGCTGAAGGTGTGCTGAGTTCAGAGCTCTCGTTACATTGCTGCTGGATTCCTCTCCAGCTGAAATGTCACCCGCCACGTGTCGGGGCATCCGTTTTCCCACAGCTCTGTTTAAACAGTTTCATTTTTATTTATTGTGATTTGTGTAATGGTACCTTGGAGTTGTTTCATTGGTATTTTTAAATTGCTAATGTAATTGTACGAGGACTAAATTAGATAAAATATAGACCATAGCACAGAGCCTGGCATATAGGAAGCTATTATTATTATTAACAGTGATTGAGTAAAAAATTAAATGTTGACCTTATTTACGTTTTTTCTTATGAGTTTGTGTTGGGGTTTGTTTCCCTCTTTGTTCATCTGCTCTGGCTCCTTGTCAGCCTGCGTGCTGCCTCAGAGTCAGGCTTCTTCTCTTTCCCCCGCTCATTCCATTCGTGCCTTCATTTAGTCTCAGGGCTTTAATATTATCCATGCGCTGGCAATTCACACTCACATCTCCAGCCGGGACCTCTCTCCCATCCTCCAAAGGTACCTAACTGCCTGGTCAACGTCTCCGCTTGCATGTGGCACCTCAAACTTACCCTCCGAAGCTGAACTCCCGCTCCCCCCAAAAGCTGCTGCTCCCATTGGCTTTCCCAGCTCAGAGAATGACAACGGCATCCTGCCAGGTGCTCACGCTAAAAATGTTTGAGTCTTTCTTGACTCATCTTTTTCTCTCACGCTCCACCTAGCCTCCAAATCTTTTTGGGTGCTAACTTCAAAATATATCCGGAATCCAGCAACTTCTCCCTATCTCCGCAGTCACCACCTTGGCCCAGACACCGTCATCTCTCACCTGCAAAACCTTCTGATTGCTCTTCCTTCTTGTACACGTGGCCATCCTCAGTGTTTCAGCTTTGACCTTGGCCTTCCCCGATTCCCCGATCATGCAAAAGCCTGCTCTAGTCCCAGCTTCGTGTAAGTTATAACAATGTGCAATGGACAAAGAGGAAGCATCTTAATAAGAATGGGAAAACCACTTGCAAAAAGCTCTCCAGCAGAGTTCCCCTCACTTGTCCACCCCTAAATCAGTCACTGGCAAGAAGAATGGGTTTGCTGGACAGATTTAGACTAATCAGGCTTATCCCTGAGCTGGAGATAGGGTGACCGTCTCTGACAAGTAAACCTCTGAGTGGTACTGAGGCTCTGTTTGTTGGGAAGAAATGGGGGGCCGGGTTTGGGTAAACACCCAGAGTCTGCCCCGATGCAGTAGGTCAGAGAGTCAGTAAGAATCCACTTACCTTCCTGAGCTGCTTAGTGTGGGTGGCCTCAGGCCCACAGGCCTTGGCCACATATAAAGGAGCAAAGGTCTCCTCCTGACCAAAGCAGGGATAAGGTTGTGGCAGGTAACTTGAGTGTCTTTCTGCCAACCAGGAGATTCCTGCCTTTCCTGGGGTCCCTTTATTTCAGGTTAATGGAAGAATGTATTTACTTACTATATTAGTATCCTGGGTCTACTGTATAATTACCACAAACTGTGGCCTTGAAACAACAGAAATCGATTCCCTCGCAGTTCTAGAGGCCAGAGGTCTGACATCAAAGTGTCAGCAGGGCACGCTCTCCCAAAGCCCTAGAGGAAACTCTCCTCCCGGCTTTCTCTTGGCTTCTGTGTCACCAACCATCCTTGGCATCACTTGGCTCACAGGAGCATCACTCAGGTCTCAGCCTCTGTTTCCCGGGCCTTCTTCCTGTGTATCTCTGTTTTCTCTTCTTCCAAGGACATAGCCCTATTGAATTAAGGACCCGTCTTGCTCCAGTATGACCTCATTTTAACTAATTACATCTCTAACTACCCAATTTTCCAAACGAGGTCACATTCTTCGGTCCGAGGGTTAGGACTTCAACATATCTTTTAGGGGGACACAATTCAACTGTTATATTTATATTTACAGTATTCATATAAAAATTTTCTTTACTTTTTCCTTTCCAATTTGGATGACTTTTCTTTCATTTTCTTGTCAATTTTCTAGCTATAAGTTACCCTCTATGCACTGTACCAGCTGCATCCCATAAAATTTTGTACATTGGATTAAATTTTGTATGTATTGTATGTTAAGGCTTGTATGTTAAGTATTGTATGTTAAGGCTTGTATGTAAGTATTGTATGTTAAGGCTTGTATGTAAGTATTGTATGTTAAGGCTTGACTAGAATTTATTATGTAGAAATGAGTAACAGATTTTGAAGATAAAAATGTATAAAATAGGTTCCTTACCTTTAATGACTAAGAATAATTTACTGAATAATTGAATAAGCTAGTAGCCATGAATCACGAATTGTGGTGTTTTTAAAGAGAGTGAGAAGACATGTGTATTAACTTCCTTTCTTTTCTCTAGTTGTTCATGCTTAGGTTATGTTTTATTGTGGTGTCAAAGGGGCCAAAGCTTGACCCCGTTTGCACACGTCCCATCAGTCACCCGGATTGTAGATGTGTAGGAGAAAGAAGCCTCAACAGACCTCATAATCTCAAGACTCATGTGAAATGTGCATTTTTCATTTCAGTGCCTCACTGTGTCAAGTTCTATCTGTGAGCCAACAGCTCTTTGTTTAGTTAATTGCTTCCATTTTATAGAACCATTTTTAAGACTCATGGGTGGAATTAACTCAGGGATGGCGTATTTATATTCTTAGGGTTCTTAGGCACTGGAAGAACTGAAAGGGAAGTGTCACAATGAGACTATTTCTCCTATTGTTTCCCTCTGACAAAGATGCTTTTCTTCACCTTCTCCCAACTCTCTTCGCCGTAACAGCCCACATCACTGTGGTACCAAGCTCTCCCAGGAGGCAGGCATCTCCCTGCATGCTCCACGTTGGCCTCCTCTTTCCAAGGAAGTCCTCCAAATCTCCCATCATGTCCCAGGAGCCAGGACTCTCTCCCACTTTCCTCTTTCCTCAAGGAAAGATGATCCAGTTGTTTCATTTAGTTCACTGTAGGAAAACGTGACATTGAGGCCAATTTTTCTTTTCTGACTGTTTTTCTTTGCATAATAACACCATTTGTTTAGGCAATTCAACCCAGGAGTGGCCAGGCCCTGGCAATACTACCCTGGGATGTTTTTAGGCTGTTATCATAGCTCCCCTCACCTCACAGGCTGTGAAAGGAAATTGGCACTTTCAAGCTTACTTGTCTCTCCATCCACAGAGGCTGGAAGTCAGCCTCTCTGGAGTAAAGTGTGGGATGAGGCATGAATCCACTCACAGTATAACTCAGCCAGAAATAGTCTAGATAAAAAGCCAGATTTTGAGCTCTGAACACCAGTTGGCCCAAAGTTCACCCTCTCATGCTGTCGGTAGAACATCTCCCAACCTGCGGCTTCAGCAGCTGCTAAGGGGCTGCTCATCTTCACTGGCCTCTGCATCAGGCCATTAACAAGCTGCTTAAACAGTAGCTAGGGCTCCGGTTGCTGAGAACAGGCTGTGCTCAGAGCTGCCAGCCAGCCCATCCATTGCAGACTTCGTTGGGGATGTTTTTTGACCTTTCAAGGTTAGTGAATACTCAGCAGTTACATACAGTTGTGTTACTGAAGGTTTCTGTCCTAAGTATTGCTTATCGACTTATATTTCAGAGAGGAAAAGGGACAATAGAAGGGTAGCTTTTAATACCTGTAAACTGTAAGTCATTTTTTTTAAGTTTTAAAGAAACGAAAATAATTACCACGCTCACAAATTTCATTTTTTTGCATATGATTTTGCTTTTCATATTTGTATAGCACTAAAATGATGTTGATAGTTTCTATATTTAATAATACATATTAGTCGTATTCTTTTATAACTATTTCCCTAAGTTCCTACGCAATCTTTATCATTTTAAGGACTGCCTCGTTCATGGAGTGGATGTGTATCGCTGATGACACCCCACCTCCTTGCTCGTTGCATTTAGGTTTTTGCAGAAGTCATTTAGTTGAAGTAGGTGCAAGGGAATGCCGTACCCCCCGGGGGTGAGGGGCATGACAGAGAAATGTTCCGGTGTCCACTGCCATGTGAAGGCCATGGGGACCTTAGGGATGGGGTTATAATAGGATGACCAGACACACCACTCACCTCTTTGATCCGAGACTAACGCTGGCACTATGCACATCATGCTTTATCTTTAAAAAAAAAAAAAGAACTTCTATAAAGAAAAAGATGCTGAGGCATGTGTCATTTTTAGCCCTGCATGAATCATATGGTGGGTGGCCTATTGGGGCCCCAAAGCCAGAGCCCACTGGTCAGCATAGGGTAAAACTTCTGTTGGGTCCCAGGACCATTGAGGTACAGCTGGCATTTCTGCTTGGCATTATGAAGTGGATAGTGTACAGACTTCCTGCTCCCCCAGCCCTGTATCCCATAGCTACAGCCCCTTGGCCCTGCCCGAGCACCTGGGATCATCCTTCTCCTGGCCAAGAAGAATTAATTAGCCTTAGGAATAGGAATCAGAATCACCTTGGGGAGGAGTACTGAAAGCATAAATTCTTAGTCCCCACCCCTCGGAATGGTAGGTCTGGGACGGGGCCTAGGAATTATAGGGTATATTTAATGATGCCTTGTAATTATTCTGCTAGATAGTATTTAATCATGAATAATGGTACGCAGTAAACTCTAGTTACAATGATATATTGCTGATGACTCAGCTATGTTTTGTAAATTAGACCTGACCTCTGATTCATCAACTAGTAAAATTCGAATGTGTGATGTGTTGTATGCACCGCATTGGGCTTCTTTCACCACTAGAAGGCAAAGGTGAGGGCATTTCTACCTTTTTCTTTTTCTGGTAGCTTAAAGCTATGGGAAAGTGCCAGAGAGCAGAGGGGTCCTAGGTGCCCGAAGCCCAAAAGAGGGTGGGGGGGGCAGTGAAAGAAACCATGGAGATGGGAAATGAAGGACAGCGGTATTTCCTGAGAGTCTGTTCCATGCTAGATTCTGCGTTAAGCACTTACGCATGCTCATCGCATTCTATTCTTCTAGTTGCCCACTTTACAGATCAGGAAACTGAGAGAATTAGAGAGAGAATGACTTGCCCAAGATAACAGAGCTAAGACTAGTGAAGCACCGCTTTTAATGGATGCCTGTCTCGACTCCAAAGCCTGTGCTCTGACACACAAATAAAACCAGAAAGGGAAAGCTAGGGTGCCTCATTAAAACTTCACACAACTATGTGTGTGCTTTTGCTTGTGGGATGGTCTCAGAAGCCTGGTATGGATCCTTTCTTTCCTGAAATTAAAATAGCCAAGTGTCCCTGTAAGGTCTGGTCCTGAATCCTAAAAGGCTGGCCAGACATCCCAGCCCGGGGCTCTAGAATGGGTATGAGCAGCTGCCATGCACAGCCCAGCTCAGGCAGGGGCGTTGGTACAAGCTCTCCCCTCGCACATCCAGCACCAGCAATTTGGGTCAAAGTTGTATTGATCTATTTTTTCATTCAGTATGTATCATTTTAAAAAATGTATCATGGACAATTCCACTTGTGGGTAAATGTACAAAAGACCTGAAAACAGGGATCAAATAGGTATTTATACACCAATGTTCATGGCAGCATTATCTGCAATAGCCAACAGGCAGAAAGTACCACAATGTCCATCACGTGATGAATAGATAAACAAAATTGTACCCACAATGGAATATTTTTCGGCCTTAAAGCATGGATGAACTTTGAAGATGTTATGCTAAGTGAAATAAATCTGTCAGAAAAAGACAACTCTTCTATGGTTTCACTTATATGAGGTACCTAGAATAAACAAATTCATAGAGCTAGAAAGCATGACAGTGGTTACCGGGGTGGGGGGGGCAGGGGGCAGGTAGAAATGGAGAATTCGTGTTGGATGGGGACACAATTTCAGCTGGGGATGACGGAAACATTCTGGAGAGAGGTGGTGATGGTTGCCCAACAAAGTGAATGCATTTAACGCCACAAAACTGTACATTTAAAAATGGCGAAAATGGCAAAATATGTGTCATGTACAATTTATCACAATTAAAAAAAAAACCTGAAACCATCTCACCAGAAATTTTAATCCACAGTCGTCAGTGGCCTGTCCTTGGAAGCAGCTTTGTCTCTGACCGAGAGCAGGCAAAAGAGCGTCCCGCCTGGGCACGGCAGAAAGCCTGCTGTCCGCCTTGGCAGGTAGGGGACCCCAGATGCGACTGGCGCTCTCTAGCATGTCCTTGAAAGCTCCTGAGACCCCCTTCCGTTCCGACCTTCCATGAGACTTGGGTCAGCCCCCGACCTGGATAATCACCGTCATACGCTGCCTCCGCGTGGGGCTGCTGGCCTCGCTGGAGCAAAGCACCAGGCCAGCTGGCTGGCACTCCTGAGGCGCGCGCTGTAACTCAGCGGGGATGGCTGTTGCTGGAAATTCACATTTCCCAGCCCGAGTTGAATCGGTAGCTCATTTTTCACTGTGTCTCTTTCAAATTCCTTCTGCTGCCTTCAAGCTTCAGCATCACCGTCAGGCCCCGGCAAAATATCTCCCTTTCCACTTCTCTGACTCCACTGACCGGGTCTTATCCCTCTTGTCTCCACCCACCGTGCTTTTTGTTTTGCTTGGAGCCCATGCCCTGGGGGGGGGGCTTCCATACCCTCTCTGTTCCCTATTTTCAGCTCAACATCACTGATTTTACACATCGGGGTTCAGAATAAGGCTGCCTGAGGGAAGGTTTCTGTTATTAAAAAGATTTTTTTCAACAGCATTACCTTGGAGGTTCAATAGCTCTCTTCTGATAGAGGAGACGTCACCAGCGCCTCCGTCCCCTCTTCTCCTGCGCATTGATGCTCAGTTGTCCTTTCATTCACCATCTTCTGAAATACAAACATGCCTCACAGGGCGCACCCTAAAACGCTTCCCCTTGACCCCACCAACCCATTCGGGTGGCCGTCTCGACTGTCTTCTCCTGACCGCCAAACTTGATGAAACAGTTATCAAACTAAGCTTTCCCCGCTTTGTGATGGAACTCTTAGCTCCTTCTAGCCTGGCCTCTGCCCCACCCTGAACTCTTAGTGTGAGACGTCCCAAAGCCCAGCTGCCCCACTCTGCCCTCACCACCTCCCCAACCCCCGCCCGCAGCACCATCACAGTCCGCACTCTTTATCCAGGCCTTCAGGACCCTGCATCTCCACTGTCCCCCTGCTCTGCCGTTCTCCCTCACTTGCTGCTTCTCCTTTGGCACCTAAACATTCTTTAACGTTCTGCCTTCAGCCCTCCTCTCAGATACCTCTGACTCTCCCGCTGCAGCCCTTCAATGGCTCGCTCTCAATCCTAACCCTGACGGCCCTGTCGACCCTATCGCGCTCACACCTCACATTCAGCTGCTCATTGGACGTGGCCACTTACTTGCATTTAACTCACTGCATCCTGAGCTGTACCCTTCGCTTTCACTTCCTGCTCCAGCCCATTCCTCCCGGTTTCCTGCCATGTAGTCAGCGTCCCCTGGAGGCTATTTGCCAGGCTGTAAGCCCTGGAGCTACCTACCAGTCCTTCCTCCCACCAAACACAAGTCAGTCACCACACCCTACCAGCCCTGCCCCTGCACTGGCCCGCACGCCCGTCTCTTTCTTTCATTCAGCGGCTGAAACCCCAGCCCGATCCAGCTCTCATCGCTCCTCCCTTGCCCAGCTGTTCGTTTCCTGTCTTCTCTGCTCTGGTTCTGTCTCCCGGCTCCTGTCACGGTGTGTTATTCTAAAGCACAGCCAGGCCAGCTACCCAAGGTGTACCCCCCTCCCTCCAGGGGGCCAGACGGGGTTCCTTACATGACGTCCCGGGGCAATGTCCCAGTGTGCCAGTGCTTGTCAAGCCTCTGGTGCCATTGGCCAAAGCAAATCACAAGGCCAAGCTCAGAGTCCGGGGGAGAGGGAGACGCACATGGTCCTTCTTCTGGGAGGCATGACCGTTTGGGTCATTGCTCTAACAAACCACAGCTCTTCCTCTGTCACACATGGCTCACATCCCTCCCGCACGCGGGATGCCCTCACTCCTCCTGTGGTCCTCAAGTCTCGTCCGTCGTGGCCCTACGCTCAGAGGGCAGGGTTTCCTGCTGTGAATCAGGCTCCTCATAGGCTCCTCAGGTGCAGTTTCTCACATGGCTCCTCTTGACTCAAGGACTGGTGGACGAAAAGGAGAAATGATCACCCACGAGGGTGACCCCGGGCCGGGACATCCTCAGTCAGCAGCTGCGTTCAGAAGGGCGAGGAAAGCGGGAGCTACGGAGCAGCCCTGCCGTTCTGCCATCAGAGGACCCCGGTGGCCGGGCCCTCTGCTTTGGAGATGAGGGGTGCTCCTGCATTAGGGTGCTCTTCGCTGGTTGGGGGCCATCCCTGTAGCTGTGCCCTCTGGGCTTTGGGCTCCGCCTTCGGTGACAACCGGCTCGCGCATGAGGCTCAGCAGGTGTCTCAACTTGCTTTCTGCCCTTACAGAGTTTAGAACCCGGAGGCCTTGTTCTGACTCTGAACTGTCCCTGTCCCTCACTCCCTTGAAATATTGTTGGCTTTTTACGTATCAGACGATAGTCTGCTTAATTAGACAAAAGCCACGCCCTCGATTACCTTGGCGCTGGTCCGCCCTCCACTTTGGGCAGCGTGTGGAGAGCCGTGGGACAATGGCGATAAATTTCTTAGAAGCCCCTTTCCTGACCTACTGGGCACCACGGTCAGTCTTCTGAGGTCTAAGCTGAGTGGCAGCCTCAAACTTAATTTGATCTTTACCCCGAAGCCACGTCTTACTTTGAGACTCTTTTGTGAGTTAGAGAGACTGGAAATAGGAAACGCTTTATTTTAGAATCCAGCGAGCACGTCGCGGACCTTCCCCGTTCCTTCTGAGCTCTGCTCGCACAATGACTTGCTCCCCTGCCCTTCCCTGATGGTTAAAGCTGCTTCGAAAGACAATTTGCGCGTTTACCACTCTGCCCGGAAGTTTCTGGATCCAGATTCGCGAGTTCGTTAGGTACGTTTTCTATCTTCCCAGGTGACTGCAGGTGACAGTTTGGCAGGGCGACGCTCACTCCTGTGATTGTGTCCCTGCCGCGAGGCGCGGGCGGCTGTTTCCCAGCCTCCGGCAGAGTTTCGGCCGGGAGCTCCCAGTCTCCTGGCCGCTGTCCAGCCTCCACTTGCCACTTAACCCAACGCCAATGCCATACGCTTTGCATTTTTTGTCCGTTTCTGCACACGATCTATTGCTGCCTAACGGATCACCCCAAATCGTGGAGTCTTAACACGTTATTATTCCTCTCAATCGTCTGCTGGTGCCTCCGGGCCCGCCCATGTGGCTGCAACTTAAACTTCCAAGAAGGCCTCACTCCCTGCCTGGCAGCAGGTGCTGTGCTAACCAGCCGCGAGGGGGCCTCGGTTTTCCTCCACGGGGCCTCTCCTCCTCCAGCAGGCTGGCTGGCGTCGCTACATGTGGCCGTGGAGCAGACAGTGGAGGTAGGAAACAAAAACGGTTTGAGACCTAAGTGAGGTGGTCGCTATGCCTTTAAAAGCCTCATCAAATCAAATCAAACCGTACCCAGCGGGTCACCTGGTTACCTGACGTTGCCTCGGTGGATGCAGTTTGTTTCTGGAGAGTTCCTCACCCTACAGTGCTGTGGTTTTGCATGCGAAGCAATTAAAGAGCCAGCGTTGCATGTATAAGGGAGAAATAAAGGAAGTGGGTTGGCGGCCCCCAGGGGGAGCCCAGGGCTCTGTAGCAGTGCTGGGAATTTGCCAGCAGGAAGCGCGGGGCTTGGGTTTCCCCTGATCCACTTGGTTTGCTACGGTTGTGGTGGTCCCTCCAGTTCCACCTGGGTGACCTTTACGCTTTTTGCAGTTTGCGCTCTTTGCTCCTGCTTCTTTGCAAGAACCTCTCGATGTGAGGGAAGGGAGGAACTCTTCTAGACACTCCGCGATGACACTGAGGCACTGAGCTGAAGAGGATAACCCCAAGACTAGGAAATTAGTAAGTGTTGAGAAGCAAACAAAGATGCAACAGCCCAGCATTAGTGACAAAGAAGCGCTTTCCTGTTCCTGGGGCCTGCTGGCCTCACGCGAACTTCTTTCCAGTTCTAGAGAGGGCCCAGCAGAGGAAGGGGAATGTATGGCTCTCTTCTCTTTCCTTCCTCACATGATAACAGGGGCCTAAGAGACTTATATTTCCAAAGTCTAAGGCTATCTGAGAACATTCTGGAGGGTAAAGCAGCTCAGCACCGCCTCCCCCCGCCCCCAGCACCACGCAGGAACAGCCTGGACAGCATTCAAGCACATGTGGGCACAGTAAGCTGGCAGAATCGTCTTCTGTCGTCCACCCTTGCTTCCTTGCCAATCCCCTTTCTACTTTTCCTACAACCAGAAGCTCTCTGAATAACTAACAAACAGAGAGGCTCAGTGGTTCTCTGCTTTGGCTACAGGTTATATCACCTGGGGGTGTACTTAAAAATTTTCATTTCATCTAGGGTGGGTCCTGGAGCAGCTATTTTTTTTTTTTTTCAAAAGCATACCAGGTGATGGTATGCAGCCAGACTGAGAACGGCTGGAATTACTAATCTTGAGCCAGTTTAGAAAGTTTCATCAACGTAGAATTTGTTGATCTTTTGAGGTGTCTGAAAATACCACATATAATGATTAGCCTTCGGGAAACTAGCGAAACCGAGGAAAGATCCTTCCTTGGCTACGGTGGCCTCTGGGTTGCCCGTTGGGGCCAGTTCGTCTCTGGCCTCCCGAGTTTCCCACTGTATGGGAATATGGTAGCTACGCCTGCGATCACACAGAAAATATTGCAGTGGGTCACTATCCACCCCGTCCAGTGCGATATCCCGCAAGACACCCAAGGACAGTTTTGTCGAACAACCTGATTGATGTTCATGATGTAAATCTTAGAAGATTGTATTCATAAAGGTTTTCCGTGCCGTTTGTCACAGTCTCTCAGAACCCACCAGCTGTCAGGGAGAATAAGAATAGCTGTGTCCCAGCTCCGCCTCTCTCCCTGGCCATACTGTCCCCACCGAGAGCCTCCTGGCTTCTCCTAGGTGCCATCTTTGTTCCACATTTGGACAAGACTGAGGACCAGTGATTCAGCCGGGGGAAGAAGGATTTCCACATGGTACCCACTGTGTGAAATAGCAGTTCTTATTTCTCTCGTCCACACTGGCTTCTTTCAAACACCAGCAGCTGCCCCTCTCTGCTGGTATTGTAAGACGGGGCAAGGGCCTCTGCCTTCCCACGATGCACACCTGGGGCGTATCACATCCAAACTCTCATCTTCCTCTGTGAAGGGCAGAGTTTGGTTTTTGCTTGTCACCATGTAGAGAACACTCTTTCTGCTTGTCATTTTAATCACTCTCTATTGGATCCTTTCCAGTCCTGTCATGTCATCTGTAAACGCCAGAGAACAGAACGGCACACCTTATGGTGTCGATTACCATAATTTGATACAAGGATGGAATTGTGACATTTTGTTTCTGGTATTCTCATCCCCATGTTCTTAGGGATTTCGATGGGGGATGAGGGCAACGTGGTGGATTCATGACTTCGAAAAGCGGTTTTCAGCTTCGTTAGCTTATTTTCCTGGAGCCGTTATTACCTTCCTGTTGCCCACACTGACCCTTAGCTGGCAGGTGTCTGCCCACCTATGCAGCTCTGTACATCCTTTCTGTAGCTTTATTCTCACCACTGGCAGCTCACTATCTGGACACACTTGGTGTCACAAACGACCTTGGAGATCCACTGTGAGCCTCCTCCCTGCTGTACGTGTTTGCTTTTCTACAAAACGTCTGCTTATACTTTTACCCCTTTTTTTGTTGGGTTACTTGTCTCTCACACATATTTTAAAGCAAAGCTTGAATCCTACCACACATACTGTTTTATACTTCTCCATGACATGATACATTCTTTCACATTGATTTTAATGCCTGTGGCATCTTGCATCTCATGGATCTCTCATAATGTAATCAATTGAAATCTTTTTTTTTTTAATTTTAGTTTTTAGAAGTAACTCTGGTGAGATACCCTAACACATAAATTTCGTTATACATCACTGAATGTTTTCACAAATTAAGTTGCAAGAATTAGGATTTCTGGGTCAAAGGATATCAACTTCGAAAAGGTTTTGATATGTATTTCAAGGTGATATGAAATCACCTTCCAGAAAGATTGTGTAATTTACATTTCTTCAAAAAAACTCTTGATCACTGGATATTACAGTAAAAATATTTTGCTAATTTAATTTGTAAGTATGTTTATTGGCCATTGTGTTTCTTCTTTTCCTGGTATTGATTCTTTTCCCCCCAGTTTATTGTTTGCATTAGATTGAAAGTATATCTAAGTACTATATTCAAAATTACTCGGTTTACTTTTTTTTCCTTCTTTGTGTGATCATGTCATTCATTTGCCATATAATTGAGTTCATTTGTTTCTCTTTGCATTTAGTTACAGGTTTTTAATTTCCCCCTATGCTTGCGATTTAATTTTATTTTTCGAATGTATATAACATTAACATGCTTCCAAAAGCCAAAACTACACAAAAAGGCATACTTAAAATTTTTTCTTCCTCCCTTACCCTTTCCACCCTTTTCCCTCAACCAATTCCTCACAGGCAAACAATATCATCATTTTCTGGTTTATTGTTCTTGTGATTCTTTTTACTAAAAGAAGCAAATCCATTATATTTTCTCATTTCTTGTCTTTATTACACAAAAGACAACATACTGTATATTTGCTTTCGTACTTGGCTTTTATAACTTAATAATATCTGGAAACTGCCACATATCAGTTCATAACGATTTTCTGCATTCCTTTTTTATTGCTTCCTAGTAGTTGATTGTGTATAAGGACCATAGTTTATTCAATCAGGCGTCTATGTTTGGGCGTTTAGGTAGTTTTCAATATTCTGTAAATACAAATAACAGTACAATGCAGAGACTTACATATGTAAGAGTGTATATTATTTTTGGAGGCATCTTTAAAGTCAATTCCTAGAAGTGGGACTGCTAGGTTGAGTGGTAAAGGTACAAATGCTTTCATTAGATATTGCCAAATGCCCTTCCTTCGCAGTTGTACCATTTTTTATTCCCTCTGGTAATTTTTGCCTTCCCATAACCTCACCAACACAGTGAGGCTGTGTATGGCTGTGCAATTGCCCCAACACCATTTCTTAAAAACGTCTTTCTTTGCTTCATCCATTTGACTGCTTACTATATACTGGATTTTCATATGTAGTTGGATTGACTTCTGTACCCTCTCTTTGGTTACACTGGTCTGCCTGTTCATGTGCCAGAATCACCTTGTTTTCATTCAGGAGGCTCTGTAGTAGTTTTACTATTTGCTAGGGCTAGTCACCTCTCATATCTCTTCCTTTTCAGTGTTTTATTAGCTATTCTTGAGTGTTTATTTTTCCATATGAAATCTGGTATCAATTTGTCTGGCTGCAGAAAATAAAACCTGTTTATATTTTTTTGGGGAATCATATTAAATTTATAAATTAAAATAAGAACTTCATCTTAACAATGTTGAGATATTTTAACCCAAACCAAGGGATGTCTTGTTCGAGTATATTTTTGTGTCTTTTAGGATTGTTTTATAGTTTTCTTTTTTCAAAGAACCAGACTTATTGAGATACAATTTGCATGCATTTTAATTTATATATTTAAAGTGTAGAATTTAAAGTGTAGAATTTATATATTTAAAGTGTAGAATAAAGTGTGACCATACTAAAATATCCTCATATCTATTAGCAGCCTTTTCTCAATCTCTCCAACCCCTCCAGGCCCTGACAACCACTAATCTACTTTCTGTCTCTATGGATTAATCTGTTCTGGACATTTCACATACTGGGTAGAATCATATAACATATAGTCTTCTGTGACTGGCTTCTTTCACTTGGTATAATGTTTTCAAGTTTCATCCATGTTATAGCATGCACTCCATTATTTTTTTTATTGCTGAATAATATTCCATTGCATGAGTGGATTTACCACATTTTGTTTTACCCATTCATCAATTGATGGAGTTTTGGGGTGTTTACACTTTTGGCTATTATGAATAAGACTCTATGAACATTTGAGCACAGGTTTTGTGTGGGTGTATATTTTCAAGTCTCTGTGTATATATCTAGAAGTGGAATCGCTGGGTCATATAATTTCATTTTTAACATTTTTGAGGAACTGCCAAGCCATTTTCCGGAACATCTGCACAATTTTACATTTATACCAGCAACGTATCTATGTTCTAATTTTTCCACATTCTCACAAATACATTATCGTCTCTGGTTTTGATTATAGCCAACCTAGTGGGGGTGAAATAGTATCTCATTGTTTTTGATTTGTATTTCCCTAATATCTAATCACATTAAGCATCTTCATATGTGCTTCTTGGCCTCTATGTATCATCTTTTAAAAAATGTCTGCTCAAATCTTTTCCCCATTTTCAATTGGGTTGTTTTATAATGATCTTATTGTTTATATATTCTGGATATATTTCATCACATATTTGTAAAATATTTACTCCTGTTCTGTAGGCTGTCTTTGCACTTTTTCAATGGTGTTCTTTGAGGCACAGAAGTTTTACATTTTGAGAAAGTCCAGTTTGTCTATTCTTTCTCCTGTCATTTGTGCTTGTGGTGGTGTATCTAAGAAGGCCTTGGCACACCCAAGGTCACAAAGATTGACATCTATGTTTTCTTCTAAGAGTTTTAGAGTTTTGGCCTTTACATTTAGGTGGTTTAAGTCCTAACCGGTATTGTAGAATGTGACTGTATTTGAAGACAAGGGTTTTAAAGCGATAATTAAGTTAAAATGAGGTCGTTGGGTGGGTCCTACTCCAATAAAACTGATGTCCCTTACAAGAGGAGGTTAGGACCCACCCATGTTCACAGTACAAAGGGAAGAACACATGAAGACGCAGAGAGACGATGGCTATCAACAGCCGAGGAGAGAGGCCTCAGAAGAAACCAACCCTGCTGACACCTTGATCTTGAACTCTTAGCCTCCAGGACTGTGAGGAAATAAATTTGTTCTTCCAGCCAGTCTGTGGTACTTTGTTATGGTAGTTCTAGCAGACTCATACGTAAACTCCACTTGGTCATGCTACGTTATTTTCTTAAATCATATGGGCCTTTTTTTTTTTTTCTTTTTGAGAGAAATAACTTTTTCAATTTCTTTTGCTCTAGTATAGGAGTGGCAAACTGGGCCAAATCTAGTCTGCTGCCTAATTTTGTAAATCTAGTTTGAGGCATAGCCATACCTACTTATTTGCATATCATCTATGACTGCTTTTGTGCTACAATGGTAGAGTTGAATAGTTAGGCCTGAAAACCAAACATATTTACTATCAGGTGCTTTAGAAACAATTTGCTGACTCCTACTCTAGTAGATACTTAGGTTGGGCTTACATGCATAGTATTCTTTCAGTTCTTGCATTTTAAAAAGTTTTTTTTGATGCTTGAAAAACAGCATGATGGATGGACATAAAATTCTTGGCTTGCATCTTCCTACCTTGAGTTTTTAGACAATGCTGAAAACACTGGATCACTTTTGCCTTGCTTTGAGAAGTTTGATGCCAAATATTTTGGTTACCATAACAAACTACCTACCCCTCCAAAAAAATTGCTTAAAGTTTTGATTATAATTTCGTAATCTTTGAGGTCAGGAATTTGGGCGGGGTCTGGCTGGATGATTCTTCTGTTCCACATGGCTTCAACTGGAGCCACTCAGAGGTATTCAGTTGGTGGCTGGTGAGTTAGATATTTTACACAGTGGCTTCAAGAGCAAGTGTTTCCAAAGACCCAGCTGGACTCTTCAAGACTTCTTATGAATCAACAGGACTGCAGAGTGTGATGGGGAAGGGGAGGAAAGAATCAAGGATAACCTACATGTTTCTGAATTGGGCATATGAGTGGACAGTAATGCTAAATGGTTTTAGACATGCAGAACCTGAGGGGCCTCTAGGACACCCAGGTGGAGAAGTCTAGTAGGCTCTTGTGTATATGGAACTCAGATGAGTGGTCTGAGCTAGATAATAGATTTGGGAGTTACTGATATATGTGGCAGATGATGACAGGGAGTGAATGAAATGGCTCAGAGAATGCTTAGGGCGAGATAAAAGCCGAGGGCAGATTCCTGGAGATTGAGGAGTGGTCAGAGGTATAAGCAGATGAATTATGTTGTGAAGGCGAAAGGAGTTTCAAAAAGAGAGGAGAGCTCTGTGCTGTCAAATGCCACTAAGAGTCCTAGGAATAGGAAGACTCGAAAATGGCCCATGGCATTCAGGATTAAACAGCCCTTAATGACTGAGAGAAATGCAGTGATGTGGTGGGGAGAGAAGCTACAGAGCTATGGGGTGGGAGCAAGAAGCTGCTGAGTTGGCAGAGATAAACTACTTTCAAGTTGTTTGTGAAGAACTTTACAAAGGGAGCAGTAACTAGAGCACTATCTGGAATGACAGAGGGTTTCTTTCTTTTTCTTTAGGACAGGAAAAGCTTGAACATGAATAGATAGTGAAGGAAAATCATAAGTGGTAAGAGGAGTTGATTTTTGGGAGTGAGATGAGGAGTGTGATTGAAATGCTTTTAAAGTTTTCTGAGGACATGGGAGGTGATGCAATATAGAACAGAGATGGAGAGATGCTAATGCGAGTGTACTTAAAGTAGCTAATTCCCAGAATGGTTGCAACAGGTTAACATACATATTGAAATTATTTTGGTTTCAGTCAATAGGGCAAATAACAAACAATATTTACATTTTTACCTCATTTACACATATTTTCTCCAAAGGACAGGCTCAATGTTTTACCCTTTCAATGCCTTCTCATAGTGCTCAAAAACTGGTAAACAGGATGCCTGTATTGAGTAGCTTAACAAATTCAAACTTAGTTAAGACCCTGCACACACGTGAAAAAGCCTTCTAAGCATGCAAAAACAGTTGTGAAGTTCATGCGTGAAAGGCGATGCTTTTTTTTTTTTTTAAGGAACCTGTTCATTCTTATTTAACAAAGTTGATTACCAGCATTTCTGTCACCATAGGGGTTTAAAAATAGGAAGATGGGAGGAGGAGGAGGAAGAGGATGTTCTAAAGGCAGGCAGGCAGGCAGACAGCAGCAGGAGGTGGCGATCTGCCATACCATAAGGTGCCAAAAAGTAGTGAAAAACCAGACTCAAAGCCTACTGACTTTGGGGCTCTTCGCTTAGGGATTAAACATCCTTCACTCACAGCAACAGTCCTTAAAGGACACTGCTGTTTTGAGCCTTAACTAATGTTGAGAAAAACGATTCTTTGAGCCACGAAAAAAAAGCTTAGCTGTTCCTGATTTGGAATCACCTCCTGTGTTTCACACGGTTTGGAAAAGATTCTATCAAAAATGGATAATATTAAAACAAAAAAGCTCATTCTGAGATGATACACCTCTGTTTCTTTGCCCAAGTCGTTTTCCTAGCCTTTGATGCTCTCCTAAGGAGCCTTTTTCTTCCTTCAAGGCTGGACACAAATGCCACCTCTTCCAGGAACCTCTCCGCCTGGTTCAAGCGCAAGTAATCTCTTCCTCTTCTGCTCTCCACAGCTCCTCACTGTGTCTTGGCTTTGGACCGGTCACCAGACAGGTTTGTTTACACGGCTGCTTTTCCACTAAGTTATGCGCTCCTCGAGACCAAGGACCATGACCACGACGGTGTACCCACACTGCACCTGGGACACCGCTAGGCACGGAGTCAGCGCTCAGTAAACGCTTGCCGAGTTGAATTAATTTGGAAAAATCACTCGGGCAGGATCTCCCGCTCGAGGCGCGGATACATGATTCACCGGGTGGTTCTTTGCATTCTTTACCTTATAGTCAAGTTGGGCGGAGCATCCAGCCGGCCTGGCAAAATACCTGCGGAGCTGAAACGCACCTCCACGGGCCCGGGCGGCAGACGACCACAGGGGTCAAGTTTCCCCCGCCCTCGGGGAAAGCGGCCGGCCAGCTGGGGGGCGGGTCCCGCCAGGATGCGGGGGGCGGGGCTCCAGGGCGCCTCGGCCGGCTTGCCCGCCCCCTCCCCGCGCGGCGGAAGCCCCGCCCCCAGCGCGCGCGCGCGCGCGCCGGGGGCGCGTGCCCGCCGCAGCCTTGAGCCCCGCGCCCTCGCGCCTCGCGCCCTCGCGCCGGGGGCGGGCTCGCTGCGCGTGCCGGGCGGGGAAGCGGCGCGAGCCGGGCGCTGGGAACGCTCGCTGCGGGGGCGGCTTCGGGGCCTGAGCGGGCGCCCTGCCGCCTCGGCCGCGGACGCCGGGCCGGAGCAGGCGGAGGAGAGGCTGCGGCCGCCGTAGACCTTCTCGACGCCCCCTGCTCCTTACGGGAAGTGAGTAAGGTGGGGGTCCGCGGCGCCGGCCGCCGGCTGCAGGAAAGGTGCGCGGTGCTGGAGCCTCGCGCCCGCGAGGAGCGGGAAGGAGTCCGCGCAGCGCCGGGTCCTCGGGAGCCTGCGCGGGGTGCAGGGCCGGGAGCGGCGGGGACAGCGCGCGGGGAGTCGGGGCCGCTGCACCGCGCTCGCTTAGAGGGAAGACGGCGCAGCATGCCCGGCCCTAGAGGGGCGAGCGAAGGGATGGAGCGCAGCCCCGGGCAGGCGTCGCCGGGCTCCGAGCCCCGAGCCCCGGGCCGGGGAGGGGCTCTGGGGTCCCGAGCGCGCTCTGGCCGCCCTTGCTTGGAGCCGGAGTGCGGGCGCCGGGCTGATGCTGCTGGAGCGTGGCTCGCTGGGAGGAGGCTCTGCGTTAGGTGCTGAAGGGGGCAAAGGAGGCAGGTCCTGGCAGAGGGCAGGTGAGGCAGGCAGGCAGGCCCTGGCAGAGGGACGGGAGTTTTTTCCAGATCACCCCCAGACACTCTTTCCCTAGGCGCCTAACAGTGAACCTGTGCACCGGGTCACCCTTGATAGGAAGGTGTGCCGAGAGGGTGGAGGATGCAGCTCTGTTTGCTCAGTTCCTCTGCCAGGCCTTGGGATTAGGAAGCCCTTCCCGCATTCTTAGCAGACGTTTATTGATTAGCTACCGTGGGTAGAGATCTGTGGTCAGCACTGGGGCCACAAAATAGTGTAAAACACAACCACGATTTGCTGTTTAGGCGCTGACAATGTGGTTGTGAAAGTATGCGTATAAAATACAGAGCAGCATTGAATTTTGTCTCCTACCTTATTCACTTTAGGTCTCTTTCATTTTTTTCCCCAGTATTGGGAAATTGGAGCCATACATTGCTGTTTTGGGGATAAAGCAGGAGAGTCAAAGAAGCTTGGGGGAGAAACTTAGAGTTTGGAATACTGTTTTGGGCAACATTGAAAGGGAGAGAAGGGGAAAAAAGAGCAAATAAGTTCCTTTCCTTTCCAACTAGAATTAGACTCCATGACTCTTCACTATTCCCTGCGAACTTCTCAGTGACAGGAGCGGTGCCTGGCTCTTACAAGTCCTGCAAGAAATTTTTTTTTTTTTTTGCATGAATGCATGAACCAAACAGGGTTTTGCTGTATTTTATTTACATGGAGCAGTATTAATCGCTCCGCTGTTAGGGATGACTGATGGACTTCCCCTGTTCCTAAAGTTCCTTTTTTCCCCCATGTACGGTAACCCAGGTTCTCAGGTCTGGGCATTGAAAACAATGGCCAAGGTGATAGAGTCATGGTTTCTTGTGACCATGCCGCCACTTTCACGTCTTTATTGCATGTTGGTCATTGTTTCAAGTCATCGCATCCTTGTCCTTCTCTTTTCTAGCACGTGAGGAAGACGAGTACTTTTGTCTAGAGAACATTTGTGGGTTTTGTTGTTGTTGTTGTTGTGTTTTTCACTTTTATTGTGTTTCTTGGATCGTGGGTCCATAGGAAGAGAATGTGTCTCTGCTCCTCTGTAAGAGCTGGAATTCCGCCCCTTCTCGGCCTTGGTTGGGTTTCTGGACTCTAGCTCCAGGCGGCCGTTTCAGCAACCTGGGTTGCAGTGCCTGTTAGGCTACTTTGTCTGCCAAATTAAAACTTGACCTTTTATGAGTTCTGTGAGGATTTTTAGCATACATAAGTGGCATTCCCTCTGAAGGGATTAGGTAGGCCAAACAGTGCTGGCAGGGTTTTGAGTGTCCGCTGTAGGTGAAAGACAGAACTCCTGCTTAGTTAGAAAATTAGACTTAGAACCAATGGAATGCCAAGTTGCCCTTTATTTTGTCTTTACTGGAAGTCTCTCAGGACCTTTGTTTCCTTAGGTAAAAAATAAGGGTAATATTAATCCAAATTTGGGATCGTGTAGTAGCCTTGAGGAATGAAGTTCATTTCTCTTTAGTTGCATGACCGTGTGCTTCAGAGTGCAACCAGCTGGCGCATACCAGTTCTTGTTTCTGTTCCTGTAATTTTGGATGCTTTGTTTCAGGTTCTCCCAATGACATTTTTATTTATACATTTAACTTATATTTATTTTAAAATTAACTTTATCGATGGATAGTTTACATATAATACAACGGAGAGATGTCTGCGTACATTTGGATGAGTTTTGAAAATGCGTATACTTGGTAACCACTATCCCAATCAGAACAATTTACATCACCCCAGAAAGTTCCCACATGCTGGTTTCATTTCTGATTACACGAGCATCAAGGTTGTGGTGTCCAGTTGTGCGGGATGTACACTGCCCAGCTTTCGAGGGCGCCCTTCACAGCAGAGTCCCTGAGAATAGCAGCGTCTGGGGTTGTGTTGTGCACAGTCACTGGCCGGGTACTGCACTCTGCACATGGCTCATGAGTGCTCACTCTTATACAATACCCAGTACAGACGGAATAAAAGCCCCTTTGGCCCGCTCTCTTCTCCGCTGAAACCGCAGTTGTCAGTTGTTGTGATCCTTCCCAGCCTCTGTCTCTGCATTGTCCTCTATATACAGGTAATACAGACTTTCCTCCACCCTCCACATTAATTAGCTCGAGTCTGTACACGTTGTTCTGCAACTCCTTTTCTAACAGAATGTCTGAGGTCTTTCCATGTTGAAACCTACAGATCTACCTGATTCTTCTTGACTACTGCACTGTTTCTTATACAGTATGTGTTATACTGTGGTTTCAGATATTGCTGCCGTGAATGTAAAGTCGACTCTCTGGGTCAAAGGGGTTGCACCTTGAAAAGTTTAATCAATGGAGATTTAACCAGGGCGCTGTTTGTGGATCTGGTTCATTTATTTTTAACTGCTGAGTCGTGTTCAGTTGTAGACTGAAGCGACTGTTTATGTATCTTTCACTCAGTTGAGGGACAGTTAAGTTACTCTGGATACTAATTTTTCGATGGATGTATGTGCTGTAAATGCATCTTGCCATTCTGAGGCTTGCGTTTTCTCTTTGCTAACAGTGTCTTTGGTTGTATGCAAGTTTTAAATTTTAATGTTACATTTATTTTAAAAACTTCCCTTAAAAAAGTGTGTGTGTGTGTGTGTGTATCTGGAAGTAAATTTTCTCTACCTTAGAGTATGAAATATATATTTCTATATTTTCTTCTAAAATTAAAACGAGTTTTGCTTTCTGTATGGAATTTCTATATGGTATAATGAAGCGATTTATTTTTTCCCCTCAATTTGGGAGTTTTCGGTACTTTTTATTATCATTTTTTATTGTGGAAAAATATACGTAAGTTTTACCTTTTTGCCATTTTTAAGTGCAGAGTGCTGTGGCATTAAGTACCTTCACATTGTTGTGCATCTGTCTCCAGAAGTTCTTCATCTTCCCTAACTGAAGCTCTGCACCCATCAAACACTAACTCCCAGTTCTCTGCTCCCTTCAGCCCCTGGCAACCACCATTCTACTTTCTGTCTCTATGAATTTGATGACTCTGGTACCTCACATACGTGGAATCATACAAGATTTGTACTTTTGTGTGTGGCTTATTTCACTTAGTGTACTATCTTCGGCATTCACCTGTAATGTCACATTTGTTGATTTTCTTCCTTTTTATGACCAAATACTATTCCATTGTCAGTATATAGCACATTTGTTTATTCATTCATTGGTAGACTCTTGGGCGGTTTCCACGTTTTGGCTGTTGTGAATAATGCTGCTGTGAACATAGGTGTGCAAATACCTGTTCAAGTCCCTGCTTTCAATTCTTTTGTATGTATACCCAGAAGTGGAACTGTTCATGATAATTTAAAAACTTATATACATAACTGAATATGATCAAAATGTGTAGATAGTACGAAGAGCTCATATATACCCCCCTTTCTCAGGCACAGTTTCCTGTACAGCTTGTATTAGTGCTGTACCTTTATTAAAACTGATGAATCAATATCGATACATTGTTATTAGCTTAAGTTCATGGTTTATATTAGGCTTCCTCTTTGTGTCACACAGTTCTGTGGGTTTTGACAAATGTATAATGTCATGCATCATTAATGTCATTACATGACATTTCATGTAATGCCATTGCAGCATCGTACAGTATAATTTAATTGCTTTAAAAATCCTGTGTTCCACCTGTTCATTCTTGCCTCCCTCCTCCTGAGTCCCTGGTAACCACCGTTCATTTTACTGTGTCTGTAGTTTTGCCTTTTCTAGAATGTCATATAGTTGAGATCATACAATATTGTGTCCTTTCAGACTCGTCTTTGTCACTTAGGCACTATGCATTTAAAGTGTCTCTGTGTGTCTTTTCCTGGCTTGATAGCTCATTTCTTTTTTTCGCTGAATAATATTCCATTGTATGAAAGTACCACAGTTTGTTTATCCATTCACCTATGAAGGACATCTTGGTTATTTCCAGTTTTTGGTAATTATGAATAAAGCTTCTGTAAATACTCATGTGCAGATTTTTGTATGAACATAAGTTTTCGGCTCTTTCGAGTAAATACCTAGGAGCATAATTGCTAGATGGTATGGTTAGAATATGTTTTACCTTTGTGACAAACTGCCTGTCTTCCAAAGTGGCTGTATGGTTTTGCATTCCCAAAAATTAAAAAAAAAAAAAGTTTATATTCTAGCACCCTGAATGTACTTACAAAAATAAGTCTTTGTCAAGCTGTTCTGTAAAATTAAACTTCGTCTGGAGTGGATTCATATTCTAATTGTTGCTTTTGTTGGTCATCTTTCCTAGCATTATATTTCTTTTTATGTTTTGAAGTGCAGACTTACAGATTCATTTGAGCGCGAACGTTTTTGGTTTGTTTTTTCTGATCTCTGTGCTTGCCCTTCTCTGGTTGGTGATGTTTCAGGTGCTTTCGTTGCCTTACTGGACTCTAATCAAGAATAAGATATGATAATGGTGGGTCAGGGGTCCTGCTCTTTGAGATAATTGGGCTATTTTAGATCTGCTCATAGAGGATGTGAATGTCTTGGTTCAATTCCTTTCAGGAGTCTGTGTTTTTCCCTCTTTTGAAGCTCCGAGCATTGTATAAACCTCAGTTCTAAGCGGAGACTGGCAGAAGTATTTTTTAGCTTCCTTTCAGCTCCAGCCTCATCCTTGGCTTTAAGCCGTGAGTCTGGCAGGGATGTCTCCTGTTTCTCCAGGTCCTTGGCTTTCTGTCACCATTGCCCCACGGGAAATATACAGCTGCTTCTGGACTTGGTAGCTTCGGTCCTGCTCACAGTTTTGTGTATCTGATTCTGTTTCTGGCCCATATGGAGGTTCATCTTATTTTGAACCTAAGTTGTTTTTAAAGTACATTAAAGTACATTTTTTATTATTGTTTATTTGAAGTGGAGGGGATGCATCCAAGTGTCTACTTAGCTGCTTTGACTAGAAGACTTAACTGGCCAGGCTTCTTTCTAAACTTTACACTACTTATTTTGTTTTCTTTGATAGTGTGACACCTAGACCCTCCAGTACAGAAGTCAAATAGCGGTGATGATAATGGGCACTTTCATCTTTTTCCTGAATGGGAATGCTTCCTTCCAGCGTTTCACTGTTAGATATCATTTACTTCCGGTAGATGTCTTTTGTCAACTTGAGGAAGTTCTCTTCTCTTCTTGGTTTGTATTTTTATTGGGTGTTGAATTTTATCAAGGGCTTTTTGGGGGGTCCATTCATTGAAACCACCATCATTTTTTGCTTTAATATTTAAGAGGACAGATCTTTCTGAGTCGTAGATAATGGAGAGAAATATATATTGTTTATGATTTACTCGTTAATGCATTCTTAACAAAAAATAAACCTTTAAAGAAAGCACATTTTGATCTTAAATGTTTGTATATTAACAACATTATGTAGACAGTCAAACAGGACAGAAATTAGATTTGGACAAAATATTCTTTTGGTGGGGGGGGTGCTGAAACCCGAGAACAAACCAAAATATTCTTGTAACTAAGCTTCACTATAATGAAATATTACTCAGTAAAAAAAAATTTTTTTTGGTAACTTCCGAGACTCTACAAGGATTTTTTCAGCCTCTAACCATTTCAGTTTTTTCCTGGCTTCTTTTTCTAGCCTCTTAACTCCTTCCTTTAAAATTTTCTTTCTCCCTGCTCTGTCTCCACTTGCCAGAGAGAGACTGTCTTGTGCACGTAATAATGACTCTTATTTATTTTGAGGCTACTAGGTATCAAGGGATTTTCATAGGTAATGCCTGCTCTTTAATCTTTACATTCTGGAAGCCAGGTATGGGGTATTGCATCTTAGGGGTGAGGAAATGGAGCTCAGAGAAGTTAACACTTGTTTGGGGCCACACAGCAGGGTAGTCTGCGAACCCAGCTTGGATTTCAAAACCCATGTTCTTCCTAGTGCTGTCTCTAAACCAGACTGTTTTATAGTCCAAGGTCAACTTGAGTTCTGTCCTTTGGCTTACCCACGTGATTCCTGAGCATGGTGATATGACCACTTTGTGTCCCCAGTGAGATTTCCTTTAGAGAGTTTTTCTTCAGACAGGTACTTCCTTGCTTTTTTACCGTTGATATTTTACTTCTTCCTATGAGATTTCTTTTAGTGACTAAACCTTTCTTAACTGCACAACAATAAGAATAAATAGTGTCATGGTTAATATGTGGGTTCTGGAGTGAACTATTTTGGTTGGACCTTGATTTTATTTTTCTTCAACTCCTTAAACCGTATGAAATATTAGCCCTCAAAGAAGTATAGAGAATAAAATAGTGAGTACCTGTGTATACACCACTTAAACTAAGAAGCAAAGCTCCTTTTAAAGATGAACCCCTTCGTAACTCCTTCCCAACTGTGTTCTCCTTGGAAGCAGTTCCCTTTCAAGGGACCCACACTGTTCTGAATTTGATACTTTGCATTCCTGCACATATTTTCATACTGATGAATGTCAGCAGTCCTAAAATGTGTAATTTCATTTTACATTTTAAAAACTTTATATTAAAAGTATTAATGATATCTTTTTGAAATTTAATGATATGCAGCTCCCGTGCATTCATTTTCTTGGCTAAATAGATTCTGTCGTTTGACTACATCACAATTTACTTTTGTTTTCCTGAGGATCGGCAATTACTTTATTCTGTTTTTTTTTTTTTCCCTTGTTATCATGCTGCTCTGAATATTCCTGTCACATTTCCTTGTGCACACGTGCATGTCTTTTAGAGTATGTACCTAGGAGAAATCACTGGCTTGCGTGCTGCGCACATCTTCAACCTTAGTGGATGTTGCTAAATTCCTCTGTGAAGTGGTTTCGCCAGTTAACGTTCACGTTCACACCAGCAATGGGTGGTTTCTGTCGCTTCCCCTGCCTTCTCAGTCCTGTGGTGGTTTAGGGTTTGTCATTTTTGCAGATCTGCTTGATCTTTGGTGTACTCTTATTTTGGTTTTCAATATATGTTTTTTGATTACTAGTGAGTGTGAACATTGCTCCTTACTTTTATTGGCTTTTTAGGTTCCCTCTTCTGGGATTTGCATGTTTTCATCATTTATTTGTTTTTCTCTTGTATTGTCTTTTTCGTATCTATTTATAAGTTTTACTAACTGCTAATATTTCACTTAGGTGGCTTTAAGTATCTTCCAGTTTGTGGCTTGTCTTTTAAGATTTTTTTTTTTTTTTTAGAAAAGAAGATCTTTTGATACACCATATTTTTTAAATTTGTTGTTTTAATTTATTGCTTATTAAATATTCCCAATAGACCACAGACACAGAAAAATTATCTTAGTCTTCACATATAGAAAAGTGGTACACAGTGTATCAGGAGTTAGGGGTTCTGGGTTTCTGTTTTCGTTTCTTTATTGTGAAGTAGAGCTGCATGTTGGGACAAGACGTTTTATTTATTTGGAGGTGCAAAATATGGGATCTGGGTTAGGTTATCTCTAAGCTCTCACATCCTGATTCTCTGTGGCTTTGCTTTGGTTGTTGTAGCTCATCATCACTGTCAATGTGTTAACTGAAATTAAAGGTATGAGACCTCAGAAAAGACATTGTTCACATCTAGGACTTAATGTGAAGGCCGCGCACTGCTGTTGGGGTCAAAAAGAAAGACAAATAATTTTATGTAAGTTAGAACACATTTAATGGGTCTTATTTTCTTTTCATTAATTCCAAACTCCTTTGAAAAAGTAATTCTCATATATCCTTCTAAACAAATTCTAAGGACAAGTGTAAGTGTAGAAATAACTAACAAGGACACTTTTTCCGAAATAGAACTGTGGAAACTAGAGCTTTGTGTGTTATTTCAAGAGTGTACCTTTTTCTGTATTGTTCGGCTGCTTTTAATATTTCCTTATTGTTTAGTATCTTTGCTTAGAGCTAAAACTTTCTCTTATGAACTAAGCAGTCTGTGGCAGGTTTCAGGAAAAACGATGAGGTTTATGTTTAGTAGACTAGAGGCACCTGTTTCTCTTTTTGTGAGTCACTGTCCCCCTATTTTCTTACATTCCATTCTGAGATTCCTTGGGCACGTTGCATTTCCACATTTTTTTTTTTTAAGCTCCTTTCGCTTTTCTCTATTCCAGATCTCAGATGTGGCAAATATTTAACTCTTCTTCCAAGTCTGTATTTTTACACTTTTAAATAAATCAGAAGAACGGTAAATTAAAAAGGCTTGCCTGTGGAATTCTGGTGTAGGCATCATCCAATAGGACAGTTACATAGTAACACCAATAATAACAATTAATAACATTTATTAGGCTTTATTTTGTGCCAGGCATGTGCTGAATGCTTTATATAATTTACTTAATTGTTCTCACAGTGCTATGAGGTTATTAGTTGCCATTCAGAACTCTGTTCATAATTGAGTGCAGTTATTGAGTGTTTTTTTTTTTTTTTAATTTGAACCTAGAGAACTTTGTCAGATCTGTAAAGTAGAAAATCTCTATGGTTTACATTTACTTTCTCTGGCCTTTTTTTTTTTTTTTTTCCAATCTGAAAGAAAGAGAAGAAGTATTAGAGGAAGGACAGTTGAGAATTTTCCTGAAGTAGCAAAGAAGTTAGCTTTCTTTCGGGGAAGGAGTAGTCACAGCTTAGTAGTTCTTAGTGGCAAGCTCAGTCTTCTCTGACTTCTTCATTAGCTGGGCATCCAGAGAAAAGTTGGCAGGGGTTTGGCTGAGAGACAATGAACTCGCACAAGAAGCTTCGATACCTGGATGTTTTGGCGTAACCGAGAGCTGGAAGGATTAAGACATTAACAAAAAAATTCAAGGGGAACGAAGGACATTTAACACCTAGAGGCAGGACAGGCATTCTGGAACCCTTTCTAGAGCCCGCTTTCTTTCCTGTAGTCTTTATCGTGGGAGTTCCTACCTTCTGCCTGCGGGCAGCGTCCAGCTCCGGATCACACGCTTCCCAGATGGGACCAGCAAGGGTCCAGGCATTTTGTTGCTCCAGCCTCCAGACCCTGTTTAACTGTGAATTGGTTCTGATCCACCTGTATTCTTTCCTCACTCCCGGAGTCCTGGCGTTTGCCCTGAGGGGGGTGGTGTGGCGCAGTGGGTAAGAGTGGCTTCAGGGTCAGATTGGTTGCCTCAGTCCCCTGATGCCTAGCTTTGTGACCTTAGGCCAAGTTAACTAACCGCTTAGGCTCTAACTGTCCTCATCTAATTTTACCATCCATACTCCTCATTTGCTCAAGCCTAGCACAGTTCCATCATCTCATTCTAGTTTTTTGTTTGTTTGTTTGTTTGTTTTAAGGGCAGTGGTTTCCAAAGTGGTCAGCATGCAAAATGATCCTCTGGGCAGTGTATAACAAGGAAATATGGGCAATTAACTTTTACTATTGTTTGATCCTTAGGTTGACACTTTACTCCAACTGTATGTCTGACGTTACCCATCAGGTATGGTAAGCGCAGTAACGGGAGGAGGGGGTGGGGACACCTACCTCACCCTGCAGGGGCCAGTGACGTGAGCCTCCTTATTTGTTGCTTACATTCTTTTCAGTTATATTAAAGTTCACCTCTGCCTGATGTAGTGGTCTGTTAGATTCTATTATCTGATTTGACTGAAATGAACTTCTCTAAATAGACAAAGGACTTAAAAAGATTCCTGCAAAGAAACTGCAGACTGAAGTTTCAGATTCAACTGAAGATGGAAGTAATAATGCCAGGACACATGAACAGGAAAAAAAAAAAAAAGGCAGAGCTGACACTTCTATTTATATTATGAGCTTGTGGTCTTGTTAAATGCAAAGTACAAAACAGCAATGATCTAAGCTTCTATGAGAATCTAAAGCCTGATGATCTGAGGTGGAGCTGAAGCGGTGATGCTAGCGCTGGGGAGGCTGCAAATACAGATGAAGCTTCACTTGCTGGTCTGCTGCTCCCCTCCTGCTGTGCGGCCCGGTTCCTAACAGGCTACAGACTAGTACTGGTCCATGGCTCGGGGGTTGGGGACCCCTGCAAGGCACAGTATACTCAATGGTATACGTACATCCATATATCAAATAGTACTTTTAACAATTTTAAGGGTGTTTTTTTTTTTTTTTACTGATCCCCTTCAATCTGCTTAGATCATTGTTGTTTTGTACTTTGCATTTAACAAGATAACAAGCTCATAATATAAATAGAAGTGTCAGCTCTGCTTTTTTTTTTTTCCTGTTCATGTGTCATAGAAGACCAGTCCCTGGTGCCAAAAAGGTTGGAGACCACTGCCTTAAGATATCTATATATATATATTTTTTGCCTTAAGATATTTGATAATGATAGTATGAGGCTAATATTTTTAGTTGAGATATTTTAAAACTAAGCATTCAGAATATGAAGGCAAACTTAGCTTTTTCAGTGATGATTACAGTCATGTGCTAATTAATTAAGCACCTTAAAAATTTTAACTTATTTATACACTTTTAGAAGTTTTATGAGTTTTGGTAAAAGAGGCTGAACTAATATATAGACAGATTAATTAATATAGTTTGGTAATAAACAAAAATGCATCCTTTGTTAGCAGATGTTTTTGGGATATTCATAGAAGACATTGTTGAAGATTTGAAGCAGCAAATATTGTACTAAATTATGGAAGTCGTGAGAGTTTCTGTGCATTCGGATAAAAGTACAGAGCTTATGATATTTGGTATACTCCATTTTATTAATAAAATTATGTGGAGACCTGCCTTTCTCCCCCCGCCTCCAAACCATTATAGACAAGATTTGTCAGAAAATAGAATTCAAAGTAAATGACTTAAAATTTTATTATGATATAGGATATAGAATAACATAAAGAATGATGCATTGTGTCCAGAACCCGGCCTATTAAACAAAACATAGCTAATAGAGTTGGCATCCCTCTACAGTCACGTTATTCTGCCTCCATCTCCGAGATACCACATTTCTGATTTGGTAATGCACGTTTCATAGGCAGTTGGAAAGAATTGGTGTTTTGTCATCATTGGGTGACTACTCCATAAACATCAGTTAGATCTGATCGGCTGATGGCGTTGTTCAGCCCTTCCGCGTCTGTCGTGACTGACTTCCTACTTGTGTCGATCATAGAGGAGTGTTGTCTCCATGTATGATTGTGGGTTTGGCTATTTCTCCTTTTAGTTCTATCAATTTTTGCTGAGTGTATTTTGAGGCACCATCGTTAGGTATGTGGACATTTAGGGTTGTTAATAGCTTCTTAAGGAATTTGGTATGTTAGACGCCCAGCAATATAATTTTATAGGTTTTAATGCTTTTTAAATCAGTTAGGAAAACATAGAGGACTATGTAATTGTATGTCTTTAAAAAACTTTTTAGAACAGTTTAAGATTTTCCAAAAAATTGAAGAATAATAACATCCCGTACCTTATTCTGTCTACTATTAACATCTTAGGTTAGCATGGTGCATTTGTTACAATTAGTGAACCAGTGATACATTATTACTAATTAAAATCTATATTCAGATTATTTTAGTGTTTACCTAATGGTCTTTTCCTGTTCCAGAATCCCATTCAGAATACCACATTATATGTAGTTGTTACGTCTCCTTAAATGTCTCTTGGCTTTGTCAGTTTCTCAGACTTTTCTGATCAAGTTTTTGACAAATCTGAGAGTTTTGAGGAGTACTGCGAAGGTATTTTGTGGATTATTTCTCAATTGAGATTTGCCTGATGTTTTTCTCATGATTAAGCTGGGTTTATCGGTTTTGGGAGGAAGACCACAGAGAGAAAATGCAATTTCATCATATGTCAAGGGTAAATGCTATCAACATGCTATCTCACTGCTGGTGTTGCATTTGCATTGGCTGAGTTAGTGTTTATCAGATTTCTCCACTGTCAAGGTATTTCCCCCTCCCCCTCTTCCCTGCTGTTGTTTTGTAAGGAGGTTGCTGTGTGCAGCCCATGCTTAAGGAGTGGGAGTTATGCTTTACTTTCTTCAGGGCTGAGGATCTATGTAAAGTATTTGGAATTCTTCTCTACAGGTATTTGTCTATGCTCCTTCCTTCTTCATTTTTTATCAGTATCAACTGATAGACATTTAATACTACTTAATTCTGTTGCTGAAATTGTTTCACGTTGGCCACTGGGAGTTCTTTTCAGTTGGCTTCTGTGTCCCTTTGATATGCCCAATCATATGTTTTTTTTTTTCTCCCAAAAGCTTTTTTACTTTCTATACTACAAGATACTCCAGGCTTATTTTACCTATTTTCGGTCCCAGTCATTTCTCTAAGGCGGTTCCTTTTATTGGCGTATGGGATTATCAACCAGAATTTGGGCACGAGATGCGCTCATTGTTCTTTGGGGAGGTTGTTTTTACGCTCTCTCGGTTGACAGAGCAAGGACACGTGTTATTAATCCTTGCATATACATATATACGTAAAATTACTTTCATATGTAAGTCTATGCATTTATGGTAAGCTAAACATGATCATATACTGATGTCTTCAGTTGTAATCCATTACCATAGGATCATTCTAGCAACTCACCTTGCCTATCTGTAACCTCACACACTCCACCATCTGCCATCCATTTACTTCATCGTTCAGTTCCAGGATGCATGCACAGCAGCATTAGACTTACAACTTACAGGCTGTGGGAGATTGTAGTACTTATATATTTTTTGTTTTGCCTTTAGCCTTCAGACACCATTTATTTCCAAAGTTATTTAGATCACTGCTTTTTCCCCCATTCTCTTAAGTGAGGTGGTTTCATGCATTTGTAATACATTTAGATTGCTTTGTTACATTCCGCATTGCATTTTGTTTTTGGATCCTCTAATGTCCTAAAGGATTTTCTTTAAAATTTACATACATTACATACAACACTCTGTGTTGTAAACCTTGTTCAGTTTGACAAATGCATAGCTTTATGTGCCATCTTTACGGTATCACACGGAAATTTCACCATCTAAAAATGCCCTGTGTGTCACATATTATTCATCCTTCTTCCCTTCCCCCCAAACCTCTGGCAACCACTGTTATTTTACCATTTCTTTAGTTTTGTTTTTTCTAGAAGGTCATAAAATTGGAATCATCCAGTATGTAGCCTTTTCAGACTGGCTTTTTTTTTTTTTTTTACTAAGCAATATGTATTTAAGCTTCTGCCATGTCTTTTCATGGCTCGATAGTTCATTTATTATTGCTGAACAATATCCCATTTATGAAAGTACCATGGTTTGTTTATCCATTCACCTATTGAAGGGCATCATGGTTGCTTCCAGTATTTGGCAACTGTGAGTAAAGCTGTTATAGACATTTGGGCGCAGGTTTTGTGTGAATATAAGTTTTCAACTCAGTTGGGTTGGAGTTCAGCCATTCTGATAGGCACATAGTGGTATCTCATTGTTGTTTCAATTTGTAATTTTGTAATGACAAATGATGTTGAACATCTTTTCATATGCTTATATACCATCTATGTATTTTCTTTGGTGAGGTATCTGTTCAGACCTTTGGATCATTTTTTTAAGTGGGCTGTTTCCTTGATGTTGAATTTTAAGAATTCTTTTTATAATTTGGATACAAGTCCTTCATCAGTTCTGTGTTTTGAAACCTTTCACTCTGGAGCTTGTCTTTTCTTCTTTTAACAGTGTCTTTTGCAGAGCAGTTAATTTTGATAAGATCCAACTCATCAAATTTTTTTCCCTTGCATAGATTGTGCTTTTGGTGTTGTGTCTGAAAACTTATTCATTCAGTTTGGCTTTGAGCTTATGACATTAAACAATCTCTGCTAGGAACTTCCAGCTTCAACTGTTTTATTTGGAAGATAATTTGACTTACTTTCTCTTAGCTCGAACGTTGGTTTTCTTTACATTTTGTAGACTAAGGCTGTGCTCTGGTTCTTTTTTTTTTTTTTTTAATTTTGCTCTAAAGATGTTTATTGTTGCATTGTTGATAGTAGTAGGTAATCAGAAATAATTGCCAATAATCAAGGCTTGGATGAATAATTGTGATGAAATTCCATTCTGCCTTTCAAAATTATGTTTCGAAGGATTCTCAGTGACATGGGAAGGTGTTCAAATCTGTTGTTAAGTTTTCCCCTAGCTTTATTGAGGTATCATTGACAAAATTGTGTATATTTAAAGTGTACGACATGATGATTTGATATACATTGTGAAATGGTTACTATTAAGTTAATTAACACATATGGCACCTCACATAGTTACTCTGTGTGTGTGTGTGTGTGTGTGTGTGGTGTGTGTGTGTGTGTGTGTGGTGAGAATGTTTAAGCTCTACTCTCAGCAAATTTCGGGTATCTAATGCACTGTTACCAACTAGAGTCACCATGCTGGACATTCATTCTCCATCTTACAACTAAAAGTTTGTACCCTTTGACCAACATCTTTCCATTTCCTCGCCCCTGGCAACCACCATTATACGCCGCTCGTATGAAGAATTTGACCTTTTTTTTTTTTTTTGTATTCTTAGATTGCACGTATGAGTGGGTTCGTACAGTATTTGTCTTTTCTCCGTCCGGCTTATTCCCCTTGCATTCTGACTTTTTAAATGGAGTGGAATGAAGCTCCTGCAGAGTGGCTAGGATCCACTGAAGATCGAACATGTTTGAATAAATACTCCCAACGGATTTCTCTGCACAGCCACAGGATGAACGACAGGAAGAAGGGGGCACAGAGTCCTGAGATCACGGTGTCATAGAATTTTTTTTTTGTGCATTCATGTGGACAAAGATTTTGGCAGTTGAAATGGGAAAAAAGGGTGGATATGAGAGCGATTATGAGGAAGGAAACGGCAGGGTTTTAAATTAAGAGTTAGTATGTGAAGGCAATAATAGGAGGTTTAGGATATGAGGCTAAGAAAAGGCAAAGTGCCAAGAGTCCAAGTAGAAGGAAGTAGGGAGCGTACTTACGTTCATGGCAGTGTTGGTCTTTAGGGTGATGTCAGGAAGACAAGGACATGTGATCAGGGGTAGCAGTAGGAATAGATCTTCGTTGAGTGGAAATGTTAAAATCATGATTGCAGAGATGCAGGTCTTAGTATCCACAGAGCACTGGGATGGAGTCACTTCCCCGTAAGGCCTGGAGAGCTCATTTATTGTCATCTTAGTTTGGGTATACCCCAGCTGTTTGGGTTTTATATAATCTGAATTATAAGCTTGGTTGAAATGAAAAGACTTAATTTTTTTTTAATTAATATTATTGGGCGATGGTTAATAAAAGCAAATAAGTGTACAATGCAACAATACGTCATACATATATTGCATTGTGTGTTCACCACTCAAAGTTAAATTTCCTTCCATCACCAGGTATTTGAAAAGACTGAATTTTTAGTTTAGTTCCTCTAGAAGCTGACTCTATGATAAGGATTTGAGTGCGGTATCTCGTGTTTGAGGTTATCCCAGGAAATACCAGTAGGGGACCAGGAAGTGAGATAGGAAGGGAGGAGGTGGTAGTTATCAGATGTCATCAAGCACGTTACCGCTGTGTGTAGCTGGAGCCCTTTCCTGCTGGGAGCGCAGAAGCCAGTGTGAAACATGTCCTTAGAGTTATATACCCTCTGCGGAGGTGAGTATTTGGAGTATTTATAAACCAACTCCATCAACCATGGGTTAAGACCGTTCCAGGGAGTGGTGAATCCGTAGTATGTCAGGCCTGCCCTGCAGGGAGCAAAATGGACTTCAGAGGTCAGAGAAAGCCCTGAGGTTCAAGAATAAGCAGATGTTGTCAGTCCAGAATAGGCAGAAATGGTCAGGGTCAGGGGATAGTGACGCTTTCCTCCGCACCCTGCCTGACAAGGGTCAGCCCCTTCGGAGACGTGCGTCCCAGATGCGCCTTGGCAGCCCGCTGTCTGGAGACTGCTGTCTTGCCGCAGGAGCAAGGGAGCCACTGCACTTGGCCCAGGGTTCAGGAGAATCTGGGCTGCGCTGTCAATTCAACCTTTTTTGTAATTTACCTACTTTCATAATCAGAATTTGGGCTAATTTTTAGCACAATCTGCCCTCAAATTGTAGTATCCGAGGGTTCCTTAAAATGCCACCATGGAAGTCTTCTGGCTGTCATATGCTCTGAGTTGATGCTTTGGCTGATGTAAGCCCTGACGTTTTCTTTCTCCTGTGCGTCAATGCTACCCAACCAGTTTGTCTTTAATTCTCTCAAATGCTAAAGCTTTTGCATGAGCCAGTCATCTCACACCTGTCTCTCTTCCCAGCTCTGCTATGAAAGGATTTCTTATCAGGTATTGTGAGTAAGCAAAATTAATTCCAATGAGGAACTCGGGGGCCAGCGGAAAACATGGCCTCAGAGTGATTCCTCTGATGAGTAAAGGAGCCGGAGGTAGTATGTATATTTAATAAACACCCTATCAGTGAGAGGGGCGCGCTCCCCGCTCCCACCCCGCCCCCTCCTGCTCCCCTCCCGGGTGGTTGATTTCCTGGTACTTCCTGGTACACCTGCAGGCGTCAAAGCAGTCTTCAGTGGCCAAAAAAAAAAATAAAACCCTCGGACAGGACAGGCAGATGCTGGCGACTGGAAGCTGCTCAGTTTTGTGTCAAAGTAGTAGTGTGGGTGAGGGAATAGAGGCAGGCTGTCAGCAGGGTCGGCTGCACCTGCTAAGTCAACACGTGTCAGTGTTGTGGCTCCTGTTGAGTAACAGCTTTTCTTCCATGTCCATGTGGTTTTGAGAATTTTTAAAAATTATTTTCTAGACACAAACCCTGTATCAGACATGTGATTTGTGAATTCTTTTCTTCGTGTGTAGCTTGTCTCTTCATTTTTTATTGTTTTTTTTTTTTATGGAATAAAAGTGTTTAATATTAATGATGGTCACTTTATCAATTTTTTTTCTTTTGTGCCTTGTCCTTTTAGTGTGAGATACCAGACCATGAAGATTTTCTCCTTTGTTTTCTTCTAAAAGTTTTATACTTTTACATTTACATCTACTTTCTATTTTGAATTAATTTTTGTGTATGGTATGATGTACAGGTCTACCTGTACACCTTATTTTTAAATAAGGTGTAATTGAGATACATTAGTTTCAGGTATACAACATAATTATTCAGTTAAGGTTCATTTTTGCCATATAGATTACCAGTTTTTCCAACACCAAGACTATCCTTTTTTCATTGAATTCCTTAAAAAAAAAAAAAAGAAAAGAAAATGGCAGTGTTTATGTGGCCCTGTTTCGGGACTCTGTTCTATTTCATTGTTCCGGGTGCCTACCTCTTTGCCAATAATGCTGTGTTGATTATCTAGGTTTATAGTCTTAAAATTGAGTAGTATAATTCACCAACTTTATTTTTCCTTTTTGAAATTGTCTTTTCTATTCCTTTTGCCTATATATAACATTTGGAATGTCTGTATTAACAAAATTCCGTTGGAATTTTTATTAGACTGTCTAATTAGATGGTTTGTCTTTAAGTCTTAAAAATTTGTTTCATCAGTGCTTTGTATTTTCAGTAAACAGGCCCTATTCGTGTGTGTTTTTTTTTTTACTGTATACCTAAGTATCTTATTCTTGTTAGAGGTATTATAAGTGCTATTTTAAAAATATTCAGTTTCCAATTATGCAATGTTAATACATAGAATTGTGGTCGAGTTTTGTGTTTTGACCTTGTGTCCTGCAACATTGTTAAACACACTTTTTAGTTCTAGGAGCTATTTTGTTATATTTGTTTGGATTTTCTACAAAGATAATAATGTCTGCAAATAGAAATAGTTTTATTCTTTCTTTCTAGTGTTTGCCTTTTATTTCTTTTCTTACTTCACTGGCTAAGACATCTCATATAATGTTAAAAGAAGTAGTAAGAGTGGACATCTTTGCCTCGTTTGAATTCTTAGGGAGAAAGCATTCAGTCTTTCACCATTAAGTATGACATTAGCTGTAGGTTTTTTTTAAGATGCCCTTTATCAAGTGGAGAAAGTTTTTGTGTCTACTTTACTGAGAGTTTATGAATGGACATTTTGTCAATTGCTCTTTCTGCATGTGATATGATTATATGTTTTTTTTTCTTTAGATTGTTAACATGTTGGATTATATTGATTAATTTTCAAATATTGAATTGCCTTGCATTCCTGGCATAAGTTCAGTTCTTCTGGGGTTTTTATATTTTAGTGGATTCACTTTATAATATTTTATTGAGGATTTTGTTTGTTGTTGAGGATTTTTGTGTCTGTGTTCATGAGGGATATTGTTTGATTTTCTGTCTTTGCCTAGTTTTGGTATCAGGATGTTATTAGCCTTTTAAAATGAATTGAAAAGTGTTCTTTTGTATTTTCTGGTCGTGATTGTGTGGGATTGAGGTTATTGCTCCTAATATCTTTTCCACTGCTGTTCCTTCGTTTGTAGTGTTTCCCATTTCCTTCCACAACTGTTTCCCTTCTTTCTGAAGAACTTCCGTTAGCAATTCTTTAGAACATGTGTGCTGGCTACAAATTCTCAGTTTTCTTTAATTCCCGAAGGATATAGCCTCTCAATGTAGAATTCTTGGTTGACATTCTTTTCTTTCAGCACTTTAAAAATATTTCCTTTGAGCGGGCACCTGACCTCATTAGTTCAGTCCACAAGTTTCTGTTCACCTTCTGTTGTCTGTGGTTCTAATGTCAGTTCAGTTTTCAGGTTTTTTTTCTGTGTTATTCAGATCTGTGCTCTGTGTGTGCCACTCACTGGTCAGTCTGAGACCAAGTGGAGTTCTTTCTGTAAGCTTAGTTTTCAGAGTCATTGGCATGCTCATTAAGATCAGATTCCTGAATGTTTGGGTTGGAGAAGATCCCAGTGTTTTGTAAACAGCCACGTGGGGTTGCTTTCCTGAGCTCTGCTCAGCTAGCACCCTGGTACTTTTCGGCTACTATAGACTCCTCTTTTCTGTCCTCTGGCCAGAAACTGTCCACTTCTGCAGTTGCACCAAATGAAAGCAGGAACAAAATATCAGTGGGGCCGCAGCTAACTGACCAGAGAGGACGGCTCCTTTTCTCCACATTTTTGACTCCCGCAGTTTTCCAAGCCAGTGGCTTCTGCTGCGGCCCTGCACCGCAGGATTGCCTGCCAGCCGGTGTGGGAGAAAATGAAGAAGGAAAGAGAGAAACATCCTGGGGATTTCTCCCACTCCCTCTGGGCTTTAGTTCCTCTTTTCTTTGATCCTGAGCTAGAGGGTTCTCAGGATTTCCGTGTGTGTATGTGCAGTGCTAGCGAGGTTCGTGGGTTTGCCCTGTGTCAAGTCCAAGCCAGGATAGGAGAGGGGAAAAAAATGGTAAACTCGCCATCTGCTCAGTGGTACTTTAAATTCTGTATTCTCCCCCATCCACCTGCTAACATTTACTTTGTACAGGCCTCAGACAGCTCCAGCGCGCGTTCTGTGCAGGTGGATAGATGTATTCAGTGGAGCAGTGAGGTTGGTGTTGTGCTCCCTGCATTGTGCTAGGATCCAGAACGTACGAGGCTGGGCTTTCTACCTTCTGTCAGTCAGTCATCAGCCCTAGTGGCCCGGCGCCCCCTTTGGGAGGGGAGCGCCTCCCAGGCATTTCTTGATTAAGGGGTGTTCAGTCAACTGCAGGCCGTTCCCCAGAGAAGAGGCTGCCGAGAGGAATTAGCAGGCGGGTGAGAGATCCAGGGAGGGCACCGACTGCCTTGTTTCCGTACCTGACTTTTGACTTACAGCTTCTGAGCATCTTTTTGTAAGTTCCACATGCCTGCCTTTTTTTTGGTTTTTGTTTGTGTGTGTGTGTGTGTGTTGTTTTTTGTTTTGTTTTGTTTTGTTTTGGTATCTGTGCACTACATTGCTTCATTGTATGGCCGTACTGTAAGTTATTTAAGCATTTTCATACTAGATATTTTCCTTCTTTCTTTCCTCTTCCTTCCTCTCTCCTTCCCTTTTCCCTATTCCCCTACCCTCTCTACCCCTCTCTTTTCTTTTTTAAACAAATAAACAAACAAACCTTTCTTGGGCCAAAGGTTGTATATTTTAAACTTTTGGTAGATATTGCCAAATTGTTCTCCAAAATACTGTGTCAGTGTGTACACATCTACTAAGACTCTAGATGCCTGTTTCCGCATTGCTTCCAAAGAAACATATTTAGGCATCGAAACTCTGAAGTATAGACATGAAACATATTTAGCTTTCTAAAAATTGCAAGCAACACAGTGACAAATTAAAACTTGAAGGGAGGAAAAAAACTACACCTTAAAAATGTATTTTTATTTTCAAATTTACTTCTGATCTTTATTCATGTATATATGATGGTTAAATAATTATTACTGCAGTATGAGTACCATTTGTTTACATTTTGGTGACATATGTGGGTTGGTATATTGCTTCTATTTCATAATCATTTTCAAAGAACTGATGATTATGGTTAGCTTTTTGCTATGCTCTGAATTTTGAGGATTTTTCTATGCTATGAACAATTTTCTAAACTTTTCAGAAAATGGTTACATGAATATGAGTTCCTAAAGCAATCAAAACATTTGAAACATTGTTTCTGACGCTTTAGTATCAACTCCTTGTAGTGGAGCATAGTTTAATTAGCTTTCTCATACTGGAGTCAAATCTCACTTGGAAGTTAGTTTCTGAAATCATCGAGTACGGGGGAAATCTGACATAGACGAAAATTCCTTTTGAAATTTCCTCAGCAGCAATACCGCGGTGGAGACTACCCGATCCAGTAGTTCTGAGTCAGCGCAGCCAGTTTTGTCTTCATGTTGGAACTGGCGACTTTTTCTTTAGTTGGACTATGTTTTGAAAAAAAGAAGAAAAGGAAGAAAAGGGGATGCTATCTGTCAGAGGCCAGAGGGAACCAAGGCCACAGGGAGCTGCAGATGCACCTCCTTGTCCCACTGTCCTGTGAACAGGTGATCTTGGTGTGGAATTGCCCATCACTGAAATCATAATTCCTCCCTCCCTTTCTCCCCGCCGCCCCTCTTGTAGCTGAACTTGTATTAGTCAATCGTAAGTATACTACTAACTCCACTGTAAGTTTTTTTTTTTTAAGTTGGTAGTTTAAATAACAATAATACAAAATTAAAACCCAATTTATAAGACACATTTCTTAAAACGTTTATTTGCACAGTACTGGCTCATCAGTGTGTTGATCACTTTATTTGACATCTCAGATGGTTCTGATATATGTTTTTGTGTGTTGTTTCATCCAAGTTTGTATTATTTGTCTACATGACTTGAAGATCCCATCATTTTGTCAGCTTAGATCATTAAATTTCTGAAATATTTACTTTGCACTTTATTAGTTTCCAAAAGCCCAAGGACTTTCTTAAAAGAAAATATATTACATTAATTAAGTCTCTCATGGTATCATTAATTACAAATGAGAGTCTCTCCACTAGATGTATTAACTACCTGTGTCGTCGTAGTGGTAATAATAATAATAATAATGGTAATCATAAGAATAGCAGCTGTCATTGGTCCTTGCTTACCTTAGAGCAGGTACTGTCTAAATGAATTACTGCATTTACTCTCACTAGAATATAAACTACATGAAGGTGGGGACTTTGCTCTTTTATTCACTGCAGTATTTCCGGTACGCCTGCCACATAAGAGCTACTCGATAAATATTTGTCAAATGAATGGTTAGTGAAGTATATGTAATTTTTACCCGTTTCAGCCATGAGGAATGAATGACTAAGAAAGAGGGTGATTCAAAGATAGAATTCCAGTAACGGAACTGGAACTCAAGCCCATATGGGGTGATCGTTGTCATTTTGACAGTGGGAACATGCTGATCTATTGCAGCCAGACATGTGTAGTGATGTAATATTAATTACCGTTGCTTTAGGTTGTGCTGGCACCCTTTTTCTCAAAGGACCACAGAGTGACTATTTTAGACTTCACAGGCCAGATGCTGTCTGTCACAGCTACTCAACGCTGCCACTGTAGCATGTGGCATTTGGAAATGATACATAAATGAATAAGCATGGCTGTGTTCAGTAAAACTTTATTTGCAAAAAACAGGTGGCAGATGGGACCTGGCCTAGGATAGTATAGTTTCTCTAATCTGTTCACTCTGCTTTGGGTGGTCGCTTGTTCCCAGTGCCACGCTAATCACTTGTGCAGATGTGTACCCTGAAGTGTCATGGAAGTATTTGTAGTTTGGTGGTCATCCAGATGATCCAGAGTATGTTTATAGTACTTAAAAAAAAATTAATCTACACATGAAGACAAAATTAAGGAAATTATTATGAAGAATTTAGGGATCTCCAGGAGTTCTTAGGCCCGATTTGAGAAAATGGAGTGTAAATAAATAGCAAAAGTGGAAAAAAGATATAATTAATTAGATTTAAAGGAGATTTATGATATTCTCTGTCTTAATCTGTGTTTAGTGTTAAAATCTGTATTACTTCGCGAGAGATCAACACTGGTGAGGAAGGAGCAAGTTTTCGAATATCTTTTTTCTGTTGTTACTGACATTTGATACCAACTTCTGTTTTTTTCTCAAGACCTACATTTTATTAGTTTTTACTGTTTCCAATTTCTTTTTATTTGGCTTTCTTTCTGTTGAAAAACTTTCCTCTTGGGGGCAAATCGTTAAGTAACCATCATGAGTGCTGAAGGCTATTTGGTGACATTTCAATGATCTAGGAAAGGACGAGTCTTAATTATCAAAATATTAATTGTAGAATATTAAGGAGTATATTTAATCTGATCTGTAGAATATATTTGTAACTAAACTTTGGCCAGTTACCTTGCTTTAATGGGCATGTAATTTGCGTAGTCATCATTTAATTTGTGATTCTAATTGAGAATGATTTACAACATCTAATCTGCTTTGGAAAATTATTTGGCTTATGCTATCTGTCCAGATATTTTATTTTTCTTCACAGAATAAGGCGAAGTTTAACTGAAACTGTCACAAATTTTGCATCCATAGTGTCCATGCAATGAAACGGCCGATTTGTGTTCTAGCTGTTTACACCTAGGACACTTCTGAGTTGTGTGCCCTTGAGCAAGTTAGTGTTCTTTTCTAGGCATCAGTTTCCTTATCTATAAAATGGGGAGAACAGTAATACCAGCACCTAGGGGTATCGTGAAGATTAAAGGAAATAATGCGCGGAAGGAGATTTAATAGAAGAACTGGCGTAGCCTCAGTCTGTCAGTGTAAGCTACTATTACCATATGATGGAAAGTTACATTTAGGAGTTCTTTGGCTGTGGGATGAATACCTTTTTTTTTGTTGTTTAATATTGTTTAAAATAAAAATAAAGTATCTCATTTGTTTTTTAGGTATAAGCTAACTATTATGTTTTTATGGTGGCCTTTTATTACAATTCTTTTCTAAATTCTGTTTAGTAACATGTTTATAGAAAACAGTAGTGATGTGGGAACGGTCTCAATTAAGCTAGGACTCTGCAGAGAAAATAAAGTTAGAAATAAGACATAGCTCCAGATTTCAGCACAGGAATCAAGTGTATGAGCTCATTTAAGTACTGACTTAATATATTAGAAGCTGTTGAATACAGGGACAATGGTTTATCATTTTCTGCATCAGGCGTCCACTTTATTTTTACTGATACTCTCTTAGTGTATGCATTTACAACTTGGTTTCCTGTATCTCTCTCTTCACAATAGAATGATAAGCACTTGGCTGAATTGTCAGATATACAGTGGTTTATCGTGTCTTTCTTTGTGTCTAGGATGATTGAGGAAAGTGGAAACAAGGGAAGACCATGGCAGAGAAGAGGCAGCTGTTCATAGAAATGCGTGAGTCTTGAGTGCTTCTGGAGTCTTGTTTATATGTGTGGTAATGCTTTTTAATTTTTTTTTTTCTGATCAAGTCACAGCTTTAATCAGAAGTTTTATGTTACAGGCTTTAGAAAGAGAAGAATGGAAGTTAAAGAATCGTAGAGTTGGAAGACCCCAAGCCAGAGTATATATTTTAATTGGATTGACTTGAATGGCTTTCTTAAGCAAGGTCATAAATAGTAAGGCAGAAGCGTTACTTAGGATATCTGTAAGATCAAGGTGTGCCAGTCAGGTTAGACCTCTTGGCTATAACTTCATCGTTACTTGAGCTGTGGATGGTGAGAAATAATTAATACATCATATAAATTACCTTACACTAGTTACAGATTCTGAAGTAGAGAGGACTAAGTGTTAGGGCAACCTTTAGAGCTGTAGGAAAAATTAAAAGCACGAATTTGGTGTATTACTTCACGATTTTCCACCTTTCGTTAAAAATTACATTATTCTATAAAACTGGAACAAAGAAAAAAAGATGGCCGAGAGGAGTGGGGCAGTTCCCAGCGTTTGAAGGATTGTTTTGCACGGTGACTCCTTGGCTGTGTGACCTCGACCGTGTGACCTGGACTTCAACACTCATACTCGCCGGACCTCCGCCATGAAATAGGGTTATTGGTCCGGATCAGTCGTTGAGAAACCTTTTAAAAGCATCGTACGTGCTCTTCCAAATGAGGTGGTGCAAGGCCCCTCGACACGTGACGGTCACTTAATGGGCACTGCTCAGTCGAAGCCGGAGAGGGGAGGCAGGGGCCCAGCGGGGGCGGCCCCTGAGGCGCTTTCCCAGAGTGAAAGCTAGCCGGGGCTCCAAGGCAGTAACCCTGAGGGAGCGCGGGGGTAACCGGGACCACGTTGCGTCTCCTGTTTTCAGGAGCCGTGCAGTGTTGCCTTACGTCATTCTGTTCACTCAGGCAGACGCAGGGTCCTGCTCAGACGCAAGGGGAGGGAAATAATCGTTAGTTCTTGATGGAGAAGGACACTATTCTAGAAGCACGTAAATAAAATACTGGTCTAGAAATCCCGTTTTGGCCATTTTTTGAAAAACACAAGCTGCCAGAGAGACCTGGAAGGGGACCTTAGAGATCAGCGAGCCCAGTGCCCTCGTCTTGCAGAGGAGGGCACCGAGGCTAAGAGGAATGTAACACGGCCACGGTCATGCCCCGTGCTCGGCGATCAGGCTGGGGCAGGAATTGGCCTCTGACTCTAGGCCAAGGTCTTTCCTACCATTCCACTTCAGCCCCCTTTTCTAATGTGAATAGCTAATTCACTAAGGTCGTGAGTGTTCCTCGCTCAGAGTCTCCTTAGGCCCGCGGACAGGGTAAGGTAGGCGAAACCACTGGCATGGTGCCTGGCGTGGAGTGGGCACGCGGGGGGGGTGCCCCCAGCCCTTCCCCCCCCGCCCCCGCCCCCGCCCCCCCCCCGCCCTCGCGTTTTATCAGGAGGCCTGGCTGACATGGTATGTATAGACTGTGCCAACACAGTGAGATAGAGTCACTTCCCAGCATTTAGAAACTAAACAGTAAGTCCGCTTGAACAGTTTTTATTTGTCCTTTTTTTCCCAGGTGCTCAGAATTTCGACGTCATACGACTCTCGACTTACAGAACAGCTTGCAAATTGCGATTTGTACAAAAACGATGCAACCGTAAGTCATTTCTGTGATAGCTGGACAGAACGCTTGATAATATCAAAGAAAAGATTTCGTATCTTCTGGTCATATCGTAAAGTTATTTGACTTATTCTGTCTTAAGTATTTATCAGACTATTAGCTTTGTAATGGAAAGAACGTGGCATTTTTCTCTGTGGTTCCCTCAAAATATTTAAGAAACTCAATAATGTAACTAGTTTTGAGGCTGGCATTGTATTAATGTTCTTTAAATGGGAGAGTCGATTTCTCCTTGTCACCTTTTTTAATGAACGTTTTATTCAGAATAAATATAATTTTTCAGACTTTGGAGGGAAAGGAAAACATTAATATTTTGATAAAGGCGTCATAAGATTTTATCGATTAAATTTAATATAAAATGAATTGCTACAGTGACTACTAATTAAATAAATAAGATATACACACAGGCATATCAAATCTTCTTTTAATTTCCACGAAGATGAACTAACTTGTGACAGAATTATTGTACTTTTCTCAAACGTATGTATACTAATGAAAAACCCTTTTGTACAGTGGAAAGAACAGTTGCCTTACAATGGGAAAAACCTCGGTTTTAATCCTGGTTTTACTTTTTATTATAAATACATGACCTTGGGCAAGTCACTTTACATCTAGATAGTTCTACCCTACTTTAAGTCTTACTCAAAAACTCTAGCTTAAAATTCTCTCTGAAGAGTTTACCATGCCATCCTAGATGGAAGTCATGTTTCTTCTCTGGTTTCCCTAAGCATTGTTTTCAAGTTATGGGTTGTGACCCATTAATTTCATTAATTCATGAAATCATTTTGATAGGCTGTAGCTAGAATTTAAGCAGTAATAGAAAAGAAAAAGAAAAATCAGAATGTCACTTATGTGGTAGAGCTAAAAAGTATTTTGTGAAAATTGTTTTTTATATATTTCTATATCTAGGGTGTGGTGTGTGTGTGTGTGTGGTGTGTGTGTGTGTGTGTGTGATGATATAAATATAATTCTGTGGGTTGTGGTCAAAAGTTTGAAAACCACTATTCCAGAGTAACTACGATTTTTATAATTCTTCCTGTAATTATTCTTGAGAAACAGATCTATATATGGAGTGATGAGAGTCAAAACCAGACTAGTGGCATTAGTAATGTTAAACAAAAGATTCTTTATTCTAGAACTTTTACTTTGTCACATATGATTCTCCAGTTCACCTCAAAGAATTTTTTTTGTGGGTGTACAATATAAGTAGGAGTCAAATTTCCCTTTTTTTCCACATATATGTTCAGTTGTTTCTATCCTGTTTATTGAAAAGACGATCCTTTTTCTCCACTGCTAAAAATTATTTTCCTCATGTTCTTTAGAGAAATATCTAAGAATGTTCATGGCAGTGTCCGTATATGAGAAGATTTGCTTTTGGACTCTCGTGTGCCATTGTTACGTTTGTCTGTCTTTGTACCAGTAACCGCTATTATAGCTTTGTAATAAGTCTTGAGAGCAGGTAGAGCAGGTCTTCCTGCTTCATTCTGTTTTCCTTTCTCAGATTGTCTGGAACATCCTGGGCCTTTCACATTGATTTTCATGTCTATTTTAGACTCCGCTTGTCAATTCCTACTAAAAATAAACAAAATAAAACAACTCTGCTGAGATATTTTCCTTTTTCATTTCTTTTTTTGCAGCATTGTTTACATACAGTAAAATTCAATCTTTTAAAGTATAGTCCTCTGGGATTTTGTAGGAATTGCAATGATCTGTAGGTGAAGTTGAGGGAATTGACATATTTCCAATTTGAGATTTCCTACTATAAACATGGCATGTGTTTATTTAGGTCTTTAGTTTCTGCCAATTATATTTGTAGAATTTTTTTGGTAGAGTTGTTGCACATTCTTCATTGGATTTATTCCTAAATCTTTGATGATTTGTGATGTTATTATAAATAGTATTTTTAAATTTCATCGTCTGTTACTGATACATAGGAGTACAGTTACTTTTATATCTTGGTCTGTATGCAGACTCAAATTCCAGACTCAAATTTTAGTAATTTGTCTATAGAATCTTGATAATTTTCTGTCTAATTTTATTACTTTTAAATGACAGTTGTGTTTCTAATACGTATAATTACTGCATATTGATATCGCTTAGGACTTGAAGGGCACTAGAAATGATGATCTGGGAATTTCTTGTCCCATTCCCAGTAGCATTCTCAATATTATAAAGCTATAATAGCGGTTACTGGTACAAAGACAGACAAACATAACAATGAAACATGAGAATCCAAGGAAAAGCTTTCAACGTTTTACTGTTAAGTAATATGTTCGCTGCGGTTTTTTGTAGATACCCTGAATCAGGTTAGGGAAGTTCCCAAGTGTGTTTCTTCATTTTTAAAGATAAGGCTTATTTTAAAACTTGTCTTTTTGAGAATGATTTCTAACTTAATTTCATTTTAGGCAGAGAGCATGGTTTATATGATTTGAATCCTTTGAAATTTGTTGAGGTTAGCTTGATGTCTAAAGATAAGGTCAATTTTTATATGCATCACATTGTGTTCTTAAAAATGAAACATTTTCTAACCATTGGGGGGGGCAGTAGTTCATATAGTGACCATTTTGTCTATTTTGTTGTGAAATTTAATTGTGTTCATACTTATTTTTTATATGTTTTCTCTATCATTTATTATGAGAGGTATGTTAATATCTTCCCAATGCTTGTGAATTTGTCTTTTTGGTGTTCCATTAAATTGTGCATTATATAGTTTTCAGGCTATTGTAGGGGAGGCAAAACTTTACCTCTGCCCTCTTAGGATCTCTGGTTGGGCCTGAGAATTAAATTGACATAAGACAGATTAATAGAAGAAAAGTATGCAAATTTTTACATGTACATGGAAGACCCCATAGGAAAGTAAAGACCCAAAGAAGTGTCGAAGTGTCTAAGTCTAAGTGCTTATATATTGGGTTGAACAAAGTGTAGCAATTGTGGAATACATATATATACATATGTGTGTGTGTGTGTGTGTGTGTGTGTGTGTCTGTGTGTGTGTGTGTGTAGAGAGACAGAGACAGACTAAAGTCCGTACAGATTAATCTTGGCCTCAATTCACTGTTTCTGGTGATGAGAGTATTTCTTTCCCCCTAGAATAGGAGGAGTTTTATTCTCTATTTTCAGGAAGAAAAGGGGAGGTCAGAGTGCCCTTGTTGTCACCTGCTGTTTTTCAGGTGTCTTGAGCACAAGAGAATCCTTATGCCAAAGTGGCATATTTTGAGGTAGAACATTCTGCACCCTTCACTGTTCTATTAAATGTAAACAGATAAAAAGTTCTTATGTCCTTCTGATGACTTAACACTTTTAAGTTGTTGACAGTTTATTTTCTCTGTGTTTTAGTGCATCTTGTTGATATCTGGAACATGATTGAAGCCTTCAGAGACAATGGCCTTAATACACTGGACCATAGCATGGAGGTCAGTGTGTCCCGCCTCGAAACTGTCATCTCCTCCATATACTACCAGCTGAACAAGCGCCTTCCTTCTACTCACCAAATCAGTGTGGAACAGTCCATCAGCCTCCTCCTTAACTTTATGATTGCTGCATACGACAGGCTAGTACCTTACGTGCTTACTTCTGTTTAAGAATGTTTGTCCCTTAATCATTCTTCTTCCTCGTTGCCTTGCTAAGGGTTATCAACTTAGAATCATAGTTAGAAAGGAAATTATTCAGTATAAGCCCCTTCTAAAGACAGGTGGGTACACTATCCTGGGGCATGTCACATATTAAGCTCTGAGATATTATGAAGACACACACTGGAGACATAGTGTTTGGTAAAAAATATAGCTGCCTTAATATAGCTATGCTCTATCTAGTGAAATAGAACCAAGTTGTGAATTTGATTATGCAGGTTTCTATTTGACTTTTAAAGATAACTCATCTTTATTATGTAACAGCAAGTGTCCCTGGACTATAATGTTTTGTTTTTTCTTTATTTATGTTTGGGACCCTATTTTAATTTTATTCAGTGCAGAACATTGTCTTAAAAACTTTACAACAATAGAAGAAAACTATTTAAATGTACTCTGAATTAAAACAGAAATGAGTTGCTCTATTTGTACTTATGGAGATTTAAGTCGTTATGATAAAAAACAAAAAGCTATTGTGAGTGATGGAAGCACAGAGGGTAATGTCTGTATTTCAGGAACCAAGAGTTTAGATTTCTGATCCCTGCATACTGTCAGCCATCTGATTTGAAGGGGTTAATTCTCTCCGCTTTCTTTTTCTCTCTGTATACTTCCTTTGAGTTCATACATTCGTAGAACGTTATTTGTAATTTATAATACTGAGGATTCTGCGAATTAATGGTAAAACCATACAAGTTTCAAAGCCAAGGTACAAAATAGGCACTCACTAAATTCACAACGTTTTTATAAGATGCGATCAATCTAGATATTCTATTCATTGAATAGGAAAACTTTTAAAGAAACTTGAATTTTTAAAATAAGAGTTTACATGAGACATAAGTCCCAGAATTCCAATGCTATTTTTTAGCAATTTTCATTAGTGAATCCATATGGTTAATCATATTTTTTTTATTTTAAAAAAGTTTATTTTTCCATTAGTGTTGACATGCAGTATTATTTCATATTAGTTTCAGCTGTACAACATAGTGGTTAGACATTTATATAATTTATGAAGTGATCCTGCCACTTAGTCCAGTACCCATCTGATACCATGCATCGTTGTTAGAGTATGATAGACTGTAGTCCCTATGCTGTACTTGATATCCCTGTGACCATTTTATAACTACCGTTTGTACTTCTTAATCCCTTCACCTTTTTCTCCCAGCTCCCAAGCCCCCTCCCATCTGGCAGCCTTCCGTTTGTTCTCTGTGTCTATGAGTCTGTTTTCATTTTGTTTGTTCATTTGTTGGTTCCTTAGATTCTACTTATAAGTGAAATCATATGCTATTTGTTTTTCTCTGTCTGCTTTATTTCACTTAGTATAATACATAAGGTTAATTTTAATACTGTCCAAGGAATGACTCTTTTGATCCAAGAATCTCAGTAAAAACTGTTATTCGGTGGTGAGCATCAAGCCGCATCTTATCATTGACACTGACTCACTGTAAATCATTTCGGGGTTGCACAACAGAAATTAATTTACTAACATTCTTAAGTCAGAAATATGATTCCTCTCCTGAAATGATAAAGCAGAGATTATGAACTTTGACTTTGTAGTTATGTTGAATAAATTAAATACTATGGCTGTAGAAGGGAGGAGGAGGAAGAGTGAAGAGCTAGCAAAAGGGAGAGTGGGAAAACCAAGGTTAGGAGCAGAAGGGCCCTGGTTCCGAGAAAGCGAAAGATTGCAGTAGGGTGAAGACTCTTACACATCTAATTATTATGGACTTAACATGAAAAAATCCTGGTGTAGTTTGAAAATATGGCTGTGGCCTATTTTTAAATTCTGTTGTAGCAGTTTAATTTGGTTATATTTAAAAGTTTCCATAGTTCCCTCTTAATACTGATTCTAGCAACAAAACAATATTAAAAAAAAAAAAACTACAAAGCAAAAACATATTAGTTTTTTTTAAACAACAAAAAAATATATTTCTTAAATTCTGAATATGCCCTGCTAGCAAATTATGGAATGATGTTGCTGAAAAAAAAAAAAAAGATACTATTAGGTTACAGCCTTCCTTGTTAGTGATTTTTAAACAAAACTAGCATTTCCTGGGAGGCACAAACATTTCTTGTGCAGTATTTAGTAATATTCTTGCTTGTTCTTAGGTAGATTTAAGATGACAAGAAAGTCATCCAAATTAAAATAGGTGAGAACTAGTGGTGAATGGGGAGTTTTGTACACCCTCAGAAGGAGCACATTTTTATAAGGATCTAGCTCTTACAAGGATCCGATTGTAGCTCTTTTAGGAAATTTCCAGGGGATGGGTGGTGGAGGACGAGCTAGGCATTGTGAATGTCTTAAAAAAGGTGAAATCATAGGGAAACCTAGTGCAAAATCGATAAAAAAAACCGTTGCTGTGGTCGAAGAGGCGTGTGGAGCCCGCCCGCCTGCACGGCAGCCCCTGCCCTGTTGAATGGGTGTCGGGATGGGTTATGTGATGTGGCACCACCAAGACCAACCCACGGAGCCTGGGTCCTGGTGCTTGGTGGCAGAGTCATTCAGTGAGCAGAAGTGAGTGACCTTGAAGTTCGCTGATTACTCTGCCCAACACTCTTCATTTTGTCACATTTCTCCTAAGAGAAGTCATGCATTTGTGCTAATCTTCTTGATTTCAGGATATACAGGCCTAGAAAAAGTTTGACCATTGATCGATCTATCTATCTATCATCTATGTATGTATGTATGTATGTATGTATGTATGTATGTATCTATCTATCTATCTATCTATCTATCTATCTATCTATCTATCTACTTTTTAGGCAAGGCAACCCTTGGTTGACCTCACAGATTGCAAGGACCTTGTCAGCTTACAATCCCTTATGTTTTTATTTTTAAAAATTTTTTATGCCTACAGCACCTGGTCTTCCTAGGTGGTCTCCCATCCAAGTACTAACTAGGCCCAACCCCTGCTTAGCTTCCGAGATAAGATGGGATCAGGCTTGTGCAGGGTAGCATGGCCATAGACTTGACCATTATCTAGTAGTTAGGGGAAAAAAAATTTTTTTTTTTTGCTTATTATTGGCCTTTGTTTCCTTTTTATAAGATGATTTTTTTTAAAAAAAAGAAAGGGCAAGAGGAATACTTTTTCTGAGTGATTTGCTTTTTCCTTGTCTTTGTTTTTCTCTGAAAGTAAAGAGAGAGGTAGTAATAGAGAGACTTGTCTAGTCCATTGAGCGCTCATCTCCGAATTAACCTGAAGAGGACACTGTTTTCATCATGTAATTTCCCACCTCAGAAACCTTGTGATTTTTGAATGAAGTTCATACTCCTCAGTTAGGGCCTAATGGTATCTGTCCTGAATTCCTTGCTCACACCAAGCTCTAATCTACTTGTGGCACTTCTTAGTTTTTCCGACGTGACATGCTCATTTTTCCCTTCATCATTTTGGTTGGTCTCCTGTCTGTCTGTCCTCCCCTCTCCCCCTACCCCTCTGCTTGAGTTTTTACCTCTGCAGCCTGCCTTATTATCACCAACCCATTTTCATCCCTTTGATGACTTACAGTACTTGTCTGTATCATTATTTTGATTTTGAATTATATAATACACAGTAAGTGCACAGTAAGATTAAAAGTCCTTGAGAGCAGAGATTCTACCTGATATTTCTTTAATTCCTCAATAAATACAGCTCTGGATTCTTAATAGATATTTGTAAGATTGAAATGAAAATTATGCAGTCTGAGTATGATAAAATTGAATAATATTCTGTGTTGATTTTACTTGATTAAGCTGCTTGACATTTGCCAAATGGATTCGTGATTTGCAGTTGATTATTGAATAATCCATTCACTGTGAAGTTTTATAAATTAAGATTACTATAATTGGAAAAATATGAGTTTTTGAAGATCAAAGAGAAATGCTCTTATTCGTCTTAACTCTATGTGATAATTGGACTGGTAATAGCGTTTCTAAAGTAGAAGTCCATTTTCATGCAAAAAGTACTGATTTATGGTTAGCAGCATCCACAATTGTTGGCTAAAGATGTAAAACAGCTTGCTTTCTTAAGTAAAACATGCCCCCTGTAGTCTTGTTTTCAAAAGTATTAATTTGAATAGCTGGCTCTGATTAGATAGTGCAAAGCTATCAACATCATTTAGATGAGGTGAGTTTAAATATCGAAATATAGGCAGAGTTTGAGACTTTGCCTAACTGAAATGAGCAATTCCCGTTCAGAGGGCACAGGTGAGCATTTCAGTCTTCTCAAGGTACCTGTGTGTTCAAACATATGTTTATTCAGGGTGACTCACTGTCTGCTTAGCTTGGCCCAGAGCTAATCATGGTATTTCCTCAGTGTTGGATAATAAGCACTCTTTTTAGAAGTCATGTGCACAGTTTATTGTCAGACTGTAAAATGATACGTCTATGGAAGTGAATTATAGATTTGAGAAAGAATCATCATGCTCCTCACTGAGGGAGGATGCTCCTCAGAGAGATTCTGCTTGGGTGGGGTTAAAATAACAAGTTCCTCCTGTCACCCTCACAAATCTTACCTGTTTCTCCTTTCATTTTAGTATCTTTATGTGGGGGTTTCTCTTCACTGTTCATTGTGTCACTTCTTAAATGTTGACCTACTAATCAACCCTGCAGCTGTCAGAGGCCGGATTTAAAGTGAGTCACATTTTTTTGTGTGGTGAAACGAGGTTAAATATCTTTCCCAATCTTGTTTGAAGAGAATTGATTCTGTTTTGAACCTGGACTTTTCCTTGGAATTACTGAAAACATGGATTTGGGTGTGGTTAAGTGTGCCTTGATCTGGGGCAGCTAACTATTCGGTTTTGAATATAACTTGACCAGTGCATATAGAGTAAAGGCAGATGCGTCTGGTGGGAAGGATCAAGAATGAGTTTCTCTAAGAAAAAAGAATCTGTTGGATGAAGGACATAACCATAGGGTATTGGGCTGTAGGCTAAGTGATGGCAGTTTCTCTCTGTCGCCTTTAATTGCAGAGGAAGAAAGCAGGAGCTCTAAAGAAACATTAGGAAAGTAGAGGTGACATTCCTCCTTTGCTTTCTTTGGGGGAAGTGATAGGAAGTTGTTGTTAGGCCTAAACTAGACCAAAGAATTTCAATGCCAAGAAAAGCATTCAGAGCAAAGGAGTAAATGCTGAGAGCAAATAGTTGAGAGGAGGGAGCTAATTCTTTTTCTTTTTGAAGCAAAAAATATAAATAACATGATTTGAGGAAGTAAGAATTGCGAGACTATCCCTTCAGTTATTTATCAGATGATTATTTCTAAGTTATATGCTAAGTTATATGTCGATTTTTATATAAGTACCTTAATAAGTACTTATAACTATCTTTATTCATTTACTAACTTTATGTTTTCTTTTGAAGGGTGAATAAACCTTTTAATAGTTGAAATCTTGAACCTAAAGTTGTGAATGGTAGTAAGCATTATAAATGGGGAAGATTTGTTCATAATTAAGACCCAAGCCCACTCTCCCATTTCCAGGATGCATGGTTAAATACTTAAAAACAGGTTCTGAAACATAGAAGCTCACTAAGCATCATTCCCAGATCTCTCCTGTCTGCAGAATTCACCCCCCTCACATTTACTATGATCCTTAATCTCAGCTCCTTCTCCTTTCCCCATACTTAAAACACCCACAACCTTACTTACACATTCCCTTTATCCTATTGAGTTACACATTTACACTTAGTTGCATATCCCCTCACCCTCAGTAAACCCTCAGTAAAGCGTGCAGTGTTAAGCACACATACACTTGCACACCCCACAGTGAATACAGGCAGAGAGGAGAGGAGAGCCATGGTTTGTTGGGTGGGAGATTACGTGTGGAGATTGCTCCATTGCTTTTGTGAATAGGCAAAATGGTTGGAAAGTAGATATGAGAGATGATGAGTTAAGGGACCACGTGTTACTGATAATAGTTTGTTGAGAGGTCAGTGCATGATTCCGTTATTGCATCTACAAACTACTTGATCTGAGATTAGCCATTGAGACTAGTAGTAATCCTAATGAGTGGACAAGGATACAGGTGTTTTAGTGCTGATCTAGGTTAATTGAGAAGCATATCTCTTTTTCTGTATTTGGTGGTAAGACCTTCTGAATCTAGGGCTATTATGTGCAACAGAGTGAATTAAAGCATGTTTTGAATAAAGGGTGCAAAGTGTTATAATTGTTCCTGAAGCATTTTGAAGATTAAGAAGTGTTAATTGCCAACTATTAAAATTTTTAGAAATAAATATGTCATTAAGACCTGTTGTATGATGTTTACTGATGGGTACTATGGGCTAAAATTTTCTTCAAGAGCAGAGCTGAAAGTTTGGCTTGGCTCTCCTGCCAGTATGCTGGGCTTTGCCGCATTCTCCTGTTTGCATAGATGGATGACATGGGGTTCTTCTCTGCAATATGGAAGAGGTACTGTTTTGTCTCTTTGAAGGAAGAATGTAAGATTTGGAGCCAGAAAGTGTTGTACAAAACAACATGATTACTTAAGTTTTTTTAATTATGTCTTTTGATTTATGATTGCTTGCGAAATAGAAGCCCAAGTCTTAGTATTGCATTCAAAGTTCTATGTTGGTGGTTCTCAGCTCTGGATGCATATTAAAACAACACGAGGAACTTGTAATACTAAGAACAGGGTGGACTTTAGGCATACAAATCTCATACCTCATTGAGATTTGTATGGGTGTGCATCTCTAAGGAGAATCATCTTGTTGATTCCCACAAAAATATCCTATTGTGAATTTGATTGGCATTGCATTGAGTCACAACAAGATTCTGATCAGCTTAGGAAGAATCGACATTTTAACAATATTGAGTCTTTGATTTCATGTACATGGTGTATCTATGACTTTAATTTCTTTCATCGGTATTTTATAGTTTTCATTTTATAGATCTTGGACATGTTTTTAAAAATTTTTATCAATGCTTTTATATTTTTGGTGCTATTGTTTTCCCTATTATCTTTTGCTAGTTTGTAGAAGTAAAATTGAATTTTGTATATGACTTTGTATTCTGCAACTTTGCTAAAATCCCTTATTATAGTTTTTTTTGTAAGGTCTGTAGATTTTTTCCCCTAGGTTCTGTGGGATTTTCTACATAGATGGTTATACTGGCTGGAGTAGACATCGTTTTATTTTTTCATTTTCATTCTGTATACTTTTTTCTTTTCCTTGCCTTTTTGCACCCGCTGGGTTCTCTGGTGTGATGCTGTCTACTAGTGGTGAGAGCAGTCATCCTTGACTTGTTCTTGATCTTAGGGAAAACACATTTAGTTTTTCATCATTCAGCATGATGTTAGCTGTTATTATTTTTTAAGATGCCCCTAATCAGATTGGGGAAGTTCCTTTCCTTTCCTAGGTTTCCGAGAGTGTTTATCAGAAATGGATGTTGAATTTTGTCATCCGCATCTATTCAGATAATCAAATGGCTTTTCTCTTTTAGTCTGTTAATATGGTGAATTATATCGATTGATTTTGAAATGTTAAATCAGCGTTAACATTCTTGGGCTAAAGCTCACTGGATTGTGATTTTTATTCTTTATATATTGTTACATTTGACTTGCTCATATTTTGTTGAAGATTTTTGTGTCTAAATTCATGAGGGATACCCCAGCTTTTCTTTTGTTTTCATATCTTTGTTTTTGGTATCAAAATAATGCTTGTTTATTCCTGGAAGAGTTACTGTAGAAATGCAGTTATTTCTGCTTTCATTTGTGTTTATAATTCACCCGATTCAGTTTCTATAATGGATATGGGACCGTTCTGGTTATCTGTTTCTTCTTGAGTAAGCTTTAGTAGTTTTGTGTTTTTCAAGAAGTGGTATGTGTCTGTCCAGTTCATCCAAGTTGTTGAATTTATGGACATAAAGTTTTTTAAAAAATATTTTCTTATTATTTCTGTAATGTCTGTAGAACTTGTGATAACCCGTCTTTCATTCTTGATATTGGTAATTTGTGTCTTCTCTTTTTTCTTAGTCAGGATAGAGATTTATCAATATTCACAATTTATTTGAAGAACCAGCTTTGGTTTCATTAATTTTTCTTTTGTTTTTCTTTTCTGCGCATTTTGTTTTTCTGTTTTATTGATTTCTGCTCTTACTCATTATTTTTGTCCTTCTGTTTTGGATTTAATGTGCTGTTCTTTTCCTAGTGTCTACGTGGGACGCGTCGATTATGACTTGGGGGCCTTCTCTTCCGGGATAAGCACGCTCACTGTTCATGAAGTGAGCAGCGCACCTCTCTCATTGCTTTCCTTCGACTGCCTCCTGTCCACCCGGAGGCAGCCAGTGTGATTTTTTCCAGATCCTTTCACAGATCATTTATTCACATACGAACAAATACAGATACTCCTCGCCTTAATGCGGGGTTATGTCCCGATAAACCCATCATAAGTTTAAACTATCGTCAAGTCAAAAACGCATTGCTGATACATTGCAGAGTATCAGTTCTTTACCCTTGTCACGCACGGCCGGTGAGGGGCCTGCGGCTCACTGCCGCTGTCCAGCATTGTGGGAGAACATGATGCTGCATATGGCTAGCCTGGGAAAAGGTCAGATTTCAAAATTTGACGTGATTTCTACGGAATACGTATCACTTTTGTTCCATCTATCGTAAAGTTGAAAAATTGTAAGTAGAACCATCGTAAGTCAGGGACTGTCTGTATATGAGAATATTTTTACTCTTTCCTTTTTAACATAATTGCTAGACTGAATTCTAGCAATTATTTTGTTCCATGCTTTGCTCTTGTTTTTACTTAGTAAACTATCTTAGATATATTTTTATCTTTTATATGTTATTTTTCATTTTTTTTTTAATGATAGCATGAGTAGCCAGTCTTCTATTAGTGGACATTTAAGGATGGGACCTGGGCCTTGGTATTTTTATTGTTTTATACATTTTTATTATGGAAAATTTTTTATGCACTGTAGTTTATATATCTTAAGTGTCTTTTAACCTGTAGGTGCCTCCTTCATCATTTACTCCCTTAAACCATTAGCTTTGTCTACTAATGGTAACCTTCACTTTTCCAGGATTCATTTTTATAAAATTAGATGCAAATTTTGTTATGGATCTCAAATAACATTTTTCAGTTTTGCAGCATTCATTTCTTAACAGTTTTTCTTGAGAAACAGAAAACAACTACAGAAAACGAAGCACAGTTTAAAATAAATTGTTATGAAGCAAATACTCATATAAGTCCTACAGAAGCCAAGATCGAATGCAGTCAGCACTTTATAACTCCTTTCTGTGTTACAGCCCCCTCTCTTCTCCCACATGTATTCAGCACCCTGAGTTTTATGGAAATCTCTTCTAAGGTTAATTCTTACTTTCCCCTGTGGAATTTCCCGGATACTCTTGCGTCATGAGATCTGTGCCTGCAAAAAATGTTTACCTTGAACAACGTCATCGGCTGTGCAGCAAGGATGTCTTCCACCTTGCTCTGCTGAGCATAAGACGCGTTTCCCCTCAAGCTGGACTTCAGGAATGTTTTCTGTCATTGCTGCTTCTTTCTGGGCCACTTTACTACGGGACAGAAGCTGCCCCGCTCTGAGTTCTTCATTACGAGCAGCAGAGACCATCTCTGGCTCATTTTTTTAAAAACGATGTGGGTGTTATTGAAGACTCTCTGAGAGAGCTGGGAAAGGGTAGGCTTGAAGACCACGCTGCCGAGAAGCCAGCTCGGTCACACAGAGTGGTCTCAGGAAGCACTTCTGCCACCAGTCTGGGCCCAGGTATTGCTGCTTGTGCTCCAGACACTACTGATGCTGGGCTGTGGGCACTGCCTCTGGGCACTGGCTGTAACTGCTCTGGCTGCTGCCGTCCTCACCGGGTGCATTTTGGGAATTCTACCTGCTAAAAGTTAGAAGTCTAGAGTGGTGCATCCGATCGGTGGAGCTTGTGCATGTGCCCATGTCTTGGTTTCGAAGAAAGATGGGAAAGCAAATATCTGTTTTTGTTTTGTTTTTTTCTTTCTTCATTCTTTGGAACTGGGAAGAATACTTGTCGCATAAGGTGGGGTCTGTTTAAATGTAGACTCAGCATTTGGATGGTTGGTGACCAAAAGGAATTGTTCACCATAAAAGTTCTGTATCAGTCTTAGAAATCCATTCCTTTTAGCGTAATGGATGCTTTTTAGAGCCACTGACGTGGCTCATACACCACAATGCATATTTAACATAGGGCATATTCCTTATCACTTCCAGGTGCCATATTTTCAGGTACTGTGTAAGACAGAGGACAGTATCCGTATTTCTAACCCCATCCTTATTTCAGCTAGTTTTACAGATTTTTCTTTTATCTGATAAATAAACTTAATGAAATATAGTAATTAAAAATCTGACTGTAGCAAACAATGGCATTTCCTGACTGCGTTTTCTCTGAGAGCCTTCTGTCTTGTAGACCATTTGCCTTTTTCAGGTGTGATCTTGCTGTATACCGAGAAGGTCTGGAAAATGGGAGATGCTCTCTTAGGACTGTTAGTAGATATAAATAGGGTGACACTTGTTTTTCAAAACCAAGATAATAATAGTTCTCATATTGTACAGGTATTTTACTAAGTTACTGTGAAACTGTGTAAGCCCAAGCCATATAAAATTAGCACAAAAGCCTCTTGTGCTTTTAATTTACATATGATGACTTTAAAAATTGCTGGTGAATTTTTCATCTGCTGTGAAACCAGGGCATAGTTGAATGAATGGAGCAGTGGACTGAGGGTCAGCGGCCTTGCCGATACTGTCTTGGTTGTGCGGGCAGTGTGCAGCGTTACTTTGAGTAACTCATTTACGTTCTTCTACATTTCATCTTTCCAATTCCTAAATAAGGATTAATGTTACTACCCTTTCCCCTTCACTTTTCTCACAATAGTGGTATAGGAAGATTTGAGACAGACGTGATTGAGTTTCTTAGAATAAACATGGTAACATAAAGGTCATCGTAGTAAAAGCAAAGATTAATGTACTATAAAATCTTTAAGCAGTGTGCACTTTGCTGGTTTAGTACATAACAATAAACTTGTTAAAATATCGCTATGGAAAGACACATTTCTGAATCATTATTCAAAACAGGTGGTGCTTCAGTTTTAAATACTTAAAATACCTCAACTATGGATTTAATGGGCTAAGGTGATAGATATGGAAATTTACTTCTGGTTCATCCATTTGGCCTCTGCCTACACAGCCGGTAGAAATTGCTTTATAGAATGTTTATAAAACTCATTTCCAAATAATTCAAGTTACTTTTAGCACCGTTCACCTAGCAAAAGAAAAAAAAAAAAACCCAGGTTACTAAAAATCCAAGGTAATGTTGTGGCAGTAAGGGTAAGGATCAATTTATTGGTTGCTTGATTTTTTAGTGACACATCTGATTGGTTTTGTGGTTCCAGATAGCAATTATTTCTAATGTAATTTATTTTGCAGTGAGGGCCGAGGCAAGTTGACGGTATTTTCAGTTAAAGCCATGTTAGCAACCATGTGTGGTGGAAAAATGCTGGACAAATTGAGATGTAAGTATTTTCATATTATTTGAAAACTTTCTTTTCAAATTAGGACGTTTTAAATGAATGTTTTCAGAATTTTGGGTGATGCCGTATTGAATCCTTTTGTTCTTTTACTTCCACCATATCACTCACCTGGCTCAGCGCATGTAAATTATGCCACCTGCTGTTTCGATGGAAAAGTTGGTTGAATTAATTTGTATAGTGTTTTTCTTTAATCAAGAAATTGGGGAGATTCAGAACAGTAATGTTGGTATTTTTAAATACTTAAAAACATTTTTTATTAAGAATTATGCTTGAAGATGATTATGTTGACTGTTTTTAGTTAGAAAATAAATTTGATCACTCTTACCAGGTTTGATCATGATTAGCCCTGTTATTATAACTCCATTCTTCATCAGGTGGTATTTGCTGTGATTAAACTGTTTCTTAACACTTTAGAGCCAAGCTCAGTTGTTTAGAAATTGACAGCTTGTTTTTTTTTTCAGTTATCTTTCCTAATTTTTTTCTTACTATTGGCCATTTTGGCCCTTTACTGTTCAGTAGATACTGTAGAAGGGTGGTTAGGTGAAATCAAAGGAGGTAAAATTCACAATTACTAAATTTTTCTGTTTATGGTTTTCATTTATTCACTTATTAGATAGTTACTAACTGCCTAAGATATGCCAAGCATTGTGCTAGGTTCTTTACATATATTTTCTCACTGAATTCTAAAATTTCTTTGCACAACAGCTGGTATTTTTCTCCATTTTATAGATGAGTTAACTGAGGGGCAAAATTGGGATCTCAACTCAGGCTCTCTAGCTTTAGAGTCCTGTTCTAAGCTACTTTGTTGTACTCTGCTATACCGGTCCTGTAGTGAGGGACACACATGTGATCCAGTATAATGACCAAAGTGCCATAATACAAGTACCCCAGAGAGTAAGAAACCCTCTTTCAGGGAGGGAAGAATGCAGCTGTGGGCTTTAATGAAGTGTGGAGCTACCCCGATAATTGTTTTGTTGAGGAAACGGGTCGTCTGTCTTGTAGCATTTCTCATAGACTGCATTTTTGAATGACTGTGTCCCAGGATTTCCTTTGTGTCCTACATTTTTTCGTTTTAATTGAAAGTTATACAGGTTTGATCAGATTCAAGTGTGAGCTTTGGGGCAAGATTAGTTCCTCAGTGCATTTGTTTTCTGTGCTTTTTCTTACATGTTACTTGCTGTGACATTGAAAGTTGGAAAGCCTAGCTAGAGGGCTCACTAGAGATGGATTTCAATCATCTAAAGAAAGATCTTAGATAATATGTTTGGTTAAACTGTTATCCGGTTTGTCTTCATTTCAAAATCAGCTGCAATGTAAAACAAATTTTTGGTAGTAAAAATTATAGTTTTGTTTAAGTACTCAGTTTTGAGGTTTTTTTCACATGGTAGTATTACTCTTTCAGGATAAAATTTCTTAATATTTTCTTAATTCTAGCATGATGTTTTTCTGAGGAAGATAATAGAATACGGATAAAATTATATTTCATTCAAACAAAGAAAAAGAAAATTGGGTTTTGTTTTATAATGATGATGCTAAAGAATATACATCACCATCTCTATTTGTAATGCAGAAACTGGTGGGAAAAAAAGGAACTTGATTATATAAATGCACATTCTAGATAACTCTGGAGTCTTTAAGCTTCTATGATTAAAGCTGTTCCTCCTACAGAGAGCTGGTGCCTGGCACATAATAAGTGAAAACATTTTGCCAAATATAAACTGTTGATTGAGTACTAAAATTACTGCAGTTCTCTGGTGTAACTGTGGACAAGTACAACTTCTAGTACTACGGGCAATGTGAAAAGGGTCAGGGGCTAGCAATTTTTTTTTTTGGATGTGGTATTTGAACTTCTTGGAGGAACACAAGTGACCAATATTCAAGTGGCACAAAAGTATGCACGCCCAGGCAAACACGATATGTCAGTGTGCTCAGAAGATCATCGCACACGTGTATGGATTGATGACATACGAGCCGTGTTCGGTCACTCATTCCCATGTTAAATCATTCAGATAGATTTACATAGGGTGTCTTTATCTTCTTCATGTTCAAAGTTATAGTTTCTTTACCATCTCTAGCTCTGTTTCATCATTTTTATTGTACCATAATTCTTTTGGCTGGGGAATGAGATGTTTAACATCATAAAATGTTCAGCTATTGAAAAGCCTGTCTCCACTTTTCAATCATCCATGGTGGAGACCGCTTTACATGTGGTCTCTCCCTCCCGTTTTAACCAGAGCGCACTGATCGTAATTTAAACAGTTTTTCTTAGGGCTGCCACACGCTGATGCATTAGGGCTAATTGTGAATTTCTGGGTTGTTTGTCACTTCTTATAGTTTCAGGGTATTGTTTTTTTCCGTTCTTGAGTTTTGTTCGTGGTGGTGGTGGTGGTGGTGATGGGGTGTGTGTGTGTGTGTGTGTGTGTGTGTGTGTGTGTGTGTGTGTGTGTGTGTGTGTGTGTCCTTTATCACTGGTAGCTATGCTGGTATTATCCGAGTGCCAGGCTCTACAGATCTCTCTTTGCTTCAGATTTACTTTTGATATGCCACCGACAGAGGAAACATACCCAGACTTCTTAGTATTTCTGTTTAAAGTGAGGATGTAAGTGGTTGCCCATCTGTCATGAGAGAAGCACTTGAGCTTTCGTAGTATGACTGGCAGGTTTGGCCGTTGTGAGGACCCTTTTTTCCCTGGCTTTTGAGTTCTCAGCTAGATCCTACTTAGTTGAAATGGCTGAATAACTGAGATATCACACTGCATTGTAACATCAAATGGTATTTGACCATTATTCACTTTCTTCTCCCTACTAATTCCATTGTTTTCCAATTTGTGAAATATGTTTCTGTTTTTCTTCTTTTTATTTTGATCTTTCTGCTTTTTTTTTCTTTTTAGATTATTTTTCTATAATTTTCTCTCCTTTTTTTATTCTATTTTTTGTTTGTCTTCTTGTTTTAGTGTTAAGATAGCATTTGAAATGACTTAACCAATATTTGTACTTTTAGTTCGAAATATTTCTTAATTAGATTTTTCAAATCTCTCGTAAGAGAGTTTATGTCCCCAGGTATCGTTCATTTATGGAAATGGTTCACTGTTGTGCCCATTAGGGACTGTATCCTAGATTCAAAGTAACTTCGGTTAAGATTCTAAATACAGTACCGAAGATTTATAATCAGAGTACAGATTTTAATTATAAGCATGACCAAACTCAGTAATGTCAGAAACCCCCCAAATAATTCAGAGAACAAATTTATAGACTGTAAAGCCCGTTTTATGAGATCATACTTAATTGTTAATTAATTTAATCGATTTCTTTACTTGTTTTTCTAAGAAACTTATTAGTCTCTCATTCAAACCCCATCTGTCTTACACTGAAAGGTAGGAAGGAGGAACAGGTGCTACTGTTTTGAAGGGCAGTGTAACGGTATATTATTTATATATATCAGGAAAGTTGTATGAATATGCATTGACTCAGTCTGCTTCTTGAGTTTATTCTAAGGAATTAAGCAGAGGTGTACCCCAAGTTTTATGTATCCTTGGTGTAACTCCTGTTGTATATGAAAACTTGAAACAGCTTTAGTGTCCAAAAGTGAGAGCCCAGTTAAATTTTGGGATACCTCTATGATTGAATATAAAGCCTTTAAAAATATATTTCAGATCAGAATGAAAAATGTAATATAGTTTTAAACAAAAATTTATTATGCACATAGAAAAAGAAAGAAATATACCAAAATGAGAGCAGGTATTTTCTCTGGGGTGTAGCATAACCATGGTTTTATAATAATGATGATTTATATTACTTATGTTTCGCATGTTTTTGATGGACCGCACTTTAAGCAGCCAGAGGAAATATGATTTGAGGTTCTCTCTGTTTTTACCCACAACTGGTAGTTCTGACATTTCAATTGTTTGCTTCCTTGATGTTTCATTAACTGACTGTAGGGGACCAACCTTTGAAATTATAAACAAACAATTTTACCTGTTCAAAATTTAGCCTCCTCTGCACTTTTCTTTGAATAACCTGTCACTTCGTATTTATCCTGGCTGCTTTCTGTTAACCATCTTTCTCTTGGTTAGACGGAAGTGACTGTTTAATTTGAATGAGTGGTGCCCACGTTTACATTTCTTGTATAACCAAAATGTTTTAGAACCGGAAGCAAATAAGAGATTGAGTCCTGAATCTGCATTTTCTAATAAGAAAAATGAAAACATGCAAAAACCATGGGAGACTTGGAGACTCATCTAAGGTAGCCCTGGCGGAGTCAGCACTGGAAGCCCAGACATGCTGACGCCGATCCTCCAGCCTCACTCTGACTTAATGAGTGATGTCGAAATGTCCATGAGTTTAGGAATAAAATATGCACTTGGATTTAGTTACATTTAGGTATTTATAAACATGCATATGTGTATACATGTTTTTGTAGGTTAGGTTGCTTAGTTGGTAGAAAGATGACAGGATGAGAGTCATTTGCCAGGGAAAGTTAACATATAAAAGAAAATGGTTTTCTATTTATAGCCTTGAGTCTTTATTTTAAATAGCCCCGTCGTCTTGCAAAAGTGTATGGTTGGTTGTGTGAGGAGGACAGAAGAGGAGTGGATAGTTGGATAGATGGAATGAGTGAAATCAGGGTCATTATCGCCAGAAAAAAAAAAAACCTGAAAAGTACGTTATAATGGTAGAATAGTAGTAGCATTAGTTTGCCATTTCACAGAGGACTGTATTTTAAAGTTTATACACATGTGTATTTAAGGGCTTGATTGTGGGTTTTCCACAAGGGAGAAAGCCTTTATTTTTAATCTAGAAACACTACGCATACTTCTTTCAGAGATGTATAAATAGAATTACTGGGAAAACTCACCAGTAATCTGGGAAGTAATTTAGTCCCTAATGCCGGAAGGGTTAGGGCTTTAATTAGAGGATGAGTTTAATTTTTTGGATGTCTTTATTAAATTTTATTGTCTCATTTCTTTGGTAAGATATTTTTATCTATATGTAGTAAATCACACTAACTTAGATTCATTGTTATTCTTCACTTAAGAAAAAAAATTAGTAGTCACTTTTCAGTATTTTTCTTACAGGTAGAAGCCTCATCTTAAAAAAATACTTTCTTAACCCAGTACCATAAGAAGTAATGACATCTAAATGAAGTAGTTTTTAAACTATGCCTCCAGTTTTGGGGTCTACCTCCAGTTTTGGGGTCTAGCAATATTTCTCTTATTAAAACCAACCAACATGTTTCTGCTTCTGTAATGTGGGCCTATTTAGTTATAGTTTTTTTCTTGAATTAAAAAATGATTTTTTACTACTTTGAATCTATCACATGACATAGTAACAGTGTCACTGAAAATAATACTTTACGGAGGGGGGAAGTTTGTCATTTCACGATCCAGTCACTTCCTTTTATTGTTCTGAATGAGTTAGATGTAGATTTGTTGGTGTGAGTGTATACACATGTGTTTTCGTGATTGTGAAGTTGTACATAGCGCATTTATAGAGTTGGTAGCTAAAGTCTCTGATTTCGAATATTTCTACCATTAATGGCTACAAGTTAATAACTCGCTAGTTTATCTCTTTTAAATACATTGAGTGGCAACAGAAAACTTGACCTAACAGTGGCTTAAAACCTTTGGCATTTATTTTTCTCATGTAAAAATAAGTCCCCAGGCTGGTAAGTTCAAAGTTGGTACCATAACTTAGGATGTCATCAAAAACTCAGGTTCCGCCTGTCTTCCTGCTCTGCCGTGTGGCTTTCCTCTTTAGGATCATAAGTGACTGTTCTCCGCTAGACCTCATGCCCTCATTCCAAGCAGAAAGAAGAAAGAGATGCCTCTATCAGGAAAACAAAAGCTTTTTCAGAAAACCACTCCAGAGTTACACTGTGCGAAAGAGGCTGTGAAGTCATTTTGTAAGTGGAGCACGTGGCCATTTCACACACAGTCAGGGTTCAACTGGTGAGCGAGAGTTGGAAAATAGATACTGAGTAGTAGGCACCTTGCAGGGTCTGCCACATCCCATGCTGACCCTTCATTTTCGTTCAGATTTAAGGGATGATTAATTTCCTCCTGTAAGAATAGCAGCCAGCTATTTAAAAATTAAGCCACTGTGCTCTTCACTCCTTCAGAGGGCATCAGTTATTGACATAGTTGGTAACGTCGTCAAAGCTGTGTATCTGCAGTCTTGAACTGTGGCCCAAAACTCTTTGTTTCTGACTGCCTGCAGGATGGTTCCACTTGGAGTTTGCTGAATAGTTCAAATACAGTTATGTTCAAAGCTAGCTATCATTATCTTTAATTAATTTATTTCACTTAGGGTTGTGAGCATTTACCTAAGGTAGAAACTTAGAAAAACCCTAACTTTTTAAATTCCTTTACTTCCTAGTCTACCTTGCCATCATTTGGGGGTGGGGTGAACTCCAAGACATTTCCTGCATTGAAACACATTGAATTGTCTTGGAGTTCACCCCACCCCCAAATACTGTCACTACTGTAATCCAGACTCTCACTTCCTCAGCTGGGCATTATTTATACAGTTTTGTAGCTAATGTCTCCAATCCTGTTCTTTCTCTTTTGTTATTCTGCCAGTCATTAACAGTCTAATTTTCTCGAGACCCAGTTTCCTAAATATTTCTTCCCTAACGAGTTCGTAAACCAAATCACATTGCTTTCCTCTTTTAAAGTTTTCATTCAGACCTTGCTTTTTTTTAACCTTATTTACCTTTATTTTTCAGTATAAATAGTTTAATGTAGAATGTTCTCTATGACACACTGTTTCCTGCTTACCATCACTAATAGATATATACTGTATAAATTTCTGTCATAGAGACTTTTCTAATTGTGTCCCAAAACCTCTGCTCCCAGCCTGTTTTTACCTCATCTTTCCAAATCTTAGTTTTCAAGGGTTAGCTTCTAAATTCCTTCCTTGACGATCTTGTCTATGTTCTAAACTATTTTGAAGAAGTGTGGTACAATGGAATTTCTTTGGTGTCAGAAAAGTGTGGGTTTAAATCTTGATTTAGCCGCTTACTTTTTGACCTTAAGCAAGTTAACCTTTCTAAGCTAGTTTCCTGATCTGTAAATTATAAATAATTGTGTGTATACACGTGTGTGTACACACACAGCTTTTTATGAAAGTAAAATGAGGTAATATTTAATAAAGTATAGTTGTAGTTAGTATTAGGGATTGTGGCAGGAAAACAAAAGCTTAGCATAATAGTATCTTAAATGAAGTTGAAGTTTATTTTTCTCTTATGTAGAAGTCTAGGAGTAAGTAGTTCAGGGCTGATGTGCTAGCTTCATGTTCATCTGGGACCCAGCCTTCCTCTTTCTTTCTTTTGTGCCATTCTAGGGCATAATTTCGACATCAAAATTTAGAATACCATGTAGTACAAGGTGACTGCTGGAGCTCAGCCATCACAGCTGCATTCCAGCTTAGCCAGCTGTCTTTAACCAGCCTTTCTGCAAGTCCCTCACAACTATTCTGCTTATAGTTTCATTGGCCAGCACTTAGTCACATGACCAAAACTTATTAAAAGGAGGCTGTGAAGTTTAATCTTTTAGTTGGGTATATTGCTGCATGAAGCGAAATTAATGTTTTATTACTAAAGGAGGAGATAAGAACATTGGGAAGCTACAGGCAGACTCAGCCAGTTACTTAGTGTGGTGCCTGGCAAATGGTGAGGCCTCTGTCTTTTGTGTTGAAAGAAAGCTTAGCACTTAATTCTTCTTTGCTTCATGTGTACCTTATTTTTCCAGCTACATTGAAAGTTTCTTGGGGGATAAGGACCATGTATATCATACTTACGTTTCAAAACACCTAGTAGAGTCCTTGGCACTTGGACCATGGAGTAAGAATTTGGGATGCACAGTATTTGTTAATTAATTGATTTTACTTTTCACTAGGACCATACTTCTTTTAGCCTCTTGTTGGCTCTTTCCCTCCTGCATGAGTAGTTATTACTTTTCCTTAAAGTACAAACTAGCAGCTGATGTGAGAGATTATACTGAAGATTTTCATTCTCTTGATAATCTCCTGCCTCCTAATGCCTTAAAAGTTACCCTGTGGAGTTGATAACCTAACAGTTTATCCTCCTTTGATAAATGTAGTTTGAATGTTTTTTCTTCCTACACCTAGTGCTTTGGGGTAAATTCCCCCAAATTGAACCCAAAGAGTAGTGCATATATGTATATTACATAAGCCTATTACATATGTATCTCTAATATACTTGGTCTTTGTGAATATATAGAATATGACTTTTCAAAATGCTATGTTTGGAAAGGCTTCAGGAAATTATTTGTGTGTGTGTATGTGCATATTTAATTCACCAATTTATTTGAAGGAAGCTCATTAGTTTGAAAGGAAGTTTGGGTCACATTTCTTTGTCGAGTTGTTTTTGAGCTCTAGATATTTTTCTTTTCCTCCCCGACTATGGATGAGAGAGAGGAATAAGTAACTGGAGAAAGGAAACTCCATGAAGATAAAGAAAGAGCAGTATTATTGAGAACTTCTTCCCCATCTGCTCGGGTCAGAGTTTATGGAAAAATAGGATCTTATAGAATCAAAGTATCTTGTGATGGACGAGTTATATGAGTTCTTTTTATTTTTCTCTGGAACTCACAAGATGGAGTATTTTAAATGTGCCGTATTCTTCCTCTTAATTTATTTCTTTGTGGAAATATATTACATCATTAGTACATGGATATACAAATATAATTTCTTTCATACCCCATCACCAATATGCTAATAATCATACACTCAAACATGCACGTGCCTTATATAAACACACACATAAACGTTACAAGATAAAGGTATGCTGCTACAAAGAGTAGGTGGATCGACAGACATGAGTGGTTATTTGTTCTGATGTTGAGGTAGCATCCTAAGTGGGTGGGAGAGAGGGGCCTCATTAACACGTAGTCACACGGTGTTAATAAGAATGAGAATACATGTTAACCTAAAATCACAACTTTACGGTGCTTTTAATGATAATTTTTGACTGGTATACAAATGACATAGAGCCTTTTGCAGAAAGTTGACATTTCTTAGAGTTTGACTTTATTTGGTTTTGTTCTCATAGATGTTTTCTCCCAGATGTCAGATTCCAATGGCTTAATGATATTTAGCAAGTTTGACCAGTTTCTGAAGGAAGTTCTGAAGCTCCCAACAGCTGTCTTTGAAGGGCCTTCTTTTGGTTACACAGAGCACTCAGTCCGCACCTGTTTTCCACAGCAGGTAAGGACGGTGTTACAGTACCCAGGGCTAGAGGAGCGCTCGTCACCGCCCCCCACCCCCCGCCCCACCTTTTGTCACATTTCACCAGATGATTCAGTCTAGGGATGCAGAGTCTGAGTAGGGGACTGAACAGAGCTTTAAGTCTGGGAGGGGGTGGGGTGGGTATAAGGGGTTGAAAAAGAGGGGGGATAGAAATTTACCTGAGAACTCTTTTTTTGTGGGGGAGGGGGGGGAGGACGTCTCTTCTGATAACATTCAAAATATTTGAAATTACTAAAAATTTAAAGAAAACTGTTCAAGATGTTTATGTTATTGCTAATGGGCATATATTACTCTCCTTGAGTTCGTTAAACCATGACATATAGGAATTTTGATATAAAACTCTATGCAGTGCTGAATCATTGTTTCCTGAGCATTGAAGACAAGCGATGCTATATCCAGCTCCTCACTGCCAGCTCAGATCTCTCAAGGAGACACCGCCATTTTCACATAAAAGAAAAAGAGATTTGGTTTCCTTTTTATTTGTGGGCGTCCTTTTGTGGTCCTTCCCGCGAAGTTGCTCTGAGTGTGTTCCTAAGGTCTTAACTGTGCCTCAAGGGACGTGGAGCAGAGTGGAGACTGGCCATAGCATCCATTGTTGCAGGTAGAGATGAGAGAAAAGAAACGTCATAGACACTTGGAAAGTTCTAGAAAGCAGGGAATTAAGAAAAATCTACAATAAAACTGATGGGTTGAAGGATTAATGGAAAGAGGTTATCGACATAGTCTGAGTATATCTCCCCATAAAATATTTATTATTTACAAAGGAAACATAGTAATCTTCCAGTGAAGAAACTTGTCAGATTCCACTTTCACCAACTGATGAAATTCATATCACCAGTGAAAGGATAGGCTGATATCCCTGTCTCTTGATAGGATGCACTGAGAATCACTCAGTATCACCCTGTGGTGGTGGTCCCCAACCTTTTTTGGCACCAGGGACAAGTGCTCCTGTGAGAATCTAATGCCTGATGATCTGAGGTGGAGTTGAGGTGGTGATGCTAGCGCTGGGGAGTGGCTGCAAGTAGAGAGGAAGCTTCCCTCACTCGCCTATTGCTCACCTGCTGTGTGGCCCAGATCCTAGCAGGCCACGGACCAGTACCGGTCAGCAGCCCAAGGGTTGAGGAGCCCTGCTCTACGGAACTCCTGCCAGGAAAGCACAACCTGAGTCTCATCTTCTCAAGTGCAGGAATTTTTACAATGTACCTGGCCCGCATGCTTTAAAAATGTCAGTGTCATCAAAGACAAAAAATGACCAAGGAGCTGTGCCAGATTACAGGGGCCCAAAGAGACATGAAAACAGGATACAGCCAATGAGCCTGGATTTTCTTTTGTTGTAAAGGACATTTTTGGGACAATTGGAGAAATCGGAATAAAGTTCGTAGACTAAATAATCATATTCTGTCAGTGAATGTTAATTACCTGATATTGATATTTGTATTTAATTATGTTAGCGAATATCCTGGTTTTTAAGAAATACAGTCTGAGGTATTTAAAGGTAAATTTGAGGAATCTGAGTTAACGGGTAAATGGGAATTTTTTTTTTTGTCATCTTAGAACCTTTTGTAAAGGCTCAAGTTATTTAAAAAACAAAGAGTGAAAATATGAAAGGACTAAATCTAAAGATTTGAGAACTGAAAAGACGCTATGCACTAGACCCTCCTGACCTGTGATAGTTTGATTCACAAAAGAACCAAGAACAAAAACACATACATGCCCCTTTCTACATTTATAGTTAAGAATTCATATTGATCTGAATTGAGACTCTCACACAGTCATTTTCTACTTTGTTTAGAGATTCTCAGCTTCAGCACTAAAGGTGGACCCATAATACTGGAAAGTTATTTTTAGGAACTTCTGAGATGTTCTTTCCAAATTTGTACAGACTTTGGCTGATTGGTTTTGTGGAAATTAGCCTCTTTACATTGCTTATTATTTCTCTTGGCATAAACAGCAATATCAGCTTTGAGCACCTTAAAAAATTAAAAACATCTTTATGCTTCAGTTTATTCTAAAAAAAGCAGAGTTTGCTTCCCCTCTTTCCCCATCCCTCCCCCACCCCCGAATATACATTTTCAAATGACATGAGGGTGTCCAGACATTTCCGGGTACAAGAGTATCCTGCGGGTATTAAAATGCCCTCCAGGGCTATCACAGAGGATGAGTACGATGAAGGCTCCACCGTGTTTTTCATTTAGAGCTCACTCCCTGCAGTTTCTTTATTGGTACCATCACATCCAACTGTCACCCCCCAGTACTGTGTCATAATCTTATATGCGACGTAGACGTGGCTTTTCACATGGATGCTCCCTGGAGGGCAGGCTCCAAACTGATCAAGTTCTGGAATGCTGCTGTTCAGTAAAGTCGGGTCAGGGCGGGGAAGGGAATTCGTATAAAGACGTATCTGTGAAGAACAACATCTGGCCAATGGGTGACGAGTATGTGGGTGCTATCTAAAGTAATCTTGATTTAATCGTAGTGTATTGCAATGAGAATCTAATATTGGAATAATGGTTTAAAATGTTGAAGAATATAAGAAACATTCTAATTGTTAATTCTAAGAATGCCGTCCAGGATTCTCCGAATTATGTCGTGCCGTGATTGAGAGGCCGTTGAACTCACAGCCTGTTTGCTGTTTTTCGCCTGCTCCAAATCCCTACAGAAAACAACTGAGTCTGTGTTTTGGTACATGACAAGTTAGGAAAAGTCAGAGCAGCTTGCCTCTGCCTACAGGAAACTTGAGCTTTCCTTGGTCTCTAAAGATGACAGAAAAAAGATGCCTCAAAAGAAATAGAAACTACTGATAGAATGAGCAAAAAAAAAAAAAAAAAAAAAATGAGACTTTGAACAAAGTTTCACGCGGCAAGTTTAAATTCAACGAGTTTTGGGTTTCTTTTTGAAAACAAGTTTTACTCATATGGTTTGTTTTCCGACATGTGTGTTCTGTAATATGATTTAGCTCATACACCATCAGAGAGGTCAGTGTGAAGTGGAAGTTGTGTTGTTGGTTCGTACGCATTCCTCACCCCCCTCCGCAGTATATTAAATGCTCCATGTTGAGCAAAGAACTGATCACAATTCAAGAGAACATATTTTAAGAAAGAAGCTGAAAATCCTGCAGAAGTTCCATCCTTGAGTGGAAGTTCCATCCTTTAGTGGAGGAAGTGGCTAGTTTGGATTCGTGAACTGCTTTCACTTTGTGCGGAAGCTGTGGACGTGGCTGAAACAGCTGTGAGGACCCCCCTCCCCCCCACCCATGCTAAAAACCCGATGGATGGCGTTAGCAATCCCCTAGATCCCATGTTTAGTTTTGATAAAACGGTTCTGTCTTGGAAGTTGTATGTTCTTATCATGAAGAAGGAAAAACGTGTCTCAGGATTTGAGGCTGAAAGGCACGGCGTCTGACAGTGACTTGGGGGACATGAGGGGCATGCCTGTGGAGATTTCTTTGTGCTTTCACTCTTACTAGTTTTGTTCCTCTTCTGTTTACAGGCTACATAGGTTTTGGGGTTTGTTTCAACCCTGATTTTCCCATCTACCTTACTGTTTTTAAATCCACAGTTTTCCAGCAATGTATGTGTACAGGAGAAATACTTTTTGTGAATGATATGAAGAGAATTGCATATTTGTTTATTTTTGCATAGCCTTAATTTTTTTTAACAGACAAGTTTGCCTGCTTTTCACAAACTAACTCAAAATAAAGGGTGTGGATTTATGTCGTTTAGTAGTTTTGAAAAAACAACAAAAATAAAATGCATTTATGAGTTAATGCAACAGAACACTTCTACTAGAATAGCTAAAATTCAATAACTGACTGACACCAAATTGGTAAAGATTTAGAGCAACCAGAACTCTCATACAAGCCACTTTGAAAGAAGCCCTGCTGTTTATTTTAAACCTAGACATGCCTACCCTTGACCTGGCAATTCTTCTAAGTTTTTCCACATGAAATACAAACTTATGTCCATAAAAAGACTCTTATAAGAATGTTCTTATCAGCCTCAGAAGCATCCAAGGTGACCATAATACTAAAATATGAGTTAATTCTAGAGATAGTATGTATGGAATTTGCTTCAAAATAATCCAGGTCGAAGGGAGAGTAAAGGCATAAATGAAACAAAATGAGTTATATGTTGAGAATGTTGAAACTGGATGATAGGCATAGTATGCTACTCTTACTGCTTTGTTATATTTCTAAAAAATTTAGTAATAGAAAAATTGTAGTTGTAAATTTGTGATTGTGATTATTATCTGAATAAAGCATTAATGTAGCACCTCAAGCTGAATCTTCAGTGGGTAGGCCAGAAATATTGAGCCTTTAGTGTTTATAAACTAATAAACTGACTTTAGAGACTTAAAAGTTATTAAAAACAAGCACTGAATATATTTAAATTTTCCCCAGTTTTTCCAAACTGCAGAGTTTGGGAATGTATTGTATTTCTCCTTACAGAGATGATTGCTCTTTTTTATTATTTATTTTCCAGGTTCATATTGACTTTAGTTTGAAGAATTTCATTCACACTGCAGAGGATTGTAAATTTGATCCTAGTGTTATGAAAGGGGAACCTAAATAAGTGGAATTGGAAAGTGAGGGAGGAAAGGGTGAGGTAAGAAAATAGACGCAGTCTTTCGATCAGTGTTGCTGGAGATGCTGTTGATAGCACTTTATTAGATGCTGTGCCACACTGTCCCCGATCACAGGGGAGGTGGAAGGGGTAGAGATGGGCTTACATTATTACTGGTGGCTTTTCAGACTAACAAGAATATTTGATGTCTGGAGATGTCCTTTGATTATACTTTGACTGACATATCCTCTTCTGCTCTATGCCAAAAGGACTTTATTCCTCCCCTAGTAGTTCTTTGAAATGAGATATTTCTGGATGTTCTGACTGTGTTTTTCTGAACATTACATAAAGTTTGGCAAGAATTGCCTGACCTGTGAATATGTGAATTTCATAGGTATTCTAATTAAGCAGATTTTTTAAAAATTAAATTTATTGGGGTGACATTGGTTAATGAAATTAGATAGGTTTCAAGTGTGCAGTTCAGTAAAACATCATCTGTGTATTGCAATGTGTGTTCACCATCCGAAGGCATTTATTTGCCTTTGTCACCGTATATTTGACTGCTTTCACCTGTCCTTATCTACATCTCCCCTGCCTCTGTAATTAAGCAGACTTTTACAGTCTCTGAAAGCAGCCGCTCATTGCCATTATAACCTAGTGTGGGTTCTTACCATGTTTCATTGATTTGAAGACACTATTTCTCATCTGAGTATCTCTGACATCAAGATAACTCTCGAGAGCCAGGGGCATCGTACAGTTGCGATTGGTGAGGCAGGATTGCTGGGTTGTCGTTTTCGGCCCATGTACAAATTCGGTCATAGTGTTCTCTTGTTGTCACTTCAGCTGAATCATGTCCACTTTGGGTTCTGCATGTGTTGTCATTTCAAATGTCCTCAGAAAGAGTATATTCTGATTTGGCGTTGAAAGAAAGTTGCTGTCGGCACAGAAAGCCATGGATACGACAGGGGAGTAGAGTTGATGTTAATGAGATAAATATTCAACATTGGAGGAATTGTTTATTTTATTTCAAAGCAACAACCAGGTGCTTTACAGAACCTTTTTTTTTTTTTTTTTTAAAGAAAAAGATCCACAAAGTAGTGGAGCTGTATTGGGTCCTGTTACTGAGATAAACCAAAATAATTTCGTCGTTCACCAAGCCATGCAAATGAAGGTTGAGGAAATTGCCAAATTCTTCTGAATAAGGAAAGAAATTTCATTTCATCAGGAGGCTGGTGTGACTGATTCACATGTCACGAAGGATTACAGCTAATTAAGTCATTGACTTAGTTTAATTGGCTGAGCGTTTTTCTTTCTCAGGGTACAAAGTAATAATGGTGCACCTTACAAATGATGCTGTGTCTTGGATCGGGTGAAATACAGCATGTAAAATGGATTTTGTTATGATCGGTCTGTAGTGATGAGGCCTGTATCACTAGCATTAATTAAATTGGACAAACTTGTAGAGACCTAGAAGTGAGATTTGATTCTAGTTGAGCCTGTGGAGGAGCGTGTCTTACTAAATGATTCCTTAGATAGAAATGACACATGACTCCAGGATTGTTTTCTTTAGAAACGATTCGTGTTAGGTAGCCATGCTTATTATGTACATGCTGTAGGAAAGGTCCCCCTGCCCTCCTCAGTTATTACTCATGAGCCGGAAACAGGGCCTGATGGCTTCAGCCATGGTTCCCTGGCCTGCAGATGGGGCTGAAAGCGGCTGGGCGGGAGGCGTCGGAGGCCGTTGGCCCAGCTCCTGCTCTGGTGTTCGCCGGTGCCGCACCCGTTCTGGATCTCTGAAACCCTCTCTTACCCAAGAACCTAACGGTTCACTAGTCTTCAGGTAAAACAGAACAAGTCTTCACCCAAAACCCAAGGACTCTGGTCAACCAGTCACTTTAATGTAGTGCCCTAATGGCGGCTTCAAGAAGAGGACAGTGTTTGCTAGACACTGCATTTGTTTCATTCCTTTTGAGCATGAAAAAATTTGGGTTTAAGCCATCATTTTAAAATATAGCTCTCTTGAAGTCCTTATTTTGCTTAAAATAAATAAATAAATAAATAAATAAAGACACTAAGTCCCAGTGCCGCCTGGATAAAGTGTTTATTAGCGTGACACCATGGTGCTCATCCGCCGGACTCCAGCCTAGCTTTTCGCCTTCATTCCCAGCTGCCCCTCAGAGCCGCTCCCTCCGTGGGCCGTGGGTTCTTTTCAGAGGCTGCTGCAGGGCCACAGGAGCTGTGCCATCCTGCGTTCTCACCAGCAACGTATAAGGGCATCTGTTTCTCCACAGCCTTGCCAGCAGCGTATGTTCTTACATTTATGAATTTTTGCCAATCCCATAGGTGAGAAATATCACCTCACTGTAATTTTTTTTTTTTTTGCATTTCTTTTGGGTTGAGTAAGGTGCATTTAGGTGAGCGAAAGTAGCATGTGATTAGCTCTCACTGAAATGCCAGTAGCCCCTGACCTCGTATTTCAAATCCCAGCTGAAATATCCCTCTTCTTTGGTTCTCTGGCTTGCTCACATGGGATTGAGATTTCCCTCCTCTGCAGCTCCATGGCATGTGACATCCAGCTCACTTATGCCGTGGAGAGACGCTCCTTGGTCTCCTTCAGCTTTCTGTCCCTGTGACAGCTGTGTCTGGAAAATGATCGCTTCTTACTAGGTGTTTGTTGGATTCATCAGATAATGATTTTAAATCACATAGGCATGAGACAGTGTCTTTAGCTTGAATTCTAATTGAAAGTACATGGGCGTACTTGCAACCTTGTTGTTTTTGATATTATTCCATGATTTTCTCAAGTGAAGCCATCTCTGCAATGAGGAAAGTGAAGTATTTCAGAATTTCTGAAGCGTTTTTCCAGTCTTCTATCTGTAATAAATAAAAATACCTCTAATAAAAAGCACAGCAACATTACATGGTTGTGTCATTACAAAGTACTTTAATTTTCAAAGTCCAAAATACATCTGTGATATGAACAGATTCAGCATCTAATAGTCAAAAGGCAGACCCATAACACTAATCCTATAACCAGTTAATGTACGTTTGCCCTTGTCAGGTAAAATATTTCTGTAACTCGACACTAAAGTTTGTATAAAAACATTTTAATCTGAAAGTTTTTAAAATGTTGTTTTCAAGTCTGTTAACTAAATGTCATACATTGTTTAACTGATTACCAGTAAGTGATAGGGTAATGGTTAAGAAATACTTGTCTGTTGCCCATAAGGAATAGGAGCTTTTAATGGAAATGATGGGATTGGAAATTGTAGCTATGATGATCTAATGCTAAATTATTTCACTTGTTTTCTCATGTTATTTTAGTGATACTGGATTTCTCATTTTTAAGAGATGGTTCCTCCCCACTTTTAAAACAGGAAGGATGAAGCCAAGGATCTGAAGGGAGAAAAGTGAGAATGGCATCTTGGGTAATAAATGTCAGTATTGGGGATTAGGATGATAAAGGGTGGGGTGGTCAGTGACAAACGGAAACACTCCTTTCTAAGAAAATATGTGAGCGTACACACAGAGACAAAAACAGCCTCAGTGTTTAATCAAAGGCATAAACAAGTGATGGCTTTTTTGCTAGTGGATCAGGCAGCTGTTAAAAGGATTAGAAATAAAGACCTTGTAGCAAAACAATAAAATATTTAATAAAACATTTAAGTGAAAAAACATATATTTTTATCTACCTTATGCATATAATTACATAGAAACAGTAGAGAGAAATACAAAAAAATGAGAGAATGGTGGGAAAATACAGAAAAATAGGAATTTGTATTTGCAACTTAATTGTAGTTTTTATTATAAATATTATTGTGCTATAAAGACTATGGGCAACTGCAAAGCAAAATGAAACAAAAAAAAAGGAGAAAAAGGAGGAAAAAGAGCAGACCTTTCTTTCACAGTTGTATAGTAAGGCACAGGATTTCTGAGCTGGCATTCAATCCCAATAGTTCTCTGACTTGTTGGTCTCAGGACCTCGTTACAATGAGAAGTATTGAGGACCCCCAAGAGCTTTTCTTTTTGTTGGTTCTATCAATATTTCCACATTAGAAATTAAAATTGATAAATTAAAAATTATTTTTAAATCATTAAAAATAACACTGATAAACCTAGTACATGTTAACATGATATATTTTAATGAAAAAAATAACTATTCTGAAACAAAACAATGAGAATGCCGTTGTTTTATACTTTTGCAAATCTGTAAGATTTGACTTAGTCGAAGACAGCTGGATTCTCGATCTGCTTGTCCATTCAATCTATTGTGATATGTTGTTTTGGTTAAAGTATAGAAAGAAAATCTAGCCTCACACAGCGGTGTAGTTGGAAAAGAGATGGGTATTTTCATAACTTTTTCAGATTATTGTGGATATGCCATGTTGCCTCTGAAACACCCCACTGTATACTCATGAGGGAATGAGATTGAAAAAGGCAGTCGTGTCTTAGTATTATTAAGAAAATAGTTTTGGCTTCATAGACTCCCTAAAAAATGTTTAGGGACCTTGCAGGCGGCCTCTAACTGCATTTCAAGAACCGTCACTCTAGCCCTTGAGAGATGAGAACATTAAAACCAGAACATTAAGTGGTTTTTCGCAAATCACATTGTTGGTGGAAGACAAGACACTGAGACACAATTCTGGTTTCATTCCTCATGCTTTTGGAGGACTTCAAATTACAGTATGACCAGAGGAGAACTTCTGGAAACTGATCCTTAGCATATTTATGAGAGCCTCCTGAGATATCAAATATAATTGTCCCTTTCCATCTTGAAGATTAAAAAAAACCTCTGTGATAGGTGAATCATACTTTTTAGAGAAAGGAGCATTAGGACTATAAGTGGATTAGTAATAATGTAACTTTTAACATATAGAAGATATAGAAATATTAAATTTATAATAAATGCTATGATATATTTAATTTTGTTTACTACCTCTTACTAGCGAAAAACCTTCGTAGCATCTTTTTTATCAGTAAGTCAAAGTAAACACTTTTAATTTTCGTTGCAGTTATTTACCCTATCTGTAATAAAAGGCATTTTCTGTGTCTGGACTTTATTCAACAGTTTGGCAACCTTCTGGTTTTGTTTTTAATGTTGTTCACTCATTCCTCCCGGATCCCACTGAGATCAGAAGCATTAGTGACTTGGATGCCTGAGGTGGAAAACACTTTGTGAAAACTTGAGCCTATTTGAATAGGCACTTCTCAAGCCTCACCACCAATGCACAGCTGTAGAGAGAGGGCCTCCGGTTCATGGCTTCATACCGTTATCACCCTCTTGCATCTACTTTAGAATCTCCCTGCCTGCAGTCTCTGAGACTTGGCTTCATATATCTTCATTTTTTTAGGTTTTTATTGCAAAAGCCTCTCTTTTTTGCTCTGCCATCTATTTGACTTTTCTCTTCCCTAATTACCAGTTGCTTCTTTGAAAGATTATTCTCAGTGAGATTGACTTCCCATTTATTTACTGTGATCCAGAGTCTCACAGTTGCCGTGGGGATACTCAGAAGTTAGTCCACGTGGCCTCGTGTTTGCGTGATGCACCTGTTGCTGGAAGGGTTCGTGAAAGTCCGGAAGGCCATGATCTCCTGAGGAGGCAGCACACTGCCTGTGCTCCTCGCTTCCTGTTTGTGTTCATTTCGTGTGTGGTGAAAATCAAGGTTATTTTGTAATCCATTGGCAAAACCTTTTCGTCAGCTCTAACCAGCTCTTGTCTTTTTTCACCACCCTCCCCCTTTTTTTTTTCTGAAGTAAAGTATTTAAAAATTTTATGGGGAAACAGCACGTTTTTTAATACCCTGTTTTTCACTTCAAGTGGTGGGACCGAGAACCACAGTTACTTGGGAAAGAATAAGGTAAATTCTGGGTGCCTTTTGGCTCTGCCCTACCCCCAGGCCTCAGTACCTCCCCGACCCGAACCCCACCTTTGAGTGGGGGACCAGGGTGCTTACTGCACTGTTCATCTTCCCTTCTCCTGTGTTTTCTCTTTCGTCTTTACTCTTCTTCTGGAGTTAACTTTGAAGCGGGGACTAAGTGTCCAGGTTTTGGTCACATCGAGCTGTATGGTACTGCTTGAGCCTCTTTCCTTTCCTTTTGGAACTGGAAAAGTGTTTTGTGGGTTAGAGGAAATAAAAGGAAAATTCATTAATTTGAAATATTGTTGAGAATTTGGCTACATTTATATGACTGTTTTTTCTAGACTTTTCTAATTTCCTGTACTCATGTGGGATGTAATTTTATCAGTGTTTCCCATGCGGTAGAAGCTTACTATATATTTGTTTAAAAGAGGGAAATAAAGTAGAACAGAAACCTGCAGTCCAACCAGGGAGATGGGATAATGGAGGGAGGACTGTGCTAGGCATTTGGACAGTCAGGTTCCAGTCTCATCCTTATTATAACTACGTCTGTGACTGAGTTAAGCTACTTCACTGCTCTGAGCTTCAGTTTTCTGTAAATGAGTAAGTTGTTAAAGGACGTCGACGAGGGTTCGCCCCTTTACTGTAGTGTTTGTTCAACGATTACTTCCGAAATGCTTGTCGTGTGCCAACACTGCTAGGAATGCTGGGAATAGTGGTGGACAGCCAGATGGCTGTAGTTCTTGTTCTCATTGATGTTGCTTTTGAATCAGGGGTGGGATGGGCACTTCCGCACTGGATGACAGGAGCAGTAATTTGAAGGACAGCTGAATTTCTAGTCCTACCATGTCAGATTTGGACAAGACCCTTCATGACTAGTCATCTAAATGGCTTTGTTCCTTTATGTCTCATCTGTAAAGTGAAGAGAATAACACCTAACCTATTTCGCGTCTACAGTTGTTTTAAGACTGAAATAAAATAACGTATGTGGAAATGCGTTTGATGATAGTAGCAGTGTGTGGTGTAGTGTGTGGCAGCATCTGTAGTCATGTATAATGTTTTGTGTAAAATTCCACGTGTAATTTATTATAACTTGGTTGGAAGAGTCCTACCTAAGTTAACTTCACCTTGGAGTTCAGGGATACTTGAAAAATATAAAGTGTGTTTGTTTTTGTTCTCTTTACAGAAAAAGGTCATGCTGAATATGTTTTTAGACACAATGATGGCCGACCCTCCTCCCCAGTGCCTTGTCTGGCTGCCTCTCATGCACAGGCTTGCCCATGTTGAGAATGGTAAGCAGCACTTGTGTTATTCAGTTCTTTATGCTATAGGAAGTGTACAAACTGATAGTACTCGTAAGGTCCTTAGCTATTATCATTGACAGTTATAATTGACATTTGTTGGGCACTCTGTCATTTGAATTTGTGATTTTAGCTTTCAAAAGAGGACTGTTTTCTCAGAAAAAGGAGGTGGTGGCGGGCTTTTGACTTAGGTAGGATACCAAGAAGTAGTAATATCAAGTCACAAAACTTTGCGGTTCAAACTCTAGGTTCCCCTCCGCCCCCAAGATTCCAGGTGGTTGTTTTTGGCTTCAGCCACCTCACTTAATCATAGCTTCCTTTTTTTCCTTTAATTTATAAAAATCATAGATCTAAAAACTTGAACATATACGATATCAACCACTAAAACTGTAATTATCTTGGAATTGTTGAAAGGAAAATAGATGAAATATAACTTAGTGCTGGGTTTCATGCATCCAGTTTTTTCTTTCATTATTTTACCTTGAATTACTCTCAGTGTCTCTTCCAGGAATTGCACTTAAGTCTTCATTTTACTTGCAGTTGAAATGGGACTTATCTCTTTGTAACATCTTACTTTTTTTTCTGCTGTTGCTATCAGTTTATCTCCTTGTTTAGGTTGTTTGAATTTATGTAGAGGAAAGGTCACGGCTTTTCTATGTCACCTCCCTTCTTTCAAGGCTCTTGTCTGTCTCTCCTCATTCCACAGATGAGAACAGTAACAGCTTTATTGAACTGTATGCTTGAAACCTATTTGATTTTATTACCCAATGTCACTCCAATAATTTTAATTTTAAAAAAAAGCAGCCCTACTTTTTCCCTTCGTAAGAGTGAAATATACTTCCACACTCTTTATTTTCTCCCCTTCCTATCCATACTTTTTTTAACTTCTCAGCCTTTTGCCCAACTATGGCTGTAGTTCACAAGTACCTTAGAATCAAGATTATTTTCTTAAAGGTTCTGAATTTCTTGACTAGACCATAACAGCTAAACCTTTTAACAGGATTTTTGGACAGAGATTTCTATTGTTAAATTATTATAGTATTGTTAGTTCTAATGAGAGCAATACTTTTATGGTCTTAAATGTTTTAGTAGTTTCATATCCGATTCATTTTCATAAAATCATTTTGTATCTGCTTTACTAAGTAGAGAAAATCACCTTTGTCAGGATGTATTGTTGTCCATATAAACATCTTTGTGACTTTTTATGTAATGTATTATCTATTGATTACATTCTTACATAGTGATATCATTTTTTTCAGAGACAGAAATATTATGAAATCATTGAGTTATCTAGAAATAAAACATGTTACGTATCACACGAACATCTATCTATATATCTTCATTTTTATGGCAGGAAACAAATTCTAAAATTATGGTATTTCTCTATTTTTTGTTTTGGGGGCTCTTTCTATGAAATTTATCACTTGATTTGTATTGACATTACTATTTGTAAGGGCAGATATTTATTTGCGTAGGCAGAAGTTGGATTTTTTTATACTGGTTTACTAATCTGAATGTATGGTATATCAGTAGAAAACTACATTATGAACTCTTCCAAAAAATGCTTTTACCAAAACTTGATCTTATTTATAGTGGACCCAGCACACACATTGTCGATCCTTTTCTCTTTCTGGTTCTCTGTGTTTCCCACGAGCGACAGATTCCACTGACTAATGGAAGCAGTGGCTCTTTGCTGGGTTAGAAGAGAAGAAAAATCACATCGACATACATGTTCAACTAGAATTATCGGAATCTATTTAAATATTTAACATTAATGAACATATCTCATTTAGTATTAACCCAGAATTATAATTTTTGGCTGCACTGCTGTCGACCGCATTGTTAACTCAGGTCGATTTGGGAACATTTCTTTGTCAGAACTCTGCTAGGCTGTATAGCTTTAACCTGGAGCAGACTCTTTTTTTAGCACATACACAATTCCTTAGAAACTTTGTGATGACAAAAGCTTGAATTTCTTAGAGGACGTATTTCCTTTCGATTTCTCATTCCTATTTTACTATTCTTTTAGTCTTTTAGCGATCTCGTTATATTGTTTTCCTCGCCTAATGCTCACTGTTTTAGTCTTGATTTCCTAGTTTTGGAAGCAGGACTAAAAATTTCTATAATTGATGCAAGATCGGCTTTGCACACATAATGCTAGGAAGAGTCCTTCAGATGAAGATTGGAATACTATATCCATCTTTCCTGTTGACTTCCATTTCTTGTGTTCAGAATTAAATTGCCGGAGGAGACAACTGCCCACCAACAGTTGAAAGTATACATAACAATCTATAATACGCAGTTGTGTGTTGCCCTCTTCCCACTCAGCGAACTAGACTTTCAGGCTGTAGGAGAATTTCAGCAGTCTCTGTGACTCCTGACTGCCACGTGGCACTTTTCCACAGGTAAGAGGCCACGTGAGGCGGAGCGGCAAGTCACTGAGCTTCCCTTCCTCCAAATCATTGTCCCTTCATTGGTCTGGATTACTTTATTTTATGCTGTTACTAGAGTTCTACCTAAAACTACTATTTTAATATGTATAACCTTCCTCTTTACCAGTTACGATTTACCTAGGTATGTGGTGGATTTAATTCAGCAGACATCTGCAAGCCTTCAGTACAGGTCATGTGTAAAATTCCAATTGCAGGTGACAAGAGATACATACTACATCGTCCTGACTCTCTAGGTTTTATGTTAGTCAAGGAAACATATGTACAACTAACAGTGATACATCCTTTAAAAAGAGTGATAGGTTTGGAATTTTGAGTGCAGAAATTTTGGAGTGAAGGCTTCTCTCTCCTCCTTACTTGTAAACCTAATTTTGAGAAACACGTGTTTCATTCTAAAGAAAGAAATTGACTGTTCTCTAAGGTGGATTGGAATGTGGTATTCTAAGTTGGACATATTTTTTTTTTTCTAATTTTGGGGTGACATTAACCAAGTGAGAGACAGTTTGGAATCTTCAGTTCTAATTTTGTTGTCACCTTTACTTTTTAATCTTAGGTTGGTTTTCCACTGTACTGACTCTATTTGCAAATGAAAATTAGTTCTCTCTCCTGGCGGTCCTACCCTTTCTCCCCTGCCATTCACTCCGCCCTGTTTTCTCTCCCTCCCGTAAGTTTTCCACCCCGTGGAGTGCTCCTATTGCCAGTGCGAGAGTATGATGGGTTTCCGGTATCGATGCCAGCAGTGCCACAACTACCAGCTCTGCCAAAATTGCTTCTGGCGAGGCCATGCCAGTGGCCCTCACAGCAACCAACACCAGATGAAGGAGCATTCCTCTTGGGTAATGGCTTTGTGTTTCCGTCTGTGTCCTCAGTTGTTCATCTGTTTTCATCAGTAACAGCACTGTCGGCTTGCTCCGGATGGAGGCCTACGAATAAGGGTGGGGGGTAGTAAAATCTTAATACTGGGTTTGCAAACATGGTGGGCCTCATCACTTGATTTTAAAAGCAGAATTTTAAACGTTCCAGAGATGGAGACATTATTTCACTTGGATTGGTCCCTTTTATGCAGTAAAATGGAATGTTACAATGCTCCCTTTCCAGAGTGAAAGGTGGGTTTCTTCTTATTTTAAAATTGTGCAAGGTATCCCTCTAAATGCTTACTCACTGAGCTTTAAGTAAGATTTAAAGTTTGTTTTCTCAAGGAAATTTTCTTCATGTTTATAGGCTTTAAATGTTGCAAAGGAAGCTCCATGAAATAAAAGAGTTAAACTTTTGCCTCTCCAAGGTTGGGGAAATACTGTATTTTACAATTGCCACATTATTGTCCTTACTTTCAAATGTAGTCTTTCAAATAACAATATTTGGATGGAGGTCAATGTCTGATTTTGTGTGGTGTTTATAAATTATGTAACAAGCTTAACACAAGCCCATTTTTCTTTTGTTCTTTCAGTTTATTTCCAGAGTTTTTTTAAAATGCCATACTTTTATTTCCAAAAAGTTGATATATCCTTGTTTTAAAATCTTTTCTGCTAGGTTTTGTTTGTTGGTTAGTTGGTTTGCTCTAACGGGTAGAAAAATATATAGGGTTATAAGTATAATTCAGGATCTAGGTTCTTAAGCCTGGTCTACTGGACTGTAAGTATTAGAAAACTTTAATAACTAGGTTTTTGTTTGTTTGTTTCCTAGTTAGCCTTCAAATTGAACAAAGAAAAAAGCAAATAAGTTCATATTGTGATTAGTATTTAAAAAAAAAGAACAAACTTCAACCCAAGTGTATACTTTACTTCCTACATCTCTGACAATGTGTTAGAGATCATTTTTTTTTTAATAGATAGATTTTCAGTTACAGTTAACCGTAAGATCCTAACTTGGGTCTTGTTGTGTTGTAAATTCCAACATTTTTTGGTTGAGGAGTTATTTAAAAATGTTTAAACAAGCAAAGGAGAAAAATGAAACCCAGCCGTTTCTTCTTTTTTTCACTGGATAGGGAGACTTTATAGATTTTTCAGTTGTTATTTTTCTCTTTTCTAAAGTACAAGTATCCCACTATGTTCCTTGATTTGTTAATATTTTTTGTTTACAGTCTAGCTGTTTGCTTTATAATCTGTTGTAATGATTGAATTCTCTGGGATGTTTCTTATTTATTTATGTATTTATGTATTTATTTAATGATGACATTGGTTAATGAAATCCAGTAAGTTTCAGCTGTACACTTTAACAGTAAAGCGCATATATATTTACACTGTGTGTTCACCTCCCGTAGCTAAATTTCTTTCTGTCACCACATATTTGACCCCTCCCCCCAGGATATTTCTACTGAAAATTCTTATTCTTGATGTTGGGGCCAGGAGAATAAGGAACTTCTTGCTCACCTTAGTTTGAAATGACTCACTTAGCTAATTTATAAACCTTTTAGAAATGAGATTTTACATTTATTTAAAGATAAGTAACTTTGAATATTGCTTTATGGTTTACAAAGCAATTTTTTATATACTGTGTTGAATTTTTTTCATTGAGCTATAAGGCAAAGTACAGAATTCAAAAGTGAATTCTTATATTTCTGTTTGATTCTCACAACACTCTTGTGAAGAAGTCATCCCCATGTATTGTTATTTTTATTTCAGCTTTGTTATTCTTTCAATTTTATTAATTCATTTTTGTTATAATGACTTAAGATTTTAAGAAGAAGCAAGTATTAGCATGTATAATCTTGAAGCTGGTATAAATATATCAGTTCTGAATTTTGATGAGTATATGCATTATATGGTAGATGCCTACTGGTAAGGTCTTCTAGCTCTGTGTGTGTGTGTGTGTGTGTGTGTGTGTGTGTGTGTGTGTAACTTGTTTTCAAGATTAAGACTTTGTATGTTCAATGCTCTTGCTCTTTGAGAAAGATGTGGATAAAGACGTTTCCACCTAACAAAAAGATGGGTGATCAATTTAATAATAAGTTCTTTGAAGATTGCTCGCTCTGTTTGTACTAAGATTTTGAATAAATGTTTTTCCATGTTCACAGTAGGTGAATTTAATGTGCATTTAACCAGCTCATATATGAATTTGCATTGTAGATGCTATGTGTAGATGTTATGTGTAGTGTTGGTGCTTAGAAGTTTATTTCGGTTTTTCCAAAAGTTTCTGTTTAATGTTTTATCGAAGTAACTATGCAGCCCGATTCATTATTCTGTTAGTCATCAATCCATCCATTTGCCTTTAATATAGAAAAAAAATCATATGGTATCATATGCATGATTCATTCTTTCCATTCATTGTTCATTCAGAAGACATTTTGAGCATCTGCTCTGGGCCAGACACTGTAACAGGCATGGGGAAACATCTATGAACAAACCAGACAGAGTCCTGCCCTGTGGAGCTGTCATTGTAAGGGGTATGAGAGAGATGTTTAGGGCTCACTGGCATCACTGTTTTCCTGTTCTTGCCAGGCACACATTAGACTACATTTCCCAGCCCACCCTGTATCTAAGAAGGACCACGTGAGTAGCTCCTACCAGTGGAATGTGATCAGAGTGACATGTCCCTTCCCAGGACAAGAAAGTTAATAGCTGAGTGCCTTTTCTATACCCTCCGTGAGCTCAGTGGAGAGAGTTCTATTAGGATCCAGAGGAGGGTAAAACCGTAAAATGAAAGGAAACAGGGTCCTTGAATGATGGGTTAAGAAGAGTATCTCGCCAACCCATTTGACTTCGATGGGAGCAAGAGAGAAACTTTGTGTTAAGCTACTGAGGTTTTAGCTTTTGCTATAATAGTCAGTACTAGAAGTGGAGCTGTGTTAGAATGGGACCTTAAAATGTGTGACATTGGCTTAGCATTCAGGTGACACAATTATGAGGACATTGATACTGGAGGCGGGAAAGACGGAAACCCATGTTATGCAGTGGTGACCAACTGGCAAATTGGTCATCTGTGTTGACTTGGAAGGCACACCTCCTGCCTACTGAGCTCTCGGTCAGATGGCGGAGAGGGTTAGAGTGTGAGTTGACTGTTATTGGTAAGGTATTGCAAGAAAGAGATGTGCTTATGAAAGAATTTGCTAGTTTTCAAGCAAAAAATGAAATAGAGAAAATTCTGACCCATGAGACAGTGAAAGGAAAAACAGACTGTTTCCAGACCCCAGTGAGCAAGCAAGAGACAGGGTTTGAGCGACAAAGGCCTAGCAAACTTTCTCAGTTGAAAACAGTGGCTCAGGCCTGTGGCAAAGACCAGATTAAGGGTATAGGTTTTTGTTCATGGTGGCTCATCAGGATCAACTTTGTCCCACCAATGGAGCTTCTGATTTCATGCATTCAGGGGACATGAAACCTGGACACAGACAGGTTTTAAAAGCTCCCCCAGCAGTTCTGTCGTGCAGTCAAAGTGGGACACTACTGGCCTGTTGTTTCACGGGGCCTCCAGTTGGCTTCTGTAAGTTGAAAGCAAGAGGCATGGAGGGAAAGACAATAAATCAACCAGGCTTGAGGATTATCTCTAGGAAAGAACTTTGTGTGTCATTACTGGCACATGGAACTGACTGGGAACAAATATATCGAGGCCTACTGAGTTTGGGGGTGGATTATGTTGGCAAGAACCATGAGCCTGGACTGAACGTGCCATTGACAGTTTGAGCTGACAACCCATTTTTAAAGACCCGGAACTCGCTCTGGTAGGAATGGGTTGTATAGGAGGGTATGCTAGTGACTACTTGGCCAAGATATTAGATAAGGAAGACCCTCTGTTCCTACTCTACCATTGTATATTGAGACTGGGGAGGGAGGGTGCAGATAATTTGCCTTTTTAGTTTATTGTTTGCATGATAAGGAGCTGCATGTGGTCTTGATGAAGAAGACTGTGCCATACCCAGGACTCGTAATTAGATGCACCGACTGAATAGGACTTCAGGTTTCCTTTCAGGGATGGGAGTGGGAGGGGTTTAAGAGTGTTTTATATTTAGGGAAAGGAAGCAGAAAGATATTTAACAATTAGGAGTACTCACTAATACTTAAATGTTCCTTCTCCTCCTGGACATATAGACCTAGATTACGTAGCCCATCCTCCTTGTAGCCAGATGGAGCCATATGATTAGTTATCACCAATGGAATTTGGAAGTGAGCTGTGTTACTTCTGGGTCAAGGCCGTTGCAACAGGTGTGTTTTCCTCACCTTCTCTGTCTTAACCCTTCCCACTGCCACTGTACGTTGGCTGAATGGAAATGTCTCCAAAGAAACAAGCAGAGGCAGAAGCCCTTAGACGAAAGGAGGCTGGGCACCTGCACATGGATCAGAGCCCCTCCGCCTGCCAGTCTGCATCGGACTCTCACGTGTGCAAGAAATCAGAAAGTGGAGTCAGCAGTAGGGCTGGGCAGTCAGATGGGCAAAGTCTCCGATCCCTGCCAGCGACATCGGGAGAAGAGCTGAGTGGCCGGCGTTACGGCCCCGGGGCAGGAGTGTGCCTGTGAGTTCTGGGAACAGCAAAGAAGCCAGAATGCGTGAGCTGTGGGAGACTGTCGGCGAGGAAGTCAGAGACTCACTGAGGGCCTGTTGCCCTGGGATTTGCTCTGAATGACATGAGGAGTCTTCATAGGATTTTGAATAGACGAAGAGCATGCCTTGATTTACATTGTAAAATGATCAATCTGGATGCCATGTAAAGAGTAGACTGGAAGGAAAAGATAGAAGCCGAGCGACTGCTTAGGAGAAATGATTGCAATAATTAAAACAAGATAAGGCAATGTTAGTAGAGGTGCTAAAAGGGGTTGAATTAGGAAATGTGTTATAAATCGGCCTAGTGGGGCGAATGTGGCTTGTGAGAGGCAAAGAGTCGAGAGAAACTCATAAGATTGTGTGCTAAGCAACTAGGAGGATGGACGTGTCATCATTGAGATTGAGAAGGCCATGAATGGAGCATATTTAGATGTGAGGCTCAGGGCTCCGTTTTGGAAATGTTGAATTTAAGTTGCTTATTAGATGTCCATGTGGAGTCGTTGAATAGACCATTGTATGTGGATCTTGATTTCAAGAGAGATGTTTGAGATAGAAATATCAGTTTGGGAGTTTTTGGCATAGAGTTGACATTTAAAGCCACAAGACCAGACAGTACCACCAAGTGAGTGAATGAAGACGGAAAAAAAGAAGAAGAAAGAACTGACCCGTGGAGTTTTCCAATATTGAGAGACCTAGGAGAAGAGGAAGAGCCTCTACCAGTGACGTGGGGTGAAAACCAGGAGAGTGTGCTGTTGTGGAAAAAAGTGAAGACAGCATTTTGAGGAGGAGGAAGTAAGTGATCAGCTGTGCCCAGTGCTGCTGATATTTAAGTAAGAGGACCAAGAACTGACCCTTTGTCTAATAATGTGAGGATCACCTGTGGTGGGGACAAACATCTGATTAAAGTGGGTTCAAGAGGGAAAGAGGAGAGAGATGGAGACAGTGCGTATAGACAACTCTGTCAATGAATATCCACTTCTGACTTTCTTTTTCTAATAGTAGTTCTTATTAAGATTTTAGAAAACCCCAGTAACTCCACTTCATTTTTCCCCACCCACGATTGCAGCCAGGAGTTAGGAAGATGGCAGTCTGTTTGAGAAAGTAGTTTTGATTGTGAGGAAACTTGGACTTGCTAGTAACCCTTGAAGTGAACATACCCGCACCCAGTGTGGGCCTGTCCGGAAGGGAGTGGAGCCTTGAAGCTTGTGGCTCTGGGAGCAGGGAGAATATGTGCTCTGTGGGGTTTGTAGATTCCGGGAAACAAAGGAGGGGGAGAGGCTGAGCCAGGCATGTTCATTCCTTCTTTAAACCCACCCAGTCTGACTGGGAGAGAAGCGAGGACAGAGAGCACCCTGGTGGGGTCCTCCTGGGAAGGTGACCCAGTCAATCCCACTTTCTTTCCTTTCTATTAATTATGGTAAAAATACACAACTCTTAGCCCTTTCTTGATGAGCAAAGAAGCTAGAAATAAGGAAGTCTACTCCCATTCCCTGCCCCTGGACCTCACCTTCAGATCTCTGCTTACCCTGGCCTTCACTTTACCAAGAGAACTGTGACCGATTCCCACTCGGTTAATCTATGGCAGGCAGAGGGAGAGGGACACAGAAAACATGAAATACACAGCAGAGTGCCTCAGTAGAGGTAGTTCTATATTCAGTTGATGCTGTGAAAATTTCACCTTTCTTCCCAGTAGATGGCAGACTGCACCTCTGAACAGAGTTGCTCATCCTTCAAAATCTACTATAGACAAGGACATAATTTGGGTTTAATCATTTTTGTTCATCTTATTTCTTCTTTTTCTTCTTCTTCTTCTTCTCTTCTTTCTTTTTTTTTTGAAATGTTAATAGGCAACTCATATATGTCCAGTGTGGTTGTTTGGGCATTAGTGATATTAACCCATTCCCTTTAAGGAGTCAGGGTAAATGATGTTGTACTAGACCTGGAACAATTAAGATTGTTGACTTACCTTTTTGTCAGAAAACTCTTAGAACAAAACAGAGGAATAAATCTTTGTGACCTTGAGGTAAGCAGCACCTTCTTAGATATAATACTAAAAGCACACGCAGAACAAAAAGAGATAAAGTGGACACTTCATCAAAATTAAAAACTTTGCTGCTTCACAGGATTCCATCAAGAAAGTGAAAAGGAGAAAATATTTTCAAATCATATATCCGATAAGGAACTTGTATCCAGAATTATAAAAAACTCTCACAACTCAGCAACAGCAAAACAACAGCAACAATGAAAACCCACCAAATAACCTGATTTAAATATAGGCAAAGGAAAAGTAGGGTGGTGGTTACCAGGCACTGGGGTCAGGGGAAATGAAGGGGTGTTGTTTAATTGGTATAGAGTTTCAAATTTGCAAAATGTCAAAATTTAGGAGATCTGTTCACAAAATGAATATACGTAACACAACTGAATTGTACATTTAAAAATCGTGAAGATGGTACATTTTATGTCATATATTCCTTACCATAATAAAAAAAAATCTAAATTAACTTTGGGGGGAAACTTGGCAAAGAATCTGAATAGACATTTCTTCGAAGAAGATAATACAAATGGCCAATATGCACGTGAAAAGATGCCCAGCATCATTAGTCATTAGGGAAATGTCTAATGCAAACCACAGTGAGTTGCCACTTCACACCCACAAGGATGACTAAAATAAAAAGAGATTGATGATTACAAGTACTGATGGGATGTGCAGAAACAGCTACCCCAATACACTGCTGGTGGGAATGTAAATGCAAAGAAGTGCATATAAGAATGGGTCATGAAATATAGATTGCTCAGAGAGAGAAATGAGGCTGTGAAGGCGATAAGGGACTATTGGAAGTGGTAGGCTCCATGGCACGTAGGTCCCACTGGGACTGAAGTACTGTTGGAGGCCGGGTACTATGAGGATTGGGCTCATAAGACAAGCTGGTATGAGAGTGGGGTGCTTGCAATGGAGATTTTAGATGCTGTAAACTGGCAATAAAATATTCTAGGATGCGACTGTGAAGCTGGTGGCCCACGTGGAGTAGGGGAAGGGTTATTGAAGGAGGGGACTTCAGGGAATCCCAGTGTGTGACTTTTCTAGGGCTGTCGTAAGAAATTACCACAAACTCGGTGGTTTAAAGCACATTCATTTCCTCAGCTCCGGATGCCACAAGTTTGAACTCAAGATGCTGACAGGGCCACATTTGCTTCCGAGGCTCTAGGGTGGTATCTGTTCGTAGTAGTCAGGGCTCTCCAGAGAAACTGGACCAAGAGGAGATCAATAGCGACAAAGAGATTTGTCGTAAGGAGGTGGCGCATGTGATTGTGGAGGCCGACAAGTCTCGAGACGAGGGACTCAGGAGAGCGGCAGGTGTAAGTCTGAGTCCGAGGCCTTCGAACCAGGAGAACTGATCATGGAGTTTTGGTCTCAAGATGCGCTGGCTTGAGACCCAAGAAGAGACCGTGGGAAAGCAGGGCAAAGCCAACGCCCCAGGTCCAAGGCAGCCGGGCAGGAGCAGTCCCCTGACCTGGAAGAGGAGGGCCTTTTGGTGCTGCTCAGGCTTTCAGGCGACCGAGGCCCAGCCATGAAACCTGCATTACTCAGTCTCCTGATTCGCATGTTAGTCTCAACCAAAAACGCCCTCACAGGAACACTCAAAATAATGTTTAACCAAATATCCGGGTGCCTTGTAGCCGAGGCAAGGTGACATAAAATTAAGCATCACACCAAGCGTGGCCTTCTCCAGCCAGAAAATCCAGGATAAATTTTTCCTCGCAAGATCCTTAACTTAACATGTATTTTCCCAAAGAAGGTAATATTTACTCTTTTGCCATATAAGGTAATATGCTCAGGTTCCAGAGATTAGGATGTGGACATACCTTTTGGGGGGGGACCATTCAACCCACTACAGCTCGCGCATAGAAAAGGTCAGCTTCGTGGATGTTGAAATCTCTAAGAATTACGACAGCAGGGTTGTCGGACTTCACTACAGAGGGTTATTTAGGGTCTGGGTCTGATGACATGTCAATCAAAACTAGGGGGAAAGATCTGAGAGTGGCAGCGAGGCCCTAGGAGGACTCTCCCCCACCTGGAGATGTAGAGGTTTGAGGGGAGAGAGCGAGAGAGTGAGCGAGAGAGAGAGAGCGAGCGAGCGAGCGAGCAGTTGCCACTCCAGTGGCTTCAGGGGGAGCCCAGCCGTCAGGGAAAGCCAGGTTTCTTCCCAGAGCAGGAAGGTGAAAGCAGCACTCAGAGCAGACGTCAGCTAGAGAAGGGATTTTGCGCGTGGCGGACCATGACTACGCAGAAGGGTTGAGGGTTAGTGGGAGATGGGGTCATGTGACGGGAGGTACACAGCCTTGCGGGAACGAGAACCCAGTGGGCGTCTGGGGTTTCTCATGAAACAGGCATGACCTCTGATGGAGGTTGTGCTGGAACCGGCCCCTGATAGCCTCCAAGGCAGATCACGGCGCTGCCGCCGCGAGGCTTGGTTGGGAGGGAGCCTTGCCAGGAGCGTGCAGGGCTCTGGGTTCCTCTCTGCTCCCGTCGGTGGTGGCCATGAAGGCCCGGGAGAAGTGCCCTCAGGTTCTCCCGACCCACGGCTGACCTGACCACTTCACTGACTCACTGACCAAGGCCCTCCCTCTGAAATGATGGACTTTCCGGCAGGGTCATCCTGAGAGAGAAAAGGAATAGGCTAGAGGTGTCCTGGCAGCGTTGGTCAGCATTTTTGATAGGCTGATGGGGGTGTTTTTGAATATTGCTCTTTTTGGCACCTGAACGTTGCCCCCGTTAGATTCTGGCACTGGTATGCACTATGGATTCTTGAACCCGTTTACAGCTGCCAAGGTGCTGCGTTTGAAGGCAGACCATCTAAAATGGACCCAGCTGCCTAAAAAGGGCAGATGCCCACCAAAGACAGTGGTGGTGCGTAGTTTACGAAACGGTAAGGCGTCTTTTCCAGCGGTAGCCTGCTGCTTCTTAGAGCGAAGCGATGACGGGCGTTTTCCGTGCGTGACGGCACCCAAACCCAGCAGCTCTTCAGATGAGCAGGTCCCTCTAGCAGCCGTCACCTCGCCACGGCCATGCCTCCAGCTTTAGATCGTCTTTGAGTCTTACAGGTGGCCACCAGAGCTGAAGTGGAGGATGTGCATTTTCCTCCACGCGTGGGAGGATTAGGGTTCTCTGTGACCCAGCCGTGCGAATTGTTTGTCTGTTTCCACGTTAATCAAATATGTCAGTGATTATCGCCTATCGATCTAGTACTTTCTGAGACACAGATGGAGGGTAGAACTGTTTCTCTGAATACATTTAATGCAGGCATATTGTGGATTCATTACATTTTATCTCTATTTAGTGACTACAAAATGTCCAATTATGAGACGTTCATGCGTTGTTTATTCATTAAACCTTTTGATTACCTACGATAAACCAGATGTTACGTTCGCTGGCATTCTCTCCTGAGCTCTCTCCTTCTCTCGCAGTACCCCCTCTCTGACTGTTTTCACACAGTTTCAGGTTTCAGACGGCCCCCCGGACACTGATAAGTTTCTACAGTTTTTAATTCCATCCCAGGATTCTTGTCTCCGTTAAGACTCGTGTATGCAGGGGTCTCACGGGCATTTCCATCTGAAAGTCTCACTGACTTTTCTGTCAGTGTATGATACTGTAATTTTTCAGTCCATTTTTTTGAACTTCTAGGTAGATAACTATCATCTATAGGAAACAACTTGGTCATTTCCAGTAGTCACCCTTTTTTTTTTTTTTTTAAATCTTTTTGCGTCACCAAGAACTTTTTGAGAAGCGCTTCCAAATATTGCCTGAAAAGAATAATCTGGGCTGCTGCTTAAATATGTCAAGTCCCAGGCCTCTTCCGGAAATTTTAATTCAGTAGGTCTGGGTGGAGGCAGAGGAATCTGCTTTGTTTTGTTTTTTATGCAAGTACCGGAGGAATTTTTTATCTCTGGACAAGTTTGGGAAACACTGTTTCAGAGCAGTGCTAGAGAGTAGCACTGATTATCTTTTGGTTCCTGCCTGTGTGTCCGCCTCGTGAATGATGTTGATTGACTGCTGGCTCTGTTCCTGCCTCGACCTGTGGCAGTATTTGTAACTTTGGCGTAATTGCGTACCCAGGGATGTCATACAGTGGTCAGTCTAAACCAGGCGAAGAGCTTCTGCGCTGCTATTCCTTCAGTAAACATGTCTAGTGCCTGTTATGTTCCAGGCCCGGCAGAGGGTTGCCGTACAAAGACGCAAGGCAGGTCGCCTCGGTTTTCCAACCCCTATCCTCTCTCTAACCCTCAGTCGTTCCTGGGACTCTGGCTGCCTGTGAATCTACTTCCAGAGTGCTCATGGGCTCCGCTTCTTTTTGTTGTAGCTGATTAGACCCTTTGTTTGCCCAGACCTGAAGTATTAGTCACACTTCTCTTTCTTCATGCTATCCTGCCACGCAGTCTGTTACTTCATTTGAGCCAGAGAACTCTCTGCTCAATGTATGCTAGGAGTGATTTCTAAACCAGAGATGATTTGTGGTATACAGAAGTTTAATCTTATGGAGTAATGTTTTGAAAGCTTTTTACACTTACGTCTTTGGTTGGGGCTTTTATTTATATCTCTCACTCACAGGCAGCACTATGACAGTATTGAACTATTTGCAATTGCTTTTTCACCCTGTTTTCTTACTTTTATGTCTTTTAGTCTATTCCAGCTGCCTTTCTTCCTCCCCATTCTCCCAGCTTTCCCTTGCCAACTTCTTTATAGCCTCTAAGATTCAGCGCAGCTATTACCTCTTTCCTGATCCTCCATTTTTCAGTAAAGCTTTATAATTTTCCCCTAGAAAGACCTTATATATGTTAGATTAATTCTTGTATACTTTACATCTGTTGTTGCTGTTGCAAATGGTGCCTTTTTTCCTTTTTTTTTTTTTGAGATGTAATTTACATGTAATAAAATTCACCCACTTTAATTACAATTTGATGAGTTTTGGCAAATGTTATACAGTCGTGCAAATGGTATCTTTTTTGAATTATGTGTCTTAACAGTTTGTTTCTGGTGTATGGAGATGCAAACTGGTTTTGTTTGTAATCCACTATCTCGTCATCTTGCTTAACTTGCTCGTTAATTCTAGTAATTTGTACTCAGATTCTTTTGCATTTCCTATAAGTAATTATATCACCTGGAAATAGTGATAGCTTTGTTTCCTTCCTCCCACTCCCTAAGCTTTTAAGTATTAATCATACTTTTTTTTTTCTTTTGGTCTTATTATGCTGGCTAGAACCTCCAGTGCAATTGAATAGGAGTGAATTTAGGAAGAACGATTTTTAAAAAAGGAACAATCCAATGTGACGAAAGGACCAGTTTGAATTTCTAGAAATAAAAAATATGAAGGTTAAGTTCAATAGAGGGGTTAAATAGCAAATCAGGGATAGCTACAGCAAAAATTAGAGAAGGAAAAATAGATTAGAGGAAATTAACCAGGATGCAGAATATTGAACACGGTGTAGGGAAGTGAAAAATGTGAAAGGTGATTAAAGGATTTGAAGAACAGAATGGAAAGATCAACCTAGAATTCTGTACCTAGCTGATCTATTCATCAAGAGCAGAGAAGAAATAAAGATGTCAGTGCATTTGCCACCAAGAGACCATTGCTGAAGAAACTAATTAAGGACATACTTTAGGGAAAAAATTAATTGACTCAGGAAGGAAGAAATGGAATACAAAAAGAAATGTTACACGGTAGAATGGGTAAATTTGGGCAAATTTTAATAAACATCGTGTGTGAAATAATAATAATGACTAATCCTGGTCAGCTTAAAACAGGATGCAGCTAAGTACTAATCAGTTATGACCCAAATATAGTTGAGGCATGATTAGAGTTGTAGGGTTTTACGTTATAGGCTGAGTGCAGACGCTGGTTAAGGTTGTGGTCAGTGTTCATGTTACAATAGAGGACGTTCCTGACATGTATGAGGATTTGATAGTTTATGTTTCTGCTTGCAATCCCTTAGATGGTGGCTTGATGCTCAAAATGATGTACTCAGGGTCATTTGAAGTGAACACGACAGGAATGGCCTCTGAGGCACCAGTCCTGAGTTTATCGCATTAGGCTGTTGTGCTTCCAAGTGTCAGGGCCCGTCAGCATGTACCCTGTGCTGAAGACTGTGCTGTGCAAGGAATTAGCTCGAGGCTGATTAAAAATACAGTCATCCGAGCTCAAAAGAAATTTATTTATCAGAGCATCTCACTGCCTCATCCGCAGTTATCTGAGGAAAACAAGTTTCAGCCCCAGCACAGGAACACAGTGCGGTGGTTACAACACAAGTCCCCTGCCACTCCCTACCTTGGAGTTTGCCTTCGATTGGAAACTGTGTCCCCACCCCTGACTCAGCTGAGCTTCCCCTTTGTGAACCCTGTAGGGTACTTGGAGGCTCCCAGTCTGTTTCTGACTGACCCCTTGCAAGAATGTCTCACTGACCAGGCTGTCTTCCCCAATCCCTGTATGTTCTTTCTCTGAGTAATTTTACCTGTTGAGGGACTATGTCGTACCGTGAAAAAAGGAAACCGGCCCTGGTTATGGGAGCTTTAGTTTTTGGATCTGTAAAATTGAGACTGTTAACATCTAATTCACAAGACTACTGGAGGGTTACATGTACGTGTGCAAAGCACCTGTCAGGTGCCTGACAGTAATTTCTTAATAAACGTCACTTCAATTTTAGGGGAAAAAAAATGAAGCCACTAGAGTTGACCCTAAGAGTATAATTGCCAAACAAGGAAAACTAAAATGATAAAAATAAAACAAAACCTAAAAAGTAGTTAAGGACTAAGTAAAAGAAAAGAAAGTAATAAAACAAATAATGATATAATAAGCTATAGAAATAAAGACAAAATATGTTAGTAATTAGTAAATTAAATTTTCCAGATAAAAAGCAACAGTTGTCAAATGGATATATAAAAAAATTGGACTCTCTGCTGTTTACAAGGGACAGCAAAAAAAGCTATGCACAAGAGTTGGAAGTTAAGGATAAAAAAAGAGACATACCTCACAAAGTACTAACCAAAATAAATTCGATGAAACTGTATTAATCTCAGAAAATAGATTTCAGGGCAAAAATCTTTGCCAGGGAAGTTAAAGTGGTACATTTTATGTTATGTATATTTTATCAATAATAAAAAAAATTTAACCAGAAGTACCAAAGACAAAAAGATGAAATTAACACTTATACAAGATACACATCTAATAATGTTGCTGTAATATACATAAATAAAAATAAGGGTGCATAAGTTGAAAAATACATTATTAAAATGGGTAATTTTAACATGCCTATAAGCAGTTGTTAGAATTATTAGACAAAAAAGAATGTAGAAAATTTGAATATACACAACGATTAATGATTGTACATTCTTTTCAAACACACAAAAGTTGACCACATAAAAGAAGCCTCAAAAGAGAATTAGTATCCTACAGACTATATTCTCTGATTATAGTGCATTTCACTTAGGAACCAGTAACAAAAAGAACAAGAAAACCAGTACATTGGTTATTGAAAAATTGGTTGAAATGAGCAGATGCCTAAAACAACCTTGTTTACCAAAACTGGTTCAAAATGGAATAAAAAATCCAATTAGTAGTATAATCATTAAAGATTTGAATTAGCAGCTTAAATCTTATACAAAGGAAACAACCAGACCTGACTGACTTTACACGCGTTTCAACAAATATTAGAAGAAAAGACATATTCCAGTATTATATAAAATTTCCAGATTTTAGAAAAAGTAATAAGCATTACAGTTTCATTTTTGAGGCTAGAATAACTTTGGTACCAAACCTTTATGAAGACCGTAAGAAAGGAAGCTTATAAACCATTCTAATGAACATAAAACCTAAACAAAATATTAAGAGACTGAATCTAGCAGTGTATACAAAAGATAAATACATCATGACCACACTGGTTTTATTCCAGCAATTAAAGATAGATTATTATAATTTAGCCACATTCATAGATGGATTAAATCCATAAGTCATCTCAGAAGACTCATATAAAACATTTACTACGATCTGATATTCACTGATCATTTAAACACGCTGATATTCACTGATCATTTAAACACGCGCGCACACACACACACACACACACACACACACACACACTTAGCAGTCTGGTAGTAGAAGGAACTTCTCTAACCTAATATAGAATGTTTGTTAAAGCTGGTAGTATCTGTGGTATTTACTGGTGAAATGTCAAAAGTATTTGTTTTAATATTGAAAACAAAACAAGAAGGTTTACTACAACGTGTCTATTCAGCATTTTATTGACAGTTCTACGCAGCATAGTAAACAAGGAAAAGAAATAAAAGGTGTTTGCATTGAAAAGAAACAAAATTGTCATTATTTGATGATGACTGTCAGTGTAGGAAGTCTGAATCTCCAGATTATTAGAATTGAAATAGAGCAGAGATTAAAGTAAAAACAGGTAAATTGGACTACATCAAAATCAAAAACTTCTGTGCATCAAAGGGTACAATCAACATGGTGAAAAGGTGATCTATGGAATGGGAGAAAATCTTTGCAAATCATATATCAGATTAGGGGCTCATATCCAGAATATGTAAAGAACTACAACAAAAAAACCAATGAAAAAATGGGCAAAGGACTTGAAAGATATTTCTCCACAGATGATATGCACATGGCTAATAAGCATATGAAAAGATACTTGATATCACTAATCATTAGGGAAAGGCAAATCAAACCCCCAATGAGATGTCACCTCATATCTATTAGGATGGCTACTATAAAACAAACAGAAAGTAACAGGTGTTGGCAAGGATGTGGAAAAATCGGAACCCACTGTTGATGGAATGTAAAATGGTGTAGCCACTATAGAAAATAGTATGGAGGTTCCTAAAAAAATTAAAAATAGAATTATTATGTGATTCAGCAGTTCTACTTCTGGAGATTTTTCCAAAAGAATTGAAAGCAGAGTCTCAAAGAGATATTTGGACACGTAGGTTTGTGGCAGCATTATTCACAGTAGCTAAAACTTGGAAGCAACCCAAATGTCCAGTGATGGGTGAATGGATAAACAAAATATGTTTTATATATACAACAGAATATTATTCAACCTTGAAAAGGAAAGAAATTCTTACACAGGCAACAACATGGATGAATTTTGAGGACATCGTGCTGAATAGCAGAGGCCAGTCACAAAAAGGCAAATACTGTATGATGCTGCTTATATGAAGTATCATGCTTGTGTAGTAAAATTTATAGAAACAAAAAGTGGACGGTGGTTGCCAGGGACTTGGGAAGGGAGTGGTTGTTTAATGGGTATGGAGTTTCGAGTTTGCAGGATGCAGAGTTCTGGAGATTAGCATTACATCAATGTCAGTGTACCTGACACCACTAAATGGTATGCTTTAAAATGGGTAAGGTGGTATATTTTTTTTTAAAAAACCACAACTTTAAAAAAAAAGCAAAAAGAGAGCAGGGCTGCTGGATACGAAATCTATCTATAAAATAACTAGACACAAATAAGAGCGATGCATAAATTCTTTACGGAAAAGAATTTATAACTTTATTGAAAGACATCGAAGAAGGCTTAAATGCATGAGATGAACACGTGCGTGAACGGACTGTTTAGTATTTGAAGATGGCATTTCTTTCCAAAGCTACCTGTCCATTTGATGAGTCCCCATCAAAATCCCAACAGGGTTTTTTGTGGTAAACAACAAACTTTTTAAAATGTGAGTGGAAGTATAAAGGGGGAAGAGTAATGAGGACTCTCCCAAAGAAGCAGGTAAGTTTGGGGCACTGATGCTGTCTGCAAGGAAAAGAGGAAGCTACAGTGATTAAATCGTGTGATACTGGCACAGGGATAGAAATAAATATCTATTAGGAAAAGGATAGAATCTTCATTAAAAGATCCTGAGACAGTTGATTATCCATATGGAATAAAACTAGATTCTTTCCCCATACCTACCAAACGAATCAGTTCTAAATAGATCGAAACGTAAATATGAGAGGTACAAACTATAACACTTTGGAAGATAATGTGGGAGGATATCGTTTTTATTTACTTCAGAGAGGGAAACAGTTCTTAAGATACAAAATAGAAAGGAAATGATTCATAAATTGGGACTGACATTATGTTTAAAAATGACTGTTCCTCAGAAACAATAGAGTGAAAAGCTTTAAACAGTAGGAGCTGTTCACAAGTCGTAACTAACAGCAGGGTTAAAATACAAAAAATATAAAGAACTCTTACAAATCAATAAGAGAGGGGCATTCTAGTGTAACCCACGCCAAAGCCAGGAAAAGATATTTCACAGATGAAAAAACACAAATGGCCCATAAACATAGGAAAAAATGCCCAGTCTTCTTAGTAATCAGGGAATTGTAAGTTAAAAACCGCAATACTATTTATCACCCACCAGATTGGCAAATGTTAAAACGTTGGACAATAACCAGGGTTGGCCAGAATGTGGACGGTCGGCAAGTGTCTCACACAGCTGAGTGAAAACCAGCTCGCAGTGCCTAGTAAAACTGTGCATAACTTATGACCCAGTAATTCCACTCTTAGGAAATTCTTACACGTGGCCACCGAGAAAGTTCATAGCAGCATTCTGAATGAGGGGAAAAAATAGAAACCCAAACATTCATTAGCAGTGGACTGGATGTACAAATCACGATGTAATTCAGTAATGAGATAAAATCACGCAGTGAAAAATGGAATGAATTACAATTACATCTATCAACATGTGTGAATTGTTACAATATTTAGTGAAAGAAGCAAGTTGCAGAAAAAGTATATGTAAGTCCGTGTAGGTTTTAAACATACCAAGTGATTTGTATTATTTATGTCATAATTGCTAAAATAAGGAAGTGATTAATACAAAATCCAGGACACGTTAGGAGGAGAAGAACAGATGTGGTGGGAGTGGACCGTATTAGATAAGGGCCCACACTGAGGCTTCAAGTGTTCTGTTTCTCATGCAGAATAGTGGGTAGGTAGTATATATTTTATAACTTTTTAAACTACATATATTTTTATATGCGCTTTGATCTATTTTTTTAAAAATCGAAACCTGTAATATTTTTAAGAGACGGTAAGAAATATTTTGAAGTTAAGTGAGTAGATTAACATATTGAAAATGCACAAAAATGGAAAATTATCGCCTCTGAGTGTTTGGAGGAGATTTAATTTTCTAGGTAGGCTTCTCCAGGTGTCAGTTTCAGAGTCGGAGCGAGGGGAGAGGTGCTGAGCCTGCAGGGAGCTTAAATGAAGCGTGGGAGACCCCAGGCCCTAGGCCTGTGCTTTTGGTCCTCTCTTCTTCTCGTCCCTGTATATTTAGTGACTGACCGCCAAGTTCCAGGCATCGTCCCAGGACGCAGGTAGCCAGAAGGGTAATGTCCCCGTCCCCATCTGAGCACTCAGCAGCAGTTTTCAAGCTCTTGCTTATAGTCTTTGTTACTCTCAGCCTCCTAAACTTCCCTCTGCATCGAAATTCACTTCGGGTCTCTATCATACTTCACTCTTTGAGATCTTTTTGAGGAAATAATTTATTTGCATATGTAGATAACCTAATTGAATACCTATCTCTTAAAGTTTTCGGTTTGGTCCTAGCCCTTACTTAATATTCAAATTTCTTTGTATAGTGATTCTAATTTCTCCCTTCCCATCATACACAAAGCCTCTTTTGATGTACTCTTAAGTATTTGGGATTGACTTTGATGTATTGATTTTATCTTTATAGTTATATTATTGAGACTTGAAATTGGACCTAGTCGTAAACCTGGACGTCAAGCGGTGTTTTCAAAAGCACAACAAGCGTATTGTTAGAGAATCTTAGGTGGTGCAAAGGGAAACGTTTGTTATTTTAACAGTGATATAGTTATTTTAATGTTTATTATAAAATATACACATGGAACCTATGATTTCATGGCTGTTATTACTCAGGGTGCAGCTAAAGTAGTCTATGATAATCTGTCTCACATAGACTGCATGAATCAATGGCCCAGGTGGTTTTTAGATACAGCAAAAAAAAAAAATCATGACGTTAATACATGGGGTACAGATGTTGCGTTTAGTTGTAAAGGAGAATTAAGATATTCTCTGATGTCCTCTACCTGTACCATAACTCAAAAAATAAAGCGTATGTGGTTTGGTCAGGAGAAGGCAGTCTAGACAATTCATCTAGGCAGATAATATGTTCATCTAACATATTCTATTTAGGACAAGTTCTGGAAATACACAGATGAATAAACTGTAGATCCTACCCCTCAGACAGGAACACCAGTCTGAGAGAGAGAGAGGCGCATAAATTGAAAAGCGCGGTGTAGCGTGAAACGTGTAACAGTGGAACCATAAACATGGTAAATGGGTCGCTTGGCCAGGCGGGCTGTGACCCGTGAGGTGAGACTTGCGGGCGTCTTGAGAGACGAGCAGAAGGTAGAGAGCTAAGAGGGAACACGATGGGCTTCGTTCACCGAGCAGCTTGTCATTGGTGTGGTGGGAGGTGGGGGGTGAGGAGAGAGGAGGGAGCCAGCTTTGAAAGCTCTGGAATGTGGCGGCATTTATTCAGATCTTATTCTATAAATGATGATCGCCTGTGAAAACGTTAAAGCGAAAGACTGACATGTCTTGGGGTTGGTGATGATGGGTTGGAGGAGGAAGAATCAGAGCCATATTAGTCCTTGGGCAAAGGGACAATGGAGAGTAGTTGGGGAAGTTCAGAATTTCTGCTTTGTGTGATTTCATGTGATTTTCAGGAAATTAGATTACGTTTAGACTGTTCCCAGAATTTAATGTGTTGTAGGGGACAGTGGTTGGTGATTTGGAGCCAATATATGATGTTTCTGAAGAAATTGGTATTATTTCGTCATTATTATAAATAAGGTATTAACTAACTTTGCTTATATAGCCGTAAAAGGTTTTTGCTTATTGTTAAAATGTATGCAAGCAGCATATAAAAGTTAAGTGGATACATGGTATTGATGAGGTACACAGCTGCAAACAAGTTCTGTTTTCCAATTACAGTGCTATATATGGTAACACACTCCAGGAGCAGGAGAATGAAATATTTAAACTTTTTTTCAGTTAATATCCTGCCAAGAAAATCTCAGACGACAGTATTATTTTAAAGGGAATTGAGTAGACAACAAAATCAGTATCCTATAAAGAGCCCCCTGTAAATTGCGAATGTTCTATGTAACTTAATTGTGGCATATTGTTTACCTTCGTACATATTTACTATTAAGTCTTAAACTCAGTCGTCTTTAGGTTTGGCATGTATCATTCTACCTTCCAGAGAAGTGTGTCAGTATGCCAGCTTGATTTGTGCTTTCAGCATGTCATAACTAGAGTCACGGGTGTGATACCCACTGCTGTGTGTGTGAGTGCACTCATTTGCATCTGCGTCCATAGCCAGACCCTTAATACCAAATTTTCCGTCTCCCATTTATGTGGGAACATTCTCTTAGTATGCACGTTTTGGCATGCGGCTTAGCTAATTTGCTAACATTCAAAGTCATAAGCTGTCAGCATTATCTTAGCCTTTGAGTATTTTAGCCCCCCTTAATTTCTGACTTCGATTAGGGATTTAACTATAATATCTCACCCAAAACGATCCAGAAGCATCAAGGAGTTTAAGTAGAGTCACACAGAGCTGTTCGGAAGGAAAATTCACATTAACTTGATAATGTGACTACGTTCAGAGATGAGAGAGTAAGCACAGACATGAAGGGGACCACAAATGACCTTGGAACAAACAACCGTCGGTCCCTTTCTGCAGGACCCGTTAATGTTGATGATCATGAAGCTTAGTTTGTATTTGAGAAGATGTTTTCTACAGCTCTTGTCACTAAGTTATTTTGAAATTCTTTTTCATTCTTTTGAAATGTAACTCCCTATTTCCTTATTTTCTACTTTGACACAGAAATCCCCTGCAAAGAAGCTGAGCCATGCAATTAGTAAATCTTTGGGGTGTGTACCCACCAGAGAACCCCCGCATCCTGTTTTTCCCGAGCAACCAGAGAAACCACTTGACCTTGCAAATATAGTGTAAGTATATACCTGGATGTGGATGTGAATAAGATGGAAATGAAGACTTTGCTAAATTCTTTTGGATCAAAACCAAGTATCACCTAGCATGAACATTTAACCTTCTGATTTTTACTTCACTTTTGGGAAACTGAGACTTCAAACTTTCATCTCTTTAAATCACCATCAGTGTCTCCATGGAAACCTAGCTCCCGAGCCCCAAAGTCTAAGGAATATATAGCAGTCCCCAACAGAAGCATTAATCCTTTGAAGAGTAATTTTTGTGCTGGGTTTAGCAAAGTTGCCTTTCGTTGTATGTGTGTTCTTCCCTTCAATTAGTGGTAGTGATCATTTCTCCTCTACAACAGTAATGCCCATAGAGATTTTAAAAATAGTTTAGACAACATGGAAATGAAAATCAACCTGATATGCTCTTTGTATTGAGAGGAAATTAGGAAACATAAGGCTATGTAGAAACAAAATTGTATTTTCCACACACAACACACACACACACACACACATTTTAGTTGAATATCCATGCTAGAAAGCTAGGAGGACCAAAAAAGGTAGAGAAATAGAGAAAGAAGGAAAGTAAGGAGGAGGAGAAACAAGGAATAATAAGATTTTAGCCTCTTCTGTCTCTTCACCCTGAATTAAGTGATGATATTAAGTTTACTCTGCTGGATATAGTCGGTAGGTTTTTGATCATTAGTCTTTATCAAGTGTTTGAAAGTTTTTCTTTTGGAGTGGACATTCATTTTCTTTTACCTACCTGGTGGTAGGTGTTTTAACTAAATGATCTCTTAGCTTTCTTGACCTTTCTTATTTTCATTTAATAATTTTGAAAACTTTTATATTTATTCAAATTATACAAGCATGTGGATTAAAAATTCAGTGATACAGAAGAGCCTAAAATGAAGCACAACACACCCTCCCTTATTTCATTGTGTTTTGTCTGGATTTTAGATCGACTAGTGGTGACCTCTATCTCCAAATAATATATTTAGAGCCCCATTTATTGACTTAATCAGTTTTGGAAATTATTAAATAATTTTGTTTGTGGTATAAGGAACCAACCTTATTTATAACTACATGTCAATCCATAATTATATCACCATTTTTAAGTTAGTTAACTATAATTTTAAATAATATTCTTAAACTTTTATTTCTTATAATATCGTCTAATTTCCACTGTGTAAAATGAGAAAATTAGTACTTCTTTCTTCTCCTTTTTCCTCCTAACTTCTATCATCTCTACCATTACTTTTGTATTATCAAAACTGATCATATTTCTCTTCCCTTCTGTGACAATAACGAAATCATCTGAGATTTCTCAAGGGTTGCGTCTAAAAGTTGAAAACCAGGTACCAGCACTTCCAGTTAACGCCATTCGTGACGCAGTCAGTGTGCCGTGACTCTGTGTGTCCTGTGTAGTTCGTGTTGTGATCCCTGTGCCCTTCTCTCATCAGAGTGCAGTGGGAACTTTTCTTACACGTCATTGATAGCTCAAAATCATACCTGCTGACTTTATAACTGGATTGACTTCTGACTGTTGTTTTTCTTTCAGTTTCCCATTACTTTCTTCGAAAAAAAGTCCCTGTCTGCCCCAACATTGTAGTCTTTGTCTCTCTCTCTCTCTCTCTCTCTCTCACTCTCTCAATCTTTTTTTTTTTTTACCCCTTTCAAGTTCAGAAGATGGCCCTTTCACGTATGTCTTTAATTCATCTGGAATAGATTTTTGTGTATGGTGTGGTAGAGAATGTGCAATTCTCTTTCTTCCTTTACATTTGAATAATAACTTTTCTCAGAGCCATTTATTGGATAATCCATCATTTCCCCACTGACCTGCAATGCCACCATTGTCATAAAGGAAGTTTCCAGATAATACATGGTCTGGTTTCAGGGCTCTTTATTCTCTTCCTTTGGTTGAATTGTCTATGCCTATGCCGGTATCAGGCTATCTTATGATAAGGGCTTAAGTAATCTTTTTAAAGAGTATCTTGTCTTTTCTTTGCTCTTTTATGTAAATTTTAGATTTGGCTTATTGAGTTCCTCATAAAATTTTGTTGGATTTTGATTGGCCATTCATTGAATCTAAAGATCAGATTGAGAATTGACATCTTTATAATATTAAGTCTTTCATTCCATGAATGTGTTATATCTTTCCATTTATTTAAATATCTTTTTATGCCCTTCAGTAAATCTTTATAATTTTTCCTAGAATGGTCTTATATATGTTAGATTAATTCTTATATACTTTTTATGTGTTGTTGCTTTTTTTTGTACAGTTTTTTTTGTACAGTTTTTTTTGAGGTATAATTTACATGTAATAAAATGCACTCACTTTAAGTGTGCAGTTCGATGAGTTTTGGCAAGTGTATACAGTTGTGCACCTGGTCTCTTTTTTGAATTATGTGTCTTCACAGTTTGTTGCTGGTGTATGGAAATGCAAACTGGTTTTGTATTTTAATACAAAATACAAAATATCTGGTCATCTTGCTTAACTTGCTCGTTAATTCTAGTAATTTCTACTCAAATTCTCTTAGGTCGTCTATAAATAATTATATCACCTGCAACTAGTGATAGCTTCGTTTCCTCCTCCCACTCCTTATGCTTTTAAGCATTAATCATGTATTTTTTTCCCTTTGGTCTTATTATGCTGGCTAGAACCTCCAATGCAATATTGAACAGAAGTGGTTTATTTGGCATTCTTGTGTTATTACTAATCCCAAAGAGAGTGCTTTCAGCATTCATTTAGTATGGTATTTGATGTAGTCTTTGTAGAAACTGTTTATCAGGTAAAAGATGTTTCCTTTTATTATTAGTTTGCTAAGAGTGCATTCTTTTTGTCATGAGTGGATGTCAAATTTTATCAGACTTTTTCTGCATTAATTAAGATGATTGTATGAGTATATTCTATTAATGCAGTGAATTACATTGTTTTTTTAAACGACCTGCATTCTTGGAATAAATATAAATTGACTCTCCTTTTAATACACTGGTCGATTTCATTGCTAATATTTTGTTTAGATTTTGCCCGTGTTTATGAATTTTGTTATCCTATAATTTCCTTTGGCTTTTTGATTTTGTTTTGTTTTGTCTTATTTTTAGGACAGAGGTTGCCCAATTTGCTGTCTTCAAAAAGTTAGGAGCATTCTTTCTTTTTTATATTTTTGGGAAGAGATTTTTTAAGATTGAAATTATTTGCTCCTTAAATTTTTGGTAAAACTCACCAATGAAGCTATCTGTGCCTAAAGCCTTATTTTGGGGACGATTTTAATTTTTTCTATTTTGATTTATTTTTTTTAATGCCTATAGCACCTGGTATTCCTAGGTTGTCTCCCATCCAAGTACTAACCAGGCCAGACCCTGCTTAGCTTCCGAGATCAGACAAGATCGGGCACGTTCAGGGTGGCATAGCCATAGACGAGAAGATTTTTAATAGTTAATTTCATTTTAAAAAAAATTATAAGATTATTTTCATTTGTTATTTCTCTTTGAGTCATGTTGTAACATATTAGTATGAATTTCTCAGTTTCTTTTAAAATTTCAAGTATTGGCACAAAGTTCGTAATATTTTATCTGTAGTATATATGCTAATGTCTCTTTTTTCATTCCTAGTCTCATGTATTTATGGTTTTTTTCTCTGTTTTTTCTTTGAAAAATCTTGCCATAAGTTTGTCTAATCTATTGGACTTTCATTGGACCAACTTTTGCTTTTGATGATTCTTTTATTGTATGTGTTGTATTTTTCCAATTTTACTTATTTCCACCGTTGTCTTTATTATTTCTTTTGTTATGGTTTCTTTGACTTTATTTGGATACTCTTTTTCTAACTTCCTTAAAGATATGTTTAGCTCACTCATTTCAGGTTCTTTTCCCTAGAAGCACTTAAAGCTATTAATTTCCCTGAGCATTACCTGAGCAGTGTCTAAGTTTTGTTATGTAATTTTTTTATTGTTTAATCCTAAATATTTTCTAAGTTCTATTATGATTTCTTTGAGAAATATACTCTTAATTTCCAAATGTGTGGGGGTTTTCTAGTTGCCTTTTTGCTACTGATTTCTAAGTTAATTTCATTTCGCTCTGAAAATGGTCTGAATTATTCAGTTTTTTTTTCAAATTCGTTGAGCCATTCTTATTATCTAGCGTATGATCAACTCTTTATTCATTGAAGTAAGTTTGAAAACAACATGTATTATGCTTGTTTGGTGCAGAGCGTATAGTGAGTGACTGACTGTATGTCCATTAGGTCAAGTTAATTATATTGTTCAAATCTTCTATAATCTACTTCAAAATTATACATTTCATTTGGAAATTAAATTTTATTCTTACGTAATAACTGCCCTTATTCCTAATAATTCTATTTGCTCCCAAGTCTATTTTACGTGCTAGTATCATCTTTTCCTAGCTTTTGCTAGATATGTGCCAGGTATAACTTTCCCCTTCCTTTTACTTTCAACCCGTGTCCTTAAGTTTTCATTATGTTTCTTGTAAATTTTAAGCTGGATTTTAAAAATCCGACCTGAGAACCTGTCTTAAATGTATTATAATATTATCATTATAATTCGTCATTAATCATAATTCAAATTGATTTATATTATTATCGTTTTAAAAATGATCATTACTGGGATATTTGGACTTTTTCTACCATTTTATTTTGTGCTATTTATCGTATTTTTAAAAATTCAACTTTATTCACGTTTTCACTCTAGCCACCCTCTCTACCCATTCTCATCGGCCTTTTGTGTGTCTTTTTACTAATATATGTTCTTGAAACTAGGTATTGTCTTTTTAAAAAATTTATTTAAATGGTATTATGAACAACGTTTTACCCATCTATTCTGAACCCTGTGATGGGCACCTAGGCTGCATTCTGATCTCCGCCTGACATGTAATAATACTGCAGTAAACACCTTAGATGTTTCCCCAGTGGAACTGGGTAGGAATTCCTTTATATCCAGGATACAGCTGTTGGATCACAGGTTATGTATATCCTGATCAGAAGAAGTGTGCTGGGGAATCCAGTGGTTTAGTGTAGACTTTTAGTTAATGTCTCCATTTTATATCAGGCCCCATACCCCCACCTCTACCTCCTGTGCCTGAGTGCAAATACTGTCTGGTCAGTTTCCTTACAGAGTAACCTCTGGCTTCCTCCTGGGTCTGGAAAAGAGCAGTCAGATGGCTGTGTGGTGTTGGGAGTGGGGTGGAAGAGGTGACAGGTGCTCTGCTTCTTAGGCAGACTTTCAACCAATTAAAAGAATTTTAATGCAGCCCCTCACCCCTCTTTCAGAGGTACCAGGCATCTCTGATTTCTGAGCATTCCTTCAATGGCTCCACTTCTCTGGTCTCAGGGTGAATTTGACCCCAGGTCTCTTCTTCTCTATTTATTAAAAAAGCCTTCCTCATACCTGGTTTCTGTTAGAAATTTAAGTGGGAATTTAATCTAGGATTGACAGCTAAGGATTGGAACCTGAAGCTTTCTCTGAGTACAGAATAAAGTAGACATTCTCCCTTTAGATAATAAAAAGTCTGTCACCGAAGCAGTTTTATGCTGAGAGATTCTCCCTTTGAGCAAAAATGTTGCTAAGTGTTGCAGATGTAAACATTATAGTGAAGAAGAATAAAGTTAAAGAAAAGCTGATTTCTATCTCTTTGTGCCTACTAACACTTCTTATAAGCACATATTTTGTGTTGAGTAGTTTTTAAATATTTTTATATGGTTAAAAATAATACATGTCCATTGTAAAAACAGTCAGAAAAATAACAGTTATATAACCCTGTAACTTAAAGACAACTGTATTAACTTTTTAGTGTGTACACTTGCCTCCAGTCCTTGCCCAGGCATGTGTATTTTTATGTGGGGTATTACTGTTCGTATACCATTCTTCTAACTAAGCAGTATTTGAACATGTCTTTCTATGTCAGTTAACACAGTTTTACATTATTGGTTTAAATTGTGCTCATTATCCTATTTCATGAATATGTTATAATTTATATATGTAATATCTCTTCTAGAGCATTTAGGCTGCTTCTAATTTTTTCTTATTAAACAATGCTGCAGAAGACATTTTTGCAGTTTTTGTTCTGACCTGCACTAATGTCCAATTGGTTATTTGGTATAAGTTCCCAGAAGCTGACTTTGCTTGGACTTCGAGATGTACCTTTTAGGGCTTTTAATTCATATTGTCAAATAGACCTGCAGAAAGATTATATCTGATATATATAACAGCAGCTTCCTTAGACTTTCACCTGTTTGGGGTATTTTCAAACTTTTCAGTCTTTGGAAACGTGATAGATGAGAATGATTTCTAATCGTTATTTTTATTTGCATGTCTTTCCTTAGAAATAAAGCTACCTATTTTTTCATATATTTCTTAGCCATTTACATTTTGTCTTTTTCACCTTTTTTGATCAGTCTTCTCCTTACTAAATTAACCTGGGTTTTCTTTTCCTTATTGAAATAAGTAATTTTTTTGTCAAACATGCTGCAGAATTTTTCTGAATTCGTTAATGTCTCTTAACTTTATTTTTCTTACTCTAAAAGAAGATTTGTTAAATTTTTTTCCTCATGGTTTCTGGCTTCCCTTTCATATTTAAAAATAATGTTCTCACCTCAAGATTATAAAAATGCCTCTGTCTAAAAAATATTCTTGTTTCTGGATTTCGTGTGTGTGTGTGTGTGCGTGTGTGCGTGTGTGTGTGTTGTCTGATACCAGATAGGCTTTAAGTTTATTTTTCCAGTTGGGTAGCCATTGTTCCCAGCTCTATTATTTTCCTGCTGATTTTGTTGCACTTTTAATTTTTCCTTCCTTTTAGCAATTGATACTCAACTTTGAAGTTCTGAGAAATTATATAAATCACATATTTGTCCTATATATGTGAAGTAATTCTCTAACAAGATGCGTTTACCTTATGGCCTGTCTTTATCTTATTGGAAGGCTGAGAAAGACTTCTGTGAAGAGTAACAAGCACAGTGACACCTAAAAGATGCACAGGGCGTAGGCACGTGCGAGGCAGAGGGAGGAGCCTTCCCAGCAGATGGGAAGCTGGAGCAGAGGGCTGGGGGAAGGACGCAGAGGTACACAAAGATCTCCTGAGATCTTGGACGTTTTCCCAAACTGAAGAGTTTTAGATAGGAGAGGGACATGTTGAATTTCGCATTAAGAATAAAATCACTGCTACTGTGTAGAAATAGGGAATAGGACAAGGGTGAAAAAGAAGAGGCCAGCTTGTGTTTTTCCTTTTTTTTTTTTTTTCCCATTGACCCACTGACATGATGGTAGTTTGAACAATCATGGTAGTAATGGAGATGGAGGAAAGTTTCTAAACATAAAAAAATCTTAGGTTTTATCATCGTCGCATACCCAGAAATCAAATTAAAACCCCAATGGAGGGTTGTGACGGAATTGAAACTCAGTGCGAGATAAAGTATATTGTAATATTAACTGCTTATATTTCATTATTGACAGAGTAGAGATTTATTTTATTTAGATCCTCACAAAATTGAGACTCAAGTGTTGCTGTTATTTATCGAGCACCATAGTGTTCCGAGCCCTTTGCTCACCTCCTCCTTAACCCTCACCGCAGCCTTTGCAGTATAAATGTCATTAACCAAAACAGATTAGGAAACAGTTTTGGTGAGGTTGAATGACCTGCCCAAGGGCACACAGCTTTAGTTGATGGAGTTGGGACTAGCGTCCAGGGCTCCTGGCTCCATGCCCAGCCTCCTTTCCAGTGCCCCTCGGTGTCCTAACATGCCGACCCAGATAAAATTATTAGAGAAGCATACAGTACTGGAGCCACTGTTTGAATCCCGTGGTTAGTTTTAGAATCGAGAGAACAGTGAATAGCGGTAACTTGGGCAGCTGAAAAATAGAAGTGTGAAATGGTAGAAGAGAAACTAGATTAAAAATAAGACATATTCGTTTGCTTTTCTGTAAAACTGGTGATAAGAAAACAACTTAATTAACTCAGGTACTGTTTAAAGGTAATGTGTCTAAAAGCGCTTCTAAGAAGTTAGCAATACGATATTCTAAACTTTTAAAGTCTTTTCCTCAGAATAAGGTAAATCATACACACAAAAATGTCAATTCACGAAGGCTGGGACTCTTGTTATTCACTGAGCTCCCAGTGCCTAAAATAGAGCTCAAAGCATGGTAGGCACTTAAAATACATTGAATGAATGAATGACACTAAACATGCTTTATATGAGCAGACATATGGCCTACCCACCCACCCTTTTATGTGTTTTGTGTTTTGCTTCAGAAAATACAGGTCGCGTACCTGTAGTAACTAAAGTCTCCACTAGGTGTCAGGCATATTTCCTTGATTGGCTCATTGTGTTCCTTTTTTGGTGAGTTGAGAACGTTAAGTAAACAAGGTTTTTCAAGTATATCTCAAACAAAACCAATTCACTTATCATCAGCACTCCAGCAGCTTTTCTTTCTTCTGAGTCTCTGAGATCAATTAAAACACCATTTTAATAAAACTTCTAACTCTTGCTATCTCTGATAGAATTTCTGCTAGCCTAATTTCCAGCAATTTGCTGTTGCTTAGAATCTAATTATCTAACCACAGAGTCTTTATATCTAATTTCTTTAATTAGTGGTTAATCACCATTACATTTCAGTTTATGTTATTATTTTTGAAAAAAACTTACTGATGTTGGGTTACTGTACTTTTTGGTATGAATTCCATCAAGGAAGAGCATGGCCAGAGTCCCATTGGACACACCTGTGACCAATCTAGTCTTTTAAACAGAGTTCAGCAAAGTACATCCCACTGGTTAAATACAGCCTGTCACCTCTCCGTGCATGGCCCATGACCTAGGAATGATTCTTATATTTTTAAATGGTTAAAGGGAAATGAGAACAACATTTTGTGAAGTGAAAAGAGGATATTTTGTGAACATTATAGGAAATTCAAATTTTAATGTCTGTAGGTAAAATTTTATTGGAATACAGCCATACTTTTTCATTTATGTGTTGTCTATGTCTGCTTTCAGGCTACAGTGTCAAAATTGAGTCTTTGTGACTAAGATTATATGACACTCAAAACCTAAACAATTTACTGTCTGGCTCTTCATAGAAAAAGTTTTCCAACTCCTACTCTTAGGGAAAGATTGATTAAAAACTACAAATTTAGGGCACTTTTTGCTTCTAGATTTTTTTTTTTCCAAATGCTCATCTTCTTTGATGGCCAGGTTGCTCTATCCACCCAAGGGTGAAGGTTAATTAGTAACTTCTCCTGAAGCATTTGGATATAATTTGTTAACTAGGAACTAGACCGCTCTGTTATTGTTTCTCACCATCTCTGCATATATATGCATGTAGCATGTTTGAACAGCCAAGCCAGCCAGTGTCCTCTATACAGTGCATCAAAACAGAATTAACCTAGATATTAAGTCAATACTATTATTTAAATTATACTATAATTATAAAATTATAATGAAAATAGTACTTTTACGTGGCTCTTGTTCTTTTTTAACTGCTCTCCTGTTTAATACTTACCTATGCATAACTTTGATCAAAATATGTTTGTCCTCTATTGTTTTATTTCTATACCAACCTCAGATTTTTTTTTTAACTTTAGACAGCTGTGCTCGAAACATCTGATGCTTTCAGTGTTTGTGAACTTTTTAGTACTATAACAGGAAAATTCTGCCTGTTTTCTTCTTATTCATAATGACGTTAAGTAGATCAGTAGAAATTCACTAGACCACTAATAGTGTAAGACCATTTCAACCCCATGAAAACAACAGGTCTAACTTCTTGTTTATGTGGTTTTGTTAATAAAACACATTTTTGTGATGCTGTTTTTGAAATGATGATGACTCTGGAGTTGGAAATGGCTTTTGTGACAAAGGTGGTTCTGGCTAATTGTCACAAGTCAAACCGAAGGCCTCATTGTTTGCAACTTTTTTTAAATAAGTCATTTTTTTTTCAGAGAGTTATTAACTGGCATTACTGTATTCCCAAACTGTGGGATGTTATAGAATTTATAATATTGATAAATGGGTCTGGATTGAAACTGCCGTCTTCCCACAAGTATTTGCTGACGTGTGTTGTGACTGGGTTCTGTGCTGCTTGGTGCTGAGGGTAGAGTCTTGTTTGAGGAGGCTGACGAGATGGTACTTTCCTCCAGATCACTAGGTGAATCTGATGTCCTAGTCACTTGAAGGAAATATCAGATTCATTCTGGGTGTCTTGGTCTCCTGAAACCAAACCCGTCTCGGAAGGTTATAATTTTGAACTGTTTCCAACAAGTAAGTATTACACTCTGACTCTTAGATCATAGCTTATAAGATATTAATTCTGTCTGACATTTTACTGTAAAAATTTTGAAAAACCTAGCCACGATGACATAATGTACTCACCAGTGGACCATCAGACACCTAAACTTCCAGGTCTATCTAATTTGACCTTTTGAGACAAGAAAAGCTGTTTTTTATAACTCTTGTTCCGACACCCTGGAATGTGAAGGCTCTATAGCTCTTAGATCGCAACTCATCTGATACAAATTTTGTCTTGTATTTCGCTGAGATGATTTTGAAAACCTAGCAGCTGAGTAATACAAGGTTCTCCGAGAGCCTTGAGCTTTGCTTGCTCCCACTTCGGGTGTTGTCTGTGTTTTGCTCCTTTTCAGACTGAAGGTCACAGATAATAATTTTCTTCCAGACTTAGGTCACCTGCTGGCCCTGGAAGTATGTCTGTCTAAAAAGAAAGATGGAGCTGATACCAAGGGTCATGTGTCATGTAAGATAGTCTTAAGTATAGGATATGATTTTTGCCTGAACTTCGGAGTGTGTGTGTGTGTGTGAGAAAGGGGGGTGGGTCACGTGACCAGCAAATGTGGTGATTGATTATGAAGCAGTACGGAGAAACAGCATTATTTGATCAATAAAACTCAAGGTTTAATCCTCGAAAGGTGATTGTTTATAAGTGGCTGTGACTTTGGTTTGCCGAGTTTTACCCCTTGGGATTTTTCTCACTCTGTTTCTCACTGCGCTGCCACAAAGCATTCTGCTTTTAAACTCCAAATCTGCATGGCTCAAATACCATCCCTTGGTTTTCTTTTCTTTTTTTTTTTTTATTGTGGTAAAATACACATAAAATATAACCACTTTCAGCTGTACAACTTAATAGTGTAAAACATATTTACATTGTTGTGAAATTGATCTCCAAAATTTTCTCAACTTGCAAATCTGAAACAACATATTCATTAATGTCAACTTCCCTTTTACCACAAGCCCCTGGTACCCACCATTCCACTTTCTGTTTGTATTAATTTGAATATTTTAGATGCCTTATGTAAGTGAAATCATGTATTTTTTGTCTTATTTCCCTTAGCATAATGTCCTCAGGGTTCATCCATGTTGTAACATGTGTCAGGATTTATTTCCTCTTTATGACTGAATAATATTCCATTGTGTGTCTATAACATTATGTTTGTCCATTCCTTTCTCAGTGGACAGTTGGTTTGCTCCTGCCTTTTGGCTGTTCTGAATAATACTGCTATGGAGATTATTATGTACAAATATCTCTTGGAGACCCTATATTTTTGTTTTGTTTGTATTTCTAGGACTCACCCTGATGGGTGTGATGCAATATTTCATTGTGGTTTTGATTTGTCTTTTCTTTCTTTAAACAGTTTCCTCGAGGTATAAGTTGTATACCGTAAGACTACCTCATTGTGACAGTTAAATGATTTTTGGTAAATTTATATAGTTTTGCATCCATTACCACCATCCAGTTTGGAACATTTTCATCATCCAAAAAAGTTCCCTGGTACCCATTTGTAGTCAGTCCCGGCTCCCACCTTTGGCCCCAAGGCAACCACTGATGTACTTCCTGTTTCTATTGTTTTGCCTTTTCTAGAGATTTCATATAAACAGAATAGTATAATATGTAGTCTTTTGTTTCTGGCTTTTTCATTTAGCATAATGTTTTTGAGGCTTATCCATGTTGTAGCAAGTATCAACAGTTCATCCCTTTTTTCAATGCTGAAAATACCCCATTGTACGACTAGAGCACATTTTTTTTATTCCTTCAATTGATGGACAGTTGGCACATTTCCAGTTTTTGACTATTATGAAAAACGCTGCCATGAACATTTGTGTCTTTGTGTGGACATATGTTTTCATTTCTCTTGGGTGGATATCTAGGAGTAGAATTGCTGGGTCATATAGGGTAAGTGTATGTTTAACTTTTATAGAAACTGCCGGACTGTTTTCGAAAATGACTGTACCATGTTACAGTCCCATGAGCCATACACAAGAGTTCCAATTTCTTCCTGTCGTCATCAGTGCTCGGTATATTGTTATTCTTTTGGATTATAGCCATTCTAGTTAGTGCGTCAAGGTATCTTATCCAGGTTTTCATTTGCATTTCTCCACTGATCAGTGATGTTTTAGCACCTTTTCGTGTACTTATAAGCCATTCACATATCTTCTTTGGTATTATTATCTATTTAGAGCTTTTCACCACTTACCAAAATACTTAAATAATCTATTTTAGAAGAATTTTATTAAATTTACAGAAATTTTGCGAAGATAGGACAATTCCCACACACCCTGCACTTTTTCGCCTGTTGTTGACGTTTTACAAGTGAACCAATATTGATATTATTATTAACTCAGTTCTGTACTTCACTGGGATTTTATCAGTATTATGCTATGTGAAATAAGTCAGAGAAAGACAAACAACTGTATCGTTACTTATATGTGGAATATGAAGAAAACCAACACAAACAACAAACAAACAAAGCAGAACAAAGCTCCTAGATACAGACAACAGATTGGTGGTTACCAGGGGAGAAATGAGGTTGAGGTTGGGGTAGAACGGGTAAAGGGGTCAGCTGTATGGTGAAGGATGGAAACGAGACTTTGGGTAATCCCTTTGTAGTGTGTACAGATACTATACTGAATTATAATGTTGTACACCTGAAACGTTTATGATTTATATACCAGTTTTACCTCAATTATTTTTAAAAAATGGAAAAAAAATTGGGTTGGAAGCCATGATCTTCCAGTTCATTATGATTACCTTTTAAAAAGTCCTTAAAAAGTAATTATTCTTAATATTGGAGAAATCTGTTTTTCTTCGAGCTTCATTTGTTCCCTAGCCAAACCTAGGGTATACCTATAAAGTGATTTCATGCAAACATCAAGCCTCAGAATTGTATTCATTGAGTGGAATTTCTTAATAGGATGTATATCCTGTGATCGGGTTGCAATTTAGAATAATCTGACTATTTTTTAGCACCATTATAGGTTTTCATATTGCCCACTTTTGATTAGTGCCTGAATTTAGCACCTAATAAATTAGCCCTTTTCATTCTTCTTAAACCTCAAATCTGTTGACATATTTCTACCAAATTAATCTTCTTGAATCACTGCCTTTGTCATATTACTTCCCTATTTAAAAATCTACCAGACTCCATTGCCTACAGAATTAAGGAGGCACTCCTCATGCTGGAATTCAAAGTCCTGTGTAATCGAGACCCACCTTACTTTTTGAATCTTATCTTCTGCTGCTAAATTTATGCAGTACAAAGCCTCTGCTTTGGTTAGACCTGCCTGCTTTCTCCCTTTTAAAACTTTATATCCCTCCATGTCCCTCTGATATCCTAGCTCAACTACCCCATTTCCTGAATGCCATTCTTATCTCTTTCAGGGCCAGATATCTAAACAATTTTTCTAAACACCCTCCGTATGCTTGAAAAGATTCTCAGATTATTGAGTGTGATGTTCCCTATATTCCCATTAGAGCAAGCTTATTAATTGTGTGTGTAGAAAAGATTAAATTTAATTTAAAAAATAAAAATACATTAAGTGATTATAGATGCAAATGCCAGCTGGCTTAATATTATGGGAGCAGCTTGTGGTAAAGTTTGCATTGAGAACATTAGATACAGAGGACTCATTCCTAAGCAGTTTGGACAGAAATAACCACAATCCACTCTGAGAACTGTGTGATGACTCAGAGAGCCTGTAGTGATGACAGAGATACTGATGTCAAAATGTAGTTTGGATGGAATTGAGTCACGGAAGTGAAATAAAGTTACAGTTCTAATTTATTGTGATCTTAAATGTGATAAATAGCAGTGGGAGGAAGGAGAGAAATAGGATAAGCAGAAATACAAATGGCAGCAAGCTTTTCATATATATTTTTCTTTTTTAAAAATAGGGGAAGCAACCCCAAATGTAAGTTGAATTTTCCAGGAAAAGACCTCCAAAAAACTAACTCGAACAATGTAAACCTTTAAATGGAGCAAGTCACATGTCTTGTTGATGTGGGTACCCTGGGGTAAGTTACAAATGGAAAAGTACTGGTGCATCCAAGAGGTTAATATCTTTGAAATGAAAAATGCCCTTGACCCCTCCTAGCACATCATCAAAGTCACTTTCAGCCCACAGTCTACAGCAGCGTTCTTTAGCTTTCTGTGACTGTCCATTTGTCATTTTTACATGGAGTCAGGGGAGAATTGGTGAAGACTTTGAGTGGAGTAGCTGTGAGAATACTGTGGTCGGCTGGCTCTACTTCTACTCTGGGCACTCCAACATACAAGGAGAACAGAGACGTGGGGTGTGGCTGGAGCTCAAAGCAGTGACAGGTATACTGATTAGATAGCTACTTGAAAGGCCTTCATATCTGTTACTCAATTCCACACAGTGTTTAGACTCAGAAACTTTCCAAAGCCACTAATTTCAGATATTCATTAGGAAATTCTGTGTGACTAGAAAGAGTAATGGATAATTTATGATTATTCTTGAACCTAGGAACACAAAGCAAACTAGCCTACTTTGAAAGGTTTGTAGTAAGTTTGAAAGTATGTATCCTCCAACTTTGTCCTTTTGGAAGTTGGTTTTGGCTATTTTCTGTTTCTTGCATTTCCATATGAATTTGGGATCAACTTGTCAGGTTCTGCAAAAAAGATGGCTGTGATTTTATAGGGATTTCATTTAAACTGTAGATCAATTTAGGATGTTAATCATTATCTCAACAATATTGGCTTCAGGTTTATGAACATGGAATGTCTTTCCACTTATTTAGATCTTCTTTAATGTCTTTCAGTGATGTTTTATAGTTTTCAGTATATAAGTCTTGTATTTTCTTGGACTGAATTTATTCCTAAGCATTTTATTCTTTTTGATGCTAATGTAAATTAAATTATTTTCCTAATTTCATTTTGAGATTGTTCATTACTAGTTTGTAGGAATATAGCTGATATTTTTATGTTGAACTTGTGTCCTACAACTTTATCGAACTTGTTTTTTAGCTCTAGGGTTTTCTATATACAAGATCATGTCACTGCAAATAAACATAGGTTTGCTGTTTTCTTTACAATTTGGATATCATTTATTTCTTTTTCTTGCCTCATTGTTGTACACCCTCACTACTGAATGATAATTTGCCTGGATTTAGAATCTAGCAAAAGTCGTTTTCCCTTTATTCTTTGAAGATGTCATGCCTCTATTATTTTGTAACTAGTTTCGTTGATAACAATCTGATCCTCCTTCCTTTCTGTTGAATTTCTCATATTTCTCTCAACTCTTAGAGTTTTCTAGTGCTCCTGAGTAGAAGCAAGTATTTTTTTAATTAAATTTATTGGGGTGATATTGCTTAATAAAATTATATAGATTTCAAGTGTATAATTCAGTGGTACATCATCTGTATATTGCATCGTGTGTTCACCACCTCATGTCAAATCTCCTTTTGTCACCATATCTGTGACCCCTTTACCCTTATCTACACGCCCCCTCCCCTCTTTCGCTCTGCTAACCACCAAACTTTTGCTAGTGTCTATGAGTTTGTCTTATTCGTTTGGTGCTTTCAGTTTTGTATCTACTATATACGTGAAATCAGATGGTTCTCAACTTTTTCTGTGTAACTTATTTTGCTTAGCGTGATCATCTCAGGATCCATCCACGTTGTCACCAATGGTAGTATTTCACCCTTTCTTATGGCTGAGTAATATTTTATTGAATACATGTATCACGTCTTCTTTATTCAGTCATCTGTCCAAGGATACTTTGATTGTTTCCATATCTTGGCCACCTTGAATAATACTGCATCGGGGTGCATATATCTTTATAGATAAATGTTTTCCAATTTGGGGGGGGGGGATATATACCCAGAAGAGGGATTGCTGGGTCATATGGTTATTCTATTCTTAATTTTTCATGGAACCTCAATGCTGTTTTCCATAGTGGCTGTACTAATTTTCTTTATAACATTGGTAACCTGAAATTTTACTGTAATCTGACTGGATGTGAGCTTTTTTTTTTTTTAATTCTATTTGTTTTAATACTCAGAGGATTCTTACTTTCTATAGGCTCATGTCTCCCATCAGTTCTGAAAAATTCTCAGCCATTATCTGTTTCACATACTATGGCCTTTGCTTCGTTCCCTTTGGTCTCTCTGGAACTCTGAGATATAAATTTTAAACCAGGATTTAGCTTTTGCATTTCTTAACTTAAAAAAAAAAATGTACCATCATCAATCTTTCGTTCTATTCGGTCTTGTATTCAGCCTATCCGTGGAGTTTTTTTAAAACTCAATAATTAGGATTTTCATTTTTTAAATCCCTAATTAGTTATTTTTCAGAACATTTTGTGGTTGCTATTCTGCCCTGTAGGTATCTGTGGATAGTAAATATACTTGTTTTAAAGACCTTTACAGACGCTTCGTTTTCTCTGGGCTTGGGAGGTTGAGCGGGCAGGTATTTCAGTTCTCGTCTTCTCACAGGCAGCCTGCAGGCCTTGTCTTTGGCTCATGGCAGCTCAGCCCAGCCTTTGCTCAAACAATGGCTTCTTGTTTATTTTCTTCCTTGGGGGAAATTATTTTTTTAGGCTTAAAGAGAGTTTCCTGTGTGTGTGTGTGTGTGTGTGTGTGTGTGTGTGTGTTCCAGCTATGCACATACCAATTTATGTCTGTAAATCATTTTCCTTTGGTCCGGGAGGGCGAGCTCTCAGCATGCGCTCAGTGTGCCATCTTGAACCAGAAGTCCCTCGACTGCTCTTTCAGCCGATTTAACATTCACGTCGCTGCTCCATCTCCGAGGGCTCTGTGTGACTTTGTTGACAGAGCCTGTGATACACATCCAATGAAAGGATGTGTTTTCTTTATTCCCTTGGCAAACTCCCTAACGTATTAGGGGATTTAAAATTACTTTGAGATTCTTTTGACCCAGAAATTAAATACCAGGACTCATTTAACAGGCATGTTTGGCCTGGTGCATTTAATACATACAAGAAGTACTGCTGCTTGCGTGTATTCAGCTGTACTCCTGAGAATCTTATTCAGCCGTCGTTACCCCTCCCACTCGAGTTTTGGCCAACCCAAATGGCCTGTTAGCTATCCTTCTTTGAACTCCTTGTTAAAGACTTTTTTTTTTTTTCATTTAAAATTAAGTTCAGGTAAATCCTTCACCAGTTTGCACTTTTAAGTAGAATGGAAAATAAAGTTATAAAATTTCATTATTGAATAAATATCCGTTGAGCACCCACTGTGTGCCAGTTGCAATGTCAGGCACGTAGTGTGAACGCAGTGGTGGAATCGACCCTGTGGCCCTACTCTCTTGAAGCTTATAGCCCCGTGAGTGAGACCAATCGAAAAGTAAACACTAATCATATGTAATTGCAAACTGTGATAAGGACCAGAAAAGAAAAGAACGGGATACGATGAGTGAGTATAGCAGAGACTTCTCATTTAACCCTGTCGTAAGGGAAGGGGTTTTCAAACTTTTTAAAACAGCGGTGCAACATTTTGCTTTCTGGAGTGTCACGTGGAGTAGAAGTGGAGCTGCTCCGATGGAAACGGGGTGGGGGCCTGAGCCCCTCGCTCTTGTCTGTGGTTACTGAAGCAACTCGTGGAATCTTTTGATGCTCGGGGACAACATGTGAAAACCACTGTTCTAGAACCAGCCCCTTCATTTCACAGATCAATTTAGCTGAGGTACAAAGGGCTTCATTGTCCAGGTCACGTAAACTGCTTAGTACCAGAATTGGAACAAGAACCCAGTTCTCCCAAACTGGTGTTCTTTCCACTCTCCACTGCCTCTTCTTCCCCTTTGATGTGTTTTTATTATAAAATTAAGGTGTGTCAACCTCAAGCATTCTGTAGGTTTTTTCCCCCTGAAGTTAATTTTACCCATTATTGTTCACATTGCCCTTGACATTCTGTGCTGTACTTCCTCTTGTATATCTTTAGAGTGTATAGCCTTGAGAGCCCCTATTTTGTTTTTATTATATTTCTGATATGTCATATAAATCAACTCTTTCATTTTCTGCCAAGCTTTCTAACACCTGCATCCATTTTATTCTTTAGGTTTTTTGTTATTGATGTCGAAGTGTTTCTATTAACTAGTTAGCTGTCTGATTTGTTGGGTTGTCTTTTTTTTCACTTATTTATCTAAGCAAAGGGAAGAATTCCTTTGCAGGCATTTAGATTGTTAGTCCGGCTTTCACTTTGACTCTCTCTGTTTTCATTTTGCTTTTGCTTTACTGTGGCAGGAAAGTCCACGGCCCACGTGTGACTAGGGTAGCATATTTGCGTAGAATATTTAGGGAGTGTAAGGCAGTAGTGAAGAGTAAGTCAGAAAGACAGAGGCTGTCATGTGTGTAGGCAGTGACCGTCAAGAGGAAGACATTTGTCCTGATTTGGGAGACTGAGAGAGAGCTGATGATTTGGGGCAAGATGATGACTTAAGAGCCATGCTTAGGAAAGTGATGATAGCCGTAAGAATTTAGATGGGTGACAACTGGAAGGTTCTCTGGACACCCATGGACTAATAGAGAACTTAGAATATTTAAGTTACACTAGCCAAATACGGACTGAAATGTGATGATGGCAGTGGAGATGAGACCAGGAGCAGATCGATCGGAGAGCTATTGACTGGATGAAATAGATAAGAGGCCACAGGATGACTCTGAGTGTCAGGGACGGTCTCATCATGTGAATGCCTAGCTAGAGTTGTCCCTGAGAGTCAGTTCAGCAGCTCACACTGTGCACCTATCTGCTTAAGCTGCCCTCTGATGAGCTGCCTTTCTGAATTAAGGAGCTCTTTGCAGTAAAGGGGGTGACAGACACCACTGTCCTATTTTTTTTTTCACTCTACTTGCATTTCCATTAACTCCTCTTCAACCAAACAAAAATCAAGCCTTACTAATTCTCCCTACCTCCCAGTCACTGCCTACCTAGATCACTTGGCAGACACAGTACTGCAGGCTGTTGTTCTTATCAAGCCAGGTTGGCAAATTAGGAAAAGCCCTGGGAAAAGAGGTTGGAGGGATGCTCCTTCAAGTCCGCCGTCAGAACGGAATAAGCTGAGTGGGTTAATTGGGCCACTGGATTCTATTGCAAGAGGGTGTGTTTCATTTTTTAAGTTTCTAAGGATGATTCCTCCTCTGCTGCTTCTGCCTTCCTGCTTCATTGGCTTGCATTCGACTTCTTGGTGGACTTGCTGATGGAATGCCGACGTGTGTTTGCCTTCTAATGAATTTCTTCTCTTATACCTGCTCTTTCCCAAAAATGCTCTGTGGGATTAAACTACCTTGTAGAGAAGACTCTTCGTTCACGCGATTGCTCCGTTTCCTTAGAGACAGTAGCAGTGAAATGCATTAGATGCCAGATCCATAGAGGAAGAAGAAGCATTTGCTGCAGAATGTGAAGGTTCGATAGTTTTTCCTTGCCTTTGTATTTTTGCTGCTTGAGCTGCTGGCGCTAATGATGACTGTGTTTATTTTCAGCAGGATGCTAGAGTCTCTGGAACTTTCCAGGCAGTTATTATGAAAAGGGGGAGCCAACTGTGTCTTGTTCTGTCTGGGTAATCGTAAAAAACATGAGAGCCAGTCTGCTATGATAATGTACTTGTTTTGCATTTTTTTAAAACAGATTTTCAGTAATGACCGTGTGAACAGGTCAGGAAATGACATTGCATTATGCATTTTATTGAGCAGTTAACTTGTCGAAGTGTTTAAGCTGTCATCTTTTCTCATCTTTCTAGACATACGAAAATCAAAGTCTATACAGAGTATTGACAAGTTCCTTTCTAAGTTTAATGAACAAGGAGAATAAAGGAGGGATTCATCGTGGGAAGGTTTTTTAAAATAAAATAGTACATTTCTGTTCATTTTTATTATCTGTTTTGCAAGACACTTTGCCTGCTTTTTTCAACTGAGGTGATATTACTAATAATTGTAATACTGCTTCATTTCACAGTTCTGTCCTTAGCTAGAGCCAGATACCTGGGTTCCTCTGAGCATCTCTAGCTACTGTCTGGTGGTGAAAGTTTCTGTACAAGAATGTTTGTGGTAAACCTTTCCTTCCTGAGAAATGTTTCATTGTAAGTCTTATACCACAAATAGCTCTGTTTAACTGTGAGAATTAGAAATTGAGGCACGTTTGTCTGTTGATTAGGTGTTCTTTACATTCACGAATGAGTTGCAAATGTCAGATTAATCGCTGTTGGAAATTTTAAATCTTTCTTGTTGGTTAATTGATTGTAAATGACCAATAAAGTAAAATATACTTCCTTAGAAGTCAGAGAAACCTCATTGTCTGTGTAACATGTTATTATACTGTTTGCAGTACCATATGGGGTTTGTTGTTTTTTAACCTTTATGTTTCCAAAAGGCAGTTTTGTTTGTTTAACTTTTTTTCTTTGGCAGATAACGATGGCACCCAATGGAAAAAACAGGAGATAGTTGGTCTGGTGCATAGAAATAAATAAATAGCAAAACATCACACTGCTCAAAGAGGATAAAAATGACCACAGTTGTTCATAAACTGTTGTCTAGAGGTGGGGTGCTCTTTGAGAGATGATAGATTATCAACATTAAAGGGAATCTCAGAATCTGCCCTCCTAATATTTTCCAGAGCTACAGTGTCTCATTGTTATAGCTTGTAAAGTTCCCGTATATCTCTTTATCATAATGGAATAATTCGATAAGCTGGCTTCTTATTAGATCATATTCATTTCAATATGAGGATCTGTGAATAGATTACTAAATTGATAGAGGGCAGTGACTAAGAAGGGGGAAACGATGCTCAAGAGAGAAACACCTTTGTCTAAAGCAGTGTTCACACATGGGCTGATCACCCAGCAGAGATCCAGAAGTGCCTGGATCCTGGACCCTGCCATTTGACACTTTTATTTTTATGAAGAAAGTTAATCTTTAAGTAAAGTGACTATCTTGTTGATTTGCCTGTAACCTTTTTTTCTGGGAACAATATCCTCCTCTTTGAAAAACTTGTCTTCCCTCAACCCTCACCATATTTTAGGAGGACTGCTTAGTTCAAAGTGTCTACCACAGTGGGCAGATGACTCGAGGAGGTTCATCTTGAGTGGTTCCTGGGAATTTCAGATTGGAATGAGGAAGAGGTTTTGTTCTTCATTGTTAAAGCTACAGTCTGTTAGGCAGAAGTGTTTCTTGTTTAAACGTATAGACTGTGAGATGTGTATAGGCTCTGACCCAAAATAAGATCTCACCACAATAACAGCCAGTGTCCTAATGATGCTCTATGGTCCTGGAAGCCAGCTGCACCCTCGCCCTTCATGAAGCTTTGTTGTGACTTTAGTTATAATACTGAGTAAATTTCTCTTTCTTCTTTTTTTCTTAAGCTACTTCAAGTTAGACTTGAAGCCAATGGCCAAAGTAGGGAAGTCTTTCTCAACTTGAGAATTTATTCTTGCCTGAGAACTCTAATCTGAAAGGTCATTTGGACAATACAGAGATGCTGGGTTAAGATGGTGAGTCTGTGGATTTTGATCCATCGTAGCTTTTGAAACCAGGTAAAAGTTGAGTTCCAATATTGGTTCTGCCACTACTAGTGTTATGACCTTGACTGTGTTAATTTTCCTCTTTGACCTTTATATCTTTATTTGTAAAATAAGAATGCCATCATGGGTAGTAGCAAGAATTCGGATAATGTGTCTGAGGATCTAGCTCAATGCGAACGCCGTGCTTAGAGTCAACAGATGTTAATGCATTACCCCTTCTCTCCCAACCCTCACCAGTGTTCTGAGACTAAAGAAATATATGTCAAATACAGAGCCAGTCTTGTCCAGGCGTACCTGGGAGATAATGCAGGTTCCATTCCAGACCACCGCAATAAAGCGAGTCATGATCTTTTTGCTGGTGGAGAGTCTTGCCTTCACTTTGTAAAAAATGCAACACCCATGAGGAACAATAAAGTGAAGCTCAATAGAATGAGCTAATCCTGTAACTGTTAACTGTGGAGGGTTTTCCATATTATTTTGTTGACCTGGTCTTTGATTTGTGGTTTGAAATAAATTGTAGTCTTCAGTATAAGTGATTTAACATATTTTTGGTTGTAAATGATATTTGTCAAATCGGATTGACCTACAATTGCAATATGTTAAGCTAAAGCTTAAATGCCTGTTGTTGAGATGACTAATGATTTTTGAGGACTGATTGGATTATAAACTTCTTATGGACAGGGACATCAAGCTTCAGCTTGTTTTTGTCTTTTTTTTTTTTTTTTTTTTTTACCCCTCAGAGCCCCTAACAGTTCTAGGCATGCATAAGCCATGGGTTTTTGTTTGTGTACCGATATGGCCCTTGTTTCTTTAAGTGGAGCCTGTAGCAATCAGAAGGGCTTTATGGAGATACTGAAATTTCAGGAGACTTTTCCTTGATAGGAGATCTGAGAAAGAGTGTAACCTTGGCAAATCTATGAAGAAGGACATTCCAGGATAGGTACCTAGGGGAGGATTTGAAAATAGGGGCTTGGAAGCAGCAAAAGAACAACTTGCTTGAAAGATGTCGAAGGCCTGAGTGGTTCAGGAGATAAAATAATGAAATCATTTACACTGGGTTTTGAACTTATCTGAGAGTATGTTGAAATCTGCTTTGTGACTTTAAGGATGAATGAAGTATGATCAAAATGATTAGGGAAGATAGTTTCAGAAGCAACACAGGTATCTAGGACTGAAGGCAAAATAGCTGGCTGCAAAAATCTTAAGAGGTTAAATGTATTTAAAATGGTTAAGTACATCATGTGTAAAGCATTGTGGGGAATACAAAAAAACCTAAGTAAATGAAAGCCTAGGACATAATAAAATCATTTTCTTTTTCATACTAACGGTAATAAATAGACCAAAAAATATGGTAAAGTGTCCTCAAGTATGTGATTGGCAGATAGATAGCTGTCAAGGTAAGAGAATCGCAGGACTGTAATTTTAACCTCGACAACTAAAAAATATTCTGGGAGAAGGGCAAGATAATGAGTAAATACTTTCAAACGTATAGGGTAGGGGTAAGTATCTGCCTATCTGGATGACTTTCTGCAGAAGAGGTTTTGTCAAAGGGCTCATGGAAAAGTGACAGTCCTTGCAGGTGCCTAAGATCTCACTTGTCCTCTCGGGCTTTAGAGTTGGCTTCGTTCGTGTACCCCTAGATTCACTCACAGTTTTAAGTATAAATTTTGCTTAAACAACAACAATATTATACTTTCAGCATCCCTGGTTAACTGGAGAGTCCTATCCAGGAAGTGTTTACTCCTGAATCTGAGTCAACTGAGAAAGCCCAAACAAGGAATTATTACACTCAGTGTTGCTCTTGAGCCCTGTGCCAAACTACTTTTTCCCTTTCCTTTCAACAATCTGGCTGCTACGATAATTTGCTCATTCAAAGTATAGGCTGAGATGAGGAATTCAAAAGACCTTTGAAATTAAGATTAGATTTTAAAGTCATCCTAATAAATTAGAGGAATGTTTTTGAGGGAAGCAGTTCATCTAGGTCATCTAGTATTCCTTGAGGCCGCCTAGGGGTGGTTAAAATGGGAAGGCTCCAACCAAATGGTTTGAGATTAGATAGGCATTTACAATACATTTCTAATGGTGTGATAGGAGAAAGAATAAATCACCCCAAACTATACTCTGGGGTAATTATTATTTTACCTTTCTAAAGAAGCAACTTTGCAAGAACTATGATCTAACATTATGCCATTGGTTTTAATTTATAGGCTAAACAGTCTTAAGTAAGTCTTTCCAAAAACATAACAGCAATCAAAGGTAGTAGAGACACTCACACCATAATGATCAAGAAGAACACAGACTCAAGAGCCATCCTTCCTTGGTTCAGATCCCACTTCTGCCGTGATTTGGTTGCGACTTCAGGTATATTACCTCTCTCCAGTGCCTCCCTCTGTAAAATAAAGATGGTGATAGTATCCACTTCATTGAGTGAATCCATGGGGAATGTTCGAACTGAGTCCAGCATGTATTGCTATTGTTATTAAAGACAGTCTCCACTCTGTTGTTGATTCCTTTTGCTAAGTCATGGTCGAAAACTTGCTGTTAGCTGCAAACACTACAAACGTACCTACCAAATATAACAACTAAACATGTCCCTATTCCATTCTCAGAGAACAGTCTCACCAACGTTAAATATAACAAAGATTACTTCTCACACAGTCTGCATGTCTGTGTATGAAATGGCATGGTGCTCACTCATAATCAACAGATACTTCCTGAAAGCCTGCTTCCTTCCTGTCTCATGTATGCCAGGTACTTGAAATAAGATGATAAAAAAAAATCACCCAGATTTCTTACAGTCAAGTAGAGGAGAAAATGTGGAGTGACTTAAAATGTTGTTTTCTTAACTTTCTTTTTTGGGCAGGTGGTGGGAGGGATGTTTTGGGGTTGCGGAACTTTGAATTTACTCAAACCATTTAACAAGTCTTTCTTCTACTAACAGTCTCAAAGTGCTCTCTAGGCTTGTAAAACACTTTTCAGTTTCTTTCTTAATAACAAAAATACTACAAGACTCACTTTTGAAAAGTCAACTTGGTGACATTATAGATTATATTTTTCTCTTTTAATTTTTTCTACTTTATAATTTTTTTACATTAAGCATATTTCTGAAAATAAGAAAAAATTAAAATGGAAAATTTGGAGTATAGAAAAGTATCAATAGGCAGGAAAAGTTACCCATAATTCCACTTCTCAGCGTTTTGACACATTTTCTTCAAATATGTTGTTTTGTGCTTGTATATTTTTAAGTTGGTATCAGGCTGTGTGTGTGTAAATAATTTTATCTTATTTTGGGGTTATTGTGAAGATAAAATAAATATGTATTTAAGCTCTAAACACTGGTAAACTTATATAAACATTCAATAATTGTTAGCTATTATAGTTTTTTTACCTCTCACATGCTAAGCATTTCCCTATGCAATTAGAAAGTCCTCATCAGCATTATTTTTTTAATGACAGCACAGTATCGTATAATTATAGTTTACCATGGTTTACTTTTTCCTTTTCCTTATTTTTGAACATTTAGGTTTCTTCTAAAATTATCCTACTGTAAATAATAGTTCCCTAATTATTTTAAAATATAGACTTATCTTTGCAAATCTGATTTCTTCCTTGGAATAGATTCCTAGAAAGGGAATTACTGAGCCAAAATGAACATTTTTAAAGGTCTTTGATGAACGTATTACTAAATTGCTTTCTAGACATTTTGTTTAACTTTAATTCCCGCCTAGTAGTAAATTAAGGGCATATGTCAGAAAATCCTCTCCCAGCCCTAAGGGTTCCCTTTAAAAAAATTACTTTTTAAGGGAAAGTGGTTTGTAATTTTAAAATATTTCTTTGCTGTTTTCATAATTAAAACATGTTAAGGTTATTTATAGTTCTTTTTAAAGGTGTATTTTTACTTTACTCATTTAATTGAAATATTAATAATTTTCATGTGAACTAGTGTGAATCCCTTATATATTAAGGCTTATTATTCATTCTCGCTTTGTCACATTTTTTGAAATAGTCCCCTAAATTTGTATTTTTTCTTTCCTTTCTGATTTTTTAATAACTCAAATTAATTAGTCTTTACCTTCCTAATTTTTTATTATTTTTGATCTTAGAACATCCTCTCTGTCCATAGACACATATTTTTTCTTATTTATATAATTAAACATTTACATTTAGCTCTTTAACACCCTGGAGATATCTACATTTTTATTTATGGGATGAGGCGATCTCAGTATTTTCCCATTGCACTTAGTAGTAGTTCTTCTATTCCTAGCTTTAAATACCTTATGAAAGATCCTATTTTTATTTTAATTTCAAGTTAGTTTACATTCCAGAGCGTCCACCAGAATGAATTGGAGTGGTCTAGTTGTAGGAGAAGTAATGTGAAAATGACTTGAACCAGTAAATTAAATTTTTAGTTTATAATAGGAGTTGTGTCTAACCAGTAACCAGATGTTCTGTACCCATGATCTAAGCCAGTGGTCCCCAACCTTTTGGCACCAGGGACCGGGCTCCTATGAGAATCTAATGTCTAATGATCTGAGGTGGAGCTGAGGGGGTGATGCTACTGTTAGGGAGCAGCTGCAAATACAGACGAAGCTCGCTTGCCTGCAGCTTGCCTCCTGCTGTGCAGTCTGGTTCCCAGTAGGCCACTGATGGGTACCAATCTGCAGCCCAGGGGTTAGGGACCCCTGATCTAAGCTACCTTCTTACTGTATATTTCCCCCCAATGTTCTGCTCCACCTAAAAACACACCTTTATAGTGATCAGAATACTCAAACAGCTATGATTTAAATGATGACACTCAAATATTTTCAAACTTGACGTCTCACCTGGGTTCCATTTTATTTCCAGCTGCATATCACTTACCTGTACCTATTCATGCGACTTCAAATTTAGTTTCAAAACTGAAATTCTGTTCACCTTAACCTTCCTGCTGATTCTGTCCACCCCCACCAATCCAACACCGCTTTCCTATCCTACTCTTGCGTTCCCTAGTTTGGATGTTGATATCACTATCCACCCAGTAGTCAAGATAAAAATCTCCATTATTCTTTACTCATTAACTCCGTGTTCTTAATCGGTTACCACATCTTATCTATTTTTACCCTCACAGTATTTTTCCTTTTTTCTCTTTCCCATCTTAACTACCAGTGCCCACCTTCATAATCACTGAACTGGACAATTGTCATAACCTCATAATTGGTCTTCCAGCTTCCATTTCCTCCTCTTAAATCCATTCTACATAAATGATTTTAAATGGCAGTGTACATTAGAAAGAATCCTCTGGCCCTTAGAGATTCAGATTCACTAAATTGAGGGTAGTTTGGCTGTCTTATCTTACAGGGAGCTTCCCAGGTGATCCCCATCCATGCACACCCTGGTTAAAACCCACGTGCTAAAAGCTCCTAAAGTTATCTTTTCAAAAACCAACTATCGTCACATCATCCTTTGGCTTAAAAACTTTCAGTCAGTGCTTTGCCCACTGCCTATAGTATGAAGTAAGTCCAGGCTTCTTTGCTTGTGATAGAAGAGGCATCATTCACATCCTGGCCCGAATCTAACTCTCCAGGTGCCTTTTCAGCTACTACCCCTTCCAGGGCCTTCGAGTCTAGCCAAATAATTTAGTCCCAAGTATGCCATGTACTTTCGAATTTCCCTGCCTTTTTCCATGCCATTTCTTCTATCTAAGGTGCCCTTAACCATCTTTCTCTATCTGAAAAACTCACCCCGTAATGTTACTTCACCCCAACTACCCTTCCCCTTATTCCTCCAGGCAGGAGTGAGTGCGCTCCCTCTACGACTCCTCACCACTTTGTCTGCACTTGAATTGCTGCTCTCATTACTCTGCATTGTGGTGATTTGTCTCCATATCCATCTTCATCAGTATATAGTTAGGTCATTGAGGTTAAATCATCTTGCTTACCTCTTAGACATAGGCACCCCCTAAGAAGACCTCTTTTCCTTTGATTCAGAATTAACAAATTCTCTCCATTCTTTCTTTTTACACCTACCTCTTCTGAGGAGCAAGTTCCTTCCTAACTGTATCATCCATCTGCTTAGGTTTCCTTATCAAAACAATTGGCGTGTCTGAGTAACAAAGAAGGAACCCCACCAGATCTCTGGTCCGTGTGATGGTTGGTGGCCGTGTGGGCATCACAAAACTCATTAGCATCTAAAGGTGCCTTGCTGAGTTCTTCACCAAAGGAGGACACAGAACATGAGTGTAGACATACATGTTCAAGTTTGCAGTGGGTTCTGAATGTTAAACGGGATCAGCAAAACCGATCCAGTGAGTCACGTCAGCTTTGCTTTGTACGTTTCTGTCTGTCTTCATCCCCGGAAGCATGCTTTTCAGCTGTGTCCTACAGGAACTGTGAAGATTTTCTTTTTTAAGCCATAAATCATTTTTGGTGTATTACATCTCCTAAGATAGCATGTCAGCTATCGGCTTTAACAGTGAGTTGGGGGTCGAGTGGTAGATCCTGTGATAAAGATCCCCTTTATGTTTCCGAATGTCTCTTTCATCTTGGACTGCAAACACATACCTATTTCCCTTTATAAAACGTTAGAGGTTCAGAAAGGGTATGAAATTTGGGGCAGATGCGATTAGTTTACAGCTTACAATGTAATCATTACTTCTGGTTTTAAATATTAGAAAAGAGGCTTTGTTATGTATGCTATAAGATAAGAATTGAGCATATTTGTCAAGAGGTAAAGATGATTATTAATAAAGACTTTTCTGGCATCAGATCAAACAAAATGCTAAAAATCATGAAATTTTATCGCGTGTATCCGTGTTTAAGGAAGTAAAAAAATATTTTTGTATCGTTATTTTTCCTCTGAGAATATCAGAGAGGAAATTAAATACAGTGGTATCTTCAGTGTTGAAAAATACTAGGTAATAGCGTTATTTTTGAAAACAACATGAATGTGTTCTTATTTTGGAAGCGAGTTGCTAATAACAATATATTAAAGAAGCAAAGTCCATTCTATTTTCAGGATCAGAATGATTCTGGTGCCCTCAAGTATGAACAGCTATGATGCTGGCTTTGTTTCTTTTGTAGGAATTGTCTCCTTGTTCAGTTTGGACAATTGATTTAAAAGAACCGGTGGCAAAATTGTAAATTTAATACTAAAATTAAGCTAATCTCCGTGTTCACTTCCATTGTTAATCAACCTAAACCAGTTCATTAATTGATTATAACTCAGCACAACTGCTAGCATTAATAAGCTTGAAAGTTTGGGCAAAATTGTGTCTAGAAGATAGGTAGTAAGCTAAATAGTGTAAAATTGAATCCTAGCATAGAAAGACATGCTTCAAATTCTGAATATTACTTAGGGACGTGTCACACAGACAGAGGGATGTGTAACAAGCATAGTGCTATGGCTTACAAGTCAAGAGACTTAGATCTGTTCCTTGCAAATTACTTCCCATCTTTGATTCTCTCCATTAAATGGGACATCATTAAAAAGATTTCTTTACCCAAAAATGAAATTGGCTTTTAAAAAAGTATATTGTATACCTGGAACTTACCGGCTTTTATTAACCAATGTCACCATAATAAAAATGAAAACATTTTTTAAAAAGTACATAGGTAGATAGACAGATATAGAGATGCATAGATCAGTCTATCCATTTCTTTCAACCTTTCCTCTAGGTTTCTTGGCTCTACCTGAAAATTTTCCCTTGAGTCTTTATTTGAATGTACTGTGAAACCTGCAAAATAATAAAGGCTGTGGTCCCTTAATATTTATGAAGACTCATTAAGTACACCCTCCACAAAAACATTTTACATAATTAACTCAGTTCTTACAGATAAGAAACCAGGAGGTAGTTCCCCAAACACCTAAATATGAGAGAGGATTTTTCTGCTTTACTTTTCTGATTTTGATGGACATATTTCTCTGAAAAGTACTTCTTAGGAGAGGAAGTAAGAGATTTCCCAGGAGGAATATTTAGCAATTGTCATGTGGCTTCAAACGCAAGACAGAAAACCTTTGTAGCTGAACCTAGTGGGGTGGGAGAGGGGTTGAAGAAAGACCAAATCATAGATTCTTTTTGATAAGTTTGGATTCACTCATTCAAGATACTCACAAGAGGGAGAAATAGATCTGGAGTCCAGAAAACCAACAGCGAAAGGTAAGTTATCAGAAATGCTTACCTTTAAATTTAAGTTTGGATTAAGTTTTAAAAGAAATCATTCTAACTAACGTATAGGTATAAAATGTGGTTCGTTGTTAAGATTCTAGTAAAGGACTAATAGAAGATTTTAGTATTTAACAGTTTAATTGTTTTGGTAAAAAGCGTACAAGCTAAATCTGAGGGAAGGTAAATGAGCTCTAACCAAGTCTAAGGACAGTGTGCACACTGCTGCTGTGACTTTTGTGACCTACCATAAACGCCAAACACCTAGTAATCCTGTAAACACCTAAAATGCAGAGAGAGTAACAGAGCGGCAGAACTCTGATTCTTGTGTACTAAAAGTACAAACCAAAAGGCACCGAAGGTGCGTCCGGTAGTCGCATGTTTATGAGTCGTTGCTCCTGGTGCAGCACAGGTCTGTGGTCCCTTGTCTTTGCTCGGAGAACCCTTCTCGTTGACTTTCCTTAGGCTGGACGTATCGATTTCTAACCCCACTCCCCGTGGGTCCCACTCTGCTTATCAGGCGTGATAGTTGGTGCCTTTGCCCTGATCACGCTTTCGTTTGTTTCCCCGAGTCATGTTGGTAATCATTACTATAATGTGCATGTCTTTTCTTTCAGTCCTCCTCGCCCTGTGACTAACATGAATGACACCATGGTGAGCCACGTGTCCTCCGGAGTGCCCACTCCCACCAAGAGGTATGTGTGGGTTGTGACTCAGTCTCTGCTCCGAGTTGGGGGCAGGCCTCTGGCCGGGAAGCAAAGTATTCCACAGGGCAGAAAGGACCGGATTGCCTTCTCCTCCGTTGACTGTCTTTTAATGTGATTTTCTACATTTTATCTTTTTTTTTTTTCTTACTTATAAATATAGCAACTGAGGAAGTTTGCTTCTGAGTGGTGCCTGAGGTGGAAACTGCACCTGTGACGAGCAGTGACCATAGTGTCAAAGTAGATCAGGCATGTTTGAGGTTTTTTTTTTTTTTTTAACATTAAATAACATTTTGATGATCATGAATTTCAGCACTTTTGCATTTGGGTTCTTTCTGTATTGAGGGCAGATTTGTGTCCTGATTAAGCTGTGTAAACTGAATTAATTCCTTACATTCACCTTAATCATCCTGTATATGATTCATAAACACTCGAGTCGAAAAGCCTAAGTCCCTCTCTTAGTTACACAAGAGTTTCCTTTAGGGTCCTTCAGGGAACTGGAACTGTGTACTCCTTTCTCCTGTTTATTGAATTTACTTTTCTCCAGCATTCTCTTAGGCAGGACTTAAAAGAACTATATAAAATGGCTTACTTTCTGTTTGGTTTAAGCTGTTCCAAGACCAGGGCAAGGCAGAAACTCCCTCAGGGGCACAACCATTAAAGAATTCTTTCTAACAGTCATCACTCAAAAAGAAAAAAAACACACACAAACCAACAACAAAGACATTCCAACCACACACCCCAAGTCCTTCCTGAAGAAAACCACTTCATGCCATATCTACTGATTGCCTCGGATTAATCCAGCTACAGAAATGTCTGCCCAATAAGACTTTGACTTAATATATAATATACAGCTGGTCCTCTAAGAGCTTAATTTCATTCACCATCGCTTCATTAAAACATTGATGAGATGCTGTAGGAACTGAACTCTTGTTTAAATCGATTAGCTTATGGTAAAAGTGGTTTCATTATACGTTGTTTCACCACAGGTCCAAGAACCTATCCACGACGTTAAGTGAGGACTTACTCTCTCCTTCTTAAAATCACCTACATTTGTTCCCATTGGCTGAAGCTCATAGAGCAGTGTTTCCCAGACGTGACTGATGAGAAGAATCACCTGGGTAACTTAGTAAAAATGCAGCTCCCTGGAACCACATCAGACCCAATGGATCCTGAGATACTGAGAAGCTCGTTTTAACCAGTATTCCATCCAGGTGATTCTTATTATCATGCAAGTTTGGAGAATAGCCGTAAAAGAAAGCCAAGTAGTAAACTGTAGGGCTACCCTGGAATAGAGGATTTAGGGATTTAGTAAAGCAGAGCGACCTAATAATACAGATTATTCATGTGGAGACTCAAAACCCTGACCAGGTGAGCACTTGCCCATAGCCTTGTTGAAAGGCTCCCAGCAGGGAAATAGCTGTGCTGCCGCTTTGGGCAGAGCTGAGTGGTGTGCTAGAGCGTAGTTCTGCATTTGAATCCTGGCTCTTGCCTGACCTTGAACAAGATTTGTATCCTGGCTCTTGCCTGACCTTGAACAAGATTTGTGTCCTCCTATTTTTATCTATAGAATTGGAACAGTAATAGTGTCTGCCTTGTGGGGTTTATGTGAGAATTTAAGATACTGTTTTCATTATTTAAGAAGTAAACTATAATGAGAGAAGAAGTGTGAAAGAAACAGAATAATTTATAAAGACGACCCTCTCAACAGAGGAACAGAAAGCTTCTGGAAGAAGACAGAACAATTAAACCTCTCCCATCTACCTAGATATTACAGTGACCCTTGCTGGCCTTCGTCCTTCATTTTGATGTTAAACACCCATAGCATTCAGACCCAGACCCAGGATCTAAATCCCAGCTCAGGTATTTAGATCTAAATCCCATTTCAAAACCAGGAAGACGAGGTGGATCATTGAAAGACGCCCCCTTGTAAGTCATAGGTGAGTTTTAGCAAGGCCACCTGTTAGGGTTTCACTTCACTTGTGTCATCTTCATTTATCAGCTTTGTCACTTGAGGCACCTGAGTCCCTGAGGGGCCCGAAGTACTTGGTGACCGAGGGTACCAGATAGTCAGTGATCACAACTAAATGTAGCTGCTAAGAGGCTCTCAGAGGGAGTACCTCTTTCTGGACAGGGTTGTATTGCTTGAGAAGCCTGAAAGAAGAGACTCAGACACAGTGATAATCACGGCCGCCTCTGTCGGACCAACCTTTAGGCTTTATGCGGCAGCAATAAGCCCCAGGTTTCCTAGTAAGTGGCCAGCTGCCAATTGTCAGTCACAAAGTCTCTTATTTTTTGAAAGTGGTTTCAGATGATATAGTATAGCCTGGATTAAGATTTTATTTTAAAGTTAGCATTTCTGCTAGCACCTCCTTCTAGGTAGACTTAGTCCTAAAGGTGGTTATCACAGGCTATCTAGAGACTAACCGTCAGACCAAAGGCAGCCAGAGCCCAAAGCAGACCAGGAAGGAAGACTGAGCACTGTAACTTATCAAGAAGAGTAGCTGCTGGAGTAGAGGCTACATGGGAACACGACGCCCCCATCCTAATAATACAGTCCTTCGAATTTCAGGAGATTTCATTTATATTCAGGATGAGATTATAATGTGTACATTAATTGCATAATTCACAGATTTAGTTCTTCATGGCCTCCGTTTCCAATGAGTATAAATTTCCATCTAGTAATTTATTTACTTCCTCAAGGACTCACCGGTTTTCCTTTCCTCCCCTGAATGTCGTCAGACCCGTGTCCCTAGAGTCTGATGAAAGCCAGTGTGTCATCCCAGTCACAGAGCCTTCCTCTGTTGGGACAGAGAATCCTCAAGGAAGGATAAAGCTACTCTCCCGAAATAAGAGGTTTCCTTTAGCACTCAACGTAAGACATAAATCACTGAATCCGATAAGAACATGCACAGTAATAAAATGCAGAAAAAATGTAAGGACCCCAGTTTCTACCTTTTCAATAGGCAGTACATAGAAAAAAAAAATAGTGATAGCCACAGTGATCAAAATAATACTATGTTATAAATTAATCCAAATACAGAATGATCCTAAATGTAAAGATTACTTTTTAAAGAAGAAACCCTTACAAATGGCAAAGACTCTGGTTATCATGTGACACACTATGGATTATGTTCCTGAGAGAGTCCACTCTAGGGATTTGCCCTGTATAATAGTCTATGATTTCCATATTGATATTTCTGTAATTGAAAAGAAAATTTACCTTTGCCTTAGACTAGTTTCTGGAAATTTTATTGAAAATGAAATTTTTACAAATATTGGGAAAATATTAAATTGCTTTCTTTGGAAAGAATCAAAATAGAATAGCACACCTGAAAACAAACAACAAAAAGCTTTTGAAACTTTAAAACAGAGGCTTAAAATGCCGTCCCCCCCCCATCTGATTTCCTGACGTTTGCCTCCGCCCCTCCTCTTCCCGGCATTCAGAATGTGAACCGTGATGTTATGTTCTGTACTATTGTTCTGTTTTAAGTTATGCTGTGTATCTAGACCAATATGGAAAGTGATGCTAATATTTTCAAATGTCTTCTAAACTTTTATCTTTATAAATATTTAAACTTTTACAATTCTGTGGGCATTTCGTATAACTATGGCAGCATCAGAAACCTTCAATATGAAACTTTTTGCTTTGTTGGTATATATTAATATCAACTCTTAATTTTAGGTATTAAATTTTAGCTTTGAAAAGCACAAACCCAGTTAGACAATATGAAAAAGTTCTGATTAACACTATTGTACCTTAAAATTTTAAGAGGACAGCTCTCATGTGTTCCTACTCCAGTTAAAAAACAAAAAAAAAGGAAAAAAGGCACACACCGTAAAGCATAAAGCATAAGGCAAAAGCATAAAAGGAAGGGCAGAAGGATCACAAAAGCTACTGAAATGCCCCCAGGATGCCCTCCATCTCTTGGCTTCGCTCAGTGTGCCAGCCTCCTTTCCTCCTACTGCTCGTACCGGTACGCTGATGGCTTCACTCACACACCCACGACCTCGTCGCTCAAGAGACTGTGCGTCTCCTGTGGATGAGAAGACTCCAAGGATTGTACTACTGCCCATCCTATGTGTCTGTGATAGGTCATACCATCAAGAACAGAAGAGACAGATCCTAGGGAAGAAAAAGAACAGAAGTTTTCGTCGGACCACTGCTACCCAGCATGCAGATGTGTGCAAAAATGTGTACATGCCCACACACACACCCACGTACCCCCACACACTTCCTGTACACATTTCCAGAGTTTTCTTCCTTTACGTCATGCAGCTCTCCATAGAGAACTGTTACTGCTTGCACACATGTCCTGTAGGCTAGTGTGGGGTCCCAGATATCTAGGTTCGGTCCAGATCAGGTCTAGGTCTTTTTATGGTTCATTAACCCATTCTACCATGGACCGGATGATATGTTTTAAACACTCAAATACCCAATATGCAAACGTAGAGATTTAAAAATAGGGTCATTGTAATTTAGAGAATGGGGAAAAGAGAAGTAACAAAACATAGCATGTCAAGCCACATTTGCCTATATTTCCCCCTGGAATGCACTAAAATGACAGTCAAGACTTTTTTGTTTTTCAAGTGAAAACTCACAAAAACAAAGAAAAATGGAAGAGGAGACAATAGCGACATTTTGGAACCAGCAAAGCAGAGGGATGAGTGGTAACTAAGTTTACAAACTGGAGAGAATAGAAACCTGAGCTGACAGGGCAAGGGGCCCAGAAGAAAGCCCGCCCTGGGAATTAGAAGGCTCCAAAAGGCAGAAGCGGCTGATCAGCTGTGGAAGGAGCACTTAGAGCTTCAGATTATCTGCAACACTGGGCAACAGCCCTTACCCCACTCTGCCAAAGAGTTGAAGTTTGTGTTTGTGGTTTCTGGAATAGTACACCCCCATAAAACCCTAGTCGTCTTAACCCTAGCTCGCCCTAGGTGGGCTGGGGCAGCTGCCTTTCAGACAACTCATCTCTCTCTCTCTCTCTCGCAGCATCACACTGAAGACTTAAAGAAATCACTCCTGCACCCTGTTGCTGTTCTCAGGGTGCCTGGAACTCCAGTCATAAGGGGCACAAGATCTAAGTCCCAGGATCCCAGAGGTTGTAATTTAACCAGTTGCCGTGCTCTGTAGCCATATAGCAAGACTGATGATGTATTTTCCCCGCCTTGGGAGGGGGAGTTTTGTTACCACCCATACCTCAACTTGACTCAGCTAGTTCACCTCATGTTATATTCCACTTCTGGTATCTGTTTATGTTTTAGTCAAAACGCTTGTCTGTAAATGACAGAAACGCAGTTTGAATTGGCTTAAAGAAAACAAGACGTTTTGTTTTTGTAACTAAACTGGGAAGAGCAAGGTTGTATGTGTCTGGACCGCAGAGCAAGGGACCTCTTAACTCATCCAGGTGTCTCCCTCCTTGTCTTCTTACCCAGATCCCAGCATGCTCCTTGCGCCTGTCACCTCCACGTCAGCTTTTTTCTTCCCGAATACTGCTACCTTTTTTACACGGCAGGGAATAGCGCCCTGAGACCCGTGTGTTCACATTTCCTAACCTGACTCCCCTATAGGCATTGCCCGTCTTTTAGTTTCAGTTCAAAAATTCCAATGAAAGTTCTGTGTGGTCCATCTGGGATCATGTCACCCACCCAAGGGTTTTATGTTTGGTGGCCCCACCTAGGACGGCTGTGGGTCACTTCTCCAATAAGGGGTCTGCTGTCCCTGGCGAAGGTGGAGGTATGCAGGAGACACATGGCTATAGGCTTCTTTTTGGGGCGGGTTCTGAAAAAAATTGGCCTGTGTAAGTATATTATTACATTATACCTCCGTGTGCACATGTTTGTTTCAGAAGACCCTTTTCCTCCCTATCATCTTATGTTAATTTCTCTCAAGTGTTAAATAATGTTTTCTGTTATGTTCAGTTTATGAAGACATATTGGGTTGGGCTGTAGCACCATATTTGGGTAGTATCAGGTATGTGTTAGAGCCACTTAATTCTGAGTACTTACTGATTGCTAGAAATCTTAAGAAAATACAGGATAGTATTGGTTAGAACTTTCTTACTTTAACACGTACTTCTCAAGAAGGACACGCAGTTTCTAAAGGCCGGATCTCACAGTAACAACATTCTTTCTGAGCTCTAGAGACATGACTAAATTAAGAGATGAGTTGGAATATGATAGTATTAAAATGGCTTTCTGACCGAGTGCCAAGGTAAAGAATTTATCTTGTTAGCTACAGAATACAGCAGAATTACAAAGGCCACGGTTCTGCTGTTGTTTTTAGACTGAGACCAACAGAGATGTTGGGGAAACTGAGAGAGGAGGCTAAATGAGATTGGTCTAGCCAGAGGCTACCCCTTTGTGGACTCAGGCCACCGATTCTCTTCCTTTGAAATGAGAGAAAACAGAGTTGGGTCGAAAAGCAAAACTTAATGAAGATTTCAGCCTGGTCATGAAACACCTAGCTTATATGAATTTATGAGGATCTCTCCAGGGCAACATTGGAATTACTTTTTTTCTCCAATCTTTTTTTGAAAGACAGAAAAGCGGAGTAATTGAAAATTAACACCTGATTTTTGGACCTGCAGGGTCCTTAGTGCTGGCAGATTTCCAAAGTCCATCAGAGAGCTTGGGCAGACCTCCAGTTTTTAACTGCTCCTGGGTTGGGATTAAATTCCATTTCCATTCAAGCATTTAAAGTTAAACCCGTCAGCAATTCTAACTCAGGTTAGTATAAACAAGAACATTATACATACATACATACATACATACATACATATACACACACATACATATATATTGCATATATACAGCACTACATATTTTTTATTTTATATAAAAAAATTAATTACAAAAATCTCAAAAAACAGGTACAACTTTGAATGTGAGTAGACCAATTTAACACCCATACCCCAAACAAAATTGCAAGAAAATTCTTGGACCCTTAAGTTTCTTATCTCCTTACTATATATAAGCTGCTACGATGTTTTTCATTTCATTTTAGATCCCTGATTATCTGGCATACAACACCGGTTCTGAATAGCAGTCTTTCCATAAAGCTAAACTGTTGCTTCTCTCGTAAACGTCTCCAATTTCTGTTCTGCGATTCCCTTTGGAACACACCTGGTCAGATTTTCACTTCCTGTTGCTCTGCCAAAACCATTTCTATCTGGGAGACCAGTGACTTCTTCAGTGCTAATCGGTGTTGAAGTCTCAGGACTAACATTATCGATCTATCAGTGGCATTTGACACAGATGGTCACTTTCTTCTCCTTGAAACACTTTCCGCGCTTGCCCCCAGGTATTGTGCCCTTCTGGTTTTCCTCCTCCTCCTCGGCCTCCTTTCCCGTTTCCCATACCTCTTTGAACTCTAAATATTATTATACCAGAGGCACCACCTCTCTTTCCAATCTGTACTCACTCACGGTAGGTGATCCCATCCAGACTCATAGCTGCTTTTTTTTTTTTCAATTTTAATTTAATTTAATTTAATTTTATTATTAGTTTCAAGTATACAGTAAATTGATTAGACATTTATATAGTTTATAAAACGCTTTCCCTGATTGCTCTTTCTTTCCTCTGGCTCTCCACCTAACCATTACATTAATGCTAAGTGCGTTCAGTATGCCGTGTTCTCCAGCCCCGTGACCATCTATGAACTGCTGATTTCTACTTTAACCCTTCACCCCTTTCCCCCAGGCCCCCCACTCCCTCCCTTCTGGTCATCACGAGATTGTCCTCTGTATTTGTGACAGACTCAAAGCTTTTAATACTATCTACGTACTGTAACTTCCAGACTTATTTTTCTGGCTCAGACCTTTTCCCTGAGCTCTAACCTCATATCCTCTTTATAATCAATACCTTCACTTGAATATTTAATACACACAATTAGCATGTTCCAAGCTGAGTTCTCTCTCTTTCCCTACTAAACCTACTTCTCCCGCAATTGTCACCATCTCAGTTCATGGCAATGCCATTATCCTCGTCGCTGAGTCAGGACCCCTGATTCTTCTCCCATCTAAACTGTTAAGATTATTTTATCATCTTTATCCAATAAACATCATCAAAATCTGTCCAAGGTCTTGCTATTTCTTACCTCTTTCACTGCTACTACTATTTTTCCAGCTACTCGTCTCTCCAGTAGCCTTCTACTTGGCTACTTTTTCCTCTGCTCTCTGGCACTTTATCTTCCATAGAGCAAATGATCCTATTAAAATGTAAATTATATCATACTTCACCTCTGCTTAAAACCCTCCAGTAACTTCTCATATTAGAGTGAAAGCTAAAGCCTTTATAATAGCCTACAAGGTTATATAGCACTACTTCTCTGTCTCCTATAAAGAAGTAGTTTTGTTTTTGTTTTAGTTTCTAGTTTGAAGTAGACCAATACTTTACGACAGTATAATAAAAATGATTTACTATGAAGAGAACTTCCACTCTGCTCATGGTGAAGTAACTAACATCAGACTCGCTCTCCCACTGTAAACTGCTAGAAAACCAGTCTGAATGTAACTACTTTCAGAAATTAGACAGTAACTAGGACAAGACTGATCTCTGAGGGATGAGAAGACAAATGAGAAGAGTGCTCTGATTGTCCAGGCTTTCCGCCGAGAGGCATTTGCCAATCCCCCTTGCAAGATACAAGCAAAGCAAGGCAGTCTTGCTGAGAATAAGAAGAGAAGAGACTGGCGTTTAGGGAGGCTGGAGTTTGCCGAGCAAATTACCAAAGAGGAGGAAGTGTGCAGCGAAAAATCTTCATCAATCTTCATAGAGGACCCTTGAGTCTTTGGCTGAAAACGAAGCTGTACTTGCATAAATGAGATGTCAGAAGACCAGAAAAGAACAAGTACCTGGGAAAGAACAGTTCCTGGGGAATTTGAAAGTGGAAGAGCTACCTGAGCTCAGTTAGTTAAGTTTCAACCAACCAGAGTAGAGAGACATCATTGAATGCTTTGGTTATTCAGTAAAGACCCCAGAAAGGCCACACCTTAGGAGCAGGTCAAAAATAACCCTACATAAGGTTGCTGTAGATCAGCACTAATGAAGCTTAAATACAAACCTCAAAGGATCAAGCTGTCCACAAGTAAATTAACTACCAGATTCTTTGGAGGATGACATCAAAATCCAGACATTCAACAGCATAATATTCACAATTTTCATCATTCAGTACAAAATTAGAAGACAGGAAGAAGCAAGAAAGTATGACTTGTAACCAAGAGAAAATGAGTCAATATAACCAGAGCCAGAAATAAGACATACATTTTAAAAAAATATAAAGGAAAATATGAACATAATGAAGGAGAAAAATGGAATAAAAAAGAACTAAGTATAAATGTAATTGTGACTTTCTGCATATATGTTCTACTTTAATAAGAAAGTTTTTTAAATTAAAAAAAAAAACACTTTTAGAGTTGAAAGGGATAATACCTGATATGAACTATTCAATAGATGGTCTTAAGAGATCAAAAATTACAGAAGAAAAGTCCACTTAAAGACATAGCAGAGTACAAACTATCCAAAATGAAGCACAGAAAGAAAAAGGCTGAAAAATGAACAGCTTTAGTGACCTGTGGGACAATGTCAATCAGTTGAACAGACAAGGAGAAAAAATTATTTAAAGAAATCATTTTTTTCCAATTTTCCAAATAAATTTTTACAAATTTGATGAAAACTATAAACCTACAGATACAAGAAGCTCAACAAACTGTAAGCAGGATAAACAGAGAAAACTATACTAAGGTACTTATAATCAAATTGCTCAAAACCAGTGATAAAGAGAAAATATTAAATCACCTAGGAAAAAAAAGATGTTATTTACAGGGGAACAAAGATAAGATTTTCCAGTGACTTCTCATTAGAAACAATACAAACTAGAAGAAAATGGGACAGTGGATAAAAGAGCTGAAAGAATTTATTTTTATTCTTTCCAAAATATGTAAATTTACGAGCATTACCCATGGAAAAGGTCTAGAAGCAGTGACAACCCAGGAACAATGATCACCCTAGAGCCCTGACTATGGTCTCTAAGTGCTCTCTCCTAGTAAAGGGAACCTGGAATGCTTGGATGAACAGTGCATTTCAGGTATGGGGCAGTTTATATACAAGATGAGCATCTTATTGTGCCAAGCAAGGACTCTAATAAGATCTAATGGATATGTCAGAAGAACATAGGAGCCTAGTTACAGGGGCTCTCACTGGCCAAAGATAGGACAATTTGAGCACCGAAAAGATAATTACAATGGACCGAAGCACATCAGGTACATAAAAATCTATGAGTTCATAATGATACTAAAAGAGAAAAATCTTGGTAACCATTGGAGTTTGCTAGGGTACTAACTCGTTCTGAATTTTGTTAAATAATATCAGACATTTATTTTACCTTTCCTAAATGAGCAGCATTTCAAGATAAACATATAGAGGAAAGTAACAAATGCAGAAAAGATGATACAATTAGAAAAATCAACATGTTTCAACCCCTAATGAAATAATCTAGTCAAGAATCATCAGTAAATGCTAAAACTATTAAGTGAAAAGTTGATTGGGGGACTTTATAATGAGGAGATGTAACCAGTAACATCTGAATCTCCTGGTCAATATTTATATTCCTATTTCATGTATATGTACACTGTATTACCTAGGATTGATTCTAGCCACTTCTCGAAAACAAAACAAAAACAAAAAAATTAATCAAGCATCTAGATCTAACCATGGAGGATAGAGAAAGTAAATGACACCACAAATGACAATCAGTTAAATCCAGAACATAGGATATGCTGCAAGATAGCCCGTTTTCTCCAGAAATAAATGACAGAAAAGAAACAGGGAAAAGGAAGAATTGTTATAGATTAAAAACAGAACCTATCAGTCAAATGCAAGGTTTGTGAACCTTGTTTGAATCTTGATATTAACTGTAAAAGGATTTTTTTTTTAAGACAGGAAAATTTTCAGTTGGAGTGAGTTACTAAAAATTTTTTTAGATTTTTTTAAATGTGATAATGGCATTGAGGTTATGTAAAGTAAGTATTCCCAAGTGCAATGATAAAATTTCTGAGATTTGCTCTAGCCACCCCTTCTTGAACAAAATGAAAGATTGCATACTCAAGGACCTTCCGTATACCTACAGCAGTGCCTGGCTGGGAATGTATACAGTGTTGTCTCACAATGAGATACAGTTCTAACAAGTTTGTTTTAAGTACCAGTTGTGTGGGAAAAAAAAAATTAGAATGATGCTAAAGGCAGTATCTTCATAGAAATTAAAAGGTTTAACTGGTATCACAAGGTAACACTGAAAACCGTTACGTGCAGACAAAGCTATAAAAGCCTTAGGGGGACACTTAGTAGCCCCTCTCTGCCTGTTTTCCTGCCAGAGGGCCTTCCCAAAAAACTGCATCCATCACGGAACCCAGACCCTGGCAAGACTGGTGGGCAGGGCGCCCGGCTGACCCCTCCTTGGTTTCTCTCCTCCAGGGCTGTAGTGTCAGTTGGCCAAAAGGATTGCTTTCGTTCAAAGGATTTGTAAGATGTATTCTCCGTCTTCCATTATACACTGTGGCCTTTTTGTTTTCCTTATCATGATTTGTTTTTTTTTTCTGTATTTCTTTGAAATTTGCCCATTTTAATCCATGTTCATTTCTCGCTCTGTATGTGTCTGTGTCACGCTTGCTGTCTTTGCCCCCGTTGTTCCTAGGTTACAGTGTAGCCAGCCTATACGCAGTCCCTTGGCCGATGAGCATGCCCTGATAGCCTCCTACGTGGCCCGTCTGCAGCACTGTGCACGGTCAGTGGGAGAGCAGCGGCTCCAGGCGGGGAGCCAAGGGCTGAGCGGAGGGAGGGAGAGCTGTGTTCCCGGGGTTGCCAGCTGGAAAAAGCTCCGCTTGTGGCGTTTTTCTTGAGAAGCTACCAGCTATGTTTGGTAGGGTTTAGATAATTGCTAAAATATTAGCTTCTCAAGGAGAAGGAGCCTTGCCAAGCCCAGGCACTTATCTAAACGTATAGTTAGGAATCCTCCTTTAAAGGGGAGCTCACTTCCTTCAGATAATACTTAAAGAGCATAGAAACCTCAGAGATATGCAATCCCAAAGATGTCCATTCACAGAGGTATCTGATGCAACCTCTTTCTGTTCCTTCTTGCCTACGTGATGACATCTTTCTGTTGACATTCAGAGCTTAGGGTTGGTCACCTCACAGATATCTTACGGCCTCTAATCTTTGATACCATCACCCCATTACATCTTTACATGTTACATCTTCACCTTTTTCCCAGAATCTGTCATTGTCGATTATTTAAACCAGGGGTTTTCAGCAGTGATACTGGATCATTGTCACCTCAGGGACCCTTTTCCTAATGATATCTATACCTCCTCACATTATAATAATTATATGTATTATAAAGGTCCCACAGACCCCTTTCTGTGAAAACTACTGTGGTAGTGACTCACTGTTTATATGGGAGTACAACTGATCCCTCAGTGGGTTAGGATGGAAAAATATTTGATAACCGCTAATTACAGTAAAGTTAACCCTTTAAAAGAGTCAACACAAACAAAGCGCTATTACATAGTCAGGCAGATCCAGAGCCACCTGCCCGCTCTGTGCCAGCACCACCACCATCCTGCTTGGAGAACGGCAGGTCAAGTTTAAATAACCTGAAGCCATCCCAGCCACTCTGCATGGCAGCAGAGAAGAGTCACTGTGCCAGACAACTCAAGATTCTTATTCTCAGGGGGGAAAAAGCCATAATTTATAACCTACACACATAAGAGAGGCTGGAGCCTGAAATTTCGATCTTAGTTTTGCCCATAATGTTTTAATGTTCCCTGGTAAGGTCATTTTTATTCCCCATTATAACAGAAGAATAAATCAGTAATCAGTGAGGAAAAAACATGTATTTGAACTCTTTTTAATATTATACCTCATACCATGCCCCACAGTTTTCCGAGTATGACTCAGTAGCATTATTTCTTTTAGGCACTGACCTATCTCTAAAGATTGTAGGTTTCCCACATCTGACGTCTGACGTAGACCTATCGGAAGGGACAAAAGATAGAGCCTGATAACTCACTGTATCACAGAGTGCTTCCTCCCCCAACAGATGTTTACTTTGCACGCTGCCCCACCCCTGTGATCTCTAGGAATAGAGTTGTCTCACCCCCTGCAGGACAGTTTGCTTATTATCAGCAAGGGCAATTGTCCAGGTGATTAAAAGTTTCCATGGTGAAAGTAGCAGCAGAATGCTGGACAGGGACTGCCACCTAATATTTCAGCCCGAAAAGATTTATGGTAGGTTTAGCCAAGGTCCTCAAAGTCTTAGGGATGTTAGCCTCCCTGAGCAAGGATTGGTGGTCGGGAACCCTGGGAGAACATGAAGATTGGGTGAGTGCTGTACCTCTTCTTGATTTATAGTCTAAGGAACTGAGCTTCATACTCTCTCGAAGAAGTCATAAATTTCCTGGCTAATTCTGAAAATGAAAGTTAGCTCAGGCAGGAGAATAAGGAACCTTTGTCATTTGCTTCGTAATTTCCATTGACCTGAAAACCCCTCATCAGCATAAAGTTTTAGTTTCTGGCTGGAAAGCAGCCTCAGTTAAAGCAGCCATGTCGTCTACACTCAGGTATAAATGACAAGCACCATTAACCTTCCCAGGGGAATGTGATGTGATGTGATGCAGAAGGAGGAACTCTGGGCACAGAGGAACCCATTGTATCTCTTCCCAAAAGCAAAGGTCAGCCACTTTAAGTTCCACCACTTAGGCTGCCAGTCCCTCCATAATATTACCTACTTGTATTATTGAATGTTCACTAGTGTTATGTTTATTTAAAAGATAAAGGTCGTTCTCTCATTTCAGATACCTTTAAGGCATAAATATAGGTCAGCCCTAGCCTTGGGGTCTTGACCCTGGGTTATTTAAGTCATCTGATGTTCTTATTACAAGATCATCTTTTGAGAGGATGATTACACATGCTGGAGACTGACATTTGCGCACCTAAAATTATAGTTTATATAAGTGTCATAGACTACTTAAAGCACATTAAAAAAAAATTCTAGAGGAAAGACTAAATTTAAAGAATTACTCAGAGATAGAAAAATTGAAAGGTGAAAAAAATCTAGGAAATATACAGCTGATTCTGTACTTAAGAAGGTCAGATGGATCGCTCTTGATTTATCTTCACCCTTCCCAGATTCCCTTCAATCATTATGACAAGATTTGATGAGTATTGAACTCATGTCTTTAAAATTTTTTTTATATTACTTGTCATATTGCTAATTTCCAGTCTAGAGTTTTTAGGACTCCAAGAACCTAGGGCCAACGCACGCCACAACAGCCATCTCTGTTGTCATCATCACTGTTATCTTAAAGCATCTGCCAAACTTAAACAAAGGGAATCGTATAACCACAGTCCCTATTAATCTGGGAGTACCCTGAGAGGAATAAATCACAGTTGGCGTAATGTGCTTAATCACAGGAGTCAGTTATTCCATAATCAGTCATAGCATCACATCTCTACAGGACAGGCCTACTTCTCAAGAACCCTTGTCTTATCCAGGTGTGGCATGATCTGATGTCCCACCTAGGTGGGTCTTTAAATTTTTAGAGTGCTGATACTCAGTTAAAGAGTAATGGACTAAACTACTTCACTCTAAGATGGGGCTGGAGTTGTGGAACAAGCATAGTAAAAGAAGAGAGTCATTCAGGGAAGGTTTGGTACCATGTCACCTTCTCCAGCTTTGCCGTATGTTGGGCCTGCCCCAGACTGGATTCCTCAGTGTTGCTCAGCCAGTGTTAATTGTATATTTTTTGTTAGCCCTCTGTTTTTCATGATGCTTTAGTTTTCTTTTGGTCTTTTAAAATTCAAGACCTATGTCTAAGAGTCATGAGTTTTTTTAAAAAACATTTGATTAGAAAGAAAAAAAAACCATTTGATTAGACATCCTTCTCTTGGGCTTCGTAAATGTCTTTTCTCAGCCCTCACATTAAAAAGAAGCATCCCTTCTGAGGGTATAGGAGCAGTGGGGATATGCTAATGAAGAGAAATGATACACATGGCCTCATCATTTCTATAGGTCCTCGTTGTCGCAGAAGACCAGTAGTATGTGTAACCCAGGCCTCCATTTATTTTGTTACCATTCTTGTCTTTACAAGCTTTTGTCCCGTCTTTCTCTCTAAGAGAGAAGCAGGAGTAGGGGGCGTGTAATAGACACCTGTTGAATCTTTATCTCCTTGGCAGTGTCCTGGACAGTCCCAGCCGACTGGATGAGGAACACCGGCTGATAGCTCGCTATGCCGCCCGGCTGGCTGCAGAAGCAGGAAACATGGTGAGTAAGTAGAGGATTCCAGTAGAGGAGCAGAAGTCAGCATTCCTTGAACATACAAGTGGTAGGGGAACGGTCAACGGGAACCCTCAGGGACGGAAGGAGAGGAGTGGCTTAAGGGAAAGGGTTACGGCGGCCTTTAATTTCATCTATAATACCATTCTTTAAATAAAAGGATCTAGAAAAAAGTCAATTCAGTTCTTTCAAAAGATCGATAAGATTAATGAACCCCTAGAAATCCTGACCAAGAAAAAAAGAAAATAGAAATTTCCAGTATCTCAAATGAAAGGAGGAATGTTGCTACAGATCCTGTAGACGGTGTAAGGATGATAAGGGAATCTAATGAGCAACTGTTTGCCAATGAATTCGACAACCCAGGTGAAATAGATAGATTCCTTGAAAGATACAAATTAATAAAATTGACATAAGAATAAACAGAAAATCTAAAGATTCCTATATCTGTTAAAAGATTGAATTCATAATTACCTTCCCACAAAGAAAACTCCAAGCTCAGATGGCATATAATCTAACATAAACCCTAGCAGAAAAGAGGAGAGGGAACACTTTCCAAGTCATTTTATCAGGCCACTCTAACCCAATACCAATACAAAGCAGTTACAAGAAAAAAAAAAATTGATGGCCAAATTCTCTCATGAACATGGATGAAAACATCCTTAACAAAATATTAGAGAATTGAATCCAGCAATATGTAAAAAAGATTCTACTCCGTGATCAAGTGAGGTATATTTTAGGAATGCAAATGTATTTAATACACAAAAATCAGTCATGTAATTCACCATATTAGCAGTTTAAAGAAGAATGACATAGGATCATTTCAAGAGATGCAGAAAAAACATTTGACAAAATATTATATCCGTTTATGATAAAACTTCTCAACATACTAGGAGTAGAAGAAACTTCCTCAACATGACACAGAACACCTACCAAAAAACCTGAGCTAAAATCTAACACTTAAAAGTTCAATTTTGGACTATTTTCCCTACCTAATATTGAGAGCAAGACAAAAATTTTCACTTTCACCACTATTCAGAATTGCACTTGGCAGTCCGTACATAACATAAGAAGAAAAAAGGCATGAATATTGGAAAGGAAGAAGTAAAGCTGTCGTTATTTGCAGACGATGTGCTTGTGTATAGAAAGCCTTAAGGAAGCTACCAAAACACTCCGAAAACAGATCCGTGACTTCACAGCAGCACTGCAAGATGCAAAGTCAACATACAAAAATCGATTTATTGCATTTCTGTGTATGTGGTAGCAGCAAACAATTAGAAAAGTAAACTTAGGCAAAATATCATTAACTGTAACGTGAAAAAACATCAAATACAAGCAAAGAGTGAGGTGAAAGGAGGAACGATCATAACCTAAATCAGCAGGCGGGTGTAAGCAAGCATTGACCAAGTAAGGAAAGTGAAATGGGTTCCCGGGTGGGGGGGCGTCAGTATGTGTAAAGGTCCTGAGGTTGGTTCAGGCCCTGCTAGATGGCTTATGTGGCTGGAGCGCAGAGAACAGTGTTGGGGTGACATCAGGCTGGACAGGCAGGCCGGTTCTCGTAAGGCCACATTCTACAAACACAGTGTATTAATTATAGAAATATGTGCCGATTTATGTTTACTTCTTCACAGGGAAATAGTTATGAAAGTGGCCAATGGAGCGTCTTTGTTTCTTCTCCCCCAAAAGTTATTTATTTTGGAGGGTTTGTTTAGACTTCAGAATCTTTTCTTTGAAAATCTAACATTAGGTCACACATCCTATTCTAATAGTGCAACTCTAAAGGTTAGTGAAATAGAACAGAATGGGGGAAGAAAAAAGTCTGGGGATAAGTTCCATTTAATTAGTTCAGCCTCGCACGTACCCTCATTCAGTCACAACCGTTCAAGTTATTTTGTAAATTAAAATGTATAAATAAAATTAAATCTGTTGAGATGGACAGCATTGTGGTTAAATTTTTTAAATTAAGTATATTTAAGGCCATTATATAGTCTCCTGGACTTTACATAGTACTTTTAAAATGCTATAAGTAAAAGCTCCAAAGCCATTTGACCCTGAAAAGGAGATCACAGTACTCTTTTACTGCAAACGAGATAAGTCTATTTACACCTGATAGTTTCTGATGCCAATTCTCTTATTTGTGTGAAAATGATCATTGTTAGAATGGAAATACTGCTATGGTCCTTTTCATCTTCAGTTTATTTTCCAAAGAATGGTTATCTTATAAATATTGGACCTCTCAGGAAGGATTCTTCTTGACTAGATTTCGGTTAAACAGAAGACCCTAATCCGCTAATCTCTCACTGATTCAAGTGCTTTGCATAAAGTGGGTGTAGTGCTCAAAAGAATTTATTTATAGTCTGCCAGATAGGCTTTGTATTGATTTTTTCCCCCCAAAAGCCGCCTTCTTCCACGAAGAAAGACCATTAAATCATTTTAGCAGCCGACATCACACCCTCAAGTGCTTCAGCATCAGAGCCATCACGTCGCCCGAGGTGACACGTGCCCACTGACACCTCTTTTAGTCTGACCCTTGAATAAAGAAATTCTAGATTGCTTAGATGAGCCAGGAAAGCTGATTTGTTTTCCTGAAGTGTCTAAATCCCTTTAAAAAAAAAAATGGTGTGTGGTAAATCAGAGCAATAACAGCAAATTCTTCAAGTTTTATCACAGACATCACCAGCTTTAGAAATAATTAGATGTTTTTGGTTTGTTTTTAAAGCTTTTTTTCTTTGTGAAGAAATCAAAAACTCATTCTGGAAAACTTGGAAGAAATGTGAAAGGAAGGGGAAGCCATTATATTGTCATCCTATTGAATATTTACATATTTTTAAGAAGCTTTTTTTTTTTTTCCAGTTAGCTCAGTCTTAACCTTCACAGCCTCATCCAGGCTGTGCTGCCTGCTCCAGGCATGCACCGTTCCAGAATGTCCTATGGCTTCTTAGAATTAGAGATCAGCAGTGTCCATTTGGGGTTTTGTACACGTGTAATGACTCAGAACTCCCATAAAAGAGTAATTGTCAAACCTAGCTTCCTATTGTAATCTTGTGTGAAGTATTTAAAAAAATATATAGGTTCTTGGCTTTATCTCAGACCTACCGAATCAGAATCTGTGGGTTTCAGATCTATTGATTTTTATGTAAAAAAGAAAAAAAATGTTTTCCATTCTTCGAATTCACAGGTAGCTTGGGAACCGCTGCCTTCAAAGACATTATCGGGCTTTTGAGAGACAAGAGAGATATTAATAATCTACAGCCATCTAGTTAGTCAAATTGAGATTGAGATCATTGGACGGATACAAAGGGCATCTATTTGATATTAGGTACTCCTCTTTGGAACTCGTCCTTGCCAAGTTCAGACAGATGGGAAGCCTCCAGTCTATTTTTAGGAGGCTGCAGAAATGCATACTACTAGATTACAGCTTGCCGACTGTGTCAGCTTTCCTTGGTTTTGTAACATTTGCCCAGTTTTACGCAGGAGGATCTCGCTTCTTATCCTGTATTTTGCAGATATATTTTCATCTCACGAAAGATGGTGGAGCTCTGTGAGATCACCTCAACCTAAGAGAAGGCTATTGTAACAGAGTAGGTGATCCTCTTCACATCTCTTTTCATACACGTTCCCATTGTACGGACAAGAAAATAAGCGTAAACCTTGAGTTATTTTGTTATACAGAGACAAGAAAATAAAGGTATAATAAAATAACTCAAGGTTTGCGTGGTGAGTAAATAGCAAAACCTAGGGTTCCTCATTAGTCCACCTCCTTCCATTCTTACCCCACTACAGTAAATTCTCCACTTAGTAGCCAAAGCAGTGTTGTTTATAATAAACATTTTATTATAGAACAACTTTAAACTTACAGAAAAATTGTGAAACTATTAGCAAGTTTTCATATAACCCATACTGTTTCCCCTATTATTAACATCTTACATTCATGTATTATTTGTTACAATTAATGAGCCAATAGTGATATATTAGTAAAGTCTACAGTTTATTCATATTTAATTAGTTTTTACCCAATGCCCATTTTTCGGTTTCAGGGTTTCATCTAGGATCCCATATTACAGTTAGTTCTCACGTCTACCTCAGTTCTTTTTGGCTGTGACAGTTTCTTTGCTTTTCCTTGTTTTTGATGACCATCACAGTTTTGGGGAGTACTAGTCACATATTATAGGACGTCCCTTAATGGGGATTCGTCTGATGTTTTTCTCATAATTAGACTGGGGCAATGGGTTTTGAGGAGGAAGAGCTAAGTACCATTTTTCTCACATCTTATCAAGGGGACCGAGTATTAATATCATTTGTCACTGTTGATGTTGACCTCGATTTAGTGTTTTTCAGGTTTTTCCAACGTAAAGTTACTCTTTTCCCCCCTTTCCACCTGTCCTCTTTGGGAGGAAGTCACCGTGGACGGGACACACGGAAGGCGTGGGGGGGTGGTGGGTCAGGCCCCACTTCCTTGTGGGCGGAGATGTCCATACATTATTTGGAGCTGATGCTGTAGTTCCCTGTTCAGAATCCCACAGTGGCTCATGCCACATGCAGAATGAAATGGAAACTCCTCTCCATGGTCCTACGCGATCCAGGCCCCAGCTTCATCTCCCCGTGCGTGACCTGCCACGCTCACCATAGTGCACTCCAGGCCAGCAGCGCTGACCTGAGAACGCCCGGCTGGAGCAGCCGCAGGCCCTTTGCCTTTGCCCTCCTTTTGGCCCTGGTTCGCTTCCTCACTTCACTGAGCCCTAAGAGCCCTTTCGTAGCCACCCAATTTGAAAAGCATGTGTCTCCGTTCACTCTATTTCTTTACCCTACATTTCTTCATTGATTATAAACTGATTATAAACGCGCGCACGCACGCACGCACACACGCACACACGCGCGCGCACACACACACACACACACACACACACACACACACACACACACACACTGGTTTCTCAGCTGTGTCTCCCAGCGTGATGCAGGCCGCATGAGGGTGGGGACTCTATCTGATCCACTAATGCATCCCTAGTTCCCAGAACAGTATCTAATGCGTAGTAGGCACTCAGAAAATACTTACCGAATAAATGAGTGAGCTGTTTAATTTTTGAAAGAAATCATCTTTAGGTCTCTTCTGGCTGAAGTATTCTGTGTTCTTATGAGCTAATGAATCCCTTCCTGTCTTTTTCCCTTCAGTATCCTGGAGGCATTTTAGGAAAGGATACCTGGCTTTTTCTTTTTCTTTTTTTTTTTAAGGAACACCATGGTGTCTAAGATAGTAAATACTACCTCAGGACTTGAATCTTCCTCCCTTCCCACCTCATCGTATTTGCGTAATGATGCTACTTGGTGCCAAAGAATCCCTGCTGGTCAGGAATCACTATTGATAACCCTTGATTGCCCTGCGTATTCGCCTCCTCTTTAAAAGATGCCTCAGCAGTGCATTAGATACTCAAAACTGAAAAGGTCCTTCAGAAATCCCACTGAAACACTGTGGGGTTTTTGTTTGTTTTCTGTCATGTGAAGCATATTCCTTTCACAGCTCATTTCTGCATCCATAAGTGTTCCTGGTCCCACTTTAATAAGGAGTCATTAATTTTAACTCCAGTTTCCAAAAATTATAAATCTATTCATAACAGGTCCAGTCTCAGGCAAGCCACGTTTCTGAGGTTCAAAATCCTTAAAAGAATATAGAAAATTTGCTGAATTGGCTATTGGTCCACTTTTTATAGAGAAAGAAAAATCACCCCCCCCTTTTTTTTTTTTAGTTAAGAAAGAAAAATATTTAGTAAAAAGCCTCCCACCCAGATTTGCTATGCTGTTTTGCTCCTGTTTGTTTAGAAAATGCCCCATGAAAAGAATTCAGGCTTTAGATAGGAAACAAGGTTTCTGGCTCCACGTACTTCACGTTCTGGGCAGAGCCAAGGATGTGCAGAATGCAGCGTAGCCAGCAAAGTGTCTTCCGTGGGAGTGTCTGTCCTGGTTACTCAGTAAAGGGGAAATGTCACCTATGCATTGGGTTGATTGGCTTCCATGTTCTTAAAGGGGGTAACGAGGGTCCCAGACATCAGTGGAAGTGGACTTACGAATCAAAACCACAATGATTTCTCCAAAGAAAATATGCGAGTAGCCAATAAGCACATGAAAGTAAGCTCGACATATTAGTCATTAAGGAAATGCAAACTGAATCCACAGTGAAGTATGACGTCATACCCATTGGTGTGACTGTGATCAGAAAGATGGACAGTAACAAGCGCTGACAAGGAAGTGGAAAACATGGAACCCTTGTATCTTGGTAGAGGGACTGTAAAGTAGTGCAGCCATTCAGGAAAATAGTTTGGCAGTTCCGCAAAAGGAGGGATGACTGTGTGAGCCAGCAGTGCCACTGCTAGATATACCCAGAAGAAATGACAACATCTCTACACAAAAACTTGTCCGTAGATGCTTACAGCAGCATTATTCAAAATAGCTCCCCAAATGGGAACAACCTAAACGGCTATCAACTGTCGAATGGACAAAGTATGGTATAGGCATACAATACAATGGAATATTATTCATCCATGAAAAAGAATGAAGGACCGACATGTGCTAAAACAAGGATAAACTTTGAAAGCGTTTTTGCCAAGTGAAAGAATTCAGACATAAAGGATCACATATTGTATAATTCCATTTATATGAAATATTCAGAATAGATAAGTCCATGGGAACAGAAAGTAGATTCGCAGTGGTCAGGGAGTAGAAGAGGCGGCAGTGGGGGGTGATTGCTCATGGGTGCAGGGTTTCTTTCTAGGGTGATGAAAATGTTCTGGAATTAGATAGTGATGATGGTTTTACAACCTCATAAGTGTACTAAAGACAACTGAATTGTACACTTTGAAAGGGTGGATTTTTTTTTTTTGTAAATTATATCTCAATTTAAAAAACCCACGGTTAGATACTTCATACCCAGTAGGATGATTAAAACCAAAAGGACATGACAGGTGTTAACAGGATGTGGAGAAATTGGGACCCTTATTCATTGTCGGTGGGGCTGTAAAATGGAATAGCCACTTTGGAAAACAATTTGACACTTCTTTTAAAAGTTAAATATGGAGTTACCATATAACTCAGGAATTCCACTTCTGGGTATTTACGGAAGAGAAATGAGAACACATTTCAACCCATTCATCAACACAAAGACTTGTGATGAAAGTTCATAGCGACTCCATTTGTAGTAGTAGCCAAAAAGCTGAAACAATGGAATCCTGCTCAGCCGTGAAAAGGAGGGAACTCTGGGTTCGTGGAGCAAGATGGATGGACCTCAAAAACATTATGTTGAGTGGCAGCCAGAAACCATTCCATTTATATGAAGTTTCTGAAAAAGGCAAAACTGTAGTCAGAAAGCAGATCAGTGGTTGCCGACGGTTGGGGATGGACGTGAGTGGCAGTTGACTACAAACTGGCTTGAGAGAATTTTTTGTGGTGGTGGAAAATGTTCTAAAACTGGACTGTGGTGACTGGTCGCACAACTGTTTATTAAGACTCAGTGAATTGCACACTTAAAATGGGTGGGTTTTTTTTTTAAAAAAAAGGTGGTTTTTATGGTAGGTATTTTTTTATACCTCAGAAAATCCATTTAAAAAATCAACGGTCCAGTTAAGACTCTGAATATATTCGAATCAGAACAACTTTCTTTCTCCTCACCATAGACCCGTCCTCCCACGGACCTGAGCTTTACCTTTGATGCCAACAAACAACAAAGACAGCTTATTGCAGAACTGGAAAACAAAAACAGGTAAGAATGCAGGGTTGAGCCCGTTTCTGACGTCCAAGGTTATCCCGTGGGTCTCTGATTCTCATTGTCCTTGCAGGCTAGATGGCTGTGGCCACAAAGGAAGAGTCCAGCACAGTGACTCCAGGGCAGCCCAAGTCCAGTATATGCCCTGGACAGTCCATTGTGTATCTGCATGCCATTCATTGTGCTAGTCCAAAACCCTGCCCTCAGGTAGATTCTTTTCCCAGTGCACAGGTGTGTCCCGTCTCGTGGTCCTTTTCTCCACTCTACTCCCAGGAGCCTTTTGCTCTGTCTAGTCTTCTTGTCTAGGCCCGTTATGCTGCATGTGACTGTCTGATCTCACTAGAAAGCCATTTAAAGGCTTGGAGACCAGACCACACACCTTTATGCCCTGAAAAGTAGAAACCAGGACACGGAGATCGGATGTAATATAAGAGGCATAGGTAGAAGCAGCTTTCCATCACTCAGGGGGTGGGGGTAGGGGAAAGGGGGAGACCGAGGAAGACTTGGGGAAGTTAGCATGAGGAGGGTGCAAGTTCTCTCGTCCATTCCCCAGAAAAGAACAGAATATTCTAGTTGTTTTCTTTCTGTGGGGATTTTTTCAAGTTCTTGAAAACAGTATTTTGTGGTAGAAATGGCTTTTTCTACCACAAAAGATGGTTTCATTGAATAAGTCAAGTGCAGCAATATGAAGAAGGCGTCGGTCTCACATCTCGGTCATTTAGAAGCCATCAAAACACGATGGGTAAAGGTGGCACCACTGGAGTAAAAACTTCTAACAGGAAGAGGGAGCTATAAGGCATTACATGGCCATCTCTCTTCTATCCTGTCTAGAGAGATCCTGCAGGAGATTCAGCGTCTCCGTCTGGAGCATGAGCAGGCTTCCCAGCCCACCCCCGAGAAGGCCCAACAGAACCCCACGTTGCTGGCAGAGCTGCGGCTGCTGAGGTGAGTGGGATAGCGCATCGCCGTCCGCAAATGATCATCTGCTGTGGTCGGAACTTACATGTCAGGAAACCAAATGGTGGGATAGAGTCTATCAGTCTAACTAGTCGTGTTAGAACAAACACTTGTTCTCTTACGGCTTCGGATGCTTGAATTCTTTCATTGATCCCTGAGAACTTCTGCCTTCATTACAGAATGAGGCAAACAGCAGTCTCCAGCTCCGAGAGGCGCGGAGCGGCGTTTATGCATTTATGATTGCTTTAAGAAGACCATGGCACCACACTCAGTCTTCCTATCTCGCTGATTAGTCTGACGTCAGAGACTTGGCAGGAGTCACGCTCTCCCTGAGCACGGGTGTGTTCTGGCTCTTCATGGTCAGAGCAGGACTCTGTTGGAGTAAAAGGATGCTCCCTTCGCACATCCTCTGAGGCGTGCAACCAAATAGGCACCCCTCACACCGTGGCTATGGTACCTTTCCACTTCAGCATAAAGCTAAACTGTCTCGAGGATCGAGAGTTAAGGACGCAGGATCAGAAGGAGGGTACAGAGCAACTTCAGCTCCTGCTCTGATGCTGTTTTGGAGGGAATGGGAAAGACTTTCTAAGAATACAACCTGCGGGTGATCTGATCCAAGTTATTAGGCTCTTATTTTCTATCGGTGTTAGAAAGATGTGTGTGCTCTTCTGTCAGTGAAGACATGGAGACTGAGTGACTCGATTCTCATCAGACCTCTAGATTTCCAAAGAGTGAATTCTCTCTGTTCGAGTCGTAACACTTGACATTCCACAATTGATTTTCAATGTGTCGTCATCTGGAATTTTGCATCGCTGAATATCCTTTTTGAGTTCTCCTTTTGGCTTAGGTTATTTAGCTTCTCAGCTGTGGTTTTTTTCCTAGAGAATAAAGATTATTGTTTTTCTAGAACAATCCTTCTGTTTAGATTTATATCATTAATAAATAAGTCAAAAAGAATTTACACAGTGCAGATGAAAATCATTAGAGGTGTCGAGATCCCCATTCTAAAAATTCATTTAATTTTCTAAATTTAGTTGGGCTGAGATTTTTGCCGCTCTGCAGTCTGCCATTGCGTGTGTGGGATGTTAGCATAGTTAGCATAGAAGGAGGGGGAAGCAAATGTTGCTGATTCAGGCGGAGTGTAACTCTTTAAGCTATCAACATAAGATGCAACTGTTTCTTCCCCACCACAGCTCAGGTAGAAGTGATGAGAAGACAGTTATTCCATTCTCAAAAAACATAATCTAGTTTGGGAAACAAAACATAAAATAAGTTCCTGGTCAGTTGAATAATACACAATGTTAATAAATAGTATGGATATTACATGAGAAGAAATCGGAGTGGGGAAATCTGAGAAGTATGTTAGATCTAAATCTATGCAGGCTAGAAACAGTTAGACCCATGGAGATGGTGGAGTTGAGCTAGACCGCGAGAGGTAGGTATGATTTAGATGACATGTGGCACAAAACTTGTATTATTAGAAGTGGCATTGAGGTTCAGCATGATCCCCCAAATAAGTATGACACATTTCAGAGAGAGGAAGGATTGTTGGAGCTAAGAACTTATTTTCAGTCATCCATTGATTAATCTTTAAAGCGCCAGTGATAGGAGATAAAATTAGATAGTTGAGATCAGATTCTGGAGAGCCTTAAGTGATAGGTTATTGGAAATCCTGGAGGTTTTCAAATAACGATTTCATTATGTTCACTAGACGTTAACTGAATAAGTACATCCTGGATGCATGCTGTTCTGTTAATCATTCAATACATGCAAAAATGAATAAAACTCCTCCTCTGACCTACGGGATTTTGCATCATGGTAGGAATGACAGCAATGAAGGTAAAATAAATTAAGCACCATAAAGAAGCACCAATTCCTAGAGTGAGTCATTGAGCAGGACCTGATAACTTACTGACGTAATCAGGAGCAGCTTCCTAAAAGAGTGGTGCTTGGGATGGACAGGGAGGACTGAATGACGTTGGAAGCGGGGACGAATAGCTGTGAGTTGTAAAAGTAATGGGGTCTGTTTAGAGAAACGTGAACCATCAGGAGGTCCCGACATGGACGGGACCAGGAGGTGAGATGCCGAGGATAGGAATGTAGATGGAGTCGAGAGCAGTGCTCTCTGTTAGAAATAGAATGTGGGCCACTTATGAAATTAAAACTTTTCTAGCAACCACATTGAAGAACTAAGAGGAATTAGGTGTCGTTAATTTTAATGCTGTTCTTCACTGGATCTGCTCTATCCAAAATATTATCATTTCTACATTTAATCAACATTAAAAAAATTATTAATGAGAAATTTTACTTCCATCCAGCACATCTCAAATCAGACTTAGCCATGTTTCAGGTGCTCAGTAGACACGTGTGGCTCATGGCTCCCATGTTGGACAGCAAAAGTCTAGAGATTATTACATAGGACGATGAAGTGAACACAGCTTGCCTTTGAGCAGCATTATAAAGTTCACAAAACACTTTCATTGTCATTATTTTATCCTCAAAGTATTGCTGTTCTTATTTATTTGTCCCACTTTACGGAATAGAAAGTTGAGGCCCAGACGGGTTAAGTGACTTGTCCAAGATTGCACGTGTAATAAGTGATGGGCCTCAAGTCTCTTGATTTATATTTCACTGCTCTTCTCTTAGTGCAGCAGATAAAATCAGAGATCCTTGCATGCGTGAGGTAAGGAGCACTTGGATAAAATGAGAGAAGTGAGAGTAGAGAGATACATACATTTCCAGGAAAGAATGATCTGAGTGGGATGATTATTGAATATAGGATATAAACGGGAAAATATCAAAGAGGACTGAGTTTTTCAGCCATGATAACTGGATGAAAAAGAGACAGAGACAGGGAAATGGGGAAAGAGAATCATTTGGGGAGGAGAGTTTTAAGTTTGATTTTGGACACATTGCACTAGAATTGACATGAAATTGGTCCTCGGGGAAAAGAGAATTCTCTTAGACAAAGAGAGTCACCCTGGTGTCTGTCACACTTCTAGAGTCCCATGTCTGCTGCTGGAAGCACCGACTGTTGAACCCTGCCTTCCGTAGCAGTTTTCATACATTTTCTTCACTATTAATTTAAATTTGGACTGGTTTTATGTATTTTTCTAAATGAAGTATTTGATTTTCTGATGAACACATTTTTAAATCACTTTAAATTAATATTAACACTTTTTCTCGGTACGAACATGTGTACGTGCCAAAGCATTTTTACGTGACATTCTCACAACAGTTAAGGAAAGTGGGCAAAACAGATATATGACCCCTTTTTATACCTAAGGTGTCGGAGGTTCAATGACTTGTTCAGCATCTCCTACACTCGCAAGAAGCAGGATCGGGCCTCAAACCCATTTCCCCCCTGGCCTTAGACCCTTTATCGTCAACGTTTCCTTTCTGATGGGATTTTCCTCTCGGATAGGCAAAGGAAGGATGAACTGGAGCAGAGAATGTCCGCACTGCAGGAGAGCAGGCGGGAGCTCATGGTTCAGCTGGAAGGGCTGATGAAGCTGCTGAAGGTAAGAGCCAGTGGCCTGCCCTCAGGTCACCTCCCTCGGCTCAGCCCTTGTCCATCCGCCACCACCAGTGTAGCTGCTGCCTCCCCAGTGCTGTTGGAACAGGACGAGAGGCTGAACACTTAAAGAGGGCTGCCTGGGGCCGGTTTCCAGGTAACCCTCCATACAGGTAGCCTCATTTCGTATGACAGTCATCTAAAGTAGTATCAAGCCTGATTACAAAAAGTTAGTAACTGGAACTAGAGTAATGTCCCTGAATAGTTGCTATTTATGAATGTTGGTAAATAGGATCTTAGCTATGTATGAATGAATATTTCCCAACTATTTAAAGTTTCTTTTAAGACAAGTATTCGCGTATTCTACCTACAGATATTAAATGACCTATTTTAATAAGTATTACAGAGACACAACAGTCTTATCAAACCAACTCTAGTCAATAACTTTGCTATATGAAGAGGAATAAAATAGCATATTAGCTCTAGGTGTGGTATATTGAGCTTGAATAGATCTGGAATAAAAATCTCACTGTCTATTTTTGTTGAAAAATATATTACAACCCCTACACCCCAGAGCAGAGAAAGGCATGCTTGGCATTTAAATGGCCTCACCTGTACCGTTATCCTGGCACTGGACAGAACTATTTACCCAGCGATCCCAGAGCACATTTGTTCATGCCGTTGATTCCTAAGGCCTCTGCTCCAAAACCACTGCATTTTGTGATATGACAGAGTTAGCAGCCAGTGCGGAAAAAGCAAGGTGTGGGGCGCCTCAGAGGCCAGGCTGGGGGAGGGGTGATGTACTCCTGTGATAAAGGGGCGTCTCTGGAGGTTTTGAAAAAATAGTTCAGGCAGATATGCAGAACAGGTTAGAAAGGGGAGCAACGAAAGGAGAGACGAATGAAATCGTCCGGGCCCAAAGTAGTGAGGGTCTGGAGTGGAGCCCTAGCCCGAGAAAACATCACCTTGGGAAATACCACCTCTTCCTCAACTTTTCCATTCTAAGCTAAGCCAGTCCCTTAATAATGAAGCTGGCGGTATTAACAGCTCAGGTGAGTACATTTTAAACGGCCTTTGGACTCGCTCTCAAGGCAATCAGTTCTTTTAGGCTTGAGCTGAGTTTGTTTCTTGCTTTGGCCCTGGGTGTTGCGGTCTTTTGGCTTGGACATGTTTCCACATTAACCCTGCGTACAGAATTCCTCCTGAGAAATATTTTATGTCTGAGTGGGTTTTGTTTAAAGAACACCTGATGCGTAACACCTGGCCCCGATCCCTCTGATAATTGTCTAGTATCCAGCTGAGCAGCCCGTCCCCCACTCAAGGCGACAGATTTGTCCTAGTGGCATTGGGCTTGCGGAACATCTGCAGCCCTGCAGAATTAGTCCACCAGCAGGACAGGAGCTAACGGGGTCCACCCCGCCCCTTCCCAGTGTCAAGCCTCCCTTGCAGAAAGATGCTCTCAGACATGGCCCCGACCCGGATGGGAAGGTATCCCAAGCTGATTTTCATAAAAGGTGAAAGGTGGGTGTGAACTGAAGGGAAGTCAGAATGCATTGCCTCTGAAGTCCCACTGTACGCTTTCCCATCAGGTGGTTCCTCTCAGTGGTCCTTAGGTACCCTGGTTTAGAGCCCCGTGTGCATTACTGTGACCTTGGAGTTCAGTTATGATGCTTGTATTTCATGGGCTAAACAGAATGAGCTGATGCCTGGAACTCTCACCCCAAAAACCCTGAGCGTCTTGGTATTTCCAGCTGCTGTCTTACAGTTATGATTTCAGCGAACTAAGCAGGGCCCTGCTGCCCCATGTGTAGGACCCCCTGCCAGGTTCTAAAACACACCATTCAGACCGAGAGGAAGAACTCACAGACACAAAGCAGAAATGTTGTCCTTTCATCCATTGATTAGAATTCCTGGTTGAAATCTCAGGCCCTTAGTGTCCCACTTCCTAGAAGGATTACAATCTTAATTTGTGTATTATGTGCACGCCTTAAAGATCATACCTGGGAATCACTGGCTTCTATCAAAACTTCAAAGAGGTTTTTCTGCTATTAAAAAGTCCCCTTTCGAATGCTGAGTTTAATTTCAAAGCACTGTCCTGCCTTCGCTGGTGTTCGGCCTGCTGTCCTTTCATTCTCTCATCCAACAGCAATAAGCGGTTAGTCAAACGGACAGCTAAGCCCCATAGCCTGGGATACTCATAAATTAAAATACACTGCTCAGCGAATTCCCACCTCATAGGGAGTTCTTTTGTTTCACTCCTTCAGCAAAATATTATCGATTTATCTGAAAAAAATGATCATTTAAAGACGCACCCATATGAAGTTTCACCATTGTTTATGACTTTATTCAACAAAAACTTTAAATCTTTCTTTTGGAACAAGACTGGGGAAAAATTAATCATACATTTATTTAACAAGTAAGTGTCGTATTTAGGTATTTGGCATATGATGGTGAGTCAGACCCAATTCCTATCACCAAAGGGTATCAAGGACCTTATTGTTTGGGGGTTTTTTAATGACATAATGTGGACTGACACTTAGTACCCATGTTTCAGAATGTAATTTTTACCTTACATTTCCCCCCTAATTAACGAGTACACGGATAATTATCTCTGTATCAAACTTCTTGTGTCATCTAGAAATGGTTACGTGTTGATATTTCAGTTTCTGAATCATGTTCCCAGTATTTTTCTGCCTGTTTTCCCATTGTTCAATATTGCTTTTGAAACACATTTACCAGATGAATTCTGCAGTTTTGAATTTCAACCTCATTTGTAAATGAAGTTTTGAATGTAAATTTTTCTATAGGTAACAACAGTGGCTGTGGCATTACTTTGACCACATAGCCAGACATCCCCCATGTGGAAGAGTTTCCTGTGTTTTTAGGTGAAATAAGCAGTTCTAGATTTGCACTTCATAACTAAGGTATTAGTACCCCCTTCACATCCAGTTGGCTCCTGTCATCAGTCGGTGTTTACTGACCCTGACTGACTGATCGATAACAAAAAGTTCTAAGACCTTACATCTGACCTGTTTTCTGTGTTGACAGAGGCTTTAAGGCTTTATCTGAATGACATTTGTGACTTCAAATTATATGACACTATCCTAAGTCACACTTTGCCAAAGTCCACCATCTCCCAATCTCAGTGCTCATGGGAGGCGTCTCAGTCCTAAAAAAACTGCCCCATCCACCTCCCCATCCTAGCCTGACACACGTGTCATTAAAATGATCTCATGTCTTCGGACAAACTATAACAGCTACAAAATGTGCAAACATGAAACATTGCTTTCTGACATTTCCCTATTCTATTGAACCAAAGCACTGTTCTCTCCAGTACCAAACCTGGAGAAAACAGAATAAGGAGGTGTCTTAGGAACAATTCTAGGAAATTACATACTGGTCTTTTAACCTCTGGTGCAATTTCAGCGTGTCAGGATTGCCCCATCCCTCTTCCATCATCTTAATTTCCATTTTAACACAGTGCCAGCAATAAAAATACATTTTTTTAATTGCTTAATAACTCTCCTAGGGCTGTTCGCCTTACCTAGTGAATGGGAGGAAAATGTTCTGCATCACAGGAAAACCTATCTAGGAAGGGAGATGGCTTCCCAAATGCAAAATTCTAATCCCTTCTAATTGGAGCCGTGGATGCCAGATGCAAACGCTGAAAGACCCTGACTTCTCAGGCTACATCAGCTCCTGCCCAGGGCCTTCTCTGCCTGGGCTCCTGTGAGTTTAGGTTTGGCCAGGCATCTAGCAGCTGGCTTTGATTATGAAGAGCATCTTCCTCTGCTGAGTTTGAGTCTCCTCAAGAGATTTCTTGGTGCTCATCTAATTTCTCCCTCGCAGAAGTAGAATTATTTTCTCCAAATTTTTACTGACTCCCTCCCTTTTGTAATTCCTTGGCTTCACTGAAATCATGCTTGCCATTGCCTGAAGACGTGCAGACGGAGAAGCTCTCCCCCTTTCCTAAGACTTCTTCCACACATGTTCAGGAAAGACTGCCTGGATGGATGGATCCAATTTAAATAGAACCGTTGCAACAGCTTTTAGATGTGCATACTTGGGGCAAAGAGCGAGGCTTCCTGGCCACAGTTACCCATGACGAGCACAGAAAGGAAACGAAGACACCCATAAAAAGTGTAGCTGAGGAGCAGTGGACTGAGAAGAGAGAAACTTAGTAGCATTTCTCTCATCCTCACTGTGCTCCTTTCTACTGATAATTGGCAAATGTCTGCTCCACGCACCATCTCGGTAAGGTTCTAAAAGACTGAGACCATCTCGTGTTTCCAGTGCTTTATGCCTAAGAAGTACTCAGTGAACCTGTGTTAAGCTAATGAGAATTCTGTCTGAAAGGCTTCTCAGGGCCCTGAAACAGGTTCCAGTTTACTAGGGGGAAAAACAAAGCAGCCCAAAAGCGAGTGGAGGGGAGGGGACTGAATAAGAGATGAGTCTGTGGTCATGTGGATTGCTAGCTGGGGAAATTCTTAGAGCTGTGATTCTCAAACCAGCAAGCGCCGGAATCAGTGGAAAGCCTCACTAAACACATTGCCCTGCCGTACCCCATGAGTTTTGATCCAGTTGCTCTGGGGTGGGGTCCAAAAATGTATGTCTCTGACAGGTTTTCAGGTACTACTGCTGCTGCTGTTGGTCTGTGTTCCACACTCTGAGGACCACTACCTGGATAAATGTTCCTAAACACCCGTGAAGATTGTGAATGGTGAAATAGAGTGATTATTGGGCTTTTCAGTCATGGTTGAGCTGCTTTTTTTCAGTTTACTCTAAAGAGTTATGTGTTGGGCAAGTCAGGCTCTCTAAACCTTTTGGAGGCATCAATTAGAAAATTAGACTAGATGGTTTCTAAGGTACTTTCCTTGCAGTTCTAGAAGTTAGCATTTAATGCACTGGCTGGGGCAGAGGCCTGTCCTTTGCTCTGTCCAGCTGATGATGCTCTTATGGAGGCTAAGGCTTTGATCTCTGACCCCATGGGCCTGGCCTAGTTTGCCCTATTCCTCTGTCATTTCCTCCAAACGTTTGTGGTGACGGGCATTAACCTCTCTCCTTTTCCCCTCTGCCTTTTTTTTTGTCTTCATCGCCTCTAGGAGGAAGAACAAAAGCAGGCAGTAAGTGACCTTCCGCCTTCTCCATCTGACTCTTGCTCCTGTTGCATGTGTTCTTTTTCTCATTTAAGTGGTTTTACTTTCTCCTCTCCTCCCTGCACAGGTCCTCTCTGCAGAATTGATTATGTGTAAAACCCACAGCAGTTCTCTCCATGGTGCTGTAAAAGGGCCTGACAAGTCCACATCATGTTTTCCTAGTTGAGCATGTCCTTATTTGACACCAGAGCTTGTTGAATTTTTTTTTTCAAAGTGCACCTCTTGTGTTTATTTGTATATGCATGATTAGCCAGGCTACAATTGCGTGTTCCTGCCCTTGCATCCTCTGCTGCTTTGTGTCTAGAGTGACTTTAATCTCCTGAAACAACTTTTGAAGTGGTGGGGGTGAATACTGTGGTCTAAATACTATGTCATGAGTGAAAATGAGTAGTTTTGATAACTTCAGGTGCCCCTTAGTCTTGAACAGGCTTCTGGATGCTGCGGCTCCAGGAGCCTTATTAAAGTTACCAGTGAAAAGTAAGTGCTTGATTTTGCTGTAAGTGATTTCCTGTTCAGAGACTGCTCCAGAGGGAGCTCTGGTTTTCCTGAGTTGCATGACTGTTGCATGGTATTTAGGGAAGGTCTATGTTTGTTTTTATTTATCCTGATAGCCACTAACCCTTGCTAGAAAATCAACTGAGGGCCTAGCCACAATAGTAACACCATATGTTTATATAACATAGTAAGGTTTTCAAAGCATACATCTTTTACATAAGCTAAAGCTGATTTTTTAATTTGCCTCAGGGCTCTTCTTAAAAAGAGAAATATGAAATGTTTAATTTTAAAAGTTTACTCATTTCTTTTTCAAAAAACAAATTTGTCCATGTTTTAGATTAAGGATAGGAATGTAAACATTATGTTTATTATTGGTTCCAGTTAGGAGAGCAGTGAAATCATAGAGGGAAGGAAGAGGTAGGCAGTGAATAGAGGAGTCAAGGAAGGAGTGAGGGAGAGATGGACTGTCAGAGAGAGGGCAGGAAGGTAGAGCGTGGTGTGGTACAGGAGAGGGAGACAACCCAGAAATCTCAGTGGCTTTAACGTAACAAAAGCTTGTTTTGTTTTTCTCATTTACACATGGTTTATTGCTTTTCTTATGGCACTTCCGTAGCAATAGGTACTGACGTGAGCAACCAGGAGAAGACCAGGCTGGAAAGTCAAACCCAGCCATTAAGTGCTTTTACCAGGAAGTAACACATGGGTCACTCTTCTGCTGTATTTCATTGGCCAAAGCAAGTCATGTGACCACACATAACTTCGAGTTTGCTAGAAGCAGAGAAGAGAATGCTCGTGATTCATAGGCGTATACACGTGGGAGGATCTGTCCTTCTGCTCCCTTCTCCCGCTTCTTCCCTGACAGGCTCTTCCCCGTGCGATTGACGGTACCCCTCCTGCTGATCCAGAGCATTACATCACCTGTGCTTGCTGACCACCAGCTTTCCCCTCCTTCTCTTCACCCCTCTATACCACGGAGATGTACTTTATAGCTAAAACCCTTGCTGGGAACTTACTTCAGCAGTCTGCCCAGACTAGCATCTCCTGATTCCTCTCACAATGTGCCCTCTCAGAAGTGAAGCACACAGTCAGGAACACCCTACCCTGCACCTTACCTTAGCACTCTCTTCCAGAAGGGAGCGGACATTACGGATGTTTATTTTAGCATTAGAGCCTCCACCCGACATTTCATTTTTAAAAAGTTTTACGGGTTACAGTGTAATCCAAGAACCAGAAATTACCACTGCTGGTATTTAATTTCTCAGGTCATCTTAAAGCTGACCTTGAGCCAACATGGGATTGACTAAGATGTTCGTTTCAGTGACCTTTGATTCTGTGTGAGATCAGTATCCCTTGAGATTGGCAAAATGAGGAGCTAGACCCACACTACTGAAGCCTGCTGCTAACAAGACCCTGAACTCAGGACCTGGCCTGAGTCCTGAGTTCAGGGTCTAGTCCTCACAGTCTCATAGGACTGTCCACAGCGTGAATTGGTACAAATTGTTTTTCCTCTCACCTTTCCCCAGTATAGTCAAGGTAAGACATTCTGCTCTGTGAACAGAGGTAGAAATATCATCCATCCACATGATAGGTTTAATCTAGACCCACCTAAGGCTCATTTCCGAGGCTCGTATTTGAGCTGAATGGCTTTACATAGTTCAACAACATTTTTAATATGTCCAGCTGAGGGACTGTGAAGCTTGAGAACTAGCACTTCTGTTTTAACCTATACCATTACAGAGTGAGACACCAGAAGGTACTTATCATAGAGCTAAGTCGTAATCCTTTCTTCCTTCCGGATTCTGACTGGTATAGTTTAATTTCTTCCCTATCAACACATATTACCCTATTTGGTTAATAAAATAATTGTCAAAGACTTTTAGAATGAAGAATTTACTAGACAGTTTCCCGAAACTAGCTCTGCAAATCTAGTATAGAGAACTTTGCACATAGTCTGCCTTCTTGCTTCTTGCTCCATTAGGGATCATTTGGGCTTTGGGGGAATTTGAGAGAAATGGGTAATAACTGCACTTTAAAAGCTTCGGTTCCGTGGTTCTGCCTTCAGCGTCTGCCCCTTCTCCAGTGCTATGTGAGGCATTAGTGCCTTCACTGATAATTCTTCTGTCTTTCTTCCTTCCCTCCGTCTCTCATTCCCTTCTCTTTCCTGAGATCCAAGGGTTATAATTAAGGGCAGAACTGCCTGGCTGTTTCAGATAAGACTTCACCGAGTGACTGTTCAACCCACGATATCTCCTATAGTTTGACAAGCTCAGGAATTCGATTCTATCAGTTGAGTCTTGGTTAATCAGGCCCATGATAACCATCAGTCTATAATTAAAGGGCTTCGTCTGCCTTTTTCACTACTGTGTCCCCAGCCACTAGCCCATGCCTGCCACACAACAGGTACTGTACTCAGTAAATGGTCGCTGCATGAAAACGGTATTAACCAGATCTACAACATTTTGACTTAAAAACAGTGTGAATCCATGCATTTATTAATTGTAAGGGACGTAAGTGGTTCAAGTACCTGCAGCAGTGATTTTGCTTAAGGTACTCTCATCTAAGAGGTGGATTCATTCAGGAGATTAAAAGATGGTTCGGAAACGTTCTTTATAAAAAGGAAGCAGAAAAACAAGTTTTAGTGTTACCAAATGAATAGGAACACCGCACTAATGTAGCAATGTTATTATTAACCCTCATTTCTGTCTAAAGAATGGGTACTGATCATGTGGAATAAAATCATCCTCTCCTTTTTTTTTTTAAACAGATAATTTATAAAATCCAGGGTGTCTATAGTTATTTGTATCATTCAAAAATATTTCAAGCATTGCTCAGTAAAAACCAGTGCCCACAGCCATTGTGGATATGGGATTTACCAGCATGTTACAAAGGGGCACACTAGGGTGACAACAGACTGACGAGGACCCTGCTGACATGGTGTTCACTGCCACTGATGCACTTGAGCTGTGGGCCACTCTAGTCTAAGACAATATCCCAGTCCTAGTCTGGAGGGATTTCAGATGTATAAATTCATTCTCGGGATATCTTAGGGTTTCATTTTCCCTGGTGACTCAGTCTACCAACAAATTTCACTGCTAGATTTCTAACATCAAATAAACCATACAAGGCAAAGGGTTCAATTTAGTCATGAAGGATGCATTTCCTTGAACATTTCTCTGATCCCTTCTATTTGAAGATACCACCTTTTATATACAGATTAATATCAGGCTTAAACAATGTAACTTTAGACAGTGGAATACAAGGATAGGGGGTATCCACAGGGGTGACCTTGACCCAGATTAGTACGTAGAGGGTAGTGGTTCAGAGGGTTATATGAGTGATACTGTGAAAATTATGTAGTTAAAGGAATCTTAGGTATTTCGCTTAGAGAACATTGCCACATTTGGGACCTCTTTTGTTACTTCAGTCGGTTGTGATCTCAGATGGGATTGTGCCCTTTCTGATTTCCAGATTCAGACAAATAACTCACTACATCTATACCAGATGCGGTGTGAGCTGGCCCTCGGGAACCCCCATCTCCGACCACACCCCACCAACTATGCCTACAGGAAGGGCACTCAGTATTTAGTTAGCCGTGGTGGACCCATGAGAGCTCTTACAGACCTCATGAGCATTAACTTTGCAAGTACTTAAAAAACAAAAACAAAAAACCTACATAGCAACAAAAACCTCCTCTTTATCCACAGAAGACATTATCGGTGATCCCCTTGACGTGCTCATGGGTCATTTCTCTTCTTGGTTCACTTAATCTTTGGACACAATCTCACTGAGAAGTGGTTCACATGCCTCTGAAATCTTCTGGACTCTCTGGTCCCCCAGTACTCTGGAATGGAAGCCTGTGTCTGCTTCCTGAAAGGCGAAGGATTGCCATTTATTTATTTATTCAGCATCGTCTTACTACCCATGTTCAAGGCAGTGAGCCTGGTCTTTTGGAGGCTAAAAAAGAGAAATTCCACACAAACCCCACCCTCAAGTATTTGAAAGTTATTTCGTGATTGGCAGGATACAAAAACACAAGCCAGGTCCGTGATATCCTGAGCCTTAGGTGCCACTGCTGCCCTCCTAAGTTTGCAAACTCCACACAGACCCTTTGGTAAACAAGAGTCAGTATGCTATATTACATGACTGTGCCACAGACCATCAGCCTGGGTCCCAGGCCCAGTCTGCATGCACAGACTCTGCCCATTGGTGCATAGATGGCCTCGTACAAGTCTACACTGTTCTCACTCATCACTCATCAGTCACAGCTTCTGCTCGGGACCTGGCAACTTGTCGGGTTTTTGTTTTGGTTTCTCAAAAGAGGAAATGTCATTATAGCTTTAAAAATAGATACTCGTATTTCACTCCTCCAAAGGTCATTGAATACCTGTAAGGAGTGTACAGGCTGAAGGTATAGGGGGAAGTAGCTTTGGGTCTTCGCAGCACCCCCGATACTCTTCATCACTCTCATCAATGACAAGTGAGAGATTTGCATACCTGCTTTTTTATTTCCCTCCTGTACTGTATTTCTGTCTCCTCCTCTCCTGACCCGAATGTATACTACGTCTGAAAACTATCTGCCAGAGCCTCCAGGTCAAGTCTGTACACCAAGCTGGAGAAATTCACCTTGCACTGGAGGAAGATCGAATTCCTAGGATTACAGTGTCTCTCCCCAGAAAGCTGCAGTCTGAGGCTCAACAGAACAGAATGAGTGACAGGTGACTTCTAGGTTGGAGCCTGCGACGCGGGGGACATGATGGGTGTCACGAACTGAAAACGTGAGGCTGGGGAGATGATCTGGGTTAGGAAGGGAACTTTGATTTGGAACCTGCTGAATTACCAAGAAGAGACAAGCAGGTGAAGCCTTTTGTCTGGTCTGCTAGATGCTTAGGGACACGCAACTGGAATTTCAGTGGGGAAACAGGGCTAGCATTGTAGATTTAGCAGTCTTCAGCATAAAAGTAGGGTTGAAACCATAAACATGAGCCTTAGGGAAAACCCATAGTAGACAAAAAGAAGAAAGAATAGTAGCTGTGGTGTAGAGTTGTGAGTTCTCGTGAAATCCCAGAAAGTTTCAAGGAGGGGAAAGTTAATAAGACAATAAGACAGTAATGCCCTTGGCTTTGACAATGAGGAAGTTATCAGCAATTGTAGAAAGGAAAATTTCAGTATAGTAGAGTGCAGAGAGCTATGAAAAACAGGCTTTGTCTTGTCCAACCTCTTTACCTCCCCACCCCCCACCCACTGAATAAACTCGCCTCAGTGAAGGAATGAGTTAAGTCTTCGGTCTGCCTTTTAGATGATCTGACCCATAGAGCCTTGTTGACAAAACCTCATTTCTTTTCTGTCCAAAAATGTACATAACCTTTACAAACCTCAGTTACCTCATCTGTAAACTTCCTATGTCACAATTCTTTGATCCTTTTTCACTGATACCAGTTGGCGTATTGGGGAAAGGCTGGGTCTGTAGAAATTCATCTTGGTTCATTTGCCTGGTGTGTCATTTTGGCCCCACTTCATTGTCTGGGCTTTCCTTCAGTAACCAACTCCTTCCCCAGGGTTTATTCGTGCCAGGCATCTACTTCCCTGTTTTGCAGACAAAAGAAAGCACCCAAAGAAAAGAGCATCCACTGCTTGCACAGAGTCCTCTGTTTTGGCTTATCTTTGGGATTCTTGGCCACGCCTCCCACTGGAGGACAGGCATTCCTAATGCCTCTTTCTGTTAGACCTCATCCCAGCATCTTCTCTCAGCATGGGATTGGATCTGTGACCCTCATTCTGAGAACATCTACAGGCATTTCCTCAAATCCTGCTGCCATACCAACCTCGAGAATTTTATGGCTGACCTCAGACTGGTTCTGTTGTTCCATATTAACAAGGCTGAAGTAGGAAGCTTCCTGGCCTAGAGTCTTTAAATAAAATGAACATGTGCTTAGTTTCAGCTCAGAGAGGAATGTTATAAAGGGTACGATAGACTCTTTAACATTCTTCTCCATTTGCTGCTAATCATACTTTGGTAAATAGAATTACTCTCATTACTCTCATTTGAAGCTGTAGTATAGATGTCTCAATGCTTTAAAAAAAAGAGGGAGGGGGATGAGAGACATATTTTATGAAGTTAGAAGCAATGTAGAGAGACAGTTTGCTGCGGCTGAAGTGGTAATCTAAATAAGAATCCTTACCAACTCGCCACTGCTCTACGAAGCTGGCTAACCATAAATCCCTCAGTGCTTTTATTGTTATGTATTCTTATTAACTTAAACACATAACATTTGCTATTTATTCATTGTTTCACATTTCAGATTTAAACTCCTATATTTAATCAGCTCAGACCTGAGGAAACCAAGAGAGAATCTAGGAGACTCTCAGGCCTGTAGGGGCCCCCAGGACATCTCCCAAATGTGCGGAAGATTATCAGAATTTATTCTGGGGCTCCTGGAAGGTTCTAACCTGCTCTAAGGCTACTGGTGGCCTGCGCTTCCTTCCACAGCAGCTCACCACCTAGGAAAAGAAGCTCTGGGAAGGCCACCCTCTGTAGGACCTCATGACTCTGAGTCACCCTCAGCCAGGTTTCTCATCCTCAGCGGTAGGGACCTACGGGGCCAGGTAACTCTTGGAGCAGGAGTGGGCAGAGGCTTTTCTGTTCATTGCAAGATGTTTAAGCAGCATCCTTGACCTCTACCTACTAAATCCCAGTGGCAGCCCCTCCCACCCCACTTCCCTGAGCCCAGAGACACTAGTGATACCAGTCTGTGACACCAGTTTGAGCCCCAGGAATTGTCAGAATCCCTTATTCTGAGTTTTATATATGGAATGAACGGTAAAAGATTCTCGTCACCTTCCCCACAAATCAGTCCTCTGTCCCTCTCTCCTGCTCTGTGAATGTCATTGCCGTCGCTCCCTATACACACGCTCTCAGTCTCTGCTCTTCCTACTCAGCTGTCAGGTCCAGTCAGTTTTTTCTCCAAAAGCTTGTTTCTCTCCTCCTCGCAGTTCCTATCACCGTCCTTCATTCCGGCCTCCATCCCCTGTCACCTGGTCTACCGGAAAAGCCTGCTACGTCTCCTTGTCTCCTGCTTGCCAGTCCCTCCTTCCCATCGTCCCACCTTCCTAAAGACAGATCGCACTGACCACACATCACTCCTTCCTCAGAAAATTTCCCTAGCTCCCTCTGCCACTGCAAGCTTTTGCTTGAAGCATTAGATAGTAAATATTTTAGGCTTTATAAGCCAAAGCACAGGTATTATGTAAGGACTTATATAACCACTTAAAATATAACCATTTCAAAATGTAAAAACCATTCTTAGCTTGTGGACTATATAAAAAAAAAAAAAAAACAGGTGGTGAGCTAGATTTGGCTGTGGGCTGTAGTTTCCCCACCTATGGCTTAGTAGGTGAACTTGATGACTTCATTCACGATTCTGAACAATGGTAGCCCACACTCCTTTTTCCCACCACGTAGCTTCCGTGCTCCCCACGCGCTTCTTATCCCCCACAGGCAGCCTCCTCTCTCAGGCCCGGTGCCTTCGTTCATGCTTCCTCACCCGACTGCCCTGCCTGAGCCTTTTCTGCCTGTTGAAGTGATACCCCTCGAGATCCTCTCGATGCCACCTCTCCTGTGAAACCTTACCCTGTTCCAGAAGGTCAGAGCTAAACGCTCTTGCGTCTCTGTGTCTTTTCCTTTGTAGGCACAGATTTCATCCTCTGTATGCTAGTTGCACACATGTCCAACCACCTCAGGAGCTGTGAGCCTGCCGAGGGGTGACATTGCCCCTTCACAGGCTCCCAGCACCCTGCAAAGTACAATAATGGCAGGTAGTACTCTGTTGAACTGCTGTTGGAAGCATTGTATGTTCATCCTTACCAACCTGTGAAGACATTATTATCTCCATTTTACATATGAAGAATCGGAGGTACAGAGAGATTAAGTAAGTTGCCCAAGATCACACAGCTAGTAAACGGCGGAACTGGAAGCCAAACGAGGTCATTGAACAGCAGAGCCGGGGCTGTGACCACTGTGGAGTCTGTAACAGGGACTCAGCAAAGAGTGGTGCTGTTGAAGAAGGCTGCCACCCCTCCCCATGCACATTTGGCCTCCCTGTGAGTGGCATTTAAATTTGGCTCACTGGATTTTAAAATACCACTGATAGGTTCTGGCACCTGCCTGATCATTGATTTAGCTGTCTGAATAAGAAACCCCCTGTCCTGAAGCCTGTCCTCTCTTGTTTCTGATATGCAATTGGAGTGTTTGGTATTTGTTTTATAGGGCTTTTTCCTCTCAGTGAGGTCCTGGTCACTTTGCTGAGAACTGGCTTTGAAGTCTTGCAACAAGAACTCATGGGATAGCACTTTCAATAGAGCTGGGCATATTAGGAGAAACAAACAGAAAGAGGGTAATTCTCGTGTTGGAGTTTATGAGCCTCCCTATCTAAAAGTTTAAATTTCAACTTTCCTTTAATCCTTGGGTTTATGGTGAGTTTTTAATAGGTGGTTCTTTGTCTTCGGAACTTAATATGCCTTCCTCTCCCTCTAAGAAAGATAACTAGACACCTTGCCCCCACCCCTTCAAGCCTCAGGGTACACCTAAATCATGAAGAGCATGAATCATGCCCTTCCGTTGGTAACACTGTGATCACAAAACATCCAGCAGCCCTACAATAGCCGTTTCCTGTCTAGAGCCACTTACCCACAAGCAACCACAGCGAGTGACAGGTTCTGTGTGAGCGCTGAGCTTCCGGAAGTGATGTGGGAACAAACGGGTGTCAGCCCTCCTTGCAAGGACCTCGTGGCAGACTTTTTGGTGGCCCTGTCCTTCCGACAGACACATGGTAGATAAATGTGTACTAGCAGCGATAAGAAGAGAGACCTAAAACTCTTCAGCCCTTCTCTCTGGTGTTTAGAAGCCAGGTGTATCTTTAAAAGCTACACCACACTTGAAGTTTGTAGGTAAGGCACCTTTGCTCAGACAGGAAGGTCCCCAGGCATGTTCTTTACCTGTTTCTAATTCACCCCAGCAGGAACCACCACCTGCTTCTTTGCTCACTGCCGTGCGATCACCTCATTACCCTCACCCCCATTCGCCATTGTCTGTTCGCGTCCATCCCTGGTCCTCACTCCCAGCCGTCTTCACCGTTACCATGTTAGGCAATTATTTTTACATCTTGCAGCAAGACAGACAGTACAGCATCAGATTATCCTCTCCTTGTACTTTTCCGTTTAATGAGGCAGCTGCCTTTCCTAGCAGAGCCACCACCAGTACCAGCTCAACATAGTCTGTGGGGTTTGGGGGTTTTTGTGTTTTGGTTTTTGACTTTTTCTTGAAGAAAAAAAAAAAAACATGCAAAATCCATTCCGTAGACATCCCGGTTCTTTATACATTCATGGTGTTCTTGCCTGAATTTCAGACTCATCGCTCCTTTCTCCCAGTGTTTTTGGGTTTTTATTTTTCGGAGAGGGCCTCTGAAAATCCACGGCAAAGAGGCCAGTTTGTTTAATTTAAATATACTGCAGCAAAACGAAGGTAATTGTCCACACAGGCCATCTGCTCCCTGGCAGGTATCCATGAGTCAGAGAGATAGAAATGGAGACGAATGTGTCTCCTTCTGTTACCGCGTTAACAGCGTAGCTCAGAGCTTTAGTTGGGGTGTGTGTGGAGGAGACGTTTCCAGTTATCAATGCTTCACAGAGGACACTAACTCTCGAAATCAGGCTTTTGGCCACAAGCTTCTTTGGATTTGATTAACTGACCGTAATGTGCACCAAGGAGATAAAAAAAAAAAAAATCCTACCTGTTCTGTGAAGAAAAAGAAAGGAAGGCAGTATCGTTTATGGAGCCCCTGCAGCATGTCAGGCACCATGCTGGGGATGCCTCACCATGGCCCAGGACAGTGCATATTATTTTTTTTCCCGTTAACAACAGAGCCTTTCTGCCTTGTGGCCGCTCCCTCTGCCACAGCATGTGAGTCTCTATCTCTGCTCAGCTGCCAGCTGTGGGGAAAGATCACAGTGTCCTCAGGTCACCTTCTCTGGCGTTCCTGTACCTGTTTTGGCTCCAGTGTTAGATTTGTGTTCTAGACAAGAAACCAAGTCATAATCGTATTTCTCACATTTCTCGCTCTTACTGGAAATTGACTGTCTTATTGAAAATCACAGTGAGCTTCAATAGTGAGACGTCTTGACTGATCCATGTGCCTCTGGCTCAGAAACGTGCTGTGATCTCAGTGTGCCTTGGTTTCTCCCAGCAGTTTGAGCAGTTAGAAGACCCAGGCACCAGTCTGAGACTTTCAACTCATTTATTTGTGACCTCTGTAGTCCTCAGTCTCCTCAAATATAAAATGAGTGCCGGATGAAAACAGGCTATTTTTCTGGGGTCACAGACCCTCTGAAGTTACAAGCACAATTTCCGAGTGATTGTCTTGGAACGTGATACATAGCTTTCTCAGGTTCTCAGAGCTTTTGCTGATTTAGAAGAAGGGAAGAGCCAGCAGACTGGAGAGCTTCTCAAATTATAAAATTTCTCAAGCGCTATAGTTCCAGCAGAATTGTTTCCAACTACAAGGGACCTCTGTGTTCAGAGAGCCCAAGTTACAGGGCGTTTACTGTGTTTAGTTATTGGTTTAGGCACGTGACCGGCCTGTGCTGAGTTCAGGCCTTTGTTGTAGGTTGTATTACAACAAGCTCCAACTGTCCTTGCATCAGGAAACCTTAAAACACCGAGGAGCATGTTGCAAAGCTTCCCGGCTTCCCCAAGCTAACTGCCCCTCTCCTGACAGCTGAAACCCAGAGGCACGGGATGGCTTTGTACCCTCACTGGTCAGCTCATTTTCATCCCTGGAGACACCAAACTAGCTCCTTCACCTTGGCCGACTTCTGTGTGATTCTCAGCTTCCCCATAATCTCAGGGTCCTGACTATGATGCTCCCCCCTACCTCCTCCTGTACGCACTCATTCTAGGTTGGTTTGCATTGAGCGGAGTGCTTAGCAGCCTCCATGGGAAGGGGCTGCCTCTCTGAACATAAGGACCCATCTGTGCTTTGGACCAGGTGCATTTGCACAACCCAGTGTTCCAGCTTGACTTCCAGTGTGTTGGTCTGGCCTAGACCTGTCAGGAGGGCAGAGAATGAACAAAGCCACCTGGGTTCGTAGGCGATCGTCAGCATGCTCAGAATGTGCCGTGCCGCGGGCACTGTCTTGAACTGTGTGTGCCTCATGCAATCCAGTTTGGACATTAAAGGAGGCAATGCAGTTAGTTCAGTGGGAGGGGCATGGCTGAGACGTCGGGGGACCCGGATCATTAGAAGGACCTTATTCCACACTCTGCCTTCCTCCTGAGATAGCCCCATCTTCTCCTCTGCACAACTGCACTCACAGTATCTGTGGTGTGCACTCATGGGCAAGGTGAGTTCGATGTAGACCCTGAGCTGGCTGCTGAGACCCTCAGAGGGGCTCCGTCACTGACAGCGTGATGCTGCTCGGTTTATAAATGAGAAGACTGAGCCCCGGAAAAATATTACATGCACGTGCTGCAGTCAAAAGAAAACCCAGGCCCCCCGCCCCGACTTCTAAGGCGCGCCCTCCCGCTGTGCCATGCTCCCTCCCTAGGGTGGTAGTGAGAGCCGGGGTTCTGTCTCAGAGCCCGTAGCTCCCCCTCTTCTGAGTCACTGAATTCACAACAGAGAATTGTCTCCAGGTCCTGTAATTATCGACAAAGTAGAGGTTGAGACTTTTAGTGTCAGAACAAACTAATGTGCTCAGGGACTTAGGCACAAACTCGATCAGAAAAGTTTTTCTTAATTATATAGCCTTGCCTCCCTTTTCATCCACGGTCCTCGTTCCTGGGGCGTTTGGCCTCTCATGAGCGCCTCTGAGTCTGGCTTCTTATATCTCAAAATTCTCTCTTCCTCTCCCTCTCAATCAGGTATCCTTCAGATGGGACTAATCTAATACTGTATAAAGAAAAAAAAAAAAACAGCCTTAGCATATGAGTTACCTGTTGCTGCATAACAACTATACGTTAGTGGCTTAGAAGAACAAATTAATTACTTCACAGCTTCTCTGGGCCAGGAATCCAGGCACTGTTTAGCCAGGTCCTCTCAAGCTGAGTGTCAGGGTCTCTCGCAAGACTTGTCACCTCAAGGCTCAAGCTGCATGATCGTTGGCAGAATTTCTTCTGGATTGTTGGACCAAAGGCCTCTCTTCAGGACTGCCTCATGGCTGGACGCCTCAGTTCCTTGCCACATGGGCCTTTCCACAGGGCGGCTCACAAAGTAACAGCTGGCTTCATCAGAATGAGCAAGCAGGGGGGAGCAAGAGAGCAGGCCGGCAAGACAGAAGTCACAGTCTCTCTTAGCCTTATCTCAGGCATGACATCCCGTGTGCCTGGTTCATCAGACGCAATCACGACACCCAGCCCACATTCAAGGGGAGGAGACGACACAGGAGTATGACTGCAGGGCAGGAGGGTCACTGGAGGCCATCTCAGAGGTCAGCCCACCACATTGAGTTCTCTAGTTAACGTATTTCACAGACAGCTTTGTTGGTGACTGATGGAGTTCGTACTCCCTAGAGATTATTATTTGCCTGCTCTGGCTGCACTTTCCACTCTCTCTTACAGAAGGAAAAGGATCAGAGACTTGATACACCTCATTGTCATGTAACAAATGTTTATTAAGCCTCTGCGTGTGCTAAGCGCAAAGGAAAGGAAGATAAAATTTGAGAGGTGAGATTAATGCTGTACAGGGTCCTGTGGGAGCATCTCGGGAAGACCTAATCTGACCCTAGAGGAGGTGACAGTGAAGCGGACATCTGGAGCACCTGGAGGAGCCAGTCAGACGTCACGGAGGGAAGCCGCGCTCCTGGCAGAGGAGAGGCCCGAGGGCAAGAGAGTGCGGTCCTTCAGTAGAGAACTGTTGCCAGTCCTTTTGCTTTTTCCGTCGAAACCGCCCGCCAGCAGAGTCCGTTGACATCCTTTGCACCAAGATCGACCCGTCTGTAGGTCTTCCCGAACCCTCACTCTCAGGCCTGGCTAAAGTGTGTGCCCATCCATTGGCTGTGACTTGGGCCTCTCCCAGGACCTTTGGCATTTGCTGACCTACCGGGATGCCAAAATGTTACTGCTCTGCTGGAACCAGAAGTCACGTAGGGCTCCCGACAGCTCCCTCCTGGCATCGTTTTATTCCAGCCTGATCCTCAAACCAGGGGCTGGGGTACGACACCCCTGGGGAAAGTGACGCCTTCCCAGCGGTCTTAGCGTTTCTCTTTCTACTGCTCTGAACAAGACAGTGTTTGGCGTCTGGCCCTTATCTTCCTCAGAAGGCATGTCCTGAGCAACAGTCCCCGGAAGGGGACCTGATTGATTATTTTCAAGCCAGTGGTGGGCAGTAGGTTTCATTTCTTGGCCCTAGCGTTTGTAGCCACATGTGGTTGTCCACCTCTGTCCATTTCTCTTGCCTCATCCCCCCTCATCATCTTCTTATTAAAATATTTGCAAAGGTCCAGTTTTCTGTTCTCAAAAAACAACCCGTTTGTTCATCTTGGGCCTTGCAATCCTGGACATTCAATCCTCGGGCCGTGCTGCCTGGCCCACGTCGCACTGGGGGAGATTCATGGAGTACTTGCTATGTGACTAACGTTGAGTTGGCCCTCCGGGATGACAGTTAACTGCCATACAGCAAAGTGAGTTGGATTTTCACAGGCACATACTTAAATAAAGCAAAAAAAAAAAATTTTTTTTTCTTAACTGGGCTTAGTTTCCCTTTTGAGGCCTCAGTGTCTGAGCTGGATGGACACTGACTTCCAGGCAGACTCCGAAGCCGGTCACTTCAGAGGTTCCTGTCGCTCTTCTGCACCCAGGATTGGCGCTGCGCTTTGGGCCTTATGCTGGGTGCCGTGGCATCAGGGAGGAGCGTCCACAGCTCCCACTTGAACTGCGCTGAGGCCATCATGTCCTTTGCTTATGGGCAGGCCTGATTCTCGCAGGCAGCATTCCCTGCTCCGTGGCCGAGGCATCTGGATTCATGGGCTCCCCCAGCATCCCAGGTCCTCACGTGAGGATCTCATTGAGGTTCTAACTCTTCCGTACTTGAGAGACAACTTGAGGCTCTTTGTCTTTCACGATATCGGCCTGTAGGAAAACCAGCAGCTGCTGGCGTGCATGGGCTCCTTCCTTGAGGCCGCCCAGTCAACCCAGGCAACGACCTTTATTCTGATCCTCTCAGTGTCCACCACTTCCCAACATCATTTATTGAAGAGACTGTCTTAACCCCATTGTTTAGTCTTGCGTCCTTTGTCATATATTAAATGAGCATATGGACATGGATTTATTTCTGGGTCTCTATTCTGTTCCATTGATCAATGTATCTCTTGTTATGCCAGTACCATTCTGTGTACTATAGCTTTGTAATATAGTTTGATATCAGGTAGTGTGACACCTCCAACTTTGTTCTCCTTTCTCAAGATTGCTGTGGCTATTCAGGATCTTTAATGGTTACATAGAAATTTTAGGATGATTTGTTCTAGTTCTCTGAAAAGTGCCATCGATATTTTATAAGGATTGCACTGAATCTATAGATTGCTTTGGGTAGTATGGCCATTTTAATGATGTTGATTCTTCCTATTCATGAGCATGGTTTATGCTTCCATTAATTTGTATCTTCTTTAATTTCTGTTTTCTGAGAACAGATCTTTTACCTCCTTGGTTAATTTGATTCCTAGGTATTTGTTTTTGATGTAATTGTAAATGGTATTGTTTTCTTAATTTCTCTTTCCAAAAGTTCATCATTGGTATATAATGGGTAAACCACATTTTGTTAATCTATTTACCAGTCAGTGGACTTCTGGGTTATTTCCACTTTTGACCTATTAAACTATTGCTAATAAACATCCGTGTACAAGTTTTGGGTGGACATGTTTTCATTTCTCTTGGGTACATACTAAGGAGTAAAATTGCTAGGTCATGTGGTAAGTTTATGTTTAACATCTTAAGAAACTACCAAACGGTTTTCCGAAGTGGTTGTACCATTTTACAGTCTCATCAGCAATGTATAAAGGTTTCCGTTTTCCCACATCCTTGTTAGTCTTTTTGACTGTAGCTATTTCAGTTGGTAAGTGGTGTCTCATTGTGATTTCAGTTTTCATTTTCCTAACAACTGCTCATATTGAGTATTTTTCATGTGGATTATTAGCCCATTTGTGCATCTTCTTTTGTGAAATGTCTGTTCAGTCTTTGTTTTATAATTGGGTTGTTTGTCTTATAATCCAGTTTTAAGAGTTCTCTATACGTTCTGGACATGAGGTCTTTTTTTTTTTTTTAAGTTTATGTGTTTTATTTCAGCTTCGTATACTTGGCATATAAAGTTATAAGATATTTAGCGTGTACATTGTGGTGATTTGATATGCATGTGCATGATGAAAGGATTCCTCCATCTCGTCGATTAACAAATTCATTACCTCACAAATATATCCTTGGTGTGTGTGTATAAGACCATATAAGTTCTAGTCTCAGCAAATTTCAACTATATAATATAGTGTTATTAACTATAGTCACCATGTTATACATTAGATCTTAGACCTTATTTATCTTCTGGATGAAAGTTTGTACCCTGCTACCAACCTCTCCCATTTCCCTCTCCCCCACCCCCTTCTTCAATAAGTTTGATTTCTTTTAGATTCCACGTATAAATGATACCAGGTAGTCTTTTTCTTTTTATGTCTGGCTTATTTCACCTAGCATAATGCACTCAGGGTCCATCTGTGTTATCACAAGCAGCAAGATTTCCTTATTGCTCGTGGCGAAGTAATATTCCATCGCACGTGTGCACCACATCTTTATCCACTCATGCCTCAACATGCACTTGGGTTGTTCCTGCATGTCAGCTGTTGTGTGGTGTGTGGTGCTGCAACAAACACAGGAGTACAGGTACCTGTTCAAGATCCTGTTTTCATTTTCTTTGCGTAGCTACCGAGCAGCGAGGTTGCTGGATTATGTGGTAGTTTTAGTTTTAATGTTTTAAGGAACCTTCGTCATGTTTTCCACAGTGGCTGCACCAATTTACATTCCTACCAGTAGGGCACAAGGGTTCCCTCTTCTCCACATCCTTGCCAACACTCGTTGGCTCTTGTCTTTTTGATGATAACCATCCTAACAAGTGTAAGGTGATATCTCATTGTGGTTTGGATTTATATTTCCTCGGCGATTCATGATGTTGAACACCTTTTCGTATATCTGTTGGCCATTTGTATGCCTTCTTTTTGAAAAATGTCTATTTACGTCCTCTACCCAGTTTTTAATCTCATTGTTTGTTATTTTGGTATTGAGATGCATGAGTTTTTTATTCATTTTGCATATGAACTCCTTATCACATATATGACATTCAGATATTTTCTCTCGTTTGGTAGGTTGCCTTTTCATTTGTTGATGGTTTCTTTTGCTGTGCAGAGCTTTTTAGTTTGATGGAGTCCCACTTGTTTATTTTTGCTTTTGTTACCTTTGCTTTCGGTGTCAAATCCAAAAAAAATCTTTGCAAAGACCCACAAGTTGTTTATCAGATATAATTTGCAAATATTTTTCCCAGTCTATGGCTTATCTTTATTTTTTGTAGTGGTATCTTTTTTTATAAGAGTTTTATTGAGATATACTTTGCATACCATACCATTCACCTTTTAAAGTGTACAATTCAGTGGTTTTAAATTTATTCAGAGTTGTGCAGCCATCGCCACAATCAATTTCAGAACATTTTATCACCCAAAAAGAACCCTGCACTTGTTAGCACACAGTTCTTATTCCTCCCAAGTCTCCCAGCCCCAGACAACCACTAATCTACTTTCTGTCTCTCTGGATTTGTCTATTCTGTACATTTCATATGAATGTAATCAAACAATATGTGGTCTTTTGTAACTGGCTTCTTTTCCTTAGCATATTATCAAGGTTTGTCCACGTTTTAGTTGCTTCGGTACTTCATTCCTTTTTATTGCTGACTCATTTCATTGTAAGAGTCTATCATGTTTTATTTCAATCATTCATCAGTTGATGGATATTTTGATTGTTTCCACTTTTTGGCTATTATATATAATGCCGCTATGAACACTTGTGTCCAAATTTTTGTGAAGACATAAGTTTTTATTTCTCTCGGGTATATACACATAGGAGTAGAATTTCTGGGTCATATGGTACTCAGTGTTTAACCTTTTGAGAAACTGCCAGACCGTTTTCTAAAGCAGCTGTACCATTTTAGATTCCTACCAGCAGATTACGAGGGTTCCCATTTCTCCACATCCTTGTCAACACTTGTTATCATTTGTCTTTTTTATTATCGTCATCCTAAGGAGTGTGAAATGGTATCTCATTGTGGTTTTAATTTGCTTCTCCCTGATGACTAATGATGTTGAACATCGTTTCATATGCTTATTGGACACTTGTATATCTTTGGAGAATATCTACTCAGATCTTTTGCCCACTTTTAAATTAGGTTACTAGTTCTTTTATTATTGAGCGTAGAGTTCTTTATATAATCTAGATACAAATCCCTTATCATAGTGGTCCCAACCCTTTTGGCACCAGGGACCAGTGCTCCTATGAGAATCCAATGCCTATTGATCTGAGGTGGAGCTGAGGCAGTGATGCTAGCGCTGGGGAGTGGCCGCAAATACAGGTGAAGCTTTGCTGGCTCGACCCACTGCTCACCTACTGCTTTGCGGCCATGTTCCTAACAGGCCACAGACCAGTACCGGTCTGCAGCCCGTGGGTTGGGGTCCCCTGCCTTATCAGATATATGTTTTGCAAAATTTTCTTTCATTCTGTGACTTGTCCTTTACTTTCTTAACGGTGTCCTTGGAAAAAAGGTTTTAATTTTGATGAAGTTCCATTTATCTATTTTTTCTTTTGTAACTGTGCTTTTTGTCATATCTAAAAAGTCATTGCTTAATCTTTTTTTCCTAAGAGTTTTAATAGTTTTCTTATGTTTAACGTGAATCCATTTTTGAGTTAGTTTTTATATATAATGTGAGATAAGGGTCTAAATGCATGTTATTTGAATCATGGAAAGACCTCAAAAATATGCTAAGCGATAAAAGCAAATTGCAAAATGATATGTGTGGTATGACACTACTCATGCAAAATTTAAAAGCATGAAATATCATATATTATTCATAGTTTCATATGTACACATAGGTTCCATATTTCACACTAGAATCTTTGATAACGTAGTCTCTGAAGGGATAATGCGAGGGAACTGAATTGGTGGCGAAAGAGGTCTTCAGATTTATCTGATCCGGGGGCGCAGCTCAAGGCTAGAGCATTGGACTGCAGATTTGTCTGCAGTGTTTTGAGGCTGAAATAAATTTGATACAGTATTAACATTATCAATTTGGCTGATATATTACATTATACTTTTTCACTTTCTGTATTTTTTAAAATTTATGAAATGAAAACATACACACACACACACACACACACACACACACACATCAAAGGAGGGACGATGGAGAACAATCTGCAGACCACTTCTGTTTAGTGCAGCGCCCACACTGGTCACAGCATTGAGGTGAGGCTTTGTGCATAAAGCCTGGTAGCCTGTTTGGGCAGATTCTGCTTGTATGTGAGTTTTCTGAGCTAGATCCAAAAAAGATAATGATCTTCATTTGCACTCGTTCGCACACTCTGGCTTATATTTTCCCAGTTTGCTTCCACAGAAAACTTCAGTCTATCTGCCACACAGTTTCCCATGCTTTGAGGGGCAGCAAGCCTAAATCTCAGGGAGCTCCCTTTAGCTAGAGATTTTAAACTTTATCCCATTGCTCCAAGATTTCTCCAAAACTGTACCAGAGCTTTCAGAAGTGAAGTTTAGTTTCCAATAAACGTGTGTCCATTCTTACCTAGTCCCTGCAGGATGGCCCACGAAAGAGCTCGCTGTGTGTGTTTGGCACGTGCAGCGTGACAGGCCAGATGACCCAGCTCCGGGGAAGCAGCCTTACCTGCCTCTGAGCTCCTGACACACAAACTCAGGCACATGTTCGGTGCGCTCTGGGGACGGCAGAGGGGCAGAGTGTGCCTCATCGCCCTCGAAGTGGGAGGGTTCTCCCAGCATCTCCCACCGACGAGCTGTGTAGCCTAACACAAAGCTCTTACTCTTTCATCCTTGTTTTTCGCCTGTAAAATAGATACCAAAATATATGTCCTTTCTACTCACAAGGTATTGTGAGGATCAAATGAGATAATGTCCATGACCGTGTTTGCAAAGAAAAATGAAAGGTGCTTGTGTATTATTTCCCGACTGTGTGACCCCAACCCCTCTCAGGTCCCCGACCCAGCTACTCTGCTCAGTCTGTCCGCCTAAAAGGCCCCCCACCCCTGTGCTCTGCTTCCCTCCCACTTTTAGTCCATTCTTCTGGTGTTCTGTCCCCCTCCTCCCCTTTTGGCCTCTTTCTTTTTTTACCTTTTCTTCCTCTCTCCAGTCCTGGAGGGAGCCTGACTCCTTCCTTTCAAACGTGATCACGCAGTGCCGCGCACCGCTGAACTGAAGCCCTGTCAGCTGACTCAGATTGACTCAGACAAAGGACGTTCCCCCTTCAAAGTGGCGAGATACCTGAGATAACGTATTTCATCCCTTCGATTCTCCCAGGCTCAGGCCACAGGATCGCCACACACATCGCCCACTCACGGAGGTGGCCACCCGATGCCCATGCCCGTCCGCTCAACATCTGCTGGCTCCACGCCCACCCACTGCCCGCAGGACGCACTGAGCGGAGTCGGTGGAGACCTGCAGGAGGCCTTTGCCCAAGGTGAGTTCTGGGAACAGAGTACGATGGAGAGCTGAAGAGGTTCGGAAGCACAGACGAGGTTCCCACCAAGGTTTTTCCCATTTCTTACCTTCTGTGTGCTTAGCTTGAAAGTCTCAGATTTTTATATATGGTATAAATAAGCCAGATGCTGGCCTGTTCCCGCCGGAGGGTCTGGTCTCCAACAGGAGGCCCATAGGTTTAGCAGGCGTGCGAAGAACAGGCTTCGTGGGCTTCTGTGCTCTTTTTTCCGGCTTGTGAGAAGTGCCTTGTCCTTTGGGCTTCGCTTCCTCCGGAGGAATCGAATGGAATAATTCCCCCAAAGCGTGTGCTTGCCCTGGAAGTACTTTAGAGCAAGCAAGAGAAGGAAGCGTAGAACTCTAAACAGGACCTTGCAGAAGGCACGCCCAGCATGTGATTGCCACGATCGTCTAGGGAGCTGGCGACCAGCAATGTGCCGTAGTTGGGGGAAGATGAGGTGGCTAAGGAAGGCTCGATGGGGTGGAGACAAAAAGCAGGGAGGCGGGAGCACTGGAGAACGAAGGCCCACCCGAGGCTGAGGCGCTCCTTGGATCAGTATCTGCTTTGATTAGGGCTACGAAGCATGGAGTTGACAGGGCCCTGCTCTTCCGGTAGAAAAGAAGAGGGAGGAGAGCAATGGACTTGGGTACCTCGTGCTCCCGATGTGTCCGGGAGCAGGTCGAGCTGCTGTGGCCCCATCTGCCCTTCCGTATTCCGCCCCACATCCAAGGGCCTGGCAGACAGAGTCCTTTGCTCTGCTCGCTCTCCTCCACGCCCACCCACCTGGCATCGCCATCTGCTCTGACTCTCCTCAGGTCCGAGGAGAAACCTCCGCAATGACCTGCTGGTGGCGGCCGACTCCATCACCAACACCATGTCATCCCTGGTGAAGGAGCTCCACTCAGGTGAAGCCCAGAGCTCCCGCCCGTCCGCACGCCCAGCTCGCGTCCTCCGAGCACGCTCCGCCTCCTTCCCCCACGTGGCCTTTTTGCCTTCTAGGAGCGCGCTGGATGTCTTCCCTGGGAGGGCCTCTCTCCCACGCACCACCTCAGAGATGATAACACATTTAGGTTTCTCTTACGAGTACACCCTGTAGAGCAGACACAGCCCAGACGTTAGAGAGGCTCCAATCTCTCAGTACAGGGAGGCCCCTTCCTCACTTAATGTGTCTCCCATCTGTGCTCCGTCCGCAGCTGCTCTTTCCCTAGGGCTGACTGTCCACCTCATTCCGATGCTTCCCTGGATGACCGGAACCGAATCGGCCACACAAACTCCTGGACTCCCTCCCAGCTGCCTCTCGGCTCTCTCCTACTTGATTTGGTTTTGAAACCCTGCTCTCTCCTTTTGTCCATGACTAGGCTCTGATTTCACTTGAAGTTCAGGACCCGCCTCCGTGGCTTCCTTCCTTCCTTATATCCAGTCTCCTGTCTGTCTTCTTTCTCAGTCTCTCCCTCACTTAGATGTCATCGATTTTCCAGAGACCCTTATACCTCATGGCATTTCCCCCCCTTACATAAAACCCAGGAACGAGAGAGAGAAAAAAGGGCCATTCCCGTATCATCATGTCGTTAAGCATCCCTGTGACTCCATCACTTCTGTAGCTGCCAGATGTTTACTAATCTTTCGACAGTGGTCGGATTCCCATGTTATGTATTAAACAAGTGGGTTCCCTTCCTGAGTGCTGAGGTCACTCATGCAGATGGCCCTTTTGTTTCTTTTCACTTAGTGTGGTGCTTTTAAATGCATCGAAGTAGCTTAACAAGGTTATTAAATAAAAATATAAAGCAGGTTTTCCATGCACTGCTCAAACGCACGCACTTATTCAAACACACACATTGAAATCATCAGTCTATGGCTTTGCTCTCAAATCTGCCTATTTTCATTTAGAAGAGAATAAGTGTATGGCCTAGGTTGTATTTCCAATCTAGTTAAGATGCCAATTCTCCTGTGCAGGGAACATTAATGTGACACTGTCTGTATTCTGGTACTGTTTCTCAGTCCCCGTCAGAAGCTCTGCCCCGCTGCATACATGTGTAAACAGACGAGGTGACAGCCTTTGAGGTGAATTCACACCTGACTAGAAAGTGCCTTCCCTAATACAGCTCCTCACAGATGCCAGAAGCCCACATTTAGAGGGAATTTCTTGGGAGATTTAGAACCATAGAATTAACCACACTTGTGCCTGGTGGCCACTTACTAGGTTTATGCCAATAAGTGGCTCATGAGGTCCTCACACTGGGGCAAGAGGTAACTGGACATCAGCAAACACAAAGCTTCACAAAAACAAAGTTTAGGGGGATACTTGGCAATCTCTCATAGTAGGAATGGATGGTTTTAACAAAATTAAGTAAGATATTTGGAAGGTGCCTTAGAGATCACGTGGTTCAGTCCCTTTACTTTCGAAATCCAGCAGTGATTATCAGAAAAGTGACTCACCTAAAGTTCTGCAGCTCGAAGGGGCAAACCTGTCCCAGAACTTAAGTCTTAAGCACGTTAAGGCAACGCCCTTACCATCGCCCTCATCCCCACATAGGACAAGATGTCAAATCTGCAGTCCCGCCGGGGAGCCTTTCACTGATGCTCTACTCTCTCAAGCTCCGAAGTCCATAAGTCAATGTTTACTAAGTCCACATGTGGCACAGTATCTCTACAAAATGCAGAAATAAATTCCTTTTACATGTGAGGCTGCCAGTCTCTCAGTGAGGGGAGGAGCCTTACCCATCACCAGCACATTTTCAGTCACTGTGGAGTGAGATCAGGTACTCAGAGTATCTTTACATATATTCTGTACAGTATGGGCATACTCTTTATAGCCCTAGCTTGCCCTTCTCATCTTTTTTGAAATATTTTTATAAATAATGGAATCATAGAGTTGGATTGGATCTTAGACGTCATTTGCTCCAGCTCGCCTCCTGATATAAAAGTCCTCTGTTCAGATGTTTCGTTGAGCTCGTTCATGACCAGCTGTCATCATTGGGGAAGTTCTTCTTATCAGGGAGCCGAAATCCGCCTTCTGTAACTGATTTATCCTCATTCCACCCTCTGAAGCTTCCCAAGTAAGCTCAGTCCCTCCTCTTCATGTCGCCTTTCAAGCAATAAGTGGCAGACAACACGGCTCCTGAGTCTGCCCCTCTTCAGCCACTATTCGCCGTTCCTTCAGCCATTCCGAATATGACGTGGCTTTTGCTTCACCGTCCTGCTCACCCATGCCAGGATGTTGCTGAGTTCCCAGGGCTGAGCACACGTCTCCACATCACAGTAGAGGACAGTGAACTGTGCCCTCCCTGAGCAGGCCCCTGCCAAAGCAAACTTAGGTGGCATTCATTTTTTTTTCCCCCACACAGCCACGTTACATGTTCAGACATTTTAAGATTGTCGTCAGCTAAAACCTCTAGTTGTTTGTTTTTATGGAAGACAGTTAATCTAGGCATTCCCCACCATGTACTTTTATAGTTGCTTTCTTTAACCTGAATGCAAGAGATTAACCAACATCCCTAGAGGATGTCATCACCCTAGAGAAAACAGGCATAGAGAAGAGGCAGCCACCCCCAAACCAGTCACCAGGGAGGCCAACAGCAGGGTAGGTGACATCAGTCTGCTCTGTTTCTAAGATCTCAGGACTTCTCGATAGGTCCTATTAAACAGGGTTGGGGCACGGACCACACAGGATGCAAACTAGGTAAGCACCTTGGAGGCTTTAGCCGTGAGCCTTTAGCTAGGGTTTCATCCCGAGCCTCCTGAGTTACTCCCTTTACCCCGCTTCTCTGCTTGTCCTCTGCTGAAGGGTCACGGGTCTCCTTGGACTTGTTTTCACAGCAGAGGAAGGTGCAGAGGAAGAAGAAGAGAAGATGCAGAATGGGAAAGACAGAGGTAAAGGCAGCTCAACAGGACCCCTAGTTTGAATGGGAGCCAGAGCTATCTAGCCCCTGAATGAAAGCCCCTTCTCCCTTCTGTTGCTGCTTTCCTTCCTTCTGCCACCTTTCCCCGAAGCTTTCAAATTCCCACAGTTCCTTCTACCTTCTTTTCCCACCTGACCGTCAAGTTTTTCTGTAGAGGTGGTAGCGTCAGTAGATGAACAACGCTTTCTGACTTCTGATACTACGATGGATGCTTGGGATACAGAAAGTAGATACAAGTAAAACAAAACAAGGAGTTTAGAACATCGTTGGGAAAGCAAGACGAAGATATGCAGAATAAACAGGCAAAAAGAAGTGGCAGGAAAAGTTAGTCCTCGAACTCTGTGTGGTCATAAACATAAGAAAGGTTTCTGAAAAGGATGCGATTATTGTGGGCAGAACAGCCGAATGGTTTTGTGGCTTCACAGAAGAATGAAAGGCAGTCGAGGGGTGTCAGCAAAGGACAATGCAGGCGTACCTGGAGATGGCAGGTTTGGTTCCAGACCACTGCAGTAAAGCAGGTATTGCAATAAAAGGAGCCGTGATCGTTTCGCTGGTGAAGGGTCGTGCCTTCAATTTGTAAAAAAACAATATCTGTGAAGCAAAGTAAAGCGAAGTGCAACAAAACGAGGTCTGCCCGTAATGCCTCCCTGGTTTTATTGAGTATAAACCCTCCTTAATGCTTGTTATATATGAAGAGCTGTGCTAAATGATGGCCCCATACGATCTCATTTAATCCGTAACCCTGTGAGATATATAGAAATGTTTCTGTTTTACCGATGAAATACGCTCAGAGAAATTGAGATCATGTGGCTATTCAGTGACAGATTTGGGGTTTGAACTGGGTCTTTCTGACACCATCCTTCCTGCTTTTAATCTTCATGCTTCTGTGTTACACTGAGCAGATAACAGAATTCTCTTTGAACGTTTGAGAGTTAGCTCTTATTTCTGTTACATATTAATATGTCTGTTGCTGGATTCCTTCTGAATGTAAGCTCCACAAGACAGAGATTTTGGTCTGCTTTGTTCACGTCCTGTCCCTAGTGTCTAGAACCCTGGCTGGCATGTAGTGGGATGTCCGTAAATGAATGAATCTAATAAACAGAGTGATGAGCTAGCGAGCACTTCGTCAGGGAGAGAGATGGCGTGCCATCCCAAGGCAGCGAGGGTGTGGAAGGTCCCCGTTGGCTGCTCCACGCTTCAACACCCCTCCTGTGTGTTTGCACAGCCCCAGGGGGAACGGATTCTAGACAAGGCTCAGAGTGGTTAAAGAACTTGCACAGGGATAAGTGGCAGAGCTTGGATTCAGCCCAGGTTCCTCTGACTCTGACACTCATGCTTTAGTCTGAGCAGACTGGTAGACTTAGTGAAGTGAAGAAAGGAAGGGCAGTAAAAGGTTAGTACAGATAAGGACTGTGATGGGAAAGGGGAAGCACCTTGGGATGAAGGGTCTGCAGCATGGTTTGCCAATAGGAGCTAGTGTGGATAACCGAGGGAGGGCCCTGGACTATGTCAGCATACCTTTGACCCAAGGAAGAATCTGGGAGGAGAGGAAAAACATCCTTCAGGAGCTAAAAATCATCTAGGGAGCCAGACCAAGGCCTGAGAGAAAGTGGACAAGAGCTGTGATGAACTGATGAGAATGACATCATTTGGCATGGATGTCAGAAGGTCAGAAGTAGGGGGCAGTGGTCTTTGAAACATCTAGAAATGCCACAAAGCAATGTAGGGAGACTGACTTCCCTGTGCTGATGGGAGCCTGGGAAGAAGGCAAGAGAGGAAGGTTATAGCGAAAAGGGTGAAGAGAAGAGATGCACAGAGATAAATTTACATTTATGTAAATACGTGCTCCAAACACAAGCACGCGCGCACGCACACACACACACACCAATCCAACCAGATCCTGGCATTCATGTGGAATGTTCTTGGCTGAAGACGTAACAGCTGCTACTTTGGCCTCTCTTCCCATGTACCCTCCCTTCTCCGATAGCTTTTCCCATGGTCTCTCCTCAGCCTCCCTCCGCTACCCCGAAGCACACAGAGGACGCTGCCCTGCCCGCCAGGGCCTCGCCCTGCCCACCAACGTGGTCCTGGTTTAAGTCTGCATGTAGGCCGTGTCTCACATGTGGGCTGGGCATGGTTCCCCTGCTTGGTACCTCCCGGCCTCGGGCCCTCTGTCTTCACACCTGTGCTATCCTGTCAGCATCTCTCTTTTCTGTCCCTCCCGCTCTTAGTATCAACCTCATGTCTCTTTCAGTGCATGTCCGGGCGTTTCTGTGTGTCTCTGTGAAATCTTTTTGTAAGCTATTTCTGTGACTTTTAGATTAAATCATCTCTGAGGGAAAGAGTGTTAAGAGTTGGAGTGAGAAATGGATACGATTTTTTAAAAAATGTTTGACTTTTGACATTGTAAAGGTCCGAGGATATGTCTCTGGAGCTAAAACGAAGCTGTTATGTGGATAATTCTAAAACCAAATGTTTTTATGGACGGACCTGCTGATTCTCTGCCATGACCTGGGCTTGGGATTTTACTATAGACTGATATTGCAGTAGATGCTGTCACCTGGGCATTAGAGAGTCGTCACTACCAACCATAAAGAGAGAGAGATTTACTTCTTTGAGGTTGAAATCGTGCTCACATAATATAAACACCACTCGGTCAGCACCCCATCAGGCAAGCATAGTCCACTCAATGCAAAAACCTTGAGAGCCCAATGGATCCTTTTGAAAATGTCATGTCCAAGCTGGACTGCCCAACTGCATTTGCCTCTCAGGCCTCTCCCTGCCCTGCCTTGGCTCTCTGGCTGCATCCTGGGGAATGCTTCTGCTCTACCGGGGTACCGTGCTACTTTGTATCCCCTCACCCCACCCCTCACCTTGAGCGCTGCGTACTTGTCACCACACTACGGCGATGCCACGTAGACAAGCAGAGCTCCCCTCGTAATACTTCAGAGCCCTCAGCTGGTCTCAGCTCCGCCTCGTGTTACAGCCCTGTGTTCTTCAGAATCGCTTCTTCCAGAACCTCCCATCCGTGGTGGTGGGAGCTGTGTCCCGGTTTGCACACTTAAAGAACACGTGCATGTCTGGTGGACTGGTAGCGATGGCCCGCTGTGGGTCAAGACACAGGCGTTCGAGAGTCCAGGCGGTGTTCACGATTCCAGGGTGAGCAAGAGCATGATTTAGTGTGCCCGAGCAGATGCTGTGTCGAAGTTTCATTCATTTTCATGTTGTTCGGTTTCAGGACCAGATGGGCTGTGTGCCTCCCCGACGTAACTGCTCCTTAGCGTTAAGGTGGCTTCGTTTCCATTTCGTAGTAGTATTTCCTTCTCCTGAGAGGCGCTTGTCTCCGTGGCTGTTTTATGTGGGTCGCAGTTGCCCATTGTAGGTAGTATGACCCTCCCCTGTTTTCATGCTGGGTCAGGACAGTCAGCCTACAGAGAGCAAGGGGAGAGGCGAGTCCAGAAGCCCGTGGGTTCGGGGGGCAGGGGAGGCCCCTGAGAGACGATCCGGGGTGGTGAGTGGACGCTGGCCGTGACCTCGGTGTGTTGTTTGTGTCCGTGTTGTGCAGGTTAGCGGAGGAGCCGGGACGGAGAGGAAGCGTGGTGAGTACAGCGCGTTCTCCGCGTCCCCCACGGCCCCTTTCCCTTCGTATTTCAGGCCTTCGTTTCCCTCCTCCCTTTCTCCAGTCACACCTCCCAGGCCAGAGCCATCCTAGCAGCCGGAACCCAAGTTCAGGTTGTCTTAAAGAGCCCAACTGCACCTCTTCCCCTTGCCCAGCCCTGCCCGCGTACCCGCCGGACCCGGGGTGCAGGCCTTGACCTGTCTCGTGCTGGACCTGGGCCTCCGGCAGGGCTTGGCGTCACCTGTGTCAGGGTGCAGTTGGCAGACCAGAATCTGCTGGGTGGACAGGCTCTAGGATCAGGCCTCGGAGGCCGGCTGAGGGCCACCCACATCCTGGGGCTGCCTCTGCCTCCTTGTCCCTGTTTTCCCATGGCCAGTGCCATTTCTCTATGGGGGGGGGTGCAAACCACAGCGAGCACACCCCTGAGGTTCTGTCATCCAGAGCTGTAACCTGCTGCACTTCCTCGCCACAGACACCTGTTTCTGTCACGCAGGATCGCACTGACCCCACAACGCCAGCCAAGCCATTCCCCGTGGCACCTGGCCATGCTGCACTTCTCACTTCCTAAAAAAGTTAATAAAAGTACAGAGGTGCCCACAGGCAAACGCCCATTGACTTTAGGAATCAGTCTTTCCCATTTTCCCTCTCAGGACCTTGACGCTTCCTTAATTCTCGTTCCAAGATGCTGCAGCTTCTGGGCATGCTCACGAAAAGGAAGGGATGAAAATAATTGGACAACCAATCTGTTCCAGAGAAGAGTTATTTCAAGGAGAGATGCCTTTGGTGCAGCCATGAGATTTATCTTTATTTTTCCATCTTTTCCTCCCTCCCCTCCCCCACTTCTTGTGTTTCAAAGTTAGGCCAACTTCCAGGCAGAGAAGGCAGGGCTGCAGCCCCGTGATCCAGAAAAGGAATGTTTCCAGACTCTTCCAAGTGGTCTATCCTGGAGCAGCCTCTAGGCCTTTCCCCGATACCCGCCCCCACCCATCCGCACCAGGGCCCAGTTCCACCTGCACCCGGGGACCTGCGTCTCTGAGCCTGCACTGAGTCAGGGATCCTGCAGGCTATGGAGGACAGCATCCAAGCTGCAGAAATTCTCCCTGCCCTGGAAATCAGAGCCTCCGGGGCTCAGGCAGGCTTTTACCTACACTCACTGCACATTCCTGCGAGGCTCTTCCTTACAGCAGCCCAGGCCGCCCCAGCCAGCTAGGGAGTCAGGAGCTGACTTGCCCTTTGGGAGCATGCCAGAACCCCTGTCCCCGGGGCACAGGAACTGGGAGACAAGGAAAGGCGGGTCAGAGGCTTCTGGCCCATCCCCTCTTCATGCAGATAAGGAAACCAAAGGCCCATGACCTGACCCAGGAGCTTGGTGCCAGAACTACAATCTGGGCTGGGTCTCCTAACGCTGTTTCTGACCCTGTTAGAAGTTAGGAGAAACTCACCAGTGGTGAGGAGTCAGATGAAAAGCATAAAAACTCAGGTGGCTCATTTTCAGAGGCCCCTTAAGGTCTGCTGTCTTCGGCACGAGGCTTTCTTCCCTCCCTCTCAGTGTTTACAGGGAAGTCTCCGACCTCTCTGCCCCTCTCCTCAGTCAGTTCTTCCCGAGAAACCACCACATTCCAAACCTTTCGTTGCGAACCCAGTTTTTCTCCCTTCTCTTGAAATGTTTCCTGACCTGGTGACCTGAGTAATGACTCCAGAGACTCTGGGTGCCTCTGGAAAGAGCGGGCCTTTCCCTAAAGGGGTGGGAGTGTTGTCAGCCCCTTGCATCTCCCAAGGTGAGAGGAAGCTTCCTGACAGCCCATCCCTGCACTGTCTCGTCCCCAGCAGATGTTCGCAGCGTTTGCTGGGAGGCTTGGGCAGTGCCGGTAACAGTGCCTCTGTCCCGCACAGGCACAGGGGACGTGGAGCAAGCTGGCATCGACCTGAGGAAGGCAAGGTCCTCCCCCAGTGGCGCATTCCTGTCCATCTTTCCGCTCCACACCTGGATCAGGCTTGCAAGCTGCCAGACATCACCACCAGCCAGGAAGAGGGCGCCCAGAGCCAGTGGGAAGTGGGAGGGACCGATGCCCCACTGGTGGGGGGCCCACTCGCACAGCCCTGCATGAACTAGCGTCTTCACTGCTACCCTTGGGGCATGGTCTCATCTGTGCCACAGGAATCTACTGGGAGGTTGAAAAGAGAAAAGAAACAACACAAGTCTCCTGTGTGTTTGACCTGAGGGAGTTCTTGCTGGCTTCTCGCCAGGATGTGGGGTGCTCCCCAGGGTGGGGGTACAAGTTTCCTCCCTACCTTTGACCTTTAAAAACAAACAGGTTTTCTTTCCTCTGTGAGCAAAGACAGCGTTAGGCCTCGCTCAGTTCTACAGACATGTACGCCCTGGCCAGAGCGCTAAAAATAGCCTCCTTCCTTTCTCTCACACTGGGTTAGGCTTCCGCCCGCCCCGAAGCCCGATGCCGCTGAGCAGCCTCGGCGGGAAGGGGAAGGGGGAGCCGCGAGCTCTGCGCAGCAGCCGGGACGGTTTTGCCAGCAGCAGCAGCGGCAGCAACAAGAGGTTTCTGTGCCGCAGAGCCAGGGGCCGGCGGCCTGGCCCAGGACCGCGGGGGGAGCCGCGCCCGGGCGCGGTGCTCAGGCGGCCTCTCCCCGGCTTGGGGTTCCATCCCGCTCTGGCACGGGATCTGCAGTCCCAATTCCCGGTGCTTTGCATTTATTTTTTTCTCCTCCCTGGGCTCCAGGATGTTATTTTTAGTAGAAGAACTGCTATAAATATTTATAAAGGGCAGTGACTGGAATGAAGTGAGAGGCCCCACAGCTGGCTCTCACCGCCCCCCCTCCCCGCCCCCAACACACACATCTCTACAGACCCCTGCCCACTGCCTCAGGAGGTCTGTGTAGAGCCAGCGGGCTCAACCCAGCCACACACACACAGCGTCACATGGAAACCTCGTGAGGGAGCAGCCAGGGTGAGACGGAGGGGCGGGGTTCGCTGCCCTGTCTTCCCTGTCCCTGCAGCTCTACTCCCTGGATCGCTCCCGTTCCTGAAGGAGGGTGAGCTTGAGTGGGAGCCGCACCCCATGAGGCCCCGCTCCGTGGTGTCAAGGACTTGAGTGCTCCGTGTGAGGGGCAGGTACAGAGAACGTTGCTCCAGCTGGGCGAGAGCAAGCAGGGACATGGGAGCTGGCTTCCCCTCAGGTGTGAATGCTCCTCCCACACCTGGTGGAGGCCTCGCCCCCTGCAGCAGCTCCCAGGTGCTGTGTAGGCTCACGCTGACCAGCAGTGAGCTGAGGCCCTGGAGAGCCAGCGGGGACTCTGGTAAAAGAAAAACATTGGTGAAAATGGTCTCCCACACACTCAGGAAGAGGGGATCCGGGCTTGTCTGGAGGGCCAGAATGGGCAACGGTGAGAGTAACTGTATGGAAAGTTCCGGGGGACATTCAGTGCCTAATGATGAATGGGGGGTGGTCTATGATGACTCTTTTGGGCAACCATTTACTTCCCCACAACCCTGTCTTCTACACTTAGCACCCTGACCCCAAGGACAGGGCAGAACCCCACCCCCAGTCCCTCACATTAACTGCTTGCTTCTTCCAGAACAGACAAAGCCAAAGGAACAGTCAGATTAAAAATACCAAAACCGCCATGTTCTTGAGCACGTGGTGTCTGGCAGTGTCTCCTGGGCCCCGCCTGTGCCTCTCTGCTTGCCTTTGCAAAGGAAAAGCGTTAACATCTCCAACAACAGGGGAGGCTCTGGGCTCCCAGCCTCCCACTGTACCAGCACCTGGAGGATGATAAGCGGCACTGGAGAGCCACAGGGCTGGACTCAGCTGCCCGCATGACAGTGCATGGCGTGTTCTGTTTTTATATAAATTCTTGTTGACAGTTGATTTCTTTTAGAGTTAGAATGTCCACCATAATCTAAAGTCCCCCAAGGTACCTCCTGAGTTCTTGGCATCTGATTTATATCAGAAGCTTAAAGCTGGGGCCCTTTCCTCAACTCTGACAGGGAACACAAGTGGCCATCCTTCCTAATTGCTGTGACCATTTAGGAGCCTAATTTAACCTAAGTGGATGATCTTTTGAGGGAGCTGACATAAGCTGTCAGCATCATGGACCCCCTGGGCTAGTGATATTTTGTAGCAGTAAAGACCCCTAGAGAAGTCCCAGATGCATCCTGGGTCCTGAGGAAGTCACAGCCCCGCCGAGCTCGGGTCCGTAAATCCAAGCCATGCGGAGGCTCATTTATCACAGCCTCATCTGCTGGGTGTGCTGAATCCCACTGGTAGATTCCCCCTCTTCTGCATTGCTTACGCCCTGCTCCTGTAGTCCGTGACAGCTTCAGAAAGGTACAGTTGCTATGGCAATGCCTAGAGCTATCTGAATTCCTGCTGCACCTTCTAGAAGAAAAGGGTTTGTGAAGAGCCATTCAGTGGATTTCAAATCTAGCCTTCTCTGGCCTCTCCTCTACCAGGGGCCAGATGACTGTTAACAGATTCAAAGTGTGGGAGGTAGGTAGCCCATCTTCCCTAGGAAGATACTCTCCCTAGTTGCAAGCCACATGGCACCTGGACAGGTTCTCCATGTGTGGATCAGAAAACTAAGTGAGGCTTCCTACCTGGGGCTCTTAGGTAAGATACAATACCAGCAGTTCTTAAACTTAGAATCCCCTAGAGAGCTCGTTAATATATGGATAGCTGATTCAGCAGCTCTGGAGTGGAGCCAGAGAATTTGCAGTTGGGGGTTCTTCTCTAGGGCCAAAGACCACAGTTTGAGGACCACTGAACACATGAGGAGGAAAAAAACATCCACGTCAGTGCAAGAAGCCATAGCCAGTCAGGCAGAAACAGGCCAGAGTCGGTGTCTGTTCTTCAAGAAGAAAAGGGGTGTGCTCTACAGTCACATGCTTGGCTGGGGTCCTGGTGAACATGTGCCAGGACAGGTGGTCCTACATTTTTTTCTTTTTAGCCCCCAAGAATTAATAAAGATCTTCCCCTAGACACGAAGGAGGAGGCAACATTGCAAGCAAGCCCTTGAACTTGCAGAAGACCAACCTCGGATGCCTCATAGCTGAGTGAGTCTAGAGTCTTAGTGGTGGGGGAGGCCCCGTGAGGTCTTCAGGCCTCACTGAATGCAGGGCCTTAAGGATTAAAATTGAAACCCGGTCTGCGTTCTTGACTAGGAAGTGAGCAGTGGGCCTGGAGGAACTGCTCCGCGTTCTGAAGCCCATCAGACTGGGGACAATGGGGGCAAACAGGCCACTGCAGGGAGAAATGGAAATGGTCACTACTTGGAATGGGCTCTAGTCACTTAGAAGTGTTTGGGCACAGAATAAGAGGCTGGGAAGAGTGTGTCCCCATGAGTTTATGGGTCATGACTAACAGAGAGAAACTTTATAGCCCCCTGGGGCCCAGGCACATTGCCAACTAATAAGGAATTCATTATAATTCATAACCAGTTATAGCCTGAATCCCCTTCAGCCCCGGCAAGAGCCCTCAACCAAGCAACAGAAAAACTTGTTAGCATGTCGGCCGACACCCATTGTCACATCGCCAAGTTGGGAGTTCAGAGACCTGTGGAGGATGGCGGCGCAGACACACACCACCATTTTTGCTGAGGTGCGCAGTGCGTCCTCGGCACGTATGTGCACCCACACACACCTGTGGGGGCCTCTGGCTTGGAAAGTTTCGGCCACAGGCGCTAAGGCTTTTTTAGAGTCAGGACCTGACTTTTGGAGGGCAGGGAGGCCCACACCAGCAGGCCTGTGCACAGTGGGCTTTTCTTTCAGGTCCCAGTTCATGGGTCACACCAGCTCCACCATGGCCTGGTCCCAAGACCTTTGTCCCTCAGTCTCTTAGCTTCCCTATCAAAGATGGCATCCTTGTACACCAGGCATTCAGGATTCAGCCTGGGTCCTCAATCCATAGCCTCTAGAAGTCCTCCTCATCCACAGGCCTAGAAATCCCAGGCCTGGTAGTCAGGACCCCCATCTCCACGCGCCCTAAGAAAGCAGGCCCCCTGGGTCCGTCCTTCTCAACAAGGCCAAATGGCCACTGGGTGGAGTTAAGTTCTGTCTTGTTCATCAGCTCATAAATAGCCTGAGGCACTGTGCCTAGGTGGTGGCCCTGTCTGCCTTGGGCCCTTGTCCTTCGAGGTATTACCTCCCTGGGGCTCCCCCCATGGGGTTAGTCTTTTGGAAAGACTATTCCCCTGGGGCTACTGAGAAAGAAGCCATGCAGAGAAGAAGTCGGGAGCCGAGGAGGCAGGTTGCAGAGAAGCAGCTTGCTCGGAGCAGCAGCCAGCAGATGGCTGTGAGGGAGTCCGCCTGAGCTTCCTGCTGGACCGGCTCCTCTGATGGGCATCAGGCTGGACCACGATGAATCTAAGGAAAGAGGCCTCCAGGTTTTAAGCCTCTAGTGCCTCCTCTTCCCTTGCTGCTGGTCGGTGTTTGTCCTACTTTCCTAATTGCCTAGGCAACCATCCCAGGCTCACCCTTTGCCACCCAACGTACCCTGGGAGCCCCCTCAAAGGAGGAAAACAAAGGACCAAGGAATATGGAGCAGTGGGGTGAAGATAGCTATGTGTGGGCTGAGGGACCAGGGAGAGGAGAATAAAAGAGGGGAGAGAGGGGGGAAGAGGGAGAGCACAGCTGAGGAGGGGAACTTTGACGCTGGGACCCGGTAATCGACTGCAGCTGGAGGCGGAGAAGATGTGGAAGGAGGAAGGCCGGGCTGGGTGGATTCTCCTCATTCCTCAGTCCTAGGCTTAGGGTATCTCATGCCTTTGACCTGTTGTGGCCACTGCTCTCCAGCCACAGATTTTACCCTAATTACATCCTCCCTGGCTTTCCACCCCCAGCTAGGGTGGGGACCATGCAGCACCTGCTTTCCCCTGGGATCCCTAACCCTTTCTGGAGGCCCCTGCCCCAGGCATAAGCCTTGGCCCTGAAGGCAGAGGCCTTGTCTCCTCGCCTCCACCCTGCCCACCCACCCCCCCGCCCCCGCGGCTCCCTCCTCTCCACATCCCACCCTGCCCCTGGTTTTCTGGAGTCGCTTATCTTCTTGCCTTCAGTCATTACTGGAGAGTGGAGGGGAATTAGACTGGGGTCATCGGAAGGCCTCTGGAGCCACACTTGGTAAACGGGGGTTTAAAGTTCAGGCGGAGCAGGGAGAGGCCCTTGTTTAACATTTCTGTTTACTGAGGCCCCTCCGCTGACCTGCCCACAGCCCACCGCACCTGGTTCCTAACTGGACTTTTCCTGCCCCCATTTTATGATGGAGATTGGGTCATCCTTCCCTTGCATATTCTTTCAAGGGAGACGGGCTCCCTGGGCAAGGTCACTCTCTAGCCGCATTGTACACACAGAGCTACCCACCAGAAGGCCTTTTGACTCAGCACACCCAGGCACGCCCAAGACAGGAACTCACTTCCAGCAGGGCCCTGGAGGAACTCCGAAGCCACAGCCCCCAACCCCCCACCCCCTCCCCGCATCTGGAGAGCACTGTGCAGGCACTGTGGAGAGAGCGAAGAACATGGAAGTCTACCTTGAGAAACCAGCCAGCAGAACTGCTTGAAGACAGCTACGAGGGAGTAATTGAGGGAAAATACTTAAAACAAAAAAAAGTAAGATGCATGAAACTTGCTGATGTTACTGGGTGATGAGAACCAAGTAGGCTTCAATGGCTCTGCTGGAAAGGGACATGAATGAGCATATGTTACGTGCCTACTATGTGCCAGGTGTGTTCACATATGTCATCTTATTTAGTGTCATCTGCTCAACAAAGCTGGGGTGTAGGTGTTATCGATTCACAGAGAAAACAAAACAGAGTTCAAGCACTTGTCTGAGAGCACACACAACTGGTGAGTGACAATCCGCCTCTTTGCTTCACTGTGACACAACTCTGCTTCTCACTATGACAGTGAGGCTGCTAACGCAGCTGAACTTCAGCAGGATCCCAAGGGAGAGGAAGAGTGTCCCGAGTCTGGTATGGGGGTTGGGGAGATAGCTCAGGGAGAGAAGTACAGTGTTGAGAACCTGGTCTGCCTACTTCAGAAACTACCGTGGTAAAATAATCACCCTGGTTTCCTGATTTTTATATATATATATATATATATAATCTTAAGACAACCGAGATAGTGTCTCTCATTCCTAATGTCACCTCCGCCTCAGGCCATTCGTTACCTTTCTCCTGTACTCTTCAGTCAATGCAAAACCAACCTGTTCCTGCCACAGACAGTTGAGTTTGTTTCCCCCCAGATTCAAGCTTCGTGAAACCAGACCCAGCAAGAAGGAAGGCAGGAACAAGTGTGGGCTCACACATTGTAAGCACATTGACTTAATCCCCACAACTTTCCGTAAAAGGTACTGCTAGCACTGTCATCCCTGTTGACAGAAAAGGCAACTGGAACTGCCCCAGGGACAAAGGGACAGCCAGTAGCGTGCCTTGAATTCAGGCACACGGTCTCCAGAGGCATCACCTGACCCCTGACGTGTTCTGCCTCTGTGGCTACACACATTGAGCAAGATTTCTGGGCCTGGGGCTGTGGTGTTCTTCCCATGGATTATCACACTCACACAGGGAAGAGAAGTTGGAGTTTCGGCCTCCGGTTAAGCCAGGCAATCTTCTGCTAGGTCCACTCTGCGTTGTGGATGCCTCATTGCTGAACTAATATGAACGTCTGGGGCTCCCCAGCATCCATCCCTAACTTTGCAGGGCAGGTTTGTGAGGTCCACCTGTCACATTCAGCACTGAGTGGGCCTCACACTAAAGGGATTTGCAGGGGCTCCACCAACAGCCCCGGGTGGCAGAATCCCTCACTAGACATGGTGGGGGAGAGGCACCGCGAGACCTCAGTCATTAGCCCCAGGATGATGCTGCACTGTTGCTCTTCCAGGGTTAGGCCAAGTCAGAGTGCCTCAGAGTGTGAACGAGCCATCTTTGACAGCCCAGAAACTTGACGCCAAGGAAATCAAATGGTCCAGGGCCACACAGGGAGGTAGCAGAGAAGCTTCCAGAGAGACCACCTGGTCCTTCCAGACTTCCTTCTGTTAACATGCATCAAGAGAACTGGTCCCGCTGCTTAGGATCATCCTGAACCTTCAGCGGTGTTTAAGGACACACGCCTCCATGAGAACATGCCAGACCACTGTGCCTCACTTTATATCCTGGTCTAAGCTAAGTGAGCGTTCACCCCACCCTCCCTGTCTAAGCCACATCACAAAGCATCTTCACTCACTGGCAGCAATGCTTGTGTCTAATCACCAAGCACGGGACGTGGGGCCCCTCTGTGCATACTACTCACACTCTGCTAGAGGAAGGTCTGCCTGGAGCCATGCCATCCAGTGACCGACCTGAACTACAGCCAAACAGAAGGGATCCCCCTCCTCTCTGCTGCTTTTAAGTTCCTTGCAAAACTAGAGGAGCAAATCTCATATTGCATTAAAATGGAATAGAGTGTTTCATTTGCCATCCACACTTGGTCCTGTGTATGAAATGTCACTGTCCCTTAAGAGGCTACAGCCCACGGTGGGAGGGTGTACCTGGAAAAAGGCAATAATACAAAGTGATGCATGTTACCAAACGCAGTATACAGAAAAACGCTAGGGAACTGGAAGGAAGAATAGTTCAACTATAGGTATACAAAAGGAAATCAAAATAGGAAATAACGGGAAACATACCGTCTCTTGTAACAGGGACTTTTCCTTCACTTGCTCACAGCCTGTCCAGGACTGCTCTTAGTTAGAGTTCCAATAAGTTCTGTTACTGTTTCATAGCTCGTAAGGTCTGAAATATGTCTGGTCAGCTCCCTAAGCGTCTTCATTTTTAAAAAACACATTTAATACTATTTTTGAAGCAAAATCTTCCTCCTTGGATAAAACTTCCCTTCACTGGCTCTGGCACATCCCCTTCTCCAGGCCAACGCCTCTTCCGAGGTCTCTTTCCATCTGGAGGCTGCGAGGTGTCCATGCACCCGGGCTGTTTTCAATTAAACCCCTCAAGCTGAAGCTGAGCAAATGGCTCGAGCAAGCTGATCTTCCAAAGGGTCAGTCTTATTCTGAATCGACGTGTCCAAACAAAACTCAGCCTATAACTCATACAAAGCAAGTAAGTCTATCTATGGTGAGATTTACCTTAAAAATTACAAGATGCAGAGAACGCACAGAGGTTCCGGGGAGGGAGGGGATGTATTCCAGCTTCCCCACAACAGGGGGAAAAGAAATCGCAGCACAAACCAGTGCCCTGGCCTCAGGGTCGTTAAGACTGGGCCCAGGCCAGTGACGATTCCCTGCCTCCTGCCCTCCTCGGGCCCAGGATGGATGGGGACAGGCTCCTGAGAAAGGCTCTACTTCACCGGCTATCTCATATACTCCTCAGCCTCACACTAGGATGAAAACTCACAGGGTCTGGGTTAGCTGATGACCTCACACTGACACTGGCCTTGTCCTTGTCCTTGTCCTTGTCCCAGTCTCATTTGCCAACTTCACCCTCTGGGGAAAGAGTGTTTGGAGGAGCACATCCCCACAGCGGCCATGTCTTTACCATTTGGACTAAAGAGGCCGACACTCTGTTTGCTGTTTGGGTCTAAATTGGAGGGGATAACAAACGAGTGGCCCGATTTTATTTTCGTTGGCCCAGGACGTGTTTTTGAAACAATTTAATGGGTTGCAAATGGTGAAATATCAGGAGATTTCACAGAAAAGATACAGGTTTATAGCTTCCCTGAGAAAGAATATATCTGGCTATACTGGTCCCACAATTTCCCTATGGCAACAAGTCTGCTGAAGACCTGAAGACGCCCGCCTCTCTCATCAACCAGGCCTGTGTGTCCTGGGGCAGCTGCTCTGGGGGCCACTAAGGGCAGGGAACTGTCCGCCTCTTTCCTACTCTCCAGGGGTGTCCTTGCATCCTCCAAGCCTCAGCCAGAGAATGCCTCTGGCCATTCTCAAGCCCATACAGGCCCTCGCTCTGACTGAGGAGAACCAACCTTTTTACTAAGAGCTGAGCCAGATGAGTTTCTGGGAAGCGCAGACCTGTGAGAAACCATCCACGCTCACAATGATTCCATCCCCTTTACCGTGCTGCTTTGATGCCGAGCTAGAGTTCTGGGACAGAAGGACCAGAGAGGGCCTTCGATGCTGAGTCAGAGACAGTCCCCTTGGCCCCAGTCAGCTGCTCCCAGCACCTGCGGTCTCTGACTTCTGTCACCATCACACTCAGGGGGAACTCCAGTGGCAAAAGCCCCACACCCCAAATCTATATGTGGATGGCTCTGTTTTGCTCAGCAGCGGTCAGTGTAAAATTTGCCTAGGTAAATGCCAAATGGTGATGTTCCTGGCAGACATGGCCTTGGGCCACCTCATTCTAATGAAGGTGCTAGTAGTGACTCTCTGGGATGGCCCTGGGCTACAAGCAGGAAAGGAGAGAGGTCATGTTAGAGAAACAAGTAGCTGAGGAAGAGTATGAGGAGACGCTTCATGTTGTCATAATCATGAAGTTAGCATCCACCTGGCCTAGATGCTCGCCTTCCTTGTAACATTTGTTTTGTGTCTCCATTCAGTTAACACATAGGACCCTGAAACTTGGACCTCATTAACACAATTTTTTCTTCCTGATGGACTATAAGCTCCTCGAAGGTCTTCTTACAACATGTAATACTATATTCTCCAACATTCCTGGTGTCTAAAATGAGTGCTTATGGACAAATACCTAAAGTGCAATGACTTATTAAATATAGACAGATATAACATAGATAATAAAATTCTGCCCATCAGTCAACACTTATGAAATGCTAAAATGGTGTCTGGACAAAGTTTACAAACAATGTTACCATTTTATCACTTTAAAAAAAGAAAAGAAAAATCCACCTACCATCAGTTGCCTACCTGAATGACCCCACCCACCCCCACCCCCACCCACCGCCCAAAGCTGAAGCTCCTCAGCCAGATGCTGTCCTCCAGAGGAGACTGGTCACCTCCTCAGGTTCTCTAAGAGCAAGCTCCTGCGTGGAGGCGCTTACAAGGAAGGGGGCAAACAGTCCCGTCACCCTGGCCCACACAAAGCAATTTTCTACTCTGGCAGTGACTGAGGACGTCACCAGTTGGGAAACCTGAGTCAGGGTATAAACCTTCCTACATACACCCACCAACTTGAAACATGGCAAAAGGAACTAAAAAAGAGAGTCTTGGACATAGAGAGGGTGCCGATTCTCAGTGAGCAAACGGCTGATGTATGGTGACTCAGAAGGTGCACTGGCCAGGAGATGAAATTTAGAATAGAACCTAATTATTGTGTAGATGGTTCCTAACAAATATGAGCAAAAGACTGATTTTCTGTGCAGTTAATGAACATGTGGTTTAAGATGATGCAAAGGCTAGGTAGCCATCTGTAGAAAAAAACTCGAAGAGGCTAAAGGGGTGGTAAGGATCACATCTCAAGTAAGAAAGGAGCCAATGCTCGCACCCAGGCCTACTGCCCAAATGGCGTTTTCTTCGCTGCCTAAGGTCTTGAGCCTTGCACTGGGTTTCGGGGGCGCAGGGGGCGGGACGGGGGGTTTAAGTCCCAAACCCTTGTTCCAACTCTCAGTTCTAGCATCCTGCATGCCTCTGCTTCTGCTGTCTGTTCACTGCCTTCCAGCTCACCTGTCCATGGATGCGACAGGCCCAGCTCCTGAAAGGTACTCACATGTATGACTCCTGCCCTTTGTTCCAAGTGGATCCCAAGTCATCAAGTCCTGCTGAGGCGCCTTAAGCTGCCCCAGGCTTCCCCCGGACCTTTCCAGACATGGCCTGAACCTGCCATCTCATGCCTCAGTTTATCCTTCTGAACCTTTTCTCTTCCCTCTTCTTGTGAGCCTGTACCTTCCAAGTCCCTCACTAAGGCAATTCTTCTGCCTCTGTCTTTGCTCCTAAGTGCCCTCTTTGCTTAGATTGCCCATCCTCTCTCTCTCAGAGGCCTGGCTGGGGTTCTATTCCTTGGCGAGGCCTTCCTTGGGCTCCCTGCCCCCCCCCCGTTCTTCTTGGGCAGCATGAGTACAGTAGACCAAGCACGGGTTTGGGGGTGGTGGTGGTTGTTGTACAGATATGTCTGCATTTGAATTCTGTTGCTGCTCCTGTCTAGGTCATGCCTTATTCTCTGCACCTAGAAAATGAAAAGAATTCTAACCTACATGGTTGTTAATGGATTGTATTAAAACACACGAGACACGTGAAAAAGTGCTTGGCGCACAGCAAATGATCAATAGCTATCACTTTCTTTCATCTGACACTAAGTACACTGACCCACTGGACGCTGCGGGTGCTGCCTTTTCATGCCCTTCTGCCTCAGGCTAAGGTGGCCAGCCGAGCCCCACTAGCCTGGCCCTTCCTGGACTCGTAGGCCTTTTCTGGACTCCTAGGCAAGACAGAATTGGAGGAACCTGGTACTGCCAGGGCGAGCCCCATGCCCAGTGCCAGGTGGCTCAGAGTCACCCCATTGGAGTCTCCCCAGGGCCAGTGAGGGCTGCTCAGGCTTGGGGCCTGGGATTCACCTCCCCTGCAGGCACATGAAGGGCCGCCTTCAGAGATCAGAGAGTGGGGTCCAGAATACTGAGCCAAACCTCTGCAGACTTTGCATCACCGGAAAAACTGTTTCTGGGGGTGGAGGATGGCCACCTCACAGACCTCACCGCCCCCTCACCCCCACCAAGTACATGCACACTCCTTCCTGGTGACTAACTGCTCTCTCAGTACATGAAGCAGATTTTTCAAGCTTCTGAAACACCAGGGTCTTGCCTCAGCCTTCTCTCAATGCAAAAAGGCTGGTTTGCTCAAGACTACCGAGAGCCAGCTCAGAACACATTATCCTCTCAGAACACATTATCCTTAATGGGAGATACCCACGTATAGCCAGGTAGCCTGAGGGAGGTTTCTCTATAGACCAAGAAGAATCTGCTCCATTAATTCATCAGATATTTATAGAGCACCTACTATGTGCCGGACATATAGGCCCTGAGGATACAGCAAAGAAGGACAAAGTGCTCGACCTCAGGAAGCTTGCATTTTAGTGCAGGAGATAGACAATAAATGATTGTGTAATGGCAGGGGGTAGTAAATGCTCAGGGGAAAAATTCCGATGAGGGTTTAGAGAGTGAATCATCTGGGCAGGGTGTAGTGTGAGCTCTTTAGTGTCTCTGTTCCTACTGAGCAGTAACTGGCAACTTTTTAGGTGAACAAAGGAAAAAATTATAAGCAACAGGAATTGCCTCTGGTAGATAGGTCTTCAACCCAGGACAAACTTTTTTGCCCCAGCTGTTTGACTCCCTGGGTCATGTCCCACTGCTGCCAGCCACCTGGGTCAGCCTCTCCCAGCAGCTAATCCAGCCTCAAACTAACACCTTCCTTTTTTACTTATTCCCTGTGTCGTCTACACTGTGTTCTGGACGCTAGGCCTTTGTTTCACAGACCAGTGTTTTTGTTTATTTGTTTTGCCAGTCCTTCTTTGGCCATTTTTTCCAGTGACAAAGTTTAAAGTCCCTCTCTCACATCCAATCCCAGAAGGTGGTTTTCTATCTGGAGCAAGAAAAGAATATTCTGGAAATTAACACACTTTCCACGGCTTTCTTCCACACCAACCAGAAAGGAGACTGGGTAGCCCATGTTTGTTGCCCCAGGGTATTCCCCAAACAGCTTCAAATCTCCTATTCTGCCTCCACAGCTTCCCCACCCTCGCAAGCGAGTCCACCAGGTTTCTGAAATTACATCAGTTTAAATTCAGTATGGCGCTCTTTGGGGAAGTGGGTGTGCTGCCCGGCACTCAGTAATGCAGTTCCTCAAATCTCCACGCCCCTCTCTCAAGGAACAAGCCACTTCTCCTTGTCACAATTCATTGGACACGTGTGCAATTGCTGATGCAAGTCTGTGAGCTCCTTGAGGTTAAGGCCAGGTCTGTTTTGCTCACCATAGACTCCACCAAACCCCGCCCAATGTTTGCAGAAAGTGGAAGCTTAACTGCTGTGGAATGTGCAAGTAAAATACGCCCGCGATACAATTATGTTGATAATACACGTACACCAACCTAAGGAAACGTGAAAAAGGAAGGTCTGGCGGAGAAGCAGATCCTCAACCTTAGCCCCCTTATAAATAAATAATGTATTTATTATAAATAGGTCTGATCAAGAATTTTTCCTGGTGTGTAATTTAAGAGGTCTTATAAAGGTCTAAAAAATGGCAACAGTTTTAATTGTAAAGAAAAAAATTAACGCGCGCGCGCGCACACACGCACGCACGCAGACGCACATGCACACTCACACTCTCTCGAGTAACTCAGGCACTTTGACTGGATGTCCTCCGTAAGACCCGCTCTGGACTCAGAAGGAAAGCGAAACTGAGCTCAACCAATCAGAAGTCAGTATTTCTAAGGCCCCGCCCCACGTGGATGACAAACAGTACGTTCCGTCCCCTAGCCCAGCGCCACCTGGGAGGTAGAGGAGTGAGAATGCTGCGTCTGCAGAGAGAGTTCTCTGCCAGTCCGAGGCGGCTCACCTGGCGGAGTCGGAGGGCGCGTGGAGATGAGGCCCCGCATCCCGCATCGGTCAGAACGAACAGGGGCCACTGTGGGGTCGTGCACGGCGGAGACGCTCAGGAGCTGTCAACATCGATTTTTAACCTGTTTGCTCAAGTGAGTTTTCCCACAACTTTCCCCTAATTTCTGTTGTAAATTATCCTTGTTTGACCAGAAGAATGGGTCTGATGAGGAAAAGTGGCTCAGAAAAGTGGCACAGTAGTGTTTTTAAATGATTCAATTGCAGGCCTTTGGGGCCCAACCCAAACTCCATTAAGCGGATAGGATGTGGAGAGGAGGTGCACCCTTTCCCTGGTCCCCAGACACTGGAACAGTGTCGGACGGGGGGAGCGGGGTGCAGCGCTGCTTGCTACCTCCAGCTAGTGGCCCAGAGGTACAAGGAGGAGCCCAGGCTGCCGCCTTGCACCTGGACCGCCAGGTCTGACAGCCAAGGTGTCTTCAGCTCCCCCTTTCTGAATGGGCCACTAGCTCTCCCTCACCTGGTCAGGACACAGAACTGAAATAATCATTATTCAATTCATGGTGTTTGTGCCTATTTGGAATCAGGCCTGAAGAGTATCCTCTCTGGGGACACTGAAGACCTGCTTGGCTTAAGGTGGATTTGTCCTTTGTGTCACTCAATGGCCCTCAATACAGGCCCTGAGGGGAGAATGTAGGGAAGGTAGATTTTCATTTTTTTGAACACCTACTATGTGCCAAGTACCAGGTTAGATTTGTGACCAAGACAGCAGCTTCCTCACAAGAGCCCAAGAAATGTGATTTTAAAAATATATTACATATCATTTGGATGTCACATATTAATTTTATACAGAGGAGAATCTCCCCTTAGGCTCTTTATCTACCACCTAGCCCTGAAAAATTAGTGGGAGTCAGTGGCCAAAAAATCAGTGGGAGTCAGGGGGTATAGAACCAAAGGCCGAGGTATGCCACCAAAATCACCTGAGAAGAGAGATAAGATTCTGGTCTGATTAGCACCAGAGGAATTGTGAGAACTAGAAATACAGGTCCTGGCCTCTCCCTAGTGGGTGAAGAAGAAACTTGAGTTTTCTGAAAAAACTAGCTCTGGAAACTGTGAGATGATGTGTCTGGTCAGGGGGAAATAGACAGGGTGACTCCATGGGCCCTGCTCAGGGCTGGCTGCTGGGAAGGGAAGGTCTCTTCTGTGTTAGCCACCAAATTAGGAAATCTGCTGAGTCAGGGCTCAGGGGGCTGGGGGAAGCCACTTCGTTTAAGACCACCATGGCGGTGAGAGAGGACTTGCTTCTCAGGCACCCAAATTAATTCCTGGCAGAGCCAGCAGCCACCTCAGGAGCTAAGACATGTTCTTCCTACCAGTCACTGAGCGAGAGGCCCCAAACCCTGGAATCCCTGAGTGTTGAGGTAAAGCAGCTTGTTTACCAGGGGGTAAACTGAGGAATCTTGGGTATAACTGAACACCCAGCCTCTATTTTCCCTCTTAATTCCAACTTCCTAGTTTCTTTAACCTCAAGAACATGTGACCCCTGGTTTCAGTAAGGAAAATTGGCTCCCGTGCTCCACGTCCCCCCAACAAGCCTCTCTTTCTCTACTGTTCTCCTACCCTGTTTATGGCCCCCAATATCTCAGGGCTACATGGCACATCCAGCTCCTGATAATTCATTATTATGGAATAAAAGTCTTGGTCTCTAAGTAAAGAAATTTCAAGATGTCTGGGGGCAGGTGGGTTTTTTGAGTGCTTCTTGGATGCTGTGGTCCTGGATACTGTGCGGGAGGATACTGCAAGGACAGGGTTAGGGTTGGACCTGTCCAGAGACAGAGCTGTGAACCCAAATTTCTCTATGCTGCATGGCAACAGGGCATGGAGGAGCCCTGGCCCCTCTGGGGAACTCCGTGCGGGCACAGAGCGGAGCTGGGTGTCCAGGTCTGGTCCCACTCAGCCACTGACTTGCCAAGAGACCTCTCTCTGGGCCTCAGTGGCATCATCCTTAAAATTAGCACAACAGTAGCTGTGCCTTCAGGTTTGTGGTTAGGACCTAATGAGAGCTCAATTTGAAAGACCATTGGAAACATTGTCGTCGGGAGGGAATTTTCCTCATTCTCCTCTTCCCTTATGAGACACGGGATAGAGAGAAGTGGGGGAGGCAGTTGATAGAAGTACTGTTAGCTGATGTTTGTAGAGTGCTTGCTACATGCCAGGCATTGTAATTGGCCCTCAGCATCATCTCAGTGAATTCTCCCAACGACCCAATGAATCAGGCAGGATCATCACTCCGGAGAGTACTCACAAGCTCACAACGTCTGGTGAGTGGCCAGGCTCGCACTTGAATCCACACCGGCCTGAAGCAGAGCCCTTGCCTTTATCCCAGCACCATCCTGGGACTAAAGTTTCCTTGAGGGAGACTCCCCCCACCTCCCCTACACCCACTCTGGCCTGGGGAAATGCCTTAGCTGGACGACGACCTGAGTTTAGTGCTCTGCCCCTACTCACCTGTGTGGACTTCAACTTATTTAACTTCTCTGATCTTCTGTCCTTCTTTTGTTTAACAAGGGCTTTCACTCTCCAAGCCCCTGCCAGATCCTTGGCGGGTCATTTCTATCATCCCTTGCCCTGATCTTATGTTGGAATAAAGGTGCAGAAGGAGTCAGACCTGGGGTGGGAGCCAGGGCCCTAAAGTGGGCCTCAGGATTTTCTTAGTCTTTGAGCATCCCTACGTGTGTGGTCTGGATTCAACCATCCCAGGAAGGTGGCAAGGAGCCTGTTACTAAGCCCATGTTTCATAAAACTAAGGTCCAGTGAGGAAAACATGACTCCTCAGGGTCAAAGAGCAAGTTAGAGGTGGCTGGAATCCAGATCGCCCAACCCTTCAACCAGGCTGCCCTCAGTTCCCTAGGTTCAGGCCACAGCATGGAGCAGAGGAGGAAGGTAAAAGGGGACGGGGTATCTGCAAGGCTGTGGCCCTTTCTAAAAGCCCTGAGAGTTCATTTCCTTGCCTTTGCCAGCTTGCAGAGGCTGCCCACATTCCTTGGCTAGTGGCCCCTTTCTTTGTCTTCACAGCCAGCAGTGGTGGTTTAGTCCTTTTCACATCGCATCACTCTGACACAACCTTTCTGCCTCCCTCCTCTATTTCTAAGACCTTTGTGATTACATTAGACCCACCCAGATAACCCAGGTTACCTCCCCACCTCTAGGTTGACTGATTAGCAACCTTAATTCCATCTGCAATTTTGATTGCCTTTGTCATGTGACCTAACAGGTTCAGGGATTAGGATGTGAACATTTTTAGGGGCCACTATTCTGCATGTCCCTTGTCCCAAAGGGGACTTCCAACAATAGTTACACCTGCACATCTGCCATGAGGACTGAGCTGTGATACCTGTGATTCTCTTATGAATCTCCCAAAATATTTGTCTCTAGCCCCACCTTTGTCCCTTGGGAGTTTCCCCTTTATTCCATTTGCTGTCTCCCTGGCACTTGCTTACCTTCTCAGCACCACTCTGTGTTCCTCCCATAAGTGGACCCATTACCTCTGAGCCAGACAGACCCAAGCTGGAGGTTGGACAGGAAAACAGCACAGGTTGCTTGGCCAGGCTCAGCAGGGGAAGGGTAATCACTCTAGATGGGACAGGGGGCTGGTTGCTACTGGCTGCAGCAGCTCGGACGGTGCCAGTCCTGGAGTGTAGAAAGGGTTATGGAATTGGTTCCCATCCTCCCATGCACTGAAAAGGTTCCTGTGCCTCCGTGACGAGTGCCAGTTGGTGAAATGGAGATGGTGAGCCAGGTGTTGCCGGCTTGCGCGGTTGGAGGAAGCAGACCCAGGCAGACGACTGAGTTGAGGTCTTCTGGGAACTAGTGGGGGCTCTGTCTACAGAAAGAAGGTGGAAGCCCTGTGTCCATATCTCCCTGAGGAGCTGGGGACAGCTGGGCGTTGGGTATCATCGCTTGTCTCCATTCTGTCTTCTTCCTCTTGCACCCTCCTGACAGTGTCCTCTCAGGGGCCACCTGGGAGAGACTTAGGTCGAATCTAGCCACCTTGTCTTTGCAGCTTCTCAGATGTCTTCTCAATGTTCAGACCCTTGTGTACTCCCCTCCCCTTGAGTGCGGGCTGGCCCTGGTGACTTGCCGTTCATGAAGCGAATAGGGCAAAAGTGTTTTAAGATTTGGTTATAAAAGTCTGCATCTTCGACCTTTCCCCAAACTCTCAGCATCTCCTGCTTACTCTCTCTGATGAAGCCAGCTCCCATCTTCTGAACTGCCCTATGGAGAGGCTTACATGTCTAGAAACTGAAGGCAGCCTCCGGCCAACAGCCAGCACTTAGGCGAAGCCCTCAGTCCAACAACCTGTAAGAAACTGAATCTTGTCAACCACCACCACATGAATAAGCTTAGAAATATATCCTTCCCCATCAAACCTTGAGATGAGTATAGCCAGACACCTTGACTGCAGTACGTGAGAAACCCTGACCCAGAGAACCCTACTAAGCCACCCACAGATTCCTGACACGTAGAAACTGTAAGATAATTGTTGTTTAAGCCGCTAACATCCGCGTTAATTTGTTATGTAACAATAGACACAAATATACTCCTTTCTCCTCAACCCCATTGCCTTGTCAATGCTAAGTCCTTTTGTCTTCGGCCTTCATTCTCTCATCTGGTTCTCCCTCTGCCTCCCGAACCTCCTTCTCTCTCCTTTGCTGTCATTTCTTCCCACCCCCAAATCGTGATCTACCCCAGCATCTCTGGCCTCCACACTCCTCAGAGAGAGAGCAGATCCATTCATGGCTTCCGCAGTGAGTCAGGACTGTGTCTATGGCAGTATTCTTCCAGTCATTCCCCTGATTCCACCGGCTCATCTGCGTGCAGTTCCATTTCTCCTCCAGCCCCTGACTATATATTTTATCTGGATGTTACTATAACAACCCAAATCAGTGAATATGTTTCTCTTCATCATCTCTGTTTTCCGTCAGCAATAGCTGTTCCTGTTGAAAGACGGCTTGAGCTTCCCCCCATTTCTGCTGCTGGAGCTAAGCACGAATCTGGCCGAGCTGCCTCCCTCCGATTCAGACTCTCCTTCCTTAAACACAACTTTCAGACGTCAAACTGTCAATGACTCTCAAATCTCCGTGTTTCCCATTGAACCTGCCTGATGTTTCCCACAAATAGCCCCACATGACTGTAGCAAGTGGACCAGGATTTGACTGCCAGTTCTACCACATTCCGCCTGTGTGCCCCAGTGCAAGTTGGTTCATCTCCCTGGCCTCAGTTTCTAATCAGAGGCTAAAAACTGGAAACACCACAGACACCCTTCGACAGGGGAAGCTTACTTCAGTTTTCTGGCCTTGGTTACAAGTCTGCCCTGAACCAGGTTCTGCACATGGTAGGATAGTGTTGATCACATGCCCACACCCACTAGTGGTTGTAGGAGGTGACACCCGGACTGAGATCCAGCCAGCACCCCATGGAATAGGGGCAGGGTTGTCTCCAAGGCCAGGGGCGCTGGCCGAGCACATTACACACCCCCATCCCTAACGGCTGCGTGACATCCTTGTGTACCTTCTTTCTCTGTGTAAGCACTTTCAAAATCCTCTTGCTACCTGAGAGTGGTGGTCGCACAGCACTGTGAACGTACTAAATGCTACTAAATTGTACATTTTTATATTTATTTTTAAATATTTTTTTATTTTTCAGTTACAGTTGGCATACAATATTCTATTAGTTCAGGTGTACAACATAGTGATTAGACATTTGTATAACTTACGGAGCAATTACCCTGATAAACCTAGTACCCATCTGATGCCATACATAGTTATTACAATATTATTGACTAAATTCCCTACGCTATACTCTACATCCCCATGACCATTTTGTAACTATCAATTTGTACTCCTTAATCCCTTCCCCTTTTTCAACCATGCTCCCAACACCCCTCGCATCTGGAGACCATCAAAATGTCCTCTGTATCTATGAGTTTGTTTCTGTTTTATTCATTTATTTTGCTTTTTAGATTCCACATATGAATGAAATCATATGGTATTTGTCTTTCTCTGACTTATTTCCATTAGCATAATACCCTCTAGGTCCATCTATGTTGTTGCAGATGGCAAGGGTTCGTTCTTTTTTTTTTTTTTATGGCTGAGTAATATTCTATTAAATATATGCTCCACTTCTTTATCCGTTCATCTATTGGTGGACACTTAGTTCGCTTCCATAAATTGGCTAATAATGCTGCAATGACCATCGGGATGCATATGTCTTTTCGAATTAGTGTTTTGGAATTTTTGGATAAATACCCAGAAGTAGATTTACTTGGTCCTTCTTTGTCTCCTGTTATAAGTCTCTGTCCAAAATCTATTTTCAGGAATGTAAAGTACAGCATAGAGAATATGGTCAGTAATATTGCAACAACTATGTAGTGCGAAGTATATACTAGACTAATTAGGTGGATCACAACATAAATTATATAATTATGTTAGCGTACCCCTGACACTAACATAAAACAATACTGACTGTCAACTGTAACTGAAATAAGTAAATAAATAAAATAATTAATTCAATCAAATCTTGCCATTTGTGACACCATGGATAAACCCAAAAGGTATTATTCTAAGTGAAATAACTCAGAGAAAAATAGATACTATATGATTCACTTATATGTGGAATCTAAAAAAAACAAAAAACAAGATAAATGAACAAACAGAACACTCACATACAAGAAACAAACTGGTAGAAGCTGTTTTACAATAAAGAATTTATTGGTCTGGTCTTTGTCCCTGCTTCCTAGAAGGGAGCTTCTAACCTTTGGATTTAAGTGATAGGAAGTCTTTGCTATTCATTTTGAGCCTTGGGGGTAAGTGTATTTATGCTAATGATACCACTTATTCTGGGTTCCAGATCATTTCAGAATGGGGGCTGGCCATGCTTGAAACACCAATAATATGATTAGAGGATCGAGGCTTTGAGCTCATCCTGATTTCCCAAACTTTAGAAAGGAAAAAGGACATAAAAATTGCGTTTAACCACATGGCCAATGATTTAAGCAATCATTGCTATATAATACAACCTCAGTAAAAACTTGGATACCTGAAGTTTGGGTCAACTTCCTGATTGGTGACACATATCAATATGCCAGAAAAATGATGCATCCTAAGGACACAGAAGCTTTGTTTTGGGGACCCTCCAAGACCTAACCCTATATGTCTCTTAATTTCATTTGTCCTGATCATATTCTTTCTAGGACTGTAGTATCAAGTATAGTGCTTCCTGAGTTCCGTGATTCGTCTAACAAATTATCAAACCTTAGAGGGTAGTGGGAACCCCCAAGTTTATAGACAGTTTGGCAGAGTTAAGGAAACCTTAAAACCCTGGGGCTTGTGGAGAAGAAAATAAAATATTTTATCTGATACCCCAGCTTTTTTTTAATATTCATTTTCATGAAATATCTTTTTTCCATCCCTTTATTTCAGTCTGTGTTTTTCTTTTGACCTGAAGTGAGTCTCCTGTAGGTAGCATATATAAGAGTCTTGTTTTCTTATTCATTCAGTCACTCTTTTGATTGGAGCTTTTAATCCATTTACCTTTACTTGTTGATAGATGTGTAGTTATTGCCATTCTATTATTTTTAATGTTTTTTTCCCTGCTTCTTCTTCTTAAAGAAGTCCCTTTAACATTTGTTGTAATACTGGTTTGGTGGTTAACTCCTTTAGCTTTTTCTTGTCTTGGAAGCTCTTTAGCTGTCCTTCGATCCTAAGTGATAGCTTACTGGGTAAAGTAATCTTGATTGTATGTTCTTGCTTTTCATCGCTTTGAATACTTTGTGCCAATCCCTTCTAGCTTACGAAGTGTTTGTTGAGGAATCAACTGACATTCTTATGGGAGCTCCCTTCTAGGTAACTAACTGCTTTTCTTTTGCTGCTTTTAAGATTCTGTCTTTAAACTTTGGCATTTTAATTATCATGTGTCTTGGTGTGGGCCTCTTTGGATTCATCTTGTTTAGAACTCTCTGTGCTTCCTTTGCTTGTATGTCTGTTTCCTTCACTAGGTTAGGAAAGTTGACCATCATTATTTCTTCAAATAAGTTTTCAATTCCTTGCTCCCTTCTCCTGGTATTCCTATGATTGTTGTAGTTGATATTTGATTGCTGTTGGCTTGCCAGTAGGAGGGGCTGACCCTTCAAAGCAAGATTCGCTTTAGTGGGGTCCCGGTGCCTGGGGAGAGTCTGCCTTTGAGTGTGCCATTTTGTGGAGGTGGTTGGGTGGTGCTCTGATGTGATATGAAGCTGGCCACTGGGTGTGTTGGTTCTGGAGCCTCTTGGGAGTGGCTCTGGTGCAGGTCATGGTCAGCTGCTACCTGTGCCCTGCCTGGGGCTACTTGGTATGAGCTATGAAGTGATCTGTAGATGGTTGCCACTTGTGTTGGGCTTGGAGGTACCTGGTAGAGTCTATAATTTTAATCACTCCAAAACACCAGAATCTATGATGGTGGAGAAAGACTGATTTTTGGAAGAGAGAAGGGAAAGAGCAAGCAGGGGTTGCCAACACATGCTGCTGGTGGGGCAGCCAGGGCTCACTTTTCCATAAGAGAGCCAGGTCCTGGTCCAGCATCCTAGGAGACTCTCCCTGGTTCATTGTCTTCCATGGCTGTACCAGAGGGCCTACAGGGAAGAATTCCCCTTTGGTGAAGGCCAGCTTCCTATTGGTATGGTCATGACTTCCTGGGGATTCCTTCAGAGGTTGAGCAACCCCTGGGCCTGGGGATGAGTTCTACTCCTCTGCAGACAGACATAGACATGTAACAGGAGCAAGAAAAGGAACTTTATGTTTTTTATAATATATTTAATAAATTTAATTTAGAGTTGTACTATGCTCTATTTTTGTGACAAAATATATATAACATAAAATGTACCGTTTTTAAGTGTATAGTTCAGGATCTGTATAGCTGTAAAATTGAGTATGTGTATTTCTATCTATTTGTCCGTCTATGCTCAATTGACTATGTTGATCCATTTTAACCATTTTTAAGTGTATAGTTCAGAGGCGTTAAGGACAGTCGCATATTGTGCAATCAACACTACCATCCAGCTCTAAAACTTTTTAACTTCCCAAACTGAAACTCTGTACTCATTGACCACTAATTCCCTCTCCCCCTCCCCCCAGTCCTTGGTAACCACTCTTCTTTGTCTCTGAATTTGACTACTCTAGTTAACTCATATAAGTGGAAGCAGACAATAATTTTTCTTCTGTGCTTGACTTATTTCACTTAGCATAATGTCTTCAAGGTTCACCCATGTTGTAGTATGTGTCAGAATTTCTTCCTTTTTAAGGCCAAATAATATTCCATTATATGTACATGGCACATTTTATTTATCCACTCATCAGGTGATGAACATCTGTGTGTCTTTACCTTTTGGCTATTGTGTAAAATGCTGTTATGAACACCGATGTACACATGTCTATTCAAGTTTCTAATTTCAATTCTCTTGGGTATATACCTGGAAGTGGAAATGCTGGATCATACAGTAATTCTATGTTTAATTTTGTGAGGAACCACCATACTATTTTCCATAGAACCTCTGTGTTTTTAAGTCACTGAGACTTATGATTGTTTGTTACCACAGGATAACCTAGCCTATTTTACTGATACTGCCCTTCACCCCAGATGATCTAGGATCAATTAGGATTCTGCTTAGGACACAGTGGGGCAGATGCAAGTGAGGGAGGTGTAGGATCCCAAAGGCTAAATCAATCTGAGCTGGACCCAGTACGATGCATGGTGAGGAATGCCTAGTAGAGTTAGCCAGTGATATGCCACCTTCAGGATTGCCTAGAGGGACCTCTTCATACCAAAGATATCAGGGCCAGGCTCTGGAACCTACCTTGTAGCCACAGGGTTGCTTCTTACTGGACACAACCCCCCTAACATGGTCACCTTGGGCCTTTTGACCCCAGCAACACAAACATCCAAGGTCACACACATCATGGACCCCTAATGATTAATCATAAATAGTTCTACTGAATAGAAACTTACATTGTCCATCTTGACCCTGAGAATGTCAGCTTGTTAAGAGCAACTATAATGTTCTAAAGGTATAGGCACTTCTTTAAGAATCAGACGAACCAGGCTTTGAATCCTGGCTCTGCCACTTCCCAACTGCATGGCTTTGACTAAACCTGTTTCTTCACCTGTAGAGTGAAGAATACAGAGTACCTCACACGGTTGGTAAGGACTAAGGGAAAAGTGCCAACTCCGGTGCCTGATGCACAGGAGACACTCGGTAAACAGTTGCTGCTATTTGGGGGCAGTATTACATAAGCTCTTGAGGAAGGGAGAGGAATGGCAACCATTTTTCTAAACATGGCCCTACCCTTAACCAAGCATTAAAGTGTTTGTGGATGTCCATCTTGATGTCAAAAGCAAAACGGCATGGGGCCTGCAATGCACATATTTATTGAACCAAGGTGTATTGAGAACCTACTATGTGCCAAGTGCTGGACAACAGAGAAGACATATGTGGTCCCTGTCCTCATGGAAGGAACATGTTGATTCTCTGGAACTGGCCAGGTAGAGACCATGGATAGGGCCTATCATCATCAGTGGCATGGTGTGACCACTTGAGTGAGGGTGACACTGAAAAAAGGCAGGACAAGGGTGTGGAGAGTGGTTTCTGATCTTGAGGTTCAGGAAGTGGGCCAGACTCAAGGACCTGGAAGCATTCATTAGAGGGCTTCCAGAAGGAAAACTCCTGGATGAAGGTCAGCTCCATGTCCTAAATAGTTAGGTAACTGTTCCTGTGACTGGAAGCGGTGAAGCTGGTGAGGGAAAAGGGAAAAAGTAGCACTGTTTTCAGCAGTGAGGGCCGGCGTCCCCTCTTCAGTTGCCCCTGCCCTGAGTGAGATGGTGGGCCCCTGGGGAAGGGAGCATACCATGTTGTGTGTCAGAGAGCTTAGGACACGTCCACGTGGCTGAAGTGCTGGGTGGATGGGACTGCACGGGGTGGGAGATGGCTGGTGGAGGTGCAGAAGTGGGGAGCCAGGCCAGGGAGCCCAGCACCAAGCCCCAGAGGTGGCAGTTAGGAGAGTGATGAGCTGTGCTGGTGACTGTAGACCGAGTTGTCCCGAATCAGAAACCTGGAGGCCTGAGAACTCGATGGGAAATGAGAACAACCCCCACAGCAAAGGGGTGAGTAAGCGTGAGGTTGGAGTGTAGGTGTGCACAGAATCAGAGCTGGAAGGGATCGTCAGTGTCATTCAGTTCAACCTCCAACCCCATGAAATCTTTCAGTCTTTCACTGCCCAACTAAGGGCACTCAACTCTACTTGGACACCTCAAGGTATGGGGAGCTCACTCTCTAGAAGGGGTCTCGTCTTATAGAGGCGCTCAAGCCTCCAGTGCGGCCTGGATGTGTCTGGCGCCCGACCTTGGCCCTGTTGAGTGGGTTGGCCTCCACTCGGCCCGCGGCACCTGGCGGGGGTGGCGATGGGGTGGGGGTTGCGGTGCGGAAGGGCCGGCGTTGCTGTCCCCAGCCCCAGTGCTGAGGCAGGCAGAGTGCAGTGGGCTCTGGTGGAGTTCGGGAGAACTGCAGGGCGAAGGCCGCCGGGGGCTCCGCGGGCTGCCGGGGGGAGGCACTTGACACCGGCCCGGGGAGAGGAGGGGCCGCTGTCCCTGCGGCCAGTGCTGGATGCGGGGACCCAGCGCAGAGGCAGCGCCAGGTAGCGGAGCGCCCTGCGGGGGAGGGGTTGTAGAAAGGCTCCCGCCGGAGTGTCCAGGAGAGCGGCCGAGGCGGGGTGCCCAGGCCCAGCGCAGGGTCGGGGTGCTGTTGGGTCCGGCCCTTAGACTCACAGCTTGCGGGGACCCCCAGCGGGGCCGCAGAGGCCGAGAAGTCGGGCCGAGGGCGCTAGGACCGGCCGCACACCCAGGCCGCTCCCGCCGCGGCGCCCCGGGGCCCCCCAGTCGGCGCTGCCTCCCGGGCCGGCTTCGCAGCGCCGGGGCCGGGGCGCGCGGCCGCGGGGGCGAGCGGCGGGCGGAGGCCTGGGCCCGCGGGCGGCCGGAGGGAGGGAAGGAGGAAGGCGGAGAGAAGGGGTGGGAGGGGGGGACCCGGCGGAGGAGGCGGAGAGAGGGAGCGCGACAGCGAGCGGAGGGAGGGAGCGAGCGAGCGAGCTAGGCAGGCAGGCGGGCCGGGAGGGAGGGAGGGCGCGCGGGCGCGGCGGCGGCGAGAGCAGAGGACGAGCCGGGACGCGGCGGCGCTGTACCAGGGCGCGCAGCCGGGCCGGCCCGACCCCACCGGCCACACGGTAATGAGCGCCGCTACTGGCGGCCCGGGCGGCCGGCCCGGAGGCGGCCGGGGAGGAGGGGAGGACGGGCGGGGGGCACGGCGGCGGGCAGTGCCCGGCTCGGGGCACGCTCCGGGACCCCTGCAACTCGGCGCCGGGCACTCGCCGAGACAGGGCTGCGGGCGGAGACGGCCGGCCAGGGCGGCACGGGGCATTTGAGGGTTTGTTTATGTCCCCGCGGGCTCGGCAGGCGCCCCCTCCCGTCGCGCCCGCTCCAGCGCAGAGCCCCCTCCCCGCCCCGCCCGGCTCCGGGCTCAAGTTCAAGTCTATACAATGCCGCGGGGGGCCCCCTCCACCGCGGGCCTCAGCCGCGGTGCCCGGCTCTGCACTACTGCAGGGGCTCGGGGCCGGCCGCCCCCGCCTTCCGGCCCTGCCTCCGCCCGGGAGCCCCGCCTGGGGCCTGCGGCCGGCGCGCAGGAGGGCGCTGACCCGGACCCGGAATAATCGGCTCCCGCCGCGGCCCGCAGGGATCGGGGGAGGGGGACGGGGGCCGGGCCCCGCGCAGGCTCCGCGGCGGCGGCAGAAAATGGCAGCCTGGCACGACCCGGCCCCCGCCCCTCCCCCGGCTCCCGGCCCTCCACGGCCCGGCGGGGCGGGGGACCCTGGAGGCCCCCGGGGGCGGTCCGAGGGGTGATCGGGGGGCCGGGCCGGGGAACGCTGCGCGGCGATCCTCCTTCGGCCACCTGTGGCTGGGGGTGCGGGGTGCCAGCGGATCTGGGAGGGGCGACGAGGGTGGGGAGAGTGCCACTTGGGGGCACACCTCCCTGCGGAAGGCCGGGCGGCGTGCAGGGGGAACGTTGCGCCTGGCTCCTCCCTGCCCCGCCGCGGGCCGTGGGAGCCCGGGCGGCGGTGGCGGTGGCGGCGGCGGCGGCGCCGCAGTGTGGGGGCGGGGCGGGGGCGAACGAAAATCCCGGGCCGGTGCCGCGGGGGCCAGAAAACGCGGGGATGGGAGCTGCGGGGCCGGGGCCCGGAGCGGCGTGGATTGGGGCGCCCGGGGTCGCCCCGTACAACAGCAACGCCTCCCCCCCGACACACACGCACGCGGACACACTCACGCACACGCACCCCCGCTGGGCCGGTGCAGACGTGTCCTTGAAAGCTTCGCATCTGCACAGTGAAGGACGAGGCCTCGCCGAGGCTGCGGATCGGGGTCTTCGGGCCCAAGTCCCCGTGCCCGGGAGACCCCGAGCTTTGGAGCCGCAGGCAGCCGCGGTCCGTGTCCCGCCCTCACCCTGGCTCCCCTCCCTCAGGCTGCCCTGCCCTCCCTCCCCCTCGGCGCATACCGAGCTGGCATGGTTCCAGGGCCCGCCCCCGGCCTCCCCCAGCCCCCCATCGGTGGGGCCCGCAGCCCTCCGGCTGCCAAACTGCGTTCGGCTTTCCTGGAGCCTCCCTTCTTGGGGGCACCCACTCTCTTCCCACCCCACCTCTGTTTTCCCCCTTTTCTCTCCATCCTCTCCGTCCTTCCGCCTCCTCTCTCTACTGCAAAGCCAGCTGAGTAGGTGTTGGCTCTCTGAGTGGAGAGCGGGGGCTCGCCAGTTGTTAGGGGCTCTCTTTCCCAGCTCGCAAGGGGACCCCCTGTGGCTGCACCTTGACCCAAGATGGCGTCTTGAACCCAGCTGGGGAGCTCCAGCCTGCGTCAGGCCTGGAAGAAAGGGCTGGGGCCCCAGAACCACATAACTCCCCGTCCCAAACTAGCAGGGACAGGAGCCTGCAGGAGAAGAGCCCTCCGCCCTGTGACCCTGCGTGCCCCTCACTGCTATGCCCAGAGACTGCCATCAGCATCCCTGGGGGACTGCTCAGTCTTCATGTTTCACCCTGGGCTGCCAGCGGCTGAACCGGCCTCCTGGGCTGGCGGGCTGCAAAGGGATCCTGGGATCAGGTGCTACGCTGCTGTGCCTTCTCCCTCCCAGGCAGATGTGACAGCTGCAGCCAAGGAAGCTTTTCTCCTTAGGCATTGCTGGAGTGTGAGGACTGGTCTATGGGATTTGGGGAGCCCAGCTGTCAGGCGGACCCTCTTGGTCTGGCTTTCTGTTGGCAGGGCCCATCTCCTGGTGGTTTCTTGTGCTGCCTGGGCTTAGATCGTCAGGAGTTCCTGCTAGGTTTCTGGGGAAAGGTGCCCCCCCCCTGCCTCCAGGTCCCATCTAGGCTCTGGTTGGGCTGTTTGAGAGGTACCTCTGTGAAAGTGTGAGTCTATGTGCATGTGTGTGCATGTGTGTGCATGTGTGCACATGTGCTGCACCCAGTTAGGGGCCCCAGGCAAACTTGCACAGCGGGTCTGGCACCTGCCTGCCTCCCTTCCTGGCCCCACTTCTTTGGGTTCTGGCTCTCTCTCTAGCCTCTTGTCCAGCTCTTGGGCGCTTGTCTTCAGCTACTCATCAAAAGCACAGCTCAAGGCTCAGGCTGACGGAGGCTTTCCTTGCTGTCCTTCCCAGGCACGTGGACCTGTGTTAGAAGGCTGACCTTAGAAAAGGTGAATTCCTTCTAGACTCAAGGAGTGACGGGTCCACAGTGCAAGGGCCGCCTCCCAGTACAGGAGAAGCACAGGAGAGGATGCCCATGGCCCTCTGTCAGGGTGTCTGTGGACAGGATTCCTCTGTGGGTGGGGGTTAGACTGAGCTTTGAAGGTCCATTCCAACTTTTAAATTCTGTGGCTCTGATTCTTGTGGTGGAGTTTCATACTCAGGGATGGGGGTGGGGTGGTCTTTTTTCACTGCACAGCAGTAATCAAGAAAGACTCCCAAGGAGAGGAAGTCTGAGAGAGAGAGCAGTCGGTCCCTTTTCTGGGCATGGACCTTTGAAAGCAGAAAGTGTTATGAGGCGTGGGGGCCCTGCAGGAAACAGGTTTGTCATATCTGACTCCACAGAAGCTGTAAAAGTGCAGCTTCTGCTTAAGCCTTCACACACGTGTCCTTCTCTAGGTTTATGTGTAAATTCGTGTGCGTGCATCATTTCTGAGGTTTCCTCCCAGGTCTAATTCACACTAAGTGCCTGAGTCCCTTCCCTTATAGATATTTTACTATCACAGGCACATACATCTCTGCTATTGGCCCTCTGTAAAAGCCTCCAAAGAAGACAGGACGAGTTCAAAAATACTTGCCTAGAGCAACCTGGCAGGGAAGAAGCGAGGCCAGTCCTGCCCTTTGGGGAACTGGCTGCCCCTGCCATAGCTCTCTTGGGCTGTCGCTCTGTGTGTTAGTCTCTCCTATCCGTCTGTGGTCTCCATGAGACCAGGGACTTTGCCTCGGCTGCCTCTGGGTCCCCCATTGGACTTCTCACAGGGACTCCGTGGGTGTCTGCTGAGTGCAGGGAAGCTTGCTGCTTATCTGTTTTCCGTCCCTGTCCTTTCCCTAGTGGCAGGTGTGGTGGCCATGCTTTCTTCCGCTTGTTGCTGCTCTGCCTTCTCCTAATGACCATCGCCTACTTTCAGACCAGTTCCTTAGGCTCAAGCTTCCCCAAAAGACCCAAGTTCTTTCCCAGCAAGAGCCCAGACTCCCTCGAGGGTCCTATTTTGGGGAACCAGATAGAAAGGGGACTCTGGGACTCTCTAATGGGTGTTAAAACTAGACCACCCTCTCCCCACCCTTGGGCCCAAAATGTTACCATTAGACTCCAAATCTTAGAATTTAGGGTTGAAAGAGAACTTTAGGCCCTGAGAACACTTGTTCGGGTTGAGGGATGTTTGAGTGTGAGGCCAGGCCCCATTTCCTTCTAGGCTGGAAGTGCTACCCAGAGCCTGAGGTCAGAAGGCCAGTTGTGTGCCCATCCATGCTCCTCTCCCTCAGCACTTCCTGTTGCCTTCTGCCTGTGTGGGCCTTGGGGTCCCTGACTTGGTACCCATGTCCCCTTTCCCCATCCCCCGTCCCACTGAGAATTAAGTCTCTGGCCTCTAGCTTGGGAACAGGCAACAGTTGGGGCCAATGCACAGCCCCCGGGGAATTGATCTCACTTCCATTTTGGTATTTAATAGATGGTAGAGCCTGTCAGGAGCCCGCCTCCCCTTTAAGGCTGGGCATCTCCGTAGACTTGTGTGCTTTGCTGCTCCTGAGCAGGGCTTTCATCGTAGACTAAAGGTGCCAGATTCCTCTCCACTCAAATCTTGAGGGTTCATTTTCAGTCATGTCTCTCTTTGATTATTTTTCCCTGAAAAAAAAAAAAAAAAAAAAACCTGTCAAATCTGAAATCCATGCATTGTCAGAGTATGTGTGTGTCCAAGCCTGCCTTCACTTGGCTAAGTGTATGGGCAAGACAGGGTGTGGTGCATGTGGGCTTCTGTGCATGAGCCCATTTCAAAGCAGCCTACGTGAGGGCCCTGGAATCCAAAGGAGCTGCGTTCAGATGCCTGCCAGCTGCAAGATCTGGGGTAGCTAACATAATCTCTCCAATCTTTAGTTTCCTCACCTGTAACATGGAAATGAGACCAGAGGCTGTCGTGAGGATTGAATGATATAACGCGCGTTACTCTCTTAGCGCAGTGTCAGTGCTCAGTGTTAGCTAGCTGTGTTATTTTCCTCACTTGGGCGGCCTTCATGGACTAGCGCAGCAGGAAATGCTCTGAGAAGTCTTGTCCACCTTTCTGCCTCTTTTGCAAAATCTTAGATGGGTGAGGAAAGTGCTGCTTCTGATTGGAAAAAGTCTTTGGAGCTGGGAGGCTCCTCAGTGCCACTTGGCAATCTGTTCCAGAGTTTAAAAAGTGATGTTGTCAACAGGTTGTCTTTGTATCCACCTTAAATCCCTCAAGCTGTAGTTCAGCTCATTATCCTGAATGCGGTGTTATTTGCTTCCATTTACCAGAAACCTGCTGAGTATTTCCTGTGAGCAAGGCTCTGTGCTAGGCTTTGAGGAAACACAATGAGTTTAGGATGTGCCCAACTAATAACTGCAGGCCAAGGTCAAAGAGAAGGGATAAATAAAGTGCTCAAAGGACTGAGGTCACAACCAACTGAGGGGATCAGGGAAGGCTTCTGGGAGGAGGTGGCACCTGAGATGGGCCTCAAAGCACCAGGTGGAGCTTTAGGCTGAGAGGTGGGGAGCCAGGCTGTCATGGATGGGGTGGCTGGACTGTGGGGGAGCCGCTGGGGAGGGAGAACAAGGCCTCGGGTTGCTGGGGTCCAGACTGAGGCCCCGTACTGATTTGGGGGGAGTGGGCCCCTGTGCTCTTTAACTCCTGCGTGGCCTGTGGAGAATCATTCTGAACTGCTCTGCTTGTGATGGCTTTGGTTTGTGGGGTGGGGAGAAGACGGAGGAAATGGAGAGGGAAGGGGCCAAGTGAGCTCCTTTGGTTTGGGCTGTGATGATTCCTTTATATTCTGTAGACTAGAGCTTAAGAGCTTAGACTCGGAGAGAAACAGAGCAGGGTTTAAATTACTCCCACCTCAGGGGGTTGTGGAGATTAAGGGGACTGGCAGCCAGGTAAGCTTTGTGGCCCAGTGATGGAAGTCATGGTGTGAATGGTGGGGAAGGAGGGTCCCTTACCTGGACTCCCAGAGGTCTCTGTGTCCCTCTTTGCATTCCCTCCCCGAGGTTGAGGTGCTCCAGCCTCCAGAACATTCCTGGCCGTGAGTGTGAGGGAAATGGGGGCTGGGGGCCTGATTCTGCCCTGTCCTCCCCCTCCCTCCTCCACATACAGCAGAACTGAGCCCCCAACATAGAAAGCAAGGCGCCCTGGCTCACAGCCGCTCCCCCAGGTGTGGCTGTGGGGGCCTGGCAGCCCCCAGCAAGGGACAGCCAGCGGGTAGGGTCTCCTGGGCCGCATCTCCCTTGCTGATCATCTGGCAGGCCTGTCTGGAAGACAGTGACAGGAGGAGGAGGTGCAGACACCTGGGGTTTTTCTAGCAGAATCCCAGTAGGGAGCGGAATTTTTTTTCAACTGTTCCTCAACATTGCCTACTCCTGTCCTGCTGTGGTCCCCTCTGACCCATAAGGCTTCCCAGCCTCATTTACATCTATAATCGAGTTCCTATTTTCTCTTCCTGCGGTCATGGCCCTGTTCACTGTCATCCCTATTGATCTTCTCTCTCTGTTTCTGTTTCAAATGTCAAGGTCATTTTCAGTTCTGAGTCAGTTGTTAGCTGCCCCCTTCGGATACACAGAGGGGACAGAGGACCATCTCAAACAGCTAGTACGTGGAGGGATCGAACTTGGGTGTCCTGACTCCTAGCCTAGTGCTCTTCCTGCTGTGCTACTGTGACTTGAAACTCTGGGATTCAGTGCAGATGCTCCAGACCTAATAGATCAGCTGGATCCTGGTGTTCCTGTGTTCCTTACTTGAAAAGATTAAAAGATGCTTCGAGGGGACATTATGGGATGATGGGGATCAGATCTGTGGTTTCCTGAGCTGTGGGTTGGATGTGGGCCAAGTCATAGCCAATGTCCGGGAAGCCGGGCTGGGAGGCTGGGGACCCTGGGAGCAGGCCTCCCTCAGAGGTTCCCCAGAGGGCCCAGGGAGGGCAGGCCAGGGTGCTCGGGCCCATGCCAGGCAGGTGGGATCCTCCAGCACTCTAGGAAGCAGAACCGGTTAGGAAGGGGCCTCTTGAGGGAATGGTTCTGTGTGAATAATATTATAGATTCTGAAAGGATAAATGCATTTATGGGTAAAGGGGGATCTTTTTAGATTCCCCAAAGCCTTTGAAATGGGGTAGTAAACATGTCTATTCTGAGTGTGTTAGATGTCCATGATAGGGGGTGGGTTGCCCAGCAAAGCCAGATGCAGATTGTAATCTTGCGTTTGTAAAATTTCTTTTAAATATATACAAATACACACATTTATGGGCTTGGACATGCATAGGAAAAGTCCTTGGAAGGGTACACAGCAAACTTGTCAACAAAGACTTGGCCTTTTTGCTTTATATACCATGTACTTTGTAATCTTTGAAAAAAATATAAATGCATGCTATTACTTTTCCAGTGAAAACAAAAATAAAACCACATTTTTTAAAGCTTCTGGATAAGAACATGAAAAAAAATTGAGTCACCCTAGGGCTCAGTGATGGATAAGAAACTGGCTTGGAGACTGACAGCAAAGAGTAGGGTGACTCAGATGCTCGTCTTTCCTGGGAAGGTTGCAGGGAGAAATATGGCAGACACTGAGGCCTAATGAGAGGGGGACAATAGACAGCTGGCTGCACCTGGGCACACGCCAGGGGCAGGGAACCAAGTAAGCTTTATAGGATGGCGACTCAAAACTTTCGGTTCTGACCCAAGATGGGAAACAAATCCTTGGGGATCTTCCCGGAAGCTTTGATCTATGTGTGGTTCCCCGGGAAGTGGAGGTGTGACTAGGGCCCGGGCCTCGTAAGGAGCTCAGGTAACCCAGCCCTGGCATGGTGTGACTTGGGGGAATGGAACGAGGCTTCAGGAGGCCCTACCAATGGGCGGAAGGGCTGCCTAGGGAACTTGTCTGGCATGTGGGCTCACACTGTGCCCAACTCTGTTATCTGGAGGCCCATGAGCAGGCGTCAGTGGCCCAGGTGACAGGGTGGAGAGGTGAGGAAGGGCAGATAGTAATTCCTCTGCCCGTTGCTTGGCAGTAGTGCCCACCTCCCCTTCCACAGTCCCCTGCCCCAGCCCTCTTGGAGCTTGCTTTACCCTCTGAGGCTGCCCCCGTTGAACTTGACCTGAGGAAGAGCATGTGCACTTCTTTGGCTCCCCTTGGAATGAGGCAGGAAGAGAAATAAAAGGATGGCAACTTGCCGGTGAGTGTAGAGCTGGCCCCTCTGTGGAGCTCTCTCCACCCCAGGCTCATGAGGAATAGATGTACAGGGCAGAGAAGAGACCCAGAGAGAGGCCAGGCCTTGATTAGTGTCTCAGCCCCACTATCACTCAGTTACTGTGTGACCGAAACGTCTTTGAGCTGCTGGTTTTCCATGTGTGTATCAGGGATAAGAAGAGTATCCACATCTTACCTGAATAAAATGACATATGTTATGAAAATGGCCCTCACTGTGCCTGGCACGTAGTAGGTGCTTAGGAGATATAATTTCCTTTTCTTTAAGTGAACTCATAACATGACCATGGATGATGATAGCCCCTGTCACGGCCGGGTGCACTGCAAGACCTGGCAAAGGCCTATCATTTTCATCACTCCCTAGGGGTCTTACTTAGGTCCTCCCTTCCCTTCCCCTATAAAGCCAGGATCTGACTGGTTGACCTCTGAGTCCCCCAGCCCTGGCCTTCTGATCTCTGGGCCCTTAATCTCCATGTATTCTATCAGTCTCTTTAGAATTTGTGCCCACTGGGGCCCCAGCAGGCCCCCTGAGCCCTGAACCCTCCCCTTCCCTGCCCTCTAGTCTCTTTGGCCCAGAGCCAGCGGTGGCCTCTCCTCCGGGTTCTGGGCCTGCTGGCAGGGCTAGCTCTGCCCCCTGGCCTAGAGACCTGGGAGGGTCCAGACCACAGCCGGGCCTGGCAGCTGGCACACAGCACTGATTCCTAATGGTTTTATTACCAGCAACAATGTGGTGTTTGTTGCCTTCCTCTCATAGGCCGAGGTTCCCAGCCCAACTGGTGGTGGCCTGAGGGCCTGCCTGGTCCTGGAAGCTCAGCTGGGAAGCCCAGTGGGGCTGAGCAATTGCTTCTGCATTTCCTTCTGTCAACACCTTCCACGCAGCCTGGCATCTGAGAGAGCTGGGGTTTAGCATAGTGAGACACCAGGGCCCCAGGGTGGCAGGCCTGACAGCTCTCAGGTTTTCTCTGCAGAGGTCCCTTGCTTCAGATCCACAAATACTGTTCATATATTCATTTATTAAAGACCTACTATGTGCCGGGCACCGGCTACAGAGATGAAAGAGACCTGAGCTGGTCCTCAAGTTGTCCACAGCAGAAGTGAGAGTCTAGAGAGATGACCATTACATCTTAGGTGGGTGGAGGGAGCTCTAGCAGTGTATGCCTGGAGCATTATGGGGACTCAGAGAAGGGACATCTCATTCAGGGGAAAGGAAGATCAGGAACGGCTTTCTAAAGGAGGTGATGCTTGAGTTGAATTTTGAGGGTGGGAGCAGTTAGCGAGGTGGTCAGGGACATTTTCTGAGCTGATGTGGCCCGAGCGATGGGACATGAGGGTAGAGGGCCGGAACCAGAGCTGGACCATGGAAGGCTGAGATGTTATGCATTGATAGGTGTTGGACTTGGAGGACCAGGCTTATATTTATATCTGAGAAAGATCATCCTGGGGCATCAAGGAAGAGAAATTGGACTGGTAAAGACGGGGGCGGGGAGCCCAGGAGAAGGCTGGTGCAGAAATCCAGGGGAGCAGCAGTGCGGGCCTGGAGGAAAGATGCTTTGCGAGGCATTTAGGAAACAGAGCTGGTAGGAACAGCTGGGCGATGGAGGGGGTGAGGGAAGCTGGAGGGACCCTTTGGTTTCTGCCTCAGCCAGCTGTGCAAGCAGCAATGCCATTTACCGTGAGAGTACAGGTTGGGGGAGTCTCAAGAAGCCTGGGAATGCTTCACGTGGGAGGCAGGCTGGAGTGGGGACTGAGGGTGGTTAGGATTTGCTCAGGTGGAGTGTGGGTTGGGCCAGGCTTGCAGAAGGAGAGAGAGAGCCTGTGTCACCAGGCCTGCAGGTTGGGGCCCAGGGAGGGGCAGGGTCCTGTGTGATGGATTAGGAAGGCAGGCACATTTTATTATATAACTGGTAGCAACCCCTGGAGATTTCGGAGGAGGGAAATGATTTAAGCAGGCATTGTATCACACGCATGAGGGATGCTGATGTTTGGGGCCCTAAGCTGGGGCTTGTGCTTTTCGGGAGCTTCCGCCAGAGGCCTAGAATCTAGCTGCATGACCTGGGGTACATCCTGTCACCCTCCTAGAAGGGCATGTGAATTGTCAAATTGATGTCCACCCTCCACCGAGAGGCGGGTCATGAGATAGGTGGGGATAAGCTGAGGACAGCCAGTTGGGTAAGCCAATGGAAAAGAAACAAATAAAACTATTCCTCTAAAATAGAAGTGAGTGTTTTGAGTGTTACAGGAAGGGCAGTTTCCAGAGAATTTCTAGAAAAATGACATGGATCAGGTCAGCATCACTGAGGCAGAAGGCAGTGTGGCACCTTAGCCCTGCCACCCCTTAACTGTGCCCTGGGGCAGATCACTTAACCTCTCTTAGTCTCAATTTTAACATGTGCCAAGTGGAGGTAACCTCACAGGCTTGTGTTTTTGTTTGTTTGCTTGTTTTTAACAACTGCTGCTTGCACTAAATCGGGATGTTTTACATCGCTCGTCGTTTAAAAGAATCCTTATACAGTTGGCCTCGCAAGTGTTTGAGAATGGCAATCCAGCCACGTGTGTTCCCTGTCTGGCACCGAGGAGGCACGTACACACGAGCGTGCCCTTTCTTCCCTCCCTCTCCCTCACCCAGCTGCTTCTTGCCCTGCCTCTCCGGAGGCCCGTCCCTCCCATCCCCGCCATCCGTTCCTGGGAAGTTCCATTTATTATGTTCCATTGACTCTCTTATTTCCCAAACCCGGGTGACCCCAGTGTATTTGAAGAGCATTTGCTGAGCTAAATAAGAATTAGCGACTGGGGGTGGGGGTGGGGAGGTCAGGTCCTTTTTTTAAAAAATGTTATTATTTATTATTATTTTTGCCTACAGCACCTGGTCTTCCTAGTACTGACCAGGCCCAACCTTGCTTAGCTTTCGAGATCAGACATTGGGCTTGTTCAGGGTGGCATGGCCGTTAGACTGTGGACTGTGGCTCCACTGGGGTGTGAACCCAGGACCTTTTGCGTGTAAAGCAGACGTGCTAACAGCTACACTATGGAACCACATCCTTCTTTTTTTTTTAATAAAGGGGAGGAGGGTCTGTGCAGAACCTCCCGTGACCGTGGGGAGAGCAGAGGGAGAGGCTCTGAACTGCGTGGGGCCCAGGCAGACCACGGCTGAGACCACACCCAGTCGCCGGGCCCAGTGCAGGGCCCTAGTGGGGTTTGAGAAATGAGCACAGAGCGACCTTGGCCTGGAGACTGAGGCCAGCTTCCTCTGTGAGCAGGTCCACGTGGCAGCCATCAGGCTGGGCTGTACGTATCACGTCCCCTGTGACATGCAGCCACGCCTGTGGGAACACCTTTGAAGTGTCTCTGCCTTCCGGAGGAGGCTCTGGGGGGGTAGGTGGCTTCTCAGCAGGGACTCTTGTGGGGCGATGGTTGGCAAGAAGGCCCGGGCCTGAGTCGGACAGTCTTTGGGGGTAGGGCGGAATGGGGACCCCTGTCTGAGTGTAGAAACCAACACTTCTCTGGTTCGTACAGATGTACAGACCGCTCACAGGGGTGGCCCTCTGGAAGTTGGGCATCTATGGACTGAGGGTGTGGTGGTGAAATCAAATGAAACATACAGCATAATTAATCTGGCGTACCCTTAATAGTATGCATAATTGTGCTGCATGGTAATTAGGTGTGAATGGTAAGCAGTTCACATAAATGTTTTTGTAATTGGTATTAATTTTGCAAAGGCAAACTAAGTTTATGTGGTTTTTCTCTTCTTGCTCTGTTAGTTTTCCAGCATAGGCAATTCCTAGCTCTTGGAGGAATTCTATTGCATATGTTTGTTTACAGGACACTGTTTTGTATTTTCTCTCAGAACAATGTTATGAATGGTTATGAGGTTCCCAAGCTGGTTTCCAAATGCCTCTTTGGCCCGTGCTGTGGGTGAAATGTGCGACGCATGTGTGGGGGAGGCCCTGCCCGGGATCCTCCTGCGCCAGGTTCTGGGAGCCGGGAGCGAGAGAGGAGAGTGTGTGAGTGAGTGAGTGAGTGAGTGAGTGTGTGTCTGTATGTGCATCTATGTTTGTGTGTCTGTGTCCGTGTGTGTCTGTGTCTGTGTGAGTCTGTGTGAGTGTACATACACATCTGTCTGCGTGTGTCTGTGTGTGGCTAGGTGCACGTCTGCGTCTCTCTGTGGATGTGTCTGTGCCCGTGCGTGTGGCCGTGAGCGACCCCTACGCCACGAGGGCAGGTTACGGGCTCTGGCAGAGGTTATCCGGGCTGGTGGCCCGGGGCCTTGGGTTGGGGGGTGAGGGGCAGACTTGGGTCATTCGCTAGCCGGGTGGGAAGACTCTGGGTTAGGCCACAGCAGCTGTTCCCAGGAGCCAGCAAGAGCCACTCCTGGGTGTGGTCTTAAACCAGAGGCTAGGTTTCCTAAGGATACTTTACTGGCCTTTTGCCCTGATTAACCACACAATACTTTTTAAAAACCTGAGATTTATTGAGTGCCTACTATGTGCCAGGCAATGTGTTAGACGCTCAACACAGATTCTCTCATATCTTAAAATAGACTTCTGAGGTAGGGACTCATTCACCCCAGTGTTCAATGGGAAATTGAGGCCCAGGTCTCTCGAGTGGCAGAGCCAGGGTGTGAGATGGGGTCCAGCCAAGACTTCTGAGGGCTAAAGGGGCCGATGAACTGCACCAGGGTGGCTGGGCCGGGGGCTGGTGATTCTAGGATATGCTGCCCTGCACCCTGGGGCTCTTCTTCCTTCCCTGACCCTCTCCACGAGTGGTTTGGTTTTGGTTGGGGCAGAAGGTGAGGAGAAACCAAAGCAGGGACCAGTCGGTAATTCTCATAGCAGCGGACGCTTTCCTGCTCTCACGGCGGGGAGGGGCTCCAGCATCACCTCGCAGGCCCTGAAGACCCTCTGGGGACCTCTAGTTCTGGCCTGGGAGGGGGTCGGCTGGGTGCTGTCACTTGGTCTAGGAGGAGGCTGAAAAAGTGCTGGTCGGGGAAGCATGTGCATGGATGGTGTGGGGAGAGAGTGCTCACAGGCAAACCAGGGACTCAGCGTCCAAGGGCCTAGAGGAGTGGGAGGCCAGGCCCCCTTGCTTCCTGCGGTTCCCTGGCACCCTGACCTAGGACCCTCATGACCCCCCTGGTCCTGAGGCATCTGGGGGCGGTGGGGCCTGCACGCCCCAGAACAGGTATATGTTCTGGCCTGGGAGTGGTGGAGCAGGAGGCTAGGATCTCCACAGAGGGCCTTTCCATTGGCTCAGTGCCTTGGGGAACTGTGCCGAGGCACCCCTAGAATGGGGGTTGTGGGCAGTCACTCTAGGCACCGCAGCACTGTGCTGGGGATGTTGCAGCTGCCGGGAGTGATTTCACACAGTCCTCTCTGCCTCGGGTCACCCGGAACTGGGGTGGGGGAGGGGAGGTGCAGAGCTTTGGGAGGGCGGCCCCAGTGCAAGACATGGACTCTGACCTCGTCTGTTTGGGGAAACAGCACGTCCATGTACATGTGAAAAGCTAAATGCCCACACAACAGAAGCTGATTAGAGACCCCCGCGTGGGCGGTGGAGGAGAAGTGATGGAAGGGGTGGGGGTTGCTAAGGGAGGGGGAGAGGAGGGGTGTGTGAGCCCTCTGGAGGAGAGAATGGTGTGAGAGTAGACACAAGTGTAGAAAGGGGGGATGTAAGCTGGGGGACATACTGGCCCTGGAATGGTGGGGTCAGCTGGAGGAGGTGGGGGCAAGGTCCGAGCAATTCGTTCACGCCATATGTAGCAAGTCATCAGTGCGGGACCAGACCAGAGTTTAGATTTCACTGTGCGTAAAAGTCATTGGCATTGTGGGTATTTTTAAATAACAGCTGTATTGAAATATAATTTACATACCATACAATTCACCCATTTAAAGAGTGCGATTCATGATTTTAAGTACATTCACAGAGTTGTGTAACCATCACCACAGTCTTAGAACATTTTCATCAGGGATCATAGGTTTTGTTTGAGGATGCCTCATGTGGAAAATCTTTGCTGAGCGGCTCGGGTGGGAGGTAGAGGCACCAGAGGCAGGGAGACCCATGACAGAGTGACCACCAAGCTAGACCTGTGGTGCAAAGGGGGTGGAGGGAGGCGGGAGAATCAGGTGCCCAAGGATCAGGTGTCCGATGGAGCATGGAGACTGAGGGGAAGGTGGGACCTCAGTTCTCTCCCAGGTTTGGGGCTTTGGCAGTTGAGGGGAGGGTGGTGCCAATTCCACACAGAGAAGCCAGAGGAAACATGCGGCATCCGGTTCTAGAAGAGTGGGATTTTAAGTGACTTCAAGTCATCCAGGTGGGGATAGCCAGGAAATAAAGATGGAGGCCTTGCAATAGGAGGTCTGCATTAATTTAAGCCCAGGTATCTCCGAGGAGGAGAGTATAGAGTACCGCCGAAGGCAGAGTGTGGCCCGTGACAAGTCCCCCGTGCGCACAGTAGTGGGAGCAAGACCGGGAGGCAGAGTAGAGGAGCCTAAGGGGTGGGAGAGAACCGGAAGCATGGAGCCAAGCGGAGTCACAGATGGGAGCAAGAGCCGGAGACTCCGCTTGCTTGTGAACTTCCAAAAGCAGGGGGTCTCTTGTTCACCCCAGTGCCTGGCTTGGGAGTGGCACTCAATAAATGATTGCTGAGTGAGTGTTTGAAGCAGGCAATGATTAGCTGGCAAGGATGCTGAATTGCGCTCGAGGACCTTGAGGATGGTAAAAGGCTCCTTGAAGCTGTGGGTGACTGTATCAGTCAGGGTCCATTCAGGAGACAGAAACCACATAGTGATTTGAACAGGAAAAATTGAATATAAAGACTTATTAACTATAACAAGAGATTGCTTAATGAGAGATTGCCTAGTAAGCAATAACAAGTACTGCAAAGACTATAGAAACAGTATATATGAGAACAGCCACTACCTAGGGTTGCCATGGGGTGCCCAAAGAAGAGGTCCCCCAGGGCTGAGATCCTGATCTTGATGGACAGGGCATGGCCATGGCTCCCTGGATTGCAGAGAAGTCACTGTGGTGCCATGTTGGCAGAACTTGCTGGAAACCTACCCTCTGGAACTCACTGGAATTCCATCCTTTTGGGTCCCAAGGAAAAGTGGTCTATGAAGACGCTTCTGCTGGAAGCACACTGCTGCTAACCTACCCCGAGGGAGTGTTGGGCGAAGCTGCTGGCTGTTGCTGACTGACAGACACTGCGAGAGCCAGGTGCTGGAGAAGCTGTCGGCTCGGCAGGAGCCTGGCCCTGGAGAAGCACCCTCACGGCGGGAGCCGGGTGCTGGCGAAGCTGCGACGGGAGAGGACTGGGCACTGGGGAAGCCACAGGGGCTGCAGGATCCGGCTGCAGGACAAGTTGTAATCAGTGGGGGACCCCTCCAAGGGAACACCTGGGGATCTGGGAAAGAAACCTCCTCCTTCGATGTCTCTCTAGTGCCCTCTACTGACAGTTTTCTGTGTCAGCTGGCAAAGGTGAAATATGTAAAGGGCCTTGCTCCATTTTCCCAGAGCAGACAATGAAGAGTGAGTAAATTAAATGGCGCATTCTCCTGCTTTGGCTACACAGCTTCCGTTTTCACCCTTCTACAAACATTTGAGCTCCCTTCCAATAACACAATAGCTGTGTTACTACCTATCAAAGATACAGCTATCCTTCTGAAGTATACTTTTTAACTTAACTTTCCCCTAAATGAGGACCAACAGTCATTGTATCGATCACCGTCTACACGAATAACTTCTCAAATTCAATCGCAGTCCCGACAAATATTCTGTTACCCGAAGATTCAATTACAGAATTAACGTCCAACAACATGTGTGTAAAATAATGGGAAGAAGGAGGAAAAAGATAATGGTTATCATGTACAAATACACACACACATATATCAAGTAAATAGAAAATATGCAAAACTGCTACAGTTCTCATTTCTATTTTTGTTCACAAGGCCACATTTGGTATCTGGCTTCCTTCTCCCATTACCCATCCTATATTTGCTGTGTGCTCAGCTGTAATCTCAACAGGCTAGGCTTCTTTTATCTGGTGGAGGGACCCAAACCTTAATTCTTGAAGGACCTGAATCTTCAGCTGTCCTGCCTTTTTGTGCGGGGAGAGTATGGGGGTGCTGTAGTTTTTCCATTAACCCTTACTGTTGGGCATGGGAGTTCTAAGTTCCGAGGGAATCCCCTGGGCTCTAGACAGTCTTCCTGGCCTCTAGTGTGCACCAGCAACTCAGTTTCTCTTTGCGAACTAGGATCAATCACTCCAACCAGTGGAGTAAGTCCTTTTTTGTCTGTTGGCTCAGTGGCATAAGGGGTCCAAACAAGCCAGATAGATGCCTGATCTTCCAGTGGGACCACTGTGGTGTCCCCTTTGGGGATTACAACATTCAGCGGCCCTGGAAAGTTCAGAGATATGGGATGGTGTGGGGATCAGATGCAGGAGTCAGGGGGGAGTAAGGGGAGAGGCTCTGGAGCTGGCAGGTGTGGACCATTCTTTAGAGAATGTTGGAAAAGCAGAGAAGCACACAGATGTGGACCATGGGCCACCTCTGGAGGACAGAATCAGACAGACCCATGCTCATGGCTGCCCCAAACAGCAGGCCCTACTGGGGTCCACATGGCTGATTCTCACATGGACTTTCAGCCTGGCTACCATGTGTCCCTGACTCTCAGGACATGGGAAGCCCATCTAACTGCCATTGCACACATGACACGGCTTCTCTTGACTCACCACCCTCAAAAGTGCATGCTCCTTTATGGAAATCTGGATTGGCTCATTTCAGCTCACAACTACAACTTCAGCTCCTTACCAGCGTCTATTTTGGGTATAAACCTTTTTTCCTCCCTCCTCGCTTTTGAGGCTGTGTCATGGTAACCATGAGAATGAGCAGAAGAGTCTGATTCAAGTCATCTCTACCAGGGTGGCCGCCACCATGGCAGCAGGTTTGGTGTGGTCGTAAACGCTCATGCCGGAGGTACCCTGGCCTCATGGGTGGTGGAAGCGCCACAAGTCATCTTTCTGTGACTCCAGAGCCAGGCATGTGGGCTTTGAAATGGAGAACAGAATGGCAGGGTTGTTGGCCTGTCACCAGCGCCTTTGGGTGTTCTACGGGCAGCTGGTGGTTTGGGTGGGAGGGACACTTATGAAAGTCAGAGTAGTGGTGTGATGATGTGCATCTCACTCGTGTTGAGAGAGAACAAGCAGGGGGAAAGTGGCAGTGGGACCTCTTCCCCTTATCCACTCCCAGTCTTGTGACCCAGAGAGACTGTGGCACATAGACCTCTCTGTCTAGGAGGTCCTGATGTCTCCCCTTAGCTTTCTGCTGGCTCCCAGCTTACCAGGCCTGGAGCTTATCACCACCCTGGCAGATGATTGGTGACATGGGGCACCCGATGCTCTTCTGCCTTGTGTCACCGACAGGACTCATCTGCACTTCCTCCCAAGCCCAGAAAGGAAATTCAGGCAAGAGGCTGTTTCTGCGGGCTGGTGTCACATCGGGGGCACAGAGCTGATCTGGGTTCCGTGCGTAGTCTGAATGTCCTGGACTGAGAGCTGCCAAGTGCATAAGGAATCCAGAGATAGACGGACCTGGATTCCTCATCCTGCCCTGAGACTTTCTACTCGGGCTACCTTGGAGAGGTAATCAACCTCTCGAGGCCTCAGTTTCTCCTTTTATGAAATGGGAACATTAGAACCAACTTCATAGACTTCATAGGATTGTTATGAAGATGAAATGGGACAATGCAGGTCCCTTAGCACAGTGCATGGCACATAGTAGGTGCTCAGTAAATGGTTGAATGAGTAAACAAGTGAGTGACTCCTGTTTGGACAGGGCGCTGATTAGAAGGCTGTGTGCCTACTACTGCCCTTGGCCCCGCCTACCCAGAAAAGGGGACTAACTGGAAACTTTGTTTTCTGACCAAAACGCTCCCAAAGTTAATATGGCTGCAACAGTCACAGGCTAATTTTAAGGGATCGTGCTGGAGTGGAAGACTGTGGGCTTCTGGGTGGGACAGGCCTGGGTTTGTATCTGACTCCACCACTTACTACCTGGATGGCTAGTAAACTTGGGCGGCCGTGTTAACCTCTCCATCCCTTTTTTCTCATCTGGAAAATGGGGATAAAAATAGTACCCACTCCAAAGGGTTGTAGTGAGGTGTGGGGATGAACGAGATGTTGAAATCTTAAAGCTCTATTCACGGGGCCTGGCACGTCGTGGGAGCTTAATACGAGCTCCTGTTTGAGCGATGCGCACTCATGGGCACTCCGGGGATTTCAAGAAAGTCGAGAAAACTGTGGGCTGCATTAGTCAGGAATTACTAATTGTTAAACTGTATGGAGTATGTTCTTTGTGCCGCCCTCTTGTAAGCATTTGTCATGCTTTCATCTCAATTCCCACACCAGCCCCATGAAATGGAGACTATTTTCTGCGTTTCCCAGTTTTGCCGCAGGTTGCACAGCTAATAAGCAATGAGGCTGGGATTTGAACACTAGGGACATGCGTTGTCCCATGCATTTCGTCCTGTAGCAATCCTATGAAGTCTAGAAGTTCGTTCTATGGTTATTCCCATTTGTAAAAGAGGAAACTGAGGCATAGAGAGGTTCATTACCTCTCCAAGGTAGCCCACAGAGTCGGCCTCCTGGGGAGGGTTTCAGGAGGTTGAGATTAACTTGAGTCAGGACTGTGAGCCCAAGGCGGAGACTCACGCACATTACAGAGATTCACAGATTCCCTGCCTCCAGGTATGGCTAGATCCAGGGGCCCAGACAATGACTTGACTGTTCCATCTCTCTATTTTTATCCCTTTGTTCTCAAGCGTGCTCTTTCCGGCAGCCAGCAGCTCCTGACTCACATCTAACCATATTAGCATCTTTCCATTGTACCAAGACATACCTGGGAGGCCTCTGATTGGCCCTGCCTTGTCATATGCTCACTCTATAACTAAGGTGAGGGGTGGGGTCAGCGCAAACAACCAAAACCCCTTCGAGAAGGCGAGGGAGGTAACTAGATAGACTTAACCAAGCAAAGTCACTATGAGAAGAGTAGACCAGATGGAGGAAGATGGACTGTTATTCAGCAACTCAGAGGGAGGACTTGCGGTAGAGTGGAAGGGCCCTGACGGTGATAACATCAGGGCTGTTTTTTATGGAGCAAGGATTCGGGTTTGTGGGCCAAAATGGTTTTGTTTCTGGAAGAAGATAGTTTTCCGCAGGCCCTCGTTGAAAGGAGACTATGGGGTGGCAATCAAGTTGGTGCTGGTTGGAGCAAGCTCAGAGGGGAGACTTGGGGGTGATCAGCGTGGGGGCTGCTGAGGGGATTGGTGTTGGTGAGGAAGATGGGCATGGTACTGGGAACAGTGGTGGTGAGGTTGGGAGCCCACACAGCAGGGATGGTCTGGAGGCTCCAGGAGACGGTTGAATGTGGGCCTTTGGTCTGAGATGGACTAATGAGTGAGCCAGGGTTGTGCTTTGGGATACAGGCAGCAAGGGCACGCACAGCTGCAGTTTGGGAGGAGTGTGAGGGAGGTGTACCACACTGTGCATGGCTGGACTTGGTGGAAATGACGTATTGCAAGAATGAAATATTTTGTGAGGGGTGTGGTGGGGTGCCGGGAGGGAGGTACCACTTTTATAGCTGGTGACAGAGCTCCGTGTGGGTGCGAGGAGCTGATAATGGTTGTTCTGTGGGATGTGATGGTTTCGCAGAGCAACAGAGATGGAAGGGCCTTAGCGGCACTCATAGAGGAGGATGGAGGCCACGCCTAACCAATGGTTGCGTTCGGGTGTCAGCCCCCATTTCCAACCCCATTCTTGCTTTTTAAAAATTGGTTTTCACGTCCTCACAGTAGTACGTGCCTAGGACTTAAGAAGTCAGATAGTACCAACATCTCTTCGCCGAACGCGGTTTGTCCTGACCTCCTCCCACCCTCTTCCTCTTCTCAGAGGCAACCATTTTTAGCTATTCTAGCCATTTTAGACTCATATTTCTGAGTAATGTGTGTATTTTTGACTCTTCCATTTTAGATGTTTTACATCAATTTCCTATTTAGTAAATAAGAATTTAGCTCTCTTACATGGCCAACCTTTCCGCTCTCCAGCCATTCTCTTTAATAGTGCTTGTAGGCATACTCTTAACAGTACCCCGTAAGTATTCTTTCAAAAATGTGTTATGCACATAATAATATATGTGTGTCTGTAGTTGGCATGATAAAAGCCCCCCGTCCCCCGAAGACAGCCAAATCCTAATCCTCTGCATGTGTGGGTCTGTTACCTTATGTGGCAGATGTGATTAAGGATCTTGAGATGGGAGATGAATTCGTATTATCTGGGTGGGCCCAATATAATCACAAGGTCCTTAGACGTGAAAGACAGGGGCAGGAGAGCTAGAAAAGGAGACGCGAGGGAAGCAGAGTGAGAGTAACTCAATAGAACTACTGGCCATTTGCTGGCTTTGAGGATGGAAGGCGGCCATGAGCCAAGGAACGTGAGCAGCCTCTAGAAGCTGAAAGAGTCAAGACAATGGATTCAAAGACTGCAGCCCTGCCAACACCTTGATCTTAGCCCAGAGACGAGAGCCATCTTGGACTTCTGACCTCCAGGACTACAAGATAAATTTGTGTTGTTTTAAGCTATTTCATGTTGTGGTAATTTGCAACAGCAGCAAATAGGAAATTAATATACTATGAAGTATATATGTATAGACACACATATACATGTGGCTATGTATCCGCATACATACCTACATGTGTATAGATACCTATTTGTTAAATCGACTAATGCACCTGTTATTCACAGCTGAGCCTTACAGTGCACCATCGTTTCCTTTGTTTTCCCTGAAGTTAATAATTACTTTGTGTTTTCATCCGCTCGGTTTTCTTTGTACCTTTTGCTGATTCCTGCTACACCTTCGAATAGCTGTCAGTATAGCTCTCCACGAGGGCAGTCACGTCAAGTCTTAATGTTTCAGTTGCATTTTTTGAGCTACTCATTGTCTTGCTCTCTGCCCATGAGGCACGTTGTAGCTGCCGTTCTGTGACTTTCTTTCGTGGTCATCCTCGGCATTCCCTTTGCCTCCCTTCTGGTTGGCGTTCCCATTTTCTGGATCTCATATCTTCCTCCTGTTTGGTGTACTCCCCCATTTGGCACACATCATCCAGGACAGATAACTGTCCGTGTCCAAATCCCTTCAGTTCCTGAGTTCAGATCGCAGAGTGCGAACAGTGAGTGACACCTGTGGTTTTGTCAGGTTAAAAAGACGGTTCAATGGTAAAGGGCACAGTGATGACAGCACTCAGCATGCCTGAGTCTTGAGTCACACTGCTTAGTGGCCCTCTATGGTTTCATCGGGCCTCTTTTCACCTTAATTCTGGAGATTCCCTTCCCCCTTTTTCCCGTGTCTTAGGGGACATCTTCCCATGCTTCCTGAGAAAGGAGCATCTGAAAATGTCTTTATTCTACTCCTACTTAACGGTAATTAGGCTGGGTAAAGAATTCTGGTTGGAAACCTTCAAAGGCTTCGGTTCTTTCTCTCCTTGCTTTTCGCATCCACGTGGAGCAGTCCAAAGACATTCTGATCCCTGAAGCTTTATAGGTCACTTTTTTTCTCCCGCTTTAGACATTTGCAGGCGCTTCTCCTTGTCCCAGTGCTCTGACATTTCACAACGGCGTGCCTTGGCGTGGGTCTGTTTTCATCCACGGGTGGGGCGTTCCGTGGCCTTTCCATCAGTGAACTCCTGTTTTCCGGTTCCGGGAAGTTCTCTAGAAGGATTTCAATGGTGACTTTCTCTCCTCAATCCCATTTATTTCTCAGATGTGGAGCCTTCAGCACCAGTACTCTCCTTCTCTTTTCCTCGTGCCCATATTTTCTATTCTCCTTTTTAACCTCCCCCCTTTTCGAGTCGCATTTCTGCTAGCATAATTTTCATTTCTAGGCGTTCCTTTTTGTTCTCTGAATGTTCTTTTTTAATAGCATCACATTTCTTTTTTCATGAATATAGTATCGTCTCTGTTTCCTTTAAGCGTTGTTTGGTTCCGGTTTGGTTTATTTGTTCTGGTCTTCATCTTCCAAGTGAGAGGATTCCCTAAGATGTCCAGTGGTCCTTGGCTATTTTTTCAAGGTCGAGAACAGGGGACTAAAACGTTGCTTGGAAGATATGAGCATGATGATGGGGCTCGTTGACGCGCTCACCCACTGGTTGACCTAAACAAGCCATTCGGGTTCCGCTGCCAGTATCTGTGTCCTTAGGCCTTTCCTCTTGGACCGATTAGATTTTTCGGAGGAGAATATTAGGTCTGGCTGACAGTTTTCTAGGCGCCCACTGGGGGGATAGCTGGCAGGATGCCACATCACATTTATAATAACTTCGTCTCCTTGGTTTTGGTACATTACCTTTGCTCTCAACTGTGCTGCTTGACTCTTTGTGCAAAGACTCTCTGCTTGGTGCTCTTTGGAGAATAAACCTTCAGACTTCTGGGGGTTTGACTTCTTTTATTCTGTCCTCTTTCTTTTCACGCACGCATCCTCTTCAGCCCTGGTCCTATCGAGTATCGTATCAAGTGTCTTTTAAGGATTCAGTTATAAATAGTTTTCATGTGCTGTCTGAAATTTGGCTGTTACGAGTCTGCTTTCCAGACTCCAGCATTTTGTTGGTAGTGCCTCCTCTCTGTTCAGCCCAATCTGTGACTGTCTTTTTGTTTGTTTGTTTGTTTTTTGATCTTTCTACTAAGTTGGATTTTAGGTATTTGGTGTATAATTAAAATCCCAATTCTTTTTCCACAACAGTTTTGTAATTGAAATAGTGATGATGGTGACCATGTCAGTTGTGATACCAAGACATTTCCATGATGAGATTCCTTTAAAAAAAATTTTTAAGTGTTCGTGTAAATGTTATGCATGGTCACTATGGGTGTTAGAAGTACAAGGGAGCAAATAAAAGCTGCCTGTCATGGTGGTAGGGTCTTGGCAAGGATTTTTCTTTGGTGATGGTTCTGTGGTACAGCCTTCGGTGTGGGTGTGGAGGCGGCTTCGGTGCTTGGCGAAGAACTGTCATGGTGGACATGTGCCGCGGTGTTGGGACTGTGAGCCCAGGAGCAGGTCAGTCCCCTTGGCGGGGCTGCTTGAGAAAAGGAAGCCATCGGGGTCAGCACCTTGTGAGGTTCTGCTTTTCCATCCTGCTTCCTTCCTCGTCTCACTGGCAACCAGAGGCTCTCTGAAAGTGGGGGTTTTGTTGTTGCTGTTGTTGTTTTTTCCCGCACGGAAGCCCGCTGGATGCTTCTGGCAGCATCGTTTGCCTCTTACTTTGTCCCTGGGTCTCCACAGATTTCATTCTGGGACTCTTGGGGCTCCCGAAGATGGCCCGGCCTTGTTTGTTCTTGGGGCCTCCAAGAGCTTGGTAGGGCCGAGGTAGAAGATGTCCTGTAGATCATCGAGTCCAACTCTCCCATTTAATTGATAAGGAAACTGAGGGCCAGAGAAGCCCAAGTCAGTACTAGAACCAACATCTGATTCTGGGTTCACTGTTCTTACTAACCAGACTCTGCCTCTCATAGCTTCCGCATCCTTTCGAAGGCATTATGTGCGGGTGATTGGGATGCCTGTGCTAAAAACGGGGAGTGTGTCTGAGGGGGAATTGCTGGCTGCTAATGGATGGAGCCCAGTGGAGGTCTGGGTTGGACTGGTTCTCCAGTGGGCTCTCAAGAGTTGTTTCCGTGGGGTATTGTAAGCTGGGGACAGAGCTTCAAAGAGACCCCCTCAGAGCTTTAGAACCAGAGAGATCTGGATTCAGGCCTCTGCTCCGAGACTGGGATATGGACAAGTCCTAACTTTTTGAGCCTTACGTCAGTCGTGAAGTAGGGACAGTAGTAACACTTGGTCGCCGCCCAAAGGAAGAATGTCTGTCATGTACTTAGCAGTGACACATGGAGCTTCTCTGTCTCCATCTGCTCCCTCTTGTATTGGTCAGCAGACAGTCATCGAGCCTAGCACTGTGCTGAGCTTAGATGTGTGCAGTACACCTGGGGTGTCCTTAGGGCTCACTCGTGGGGTATAGAGCACCTGCAGCTGTCAGGCCCCTCCTGTCCTGGTCCTAAGGAGGCTCCTCCCAGCTCCAGCTTCCCCCTCCACACCTGGGGCAGAGCCAGGACTTGGGGCACCCACCTGCCAGCCAGGTGCCCTTCCCTGGGGAAGGGGTCGTGCCCCTGGGAGGTCCAAGCTTGCGATTTCTCTACTTCCTGGTTTTCGAGGGAGCCTGGCTGGAGGGGGCTGAGACAAGGAGCCCTGGCGGGAGGGGCAGCAGAGGGAAGCAGAACCAGGAACGGGAAGGGGAAGGGTGTGGGTGGGCCAGATCCAGCCCGCCTCCCCCCTTCCCTTCTCCGGCCAATCCCCTGGTCCTGGCTGGGCGCTCTGGAGGCAGGGGCTTGGAACACGGCTCCTCCTGGGGGGTGGGGAGCAGGAGAACTGTCTCCAAGTGAAGAGGGCTGAAGCAGTTGAAGCTGAAGCACCCCAACCCCCGGCTGAGGCCTGCGGCAAGGGCTTTGTTATTTCACTGGCTTGAGGCCCACACCTGAGGCAGAGAGGATGAAAATCCCCTAAAATTCAGCTGTGTGGGTTCGGTGGGCCCCCTCAAGCCCACCAATTTTTGAAGGCGAATGGGCTGGTTCATTTAGGGTGGGGGAGAGAGGGGCCTCACATCCTCCCTCCGTGTGGCCATGGCTGTGGCCCCTCCCCACTCTGACAGCCCGACAAACCCAGGCCTTCAGCCTGTAGAAGGCTGAGTTCAACCTCAGCTTTCTCTGAGCCCAGGCGCTGGTCCTAAAATGAGGTGACATTCATTTCACTACATCCTGTGACTGCTGCTCACTTCCTCCACATGGGGTGGGCGTGGAGTGGGGGTGGGGGCCTGTGGGGAGGACAGATTAGAAGGAAAATGTAGCTGAGCTGGAACCTCTGGGATTTCCCAGGGGGTGGCTGGGGTGGGAGGGAGGGTGCGGGAAGCTTTCAAAGGAAAGAACAGACGTGAATGAAGAGAGGGAGGAGGCGGGAGGTAGCTAGAAGTCCCAGAAGTGGCACTCACTGTGCCACAGCGGCACGGAGGCCCCAGAGAGACTGTTGCCACCTCAGAGGCAGGAGGTGGCCCTGAGGGAAGCCAGGCAGCGCCGTGCCACCCGAGTCTGCCTCGGTTTCCCCCCTTTCTGCAGTGCTAGGCTGGCCTGAACTGCTGGTGAGGCTGGGAGGAGGAGTGAGGTCAGAGGAACAGGCCTCAGAGGCCCGCATGGCCCCTGGGCTGAGGGCCTAGTCCCCGGGAGGAGGTGGGGTTTATGGGGGGCCTGGGTTGGGGGTGCCCTGCCCTGCTGATCCCTCTTCTCTTCCCCCACAGGTGGAGCCATCGGAAGCCCAAACCCACAGGCAGCCTGAGGCAGAGTTTCCCCGGACTTTCACTCAGCACCCGGATCTATGTCTAAGTTTTAACTCTTGCTTACAAAGACCACGATAATTCCTTCCCCGAAGCCAAGCAGCCCCCCAGCCCCGTGCAGCCCCAGCCTGCTCCCACCGCCCAGCTGCCCGCAATGCCCTCCAGCGGCCCCGGGGACACCAGCAGCCCCGCTCCAGAGCGGGAGGAGGACCGCAAGGTGAGCGGCTGGCTCGGCGGGGACCTTCTGGGGAGCCCAGGGAGGGGGAGGGCCATCCCAAGCCATGCCGCTCAGAGGTGCTGAGCGCTGCGCCGTGCTGCTCAGTCCTCACGCAGGGCAGAGGGAGGGCCGATAGCCTCTTTCGGTGACAAGGAAACAGGCTCGGAGAGATCGGATCCTCGTGGGAATTTGAGCCAGGTAGTTAGGCTCCAGGACCCAAGCCACCCCCGCCCAGCCCCTCGTGGTGTCTGAGCAGTGCTTCAGACCCTTAGGTTTGTGGAGTCGCTGCTTCGGCCCTGCAGAGTCCCCAGACCTAGATTCCTTTGGGGACTGACCTCTTGCGAGCTATGTGCTCAGGCGAGTCGCTTTACCTGTTTGGCTGCTTCTGTTTCTCCAGGATGTTCAATAGCTTCTGGGAGGCCAAAGACAAGTTCAGGGAGGGCTTGGTAGATATGAGGCCCGCGTGAGGGCTCCCCCTCCTGCACAGCCAGCCAGGCACAAGGCGGTGGTGTGCTTTGCGCTCAGGGTGACACCAGTCATCGTGGAAATGGTGATTTCCCATCTCCCGCCCCCGCTCTGAGTTCTGAGTAAGTGTCACTTCTTCCCTTGGAGCTAGTGACTTCCTTGTATTTAGAGCCCCATGAGGGGTGACCTCTTCACTGTTCTGCTGAACTCCTGGATGGGCCTCAGTCAGTTAGAGGAGATTGCAGAAGACTGGCAGGAGTCCCTACTGGGTCTTGACAGTCCCTGCTGGGACCTCACCAAGCTGGGTCCACCCATGTGCAAAGCCACCTCGAACCCCAGCACTTGGACTCCGTTTCCCCCTGTCAGTGGAACAGGAAACCCTCCCTTCACTCTTCCCAGGAAAAACGTACCAGCCACGGGCCTTCCTGGGGTATCCAGTATGTCATGCCCTGGTCCCCACAGTTCCCTCTGCCTGCTCCCTTGTCCCTGAGTAGGGGTGAGGAGTGGTGATGCTTGGTCAAATCAGGGAGTAGCAGGGTGTTCATGGGGCAGTTTGTCCTTCTGAAACCAAGGTGGGCACCTGGTATCAGGTGTGGGGCCCCGAGCACCCTTAGGAGTGTCAGCTCTGCTGGTCTGCTGTCAGGGTCAGCTCTGAGACTTGCTCCCTGGTCATCCGCTGCCACGGTGCTCTGCTCATTATCAGAGCGTGTTTGTTTTCTGGGTAGTTTCTATTTCATTTTTGGGGACAGCCCTTGAAATAAGTGGGCCAATTTATAGATGAGGAAGCTGAGTCAAGTTAGTTTTGAGTCCAGCCGGGAGCCTGGTTTACCCGCTCCTGAATCAGAGCCTGTCCCACCGCCCTCCGTGTGTGGGTCCTGGTATGGACACACACACGCACACACACACACACACACACACGTACATGAACATGAAGTCCAGACACCTGCCTTCCCAGCCCGGAAACCTGCTGAGTGCCATGGAGGGGTGGGAACCCAGCAAGCGAGGGAGAAGGTATGTCCTGAAGCTCACTGGGCCTGGCTCCTAGGGGCTACAGGTCATCTCTATCTTTCTGACACCACGAAAAAAAACAGGCAGTTCAGGGTCTCTCTTGGGCCTTCTGGGCTACGTCTGCCCAGGACTCAGGCAGCGGCAGATCCAGGCCCTGCCACCAGAGAGTCAGGGCCACCCGTGGCCACCCGTGCTCTCGAGGGGCAGCTGTGGCTGTGGATAATTCCCTCTCCTCCTTGAGTCTGGCTTTGCTCCTCTGTTGGATTAGATGACTCTGACCTACCTCCCCCGGTCCAATGTCCTTACTGGTGCTGACACGGCTTCGTGTCCACATACTTGCTGTTGGTACTCAGCTGCCCTCCACAGGTGGGGAAGGTGGGGACAGCCAGGCCAAACACCTCCTGTTCCTGGACCGTGCTGCCCTAGGGAACAGACCCTCTGGCCCCTCCCTGGAGAGCAGCAGATCCTGTGCTCTATTATGACAGTTCAGAACAGAGAAAGAGCTTACTGGACGATAGAGTCAGAAGTCCAGGTCCCCGGCCGAGTATCCATGGGCTACTGGAGATGTGACTTCAGGCCACCTGGGCTTGCGTTTGTTGTTCAGCTGTGAGTAGGGATAGTAACCCTAGCTGTGCCTGTTCTACAGGGTGGCTGTGGAAGTCAGATGAGGTCATGGGCATGGAAGTGCCCTGCAGACAGCAAAGTCTGGTCCAATTATGAGGGATTACAATTGCTATTATTATCTACCCATCGTAACTGCTCTGGCCCAAGCGGCAACAAACACTATGCGGCCCCAGATGCTAGTGCAGTTAGAGCGAGCAGGTAGACAGGGGGCTGGGGCACGCAGGCACCCCTCCCAGTCTGTCCACGCCCACAGCGCACATGCCAGCTTACCTGGCACACCTTCCTGGCACCTCTGGGCTGGCTCCTGAAGTTCTCGGGAGTCGTCCAGGGAGGGCGGGCAGAGACACTGACAGATGCCCACGGCAGCCTGTGAAAGCCAGGCCTGGGGCAGGGGTGCCGTGTCGCTGCAGAGGGGGAAGATGAGCTTGGACTGGAGCCCAGGGAGCCTGGCATGGTTGCCAGGGGCACCTGGCACAAAGGAACTGCTTCGGGAGCCAGAGGGAAGGGGTGTGGCCACCCATTGGCCCCTTTACCACCTGGCCCCACGTGCCCTTCCAGCCACCCTCTTGGCCACGCCCCCGTGCACCTTTCACTTCGGTACTTCCTGGAGCTGCCAGGCCTCTGTCTGTGCTGTTTCCTCTGCCTGCTGTGCCCTTTCCCTAATGTTCTCTCCTCTTTGATCAAAGCCTCGCTTCAGTCTGCCTCGAGTTACACTTTGGAGTGGACCAGCGGCTCTCAGAATGTGAACCCTCTCCGTTCATCCATTGATGACACTTAGGTTGTTTCTGTATCTTGGCTATTGTACATAATGCTGCAGTGAATATAGGGGTGCATGAGGGTATAATGCTAAGTGAAATAAGTCAGGAAAAGAAAGACAACTACCATATGATTTCACTCATATATGAAATCTTAAAAAAAAAAAAAACTGAACAAACAAACAAAAACGAACTCAGAACAGATTGGTGGTTATCAGAGGTAAATGTGCTGGGCGGTGAGTGAAAGGAGGAAAGGGATCCACTGCATGGTGATGCATAGTATCTGGACTTTGGGGAGTGATCACTTTGTAATGTCTTTAGATGTCGAATTATACTGTTGTACACTTGAAACTTAGGCAATGATAAAAAAATGCGATTCCTAAACCAGCAGCCCCTGGTAAAGTTAGAAATACAAAAGCTGGGCCCCACCCAGACTTGCTGAATCAGAAACTCTGGGTCTGGGGCCCAGCAGTCCTGGCTGTAACCAGCCCGCTAGAGGATTTGAGAAGTTCTGGTGTGGATAATGCCCAGCCCCACCACTGCCTCTGGAGAGCAGGGCTCCAAGGCTTGACTAGCACAGAGTAGGTGCTCAGAGAATATTTTGCAGATAGGATAGAAAAGAAAAGGAGAGTGGGTAAGACCCCTCCATGGAAGAGCAATCCCAGAGTCCAGGACCAGGCAGGTGGGGCGCAGAGCTGTGGGTGATGGGCCGAGGTGGCCACACTGTGGCTGGGTGTGCACAGGGAGGTCTGTGTATGTGGTTTCCCCTCTGCACCTGCACAGTCTCCCTCTCCCTCAACCTCCCCCATTCATATGTTGGGCAAGAAGGGTCTTGGAGAAGCTGAGAGGAGGCAGGCTTTGGGGGTCTGACCGTGGGTGCTCTGGTCAGAGTGGATCAACTTGGTAAATATGGCCACAGGAGTGGGAGAGAGAGATGGGTGGGAGGTTAGCAGAACAGAGCCAAGAGCTTCGGTCCTGGACTCGTGGGGATCATGGAGGTAGGGTGCCAGGCCCTGTGTGGAGGCAGAAGGGAGCAGGAAAGGGGACCAAGAGCATTCTGAGCCTTGAGGCTGGAAGGACCTCCTCAGACCCTCAAATATGAATCAATGACTGGTCAGGGCCCCTGATCTTACTGCTCCCCAATTTCTTCTGGCCTCAGAAACATAACAGCCAAGATGCATTGAGTGTTGACTATATGCCAGGTGCACCTCTAAGCTCTGTACTAGCATTCTCTCATTTCATTCTTACAATTGTTCCATAAAGTAGGCTCTATTACTTTCATCACTTAATCTTATTAAAGACTAAACCGATGCTCAGAGAGGTTAGATCACACGCCCAAGGTCACACAGCTAGTAAGTGGTGGTGGTGCCGGGATGGGAACCCAGGCAGCCTGTGCTATTGGCTTCTGTGCTCTTCAGGCTGCTTCTGATGTGAAAGGGGATAGAGTGAATGGTGCCTCCCAGCTGTGATGCTCCATAGTCCCACCCACATTTCTTCTGCTGCAGATTCAAGTACGTTTGTTTAGACTGAAAGTTGGGATGGTCAGAGGATGCTTTTCTCTGTGTAACGGTGCTCTTGCCCTGAGATGGACGTTGGGAGCACGTCCTCTCCAGCAGGAGCTCACACACACAGGCTAGCATGCATGATTGAGGGCTCACATGCACGCGCATGCTCACACCAGATCCATACTCTCCGATGAAGACCCTGCTGTGGACACCCGGCTCCTTACTGGTCTTCCCTCTCCCTCCCTCCTTCCTCACTCCCTCTCTCCCTCCCTCTCTCTCCCTGCACACATTGCCTCTCTGCACACATTGCTTCTCTTTCCTTCTCTTCCTTCCTCCCTCCCTCTCTTTCTTTCTTCAGACTTTGGTACCTTTCCAGGTACCTAGCACATAGTAGAGCTCTGCAAGTCTGTTGGATGAACTGAATTAACATTGCTGGATGACCCAGTCAGGGGAAGGGGAAAGGAAGATATAACCGTGGGTAAGCCAAGCCTACTCTGAGGGGGGCCCTTCCGGGATAGCTTGCCTGCTGGCGGTGGCAACTGCAGGCAGGGAGCACATCTGTGCTGGGGGAGCATAGCAAGTGTGCGTGTGTGCTTGTGCACGTGTGTTTGCACATGTAGGGCTAGCGCTGTGGCCAGGGCTCCTCCTTTCCCACCTGAGTCCATCCCAGAGACCTGGCGAGTTCTAATTTTCCTTTGGGCACTGGTCACTTCCTGTGCTCTGGTATGCAAGCTCAAGGGCATCCTTGGGTGAGGTCACCCCTAGCTCCTCTCTCAGTGTTCTTGCTGGCCCACACTTCTGTTGCCCGCCCTGGCCCTGCTCTGCCTTTCTGGCACTCGATGCCCACACATTACTTTGGGCAGGCTCTTTGCCTTATAATAGTCACTATAGGGGTCGTTTAAATAACATCCCTCTTAGTACATTTAAACAGTTACAGAGAAGGCAGCTTTACCCTTACCTCTTCAGGAACACAGCTAATAATAATGGCACAACCATTTTAGCTCAGGGGAGTCAATTAGATGCTTGGGCATTTAGAGCAGACACGTGATGTCAACAGCACCCACCCCTGAGCTAACCAGGACCTACATTTTAGGCTTCAGGTTCTCTAAAACTCTCTAAGTTAGATATTATTACATGTGAAGTTTAGATAACCTTGCAGTTGATACAGTCTTCAATGGGGGTCAGTTGGACTCTGGAGACAGACCTTGTTCGAACCTGGTCTCTGCGGCGTGACTCACCTATGTGACCTCGGAGCAGAGAAATGAGAGGTTTATATGAAATCGTGTGCTTGAGTGCTTAACATAGGGCCTGGCATGTATTAAATTAGCCTTATCATTTATTTTGGGTAGCTGACTAGTTGTCTGTGTCTGCCTGTCTGTCTGTCTACCTGCCTCCCGCCTGTCCATTTGTAATGTAGAGCCACTGCAGCCTAAGGATTGCCAGGGCGTGGGAGAAGAGTGCCGAAAATGCAGATGGGAGCATGAATGGAGTGGGTTTAAAGTCCCTGCGAATGTGGCATGTGGAAGGAAGGCGATTTCTCTTTGGGTCTGTGGCACAGTCAGGTCTAAAGTCCTTTCTCCCTTCACCCATTGCACGGAAGCAAACCTGAGGCAGAGAGACCTAACTCCTAATGGCCAAGGCTGTGGCTACCTTCAGAGGCCTGGGTGAGGGGCCATGGTGGGGCCCAAGCTCCCTCGGGTCCCTCATGCCCTAAGTGACCCGGCTGGGGATGGAGCCCGTCCTTGCCAAGAAGCGGGTCCCATGGGGCAGAGGCGGGGAAGGCTGAGCCCAGCTCTGCAGAGGGGAAGAGGGCAGGCGGGGAACGAGCTCCAGCGGGTGTCCCGGGATGATTGGGAAATGGGGGGGGGGTGCCCTTGCTTTCTGGCACCTGGACTGGGCACAGGGCCTGCTCATGCCCTGCAGCTGACTCTGCAGAGAGCCACGGGGCAATTAGGGATGTTGCTGATAGTCATCCCACTTAACATTTACACAGTGTGCGAGGCCTAGAAAGGAGTTTCCTTTGCCTCACAATAAGTCTGGAGGCTCTGACTGTCATTATCCCATTTTACAGATGAGGAATTAAGGCTTAGAGAAATCAAGAAACTTGGCAGAGGTCACATGGCCGAGGAGTATTTTTATCTGGATCCTTTCCCTCCATTAAGCAAGGGTGCCTTGTCGGGTGGGGAGGAGGTGGCAGGCTGTGCAGAGCCTCGGTGGGCTGCTGAAAGGGTGAATGCGAGTGGGCCGGGTGCCTGAGGAGGTGGCTGCTGGCAGAGAGTGGGCACATTCCACTCTGACCCCGAGCACAGTGTTGGGTACTTATTTATTCACATATCGTCTTTCCCTCTAAACTGAGTTCCCTATTTGCTTACTTTTCTATCCAGTACACAGTCGGTGCTCAATACATGTTTTTGAGCATACCCAGGGGCCCAGCCCTGGGTGGTCCTGAGACCACAGAAGTGAGCACGGCAGGGCTGCAGTGCGCTGGCCGTGTGCTCAGTGGAGTCTCATTCTGGAAGGCGGTGAGGCCCCAGCATGACACACAGGGTGTGGAGGAGGGCCTGGAAAAATCCACAGGCATGCGCGTGTTCATCCGTTTAGCATTCATGGAGCAACTGCTGTGTGTAGGAACCTGAGAGCTGTGGGGACCTGGGAGGAGCCAACAGGACACGGCCTTTTGGGAGGGGTGGGAGGCTCATCAATAATTATAATAGGAAGACTACTAGGCAGGCAGTCAATGAATATTTGTTGACTGTTGTTGACTAATTGAAATAAAGGGCTGATGAGCTTTGGGAGGGGACTGAGATCAGAAAGAGGGGGGCTTTGGAGGGCTACGCGGAAGTGTGAGAGCCCCCGTGTGTAGCAATGGCCGTTCGCACCCTCAGCCTCTGCCCGTCCTCCAGCATCGCACCCAGCTGCTCACCTGTCTGCAGGCCCGACCTGAACAGGCTGAGCACGTGTGAATGAGTGTGCGTGGGGGCGCAGGGCGCTGCACGGGGTCCCGTGGCTATAGCTGTGCAGGTCTGGTACTCAGGCGGCCCAGAGCGGGGCTCTGTCCGCTGGGGAAGCCACTTCGTTCCACTGAGCTCCACGACCACAGACAGGCCCTGGGAGGCCGGCCAGCCAGCTGGCAAAGGCTGTACGTGCTTCTCGTCCCAGGGGGCCCTGGCAAGTGGCTGGCTAGATTGGCAAGTTCATCCCCTCAACTGCATGTTCTGAAGGGACAAAGCCGTCTCTGGGGGAGGGCCATGCTGGATGCATCACTTTTCAGGAGGGGGCGGGGTACTCTGCCGAGGCATGAGGTCCCAGGACGGCCGTGGGTGGATGTGTGCATGTGAATGCCCATGTGTACCTTAACCTTGAGTTGCCTGCTCGCTCGTGGTTTCACTGTGTGCGCGTGCACGCTCACGCACGCAAGTCAGTAGCACACGGCATCGCAGGGTATAGTGGCATGTTGCAGTGGAAAGACCTATGGGCTCGGAATCAAAAGATTTAAATTTTGGTTCTAAAGGCCTCCTTTCCTGGCTCTTTGATCTTTGCAGGTTAGATAACCTCTCTGAGCTTCAAATTTCCCGCCAGTGTAATGGAAAAAAAAAAATAATACCGGCTCTGCTTTCTGTAAAGTGTAAGAATAAAAGTGAAATAACGTATATGAAAATGCTTTGTTAATTACCATGTGCTGTACAAATGTGAGAGATTATTATCGTCACGGCCCAGCTCATCAGAACGAGGAGTTGTATGTGGCTTAAAATAATCCATCCAGTGAGCTGTGTGAAAATGTAGGTCAGATCATAGCCCCAGAAGTTGAGAGAGGCTGATGGTAGCTACCTAATCTAAGAGGCCACCAAATGTGAAGGTGCTTTGAAGGCTGTAAAGAGTTACATAAATGTAAAGTGACATGATTATGTTTAAGCCTAGAAAGTACATTTTAGTCCTCCTGTTTCCTGATTTGGAGTTATAATAATCAGAGTGGCACTGGAGCGTCATGCATGGTCGTATTCGTGTGGGTTTGTGGGTTCAGAGGTGTGCCTCTCTGTGTGTATGGACTCATTTATTGAGTACCTACTATGTGGCAGTCACTCTTCAAGTATTTCCAAGTGCCTACCCTGTGCCAGGTGCACCGGTCTAGGCTCTGGAGTACTAAGGTGAATAAGAAACAGTCCCGTGCCACAAGGGGCTGGTGGCCTGGCCAGGACAATAGCCAGCAGTTGCAGTGCTGGGCAGCGGGTGTGATAGGGAAAAGATCTATGAATTCAGTCTAGGAGGAGAATGGAGGAGGGGGTCTAAGGGAAGGAAATCCAGGAAATGAGAGTGGAAAAGGAAGAGTTTGCTGAACCTGAGGGGAAGGTGGTTGGGACAAAAGGAAGAGCCTATGCCAAGGTGCCGGGGAGGGAAGCAGCCTGATCTTGCACCTGGCACGGGCTGTTTGTGCACAGGTGAGAGGAAAGCAGTAGGAGAGGAGTCCAGGGCGCCGGCTGGGTCCGGGGGCCTTCCTTCACACGGCCTAAGAAGCCCGGCTTGATCCTGCAGGCTCCTGGGAGCCCCTCAGCAAGGGCTTAAGCTCTGCAGAGTGACATAATCAGCTTTGCATTTTGGAAAGATCAGGGAGCCCCAGTGTGCCTGAGTATCTCACTGCAGCAGTACCAGCCAAATGTTGGGGTGTGTCTATAGCAGTGAGTGATAGCTACATATGCTGGGCAGTGAGCTGGGATTTGCTTGGGAGCAGGAGGGAGGATGGAGGAGGAGGGAGTGATGCACTTTTGTGAATAGTTTTGGTCAGGAAGTGCTGTGGGAGCAGAGGAAGTTAGTAATTCTTGAGTGACTATCACGTGTCAACCTTCCCTATATTACTTCATTTAATTGTTGTCACATTGCTGAGGGGTAGATATTATCCCGTTTCAGAGGTGAGAAAGCAAGATGAAGAGAGATTAAATGGCTTGAAGTTACTCATGAGCAAAGAGCAGGGCAAAAAGTCGAGCCCACCTCCTCCTCCCAGAGCCCACCTAACTAGAAGTTCTGCCTCTTGCCACCTCGCACTGAAAGGGTTGACTAATTAGACCCCTTCCTTGATGGATGAGAAAACCAATCTGGGCCCATATCTGTTCCTGCTAAATTTGTTACTGTTTTCCAGCTGCTCCAAGTCGCTGTGGATCAGATTCTTCCCTTTCAGAGTATTAGCGATGCTTCCTAATTCAGTGCTACTTGCAGATTTGATAAGCATATTTTAAATTCCTTTGCAACCCAGCAGCAAAGACATTGCATGGAACAGGCCCCACGACAGATGCGAGAACTCCTTGCTATGTCTCCTTGAGGGACATGGCCCCGAGACACCTGCTCACCCTTCTCGGTGTGTTATCCCCCTAACTCGCCGTGTGAACGCAGTCAGGCCCGGAGCAGAAGGTATCACCTTCCTCTTTGCCCTGTGACTTGTGCCTACATCGCAGAAAAATGATATGTTGGCCAAAAAAGAATGTGCTTTTCACAAAGCTGTGCTTCAGGGCCTGATGGAAAGGTCATGGAGTCGCTCGGGCCTGGGTGCAGTTCTGACCCAGATTCTTATGGAGACTCGGTTTCCTTAAGCACCTCAACTCAGGGGTGCCGGAGGTTGGAATGCGGGACCGGGCGTAAAGCGCCTTGCCCCGCGAGGCACGGGCTCAGCACGCGGCAGCCCGCCCTGGCGATCTCCACACTCTTGACACGCAGGACCCGGACACGTGGTGTGGCATCAGCACATTCCACCCCCTTCCTCCTGGGGTGCGTCACAAACTTGAGTTCAACAGGGGGAGAAACGCTGAGCACGTGTGGCGTACGGTGAGGGATGGCAGCGAGTCTGCAGATGGCACAGGAGTTGCCTCTCAGGGGTCTCCAAAGGCTTTCTCCACATCCTGACGGAAGCTGGAGCTTGCCGGTCCTGAAATGTCAAGTGCCTTTTGGGGGGGCCATTTCTAAGTGGTAACCGTGGTTCCTTTTTGCTGATCAGGGGCTCCGATTGGCTTCCACATCTCTGATCAGTTCAGAATAAAAGTGAGAAAATCAGATGATCCCTCTGTAAGAAATACAGTTTGTTAAAGAAATAGTTCAGAGCCCAGGACTTCGGGGCAGCCGGAGTCTTTCTAGACCCATGGCTGCCCAGGCTGGTCCTGATCCACTTTGGCACCCCCTCTGGTCTGCCGCCTCGTGCACGCGTCCCATGGGCTGGGCCACTAGGAACAGCCAGAGGCTCCTCTCAGTCTGGCCTAGTGCTCTCCAGGCAAATGCAAAGACTGGACAGGCTTCCGGATGCTGGGGAACATGGAAGCCCTCTCACCTGGAGGCATGTGGAATACTCACTGAGTGCTAGGCCCGTTCCAGGCGCTGGGGATCCAGCAGCAAACAGAATAGACGGGCCAAACCGTTTGTTCACCTGTCCTCTTAAAACCCCGAGAAGCGGGCAGAATGGACACCTATTTCATGGATGAGGAAACAGGTTCGGAGGATGGCCCTATAACTGGCAAAGGGACAAGCGGGTCTCATGTGCACTTTGGTTGCCTGCAGTCCTGTGCCTCCTTGCAATTCCACACTGACTCTGATTGTTTTGTAAATGCTAAGTTACTTGTGCCTATAGCTGCAGTATTGGGAACAGACCAAAAGCATCATCTCAACGTGAAACTCACTATAGTTGTGTGGATCCAGTTGAAACCTTCACAAACGTTAAGCTGCACTGGCAATATTCCCTCTCTTTGAGACCCAAGCAATCTTTTCTTAAACAGAGGTGTCTGTGGAGTCTCAGAAGACAGCTTAGCACCAGCAGGCCTGACCTGCCTTGGGGCATGGGCTCCTTAAACCGTCCCTTCAGCCCCTCTCCAGCCTCTTGGTCCTCACTGCCATGTCATTCTGCACAGCTCACAGACAGTGCTCTGAGGTCTGTCATCACCACCCCTAGCCAAATCGCTTTGTCCATGGCCACTTTGCATCTGATGACTTTGACCTCGTGGATTGGCACCTTTGCACCCACAATATCCCAGTGTCCTCTTTCTGCTCCTCTAAACACACCCCATCTCGATGTGCTCTGCCCCCCTCCAACTTGACTGTAGCCTCTACCTGGTGTTCAGGCCTGGAGCCTCTGTCCATCCTCTATTTATGTCTATTTGGAAGACTCCTGAAGATCTCCCTCCTGGGAGGGTCTGCTCCACAGACCTGCCTCGAATGGACGAACGGTCCAAGTTGTGGTCACAGTAGGTTTCTATCGGCATGTCCCACCATCACCTGGAAGTAAATGTGGCGAACCACAAGCCATTTTGAAATCACAGAAAATGAAAGTTGAGCAGGATGTTGGGGGCCATCTCGATCAAATCCTCAGGGAACCCAGGCTTTCTTTTCCAAGGCGCCCACATCGCCCGGGTTGGGCTCCCTCCCCAGGAAGGCCACGAAGCCATCTTTGGCTCGTGACATCACACAGGGCATGAAGAGCAGCCTGTGGTCCCTCTGTTGAGTCAGGGTCCCTTTCTCTGTCCTTCCCCAACGTAATTTCTGCTCATGATGAGTCATGCCGGAGCCGGCTGAGTCAGAAGTGACTTGTGGGTGGTTTGTGGCCAGGCTGGAGCAGCGAGGCAGGAGGACTTTCTAGGTATGCCTCTGTGCCCCAGACTAGCATGGCCCAGTCCCAGCTGGTGCTGGGTGAGGTGTGGGTAACAAAAACGAAACTTCTGGTCCAGAACTCGGTGAATGAGGGGAATCAAGACGAACCAAGACATCGTCCCTGTGGTGCTCCTGTGGGGTGACAGGCGTGTGTAATGCCGGTGCCACGGGGCAGACACTCCTGGGCAGGTATATATTTACAGCGGCTGTAAAAATCTTCACTGCCTACATGGTTCTCATTCCGGGTATTGCGTGTACTTCCAATATGCATTGCTAAATTCAATATTTCTTTTCTCATGACGTTATTCTTTTCAATAAAGGTGATTCATTAAATAGATAGCTAATTTAGTTTTTGTACTGTGTAAGATTTTTTCATATAAATAAATTCATATCCAGAAACCAATTCTTTTGTCAGTGTGTGTGTGTCATGATTCTGCAGTTCAGAACTGTGGCCACCGGGAGGGAGAGCTGCCTTCGTGGGGGGCAGAGGGCTCATCCCACCCAAAAGTCCCCTCCGCCCGCCCCCACTGAGGGCATATTTAAAGGGGGCTCTAAAGGTGGCCCGAGCTTTGCCAGGCAGGAAGAGGGTGAAGTTCACGGCACAGCCCTGGAAGCGTGGCTGTTGTCAGGGTGGGTCAGGGAGGAGGCCTGTTGGACCCAGCCCTGGCTTCACAGGCTGTGTCTGTGCCCGCAGGAGGGAGAGGAGCAGGAGGAGGCACGCGGCAAGGAGGAGCGGCAAGAGCCCAGCACAACTGCACGGAAGGTGGGGCGGCCTGGGAGGAAGCGCAAGCACCCCCTGGTGAGTGTCCCAGCATCCCCCAGCACGCACGCACGGGCGCTGCAGGGCCCTAGGAACGCCGAGACCGGCGTGGGCGTGGGCCGTGGGCCGTGGGCCTCCAGCTGCCGAGCTCACCTACCTTCCCCATTGGAACCCCACAACCGCCCTCATGACTTCTCTTTTCTACATCCAGCCGGAGACCCCTGGAGACCAGGGTCCTTGCGCTGTGGGTTGTGGCAGAAGCTGGAACTTGAACCAGGCCCCGACTCCCGGTTTCCTCTGAAAGGGCAGCAAGAGATCCTGACAGATTCCCTCCGTGGCTCTGACAGGGCAGAACTTGCTTCTCCTCCCTCGCCTGCCTGCACAGGCCCCTCCCTCCCCATCCACCACCCACCCTGGGCCTCAGCCCCACCTAGAGAAGCTGGAGGAAGGGAACTGAGGTCTGGGAGTCTGATCAAAATGATTAGGGAAGAGATGGGGGCTGACGAGTCCCTTTGTAAGAGAGCAGGAGAGCTGGGCTGTGTAAGTCCTGTAGAAGCGTAGGCCACAGGGCCGGCCCGCAAGCCCCAGGCTTCCCGGTGCCATGCCTCAGTCCGGGGGAAGCTCTGGGGCCGCCCAAAATGAGGAGTGCTCTGGAGGGCAAGGCCCGGAGCCTGCCTACCTTATGCCTTAAACTCTGAGGCAGAGCAGCCATTATTTGCCAGCACCAAAGACAGCTGGTTCCTTTCTTTTAGCCCATTCCAGCTGAGAATGAGAAACTCGAAACATGCAGGTAAGGGGGAGCCGGGAGCTCCAGATTTGGCCCTTCAAGGAAATGTTCTCAGAAGGGCGGCAGGATTTTCTCCCTTGGGGGAATCGGGGTGAAATGTGGCTGAAGTGAAAGGAGCCGGCAGCGGCAGGGAGGGCTGCCCAGCTGGACCTGAGGGGCGCTTCTCAGAGCCCGAGGGTTTGGGAACCTGCCTGGTACTGCAGTGTACCACTGCCAGGTCTGCTTGAAGATTTGGAGGGGAAAGGGGAGCAGAAGTTAAGTCTTTTAACTGGTAAGTAATTTTAAACATTTTAATATTAAAGCAAAAATGGATATTTTATGGTCTGGAATGAAAAATTCCATGAAGTCGAAAGATAAAACAGATGACTTCAAAGGAACGTCCAGCTTTCAGCTGACTCCAGGTTGCACCCCTGGATTCTCAGGGTGCCCCTCCACTAGGAAGGTGCGGCACAGTGCAGGCTGGAGTGCCTGGGGGAGCCAGGCGGAGTCAGAGTAATTCCGCATCTGCACGTGTGCCCATGATCTGCCCAGCAAACTCCACCTTTCCCTGATCCGGATGCTGGGGGCAAAAGCCCCCACCTATAAAGGGCCGGCAGCCCTTTGACTCCTCCTCTGAGTCCCTGGAACCTGGAGGAGGGCCCATCACTGAGAGGAGTGGTGAAGCCCCAGAGGAAGAGGGCGCACGGAAACCAGGGGCCGGTGTGTGCAAATGTGGCGGGAGATGACAGTGGGAGGGAAGAGGGGCACGGCCGCGGAGGGCAAGGGGTCAAGGGTCCGTGCGGCATATGCCCCCAGCCGGGAGCGGGGCCCCAGGTGGAAGGAAACGCTCTGTCTTTCGAGTCCAACAGACCTGGGTTTAAATCCTGGCTCCACCACTTGTGTAACCTTGAACCTGGGGTTCCCCTTCGGAAAAAGCAGAGATGATAAGGATGCATTCCTCCTAGACCCCTGTGAGGGTGAAATGGTTTCAAGCCCAAAGAGCTAGGACTCAGCAAAGGTCCGTCCTGCCTTGGGCCGGCCAAACTTCTCTTCAAAGGGCCATGGCGACCTCAGTTTGACAGAAGAAACAGCACTGTATTGCCTGCTTCCCGGCTGTGTGATCTTGAGCAAGTTACTGAACCTCTCTGAACTTCTGTATATTGGTAAAATATGGCCACCAGTAATACCTGCCCTGTCCACCTCCAGCAGTGAGTGCTTTGCAAACAGCACAACAGAGTCCCAATGTGCAGGGCAGCTATATAATCATACACGTGCTTCTCTGCAGGGACCAGTGGGGCCAATGTCCGCAAGCCTTTCTGGGGGGAGCCTGGCATCAGCTTCTCGGCAGCCAGCGAGGCTATGTGCAGGTCACAGTCTGGATCTGTTCTAGGTGACACCTCAAGAGAGGCCCCCGGGTGAGAGAGCACGAGAAAGTCAGTGTTGGCTGGGGAGGTAGAGGGCCAGGGCAGCTGTCGTGAAAGGGACCCCTTGCACATTGGGAGAACAGAGAAAGACCGACACCAGAGAAAACAGCCAGCACTGCCCTTCATGGGCAGCAGGCTGGGGGCGGGGGACAGAGGGGACGTTCACGCCGCAGCTAGAGGTCGGCCCGTGGCTCCCTGGCCCACAGGCCATCTGGTTCATGTGTGGAGCAGGTGCTTGCCCCGGCTTCTTGGGGACCTGGTACAGCTGTGGCCCTGGGAACGACTGGCCAGGGAGCTTTAAAGCAGCTGAGTGTGTCATTAACTAAGCCTGGAAAGGGGAGGGAGCTTGGCTCAGTTCCCAACAGGTGGAACAGCGTGGGGAGTGCTGGGAAACAAGAGAAAAAACCTGGCCTCGGGCTGGATTCTTTATTAGTGCAAAGGTTGCCTGAGATGCACCCACTAGTGTCATCACCACCCCGGTCCCAGGGCTGGAAAATCTCTCTCGCCTCCTTTTGTCCCTAAACTCTATCTGTCCCTGGGTGCCTTCCAGCCATTCCTGCTCCTGCACCTGCCTCCTGGCTGCATCCTCACCCAGACTGGACCCCACCTGCCCCCAGAATGGTTTCTCAGCCCCCAGCCCTTCCTCCCCTCCAGGACAAACATTTTACACCTACTGGGCACCTATGAGGGTGGGGAGGTTGCACAGATCAATAAGACTCATCTTTCTCTAGCGAGCTAGAGAAAGGAGGCCACACGTAATTACACCAAATACAGTTCATGGCACATCTCTGTTCGAGAATCTCCAGGGATGCTATTTCTTATGGGACAAGATCTGGAATACTTTATCTGGCTCCTCACCATGGGATCTCTCCTGCCCCTGCACTGGTGCTCAGTATCCACCTCTTTTGCCATAGAAACACAGACACCCCCACCTTCTTACTGCTCCCTGAACACACCGAGTGCATTTCACAGCCCTCCCTCTTCTCTGCCTCCCCCAGCGCCACAGCCCATCCAAGCCTGTCTTGCAAATGAAGCCCAGTTCAGCCATCATGACCCACACTGGCTCTCCCTTTCAGACTGTTTGTAAAATTAATCAAAATGAACAGTAAGACATAAAAGACACGCTCTAACTGGCCCCCGGTCCCCCTACCCCACCATGTGCTTGGACAGCAGTGGTCTGCAGACCTGACTTAGACGTACCTGTCTTTGAACTGTTTGTTACTTGTCTGTATAGACCTTGAGAATAAGTATTTACAGACTTTTATATCAATTTGATACTGTCGCCACACCCAAGGGCACGATTTTGTATTTTACAAAACTGTCATTTCTTGATTAATTGGGAATTAACAAAAACAAAAGCGAAAACCTGGCCTTTCACCCCAGACGTTTGGAAAAGCAGGTGGCGAGGGCCTGTGTCTTCCACCAGATTTGACGTTTAGTGCCACCAGCATTGACGGTCACTGAGCTGAGCCACCGTGTCCTGTCTACCACCTCACTGAAGACAGAGACCATAAATACAGCCTCAGAGTTGTGCGGCGCTCTGTTGCCTACAAAGGCCTTCAACAACGCCGCCTTCATGTGCCACTGACAACAAACCTGTGTGACATAGGCGGGGGCCACTGTCATTACCATCCTCACATTCAGATGAAGAGACAGGTTCAGGGGCGATGGACTCCACACCTCCCAGCTCCAAAACCCACAGTGCTCATTCCTTCTCACCACTTTGGCCACGCGATCTGGAAGACCGGATATCCAAACTCTCAATTAAGTTAGTATATGAATGCAGGGCTGTTTGAAAAAGTGTGTGGACCTGGCCCGAAAGGCGTACAGAGAAAATATAACCGAGGAGGGCATCGACTCAAATACCAGGGAGCCTGTGGGGAAGTGGGGAAGGCTGTGGTGGTCTGAGGAGGGAGAGGTGGGCCCGTTAAAACCGGGCAGTGGCTTGGTCTGCGACACTGGTCTCAGAGCCAAGATGCTTGAAGCCAGAGCTGACAACAGGAAACAGGAAGCCGGCTGCACAGCTGGGCGGGGCTTCTGAAGGGAGCTGGCACCTGGACTCAGGGCCTGCCAGTGTGACAGGGAGGAGGGGACAGCGGCATGCGGGGCTGGCCTCTGCCGTGAGCCTGCTGTGGGTGTGAGCATCGGGGTGGGCGGAAGAGACATCTTCCTGTTCACCAGCCCTCAAGGACGTTACAGAAGTGAGGGTGTCCAAAGCAGGTTCCTGCCTGGTCACAAGCCCAGACAAGACCTGGGACCGCCTTTGGCCTTCGTGCTGGTTACAGCTGGGGCACTAGGTAGGACAGTTTCTGCTCTTGCCCACCAGGTAGTGAGGGGCTCTGTGCCCTGTTTACTAGCCGTATGTATTTATTCATTGAAGATTTATACCCACCAACTTCCTCCAGGGTTATTTTCGCTCAGTGGGAGCACTCTGAGGTCACCTCTTGCTAAGAATAACCCAGAAAAGGAGGGTGGGGGAAAGGGGCTGGGAGCAGGCGCTGAGCTCAGCCAGGCCCGCCCAAAACCAGCGTTACTCCACATTGGAGGCAGAACCTCCAAAAAAAAAAAAAAAAAAAAAAAACTCCTGAGTGAATGTAAGAGGGCAAAACTGCCCCGCTTCAGAGCAGAAGACGGGGGTTATAAACTGTGAGAAGTCAGGGAACCGTTCTGCCGAAGCTTAAGCCAGCCGGGTACAGTTTAACTCAGCCATTGGGAGTCTGCCATACTGGCTCATTTTCCAACCTAATGTGACCTTTTGATTTGTCTCCAAGTTAAGACAGAGCTCAAATCCCCTCTTTGTGTCAGAACAGCTCCTTCACTCACCCCCGGAACCCTGACTCAGAGACTTGGTGCCCTCTGCTTTAATGCACAAAACTTCCTGAAAGAGTATTTTCCTTCCTGGGCCCCAGCCCCCAGCCAGCCCCTCTGGGGGCTTCCCGAGGGGCTGCAACAGCCCACTGCTGCCCTCTCCCCTGCTTCTCGTGTCTTTGACCGTGTGAGGAAAACGGGCTGTCATGTTTCTCACACGGTTCTCGAGACTTTTCTTGAAACAGCGCCCTGCAGACCCATCTGCTCATTCTCCGACCTGATGCGTCAGACTAACACCCACTGATGGCATCCAGGACCCAAGGGCCTGGCCCGCGGGCCAGACTTCACGATCAAAGACGTGTGGGGGTGGGGCTGGACTGGGGCCTTAGAAGGGAGGTAGCATTTAGAAGTCAAGGGCAAAGTGGGAGACCTTCCTACCTTCGGGCCTTCCTGAGCCAAGGCGGGGAGAGGGGAAGGGGCACCCTGGCGCAAAGCATTGTGGGGAGGCCCGACGGCTGCGTGGAGGAGTGTTCCGTCTCAGAGCCCTTTCCGTCTTGGCTGGAGAGGGATTGCAGGCCGCCTGAGTGGTTTACACTTTATCCTCTCCCAAATCTGTTGTGTTTATTTGGAAGGTTTTTGAGGGGGCGGGGGCGTGAAGTAACGGGTGTCATGTTTTGGGAAGCTGGCTCTGGCATCCGTGCGCACCACGGGTTGAGCACAAAAGAATGCGGGGGTATAGGAGGGTGGTGGGGTGATGCCAGAAAACCCCCCCAGAGCCTGCTGCGGGGAGGCAGCGGTGGGACAGAACTGGCAGGCCCTGCGCCACTGGCCGCTGTGGAGGAGGGAGAGGAGGGGCGAAGGCAGATGTTTCCAGACCTCAGACATGGCGTCGGTATTACTGTCAGGGACCAAGACTTCGGGAAGTTAGCTGATTTGTCGGGGGCCCCTTCAGAGGCCACTCGAGATTGCAGGGCTTATCGGGGGGATCATCTAAGCAAAATCCCTGGTTATTTTCATCCTTCCCTGGTCCCTCCCCCCAGGGGCACACACTTTGGGGCCACCTTTGGCAAAAGTCATTCATTTCCCCAGGTCCCAGCCTCCCCGGGTCCTCTAGAGGCCTAGCTGCACCTGCGCCCCTCCCGCTGCCCCTGCCCCTGCCGCAGGTGCTGGCCCGCTCACGCCCCTGGGCGGGGCCGTCGACCCTGGGCCGGACCCTGGTTTTCTCTCATCATCCTCACCTAGAGAATTTCGTGCGCGTTGGTCCTGCCTCCTCACGACAGATGTAGCTGAGCTGGAGAAGCTCCAGAGAAGAGCAACTAAGTTGATCAAGGGGAAGGCGAGGCTGCCAAGTGAGGACAGGCTGAAGAGATTATGACTCTCCAGTCTGAGAGACAAAGGGTGAGAGGGGATGTGATTAAAGCTATGAAATCGTGTGCAAGGGCAGGGCGGGATGAGCAGGGCCCGGTGCGGGAGGGGTGGGGCGGGGAGATGCCCGTTAGAAACTTCGGAAAGGTAAGGGGAGCTCAGAAGAGAATGCGGCGCCATTGTCTGTGGTGGGTTCCCTTCCTCCCAAGCCTGTCACCCTGGGCTTGGGTGGTAGAGGTTGAAAATCGCAATCAAACCTCAAACGAGATTTACTTAAATGCTTGGAATCGTCTATAAGGAACGGGTTTTTCGAGGGAGCCTTCAGCTCACCCTGAAATCCGTTGAGGATAACTTCAGAGAGCACGGCCCGGACCTCTTCCAGGCGGACAGGTCCCTGCGGGAAGCGGAACCCTGTGGGCCGGCCATTCACCGGACATGTTCATGTTTGCATCTCTTTGCCATGGCCCACAGGAGCATGGACTGAGTGACCTCTAAGACTTTGCTGAGCCCTGAAGTTCTCAGCCTGAGTCACACAGACACCCCCCCCCACACACACACACACTCAAGCACTCACGCAGGCACACGCAGTGGAGAGATCTCTGGGGAGTGATGTGGGAAGACACCTCCCAGCCTAAGTGGTGAGAGAAAGAGGACCTAGAGGTAGGTGACCAGACTGGGCCAGACTTTCCAGAGCTGGCCCTCTTTGGCCTCTGGTCCTGCTGTCCCTTGACCCCACTGGTGGCTCTTTTAGCCACTCTGCTAGGGAGAAGGGATTTGGAGGGGTTAGGCCCCCAGTTCCAAAGTCTTGGAGCCTGGCTCCATCCACCCCAGGAAGGCAGGCATTTGGGACCCCCCTTGGAAGTGAGTATGGGGTGGACCTCTCTGGCTCTCCCTGCCTCAAGGCCACTTCCAACCAATCAGATGAGAGGGCTGCCAGGGGAAGGGGCGGCAGGAAGGCCTGGAGCGGAGGAGAGGGGGCGGCCAGGGCCCAGTGCCAACACGCGGGGGCCAGGCCGTCCTGCTTAAGTGGACTGTGTGGCTGTTTCCTGAAACTAGAGTCAACCTGGGAAAATCCAGGCGCGGGGGGGGGGGGGTCGGGGAGGGCGATGGCCCTGCAGGAGCTGAGGAGCTGGAACGAGCTGTGGGTGTGAGTGCAGGGGGGCTGTGTGTGTGTTTGCTGACAGCACTCTGTGGAGCCTGGTCCTGTGGTCCTGTGGCGGGCTGGTGTCTCTGGGTGGTGGCGCACAACCTTGTGTTTGTGTGTCTCATCAAGAGGCTGATGCTGGGCCGGTGCCAAGGTTCCCGGCTGGCGCGGAGTTGAGCACTGCCAAGGGCCTTAAAGGCACAATGGCAGTAACGTGGGGGAGGCCAGGGAGGGTGAGGTGAAGCTGAGGAGGGTGAAGGAGGGGCTGTCCCTGTATCTGCTGTCCCTCCCCAGAGCTGCCGGGGATCAGGGGAAGAAGAGCCTTCCAGCCACAGCCCCTGGCACTGGAGTGGAGGCTGAGCCAGGTGCCCAGAGCCAGCCCTGGCTCCTACCTCCGGGGAGCTCCAGGGGCCCTGGGGCTTCCCCTCCATGCCTCGGCCGAGGTGAGCCTCATGGCCCCCGGTGGACAGGCTCCTGTGCTCACTGACGCCTGGGCTCCATCTCCCTTGTGTTGTTTCTCTCACCTCTTACTCGCCAGGTTTTAATTTATTTGTGTGTAAATATTATAACTATAGCAAAGGGCCTCTCAAAAATCGCTCCCCTCTTTGGAGCTTCTGGATTCTGGCCACATTGGGAGACGAGGTCTCATGTGTTAGGGAGAGGTGGGATTTCTGGGGTCTGCTCCAGACTTGTAGCAAAGGCTGGGGGACAGAGGGCGGGGGGTCGGCTTCAGCCTGGACAGGTGCATCGTAGAAGCCGCCTTCTTGCTTTGCCGCTGGCTCTTCCTTGCAGTGGCTGCTGCCAGGGAAACGGCCAGCAGCCTTCCCCGGCCCTGCTCAGGCCCATCAAAGCCTCTTTCCTCCTCAGAACCCCTGGGACTTGAGGTTGGGCTTTTCCGGAGACTCAGCCCTCAGTGGGAGCCGGCTTTCAAATGCCTGTCCTAGACCTGGGTCATTCTGGAAGCTTTTCCACTTAGAAGGTGTGTGACCTGAGGCAAGCCTTGGAGCCTTTGCCCTAGGAACGTGAGGGTAACACTACCCATCAGGATAATCATGATAATTACATTTATTAATCATATAGGCATATTTATGCTGGGCCCTTATGCTTACAACTCGGGAGCTGTAGAAGGGAGAGAAATGAAAAGATAAATAAGGCACAGTTCATGGTCTAGGAGGGAGACACACAGTAAACAAACAATCAGGTACTGCAGTGAGGAGTTCTATAATGAGATCGGGTGTGAACGCGCTCTGTAAACAGCCGAGGTATGCAGCGGGCTGGGGGACGCGGCAGCACAGGAGTGGACTTTACCCCCACTCCTGAGAGCCAGACCGAGACCAGCAGCCGGCCACCTCCCCTGCCTCCCCTCGCCCCACCCCATGGCTTTGGGAGCTGAGGACCGGCAGAGGCTAAGGGGTCCAAAGACCAGGGCCGAGCACAGAGCCCTTCCAGGTTTGTGTGTGCGTGTGGATGTGTGTGTAAGAGACAGACAGACAGAGAGATGGCAGGTGGACTTTACTACATTCCTTAGAAAACAGTGGAGTAGTGGTTACTAGGGCCTAGGGGCAGAGGGGGTGGGCGTCTGTTAATGGGTACGGAGTTTCGTCTGGGACAATGAGAATTTCTGAAGATGAATAATGGTGATGGTTGTACAATAGTGTGAATGTACTTAATGCCACTGACTTGTACGCTTGAAAACAGTTAAAATGGTCAATTTTACATTATGTGTATTTTACCGCAATATTAAAAAAAAAAATTTGTGTGTTTTTTTAATGGTCCTTAGAAAAAAGGCAGTTCCTGTCAGTAGTCCTACCCTCAGCCCAGGGTTTTTCAACTACAACATATTTTGACATTGGCATTATGGGCTGAATACAAGAATTCTTTGTCATGGGCACCATCTTGCATTTTGCAGGTTGCTTAGCAGCATCCCTGGCCCTTGCCCACAAGAAGCCAGCAGTCCACCCCACCCCAAGGTGACAACTCAAAATGTCTCAGACTCATCGCTAAATGCCCTCTGGGGGCAAAACCTCCCTAGCTGTATAGCAACAGAGCAACAGAGAAGGAGGAGGCAGCCGCCCCAGGGTGGAAGGGTCTTGCGTGGAAGGAAGGCAAAGACCAACACGGGCTGAGGGCCCCCCGGGGGGTGGTGAGCAGGGCTTGAAGATCCAGAGTGTGGCTTAGTAGGCGTGGTTAGGCGCAGTGGGTGATAGGATCAAGCTTCACTCAGATCAGTTGCCCCCACCCAAGGGCAGAGAAGTGAGGGTGCTCACTGCTGCCATTTCCACTCTCTGACCTCCTGCTCACTCCACTCCCCCCACCCCACCTCCCTGCAGATGAGAAGCAGAGGAAGTTGAAATTGTCACCTACAGCAGTTGGCGGTGCCTTCTTAAAAGGGCCAGGGGCTTCTGCTGCTACTCCTTCTTCTCCCTATAAGCAAAACCAGTGTCTCAGGGTATGCTGTATCTCTTTTCAAGGCAACTGTAAAAATAAAAGCAAACAAAAACAGAATTTTTAACAGTTACAGCTGACATGCAACAAAGTTGAAACTCTCTCTAAGTGTGTGAGCAGGATGTTCTCTTAACCTAATCTTTTAGAGGAAGGAAGCAATTAGAAATACTGAGCACCTGCCAGGTGTCCTACTCTATGCTGAGTCTAACCAGATAAAGCCCCTGCCTCCAAGAGGCACAAGCTAATGGTGACAGTGGAGAAGAGAGGGGGAGCTTTGAGGATGACGTAGAGGTGGGACAGAAGGTGCAGGCCTGGCTGGGGCAGTGTCTCCCAGTAGCTTTCGGGCATGGATTATGCTGTTCTTCTCACCTGAGATGCCCCTTTCAGGGAGCACCCAGCTCCCCCAGAGATTTGGAGAGTCGCTTCAGTCCATTTGCCTGTGAACCTCCTTCTCCCTCTTAATGGTTTCCTACAGGTGGATCTGACCAGCCCACTTACTCTGGGCCCCAGGAAGAGGGCTAGTGAGGGGCTCAAGGTGGGTTCTTGATGGTAAGCTGTATCAAGGGCTCTGCGACAGCAGTCAGCAATGCTCCCCAGAGCTTTGGCTGACTCAGACGCATGCAGGACCAGAGAGGACAGGCAATGAGAATGGCCTGGCTGGGAAGTGAGGGGAGTGAGGACTGACAGGCTCAGGGGGATTTGGGCCCGCTGAGCTAATCTTGGGGCTGGAGCTGTGCAGAGTACTACTACTCCCCTTCCCGCTTATCTGCCCACCTCTGGGAGGATGGTGTGTCACTGCTTCAGACAGTGGTCCTCCAGGCCTGGCCTGGGAGGGGAGCTTGATTAGTGTGGCTTGGGACCCTGAGGTTTGCTGGGTCTCAGAGCAGGTACTCCTAGTTGTCTACGCCATGGAGCTGACAGTCAACAGGAAGTGAGTCCCAGGGTGAGAGGAGGCCATGTGGTCCCCAGGCAGGAAGTGAATTACAGCGGAGTTGTCTCGAGCAGCTTTGTGGGGGCAGGAGCTTGCCCCAACTTGAGGTGTCTGTGGGGCAGCAAGTGGCTAGAAGAAAGGAGGACACGGCCATGGTAAGAGATTGGCTCTGACCTGAATTTCTTAGCCTGAGTTGGCCAGGGGCCACCCCATCCACCTCCCTGTGAGTGCCATCTTTGGGGCTCTGTCCACGCCTGGTGCAGCCAGACCTGCAGGGGGCTGGCTGTGGGGGCCCAGACGTGCCCCACTCTCCAGGCCTTGAGGGGTAAGAGACTTTACACCAGGTAGGGACATTCTAGGCCAGGAAGCCCTGCTGGTTTGAACAGGGAGGTGGGAAAGACCATCTGAGCCCTGGGCAGAGTGGGTGGGTGGGTCCTGGTACGTGGAGGTGGCGCTGAGGAGGGAGACAGGGTCTTCTTGCCCCACTTGCATTCCTGTTTGACCTCCTGGCTCTGCTGGCTTGGCCTTCAGTGCCCGAGCCTAGCAGAGGAATTCTCGCTTCCACCAGAGGCCTCCTCTTCTTGCTGCAGCCTCCCTCCACCCCCAGCTGCAGGGACTACACACATTTGCAGCTTTCCATGAGAGGTTCTCTTCCGGGAAGAAGGCCCGCCCCGGGCCACCCCCATGCAGCCAGGCGAACAGCTTGGCAAGGGTCCTGGAGTTCCCTCTGCTCGTCCTCGTGCTCCGTGTCCCGCAGCCTCGTCCAGGGAAGAGTCTGGTTTTGTTCTGGTTTTTATGTTTGGATTTCCACCCCCCCCCAAGGCCCTTGTCTTTATTTGCGACCTCTAGGGGGAGCGGAGGGTGGGGGGCTCACCAGACAGCAACGAGTCAGAGTTGATGTCAGAGATCCGTGGAGCAGAAGCAGTCTTGGAGATTGCTGGGCTGTGCGGGGAAGGCCCGAGGAAACTAGCGCTCTCTCAGGTGGTCGGGGTGCACTCGAGGGTACAACTCTTTGGAAGGAATTTGGCCGTTTCTACTTCTGCTCAGATGGGCAGGCCCTCTACTCCAGTCATCCACCCCTGGGACTCCGGCCTACGGAAAATCCACAGGTGCACAGAGCTCCAAGCGCAAGGGTTCACTGCAGCAAAAAGCAAATCAGCCCAAAGGGCCACCATTAGGGAACTGTGAATAATTCTGGAGCATCCACTCGATAGAGTGTTGAGCAGCTGTGCAGAATCAGACAGGTTCATATGCATAGGGATGGAGAGAGGGCCACTCTGCCTGTTACGTGAAGAAGCAAGTGGCAGAAAGGTATGAGTAGACGATACGCTTTTAGAAAAAAAAGATTCTGGATCTGGATGTGCTTGTGAATACATGTGTATAAACATGGCACTTACACGGGCATAGAAAGAAAGTCTCGAAAAGATACTTGCCAAACTGTTTTTAATGATTTACTAGTGAGGGTTGATTTTCGAAGGTAGAGAGTTGAAATAGGAGCTTAAACCTTTTGACACACTCATGCTTGTGTGGTTTGAATTTTTTTAATATATGTGTCCGACTTTTATAAGTAGGAAAAAAACAAAGATGGAAAAAGAAGGAAAACACCTCCCTTGGTCGAGCCTAGTCATCGCTCCCTACAGGTGGGGAGGTGCCCTCTTGGGTCGCGCCTTGGCTGAGGTCGCAGGCCAGCAGCGTGTTTGCTGAGCTGATGCTGCCCAGCCCTTCTTGGGGCAGGATTCTGTAGATGGAGCCAGGGGGCAGGGTTGCTGAGGGCAGCCCGGTGCCTGTGGGTGTGGCAGAGTGGAGCACAGGGGGCTCTTGCCTCCTCTGCCCTGCGTGGACACTCCCTTTCTTTTTGCGATGTCCCAGCCTACTTGCTCCCAGATAGCCAAGGACAAACTGGTCTCCAGGGTCTCTGGCACTCGCTCTGTCCTCACAAAGTGTGTGCGCCCTAGAGCAAATCACGATATTTTCTGAGAGCCTCCCAGGGAGGCCGAGCGGTAATGGGTGAGAAGGAACTTTGCCCACCACGCAGTGATACTTGTGAGGAACTGTTATGACTGTTCTTGATGTGATTCTTGGAGCAAATTCGGCTCTTAGGGGACAAAGCAATGTGTTTGCTTTTGGAGGGGGAACCTGGGACCATGTGTGAGGGAAGGCATACTGCACAGACTGCAAATTGTTTGCTGGGGCCTTGGCTTTCCTGGGGTCTGAGTGCCTGGGAGAACCCATAGGGGCCAGAGCTGAGGCAAAGGGGGCCTCCTTGGACCTTGACCCTCCCGTGGCTAGTCACTATTTGTGTCTGGACCTTGAGACCAAGAGGAAAGCTAAGAGGGCTCTGACGCAGACGTCAGATCAGCCTAGGGATTACTAGAATCTTCTGAGGTGGGGTCCTGTCAGACGTGAGGATATCGTGAGGAGCATTTGTTTTTAATGGGGGCTGCAGAAGGCTGGGAAGCCCAATGGCACCTTAGTGCGTGTGCTGCAGGTGCAGCTGGGCAGTGGGACCAGACTAGCAAACCTGGCTGGGTTCTTCTCCCATTTCCTAAGCTGGAGTCCACAGACCCCTTGACTTCAGGGGGTCAGGCCCATGAGCCCCTCAAAACTGAGAGTGAAATCCAGAGTGTATGAACGTCATGCAAAACTGCATGGATGTTTATGTGAACACGATTTTCCAGACCGAGTTCGTAACTTTCACCAGAACTTCAGAGGGGTCAGTGACCCAAAAGAGGCCGAGACCGCCAGTGGACCCTCTCCCATGTTTCTTTCTTCATCTTTCCAGGTGGAAAGCAGTGACACGCCGAAGGACCCTGCGGTGACCTCCAAGTCCCCATCCATGGCCCAGGACTCGGGCCCCTCAGAGCTGTTACCCAATGGGGACTTGGAGAAGCGGAGTGAGCCCCAGCCAGAGGAGGGGAGCCCTGCTGGGGGTCAGAAGGGCGGGGCCCCAGCAGAGGGAGAGGGTGCAGCCGAGACCCCACCTGAAGCCTCCAGAGCCGTGGAGAATGGCTGCTGCACCCCCAAGGATGGCCGAGGAGCCCCCACAGAAGAGGGTGAGTCCCGGGCTCGGGGCAGCTTCTCGTGGGCTTGCCTGAGGGTTGGAGATGTGGGGCCTAGCAGGTCCCTGAAGGCGTGGGCTGGGCATGGTGGCTGAAGGTCTCCTAGCCCAGGCCGTGCCTGGAGGCTGCTGATTGGATGCAGCCTACACTTAGGTTTTATTTGGCTCATGTGGTGTTTTGAACATTAAAAAAAATTAGTTGCTAATACTTAAAAATCAAGACATTGCACATAAAAATCTGGAGTTTTGGCTTCTCATGAAAAAAAAGCTAGATCTGGCAACAGTGGGTTTGCAGAACGCCAATGGTTGCTGGACTGGGATGGAGGCTCTCCCTTCCCCCACGCCTCCACCCCGAGGCTGGTCATGCACCTGTTTCCCTCAGTCCCCACCTGGCTTGCTTACTCTTCCCCAAGACCTGTGGCTCTCAGGGGTCACCGTGCTTGAAGCCCCTGGCCTGGGTGCCCAAGAGCAGCAGATGCCCTTGTGGGCATTAAAAGCCCACGGAGCTGTCCCCAGCACACCTGTCCTGAGCCTGCCATAGTTTAGTTGACTGGACTCAACTTGAGTTGTGACAGAATGGGGTGGGGAGGGGCACGTGGCTGGTGCATGGCCCAGCCCAGGCCTCTTCCTCTGGGACTTCTTGGCCTAGCCCTGGAGTCCTGGAAAGTTGCCCACTTTTCTCTTTCAGGTTAAGCCAACATTTCAGGGCCAACTGAGCTGTAAACATGTTAGTAATGAGCACAACTAGCATTTGTACAGGGCTTCACAGTTTACAAAGCACTTTCTCATACATTATCACATTTGCTCCTCCCAAGGCCCTGCCAGGTTGTTTTACATATGTGCATTTTAATTTTAAAAAAGTCTTCCTTCCAAGTGTGTATGATGGAATGAGTAAATTGATTAATTGGCATAACTTATTTTGCATGGATCCAAACCTAATATTCATGCAGGATTGAGAGCATCTCCAGAAAAGAGAGTTCCAAATTTTATTTAAAAATACCTTTCGTGCATTTACTATTCAACTGAAAATATTTATGATGCTCCCGCTATGTGCAAAGCGCTTTCTGAGGTACTCTGTGTTCATTGTTTAACTCCTCCAAACAGTCTTCTTCAAGAGGTGTTATTATCCTCATCATCAGGCAGAAAAAAACTGAGGCTTCATGAGATGAAGTGACTTGCTCAGCAACCCCGAGCCCATCAGTGGCAGATCCAGGATTTAGTCCGTCCTAGTCTCTGGCTTCAGAGTCGAATCGGTGGACCCTTCCTCTCTCCCCTTTTATTCTGCAGTGGAGCTTGGGCAGCTTGGCCCTGAGCTGTCTGGGGCTCCTAGCCTCACCCGAGCGTCTTCTGGGGTGTGTCCTGACCCTTGGTGGGAGTGTTCAAGGGACCTGAGTGGAGTAAAACAGAGGAGGAAAAGGAGCAGATACCACCCATCCTCTTGTTAAAAAGGCCAGGCGGGCAGGAGCAGAACCTGTCAGCCTTTCCCAGCCAATGTGCTGGTCCCCAGGGGCAGGTCTTGGCTGACTCCCAGGTTCCTGGGATCCCACCGTCACTGGCAGCCAGCTGCCGCCCAGGGCCCAGACAGTCCTTCCTGGGTGGCGGGATGGAGCCACAGCTCCAAGGCTGCTCTTCACCCTGGAGGGTTTGCTTTCAGTTTGGGATTTTCCTGTATCCATTTCTGTTTGTTCTCAGGGGCCCCTTCTTCATTCAGTCAACAGGTGTTTGTTAAACACCCCTTTGGTCTGTGCCAAAGGCTCTAGGGGAACCCTCATAAACACAAACCTGGTTCCTGCCCTCAAGGGCCTCACAGTCAGCTGGAGAGACAGACATTAATGGGAAATTCACACTGAAAAGTGTGCGATTCTACACAGAGATAAGTTCTCTATGGGAAAATGAACATGATTCTATGAGGAACTATAACAGAGGAATTGGGCTGGCCTGGGCTATTACCTCTAAGCTAAAGGATGAGCCAGGGTTCACCAGGTGAGGGGTGGTGGGGAGGGAGAACAGGTGAGGGAGCAGGGTACCCAGAGACTGACAAAATCCCATAAGGCCAGAGCGGAGAGAGCAAGGGAGAAGGGTGTGAGATGAGGGGAGAGCCAGGGCGGCTTTGAGCCCACTCTTCCAGGGACATGATGTGCTTTGCATTTTGAAAGGTCACTTTGCTATCTGGATCCTGGAATGCGGCCAGGAGGCAGGATGAGCAGTTAGGAGCTGCTGCAGGTATCTGTCGAGGGAGGAGGGTGGCTCTGATGAGCAAGGTGGCAGCAGAGATGGAGAGAGGTGGACGAGTGCCGAGGACACGAGGAGAAAATGGAAAGAGGTTCAAGGGTAACTCCTGCTTTGAGTGGCTCGCCCTCAGAATCTTAGTGCTGAGCATGGCAGGCAAAAAACACTCCAGGTCTCCTTGATCTTCAGAGTTTGGCCTCAGAGCACTCCTGTGTGGCCGCGGCAGTCCAGGCAGTGGAGATGCTACTGGAGGTCAGAGCTGGTGGGAATCCCTGATGGCTACTGTGAACTGCCCGATGCTGAGACTGGTGAGGCGTTGCGTAGAGGGGCGGGCAGTGGCCTACTGGAGTCTTGGCCACCATTCTAGCAGTCAGCCACGTAGAACACGTGCTCAGCTGTTTGGTTCCCAGAAGGAAGGAAAATAAGGCCCCAGGGAGGAAGTGACTTGGCTGTGGTCTCCTTTCACTTCCCCCCATTCTAGGTCTGTTTTCAGGGGACTCTATCTGATCTACGATTTCCCATAAATCCAGTGCCACAGACGGTCCCCAGTAGGGAACATCTGAGGTCCTAAGGACCTCTCTCCTGGAATCCCTTTCATTGGGTCCTGTACAGGACAAATGGAGGACTTGAACCAGTGTTCCTGTGGCCTGGGCACCCTCCTGTGTGCACTGTAGGAGCCCCCGATCCTGACAGAACAGCCAGGAGAAAGAAGGAGGAACAGGGGAGATGATGAGTAATCAGGACAAGAGCCACCTGGACAGGCAGGTGGTGGCCTTGGGAAGGCTCTCACACTCCTAGCATTAATGCCATCATGATGCTAACAGTAACCATGGTAGTGTGCCTTTCTTTTACTGAATACTGACTATGTGTTGAGAGTTCTGGATCCTCACTACTCAAAGTGGTTCACACATCACCTGGCAACACCCGACAAGTTAGGAATGCAGACTCCCAGGCCCTACCCTGGACCTGCTGAATTAGAATCTACGTTGTAAAGCAATCCTCATGATTTCAGTGTGTATTAAAGTTGGAGAAGCCCTGCTCTTTACATGTCCCCTTCTTTAATCCTTGTGATCATGTGAGGAGGACTCTTTCATCCCTATTTTTCAGATGGGGAGACCAAGGGTTCAGAGAGGTTAGGTTACCTCCCCACGATGACACAACCTGTAAAGGACCAGATCGGGGTCAGCACAGAGCTGCTCTCTCCTCAGACTAAGCACCTAGGATTGGGCCGACGGCTGCCCTCTGGGACATCCTGGCCTCAGCCCTGTCATTGAGATTTAGGTTCATTTTAAAAGGGATTTTGGGAGGCTCCCGCTGAGTATAGTCTCAGACCAACAGATGTTAGAGGCACCCTGGCCTCTGCTGTCTCCAGGATCTGAGACATGTCTAAACCTAGGGTCATGTCCAAGCCTGTCAGGGTCACCCTGGGGGGTGGGGGAGGGGGCACACAGGCACCTGGCCCAGCCTGCAACCCTGGGTCCAGGCCAGGAGCAGATGGCCAGCAGAGGGAGTGTTGAGAGAGCAGCTGACCCTCCTCCACTCAGGACAAATGCAGCAATCTGAGGCAGCTTGGTTTGTTGCTTTGCTTGCCCAAGTGTGTACGCGATATCACTCAAGTGAGCATGCGCGCAGTCTGACAGCTAGAAAATTCCAGAAAGAAGGCAGTAGAAACTACACAGAGAAAAGTAATTCCATTTGGAGGCTCATGGGGGCCGGGGAATGGGAAAGGGGGATCATCAAGGTGGTACAGTATAAAGTAAGCTGTCTTCTCAGTTCTGGTAAGTCGCTCCTATCCCCAGGCCTCAGTTTCCCCATCGGCAAAATCTAAGGGCTGGGGGAGTACTCCATCATCCTAATAATTCCTTTCAGCGCTGATTTTCTTTCATTCAAATGAATGAATTATTTCCCATAGATCAATGCCACGGACAAACGCGTCAGACAGCCCCTGGTAGGGAGGGAATGTTGGAGGTCCTCAGGACCTCCAGGTGCAGCCTGACCTGAGGGCGGGCGCCCCCTTCTGGCAGCGCAAAGCCTCGCCAGGCAGAGCTTGTAGGTCAGAGAAGAGCTGGGGATCCTGGAGGGGTAGGGAGGCCTCTGGCTGGTGGGAGGAGCAGCCCGGCTCTAGGAGGCCGGAAAAAAATGGGGGGAGCTGGCAGTGGTGAGAGGAGAGGGCCTATAGGAAACACGGATGAAGAGGCTGAGAAAGTCCTGGCGAGAACCTACCTTGAAAGAACTGTCTGTACAAAGCGTCAGCGAGTACACGCGCGCGCACCCCACGCGACGGACTCTCGTGCTTCCTCTCCCGCGCCCCTCCGCAGCCAGCCCGTCCCGGCGGGTGTGGCATGACACACGTGCAGTGCCCGGTGTCCAGGCATCCAGGGTGCCCCGCGGGGCTCGCCCTGCCTCCCCCTCCCCCAGGCCCCAGGTCTCCGTAACCCAGAACCGCCTTGGTCCGTGCCTGGGACAGACGCGTGCAGACGCAGACGAGAGCCCCAGGTCTTCTTTCCTGAGAGGGAGGGACCAAAACATCCTCTGGGCGCTGAGGATTCAGAGGCCTTCAGTGTTGTGGCTGGTTTCCGTTTCTGGGCCAGGAGATGAAGTAGGGGCTGTTTTTTCCGTTTTTGGCTCTTTGTGACCCCCTCCGTTGCTCCCCTCCCCCAGCCTTAGTGACCTTCCTGCTTTGGGCCCAAGCTCAATACTCTTGGCTTCAGAGAAGGGAGTTCAGGGGCCCAGGTACGAGGGAGGGCTCCCTCTCCCTGCCCTCCTGCGTAAGCTCAGGAAGGCTAATTAACCCAACCCCACAGCCAGGGCCGGCCTGCTGCAGGTTGTGCTGGGCCTGGGACGGGCATTTGTGAGAAGAGGACCGTGAGAGACCGAGGTAGGAGGCAGGGGTATTCTGGAGGAATATGGCAGCCCTCCTCCCTGGGGCCAGGAGAAGGACTGGGAGAGGAGAAGTGTCTCCTAAAGACAGCGCTGCTGGGGCCTCTGTCCCCGAGGGAGTCTTTCCTTCCAGGAACTGGAATCCCAGCCAGGCGAGGAACTTCAGGGAAGAGGAGCAGGGAACTGCCGCCTTTGGGAAGGGGAACAAAACTCATGTCTCCTGAGCAACTGTTATATGCCAAGCCCCGTTCAGGCACTTAATGTTCCCAATAACACGGAAGATTATAGAAGGGTTATCTATGGGATTAGGTGAGGACACAGGCTGGGAGAGGTTACAGAGGTCACATGAAGGCAGCCGGAATCCGAGTCTTCTAGAATAAAGGCCCGGCTCAGGAACCTGGGAATGGGGTGGGGAATAGGGTGCAGAGGCAGACGTTAATAACAACCGCGATACTGAGAACTGCAGGAAGACCTTAGAAATCATCTCTAGCATCTTCATTTTCCAGAGGAGGAAACCGTCCCCTGGAGGTGACGTTGCTTTACCAGAGTCTTGCTGCAGTCGCCCTGTCCCTCTCCCCACCCCCAGGGCCCACGCACAGAAGCAGATGCTCCACTCCAGGGCCAGGGGAGGCTGTGCAGTCTGGCCCCTCCTCTGGGAAGGGAGCTCTGTGGTCTGGGAGGAAGTGAGGGGGGCAATTTCTAGACGACCCCTTCTGTGTGCCTGAGACAGTCCATGGGCCGAACCCACAGCCCCGGCTTTTCTGTCGTCCAGATGTGGGCCTCCAGCCCTGCCCAGTCCCTTCTCTGCTCCGGCCGTGCCCGGAGTCCTTGGAGCCAGCGTGGTGGGCCATCGGGCTTGACACACGGACAACTAAGTGGTTGGCGGACCCCCGTCCCCATGGCAGGGGGCTCAGGCACAAGGCGGGGCCTCGGAGCCACTCCCGCCACTCTGCCGACAGTCGCCTTTGTTCTTCCCTCTCCACAGGCAAAGAACAGAAGGAGACCAACATCGAGTCCATGAAAATGGAGGCAAGTGTTTTCCTCAACCCCCAGGGGCTCTGTGGATCCTGATTCTAGGAGAAGAAAGTCACCGCTCTGACCAGCGTGGCGAGTGTGTGTGAGGGGAGCCTGAGGTGGCCCCTGTCCCCCTTCTTTATACATCCCTCTGTGAGGAGGAGAGGAAGTGGGTGTGGAGGTTGGCAGTCCCCCAAGGCAGCCATCTGGTCCCCCTCCCAGACCAAGCACGTCCCCTCCTGGTTTTTGTCCATGTCCCCCCCCGCCCCCCCAATGGCTCACTTCTCCAGCCCAGACAGGAGCTTGCTCAGCACGCGCAGGGATGACCAGGGGTCAGAGCTCCTGGGTTCCGGTTGAGGTGGGCGCCTCCTCAGTTTCCCCTCCAGGAGGAACGAACCCTGCAGTGGGGCCGTCAGTGCCCATCTTAATGCCGGTCTCTCTGTCGTCTCTGTCCTAGGGCTCCCGGGGCCGGCTTCGGGGTGGCTTGGGCTGGGAGTCCAGCCTCCGCCAGCGGCCCATGCCGCGGCTCACCTTCCAGGCGGGGGACCCCTACTACATCAGCAAGCGCAAGCGGGACGAGTGGCTGGCACGCTGGAAAAGGGAGGTGAGGTGCCTTCTGGCCTGGGCCCCAGCCAGCCCCACAGTATCGGAAGACCAGAAGTTAGCTTCAGCCCCACTCGGAGGCTATCGTCAGGCCCTGGCTGAGCCTAAGTTTCCCATTCAGGTTAACCTCTCATGCTGCTAATCCCCAGGCAGCGACTGGTTCCTTTGTTCTTCCAACAAATATTTATTGAACACTTCTTGTGTATCAGGCAGTATATTAGGCTCTGTGCCTAGATGATTCTTGTCCTCACGGACTTGACATCCTGATGGGGCGAATGTCCAAAACCAAGTAAATGGGCTGAAATTGAGGATAAGAGAGGCCCGCTCTGGGTTGTGTGGTCCGGAGAGGCTTCTCGAAGGAAGTGGCATTTAAGTTGAGTCCTGAAGGAATGGAAGAGCCGGCTGTGAAGCAGGTGAGAGAGAATGTTCTAGGCAGAGGAAACAGCACAAGCAAGGCCCTGACTTGTTTGGCAAAATGAAAGACCTGTATGCTCAGAGTGAAATGAGCAAGGGAGAAAGTGGGACCAAACAAGCCTGGGAGATCAGAAGGGGCCAGCCACACAGGGCCTTGCAAGTCCTGAGTACGCTGGGAAGCCATCGAAGGGCTCCGTACAGAGCAATGAGTTGATGTAGATTAAAGGGGCAGCAGTGGAGACCGAGGACAGATGCAGGATATATGTTGATAGAATCTGTAGGGTTTGCTGGCGGATGAGAGGGGTAGAGAAGGGGAGGGAGCAGAAGGCTCAAGGAAGACCCCCAGGACACCCAGTGATGGTTGTGTCATTTTCTTGGATGGGGAAGACTAGCGAGGAACAGGTTTGGGATGTGTGGGAATCACGAGTTCCAGCTGGGATGCTCTGAAGTGCCTGGGACCTGGAAGGAGGGAGGGTGTGGGTTGCTCGCACAGAGGTGAGAGGGGCATCCGGAGCAGAACCATTTACATCTGTGGAAACTGATGAGCTCACCTGGAGGGTGGGGCCAGGGACCAAGTCCCGGGATTGCATCCCCAGGAACCCCAACATTTAAGGGTTTTGTAGAGAGGAAGGGTGGCGGGCAGCAGGGACTGAGAAGGGGCCTGGGAGGAAGCCAAGAGCAGGCGAGTGGGGTCTGAGAGAGAAGGAGGTTTTCTGGTGCGAGATGTCTGGCTGCCCAGCCCTGTGGAAGCTGCATTTGTTGAGACGTACCCATTGCATCCGACGAAGTGGAGATAGCTGATGACTTTTTTAAGAGAAGCTTCTGTGGGGGTCGTGAGGTGGGTGGGAGCCAACCCCTGGGGGTGGGGGAGTGTCAGCAGCGAGAGGAGGGCGTGCTGTGGAGACCGAAAAACCAAGGGAAGAAGGGTCCACCCAGGCATGACTGGCGGCTGCTCCGCAGTCGGAATTCTGGGAGAAGGCGTGTCGGCCAGCTGCTCCGGGAAGAGAGGGGAAACGCAGTGAATTTCCACCACCTGGGGCACTTCACTCTCACTCTCCCTGGTCTTTACCCGGGCCTACAAAGGAAGGTAGTATCCTGTTACACGGTGTGAGAGTCTGCTCTAGAGAAAGTTCAAAACAAGGTGGGGATTTGGCAACTCGATTGTTTCCAGTTCCTCCTGGATCCAGGAAGGCAGGGATTATGCTCCTAGAAGAGTTTGGAAAAGGGGCAGCCAGTCCAAGTCTGGAGAAGAGAGGGACTTGACCTTGAGCGTTAAGTGTGGTCTTTGGGATGGAAATTGAGAACTGGGACTATTCTTTCCATCCAGTCAGTGGCCCCATTCCTGGACCCCTGGAACCAGGGGCGGGGCTTGCCTTCTTAATCCCTTGTTATGCATGGTGCTTTCTTTGCCCTGCCTTAGCCCTGGGGTGCCGAAGCTTAGACTTAATAAGTGTTAGACCTGCAAGAGCTTCTAGAAATTCGGTGGTCCTCAAACCCTTCCCGCTTGAAGAAGCAGTATGGAGTCCTGTCCTCAGTTGCAATGGAAAAGGAGATCTTTTCTCAACTTGCGGGGAAAATTAAGATGATAGGTACATTCTCTCATTTTAAGTTTTCTACTAAAATTTAAAAAGACTCATGAACCTCTTGAACACCCACAGAGGTAGAAAGAGTAGTATAATGAGCCCCCATGAACAGATCACGGAGCTTAAATATTCATCAGAAGCTTTTCTAAAACAATCTTAACCCTTCGGTATTTGCTTCCCCACCCCCAATGAATATTAACATAAAAACGTGAAGGGTTGATTTAATTTAAAATATTTTACGAGGAAGACCAGGTGCTATAGGCGTAAAAAAAAAAACTAAAAAATAAGGGATTGTAAACTGACAAGGTCCTTGTAATCTGTGAGGTCAACCAAGGTTGCTTCATCTAAAACATTTGAAATAAATAAAAAATAAAATAGGTATGTGCAACTTGAGATGTACAGACCTACAAACAAAATATATTTTCTGCTAGTAGGATTGTTCCTTTTTCACATGATATAACCAATGATGTCTGTAAAGAATTCCATAGCTTGCAGCGCAAGTGTTAGAACTGTTGAACCCCTCATTTTCAGGTGAGGGGTCTGGGACTGCAGAGTTACCCGCTGGCCACAAGCTCACGCAGCGCACAGGGAGTGGGGGCTGGAATGGGATCAGAGCTCAGGCTTCCTACTGCCATGTGGGGCCTGGTCCCAAAGACCACACTTACCCCTCTGGAGCTCTGCCGGGTGGGTGGCTAGGGGAGGGCTAGCTGCAGGTAACAAGGATGTTTGCGAAAAAGAGGTACCTTTCAAGATTCCCAAGTCCCCCTCACACCAAAGAGTTTTCACTGTGGCCCGTTTTCTAGGTGACTTAACCAAGGATAAAGAAATTCTTCCTCCCATCACAATCTCATCTTGGTTCTCTGGCATTTGATCCTTTCTTCTGAGATTCTTCCCCATTTCTTCCAACTGCATCTCCTCAGCATCCTCCTCTGTCTCTCAACTGCAGCGCCCCCAGATCTCTGCCCCCACTTTCTGCCTGTCTCGAACCCCTTTCCACTTCTGTGCTCTCTTAGATCCTATGACCTGCCCTCCTCCCCAAAATGGCCTCTCCCCTCCTGCTGTTTCCCAGGCTTTGTCCTTGAAGGTCCAGCCAGCATTCCCTGACCTTGGCATGAGACACCTGCTTTTTAAAAGTTCCTGCAAGACACCATCACTGAACTGACACCCGGAAGCCTAGAGGACTCTTAGTTGTCCTGGGATAGGCTGAGGGCTTGGGGTACCTCAGGAAGAGCACCGCCCCAACAGGTCATCCATACACCAGCAAGAGGTGGCTTTTAGCTTTTGGAGGATGAACTGGAACTTAGGGAAGGGGGAGGAAGGGCATTGCAGGAAGATGTGTGCAGCACGTGCATTGGTTCCGAGGCAGAACACGGTACGGCCTTTTCAGGAATGGAAGTTCATGGAGGCGGAGCACAGGGAACAGGGGGCTGAGAGCAGCCGGAAGGTGGCTGGGCAGTTAGGTGAGGCCAAGGCAGGGTCTAAGGGCTTTTGTGCCCTGCTGTGGGGCTCCCGCCAGACCCTAGTCTGCGCCTGCCTCTTCCCTGGTCCACACACCCCAGCTGTGGCTGCCTTCCTCCGGAACTTTCTCAGTTTAATTTCCTTCTCCCATGATCACCCTTGTCAGTCAGTCCACAGTTACTGAGGGAGACCTGTTCTTTACTTTTCTGTCTATCCAAGATAACCTGCCTCCCCAGGCTTTCCTACCTCACCACTCCCCAAAGTTTAAGACTTAGAACGTCACAAAACAAAGGAATCTAGACTTTAAGTGGTGAACACACAATTGACTATGCAGCGGTCATAGCATGGTACCCTGAAAATGTATATTTTATTAACCAGCGTCACCCCCAACATATTCCATTTTTAAAAAAGAATATCCCCAAATGAATGAAATTTAAAGTCGGCGGATGAGGAAAATGGAGCATTTCTCCCTTCCCGGAGGCAGCGTGAGAATTCCTGCTACAGCTGGGAAGCTGTTGTCTCCTGCCCCAGCTCCCTCCCGTCCCCTGCGCAGCCTCCGTACTAATCCTTTTAATGATTAAGCTCTGCTGTAATCATGACCAGGTTCTGCTGCAGCACCTACAGCGGATCCCTAGCCCCTCCCGTGTCACGTCAGAGATCCCCTGGCTGTTTCCCAAGGCTGCAACCGTCACTGTGACCACAATCACCCCTCTCCACTTCACTTCCATTTTCTAATACGAGGGACCAGTCTCCCCCTTTCTACTTGTCATGTTCCTTCCTTTCACCTCACTTTCATTCATGCTCTGCTCGTCCCTATCCAGTCTTCCGGCTGAGGCCAAGAGCTATTGCCTCCTCCAGGAAGCCTCCAGGATTTCTCTCGCCTGCACTGACCTCTTCCCTTCTCTGTACCCCTGTAGCCCTTACCGATTATATTGTTGGATTTAGCACTCAGTTTCACGGAGTATGTGTCACTATTTTTTATGTGTTAAACATCTCTTCCTCCATTGTGTCTGACCTGGTATGGGGCAGGGAGAACAGGCTTAAGGAATACCTGTTGGTTGGCTGAGCATTTGGGAGGTTGGCGAATATGGGACCCCTTCTCAGGGAGCTTGGCCCTTGGATTTCCATCTTGAGGGCCCAAGCCCTTGGCTCCCGGGAGGTGCCGACAAGTGTACCTGGAGGAAAACATGTGTAGGCAGGCTCCCACGGGTGACGTGCACCCGACTCTCTTCTACCCTGCGCCCCTGCGTTCCCCTGGGCCTTCACGGGGAGAGGCTTAGGGCGCAGGTGAGGCAGCTGCCCTTCCCTAAGGAAGGCAAGTCCTGGGCTCCTCTTTTTACTAATGATCAGAACAAAAGGACCCAAGGGAGTTCTCTGGGTCTGGGCAGGGCTTCTCACATGTGTTCCTTCAACGGTCCTGGACCCTGTGAGGCAGAGGGGTGCAGCTGGAGCGGTTACCCAGCCACAGGGGCTGCGGACTGCGTTTGCGTCATGGCCGTTTTTAGACTCAGCTATAGCCCGGTGATGTTATGGCTCTCTCGGTGATCTCTTCCCCCCAACCAGATTCTAAATTACTTTAGGGCAAGGATACCAGGTCCTGTGGATCTAGATCTGGTGTCTTTGCTGGTTCCCAACCTGAAGAGAGGGACTCATACATCCTTACACTTATTAGATACTTAACGCATATTAAATAGTGATGATAACAAATACTCTGTGGTCCAAATGTCATAGTCTCTCCTCCCCTTCCTCCCCCACAAACACTGTCCCACCTTCCCTCCCTGCAGGCTGCCCAGCAGTTAACAATGCTTCACATTCCTGAAGAGAAGGGTGCCTTTGGAGGTGAGTGCAATGCTGACTCAGCCTCTTCACCACACCTTAGGCATCACTAAACCTCCCCAAGCTCAGGCCCTACAGCTAGTGTGGCTGGACTTGGCTGGACTCTGCTCTCCCAGGCCTGTCTTATCTCCATGAGCGCAGCACTCACCAGTTTGTTTTCTGCCTCTACTCACCCAGCAGGCACTCTGAGCACTGCCGCCCCCAAGGCTGGCATTCGAAGGACTAGGTAAAGGTTTGCTGAATGAATGAGTAACTCTAATCTCAGAGTTTGGGGGGTTAATAAGGTAATACATAACATTTAAAGTTTCTAGTACAGGCCTAGCATGTGATAGGATCCCAATTATTTTTTTAAAAATGATTTTAAATTACATAAGTTTTACACAGATACATTCTTATTGTGAAAACCCCTCCTCCCTCTTTTTAATTCCTCCACCAGAGGTACTGATGCTATCAGTTTGGGGTATATATGACACTTTTTTTTTTTTCTATCCATCTATGTGTGTATGTAAATATGTAATTTTGCTTCATGGTTGCTTTTATTTTATTTTTTTAATTTTTCTTTTTTTTATTTAAGTGGAACCACACCATAGTTTCATTGACAGCTTGGTTTTTTCACTTATAGTGGGGCTGGGCAACCTAGCTGCATAATGACCGTTACATATGGATTACTGTGATTTTATTTGGTGGGCGTTTGCGTTGTTTACAGTATTTTACAGCATAAGCATTACAGCAGTGAACATCCTTGATCTTGCCTCTCTGTGCATCTGTGTTTCTCTAGAAAGAGGCATGCTGGGTTGGAGGGAACGTGTATTTTGCATTTCATAAAATCTGCCAAATTGCCCTCCAAAAAGGGCAGCGCCAATTTATGCTCCCATAAACGATATGAGAAGACTCCCACCTTTGCCAGCATCAATATTTTGCTAATCTAATGGGTGGGAAAACGGTATCTTGTTATGAATTTAATTGGCATTTCCCAGATAATAAGTGAGGTTGGACATCTTTTCATATGTTTATGGGCCATTTGCGCTGCTGCTGCTTCTGTGAGCTGAGCAAATGTTGCTTCTTCTTGCTTTATAACCCTGCAGTCTCAACAGACTGTGCTTCCTGTCTGCCCTGGGAAGGACAGCCTGTTGATGTCCAGAGGGTCATCGCCTGCTGCACCGTATTCCATTTAATAAGCCATCACTATGCACCTACTAAGTAGGGGGCATCGGCTGGGGGCTTCACAATGGATGAATGAAGTGTGGGCTCCTGGGTGTTAGTACAGGAGGCATGAGAAACAGCAACCCGAAGTAGGCAATTAAGGACTAAAACCAAATTATTAGCAAAGGATGTAGATAACAGTTTGGGGGTATTCAGACCAGCAGACATTCACCATATATAAACTAATGAAAACCTGAACGTTTGCACGGTGGCTTCAAAAATAACATCGGCCTTCAAAGAGATGCCATTTGGAGAGGCATGACAAGGATACTTTACCAAAAGGCTAAACACGTTTTAAAGATATTCCTGTGACAGCCCGTAATCAGTAGTGACTTCCAGGGCTGCTGGCCTTTCGGGTAGGCTGTGAAATTGTCATCACAGAGGCTCCACATTGTCTCATAAGTGGACAGACTGTTTGCACACTAGAGAGAAAAAGCTCTTAGAACAGCCCCCACTTTTTAGTGGTAAGAAAGCAAGCGTTGGGGAGGGAGGGCCATAGTAATCTGTCCAGGGTCCGGCAGCTGGCCACAGCAAAGCGGGAACTAAGCCAAGGGGAAGGACTTTACTGAGCACCTGCTGCATACCAGACAGTGTGCCAAGAGCACTAACTTCCACCACAATCCTGAAACAATGATAAAGTTAATTCATCTTTTGGGACCCAAGAAATGGAGGCCACCCCAGTGGCCTGGCCCATGTCACAAATCCAAGCCTAAGTCAGCCCAAACATACAGGAAACACATGTAAAGGAAACTTAACATACACCAATCGCCATCCTCCAACTCAGCTTTGGCTAGCTTACCTTACTCTAGAAAATAAGACCTGCTAGCCTTATCAGGAAGTCCCCAATGTCTTGGCCCACCCTGCGCTGTGTCCACACTGCCCCTCTAACGCTCTGTAAAACGCTCTTGCCCAAAATCCCTTGGGAAGAATGTCCCACTGCTTGTGAGGCATGAACTATCCCCGATGCATGGACTGTTCTCCCTTGAATAAAGGCCATCAAACTCATTACTAAATTGTATTATTCTTGTCCTTTGACAGAGAGATATGATCCACAATTACTATAAGAACTCTTTTTATCCCCATTTAACTATTAGGAAACTAAGATTCCCCGAGGTTAGTAGGTTAGAGCCACCTGGATATTCTTGCAGAGAGGTTGCATTGGGCAAAGCTGGGCTCCAGATCTCATGCTGCTTCTGTTTTGCACCCCAAATGACTCAACTAGAACCGAGTCTCCCTGGTGTTCAGTCTTGGCTTCTCCTGAGACGGAAGTACGGGGTCAGAAGTAGGGATGGAGCTGGCCCAGCCTTCCAGCCAGCTGCCTCCTCGCCCCACTCAGCAGCTGAAGGTGTGTAGGCCACTCCGCCTTTGCCAGGTGTGGGTCCTTCAAAGCCCTCAGGGCCCGTCCCCTCGTCGCACTCATTTGGTCCTGAGCCGTTGCCCTTGGATTGCTGTTTTCTCGTGATCGTATGTCTGACACTGTGAGATTGGATTAAAAGAATGCTGGAAGGAGCTTCGGGGCCTGGGTTCTGGTCTCAGCTTCCGCCCTTGATCAGTCTTGAGGAGGCCTTTCTCCTTGCTGCACTTCAGTCTCCTCATTTGTAATGTGACAAAAATAGCCTAGATGACCCCAGAAATTCACGAATTTCATAATTTGGGGGTGGGGGAGGACTGTCGTATCCTATACCACCTTGTCCATAAATTCCAAGTTAAATATTTGAGTGAATTCTCTGACCTAGAGTTACAAACATAAAGCATCCTGTTAAGGCTTCTTAAAAAAAAAGGCTTTTATAAAAGTCACGTTCGGTGCTGGCGTATAGCATTCCTTTCCTCTTTGCTGCTGTCCTCATTTCCTCCTCTGTCTTTTTGTGCCTGGATCAGAAAGGTGGGACACGATGCTCATCTTTAGACACTAGGCCTCAGCCTGAGGGGGGCTAGAATTCACACTAAAAGAGGCGGTGTTGCAAAGTGCGCCCACCCGCCCTCCGACACACACACACACAGCTTCCTGCAGCATTGCCTCAGCTCAGGAATTTACATCCCTGCTTCTGGCTTTGGTCACCATCTACCTAGATCTGCCCCTTGCTGCTCTTTTTTTTTTTCCTCCCATTAATCACACATCATTCATTCATTCATTATTCAGAGTTGTTGAACCTTAACTGAGCAAATACTGTGGGTTCAGATTTTAAGATAACACCCAAACTGTCTGGTACCTACTCATTATAACGCTTTCTAGACACGAAAGAAACAAACTTAAAGTCAGAATCCCACCGTGGGCCGCTGCCTAGTCCTGCCCCAGGACCTCGGGAAGGCTTGCCAAAGAAGAGACATTGTGCAGGCCCCCCCCCCACCCCCAGAACAGGAGCCTGCCTGACAGAGACAGTGGGGAAGGGCCTTCAGTGGGATCCTAAGGTAGGCAGCCCAAGAAATCTGGGAGTTTGGAGTCTAGAGTGTCTCAAGATTTCTTGCATATTTAGTTCAACTTATAGAAGCATTCTCATAGCACTTTCTAAGAGGCGGACAATGGAAGAGATTTAATGGTGATGTTTTCTCTGCTTCATTTTGAAGACCAGACCATTTGTGGAGGAGGCCCCGGGGATGGTCAAGCATGGGGTGGTCGGCTGGACTCTGTGACTCTATTAAGGAGCCGATACTCTAGATGCGGGAGTTCACAGACTTGAATTCAGTTCTTACAGAATATACATAGCACTGTGCTGCGGCTGGAGGAGACACTTGGATACTTGTGCGGAGGCACACCCCACCTAGTGGAGGAGGGGCAGTGCGCCGTGTCCACCGTAAGAGCCTCATTTCAGGTGAAGCATGGGGCTCGTTCTGTGCGTCCGTCACCGAGAATCTGGTGAACATTAAGGAGGGCCAGAGAATTTGGGGGGGACTCCTGGAAAGCTTCCTAGAGGAGGCGTCCTTTGAGAATTTCAATAGGGATACATGAGGAAGGCATTTCAGGGAAAGGAACCACTGAGGGCAAAGAGAAGGCGCATGAAACCTCTCGGTGGTTTAGGGAACAGCAAACGATCTGGTAACTAGGGCATGGGGGCTGGGGAGGAAGTGTAAGAAGAGATAAAACTACAAAGGACCATGGTCAGATCATCAAAGGCCTTCCTGTCAGTGAGAAGTTTAGGCTTGGTGGTGCCGGAGGGAGCGGGAATGTGAGAGCACTGGACGTGTATTTTAGGATAACCCCGGCAGCATTGTAAGGGGCCTGGGCAGGGGAAGTGTAGAAGCAGGACAAGTTAGCAGGGCATTAAATTTGGCTTTGCTGAGGGCCCAGGTCACGGGAGGCAGGCTTGGTGTAATGGATAGAACTTGCCCCTGGTTGGAGGGAAGGGAGGAACCTGCCTCGTGTTTGGGGAATGGGGGAGGGTGTCATCACCTGAGCTAGAGAATCCCGGAGGAAAGAGCAGGAAGGTGTGTGGACCTGCCATTTTCTTAAGGCTGTATCTTGATGAATTCAAGCTTTTCATTTTAATAAAGTCCAATTTATGCATTTTTAAAATTGTATTGGTTAGCGTGTGCGCACACATGTGCAGAAGAATCTCTGCCTACCCCAAGGTTATGAAGATGTTCTCTTAGGAGAGGGCGGACTTTCGAGTTAGGCTTTGGACAAGCTGCTTTGGAGAAGCCAGAGGGTGGCTGTCCAGGGAGGAGGTTAGCAGGCTGCTCAGAAGGTGGGTCTGGACCCAGACTCGAGTCGTCCTCGAGGAGGGCGTGTGCTGGCCAGAGAGCAGGAGGCGTCTGAAGCAAGAGAGCAGCCCTGCACTGGGGGGACCAGGACAGGGGGGACAGGGACGCGGGGTGCCTGGGAGCAGCTGGCAGCCAGGACAGACACTGGAAGGAGTTCCAGAACCAATTAGAGGGCCACCAGAGCCCCCTTTTCACCATCTGTAGAGCCCTTTCCAACCTCCAGCAAGTCTCAGTGGCCATCATGGTTCTTCACCTCTCCATTTACACTCTCCCTGCCCACTGTGCGTGTGTGTGTGTGTGTGTGTGTGTGTGTGTGTGAGCGAGCGAGCGAGCGAGCGAGCGAGCGAGAGAGAGAGAAGAGAGAGAGAATTTCACTTTTCCGATTTGCCATTCTTTCACAACCCTTTACAGATGTCATATGACTCTTGCCCTATTCCTCTTTAGTCAATGAATGGTGGGCAGTGTCTTTTAATTTTTCACTTCCAGCTCCGATGGAGTAACCAAAAATAGGGCTAAAACGGTTTACAGTCTCCTGTATATTTGAATCTGAATGCTGTTTGAATGGCAACTTTGTGGGGCAACCCCCCCCATAAAAACTGAAAAACAGAAATTGAGTTGGGCGTACTTTATACATACCAAAGCAGCTATCAGAATTCAGCGTTTCTGAAGGGAGGGTGGGTTTGCGGGATTCTCCTTCAGAATCACTTGACGTGGCACTAAAAAGGCAGGCCCCGTCCTGAACCTACAGGGGGCAGAATCTCTGGGGTGATACTTGAGAAATCTGATTTCCTAGCCAGGTGCCCAGATGATTGTGGGCTTGTGAAGGCTTGAGAACTGCCAAGTTTCTGATGATTCAAAGTAAACCAAATCTGGCACAGAAGAGATTCCCCCAAAGGCGCGTTTATTGTATCACCTACCACCCCGTCACCCACATCGGGGGCCCCACTGCACACTGGGGTACCCTGGGCGTTTTGTTTTCACTTCACTGCCCAGACCCCTCCTCTGCAGTCATTAGGTCAGGAGTTTAGTGAAGGGCCGGCCCAGATCCTTTCTAAAGCTCTCCAGGTGGTTGTAAGGTGCCGTCTTGGTTGAGACTCTGCTCTTACATCTGGAGCCAAGGAAGGACAGGCTCTGAGGCGGGCTGAGCAAAGGGAACCGCTTCCAAACATGGGTGGGGTGAGAGGCCGGAAAGGACTTGGTACAGGAATTCAAATTTTTCCTTTGGGATGGAGATGGTAGGCGTTTCTGCTGCTTTCCGCGGCAGTCAGCAGTTGTTACCACAATGCTAGTCTGCTGGTCTCCTGGGTCTCCTCTTTGGACCCTGAAACTTGAGAGGGTCTGCGTGCCTGAATCTGAATGGTGGTCCCTAAGGCCCCTTCCCGGAGCTGGCAAGGGCAGGGAGGAGAGAGGGGACAGCACTCCAGGCCGATGGGGTTAACTGGGTTCCTTTTGACCCACATCCCCTGCAGGTATGAAGTTAACACTCCTCTCCAGGGTCTGGTTTCTAAAGCAAAGTGACAACCTGACCTGTCCTCAAGCAAACTTGTCAAGAGGTTCTTTCCACCCCTCAAATGTTCAGCCCTCCTGACTTCCTTTGATCTTATCTGTGATATTAAGCAGATATTTGTAGGCCTTTTAGAATGATCCAAAGAAGCTAGGTACTTCCTGAAGGTCTCATCATCAGCTGTGATCCCCTGCTAAGTCAGAGACCTCCTCACAGCCTGTTCCTTCTGTTGATTTCCCTGGTGAGGATCAAGGGAGGTCTGGGGACCTGCAGCACCGCCACCCCCACCCCCACCCCCACCCTTGCTTCCTTTCCAGACCCCGCTCTCTGCTCACTCACAGGGGGAGTGGTGCACGTCAGCAGCTCCGGGCTGGGGGATGAAAGTGAGCCGGAGGGAGAGTGAGGTCTGTGGAGAAGCCTTCCCCGTATGGAGAGGCCCCGTACACAGCTGTAGGGAAAGGCAGGCAGATGGGCGCAGTGAGGGACGAAGTATCAGCGGAAACTCCAGAAGCCTAGGGCAGGTCTGGCAAGTTGGGGCTTCCACGTACACACCGTTAGGAAGTCCACGTACACACTGCGAGGAAGTGTAGTGGTGACTGGGAGAGAATGGGGGAGCGGAGGAATGAGCGGAGGCGGGGAGGAATGAGCGCTGCTGGTGATGGAGGCGGGGAGAGATGAAATTGCGGGGGTGGGGGGGGGTGGGGAGGGGTCAATGGGAAGGTGGCTCCCCGACCCCTCGTTCGCTCTCTGGATCAGAAGAATTTGTCAGAGTGAATCATGCGCCAGGCGCCAGGCAGCTCCTCCTCCCTCACAGATAAGCGGACAGCTGTGCTTGTGCTTCTCATCCTCCCTTCATCTGCCAGGAAGCAGATGCCATTGCAGATACCCCCCCACCCCCTCGAGATATGGCCACTCCTGTCTGGGAAGCCTGGGAGGTCACACCATTTCTAGTTCACCCTCTCTTCCTCCCTTGAGTCGTCTTGCCTTTGCAGATCCCAGCCTCCCCAAATTTCCTTGAGCACACGGAGAAAGCTGCTAGACCACATCATTTCCCATCTAATTGCACGCTGTCTTGAGTGAGGGCTGCGGTTCCACGTGCGGTGGGTCTTGGGCACACAACTAGGCTGTGAGCAACAGAAGGGTGGAGGCTCACCTCCACCACGTCCTCCGCCTCCTCCGTGTCCTCCCCTGGCCTGGCTCTCACAGGGGCTCAGACCAGGGAGTCTTCTGGACCCTAGCGTTTAGCTGTGTTTCAGGCGGGCTCAGAGATGGGCTCTAGGATAGAGCACAGCCTCCTGGAGTGGGGGTGGGGTCCCCCTGCCCCATGGCATTTGCCTAAATGCTCTGGCTCTCCTGGGCCCATGTTTGGGAGGATGGCACAGAGCCCAGCCAGGCCAGCACACTGCAGGTTGCCATGGTGACCCTTTGGCTTTCCCCCTGAAGGAGGATGGATTTCTCTTTCAGTCCAAATCATCTGCCTGGGCTGCCTCCATTCTATACATGCTGGGAACAAGACTGCCCAGCCTCCCTACCTTCCACTTTCTGCCACAGGGGACAGGTTGTTGAGAGGCTCCGTTTTAAATCACAATCCAGTATCACACAATAGCATGTTGTGGCTTGAATGGCGAGCAGGAGGGGAAGGCCCAGGAGAGATGGGGCCTTACCTTTGACATGTGTCCTGGGAGGGTGTCCCTCTGCATCTCCTTCTGCCTACCCCCTCGCCTCCAGCCCACTTCTTCAATTAATGGCTCCGATCCTTTGGGTGGGCTCGATCCCTTTAGGCCTCAGTTTCCCCATTTGTAACAGGGGCAGCCAGGGCCATTAGTGGTTTCCATACATGGCTAATTTTATTAGATTTTTGGGCCCTCCCCCAAGCCTGCTGATCTCCATAGGAAGGCCCAGGAATCTGTATTTTTTAAAACCTCTTTAGGTGATCCTGATACAATCAAACCTGAGTTTGGGATTCTCCTGGCAAGATGATCTGTGAGGCTCTTGTGAAAAGAAAAGGAAACTGCCCTGTGCTGGGGACTGACTGGCCTCTCTGGGTTCCCAGGAGCTTCTGAAGAGTCCCTTGCAGGTTACTCTTGTCAGGAAGCGGGTGTTTCCTGGTCATGCTGGCCAAGCCAAGACCAGGCCCCACCTTTCCCCCACAGGAGAAGCCAGGAGAGAGAGAATGACAGGAAGGGGGGACGTTGCCATAACAACAAGCTCTAGGGAGAGGCCTCCCTTCCAGGGGCTGGTACTTCACCCCAGTCATGGTGGTTTCCATGGAAATGGGTTACTGAGGGACAGGGGAAACACTTGCCCCACTTAGAGCATTAGTCAGGAGCTGCCAGAAGGCAGAACATCTCTAGGTGGGAGCCTTGGACCCCTGTCAACTTTGAGTCCCTCCCGTCACCATGGCCTCTGCTCCCCAGGCGCAGGTCTGACACTTTCTCCCTGCTTAGTTGCTCTCTCTGCGACTGGTCTCCCTAGCAACAAGTCCTGCTAACTCCTTGCTGTTGGCTCCATGGCTATTTTTAGCTTCATTGCCAGCAGCCCAGTCCTGGTCATTTGCTTGCAACCTCCATGTAGACTACAGGGGAATAGGAAAACAAAGATCCCCACCTCTTTGGGGGGGCCCTAGGCCTGGACATCTTAGCCCCTTTAGAAATTTGCTAGGGGAAAATATCTGTCCCCAGCCCAGAACTTGGGTGGTGGATCCCAGATGAGGCTCCTGAGACAATGCTGACTTCATTGAGTTCAGCAAACCTTGTTTTAATCCTTCACGATGCGCAAAGCGCTCTGGTCCACCTTGCTCCCGTATGAAGCTGAGTGAGACGCAGTCTCTGCCCTCTAGGAATTTTTAATCTCAGGGAAGAGGAAAAGGAGCACACCATCACCTTAGCACAGGCAAAGACCGGCTGGAGTACAGCGTGCTATGGGAGTATGGAGGGGAGGAGGGGCAGGGTAGTTTTTCAGTGGGGGAAGATAAGTAAGGGGGAGGGGCCAGAGCAGCGCTGTCTCGTAGAACTTTCTGCAAGGATAGAAATGTTCTAAAGTCTGTGGCATCCAGGGGCCCCCAAGCCCCAACTCCTGGACCCTTGGAATGTGGCCAGTGCAACCGAAGACTGAATTGTTATTTTTATTCCATTTAAATAGCAAATACAGTACATGCAGGACAGTTTGGGTCAAGAGAAGCCTTCGTGGTGGAGGTAGCTGGTGGACGGGACCAAAGGATAGGTAGGATTCGAAGGGGAGGGGCAGGAAAAGCATGCGCAAAGGCACAAGAAAACACATCGTTGGGGAATAGCGAGTGGGTGGGTGGAGTGTAGGCCGTCTGACGCAAGTGCTGCAGATTGTGGAGGCCTTGCGTGCCACGCAGCGCGCTGATGTAATCAGCAGGCAGTCTGAGGGCTAGTGCGTAGCACCGAAGCTGCCAAGCTGTAGGTGGGAGAATGACAGGATCAGAATAGACACCCGGATGTCCTCATACAACAGCCTTTTGCCTGGATAAAGTCTCCCTGGCCTTGAGGTCAGTGGAAACGTTTGTGTGGCAGAAAATATGCAGTGTCTTCCCAATGTGTGGCTTTACGGATGACTTCTAGGGATGGTGGCTCCTCTGATTGGAATAAAGGGACTCAAGCGGTACATGTTAAAACCAATTACACGTGTGTGGCATTCCCACTTGGACCTGTGGGAAGTATTGCCCTTCGGCGGGGTACGTGGTCTAGTGTCTCATCCCAGTTCTGTGAGCTGGAAAGTCAAATTAATGGCATTTCTTGTGATCATACTCTTCAGAGACACAGGAGGGTGACGTATACCAGGATGTCAAGTTTACCAACTTATTACAGGGCTTGTCTTTGCTACACAGATCCTCGGAGTTGCCCTGCTGTTTTCTGGCAACTTACTGGTATCAGAGTCATTGGAAAATGTAATTAAAATTAGAAGTTTGCTTGATGAATACAGGATCGGGGCTAAGAGAGTCAGGTGTCCTTAAGAGGTATTTTCATCACTGCTCTCTGCTGGCCAAACAGGAAATGTGCCCTCTCTTTCAGGTCACCCTCTCTTTTGGACCATGCTGGTTACTTCCTCTCCAATACTTCTTTTAGGCTCTTGACATCCATCAGATCTTCTTTTCATTGAGGAGTTCCTCCTTTCAACATACTCTTTATAATATTTCCAAGAATCTAGCAATTTTACATGGCCTTGCTATTTTAGATTGACTATCTTTATCTTAATCAAAAGACCTATCCTAGTAATCATCCTGGGAGGGTTGCTCTGAAAGGATGACGACATATGTGACCTGAGGATCCTCGAAGCGTGCCTTGGTTTTTTCCTGACCTTTTACTAAAGTCACCTCTTGTCCTAGATCTTGAAGTCTCTTCTGCTTTGGGGGTCTGTCTCTGCCCACTCAGCACAAAGGAGGCACAAATCTCTAATAGAAAAAGGTAACCTTTCCTGTCCAATAGCTTCAGGAAAGGGATGGTGCCCTTTCCCAAACTCAAAGATGTCACCTTTGAGTTTGGGCTTCCTTTTGCTTAACTTGGGAGCTGTGTGGAAGAGGTAAGATTTGAGCTTCATTTTAAAGAATGAGAATGAGGTTTAGCAGCTGGAGGGAGAGGCTACATTTTAAGTCAGCCAAGAGAAAGTGAAACTGATAGCCCTGTTCCGTTCTGACACTTTGAGTCCTGGCTGTATGCAGAGGCATCATTACTTACTGTCTGAAGAAGTCTCAAGATGAACAGAGTGTAGAGGATAAGGTGTTTAGCCTTATAATAATGGAAAAGGAGATGCCATAGATGAGATAGAGTGTTATTAAAAAGAGCCAGCCAAGCCTGACCATAGACTTCATTTTGAGAGGAGGCCTGGGGTGAGGTGTAAAGTGGTCTGTTGACAGGGCCTGGATGCCAAGGAGGAATCAGTGAGAGAAGCAGCTAAGCAAGTCATATTACATTCCTTAAAGGGTAGGAGCAAGCAAGAGGTATAAATTCAGGCCTTCTCATCTGTGTTCAGGGTTCTCCTGAAAAATTATACCAAGCAGATACCTTGATTAGGTTGAAAGACAGGTTGGAGCAGAAGAGGGCCTTCTGGCTGTATGGATTCTGGGTCTCAGATGGGGTTGAGAGAGGGATGTCTGTATTCCCCAAGTATTATCTGGAGCGGGCGCTCTGGTTTAGAGTCCTCCTCCCTCTTCAGGGCTTGCTTGCCCAGAAGGGCGCTGAGCCCCAGCAGTGATGGTTGGCTCTCCTTCACAAGTCACACCTCTTGACTTCATCATACCAGCACCTGTTCTAGCTAGTATGTTCCAGCCGATTGTGGGGCATTATCTCCTTAAGAGATGCTGGTATTTCCGAGCCTGGGAGGGCAGATGTCCTCACTTCTGTTTTGCAAATGAAAAAAAAAAAAACAAACAAACCGACTTCTTGGGGTTAAGTGGCTTGTTCAAGGTCATGACGATGGGACCAGAAAGTCAGTCCAGATCTTCTGACAAATGCCACTGGCCAAAAAAAGCCCTCGGCTGCTGGGACCATTCATCTTCAGTTCTGCTCTTCTTTCTTATTCATCCTGCAAACTGAAACCAGGCTAATCCTGCCAAAATACCCATTCATCTCATCAGAAAACCTGTGGTTATTGGTTATTCTTCACTGCTATAGATCTACCCACTGCCAGCTTTCTCTGCACCCTTTAGCTTTAGTCATATTGGGGGTGGGGGGTGGGCAACAGTTTTCCTACCCGCCCCCCCACCCCGACCCAAAAACTAACGTCACTCATTCCCTACTTATCCTACCTCATTCCAAATCTTATTCCTTCTCCAGGCTCAGTCTCTGCTCCACACTGATTTATTTAACCTCACTTATCATCCATTCAACCCATTTTTTTTGTTGTTTCTAAGCCATCCTGGCTCATTGGGTTTGTTACTTGTGATATAGTTATCTTTACAGATGTTTATTGTTCAGAGACCCTGTCTCTCCAAGTCTAGTTGAATCTGTCAATTCCTTGTGTGTCTGTCCTTGGGGCCTCTTCTCGGGAGGGAGCTTGAAATAGTTAAGGCTGTACTTGGAGGCTCCACCTGGAGGCTCCACCAGAAGATGAGGAATGTCTTCTTCTTGAGCTGCAGGAAACTGTGTTTGGGAATGAAGGAACTGCCGCAGTGTTTTGCTTTCTGAAGGTTTAGTTACTGGAGGTCGGCTACAGTCCAAAAATAATAAACCTCCCCAACCACTGACATCATCATGGCTCCGTGGTCCAGAATGGCCCAGAGCAGATGATCCTCCTTCTGATACTATGTCACGATGCCCAGTCATTCATCTCACTTCATTGAATCATACTGGCATTTTAGCGTCTTACATCATAAGAAAAAGTGGGAGTACAGTCCAAAGGTATTTTGAGACCACATTCATGTAACTTATTATAGTACATCGTTATAATTATTTGATTAGCTGTTGTTAATCTCTTACTGTGCCTAAGTTATAAGTTAAACTTCGTCATAGGTATGTACAGGAAAAAAAACCTGTTTATATAATGTTGGGTACTCTCCATGGTTTTGGGCACCCACGGGGGGTCTTGGATCCAATACCCAGCAGATAAGAGGGGACCAGGAAGGGCAGCCCTGCTGTGAGCCCATGGCAATGGTCCCAAAAAAGAAAATGAGAAATCCAAGACAGACCCAAAGTGAACTAGGGGACTCAGGAGCTTGGCCGCGAAGAGATATTCAAAGCCTGAACTCCACCAGCCAGCTTTTAAAGGCACCCCTCTCTAGCCACCTGTAGTGTTAAAAGACGACCGACCCCTCCACACACACCCCCAGTTCTTGTTCTGGAGGGCCCCCAATTCTGTGCGGCGCTTTATGTCCATCTCGTGTACTTGGGGTTTACCTTCTGCTTCTTAGTCTATTCGCTTGTTTGTAAGCTTTTCCTTTTTTTTTTTTTTTTGGTGTGTTCTGAGAAACTCACTTTTAACAACTTTCTCCCGGCTCTCCCAGATGGTCCAGAAGCTCCTCTCGCCTAGCGCCTGCACTCCCAGCTTACCTCCGCAGCTGGAGAGCTGCCCCGTCCCCTCCCGGCTCCCCGCCTTCCCTCCCAGCGCTGCCAGGGGGCTCCCCGCCTCGCCCGCGGGCTCCGCACTCAGCTCCCGGCGAGTTGGGGGAGAGGGGCGGGGACGACCGGCCCGGGAGTACGGGGCAGGCACCGCCTCCAGCCCGGTCGGGGCGGGCCCTGGGAACGGGCGGAGGCCCAGCCGCGCCCCCAGGCCCCCGCGCCCCTCGGCCCGGAGGAGAGGGGCTGGCCCACTGCCAGCGTCTGAGAGCCGGCCCCCTCCCCCGGCCCGCTCGCAGCCAACCAGGCACTCCAGCGGGGCCCACGTGATCTGGAGTTCTAGACAAAGAAAATGTTCAAGCCCTCCCCCCCACCTCCCCCCTCCCCCTCTCTCTGGCCCCCTCCGCCCCCAGCCCCATCGCCCCCTTCCCCTCCCCCCAGACGGGCAGCTACTTACAGAGCTTCAGGGCCGGGCCTCACACCTGAGCCGGACCACAGAGGGGCTGCACCTGGCCTTATGGGTAGGTTCCTGGACGGAGCCCTGGGGAGGCTGGGGGCGGGGAGGCGGCAGTGCCGGTGGGAGGATCTCTGGGCCGCTGCAGCCCTCTGGGTTTGAGAAGAGTCAAGTAAGCCTCCCTGGCCCGCACGAGCTGGCTCCCCTGCCTGGCTTGAGTTCTGGAGATGCTGAGTTACTGCTGTCCCACCCACTCCCTCCTCAGGAGCCCCAAGCCCCACTCCTCCCTGCACTCAGGTGGGACCTGGTTGTTCAGGGACCAGGAAGAGCAGTCCTGTTGTGAGCCCCTGGCAGTGGTCAATGGGCTGGGGAACAGGCCCCAGCCACAGGGTGCTGGGAGCCCAGGAGTTGGGCCGAAAGCAGCTTTTTTGCTGAGCTGGCTGGCAGTTGGGTGGTTGGCATTCCCTTCTGACCTGTGTTCCTTCCTGGTGGACCACGCTGTCCTCTGGCTGTGCCAACCTTTCAGGCTCTTCGTGTGCCATGGGGCAGGCGGCCAGGAAGAAGTGCTGGGGATGGAGGGAGCAGTGCGACTGACAGGGGGCTGTGGCGCATCATTGGGTTCCGTGGGGGGCAGAGTGACACCGTCTTGTGGCCGGCGACAGGAGAGGTGCCTGGGGCAGCCCAGGATCACTGCACCAGCGGGGCCGTCAGCGTGGGTGCCCAGACCTCTGACCTTTGGAACAGGAAGCAGGCTGCGTGCGGAGGCGGGTGGAGGTGGGACAGCTCCCCGAGGAGATGGGACTGGACGGGGAGGCCTTGCCTCCGCTAGAGTGGAGTTGCCAGTGGCTTTCCAGGCGGGACAAACTCCAGGCAAAGTGGCTTCACTGAGGCGTAGTGGTTGGAGGGCGGTATAGTGTCTTCCTGATCCTGTCCAATCTCTCCGGCCACCCTGGGATGGGGTCTTCTGAATTGAGGGTAGGAGCCTTTAGCCCCAAAGCCAAAGCCCTTCTCCCATTGTTTGCTCAGGGCGATGGGTTGGAGTGAAGGTGGGAAAGACAAAAAACAAAAACGCATTCCCGCACTGCCCTAGGCAGACTCAGCGAATGTGGCCCCTCCCCCACCCGACCACCGTCTCTGCCCCTTCTTCCCCTTTTCACTTGCCTCCTGCTGCTCACCCACCCCCTCTTCCTTCCCCCATCCCTGCTGGCCTTGTCACGAAGGAGGCCCTCTTCCTCCTCCGTCTGCCAGAAATTGTGCTGGGTGCATGTTCTCCTGCACCCAGTGGGTTGGGGGCGCTTAACAGCCGTCAGCAGCAGCATCTGACAAGCTGGGGGAAGTTGTGGGGGAAGAATAATGTTCAGGAACTGGCTGTGGAGGGGTGGAGAAGAGAGACAAAGGGGCTGTGGGGGAGTGCGGAGGGTGGTGTCAGGCACGACTCACTCCTAGACCTGGGGAGCCCGGCACCCACCCGCTGCTGCTTGCTGTGGAAGTGACTTCTGGCTCCTTTCATCTGAAGGCCCCTCTCCTGCCCTCTGTACACCTTGTTCTGGCTGAGGAACCTGGTCCTGGAAGCAGGGTCTTTGGGTCATCCAAGGCAGCACCCTGGTCCAGATCAGTCACGCTTGGACTTGGAGGAGGCGGGGTGGAGGGAAGAGAGCAGAGGCAGCTCGGCATGGCACTTATCTGAGTGGAGCTGAGGGGGTTAGGGCCGCAGCAGCTGATGACTCTAGAAGAGAATCCCCTCCCCCTCTGGTTGAGTGCATACCTAGGCCCACCTTCTTGTGGGGGAGGAGGCGGTAGATAATTGATACGAGGAAGGGGAGGATGAGGAAGTTCCACCAGGTGAGGGGCTCGGGAGGGATGAGCAATTGCTCTGTATTCTGCCACCTCATTCCCCCAGCTGTTTGTGGGTGGGGGGCAAAGGATGCGTCATCCCATTTTAGAATTTGTTGAGTCAGAGAAAGAACAAGATTTGGACTTCTCATCCTCCGTGTTTTATTAGGAATCGCCACTGGAAGCCAATTGGCTGGGAGCAAAGACTTGAAAATCGAACGAAATGAAATGAATCTATAAAACAGTAGGCCATTGAGCTTAAAACCAAGATTCTTAACCTAGAACCCTGGGATGGGGGGCAAGGGGGTGAGCCCCTGACAGGCTTTGGAGAGTCCTTGGACTGCTTGATACCCAACTCAGAAAAGGTTAAGAGAAATCTGTTCAAATGCTCTCCTAGGTCGGAACAACTAGGGGAGAGAAGGGTCCTTTCCAAAGACAGCTGTTGCAAGACTAAAACAGGGACGTAGATGCTCGACTCCCACCTTAGAACTCTGACACTCCAGGTTGCTTTCTGATGTTCTTTTCTCGTCTGGGTGGGTTTGCGTCAACAGCTGTCACCTCTCAGGGAAATCGTCATGTTGAAAGATACATCGAAGATGGGATTTTTTTTCTCTGAATGAGCTGCGGTGGGCCGGCTGCAGAGCCTTGAAGTGTCAGGGCCACGTGTTCTAGATTCATTAGCCCAGGACCTGGGGCCGGGACGAGGTTTGAATGGCCTTCCGGAGCTGAGAGGATCAAGGGTTTCATGGTCCTTTGTAGGGTGATGGGAACCCTGGAGCAGGTTGTGAGAAGAAATGCGCCTGCAGGGCAGAGCCTGAAAGATGAAGCTTGAGATGGGGAAAGGGTGGATGGAGGCCGTCCAGAGAGGGTGCCTGGCCTGTAGCGTGTGCTCAGTAAATAACGGTTGAAAGAATAAGTGCGTTTATGTATGGATCTGAAAGCTGCAGATCGAAGAGGACGTACATTGGGTGTGATCCTGAGAACTCCAGAATGGCATGGGAGCGGGCAAGCTCTTCCAGGGCTTTCTGTGGTGGAGCAGATGGGGAAGGAGACGTGCTCTTTAAACATAGTGATTTCATCATTAGTAGACATCACGACAAAACTAGGATTGTGGTCTGGACGCCACATGATTGCCCAGGAAAACTGTGGAGAAAAGGACAAGAGGATTCGATTCTTGATTGGGAAATAACATTAGGAGAGGATGGAGCCAAAGTCTGTGCTTGGGCAAAGGTGCACAGTTCATATCTGAATAGAATTAACTATTTCAAGTCAGAGGGTGGGCAACTAATCACAGTGACAGATTGGGAAAGATTAGACCTGGGAGGAAGCCTTCCTAAGAGGCAGGAGAGGAGGCTGGAATGGAGCCCAATGATTGGAATTTACCTCTTAACTTCAAATCTTTCTGTTTTCAGTGGCAGGCCAGTTGAGTTGATGAGGGAAGACTCTCTCCAACCCTTTACTTCCCATCACTGTCTCCAGCCCATGGAGATCGAGAGGCGTGCCCTAAGTATATCAGGTGGCCTTGCTAATACCTGGAAAGGTCAAGGTAACTCCTGTTTCTTATTTCCCCAGGCCGAGAAGAAAGCTAAGGTGATTGCAGTAATGAATGCTGTGGAAGAAAACCAAGGGTCTGGCGAGTCTCAGAAGGTGGAGGAGGCCAGCCCTCCTGCAGTGCAGCAGCCCACCGACCCCGCATCCCCCACTGTGGCCACCACTCCTGAGCCCGTGGGGGCCGATACTGGGGACAAGAACGCCACCAAAGCAGCCGATGACGAACCGGAGTACGAGGTGAGCGGCTTGCTTCTTCATCTGCCTCGTCCAGCTCTGTCCTGGGTCCTTCCACTGCCAGCTCCTCCCGTCCTGCTCTCCTCTCTCCATCTGGTCCCAGGCCTCTTCGTCTCCCCAGTTTTGCTCTGTTTTGGTTCATTCAGATGGAGCTCCCTCCTGGCTGTCCTGACTCTCAGATGCCCAGGGTTGGGTTGCCGTGGGGGGGTGGTCAGGGTGGCAGGGCCTCGTGACCACTGTGTAATGACTTCTGCTCCTTGGGGCTCCAGGACGGCCGGGGCTTTGGCATTGGGGAGCTGGTGTGGGGGAAACTGCGGGGCTTCTCCTGGTGGCCAGGCCGCATTGTGTCTTGGTGGATGACCGGCCGGAGTCGAGCAGCTGAAGGCACCCGCTGGGTCATGTGGTTCGGAGACGGCAAGTTCTCAGTGGTGAGTTGTGGGGTTCGGCAGTGGCCTTGGGGAGGAAGGGGTATGGGTCCCAGGGCCTTTGGTTTTGGCTGGAGGCACGGTATGGAACTGGGGTGGTAGAAGTGGGCTCTGCTTCCTCTCCCTCTGTGTGAATGGATGAAGCCCGAGAGACAGTTAGGTTGCTTGGGTGGCTCCATGAGCTGGGAAGGGTTTGCCTTCCAGGAACCCTTTCCCCAGAATTCCTTGCCTGCTTGCATTCAGGTCCTTTGCATCACGTAATCATCTGGTCCTCTCAAGGGCAGAGGCCGGGTCTTCCCTGCCGGTGGCCAGGCACGTGGTGGGTGTTTGATGAGTGCGGAAGGAGGCAAAACAAGGGTGGTGGTTGTCCCTCCAGGTGTGTGTTGAGAAGCTGATGCCGCTGAGCTCCTTTTGCAGTGCTTTCCACCAGGCCACCTACAACAAGCAGCCCATGTACCGCAAAGCCATCTACGAAGTCCTGCAGGTGAGCGCCTTCAGAGAGGGTCAGAGAGGGAGCTTAAACGGCAGGGACGGCACGCTGATCTAGAAGCCGGGGCACCGAGGTTAGGCCTGGGCCGAGGGGCTGCCCGCCAGGCCCTGGGGCCTCCTTTCGTGTCCACCTCGCTCACCCCCTCTCTGTACGCGTCCTCCCCAAGCCTTGCCCTGTAGTTCTCCCCTCCCCTGCACCTCCTCCTGCCTTTGGTACTCGCATTTGTCCTCTGGCCTGCCCTGATGCCCGCCCCCACACGTGTTGCCCTCCAGGTGGCCAGCAGCCGTGCGGGGAAGCTGTTCCCAGCGTGCCATGACAATGACGAGAGCGACACTGCCAAGGCCGTGGAGGTGCAGAACAAACAGATGATCGAATGGGCCCTCGGGGGTTCCAGCCCTCTGGCCCCAAGGGCCTGGAGCCACCAGAAGGTAAATGCAGGTGCCCAGCCCAGCCTTCTGGGACCCCTGCCAGCAAGGGGTGGGGGCGGTGAAAGCCATGCTTAAGTGGAGCTCCCAAGGCCTCTCTTGAGGGGCTCGGTGTGGGAATGGCCACAGTCTCCCTCTCCGGGGGTCTGGGTAGGGGCAGTACTGCTCTGGAGCTGAGAATAACCTGCGCCCCATTGTAGGGAGAACTCAGGAGGGGAGGGACCTGGGTTTCCTTGTCAACTGGTAACCTAGACCTTATCACCTGCTTTCCCCACCCAGAGGAGAAGAATCCCTACAAAGAAGTTTACACAGACATGTGGGTTGAACCTGAGGCAGCTGCCTATGCACCCCCTCCACCAGCCAAAAAGCCCCGAAAGAGCACAACCGAGAAGCCCAAGGTCAAGGAGATTATTGATGAACGCACGAGAGGTAGTTGGCCTGGCTCTGGAGAGTGGCATGGTGAGGCCAGCGTTCAGAGGAGCAGGTGAGGCCCTCGTGGCCACCTCTGATGCTTGGCTTCCCTCCCCTCCACAGAGCGGCTGGTGTACGAGGTGCGGCAGAAGTGCCGGAACATCGAGGGTGAGTCACAATGGGTCGGCCGGACAGTCCCCGAGAAGTCAATAGTCTTTGTCCCAGGACGGGCAGGCGGGCTGGCTCCTAACGGGGTGCCTAGCGCTTAGGTACTTAGAAAGGTTTGGATGCCATGGGACATCAGTACTCAGTAGTGGGGTGTGTCCTGCATGGTCCCACCATCTCCAAGCCTGCTTTATGCATACATCTATCTTCCTGGTACCATAATCTTACTGTCTTACCAGTGGTGTGGGCTGGCTGTTAGGGTTTAGGACTCCTCAGTGGGTCAGAGAGGGTGGCCCCTCTTGGATTTGGTTGAACTTGCCTGAATATGACTTTTTGGCCTCTGCTTCTCCTCACCTTCTCTCATCCAGTGGTCATTAGCAAACCATGTGTATGTCCCTTGGCTTAGTGATAGTACGCCTAGCTGGGGGCCCTCGGGCCTAGGAAGGATGGGGACGGGGCTCAGGACTTCAGGATTGTTCAAAGGCTATTTCCAGAGTAACCAGGGGCAGGACCCTGTTCTCATCATCAGGTTCCTGTCCCTGTATAGGGCCGCTCCTGGCTGGCGGCATTGCTGCTCTGAGAGATGAGAGGCCTTCTGAGATTGTCCCGTGGGGCGCCTCCCAGAATCCCTTCTGCTTTCCTTTCTGGCTGCTGCTCCCGCACGCCTCTTTTTTGTAGCGTCTCTGGCGTGGCTTTGGCTGGTGGCGGTGGCGGTTTGCAGCCATGCTCACTCCACTGTCTCTGCTTTCCAGACATTTGCATCTCTTGTGGGAGCCTCAATGTCACCCTGGAACACCCTCTCTTCATCGGAGGAATGTGCCAAAACTGCAAGGTGGGGACGTGACAGAGGGCACCCCTGGGCCCCTGGTTGAGCGCATCTCCACCTCTCCTTTGGCCTCATTGCGGATGGGTTGGGGGCAGCGGGGAGGTTGGCTCCAAGGTTTGCTCTGGAAGCAGAGAGTCCTGATAAAACAGACGCCTGGGAGACCCCTGGGCGTCACGCGTTTGACGCGCCCTAATTTTTCCTCCTTTGAAAGGTTCTTTCTCCTTCTAAAATCCACGCTAGTCCTGGATGTGGGCTCACAACATCCATCACCAGTGCGAAGTCGGGGGAGGACAGGCTGGGTGCTGGGGGGATTTCTGGGACCTTAGGACCCGGGAGGAAAACCCAGAGCCACAGCAAGGGACAAAGGGTGCAGCTGTCTCCCTGACCTTCCCGCAGGCCTCCTCAGTTCTGTCCACTGCCATGGGTCGGGAGACCTACCGATGGCAGTGCTGTCTCCTTTCCTGATCTGCGGTTTGGGCCAAACCTGGCTGGACGAGTGGCAGGGTCACGTCTCTAGGGCTGAGTCGGGGTTCCAGAGTGAGAGCCCAGGGGCTGGGTCCAAAGACTGCGTTCCCTCGGGCTGCCCGGGGTCCTGCCAGGGGGTCTGAGCCTCCCCCTTGCTTTCTAGAACTGCTTCCTGGAGTGCGCGTACCAGTACGATGACGACGGCTATCAGTCCTACTGCACCATCTGCTGTGGGGGCCGCGAGGTGCTCATGTGTGGGAACAACAACTGCTGCAGGTGAGGGTCCCCCCAGCCCGCAGCACCCCTGCCTCTTTGGCCCACACTGGGGCTTTGGCTTCCCGCCCCGCCCAGCCCCGCCCAGCCCCGCCCAGCCCGGCTCTGTTCAGGCCTGGCCGGGAGCTGAGTCCCTCTGCCGCACTGGGCTTCCTTCCAGGTGCTTTTGCGTGGAGTGCGTGGATCTCTTGGTGGGGCCAGGGGCTGCCCAGGCGGCCATTAAGGAAGACCCCTGGAACTGCTACATGTGCGGGCACAAGGGCACCTACGGGCTGCTGCGGCGGCGGGACGACTGGCCCTCTCGGCTCCAGATGTTCTTCGCCAATAACCACGACCAGGAATTTGTGAGTGCTGGGCCTGGGGCGTGCTCCTGCGCGCTCTCCACCCTTGCCGGCCAGAGGGCAGGTGGGGCTGAATTGAGAGAGCGCCTCGCTTGGTCCTGGGGCCTCGTGACGAGCGGAGGTGCCCGAGCGCGCGTGTCAGCTGTGCCGGTCTAGGTTTAAAGTGCTTACAGTTGGCTGGGAGGGCGCCCCGCGTGCGGAGCGGTAGACACGCCTCGGCACTCACCTGGCCTGTTGTGTTCACTGCCTAGGACCCTCCAAAGGTTTACCCGCCTGTCCCCGCTGAGAAGAGGAAGCCCATCCGGGTGCTGTCTCTCTTCGATGGGATTGCTACAGGTGAGAGTGGCACAGGTCCCGAGAGGTGCTGGCATCCTCGTCCTGGGACTTGGAGCTCTCTACTTGGGGCTGTGTGTGTTTAACTCTGGCAAAACAAAGCGTTTACTAGGGAACATTGTAACTGTTAAAAACAAACAAACAAACATTATCTTAAAGTGGAAACTTTGTTAGTGAAAAGTTAAAAAGAAGAAAGTGGTAAACCAGCATGTCCGGTGGGCACTTTCCTTAATGGGCGAGGCTCCCCAGCAGAGGGCAGAGCAGTCATTAGAGATCATTGACAGTTTTCACAAAGCCGCTCTAAGGACAGATTTGGCAACCAAAACAAACTCATAGGCAATTCTGCTTTGCTTTGATTGGAAGTTGCCAACAAACTATAAATAAGAGAGTAAAGAATATTTAAATTGCCCACAATCCTATAATTAGTGTTTTGGTGTATGTCATTTTAGATTTTTGTGTGCGTGCATATATGTGAGTGTTTATGTAACTAGACATAGATAGATGAAACAAAAGGAGGGTAAAATGCATAGTGTTGTAACTCGCCTTTTCATTTGTGACATGACTACTTCTTTATGCCGACATGTGTAGAACTCCGTTCATTATTTGTAAATGCTTCCTAGGAATCCATTGAGTCAAGTGCCAGAATTCATTTACAACTTTATTGTGCTGTTGACTATTTTTCCCACTGTCATGAGCAGTGCTGTGACAAGCATCCTTATGCCTACGTCTTTATATACTTAAACCATTATCTCTTAGGAAATACTGGGTCACCGCATAGGTGTTTTTTTTTTTTTACATGGTTTTACTTGACCTTGCCAGAAAGCCCTCATGAAAGGTGGTATTGACAGCATCCACTCCTGCCCTGCCCCCAGGTGAGGGATTGTTAGTTCTTAAGAAAGGAGTAATCTTTCTAGAACTTGAACTTGCCTTCCTGTGGATGGGCAGTCTGAGCCCAGAGGGCTAGGGTGGGCATGGCATCCCAGGCCAGGTGGTTTGTCTGTCAACTTAGTGCTGATGATCTGTGAACCTAGAGAGGTTAATTTACAGCTTTGGTTTCGCAGGCGAAAATCTCAAGGCCTTCTTAAAAACCACGTCACACCCCAAGAGGCTGTAAAAGCTCCTTGGGGGAGAGGTCTATTGGGAGCATTGGAAATGGTGACATGATGGTCTGTTTTTCTGGAAGCTTTCAGGGTCTGTTCTGATTATTTCTTTGCCTTTATTTAGCAAGTGCTTATGTAGGTATCATGGTAAGGAAGTGAATGCAATTAGCTCAGGAGGAAACACGTGAATGAGACCTACTCAGTCTCGAAGACCGTTTGCAGCGCAGGGGAAAGGCTGACCAGGAGTACACACCGGTTGCTCTAATGAAGTGGAGAGAGACACAAAGTGCTAGGGGCTTACAGAAGAGGGGACGTGCTTCCAGGGGGCAGGGCATCGATGAGACACTTGTGGACTCATTTATGTTGCGTCTTGAGGAATGAGTAGAATTGCAGCAGGAGGTGATGTTTTGGGGGTGGGGTGGTAAGGAAGGACCGTGTGTGCAAGATGGAAAAACAGCAAAGAAAAGGCCGCTCCAAAGTCAACTGCTATCCTCCCTGGATTCTGAAACCGCCTACTGCCTGGTCAGTTTTTCCTGGCCTTGACCACCTTCGAAGTCGATCAAATTAGACATGAAATAGTCTGCTACTGATGTTCCAGTTTGCTCCAGAAAGATTTCAGGCAGCTTCCGGGACGGGCCAGGGCTGGGCTCGGGCCTGTAGCTGATCCATGTGTCTGGCCGGTGCAGGGCTGCTGGTGCTGAAGGACCTGGGCATTCAGGTGGACCGCTACATCGCCTCGGAGGTGTGCGAGGACTCCATCACGGTGGGCATGGTGCGGCACCAAGGGAAGATCATGTACGTCGGGGACGTCCGCAGCGTCACGCAGAAGCATGTATGTCAGTGCTGTGGGACCCGACCCGCCGCCTCTGTGTCCCGTGCACTCAGCTCCCGGGGGCAGCACCGGCCCCTTTACGTTTTGTTCATTTATCCATGTCCTTTCCCCGTTTCCCCCGCCAGCCTCTTCCGTTCTTCCATTTTCCTCCTTGTCTCAAGAGGGGAAATGGACAGATCGAAATGGGAATTGGGGAGCTGGCCTTTTGGAGCTTGGGCTGTTCCTGGCCGGTTTCAGGGCCCTTTTTAGTCGAGGGCTTAGGGTTGCAGTCGGGTGTCTGTCCTCCTGGTACCTCCAGCCACAGCTTTCCCAGCCTCCATTTCTAGGGAGCTCTGGCAGGGTCTTACCTAAATGGCCCTTCACCCTTGCAGTTATCTGTGTCTACCCCCGAAACTGCAGAGCGTGCAGAGCACAAAGTACTTTTGCATTCAGCTGTCTGGTCAGGAATGACTTCTCACCGAGTGGCTGCTTTTCCTGCTGGGAACAGACTAGTTTCCCTGCCGGCCTCAGACATTATCCAGTTCGGTCCATTCACTTTATTGTTTCAGAAACGGAGCCCAGAGGGCCTCAGTGCCTAGCCCGTGGCTGTACTGTGTGTGTGTACTGTGTGTGTGTGCATGGTATATTTATATACGAATGTGTACATGTAGCGAGGATACAAAGCAGCTGGGTCTCCTCTCCCACGCCAAACTACTTTGTTGCCAGATTCACAGATAATTTGTCTCCCTTTCTGTCTCTGTCCCTGGACATCAGGCCCATCACAGCACCTTTATCTTCGCAGATCCAGGAGTGGGGCCCGTTCGATCTGGTGATTGGGGGCAGTCCGTGCAATGATCTCTCCATCGTCAACCCTGCCCGCAAGGGACTCTATGGTAGGTACTGAGCCCACCCCGCCACCTTCTCAGCTGGTGCTTCTGCACGTAGGTTTCCTACTTGGACGTTTCTGCCCTGGGACAGCTACTCCCGATGACCTTGTTTTCCCGTGCCCTCCCTGTGCCCGAGCCACACCCCTGTCTCTGCAGACAGCCCAGCTGACGGCTTTCTCTTCCGCCTCTCAGAGGGCACTGGCCGGCTCTTCTTTGAGTTCTACCGCCTCCTGCATGATGCGCGGCCCAAGGAGGGAGATGATCGCCCCTTCTTCTGGCTCTTTGAGAATGTGGTGGCCATGGGCGTTAGTGACAAGAGGGACATCTCGCGATTTCTTGAGGTATAGCCAGCACCCTTGGTTTGGCCAGCTCACTCATCATGGCTTCTACCTTGGACCGCCGCTTTGTCTCCCTGTCTCATCTGCATTGTGCGGCCGGGGACTGGGGACTTCCGCTTTGCAAGGGGCCTGTTTGGGAAGCAAAGAGCTTCCCAGTTAGACAGGGAGGAAGCACTGTGAGAGGCCCACCCCGGAAAGAATCCCTGGCCACACTCTTAAGAGGTAGTTAGTATGTGTCTGTGGGCCTCAGGGCTTGAAGGGCCTGGCAGTTAAGAGGGTGGGGAGCCAGACTTTCGGGGCTGGGTCCTGTGTGGTGTTTCACTGGGGGAACCTTGGAGATGCCAAAACCGATTTTCCTGACCAGTATGGCTTATCCTAGCTCCCTGGCACCACGATGGATACTTGATGACACTTTGGAAGAAAACACGGCTTATCTCATGTGGGTCCCTACTTGGCTCTGAGCCAGGTTGGAGCTGTGCGCACAGGATTTCTGTGGGGTGGGCGGTCTGGGAGCTTGAGCCCATGCTCCTAAGTCTTAGGATCAGTAGTAACCCCTCAAGTTGCTGTTTTGACTATAAATGTGTCTGTTTGGTTCAAAATCTGGACATACAGTGAGCACGTCCTCCCTCACTTGTTGGAACTTTCTCAGAGCCTCTGGGTGAACTAGAGCTGTGTGGTCCAATATTGGTAGCTGTCAGCCATGCCTGGTGTTCAAATGAACATTAAAATCGCACAGTCACAGCAGCCTCATTTCAGGTACTCGTTAGCCACCTGCAGCTGGTGGTCCAGTGGCTACTGTAGTGAATAGTGCAGACAGCATTTCCATCACCGTAGAATGTTCAGTTAGGCTGTGCTGGTCTAGAACGTTCCAGTGAGAGCATGTGGAATGTGGCTAGGCTTCATTCTGGCTTTTCCTGGAGGCTTCAGGCTGTCCCAGTGTGTGGCCTTGTGAGAGAAGAGCCTTTGAGGCTTCAAGGCTCTAAACTAGCAAAAGTTCCCGGCACTTTTTAATATTCCTCTCTTGCTCATCTTTAATCTCTCTCCTGTTTTATAGTCCAACCCTGTGATGATTGATGCCAAAGAAGTGTCAGCTGCACACAGGGCCCGCTACTTCTGGGGGAACCTTCCTGGTATGAACAGGTTGGTGAGAGCTCCCGGGCCCGGGGTGGCTGCGGGTTGGTCCTGCAGGCAGGTCCATGGCAGGACGGCCCGAGGAGAGGGCTCAGCCTCTCGGGCCAGCCTCCCCTGCTGACCAGCTTGGCTGTTCTGCCACGATCTTTGTTTTCCTTCTTGAGGAAAAAGGGGAGTCAGGGTATAGAAAACACTTGACTGAGAAGCCACCAACTTGTGGTTTAGAAGGGCAACTCTACAGTGGACTCTACACAAAGGGAGCAACATGCTGCTGAGTTAAATAGTTGGTTCTTCTGCATTGGTGATGTGTCTAGAATCAGCTGGTCCTTAGTCTCCTGAGGGAACGTTGTTTAGGATGGGGTGGGGGTGAGAAGGAGGTACCCACAGCCTGGCCACATCCTGCTCCAAGAGAGGGACTCTTCATGCGGTGCCAGGCAGATTAGAGGGCCCTGCTTCACTTACTGTGCACACACTAAGTTGTCGTCAGGCTTTTTGTTGGAAGGATGCTCTTCATTTAGGTTATATAGATAAAGAGTTTACTACTCAGGAATGAAGGAAAGTTTCATTTTTGTAGTGTAATCATTGCATTGTAAAACAGTCTGTGAGGGACAAGTGATTCTGGTTGAGAGTGAGCAGCTCAGAAGCTGAGCGTGATCTACCCAATCTAGATACCATTAGAAAGGGAAACATTTTCCAGATTGTTTGACTGCAGACTTTAAACCACCTTGGTGTGATGCCTGTAAATTGGAAACATCATTTCATCTGGCCTCAGTCATCTGAGCTGTCTCTGCCATTAGCATGATGTTATAGGAACTTCCTGAGCCTCGTAGCCATTCAGCAAAGCTGCTTATTGATGGGAAGGAGATGGGTCGGTGGGGCAGCTGACCTGAAAACTCTCAGTGCCCCCCTACAGTTCTCAGGATGGGTGTGTGTGTTGGAAAAGTGGACTGGCTTATGTAGTCCAGTATTTTCATGGACCCACTGACTCAGTGTCTCCTGACAGACCTTAATCCTATGAGATTTCCTACCTGCTTCTTCAACTCTGAAATTCTAGAATTCTTGAGTTTCCAGGAGGAGCAGGGTTAGCGGGTGGGACCAAGTAGAGTGGGTATGTGTGTCCATAAACAGGAGGGACACTGGAGTGCGACTGGACCACAGGTGCCTGTGGTTCCCATGCTGAGATGGTGGAGCACTACCTGAAACCTTCATTAAGTATTTTTATATGTCAGAAAAGTCTCACACGGAAGGTGATGCGTGGTGATCTGGTCTACCCTCTGATAAGTGACTCGTTGCATTAACCATTAAGGATCAATGCTTGGTGGATTTGTATCCGTGGGTGGCTGCAGTGTGTGTGCATATGTTCTGGGGGAATTTGAAGGGCTTACAACATGTGGGGGAGACGGGGTCCTCTTTCGCTTACCTGCGTGAGTCAGATGGCTGCCGAGTCAGCGCTGCTGGGTGCGTCCCCGCTCTCTCCTGGTTTCTGTGGTCACCTTCTCTTTTCTGCCTCCTAGGCCGTTGGCATCTACTGTGAATGATAAGCTGGAGCTGCAGGAGTGTCTGGAGCATGGCAGAATAGCCAAGGTTAGCCCCAGCGTCAGAGCTGTGTTGGGGGTAGGGGTGAGGACAGGGGCAGGATGAGGTAGAGCTGCCACCAGGGATGTGTCCTGCCTGCCCTCTAGGGCTCTGTGGGTGCAGCTAGTGTGAATGCAATTTAGCGGGTAATACTGGGGTCTCAGACACGGTAAACCTGAGGGAGGAGGGGTCCAGGGGAGAGCCTGGAGGGCAAGAAGAGAACAGAAGTCTTCGCTGGCCTTCAGCCCTTCCTTGTTGAACATCACTTGCTGTCCCATGGGAGTCAGACACTGAGAAATCTTTGCCAGGTCCCTAGATCTCCCTCGGCTGTTAAATTTTATGGCCAGGACCTACTGCACGAGCCTTCAGAGCAGAGATAGATTCTCCTGTGAGGAGGAAACCCCATTTCTCTGGAGAAATCTCCCAGAGTGAGCATACCAGGCATCAGGTGGCAGCATTCAGGTGTCTTCGAGCCCTAGTAATTTGGCATCTTTTTGCCTGCAAGTCACTGCACTTGTGAAGGAAGCCGTTCTTAGAAGACTTAGGAAGGAAGGACAGTGGCTCGAGCTGCTACATCTCACGTCCTTGGCCAGGATTGGACTAAGAATGGCTGGGTGACCTCAAGTAGGAAGAAGAGCAAGGCAGTGGGACCTGCAGAGGCTCACTCACGACTGGGGCCTTCGCCGGACCCCTGGATGGACCTGGCCTTGTCAGGGGTTGACTCACCAGTCCCTGGCGAGCGCCTGGCACTCATGATGGAAGCATGACTGGCAAATGAGTGCTCATTCCTCTTTCCTCATCTTCTAGTTCAGCAAAGTGAGGACCATTACTACTAGGTCGAACTCCATAAAGCAGGGCAAAGACCAGCATTTCCCCGTCTTCATGAATGAGAAAGAGGACATCTTATGGTGCACTGAAATGGAAAGGTACCCAAGGCGCGTGCTGGTGTTGTGGGCCGTGTGCTGTGTTCTGATTGCCGTCCTTGAGGGCGGGGGTCTCTGTCTCTTCTGGCCAGGCTCGTGTCTTCCGCAGATGCCAGGCGAGCAGTGGGCTTTCCCAGGCATTTCCCAACATGGCAGATTCTTGGGTCCTAAAATAAAAGGCATCTAGGAATCGGTCCATGAGGCCTCGGCTCCCAGAGGTCCTGCCAATCTCCCGGGAAACATGGCAGCTGCGGGAGCTGCCTTAACGCGTGCTGCTCGTTTTAGGTACTTTACAAACCAGGACGGCACACGACCAGGTGGGCCTTACAGCCTGAGCACCCTGATTTGGTGCACATTGGACTCACGGGCTAGATTCTCTCTTCATTCTCAGAGTAACTGATTTAGTCAGACAGAGGCCATTTACACACATGTTCAGAGCAAACAGGAACTCCTGGAATGTGTGGGGTCAGGCAGGAGTTTGGCCCCTTGGGAGGGTTTTCACCCCTCTTGTGAGTAGGGATGTATAGTTATTACGACGTATAAATTTCAGATAGCCTCTGTGGATCTAAATCCCAGGTGGGGCCTGTCCTTAGGTGTTTCTCACAAATACTCTGTTTACTGCATGATACATCTCTAAGCCGTGATTATCTTACTTACCTTCAAATCCCCAGGGGGCCTGAGTCTGGAACTGGTTTTAAAGGATAGATTTTTCCAGAACCCCACACGCCAGCGCTCACTGCCTGCCCCCTCTGCCTTTTCTCCCCAGGGTGTTTGGCTTCCCTGTCCACTATACCGACGTCTCCAACATGAGCCGCTTGGCGAGGCAGAGACTGCTGGGCCGGTCGTGGAGCGTGCCGGTCATCCGCCACCTCTTCGCTCCGCTGAAGGAATATTTTGCTTGTGTGTAAGGGACGTGAGGGCAAACTGAGGTAGTGACAAAGTTAAACAAACAAAAAACACAAAACACAATAAAACACCAAGAACGTGAGGATGGAGAGAAGTATCAGCACCCAGAAGAGAAAAAGGAATTTAAAACAAAAAACCACAGAGGCGGAAACACCGGAGGGCTTTGCCTTGCAAAAAGGGTTGGACATCATCTCCTGATTTTTCAATGTTAACCTTCAGTCCTATTTAAAAAACGAAACCGAGCTCCCTCCCTCCCCCTTTTTATTTTTGGTCAAACCTTTTGTTTTTCTCTTTTCAGAGGGGTTTTCTGTTTGTTTGGGTTTTTGTTTCTTGCTGTGACTGAAACAAGAGGGTTTATTGCAGCAAAAATCAATAACTAAAAATAATAACAATACCTTGCAGAGGAAAGATGGGAGAGACGGGGAAAAAAGGAAATTCTATAGAAATCTATATATTGGTATTGGATTTTTTTTTTTAACTATATATATATTTTTTGTTGTCTCTAGCCTGATCAGATAGGAGCACAAGCAGGAGACAGAAAATAGAGACGCTCAGGCGGCAGAATTCCCTCCCAGCCACTGAGCTGTCTTGCCAGCACCATTCCTGGTCATGCAAAACAGAACCCAGCTAGCAGCAGGGAGACGAGAACACCACACAAGACCCTTTTATACAGTATTTCAGGTGCCTACTACACAGGAAACCTTGAAGAAAACCAGTTTCTAGAAGCCGCTGTTACCTCTTGTTTACAGTTTATATATACGATAGATATGAGCTATATATATAAAAGGTACTGTTAACTACTGTACAACCTGACTTCATAATGGTGCTTTCAAACAGCGAGATGAGTAAAAACATCAGCTTCCACATTGCCTTATGCGCAAAGGGTTTTAACCAAGGATGGAGAGAGGGAGCTGGCTTGAAGGTGAATCACGATCGAGGTGGGGTTTTGCCCCCTTGTGTTAGACAAGGCGAAGGAGGAGAATTTGGGGACAGCGTTTGCCTGCTGCTCCTTGCCCCCCCCCAAAAAAAAAGGGGTGGGTAAGATGAGGTGGTCGGGACCGTGGAAAGCTGAGAGTGGAATTCATCCAGACTCACGCAATAACCTTTTGATTTTTTTCAAAAAGGAGACTCCCTCAGCAAGATGGCAGGATAAGGGGTCTTCATTCCCAGTTTCTCACATTAGCCAATTCGAGGGCTCCTCGTGGTGGGATCAGAAATAATCCAGAGTGTGGGAAAGTGACAGTTAAAACCCCACCTGGAGCAAATAAAAAAACATACAAAACGTACTGGTGCTTTCCTGTCTAAAGTCGCCTTTTGTGTGTTCTTTTATGAGGCCCCACCATCCACCCTCTGTGCACAAGGCGGCTTCCGCCCCTGGAATGTGATGTTTTTGGTCATCTCCAAAGGCTGCAGTTTTATACTGGGAGGCTGATGACACCTTTTGTTATAATTATTCTTATGGTTCTGGTTATAATTATGTTTGTTTTCAGATTTTCTTTAAGAAAACAAAAACCCACCCCCACCCCATCCTTCCCTTTAGGTTCCAAACCAAGGTGCGGGGAGCAGGGTGCTTCTAAGTTAGCGGTGGCCCTGGTGCCCTGGCTCCCCACCCCTCGGGCCAGGTGGGCCACCAGGTGCAACAGCGGGGCGGCCAGGGAGTCCCCAGGCCAGCCTTCCGGCACGTCCCTCTTCCGCTTCCCTCTTCTCTTCGACTTCCCTTCCTCTCGAGTCACGTGTGTCAGGGCTGGAGGGAGGGCCCGGCCGTCTCTCTCCTCGTGTGTGTGATTGGAGTGGTGTGTATTTCTTTTCTAGTGCTTGGTCTGACGATAGCTGTGCTCTTACCTCGAGTCAGCAGCACCTGGAGCCCCAAGTGCGCCACACTTGTTTCCACTTCCTACCGAGGCAGGCAGCCTGGCGTTGGCGGTAGGCGGGGACGGCATTGGCGGCTCCAGGGTGAGGGCCCAATGGGCAGATGCTTGCCTGGATAGATGGGGTGTAGATATGTGGCATATAGAGATATATATTTTATAATGGGAGGGGGATGGCACCTCCTGGGACCGGCAGGGCTGGGAGGTGTGCTCTCAAGCACATGGTCCCAAGTTCGCATCCCTAGAAAGATAGGGCCTATGGTGATAGGCGCTATATAAATACATAGATAGGGTCATGTATAAGAAATATTATGTAGTGGGGGCGGGGGAAGGGGGCTCAGGATGCTGAGCCTCGGGTCCCACTGCAGACATAAGCCCCACACCAATCAATCAATCCCACACGCATACACAGGAACGAATTTCTACCCCGATGCATAACGAATGCACTCGCACGCAGCCAGGGAGCACCCCGCACGACTCTCTCCAGGATTCAGGACTGTGGAGTCGGCCCTGCAGCTCTTTACCTCTGTTGCCCTGATTGCAGGTAGACTGTCAATCCCAGAAGTTGCTAGGTGCTGAAGGCAGGAAAAGGAGGAGGTTTTATTTTAGCAGGTGCTCTCCTCTAGCAGGTAGCGTTCTCTCTCTTTTGCCCCTGGTGATGTCAAAAGATTCTTCTGTTAGCAACCTGTGATACTGACCTGCAACTCTAGGCACCAGTAAAGTCAGCCCTCGACTCCCCCTACCTATTCTCCCCCCACCAAAATAAAATTGACATCCAGGTCTGTCTTGGCCAAGGGGCTTCCATTCAAAAACAAGAAAATGGGACAGTGAACCTCATGTTTTGAATAAAGCAAATTAGTAATTGGTGACAAAATTAAACCAAGGCTTTGAATCCCTTGCTCATTGCTCAGGAGTAAGCTTACAGCTGGTGGCCAGCCTCCCGCTCCTCTTAGGGGTGCTCAGCTCTGGACCCCAATCTGCTCATTTCCTTGTCAGATTCGCTGTGAAGATCACACCCAGTTGCTTCCTGCCAGCTCCGTAGCATGGTGGCAGTGGTGATGGTGGGCCCCCAGGGAGCTGGAGTGGCTAGGAGAGGGGGCCGCCTCTGCCCTTCCCTCTCTGGAGTCCCTGTACCTGACTGTGGTGCTCGCCCCGTCCCCTCCTCCAGCCAGGCTCCATCTCCCTGGCCGGGAGTCCACCACCACCACTCCAGGGAGGCTGGGGGGAGGAGGGCTGCCTCAGGCAGTCCAAGGTGCTCCCTCCCCCGCTGGCCAGTGCTAAGGTCTTCCCAGCCCGCCCCGCTGCCCTGCAGTGTTGGGACAGTTCAGGCCTTCCTCTGCAGACCTTCAGGTCTCGGGTTCTCCTAATTCTTCGTCCGCTGCTTATGTGAAAGAGTTTGCCTTTCCCAATGGCCCAAGCTCCACCCAAGGGATGGTGTGAGGAAGAAACTTGGTAGCCAAGGACGGGGCAAGTCAGGATGCATGTGGGCCGGCAGCTTGCTCAGAGGAGGTTCGTTGTGACTGATCCTTAAGAGACCTTGTTTTTCCGGGCCCGGAAGCCTGGCCAGGTGTCCCTCAAAGGGATGAGTTAATGATCACCAGCTTCGCTTCCAGCCAGCCTGTGGGCTCAGTCCCACAGAACTTGGTAGGGTGCAGGGGACCTTGGGAATGTGCCAACTTGGCCTTTCCGGGTTGCTCTTAATCCACCTCCAATTCTGGGGCACTTCTGGGGACAGATACAGGGTCACCTTCTAAAGGGGAGCTGTGCTCTGACAGGCTGCGGCAGGGCCGTTCGAGGGTGGAGGCGGGGATTGTCTCACTTGCTGTGGATGAGGCTGAGGTCAGAGGCCATGGAGCAAGGAGGAACTAAAAAGGCCCAGGGAACATTCTGGAGAGTATTCCTGGTGGGATTTTCTTTCTAGAGAGCAGGCCCATTTGCCTCTGGAAACGAGGCTTCCGGGGACTGAGGGTGACGCCTCCCTACTTACTGCAGGTGCTAAGTGGACTGTGGTGCCAAAGAGGTCTGTGGCTCTTGTCTGCCGGAGGTTGCTGGGGACGCAGCCTTGGTTGCTGGCCTGAGAAGAAGCTAGTCTCCAGCAGGCAGCTGCTGAGCCCCATGGGCCTCAAGCTGGCTGGTGCTAACCCCTCCCCTGTGGGACGGATGGGCTGGAAAGCAGTAAGCTGGGGGAGCAGCAGCTGGGGGGTGGGTCGGGGGCAGGGTCTGCACGTGGCAGATGACGTTAGTGTGTTACTCTCTGTGTTTCTCTCTGGACCCCAGAACCTTTCCCACATCCTGTGAGAAACCCCCAGAAGAGCACCCAGGACCTCTCCTCTTTGGGGACAGGCCTGAGAGTGGTTGGCTGGTGATGTCCGTGGGAGTTTTGGTGGGCTGCTGCGGTAGACCCAGTGGGAAGGAAGAGTGTTGGACATCGAACTGGTCTAACAAGGGCGGGCTTCCCCACTCTTCCCGCTTAACTGGCAATGCTGGGGGAGCCTCGATGGGAATGACCCACCATCTCCAGCACAGGAAGGTCTGTAATAGAAGGAAGGGAAGGAATGATTCGGTGGCGCCATCTGGGAGATGTTCTACTGGAAATCCGTAACCCGTAGTCTTCACGTCTTTATATATAAGTATATAGAGAGTGGATCCTGGAGGCGGTTTTGAATTCCTGCTCCTGTCCTGCTTGGTGCAGAGTTGTGTGGCACTGGTGTTTTCAGAGATGTCATTTTCAGGAAACCCGTAGGAGCCCCCGTGAGCTGTGGGTTAGGGCCGTGGGGCCTGCCTGGCGCTGAGGTCAGAAGAGGGCTGGCTGTTTGCTTTGGTCAGGGGAACAGCAGAGCCGAGCTTCCAGTGAGAACTGTCTAGCCAGGCCCTGTTTTGATCCAGGAGGTGAGGGATCTGAATTTGTTATCTGCCATTGGCTGTTGTCCCTGGGCCTTAGTTGTCCTGCCCTCTGGCAGAAAGCAGCTGAAGCCTCTGCCTACCACAGGGTGGGAAAGGTGTGGGGGCTGGCCCGGGGCTAGCTTGGCCCTCTCACCTGTCCCCTGCCCGGGCAGAGGATTAATTACAAGAGTTTGGAGCATCTGGGGAGAAAGAGAAGGGATTAGAGGATCGACTCCATTGTTCTAGCAGAAGCTCTCTCATCTTTCCGTTTTGGTAAAGGAAGGCTGGGTCTTTGGGAAGCGAGAGCAGCCTTCCTGCGCCCGTGTGTTGCTGAGGCGGCCTTGGCTTGGTGACCTCTTGCTTGTCGTTGACCCGAGGCAGTAGACTTTGGGGGAAGGAGGCATAGCAGGTCAGAAGCAGGACCAGGCTGGAAGGTCTCTTTGCTAGTCCCAAACGGCTGAATTGCCCGAACGAACGGAGGCCCACAGACTCCTGTAACTGGAAAACTCCCCCAGTGAGGGGTGCGGGAGGGTGGCTTCTCAAACTCCAGTCTAGTGGCCTCCAGCCCTGCGTGCCTGAGGAGATGAGCAAGGATCAAAGCCTCACCTTAGTCCCATTTCACTTCACAGACCGATTCGGTTGCGCAGCCCTAGAATTCAACAAACAACAACGACAACAACAACAAAAAAAAATGCCGAAATTCCTTAGAATATGCAGAGGGAGGAGGTGACTCAACAAGGTGCTAAAACATTTTATTAAAAATATATATTGTTAAATTAAGTCTGCTGTCTGGACAATGACTGTTTGTTTTGTTTTCTTGTAGTGGAGTTTAAAAGAGACTATTATTTTACTCTGATATATTATTATTAAAAAGGCATTTTAACTTTGTACTTGAAAACTAAATGAGCGATTTCATGTGTTTTAGCTGAGGCATTGAAGTAGCGGGTGCTTACTTACTTGTGGGAAATCATGTATTCATACTGAAGAATAAACTCCGTAGCCGGTTTGGTAATAACTTTTACTGTTACAGACGATTGCGCTTTGACCCCGGCGGCAGAGCACTCCACTCCACATTCCACGCAGCTCAATGCAGGACTTACTCCCGGCCCCTTCCCGCCCCGGCCCCTGCCCTTTCTCTTCAGTTCCCCCTTTTTCCTTTCCTTTTTATTTTCCCCGCCCCCTGCCCTCTTCCCTGGTTCCAGCATCCTTTCACCACTGTATTTTTTTTTTTTTTTAGGGTTGCTTCTCTATTTATTGACAATAATAATGTACATTTCACAGTCTGGTTCTGGGACATCCAGGGCGGGGCGCGTGCGAGGGGGCCCTGGGCGGGTCCCCACCCTGCCCCCCGGTGTTCTGTTGTATCTCTGTGTAAGTGATGCTTGTGACATAGCTGTTTATGAAATAATTAAAGAGGTCAATGCGTACAGCAGATGTAGAAAGTCTGTCAGTTCCGCCTTCATCACATTATTTTTTTTTTTTTTGTGCCCAGAAGACTATAATAAAGCTCCTTTCTAATGTACTTGTGCTGGAGAACACTTGAATAAATGGACTGTTTTTGTGCAAAAAGAAAAACGGAAAAAGCACCGTAATAATGTCCTTTTGTCTTGCGTCTCCTTTCCCCTGACATGACTGTTCACAGCCTTCTCCGGAGGGGTTAAGTCCTAGCGCTGGGTCTGGACAATGCGGTTCCTCCCTTTAAAACATCACCTGCATGAGCATTAAATAGGGACTGGAGACTGCGTGAGAAAAAGGACGGTTTGCTTGACTTGAAGCTCAGAGGGGTTGCAGTGAGACAAGATGGCTGGAAAAGCGAATCCTGCCCTGGACTGAGCAATAGACCTTTTCGGACTAGAGAGGGGACAGGAGGGGGCTTTGTGTCAGGGTCTTCTCAGATGAGCTGGAGGGATTTTGCTTACAGGCACGGCTCCCCTCTCGCGGGTCCTTCTGTAACACACACGAGTGTCCCGCTTGCCGCCGGGTGGTAGACAGTCTGGACTGTGCGAGGGACCCTGAAACGAAGCCAGGCATTTGGCCTAAAAGGGGAGACTTGAGAGATGTTTGCAAACACTGACAGAGCAAGCCCAAGGGCTTGGGATTTTTCTGGGTAGTTCTATATTGCAAGCAGATGTAGGACCAGTTGGCCGAAGTTGGCCCGTTCGGGCCAGCATAAGGAAGATCCTTTCCCACCCACTGGGGGCCAACACTGTAAGGGGCCACTGGGGGTTCAGTGAAGCCCTGGACAGCTAGGAGATGCTGGACGGCCATTTGGGGATACTGCTGGTCATCCTGGGTTCCCTTGGCTGGCTGGCCCTTCCTCAGAACTGTCTTGCAAGTGAACGGTGCCTTAACGGTTTGCAGAGCACGTTCATCCAAAATGTCCCCTTCTTTCTCATGATTCTTTGCCTGGCAGTCACGAGTTCCCTGTCCCCACTATCGAAGAGACTGAATCGGAACCCTTAAAAATTGGGAACTTCCCACCACATCTCACTCTGAGAACTCGGGCCTTCTGTGCTGTATTCCTGTCTCCTAAGCGCCAAGCAGGTCTGGCCGATGGTGTCTTCTCTGAAGGGAGGGCTATTTGAGGTTTCTTTACCACATGAGACTTTAGGGAGGTTTGCACAGCTCCACTTCACCGGCAGCTTTGAAAGGAATGACAAGGGGAAATTTTGAGAAAAAAATAACGGGCTTTTTTTCATGGGCACTTTTCTTTACAAAATTGTAAATGTACATTTAACTTTTATCCAACTTTTTTCCTCAGCATTTTTCAGTGTTGATGTAGAATTTTTTTTTTTTAATGGCTGCATGGCATTTTCTTGTTGGATGTTTGTTTCTATATATATGCATTTTATTTTAGCTATAAATAGAGCTGCAATAAATATCTTTGTGTTGGCGTTTAACCCCCTATATTTTGTATTTTTTTCCTTAAGACATATTCCTAGAAATGAGATTTATTGGGGAAAAGTAGATGAACATTTTGGTTGGCTCCTGACACGTTTGCCTGATTTCCTCCCAATGGTCAAAACAGATAATGTATTTTCAGCTCAGAAACTCTTAGTTCAGAAAGAAAACAAACATAGTCCTTAGTTTGGCCAATTCAGAAACGTGTTAATCCAAGTGGGGAAGTAAAGACTTTTTTTGAGAAAGCAAGAGGTGGAAGCAGCACTCTTTGGTTACTAAATTTCGAAAATTAGCTCACCTGGCATGCCTACCTGGGGGAAGCCTAGTTGGGGATGGGGTTCAGACTGAATCTAAGAGACTCTGGTTCAAGGTTAGGAGCAGTGGGTGCCCTTGAGCTCTGAAAGCCGCGTGTGTCGTCTGAGCTGGGAGCCAGAGGGCTGGCCAGAACTTCTGGGAGGGAGCTTCTGGGGCATTTTATTAATAACCATCCTGTGAACCTCCTGGATTTAAACGAAGTGCTATTTGACGGTAGAGGGATAGAGAGAGACAGGGAAGGGTGGGCAGGAGCCAAGGCACTTGTGAAATGACGGGGTCCACAGCCCACTGAGATGGCCCGGGGGGGGGGGGTCGTCCCAGCCTCCCAGTCTGCCCAGACGGCAGGAGACACCACACACCTCCAGGCTTGCGGGTTCAAGAGAAATTCCCTTGGGTTCAGCAAGGTTGACTCGGTGGGGCTGGAGTGGAACAGTGGAGGGAGGGAGACAGGCTGCCTGGGGGCCGGCTGAAGAGGAGGCCAAAGCCATGCATAGAAGGGCCTGAGGTGGCAGGCGTGGGCAGTGGGTGTAGTTCCTGGGGCGTGTGGGTGTTAGCAAGGGGATGCAGTGAGGAGATGAGAGTCTATGTTGGAGATGCGGGCATGAGGAAGTCACACCCAAGGGGGTCGGGGCTTCTCTGGGACAGTGTCCTGGTATCACCCCCACAGCATGCTTTCTCCTGGCTTCCAATACATGTTAAAAGGCCACAGGTCTACGGCCATGCCACCCAAACGTGCCCAATCTTGTCTGATCTCAGAAGCTAAGCAGGATTGGGCCTGGTTAATACTTGGATGGGAGACCACCTAGGAAGACCAGGTGCTGTAGGTGTTAAAAAAAAAAAAAAACTAAACTAAAAGGCCACAGCCCATTCACCTCAGTGGTACCTTTTCCTCCACTTATCTAGGATCCTGAGAGCGGGGTCCTGTTGGGTTGGAAAGAAAGTGCCTGGAGATTTGAGGCGGGGGAGCTATGGGCCCCTGGAAGTAGACCACTAAAACAGCAATTTTCAGAACTAGTTTCAAATCTGTCGACCTCTCATTTTCGACCCTGAAGTCTCAGACTCTGAGCCGTGTCAGAAGAAAGACCACAGCGCGGAGGAGCCCAGATCTGAATCTTTCCTGTGTGATCTTGGACAGGTTAGCTCCTGGTCTGGAGCCTCCATCCTCTTGCTGGAAACTTGGGTTTTATTTTTGACAAGCATGCGACCTCTGGTGTCTCCATCCCCAGCGCACACGTTGGGACCCTGGCTGGATCTGGGAAGGGACGGAGCCCTGAGCTCAGCGCTTTGGCCAGAGCGGTGCACCTGGGTCGAGGGAGGGAACTTTGGGGCCTCTGGGGACGCCCTGGCCCTGATGGAATCGCTAGGCTCACCCTCCGCTGGGGAAAGGAAAAATAGCAACATGGTGAGAAACACCCCACCTCTCGCTGAGTGTTCATCCTTTGCTGGCTGTGACTTGGGACGGCAACATGAGCCTTATTGATGACCTGGGTGCTGCCTGGTCCAGCGTGAGGACGTCCGTTATTCCCTTTCGTTCCTCCCCCAACCCACCCTTCTTGCCTGTCTCGGGAGAGAGCTGCCCTGCTCTGCTGGGCGATCCTCCCCCACCCTCTCCGAATCCTCTTCCTCCCTTTGCTCAGCCCATGGCCCTCTCTGTCTGGCCGCATCAATTTTTCCACTTCCCCCTAGAGCATTTCCTTAATGGCACCCATTCATCTTAGACACACACTGTCCCTTGACCCTCCTCCAGAGGCCTTATTTGTCCGCTGCACTTGACAGGAAAGCCTGAAAGCGCTCCCTGGATTGGACAGCTCTGCTTTCCCACTTCCCGTTCAACTCCGCCCACCTGGCAGGGCCTTCAGCCACCCTCCCACGTGACCTCTCAGGAGCTGGGGCCCAGGTGACTTCCCTCCTCCCTGACATCCCTTCCCCCTGGGCTCCTGGCACCATACTCTGTGTCCTCCTGCCCCACTGGGTCCTTTCCTCTTCCCGTTCTCTAAGTGTGGGAGGGCCCCAGGCCTCCGACCCCAGACTCCTCCCGGAGGCCCCCATTTATGTATCCACTTGCAGCTGCCAAAAGTGACAGAGCTTCCCATGGGTCCAGCCTGCAACATGTTCTTTATATGTATTGTCTCATTTAATTCAGGTGCAAAAGCTTCCTACCCAGGTAATCATGCCCCTTTTATTGATCTGAAAATGGAGACTCGTGAAGATTATGTAACTTTCTAGGTAGAAGATGGGCAGAGGTGCCATCTGACATTCCAGCCCACCAGACTATTTCCATCCTCCAGGCTTTCTCAGAGAGCATCTGGCCCAGTGGGGTGGGGTGGTTGCCTGAGCTCTCATTGATGAGAGTAGACATGGGTTTAAAAAAAAAATTTATGTAACACGACTCCCTTCTGTTCTAAAATTATATTAATTGTACCAAATTTTAAATTCCCCCCACCCCCAAAAAGAAAGTAAAAGCAAAAAAAGCATTTATCATCCCATTTCCCAAAGATAATTGCTGTTGGAATTTGTTCCTCTACTTTTCTTTTGCATTAGATTCATATATATTTATATAAAATTATATGATTCCTTACTGTACCATTTGTAATAATGATTAGTATTTATTGAGAACTCACTCCGTGCCAGAAAATATTTTTCTGTTAACATTTTATTGTGAACATTTTCTTACTTCACTATTCTTTAAAAACATCATTTTTATCAGCTGCATACTATTCCACCCCATAGATGGACCATGATTTGTTTAACCCATCCTGTCTTTGGACATTACATTGTTTTCCTTTTATTTGGAGGGTGCTATTATCAACCATATGAAGTGAGTGAGCATTCTATGATGTTCTTTCACTAATCAGCATACTTTGAATATATTTTTGTAAAAAATGCAAACCCCCCCCCCCAAAAAAATATATATATGGCACAGTTAGGAGAAAAGCAGCAGAGAAGAGTGTGATGGTAGGGGTGTGGTGAGCTTGAGTAGAAGATACCCATGGTCTTTAAAAAAGCATCCTGATATGATAAAATTGTATAGAAGTAAATGCACACACATAATAAAAATGGGGAAAACTGAATGAGGTCGGTGGATTATGTTACTGTCAAATCCTGGTTTTGTAAGATGTTACCACTGGGAGAAACTATAAAGGTAGGATCTCTCTGTATTATTTCTTACAACTGTTATGTGAATCAACAATTATCTAAATAAAACTTCAGTTAAAAAAAAAGCAAATCTAAATGAGCTGTGATCCATGGGTATATAGCATTTTATGGTAAACCATTTTTCATTAAGATTATATTACAAACATTCCCCTTGTTTCAACAGCCCTGGCTGTTAATTGCTTAATAGCTGCACGGCAGTCCGTCTTCTGGGTATAAAATTGTTTCCTTAACCATTCTCCATTACTAGGTTGTTTCCAATTTTTAGCCACTGTCAATAATGCCACAATGAACATTATTATGCGTTGGACACTTTTATTCTGTTGAACTATTTCTTTAGGATAAATTCCCAGTGAGAGGGGTTACTGGACATAGGTTGGAGTTTTGTGGCTGCATTTTGTATTATTAATTTACTATTATGATACCTTTATTACTGCCTTTATTAATGTGTAAGATTGGCTCTTTTCCCAAGCCAGCAAAAATTCTCTGGCGTGCCCTTCCGCATTCAGCTTTGTACGAAAAAACAAAAAACAAAAAAACAAAAACAAAAACAAAAAAAAAAACAAGGAAACTTCCAACGGGTTTCTTTCTACCTACACAGTGTCACCTGGGATTTCACTGGCAGAATACAGGGGCAGCAAAGTTCAGCTAGAGGAGCTGTCACTGGCATCGCCCTCCCACCGGGCCTTGGCAGGCGTCTTGGGACCTCACGGAGACCGGTAGCGCCCCCGCCCCAACCTTCTCCCCAGCAAGACAAAGCAGTAGAGGTGGGGGTGGGGGGTGCGACTTGACTGAAAACAGAGCAGCCTTTGCTCACCCTCCGGGGCTCTTTCAGAGCCTCAGAAAAGCCGTTTCTCGAACACCCTGGATTCCGTTAAAAAACGGTTAAACTGCCGCGTCGTTCGGGCGCCGTTAGGTAGGGCACAGGTTGGGTAGGACGCAGGTTGGGTAGGACGCAGGTCGGGTAGGACGCAGGGTGACAGGCTCCCATTCCTTGGGGGCGCTCGCCGCTTGGGAGGCGCAGCAGGGCGAGTCCTGGGCGGCCGCTCCTCCCGAGCTTTCTCAGGGCCTCTGGGTCACTGTCCCGGAGGGAGCCAGCGCCGCTCAGAGGCCGCAGACAGCTCGGAGTGCGAGGCAGGGCGGCCTCGGAGACGCCATGGCCATCCTCCCGGGCTGCGAAGGCGCCAGGGGCTGGCGCAGGGCTTCGCCCGCTGGTGGTGTGTGGTTTCATTGTTTTATTTTACTTTTAAATATTTATTATTAACTTGTATTTAATTTTTTATATTTTTATATTATTTTAAAATCTTACCTTATTATATTTGACTTTATTTTTATATTTCATTTTTTTGTTTTGCTTTCTTTTTTATTCCATTTTATTTTTAATTTAATTTTCTTTGAAAATTTAAATTAAATAAAAAAAATATTATATTTTTTGCAGTTAAGATTGCCAGATAAAATACAGGATGCTCAGTTAAATGTGAATTTCAGATAAGCAACAGATAATTTTTTAGCGTAAGTATATCTTGTTTAATATGTCCTATTTGGTATAAATATGTCCCAAATAGTCTGTCCTGCATTTTTATTTAAATCTGGCAACACTATTTGTGGTACAACACCTGTTTGGAGGAAATCTGAGAACGCTAATACCTAACACAGAGAAAATGAGGCGTTTGTGTCATACGGGGTTGGGGCAGGGGTGTGGGTATGGGTGTCACCCAGTGCCTCCCAGGCCCACCTGGGGAGCCGCCCTGAACAGGACCCATGCGCCCAAAGCTCTCCTACAGAGGCGGAGCTTCCTGAGGGCGAGACAGCAGGAGCTGCCTCAGTAACCGGCCTGCAGTAACTGTCCCTGGTGTTCCAGAAGGGAACCGCCTGGCACCAGCAGAGGGAGCCATGATCTCTGCACAGCGGATTTTTCCCAGCCACAGCGGATCCACATCCTGTGACATGTCCTTGGGGCTCACTCATATCCTGGGAGCGACTAGCTCTGAGTGGGGCTCGGGTGGGCTGCTGTGGGACCCCGGGCAAGCTGCTGACACCTCAGTTTCTCTATCTATGAAAGGAGGATGTTGCCGGGGTCACACAAGATGAGTGGCAGGAAAAGTGCCTGATGCTCTGCTATGGGCACATGCTTTCTCTTGTCTGCTCTTCCTGTGGTATAATCTGCAGACAACATTCGCCCATTTATGGTTGTGTGAGCACCACAATTACAAATACCTCCGCCCTTTTTTTTTTTTTTTTTTTTTTTTTTTTTTCAGATCACTTGTTGAGCGCCTGTCCCTAGGGCGTCCCAGGCACTCCCTTCACAGAGATGAAAGCTGCAGCCCTTCTGTGAGGAACTCGAGTCTGGCAGAGCAGGCGGACCACACACATACCTGCGTGAGAAGCAGCAGGTGGAGGGAGTGCACCGGGGCACAGGTGGGTCCAGTGACTTATGAGGACACTATTATGACTGTAAGTCCCTAGAGCATTGCACAGTCTGGCTGCCTCTAACCCAGCCCTGCCAGGCCCGCAGTCTAACCTACCCTACAAGAAGCTTGCTGGGGCAGTGCACACCTACAGCCTCTGTTCTCCTTTTTTACCTGGCAGAAGCTCATTTCTCTTCATGCTTCAAGGCCCAACTCAGATGTTGCCTCCTCTGAGAAGTCGTCCTGCCTTTCCTGGTGGTTCGAGGACAAATCTACAGCTCTCTGCTCTGTGGATTTGGGGCCTGCAGGTGCTGAGGGTTAGAGGGAGGCCCAGCGGGAAGGGCAGTAGGGTTGGCCAGAGAAGGGTCACTGTCCGTAAGCAGCAGGTGCAAAGGGCAGGGCGAGGAGTGTGGGGGCCAGCGATCGGGATGCAGCCGGAGTCCGAGCAGCCTTCCTCCTGGACCAAGCCGGAAGCGTCTGTCGACCTTCCTGCTGGGCAGGAACCCCGGGGTTCAGCGCGCAGGGAAGTGAAAGGCAGAAGAGGTAGATGGTGCACCTGCCAGGAGGGCACCCTGTTGCTTATCCTTCTGGATCTGGGGCAGGTGGTACCCATTCAAATACTGTTCAGCAGGTGCTACGCTGGCCCCCCTCTGGTGCTTGTACCCCCTGAGGATATGTAGCGGGGGTTGATGGGCAAAGCAGGTGCAAACCCTGTGGTCATCCCTGAGGCTCCCCCGTGCTCCGAGCCTTTCCCTGCATCAGCCCCATGGGGACTCCCCAGCCCTGAGGTGCTGAGCTCTTAGGGCAGTGCTGGCACCTGCTGGCCTCCTGGGGTCCTCCAGGCTCTTTTCCAAGCAGTGGAGATCATAACAGACAATGGTCTCTGTCCTCACAGAGCTTGGAGTCTAGTGGATGGAAGGACGCTGGCCATAGGGGCAGAAAAGCGGGTGGGAGAATGGCTGTGAGAACACAGAGCGGTTCCCTTCGCACCTCCTGCCTGTCAGCGTTGCCTTTCAGATAAAACGGGAATCCATCTCTTTTCAGCCCCACTGACACCGTCTCCGCGGTCGCGTCATGTCTGGACGGCCAAATGTATCTTCACAAGCACTTCTTGGCCCCTGCGGTCAGTTCGCTGCACGGCAGCCTGAGTGATCTTAACAACAGCGGCAACAGCGGCGGCGGCGGGGACGGCGCGGCGGGGGGCGGCGGGGCGGCGCATTTTAGTACTATCACAAGAGCAAGACCTGCTTCGTGGTAAACATTTAAAGGGTAAAGGAGGATGTAAAGTGAAAACAAAGGCAGAATCCTCTCTCCCTAATCTCCTACTTCCAGGCCTGCTTCCCAGAGGCAATCAGTGTCTTCTGTATCCTTCCAAAATTTTTCAGAGCATATAAATGCCTTTTATATATGTGTGTATATGTAATTGCATATACTGCATATGTATAACGATGCCCGTGTGTATGTACACAGCCTTAAAAAACAAACAACCCAGACTTCTCACCTTGTATTTGTCACTTTGGAGTCCACGCTGGAGCTCTTTTCCTATCACCGCATCCAAGGACTGCTGCCCTGTTGTGCCGTGATTTGGCTCTTATAAACGATGCTGCGGTGAGATCAGTTCCTAGAGGGAATTGCTGGGATTTTAAAGGGGGTGTGCAATGAAACTGCCGAATAGCTATTGCCCAGTTGGCTCTCTCAGTGGCTCGGCTGCCTCCCCACCGTCTCTGACACGTCCCCAAATCCTTGTCACTATGTTGGGTAAAAAATGGTAACTTATTTTACTTTGCATTTTAAAAATGAGTTAGGTTGAGCTCTTAACATATTAGAACATGGATCTTTTTCTATGTGTTGTCTTGCCTGTTCTTCCTACTGTGTTCTCATCTTTGGCTTATTGAGTTCTAAGTGTTTCTCTACAGCTGAGGAAACTGGCATGTTGTCTCTCATAGTTTTTGCAAATATTTCTTCAGTTTTCCGTTTGTCTTTTGACTTCGGTATTTTTGCTGCGAGGAGTTTTACGCAGAATCAAGTTAATATTCCCCTGCATGGTTTATGGAATTGGTATTGTGCTTGTCTACTCCACGAATACAAAAGAATTACATTTATGTTTTCTTCTCATGCTTTCGTGGTTCTATTTTTACATTTAAATCTGTGATCTGCCTGCAATTCATTCTGATATGAAGGCAAAAGGTATGGATTCACATTTAATTGTTTTCTAAATGGCTATTTTCCCATTGCTGTTTACTGAATAATCCATTCCCCCCACTGATGGAGTGCCATCTCTATTATATTCTAAATTTCCACATATAGTTGGATCTATTTCTGGTGTCTGTTGTGTTCCATTGATCTTTCTGCCTCTTCTAGTATATGTGCCAAACTGCTTTATCGACACCAGCTTTACAATACATTTGTATTACCTGGTAAGATTATTTTTTAGAAGTTTACTGGCTATTTTCACTTATATATTTTCCAGATGAATTTAGTGTTCTTTTATCAGTGTAGTGGGTAAGCATCCTGAAACACTTAATTACAAAAATAATCATACTGTGTTATGAGGGGAAAGTACTGGGAGTCAGGAAAGTGTAAAACGGGGTCTCTACAATTCAGGAGGTTTTATTATATGTATGTGGCAAATACATAGGTGAATTTGAAGACACTTCACATCTCCACAGTACTGTCTTTTGTTCGACAAGCTGTGTCTTTCCATTTATTTGAGTCTTCTTTTCTGTCCCTCAGTAAAGTTTACAGCTTTTCTTTAAATACATATTACATTTTTCCTAAGTGACTTTATAAATAGTTCGCGTTACCCTTATGAATGAACTCTTCTTCTGGGGTATATTTGTTATAGGGGATCTTTCTAAAAGGCCAGTCTTCCTCAAAATGCTCAGAACCCTGCAGTGGCTTCTTGTTGCTCTGAGGATAAACCCCACACTTCCTAACTGGCCTGCGAACTCCTGTCAGGTCTTGGCTCCAGGAGCCACCCCTGCCCTCCTCTTGCTGGGTCCCAGCCTGATTACTCCTTGAGATCTAAGCTTAAAGGAGACCTCCCCAGGGAAGTGGACCCCTCAGATGAAGTTTGATAAAGTTGAGGCACCTGTTTTATACTTCCATGTATGACAATGGAATCAGAATTATTTTTGTGGTGGTGCGTTTCAAGCCGCCCTCCCAGGCCGTTCTCCTGCCTTTCTCCCTGCTGTCTCCCCAGCCCCTAGAGTGCTGTCAGTAGCGGTGGTGGTTGAGTGACTGCATGGTACTTAGATGGAAATTGTTGGTGCCCTGGCTTCAGGGCTGAAGCATCCAGGCGGAGGTCCTCCACGTGGCCATAGGTTATGATAGAAGTGAATGTATCGGGATAAAAACTCCAGCGTGATGACAGCTGAAATGTTAGCGGCGCAAATACAGTGAATTGTTTTGTTCACAGGCGGGGTCTGGAACATAGTAGGCACTCTGTGAATACTTGATTAAATAATGAACCAGGTATAAAATTGGCGTAAGTCTGGAAATCGAGTATTATCTGACTATCTGATTACTTTTTATTCCCTTATTTTATGTCTTCCCAGTTGTTTATAATGGAGTCAGGCAACCTGTATAATGAAGGTTTTTTCCCCTAAATTGTTGTCAAAGCTTTTCCACCATGCCACTGCACTAGGTGGCCACTAGAGGGCAGGGCTGCGCTACTGTCGGGGATTGTAACCACCAGACCAAGTTTCTGAGGGCTTTAAGTCATAGAGAGGTTTAGGTACATGGCCTGAGACCTTTCTGGTGACAGGAATCAATCTCATTTCCCTCACCTAGATCTTGGCTCCCCAGATAGGGGGCAAAAGCGCCTCTGGTTTCCTCTTGTGTGAAGAACGCAAGCATTTATTGAGTGCTGAGCCCCTTCTGAGTGCCTTCTTGGGATCAGCCGTAGATAGGTCTTGGTTCCTTCCTCCCGGAGCTTGTCCCAGGCTTGTTAACCTTAGATTCATGCAGGAAAACTCAGGCCTGGAGAGACGCCAAGCCTTGCAAAACAGTCAAGAGCTTAATTTAGGAACCTCTTATTTATGTGTGTGTCCGTTCAGAAAGCAAGTGGGGCTGACTCATGTGACTGGGACTTGTGGGAGAATTCATTCATTCTCCCCAAACATGCACCGAGTGCCTCTTCTGCCCGGACACTGCTCCAGGCACTGGGGAAGCAGCAGAGCCCACTCTGGGGAAGCCCGCAGTTTGGTGGCAGTGCGGGAACGCAGAGTTATGAAGGAAAACAAGCAGGATGAGGGGGCTGAGAGGGACGGGCAGGGAAATCTGCTCAGGTGAGGCGAATTTTGAAGATCTTAACGAAGTGAGGGAGCAAGGCCAGTGGCCATCTGGGAGAAGGCAGCGGGGACAGGATGTGCCAAGGCCCTGAGGTGGGAGTGTGCTCAGCTGGCAGCGGGGGTGTGTGGTGGGTGGGATGCGGGTCCAGTAGGGGCGTGAGATACCACAGGTCCTGTGGGCTGCTGTGGATTTTGCCTTTTGCTCAGAGTGAGTTTGGCTGCATTGAGAATAGTCTGTAGAGGTGCAAAGTGCAAGGTAGCCATCCAGGCAGGAGGGTGGTGGTGACGTTGCACCTGGGACATTCAGCAAATGCTTTTGAAATTGAACTGAGCTATTCTGGTCAGAGCTGGCTTGAAATCGTGACTTCCTGACCCCTTACAGGGAACGGAAAAACCACCACAGGAACAAAACAGCCGGAGAAAAAACTGCCCTGATGTGGGCTTTTGCGGTTAAAAGGAAGATCTGTTCTTTTTCTCAAGCAGGAGCCACAGAGTTCTAACGGGGAAAGGATCCTGGCCAGAAATGCCGGGCCAGTTTTCGAATTTGACAGATGAGCTATCTGAAGCCCAGAGTGGTAAGGTGACTCATCCAAGGTCACACAGCGGCTTAGTGGCCACCCGAGATTTCAAAATGAGGACTCTTGCCCTGCACTGTATATCTCTTGCTGCTTTGTTCCTTTTCCCAGGCTCACGAATGGACTCCTCTCTGTTCCCACTGCAGGAATCGGCTCACCTCCGCAGTTCTGTGTGTGGGGGCGGGCGGGGGGGGAGGGTCTGCTGGTTACTCTGCTTCCCAGCGACCCAAACCTTGCCTTGTTCTCCTGGGACCCTGAGCCGGCTCTGGTCTTCTCTCCACTTGGCAGGCTCCTTGGTTCTCTCGCTCCTAAACCAGAACAGAAACAGATTTTATCTGTTACTGATGCTTTCATGCAGTGTTGAGAAAAGAGGAGATTTGCAGTGTCTATCAAAATTAAAAGTGCGCATGCCCCTGGACCTAGAAATTCTGCCTCTCAGATTTATCCTATAGAAACACGTGGCGATCCGTGCCCAGGAGTCACGGCTCAGTGCGCCATATTCTGAAACAACACGGTCTGAAGTGATGCCTGCAGCTTGAGGACTATGCTCCCCTCACCCTCCGGCTCTGGCCTCTCCTCCTCTGTCCCCCTCGTGGGCCCCGCCTCGGCCACTCAGGCTCCAAAGGTGGCTGGCTCTCCAGGCGCTAGGCTTCCGCTGCTTCTCCGCTCTGCACGCTGTCTTGGTGTGACTCTCCGTTTCCTTGGTTTTAAATGTCATCTCTGTTGACTCTCCCTAGGTTAAGTCTCCAGTCCTGACTTCTCAACAGCTCCAGTCTCATTCAGCCAACTGGCTTATTATATTATTATTATTATTATCACTTTTTTGGAGTTGTAATTCATTGATCATAAAATTCACCATTTTTAAGCATGTGTTTCAGTGGTTTTAAGTATATTTACGAGGTTGTGCAACTATCAGAACATTTTTATCACCCCGACAGAAACCCTGGACCCAGGAGCAGCCAGTCGTTCCCCATAGCCTCTTTCCTCAGCCCTCAGGACCACTAATGTATTTTCAGTCTATGGATTTGCCTATTCCGTACTTTTCCTGTGAATGAGATTGTGTAACAGTTAACCTCTTCCGTCCGCTGCTTTCACTGAGCATAATGTTTTGGAGGTTCGTCCACGTTGTAGTGTGTGTCAGTACTTCATTTCTTTGTGTCCCAATAACCTGTTCTTGTATACTGTAAATAAAACCATATTTATCTATTCATCAGTGGATGGACGTTTGGATTCTTTTAAAAAATTTTAGCTATTGTGAATAATGTCACTGTAAACATTTGTGTACGAGTTTTTGTGTGAATGTTTTCAATTCTCCTGCACATATTCCTTGGAGTGGAGTTTCTGGGTCATATGGTAACTCCGTTCCGCTTTGTGAGGAACTGCCGCCCCCCCCCCCGTCCGTTTTCCAAAGCGGCTGCACCCTTTACATGCCCACCGACAACACGGGAAGGTTCTCACTGCGGCCTCTGAGGTTTCCCCCGAGAGGCCATGGAGGACTCGCACACGCGACGTGTCACTATCAGAACACTTTCTCTCCTTCGACTCGGTAATTGGCACACAACCGTTCAAGCCAGACACTTGGGGATCATTCCTTAAACCGCTTACATTCTTGACCCCCCCCCCCCACCTGCCCAGCCTGGTCTCAAACCTGTCGATGTGTCCATTCCCATCGCTAACAGCCTGGCCACCAACACCACCCACCTGAACAGCCTCTGAAGTCTCCTGCTGGGGTCCCTCACTGCCTGCCAGGGACTCCCTTGAGGTGGCTGCCTCTGATTTGCTCTCTGGCAGAGTTATTTAAATTCAAAATTAAAAAAAAAATGTAAACCAAAGATGTACACATGGTGAAAAGAATCAACCATTCCCTTGAGGCGTGTCACCCCGCAGGGCCCCCCAGATCTGATAGTGACCTCCCTGCCCTCCTCTCCCAGGCCTCCCCCAGCTCACTTCGCTCCAGCCTCCCAGATGTCCTTCCTGCTCCTCACGCCCGCCGGGACCACGCCTACCCCAGGGCCTTTGCTCTCGCTGCTCCCCCTGCGTGGTGTGATCTTCTCCCGGATCTCCACGCGGCTCCTCCCTCCGCCCCTTCACCTCTTCACTGAGTGACGCCCGCTCTGGCCCAATGCCTAACATCGTGAGCCCCTTTCCCCATCCCATCTTTCTCTCCTGCCTTTTTTTTTTTATAGCACTTTATATAACATAGTATAAATTTTACTTAGAATTAGCATATCATTTATAATAATAATTTACTCAATTATAATTATAATTATCATCATAGTCCTGATAATTTTTGCATGTTGCACTATGTTAGAGAATCTTAGGAGTTTTTTTCCCTTCCATGGTACTTCTCACACTTTATAATTATATATTAATTTGGTTGTTTACTTTCTTAAATGTTTGTCTCTCGTTGAAACCTAAGCTCCTAGAACAAAACTCACTATATCAGAATATTTCCAGCACCCGGCACCTCGCTCTGTGCCCAGCATAGAATAAATCCTTAACACATATTGATCGAATAAATGATTATTCATTTATACAAATATGGATACAGATATGGTCACCGATGGCTGATTGGTTGGACAAATTGTAGAATATTTCTATAATGGAACAATATTCATTTAGAAATGAGTTATAAAGTCTGAATACTCCAGTATTATCATCCTTTTGGGTCTTATAACTGCTAAACCCCCTAAATTTTGCAGTTTCAAAGTGACCATTTTGTTATGCTTGAGTTTACCTCCACGTTATTGTTTTTGAAACTTAATATAACTTTGTATTTCTTCTGATAAGATTGAAACATGGTTAATACAGAAAAGTCAGAAAGTATGAACAAAAAGAATAAATATAATCCAGCTCATCTGGCAATAAACCCTGTTAATCATCCAGCACGTCCTTCCCAAATCCTCTGTGTTTTCTTATAAATTCTTCCAGGCTTAAGCAAATACGTGTACGAATCCACCGTGCTGGCTTGTGACCTGTGACAACCTATTGGAGCTGTCTTTCTGTATTGCTGGTCCCAGACTTCAGCCTCATTCTTCTAAAGTGCTATATAACATCGCTTTTACCTGTTTGTCCGTTTGTCCCTTCCTTCATTGGACAAATGCCTGTGGTAGGCCTGACACAGCCCCCTGTGTTAGGGGTAGTATAGCACTGATGAAGCAGACACGGACTGTGCTCTCATGGGGCTTACGGTCGCTCCAGCCTAAGGAAGCCATGATTTATGAAACCATCCCTGGTTGGTAGGTATTAACGTTGTTTCCATTCCTCACCCCCATCTATTTTCATGCACTTTCTTAGGATAAAATCCTAGCAATGGAGTTGCTATGATGAGGCTGGTGGTGAAGGAGAGAGCCCGGCCCCCTGAGAACTTCTGAGCGGCACCCCTACCCTCCAGCTTCCCTCTTTCTTTCCTCCATCTGTCAGTGCCCTTCACATCCCATTACCCTGGTCAGGCCATCATCAGCGAGACATTCGTGGGCTGCGGCTCACTGGGCTCTGAGGCCTTTGTTTTCCATCCATTTCACTTGGAGTGCAGTGGGCTGAAGGCCGGGGCACAATGGCAGATGGCTCCCCTGCCCGTGCTAATGCAGCGGGGCTTGTGCTCCCCGGAAAGCCTCCCCCCATCCTTCCCCTCCCTGAGTGCATCTCCCCACCGGCTCCATCTGGGAACTCTGCCTCTTCAACCCGGCGCCCAGCAAACCACTTCCCCTCCCAGCTCCTCAAGCTTCTATAAAAAGCAGAACGAGAAGATGGAGACGTGACTAATCCCTTTTGTTTCGACCTTCCGCCCTGTCCCCTTGCCCATCGAGGCCTGTGGCACAGAGGCAGCAACTGCCCAAGCAGAGGCCACGGCTTATCAGGGAGACAGAGCCTGACCGACTTTGTCTCTCTCCACCTGCGTCAGCTGACAGGGGCAAGGCCCCTGGATGACTTTTGTGTCCCCTCAATGACCTTCTCAGGGCCGGTGTTCCCGAGGCCAAGCCACCCGTAGCCCTGGGGACAAGTCACCACAGTCAGAAGGCGGAGGTGGCCTGACGTGCTGCTTGGGTGGCTGGCCTGCTCTGCCAGGGCCGCTAAGGAATTCAGGGCAAACATGGCGATGCTTCCCTTCTTTTAAATTGGGGTCTAATTTACCCAGAGTGAACTGTACCTGTGGTGAGTATACCCTCTGTTGGCTTTTGATGAATGTATGCACCTGTGTAACCTACACCCCATCTAGATAGAGAGCATTTTCCTGACGCAGAAAGTCGCTCCTGTCTCTCCCCAGCCAGCCCCCTCGCCACCCCTGGGACAGCCTCACCTGTCTTCTTTCACCCCAGGTGCGTTTTGCCTGTCTGAGCACTCAACTGAAACAGGATCATACGGTATAAACTCCTCCAACTTCTTCCACTCAGTATGTTTTTGAGATTCCAAAGCCTTGTAGTGAGATTGCCCACGTTGGTGCCTACATCAGTAATTCATTCCCTTTTATTGTTGAGTAGTACTCCATTCTATAAATCTACCACAATTTTTAAAATCAATTTTCCTTCATAATCACCCCCGATGCTTTTTTGTACGTTTCTTTATACAGCTCTGAATTGGATTCTTTCTATTGATTTTTCTTTTACCTATTTTTTTTACTCTTTATTTTTTCTGTGCTTTTAGTTATGTTTCTTTCTCTCTTTGTTTGTTTTTGTATTTCTTCTAATTTAGTCTTTATCTCTGAAATGTCATTTTTTCCTATTCCATTTTTTATTTCAATAAGCATTTTCTCACATCTTTCTGCCCCATCCCCATTGTAATAACTCCCGAAGGTGTTACATCATATCCCTCTTTTTTTTTTGCATGTTTTGATGCGATGGGTTTTCCTAGGCTGCTCTAAAAAGCTCCCACGGAAGGGCATAGGTAATAGAAGATGTATATTGGTCTCGGCCCTCTGTTCCTGGCACTGCTCTCAAGACCCTTGTAAATTCCTAAGTGACAAGAGCACTGGGAGTGTCTTTTGTTCTATCCAGGTGACCCTAGGTGGACTCCTGGATGGGGGCTGGCACCAAAAAGACCATGATTAAAAGCTTGGAACTTTCAGCCTCACCCCACATCCTCCACAGATGGGGAGGGGCTGGAAATGGACTTAATGATTGATCATGGCTATGGCTAAAGAAGGCTCCGTAAAATCCTAAAAGTGCGGGTTGGTGAATATATATCCACGCCGGGAGAGTGACACACACCAACTCCATGGGGACAGAAGCCCCTGTGCTTGGGACCCTCCCAGACCTCCCCTATGTATGTCTTCATCTGGCTGTCCATCTGTATACTTTACCACAACCTTTAATAAACCAGGAAATGTAAGTAAGTGTTTCCACTGGCTTCTGTGTGCTGCTCTAGCAAATTAATCCAGCCTGAGGAGGGAGGATCATGGGAACCTCCGATTTGCAGCCAAACCAGACAGAAATTGCAGGTAACCAGGGGACCTACTACTTTCGACTGACATCTGAAGCAGGGTGGTCTGATGGGACTGAGCCCTTAACCTGTGTGATCTGACACTCTCTCCAAGTAGAGAGTGTCAGAATCGAGTTAAATTACAGGACATCCAGCTGGTGTCACGGAGAACGGCTTGGGGTGGAGAAGTCGCCCCCACCCCCACATTTGGTGACCAGAAATGTCAGACGTGAGTGATCTGTGTGAGTGCTAAAGGACACTCACAGGAAAGACACAGGAGAGAAAGACAGGAGAGAAAGACAAGAGAGAAAGGGCTTTTTCTTACACTAAGGGGTCATAGGTCATATCTAGAAGATCCTCTCGATTTTTTTGTTGAAAGACTCAACACATGGCTAGCTGTAGGACTCCTTTGTCTCTCAAAAAACCACCTCTTTTTCAATAAGTTTCATTGAGATATTCACATACCATACAATTGTCCATTGAAAGTATTCAATAAAATGGATTTTATTATATTTCAGAGCTCTGCCACCATCACTACAATTTTAGAACATTTTCATCATTCTGAAAAGAACCCCCTATACCCGTTAGCATCACTTCCCACTTGCCCCAGTACCAAAGCCCCTGGCAAAACTAATACTTTCTGTCTCTATGGATTTGCCTATTCTAGGCACTTTATATAAATGGAATCATACAATATATAGTATTTCATGTTCAGCTTCTTTCAATTGGCATAATGTTTTTAATATTCATCTGCATTGTACCATTTACCAGTATTTCACTTCTTTTTATTGCTTGCTGAATAATATTCCATTGTATGAATATACCGCCTTTTGTTTATTCATTCATCAATTGATGGACATTTGGGTTGTTTCCACTTTGGGGCTATTTGGGACAATGCTGCTATGGGCATTATTGTTATGTATTATGTATAAGTTTTAGGATAAACACTGAGGAGTGGAATTGCTGGGTCATATGGTAACTCTATGTTGTTAAAAGATAAACTGAGGCACATTAAAAATGTTAGAAGTTTATTTGAGCAAAAATCTACTTGAATTGGGCAGCATCCAATCTAGCAGATAAAAGAACCCTAAGCAGCTGTGTAAAATGACTTTACTAGGCAGAAGGGAGTGGGAAGAAGGAAGTTATACGAGTGAAAAACAGGTTGGTTATTGCAAAGTTACTTTCTTTTAGGGGATGGCGGGGTCTACCAGGCAGATGGCCTCACTAGTGCTGATTGGCTTAAGAGTCCAATTCTGGGAGAGCTGAAACTATAGTTAAGTCTTGGTTTTGGTGACATGGGGCTTAGCATAAGCAACTCCATTTTGCGCCTATTGTTTGTTTTTAACAATGGTTAACTTTTTGAGGACTGCAAAACTATTTTCCAAAGCAGCCGCATTATTTCCTTCCAACAGCAAAACTCCTTTTTAAGAGCAAATATTCTGCAAGAACTTATTTACTATCTTGAAATAAAATTCATAGATAGTATAACATTCCCATATCCATCATGAATAGAAAAAAAAACTTTAATATAAAGACCCAACTATAATATAAAGGAGAAGTAAAAGAAACGTAATTGATACATTTTTTAAAATGGGGTTCTGGGGACGGAAGATTGGACTTCTCAGGTGGCTTAGAAACTGGTCCCAGAGGCAAGGGGTCAACTGAAGGCTCAAGCCCCGGCCCCACATGGGCATCAAGGACAACTGCCCAGGAGAGGCTTTGAAGGGAATCACTTTCATCTGCATATAAAGGTTTGGGCTAGTTTGTTGAAAACCAAACCAAACTATCTCATGGACATCCTTACACCACCCACATCACACACACACACACACACACACACACACACACACACACACACACACACACACACACACACGTTCAGGTGCATATGCAGAGAAATGGGCTCTTGGACCTGCCAAAGAGGTCACCGTGCACCAGCTCTGCCTGGGCCTGGAGTCACGCTCCCAGGGCGGTGGGGCTCGAGGGCAGGCGTGGGCTCTCAGGGTCTCAGGCCCGCTGATCGGATTCACCATCCTGGCTGCTCCATGCCTTTGAGGGGCCTGAAAATGGAAGATGGGCTCCCAACGTGGGGTGGGGAGGGTGGGACTTGGAGATAGGGACCGAGATAAGTGCCTGTAAAAAGGCCACTTCAAGCCCCCTCCACTCAGCCGACAGTTCCGGGGCTTCTGAATGCCTCTCCTGTGATGCACTAATGGACGTACATTATCAGTCCTTCCTGGCCACCACGTCACTCTTCCTGTCTCAGGCCTGGCTGGAGAACTTGCATTCTTCTGGAAAAGCTCCTGTCATGCCAGAGGCCCTAACAAAGGACTTTCCCCGTAAAAGGACATTGTGGCCACTGCCTCAGAACGGTGGCTGCTGGCTCTGGGGCTCTGTCCGGAATGAGCTGTAGGAACGTCAGGTAGGAGTGCCTAGCATGTCCTTAAGGCCTGTGACATCTTCAGCAAGACGCCTCCTCCAGGAAGTTCACTCTACCCAGGAACAAGCCCGTACTTTGAAGAAAGGGGTTAGGATAAGGGAGTGATTCTGACTGAACACACAGGGCTCCACCCGGCCGCACCCCCAGGTGTAGAGCTTGGGGCAAGAGAATTGGTCGTTTCTAAGAGAGGACTGTGTGAATGAACTCACAGGCCTCTGACCCAGGCTGTCACACTGAAACTGCCCTATGTAGAGAAACAATTGCCAAGGGGCTTTTTGCCAGGAGTTGGCCATCAACAGGCTCCCTGGCCGCCTAGGTAGCTGCCTGCAGGGCTCTGCACAGCAGAAAGGGAGGTGATTCGTGGTGACCCTTTGGGAAGAGGAGAGAACAGTGAAGTGCGGCCCGTGTGAAGGGTGTGGAGTAGTTTAGAGGAAAACCGGCAGACATGAGAAAGGGGAGTAGGGGGTGCAGAGCTGTCCCCACTGTAAGCCACACGCTGTAAGACTAGTGATTTTTTTCTACAGAGTTTGACTCTAAATCTAAGCTTAACACCGGAAACAATCAGGCCTGGGAGGGAGCAAGGGATCACCTCGTCCACAAACGCCAGGCCTGCTGCTGTTCAGAAGTCCCGCAGGGAGGTGGCTGCCCAGGTCCCGAGGCCATTCGGCCACCAGGCTGGGGCTGGAACCCAGGCTGGCTACCCTGCCGCTGCTCCCGCCTCCACTTTGACTCTGCTGTGGACCCTGAGGGGGGGCTGTAAACCCACTCCTGGGAGGGGCGTGGACTCTGGGCCCCTCTGGCCTCCCCCCTCTGCCCGGTCCAGACGAGACCCAGGCTGTTGCACTGATGCACGCATTAGCTTGCTGGGTAAAAGCAGTCTCAAGGGTCTCTTCAGGAGGCCCTTTGACTGCAATAAAGCAAATTAAAACCCCATTCAGAGGTCAATTGAAATTGCTTTCAGTTCAATTCTTTGCACAAATTGATTCCTCTTTGCCCTTAGGGTCACATTGAAGGTCAGCAAAGTAGCCTAGCTGCAGAGCTGAATGGGGGCTGGGTGAAAGGGGCTACAGCTGGGAGCCTGCGTTGCAGGCAGACAGCGGGTTCTGCTCCTCCATTCCCTGGGCCATCTGAGGCCCCAGGACCTACTCCCCTCCCTTGCTCCAGGCCTCAGGGTCATTTTTTGGAGACTAGCTCTAGCTCTGCCCACCCCCGACTTCCACCGGGCTCCCCTTGGAGGAATTCCTGGTGTTTCCATTGGCAAGAATCCGATGGTCGTCAGCATTTCTCACACAGGCTCCCGAGCCTTGCAGGAATCTTGTAAGCATGGTGAAGCGGGGCGTTGACTGCCCCCAGAGAAACTCAGAGAGGTTAAGGAACTTGCCCCCGGTCACAGAGCTCCCGGTTTCCTCCTCCAAACCGTTTAGCCCCTCAGTCTTTCCCCATCTCCGAATGGCACCACCCACTGTCCAGCTGTTCCGGAACCATCTTTAAACCCCACCTGCGCTTCACTCCCACAGCTGCTCCAAGTTCTATTGATACCGACTCCCAAAAAGAGGCTGTTGGTTGCTTGCCCTCTTGTAAGCGCCGTCTCTCAAAGGAATCCTACCGGCCCTGTCATTCCCTTGCTTAAAACCCAGCGGTGCTTTCCCGCTGTTCTTGGCTAAAATATACGTTGTCATCTAATGGCCTTCAAAGCCTTCAAGCCCCGTCCCCTCACGCCCCTCCACTCTGTGGGCTGCGCCCCTCCCCTCGCTCGCACCCCAGCAGCCCCGGGAACCCTCTTGTCTTCTCTGCCCCAGGGCCCTTGAGCTCTGTTCCTTCTGCGAAGAAGCTTTCCCCCTCCCTTCTCCCGCTCAGTTTCCTCCCTTGTATTTACTACCATTTGTAACTACTTGCTGACTAGTTTGTTATCAGTTTCCCTAGAGCTGCAGCCTGCCTTGGGAGCACAGGCCGGGTCTGTCCTGGCCCACGCAGGGCCACTGGCTGAGTAAATGAGAGACAGAACCACATCGGAGCCCTCCAGGCCCTCCGCCCCCCCCCCCGCCCCCCACACCTGGCAGCCTGCTGGTAGGCACTGTGAGAGCTCCCACTGGGCGCCCGGCGCTGGGCGGGGAGCAGACCGAACAGTAGCTGCCTCCAAGTCCACGCAGGTCAGCGATTCCCCACCCCGCCCCCTTGCAGTCTTCGGGTCTGCTGCCTAGCCCCACACCTAAATCCTGCCGACTTCCGACTTCTTTCTCTCTCCTGTTCTCCCTAGTATCCAGTCCGACTCTAAAGTCCTGGTCATGGCTCTTTTCTGACCCTTCCTCCCCAGAGTTCCTTAGCTTATTACTTCCTCTCCACTCTCTCTCTCTCTATCTTGCCCTCTATTCCATCCTCCACTTTTGGGGCAGAAAGCCCCTGCCCAGAGCCCTGGTCGCCCTATTCGCCCTACTGTATGCTTCCCCCGGGCCCTCCTCTTTGCAGTATGGAGCTGGTCTACCCCGGGCTGGGTTCCCGTCCTGCCCCTTGGAGGCTCCACCTGTTCCCTCACCAGGAAGCCCTTCCATGGTACACTGGGCAGGTAGCACCCTTTTGCCTGGCTACAGAATGACAGTGCCCTCCTTCCTTCTCTCTGAGAGGGGAGGTGACTAGAAGGCAGGGAACCTACAGTGACTTAGGTGAGGATCATGGGGAGCCAGAGACCCCTCAAAACTGCCCTGGTTCTTGGGCTGCTGCAACCAGGAAGAGTTGAGCTTCTTCCGCTCTCATCCCTGCCACCCCACTGCACACACACAAAGGGGCAGATGCTGGGCTCTCTCTAATTCAGACACAATGTAAGGAGGGGACCACCTTTATCTGGGGTTCATAAACCCTACAGAGGAGTTTGGAGAGAGTCTTTAGAATCATGAGCTTCTGAAAACGAGGCTTAAGAGGGGCTTCCTTCCTCATTCACCTCCTCCTACGTTCTCTCTGCACATATTTCTTGAGCTCTAATTCTGTATCGGGTACCTAGCCAGGTACTTTTCATACACAGGACTATACCTTGCTCACAAAAGGCACCAGCTGAGCAGGCCCGAGACTCCTCCGGTTCAGACAACAGCAGGAATGAAGTTTCTCTAACAGAGGCCTGGCTGGGCCCCAGAAGCCCTGAGAAGGGACAGCTGTTCTGACTTGAGGCACGGCTGGCAGCCATTTAGCTTGTCCGTGGAGACTTTGAGGATGCATGAAGAAGGGTGGTAGGCCAGGATGGGATGTTTTCCTGCTCTTCCCTCCCTCTGCCCCTCAAGGCTTGAGTGGGTGCCTGTTCTAGCATAGTTGGCCAAATGCAGGCAGATGGCGGCCTCATCCAGCCTTGTCTCTAAGTCTTCTCTCTCCCAGTGAAATGTCCCCCCTTGCCTGGCCCCAGTGCCTAGAGGCTGAGGACAAGGCCCCCCTCCTTGTGCCCCTCCTCCCTGTGTTGGGCTCTCAGCCCCCCCCATCCGTGTTACTGTCCTCCCAGCCCTTCTTTCTCCCCTGCAGAGGCCACCTCTACACCTGTCATTATAACGCACTCACACCCTGGTGACATCGCTTTTCCAATTAAACCCTCTAAGGTGAAAAGCAGGGATGACGGAGCAGCCCTGGCCCTGTGCCCACAGCCAGGTGTGGGTGCATCACCCCAGCCCCAGGAATCTTCACATTCGAGGTCTCCAAATGCACTCGCCAGCTACCCTGCCCAAAGACCCCATGTCTCCTTCCTTCTTTTCCTCCTTTCCTGCATCCTTCCTTTTCTCTTCCCTCCTTCCCTTCCTCCTTCCTTCCTTCCTTCCTTCCTTCCTTCCTTCCTTCCTTCCTTCCTTCCTTCCTTCCTTCCTCCCTCCCTCCCTCTCTAGGCTGGGCCCTCTTGGGGCCCGCACTTTCACAATAATGAAGATAAGGGCTAGCGCTCTATAGGGCTAACTAGAGACCAGGCCCTGCTCTAAGAGCTTTACGGGTATTACATAATTTTATACATATGACAGCCACATGGGTTGGTATAATCACCTTTCTTATTTCACATCTGGGACACCTAGGTGCAGAGAGGTTGGGAGTTTGCTCAGAGTCACAGAGCTAGGGTTAGGGCCGGGCAGTCCGGCTTCAGAGCTGTGCTCTTAACTATGGCACCACACTGTGTCATCCATGCAGCCACCTCAGCCTCAGACCGGGGGGTGCCCATGACTCCTCGCCCCACACCGATGCTGCCTCTTTAGTATTTTATGCACCTGCCTCGGCCTCATCTTCCCCTCTCTGCTCCCACTCCAGGACTGGCCTCCAGGCCCTGGAGCAGAGCACTGGGCTTCTGACCATTCCTTGCTGTCTCCAGGCTCCCTTCCCTCTGATCTCCCTCCTCACTGCCACAGAAATCTGGTCCTATTGCTCTTCTGACTCAATCCCTAGGTGGTCCCTGCCACCTCCCCTCTCACTTCTGACTGTTTCCAGTCTTCTCTCTTTCCCTCTGCCACCCGCACCCAGCATTCCATGAACATAATGGGAATTCTTCTGCTTTGAGCCCTTTGCATATGCTGTTCCTTCTTCCTGGAGTGCCTTTCCTGTCTTCATCTTGACCTATTGTATCAAGACTCAGCCCAACTCAGCGCCTGCCTCTCTGGGGAGCCCTCGATCACCACGCATCCGCTCTACCCATGAGGGCAAATCGCCTCCAGATGCATGCTTGAGAGGCCCAAGCCTGTATGTAAGAAGTCCAGTTCCTCAATGCTGCCCCGCTGAAGAGATCACAGGGCAAGGCTACACAGAGGTAGAGACAGGTGTCTGGGGAGCCCCAGCTCCTCTTACCCCCGGCTGTTTCGGTCTTCCCAGCCCAGGAGCCAGTCATACGAGTGAGTGGTTTCAAATAATTATATACCACAGGTTTTGAGTTGCCAAAGCTGATGCCGAGTGGAGCAGGGGCATGCTGGCTCTGCCAAACTCTGATTGTATTACGGGTTCATGATCAAATTAAATGTTTCTTTTTTAAAAAAAAATTAAAAAACACATTAAATTTGGGGGCAGTGTGTGATACAGCATTAGATAACAAAAACAACCATTTTGATACTTTGATATCTTTTAATCTTTATCTCCTTCTGTCTCCATTGCTAACTATATTTATATTTATATTGTCTCATTCTTCTTCCACTTATAACCTATAGTGGTAATTTTTTATTATGTCTAGAAATAAATATCTACATTATTATTTTGAATGGCTGCAAAGCATTTCAATGTATGGCTTTACCATAATTTTTATAATTATACCTTACTATAGATTTTTAGTTTAATTTGGTTTTATTGCTACTATAAACAGTATTGAATGGATAGTCTTGAACAGCATTTAGTGTAACTGTTAGATAATCTCTTCAGGATAATTCCCAGGAAATGCTGGGTTAAAAGGTAAAGACTTTGGTATAGACAGAAGTCCATCAGACCCCCATGGCTTATCACCTAAGTACACCTGTGTCTGCATCTCCCCTTCATCCCCCACCCCTGTTGTGGGACAGAAGGCCCTCCACTGTCCATAGGTCAGGTTCTTCTTCTGCATCCTATCTCATGTCTACTTAAGGCTTGGATTATTTGCTTTCCCTTCCACTCTTATCGCAATGCCAGTTTCCCCCTCTCTACTGAATTATTCCCATCATCAGCATATAATCATGCTCCAGCACCTCTCTGCTACCTTTATTCTTGACCCTATGTGACCCTCCAGCACTGCCCCATATCTACCATTAGATTTTTAGAAAGAGTTGTTTTTATGTCAGGACCAAAGGGAAAAGTAGATAAATCAACAAAAATAAGGAAGAGACTTAAAAATATATACTTCAATTAGTAACTAATAGAATAAGATGACAAGTAATCAGAAAAGATGTAGGTATAGAAAGGTGTAGAATATTCGAGCAACTGTAGAATACATGTTCTTTTGACGTGCACGTGAAACATCAATCAAAATGGACCACATGTTCATCTACTAAGCAGTACCTCCCCTTCCATCCCAGTTTCAAAGGACCAAAATCAAACAGAGCATGTTCTCTGACCACAGGGAAATTAGGCTAAAAATTAGTTTCAAAACATAACTAGAAAACCCCTAATGTTTGAAAGTTCAACAGAATGTGTCTCAATAACTCCTAGCTCAATCAAGACATCTCAATGAAAATCGGAACATACTTTAAACTAAATAATAATAAAAACATGACATATCAAAACTTGTGGGATACAACTAAAGCCATACTTAAAAAGAAATGTATAGCCGTAAATACATATGTTCTAAAATAATAAAGGTTAAATATCAAATATTTAAGCAAAAGCCTTCATTTAATGTTCAACTCACAAGGATAGAAAAAGCAAACTAGTTACAAATTAAAAGGCAAGAAATAATAACAGTAGAAATTTCGGCAATAGAAAAAAAATGTACAGGCAATAGAGAAAACCAACAAAACCAAAATTGAGTCTTTAAAACCACTGATAAAATGGATAAACTCCTAGGAAAACTAATCGAGTAAAAAAAGGGAAGACATAAATTACCAATATCAGAGATGAGAGGGGACCATGATTACAGGTTCTATTGATGCTAAAAAGACATGATAAAGTAAACAATTTTAAGCCAATTTTAAAAATTTAGATGGAATAGACAGATTCCTAGAGTACACATCTTACTAAAACTGACACAAGAAGAAATAGATGATTGGAATAGAGCTGTTTAAGTAATTGAATCTGAAATGTAAAACAGTTCAGCAAACAATCTTGAAGACCTAGATGGTGTCATTGATGAATTATCCCAAACATCTGAAAAAGAGATAAACACCACTGCACACAAATTCTACTGAACTATAAAAAGCAAGGTGGGGGGCAGATTTCCAACTTGTTTTATGAGGACTGCATGATTTCGATACCAACGTCTGGCAAGAATTATAGGCCAATCTTATAAGCACAGATGTGAAAATCTTAAAGAAAATATTAGCAAATTGAACCTAGTGCTATATAAAGATAAATACACCATAACGAAATTGGGTTTCATCCAGGAATGAATGGCAGGTGTAACACTAAAAGTCAACGATGTAATTTACCACATTATCAGAATAAAGGGGGGAAATCATATTATCATCTCAATCAGGGTTTCAAAGAGGACCTAGTGATACAGGGAAACGAAGGCAGTGGTCGATACTTTCCAGTGGCATTGGCTGGGGTGGGAACTACAACCTTCCACTTCTTTTTATTCTGTGGATAGAAGTGACATGTATGTCCAATGCCCATGGCATTGACCGTGCCATTTATGGTCTCTCGATCTGGTTTTCTTTCTCATTGGATCCTGATTTTGGCCACGATTCCAGCCATCTTTTGTCCCTGACCATTTGGGGAGGTTGGTTCTCCAACCTGCCCAGTGATTCTAAATGTGTTTCGAATGGCCTTTCTGTTCTGCTGCATGTAAGAACTCAGCTGACAAAAAAGGACAGAAGCTAGGTCAATATGAACTTATTCTGCTCTGGCTTTCCTGCTACTGCCAGCTGCCTCTTGAAGTTGTAAAAATAATAGAAAGAAAAATAATATAAAATCACAATGTGACTTAAAAGGCCATAAGCCTGGTGGTGATAGGGGCAGGAGTGGGTGGAAGAGAGAAGATGAAAGATAGATGAAATTTTTTTTTCCAGCAATGAAGGCTACATGTACGGATTAGATGGGAGTGGAGTTCTCTGGAGAACAGAGAAAGTCATGTTTTATGTCACGGGTAAGGACAAGTGGCTACAGAGAGCTTCAGAGAACAGGTGACGATGGATGAGCTAATATTAATGCAAGAGTCCAATTTTCTTGGTGGCTAGAGAGAGGACAGGTGTTTTAGCTGGAGGAGTAACGTGAACAAAGAGATGGAGGCTTGAGAAGGTAGTGTTCAAGGGAATGGGAACGTTGTAGAGGGTCAAGTGCCAGGATGCCAAATGGAGAAGCAGAAGGTGACTTTAGAAAGAGGCTAAGACAAAGGGATAAAGCACCTTCCTTACTGTTAAGGGGCTTGATCTTTCCTGTGGCCCAAAAGGAAAGGATTGCTGCACATAGGCCAATGTCACCAACCAGACATTGGAGTCCATAGGAGTATCTGACTGTGAATAAAGAAAGTTCCTGCAGCTGGCAGAGTAAACAAGCACCTTGATTTGAAGTTTAGTTTACTTTCAATAGTCCCTCCCACGGCTCTTCACAACTTGCTTTTGCTTCTTTCCTTCAGGTTAAAGTAGAGTCTCTCCCACTGCAGGTTTGAGTATTCTCTCCTCTCTGGCCTGACATCTGGCACTAGAGCCAAGCCAGAACTCCAAGGCCAGGCTTGGAGAAGATGGACAGTCCCCAGACTGCTCTTCCAGCGCATGGCCATGAGGAGGGCTCAGCGGCCATAAGGAGAGTATTTTAGCTGCTCTTTACAAAACATCCCTACCCTGGCCCCAATTAATAGTCTAAGGTTACCAGCACCTTCTCCTCAGGGTTTGGGGCACAGGAGGGAGCCTACCTTCAGCTAGTCCCTTGGGGAGCCTGTGGAGTGGGGGGCACTACAGCTCACATTCACACCCCCAAGAAGGCAACCTGTCCCCGGCCTCAGGTGAATGACTCCTGACCTTCTCTGCCCCTGGCTCCTCCCAATCTGGAACGGAGGGATTGTGATTGCTGGTGACATCTTCATATCAGTTTCCAAATGTTGGGGGAAATCTGAGGTATTACGGACATCCTCCCTTTGCAGTCATATTTACCTGCAAATGTGAAGGAGGCAGGTGCCAGCCCACGCACGCACACAAGTAATCTCATCCTCTCCTCAACGAGCTCAGAGGGGCGCCAGACCTACCCCACACCAGGGTGCTAAGCCGCCTGCTCGTCCCAACTGCAGAGAAAACACCGTCCTTAATTAAGTTCTTTCCTGACGGCTGCCAGGTGCGCCCTTCCGCGGGATGGTGTTAATTCCAGCCTCCGGGAGCAGAGACCCAGCCCCCTTTCCGGGCACATCGGCCCTTGCGCTCAACCCCCACCTGGAAACCCCCCTCCCGCGCTCCATGGCCCCCCTTTCCACGGACGGGGGAGTTGCTTGTTACGCGGCCATGCCGGGAAGTTCACGTCCAGCGCCCACCCAGGCGAGCCCCAGCAGGTATATAAGGACCTAGGACAGCGACAGGGACCAAGCAGCGCGGAAGGAGGAGAAAGAACGGAGGAAAAGTGAAGGACTGAGAGAGGCCACCGAGCATCCTCGCTCCGGCTCAGCGGGAGTCGTCCGGAGAGCAGCCTCCCCGCAAACAGGTAAGGGCGCAGCGGCGCGGAACTGGGTCCTCACCCCGGAACTCCCTGCCCCGGGAATGGGGATGCTCAGGCCTAGCTCTGATCGCTGACTTGAGGCGCTTTGGCTCCCCGCGATCCGGAGTTCTTTGAAAACTTTCTGCACTGAGTGCGGCGTGGGAAGCCGCTGGCAGCAGAGCCACGAGGGCCAGCCTCCGGACGGGGGGCGAACCGCTGCGACGCTGAGCGGTGCCTCCCAGGAGCTGGAGGCCCTTCTTCCCGCTCCACCCCCGGAGTGGGGGCTGCTAGGACCCCTGAGACTCCTACCGCCTTCTGGGGGAGATCTCGGGAGAGCTCGGTTCTTTGGCTTCTCTTCCTCCAGATTTTCTGGGTAGGTGTCACTTAAAAGACACTATATACTCCAGCTCAAATTAACATTAGAAAGAGGGGCAGGAGAGAAAAAGCTAAATATCACTATAAACTCTTTGTATTCTAGACTTTTTTTTTTGATTCAGATCCCCGAATCCTCATTTTTCTGCCCACCTTAACGCACCCGATGTGGCTGCACTATGATAATGACTCGGGTCTCCTGTGCGAGACCCAGTTGGGGCTAAAAGAGGAGGCCGGTGCGGGAACTGTCCGAGGTTCTGAACCAGCTTGTCTGTGCCCTCAAAAGCAATGCAGAGTGGACCTTGCATCCCGCAGACCCTGGGTTGCAGGGCGAATACAGCTGTTTGAACTGACGGAGGCTCAGGCAAGGGGGTTTCTAGTTAGGAAGGACGAGTCTGCAGGGCATTTGGATCCCCCAAATTCTTGGTGTATAAATGGGGAGGTGATGGTTCTCACAGAATGGCTGGAAGGAGCCAAGGAAACTAAAAGTTTGCATTTGTTTTGTCAATTGTTAGGATATGTAGAGATTAAGGCTTATTTAATGATTTAATCCTCTGACACTTTTGTTTTAGGACTTGATGCATGTGTATCACGGTGCAAGGACAAAACTCAGCACCTCTGCTCCTCCAATATTTACAGAAGGGTGTGGCCAGAGTGCGATTTTAGAGTAACATACAAGATATTTTGTTTAGCTCACAGAGAATTCACCTACACATATGAAGTTCTAACAAGTGTAGTGCTATTATAAAGCAGATGCAAGATTAAAGTACAGATTGCTATTTATTTCTCCAAGGCTTTCAATGATTGGATTATAACATTCTCTCAACTTACAAAATGCACAATATTTTACATCTCCCCATTACTGTATTGCTTTTTAAAAGTGGCGCAAGCAATATTTATCCATTGTAGAAAAATAGAAACTACACAAGCAAAAAAAACAAAAAAACCCCAAAAACAAAAAAACGAAAAAACCCCAACAAGTTGCTTTCAGGAAACAGCCTAGCCTTTCGGCAGTAGAATGGAGCTCTGGGGTGGGGAGTAAGAAGGTCACCATGTGTACAACACAGACAGTGGTACAGAAGGTAAGAAAATGTTCTCTGGGGTTTTTCAGGAAGGTCTGAAATCATGAGGTAGGTTTTTGGAAAAATGGAAATCATTCCAGAATGGCCAATTTTGAGAAGAATCGAAATATAGTTGAGGAGATGGTCACGCCTGTATGATTGTATTTCTTTCTACTAATATGTTATTTTACACTTGCCCACAATGATATATAACTACCATTTTCCTCTTTTTCTTGTGAATCTGGGCATTTTTTCTGACAGTATTGTGCTGCGTGGTCTCAGAGCTTTAGTGTAAATTGCCTTGTCCCCCAAGTTCAGACTTCATACTTGAACTGGAGCATCAAAAGGCTACAACCAGAGCAGGTTGTTCCTAGTCAGAACTGGACATCAAGGTGACCAATGCGCTCAGCTTGAGATGCTAACAGGCGGGCTCACTGGCTGCTACCGCCACCTAATGGCTGGTCTGAAAGCACTCAGGCGGTGCCTGGCCGCCATTCAGAAGGGAGCCCTGAGCTGGCTCAGGTTTTGGGGAAAGGAGTGGGGGTGGGGCAGAGAGAAGGAAGTGACTCTCTGAGGTAGACAATGAGAGCCAGAGACAACTTTCACTTCCAAAGCAGTCCCTATAAAAAAAGATTTGGTTTATGCCTCCACAAATGAGAGATTTCTTTTAGGCAAACTTATTTTAAAATGCAAATGTCTATTAGGGGAGACAAACAATTAGTTATCCTCACCTTAATGTGAATTACTTTTCTCATCTAATTAGGTTTCTCCTTAACAGCTGGTTGAAAAGTTCTTCTGAAATCCAAAATAACTGTGGGTGTCTGGTGAGCCACGACAGAACTCTGGGTCCCTTCAGGGGGCTGACCTGGGTGAGGGTCCGTGGCAGCATGAGAGCTAGAAGGCTGGGGAAGGGGTAAAAGGCAGCGATGGTGCGCCCCTCTTTACTGCATCCTCACCTCTTGACCTTAGCATCTGCCCAGAGGTACTTCCGGCTTCTCCAAGAAAGTATCTTTGGTAGGTGTTCACAATGGGAGGTCATTCTCTTCTGCTCTGCGTATCCTTCTACACCTACAGCAACGTTAAGTCCAGCTATTCCAGACTATCTGATAACCTCAGAAAACAAGAGGTCTGGCATTTAATGTGTGCCAAACTGACAGGGTTCTGGGAAATGGAGACCACCTGAGTAATTTGTGTACAGGATATCAAATCAGGTTGGCTGAGATTTTGGCTAAATTGGCCAGAGGTTTTATTTGCCTTTATGCAAACCTACTATTTACAGGAACCATAATTTCTGAGGAGTGACAGGATCCTGGTGGGGGAGGAGGGGAAAAGACCGTCTTGAGCAGGACTTTTGGAAGCCCTGTCTTTCCCAAGTTAGTCCTTGGATCTGAAGTGTTAGAACTATAGCTTCATGAATATGGTGAACTAGGAAAGCTCAATGCTGGCAACAGAACTTAGCCGTACCTTGTCGTGAACACCCAAGTTATTGCCTCTTTCTAGACCTCAGTTTCCCCACCTCTCAAATAAGAGGCGGGACCAAATTACACCTAAAATAGCTTCCAGCTCTAACCTCCTTTGGGGTCTGATTTTTAACAGGAGATAAAGAAGAAATTGCACACGTTTTGCCCAGATCTTACTTCCCCCCCAGCCCACCACAATCCGCACCACCACCCTGCACACCAACCTTCTTGAACTGTTTCTGTCCTCAAAAAGCCTTGCCCTCCACAAGTGATTGCGTTGTTAATGTTGGCTCCCGGTCCTTCCTGGTGAGTGGCCAACATTGTCCTGCTCCTTGCAGGGGTCCCACCAATCTTGTTTGTCTCCGCAGAGCCTCAGCCTGCCTGGAAGATGCCGAGATCATGCTGCAGCCGCTCGGGGGCCCTGCTGCTGGCCTTGCTACTTCAGGCCTCCCTGGAGGTGCGTGGCTGGTGCCTGGAGAGCAGCCAGTGTCAGGACCTCACCACGGAAAGTAACCTGCTGGTAGGTGGGCCATGGCCGTGATCTTGTTTTGGGCATCAGATGGAACTGGGGCTGAGGCTGGGGCTAGGACAGTGCAAAAGAAAAGGGTAGGGAAAGGGGGATTTCATTCCCAGAGGTATGGGTACCTCAGCCCAGGGTGGGAACAGACACTTAGGGTGAAATCAGCAATGGCCCAAGGAGGGGAGGAAGCAGCTTCAGGGAAACGGGTCTGGTCTACAATTTCTGCTTGATATCTTTACTTCCTGTCTTCTTGTATGGAGACCTCATTCCATTTGAGCTATTTAGATAGTGGTGTTAAAATAATATGAATACTAATCATAGCAATAACGATAATTGCTTCTCAATGGAACCTACATTTTCAATCTTTTAGTTCCCAAATTATCCCTTTAAAAATACCCTATCATTTGCCAGTTCATTCCATTTTTCTTCCCTACTACCAGCTAGGTAGTACCACGAATGATCTCTAGAGGGAGAAGAAAAATCCAGGTGCCTTTTTCCTCTAAATGGTGCCAAATATCTCATGCTTTTTCTGGAACTGATCTTCTGCTGTCTTTCCAGAAGCATGTAAAGGTCCTTTGTGCCAGGCTGGAACTCCCTCCAGGTCACCACAGGGTGTGTGGTGTGTGTGTGTGTGTGTGTGTGTGTTGGGAGGCATAAATGAGAAATGATAGCAAGTCCAGGAGTGACACAGCGCTGGTGTCAGTGACCGAGTTCCATGCTCCGGCCAGCACCTTCCCTGTGAGAGTGGGATGCACATTGCTACATCCTGTGTGTGTTGTCCATGGAGAAGCTGAGTTAAGGTAAAAGAGAGACTTTCTCAAAAACAGAGCAGGTTTCACGTGGAATATGAAATAGAAGCAAAGAGCCCTGGGAATTCTGAGGGTTCTAGTTCAGAGAGACCCAAGAGATTCTCTATTGCAGACGCCCACTGCACGGCCTCGCTTGCTGAGAGCTCACCAGGGAGGAGCACTGGCCACGGTCAGAACCCACGGATTCTGGGCCCAGTTCTGTTACCAATGGGCCGTGGAACCTCGCCAGGGTCCTTTCACCCCTCCGAACCTCCCGTTTCATGTGTCCAGGGGAGAGGAGTATGAGATAGTTTTTATGTTCCCCTGTTCATATCCTGCAGTCTTATAGTTCTAAATCCCTGGAGTGGGCGAGGTCCTTCTGTTCCCTCCTTTGCAGTCCTGAGTAACTGAAAACCCAAGGCTGCAGCCTGGAGGTCACTTTCCTGCACAAATGTGTACCACACTCAAGTTATCTAGCTAGAGAGCAGCGACGCAGGCTCTGTGACCTAGGCAATGGAAATAATTCTGACTTTCGACCCCTCCCTCCATTCAGAACGAGGTGACAGGGAAGTGAACCGCCCCTCCCAAAGCTCACACTGATTGTGGAAAGTACCTGTTCCGAAGACTGAAAAGTGCCAGAGAAAGTGCCAGATGGGTGTGGGAAAGTTTTGAGGCATGGTACAGAGAGAGGGCTGGGGTAGGGCATGAGGCAGGTTCGCAGATCACTGGGGAAAGGTTGAGGTAGTATTGAAAACACAGATCTCAGATGGCGGATTTCTACTTCTGCCTGGGGAGAGTCTCCCCGCAGTTTCAGCCCAATGCCCCATCCAGACTCGAACTGAACCATATTTATTTCTTCAAAACTCATTGCGTCAACAAACTAGCACCCACTTGCCACGGATTGATTAATTTCTAAATAGAGGCATACAACAGGAAGATGTTGACCCTGGTTACAAAAGCTATGGGGCAAAAAAAATCACCTAGGGGGATGGGTGTTTGTTGCAGTCACCGGGCAGAAGTACCAAGGGGAACGGGGGGGGGACAAAAGGGGCGATGCGCAAGCTGAGTCTCCGCTGCCCACGGTGGCCAAGCGCACGGGGCGGCCGGACGTCCTCGGCAGCACAGGCCCCAGCTCGGCGCGCACGTGGTGACGGCGCGGAGGGCCGGGCCCCGGCGCGGGGGCGGGGCGGCGCGGGCGGCCCGGTGCGGGCCCGGTGCGGGCGCGCGCCGCCCTGCAGCGCTCGGCTCTCTCCCGCAGGCCTGCATCCGGGCCTGCAAGCCCGACCTCTCGGCGGAGACGCCCGTGTTCCCCGGCAACGGCGAGGAGCAGCTGCTGGCCGAGACCCCGCGGAAGTACGTCATGGGCCACTTCCGCTGGGACCGCTTCGGCCGCCGCAACGGCAGCAGCGGCGGCGGCGCGGGCGCGAAGCGCGCGGAGGCGGCGGCGGCGGCGGGCGATGGCGGCGACGGCGCCGAGGCGGGCCCGCGCGAGGGCAAGCGCTCCTACTCCATGGAGCACTTCCGCTGGGGCAAGCCGGTGGGCAAGAAGCGGCGCCCGGTGAAGGTGTACCCCAACGGCGCCGAGGACGAGTCGGCCGAGGCCTTCCCGCTCGAGTTCAGGAGGGAGCTGGCGGCGGAGCGGCCCGAGCTGGCGCCCAGCGCCGAGGGCCCGGACCAGGGCGCCGCTGCCCGCGCGCCGACCTGGAGTACGGCCTGGTGGCCGAGGCCGAGGCGGTGGCGAAGAAGGACGAGGGGCCCTATAGGATGGAGCACTTCCGCTGGGGCAGCCCGCCCAAGGACAAGCGCTACGGCGGCTTCATGACGTCCGAGAAGAGCCAGACGCCCCTGGTGACGCTGTTCAAAAACGCCATCATCAAGAACGCCCACAAGAAGGGCCAGTGAGGGCACCGAGGGCCGAGGGGGCTGCCCTCCCCGGAAGTCGACCCTAAAGCTCCCTCCTTGCCTGCCCACCTGCCACCTCACAGCCTGGGTGTGCTGCTCGCTCAGGCGGTGGGAGCAGCGGATATGCAGTCGGTTAAAGCTCTGTCTGTAGTTAGGAAATAAAACCTTTCAAGTTTCACATCTGCCTCTGACTTTGAATGTCGAATGGGTGAATAAAATAAAAATACATACCCATCAAATTAAAAGCAGCATATAGTGGAGAGAGACATAATGGTTTCCATGCAATCAAGTGGCAGTGTACTTCATAGGATGGAGTGTGACTGAGAAGGAAATGTATCTCCCATCCCCTTAAATGGGTCTTTCAGGGGCCACATAGTTTAGGTGATGGCTCGGTGGCTACATTCCCCACTCTCTGTTGGATAGGAAGAGACTGCTCAGCTAGAAGGTGCATCAAAAGGCAGGATTCCTATGAGAGTGACTGGCTCTGTCCAACCCCAAGAGCTAGCCTGGCTCTGAGGAAGCCAAACCCAAACTGGAAGGTCTCTCTGGGCGGTAAGCTGCATAGCTGTGGTAATGTGCCCCTGGACCTAGCCATGTGTGAGACCTTAGGCAAGTCTCTGAACTTCTCTAAGATGTGGTCATCTCCTCCTCCCTTCCTGGTGTGAGGGCTATTGTGCAGATTAATGAAAAACTGGATGTGATCATCTTTTTATCACTGAGAAGCTAAGTGTGAGAGCCAAGGGTTGGTATCAGTTCAAATTTGCATTCCCGGATACATTCTCAAACACATGGATCTCACTCACACAGACAACACACCCATGGAGACAGACACGTGTATGAATACGACACAATATATACAGATGCTTTTCTTCTAATCCTGCAAACTCGAGCTCTGAGGTCTCTATCTTTTCCCCCAGCTACGTCTACACTCTCCCCTCCCTGTGTTGCCCAGCCTCAGCTCTCCTCTTCACTCTCAGCGCCCTTGGCACAGGCCTCCGCTAACCTGAGGTCTTCCTAACCAACTGGCCTCCTATCTTTAGCTGTTCTTCTTCCTAACCCATCAGATACCAAGCATCATAGTAATGTATACAAAATGTTGCTTTCCCCATATTCCTTGGCTCAGGAGCCTAAAAAGTGGCCCCACCCCAGTTTTCTGACAATTCCAAACTACAGGGCATGGTGCGCGGGGCCCCGCCAATGAGTTCACTTTCCTTACCACACCCTATCTCCCATGTTCCTACCTACTGATCTTCTCACTCTTCTTCTCCCGCCCTCCTTCACCCTCTGCCTGGAACTCCCCCGCCATTTTGAATGCTACGCTTTTTAAACATGAGCCCAAGATCAAACCCACTCCATGGGGAAAGCTGTGATTTTTTTCCAGCCATGTCTGCTCATTTTCAGTGTTTCTGCAGTTGGTCCTCTGCAATGGAGGGCATGCAGTCTGGCTCAGATGGCAAACTTCTCTTCCTTTTTTCTTTCTTTTTTTTTTTTTAGATGGCAACTTCCTTGCTGCTTGTACGTCTTATGTTTTCCTCTCATTGAAATCCTAAGCTCCACAAGGGCAGAGGCTAGGGGCTGGGTTTCTTTCATATGACCTCATGATGTTTTTACAAGGCTGGGGCCACGGTTTGCAGTCACACACGTTTTCAATTCACAAGACCTACAAACACTTATATACGGAGATGCAACATACATGTCAACTGCATCAGACATACCAGTTGGGCGGTATAGATCAAAGCTGGCTGGGAAACATTTGTGTATGGTACTTACACATATACCTCCATATTTTGATGCTCTAAGAGTCCACACTGAAAGAAAGCTGGAATGCACCCTGGGAAGTCCTGATGTAAGGGGAATCAGTAAGCCAGATTCCTAAGTCTCCCAATATGAGTTATATGAAATGGGGCTAGATTCTCATCACTATAACGAAGAAATGACCCGGGCCTTCCCACTGAGGATGCTCTTCCCCTCCCCCCCACACTGGGAATCCTGGGCCTCATGTCTGCATCTCAGTAGCATCCTTTTCCCTAACCTCCTTCCTTTGGAGGCAAGTGAAGTAATGGCAGTGGGGGTGGCTAAATGTCAGCGGTTAATGTTGATATTTTCAGATTTGTTTGTATCTTAAGAAAACCATTTACTTTAAAGAAATCAAATAGACAATCATGTGGTGACAACATTAACATTTATTTGAAAAGGGCATCATAAAGGCTCATTGGGAAATCATGACTAATAGTCCTAAAGAATGATCTTGCTAAGAGTCTTTCTTCCTACACAACACCCCCCTTCCCATTCCTTAAAACTAATCTGACTCAATGAATTGAAAATACAGAAAACTGCCACAGGCACTGATTCTGCACTCCCATATGAATACATCAGCTATTATATACAGATATTATCAGCTACGAGCTACATTACACACACATGCACGCGCACGGGCACACGTACTCTCAGCCGGGTTGTGAAGGTCTAAATGGACCCGGACATGTCATTATGTATGGGCTGCAGCATTTGTGGATTTATAGTTCTGCACTCCACGGGCCAGAATCAATAGTCACGGAGGCAGAGCTCAAGAGGGGAAGACGATGGGGGCCCCAAGGTCCCCTGAAGGAGAAAATCCTGGTCGACCTGGCTGATGCTAAAAGAGAGCACAGAAAACTGCCTTCTGATCCCAGCTGGTCACAGGGCCCCAGCCCCAGTCCCTGTGTTCTCCCCATTTCCTCAGCGGGACAGATTTGGGATAGGGAGTCATTTTAACCAGACGATTTCTAGGGTTAATGGGATGAAGACGCAAGACAGTGCCCTAAACTGTCTCCCCAGACGTCAGGAAGATGCCTTGTTTCAGCACGACTGTCTGCCAGGGTCTCAGGGTCACGGGAAGTGAGCACGCCTGATCTTCTTGTCTACCTTCACGCTTAACACTCAGCCTAACGGCTCAGGTCCAGTCCTTCCCGCAGGCCCCCACCTGGCCAACTGCCATTTTAAGGTCATGAAGAAGAATGAAGAGAAATAGCCTCACTTCTCAACAACACTCTCTGTACTCAAGCCAGAAAGCCTGTGGACAGCGAAATAGCAACTGGAAAGAATCGTGATGACCCAGAGGACCCCAGAGAATCCCAGAGATTTGGACTTTGAGCAATTCAAAGGTACCCCAAGTCTGTTCTAATTCTTAAGCCAGCTGAAACATGTCCTCTTCGACCCAGAACATCCAGGGCGAAGGGCAGTGCCCACGTGACCCTCGTGCTTCCTCAAGCACTTCAGTCAGTCACAGGCCCACATTTTTACTGCTCATCCATTTATGCTTCTCTCTGAGGTGGAGGACTGGACAAAGGAGAGTATCTAAGGACTTTTCTAGTTCTTTTTCTTCCCTGATTGGGTTCCTTCTCTGGTGAGGAGGTGTTTGGGAGTCAAGAAACCACTTATTTCTACTTTTCAGAGAGAGGAAAATGGGAACAGGCACAGGGCACTGGGGACCCCACTGCAGGGGAAATAGGAACCTCCAGGATCGCGTCGGTGTTTCCTGCTGACCTTATGCACTGACGCGACTCATCCAAATGAATACAACTTCCAAATCTCAAATATATTCATGCCTTTAAGTTCTGTCAGCAGAGTGCGAACCAACCCTACCCTTTGCCCGTGAAGCAAGAGAGTCCTCAGTGGCTTTGGGGAGCAGCTGGTCTGCATGGGCTTGTTAGCTCAAGATCACAACAGAGAAAGATAGAAAAAAGGGTCCATCACAAAACAGTGCTGTCAGGTGCTACGGGGGTTGGAAGGCAGGAAGCACTGATGATGCCAGGCCAAGGGCACGGGCACCCACCAAACTCTGCTTTGCTTCTCTTCACCGGGCTTGTGTGTGTGTGTGTGTGTGTGGGGGGGGGTGATGGAGATGCTTAATCTACTGTTGAATTGTCGGAGTGCACACTCACCTTAAACTTTCTGATTCTGAGGCATATGTGGCCAGAATCCAGGTTCTACCTCCTGTTAGCAGGCAACCTAACATTCTATTATGTTTAAACTGAAACCGAGAAGAGGGCAGTCAAAAAAAAAAAAAAATTCTCCAAAAGAAACTCGTCTTTGCTCTGGAGCTGTGAGGCGAAGAAAAAGCTGCGTTGGAAAGATACAAAGGGGAGAGCGGCTGAGTGTAGGAGCCACAGGGACCCTGCACCCTTCGCTCGCCGTTCCCAGGGTGGGGCTGAGGGAGAGACAGCTGAGGGGACTTGCAGGCCTCTGGCTCTAGTGCTGGCTTTAGAAAGAGGCTCCAGGACCATGCCTCCCACGTCCCGGAACCAGGGCTCCCAGGGCAGTGCTCGGGGTGCAGATGCCATGGGGATGGACCCGCAAAGTCCAGTAGGAGCAAGAAAGAAACAGAGTTTCTCACGAAAGCCGAGCAGGGGATACAGATGGGAGAAGATATCGAGGAAGGACATGTTTGTGGCTCAAGATTGAGATTTCCTGTAAAATTTCCCCTGGAGGTTATTTGCCTTCAAGTTTGTTGCAGGTTATTTCAATCTTGGTTTCTTAATGAAGAGATATTAAAGTCAAGAGAAATCCCAGTTCATGCTTGTAAAGTTAGGTTCAGCTTTAGCCAAAAGCCGCAGGGGAAGCAGGAGCCAGACCCCTGGCCCTAATCATGCAGGCCACCCAGAAGCTGTGGGCAGCCACCAAGCAGGGAAACTACAGGAACAAGGGTCAGACAGCTTCCTACCCAAGACACCACTGCGCATGTGATGGGAAACGCATATGTTAAAGTCCTCTCGGTTTGGGAAAACACACCTATCTGTCCTAGTAATCACTGTGCGCTGTGCAGGGTCATGCAGGGATGTGACCAAGGGTGTCCCGAAAAGCCTGCCATCCCCTTAGCAGAAACAGCTTGCTTCTGACCTCACCCCACACTGCCTAAAATTGTACCCTGAAAGAGATTTCTTTGGGTCAAGACATCTACTCATTCTCCCTCCTTTTAAAAAACAAATTCTCCAGGTAAGAATCATTTGGCCGTTCACACCTTGCTGTGAGCTAAATCAGCTCAGTAAAGTTATGGGAAGTTTCTCTGGAAGAGAAGAACAGAACAATTTGGGGCCACAGGTGCTGTCACAGGAGGAGACCCAGGAAAGGCTCTGTCAGAGGCTGCTCTGGAGGCAAAACCCCTGGAGGGGGATGAGAAAGGGGAACGAAGCACGCAGAAAAGGGCCTCCTGGATCCTCTTTTGCACACAGACTCGGGGAAAATGCAGAACCCCAAGGGGTCTCCGTCACTCTGTCCAGGCCTCAAGCTTTGCCACTTGGCACTGATGTCCAGACTTTGTCCAAATAGTGAAGAAATCATTCCACTCTCAGGGTCTGGGTCTTTCTTTCCTCAAACAAAACACCCAGAAGGTTGACTTCTAACATCCTTGAGTCCCAAAGTGCTACACCCTGTCCCCCGCGTCATCGCTCCCCATCTCCTCAGCCGACCAGCCCAGCCAGGCCAGCCCAGGAGCCTCTTCCAGAGGAGGCGACGTGGGCAGGCCTCCTTCTGGGGCATCTAGAACCAGATAATCTTGTTCTGTCCTCCCTCGACCCAGGGCTGTCAAAACATGTGGGGATCCTCAGGAAGAAAGGCATCAAAGAGAAAGAGCTCAATTCAGAGAAACATCTAGAAGGGAGAGAGCCGAGACGTTCCCTCTGAACACAGGAGGAGGGAAGATGCTACAGAGGGACGTAGACTTGCCCACGTCTGCCTACCGCTCCTCTACAGGAGGCAGGCCCAGCCTGGGGAGAGCCAGCCTTCCGCCAGCAGCTGCCTGCCCTTCACTTCATCCTTTGCTGCCCCCCGCCCCGTGGTGTCTCTACCCCACCTCCTGTTACAAGGGCTCAAGACTGATTAATAGAAAGAACCTCGAAGAGACGATTGGCAGGGTGAGCAGGATTGTGGAAGAGACGCGGGAGACTTGCAGGCCTCTGGACCAGAGGGAGGGGATGCTCTGGAGAGCAGCCGCCCCGGCGCCCAGCTCCTGCAGCCACCGCTTCCTCCCGACTGCAGTCCATGCTTCCTTGGACCAACTGTGTCTCCATCTAGTTCCCTCCTGGGGGAACGGCAGCTGTGTTCCCCCAGACCCACCCGCGTGAAAGCTTTTCACTTGTTACGCCAAGCAGGAGCTTCTCAGAACCTCAGCCTTTCTCTGCTACCCCACCCCCCTGTGATTCTCGGCCCCTGGCTGACACAGAGGAGGAGACAAAGGATGCAGGCGAGAGGCTTATTGGTCCCAGAAGAGCAGGTGCCTGATCCCCTCGGGGAAGACAAGGGGGAAGTGGGAGGGCCTGAGGCCCACCTTGCTTAGCTGGGGAGGTGCTGCCATCCACGTGACCTTTTCTGAGATCCCAGTTAGATTTCCACATAATAGGGGTGGGGGTGAGGGTGAGCCCCTCCCTCAGACCCCCACCCCTCCTAGGAGCTCCATCTCTTGGAATTTTCAGTATACGCACAGATCCGGAAACTTCATCTCGTAGACGGGGATGGAGTGGTTCTGGGGCTGGCCGTAGGCTGCGGTGATGGTTCCTGATGGGCTTGGCGGGGGCCTGGGGCAGGAACACACAGAGGAGAAGGGGGTGAGGAGGAGATTCTGGGGTCCCACCCAGATAGAGCAACTGATTTGTGTTTCTCTTTGAACAGGGACCAAAGCCTTTGTCACCCATGGATCCCCAGGTTTAAGCTGTTCTAGAATCTACAGCTTCGTGACAGGCTCTACAGTGACACTGTTTGTTGCATTAGAGTGTAGAGTCTCAGCCTGGGGCACCAGGACTCCTTGTTCTTCTCCAGGGATTGTTGAGCTGTCTCTTTCCCTCTCTAGCCTCGATTTCCCTTTCTGGGGAGAGCTGGTGGCTGATTCCAGCCCTGGAGAAAGGCCGAAGGGTGCAAGGACTGAGGCGGGCATGGCAGGAATACTCGGGAGGACAGGGCCCAACCCTGGGCCACATGGGTGGGGGTCCCCTGGCCAGGGCTGCCACTTACCGAATGGTGATTTCAAAGATCTGATTGAGTTTGCTTTGCAGCAGTGATGCCTAGACACAAACAGAGGGAGAGGGTGAGCTGGGGCCCCCTGCACCTCTGCCAGCTGCCACGAGCCCCCCGCCACCCCGCCCCGTCCAAGCGCTCCCTGGGGGTGAGGAAGTGCAGACTCAGGAAGGGAACGGCGGAGCTGGTTCTCAGCACTTGTCTGTGGACCCTGGATGTGGGTTCAAGTCAGGCAGAGCCACCCGGCGAAGGCCTTCTGGGGACAGCACAGAGGCCGGGAACAGCAGGACGACTTCAGCAGGCAGTTCCTGAAGGGCCCTTAGCACCTCGAAGTGGGGCACTAGAGCCAGCTGGGCACGGAGTCGGGAGGCTCAGAGCTGGTTCCAGCTCCTTCCTTAACGCCCAAGAAGCAGCTTGCGAAACGGGTGGCTTAGCAAAGATGCTCGCTCTGGTCCCTCTGGTTCCAACTGAGTCCACGTACACAGCACGCGCTGTGCATCTGCTTAGTAACTGGGCCTCAACTCCAAGCTAGGAAATGAGCAGTTTCTACCTCCTGAGATGCAACGAGAGGTGAGGATACTGTAGTCCCCCCTCTATATTATACTTACACTTTATATATGTAACGCATATGTTATATATAATAGAAAAGAAAACTACATGTATTTTTATTGAGGAAAATTACAATGAAGTGTGAGTTATTTGTGAATTTTGGAGCTTACAATTATATTTCATCGTGACTAACATGAACACCGTGACTAATGAATCCTGGCGGATAAAGTCAACTTCAAGCAACATTTGCGCTCTTCCCTTAAGTATTGGCACGAATCCTTCTTTCTACCTGTCTGGTGTTCTCTCTTTTAAATCTGTCTTCCAAGGCTGGCTGTTCGATTCTCTCCGCCCGGAAGCGGGTTCTATTCAACACGGGCCCTCTTTCCTTTGCCTCCTCCATCACTGCGTAATGTGATGATCATAATGGTGCCAACCTCGCAGAGTTGTCATAAGAATAAAACACACTAAGAATGTAGGGTGCTTTGGTGCACAGGAAGTCCCATTTATGTACTTGCTATTATGATTAGAATCACTATGACCTATCTGTTTGATATTGGAGTTCCTGAGATCAGGACTTCTTTCTCACATGAAAGTTGTGAGTTCTGGAGGAGTATGTGGCTAAGAGCCAAGGCTTTGGGTTCATGGGGAAACAATGTAGTGCCTTGGTGTTATTGGCACCTAACCCCTAATTTCTGGGTGACACAAGTGTCACAATCTCCCAGAGACACAGATCCAGGGCCTGGTGAATCCCCGAGGACTCACCCCTGCCACGCCTCCCTTACCCGGGCCCCGCAGTGCGCAGCGATCTCCTCGAAGGGCGCCTTCTGGAACTTCTCCACTACCTGCCGCCGCCGCTCACGCTCCTGCTCCTCGACTGCCACGCTGTCCACTGCAGCACAGAAAGCCTGGTCAGCCCGGAGGGCCCGCCCCGCTGCTGTGGAGAGTTGGGCAGCCCCCGCCAGGGAGCTCCGTCTGGGGCTGCGGCCCAAGCTCTCCCTCTGCTGATGAGCAGGGTGCTCTCCCTCTGCTGATGAGCAGGGTGCTCTCCCTCTGCTCATGAGCAGGGTGCAGTGGCATGGAGTGCGTGGTGCCACCACTTGGCCCCCGGAGGGCTAGACCTTGTCCTCATGTTGCCTGAGGACCCAGCTCGTTTCTTAAGTAAGGGGTTGGGAAATGGTTAAGTGGCCCCTTAGGCTGGGCTTTTGAAGCTGCGAGTCGCTACATTGCCCCTGGGCCTCTTGGCCAGAAGTTCCTGGAACAAGAAGTGCTCTGGGGGTAATTTTAAAAAGGGACATCAACAGTGGAAAATCCAGATAGGACCACAAAAACCAATGCAGAACCCTTATGGCAGGGCAGTCTGAGGCCATTGAGTTTAAAACTTCTACATATTCTTCTTGGTATCCAAAATAAGTTAGCAAAAAAAAAAAAAAGGGGGGGGGAGGTCTCACATACGTCCATCATACTCAGTTTAAGAAGCAGAGAGTATGTACATTCAGAAAGAGTACCACCAAAATGACAACAAAAATAAAAGAAGGTTTGGCATCTGATGGCATAATTCATCATCAGTTATCAGAAAAATTCTCGTATTCGAAATACTTCATTGCCCAATAATTCAGACAGAAGATGTAACACTGCATTTTAAAATCTATTGTCATTATTAAATAAAAATATGATTTGTTCTTAATATCTTTCATCGGTCAATTTGTTCTTTTGTATCACATTCTACCCCAAATAGTCAAAGTAGTTATACAAAATTGCGTTATACCTGACTGGCTGCAACCCTCAGTGGATTACTTTTAAAGGCACCTGTCAGCAGAAAAAGGTCGGCTGCTTGACCTGGGATGCACGGGGCAGCATCTGATCCCCACCAGGACAGCGGGACTTTCAACTGCAGCTTCATAGCTGTGATGAGTTTAGAGGAAGCCGCCAGCCTCTGGCCTCACATCTGTGCCGAATCGCCCTCTGGAGGGCAGCAGGTGGGGCTGCACATACCCGCTGGCCTCCCAGGACCCAGCTCCGCCCTCCCCTCCATCCTCCATCGGAGTCGGAGTCGCTTGCTCTCCACTCACCAATGGCCTTCTTTAGCGTCTCATAGGTGATCTCCTCAGCCGGCACTCGCTGAGGGAGAGGGGACAGAAGCGTTCAGAAAGGTTAAGTGGGGGAGGGGACAGAAGGAAGGTGGCAGCCCTGGCTTCCTCAGTTATCCGGCAGTCCCTTTACCTCTTAGAAGAATGTCCTGATGGGCAGAAACTCCCTCGGGACACCCACCTTCTCACCGGGGTCCTCATTAGTGTCTCACCTAAAAGAACTTACTGTCCCCTCCCCCATACTTTGTCCCCTTAAGCCGGGTGGGAGGAAAACACTGTGTAATTCAAAAACATCTTCAGCGAACCTAAAACATTAGAAGTAAGAGGAGGCAGTTGGGAAATATAATTTCAAATGCAGATTTCAAGAACTGAATAACATTTTTGAAAACTTGTGATGTTAAATTATCCACCGAGGTGATTCGAATGTTAAATAAAGGTAAGAAATGCTGATGTTGGCCTAAGGACCTGGGTCATAGGAGCTGTCTTATAATTTGCAGAGATCCTAGGATCCGCAGAGCCTATAAAAGGAAGTGGAAAATAATAATAGTAATAATAATAATAATAGAAAGGTGCTCCATGGATGTGTGGCCTTAGGTCAGATGCTGAAAATAGTGAAGGAGTTTGGACTAAATTCCAGGAATCCTCACTAGACTACGAGCTCCTTGAGGCAAGACTCATGATTTACACATATTCTATCACTTAAATAAATATTAAGCGAAAGAAACAGACACAGGAGTGAATAACTTCATTGATAAAGAGTTCAAGAGGTGACACAAGTCAGACTAGTGGCTCCCCTGGGGAGGGGTGCAGAGGCGGGGCTCTTGGGTAATGACACTGTTCTATTCCCTGATCTGGGTGTGGCTGCACTGGTAGACTCTTCTTGTAAAAATCCACTGAGCTGTACACTGTTTGATTTGTTTGGCATGCAGTAAACGCTTGTTTGAGTAGGAAAGGCCAGAGATGTGGGGTATGGGATAAAGTCATTCAACAAATATTAAGAGAGCACTGACTTTGTGCAGGACTCTTGGCTATCACTCAGCAGGAATGGCGAAATGTGTTTGCGCAGGGATTACATGCAAGAGAGAGTTGTGCTGAGCTGTCCTTCACTCCGAGGAGCCATCCTCTGTACATCCCTCCACCTACCCATCTGCTGTCAGCACCGCCCAACATCAGATAGTCACATGCGCGGTGCTAGAGAACCGTGTGATGGTGACGAAGAAAAGGCCGGACACTGGGCAAGGGAAGGTAGAGGTTTATGGAGAAGACAGAATGCAAGCTGGGCATGGAAGAACAGGTGATTCACGGGAGCAGAGGTGGAGAGGAAGGCTGATTCAGACATGGGATTCCACACTAGCAGACATCACTAAAAATAAGTGCATGGCATCTGGTGGCTTCAGCTCCCTGAGGACGCCTTCACGCTCCTCCCTGCCCTCTCCCCATTTCTTTCTCATCCGAGGCAGTACATTTGGTATTTCCACTCTGCTTCCTTATTCTCCCTTATTTGTGGGTACAGCTGCTTTATTTTCTGAGGTAGGAGAAATAATGGCGGGGGGGAGATATCATATGCTCATTTGAACAGAAATTAGATATTCGCAGCCCTCAAGAGAAGAGAGAGGGATCGATTGTTGAGTTGCAGCTTTCTCTTTTAGAAAAGCTCCTTTATTGGTGTATCTGGATGAAACACCGTGGAAGCTGTTCTCACTCTCATCTCTCCCAGTAGGCCTTCCAGTGTCCAACACGGAGCGTGTCTGCCTCCATAGTGAGTGGGAAAGGACAAGTCTTTCAAAAGCAATTTGACATCCTCAGGGGTGTGTGTGTGTGTGGGGGGGCAGGGGGATGGACACAAATAATTTTTCCAGATGGAAATGTCTATGATATATATGCAGAGAGTCAGTAAGAAAACAGGACTTCCTTGAGAAATTTACTTTCCATGCAACCTTAAAGCAGATGTGCAGTTAGGGGGGCCTGGAGCATGCAGTGTCTGACTTCACGGGAGGCAGGAGCAGGTCCCCTCCCTTGGACACTCACCTCCTCCTTCTCAGGGCTGTTCCTGGATTCCACCTCCACCTGCAGGGAGATGGTTTCTCCAATGCTCTTCCTCTTGGATAAACGATCCTCATCTGGGGAAGAAGAAGCCAGAAGCTGGGGTTCCCGACCCTGGGAGCCTGAGCCAGAATCGCACCCCCAGTTCCATCTCCCAGGCCCTTTGCCTGGTCCACAGCCCTCTGAGGGCTCAGTGCACACGGAGGCTATAGCTGGAGTTGACGGAAGGCTGCGGGCCTTCTCTGCCCACCTTAGGGTGGTGCCTTCTTCTCTTGAGGGCTAAGATTTTGAAATCACTGATGAGCACAAAGAAGCTGCTATGACCAGAAAGCATTCCTCAACTCGTATAAATGTCATCTGCTCACAGCAACTAATGGCTGTCATTTGTGTAGCATTTACTATGTGCATTTGCCTTCATTATTTCATGCCCCTCTCCCATCAACCCTCTAAGGCAGGTACTATCAATAACCCTACCTTACAGTAAAAGAAACTGAGACTCGGAGATGCCAAGAGATTTGTCTAAGATTTTTCAGGAAGTGAATCACCGAGAACTGGGTCTCTGATTCTGTAACCCATGTCTGGCACAGTGGGGCCCCTCACACCCTCACAGGCCAGGTGATCTCACAGGCCACTTATTCCCAGGGACCCTGCACTGAGGAGAGAGGCGGGGAAGGCCAAAAGGTCTCACTGCGGGTTTCCACTGTGTCTTTAAGCTCTTGTGTGAATACCATGGAAGGCAACCGAAGTCCCTTACACTCAAGCCCTTACCTGGCCAAGAAAAGCCAGAGGCAGACTTGGAAATCCTTGAGCAGAGCTCGTACCTGTCAGCTGAGGGATGTAGGGCAGGCCTAGCCGGTCTGAATTGTAGCCACTGCCCCCCAGGACCTCACTGATCTTGCTCTGGCGGAAGAGGAATTCAACCACCACTCCGTCGAGATTCTGAGACAGCCTGGAAGACAGGAGGAGAGAGGCAAGTGAGAACTGTGGGTAACCAGGATGATTTCCTAATGACTTTCCTTACTATCAAAGTAACGTTCATTACACAAAATGACAGAGAAACAAAAGGAAAAATAATCACCCACTGTCCCACTTTCCAGGGATTATCACATTTACATTGTGTGCAGAATCTTTCGGTCACATACGTGTATGCACACATATAAGCATCACCCACCTCCCATTCCTGTTCTGTGATATATTTTATACACAAATTATATAGTGAATCTGTCACATTAACTATTCTTCCAAACCACTGCAGACAGGCTACTAGTTATCTGCTGTGTGGATGGGCCATTTATTTACAAAGCCATCCCCTGTGGTTGAACGTTTTGTTTTTACAGAATATCTTTTCCCTGAGTCCTTCTGATGCTGAGGTTACTCCGGCCCGAGAATGCCACTTGGATGAGGAGTCTCTTGTCAGGAACGACTCCTGCTGGATGCATTTCAAGGCTCGAGCCGAAGCTCCCAGAGGTGGCATCTCACACTCCACAGCACAATACACCGAGATAGTTCAAGGCACAGATTTCGGTCATGTGATGGAATCGAACTCGGCTCAGGGCGTCTGGGCCACAGGCAGGGTCCACTTTCAGTCCTAGAGTTCTTGGAAGCCTAAGCCTCCAGCCTCAGACCTCCCACCTTCTTCCTCAGCTGCCTTGGGTACCCTGGACCATGTCCCAGGTACGCTCCTCACCTGGGCCTCTCCACAAACACGTCTTCAGGGAGCATGTATGGAGCCTCTTTCTTCCTGGTCTCTATCACCTGAAGTTTGGGAAGAATCACATGATAAGCTCTGGGATCAGCAGCGAGCGGGAGCTCCGAACAGGCAAATGAAAGAGCTCCCGCCCCTCTCAGTGTTCCCTCCCTCCCACAAACTCCTTGGCAGAGCACCCCACGACTGGGCTTCTGCGGGAGAAACTCAGATCAATGGTGAGCCTCAGAGTAGCCTGAGAAGTCCAGGTGGTCTGCCCAAGCTATGCCCAGTGACACAGATGCATCGTGTCCTCCAAATACAGGAGGCTTAGCTCCTAAGAGATACTTTCTTGCTCCTGTGACCTATTCCTGTTTTCCCTTTAAACAGGAAAAAGGGAGCATAGGTCTCAGCATTCCCCAGACCTAGGTGCGTTGCCAACACATCCTGAGGACGATGACATGGGGCGTTTCCCTCAGTCTCCTTTGTAAACTTTTGACAAGAAAGGTGAAAGTCATTAAGATGATGAGAAGGGGGAGGATAGTTGGCAGGTGACTATGTGCAGGAGGTGAGTGAGCAATGATGCCGTTTTTCAGGGAGAAGATGTCTGGGCGTTGTCTTTTCTGAGCTCTGTTGTCATCCCAGAGGCAGGGAAGGTCCTGCCTTGCTTGGGGTGGCCTCTGGCACATCGACATAGCACCATCCTGAGAACATCTGATCGTAGACTGGGCATTAGGTAATACCAAGATGTTATGGATAATTTAATTCGGTGTGTTAATTGCATGGGACTCACGTAGGAAGGGGTCTATGTTTTTTTAGACACGCATACTGCTATTTGTAGGGGTGAAACGAAATGACAACTAAAATTTGTTTTATAGTATTTCAACAAAGGAAAAGAAAAAGGAGATCGATGAAGCAAATATGGGAACAACCTTCCTGTTTAATCTACATGACACCTATATGGATGTTCTCTGTTCTACTCACGTTGCTTTTGTGCTCTTTGAAAACTTTCATAACAAAAGCTTCTTGATATTAGTCCCATGTGACCTGAGGGATGTGTGTGTGTGTGTGTGTGTATGTGTGTGTGTGTGTGTACGCTTCCAGAAAAGCAAGGGGGGAAGGGGGATAGCATAGAAGGGCAGGAGGTAGAGAGGGGCAGGTAGCAGGTGAGGAAGGGGTCTAGGATGCTGCCTGTGCCCAACCCACCCTGGTATGTCACGTCACACAGGAGGAAATGCTGCTTCTCTAGTAGCTTCTCACTATTACTGGTTCTTACCTCACCCCTTTCTTCAATGCCTAGACTAAGAACAGGGCTCATGCAATTAAGAAAAAGCTCTGAAGAAACCCCAAGTCGAGGGCTTCCTGAGCTCCCTGGGTCCCGAGCACACACACCAACCTCGTGGATGTGCTGGCAAAAGGCAGGCACCGTCGTGAGCTGGCTGATGAGGTTCAGGTAAGCCGCGCCCAGCGCGTAGAGGGCACAGCGGTTGTACACAGGCAGGTTCTCTTCATTGACCTGGGCCAAGTCCTGCGGCAACACAGAGGGGCCTTTGACAAACTATGCTGGGGTTCCACGGTCCATCCAACCTCTCCCCAGCCTTCCTCAGAGACGGCTCGCTGCTCTAGACTAAGCCTTTTTCAGCGTTCGCCTCAGAATTTCCTGGAAGACTGAAGGCTTCCTTATTAAAGCCGGAGTGAATGGCCCCTAGAACAGTCCGTGAGCTGGAGGCTCGTAAGGACTCGAGCAGAGAGGCGGCGACCTCGACCCCACTCTTCGCAGTTCCCGCTTTAGTGGCTTTGACTGTTCCACCCCTCATCGTGACGGCCCAGGATGCTGTTTTCTTCACTGCAGACCGTGATGAGTCTCGGAGGGCTGCACTGGCTTCACAGGCTGGGTTCACGTGTTGAGCTGAGAAAGTCGTGGGAGTTACCAGGGGACTGGGATACAGAGGAATCTCAAATTCCAGAACGAAGACAATCACAGCATCTGGGTTGGTCTTGCGGATTTAGCACGGCCAAGCTGGTGGCCTAAGACGCTTCATCACCGATTTCCAGGTTTGTGACAATCACCTCACTTCAGGACCCCGGAGACTCTCATCTTTGCGGTCTGAAGGGGGTACCCCGATGTCTAGCATCCTTGGGGGTCCACTTCTACCCGGGTAGACCTTAAAAGTCTAAAGCCCTACGTGTGTCACTCTGGCTGCCTGAGAGTCACAACAGAGGTTGGCTAAATCTACAGGCCCCGGGCTCAGGGACAGAACGGGCAGTATGTATTTTTAATAAGTGCTTAAGGCGATCTGAAGCACAGCCAGGCTTGGGAACCAGATGGTCTGTCTTGGGGTGACGGACTCTGGGCTTATGAGTACCCTGGCGGCAGTCCTTGGAGTCCCATTCAGACTCTTTGAGAGACTTAAAATACCGGGGGTTAAGGAGTATTTTTGAATGACCGAGCTCCCTGGGTCTCTTTCAGCCTAAGAATGGGCCAAAGCCATGAATTAAGGATTCTTTGGTGGTTCCCCTTACAGGCCCATGGTTTGTGGTCCTCACAGAGGAATGGCCAACCGAGGACGCAACATTCCTGGGCTCCGACACAAGAGTTAAGCTGTTGCCGCTCAGCCCTCTCATGGGCGCTTGGCCAAAACAGGGCCTCTTCTCCCCCGTCCCAAACCCTATGTCCTGCCCGCACCAGGCCCCACCTGAACAGCCAGCACCAGGCGGATGAGGTCCACCACCACCTCCTCGTTGGCCAGCTCGATGCTGGTCAGCGCCAGCAAGCTGTACAGCGCCTCGTAGTGCTTCTGGATGTTTGTTTCCTCCTTACAGCTCAGGTAGATGTGTCTGTAGAGCTGCTGGGAGTGCTGCAGAGGGGGACGAGGGTGAGGACAGGAGGGGCAGGGAGGATAGAAAGAGCCATCCGCAGGGGGTGGGACAGCTGTGTGTACCCCCCCACCCCGCCCTCAGGGGGAGGATGCCTTTCAAGCAGACCCCAGAGGAAGCGAGCAGTGAGGGAGTGCGTGTTCAGGGAAGCCTGGGGCCAGTCTGGCCAGCAACGAAAGCTATTGCCCGAATCCAGTCTCAGAAGCTGAACGGGCACCGGCCCTGGTCCTCACTCTGGCCTGGGTGATGAATATGACCCTGGGGGCTTGACCCCCCCAGAGGGGTCGGCTGCTCATCCATACTAAACACAGTCAAAGAGGGAGGAGGCAGGCTCAGGGGCAGTGGTCAGTAGTGACTTGGGGGCTGGAAGGTCAGCGTTCAGAAGGCTTGGCCCGCCCGGGGTTCGCTGCGTTTCGAGGTCACATCTGCTAACCTTTTTCATGAAGACGGTGTCCTGTCGGGAGCACTTGTCCACTTTCAGTTTCAGGACAGAGATGTCACTGAGGGTACTGGAATGGGACATGAGGGGCCACCTCAGCCCTTGTGTGAAGCCAGCCAGAGCTCACGTGGTGTCCCTGGGCTTCATCCCAATGTCAGTAGTTGTAGCAAAGCCTCCAGGTGCCCCTCGAGCCCTGATTCCTAGCCCATTCTCTTTCTCCCAGGTTCTCTAGTTCCTGTCCCTCTTTCTTAGACATTATTCTCGATTTTCTCTTCCTCCCCACCGGAAAACTCCCTTTACTACCTGCTCTTTCTCTCTTAAATCTCCAACCTGCTCCTTGTCTCCCCCAGGTCAAGTGCCCTCACTCTCCCCTCACAGGCCCCCAGGATCAATGTCCGTGATCAGTTCTCTGCGGGGCGAATCGGAATTGCCCTCCCGCTTGCATGTGCGGCTCTATTGGGGGGGTCTTCTCCCTCACACGTTAACAGGAGGGGAGTCCCCAAGCTCACCTGATGGAAGAGAACTTGTGGCGGTTGCCATGACGATCAATGAAGCTGATGAGAATCTCGAGGAACGAAGAGACGGATCTCGGCGTCCTCCATGAGGGCGGTGGAGAGAAGGCGGTCAAGGAAGTTGCTGGGCAGGGCCGACATCATGTTGTTGCACTGGAAACCCGTGGACACCTGCGAGGGAGCCCAGGACGGCCGTGCTTAGGGACGCTGCCGTCCTCCAGTGAGGAGGGAGAAGAGGTACAGTGAGCAGAGGTTGGGTCTGAAGCATCCGTCCTCTCTTGGCATCTCCCAGTCCAGCTCCCCTGGGTCCCGATTCCCCAGTCGAGACCCACCCTGAGCCTTGGATGCCTCAGGCAACTTTTTTTGCACACGCCAACATCTCCCTAGACAACCTCCTCAGCTCTGCTCAGTAGACATGTGGGTACATGGGGACAGCGTTTAGGTACACTACGTGGTTAAAAAAAAGCAAGCAAGGATGAGCCCTAGAGGGGGTGCGGGAGTCGGGGAACCTCTGAACTCACGTTCCAATCTGTCAGGGCACCACTGATGAGCACTCACTGTGAACAAAATGCTTCACTAGAAGCGTGGACAGTGACAAAGAGATGGAGAGACAGTGGAAGAACTTAGAGCTGGGCCGAGGAATCAGAGCCCCACACACGGCCACCAGCAAAGAGCACACGCAGCATTCGGTTACATCTCTTCCAGCGTGGCCGCAAAGGCGGTCTTCTGATTAACGTCAGTCGGCACCGACACCACGCACACGGTGTCAAAGCATTCAAAAGCAGCAAGATGTATTTCCTGTCCCGTCCACATTGCAAAACAATGCCTTCGATGATTCAGCGAGCCCTGGAGGGTCTAGCTAAGCCTGGTGCCATCCACAGTAAACACCATGTTTACTGAAGGGGGAGGTATTTGGAGTGTGCCCCAAACTGTCACCTTACTCAGATGCCAGGTACAAATTAAGGGGGGTAAACTCAGCAAAGAAATGGCAGGAAGACATAGATTGAGGAGGTACCCAGACGTGGGCAGTGTCAGCACAAAAAGCATTTATAAAGAGAGAGTGACGTGAAAGGCGTGAGTTGGGGAGAGGGCAGGGAAGGCATGCGTGGGAGTGAGGGGGCAGACCGGCATGGCTCGAACAGAGACGAGCTGAGGGGATGGGATGGGGGAGTCTAGGGAGGGATGGGGGTTGGGGACCTTCCAACATCAGTCTGAGAAGTATGGGCATGCCTCATATTATTGCACTTGGCAACTATTGCTTTTTTAACAAATTGAAGGTAAGACCTTCCATTAGCAAAAAGATTATGACTCACTGAAGGCTCAGATGATGGTTAACATTTTTTTTAGCAATAAAGTATTTTTTTAATTAAGATATGTGCATTAGTTTGTAGACATAAGGCTACTGCACGCTTAACAGACTACAGTGTAGTGTAACATAACTTTTACAGGCACTGGGAAAACCAAAACATTTGTGTGACTCGCTTTATTGTGATAGTCCCTTTATGGGGGCAGTCTGGACTGAACCCGCCGTATCTCTGAGGTCTGCCTGTGTGAAATCTGGATGGACATCTACTGGAAATTGAGACTTACTCTTTAACAAGAAGCAATATGTGGGGAACAGCATTTCTAGAAAATTCTTTTTGTGGCTGTATTTATGATAGACGAAGAGAGGTGGAAATAAGAGTGACCAGGAGAATAATCCAGTTCAAGGTTCAGAGTTCAGGCCAGGGCTATGCCTAAGAATACCTGGGGAGCTGGCTAACAATTATAGAGTCCAGACCCCACTCAGAAACGACAGCTCAGATTCTCTAGGGCAGGGGTCCCCAACCCTCCGGGCCGCAGACCGGTACTGGTCCATGTCCTGTCAGGAACCGGGCCGCACAGCAGGAGGTGAGCAACAGGCAAGCAAGCAAAGCTTCCTCTGTATTTGCAGCCGCTCCCCGCGCTAGCATCCCTGCCTCAGCTCCAGCTCAGATCATCAGGCATTAGATGCTCATAGGAGCACCGGTCCCTGGTGCCGAAAAGGTCGGGGACCTCTGTTCTAGGGAATCTCTATATTTTAACAAGTTGGCCATGGGAATGGCATTCAAGAACAATGAATCTAGACTCCAGTGATGGCTGTGAAGAGGTAAAGAAAAGGAATGTAAAACCGACAAAGAGAAAGACGGTGGCTGGGAGACTGAGGTGAGCAGGCATGCCAAGAGAGAAATACAGTGGGGAGGACCTGGGAGGTCCCTGCAGGGAAAAGAGGTCAGGAATCACTGTTAGAGTGACAAGGCTACTGGTAGCTGGTTAGGAACCTTTGTGAAAATTCGAAACTGGCACCCCACCTGCTCTGAATGACCCAGCTCGGTGGGTGCCGGCCTGGCTAGTGAGTGGAACACAGGCCCCTACTCACCCCTTTCGCTGAGCATTTTGTGCAGTGTGCAACCTGCACAACTGTAGGTTGTAAACATCCCTTGGTCTTGGAAGGAGCTGCCTCCTGCAGAGGCAGAGCAGGAATGGCGCTCACCTGAAGGGGCTCACCTGAAGGAGGGATTTCAGCAGCATAATCTGGGTCAGCCGGTTCCTATTCTCCCTGTAGCAGAAACATACATACTCACCAGGATGGTGGTCTGGGCAGAGACCCCGCACTGCCTGCACAGTTCTCCCTCGTAACTGGATTCGCCACGAGTCTTATGTTGTTGGGTCATCCAGGACAGTGACTTCCGGGGCCAGGAATTATTGGCTCCCTCCAACTTGGGAGTTAGTTATTGGTGGGGGGGAGGTGAGCAGCCTGAAGAATCACTGTAGGAGCCAAGTGCCTCTCTAAAGGCTGCTGAGGGGGTGGTTGAGAGTAGAACAAGAGAGGTGAGGGCAGAACCGGGAAAGTCAAGGCGGAGACAGGAGAGACTGGAATCCCGGGGAGGGGCAGCTGGGGGCACCTGGGCTGGGAAGGAGGCAGCGGGAAGAAGGTGTGGTGGACTCACCCTGTCCTCCCTGCCTCCATGGGGTGATGCAAGGAAGGCAGTGGGACCTTGCTCATGATGAAGAGGATGACCTCGGAGCGCTGATAAGTGGGCAACGTGCTGGCGAAGGAGCCTGTGGGGAGAAGAGGGTGGTGGAGGTTGGCCCAGGTGAGGCCACCAGCTGCTAGGGTCCTTCGGCTCAGCCTTGCAGCTGAGCAAACTGCTGCGGGAGTGTGGGCTGCTTCTCTGGAGGGAAAATTAAGACCCGGAGGGAGAGGACTCGTCGGGCTCCAGTTCCTCCCCTGGTCATTCCTGAGCCGGTGGCTAAGGTCTCTGGGATGGAGAACGCTGTGCCCTGGGACCAGGTGGCAGGCTCTGGTGCCCATCGAGGCTCTGGCACCAGCTGCTCTGCTGGGAGTCCTTGGGTAAGTCACACCTCGGTGGACCTCCGTGCCTTCATCTGTGAACTGGGGATCATTCCTGCCCCGCCTGCTTCTCAAAGCTGGGGGTGGGGTGGGGGGTGGAGGACGGGGCTCCAATGGCCCTAGGACAGGAGAGCTCTGCAAGCGGTGAGCCCTTACGTGCTGGCTGGAGCCTCTGAGTTCTCCACCACCGCCATGTGCATGCATGTTTTCTCCCCGGCTTCCTCTCTTTCCCTTTCTTTTCTTTTCTCACTCCCCACCTCCCCTTCAATGGCTCAAACGTGGAAACATCAAGCAGGCCCAGCAGAGCCCAGGGCACAGGAAGAGTTTGCCCGTCTTAGCCTTTGATCTGAAGTAGTCCAGGCTGGACCGAGAAGCACCTTGTGGACCCATCCCGGGGCCACACCCTCTCGGGCCACGCCCCTGGCCACGCCCCCTCCGGCCCAGCACCTATGGTCTTGATGACAGCCTCCTGGAACATGCGCTCTTCGTGCTCCTTGATGATCTTGGTGCCCAGGCTGACCGCCCCGTCGTAGCTCCCGGTCAGCGCGTAGTCGATGCTGAGCCGCAGCTGCCTCAGCAGGGTGTTGAACATCTCCAGCACGGTGGGCCCTGAGCGCAGCGCCGGGGGAGACCCTAAGTCCAGGGCTGGCGCCCCTCGTTCACCCTCCCCGGCCCTGCGTGCTGCCGGGGAGCCTAGGCCCACTTCCAGCTGGGGGCTCCTCTGCCCCCACTTTCCCCACGAGGCAAAACTGTTCCGACAGCTCCCCACAGCGCCCTGCCGATGTCTGGCAGGGGAAGGCGGCCCCCTGCCAAGAGCACTTCTTTGTCCCTGGGGGTTCCCGGCCCCACCCCTTTCGGGGCCCCCTTACCCACGGAGCCGGTGGCGGCGATGACCGCGGCTTCCGACAGGACTTCCACGATGCCCGCCCGCACCGTGGCCGCGCTGCGGCTGTTGGCGTCCAGGTGGCTCAGGAGCTGCTGGATAACCAGGTGCGAGTGCTGCGGCTGGGGGGAGGAAGACGTGCTGGGCCCCAGACCTCAGCCCCCACGTGGCCTCCGAGCCAGGGCGGCCCTGGCTGGGCCGCAGAAGTCGCGGGGGTCCTCGAAGGCCGAGATGGGCAAGAGCGAGTCCCCCAAGGCCTGCGGGCACCGGAGGCGGCGCGACACCCCGGTTCCTCCCCGAGTTCCTCCCCAACTTGGTCCAACAAGGAGCAAAGCCCAATCCCAGGGAAGACCTGGGTTTCCATATTTGTTCCGGTGCCGTTTTGCTTCAAAATGGGTCACAAGTTAATTTTGAAGGACTGTTTTCCTTTCCGTTTTCCCCAGGGCCCAGGTCTTATTGGTAAGCGCCACTGAGAGGCCACGTGGTCTAGTCCAGGGCTGCTCCAGGCCCCGCCCCTGGGCTGCTGCCAAGGTAAGGTCTGCCCTATGCCCCATGCCATTGAGGAAAGTAGAGAAATACAGAGTGTTTACAAGCCATTTGACAACGCTGTGGCAGCCAAGTGTGGCCTGTGGGCTTGTATTCTACATGAGTTTTCACTGACTTTTTCTAGGAATTCTTTTAAATTTTATAAGGGAAAGGGGTCTGTGACATATTAGAAATCAAACTGAACTGGTCTTTTCCCACGTCTAGGTTAAACAGCACTAGTTTAGACAACGAGGGGCCAAGGAGATGTCCAGGAGGACAGCTGGCTTTCTCCAGAAGCACCGTGTCCTTGCTCCTAGAGGTGCCCTCGGCCAGGGGGACACTGGACGAGGGGGAGCCACCGTACCTGAATTGAGTACATGATGATTTTAAAGCAACGGATGGCGAACACCTTTGGTTCCCAGAGAGAATGGTTATCCAGATGTCTGTGAGAGAGAAAATACGAGGGAGGGCTCTGAAATGCAAAGTGACATTAGGGAGGCGAGAGAAGCTCGGTGGGAGAGGGGCACCTCCCAAGAGACACAGCCCTCCCATAACCCCCAGGGGGGCGAGGAAGGGCGTGGGGCAGGTGAAAGCAGGGAAGCCGGAGGGACCCCAGGTCCGTCCCAGCCCCAGGGCTGGAGGGAGGTCAAGGAACGGGGCTCTGTACCTGTCAACTCAGGGGTGCACCAGGCACTGTCCTTTCCCTTTGGGGCCCTTCTACCATCTCCTCCCCCAAACTGCACTTGGCCACTGTGGTAGCTTCCGCTGTCATAATTCAGGGAAGACAGGCACCGCGGAGGACAAACTTGACCACAGCACCACAACCATAATACCTCCTCCCCTTCTCTGAGTCAGCAAGTGGACATAGGACCTGAAAATGTTTGCTTGGGTGTGGGGGGGGGGGGAGGGCAGGGACTCACATGAGAACAGGCTTGATGGCATTTTTGATGTTGCCAAAGGCAGCCCGGCCCAACAGTTCCCGAAGGCACCTCTCGGCCAGCTCTGCAGGTTCTCCTTTTCCTTCTCTGGAGCTTGGAGGGGCGAGGGGGACCGGCTGTGGGAACACACAGCCACGTGGGTGAAGGAGGGAAGGCAAAGCCCGGAGTCGGGGGCTTCGTGCACGCCGGGGGCTCAGCGCTGCATCCATGCAAGCAGTGGTAGTGGGAGGGGCAGGAACTCGATGGAGGTCACGGGGGTGGGGTGGGGAGGGATGTCGCAGCTGTCAGAAATTAAACGGGGCACAGAAGCCCAGAGTAGAGGAAGAGTGTGGGAGAAGGGATCACATTTTTCCAGAAATCCTTAAGGTGGGGCCTAATGTGCCTCCGTGGGACGGGCAGCGACCTGAGCACCGTGGGCCCGGGGAGGCGCAGACCACGAGTGTCCCCATCTCTCTAAAGCTTTGAAAGGAAAAAAGAGATGAGCGAAGAGAGGTGGGCAGAATAGGAAAAAACAAAAGAAAGTGGGAGAGAGAAGAGGGAAAAGGAAAAAGAGGGAGGAGAAAAAAAAAAGAAGGCAGGGCGGTTGGCTCAGGTGTGGCTCAGTGGTAGACCCAGATCCAGAGTAAGGAGGAGCCCTGAGACCACCACAGGCCAAGCTTGTCAGTGAGCTGCGGTTCCAGGAACAGCCACCAGAGGGCACACTTACTTTCCCTGCATGACTGACACCAGAGGAGGAGCCTGGCCAGTCTCTACGACCAGCGTCAGGCAGGCACAGCCAAGGTGGACAGTGACATGAACCTTTCCCTCCAGGCCATTTCACTGGATGAACCCCAAGTCTGGGGGCTTCCAGATTAAAACCCAATATTTGTAATGTGTGTCGAGGGGCTGCTGGCTGGTCAAGCGGGCGTTTCAAGGGCCTGAGATACCAGAAGGAAGTGAGGAGGAAGGAAGGTCAGGGAGGGAAAGTCCTCAGTGATTGGAACCACGAAAGGCATTTTCAGATCTCCTTGGCCTGCTGCTTCCCGAGAGACAGCAGTAGCCGAGTCTTGGTTCTTTGCTGTTACCAGCGCACACTCACCCACGGGTACTGTCCTTCCTTCATGAATGCAGATCTTAACCGAGTACAGCAGGCCGCAGAAGGCCAGCCCCGAGGCTCCGAGGGAGCCAGCCCCGGACTAACTGCAGAACAGACCACGAAAGCCAAGACCCCTGGCCCCGTGGTCAGGGTTTGCTCTTGGGAGGATGGCACGTGTCCCCTGCCCAAACTCCGCCCTCGCCTGCTAACCTCTCTGCCTCCTCCACGTGCTGCAGGTTGAAAAGCAGCGATGGGACAATCTTGTCCATGTGCTGTGGGTCCCAGATATTGGCTTGCAGTTCGTCATTCACCGTCTTCCTCACCACCCCCTGCAGACCTTTGATGCCTGACATTCGGATTCTGTAAAGAAAAGGGTGAAATGGGGCCATGAAATCCTCGAACCTGAGACGTCCAGCTTCTGCGGCCAGGAGTCAGGGATCCAGCATGGGGGTTAGGGATACATTCATCTATCACAACGCAGAGGGGAGCCCACCTTCTACTCTTCGTGTGACCTGGCCCCTGGCTAGCTGGCTTCTTGTGCTGGTAGACACAAGCCCAGGAAGCCATGTTTTCTGGCTTGCGTAGAGAAGCAGACTGCTCTGGCCTTGGTACCCAGAAGCCTGCATCACTAAGGTGCCAGTTGCTTCAGGCTCCCCCTCTCCTGTACTCAGCGGGGTTTGCTCCAGCTTGAGCCCAAGATATAAGAGCTCAGAGTGCTGCCAAGAGCTGCTGAGGCCAAATCCGGGGCCGCGAGGAACGTATGGGGAAGAGGGGGCCTGGACGGAGAGGCACAGGGCTGCCAGGCTCTCTGGGCACAAAACGGTTCAGGCTGCGGCTAAGTTGGATGCGAAACCAGAGAGGAAACTGAGTGACAGCACAGAGGGAACCCCTTTCACACCCCCCCAGTCCCTACTGCACTGGCCCTGTGTCAGTCAGCACAGGGGGCCCCCTTTACTGGACATTTAGTTTGGTCTGATTATTTTTCATCAAGCTTTTTTTTTTTTATTTTATTACAAAGTAATACATGCTAATTATAGAAAAGTATAGAGAAAATTTACCCTACTGTTGCCACTCAAAACAGCCATTTTTGGCATTTCGGTGTCTTTCCTTTCTTCTGCACATAACATGTAACAGAATTAAGAACCTATTGCACATGTAATATGTATTTTCCCCCATAACATTCTATCATAAGCATTTATCTATGTCATTAACTCTTCAGACCATGCATGATGTAGTATCATAACAACTTTTTAAACTAGTCTCCTATTGATCATTTAAGTTGCTTCTAAATGTTGTGCTACTATCATAACGCTATGACGAACAGCACTGGGTAACATATTTTATCACAATTCAAATCACTGCCATGAGCGGAATCACCGAATCGAAGGGGAGACGTGAAAGGCCCCCAATATCGGCACATTCCATCGCCACATTACGCTCCCCAGCCCCGGTGTGCCAACTGCAGGGGGGCACCATCTCGCTGTGCCCGCCTCAGCACGGGGGAGCTCATTTTAGACATCTGTTCTAATTTTACGGCTCAAGAAAATTCCTCACATCTTGCAGCTATTTCAGTTTGCACCCTTTTGATGATTATTGGAGCTGAGCAAGTTTTTCTAAATATTTAGTTGCCGTTTTCTGCTTCAATTTTAAATGTAGTTACCAGGGTGCTACCCTGGGCCTTACCAGGTGACTGTAACGGGGTGGTGGGAGAGGCCGAACAGCGCCTGGACACCCTGGCCCAGGCTGCTGATGATGGGCAAGGGTTCCCTGGGGAACCACTCAGAGGCTCTGACCCTGACCCGTCGAGGCCTCGAGCCAGAGGCTGTCCGGACGCGAGAATGAAGCAACTGGGATACGATTCTACCAACTATTCTGGGCTCCAGGTTAAAAGAAGCTCCCTAAAGCACCACAGAAACATGTGCCAAACCTGCTGGACTCAGGCCTCACCCGAGAGCCTGGCTGGCGGGCAAGCAGGCTCGGGGAGCGGAACCCTTTATTCCCATGGCTTCCTCATGCGTGAATGCGAGTGAGGTTTTCTTCTTGCCTTCAGTCTCCCCCAGAATCCCTTCCACGTATGGCCACACTTCATTCCGTGACACCATGTGCAAGGGACCTGGGATGTCTCTGAACCCCAGGGGACCGACCGCACGCACGCGTGCACACACCTACTTATGGGGCCTGAAGGGTAGTTCTTGGAAAGGGGCTCTGGACTCTCCGGGCTGGGAGTGAGCAATGGGGGGAGATCTCAGGGAAAGGGGGGGGCGGGGAGGTTATAGAAGGAGAGACGCCAAGAGGAGGGGAGCAGGCAGCCTCCGGGAACCCCCCCCCCAAGGCTTGCCTTTCCTGAACAGCGCGTGCCAGGCAGTGGGTGCCCATGGCACTGCCCAGTTGCTAGGAAACCTCAGCATCCCTTCCGCCCGTGTTCAGTCCGCTCCGGGCGCTGTCAGACCGCAGTGCTGACCCCGTCTGCCTCGCGCCCCTCCACCACGCAGCGTGGATGGCGTGTGCGTGTGATTGGGTGCATGAATGCACGAGTGTGTGTGATTGTGTGTGTGACCGTGTGCACGCGGGAGACAGAGCGAGGTGTAGAGTGCCGCGAGGAGCATGACCTCTGTACCCCGACTCGTGAAAGCTTGGCCCTGCCTGAGGGGTCGCCCCCTGTGACCGCTTGGCCTGGTTACAACCTTGCACTTCCCCCAACGCCTCCTCCTGGACGTGCCCCGACGGCTCCAGCCCCCTCTGCCTCTTCATGGCCGTTTTGGTGCGAGGCGGCTGGTGCAGGAGCCAATACTGGGGACAGGACAAGGGGCCCCTTCCTCTGAGGCCTCCGCTGACCTCATCACTTGCACTGCGATAGCACAGCCCAGGGAGCCCATGACTAGTGCAGGGGACGGAGACCGGGACACTGCCGACCTGTGGCATGGGGACCTGCTCTGGAAGCTTTGGGGACAGGCAACCAGGGGGCTGGAGGGATTCACGTCCTGTTCCTCCACCCAGCCCTGATGCCAGGGTTGGGAGCCCAGCACTGTCCACCGGCCCACCTAAGTGCTGCCAGGTGCTCTTTCCTCCCCAGCAATGTCAAACCGGGGGCCAACGCCAGTGGGACCAGACACGCAGTCTGGGCTGGGCTGGGGCCCCTTTAAGACCCATCGATGCTTCTGTCATCAGCCGCGCAGGCCCCCTCGCCTTGCCCTACTCACTTAGTCTTGATTTCCAAGTCATCGTGGCCGGAGTGGCACATCTCACTGAAGCGGGACACAAAGAAGTCATAGCTCCGATGATAGGACGGGGTGTCCTCCTCGATGTTGGCGAACTTCACAAACTGCCCGGGAGGAGAGAGAGAGAGCTGCGCATGAGAGGCGGCCCGCTGCGCCCCTCACCTGTGGGCTCCGGGCCCCCGGCCACAGGAAAGCCATGGGACATACACATCCCGGGAACCAAGCACCCCAGGACCTGGCTCTGGTCCGCCGCCCAGAGCAAAAGCCAGCATCAAACCACACAGCACCACCCGAGATGCACTCTGGGAAACCAGGACGAAGCCGAAATTTGATTTAAAACTGGAATTACGCTTTACCGTTAAAAACATGAGCACATTTTTAAGTTTGCCATTTCATTTCAGGAAGTCTCGCTCAGCATGCTCAGCGGCGAGATCCCTTTCGCCATCGTCATGCCGCACGTTTGCAACTGCAAACAGACGGCATTCGACCGAGACCCACAGAGAAGCAAGAATCACAGACTAAGTGGGATTAAAGTACTAAAAAAATTAAATACAGTTCTCATAGGTTATTTTGTTGTTATAAATTCAGTACTTCAAACAACTCGAAAAAGATCAGACTTAAAATATATTCTCCACTACTCTGTCTTATATTATTTAATTTCTACAAACATTTGTTCAAAAAGGATATATGATTGGGATGATTCTAGGACCAACTCCAGTGGTGTGTGTGTGTGTGTGTGGTGTGTGTGTGTGTGTGTGTGTGTGTGTGTGTGGTTTCCACAGCACTAACAAACAAGCTATAGACACCCGCTAGGTATCTTAGAATTCAACTCCATTCTGATACTATTTACCCAGAGAGAGCGGCAGATCCCACAAGTCAAGGGTTTAGCTTCCCGAGTCGGCACCCTCCCCACCTTCAGACTCCCATCACAAGTTCAGGTTGCCACCTGTGCTGCTTACTGACCAGCTACAGATGGCAGGTTCCCACAACCTCCTCCTTGCGTTCAATTAACTTGCTGAAGGGGCTCAGAGAACTCAGAAACACTTTGCTTACTAGATCAGCAGCTTATTATAAAAGGAGATAATTCAGGAACGGCCAGATGGGGGAGACGCAGAGAGCAAGGTGTGTGGGAAGGGGCTCAGAACCTCCCCGGCCTCTTCGGGCACACCGCGCTCCTGCCTCCCCCTGCTCAGCAGCCCACACACTCTCCCAAGCTCTCCTTTTGGGTTCTCAAGCAGGCTGCACCACGTAGGCATGATTACATCACTGGCTATTGGTGATTGAACTCAATCTCCAGCCCCTCTCCCCTCCCTGGAGGTTATGGGTGGATGGGGGGGGTTGGGGTTGGGGTTTGGGGGTGGGACTGAAAGTTGCAACCCTTTAATCACACGGTTGGCTTTCCTGGCTATTATCATTCCCATTTGACAGAGAGACTGAGACCCTCACACACATGAAGGAACTAGCCAGGGCCCTGCAGGATGACTCTGCAGCAGGAGCTCGGCCCTGCACACCTGGTGATTTGTCCCTGCTCCCTGCTTCCTCTAGCACCTCCTGCCAAGTGATCCAGGAGAATTGCTTGGCTGGTCAGAGGTGCTGGATTCTGTCAGGGAAGGGCAGGCAGAGATTGAAGAAGCGGCCAGGGCTGACCTGAGCTTGGTCTTAATAAGGGGGCTGGAGGAGTGAGGCTGCTGGTTTCCAAACACTGCAGTATGACAGAGTCAAGGGGGCTTGGCAGCCACGCAGATCCCAGCCCCAACATGCTGTGTCGGTCTTGGAGGAGGCCCAGGGACTTACCTTCCAGTAAGGTCGCAGGAAACGCCAGCGGGCGGTCCGAGGCTCACGTGTGAGACACTGGAGGATCACTGACCGGCAACGTGGCCCCTTCTCTTCCTCCCCAGCCCCCTCTCCCACCCTGTCGCTTCTCTGGCTCCCGGTCTCTGTGGAATGTGCCATCAGGTCGCCCCTCACTTTCCGCTTTGACTGCCCTCTTCCTCCGAGGGCCATGGAGCCAAGAGCCGGACTGCTGGCCAGTCAGGTGCCCCAACCCGAGCACGCTCGTGCCCAGCGTCTGTTCCTATCGGCTGTTATCTGTGTCGTACGCGCTGCTAAATATGCGTTTCCACTATGACCCCGGCTGTAAGGTGCAAATTGAAATGACAATCCATGTTTTAAAATGGGGAATTCAGTGACAGCCACCGAGGTACCACAGGGTAGTACCTGGGGTTCCTTTTCTAAGGCCGTGGGCGGCCTTTTCCTCGGCTGGGCCAGCCGCAGCTGCTGACCTCACTGCAACACACCCTCCTTCTTTTCGTCTGTGACCCTCTGTGTCCCCGGATTTTTCCTCTTCTGTACTCTTCTCAAAACTTAGCTTTGAGTCTTCTTCTCAAATTCTGATTTTGACATAGTGGTTCTATTTAAGTAGACTGCGCCCCGGCTTTAGCTGTGGGACCTCCAGGCGGATGCCCACCTCCCCACTCTGCATCTTGTCATCTGCGTGACGGTGGACGAGTCACGTAACTTCTGAGCCACTGTCTCCTCATGTGTTGGGTGAGGACACTCGGACTGATGCCACTGAGAAATGCTTGGGAAACAGCGCAGGGGCGAGTATAGTGACAGTGGCCATTTATGGTCTGCTCCGTCAGCTCCAGGCCTGGGCTCAGTGCAGCGTGACCCTTTCCATGCCACCCACACGGGCCCAGACAGGCCATCACAGACGAGGAGCCCAGACGGGCAACACATCTCCAGTTCGGAGAGAAGGAAATGAGTTATAGCCACCGCCTCAGCAGACTGGCACCCGAGAGGGGGGGTGGGGACAGGCAGAGAGCAGGGGAGTTGAAAGGTGAGCGCCAAGGCCCCTCAAACACCATTCAGCCACTCGGTGCAGCAGGGTCGGACAGAACCCAGCACCCAGGGACGAGGACGAGGGCTAGGCTGGGAGCTCCGGCAGCTCCGTCACGCACGACCGGGAAGAAATGGAGCAAGGCTTGTTATCGTCTCTTAAAATGCACATATCACCTCCCATGCACGTGAAAAAAGTAGAGAAAACCAAGAAAAGCTCCCTGAGCGCCTACAGTACCGGAAACTGTGTGAATTCCAGGCTTCTTCTTAGGAAGGTTCTTATTTCTAAGAGGCTTAACCTTTTCTTAGGTCCTACAGGATGCAGCGACACACAATCACTGAACACGTCTTCGGGGGCAAAGTACAAACACATTCGAGACACCGGTTAACACACAGCGCTCCATTCTTCACAGGTCGGTGGCTCGACGCACAGCGCTTTCCCGCCCACTTGATCAGAAAGACAAATTTCGAATACGGTTACAGTCGGGCTTGCTTGCTCTGGTTTAACTCATACCTTGTTTTGTCAGAAGCCTTCAAAATATTCAAAAAGGATGAGGCCTTGAAGAAGCTATTTACAGACACAGGCATCTGTGTTGAGAGTTGCCATCCCAAGCCCCACGTCCCTTTCTTTAATACCGGTGTGGACAGCAGCAATACTGGAAACAGTTAACACCTATATGCTAAGTAACAACAACATTCAACATTTCTCTGGCCCTCGCAGCTCACACACATATTTGTTTCCTGGGGTTGCTCCAGTCGCAGCCTCCTGAGTGTCAGATCCCCCTCTGCCTCTCTTTTATAAAACCCTTGGGATTGCATTGAGTCCCCACCTGGATCATCCAGGACACTCTTTCCCCATCTCACGATCTGTAACCTGGTCACAGGTGCAGACTCCTCGTTTCCATATAAAGTGACATTCACAGGTTCCAGGGATTGGCATGTGGACGTTCCGGCCTATCAGAACATCCATTATCCGATGTCATTCTTGGCAAACCTGTGAGGTTAGCACGCCTGTCTTGTTCCCATTGAGAAGATGAGGAAATTGAGGCCCTGAAGGGCCGAGTGATTATTTCAGGTCAACCAGCTTGTGATAGGTGGGCTGGGCCTCGCCCTTGGGAAATCTGATATGCGGATGCTCTTTGCCCTCTACCAGTGATTTTTAAATTTTAATGTGCATCAGGACAGCTTGGGGAGCTTGTTGAAAATGCAGACTTCTTGAGCTACCCAGGCCTCCTGAACAAGACTGGGGGCAGGGCCCAGGCACCTGTATTCTGAAGGCCCCCACCCCTCACCACCACCTCCTACCCTTAAGATTCTGGGGCAAGGGATCTACAGCCCATGTCCTTTGTCCCTTTACTGGCAGGCTCGACAGTAGCTATGGGAATGCTCTGAGTCCTCTGGGAGGGAGAAAGCTCAAGCTGTATGCTGGGGGAAAGTCAAGGATGCTCATCCTTGGTAGCGGAGGCCAGTCAAGGCTGGATAGGTGGCCACCTCCTTTGAACTGGAGTGGTGTGGGGTTGACCCAAGGGTTGGATGAGTGTCTCTGCCATGGCTCTATCCCTGGGGCCCAGGACCGGCTGGGAGGCTGTGGCCTTAAGGCTTCGCTGTTGACCGCGATCCACTCACCAGGATTCCCGCTCTGCTACGAAGTCTGGTGATGAGACTGCACGAATGCCATACAGAGGGTGTGTGCCCCATTCATCACATTACGGGTGGCACCGGGACCAGCTCATAAAATAGGCATCTTTTGGTACCAGGATCTCTGGCCACCCTTAGGAAGCCTTGGTTTGATAGCTTCCTAGGAAGAGCTCCCTTCCCCAAGTCTGAAAGCATAGCAGTGCAGACACGCCAGCCCAGATGACCCGCGGGCACGCCGGCCTGCGGTGTCCCCGTGGGGGCGGCTTCTAAAGAGCCCACCCCCACCTGCTCCTGAGTCTTCCAGTGGCCAACAGGAGGAGCCCCAAATGGAAACTTTGGTGACGCTATGTCAGAGGGTGAAACCAGGGTGCTTCATGGGGGCCGTGGTCAAGGGCCCACACCCACTGTGGAAGTGGGCCTGGGAAGTGGGCCAAAACCTGGCTGAGATGGGGTAGAGACGCCAGGGCTTTGTAATGAGTAAGGCCTTCATCCTCCTTACAACAGGCAGTACGGTGTTATGATTATGAGAAGGGGTTTGGAGCCAAAACACATGTCCGAGTCCCAGCTCCTCCACTTACTTAGGAGGCTGATCTGGAGCGAGTTACCTACGTTCCCTGTGCCTCAGTCCCCCAACCGTAAAATGGGGCTAAGAAGAGCGCTGTCTCGTAGACTTGGTGTGACCAGCCCCTCACAGCCAACAGCTGCACTCACTCCCCTGCCCCGGTGCCTTTCCGGCTTGCCGTCAATACTCCATGAGTTTTCACTGGGCCCATTTACCTGTGCCACTGGTCACTCATTTTTTACAAGCAGGAATTTCCTGTCTGCTTCACCCCTACCATTGCTAATTCATATCTTACAAATGGCTTTTACGAACATGCTACTTGCCTAATGCATGAGATTGTGAAATAATAAAGTTGATATCTTTTTTAAAAAACATATTACAATGATGAGAAAGGTCTCCACAGCAACAAACTGAAGTTCTTGAACATGTGACACTTCAAAGGCCAGGGGCACTGCTCCGCTGCCCTTTCAAGATCAAAGTTTCAGCTCTTTCTACACTACAAAGGGTGCCAAGCTTGCTGGAGCAGACGGCCAACCCTCCAGACAGGCAGGAAGGAACCGCAGTTGTGTGACAGCTGAGTTACTAAGGGCCCGGGTCAATAAAGAGAGAGCAAACTCCAAATATTGACATTGCAAAACCAGCTCTCCCCTGGTCTGGGAAAGGAAAGCTGAGCTGGTTGGCCTCACTTCAGCCTAGTGAGTCTCTGCAAGCAGAAGTTAGCATTTCCCTCTTTCACAGAGGGCATTTTGGAGCCACACAACTTCCCGCCATCGACAACAGAACCATAGTTTAAAATGCTGGGCAGAGAACCCCAGCTCACTCATAGGCTAGGACGGCAGGCCTTTTCACTGAGTTTACCTTCATAAGGAGACACTGGAAGTGCTTCTTTGCATCTCTAGGATGCATACTAGCTGGAAAGCAAATGTCGTAAGCCACATGGCTTTGAATTTAACACCCCCTTGACCGGTTCTCCCACTGGCTTTGGTTTATAGAGACTCCTGGGAGCAGTTTTCACTAAAGCCAGGGAAACGGTCCCACTGTGACATGACCCCATAGTGCAGACCCCCTGACTGCCAGCCAAGGAAGAACCATTCCCAAAATGCAGGACATCATCTGCTGTCTGACCCCATTGTGCCTTTCCTCCTTCAAGATTCTTTGCATCACTGCTGTGGTTTTAAGATCTCCCAGGAAAGCCCAGTCCCTGATGCCAGAGGAAGTGATCCCTCTGGCCCCAAGCAGCCCCAGGTGCTGGTCCCCAGGACGGAACTAGGAAAGCACCGGCCACCTCTGCCCTAAGACCCCTTCATTTGCTGGCGCTGACCCCATGACCTGAACTGTCTCACTGGCCTCACAGTTCTGACCTGACCTGCCGTCATGGATACCAATCCCAGCCCCCTGGTCTCCAGCAGTGCTGATTTCTGCACCAGTGTTGGAGATGGGAGCATTCTTAGTCCGCAAATGACAGTTTAAGCTACGAGAGTGGATGAAATTATCCAGGGGGAGAATACAGAGTGAGAAGAAGGTAGAATGCTGGCCTTGGAGATCACAGACTTTTCAGGGGCAAACGGAAGAAGAGAATCATTGAACGAAATTATATTATTTTCCTATGGTTGCTGTAATAAATTACCACAATGGTGGCATATAAAAAAAGCAAATTTCTATCTTACAGTTCCGGAGATCGGAAGTCCAAGATGAGTCTGCAGGGCTGCGTTCCTCCTGGAAGTTTCAGAGAAGCATCCGTTTTCTGGGCTGGTCTAGCTTCCGGAAGCCGCCTCCATTCTGTGGCTCATGGCCCCCTCTCTCCATCCTCAAGCCAGCAGAGGAGCATCTTCAAATCTCTCTCTCTCTCTCTCTGCTTCTGTTATCGCGTCATCTCTGTCTGCCTCTGCTTCTCCCACTTCCCTTTTACCAAGATCCTTGTGATGACATCAGGCCCACCTGGATAATCTTCCCATCTCAGGGTCCTTAACTTGATCATACCTGCATAGTCCCTTCTGTCATACAAAGCAACATTCATAGGTTGCAGGGATTTGGATGTGAATACCTTGGGGGACCATTACTCAGCCAACCCCAGAAAGTAAGGGTAAGCCAGGTGGGAAGAACCAGAGTGACAGGGCCAGGAAGTCAAGGGAGTATGAAGAAGGTGCAATTGAAAGGAGAAACGCCATCAAAAATAAACACACCAGCTGAGAGATGAGTAGGCACGGATCATACATGGTTTCACAGATTACTAACGGCAAGGACAAATATGTGTTTTTACAATGGAGAGAGCTGGCTGTTACTACCCGAACTTAGGGTCACACTTAGCGTCCATAAAAGTGCAGTACCCAGCACCCCCATGAAGTAATATGGCCAAAAGTTTTTAACGGCATCCAACCAGACTGTCGAATTTAACTGCAGTTTGCAGGAAGCACAGGAGACTGGAGGGCAAAATGAATGACGCCACAAAGCAACGGACCTGGTCTCTTCAAAAGGTCAATGTCATGAAAAACAAGAGGGGCGGGAGAGGGGTTGGGACGGGTTAAGAGACACAGAAAACAACGTAAATGGGACCCGTCTGGAGAGGAAGAAGGTGCACACGGGAAGTTGAGGAAACCCCACCTGGAGTTGAGGGAACCGCTATTATCTCAGAGGCAGAAGGAGGCAAGGCCACCTCTGAGCCTGAAGAAACAAGTGTGGGAAGGGATTCGAGGAAAAATAGAAGGCTTGTCGTGACCACTGAGAGGGTAAGAGAGGGGGCTGTGGCCAAAGAATAAAGCTGCCTTGAAAGGCCCAATGAAATTGTAAGGCACGTGTTTGTAGAGGTCCCAACCCAGAGTCGTGTGGTTTTCTGAGGTGGTTCTCTGAGCTGGGGCATTTGGGGGGAGAAGGCAGAGCATGGCTGTGGCAGGGCTGGCAGGCGAACAAGGACTATGATTGTTCCCACTGGGTCCAGGAGGCAGGCCAAGAAAGGCAGCCGCAGTGGGAGCTGAACCTGGGAGAGAAAGGAAGGCATCCAGAGAGGGGAGATCGTGATGAGGACAGCGGGAGCGAGGGACCAGAGGGAAAGACAGAGCCTTGGGCATTTTCATCGCCCATAAAGGAAACCCTGGACTCCTTATTAATCCTTCACTTTCCATTTCTCTGTCCCCCAGGCCCTGGCAAACACGAGTCTTTCTGTCTCTGTGGATTTACCTAGGCACATAAGCGGAACCACGAAACATGTGACCTTCTGGCTGTCGAGAACAGGGCTGCTATGAACATTTGTGTACAAGTATTTGTTTGAGTATCTGTTTTCAGTTCTTTTGGGTATATACCTAGGAAGAATTGCCCAGTCACATGGTAACGCTGCATGTGTAACTTTTTGAGGAACCACTGAACTGTTTCCCAGGGCCTACACCATTTTACATTTCCACCGGCAATGCATGAGGGCTCCAATTTCTACACAGCCTCACCAATACTTGTCACTGTATAGTTTTTTTTCACAGCCATCCTGGTTAATATAAAGAAGAATCTCATTGTGGTTTTGATTTGTGTTGCCTTAGTGATTAGCGATGTTGAGCATCTCTTCAAGTGCTTATCAGCCATTTGTCTATCTTCTTTGGAAAAATGTCTACTCGAGTACTTTGTTTATTTCTTAATTGGGTTGTCTTTTGTTGTTGAGCTGTAAGAGTTCTTCATATACTCTGGTTACATGATTTGTAAACATTTTCCCCCATTCTGTGGGTTATCTTTTCACTTTCTTGATAGTGTCCTCTTGGTGCATAAAGTTCTTAATTTTGACGAAGTCCAATTTACCTATTTTGTTGTTGTTTGTGTTTTTCATATGGTATCTAAGAAACCATCGTCAAGTTCAAGATCATAAAGATATACCCCTATAGTTTCTTCTAAGACTTCTGTAGCTTTAGCTCTTACATTTAGATCTTTGATCTATTTTGAATTATTTTTTGTTTATGTTGTGAGGAAGGGTTGAAAATACAAACTTTAAACCCATGACCTTTCATAATTTTTACTATTCAAACTAGGCTAATGCATGACATTGTTCATGGGAAAAACCTTCACATTCTCAGATTTAACATTTTCAATTTATCATCAGTGAATGACCTCAAAAGGTTGGGACACATGGTCCTTGCACCATCCCTGAGATATACATTTGGACCCACCGTGAAACGAGGCAGGTGTGCAGAAGCAGATCCCTGAACAAGCAGGTGAGCTTAGCTGGCCCTGGTTCCCCATCTTCTCTTGACTTTCATGGGCCCTCATCATCATCCAAAACTCAAGATTCTCATTAAGGGCTCGAAAGCGTCACTTAAATTTAAAATGATACTTTATCGGATGTAAATGTGCGGGAATGGTATTAGCAAATTTGGGTTTTGTGACAAGTGTCAAGAAAAAAAATGTTAAATTAGATCATAGCAGGCCAGAGGGTGGGAAGAAGAGACGAAGAGTTAATCAGTTCGAAGAGCCATGGACAGAAACCAACGAAAGACAGCTCACATCCGAATTGCACTCATGAACTGTGAATCACTCCAGGTGCCTATGCGGCTTCTTTACCTGAGAGACGAGCTGACCACCAGACTCCACCACATCCTGCTTATGCATGAACTTCCAGACTGTTGTCCACAAACCAATCCAGTGGCATCGAGTACTTCTTCCTTATGCACCTATCCCAGAACTTCCTCCCTCCACCTCTCTTGCCCCTCTCATCTACAGCCAATGCAAATTCTTTCAGAACGTACACCTTTCTTCCCCAAACTCATTGTGCAAGAGTCCCCTCAGCCCAGGACGGCAGACATGTTGTCCTCCCCATCTAGCCATGCTGCCGGCGGTGTAGACTGCATGCCCTAGCTCCTTGCCCTTTTTCTGGTTAGCATATGGATCAGTAAACCAATTCTTTCTGAAACGTTTTCGGCCTTGAAGGCTTTTTGTTTAACACAAGTCTCACTACAGCCTTATTCTTGGGGTGATAAAGCGCAAGTTGAATGAATTGGGGAGAAGAAAGGAAAGAGAGATGGATGGAAGGAAGGAAGGAAGGAAGGAAGGAAGGAAGGAGAAGGAAGGAAGGAAGGAAGGAAAGGAGGGAGGGAGGGAGGAAAGAAGGAAGGAAGGAAGGAAGGGAGGGAGAAAGGGAGGAAGGAAGGGAGGAAGGGAGGAAGGAAGGGAGGAAGGAGGGAGGGAGGGAGCGAGCCTGCAGTGGGTGAATGGCCCTCAAATCTGCTGCTAGTGTCACGTGGGAAATAAAACACAGATGCCAGGCGTCCCAACGGAGATGCTGACCAGCAGGTGTGGCTGAGACCTGGCAATCTGTAGGCTTCCAAGGCTCTCTAGGGACCTCTGTCATTGGCCGGGTTTGGGACCTCAAAGCAGGAAAGCAGTTTCTGAAGAGATGCTCTGCAGAAGGGTGAGACTTGTTCTGAGCTGATTCAGGCGGCAAAACCACCTGAGGGAAAACTACAAGGAGGCGGAGCTGGCTCGGGACAAAGATGTTTCTCAACTTGTCAGCCAGAAGGCCATGGGCCACCTGTGACAGTGAGCCAGACCGCAGGAAGGCTGGTGCCAAGGCCAGGCTCCAGGAAGAGGACCCACATTGGGTGGGGCTGGTGAGAAGAGGACACATGGCACAGAGCTGAATAAATCGCAGTCTAAAGCCTCCCTCTGCTCTACCTCTGGGAGCACAAATAAGCTATTTGACTCCTCTGGGCCTCTATGCCAGGCAGAGAAATCCAGCAAAATGGGGGTGGTAGATGAGCTCTATGTGGTTTTTTTCCCTTTTCTCTTTCTCTTTTTCTCTCCTGCCTTGTCTTTCTTTCAATTTCCTGGTGGCAAAACCCTTTATCCAAATGAAATGTTGCACACTTCCATAGGAAGTCCTTCTATTCCTCCTCCTGCAGCACCCCTGTCCTTCGCCCCCACAAAGCATCAATCCCCATAAACACCCGTTGAAATGCCTAGGCTAGATGCTATGATTATGCAAACTAGCATGCTGACGGTTCTAAAATGATGAGGAGCAAAAGAATGCTCTTCTCGTGAAGGCTCGAGACGGTTCCAGGCTTATAGAGCATCCAGATGAGAGACACCATGAGCTAAGGCTGCCTCTGGAGCTGGGCTCTGAATCTGCTGCAATTATCTGACTTAACTTACTTAACAATCGCCTGTCCTTACATAATCTTCACGGTCTGCAGTACAGTAATTGTTAGTTGACTCGCTATCTTGCTGATGCAAAGATGCACTGTGATGGAGAACCTAGGATTTTGCACGGCCCTGAATTTTCAAGGCTGTCGCTAACAACACGCCTACCCGAGGCTAGGATTTGCTATGGGGAAAGCAAGAGCTGGAGGCCACCTGCTTCTGTGTCCCCCATGGGGAGATGCCCGCTGGATGCACGATGACTGGTTTATTTTCCGTTCAGATGTTCTCTTCTAGACTATAGTTATGTGAAACAAGTGCAGCAGCATCTGAAACTGTTGCCAGGGCAACCTGACAAACGACTTCACCATCAGCTCCTGTATATGTAATCTGTAAAAGGCAGCCGGCTCACAGGGAAAGGAAAGAGCAGGGAATAGGTTATGACCTTTGATCTGGGAAAGTAAAGTTGGAAGACCATTTTCTGGTTAAATCAATTTACATAGAAAATTGTGACTCGTGCAATAAAAATTCAGAAAGGCCAGGAATGGAATGTTAAGGCAAACCTTAAACTTTTTTTATCTGTAAACTAGGTGCATATCAGGGCTTTTAACATCAAGGCGCCTAAAGATCTGGAGCTGAAAGGAGGCCCTGAAGGAGGAGAGGTCAGTGGAGAGGCCAAGAAATTGAAGAAAGCAACCAGAACAGTCAAGTGTGTACAGACACACAGTGCACGAAGCCGGGAGGTTTTGACACATGTGCCGGCTCTTCGCCCTCACACCACCTCCCTGAGAGCAAGCACCGCACTGAGACCAGTGTAACCGGCACTGGAGAGCTGGGACACGTGTCATCGGCCCATGGCGCAAGGGAAAGACGAAGACTCATTAGAGGTCACCCGCTCGAGGTCACCCAGCTAGGTAAGAGCAGAACTGTGTCAGAAGCCGTCTCCTGCTTCCCCACGATCTTTCCATGAACTGGTGCCTATGTCTTGCGGACGTCAGTTTATTCTATCGTTGACAGAGGCATAACCTGGACCAGCTTTCAAAGCATGCCCCACAGAGTCAGGGGCCGAGCTGTGTGAGAGCGCCAGGCACCCACTGCCCTTAAAGGAATATCTCCCTTTGCATCTGTTTTTATATATTTTTGGGGCCTCACTTACAGCTATTGAAGGGGAAAATCTATTTTAAAAAAAGTTCGAAGATCATCGGTCTAAAGATAAATAAATTAGATAGTGGTAATGGTTGCACAACCTTGTACATACACTAGAACCCCTGAATCACATGCTTTAATATGATAAATTTTATTTTATTTGTTATATTTTATATAAAGTATAATATATAAATCATATTTATATTTAAATTAAAAACTTGAAATATTTTCATTTACACAAAAGGGGCCACTAAGACAGGCACCGAGTTGTACTTAGGGTCAGATACCAAACAGGAATAGATCCTAACAACGCTGACCCTGAATCCCTCCACCACCCTCCACCCCGCAGAGCCCCTGGGGCGGCTCCTTACTGAGTTGGTGCCGAGGATCTGCAGGTTGGGCTTCTCCGATTCCAGCAGCTTGGCCACCATCTTGAGGAAACTCTCCACGAAGAGGTTGATGCTCTGGCAGTGACAGGCCATGAGCAGCTGGTCCAGCGCCTCCATGGCGATGCACACGTACCTGGGGAGAGCAGCAGCGCGGCCGCCGTCAGCTCCACGCCCATCCCGCCCGCCCACGCCGCGCACCTGGGGCGATGCAGAGCGCGCGGAGTGACCGCCTGGGCAGCATCCGGGTAATGAGGCTCTTCAAGCTGTCGATGCCCAGAGGTCATGCTGACAGTGCCCACCCCAGCCCAGCACGGAGAATCAGAGCTGGAAGAGCTGAAAGACCAACTCACCCAGTATCCCATTTTACAGCTGAAGAACATGAGGACAGATGAGGTGTACCCGTTCATGAGGGAACACACGCAGAAAGAACTGACACCCAGAGAGCAAACTCTGACCCGAAATCCAGGGAGATCAGAGAATTACTTGATCCAAGTCAAGCTGCGTTTGTTGAACGCCCACTGAGGAAAAGCTCTGTCCTACTCAGTGCAGGGGTGGAAGGATGAAGAAGGCCTTCTAGTTAAGGAGCCTAGAGTCTTACAGATGAGACAAAAACACAGATAGATATCTCTCCTAAGGGGAAAATAAGAAATGCTACACGAAAATCACACATCATGTCCTATGAGCGCTCCCAAGAAAGAGGCAGATGGCTCTGGGGGGAAAAAGTGAAGAACTTTATGAAGAAAGTTTATGAGGAATCTGAGATGCGCCTGAGGACCAGCCAAAGCAAAGATTAAGGAACAAATTTGCAAGTTTTGTACTTAAAGACCTCAGAAGTTCTACGATGAAGTACCACACAAGTAATCTGGTTGACAGTATTACCATGTTTGTTACCTTACCTAGAGAGCATTTTTACCTCATGGAGGATAAGACAGACACAGAATTAAAATTCTCCTCTCCTTATGAAGAAGATGCTCTGTCAGTTCCAAGTCCCTAACTATTTAATGCTTTTAAAGCCTAACACCTAAGTGACTATCTTCAGAACTAGGAAGATACAATATCCAACAGTCAATAGCATACTAGTTGAGTCAGCTCATTCCATTTCTTGACAAATAAAAAGTTCTTTATATTTCAAGCAAATCCTAATAACTTTTATCCTTTATTTACAATTCTACTTCTAGGAGCAGCAAGAAAGAGGGCTGACCTTCTCCTACCCGCCAGCCCTTCACCCACTTGAAAACAACAATCTCATTTTTCTTATTCTTCTATTCTCCATGCTAAAAATACCCAATCCTTCCCAAACCAGCCTTTGCAGGACAACCTGGTCATGGTCTTCAATGTCTCTCTTAAATCCCAAGAAAACTGCCAAAAATCATGTTTTCTCTGAGAATTAGGTGTGCATGTCTAAGCTCACCCAATAACTGTCCCATAATGGTGACAAAACAAGCAAATGCTGAGGTGAGGCCCATGGTGAAAGACACAGCCCTCACTTACGAAGTGTTTGCGTTCTTAAGAAAATAAGAAAGACATTCATAGAAAAAGGCTAGCTTTTAACTTCCGCTGAGAAAGCTGCTGCAGGTCTGTCAAAAATTATTCCGGTTTAAATCTTTATCATTTTATTTAAGGAGTGAGGTATCTGAGGCAGAATGCTAGATGTTTCCCCTGGAATCTCTTCCCCCACCCTTTTCTAGTAATTTAGAGTTTCAGCTGAGCTCGTGGCTCTGACTAGGAACATTTCCCAGTCTCTCTTGCTGCCAGGTGAGACCATGTGACTAAAACATTGCCGTTAAGATGAGGGGAAGTGAGGTGAGCAGCGCCAGCATCGCTGGCTTTAAAGACAGGATTTTCCTCCTGTCCTCTCTTTCCCTCTTTCTGCCCACTGCAAAGTGAAAACCATTGGAGACCCAGAGATGAAAGTCCCTGGATGGCCTCGTGGCACAGAGCCACTGTATTTTTGAGTCTCTTTGTACCCTAAATAACACAAGTATTTGTTAGTCAGGTTTAGGAGTGCTTTAGAAAACTCATGGCGCAAATAAAAGTGGGTCCTGAGCAGCCCAAAGCAAGTCAAGTGATGGACCTCATAGGAAAGAGAAGTAAGTGTTGAAATGGTTCCATCCTGCTGGAGGGAGGTCATCGCAAAGCTTCATGCACTCGGAGTGTGATTTTTTGTGCTCGTTAGGGGTGGTGAGCCTCCTCCTTGTAGAACAAAACCATGTGGAAATAGAAAAGTACTTCCGTAAACAAAGAAAATGCAGAGGAGGTAAAGTGAGCAGAGAGAACCGTGGAGCTAAGGCATCAGCCTCTAAGTCAAAAGAAAGTAGCAAAAGACCTCTCTCAAAGATGATGGTAAGGCTGTCGCCATGGGCTTTTAAAAGTGTTGCAGCTGCTGGACGCTCTAAAGTCAGGTTCACACGCTGTACGTACAGTGAAGGATGAATTAAACGAGGTGCTCTTTATGTTGAGAGCCATATCACATCCATCTGAACAGTTAGGCAGCTATTTAAAAGTTCCTCCATTAGCTAGTCTTTGTCTTCTTTTTTAAAACAAAGTTTGGTTGAATAAAAAGAAAGCGCAGAGAGCATGACTGTAGGATTTCTGGAGATGCCACATGACCATTACAAGGTCCATAAACGCTGTGGCAGCCACTCAGCTGCATAGAGTGTGTGTCCAAACTGCCTTTCCTGTGAGTCAGCTTTGCAAATCTAAGCATATACGATAACAGCAGTCATGGCACCTTCTAAATTGTTTTTTGAAAGACATCAGTAACCATTTCTTAGGTGCCCTTGAGCTAACTTCTATACTGAGCAACCGTAAGAAACACAGCCTCCCTACTGGGAGAGTTTCCTGTCCACTCTTATCAAATGTTTCTTTTCTCTATATGAACTGAGTCAACTATTATAAAGGTATTATTTAATATTATTAAAAGAAAATGTTATTAAATATTATTAAATAGTTATCTCTGGGCGCCAGTCACAAGTGGATCAGGTCACGCTCTTAACTACAAAGTGTCTTTTAAACAAAGGCAGCTTTGGGTCTTTGAGCTCCTTGGGTGAATGGAGCCACCGTTCCTCCCTGCTCTGGGGCCAGGCCATTCCTGGCTCAAGATAGCCTTGCTGTTCAGAGGCCATCACAGTCACAGTCCAGAAAACCTGCTGTGACTTGTGGGCCCCGTCCCAGCATGTTTAGGGTCCACTGTGCGGGCCAGTGAAGCAGACTGCATCCCACTGGGCTGGGGCCCTTTTAAACGGGCAGACATTCCCTGCACACAAGCCTGGACACGTGCTGGCAATGAAACATGGCGGGTGGGAAGTGGGGGCAGGCAGCGCGGAGTTCTCTGATGAATCATCCCAGCGTCCTTCTGTATGAAGGGTTTCACCATTATTTTATAGAGTTTAAATGAGGGAAAGGAAGGGGCGGGGTGGGTTGGGGTTTGGCAAGAGAAGAAACTAGAAGGCCTCCTAAACCACAGAGCTTGGATTGCTGCTTTTCCTTTTCCTGTAAAAAAAATTCCCAGAAAATCCTGATAAGAAAAATCCATCCTCTGCTTAAAATAAAATAAAATAAATAAATAAATAAAAATAAATAAATAAAAGGCTACTGACCAGGAGTGGAAATTTGGATAGAAAGTAAAAATTATGGTAGAAGTAACACTGAAAAGTAAACACATTTATGGCCTAGTTCTTTGAACACACAATCCTTCATCCCCCATCTTTGATCTCAATACAAATGATAGAAGGATTATGATTATGAACTTGAACTTTTCAAAGTATCTTAAAAGATGAGAAGTCAAGGGGACCTTGGAACCCCCTAGTCCAATGCTTGCTTTATGGATTCTGCTTACCACAACCTTCTCAGGTATGTCCTACACCCTCAAAGGGAATAGAGCACAGGCTTTGCAGAGTGATGTCTGCTCAACAGGACGAGGGCCAGACAGGTTGGTCTCAGCCAAGATCTGATCTGGGCTTGGGGTCCAGGAAGGTGCCCAGTGTAGTAATAAGTCTGGGAAAATGAACTGGCCTGACTGGGTACTCAGAGCAGGATGGGGGTTCAAAGAAAGTACTGAGGACTAGCCCACTGCAGGGGCCCAAGGGAGAAGGCAAGAAAGGTTAAAGACCCCAGCAGTAGGTGACAACCAAGAGTACTGGATGTACTAATGTGTCTTCTCAGCAGAGAAGGAGGGTAGGACCCAAGGAATCTGGGATGGACTCGGGTTCATGGGTAGTCACCAAATCCTAGAGAGGACACTTGGCAGGTTGTAACAACAGTAACTCAGGGTCAAGGGTCAAGGCACGAGGTGAGTTGTAACAACTGAGGAAACTACACAGAGGCCCTGGTGTGTAGGAGTGAGGCAAGAAGTACCTTGTAATGAACTCAGAATAGGCGTCTGGTTCTGCCTGAACACCCTGTGCTCAGCCAGAAGTGGCTCTCAGAGCCCGAGAGGCTCTGAGCATCCGGAAAAAGAGAAGCAGGCAGGCAAAATCTGGGAACCATTCTCAGTTGGAGAGGAAAGACAGATCTAGGGCCGGTGATGAGGACCAGCAGGCAGGAGAGAGGAGGCAGCTTTAGCAAGGCAAGTCATTGCCCAAGAACCATTTACAGAGCAGTTAGATCTGATCTCTTTGTCAAGAGGGTCTTGACAAAGAACCTCTCGGTGGTCTGAATCTATTTGGTCAGCCTGACTCTTGGATAGAAACCCCTAAAATAGGGGTTGACCTCAGCCAACGGAGAGAAAGATGAACCACCTCATCTAGTAGGTATCTGTGATATCTCTGTCTGAAGAGTCAGCCCTATCCTCCAACCCAGGTTCAGGGTCCTTCTGGGGAGCATGTATCCATCAGAAGCCCTGCCAGGCCAGCTCCAGGGCCAGGCTCCTTGGGGAGCAGCCTGTCCCTTTTCCCCCACTCCACCTCCACTACTTATTATATGCCACCTCCATCCTCCGGGGCTCCAGGCACTGGGGAGCCCGACAGAATCTATTATGTAGTTCTGTACACGGTCAGCGCTCTGTGGTCAGTGTCAACTGACCCGAGGCTCAGCAGCGCCAGCATGCCCTGTCCTACTCCCCAGTCGAGCTGAACTGGAAAGAAAATGTGCAAAGCCGAAGACACGGAACACATGAGGAACGCTTGCTCTTTCTGCTCCGCACATCCGGTCCGTCACGGTCCATGCCGCTGAAAAACATCTTGAAATTCACATGATGTCCTCCGTCTGCCTGCATCTGCTTATCACCACTGATACTCAACATACAGAGTCCACACACAACCGAAATGGGGTGAGGCTGCCGGGAGGCGGGTGGGCAGGGAGGGTGGTTCTGCCCCTGGGTCCAATGCCCACGGTCACGTCCATCAGGGAGACGCAAGCCCCTCAGACTGTCCGCATGCAAATATATTTGCTCTTCCAAAGCTGCCATCGGTGACCAGGAAGTTAATAATGATGGGTGTGGCAAGAGGTAGGGAGAGGCCGGGAGAGTGAGGAGAGGGGACAGGAGACCAGACCTAACAGATTTTTCTTCTCTAGATGTCTATGATTAGAGCCCCCGGTGAGGGCTTCGAGGCTTTAAATACTTCGACTCTGCAAAGGCTATTTTTAACCGATGATATCAATTTTGAATTGCAGTTCTAAGGGCAGTGGAATTCTAAGTGGCGCTGCCGGTGACAGGATATTTTTCTTACCAAGAGAACTGCAGAGAGGGCAGGCAGAATTAGTATTGAATGTTGAATGTCACTGCTTTCATATTGGTTTGGGGTTCAAGCTAGGCTAAAGCCATTTTTACTTGCATGAACCTGCTTTACAGTATGTCAAGGTGATTTATATAATGAGCGTGTGCAATATGTTCATGCCCTTTTTCTTGAGCGTGTGGCCTAATTTTATCATATAAAATGATCATAGAAATGAATTGTTTGGGGCCTTGCTTTTATACGAGGGATAGCTTGACTTCAGATTTGTTGGTGAGTCCTGTGGCGATGTGGACCTTACAACCCGTCAGCGCAGTGCGAACATTTTCACGCTAGCTCTCCCTCCATCTTCCTCACCAGAAGGAAGGCGCCTTGGAGGGTGGGGGGCCGATGGGCAGTGGCAGGGGCCCATGACGGGTGTCAAGAAGAGAGAGCAGAGCAGGAGGCCCAGAGAGCCAAGGGCGATTGACGGCCAATCCATCTGGAGTGGGTCTAGAGCGGCCGTGGCAGGTATGGCCGGTGTGGCGGGCACGGCTGGGTGGAATGGCACGTTAGAGGCAGGTTGTGCAAGACCCTAGAAGTCAAGAGGTGGAGCTATTTGATTCTAAGGGAGCCAGGAAAGTGTGGCTTTGGATCTGTGTTTTGAAGATCGTATTTAACAGTATTAATCTGGAAGGACCAGAACAGGAAAGATGGGAAGCTGGGAATAAGAGAGAGTAGGAGCCTGCACCAGGAGAAAGGGAGAATGGATAGAAAAGGCTCTGTGGGGAACGGAAGCAACGGGACCGAGGAACGCCTGCCTAAACCACCCCACCCTCTACCACAACCCCCGCGTCAGCAGTGCCACCAGGGACATCTTGGGGTTCTCTTTGCATCTGAATCGCGGCGGGAGGTGGGGCCGCAGACCCAGTATGCCCCGCAGTATGTCCCACCCCTTTCATTATGAAAGTAACGCCTGCTCAACAGAGAACATGTAGGAAACAAAAAAGGTGGATAGAAAAGGCAAAACCAACAACCATAGCCAGGCTGCTTGTTCTCTTAACATTTATGGCACATTTGGTTTTACTCTATTTTCTAGGCATTCAGATTTGTTGTTGTTTACCTTTTAACTTGATTGTAAACACTGTGTACAAAAACATGCAAATCCATTTTTCATTTACTTAAGGCATTTTCCATACTATATGGAAAGCAGGTTCATAAATGCCATTTTTATTGAGTAGATAATATTTCAATAAGTGGGAAATGCCATCATTTACTAAACTATTCTCCTCTTACTGGACATTTATTTCCACAGTTTCATTATCGTAAAAAACACCATAATGAACATCTCTGGGTGTAAAGCTAAATTATAGTTAAAATGGATTCCTTGGGATAGATGAATAGAACGAAATTACTGGATCAAACGACATAAGTGTTTTTGAAGCTCTAGATATATATTTCAAAATTACTTCCTGGAAAGATTCAAACCAATTTGCACTTATTCTAGAAAAGAACGAAAATGCCTCTCACGTTGCGATTTCTTGGTTAATACTGAAAATAATACTTACTTTTAAAAAAATCAATTCGATAAGTAAAGATGGTATCTTCGTATTTCAATCCACGTCTTTGATTATAAGTTTGTTGAATATCACCCCACATTTATAACCAGTACCAGCTCCTCTTCTGTAAGCTGGTTATTTGGGGCCCTGACCTCAAATCTTTCAGTGTCTCGACTTCCCCACTCCACCTCCACTACTTATTATATGCCACTAAAATATGACTGGTTCCTTTGTCTGATTTTCAAAAAACACTTCTTTTCATTGTTTGTCTCTTAAATTTTGATGTTTTCTTATTTTGATGTCAAATAGTTAAATTTTTAAACAGTTAAATCTATTGATTAGTCATTTTCTTTAAGATTTCTTTTAACAAGTCTTTCCCTCATAGAAGATGGCTAAAAATTTCACTTAAGTATATTTTTAATGGACAAATTACCCCTAACTTTGCCTTCTCGCTACAATGCAAACAGTTCTTCTCTGCTTTTTAAGACAGTAAGTTGCATGAGGCAGGATGGGTTTAATGAGGACAATGGCACATTCTGGGCTAGACTAACTTGTCAAGGCCTCAGACTGTGTCTGAGGCTTCTGGATAGAGACACAGGAGTAAATGGATGCTAAAAAAGTTCTCCCAGGAAGCCAACATCCCCTTCTTCCCAAATCCTGCCAACAGCATCAGATTTTACCCACCTTTGGAAGAGCGTGTGGAACCCGCCCCTCGGTGCCACTGCCCATTTCCTCGGTCTGTTCAATAATTCAGTCTACTATCGTTTTCATAAAAGGACACCATGTTTTACCCTAAAAGTAGAGTATACTTTCTGAAAATCTCTCTCCCCCTTTCCCATACTGCTTACCCATATCGATGACGACCCACGTCACGGATGAGCCTCTCAGAGAGGTAGGCTCCAATCCGATCGAGCTTTTCCGGAGCTGAGAGGGCGTAGAAGGTCAGCTTCTCCATGTTGGTCTTCACCAGGCCATCCTGTAAGAGACAGACCACTCCTGCCCACTCTGGCCATACTACGGCTAGAAGAGTTCAAGCCTAAAGGTAAATATTAATTCGATTTAATCAACCCTCAGCAGAGGGCTAGTATGTATGTGACAAACGACAGGCAGTTTTCAGGGCTACAGAGATGGTTAAAATACAGTTCTTGCCCTCCAGGAATTCACAGCTTAGCCCAGAGTGCGTTAGCTACAAATAAGGAAGTGATATGAATATATAGATATGTGTGTGTGTGTGTGCGTGTGTGTATATGTGGGTGTGCACATGTGTGTATATACATGAAAGTGTACATATATATATGCGCATGTGTGTTTAGGTATGTGTATACACGCTAAGTGTGTGTGTGTGTGTGTGTGTGTGTGTGTGTGTGAATGACATGGCTTTATTGAAAGAGACTCAGAATTAAAACGTGCTGGGCGTCTAACACCAAGACATAAGCAGGAAGGAGACGGCAGCTCTGCGGCTCTCAGGGAACCGCGGAGGGCGCCGGCAACGTGACCCCCCACTGCCCATGGAGAAGAGGCCACTGATTCGCAGAGGGCGCGTCGAGCACATCAGATCCTGACACTCCTGAAGCCACACCACCTGTCGTGCAGCCTGACGGTGGAGGAGTGGCCTGGAAGCCAAGAAACCAGGCGGATACCAGAGCGGCCCAGGGAGAAGACATGGACCCCTGAGCCAAAGCCCCCGAGGGAAGTGCTCACACTAAGCAGGAGGAAACAGTGCCACCAAGAGAGCGAGCAGCTCAAGCAACTGTCACCCAGAGAGACATGAGTGGGAAAGACATCTCAGTCGTACGGCAACGGCCAAAAGCACGACACGACGAACTTCCAGAGCCCTGTGCAGATCCTGACCTCAGAGAGATCCCAACACCCTCCGCCTTCAGGCCCCCGACAGCAGCCCCCAACGCCTGGGGTGGGCTGGAATGCATGGAGGCACGATGCCAGCTGGAGACGTGACCCACCTCGGGATCTTCAGGGAAGATGTTGTCGACCAGCCGTTTGTACCTGGGGCGTAGGGCACCGCAGCAGCCACACACACCTGGAATGGCAAGGAGAAAATCCCATGAGCACAGCCCTCCAGTCAGGGTGAGGAGACCTGGGAACCAGACCCAGGCTGGAAAGAGAAAGGTCCCCCCGCCAGAGTGCAGGACCAGGATGCGGGCCTCATCCCCCCTGGGGTGGGAATCTCCCACCACTTCCCCAGGTTCCAAAGCATCTGCTTTCCTTGCTTTGTGTCTTTTGCTTGGGGATCAGGCACAGCGGCACATGCAAGGGTGACGCCAGCAGACCAGCACTTGTTAATGATGCCAGGCCATGGGGGAACATTTTGAGGGGTGAGGCTTTGGGGTGGAAGCTTACATATATAAGTCAGGTGCCACCCGCATATATTCCACTATTGTACAGAGAGAGAGAGACAGAGAGAGAGAGAGAGAGAGAGAGAGACAGAGAGAGACAGAGAGAGAGAGACAGAGAGAGAGAGAGAGAGAGGCAGACAGACAGGACTATAAAACTGCCTCCTGCAGCTCAAAAATCTTCCCCGGCGACCTGGCAGATGGACAGAGCGTGGAGAAGCGGTTGTTCTTCCTACGCTGCCCCCTCACGTTTCCTCCACTGCTTTTATTCTCTGCTCCTCAGCTTCCTCTACCCTCCTCTCTCCTGGGGCTGTTTCCGTTATAGAATGTTATGGGAAACTATGATAAATTAACATCATCATTAATTATTAAGATTTGAAAATGCGTCTTTAAAGCGGCAGGACCGTGATGTTTGAAAACTGTGGTGTTTGAGAGCTGGGCAGGACCCCAGGGGCCAGCCAGTCTGTGGTTCTCTATGCTGGTCCCCCACGCCCGCTTGCTTAATTAAGGTTTTCACCAGCCTGTGGCCAACTGAAAAACTACGAACAATGTGGCACGTTTTCAGACAGCCGAATCTATTCCGTTTAGGAGGCTCTGAGATGGCCTGCTTCTTTGTCTTTGGTGCTATGAAAAAATGTTAAGAAATCACTGATAAGAAAACAAACCTTGGGAAAATGAAAAGTTGACAATTTTAGGTTACACCAGAAAAAGTGTTCAATTGATGAAGGAAACTGAGCCTGTCTGGGAAACACTGCTCCTCTGTAACTTTCCTCCTGAGCAGGGACCCTGGGCATATCCCAGCGCCCGCCTCCCCGTGAGGTGGGGGAAGTGGGTGCTCTCTGTGGAAAAGCGGAGAGGGCAGGGAAGGGCCTGGGAAAGTCCACCCCCCAAATAACTGCCCCCCAGATAATTGCCTACCAATGAACACTGAATTCTGCTGGTACAAACTCTGTACTTGAAATGCAAATGAACCCTGGAAATATCAAGCTTCAGGGCCGCTCGGAACAGCACGCCAGACATCAGCGGGCATTACTTGAATCGCACAAAGAGCTTTACACAGGGTGGAGGAAAGTGCTCTGGGAGTCGTGACTGGGAGGGGGCGAGGGGCGGGCAGTGCCAGGAGGAGGAAGGAGCAGAGACGTGGGCACTAGGAGTGACTCTGGTCTGAGGGGCCGGTTGTGTCCTTGGAGAAGCCACAGGACACCCCAAGAGGGCAGGATAGCAGACAGCGGATTTGTGACACCCCTCCCCCCACCACAGGGCTAGCTGTGTGCCCCCCGTCTCCCTTGGGCCATGCACAGGACAAACTCAGGCCCTCCAGGTTCGGCCTCACTGGGCTGACCTGGCATCTCCTCGTCTCTGCCCTGCCCCTGTCTGTGAGAGGGCGTTTGGGCTCCAACTGGCTGGCACTGGGTTATTTCTCGTGATGGGACAGCTTCGTGGGGCCTGTTCCTCCTCTTGGTCCTCAGAGCCCAAGATTCGTGCCTGCAGAGGCCGCCCCACCCTCTGCTCGGCTCCCAGGTGGGCAGCAGGATTCCCAGGCAGCGCCCCCACCTCCTCCACCCTCAGACAGGGAGGACAGCCCTCTGCATTTTAAGGGAGCGAGAGAATAGTGACATGAGAAGTGAGGTCTGAAAAAACCTGCGGCTGTCCTTCCCCTAAACCTTCCTGAAGGGCCTAAGCGCGGAGGCCTGCGCTGGACAGAGCCGCCAGGCTCACGGCTGTTGGAAACCCAGACTGGCTGAGAAAACAAGGCCCGTGCAGGGTATTCAGGGCAGAAACATCTGTGCGGGGCAAGAGGAGGCTGTGGGGTGGGGGTGCCGGGCGCGGCTTCCCAGAGGTGGCAGACCCAGTCAGGCCCGGGTCTGGGGACCACTGTGAAGCCACATTGCTGACCATATCCTGTCTGGAGGAAAGAAACACAGGAAGGATCACTGAGGAAATAAACCGAAAGCTGTTAGCTGTCTGCTTCACATGAGATGAAAGTGATTTTATGAGATCTCGGCCAGAGAGCAGAGAGCCCGGAACAGCACTCCACACCTGCGGGCAGGTAATCGGCCTGTCACGGGAGATAAAGCCTCCTCTCTGATAAGGCAAGGAGCTGGCCTCTGGGGGCCACGGCAGCTCAGAAGGTGACAAGAACCCACAGGCAGCCCTAGAACGCTTCCAACTAGAAGGTGAATTCAAAGTAGCCACAACTAGGCCATGGAGGGGGAAAAAAAAAACAAGAAACAAAAAAGAATAGAAGCCACTGGGAAGAAATTGAAAACAGTTCATTCTTACCACAGATTAAGTGATACATTTTTCCATCGTCCTTTAACCTGGCTTCTGATGGTATTCATTCTTAACGTTAGCATGTAAGAGAAAGTGGGGCTTTGACTCACGGCCACGTGCCTGTAAAAGAGCCTTTTAAATTGTGAGTCCTTATCGAGCACTCGCCACCCTCTCTTACTCTCTGGGGATCACGTCTGGCAGATCCAAACGCGGGTCACCAAAAGTAATTGAGTAAGGATCCTCTTCCGTCAGTAATGTTTTTATACCTCTTTTAAGTTAGAGAGAGAAACACAATATGGCCAAGTTACTAGTATCTCATTTGCTCTGGTCACTGGAAAATCACATCAGTGGGGATGAGAAGTGTTCCAATGACGAGATTTCGTGGCTTCCTCCAACTTTAAAACCCTCAGGATGGTCAGACCTGCTCCAGCGGCCCTGCCCCTCCCGCCATCTCCCTATGGTTCACCGTCCCCCACCGCTTGGGCCTCCTGGTACGGTCCTGGCCTGTACAAAGAATGTTCTTCTGGAATGTTCTTCCCTACAGCCTCCAGGCCCCCACACTCGTTACCCTGCGGGGTCTGCCCAAATGTCATCTAACTGTGGAGCATGTCCCTGGCCACCATTCGCCACTAATTTTCTATCCTTAGTCTATTCCTCTTCACGACTCTTTTTACCAAAGGACACACTTCATGTGTGTCTACACTCTGCTCGCCACTAGAAGGTAAGCTCCTCAGGGCTCCAGGTGCTTGCCTGACAGCTCTCCTGGGGGGACCTCAAGGGAATGAATGGCGCTGTTGGAGAACCACTGCCTCTGGTTCCTGATTCCTGCCCAGCCTGTCTCTGGAGTGGCCATCACCTAGGCTGTCAAGGCTGGACCCACTGGCGGCCAATCTCTATTCAAGACGGGGAGCTCTGGGCAGCAGGTTGTCTTGCGTCAGGGTTCTTTTGCCCTGCCCCTGCCGCACGCTGGGCCCCTGCCCACGCTGGGCCCCTGCTGCACGCTGGGCCCCTGCTGCACGCTGTGCCCCGATTCCACCAAGCCCTGCTCACTGGCTCTTGGTTTGGCCTGTGTTTGCGGCCCTGACAGCTCATCGCGGTCACCTTTACATCTCTGCAAAGGGACCAGAGGTATTCCACTGTGATTCTGGTGCACAGCCAGGGTGAGAAGCACCGGCCCAGCTCTTCACCTGCCCAGCATGTGACAGCAGGTCTCACAGCTGCTGGCAGCCTCCGTGGACTCTGGAGCGCCCGCTTGGTCTGCCAGCAGCATCTGCGTCCCCACAACTCTTAAATGCGCGCAGCCCTGTTTCTCTTTTGCTCTGTCTGCCTGCTCCTGTTTCCTCGATGGATCTGCGCTCAGCACTAAGCTAAGCACTTTAGAATATTTCATATGATACTCGTAATGACCACTAAGGTATGGGCTCATTTTACAGATAAAGCAGCAAGGTCAGAGAGGTTAAGTGCCCTCCCCAAGGTCACACAGGATGTGCTCTCTGCCACGAAGCTCCCCTAATTCTCCATCGCTTTCCCTAAACTACATCCTCAACAATTTCTCAGGTTCGTCCTGTGCTCTGCTTTGCCAGGGCCACTGAAGACTGGACATTTCCTTGACACTTGAGATCCAGCCCTTGTATATGCCGTGTGGCCCGTCTTCTTGCTTCAATTCTTTCTACATGTAGTTTTAAAGCAAATCTTCGCTTGGTTCAGTTTGCTTCACAGTCAAGCAGTTAGCACGACTCATCACTACATTAAACATCAGCCCTTCAACTCCGTATTCAACAAAGGATGCCCTGTAAAGGTGGGGGGGGGGTCGGCAGGTGGAGGGGTTGGTCCATCTTTACGCCCTTCCTCCCCGGTAGGGGCCTCTTACTCATGCTCTGTCTCCTGGAACAGCCCTTGTCCAGCAGTCAGAGGCCACATCAGTGTCCAGTGTAAGAAGGGCTGGGAGGTCAGAGGAGGAGCAGACTGGGAGAGCCCCACAGCTGCGGATGAGAGGATATTCAGGGGACCAGGACTGGGCAGACAGCAGAGATGGTGAAGGAGCAGGAGAGTCAGAGCCATGGACCTGGGAGGCCTGGCGGACCCGGGTGCCTGCTGAGCCCTCCCTGGAAGCCCTCCGTTAATAACAGAACCCCCCCACCCCTAGGCATTGCTTCCCCCTCTGCCAGCTGACTTCCACACGTCCTTCACACCATGTTATCTGGTACAGTCTTCCACCACTGCGTGCTCAGGCTGAGTTATTTCAGTGACTCACATTTCTTCCTCCCCAGATAAACTGTAAATTCTTCAGGTCTCATTTTCATCTGACCTCAGTACAGTATCCGAGCCCAGCGGGACTCAAGGAGAGCCGGTGTGACGCGTGACGCCTTTGATCAGCGTGAGACCCAGGGAAGTCACCTCCTCCCCTAGCCCTTGGCTTCCTCCTCATAAACATCAATGCCATTATCCCCATTCACTAAGAAAAATGCCTTTTTTGCTCAGAATAGTTCGTATTTATTTTCTTAGCTTTATAATCTCCTCCAAGTCAGCAAGGGCTGACTTGATCATCCCTACAAAAGCAAACAATTTACAATAAAATTTAACCCAGGGCCAAAGGCACAGACACCCTTTCAAATGAATTGGAGGAAACAGAACAAAGTGAAACAAACAGAGAAAGGGGTGTCAGACTCAAGTGCCTCCGGTGAGGACCAGGCCTGTGTCCAGCTGATGTTAACTGAACTTCAGCAGTTCGTGTGGTACTTGTTGGGTGGGGTGAGGAAGAGAGGAAGTTAAAAAAATAAGGGATCTGCCATTAAAAAACTTACTCTCTACTGAGGAAACAAGACACACACACACACACACACACACACACACACACTTTTAAAGCTGATTATGTTACAATGTGACTAAGGAGTCCATATGACAGAAGAGATCTCTGGGAGTTCGATAAGTCCAGGAAGGCTTCCTGAAAGAGGCAAGACATGAGCTGGATCTCTAGGGGTGGAGAGAGCTGGTAAGGCCCGGCAAAGAAAAAAATCGACAGCCCTTTGAGGGGAAAAATGTAAGAAAACAAAAAAATTTCCCTTTTCTCTTTTTTCCTTATTTCTGATTTTAAAAGGAATACATGTTCATGTATGTAAGTTTGTAAAATATGAAAAATTAAAAATGAATGTAAGCATCACTTATAATCTAACTATTCATGATTAACTACTAAAATTTATGTATTGTTCCAGTTTTTGTTTCCATTAATGCATATTTTTAAATATATGCATGAAATCGGAATCCTTACAGTATCACATTAAAATAAAATAAAACCTATTTTATTCTTCTTATATTGTGAGCGTCTACTTTCTCACTAAATATTTTTCAGAACCTCATCTTAATGGCTACTTACTATTCTCTCTTTTGACCAGACTCTGACTTATTTAATCATTTCCTATTGCTGTTTCCAATTTTTCCTTATTCTGAATAATGCGGCGATTTGCCCTCGGTAATTAGAACCAGGAATCGTCTAGAGAGAGCCTGGTTTGGCTTTATTGGTGATAAGGAAGTCAAAAGGCGCCATATGGCTGTGAGACTAGGAGGAGGGAATGTCTGCAGGGGTCAGGAACCGTCTCTCTTGCTGTCTGGGTAAGATTCGGGATCGAAGAGACAGACCATGAGGAGGTGGTGCTGAGGAAAATCAGCTTGGAGAAGGAGGCAGAGTCTAAATTTCCAGACAGGTTTTTATTGGAAGTGGGATTAAACAGCAGCTGAGCCCTCCCTGAGGAGATGGTTTCTTCGGCCAGTGAGTGTCTGAATTTACAGACAAACCAGCAGCGTCAGGGGCCTGACCTTTCCGGGCTCTTTGCATTTTGCTTACTGCTTTCCGGCCCACCTTGGTTAATCCGATTGCCACTTTAATTGAGGGTGGGGGGTTTAAAAAGAGAGAAATGTGTCCAATTGATTTAATGTCAAGGCTTCAATTTACTAACTATAAGCTTCCCTGGGCTTTGGTACTGTTCTTCCAGAGAGTAACAGACAAAAATAAATAGAATGTTTTCCTATTCCTTGTCTCTTAGAACCACTGGAAGCAGGAAGAAATTTACCCCAACTCTTTCCAGGAGTCAGATAGCTTGGCTGCCCACCCCAGTTCTGGCTCTCACAAGCTGTGCAAATTTAGGCAAGGAATTCAAGTCTCTGTGACTCAGGCTACTTATCTGCAAAATGAGAATAACAGAACTTACTTCCCAAGGTGGCAGTGAAGGCTAGATAAGTTAACACAAGAAAGTTCTTAGAACCGTTTCTGGTTTATAATAAGCTCTCAAAAATGACTAGCTATTATCATCATCGGTATTACTGTGGTAATTATGATTGAAATCTCTTTCCCAACTTAGGAGAGAAAAGGCAGGAGAGAATAAAATGACATTTCAGAGCATGAATGTCTCTTAAAGTCTTTTGGCTTTACTTATGAGTATTTGGAGTGTGAAGCACAAACAGCTGTTAAGAAATCAAAAGTCCAAATCCAGGTAGACATCATCTGTCAGATGCCCAAGGACAGAGGTCCTGGCAGAAACACCTGAAGGGCTGCCACCGGGAACAGCAGCAGCACCTGCGACCTGTTCTGAGCTCGCCTGTGCCAGGTGGTAGGCCGTGTTCCACCTGCGTTCGTTCGTTTAATCCTCACAAAAAGCCTACGAGGTTGATACGACTGTTCTTGTTTTACAGAGGGCACCACACCTGGGCTCTCGTCCGATATGCTGACTGGCAGAAATGAAAGCACTGAATTGTGAGAAAAAGAGGGATTTCCGTGTAGCAAAATGGCGGAAAGAAAACGCGGACATTTCCTGAGTGCCTGTTATTTTCCGTGCCTAACTCAAGCACTTTCTACTTAAAACAAACAAACAAAAAAATCCCATGAGGTTAGGATTGTCACTTTCAGATGAGAAAACCAAAGCTCAGAGAGGTTAGCTAATTTGCCCAAGATCACACAGGGAGCAAGGAACAGAGTCAGGAACAGAGCAAGGGAGGCCCTCTGACTTCAGAGCGATGGTGTCTAAAGATTTGAAGTGAGAGGAAATACTGTGCTCAAGTAGAAAAAATAATTTCTAAAATGGATTTTTTTTTTTTAAGTTATGTAACTGATGACGAATCTGAACCGCTCTGCGGACTGTACCGATGTCACTGCCCTGGCATTGATATTGAACTACAGTTAACATTGGGGGAGGCTGGGGGAGGGTATGTGGGTTCTCCCTGTACATTTCTTTGAACTACCTATGAATCTGTATTTCATAATAAGACGCTGTTTCAAAGTTGGCATGTACCAAGGCAAAGACACTTCCTGAGTGGAGGCGGTACCCAGTGGAGGCCCTTGACATAGAACTCTGATCTGCTCATGGAGGCCAAAGAGCCAGCATCATGCCGGAGCCCCTCCCACTGACTCCGTGGAGCAAAGAGCCAGCCCCGCACTGGGTGGGCTGCCACTGGAGGGATAAATAAAGTTTGCCAATACACATACTGAGTACCTAGTACGGATCCCTCCGGTGCCAGAGGCTGCCCGGGAGGGAATATGAAGCATTAACAAGCCACAGGCCTGCTTGCAGGGCTCTGACAGTCTAGGTGGAGAGAAGAGGCACAATCAGTAGATAAAATATGAGCAGGCCTGGGTGGATGACGTTTCTCACAGAATGTTTCATGTATTACAGTGGTTCAGAGGAGAGTGCATGCTGCTTAGCCTGGGGTGGTTAAGGAAGACTTCGCAGGGGAGGTAGGATTTAGGCAGGGCCTGGAAGGATGTGGGCCTGGCAGGTGAACAATCCACAGAGAAATTGTATCATAACATAGATACAGTTTTGCTTTAGAACTAAGCAAAACTGCGGCTATGAGCTCTGTGACCTCAGACAGGTCATCCAAACCCTTCTGGCCTGTGGAAGATGAGCAAAGCACCTCGCACCAGCTGGTACACAGTAGGTGCTCCATAAAGGTGAGCTCTCTGGTCCTTTCATTCTACTTCATAGGCATTTTTCCTATTGCTGAATCATCATCGTAAGGATCATCTCCAACGTGGCTTAAGAGTCCACTGAGAAGATCGGTAATAATTTACTGACCCTCCTCCACGTTATTTGACATTTAGCTTGTTTGCACTTTCGTGTTATTAAAAATAATATTGGGATATGTATATATTCCAGTGCTTTTCACTTTGTGACTGATTTCCTTAGGATAGATTTCCAGAAACCGAGTCGAAAGGTATGAATAGTTTTAAGACTCGAGAGCCTGAATTGCCTCCTGAGGGACAGGAAGTGGCTGAGTGAAGATGGAGAGACGTTCCAAGCAGCGTTGGGAGGGCCAAGGCCCCACGAGCTCTGACTGCCCAGGTAAGGACTCAGTCCTTTATCTTCTAGGTGAGGGGGCGTTATCGGAAGGGTTGTTGAAAAGAAGGTGTGAGAGGATGAGAAGAATGTATGAGGAAGACCATCAAGAGTAACTGGCCAGTTGCATTTGAGTTTAGAGAGAACAGAAGAAGGCAGGCCATTGAGAGAAGGAGCAGGAACCACAGCGTAGCAAAGTCAAGGCCACAGCCAGGGCAGTGGCAAAGAAAAAAAAAAGAGAGAGAAAGGAAGGGCTGGATGGGCCACACCTGAGTAAGGACAACACAGAGCTGTGAGTGACACAGAGAGGGAGTGGGCAGTCCAAAGCTTGGAACTAGTGACAAAAAGGGGGACCCACCCCACCCCACCCCAATGGCACTTCATGGGCCACACTGGTCCTAGAGACTAGAGTAGAAACTCGCTCCACCACTGTGGGATGACAGCATCAATAACGTCACATCCCACCACCAGAGCGACGTGCGAGGTTTGAGATCAGCCGTGAGAAAGTGAATTGGGACCACAGTCTGAAAACCGCCCAGTAAAATCAATGCACTGAAAACCTGATTTAAAATCTGGAGGGAAGACCATGGAGGGAGGCTGCCAGCATCTGCACTCTATTTTCCAGATGTCCACTAATCATAGGCCCAGGATACTCTCTCACAATGATGTTTATAAACAAAGGAACTCTAATGAAACTTAGCCAGCTGGCTGAAATGTACGCTAATCAATAATTTAAGTGCAAACCTCATTGGCATAATTTTGATGACTATGTGACATCATGGAAAAATTCCCGGGATGGGATGTTTAATGAGAAAGGTCTAGACGTGGAACTATCTGCCAGAACTATGAAAGTCATGATTAAATAGGACAGGGATATGCGGAAAACAGCTTGACCCACTGGAGTACCAGACCACGGTGAATTTCCTCCTTTGTTTTCATTTTCACAGATGCTGTATGGACAGTTCCCATTTTCCTCCCGATTTTGCCTGTCTGGAAGCCTGATGAGCAGGACCTGTTCCCTCGAGCCTCAGTTCCTCGCCCCTGTTCTCACTTTCATGCCTTTCTCCTTCCCTCAGCTCTTTGTTGGACAATGGCCCATTTCTGCTCCTGGCTGTGGGGGGGGGGGGCATTTCTAAGTTCAAAGATGTTACCTGCTGTTTACCACTTTATCCTCCTTAATTTTGATCCCAGCTCAGCCATTACTAACTCCGCCAAAGTTTAATTTTAAAATCACCGCCGGGAACAAACTCAGTATGAAATTTTTAATAAGTTTTATTTGAGCCTTCTTTGAAATTAAAGAATAAAAGCATTGGAGAATATACACCACAACCACCAGAAGCAGCCGGCAATGGCTTTTTGTCTCACTTTAATTTTATACTGACTCCAGGCCATTCCCAAGGCCCTGGCCTTCTTTGCCTCCTTTAGAAAATGACTCTGGTCCCGATCCTACCATGAATCTTTGTTTTACTCATTGCCCAGCACCCAATAACAAAGGCTAGCAAATGTGTGGACCTTGGACCCCGGTTATGATATACTCGTGCCCCAAGATGGGTAGAGTGAACATGGTTTACGAAATCTACCTTAAACACAAGGCATAGAACATTCCAGGTTTTCTTCAAGTCTGCACTGAACTCAGCTGGCAGATGAAGGCTGGATGTGTCTGTCACCTTCAGATCGTTAATAACGTCTCGGCATTTTCAGAGCTCATCACAGCCTGTTTGATAAAATCTAGGTTTCAGCTTCTCAGCACAGGGAGTGAGAACAAAGATCAGGGGAGAACACGGCTACCAGCTTCTGACATAAAAAATAACAGTAATAACGGTTTCCCAGGATCGTCTCACACGTAAGGGGGCTTCGTGCGGCACATCGCTCTGACCCTCCCCTGCCCACCCCCCTCACTGCCCTGCAAAGCCCAGGAGAACCAGTCCTGGGAGAGAACTAGGGATGGCACACGGATTTCTTTCCTCCCCTTGGCTGAGGAATCCTGTTCTCAGTCAGCATCTGCCCCTGCTCACATGCGCAGGGAAGCGGATAAGAATGGATCGGTCCCTTTGTTTGGAAACAGCCTAAATGCTCATCAATAGGGGATCCGCTGAATAACCCAGGGAACCTCCTGGCAATGAACACAATGCAGCAGCTGAAATGAAAAAGCAGAGCCGTGAGCACCGCCTGGATCTCTCTCCAAACACACTGTCAATTAGAAAGGGAGCTGCAGAACACGTACGGCATGACACCATGTGAGTGAAACACTCACAGGCCAAACAGACTTGGCTTGTGTAAATATGTGTATAAAACAGGCTCTAAATGGGCAAAGTAAGGCCCGTAAAGATACACAGTGCAGGGTTATCAGCGATCACATCCAGTGTGAGGGACTGGAGCTGGGGGCCTAGGGATGAAGGGACAAGGTAGCCATTATGGTAGCCACGAGTCACCTCTGGTTAAATTAAACACATTTAAATTCAGCTCTTCGGACACACTAGCCATATTTTATGTGCTCAGCAGACACACGTGGTGAATGGCCACCGTCTCAAATGTGCAAATATAGAACATTTGCATTGCAGAAAGTTCTCTTGGACAGCTCTGACTTACAGCTTTAGTTTTTATTTGATGTTCTTCCCCCAACAAAAATAGTGTTTGTATTACTCATTTAATTTTTAAAAACATATCATTTTGAATGTTTCTCCCATTTTCTCTTCAGGATAAAACACCTCACAACATCTGATGGGAATCATGTTCTGTTCAAAGATTTGGAATCCAAGAGTTGCAAACACACACACACACACTTTTCTGTACCTGCTCAGCTTGGGTCCTGCGGAAGCTTATTAAAGTCTCAGAAGTCATTTCATTTATTCATGCACACATGCATGCATGCAGTACAAGTGCCCTGAGCACATCCAGCATAGTGGAATATCAAAAAAAAAAAAAAAAAAGTAGAACGCACCAGTCCCTGTCTTCTTGGGCATGTGCTTACGCCACTATAACGAAAGATAGTACGAGTGTCACCTGACTCAGAAAGCCAATGTGCTGGGACTTCGGAGGGCAGAGATATCATTTCCGTTTAGGTGCCTCCCGATAGGAATGAAGCGTAGATACGGTGTTGACAAAGAAGAGAAGGGAGAGCATTCCAGGCGGCGAACAGCATCACCAAAAGTTCAGAGGCGCCAAGCACAAGGGAGCATTCGGAGGGAAGTCAGGGGGCTGTTCTGCCCGGGGCAGTGTTAGGGAAGCTGGAGCACTAGGGAGGGCTGAAATGCCCCCACGTGCCAGGCCAAGAGATGAGAACTGTCATTATACTAAATAACAGCCAGGGTCAACTTTTATTGTGTCTTCAAATATGTAAGGAATCTGCTTCCAGTGGATAGGTGGGTGGAATGTAGCCTGACCCTCCCAGGAGGCCACTAAGAATGGGACTACCCTGGCAGAGGAACAAGACCAGGCCCTGAACTAGAAGTGTCCCCTTGGCGGTGTGACAAATGTGGAGGAGTCGCACTGGGTAAGTGTGGGACATGGGTGGGCAGGGCACATTCAGCCTCTAGCCCCAGTGAAGTGGTAGGTAAGTGACAAAGGAAGTTAAGAGAAAAAGCAGAGGCTTGTGATTGGTGTCTCACCTACTACACGGCCAAGCGATGACATGTGGGATCAGAGTGGAGGACCGGAGAGGAGGCGCGCAGAACACAGGTTAAACTCGGTCCTTCTCCCTCTCTTCACACATGAGGGTCACCGAAGAGAGGTGACAGCTGAAGGGCCAGGGGTGAGGTTTGCTAGGGGAGACATTTATTTAGAGGCAAGGAATGACAGAAGCTCATAGCATCTGCACAACAAAGGGAGAAAGGTGGCCCACAATCAAAGTGGGAGGTGAGGACCCTGAGGGCACTGTGCAGCAGCAGTTTGCAGGGGAGGTGAGTTTCAAGACGTCAAAATGATCAGGAGAGAAAACATAGTGAGAACTGAGAGGAAGGCAAAGGCATAGGGCTCGGTTATCAGGCCTCTGCTGGTGACCTTCTGGACACGTTCTCAGTGGAGAGGTGACCTTGGAATCTCAAATAGTATGGGTTAAGCGGGGAAGGACTGTTAAGGTGGGAGGAGGAGAAGCATAATGACTGCTGGTATCGAAGCAGCAAAAAATACTACATGAATCATTTATTTAATAAGAAAAATAATGCTTGGCTTGTGTCCGCATTGATCACAGCACAGCAGACACACTGCAGCCCCTGGGCCAGGGGTGAACTTCTGAGGTGGCCCTGACACCTTCTGCTGCAAGTGTGGCCTTAAGACCCTAGATGCATTTTGTATCTTTGACGATAGAATTACTGTTAACAGACCACTGTTGGTATTTTATTTATAATTTAATGGGTACTCACTTTATAAACATTGTTTATCAGTATAAGTACTGTATTGGTTACATTGGCAGAAGGAAGTATTTTGTGAGCCTTCGAAGCCCAGGGGATCCCAATAAATGAGAGAAAGGGGGGTCAAAATTAATGCTTACATATGTGTCTCTCTGGAGGTTGTTCTGAGCCCAGGGTGGGGGTTCATTCATTCAAAATTCATCCATCTGAATACCTACTACTTGGCACATTGAAGCATTCAATTTTTATTTTAAGTACACATGGACTATGGGGATAAGAAGTCTTCTAATAAATAACTCCTGCCCTCAAAAGGCTTGCAGCATAGAGAGTAGAATTTATCACATGAAAAACGATACAGTGTTAGAAATTTCACTGGTAATGTGGTTTAAGCCGGGAGCTAAGAACTAGAAATCAAGATTTAGGATTTACAATACATCCTATGCTTTCCCCATGCCCATAGTAGGTCCAGTTTCCTATTGTGGCCACCGGCCAGCCTACAGAAAGCAGGGTTACTCACCTCCAGCTTTCCAAACAAACACATAGAATCAAATATAGAAACCAGAAGAAGCGGCACTGTTATGGAGCCAAACTGATTGAGAGCAAGTGTGAGTGCTTTACATATACAGACGAGCTGACAGATTTGAACCGCAGGCTCTTAAAGGCTGAGAATCCAAGATCAATCACTCAAAAGTCCAAGTCTATAATCAGAGAGTCTGTCACAGTATGAGCAGTGGTGCCAGAACACAAACCAGGCACCATGCCCAGAGCCGCTAAAACATAAAGCCAGAACCAGGGTGGTCTTGGTGCCAGAGGGAAATTTCAGAAGCAACGCTTTTGAAATGCAAAACAGAAATCAGGAGCCAGCACCAGAATTCAGCAAGAATGCAAAACAAGTCCTTAGGTTGAGCCATAAGAAAAATGCCAAGTAAGCAGCAGGCCAGGCACAGCCAAGACCCATTTTTTAATGAAGCAGTTCCAGTGCGCATGGGCGGATCTGGCTGTACCTGCCCAAGGAAGAAAGTGCCTCAGGCAGACTCTGCCCACTGCAAGAAGCAAAAAGCAGACGGAGGAGCGAGATAACAGCTGAGCTGAGTGGGTCTCTGAAAGCAGAAACCCAGCTGGAAGAACGGCGCCTTCAAGATCTCCAAACGAGGAGAGGAGAATGCTTTCTCAGAAGCAGATCCTGGGCCCTGGGACTGCTGTGCTGTCATTTAAAAGTACCTGTTGATGGTAAAATATGCTTTCTGACCTCTCCTGTTACTATTGACACTAGCTAACATTAAGCTCTCATTTTGCATCAAGAACGGTTAAGAGGTTTGAATGTATCATTTTACTTAATCCCAACAACACCGAGGAGGGAGGCCATTGTCTCGTTTCATAGATGAGGAAAATAAGACTTAGCTCAGGTAAGTCATTTATCCAAAGCCACACGACTACTACATAGGAGAGCTGCGATTCAAACCCAGGCCTGTCTGACTCTAGGGTCTTCTTCACATTTCATCCTGGGCTGCAAAGGAGACACTGAGATTTATTCACATCTGTGCGCCATTAGGGAGAAAAAAATTCATTTTGAGCCAGGGAGATATAGGTCTTTGTGTAGAGATGTCACTAGCCAGCACATTATTAAGAAACAGGTAATAATAAGGCCATTAAAGGCTATGCATTCTTAAGAGAATCACATCACTGTGGGCTGCAAGGTCACATAAGCCCTGAGAGAAGATGGAAAATCAATCCTGCACACACGCCCAGCCCTGCTCGAGCATCCGTCCTGCCTGTGCGGGTGCTTCAGGCCTGGTAAAGCCGGGCTTTGTTCTGTCATTTAAGGGCCCATTAGAGTCAGCAATGCCTCAAAGGCCTTTCACCAGATGGGCCTCTTTAAGGGCCGTCTGCCCACTGCCCTGCCGGTATCATCAGCCTCCCCACCGCCAAGGATGGGCTGGATTTCCGGGGTCAGCGTCCTCCGCCCTGGCACTCCAGTTGTCCAGCAGTATGTGCCCGGGGTGCCGGGACAGTCTTGGGCAGGGGCCCTCGAGCCGGCAGGCCAGACCCATGGCTTCTGCGTGTCAGCGATGCAAAACAGACCTGCGATTGTGTGGATGTTTTCCCCTTTTCCTGGGATCCCTACTGTCTCATTACCATATAATTAACACACAATAGATGCACAGATCTTAAGAGTTCAGTGCCTTGAGTTCTGACAACTGTTTATACTCTGTGTAACCACCACCCAAACAAGACATGGGATTTTTCTGATCCCCTCAAAACGTTCCCCTTTCCATTCATCCCCCTCACCCAGCCATTATGTAATTTCCAATTTCTATCATCATAGATTTGTTTTTGCATGTCTTCTCACATAAGCGTTTCTAAAACATCGCTAGAAGATTCTAGACAACTACCGATAAATCTTTGATGATGGAAACCCTTTTAATTACACTTATTAATGTTCTGCCGTTATATGTTCACTGTGTGAAATGTGGAAAACACAAAAATATTTTTAAAAAGAACATTAAAAACTTGCCTGTGATCCTATCACCCAGAAATACCCACTGTTTGTGTTCAAGTGGGTTTCTTTCAGAGCTAGTACACATGCGTTGATTATCGGCTGACTCCCTGGTGTGGCATTAGCTTTCTTGTAAATAAATGAAATTTGTTGCTGCTCTCCTCAGAATAGGCCTTTTAGAGTTAGAGGCAGCTCCATGCAAAAATCAACCTGCAATTTAAGGTGCCAACCCTTGTGGTTCAGTTGGGGGTGACATCTGAATTCACTGTTTACTTCTCTCTGGAGACCACGTCTTACACGCCTCTGCCCACTGGCAGTCACGTGGACCTCTCATGGTACCTCAGTTCCACTGCTCAGAAGGACAATGGCCAGCTGGCTCCCAAGAGGCGAATATACATTTGCCATTCACTCAGACCATCTGTAACGCAGCCTCCAAATTTGGTCACTCTTCCTCCAGCCCCTTTCACAAAATGCGGCAACACACATACCCTCAATCTTATGGATATGAATTTTTTTTCTTTAAAAAATGGCATATTAATGACATTCTTCATTTGAGTTGGAGTTTACCGGAGAGCCAAAGACTATGATGCTGTTCAGTTTCTGGGTCTCCTTTTACATACACGCCTGAGTAATAAGGTCATCTATTTACTAATGCTAGGTCATCAGCCCGGCCTGATTTATGCCACCGATGAAGAGTATGATCAATTCTGATGACGGTGGTGGTGGTGTGTGTGTGTGAAGAAACTTTAAAAAATTGTGGTAAAATGCACATAACATAAAATTTACCATTTAACCATTTTTAAGTGTACGATTTAAGGACACTTAAGTGTACTTAAGTGCCATCGATTGAGTACATTCACACTGTTGTGCCACGATCTTCACCATTCATCTCCAAAACTCTTTTTCCTTCTTGCAAAACTGACACTCTGTCCCCACTAAACCACCACTGCGTTCACTTCTTTTGGGTATATACACGGAAGCTAGATTACTGGATCATCCAGTAATTCTGTTTTTAATTTTTTGGGGAAACTGCCATACTGGTTTTCATAGTGGCTGCACCATTTTCCAATCCCACCAGCAGTACACACAGGTTCCAATTTCCCCACATCCTTGCCCATATTTGTTATTTTCTGGGGGAGGGGGTGGTTGATTATAGTCATCCTAATGGGTGCGAAGTGATATATCATTGTGAGTTTGATTTGCATTTCTCTAATAACTAGTTATGCGCTTGTTGGCATTTGTATATCTTTTTTTTTTTTTTGAAGAAATGTCTATTCGAGTCCTTTGCCCATTTTTCAATCAAGTTTTTTGTCGTGGAGTTGTAGGCATTCTTTGTATATTCTAGATAGTAATCCCTTACCAGATACATGATTTGCAAATACTGTCTCCCATTCTGTGGGTTGCCTTTTCACTCTGTTGATAGTGTCCTCGGGACACACAAGTTTTACGTTTTTATGCAGTCCCGTTAATAGGGGTATTTTAAATAGGAGTCCAGGTGAAACAGAAGAGAATAGCATTGAAATAAAACAGGCCTGTTTCTTTTCTTAGCTTTGCCACTTAACGAGCTGGCTGACCTTGACAAGGCATTGCACTTCTTTGAACGTCACTATCATTATCTAAAAATGGGTGAGGGGCTCGGAATACCTACCACGCAAGATTCTTGTGAAATCTGAACTTACTTAAAGCAAGAAGCGTAGTGCCGAGCCCTGGGTAGACACACGGCTCGAATCCAGGCCTACCGCAGCATGCTTGTCAGCGTGCCTGATCCCATGCGACAGGACCCAAGGACAGACGCTGTTTGAATTGACAAAGGGATCGTTATTCCCCTCTTATCAAAGAAGAAGTGGATGCGCAGCCAGGTTACACAGAGAACCTGAGGTCACGGTGCCTACGATATCACCCCGATCTTTTGAAAACTCCTGCTGTGGGTACACGCTCAGCCCCTATCTTCGCCACCACAGGACAGACCCACTTGTAGACGTGAGACCTAGGAGAAACTATTAAAGACCACCCAGTCCAGCTCTCCCAATTTACAGGTCACGAAACTAAATCCGAGGGAGGCTGAGAATCTTGCCCACATTCACACAGCAACAGAGACTGAATCAGCTCTGATGGCTAACTCGCCCTCCCGATGCACAAACGATGTCCTTGAGAAAGCAAAAAGCAAGCATTGTACAACGTCCCGCACCGCCCACTCCTCTCCAGAACACTCAGCCCTCTACTTCCCCAATAGCGTTTTCTGGGGCGGGGAGAAGGGGACATTCCTAGCAGTTCTGTCCTCTTCTGCTTGGGGTGAAACCTCTCAAGATAGTCAGACATGTTTACTGAATTTACCAGCTGCTGGGCTCAGGGCTGCTGGTCGGACCAGGGCACTTTAAGGAGTTAAGGAAACTGGGAGACTCTGACATTGTTCCCCCTTCCAAGGCCGGCATCCCCACTTTTCCACCCGGTGCTCCCTGCACCCCATCCAGCTCTGAGACTGAAGGCGCCCACAAGTCTGCATCGTGGCTGATCCAGGAACATTTGGGCCAGGCACTTCCACTCAATGAGAAACGATGTTTTACTGCCTTTGCCTCCAAAGGCCTTTCCATCTTTCTTGTTTTGTGAAAGAATAACAAACAATACGAATGGAAGTCGAAATAAGGATTCGCCCATAGCGATACCCCTAAGCGACCTTCCTTTTTGAAGAAAAAGATTGTGGCGTGTATTCTGAACTCCACAAAGCCAGGAGGAAATACGTGAGAATGACTCTACCTGCCCATATCAGCTGGCAGGCTACGCAGCTGTTTCTCAAGCCTAACACCATCCAAGTGTAGAGGGAAATCACGTGGTTATATTCCGGTGTAGTCTTCATTCTGTACAGAATTATAATCCATGTGGGAAGGCATACTAAGATAATGAAATATTGCTGCTGTCACTACAGGATTCTTTCTGAGATTCCCAGCCCACTACTATTGGTACCCGGGAAACATGGGCTGCTAAGTTTGTACATACGGAGGTATAAATGACAGATATAATTATTCTATAGTTTAATGTAAACATCTGAGCTCTTACCACATACCAAAGATCTCAGAAAGATGCTAGGAAAAACAAAGATGATTAAGATAAGAGGCTGTGTCAAGAGGTTCACAGATCTAGTGTATAAAGAAATAAGTGAAATTTGATGTGACAAATAAATGACAAAAATAACTTTGGAGTAGAAGATACAGTGGGGACACAAAGAAGGCTTGGCAGGAAGCTGCAGAACTCTGGGCATGCCTCTACTCTATCCTGCATGCCTCTACTCTAGAAGCATCCTTCCTGCACACGTAGTGAGAAGCGAGGAGGGGCTGTATATGCATCACTCCATTGCCAGTAGTGCCTTTCTAAGTGATCTTGTTCTTATGACTTAGGAATTCTTCTTCACCTGATTCATAAATGTTATTTCGAGTGTTATCCGCCTAAAAAGAAAGTTGGGACATGGAGCCTTTCTGAATAGTTACGATGAAAAGCTTGAGCTCCGCCATGCTAAGAATCTGAGACTCCTGGTTCCTGGATGCTTGAATTTATCTGGGTCCTTCTGGAGGGTAATGAGAAGGTTAGACTTTGAACCCAGGAATCCTATAATTCTCAGATTTATAGTCAGACCACAGGATGTGCATTAGGGCAGGAGTCCCCAACCCCCGTGCCATGGACTGTACCACCAGTCCGTGGCCGTTAGGAACTGGGCCACACTGCAGGAGGTGAGTGGTGGTCAAATGAGCGAAGCTTCACCTGTATTTGCAGCCGCTCCCCAGCGCTAGCATCACCGCCTCAGCTCCACCTCAGGTTGTCGGGCATTAGAGTCTCATAGGAGCACTGGTTCCTAGTGCCAGAAAACGTTGGGACCGCTGGATTGGGGCGCTGGGCTTAAAAGACCGAGCAGGCAGACTTCACAGAGGCAGGTGCCCAGCTCACCTCGATTACAGCAACTTTCACATTCTTGTGCTGAAGGAGTTTAACACACACAGTCTACATATGACATACCCATCTTTGTACGCAGGGACTGTCACTGTTTCTGGAGAGGGGGTGGCCATGCCCCAGAAGCATCCATAAATATTACTCGAATGGTGATAGTATCACTTTCCCAGGGACAGTGTTCTCTAATATAAATATATGTATGCAGACATTATCTTATTTGACCCCTCATGAGGCAAGGCAGACCACCCCCATTTTACAGGGAGCGCACGGGCTCAGAGAGAGATGGACTAACTTCCTAGGGCCCTGTGGCTACAGAGTGGTCATCTGGGACTGGAACCACCATCCCTTTCTTTCACACACGCCCAGTCCTAACCTCGCAGAGGCAGTGATCTCTGCATCCAGACTAGCTGGGCCTGAAGAGGTAGGGAAGAAGTTTTAATTCACAGCCAAACTAGCAGAGAAGCAGCAGCTCCTCCTGCTGTAGAAGGTCCCCAGCTCCTGGTCTCCTCCAGGCCAAGCACGGACTACTGCCGACCCAGGCTCTGCTTGCCTACCTCTCTTTCCTCTCTCTGAGATGTATGCCCACGCTTCGCTGTTTTCTATGCCATCACTGACTCTTGCGTCTGCCCTCCACCCTCACCTACCTGCTCTCCTGGTTCCTCTCTTATTTATCTATTTATTCCCATTTAGGTCTCAAGGTTCTTCCTGGGGCCCTTTCTCTCTCTGAAAACGAAAAACAGTGATGAAGGAGGAGGCAGTAGCCCAAGAGGCAGAGGCTCCAACCAGAAGTGAGAGCTCCCAGCTTCCGTGCTGACTGGCCTGGGACCACAGAGAAGGCATGTCGCCCCTCAGTCCAGCTCTGTCTTCTATGCTGTCATGATGCTCTTCCCAAAGTAACACATGAGTCTGTGAGGTACAGTAAGCTCTGCAAAGACTTGTATCCTCTGGAACATTCAGAATATTCTAGGAACAGCAGCGGCGGGGCGGATTGGGTAGGGGTGAGGTGGGATGGATGGGGGTGAGGCAAGTCCACACCCTGGAGCTGGAATGCCTAGGTTAAAATCCCAGCCCTGTGACACAACTGTGCAGCCCTGGGTGGGTTACTAAACCTCTCAGTGTCTCAGTTTTCTCATTTCTAAAATGAGAATTGGAAAAAAAAAAAAGGAATAAAAAAAGAAAAAAGAAATAAAATGAGAATAAGAAGGCTGCTTGGCACATAGTGGTGCCCAACAAATGGAAGCTAAAATAACAGTAATTGTATTCTTATTCATGACACATTTAAGGCCAAAACATATAGTTGGTCAGAGTTACAGAGAGGTAAAATTTTTGAATGACACGTAGCTCAGGATTCACCCATTCATCGAGGTTTTTGAGTACCTACTCTGTCTCAGGCAGTGTTCTAGGCCCTAAAGATGCAGTAGGAAATGAGAGAAATGAGTTCTCTGCTTTCACAGGGCTGACACAGACACGGGAAATATGAGGCTGTGATGAATGGCTGTGCAGTGAATTAAAATAAGGCGCGTGAACCAGGGTGACCAGACGGCCTCCCTCGATTAGGAAGGCAGAAACAGCTTCTCGGCAGACTCCAGAAGACACATTCATCGAGGCAGGGGAGATGACAGCCACAGCTGTGAAGGGGGCCAGAGCCTCGGAGCCCTGGCTCACAGGAGCCAGGAAGGAAGCCAGGAGCACAGCTGGTGGCAATTTCAAAGTGAGGAATCGGAACCCACAATCTTGCCTTTGGACCAGTCTTAATACTCTACAAACTGGTATAGAGCAGATTAAGAGAACTATATTTTTAAAAGAGTCTAATTTAGACCAATATTTATAAAATACTCCTCCGTTAGGAGGGACGCGGGGAGGAATTTCTCTCAGATCTTAGCATCTCAAAAGCTGTATATGTCCTAGGCAACCGCATTAAAAAAAATTTTTTTTATAGCTGCTAGGAGTCTTGCAAATGACTTTCTTCATCTTTTTTGGCCTACAGGAAGCTCAAAACTGAATTTTTAACAGTCTGCTGGTAGGCACTTTTTTTTTTTTCCTGGAATAACTTCATTCTTGGCTTTCTTTTTTCCCCTTTTACTCTTAGATATTCTTTGCTTTGATCCCTTTATTTATTGTAGCATACAGGTGCATATATAAAAATATGCCCCAAATCCTCTTTAGAAGAAGTCAGATTATAATACATTTATAGCTCTAGGTAATTTAGCACCTCTTTCAAAATATACTATTTTCTATATCTGCTTATATAACCCACTTTTTATGTACCATGGGAATGTTTTTTTTTTTTAAAGTTTCACTTCATCTTATCTCACACCCCCATCTCTCCCACCCACCCAGTCCTATTGCTTTTAGTAAAGGGGCGAACACCTTCCACTGCATATGCACAATTACAACGGGTCCAAAGCTTTCTCCCGCTTCAGGCTACCACCTGCGGCTGGTATCGCCTCCACTTTTTATTCCCACATCATTCCCCACTCCCACCCCGCTTCTGCACAGCGCCCTCAGAGTCATTTCCCTAAAACATCAATTGAGCAAATCAGCCCTTCGACAGTTTAAAATCTTTAACAGCTCCTACTGCTCACAGGGATAAGTGAAACTCCTTATCCCGACATAACATCTCCTTCTCCATAACATAATTCCCCCCACTTAAACTCTGCTTAAACCCAGTACTTCCTTCCCCTAACTCTTTCTGGATGGGCCGTCTCTTTCCCCACCTCCATGCACCCACTCACACGGAGCCTCTAGCTGGCCCACTCTTTCTCCCTCCACCCAGCCTCAGGACCCGCCCCCCCCACACGTCTGCTCTCTCTTCCTGAGGCCTTCCAAACAGGCCCACCTCCCAGTGGTCAAGATATTGCTGGCAGAACCTTGGATGAGCTACTTCATTCCACCCTGCAACACTGCAATTTTACTGAAACTATCTTCGTATCGTTTAATTTTTTTTGCACGTTCTACATCCTGTTTCCCCAATGAAATTGTAATCTTGATGGAAAGGACATTTATACATATGTATAGCCTCCCATGATGCAGCTAGTGTCATAACTAGCTGGCACTCCACAAATGCATGACAGTTGATGTCTACTTTCCTTCAAAACACAAAACAAAGCAAATGACAGGCAAATGGTTAATATTCTCAATAAATAAAGCACTCATGACACTTCCCTAAAATGCAAATGGTTAAAAACGTAAGAAGTGTTTAACTTTAGTAATAAAGAATACAAGTTAAAATAATATAATTCTATGAAATTAGCAAAGATTAGGAAAAATCTCAATATTTAATGTTTTGGGAGAATAGGGAGATGGGCACTCTCATAACTGCTAGTGGGAGTGTAATTGATACAAATTTGAAAACAATTTGACAATATATAACAAATCTTTAAAATGTTTATATACCTTGATCAACCCATTTGGAGAGCTACAGCCTAGGAAAATATTCCAAAATTTAGAGAAAGCTTTGAGCACCAGATAGATACTCTTCCCAGCATTATAAAATTGAATCTTTATGTATTAACTATGCATTCAGTCAATGAACTATTACATAGTCATTAAAATTGGCAGCCAGCAAGTTTTTTCTTAACTTGGGGGGAAATGCTGATATTCTTATGTTAAGTAGAAAAAACAGAATACAAAATTATGTAAAATGAATAATTCCAATAGCATAAACAAATGCATGGAAGGAAAGGTATCAAAACAGTAAAAGCAGTTATACTTGTTTATAGCTTACTGTGTTTTCTGGATTTTCTAGAAGGATTGGATGAGTACCAGAAAGAAAAAAAAAAAAGATGCTTTTATATTAGATTTCCCTTTTGTTTGATACAAAAAACAGTTTCACAAGCACTGTTATTAAGCTTATGGGACATCAATTTATTTTTATATTTGTGCTTTTTTTTTTAAATTTTTTAAATTAAGAAACAGAGAGGAAAGAGAGTTGGAGAAAGGGAAGGGGAACGTGGGGGTGGCTTTCTCATCCCGATTAATATCTTCCATGAGGTGGGCACTGTCGATTTTGTAGGCCGGGAAACAGGCTCAGAAAGGGTCAGGTCCAAGGTTACCTGAGGGCAGAGCCAGTCCACGGGGCTCCCTGGTGTTGCTTCGCCATCACGCCTGGGTTAACACAGCCAGGATCAGGCAAGAAAGAGAGAAGACAGGGCAAAAGCAGGCAAGCACAGGATCCTAGTGGAAATTTACATAATCATATAAATCAGTGGGTAGGATTGTGGATGGTTTTTTCCCTTTCTCACTTTTCCAAATTTTCTCTAAAGTGATATTAACTTTTTATTTTTGTTTATGTGCAAGAAAAAAACTACAATTGTTTGAATTCACTGTACTGTGAGCAGCAAGAGAGAGAAAACAAGCTCTCTGGGATAAAGGTGTTGGGGGGAGTGTATGGGGAGTTGGAGGAGACTGGCTGTGTGTGTGTGTGTGTGTGTGTGTGTGTGTGAGTGTGTGTGTGTGTGTGTGTGCGCATATGTGGTTGTGGTGAGGAGCCGCAGGACCTAAGGAACTTTCCGCAAGGTGAGTCTTTGCACCTCGGGGGTTGGCCCAGCCTGCAGTTTCTCCATACCACACACACACACACACACACACACACACACACACGCACACACACCACACATGCTCACACAGTGCTCTGGGATGCACTTACAGAACTTGTACGCCATTGTCATTTTCCCTACAGCAAGCATTCTCAATCACAAAGCATGAAGAAAAGCATACGCTGGGGATGAGGCAGCACCCAGAGGTGGGTGGGGGGTGGGGAGTTCCTCAGAGCAGCTTTTGTTTCAGTGGGACTGGCCACACAAACTGTGGTTGGGGGAAATCCCTCCCCGTGGCTCTTCACAGCCAGCAGCCCTAATTCTGGAGGGATGCATTTCTCAGAGTGCTGCTGCCTCACCTCAGCGGGTAAGTGGGACACTCCTGGGCTGGACCACCACGATTCCATCCCAGGAGCGAGAAAGAGAGAAGCTTTTCATTACACAAGTCTAACACAAAGAAAAACAAATGGGAATCCATTTTTGCAGAGAATTTGCCCACAAGCTTTTATTTTTCCAGGTCCCTTGTCAAGCTGTGTGCATAGGTATAAACAAGACTGTGGGAAGTCACTTGGGTCGTTCTGGAGAGCTATTCCAGAAAGGGATTGGGGTTTAGGAATGAGTGAGAGGAGGCAGCTGGGGTGAGCTTGGTGAAGGGAAAAAGTGAAGTAGTTCAGAGGCTTGAGAGGCTAGCTATGCCAAGGTGATTTGCGTGTTTAAGGTGGGGTGGGAAGTATCATAAATAAGTATCGTCAGGAGTTGGCAGAGAGGAAGAAAGGAAAAGGCCAAGACCACTGGAAGAGGCCAGGCTTTTAAGCAATCCACCCCGTGAGTGAAGAACCTCTTATGATGCATTGTCTCAGCCAGTGCCCGGATGTGAGGCTCGCGACAGACCTTGGAGGTGGAGAGGTGTCTCACTATTATCTACTGAAATGTAATTCCCAGTGACGATGCCACTTGCCTAGGGTCACATAGCCATGACGTGGTTCTTAAAACTGAGATTCTTTCTGTATGAGATAGCACTGTGTCTTCTTGAAAAGATACGGGCCCTTATTCCTCCACAGACGGAAGGAAGAAGACAGAGGAAACTGAGGACATAGGAAGACTGAGTCATCGGAGCCAGAGGTTAAGGTGAGGAGGGGAGAAGAGGGAAGATGAAGATCTGTCCAGGATCCCCAAGCAGCTAAGAGGTGGGGACCGGGTTAGGCTACATTATTCTTAATGGATCAAGTCACCAAGGTGGGGTGGTCAAGGGACACCTTGACCTAAAGCTCTTATGTGACTTTTTCCTCTACATGGGGGCCTCACTGACCATCCTAATGAGCCTTTACCCAAGGCCCGGGGAGTGGGGTGCTGCACTGAGCGAAGAGACCCTCGTTTGCCTTTTGCCCTGTTCCATCTGACTGTGTCACTTCAGATAAATCACTTCAAAAATACAGGAAAATAACAATGAAACATAAAAAAAATCTAAGATTCTAAGCCTTCCCAACCTCCCTGTCCACATCTTTTTTCATCACTCTATTGACTTCTGGAGAAAGAGTAATTACCAGGATATACGAACCCTATCTTTTCATGAAAGTCAAGAAAACACTAAAATCCAGGCCAATGAGCCCTCCCCTTAGAGAGGGGCCTCCCTTTGATGCCTCTAAAGACAAGGCTTTGCACTGAGATACAATAATTATCTCCCAACCAGCGTTGGTGTAACTTTCCTTTGCTGCAGGCAACTGCCCAGAGGATTCCTTCATTATAATCTTTCTATGAATCATTCAAGGGTAAGTACCACCTCCGTTTGCATCTGGAGGAATAAAAACGTATTAGAAAAGAGAAAGGAAAATCTGCGGGGTATCTGAAAATAGCACCCAGATAGGTTGGCTTCCCAGTTCACCTTTCTGTCCCATCCAACTGGTCCTTGTTGACTTGTTTCAAACAACAGAGGCAGACTGGGACCCCAAAACGCAAGATCAGTTATGGAACTATCTCAGCTAAACGCAACGAGGCCGCCCAGCACATCTGGGGCTCCTAGTCCTTAACCTTTCCGATGGGCCTGGTCCTGACTCCTTCCCCACTGCAGGTGCCCCTGCAGTCACATGCTTCTGTCAAGTGATCTGCAGCTTCAGGCTGCTCACGCTGCAGAAGAGATGAGGGGGGAAAAGAGAGAGAGACTAGGAAAACACAGCTCTCTCCTGGGAACCTCACGGCCTCCGAGCTTATAAATTGTAACGGCCTTAGTCCCTCCCCCCTCCCCCACTCCTCACCGCCAGAACAGGCTCTGATGTCAACCTCCCCTCCCACCCTACTGCCCCCTTGAACCCATCCACGAGGAATAATACTTGCTGAGGGGACTTGCTGATGTCTTGACTTGGTTCAGAAATGCCCACGTATTACCAACTGGGCAGGGAAGGAGACTGATTAAAAGGCTGAGTGTCTCTCTCGGTCGCATGGATTGCTGAGCCTTTGCACCAAGCTCTCAGCTTCCTCTGCCTCCAACAAACTTTGTGACTCACAGTCGGTAGAGTGAGGCAGCTGAGCAGGGTTAAATTGGGAACACGCTTTCCTTTCAACACTCACCCTCAGGGTCTACCTGAGCCCCGACCTGGCAGTGGCCGTGGGAGGTGAGAACAACTCCAATTCTTTTGCTGGGCCCCCGAAGAGCTGCCAGAATTCGGGTTCTGATGGTGTTAAGCCCGCTGGGATCCTTTCTTTCTCTCCATGCCTTCCCTCTGCTCACCCTCGCGCGCGCTCTCTGGCTCTCGCTCGCTCCCGTCCCCCCACCCCGCCCCGCCCCAGACACACACACACGCCCTGAGGGTCTGGCTAACTGTTGCACGTCAGTTGCGAGGATGGTGGTGGGAGAAGGGAGGAGAGGTCAGGGGACAGCCAGAAGGGGCTACCAGAAGTGCGCTGCGCCCTCGGCAGCCTCCTTCTCCTTCATCACTGCGATGGGCCAATCTGGAAGTTAGGGAGCCCGGGTCCCACGGGCGGCAGGGGCAAGACAGAGCCCACACCCATCTAGAGGAGGCGAGACGAGGCTCCCAGGACCGACTGGCTCTCCAGCCCCCTGCACCGCCGGCGCCGCCTCCCACATCCTCGCAGCCTGGCAGGAGACGGGCAGCGAGTGTCCCGCCACCCCCCGCCCCCCACCGCCCGCAATCCCCGATCAGCTTCCCGCAGAAAACTCCGCAGCACAACCCGCTTTTGTTCATTCTGCGAGTGCTTCACACACGACCACCCCACCAACACTCCCAGTCTGCTCGGCTCCAAGCGAGACCCGCTTTCTCCGGAGCCCAGCCGCTCGCGATCCCCAGCCCCCGCCCCACGCCGGACCACCGCCCACCGCCCCAGCGCCTGGCGCACCACGCGGCCGACGGACTCCGAGGAACCCAGGGTCCTCGGCCCTGGGCATCTTTGTCCTCTCAGCACCTACGCGCGCGCACAGAGAGACAGACAGAGCCCAGCCGGGCACCAAGTCCGCGCCCCGTGGCCTCGCCCGGGCCCCGCCAGGGCACAATGGTCCGCGTTCTGCAAGTTTGCGAGCCGCGAGGCAGAGCCTTCCTTACCATACATCTCCGCGGGGCGAGCGCCTCCGGCGAGGCCGCGTCGCCGCGTCGCCGGCAGCCAGCCCCCGGCCGCGCCCGCCTTTCATTCACACCCGGCGGCGGATGGCGGCGGGCGGCGGAGGCCGGGGGGCGGGAGCAGGAGCGAGGGCCGGACGTGGGAGGGTCGGGCCCCGGAGGCGCGCGCGCGCCCAGTCCGCGTCCAGGCTGAGCGCAGCTAGCCTCGGCTCGGGTTGCTGGGCAGGGCCGCGCCGCGAGGGGAGGAGACTATGCTAATACCCGCCCCTCCCCCTTTCCCCCCACCCCGCGTGGCCGCTGCCAGGCAGCGCGACCCCCGCCCCGCTCCGCCCCGCCCCAGGCAAATTCCCGCCCTCCGCGGGCCGCGGCCCCAGCACCTTCCCACAAACCCAGATCCCAAGACGCGCCTTCTCCCAGGCTGCCACCTCAAGGTGCTAGGTGGCGGATTTTCCAGCTGCAGCGGTCTCCTCCTGGGGAAGTCACTCACCCGAACTCCCTGCCCCTGTTGGAATGCTCAGGCCGACAGCTGAGGTCGCCCGTAACCTGTGGGACCGAGGGTCAGCAGGGGCGCTGGAAGCTGCAGGTGTAACCCCGCCCCTGGATTCGTCCCAGATGCGTAGGCTGAGCCAGGGGCGCAAGGAAGATGAATTGCGGAATAACCCTAGCCTTCCCTTGGCCCCCTTAGCTGAGCCCCATTGTCTAGTGAAGCCCCCGGGACACCCTCTGGCCAGAGCTTGCTAACAAACAGCGTCCTCCCTGGGCCAGGTACGCAGGAAACGCACCCTTCCCCCCCACCCCCATCAGCTGCTTCTCCCCTCCCAGATTTATTCGTGTCATTCACAAGCTTTGCGGACAGGATCCACGCCACCTGTGCCCCAAGGCCAGCTCCATCTTCTGTGACCCTGTGAGAAACAGACCCAGAGGGGCAGAAGACTCCTGGTTCCACACCCTGAAGACTCAGCCCGGCCCGCGGCTTCCCTGAGGCTGCTCACCCAGCCTCCTCTACATCTCACACATTCGCCTGCCCTTTCCATGTCCATTCCTTAGTTTTTCCTCTTAGGGTTTCTGCCGGAAGTTAGGGCGGGGAGGACCTTAACAATAATGTAACGTCTCCCATTTTACGGAAGAGAGGTTGGCTTGTGTTCTTTTCCCTAAACACTGAGCTATGTGTCTGTAGGCTGGTCCTTACCCTCTCTGAACCTCGGCTTCCCGAAGGACTACCAGGAAATTGCTATAAAAGCTACATGACAGTACACAGGGGGCACTCTCATGTTTCTTTTCTTTCCTTCCTCACCCAAGGCAGGACAGAGCAGGAGAGAGGATCCAGATTGTTGACTCTTGGGACAGTGCTCTCTCTCTGCCGAACTCCAAGCTCTTGTTTCCTATTTCTCTCTAGCTTCACTGCTCCCTCCCACACCCTCGCTGTTTCCAGGTTTCCTTCCTGTTCCTTTACCTCTTTACCTCTCTTAGTAGCACGTGGATCTCTAGACCCCCCCCCCCGGGAAACCCTGGGAAGGTCACATTTAATCTAGACTCTCCACCGACTCACAAAGAAGCTCTGTCTCTATTCTCCAGTTTCAGGACCAGGTCAGGTGGCTTTGAGATCTGCTGAGCATCACATGTGAACCAGGGCAGAAGGGAGAGAATTTAAAGTCTAGCTCCGTCTGGACACAGTCTGCTCAACATAAAATACACTTGTCATTCATTGGTGTCTGCAGCGCAGTGGGAAAAGCGGTATCTGTCTTCGCCAAGTGAAATGTCTGGCAGGGAGTACAAGATAAATACTGATAAAAATATTACATGACAAGAAAGAATACAGTAAATTGTAAGTAAATTGTAAAGAGAGGCACAGACTTCTGTTTAGACATTCATTTTATTTTTTATCAAATATTCAATGACCAAATATGTGCTAGACACTGTGAAAGGTACTCAGGAGAAGGGATACATACAAAATTTTATAATAAAATACAATAAGTTCTATGGTGGAGATTTATAGAAGAAGCCAGGTAGAGTTTCATGAAAAAAAAAAATCAAGATGGGCTTTGAAGAGTGGGCATGATTTTTAGATGTGGAGATATAATGTAAATAGTTCCAGCTAGATGGACTATAATTTGCAAAGGTCAGAATGGAGAGGGGAGAGAATAGGTGAGGTGTAGTCTAGAATCCACTGGCTGGAGCAGTGTCGAGGACTCTGCAGATGTAGGGAGGAAGGCTACGGGTCAGTCTGGGGCCCTGTTGGGAGGGCCTGGAGCACTCAACCCGAAGCCTGTCGTATTAGATCTAGGGTTGCCAGATTTAACAAATAAAAGCACGGACACTAACAGGATGCCCAATTAGATTTAAAATTTCCAAGAAAAGAATAATTTAGGAGGAAGGTGTATACATTCCATGTAATATTTGGACATAATTAAACTAAAAAAGATTTTTTTGTTTTTCTGAAATTCAGATTCAGCCTGGTCTCATCTGGCAACTTTATTAGTGCCATCCTTTGGAAGGGGCTCCTGGATCCTCATGATTCAAATGGGTCTGGAGTAATCTCTCCCCACCCCCTGGTCTGTGCTCCTAAATAGATCCCAGTGGTATGTGGCTCCCAAAGGCACAGGGGTGGGGTCACTCTGGCCAGCCTGCATGCTCTGGCATGGGTGCTTTGGCCAGGACTAAGGTCCCTCTGGGATCTCCATGTACATGGTGAAGGATTCAGCCCATATCCAGCTTTTCTGAGGTGTAGTCAAGACGTTTAGATGACATTTGCAGGAAATGGTGCTGCTGTAGAAGCCTAAGGCGATGGTTTCACAACCATATGGAAGCTGAGACCCGGAGGGAACACAGCCTTCTGGCTCGTGGTTTAAAACAAAAGAGCAGAACCCGCAGGTCTCAATATCCAGGAGAGTGTGCCCAAGAAAAGACATCAAGTAGGTACGGGCTATTTACGTGAACCATGGGAAGAGAAGAAAGTCAAAATAGAGATTCCTATCTTTAAAAAGTTCTTACGTTATCACAGAACCCCAAAACGTGGTGATGAGTATGCCAGAAGGACAGCGGGAACGAAGTAGCATTTACTGTGCGCCCACTATGCCACGGGTTCTGTGCCAGGCACTTGACATAGCTTATCTCATGTAAGACTCTCAGCGAACTTGCAAGGTCAGTACTCTTATTCTCATTTTACAGCTGGGAAACTGAGGCCCAGAGAGGTGAGTCAGCTCTCTAGTAAGTGGTTGAGCGGGCAGTCAAGCCCAGAACACTCTGCCCAAGACTCATTTTCTTTCCACCACGCCACGATGCCCTGCAGTCCACACGGACATACGTGTGCAACGGCACTTTGAATTAAGTTCTTCCTAACAGTCTAATGCCCCCATGCCCTCCCTCCTGCCTTTACCTGCTTTTGCTCTCCTTCCTCATTTGTATTTCATTCCCCCATTACCTGCGTTTTGGGAGCAGAGATTAAAGAGGGTCTCAGGCTATCCAGACCAAAGCAGGTGCTCTAATTTCCACCCCCCCCCCAAGTCCATCAGCGGTAGTCCCCTATGGCATTGGCTGAATCCAGAGCTGGGAGGCCTCCTGGGACTGTTGGGTCAGGCTGCAGGAACTAAGTCTTAGAAAAGGTCATTATTCTTTGGCCAGTGTGCACCCTGGTAATGCAGTCACCACGAACAATGCGAACAAATGATCGCATCTGCCATGAGCAAGTACCACAATTTCCCAAGTTTCCACATGAACCAGAGGCTGAATTTCCCTGCATTACAGAGAAAGGGATGTTTAGAAGTAGGAGGCAATCTACGATTGTCACATAGAACCCAGGACTCTCACTTGCATCCTGGGCTCTGCTGTCCAGGGCACAACACTATGCCTGTCCTTCCTTCCAGGAATCTGGCTTCCTGACGCTTCGGCCTCACACAGCCCCACCAGCTCCTGTCGTGCAAAAGCCTCTCATCTCCCTATCAGCCACACAATTGCAGCAGCTCTTGCTCTAGGTACCAGCCTTGAGCAGGCAACAACTTTAAAGGTCCTTCCAGAGGGAGGAAAAGAGAAGATGATGACAGCCCCAGGGGATGCAGCTTCAGGGGAAAATAAATCATGAGACCTGGAGAAGGGCCCGCAGAGAACCAGAGGGGAGAATGTGCCCCTAAAATTGTCGCGTAGCTGATTAGCTAGCTGTGAAGCCTGAAATAGAACTCAGGATTCCTGACTCCAAGCCTGGTGACTTGAACTCCTGGCATTTCTCCCTTAAAGCAGGTCCCCTGACCTACTTCTCGGAAGCCTCAGGGAAAGAACAGCCTATAAAAACAATACCCAAGTAGGAGCAGGTGGGTAACCAAGGCTGAGGAACGCATCTCCACAACACAGAAAACAGCTCAGAGCCGGGTCAGTAGGACGTGCTCTTGGCAAAGTTCCTGGGAGCTGCCTTGGGTACAGAAGGGACGCAGTGGGGACAGAGCTGCCATGAGATCAGGGCCTGAGCATCAGAGGTAGAGAAGGCTGCTGCGGATTTTACTTCCTCTAAACCACATATTACCAGAGAGGGAGTGAAGTTTGAGATATTGATTCTTGACACATTGAGGTTTACAAGTATTAAGCAAATTCTCCCAGCCACCATTCTCGTCACTGCCTTCAGTTTCCCCTTGGTTCACCCCAAAGCAGGGTCAGGCTTGCTCCATTAGCTATTGCTCCCTATGGTCCCTGGAGAAGCCCCTCCTTTCCCACATGAAGCTCAAATCCAAGTTCACTTTCGTGTGGTAAAAAGCTCAGGCATTATCAGACCGTTCGTCTCTACTCTGAGGTCTTTTCACTCTCTCTGCCTGTTCCCCACCCATTACCTCCCACCTCCAGCCCACATGACACCTGCCCCACTGGGAGACCCAAGCCCACCCACACTCTGAAGACTTGAAGGCACAAGGCATAATTTTTTCATCTGATGTAGGCATGACTTGAAAAGAGAAAGAAGACGTGGGAAGTGGATAGCTAGTTAGATAGATAATCTCAAAAGGTCAAATTTGGCTTTCTTTGCCATGACTAAGGAGACCTGCATTAGTCAGAAGAAACAGGCTTGCCCAGAGGCTGGTTCACCTGATCAAAAAAAAATGGTTTAAATGAAAATAGAGGAGAGGGAGAAAAACAGCTCCAAAAAATTGTAAGCCTGGATACTAAGGAAGAATACAGAAAGGACCTGTGAGATGTGGTACTCTACGACCTGAAAACTGGTGCTGGTAGAGGATGAGCCCTAGGACGTCAATCGGGCTAGATGCCAACGCTCCAAAGAAGGTGTCCTGGCCCACCCAAGCCAAATCTTTGTTCCCTGGCCTTGCCTATGCATGGCCTTGTATTGGCTTTGGACTCTGAAATCACCCCTGGTGCTCCTCCAAAGCATGCTGAGTGTTATACTCGCCTGCCCAGCCTTTAGCAGCCCTAAAGTTAAGAATCCCTAGCCATGTCCATTCCTCCTCCCTGGACTCTGTTCAGCCAATAGGACACCTCTTTAATACTCAGTCCCAATTCTTCAGCTTCTGAATCTTTAGGCCAGTTCTCAGTTTTCTGGCTCAGAGATGACAGCTCTCTTCAGTCTCGTGATAGAATGCTTGGCAATTCTCAGGTGAAAATATTAGGGAAGCTCAGATATCTATCTACTAACATGTATATAACAGAGAAAGTCAATTTGATTTTGAAACCTATTAGTATCTGATATCTGGTCGGTTAGGCTCACTTGTGTTTTAACTTATGGAACATGCACTCAGTGAGAGACTACGACATTCAAGAGACTCTATTATACACAGTGGAGAGAGAGAAATATGAATGTCCTTGCCATCCAGAAAACTCACAGTCTAGTAGAGAAAGTAAGTCAAGACAGAAAAATGATGTGTCAGAAGAGAGATAAAAATAGAGTCCTAGAACTTGTACTCTGAAAACTATAAAATGTTGCTGAAAGAAATTAAAGAAGACAGAAATGAATGAAAAACATTCTGTGTTCATGGACTAGAAGACTTACTGTGGTTAAGATGTCCATAGTACCCCAAACCATCTTCAGACGTAATGCAATCCCTGTTAAAATTCCAATGACATTTTTTCTCAGAGAGAAAATCTTAAAATTCATAAGAAACCACTAAAGACTCTGAGTAGTCAAAGCAATCTTGAGAAAGAAGAGTAAACCAGAGGCATCACCTTCCTGATTTCAAACTATATTACAAAACAATAATAATCAATAGAGTGTTGTGCTCACATAAAGACAGACATATAGCAATGGAATCAATAGATCCCAGAAATAAACCCTCACATGTATGGTCAAATGGTTTTCAACAAGGGTGCCAAGTCCATTTAATGGAGAAAGGATAGTTTCTTTAAAAAAATACTGCTGGGAATACTGGATATTCACATGCAAAATAATTAAGTTAGACACATCTTATACCATACACAAAAATGAACTCAAAATGGATTAAAAACTTAAATGGAAGACTTGAAACCATGAGCCTGTAGAAGAAAACAGTGAGAAAGCTCCTTGACATTGGTCTTGGTGATAATTTTTTGGATGTGATACCAAAAGCATACGTAATAAAAGCGAAAATAAACAAGCAGGACTATATCAAACTAAAAAGTCCTGTACAGTGAAGGAAGCATTAACAGAATGAAAAGGCAACCTATGGAATGGGAGAAAATATTTATAAATCATATATCTGATGAGCGTTTAATATCCAAAATACATAAGAAACTCACACAGCTCAATAGCAAAAAGAAAATGGTGTGTGTGTGTGCGGGGGCGGGGGGGGCAAATGGTCTGAACAATATTTTTCCAAAGAAGACATATGAATGGCCAACAGCTATATGAAAAGGTGCTCGACATCACTAATCACCAGGGAAATGCAAACTAAAACCACAGTGAGATGTCACCTCACATTTGTCAGGATGGCTGTCATCAAGAAGACAAGAGAAAATTAGTGTTGGTGAGGATGTGGAGAAAAGGGAACCCTTGTGCGCTATTGGTGGGAATGTAAATTGGTATTGCCAATATGGAAAACAGCACGGAAGTTACTAAAAAAATTAAAAATAGAATTTTCATATGGTGCGACATTCCCACTTCTGGGCCTATAGTCTACGGAAATGAAATCAATATTTTGAAGAGATACCTGCACTGCCATGTTGATTGCAGAAACATTCAAATAGCCAAGATATGGAAACCATCTAAGTGATGCTACAAATGGTTGAATGAATAAAGTGGTGTGTGTGTGTATGGGTGTGTGTGTGTATGTGTATATATATAATATATAATATATATTTTATGACCTAATATATGACCTATCTTAAGAATGTTCCATGTATGCTTGAGAAGATCATATCCTGGATAGTCAAAACATCCACATAAATTATAAATCTAACTGACATCAACATACTTTATATAAAATAATAGACAAGAGAGGGAGATGGAAGTAGAGGGAATTTACTTCGAGTAGACAAATACAAGTACTTAGCACACCAAGGAAGAAAGCGCAAATGAAAATGGACTTCGTGCAGGGCCTCCATCCTTTTACCTCGGCCGCTTTGTTCGATCCCATTGAGCAAGCATTGGGGCGACTTGGGAAGGATGCCATGTGACATCTGCAGAGCGGGTTCTCTGTTCACACCTGATTAATGGAGTCCATTCCATTAGGTTATTTCATATTCTTCTTCCTCAAGTGACTTGCCCAAAGCGACCAAGAGGTCATTCCAAATACCTCTTTCCAAAAATTCTCTTGCAGTCTTATTCTAAGTCTCTGCTCATACAGCCCAAACACCAGACACTACCCGTGAGTCACTGTAAAGCCTTACCTCAGTTTATTTCTTCTTTAAGGCAAAGTGAACAGTGAGATATGCTGCGTGAAGGTCCGCCTGCTGGGGGCTTATTCCTTCTCTACTCTCTTTAGGACTAATCTGAGTGGGACTGATATTAGATTTGTCCGGTAGAGAATTCCACGCGAGGCCACAATGCTGAGGAGAGGGCAGCAACGCAGCAGGAGCTGGCACACTGGAAGTGTGAGCAAGCTTCTCAAATGATGTGTTCTGCCTTCAGGACCTGCCTGGACCTTTCCTCTTGTACACTGCTTTCCAGTGTGCTGCTGAACCGCACCCGGTTTACGGCACGTGGCTCAGGTGATACCAAGTTCAGGATGGAAAGCTCACGAAAGTATTGTTACTGGATACTCCATGGTCAACATTCACTGCTTCTTCAGTGGCGAGCCCAGACGTATCTCTTACAAAGACAGCGGCTGCTTGCTGAAGGGGTCATGGACACAAAATCATAAAGGTCTCCACAGCAGCTCTCTTAATCAGGCTTGCTACCAGCTCTATTCAGCAACTCCGTCTGCCATTAGTAACTCAAGCACCGTTTGGATCCCCTGGGTCATGAAGGCCACATATGCTGCAGCCTGGGAGATATTTTTGTCGGGGGGGGGGGCCCTACTCAAAACCTGGAAGTCTTTCAAGTCACTTGGTAAACAGTTTGAAGAAGCACACCCAAATGTGGTATGCATGACCCAGAAAGTAAAAAAAAAAAAAAAAAAAGTTCAGTGAGCATTGGGCGTCTTTCTTAGTGATGAGATAAAAGAGGCTACAACTTGTTCTTCATTTTGTATGAGCTCTCCTGCATGTCTTAGACCACTGAACCTCTGGAAACTTCACTGAGGTGACAGACCGTTGTATTTCTTAGATTTTCCCTCCCTCCTCCTTCCTTTTGGCATGTGTTTTACCAAGGTATGTAGGGTAACGGATACCTCTAGATCACTAGATCTTATTGTCACGATGTCTTCAATATGGTACTCTGGCATATAGGTAATGGGATAGAAAGAAAAACAGTGTCCCATGCATTTTAAGCCTTGTACAGAGAAAGAGAGATGATATAATACTGAGAAAACGGTGTACTGCTCTACCATTTATCTACCAGGTGAAAGCTACCGTTTTCTCTGGTGTTTTCTAATGACTGGGATAAAGAACGAGAGAGCATTAGAGATCAGCTGCAGTCTTCTAGGTCCCAGAGGCTATATTGATTTGATCTAGCAGAAGTCCTCATCTGGAACAGCAGATAAAACTGGAGGCGTCACCTTGTTAAGCTTATAGTAATCCAAGGGCATCGAGGACCCAGGTTATTTTCCAGAGTCCAGCCATCTTCTTGAGGCCAATTAAATAGTTAATAGAAATAATGAAAGAATTCTGCACCTTGGATCTACAAGATGTATGGTAGCAACCGTATTAATGACTTCCTTGGGTAGATAGTATTGCTTTTGACTTTTCCTTTTTTTGATAGCCAGAAGGGATTGGGGGTACTTCCATATGCCCGTTTACATAATAAGTCTTATACTACAGGTGACGAATCTATTTCTATGATTATGCCAATCTTTGAGGATGCCTAGTCCAACTCTGTACTCAAGAACTGAGGAAAAATACGAGATGGACTCGGGGGTCCTAGAGCCCACTGTGAAGTAGATTCTGGCCCAAGTTCCACTTAACGACTTGACTCCATAGACTCCCACTCTGACCAGTGGGAGATAAGCGTATTCAATGCTCTGAAAAATTAGTGTTAACTCAAGGCAATGTCCCATATCCCCAGACTGATATTTTTTCTCCCACATTACCTTAGTAAATGGCCACAATTCCCTTTGGGAAAGAGTTTATACTTGTGGCGGTACTGCAGTGTTGTTCTTCAAAAGTACCTAAGCCTTTCTTTGCTTATTCATGGAGTCTTAAGTTCTAAGAACTGGGCATGGGACTGTCACTCTAGTGTCATGATTTGAGTCATGTATTTTTTTTTTCAGCAGGCCTGGAGTTTGGTTTTTAAATTTTTGAATTATTTATGTTAAAAATATATTTTAAATAAAATGGGATCTTAGAGGCTAATCATTTATTTTGCTACGGAGGACCCACGATCAAGAAACCTTGAAGGTTTTGATTATTGTGCTGGCCTTGCTCTCCAAGATGGAAATCATGTTCCCATACCACTGGCAGTTAAGTGCCATCACGTGGCTTCTGCTAAGACAGGATCTGTCCATTGTGATTAAGTTAGGAGGGGAGGACATTTCAGCTGTAGCATATCACAGGCATTCCTGGCCTACTTAGAATAGCCACTAAACACTCTTAAAGATTTTCCTTTACGAGCATTTTCGGGCCACCCTGGGGACATAGAAAGAGGACATGATAAGAGCCCTCTAATATTTCTATCCTCTAATATTTTTTAATCCCTTCTTCAACACTATTCCACAGTTTCATTTAGCATTATTCTCTATTGTGTCTAGGTTTTAGGCAACGAACCGAGAAAATATTAAGAGGCACTTCCAACTACTCAAACCAAAGTGTTGAATTCGAATTTTAGAAAATACATTCACGTTGATAAATTCAGCCTGAATCTAATATTTTGTGTTTTCTTCCTTAGGAAATCCATTCCCCTGTGCGTTTCCCCTGCATTCATGTCAATTAGCAAATCTTGGTCCTCAGTGTGTGCTAATCACTAACTCCCAGGTTACACTTTATAATTGGTCACCCGGGCATGCTGGTACCTAATTCTAGTTATATGTTGGTAGATAAGGAGGAGCAAAGGGAGTAGAGCACATGGATAATTGGCTTCCTTTTGTAAGGTAACTCCCTTAGGTGCATCTTCATGTAAAGTAATAATCTCCTCATTAGACATAGGAGCAGGTTCCTTTTGTCTGGTGATGAAGGCTCAGTGAGGTTAAGGGGTACAGGGTTACCTGAGTTCTTCAGGTATTGTTGTTCCTGAGGTACAACAATTTCCTGATCTATGCCCTAACTTTCACATAAGAGACCTAGTGAGGCTATGGATTCAGTTGACTTTGTAAGTTGGCAACTCATGGAGTGTGGCTTTTAGTTATCTCTGTATTGAAATGAGTTTCTTTTTCATGGAGTCTTAGAAAATTGTTCGATTTATTTTCAGACCTGAGAATTTAAGGCTTTGAGCTTGTCATTTATTTTTGCTTACGGAAACCAGAGCCAACAGAAGTTATATCACCCTGCGGTCCTTTATTTATTTTTGACTTTCCTGTGCTCTGGCAGGAGAAATAGTTGCTTCTAATGAGCAATGATCTGAGGCTATACTTATCTTTTAATTTTTTCTACCACTGTATGTCATAGACATATCATCCTTATCTACTAACGGAATTTTGCTGCTCTCAGTCCTAAGTTACCAGGTAGCAGAGTCCCTCTCCCACCCATTTCCCCAAGGGTCTGTGGCCTGCAATCATTTCTCAGCACCAATTTCTCTGTACTAGTCAAGGTTCTTGGTCCAGATACCATAAAATAATTCTGGCTAACTTAAGCAGAAAAGAAATTCACTGAAATGGTATAGGATCAGAGAGTCGATGGGAACCAACATTACAACCCAGCCAGGAACCAAGAGAAATTGGAAAGCCAAATACCGTCAGGATCATGCACCATAATAAGGCCACCATCCTTGGCACCACCACCACTGGTTGCTAGCTGATGACTGCTGGCTGTAGTCATTCTTGATGTCACTGACAAAGGATGCCTATTCCTCCTTTACACCTGTACTTGCGACTCTTCTGCTCCGGCAACTAGAAAAACCCCCACATTCTGTTTCTTTGCATTATTCCCTCAATATTCAAAATCCTATACAGTGGCATCCAATTCACCAAGTCTAGATCACATGCCTTAAGTAGAGAACAGGAGAGCTGTACCCTGTGATTTCCATAGTGGGAGGGAAGTTGAGCCCAGTCTCCCACATACATTAGATTCCCTCAGATCAGAAGAGTGGATGTTAAGAGGTCCCGCTCCACTCTTCCCAGAAAAATCCTACTATTGTTTTTAAACTGAAAAGATTTGGAACAAACACTGCAAAGAAAGAATGAAAGCCTAAGGTAGTAAAGGAATTTATTAAAATTGTTTTAATGAATAAAACCTCCATGGCTAGACAAATTTCTTCCTAAGATGCTAAGAAGATTTGGAAAAAGAATCAAAGAGTAACTATCAATAAACTTTAAAAATTCACGAGACACTAAAAAGGAATTGAAATTGAGTTGATGAAGGAAAATGGTGGGTTCTGCTAATTATCAGCTGGGTAGTAAATATTCGACAATTGGTAGGATCACCTGGTTAAACCGGTTGCTTGCTGTGAATACCTAGAAATGATTAAGTGAATACTTGGAGCCAGTGTGAGTTTATTAAGGAAAAATCACAGCAACTATCTTTATTTCCTTTTTGAATCAATTAATAGATTTGTAGACGAATGGCAGACAACATGAGAATGTTATTGGTACTCTGTCTTTATAAAGTTAAAAATACCTTTATTTGCTTTTAGTGTAAAATAAACCATGGTAATTACAGAAAAGGTAGATAAAGTTTTCTAGTAAAATGGACTCCAACTATTATCTCTGCATTTTTCCCACTAAAAAAAAACCACTAAAAATATTAAAGAAATAAGAAAGACAAAAATCCATAAGAATAAAGAAATAAGGGGAAGAGATAACAAGACCAGGGATGACAACAAATTTTTAGAAGGTGGAAATATATGGACGAGTGGTAAATAACTTGGCAGAGAAAAGAAAGCTGAAAGCAAGTGCCTAAAGAAAATGAATGTTAATGAAATCAAGACCTATTTTACAGGTGGGAAAATTGAGTCATGGGAAGCTAAATATCTTGCTCAAGGTCACATAATAGGAAGTGAGAAAGCTGGGACCCAACCTTGGTGACCACCATCAACCACCACATGCACACTACTGCTCTATTTTGTGAAGCAAAACAGGTGACCCCACCACATGAGTGTGATTTGAGGGACTCTGAGCAGGTCTTCTGTAGAGAAGTATTGCACTGGCTAGCTGAACCAAAAAACAGGCCCATACGCATTTGGCTTTATAAATCTTCTAAATCTAAATCTAGATATTTGAATATTGTACAAATTGTAAGTTAACTGAGAAAAAATTTTGATAACAGGAAGAACTGCCCAAGAATGCTAGATGGTGGAATTCATTCATTCAACAACTATTTATGGAGTGCTATGATAAACTTGGCAATGTGGTAGGCTCTGATAATATAATGATGAAAAAGACAAATGTTTCTTTGCCCTGGCAGAGTTCACCTCCAATGGAGGGTCGAAAATAACAAAATAAGCGATAGGAATAAGTGTGTTTGGTAAACAAGAGACAGAACTACAGAATCATATGGCAGGGAAACCTTCCCCAGTCCGGAGGGGCAGGAGTTTGGGGCTGGGATCCCCTTGGGGAGTGAAGGCCAGGTTGAAACTTGAAGAGTCTGACTTCTCAGGGATAGAGAGGAGGGAAAAAGCTTTATGGGTAGAAGATGTTCAAATAATTTTAGTAAGAGATGATGATGGCTAAGGTATGGCCTAAACAGAGTGAACAGAGGATGAATTTCTGAACAGAAATGAAAAAGAAGATGAATTTTCCAGAAAATGCTGTGCATACCACCAATTATATCTGAGATTATTTTAGGTCTTTTACAAATGTATATTACATCTTTTACTATTGTGTGTTTATTTAACATATATTAGAAATATGTGTGTGTGTGTGTATCAAGCATATCAAACCTGTGATTTCCCAGATCATACTGTTTAAGATGAAACTAGATGCCTGATTTTTTTAAGTCAATTAAAAATACTAAGCCATAATGATACCGATGCATCATATTTAGAGGGCTATTATTGGTGGGGTGCTAGGCTGCAAAATTGCTGGGTGCACCACATTGCCTGAGGTCGGCCCTCCCAGTAACAGCCATGTCCTGCCTCTCCCTTCACCCACACTCTTGGACTTTTTCTTTACACAGTGTTTGCCCCAAGTCTTGTTCTCCTTTGTCTTGTTCTTGAAGTTTCTTACTTTGCCTATGTGTGAACAGCTTTCTCTCTCCATCTCCTTAATACTGGTTTTTGCAGCCCTTTGATGTAGGCTGTTCATGAGTTTCAGAACTCTTAATGGCATTTTTTTCCTTTTTCTTTTTCTTTAAAAAAATACATAGCCTTTTACCTTAAAGTTTTAGAGTATGCCTTCTTGGAAATGCAGTGGTAGACCATTGTCTGCTGGTTTTCATAGTTCTCTTCCCCTCACACTCCCCTTCAAGCCCACTGGGTCTTCCAGCCTCTCCAGCATCACTGCATTCTCATCCGGGTCACATTCTCTACACTCGGCGGAATGAGAGTGGGGCGCTCAGGTCCAGCAGCGATAACCCACTGTGGTCCAACTGCACACAGCTGAGCAGAATGTCGGAGTCTGTGAACGTGGTTCACAGCCGGGGGAGCCCCCTCCCTCCCTGCTGCTGCTGGGACAAAGCATTCGTCCTGACATCACAGCTTCATAGGCCAACAAAGACTGTGCAAGAGGGGCTGCTACCCAAGTATATCGTGCACTGGAGAATGCAGAGAGATGGATCTCACACACACACACACACACACACACACACACACACACACACACACACACACAGATTCCCACTTGAAACTACCATAAAGAATAACTTTGTTTGGAGCCAGACTCTGTCTCACACCTCTAGCCTCAACCTGGGAGAGTGTGCAATGCCTGGTTCAGGCCCAAGATAACGGAAGGGAGACAACTGTGTATTACAGTGGCCCAGGGCAAGTATGTTGAAGTCAAGGAAACATGCCGCCTGTCCTTGCTTCTTTCTCCCCATGACCCAATAAATAGGCAGCTCTGGGAATAATCAGTTCTGGCCTCTAACCACACAGTTTAAGAGACAGACAGGCAGAGATTTAATTCTGAGATATCACGACCATTTTGGAATAAATTGTCAAGTGGAAAAGCAGAGAGCCACTAGTGACATCCCTGGGGACGGACAGCCCTGTTCTCACCCACATTCCCCAGGGAAGGGCCATATTCCTGAGATATCCCAAGGCCCACTTCAACCTTGAGTTAATGCTGTTTTCTCCTCTTTCTCTGGACCAATGTATTAGGTATTAGGAGTTGCAGAGGGTAATATGGAGATACTCAATGGCAATAGAATTCATTGGAAAAGAACCCATGAATAAATCCTGTCACAAGCCCTTCTTAACATCTAAAAATATAACATATAAAATAGTGTAACTGAGAAAAGTTTTGTGACAAATATAACTCATAAAAGCTTACATTCCTAAAAAATCTAAATCTAATAAAAATTTATGTGGCTAATCCTTAGCTCAACTTGGCAATGATCAGATTTTAAAAGGATAAGAATAGACAATTTTATACACGGGAAAATAGAAACCATGGCTTAAACCACCGACAGAAATTAGATAAGTACAAATTAAACAGATTAGAGGTTCTATTATATACCTTCAAGTCTAGCAAAAGTGAAATAATAAAAGCCAACATTAATAAGATTCAAGTAAAAATATCCAAGAGGAAAAAAATTCACACTATAATGCATTTATAGTATTACTTATGATGCTTAAAATAATTTAAGAGCAATCCTTAAAGTTCTCACAATAAAGACATGATTGAATAAACCATGAACTACTACATAGCCTTTAAAATGGATTACCACGTAGTCTTTTAAAATAATGGGAACTCTGCAATTGCCACTGAGCAGATCAGACTTGTTCATGCGCCTTGCTGCCTCTGCAACCGTGTCTGACAAACCCGACATGGCTGAGATTGAGAAATCTGATGAGTCAAAATTGAAGAAAACAGAAACACAGGAGAAAAATCCACTACCTTCAAAAGCAACAATTGATCAGGGGAAGCAAGCAGGTGAATCGTAAGGAGGCACGCACCGCAACATGCCCTGTACATGCCACAAACATTGCCTTCTTATTTTACCTCCTTTAGCCGTTTAACTTTGTAAGATGCAAAGCGGTTGGATCAAGTTTAAATGACTGTGCTGCCGCTTCTTTTCACATCAAAGAACTAGCGACAACAAAGGCTGCCCTTCCTCTTCCACCTGCCTGTGTGGCTGGTAGAGAAGGAAAAGAATTTGCACGTTGGTGAAGGCAGAAGCTGGGTGGGATGGCAGTGAAATCTAGAGTGAAAACCAAGCTGGTCCAAGGTGTCCTGCAGGCTAGAAAATGCAGTTTAATCGGCAGTGCCATTTTTTTTGTTGTTTAACATTATTAGAATGCACAATTTTTAAAATATGCAAATAAAAAGTTTTAAAACTTGAAAAAAAATAGGTATGAGAATCATTGACATGTGTATATTTGGAAAAAAGGCAGGAAGACAAGGAGTATGTAGGCAACACTTTCAAGTGAATGTGTACTTTCTAATGAAGGTTAGAAGTGATTTCAGAGAGGTGTACTGGCTTTGTGGGATTTCATTTTCTGTAAAGATAAGTGCATAATAAAAATATAAGTGTATCTAGACATATATCACATAAAAGAGAGAGTGGAGAGTAATTTCTTCTTTCTCCTTGCTTCCCAAGGGAACCATGAAGATGAATTAAGTGGTCTGAACTTCTTGGATCAAAATATTAGATGCTTGGATGAGTGAATGGTTCGGATTCTTCCTTGGAGACATTAAAGAATATCCATCTGTCAATGGTTATGATGTTTTTGAATTATTTAATGACATTAGAAAATGTTCATGATTAGTGGTGTTTTTATTTTTTTTAAAAAAAGATTCTAGACTACATCCTCCCTCACGTCTTCCCATGCCTCTTTCTCACATACAACATACAAGCACATACATACACAGTACATTAAAATTAGATTTTGTTATTTGGCATTAGTAAGAACAGTAGAGAAGGAATCTCCAAAGCAGTTACCGTATGGACCTCAACACCTGTTGTTTTTAATTCACTTTCTTACACTCCCTGGTTGGCTCTCTCTTACTTCCCACTCACCACGCACACACCCCCTGCAATCCCACCACCACCACCTAGAAGTGGTTCTACAAACCCAGAATTAACAGTATCATATCATAAACAGAAATTCTTTGTCTATTCTTGTATTTCTCCAGTAGTAGTGATGATGTAACAGGCCAGCCTTTCATCAGAAGAAGCAATGGGCAAAGAGTTGCCAAATCATTTGGAAAATATCTTATATAAAAATGATGAATCTTTTCATTATGTAAGAAGATAAAATAATGATAAAGAAACATATTTAAATATTTTCTTTTAATATTTTATCTTAACATATTTAATATCTCATTTATTTTATTACATTTCTTGAATATTTAATGTGCTTCATCATATTGAGAGCTGTTAAAAATAAAGTTCCAACATGACATTCCAAATTTGCAAAAGTTCTGAATAAGAAATTGCACAATGGTGATCTGTCCCACTTCCCCACAAGAGAATGCTCAAGATATGTTAAGTTTTTAAAAATCAGAATACAAAATTATATATATGATTAAGTTAAAAAGCAGAATACAAAAATATGTATGTAAGAGATCAATTATGCAATACATACACACTCATATTCATTCAGAAAAAAATGTAATAGTGGTCATCAGTGAAATGCTGAAATTGTGAGCAATTTAAATTTTCTCCTGTATACTTCCCAAATCTTTCACATTTTCTATCACAAGTGTGTGTTAGCTCTATAATAAAGAGAAAATCAGAAGAGTTGTTAATAGAAAGCAGTACCCAAGAGTCTGGAAAGAAGTCCTACCATTAAGTCAAGGGGCAGACAGGGTCTCATAGTTCCACTTAAGGAGCAATGTTCAGTGAGGACCTTGTGTAATCAAGGGCAGCATCTCAAGAGAGGGTGGCCAAAAAGGAGGAAAAAATCGAGACTGAGAGAATAAAATGGCAGACATGACAAAACCCCATTCCAATGGCTCTCAGTAACATCAATAAGGAAGGATAACTACAACTATAGAAGAATAAACAGGACCTCAGAGACATCTGGTCCAAAGAGCCCCAGAAGAGCTGAGCTCATTGGCTCACAGCTGCTTAGGGGGAGACCTGGGATTAGGACTCTGGCATCCTGTGTCCTAGTAGGTGCTCCTGACGCTAGCGCCTCTGCTTCCCAGTGCAAATTACATGCTGTCGTTATTGTGATTGTTGTTGCTATTTGCATCGAGGAAGCGCATCGTACAACCTTTCTCCTAGACTGGAAATCCTGGCTGAGCCCGCTTCCCTAACTTCACTTCAGGTGGATCGTGTAACACTATTTCAAATTGGGACAGATTCTCAATATTTCTACATCTCTCTCGACTCCAGCCTTCCTTCCCAAACTTACTGCTGGCGTCTTGGGTCAGGCTTGCATTAGTTCTCCTGTTTCTCCCCCTCCCTTGCATTGTTTCTTATAGTGTTTAAACTTACAAAAAACCTTAAATAGTCAAGAACTTTCATGTATCCTTCTTCTAAGCAAAAATTGTTAACATTTTACCACATCCCACCCCCACACACACATGCACACACACCATACATAGCATATATATGTAAGAGTATCCATACATGTCATACATATATCATATATATATAAAACATCCACATGTATATGTACACACATAAACATTACACATTTTCTGGAACCATTCGAAAGTAGGTTGAATATATCAAAACACTTTACTTCTCAATTCTCCAGCATCCCTTAAGAATGAAGACATTCTCCTACATAGATATGATATCATCACATCTAAGAAAACTGATATCTAATATTTAATCTCTTCAAATTTTCCTAAATGTTCCCAAAATGTTCTTATAGCTGTTTCAAGATTTTGATCAAGGACCTCATCAAGGGCTACATACTTTATGCAGTTATTGGGTCACCTTAGTCTCTTTTGGTTTAAAACAATCCCCTCACATTTTGTTTTCACGTCGATTTTTCATGACACTGAACTTTTGAAGCGTTCCAGCTGGTTTTCTTAGATAATCTCTCACATTCCGGATTTCTAATTATTTCCTTATGATTCAGATTAAACATCTTTGGAAAGAACATTATGCAGGAGATATTGTTCGTCTCTTATTGTATAATATCAGAAGGCATGCAACATTAGATTGTCCCACGATGCCGTCTGACCTATAAGTTAAGGAATAGCCACCAGATCTTTCAATTGCAAAGGTACAGTATCCCCTTTCGAATAATTTGTGGAATGAGTCTTTGAGACCATGTGAATATCTTAGCATCTGTTAATAATCATAATTCTTGCCTGAATTGGGGTTGCAAAACAGCGATTTTGTAATTTTCTTATTTATTAGCTGGCGTTCTCTGTGAAGAAGAAACCCGCACACATCTTGTGTGCTCTCCCCAGCAATCTTCCGACTACTCTTTCTGCCTCCGGTCTGGCTCACTCCACACCATCTGCTGCCAGAAGAAACATGCTCCATTGTAAATCTGGACACATCCATGCCCCGTTTAACATCCTTCTGGAACAAACTCAAATCCGTGAGTGTGGCACGGGGCTCCTTGCGAGCTGGTTCCTGTCTACCTCTTTGAGCTCACCTCTCTCTCTGTACCCCTTCATGTACTCCATTCAAATGATCTACGGTTCTCCAAACACATCACCCTGCTTCACAGGCCTGTACCTCTGCACACAGTAGCCCCTCTGCTGCAAGGTGCTTCCCCACCCGCTGACCTCACCTGCGCCTCACTTGTTTTTCAAGCTTTGGTTCATGCATTAGTTCCTCCGAGCCTAAGGCTCAGTGGCTGCCCTTTGGGACTCTCATGACACCTGCGCACACTTCTCTCATCACATTTGTGGCCCTGCATGGAAAATTTTTGTTGTTTTGCTTGTCTCTCCACCTGATTGTAAGCTCTTTGTTGGAAGAGATCTGTCTTTCGTCTCTGTGTGATGGGAATCCAGCATTAATAAGCATTTGGAAAATATTTTCCAATGAATTAACTCACGTTTCCTCAAACAATTAAATAATGTTGTTCCCGAACAACTAGATTATATGATCTTTAAGGAGGAAAAACTATGTCTTATATATCTTTGTATTGCTCACATCTCTCACCGCATTGCTTGGTAATTTGAATCAGCTTTTGAGTGAGTAGGTTGGCACTTATAAAAGTCTACGGACATGGTACTTTTCACCTGCCCAGTATATTTTCCTTTTGAGAATTGCTCCTCTTTTACTAACATGATAACCAGTCCCTTGCCTGGCCTTCCCACACGCGGGTGACTCATACTTCAAGCTAGCTAATTACAGGACTCCATTTTCCTGGCTGCAATAGTTGGCTAATGTAAGGAAGACACTTGGTACTTTTGAAGGAGGCATCAGGAAAGACATGCAGGGAAAACAATGTAATAGCCATTGCTGCCAGAGGCCATCTCTGTCACAAGGTGGAGAGGAAGCTATCTCAATGGGGAGACAGAGCTAATGTCATTATTTGAAATTCTTAACCCAGTCACATCTGAAGAGTCATGTTTTAGAGTTCCTGGTACACAAGTCAATGAATGCCTTCCTTCTTGCCTTTTAAGTAGACAAATCCTGACAAATATACAAGATCCAATTCCATGACAATCCACATTTGGTTAAACAGATAAACTGAGATGAAAAATAAGAATTTCATCTACATTTAGTCCTTTATTAATTTGGGGGAAATTATACAAAAACACTGTATTGGTCAGATTCTCCAAGGAACCAATGATATAAATTACATATAGTTATAAATAGAGATATAGATATAGTCGAAGATCTGCCACCCACAGGATCTGATGGTATAAGTCTAAGTCCAGAGACCTGAGAAGCAGGGGGCTGATGGCTAAGAACCAAGAGTGCCTATGTCCAAAGGCAGGAGAAGATGGATGTCTCAGCTCAAGCAAAGAGAGCAAATTCATCCTTCTTCCACTTTTTTATCCTATCTGGGCCCTTAACAGATGAAGCCCACCCAGGTGAGGGTAGTCGCCTTTACTCAGTCTACCAATTCAAATGCTAATCTTTTCCAGAAACACCTTCATAGAAGCACCCAGAAATAATGTTGCATAAGGTATCTGGGCATCCCTTAGCCCAGTCAAGTTGCCACACACAATTAACCGCCACAGATACCTGAATCCACCCCACCTCCGTAGCCCCTGGCAACCAGAAAGAGAGCTTTTATCTAGGCTGCTTCAGAAGAACTCCACGTGTATTTGGGGGCTATTCTGATGCTTCTGCCCCCTAGGTCTTTTCCAAAGGGGCAAAGCAGACTATATATATATATATATATATATATATATATATATATATATATATATATCCTAAACGGTAGGCTGGCCAGTATCTTGATTAATTCTGTTTCAGGAGATTATTGAATACCTCCTCGTTACAAATGGTTCATGGCGCCTGTTTTTTTCCAGAGGTCAGCAATCTACTCTGCTTCTAGAAGCTTTTTCTGGGGGGTGTGAGGAGCTTAGGGTGGAGTGGTAAGGAGCAGGGCTACTTTCCAGGACAGAGGTGTTAAAATGCCAGGTGCTTCAAGGAACCGTTACTAGGCATATGTTCTAGCTCGCATCTCAAATGAGGTATGAGTAGGGAAGAGAGGCTGGCCTTCTCCAAAGCTGTCTACAGAGCTTATTGACCACAAAAGGAGGAAAATGGAGAATCTTGGTTTAAAAAAGATTCCTTCATGTCAGCCCAGTTGGGTACCCTGCATGGCTATTTTTAGGAGTAAGGGGAAATAGCCAAGCTCTTTAAGAGGAGCATTTTCATGACTTTAATTTGAATTATCTTAATTCGATGCTTTTCTCCGAATGGTCCACTAGCTAAGACAAACCATCCCACGGGAACCAGAGTTGTGCTGAAGTGTGGCGGGAGAAGGAAGTGATAATTTGATGGTACGCACTCCCTCCCCAGGAGGTCTGGCTGTGGCGCTTCTGGATCGAGTAGCATGGAGGACATAATGCCATGGATGACAGCAAATGGGATGGAAAGGAGGATGACACAAAGGAATTGGGGAGAGGCACAGAAAAGAAAGGAGGACAGTCAAAATAAACTGTAATTTCTTCACAATGTCACTGAGGCTAGAACTGCTGGTCTACTCCCAAATGTGTCCTTTCTAGAGATGCAAGGGTGAAAAATGGCAAGAGTCCATCGTTTTATGTCTCTGAGTTTGGTAGAAAGGGAGATGACTGCCTTCACCTTCATCCCCCAGGAACCAAATTTTTCTGACCCTTGTTACCTAATTCTCTCCCCAAAGAAGAAGCAGAAACCTGGCTCAGAACAAAGAGACGTGGAGAAGAGCAGCTTGTTTCTTCCAATCTATTTCCATGGTCTGTCCCATGCCCCCAGGAGCAGCATCTCTGTCAGGTAACTAACTATAGGAAGCTGTGCCCTTCAGGTATTTCAGCTTTCATGTCCCCTCTATTAACAAAACAGGGGCTCCAGTTCTGCCCTGGACTCTAAGTTGAGGAAGACATGAAAAGGTGATGACTATATGTTTCAAAAGGACAGCTTGGTGAGCTTAGGGAAAGCCAGAAAAAATAGACTGGTTTTTTTTTTTTCCCCTGCCTGCAGGGCTGGGTTCTGAGAGCATACACACTTCCTCTGAGTCCCCTGGTTTACATAATCCAAGCCTCTGGGGATTCCAGAGCTTTACCTCATAGCAACTATTAAAAGGTCCTATGAGTCCTGTTTCCCCAGGGGCTATGGGCAGAGGGATGAGGGCAGAGGGATGAGAATTGAGGCACAGAGGAGAAAGAGGGAAGGTTGAGGGCTGGCTCAGGCACATCTGGGGTGGACTCTAGCTCCTCGTCATGCTGGTCCCAGGGCCTAATGACACCACAGGCAGATGAGTAGCTTGATGCCCACTCTGTGGGGCACATTTGGTGGAGGTTGCTCCAGGCGGGCAGGTTAGAGCCCTGATGTGCCATTCCACCTGAGCACCTCCTGGGCCTCCATGCAGCACAGCCTCTCCCGCCCCCTCTGCACAGCCTCCGCCAGCTTCAGCACTGACCCTCCTGTCCTCACTGCTGCCACTGTGGTGATCCCTGCCCTTGGGTTCGGCTACAACTCCAGAGGTGCCCAGGCTGTGCAGGCTGCCCCTGAAATCTCCTGTGCCCACAGAAAGCCTGTGTGGCTGCACATGGCTCTCTCCAGACAGAAAAAACCAGGGGAAGGCCGGGCCTGCATCCCTGACTGATGATCATGCCTTCAAGGCGGGATGCAGCCTGTGACTCAAAGCGTGGAGGCACAGCAGAGGGAGGAAAGAGTGGGAGGGAGGGGAGGAAAAGGGAGGAAAACGCAGGTGGGGGGTGGGGAGGAAGGAGAGGAAAAGCAAAGGAACAAAGGCCTCTGAACTTTGAATCTAGAGCATGTCTCTTTCACGGCAGTCACAAAAGTGGAAAATAGTGAGATGAAATATCTTCACACAACAGGCCAGCAGTCCAGTGTGATGTCACTTAGGAAGGAAGAGGAGACTAAAGGAATAAAAGGATGTTACTATCACTGTCATTACTGTAACTTGCAATATAATATAATGTACACTGCATATGCAAATTCAGTGTTACACAGACTGAAATCTTATGAAGAAGAACTGTGGTTCCTCTTAAGCTAGAAAAGTAATAATATACATCAAAACTGTTTTAGCTTGGTCCTGTTCCAAGAATACAAGTCTGGCCAGGAAAGATATTTAAAGACAAGTTAGGTTCAGTTTTTCCATAGGAAGTTATTATTTCCTGAAGTTTATCGTTTGACACATTTTATATCTGATTGTTTATAATAACAAGCTATGTTGTAAGAGGGGATTTGCTTTGTATGTACAGTATATATAGACACACAGATGTGTGTGTGGTGTATGAACTACTGTCCTACAGCTAGATATAAAAATTCTTTTAATATTCTAGGACAGTCATTCCAATCCTATAAGAACTAACATTAGCTTTTCATTAAAAAACTGCAACATAACGATATAGCCTACATAATCGCAAAATTTCCTAAAGTTGACATATACCTGTGATGTAAAGGAGAAATTTTAAAAAATATTTATAATGAAATAATTTGAATTATGATACATAAATGCTCAAGCACAGCTAAACTAGAAGATATAATAAAACAGGCAGATGCTCGTACCTACTTGTAATGAATAAGTTTGGGTTTGAGAAAAGACAACACTCATCTGAATACTGTTGATCTTTTATCTTTATAGTTAACATTTAGAAATAAAGGTAAAACAAATATGCTTCTACATTTCTATAACATCACCATTAGTCGAATAGACACAAATGCAGGCTGACACAGCTGTGTTGACTCAAATACCTTGAGCAACAATGCCATCTGTGAAAGACTTTTCTGAAACTTTGAGACATTCTTTGTAAAGTTCCCAACAAAACAAAACGCAATCTTCTCACAATTTAACTAGCAGCTGCATCTATGGAAAATGCAGTATATAGTAAAACCATGTACATTTTTTTTGGTGTGTTTATTTAAAATGGATTTCATGTCTATGCTGGGATAAGTATAAAAGGGTTTCCTCCTACATAAATTTCTTGTGGGTATTGGTAACTTTCTCTGGCTTCTGCATAAAGCCATGACCCATTTCATGCTCCTGACCTTAGCTCTTCTAAGCCACACAAGCACTCCTAGTCTCTATTTTAATCCTTTTCTAGTTTCTCATCCCCTAAGACAAATGACCCCACGTATCCATTTATTGCTCTGTAGCTTGTAATAACCTCACATCTCCTTCAGCTCGTCGCCTGCTTTTCTCTTTCCATCTCTCTTCACTATCTGCAGTTTTTCATTCATTAATTCATGTATGCGTTCAGCAACAAATATGTATGAAGCCTAAAACATTGTCTGTTACTTAAAATCACCACTGCTTCTGAAAAAGATGGAGTCTAGTGGAACCCAACCCTGAGCTCCGTGGTCCCCAGTCTCTGCATGGTGTCATGGTCAAATCGAGTGTCCAGCAACAAAAACTGTTTACAAGGAATTGCGATCTCTCTTCACCTCTTTCAAAGAGCTGTTTGTAACTTATAGAAATACTTTATAAAAATCTTCTCCTCCATTTATTTTTGATTTTCATGTCTCTCTCTCTCTCTCCCAACTCTTAGCTCTTTTCTTTTCTCCCCAGTCAAACATCTGTGGCTCTCCACACAAACTGATACGTGTCTATTTAGGCCATCCACCATTCTCTTGTATTTATACTCCAACTCCCTGTGGTGGGAGTGCAATTCTTTATCGGGGCATCTAAGCTGCTGCCAGAGTCTTAGTTATTCATAGTTTCTGCTTGAAATCCTCAAGGTCGAAGAATGGGAAATTTCTCTAGACGTTTCATTGTCGTATGCAAGAAAAGATATGTTCACTGGGAAAAACCCCGCAAGACTGTTGGCCCCCATTAGCTGTTCCTCTTTGCCATAGCTGAAGCAAATGTGGGGCCATTGCCCATCTGCTCAGGTTCCAAACGTGTCAAGGGATGGGTGACCAAGCAAGTCAGGTTTTGAAGTCTCCAGTCTATTTCAGTAGACAATCATTCTTACATTATCTTGATTAGGTTGTCCCTGATCCTCCAGGTCTTATTCCCTGCGAGTAGCCCACTCTGGCATGAACACATCGGTGGATCTGTTCTCCAATCCTTGCTGACACATAGTTATGAAGTGACATTTTAATTCCCCAAATTATCCATCCAGTCTGCTGTATTTTCTTTAGCGAGGAAGGAAGCTTCACACCCAACTAACAGTTTTTCTGTTTCAAAGTCCACAAACACCTTTTTAGGAGAGGACTCTGGAGATTGTCACTTGGTTGGTGGCATTTCTCAGCCTCCAGGGTTTTCACTCCTATACCAGTACATTGGCATGTGTTGATCAAGTATTTTTCTCAGATTCTTGACCTTACCCTTTCTGGAAATTTCTTGAATCTATGGAAACCATTAATCTGAATCGGGAGTTCCAAATCCTGCTTAATAGCCATATCACAGCAGATGGAGGTCCTGGGATCTGGTCTCTACAGATGGAGCTGGGCAGAAGCCTTGAACTGCCACAAACCTCTGTTCCTCTTTCAGCAGAAGGCTGGTTAAAAGCTGGTGTCCGGTTTGCAACTACACACGAGGATTTTTGGGCTTCCCCAGTTTCATGTGATTATGAATTTGATTCTCTTTCTAGAACCAAATAGACAGTGCTCAGCAACCCATTCTCTCCCAGCTGTAATTCTGATGCTGGTATCTTTTCGGAGGCATTTAATTTTTGCAAACGAAGCTTGGCTCTGTGCTTCCTCTGTTTCACCTTCTAGTTGAAAGTCTTTTTGGTCAGGTTAGAAGGTCAGCCCTGAAACACATTCACCGTAGCTTTAATGAGGAGCATGCTGTCCCTTGCCAGCATTCCTTTTGGCTCCATGAAATGCTGCACAAAAAAAAAAATCCAAATTCTGTTCTTTGGCACCATCTAATTTGCTGTTCCTTTCCAATGTCTTTGCTGCTTATTATTGTCTCTTAAACATTTTTTTTTGAATAGTCAACAGCTGCACATGGTACAAAATACAAAAAGTACCAAAGGGTTTCAGTGACAAGTCACCCACTCTTATCTCTCAGCCCTCAGTCTCCCTTCTCAGGCACCGCAGCCACCAGCCTCTCTGCGTGTTGGGAGCCACGAGTGTGCACGTTCTTCAAACAAACATACAAACTACCAAGAACCACACATGTGGTGATGTTCATCTGCACCTTATTTTTTCCTTATCTATCTTTGGAGAGTGGCGGTTAACCAGATGAAAAGAGATAAAAACAGCTTATGTGTACCAACAGCTTTGAGATTGCCGCTGGTCCCGTAGGGTTTTATCAGACTATGCAGCATTTCCCACCTGAATCAGCCTGTGAGTGTTTAATGACTCTTGGCAAGCTTTCTGGCAGATCTTGGATCCATGCTCAAGGAGAAGTGTACCTCTCATTGAGATATATATCTCTCTCTCGCAGGTCTAATTCTAGGTTCAATTCTAGGTTCCGTCTCTAGGTTCCCTTCTTCCTTTCCTCACTTTTTTTGATGCTATATATCATAAAATACCAAAATAAATGGCAGGCATGATAAGAGGCATGAGAGTTTGGAGAAAAAAATTTATATGACCTGGATAAGAATTTATATAACCTGCATAAAATTTTGGAGGTAGTATTTGGGCAGAGCCAGGCCAGAAGTTGGTAGAAGGGAGGGATTCGTGAATTAAAGGCAAGGAGAACAGAAAGAGCAAAGGCAAAGATCGGGGAGGCAGTATCCAAAGTTAGAAGACTGGCAGAAGATTGAACAGACTGGAACGGGTCTTTTGTGCTGAGGAGGCAGCAGACTATGAGGCAGAAGAAGATAAAGGTGGGAGCTGATTATGGATAATCTCAGTAAAGAATGGGAAGTTTTATACTTAATCTTGGGGGTCTAAAATAAGTCTTGCTATCTGGTTAGGATAATTTCCCCAACTTGGTTTTTTTTTTTTTTTCCAGGAGTGTCTTAACAATTATCGGTCCTTGTTGTTCCATGTAAATTTAGAATCAACTTTTCAGGATCTTTTTGGGATTGTACCTGTAATCATATTAATTCTATAGGTTAATTTTAAAGAGAACTGGCATCTTTATACTTTTCCTTTTTTTTTAAAGTTCCTAAGATTTCATTTTAATTCTCATATCTCTACACAATACTTTTTTCAACCCAAAGTCAAAGATAACCAAGCATGCAAGGGCGTAAGAAAACATGAGTGAGAACCAAGATAGTAGAAACAGACTGGCAAAAGACTTCAGATATGGAACTTTTAAATACAGATTATGATATAACAATGCTTATACATTTAAATAAATAAAAGAATAGCTTACGGATAACTACAGAGATAAAGAATCTATAAAGGTTAGCAGAAACTTGGTTTTACTCACTGCTGTATGCCCACCCAGTGCCTGGACTATTGGCATGGCACGTAAGTGCCAAGGGTATTTGGTGAGGGAATGTCTGAATATCTACACAGTCCCTGCCCTGGGCTCTTGTCACAATCTCTCACTAACCGCTGGTCATCTTTATGAGAAGTGTTCTTTTGTTTGTTGCCCTTAATTCTTTCCAACATACCCCAAATCTGTAACATGTTCAAAACAGAACTCACTAATTGTTATCCTGGTCTTCCTTATTTCTATCAGTGTGTTGTAATCAATTGCCTCAGTCACTTAGGACTCCAAAACTTAGGGTCATCTTTCTTATTCTTGCCCCATTTCCCCCTTGAGCAATCACCAAGAATCTTCTTCTATTGCACTTTTTCATCTCTCCCTTACTGTTCATTCCCATTGCCACTGTAGCCTAGGTTTTTTATTACTACATACCTGGGTAACTACTGGGCTTCTGATTACTAAGCATCCCTACTTGTCTATTCTTTTTATCACTCCTGAATTAATAGTCCCAAAATAATATTCCATGCATATTGATTCCCCCTCCAAAATACCTATCAGTTATACAGAACAAGAGTCGCACATGCACAGATTTATCAGAATATCTATCTCGCTTTTAGTCATCCAATTCTTCAACAAATATTGAATTTCTATTCTGTACCAAACTTTGTGATAAGTGTTAAGAAATAAGTGAACTACAGAGACCCAGTTCTGGCCCTCAGTGAACTTGCTGTCTAGAGGGGAAGAGACTCACTTAAAATAACAATTACAGTTCAATATGACAGGCATTATTACAGAGGAAGTTCACACGGGGTGTAGAAGCCCATGGCAGAGGTGGGTAGGTCAAAACAGGTTTTTGAGACGGCGTCCCAAAACAAAGAACTGTCAATCTCATTTCTCATTATTTCCCTATTGCAACTTTCTGTTGCATTAGTCATTATTCTTTCTGTATCTTATCTTTCCTTCAAGATCTATTTTAAATTTCTGCCCAGGTCTCACACTTATGCTGGTCATCTCCTTAGATCTGAGAGTAAACCTAATGTGTTACAGAGGCTATGCTAGCTTGAATATATGTATATATGTATACGTATGTACATGCATACACACATTCAGTTAAATCAAGCATCACTGAATATTTAACCATTTTTAATCCATAAAAATGGTAATCCCATATGGTCCAAACATATGACTTGAAAACTTTGCCTAGGGCTGTCCCTACATGATCCATTATAAAAACTCACAGCTTCGCTCAAAAATACAAACTTATAAGCTGCCTCACAAATGCTCTTATACATCCTACAGATTAGTGTAAACTCTCATTTACATATTTTACATCTATTACACGTATGTATATAAACACAGGAAATGACAAACTCATTCTCAAATGCTTTCACATTCCATACACTCAATATACACACACAAACCAACAGATGCACAAGATGCAAATCTGCACACGCTCTCTCACACACATTCATCATAACCAACACATTGCTATACACATAGACTTCTACACACACACTTACATACATACACACATTCATATCCAGATAGACCCAGAATTCTCAGACTTAACAAAGTTAGACGCGTGTGCACCCTTAGAAGAAAATTTCACTCATTCTCTTCTAAATATCTCTTTACAGACCTAGAAAGTCAGATAAGGTGATATGAATATGCTTAAAATAAGAATCAATAAGCTCTGAGCAAGAATCCGAAGAACTTTGCTGTAAGCAAAGTGTTTATGCATGGACTCTTTAACATTCACTCTCTCTCCTCAACAGCCTTTTTAGGCTTATGCCCTCCGTAAGATTCCACTTCCGCGCTCAGGTTACCATATAAGTGACCTCTAGATAGTGAAGTATTTATTCGTCTGTATCATCCAGAGAGGCCTTTTTCTATTGCAAGTCCCGCTCCCCCCTCAACCCCAGGCCAACGTTCCTGCTGGGTTAGGTGAAACAGAAACCAGTAATGGAGAGGGTGAGCTGGAACTAGTTATGGGGTGTATTCCAAGTAAGTTTGACAAGCGATCGCTGTCACAGTTGTCACTGGCGAACAGTTGCGTTAGCTGGGAACTGACTCTAGCTTGAGTGGGGTCCGAAAGGACAGAGGGGAGAAGGCGCCTGCTGTGCGTCTGTTCCTTGGGGCACGTGCTGCCTCCCCAGGCCCAGATCTCTTCTTCCTGGCTTCCCTACCACACGCTCTCTGTCTGGTTTCCATGGACACCAGTATCTATCACAGGAACAGCACGAGAAACCCTGAGCAGAGGGAAAGATCGGGCCAAGTCTGCTTTTCTGGCTTTCAGGCCTTGGTGAAAATTAGGTAGGAATTGTTCTTGTAAACTTTTTTGGTATTGACGTGTAACATACTACAGAAAAGTCCAGAAGTCATTAGTGTGCAGACCAATCAATTTTCACGTAAACACATCTATGTAACCACCACCCAGATCAAGATGCAGAACATGACCAGCATCCAGAAACTCTCTTTGCACCCCTTTTCATCCACTACACCCAAAGATAACCAGAATCCTGACTACTAACACCATCTATTCGTTTCATCTGTTTTTGAACTTTAAAAAGTTAGAATTATTTAGGACATACTCTTTTGTGTCTGGCTTCTTTAATTCAACATACTCATGAGCATAGCAGTAGCAGTAGAAGAGTACTGTGTAGCAATAATATAGCCTTCCATCATAAGACTAGGTCACAATTTATTTATTCACTCTGCCACTGCTGGACCAATGAGTTGTTTCCAGTTTTTGACTATGACTCATAGTATCGCTACAAATATTTTGTGCCAAGTGTATATATCTGAGAAAGGATATACACCTAGACTATATAAAGAGTTCCTACAAATCAATAAAAAATATAAACCACTCAATGAAACATTGGGCAAGATAAATTAAACAGTCACTTCATATAAAAGGAAGTGGCCTATAAACATATGAAAAGCACCAACTCTCATTAGTCCTCAGGGATAGGCAAATTAAAACTATGAGTAGATAGTACTATAAACATAGAATGCAGGCTAAAATGAAAAGACTGACAAATGTGAGGGCCAAGGAGAATTCGGAACCAGTGGAACTCTCATTCACTGTCTGTGGGAGTGCAGAGTGCCAAAGCCACTTTGGGAAACTGACAGCACCTACCAAAACTGAACCTATACACACCCCGGACAAAGCAAAACCTTACAGAGATGTGAACATATGAAATTTCAATGGACTTTGCAAAATGTTAAAATTTCATCAAGCTGCCAACATGCATGACTAATCAGCAGCAGACTCGTCATTTAGAATTTTTTTCAGTTGTCCATCCTGATCAGTATAGTTCCTACTTTTTTGTGGTCATTCACAACTTTTGTCAAAATCTCTGCTTTACCCTAACTGTGAGAGAGCTGGGTAAAACAGAGGGGAGTTCTATGGCACAGCACTAGAGTGTTCCTTCCCCCTTTAATTCTATTTCTTGGCATTCTTCTCTCCCCTTCCTTCCCCTTCTCTTCCCTTCTTTCATAAACTTGTATTAGACCATCAGGTACCACTAACTACAATTGACTATATAGGTGGAAACATTGGTTTCTGCCAAAATCTCTCCTCCCTGGGTAACCAGACCAGTATGGCTGGAACACCTGGAGATCTGGGGAAATGCATTTTAGGCAGAGGGAAACTAAGTACAAAGGCCATGAGGTTTAAATGAACTTGGTATCTAAGGAACAGGAGAAAGATGGCATTTGAGCTCTTCAGTAATTCACTTGGTACCCCAGGATGTCTTCCAAGGAATTGGCGCCTTGCTCTGAGTTTACGTTCTTTAGTGGGGTTAATGGCAATTTTCTACCTGTATATTACTATTGCTTGCTACATATTCCTTACTGCTACATTCCACTCTTGTTGGCATTCTCATTTACTTGTCTTGGCACTTTCGAGATGGTGCGATCCCATGGCTGGCAAGTTGGTTCTAGCTGTCATATGGGAGCTTAGCTGTGGTTGCGGATGGGGGTGGGGGGAGGGGTTTCAGTTCCTTTCTATGTGGGCCTCTCCACGAACTGCTGGGATTTCTTCACAGTTGACGTCTGGACTCCAAAAGTGAGCATTCCAAGGGAACTAGAAGGCAATCACATTGCCTTTTATTACCTAGATTTGAAAGTGTCATAATGTCATTCATGCCATAGTCACAAAGCCATCCAGATTCAAGGGAGAGGAAACATAGACACCACCCCCACAACCCCAACACACACACCTGTCATGGGGAGGACTGTCACTCCCATTGCAAGAAAAATACATGGAATCCCTGAAGACGTTACACTAAGTAAAATAAGGTAGTCACAAAAGGTCTAATACTGTATGATTCCACTCATAGCTGCCTAGAGTAGTCAAAGTCATAGAGACAGAAGGAGAATGGTGGTTGCAGGGATTAGGGAAGGGGAGATGGAGAATGAGTGTTTGTTACAGAGTTTGTTTGGGTGGATGAAAAAGGTCTGGAGATGGATCATGAGGATGGTTGCACAACAGTGTGACTCTACTTAATGCCACTGCACTGTACACTTAAAATTGTTAAAATGATAAATTTTATGTTATATACATTTTAATTTTGTCACAATTAAAAAGTGAGCATCATACAGGATGGGAAATATTGTTGCAGCCATTTTTTTTTAAATATGACCTGCCACATAGTCCCTGGGATGCAAGTAGGATGAGTCCATAGATGTCTGTGTAACAGCATGAAATTCGCAACCTCTGATAGGGTGTAGTGCATGCTCAGAACTAAAATCCTGTGGATTAATACGCAAGACAGAAAGGGCTAATCAGCCAGTATGTCCCAAGGTCCTTATATCGCTCAGGAGAAAGTCATCTCATGCCAGTTACTTCTCCAACTTTTTGACTCCCTTCTACTATCTGCCTGATTTCTATAACTCTTCTGAATCCCCAGGTAGTCATTTCACATTTTTCCCAGAGTTCATAGTTATCAGTTAAAGAGTTGGTCTCTACGGAATTCTGCCCATCACAGTGTGCCTGTGGTATTGTGGGTATGTTTGTAATTAAGAGCTTTACTTTCTAAAAATACATTAAGATAAGTATTGTTATAGATCTTTGCCTCAAAATAACTCAGGAGTGGGGGAGTTTAGATGAAACAAGATTGTACATAAACTGGGAAGTGAGTATGTAGAGTGTTGAATGTATCATTCTCCCTATTATTACAAATGTACAAATTTTGTCACATAAATTATTCTAAAGTATAGAAAATGAAATAAAACTTTCAAATTTTTTATGAAGCAAGTATAACATTAACATTTAAGCCAGGTAAAGGTAGCACAGATTACTTACTTTATAATTACATTACTTAAGAATAAGAGTATTACTTAATTCCAATACTACTTAAAAACATTGATGCAAAAATTCTCAAAATGTTACTTTAAAGGATTTGTCAATATATAACAAAACTAAATATATATTTACCTTTGACCCACTAATTCCACTTTTTAAGAAATTTACCCTGAAGACACACCCACAAGGATCTGAAAGTACATAAATGCCCATAAATATATTGATTTAAGAAACCATAGCATATCCACACAATGGAGTACTGTATTACGTAGCTGTAAAAGAGAATAGGTGTGATCTTTGTGATCTAAGAGATGCTTTCCAGCATGTATTGTTAAGTGAAAAAAGCAAAGTTCAAAAATAAAAATCCACTGCGCAAGTACATATAGTAACCTTTCGTGTAAGAAAAAAAGAGAAATAAGAAAATATACATGTAACTGCTTACTTTTTATAAAAAGAAACACAAGAAGGAATACCCTGGGGTCTAACGTGATCGGTTGCCCACAGAAGTTAGGTGGAAGGAGGTGGAACGAATTGGGATGGAGGTTAAAATAACACTTTTCTGAGTACTTCAATCGGTATCATTTTGACTTTTGAAACTACATTAATGTTTTATAAAAAGTAACAAAACAAAGCCAACAGTAATAAAAACTAAAATAGAGTATAAACATAAATAAACATTCATATTTCAAATGAAAACCATAACCACGCCAGAGAGAAAAAAGGATTAAGCCAATTAACTTGTAAACATTTATACTATATGAAATTATATGACAAACTATATTTGTCAATTTAAGACAGAAATAGCTATAAACAAATAGTTAACTCTAATTCAAAGTGGTTCTATTTTTTGAGATGGTATGGGTTAGCAATTCTGAAACTGCTTTTTGTGTATTGTAGGGTTGAGCAAGTGAGTAAATAATATATTGAAGATGATGAGAGCCAGGTTTCTCACTGTTGAAGAAGGGAGTTATAAATACAGAAAGAGAGAAAACTAGAATGAATCCTTTTGTGCTAAAATGAGTTGGGGTATCAGTATGAGCTATGTTTTAATATATGGATTTAGTTGCATGTATGTATATAAATGTAATTTCTTTTTTTGCCCAGTCAACTAACAGGGCCCAAAGCAAAGGCACCCTCATATAAATCGAGCACACCGAGCACCCAGATCTTGGTTTCTGAAAACCATTCTCCACTCAAAGGACTTAGGGAACTAGGGCTTGTTGTGCCAGAAAGCAAGGAGGTGCTCCAAAAATGGTGGAGACATATCAAAAAGAATGAGCCAGAATGAGCGTTACAATAAAAATAGTAACAAAACAGTGTTCACGAGGTAAAAAAGCATATATGAGTCCATATTGATATAAATTAATAAATAAATGAATGAGAAAGGAAAGCTTTCCCTTTAAGTAAAATGCCAAGCAATAAATGGAGGAGGAATGAAGTTAGAACATCACGTTTTTGCATCTATCATGAAAATAATCTCTTCAGCCATGAATCATAATTATTTCGGTGAAGAAATAATATCTATATAATCTCAAAATAGCCCCTTACAAATTACTTATTACAAATGAAAAAACTCACTCTACTATGGATTACTCTAATGAACACTACCTTACACCTTAACTAACTAAAGTTAACATCATTAATAAATGGAACAAATTGACACCATCAGCCTTCTGATGCTGATGCCCTTAAAAAGGACATTGTCTTTTCTGTGATATTCCAGCCAAATATAACTGAATGTAATCACGGGAATACACCAAACACAAAATGAGGAATATTCTAAAAATAACTGTCATTTTGGAAGATAAAGAAAGGCTGAGGAACCATACCAATAAAAAAAGACTAAATATATATGACAACTAAATGATGCTGGATTAGACCCCAGACCACGGGGTGGAGATGAGATGTTGGGGAACATAGTAATAAAGAATATTATTGGGACAAATGGTGAAACTTGATTATAAATTGCGGGTTAGATGAAATTTTCTCAAATACTCTTGGTTCAAATCAACTTCAGTGTCTCAATATCTTTTTCGTGGTGTTCCTTGGCAAAAGGAAATATCTAGGTCCAAATAACTTTTTTATATCCTAACAGTTTAGTTGTTATTTGAAAAAATAATGCCTATAAATTGAAAGAAAAAAAATCTTTTTATTTCATTCTTAACCACAATTACTTACTAATGGGATTTGTGCACCTGTTGGGCACTGCACAACCTCTCAGACCCGGGAATCAGATTGGATAGGATCACCTTCATTTCCTGTTCTGCACCGATTTTTCCACTGTACTGGCTTTTTATCACAGCCACCGAAAAAACTCAGCTTCCCAAATATATGACATGTTCAAGGAATATGGCACCATCTACTGCTGAAATTGTAAACAACCTTGAGCAAGTAGTTTTGTATAGTCTTAGATTGCTTCTGTTTGCCTCGAGAATTTAGAATGTAAAATACCCCCACCCCAGATATCTCCCTGTGAATTCAATGGGGAGCTGTGGGTTACCTCAATGCAGTCTGAGAACCACAGGATTAGGTAATATTGGTGTATCTCTGTTACATTTCCTGATTTTGATAAATACACTGTTGTTAAAGAAGAGAAAGTCCTTGTCCTTAGGAAATACACACTGAAGTGTTTACGGATAAAGAAACACATCTGCTAATTACTCTCAAATGATTCAGAAAAAAATATGTATATATAGATAGCGAGCACAAGTGATATAGTAAATGAGGCAAAATGCTAACAATTGATGCATCTGGATAAAGGGTATATAAGATTTTTTTTCTACTATTCTTGAAACTTTTCAGAGTGAAATTATTTCAAAATAAAGATTTCTGAAGGTACAGCACGATACTACATTTTAAGGTGTATATACATAAGTACTATAAAAATTTTAAATGCCTAGACATTAGAAGCACAAATGTGGATAGTTGCAACCTTTCGTAGAGAGGGAGGAGGCTTGTGTTGGGAAAGAGTACATGCAGTATCGGTGATGTTCTATTTCTCAAGCTATGTGGTGGATACACAGGTAGTCATTATATTATTCTTTATACCTTTTAGTATGTCCAACATATTTCCTAATTTACTTTTAAAACGCAGGTTTAAAATAAGTAGAATAGTTTTTAATACATAAAAATTTTAAAAACCCATGAGTATCTGAAAGCATATAACTACTGTTTATGGGGGGGGGGTTACTTCACAGGCATTATCTCCTGCAGTTTTTACCAGCACCGCATGCCCATGTCACGCCAACAGAGAGCATAACAGAGCTGACTCCAGAGCTCATGTTCCTAACCCATACATTGATCCTCTAGCTTTATACTACACAGCTAATTCATGCTTTTCCTTCTCCTTTCTATATTAAAGATTGGAAACGAAAGCTACGTTCTTGCTTTTTCAATTCCGAGCCAATTTAACACACTCAGTAGAAAATATGGCCACACATATTAAAACCTTAAAAACAGCAATATGAAAAGATAATATTTATTTTAATCTTCGGCATATTTTACTGCTCTTATGCTGAAGTTATCATATCTAATCAGTCTTTGATATTTGCAGACTTGATGTTTTGCAATTATTCTACCACAATACCAGTTCTACTACAGGGTCAAAGCTGAACTATTAAAGCAACAGATGTTTATTGATTTTATTACATCATACTGAGAAATCAGCATCTGGAGAATCAGTAAAAATCCAATCCTTTTAAGCTCTAAACTATCAAAATTCTAATTATGACCCATATTTCATATTTGCAAAGCATTTTAGAAGATTGCACTGTTATAGTACTTGAATGTGAAAACAATCTAGAATAAGCCTTTTTTCCTAAAAAGCATTTAACATTTAAAATTAAATTTTAAATTGAAATATTTGAAATCTAACTGCAAATAACTATCACGAAATTTTGAGCCTTTATTCACTGTCTTCCTGCAATGTATTAAGATGTTCAAGCTGTGTGAGAACACTAGCAATGCTATCTTTACCATTGTAGCTTACTGGGAAATTGGTAGCCATTCTCTTTAACGGCACTAAATAATCATTTGTCAAGTTCTATTTATCTTCCCTAATGGAAGATATTGACTCAAAAAATTACAGTTCCTCTAAGACTGATTTTAATCAAGCAGATACTTTTCTTATTCCTTGGAATGAGAGGATGAAAAAGTGGTTATCTTAGAAATATTATTCTACCATCATATTGTCGACTAAAAAAAAAGATGAGAACAGAAGATGGGGTTAAATTTAGATGTGAGTGACAGGAAGAGGAGGAAAACGAAGGCGATTATAGCTACAATGACACACACATCTTGATAGAGGTTTAAGAGTGTACAAAAAGCCTGGTATGTCTTCCTATATTAGAACTCCATAATAGAAGAACAAGGACTAAACTTAGACCTGTCTTGGTTCCAAATGAACAACCTATTTTTTTTTTTTTTAATGATCGGATAGGATCCGATCTTGCCTAAGGCCTGTTGACTCAGAGAAAAAACCTACCTGTCAAAAAGGACTCCTTATGGTTAACTGGGCCCAAACTCACAATCTAGAGTCAAGCAGCCATTGTTTGCCATTGTTTACAAAGGTCTCTCTCTCTCTCTCTCTCTCTCTCTCTCACACACACACACACACACACACACACACACACACACACACACACACACACTGCACATCAGGGAAACTGCTGCAGACAGGGCTGAGTAGAATCTTATACGGGAGTTCTTGGACTCCTATTTCAACCAATAGGCTGAGACCTGCCCTGTCCAATTGAAGCTGAGCAGCTACATCCTTATTTGCATCTTTATTAACCTATTAGAGCACATCCTAACAACCAATTAGAACGCACATTTCTGACCAATCAGGACAGTAGAGCTAAGTAGTTAGCTCAATCAAATTCTGAAAATTTAGATTCCTCATTTGCATAAAAATAGACCAATCAGGGATCAGGGCAAGCACTTTCTCTATATAATCACTTTCCCGTTTCCCTGGAAGGAGCACACTTTCAATGTCCGTTAAAGGCTACGTTTCCCCAGTTTGCAGACTATTTATCTGAGTAGTCTCCTTCACCTGTACCCCAGACTAGGGACTCATGTTGGCACTGTATTTGGGGTGGCGACCTTTTGTTGGCAAGCCCTTCTTCCAGAACCGGGGCATGGACTTCTCCATTTCCCTAGATCTTGACCCTGCCTCTTTGGAAGCCAGAGCAGGGGAAACAGATTAAAAGGGGAAGGGTGAGTGAACGGAGCCCAGAGAACTGAAGAATCCTGAAAAAACACCTCAAAATGGACCCTGGTCTATTTCAAATTTTCAGCTTGCTGAAATTCGTAATTCCAGATATTCCCAACCTGAGAATCCGCCCTGAACAGCCAATAAATTTCTACTACTCGGCTGTGACTATAACGAATGCCTGTGGACATAATGCCGCGCACTCTGTTAAAAGTAAACCCAGCCACCCTCTGTGTCGCGTGCCTAGGGAGGCGCCCAGATTCCTTAGATCCCAGGAATCAGGTAACCACAGTCTCTGCCCAGGGCCTGCGCGATGACGTCACGCCGCCCCTTTCTAGCATCGCGAGACTTTTTTTTCCCTCCCCTACCTCCCTGCGCTCCTAACCGCTCGCGCCCGCTGCCAGGCAGCGGCAGGGATGGCGAGCCCTGGAGCCGGGGCGGTGACAATAACAGCGGTTTCGCTATTGGATGAGGAGACCTGAGGGACGGGCCAGCTTGGTGAACAAGGAGAGACCGAGGCGGGTGGCCCGAGAGAGCAAGGGTAATGGAGGCCAACATGCCGAAGCGGAAGGAGCCTGGCAAGTCCCTGCGCATCAAAGTCATCTCCATGGGCAACGCCGAAGTGGGAAAAGTGAGTACCTCGCCGGGAGGGGCGGGACTTCAGCACGGCAGAGCTACTACATGCCGATTGGCTGGGAGGGCAGCCACTCAGCAGCCCGGGGCCCAGCCTCCTTCCCGCCCCAGAGCAGGCCCGGTCCCTCCTGGGGGATGTGGCTCCTGAGGAAAACTCTACTGACCTTTTTGACCTTAAGGTGTCCCCTCCTCCACCGACGTCACTCTCTCTAAGAAGATGTCTTCTGTGACCCTTAACCCTTGAATGTACTCCACAGAGAGTTAGGAGGCCTGGGTCCTACTGGCAGAGCGTCTGCTTAGATACGATATCAGCTACTCGACACATCCAGGACTGAGAGGTGGAGAATAAAAGTTTAGTTACCCCAAGCAGTGCTTGGGAACCAAAGGGAATTTGTGGGGTGCGTGAGAGGATTGGGGATTTGTAAAATGTTGCTCTGCAGACATAGAGCCCAGAATCTACCATATTAGTTGTAAAGAGCGTACCTGATGCGGACGTGTTTCGCAGGGGAGGTGCGATGGACGTCGAGGAGCCTGCGTTTCTTTGTATGTTTTGTTTTTATTTCTGGCACTGTCATCACATCCATTCTTCAAAGAAACCTTAGTTCCACTGCCTTTTTCTTTGTTCCGTCTACTGGGTATCATCTATAAGCCCTCCCGTTATATGTTGGTGAGGGATGGACAGCGAAAGGTACCTGAAGGTCTTTTCCCAAATGAATTCTAAGACTGCCTCCTCTTCACCCAAGTTGTCTTTCCTTTTGGGTAACTGAACGCTTTGGTTAAGAACCTCCGAAGGTCATCAAATTAGTGGCAGAGACAGAATTAGAACTCTTCACACTCCCACTGCAGTTCTCTTTCCATGATTGCATGCTGTCAAGATCAACTCCAAGTAGGATTTAGATGCCAAAAGAGCATTGAAGGAAAAGGTTTAGGCCAGCCGCTCTGCACATAGGTAATGCTCAGTAAAAGTTTTTTAGTCTCTCCATTTAGCATTATCCTTTACTATTTATCTCTGTGTGTAAATATATATTAACATAGCATTCAGTGAAAGTCAACATTTATCAAACAGCAACTATGTGCCAGGCATTAAAAAGAAAAAAAAATAAAAAGCCTCTAAGTTATGTACTAAACTGGCAAAGTGAGCATGCGTCACTTTTGTAATTTTACTATGCTTAATGGTGCAACATTAGAAATAGCCCCAAATGTCTAGTATCACCACATTTATTTAACACTATTCTAGATTTATTAGCCAATGCAATTAGATAAGGGCACGAAATAAAATATGAAGTACTGGAAAAGAGAAGGCAAAATTATTATTATTTGTTCATGATATTATTGTTTGTCTGCAAACCCAAAGAGAATTAACTGAAAAGCTATTAGAAACAATAAGAAAATTCAATAAGGAAAAACTAATATGCAAAAGTTAATAGTTTTACTATATCAAATTATAATGGTTTGGAACATATAATTGAAAAACTTTTAATTTACAATAAAAAACAATAAAGTGCCTAGGTTAAATTTGAGAAGAAATGGGTAGTACTTAAATGAAGAAAAATTTCAAACTCTACAAAAGGATGTAAAATTACTTAGGCAAATGGAAAGATATTTCTTCTTAATTAGGATCATTCAATATTGTAGAAATGTCAATTCGTTAAAATAATTTACAAATGTAATTCAATCCCAATTAAATTACCAATGGGTTTTTTTCTTCAGAGCATAATAAAAGGTACTAAAATCTTTATGAAACATTAAATTTGAAAATAACCAAGAAAATTGTGAAAAAAGATGACAGATGAATTCTATCAGATATTAAAACACATTTTAAAGTTACCAAGCTTTTCCTATTAATACCAGAAAGGTAATATACAGACATCAATGGAACAGAATGGAGTCCAGAAATAAACCCAAACATATAAGGAAATTCACTTTACAACAAGTGTAATAAAATTATATGAGAAAGTAGAAATCATTTAATAAGTACTATTGGTACCAACTACTTACTGTTTGAGAGTGGGGTGGATTCCTATTGCATTCCTGTTTTGAAAATAAAATTTAGGTCAAAAAAAGATTTAAATATAACTTAAAAGTTTTTCCCTTAGTTGTAAAGGTAGCACATACTCATTTTAAAGAATTTGGAAAATATAGAAAGGTATACAGATAAACAGTTTAAGTTAAAAATTAAGAAATGCCCTAGTAAATAATCCTTGGATCAAAAGACAAATCAAAACAAATGACAAAATAACCAGGAAGCAATAGAAAGGATAGACTCTATACCAAAACCTTCAAGACAAAATTAAAGTTGTTGTCAAAAGAGAATGAATTATTTTATTCATTTCTAAAGAAGAGAGATAAAAACTAAAGGCATTTAATGGTTGCATAATTTTGTCAGTATGGTAAAAATTATGGCTTGTACACCTTAAAAGTGTGAATTTTATGGTATGGTATATCTCAATTAAAAATACTACTTAAGATATCAAGTATTAAGTAACTTAAGACATAAAAAGGACACAAAATAAACCAAAAAAAAAATCTCTGGAAAGATTAATGAAAAAGCAAAGTGTCTAAAATTCTGTTTAAGAAAAATAGAAAAAGCAAAAAATTACAAGATTTGTACTGAAAAGGAGAATAATCACGTACCGGAAGAAATTAAAAGATTAATTATTGAATACTATCTACAGTTCTATAGGAACACATTTGAAAATGTCAAAGAAAGAGAATATTTTCAGCAAAATATAAATTACCAAAATTGACTCAAAAAGAAGTAGAAAATCCAATCAACCAGTTATCGCAGAAGGAATTGCAGTAGTAATTAAAAGTATGTGGCCGTGCCACCCTGAAGATGCCCAATCTCATCTGATCTCAGAAGCTAAGCAGGATGGGGCCTAGTTAGTACTGGGATGGGAGACCACCTAGGAATACCAGGTGCTGTAGGCTTTAAAAAAAAAAAGTAAGAGGCTTACCATCTAAAGACATATCAGGATCAGATGACTTCATGAATAAGATTTATTTAAACTAAATAACACATATTTTCAGTTACTTAAGTTATTCCAAGATAAAGAAAAATATGACCAGGACATCGATTTATTATACATGAAGTCATAGTAACTCAAATAGCGAAACTTGATACAGTATCAAAAAAGAAGTATATACCAATTTCACATGTACATAGAGATGCATAATTTCTAAATAGCAACAGATACAATTCAGCAATATATGAAAAATAATTAACTATTAGAAATTATGGTTTATCACATGCATGCAAACATGGTTCAATATCAAGATGTTCATCAACTTGTTATAATTTGTTATATCAACTGATTACTGGAGTAAATATTTTCAGTATTATAACACACTTGATAAAATCAAGTAGTCAATTCTAATAAACAATTTAAGATCAGGATAAAAGGAAACTACTTAAATATGATACAACAGTATTTACTACCTACCAACAGCAAACACACCAAATGGTAAAGTGCTAAGGCCATTTCCATTAAAATTAGGTACAAGAAAGGATACTGTATTTTCCTTTATTATTCAGCATTGTTTTAGAAGTTCTAGAGATGCAGTGAGGAAAAGGGGCTTCCCACGGGCTTAATCTCCTTTGTAGGGCAACCCTGAAGTTTCTCTATGGTCTTGGTCTATATGCAGTTCAGCCCTCTGCCTTGTCAGTCAACCTGCTCCCAAAGCCCCAGCCCAGTTCTCTGTGTCCTCTAGGATCTGAAGTTTCCTAATGAGATTATCACTGAATCTTTATATCAACCAACTTGGAAGCTTGCCCTAATTCTAGATATCTAGTTAAATTAAATAAGTATTTTGTTGTTAAATTAGTTGAATTGAGTTCTCTTACTTAAGGTCAAAAGTACCCTCATCATACAGTATTGTAGTATGTACTTACTTCTCTGGAGTTTGCCTTTCTCTCCTAACAGTAGATAACGGCAATTGCTCCAAGTTATCTGACATAGCTCTATTCACTCTTCTTCATAGTGGCACAATAGTCCATGATATGTATGTATTCTCTCTACTGATGAGAATTCACTTGGTTTCCAGCTTTTTTCTTTATTACAAACAATATTGTAATAAACACCCTTGTATGTGCATGCGCATGTGCGTGTGCACACATACAGACATACTTTGTTTTATGGCACTTCACAGATTTGTGTTTTTTACAAATTGAAGGTAAGACCATCAGCAAAAAGATGGTCAGCATTTTTTAGCAAAAAAAATTTTAAGGTATGCACATTGGTTTTTTTTTTTTAAGACAAAATACTATTGCACACTTAATGGACTACAGTATAAATATAAATGTAACTTTTATATGCACTGGGTAACCAAAAAAATTCATGTGACTTGCTTTATTGCAGTGGTCCAGAACCGAACCTGCAATATCTCTGATGTATGCCTATATGTATAATCTTAAATACTGGTACTATAATTTCTATGGACTAGATTCCCAGGGATAACATTGCTGATTCGAAGAGCACATTCTTAAATTTTAGTAGCTATTGCCAGTTGCTCTTTAAAAAAGTATATTTCTAACAACAGTATGCAAGTACCCTTTTCTCAAAATCCTTACCAACACAGGTGTTGTCATTCTTTTAATTACTACCAATCTGGTTAATAAGAAATAATTTCATTGGTACTTTAATTTGCATTTCACTGACTACAGATGAAGTTGAGCATCTTTTCATATGCTTATTGGATTTTGGATGTGCTAATATGTGTATTGCCCAATTTATACTCCATACCTATTTTTCTATTGGTTGATGTGTCTTATCAATTTTTATGGTTTAGAGACATTAGAGATATTAACTTTTTACCAGTCATATTAGTTAAAATATTTGCCCAAATATGTTTTATCTTTTAATATTTTTACAGATATTTTGTCATACAATTGCTTTTATTATTATTTATTTATATACAGTTATGTCTGTCATTTCTTTTATGTTTTCTAGCTTTTCCTTTCTTGATTGAAAGGAGTCCCTAAAGTTATACACGTGTTGCACATATTCTTGTGAAATTTTTATTTTATTTTTAGATGCTTAAATCATAAATTCATCCGTAATTTTTTTTTAGTATATGTGCTGCTAAAATAAACTGTAGTTTATTTTGTATATAGGGAGGTTATGGGCCTTAATTTTTTCCAGGCAGGTATTCCATTGTGCCATTAGCATTTTACCAAATAAATCATTCTTTTCTCATTGATTTAAATATCACCTTTCTCACTTTTTAAATTTCCTTACATAATGGGATCTATTCTGGGATCTCTGTTCTGTTCTGCTGACTGATCTGTCTACTCTTATGCCAGTATAATGTTGTCTTAATTAGTTTCAGATTATATTTTAATATCTGTCAAGGCAAATTTCCTCTTCTTTCTACTGCCCTGCTCCATTATTCTTTTAACTACTTTGATTAGTTCTTCTCAGAAGGTTCTTTCTTATGGATTTTAGGATAATTCTGTTTTGTTTTGTTTTTTAAAGACTCAAACCTGTTAATATTACAATTGGAATTTCATTAAAAGAGAAGTACCTAAAAATTATTTAAGAAAAATAATGAAAGCAAAAATATTCTATTTTATGTTATTTAAGTAGCTTGTGAGATACTAAGGACCAAGAACCCTGTCTCTTTGTGTTATAGGACGTGGTTATTAACACTACTATTGAAATGTGTATATCTTTAAACACTTAAGACTCAGTGTTTAAATAGCTTACTAGAGTTAAAGGACTTCCAGGCCCCTTACTCCCATGAATGATTTAGAGAAAGGCTATATTTTTATAGGATATTGTGAGAGAAAACATTTGTGAAGTGTTTTCAAGCTATGAAGTTCTAGTAGTCACTTGAAAGAAATTCCTTCCTTTAGTTCACAATGAGCTTATTAAGTACTTTTCATAGTAACTGTCCTATTTCATTTAGATTGAAGTTCATCAGAAAAGAATTTGAGTGGAATAAACTCTGTTACCAGCACTTCAAGTAAATTATAAGTTTCATGAGTGCTTTTTTTTTAATTGGCACTGAGCTAATTGCTGCAAAAGATATAAAGAGGTAAAATACTGGTACTTGCCCTCAAGTAATTTACTGTATAGTTGAAACAATAAGGTAAATATACACATGTGAAAAGGTAACTAATACAAAGCAGTGTATGACCGATGGCAAAGATACAGTCTGTGTATACATGATAGTATATGTGAAAAGTGCTAGAGGGATTTATATGTAGACGAGATCTCTCACAAATCTCCGAGCTTGAGCGGGGCCTTAATAGGTAAGTAAGATTTGGAAAGAAGGGACGGAAAAGCTTATTTCAAGTAGAAGGAAAAGTAATGATAAGTCAGGAAGCTCGGTCCTAGGAGTTTTGCAGAAATGGAGAGTTTATATGGAAGTGTTTAGACAGAGAAGACAGTTTATGGCCAGATTATGGAGTACCTTGAATAACAGACAACAGAATTTAGATTTCGAATTCTTGGCAATGAGAAGCCACCGAAGATTTTTGAGCTGGAATAATGTTAGTGGTATTCAGTATTGACTGAAGTGGGGAGGAAAAGGAGGCAGAAAGTTCTGTAAAGAATGTCCTGCTGTTGTCTAGGAGTAGATGATAACCTAAACCAAAGTGATGTCAATGGGAAGTGGAATGCAGAAGACGATGGGAGAGACATTCAAAAGAAGATTTAGAAAGGCTCAGACTGCTTGCAAACCAGCACCGTGGCATCTGGCTGCAAGGTGAACCCATCTATCCTCACCAGCATTCTGGCCAATTTAAGGGCCAAGTGCTTCCAAATGCTGGACCCTGAGGCCAGTTATCTGCACCAGCGTTACTTTGGTCCCCTGTGGGGGACAGCCTCCAAAAGCAGCAAGGCCAGGACCCTTTCTTTGATATGTACATTTCGGTGTTGAGGCTGCAACAGTGGGTAAAGCCAATGGCCGTAGCAGGTGCCATTCAGTATACCTTTCATCTCCACGCTACTGCGAACCAGGGGCTTTGATTAAAGACGTTCAGGAGAATGGGGTGAAGTTTGGCCTTGCCATCCAACCGGGACCTACAGTTCAGTCTTTGGCACTGTGGGCTCATCAGATAGATATGACCTTGGTTATAGCAGTGGAACCTGGGCTTGGAGGGCAGAAACTCATGGAAGATATGATGCCAAATGTTCACTGGCTGAGGACCCAGTCCCGTCTCTGGACATAGAGGTTGATGGTGGAGTAGGTCCTGAAATTGTCCATAAATGCGCAGAGGCAGGAGTAGCATGATTGTGTCTCGCGGTGCCATTACGAGGAGTGAAGACCCTAGATCTGTGGTCAACCTGTAAAGAAATATCTTCTGAGAAGCTGCTCAGAAATGCTCCCTTGATCAGTAGAAGCACAAGGAGTCTTATGTTTCTGCTCATGAAATCTTTTTACTGGAAAACAAGAATAATGACTACCAAATCCTATCAGAATTGAGGCAGTACCACTTTTCTAAGCAATTTGTCATTTCAGTGACTAACATCTATTGTGCAGAATGTTCCAAGAAGTTAGATCGCTGTGTATTACTACTTTTTTAGTGATGGAATTTAAAGATTAGTGTGGTAAAATACCATTTCTACTGGGAGACTTGATTTTTATGAGTAAAAATATGGCTGTATTAAGATTTTAAACAAAAATGTTTTAAATGTCTTAATTCCTGCTATGAAAAAAAATTCCCTCCATCTCAAAAGGATTTTCTGTTGTTTCTCTGTTTTCCAAAAGCAAAAGATGTCCTTGTGCTTTTCTGTTTGATGTCATTTTTGATTGGCACATATGCGTGATAATATGATGAACTTATGAAAAATCTAAGTTTGAATCTGGCTGGGATGGCACAGCATATTCATCTTGCTCCTAATACATGTCTTTTTTACTTGCACCTTATATTTGATATATAAAAAACTATGAAAACAATGAATGAAGTCCAGGGATTATCAGGTGGTCTATTCTAAAACTTGAGCATATATTTTATCAGGGTGTCTTCTTTGCTACAGGGGCAGGTTATTCAGTGATTCCTCCTACCTCACCCTTTTCTTAATCACACCCCACCATTCTTAAGGACATGAAATAATATTGTGGTTGCTCTGAGCATAAAGAGAAGAAAAGCTAAAGGTAGGTAAGGTAAGCTAAGGTAAAATTGAGACCTTAGCAAATCAAATCAACCAAACTCTTGAGCTTCTATTAACTGATTTATACACTGAATATAATTATAACTGTGTAGAGTTATAGTGAGGATTAAAAGAGAGACAATTGTATATGTAAAGCTTCCATTGCTATTCCTAGAATTGTAGGGTAGTAGAAGTGAGGATGCTCAGTACAAAGTAGCTATCATTATAAAGTTTATGTTTTGTAGGTAATAAAGTATTTTGATATAATCTCATTAAATCTGCAAATCACTCCTGTCAGTGGTATGACAGGTACTTTTGTCCTTTTTTAAAAATGAAGATACTAAATCTCAGCAATAAGCTGATAGCACAGAAAGGATTTGGGAGGGCGTAGGATTTCTGGTCTGTACTCTTTTTACAAATGGAGGCCTTGGGAGGTGGGTTAGGCAAAGGAAGCTTCTCTACTTAACATTGTCTTACTTACAGTCTTACTTTATCTTGTAGCAGAACTAGGTGGCTGAGATTATTCTGGAACTATAATCCTTGGATTTTATTAATCCAAGAAAGACCAGGTAGGCTAAGATGATAAGGTACAGAGTTAATCCATAAGTTAAATATCTATAATTGTGTCCCAAATTATACTTTGACAACAAATAAGTGTCTGCCACTTCATTATTGTAAATACTCTTGCTATGTAGTATGTATAGCAAGAAATAAGACGAGTGTCATTAAACCTTATTAGACTACCATGAATTTTAGGAAATTAGATTTGAAAATAAGAACATTAACACTTAAGCATGGAATAGAGCTTGCTTGTTTTTTTTTTTCTATGTTACAGGGTAAAAATTTGTTCCTTAATGTCTGTGTTATTTTGGCTTAGGAAAGTTTTGTGCCATAAATAGGTGGTGGTTAATCAAATCAGACAACGTAAGGCATATAGAAATAACCTAAATTAAATAACTTACATAGTAGATTATAATATCAGACATGACAGAAAGATTTGAGTTTATTTGCCTGGGCAACTTGGGATTGACTGGCTTTTGTTTTCTTTTTTAAAAATTAATGTACAGTAGAATTATAAGCAAAAATTTGTCAGTATTTAATTTGATTTTTTTTCTTCTTTAAAGGGACTAGCATAATTTCTAATCCCTAATGAAACCTAATGTCACTCTTAGGCTAGGCCAGATGGCCAGAATTGTCAGTTATATGGGTACTACAATTTGAATAACCTTTTTACATGAGAAAAAGTGATTCATATAAATTGTTTCAATTTATATATAGAAAAAAATGATACAATAGCTTCAAAAGGAATGTTCCTTAATGTACACTCTAGTATCCAATAGTGAAGCATCATCCTTTGAAAAGTTTTAATTCTCATTCTAGGATGCGATAAGAATAAATGCTTATTTGAATAGAATAAGCTATGGTAAGAAATAACCAAATTAACTGGAAACAGAACAATATTTTTTTATATTGACAGGTTTTCCTGTTGCTCCTTTTGAGTTCGTGTCTTCTCTTCAAGAGAATACATAAAATAAAGTAGATAAAAACTCAAGTTGAGTTTTCAAAAGTTGTGATAGTTTTGAAAAAACACCAATATTTAACTCTATCTTTGCTTGTCTTAATCTGTTAGAAGTGCATAGAAATAACCTACGTTTAGTCCAATGGATATCAGTGATTTCAAATCAAGGGATATTGTATTAAAAAGAAAGGCTCAGAATCAAACAGAACTTTAATATTTTGGTCCTCCGTGGTTGGGAAAATGGTGGTATTAATAGAACTAGGATGTCGGCAGGATAAGCTGTTTTCATGTATAGGATTACTTTGGTTTTGGACCTTGTTGAATTTGAGGTGAGAGCAAGACATCTAAGTAGAAACTAGTAGATATTTGCAGTGTGGATCTGGTCTTGGGAGGGAGGTCAAGGCTAGACATAGATACTTTGGTGATATTGTTGAAAGTATAACAGAAGAGGTCTTCAAATAAAAGAGCATAGCGATTGAGAACTAAATTGAAAACATACCCATATTTGATACTAAGGAAAGATTTTTAAAAATATTTTTTCTTAAAATCTTTGCTTTAGCATTTGTTTATTATTTTGTTTCGACTTAAAAATGCTTTCTCTCTCAAAGCGATGAAGAAACCACAATGAAGAAATGTGCTTAAGCTGTATATGTTCCCAGAGTATATTTACTAAAAGCGTGTGTTTTCACCTTTTTAGAGCTGTATTATAAAGCGATACTGTGAGAAAAGATTTGTGTCCAAATACCTTGCAACAATTGGAATCGACTATGGAGTCACAAAGTAAGTATATTATTTCTTTAGACTTCTAAATTACGTAGTAGTTCAGAACGCTTCCAGAATTATCTATCTTGAAATAGAGATTCTGAAGATAAATTGGGAAAGAATAGTAATAAGAGATCCTCACAGATATGTAGAGATCATGTCATTCATTCATCACTGAGCCTGTTCTTTTCACCATGCCTTGTGTTTGGTCTGCAACGATGAGCATGTCAACCCAAAGCCTCACTGGCAGGTGTCACTTTTCAGGAAATGTTTCTATAGAAGGAGGTCCTATTAGCAGATGTGTTTTTAGAACATTTTGAAATATGCTCTCTAAAAAGTTTAAATATTACATGGAAAATTTTCTATCAGAGGACTTTATTAGTTTATGATGTTTATAGCCTGTTGGATTCTAGCAGAAATGATCTTGGAAGAGTGAAATTGAATATAATTGGGGATTTATTTGGAGATAAATCAAGGATAGGTCAAGCTTGGGCAGATAGGGTTACATTACAGGAAATAATACTGCCAAAGAGTAGAACAGAGGTAGACAGCACACTCCCTACAGGCGAGTCTCAGGTGCTCACTCTTCTGGCCCAGTCTGTCCCTCCCTTTCTCTCTTGTTACATTCCTTTACACTCTTTACTCTCCATCCACACTGAACTGCCATCATACTTTCCTGTCTCTGTGCCATTATTCATTCTGTCCACCTGACATGGCCTTTTCCCTCATCTCCTTAATCCATCAATCTTTCTTCAAGCTGTAAAATGCTGCTGTTTCCCCGTAAGGCCTTCTGAACACTTCCTTTATCAGCCAGGACCCTTTGGTTGCAAATGAAAGATACATTGAAATTCCCTGCTATTTGTAGTACTTATCATAAATTGCCTTGTTATTTTTATTATTTGTATATATTTAATGTCTCTTGCTAGATTATAAGCTCCATGAAGAAGGGCCTATTGTTATAAATTATTTCAAGTGCCTGGCATGGTGTGCGTACATAGTAGATACTCAATAAATACTTCTTGTTAGGTAAGATAAATATATCTAAAAAGGAAGTCTGCAAGATTAGAATATGAGAGCAACATTTAAGAAGGTTGACGGTAGTGGTGGGGTGTATCTGTACTTCAGGTCACATGATGTCATCAGTGATATGGTAGAATATTCTTAAGGCAGTTTTGTTCTGAATCATATAAATAGCTAATTTATTCATCTAAGAAATGAGAATCATCATATTATGCCACAGAACTGTGGTTTGTTTTTTCAACAGACTATTCTGTTTCTGGCTGAATTTTTTTTTTGGAAAAGATAGTTGTCCCATGGTGAGTCTGGAGGATATAAATGACAGAAATCCAACTCAAACCGATTCAAGCAAAAAAAAAAAAAAAAGGGGACATTAATCAATTTATGTAATGCAATTACGAAGATGTAGCTGAGCCTCAGAGATGGCTTGAACCAGGGACAGAATATTACCAGATCATTTCACTACCTCTCTCTCTCTACCTTTTGGCTTTCTCTACACAGCTGCCAGCAGCTCTCAGGCTCACACTTGTAAATTTCACTTCCAGAGAGGGACCACAATTAGTATTTGAAGTTTGAAAATCCCAGAGAAGGTTTCGGTGGTTAGGTGGAGACAGGCGCCTTTCTCCAACTCAGTTAGCTGTGGCCAGCAGAGGGGAATCACTAACAAGGTGGCAGAGCCCATTTGAACCACAACGGGAGAAGAAAGAGGGGGTACTCCTTTGGCCCATCAAAATAGTAGCTGCCCATTCCATCCTTCCTGTTTTCAATATGGTGAAGCTCAAATTTTAGTACACTTAAGAATTACTTGTAGTGTCAAAATGCAGATTCCTAGGACCCACCCCCTTTGATTCCTACTGCTGGTCTGAGGTGGGGCACCGGAATCTGCATTTCTAACAGTCCCCCTCCCCATCACGCAGGTGGTCTTCAGGCTGCAGCTCAGGAAGGCACGGCCTCGAGGAGATGAATTGTCATTTTTCTTGATGTAATTTTCTCTGGCTTCTGAATTAAATGGACCTCTTTTTGAGTTTCAGTGTGTGAGCACATTTGTGTTACTTCCTGATTTCATAGTCTTCAGTTCCATCCCTTAGATGCTATCTCTTTAAGGTAAAATTTTCTAATATAAATTCTTATGTCAGATCTTCTCCAGATGCTCTCAAACTCTGTTGTTATTTTGTTTTGTTTTGCTGTTTCTCACGGTCTTATAAGGCGGATCCTGCTTCCACAAATGTGCATCTTAGACATGTGAACTATGGTAGAGAATTTAGCCGTGAAGAAATCATGATAAGAATATTAGTGGTGGTTAGTTTGGTTTACATATACAAGTAATATAAAACAGCTGTGGGAATTATGGTTTCAGAACTGAAAGTGGATGTTATAAATTTGGACCGAGAATAACAATAGTACAGAAACCAGAAGATAGCATAGGGACAATGAGAGCGAGTGCTGATGCCCTCATCTTCCACAGGAGGGAGTCATATCAATGCTGTCTAAAACTGAAATATGTTACTTAAAAAAAACTTTATTAACTTAATTTATTAACTTAATTTATTTATTAACTTATTGTTAATAATCTCTATTAACCTCAGAGGAATGTTTTAGGAAATGACATTTCTGTAGTAAGGACACATTTATATCCAAAGGTCAATAATTTCTCCCAGTTCATTTCAGTGTCTTCTTTGTTGTTAAATTCCATAAAATGTAAATTTTATGCTTTTATGCTTTTATTTTTAAATAGGGTAATCCCATTTTTATTGAAATACTTGTTTGTTAGTTTTAATCTATGCATAGAAGAAAGTCTGCAGTGATGTTCATCTATATTGATGAAAATTTTTCTGGGTGATAGGATTTGGGATACCTTTTAAACTTTCATCTGTGTATTTTTCTTTAATGTTTGAATTATTTATGATGTTTTATTCATTCATTTTTCAGGAGTGATTTTTCATTAAAAAAAGACTAGAAACAATATGCTATGGTGTTAACAGTAGTTAATTCTAATATCAATGGGTTTTTTTTTTTTTTTTTTTCAAATTTCTGAAACAAATTGACTAATGCTAATACTCAAATGAAGATCACAAGAAAATTAGCAGACGTTGTTAATAATATACATCTTTGTTGTTGTTCTACATGATAACCAAGCATAACTAGTAATAATTAAGATATCTTACTAAGGGAAATAAAACATTGTTTTCCTTCATCTCACTCCTACTTGTCTCAAATCAGTTTTTCTTAGTATCATAGTAATAGCCACCATTCGTTAATGAAGGGGTGTAGACTGAACGTGTTGAGGTAAATTGAAGGTAAATGAATGTGCTCATTCCGAGTGGATTCAGTGTTGTTAAGGAGGCAGGGTTCTCTGCCAAGTTTCTGGCTTCTGTTGTAAAGATTATCTGGAATCAAGAAGTGGCACTAAGAGGCCTCTTTTAAATTTCATATACATACCCTTTTGATATTTATAAGTGACATAAATGATATTAATGTGAATACAGAAACCATGACCTTTGGGATTTTTTCCATTCAAACACTTCAGGGTACAAGTCAGAGACAGAGAAATCAAAGTTAACATCTTTGATATGGCTGGACATCCCTTCTTCTATGAGGTAAGAAAGCCTTTTTTGAGAAAACCTATATCCAGTATTGTCAGTCGTTTAGGGAAAGATCCTGAATTATCTGAAACAACCAATATTCAAATCATATATAAAAATAAATAAATGTATTTTTGGTTATTGTACTTTTTAGTAATTTATTTTTCTAAAATTTCTACTCAGCCTTAACTTGAATGGGTAGGGGTGGAAAGGCAGAGTTTTTTTTGAGGTGTCTGGCCAGAGTAGAGTGGTTATTGTCTCGTGAAGCTGCCCCTCTCCTGGTCCTTTGTCTCAAGAGAGTAAGCTGCTGTTTGGCTTTTATTTGTCTGAACACATGGGCATTTCCAAGTTGTACTTACTCAGCTCCAAGTCTTGGACATATGAGGTAAAAGAAAGCCCAGGAAACTTACCTGGTGTCTGTTGTTCCTCAGGTTCTGAGGTTCCTAGCTTGTCTACCTTCTCTCCACTTTCCAGAGTCATCTTATGTATGTTTTCTATATAATGTGCAGAATTTTACTTGTACTTAGCAGGAAGAATAGGGAAAGTACATCGGTTTCATCTTCCCAGAGGAAACGTGGCTTCCAACGGCTGTGTAATCTTCCCTCTTATGAATGTACCCAAATATTTAGGTAAAATAAATTTCTTTTAAATGTGAAGCCTTACGGTGAGTTAAATGAACTTCATAAGTATAGAATATCGTTGGTGAAAAAAGCATGGAGGTTCTAGGTGACCACAAGTTTGACATACATTCTAACTGTCAGAAATGTTAACGTCAATCTTTGATTATGCCAAATCATGTAAATAGAGAGTTAGAAGATGCCTGAGAATTAATGTGGTCTAGACCCCTGCCTATTTTAGGATTTCTTTCTGCAGCCATTCTTGACCGATGGCCATCATTCATTCACCAGATGCCAGTATGCCAGTTTCTATAATGGACACTTGAAATACAGAGATCTGTTCTCATGGGACGTAAATATGTCAGAGAAGACACATGTTAAAGAAATGACAGAATGCTTGGGAGTACTTAAAACCCAGACCTAGCTTATCTGAGAGGTCAGGAATACTGTTAAAGAAAGCAACATTTACACTGAGTGTTGATGGATAAGCAAGAGTTATGTAGGTTTGTGGGAATCGGGACAATATAATACACAGGACAGTTTTAAGTAGTACTGACTGTAAGTTTTTGGAGAATGTGAATACCTCTAATAATGGGGTCTCACTGCTCCACAAGTCAGTACTTTACAGAGTTAAAAACTCTAGATTAACAACTTCTCCCTTATGATGGCTGCCTTTCTGTGACTTTTGCCACTGATTTGGCTTTGTTTTTGATGCAACAGAGACTGAATCTGTTCTTCTACCAGAGATCTTTCTAATATTTGTTAATCTGCTCCTTTCCATTTTTTATCAGCATCCACTGTGGATGAGCTCTAGTTAGATGATGGGGAGCTGAGAACTTAACACGATTTTTCCAGAGATTGTCTAACTAGTGAAAAACACTGAGTCTTCTGTTACTTTCCATCATTAGACACTAGACTCTTATTAATGCAACCTGAAATTGCAATAGCTTTTTTTCCCAGCAGCTCATAAAAAATAGAAGTATAATTAATAAAAGCTCCTTGAAATCATTACTTCCAAAGTACCTTTCTTCTGAAATAGCCTTGATCCCTCCTTTTTTTTTTTTTTTTTTTGGTCAAAGATTTGCTATCTGTAGCTCAAACCTTCCTTTTGACAAGACCAAAGCCATCATCATCTTTCTAAGCTCCCAAGTTGACCAAGTGTATCCCTTTGCTCAGCACAGACCTCATGAAGCACTCACAGCCATTCTCACGATCCCTGGCTTCCTCAAATTCTTGTTGCCCGCCCTGCATCGAAACTGCCACTGTCACCAGTCCTCTTGCCCGCTTCATTCAAAGGACTTGCTGAGAAAGGATAGTCTGCCTCGTACATGAGACAGCAGTCTCAGCGGAAGTGTCGAAGAGAGGACTGCTGAGGGAATGGTGGAGTGTCCCTTTCCACCAGGCTCTCTCCACTGGTGCGCATCTGGGGTTTGTCGGTATGTGTTCGAGGGTCTATAGAAACTCTCGGAGGCCTGAATGATAGTAAACTAACCATTTTTCCTAACCTACAGGCTAGAAAGTTTGCCATCTCTCTTTAAGAATTAAATAATCCCAGTTCCCTTAGCTTCCTATTTAATTAAACTTTGGATGAAGCAAGTCTTCTAACATTAGAAAGCTGTTTGGGGAGACAAAATAATAGAGTTGTAGGTGGTTATCGAGACATCTACTTTCATTTTACAGGTGGGGAAACTAAGGCTTGAACTAATAAAATCACTTATTTGAGATTGCATATATATAACCTGTCGCTGATCCCAGACTTGAACTTGAGTCCTTTGACAGAGAAATCCATTGAGCTTGCTTAAGTCTTTTTTTCTACATACACATTTCCCTCTGGATAACGTGATATGTATTTTTGAAATTCTTTTCCCCATTTGGCTTCTATTTCTGTTCTCTACCATAACACATTTAGCCATTTGATTAAACAGATAGGTCTTCGATGTTTATACCTTCTAGGCCCAGTGGGCGACACAGGCATGGGTGGGTGCCTCAAGATGCATGCCTTCCCATTGCTGACAGTCTAGTGGGGAAGGCAGCTGGCTGTACTGCCAGCTGCAAAACTGGACAGGGAGTGACAGGAGCTCTATTAGGAGTACAAGATGCTGTGGTATTCCGAGGGTGTAGAGATTGCATTCTGTTTGTCAGGGGTAGGGAGTTAGATGACGAGGACCAGGGCAGAACAAAAAACCGCATGAAAGATATAGTGTTACAGCTAGACCTTGAGAGATTGATTGAAGATAACGGTCTCTGTTTCCAAATGGAGTTAGGAAAACATAGGGCAGGGTTGGGGAATAAGAGATTACCCAGTTTGAAGGACATGGGGAAAGAGGAGGATGAGACTAAGAAGTTGGTGGAGGACTGATCAGAAACTTTTAAGATCAATTTATTTAAAGAGTTTGAACTTTGGGAAGTTGGCCTGGGGAAGCAATAAAGACTTTTGAACTGGGGCTTTGAAAAGATAAATAGGCAGAGTGTATAATGTTGCTAGGGAGATAGAAGACTTGCAGTAGTTCAGAAGTGTTAGCAATGAAAGTGGACAGGAAGTGAAGGTGCAAGAAGTGTGATAGAGGGGGCTTCACAAGCAAAGGGGGAAGAAAGCAGCAAAGGCTAACACCAGGCTTGCAACCCAAACGACGGAGACTGGTGTGCTGCTTTCATCACTAGACGTTTAAGAGAAGGAAGAGTTTAGGGAGGAATAAGAGGGTTTCCTGTTGTACGTGTTGAACTTGAGATTCCAATAGGACGTTCAGCGGGAAGAGTCTAGAGCTAATTGGAAATGCAGGTCTGGAGGTGGAGATGAAAGGGTGGTTGATTTTGCTCAGTCGAGGTGGGGGGTGACGGGGGGGAGGGAAGAAGAGTGCCCAGACAGGATCTGCGGGATTATGGTGGCAGGCTGGAGTGGGAGCAGTGGAGAGGAGAGGAGGGGACGGTGGAAGAGAGATCAGCTGAGAACCTGCGGTATGTGGTGTGTGGGAGCCAAAGGAGTAAGAGTTTCAGGAAAGAAGAGAGAGAGCCCTGTTTTTTACTGCTGCAGGAGGGCTAACGACCATGAACACCGAGGGGTAGAAGACTCCCGGTCTTCACTTAACATTCTTTCTGACTTTGTTGGTTTTAGTTTTAGGGATAGCTGCTTATGTTTCTGCAAAATAACAGGTCCTTACATCTGGTCCAGGTATCTATGCTTAGAAAACTATAGACACTTTATACCTGATGTGTATAAGATGTCTTTATTTTACTACATATCCAGCCTGAGTCTAAATACACACACTGGAATTTTTTTGAAAAGAATGTATAATACATGGCCTCTGTTACTGATACCCCCAAATCTGTCAGTGATGCTGCTTACCCATTCAACCTTAGTGTGCTCTGTACTTCATGCTGCTTCTTCCCAGAATTACAGATATGCCCCAGAGGTGAGTTGCCATTTCTAATGAAAACATCAAAGAAGGACGATTCAGAATGAATGCAAGGAAGGAAGGGAGAGGTGCTAATACATTGTTTTTCCAGGTACCACGAAGGTGCTTCGCCTTCATTCTCTCATTTAATCTTCACAATAACCCTGTGGAATATGTAGTATTCTCCCCATTTTACCGATGAGGAAACAGACACAGAGAGGTTAAGTGACTCGCCAAGATCACACAGCTAGTGGCGTATAACCAGATCTACCTCCAGAGGCCTGTGCTCTTTTCCACTACGCTACATAGCGACGGCTTTTGGATTTGGAGTCTGATGTTGGTGCACAGACAGGACCCAGCAGTTCTAGGAAGCTCTCCCTGGCATCCTGGGGAAGAGCCAGCTTTGGAATGTGGTCTGTAAATTGCTCCGTACGCTATTGCCGATATTTGTGTCATTTTTACCTTACGTTCTTTTTAATGTGTCGCCTCACCGTCAAAAGTTCATCCCATGAAGAACTTTATATAATATGCGTTCTTTAAAGATCTACTAACAATTCAAGATCGACTGCCTCCGGGGTGGAGCTGGAGGTGAGAAGGGCAGGAAGCTGTTGTTTCCATTCTGTCTTTCAATACCAACACATTTTTTTTTGTCATGTTTACTTTGTTTATAAAAAGTCCCCCCAAACCACCAGATATTGAGATACACCAGCAAATTACTGTGAAAAACACAAAAGTTTGCTGAGTTAATGACTGTGGGATGTGTTGTTATTAGATTACAAACTCCCCAGGCTTGCTATCTCAGATGTTGTGCCTCTGTTCTTTTTATGCGAAGGTTTCGTAATGAGGTTTTACAAGGACACACAAGGTGTGATGCTGGTCTTATGATGTTGGGCAGAAAGACCTCCTTTGATTGCCCTTGATGCATGGCTGGCAGAAATGAAGCAAGACCTTGGACCTCACGGAAACATGGAAAATATTATATTTGTAGTGTGTGCCAACAAGGTAACTTGCTTTGGAAATGGCATGCTCAACTTTCTAGATGATTTTATGGGAAGAGTGTGGCTCTGAGTTTGGGGAAACAAATTAAAAGAAAAATTCCTTATTTGGTAATAGCGAAATCAACAGCTTTTGAAATCATATGCCCCTAAGAAAAGAAAACTTGATATATCAGGATTTTTATCCATTTTCGTTTCTGGTGCCACACTTGGGACTGTATTGCTGACCGAACAGGAGAGGTGAATCCTAATTATCATACTCTGACCTGCTGGAGGAAGGACAATTATTAGGTGAAAATGTCTACTATAGAAAGAGATGAAAAGCAGACCATAGCCCCTTGAGTGTGGCAGATATTCATTGTGAAACCAACTTTGTCACAGAGGTGAATAGTAGCAGTTTTCTCAAGGGATGAAGTGGAGTGTGGTAAGAGGCACTTGTTGCCACAGAAAATCAATCCACGTTCAATTATTAGTAATTCTTTGTCCTTTTGGTCCTGGTAATTTTATGTGCTAGTGCTGGGGTTCATTAGAATAGTATTTGCCTAAGTAAAAGATTGACAAAGAATTCCTTGGGACCCTGTTGGAATCTTCTCTACCCCTCAATTTACTGTTTCAGATTGACTGTACCAAGCACCGCTGTGTCGATGAAAGTGAAGGGCGTCTTTGGGCCGGAAAGCAAAGGGTTCCTGTACTTTGAAACTTCAGCACAAACTGGGGAAGGAATTAATGAAATGTTCCAGGTAACCTAGCATTTTGTTGTTTTAGAGTTTGTGTCAAGGCTGCCCACCAAATATTAGTTTAAATTTCAAGAAGCTGGAAAGTAATAGGAATTTCTCATTAGATTAAACTCTTTCTTTTCAGAAGCTGGTGTGAAAGAAAGAGAAAGATATGATATGAGTGTGTGTGTATGTGTGGTACCTGTCTGCTGTCTGTTTTAGATGAGACCTGGCCAATCATCAGAATTACCTGGAGAAATTCTTCAAAATACAGATTGTGGGTTCCAGACCTACTGGAAGCTTAATGTTGTGATGGAGCCTGGAATCATATTTTGGAAAAACTCTCTAGGTGCTTCCAATGACTATCAAATTTAACAGTGGTTATTATACACGTACTTATAAGTGGGACAAAATTTCTTCAAAACTACCCTTGATAACATTTGTATGCATAATCAAATGGAAGCATTACTTTGGCAGAATTGCCTTGCTGTAGCTAATATAATCGTGTATTGTAGCCCATGGGGGTACAATTAGAGAATAGGAGACTATCATTGCAGAATCTAGCCACACATAAAAATTAGGTCTCACCAGTTTAGTAGGCAATAGAAGGATGTACTCACATTGCAACATGAATAGATGGTCACTTTTTTAGAACTTAACTAATCTTGAATAATTTTGAGGAGAGGAAGCCATTTAAACAATAAGTTATAAAGTCAAGTCATTTTAATTATAGGTACATTTGGAAGTAAGGGGTGTCATGAATAATGCATTTTTTTCTTATGAATATGTCAGATATTTTGGGAATTTTTAGCATTTTCAAATAATGTAGCTATACTATAAAGAGTTGTTCTTAATTATTGAGTGGGATTTTATTGAATCTTTTATGCTGAATTTCCTTCTCACAAGCTGTCACCCCACCTGTCAGAAGACAGGCTTCATCCTTGGCTGACAGTCTAAGTTGGGCATCAGTAGCTTCTATTTCAAGACCAAGTAAGGTTGATACAGGTTTGCCATGTTTGTATTCTTTTGAGTACATAGATCTATGTGAGTTTGTACCTATGTACGGGCAATAATGATACTTCACCATTTGAATGGTATTTACTGTTCTGGAGGAGTTTATCTCATTTGAGACTCTTAATAGTGGCAGGCATTATCCTCGTTTCAGATACGAGGACACCTAAGAGTAGTGGGGTTTATTCAAGAGTTGTAAATAATAACCGTAACAGGTTAAATCAACACTGTCAAGATGTTAGTCTATTTTCTTTTGGCCTCTTATTGTGTCTGTGATGAGATGTTAGCTGTCATTCTCACTCTTATATTCCTTTGTATATAATGTGTCTTTTTTTTCCTTCCAGCTACTTTCAAGAGTTTTCTCTTTCTCTTTCTTTGGTTTCCAGGAATTGTGCTATGTCCCTAGATGTGGTTTCTCTTATAGTTATCCTGCTTAGGGTTTGTTGAGTTTCACAGATTGGTGGGCATGTGTTTTTCATCAAATTTGGGGAATGAATATTATATTTTTAATTCAGTAATTTTCAGTTATAGAATTTGCATTTGTTCATTTTGTCCTCAGCTCTTGGATGAGTTCTTTATCTGTTACTCATTGAGAATATATTTTCTTTTAGTTCGTGGATCATATTTTTTTTTTACCTCTTCAACATAATTGGCTTTTTTATGAATTTTAAGAGTTATTGGACCACACTGAAATTCTTGAAGTTGATGCGTAAAGGAATCTATATTTTCACCAAATCAGTTCTTCTCTGGGGTGTGTTTCCTTTTTGCAGACCTTTTACTCATCCATAGTTGATTTATGTGAAAACGTGTGGGAAACGTCCTGTCGCAAACAGCAGCGCTGGTTTCACCAAAGAACAAGCCGACGCCAATCCGCCGAATTCGAAATAGCAAAGACAGTTGGGACATGCTGGGAGTCAAACCCGGGGCCTCACGGTAAGCCGTGCTCTAGGGGTCCGCGCTGAGTCTGTTACAGAGGAAGACGCAGCCGTCAAATATGATTGGCTGAAGCATGAACTGTGTGGAAATAGGGTAGATTACTTAACAGTGCTCTTTGCTGATCTTTGGTGTTTAGTTAATGTCAGTTGCCCTGACGCGGGAACTCTGTGGTGTGCATACATGAATACTTTCTGAAATGATATGCTCTGTTTTGTTGAATAAGAGCCCTGAAGCTAATGGAACCTTCAAAAAATACCTTACAGAAGAGAATTCTTAAGTCATAGAAGTGTAGAGGAGGAAAGAATGCTAGTAATCAGCTTGTTAATTTTATAGGTGGAAAAACTGGGACTCAGTCAAACTCAAGACATTAGCAACCTCAGGAGTTAGCTGTAGAATTGTTCTTGACCCAATTCCACTGCTATCTGCCTGTTCCTCTGTCTTTATGTCTCTCTCAAAAATCCTGTTAGTTCTTCCTCTGTGTGTACTTACATTAAATTCTTTTATTTTAGCCAAAAGAATTATTTGGGAGAAAAAGAAATGCAATCACTATTCTTTGTTGCTTGTGCAAGAATAAATCATTGCTCAGTATAGTTAGATACCTTTTATTACAGTTTTATTGAAATATAATTGACATACAGCTCTGTACAAGTTTAAGGTGTACAACCTAATGTTTTGATTTACATACATTGTGAAACGGTTACCACAAATTTAGTTACTATCCATCATCTCATAGAGAAGAAAAGTTTTGACCTTGTGATGAGAACTCTTAACTACTGTTACTTTGCATATTATCATTTATAAGAGTTCTTAGATCTTTTTATTTTGCACCATAGCTTTCCTCTTCATGTTTCTCCCTTTCTACTTTTTCACCTTGATTCCCACAAAAGAAAAAGTACATCTGGAATTTACCTTGTCAGCAGAACAGCATTAAGCATCTCTTCTCCATTTCGGTCTCATAGCATCTCTTTAAGTCAAGAAGGAAAGAGGGAAGGGGAAGAGGAAGACAGTTTTGGTCACCCTTGACCGGCCAGGCATGACTGAGGATACTTTAAACAGATGAGGAAATGAAGATGACCTCACATGTATAGCACAAGGTTCATTGGTGTCTTTTCAATGTCCTTTTTGACTTCCATGGTCTCATTCTAAATTCTTCCATTTCATCTACATGGGATACTGGCTCTAAAACTAAGAAACTATCACTGTACTTATTAATTAACTTAGAAGAATATTTATTAAGGAGAAGGAAACTTTCATTCCTTATTTATTCACTGTAGCTAATTGGAATCACCAAATTTACAGACCTCCATAATCCATACTCTTAAGCAGTATGAACATGTATTTTTCTTACCTTTTTTTCCTCTGGTCTATCTAACTTATTTTGTATGGCATTGAGCACATTTGGGCATAACCTAAAAACATTTTTTTTTAAGTTATAGAGAGTTTTAATGTTTGTTTAGTGCTAACTATGTTTACTATTCTTGAACTTTAAGAAAATCTTCATCTTCAGTAGAATTAGTATTTTTCTGACACACTTGACTCAGTCTTGTTTCTCCAGAAATTTCCTTTGAAAGTCTCTCCTGCTACCCAGAATTCTTAGTGCAGAGGAACAAGCCTCACTACTAACCCCTACAGACATGTTCCCTCAGGAAATGGCAACTAGAGGGACCCTACCCAAGACTCCCTCACGGAGAAGGGAGAGGATGCTGTACCTGCCTCAAAGACAGAGTCTTTGAGGGAGAATGTAATTCTTGTTAGCTAATCCCAAATTTATCTATGTAGAAAAGCTACATGCAAGATTAAAACAAAATTCAGAAGGACTCTTCTAAGAGCAGAGAACAGACAAAGCCTTAGAATGTATGCTTAAGACCTGGAGAATTATTAACATGGTCCTATGACTTCAGTCTCTCCAAGTTGACACATAAGACTTTCTGTCACACCCAAGACATCAGATACCACCTCCCTAATCTGGAGAGCCAAACTAGAAATTGTTCCGATGAAAAATAAAGGAGAGAAGCTAGGGAATTTGGGAAAGTACCACATCCAGGCTTACAGGATAACTGGAACCCTGAATTATGAAGAATGGTGGAAAGTAAAACCATCTGGTAGAGACAGAGCCAGACTCTGACCAGGGGAGTGGTTGGGTCTTTAGAAGCCTCGCAGGCACCTGAAGATGATAAAGAACAGAGTCAAGTGGTCCCTAGGCCCCTCCCCAACCAGTCCCTGCTTGCTGAGATGCTTAGAAGGTCTTTGGAGAAATGCTCATTGTTAGTCATTTCCTCTCTGGATAATATTCTCTCTTGATTTTTTTGGTCTCAGGGAGCTCAGTGTATGTAACTCTCGGGTACCTCTTTCCATGTCCCTTTTTTGGTCATTGGTGTCACCATCTTCCGGGGCCTCACATTCCCCGTGACCCTGGAATTCATGTCAGCTCTTTTTCTTATATCTTATCCACCTGTATAGCTAGCTCATTATCTGCTTCTGCCAATTCTTTCTTTATAGTAAATCTTTTATCTTCCCTTCCACAAAGCTATAATCTAAACTTATATAGTCATGCTTGGGTTATGGTGACAACCTTCTACCCGCCTCCTAACTTAAAGACACATCTTTCCTAGCACCATTTTGTCATGAAACGCCTACTATTGTTATTGTTTATCAAATCCAATATGTATGTTGTTTTGCCTTTATGGCCTTTAACTTACTGACCCCGGCTCCGTGGCCTACTTTGTTTCTCTGTGCTTCCCTGCAGTTTCCTAGTTGAGCTACATGCCTCGTCCATGCTGTTCCTAGCCTCTGCCGCTTCTCTCCAGACACTCTGTCTTTCCCAGTCCTGTGTTAATCCCCGAGCCCCACCTTGCATAACCCTGCCCCATACCCTCGCTGCTTCCGTCAGCAAAGTTTGCTGAGAGTCTGCTAGGTGCCAAGTACTGTCTCTATCACCAGATCATTCTTTTACCACGTGTTTTCTTAGCATTTATATACTCGATTGCATTGTATTTTTTCTACTCATATGTTACATACTATTTATTTGTTTATTGTTTATTTCCTAGTCCTGTAGTCCCACCCTTGGAAAGGGTAGTAATTATTGGGGATACGCTTACTGTGAGAGCTATTAGGTTACGCAAACAGCTAAATGCAGCGCGCGTGCGCGTGCGCGGGGCCGGCCCTGTTCCTGACGTCCAGCTTTGCTGCCCTCCGTAGGGATGAAGTCAACAAAGCGTACCGGAAACTCGCGGTGCTGCTTCACCCTGACAAATGTGTAGCGCCCGGCAGTGAGGATGCCTTCAAAGCAGTCGTGAATGCCCGGACAGCCCTCCTGAAAACCATCAAGTAGGAAATAGAAGAAGACAAGCGTGGCCTCAAGTACACACAGACTTTCCCTAAGTATAAAAGCAGCCACACATGGATTTTTTTTTTCCTCCACAAAATTCTATTGCTCTTTTCACTCGCGGGTTGTTATTGGAAATCGGTAATTCAGGTGCCTTACTTCTCCATTCGTATGTAAAGTTGAAAAGAACCAAGCATCGCATACACTGCAGTTCATTTCATATTTCCAAATTGAATTTTTTTTTTTTTGATTCATTCGTAAGCTCCTTTAGGCACTTCATTCAGGGAAGTCCATTAGATTTCTAGAGCGAGGAAAGGACAAGAAGACTCTTTCACTTTGTCTTTTTCTTCCTTTTTTTTTTTTTTTTTTAATATCATCAGAAAAGAAAATGACAAACACAGAGCAACATACAAACCCCGGAAAGTTTGTGTGACCTCACAAGCAAATCGCTCCTTTTAGAATGAGTTCCAGTGGGTGGTATATTTTAACCATCAGTCTAGAATTAAATTTAATGAACTCTTAGTAGCCCTTTGGAAATTTGTGCCGCAAGCCAATACAGTTCTGAAATAAGCAGCTCTTTATGACGTTCACTCTGTGGCCTTCTCCAACCACCAGGGGTTGGGACAAGCCAGGGCTAAGAGAGTGAAGGCAATGGCAGCCAGAACTTCTGGGTGCACTGGCTGCTGTTAGTCCTGCCGCTGGATCTGAGGCCTTTCTCTGGCTGTGGAAATGGTGTGCTGGTTGCTGTAGGGAGCGTCATCACCTAGGAATCAAGAATCAGACCAAGAAAGAGTGGTGGCAGGTCACGCTAGATTGTGCACACATCCCCAGTTACGCACGGTCAGCCCGGCTGAGGCACGTTTGATGCCCTAGGAGAGCCTCCATGTGAGACTTACGCATTTTCTTATTTCTGCATCATTTACCACAGACGGATGGGAAAGACCAGGGTGCTTTTCCAACAAGTCTGGCCTCCTCTTTGCTTCTTCATCAGGTCGGTTCCCTCTTTTTTCTCTTTTCTTCTCTCCCTTCCTTGTTTTTATTTTTTATACACCACATCTGCATCCTTTCTCTCTTCTTGAAACCCTGGTTTCTAGCCACTGCCTTCTCAGTCCTCCCTTACAAGCCTTGACCTGCACCTGGTTGACCAGAAACAAGAAAGGATCCTTGAGGTAGTGATGGAGGGCGAGGTCTTAAAACCTATGTGGAGGAATCTGTAACTTTGCTTGTGTTCTAAATTTCTGAATAGTAATATTTTTAAACTACATTTTATGAAAATTAATTTCACATAAAAAATACGTCCTCTCGCCATAGTCTCCTCCTCAGGCTCTAAGGGATGGATGAAGAACAAATGTTAGGACTTGGCCTTTCTTTCAGAGCTTGTAGGAACCGTTCTTACTGCGTGACTCGTTACATCATCACTCGTTATGGGACCCATAGTTTTCGCGGTGACCACTCTGCACCGATGGGGGCTTTAAAAGTACATAAAACATCAACTGTCTGTGAGTTTTAAACAGCTATCCCACATTGATCGCCTATTAGCACACCTATCACCTAAGAAAAACAGCCACTTTTATTTAATTTAAGTCCACTGCAGTCTTCTGGATTCTCGCCCTTTCCAAAGCAGCTTCACTTTGTGTGGCTGCACTTGGGCTGCGCTGAGCCCGTTGTCAGGAAACCAGAGCATTGTTTTCTAATATGAGTTTTCATCTTAGTGATATTGAAAATGTTCTTTTTTATGAATCGAGATCTCAGATACGATTTCTTATGGGGTTTTCTTCTGGCCTTTTCATTTTAACTAGCTCCTGGGACTGCAGAACTCCAACCCAAAGTTCTTCTGTATCTAAATTTTGCTCGAGGCATTCATCATGGCTATAGTGATTAACCTGTTCTTGCAACAGAATTTAGGAGTCACGCGAATGAGGGATTGTGCAAATTGACATGACAGCTCCTGAGAATGAGGCCCTGTGTAAAAGCTGGTGCCAGTTTTCATCACTGTTATTAAACACTAGTTTGGTCACCTCATCAGCTACATTGTGCATATGAACAATAATAGCAAAGATAGTTCTTCAGTTTTTTCATTCATATCTTTACATAATCAGTGACTTATGAAAGGTAAGCCCGATCTTGATTCTTAGGTCTGGGGACTCCGTTCCAGCACCTTCATTATTAATATTAAGGATGGCCATTTGCTATTTTATGTAAAAGAAAGAAAAGAAGAAAGTTAAGCTTCAGAGTCCTAGAATTTTCTGATTTCCATAACTTGAGTAGAACAAAAGATAATGAAGAATGACCTGCAATGAAAGTTTTTTAGTACTAACTTCATACAAAACTTTACAGACTTATGCATATTAATTTATTGGTACAAATATGTACTTTGTAGTTTCAACCTCATTAAAGTTATTCAGCCAGTTAGTATTTCAAAATATATCAGTGAGAGTAACTAGCAGAATAATTTCAATGGCTAAAAAAAAATTATAGAGACTCTTGTATTTCAAAAAAGAAAAAAAAGTTTGAACTGCTATTATTCAAGAAAAAGCCATTTTTTCCGCATCTGAGTCATCAAGAACATGAACACTTTTAAAACTTGTTAGAAATCTCTGGAGGCATTTAAAATCAATCATCAACCTACCTAAGTACTTTAATTAAAATACACCCTCCTTTTGTTCCTGTTTTCTTTCGCGCCTCCTTTTCAGTTGATATTCTCACCTGTCAACATTTCTTTTACTTCATAATTGTCATTTTGTTTCTTTTACATAAATGTGTCCTCGGTTTTGTTTACCTGTTAACTTAAAAGTCCAGATTCAGGGGTATTGTGCTGCTACCCCAGATAAATTACTCTAATTCTATAGACTGCACATATGTTCTCACATTTTACCTGAAGAAACTTACTCTCATATATTCTCTGGTAACTATTTCTTTATATCCATAAACTAGTACCTAATTCACCGTTAGTTACATGAGCCATAGGTAAGGCAGCTAAATGTCTGAAAGCCAGAGTAAGTTTGCAGCAGCAGTAATGACATAGCTGTTCCTCACTCAGTTTAGAGGGGGAGAGAGGATTTCAGTTTCAGGTTAGAAAGGGGGCGCCATATGTACATTGCCCTTGACAGTGACAGTGCCTTTCTTAGTAATTTCAGTAGGCACTGGACTATCACTCCCTTCTCCACTGCACTCCAACTAAATGACTCCGCCAGCATTTTGGGAAAACTTTTGAAAATAAATTTGGCTGCAAAATACAGCTAACCACCTTCCTTTGCAAGTTTTGCAAAGTGAAGGAAGGTTTATACTTCTCGTGATTGATGGTATTTAGCACAATTCTAGGGCAGTTAATACTGTTTGTACATTATTTTTTCCATTAAACGTCTCTAGAGAAAACAAAAGCTTAAACCCGTGATGTGGCTACATCAGATTGTGTCTAACAAGCCGTGCAATATTAAGTGGTTCAATAAAGCCCAGTGGGTGAAACAGCTTGTGGAAAGTTGGGCAGTTTGGGTTAGCTTCCTGCATTGACAGCTCACAGGGGCCTTGGTCCTTTCAACTGTGAGTGTAGTCTCTAAAGAAATCTTTGCTCTTACGAGGTAAATTCATGTGTTTGCTTTCTGTTGAAATAACTGAAAATGTTAAATCTAACAGTTGTTTATGTCTTGTATAGAGAGTGTAATATGTATTTAAGTTGTGTATTTTTATAAAGTAAAGCCAAATATTAAACACTAGTCTGTGGGTTGTACTTCCTGTTGAGACACTGGTCTGTAATGTAAAACACATTAGTCTAGAAAGAGTTAGTTCCTCACCAACTGAGACCTTAGATAAACATCTGGCTTTAGTTTCCAGTTGGTAACACGGAGGAAATTTTTATTCATCAGTTCATCAGGCTAGTCTAACCTTATAAAGTTGTGATGAAAGTGTTTTGATCTCTTAAAGAAAGATACTAATATTATGTTTGCCTTTTCAATTCAGATGAAACTGTTATCTCATTTTAATAATACAGATCTTAAAATTTCAGTTAACCAGTCTTTGGACAACAAGAATCCTTAAGTAACAGATGGTGTGAGCCCAGAATTTGAAAGTGGAAGCCTTGTAGGGCCAGCCCACAGAAGACAGTCTATCTCCACAGGCTTCAAACAGGAAGCTTTAGTTTGCATTATGAATGACGTTTGTTCTCATCTGAGAATGTCTATTTTGGAGAAGCTGATCTACCTTCTTCGTACTGCTAATATGTTCTAAAAAGGAAGCTGCCAAATCTCCTGTGATCCACCCTTCCTCCTGGCCATAGCTTGGTCCATGAAATGGGAATGTCGCCCACCCTGAACCAGTTGGTGTTCCTCCCTGGGATCTTTCCATCTGAATCTATAAAAACAAAATTCCTCTCAGTAGAGGGATAGGAGTAGTCTGCTGATGCTGGCAACCCTGATTACGACCGTATGGAAAAAAATTTGAGAGAAAGAAGCAGACGTTCAGAAAGAGAGTTCCTGATGGCTAAGACCTTTTTCCTAGTCCCCGAGGTCCCCTGAACCGGTGTTCTTCAAGCCTCTCAGCACTCAGACTCCTTCCAGCAGATCTCCACTCCGTTTCCGCTCAAGTTGGTGGGAGTTTGTTTTCTGTTACTTGCAGCTAAAAGAATATGAGAAATAATAGACACCAGGAATGTAAGCAGGGATGAGAAAGCTGTGGTCTGTAGACTGGTAATATATTTAATAGATATATTATAAGTGTTTATATTTTCAAATACGCCACATACTTACTTGCTGTTTCTCAACTAGAGTCTGGCTACGTTTTAAAACAATAAAAATCACTTGTAAACTAAAAAGAAATATGAAATTTATTCTTTTTTTAGGGTCAATTCAAAATGCAAAATTTTATCTAGCTTTTTAGTTCCATTTGATCGTTGCCTATCAGGGGCACTTCTAATTTCTTAATTTCTAATCAAATCTTTTTGTTAAAACAGTAATCAATCATATATTTATTGAGCACCTGCTATGTGTTAGGCCCTCTTGTAGGCACTTGGGGATATAGCAGAGCTCAGAACCAACAAAAATTCCCGCTGTGTGAAGCTCATATTCTAGTGTCATTATTTTTATTTTTTAATTTGTGAAGTTATAATGTTCTTTTTTTACTATAGATTTATCCCCCTATGTTTCTGTCTGAAGAGGCACATTTGTATTTTTGACTACTCTTCAAGATACACAATTGTTACAATTAACACTGATTACTACTATATACAGAAGATCATGTAGGGTTGTTAAAATGCTGTATTAATTTTTTTTTGAGAACTTATACAAATCTCTTTTTCATGTTGACTTGAAGGATATAGTTCTGACTTTAGGCATTTATTTATGTTTTTAAAATTTATAATTAAAATATTCTTCCAAAAGCAGTTAAGGTTATATTTATTTAGAGGAAAATTCTAGAATCAGTCATTGTTTTAATTAAATCAGTATTGTGACCTGTGATACCACTCGGTTAAAAGTCTGATCAGTTGACTGTTCTAAAGGATGCTATGACTTTAGGAAAATTATCCCAAAACAGTTAATTGTTGGTGATAATTATAAACTCAGCAGATACAGTACATGAAAGCATTTGTACTAGGAAAGAGAAAGTTAAAAAGCCTCCTATAATTGAGAAAAATTAAGATGAGAATGCCTGCATGCCTCATCAGTGTGTGAACATTCTGCTGGTTTCAGAGTATGAGAGAAAACAAAAGGTTAGTAAAATCAATACTAAAGAAAGGAGGCATCCATTTATGATCAAAACACTTAACAAAGTCGGTATAGAAAGTAAGTACCTTAACATAATAAAGGCCACATATGGCAAGCCCTCGGCCAACATTATACTTAATGATGAAAAACTAAAAACCTTCCCTCTAAGATCAGGAACAAGACAAGGCTGTCCACTATCGCCACTCTTATTCACTACAGCATTGGAGGTCCTAGCAAGAGCAGTCAGGCAAGAGAAAGATATAAAAGGCATCCAAATAGGAAATGAAGAAGTCAAACTGCACTAGATGTGGATGACGTGATTCTCTGTATAGAAAACCCTAGAGATTCCAGAGAACACTACTAGAAACAATAAGCAAATACAGTAAAGTCTCTGGATACAAAAACCATTGTTCAAAAATCCTATACTCTAATAATGAAGCATCAGAAAAAGAAGTGGAAAAAATTATTGCAATGAAAAGAATAAAATACCTAGGAATAAATTGAACAAAACATGTGAAGGACCTATATAATGAAAACTATAAGACCCTATTAAAAGAAATCAAAGAAGATACAAAGAAATGGAAAGATAGTCCATGTTCTTGGATTGGAAGAATCAACATAGTTAAAATGACCTTATTACCTAAAGCATTATACAGATTTAATGCAATCCCATCAAAATCCCATGGCATTTTTAAAAGAAAAATAGAACAAAATCACAGATTTGTAATGGAAGCACAAAGACCTGAATTGCCAAAGCATCCTGAGAAAAAAGAACGAGGCTGGAGGCATCACTCTGCCCAACTTCAAATTATACTACAAAGCAACAATAATCAAAATGGCATGGTATTGGCAGCAAAACAGACACACAGACCAGTGGAATAGAATCGAGAGTCCAGAAGTAAACCCATATTTATATGGGCAAATAATTTTTGACAAAAAGCCAAAAACATACAGTGGAGAAAGGAAAGCCTCTTCAATAAATGGTGCTGGGAAAACTGGAAAGCCACCTGCAAAAGAATGAAACTAGACTTTGTCTATCACCACACACCAAAATTAACTCAAAATGGATTAAGGACCTGAATATAAGACCTAACAATAAAATGCATAGAAGAAAACATAGGAACTAAACTCAAGGACCTTGGACTTAAAGAGGATTTTATGAATTTGACCTCAAAGGCAAGGGAAGTAAAAGCTAAAATAAATGAATGGGACTACATCAAACTAAAAAGCTTCTGCTCAGCAAAAGAAATCATCAACAAGGTAAAGAGACAACCATGTAAATGGGAAAATATATTTGCAAGCAACGCCTCTGATAAGGGCCTAATATCCAAAATACAAAGAACTCATACAACTCAATAAACAACAACAAAAACAAACAATCCAATCAAAAAATGGGCAGAGGACCTGAACAGACACTTCTCCCTAGAGGACATACAAATGGCCAACAAATATATGAAAAGATGCTCAACATCAGTAGCTATTAGGGAAATGCAAATCAAAACCACAATGAGATCCATCTCACACCTGTTAAATAGCTATAATCAACAGACAAGTAATAAAAATGTTGGAGAGGATGTGGAGAAAAAGGAACCTCATACACTGCTGGTGGGAGCAAATTGGTACAGCCACTATGGAAAACAGTATGGAGTTCTCAAAAAACTAAGAATTGATCTACCATATGATCCAGTAATCCTTCTACTGCGTATTTACTACCATATCTGAAAAGATATTTATTTGCACACCGATATTTCACAGCAGCACTATTCACAGTGGTCAGGACATGGAAGCAACCGAAGTGTCCCATGATAGATGACTGGCTAAAGAAGCTGTGGTACATATATACAATGGAATATTAGCCATAAGAAGAGATGAAATACTGCCATTTGCGACAACTGGATGGACCTCGAGATAATCACACTAAGTGAAATAAGCCAGACTGAAAAAGTTGAAAATCACATGGTATCACTTATATGTTGGATATAAATCTAAAAGCAACAAATGAACAAGACAGACCAGAGACTCAGGAACATGGACAATGGACTAGTACTTACCAGAGAGTATGAGGTGAGTAAGGAGGGAAGAGGTAGACGGGGTAAAGGGGGTCAAATATAGGGGGCTGGGGGAGGGTGAAGTGGGCAAAGGGGATCAAATATATGGTAGCTGAAGGAAACTGGACTTTGGGTGGTAAACACACAATATATAGATCTATATATAGAATATATAGATGTCAAATTATAATGTACACCTGAAAATTATATAATTGTATTAACCAATATTACCCCAATAAACTAAAAAAGAAAAGAAAAGAAAAGCTCATTTACAATTGCATCAAAAAAGAACAAAATACCTAGGAATAAATTTAACCAAAGAGATAAAAGACTATACACTGAGAACTGTAAGACACTGATGAAAGAAACGAAGAAGACACAAATAAATGGAAAGGTTCTGTTCTCATGGATTGGAAGAATTAATAGTGTTATGTCAATACTACCCATGCAATCTACAGATTCAGTTAATCCCTGTTAAAAAATGCCAATGGCATATTTCACAGAGCTAGAACAAATCTAAAATGTGTATGAACTACAAAAGATCCCAAATAGCCAAAGCAATCTCAAGAAAGAACAAAACTAAGGGTTCATGTTCCCTGGTTTCAAACTATACTACAAATCTATAGTAATCAAAAACAGTATGGTATTGGCACAAAAAACAGACACTCAGACCAATGGAATGGAACTGAGAGCCCAGAAATAAACCCACACATATATGAACAATTAATATATGATAAAGAAGTCAAGAAAGTACAATGGAAGAAGGGCTGACTCTTCGATAAATGATGCTGGGAAAATGGGACAGTCACATGCAAAAGAATGAAACTGTACCACTAATGCTACATATACAAATTTAGTCAAAATGAATTAAAGATTTGACTGTAAGACCTGAAACCGTAACATTCCTAGAAGAAAACAGGAGCAGTAAGCTCCTTGACCTCAGTCTTAGCGATGGTTTTGTGAAATCATTAAATGAAAGGGAAACAAAAGCAAAAATAAATGAGACTACATCAAACTAAAAAGCTTCCAAACAGTGAAGGAAAAGATCATTAAAAAGAAAAGGCAACCAACTGAATGGAGAAGATATTTGCAATCATACATCCGATTAGGGGTTAATATCCAAAATATATAAAGAATTCATACAACTCAACAAAAAACAACCCGATTAAAAAATGGACAGAGGATCTGAATAGGCGTTTTTCCAATGAAGACATATAGATGCCCAATAGGCACATGAAAAGATGTTCAATATCACTATTAGGGAAATGCAAATCAAAACCATGAGATATCACCTCTCACCTGTTTAGAATGGCTAATTCAAAAAGACAACAGGTATTGGAATGATGTGTACTGTTGGGACTGTAAAAGGTGCAGCTACTATGGAAAACAGTATGAAGATTCCTCAAAAATCAAGAATAGAACTCCATCTGATCCAGCTATTTCGCTTGTGGGTATTTGTTCACAGAATATAAAAACACTAATTTGAAAAAAATATATATTCCTATGTTCGTTGCAGCATTACTTACAATAGCTAAGATATGGAAACAATGAATGGATAAAGAAGATGTGATTGGTAGATGATAGATAGACAGACAGACAGACAGAAACACAATGGAATACTACTCGGCTATGAAAAAGAATCAAATCTTGCCATTTGCAACAACATGGATGGACCTTGATGGTATAATGCTATGTGAAATCAGTCAGAATGAAAAATAAATATCAAATGATTTAACTTATATAGAATCTAAAAAAAAAAAAAAACAGACACATGAACAAACTAAACTAAAACCAAACTCATAGATACATGGAACAGTATTAACCAGAGGGAAAGGTTGGGTTGGGGGTGGGCAAAAATGGGGAAGGGGGTCAATGTATGGTGAGGATAGTAACTAGGTATTTGAGATTGATCACTTCGTACTGTATACAGATGGTGAATTATAATGTTGTGTACCTGAAACTTAAAAAAAAAAAAAGGGACAAATTTGGAAAGTAATTTCTTTCTCCTCACCCCATCAAACACCTAGTTTCTCAAGCCCGCTGCTGCTGTAGAAAAATGTTTAAATTCCTATCATTTATTGAGCACTTACCGTAGACTAAGTACATTCTCAGCAATTTAAAAGCTTTTTATTTATCTCACGATCATCCATTAGGATAAATATTTTATCCCCATATTATAGATAAGGAAATGTGCTCAAGAGGTTATGTTAATTATCTAATTCCACACTAGTGTTGCCTAATAGTCACCAAAAGATGTGTCCACCTGGAACCTCAGAATATGACCTTATTTGGCATAGGATCTTTTCAGATGTAATTAGAGCAGAAAGATCTTGAGATGAGATCATTCTGCAGTAGGCGGGTCCTAACTCCAATGCCAAGTCCGGAGAAGGACTTTCTTTGTGTTCTCAGTACCTAATACAAGCCTAGTAAGAACTTGATAGATGAATGAAAATGAATGATCTGTCGATGAACTGTGAAGTAGATTGTAGATCCTTTTCAACCAATTATGAAAAAAGTCACAGAATACAACTGAATGTTGGTAAAAGGGTCCTGAGAGTAAGAAATTAAGAAAAGTATGAGTGCCCTTAGCACCCAAATATGTCACTCTAACCCGTCAAATCTTGGTGTAATTTTTTGTCGAAATTTGTCCAGTATTTCCCTGGTTATAGAAGTTTCTCAGAAGAATTTCAACAAGTCACTTCACTTAGAATCAGGCCTGGCCTTTGACGGACACCAGCGCCAGTGCTGCTGATGACCCGTCCATAGCTGCTCCTCCCCCTCCCCCCTTGCCGGTGGAGTCTTGCTGTCTAGGTGACCCTCTCCTGTGTGTTCATTGGCAAATCATGAGTGAGTGAAGACGTCCACAGGGGTACCAGGTCTGTTGCCAGGGATTGTTTTGGAAGCGGGCATATGTCCCGATTTTGGGCCCAAAATACCTGACGGGCATTCTTCTGGGGGCGCTTCTGGGAAAGAGTTTTGTTCTTCAAAAAGTGAGGCATGGAAGGAAGCTGTTCCTTTCTGCGGGACAGTGCTGTATCTACACGTGACTCTGGATTGTGGCGCCACCGTGTAGCATGGGGAGAGTTAGCCTGTGATGGCAACCTGATACCCTAAGGCTGGCGGGGCAGAAGATGGAAAGTAGCATGGACCTGAAAGCTTGAGCCGCTGGATGACTAACCCTATACCTGTGGGGCAGAGGTCCTGTCCAATGACTCGTTGTAGAGGTAACACATTTTCTCTGCTGTTTAAGCCATTTTGAGTTGAGTTTGGGGTTACTTAAGACACAAATCATCCCAATTGCCAAAAACATCTCTGGCCCCACCCAGGAGAGTTGCCTGAAACTCCACCATTTGCAATTTATTAAAGAAAAGTTCTGTGTTAAAGTATGAGTTTTACCCTTGAGAATGATAAATCACTGAACTTTTAACACCTTAGAATTTGTTCATTTTTTCCCTAAGCATTCCTTCATCAATCAGGTGCCTTTTCTATGCCAGTCACTCTACTGCACTCTGGGATCACAAATGATGAGCAGTGAGTATCAATTTATAACTAAGATTTAAATCTTTTATGTCATTCTCTCTGAAGTTACTCAAATGTAATTATTTCCACTTAAAAGCATATTTGAACTTACACTTGAGTTTTTTTTAAAATCCCACTTATAGCTACATTAATGCAAAATTGTGAAGAAGATGGACATTCTCCAGCTCCATCCAGATTCACGTACGTGACTCACAAACTTTTATCCAGAGACGCAAAGAAACAAAGACCCTTCACCTGCCTGACAAAAGGGATAAGAGAAGGGGATGCAGGCCGAGTGGATGAGGGAGACGGGAGACGTGCTCACTGCCCTGAGGAGTGAGCAAGACTTCGGCAGCACGAGAAAGAAAGAGCAGAGGGCTCCCAGCCAGCAGAAAGACTGACTCAACGCTAGCAGTTGCTAAAAATAGCAGAGCAGGGTTATGCGCTTTCCTGTCCAAACAGATTTGAAGCTGGCAGGTGGTGTGGACTCTCTGGGGCTGTCTGTGAATGGAAAGGTTAGAGCCACTCAACCAGGGAGCCTCATATTGGAAGTCTGATCCTTGCTCAGCTGCGAGTGAAGTCTTTGCTTTGCGTGTGCAGGGAGGGTGCATGTAAAGCCAGAGACGGCCTAGGAGGGAGAATGGGTGAGAGAATTGCTAAAACCCACTTGAACCCATTTTACTGAGATGATTTTTAAGAAGGGGGGGAAAAATGTTAAAATCTGAAAAAAAATTTTTTTAGAAGGACCAAGTTCTCATCTGGTTTTGAAAAAGCTTAGCGTGTATTCTGCTGAAGACAATGCTTTGAGAAAGGTGCCTGGCTGTGCCTGGGACCCCGCCCGTAGCACAGCAAGGTCAGAAAAGAGATGGCGAAGCGAAGCGGGAAGCTAATTTATTCCCACCCCTTGTTGAGCAGTAAACAGCATCTTTTTAAAGAACAGAGAGAGAGAAAACAATGCCATGAGTTATCTAATAGTTACAAAAATTACTAGCTGAAAAGCGCATGAGTGTGCTCAACCCAAAACTTGAGTGTGTGTCTAACTTGAGTGTGAGTCGGCATGTCATCTCATGTGCCAGACCCGAGGACTTTATGGAATGAACCCTAGACTGTTACTCAATTTTGGACCACCGTCTCTGGGTAGTTATTGTTTTGTGTTTTCTTGCTAGTTTTCTCTTGACAGTCTCTTCTTTTTTTCCAAGCCATCTTTCATCCCAAATCAATCCTCGAGAGGATGTAGGTGATCAGGCCATATTATTTGGTCAAATGAATTGTCAACACTGTGAAGCATAAAGTCGTTTTAGCTCGGCATTCAAGGCCTTCTGTGGTCCTGCCTCTTCTGCCTGGCTGTGACTTCCTTTTCTATACCTTTCCACCATCCATCTTCATTCTTCACCCCCATGTCCTCCTGGGACTTTACTGCCTCCAGGTCTTTGCTCACATTGTTCCTTCTTCCCTGAGGGGTCTTTTCCTCATCTCTTGGCAAATATTCTCTCCTCTTTCTTCTCAAGTGCACCCTTCTGCACACAGTCTTTTCTGGTCCTCGACCTTGAAGTAAACGTTAGGGTTGCTGTTTAGGAAACTTCGGACGCTTGACTCAGAAGGAAAGAGGCGCATAGGAGGCAGCTGGAGGGGATGACGAGTCTAACGGGGTTGTCGTTTGTGACTTAAGATGGGAGAAGCTTTACTTGTTAGAGGAAGTGCCAGGGAAGAAGGGGAAGGACAGGGAGGGGAGCAGGGGCTGGGCTCCAGGGCTGGGGGAGGGCCAGCCCTGCGCGGGAGATGGTCCCCTCTATTTCCGTTGTGCTTTCTGGATCATTTCTGTTCTGATATGATTGGGGGTGCGGGGCAGGGGAGGAAAGCCACCCTGAATACAAAGTACCTTCTTCCCTTACCTGCTCAGTGAAATCTGAAACGCCATCATCCTTAGTGCTTTTAGTGCTTTGACTCATGGCTTTGACAATGGAGCAAAAGGTGTGCGGAGCGTGCATGTGTGTGCTGTGTGCATGCACGTGTGTGGAGCGTGCATGTGTGTGCTGTGTGCATGCATGCGTGTGTGGAGATCACTGTTAGAGGAGACCCTCTGCCCTCCTCGCCCTTCTGTTTGGACAGAGGCCCCTTGAGCGCTCTCCTGGCCTTGCTAACTTCCTGCTGGTGAAATGGGGAACAAGAACTGAGCCCCATCTGCTTGGCCCTCTCTTTTCACATTTGTTGGCTGGTGAGAAGATGGGGTGCATTTTGTTCTCTCTCCTCCATATTCCCCAGGACAGGCTCTATCTACCCTTTAGGAAGACTGTGGTTTCACCCCACGTGGCCTGGGACGGGGTTCAAGTTCGAGTGAAGCATTATCCCAAACTGTGGTCACACACCTGAGCCCCAGCTTTCAGCTCAACTTCTTTCTCTAACGAGGCCCATCTGCACACCCATCTGCCTGAAGCGTGGGCTCACTTCCTAAGGGTCCAGAAGCGGGAGCGGGCAGAGGCAGAATTAGTGACGTCCCAAGACCTTAGAGCAACGTTCAAAGCACTCTACTCCCGGCGAATCACTGGGATCTGGTGTTGACACCCTGTTTTGAGGAGAGGGGGAAGAACGGAGGAGAGAAGGGGAGAGGCCTGGATACTGGGATACTGGATACTGTATCTGCCCTACAAGACCAAGGTGGGCAGATAAACCTCGGCTTCGCAAACCTGGGCCTCACGCTATCTGACTTGGTAGTTCTAACTGCCAGAGCTCGTCCTCAGTGTCTCTCATTTTAAGATAGGCACATGTGTCAGCAGAAGGTAAATCGGGCTGCACGAGTCCTCCCGGCCAGCGACAGGCCTCCCCTCGGTGTTGCCCTGTTGTGGATCTGCTGTTCTGTCCTCCCCCCTCTGCCCTTTCTGCCTCCCAGGCTGTAGAGGATGACCCTGGATTTGAACAGACCTGCCCTAAGGCAAAGGCCGGGCCTCCCTGTTAATGCTCACTCCTGCTTTGTTCTCCCCTGACCAACCTCCTGGGATCCAGTGCTACCTTGACCTCTATCCAAGCAGAAGGGTGAGCTGTCTGACTCTCATTTCTCCAGCAATGTGGCTGGGGGCTCAGGTTGCATGGTGTCTGGTATCAGGCCCTGGGTGTACACTTGGGCAGCACCCTTCACCTATGGAACCTGAGGCGAGTTAGGAACCTAGCCTCAGTTTTCTCATCTGTAAAATAGACATAATGATTATATTTTTACCATAGGACAGTTGTGAAGATTAAATAAGTGAGTTGGGACCCAACCGAGCTATCCTGGATGCTATATCCAGGATGCTAATGATTTCAGAATCAAAACTGTAGACATTTTTGAGGCAATGAAACAGTCTGAACGTGCTTCCCAGAGACAGTTTGAATGGCAGTGAAAAGGGGGTTTGGAGAAGAGTCTTGGAGTGAATCCTGTGAACCTCAGGCAAAAACTCTTGTGCTGGCTTCATGTCTTCCTCTTGTTCCCAGCCAGCCTTGGTGGACAAAGCGAGGGTCCTGTTGATGAGGATTGGGAAGCATGGAAGTGGTGGGGAGGGAACCAGGAGGGAATGTTCCTTCTACAGCTTACTCTTGCATGAGAAGATTTCTAGGGCATCTTTCCTCTCAAAAAAGCACCTTTTTTGGACTTTTAAGATGCATTACAACTCCTGTGTTTAACCTGATAGTGCCATGTAGTGCACCATTGAGCTTAGAAACTTCTGGGAAAAATATATAGAGGAGGAATTAACACAGGTCCTTGCTCAAATCAGCTCCGCCTGGAAGCACGTCAGGAACCCACTGTGACAGGCGGAACAGCGCCCCTCCAAATTGTCATCACCTTGTCCTCCAGAAACTGAATATGTTGCCTTATGTGCCACAAGGGATTTTGCAAATTTGATTAAGGACCTTGAGATGGAGAGATTATCCATGTGGGTCCAATCTAATCACATAGGTCCTTAAAACTGGAAACTTTTGCTGGCTGTGATCAGAGGGAGAATGGCCACAGAGATGTAACATTGCTCGTTTTGAAGGTGGAGCAAGTGGGTCACGAACCAAGGGATGTGGGGTTGGCCTCTAGAAGCTGGAAAAGGTAAGGAAATAGATTCTCCCCAAGAATCTTCAAAAAAGAATGAAGCCTTGCCAATGCTGTGATGTTAGCCCAATTAGACCCATTCTGGATTTCTGATCTCCAGAACTTTGAGATGATACATTGGTACTATTTGGACACTGTTTGTGGTAATCTGTCATGGCAGCAATTATAAAGAATACACCTTCTGTGGGCCAACTGGCACCAAGCACAGGTGAATCAGCAGTTAAAACAAGGTTTTTCCTCCAGTGGAACTCACGTTCTATGGGGGAGAAACAAGATTTATAAACAAATAATTACAAACTGTCATCGGGGGTGGCCTAGAACACACTGTCCACTTTCAAGGGACTCATCCAGAGCAGGAGACGGACTAGCAGGCTGTCATCACAGCAGGTTCCCAAGAGGCCGCCCCTGCTTGGATCTCAGAGAAGACCTCACAGAGCAGGTGGCATGGGCAGGGGGACTTTGAGGATGAGTCGTATTTCGTCAGGTGGATGAAGAGGGACAGGAGACCTGGCTGGAGGGAACAGTGATGAGGCCCTGAAGAGCATGCTCAGAACTGTGAGAAGCTTGGCGCGGACCGGGGCATCTCCAGTGTTCCTGTGGACGTGGAGAAGGGGCCCTCCAGGAGGTCTGGAGGTGTGATCCACAGAGATTGCCACGGTGTCTCCACTCTCCTGCAGTCTTACCTGGCCCTTAAAACAGAAATGTGTGCATTCCACTCCACAGTCACTCCCCTATGGTTTCATGATAAAAATAGCCATTGGTGACTTAACAGTTCAGTCACTCAACCTGCCTCCACGCTGGGGAAAGAACCACGTCAAGTGACACTGATGCCGGCAATAACTGCAAGGTAGGTTCTGTGGGTTTTGCCTCCTGCTGACACGTCTTGGGGTCCCCTGGGGGTATGTGATTCGTGGCTGGAGAACAGGGTCCAACAGATTTGTTTTTTTAATTCAACAAGGTTTTTTGAGCATCTCTCAAGGGCTGGCATTTTAGGTACAAAGGTGAATCAAGGTCTTGACACTGGGCTCAAAGACCAGTGAGGAGGGTGACAGCCATGTAAAATCACAGCAAATCGTAGCAAGTGGTAAATATGGGTGTAGAAATGAGCTAGGGGACCCTGCCTTAGGTCGATATGCCTGTCATAACAAATTACCACAAACTGTGGGGCCGGCAGCAGTGGGAATGCATGCCCTCACAGTCCTGGAGACCTGAAGGCTGGAATCAAGGTGGTCAGCGGGGCCGCACTCCCTCTGGAGTCCCAGAGGAGAATCCGTCCTGGCCTCTTCCAGCTTTTGGTGGCCGTAGGTGTCCCCTTGCTTGCGGCCACACCCTTCCAACCTTTGCCTCCATCTTTGCCTCACCAACTCCTCTGGACCTGTTAATCCTAAAGATGCCTCTCCTTGGATTGAGGGCCGCCCAGGTAATCCAGAATGATCTCATCTCAAAATCCATAACTTAATTACATCTGCAAAGAGCCTTTTTCCAATAAAATCGCCTTCACAGTTTCCAGTGATTTGGACGTGGACATATCTTTTGGGGGGGCCACCATTCCACCCTCTACAGATCTCTAAGTGAAAAAAAAAAAAAACGATTACTGTTCCTTGAGGACAACTTCAAAGGGACGGTGACATCTGAGCACTTCACAGGTATTATTTAATCCCCCAGCATGTGGGGAGGGGGCATTCCTCTTACCCTGGGGCAGGGACAGCTAGTGACCAGATTTTTTTTTAAAGATAGGGACAAGTGGAAGAGCGTCAGAGACTGGGTGGGGGCAGGAGAGGAGGGGCCGGGTCCGGGTAATTCCTGGTTCCTGGTGAGGGGCGGTGGTGAGGGGCAGCTCTGGGCTGGAAGACTGTTTTCCTCTGCGTCGAGGGTCTAGCACCTGCCCTCCAGCCAGGACCCCCAACTCCCCGGCCCCCTGGGGTCTCTCAGCCTCACTCTTCTGGGTATTGGTGACTTTCCTGGTGACTTTCCGCGAGTGAGAGAGACCTTGGAGATGAAGGCTCCCGTCTCCTCCCAGCCTGGGCCTTTTCTAGCATCTCTTGTTGTTCTAAGATCTTGTTCTGTTCCTTTTCTCCCCAGCAGGCCAGGGAGAGGCTTGTTAGCACACATTTCTATGGTGCGTCTTCCCGGAGGGGCCCTGGCTGAGCGCCTTTGGAAACGTGACATTTCCGCAGAGGCCTCAGGGTTATGCAGCACTCACACGTTGCTTCATGCTCCCTGGGCATGTGTCTTCCTCTCCCCAAATGTGACCTGTCTGGGCTGACACTTCCCTATATGGGCCGGAGCAGAATGATGTTTCGAGTCTCTTCGAACTCTGACATCCAGGGAGCCATGATTCTCCAGGCTTCCTCTGGCTACAAAGGAGGCATCGAGCCTGAGATCACAGTGCCCCCCGGTTAGAGAAGCAGTAACTGACCAGAGGAAGCTTCCTGAGGGTTTCTGCTTGAGCTGGGCTTGTAGGTGGTCAGACCATCTGGAATCTGCCCGCCTTCTGCCCCTTCTTAGCCCTGGGGTCGGAGCAAGTTACCTCATGTCTCAGTTTTGGATTTTACCTGTAACATGGGGACATGAGCAGTATTTACCTCACAGAACTAAAGGGGAAAACAGAACCTACAGTGCCTGGAAGGCAGGCTGCCACAGGAAGTGGGCACTGTCTGTCCCACCCATCGGGAGGCACAGACCCAGTGTGTGAAAACTGACACGTGGTAGTGTTTAATTGATGTTATTCCAATGGCAGGTTGTGTTGTAGCCAGTCTGTTTCAAACACTGGGCTGAAGGGATCAGGGGACCTGGTCCAGCCCTGGAGGAGAATGGCTCGAGGAGGGGACAGACCCAGAACCCTCGCCCTCCCCTGCCTCTCCCCTCCCCCCAGCTGGGGTCTTCCCTGTGCTCTCTCAGCTCTGCCTGAGAGGCCTCGAACAGTGCCTGAGGCCAGTGAGCAGGGCAGGTGGCTGTGCAGGTGGGCAGAACAGCCAGACCCGGGAGGAGGGGAGGCAGAGCCAGACCTGCAAGGGCAGGGCAGTGTGGCTGTGCTGTGTGTGCGCACACTCACACTCAACACACATGCTCGCACAGCACACGTGCTTATTCCCATGCAGGGCTCTCATACACACTGCACACATGCTCAATCACACAGATCACACACTCACATGTACTCTCTCTCACAGCATACTCATAACGATCACAAACTCACACACACAGATGCTCACACGCTTACGCACACAGGGGCCCAACGAGTGACGGAGACAGAGGCAGAATCAGGAAGCCACCAACATGAGGCAAAACGCCAAGAGACTCAGAGAGAGAGACAAAGCAGTTGCAGACAGCCTGACGCCATCCGAGAGGAAAATGGTGATGGAATCAAAATAGGTTTGCAGATGTAATCACGGAGAGGGCCCAAGGGAGATGGCACCCCAGCCTGGCCTTGTGCAGGTCACTCTGGAACAGAAGTGGCCAGAGCTTCTCGGGGCCCCCGTGTGAGATGGATGGTCACCCCCACTTACTCCGTGGAGATTTGCCAACCATTTTGGTTCCCACTAATCTTTTCTTCCTCTGAAGGACCCTATCTAAGGGTTAGTGCCACATCACACCACACGGACGCGGAGGTTTGAGAGGGTGAATAATTTGTCTGAGGACCCACAGAATATCAAGGCCAGAGCACAAGGCTGAGATCTTCAACTGGTGGAGGCCAGCTCTCTCTACGGTACCACATGCTTCTCTCCTCCAGGGGACATTGAGTCAAACCTTTGAGCCAGGTGGAGTTGATGAGGGCTCTGGGCCCAGTACAGGATATTTGCGTGTTGCGTGCCACATCCTCTGGGCTCACCTATCTACCCCATCTTGGCTGCAGGCACACCCTGGAGGCAGCCTGCCTCTCTGCACGGAATGTCTGTTGTCCCCCCCCCCCACTCCCACCCCGTGCCCACCGCTCTGCCTCCCAAGTCCGGCACACACCTGAAGTGTTAGGGAGTGAACCCCGCCCCCCACTGGTGACCCTTAACCAAGCAGGTGGATAAACACTCCCCTCTTCTAGCTTCAGTGGAAAAGTCTAAGGTGCCTTCTGCACAGCTCCTCAGAGGGGCCTGGAGGGGTGGCGCCTCATGCCCACAGCAGTGACTGCTCTGTCATGTACCTCGCATTTACCTGTTTTCCCGCCTGCTTTCCCCAGGAATCACTTGCCCAATTAAACCACCTGCACTTGGGTCCCCGTCTCAGGCTCTGCTCTCAGCTAAGGCCCCAACAGGGCTCTCGCGGGGCCCAGCACAGGGGAGCTATGCCCTTTTCTCCTCCCACTCTTTCCCCAGGACACCAAGGTTCTGCTCTCATCTATTGTTTGCTGGATTCAGGAGCCGCCACATTTCCCCCGGGGACCAAACCACTCTTGTTTATCCAATAACAGTTAATTCTCAGCAAGCATCTCTAGTCTCAAACTATACAAACAAAAGATGCCTTCAGCAAAGAGGTATCCTACCCAAGCAGATCCCAGGATAGGGTGGGGAGCAGGATGCCCTCCCAGCTTCTACCCAAGTCCATGGTTCTGTCTTCACTTTAGGACACGGGTCATAGGCAAGTCACCCACGGAGCCATTCATGGTCTTGGCTCCTGTGGGTTCATGCATCTGTCTTAAAGATAGATAGATTACTGTGTCTTTTAAAAACAAAAGCAATGCATGCTAGTCGTGCGGATTACATCAAAATGTATAGTTTGGAAACCGAAGGTACCTCCCACCCTTTTCACTCAAGTGTGGTTATTTTTAATTGTCTCTGGACCAGGACATTTTCAGCATCGATCAGTAAGGTGTGTTGGGCCCCTTGGGGGCAGCCAGTGCACTTATGCAGTGTCATTTCTTCTTAGGGAAATTATCCATTCATTTGGTGGCTGTGTGGAGTACCTGTGAGGTGCCAGGTACTAGAGAAGCAGCTGTGAGTGAGACAGGTGAGGCTCCTGTGCCTGGCTGCCCGCACCTGACTAGTTGCATTTTCCCTGATCTCTCTGGGCAGGACCTGGAGCAGCTCTCTTGCTCTGGAATATTAACCCAGTAGCCTCTGGCTCCCAGGCAGGCCCAGTGAGGTTTGCAGCTGTCCCTTGGGACTTCCTGCATCCACAGGGAAGGGCCACACCCCTAACCCAGAGTGAAGAGCAGGGATGGGGATGTGCTGTGGTGCTTTCCTGCTGCTGAGACTTTGTTAGGAGGTTCCAGCCGCCTGATCAGATCCCTCTCTCCGGTCCTGAAAGGCCACCTGTGCACAGCTGAGAATCTATCTCGTCAGTCGACCTGGTGCCCTGGCAGAGCTGGCTGGCGTCCTGAGGGCAGGGGTTGGATGGCTCCTCTGCTCTTCCTTGATGCCTGGCCAGGCTGGGTATCCACTGTGTGCCCTCAGCTCATGTCTACCGAACAAGTATCTGCAGCGAAGAGGAGGATTGTGGCAGGGCAGAGCATGGAACAGTGAGGGCAGCAGTCGAGAAAGGAAGGGCAGGAGATTGGGGTTTTTACCAGGGGTACCTCTTTGTGGAACCCTCTCCTTCATGGGGTGGGGAGCAGGGGGAGGTAGACCCAGCAGGGAACCCACAGGGCCCAGGAGCTGGGCATGGCCTTGTCAACTAGGGAGCCCCACAGGAGAACTCTGAGGGTTGGTACGTGTGCAGGAAAGGGGCAGGGGCACAGAGGGTACAAGGTGTGCCAAAGCAGGCCCAAACAGCATGTAGCAGCCTTTTTCCTTTTATTAACACATGCTCCTTTGTTAAACGTAAAAATCGTGCCTCCTTTAACATGTAACAATCAAAATAAATGTGTGGGCTCCAAACAAATTAAAGTAATGGGAAAAGTGCTGCTTTATTCAGATTACCCTCTTCCTAGATCGGATGTTACATCCCATACCTTTGGAATCAATACCCTGATGAGTTTGGGTTGAGGTTGGGAGCTTCTCAGAATGATAGAAACAGCTGTGATAGGATCAATTCTCTAATGAACCTATTCCCTGAGGGATGAGAGCTGACACCTGAGGTTCTGCAAAGGGCACTCATGGATGACGCTCAGGAGCTCCAGGAGGCATCTCCGTCCAGAGCCTGGATAGTTGAGTTTCTCTCCTCTTTGACCCTTGTTCCTGCTCTACCCAGGGGATGTTGCTAGCTGTCTTCAGCAATCCCTTCCCCCTCCCACATGCTTTTGTTCCGAATTAACCCATCTCCTTCCTCTCCCTTCATCTAAATTCCTAAAGCTCATTGTTGATCGTGGCAAGATATTCCGTCGAATCCAGGGAAAGCAATGTATACTAAGGTGTAAGAGACTGATAGGCTTAACTATCTGAAGGTGCATTTGAGTTTTGAAGGCGAGCTTGTAAATTCAAGCACATCTCAACAGGTGGGATGTGCACGGGAGATCTGTTTGAAGCCCGGTCTCCTCGAGTTCCACGTGCCCACTGGGCCACTCCTACCCTCGTGCTGCGGGTCCTTGTGCAGAAACCGCAGGACCCGCGCTCGGCGTTTGGGCTGCCAGGGTGGGCGGGGACACAGGCCCCGGGCGCCCCGCTGGGGAGCGGTCCCGAAACCTCAGCCCCCGCCTTCCCGCGCCCGGAAGGAAGCCGCACTGGAGGAGGGGGCGACCGAGGTGCCCGAGTGCGCCTCACCTGCGGGAGGGCAGGTCCCGGTCTTTTATCCTCCGAGAGAGGGCCTGCTGGGGGGGGGGGAAAGGCGCTGACTCCCCCATTCTTCCTGCCCGCCGCCCAGCCCGGAGCTTCCCCCGGTGCTGGAGCGCGGGCCCACCGGGGCCTCTCCAACTCTCGCCCCGCGCTCCTCCTCGCCCTTCTCCTCCCAACCGGCGCGGGTCCCGGGCCTGGAGCGAGGCGCCTCTCCCCCACCGCTCCCCAACTCCCGGACGCGCTCGCCGAGAGGGCGGTGACTGCGGGGAGTGAGGGAGGGAGGGGCGCCGCCCGCCTCCTGGGGCCTGGAGCGCGCGTGGCCCCCGCGCCGCCCGCGCGCCGCGCGGACTCAGTGCAGCGCGCCGCGCCCGGCTCGGCTGGTTCCGCTCGGTGCGCGGGCGGCAGAGGATGCTGGCGGGCTTCCCCGGCCTGGACCCGCGCTGCTGCCGCGAGGGCCCCGGGTGCGCTCCTAGCCGCGCCGCGGCCACAGCGGGGGCGAGAGGGAGGAATCCGGCCGCGCCGCGCACGCCAGCCCCGTGAGCCGCAGCCCCAGGGGCGGGCGCCCCGAATTTTCCAGTCCCCGTCGCCTCCTCCTTCCTACTGCGGCCAGGCGCCTGTGGATGCTGAGAGGCAGCGCTGCGCCTCTGCCGGCTGGATCCCGGGCCTGACGGCGGCGGAGCCGCGCTGCGGTCGGGGGCCATGGCGTTGGTGGGGCGGCGCGGCCGCGCAGGGAGCGGACCCCGGGCGCGCTAAGCCTCCCGCCCCGCGCGCGGGCCCGGCCCCGCGGCTCCCGACTTCCCACACAGGTAAGCGCGGCGACCGGGCCGGCCTTCCGGAGGCCACTCAGTGCCCCGAGGTGGGCAGCAGAGTCGCCAGGGGCCGGGTGGGGAAAGGAAGTAAACAGAAGGAAGAGTCCGGAATCCCCGATGGCTCCCGCTTGCTTCTGGCACGTTGTATCTTCAGCTTCTCAGGCGTGGGCCTGGATGGAGGAGCTTTAGGTGAGGAAGTCAGGGACTGAGAGAGAAGAGATGACAGAGGCCAAGGGTGTGGGGGCCAGAGAGGCGGCCAGGCCCCTCGGCAAGCCAGAGACAGGAAACCCAGTGCTGGGTGGACGGGACTAACGAAGCGTGTGTGTGGTCAGTGGTGGCGGGAGCGTACAGATGGCTGGAGAGGGGCCTGCTTCCCCAGCCTCTTGCAGCAGCGCTTCTTTTGTGAGGTGGGTCTTGGAGAAGCCCAGGTAGACAGGAAGAAGTGTCACTACTTAGCCGTGCCCTTTTAAGTTCCAGATGATCAGTGCTAGGCGTGCCCTGGAGACCCGCTCTGCGTTCCCGCCCAAGCCGGCCGGCCCTCAGCCTTCCCCAGGTCGCAGAGAGCGCTGGTAGGTGGCCCGTTCCAGAGCCCTTCCTCTGCTCGCGGTCCGCTTCCGGAAGGCCAGTAGAAGCAGACACCAGCCAGGATGCCGAGGAACCAGGGCTTCTCCGACCCCGAGTACTCGGCCGAGTACTCCGCCGAGTACTCCGTCAGCCTGCCCTCCGACCCTGAGCGTGGGGTGGGCCGGACCCATGAAATCTCTGTGCGGAACTCGGGGTCCTGCCTCTGCCTGCCTCGCTTTATGCGGCTGACCTTCGTGCCCGAGTCCTTGGAGAACCTGTACCAGACCTATTTCAAAAGGCAGCGCCATGAGACCCTGCTGGTGCTGGTGGTCTTCGCAGCCCTCTTCGACTGCTACGTGGTGGTCATGTGCGCCGTGGTCTTCTCCCGCGACAAGCTGGCTCCCCTCGTGGTGGCTGGGATCTGGCTGCTGCTGGACATCATCCTCTTCGTGCTCTGCAAAAAGGGGCTGCTCCCGGTCCGGGTCACCCGGAAAGTGGTGCCCTACCTACTGTGGCTGCTGATAACAGCCCAGATCTTCTCCTACTTGGGCCTGAACTTTGCCGGCACCCATGCGGCCAGCGACACTGTGGGCTGGCAGGCCTTCTTCGTCTTCTCCTTCTTCATCACGCTGCCCCTCAGCCTCAGCCCCATCGTAGTCATCTCTGTGGTCTCCTGTATGGTGCACACGCTCGTCTTGGGGGTCACCGTGGCCCAGCAGCAGCAGGATGGGCTGAAGGGTATGCTGTTGCTGAGAGAGGTGAGTCCCGCCCTGGGTTTCACCCTGTGACTTTCCCTCCCACCAGCTCTCCGCCCAGGTGGTACCGGTTTTGGAAGTGGGAGTGGCATTGTGTTTTGCCCTTGAATCGAAACGTGTGCGGGAGGCCTCCGAGGCGCTCGGCATTCGAGTTTGTCTGCTTGGCCCTAGGGACTGAAGGATGGCAAGACTTTGGGCCTTAGGGCCACTCTGTCACCTATGCCAAGCCCAAGTGGGTGGCAAGAAAGCCCACCTAGGCCTGATGTTGAGACAGCATTGTCTTGGCCATTTCATTTCATTGACCTCTGCCAGGAGGCTCTCTTGTGGGGAAAGAGGCTTCCTTAGCTTCTGGTTCCCAGTCTGTCGTTGGTTAGCTTTAGCAAGTGACCGACTCGTGTTGACTCAATGCCCCTCTGTCAAATGGGGCAGCGTCTGCCCACGTGCATACTGTCGTTGTCAAGGTCAAAGGAAATGTGGGTGAAAGTACTCTAGGGGGTCCCAAGACCCCCGCTCGGTGCCGAGGGGCTGCAGAGACTGGCATGTGATTCTCGGCCTTCTGAGTTTATTAGCTGGGGGACTGACTCCACGGGGCTTAGCGTCGGCGAATTCCACCATCGCATGTCCTGCCCGATACCTCTCTTACCTCCTCATTTCCTACCCGAGGGGGGGAAAGCCACCTGCTCCAGGCCACACAGTTATGGCAGTCCTCTCACTGGCATATTCATTTCCCAGGTCCATTTCTCCATTTCAGTTCCAGTGCCCTTTCTACTGCGTCACACGGCTGCCTCCCTCTGGGCCGGAGCCACTGTCGCTGTCTCCTGGGACTGGGGGCCGAGTCTCTAGGTGCCCAGCGGTGCCATTGGTGGTTGACGCAAGAACCCGGTGGGGCCGTCCCGTTGCTTCCTACTTGGTTCGAGAAAAGCCCGAGTGTCTCTCGACTTTAACTTTTTCCTGGCTTTGGGACCAAGATTCTTTGTTTGCCCAGTGTCCTCTCTCATGGAAGCTCTCTGTGCCTCTGCAGGAGCACGCGGCACACCAACAGATCCGTTTGTTTGTTTTATTCGCCAATGCCATTTCATGGAAGGCGCCGACCTGCCATTACTGTCATGACACCTGGGTTGGTGAACTTCGGCTTGTGCTTCTGCTCATTTGGGGCCCCTGCTGGAAGCTGTCTGGGAAAGAATGGGGAAAGGCATTCCTACTGGGAATCTGTAGGCAGCACTACCTGGGGGCACACAGGTCGGTGGGCCTGGCAGGCTCTGGGGCCTGGGATCGAACTCGGAACCGTTACCTTCTCCTGAAGTCACCTCTGGCCCTTTCCTCCCTGGCAGGCTGCCTGGACCACATGAGTTTGCCATATGCTTTGCTGCCATTAGGGGAGCAATCCAGAAATTCTCTCTTTTGGAGCCCAGAGGTTGATCCCATGATGGCTGGTGTCCTTTGGGCATTTCTAAGAAACAAACACCCAGACAGACGAGGAAGCAGAACAAAGGTAGAAAAATAAGTCAATCAAACATAACAGTATTAGCATCCCGGGAGAGCGTGGCCTCGACGTGGAAGCGATACCCTGGATGGGGCTTTGGGAAAGTCGGGGGAGGGGACGGTAACTCTTAAGGTCCGTTTGGGAGCCTGAGATACAGTGAAGGAGGCCCCAGCTCTCAGTGGGCTGCGTTCCAGAAGTTTGAGTCACTCGTTTGGAACTAATGTGATTTTTAAAAAGATGCCTGGGTTCCCAGGCCCATCCACCAGCGTCTTCCTTAAGTCAGTGCCCCGAATTTGCTCTCTCTGAGTACGGTGGAAACTAAGCCCTGGGTGGCCCTGCGTTGCTGTGGGGAGAACATCCCCCAGCTGCGGAATGAAGCGTCACTCGCCTGCTGCTCCTCTGGGCCTGTGTTGCCCCAAGGGATGGGAGCGCCATCAAGGATAGGAGCGGGTAGAGGCTGGAGGACAGGGATGCGGGCACAGGGTGGCCAGACCCCCCACCCCTACAGTCAGGCACACCAGGCACTCTCTGCAGCCTCCAGCACCTCCCTTCGTTTCTCTCTCCTGTCAATAGACTCCCCTTTTCTTCCTCTTCGCCCGTCACCTGTTGGCTCCAGCCAGGGACTCCCTCCTGGGTCAGTAGGGGACGAACCCAGTTTCACAGTCAGAAGCAGACACAGGATTTGGGGGTTTTGTGAGGACATTTGTTGCTACATCCCCGGCAGCACTGAAGCTGCATTTCCAGTGCCCAAGGTTGTCTTCTTCTGCACCTTTCACCTCCTCACCCCATACTTGGCTCCGTGTGGGAAAGACAGGAGGGACACAGGGGTCTCAGGGCCTGAAGCCTGTCCTGGGCTCTTCTCATGGGAGGAAGGCAGGTGGGGCCGAGGGGCAGAGCAGGTGCAGTCAGGGAATGTGGGATGAGGTGTGTCGGGGACTGGGGTGTTGCTGGGACTTTATTTATTAGTGAATATTACTGAGTGACAGGTAGGGGCCTCACTGCCTGCGGGGTCTGGGAATGAAAGGGGTCAGATGATGATAGCCTAAGGCTGTGGTGGAGGGGAACACAGCCTGGGGCTGAGATACTGGGAGGGGGAGTTGGGCAGCTTGCCCTTACTGCCCCAAACTGTGATGAAGCAGCAGGTGGTCCAGAGCAGGACCAGGCAGCAGCTGTTGGGATGAGGATGGAGGGGGAGATGGAGGTGGGTAGAAAATGCAGCCTAGATGGCGGGGAACGTTCCTGTGGCCAGTGGCTGCTCCTGAGACCTTCGCACCCAACCATATACACCTGTTAGCTTCTGACAGGTGGTGGTAAAGGAATGAGTCTGGCAAATTAGGGGTAAGGAACCCCTGATTTCATACCCCTGATTTATTTCACAGCAGAAAGGCTATTTGAGAGCAAGATTCGCTCATGGAATTAATAGCCCGTTAAGGCCTTTGTTCACAAATTAGAACATGATAGAGCTGTGGATGTGTCATTCCTTTCACACCTAGAAATTACATAGCAGACCATTTGCCCAGTGAGTGAGCGTGCAGCTCGGAGGGGCCGGAGGCAGCTGCTGTAGTGGGGTGTGAGAGGGAGCTAACGCTCAGACTCCAGTCTGCAGGCCCGAGTTAAGGGTTCTATACACACTGTCCCAGTTAATCCTCAATGTTACTGGTTCGTTTTACAGATGAGGAAACTGAGGTTCTGGGAGGTTGACAGGAAGTAGAGTGGCTCAGTGACTGGGGTGGGTCACCCGTGAGTGAGAAGTTGGGTGGCGAAGGCAGGGCACTGGGGGCTTCCCTGGTGGCCTCCCTCTGAAACCCAGGCATCTGGGCACCTTCCTGCTTCTCTGGCTGCTAAGCAGTATTGAAAAATGGTGTCAAGAGGTGGGAATCCTCAAAGTGTCCTTGGAGGCACCCCTCTCTCCTCCCGGGAAGTGGATGCAAGGCGGGGAGACGTCAGTGACAGAATGCTCCTTGTGGGGACATGGCCAGGAGCTCACGAGTCACGAAGTGAGAAGATGGCAGCCTGCAGGGGCGGTCACGGCGAGACAGGTGTGCTGGGCACAGGTTGGGAGGAGGCACATTCAACCCTGTTCTTGGCTTTTTGGCCCTGGCTCTGCCACTGTCCCAGGGAGGGACGGAGGGGTCACCCCTCCATGAAGAGGGTGCAGATCGGCACTGTTAGGGACCAGAATAAGGAAATGCGTGACGGGCCGTCACATCCAGTTGCATGCGAGGCAGAACAGTCCGTTGTTGAACATGTAAACAACTTAGCGGAAAGTCGTCCCCCGCCCAGTGCCTTCTCCTGCCTCATTCCTCTGTGGCCTCGTCTGATCTCTACCTACGTGTAAACAGCTTTTCTAGGTTGTTGTCATCGTGCGGATGCAGTTCAGGTCTTTCGCTCACATTATTTCACTGACGTTTTGCCGTGACCAGCAGGGAGGCGGTGTCCCCTCACCCCCGCAGGCCTGCCTCCTGAGCGCCACGGTCTGCTTTGTGGTTACACGTACACGCACGCTCACACACTCAGCCCGGGCTGGGTCTGCCCAACAGCTCTGGTAAGTTCTCCCTGAATTGCTGCGACTGGCAAGGTGGTCCTTTTTCTGCAATTTCTTCGTAAATGCGCAGTGAATCCCACTGGGGTACTCCAACCCTGAGTACACATCAGCACCCCCAGCTGTCTCCTCAGGAGCACGCACACGCTCGATGGCAGACGTCCACGGGCACAGGCCTGCGCAGCACTCCAGTGGGCGCTCAGAGGTGACACCTGTGTGCGGGCTGGGCCCGGGGCACGCGGAGTGTGGGTAAGGCGCTCCCGTTTACTGAGAGTTCTGGCTGTGTTTCAGTTGAGTGTCTCCCAGCCAGAGGCAGATATTTATTTTACAGAGGGGGAAACTGAAATGCGTGATGAGTGAAACGCCTTATCCCAGGGCCGTACAGCTGGTAGGTGGTGGCACAGGATCCGAACGTAGGTCCGTGGGATTCCAGAGCTCCTTCTCTTCTGCAATCACGAAAGAACCCCTCAGGTCTTCCCTCAGACTGTTGAGATACAGTTCCCACCAGATTGGGTCTTTGATCTCTCAACCCACAACTATTAGGAGGGGCAGCTTTGTGGGATGTAGTGATGTTTCTAGGGGCAGACATATTGCCGTTGATCAGGGAGCATAGCTGTCTGGGGGTTCAGTGTTGCAGCCAGCAGCCCCTGTATATCTTCTGTGGCTGTAGGAGGCATCGGTATGTGACAGGACACTAGTAACTGATGTCCATAATGATGACCCACTCGTCTAAAAAAATATTACATGTATAAAGTGGGCTATAGTGTTGCTTCTAAAAACTTTTTATCAGAAATGGATAAGAACAAGGTTGGACAAATAAGGATTCTATTTTGGATCTTGAGGAACTTCATCGTACGGGATGGCTCATTTCTCAGTGGCCTTCCTGGCACATGTAGCATGTTTGTGTCGTGCATCACTATGTAAGCATCTCAGAACTCAGTGACTTAAACCAATAGCAGTTACCGCGTGATCCTGTGGGTAGACGGTCCTCAGCTGGGCCGTTTTTCTGCTGTTCATGGCACTGGCTGGGGTCACTCCCTTGGCTGCCTGGACTGTTCCATTCAGCCACCAGCGTGTAGCTGACAGTTGTGCTAGAAGGTTCTCAGAAGGCCTTTCGTGTCTGGAGCCTCGGGGCTCCACCGCGCGACCTCTCCGTGGTGTTAGCTGGGGCTTCCTCACAGTGTGGTGGTGTCTGGGAGGCAGTGGGAGCTGCAGGGGGTTTTGGAGGCGAGACCCACCGCCGTCGATCAGAGCAAGTCACAAGGCTGATCCAGGTGCACGATAAAGGGAAATTGAGTCTACCCTGATGTGAGAGAGATGTGTATATTATAGGGAGGGGAAGACGGAGGGCAGCCATCTACCAAACCAGGGAACACACAGGGGAGGCGGAGAGAAGGGACTAAAGAAAGCCATGTGTCTGGGTGGGTACGGAATACTCTGTGACCACGGCAAACTTGAGAACTTAGACATGTGGTCCAGAGCAGGACGTATATAACTTCTTGAGGGTATTAATTCTCCGTGAGATCCAGTATATCATTTCTACGATTTTCAGAAAGTTTCAGAAACTGCGTGTAAAAAGACGGTGGCTTGCAGTTCATCTGTACGGGCTTTGCCTGGCCTTAAATTTGTGAGAATTCCTTCTCAGCTTTTCAAACACGCGTACCCCCGTGGTCCAGGGCACTGTGCCGGGTTCTGGGGAAGCCGTTCCACCTCCGATCCCAACCCAGGCACCAACTCTGGCCCTTTCTCTCCACACGTCAACTAGACGGGGAGCCTGGCTCTGATGTTTGTGTTTCTTTCTCAGGAGGTGAGTATTTACTACTGAATGTCTTTCAAAAGTGTTCGATTTGTCTTTCTTAGCAAGTTGTCATTTGCCGCAAGGAGAGATTGAGGCCCATGGTAGAATTCCTTTGCAGCCCCTGGCAGGGCCTTGGTCTGTGGCCGGCGTTCTATAGATGTTTGTTAAATGTATACGTTCGTGCTCTGTTTTTACCTTCGTTTCCTTCCTCATCAACTGTCTTTGAGAGTTTGATAAAGTTTAGCTAGATCCAAGCTAGGGGAACTGTTCTGGTGTTAATCCAAGTGATTCGAGAATGATTTTTTTAAAGCAAGATTTACATGACTCTTCAAGGATGCCAGTCAATACTCCTTTACCACTTTCTGGTCTCGGGATAAAGCAGCACCAGAAAATGAGTCGTCGTTGTTCTGTTGCCCTAATTCTAATCTTCTCCTTGGGCAAAAGTGATTCGCATAAGGTTACACAGGAAACTGGCTGAGCAGAGTTGGGACCCTCACCATCCCACCTGCCCCGCTCGCTCCTCTAGTCTGTGACCCTTCATGCCCTCCATCCCTTATCAAGCATCTCGTCAAGGCTGCAGGCATTGTTCTAGGCAGGGTATATGAAGAGGAAAACTCAGCCCCTGCTCTCAGGGATCTCACAGTCCTGCTAAGGAGAGAGGGCCTGCCTCGGGAAGCAGGAAGCTTCCAATCAGCTGGCTCTCGAGTTAGGTTTTGAAGGATGAATAGGAGTTTGCCCAGTGGAGCAGTGAGAATGGGGGTCAGAGTCGTAGGAGGTTCTCACTTGCGTGGGACTGGTGAGAATTGCTGTGTAACAGGGACATGAGTGGTTGGTGGGAGCTGGAGAGACAAAATGCAGAGAAGCTAGAGAGCAGAAGGAAGGGCTAGGGTTTGGGGCTTTAACCTGTGATGGTGGGGCTCCATTGAAGGAATTTAAGCAGGGGACAGATATGATCTGATTTGTGTTTAGAAGAACCATTCTTGTGGACGTGAGTGAAGCCAAGACTGTTTAGGAAGCTATCAAAGTGGTCCAGGCATGACACCGTGGGGGGTTGCCCCCCAAGGTGGAAGCAGAGTTTGGAGAAGATGAATTCAATGGGACATCCAAGTGGAAATAACAGATGATGTAGTGGGTAATTATTAAACATCTATGTATATCAGGCCCTGTGCTCAAGATCCAGAGTTTAGAAGAGAGATCTATAGTTCAGAATCATCAACATTTAAATGGCACCCAAAACCATAGGGAGAATGAGGGGTTGCCCAGGGAGAGTATGCAGACTCAAGAGGGAAGAGGGCTTAGGACATAACACTAGGGAGCAGTAGCCCGGTGTGTGTGTGTGGGGGGATCCCCAGCATGGAGCATCTGTGCCCCACCCCTGCTTCCTTCCCAGGTGGCCTGTGAGGGGGTGGAGACCATTTGGGAGCAAGAGGCAGCCTCTGTCTGATGGTGTTTGCACTGCTGGTTCTCTTGTGTTGGGGAAACAAGGCCAGCAGAGGCGAGGCGAGGCGAGGCCAGGGAGTCAGGTGAGGGGCTGGCTGCTCACTCTTCTCCTAGGCAGAGAAGGGCACAGGAGTGTTACTTTGTCACCTGGTGGGGGACAATGTAGATAGAGGCACCTTGCAAACTATAAAGCACCACGCAGATGCTAGTTATTTATTTCTTTATTGTACTTAATCTTGACAAACCATCTCTGTTCGTTTATCTATGAACGAATTAGACCAAGTTTATTATCCTTTTCCTCATCTCATTTCTGTGTAACCAGTTGGCTATTTTCCTCATTGTGAAAGCATTTTTTTAAAATGTTTTTGATTATGAAGCGCTTTATAACATTGCAGAAACTTGGGGAACAAGATAAATTATAATCTTATCATAACCAATTTTTTTGGTGTGTTCTTTTCTAGTCTTTCAAATGGGAATTTCTACAAAACTGTACACGTTTCCCCTGCTTTTCTTAGCTTTGTAACACAGACTCTTTGTGTTTTCAATTGGTCTTCACGATCATCAGTTTTAACGGTTGCATAATGTGTTGGCTAATTGTACCATAATGAACTGACTGCTCCTTTTCTGTAGGGCATTTGGTTACTCTTAATTTATCATCATTTATATTTTATTTAGTTATTTACATGTAAGACCGCGGGCCCACCTGATCATCTTATGTCTGATGCCTCTTCCTCTGATCACGTTTTTCAGCTGTTGCTTCTAGCAAAATGCCTCTTTATGCTTCCTGAGAAATATCCTTTGATTTTTTTTTTTGACATAACCTTTTCTTGCCTTTTCCCTTTCCTCTCAAGAACATTTTCTTTGTTGTAAACAGAAAATCACAGGTTTCAGAGCAAATCCCACCCAACCCTTTATCCCCATTCAAGACCCCACTATAAGCAGACTGGATTTGAACTTGGCAAGATTTCTGTCATTGTGGTCTGTTGTCCACATGTCATTTCAAGACGGGTCCCCATGAATGGAACTGGGTGCCAGCTGAGTCAGATATGGCAGCATGAGGCATTTTCCAGCTCCATGGTGGGCTTCTCAGCTGCTCTGGAAAGCTGAGTTTTTCACCCAAGGGGACTGGACTCTGGGGAATTGATTCCCATGGGCCAATTCTTAAGAAACTGACCTGTCACCCACTTGATGACGGTAGGTGGACCTCACTGCCTTTCTCAGGGAGGGGAATACTCGGTCTGTTATTGGGTACAAATTTGCAGGGCACTAAGTGTGGGTATCACCCCAGCTGCCCCATGGGCTCATGTCCCAGTACTGGACGACTCTGTCAGCTGGACACAGCCTCCCCGCAGTGCCAGATAAGTGGCATAAATTCTCACTCTCCGGCTCTTTTTTCTAAACTCCTACACTTGAGTACAGTTTATCTGTCATTGGTGCAATATTAAGCACTCTGGAAAACACATTAATCACCCCCAAATTGGGGTTGTAGTTGTTAGATTGCCATCTCTAGGGACCAGTTTGGGGCATTGCCTCTTAATCTCAGTAAAGGGCCAATGTAGGGTGTTTAGGGAGCATTTCCTATCTTTCCATCATGCCTTAGCTGAGACCCACTGACCTCGACAGTTACGTGGTGATGAAGGAGCCTTGGGCGGCTGACGCCTGGGTGGGCTTTCTGCTTTGAGAACCCATAATGCCCTGGCTCCATCGTCATTTGACATGGATTCCCTCCTGGCTCCTCATTTACCAACTGTGAGATTTGATCTCTTGGTCTTGCTTCCGCATCTGTGAAATGCGCTGATGATACCTTCTTCGCCGGGTTAATGCAGTGTCGCAACCTACCACACGATGTACGTGGCCGTGCAGTGCAGGGCCTGATACGCGGCTGGCACTGCAAGTGCCTCCTGCTCTGGCAGTTGTTGTCATTGTTGTGTTATTGGCTGTGGTGCAGAGGGATTTGGGGCCGACCCCAAAGGGAAGGAAGTGCAGCCCCATGTTCCAGAAGACTGGGAGTACCTTGATAGTCTTACTCATGCTTCTAATCCCCGCACCCACCCCCCCCTTTTTTTTTTGGCTGGACCATCATTTTTTTGTCGTTGTTACCTTATCAATGAAACGTTAGAATGTACTTTAGGATGAAGCGCCTGTGAGGACAAATACTGTTCTTTTGATGCAGATTTTGAATGTTCATTGCTTTCACTGTGAGTGCTTATTGCTATCGCTGGCATTTTATAGAAAAGAGTGTAGAGAAGGGACATGGGGTAGGTAATAAGGTGCCCAAGATCACACAGTGAAAATTCAGGCAGGTGAGTCCACATGCAGTGAAAATCCTCTGGTCTGATGAGATTGAGACAGGGAGTTGGTCAGTTAATGCAAAAAGTTAAATTATGGTGGTAGGGCACACAACTGTGTGTCAAAACACACAGAACTGTATACCAAACAGTGAATTTTACGCAAAAAAAAAAAAAAAGGAATTAAAAAAAATAAGCACTCGATGGTGATCAGTGGATGACCTCACGTAGTGTGGCGAGCTTCGATCCCTTAGGTACTCTGTGGGGCGGGGCGTGGGCAGGCACGAAGGAACATTTGGGGTAATAGAAGAGTTCCGTATTGTAACTGGATGTAGAGTCACACAGCTGTATAAATTTGTCAACAGTCATCAAAATATACACTTCAAATGGGAGCTTTTTATTATATGTAAAATATAACTCAAGAAAGTGGATTTTTTTTTAAAAAGTAAAATTTAGGAATCACATGAAGAATTGCACATATATAATTTACATAAATGTAAATAGCTCACTTTAATTGAAAGCATGTATCCGTGCAGTCCCTTGCTCCTCTTTTGTTGTCGGGAAAGACCTTTCCTCTGCCTCTGGGTGCCCTCACTGGCGTTTTTTGGTGGCCTTTTTTTGTAGCTAGGAAGTGTCATCTGTAATTTCCAATTCCCTTAAAGTAGAGGGAGAATTAAAAGTCACTCGGAAATAATCTGGGTGCAGAAGGCTGACTTTTTTTTCCTGTAAGTTTTTACTGTTGTCTTGCCCACTTCTAATTCATCAGCAGTTTTTTAAAGCTATGTTTACCCAAAATTTCCAAAATATTTACTTTATTTGTCTTAGAGACACCAACTGTCTTTCACACTCGACATTTATCTGTTTAGGTTCTGTTTGATTAAAGGATGTAATATAACCAAAAAATTGACATAAGCAGGTTTGTGACTAAACACACCTGATCTCGGGAACACGCTAAGAAACTGGAGCAGAAGTGCAGGGCCGTTCTCAAGAGGGTCGTTCCGGCTGTGCATGGAAGGTCAGCAGGTTTTACAGAAGGACGTGACTAGTCTGGAATTTGGGTTCAGAAAGCCTCAGCGAGGTCCTGTGCTCTTTTCTCTTGGAGCCCCATCCGGTTCCCTCTGAGCATCCATTCCTGGTTCTAGTTTATCCAGAGGGAGGAGCAGACATCTGCTTTTTGTTTTCTACCCAGCAGCCCTTCCGATATTTGACTTCAGCCATCTTACTCTCCCTTAGTTTCCTCTCTCGCCTAAACCATCTCACTCTTTCAAGACGTCCTCAGGGCATGTCCTTAGGGCATGTGGCGTCTGGGCCTTACACTATCCCGGGCACTTTCTCTGGCTGCAGACTGAAACGTGCTGCCCCAGGGGCAAGGGCCTTCCCTGTTTTACACACACCTCCCCCCTCCTGCTCTAATAGCCCTGCCCATCCTACCCTGTTGCAGCCAGAAAGGCTAGAAGCATAAGTTTTATAGCTATAATTTAAGATTTGGCGGGGAGGGGGTTTCTACTCCCTGGAAGGTTTAAATATCCTTAATGAAAGAGTTGGAATCAGCATAAAAATTCAAGGTAATGTAGAGAACAACACTGCTGCCTGGGTGGGTGGCAGGCCAGCCCTGGCGAGACTGATGGAATGTTCCCCGACCTGGCTGGATGCACTCTTTAAGGCCGTGGGGTGAGGCAGAAGAGCACTTCTCAGGGACCATCTAGCCAGAAACTCTGCTCGTGGCTGGAGGATGTGCGAGCCTCCCTGAGCTGCCTGCTGACCATGCTGTGTCCCCCACAGCCGGCACGTCCCTTATGCTGCACCCCTTTTCCATTGCTTCTGTGTTTCTGTCACCCTGCCAGAGCAGCCACCATCAGCACGATGTCAAGTTAGCTGGAGTCTGACACATCCCCTTCTTTGTCCTCCTCTCTTCTAGCAGGGATGCTGTATTTGTTGTTGATTACTTAGAATGTGTAATTTCATTTGTGTGCCTGTTGATAGGCATCTATTTTCCGTTCATTTACTCATTTATCTTTTCACTCAGCAAAACCCAAATGGCTCTGGACATGTTTGCACAGGTTGCTGGGTGCTGGGTGTATAGAGATGAGTAGCTGGGGTCCTGCATACAAGGGAGACCCAGCTTGGAGGATGTGCCTTGGAGGATGTCCCCGTTTATGTCCTTTCTTTAAAAAAAAAAAATATGGACCTGGCACAGAGCAGTCCCTCCATAAATATTTGTTAGACATGGATGCATGCATTATTATTGGGTTGAATCCTGAGAAATCAATGTGTAAAAACTTTAAATCTGCAAAAAATGCAAGTCCGATCCTGTCTGATCTCGGAAGCTAAGCAGGGTCAGGCCTGGTTAGTACTTGGATGGGAGACCACCTAGGAAGACCAGGTGCTGTAGGTGTTAAAAAAAGTAATAATAAGAGATTGTAAGCTGACAGGTCCTTGCAGCCTATGAGGTCAACGGAGGGTTGCCTTGCCTAAAAAAAAAAAAAAAATCTGCAAAAAATGGTAATTTCATTTCACATGGTTCAATCTAATATAAAAGTAATGAATGTGCTCATTATGGAAAACCTTTAAAATACTAAATAGTATGGAAAATATTACCCATAATATTATCCCTCAAGGATACTTACTATTAACACTGGGCCCCTTTTTACAGACAGATATGAAGATTGGTTTTTCTTTTGCATCGTGCAAGTGCTTGTAAGAATAATGCAACCTGGGAAGGAGTATAAGGAATAAAAGTGAGAAGCCCCTTTCCTCTTCTGCCCATAGAAACCTTTGCCAGGTGTTTGGCCTGTATACTTCTAGAGAGCTTTCTATGAATTTGCACAGTTTTGTGAACATATGCACACTTAGGATTGAGAAATGATTTCTGTAAATATGCAAATCAGCGAAACCTCTCCGTGCTGTCTGAACACTTCTCTCTGGTGACCAGTGTCCTTCTCGAGGCGCAGAAGTGCGCCTGCAGCCCTGTCCTCCTCCAGCCAGGAAGTCCCCCTCGAGGCCCATGCAAGTGGCCTCGTGTGGAGCTGAGAAGGAGCCAGGCTGTGGCGAGCTGCTCCTGCCAGTCTCCAAAAGGACTTTTTCGGGTCCCGCCGAGCAGGGAGTGCAGGCACAGCCTGGCGCAGCAGTCTGATGGTGGAGGTGGCGGGGTGCACGGCAGCATCCTGGCCTAGAGTGAAGTGTGGCCAACAGATATGGCGCCTGCTGCGGCTCTGGTCCCGAACGAGTGGCTTATTCATTGGTATTCTTAAAGGCGTCTGAATCACGCTTCAACTCGCAGGGTAGGAGGGAGAGGATGGTGATGTGAAGGAGACAAGGAGCCAGGAGAAGGAGGGAAGCCAGGCCAGGGGCTGCACGCGCGGGGCTCCGGGCAGCTCAGTGAACCCCGCTTGGCCTCTCATGGAGAGTTAGGGCTCTATTTATCCACATCCCTGTCAAGTGCTGACATGCCTTGCATTGCTGATTTTACCTGTTGTCATTTTGTCAGTGAATAGGAGTTGAATTCAGACTCAGCCCTTCTGTGGGTTCTGGGCATTGGGCAAACCATTTGATCTCACCAGACTTGGTTTCCTCTTCCTTAAGTGTGGAGGATAGAGGGGCATGTAGCCCAGGGAGTAAGAGCCAGATATGGGGCCGGATGTTGGGGTTCCAAGGCTGGATCGGCCATTTGCCAGCTCTGTGATCTCGGTCAAGGTGATTAGTTCTCTCTGTTCTTAGCTAAGCCTCTGAACGAGCTACCAGAGGTGAAGTTCTTAGAACATGCTTGCTTCCTAAGTTTGTTATGATGATGTCAGCTCCTACAGGGTTATAGTAAAGAGTAAGACAATGAATGAAATTCTCTTGTAAGCCACAAAGCCCATTCAAGTGCAGATGTTACTATTATGTGTTGATAACTGTGTAAACCCCCCAAATGTGTCTCTGTTGGCTGGTGCCAAATTGCATTTTGCTTGAGTGCAATTTTGTCCCTTCTTGCTTGCTGCCCCTCCTTCCCACACACTTCCTCCAGGAGGGATGATGGCCTTGGAGATCTTACTGAGCATTTCTAGAGAGGCCCAGAAGGGAAGTGACTAGCCTGCGGTCACAGAGTGAGACAGTGACAGAGTCTCAGTCTAGCCTCAGTCTCGTGGCCTGCAGGCCAGTACTCTTGCAACCCCTCAAAGACAGCTGATGAACTCTGTAGCACCTCCGTGTGCTGGGGCAGGGACCTGTGACAGGTATGGGAGATAGATGAGGCACAATAGTCTGCATGTCTTTGCTTTGGGGACTTATGTAGCTATGAGGGAGTTTCAGAGGTTCGTGATAGGAGTAGGTGGGCATTGGAGGCAAGCGACATTGGATTGTGGGATGACAAGGGTACGTGAGGGGCCAACAGGTGTTAGGAGGAATTTGCTCAGGCAGGAGGCTGCTGAGTGTGTGGTTGTATGGGAAGATGACAAGGGGAGGTGGAAATAACGGGAGGGCAGGTGCCCTGGCATGGGGGGATTGGAAGGGGATGGTCTGGAGTTCTGTGCCGTGGAAAGCGTTTGTGGCGTAAATTTGGGATGGCATTAGGCTGGTGAGCTGCTCTTGGTTGCATGGTTAATTCTGCTTTTGTTCTCCCAATCTTGGGAATTCTGTTTGCTTCCTGGGGCCTCTCAGGCCTTACCAGGCCACGGTTCTCTCCCTTGAGACCTGGAGCCCGGAGCTGCGTGGTTTCCTGGACCTGCTTCTGCTCTCTGACCTTAGAAGAAGGAAGTCAGAGGCTGGAATGTTTTTTAACCCCAAATTGTGAGAGGCTGTTGATAGATTGGTCTGAGAGTGAAGATCCTGAGAGGGTATTTCCTCTGGTTCAGAATAATTGCCTTAATCTCCTGGGTGGCTCATTTTTCCCTTTGGAAAAAGGAGAGATGCTGCCTGACTCACTCCTGCATAAAAGACTACTTGTCAACTTCTCTCCCTCAGGAAAAGGGTCATAAAGATGTATTTTGATATAATCGTTAGCTCTTATTCCCATCACAAGGACAGCAGGGGCCAATACTTTTCTTCTGGGTCTGAAGGTGGGTTCATCCCAAGATGATTAAAAGGAAGTCCTCAAGCCCTCAAGGGGCCACTATGACACAGACCTGTGAGGATACAGAGGAAAGCATCATTCTCTCTCGGTTAGGAAAGGTCTTGTGGAGGAGGCAGGACTGAGTTCGCCATGAAGGGCAAATTGGATTTTGAGCCCTAGCTTGGCAGGGGAGGGCAGAGGTGATTGCCGGTGAGCAGTGGTTAGAACATACATAATACATGTATGTTCTAACAGAACCTTCGACTGGAGAATTGGATATGGGAAATAGTAAGGGAGAAGGCCAGAAGATAATTTGGGATCTGAAAGGAGGCCCTAGGAAGCCATTTGAGGTAGCTTTGACTACATGCTGTAAGCAGTGGAATCACAGTAATAGCGTGCAGAAAAAGTTTGGAGTAATAATGGTGGAAAATTCTCTAAATTTTATGAGAAACAGAAACCCACAATTTAAGAAGTTCAACATAACTCAAATACAAATTAAAAGAATCACACCAAGGTACACCGTAATCAGATTGCTTACTACGAGTAATAAGGAGAAGCTCATAAAAACAACCAGAAAGGAAACAAAAATTACATAGGAACAAAGATAAGAATTATAGCTCATGTCTGGTCAGGAATTATTCAAGGCAGAACACAGTAAAACTGGAAAATAAAAATGGTCAATCTAGAATTCTATACCCAACAAAAATATTCTTCAAAAAAATGAAGATGGAATTTTATAGTCAAACTGAATTTGGGAGAGTTCATCACCGGTAGACCTGCGCTACAAAGAGTATTAAAGTTTTTTAGGCAGAAGAAAAATCACACTAGACAGCAGTTTGGACTGCACAGACAAAATGAAGAGGCTCTTAAATAGTAAACATGTGGGAAAATATTAAAAAGTTATTTTTTCTCACTTTTAATCTCTTTAAAAGACTGAAGCAAACATATAAACAATGTACTGTGGAGTTATATGACACCTAGAAGCAAAAGTATAGCAGCAATAGCATAAGGACGGGAGGGGAGAAATGAACATATATTATTATAATTTTCTTATAATATTTGAAGTAGACCATATTAAGTTAAAGTTGTATATTGTAAATCTCAGTCAGTTTAAAAAAACATAACAAAGAAGTATGCCACATAGGCCAATAATAGAAACTAGAATAATAAACATTTTATAATGATAAAGTAGTAAATTCATCAAAACAACATCATAATCCTAAATATGTACCTAATAATGATCTAAAATACAGGTAGCAAAAACCGATAGGACTGAAAGGAAGAAGAGAGAAATCTATAATTATATTTGAAGACTGCAATATTCCTTTCTCAGTTATTGGTAAAACAGATACAATTAAGTATATAAAAAACTTGAATAACCCAAACAACAGCTGGACCAAAGTGTTATTTATAGAACTCTCCCCTCAACAACCACAGAATACACATTCTTTTTAAGTGCACTGAAATGTTCTTGAAGACAACAATCTGCTGGGCCATAACACAAGATTCAGTGCATTAAAAATGATTGAAATCATGCAGAGTATGACGTTCTCTGACAAAAATGGTGGATTGAAGTAGCAATAACAAATATATTTTGAAAATCCCCAAATATTTGGAAATTTAAACATTTCTAAATAACCTGTGGATAAAAACAGAAAACAAAAGAGACAAAAATTGTATCAAATTACGTGAAAATTAAAATATAACACCAAAAGTTGTGCAATGCAGGCAAAGCAGTACTGAGGGAAATTTATAGCATTAAAATGCTTATATTAATTTAAAAAGGTCTAAAATCAATGATCTCTGCTTCTACCTTAAGTAGAAAATTTAAACCCAGAGTAAGATGTAGGAAGTAATAAAAAAAAATCAGACCAGAAAATAGTGGACAAATGATAAAGATCAGTGAATTCACAACTGGTTCTTTGAAGAAATCAATAAAATTGATAAAACTTTAGATGATCAGGGAAATGAGAGAGAATACAAATTAAAAATGCCAGGAATGGAAATGGGAACATGACTATAATTCCTACAGACATTAACAGAATAATAAAATGTTACCAGCTACTGTAAGCCAACAAATTTGACAACTTTGAAAATTGGACAAATTACTTGAGATATAAACAAAGTCAAATAACCCTATATCCATTAAAGAAAGTGAGTTTTCAGTTAAAAACCTTTCCAAAAGAAACTTGTAGCCTTGGGTGGCTTCAGTGCTAAACACCAAACATTTAAGGGTGAAATAATGCCCATTCTGCACAAACTCTGTGAGAAAATTTGGAAGAGGACTGAACATTTTCCAACCCAATTTACAAGGTCAGCATTACCCTGTTATCAAAACCAGAAAAAGACATTATAAGGAAAAAAAAAAAAAACACTAGAGATGAATAGTCCTCATTGTGTTTGAAAAAACATACAATTTAAAAAGTTTATATGAACAGGAAAGAAATGAAACTCTTAAGTTTTGGATGATATGATTATTTATGTAAACAATGCTAAGTTATCCATAAACTGCTAGAAATGAGTTTTTAAACAAGTTGGAAAGCTACAGGATTAATATTAAAAGCTCTATTGTATTTTTATATACTGGAAATTGAAAAAAATCCATTTAAAAGTAGCATCTAAAGCCATGAAATACCTAAAGCTAAATGTAACAAAATATGTGCAAGACCTTTGTAGTGAACACTATAAAACATTGCTGAAATAAAGATCTCAATTAATGTCAAGATTGCGGATGACAATATTACTAGGATGTCCATTCTCCCTAAATTGTTATAGGTCAATTCAATCCAAATCAAAATTCAGTCAGTCTTTTTTTGTAGAAATAAGATGATTTTAAAATTTAAATGGATACAAAGGTAGATGGAGTAGAAGGGGTCAAATATGTGGTGACAGAAAGAAATTTAACTATGGGCGGTGAACAAACAATGCAATATATATAAATATATATATGCCTCACTGTTGAATTGTACACCTGAAACTGACTGGATTTTGTTAACCAATGTCACCATAATAAAAAGATTAATTTTAAAAATAATGTATACACAAACTTAGAAGAGCTAAAACAATTTTTTAAAAAATTAGATGACATATACTACCCAATTATGAGGTGTAATATAAAGTTACAATAATACAAGATAGTATAGTATTAGCCCGAGAATAGACACTTAGATCAGTGAATCTAAATAACGTTCAGAAATTGATGTATAACATCTATAATCCATATTCAGCAAAAGTGCCAAGGTAATCCAATGGAAAAAGGATAATCTCAACAAATGATGCTGGAACAATCAATCGATATCCGTATAAAAAAAAATTGTAATTTGTACCTCACCCCACATATAAGAGTTAACTTGAAATGATCATAGTAAGATTTAAACTATAAAACTTCTAGAATAAAACATAGAAAATCTTAAAAAAACAAAAAACCAAAACAAAAAAAACCCTTTGTGACCCCATGAGGAAGTTGAAGAGGGGGGTTTATGGGACTAGGAGCTCGTCTGGGTCCAAAGCCAGTGCTCATTCCTGGCACCACAGTGCCTTCCATTGTAGGGATGGAGAAGGGCTTGTTGACTCATCACTCAAGTTTCACTGGTGTCCCCAGACACCAGGCAGCACTGTGGGCTGGGGAGGTCCTTGGTAAGTGCAGTGTGGGCAGGTAGCTCCAGCAGCTAGCTACTGGCATTGCCACGAGAAGCTTCCCAGTAGGACTGGGCAAAGCGATGGGAGAGGGGCTGAGAGCAGCGTCTTGGGATCTGGCTGGAGGTACACTGCCAGGCCGGCAGCCCAGCCAGCACACCGTGGACGCCAGGAGAGCTGTAATTGGTACCTTGGAGAGCTGACAGGCAGTGGCGGGGGTGTGGGGGCGGGCAGGCATAGTGGCAGGAAGACAGCTAAGAGGAATATGGAGGAGACAGTAAGTAGACACCAGGGAGAAACTTATAGGCAAGGACAAGGGCCATGGACACGCATTTCAATAATAAAACGTGGCGATAAGGTTATATTGCAGTCCTGTGGATCCCAAGCAGAGCTACCTGCATCAGAATCCCCAGGGGGGAGGTGGGCTTTTTCCGAATCCAGATTCCCGGCCCTACTCGAGAGAAACTAAGCAGAGTGGTTGAGGTGAAGCCTTAGGATATAAGCACAGATAGGGTTGGGGCCCGCTGATACCTGGCACCTTCCCGGTGATAAAGATGGCATTATAGGAGACTAGTAAAGCTGGAACCTTGGGAGTAAAGTTCAGTGGTGATATTGGGAATTTATAATATGCCTAATCATCATAGCTAACATTTATTGAGACTTAGTGTGCATCCAGCAGAATACTACGCTGGGCACTTTACGTACATGCTGTCTTCATGAATTCTCCAACCCCACCCTGAGGCAGGAACTGTTTCATTCTCATTTCACGGAGGAGGAAGCCAACTGAGCGCAGTGACTTGCCAATGCCAGAGCCAGTGGTGGGGAGTTGGAAGTCAAGCCGAGTCACTCACTGCTGTGTTTTACTTGCCCAGAGTTTCCGTCACTGTGAGAAAGTGTGTGTTTGTGATGGGGTGGTTTGAGTTGGGACAGATGTTGTTGGGGACCCACAGAGGAAGCCTGCCATGGGAAGCTTGGCACCCAGGCACGAGCTCCCACAGGTGCAGGTGCTGTTGTGGGCAGACCACTGGCCATGCCAAGAATGGGCTTTAATCCCACACTCAAGCAGGAGAAGGGTGAAGAAATCCAGATCCGGCTCTCGTGGGTCAAAAGTGTAAGGCCAACGAGTGAGAAATTAAGTGAAAACCAGAAGGTACTATTTTAGAAGTTGGGAACCTCTCAGGAAACCAGATATTACAATTCTTTGGAAGTCTGGGATATTGTGCTCCCAGGAAGAGAAAGTCCCCGCTGGTCAGTGGCCAGTCCCTGGGGGGAAAGGAGGGTAGAGGCTCCCGCAGAGGGGAAGACGATGGTGGCTGCGAAGGAGAAAGTAGACCAACAAGTGAGCCACGTGGCACTGTGTGTGAGGGATGGTCGGGTTGAGGATGAGAGGCCCTTCATGCCACACGCATCGGCTGGTGTGGCACCACTCGGGCTGGATTGAGTCACCTAACGGCTGGACTTGCTGTCTCTCTTTGCCAGGGGGAGGCTCATCAGAGTGGGATGGCAATTCTGTGGGGATAAGCAGTCTGTGAAGAGAGCACATTCTTTGCACGCGTTGGCACAGGGGTGGCTGCGGAGTGACAGGTGGTTGGCTTGGCATCATTGCACTGGATCGTGGGGCGGGCGGGGGGTCTCCTCCCTCCACCCCTGGCAGCTGTCACCCTGTGGTTCCGAATTCCTGCATTTCACCAAGCAGGCCAGAGCGAGGCTACTGGATTCCGCGCGGGCCTTGTTGGGAGACCCCGGGGAGGTTTATCTCCCCGCTGGCCCTTTGGAAGGTCTGGAGCAGGTGAGGGATGTTGCGTAGAAACAGGTGCGCAGAGGGCAGGTCCCAGTGGACTCCGGGTCCTAGATGTCGAGGCTCCAGGGTGGGGCCTGCCCGGAAGGGGGAGTTTCAGTGAAGGGGAGGCTCCATCTCGAGGGGTCCCTAAGTCTGCTGGCGGTTAAAATGGTCCAAGTGACTGGATCAATAGGAAAGATTATAAGGTGAAATAAGGAAAACAAATTGTCTCGAATTCCCCCTCCCTCAGAAGGTAACCAGTGCTGACGTTTTTGGGTTTCTGCTCCTGCCCTGTCTTTCATCTCTGTGCAAATGAGATCAGAGTGTGGCCGCACACTCGAACCTTTTGTGTAATGATGTATCTTGCACACGGTTCCTCTTCAGGAAACTCAGGGAGAGTGTGGTCGCTCTGTCAGGGGCAGCGCCATCCAGGACGGCTCTGAGGAGGAGGGAGGGCTTAGCTAGGTTCGGAGGGAAGGGTGGAGGATGGAAGGGGTAAGAATGCAAAGGGGATGTTCCAGGTGAGGGTGCTTCTCACGCTGGAGGGTCCAGGGGTGTGCTTGCCTGGTGTGGTTGAAGCCTCAGAATACCTGTGGAGTTGGCATTTCCATCTTCCTTCATTTATTCATTCCTTCACTCAATAGCCATTGAGTGCCTTCTACATGCCAGGCATGTTTGTCAGGTGCTGGGACAAAGCAGTGATGGAACAGTTTGGTCCCAGCCCTGGTGGAGCATATCAGATAATGGATGGGCACATCTGTTTTCTTCAGAGGCAAACATTTCTAAGTGTTTAAAAAGAGTAATACGAAAATGGAGTTTTTATGGAATAAAATGCAAAATCCACTGCTCTAGCAAGGTAAGAGGGGAGGCTTTCTCTTCAGCCGCTGCGGTGGAAAGACGGAAAGCTCTCGAAGACTGGGCGTTAGCATGTGCGGAGGTCAGGAGTGGCTGCGGGGTGACCCACTGGGGACATCAGCGTGGCTGAAGGAGATAGTTTACATCAGGGAATTGTGGGAGAGATTTAGAAAAGTTTAGCAGGAGCTCGTGTACGGAGGGTCTTGAGTGCCAGCATGAGGATTTTGAACTTTACCCTTTGGACAATCCACAGCTATTGAGGTGTTTTGAGCTGGCAGAAATGGCACTTCAGGTTGGGGCTAGTTATGGGAGACCGTGACAACTTGGGTGTTCCCAGTGACCCCTGGCTGCACCTTAAAGTTACCTAGGAGCCTTTAATGATCCAACGTCCGGCCCCTGGTTTCCTTGTTTTGAGGTGCTGCTGGGGCATAGCTCCCAGGTGATTGATTCTAAGGTATAGCCAGGGTTGGGAACCCCTGAACGAGGTAAGGGGAACACACCCAGGTGGCACTAATTCAAGACAGTTGAGGCCAAAGAACTGAAATTTAGGAGAACTGATAGTTTGCCAGGACTCGGAATTCAAAAGTTGAAGGTCTTTTTTGTGTCCTGTGACTAAGATAGTGCCTTCAGGACTGGTCCATGGCCCTCCCAGACGGTCTCTCTGATTGTGTGACTGTGCACTGGCTTTGCCAAGAGCCCAGAGATAATGGGGCAGGAGGAGAACGGGTTGGGGCAATGAGAGGAAACTTGGAAAATGACTTAAAATCTGAATTGAAAGTCGAGGAGCTGACTTAAGTGCAGGACTCATGACACAGCAGTAACGGATGGAAAACATCTCAGCGGGTGTGGCTTTGAATGCGTGGCAGAGATTCTGGCCAGACAGAAAAAAATAAGAAATGATAAGGAGGTGGCTGTAACTCGGGGCAAGGGTGAACCGAGGATCGGAAGATCATTAGAAAAGGACAGAGAACAGGCAGTGGGCCCAGGGAGATTAACCTCAAGTGACCACACACATTGAGTGTGGTCCAAAGAACCTGGCAGGTTGGTGGATCTCAGCTTTGTCTTAGTATTTATTACATCCCTCCCCCCACCCCCCGAACAGTAATTCCGTTGCAGAGAATCACCTGCAGGAGTGGGAAATGCAGATTCCTGGGTCTCCGCAGGCAGAGCGGCACCCAGGAACCTTCCTTCTTAGCCTGTTCCCCTTGTACATCCTGGGCCCTGGCTCAGAAACACTGGACTAGAGAAACAGCAACTAAGGACTAAGCAGGAAAAGATTATCCCCAATGTCAGGGCAGGTTCTGAAAGGCTGCAGGGAGGGGGGCAGGCTGAGTCGTTCCTAAGAAGCAGCACGGGAGAGAAGAAAGGGGATCAGATTCCCCAGGAGAAAGCTGCGATTCGGGGAAGGGGTGATGCTGGTGTCTGCAGCGGAGAGTCTAAAGTATTTACTCAAGATCTAGTCGTTGGGAAGTGAGAGGTGGGGAGTCTGGGACCCCAAGAATGCGCCCTGTACTGTGGACTTTGGCGTTATTGCGTAATCAGTGACCTTCCTTCACGTTTTCACCTACTGAGTTTGTGTGACGATCATATTTCTGGAACCTTAAAACTCTCCTTCCATCCTCAGATGACATGTTCCTCTTCCTCCGGGCTGGTACTTTTCGTTCTCCAGTTCATTTCAAAGACAGTTCCAGGAAGCCAGGATCCGTGCAGCTAGTATTGCTCAGAAGTGGGGAGACCCGAGCAGCCAGCATGGCACCCTGTTGTCATTCTGGTCACTCTCATAAGTGTATATAGTTTATTACTTTTTTGCCTTTCCTTCACTTTACATTGGCCACCAGTTAGAAACTGGTTTAAATTTTCTTTGCCATCAGAATCCATATATTAACATGGTGTAAAGTCTCTGTGTTGTCCTATAAGTGGGTGTGTCCAGCCCAGGTTTTACTCCCTCTTAGGGGCCTTTGCTGACCTACTGCCCCCGTCCCCTCAGTCAGTCACTGCTTCCTCCGTTTCTGCTCGCTTCTTGAACTTCCTACATTTGAGCTGTCAAGGTCCCTTTTAACTCTCTAGGACCCAGCCTGGGGCCCGCCACTCACTGAGAACTCGGTAGGGTTGAATTTTACAAAAAGGATCTGAAGCCAAACGTAATTGAACGTTTGAAAACAGGGTCCTTTCAGTAGAGTGGGGATATTTGGCCTAGAGAAGAAGACCCAGGTGACTGATAGGGTCACATCGGTAACAGAAGACACGGTGCTGTGACCCGTCGTTTTCTGTTCTGTGGTGAAGTCACAGGAGGCGACAGGGAGCTTTCGAGGAGCTTTTGTGGTTCTTAATCATCTGGGCTCACAGACCCTTTTGAGACTCTGGTGAAAGCCATGGACTTGATCCCCAGAAAAGGGCAGGTCCCGTAATGTCAGGGGTTCACTGACTCCCCCTAATCTAGTCCATAGACTTTGAGTGAATAATCCTTCGGTCGGTATATACAGTGCGAAACGCGCGGTGTTCATTCCTGCATCTCCTCCCAGAGGGAGATGGACCCGATGGCCTTCTCTGGTTTTAATCGTCTCTGCCCTGTAATTTTCGGGCCGTCTTTCCAACATGGGTGCATTTCTCAAGCTACTGTGTCTTTACCTTCAGCAGATAGCAGTAGCATCTCCCCTTAGCCCACAAACTCTACGACTGAGATAAAGGTAAACCTGCTTGTTCACTTCTTTGTTCTCAGAGTTTATCATTCTTCAGTAAAAATACTGAGGCAAGCTTCGTATGCATATTCAGTAATTCAAGAGGAAGAAGGTGTTGCTTTCCGCCAGGGTTTATTGGCGTTGAGTCTGTCGACATTTGGGGCGGATGATTTTTTGTGCAGAGACTGTCCTGTGCCAGGCCCTGGGGCTGCACATGTGAGAGAGCGACACACCCTGAATTCAGGTGCTTATCACATCCCGGTGGGGGAGGTATGTACAGATGTCTCAGGTGTTGGGTGTGTGGGGGGGAGGGCGGGTGGGAATGTGTCTCACGGGATAGAGGCCTGTGTCCTAGGGCCTCAGTACTAGTGTCTTCTCCATCCAGGATGCTCTTTGTTCTGAGTTTTCCCATGGCTGAGTCTTTCCTGGTCATTCATATCTCAGTTTAAATGGCATGGCTTCAGGGAGACCTGTTCTAACCACCAGTAGTTGTCGGCTGTTTGCACCTGAATGCTGCGTAACAAGCCACCCCAAACTCGGTGGCTCACAAGCACACATTTCTCAGTGGCACATCTGTGGGTTGCGGGGTGTGGCGATCTAGGCTGAGCTTCGGTGGGTTCGGCTACAAGCTGCAGCTTGGGTTTAGTTTGGCTCTGTAGGTCTCTCCTTCTGTCCCCGTGAGCTTCTTGGTGCGTATTGTTCTCATCTGCACATGTCGTGTGCACTGACATCCATTTGGCCCAAACAAATCACATGATCAGAGTCTGCAGCAGGGAAGAAAATTTTATGCTCCATGAGGCTATGGCAAGGGTGTGGCTCCAGGGGAGTGAAGAATTGGGCCAACAGGATCCCTCGCTCCCCATTCTAAAGCAGCTACCCACTGTATCATTTTTATTCTCTCCTGAGTGCCGATGCTCTTACTGATGACTTATGTCTTATGTGTCTGCTGTTACCCTAACATCAGTGTCATGACAGAAGGGACTTTCTTTGCTTATTCACTGCTAAATGTCAAGCATCTACCTGGCGCAGGGTGAGCATTCACTAAATCTTCGAAGGATGGATGAATGAATAGTTCTGTTTGGGCCATCAGGGAAGGGTGTTGGCGCTGGATCTTGGAAGAGTAACAACAACTAACATTTCCTGGGAGGTGACTGAGGCCAGGTATGTGCTGCGTGCTTGCCCTGGCTTAGGTCAGGGGATCGTCACGTGTGGCCCTCCACAGCCAGAAGAAGAAGGGCAGGGTGTTCCGGTGGGAGCTGTAGGGCCCTGACGTAGCACATCCTATTGGAGGATTGGAGAGAGGCCCAGTGTGGCTGGAGCGCGGGGAGCCTGGTGGGCAGCAGCCAGATGAAAGGCACAGCGACACTGGAGCCTCTTCGTCAGGTTTGGCACGTCCCGCGTCTCTCGGGGAGCCCTCGCGTCAGAGTCTGCAGCGCGGTGCCCCTGGGGTTGTGCAGCGCACGGGCTGGGAAGCTGTTCCGGCAGCCGAGCAGATGGTGAGGGACTTTATGTGACATGTCAGGCTGGCTGGATGCCGATCCTGGAAGGGGTCTTTGTCTTGGAAGATGATGGACATCGATTGCCTTTTAGCAGAGGCATGCCCAAGCTGTCACGCAAGCAGGAAGCTTTTGGGAGGGCCTTTTGATTCGAGACACGTGGTAGAAACTTGACCAGTTCCCAGCTTGGTAGGGCACGTCAGTGGTACCCCAAGGCTCGGGCCTTGTATTGTGTTGAGTAGGGTTATATTTATTGGGGACCCCAGACGTCTGTTGGCACAGTGATGCAAGGGTGTGCTCCAGGGCAGCACGAGAGTCACGTCACTGTCTGCAGACCTCCCCACCTGTGCAGATGCTCCAGGTCCTTCCTGGGTTCTGTGTCCCCCACCCCACCCCACCGTGCCTGGGACTCTGCCCAGTCCCTGCTGACCCTCATCACAGCGCAGCTGAGACCGTAATGGAGGAAAAGCACCCTGGACTCGTGCTTGGGTACCGTATTTCCTCGCTGAGCAAGGAAGCAGCAGTGGGCCTGCTCCACGGCCTCACGTGCCTGGTCAGGCAGGCTTTGATGTTCAGTCCCCTGAGCCGGGATGGATGTTTTTTAATGTTTTGAAATTTAAACTCTGCGCTCGTAGGGGGAAAAGAAATAATAGGGAGGAGACCTGGGGTCCAATCTCAGCACTACAGGGGACCATAGACTCATAACCTAATTTCTATGGGCTTTAAGTCTCTTCTGCAAGGTGAGAATAAGAAAACTTTGCTTGTTATGACAAAATAATTAATACAAAGGCTCTTGCAAAACTTCACTGAAGCGTCGTTATTGGTAATCATTTGCCTTCTTCCCTCTGGAAGAAAAGAAAAAGTCATTAAGAACATATTTTGTTCAAGCCCTGTGCTAGGGGGTGTGACATATGATCTCTCTGTTAATCTTATTGGAACAGCCTCCAGGGTTCCTGTGAGAATGGAGAAGCCAACCAAGTCTTAGGGAGGTTAAGTGACTTGTTCTAGGCCACGCATCCTGCTGCTGATGTGCGAGGTACATGTGGCTGCACAGCCTGACCCCTTTCTGTGACTCGTTCATCCACCAGGCGGCCCCTGCAAGGGTCTGCAGCAAGCATGGCTCCGAGGTGGGGACCTCACAGGCACTGTGTGGGGGCCCCCGCAGGCCCTCGCGGGCTTCCTTGGGGAGGGGAGGAGGCTGGTTGCTTGCAGAGGTGCCTTCTCCCCTGCTGCTTCCTGTACTGCAGCTCCTTGGAGATTCTTTTCCAAAACATCTAGGTTCGTTTTAATGAACAGAGGCTTAGCACGGCCTCGCCCAGCAGCATGGCATCACGATGTCTCTGAGGGTGGCCAACACGGACCTCGACACTCCGGAGCAATTTTCTCTCCCTTGCTGCTTTTTTCCCCCCAATTTTGGGATGTTCTGGAATCTGCAGGCAGCGATGAGCCTCTAGGGAGAGGTCAGCCGAGGCAGTTGGGCCACTAGCCTGCCTCCAGCGGGGTGACTTCTGTTTTCAAGCCCTGCCCCCCCCCCCCCCCCGCAGGGGGACTGTTAGAAAATGTGCAGGACATGGTGATTCATCAAATTCCAAGAGTTAGAAATTTGTAAAGGAATTTTCTCACAGTTGTGTTTCTGAGCCTGGGGTATTATAAATTACTTTTTCTGACTGCCGTGGGTTAGATGAAGCCTTAGTCTGAATGTTTACCCACTTGGGAGATTGGGTCATTTCATTATTTTAAAAATAAAACTGCTGCCCAGTCTAAAAGAGGCCACTGGGGTGAGAGAGGCGACCTTAACGGCACTCCGGAGCAGGGCTCTCAGCTTTGTAGGTACAAAGGGATCACCCCGAGACTGAAGTCTGGTGGGGCACCAGGAGCTCCTTCTTGCAGCTCCTCCTGCTCCCTCCCGAACCGTCTTCACCACGGCCGACCCCGGCTCCCTGGCTGGAGGTCTCCCAGCCTGGCAGCTTCACTCACCCATGGGATTCGTGCGCTGGACTCGAGGCTGGGAGTGGCCTGTGAGCCCCGGCTGAGCCTCCAGCCACTCTCCTGGCCCTGGGGGATTGCCAAGCCCCTCCAGGCCCCAAAGCCCTGGCTGCGTGGGAGAGGGCTTGGTGTAGGTCAGGAAAACAGTGCCCTGAGGGCCCTTGGAGGCAAGTTTAGAGAATTGGGGGAGCTCTCAGAAACCCAGGCAAGGCTGGGGGTCCAGGGAGAAATGCCTGGAAACAGGTGAGCTCGTTGGGAGGCCAGGAGGGAGTTCCCTGGCATGGATGGGGCCAGCAGGGCCCACATCACTCCCCAGTGCGTGGGCCAGATGCGGCCTTTTGCCTCCACGTGCCTGCAGCCGAGAGCGGGGTGGGGAGGGGAGAAGGGGAGGAGGCCTCTGTGGCTTGCGCTGCTCCTGGGACGGGAGGCAGCGTGGCTCTCTGGCCACCTCTCCTCCCTCCACCCTTCCTCCCTCGTCTTTGCCACACCAGGTCTTCTCCAGTCCCAGCCTTTGCCCTCGGAAGTCAGGTCTGTTGGGGAGCAGACAGTGTCAAGACTGCAGGGGCCTTCGAGATGAGTCAGTCCACCCCTCAGCTCATGGATGATGAAACCGGAGCTCAGCGAGGTTGTTTGACCTGGCAGGTCACCCAGCTATCTAGGGGCAGTGCCACAGTCCAGGGCTGTTTCTGACTTTACTTTCTACATCATATATACCTACAAGTGGAGTGCAAGAGTGGATTTTGTTTTTAAATACATACGGCTCAATGGAGGGAGGCCGTCCTGCAGAGACGGCCCCAGGCGTGAACCAGACGGACACCCTGTCACCGTCTTTGGAGTCCAGCCTTAGCCGCGGTCGGTTTGAGGCTCTTCTGCTGTGGTTGCTCGCTCTCAGTCTGCACAGCGGTTTGGTTTTCTTAAGCGGATGCCCCAGCGGGTAACGACACAGCCATTCTTGACGCAAGCTCAGCACTGTACACTTTACAGAGCCCGTCCCATTCGTCCCCATGAGGTGGTCAGCCAGCGCCTGTCTGTGAAGGGCAGGAAGAGCTCTGAGCTCCGAGTTCTGGCCTCCGCTTAGTGTGACAGCCCCTACTGGTTATAGTCATGGCCCGTGACAGGTCTGCGGCCCCGGGCAGCCTGCCGTGTCTAGAGCCCCTGGTTCAGAGTTGCTGATACGGGTAGATGTGGCCCGTCTATGTGCAGCTTCTCACTTGCCCTCCAGGACCCACAGCCCCGTAAGCCCAGAGACCTGGTGGCTGCTGTATCTGGCCCCAATGTGGGCTTCTGTGGAGTGTCGCTGCTCCGTGAGGATGCGCTGCAGCCTGACCTTGTCCACCAGCTTCCTGCACTGTGACCTTGGGGGCAGGCAGATTGCCAAGGCCACATGGCCCCCCGCTAGAGAGTGGCCTCTGGGCTGGCGAAGGTTCCTGGACCCCAGGCCAGACTGGCTTTGAGACCCAACATGGTCTGTGTGATTTGCTCTGACTCACTGAACATCAGTTGGCATCCCTTCAGATGATCAGGTCTTGAATAAGTGGCCTGGGGCCATACTGACACTGACCACTCAGACCGGAGTGGGCTGTCGTGCCCCAGCACAAGGTGAACAGGGTGTTCCATGGGACATTGAAATCGCCCGCTTGCCCCATGAGTGATATAGGTGATAGGATAAGGGCTGCCCAGGCCCAATAATACAATTGATTGTTAGTTGCCGGAAGCAGCCACCTAAGAAGCTTGTGAAATCTGCATCTAGTGACTTGATGACCAGTCTGTTTCACCTGCTCATTAATTCATTACTCAGTGGGCCTTTGTTGAGTGCCCCCTGGGCTCAGCACTGGTGAGGAAGTACAGACCCTGCAGGAACTTGGTGATAGGGGTGCTGGGTTCCCAGGGTTAGTATTGATCAGCCTCAATGCAACATAAAAACAGAGGAGATATAAACATAATCATGAGTACCCAGAAAATGGTCATAATTAGCTTCCCTTTCACGGCCAGTGGTCTTTGTGAAGTGGAAGGAGCCAGAACCTGATCCAAACCCAAATGGAGCCCAGTCAGGGCCAAAGATTGGAGCTGCAGTAGCCAGTGCCAGGAAATCCGGTGTGGTTAGGATATGCAGGTCCATATCCAAGGTGACCTCCAGCAGGAGGGGATCAGGCCTGCAATCCCAGGGGCCTGTGGGAGTGGGCTGGGCACCACAGACACCTAGGGGAGCCTGCAGGGTGCCAGCTACAGAGGAACTGGCTCTTGGTGCCCAAAGAAGCCCTTTGTGCCGGTGACCTGAGCTCACAGCACGGACTTCAGGTCCCATAACCCCTTTTCCCCTTCCTGCAGCTTTGGTTCTCGTGAGACCTAGATACTGATACCTGCTGGTGCGGGAAGCGGGGGCACGGCGGGAGGGGGTGGGGCTGGCCAAGGGGGTGCATGTGAATCCCAGAAACCTGTATCCTGGCACGTAGTAGGGTGGCATTGTGACTCCTGATCAGCCCAGGGCTTCTTCAGGTCTCCTGTGACATTCCACATGACCTTCAGCTTTTAGGATTATACATTTCCAGCCAGTGGATTTGGGCTTGTTCACTCTCTTCTCTAAGCAGCACAGGGTCAGGTGCTCCTAACATATGAGCGCTCAGTAAACGGTGGCTGAACAAATGAGTGCGTGAATAGGTGGCAGAGGGGCTGGCCAGCTTAGCTACGGTGTGAAGCAGGAGGGAGAACAGCAGCCCCCCCCCCCAACCAGCCTTCCAGGCCTGGAGCCCACCCACTGCACGTGGGGCAGGTCTGTTCCAGGGACCTCAGGATCCCGTCGAGGTCAGAGGCTCTGCTGGGGCCTGCCCCGGACACCGGCAACTAGGGGTTTAATTGTTGGTCACCGCCCGCCCCACCTCCGTTATCCCGTCTCCTAAAGATGTTCACCACTGTCCTTTTCTCTCCTCCTCCTCGCGGGGTGCAGATCCTGGCCAGTGTCTCCCTGTACCTCGGCGCCATCATCGTGGGCATCACGTCCTACTACATGGCAGACCGCAAGCACCGCAAGGCCTTCCTGGAGGCCCGCCAGTCGCTGGAGGTGAAGATGAACCTGGAGGAGCAGAGCCAGCAGCAGGTGAGGCTCTTTGGGGTGACGCCAGGGAGCTCGGGTTCAGGAGCCATGGCTGGGGCGGGGGCCTGTCGGGAGGGAGTGAGCTCCGTGCAGCAACACGGCCCGCCTGGGTCGTACTGAGTTTGTTTTGCCGAAAACGCACTCCCGAAGCTCCTTCTCGGTGCTTGGTGAACTTCCGTCTTCTCCTCTTTCTGCCTGCCCTCCCCGCCGCCCCACGCCTTTTATTTGGCCTGTCATTGAACATTTTGCTGCTTAAAGAAATACGTTGCCCCAACAGCCACCAAAAATCTCACGTTCTTCTCTCAGGTGAAGAGGTTCAGTGTGTTTATTTTGATGCTTTCCTCCCGGGCCGTGTCCGGGTGACGCCTCCTCTGCCCCCCTCTGCCGCTCTTGCCAGGTCAAGCGCAGCTTCGCACGGCACACCTACTGTGCGTGCGGAGATGCTCTCCCGCCGTGGGGACCCACCCCTGGCCTCGCGGCCCTTCTGAGTGAAGTCTGTCAGCCCAGGGGCACGGTCTCCGTGCTCAGGGACGTCTCCCCACTTCCTTCTCCTCCTGAGTCATTAGTGACAAAGCGAAACCAGCCCCGTCCCCGGGGACCCCACCATTTACATTCTTCCGCTGGGAAAAGTGCCTGTCCCTGCCGCTTGTTTACGACTTCATTCCTGCCCGGGCCACCGCGGAACCTCCCAGTTCCCATGCGACTCGGCCTTTTGAATAGTTTTGGGTCTGGATTGATGGCAAATGCTTTTCAAAGGTCTCTGGAAATTACAGGCACCAATCTCCTATTATCCATAGGTTTATTTCCCCTTCACAAGCAGCCTCAATGCGTGGAATGGACATGATTCTCTCTCTGCTCTGGGAACCATGTCACTTTACATTCGTGTGGTGCTGTGTGCTCTGGGTTAACTAAAATTACAGTTTTCACAGACTCTCACTCAGGTGGACAGGGCCATGGTTTTGGGGGTCACTCTGGAACCCTTGTCTGGAGTAGGGAAGGGTGGCCCAGCGGTGGGCCTCACGTTCTCTAGACAGTGCTATTTGAAGGCACACAATGAGTCATTTAGCTGATAGGTCCCAACCTCCTCTGTCCCCAGGATGTATTTTCTCTCTCTTTATCAGTGAGATCCAGACACTCTGAGCGGGGCCTCCGACTCACCTCTTCCAGAAAGCAGGTCGTCTCCCTGCCTCCACTGTGACGAAGGGCCAGGCTTAGCTCATTCTGCTCGTCCCCTTCCCAGACCTGTGTCCTGTGGTTCTCATCGAGGAGCTGCTAAGGCTCGAGTCTTGCTTATAGAGCCCCTTGGAAGGCATTCTGTAGTTAATTTTTTTAATACTCTTGTCTTTCATTTGCGTCTAATCTCTCCGACGATGAATTCATCCTTCTGGTTCTCTCTGTCACAAACAAAAACAAAAGCAAAAAACGTGTCACCACGTACTAGGCTGGGAGTTCTTTTTTATCCAGTCTCTGTGCAGTTTCCAGGAGACCTACCTGTGTCGATCTTGTCTGTCTGATAACGTGTAATCCAGGACTTCCTCCATCACAGGGAACAGTGCTGGGCGGGGGGCCTCCTGGAGTGGCGACGAAGGCCCCCGGGTCTCACCCCGATCTGTTATTCTCTACATAGGCAAGTTAGACAAGTTATCCAACGCTTAGAGCCGTGCTTTCCCCATCTGCAAGGTGGGATGTTCATGCCCCAGAATGGGCGTGTTAATACTCAACTTGCAGTGGTCCCTGAGGGTCAGATGAGAGAGAGACAGGCAGAAGCGCTTTGTAACCTGCAGAGCTTGGAAACAGCGATGGTCAGGCTGCAGTGCGTGGACCGCGAAGCCCGCACACTCAGTGCCTAGTGTCATACGCTCCCTCCGGGCAGGGTCAGCACAGGGGGCCTGGAGCCTGGCAGAGAGGGCACCCTATGTGCTGCAGGACTCCAAAACCATGGAGCAGCCCCGGGGCGCCAGCAGCCTGCCCAGGGCTGTGGTAGCAGAGAGCAGACTCTGGTGTCAGGAACGAGAGTCCAGAGGGGCAGAAGGGAGATGCAGGGTGGGAGAGGGAGGGACACTAATGTGCAATCCCCAGGCCTAGCTGGGACACAGCAGGTGCCTGTAACTGTCCATCAAGTGGAATACATTTGCCCAGCTCAGCTCTAGGCTGAGTGTGACCTTAGGCTACTTACTTTATCTCTTTGGGCCTCAGTGTCCCTATGTATACAGTGAGACTGCTAAAACCATCCTTGGCTTTTAGCCTGTAGCTGTCACTTTCTGCTTGGATTCTTGGTCTCTTGCCCCATGTAGCTTAGGGATCAGCAAATGCTCAGGGGATGCACATGGAAAAAGTCAGATGTGCCTTTCTGTGGTTCTCTTCTCTCCAGGACCTCACCCCTCTCCTCTGCCTTGGGGCCCTTGCTCCCAGCCTTGTTTCTCCAGCCCCTGAGAGCGTTGCCATAGCTCTTGGTTTAGCCTGTCGCCTCGGTCTCCGGGGCAGAGTGCGGAGTGCATCGGGCTCACTTCAGTGCGTCTCCCTTCCCTCGGCGATCTGGTGCCATCAAGTCCAGGGTGCCTTGGTTGCTCCCTATCGCCTTCAAATAGCTGTTCTTTCTGTATTTTACCCCGATTTCATAATTGTTCTTGGCTACAGGGTGGGTCTGATATAAGCTCTAGAAGAGCAAGATGCAAAAGTTGGCCATTACATTTTTTTTTAAATTTATTTTTGAGTAGCTGAAGGTAGACGTGGCATAAAATTATCAAGGTATGAAAATGGAAAGTAAGTTTCGCCCTGCACAGCCATCCACTTCCCCACCCCTCGGACAGACACTGTCATCTTTCTAATGTATCCTTTCAGAGGTGATATTTCTAAATCTGTGTATGTAGACCCCCCCCCACACACACACACACTATGTTCACTCTTCTGTACAGATTTCCATCTCTTCACCTACTACTTTAGGTTCCAAACCCATTTTGCATTGCCTCAGCCTTTTCAGTGACTATATATTACATTCCATTGTATAGAAGAAACAATTCATTTAACTGGGCTCTTATAGGTAAACATTTAGGTAATTTCCAGCCCTTTGCCGCTGCAAACATTGCTGTGGTAGGTTTTGTTATAGGGACACCATGTCATGGGTCTCTGAAGACTTAAACACTTAGACGTAGAGTTACTGGATCAAAGGGCATGCGTCGTGCATTTAAAATGTTTGTATCACGCACACACACGTGTATGTATGCTGTGATAAAATATGCATGATGTAAAATTTTCCGTTTTAACCATTTTAAGTGTACACTTCGTGACATTAAGTACATTCACTGAGGTTTTGTACAGCCATCACCAGGATCTATCAACAGAACTTTGTCCATCTTCCCAGGCAGACTCTGTACCCCTTAAATAATAACCCCCTATCTTCTTCTTGCCCAGACCCCGACAACCACCATTCATCTTCCTATCTTTATGAATTTGCCTAGGCTAGCTACTTATGTAAGTGGAGTCACACAGTATTTGTCCCTTTGTGACGGGTTTATTTCACTTAACATAATGTCTTCAAGGTTCATCCATGTTGTGGCACGGGTCAGAATTTCATTCCTTTTTAAGACCGGATATTCTGTCGGGTGTATATACCACAGTTTGTTTATCCACTCAGTTGTTGATGGACTTGGGTTGTTTCTGCCTTTTAGCTATTGTGTGAGTAGTGTTGCTGTGAACATTGGTGTACAAGACTCTGTTTGAGCCCCAGCTTTTAATTCTTCGAGGTACACACCCAGCTGTTGAATTGTTGGGCCATATGGTAGTTCGGTGTTTAACTTTTGGAGGAACCAGGCACATGCGTTTTGAATGTCGATAAATATTACCAGATTGTCTCACGTAGAGGTTCGAACAAGTTACACTCCTCCCAGTAGTGAATAAAAGTGCGTGCGCTTGGGCACTTACATTTTTCTTATGTATCGAGAAAATACTTCTTTGCTTTTGGAATGCCTGCAGCACCCCCAAGGATGCCTCTTTGAAAACCCCAGGCAGTTGTATCATCCTGTGAGCTGTTTCCTGCTGTTTACTTATTGGCTCAAGTCAGCTAGGTTTGGAAGTTTCTTTTCTTTTTTAGCATACGTTGTACCATTTGGTAAAAAATAGACAAGTATAAGGAAAATACTGATAGAGGACATTTCTTTGAGTCTTTTTTTGTGTGTGTTTGAAAGAGTGTCCTAATCCTATTATCCTGATTATTAAAATAACACCTTATTTTCATAGAGCACAGCAGTTAATCAGACATTTACGTCTTATGCCTGTCTCATAGGGTTATTATGGAGCTAGATGTGAAGTGTTTACTTAGCGTAGTACCTGGCCATAGTAGGCACTTACACTGTTTATCATCATATTATTGTTGTTGGATAAAATTTTGAAGATACAGAGTAGTATAGAAGAGGCCATCAAAACTCCTTATAATCTGGGGGTTTCTTTTTAAAAAAATAGTTTAAAAACAGTGTGATACATTGGGTTCTTGGCTAGAAAAGGCTTTCAGGTTGGCTTTGATTTTTTTTTTCTTTTTCCATTTCATTGACGTGAAATTCAAATAACGTAAAATTAACCGTATAAAAGTTTAGCATTTAGTCTATTCACAGTGTTGGTCAGCCGTGACCTCTGTCTAATTCCAAAACATTTCATCACTTGAAGAGGAAGCCCCAGGTTCGATTTTTTAAAACCAGACAGGAAGTCCCCTGGTCAGTACGCTACCTCTCTGATCTTCAGGTTGCTCTTTCTGAAAAACTGGGATTCAAAAATAATAACCATTGTCACGGGGCTGTTTGGGAATCACACGAAGTCAGCATGCTAAGTCCAAACACTGTGGAGCCCTTCAGTGCCCTTAGCTGTGGCCCCTGGGGACACCGGCTGAAGGGAGCGGCCGAGGGCTCGGCCGGGAGCTGGCTGGGGCCGCTGTGCCCTTCCCCGCGGTGCCAGTCGGGCAGAGGTTGCTCCCTCCCTGGGCATCCGGGCTGACGTTGCTGCTGGGGTGGCTCTGTGCTGGTTTTCTATCCCAGGAGCGTCAGCTGACGTGCCTTTGGCGCTGAGGGGAAGGCAGGCTGGCAGCGGAGGCCGCACGATCCCATGTCACTTTCCTCCCGTGACACCTCTCGTGAGAATGAGCGTGAGATGACAGAGAGGAAATCACCGTGCGAAGGGCTGTGGCAAGGTCTTCGCGGGAGGGGAAATGGATGCCGGTTTGACCGAGGCTCCTGCTGCAGGAGCCGTCTGCGTCTGAGGTCGGCGCCATGCTCAGTGTTTAAATGCCTTTTTAGAAAAGAGTCCCAATTTTAAAAATTCTTTGTCCATGCTTTGCAGAGGGGACCTCCACTCACAATTTAGGGTCTGTGTCCCACTTTCTGTTTTGTGGGCAGGTAGATCTTCTGAACCGCCTTGGGAAAGCCCCGTGTGTGCGGGGAGGAAGGCCGACCTGGTGGCCGTGTGGCCTCCACCAGGACAGTCTCCCGTCTGGGCCTCGTCCCCTCAGCCAGACAGTGAGGCTGGGGGTGCGCCGGAATCGGGGATCCCACCCCAGGTCCTCTGATTCTGTTCGCTTTGCTGCCGTTGTCTTTTGTAAAGGTGACTGACCGCCTGCTAATGGCAGGCAACTCCCTGAGGTGGGCCACCGGCCAGCATCCCCTGGGGAGGTGCAGAGCAGCCCTGGGCCTTTGCGGACAGGCTTCCCCTTCTGCTTTGTTGCCAGGTGGGCAGGTCCAGCTTGTCGAGGGGATCCTCGAGATGAGGGGGGCACGTGGGGAATGAGGAAGGACCGTGTCTCGGATTTCAGTAAGCGTGGCTGCATAAATCTCCCCGGCTCCTGTCTCTGTCGGTAGCAGAGAGGCCTGACCACTCTGAGGTCCTGTGGACTTTAAGCTCCATGGAGGTGGCCCTGGCCTGCAGGGGCTCTCTTTACATCTAGCTCTAGGCAGTCTGATGGCATTTACCTATGACATGAGGCTGCCAGGGCTTCAGGCCTCTCTCCTGCTCCCCTCTGCTCCACGGGGGTGTTAGGCTGGAACAGGAGGCCCAGAGAAAGTAACTGGAGTTGTTTTTCTTTATTCCATGTGACCATACTCTAGGGTTTAGTTGGGGACCTTGAGGGTTGCTAAGCGCCCCACCTGCTACCTGGCAACTGCCGACGTCCAGGAAATCCACCCAGCACACACCTGTCACCAGGTACAAACTACAGAATCATCAGCCTTTCTGAATCACGTACTCAGAGCTACTCCCCAAGGAGTGGGGTGCAGTTGAAACAGGATGTGGGAGAGGATGGTGGGACGACAGGGGACTCGCGAGGCCAGCACTTCCCTTCAGGTCAAATTGAGTTAGGTCAACCAGCCTTGTCCTCATTTGGGGGGGAAGAGAGGGCGCCCCTGGTCCCCACCCTCCAGAGGGGAGGCACCTGGGGGAAGCTCTCCCGGGGCTGGCTGTGCAGGTTCTAGGTCAGCAAACCATTCGCTGGTACCGGCCCTGTGAGTGCCAGGGCCAGATCCACTTCATCCAGAGGACGAGGACAGGGTGGAGGCGGACTCTGGGTGGGGGACGTGCTGACTGACGGAAAAGCCACTTCAGTCTGCCCCTCCCCCTGAAGCCCCATGCCCAGAGTCACCTCTGACCACGGATGGCATTTCTTCTTCGTACTGAGTCTTTCCCTGGGGCGGTGGCCTTCTGCCCTTGAGCAGGTCCCAGAGGGAGGACCCACCCATTTACCAGTGGGGGTCAGACGTCTCTCCGGGGAGCCCCGGAGCTCGGGACTCGGGGAATGCTGCCGTCACATGAGCTCCGCTCCAGTTTCTCGTCTTTCTGAATGTCCCTCCTCTCTGACCTCTGCCCGAGCCTGCTTCGCCGCTCCCTTCAAGACATTTTTGCTGTGAGGATAAGTCATAGAGTAATCTCGACCTTGAACCCTGTTCTCACGGGAGGTTGGTAGGGGAGAGGGGAGTCAGGGTGGAGACAGAGAGGGAAGCCAGCTCCCTTCTGGCTTGGGGTTTGGCTTCTAGAGTCAGCCGATGCCTGATGCTGGGGATCTGCCTCCTGGGAGCCTGGACTGGGGGGGCGGGGGGGGTGGGGCTTAGGTGGGAGGCGGGCACCCCCGCCTCCCCACAGCAGTCTGTGTCCCGTCATGGTGGCCGCTGCACCTTCGTGTCCTCAGCATCTGGTGCTGAGGACAAACCCACTTGACAGGAACCACAGAGGAAACCCCCTGCCCTCGGCCTCGGAAGATCCCTGTCGTTCTAACGTCTTCACAGAACCAGTCACAAAGATATCTCACATTCTTTAGTTTTTATGTTAACCTTGACTGCCTCTTGGCTTGAGAAAAGCCAGAAGGTGAATTTTCCGTGGTGTGAAGTAGGAATTCGCGCTTCCGCTGGTTCTGACTGCCACGGCTTGGATTTCACAGAACGTTCTTGGTTCTAACATGTCAGGATTTAGTAAAACAAACCCACGTTTTAGGTAATGCAGGTGATGAGCCCACAGAGGTCAGGTTGTTCCTAAGCCATGGAGGCTCCTGGCAGGGAGAGCAGGTTGGCAGTGTCACGGGGGGCCACGACAGCACCCACAGGCCCAGGTATGGGCCCTAGCGTGGAGCTCGGGCCCTGCTGGGCTCTGGAGGATCGTGAGCCCATCCCGCAGCGTTGTCTCTCTGAACGGTGGCCAGGACTATCATGCATCCCCGCCTTTATCTGGCTGTAAGGATGAAGTTTGGTTTAGTATTTGGGGGAGTTTATTGAACACTTACTCGGTGGAAAGCCCTGGGCTGAGTTGTTATGGGATTATCTCCTTTAATCATCACAACAAACCTAGAAGGGGCTTTGACACTCCCTCACTCCTGGCGGGGGCTTCTGCTCTGCTAATGAGGAGAGTCAGGTGAGGAGTCGCTGGGCCTCATCGGGCCTATTGGCATCTGTTTGGTTTGATCTGCCTAGAGTTTTTTTAAGTTTCTAATACTTAAAAATTTGGGCATTCTATATGAAAACTTGTGTTTTCTGGCTGCCTTGGAAAATGGAAAGATCTGGCAACACAGGGAATAGAATAAGACGTGCAGTCACATCCTGGCTAGGCTGCTGACCTGCCACCTGACCTTGAGCCAATTACTTATGGCCCTTGAGCCCCAGTTTTTTTGTCAGAAAAGGATTGTCAAAATACCTGAAAAAGAGCATTCATGCCACAAATATTTTGGACACTTCTGCGCTGGGATACAGTTATGAGCAGGACAGGTTCTATGGGGCAACAGACGTTAAATGAGTGTGTGCTGCGTTGGGGGGTAGGACAGGCAAAGTGGGGGAAGGGGCACAGGGCATGTCTGGGGTGCAGGGAGGCAGCCGTTGACATCACGTGGCCAGAGAAGGCTTTCTGATGAGGTGAGGCTTGAACAGAGACCTGGAGGTAGCGAGGATGTGAGCCATGCAGTGTCCACAGAGATGAGCAGTAAGTGCAAAGGCCCTGAGGTGAGCGGATGAGAGGTAGGAGGTGAGGCAGAGTGGTGATGGGGGCCAGCTCTTACGGCCCCTTGTCAGGACCTCGGCTTTTCCCCTGGGGGAGTCGGGAGACATGGGAGGGTTGTAGGTTTTAAATGGATCCGTCTGCCTGCTGGAGGAGACAGCACTGGAGCAGGGAGACCAGTCAGAAACGAGCAGTGGTTTCCGTGAGAGGAGGTGACTCAGACCAGGATGGAGGTGATGGGGAAGGAGGGTTCTAGATGTTTTGAAGGCAGAGCCCATGGGATTTACCGCTGGGTGGAATGGGACGTGGGAGGGCGGGAAGTCGGCGGTGGCTCTGAGGGTTTTAGCCTGGAAGCAGCAGGATGGGCAGGATCGCTCTGTCCAGGGATGGGGACGATGGGGACAGGTGCGGGTTTGGGGGGTTTGTCAGGAAAAGTGTGGAGTTGTCTCATGGACACCCAGGCGGAGTTGGGGGGACACAGTCAGGCGGGCTCAGTGTTAGAGCGTGTTTGGGCGTATGTCTGAAAGGGGGGAGGGCCTGTGCCTCTGTTTACACCCTCCCCCCGCCCCCACACACCCATGGCCCTGCGGGTGAGGATGTCTGACCCTATGGCCAGTCCTCACAGCGTGCTGGGAGCTCAGCAAAGGTTGACAACCAGACAGCGTCCAGGGAACCGCAGGGACACTTTTATTACTTCCTCCCCAGGATAAGAGGTGATCTTGCTACCAAGTGCCATATACGAGTCCCAGACCTGCCCCCACCCTCTCTTCTGCCCCAGAGGCACTCGGGGCCTTCCCAGGAGCCAGGTGCAGAGAGGGAAGCACCGGGTGGAAGATCCAGGCTCTGCAGCGACACCCTCAGCATATCAGCCAGTCCCCTCTGTGTCCCTGAGTGGTTGGGGATGTGGGGTGATGTGCCCCATTGGCAAAACCATCATGGAAGCGTAGAACCCGGAGGCTCTGGCTGGGGCCGCACCTGGGATAAGCTGCGGTCATGTGACTCTGTTACACGCACAGCGAGAGAGAAGACAGTGCAGCGTAAAGCCCAGGCACGGAGCAGATGGCCACGAAGGCAGAGGAAGGATGGATGACCAGCGTCCAAGCTGCGGACACCTAGAAGTGTGTTCGGAGTCGGGTTGAGAGAACGTGATGGATGTGGGTTCTTGGTGGCTTTTCAGAAGAGGGACAGGACATGGCAATCCGTGGAGGGAGAATGAAGGGTCGATCTGAGGGGGGGGGCCGGGGTGGGGTTGGCGAGAAGCGAGGGTGGTGGGGAGGGGAGGTGACAGAGCATGCTGTCACGATGGCAGAGTCCTCCTTTGGGACTGTTCTTCGTCCCTCACGTGGGAGGCACTGGAGTCAGGGGACCCACCGAAAACTGGTTTGGGGCTGCAGTGGTGGCTGGCTGGGTGGCGGGTAGAGTAAAGGAAGGTGGGGGCAGCGCTCGAAGAACCAGCAAGATTTACTGCTCCGTTGGGAGGAGGGAAAGGGAGTGAGGCCACACCACCATAAAAGGCCTGAGGGGTGGAGATTTTGTCTAACTTGCTCAGGTCTTCGTGCCTGAGCTGCTGCTTCCGGGCCAGGACGGAAGCCGCCCCCTCTCCCTCCCGTCCCACCAGTCACAGACCCTTCGCAGCTCAGTGCTCCAGGCGGCTGCTCTCTGTCCCCAGTGTTGCCACACGAGCTGTGCTTAGTTGCTACAGTATTCAGAGCTGTCCGATAGGGTAGCCGCTAGCCATGTGTGGCTATTTAATTAAAATTTTACATTAGAAATCAGTGGCTCCCTTGCAATAGCCACATTTCATGTGCTCAGGAGCTCGTGGACAGCCCGGGTCATAGAACGTGAACGTGACTGCAGACAGTTCTGTTCTAGAGGGCGATGGCTTGCCCCTTGGGCTGCATCTCCTAGCTGACAGCTCATTAACTCACCAAACCCCTAAGGAGCACCTGCTTTGTGCCAGGCACTCTTGGCGAGGGCTCCAGATACCACACACGTGGCCTTCTTTGGGCCCAAAGGGCTGTTTCCTGAGATTGCAGTCACCTTGGCCCACACAGTGGCCCCTGTCTCTGGAGACTGCACAGGAGTCCAGGCAAGTGACCAGAAGTCCCACACACTCAGTGTCCCCTTCCCTGCTCTTGCGGGATGAGGGTTCCGGGCTGACCCTGGACTGTGTGACTTCTGTACTGTTTGCGATGACGTGGCCTGGTGGTGGCTTGTTAGTCTGGCTCCCCTACCACTGAGATTGAGTGCGGCTCTCGATTCCCTCGTGGCGCCCGTCAACCTGGGAGACTCTGGGGACGTTGGCTTGAGGCCTGTTCTCACACGGGCGGGTCTCGTGGAAAGATTGCCTGTTCTTGAATTAGCAACCTCTCCCTCCTCTGAGCTCCCACAGCCTTTGGCTGAAGACAGCAAAGCGCTCCCCCGGGTGGGACCTGTCACTCCGCACGTGACTTGACTGCCCTGCCCATCTGAGCTCTCGGGAGTACAGCTTACCTTTGACCTTGCCAGCACGTAGCTCGGGAACTTGCACGGATAACCCGTGATTGTCCTTTGAGTGACCGAGGTCGTGACCATGTCTTTTGGATGGGGGCAGCAGTCTAAATGGTGACCCCGCCCTAGTCTAAGTGGTGACCCCTGCCCTGTTATAATTGGGGACCCCTGCTCACCACACTAACAGCAGCAGCTTCCAGATTTCGCCTTGTTGTGGCTGCTCGGACCCCGGCCGCTCAGGGCTAGCAGGCCAGGTCCCCCTGCTCTTCGTTTCCTTCCTCCTGCTGCCTGCTCTGCTCAGGTTGTCGGGCCAGGACGGCACCTGGTAGGGCCCAGTGACTTCATAGCTTCCAAGTGGCCTGGAAGCTCCAAGAATCTGGATAAGTCAGGATGAGGACAGACGTGTTTGTGGGCAGCTGTGAGTCTGCTCACAGCCTGTGAAGGGTCGTAGTGACATGTATCTGTATGCGGCTGTACGCACAGCACATATGTAGGTCACACACGGGCATCATAAGCACACGCACATCCTCAGACAGACAAGCAGACCGCGCACACAGCCGCCTGGGCCCTGCCGGTGTCCTTCTCCACTCACGTCTTCCTTCCTCTGCCACTTAGAAACGGAGCTTCTCATCAGCCACAGCTCATTTCTCCAAATCCCTGCTGGCCACCTGGCTGTAATTAACTCCTGAACGCCTCATCAGAGTGTCGCCTGTAACAACGCAGGGCCCTTGGGAGCCGAGCCGGCTTCTCTCCTCTGTCCCGGCCCTGCGCCAGGGAGAAGGCGCGGCCTGGCATGAGTCTTTGCAGAGAAGGGGGCTTGACTGGTTCCTTCCCGGAGTCGGGCCTCACCAGGCTGACAGACGGCCCTGGCCAGGGCCTCACAGCTCACCTGAGAGATCAGCTGATGACCGTTTACAGACAGGAGATCCCAGCCCAGGAGGCCTGAAGGCCGAGCATCCTGCCCTGGCCACTGTGGCCTCTCGCCCAGGGGTCAGGACTCCATGCCCCAGCCGTCCCCGACTCCATCTTTGGTCGGCTCACTGCCTGGGTAGGACTGGGGTGCTTCTCCCCGGAATGTGGCATTTTTTCTCTGCTCAGAAAGCAGACTGGAGACTTTGAGGGCTTGTTCTTTCTCTTTCTGCACCTCGTTTCTTTTCTTCCCAGAGAGGTAGGACCTTGGCCTTCATTACTATGTTTTTAGAATAACCATCAAAGCACGGTGGGGCTGGGGAGGGGCTGTGTAGAGCTGCTTCTCGGTGCCCCAGGCCCCGACGCCCAGACTTTGGCCGGATCCCCTGCCCCTGGGGGAGCCGTCCTGCCTGCCCTGACTCCCTCCTGTGGCTTCTCCATGGTGTCAAGGATGGCAGGTCACCACCTCTCAGGGTTTGAACTGTTTTGACTTGTAGAAAATTCTTCCTGCTCTGGAAGCGACGGTCTGTTCCCTGGCAGTCTCTCCTCAGTGTCTCTCTCATGGGGCCTCCAGAGCAAGTCTCACCCCATTGCCATGCAGCAGCTTCCCTCAGACTCGAAGAATTTTCTGTGGGGCCTCAGAGCCCCCTCTTCTCGGGGCTGATGGCCAGACTCTCAGCCCACCACAGGTGCCCGGCCTCAGGCTCCCCGACCTCTGGTCAGGCGTGATGAGGGCCTAGTAGGGGAAGGCCCAGAGGTCCACCCCTTCCTCTGTCAGCACCCTCAACGTTTGTTAAGGGCCAGAGGGCCTGTTCGGGCACCACTTTATGCTGTGACTTTATTTAAAATCTGACAGCCTCCCAGGTGGTTAGACCGTTTGGGCCTCAGTCTCGATACGTTATGCCTTTCTCATTCTGTTCTCTTGTAGTTGACTCTGGGAACTCAGAGATGATTGTATTTACGCGTTTGAATTTCATCCTGTGTATTTCACCATATCGCTCCGAAGTAAAATCCATGTTCACTGATTATCGTAGTGACCTGCCCTAAGTTTAGAAGCACAACCTCTCTATTTTCTAACTTTTCCTTCTAGAGGAATTTGAGCACTTTGAACAAAGAAAGAGGCTAAGAGATCCCCATGTTACAGGGGAAGAACCAAGTGCAGAGGGGCAAAGCACATGCCAAAGGTCCCAGGGGCCTTGGCAGCCTGAGCCCAGGTCGGTGATCTTCGCTCTAACCCCGAAAGCCTTGGATCGATGAGGCCAGATCTCTCCGACACGCTGTTTAATTTTTAAAAATGTTTTGTCACTTTAGCGACGCCACCTGTGGTTTTTAGTCAGTATCTCACCTGCCTGTCTCTTGAGCCTCCAATTGATAGACCATCAGATTTTAAAAGTAGCTTCAAGGTAAGGAAGATGTCATTGTCTCACAGTCCAGTGCTCTGGAAAACTTCCACCCGCCACTGAAAGTTACCCTCCAGGCGTGAGGCGGCCCATGGCAGAGCGTCAGGCCTGATGAGACACAGGCCTGAGAAGGTGGCCTCTGTGCCCGCCCGTCACTTTTATGAAGAGGAAATGACACAAAGGGCTCACGACACAGCGGATCCCCCAAAAACGTTACGCGACAGTGAATCATCGTTGGAATTCAGAACTCCAGGGGGTGTAAAGAGATGAGGTGCCCGTTTTAATTCTGTTTCAAAACTGGCATTGCAGGACAAAAAAAAAAAAGTAAATTTAAAAACGAAAAGGTTAAAGGAAAAGAACAATGGAAAGGGGGTCCCCATTGTCGTGTGCCCTCCCTTCCCTGAGCCTTCTGTTCCTCGCGGACCCTGGTCACACCGTCCCCACTTCCAGCTCGCTTGGAGTGGGGTCGCCAGCAGTTCATGGCTCTCAGCGGGACCTGGGTGAGCACCGGCCCCCTGCATCTGATGGGATGCGTCCAAGTGTCTGGAAGTGTGTCGCCGTCTCCACCCCCATGCGCATCGCACTGCTGTCCCGTCTGCTGGCTTGGAGTTTCACGTTGTTCGCTTCTTTCTTGTGCCCAAATCCTCAGCAGACACAGCTCCAGCAGCGACCTCGGTAGGCAGAGTCTTATGCTGGATTTACCAGTCAGCCGCTCCCCTCCACAGCCTTTCCCCTCAGATCCTTCTCTTCAAGCGCTTTGAAAATGAGCTCCCAGACAAGGCTCAGGGAGGCAGCGAGGCCTGCCCAGCGCTGTCAGGTGTAGGGCCAGGCCCCTGCCTCAGGCCACCCCGCAGCACCCCCCTCCTCCTCTCGCTGACCTTCGTCGTGGGAGGAATCCCAGCAGCTGCCTCCAGCTCGGCCGGCTCTCCCGGACGCCCCCACGTAGCCTGGTTTGCCGCCTGGGCCCCCAGGCCCGAGGCACCCACAGTGCTCCCGGCCAGGTCCTCAGCATAGCCGACCAGAGCACAGGGGAGCCCGATAAGGGTTTCTAGGGCAGCACTGGGGGGCGCTAACTCCATGAGGTTGGCCACTGCTTGCTCCTTCCCTTCCACAGCAGCACAGTGCCCAGTGCAGAGGAGAGAATTGTGTGTGAAAACACGTCCTTTGGTGAAGAAGAAAAACCCACCCATTCCAGTGGTCAAGAGTCCTGGGTACCTGCCAAGTGGAGGCAGATACCGGGTTGATGAGAAAGGTTTTAGAAACGAGGGGTGATTTTGATATTGTCAGTAGTGGCCATTTGCCTGGTTCGTTGCTACGTTCATGAGAACTGCAGAGAAGGCAGCCAGGGTGAGTTTTCTGTCGCTTTGCCCCCAAAGAGGGTCGTTCCCTCCCCCGCACTGTGCTGCGGGGGCTGCGGTCTCCTCCTCACTTCGACCTGGCCATCGGCGCATCTCAGGTTCTGCCCCAGAGGAGCGTGGAGCCAGCCCGAAGGCCTCGCGAGGATCTTCCCTCGGAAAGCTGCGTGTTGTGGACAAGCTGGGATCAGGGTCACTGCTGGAGGCAGCAGGAAGTTCGTGTTGATGTCCAGTCTAAACAGTGTTTTTAAAAAGAAACCGCAGCCGCAGAAGCAGCACGGAGCATTTCGAAAACCATTTAAAGTTGCCTCGTAGGGCCGTCCTCGCAGTTCAGCTACGCGCTTCTCTCTCGCACCTCTCCTGCCTCCCGCGAGGTGGGCGTGGGTCTGGCGTCACCTTCGCAGAGTGCGGCCCCGTGTCCTGCTTTTCTCTCTCATCGCTTTCTTGTTGCACCGGCGTTCATCAAGATCGTCTTTAAGGTCGCGTAATCTTCCAGCCGAAGGACGGGCCACGGTTTCCTTAACCGCCCGCGGGGCGTTCGGACCGCGTACGGTTTTTCAACAGAGCGTGAGTGAGACCACAATGAAGCTCTTCATGCTCATGGATCTTTTTACTTCTTTGGGATTATTTCTGTTGGGTAAATTCCGGATCGATTCCCAAGGGAGCCATTAATGGGTCAGAGGCTCGGAACATTCTTACGACTCTCGAAACATATAGCAGCTGCTATTTTAGGAACGGCGGGCTCTGTCGCTGCTGGGAGACCAAGCCACAGCCCGCAGTGCTGGGCGCCGGCGAGGCCCCGACTGCTCCGGTCGCTCACCTGTGGGACCCGCCACCCGAGCGCGGCTGGCTCCCAGCCTCCTTCCTTCTCCAAGAACACGTGTGAGGTGCTGGGGTCTTTCACGTGGACCCTGAGAATGGATGTCGGGATCCTCTGCGTGTATGAACATTTTTCTAGACGACTTGTAGGTCACATCACGCACTTCTCAGAGGGATCCACAAAAGGGTGTAGACTCTCTGACACATAAGGGCGACACCAGAAACGGGGGTGCAGGTGAGGAGGGGGACGAGCACCCCGGGGCCGGGCCGCGGCGGGCATGTCGGACGGTTGTTGGAGGGTTGGGATGGAGGAGGTGAGGAGGAACCTGTCTACACCACAGGGCCACGGGGGACCCAGGGGGAGAGGGGACCAGGGGCAGGTGGGTGCCGTAGCGAGGAGGGCCTGGGGTGCTGCGGAGGAGTGAGGTGGGCGGGGAGCCATCTGAGCGTCGGGCACGGGTGTCACTCAGCTGAGCGGAAGTTCCGAAGCCGCGTGGCAGGTGCATGGAGGGGGAGGAGCAAAGCCTGGCGGGGGGGGGGAGGCCAGCGGGGCGGAGGGGCGGCCCCTTCTTCACTGCCCCTCAGCCCCTCTCTGCCCTTGGCCCTTCCACCTGCTAGAATGTTCTTTCCTGTCTAGTTCCTTGGCAGATGCCTGTTCTGCTCCTTTCTCACCTGTCAAATCGCCCTCTCTTCTGTGTATAACTGTTTCTTCCTTAAAACCCATGTCATCAGATGGTGTAAGGGGGACTCTGGCCGCTTAACCTTTCTAGGCTAAGGTTTCCATGAACCACAGGAGTAAATTGCTTTAATGTACAACCGCCCCATTTTTCTTGTTATTTTAAAAATTGACATTTAATGCTTTTCTGCTTTTAGCATTCGTTTTTGCTCTCGAAACGTTACAGAAGTATATAATGCAAAAGAGAGGCAGTTCCGCACGTCCGATCTCCGAGCTCCCGGCCCCTCACGTGGGTCCCGAGGCCCCATGTAGTTCTGGGCGCCTCTGATGGTGCTGGTGCCGCCGCCTCTGTCCTGCCTCGGCGGGCGGCCGTGCAGCCTGAGCCGTGCCAGGAGAAGCAGCGTCGGGCTTCCCCCTGCCCCCCCCACACACACCCCCCCCGGGGGTCCCCGAGTCCCCGCACTCCCTCCGCCGGCCGTAGGGCCCCGGAGAGACTCAGCTGCTGCTTCTGCCGCTGGGATCAGGGTGCTTCTTCCGGGAGTATCTGAGCCTACTCCTTAGAAGAGGACACCAGACCCAGCGCGCCCCACAAACCCTCCCCTTCTTCCTGCAGGAGAACCTTATGCTTTCTATCCTGCCCAAGCACGTGGCTGACGAGATGCTCAAGGACATGAAGAAGGACGAGAGCCAGAAGGACCAGCAGCAGTTCAACACCATGTACATGTACCGGCACGAGAATGTCAGGTGCGCCCGCCGCGGGCCCGGCGCCCAGGGCAGGACGGGGTGGGCCCTCGTGGGGGCGGCGTGCCACTGCTGCCTCGGGAGCTTCCCTGCGGACGAGAAGCAAGGCCCCCCACAGCGTGCACCCCACTGCGGGAGCAGCCTTGCTGATGGACGCCGAGGCCGAGACGTGCTTTAGGCTGAGCGGTCCAGCCCACGCGTTGCACAGACGTCACCCAGAGTGGGGAAGTGGCCTCTGCGAGGCCGCCCAGCCCTTCAGGGCCAGCAGCGGGGCTCAGCGCCCTGCACCTTCCGGGAAGGATGCCTTCGTCCTGAGGCAGGAGTGAGGCAGTGCAGGGAGGGGGTCCCTGTGGAGGGGAGTCCACAGGATAAGCGAAACGTCAGCGCCCCGAATTCGCCCTGGAGGGGCCAGGGGCTCACTGCTTTGGGGCCTGAACAAGCACCTACTCCTGCGTGATCCCGGCTGCGTGGGCCGGGAGCAGGAGCTGGCAGCGGTGTCGGGCGTGGGGCTGGAGTCTTAGCGTCCGGTGACCTTCCCCCGCCCCTCCCACAGCATCCTGTTCGCGGACATCGTGGGCTTCACCCAGCTGTCCTCTGCCTGCAGCGCGCAGGAGCTCGTGAAGCTGCTCAACGAGCTCTTCGCCCGTTTCGACAAGCTGGCGGCCGTGAGTCCCCCGACCCACCACCAGCTTTCAAGAATGGGGGGGGCACCCTCGTGGCCTGGGCCCGGCCCTCCAGACTCCCACAGATCCCTCCCGCCTGGCCTTCCTCTGCTTTCTGGCCCACGCCTCCCTGCCGAGGAGGGACGCGGGACCCCAGCCCCTGCCCGCCCTTTCAGAAATACCACCAGCTGCGGATCAAGATCCTGGGCGACTGTTACTATTGCATCTGTGGCCTGCCTGACTACCGAGAGGACCACGCCGTCTGCTCCATCCTCATGGGGCTCGCCATGGTGGAGGCCATCTCGTAAGCGGGGTCCCTCTGGGGGGAGGGCGGGGTGCCTGGGCCCATAGGAGACGCAGACCTCATGTGCAGGTCTCATGGTGGGCCCAGAGCCCCCAGGCCCCTCGGAGGGTTCAGGCACGTAACATGGGACATAGTGATGTAACGTGGCGTGTAGCCATGGTCGGCAGGTCGCTCGGTCCCCAGCTCTGGGAAGCAGGGTCACCTTCCTCACCGCTGAGGGAAACTGCAGGGCGTCTACCGCCTGCGAGGGGCGCTTTTCCAGCCCAGTGCCCCGTTTTCTCCCGGAAGTTCTGGTCATCCAAATTCTAGTCCTGTGGGCTCAGACGCTCCTCCCCAGACGTCCTTCTGTCTGCTCTCGGTGTTTTCTCACCATGACCTCCGAGGCACCTGGGTTCCGCGGTCACCATGCCCATCTCTCTCATTAGAAGATCAGAGTGCAGCAGTGACGTGGCTCTGCTGAGGTCACCTGACGGCTGGGGCGGCAGCAGTGGGACTAGAGCCCTGGCCTCTGAGCTCCCAGCCAGGGTTCCCGCCTGCACCCCCGGGCAGCACCGGCACAGAGCGGGGGCGCTCAGCGAGTTATCACCCGCACAGATAAATGCACGGGTGATTGGAAGCGAGCACCTGGAGGTCCGTCAGGGGTGGAGGGCGAGGGGCAGTCACTCTGCACTCAGTTGCCCTCCCTCGCCGGAGGGGAGCAAGGCCGTGAAGAGTTCCTCCTGCGGGGTGGGGGCGTGTCCCAACCCCTTCTCCTTCCTGTCTGTCCCTGGCAGGTACGTGCGAGAGAAGACAAAGACCGGGGTGGACATGCGTGTGGGGGTGCACACAGGCACCGTGCTGGGGGGCGTCCTGGGCCAGAAGCGCTGGCAGTACGACGTGTGGTCCACTGATGTGACCGTGGCCAACAAGATGGAGGCCGGCGGCATCCCGGGGTGAGCGAGCACTGCCCCCCCGAGACACAGGGCCTGAGGGAAGGGCCCCTTCCCGCCAGGAGCAGCAGCCTCCTTGGGGTGGCCGCCTCCCGGGGCCTGAGATTGGCCGTGGCCTCTCCTGCCTGGCCCTTTGCAGCAGTCTGGCCTCTCGCCCCCTTCACCCCCTTTCGTGGGGCCGCCCGGGCTCTGATGGCATCAGAGTTGTAGCATCCTCATTCAGTGTGCCCAGTCTCTCCAAGGGGCACTACTGCTAGTGACGGGCTCTGAGGCAGCGTTTGCAGTGACAGCTCACACCTGCCCACCTCACCTGAGCTCTGTTACAGAAGCGCCTGGCGGGCAGGCCAGGACCTCGCCTCAGGGCGGACAGATGAGGATGCAGTGGGTCAGGGAGCCTGGGTCAGGGAGCCTCCCTCGAGGCAGTCACAGTTCCTTCCCTCAGTGGTGACTTCCCAGAAATGGATTCATTACGCCCCGATAGTAGGTTTTGCAACTGCGGATTCTGCAAGAGAGGGAGCCATCAGACCTCACGACTTGAGAGTTCAGAGCTGACTTCTCAGTTCCTTACCTCATTCGACACTCTCAGCAGCCTGCGAAGACAGGACTTTCTTCCTGTCTTACGGATGTAATACAGGCTCAGGGAGGGGCAGGGGCCACACTGCCTCCACAGCTAGTTAGTGCCAGGACGTCCCCGTCCCCGTCCCCAGGTAGAGCACCTCTCATCACCTCCACGTGCCCAGGAGACGCAGGCCCGAGACGCAGCCCGGCCCAGCCCGTCCCATCGCGGACCGTCCCCTGGGGCGGGGGGAGCTGCCCTCGGCCTCCGCTCAGGGCCGCCTCGTTGCCTTGCAGGCGTGTGCACATCTCACAGAGCACCTTGGACTGCCTGAAGGGGAGTTCGACGTGGAGCCAGGCGACGGGGGCAGCCGCTGCGATTACCTGGATGAGAAGGGCAATCGAGAGCCTACCTCATCATCGCTCCAAGCCAGAGGTGAAGAAAACGGCCGTCCAAAATGGCCTCAATGGCTCGGTGAGTCCCCACCCACCCCCAGACTAGGGGGCGGAAAGGAAGGGATTAAAGAAGGAGAGATTAGGGGAGGTGGCAGGACTTAGAGATGGTGACTAAGAGAGGCGAGGCGCAGATCAGCATTAAAGTGACTCTGAGTCCCGCTGGGCCGGCGACTCCTTTCAGAGGGCAAGCTGATGTCTGGGGGAGCTCGTGCCCATAATTCACAGTCAGTGAAAAGCGAGGTGACAGTGTCCAGAGAGGAGGCTGGGTTAGGTGTAGGGTCCTCCGCATGGAGGAAGCAGCTGAAGCCAGAGTGACATGGATGTTGAGAGAGAGCAGTGGGGTGGGCTGGGTCACACAGGACCGGGGAACCGCGCCCCCTCCTCACCCGCCTCTGCCGCCCTCCGGAGCCCTGGCCGGGCTCTGCACTCATTTTTATTTTTATTCATTTGAGAGATGAAACCAGGGTATCTTGCTGTTTTAATCTCATTTCTTTAATTATGAGTAAAGCCAGACACTTTTAACGTGGCCGTTAGCCAGGGGATTTTCTTCTGAGCATCGCATATTCATATCTGACCTTTGAGGGTTTTTCTCCCTTCTCTGATTTGTTTATGAGAGAAACGAACCTTTGTCATATGACATTCATCCAACATGCATCAGGCATCCCTACCTGCCGGCGCTGTGGTCCGTGTCTCTCAGGGGACGTAGAAGTCCGGCGGCTGTAAAGGCCGTGCGGCCACGGGCAGCGGCCAGCGTGCCCGGGGAGGGAAGCGAGTTGTCACGAGCCTCGTGGGCTCCTGCGGTTAGCTTCACAGGTGTTTGGGAAGTCTTCAACTCGAACGGACTCTGCCGAGGCAGGGCTCACAGGTCATCTAACCTGCTCTGCAGTCACTGAGTCCAAGGCGGCAAAGCGTGACCAGCACGGGGAGGACCATGGGCAGCAGGAAGGGCGTGACAAGCGTTGCTTCTCTGGGAGTCACAGGAGCAAACACAGTTCCATCTGCAGAAATCTCGGGCTCCCTAAGCTGATGAGGAGGCTGTGAGAGCAGCCACCGCAGTGAATCCTTTCCGAAGCGTGCAGAGCGTCCAGACATCGCCCGCCTGCGACCTCGTTCCGCCTCATCCAGTCTTATTGTCTTAAATGCCTCTGACAAGCCCCAAAGCGAGGTCTCAGCCCCAGCCCACTCCCCTGCACGCAACGGACAGCCACTTAAAAATCTCCGCTGTGTCCGTCACAGGCAGCTCGGGGGCAACGGCCACCGCCGAGCTCCTCCCCCTGACGGCCGTCTCGTCTCACTCATGGGCCACCCCATTCTTTCAGCTGCTCGGAACAAAAGCTTCGGAGACACCCTTGGCCTGTCTCCTGACCATCTACAGCAAGTTCTGTTGCCCTTTCCTTCCAGACAGGGCTCCGATCTCCCCACGTCTCACGGCCCCCAGCGCTGCCATCCCAGGCGGGTTACTGCAGTGGTGTCCCCGCCCGTCACCTGCTTCTGTGCTGGCTCTCCTGCTGTCTTTCTCAACACAGCAGTCACAGTGATCCTGCTCAAGGGTTGAGGGACATCATGTCACTCCCCGGCTCGAAACCCTCCGTCGGTCTCCCGTCTCACTCCAGAGGAGTCCAGTCCCGCAGAGGTCAGGCGGGCCGGGGACAGTCAGGCCATCCACGCCTGTGCCCTTCGGTCACTCTGCTCCGGCAGCACTGGCCCCCGGCTACCCACACTCCCGCCACGAAGCTGTTCCAGGGCTGCTGCCCTGGCCGCGCCCTCCTCCTGGAACCCCCTCCCCAGGCAGGTGCATGACTTGCTCCCTCTGGCCAGTACTTAAATGTCACCTTCATGGCGAGGCCTCCCGTGACCCTCGTCGTCACGCCCCCCAGCAATCCCTGTGCCAACCCTTCTTGCCTTTCTCCAGAGCACTTCCTCTCTCTCCTCAGGGGCTGTGACCACTTACTTGTGTTGCCGTTGTCTGTCTGCCCTTCCTTAGAATGTGAGCTTTCAGGTCAGGACGCTTGGTCTGTATCCCCAGGAGTTAGAGTAGTTCCAGTCACACAGTCAGGACTCAGTTCATACTTAGTAAGTGAACGAATGAACCGTTTCCCTGGGTTTTGGATTAACTTATTGTCAGGGAAAAACACTAGTCATTGAGGAAATTGGTTTATGAAATTCACTCAGACTTTTGGAAGGCATTTGACAGGGCTCTGCAGGAAGAAAGACCTCTGTGAGTCACTGTGTCATGGACTTAGGTTTTAGAAGTAGGAACGGGGATAATAGGACAAGTTTTAATGGTAGAAATTAATACTAGAAAATTAATGTTCTACAGGAGGAATTGAGTAGTGACATCGCTTAGTCTACAGGACTTCTGAACTCCAGTGATTAGATTCCAGACCGTTAGGGACCAGCCACAGGCCAGGGAGGGCAGTGCAGTGTGTCCCCTGTCCCTGACGGCCACTCCTCTCCCCTGCAGGCCCTGCCCAATGGAGCCCCCCCTTCCTCGCAGCCCAGCTCCCCCGCCCTCATCGAGACCAAGGAGCCCAATGGGAGTGTCCACGCCAGCGGGTCCACGTCGGACGAGCCCGAGGAGCAAGGGGCCCAGGTGTGTGTGGGCTGGGACCAGGATGAGGGCAGGGGAGGCGGAGGAGGCAGGAGATACCACAGGAAGGGGCCTGTGCTCGGTGGGAGAGCCGGCCACCAGCCCAGATCTGCTCCTTTTCGCAGTGTAACCCTGGGCAGGTCACCTGCCCCCAAACCCCGGTCCCACTGTCCCTCATCAGTTACATGGGGCATAGGAGTGGGGTGGGGGAGGCAGTTCAAAAGAGGTGCTCACCAACAGGGCCTTGCCTAGCTCTGATGTCCCAGAACCCAGTAGCTATGAGGGCAGCGAGGGAAGGCATGGAAAATTCTGTGAGCTCCGAGTCTGTTTTGCAAGTGAGGCTTCAGGGCTGAGCTCACCTCTCTGGCGAGGTCCAGACTCCCCAAGTCCCATGCCCAGATGCAGGATTTCTACGGGAATGAACGTGCTGTCCCCCGGACAGTGCGTCTCAGAAGGGCATCCGGCATTTACCCGTCACCGAGGAGCTTCCTGAGCGTAGCCGCGGCTCTGAGACGGGACCCCGCCGGGCTGGGGCCGCCGTCACTGTGACGGGGCAGAACGGCCCTGGCACCCCGAGACCGGGTGCGGGAGAAGGCGGAGGCTCGCAGCGCTGCTCGGGAACGAGCACCACGACATCCAGTCGCTTTTCCCGTGTCAGGCGATTTTGCTAGAAAGTGGAAATACAGAGTCGATGTAAATGCCTAGCGAAAAGGCCAGAGCCCGTGAGTTTTCGTGTGGGCACAATGAGCCAGTGTCGCCCGGCCCCAGGAGGTGCTTCAGGGATAGACCATCCCCATCCGCCTACGGGAGGAGAAAGTTGGGGCTGGGCAGCACGAATTACACGAGGTCAGGCTGACACCCCGTCCTCGGGGCAGGGTGTGCCAGGACCGTGCTGACCCCGCGGTGGCGTCAGACGCCCAGGCGCCCGCTCGGGGGCCGCCCGCTCTCCCACACAACGCCAGTCCTGGGTGACCGCTGCAGGGCTTGCTCGGGGCCACAGGGCCTGGGACCGGGGTCCCAGTGACACCAGGAAGGACCGCGCCTCTGGGTCCAGACCCAATGGGGAGGGAACCACGTGGCCACGCTGGGAAGACGTTGCCTGGAAAATGGTTTCTGGAACCAGGGGGGTCAGTCCACGGGAGTGTGCCACGCCCCCACCCTGTCCCCAGCTCCTCCCCCACGCCCCCCACGGGCCCCCCAACTCCACTGCACTGCCTTGCAGGCCGACAACCCCTCCTTCCCCAACCCTCGCCGGAGGCTGCGCCTCCAGGACCTGGCCGACCGCGTGGTGGACGCCTCCGAGGACGAGCACGAGCTCAACCAGCTGCTCAACGAGGCCCTGCTCGAGCGGGAGTCCGCCCAGGTGTAAGTGGCTCCGCGGCGCTCGCCTCGCCGGGCCGCCCACGGGGCTCAGGAAGCGTCTTCACCAGGGCCCCATCCCGACAGGCCCGGGCGGGTGGGGCATGCGCGGTTCACGGGCCCGTCTCCCCCGCAGCGTGAAGAAGAGGAACACCTTCCTCCTGTCCATGCGGTTCATGGAGCCCGAGATGGAGACGCGCTACTCGGTGGAGAAGGAGAAGCAGAGCGGGGCCGCCTTCAGCTGCTCCTGCGTCGTCCTGCTCTGCGCGGCCCTGGCCGCGATGCTCATCGACCCCTGGTGAGGGGGGCTCCGCCGGAGCCGCGGTGCCAGCCGAGGCGGAGGCCCCAAGCTTCCTAGGCCAGGGCCCTGAGGGACGTGGGCCCCAGCTGGGGCCTGATGTGGGGGCGCAGGCCTTGTCTCTGTGCCTCGCTCCCTGCAGGACCAGGCCCAGGGACTGGGAGGTCCGTGCCCTGGACCCCCTTCCTTCTCCCTGTCGGGGTCCTGGGATAGCACCAGCGTCACATGGGGATCGGACCAGGACTTAGAAGCTGAGGGGAGAGGGGCCCAGGGGATGCGGACCTTGGCTGGCTGGACCTGAGTGGTTCTGGGACAAGGAGACAAAGGATGGGCCAGTCCTCCTCCTCAGTCCCCAAGGCCCATCTGGCTCCCTGTCTTGGCTCAGCTTAGTGAAGACAGATTTTGGCCTCGGGGCACAGGCTGATGTCGCTAACCCAGCAGCAGGTCCTGGGCAGGGAGGCGGGTGTTCTGGAGGCCTGGCCCCAACTGCTGAAGCCCGGCTGAAGGACCCGCCCTCCCCCACTCCCTCAGCCAGGCCGCAGCTCACTCCTGCTCAGCGGTTTCCCGTGAGAAAGGAGCGGGTGTGGGCCCCTGCTCGTCACAGCCTGGGGACACAGTGAAGAGCCTTGGACTTGGCCACGCGTCCTCGGTTCTGGACTCGCCTCTTTGCTGTCTGGCCTTAGGCGCGGCACTGAGGGTTCCTGGGGCTTCAGTGCACTCGCCCGTAAAGCCGAAGCTGATGACAGTCAGTCATCTGAGGATAAACAGTACCTTTCCTAGCCCACTCTCAGGGCTGTTGTGAGGATCAGATTCACTTATTCACTTTACAGATAGTTTGTCTACTTCGTGCCTGGGGCAAAGATCTAGGGCTGTAGCAGTGAACCCAACATACAAATGTCCCCACTCAGGTGCAACGTACATTCTAGAAGGGGAAGGTAGACAATCAAAATATGTTTGCAGTCAGGGGTGGGTGTCATGCAAAAACGTAAATCAGTCGGAGAGGCGATGGGGCTGCTGGTGGGGAGCTGCGTTTTGTGTGTTGCGTTTGCGTGTAAGATGGTCAGACGAATGTCACTGACGGGGTGACAGTTGAGGAAAGACTTGAGGGAGGGGTAAGAGGCGACTGAGAATCAGGCACCGGATTGGCAACAGGGAGGTGTCCAGGGCTCTTGGCAAGAGGGGTGAAACCCAATGGGAGTGGGCGTGAGACTGGGGGGCTGAGAGAAAGCAAGTTCTCTAAGGAGATGGATGTGGAGGACCTTGTCAACCGTAGAGCTCTGTGTGGTTGTCAGAGGGTAACTCAGGTCTATGACCCTGAACACGCCCGATCTCGTCTGATCTCGGAAGCGAAGCAGGGTCGGGCCTGGTTAGTCCTTGGATGGGAGACCACCTAGGAGACCAGGTGCTGCAGGCATAAAAAAAAAATAGCGCTTGACAGCTAGGGAGCTGCTGCTCTCCCCTCTCCCTTCTCAGCCATGTAGCAGCAGGCTCATTCCTAAGAATCCCTTCCCAGGCCCTGCCCTGGGCGTCTGCGAGTCTGTCCTTTCTGGGGGATGGCCGGCCAGCAGTTACAGCTGGGGAGGGTCACACACTCCCAGTCCCTGCCCTCAGCGGGCAGCCCCTGGCGTCACGTGGAGCCTTTCTGGTACAGGCTTGTGCCTTGCTTTGCGGGCCTGACTTGTCTCCTTTCCTTTACTCCTCTAGCCCCTGCCCAATCTCACTACCTGCTCTCTCGTCCCTCCCTGTTACAGGCTAATGACAAACTACGTGACCTTTGTGGTTGGGGAGGTTCTGCTTCTGATCCTGACCATCTGCTCGCTGGCTGCCATCTTTCCCCAGGTAAGAAGCACGTTTCCTTTGGGCTCAGAAGCCTCTGGAAGTGAGCGTCATTTCCTGTGAAAGTGGGTGCCGACGGAGTTATATGTCCTGTCGGACCCTTACAGAGAGATTACAAGTCTTGCGTTAGGGTGCTGCAGGCATTTACCCATCCATTCATTTATTCATTCCACATTGAGTTATTCACTGACACCAGCCAGGCACTGGTTGGGCTGGGCAGGTGAGCCAGAGTCTGGATGTGGGGCCCTGGGCAGGAGAGTGGAGGCCCAGCTGGAAGGTGGGTTGGCCCTGACTGTGAAGGACCTTGAAACCCAGACAAAAGGACTGAGACTTACCTTCGATGAGCACTGGGGTGCCATGCAAGAGTTGTAATCAGAACAACAATCGGGAAAAGGTCATGTTTAGGAAAATATAATCTGGCAAGGCGGCTTGCCAAGGTAACTTTGAGGACTGAGGTATTTGATCCGGGAAGGCAGGAGTAGCCAGAGACGGCGGGCCCGAAAGCCCCTCCTGACTTAGCCTGTCACGTGGAGATGGGAGCCAGGCTCCTGCTGCCCATGGCCTCCTGTCTGGTCCCTGTGTTTCTGTGGAAAGAGTTCTGCTCTCTGGCAGCCACATTTCATAAGCATGTCAAGTAGGAGTGACACAGAGCACCAGGGTTCATGTTCAGCTCTGCCGCTGTCAGTTTTTGGTTGACTCCCACAAAAGCCACCACTTCTAGGTTTCTGGACGTACGGGGGCACCCAAAGTCATTAGCAGTCGTGTTTACAGGAGGAAAGGCTCATGGGCCTTGAAATTCCATTCCTTCTAAGGCCTTTTTCCTAAGAAGCTCGTGGCCTTCTCAACTTGGATCGACCGGACCCGCTGGGCCAGGAACACCTGGGCCATGTTAGCCATCTTCATTCTGGTTATGGCAAATGTCGTGGACATGGTGAGTTTCTGCTGTCCTTTTCAAAGGGACACAGTCCTCACTCTCAGTGGTAAAAGGCTTCAGTGGTCAACCCATTCCTCCACATGAGACGCAGGTCGGCAGCGACCAGTTTTAAACAGATCACCCTGGCCAAACGGGGGGAAACCTGACACTGGCCTGTTCCCCAGCTCGTTACTGTGTCCAGGAGCCTGTCACCGAGCACCAGGTCCCATGTAGGCGCTTTACATACATTGACTCACTGAATCCTTGTAACAATCCCAAGAGGTTGATATGCTTAGCTGTGGTTTCCTATGAAGAATTCACACTCAGAGGTTCATTCACTTGTTTTAAGGCATGGCCGAGTAAGTGACAGTCAAGAATTGAGACAGGTCTGAGTCACAGTCCTGTGTTTTCTTCAGTGTGTCGCTGTGCAGGGGCACAGTACTCGCAAGCACTCTGTGTCTTCGTAGTCAGGGCCAGTGGCTAGTGTCGGGTGCCCACCAGGACAGGGAGGTAACTCCTCCGCTAAAGGAGCTTTCCTGCTTGGCCTTCATCCACTTGAACACGGCCAGGCCTTTCTGACCGGGTCACTGAGGACAGCAGCTGCAGAGTTCAAACCGTGAGGTGCAGACAAAATCCTCTCCTCTGCTGTCTTCAGTTCATGGAGGAACTGCGGGTCCCATGAGGAGGCAGCCAGGTGATTTCCTGGGGAGAAGCTGGAAGCCAAGAATGGATTCAGAGCCACAGTTGTCTATCGAGCATTGGGGGCTGGGTCCCTGTCCCTGACGTTGTTGACAGTTGTCTTGTATAGCCTCCAATTTTGGAGTACCAGAGAACTCTTAAAGTCCTACTTCTTCAAACATTGTTTTATTATTTGCTTTATTTTCCTCCCCAGTCCAAGCATAGTAAAAAAAAACTTAGCATGGAGACTCATTCTGGCAGCAGTAGAGGTGACACAGCCCTAGGGCCACTGGTCAAAAATACAACTGGAATGGGATTAGAAGCTCCAAAACTGACGTGCCCCTGGGCTGCATGGCGCCACGGTGCAGGGAAGAGAAGCCCCAGGCCCCTTGCACCTGGGTCTGGGGACCACTGTTTAACAAGGTCATGGACATTGTGCAGGATACCTGGAGATGTCACCAGTGGAGGGTGAAAAAGGGAGGCGTGAAAACTTTTCAAATGCTAGAATCCCATGCTGAGAACTTCCCCAGAGCTAGACAAACTCCAGTGGGTGAAGGTTACAAAAAGTAGGTCCGATTCAGTCTATGGATGCACTTTCTACTGACTGCATCTGCCAGCGGTGGGACCAGGGACAACTCCAGAAACAGGGGTGTTTTGAGCAAACCGGCTGCCATCACAGCAGAGCTGTGAAGGGCGGGTGACTGGACTCCTGGCTCTGGGTTTACCACCTGCTAATTGTGCCGCTTTGGGCGCGTTTGGCCTCCCTGAGTTTTCTGGTGTCAATACTCAGTCAGATATGGTTATGCTCAAGCTCTTAACAGGAAGTGCTAACACTTCTACGTATTACTCCTGGTGGAACTTCCGTCTTTCTCGGCGTTTCCGAGGGAGCCGAGGGACAATGGCAGCTGGCGCACCCTTCCACGGCAGGGCTTCCCTGACCTGTGTTTCTCTCCCCACATGCGCCCGGCCTCCAGCTTAGCTGCCTCCAGTACTACGCGGAGACCCAGCAACGGCACTTGCCGGGACGGAGGTGGAGGAATGGCTGCACGGAGAACCCCAAGTATTACAACTATGTCGCGTGCTGCTCCCTCATCGCCACCATCAATGCTGGTGCAGGTCAGCCCACATGGTGAAGCTCACGCTCATGGCTCGCTCATCACTGGCGGCGGTAGCCGTCGTCAACGTCGCTGCCTGGTGCCCCATCTTTGACGAATACGACCGCAGGCGGTTCCAGGAACGCGAGTAAGAGGGGGTCTGGGTTTTCTCCTGCCCCCTGCCTTCCGAGTCCGCACTGCAAAGTCGTGGGCCCGCACTGAGGTGGCTCTGTCCTCTACGGCTCATCAAAAGGCTTGTCTGGGAATCAGGGCTTCGTGGCTTCTCAGGGACATGCCACTGGCTGGCTGTAAACCTGGGACAGATCTTTCCATTCCTGACCAAGCGGAAGATCTGGGTTACCTCAGTGTTTGGCTGGGCATTCGCGTCTTGTGCCCTGAGTGCTGTAATCTGTCTAACAGCTTTCCCGTGGTTGCCTTGGAGAAGATGCAGATCGTCTCCACCGCTGGGCTCAACGGCACTGACAGGTAAGAGTGACGACTGCTCTCCCCCAGGTCTGCATTTGTGGCCCCTTTCTTCTTTAGAGAGGGACTCTCACAGGCCAGAGGCACAGGATGTGGGAAGTTCAAGTTAGAGAAGTTAGTGTGCATTTCGGTAGGAGCGCTGGGGCAGAGGCAGAACGGTTTCAGTATGGGCCCGGCCAGCCTGAGTCAGGGAGAGAAGCTTGAACAGCAGCAGCAGCAGTGTGGTTTGTGGGGGGAGGGTACAGAGGCTGGGTTGAGGTGAAGAGAGGAGTCGAAGGGATGGCAGCAGCACTTAACTGGCTGACAAGACAGAGCAGAAAAACGAGGCGGAAAGACCACCACATTCAAACTAGAAGACCTGGATTCTTACTCTGCCACAGGTGATTCTCTGCGGGGCTGCCCAGCTTTCCTGAGCCTGTTTCATCTTTTTGAAGGGGATCGTGATCTAGTTCACCAAGATCCTTTTAGCTCTAAAGTCTTAGAATTTTATGATTCAGTGACTTGACTAGACCTTTAAGTTAAAAAAAAAATTACTTCAGCCACTAATACATGAAAGGCCTTCAAGTAATCAGGAAATGCAAATTAAGACTATTAGATTAGATATCAGTTTGTCAAGAATTAAGTTTAATAATATCAAGTACAATGTAACTTATACACATACTCGACTGGATTATAAATCGGTACAACCACTTTAGAAAACCATTTAGTTATTTAGTAAAGTTGAAAACAGACCCATGACCTGCTAATTCCACTGTCACACATATACCTTAGAGAAATCCATGCACCATGTATGTGTTCCAGGATGTGTAAAGAAAGTCCTTAGTCACATTGTTTCTAATAGCCACACAGACACACATCTAAAACAAAGTAAAACCATCCAAATTACATCACAGTAAGTGGGTCTAAAAACTGTGGTATATTCATGTAACAATACTATACAGTAATGGAAACAATGACCTACAGCCCCACAAAAAAAATGGGCGAAGTTATAAAGTATGGTGCCCTTGTCCATCGCTGTGACGTTAGTCTCTCCTTTCTCCAGATTCCTACTTCTGGGGTCAGTCAGGTGATGCAGTGTTTGTTGAACATCTGGGGAGCAGCCCTGATGCGGGTTCCAAGTGCAGCCAGGAGGGACTAGGGATGGCTAGCTGACAGGAGCCCAGTGATTTAAGAAAGCTTTACTGCCTGGGGGGAATCTGGACTTGATGTGAAGGTGCTTAAGGAGCTGGGGGAAGTCTCAGGGCCCTGGGCTACTGGAAAGAGCAGTCAGCAGAGGGAATAAAACTCTCTCAAGGGCAGTGTGGACACTCTTTCTGGTGAATTGCTCTCTGCCCTGCAGGCTGCCCCTGCTGCCCTCCAAGTACTCAATGACAGCGATGATCTTCGTCATGATGCTGAGCTTCTACTACTTTCTCCCGCCACGTGAGTGACTGCACACACTTCTCTTTGCCTCATGACCTCTCAGGGCCTCCTGAGAAGTGAGCCCAGGATCTAAGAACCAAGCTCCTAAGGGTACCGCTTTCCTTTACCCAACACGGCATGTGAACCTGTAAAGCCACCACCTTCTCCATTTTCTGGTTTCTCCCTCAGTGATACAGACAAAACAGTTCTTTACCTCTTCCTCCTGACTTCCTCCATGGCGCTAAAGGAGACACGGGGGAGGGGGCAGCAAAGCCTGGATAAACCTATTCCCTAGGCCAGAGGCTCATGGATCATCACTCACACTGGCTCTGGGGGTCACTAACACACTGGCCACGCAGCCAGAAGAGAGAGGAAGAGGGTGGGGAGGTATCCATGCAAGGGACTTACTGCTCCATGTTAGCACAAGTGCCACCCAGCGGCCGCCAGGGAAAGTACAGCCTTCCCAAGCCACTTCTTGGCCAAGTGGGGCCTGCTGGAAATGGGGGATCCTCCCTGGACTAGGAGATCCCACTATAGCTACAATAGGTCCCAGGAGGCCCCACACATTCAGGCCTTTTAGATCTTGCTGTAACCACGAGGGCCAGGATCCTCACTGCAACTTAGGGTGGCCTTTTTTAACAAGAGGATCAAAATGCCTAGGTCGTCTTTCCTTGGTGACAGAGCCATCTTTCTTACAAGTTTGCCATGTGGAGCCCCTCCCCTCAAGTTCCCGTTTTCTATCTTCCCATCAATGGCTAGCTTAGAGCCTACACCTTGCCTGTGTCTGTAGGTGGAAAAACTGGCTCGGACGCTGTTCTTATGGAAGATTGAGGTCCATGACCAGAAGGAACGTGTCTATGAGATGCGACGCTGGAACGAGGCCTTGGTCACCAACATGTTGCCTGAGCATGTGGCACGCCACTTCCTGGGGTCCAAGAAGAGAGACGAGGTAAGGAGTGGCCTCATGCCCCAGCATGGCACCACGGGCGGTGTCCCCAGGGAGCACCTCAAACCCAGGCTTTGCAGCAGGCTTTGGCGTGGTATGGGGCTTGCCGCAAACAGTTTCCGTGGGCCACATAACAGGGACGAAGCTGGCTAGAGCCCACCTTTCAGTCAGCTGTGACCTTCGTAAACAGAATGGTTCTTATGCCTCACTCCCTCTCCTTTTTCTCAGAGCTGGGGCTGTTACAGGGGGGGAAAAAAGCTATTTTTTATTTATTCAAAGTTGGGATAATCTGGGAGATGTGTGTGTCCCAAAAGCTGAGAGTATCTATCACGGGTGTGGAATATTGACTGAATAGTGCCCTGTGGAAGCGAATCTGTCAGTCACTTTGCACCTCTTCTCAGGAACTGTACAGCCAGTCTTATGACGAGATCGGAGTCATGTTCGCCTCCCTGCCCAACTTCGCTGACTTCTACACAGAGGAGAGCATCAACAACGGCGGCATCGAATGTCTGCGCTTCCTCAACGAGATCATCTCAGATTTCGACTCTGTGAGTGCCCATCCCGCCCCGCTCCTGCCGAAGCCAGCGGGCCCGAGCTCTACCTCAGGACAGGCTGCAGAAGTCAAGGGAAGATGAGTTACTCTGACTGGCTACATTCCCCCATATGAGTCCCTCCCTCGAATGTTTAGGCTTCTGCAGCCGTCTGGAAATGTTGGGGTGAGATGTTCAGAAACTACCCACAAGTTCATAGGCTCAGGACTGGCCCCTCTGATTCCTCCTACCCTCAATTCAGATTTGGTAAACATTTAATAGGTAACTTGTACATCATGGAAGATATTTTTACATACATGTTCAACTACCCTAGAATACTGACAATTTTATCTCAATATTAAGATTATAAAAACTGAGACTCAGGAAATCAGGTTTGCCTGGGATCATGTGTCAGAGTATAACTTGTATAGGGACACATCTTTTAGATGTTTTGTGGAGTCATTGTAAACAGGCAAATCTGTCATTAATTGGCTCATTTATCTCTGCTGACAATTTTCTCTTCCTTAATACTGGCCTTAGCTCCTGGACAATCCCAAATTCCGGGTCATCACCAAGATCAAAAATATTGGCAGTACCTATATGGCAGCTTCAGGAGTCACCCCAGATGTCAACACCAATGGCTTTACCAGCTCCAACAAGGTACCTAACCTAACCACCTCAATGGCTGGAGAGGGGATGGGGCTCTGCGCCCTTAGGCCAGCACGTGGGAAACGAGATGTTTACAAGCGTGGCTCATGCTAAGTACGGTTGTACAAACACACAGTACAGTAGTACAGACACACATCACTAGGACCGTGCAATGCAAATTTCAATGTGGGTTTACTGAGAACGTGTAATGAGCAGAGAGAACAGAACACACACAGCTGCCCACCGCAGTGGCATAGCCTAGGTCAGGCATAAGATGCTCTGTGCAACTGGCCACGCCCCTTTCTGTACTGTCATGAGGAGTGGGCAGCTGAAACCATCTACGCAGTTATGGGACAATGAAAACATCCAGGTTGGGGATGTGGTTTTCTTAGAAAAGGCACATTTTCAGAGCCCACTGGCTAAGTTAAATCAGACCTGTGGGGCCTGTGGTCTCAAGGGCTATCTGTAGTACATTACCATTCTATTTTATCTTACAACTGCCATCTCCATCTTAGGTACGAGGTTAAGGAAACGTGCCTAAGATGGGTCATCACCGTCAAGTGCTTATAATCTAGTTGAGGAATCAAAATGAGGACAACTACCCCAAATGTGAAGACCAGGTTCAGACAAGGTGGTGATGAGACATGACAGGAAGCAGATGGGCCGGGCAAGATTTGTCTTTCCCACCACGGCCCCAGTGTTTGCTTTAGACCTAGAGGGGCCCATGTGAACTCTGTCACATGACGAGTGGCAAGTTCAAGAGGGTGCTGATTTCTTTGGGGGGAAAATGAAGACTAGCCTTTAACAGGCAGGTGAAGGGACCGCCCTCTAGAATGTGAAGGGAAGGTGAGTAGGCTGCTGCAGTGCCGGGCCCAGACTTGCTCCTGACGCTCTCCGCACTGCTCTGGCACAGGAGGAGAAGTCAGACAAGGAGCGCTGGCAGCACCTGGCCGATCTGGCTGACTTTGCACTAGCCATGAAGGATACACTCACCAACATCAACAACCAGTCCTTCAACAACTTCATGCTGCGCATAGGTAAGGCTCTAGGCTCGCCTGCCCCCTGATGTGCTCCTTCTAAACGCAGGGGACTCAACCAACCAGCAGGAAGGAGGAGAGGCTTTGAGAGACAGGGTGGGGAAAGCCGGAAAGGACCTTTAGTCTAGCAAAACCAAAAGCTGGACTGAAGTGGCGGTCAGCTAGTTCTGTCTCGCAGTCTTTACAATGACAGCTGCTTCTGAGTCTGGCTGAGAGGTTTGTCGTCTACCTTTCCGAGGAATCCTCTGTGCCTGCTGAAGGCTTTGCTCACCTCAGATGCAGCATGTTAGGAGTTAGTCACCTCCTAGTGGGTTGAGGCACCAGGTGTTAGAAACTGGCAACTTCCATACTGAGTCAATTAATCAGCATATTGTGGGTAGCTGACTGTTTGCCAAGCAGTTGGTGAGGGCAGGATAAATAGATGTGATTTCTGTCCTCCAGGAGCTTAGAGAAATAAGCATAATGAGGAATATGTTACTTAATTAGGAGGCTTGTGCTAGGGTGAGGTGGCAAATTTTGTAAGGAGTCCTGGTAGCACAAGGTCTGGTGTGTGGCTCTGCTGAATTTATGCCTCTCTGTACCCCAGGCATGAACAAAGGAGGGGTACTGGCTGGGGTCATTGGAGCCCGGAAACCACACTATGACATCTGGGGCAACACAGTCAACGTAGCCAGCAGGATGGAGTCCACAGGGGTCATGGGCAACATTCAGGTACGCTACCCACAGCTGAGCGTGTGCTCCGCTCCGGGGACCGGGAACGAAACTGGAGTACGTGCTTCGCCACGCACTGCTGTCTTTGTCATTCTGGCCCAGAATGCTAAGCTGGCAGTGCGAGGAGAGGAAGGTGCTTCATGGCTAGCCTGAGAGAGAGAGAGGACGCTTAAACCTGAGTTTTGCCAATGGGGTTGAAGTTCTGGGTAATAACATCCTGTCTCCAGCAGCTGGTCTGACAGGAAAGGGGCAAAGGAAACAGGAGCCGGAAGTCCCCAGAGGAGAGAGCACTAGATCGGCCAGGCAAACCATGTCCCGTTGCTCTGGCGCATGGGGTAGTGGGGGCCCCAGGTAGGGGTGCCACCTGGGTGGCCTCGGCCTGGCACGACTCTCTAACCCCAGCCCTCATGCTGGTCTCCCTCTACAGGTGGTGGAAGACACACAGGCCATCCTCCGAGTATGGCTTCCGCTTCGTGAGCGAGGGCCCATCTTTGTGAAAGGGAAAGGGGAGCTGCTGACCTTTTTCTTGAAGGGCCGTGACAAGCCACCACCTTCCCTAACGCTCCTCTGTCACACTGCCCCACCAGTGAGACAACTCCTGAATGCCTCGAGCCTCGCGAAGAGTCTGAAAGGGAGAATGTATTTTGGAATCAAGGCCTTGGAACGGTCAGATGCCCAACATTCCCGACTTGTTGACATGCACACTCATAGACTTTAGGTTTAAAAAGCGCCTCAAGCCTTCATTTGTTCATGGGCGTGTGATGAGGGTGGCCACACTGTCCTCAGTGTGCCTGTAGCTTCCCCGAGAGTCGGGGTCGTAGGCTTAGTCCTGGAACCGCCCTTCTCCCCTAGAGAGGCCATGGCCACTGTGAGCAGAATGTCGGGTGGAACAGACTTGCCTTTGCCACTGGGGACACAGGGGGAAGCTCAGCTTGAGAGGAAGCTTGGCAGGGTGGGACAGCTGTGCCGGCAAATGCGCTGCCCCCGCTGTGACGTGAAGCAGCGCTTTTCATCCCGAAGAGCGCGCGAGCTGGAGACCTGCTGGTCTCCACGTGGTCCGAGTGAGGTGCAAGGGCCCTTGTCCTGGTAATCTTGAAAGGTTCTTCTGGAACCCGTCACCTTAGTTATGAGAACAGAAAGTGCAATATTTCCTTTTACCTGGTGGGGGAGGGAAAGGGAATTTATTTCTGAAAGAAAAATATATAAACAGATCTTCTACATTTATATTTTTAACTTTCTGTTACGAACTTTCCGATACTGCCTTGCCTTTTGAGCTCTTGCTACAGTCGCCTTTGCTACTGCTTTAAAAAGAGAATTTACAGGTATTGATAAAGAACAAACTGTTTTATTAAAAGCTTTCTTCAACTTGAATGTGATCATTGTGAAAATCCGTCGTTACCTCTCCTGTTTTGCTAACTCACACCTCTGGAAGGCACAAGGGCGTGAGTGAACTACGGTACCTTTCATTCGTAAGCTAGCTGGTTTCCTCTATGCGGTGGTCCAAGCTGACTGAACCATTCCCGTGCTCCTCCCACACATGTGGGTTACTTCTCAGTCATCAGGTCTAGGAAGCGACCATTTAAAAATGAGGCCCGAATGCAGCTCTAGGCTTTGGGCAAAGGGGATGGGACTTAAAGACGGCAGGACCTTGTCAGCCAAACACATCTGTGACCTGGCTCTACACTTACTTCCTTAAGCCAAGGAAAAGTGTTTGCGGATCCAAGGCCATAGTTTTAAGGGGAAATGGCACTACCAGTTGGAGCAGGAGTGAGGAAGACAGAGCTTGCAGGAGGAAGGTGAGCAAGGGTCTGCTTCCCTTGCAACAACTGAGTTATGAGCAGACTCCTGGTCGTGCTTTCTATAGCTGACTTAGAGTCATCTCTAGAGATGTTTAAGGAAACAAAAATTAGATACACGGAACTCTATTTTATCCACAGTATTTTCTCACACAATATTCTTCAAAGCAGTAGTCTAAAATACAGTGCTCCAAAGATTCCGAAGATTAAACATCTCACTCAACTACGATTCATCTTGTAAGAACCTAGAGTGTTAGAAGAACTTTTTTCAAATGTCTCATAAGAAAATGAGGCACGATTACTTAAAGCTTTCATAAAAGCTAGAAGTACTCTATAGTTGAGTGGTATATACTCCCTCTTTCACAAAATGCCTCTTATTGCCCCACAAACCATTCTGATTTTCAGCTAAAACAATGGTCAAATCAGCCTCTCCAAGAAGAGATGATCTTGAACATCCTAACAACTGACCAGGTAATCATGGAGAATTGTCCAAAAACGCCATTGTCTATGGACTCGAACTTGCCCTTTATCATCCTGATGAGGTCAGTGTCTGTCCTCACTGCAAGGACATGCTCCAGGCAAGGAGTCTTGAGCTTTAACAACAGTTTTTCAGTTCCCAGGACCTTGCTTTGGGACTAATGTACTCGTTTACTCCACTTTTTGATGGTGTTCCCAGCAAAAACAGCATTCTAGTAGACAGGCCTCAGATCCAACTTTCCTCTTCTAGTAAATGAAGCAAACACTTGGTGCAGGGGCTTTGTACGAAAACAGCTTTTTCATGGTATGCTTGCTGTGCTTTCCCATGAGGTGGGTAATGCATCCGTCCCTAAAAAAGGCAGATTCTATCAATCTCATCCAGTGTAACTGGGGGAATCAGAACCTGAATCACTGACATTCTGCACCCAGGTCACGTCACTTTATTGGCCTAGAGCTAAGAGAGGCTGGTCCTTATTGGACCAATATAATTTTGAGACCAGAAACTTAGACTCTATCCAGAGAAATTGAAAACTTATGGCATGAAACTTGTGGCAGCTTAAAATTTTCTGCCCCCTAAAACACTTATCCTATTTTTTTATTACTGTCCATGTGACATCACTATGGTACATTTAATTGGAACAAGATCACACACAAAAAAATCTCTCAGGTAGCCCTGAAAAATTCCCCTTTAGAGAATAGTCCCCGGAGAGCTAAATGTATACTGACTTGTCGTGTCCACTCGGCTTCACGGTGAAATGAGTCTTCCGGCTCTCTTCACCACAGTGACCCTATGACAGCCTCATTAGCTCTCTTTTCAAATGGGGTCTCCAATGAAAAATTACAAGCTCAAAGAACACTGGCTGAGTTGGAAGGAGCAGAGAAGGAGGGAGAGCTGTGATAACTGTATTTTTCTGCTTATAGTACATAAACAGAAAAGTCAAGTCCAACTGTTGTATTCTACCCTATTTCACTCAACCTGAATAACCCAGAGCATACTATCTAATTTCTCCACTGAGGCATCCTTCCTCTTACCTTGATAAGTAACGGTGACATCCGTTGGAAGGGTTATCGTGAGGTCCTTGTACAGCAGTCTAGCACAAAACGGGAAGGACTGGCCCCTTGACTCCACTTTGTAAGTAAAAGAAAGCAGGTTGCACAGCGAGTTTCTCTGTAAGGGCCCAGCCAGAGAGGCCGCGAAGTCACTCTGATGGGGGCGGGGATCAAAACAGACACACAATGACAATTATAGCTCCAAAGGCAGTGAGTGGCTGTGACACTCCATTGTCTACCAAAAACAGGGCCCATTAATTAAATTCTAGAGAAATGAAGGGAAGGCAGGCCTGAAAAAGGGACTAATGATAGAGACTTATAAATAAGAGTCACTGGCAGCCTAGGAAGAGCTGCAGAAAACACTCGATGGCCAGGGGTTGGGGTTGCAGCAAGATAAATAACTTTCTGCCAAAAATTTTGCTGATGTCGTATGTATGAGATGCTGTGTGTCTACATACACGTATCACTTTATTTAACTGACAACCAGGAGCTCCACTGTCATTCCAAACACACAGAGGGGAAACACGAAGCACATCCTGGCACCGACTCTCTCTTTGCATTCGCTTTACCCCGTGCTAGCTCACTCGCTCGGCCCTAAGGCAGGGCAGAGTTTAGGCAAAGACGGATAAAGCAGAAAACATAATCTGTTTTACGTCTATACCCAAGGTTCAGCAAGGCACTTAGCACAACATGTCAGGTGCTCTACCATCCCCGCTGAATTAAAAGCAGAGCAACTGTACCACTCTGTGAAGAGAAGAAAGGATCAAGTATAAAACCCTGAGGACCGCCATTTGGGAGTGAATAACCCCTTAACCAGCATCCATGCATCAACATCATCTGATTTCAACAAGGGGAGGGGGAAAATAACTTGCACACAAATAATAAACAAGAATAATAGTCAAATTTCTGGCTCAGTTATAAAACATTCTACAATACAAAAGAAAACTTGCCCCCCACACTCTTTGGTAAGCCTATCCTGGGCCCACAAAATGCTATAGCACGTTCCAGACGTACCTGAAGTTGATCTGCCTGGTACTTCCTCCCAGAGTAAGCATTTAGGTGCTCGCAGAGACTGAACAGGAAGTGCTGAATATCAGTCTGTAAGTATTTTGCAGATATTTCCTCTAGGGGAATGAAGACTGGAATTGAATGGTGATGTATCCGAAGTGGTTTCTGTATGACAAGGTCTACGAAATAGGAATCCAGCAGGTTCCCCTCAAAAGCAGTGTTGATGCAAACACAGACTCCTCGGCTTGTCAGTTTCCCACTGAGCCCTGAGGCAAACAAGACAATACCTCTCAACAGATGTTAGGCAAAGTTAGTATCTTACTCATCTGTGCATCCCAGTTGCTTTGGTACTACCTAGTACGGAGAGTATGTGCTCAAATGTTTGCCGAATGAAAGAATATCACACACACTCTTTCCTTTTGCTGACTCTGGCTCACTCTGAGTTGTTGAAATTTTCAATTTACCTATTCTGACTGTCAATAATTTATGACAGCCCCCAGTTCTTCCCACAATCCTCCTGCAGCGAGACAACAGGGAGAATAAATCCCCGTTTTAATGGTGAAACAAAGACTTGAAGGGTTCTAGCAATCTGACCAGCGGTAGAAAGCAAGCCAGCAGTACAGGGTACCAAACTGCATGCCAGCTGTGTGTGTATGTTGAGGGGGCAAAACCAATGCTCGAGAAATAAGTGCAGGACCAATACTACAACCCAGCAAACTAACTCAATAGACAGAGACCGAGATTGAACAGGCCAGAAAAAAGTAAACCTGTAAAACGGTATGCCTGCAGAATGGCTTTCATGCTTTCCCGCTTTGTTTCTAAAACTTCTCGCTCGCTGCTCTCCGATGTCTGGTCGGGTTCTACCCTGGCAGTACACGCTTCGACCTGCAAGACAGGCAGCAAGTCAAACTGGGTACAAAGGGACATAAGACGAAGTCTGCTCTCACCTGAATGGAAGAAAGCTAAATGCAGACTATTATGTTACGAATGAAGAAATGCTACAGTGGTCTCCCAGGCAGCGCTATGAACTCGCAGTAGAGGAAGGACCTTGTGGGTCAAAGTGCTAGGTATCAAAAGCAGAAATTGTGCTGGCCTGAAGAATTATGAATTTGGTGGGAATAAAGAGTATTATGAACAGCAAAAGAAGGCGACGTGAAGAAAGTCTAGGATGAGCACAGGGTAAGCAACGCGGCAAGGCTAGGAAAGCTGGCTCGGGTCAGGCTGCTCAGGCTTTCAAGTGCCAGGACCAGAAATGCTGCCTCCAAGATGCACACTCCGAGCTATGGCCCCACAGATGCTCTCGGACGAACCCTCTCTCTGGTAATTGTAAGAGCTGGGTGAACTTTCAAAAATAAGCAAGCAAACAGAAACTGGTTGAAGACATTAGAGAAGAACCAAGACAGCCAGATTTAAGATTAAAGCTAAATGCTCTGAGCTTGGCTGGGCTTTCGCTACAGTTTTTCCCCGCAGAGCGTCTACCACAAGGCGTGCAGGCCGAAGAGAGAGCTACACACTTGTCTTTGCAATAATTCCACTGAGACAAAAACCGGACACCAGGGTTACCAAAGCAGCCATTCTACGGGCCATGATCCCACACAAAAGGGAACCCAGCGTTCTGCAGGCAACCTCTCTCCGGGCACTGGCCAGTTCTTAAACTGTATGTGTGTGACTCGGTACTGAGAGAGAACCTGCTAAAAGTTAAAAAGCTGAGCAGAGGTTTGGGCACAACAAAATCTGGAGTTCAGGGACTGCTAAGGAAGAGGGGCCTTGACAGACCTGTCCCCAACACGCACCCGGACTTTCAACTGAGGGCCCTACAAAAAGGCGATACCCTAGAAGTAGGGGCAACCCAAAATACAGACCACTCCAGCTGGGTTAAGGCCATTTGCCCACATACTGTTTGCCTGTCAGTGAAAAACGAAAATTCCCTCTGGAGGAAGAGAGCACAGTACAGAATCCCTACATTCTTTCCCATATACAATACTTAACCATCAACTCAAAAAATTGACCAGGCATATCGAGAAAGGATAGATGACTGGAAACCAAAAGGAAAAAGATAACAAAAGAAACAGACCCAAGGGGATTCAGCGACCCAAGTCACCAGGCATAGCTATGAACACTGATGAAAAGATGGAGAACTCAAACCAGAGAGCTGCAATCTGTAAAAAAAAAAAACAAAAAACAGATGCACATCCTAAAACCAAAAAATGCAGAGACTAAAATTAGGAATTTGACAGATTTAAAAGCCAACTAGACACAAAAGTGGAAAACGTATTTTCATATCCAGATTAATTCCAGAGCTGGAATCTATCAGTAATTAAGACATAAGACATAGGTCACAGGGGCGGGGGATGGGAGGGGGTGGTCAGGGAGGAACTCCATACATGGGAGCCCCAGCAATAGAGGACAAGAATGAGGTAGATGCATTATTTAAAGGCACACTAACCAAATTTTCCAAAATAAATGAAAAATAAATTTAGAAGCCCTATTAACACTAAGCAGGCTGAAGAAATAAAACCACTCCTAGCCCCATTATGAAATAAAATTGCTAAAGCCCAAAGACAGAATCTCAAAAAGAGAGGGAAAAAACACATTATATTCAAACAATACTAACATCTGGCAGAAACTATAGAAGACAACAGATATATTTAAAGCATGAAAGAAAATAACTTCCAATTTATAACTCCACACCTAGCAAAAATATCCTTTAAGAAAATGAAAACCAGTGATAGTAAAATAAGGATGTTTTCAAACAAAAACAGAATCTACTACCAGCAGGCTTACTATTTAAAAAAAGTACCAAAAGAAGCTACTTATGCTGAGGATCCCAGAAGGAAATTTGGAAATGCCAGATGTAATAAAAAGCACCGAAAAGGGTAAATATGTGTATAACTCTAAAGGAATAGTGACTGTCCAAAAATGTTTCAGAGTATATGCACATGTAGAATTAGCATGAGAAGTATGTGTGTGGGAGAGAAAAGTTAAGATGTTAGAAGGTTCTATATTACCCAGAAAGTCATAAAAGTCCTAATCAAAAGTATACTCAAGGAAAAAATTGCATGTTTTACTAGCATAGCCACTAAAAGAATGCTGAAAGAATATATAAGTTAATAGAGAAGAGTAATAACATAAAAAATAAAAATCCATCCAAAAGGTGGCAAGACAGGAAGAAAGCGAAAGAATAAGACAATAAAATAGTAATATGGTAGATTTATATATGAATATGTCAGCAATCACATTAAAAGTTCATGAAGTCAATACTCCAAATAGAAGACAGGTTGGATTAAAATATCTAACTCTGTACTACTTACAAGAGGAAGTATACCTTAAATACAAGGGCAGTGAACACAGAAAAACATTTACTATGCAAACTCTAAACAAAAGAGCTGTAGTTACACTAATATTTGACCAAGCTGACTTTTAAGGCAAAAAGTTTAAAATAAAAAGGAACATTTCATAATTATAAAAGGTTAACTCAACCAGGAAGATGCAATAATCCTAACTTTGATTGCACCTAATAAACAGCAAACACAGAATGAAAAAGACACAATGCACAAACCCACAACCACGGATTTAACACGTGTCCCAGTAATTGATGCATGCATTGCATATTCTGGTCAATGATGGACCACATACATCACAATGGCCCCATGATATTATAATGGAGCTGAAAAATTCCTCTCACTTAGTGGCATCACAGCTGTCCTAGTGCCAATACATGACACACGTTTTCGTGGTGATGCTGGTACAAATGAACGCACTGCGTCGTCAGCTGTGTAAGAGTATAGCACACACAACTATGTATAGTACATAACACGTGATGATAAATGACTCTGATACTGGCTTGTATGTTAATTACATAGCTTTTTGTTATTTTAGAGTGCACTCTTTCTACTTATTAAGTTAGCTGTAAAACAGTATGCTGTGTTATGCCAGCAGCAGCGTCACCAATCTTGTGTTTACCATATCTCTTGACTGCCTTATTTTCTCGTGTTTGATTTAATCTCATGTCATTTTATATGTTAGTGTAGGTAAGTGTATTGTTTACTAAGTCTATAATAGTGTACAGTAATGTCCTCGACTCCACCTGCACTCATTCCACCTGCACTCACGACTGACCCACAGCAACTTCCAATTCATGGTAAGTATCCTATACAGGTATATTATTTTTTATCTTTTACACCACTTTTATACTGTACTTTTATTATGTTTAGATACGTTTAGCTACACAGTACTTACACTGTTACAACTGCCTACAGTATTCAGCACAGTAACATGCTGCACAGATTGTAGCCCAGGAGCAATGGCTACACAATGGAGGCCAGGTGTGTAGTAAGCTATCCCATCCAGTGAGTGCACGCTAAGATGTTTGCACGACGATGAAATCGCCTACCAATGCATTTCTCAGAACATATCCCATTGTTAAGCGGTGTACGACTGCAGACAGTCAGTGAGGATATAAAACATCTGAACCCCACGATGAACACTTTTGGTCTATTTGACAATATATACCACACAGAGTCGAACAAATCAAAATCCTCTATTTTACACCATAAAAATTCCAGATGGACTATCATTCTGACAGTAAAACAATAAAGCTTTCAGAAAATAACACTACCTTCATGAACTTAAGTTAGGCAAAGATTTATTAAAGGGACAAGAGCAGTAAGCATAAAATTAGATTCCCACATCAAACAATTAAAACAAACTTTTTCACCATTAGAGTAAAAAGGCAACCCAGTGTAAGAGATTTGCAAAACATATACCCAATAAAGAACTCATATCCAAGATATGTAAAGACTTCTACAATAAGATTAAATTTGTTACAAAAGCCTTGAAAAGCATACTTCACAACAGAAGACTTTGAAGTGTCCAACATGGACACTCAACGTCATTAGTTATTAGGCACATGCAAATTAATCCACAGTGAGACACTATTACATTCACACCAGAATGTCAAAATTTTAAAATGAGTATTGATAAAAATGCAAAACAATGGAAATCTTATACACTGTTGTTGAGAATTTAAAATTGGTACACTCACTTTCAAAAACTGTTCGGCAGTATTTACCAAAGCTAATATGCATGCCTTATGACCCAGCAATTCTATCAGATCTATACCAAATAAAGTGACAGGAACAAGAATGTTCTCAGCAGCATTATTCATAAAAGCTCTAAAGTGAAATAGCTTGAAAATTGAATGTTACCAACGGTACAACAGGTAAATGAACTGTGGCATATTCATAAAATGGTATTACTATTCGCAATAAAATGACCGCTTCGTGTAACACAGATGACTCTCACCAACACAACATTCGGCTAAAGAAGCCAGATATAAAGAAGCCTAGGTTCATACTTATGACATTTACATGTAGTTTAAAAACAGGTAAAACCCATGTATGACGACAGAAATCAAAACAGCAGTTACGCTGAGGGAAATGACTAGGAAGACAGACAAGGGAGACTTCGGGGCATGACAGTCTTTGATACTTTGACCCGTGTAAAACAGGAGGTGTTCGCTTTGTAAAAGGTTCTTCAGATTTGTGTACTTTATATTTACATTTTTTTTTTTTTACTTTAATAATTTAAAAAAGGGGAGGAAGAGAGGGAAGGAAGTAAATGGAGAAATGGAAGAGGAAGGCAGGCAAAGAAAAAGAAAAAGAGAAGGCTGACCATATTCCACGGGCAATGAATGGTTACTGAACGTTTTTGAGCAAGGAAAGAATGCAGTGTTTTATGAAGCATTTTCTTGGCTGTGCAGGATTCACTGGAGAAGTACAAGTACTAGAAGAACCAACTAGCAGACTACCGCAACAATGTGGGCACCCAAATCACCTGATAATATTTACAACAGATGTGGATAATACTTGAGCTATTGCAATGAGTGGGGGAAGAAGCACAAAGACAACCGAAAGAAAAATGTGACAATTCTTGCTCGCTGACCCTAAGCTAGACAGAAAACTGAAAAGAGGGAAGGGTCAAAGTTTACTGTGAGGCTTCAAGTCTGGGTAACAGAAAAATGGCACTAATGACAAAAGTACCAATGACTCCAGCTAGGCTGAGATTGAGGTAACGGTTCATGTCTGTGAGGGTAGGTTGAGACTACTATGAAGAACTTGCCTGAGCCATGAGTAATGCCTGACAATTGTTAGTTGATACTGATATTAGTTGAGACTACGGGTTTGATCCTTTGAGGGATTCAGGGCTGAAATCAATCCAGTAAGATCACAGGTAAAACACATTATACAAATATGCTTATTTGTTCTTGTGCCATAGGAAAGCCTGCCAACAATCACGCTTCTACTCACTCTGGCTTCACGCTGTTTCTCTTCAGCCCCCAGTTTATCTTGCAGACTTCTCAGTTCACGAATCTTCGTCCCATAAGTGCTTTCCACTGCCTGAGTTCTCTGTAGCTCTTTCAATTTTTTACGGGATCTGTTCACTTGAGTCTCTAGTCTTTCCAAGTGAGCTAAAACACCTGAGGAAAGTAAAAAGGGAATTTCACAAGAGCCAAGGGTTTCTAACTCTGGCAACAGGAAGCATTTTAGGGAAGAAGAGAAGGTCACCCTTTTTTCAGAACTTTATGACCAGCTAAATTGTTAAGACACAGGCCATAATTTATAAAACCAGAAGAACCGACCACAGAAATCAGAGACCAGCAACCTCTGAGTCCGAACACTGATGTACAAGCAGTCCCTAACCACGACAAACATCCAAAGAGATCAGTATCTGAATACAGCTAATCTCAGTTATCCATAATAATGACCCAGAGAAATATAAGGTCACCAAATTCACCGACTCTCTCAGAAACCGTTTTTAAAAAAATGATTACCTTAGAATTGTTTCAAGCTCACCACTGGACAGAAATTCAGAGGCAAATTTCAATTCCCAAGAGAATGACTAGGGACCCATACCAGCATACCTCGTTTTACTGCACTTCGCTTTTATTATGCTTCACAGATGTTGCATTTTTAACAAATTGAAAGCAAGACAACCCCCCCCCACACACACACACACACACGCACGCACGCACCTACCACCACCACCAGAAAGATTATGACTCGCTTTGTTGTAGTGGTCTGGAACTGAACCTTCAACACCTTGGAGGTATGCCCGTACAGTAAAGGTCATATTTTCATAATGCTAATCGACTCTGACAATAAAGCATTTGCTGAATACTTTCCACATATTAAGACACTTGTCCTAGATGCTTTACTTGTAAAGCATATAAAGAATTAAAGCATTTATTTAATACTTCCTATACATTAGGCATGTGCTAAATGCTTTACTTGAGAAGCATGAAAAGAATTACTTTTCTAATTTCCACAGCCACCACCACAATGCTATTATTCATCTCCTTTTTCAGGTGCAAAAAAACTGAAGCAAAGAAAGATAAAATAACTCGCCAAAGGCCACAATATAGTGAAAGAGCCAGGACTCAAACCCAGACCTAACCAATGCCAAAGGCACTGCCTGGCACTGCCTCTTCCACAGAAGTAATGCATAAATGGTCCCCCAAAATCCTGGGAAGAGAGGAAAGCAATCTCGCTGGCTAGAAAATACTGAATATACTATGCATGCAACTTACTGGTCTAAAAGGGGCAGGGGCCTAGAAACATTTGAAGTAATTTTTCCTTGTCCACTGATCACAGTTGCTTGCCCATTTAAGTCTTCAATACAGGCACACCTCGATATATTGTGGGTTCAGTTCCAAACCACCAATAAAGTGAGTCGTAATTTTTTGCAGGTGGAGGGTCTTGCCTTCAATTTGGAAAACTGCAACACCTGCGAAGCGCAATGAAACTCGGTATGCCTGGCTCAGTTCCTTTTACTACTCTGCTCCCAAACAGGACAGGTCACACACATCAGAGGAGGAAAGGGCTCTTTCACAACTTGGGGCTCATCTCTAGGCAGCAGTAGTAAGGGGAAAAAAAGCAACCCTTTGAATACCTCCACTGGACTGGCTGTCTTGACTTAAAGTATTCTGTTCCATCTCTTCCTCGGATTTCCAAGAGCCTTCCTATGAATCTGTCCGGGCACTGGTAATAGAAACCTAGATTTCCTTGCCGGCCAAAGAAAAACGGAAAAAAAGTCTTATCAGTATTGAGAACACACAACTCAGTCACGCACCGGTCGGCCCCGGACACCCCGAGTGTCATCGCTAAGACTCTCCTTCCTTATCCCTCCTGTTTCTGGGTGAGAGTGGGCGGCGTCCGCCTCCCCATCCCTGCACGCTCCCGAGGTCTGGACCCTCCGGTTCGGCCGTTTCTTTACACACGTAAGGAGCTGTAAGAGGCCGTCTGGTCTTCCGCCCTGGTCCCCGTCCCCGTCCCGTCCCTCACTGGGTCTTATTCTCCCTTACCTCCACTCTTCTGGCTCACCCAAGGTAGGGACGAGAGTTCCCGCCGTCCTCGCCTTCAAATCCAAACCAATCGGACCCAGCATGCTTTGCGCACCCACCGTACAAGGCCCCTCCCTGATCCCGGCATGCACCGGGGAGCAGGCCAGGCCTTTAAGCTGTGCAGGAAGATGGCGATACCCAGCGCCGAGCCGCAGATCTTGGTACAATACTTGGTGTTACGAAAGGACCTATCGCAGGCTCCGTTCTCCTGGCCAGCGGGCGCAGTGGTAGCTCAGGCTTGTCACGCAGCTACTGCCGCCTTGCACGTTCACCGGGACCACCCGCACACGGTTGCTTACCTCCAGGAGCTGGAGCGCATGCGCAAAGTGGTCCTCGAGGTGAGGCGCCGGACGCGGGAGGAAGGCTGAGACCGAGGATGAATTTCCTAGCGTGGAAGCCACACTAGTGGGAGAGGTCTAAAACATTTAGAAAGGGAGGACTTGAGCTACTGTCCAAGGAGCCTTCCCTTGGTTGGGGAGGGCCTGTGAAGGGCAGATGTCGATTCCGTTATTAATGCTTCCGGCACCCCTCATCTGCCCCCTCTTAGTTAATACCTGTGAGGGCGGAGGCTGGTGGAGCGAGACCCGCCCCTCTACCTGTGCACTGGGCGGGCCTTTTAAGGCAGCACGCAAAGGTATTGACACCCCCTCCCCTTCCCCAAAACCGACCGAGAAGGGATAAAGACGGCGGGTACTCGTTGGTAGTGAAGTCAAACTGAAGATTTTACCTGGGCATGATGCCAAATTATTTGAAAATGTGAACCCTCGTTTAACTTGAACCTAGCGTCAGAAACATTACACACCAGGGTGTAAAAAAGCGATAAGGTCTTTTTTGCAGATGGCCAAACATCTTACCCTCACCCTTTGTTGATTTTGTTGCTAGAAATGTATCTTAAGTAATCAGGTGCACCCAAAGAGCATTGTACAAGGATGTTCATAGGAGCGCTTTATAGTGGTAAAAAATGTGGAAATTACTAAATTTCCAGTACTAGGGATGGGTTAATTTGTGTCCTTATATGAAACTAGAATAAGTCATATTTCTGGAACATATTTAGTTGGCATGGAAAAGTGCTCATGTGATGCTAATTAACTTTTACATATAAAATGATCCACATTTTGAAAGAAAAACCAAGGAAATTCATCCAAATATTAAGTAGTAGATGGTGAGATTTTGGTTATTTTCCAGTGCTTCTCCTTTCCTTTCCCTTTTCTACATTAAACACATATAGTGAGGAAAAAAATTGCTTCTGTTTTACAGCTTTTTTCTAATAAAACTGATCTATTTTAATAAATAAGCAAACCAGAATCCTAGGACGGAGGGGTGGGGTAATCCCTTCATGGCTAGATTATCTTGCAAGAGAAAAATTGCTGTTGGGTAGTGAAACATCAAAAAGTAACCTGTAGACAAATGTCTTGAGACAGATAACCTGTAGGCTGATAGCTTTTCATTTAGTGTCTTTTTATAGGAAGAGGACCTGAAGGAATCATCTGGTTCAGACATCCCCCTCTCCTTCAATTTCAAGCAGATAATATATTTTCTTTTTTCTCAGACAAACCATCTGAATCCCACAGAGGTTAAGTGATTATCCCCTGAGTTTAAAAGACTTCTGATGATTCCTAGTTAGTCATGACTCGAGAAAGGGACTTAATTCACCACTGACTGAATTAAGGTGCTGCTGTCGCCATAAAAACCAATAAAAGACAATGCCAAGATTACTGTGTGCCAAGCACAGGTCTGAGCCTGATTTCATTGAATCCTCACTATAGGAAGCATTATCATCCCTGTTTCATGAAGAGGGAACAAAGGCCCAGCTAAGTCACATAACTTACCACAGATAACACAATCAGTAAGTGGTAAAGAGTTTGGCCTCACTCTAATTTATACTGTGCTGCTGCCTGATGCTGAGGAAGGGAGGGGAAGACCATGAGTTCTCCAGTGTGGCTCTGCCTAAAGGATTCAGTAGATTTATTGCTCAATCCTTGCATCTTCTACTTTGATAAAACAAAGCTTGAGTTATCTTAGCAGCTTCTGCCTTCATAGGCAAAAATATACTCTATGTAACATAATACAGTGTCTTGATTTTCTGAGTGATGGCTTTAATACTTCCTCTAATGGGATTCAGCATGGATGTTAAGGATGGTGAGAAACAACTTCAGAAGAATATTAGAGAATAATTTACCCTCCCTTGAGTTAAGAAATGGGAACTGTGCAGCAGAAGGAAAATCCTTGGTTTGGGTGGAGTAGGGTGGGAAGGGCGGAGGGAGGTAGAGGCAGTGGGATTTAAGGAATCCTTCCAGTTGTACATTCTTTAAGTCAGAGCTGGCCGCAGGTTTAGGAATAGCCGTTTGGGCACCAGCCATAAGAGAACTAGAAAATGCATGGAGTATAATAATCCCAATGCATACAGTGTCTCAAGAAGGAGAGAAAATCTTCATTTTATAAACAAGCATAGTAAGCCTCTCCCCTTCTCCCTGTCCCCTTGTCCCCAGGCAGCTTATAAGGCCCTACAAAGAGTAAATGGAAAATGGAGCAATGAAGAAGCTGTTGCTTCTAGAGATATACGCTACAGCTCCTTTGGCAGAGCTGTAATTCCACTTTCAGTTAAGAGTAACCCCTCACCATACTTTTTTTTTTCACTGCCTTTTGAGACTTCCTAAATGGGCTATTCAGTCTGTGTTCTGCTCCTTTTAGGCACCAAATGAGACCACCCTAAAGGAGTTGGCTGAGACGCTCCAACAGAAGAACATCAATCACATACTGTGGCTGGAGCAGCCAGAGAATATTGCCACTTGCATTGCACTCCGTCCCTACCCAAAGGAAGAAGTGAACCAGTATTTGAAGAAGTTCCGATTGTTCAAATGACTGATGTTATCAGTTGCTTTGGTATATCCGTGTCTCACCTGGATCCAGAAACTACATGCCGTCTATCCCCAAGCGTCACGTGCTCCTTTCAATGGCAACTTGCTCTTTCCTTAATATTATGGCAGTTTCTTGAGGGTCAAACACACGTTCATATTAAAGTTGTCATTTGTGGGTCCCAGGCCTGGCTGGTCCCAGGTCTGGCTGATCCAGGCTCGCGGCTAGGAATAGAACCCCAGATTTAGAATGTTATATTACTTAGTAGGTGCCTGCACCTAAAATATGCAAACATAATTTAGGTTATTTGTCATGTATGTGTGGCTGAATGCCACTGTTGTACTCTGATATATGTGGAGCCATGTGGTCCCCTGGGGAGCAGAGGAGCAGAAGCCTTTCCCCACAATAGAACTGCACCCCTGCAACAGAGCTGCGCTCTCCACAATAAAGTTAGCGCCTGCTGTTTCATCCTCACGTTGGTCCCTTGTGCATTCTTCCAGCTGGGCGTCTCACCACTGAAACCTCGTTCAGGTCGGAGCTGACATTAATAAGCACTTCCTCTTATTTTTAATTATTAGAGAGTTCAGATGGGGAAAGTGAGTGAGCAGCAATATCTATGGGTCATTGCTCAAGTAGAAGGTCTGGTTAGACACCTATATGGGGATCAAGGAAATGCCCTTCCATCTTTATTAGGAATAAATAATACAGTTCTAATGACCAGGGTTTAAAACTTTGCCTTTGAATTTCTTATTCACATCTAGTTATTGTATTCACTGATTCTAAGACATCAGTTTTAAGGTAACCATTATTTTATGTGTTAAGAAAGAAATGCTATCAATCAAATTAAGACATGCAATAAACTGTGAGATTAATTTAAAAAATGTTGCAGTATGCATATTTCTTAGATTTGATGAAATCTGTCAAGTACTGCATCTGTTCTCTTTGTAGTTGCTGGTCCTACCACAGAGTATCAGGCTCTCACTTTGCTCATCACAATGTCTCACTGGTCTGCTCACTTCTAGTGTACCCTGGTTACAATCTAGCAATTGTTCTTCCAGCAAATTTATATAGGATCACTGAGCACCTTGTTCAGTATGGGCTCCAACCTGCCTGTGGAATAAAGTCAGGACTCCTTAACTTAGCCTTCAGGCCCTCTACATTTATATTCCTACCTATCTTTTTAGGTGAATCTTCTGTTCCCTTATCCAAACCTGATATTTCAACAGAGACTGCTGCCCTTCAGCCTCTGGCCTGGGTGTTGAACGCTAGTACTCTATCCCTCCCTTTCCTGCCTCTGGTCTTTAACTATTTCTACACCTTCACAAGTCTCACCTGGCCAACAATGATAGTCACTTCTCTGCACATTATAACACCCTGTACAATTCAAAAAATATTTCTATAAACAGTTGGAGACATCTAGAATTTCTGGGACACCTGTGAAGCAAAGTTTATAAAGGGTAATTTGTCCAACGGATAGATGCCTATTGCACGTTTACTCCGGCAGTCTCTGCTAAGAGCTGAGGATATAAAGATAAAAGTTTTTGCCCTCAGCTCAAAATCTAGTGAGAAGACAGATATAAAGGTAATAGAAATGCACAAGGTAATATGGGTATACTTCCCTCCCCACCTAGATACCAAGACTACTACGAGGTAGTTATTTGAAACTAGGGTAGTGGATAGTGGATAGTGGATAGGGTCTCCCAGGGAGAAATAATAGAATGCTAAGGGCATAACCAACCCCGGAAGCTGAGTGAACAGTTTCAAGAGGGAGAGATCAAATCCAGCATGGAATTTCAGAACATTTAGCAATTGGGAACACATTGGTTAACTTGGTGAACGTAGTTTAAATAGCCTATGAGGGTGGGAGTCAGATTGGAGACTTCAGAATGGGAAGTAAGGTTAGAGGTGGGGACTACTCTTTCAAGAAGCTTGAATGGGAGAAGAGAATGATTGAATGGGGGCTGGAAAGTGAATGCTGGGTCTCAAAGGGCAGGGGTCCCCAACCCCTGGGGCTGCTGGCTGGTACTGGTCCGTGGCCTGTTAGGAACCAGGCTGCACAGCAGAAGGTGAGCGGCAGGTGAGCAAGGAAAACTTCATCTGTTTTATAGCTACTCCCCAGTGCTAGCATCACTGCCTCAGCTCCACCTGAGATCATCAGAGGTTAGATTCTCGTAGAAGCACTGGTCCCTGGTGCCAAAAAGGTTGGGGACCGCTGTCATAGGGAGAATTTTCTTAGATACTTGAGCAAGTTGATAGGTGAGGAGGAGGATAAGAAGAGAGATTAAAGTTACTAAATGATAAAAATGGGAAGAGGTAGGGTCAGGGGCATAAGGAAGGACTGGCCTTAAATAGAGAACTTTTTTGAGATCTGGAAGAAAGAAAGTGGGCAGATATGGATATACATGAGTTTATGAATTCGAAGAGAAAGAAAGCTGAAGTTGACTTAATTTGTTGACTTTATCTGTTGACTTAATTTTCTTCTGTGAAGTAGGAAGCAACAGCCTTTTGTAACACTGAACCAACTTATTGAACATTGTATTACATGGCATAACATAGTGGTTAAGAGTTCAAACTAGTGTCAAATGGCCTGAATCTCATACAAGCTGTGTGAAGTTAGGCAAGGCACTCCGCTTCCTTGAGCCCCAGTACCTTCATGGGTAAAATAGAGATTTACAGGGATGTTATATGGACTAAATGTGTTAGTAGATACAAATTCCTTAGAACAATGCCTGGGCACTTGGTGCTAGAACCTAAACATAAAAACATATTTTTAGACATAGCCCTCAAAGAGTTGCCCTCAAATTATTTTCAGTCAAGTCAGCCGTTGTCTGGTTCCCTTTCTGCCAGGGGGTAATGCCATACAAGAATCACCAAGCTAAGCTCCCTGCTATTCCATTCAAGACAATTAGGAAAATATTTCCAAATGACACTCTATCTTTAAAAATAATTTTTTTTTTAATTTTGAATTCTGCAGTAAGACAGTGATAAAGCCAGAGAGAGACACGAGTCTACACAACTGGGAAATAACAGGTCAGGCAAATCCTTAAAGCAGAGATCTGAGCACAAAAGCATTAATTTCTACCCAAGTGGGGAAAGGACAAGCACTTAGCTGATTCTGAGTGAACGCAAGACAGTAGCGGGAAGTAACAGGTTTTCTTATCAGCATCAGCCAAGACCACTGTCACTGGAACTATATCACTGGCTCTCGATGTATGGTTCCTAGATCAGCATCATTTGGGTACCTACTAGAAATACAGTACCAATTCTTGGGCCCTAACCCAGACCTACTGAATTGAAAACTCTGATGTTATCTAGAAGCAGCCTGGTCCCAGGAGACAGCCAACCAAAAGGTAAACAATAAAGGTGTATAATTTAGAAACAACACATTATGATAGTGTATGTGGTGCTTACAGGAAGGGGTCAAGATGGAGAGCAATGATCTGGTGCTAAGTACACTATATCTGGCCCTGCATATGAAATCTACCAAAAAAGAAAAAAAGAAAAAAAACATATTCTTCAATATAGCAAAGATTGTGTTGCAAGCCCTAGAATAGGTGATAAATCCTTGACAAGAATCTCCTATGATTTGATGTTTCTTATATGTGAAAAACATTTTATAATGAACAAGTGCTTTCATATGTACTAATCAATCCTGACAACTTTGTGATGGAGGCAATTTCAAGTTTACAGATTCAGAAAGGCTTTAACTTGCCAATATCAAAGTCAGTGGCAAGGCTGGGATTGAAAACCAGGTCTTTCATCAGTCCAGTTTTCTTTAACCTTCCAGTTTCCTCTTTGCCTTTCAGCCATCTAGATACTAGAGAGTGGTCTGAAAAAGGGTCATGAGCAGTGCAGCACAGGGACGCTGTATCCTCCATTTCATATTGGTTAATTGACATTCTGGATTATAAATCATCCTCCTGTGATTGTGAGTTGCATGACTCAATACCCTAGGGCCCAATTATCACTGGATAAGCTGACTAAATTGAGTTTCTGAACTTGTAAAGCTGAGGATCAGTGCCCAGGTCATTGCTTCTCATGCGGCTGGCAGAACGCAGAGGGCTCCCCTGGAAGGGCATGGTAAAATCAGATCTTATTGTTTAATCAACATTCTGAGATGCCATCCTACAGGTGAGCACTGTGATGCCTAGTTGAGAATCTTGGCAACAGTGAACCACTGTTATCGATGGGAAGGTGTCAGTGGTGAAAAATGGCTGACAACCACTGCCCTCGGTTACCATTGCCTCGCAGATTTTAGCTGTCCTCTGAGGTCGTTTAGCACAGAAGAGGGGGCTAATCCAAGTAGGGGACCAGTGAAGGCTTCTTGGAAAGGGCATCTAAATTGAAGCCTTGAAGGCTGAACAGAGAGAAAGGAGCATTACAGGCTGAGGGAAGAAAATGAATGTGGACATGGAAGTGAGAACAAAATAAAATTCAAGAATAAAGACCTTTGTTTAGAGAGGGTGTAGAGGGTTATGACACTTACAAGGTAGACTGATTTCAGATCAACTATAGGCAAGCAGTAGTCACTAACAGATTCTGAGGTTCAGAAAGATTTCTCTGATGACTGTGTGAAGGATGAATGTAAGAGGCATGAAGGTGGTTATCGCGATTATCCAAAGAAAGCTAATTAAGTCCTGAATTTGGTCTGTGATTAATAGGGTTAGAAAAGAGAAAATAGCTATGAGGCACTACAAAGGATAACTTTGCAATTTAGTGAGATGAATAGCAGGGAGTTGTTGAAAATGCCCACCAACGAAATGATGATGCAATTAATGCAGATAAGGGACACAGAGCTTATTTGTGGGGAGGTATGTTATTTGGTTTGGAACTTTAGTTTGAGGTACAAGGATCCATCCATGTGGTAATGTTCACCAGTTGGAAATTCAGGACTGGATTTCGAGAGATCGGGCTAGGTGAGTGGACTTAAGATGCATCTAAATGTAAGTGGTACTGAGTTCAAGAAAAGGTGAAAGTACAGGGACTCTCTTGAGAACTATCATCCTCATGCAAATTTAAAATGTGAGAAAAAATCAGTACTTAAACAAACTCAAAGTTAATCCCAGTTTACTTTCAAAATGGAAACCCTGACAAACACCTAAGGAACTTGAGTTTCAGAGAACAATTTTAATTCAGCAGGGTTCTCAGTCTTTACGTGTTGTTGTCTAATGGTGCTTTTCTCTCTAATGGTTGTATTATGCAGTGGAAACAATGGCAGGTTTCATTCCAAAGCCCAGTGATTGACTTGTAGGTCCAGCACTTCCTAGCCACCTGACCAAAAACCTCAGCTTGTTTCACCGTATGTGAAATAAGGCTATGACCTAATTGCGTCATAGGATTTTGAAGATCAAATGACATATTGTATGTGAAAGTGCTCTACAAACTACGAAATTATTAGCACAAGAGCATTAGCCTGGCAGAGTAGAATGAAAAGTGTTTACTTGACTGATGTAGAATCTCCATTATTAGGACGGAAACAGCTTCAGGCAAGCATTTCTGTACTCCCCACATTGCCTAGCACAGTGTCTGCACTGTAACAAGTCAGCGAAAATGGAATAAGCATCAAAACTTTAGTCTAAAGTTTTGTTTTATTCTGTATCTTAGGACCTCCGGGTATCTGAGTGGGAGGAAAACCTAATGGATTAGAAATTATTCCTTTTAACATTTTAATTCTATATTTTTCTCAAGCAAATATTTGTTAGTTGCACAATCAAAGTTCTGGGACAAGCACAAATGATTAGACCAGAGCCAAAGTCCATTGTAGGTGACAGACTCTGTCTGCAGAAGGATCAAAAGCCAGAGAAAAGTGAATGTTTCTAAGATCTGATCTAAGAAACCAATTTCCGGCCTCAAAAAAGGTTCCTCTGTCAGTCATTCTATACTTGTCCCACACAGCCCACATTTTCCAAAATTCTTTTAAGGGGTAACACGGCAGCTTCATGGAGCGCCCCCCCTTTACTTCCTGTTTAGATATGCAGGGACAGAATCTCTCTCCCAAAATCGTAGCGGGACACCCTGTTGACCTTCTACCAATTTTCACCCCAATTTGGGTCTCCCAAGGGCAGGCTCTGCCTCCACAGAAGGGGCCGGGTGCTCTCTCCTCAGCCCTTGAGTTCTCACCGTCTTCCCAAAGCCTGTTCAGTCATTGCATAGTCCAAGTGAGGGTCCCTAAGCCTGGTTCATGTCCCTCCTGGAGCCAAAGGTGGTTTAAACTGCTTCTTAGTCTACCTGCTGACATAACTCTAATAAAATGCTTATGAGCACTCATGAACACTGGTTAGCAACTTAAAAAGCCAGTTCTCTGGGAATCCTTCCTGTTTCCAGGCCTTCGCATGCACTGTTCCTCAGATCATCTCTTCACTGGCTACTTCATTATTCTGCAAACCTCACCACAGATGCCATTTTTTCCTCAAGGAAACCTTCCTCGACTCTTCAGACAAGGCCTCACTCACAAAGCAACGTCAAACTCTCCTTTACACCATGTAATCACTGTTAAGTCCCCATGTGAATATTAGCTGTGGATGGGTAGGGTTCACCTCTGTCTGGATCCTCCCATATCCCTACCACCTCAAAGACAATAACGTGTTAAACAAGTGAATGAGGCCAGAGCTTTGTGTTTCTTTAATCTTGTTAAGGGCTCTTGTGGCAATAAAAAGAAAAAAAATATAAAGAAAACTAATTTAGTGCTGGCAGAAAAGGTTCTGAACAGAGGGATGCTTCCTTTGGCATTTTTGCCAATAGAAAGAATTTATGGGCTTAATTAAATCATCAAGATCTTTTTCAGAGGTATAAGAATGGTCAAGATCAAGCTTGCTCTGAATTATTCATTTTATTCAGGTGGAGCTGCTCTTCTGGGAAGATCGGATTATGTCAACAAGGAAATCTGCACAACTTCCTTTGTAAGCAGACAATCGTCCTTTCCTTTCCTTTGATTGTCAGGACCTAGGAGACAGTTTCCAGGGAGAGAATCTATCTTAGGCAAAACCATAAATAAGATGAAGTGTCTCTGTATCAACCTCATTTTTCCTCAACTGTTTCTATTCGTTTTTCTAATGGCCTTCCCCAACTACCTGAGGATTTACATCAATGTTCAGCCTTGTCTAAGAGAAGTACAATTTTCACCTTATCCCAGTTTTGAGAAAACGGCTACCAAACCTGTATTTCTGTGTAGGGATGTGTGTGGGATACACCTGCCCTCTAGAAACACACTTGCTCACCCTCTTTCCCCTGGCGCTGCTTAACCAAGTGTTAGTAGATTTAAGCTGCCTTAAAAACACACAAAGAAGAAACAGCCTAATTTTTATAAAATGCATTATCACATTGAAGGAGCCTCCTCAAGATTCGACATCTGTATAACCTATATAACAATAATAAATGTTAGTATATAAAAACCAATCACTGAGAGAGAGAGAGAGAGAGAGAGAGAGAGACGGTATCTTGTGGCTCTGAAGTGCTGCCTGGACCAGACCTTCTGGGTCAAGAGACAGCAGGACCAGAGTGTTTTACCATCGGGCAACTGGTGAAGGTCAGAATTTCCTCAAGGCCCACTATCCTGACTTCGCTCTGTCAGGGCTGGCTCATACTAGGGTGACTTCGAGGATCTTTGGCTTCAGCGATCCTTTCTTTTATTATTCTTTAATTACACATTAGTCATCGGGGCCTTTGGCAATTCCTGCAGGATGTCGGTTTCATTTCTTCCCTGTAAATGAAGAGGCGACCCATGCGGTTGTTAAACAAGTTCTATTCAGTAGCTGGAAAAGTGAATTTCCTGTAGAATAACAGGAATTACATAGAAGCAAGCAATTTTATTTTCCTCAAATGTAGCAATAATTTTAATCTGTACATACATAAAACAAACAGTGCAATTATAAAACCTTGAAGGTGAACATGCATACTTTAAGGTGCAGCCGGGATGGGGAAGGATGTTAGCATCTCCCGTTTTCCTTACCACTTTTTTTTTCTAGTTCCTTATGCAAAAGCACTGAGTCAGAAAACTTCATCTGGAATGCTGAAGTTAAAGGTGAACTTCCTGAAGCCTGCACATCTAAGTATCACAAACAGAACAGAAACGATCTCCTAGAGCAGTCTGCCAGGAACTAGAGTAACGTGGCTGGGCTTTCGAGCTGGGAATGAACGAAATCAGGGGCGCGTTTTCTGAAAAACTGAGAGAGATAATGTTTGTAACTGAGTGTCCTATTTCTCTTTCATTGTTGCTACCCATGTGAGCCCTTCCACCCATCTTGTGATTCAGTATACCTTCCAAATAGATGCTGTTCAACGGAGTTATTTGTAACTAGGGGTGGTGAGATGCAGAAAGGAGGACCTGGGAAAATGGCTTCTTCCTCGGTGTGTGAGTCCAAGCTCCTCTTCCACTGTTAGTTCTTATGGCCTTTTCTCTGCCATGGAAGCAGAGGTATCTGGTGCACAACGTCAGGTGTTGTCATCATTCACAGGCCCAGGAGTGCAGGTAAAGGCAGGTGATAGGGGTCTACCTTTGCTTCTTCCACATCCCCTTTCTCAAGCTTTCCTGGCCTTGCGGTGGATTCTAGAACTAGAAAGTCAGTTCACTGGGTCCTTGACTCAAAGGCCAGGATGAGACAAGATGTGGCAGAGTGACAAGACACAAAGGGAAAATATGGTACCAAAGCAGGATAGAGAAATTTATATTTGCACTGATGAAAATTCAAATTCCCAAAGTCAATCTAAAAAAAAAAAAAAAGAAAGACTTCCTTTGAGTGCTACTTTTTCTCTGCATGAGTCGCCTGTGCACTCCTGATAACTCCTTGCACTGCGCTCAAGGTGGATGGTCCCAGGGGCACTCTAGGGCAGTGTGCTCTAGCTCATCTGGAACAGGTCTTTTTGGCAGTTGGCATTTTGATTTGAACCCCAAAGTAAATCCATACATGGTGTCACAGTTATCAAAATAATGAAATATTACTAGCCAAAATGTAACTGCAATTCAATCACTGTTATATTTCACACACAAATATAGAAAAATCAAGAGTATGATAATAAAGCCATGAAATTAAACAGAAGGAAATAAATTTCTACAAGAAATCAAATATATTTACAGTGAGATCTGAAGGGAGAAATAAGCTACTTGGATCATAAATTTAATTTTATTTTAAATAACTTTAGCTACCTCAGCTGTTAATACAATAAAAGCAGAAAGAACAGGCTGCCTTTTTTCCAGATTTAATCAGAAAATTGTATCTACAATAATTGACAGAACTCACTTCTTGTCCTTTACCCATCTCATCAAAAATTATTGCCATTTTTCCCCAAACTGTATTTTTTGGATTCCTCTGTGAATACACTCATTTCATCCTCGTTCCTGGAGGCATCTTGGTTTCAATCCATCTTTATAAAAAGGAGAAGGGGTACATCTGTGGAGGCAAAATATTCTCTTGAAGCCAACAGAGTTGCTCGAAGAAGCTGATTGTACACACAAGCTGCCTGGGGTCGGGACGGGCTGTTGGTTCAGACGCGCGACAGCCTGTGGCGAACAGGCACAGGCGAAGCCCGCTGGCCCATCTTCCTCGGCGGGTCAGGGACAGGCACAGGCGAAGCCCGCTGGCCCATCTTCCTCGGCGGGCCAGGGGCGAGCCAGCGGAGGTGGGGCGTCATCTCGCCCTTGGAACTTGCTGTTTTGGTTCTCCTCCAAAGGCCTTCATCCAGATAAGAAGCCAAAGACTAATTACAAAAATAAGAATAATTAAATTTGGCTCAAGAAATAGATTGTCCAAATGTTCTGCCTTGTTATTTTCCAATATCCAAGGCCTTTACAAAGAAAGAAACAAAAACATCTCTCAATCTCCCAACAAAAGTGAACTCCTTTTTTTTTTTTTGCTCCAAATGCTACGACCTGAAGAATGGCTGCAGATTGAGATATCAAAAATCTCAGAAAAATATATAATATATTTGTATATCTCTGTATGTCTATATTTAAATTTCACATTCCTTTAAAAGTGGTTATTCAGTCAGTAGCTGCTGAAGGAGGCTCTTCTGCTGGGCCTGGGGGGTCTGTGGTCCTGCCGTGGGTTTTTGAGTTCCCAGTGGACCGGGCTGGTTCAGGTAAGGGTCCCCGCCTACCAGATTCACTGTACACTGGACGTCAGCAAACACCTGAACCTGTTGCACCTGCTGGAACACAAATAAAAGATGTGTTTAGACAGAAGGGTCTGCCCCCCCGGCTTATGAGTGGGTACTACTGGAAGTGGAAACTCACTAGAGCATTCCTCTAGTCTGTAGTCACCACAGAGAAGAACTCTTCTGTCTTCTTGTCCTACAAAAAGAAAATTGCTGCACTCATTTTGCTCAGGGTTCTGGAAAGTTCACACTTTAAAAATAAAATAAAAATTGGAAGGGTCAAGCCTCCTACAGGGTTGCCATCAGTACTGAAAGTGAACACTGATGCTAATATCACCAAGATTGGGAAAAGCACCATTTCAGAATCTGAGTGTCCAGTGGTGGGTTTAAAAAAAAATACACGTTGTTTGGAAAACTGGTTTAAAAGTATTCTAGGGATGACTTTAGTAGGATAAAAAAAATTATGATGTTAGGAAATTAAGGGCTTTATACCAGTATTAGCAAAATAAAACCACCACAACTCAGCAACAGGGCACCAGCACTACTAAGTTAATGTCCGAGTCTGTGCGGTATCTAAACGTACCGCTACGTAGCTTCTTCACATGTTGCCTTTAAAATTACAGCAAAATAGTAGCAGAACAATTTTATATTTAACTTCTTTTTCCTGAGAGACAATCCATTTAAACACATGAGCTGAGAATAATAGTAAACTACCAGCTGAGAACAGTGTGAATTTTCCCTTTATCTCTCAGTAATAATACAAGTATTCCTTAAAAATGTCTACAGTTGCAGTATTCTAGCATTTTTCTATTGGGAAAACAAAACCAGAAGTTAGTCTTTACCAATTGGTCTTATTAAAGCATAATTTGTAGAACTGATGAAGGCCAGTATCACACTGTGAATGTTCCAGACCAAGAATGGAGATGCCTGCCCAGGCATCCAAGTGCATCTAACTGTCCCAAGCTTTTGGCAAACTTGTGTTTTGTGTTTAATAGGTTTATGAAGTATTTTAGATTAGTGATGCCTTTTTCGGGGCCATTTATCACTAATTCATGCCAATTACACTCAGCTTTTCTGAAAAATTTCCTATCCTAATAAAAGTTGGTTTCCATCAACCTTCACTGGCCCAATATCAAATGTCCTGACCACCCAATTATTATGTCAGTGTGGCCCCTGGGTCCTCTCGATCCTCTACACCTCCAGTCCACTCTCTCTTAGCTCAGGCAGACATCCCCCAAGTTGAGCTTTTTAAGTGCCTGATGCATTCAATCTCTAGTTGGATTAGCATTGTTCCTCTCCTCATCCTCCTCTTTTCCCCAGTTTCTCAAATTTTGCTTCTTGCCTCATATGCTCTCATTTTGTTTTCTTCCTTCTTTGGGGCTCTTTCTTGTGTACCTAAAATACACCAACTCTCTGAGTTTATTCTCTAGCTGCCTCTCTGGCCTCCCCACACCTTCATTCTCTATAACTCCTCATGCCTACATTTCCTTCTAGAGCTCCCCCTGTCCCATCGCTAAACCCTGGTTTTTCTCTCTCCCCACATCAGCAATCTCCTTACTAGCCCTCTTCCTGCGTCTCTATTCTGTGTTCTTTTCCTGTTCTTTCCTCTGTCTTCCCTCCTCCCCATCCTAGCTCTCCAAGCAGAGCTAGCCCCAATCCTCCCCTAGTCTTCCTCTCCTTGTTCTTTTCTGTACATCTGTCTCTGCATTTCTATCTAACTCATTCCTCAGTTTCTGCTTGGCAATGCTAAAACTAAAACAATGGAGCAAATACAGATTTCCTGATGGGCTACAACAGAAGGAAGATTCTGCCATTGAAACTTAAAAATGAGGCACAAACTATAGTGCTTTTCGGCATGATTGATTTTTAAAATTAACATAAAACTTCCTGTTTATGTTTCACATACGAAATATTGGGACAGAGAATAAGATGTCTCTGCCTCCAAACACTTAAAAACATTATTGATAAAGGCATGAAAAAAAAAGAGAAAATCTGCTTCTTAAAAAGAAAAAAAAAAAAAAAGCTTTTCTTAAAGATAGTCTCTACTGAATTTTGTTTTTAAATGAAAGGATTAAGCCAAACTCTAAAATGCAGACATTTCAGCCACTCTGAACTTTAAAAACGAGGTGCCTTAGACCAGACCTCAAAGGACTTCTGATATTGCCACACCTTCACAAACAGGCAAAGCGAGAGGCAAATGAAGCTTCAGATTTGCCAGGTGAGAAGACTGGTGTGAGAGCAGAGTCCTAATCTCTTAAGACTTTCCAGTACAGCTTTTACTTCAAGTCAAATAGTGGCTCAGGGCTCAGGAACTTGAAAACCTGGCTGTTTTGTTTTAACAAATTTGTGGAGCTGCCTAGTATATGTTCTAGTAGGTGTGAGATTTCCAAAAACTTCCAGTGAATGAAGACTTCATTTTCCCCATCACAAAATCCCCTCACTTTAGCCCCACAGGACCCAGATCCTATTTCCTAATGCTCAGACTGTGGACACAGCCTCCCAACTGAGCTTTCTCCCCTGAGCCTACTGCCCAGTGCTCCTTTCCCCTCTCTCCCTTCAAGATGTAGCCTAAGCTCGCACTTTGATCACTGTTCCCCTTCAGGATGACGCGTCACCTGCAGGACTGAATCCAAATCACTTGGTTTAGCATTGAAGGCCCTGGAAAGTTTGCCCCAACCTACTTTACCAACTGTAATTCCTATGACAAACCCTTTACTTTCAGTGAATCTGGTTTCCCAGAACTGTGCTAAGACATTATTGTTTCCCTGTCTCTGTGCCCTCCCACTACCAATTCCCTAGACTTCCAAGGTCAACCTCCAACAACAATACCTTTTTCCTCCACTTGGCCTTGCTAACTACCCTTCAAAGCCCTGGTCAGTCCCATCTCCGGTGTAAATGCTCTTCTAACCATCTCAGCAATTTTTCCTTTCTTTTACTGCTTGTGGCTCTCTTTATTTTTAACAAGAATCTGAGTTTGCCTTCTTTGGTTATGTGACAATTTATGTGCATATGTCTGTGTTTTATCTTTCAACAAGCCCAATGCAGTATAGCAGGAGGAGCACGCATGCGCTTTGGTGTTGGAAAGATCTGAGTGTGAACCTCCACACTGCCACTTTCTAGCTCTGTGAACTGTGCATATAGTTAAATCTCCTCAGGTACTGTTTCTTTATCTGTGAAAAAAAGGGATACTACCTTTTTCATAGCATTATAGTGAGGCTTACATGAGATAAGGCATAGCACCTAGCATGGTGCCTAGAAAATTATAAGCATTTCACAAATTAAATTTCATTTTCATACTTTGTACAGTTCATCTACAGGGCAAACATGTCTTATGTTTCTTTGTATCGCCACCTTAACATAATGCCTATATTTGAAAAAAGATTTCAACAATATTTATTAAGAGACTAAAGACTAAACAAAGTTACTGAAGTGAATTAAAATCTCCAAAATTTCTAAATTTAGGTTAATATAAGAAAATGGTCACCCAGGCTATTTGTATTGTTTTGAAATAAACATCTAAAAGAGGTAAACAGCAACATTTTGATTTATTTGAATTTGAGATCTTTTGAGGTATTCTGATTACACATGAGTTTTAGTATTATGTTTATTTACAAAATAATAATTAGCAGCCATCATCTGTGACCCTTTATTCCATCTAAACACTAGATTAAACCTTCTGAAAGCTTATCTCATTTAACCCTCTCAATGATCCTACAAGCAGGTATCTTGTTAGTTCTGTTGGTAATATGGCAGCTCAGAAAAGTTCCCTAACACGCCCAAGATGACACAGCTAAGAAGAGTAGAGCCAGGACTCTCACCCAGGTCTGACTCCCAACATCAGGCTCTTAACCACGATGCTAACAAAGCTTCCTGTATCTCTAGAACTGGGCTTAGGGTGTTCTTACTGACCTGGGTTCCATCTGCTTCTGTTTTGAGAAGGTCAGTGGATGAGAGCTGGTTGCAGTACAGGCCTGTGTGTCTCAGTGCTGAATCGTTTATCTATTAAAGATAAGTACAAGACCAAATTACAAGCTAGTTGTTTAAGATGAAGATCAAATTCTTCAATGAAAAACAATCTCACTGACGGAAAAATAATAGAAGGACAGCAGAAATAAAAAGCTTAATGACTTATTGTGTTGTCAGAAGTCAGGACAGTGGTTCCCTCTGTAGAGGTGGAGTGTGATGTGTAAGGGAGTGTGAGGAGAACTTTCAAGGGTGCTCGTAACATTCTGTTTCTTGATCTGGGCAGTAATTATAAGGGTGTGTTCAGTTTGTGAAAATTCATCTAGTTCTGTATACTTTTCTGTATATTCTTATATATAAATACTTCACTAGAAGGTTAATTAGCACACACAAATGTTAATTAGCAAAGCACTACCACTCCAGGCAAGATTCAATAACAGGGATCAGATATATCCTCTGCTTGAATCAACTAAAAATTTGGACAAAATACATGAAACAAAGGTGCTCAAGATACTGGACAAAGGCAATGAAAGAGAGTTATCCCTAAGAGTTGGGAAACAATTGAGGTGAATCCTATGATTACCCTAGCCTACTGCCTAGAGAGAACTTCCAGGCTGTCATGCGGGGAGGGGGAACCCAGGCAAAGCCTGGCAGAATATTGGATGACAGTGACTTACACAGAGAGAAAGCTCTGAAGATCTACAGATCCCCTTGAGTCTATAGTTTAGTACTGATCAGCTAATGAAACTACCCAAAGCAGAGGACAGATTCACCTGAAAAGACTTGCATGGAATAATTCCCAAAGATCACACAGAACTGGGAATATGTCCTGACCCTACCAATGAGAGTAGAAAACAATCACAATTCATATACTATCAAGTAGCGTACTACAAAGGTTGTGCCTCAGTAGTAGGATAAAATTAGCCCTATACTAAATACTGCTTTGGTCCCACTAAACAAAGAAAGCAAGACCCGAAAGAATAAAATTGTTTTTAGGTAACTTAATGATTTCCCAAAACAAAGCTCAATAATATTTACGGGAATATTAACAAGGTAAAATCACATGTCTGGCATCCAGTAAAAAATTACTGGACAAGCAAAATAGTAGAAAAATATGACCCATAATGAAAAGTCAGTCAATTGAAACCAGCTCCAAAATGATGTAGACGACAGAACTGATAGGTTAAGAATATTAAGAGAGTTATCATAATAACAGTATCCCATTTTTTTAAAAGAAGACAGAGGAAAAACTGAACATGTTAGAGATATGGACAATATAAAAAAGGTCCTAACTGAACTTCAAGAGATGAAAATAGCAATGTCTGAGATGAATAATATACCAGATAAAAATAACAGGTCAAACACTGCAAAACAAATGATCAATGAATCTGAAACTATAGCAATAGAAACTATTCAAAATGAAACACGCAGAGAAAAATGGTTACCTTGCACTCCCACAAAAAAACCTCACAAACCCAGAGAACCCAGAGAGGAGGGGGGTGGTGACAGATCAAATATTTGAAAAAATAATGGCCAATATTTTTCCAATCTGATGGAAATTATACATTCATGAGCCAAGAAGCTCACCGAAGCCCAAGCACAAGAACCATGAGGAAAATCCCACTAAGGTACATCAGAATCAAACTGCATAAAACCAATGACAGCGATAAAGAGAATAATCTTAGAAGTGGCCAGAGAGGAGAAAAAAATCAATCATGTGCAGGGAAACAAGGATTAATGACAGCAGATACCTCATCAGAAATATTGCAGCGGAGTAACCTCTTTAAAGGACTGAAAGCTAAAACTGACAATCTAGAATTCAAGGAAAAGAACTTTCAAAGATAAAGATGAAATAAAAACTTTTTCACACCTACAAAAACTTAAAGAATTCATCACCTGTAGACCTACACTATAAAAACTGTTAAATGAAGATCTGCAGGAAGAAGGAAAATAATATGGAAATTTGGATCTATACAAAGGAATGAAGAGCACTGGCAATAACTGCATGGGTAAATATAAAAGACATCTTATTTAAATTTTTAGAAAATATAATTGACTGTGTAAACCAAAAGTACTAACAATATATTGTGGGGTATGCAGATGTAATATATGCCACAACAATGGCCCAGGAGGGGAGAAATGCAAATTAACTGCTGTGAAGTTCTTAGATATGAGGTTATGTAACACCACTTGAAGGCAGACGATGATAAGGTGAAGATGTATATAAACTACTCTAAAACAACCACTAAAAATAATAGAGTTATATATAGCTAACGAGCCAACAAAGGAGATAGAATGAATTTAAATGTTCGATTAAACTGAAAAAAAAAGGCAAAAGATGGGGTGCAATTTTTTTTAAGTGAGCAATTTAAATCAACCATATCAATAATCACGTTAACTGTAAATGGGCTGACTACTCCAGTTAAAAGGCAGAGAATGTCAAATTGAATAAAAAGACCTACTATATAAGAAATATACTTTAAATGTAATATTCTTTTACTTAATTCACTGTATTTATATTATTTTTTAATCTGAATATAGTGAATAATTATAATAACTAAATAAGAACAAGATAACAAGGACAAGAAATAACCCTATTTAGCTCTTTTATTTTGCTATAAGATATGGATCACTAAGTGTTTGTATTCCCCTAATCTCCTTAGGCTTACTAAATAATACCTAGAGAATAGGGATTAAAAAATATTAATATTAGAAAAGAATTCTATAGAAAAAGCAATCAGTGTTTACATGTTTTTAAGATTTTGCTGTAAGTTACGGCCACATGGTCATAGCCTGGTCACCACAGCATACTTTGTGGTTGCTGATAATGAGAATAGTAATTACATGGAGTCACCCAATGATCTTAAATATCACTTGAATTTAGTCATTCTCTCCTTAAAAATCTTTGGGAGACTCTAGAAATACTCTAAACATTTAGATGGCCTGCAACACCCCTACCAAAGCCTATCACGTAAACTCTACTCTAAACATAGTATGAACACCCCTTTAACGGTCATTAGGCAACACCCCTACCAAAGCCTATCACGTAAACTCTACTCTAAACATAGTATGAACACCCCTTCAACGGTCATTAGGCTTTTCCACTCCACTCCTGCCAGAGTCCTGCTGTGATCATCAGTCTTCAATGTTCTTTTCTATTCTCTTTCCTTAGGCAAGTTTTCCATGAAGGCTTTCCGAATTGGGCCCCTTTAAGTCCTCCATAGTCAACTGTGTATACCCATCACCTGACATAACTATGTATGGTCCTATGGGGGTCCATCTTTACACAGCTGTTTTGTCCTATTATTCAACTGATCCTTTGTTCATGCTGTATCTCTCCAGATGGCTAATATTATCTCCTACAGAGCTATCTTTGTACATAGTAAATACAGAATAAATGTTAAATTGAAAGGGAGAAATGAAGAAAGTGTGTTCAGAATATAATGGGGTAAGTTCCAAGCCAATGTATTATATGTATCATTTTATAATAAATCTGAAACACTAAAATCTCATGAGACTAAAATCTTATAAGGTCTGTCAAAATTTCCACTGTCTATATTATATTAAGGGATAGTAATTATCAAAAGATAGTGGGAAAGAATAAAGAAGTGTGGTTATTTCTGATGAGTAACTGTGAAGACACCTGATTTTCCCTGGAATAATACACTGTGGTGCGGTGTGCCGTGGCGTGTGTGTAGCGAGTGTGCCAGCTGTGCCACTCACCTGCTCGGGGCACACAGTGTTCATTCCTGGCATCTGCAAAGAGCTCATCTGCATCTGGCCCATCATTGGGTTCATGTTCTGAACATTTGTGTTTCCACCTGCCATGGACACGGTGATACTCATATTGTTGTACATTCCTGGCTGCGCAGGCGCGGGCTGGTTCTGGACAGCTTGACCGAATACACTGTTAACTCAAAAACAATCTCGATTACATCCACTGGCCATGGACATGGGGGTAATGCAGCTGGACTCTGTTTCTTAATTATTAGACAGAATTCCCAAAAATATATTTTACATGCTTAAGTTAAATATAAGACTTTATCTTATTACAATTACAATACATAAGGATTAAGTATAATTTAGATGTATTTTGAACTCTGCCTAAGGGGTTTCATAACTAAAAAGAGCTCACTTTAAGTTACAATGATCTGGCCAAGTATCAGAATTGTTAAACTCTAATTATCTGAATAGTTAAAAAAGGAAGTTTTCCGCATAAGTAAACCTTCCAGAGAACTGAAGTTTACTCATTTAATCATCAAAATCATTCTCAAATGTGTTACATTATTTTATCTTCTTAAACAGAGAATGTCCTATTTAAGGGAAGTGCTTGGCATATATATCAATCCTCAATAAATGTTCACTGAATGAATAACAAAAGAATGAGTAATTCAACTGCAGCGTTCTTATGCTGTCATTGCTTGCATATCCTCTCTGACTTAACAACTGAGGAGAATGTTGTCTAACTTATTCTTTAGCTCTAGTAATAAGTGGCATGTAGCTGGCACTCAGTCAATATCTGATGAATGAAGGAATTATGGACATGGGTTATCACTCAGTGCTGTCAACTGACGAAGTTTTGACTGCTTTTTATTTATATATTTTACTATATCTACACCAATGTTTTTTGAAGTATAGACCAGAGACTATTTGTAAGAGAATTCCCTGGGACTTGTGAAAATTCAGCCCTCGGGCCTTACTCCAGAAATTGTAAAGCACATTTTCTGGGGTGGGTATGGGAAGTTGCATTTCTAACTACTTATGCACTTTAAATTCGACAGCCTTTTTTCAACATCCTATAGCTTGCTATTACTTCTGAAGGTTTCAGTTTGGGGCTGCTTTCAATATGCTATTATTTAAGAGGACAACAGATATTTTTATTTGGCAATTTGATGTTTTTTAAGACTTCAAAGGTCTTCTCAGGCCTGATGATAACTTCATGTCTTTTCCAAGAAGCAAAATGCAAAGGCAATTATGTTTTTAAGAGGATTTGTTTTACCGACTTCCTGCTTCATGGCCAAGTTCTGGACTGTTGTTATACCAAAGATTTTAAATGATAAACCAGTTTCTATTAGTAAATAGAATAGTATGTAATAAACTCCAAGTAAATACAACTTGAAATTTTATATGTGAACCTGCAAAATTCTATGTGATACAGATACATACAACTAAAGGAAAATGTATAAATTGTGTCTTTTGTAAGTTCTACAAAACACTAAATGTTTATGATTACCTATCAATTGTTAAACAATAAGCTGCTGGTAAAAGGCTACCTATTTTAATGTTAATTATGGAGAATTTGATTTCAAAAGTTTTTTACCCCATTGATGTCTTATTCATTCCTTGCTAGTTCCTGGAGGGTAGGCAGGGTACGCTGACACTTATTGCTTCTGGTAGATTAAGGTAACCATTCTGACATTAACAGGCTGAAAAACAGCCTATTCATCATGTTGGAAGAAAAGCAGCAAATTTTCCCCAAGTAATTATAAAACACAAATGCTCTGAGAAAATTATATGCCTAGAAAATGGCCAATAATGCATCTGTGGACCATTAATGTCTGCACAGTGTGTATGCTTGTGAAGCAGTGTCCCCACGACTAAAGGCGAGAAAAAAACCTATTAGTCTACTGCCCATTTTCTAATGAGAACATTTTTGCCTTGGACAATACTCATTTGTCAACTGATACATAAATCACCGCTGTGGAGGCTCAGGGCTTATGTAAGTTAATGTATGCAGAAGCTGCAAGACTGTGATGATGTCATACTTAGTGAAAAAAGCTTAGAGTTTAAGTTCTTGTCAAATTTTTATTTGGGATTATATATTAGCTGAAGTTCTTTCAAACTGTTCCTGCCAACAGTTCCATTTTAGCTTCTTCCATCACAGGAATAAGACCGACGCCTTCCGTGGCATCACTGTTCCAGGTCCTGGACCGTGGTGTTTACTGTCACCTTAGGCTCAGTGTGCGGAGGACCTCTCTCTCACTCTCCTTTCCTGGTCAGCCTCCTGGCAGGAATCAGAGTCCTTAAGCTAGCACCAGGTATTGGGTAGCTCCTAAATCATGAGGGAAAAGCGAAAGCCAAATACTTCAGCTTAAGGTGGGTTCCGTGGATATTACCCGTACTAACAGGCAGGAAGGAGTTCCCCGTTTACAAAGTCTGAGAAACCAAAGGTTAAATGACAGGCCTTCAGAGCCTTTAAAAGGCTAATAAACACTGGTATTGTTGCCAGTTCCTGGTTCCAGGAAGAACAGATTTGGTTTAACCCTTTATTTCTCTTGCTACCAGAGATAATGAAAAAAAATCACATTACACAGTCTCTGAACTATCTTACATCATTCTACTACTTAAAGGATTCTTTGTTTTACATTCTATTTTTCTCTGCCCTACTCTGTCACCAGCCAGACTTCCCGTTACTTGGTGGGGGGTGCTATTTTCCCCTTACACTGTGCAATGGACAGTGAGTGGCCACAAAGTATATCCTGCTCCACTAACTAACAAACTTCTACGCGAGAACAAAATAAACAAGTGTGAATGCTTGAAGAACTGGTGATAATTGTTTTCTTTCTCAAATGACTTGGGAAAGTCTAAGTTCACAGAAACTGCTAAAGTACAACAAAAGCTCAAGTCCACATTTGAGTCTGAATCTAAGAAGTGACTTAGGTAGGAACAGGAAATCTTCGCACTCATTTGTTCAAGAGATGCATATTAAGTGCTTACCTGTTCTAAAGGTAAGGATGGACATACAGAAGTGAATGAAAACAAAGTCCTTGCTCTTATGAGGGTTCTATTTTAGTTGGAGACACAGGCCATGAATAAATAGGTGTTAAGCACTAAAGGGAAAAGAGGGACCAAGGGGTGGGAAATGATGTTGATTCAAAAACTATGGTCAGGGAACTTTACTATGGTGACATTCAATATCTATGTTTATCAAGGTGGCATTTAAAGAGACCTGAAGTATGAGAGAGCAAACCACGTGGCAACTGAGAGAAGGAACATTCCAGCAGAGGGATTTAAAAATGCAAAGGTCCTGAGTTTGCAATGTACTTGGCACATCTGAGGAACAGAAGAATAAACAGAAGCCAGTGTGGCAGAATTAGTGATGAGAATAGCAGATGAGGTCAGAGAAGCATCCAGGAGCAAGATGCAGTTGGGCTTTATAGGCCGTAAACTGTATGTTGAGAAAGTTGGAGAGTTTTGAGTAAAGTACTGACACACTGCCTCGTGCTTTAAAAGCATTGCTCTAGCTACCATGCAGAGATTAAACTGTAGCAGAACAAGGGGGTTAGCACGGAGACAGGAGGCTACTGCTCTGGTCCAGGAAAAAGAGGATAGTGCTTCCACTGAAGTGTCCGAGTGGGATGGGTAGAAAGTGAGAGCTGCTAAGAAGCTGATATGATTTGCTAATGGAATGCTTCATGTAGGATGTTAAAAAAAAAGAGAAAAGGTTTTCTTCTGAATAACTGGAAAAATGAAGGTGTTTTCTGAGGTGGGGAAAAGTAGAAGAGGAGCATGTTTTGGGGAGAATATCACTTTAGTTTTTGTCATGTTCGGTTTGAGATGCCGAACATGAAGCGGAGATGTTGATTAGGCAGTTGTGTGTGCAGCATACTTCTCAGGGGAGAAGTCTGGGCTGGAGATTTAAATTTGGGAGTCATAGCGCAGAGACAAGCATTTATAGCAGTAAGACTGGGTGACATAACCGAGGGAAGGCATAGATATGGGGAAGAGGTCCTAGAAGAAGCTCCGAGGTCCTCAAATGGAGGTCGGGGAGAGGAGGAAGATTCAGCAAAGTAAACAGAGAACAAGAGAGTTGGCTTTCTCAAGAAAGTTGTTCTAGAAACCAAAGAAATAGCTTCAAGAAAAAATAACTGCTCAAGGATGTCAAATGCTACAGATGATCACTGCCTTTGGCATGTAAGAGACATTAATGACCTTGACAAGAATACTTCTGGTGGACTGGTAGGGATGAAAGTCTGACTGGTTCAACAAGGAATGGGAGGAGAGGAAGTGAAGAGTATGGTCTTTTAACAAATTTAACTGTAAAGGGGAGCACATCCGTCAGCATGACTGTGTTTTTTTTTCAAGTATATTTAAATGTCTAAGCGTAGATATGGAGCAAGAATTTTATTGGAGTTCATTAAAGAGCATTTTGCTAGGCACAAGTACAAAAGCAGGAGACCTGAGCAGGGAGCTGAGAGTGCTGGTAAGGGAATAATTATAATGACAAACTGTGAATCTAAAGTGAGTTTAGGAAGCTGGGATTAGAACCATTAGAAGACTAAATTCTTCTTGCATGTTATATAGACAGTTCCATTTCTACCTAATTTATATGCAGTCCGCACTGAGAGCGACATATTCTAACAGGAAGGTTTCCTCTCTCACCTTTCAGTGAACTTTAAGAGAATATGGTCTTAAGTTTTCAATTTTAACTGCCTTACTTATTATGTTGTCAGATCAAACGGCTTCCCTGTCATTAGAACCAAGACACAACCAAATTAAAACCATTATAAAGCTCAAATGATGTGTGAAAAGTTCAGCAGTCAGGATTTGGGAGAAAAAATGACTTCAGTGAGATAATTCTAAGCACAACAGGCAAATGAGACTACTGAAAATCTAGATTCAAAGAGCTGGGTAAAGCAGATGACCCAAGAAGCCTTAAAACCTTTACTGTTCCTATGAAATCTTTAAAACATACTGAGAAGTGAAATCTATTTAAATTCAGCTCTGCTAAATTCTAACATTTTGCCAATCCTGTTTCAGATTTTTTAAGTGTTTTCATAGAGAAAGACTTTTTAAAAAGTACTCATTTCTATATCTGTCCTATGGAAGCTCTGTTACTCATGAAAGTTGATCATATTCTTCAGGTGTGCTGGGGTGGGACAAAAAGGTTCGGGGCCACCAGACTGCTTCTCTCAGTGTAAACACACATATTTGCCTTAAAAATCACTTAAAGGATTTAAAAAATAATTATTTTTCTTTGTTGATCACATAAAATTCAGTCTCTGAGTTTGCAAATGGCAGTAGCCAATAAGCTGTTTAGATTGTGAAGGAATGGCTGTTCTTACGTGCCACAGAATAACAGGGATGCCCATACATAAAAACTGCCCCCTTACTTGTTGTTTCCCATCGCCCCCTGCTGCCAGGCCTTCATGTCTGGTGACTGGTACCCAGACGCAGGCGGAGTCTGCTGGAGCAGAGAGGTCTGAGGAGGAGGGATTGGCATTGGCACCATGGAGTTCCCAGGGCTCAGAGACGGAGCAAAGTTGGCCTCGCCTTGAGGAACCATTCCTGCAAATTGATACAAATTTATTTATGTGAATACACTGTAAATTTATTAACTCTATAAAAGGAAAAATAAAGATCCGTCATTATCGATTTAGAAATATCCTAATCAACAGAGTAGGGAAACAATTTGTTTCTTAAAAATAAAGCAGGAAATTTCACTATAAGCGAGAGATAAATAAACATATAAAATATGTTTGGGCAGAATGATTTCCATTCTAAGATGTTGATCTGGGTACCAAAATTATGTATTTTTTTTTCTGTTCTATTTTGCGTACATGAATTAAGCAGTAAAAACATAAATGAACACACATGACAGGTTACTTGTGTAATACATTGAAAAGGAAAAAAAACCCATGTGTGAAATGAAATATGAGTTTTGCTGGCCACTCCTCCTTAGTCATCTTTGTGGGCTCTTCTTCCCTTCCCTGTCTTTGTTTTAAGCTTTACTGAGATATAATCTACATAGCATCAAATTCACTTATTCAACTGCACAATTCAATGATTTTTAGTAAATTTATCGAGTTGTGCAACCATCACCACAACCCAGTTCAGACATTTTCATCACCTCTGTATCCCTGTACCTGTCTGTAGTCAACCCCTACCCCACCTTAGCCTTAGGCAACCATTAATCTACTTTGTCTTTACAGATTTACCCTTTTATGGAAATTATATAAATGTAATTATATGAGGTGTTTTGTGTTTGGTTTCCTTCACTTAGCATACTTTTTGGAGGTTCAACCATTCTGCAGCATTTGTCAGTAGTTTGCTCCTATTTATTCAGATAGTTAATGATTTAACTATCGAAAATCAAATGACTGTACAAGTCACTCATTCTGTTGCAGTAATCTGTACTGCATGTCTATCTATACTTATGCCAATACTATACTGTCTTGATTGTTATAACTTTAAATGTATAATTTATAATTGTCTTAACATCCCTGTCTACTAATTCTATCATCTGTGTAATTTCTGGGTTGGTTTTGTTGAACTGATTTTTCTTCTCATTAGTGTTTCTGTTTTCCTGCTTCTTTGCTTGCCTGGTAATTTAAAAATGATACCATACCTTGTGACTTTTACTTTGTTAGGTGCTCAATTTAAAAAAATTTAAAAATATTTTTGACATTTGTCTGGGTTATGGTTATGTTACATGGTAACAGTTTAATTCTTTTGAGTCTGGTGGCCAAAGAGACAAGAGGAGGGTTCAGTCTTGCCCATTACTGAGGTAAAAGCCTTCTGAGAATTCTGCCTAATACTCCATGAATTAAGAGTTTTCTATTCTGGCTGGTGGGAAGAAGGACTGGCTCTGTGTGAACTTTGAAGACTATTCCCTCTACTCTTTGCAGGTATTTTTCTCTAGCCTTGGTTTGTGTATGTACACACACGCACACACACCGCACCCCCCTCCCCCCACCTCAGTTGAAGACCTAAGTGAGACCCTATGCATATCCCTGTAGTTCTAGCTCTGTGATTCCCTCTTCTCTGGGACTGTGCCCTGAGGCTTCTAGCTGCCTTGGCTTTCCCAGACTCCCAGCTCATCTTGGGAAACCACCTGGTAGATGCCCCCTCCTGCTGCACAGTCTGGGCAATTCTGAGAACTGCTGTTTCAATGTCCTTTGATTTTTTGTTTGTTTGTTTCAGACAGAATAAATCTAGTCCCTGTTACTCCACCTTGGCAAAAAACTGAGCTTATAACAAATTTTTAAATAACAATTTAAAAAAATAAAAATGGGTCTTTTATGATGTTATGTTGTATTCTTTTGCATTTTGTATTCTTTTTTTTTCCTGAAAAATACATTTCTAGTTAAATACTTTTGAGAAAGTTACAAAGGTGTAAGAAAAAAAAGAATTTTATAATTTGATTACCCATAATTTAATTCCTTCAAATCTTCCTCTATAAAATATTCCATGATTTTGTTGTTTCTTTCCCTTATCATTATATCATATGCATGTTTCCATGTTCTTGATGTCTCTTTGTAAACATAATTGTATATGTTTACAATTGCATAATCGTATATGCCAGTACAATATTGTCATTGCTGATACAATGACTTTTTTTTGGCTTGGTTAATCTGGTCAGAGATGTAATTTATTCACTTTTGTTTTTTTATAGACTACAATTTTAAATTTTCTGTGAAAGTTGAGCCAATTTATAGACTGTATACAATTTTTTTCTTTAAATGTTTACCTTTCTTAAAAATAAAGATTATGTAAAGCTTCATACTTTCTCCTTGATGCTTCCTCCATGTGTAATTTAATCTCTGGTTAATAATTTTGACATAGAACATATAGAGGAAAAATTTTTTTCTCATTTATGACTCTATAGAGTGGGTTTTTCCCCCATTGTCTTCACTATCTTCATTATGTTAACTGTCTTTACATTAATTCTACATTTTAAATTTCAACTATTTTGGTTGTGATCCTTAAAAAATACTTGTCTGTCCCTAATCTGTTTTTAAACTTATTTATGAAGAAATAATTTCTTTCAGAAAAAACATCTATGTGAGGGGGGAAAAGAAACTTAGCACATTTTGGATACTACTCTGTGAGGGTCAAAGGAAAAATAAATGAGACTCCAAGTATGGCGGCATGCTTTTTGACACTTCTTTCTGGCCTTACCTCACATTTTAACTGCCCATGTTTTCCTTATCTGATGATCTAATTTTAGAAGAAAAAACCAGCCTGTCAATAATGAATTGAAGTGAAAGTTACAGTTTTAGTCCAGTTCTGCCACTATGTTGAACTTTGTACTCCTGGAATCAGACAACCTAGTTTAAAGTCTACAATTCCATCTTTGCCTAGGCCACACAAATTCTCCTTGCTGGACCATGAACAACCTCACAAACATTTGGCAGAGGCAACTAGAATCAAGATTCATCCTCCCATTCTTTTACGTCTGCAAAGACTCACCTGGACCACTGTGCTAAGCACTTGAGAGAGAAAAAAAAGATTAAAAAATCACACTTAGCTCACTTACAAAATTTGCTGTTTAAAAAGAAAGGTAGCTAGGTTAACGAGTGGCTCTAAGACAGGGTGTTGAGTGCTCATGATTGGGAGTGTCAGCAAGGAAGGCTTCCCAGAGGAGATGCCTTTGAGGGGAGAAAGGAACAGAGATAAGACAGGTGAGGAAAGGATATTTTAGACAGAGGGTTCAGTATTACAAAGGCCTAGGAGTAAAAGAGAGCACCATATGGACTCTTCCTGGAACTTGAGAAGTTTGTAATAACTGGAACACTGAGACATGGAGGGAAGGGCAAGCGGAGCTGATGGGTCTAGCTTTGGACAAGCTGAGTTTGGGTTGTTGGTGGAAATTCAAGTATGTCTGTCCAGCAGGCAGTGGTACACGCAACAGAGAGATCTGGTTAGAGATAGGGAACAGAGCCATTAGTATGAAGAGGTCACTGAAGCCACAGGAGCTGATAAGATCACTGAGGAGGAGTGGGTGGAGTAGCATTTTAACGTGTAGTTCACAGAAAAGGGTCTCCGGATAGGTTTCAAGGAATTTATGAAGTGGGTACAAAATTTTTAAAAAAATCCCTCATATTTACTTTGAATACTGTCTTAGTATAACACAAATTTTAAATGTCTAATTCTGTTCTAGTGCACTTATCTTCATAGCGTAATCCAGAAAAATTTTGTTTTCAGAAATACAAGAAAGTATTCTCTGTAACAGTTTACCTGCATGTTATTTCATCTATTTTGGGCTAATGTTAAGCTGAAGATGCCAAAGCAAACTTTTTCTGCAAAGGGCCAGACAGTAAATATTTTTGGTTTTGCAGGCTATAAGGTTTCGGCAACAACTACTCAACTCTGTTGTGTGAAACCAGCCATAAACAATGTGTAAACTAATGAGAATGGCTGTGTTCCAATAAAACTTTATTTATAAAAACAAGTGGTGCCTTTTTTTTTTTTTTGAGAAGGCTTGCTTTGAAAAGGTTGGCACTTTTCCAGAACTTGAATTTGTACCAACACAAAACTTGGTCTTGAAGCCTCCTAGCAGGCTGCTGATCATATCAAAGCAAGTTTATAACAGAGCAGTGGAAGAAATTAAAACATTTCCTCTTTAACTGTGCTTATGCTTTCCAGAAAAACTGAGAACCTTCCCTCTATTATTTTGAAGCAGTTCAGGGAAGAAATGAAAGCTCTGACATTTCATTTCAGTCCACAACCGGACGAAGTTAGTACTCTCTCCACTGTACTCACCTTCTGGGTTTGTTTGTAGTGTGACTGCTGGCTTTATCAAAGAAGAATGCTTTTTTGTGGAAAGTATTTTGGTCAATCAGAAGTTTGGATGGAAGAAAAATTCAGGTACCAGATAAAGCACCAATGATGAGTGGCAACACATCTGGTTATGCTGCCTGGTGAAGAAGGAAGGTCCACCCACTCGCCACCTCAATTACTGTGTCCTACATACTGACATGCAGTAGATCAAAGACTAGACCCACAACCCTGAAAGAAATTCTGTCAACTTCATCAGAACCGGGGCTTTCCAGGTGGCTTTGTCAAGGAACGAGAGCAGGAAAGGAAGTTCCCCTTTCTTAGCTTTCCAGAGAAGTGGTAAACAGCATGACTGAAAATTGACTGAAAATTTTTATTTTCATAAAAGAAAGAAATCCTTGGAGAATTTGTTAATTTTTGGCTTACTTATATAGTTAGTATTTCCCTGCCAATGAATGAAATAAATCTTTTGATTCAAGGATCTGAAATTCATATCTTGAGTGCTAAGAATCTATTTGCTGGTTAGGGTAAGATGCCATTTTGGAAGAGGAAATGGGGGCACAGTTAACTACAGAAGACTTCTAACATTGAAGGGAGTACTTCTGCAGGATAAAGTGAAAGAGCCTTGTCAAATTCTTTGTATACATAAATCTTAAGAAATAAAACTCTTCTGAAGGCCATTCCTGTTTATATAATCTTATAATTTAAAATATGGATTTATAATCCTTTTGTTGACCACACAAATAGTGTAAGAGATATAAACCAGCCAAAGATGACTTCATTATCTTAAGGACAAAGGAACTGATGTGGCATAATTTTTATTAAAAGGTCTTAAAGAATTCTGATGTTCTCTGACACAAGTCTCCCTAGATACTTAATTTAGTAGTCAAAGTATTCTAGCATTAGCTGCCATAAGAATGAAAAGTCTAAATTGATTTGGCTGTCAAAGTTGATAAGCACATTGCCACATCAAAAATCTCTACATAACTTCACCATTTTTTCAAGTCAAACAGCAGCCTTCTCTTAAAACCTGAAATTCATTTTTAAGCAGTCTTAAAATTTACTTTTTCTTTCACTTATAAAATTCAGGGATTTCTTTTTCTTTTTTTTTCAGGAATTTGCCATTAACTTTGCATCAAGATTTGATTAAACATGATGGATTAATCAAATGTACTTAACCATCACTACCTATTAGAACTTCAAAGTGAAAGAGAAGCAAAAAAAAGATATCGCCTAGGAAAAAGAATGGAACAGAGACAGTGCAAATGAAAGATTAAAAAAGAAAAAAAACCTCTGGAAGCCAGAAAGCTGCCAAATATTTCAGGAATAGCTTACAACCTAAGCAGCTAAGAGTGGTGACACTAATGAGAAGTTTGAGATACTTTGTGAAGATTAATTGTCCTTATGTAAACTACCAAACACAAAATCTCCAACATAATGAAAAAAATGTATCCAAGCTTTGCATTAATGTACTTAAACTCACTGTTCGAAGTGGACTTTCATTAGATTCTTATAGGACTCCGTAAGAGAAAATCTGCATACAGAACATTACAAATTTTAGTCAGACAGGTCCTTATAGACTCTCTAATTTAATAACCTTAGCTATCAAACAGAATAGCCTCAAACCACTCAGCCATTTAGTGTCACGGAACTAAAACACACAGAAAGAGAGGCCTACATGCAGGACTTGTAAAAGCAACACAGTCGTGGGCCTCGTACCTGATCCTGGGTACTGGAAGACAGTCTGCTGCATCTGAGGATTGATCCCAGTGCCAAACTGTCCTCCCAGGTTTCCTGTCATGCCTCTGTTCACCATGCTGTTGCGGCTGGCCAGTGCTGCCTCAGGATTTGCTGCCAGTTGTGAAAATGGGCTGGTAGAAGCAGGTGGGGTTCCTGGATTTGTACCATAGTTTGGCGGGTAGGGGAATTGCTGCGAGGCACCCTGAGGAAGACGGGGGTTCCCCATTTGAACTGGCAGTCCAGATGAGGGAGGGAGGTTGTTCCCAAAGCTTTGTTGCCTCATGAGCATGGCTCTTTGCTGCTGTATTAGCTGCCTCTGTCGGTGCTGTTGACTGTATAACTCCCGCTGGCGCTGTGCCAACATCTGGGCATTCAGGGGTGGCTGCAAAGGAGAAAAAATGCCTCACTTATTAGTATTATTATAATCGCTACCTATCTTGGAAAGCTTACAAGATAAAGCGTAGCAGCTTGGGCAACAAAATAGATAGCACTTATCAATGTATAAAGGAAAATAAAATAGAAAAGGAATAAAAACCTCTTAAGTAATTATCACAGGGGAAAAACTGAATTAAACACATTTTGTAGATTAAAGGCACTTGAGAAACGCTAAAACAATGCCTGACCATTAAAGTATGTTAAATGCAAATTCTCAAAAGTCACATAGAACTGAGAAAAGTAAAAAAAAGTCTATATTGATTAGTATTATACTACACGTCATGAAAACTGTTAAACAAGAAAACCATAAAGAGAAAGAAAATGTGCTTGGTGACTTCTGTCTTATCTGACATTAGGTTGTTGAGAGACTTTTCCTTTTCCAAAAAATTTACTGTTTCTAATACATAGAAATTCAGTTTCCCCCTTTTCTAACTTACATCATCTTACTTAAATGAATAAAATGTGATTATAGGTGATTTTAAGTTTTTTCATATATACTTTTCTGTATTTTCCAAATTATCTATAACAAACATATATTACTTTACAGTTAGAAAAACCTACAAATACCATTAAAAAGGAAAAATCAAAAATCCAGGATACAATGCTAAATAAATTATTGCTTAAGAAGAAAATAACTAATTAGAAGTAAAATAATATATAGGAATAAATGGTAACCAGCTATTTTATATTGTTGCTATAGTTACAAGACTACTCTAGACATTAGAATAAGTGTTTTAATAGCTATAAGATTATGAAGAAAGAAGTGGTAAAATGAGGTTGAAATCACTTTTTGATTTAATTTTCAAAGCAATATGGCATGTCAATAAAGCCTTCCTCAGAAAATGTCAATTTAATCAGATTGAGGATCAGATTAAAGCAATGGCTCCAATAAAATTAAACATGTCAACTAGATATAGTCCAATCTAGAAGAGACTGTGACATATGACTTTCTGGTAGAAATCATCTTTATGTGAATTCCAAAAAAAATGCCTTCTGTCCTTATAATCTAATTACCCTTGCATGAGCTAACCACTGAGATTTAAACCCAAATCTGGATGAAGATGCCAGTATCTGTTGCTTACCAGCAGTTTCTGTTAATATTTACCCTTATAGTTAGTGTTGGCTTTCTGTATTTGCCCCAAATCCATCCAGGTCCATTTTATGGAGAAAAGAAGAATTTTGTTTGAATCCTCTCTAAAACTCCTCAGTTCCCCAACTTTTATATAAACTTGGTTAAGGAAACAGAAAAAAGTGGTAGAAGCAAAAATGTTAAAGTATGTGCAGAAGTAGGGAGTGATTTCTAGATAACACTTAGAAGGCTACCCAGTTCTTTTTATGTTTAAAGTTCCAATGGCTCTGGGTTCATATACAAGGGATGTTCAAATAAATAAAATATAGAAAATACTGATGATCAGACAGAACAGAGAACATGATAGTTAAGATAACTTGGCAATGTGACTGGGTTTGGATCAGGTTTCATTACCATTCACAAGGTATCATATCTTAGGCTTCTTATTACTGATACAATTTAGTACAACAGTAAGAGTTTTCTGCTTAGTCAACTGTATCTAATAGTGATGGCAACAATAACAATAAAACAAAACAAAGAACCCTTGGCTTCTGATCAAATATCAGTAAGGAGTATCACGAGTTCATGATAAATTCATTCTAGAAGAAGTTACACTAATAAACACCATTAAAAGATCAGCTCATAGATCATTTCAAAGACACTCAAGTCAACAGGGGTTGGGTTAGAAAAGTGCTAACAATGTCTGGTTTCCTCACATTACCTGGGGTGTAATTTGCTGCTGCATGCCTGATCTCATGTTGATACCAACAGGAGCATTTGCTGCAAATTGGTTCAAGATAGCTTGCCGATTTTGGTGTATCAACTAGAAAAAAAATGACAAAATGAGATATTTCTACACACAAACATAGCACAGCCCTTATAGGTAACACATTTTTTGATTACTAACAAGTTTTAGTAATCTAGATTTAATAAGATTATTTCCCATGTTTCTTTGCCAAAGGCTGGTAATTCCTAACATCAAGTATTTCCTGCCTACAGAACACTAAATATGGCAGGTCACTTAAAAGTATAATACATATACACGTACATATATGTATATACATAGCCATACATACTATACACATGTATATATATCCATGTGCATGTATCTATATGCATATATATTACATGTATATGTATTCTACTTTTAAATGCTCTGCCATAAATGCTCTGTCATTAAATACATACATACATTTATCATATTTAAATTTTTTAAAATAGTTATTTCAGGTAAGTATAATAATGGAAAGAAACAGCTTTAGATCATAAAACTGTTGTGAGTAAAAAAGTAAGTATACAATACATATATTCTACGAAGGTCTGGAAGATAAATAGATAAGCTGAGGTACTTTTCACTGAAGGGTACCTGTCTAATGGGTACATATTTGGGGAAAATCCGATGTGGTTTCATTAGCTGAAGAGAATTATGTAAGAAACAAATGGTCTGAGAAAATGGACTATTTATTTAACTGGAAGAAGTAATTACTTTAGACCAGCATTTCCCAAATTGGTGTTCTAAAGAACATTGTTCTGCAGGATATTAATAGATGTGCCGGGAAAATAGCACGCTGTGCTGTATTAAGTACTAGAAACGATGGGTTACGCAAGGTGAGACAGATTTCCTTACTGCAGTAACTCTATGAGCCTTTAACTGGCAAAGCGCATTGTGGATCTCCACAAAAGGGATATACTATGTAACTTATTTATCACAAACCTTTTTTTCTGACATCTAACCATTAACTCCTAGAGCAATCTCCTAAGGAATGATCGTATGGAAGGTGCTGTCCATAGCAGGCTTAGGGTTCCAGGTCACAGACATGCCTTAACTTTATTAGGTAACAAAACAAGTATCCTTGGAGATGACATCTCTTTATAAACAATCTATAGCTTAAAGAATTTTTTGCTCAATAATTTGATATGAATAAATTATCCAGAGAGATAGTAGTAATGATATTATTAATACTATTTTGTATTTACATGGTACTTCGTAACTTATAAATTACTTATAAATAAAACATATTGATATGATATAGATATCAACATATTTGAATATATCATATTTTAATGAATTTATTTTAACATACTATATGTAAACTAGAAAGCTTATGAAAGTTTTGTAAGAGAATCCAAAGAGCTATGAATAGTAATTAAATCTCTCATCTCTCAATAGCTCAATTCTTAATTTGGGTTTCATTCATTTTCTAATTTCCAGAACACAAATTGATTGGGGGGAAAGCTCAATAAAATTTAAATATTAAATTTACAACTTTCAGGCACTGTGGAATAGGATAAGACATTTGTAATCAGTTAAAAATTAAGATACCAACATTACAGTTTTAAAAGCCAAAGGGCCTCTTAAGCACCAAAATCTACATACTTCTTAAACTCAACAGACCATGAACATAAGTTAAAATAAACTGTTGATTTTACAACAATTTACAAAAAAAAAAATTCAGTCTATAAAAGATAGTGTATAAAGTGTGAAGGCTACAAAGGTGAGCAATTCCTATCCTCTGGAAATTCTCTAAGTGGCAGAGGCCAATGAGAACGGTGCGATACACAAGTGCTGTAATGTGTATATACATCATCTACAGCAGCACAGATGAAGCAACGATCAGCCTAGGACATGAAGGCAGGAACCAAGCACATGAGCGAGCTCAATGGGACCTTGGAAGGAGAGAATCAGGTGAAAAAGAATGGTAAAGTGAACTTCAGGCAGAAAGAACAGCAAGTATAAGAAAGAAGAGAAGGCAATAAGGCTGCGTGAAATTCCTTGATACTAGTGATGCAGAGAAGTGAAACTGCCGGAGGTGTGAGACCTGGGATTCCAAACTTATGGCTTTATAGATACTTTGAATTGTGAGATATCATGAGGATGAAATGTGAGGACGGAGGAAAGATGCTTGAGGAGTAGTAAAAATGAAACAACCTTAGAAAACAAATAAGCTATTTTTAGAAGTAGAAATATTATTTTAAGTAGCAGCAATCTACGCATACTTCCTGTTAAAAAAAATTGATTTATTTCTGTGTGTAAAATAACTCTTGTTCATTTCCCCCTCTCCTTGACTACCTATGTGTACAACTGTCTTACTCTGACCTGCTTCTTCTCTCTGATTACTAAAATGCAATCCATTTTCCAGCAAGCAGGTCAAGTTCTACTTCTTCCATGGAAGTCTTCCCAAAAGGATCACCTCATCCTTCATCTCCTCAAACATATCAACTTTTGGGGGTTGGGGAGTGGGAGGAGAGAGGCTATAGTCCTCAGAGCTGGGGACACATTCAAAAGCTTACAAAGGGCAGGTCAAAGCTTGTTGTATTACAAAAAGAAATGTGGGGCTTATGTCCAGTGGAAGAGTACAAACCAGCCTAAACATACAACACACACACATGCGCGTACACACACACACACACACACACACACACACACAGTTCAGGTTGGCTATCATTTTGTCTGAATAATATTTCAATGCCTTTGCCAGAAGTCCTTCTATAGTAAATCTAAAAATAATTATCTGGCCCAGAGGTTCTCAACCATGAGTGATTCTGTCCCACAAAGGGCACTTGGCAATGTCTAAGACATTTTTGAATGTCATGATTAGGGAGGGGTTCCTACCAGCATGTGGTGGGTAGAGACCAGGGAGTCTACTGAACACCCTTTAGCACATGAGAAGCCTCCCATCTCCCACTAACAAGAATTACCCAGCTCCAAAATGTTAGTGGAGCCAAGGCTGAGAACCCTGACACAGCCACTGCATACATTCTTATAAGAGAGTTTTTTGAAGAAGCCTATGCTTTCATCAGGCAGTTTTCATTGCCAGAAGTCTAGAGGTGAAATCTGCTTCTCTGCAGTTTCTGCTCTTTGATCTTAGTTCAATTTTCTGGTTGCTTCTATTCCCTAATATATAAAAGATGATCAGTAGTGGTTCTTACACCAGATCCATACCTTTCTTCAGTACCCTATCACCTAACATATCGGGTCTTGCCTAAGTATACCATATTTCTTTATCTCTTTTGACTGTTACTCCTCTTCATATTATTCTTTTCTTGATAGTACGAAAACCATGTCCCTTGCTGGAGAAGAAGAAAATGAAACTAGAATAGAATAATTCTATTTTTTGTCAACTAGTATTATACAATTTTCAATAAGGCAGCAGGTCTACCCTTTTTTGCTGCTCTTGTCCAAAAATAGAACTTTATAAGTTCTTTACAGGTATTATGGATATATTTCTTGAGTCTCTGCTTATTTGAGATGGAAGCAGATACTATACCTAAAGACTTTAACATTGTATTTCTCCTTAATCACCAGCTCTTTCTGTCATTTTTGCCATTTTAAAAAAGTCTCAACCAGGACACCTCTTCTGCTTTCCTACAGTGTTCTTCCTCCACCTGTCTGCCAACTGGGGATTATTCGCAAATACAGAATCAAACTAAAAATCTTAAAATCTTTTTTGCGCCTTGTGTACCATATTCTAGTTGATGGGATATACTTACAGTCAAGAAACCATGTTTTTAAAACTGGTCTTAAGATCCATTAAAAAGAAAAAACTATAGTGTAGAACTGAATATATCCCTTTCTCGAATCATCAGGCACTGTGTTAACTTCCTGACGATTAGATGCTTACATCTCCTGCATTTGGCAAGAGGGAAGAAAGGAGAGGATACGACCAACAAATAAACAAATGATATCAATCAAGTGAGGTAAGTGTATTAAAAACACCATGTTATGAATCTGATGTATTCTAGATACTAATCCTTTGTCTGTTATATGGGGTTGCAAATATCTTTCCTAAAATAACTTCCCTGAGTTTGTAGCTTGTCTTTAACCTTGTTTATGGTATCTGTTAACTTAAAAGTTTTACATTTTAATGCAAAAAAAATTTAAGGGGCAATAGAGATTTTCTCATATTCACATTTAGGTCATTAAAACACCTAGAATTTATTTTTGTGTATGGTTTAAGATAAGGATCAAATTTAATTTTTTCCCCTTCATGGACAGCCAAATGTACCAGCATTTATGACACAGCCCATTCTTTCCCCACTGACAGCCACCTCTGTCACTTATTCAGTTTCTATATACGCCTGGGTGTGCCTCTGTGCTCTATTTCGTTCCAATTGATAGAACTGTCTATCCCTATGCCAGTTCCACATTCGTTTAATTTCTAAAACTTGGTTTTAAATCTTGGTTTAAATCTTAGGGTGAGTTTATTCTCATTCTTAAGATTGTATTCATGCTCCTAAAATAAATTTAGCATCTATTTGTCAAATTCCATGTTGAGATTCTGAATGGAATTCCACTGAATTTATAGATTAATTTCAGAATAACTGCCATCTTTATGATAGTCTTTCGAGTCACAAGTATCCTTTATTTTCATTTTCTTTGTGACTTTCAATTATGGTTTATAATTTTTTAACTTTTGCCTATGGTGACATATTTTGAAATTATATTTTCTAATTGGTTGTTGCTAATCAAAAGGCTTGTCATTGATTTTTATTTCTTTTATCCAGAAACCTTGATGAACTTATCTGTTAATTCTACATTCTCTGTATATTCTCTTGGATTTTCTATGTGAGCAAGTCATATTATTTGCACATGATAATTTTGTTTCTCAGATTTGCTTTCTATATTTCAAAATTCTATATATTTTAAAACTTTTAGTATGATAAGATGGTATTCTTTTTTTCTGCTCTGATGTGAACTAACTCAATTAAAATATACAACCTGTCATTTAATGGAATTTAAGGCAGGAGAAAGTACAGATGTTCCACAGTTAATTTGATCCCAACTGTGAATTTACCTGTATAGCTTTAAACATATTTAAACCTCAGTTTCTTGGTTTTATCAGGTACTGTTATTGTCACCACATAGCCATGTACTCTTCTCCTTTTCCTGGATGATAGAACAGGATTTTATTCAGCTAACTATCCCAAATCACATATCTCAAGGGATAATCTATAAGTACTCTAAGTCAATCCTTGCCAGCAATTGGTTAAGTAAGTACATGTGACTCAGTCATGGCTAGCCAGATGTGAAGATTTCTTCACTTTGGGGGGGGGGGTGGGATGGGAGAGAAAGAGGAGCAAGAGCCTTCTGAAGAAAGGCTCTGAGATGCAGAGAAAAGAGGTAGTCCCTTTCCCCCCGCTAGACAGTTTTGCTTGCAGGTCATATTTGTAACGAAGGCAGCCCTTTTTCTAGTTGCCAAGGATTACACAATAAAAAAAATAGAACCTGGGTCCTTGATAACAACCTTGAGTCTCTAAAGTAATTACATCTGGACCTGTCTCTATTTTGTATCATGTCAATATCTGAGTCAAATTATTTTTTTACTACTTTGATCTTTTTTCTTTCCTTGTTGCTGACAGCATCTGAAACCTGAGACTCTGATTAAGAAAAGCTTTGGCCAGACCTTCTCACATGGAGCCCTTAAGTGCAAGGGTCCCCAAACCCTGGATCATGGACCAGAACAGGTCTATGGCCTGTTAGGAACCAGGCCACATAGCAGGAGGTGAGTGGCCAGCCAGCAAGCAAGGCTTCATCTGTATTTGTAGCAGCTTCCCAGCGCTGGCATTACCGCCCAGCTCTACCTCAGATCGTCAGTCATCAGATTCTCATAGGAGCACTGGTTTCTGGTGCCAAAAAGGTTGAGAACCGCTGCCTTAAGTAGACACACATGGAAGACTCTGAGCATCTGTGGTGCAAAAATCACTATGGACTGAGCACCCACTGATGAACAGAACTTATGGCCCAAAACCCAAAGAGTAGGTCTGGATAATATGGCTCTTTAGGTAGCAGAGTTTTTGTCTTATAAAGCAGTATAAATTATTTTTGTGTACTGACATATCTGGAGGCTTAAAATACAGTGCACCCAAATTTTGTTATTTCGCCCATTTGATGGATATTTCAATCTGTTGGGCTACCAAGAACTCCAAACTTTGGACATACTTCCATAATATTTAAAGGAAGCAATGAGGAGTCACGTTCAACTATTTGCACCCTTATTTCATGCATATCCTTTGCATGGCTACTCTGCTGATCAGTTGCTTTAGGAGCAAATCAAAGTAAAAACAAGTTTTTTTCTGAACTAAGTATGAGTTATCATTTCATCTATTCACAAACCTGACCTAGATTGTTGTGCTAGCCTTGCTCACTAAACCTTTAACTTAGGCAGTTTTTACTGAGCTATATCCTGTAAAAGGAGGAAATCAGCATAGCTAAACTTTCCTGTACTTTTTTGGTTTAGCACTAAATTACTTAGTGCTAGCACTGTTACATAACTTTTCAGATATATATGTTCTGAATATCCCAAGCTGACTAAATTCTGAAAGCTGCCTGCATGTTTTATTCTTTGTATTCCTTACAGTACCTAATACAGTCCCCCCAAATACGTTTTATGAAAAATTAAATACAGGAGAACTATTAAGCATTCTTTATTCTTATGGTCTCTATGATGGACAATGAGTTATAACAAGAAGTAGTTTATCTCTAACTTAACTCAGAACATATTACTATTCCCTTTCTTTGTTGCTCGTTTCTTCCCCCTCTTCCCTTAATTCCTCTTTGAGTCCTTTACTTCACCCCAGCACTTAAAAAATGATTCCTTTCTTTGTTATTCTACCATTACATTTTCCCCCTATTTTGTCTTTTCTTTTTTATCTGCCTTTCATCTGCCTGTCATCTTTTTAAGTAAAATAAAAGCACATTTTATATTATTTAATATTAAATTTTATAGTATCATCTAGCATTTATTAGGGGCTACTGCATGCCAGGTATTGTGCTACAAGCTCTACACGCATTATCTCATTTAATCACAATCACGTATGAGGTAAAGGAATTAGTTAATTGATTCTTTTTACAGAAGAAAAACCAAGATGAAAAACAAGAGGCTTTACAAGGGTAAATAATTTGCTTGTCAACTCACCTAACCTAAGGTTAGAACTACGATTTGTAATTAGAGCTAACTCTTATAACCATTATATCATATTGCCTTTCTAATTTATCTTTTTCTTCTTTCCTGAATTAGTAAGGCGCCAGGAAATTACATACTTAAAAAAAAATCTAAAGCAACACACACACACATGGTTTGAAATAAAGAGAGGATTAATAACAAGAAGCAACTATCTATAGTCCTAGTCCCACTTCCGAGAGACAATACTTTCAACTAGCTGTTTTCCTGGTTTCTGGTGATTATCTCTATATTGCTGCTTATACAATCTTAAATATTTATGCCACTATATCTGCTCACTAACTCACTCACAACTCTCAACACCCCCAAATTATCCTTTCCTCCATCCTTCTAATATAACATCATCACTAGGCTTCAATCACTCCAACGTCTAACAACATAAATAAACTTCATTTTCTGTCCCAACAATCACAAACAATATCTCTTGATACTTTTATCAATTAAGCTATGTTTCTTTTTATTCAATAATTGTATAATGTTCATTTTAAATATTTTTTTATCTCAAAAAATAAAACTAAGTTGCTTTCAAAAAGCAGGTCTCAAACTACTTTGTTATAAGCCAGCAGTTTTTAATTGAATGTGTGTGTCCTCTTTTCTTATCCTAGCAGACCAAGGATGGTGTTTTGAGTCTTTCATAAAGGTCTGGGAATAGACTTGTCACCTTTATTGTAGCAACTGGGCTGTCTTATTACAAAAAGATCATATACCTTTAAAAACTATCCCATACTAAACAAGACTACTCACCTGCTGCTGTCCCTGTAATCGCTGCTGAAGTTGAAGTCGAAGTTGGTTGGGTGCAGCTGGAGGTCTGTTTAGGGTTTGCCTGGGCTGCATGCCCATGCCCGGTGAAAAAGCACCTCGGGGAGGTGTTACTTGAACAGGCATAGTCCCCAGTGAAGGTTTTTGCCTGACCATGCCTTGGAAAGGGCCAGTGAGATTGGCAGTAGGTGAAGGAGAAGAATACGGCTGGGAATACAGGTTGGGTCTTTCTTCCATCATCAAAGGTGGTGTTGCTTGTTGTGGTGGAAATCTCTCTGATAGTACATCTAATCCACCTCCCTGTTAGAAAATGAGCCAAGCATTTTACAAATAAATTTCTGCCAGTAAATGACATACTTCTCTATATAATTCTGGATCTACGGGCATGTTATCTCTAGAAAGTGTGTCATCAAAACATATTTATTCACGCTGAATCCATGAAGCTCTCCGGAAGTTTGCCACCCAAAGGAATCACCTCTGAAAGGCACTTCTGAAATGGAGGGACAGATTAACTGAGATGTTTTAAAATCTCAGTAAAGAAATGAAAACACAATTAAAATAAAGGCCTTAAATCAATGAAATGCAGCAAAAAGGTTTAAAAAGAACTTTACTGCAAAGCTTAAGAATCAACAAATTTTATATTTACTAGGTTACCACAGAAGTAGATTCTTAAAGGAGGGGTCAGTCAGCATTTTTCTATCTCAAATACAGAATACATGTTTAATATCTAAAAACAAATTTATAGCTGACCTAACAGAATGCCACAGAGTTATGACTTTCAAACTTTTTGACTATTACTCATTGTAAAAAATATAATTTAATTTGTGACCTGCTCTGTGTGTGTGACTAAAAGAAGAGTTTCATGAAACATAACTTGCCCTTTTTAAGGGCTATACCTTCTGATACTTTGTATTTTACACTATTTATTCCGTTTAAAAAATGCTGGTCATGACGTACTAAACTGATTTTTCAACCCCACAACCTGAAAAATACTAACCTGGAAGTTGAAATATCATGGAAAATATAGGGTGAAGGCTACCATGAATAAAGAATAAATTAAGTTCTAAAATAAGAAGTAATGATATAAATTTGGATTCTACTCTAAGGAGGGCTTCTAAGATTCTGTTCCACAGTGAAAGGCTAAGATTTTCTAATCTCAGGCTTTCTAATTATTATTATTATTATTTTCTGTTTAAAAATTGCATTATTAACTATCACATGTTTTATTAACTTTCAAAAGGGTGAATTATAAAAAAGCTAAACCATAGAACAATATTTAAAAATCTTGCTTAAAAATAATTTTCTAGCTTTTTGGGGATGAATCATTTAGATGATGCCAACTTTAATAAATACCTGAACAAGTTTGTCAATTCCCAGAGCTCTGTCCAATTCAGCCAATTCGGTTTCATCCTTGCCACTGAGGAAGGATACCAGCTGTTCAAGAAGAGCCTTCTCATCATTTCTTCCTTCTACTGTTGTCGGTGGACAGAGAAGCTCATCTAATTGTGAACTAATACACTGGCTGCAAGATCAAAAGATAAAGTTTAACACTGTATAGCAAATGATTATTCTATCTTAAGAATGAAAATACACACACACTATACACATGCAAGTCTAGTTCTAGAAAATTCTCTGATACACTTAATATGCAGAGACTTATGAACATATTTTTCATTCTTTTGTCAATCAACTTCGTTTACATATTCTTTATGTTAGCTTACAGAAATAGCCTAAAAAATTAACCAAAAGGTTAGGAAAGGGAAAAGAATTTTTAACAAAAGAAAAAAATAAAAATTAACTAAAAACTCAGAAAAAAATCATTTAGCCTACATTAGGATTTATTCTATTTATTCTATGGATGCCTTGAATTATTGATAATTGAACCATAATCAAAATAGTGCACATTTTATTACCTAACTTTCAAAGATGATCAAATCATACTGATAATATGACATGATTACCGTTTACAAAAGTACTCAAAATAGAAAAATAAAACACGCTCAGTGTTAGGCAAAAAAAATAAAGTGTTGATAACATATATGTAGAAATACATAGCAGATCCAAGCTGATATAAAATAATGCATAAAACAGAAATATATAGAAATATATACTACTATATACTATATAATAATTATATGGATTCTTATTTGGGGAAGGTAAATGGGAACACAGTTCATATGTTCACAGTTAAGACTTTAAACCACACTAGTACTATCTAGTCATCCTTTGGTTGCTATGTATGAGATGTCTCTGTTATGGAATAGAGCTCCCTGTGCTGATTAGAAATTAAATTCTAATAAAGATGGGGCACTGAGTAGATATAGAAAGTACCTCCTCTCCTTATACCCTTTTGCTCCAAAGAGTAACACTGGACAAAATAATTCTAAAAGCTCAAGAGCAGCATAATTGTTGTACTGAGACCAAGTCATCCACAGGTCCCAGAAATGTTATATTAATCAATCAAAGTGAAGTAAGAAATGAAAAATAAACCAACAGCTGCACACTGTATCAATCTCTTGGTAATTACAATATATACTAGTCTTGTGGTCATGCAGTAAATAAATCTAACTCCATGTTCTCCTCCATCCCTATTTTTCCATGATCGTTCACTTCTGTTAACATCTCACAAAATACCAATGCAGATTGGAATCCAATTTGGAAAAAGTAATTCTTTGTTACAGAAGTTGGTATCTGATACTTTATAAAATACAAGTGTATTACTCACTCTTCTGGTTTATTCTGATTTACAGCTGTCACTGCATTATTTGCCCATGGAATCTGATCACCTGTTCCTGGTTGTCCAAATTGGTTATCAATTGCTTCCAATTCCAGCTCAGGTAATCCTGAGTAATGAAGAAAAGTTAAGAAGTCAGTAACACAGGGTAAGATAAAATGACAATATTTTTCTGAAGTAATATATAGTATAGTAGAGACTTCAATCATAAAATATTACTTCAATGATACAAAGGTCACTTATTCAGAAACTTAAACTATCTACAATGTGGCCACATAACAACGTAAATGACAAAGTAAAAAAAGGTCTGTGAATCAAAGAAAATCTGATGTTAAAAAGTTTGTACATAAATTGATATACCATAGAAGAATCACTCCAGACACTATCAAAAATTAAAGATATTATAACAATTTTGCTTAATTGTTTTTTCAGCCTACAGTATTAGAATAAGTAGGAACAGTGTTATTATTAAATGAGAGCTTTAAGCAAAAGATAAGACATGTATAAAAGGTAGAACAGAAACTAAATGGCATAGCAGTCTAGGATCATTTAGGAAATGGACAAAGCTCTTCAGTCATTCATCTAAAAATATAACAGTATATATATGCCTTACTGTTAAAGTGTACAGCTGAAACTTATTGGATTTCATTAACCAATGTCACCAATAAATAAATTAAAAAAATATATATAGAAACATAACAGCATAGTAACAGTTTAATAACTGCTGCTTATAATGACAAATGAAAAAAGAGGTTGAATTATGTTTTGTAATGAAAGAAAATAGTATATGCATTTTATAAAGTTTTTGTGTGGGATTTTTTTTGGGAAGTTTTGATTACTTCTGTACTATTTATACTAGAAAAAAAATGTAACCTGAATTCTAGAAATTTAGAAAATGATAAATTATGGTATAGATATTTACAATATATTATTAAATGAAAAAAAAAAAGCATAAGCCAAGCCATTATGTTCAGGGTAATTCTATTTTTAAAACTATTTTATATATATTAACAGAAAAGAAATTCTGGTAGGCTATATATCCTTGGTGGATTTTTAGGAACTGAGATGAAGGATTACTTTTGTTTTCTTTTAAGGGTTCTAATAATAGCTTAGAATTTCTAAAATGAACATATTTAATCATTGTTCTATGATTCATATGTTGAAGTCCTAACCCCCAATACCTCAGAATGTGACTGTGTTTAGAGATGATTAAGTTCAAATAGGGTCATTAGGGTGGGCTCTATGACTGCTATTCTTATAAGAGATTAGGACACAAACAACACAGAGGGATGACCATGAGGACACAGCTAGAAGCAGCCATCTGTAAGCCAGTGAGAGTCCTCAGAGAAAACTAACCCTGCCAACAGCCTAACCTTAACTTCTAGCCTATCGAACTATGAGGAAATAAATTTGTTGTTTAAACTGCCTGGTCTGTGTTATTTTGTTTTGGCAACCCAAAAACATAGTGATGTGACATGTATCTACCTTACAATGTGTTCACCATATTAAGTCTAGTCACTACACAGTTATTATAACTTTGAAAAACAACTAAAAATAGAATTTTAAGAGAAAACATAATTAGGAAGAATTCCTCATTCTGATGGAGAATAAGAGATTTTAAGATGTCTAAAAAATATATTTAATGCTGGATATTGATTATAACTATACAAAACATGTTAGACTGACTTTCATGTGAAATATACTCTATATTTAAGTATGAATGAAAGGCAGAAGTCCATATAAACACATTCACTTCTAAATGCAAAAAATTCTAGCTTTGTCTTTTCTAAAATATAATAAAGAAATCAAATTCTGTAGGATTCTGAAAAATGAAACAAACAAAAACAAACAACAATAAATGGTGATGGGAAAGTAACCACTTAATTCCTGACATTATTCAAATCAGGAAGTTGGTCAAAGGACATTATCTAAAGCTGTCCTATTGTTCTGCCCCACATATTAATTCCTTAAGCCTATTTCCTTTAAGAAATATAGACAAATGGATAATGTTTAAGAGTCAAAGAAAATTGACATGGCCATCTACCATTAATACTGAGTATTATAAGGTAGTTTGACTCAGTAACAGGACACAGTATCTCATTTTACTAGTCTTGACAGAAAAAATGTTAAGAAAAATTTGGGTCAAATATTTTCAAAATAAAATAAGATTTATGTACTAAGTTTGGTGACTAGGGGGAAAAAAACCCAAACCAAAAAATAAAAGAAAGAAAATCAAACTTTGATTCAATTAAAAGTTTTGTTTGCATAGGCTGTATACTTAAAATAAGTTGGTTTCTATTCTAAAAGTAACTTTTCAACCTTTTAGGATTTCCTTTAGAAACGGACTTCTATAAAAAATTTGAGGATTTGCTGGAATGTTTTAGGAAACATGCAAGTTATCTCTCTTTGTCCAGGGAATAAACCTAACTATTTTTGGTCATGTTTGTGTCCTATCACAAACATAAGTATGCATACACGTAACTCAGGGCAGGCACAGTAATTTTTAAAAGGAGGCATTTGAAATCAATGCATCTACTAATCAGTCCATTTACTGGAAGGAAGGAGCTGAAGTAGGAGCAGAAAGCAAACCTTTAGGGAGCCCTGATAAAGCTACTGATGTTTTTTTTTTTTTTTGTCATCTGTGCAAAGGGCTCAACATCATATTTTCTCCATCTAAAATATGGTGAAAGGAAAACTTTATATCTCCATTAACCATACTAAACCCAGCAAAAAAAAAAACCCTTATAATATTAAAAAATTCCTGCGTACACAGTAGACAGCATTGTCTAACCATGGGAGTGGATTTTGCACATTTTACTCCTCTAACAGTTAATTCGGTATCTAGTGATTCTGATGTTCACAGTTAATTTTCTTCAGCTGTTGGTAAGATTTCTGGTTCGGGTTTGTGTTACATTTGGCAGTAACTATGCACACAGTTAGAGTGTTTTATTTTTTTTAAGTATGATGTAGACAAAGGACTAATTTCTCTAATGTACAAAAGAAATCTATAAATCAATAACAACCAAATAAGTCAATAGTTAAATGGTGAGAAAATATGAATAGATCACATAAAGTCATTGAAAAGCGATCAACTTAATTCATGAGAAATACTGATTAAAACTACACTGAGATATTTAAAAAAGTAAAACCATCAGATTGCCAAAGATGAGAAAGTACATAATTCAATATACTGGCAAGGAAGTGCAGAAAGAGGACCATTATCAGAGCGCAAACTGGTACAATATTTAAGACTGGCTATTAGGCAAAACCTATCAATTCTATTCAGAACTTATATTGCAGATATACCCATATGTAGTAAATTATCTCTACATAAGATTATTTATTACAGGTTTGTAATCGCAAAAGATGCCTATCAATAGGCACACACACTAAATATAACCTCAAAAGTAGGGACATTAAAATAGATTTTTTAAGTACTGAAGATGTTTAATGTAAAACATTTTTAGTTATTCAGTGTTTTTAATGTACTACAAATAAGATTTTAAAAACAATCATTTCAGAATGCGTATTTTACAAAACAAAAAACCCCCACCTCAGGAGTGATACTGTCAATGTTCAAATATTTTTGGAATTCTAGTCCTGTCTTAACTAGTGTATGAGTCCTTAAAAAATACATCTCCTTATAGTTACATCTAATTTTGATTTTGATTAAAAAGTTATTATTCTTTTTGGATCAACAAATTTGGCTCCCAATAACTTCAGACAATATCAAAAGTCAAATTCATCATTTCAAGGATAGGGGCTGGAAGACAACGAAAAAGACCTAGCGGAGGTTTTGACAGTGCTGCCGAAAAGGCGCATTGTACACGTTCTGATCAACAATACCCTCCCCTGAGCCATCTCACTGAGAAGCAGTATGTATCAGATGTGCGGCTTTGGAGGACCTCCCTAACAGATTATTTAAATTGCTTGGTCACACTGCATCAGTGTGTGTGTGTCCATACAAACAGCATGTCTAGAAACCAGGCAGAATGCTTTTAAATCCTGGTTCTGCATACACTAACTGGGTAACTTTGGGCATGTTTTTGTCTGCGTGTGTGAATGTGTGTGTGTGTCCTTTTCATTCTCTAGACCTTAGTTTTCTCATAGGTAAATGGACAAAGGAAATTTTCTGGTTCAATATGGAAGATTTATCACTTATATTTTATTCTCTCTCCAGAAATCACTGAAATAACAACAGATATAAAACAGGAAAAATAAATCTAAGGCTGAAGAAAGGCAAAAGAATCATAGCAGCTGACTAGAACAATGCAGAACTGCTGAAAGATAAGACAGACAGGAACAAGCTGATGGTGGAACGTCAACTAAACCTAAAAATTTGCAACAGGTCAAAGAGATTTTCCAAAAAGGGGAGTTTTCCCAGAACACCAGAATAACTCTAAGCTCAGTGGTCATTGGAATAGGTAAAGGAAAGGACCAGGCTATGGGCCATTACAGGGACAAATTAAAGGACAACTGAACAGCTGCCACCAGGCCCCTGCTCGAATGCAGCTGACTCTGGTATGTACCCACAGGATTAAAGTGGTAAGTACAGAACTCAAAGAGGGACTTCTGCCCAGGGAATCCCCCGAAGTGGGTGCTAGGCTGCCACGAAGGATTTCCCCATCACCAACCTCTACTCCCTCACAACAACTTTTTATAGAAACAGGGCTTCTATAATCAATCTATATTCACTGCCAGAGCAAAAGGACTTCTCACTTTAGCTAAAGAAACACTTAGCTACCTCTATTTTTCATTTTAGGTCTTTTTCAGTATACAGGTGAGCCCTGAACAATGCAGGGTTTAGCGCACCAACCTCCCCACAACACTTCCACTTAACTACTATATATAACTTAACTACTAACAGACTACTGTTGACCGGAAGCCTTAATGATAATATAAACAATTAGCACATATCTTGTATGTTATATATACTATTTACTGTATTCTTACAATGAAATAAGCTAGAGAAAAGAAAATGTTACAAGAAAACTTTAAGGAAGAGAATATACATTTATAGCATTTATTGAAAAAAAATCTAGGTTTAAGTGGACCCAAGAAGTTCAAACTGGTGTTGTTCAAGGGTCAACTATATATGGACAGATAGCCCCAATTCACCAAATATTCAAGAGAAGTCAACAGCAAGAAAGAGAGAGCAAGTTTAACAAAGACAGTAACTTCAAATAAAATAGGATTAATACAGAAAATGGGTGAGCTTTAGAATATAATACATAATATAAAGTATAATGAATTTATCATCATGTAGATTAAAAAGTCTATCATATCCATAAAAATAGGCTTCTATGGAAAAAAATACTACTAGTGATAGCTACAATGAAAAGAACTCAATAGATGGACTGAAGAGTAGAATGGACATGAAGATTCAGTTTTGATTTGGAAAATTTGACCCAGAGATTCTCTCAGAACACATGCAAAAGGGCAAGGAAAAGTATGGGAGAAAAAAGTGCCCTGGCAGATAGAACCAGAAGTTCTAACTGGTGGTAAAATATGAAGATAATAAAATGTCCTATGCAAGACATTTACACTTGCCACAGTTCAGATCAAGATTGAAAGTAAAGTAAAGAAAGAGGTTTAATTTTTCTGGGTGGTGCAAGGTTACGACATGGAACGGGCCACTCAATAATGGACTCTGGTTCTGGTCAAAGGTGGTGGTGGACAGCATAGAGGCTAGAGGTGGCAGAGAATTAGTGGCTATTCTTCTCTCTTCCCTTTTAACTGCTATCATATTTTTGGCCCTATCATCTTTTTTTCTTTCTTTTTCATCTCCAAACCTTTATTCTTTTTTCTTTTCTCCTGCCCAATTGTTTCCTTAGCCTCCTTATGCCTCTAGAATTTTTTTCTTTCTTTCTTTTTTTTTGGGTCTATATCGAAACATTGTAGACTGGCATCTGCCTCTATCATCCTCCCCCTCATACACCTCACTATCTTCCCATCTATACTTTTGGCCTTGACCAACACTTCAGCACAAGACTTAAGAGATTCTAGCCTATTTACATACTTTAGTACATGGAACCGTATTTAGGGGACGAAATCTCAAGAGAGGAAAAAGAGCTATCTCCCTCAGGATAGACTGTGAAGGAAAAACACTCCACTTTCATAGACTTGTAGAGCTAGAAGATACTTTCTATTTTTATTAACTTTAATTTTTATCAAATTAATATATATACACATAATTGTACAAGTCAAAACCAAAAGGTTCATTATGCATAAAAGCAGTTTCTTGCCTACCCCTTCTGATCTTTTGGTTCCTCCCAAACAGACACACCATTCTCAGCTTGTGTAGCTGTTTTCTTTGACATTTGCCTATTTTCTCCAAATATGCATATGCTTCTACTTCTTGACATCTCAATTTTAGATTACTGACTTTCCATAGTAAGAGATGAGGTCTTAGTTCTCTCACTCCTCTCTTATTTTTTTTGCATTTTATTTAATTATATATTTAAAGTATACAGTACATTGGTTAGACATTTATACAGTTTATGAAATGATCCCGATTACTTTTTCTTCCCTCTGGCTCTACACCTATTACATTAAAGGTGAATGCATTCCCCACGCTGTGCTCCCCATCCCCGTGACCATCTATCAACTACTAATTAGTACTTCTTTAACCCTTCACCCCTTTCTCCCAGTCCCCCAACCCCCATCCCCTCTGGCTGTCACCAGAATGTCCTCTATTATTTGTGAGTCTATTTTGATTAGTTTGTTCTTTTTGTTGCTTAGATTCCACAAGTAAGTGAAATCATATGTTATTTACCTTTCTGAGACTTATTTTACTTAGTATAATCTCTAGGTTTATCCATGTCATTGCAAATGGTAGGATTTCATTTTTTATGGCTGAGTAACATTACATTGTATATATATGTGTGTGTGCGTGCGTGTGTGTGTGTGTATGAGTGCGTGTGTGTATCATAACTTTATCCAATCATTTGTTGATGGGTATTTAGGTTGCTTCCACATCTTGGCTATTGTAAATAGTGCAGCCATGAACATAGGGATGTATAGATCTTTTCGAATTATTGTTTTGCTTTTCTTTGGATAAATATTCAGAACCATAATTGCTGGGTCAAAAGGTAGATCCATTTTTAATTTTGAGGAACCTCCAGACTTTTCCATAGTTGCTGTACCAATTTTCGATCCCACCAACAGTGTATGACGGTTCCCTTTTTTCCACATCCTCACTAACACTTGTTCTTAGATTTATTGATTTATCCACTCTGATGGATATAAGATACTATCTTATTTGCATTACTCTGATGATTAGTGACCTTGAGCATCTTTTCATATGTCTATTGGCCATCTGCATTTCCTCTTTGGAGAAATATCTATTCAGGTCTTCTGCTCATTTTTAATTGGATTGTTTAGGGTTTTTTGTTGTTGAGTTGTATGAGTTCTTTATATATTCTGGATATTATCACCTTATCAGATGTATCATAAGCGGATATCTTTTCCTATTGAGTAGGTTGTCTATTTTGTTGACAGTTTGCTGTGCAAAAACTTTAGTTTGATGTAGTCCCATTTATTTTTTCTTTTGTTTCTCTTCCCGAGGAGATATATCCAAAAAGAAATTACTAGTAGCAATATCAGAGATATTACTGCCTACGGTTTCTTCAAGAAGTTTTATGGTTTTGGGTCTTAGATTTAAGTCTTTAATCCATTTTCAGTGTATTCTTATATATGGTATAAGATGTTCCACTTTTATTTTTTGCATATATCTGTTCCATTTTCCCAACACCATTTATAGAAGAGACTGTCTTTACCCCAACTGTATATTCTTGCCTTTGTCATATATTAAATGAGCGTATAGACATCACACCTACCTCTCTTATTACCTCCTGTGTCCCCAATTCTCTAACAGAGATCACAGCTTTTTACCAAATTAATATTCAGATTCTTATGACTATGCAAATATTACTGCTAAGTCACACTGTGTACTGTGTTCAAACCTCCTTTATTTACCATGCTTTTTCTTTTTTCTGGAGTTAACAACTCTTATTTTTTCTACTAGCTTGCTTTTCTAGGAGGAGCTGTTCAGATGTTTCAACATTTTTTACATAACCCTATCAATCAGTAATACTTCTTATAAACTCAAAAAGAACAATCCATTTCTTCTCCAGAGGCCTCCTTTCCAGAGGACTCAAGCCCCTGTTCTAGCCTGCATTGGTTGCTCCCTAATCCTGAGGACCAGCTATCATTCCTGGACTGACTTTTCAGATCCTCTGTTTCCCTTGGACCTCTTTTTTCTTTTTTTTTAAAATTTTCTCCCTGTTTGCTGAAGGTACATCCTCTAGGACTTTCACTAGAAAAGGTGAGTATATCATCAAATAGTTAAGCCCTTTTATACCTGAAAATGTCTTTATTCCACCTTTACAACTACCAGAACTTTGGATGCCTAGTTATAGGTTAGAAATCATTCTAACCTCAGATATTTCTAAAGTAAATTTTATTAATGTATAGTTTACATACAATAATATATGCCCATTTTAAGTGTACAGTTCAATAAATTTTGACAAAGGTATAAACCCATAACCTTCCACCGCAAGTAAGAAAACAGAATATTTCTATCACCTCTAACAGTTCCTTAAGTTCCTTTGCTGTCAATTTCACTACTTCTCGTACCCTTTACTGTTGGATGATTAGATGGCAGGGTGACCTTCGTTAGGGACCTCCCCTTACACATCCATAGCCAGACATCTTTCTGGCTATTCAGTGTCTCCTCAGAAAACTCTCCCAGTCTCCCATTTGATAGGGAAGGGGACCAGGGTCAAACCAGTCAATATGCAGACTTTCATTTTATCACTTTTTGGCCTTGCATCTTATTGTTTCCTCGAGTGTGCCTGATATGCAGGAGCCTGGAAACCTGCAGTTTCGACTAGAAGAGACTTTCAGATTCATCTTATCTAATGCTCATGTTGCAGATAAAGAAAATAGGGCTCCGAAAATTCATTTAACAAATAACACTTAATAAAATGGACAATGTGAAACTTGAACCTAGGGTCCTGCTCTTATCTAATGTTCTGGTCAGTTGAAAAATTACTCCCAAAAATGTCAGAGATGACTCAAGATTCTCTTTCCAGCCGCATGAAAATCTTGTCAAACTTTCATGAATTTGTCACGACAGCTAAAAGCTATGGTAAGACTGAAATAAATAAGTCCCACATCTGATCTCATCAGAATAAGGACAAGACTTAGGTCAGGAACCCAGGCAAATTTTGAAGTGAGTTGGTTAGTTTCTTTTAGCTTTGAGGTCACACAATGGAATTATCACCGCTGTTTTTTTCAACTTCAAAGTTTCATAGGTGAAAAAAAATTGAGAGTCCTACCCTTATGAAATTTCAAGTACTACACTATCAAAATGTCTTTTAATCAGAAGAATGCTAACATGGCTAGAGCGGTGGTGAATTATTTCAACAGCTGTCTCCTAAACAGTGCTCCATGGAAAACTCATTCTGTGGGGTAACATGTATTACTTGAGAAAAGGAATTCCATACTCAAAGTCTGGTAAATGCTGAGTGAAAGAAATCTAAACTGGCTTATTAGCACGGGACTTCTTAAAACCTTTAATACATACTGGGGAACTTTAATGAGGAATGATGTATATGCCATGCATTTTCCCAGTGTATTTTAGCACAAAATCCTTTTACTGCTGCTCTTAGGACTAGTGTTCAAGGAAGACACTCTGGAAAACATAATCTGACCCAATATTATATTTCTGAAAGTCCTACTATGGGGTGTTTTGGTTAAGAACACAAAATTGCTCCTCTTAACATCAACTGTGTACCTTAACATTACAAACAGGCAGATGTTATAATTTAAAATATACGAGTTGAATGAGTGCCTATGTATAAATGTAACTGTATATAATTTATTAATGAAAAGGTATTTTGTTCTTAACAGACAAACGGTCTGTGCAATAACGGTGAGAGACAAAGCACTAATCAGCATTATCATTAAACATTTAACATGAGGTTTTGTCCCCAACACGTACTATTCAGCCTGGAAGTGGGTCTGGCAGTGGTGGACTGAAGAGAAGGTGGCAGGATCTCTGATTTGACGGTTACACTGGTGACTGCTCCATCCATCCTCTCTGTCTCACATAAGCCTGGCAACTGGGCTGCCTTCTCCAGCGTTGGTAGTAACTGATCGAACTGGTCAAGGTCAGCTGTAAACTAAAAATGGAAACCAGAGTTAGAAGAAGTATGTTCTACACTTTCACCTAAAGCAATGTAGAAAAAAGTTGCTCCTTTAAACTCCATGAATTAAGTGCAACTATGAAAGAATGAAGAAATAATTAGAAATTACATGACTTACTATTCCACTGGAAAAATTTTGGATGCTTATAATATTAATATACCGAAAGATATAAGATAATGTACACATATTATTTACCTAATATCTTCTGGTATAAAATTTATGTATCGGAAAAAGACTGGTCTAGAAAGAAGTGTCAAGAGTACTGTGTTATGATAGTATCAAGGGGATTTTTTGTCATGTTTTTCAAAATTTTTAAAAATGACTTATTTCATAATGTAATAAAAAATAAATTTACATTAATATGGCTTTTCTATAATTTAAAAAAATCTGGGAAACTTTTTAATAAATAGTCTTCTATGATAGCCAAGGAGTCCCTACATCTGCCTGAGTTTATGCATAGGACAAAATTGGCCTTTATTTCACAATATTATTCTACTATATGATTACTTTGAGATAATTTATCAACATAAAATGTCTCTTTGTATTTCATTATTTAATTCAACTCATATTTATATTTCTAGATTATATAGATAGAATTATATGTATGTATTTTTAAATGCCTGGCTTCTTTTCCTTAACATTACATTTTTGGAATTCAGAAATGTTCTACATTGCAGTAGTTCATTTGTTTTCATTGCTGAATAGTGCCCCATTGTATGAATGTTACAACCTATTTATCCACTCTACTGTGATGGAGTTAGGGGTGTTTCCCATTTTAGGCTAATGCAAATAAAGCTGCTATGGACATTATTTAACATGTCTTTGGTTTCATATGTGCAAAAAGTACTAACCATAAAGGAAAAAAACTGGCAAACTGGACTGCATTAAAATGGACTTTATGAAAATGCACCAGTAAGAAAAGAAAAAGACAAGCCATGGCACAGAAAAGATATCTGCAAACATATAACCAATAAAAACTCATCTAAAACATGTAAAGAACTCTTGTAAGTCATTAGGAAAAAGACAACATATTGGGGAAAAGCAATTCACAAAAGATACCCAAATGACCAATCAACATTTATCAGGGAATGCTAATTAAAATTATGAGATATGACTACACAGATCCAGAACGGCTAAAATTTAAAAGTGACAATACCAAGAATTAGTAGGAACATGGAACAACCAGAAGGAATTCTTGCACACTAAAAAAACTGGCATTATCTACTAAAGATGAACATACACATATCTTATGATCCTGCAATTCCACTTCTAGATATAAACTCAGCAAAAATGAAATGTCCATGTGCATCAAAACAGATGTGCCAGGACTGTACACATGGCTTTATTTTATAAAACTGTTACTTTAAATTTTAAAGGGAGAGTTTTAATATGGTTATTATTCAAAGCTATTATTCAGCTTAAAAACACGATATTAGTTTAGTTGTACCAAGAAACGTGAGAGATAGCCTTATCCTTAAAGAGCATACACATAAAGAAATAACCAAAATCATGTTATTACAAATAGTCCACAAAGACAATCCAGAGCACAGAGAGCACAGAGGAAGGAAACATCTAACTTGGCTACTGGGGAAGGTTTTAGAGAGACGTCTGAATTGGTTTGGGAAGATGAGAGCAAGTTCAGCAGACCTGGAAAGAACAGGGCAGCAGATGCTTAGAAGAGACATGGCTTATCCCAGGAATGGCAAGGACTTCCACATATCTGGAGTACAGTATGCCCAAGAGAAGAGAGAGATTTTTGTGAGATGAGGGCTGAAAACAAAGCCAGTTCAAGAGACTGAAGGACCTACGAATACTAATCTGGACAATCTTACTGATCAACTGCTTTATAAGTACTTTTTCAGCTATTTCATGGATGTCTATACTGTGTCTAAATAATTTGTAAGCTCCTAGATGGGAGGGACCATATTTTGTTTTTCTTAATCACTTCAAAGTCTACAGCAATTATTCAATAAATGAAGCTGCCTGTTAATTTCCACCCCACCTCCGCCCAGCCTAAGCACAGAGGATGTTAATCCATAACAATTTATGCAAAGATCTGTTTATATGTGCTTCTGTTTCAGGGTGTTTTACGTACTCTACTACCCGGAACACTCAAGTCCCTATTCTGATGGGGGCTGAGTATGCATGCTTAAAAGCTGATGAGAAGATAAATTGCCTTAGAAAATGTTTCAAAGGAAATTAAACAGCAAAGTGAGACAGTCTAGGCAGCTTAATCCACCTTCCCACATTTCTCTCCCTGTTGTTTACAACAGAGGTTCCCAAACTTAGCTACCTATCAGAGTTCTCTGAGGAACTTCTTTAAAATATAGATTTCTGGTTCTATTCTCAGACAGTTGTATTCAGTAGGTAGGATTGGGAGGAGGGAGCAGGAAGGGTATTTTAAAAAATCTCCAAAGACGTGAACCCAATTTTAGAGAAAGAAATATCTACTTTCTTAGAATGTTGTGTTAATATTGCAGCCCTCCAAAGTTCTGAGAACTCTTAAGGGCATCTTGTGATTTTTCAACCACTGATATTAACCTTTTAATATATTCCCAATGGATAGGGAATAAAAAACATAGCCTGAATCCAAATCTGGTCTATGGCTACAGTTAAATAAATGAAACGGAAAAAAGAACTAGGAATGTCATCCTGTGAAGTGAGGATCACCCACCTGGTTCTGGGACTCCAGTTTAATTTCCTCAGGGGCAGGTTTGGTCATCGGGGTTGGGTTTGTGTTACAAGGATCCATCTGTTCTTCTTTTCCACTTTCACCTTAACATCATCGAGGCTCAGGTTGGGCGTTGATCTTAAATCTTTCTCATCTTTGTCTAAAAGGTAGCGTAGGAGCTGATGGTCTTTTGATTCTTTTTTCTTTGAAGCATCCAGTTCTAGTTTTACATTGGAGTTCCCCTGTGCCTGTCCAGTCACTGATACAGAAGCCGATGCACTGTCCTTTTTATCAGGCTCCACAGACAAGGTGGTGATATCTGAGGGGCTACCCTCCTGGAGGAGCCGGTGTAGAATTTTATGCCGTTCTGTCAGTGAGCTATGAGAGGAGGGACAAGAGCCGCCTGAAGAGTTAGCAGATGCAGAGCTGGAAGTGCCTGCACAAGACAGTACCTCTTTGCAACTCGTGTCTATATCTGCATGGCGTAACTGCTGCTCGGCAGTTGTTGTCAAAAGCTGCACTAGTTTGTGACTGGTTTGAGAGTATTTATTGTCTCCATCTGAGAGTCTGTCATTGTTATGCAGAAGCCCAGAATCCAGAGGTTTGCCATCACTAGAACTGTTGTCAGACTGAATCATTTCATTTAAAATGGAAGCAATCTCTTTGTTATCTTTGGACTCAGCTTTTGCTGGTTGTATATTTAATCTGCTAGGTGAATTTTGTGAGCTTATCTGTCTGAGGACTGGAGAACTGGCAGAGAAGCCAACAGAGTTATTGGGTCCTTCATTCATACTCTGTAAAGGTGTTACTGGGATGTTTGAATAAGATCGGTTACTATTATTACAGGCAGTGCTTGTCATGCCAACAGGGGAGCTTAATGTTGGAGGAAACGAATTGCTTGGCATCCTGGGCCTTGTTGCCAAACCAGAACTAACTTGTCTCCTTGGAGACATGAACTGTGCAAGGGATATTCCTGTACCTTCCATAGGAGAATTATTGAGGTTTAAAGAGGGATTAGTGCTCTGGGAACTGGCCTGTCCCTGGTTTAAGGCAACACTGGCTACAATCTGGTTACCAGGTGAGCATCCAAAACTTCCTTGGCTGTTGCTAGAGTTACTATGACTGCTGCTATGAAGGTCTGAGCTCTGTTGGCGGTTTACTCTGGTGGATACTACGTTGCTGTTGGATGGTGGCAATGTGGATGAGCGGGCCACGCCATGAGCTGGAGAGATACTAGGATTGACGGAGGGGTTTACTCGGGGAACTGACATTCCAGAATTAGTGTCATCTTGAGGAGAAAGACCACTGTGTTCCCGGGAGAAAATACATTATTATTCAAACATCTTTATTGGTTTCCATTAAAATATTTTTATGATGCATATTATACAACAAGACCATTCACCTCATTAATATTTCAAGCTATCAAGGTCTTCTGTATCACTTTAAATTAAGAAACAACAGTGGACTGTTAGTAATGTGAAATATTAGCACCACTTAATAGGAAATAGTGCTTATGGTTCTGTAAATTTATAATGGTTTCAGTTATATGGGAAAGAAATCTTTCTTGGCCTTGGAAAATAAAATCTAATATATATACTTTCAAGCTTTTCAATATTTAACACAAATAATTAACATTACAATAATACTTTTGGTTAAAAGAGAAACGACCCACATCTCTGTTTACAAAGCTTTACTCATGACTCCCATGTTACAACTTTTAAGTATTTCAACTCCCAAGAGGAAGACTGGGTAAGGAAAATACTGTGTCACTGATGTAAAAATTAAAAAGGGTGATATGCAGACATAGCAGATGTTTTGAAAGAGAAATCACAATATGAAAAAAAGAACTGTGCTAATTCCACTCACAAGCATAAATTAAACTAAAATTAGAAAAAAGCAGAATACTGAATTCAGATTTTCATCAAGTTCTTCACTCAAATCCATAATTATGACAACAGATTTGTGACTGGTATTACCATGTTCCAATAAGCAAATATATCATATGAGGAAAAGATGAAGTGAGGGGAAATGTCTTTGTTTTTGTTTAATGCTAAATTTTAAGTAGTTGTAAATGTAGGATTTTGAATAATTCATAGGATAAGAAAATGGTTCCATGAATATACCATATACATCAGTGTAAAACGTATTCAGAGAGAACAAATTAGAGGCAATGACAGTCAAAAATCTCAAGTTGATAGTTTGATGATTTGTCATTTGAGAAACTGTCAACCTAAACTCGGAAGCCATCAAGTTTGCCCTAATGAAAAATCAATATTTAAAAATAAAATAATAATATGAATAAACTTTGAAATATTTTATAAGACCATATATGAGAGTTCATATATGGAAAGTTGGAAACTTGTAGCCACCTTTTCGGTTTTACCCTTAAGACATATTTTCAGCCTCATCTTTCCTGTCTCCCTTTTTGAACAATAGAACTACTACTGTAGGCAACAAAACTATAAAACTCAGTATGGATACATCAAACTAGTTTAATGCCTGATTTAGAATTTGTTTTCTAGCCATCAAGAGTATAAAAATTTTTCTCAAAGAAAGACATGTGGACTGACTTATTTCATATGATGCTCTCCAAATAAGTAGTACCTGTCGATGATATGAATTCCCATGATGAAAGGCTGCATGTCTGCACTTTGAGGGCAGCAAAGTTTACACTTGGTGTGGGCGCTAAGCATTGTCCCATCATTCAATATGAACCTATAGGATGGGCTGGAGGCAGTGCCACGAGTCATCACTGTTTCAAACAAAAGAGAAACCTAGTTAAAATTCTGACACTTGTACTGTGGGCAAAGGAGAGTTACCAAGCCTTACCTTCTACCTAGATCCTCATCTTAAATGCCCGCCCAACTGCTGCCTGCTCAAACTCAAAGAACAGGTCAGACAAAGTATATATCTGAGGGGGAAAATGGATCTGGTTGAAATAGACCACCTGATGACAAGTTTTACGTTAGTCCTACTTGAATGAGTGCCTCCTCGCATAACTTATGATGATAAAGAAACTGCAAACCAGAAAAACAATCAAGCTTAATCTTTCCCTATAATTATTAAGCGTCCATTAAAAACACCAGGAAGTAACCTTCTCAGAACTCTCTCATTTTCTGTAGGTCTAACAAAGTTTTTTTCTTGTGCTGGCCAAATTTTTAATAGCAGCTTAATTGAGGTACAATTCATAAACCATAAAATTCACCCTCCAGGTTTTGATTAGTGTACAGTCTCTTAACTAAAATTCAAATTTATTTTTTTACTCAGGAATCTGAATCACTAAGGTCCTGTTCAACAAATTAGTATATTCATATATATGTATTTTTGATGCTTGAATTTAGTTTAGTAAGCAAATTAAGATAAAGCTAATTAGGACAAGGAACAAAAACTAGGTTAAGGCAGTCAAATCATTACATAAAGGACATAATTTACTTTGTCTTAAACCTTTATTAACAGCAGATAATTCTAACCATACTGGTATTTATTAAATAGGTAAAGGCTATAATGGTCTACTATAAGAAAATATCATTGTTCTTTTAGTAATACAATAGAATTCTATTTTAAGGAAGATTTAACAGGTAGATTAAGCCATACCAAGGTTAAAAATCATTTTCACTGAAACAAGAATTACTACCATAAATATAATTTAGCCTGTAATGTTAGTCCTATTTTTCAAAGACATTTCAGAAACAGTTTCAATTACATTTTAAAGATATGTTAAAAAGACTTAAAATGACTAATTAATAAATAATTTTTGAAGCCACATATTTAAGAAAAAAGAAGACACAGTAAGTACTTGCTGATTGATCCTCAACTTAAACCTCATCTAAACAGGTTAATACTGACTTGTGATCAACTACTGTAACTTTTCCTTAACTGGTAGATTTTAAATCTTAGCTATGTTCTCAAATGCTTATATCTCAATTTATATTTTTGCTTGTAGGAATCTAGACTTATTTTTGTAATGGAAATCAATGGAGACAAATTTCTTGATTTACTGACAAGTCCTATAAAGTGAGAAAGAACTAGAAACTCAGGCTAGCATGAGAACATTAAGATATTTAATGTAGATTATAGAAACATCAATAGTCCTTTGGTAATTATGCTGCCTTAACTTGCAGGATCATATCTTAACTAGTAAAAATTCCAAAATTGGAGAAACTCTATTAACACAAAGAAATGATTACACTTTAAGTTTTGAAGTTAGATTATTTATTTTGGATGACATGTGGAATACGACTTAACACATAATTCACACATTCTTTGAAATGAAAAAATGGCAATAGTAAATATAGCAAAATGTTAATTAGAACCTAATTAAGACTATCCAGTTAACTAAATTTTTCTGGTGCTCAACTGCTCAGATGTACATGTCACTGGGAAGGCAGCATGGGTCAATGAAAAGTATATGAGTATAGGAATCAGATTTAGGCTTGAAATCTGTTATTTTTAAGTTTAGGGTTTAATAATACAAATTCACACATCATCACAAAAATGAAGCCAACAATGTTGTGAGATAATAGCAAGCTTGGAGCCTACAACACAGCAGGTACTAAATGAATATTTCCTGAATAAACACCAAAGAAAAAACAAACAACAAACAAGCAAGTTCCAAAGACATATGTCCTGAACCATATACACATTCAGCTATTCCAAACACCATTTATACCAATAGCTTCAACCCTATGTAACAATCACTAATATTCTGAATTAAGATATAAGTAAGGGAAACATGATTCTTTACAGAGCTGGTTGGATAAACATTTGATTTGCACACCAAATTTTCCCCGTAAGTAGGTTTCAAGGTTTAGGCCTGGACAAAACTATCTGGAATCTCATTTTGATCACAGGTCCTGGCTTTGTCTTCTGATCTAGTTTTGCCAGGCATAAAGCTAGAATTTGATTGCTGACTCCTGTGTCCACTTATAAAATTTTTGAAACACTTAGTGGGGAGGGATATTATTGATGTAGTATAATTGATACTCCAGAATCTCTTCACAGAACTTTAAAATGGCAACTGCTCTTTTTTTTGTTTTTGTTTTGTTTTTGTTTTACCCCAGAATAGGCCTCAACAGAACTATGAAGCAAAAGAAACCATTTTCTCTGGTCACAGCAGCTGTAGGAGTAGAGCTATTTGGGTTTTTCACTCCACCCAATTTGGTGGTGGGATAACCTCAATAAGCACGACTTAGTGATGTTAAACTAAAAGGGCAGATATAAAATGTGTGGCAAGGTACTATAGGTCAATGTTGGTAGATTTCTTTTTCTCTTTGATATTTCCCTAGATATATTCAGAAAAAATGCAATAAAAAAAAAACTATTAAGATAAAGGAAAAAATTACCCCTAGATGCTCTAAGATTTTCAATCGTCAATGACTAAACTCTATTCAGTTTGTCAATATTTCTAAAAAAGAAAAACTCATATTTTAAATATTTCCAATAAAATTTGAAATAAAAAGATTTTCAGTTAAGTCTGTTATATGCACCATGGAATTCGCAAGTCTCAAAGAACATTCTGGTTAATCATTTATATGGCTATTTATATTTTATAGCAATGCTTCCAAACTTCTTGATACTATAAACTGCTTCCAACTGTTCTGTGATTTTTTTTTTTATTTTGTGATTATAAAGTTAAGGTAATAGAGAAATGAACAAAATGTAAGTAGTCATTGTAATCCCATCCCTCAAAGATAACCACTGTTAACATTTTGTGAACCTTCTAGAATTGGATAAATAAATACAGAAGAGTGAGATCATACTATACATGATGTGCTTTCTTAGCCTATTTTTCAGTATAACGATATATCCTGGACATGTTTCAAAGACAAGGAATGATCCATGACATCGCTGATAATAGACAGAACTTTCATGAAACTTTCCTTGGCTATCTAAGCCCAACATTTCCCATGACTACTACTCTCCCTAAGTGCTGACAGATGTGCTACAGGAAGAAGTATTCTGAGGAAAAATAAGCCTCAGTAACAAAGCATATAGGTACTTTTATTGAAGAACTTCCCAGAAATTTAAATACCTTAAATATGTCTTATGAATCCCCCAAAATGAGAGACCGAAACATTTCCCAAACTTAATTCAGCAGGAAACATCACTTCCTAGGTTTAGCTATTAATATCCTGTGAAAATTAGGTTTATATTTTTCCAACTTCTCTGTAAGAAAACATCTTATAGATTCTGATTCAGCAGTGTGAGTGGAGTCTAGAAATCTGGTTTAACATTTGCCCCTGTTGAACTTTGGGACACATTTAGCCAAACCTTTCTTTAAGGGAAAGGTCCTGAATTGAACAGAACGTGCGAATCTTCTTCTAGTTTAAAATTTTCCTCAGCTGATCCTGATATCCATTTCCCCCTAAACTTAATGGAGAACCATTGCTATGATCTCGTTTATGCTGAACGCTTCCAGGTATTCTTTGGCTGAAATGTGTTTTCAAATTTGATTCTGGAAAATAAAATGGTAAACACCCTTCAAAAGCAGTCCACGAGCTTTCCCTTTCAAAAGCAGCTAAAAAACTAAATAAGAACTAAATTAAAATTTTAATGCATATTAGGATTCTATACCAGCCACTGCCTTCAGAGTTAATGGGCAGGAGAAAAGAAGACAAAAGGAGGACAAATTTTTCTTGCCTAAATATTAAAACACTGTAAGCTTTTTAAAAGTTTTACACAAAATCGAGAATACAGTGACATAATTTGTTTCACTCTTTTCACACTGTCCCTAAGTAAACAGGCAGCAAGGAAACTGTCCACTCTTGATAGACCAGTGGTTCTCCAACTTGATGTACAAGCATACCCTACTGAAATGTGCTTCACTTAATAGTGCCTCACAGATTTTGGGTTTTTAAAAAATTGTACGCAGGACTCTCCACCAATAAAAGGATTAGGACTCGCTTTATTGAGATACCTGCTTTAATGTGGTAGTCTGGAACTGAACACTCAATATCTCCTAGGTACACTTATACTTAAGCATTCCCTTTGGAGCTGGTTAAGATATCTGGTCTCCTCACCTGAGATTTTAATTCAGAAAGGATGTGCTCAACCCATGAATGCTGTTTGGTAAGCTGTTCAGACTCTCCAAACCACTAGAATCAGAGTCATGTGAACTCTAGACAACTTAATACTGAGAAAAATACAAGTAAGTTATTCCTATTTAGGAATTTTTTTTTCTAAAAAAAAAGGAGGACAGTAAGAAATGACTAATGGAGGTGTTGAATTATATTTCTTTACATTTTACGCTAAATTGTTTTACTTCATATGTTAATGATAGAACAGTAAATTATACTTTAATTTGTTTGATAGAGAATTGTAATGGTTTAGAAACACATAACTTTAATTCATTGTTCAGTCACATCTATGGGGAGCCTAGTCATTTGGACAATGAGACGAAATCTAGACCTGCCTTGCCTTGGTGGAAAGAAATGTATGTAAATTATATGCAAATAAAAATAAAAATCTTTTAAGTAAAGTCTTGGAAGGCCCAACTTATAAAGTTAAGGCAAGAATCAGAGTGTCATATACTTCGGCACTTTAGGCAGTGAGTGGAGAGAGTGTCCTGAGTCTCAAATTGATGCAAAAGTCAAATGCCACTCTTGGCTGAGGAAGTCACAAACTTTGCAACCAGCGGGTGGCATTAGTTGCTTGCTGTAATGGTTTTCAAAGGTGGCTGTACTTTAGAATTCCTTGAGGAACTTTTAAAACTACAGATTCTTGGTCCTATTCGCTGAAATACTATCTTTGGGGATGCTACCAGTCACAAGAGGCCCACTGGAGAACCATTAGTCTGTAGGAAGCTGTTCCAGAAGTAATCAAAAAGTGAGATTCATATAGATGGCTTCCTGAAAAAAAAAAAAAACGGCAAGCTATTTCCTTCATATCATTAGGAAGCAGTTGACCTAAAATGCAATGGATGGAAAATCATCTGTAAGCTCAGGAAACCTAATATTATGGGAAAATATTAAAACAAGGATGATAGAATAATAAAAATATTTAAAAATCATTTTTCAGGAACAGCCATACAAATAATCTCTTTCCAAAGAAACTATTTGCTTAGAGATTGGACGATAAATTACGCTGCAAGGGAGTATTAGGCCACCATAATTACATGGCAATATTTTTAAAGTATATCAAAATCCCTTATCTCTGAATCTTTATGAACTTTCTGGCCTTAATTCTAAGATAATTTCCCCTGTCTTTCTATAATATTATTAAGTTCATTAAGGATAGAGAATATACTTGTTTTATATTCCCACAGCTCTTCAATTACTAAGTAATAATTTCATATGACATTTTTAATTTGAAACTTCAACGAGTCAGTAAATGCGGGTACTGAAACAGTCATGAAGTAAACATACTCAATATATATCTCTGTTATCTAGAAGCCCTCTGATATGTCTGTTCTGCTGGGAATGATCTTCAAAAGCCAGGCAAAAATATCACTTTCTCTCTGAAGCCATCCCTGATTCTTCAAGTCAAAATTAATTTTTCTCTTCTTTTGGTTATACCTCTATTATTGCCTATGTCAAACTGATTTTTAAAACTGTCATATATCCTCTCACTAAGTTTTGAGCTCCTTGTAGGCAAAACACTGCTTATTAATCATCACGTATCCCTGGCATCTTACATATATGTTCTATGTATGTGAGAAACTTGATATATGTCTGCTGAATGAATGAATGAATGAATGAGTGACCACCACATGATATCCTGTTCTTTAAAATGTGCATCCCAAAATTCAGGATCCACTCATGAATTACTTTGCTTACCCATTTCTTCCTTTCCTAAAACTGATTATTGCAAAAACTATAATTTGGAGAAAATACTTATCGAGCCATAAGTTCCACATGAATTATTTAATATTAACAAAGACCAAGAGTAGTGAAAATAATTGAGAGAGAAAAACTGTACCTTCTTGAAATAGTTGTCTGGCATAAGATGGCTCTCTGCCTTGAGGTTGGAAAAAAGCATAAATGCACTTCCTTACTAAATCTTCCCAGCCAGTTCTGCCAGCAGCTCTCAGGGAGCTAGTATCAATAGAGATGATTTTACCTACACAAGGAATGAAATTGCACATTTATGACAGCCTCTTGATATAAGTCATCCATATTTCAAAACAAACAACTGCATCTCAGAAATATTCTGCTTCCCAAACGCTGAATGGAAAAAGCATTAAAAAGCACTATTAATTTTTATTATCTGTGGTAACAAAGTATATCAATGACCTGTTAAAATTGTTTTGGCCTTGGAGTATGTTATATTCTGTTTGTCATATCTAAAATTCAATTCCAGTGAAATATTAAAATCTACTATAAAGAACTGAGGCTGCTGAAACCAATGCCAGTCAAATTCCTCTGGCTTGCTCTTCGGATCCTCCTCTCTCTATACTATGACTGAACTACTCATTGCGGAGGGAGAAGCACAGGTGAATATATTATTTTGGTTTAAATTAATTTCCAACAACTAATGAAGAGGATATGAGAAAGTAAGCAAATCTTTTCCTTTCTACTTCCTCTTGGGCTGTAGGCAGTATTGCATTTAAGAGTAAACAAAGACAGAAAGCAACAAAATCATAAAAAGATAATAAGTGAGAGAATATTAAGAATTCAGGTAAATTATTCCTTAGTTAATTAGGAGACAATCCAGTTTGTGATTATTCAGATGTTTTATTTTTTATGCAATCTTATATTCACACAAAATAATATGGGTAAGATATATACATATATAAATTAGATTAATAAAGTGAAAACCCACAAACCCAGCATCCAATTCAGAACCTGAACACTACTAACAGCATTTCATTAAGTTTGTACTCATTTGTCACATCCCTTTGTTTTCACATCCTCCTGCCAATGGACACCTAAATTGTTCCCAGTTTTTGTCATTACAATCAATGCTGCTATGAATAACTTTCACATTTCCATGGTGCATGTGCGTGAGAGAGACTTTCCCTAGGGCACACATGCAGGAATAGAACTGTTGTGTCGTACGTTATGTGAATGTTCAACTTCGTGATATTAAACTGTTTTCCAAAAACATATATGAGAGTTATTGTTAATCCAACATCTTCTCCATCACTTGGTATTGTCAGGCTTCTTTTTTATTCTTCTTTCTACAAGTAGCAGGTGAAAAATGGTTATGGTCCAAATTTGTTCTCCCCAATTAATGAGGTTGAGTATTTTTTCATGTTTATTCGCCACTCATGTTTCCACTTTTATGAATGCCTGATTGTCTTTTCCTCATCTTCCCTTTTCTTACACAAACAGCTCAAATCTATTGCACTGTTGTGTCTCCTTTAACTAAATCACGTCTTCATGTATTTCACTTGGTTTGTTTAGAAATAAGTATTTATCGGACCTCTTTAACTTAGTCTTGAATCTAATGTGCCTGAGCCTGTCTGCGCAGGCTGTTGCTGAAGTCCTGACATAAATGTAGATGGTAGGAAAAAATAAATTGAAACTTAAATAAGGAAATTTTGTTATTTAAGAATAGTTCAGAGAAAGCTTGATGAACTCTGTGACTGAAACTACAATTTTGGATGTTCTAAGAATTTTAATTATTTACTCCCTGTCTCTTATTATGTCAGAGATCAAGAGCGGGTTACAGAAGAGAAAGCACTGTTACATAACCCCCACAGGCAGTAATACTCCTCACAGGCAGTGACTAAGGGAGAAGCGCATGTATGCGTACACCGTTTATGTGTTCATGTCAGTATTGGCCCACAAGAGAGCAAGAGAATTTGCAATTGTGAGACTAGAGAAGAGAAGGTGGTTAAATTATCAGCAATGATAACATATGAGTAAGCAAGGCAATGACTGTCTTAGGAGAGAATCATGAATAGGTTGATTTAGAATATCTCTGCTTGCTAGAGGAAAGTTTAACCAACCAACCAAACAAATAAACCGCTGTTCAATATTTCCTGGTGGAAGACTTTTTTCTTTTTTAAGGAATAGGAACCACCCCATGTAGGATTAAAAGTATTACTAAAATTTTGAGGAATTAAATATCTAACTTACTATAATTAGTTATGTTTAATCTAAATCATTTCTATGATATATCGGTTTACATTTTAAGAATATTTTATATTTCTCTGGCATCTTTCTGTTTTCTTTGTGTCTTTTATTTTCTTTATTATCGTCTGTGTACTACTAGGTATGTACAGCACAGTGATGCCCTTTTAAGACTTGTTTGGTGGAAGGCAATGTAATATAAATAAAGACTTCTATATTAGGGCCTAAAGACGCCTGTTTCAGCAACTAGCTATATGGTTTTGGAAAAATTGCCATTCCCTCATTTGTAAATTGGGCAGCCTAAATTCTATGATCTCTGAGGTACCCTATGGATTTATAATTATTTTATGATCCTGAGCTTAATTTTTAAAATTTTTATAAATTTATTTTTAAATCAGGCATATCTAAGATTTTCATGCGGAATCCTTGGTTAGAAACAAACCAGTGATAACAATGTTTCTATGTAAAAATACAGTCTTCTTTACAACAATCCAATTTAGGATTCAATTTATAGAAATGCAATATGAGGAAAAGCTGAAAAATACTGTTCCTAAATTAGCCTCATAACTTTTAGCCCTCCTCATCTCCTACATTTATTCTGTGGCCTAACCATCACCCTTTTCCAATGGGCTTTTATTCTGCTCTCTCACAAGCCCTTATTTGGTTTTACTGACACAAAAGACCAGTTATATTTTTTAGTGAACCCTATTTTTCTTCCATGCAAGAAATTTTTGATTTTCAATAAAGGTTTATTAAATTTTTCCAATGCTGTTCACTGGTGGAAAATGGAAAGGAACATGTACATGGTAGACTTAAAATAGGAATGAAGAAAGGTATGGTAATTGATAATTGCTGCTTTCAGATGTGTATCCCCAAGCTCCTAGGCATTCTCTTTACTATATTCTATTATCTGTGCTAATTTATCCCCACTCGCTCTTTAGTAAGAGCAGATGACAGTTTAAAAATGCAAGAATAAAACACACAACATAGGAATATCAGATTTCTGGGACTAAAAAATTAGTAAATATTGTAATAGGCTCATATAAACAATGGTAAAGGTGAAAGGTATGTAAAAACTAAATTTTCATAAAGAATAAAATTTAGTAAAAATAACTTTTTCAATCTCAGTCCGATAAAAAATATAGTATCTATTTTAAAATTAGGAGTGACAACTATATAATTCTGATTGATAAAAGTATGAAAACCTGATGTGTTAGAGCGAAAATAAAATTATGTAGTATACGAAAAATACCTTATCAATTGTAAAGAATAATAGCAATTTGTTTTGCTGAAAATCACACTGAAGTCAGCCTTAAAGTGGAAGGCCTTACTTTCAGGCGCTCTCACCTCCACTCACTGTGGCTCTCCTGCCGTTCTCTCAGCTCTTCACACGCACCTGTGTGTCTTACCTAGGACTTCTGCAGCTCTGCTTCCTCAGTTGGGAGCACTCAATCTGCACCATGCCCCTTTCTCACTGTCCCCTTCCAAAACCCACATTTTGTATCACTGGCACCACCTCATCCTTAGGGCTTGAGTTCAGTATCAGCTCCTTAAGCCTTTGTTAACCAGCTAATTTTAAAAGAGGTCCTCCCTACTAGCCTACCTTATATCATCTCACACCTTTTTCATATAACATACCACTATTTGTGATTACATCGTTGCTTTCTGCTCAACCATGTATTTGCCCTGAGCAATCACACGTAGTGACAGGCATTTCTAGGCAGTCAATAATGTGTGCTGAATAAATTTTTTAAAAAAAGAATAAGGGAAAAAAATAGCCAGATACATTTAAACATAAAGTAAAACCACCATACTTGTATCCATTTATAAATGAATATATTTTTATCTACATTGCCGTATTTCCTTAATTTATTCCATGATTACAAAAAATAATTTATAATGAAAATAAATACAGGTATGTGAATAGTTATAAAATAATGTTCTCCCCAGCACTCTGCTCATGACAATGATTACAGTATCTAAAATGCACACTATCAAAACCACCACTTAAAATGTTTTCTGCATAAGACTAGTCAACAGAGGCTGAATAGCAGAGAACAGAAGGACACAAAATTTTGGACGTAATTAGTTTTAAAAGCACAGTCACATCATTAATACTGATGGAACATTCTGAACTTTGTAGTTCGTACCTGTAGTATCTTGCTTGGTCATAAAGGATTCTACACCCGTAATAGCTGGAGGCCGAGGTAATCGCCGTGCAATACAAATCAAACATGACTGGAAATCTGCCCAAAACAAGAAGGGGAAATTGAAGAGGTTAGAAAATGAGTCACTTCTATTACTTGCCATTAACAGTTTTTATAGAAACAGTACATGACATAGGATCTGATATTGGAGTCATTCTGACCTAATAGTATAGAAATAAAATTGCTGGCAACCAAAAACTGGCAACTTCAGGTAGAGATCTAGTTAGCATTACATTATTCCTTCCCATGGAATGTTCTTACATAAACTAGAGAAGACTGACGCATCTCATGTCCTTGGCTGATATCAACTTGAAGTAGTAGTTCTGGCTAGATTAGGCAACACAGTGGTTTTTAAACTACAGTTTTATAATCAATTTCCTATACTCATCAGTACTTAATGGCCACAAAGATTATTCTTACAATCACTGTGCAGATAATTATCATATGAGAAAAACAACATTTAACTGTTTCTGAAGAAGCATAATTTGCCCTTGACAGAGGACTTAATGTTGTACGATCTATAATTCTTTCAAAGTCCCACTTCCAATTTTTTTTGAGTGCCACACACAATATCACACAGCTAAATATGAACTTTAATCACATAAGGCAGCCTTGAATGTGTATTATGTAGAAAGTCCCCAGCTGACTGTGGCACCCATTCTCTGTTGAGTCTGCTACAAAAGTGGCCTTTTGTGTATCTGAGTGACTTCTCTTTCTCCTACCTTCCCAGGTCCTTACTCGAGTTTCCCATTTGTGGTGTTCTTAACTTAGCTCAGTCTAAGTTCACATGGAAAACTCATCCACTGTCACATATTTAATGCCATGTTGATACCATGTTCATATTAAAGCTTCAGCTGTGTTTTCATCTGTTCATAAGCTTTCTCCTTATAAATTACCTTGTATGGCCTTAAAAATGCTAACTCTATCCTCCAATGTTCCCTACACTCTAAACTTGAAACTTTAAAAAAATCAGAGCTGTTCAACAGCCTGCTGCATCTGGTACATTTCCAACTGGCAGCAGTCAGTGACATCTCTTATTTCGAGGCAGCAAGTTGGTTTGAATTTGACATTTTAGTGGGAATGCCAGCTTAAAACTGAAAATTTGCGGGCATTTTAAAGGAGTGATTCTAGATATTAGCAATTTTTTCTTAAGTATTTTTAATAAATAGCAAATTGAATAGCCCTTATGATAACATAATACAGTAACCAAGAATACTCTCTGAAGAAGGTAGATTTTTAGATTAATTACCTCTCTTACTTCCTGAAAGCCATGGAAAAAGCAATCAAACACCTTTAAATCATCCCTTGTTTTACCTTCTCCATCCTCTTGAAATTGATTTTGGCTGCGACACAGTAAAACACTGCATTACTTCATACCGCTGGCAAGCTTCTTGGTTCTCAATGCCTGGCTCATCTGGAGGGTGAATTAGCATCCTGCAGTTAAAGGTATGGCTATTTCGTCGTGTTGCCTCTTGAGGCCAAGGAACTCCATTTACTGTGGAAGAAAAATTGATTATATGCCTGTGAATAAAGTGAAAAAAATACTAGCTCTGAAGATACAAAAGACATATCTTTAGCCATCTGCTTAATTAGATACTTGGATTAAAAGACAGACAGACCTCTTCAGATCTAAGGTTATCCTGAGGCAATAGGATACTTATCTTCCTTAGCAAATCAAAATGTCTACCAATTAGAAAACTGTAAAATTTCCAAGAGAGTGTATAGAATTCCCCCTTGAAGATAAGAACTTACAAATACCCTAATTCATTAACAGCCTTTATAAACAGTTAAAGACAAAAATTAAAAATTAATTTACTAGCTCTTTTATTTAGAATTTTACAGCAGTTAATTAATAGCTTTTCCGTTTGTTTCCAGTTACACTCTGGCAATAAAAAAATGATTGAAAACCATAGGTCCATTGTTAAGCAGGAGTTTTACCCTGGCAAGCACAAACACCTAAGGATGGGCTTGCATACATGCACACCTTTCTGGAGAGGGGATTCAAAGTTTCTTGAAGGAGTCTGATTCAAAAATAATATTTAGAAAAGGATAGAGACCAATCTTGTTTCTTATAATCATTTTTTCCCCTTAATCTTATTCACACATATTATATGCTACAATACCTTGAATATTATGGGTAATCAATAAGTTACTACATAAAAATGACTGTTAAAGCAGAAATGCCACCTGATTCAGTGTAAGAAAACTGAATTCAGTTATAGAAAAGATGTTTGTACATTTCCAGTGAGAATCAATCTCTACGTGGCAGGTCACCATTTCCCACTTACAATGTTACATGCAAACCATGGTGGCAGTCGGAGGGCGTTTAAGGTTGTTCTCTCACCATTCTTATCTTATCCTCTCCATCGACCCTCCTTCATTTTCATTATGTCATCACTCCGTAACTGTTAGAGGAAGTCATGGAACTAACCTAGACTGGAGTAAGAAGTCTCAGTTCTGCTATGAGCTAGTTATGAGATTTGGCTTAATTACTTAATCTTTGCCTCATCTTTAAAATAAAGAAATCTACTATATTATCTCTAAAATTATTTCCACTTTAAATTTCTATAACAAAACATATAAGACCCCTTGATAATTCAAATATCAAACTACTGATTTTAATAGAAACAATTATTTCAGGTCCCCAGTTGCTAATAAACACTTATTACATTTTTCAAAGGACAAATCGGCTTCCATTCCATCAAGTAAACAATGTAGAAAATAGAGAATTATGGATAACATTTAATCTGCATGTCTGGTTTAGTTTTATAGGATCTCTAGTCAAAACCCTCCCCCCAATTTTGGAGCACATATAGGCTTAAGATTAGGCACACGGCTTAGTGAATGGAACAGAGGCTGGAAATTGGACCCCATTCATCCTCTGAGCTAACATCCTTCGTCAGAGAACAAGCCATCCAACCACATTTGGAACTCCTGAGTTGAAAGCACTTACATTCAAAAATGTTAATTTTAGTAAATATGTAATATGACAGTTTATTCCACTACCTCCATTCCCTCCCTCTCCTTTCCTTCCTCCCTTTTCCCTTTCACCTTCCTCTTTGCTTTTTCCCCTTGAAGCAGGTTGGTAGGAAGGATATACATTTGTCTCTTTCTTGGACATAATTAAAACTGAAAACAAAGGGCATTTCAAGCAGAAGCTCTTTGTGGCAAAGCAACTATGTGCTCTGCCTCCCACTATGGTCACATGATTGTGGCATAATCCAGAGGAAGACGATAAAAGCAATGCTCTCTATTGGCTATTTCAGGGGTCCCCAAGCCCCAGGCCATGGACCAGTACTGGTCCGTGGCCTGTTAGGAACGGGGCACACAGCAGGAGGTGAGTGGCTGGAAAGCCAGCAAAGCTTCATCTGTATTTGCAGCCGCTCCCCAGCGTTAGCATCTCCTCAACTCATCGAGCATCAGATTCTCGTAGGAGCACTGGCTCCTGGTGTCAAAAAGGTTGGGAACTGCTGAGCTATTTGATGACGTTCCCCCTTTACATCTCAAGATGAAACTAAATTTAAAAATATTTTAAATACAACATATATTAGAATAATACTATGGGTTATAAAAATAATAACATTATGTAAGGAGAATCTATAGAAAGTTCATATTCTTTTAAAAAACACACTTCTTTGTACCTAGTGATTTTGGTAGCAGATTCTTCACAAATTCCGCATGATCCCCCACGTGCAGTATGCTGTAGACACTGGTATTCATTAATTCCTCCTGATTGTAACCAAGTAGCTGGTTACATTCTCTGACACAAATACAATTCTCCCTTCACAGTTCACAACAAAGAAAAATCCATCCAAAGCCTGCAAAGCCAAAAAAAAAAAAAGAAGAAAAAAAAGGATTAAGAGGTTGGGAAGTAAAAGGATAAAAGAATAAACATATGCGTTCTTGTATTGAAAAAGAGATGAGAAATCTGTCATTAAAAGGGGGGACTGAATAGAAGATTTAATATTGTATGTTCTCTGTGGAGGGGTTAGGCTTATAAACAGACTATACACTAATGTTTAAAATAGGCATGAATGAATATGTCAACCTTCTTCTTTAGAAAGAAATTTTATGGTAGCAAATGTGAAGTAAGTGATTGACCCATGCATTCAGTCATAAACATCTCTAAAGTATAGGTTAAGACCTGCTCTCTACCCTCAAAGCACTTATGGTAGACAGACATAAACATAATCCCAGTGATAAATGTAGTGTCAGAGACATACACAGAACATTCTATGAGCACAAGAAAGGATACCTAATCTGAGGTCAGGGTGGGGGCAAAGAAAGACTCTTTACAGGTCCCTACTGTACTTATAAAAGACATAGTGGAGGAGCGAAAGAGGTTTGAGGGAAGAAGATCCTAGACATGGCACATAAAGAAATGAAAAAGCAGTTTGGAGTTGCTGGGGTACATGGTACAAAGCAGGCTTGTGGCAGGAAATAAGTCTGGAGAGGTGGCAGGAAATAAGTCTGGAGAGGTGGACAGAAGCCAAATCACAGAGGGCCACTTATGCGCCGAGACAGAGCCAGAGGTCACCAAAAGGAGACATACGTGCCCCAGGTTGAGCAGAATATCTACAGTGGTGCAGGAAAAAAATAAGAACCTCCATTTATAGTGTAACTCAAAACATAAGAAATTAAACTTAAACATAATGACACCCTGGTGCCTCACTCAGTCCTGACAGTTACATATCACAAACCATGGAATCCCAAGAGAAGATCCAAAATGGAGAGGTAGACAGTGGCACCTTACTTATTTATAGTTTTTCCATTAATTGCAATATATTGCAGTTTGCTTGCTATAGAATATATATAAATAGAAACAAGACCTTTAAAAAGCAGAACATTTATAGAATTTTATAATGAACAAGACAAAAATCCTTCATATCATACAAGGGTTTGCTGGTTATCTGTAGAAAATACTTAAAAGAGCCATCTAACAATGTTGATGGGCTACTCATTTTTCTTTTTAGAAAAGACAAGTGTCTCAATTTGCTGACCTTTTCTATGATGCCAAGTGGTAATGATAATATGCTACTTAACAGATATTTTCCAAATAATAATACTTAATTTTGTCCCTTCAGGGTAAAGATGAAAATTTAACAAAAATAAGACCTGCCTTTCAAAAAGACAATTATAGTATATGAAAATGGATGTTTTAAAATGATACCATAATTTTGATTTTGTTGGTGAAAATGACACAAATCATTCATAAAAATTATCTTCTGAGTTTAAACATTTAGAAACAGAACTTTTTACCTGCTCAAAAACCGTCCAGTCAGAGTTTCAGTGGGCATTAAACCCATTTTTTTAAATGTGAAAATGCAACATCTTTTGATTAGTCTGAGATCAAGGGAGATGGAATTTCAATAAAAACCACTGCATAGTTGTGAATCGGATTTTAAAATGAGTATCGTGACTTCAGTAATAAGCTCATCCAATGATATATTTTTCCATTTGCAACTACCTCATTTTTGGGAGGTGTCTTTTTCAACTAAGATGATTATTTAAACCAAATATTAAAATAAACTTAGAACTATATCTTCAAATCATTGGATTTGCGATTCAAGGTTTAAAAAAAAAAATCAAGTACAGGCACATTGCTCTCATTAAAGATATTCCTAATATTTTCTTTCACAAAATATTCCTAATACTTTATTCCCCTTGATTGTTGTGTTTTTCATTTAGTTAATAATGCAAAAGGAAGAAGGGTGTGATTAATAATCTGAAAACCTCAACACTAAATAAATCCTTTGCTAAACTATTTTGGGTTTTGACAAGCACAGGAAAGCGCCCTCATATCTGACTAGCTTGTTGTCAAATTAGCTATAAATTTCATAGCAGGTGATACATACACACACGCACATTCACTTTGCAATTTATGTAAAATAGGGATAACTGAGATATGGATGCATGAATTTTTTAAAATTTAATTTATTAGGGTAAATGTATCAATTTTTTAAAAGTAGATCTAAAAATTCTTTAAAATGTTCTTAGCTATTAATTGAATTAGTGTAAATACAATATAATTTTTTCTTTGTGGTCTCTCAGAGTTTAATAAAGACCAGCTTGGGTATAACAAAGTATCATAATTCAGAGCAAGAAACAAGACTGACGTGAATGGCAGGCGAGTAAAACCTGGCTGCTTCACGGTGAGCCACCTTCCAAGGGCCACGCCACCCAACTCCTCAGCATTACTTTCTCCTTTCGTAAATCTTTCCTCAGCACATCCTTCTTGGCTCCTCATTCTCCCTGGAGACTCTGTCTACCTTCAAAGCCACAGCCAGTCTCTCCCTTGCTTTCTTCACTTTCCATGTCTGTCTCTGGATGTCTCTGGAAGTTACCCATTATCTGCAGAGGGGCTGGGAGAGACCGAGACCCACTCTCAGAATCATCTCTACCCAGCCGGAAGACTGGTCCGTGGTGGGGTTGGGGCTGGTGTGCAGACTCCCAGGACCAGCAAGGTTCAGGGATTCACCTAGACTATCTGATACAATTATTTTAAAGGCATTTAGTAAAACCAAAGGATTTCAAAGTTCTCCCTCACTGCACCAGGCCTGGAGGCCCTGCAGTCTCCCACTGCGGCAGACTGCCTGGAGCTTCTCCAAGGTCTCCTCCCACTGACTGCACGTGGCCTCACTGCCAGGCGGGGAAATTATTCTAGCAACTGGCCTCTGGAAAACGCAGCTGGCCTTACAGGGATTGCAGGACTCCCCCAGGTGTCTGCTTCGCCTCCCTTACACGGACTCGTCATTTTCTCTGTGAAGTGTGGGGCACCATGTTTCTTCTCAGCTTCCCCAGAAAAGGATGGCCTGGGAAACAGGCCGACAAAGGCTCTGCCAGTCGCAGAGCTGTCCTCCTGGCCCCACTCCTGAGAGGCGGGCAGCCTGTCTTTTGCTGAAAATGCTTATTTTTAAAAAAATTATAAATGAAATATATTCTTGCAAAAAGTCTTTAAATATGAAAATGAAATAGAAGATTTGCCAAAATCCCATCCCCAAGAGATTGGTAACATTTCAGAGACTATTCTTTGAGACTACATAAATATACGAATATCTCTAATTTCTAGAAGTGTGCGTGATTAATATAATCTGCCAATACTTGTTCTTATTTCACAAGTTTCCCTCTTACGTTGCACACGTAATTAACCTCCACGTGTGTTCCTGGGAAGGGATCTTCCTATTTTACAAAGTCTCAACAGCTGGTCTTACAGTGGGCTGCACCAAGGAGATGATGACAAATGCCTGCCCGTTCGGTACAACATCATCAATCTTGAGTGGGGATTTTCCCTCCACCCAGGATCCCACCCTGTGAGGAGAAGTGCTGTGGGTCTTACCGTGGGTAGGGTTCTCACAGAGCCCTGGCTTTAAATGACTACATAAGCTTCTCTATCACCTATGTGTTAGTCACTAGACAAAGTTCTGGATATAAAACACATAATTCTCAACAGTTTTATAGTCTCTGAAGGGAAAAAGACAAATATGTATAGTTACAATATAGTACAATAGAGCAATTCATAAACATTAAACACCAAAGTGAGGGACCCAAAATGGGTGAAGAGATGATTATCACTGGGAAGGTTTCCTGGAAGGAGGCCACACTACACTTCAGCCAAGGATTGGAGGACACAGAGCAGCAGCTCAGGTGAATGCGATGTGAAAGGCTATTCAAAACAGGAAATGGCTCAGAGGTTAAAAAAAGGAAAAAAAAAAAAAAAAAAAAAAGGAACCACTTTGTATGTACTTATTTGCATTATATTGAACAGTAAATTTTTTTTTTAAAAAGCTTCAAGGAAAAAAAAACAATAACAAATTTATCTTTGAGGCAATGGGGGTTATGTTATCTTGAAGGCGCTGTTTTTAAGCAGGTGACTGACATGATCTGCTTTTACAAAGATCATCTGGCAATGGGTGTAGCGTGGCCACTGGAAGCAAGGAGACCAGTTGCAATGCTATTGTGATACTTCAGTTCAAATGACAGCCTGAAATAAGGCAGTAGAGGTGATAGAAGAGAATTTGACAAAGGCAGAACAAATAGCATTTGGTCACCTCTAGCAGCTGTGGGAACAAGCACTTGGGGTAATTTTTCATGAATGACTTTAGGGTTTTGGTGGGTCAGTGCCTTTCCCTGAGAAATAAGATTCAAGGTGGAAAAAAATTTAGTCTTTCATTTTTTGACTTAAAAAAAAAACAATGTAAAGAGACAGATTATAAATTTATTTTTAGAAATGTTATATTTGAAATGACTGAGGAACATTCGGATGAGGATGCTCAAAAGGCAGCAGGATATAATGAAAGGGAAGTTCTGATGATGGATCTTGGCTAAAGACAGGCATTTGCAATTTACAGGTACATATAGTTCTGTTTGGGTTTTTGTTTATTTGTTTTTAACTATAATCATCTTTTCCCCTTCCATAGAATATCTGATTTCCTTTGGGGAGTTCTTCCCCATTAAAAAAAGTCTCATAGGATTCTTAATCAGGCCAGTGGGAAACTTCCTCCCTAAATGTGAACCTTGAGGAAAATTATAAAAAGACCAAATATGGCTGGAATACATTCATTCTAGCAGCAAAGTACTGCCCAAATGAGTCTTGCTGAGACCATTTGTATAGTTTCTGCTTTCTAGCCTCCTTTAGATACCTTGGTTTCATCCTATTTCCAAACATGTTTCTGTAATATCCAAATAGCATTCTAATAAATTCATATTTACTTAATTTAGTCAGAATTGTATCTGTTGCTTGAAATCCAGAGAACTCTAAATACTTTATACACACACATGTGCACACATGTACGAATATATCATATAAACACAGACACAGATGTAGATAAAACTGCCCAAAATATGTGCAGAGAATTTCTTTTTTTTTTTTAAAGAAAAGGAAAAGAGTCAGGGCCAAAGCCCCGGAGGATGCTAACATTTAAGAGACAGGTAAAGAAATGTGCACAAGAAGCTGAGGAACAGCCAGAGGGGAGAGGAAAGAGTTCTATCAGAGACACCACGGGAGGGTTTTATGGGAGAGGGAGTAGTGTCAAGTGCCACACAGCAACATAGGGAATGGTATAAAGGAGGCCTGGATGCACATGCGAGGTGTAGGTGGACCTTCGAGAAGGAAACAGAATTTTTCTTGGAGAATAGTGGGAAACAAGGAGCACCAGAACCAGATAATGCAGAGCTCTGAATAGGAGGCAAAGAATTTATAAATTGCAACAAAGAGCAATGCAAAATGAGGAGCTTAAAATAAATGCCTGTACTGATAAGTACTTACTATGGGCCAAGTAACAAACATTTGTTAAATAAACAAATCCTAATACCACTTTCTCTTTAAATGTGAAGAAATTATCTCTGATACCTTCATTGTTAATTCATGCTCCCTTTATTTATGTTTTAAAAAGGTGGGAAGAGGGAATCAATTGGAAACTGTATGGCAAGGTTTGTCATATTATGGTGGCTATTTGGTCACTTTTTGGATGGGCGGATCTTCTATCTGAGTAAGTCACTCTAGACCAATACTGTAAAACACAACTTTTTGCAATGTTGGAAGTGTTCTATATGTGTGCTGTCCAATACAGTAGCCACTAACCACATGTGGGTACTGAGCACTCTAAATATGGGTGGTGAAGCTGAAACAATAAATTTTTTAATTTTATTCAGCTTTGAATAGCCACAGGTAGCCAGTGGCTATCTTATTGAACAGAGCAGCTCTAAACTGCAGCTTGGAGAATTCAATGGACAATCTCATGGTAGCTTTTCTGCCACCTCTTCTCAGCTGCCCTGGATTAGACTCTGTGAAGCTTAAGGCAACAAGGACAGGGTTGGGGAGTACAGAAGACGGATAGAAGAGGTTGTCCACAAAGGCTGCTGTGAAGTCTGTAAAGGTTATTAATTGTATTTTACGGTCTCTGTTTCATATATCTATAGCTCACACATAAAAATATTATTTGTGCCTTGGAGTCAAGAACTTAAATACATTTATTTCTATTCTGAGTTTTTGTAATTTGTAATTTGATGTGTTTTTTCATATTTGAAAATGCTTGCCTAATAACACTGAATTCATGTGTAATGTATTACAATTTTCCTTTGATTTACAGTGGTTTTCAGGGTAATAATTTCATCAGCTAAAAAAAATAATTCTTCCTTTGTTTTCTTTGTATAGCAGTTTCGAATAGATGTTTTCCTGTCACTTTCTGTTCATTTTAAAGGGCTGTGGGCTTTTCTCATACAGCAATAACAAATGTTTATATAAATTAAAGTACTACTAGTAGTAGTATTCTCTGTCTTCAGTTGTGCTATATTCGGTTTGTGGATAGTCTGGTGCTCTCCTTGTTGATTTCTGTGGTTTCTGAAGACCGTGTGGTGAAACTAGGATTTAAATGACTGCCATTTTCCTACAGGAACTCCAGAAATCACAAGGCCCTCTATACCTTATACTTCTTCAGTATCTCAAATGATATTATATGCAGAAAATAAATTTAATAAATATTTAATAAATTGAAAGCAGATATAAAGTTCTGAGGCCAGTTTTAAACTCAGGGTACTAAGAAGGCAGGCAGAACCCCATAAAAAACTAGAGATCATGTAAAGACTAGTCTAGTAACATTCTGCAGAATAGCAGGGGTAAGCAGTAAGTGCTAGGATAGACCAAGTCTCAGGAAGGGCCCAAGTGTATGCAGGTAGTGGGATGGTAAGTGACAGGGACCAAGCAAGGGGAAGAGATGGAGTAGAAGTGGGAAATGAGCCTAAAGTACTTTTCTTTAACTTATTTTCCTCTAACAGGTTATATTAAATTTTTTTTAAATTATAGCAAAGTTGAAGGAATTTTATAGTGAATATTTGTATACCCACCATGTCTAGATTCTACCACTAACATTTTTACTATAATTGCTACAACACTGTTTCCAAAATGTAGTCATGTGTCATGCAGTCAATTTAACGGGTTGTGAAAAGAATATGAAAAAAAATCAGAGTCCATTACACGTAGTAGCTCCCCCCTTTCCCAGCTGTACGTGTACGCATTGGCTCACAGAGCAGTTTCCATCGAGGTTCAAAGGCCAATGTCTTTTGTATTTTACAATTCTAAAGAATATGTGCTCATTTTCCTAACAAAAATCATTAAAATCAATAGTCTAAAATACGTGTATAATGTGGAGGGGAAATAAATAATTTAGATTCTGAGAGAGAAGTTGCTAATAGGAGAATCAAAAATATTTAGCAGCCTGTCAAAACTACAGGAATGGATTATGAGTAAAAGTTAAAGCAAGAAATACATACTTGGATGTCATCTCTATAGAAATGAAAGGTGAAGCAAAGAGAATACATGATATTTCTGGAACCAGAAAGGCAAGTACTGAATTTTGAGCATGTTCTTACATTAGCAGTGTTGGCAGAGGGAATTATGGTGAATACAAAAACACAGAAATGGTTAGGGTAACAGGAAAAAAATTTTTAAACAAGTTAGAAAATAGAGAGACCTATACAGTTTGAGTTATTACGAAGACTTTACCACAAAGGAGGGACTTGAGGTAGGAGAAGGAAAGGAGAATTTATTTTATATATATATAAAGTATATATGTTATATGCTTTTTATACATAAAATACAAATACATGCATACAAATACATATATGTATACAATAAACGTGTGTGTGTATAAATTAGGCCTAGAGATAGAAAAGCATACACTATGGAGCATGAGTGTGTATACACACACACACACACACACACACACACACACACACACACACGTTTTTAAGCATTCATGTTTGAGAGCACTTAAGGTGATGACCCTGTTTGGAAACAAATCATCTGTGTTGAGAATACTAAATCATCTGTGGGAGAGAAAACTAAACACAAAAAGCAGGATAAAAATTACACAGTAATTACAAAGTAATTCCCATTTTAAAGTTTTTTACTTTAAAACGTTTGATAGAGGATTGTTAAAATAGTACATTCTATTACAATGTTTACATTAACAATTAACAAATTTTTAGTCAGAAAATTTTCCAGGAAAACACCTACTGCAATAAAGTGAGGCATCCCTCATTCAAAAGTGAACTTCTATAGTAGACATATAGACAGCACTAGCTAGCTAAATAACTGTTTTATTTTCCCGAGTGGTCCTAACCACCACAGAAATAAATGGCAAAGCCATATACTAGGCTTCACACAGCAATAACTATTTAGAATGGCTTTATGAAAATTTCTTATGTTCACTATTCACATTTAATTCTGAAATACTGACAACTGTCAAAATATTTTCCAAAATAAAATAAATATTCAAGTTTTTAAAACTTTCTTTTATAAATTATTAATTGGATTTAAGACAGAAAAGAAGATAAAGAAAAACCAATGTGGCTAAAACAAAGATTCTGATCACTTTCTGATACAATAAGAATAGCTACCTCCAAAAGAAGAGGTCCCAGGGATTCCTTTTCTATCACTCCTTGACTGCTCGATGAGATGTCTGATTTCTGTACTTCATCATCAGTTGTTGATTTCTCTACAATAAAGAACGAAAAAGTCACACATCCTAAAAAGGCTTATTTCCATAATGGCAAGTTTAAGACGACTTGGATTCACCTAATTTCAGATTCAAATAACATGTGTTTATGATCTAGGCAAACTCTTATTTAATCTTAATAATACTTATTCTGTAAATGATAAAAATGGGTCATAAAGGTTAAGTAATATATCCCAAATAATATAACTAATAGGTGGTAGCAGGAAGATCTGAATTCTGACCTACCAAGTCTAGTGTTTCAACAGTAAGAAAAAATGGTACGAATGTATATACAGCCTTTTTTAAAAGTTTGCACCAGAAGTTTTCAAGAAATTAACAAATTATAAAAGAATGATTATTTCTTCCATTTCTTTTTTCTTTTCTGATTTGATCAACTGCCACTGAAGAGAGTGAAGATATGACTTTTCTTTTTTGTGAGTCTACATATCTAGTTAACCTTTCACATTCATGTCATGGTCTGACTGATAAAACTATAACCCCTAAGTGATTTGAAATTCTTTTGTGAAGTGCTATTGAAATCATCCATCCATCATCTTAAAGCATAATACTTAAATAAAAGTTTCTGTCAGACTAGTTAGTTCATCAAAAACCAAATATGGTATTACTGAACACATAGATGAATTTTTTCACGTTCATATATGAAATATTCCAAAAAAATACAGAAAATGACATAGCATTCGTTCACACAGCTACCATTCATTTTTCACAGATGTTAATGTTGTCTGCTTCAGGTCTTTCCTTTTTACATGAATGTATTATGCTGCAAATAGAGGTAAAGCTTAGCCACCATTCCTCCTCTGTCCCTTTTTAGAAGTAACCAGTATTCTGAGGTCAGCATAATAATTTCTAAGCGTGTTTTTATACCTACTATATGTGTATGACTTAATATATTGTTTTGTGGGTGTAAAGTGGTATCTCATTGTGATTCTGATTTTCATTTCTCTGATGGCTAGTGATACTGAGCACGTTTTTTTGTGTACTTATTGGTCATCTGTATATCTTCTCTGGAGCAATGTCTATTTGCCCATTTTTAATTGAGTTATTTATTTGTTTTGAATGTTTCATTTTATAGCACTTATTCCTGTTTCATGGATCATATCTTTCCTTTTGTCTCTGAAGGACTGTTCGGCTATCTTAAGTTTTCTTCTGCTTCCTGCATTGTCTGTGTTTCCTCTGAGTTCCCTTTTTTTGTTTGTTTGCTTAGTTTGTTCTCTTCTATATTACAGGTTTTTCATGAATATTTGGATTTTTATTCATATTAAAGAGTGAGGAACTAAAGTTCTGACTGGTAGCTGTGTGAAGAGCAGGAGCAAGGCAAGGAGCTGATTTTTTTCACTGGGAGATCATTCCCTACTGTGAGTGTTTATGTGTCTTTTCCTTTGGACTGCTTAATTTCCCCCAAAAGAATCCTCCCACCTTCAGCTTAGGGACTCTGAGCCAGGTTGTCAGGGTTCTGAGATCAACCGAGGGGAAGGGACCATGTGCCACTTGTTGGTCCTTCCCTTTGCAGGCTCAAAATATCAGTTTCTCCTATCTGCTAAATCAGTTGTCACCAACGAGCCATTATCCAGCTTCTAAAATCTTAAAATCATATCACTGTAATCATTTTAAACATATCTGTTTATAGTATTTTCACACTGCTTCTATTAATCTGAAGTTCTTTGGGGTCCAGTCTTGTTTGTTATTTGTGCTCCTACTCATTATAGATTATTCTCTTATATGTTATATAAATTTTTAGTATAAAATCACCCTCGGAAGCACTTTTTCTCTTGGAATCCCATGGGGCCAGGTGTGGGAGTGTTTCTCTAAAGTGCTTTGCTTTTGTTTCTGGTAGGCAACCCAGGAGCTTTGTAGTGTGGGGTCTCCAATAAATATGGGTAGTATAAATATAAAGGATAAAAAGATATCACGATTTTCCCAGAGCCCAAGCTTATTATTCAGATGGAGGGATTTTCCTAACACTGAGCTACTACCTTTCAACTCTATGGCAGAACCTCAGCTCTGACAAAAAACTTCTGTCTCCTGACTCTATGCCCTATACTGGGCCCCATAACCTCCCAAGGCAACCAGTTTCCAATCTAACATAATAAACCACTTTGTTGCAATGAGAAAGCTCTCAGACTTATTTTCTAAAATAAACAGCATCTAAATGAAAATGTTTCTTTAATAAAATTACAAAGTTCAAGGAAATTTCTTAATAATAAATAAAATCACATACTGTCAATGTCTCAATAACAAAGCACACGGCCATTTTTTTTTTTTTACCTTGTTCCATTCTCTTCATCAACTGTATTTGATCGACTGTCTTCTTCAAAATCTTGCATTTGTCTGGTTTTACACTCAAGCTGTCAATGTCGCTGATGTTTGCAGACAATAACTCAGCTAGCTCTTCTAAGTATTTATTTTCTTGCTCTCTGCGCCTCTTTTCAGTGCTGTCACACAAAGAAAATCCAGTTAGTGTGCGTTCCTACCACTATATTTCCTTCTCTGATCAAGCACTTAATGTTTACGCATTTAGAGAGATTCCTATTTTTATCCAGAGTATAAAATCAGATTTAGGAAACAATTTAAATTCACATCTAAAAAACAGATATTACAAAATACCAAAGCACAGAAAACAATTCTGGCTAAAATACATAAAGAGAATGACTGCTGTCACAGATGTATTTCCTCAATGATGTATGTACATTGACTATTTCAATGACCAATGAATGCTAGATATTAAAAGGAAGCAGACAGTACATATACTATTTGCATTTGGAATTATTTTATGCTCTAAATAATAACTCTTTGACATAGAAAATCTGAATTTTCAAATAATTTTGTAATAAGCAGAGTACACTACAGTTTAAATAAGTTATAAATAGAAATCTGATAAACCTGATTCTTATAATGATTAGACTATTTGATCCTCACCCAAAAGAAAAAAAGTATCCATCCAAAAAGTAAAATAAAAAGAATAACAAACCAATAATTAGGTATAAAGCTACAGAGAAGAATGTCTTTAGTATATAATTTTATTATTAAAAAATAACCAGAAAATATCATCTACTTATAAGTTCTCATAAATAGAATAAATAAAATCAAACTCAATTTATCTGAAAGCAAAATAATGAGAACATAGGGTAACAGTGTGAACAAGTAGCACTTTACATTTCCTCAAATATTGTTCATTTCTGTTTTCCATTCTTCACCCCTTAGCCAAGTTATCAGGCAACTTGCTTTATATAGCACATACAAAGACAATAAAAAATTGGTCACAAGTAGCTCTTTGTTTTAAAAGCAGCAATCAAAATCATTGGCTGTATGTAATAATGGTAGAAAAAAGATGAAAAGAGGGAAAGATCAGATGCTAAAAATCTCACAATTGGCAACATTAAAATACCATTTACTTTTCTTAATAAAAGATTACAAAAGTGATAGTATTTACATAACACAATAAGTTGAAAAGAACCAAGTCAACTAATCAAGTGTATTTACCTACATAAAACAAAATGCTACTAAATAGTGCACACACATTCCAAAACAAAACCAAATTTTAAACCTGTAACAATCACATGTCTTCACCTTTTAAATCTTTCATTATTAAGGAATTAGTCCAATTTTACCTAGTAAAACTCTTACAACTTCCACAGCAAGTACATGTAGCAAAATATTTTGACAAACTGCACACTAAGGCATTGAAAACTCGGCATGAAGAAAATGAGTAACACATTTCAATATACAGAAGGTTTTAGAGAACTCTAGCTCTGTGATGATAGTTTTGGAGCACATCTGCTTTTATGTTAGAGAAACTATTTGATATTAAACTTGTTTAGTAGATTCAGTCTAAAGTACGATCTGTTTAAATGTGTGGGTCTAAATTTCAGCATGACTCAACTGGATTCACGTGTCCAAAAAAAATCTGTTTTCAACATTAACTTCTCTGTAAAACTGAAGTGCCTGAAACCACTGCAGAGTCAAAGAAAAAGAAAAGTGATAGAATGGGCAGGATAAGCAGACAGAGAGGTGACAGAGGAAGGAAGAAGCTAAAAGTAATGAAACAGTGAAATGTCTAAAATGATTTAAAAATGAGACTAGGAAAATCACCATGAAATGAAGTAACTAATAAGAAAGGACAGAAAATGAGAACAGACATATTCTGAAGGAAAGGTGGAGATGACAAAAAAATCCTATGTTAATGGAAAAGAAGGCTTTCTTTATTACTCTGGGCCACCTACATTTCTCCTCTCACTAACCCACTTTATTTCCATTTATATTGCATACATGCTAATTAATGATACTGTAAGTTAACTTCTCATATATCTTTTTTTTCCTTCAACTTGCTAGGTTTTCAACAAATGCTCTTAACTTATTATGTGCCAGATAACCATGTACTGTGTCCTGGGGATCCAGGAGTAAATCAGACTTAGCCTCCAGTTAGTGGGAAAACAGAAAAGGAAACAGGCCAGTATTATACTATGGCAAGATTATAATACTATAGAAGTGTGTAGAGATGGCCCCTAGACCTAGAGAATGAGATGCCTAAACCTAGTGGCAAGGAGAGATTGGTTTCCCAAAAGAAAAAGACAAACAAACAAGGTCTTTCAAAAGTAAAAGTGAGACTGAAAATGTCAAGTTAAAGAACCTCTAACATGCTCAGTATGGCTCAACTATAGATGATAAGAAACAAAAGGGCAAGAGACAGGTCTTGGCTGAATCACAAGGGCTCTCATTCATGCCATGATGAAAATTATGATATATTGCTTAAAAGTACAAGTTCAGACTTACTCTGTCATTTACTAGCTATGTAACCCTGGACAAGCTATTTAACAACAATTTAACTTCCCTAAGCTTTAATTTCCTTTTAAAAAAAATAAGGGATAATGACATTAATTACCTCCTAGGGTTTTGTGAGGATTAAGAAAGATGATACATATAATAAAATGCTTGGCAGAATTCCTGGCACATACTATTAACTCAATAAATGTTATCTATTATCATCACTTTGATTATGATTATTTAATTTCTGGGCAAGGGGGAGCTGAGAAGTGTTTAAGAAGAATGAGTGGCATGACTAGATTTATAAGCTTCTTGAAGACAGAAAACATGCCTCACACTTCATTTATAACCTTATAACATCACACACATGGTGCTGGTTGAGGAGGCGGCATTTAATAAACACTTGTTGAGTTGAACGGGAAATGTTAAACAAGCATAAGGCACAGCTACCCACCATTTTAAGAACAGCATTTTAATCCTCATTCTCCCAGAACAGTTAAGGAATGGAGAGCTAACAGGAAGGAGATACAAGACATCTCGCTCCAATACACGACTATTAAGAAACTCTCTATCCAGGGCTCTTATACCCAGGGCAGCAACACCCTGAAGTCTAACATATGCTCTTTATGATCACTGAGTTCACAACCTATTTGAAGAGACAGTATATAACAACAAAATCAAAAGAAACATTATGAGGTGGTTTATGTATCAACTCAACTGTCTCAAAAATCAGAAATTTTTAGTTTACCATATCAAAAATATCACTTTTTAAACACTGAAGCCCATACTTATAAACCTGGAGAAGATAATGTTTTCAGACATTTTTAAAGCAAATATGCAAAGATAATCATCTTTAAGATGTCTGAGAAAATATATATATATAAATTTTGATATCTGTGATTATGTACACACAAAAAATCAAAGAGGATCTACAAATAAATCATTAAAACAAATAAAGTTTAGAACAATGGATGGATATGAGAGACTAATATTTCCAAATCATTAGCATTCCTATACATTAATAACTGCTAATTAGAAAAATGCAATAGACAAAATGATACCATTCCTAAAAGCAGTAAAAATTCTATGGTACCCTGGAATATATCTAAGGATGGGCTAGACATTCATGGGGAAAATTACAGACTGTTATTGAAGGACAGTGAAGACTTGAATAAATGAAAAGCCTTTATATTCATAAATATGAACATTACAATTTAGATTCTAGAAAATAAAAATGTCAATTCTCCCTAATTTCACCTATAAAAGTAAATGAAATTCTCATCAAAATCCCAGCGGGATTTTCTTCAGGGGAAACTAAAAAATGGATTCAAAAATTTGTATGAAAGAGTAACAAGCAAAGACCAAGGAAAACAATTTGAAAAATAACAAGAGTAAACTTGCCCTATCACCCCATATTAAGGAGCTAAGTCTTAAGAAAAAGTTCAGAACGAGATTCCTATCTATGCAGGAACCTGGTCTATTATAAAGGTAATGACAGCACAAAAGCAAGGAAAGGATAGGGTCATAACTACATGTTCTATATGGGCATTTATACTACACACGAAAAATTTAAATTTCAGATTAATTCAAACTCTAAATGTGTATGAGAAGAAAATACATAAAAATACATTTAAGGCCTTGAAGTAGAAGAAAAAATTTTTAAGCAAGACCCCAAAAAGCTTGACACATGAAAATCTAGGGTCCTGAAGTATGTCAAAAGATATCATAAATAGAGTTAAACAGATTGGGAGAAGTTATTTGTATCAAATATAAACAAAAAGAGAAATAACTAGAAAATTACAAATAACTCTTAAGAAAATAAAAGGAAAGGGACAGACAGTGCAGCAGGAATATGGGCAGAAGACACAATCAGGAAATTCACAGAAGAGGCAAACATAATGGCAATATAAAACAAAAATTATGATCAACTTATCTAGTTATCAAGAAGATGCACTTAAAACTATAACCCCACACTGGGAAAAAGTTAAAGTGAGAGAACAGTGGGTAAGGATGTGAGAAAAGGAATTCCCCATGCTTGTCATCTTGAAGAACAATGTGGTAATTACCTAGTTACATAAAAAATGTGCAAAGAGCCTAAAGAAACTCTTATGTATAAATAGGAGGTGTGTATAAGGATGTCTGCTGCAGGGCAAGCTATAAGAACAAAAATTTGTAACAAAAAGGTTGTTTATCTATAGGGAATGTCTATTCGTAGGGATATGGATTTTTCAAATGTAATACATTGGTGTAATACTATGTTAAAAGGAATTAGAACTGAATTTATGTATATTTATATTTCAAGAGCCATGCTGAAAAAAGTATACAGTAGAAAACTATATACAATATTATACAATATGTAAACTTAATAAATATTCGATATTGCTCACAGATACTGATATATAACCATTAAAAAGAATGGAGGAATTAATTGCATATAAATCAATTTATTCATTAATCATTTTCTACTTTTACTTAGATAAGACTTCAAATATAATAAAAATTAGTAAAATACTAACAATACAGCAAAATTTATCAATTATATGTGGTGGGTATACATAGTTTCCTAGTCTGTACTCTTCTAAAGGTTTTTAAAATTTTCCCAAATCAAAAATTCAATGTAAAAGACATTAGTTTTATTTACTTACTCTTAAGTTGTCCTTTAAGTAGGACTGACTTTATGTACAGGCATAAAGAACATTAACTTTGATAAAACAAATCTGGATTGTATCTTGATATTACCATTCCTCCTAGCATCTGTACAATCGCCTGTGATTATGAGTCCTTAGGTTAGTATCATCTTTCAACATGTTAACTGTCAGGGAAATAGTCCCTTTTCTTTCTCCAGCTTGGAGCCTTGGCACTTTCCTGTTAAAATCTTTTCTGAGTCTCCTTAGCAATAATTCTCTTTTAGCCTACTTAAGGTGATCATATTCCTTATAACATACAAATATCGAATTCTACAAATAATCGTTTTTAAAATCTTGATATCATAACAATATATTTCTAAGTTCTACTAAGTACCATAATGTTCTAAGATAGCCGTTAAAGATGTACAATGGATTTATTTATTCATTTGGCAAATATTTACTGTATCCTTACTATATATAAGCAACACGTTGTGCTAGGAACTAGGGATAAAATACTGAGTTAAGAACAGACAAGGTCCTTACATAATGGCAGGTTACTGTGTAGAGGTGAAGCCAGGGGCTCATAAAAAATCACACAAACTATCAAAATCCTGAAATTTTGGTTCAGAGCTATAAAAATACATGTGAGACAGATACATGAATGAGGGAGATTTGACATAATAGTTTTGGAAGAAAGCGAAGGCTCCCTCTAAGGAAGTAAAGACTAAACTGCCATTTGTAGGATGTGTAAATGTTGGCTACAGGGAATCTAGAGGGAGCAAGCTGGACTGAGGGAGCAGCATGTATTTGGGCCCTGGGGAAGGAAGAGAATGTGGTGAGTATGAGGGACTCAACAAAGGCCAGTAAACTTGGAGTGGATGAAACAAAAGCTCAAAACGGCAATGAAAATGATAAAGCAGCTCTGCCAGAAATAGACTAAGAAAAGAGTGTTCCTACCTTGATGCCAGTGTGTCACATGGCGATCCTTTTCTCTTATGTGAGTCTGGGTTAGCAGGGTCGGATGAACTGTCTCCGAGGCCACTCATGTTGAAAAACTTCACACCTAAAAAGAAAAGACAACGATAAGAAATCAACCCTGATGAACTTGCCAACCAAAAGGGAAGAGGAAGCTCCGTATGTTAGGAAAGATCCAAACACTATAGTCTCTCAAAGAATAGATAATTACAGCCAACATAAAAGAACCTATCCACATCTCTGCAAAAACATAAGTCCTCAGCTATTTAATGTTTCTATACTTTCTTTTCTGTGTCTGTAAAATAAAATTAATATCCTTTATGAAAACATAGAGATTAGGATGAAAATATTTTTAAAATAATGATACTGAGATTTTTTTTAAAAACCATTTTCACATGTAAATGTAAAAACTGAATATAATTGGAAGCCAGATAAATTGTTTTTATATTTATTTATTTTAGACTCTAGTTTGAAAAGGATTTAAAACAATATCTACTCCTAAAGTTTGGATTTTATATTAATAGGAAAATAAATAACATATACATGATCAAAGTTAAAGCAATGGACTAGATGTGGTACTTATCAACTATGAATTTCTATACTCCTAACCTTGTGTTTATGTAGTTAAGTGACAAAGATCAAATGTTTAGTTATGTTAGGATCTTGGTACAGATGCCAGAGAACACAAAGTCATTTCTCCTAGCATGCCAGCCAGGTCTCTCTCACACATGTTGTGCCAGTTAGTGACTGCACTGAAAGATCCCCTCTGATCTGTCCCTATCAACCACTATTCTCTGTAGGATCCTTAATGAAACTCAAAATCCTATCCCCGGCCTTATAGCCATTACTACCTTTTGGATTTTATTAAGGCCAAACGACATACCTCTTCATTCTCTTTCACTCCATCTATCCTTGTTAAATGGGAAAAACCTTTAACTTTTTCTTAAATTCCAAAATTATCAAACTATGGCACCACATGTTAGCAGCCACACTGGTCAAGTTTATTATAAAGAATGCTGAGATCCATAAGAATCTTTCACATGGCTTTAGTTAATATGTCTGAATAAATTCTTTTTCTCTAGTCCTAAAATTTTGTCTCTAACCCTTTCTTAATACCAAAGACTGTCATGTCCCCTTTTCAGTGTACAAATAATACCTAAAATTCTAATCATAAATTTATTACTTCATGTACTCAAAAAGGCACATTTCTGACTTCATATTAGAAATGCAATTCATGAAATTTTCCAACTCCTAGGACTGCAATCTTGTAATTATTTTTTACTTGCTCTTTAATACCTCATTTTTAATTGGTATCTATGTCCTGTCAATTTTCCTTAACAAGAGATCTTAGATTGTCCCCTCCTTCATTCTCAAATACAGTGATGACCCTAGTTTAAAACCAAATAGCTCAGTCCAGATGAATGTAGATCCTTTTATCTTGTTTCTCAATTCCAGTCACTCGTACTTCTAATCTGTCCTATAAACAGCAGCAAAACCATTCCTGCTCAAATGTCATTTTCGAAATGTCACTTCCTTGACAAGGAACCTACTGGATCTCCCTACCACAGCACAGTGGTCAAATGCATGGGCTTTCGGGTCAGAAAGTTCTTGTTTAAGTTCTGGCTTAAATACTACCTACCTATTCTTGGGCAAAGCACATAATGTCCTTAAACCTAATTCCTCATCTGTGACATAGGGATGGATAATAACTATACTTACCTAGCTTTAGATTTATTGTGAGGGCTGAATGAAATCGTGCATATAAAGAGCACATTGCAAATTCCTGGAGAGTGTTGGCTACTGTTACTATCTCTCCTTTAGACAGAACTCCATGAGGGGTAGTGTTCATTCAGTAAATAACTTGTCCCACTTCATTGACAAATATAATGAACATTTTTTATTTCTTCATTCATTAGGGCTCAATATATGCTGTTATTATTATTTTACTGGATTGCTTGGAGTAGCATTTGAAACTGTTTCCCTCTGAAACACCATTATTCATTGTCTTCTGTGAGCCCGCATTTCCTTCATTTACTTAGCTAACAAATCAAGCATCTATCATGCATCAGGCAGTGTGCTAGGAGCTGAGCAGATGGTAAACAGCAAAACAGGGGTTCCTGCCCTCATTGAGTGGGAACATAAACAAACAAAACACACAAAAAATATATAATTTTAAATTGTGACCAAAATTATAAAGGAAAAGAAAAGGCTTCATAAACAAAAACAACAGAGGAGACCTAATTTTAATTAGGGGCTTAACTGAGGCTTCTCTGAAGAAGTGATGTTTATGCCATGAATTCTCAGCACCTGTTGACTTGTGTGTGTGTGAGCGCGCGCAGGTGTGGGGAGGTAGAACCCCCCCCCCCGCCCATGGTTCTAATGTCTGAGGCCTCTTTTAGCACATACCATCCACACATTATTTCGCAGTTATATTGCTCACTCAGCATGATTAAAAATATATATATATCTGTGTGGATTACCCCCAAATCTCCAGCCCAAAACTCCTGGGTCTCAGACCCTCAATCCAACTCCTCACCAGATATCTCCATCTGGAAGTCACACTGGTACCTCAAATTCAGCTTTCCAAAATGAGCTTAACATCTCCCTTCATGTATTTTTTCTCTCAGTTGGTACACTGGCATTTTCCCTAATACCCCACATGTAGGCAAATACCAAAACTTGCCTATTTTTACTTCCTACATATTTCTAAAATCCACCCCTTCCTCACATTTTCTCATCGGCTCCTGCTGGACTCCTAAAATAGCTCCCCAGACGGTCTCCCTGAGCACCTGATGATCATATGAACCTCTTGCCTAAAACCCTTCACTAAATCCTCATTGCCCTTTATCATCTCAGTAATTTGGTATGTAAGTTGCCAACTGTTAAATGGAAGATTTTAAAAATAAAATCTTTGGTAATATCCCATGTTCACAGCAAAGGACAACATTCAACCTCCTTAACATAATATATAAAACTTGTATCAGCTCTCATCCACTGTGTCTACCAAACACCCATCCGATCAAGTGTTTATAGATTATATATGTTATGTATTATATATTACATATGATCTATATAGAAACAGACTTTACGTTGTATACTACATATAATTGCTTTGTACACACATATAGATTATATATGTTAATTTTAGTTTCAACCTTAAGGGAAGGTTTTAAAAATAAAATCTTTGGTAATAGCCCATGTTTTCAGCAAAGGCAAACATTAGTAAGAAAACTTAAAATTGATCTCAATGTGGGTAGCTCAACTTAACTTAGCAACAAATATAAATTGACCTCCTACTACATGGCAGCTTCCATTTTAGGTACTAGGGATTCAGTTGTGAATAAATTTATAAAATCACTGTCTTCATAGAGCTTCATTCTATTGTGAGGGAGAAAGACAATAAATAAAAATTAAAAAGTAAATTAAAGAGTTAATTAGAAGGTTGTCAGTGCTTTGGAGAAAAACGAGGCAACAATTTTAAGAGGGCAGCAATTTTAAGTAGGTAGTTTGGAAAGGCCTTGCTGAGAAGGTGAGACACCAGTAAAGACTTGAAGGAGGTGAAGGATTGCAAAGGGTATCTGCAGGAAGAGTGCTTCAGGCAGGGGAAAAGGGAAGGGCAGAAGACCTTAAGGCTGAGGGATAACTACGCTTTTGGAGAATCATGAAAGAGATCAGTGTGGCTAGAATAAGAGAGTCAAGGAGTAGGAGATGAGGTCTGAGAGGTAATGGGAGGCTGGCTACATTATATAAGGCCTTAAAAACCATTTCAAGGACTGAAGCTTTACTGAGTAAATTATGCAATCAGGAAAGAGTTAACAACACAGGAATGACAAGTTCTGATTTTTGTTCTAAGACTTCCTCCATGAAGGATAAGTACAATCTTTATCACCTCAGAGTATGGTATCTATCTAAGTTTCCAACTGCTAAATGGACATTTCTATTTGAAATCCCACTGTCACCTCAAACTCAGCATGTATAAAACATGATGAACTCTGAAGTTTCATATATCTATTAGTGAACAAATGAGATGAGCTGCCTTATGGATTAATGTCATCATAAAAAAAAAATCTGTTAAACCTCTTATTGAGAGAGAAGGACCTATATTAGGAAAATAATTACAATTTAAAGTGGACGACCTCAATGCAAAGGCCAGTATTCCAGACTCGGCAACAACAATTACGACAACAGAAAGAGGTTGAAAGACCCAAAGTGGTTTTGTTAGCATCCATTGTGAAACCCAAACACAGAATAAGCATAATCAGCTAAGTAATATATTACTGTAATTAATAAGACTGTTTGTTACCTTCTCTTCCAATAGAGATCCACAGATGCATAAATGAGGCTAACCAAATATCACATAAGAAGCCACTTAATTTTTTTCATGTAGAAATGCAATGTAAATATTTAAAAATTTATCAATACAAAAAGGAAATTATGCCATAAATTTATAATAATGAACAAGCATCAACTCTAAACTTTGCAACAAAAGTAGAAATAAAAGAGAAGAAAATGATGAACATGGAAGAAAATGAAAGAAGACTTTAGAGTTTCCTAAAATCCAAAAGAAAAGAGTTTTAGCTAACTTATATTATACTTCATGCTCAGGAGCCACTTCTTGTTTCCTTAGGTGCCCACCTTCTCTGCCTCCAAAGATGTTAGGTTATACCCATCTGAGAATTTACCCATCTGGAATTTACTGGCCTTAAAATACTCCTGGGCATGTATTTCTTAATAAATGTGATATAAATTATAATTCTCTTATTTCTCTCCCCTGCTAGATCGTTAACTCAAAGCCAGTTACTAGACCTTTTTACTGTTTATTCAGTATCTAACATCATGCCTAAAAAATAAAGAAGCTAAAATGGGTGATAAATCAGAGAGATTAAACATTTAAATTTTTTAAAGGATATTTAAGGTGTGTGTGTGTGTGTGTTTTTTTTTTAATGGTTAAATCTTCTCTGGAATCTTTCATAATGCTTTGGAATTCTTTCCTATAATTGAGAAATTGAGCTTTCTTGAAATCCTGTTTCTCTGTTTTAATGGAGGAAAAAAATGACCTTTCTGGTCTAGAAATTGGAGAATACCACTTCTAATTTGAAAAGGTAAATTTCCAGTATTTCAGAGAAACCGCCTACACAAAGATATATTATAGGTATACAACTGTAAACATAAGTAATACAATCTCACAGACTAGATAACTTCGAGCAACAAATAAATCTGGATTTAAAACAAGATTCTCCATACTGTGCTACTCTTAGGCTACTGGCAGAAGATAGACATCTGCTAAATTTATCTGGGATTCTGAGGCTTCGGAATTGTCAGACAATTCGACAGCAGCCGGGCAGGCTGGCCTACCAAAATAAGAACCAATAGTAAGAAGTTAGGAGAGAATCATCAACAATTTACTGATGATACGATTCTGGTATGAACTGCTTTCTATTTACAAAACAATAAACAGTGGAATGTAAAACCTCTGATGAGTGAAAACTATTATAGCTGTTATATTTGTGGGATGGCTTTATATTTGACAGTCATCTTACTTAAATAAGGTTCATTTAAAAAGTTGGTTTCAGGAAACCAATTTGCATATCGCCTTTTAAAATGAGGTAAGGTTTCTAAGTAAAAGTACCCTGTTGATTTAAAAAGACTTGCTAAATTATACCCAATCTCATGCAATCTCTAGAGAGCAGTTTTAGGAACTAGAAACCACATCTATCTCTGTTCAAATGGGCCAGACTAAACCAAATAGGTGCAGCTGAAGAAATAGGTCAGGGCTTTGTATTTCAGTTGAGTTATACATTTCTACATAAGAAATCTGTCACTCATCTCTGGGATTTAGCTGGGAACTGCACAACCTGAAAAATCAGTTAACAGTTAATAAATAACTCTAATAATATACTTTAAAGTGTTTAGTAAACAATTTGCATAGAGGAGCATAGATGTGATGAGAGCCAAACCTCCCCAAGTTGATAGCTAGCTGCATGAAAAGTATCACAGAGTAAAAATCATGACAAACAAAGAGCTCCTGCAGTGGGTAACTGCCATAAAGAAATGTTTCTCAAACTGAAGTCCTCAACCACCTACAGCACTCTGAAAGAAGTTTTCAATTTGTCTTTTTCATTTCAATGACAACCAAAATCTTTCTCATGTGAAAAGAAAGAATGGGACTTTAGGATTTTTATTACCCTTTTTCTGGTTAAATAAATTTCCATTGTTTGGATATACCACATTTTGTTTATCTATTCATTAACTGTCATTTAGTTTTTTTTCCATTTGGGGGGTATTTATGAATAATGATGCTGAGAACTTTATATATAAATTTTTGAGTGAACATGCTTTCAATGTTCTTAAATGTATACCTAGGGGTGGAACTACTCAGTCATATTATGACTCTAACTTTCTGAGGAACTGACACACTGTCTTCCACAGTGTCTGTAACCATCTTAATTTTTCACCAGCAATGTACAAGCATTCCAGTTTCTCCACATCCCCACCAAAAACTATTTTGTTTTGCAAATTTATTTTCACAATAGCTACCTTTGTGGGTATAAAATGGTATCTCATTATGGTTTTGATTTACATTTCCCTAATCACTAATGACACTGAGTATCTTTTCACGTGCTTATTGGCCATTTGTGTATCCTTCTCGGAGAACTGTCTATTCAGGTGCTTTGTTTATTATTTTTTTAATTGGGTTTTTGTCTTATAGTTGTTAAGTCCTCCTAAGAATTCTTTATATTTGGGTACTAGATTCCGATTAGATACACAATTTGCTAACATTTTCTCCCATCTTGTGTTTTCACTCTTCAAAGTGTTTTTGATAAACAAAAGTTTCTAATTTTGATGAAGTCCAACGTTTTCTTCTTTCTTTAATCAGTACAATGCCTGAGCTTCCTTAATGATAGCTTCTATTGCTTTGCTATTTTTCCTGTATATAGGTCATACCTTTTGTTTCTTTGCCTACCTACTAATTTTTGTTAAGAACAACAACAACAACAACAACAACATTTTCAAGCTAATAATGACTGAACAAGGATTTCCTTAAACATCTGGAAACAAAAATTCTCTCTGACCCCACAGAACAATGGACCAAACTCAGACAGTGGCTATCCCTAGCCTAGAGAGGAGCCTCTGCACCATAAGTCTCTGCCAATATCTTAACCATTACATCCAGGAATAGAAAGCAAAGGCAAATAAACAGGTTTAAAGCAACGAATTCTTTAAAAAATAAAGACAACATTTTATCTTATTTAATCAATTCTATAAAATATCAAATATTTGTTAAAGTATTTTTTGTAAAAGAAAATCCCATGCAGTCTTTTAAACTTCTTATGCAAATAAAGACATTATGAAGGACTTGGTAACTTCTAGACCAATACTCTTTGAAACAATGTATTTAACAAATTTATGTTTACTACTGAAAGTTTATTCTACAGATGGAGATATGCTTTTTTTCTTTGCACTATTTTTTTTTAAATGGAAAGAATAAGTTTGGAAAAGTGTAAGTTTTTTCTATTAATAAATATGTATGAAGAAGAGGAAAATCGAATTAGTTTTAAAACTCAACATTTTAAATTCCTCACATTAACTATTTAAAATAGAATTTTTAGCACAAATCCATTTTCTTTTATTCTTTTCTTTTATTTACTTTCTTAATAAAATATAATTTTTAAAGATAAAACATAAACCTATATGCATTCACCTTGCTAAAATACTCTTATTGGTATGAATTTGTTAATGAGGAAAAATAGCATATAAAACACATATTTGTAACAGCTATCTTCTTAAACAATTTGGCAAAAATACTCTCAACATTTCCTTGTAAATCTATGAAACTCATTAGATGATTCCAGTTACCTAATGACGTTGGGTAATTAGAGATGTACTGGACATGTCATCCAAAAATCAGTTCTACATTGTTCTAACTTGCAAAAAAGATGTTGGAATTTCTTTAAAAAACAAAAACGAAAAGATTAAAATCAAACTTCCTGACTACAGCTGTCTAACTGTGCAAAAAACAAGTATTTAATATATACTTGCGTGTGCACAGAAGAACAATTTATAATAGTCTAGCAAGCAGGTAAACAACCTTAAAAAAAGAAAACGATCACAGGCACAAAATTAAGTGATAAAAATTTCAATGTGTGTCTTGTTCTACCAACTCCACCCTCTTTCACAGAGTCAGATGCTAATGAGCAGAAAAACAGCTGGAAGCTGGGACCGGATAGAATGATTATCAGCATTAGACATAAGTAATCCACAGACGATTATCAAAGACCAAATAATCACACTTATTACATTAAATTACTCCAATAGCTAAATAATTAAGCCCCTGATCAGAGTTGTTTAATTTCCTTGAAATATTTCAGAAACTCATTTAATAATACAATATGGTTTAAATGTACACATATAAGCCAATAAAAAAATATAGAGAAATTTAATCTCTGATGTTATAAGGTAGCAGAAGTGCCAAAGTAATAGAGCAGCATGCATCAAAATAATTTGACAAAACAACAGAATTATATTTTGAGGGCACTAGAAAATTATCAAGTCAGGTAAACCTCCATTTAATTTCACGGTCATCACCCCAACTGAAGAGGACAGGGCATGAATAAAATTATAATATAAATCTCCACATAATCTCTAGTGCCCAAATTTATAGAAAGAGTATGCGTTTTTAAAAGCCCAGCTTAAAACTTAAGCCAACTCATTTGATTCATTTATATTTGGCAAAAACATTATTGATACACATTGAAAAATGAAAAAAAAATTACCCAAGCATTTCAGGTAAATAGCTGGTTAAATAGCATTAACATCTTCTCAATGATGATACCAACTTATCTAGTTATAACCCTTAAATGCCCAACTAAAGACTAACTTTGAACAAATTTCACTTCCAGTATTCTCAAAGGAATAACAAGTATGAAAATAATGCTTAGAAATTAAACAAGAGGCTAAGATTTACAAAATTTCAAAATACAAGGGACACCAGCAACTGTTACCTAGTACAGCACTTCTCAAACTTTTTGACTATAAGCCACTTAAAATACACAGAATGCCTATTTTGCCTGTTCCCACTTTTATGGTATAGTCAGTAGTAGCAAAGAATTTGAGAGGAACAAACTAATAAAAAGGTTCACAAAAAATGTAAGCTCATTTATATGCACTTAATTAAAGGAAAAGACAATATAATAATATACATACTTGACTGTTTGTGTTTTATATGTATTAAATCATTTATACCTCAAAACTGTCCTATGAAGTGTATTTTATTATTACCTCCACTTCACAGAATCTCTGAGTTCAACAGTTTTATCTGACTAATAAACTATGGTCTGATGATGATGACAATGATGATGGCTAACACTTTTATAGGATTTGCTATGTGTCAACCACTGTTCTAAGCATCTACCTTATATTATTTATCCATAAACCTTACTAATTCATTCACTCATAAAATATGAAATAAGCAGTATTATAATCCATTTTAAAGATGAGGAAACTGAGGCATAGGTTATTTAATTTACCCAACATCTTAACTGGCAGAAGTAAAAATCATTCTTAGGTAATTTGGTTCCAGAATCTGGCTATGCTTTAACTTATACGAGTAACTTACAGTTACATAACTAATAAGCAGAAAAGCTAACTCCAGATTCCGATTTTTGCTTCTGCCCTACACTAAAATGCTTCTTCATTAGTGGTCTTACCAGAAAGGCTGACATTAAACTATACCACATCAAAAAATCTTGGGTGGTATAACATAAAGGTTCTCAAACATATGAACAGAGAATCTTTTCAATTCTTGGTTCAAACATAATATAGAAATAAATAAAATTGATCACATATATATAATCCTGACTTATCTTCCATGGTCATTATACTAAAAAAACAATTATTTCCTATAAGATGTAAATCAACTTTAAAATGTAAATGTGCTACTCCTTCAAAATCAAAAGTTCTACCATTACAAACCCTAATTTTTGTCCAAAAATTTGTAAATCTTAGATTATAAACTTCTATGTATACATATGCACACACATAGAAAATTCATTTCAATAACATCTAACTCATTTTTAGGACTCTACCTTCTGGAATTTTGGGTTCCTATTATGCTTTAACAAACTTTCTTTTGAAAAATATCTTTTTAGGCTTTGTTCTCGAGACAGGTCCTCTGTAACAAATCCATGAATTTCTAAAGTTGCACGTCATAGTCTCTTTAGAAAGGAACGTAGATAAAAACAGACAAGCTCAAAACAAGTGCCATGTACAAAAGAGCTGGCCTGTATTCTTCCAAAATGTAGATATCATGGAAGACAAAGAAAAGCTGGAAAACTATTCCAAATTAAAGTAATCAAAGAGATGTGACAACTATGCAATGTGTGATTCTGGATCAGACAACTGATAAAATTTTGATATCAGCTATACATTAGATAATAATAATGAAAATGTTAAGTTTCCTGAACGTGGTTATTATGCTGTGGTTAAGCAGGAGACACATAATTAATATTTAGTAGTGAAGAGATCATAAGTGTCTACAATTTACTCTCAAATGATTCATCATCATCATCATCATCATCATAATGGTGGTGGAAGAGGAGGCGCAGAAGTAGTAGTAGTAAATATAGAGAGAGATAAAGCAAATGGAACAAAATGCTTACAATTGGTGAAACTGGGCAGTGGGCACAGAGGTGTTCAGTCTACCAATCTTGCAACTATTTGGCAGTTTAAAACTATTTTTAATAAATATTAAGGAGAAACTGAAAAGATATTTTCGTTGTGATATGAAGAAAATATGACTTTCTCAGTCATTCACTGAACAGTGAGTTAAAGAACAAGACACCTAAGCCAGAGTTTAATCAATAGCTTATTCTATTTTCTCTCCCTTTCTCTCATTCACAAAGTGAAGCCACTGTCATTCCCTTACTGAAGCCTACATATTAACTTCATTGTGCATTAAAGCTGTTTATAAAGTGTAATCTAAAACTTTTCTATCATTTTCAATTAGGAATGTCAGCACATGTTTTATGATAATCGTAAAGCTTCTCAGATCAAACACAGCTTTCTATAAAAATACGAGTCAACAGATAATCATTTTCTCTTCATACTTTTGTAGAGACAAAGCTCTTTGAAACCAGAGCTATAATTCCTACCTGGGAGACTTCTTTGTTCATAATGAGTCCTCAAAACAGATAGGGTCAAGTCAGTGCTGGGGGGGAGGGGTGGGGGCAGCTTCCAGGGGAATGGGGCAGAGGTGTTCTCCAGAGATGGCTCTGATCTCTCCACTCTCACTTAACTGAAAGCCAATTATGCAAACAACTATAACAAAGGAGAAGAAAAAAATAAAAGAGGAAGGGAGGTGAGATTGTCATTTATTGTCTAAGAAATGATCAAGGTCAGAAATGCTCTAGGTAAAGAAAGAAAATATAACTTTTAAGGCCAAACGGAAAAATGTTTACAAAGACAATGATAAAGATCTGATTTTACAGCTGAAGTCCATTCAGGTGATTAAATATGTATTCCTATTTAAGACTGCCACTTAGTCTTCTGAAAGATCCCTTTATATGTCTTCTAAGTTTTTTTTCTGGCTGCATTTGTACATTTATCTTTTTTCTACTTATAAACACTGACGTCATGTTTACAGTTTGCATTTAATTTTTTCCTTTGATTTCTATAATCCTCCTCACTATGTATGAAAGTTACTATAATATTTTACTTCAAATTTTTTAATGAAAACATTTTTATATTCATAATACTTGAAAAGGCTTGAGCTCTGGTTCCAGTAATGATAGACTCTCCTGTATTGGACTAACTCGTCCACAGATAACAATTATTAACTCTGGACAAAATAGAAAAAATAACTGTTGGAAGACATTGAAAAATTACCAAAAGCCAGCAGAAATGTAGGGTATATGATCACTGGGGGGGGGGGGGGGGAGGGGGGAAGAACCGTGCTGAATGAGATTTAGACTTATAATTTATAAAACTTATCTCCTAAGTGTACTCTTCCCTGTATACCACCTGTGTAGTGGGAGGCTAGCCTAAAGGAGAAGAGCACAGTCTCGTTGATTGGGTTGAGGCATTTGAATGTACTTTAGAGCTGACAGACAGCTAGATAATACGAGGGGGAAATCATGATAAGAAGGGCGGTACAGTAAGGGAGAAAATATAGAGACCCAGACAGGAGGAGGAATATGGAGCAAGACGAAAAAGAGCAGGGCTGATGATCTGATGTTTGACTGTTATTACAAAATCAGTAAGCTTATTATTCCTAAAATGTATCTCTGCAGTAATTATCATATAATTATCTGTGCTATTCAGAGTTCACTTTTTAAAAAGTCTTTCCTCACTACCTCTCCCCTAGGAATCCAGAGACAGTCATCTGATATGGATGGTGTAAACTCCTCAGGGACCCCCACGGCTACTGGGCCTGCCTGGAGGCTTCCCATTATGGTCCCATTTTCCCCTCAAGGGTAAGGCCTTTCTGTCTTCATTATCTGCTTCCAAAGCTAGATTCTGGCACAAGTGTAGGCTAATGCAGCACCCGATTCCTTTAATTTATTAATTTATTCAATTTAATTTATTCAATTTAATTTCTTAAATTCAATCTGATTTAAGATGAAGAAGCAAGGTGATAGAAGAGCACCTCCTATAATGCACCTAACACAGGAAGGGTAAAAAGGAAATCTATAAAACACTCTTTGTTTTTTTGGATTAGGCAGATGTACAGGGCTAGAATCCACATATATATTGAGAAATAGACAAATACATATCTATGGATCCAGAATTAACAACAGTAAATTTTTAATATATTTTCTTTTTTAAGAAATAAGGCATTACCAATAACTCAAAGGTCCCTGCACCCATACATCATCCACTCTGTTCACTGCCCCTCCCTTTGAGAGAAACCACCATCATCATGAATTAGGACATATGCTTATGGTCAATTTTTTATATCATATATACATCAATAAACAACATATGCTGATATTTAATGTTTTAAAATATACATGTTTAAATTGTGTAGTACACATATTCTGCATTTGCTGATTTCATACATTGTTTAAGAGTTCTAACCTTGCTGAGGGTGTGTGTATATATGTGTGTTTTGTTCACATGTACATGTCAATATGCCGTATCTTAAGCCATTCTTGTATTTGAGTTGCCTGTAAAGTTTCATTATTACAAATAATGCCTCAATGAGTATTCTTGCATATAGCTTCTAGTTCATAGTTCATATGCAGTGCAAGAATTTCTAATAGTAATATTCAGAAGTGGAATTTATCAGTTGTAGTATTTGTGTATCTTCCACTTTACTCGGCATTTATCAAGTTGCCTGCCAAAATGGTTGTTTCATACGCCCACTAAGCAGTGTGTGAGAAAACCATTTTCTCTGTATTCTTTCCAACACTTGATATAATCAAACCTTTTTTAAAAAAACCTGTCTAATGGATGACAATGGGATCTTGTTTCAATTTGCATTTTCCTTATTATTATGGAGAATGAGCAACTTAGTTGGCTAAGATCTACCACTTATTTCTTATTTGTTCAACACCTGTATACACATAAAGTAGTTTTGAAATTGTTAACCTGTACCCCAATAAGAAACAAATCTACCAACTAGACTATAAGCATTTATGTATAGTTCTTTCGCCTTTACATTTTTCTTCTTGGGTTTATCAGATTCTTCACAGAAAATTCTTCCTGTTTTCTGCATGGAAGAGAAAGGTCTCAGTTCCGGAATACAATAACAGAGAAGACAGCAGGGGCTCTCAACATTCAAAACCCCGAGGCTCATTTAATATCCCTCCACCTCTGATGTGCCTGATGTCCCTTAGTCCCGCAGTCCTGTTTTAACCTGGAAAATATACTTCAAGTCTCTCAACCAAGATGGGAGCAGTGTTAGCACAGTGACAGAGTAAAGAGATGCAGGCGCCTGTTTCTTAAATAGCTTTTAAGCAATCCTTATTTTAGTTCCCTGCCCGTCTTCACCTCCACTTTCACAGTTACATAATACTACCACTGTTAAAGTCCTTTGAAGATTCATTCACAAGTACAAATTCAACTGATCCTCAGCCTTCCCCACTTAAAACTGGGCTTTCCTAGTCTACATCTCTGGATTTATGATTTAAAAAGCAAAAACGAAACAAAACCCCAACCCAAGCATTGTTGACTTTTTTTGTTGTAGTTTAAAGGAGGGAATATTAAATGAGTGTTTAACTACCACCTTTCCCCGTAATTAAATACTGTTATCATTTGTAACATTTTGTTTATTTTTGATCTGTTATTTTGTAATCTTTTTAAAGTTTTGCTTCATGTATGTTATTAACGTCTTATCTTTTTGAGAATTTAAAAATCTATCATCCTGACATTCTCAAGAAACAATTATTAATTAAAACTACTCAACAACATAAAGAACCATAGGCAGTTGGCCTATGCAACAGTTAACCGTGAAAGTTTAGGAGAATGACCAGCTTTGGAACAATGCCTTTCATACCCAAGCTGACAACGATGGATTCTGACTTTGGGAAAGGAGGAGGAAAAAAATCCATCTTTTGTCAGCAACTGTCACTTTATGAGATGAGTGCCAAAAGAAGCTGTGGTCTAATGTTCTCTTTGCTGTAAGGAAGTAAAAGAAACTCAAACCTCTAAGGACAATACATTAACTGTGAAGTGTGATGAAAATAACTTTGTTACTTATAACACTTAAAATTACAGTGTTTATATGTGACTTTAATAAATTAGTACAGATGCAAGGTTATCTTTCCTATAAAGTGACACTAACTTTAAATCTTTATGATATACTTTTTGATGAGGAAAGAGATGTTAACCAAAATTCCCAGTGTGTTGGGAATAATAGCTTAAGTCAGCTATGCAGCCTTCTAGTAGTGGGTAATCACAAATAACCATTAAGATTTTCATAAAAGAATGAGAATGATGTTACCAACTTTCCTGTTAGTGAGGACACCGGAGTCATGCTCTCCAAATCAAAGACAAAAATGATTTAAATAAAACTTGAAATCAAGACACCCACATTAACATTAAAATATAATTTAAAAATATGTATATTTATAAAAAATATGTAGGTTATTTCACTTCTCCTTAGTATGTAGTTGTTATTAACACTGTCTGTGAACACATGTGCACACGTGCAACAAAAGATATGAAGAAAAATGTTCGTGCTAGCAATGTTTATAAAAGCAAACAATAGGAACAATCCAAATGCCCATCAATTATAGAATGGATCAGAACTCAAGTATATTGACACAATAAAACCTCACACCAGTGAAATAAATTAACTGGGCTTTAGCTATCTACATCTGCCTACAGGCAACCACAATCCCTTCCTTCAACTGAGGTAGTGCAGCATTACGATTAAAAGTATGGATTCTGGAGCCCAACGCCACCACTACTAACTTTCTGACCATCTCTCCATGCCTTGGTTTCCTCGTCTACAAAAAGCAGGATAATACCTGTACTTACTCCAGAGTTGTTAGGAGAGTAAACATTTAATATTTTATAGTTATTTAAAACTGCTTGGCACATGGTAAACACTGTAAAGTGTTTGATTAATAAATAGACCACAGCCAACTAGTTTGATATCTCTTCTACTTGTCAGCCACCTTTCTAATAAAGGATGGCATCCATCATGTTTTCCCTCAATTTTTGCCAGACTTGTGTACTATGCATTTCTTTAATTATTTGTTTTGGTAATACATATTCAGGAAATTTACTTACCTTCACGTGGCTTTTTATTTTTATTGTTTATTTTTTACATCTACAGCACCTGGTCTTCCTAGGTGATCTCCCATCCAAGTACTAACCAGGCCCAACCCTGCTTAGTTTCCAAGATCAGACGGGATCGGGCTTGTTCAGGTTAGCATGGCCAAAGACTTCATGTGGCTTTTTGTTTTTAATTTTTCTTCTGTTTCTAGGAAGATACTGATGCTTAAATTTTAAATTTTAAAGATAAATTACAAGTTTAAAAAGTATAGTAAGAAGCCAATCCAGAGTACTTCGTTATATCAGTTTCTATTTTTTGCCTCCCTTTAAAAAAGACAGATTATAACCTTAAAACCAAAATTGTGTGTTTAATTGCCTACATATCAACTGCTAAATCTAAAATATTAATGACTCTACATCCACAATTACATTTACATTAAAAAGATAAACACAATGCTACTAGTTCTAGATGTAGTATAAACACATCTATTTTGGAGACAAGTTATCCTCAAAAGAATGCTCCTACTATTTTTATGCTCTATTTTAAACTCCACACCTGCAAGCATCTGCCTGTTTATTAAGGAGTTCCAAACTAATCTCCTGTATTTTCCTTTTCCTTGACTCTTCCCTATGCAAAAAAAAAAAAAAAAAAAAAATTTCACACCCAGCCAATTACTACTAACCCAGATATTATACTTTAAATCTTTTCCCCTCTTACACCCTATTCTGTCAATCACCAACCTCCATCTAGTCTATTTAAAAAATAAATCATCGATCCACAAATCCAATACCGTATTCCCGCTTATACTCTTCCATGTGGTTTTATCTCACTAACAACAAAATCCAAAATTCACGACAGAGCCAATCTCCCCCTAGCATGCTGTGCTTTAGCCAGACTGGTCTTTCCTCAGTTTTCCCCTATTCCGCAATCCTTTCCCCCACTCCAAGGTTTTCACTCCAATATATTCTCTGCCATGAATAATCCCTCCTATCTTCTTCACCTGCCCAATTCCTACCATTGTTTAAACTTCAGCTAAAATTCTACTTTGTTTACCCCAGTAATCTAAATCAGCCCTCCCTTATACTTTCGTAGCACTTTCTACTTTTTCTTCTTAGCATTTTCCACAATTTTCATTTACACATTTGTTTGTGTGATTATGTGTTTATTGCCAATCTTCCTCACTAGACCGTAAACTCACAAGTGAATGTTTTTTAACTAACACAGAGGAGGTACACAACCTTTGAAAAAGTTAATTTGTGGAATTAGTAAAACTTTTCATTCAACAACAATAATAAAGTTAAAAGCTCAAAGATAATGAGGATCGCTAAAACATTAAAAATCTTTCTAAACAAATCCAAGAGCAGTAGCAATGGCATGGGGGCATACTAGATTGCTATGTAAGGGATCAGACGTAGGTTTGGAGGTGAGGACACAGGGAGGAAAGAAAGCTGAAAGTAGTCAAAGCGAGAAATAGTCTCTACGAATTGAAGAAACCCATTTCGGTGGCAGTGTTCTGCAATGTAATTTATCTCTCTGTTTGCCACAAAAACACGAGGGTGTTGGAGAGAGTCCATATTCAAAGAGCTAAAAATGAAACGTAACACCTAAACTACAAGTGTTTAGTTCTTTCCTAAAGAGCAACTCTACTAAATAAGGAAGGCAGCTGTTGAAGACTATCAAAGCTAAGCTGTTTCAAATCTCCAAAACACTATAGCAGGATGCTCAGATAGGATTTTAATTTCCAATACAGGTTTTATGTGTGTTAAAAGATGACATTTCACTAAGGCCTAAAACAAAGCAAAAGTTAGATCACTTTAGGTAGCAGTTAAAATTGGCAGAATTTTATCAGGTGAGTGTTTGCATTACACATTTTTATGTGCAGGCTCTATCTACTCTACACAAAGACAGTCTTACTATCTCTTTGTCCTCTCAAAGGTAGCAAAGAATAGATACTCACTGAAGTTAACTGATAAAACTATTTGCATCTAGATGTTTCTCTTTCTTTTTATGAAATTTCTAAATTACACAGTATCTTATAAAATAGAGAAGTGACAAGCATATGTGCTTAGAGGTTTTACTAAGTAATTACATTTTTCAGATGCAAAGTTATAATCTGTATCTTAGGGGGCAGGGGATCAGATGATAACCAGAGGTTTAGTCTTGTAAGTTCAAAAGATAGGTAATAAACATTAGTCAGGTATTTTAAAATCAAATGATAATAGTTTTCTTTTTATTTCTTTTACTGAGTATACATCATATCTTTTCTAACAGAGTCATTTAATCCTCAAATATTTAAGAGCTTAATATGTGGTAAACACTGTACCAGGTACTGAGGTGCAACAGTGAATGACAGAAATGAAGTTCCTGCTCTTTGAATCTCACATTCAAATAGGAGGAAAAGGTCAATAAGTAAAACCAAATAATTTGAGGGGGAGAATTACTAGGGGAGCTACTTTTGATTGACTGATTAAGGAGAGTTTCTATGTGAGGGTGACACCCAAAACATAATGGGCCAAAAAGAAAGTGCTTATTTATCACTATCACTCAAAATCACTCTCCATCATAATCATACCATTTCCCAGTTCTCTAGGTTCTTAGAACTGTATAACTCAACTCTGCTTCTTGCATTTCCTACATTCAATCCATTAATAACTGTTAATTCTTTTTCTTCCATGTCTATCAAACCAGTTCAATTTTTCAACATCATCATTACATTCCATATTGTTAGCCATCCAAGTTGGAGGCACTTCAGCAACATGCTTAACCTCTATCTTCCATCTGCCTACACATGCACCCCACATCCCATGTTCACAATGTCACTCCCCTAGCCACTACTCCACAGTGTCTTTCACATTTCCCATAAAAAATTTGCACGCCTATTACGTGGCATTTAAGGTCTTCTATTATCGTAGCCTCTGATGACAGAGCTGAAAAACACATGAGGCCTTATTAAATGAAGAAATACACACTGTAGTTGGAGGTTTTAACACCCATCCCTCAGTAACCCATAGAAGAAGACTCCTCTGGGTTAAAAATAATAAAGACTTGGAAAATTTCAATGGCACCACCAACCAGCTTGACCTAATGAACATTTATAGAACATTATGCCCAACAATTGCAGAATATATATCTTTTTCAAGTGCATGTGGTACTTTCATCAAGAGACTGCTGAAAAGTCAAAATTTAAAAGGATTAAACACGTCAGAATATGTTGTTTGAACACAACTAAATAAAAAATCCGTAACAATAAGACATTTAGAAACCTAACTCCAAATGTTTAAAATTACACTTCTAAATAATTCATTGAAGAAAAAAAAAGTTTAAGGAAGGAAAAGAAAATTGGAAAGATTTCAAATAGAATGATAGTAAAAAATACACCATATAAGAGTTTGTAGAATACAGCGAAAGCAGTGTTTAGAGGGAGGGGATTTTATAGCTTCAAATGCTTATGTTAGGAGGAGGAAAAGGCTCTCTGAGGTTCTAGCTTAAGAAGCTAAAAAAAAAGCAAAGTAAATTCAAAGGATGTAAACGGAATACTGAAAGAGACAGAAATCAACAAAAAGGAAAAAAACTGACAAAACACAAGTGAGTTCCTTGAAAAGATAAAAAAATTCATAAATCCCCAGTTCGAATGGCCATTTTCACAGCCTCAGTTTTCATTCAACCTTGTCTGAAATCACCATGCCAGGCACATTCCAGCCTTCAACCACAAATGAAACTCACCCCTCAATGCCAGCCTTTTGATTTTCTGTACCAAAGGTCAGCAAATTATGGTTCCAAGGACATACAGGGTCCACTGCCTATTTCTGTATGGCCCATGAACCATGAAGGGGTTTTACATTTTTAAATGGTTGGGAAAAAAATCAAAAGCAGAAGAATATTTCAGGACACAGGAAAACTACATGTAATTCAATTTCAATGTCCATTAACAAAATTTCCTGGGAATATAGTTTGTGCCGTGTTTACTTATTGTCTATGACTGCTTTTCCACTGCATTGGCTGAGCTGAGTTTGCCAACCCCTGCTCTAGACACACTCCTCCTCCTCCTCTTTACCTATCAGTTCGTGCATCCACTCCAAGATGCAGCTCAAATTCTACTCATGAAAAATGTCACTTATACTTCCTTTAAAAATATTGTGTAAATACTCTATAGAGGCTTTACACTTTTTAATATATTGTTTTCTAAACTATGAAATATCTTTGTATTTTATATCTGTTTCTTCATGTAGCAGTAGTTTGTAACTGAATTTTTATTAGAGAAATACAGAAATTTACTTTCTCTAATTATAAAGGTTTACTTTCTCTAATTATAAAAGAACCACTTGCTTTATAAATCAAGGTAGGATATGAAAATTTACTTAACATTTTTTCTAAAATTAGTAATATATTATGGTTCCTTCTTTCCCCTAAATTGGTTTCTAATTTTTATGGTTTAAGGATGCCTTTACACTTTTAAAAAATTATAGAGGACCTCAAAGAGGTTTAATTTATATGGGTTATTCATATTTATATATGATAAATTAAAGTGGATAATGTTTAGAATATTTAATAGCCCTTTAATAACTTTTTTCCCCTTTACTATAAATAAGTACCGCTGAAGACAATAACCCCATAGCTGGGTACCACTGCCTTGATTGTGGTAAGTCACCAGCTTTACCTTCTATTATTTTTGCACTTTCAGTACAAATATCTACACGTTAGAAAAGGCAAGTAACATCTTAGTATTACTAATAAAACAATTTCAATATTGTGGACCTCACAAAAAGGTCTTAGGGACCCTATTTTAGATTGAATTATGTCCCCCCAAATTTGTATGTTGATGCCCTATCCCCCAACTGACTTTAGTCTGAGATAGGATCTCAAAATAAATGATGTCATAAGGGTGGAGCCTTCATCCAGCAGGATTAGTGTCCTTATGAGAAAAGGAAGAGATACCAAGATTAGAGGTGAAACCTCTGCCAATACTAAAGTCAGTATTCTCTTTGAGCTTTCAGAGGCATTCTAAGAAACTATACTCCACTAGTTGTTCTCAGCTTCTTAATATCTTTCCAATGTCTGGTAAATGAGGACATACCTACAGGTCAGTCTTTAAAAAAAATAAAAAAAATAAACAACATACATATGCAACTGGATAATAAAAATGAAAATACATCCAACCTAATTAAAAATTGTTTGAATTAAATTAAAATTAAGGCAAAATAATTTCTCATGTATGAGACTGGTAAAAGATTTAAAAGACTACTAAAATCCGACATTGGTGAGGGTCTAGGGAAATATGCAATGTCTCATATCACTGTTAGGAATGTAAACTAGTATAGCCTCTCTGGAGATACTAAAATAATCAAAATATACATAAAAAGCAATCTACCTTCTAAGATTTTGTCCTTACCATGTAATCAAATGTGCATTAAGTGTAGAGAAGAGGTTCTCAACAGAGACCTATAGTACCCTCCAGGGAACACTTAGCAATGTTTGGGGACATTTTTGGTTGTCACAATTCAGGGTGGGTAGTGCTACTGGCATCTAATGAGTAGAGGCCAGAGACACTGCTGAACATCCTTTAATGCACACGATGGATCCACAACAAAGAATTATCTGACCCAAAATGTCAAAAGTGCTGAAGCTGAAAAACCCTGGTATAGGAGGATCAGGAACTTTTACCATTGCAGCTACCCTTGCTCCTCTCCCAAAGAAAAGAAAATTGATTCCTACTTAAATGAAATTCTAGTATACTGACTGGCTATTAAACTGGCAGGTGGGGGACAATGTGCACCAAAATGTCAAACTGCTACATGGTTCTTCCTCTCCTATATTCGTCATTTGTTTTGCTAGACAGTTAAGTTGATTTGGCCTGACTTCCTAGGGTGGCTGAGCATTCTTCTCTCACACAGTTAATGGGTCAAAACACATGGGGATCAAAGGTGTCACTAGTACTACCACGCACTTATCATGCTCTGTTCAGAACCTGACAGTCAGCTAACAGTAAAGTCAAACATTAGGTTTAGGGAAATGAGACAAAGGTGTGTGCTAATTCCTAACAGGGCCTCCTAGGGTATAGGAATACAGAGATCAGTAACAAATTAGACCCATGGGGAATGCAAATTCATGATCTGTGCTTAGAAAGTTGCCTGAACACATGCAGATTGCTGTTGAAATCTGAATCTATATACAGTACTCACGTTCAATGAAACACTGGGAGGCTGTGGTTAAAGTGTTCAAAAGGCAAATAAATCTAAAGAGATCTTAACTATTCCAAATGTGTATTAAGAGGACAAAGGAAACCTCAGGAAAGATGAGGACTAAGTACCATTACTGCAATTTTCTAAATGTTTCAAGAAGACAAGAGTGTTTCAAATGTCATATTCCAGGAAAAGGGTCAGGTAGATAAGTAAACCCTCCTTGCCTCCAAGATTATGGGAGTCACAGGAACAACTCCTTCCACCTTATGATGGAAGTGGCGTGGGTAAAGAGGGTGAGGCTGGGATACTGCAAAGAAGTGGCAAGAAAAAAATGCTAGCTTAGTCACTACATTAAAGATTGTCTCATGAATCCAAAATAGAATTTCTTTTCAAATATCCTGTTATCATCTTTTACCACTAACCAAGAGGGGTATTTTCCCTAATTAGTCTAAATTTCATCACATGTAACTCATATAGATATGCCTAGAAAGGTCTTGCATATACTAAATTTTATAAATCAAATACCACTCTTTACATGTAAAGCTAAAATATATCATTCAATAGAATCCTAGTGAATCACTCTTTCAAAAACTAATCCTATCTTAACATAGTTTTTGTATTAAAAATTTTTATGACACAAATACATAAGACACTTTAAAACACACACACAAATAAAAATTAAATTTGTCCATATTGTTTTCCATATTCTCAGGCTCATAATATTGAACAGTTAATAATAACTTGATCATGACATTTGTTGCACTTGCTCAACAAACCAAATTATATAAAATTTGTCAATGGCCATAAAAATAGAAGTCCCAATTCAATGCCAGTTTGTTACAGCAAGATAAAGTGAGTCTCCCCAAAGAGATGCTTCCCTTAGTCTTCATTCAGGCAAACTTTAATCTTCCTGGAAGGAATTTAAAGAATTTCATAGAAAGGATAAGAATTTTACCTGGAAAAATTGTAAAGAATTTGTAAAGGGTATGAGGAAGAAGCACTGAGGAGTGTGAAGAGGCTGACAAGGGAGGATGTTTTGGGGAGAGAAGGTCAAGAAGAGCTGTAGATGTGGCAACTTAATGAGGAACAGGTAAGTCTGAGCATGAACAAAGATATTTAAGGGCAATTTACAGATGTAAGTCTTGCTGGATGATGGAGAATATAAACTACATCCTTCATCCCAACAAAATCTTTAGGAATAATCTACATTATTCATCACCAAAAATATAATTTTGGCATTCATTTTTTTTGTTTTTGGGGTTTTTTTTGCTTGTTTTCTTATATGTAAGAAGTCACGAAGAGAGCTTCAAGGACAGACAATGGCAGCCTAAGGATCAAGACCAATTGTCCTCCCTCCCACAATAATTACATTATGAAAAGATACAGGCGGTTAAATTGAATTACTGAATATACTATTTCTTATTTTTTAAAAATAACATATTTCTTCAAGTCAACTAACAAGTTAGCAAACTGGTTAATAAAAGGTCATAATGAAACCAAGGTTTATGCATCTGGATCCCTATGACCCATTAACTGTTTTATTCTGAGTTCAGAGGCTATATGCCTAATCTTTGGTAAACTGCCTTTCAAATGAGAGTAGCTGGGTGGTTGGTCGAGAGAAGACGAGATATGAATAGATGAATGAAAGTCATCAATACTACTTTTGGCAAAATTAAGTATATGTCCTCCTGGTTTTTAAATCTAAGGTCATATTAGTTTGTGGGAAAAGGTCAAAAAACCTTTAACAGTTTGGAAAATTATTCTATTTCAGTATAAGTTTTTTCAGGAAAGTTCACCATGTAATTTAAGTCTAAAACAATGCCAAGTGAATACTTTCCAAGAATAAATTAAGGATTACATTCATAAAAAAATTACTACTTAAGATGCAATTATCTCCTTTTAATGATGCTTAAATTAAAGCAATTAAGTGATTTAACACGGGAAAAGAATCTATGGAAGGTCCTGTTAACTGCTGACCACAGTAGAAGAGTTAAAAAAAATGTATTTCGTTTAAGCCGCTCTCATGTTTTAATCTAACAAAAGCAATAACGGTAACATAAGTAGTAAGTAATATGAAATCATCAAATTCTTAATTATAATTGAAAAGACAGTACAAAATGTCTACTCTTTCCTATTTGACCATCTGGAACATGTTACAAGCAAGAAAAATCTGCAAGTATAATTACACTCTGCAACTATTAGCGTGACATGCTTCAATAAATACTCCTAAATAGAATCTGCTGATATAATAATTGGCACTAAAACTGATGGGTTTTCATTATTTGGCTATTTGCTCTTACTGGCTAAATACTCAAGAAAACTAATAAACTATCCTTTGAATAAAAACAAAAACAAAAAATGCCCAAAAAGGGCAAAACGTGACAGGTTGCAGAGGTAGAACAGAAGGGACAAGCAAAGAGCAAAGATTTGCAAATGCCTGAGAGTTCAACTCTTATCTTCTCTACCAAGTTCTTTTCCTTTCTCCTCTCTTCCCTCACCTCCTAAACCTGGCATAATTATCTGTGCTCTGGTCAAAAGTGACTTGGTTAGGGTCAGGGAAAATGTTATATTAAACCTTGAGTTGGCTAAATTCTAGTTGGCAGAAGGACTTCAGTCCAAACCATAACAAAAGAAAACATTCAAAATTTACTCTATTCTTGATGGTTTCGGAGATTTAACATTTATCTACTTAAATTTGGAAAGGTTAAGAAAGGGAAGAAATTTTTAGAAAGACAGCTCTGGCAGCTGGGCAGTGGAGACAAGAGAGTTGCTGTGATAGTCCAGTCCCAATACAGTGGACAGCTGAACTAATGTGGCAACAGTGGGCAAATGAGACAGTAGACTAATAAATCAGTAAGAACGGGGACTTAAAAAGGAAGGCCAAATTGTCTGTATGTGTGAATTACAAAAGCAGTTCATGTTTACTACATAAGTCCTGAAAATGCAGGTAAATTTTTTAAAAACCACCCATAACTGTTCACCTAAAATTAATTAGTGCAAACATTTGTATATTTGTTCTACAAATATAGGTACATAATTTTGTTTTATGATTATGGTATTATAGCATATCTATTGTTTAAGAGCATCTTTTTCCACTAAATTTACACATGTAATTTCTCATGTTATTAAATATTTTTCTAAATAGTTTGAATTGTCAACAAAATATTTCTCTGTGTGTGTCCATGTATCACACAGTTGAAGAAAAGGCAGTGGTGAAGGACTTGAGATTGGTTCAAATTTTTTGCTATTAAAAAGAATACTATGATGAGGCATCTTTCTGGCTAAAACTTTGTTGACATTTGGGATTATCTCTGAATAAGCTCCCACAAACACCAAGTTTCCTGGCGGGGAGATTGGCTAGATATTAATGCCATTTAGCCAAAACTGAGTTTACAGGCGATAACAGATGTCTGAAGGAGAAGCTAATGAATTCAGTTATTTACTCATTAATTATGAATATGACATCCAAGCATATAAGTCCAACTGACTTCCAAAGAATTGGGATATAAAAATTTTTGGAATCACTCAGATTCCAAATGGATGAGAAAACCAAGGAATGAATGTGAAGAGAAGAGAATAGATTACTACAGAAACATCCCAATATTTAAGGAAGGGGACAGTTAAAGCTGGAAGATCAAGTTAAAAAAAAATAGAGGAAATGAATAAAGACAAGGAAACCAGCAAAAATTGAGGGTAGAGAGATCATAATGTTCACTTTCGAAAATTATTTTGAACCTAACCAAACAATCACAATCCCTTTAAAACAAAAAAACTCTTAGAAAAGTGCCCAAAGGTAGTCAAGAGTCCTTGCTAAAATAAACCCCAATAGGGCACAAATACTTCCCCCCAAAGACACCAGGAATTCCACATAACCCACCACCACCACCATCATTGAACCTACATGCTTTTATACTCAGTGTGTCTCCCACCCTCACCCAACTTCACGCCATTAAGACCCATAAAGATTCTCCATAATTTTGCCAGATAGCATTACAAATCTTTTTGGGGGGGAAGAGGGCCTCAAACTGTTTTTCTCCCTTCAAGGTTTTGGCTAGTCCTAGTAAAAGATTTATTATCACCATAAACATGTCCACAATTTCAATCTCATTTTACAAAATTTCCTTAGTATCTTTTCCAGCATTAATTTTTACAAACTTGAATTCATGTCTCCTTCCTCTTTTAACACCCCGCCACTCCCTCCCCCACCCCACTGACCCCTCAGAGATTAAGATCTTTAGTCCCCCAAATACCCACAGCAATCACTCCACTCCCCCGAGCTCTAGGCAGTGACTTCACAGTACTCTGAGTGGGCCTCAAGTGGATATACAGAGTTGAGCTGCAGGAGAGCAAAGTATACTCTTACATCAAGTCACATTCACCTAGCTGCCAGACCCTAGACAGTGCTTGCTTTAGGGGTATTTTAAAAGACCTTCTTCATTCATTATCTCTATAATCCCCTGATATTATTTCATCCATTACAATTGCCTATCTCGACATCCTCCTCATTCTTCTAGACACACATTCTTCCCCTCCCAAGGAATTCTTTATTAGTTCTCTTTTTCTTATCACAGTTTTGCCAAGGAGTGGGTCTTTCCCTTGCATGTTTAGTATGTTAATTTATTGGGAAAGTACACTAGAAAAAGATGAAATATCAATTCCTATACATACAATTTTGTTGATCAATATCAAATCCGTAACAGAGCATGAACTATACCAAATTAAAACTATAAACTGTGAATGAGCCACTCAAACAATTTTCCATCATATGTGAATAAGGATGAAAGAAATGGAAATGTGCACATAGATATGCACCCCAACTCACAAATCATTATCATCCTCTCAAGATCACTGTTTCTTTGTTCCCCTTACTCTCTCTTCCCAGAAGTATAACCTAACATAACAACAGTACTGAATAACAAGCATGTAGGCTGTTGTATATAAGACCTCAGAAAGTGTAGTTTGATAGAAAGTTCAATATTACATATGAATAGTGCTAGTTTTATTTTACTTTTAAAAACTGTCTATTTTAGTAAAGCCTAAATATATCAACATTGATTTGAAATAAGCATACTTTCCTAGTATCCCTGAAATTTTCATTAATGAATGGGCCTATATGGATCCCTGTAATAGGGATGGGAGGGATGAAGGAGAAAGGCTCAGGTCTCCTAAAGTGAGATAGATTAGAGACCATTAGACAAAGTCAGGGCCCAAGGAGGACAATAACTCAGAAAAAGGATGAATTCAAACATTAAAAAGACCCTCTAATGCAAACATCAAAGAAAATTTACCTCTCAGCTTTAGAAAACACATCAGGAGAATCTGATGCCTGAATCATCTATACTATGTGGATGTTCCTAAAAATCAAGAAAATTTTAAGTTAAACTCCAGGTTCACAGACCTCACCCCACCCTACCCCCGCTTCCCCACCATGGCAACTCCAAGCAAACAGCAGATAGAAATAAAAATTCTATCTGGAGGAGAGAACCCAAATGGAGAAGAGTTTCCATAATTACACAGGTTTAAAAAAAAATGAATTCACAAATCAAAAAGAAAATCGCAAACACACAAGTAAACAAGGCACTACCGCAAAAAGTCAGCAATGTTTTGAATAATCAAAAATTATTCAGAAAAAGTTTTTTATTTAAGACTAAAATGAATACATGGGATGACTTAATAAACCTATAGCCATCAAGGAAACTAAATCGATAGTTTAAAATCTCTAAAACCAAGAGTCAATTTTGTTTAAAAGTACATAATTTGGCGACTGAGTGAACAAACTAGAATTAATTCTATACACAGCCTTTGTTTTGTGTTCTTAGTATAAGATTGCTTGGTCTTAAAGGTGTGCTGTATGGTATAGAAAATAAGAAAATATAGATAAGCAAATAATAGAAAATTCAACCATAATAATTTTTTTTAATTCTCACAAACAAACAATTGAGTTTTACCTAAAAATTTTCCAGAAAGAGGAAATATTCCCCCAACTTATTCTATGAGGCCAGTATAACCAAAATCAAACAGCACCAGGAAAAGAAATGTCTATCTCACTCTTGAACATTGGTATGAAATTCTAAATAAAATACAGGTATCCCTCACAATCCAAATCTTAACAGAGGAAATGAATTAATACAGCAAATTTCATTAAAGATAGGGCTAAAATCCTTTGTTACTGAACTCACCTTATTTACTTTCTAAGATGTACCAAATAGGGGGAAAAAAGCAGAATCCCTCACTATCCACATTCTAACTACTCCCACCCTCCAAAACTCAGGAACTAAGTACTGTGGTTCCCAAACTATATTCCAAGTTGTCCTGGGGTGCCACAGTGGACTCACAGTGAGGAAAAAGGTGAAAAAAAAAAAGGGTATGGAAGAAACAAAACTTGGCCAGAAGATGGGAAAAGAGAAACTGGATGATCATGTATGGCAGATTTTTGTGAGCCAAACCTGAAAGTGGCATACATTATTTCTGCTTGTATTCTACTGACTTGAACTTATTTAAATGGCTATTCTTAATGCAAGGGAGGTAAAAAAAAAATACAACCTAATTCTGTGCCCAGGAAGAAGAGGAAATTTTTGGTGCACATCTAGCCATTCTATGTCACAAATCAACTTGGAAAACAGTTTAGCCTAATCTGACATTGAACACGTGACATACCCTATGTCCCAGCAATTCCCGTCTAAGAGAGACGCTTTTGCATATGTATATCATAGGACACAGAGCCACGAATATTCATTGCAGCATTGTTCAGAATAGAAAAAAACAAAAACAACTGTGTCTATCAATAATGAACAAGTCACTATATATTCATAACTAGCCATGAAAATTAGTGTCCTACAGAGCAATGTAAAGGAGTTTTAGAAACTTAAAAGTAGACCTTAAGAATATATACCACTATATTTTTTATAAAGTTCAAAAATAATTAAATCAATTGACTATATTATTTAGGTATAGATATATTTGCAATAAAACTTTTTTTTTTAATTAAAAGAGTAACCCACAAAATTCAGTATAGTGGGGAGAGACAAGAAGAGGGATAAGTTGAGAAAGGCTTACAGAGGGAGCTTACTGGTAAAATTTTTATTAGGTTGGGTATACATACTATTGCTTGATTCATATTAACATACTAAACATATTACACCTACTTTTTTAGTGGAGGGCAATATATTTTCATTACATGGATTAAGGAGATTACAGAACAGTATTTTATAGAGAATAAAGCAAATATTTCAAATAGCACTACTTATTTTCTTATTTATTAACCAAAATACATTGTCTTGATTACTTAGAGAACTATTATTCAAGAAACTACTAGCTAGTACAAAGATGTAGAAAAGAGTTGAGTTTATTTAAAAACTTAACCAGTTAACCATCCAACTACTCGTTCCTATTCTTTCCCAATCATATGACCATTCAGTAAATTAAAATTACTGACAGCTACATTGAAGTCTCAGTGCTCTTCTTGAATTTTATAGTAGGTGTTTTCTTAAACTTGTATGTAGTAACAAGGAATAATTAAAGGGAAGACATTATAATTCTAACCAAGATTAAAGTACATGCAGAGGAAGAACTACTTGTATTCTGATCTCTTGGGTAAAGGTGGGAGAAAGGAGGGTTTGTTTTCCAAAGAATGACCTAGAGGAATCCCAATTAACAATACTGTCAGAGAAAGAAGTGAAATTAAGATGTTTTATTAAATCCTTTTCTCTGAGCATTGTTAAAAATGTAGCATTACTGACTAATTATAAACAAACAATATTATTATTTTTAAAAACAAAAATTTTTTGAAACTATAGAATTATGAAATTAAGTTTTCCATGTAAATCACATGAATATTTTAAATATTATATCCTCTAGTAACTCTGTAACTGACAAACCTTAACAATATCAGGTGTTATTTTTGTATTATAAGATGATAACATGTACTAAAACCTTGAAAACAGATTATTTGGATAGAAAGATCAGTTTGACTTGGTGAAAACTGAGGTTGAGAACATAAAACAATTTTCTTTCAGTAATTCAAGTTCTATGTATACCATAAAAACTGCTAAAAATGCAATCCGAAGCCCAGTACAGGTCCATGGCCTTTTAGGAACCGGGCCACGCAGCAAGAGTGAACAGTGGGCAAGTGAGTGAAATTTCATCTGTATTTGCAGTGCTAGCATCACCACCTCAGCTCCACCTCAGATCACCACATATTAGATTTTCATAGGAGCACCAGTCCCTGGTGACAAAAAAGGTTGGGGACCGCTATAATAGACTACAGAGGATGGGGAAGGAGATAAGGGAAAGAAAATTAAACAAAGTGAAGCTACAACTTCAGGTCACCAGCCCTACAATTTAAAAAGCAGGACTAAGGCATATAAAAAGGGTTACGCATACAGAATAAGTAAGTAAAAGTGCTGTGTATAAGTTATAAGACGATTCAAAATAATAAAGTTTTATTTTAAAACATGTAGTACATTTTAGCCATAGCTAAGCCTCCAACTTACATAGTAGGGCCATTTGTCCCACTGGCCCTACTATGTAAAACATTTCAAATCCTATCTATAAGACCTTAATTCTGATATCCTCCATAAATCTTTCCCAGAAAACCATCTTAAATACCCCCACTTTGAACATCTACAGTTTTCATTGCCTTTGTCACAGCAGATACTAACAATACATTTGATGGTCAGAGATGATCTACCAGTAATTTGATGTCTGATATCTTCAAATATTAAATTTTACACTGTAAAGTTTATAATAAAAGCTCATTTCATGAAGTAAAATAAAATTCCTTAATAATGAGGTACTATATTTTATGCCTCAGAATCTGATATCTTCAAATATTAAATTTTACACTGTAAAGTTTATAATAAAAGCTCATTTCAGGAAGTAAAATAAAATTCCTTAATAATGAGGTACTATATTTTATGCCACTGGAATATTAGAATACAGTGATATAACTTTACCCTATTGACTATATACTGATTTATATGAGTATATCATTTATCATATTCTACCTGCCCTCCTTCTATATTTCTGTATCACTGTCAAAATTAACATCATTCTTATAGTATGAGACTGCCAGTTTAGGCAAAATTAGCATATCCTCTCTCTCATTTGTCTCCAACATTAAATCACAAAGTTCTGTCAATTCCCTCAGTAAACTCTAAGAGATTTGAATTCTCTTTCTCTTTATAAATCTTTGCCCAGATAGGTTCACATCTCCTGGGCTTGGGCTTAGAAACCACTCTAGTCCATTATATGTGGACTAGATAAAAAATATCTTTGAAACGTTTTCGTTTAACCACTTTCCTTCGAATTAACTCAGAATTATTTTTTAATTGCTTAGCTAAACAAATATAAAATACGTATTTAAGGCCCTCCTTCAGTTTTCCCCTGGCTTTCCTTCCCCAAGTTGCTCACAAGGCCTTTGGTAGTCTGTTTATCAGGACTGTCCCCCAACTCCATGTAGATGCACAGCATGTACACTTTCCTCAGAATATGATCAAAATCCATATTCTTTAAGAATATTTTCCTAAGTTCACCCCATTCTGAACACTGGTACCTGAAAATTTCCTGATTTATATAATGTAATACTTGTTCATATGCTTTAGTTTTTTTCTCCCATGCTGCACTTAAATATCAGATTCTAATATAAGAATACATTTTTGGCCATAGCCATGAATGTTTCTTTTTTATTTTAACTTGTTAATATTTCTTACACTAATTTGTTTTTTCATAGCTGATTTCATTTATGAAAATGCTGAGAAATGTTTATTTTCCCTGCTGAAACTAATCACTTACTTGATATCTGTGATGGTGAATTTTATGTCAACTTGGTTAAGCCACAGTATCCAGATACATAATCAAACACCAGTCTAGATTTTGCTGTGAAGGTATATTTTAAATGACACTGACATTTAAATCAGCAGACTCTAAGTAAAGCAGATTATCCTTCATAAAGTGGGTAGGCCTCATCAAATACACTGAAGGCTTTAAGACAAAAAAGGCTGAGGTCCCTTAAAAAAGAGATAATTCGGCCTACAGACTGCCTTCGGACTTGAGCTACACCAATTCTTTTCCCTAGGTCTCCATCCTGCTGGTCTGCTCTGCAGATTTCAGACTTGCCAGCCCCAACAATCGTGTGCACAGATTCTCTGCAATGAATGAATGAATGAATGAATGAATGAATGATTCTCTCTCACACAAACACACATGCACACATATCTTTATCTCTTATTGGTTCTGTTTCTCCAGGGAACCCTGAATAATACAGTGTCACAGAGTTTAAAATCTTATTTTGTGACTACAAGGGACCTTATGTCCCTTAATCAATTTATTCATTTAAAAAATATTTCCCTAAGATTCAAAGCTGATCTAGACCCCCATCTTCAAAATCTTGAGGTTGGGAGGTTCAGTTAAGAAATAATTAAAATAATGTGATAAATATCATGAGGTTACCAGCTTAGGATACTATTCATGCGGTCGCAGTTTAGGATACCAGCTAAGGTTACCATCTTAGGATACTCATGGGATTACTGGTGAGGGACACATTGCTGAGGGTCCTGCACCAATGGAATCTTACTGCTTATAACTAAAATACTGTTCATCATATTCACCCTTGGAAACCAATTATATACCTTAAACATACAATAAAAACATTTAAAAAGCACAGAAAGAAAAACAATAATATAAATACTTTATTGTTAATATTCTTTTGAAGTGTTTTCTTTGTATGAGCTGAAATGGTGAAGGAATCTTTAAATAGAAATATTGAAGAATCTTGTTCCAGTTTAAAAGCCAAATTGATTAATTGTGATTGGAGACACAAAATCTCATAGTTCATAAATCTCAAGCATACCAGGTAAAATGAATATTGTAAAACGGAATTAGTTTTTAGTTCTTTGAAATGTAACAGCATATTATATAATAAAACCTTTACTTTTAAAGCATCTTAAGTATGTATGAAGAGTGATTAAAATTTAAGTTTATTTAAGGATGCTTTCAGTTAATTCACAGCTTTTATACTTGCAACTACATTATCTTATATTACCAAATAATAAAAATTCAGGATCTAAGTTCACGATATGAAATATAACCACTAAATTTAAACATTAAAGAAATCATTAATGTAAGATGAATAGTTAAATATCGATCAGATTGTAAAAACATAAATAAAACAAAAATCTTTTTTTTTTTTACTTTGGCCCTATATTTAAATAAGGAGATTTCCTTAATTCCCAGTAGTCTGAGAATTTGTAATATTTCACAGCTTTGTCAGACTAGTATACTAAGGACTATTATATAAAAATTGCTGTCAATATTACTATATGACATTCTTCTTTGGGTTAGTGATCAGAAAGAAAACATTTTCCAACACGACTTAAACTGGTGATATTAAATGAATACAATCTCATAATTTTCCACAAGTATTCTTTATCAACTAGTAAAACCTACTATATCCTCTTAGCAGGCACACAATAAATATTTGTTAAATGAATGGATGAAGTTGTCAGAGGCCTGAGATTCCTGTTGCTTGAAGTCTCACGACCTTGCTCCTAAAACTCCACTTGAACATGGACACTACACCAAAGGTATAATTTTTTATGAGGACTAAGAGATTTTCCTTTGGTAGTATAAGGGCCTCCACATGTATATACTCCCTCTAAAAAGCTATATAACTAGCATTACACGAATACTTCATCTAACAATTGAAGCAAACTTTTAGAGCTCTCTATTATGACCACAGAAGCTTTATATTCAAATATGAAAACCCGGCTGCCAAGTTGAAAGCTCAACCACCTCTGTGTGGAGGCTGGAAGGCTTGAAAGACTCCAGGAAATCAATCAGGACACCACAGGGACCCTGCTGGGTTCCCTGCTAATTTAACAAGGATAAACTACAATGTCCTTGGGAAAGTCTCTTAACTTCTAGGAGCTTCAATTTCTTCACCTATAAAAAATGGAGATTGGTCACGCCAAGATTCTATGACTTAGTGATTATAGCATATTTAACTTCAATATTCCTTTGGAAGAAACGATGCTTCAGAAGCCCTATAGAAATGGTTTTTAACCTTGTCTGGGTGACGGACAGCTTTGAGACTCCAATAAAAACTACAGATATATTTCATCACCAAAGAATTTCCACATGGATCATACTTTGTATATAATATCAGGAGAGATTAATTACCTTCTGAAGCCATCCACAGAACTCATGTTAGAAACTTCTGTTCTATAAATTTAAACATAATTCAATAAACTGGAGACATTAAGTTTGAAAACAAAGTATCATTCTGTACCTAAATCTCTTGATTCTTTAAACAAATTTATTTTAAATGTCAAACAACAGTAAAGAGGAATCAAGTATTTTTATGACTATCAAAGAGAAACATGGTTTTACAAAACTAAAAACTACTAGCTTAGATAATTAAACCATGCCAATAAATCAGTGTTTTAGACAGGTATACTCAAATTATTAATGGTTACATGTCAATCTCTATTCTGATAACAAACTGTAATGAAAATATTTAGTTACAATTCCAAATTTAAACAAACATGTGTTCAATTTATGTAGACAAATATTTGGAGACAGGCCTTCAATAAGAATATAAAACTATACATGAAATACTGAATTACTAAAATGACTTATATTTCTGATTATAAATAATCATGTATTTATAAGTTGAACACAGTCTCAACGCATCCTAAATTATAACTAAGATGGGTAAGTCTGTTGAGCTACAACATGAATTTGCTTATATTACTTTAAAACATTTAAAACTTTAAAATATTGTCATAATTTTAAAACACTTTTCTAATGTAAAAGGAAAGAAAGAGAGAGCTGTCTTACCACAGTGGAAAAGAAGGAACAATTACACAGTTCTGTAGAGATTAATTAAATACAGGAAAATAATACTGGTGTTAAGGTTTTATAAATCACCTTCAGAAAAAGCCAAAGGGATGCTAATACCTGCTGTTATAATATATTTTGCAATGTAGATCTTTTGTGCAAGCTTCTCTTAGGATTTCTCTTGTTTAAAATGGGTTCCCAGGGAAGCAGCAAGAAGAAATTCTATGTCTATTTTCTGATGCAATAAAGGGAGAGGCCTTTCTAATACTGAATTTAAGGAAAATAATGATTCTGCCCTGATTGCGATGGCACTATCCCTTTCAGGAATATGAAAATAAAATGGCTATAAAATCTGGTATATTTATTTTGTCTTTTTAGTTAAGCAAAATCTAATTTTCTTAAAGAAGTATTTTTTCTTAAGTTATGAAATCATAAAGTAAGCCTTTTTAATATAAATTACAAATTATGGTTGATTCAATTCACAAAAGAGAAACATTTAAACACATTTATGTAACCTACTTATAGTAACATGGATTCTGGATTCTTCAATGTTCCCCTTATGGATTTACTTAGGGACTGTGAATACACCATTGTGTTTACTGAATAACTACACATTTACCAGGAGTTGAAGCAAATATCTGGATCTTAGTCTACGGTGATCCTTATGAGCCTAATTTATCTTCTAGATTCTTATTTATGTTTATCAAAGAACGGTGTACTTACTCAAACTTGCAAAGATATCAATAGTAGAGTTAAAGTTAAATCTAAATTTAATGCTTCACTCCTTTTTAGCTGTTTCTTTATTTTCTAAGAAGTCCTACTTAAAGCTAAAGATTAATTGGGTGAGAACTTACAAGGTAGACTTTATATATGAATACCTTTACACATGACAGCAGGAAATTAATAAAAAACAAAACAAAACAGGGTTTTACTTCCAGGATCTGCCACTAATCTGCTTTTTTGTAACATCAGGCATATGACAACTTCTTAGGGATTCACTTTTTGCCATTAGTAAAGATGTTGGAGTAGATGATCTCCAAGCTCACTTCTAATTAAAATACTTATATAAGTCTACATTTATGTGAGTATAGGAATGCATAACAGAATTAGAGCAAGACCATGTAAGACTAGGGTCACAAATATGCATGTAGGAATAGAAAAAGGCAAAGAAATGTGCAAAAAATATACAATACTCACATTGAGTTTCTTTTCACCATTTAGGTTCAGATCTATGATTAAAAAGGGTTCAGAAAGCCCTACTTTCGTCCCAATCCCCAGTACCCTCCTTTCATGCTGCCACTATTCTAATGTCCACAAAGACTATAACCTAAGAGTGTGCTTGCTTTCCTCCCAATATTACCATTCCCTTATCTGTCCAAGATGAACTGATCCGGTTCATTAAGATGAGGGATTGGCAAACTTCTCTCTGAAGAACCACATAGTAAATATTTAAGGTTTTACAGGCTATAAGGTTTCTGCAGCACTATTCAACTCTGCCTTTGGAGTTCAAAAGCAGCCTTAAAGTATACATAAACTAATAAGCACGGTGGCTCTAATAAAACTTTATTTACAAAAAGGCTGCAGGCAAGATTTGACCTATAGGTTATAGTTTGCCAACCCCTGGTCTAGATCACACCAAGAAACAAGATGGTATAAATGAAGTGTAAGCTAAAGTGGCATAGTTTCAGCGAAGAAAATCATTACAAAGAAAACAATTCTGTCATTTTAAATTTCTCAGAGTCCTTTCAGCCTGATATACAAGAGAACAGGATACAACAGAAGGAACCAATGCAGGTAGTCAATACATACTAGTTGTTTAATAAATACGGCTTTGCTTTCCCTTCTCAACAGCGGCAATCCTCAAGACAGTATTTGCCTCCAAGTCATACTTCTAGAAATTACTTACTCTGGTCCTTTGACAAGAGCTGGTCCCTGTTTCTTCCTGATCCTGGCAAATGTGTTCCTGGTAGTATGCTAAGGTTTTACTGCTCCTGCATTCCATTTTCCCCCCATTAATCCAAAGCTGCAACTTTACAACCTTATACATCTAAACCCCAAGTGTCAGTATTACTACCATTCACTACTTGCCCAGGGAAGGTGGTAAGGAAATAGAGAAGAAAGAAGAGGACAGAGAGAGGGCAGAGTCGGTAGAGGACAGGTAAGTGGTAGCATTACCTCCCTTTCCTGATTCTAAAAAGAAGCCAGGTGCTAACTTACTGTTAATTTAAATGAAAATGTTGTCTACTCCAGTAGGAACAAAGAGCACTTCACTTCATGCAAAGTGCTCCCTGATGAAAGAACTCAATTCTAACAGGAGAAAAAAACCACAGCAAGCTTTATTCTTCTGCTTTTATCTAGATTGCTCTGCCTCCAGCTGTGAAACTGACTGATGTTTTTAAAGCTCCAAGGAACCTTCACTAGTAACCATAGTTACTGCTCAAAACGGTACAAAAAAAGTAGGCGGGGATAGCAATTTGAGGAGAAAAACAGTTTTCTTGATTTTCATCAAATGAAGCTATAGTAACAACAGGCTGGGCAAGGGCCTCGAGATTATTACTTCTCTCCAGAGCCACTGAGGTGCTTGATCTTCCAGTCCCACAGGTCTAGTACCTCAATGGCTCATTTTACCTTATCCAAGAGTGATTCCCAAAAGCTACTTTAGTCATTATCAACAAAAAATATCTTATAAACTTAACTAATATTCTTTTCAGGAAGTCAGTGAATTTGCTTTCCAGCAGAGCAGCTTACTTGGAAAAAAACAAAATAAGAGCAGAGCATGAGGTTGCTTAGAAGTATATGAATCTGAACCTAAGAAGATACCTATGTTTTAATATAAAGCTTCCCAAGTAATTCTTCTCAAACGTTGTCAATCAAACAATTTTCATCAAATGTTTCTCTTTTAAAACCCCTTAGCAATCTTCTCAGTTATTTAATTCATTCATATACAGGGCCTATCATTTTCAGGAATTGTATAAGACGCTAGGTAGATCGCGATGAAGAAAACATCCAAAACTCATGTCTTTATGAAGCTTACAATCTAATGGTAATGCAACTGGTAATGGTAAATGCAACTGTGTTAATGGGCTAAGAGGGGAAAGAACTAAAGGGTATTTACTGGGATATCAAGAAAAGTTTCTTTGATATATAAAGAGACCTAATGCTGACAGCTATTGATGCTGGGTAATGGATATTTTACTTTGCTTTATGCTTAGAAATTCTCAAAATCGAAGTTAAAAAATGAAAGAAATAAGAAGAGACCTGAAAGACAGGTGTTAAACAGGTACAGGGTGCCAGGGAAGAGTGTTCCCAGGCCAAAGCAAGAGCAGATGCCCCAATCCAGAGACCCTGGGAACTTGGTACACTGCAGGGATTCAAGACACCAAAAGCTAAAGATACTTCACATCTACAGCTACAGAAGAAAAATATTCCAAATAGTAATTGTGGAAGCTAACTTTACTGAGCCTTCATTAAGTACCAGCCAGTGTGCTGGAGTTAATATGTTTTGTCTCAGAACAATCTATAAGAAAGGTACAATTATTCCTAATTTGCAGATGAGGAAATTGATGCATAGGAGACCAGGTAACTTGCCTATTATCTATCTGAATCCAGAACTTGTGCTTTTTATTAACCACAATCATACACCTTGCTACTATATATCCAAATGTCACTATTAAGTTTTACTCAAGAGTTCTAAATTCTTATTCCATCTCTACGATTAAATGACTGTGCTTAAATCTTCATACCCTTCTTCTATGTGTTAGAAATGCCGTAGTAAGCAAAACAGTTAAAAATCCCTGCCTTTATGGCACTTATAAATTAACATGAAGAGATACACAATAAATAAAACAAATAAGTAAACAATAAATTATATTTAAATATGGTAAGTACTATGGACAAAAATAAATCAGGGAAGAAGTATAGAATTGTTGATTCCCCCACATCCATTATTGTGAGCAGGAATTTGTTAGGCACTAAGGAAAATAAAACAAGCAATACCTGAGTCCCTGCCCTTAAGCTGATCCTACTTCAGTAAACACAAATATGAAGAATTCTAAAAAAGAGAAATAAACAAAGTACTGTAGGAACACAAGAAAGAATTACAAGGTAAATGAAACTGAGATGCAAGCTGGATTTTGCTCTTACACACATACACACAAAATGAAAGATTCATTTAAAAAGAACATGAGACCTATATTTTAAAACCACATTTTGAAATTTTACAAAACCTTATTGAAAAATATTTAAAGAAAATATGAAAAAAAAAATAGAGACATAGACTATTTTCTTGCTTGGGAACACTATTATCAAGATATAAACTGATCCCAAAATTATAGGTTTAAGACAAATCAAATAAAATCTAAAATGTGTTTTAGAAACATAATCATATAAGAATCTATACCACACAAAAGAACAAATGTGTAAGAAAACCAAGGAAATTGAAAAGGAAGAGGAATGAGGGTATATATACCCTAATGATTATGAAAACAGTATGCTTTCCCCATTTGCATTTCCTTTTACTGCTTTCCCTACTATTCTATGAGTAGCATCCATTCCCTTGAAGAATTTCAGGAATTAAAACAGAAAAATAAATATAAATATTTTATTCATCTACTAGAAATATTAATATTTACCTTCTAAAATAAAGAAAGGATTTTGCAGTAAGAAAAGTCTTGAAAGACTGATTTTCCCAGAGAAGGAATTTTTCTTAAACTCTAATTTCTGACCTAGCCTAAAAGACTCAGATTATAGTTTCTTCCACATCATAGAGTATATATGCGGCTAGAACATAAGGCCTGCTATCTAGGACAGAAGGAGGATAAAACCTAGAGAAAGTGCAAATTAAAGCCTCAAATTCCTGTTTCTAGCCAAAGGAGTGTGGAACAAAGAAGTGAGACAGAGACAGGAGAAGAAAGTGATAAGACCAGTGCAACCATTACTCTATCCAGACGTAGGCTGCAAAAGAAAAGGAACGTTTGATGGAGTGAGGAAATCTGGGAGTTGGAGTGACTTCTGCTCTACTTCTTGTTGAAGTCTAGTTCCTGGAAGGCAAAGTGATTGACCTTCCAGGAGTGACTGCCCCCCCCCAACCCCGCTCTCCCCCACCCCCACTAACCTATCTCCCCTCATACACACCTAGCACAAGCTGGAGATAACCACATCAAAACAATGCATGGAAGCACAACCAGAGTGAGGAAGGGTATGAGACTGGCTCTGGAGTCTCCCTTCTTCTATATGCCATAGAAGTTTCTGGAAATTCCTGTGCGCTCTAAAGCAGTACAGAAAAGGTAACTTAAGATGCTGGATGGTTAGTTTGCCAGAAGAGGTCACTGCAATAGGGGCAAAGTAACTCCATAGCAGAGGCCTGGAAAGGAGACCACCTGGCTATGGGGCCAATGGAAAACCCTAGCCATACCTCAGGTTATCTGTGACACCTGGGAAGACGGCCAACGAAACCTGGGAACCAACAGAACAGATCTCAAGTAACATCAGTAGTGAACTTCAGCTGCAGATATCTGAAGAACACCCAAAGACATTTCTGTAGCACCTTAGGAGTCACAGTTGCAGGAAGTAGCTCAGTGAGAACCAGAGAAGACTGAGGGTCCTTACCTTTCCACCACTATGAGGTCACACAAGCCACATACACCCAATCCGTAAGTCTGGATTCTACTGTGGAAAGGTGAGGGAGAAGAGATGATACTTGAAAGACTAATACCCAAATGGAGAGTGAAACAGCCAAAGAGATCAATTTAAATTACTAGATAAGACTGAGTTTTACCAAATTAGAGTTAAGACTCGTACTCTTGCTCCAGTTACCTAGTGACCAGGGTTCATCAAAAGGAAGAGATGAGTTATAGAAAAATCAAGCTACATTTTTTGAACACCTGAACAAGTATGTAATCCTCCTACAGATTTATGTTTATTTTATGTGAACATTCTAAAGTAATCCTTCTTGGCACATTAGAAACCAACATCACTTTAGAAGTAACAGTGGACTTCCAGTTCAAGATGGGAGACTGAACTCATTCATCTACTTCTCATCAGGAGGGCCTGAGAGTATAAGCAGGCCACAGAACTGTGAAAAACTACCAAAGGTGACCAGTACAACTCTTACAGTAAATAGTAAATGCTGCTCACAGTATTTCCTATGAGTCTAAAGTCTGTTACAGGACTTTAGCATGAACTTTGAGATGGAGATAATTAACAGACTAGAGGCAATCTTGATGGGAGAAAAAAAAAAAGGGAACACAACTCAGAATTAATAGGAACTCTCCCTGCAGATAACTTCCTTCCCTATAGCAGAAATTAAGGGTGGGACAGGTTCCATGCTTATTAAGCCTTATCTCTGCAAGTACCTGATAAAGAAAAAGGGAGCTCCACCTCCTATTCACCACAGCAAGTGGAAGCCAATCTGCAGAGCCCCGTGGTGAGGATGAAATTCAGTAGAGAAGACAATGCTTTCTAAAGAATATTGACCTTTACAGAATTTCACTAGTTTGCCAAGATATTACCAGTATTCAAATCATCTAACATGTTTAGGTGTCCCACCCAGAATCACTGATTCAGATTTTTGTGAGGCCAAGATTCTGCATTTAAACTTGGTCCCCATGGAATTTTAGATATATTCAAGTTGGACGTCCACTGATTTAGACTTTTATTTGAAAATACTGTAAAGAACAGCCAAGAATCACTGGCTTCTTAATAAAAACTAAGAGAGGCACTAAGGTGAAAAAGCAGGAGCACAATGACCCAAAGAAAAGAGAGTAAGGCAAAAAAAGAAATAAAATGATCTTAACTTTAATTGGTATCTTCAGAGAAATTCATGGGGCAATATGTACATGAAACAAGAAAAATCTGTTGGTAAAATATACTAATCAAAGAACAGTGATCAAAGATAGAATTATTAGAAAATAAAAACGTAAATTATTTTCAAAATGAAATGACTTTCAGTGAAGGCCAAAATGGGGTAAGTCCGTTACTATCTATCTCTTTTTTCCACTGACTACAATTACTGACTTTGAGTTCTTTGGCCCTCCATGTAACAGAAATCCACAACAGGCCAAACCAAAAGCTCAGATGAGGGATTATGATAAGCATGACTACAATTAAAAACACTGGAGAGAATACTAAAGTGACTGCGGACTCTAAAAGACCCATTAGGGATAAGTCAAAACTTGAAGAACAGTCAAAATGGCAGTGAGTTTATTCTTTTTCCAAAAGAAACCCTTTCTTTATGTACTACTTTGACATGAGGGTGGGCAGAGTCCCAGAATTATGCAGCAGGCACACACAGCAAAAACTCCGGGAGAAAGCCCCTCTTTTCTAGCTGAAGTAAAAAGGGAATCTGTGAGTGGGGAAGTATACGTGTTGGAGGAGTTCACAGTTCCTTGTCTTTCTTTTGTTCTCTAGCTGACTCTGCCCTGAAGCGAGTCTGAATCACAAAGCTGTACTACTGAGGCAGGACACTTAAAAGCCGAAGAGAAAACTTGTCTCTCTGTACTAAGGAGCCAGGGTAGTATGACAAGGGGTAGGGGTGAGGGTCTGGATCCTCACTAAATATTGTTCTTTTTTTTTTTCCAATTTATACTTCAACCCCAGAGGGCCCCAATGGGGTATAATTGCAACAACAGGGGCTGAAGCACACTAAGACTCTGAAAGAAACCCAAGCATTCTAGTAAGAATGCCAGGGAAAGACTCCTGGGAGCCAGAGAGCTTAAGGAAAGTCCCCAAGAGTACAGAGAGAAATAGAGATCTACTAAGGTACATGTGTATAGAAGACAGATAAAGAAGTACAGCAAAGACTGGAGGAACTGCACAACTATATAACACCACTGACCAACCATAAAGATGTAATAACAGAGATCAATGTTCCCACAAATGAATCTTTAACTTGATGCAATTCTAATCAAAATCCTCCATGATCTTATAATGAATATATTCTAAAGTTAATCTGTAAGAATTAATGCCAAAAATAAGCAAGACATTTTTGAAAAACTAGTAAGAAAAAAATTTAAAGCTACAATAACATTAAAACAGTATGATAATTATGCAGTGATACAGAATTAGACCAAAGGGACTTTAGTACAAATACTTGTATAGATGGGAGTCTTATATATGATAGACTTTGAACAGGTAAGAAAAGAAATTTTCAATAAATGCTAATAGAACTAATTATTCACTTTAGGAAAAAAAGGTTAGATAGCTACATAAAATCATTTATAAAAATTCTGAAAGACTGAACAAAAAGTATTCAAAGATGAAATGCCAAAAGCAATAAACATATGACAAAAAAAAGTCAAATAACTGCAACTTAAATGACATTCCTTTTCTTACTCTTTTAGATTCCGATTATGTTTTTAAAATTAAGACACTGAATATGTGCATGTGGTGTGCATTTGCTTGAGTGTGTCAAATCTTTGGATATTTCTATACTAAAAAAAAAGAAAAAAAAAAAATGGTAATTAGAGTAAATCTGGATACTTAGTTCAAAACTTCTATATGTAAAACAATATATAATTAAAAGGCAAATAGAAGCAGTTTAAGTATTTGCAAAATATAAATTTAATATTAATATAATGAAAATTTATACGGTATTAAAACTGGTGGATAACTGGACAAAGGACCCTAAATACAAACAAGGGAACAACATAAATATCATTATAAACATATCAACTTAGCAAACACTGCGGTACAGGTACACTCAATGTAATACTGTGAAAGAGGCATACTCATTTGCTGTCAGAGAGGAAAAGGTGACATAACCTTATTAGGAAGCAACATGACATATTAAATAGTAAAAATCTTAGAAAATGTTGATGTCCTCTGATAGAATTATTGCAATTTAGGGAAGTCTTCAATTCTACTCACATGTGACACAAATGATACTAGACAAGTCACATACCATTTTCAGCAGCAGTATTTTCACTCTAAAATATGAATACAAGCCACTAATTCTCAGAGTTGTTGTCATATTTAAAAGAATAACAAAGCATATAAAAATGCTTAAAAACTACAAAGCAGAGGATTGACCCAAGGTCTGTGAACTCTGGGGGATTTCAGGAAGTCCTTGAACTCTCTGTGTAAATGTTTGTGAAAAGGAACATCTTAAAGCAGACCCTCCCATGTTCCTGGACCCAAAAGAAACTGAAAAACATTACAAGCAAAGAGCAAAATCAAAGTGAAGATATTCCTCCCAGTGATGCCTGGCATATGAGAAGTCCAAATCAGGAATTTACTAAAAATCCAGACAGTATTTAAGACACTAAATATATCCCATTTATTTCTAAACCTCTCAGGAGTAGTACTGAGTGAGTTCTTAGCATAGTAATCCATTCTCTGATGCAGTTGTAAAGGGAATCTGAAATTAGGAAAACAATGATAGTCAGGTGTATCTACTGATACAATCACATGAAATTAATATAATCTACTTCAGAAAACAGGAGGGACACATAAAGAGATTTAATATATACAAAGTATTATTCTTAATTTATTAAAATATACATAATTAATCATAAACTACACTAGGATGTTTTTCTTAAAGCAAACAAAAAAACTAGAAATTTTATGTGTATATTTTTAATAAAATGGGATGCAGATTATTACTGTTCTATCTCCAAAAAAATTAAAACTAAAAGATTAATTTTAAGACTTCAATTTCTAGATGATGAACCACACCTTCATTCAAAATTTTTAAAAGCCCTAAAAGTGAGCCACAGTGATAAAATCCTACCCAATCAAACATATGGCAAATAGACTAAAAGGGAATTTTAACTATAAATGATTAAGATAAAAGTATTTGAGGACTTCACTTCTGGGCAGGTGGAATAGGTATATTTTTCTCTATTCATCTCACTAAGTAAAACTAAAAGCTCTGGACATCACACATAACAAACATAAGACGACACTAAAAGTGGAGAGCAGAAAGCAGACCAGGTAGGGACCTCAGGATCCAAGGAAAATGACATAGTAAGTTCTATGGGTTTTCTTTAGTGCCTTATATATCCCAGATGTGGAGCTGAAGATGGTTTCTGGAAATACCACCAGGCACAGGCCCTCCCCCTCCAAAAACAAAATGACAAAAAACAACCAACTAAGCAAACAAAATCTTGTTCTCTCTAGCTAAAAGATCAGGAAAGGGACAATCTAGACCAAAGCTATTGTACCCAGATAAATATCACAAAACAAACAAACAAACTGTGGACCCACCCCAACCAGGAAAGGCCGGGTGGGGGGCCTACACTTCACCCTTGCCATGCTACGATAAGGCAGCCCACACTCCTTACCACAGTGACGTCAGAGAAGGCCTGCGGGGAAACTGGTCCCCACCAAGTGATAATGAGACCTCCATCCCCATGTGTCAGTGAGGACCACATGGAAAGCCTGACATCTACCTGGCCGTACCAAGGTGCCCTTCCCCATCCCTGCTATAGGCCAGTGTCAGAAGATGCTTAGTGGAGTCAGGCCTTTCACCACAGCCGAACGGTAAAAAAGACCTTCCTTTGTGGAGGCCATCTAGGGAGCAGTGCTGAGGCCCTCCTGCCCCTCCCAGCGAGGGAGAAGTCAGTACTGGTCAGAACTCCCATCTCTGCCCAGCAATAATGAGGAATCTCCCCCCAATGTGATTGAGAGTCAACAGAAGCAGAGTGAGGAATCTCGACTTCTCCCCACCCAGGCAGTAACTGATGGAGCACTCCCCTCCTTTCTGTGCTGGAGCAGTGACAGAGGAAGCCAACTAAATCAGAATGTTTACATAAGATCCTGAGTCTCAGAACATACTCCTAAAATGTCCAGGTATCAAATGAAAATTACTCATCACACCAAGAATCAAGAATATCTCAAACTGAATGAAAAAAGACAATTCACAGATGCCAATACCAAGATGACAGAGATAATATCTGAAAAGGATTTTTAAGTGCCATGATAAAAATCTTTCAAGGAGCAATTACACACATGCATAAAACAAAGAATCTCAGCAAAGAGGAAAATATAAAGAACCAAGTGGAAATTTCAAAATTGGAAAATACAATAACTGAAATAAAAGACTCAATGGACGAGTGCAACAACAGAATAGAGAGGAAAGAGAGAAGAAGCATTGAACTGGAAGACAGATCAATAGAAACCACGCAATCTGAACAGAGAAAAAACACTGAAAACAAATATACAGTTTTGGGGAACTGTGGGACTATAACAAAAGATATATCTTTCCTGTCATCAGAGTCCCAGAAAGAGTAAAGAAAGAGCAAGGCTGAAAAAGTGCTCTAAGAAACAAAAGCTGATAACTTCCTAATAAGCTTGGCAAAACACATAAACTTACAGTTTCAAGAAGCTAAGTGAATCCTAAATAAGATAAACCCAAAGCAATCCACAACAAGACACATCATAGTTAAATTTCTAAAAACTAAAGACAATGAAAACAGCTAGAGAGACAAGATAATTTACCCACAGGGGTGAGGGACGGGGAGCAATTAAAATGACAGATTTCTTCTCTGAAACAAGGGAGACATGAAGGAAGTGGCGCATTGTTCCCTGAAGTCCACACCTGATCATTTGTGGTTTTACATCTGTTTTTCTCTCGTTCATGACTTTTGGCATGCCTGGAATCTGGGGAATGAATGTCAGATATTTTGTAATAAAAATTGTAGAAGCTATGAACGTTATTATCCTTTTCAACAGAAAGTTTTCTTTAGTTTCTAGTTGGCAAAAGAGCTAATCCAACCAGAGATAAAGCTAACTTGAGGGCAGTTTTCAATTACATTAAGATTTAGTTTACTTCTCTGGTTCATCTTTATTGCTAACATATAGTTAGTTATACACAGATCTCAACTGGAAGCCTAAGAGTTTTCCCATGACTCTATCTCTGTAGCACCATAAGACTGCTCTAAGGGAAATATGGTTCAGATTTTTGGGCTCACTTCTTTATGCTTATATTCTCTTTGGGATCGAGAAGATGACAACACTTTCTGTAAAATAATCTTGACAAAAAGAAATCAAACCTGAATTTCATCAAGCCTCCACACTCAAACAAAAATTTACAGGAAATATAGAGAACAACAAATAAGTTGAACAATGTTATGGGATGCAATAAGCAAGAGATGATTCTTTAATAAATTAGTCTCTTCAATGAATACACTGCAAGAATTTAAAATAAAGGGAGAAAAATGGAGATAGAGAAAAAAAGAGGGAAAGAGCAAAGGAGAAAAAGGAAAAATACAGATTAAAAGATTTTTTTAAAAAAAGGGCCTATCATTTAATCACATTGTAAATCTTATTTAGATCCTAATTCAAACAAGCAAAATAGTAAAAATATGGAACATACTTTAAATATGATATTAAGATAATATAAAATTTAAACACTGACTGTATACTTAAAATGAGTGTACCCATGCTGGTTTCTTCGTTTTGAAATATATACCATGGTTTTATAAGATATTAACATTACAGGAAACTGAGGTATATATCGCTAATTTTTCTGTAAATATAAATTCATTCCAAAATTTTTTTTTAAATATACACACCATTTTTATTGTCTCCAGAAATGTATGGGAGTTCCAGTTTTTCTACATCCTTCCTAGCATCTTATATTCTCATTATTTCTTATTTTAGTCATTCTCATGGGAATGCAATGGCATCGAATCACAGTTTTAATTTGCATTTCCCTAATGGCTAGTGATTTTGTACACCTTTTTAGGTGTTCGTTTACCAATGTTATATATCCTCTTTGATGAAATGTCTATGTCTTTTGCCCATTTTGAAATTAAGTTTTTTGTTTCCTTACTACTGAGTTTTGAGAGTTCTTTATATATTCTTGCCATAAGTCCTTTATTGGATATGTGATATGAAAATATTTACTCTCAGTCTGTAGCTTGTATTTTTATTCTCTTAACAATGTCCTTCCCAGAGCAAAAGCTTTTAATGTCTATGAAGTCCAATTTATCCACTTCTTTTCTTTGGTGAATCATTTGGTGTCATGTCTAAGGATTCTTTGCCTAATCTCAAGTCACAAACATTTTCCCTTATGCCTTCTTCCAAAAGCTTTATAGTTTCACATTTTACATTTAGATCTATGATGAGTTTTGAGTAAACTGTTATATAATACATGAAGTATAAATTGCAGTTCATTGTTTTGCATATAAATGCAAAGCCAATACCATTTAGACAAAAAGCTATTCTTTCTCTCCTGAAATCTTTTGCACCTCTGTCAAAAATCAGTTGGCCATACTTGCATGGGTCCTATTTTTAGACTGTCTACTCTGTTCCAATGATCTATACATCTAACCTTTTTCCAATACCAAACCATCTTTATTTCTGCACTGACTTTTTTTTTTAGTACCTTCAATATGCTATATCCTCCTTCCTTACTTCAAAATCTTTAGATATGCTTGTTTTATCTGCCTGTATATTTTTCCTCCCTCATCTAGTAATTCCTAACTACTCATCTTTTGAAATTCAACTGAAATGTCACTTTCTCAGGAAAATCTTTCCATCATGAAGACGAAAGAAGTTTCATGAGAAAGGACAAAAATCAAGATCCATCAGTCCAACCGACAGCGAGTCAGGGACTACCTAAAGCTTTAAGAAGCTATCAGGATTTCTTAAGCCTTATTAACATCACTAAGTTTATTTCCGTCATGACCACTACCTCTTTCCGTCATGACCACTACTCTCATTAGCTGTAAAATCCTAAAAGCAAAAAGGGAATGTACTTGTCATGCTGGTGGCAAGTAAGGGAAAGCTGCCAACAATACATCATTCCACTTCTGCCTTGGATAGGCACTGGAGATAGAAAAGATGAATTTCCTAAGGCCAAGGATGAGAATGAAATTAATTTAGGTTTAACCACAAAAAGGTCCAACCCCTTTGTATTAAGTAATCACAATTCAGAGAACTAGTTGGAGGTGGTGATGAGTTAAGATTTCTTTTAAAGAGCCTCTTCTCATAAAATGTTTTGTAGATAACAACAATGATTTCAAAATACCATAATCAGAAAAAAGAAAAACAAAGTTAACCCATATTTTCTATGTATTTGTTATACACCAGGGACTGGACTGGATACTTTACATGTGTGTTCCCATGTAGTCTTTACAAAAGGTCCGAGAAGTAGATATTATTTCTACTTTATAGAGAAAGGAATTGAGCTTATACTGCTTGGTGGTTCTGCTTCCCCTTTACTCTTATTCTAATTTGTTTCTGTAATAATTATACCCATAAAAAAACCCAAAGCAATACATAGAAAATTTCAACTTAAATGAAAAAAGACAACAGACACCAGCACTGAGTTGACAAAGATGTCTGAATTATCTAATGAGGATTTAAAGCAACTATCCATAAAACAAACCAACAAGTAATTACAAACACTACTGAAACAAATGAAAAACCAGAGTCTCAGCAAAGAAATAAAAGATATAAAGAACAACCAAGTGGAAATTTTAGAACTGAAAAAATACAATAGCCAAAATTAAATTCACTTGATGGACTCAATAGTAAAATGTCAATTACAGAAGAATCAGTAAACTTAAAGAGGTATCAACAGAAATGATCCGATCTGAACAACAAAAAGATAAGAGAATGAAAAGAGTATATGGAACTTCAGGGACCTGCGGAACAATTACAAAGATCTCACATTTATGCCATCCAAGTCTCAGAGAGGAGAAAGAGTGGGCAGAAAATTTATTTGAATAATGGCTGACCATTTTTCAAACTTGATGAAAATCACAAACTAACAAATTCAAGAAGCTGGGCAAACTGCAAACAGGTTAAAGCCAAAGAAATCCAAACATAGATACATTATAATAAAGTTTCTGAAACTAAATATGGAGAAAAAAAATCTTGCAAGCACTCAGAGAAAAAGTATACTACCTCTAGATGAATGTAAGTTAGAATGACAGTGAATTTCTTATCAGAAACCATGGAGGCCAGAAGGATTCATTTACCTTAAGAATAAAGATTATCAAGAGCCAATGCGTGCCTTTTAATTCATTTTAATTTTAGATAGTATTTACTAAATCTGCTATAAAAATTGAGAAAAATGTACTCAAATCTCCCACATATCAATTTATTTTATTTTATTCAAATTTCCAACATTTACATTCTACATTATAATCATATAATTAATTGCATATACATAACCATCTATGTAATTCCCACAGATATTCAGGCTCAGTTCTAACATTAAGTTCAGCGTCAGATTTGAAGAACATGATCCACAAGCTGGAACTATGGCTGACTCTCCATTTGACCTTCCCCCATCTAAAATGACAACTCTTCCCTACCACAAATGGCTATATGCCCCACTACCCTGTTTTACTTTTATCATAGCACTTAATTACCTCAAATTAATTACTTGTTTTTTTCCATATTATCTGTCTCCTTCCTCCACTAAAAAGTTCTATGAAAGCATGGACTTTTATTCTGCTCACTGCTGTATGATTCATCTACTTAATTCCTGTGTTTAGTTTGAGAATTTCATTTAGTTTGAGAATGAACAGCTGAAAATCTCTTCCTTAGAACTGTGTTTTAAATCTAGGTACATATTTTGAAGTATGATTTCACAGAAAAATTTTAAATCAATAGCACTGAGATAAAATTTATATGCAAAAAACCATGCCTAATTTAAATGTACAACAAAATGAGTTTTGATAAAGGAAAATACCTATGTAACCACTGTCACAATTAAGATATAGAACATTTCCATTATCCCAAAATGTTTCCTCATAACTCTTTGCAGCCCAGAGAATATTTACTTTAATATTTAAAAGCATATGATTTGATATATAACAAATATATATTTCTATACCCACCAATTAAAAGATCAAAATGTTTCTTTACTTTTAATGAGAAGAAAGAAAGAAAACCTTTACACTGCTCCTCACACTGCACACCCTACACCTAAGAACATCCCTTTGCCTCCTTCTAGGGGGTGTGGGTCTATCCATCATTCAAGTCCCAGCTCATGCAACCTTCTCTGCAAAGTTCTAATACTTCCTCTCCTCCTGTCCCTTCTCCAAATTAATTTCTGTTCTCATGGCATATTACTATTACCCTTACCTCAATGGTTCTTACACAGTTTACAAACCATTTTTAGTCTATTAAGGAAAGGATGTCTTATGAATATAACAAATCCAACATCTGGCATGCAGAGCAAACAGCACATATTCAAAAACTAAATCTTAACATTCAGGTAAAACATCACCTATTTGGCAAAGCCCTTTACAACTCAACCTCTAATCCTGAAAATATAAAATAAATTAGTTAGTTGCTTGGGTATATTCTTCTAAACCAGTACTTAATTCAATTAAATTGTCATTTTTTTTTATTAAAAATTTATCATTTGGTCATCTAAAACTTTCATTTAAATTTTTAATTCTGAATGGTAAACATTAACACTCAAAAATATTGATCAACTGCTTGATAAAATTCTTGCTATTTTTTTAAAGAATCTGCACATATTTACCAAGAGATAATTTAATTTCTGTTGTTTCTCCATTTTATAAACAATGCAGAATTAGTTTTGTACAACCACTGACAACAATTTTTTTAAAAAATTTATTCCAAATAAATTTCATAACCCTAATTCACCACATGCCTGTTTCATAAATGTCAACTTTCATTATCCAAGTTCCACTAACATGTTAAACGTTAGATAGGAAAAACTCTACTTTTTCATAAATACCTAGAGAGAAAATAAGGTCCTCAATTCATAATTTTTAACAGTCTGATCATTCACTAGAAGATCATAAGTTTAAAGAGATATTCTAGCAATATTTTGACAGAACAAACGATATAGTTGACGTAATTTTCTTCTGTCTTTAATGAAGAAGGAAAGATTTACAAAAACAAAAGTGAAGCTGAATTACTTATCTGTGTGGCATACAGTTCAATGGAGGTTTCCTAAGACAGTTTTATTTTGACCCTAAACATTTTTGTAAATGATGTTAACCATAAGATTTCAGTAAATTTGTTTCTGTATTGTAATTTTGTTTACTCTTCTAACAGCACTGTCTTTTACATAATCAAGTTTAACTCGTAAAATTTAAAAAAATAGCATAGTGCATAGGAACAAATTATCAGATTCCTACCCATAGTTCAAAAGGAAAAATAGCTTTACAATTACTATCACTGGGCTTCTCACGCGAAGTTCCACTCTAGTATTTCCAATACAGTTTAAGCTGACTCCCTGCCTGAACCTGTCCTATATACCAATGCCAAATTAAACTCTTTAAATTAAATAACTCTTTCATTGTCAACTTCTATTGAAAACCATCAATGACTTCCCAAACTACAGAAAAAGTCCCACCTAGTTAGCTTGATTTACAAGTACATTCAGGTCACTGCCTTTACCTATGCCTCAGCAACTACCTCATCCTGCACTCAGTTCTTACTGTCAGGCTTTTCCTCAGACTGACCCTCTTCCTGGAGTACTTTTCCCAACTCCTGGCTCCCAAGAGAATCCATATCCTACTGAACTTTTAAACTCCAGTTCAAATTTCTCTCCAAAACTCTGCATCAATGAACTTGTTCCTTATCTCCCTTACTTATTTAGGTACTTACAAACTGGTTCCATATGTCTACATTTTCATTTAAGTTAACGTTATTCCACTGATTTGTTCATTTCAATAATTACAATTGTTGGATATTTATTATTAGCCAAGTTATTCCAGGCACTGGTGTTACAGAACAAAAAAGATACCATCCCAGTTGTCACAGTGTTACACTTATATGTAATGAATATGAAATATCTGGGTACCAATTTACAATACTACATTAAATTTCCCATTGTTGGCCAATTAGGTTGTCTTCAGTTTTACGATTATAAGTAGTATTATTGTGACTATAGCTCTAATACAGCTTTTTTATTCCTTAAATTATTTACTTAGGGTTAATTCTCAAGAATACAATTATTAAATCAATAGTCATAGCAATGTTTATGGCTTTTAAGATATATGCTACCATACTACACTCCAAATGAGCTATGCCAATTCCAAAAGCAATGCATGAGTACTTGATTCCCTATAGACTATTTTATTATAGTTATTCAATAAGTATGAAAAGGTAATTCACTATTGTTTTAATTACCCAGGAGGTTGAACTCTTTACCTATGTTTGTATACTCTGTGTCCCCTTATGACCAAATGGGTGTGACTTTATCAATGTACTGGAATCTTAGTGTGTAAATATTTTTTTAAATGTTCATAGTAATTTTAGATAGTAAAGTTATATTTGTAAATGTTTTCCATTTTGTTATATTTTTTAAAATTTTGGATTGGTTTTCTTCATATAGATGTTTAATTTTTTACAGTCAATTTTTGGTCTTCTTAGATTACTATTCTTTGCATACTTTCACTAACTTTTCAATTTTAAAAAGTTAACCATATACCTGTATTCAGACAGGTTCAACACTAATTTTTCTGGCTGTTTTTTTGGTCATCTCAAAACTTATTAAATAATTCTACCACTTGACAGACTTCATGTTTGCTTATTATATATTAAATTCCTAAGCCATGTTATATCAATTCCAAAGATAGTTTTTTTCTTAAAATAATATTTAAAGGTTTCTGAAACTACGAGAAGTATCAAAATTGGTGTCCAAAAAACCTACCAGTAGCCAAACAAAAGAATAAATTATGATGTGTGTCACTGCTTGTCCATGTGTAAGGCTATAGGAAATACCTTCCACAGAAGGTATGCTTATCCAACCAACTATGACCACAGCAGTTGAATTTTAAGTTATATCTGAAAGCATAATTGTTGTTTTAAAATGTTTTCAGAAAGATTGAACTATGATAAAGCACTGAAATAAAAAGCTATAGTGATGTAAAAAGCTATGGTTGTCTGCTACAAGACAAGCAAAGGCAATTAAAGACTGTCGACATTGCCCAATCTTTCAAAATAGATCATAGACTTTTCAGAGCTGGGAGACATTGGTGTGACCAATTAATATTTTACAAAGTACTATTACCCAAGTGCTGAATAGCAAACTGTCAAAAGTTTCCAGCTGACTCAAAAAGGAAGTTATTTAATTCACAGCTTATCTATAGAAAAACTGAAGATGAGTCTACCCAAAAAATAAAAGCAGTTAAATCAAATTCATTTCCCATATGACTCAAAACTATACTGACAACCATGTGTAAAGAGACGAAAAAAAGTAAGTCGGAATGTGACAAAGGATTAGACTCAATCTTATACTATGATTTCAAAGAAGATGGTATAGAAATTATATGGATAAATGTATGCTCCTGTCAGTTAATTTCTAAAAAGAATTCTTAAAATGTTTTTTTTCTTGAAAATGTATTAAATCAATAGCATACATCACAATTAATAGTCTTAGAATCGAGAAACTGCATTGTATGTATGCATGAATATATTTGTCTACAGCTATTCAGTTATTTATTCACTCTTTCATTTTTGAGTAGAAGAAAGCAAGAACAGAGAAGCAGGAGCAAAACTAAAGATACAATGCATAAAGATCAAACTCTTTCAAGATGCTAAAGGTTACTGTAATGCAGAAAAATACATGATGAATGAAGTAACTACAACTCAGGTGAAAAATAACAACCACAGTTAGATAACTAGCAAATAACAACCAAAGACTTTCGTAAAATTAAAGGTGAGTAACAGCAAACAGAAATACCTAAGAAAAGTAAATAAAAAGGGGTCTTAATTCAGTTAAAAGTAAGAGTATTAAGAACTTATTAAAACTATGTGGTATTTGACCAAGATTTGGAATACTATAATTCTGATCAACCACCCTATCACTGTAGTAAGTTCCAGAGAGTGGAAGTGAGAAGAGATGCACCAGGCAAAACTGCCTGTTTATTATTATGAAATTCTTGACCACAGGCAGCTAGGAACCCTTCTGCCTCAGTTACAGGTAAGCCTCACACCTGAAACATGGAGAATAAGCCAACTGGTTCTTGGCTTCTTTTACTTAGGCCTACATCGTAACCCATATAAAAAAAAAAAGAAGAAAAAGATAATCAAGTATTTCCACAAAAAGTCATGATGGAGTAAAAGAGATTTAATTAATCCTCCTAGTTACACAACCAGAAAACAGGATAAAATAAACAACAATTTTTAGATATTAGACAACAGTCAAACAGAGTAGGATCCCTGAAAAAAGGGGGAGAAACGAGGTGAGCCCTACAACTGCCCCACATCACGCCCTGAAGCAGTTTCCAATATGTAGCATACATTTATCCATATAATTTCTATACCATCATCTTCGGAATCATAATATAACATTGAGTCTAACCCTTTGTCACATTCTGACATGCTGCTTTTCCCACCTGTGCTTATTACTTTTTTTAGTCTCTCTACACATGATTGTTGGTATAGTTTTGAATCATGTGAGAAACAGCTTGGCAGTCTCAGAGAGTGGAGGAAACAAATCTCACCTTTAGGGAGACCAAGGCAGCAAGAATTTGTGGAAAAGCATACCAGAGAGAAGGAAGTGCATATAACGATAGGGCTCTGAAGATCTACATAGGTCTCCCCTCAAGCCTTTGGCAGGTAATGACCTGTCATGTACGAGAGGAAACTACGTAAGGATGGGAAAGGATCACTGAAAAACAAATAAACCAAAGGTTCCCGAATCTCAAACAAGGTTAAGAACAGTTTGTATTCCTATCAAACAGAGTGAAGACTGAAGATCTTGTAACACATGAGACATTAAATAAATTCTTCAGAATGTTTCAACTCTAAATTAGCTCTAGGAATAAAGGCTGTTTTAGACCCACACTAACAAAGCTTCCTCAAAACAAATCGAGTCTAAAAAAAATCAAAATGATTTCAAAAAATTTAATTGCATGACACAACTTAGACCAACATAATTTAAAAGAATATAACAAAATCCAGCACCCAACAACATAAAATTCACAATGCCTGACATCCTCTGAAAAATTACCAGGCATATACATTAAAAGGAAAATATGACCTATAACCAGGAGAATAAAAAGATCAATAGAAACTGATAGAGACACCGAACTTGCCAGATGAAGATGCTAAAATCTATTATAAATATGCTCAATATGCTCCAGAAGATAAAGACATGCAAGTGTTGAGGAGAGGAGTGTAAGATTTTTTTAAGGCTCAAATGAAACTTCTATAAATGAAAAACAGACAGGGTGGGATTAAAGCAGACTGAACAGTTAATATGAAAACGTAGCAATAGGAAATATTCAAAGTAAAGCACAAAGGGAAAAATACAAAAAGAAAAAAAAAGAGAAAGAAAGAAAACACTAATGATTTGTAGTAATATATCAAACGATCTAATATACAGGTACTTGCAGTCCAAAAACTAGAAAAAAGTGACAAATAAATGTTTGGATAAATAATGGGCAAAATTTTTTCAAACCATAAACTCAGAGATCCAAGAAGTTAAAAAAAAAAAAAAAAGCCAAGAAGGATAAACACATAAAACCACACTTAGAAATATAAATATTATCATCAATTTGTTGGAAACCAGCGAATAAGAAAAAACATTAAAAGTTGTCAGAGATGGGAAAAGAACCCTTATGTACAGAAAAACAAAGACTTCTCATTAGAAACAATGCAAATAAGTCAATGAAGTTATATTGCTAAGTACGCAAAGAAAAAAAACTGTCAACCTAAAGTTCTATATCCACTTAAAATATATTTCAAAATGAAAGTGGAAATGTTATTAGACAAAGGTTGAGAGAAATCCATTACAAGAAGACATGCACTTAAAGAAATGTTCTTAAACCATAAAGAAAATAGCCGATCAAAGTTTGGACCTACACAAGGCAATGAAGAGATGCAGTAACAGTAAACATTAATAGATATAAAAGACATCTTTGTCTCAGATTTTAATTTCTGGGTTTTTTTTTCCTCAACTGTTTTAATATCAAGAAAAATCTGCTTTGCTTACCATAGAAACTAAAATAGTAACCCCACCCCTTGCCCACCAAATAAAAAAATCTCACTTCCATGCTAAGATATTTATATTGATTTTATAACATTAATCTGGCATATTTCCATCTTTTTATAATCTCTAGAACAGTTTCTCACTAAGGAATTACATGTTCCTTAAAAGCTAGAAAAAACTCACTGGCAAAATGATCTGACCCCACAACCAATTTTTGGAAAAAATTCCTTGAACTTTCTCCCATAGTTTTTGGTTTATCCAGATTTTCTTCTTCTAAAAGCAGTTTGGGGGTTTCACAATTAATTTCAGAGAAATTTCTAATGAATTGGCTAAAAGTTAATAAGTAGAGCTTTCGCACAATTAAAAAAAAACAACTCTTTTCTATTTCTATATTTTCTTTATCCTTTCTTACTCCTATTTTCTATCTTTTCCTTAAGATTAGTCAGAGATTTGTTTCCCTTGTTTTATAAACTTAAGAAATAGCTCTTAAATTTTTCAATTTTATAATTTCTCTTTTTCAATTCAACTATTTCTAACTTTATCTTATTTATATCCTCCCTTTCTCATAGGCATTTATTTTGTTGGTTTTATTTGCTTGTTTATTTTATTGAATTCTGAGGTTGAGTACATTTATTTCTTTTTTTAAATCAACTGACTTCTGAGCACATTAGTGTGAGCCTGAGTCTCATTTCAGAGTGCTAAATAATCAGTTGATCTTCTGTTTGACTCATTATTTAAGAACGTTTTGTTTGATTTTTCCAAGTTGTTGGAAAAGTTGAAATAGTACATTTTAAGGTTCTGTTGTAGTGATAGAATAGGCATATATAGTTTCATCTTTTCTGGAATTAACTGAAGTTTTCTATCGTGGCTTAACCTAATTTTCTTTTTTTAAGTGTCACTCTGTCAACTGAAAAAGTATCCTTATCTCAAACTTAAATGACACTTTATAAGTGACTAAATAAACCCCATAAGCAACATAGGCCTTACACTATACTTCTTCAGGCTTTACATTTTTACCAGCATTAAATGCATCCAATGATATAAATAGTAAGGACAGAGATTCTCAATTCTGCATCTCTCATATGGGTGCAGCTTGTGGTGCTCCAGTAGCAACATCAAACATCACTGACCACAGATCACCATTACAAATATAATAATGATGAAAAAGTTGGAAATACTGTTAGAATTGCAGAGGTGTGACACAGAGACACGAAGTGAACAAATGCAATTGAAAAAGGTGCCGCATAGACTCGCTTGATGCAGGCTTGCCACAAACCCTCAATTTATCTTGCTGTACTATACTCACCCTTCTTGTGATGATGTGAGATGACACAATGCCTATGCAACGAGATGAAGTAAGGTGGACGTGCTAAGACAAAGGGATGTCTCGTATCTGGAGCAGGATGGAGGGGACGACACGAGACTTCATCAAACCACTCTGAACAGCATGCAATTTAAAACTTATGAATTGTTTATGTGTGAAACTTTCCATTTAATATTTTTGGGGCTGCAGTTACCTGAGGGCACCTGAAACCACAGAAAGTGAAACTGTGGGTAAAGGGGGACTAGTGGACTTTATCTTTCCACTCGAATCTTTCATGATCAGAAAAAAAGAGTGAGTTTCTGTTACACTGTATCTTATTATTCAAAAACTATCTTTTATCTCTCCAATAAACTATAATCTGTAAAAGCAAAACCTTTAACAAAGATATTTGGTTATTCAATTTCAATAGCTATGCCACTCAATAATTAACTGTCTTTTGGAAAATGGAAGAAATAGTTTCCAACTAGTTTAACATCATTTTCAAAAATACTATTAAAGATATGTTAAAAGGGTGCTTCAATTTATTGCTATATAAAATAGTAAGTGTACCTGGGCTGGAGGGAGGGTGGTGAACCACAGGAAAAAAAGCATAACTTTCAACTAGCTACAGCAGATACCAGGTCTTCAGATGGCCATCTTCTATAACTTTCAGGAAAATGTTGTCTGTAATTGTAACCCATCTCTTTCTCCAGAGGATGATACCAAAAATTTTCCTTCTTATTATTAGAGCTTACATGTCTCCTTTCATAAAGCTTAGCTACCTCATTATGTCATAATGTACTTTGTAGCTGATCAAAGAAAAATTTAAAAAACCAGAGAGCTAGGACAAGTCATATTTTCCCTAAATTGGTCCCGCCCCACCTCTTAATAGGCAAGTATTCTTTTGGCAACCAACTCTCTTAGTAATCTTTCTCAAACTCAGAGACTATTATAAAAAAAAAAAAAAAAGAACACAGAGATTACTCATTAAACCACCATAACACATTATCAACAGTTTTTTCCCATCTGCCCCAGACCTAGGACTTCTTAAAGTAACTAAGCCATATTCACCCCTCTCCATCTTAAAAATTAAGAAAAAGTGCAAGTTTTATACAAAATTATGTAGTAGCTGTCTCTTAAACCAAACGATATATTTACTAGATACATATTATGTGCTTAACAGTGTACTAAATGCCTTCACTAATTTTACTTCATGTAACCTATGTAAAGTCAGGTGGGAAAAAACAACAATGTGGGGTTGGGGGAAAGAAGGAGTAACTTTATCTCAGAGTCGCAAAGAATTTCAGTAAATAGAATAAAATCAACAAATAATTGAACGTGAAATGAGACATGAATAGGGTACTTCCAGATCAGGAGGCAAATACAATTAAAAAAAAAAAACACTAGAAGCTGTTACAATATACTTTATTCTTTGATTTCTGGCTATAGGCTACGTTAATTCTTAGTCACTTAGTGAGTACATGGTATTTGTAAAGAAGCAAACTCAACTGGACTCTGGATTCCCTAATTATTAAGACGCCTTCCAAAACCAAAATTACAAATGAAAACTGGTATGTATGTATGTATGTATTTTTATTCAACGCCTACAGCACCTGGATTCTAAGATGGTCTCCCAACCAAGTACTAACCAGGCCCAACCCCACGTAGCTTCCGAGATCAGACGATATCAGGCATGTTCAGGTGGCATGGCCATAGGAAAACTAGTATTTAAAAGTTTAACTTCTAGCCAGTACACTAAGATAAGCAAAAGAAATAAAAGGTGTAAGGATTAGAGTGAAGGGAATAAAAATGAAAAGTTAAGGAAAGACAAAAAAACTAAAGAAGACAGACCCTGGGGCTAGAATGCCTGAACTCTAATCCCATCCCTACCACATACAGGGCTAGGTAACCTTGGGCAAGATAACCTCATTCCACTGGAGTTCTTGCAAGGATCTACTGGGTAAATATATGTAAGCACTTCGACTGGAGCCTGATAAATAGTGAGCACTACATAGTAAATCTATCCTTTGTAGGCAATATGATTTCCTATAGAAAACCCAAAAGACTTGAGAAATTATTAGAAAGAATTCATCAGGTTGCTACATACTCATAATTCAATTGCATTCTTATAAGCCAACAGAGAAACTGTAAATTTCTGGACCTTTCTATGGAAATTTTCAAAGTGGCTTAGAGAATGATATCAAGAATTAAACCACCACCATCAGCCCTGACACCACAAGTGCCTAGCTTAAACAATGATCAACTCATGGCCACTCCTGTTTCATCTCCACCCACTGCCTTCCCTCCACTCTGTAAAACAATGAAGCAGATCCCAGACACATTCTTGCATCCATCATTTCACTATGTATCTCTAAAAGGTAATGACTTTTAAAAATAACTTCATATTGTTATCACACCTAAAAACTAACAATAATTTCTTTTTTCTTTTCTTTTTTTTAAACTAATTTTTTATGGTGACACTGGTTAATGAAACCCAATAAGTTTCAGCTGTACACTTTAACAGTAAGGCACATATATATTTATTTACACTGTGTGTTCACTTCCCATAGTTAGATTTCTTTCTGTCACCACATATTTGAACCCCCCTTCCCCCATCTACTCCCTTCTCTCCTTTCCGCCCTACACAATAATTTCTTAATATCAAATATCCAGCCAGTGTTCAAAGTTTCCTGATTATTTCATAAATATTTATCTACTAAAAACTGGACCCAAATAAAGTCCAAACATTGTTATCAATCTCAGATTTTGTCCTTCATTTCTCTTTTTTTGTCCTCTACAATTTATTTGCTGAAAAAAACCCAAGTTGTGTCCCAAGGATTTCCTCAAAGCCTAGATTTTGCAGCCTGCATCCTCATGGTATCATTTCATTTGTTTCCCTGTCATCTGTGTTTCCGGTAAACTGGTAGTTAGAGCAGGAGACTTGATCAGATTCGAGTTCTCATTTAACTTCTTGGCAAGAATATTTCACGATTAGTATTGTGAACTTCCATTAAGAGAAACCTAACGTCTGGTTGTCTTTTTGTGAGGTTAGCCACCACTGATGATCTCTGCTGAGGCCCAGAAATTCATTACAAATGATGATGTTCTATTTATCACTCCATTTATTAACTAGAATACTCCTGAGAAAAGAAACTTCCTCTCCTCAACTATTTGGTTACTTTCAGGTACAGCTCGTTCATTAGCATACTCCAAAAAAAACTAATCTGTTTTTTTAAGTATCATTATGAACTCATGGATTTAAACATATTTGATGTGATTGATTATATTGCAGTTTTACGTGCTGATGCTCAAATTGTCTCATCTTTGGCAAGCCAACATCCATTCAATTAAGTACCTTAGTTGTTCTGCCATGCCTTATTAGTGTTTGATAATTTTCTTGCAAGATGCTCAAGATCTGTAATCAGCTTTAGCCATAAGCCACTCTCCTATTCAACTAGATTCTTATTATTTCTACTAAATCAAAAATTCCTAATTCTTAATTATAAATCAGCTGTGTAATATATTCTGGATTTTTATAATTGAACATGGACCTAGGAATTATAGCAATATTTCTCAGTGAAGTCTACTTTCAGCATTTCATTGAATGCCCCCCTCAAAAACAAACAAACAAACAAACAGCATATCCCACTCAAAACTGAATGTTGAATGCTTCAGTTTGAGAGACTGAATCAAAAAGATTCCTAATCTAGTCTCTGCAGGCATTTTGGCTCTGGAAAGTATTGCTTCATGTTCTATTTCAAAATTTGGATATAGTTTTTAAACACGTACAATTAAAATTTCAGTTTTTGACAAATTAAAATAATGAAGTGTAGGAAAATGGTCAAACTCTTAAAGACTGAATTATTTTGTACCTTTTATAAAATCCTCATACTGCATCCTTAACATTAAAACCCATGATATTGTGAATATGAAGTCATAAGTTCTAATTATGGGAAATAGTAAATATATTTGCTAAGTTATGTCCCCTTTAAATAACAGAAATGGCATTATCAGTAATAAAGAAATATTTATCTTATTTTACTAAAAAACTAATTAACAAATATGTAAGGCCCTGTCACACTACACAGCTAGCACACATCATGGTGGAAAAGCAGGATCCTGTACTTGCTTCACAAAGCTCTGAAAAGATATGGCTTTAGTGGCCCAAAATTGCTTATATCCACAAATTTTACTATTTTCTTCAGCATTAAATCACAATTAGAAATCACATTACTGAATGCCAATTCTTCTGACAAAAGTGGGATATGGATTGATCCTGGTGCAACTTCAATTACTCACAGGCCAAAAACACCTTTCTTGCAGCTAGAGTTGCTGGGCTTTGATGAGAGGAACCAATCAACTTTTCCAGGTAACAGTGGCTTAAAAACAACCACCCACCACCAAAAGCAAAACAAAATAATAACAAAATACTCTTCTGCAATGGTGTTGATTTCCAAGTGATAACAATAACACATCTACATGAAGTGCTGGTATGTCCTCTGCACATCAGTGCTTTTATCCAACTGAAAAACAAAAATTTTGCTAGCGTGCACACGACAGTAATTGCTTTTCCAGATGGTATGCCTTTGATAAGAGGTTTTTGCCAAAAGCTCATTTTACTTTCTCTCCAAGCATATTTGTTATTAACTTTGAAACTGGTTTTACAGGCTTCTGAGTAGTGGTGTGAGCTGACCTGTTTTTGGCTATGAGAAGAGTAATTGTGAATGATACTTCAACAGCTCTGTCTTCAGCAATATTCATTAATTTCACACTGAAAAACTTCATTTTATGTAATTTTATACACTTGTTTAATTTATCATCACAAAGCTGAAAAGTAATTATTATAGAAAAGGAAACTAAGAAATGTTCATTCAATTCCCAGGGGGAGTATGAAAGTGGAATTTGTTTTCAAATGTTTTCTTGAGTTCAAATAAAATATTTTTTAAAGGTACCATTTTAACTTAATGTATATATTCTGAGACATCATCTTATAAATGGTTTTAGGGCCTCAACTTATGTTCTGGTTTTGTTTTGCTTAAATACTCCCTAAAAAATAAAATTCCACAATCTCAAAATCTAAAGGCCTCTCAAAAAAATTATAAGAAAGTACTGTCAAAATGTATTACATAAAACTTCTGAGCACAAATTTGTAAAATTTTCAGATGAATTAGAAATCCCTAATTTAAGGATTTAAGCAACCTATTTGGCTACATGGCACGTTTACAAGTAGAATCTAAGTACTTAACATACAAAACCAATTAGTCAGCAAATTCAGAACTTCCTACTCCCTAATCTTAACTTTTGTTGAGACTTGAATAAAAACTTAACTATATTACTTTAAAAAGGAATTTTTAAATTATGATTTTATATGCTTACTTTACGACTGCTTTAAAATGGTTTTCAGATGAGTGTATCTAGTCTCCTAGCCCCAGAGTAAACATTCTGAATGAAAGCTGTCTTTGACTTCATTCACAATGAAGTTATAGAATAATTTATATTCTTCTACATATCTAAAGTCATTCTTGGCAAAGCTTGGACATCAAACAAATGTTGTTAATTGAAAGTAAGAAGAAAAAATATTAAAAATTAAGGGAAATGGTTCTGATAATAAGACCAATTATGAAAGGAAGAAGGAAAGGTATCTAAAAAAATAAGGGAAAGAGTTCTAATTACAAGAAAAATTATATATTTAATCATCATTATCATTTGATTTGAAATGACAAGAAAAGTAGATCTCCTAGCTGCCAGGGAAGTTTTAAAACTTCTCATCAAAGCAACCTCTTTTTCATTTGCTATTTGATTTGAAGTAACTTTTCTTTGGCAAAAATTGCTCAAGTACACTACCCCCTTTTAGAAAGTAACCTATTTATTTTAACTAAAGCAGTCAGAATTTTCCAATACCATGGATTCTTATTATTTTAGAATTCATGCTATATATATCCTTCTTCCAAAACAGAAAATGAAATTAATAATCTTAGTAATATTTCATACATTTTTCTCAGATTTTTGTCTTCTTTATATTCTAGCAAAATGAATTTATAAACCTCTGTAATGTATACAGAAAACTGACCATCTTGGATCTATCTCCTAAAATAACTATCTTTTCATACTTTCTGCCTTTACAGAAAAATATAATTTTTTAAAAGTTTGTTTTTAAATGAACACCTAACTGTACTTTGTTTGGAATTTGTACATATATCAGAAAAACGGGGAGCACTGTGTTTGTTTTCTATTAATACAATGTTTCCTTTGACTGTTTTCAATTATCTTATGTAGTCTTCGGAGTGGGGATCTACCCCATAATTTGGAAATGTCACTTGATTCTTTAATTCATATCTTCTCACTTTTCTGGTCCAAGTGAAACTAACACATCAAATCCCAAAGGTCCTACAGACGCAGTCTGTGGGGAATGAAAGTGACACTTCTTGGCAAAACAATAAGTTTAGAAAAGGAGAAAAAGGTTTCCAAATCAAACTAAACAACAATTACTGAGATCTCTTGTATCACATGAGCGAACTATTAGTGCTGAACTCAGCTGCTCATCTCAGAGAGTCATGACATAAAAAAAATTATTAAACTGACATTTATTTATTCCAATTCCTCTAACACAGTTTACTGGGTCTTAATTGGCACTCAGTATATAACTTAATTTCTCATAATGGACACACTTTCTAATTATAAAGACTACCTTCCTTTAAAATCTGGATCTTTTTCTCAATTTTGAGGGAGTAAGGAGGAACGTGGTTTGAACTCGACTCCAAAAGCTAACCATTCTAACACAAAAATTTAATTTATAAAATCTCTATCTAGAAACCAACATGATAAAATGACTGCCAAGGAATCAAATTAAAATAAAATTGTGCCTCAAGTACCTTAGAAAGTAAATTCTAAATGTCGGTGTCTTCATTTGGAAGCAAAAATTCCTACTGCGTGATCTTGTCTGATGGCCCTTGATTTTATCATCAGAGCTGGTTCCAGTCACATTTCCATTAGTATGGATAGATCTAAAGTAGAAGAAAGATGACAAATTTAGTCTATTGAAAACATTACATATTTCAGATACTGTAATACATCACTGTTTTCCTATAGACTCTTATACAGATGCTTTAGTTGTTAAAAAATGCCAATTCCCATTCTTGTCTCTACTCCAGATTTTAAAAATTTAAAGATTAAAGGAGAAAGAAAAGAGAGAAAAAGAAAAAAAGAAAGACAGAAAGTTAGTTGATAAGAGTAATTAGTTCCTCCTAGCTTTAAAAAGGTTCAGATTCCCAAAGGAGGTATGCAGCAAATGAGGCTTTTTTTGCTATTCCGAGGAGACAAGGGGGCTCAACTATTAGCTCACTCGCCAGAGCCAGCAGCAGCAGTAGCCTCAGCACCCTGTGTCAGGTAAAATAGAACAGCAGGAGGAAACAAGATTTCCAGAAGAAGATAACCTCTCTGATAAAGAAGTACCCACTATGATGGCTATCATTCATTCCTGGGTCATTGGCAGTGGAATAAGACAAACTGGATTTTACTAAACTAATGGTAGTGCTGTATCTCCCATTCTACCTCAAAGCTAACTCCACACTCAGTGGGGACTCTGCTTAAGAAATGTGAGCCCCACTGGTTTTCAATATTTAAAGCTTAATTGCTTTAGGCTTAACCACCCAGGGTTAAGCTTTTCACTATTATTCCTTTTAGATCACAAAGTCACAGTGGTCAGGCTCCAGAGACAATCGTTATACCACAGGTCAATTCAAGAATCTCTGCTAGGGTATTAAAGCTCTCTCTACCTGTGGCTCTCACATTTGTCACTCTAGGGTTCCATTCAAAACACAAACCTTTCTGGCCAACTACCCTCTCTCCTATTTTCATGCCCACAATGTTCTCCATACTTTCTCAGCCACCCATGTGTTCCCCTCCTACCACCCTTCCTTGTAGCCCTTCCCTTCAACCTTTTCCCTAGGGACCTCTGGAAACACCTTTTACATGATAAAACAAATCTTACCTGTACATCCTCAACCTTATCACTGAATACTCCTTTCCACCACTAGGCCAAATCTGGCTCTTGAAAAGAATCTTCTAGAGTGAAAGCTAAAGCAGTAAATCAACCTTCTCCACAGTCACATTTCCAGACCCTAACTCACAAGCAATCCCATTCCTTCCTTCAGGCTCATGTGGTCTAGCTGTCCTACCGTCTTCTTCTCTTTCTCTTTCAAATCCCACTGTTTTTTCTAACCTTGGTCCAGACTCAATCCCTTAGATGCACTAGTCTCATCTCTCCAGTTGCTGTGTTATCACCGGCCTCAAAATCTTGGTTGTCACTCAAGCCATCAGTCCACCTAATGTGTTACTTTTTCTCCCACTTCACCAGCCTCAGGATTCACATCCCTAATCCTGGGTCAATTCAATCATCTGCTAGAGAAAAAACACACAACCATGTAGAATGATCCTGCTATAATAAGGTCTTCAAAATCAGTTATACACTGAATGTTATCCAGTAACCTTTACATGCCATTAATCAGGTTTTCCGCCATAACTCACACTGCCTTTCTTTCAAACTTTTGCTACTCTCCCTCTCCAGTCCTATGGCAGGTAAGACTGGAGAGAGATTTCTTTGTGTTTCCCTTAGCCGTGTTTGTGTAGGTTGTTTATAAAGATACTACCGCTTTCACTCACTTTTAACATTTTCTCCATCTATCACTGGCTTTTAATACAGAAATTTTTGTTCATAGGTGGCCAGGTTTGTTCATCATTGCTTTTTTCATTTTTAAAATGATTGCTCTGCTTAGAAATTTCTCCCCCTTCCACGATGGCAGATAAATACTCTTATTTTAACTGTCTGTGGGGTGTTTGAATACTTCATTCCAAATGATTATGGAATGAGATTTGACTCTAAATGGAATTGTATTCCAAACTGCCCACCAGTTTTCCTAGCAACATTAAGTAATCTTTGCCACACCTTGGTTTATAAAGTTTTGTCATATATTTCTTATATATGTTTGTCTACAGTAAGGTTTATTTCTGGGCTACAATTTAAGTAATGTAATCATTGTTTCTTTACATGTTTTAATTTGTGGTAAGAATATTCTCTGGTATCCTTATTCTTCCTGAAAATAGTTACATTTTCCAAGGATGCACCTCCTGATTTCATGAGTAAAAAATGGTCACCCAGTTCACACTGAGTGCTGTATTCGTTATAGTTGTTGGCTACACACAGTGCTCCCTTCTGCTTTGACAGATCATCCATATTACTACTGGGTCTAGACTAAAACTTTTCTAATCATTGCCAGAAAGCCACCTTTTGATATATTCATCTGGAGACAGATTCATAAAACCTTGCTCTTTGCAATTTTCCATGCTTTGTATTTACTTTTTTTGTATTCAGCTGTAAAATCTAATTTATGTAAATTAAAGGTATCTTGTCCGCAATTTTTATTTCATAGCCCCACATCTTTTAAATCTGTTCTAAAGTATTTTTCAGATCTGTTATCTTTTAAGATCCACATAGTGCATTTATTATTTTTAATTTTCTGAATACATGCTACATTCATATGAATCAAAAAATCAAAATGAACATAGAATTCTATGACCAGTAAAAATATTTTTCAAAAATGAAATAAGAGAGAAACATTTTTTTACAAATAAAACCTGAGAAAATTTACTGCCTGCAGACACCAGAAATTTTAAAGAAAGTTCTTCAGGCAGGAATGAAAATTTCAAGGTGAAAATTTATATCTATAAAAAAGAAAGAGCATTAGAAAGAGAAAGTAAACATAAAACTATTTTTCCTTATTTTTATTCATTTTATAAGGCACAGACCAACTAAAACAAAAAATAATGTATTATGAGGCTAATAACATATATAGCAATAGAATGTGTGACAATATACTATATAAATGGAAGCTAGAAAATGGAAAGTATACTGCAATAAGATTATTGCATGACACAGGAAGCAAAGTCTGGAAGCATTCTTGGTCGTTACAACTGGGGATGGAGCGTGGTACCTATTGTCATCTAGTAGAGGCCAAGAAGGCTTCTTAAAAATCCTGCAATGTGCATAAGATATTCCCCTCCATCCCCAATTCCAAAGAATTAGCCAACCAAAAATACCAACAGTGCCAAGTTTGAGAATCCATGACCTAGGGCAATCATTAATGTGTATGTGAGAGTAAGAGTGAGAGTGAAAGACAGACAGACAGACAAAAAAGACAGAGAGGGGGACAGAAAGGGAGACGGAGTATGTGTGTGTATATAAATAAAAATAAAACAAGAGTGTTAGATAAAAAGGAATTATGAAAAGTGATTAATTTGATAAAAGGCAGAAAGAGGAAAAATAAACAAAAGATTCAAAATAGTCAACGAGCAAGATGGTAGATTTAAATCCAAACTTATCAATTGTTATATTAAATAGAAATTACCCGAAGGCCCAATTAAAAAGTATAGATTATCAGACATCAAATTAAAACAAGCTCCAAAAATACATTTTTCCACAAGACATTTTAAATACAAAAATGCAGAAAAGGTTTAAAGCAAAAGGATGGAAAAGAAAGACAGCATAGCTATATTAATATCTGACAAAGCAGACATCAGAACAAGAAATATTACCAGTAATAAAGAGGGACACTACATAATAATAAAGGATTAATTCATTAAGAAGACACAGCAATCCTCCCACCTTAAAGTCAAAAAAGAGTGAATCAAATGCAAGCGATTAGAAGAAATGAAAACAAAGAAAAACAAAGAAAATCTATAAAACCAAAATCTAGTTCTTTGAAAAGTTCAATAAAATTAAATAAACTTTGGCCAGAGTGATCAAGGAAAAGAAAAAAAAGAGAGAGAAGCTACAAATTACCTTTATTGGATATCACTAGAAATCTTGTTGATATTAAAAGAATAATAAGGTAATATTATAAACTTTATGGCAATAAATTCTATAATTTTGATAACATGTACTAGTTTCTTGAAAGTTTAAAGACAAACCACCAAGTTCACTCAAGAAACTAGATAACAAGAACAGCTCTTTATATACTAAGAAAATTTAATTCATAATTTAAAATCTTCCCATGAAGAAAGTGCCAAGACAAATGACTTCCTTGGTAAACTCTACCAAACATCAAAGGGAGAAATCATACCATTATTATATAAACTCTCCCAGAAATAAATGAGAAAACATTTCTCAATTCATTTTATGAGGATAGTATTACTCGCAGAACGCCGTGCCCCCTAAAAAAACTTTAAGAAAGATAAACTACAGATTAATATCCTTTTATGAAATAAAATATCTTAACCAAATATTTGAAAGATGAATCCACCCATATAAAAAAAGAATATATATACCATGACCAAATAGCATATATCCCAGGAATGCAGTTTTAATTCAACATATGAAAAAAATCCACCAACATAATCCACCATATCAGTAGACTAAAACATAAATGATCACCTTAAGAGGTATAAAAAATTACAAAAAACTGACAGCCATTCATAATTCAAAACTTTCAGAAAACTAGGAATAGAAAGGAATGTCCTCAGCCTAGGACAAGAATCTACAACAATCTATAGCTAATATCATACATAATCATGAAAGATAAAATGCTTTCCCTCTAAAACTGGGAACAAGGCAAGAACACCTGTCCTCACAATTCCTATTCAATACTGTACTGTACTGCCAGTACAATTAAGAGAGAGAGAGAGAGAGAGAGAGAGAGAGAGAGAGAGAGAGAGAGAGAGAAGCCTAGAGATGAAAAAAAAAAAGAAACAAAACTGGCTTCTTTCATAAGTGACAGGACTGTCTATATAGAACATCCTAAAGAACCGGACTTTGGGTAGTAATCACACAATATAATATAGAAATGTCAAACTATAATGTACACTTGAAAATTATACAATTTATCAACCAATGTTACCCCAATAAACTTAAAAAAAAAAAAAAGAATCTATCACCAAAACTAATATGTAAACAGCATAATTGCAGGACACAAATTCAACATACAATTGTATTTCTATATGGTAGCAATTAATCATTAGACAAATTAACAAAACAGTAGCAATTATATTAGCATAAAAATACCTAAGATAAATACGAAAAAATAAATGGAAAATTTGTGTGCTCAAAAATACAAATCACCAAGTGAGAAATCAAAGACCTCAATAAACCGAGAAACACTGTTTTTAAAGATCAATCAATATTAAGAATATCAATTTTTTCCTAAATTAATTTCTAGATTTAGCATAAATCCCAATTAAAACCTCACCAGGTTTTTTTTGTAAAAACTGAAAAGCTGAAGCTACAATTTATAAGGAAATTCATAAAATCTAAAATACTCAAAAACAATTCTGAAAAATAAATTTGGAAAATTTACACAATTTGATTTCAAGACTTTCTATAAAGCTATATAGTTACATTAACATTGTAATTCTGGTGTAAGGATAAACATACAAATCAACTGAACAGATGAGACTGTCCAGAAACAGATCTACATATTCATGGTCAGTTGATTTACAACAAAAGTATCATGGTAATTCAATGGAAAAAGAATTGTCTTTGTAACAACTGGTACTGTAACAATTAACAATCTATATAGGAAAAAAGAGAGAACTTCAACCCACACCTCCTATCTTATACAAAATCTAATAGACCCAAATATTTTTGAAATAATAAGACAATAATCCAATAAAAATAATGGGCTAAGTATCTGGACAATGCAAAAATGAACATTCTATCAAGCGGCCTAGTTATATGGTACATGTATTTAATCTTCCCTACTGGCCTTAGGGTCCTTAAAGCTTTTAGGCTAATCTTCCTCTCTGATGCTAGCTCCAACATTCTGCCTACACAAGAAATAACCAACAAATGAAAACACTATCAGAGCATTTTTTTTAGAGGTTAATTTTTAGAGTAGTTAATGCAAGTACCTGGTACAAAAGTAAACTGTACTAATGGGTTATGGTGAATAGAAATTTTCCCCAGCCACCAGCTCCCTTCCTTTATTTACTGTGTATTTATTGTTACTATACTTCTATAAAAACACATTTTTAAAGAAACTGGTGGCATGCTATACAATTTCTTGTCATGAGTTTTTGTCACTTGATGTATTTTAGAGCTTATTCAATCTTTCATATAGAATTCTCTCACACTTTCTTTTAACAATTTAATGATTTTATATTTATAAATACATCATAATTTATTTAAACAGTCTCTTACTATGGACTCTTATGTTGTTTCCAATATTTTGCCACTACTGACAATGCTGTAAAGCGATGGCCCAACTCTTTTGGCACCTGGGCAAGTGCTCCTACAAGACAGAATGCCTTATGATCTGAGGTGGAGCTGTGGCTCACCTGCCGCTCACCTCCTGCAGTACCGGGTCCATGGCCTGGGGTTGGGGACCCTGATGTAAAGAATATCTGTGTATTTATGAAGCGGAATTACCAAGTCAAAGGGTATCTGAATTTTAAATTATGATAGCCTTTGCTAGACTGTGCTTCACAAAGTTTATCAAGATTTTTTTAAAATGTGGACATGTGTTAGTAAACCTTCCAGATCAGGGAAACCAAGATAAAGCAGCAAATTCTCATAAGCTAGACCCAATTACTAAGTAAAAATATTTTAGAAAATTTTCAATTCTAAGTAATCCAAGATACTTTTTTCCTTCTTTTTCCCAAGATAATTCTTAATCCAAAATAAATTTATAGTGAGGGGCAATAAGAAGACCGAGAGTTAGCCTGGCCCCCATTGTTTTAAATTTTTTTCTATTAAATTAAGGTAATATTTTTTTATTATTTATAACCTGCCTCATTTTTTTAAGAAGATGTTAATTGGTTACAAATACAAGATAGTGGTTAAAATACAAAGTAAAGAGGATTCATCACCATAAAACTATGTATATAAAATTAAAAATTAGACACTGTGGAGTTGGTATGGCCACATACTATTCTCCAAAGACTGCTACCATGAATTCTTCCCTTCCCTGTGTGCATAGGTCACTCCACCCATCAAGAGATGGGACTTATTTCTCAACTCCTTGAACCTTGGCTGGCCTTGTGACTTACTCTGACCAACAAGATGTGATGAAAGCGATGTTCTGAAACTCCAGAGACCAGGAGATTTGGCAGTTTCCTCATTCTCCCTTTTGGAAGCTAGAACCCATGTAAGAAATCTGACTACCCTAAAACTGTCCCTCTATGGAGAGGCCATATTGGAGGCATGCCAAAGTGCCAGATATGTGAGTGAAGCATTCTTAGATTGTCCAGAAGGCTACCAGCTGAGTGAATGCTCCCAGCTGATACCACATAGAAAAGAAGAATCCCCTATCCAAGCCCTGCACAAATTCCTGATCCACCGAACTATAAAAATAATAAATCGATGTGGTTCAAAGCCACTACATTTTGGGGTGATTTGTTATACGATAATATGCAAATGAAACAGACACTATCAAGTTCATTATATTAGCAAATTATAATCACTAAGTATCAAATTTGTGTCTATATTTTCAGGGTTAAGTTTTCATTCTCTGGTAAAAAGAAAAATTAATTTTTTATCTTAACTATATGTACTTATACAAAGAACAATGGACCTAGCGGACTATAGCTTCGAATATAATTTTATATAATGCACATCATTCAAATGATGTTCCTTACAGATGGATTCTATACAGACAGATGGCATATCATTAAATCGAAAATCATGTCAGGGGAGACTAAGAAGACATAGTCTTTATAATTTTGTTCTCTGAGACTTAATATAAGAAACTAGATGAATACATAATTAAGATAATCATAAACGATCTTCTCATAGTGCTATATCCCATGAAAATACCTTGGTCCTTGACTTATTTAATCTTAAACAGCATCTACACAAATAACCATTCCCTTTTAGTCACTAAGTACAACCCACAGTCAAGGGCTGGGGAATCAAATTCCACCTCCTTGAGGGAGGAAACTGCATAAATCCCTCTGAATTCTTCTGTACAGGATAAAGTGGGGCTCTTATTTATTCAATCATTTGTTTTAATCAGTATGGATTTAGGAACATTTACTTTATACTTTGAGTTATAATCTAATACTATGTTATTTTTGTTGATGTTTCAGCTTTGGTGCTCTTTCAGGTTGGTGCCTGTATCTTTTTGCCAATCCTTTTGGATTTTGAGCTTTTTCTTACTTTGTGGCAGTACAAAATATTCCCATCTTGTTTGCATCTTCCCTGTCTCAGTCCTAGAATCAGACATTTTCCAAGGAGCTTTAGTTCTTTTTGTTGGAAAATGGTGCTAGAAACCAAAATCTGGATGCTGGGTGTGCTCAGTGCTACTGGGGTGTCACTGCTTCTAGGCTCTTTCAGTAGACAGAGCTAGAAAATATGTCTGTATACTAGGCCACATATGGATACATATCTATAATGTGTCTGTATTCATATCTGTATTAAGCTAAACATGAGTTCACACTGATTTCTCTAATCCAGTACTACATGGTTTATTCTAGCCTTTCCGTTGCCCACTGCTATCTGTAACCTCACTCTCCAAAAGCGAGAAACCCGGATTCCATACACAATTCATCATTCAACTATTCATGTGTTTAATATCAGTATACAACTGTTTCAGAATTTTTGTTCTACTAGTCATTTCTTCTGGAGGTCTTATTAGAAGAATCATTTTACATATGTGTGTTCCTAAGATCTTTCACCTAAATCATCTCCTCTCTCTGCACATTCTACCTGGGTGACCTTTCATATCCATGACTTTAATTACCTTCCAATGTTGATACTTTCCAAATCGGTATCTCCATCCCAGATCTCTCTCCTAAAATTCAAACCCACTTATCTGACTACGTACTGGATTATCAACCTAGCTGTCCCACAGGCACCTCAAACTGAACTCATCATCTCTCCATAATATTCTCTTCCAGGATTCCCCTATTAAATGACATCATCATCATCTACCTATTGCACCAGCCAGAAATTTAAGATCAGGTCTTTCCTCTTCCTTCTATTGTCTTCCTAATATCCAAACACCAAAGCCTTAATCTTTCTCAAATCCACCTACTTCTCTCCATCCCATGACCCTACTATAGTCAGCCCAACATTACCTCTGACCTAAAAATATTTATTGTTAGAACAAATAAATAAGAAAACTCTCTAATTGATCTCACTATCTTTAATTTTACTGGCTCTAATCTACACTACAGCCTAAGTGATCTTTAAAAACACAAACCAGGTTATATCACTTTTCATGATTAAAACCTTTTACTACTTCCCACTTCTCTCAGGATAGAGCCCAACTGCCTTGACATTGTTATCAAGGTTCCCTGTGATATTATCCCTAGTAACCCCTCCAGGTCATCCATTCCTTTCTCTTTCTGTTCTCTAAAATAAGCTAATCTGAAAATTTTCTCAATTCCTCTCTCCTGTGATCTTGTCTCAACTCAGACATTCCTTCTTCAGAAAGCCATCTCTGCCTCTCACCCAAACCTTGGGTAAGTTCTACTGCTCTATACTCACATTCCATCATGCAGTCAATCCATCATCCCTCACACTGCATTGTGACTATGTGGCTTTTTCTTATATCAGATGCTAGACTGTAAGTTCCAACAGGGCAAAAATCATATTACTTTTTTTTTCCCACTGCATCCTCAGAGCCTAGCTCTCTGATTAGTACACAGCAGGACACAAAAAATGCTTAAAATAAATACTTTTGTTATTTCTGTAGCTTTGATTTAATTACTATTTTACAGGACATAAAATAAATATCCTCTGTAAGTACAAAGTTTGATATTAATTTGCTAAATCAAATTTATTAATTACATTAGTCTATAGAGTATTTCCTTGGGTACTTTTTTTCAGAAAAGGTACAAAGCTAATATAATTTCTGAAACCATGTCTGTCTGGAAATCTATCTTTTGACTTTATATGTAAATGACAGTGTGTTAAGGTACAAAACTCTAAGGTCACATCCTTTTCCTTCGTGACACTGTAAATACTTCAGTGGTGAACCAAACTCCAAACCAGGAATCAGTACTACTTGGTAATGAAGTTTTCACTAGTCCTCAGTACAATCCAAAAAGGTGACAGTCATGTCTGATCTAAAACAAAAATTATTCAATTGTTTATTTGTATTATATCTTATATCCTTATTTAGCCAAAAATAGTTTTGTAATTTATGTTAATTACTTGAATTTTCTACTAGCATTAGTCCATAAACCCAAAGTTTGGAATTCCTAAATCTAGCATTTTTCATTAAATGGAAGACTAAATTCCAACCTGATTAGCTTTCCCTTGAAAATAATTTGGTCTTCCTCCCTGAACACTCACAGAATTTTCTCTCATCCGTGAACATCAGAAACATGACCAGTATAATCACTCATCTTATTTGCTATTATTAAAAGTACAAGTCTTCAGTTTAGCAATATTTTCAACATTAGCAACATTTTTAACACTTTGAGTATTGATTACTTATACATCATCTTTGTTCTTTCCTTCTAAAACACCCAATTTATGTATACCAGATCTCCTGAATCCATCTACTGTGTCTGTTATCTTTATTGTCATAATCTCCATCTCTATCTTTCCATAATTATGAAACATCGTTTGAACTAGTCTTCTCATTTACTGATATGATTTTCTGAAGTATCCAATCTATGTTCACTATTATTATATATTTTCATTCAATAATAATGTTTTCCAAAAACTTTCTCCTGTTCTCAGAATGTGCCTTGTTCATGAAAATCCCTTCTTAATTCTCAATGAGTCATAGAACTTAATTTTTTTATGTCTGATGCAGCGTCACAACTATTTCGCAGAGAGCTATTGCATATGAAAATTCAAATTTTTCCTTCTTTTGAACTGCTGAGTCTTCTTATCACCTATCATTTTTCTGTTTGCTCATTCCTACAAGAGGGATGGCCACGTTCTTCCAAATCAGAAAAAGGCTCTCTCAAAAATACAGATCAGTGTCCAAGTTTTTTTCAGAAAATCTCCCCTTTGTGTCAACCTTGGCAGCCAGCATCTTTGTTAAGGGTGGCCTCAATAATAGCCCTAATCCAGTCAGCTTGACTAGCCCTCTCTGTCAGTTACACATAAACAAATACCTGTGGTTTACAGAAAAGAGAGGTTTAGTTTTCTCTACCTTAAGAGGTTTGTAGTCACCAAAGACTCCAACTCGTTCTACCTTTTCACTCTCCAGCCTTAACCCAGAGCATTTATGCTGAGTCATCTCAGAGTCAAAAGATTGCTAAAAAACTCTGGAAATCACATCCATGTCCTAAGCAGAAGACAGGAAGGTAGGGACAAGAGCTCCTTCTGTGGCTTCCCAGATTAGTCCATCCCCTTCAAAGAGCTTTCCTAGAAGGCCTACCCAAAGACTTCTGTTTACAGCTGCTGGGAAATGTCATTATATAGTTGGACTTAATGATGTGTCCACATTATAGCAGTTATGTTTCTAAGAAAGAGAGATTGATACTAGGCCAGCAACCAACACTCTCGACCCCATCATTTTTCTCCCTCTCCTGAACAAGTTTCTAGTTTGCCAAGGTCTCTCTTAAATATGATATTCAGAATTAGAGTCAAACAACAGATGTTACATGTATTTTCACTGGGGCAGAATAATTAATTCTTCCTGTGAGCCGAACATAATACTTCAATTAATAGATTTCAAGGTTGACCAGATTTGCCCAGATGTCATATCAAATTGAATTGTCAACAATGCATTTTCTTTTTTTGCTAGAACTATTCTGAAACAAGATTTCTCCATCCTGTATTTGTGTAATTGATATTCAAGGACTCTTAATTGAGGATCTTCGGTGTGACAGTGTGATCAAGTTAAAGACACAAAAAGACCTTTAAAAACTTGTGGTATCAAGTAGCTAAGGAGACAAAAGCATATAAATAGATGAATAAGAATGTAAGCTATCATATGAATCTTCCCAAAGAAAAAAGAAAATAAGTGCTATAAAAATATAGAGTTGAGAGAGAAGTTTAAGAGTTATATGAGAAGAGATGAAAGGTTAGAGAAAATGAAAGAAAACACCTGACTACATATATATATATAAATATATATATATATAATATAAATAATATATATATATATATAAAAGAGTAAGAAACTAGTAGAGAAGAGAGCCTAGAAAAGGAAACAGGACTAATGAACATCTTCTCATCCCAGCTCTCACAGAGCTCACTCCTCTACAAACCTATGGCTGCAGAATCTACCACCTTACCTTCCATTTATTCTTCAAACCCACTGGTTTTAGCCCCACCACTCCACTGAAGCTGCTCCTGTTTTGGCCATCTCTTAATTAACAAATCACTACTGAGCCCTTATTTACTCTTTGATAATCTGGCATTGCTGACCACACCCTTACTTCTCGGGTTTCTGGAATATTACTCTTGGTGCACCTCTTCCTCTCCAACCATTCTTCTCTCCTTTCCCTATGTTGGCTCTTCTTCTTCCACATACATCTTGAATGGTAGTGATCTACAATTTTGCCTCAAAGTCTATGCATTCTTCCTTAAAAACCTCGCCCATAAGTATGAGATCTACTACCACTATCACCTATACATGACTTCTAAATCTTGCTCAAGCCCAAACATTTGAGTTCCAAATCCATATATCCACTAGTCTAACAGACATTTCTCCACTTGGTTGTCTCACAGGAACCCCAATCTTAACATGTCTAAGTGAGAGAGTAAAATCTTCCATTCCCACCCCTCAAAACTGTTTTTACTCTTGAATTTGCTACTTTGGTTTCTGGGAATATTACCTCTCCACTCAACCAAACAAGAAACTAGGAATATTTTAGATTGCTCCTTCTCTCTCATTCCTACACCCACTGGTCTTATTAATTCCATATTTTTAATATCTCTTATATTTGTTTCCTCAGCTCTATCCCTATGGCTACTATCTTAGTTTGGGATCTCATTATATCATTGAATCACCAGATAGAGCCAATTTTCTCTGCTATCAATCATCATCGTTCTAATCCATCCACCACAGGCACCAAAAAGATTGTTTCGTTTCAACTACAGTATTTCTCATTCCCCAGAACTGGCTCTTCTTAATGCCTTGTTTTATAACAACCTGTTATAAATATTTTTGTTAAGAATATAAGAAATCCCTCTCTAAAATTACTGGCTAAACTTATTTTAGAACTTTGTTCTAGTAACTTTCTACTTGACCCTAAGCTCTTTTGTTTGTTGATTTCATTGTGTTGGCTTTCCTGAAACATTTGAAGATTCTTATCTTTGTATTTGGGATTATGTTACATTCTGCTGTCTTTTTTTGGTATAGTTCACTCAGAGAATAATACTCATTTCATACTGCTTTGGCTTGCAGCAGGAGTGGAAGAGGGACAGAACATACCACAGGATGGTTTGCCTCGGTGCCTGGTCTTCTAAGTGAGTCCAGCCAGTTACCCAGGGTGCTTCTCGGTCTCATGCACCCAGGCTCCTCCATGCAGTTCTCGCACGGAAACAGGTCTGCTTAGCCCAAAGTGGTGTTAGAATGTACAGAGGTCAGAGCAGCTTGGCTGCTCACACTGCAGTAATGCTGATGAACGACCCTCCTGATTACTCTGCGACCCTTTCCATTCCTGGTTTCCCCAGCCTCTGGATATGAGTATTACCTAAAGGACCTCCTATTTTCAAAAATTCTTCACAGTTTCTGATTTATGGAGAATTCCCCTTCTTTCTATACAAAGCAACATATATATTTTTCTATTATTTATATAGATTCAAAGAAGCAAAGCAAAAATACTGTTTAGTCTGCCTTCAGTTGGCCAGAATGTTTTCTAAAATACAAATCACACCATGAATCTATCCCTTTCCCAGCTTAAAAACCTTCAGTGGCTCCCGACTTTCCATAGGCAAACTCTAAATGCCTTAGTGTCACAAAGTCCTCCATGATATGACTGATGACTCCCCGCATCTCCCATTTCTCATCCAATATCCCTCATGGTCTAGTCATACCTACTTCCGGTTAACCATATACAACACGCTTTTTCAGACCTTCAGACCTTTGCATTCATGCCTCTTCCACCAGACTGACTCTTTTTAGTCTTTCAGGCATCCTTTAAAACCCAGTTTCCAGTTGTACAACAATGTGAATGTACTTTATAACACTGAACTATGTACTTAAAAAATGACTACAATGTTAAATTTTGTTACATGTATTTTACCACAATAAAGTTTTTTCTTTAAATAAATTCAATAAAACCCAGTTTCAAAAGGGTTGTAAGAGATGTATATCAAGGTATTAAGTGTTTTCCTGATTTTTATTTATGTAATTTTTTTTTTTAACACTAAGAATCTACTACTTTTCTTGAGAGGGAAAAGGGTTTTTGTTTTTGTTTTTAATTTTAAGTCTGGTCAGGGGTCCCCCTTCCTCTGTAAACTCTTACTTGACTGGCCCCCCAAAAATTCATTTTTTATTTGTGTCTCCCCATGGCCGGGTTACATCCTTTTTTATTATATATTATATTGAAAGTTTTTCTTACCCTACTAGGCTGAAATTGCATTGAGGACAGATTCTGTGTCTTCTTGATCTTTTGTTCCCCAAAACTAAAAGAACCTGAAATCTTATACACACCTAATAACTGTGTGCTCGATAAATGAATGAACAACAACAAAAGTGGAGGAGCTAGGAACAGACAGTTCCTAGTTCATATGAACTGGTCCTGAAAAGTCATTTTTTTCCTCCAAGAAAAAGAAAGGGGAAAAGTATACACAGACAATTAGAGTAAGTAAGGAAGGTATAATAATTATGAGATCATTTTAAATTGGAAAGGATTTTAAGCCAGCATCACATCTAAGCCCTCTGGTTACAGACTGCATCCAGAGCGGTAAAGTGATCTGCTCAGTGAAGCTCAGAACTTTTTAACAGCACATGGATTAGAACCCAGGTCTTCTAATTCCCATTACAAAGCTCATTCAGCTTTACTGACTTATCTGTTACTGTTCAAGAGGGTGAGGCTTTGGTTAGAATAATACCATCTTTACAGCTGAACACTGCTTGAAAATGAACATTCTCCCTGCATGCACTATCACCTAAATTTTAGTATATCAAGAGTTGTCCAGGGTTTGCCTTTGAATAAGGCTTCTGACTGAGGCAGCTACTAGTGCTCAAACTAGTAAGAAAAGGTGAAAAGAATGCATTTTAGCCATAGATTTGATTTTTGCAGGGCACCAAATAACACAGATATAAGTCTTGCTCTTTTTCTGAATATATTCCGTAATTTCTTCAGACACCTTAAAAACAAACAACAAACATCAAAAGTCATCTGTTAACAGTGAAAGCAAGGTAAATTTCCCAAACCTGCAACATTTGTGGGCTTACAAGGAAGGGAGAGGGGTTTTTGTCAGTTTTTGTTTTTTTTTGGTAATGGGTTGTTCCCTTCCCCTATCTAGAAACAAAAAATTAGCAAAGATAGTTTTCAACTAGGCAATCCATCACAGCCTCTCAAGGTAGTCTTGTACTGTAACAACTATAAGATCATTCTTTTTATTATGAGGCTTAAACACTGCCAAGATGAGGCTATAAAGAAATCTGACATATAAGAAATCCCCACAAGGCTTGGCTAACTAACAATCAACCCTTTTTAAAAGACATCTTCTATTTAAAATATTTACAAGTACATTTTCCTTTCCTTACTCTTCCACTTCAAGGCATTTCTCAGTTTCTCCTTTCCCTATCATCAATGGAGAGACTGCAAAGGTCCTGTACACCCAGGTGTAAACGTGCGTGGACACTGGACGTTACCATTTAAAGGACGTACTGAACAAAGTAAGAATTAACTTAGCTTGAGACAGTGACTGTAATGCATGATGTTATGTTTAATTTGCATACAGACAATAAACTAGTGGGAAATAACTATGTGAAAACAAAAGCTGGATTAAGAACAGTGGGCCTCAGTAGGAGAAAATAATCAGCAAGCCAACTGAGAGACAAAATGGACAAAAGCTAAAAATTTGAAACATATACCCAGAGGCATATTATTGCAAAAATAAAGTGCAAGAAACAGGTTTTTCCACTCACCAGGTGTCTTTATTTTCCAAAATAAATACCCCTGATTAGCTAAAAATTCCACAGTTGTTAATTACAATATTCTCTCACTAAAATGTCATAACATAAATAAAAAGCAAGGTGAATGTAATTCTTAAAACAATAGTCCTTCTCTAGCCCTTAATGGTAAACAGTTGTAGTCTTTTCTGTTTAAATCAGAACTGTATTGACTATCTTTTATCCAGCACTTCTTCAGGTATTCTGCTGACAATTAAAACTTACAAATGTGGCACCAGAAAAATAAGCTATTGTTAATTCTATAACTGGAAATCTTTGGCTACAACTCTGATGTACTTTGCAATCTTTAGTGAGAAACTATTTATTAAAATGCTAAGTAGCAGAACTTGGTTGGTTCATTGTGGGTTACACTGAGGACTAAAAAAAAATCTGAAAAATTTTAAACCAATTTTTAAAAATCTGCACTATGCTAAAACTGAAGAATGTGTATAGTTTACTGCTAACTAAAATATCTAAGAGTTTAAGTTATATCATATGCTAAATACAGCTGATTTTTTTTTCATAAAATTAGCAAACATTAGTTTTCTCAGCATAACTGTCAAAAAAACTGTTCCATAAGTTTGGACAATACCAAAGAGCATATATACCTGACACTGATCTCTCAAATATTCTTGCAGAGAGAAAAAGATGGTAGAAAGTCAGTGATTAAAGGGACTTCGAGGCAGACAAGTTACTGGCTGTAAAAACTCTTACCAGAAAGTACTGATTAACCACTTCTATTCACCAAAACACAGGGCTGCAGTGGCCTGCCTAAGTGCTTGGCCTCAGGCTGATCTGCTCAATATATTTTTCAATGACTTGTCCCAATAATTCCAAAACTTGCTCACAGTATCTGTTGATAACACAAAACTGGGTAGGCCAGATAATGTAATAAATGAAAATTAAAAATGATGAATGAAATTTAATGGGTTAAAAACTAGATATAAATTAAAGGTGGCAAGTTTGCTATACAGTATCCTTTAACAGTTACATGCTTTTATATGTTCTTTGCAGCTATTAAAAGCTTATTGAAAACATTTTTTTAAATTAGCAATAAGAAAAACAGAATAAAGCATATTAAAGTACTTTCCCTAGATTATTATAAAGAAAGAAAATAGAAAAGAAAGAAAAGAAAGAGGCTTAAATGACAAAACTAGTTAATAGGTACAAAATGTGGGATATACTCATTTCAAAAAGAAAAAAAATCCTAATTGCAAACTTGGGCTATTTTAGTCACACTGATAAAACAGACCCATTCTAATCTGAGCTGATCAGCAGCACATTTAAACCCATATATGAGATTCTGAATACAATGATTTAAAGGATTTAAAGTTAGAGAATATCTAGAAGAATTTCTAAGAGTCTGAAAACAATGGTATACAAGAAACAATTAGTCAATGGAAATTAGCCCAGAAAAGAGATGCATATGGGAAGACAGAATAGCTATCATCAGAGACGACAAAGCAGTCATAAAATATCTGAACACCTGATGCATGAAAATGGACAGAGATTTGTTCTATATGACTTCAGAAACAGAGCTAGGATAAATAAGTAAATAATACAAAGGAGACCCCTGGATCATTATTACGAAAGATAATCAAACAGAAGAGAGATGGACTAAATCTCAGATTCTGTTTTCCAACTCCTTATCCTTAGTGTGAGGTCTTTGTTCTCTAGAACAAATTACAACCTTGATTTTAACCATATGTGAGTCACTTAACATTTTATATACATATCCTCATAAAAGAAATATAACTAATTATGGTCAACTGGCAGGCTTATTTTACAAAGCTGTACTACAACATTAATTATAATGGAGTCATTTTATTTGCTTTTATCTTTCCCAAATCCAACCTAATCTTCACCCCCATACCAGTCTCCCAAATGTGGAAAATGAAACTATATTGAAGAATCAACCTGAGTTCTGAGCAAGTGAGCAGGTCATTAGAGTAAGATAAACTTAAAGAAAATAATGTCCTTTTTTCCTATAAAATGGTCACTTACTCAAGTGCCATCCTTAATTTTTTAATAAAACAATTTTTTTAATTCCACCTTTCTGCACAGAATTCCCATATTCCTCTTCTCTAATTTCAGTACTCTCAAATTCTCCCGCTCCACAATAACCACTCTCAGCTTACCCTGGCTGCCCCAGTTTGCCATAATACTCACCTCCAAAATTACATTTCTCCTTTCTAATACAAGTAGAGGTGGAGAGGCAATCTGACTAGAACAATTTATAAAAATGATTATAAACTCTTAACCCAACCAGAGATATCTAAAAAGCAAATTAATGCTTAAAAGAAAGAATTTCAGACAATGTAACGATGTGAAATAAAATCATTAGACAATGTTGGTAAAGATACTTTTGTGTAAAGTCCATCATCAGCCTTGTCTGAAATCAGCTCCCATAGTGGATTCTTTTTCATAACTCTTCTCTTTCCTCTAATTCAAAGTCGGTATTATATATCTCCTCTAACCCTTTAAAAGCCTATGGTTTCTAAGAATTGTATCCCTGGTTTACAGGGGGGGGAGGAAGTCTATGATAACAAATAAAACGGCAGAAAATGACTTCCATTGATACTTGTACAGATGATTAAATTGTAATTGGAGACAAAGCCTTGAATAGATGAAATATTAAGAAGCAGGAAGTGAGGAAAATTCTAAGATTAAGGAAAATGAGTCTGCATAATTTTCTCAGGCTTACATGACACCTGCTCTCTCATTACGACCCAACAAACATCAACAAATAGGGTAGAAAGACAAAAACAATCTTTAAAAATAGATGATAATAATAATAAATGATTTTTTAAAAGCTGGTCAGATGCAGTAAAAACAATGGGGAGAAGTATATTCGGTGGAAGATGGAAAGATACAGTCAACGAAGATGTCTTTTGAAATGAATGGATAATCCAAATGCAAATAATCTACCTACAGATGATCATGACTTGAATATACATATAACTAAAGGTAAAAACATTATTTTGAATTAACACGTGCAAAATGTTTAGAGTAATGCCTGGTATCAAGCACTCGAAAAGTGTTTACTTCTTCTACAACTATTAGTTTATAATACCTGCTGTATGTAGTTTAAAGGAATTCTAAATACTTCATCGACCCTCTCCAAAGTATGAGTACTACATATTTTAAGATAAATACAATCTACATGTATTACCTCTTTTAGATCTTTAAAAGCAAGAATCTTCCTCCAATTAAAATGATGTTTGCTGCATATAAGTTACTAGAGAACATTATATTGCTAATGACTAAAGTTTTACTTCACCCTTTTCGTCCTTTACAATCTTTAGCTTTCTTCTAATCTAATCCACATCTGGCCCAAACCATACCTCAATGTACATTTTGATTACTGCATCCTCTTAATCAGGTGTCCTTCTTCCTCCCATTTTTACACCACCCTGAAATCTGGATCCAACCTCTAGTTCCCATAGAGTTGGGTACTACAACTGGTATACTTTCTTTGTACCTTCAAAATGCCCCTAATATGTGCCTTTATCAGATACCATTGTAATAATTACTAATATATCTACTGTCATTACAGTCTGAGAGTTCCCTAATGACAAGCTCCATATATTCATCATCTTTATGAGGCTGTTACACAAAGCTTGATACTAGTCTCTAAATGCTGAATGAAAAACTCTATCTTTCAGAAATAAACTAAATGACAGGAAATAGATTATTAATTATAGCATGACTAGATTAAATAGTTTATTAATTATAGCATGACTAGATTAAGTAGTATACAATTATTGAATCATCATGATAAAAACCAAGTCATTATGAAAACTCAATAATAAATGTTAGAGAGGCTATATATCATGGCAATTAAGAGCAAGAGATTAATTCATTCTACAAATATTTAATGAGAGGCTACTTTATGCCAGGCAGTCTCCTATCCTGTCCTCATAGAATCTACACACTCCAGCGGGAAGAGGTAAGCAATAAACACAATACAATAAGTAAATTATTTTAGAAGTATGTTAGAAGGTGATATGTATTGGGGGTAGAGAGAAAAGCGGGGAAGGGGACTGTGAGTGAAGGGGAGGGAAAGGGGAAAATTGTGATATTAAATAGGGTAGTATGTGGAGACCACCTTTACTCAAAGTGAGATTTGAGCAAAAACTTGAGAGTTGAGTGGGATATCCAAGAAACTGCCAGAATGTTTTCTCAAGTGGTTGCACCATTTTACATTCCTATTGGCCGTGTATGAAGGTTCTGATTTCTCCACATTCTCAACCTTTATTATCTGAATTATTTATTCTAGCCAACCTAGAGGGTGTGACATGGTTTCTCACTGTGGTCTGTATTTACATTTCTCTGATAGTTGTCTTTTCATACTCTTAATAGAGTCTTTTGAAGGTCAGAAGTTTTTATTTTTGATGAAGTCCAATTTATCAGTTTTGTCTTTTACAGATCATGCCTTCTGTGCACTAAGAAATCTTTGCCTAATCCATGCTCACAAAAGTTTTATACTATGTTTTTTTAGAAGTGTTAAAGTTTTAGGTTTTAACTAAGGTCTGTGATTCGGAGTTAATATTTTTTAATGTGGTACAAAGTATGTATCAAAGTCCAGTTTTTTCCCATGTGGATATCCAATTGTTCCAGCATTACTTGTTAAAAATAGTACCTTTGTTAAAAATCAATTTAACATATGTATATGGATCGATTCCTGGACTCTCACAGAGAGTCCAGTATAAAAAGTACAAATTCGGTGTGCTGAGGTTCCCAGCGCCATTGTGGTAAGGACTATGTTGCTTCTGAATATTCTGCTTATGGGTACACCAGAGGTTGGAAAAACCACGCTAGGCAAAGAACTAGCATCACGATCAGGGCTGCAATACATTAATGTGGGTGATTTAGCTCTAGAAGTCTGATCACCAGGTATCATAGAGTCTGGCAAGATGTCTTCTCCCAAGAGCACGCTGAAAGATGCACACAGATGATGCCACAAATCCTGAAGGATGTGGGAATTACAGAATAGAAGCCAAGAGTTATAAATCTGATATTGGAGTTTGCCTCCCAATATGTGACCACAATTCCAGATGATGCAAAAATTTATTTAAGCCATGCTAAGAAAGCTACTGTTGATGATTGTGATTGGCAATCCAGTGTCATGCTGACCAGTTTTTACTTCTCCCCCCCAAGAGGTTTTTATTAGATATTGCAAGGCAAAGAAATCAAACCCATTTTCATTGTTCAAGCCATATTCAGGCCCTAGACTGCTACCTGATATATACTGCCTGACTACTCCAAACTACAGAATTAAGTCTTTACAAAAAAAAGGCTTCTACTTCTGTGGGAAGAATAACAGTTCCCTAAGTGTTGGTTCAGTTACTAGCAGACCAAGTATTCCCACGCTTGGCAAACCAACCCCACAAACTATGTCTGTTTTAACTAAAGTAGGGACTCCAATGTCCCTTATAGGTAAAGGTTTAAAGTAATGATGCCCACTTCACAGTCCCCAGTTGTAAAAGATTAATTCCTACAACATCAGCAGTTCAGAATGTTCTGATTAATCCATTATCTCTTGGGCCCAAAAACATTCTTATTCCACTAACATGAGGTCATCACAAAATACTGCCAAAGAATCATCAAATGAATAGAAAAGAAAACATGAAGATGATGGTGATGATGATGATGACTATGATAATTTGTTAATCTAACCTTGATGCGTGTAACATGTATACTTGGTCTTGAATTCACTGTACTAAGATTAAACATGCATCCTGGATGTTTTCACGTCATGTGTTAGAAAACTCAAATAGAAATTAATGAGTAAATATAGCTACCATACTTTTCAATTGAGATGTTGGGTTTTCTTTAATAAGATTCATAATGGTTTTACATCAGCCTTTAAGTGTAAAAAATAAATCATCATTCAAATCCCTACAAGAACCATAATAACAAAAGTGTATAAATGGGATAAATTTAAGTCAAGAGGAAGAAGGGGGACCTATATTTTACTGAAGAGAATACATACTATACATAAAGCATTCAAATTCAACAGATAATCAAAATACTATGTAGTCTAAACAAAATAGTGTGTATACGTGGTTGAAGGAGATACATAGGAAAAATCACTGGTATATATAAAGACATACTTAAAAATTTTTAAAAAGCTGAATAGAAAGAAGAGAGTACATTGGAAAAAAAGGTTAGAAGGCAGTTTAATAGCAATGGGTAAAACAGAGGGAGAACAGAGAGAGGGAAGAAGATGACACTAACAAGTGGAAGAAGAGAGAAAAAGGTCAGATACCAGACTAAGAATTAAAGGGGGCTAGGCCAAATTTTTTTTTTTAAGTATCTCTACTAATATAATGATTACTAGCATTTCACAAGGATGGCCATTAGCTCAGCTCAGTTAACAGTGACATAAATTTTTTTCCATGTACGGCTTAACGAGTTATTGTCTTAGCTCCCCCTTAAATAAAGGAAAAACCTACTCATGTTCATTAAGAGAAAAAATATATTTCATAGGTCGGGGTCCATTTCACTTGTGCCTTTATACCATGCAGAGCAAGGCTCAGGCTACTCGCCACCAAGCACCAGCACCTAAGAGGTCAAACTCAAACAACTCGGAGTGACTGGCCACTCATGGCTGAGCTGTTAGGGCTCTTCCTCCGTGACAGAACTAAGAACAATTTCTTTCCTGAAGGAGATTCACTGAGAGTTTCTCTTTGTTGTTTTTGTCTGTTTTTTGTTTTTAACTCCTGATCCAGTGAACTAAAGAATTATTTACTTTGGAAAAAAACAGCAAAAAATTTCTAAATAAAGTTATAAATCAGCTGTACCTTTCAGAAGTCCACTAAAATATTAACAGCTTTGTTTACGGACAGGACTGTATATGGTTAGTTACTTGTTTATTTTACTTGCTTTCTGCTTTTTTTTTCCCTCTACTTTTAAATATCTTTCTATATTTTCCACAACATTCCATGTTCTTTTCATACATAGAGGGACAAAAATGAACAAGCAAGAAAGCAAGACAGCCTTACTCAAGTTTTATTGACACAATCACCTTTAATCTCTCAAAAATACCAACTGAGAAATAAATTTAACAAAGGGTGGCAAAATAAATGTCCCAAGAATAAATTACTCCTAAATGCACCTTTAATAATTTAAAAACTTCACAGGAAACTTGTTTTTAATAATAATTTTTTAAATAAAAGATAAGCTCTTTCTCAATGCTAAACCAGATTTGACAACTCTAAATTATTCTGATGCTGGGAATTTGAGCAGGGGTCAAGATATGTATAAGCTCCCTTACTTCTGGCTCTCACACTTGCTTCTTAATCCGGTGAACATGTACCATCTCTGTCTTTAAACTATGGATAGTTAATATCACTATTCGTTCTGCAGATTCACCTGACACTCATTATACTAAACGTAATCATATTTACTTTTTTACTAAATGACCATAATGTTTTTCAATATCAAAATCTTAAGCCAAAAAAAATTAACTTTCTATTTATGATTACATTTTATTATCCAGTATCCTACACTAATTTTATTAATCTGTTAATATTATTCATTTTAAGTCACAACTGCCAGAGACTAGAATCTTGCTTACTTTCCTTGCTCCACATAAAGTTCAATCAAAATGCAGGTAATGAAGACTATTACCAATGTTGACACAGCTGTTATTGCCAAGAAATTAAAATTTGCTATTTTTCAACTAAACTGGTCAAATGAATTATGGGTGGCTTCATACCAGAATAAGTTTAGTCACAGATCCTGAGCCACACAGTTCCAGGAGCTTGTTGATTTGATAGCACATGTAAATGCTTCCTTACATATACCAAGTGACTGCTAGACTTGACCAGAGAAACTGCTGAGCCTAAGTGCTCACCCTCTGGAACTAACCACCTCTAGGAAGAAGCTGAAAGCCCTTCTGCTGCAGATGCTGAGGGCTCTACTCCAGTAAGAGTTTTGACTATATGATCAATAAACTTGCTCCTAATTTGCACATTCTATGATAAGTGCAAAGGTTAATATGGCTTTGGTAAAGAAATGCTCACTAGCAGGAGTCAGAGGTAAAACTAATGAAGTGGCAGAAAAAATCACATACTGTTGAAAATATTAAGAGAAGTAAATCTGAAGGTCTTGCTGATACATACATTTAGAAGGTAATGAGCTTTACCTCTATACAAAAAGAATTGAGATCTATCTCATACCATATAGAAAAATGAACTCAAAATGGATCAAAGGCCTAAATGTAGGTGCTAAAATTATAGAACTCTTGGAAAAAAAAAAACCATAGGCATCAATTTTCATGACCTTGGATTAGGCAAGGATTTCTTAGCTATGACACCAAAAGCACAAGGAAAAATATAGATAAACTGGACTTCATCAAAATTGAAAACTTTTATGCCTCAAAGGACACCATCAAAAAAGTAAAAATACAATCCACATAATGGAAGAATATACTTCCAAATCATATATCTAATATAGGACTTATATCGAGAATAAATAACTCTTAAAATCTAATAATAAAAAGACAAATGACCAAATTTAAAAATGAGCAGATGTGAGTAGACATTTCTCTAAGAAAGCTGTCCAAATGGCCAATCAGCATATATCATATATAAAGATGCTCAACATCTTAGTCATTACGGAAATACAAATCAAAATTACAATGAGATGCCACTCATACTTAACTAGGGTCAAAGTCTATAATACAAGTATTTGCAAGGAATTAGAACCCTCATACACTGCTAGTAGGAATGTAAAATGATGTAGCCACTTTGGAAAACAGTTTTGTAGTTCCTCACAATATTAAACATAGAGTTACCATATGACCCAGTAATTCCACTCCTAGGTATATAACAAAAAGAAAGGAAAACACATATCCATACAAAAACTTATACATGAAAGTTGATAGTAGCATTATTCATGACAGTCAAAAAGTAGAAATAACCCAAATGTCCATCAACGGTTGAATGGATAAACAAAATGTGGTATAGCTATACAACAGAATATTATTTGGCTATAAAAAAGGAATGAAGTATCAACACATGCTACAATATGAATGAAACTTGAAAACATTAGGCATCTACGGCCATGCCACCCTAAACACGCCAGATCTCGTCTGATTTTGGAAGCTAAGCAGGGTCGAGCCTGGTTAATATTTGGATGGGAGACCACCTAGAAATACCGGGTGCTGTAGGCTTTAAAAATAAATAAATAAATAAAATACAGTAAAAAAGAAAATATTAGGCAAGGTGAAAGAAGTCAGACACAAAAAGTCACATATCATTTGAATCCATGAGATTCCTTTTGGGGGTAATGAAATGTCTGATATTAGTGATTATAGTTGTATAATTTTGTGAATATACTAAAAGCTACTGAATAGTATAATTTAAAAGAGTGACTTTAGGGTATGTGAATTATAGCTAAAAATAATTAATAAAAATAAATAGGAAATCTTTCCTGGGCATATCACAATGAAATCCTAGATATTTCATCATAGTAAATATAATAAGACTAACAGAATTGCAAGAAGCATATACCAAAAATATGTGTCCAGATCAGCCTGTGGCTTTCTGATAAATACATTACCAAGGTTTAGCAAAAACAAAGCACATATTCCTACACTCTGCATGTCTACGCCATGCACACATCAGTCATCAATCACAATCCCCTCTGCCATCGAGCTGGAAAGGGTCAAAGATCTCTTCTCAACACAGTTTTCTATGTACTCATTACTATTTATCATAACAATTTGTTGAAGGTTATAAATTGATAAATTGTTGACAGTCAGACCTAAAGGTACTCACTTTAAACCCATTTCTTTTTTTCTTTGTTTTTTTACTCTAACTCCCATCTGGCTCATAACCCATTCCTTTCTTAGTCTATTACACATGCAAACATCAGTGATCAGCCCTTTAATGATTTTATTAAAGTACTCAGACATACAAAAAGGCATTGAAAATATTTTTAACATATTTAATACTACCACTATTCAGCTAAAGAAATATGATGTTACAAATTCACTTACACTTCCCCTACTTTTAATAATTATTTACCTTTTTTAGAAAAAGAACTGTGACTACACTCTTGTTCTTTCAGTTAAAAATCTGTACTAAGCATACATATATGTGCCATGAAGTAAAACCAAGACATCACCCAGAGACTCTTAAGCAACCGTTGACATGTGACATTTACCACACATAAAATTTCTGTCAATTTTAACAAGGGAAGGTAACTCTCCCACTTGTCAACAGCAATAGTAATGCAAACAGAAATTAGAAAATGGCCAGAAGGTTCTCTCCATCCAAACTTTTCACTATCACTTAACTGAAGGCAAAGACCTCCACTATCCACCTTTCCTTGTGTATTGTTTGCCCAGCACACTTCTCATTTTAACATCTATAATATTTTTCAAGGCATTTTCAGACATAACTTCTCCTTTACCCCATAGGATAGACAAGGCAGCTATATTTACACCCCTTTTCACAGATACGGGAGAATCAAGCAACTAAGAGCACAAAATTGGAATCAAGCAAGGCTTGAATCCCTGCTTCACTACTTCTCAGCCAAGTAAATTGCAAAATAAAGATGCCTGGACTTATAGGGTAGTTATGACGACTGGATTACACAATGTGTATAAAGCACTTAGCACAGGACCTGGTGTAAAAGGAGCACTAAATGAACGGTAGTCGCTGCTCTGAGGAGCATTTTAAAAGACTAAGGGTTTAAAAGTTCTTAAAATGATCTCTCTCCTCACCCTCAAAATAAAATAAAATAAAATAAAATAAAAAATCTGTAAGGGACAGCTAGAGCAAAGATCAAGGGAAAAAACAAACAAGAAAAGTCAAGAAGAAACACTTTTGTAATTAAAGTTTAAAAGAAAACCCATACCATCAACAGGATGAGCTTTCAACAATAACCCTCCCAGAAGTAACCTATCCTATGATGAGATTTGAGATATGTTAACAAAAATTATAGCACCTCCCTATCATCAATAAGCAGCTAATTTAAGGTAAATTAAATGACAATGAATCTGAAATTTCAACATGGGCACATGCTGTAATGAAGATTACTTGTTTATTTCCATATTATTCCATAAAGGATTTGAGAGAGCTCACAGAGTACAACAGAATTAAAAATAAAGAAATGACAAAATTGGGGCAAAGAGAAAATAAGGGAGGACAATAAGATGAAGTCAGAGGTACATTTACCACACAAACTACATGCCACAAGGCCCTAGACAGCTGAAAGTGGAGGGCCACACATTTGATGCTGAGCTCCCCCGTAAAGAGAGAAATACCACAGGTTACAAGAGTCACGATGACTACATAACATGAACAAACCAGCCAGTCAAAGGAAACACAGCTTTTCCTGGTACCAAGACCTGGAAAAAAAAATTACCACATGGGTTCTAATAATAATGATGATAAAAACAATAACAGCTTGAACTGTACACTCAAAAATGGTTAAGATGGTAAATTTCGCTATGTGTATCTTACTACCATATTTTAAATGAAGAGGAAAAACAAAAGCTGCTTATTTTCATTCCACTTGTCCTGGGCCATGCCATGTTCTAAGCATTTTATGTATTTAAACTCACAAAATTCACACAACAAACTCGTGAAGGTGGGTACAATTATCATTTCCATTTTATAGGTGAGAAAACTGAGGCACCAAGAGGTTAAGTAACACACAATCAGGCAGTAGCAGAGCCGGGATTTAAGTCCAGAAATCTGGCTTCAGAGTCCACGATCCTATTACATTACATAACCCTTTTTCCATAATGGTGTCTCCCTTTGGGCAAAAAGCACTTGCTTCAGCTAAGTGCTTAATATTTGTCTATCAATTATTAGCTCATTTTGTCTTGTCTTAGTCCTGCAGATCAGCTGCTAATAGTAATAGTAGTGGCAGCAGTTACAACATCAACATACTGAGATAAAAGAGATTAATATCCTCGCAATTCTACAGCAAGTACTAAATTTTACAAAGCTGTTTTTTTTTTAATGGCCCTCAATAAAGGCTGATTGCATTATACCAAGTAACAATTCGGTAAAAGTAATTCTACTCCAGTCTAAAACAATGCAATCAGTATACATAGCTCTCTGGTATTCTGGCTTGATCCAAGTAAAAATTCTGATTGTTTCTAGAGCAATGTATTAAATGTGTTTATTTAAGCAATTCTCAAGAGTATTGTTTCGGACTACTAGGTCTTTGGAAGAATTGGGCAGCAAAGTAAGTGGATATATACTTGGAGTGAAGCTGTTCTATATTGACAACTTCAGGAAGACTATATACTTTCATACTCAATCAAGTGCAGAATCGAGTTAACTTTCTCTTATGAAAATTAAGGAAATCTAACCATTAAAGATGTCTAAGTATGCAGCCAACCCACCTCTATGCAGAGATGAGTCAAGAAAGTATTTTCCTATGGGGCCAAATTTTTCCTCTGAAAGTGGTTCTGTATCAAATGGAAAAACTGCCATTTGAGCCCCTAAGTTTTCTATATACGATTCAATATAGTCACAATGATTTTGACTCAGAAAATTCTCAAAACATGAGTTTTCCAACATTTATCTTTGCCATAAAACTACTTCAATTAAGCATTCAGAGCATCCAATTGAGACACATACCCCTGAGCTAACTAAATGAATTGGGCAGCTATATAAACTTATTAGATATAAATTGTCTAGAAATATCTGTTAAAACACATATATGTGTGTGTATATATATGTGTGTGTATATGTATATGTTGTATATATATGATGTAGGTTTTGGGTTTGGAATAGTAGGTATCTCATATCTTTCTTTCTGAAACAACTAAGTAGCAGGGTCGGCTGCCTACCAAGGCCATTCCTAGTTAGTGTAAATACAACTACATCATAAGCATATATGGCTAGGAAGCAATAAAAAAAGACAAGCATCTCAAAGGGAAGTGAACAAATATGAATGAGAAGCTTTGTTGGGGGGGGGACCCAATATACAATAAACATCTGATAAGATAGGGAATTGTAAATTATGACAATTAAATGAATCTATCTCTTATCCAACATCTATTTTTTGATCTCAAAAACAAATCTGAACCTGCTTTGGTCATCTGGCCATCCTGTAGCAATGACTGTGTCCAAAGGAATGGAGAATTATGACAGACCAAGCCTAGATCACCTGCCCATCCCTTGGTCAAGGGGGAAGATACTGTGACCTGATAGTAGACAGCCTAAATTAACAGCTACCATATAATTCACTACAGAAAATGTCACCTTTTAACTCTATATACTTTCATTTCTTTGAATTTTATGAATATAATCATGTTTTACATGTTTATTTTTTTAATATGAAAAGAAAATTATTGGAATGCAGTCAAAAAGAAAGCCAAAGGTCTAAAAAGTTCAGGTTGACAACTTCAGGAAAAAATAAGCCTCATATATAAATAAGGATCTGGGCTTCCTAATCCTGCATAGTTGGCCAACATTTTAACCACCACCCAACAGCCCTTATCAAACCAAACATTAAAAGACAAATTAAAAATGGAGAAAATAGATTTTAATTAGCCATATGTTGATGAGAGGGAAGAAAAAGACATTCAGGGACCTTAGAGGAAATTTTCATGAAATCTTCAGACAGTAAAAGGTTTCCAACAATATCTGCAAGCCCTTTATATCCTAATCTCACCCCATAATCTTACCAGCCAAACACTACATGTAGAAAGGCTCTGGATCAGATTTACTGAAGCCAATCACTTTCTACCCGTTTCAAACATCAACTCTAAAGATGATAGCAAAACCATCCAAAATAAAACAATTTATAATACCTACCTCTCAAGTAGAGACATTAGTAAAATCTCTCCTTTAATTATCCCAAGCACTGCTATTCAGCACTACAAGTTCTTTCTATAAATAAATTCAATAATAAAAATCCCATTTAGACTGACACATAAAAACAATTCCTCTTTATTTCAGTGATTCCAGGCAGGGCCTACTGATTCTGATAGTCATCTTACGAAAGAAAGCAATTCTGCTTTGGTGAGGCAAAGACAGTTACCGCTCACCAAACACTCACGTTCTTGCTAGCATTTCTTAGCCCCTTAAGTAGTGTCCTGTGACTACTTCTTGTTATAAGAGGAAGTGATATGGGTCACTTCAGAGCCAAAGGCACAGTAACCAAGGAGTGTCCATGTTACAGACAGTGTACCAAATGTACTTGATTATTTTAACTATGGAATCCTTTTTTTCAAGTTCCATGGGACTGTGCTCTAAGCATCACTCTAAATCCTACATACCTAATTCAAATTCCACTTCCTCCAAGAAGCCTACCCAGACCACACTAGGCTCCAAGGCATGATCAGGAACACACTATATGTATACCATGAGTAAAGCACTATGAAAGCACTGTGGTACTGGCACATGACTAGTATAATAAATGGCTTCTACCTTCTATAATATACAATGTGGTTGATGAGAAGACACATATAAAAGCAGAAACAAGTATACCTGGTAAATTGTGAGTGCTAAAAATAGTAAATGCTAGAGGAATTTCCACATATCTCAGCAACTAGTTATATATTCCCACATGACATCTTTTATATTATTTTTAAATTCATGTATGATTTGAAGCAAATGAGACCCCCCTATAGGGATTATAATCTCCTTGAAGGGCAGAAACCCTAAGATATAACAACATCATGGTGCACCATATTACCATTCAAATTCAAGTACTTTAAATGAGAAGAATCTGTTGAAAAACTTGAACAAAAGTGTAGCAATCTTCAAGACACTAGGAATCTGTGTCTTTCGCACAGCTAGGGAGAGAGGAAGGAACACAGTTTCTCTGTTACCCACAGCAGGTGGGGTTCTACACTGGAGAATAATGAGTGACCAGGCTACCCCACACATGTACATAGCTCTTAACAGCCAACTTCTTATGCTGTAAGGACTACGTGTTCTCCAAGCAATATATGATTTCCAATTCAATTTCCCAAATACTCTAAAATGGATAAAAAGATTCCCTAGATATTATATATGCGTATTCTAGGCATATATACAAAAAGGTCTATTTCTCTAAATTAATTAGTATTATGATTTAATCAACATGACTTGCCAATATTTTAATTTTACATGCATAAGCCATTGCAGAGGACAAAATATAAAACATGATCCCCTTCTGCCATTCTCATACCCTAATTAGGGAGATAGAACACATGAAAATAAAAAATTCCAGAGTACAAAGCAGTATAAAGCATCAAATGAATAATAAGAAAACTAGAAATTAAAGGCATTCATAGAAGGAAGAGATTACTTTCAAATTTAGTCTGAATACTTAAAAAAGCAAAGTGGAATCTGAGCTGAACTGAGCCCTAAAGAGTAGGTAGAATTTTAGGAGGTATAGACTAGGATAAGGGAGAACATTCTAGGGAAAGGAATATAAAAAGGGATGGAAACCAAGAAGTCCAAGGGATGTTTAGGTGACAGTAAATTGCCAATTTTATTTTGAACAGCTTATTGGGGGAGATTAATGAGACAAGAAAAGTAGGTTGGTGCCAGATACTGGAAAGCTTAACTCCTAGGCTAAGGAACAACTTTATCTTGACAATGACGAGGAGTCATTGAAGGTTTTTAAGCAAAGTAACACAATGAAAATAAAAGTTACAATGATCATTCCAAAACAAAATTTAGGACCAACTGAAGAAGAAACCCGCTGGGGACATTGAGACCACTCTGGACACTATCGCAGTAAGTAGGCCTAAATTAGAAAGGTGATCAGGGTAAGCTGGGAGGAACAGATCTACGGAGCCGAGAGAAACTGAAAAGTGGTTTCAGTGTAGGTCAAATCAGACCCTAAAGGACTCTAGAAAGCTGAGATTCAGATGCTAGAAAGAGGTTTCAAGCACAGTAACTGAATTCCAGTCAACCCAGCAGGGTCTCCCAATACTTGAATTGATACTAAGCTCTTCCATATATGCATGCATTCCCGTCTCCATACTCAAAAGATCCACTTTTTTTTATTGGGGTTTGGGGAATAGAGGTGGGAAATGATATTTAAAAGCAGCCAAGTAATGATGGCCAGGTAGTTATGAAACAAATAGAACTCAAACATCTGTAAAGGCCAAAGGCACTGCAATCACATCTATTGCAAAATGGAAAAACAGACTGCAAATCCAGTCACACTGCAGGCTTGAGTAATGACATCAGATATATCCATTAAACTTGGCAAGAGGGCAAGAATGGATGAATGGAGTTATTGAGGTCTCAGTCCTTAACAAGAGAATTTCTTAACCTTTGGGAAGGTCATGGACCCTTTCGGGAATTTGGTAAAAGCTACAGACCCTCTCCTCAGAAAAGTGCATTGACTCACAAAATTTTACAAACAATTTGTGTTCACAGACTCCCTAAAGCTGATCTAGAAACTCTTAGTCCATGAACTCCGTGAATTCTTAGTTAAGAATCCTTGCTATAAAGTCATAACCATTTTTTATCATACACCAAACAGTTAAAACGTTTCTGAATAGGAAGCCATAGATGTATATTTATTTATAATTTATATGCCGTGCACACCAGACCAATAAATTATGACCTTGTAAAGCATACACAAAAATCAAAATTAAAAGAAAATTTATTATGAGAAATAATTTTTAAACATTTATCTTACTTATTGATGACACAGGTTTGTGTTCTTCCTAATATATATTAAGAAGTTTTTATATCGCTATTTTTGGTGAAAGTAATGCAACTACATGGTTTGCTATTTTTTAATTCTGCTTTCACATTTTGTAATATAGCAACTTGAAAGTCTGGTTCTAAATTCAGTTCATTTTTATAATAAGTTCATTTTTATAATTAAAAAAACTATTTTCTTTGATTTTAATGGTTATCATAGCTAAAAAACAGACTTCGCAAAGATGAATAAAACCAAAGGGAAGACTTGCATCACTTGCTGCACTGAAAAAAACATGATATTCAATTTTTAATCCCATTCACCATTTATGCAAAGGTTTTTGCTAAAATTTTGCTAGTGCATTTCAATATTTCCTGATGACAATCAGTTGTTCTTACTAACTAATCACATGGTATTGGCTTTTTATATTTTCAGCAGATGGGTTCAAAACCACTAAAACTCCTGTTTTACAAAGGTTTTTATACAGGTTAGAAAATTTTGTTTCCAAGTCCAAGTACATATTTAAAAACATAAAGTTAACACATGCATTTTCAACAGTTAAATCCAATAATGCTGGATATAGTTCCAAATACCCATTTTCAATAACCTCTCAGCATAACATTAAACTTTATTTTGTTTTTGAAGGCAGTTACTTTCTGAGTTACTGTTAAGAACTTACCATCACCCCAAAGAGAAAGACCAAGTGTGTTTATTTTTCATAAATATCTGCTCGGTAACATAAGCCTCACAGCTACTTGTCACAGAAATTGTCAACAAATTTGGGACATTTGAGTTTTTGTAAAAGAAAAATGCGTACATCATCTTAAGTTAGACAATTCCTAAATCCTTTGCTCAAAATACCAGTTAATTTTTATGAAATACTATACAAAAGATCTGCATGATGACTCCCCATTACAATACAAAATGTTAGGAATCTACTGTTTAAAATAATGATTCCAAAAATCTAATTACCTACTCCCCTATAAACTAAAACATCACAACAGACTGAAAGTAACTTCCTCAAAGACCTCAAATATTTCTCCTGTTTTCCAGGTAATTTTATGTAAACCATACTGTAGAGACCACTGCTCTAAATATGCCTGGGCTCCCACGGGCCAAAGCTCTCTTCAGTGCCTCCTAACTAGTTTCTCTTGCACGCTACCAAAATTTAAAGGCGTTATCTTTAAAGGTACTCTAATCATAATATATTGTATCCATCTCTGAATTACTAACAGTTTGGCAAAAGACATAATTACAGCACATTCTGTGACACCAGTTGTCTTCAACACTGTTCCCTCAGCGTAATGTTGGCTAGCAGTTCAGTCAAATAGAGAGGGCTGGAACAAGGTCCATGACTCTTCATGACATAACCTGCCTTAAATCCTTTGTGGATCGCAGCAGGGCATACATAAACCAGTAAAACAAATCATGAACTATAATGCGTCAGGGGCTTTCAGCTTGCATGACCAATCTCACTTATACAGTGACAAGTATTTATAAAAAAAAAGACAACATTTTCACACTTAAAAAACAAGTCCATTGTATCTTCTTTAAAATGCCAAATAACATTGTTAAAAAAAAAATAGCTGATTAAAAAAATAGTGTAAGACACTGAAAAAGATTTTGTACTAACTTCTATCAAAAAACAAAAAAACAAAAAACAAAAAACCACAGTCTATTCTTAAATATACATAAAAATGAGTGAATAAGTTCCCAGTGTGGTAACCCTTACATATGGAAACATTTTAAAAACTATAAAAATACAAAATTAGGGGTGTAAATACTGTCAAAAAAAGATCCAGATAAATTTGGAAAACTGACATTTCTCATTTTCATTGGATCTACATACTTCGCTGTGCTCTGTCTGTCCATTAAAATCCTGCACGGTCTCACTACTGCACCTCGAACTTCTGGTTTTCTCCCCACTTCGGCGGATGCCACAGTCCTCCTTGCACTTTCCCCCTTCACTACGCCCTAAATAACTCTTAGGTCTTCTGTCCTTTCATCTTTGCTATTTAATCTTCCTGAATAGACTGCTCTTCTCACCCTCGCTCATACAGAGGTCATCCCCCCACCTTCAATGTTCTTGTCCACAACCAACCCCTCCAAGAAACTTGCCCCGATTCCTCTCTCACGAAAAAATAACTGCTCCCTTTCCTGAATCCTCAAAGTACTATTTTAGTACCTCTCTCATAGCACTCATCACATTCAATTAGTATTATAGGTATTTGTGTGTTCATCTTATCACCTCTCTTAGGTCATAATCTTCTTAAGAACAAGGTCTATATCTTATCATTTAACTGCCTTATCTTCTAACACAGCACCCTGAACAAAGTAAGTACTCATATACTTATGCCTTGAATAAATGATTGAGTAACTACTTAGAAATTCAATTACAGACTTACTGTACCATCTGGAATGGAGAGCGAGTTATGACTTACTTTGCAGAACAAATAACTTTTCCCGTTTTTCCTTCAAATTCACCAAAGCAAAGCCAGTATTACACAGGTGCTTTCAAAAGGCAAGGACATTTCATCCTTCAACTATCTGGTCAAATACAGTATGTTATCTTTATATACACACACACACATACATTCACAATAGAATATCTCTTACTGTTAAACAATCAAATCTATACTTTATAATAAAAGCATGTAAATGTTTTAACCAAATAGGTAAACTAAAAATGTGAGATGTAATATATTAAAGCTATCAGAATAAGATCAACCATTCAAAATACAAGTAGAAACAGAGAATGACCAAGCAATTTATTCCAAATGAAAAACAAACAAACAAACTAAGCTTTAGCTATTTAAATACTAACGAAACTTGAGAGGCAGTATTTTATTGCTAAGAACCCAAAACCAACCATTCAAAGATAAGCTTACCTAGTCAGAAGCACCAAAGAATCAACATTACTAAAGTACAAAGGTGAGATGAGAAACAGCACAAAAATCTTAAAGTGACACTTTCATTAAGTAACTCGTATATATGGTTTCTGGGTCATCAGAAAGCAATAAGATTGCTGGAGTTCCCTCTGCACATCTATAGAACAGAGTCCATCCAGAGAGGAAAAAAAAGGGCTACAATGTGGCCAAGTGTGGCAAACATGCTTGGAGAGAAGCCAATTTAAAGGTATGCTTGTGATTTTGGGTCAGAAGACCTGGACTCAAATGTCATCCTTAATACCTACAAGCTATGCAATCTTACACCAGTCACTTAACCTCCCTGAGCCCTATTTCTTTGTTTATAAAATGTAATATGCAGAGCAATCACAGTACCTGAGTACAGTGTGTCTCAGAGACAGCACTCAGTGTTTGCCAACTCTGACTGAAATGCAGGCCATACATGAAAAGCAGACATTTCCAGATGCTTTTGTAGTTCTCCAGAAAGCAGCCTTAATTAATTCCTTATTACAATATTTGACAATCAATTTTTGGCTAAAAAATAAAAATACTCATTTCCTCCTATCTTATACATTACTCAAAAACTTACTAGAATTCTTAAAATTTTAAATCTTTTTGCAATAACTTTCAAATACAAAAAGTAACTCTTGTAAAGAAGCCTGGAAGCCAAATATCTGAGTTCTTGCCCAAGTAATGCTACTACATACATGACCCATGAAAATTTACTACGTATGCCTGGTTTTAGTCTTCTCATCTGTAATATTAAAGAGGTTGTCCTAAATTACTATTAAAGCTCCTTTACTCTAAATATTGTGGTTCATGCCAGCTCAAGGATTTCTCAATCTAATTAGAAAAACCAATTCAACATATACTGAAAAGAGAAACTCATTTAAAAAAAAAAAAAAGGAAAGGAAAAAATATATAGAACAAACTAATTGATGAAAAGGGAGTGATAAAAATCAAGTTTTCTAGAGAACATACCAGTTTGACTCTGTTTTTGAAGGTCAAGAGATAAAGGAAAAGAAAATACAATTTAAATAAAGAAAACGAAACATGTAAAATCAAAGAAGATATCTGTGATTATAATACTGTCTTCACTTGTGTATCATTTTACAGTTTACAAAGCATTTCTGCATATGCCATCTGCAGCGAATTTTCTGGAATGAGAAATACAAGAACAGTTTAAATAATTTACATTTGATAAATCTGTCCACGGAGTCTCCATTAAAAACAATAACATCAAAAAACATTTTAGAAAGGAATTTTTTCAGCATTTACATGTAGGCTGAATTAGAGAGGCAAATGCATGCAGGCAAACAACTATAAACTTACAAATCATAGAATTTTAGCACAAGAAGAAATGTGAAATCAGACCATATGTTCATTTAATGATAAAGAAACTGAGGCCCACAGAGTTAATGTGGCATTCATTACTCAATATGCAACATGACTGGAGGACCAGATTATAGAACCAGAAATAAAGGGGGAAATCCAAGAAACTGCAAAGGAAAGATTCAGAGAATTTGGTGATGGATTAGATAGTGATGTGTTTAGGTTATGGAAATATAAAGTCTTACTATATACCAATCATTATGCTCCACACATCTTGTTATTTAATACAGCAAGTTAATTTTAAGATCACAGCAATCCGAGGGTCAGTACACTATTCCAATTTTAAACATGAAAACCTGAAGTTTAGTGTGGTTAAATAACTTGCCCAAGTTTACATCTACTAAGTATCTGGAAGATCAGGACACCATTTCCTGTTCGGTCAAACCTCTACTTCCAAAAGAAGCTTAAAAATTGCCTCAAAATTATGTGTCAGAAGAGAAAAATGAATTTTCACTCTAAAAACAATGGATAATCCAGTGCAATTAGAATTCTGGTCCTGTTAATAGATGTATTTCATCTGTGTGTTTGTACCTATTGTTATCAGTCCGTCTGTCTGTTCCCAATGGTCAGGTCCAAGACTTCTTAGTAAAGCCAAACTTCCCTGCCTTCCACACTGAAATATACCCACAAGGGTTGATTAGATCAAAATATATCTAAGATTGAGGGGTGACTACACTGATTAATTTCATGTCTTCCACTCTTTGGGTGACTAAAGCTTCTGTTTTGGCAAAAGCTATTTATCCTTGAAATATGAAAACTACACTAAGCTTTTCTAAAAGCCTGTCACTTCAAGAAGCCTCCAAATTACTGTGCTGCAGATGGGGGTACGGGGGAGGAAGCATGGATACAACGACCCACTCTAGTTGCACTTCTCGAATTGGACTTATATGTTGGTGTCAGAGTTTTGTAATAATTTATCTTATTCAACCATGTAAGCTGCAGAAATATAATCTTTTCTAATACTCTATAGTAATCCAAATACTGTGTAGCCACAAAACATTGTCCAGAACTAAACACAGGAAAACAACCTGCACCTCCTTCTTAAACTAAGCAACCAAGAGTGGTACCTGGTTGCCACTAAGCCATTTTAGGACCTCGGATTCCATGTTGAAAGAAAGGCATAAAGTCTAATTAAAATACAAAGGTAAAAGGGAAGGCTTGGAATAACTAGACCTCATCTCCGACAGTAAGAAAAAAGGCCAGAGACCATGATGTCCACCTCTGTGACCAGTGACCAAGGGCTAAGCTACTGGCTAACCTGAGGAAGTAGCAATAAAGTCCTTTCCTACAGTCTAGGTGGAAAAGTTGTACAAGGTGGGGAGAAATTTGTACAGTTCTGCAAACCAGACTGGATATAGTGCTCTGTCGTTCAACTCCTGAAACACATGTATTTCATCCCATCTCACAGTCCCCTCTGTGCCTAATATTTGCAGGGATTGTAAAAAGGAGCCCACCGCATGTTTTTGAACCTCTGCCATGAAAGCAGTGAATGGCCCCTGTGAGAATTCCTGTGATTATCACACGGAGAAGGCAAAAATCACTGCCAGGAGAGCAATTCTGAGCATCCTGAGGCTCTCCTACAAACCATGACTTAGGGGATTCTACTTGGTGGTGTGTACTTGTATTGACCTCTCATACTTGCTCTAAAATGAAGACTATTTTAGGCCATATGGTTTAAAGCCAACCCCGAAAGGCATGCAACATTTTAGAGCAATGTGAAGCCCTTGGAGGATAGGCAAAAAAGACAAATTAAAGGAATAGAGAGAGTATTGCACTAAAAGAAGATATGTGAAATAGATGGCAACAGAGAAGGGAAGGTGAAAATGTTCTTAAACAGCAATTCTAAATCATATTGATATACAGTCCAATATCCTCTCTTCCCCACCGCCGTTCAGCACCTCTACACCACCCTCATCACTTACTCACCATTTAGTCCTGGATTAGCAGGATCTAGAGTACATGCAGAGAACATTCCATCCTGGGAACATCTTTACATTATTTAGGCTTGTTTACCACCCTTCCCCACAGAACAAAAGCGTGAACTTTTGCCAACACTTTCACAATATATACCAGTCGGCACCACAGCAACTCAATCCTCTGCCCACCAAAAGATTAACACATATACAGAAAACAGGAAATTCAACAAAAATTATAGTTTGACCCGAGACTCTCTTAACAGTTAGATGTCTTAAATAGTAGCAGTATCTTTATATCACACCCACTTCGTGCTACCCTTACAGCTTCCTGGCATAAGCAAATTCTTGGGATTATACAAACTGCTGCTTCTGTTTCCAGCCTAGATTTCTAGAAATGAAACCCTGGAATTGAGGGAGAAAGAAAAACAAATGTTGGCAGAAAGAGAGAGGAAAATGCATTGTCTATATAATCCCAGTTTAAGTGGAACAATCACCATTAGTTCCATCAGGTTTTTTTTTTTTCAATAAAACCACTTACTCAAATATGCAGATCTGAAATACGCCCTTGGCTAAACCACACAAAAAGCAATTTAACAGACACAATCCTACAGATTTTCTAAGAAATGAGAAACATTAACTATTAAATTATGCAAAATTCGAGTTTTGCAAAAATATCCAACTACATTGTGAGTTAAATGTAATAAAATAGCAGTGCAAAATGTGTACAAAAATCAAACCAAACACTTTTGTTCTTACAAGCAGCACCCCTATATTTTCTCTCCAAACCATATATTCCCTATTAAGGCCCATTTTTGAGCCACTGTTCCCAAAGCAGAAAGTCTGAATAAGAAAGAAATGGAGGGAAAACATTTCTGATACTAGTTTATAAAACAAAATCAGACCTTTCCACAAACTATAAAAGATAAAATAGAAACACTTTCAGTAGTATCTAGTTTATAACAGTCCGAGGAATGTCCATTTATTAAGCTGGATCACACCCACTGCTACCTTTAACCCAAAACTATTTCTAGTTAAGCGGCCAAAAGACCCATTATTTTCACATTATTCACAACATGTAGAAATCTGACCCCCTTCCTACTACATCACAGCTTCTGTGAAATAAGCTAAGAGGCCCCTTTGGTCAACTTTTTTTTTTTTTTTTTTTGAGACAAACCAACCAATTCCAGGAGAGGAGACACACCTCAAATTTAACCCTTGAAATCCATCCTGTCAACAGTCCAGTATAATCTAAGCTTTCCCACAGCAATTTTTTACACAAACACTTGAAGATTTCTTAATCAGTGAAGTATAAGCCTCAGTCCTCACAAATCATCGCCGCAGAGATTACTTCGTGCATCCACAGAGGGTGCTGGGACTGTTATTCACTCAAAAACACTTCATTCACCATCACCACACTCGACATTAAAAATTCAGTCTTAAAAGGAAAAGATGTCACCTCCACAAGGACACCTGCCTCTTCAACGCCGCTACAATAAACGAAGAGAGCCAAGCATGAAAGCCTAAAAAGAGCCTTCAGCTTAAAGTTTTCCTCCCCACCAAACTCTGCAGCCACTGCACCGTGGACTGTCCTTGTCACACACACAGAGGCATTTATTGTTAAACCCTCCGTCTCCCTCTAACATCGTCAGCCCAGGCAGCGTCCGGCTGATGGGAATGACTGCTTTAAATAAATAAAATAAAATGAAACAGAATGAAATACCGTCGCTGGGTAAGAAGGACTAGGGACCCTGGTGTCTCTAGTCTCGATTTCTCCATTTCTCGTCCAAGAGACTGGGAACGGCGCGAGTTCTGTCGCTGACCATTAACCTATCCCACCTCCCGATCGTCCAATCACCATGTCTGCTCCCCTTCCTAGGTCGTGACAGCAGAATCCTGAGAAGGGGACCAAACCCTAATAGGAAAATCTCACTAATCCATCCCATTTCTCCTCAGAAAGCCCTCATCGGGAGAAGGAAAAAAGCCCGTGCGCCGCGGTAAGGAGAAGCGCCGTCGAAGGCTGCGCTCACGGAAGGACACGCCATAGCCATCCCCATTTCGCAGCCCGTGCAAGCGAGACCGGGAGAGGTTACCCGCCGGCCAAGGTCACGGCGCTCACCGGGGGCCGAGGGGCGCCAGCGCTGATTTCCGGCTCCCCCTCTCGGGGCGAGCAGCGCCGGCGGACTCGGGGCGCCGCTCCCCACGCCCGGCCGGCGGCCGCGAGCCTTGCGCACCCTCCGCGGATGCTCGCCCTGGCCGCACTAACTAGGGCAACCGGGAAAGGGGGCAGAGAAGTCGCTGCTGCAGCAATTTCCCTCCGCGGGCGCAGCCCCCAGCTGGTGCCCGTGACAGCTGCGACCTCCGCCCCCTCCAGCCGCGCGAGGCCGAGGGAGAACTCGGGGAAAGTGGGAGGGGGGACGGAGAGAAAGGAGAGCGGGGGGCGGAGGGGCGCCAGCTGCTCCCCGCCCCTAGGGCCTCGGCGGCCGCGCGGCTCGTGACAGCTGCACCCACCGGGAGGCTCGGCGCCCGCCGCCCGCCACTCACCTGCCGCCGCCGCCACTGGGCCGCGCTGGCCGGCGCCGCGCTCGCCCGCGACCGTGGCGGGACTGCCGCGGCCTCCGCCGCTCCTCGGGCCGGGAGCCCGCCGCCTCCGCGGCTCTCCGGCCCCCTCCTCCGGAGCAGGGGTCCCCCCGCAGGGGGATGCAGAACGGACCCGGCGCGGGCTCCGCTCGAGGGAGCAGCAGGGAACAGGGCGGCCGGGGCGCTCGAGGCTGCGGGTCGGCCGTCTGAGGGCAGGGCTGGGCGAATCGCGTCAGACTCCCGCTCCCCTGGCTTGAAGAACAGGCATTTCAGCCGGTCTCCGCGGCCGCCATGTTCTCTCTTCCTCTTCCTCCTCCTCCTCTGCCGCCACCACCGCCCCCACCGCTGTCGGCCCCGCCCCCTCCGCGCCCCGCCCCGCCCCGCCCCTCGCCCTCCCTGCTGCCCCGCCGCCGCGCTGCCCTTGCGCTCTCGGGCCCAGCTGGGCCGCTGCGACCGGGTGCCCGAGAGCTCCGACGGCGCGCCCTGGACAGCGCGCTCCCCACCTCCTGGCCGCGCGGCGAAGGGCCTCCCTGCGCCCTCTGCCGGCCGCGGGCCCCCGGGAAGGCTGCCGCGGTCCCGCCCCGGCCCGCGTCCTAATGAAGTGTGGGAATGGAGGCCCTAACTCTTCCCCTTCCCTCGGGGCCTTCCTCTGACTGCTGCCGGGAAGCGGTGTCGAGCCCCAGGGTGCTTTCAGCTAGGCTGCCAGGCCTGCAGCCTCCCGCTGGTCTTATCTCTCAGAGAAGGTTGTGGATCCGCGAAAGGCCCTATGGACGACTCTTCTGGGGAAAGTCGGTTCTGGGCCTGTCTCTCCATTAATTTGTTGTATTACTTTGAGCTAGACACATCCCGCGGGCCTTGGTTTTTATTCTGTAAAATTGGGGGGGGGTCGCCTAGATGATTTCACAGGCTATCAGACAAGGAGAAAGAAAGATCATCTGTCCCCTTCGTTTTACAGATGAAAAGATCTGACTGACTTGTCTGGCTCTGCAATTCTATGAATTACCCAAAATGTCTAACATTGACAGAGCTTTCCCCTCAAGGGGGCCTACACTTTTCTTCTTTCCTACTGGCTTTTTTTTTATTCTATAATGGAAGTGCTACTTCCAAAAGTAGAGTGTTTCTTGTCACAGAGGAATCAAACAGCTGTTGAACAGGCTTTCTGTGCCATGATGGCTTTATCTGGAAAGCATCCCTCATTCCAAAGGCTGGCAATATAATACCGCTCTCTCTCCCCGGTTGTCCTAAGGATGAATGAGTCACTGGCTGCGGAAGTGCTTTGTGAAGCATACATCTATCCTTTCCTGCACTCTTATTCCCAGTTAGCTGTCTGTCTTCACCTACCTCAATCCTGTCCTGCTGCTGCTGTCTCCCAACGATTTCTGCTGTTTCTCTTCCAGTGTTTTCTACCTAGTATTGATTTCCAGCAACCTCTGTAAATCCTTAAGCCTTCATATCCCTTCTCCTAACTGAAACCTGACTTTGCTTTGAAAACATCAACCTCCCTGGCATCTCTCTGAGGCAGTGGGTAACTTGCTCCAGAAGCAAGTACTCCATCCTGCCATCATTCACTGCCATATTCTAGATCATCTTCCTCTTCCTGTCTTGTGCATTAAACAATCGTTAGCCCACTCTCCACATTCATCATATATTCATTCATTTATATATTCATTTATATATATATTCATTCAACCAGTTCTTGTGGAAGATCCATTACTGGGGCCCTAGGTCTTGCCTTCACCTAATTTAGAAAGACCTCTAACCACCTGCAGAGTCCTCATCCCCAATAAGAGACAGCTTAGTCCCCTTCTGTAGGACCCAACTCCCACTGCAGTCCAACCTAGACTGTGTGAAAGTGCCTACAAGGTGAGCCACTTGCACAGGTAATGCTGACTCTTATGGGGCTACACTCCAGTGACTGCCGATTGCCAAACCCAGTGGACACTTCAGTCTTCCCATCATGTGGCCTTTCTACAGTGCTTGATACTGCTAACTCCTCCTTTTTTGAGGCTCTGCTCTCTTCCTCTGTCATCTATATCATTCTCCTTTCTCTGTTGCTTTATCTTCCCTTTGCTAGCACTTTTCCTGCCTGCTCCTTTTTCACAAAGCCATAAAATGGTATCGTCACGGTTTTATTTTTTTCCCTCCTTTCTTCTCAGATTAACTTGTTTTGTTTCTGCAGCTTCAACTGTTAATAACACCTGCATCTCTTCTTCCAGCTTTCTTATCCCCGCTCCACGCCTGCAGCTCAGTGTCAATTAACTTTAAAGCATCCTTAGGACATGCAGTGCTGAGATTTTGTTGACTACTTAGGGTATTACTTATGTTGCCATAACCATCCACAGATGCTAAAGAAAGAACTCCTTTACCAGAATGAGTTTCCTTCTTAAGTAAAACCCTCTGACTTTTTTTCTTCTTCTGTAAATCATAATCATTTGCCAAAACAATTATATCCCACCTTTTTGTGTACGTGTGTGTGTTAATATACACATAATATTTACCACTTTAACCACTTTTAAATGTACAGGTCAGTGGTTAAATACATTCACATTGTCATGCAACCATCACCATCATCCATCTCCATAACTCTTTTCACTCTGTAAAACTGAAACTCTATACTTATTAAACAATAACTCCCATTTTCCCACCCAGCCCCTGGCAACCACCATTATATTTTCTGTCTGTATGACTTTAACTCATCTAAGTGGAATCATATAGTATATGTCTTTTTGCGACTCGTGTAAATGAAATCATATAGTATTTGTCGTTTTGCAACTGAATATTACAGCATAATGTCCTCAAGTTTCATCTACGTTGTAGCATATTAAAGAATTTCATATATACATATGAATAATAGGCTGTCATATGTATATACCACATTTTTATCTAAACATCCATCAATGGGCACTTGGGTTGCTTCCACATTTTAGCTATTGTGAATAATACTTCAATGAACATGGTTGTAAAAATATCTGAGACCCTGCTTTTAATTCTTTTGCATATAGACCCAGACGTGGAATTGTTAGGTCACGTTGTAATTCTTTTTTTAATTTTTGGAGGAGACTTTTTACTATTTTCCACAGCAGCTATACATTTTACATTCTACCAGTATTGCACAAGGGTTCTAATTTTTCCATACCTTGCCAATACCTGTTATATTGTTGTTTTTTTTATAGTAGCCATCCTCATGGGTTTGAGGTGGTATCTCATTGTAGTTTTGATTTATATTTCCCTAATGATTAGTGATGTTGAATATGTTTTCATGAGCTTAGAACCCAATTTTGGGTTCTAAGAACACAATTGGTCTTCTCTCCTCTAGCCTTTTTCAATACCTTTCTGGCTCTATCTACTTTTCCTAAACGAGCCCCCTTTTTACTCCAACGAACTCCCTAGGAACCATTAAGGCAAAAGATTTTTTTAGTTAGGTTTATTTTTTGAACCCCACGGCAGCCTCTCTGAAATCTATTCAGGTTAGCTATTTAAGTTAAAGTTCCTTTACTCCCTAAGTACAACAAGTAGGGCTGACTCCTAGTAAATAAAACTGCTCTGAAGAGAGTTGTTAAATGAAAATGTAAGACAACATTTAACTTTTATAACCCAGATAGATCTGGTTTTAATCTGGGTCCTATTAGTCCCATACATTAATAATAATCCTTCAGTTGAATAGAAACATACTAGTTATTTGACCAGAATCTGTAACAATCCTATTGAATTTTCTCCAAAGGATAATAGAATCCCAGTTCTATAAAACATCCGGCTAGGGTACATATCACTCCAGTTACCGAAGCAAGAACTGATTTAACTTTGACACTTCTTCAAATAGTTTTTTGTTCTATAATAATGAAACAAATTCACAAAATATTCAAACAATGAGGAAAATTACAAAGAAGTAAAAACACAAACTCTACTGGACCAGAGAAAACATAATGAATACCTTTCCACACATCGACTATATATTTACACATGTAAATACAGTAAGGTATTCAATTTTATATAAAATCACACTATAAATACTCATTGATAATCTGGTGTCTCTTAATCTACAATATATTTTCATCATGAAAATGGCTAACTTGTATTGCATATCTCTTTAGCCACTTAATTAACCAACCCTCTACTGGAAGATATTTATATTGTTTCTTTTTTTGTGTTCATTTTTATAAACAATACTATAATACATTTGCACAGTTCGAAAATTATTTTCTTAGGTTAAATTCCTAGAAGATTCACTGCTGGCTCAAAGGGTACATACTTAATTTTTTTAAACTACATATTTGCCAAACTGACCTCTAGAAAAATTGTTCCAGTCTACAGTCCTACATACAATGAATGCGTGAGCTTGCTACTTCCCCACAAAATGAATTTTGTCAATTCTCCTTTGAATAGTCTTCAATTTCTAGATCTGATTGAAATATAGACATTAAGAAGACTGGGCTTAGGGTTAGGCAGCGCTGGGTTTGAAATGGCTCTGCCACTTACTAGCTGTGAGACTTTGAAGTAACCACTTTAAACACCTCCAAGCCTCCTTGCCATCTGTAAATAGGATGCTAGCAAAGGATTGTTGCAAAGATGAAATAAAATAATGTATGCAAAGCACTTCGTATAGTGTTTGCCCATGAGAAAGTAAAATTTAGCTCAAACCAAGAAGGTAACAATCCGCCTAGCCATTCATCAGGCTAGAAGAATAGGCACAGATAAAGCCAGCTGCACAGTTAACAGGATGCAGTGTCCCTAAGGACATACTGCAGCTGTAAAGTGTCATAATAGCTGCCTTCTTCGAGTGACTACTGCTTTCCAATTCACTGAGAAACTTTGTTCTCTGCAATCATAGATCTCAGAAACTTTGGTGTTTATAATTATACCCGTTAGAATGAAGCACCCGTCTCTTGCCTGGAGAATCTAAGTCCTTTTTGACAGAGATGTGGCCTTGATTTACAACCCAGGCATAGAGTTTTAAATAAGGGGCTTACTTACTGTACATTCTACATCTATCTGAACTTTATTGTTTCCAAAGCAACAGGGTTCTGGGGCCACTTTGCAGTCCAAGACTGGATATTGACCCCTTTATACACAGCCATGCTTTACTTTGAGCCTATCAAAACACTGCTTTATTTAAACTGTATCTAAACCCTGCTAAAGGTTACTATCTTCTAGCATGTAGTATTAAGTAGAAGTAGGTATTACGTAAACACAGGGTTTCATTTAGAGCAACTTCTAAATTCCTTTTTAACAGAAATCAAAAATTAAGTTGAAAATTAAATGGGTTTTACCTCTAAATGATAGTGATTTCGAATTAAGTTTCTTTTGGTTCTAGTACCTCCTAAACTGTTATTTGGGTGGTAAAACTTTTTGCTTAGGCAGCTGATTTTTTTTTTTAAGCCAAATAAAGAACGTATACTGTCATAGTGTTCCATTATCAAATATCGGGTTTTCTGATCTCTTCACCAGGTCTTGTTGGTTGGTTGCTATAACTTTATTTCTGTACATTATGCAGCAGTTATTCTCTAAAATAGCCTTAGCTTCTACATTAGTTAATTTACTTTTCAAACTAAGTACTTAACAACATTATCTAGCTTCGTGCTTGGTGGTGAATTTTCCAGTGATATACATATCACCAGTATACATACAGCTCCAATGTGTCCTGGACCCAGTGGTAATGTCGGTTGATCATGTTTAAAAGACAATTTTCCTTTTCTAAATGACCACTTCATACCTTTTAGTCTCAACAATCATCCTGTTTTTCCTAAGGTGAACATTCTCCATGCATTCTAATCTTAACTAAGAAGATGAAGGAACCATACATTACCTGTTTTTTACATCTGAATTTTGGGGATTATATTCTCTATGATGGACATTTTTGTTTTTTGGTTTGTTGTTGTTGTTGTTGTTGTTGTTTTAATTTCCACTACTAAAAGCACACTGCCATAAATGCTTTCTTTGCACCCTTCTAAGATGACAAAATCATTTATTTTCCCAAGCATTAATGACCTAAAACACAGGCGTGCTTCCCTAACATATGTAGGCTTCAGTCAGACTTGCTGTAGTGGCTGCTTCTCACGTTTGAAGTCTGAATGCCAAAGCCAGTTGTATATGTAGGAGGGCTGGATTGGCAGTGGTCTGCGTTGTAAGCTTTGAGGGATGCCAGACATCTCCCACCCCCAAGCTTACCACAGTGCCTGCAGTTTCAACAACAGAAATTCATTCCTTTGGGCTTATAACTTGCTATCTCGGGATGATCCTTTAAAACAAATCATTGTCCTTGATTATGGTTATTGTAGAAAATTGAGAACATACAGAGAAGTTGATAAATGAAAACAGAAATTACCTGTAGTTCATGACTCAGATACCACTTACTTTAACGTTTTGATATTTCCTTTCTTTCCCTTCATATACATGAAACTGAAAAGATGATCTTTTTTAGAACTCGTTTGTTATGCATTTAAGCAGCTTTACAGTGAAAGAAATCTGATGAACATAAATTCCAAGCATTTCTCTAAATTTTCTCCTGGTTCCTTCATTCACACAATAAATACTATTAAATATCTACTGCATATAAGGCATTGCACTAGACACAGATTAGTGATACAGAACACTTTAACAGTGTATAACAATGAACATACTTTTACAAACAGTAATCAGATATGTAACCAATGCATAAACTATTTTATGATCTAGTTTTCTTTTTCAGTATTATTTCTTATAGATTTGTATATATGCCTCAAACTTCTTGGTTTTTAAAGGTTGTATAGCATTCAATTGTATTGATTTCACCATTCCCTATTATTGCAACTTTGGGGTTTTTCCTCCTTCCTCTTGCTTTTGATTCTTTCCCTAAACTTAATTCTTCAAGAGAGGTTATCAAATCAAAGGGCATAATCATTACTTCTTTGAGCAATGTCTTTTTGGAATTCAAATACTTACAGGAGGAAAAACAAATTAGAAACTTACAAAATACCTTACTTATGAATTCAACCAAGAAGATGGTTTTCTTTCCATTTAGGAATGTAAGGCATTGAAAAAAGTAAGTGTCACAAAGGGAGAGCATAGGCCCTGAAGATGAACTTCATCCTCTTCATGGCTCAGCCAGACTTTCTGAGAGCAACAGGGATGGTTGCTAGGAGTGATGCCCTTTCTACCATCATTAGTTTGGATTCCACCAGCCTTTAGCACACTGAAAGCAGGACCCTCCATATCCAGCATGAAGCCAATAGCCCTTGTTTTTCAATGGGCTTGGCTCACAGAATAACCTGCACAGCACACTGATGCAACTAACAGCTATTGACACATGAATTCATTCTTTTGTATCCAAAGATGATGATGAATTTTTCTGGAAAGATGGGGCCCACCAGCTGCTGGTGCCAGGTAACAAGGCCTCTGCCAAGGCAGCTGTTACATGGGTGAGAGCTCATGGTGGTACCCATTAGGGCCCTTCTGAAGAGTCCCCAGGCAAGACCTGCTGAGGAGTCCTCCCTGCCGAGCCCCTGGACAACTCCTGTTGTCCATCCCCTGACCCTACGCTAGCTGGGAAGCTATGAAGACTGGAAAGAGGTTCCCTGCCCTCAAGGCACTCATCTTCTCATAGGGAAGTTTTATGCAGTCAACTAACCACAATAGTTGGTGCTTGTACATCTGTATTTGGGGAAGGAAGATGTACATATTTCTCTTCATGGAGCTAGCAGAGATCAAGGATATGCTTTAAACTCAACATATCCTGGTTCCCCAATCTCAGAGCCTACACATAGCTTCTTGTTTGATGACTGTCTATAGCTATGATTCCAGGAAAGAGTTTATTTTGCTCCTTTGCTCTCCCTGGACTCCCTTTCCAAACAACCCTTTCTCCATGAGCTATCAAAAAAATTGCCACCTCCTTGCTTTCCTCTTGTCCCTAGGGTCAGGGAACACTCTTACCCTTGGCTCTTTCATCATCAAATTTCCTATACCCACAAACTCTTAAGGCAGGAAGAGATCTTGGCAGAAATTACTAATATGACAGGTAAGGCAGCTGAGGCCTGGAAAACTTAAGTGACTTGTCCAAAGTCAAATAGGCAGTTAGTTGCTTCCTACAGGGGCCATTTTTGCTGGTATGAGTCTGAGGGAGACTTTCAGGGACAAAGTTTTATAGATTTAAAGGCTCTTGCTTGCCTGCTGCTTGCTGTTAGCACAGAAAGCAAGAAGAACCCTCAGCTGACCAAAGAGAGGTAACACACAGAGCAGTAAAATCATCTGGCCACTCAGTGAAGTAGAGGTGGAAACAGCATTATGAGTGGTTAAGAAGTGAGTGGGTAGTGGGATGTCAAGGCTAATTTGCTTGCAAAGTCTGTTGATGGGGAGAGAAGATGATAGTCAGGAAATTAAATGAAGACAAGAGGATTATCTCTTCAGTGGAAGGGAGATATGAACATATTGGTGGGCAGAGAGGAAGACTATTTTTTTTAGAAAGGATTGAACTTGCAAAAGAGAAAACTAATGAACCAAGTAAGGTTTAGGGAAAGTGGACCGGGATGAAATTAAAGCCATAAGTGGAAACATGACTTCGTGGCTTATTCTGCCATTAACTGTTTGACTATAAACTCTACAAAGAAAAGCACCAAGTCAAGATTTTCTCACTATTGTTCCTCACATAGAAGGAACTCTATGATATTTATTGGACAAATGAATGAATGATAAGGGAACCTCCCAATACTGTACTTCAGTACTCAGGTTAGGCCCAAATTAAAAGGGGGGGAGGGGAAAGAAGCAAGAAGAAGGCTGAAATATAACACAAATGCCTGCGTTGGCCTCTTTGGCCAGTGTTCTGGATGACACCCTGGGAACCAAGACAAATTGTGAGTAGTCACTACCATATGGAGAAACTGACAGTGCTGGTGACTTCAGTGCTGATGTTAATTGGAACTGTACAAAATAGCATAAAAATATTTATCACCCTGAGTTGTGAATACCAAGCGAAATATATCATGTACATCTTTATATGAGGACACTGAATAGCAAAGCAGCTGGTGCCCTTGATAGAAATTTTACCAAAAAAGAGAAATCAAACATATGCACAAAGGTGATATTCAAAATATTTAACAACTGGTATGACACAGAAGCCAACACACCATCCCTCTGCAACCCATGTGGCTACACCCGTGTGTGCTGGCTATGAAGACTGCACGTGGCTCTTGCTTATATTGATGCTCAGAAACCAACAGTGCTGTTTTTAAAAGGTTATTCTGCTGGGTGGAACAGAGAGCTTGCAAAGCACTGCGGAATGCTTTCAGAGCCACATCTTCCCCTACAAATTCTTAGCCTGATGCTTCTCTATTCAGTAGAGCAGAACTTTACTCACAGTTCCTTCACCTCTGTCCTCCAGACTTCAGCAAACCCTGATACTGGCCACATGCTTTAATCTCTGTGTTCCTTCATTCATCTAATTCCAGAGTCAGCCACACCTACTCAAGGACTGCCCTTCGCTAACTCATATGCCAATTATCTTCACTGGCCTATAATTATCCCCAATATCTGCCACCCACCCTGGTCCTGTGCCTAACAGACCAGATTCTCGACAAGATTTAACCAAAGAAAAGACTCAAAGAAAATTTTATGGCATGGAGGACCAATGGTAGAAAACCAAGCTTCAAGAAGTTGCAGACTGAGAATAATGCTTCTAAGAGAGGTGATTATAATGCCCTGAGTTGTCTTGTGGGTCCTGTAGAGGCTCCACCTCTAATTTTGAAAGATGGAAAACCAAATACAGAGATGATATACTTCTATGACTGCTTCCGGAAATAAAGATCTCCCTGTGTCTTACATTGTATTTTGTACTGGAGAACCAAAGGAAGCATATTTGATGGAATGCCTCCAAAATTCCAGGAATGTGTTATCCAACAACCCACAGGCAATTGCCACAACTGTTTAGCCTTCAATAGAAGGTGGAACTTTTGTACAGGATTATAATTAACCAATCATTTAACAGGCTATGGGTCGAATTGTGCCCCATCCCCCCAGTTCATATGTTGAAATTCTAGCCCCCACTACCTCAGATTGTGACTGTATTTCGAGAAAAGGCCTTTAAAGGGATGATTAAGTTAAAAATGAGGCTGTAAGGGTGGGCCCTAATCCAGTCTGACTATTCTTATAAGAAGAAGGAATTTGGCCACACAAAAAGACACTAGTTGAAGGGATTAAGAAGTACGAACTGGTAGTTATAAAAATAGTCATGGGATGTAAAGTACAGAATAGGGAATGTAGTCAATAATAGTATAATAACTATGTATGATGTCAGATGGATACTAGACTAATCGGGTGAGCACTTCATAAGGTTTATAAATGTCTAGATACTATGTTCTACACCTACAACTAATATATATATTGTATGTCAACTATAACTGAAAAATAAATGTTTTAAAAAGAGACAGCAGGGAAGCATTCATGTACTGAGGAAAAAGCATGTGAGAAAGCAATCACCTGCAAGCCAAGGAGAGAGGCCCCATTAAAAACCAAACTTGCCAACATCTTGATCTTGGACTTTCAGCCTCCAGAATTGCGAGAAAATACATTTCTGTTGTTTAAGCCACCCAGTCTGTGTTTTGTCAAGGCAGCCTTAGCTGACTAATACAAACAGGTACTTATTGCAGGCCTAATGCACAAGGGCTACGGTGGCAGTCTCCTTAACTGGGCAATAACTATTTGAAGGCAGGACCCAAATCTTATGTTTCTTTGTATTCCCCAAGTACCCAGAGAAGTTCCCTTCACAGAGTAGGACCTCAGCACAATTTTTTTAAGTCACAGGATATAAATAGCCTAAGACAATCACTACCTTCAGGATGCTTGGAAACTCGTAGTAGAGTGAAGACAAGCACGGCAGAGTACTAGCAAAACAGGAGGACGTATGGTGGCGGGGGAGGCACTGAGGGGTCCATAGGAGTATTTGTGGGGTGTTTGATGGCTCAAATCAGACAGGAAGGGAAGAAGGAGCGGCCTTCCTGGAGAGAGAACAGCGTGGACAAAAGTATAGTTGGAAATGCTTTATTTTCCATTAGTGAGAGAGTAACTAGTTGTGCCAGCTAGAGCAGCGTGTTCATGAAAAGAAAAGACGCTGCATTTTGCAGAGTTTTGAATGCCAGTCTTAGGTCTCAGGACTCGACCCTTGTCCTAACTAACTCTGTCCTGGAACTAGGATACCCCAGATACTATTCCCTCCTGGTTAGGAGAGTGGAGGCAGGGTAAGGGGAGGGAAGACTGGCACATGGAACTGTGAAGTGCAGGGCGGAGGAAGATCAAGAGACAGCAAACTGGGGCATGGCTAGGATCAAGCTAAATGAATCAGAGAGGCAGAACTAACAATGAGGTAACCAGACTGACCTGAAGGCGCTGAGGCAGACAGGCTCTGAAAAGGAGGTGGGAAACCGCACCTGGAGCGGCTCCCTGAGGCCCCAGAATACAGCACCAGAGCTTTCTGGAAGCTTTGTCTAGGGATGCGGATGGTGACATTAAGAAATGAAAGCATTCTGGACAACATGTAGATGATGAGAGATCACTAAAGCTTGTTGACCAGAGGACAGCAAAATGATATTTTAGAAAAATCAGTTAAGTACACTGTGGACCTAGAGTTAGAAAGGGTAGCACATCAAGACATGATTCGAAGGTTATGAAAATCTTTTTGAAAACATGCACTTTCATTTTTCTTTGTTCACCATAGTGCCAAATAGGCAGACATCTTAGTGAATAAATGTTAACTCTGGAATGAACTCCCTCTTCAGAACGATTGCTTTTGTCTTTAGAGTAAGAATATCTCCTAGAACAAAGTGATCAATTAATGTCATGATTTATATATCCAATTCCTCTGAGGTTGGACAATGTGAATCACTTCTATGCAGCATAACCATTCCTGGATGAACTCGTAGAATGGAGTTTTCAAACCTTGCATGCTGAGGATATAATGCTGTATTAATTCTTTGTTTGAAAACTATGGAAATAAACTCTGAGTACCTAGCCAAAAGTCAATTGACTGGAAGGATATAGAGCAGGTTAGAGAACAAAAGGATCGTTTGTGCTCTTGTTGGATCACTTGCGCTCAGGTGGCCAGAAGCAAAGTAGCTTCAGGGGTCTTGGCACCAGGCACAGGTGAACTGTTACTCTATGGCACTGCTTTTAGATTGCATAGCTCCTCTACACTGCATTTCTCAGCTCAAAGCTCAATTCCTGAGATAAAAAGTATTACTGGCCAAGCAAAGAGCCAACATCAAACCCTACGTCAGGGGCAGATGGCAGAATATTGTTGCTGATAACGCCATCAAAACCACACATTGGACATACTGGGCAGAAGCAGCCCCCAAGGAAGGAATTCTGGGTAGACAAAACATAACCGACATTCACTCTAGGTATTTTTTGATATTCTGCCCTCAACAGAGTGTAGACAAGTTATTGGACAAGATACTGCTTAAGTACTATCCCACCCCTGAGAAGTCCACACATCTGAATTAACGTTTATCATTTCAGAGACCAAATGCTGAAGATAATGATGGATTCGCAGACTTTGGACATTATCCATATAGAAGAATCTCATTTCCTAGAATTTTCAATATTTTTTTTCAGTACATCTACATGATCTGGTAGATTAAAATTTTCTTCATTGTAGTGTAGCATACATATGAAAAAGTACACAAATCATAAGTGCTCAGCTTAAAGAATGTTCACAGAGTGAACACAAGTGTAATCAGAACCCAGGCTGTGAAATAGACTATAACTAGCACCCCAGAAGGTCTCCCTCGAGTTCTCTTCCTCCCGGCAAAGGTAATCACTACACTGACTTCTAGAGTACTACTTGAAAAAACTTTGACAGAAAATTATAGTAGTTAGAAAAATAGTGATAGGTTCATAGGAAACAAACAAACAAAAAAACAAATTAAGCGAAATAATTTGACATTCATTAGCTTCAGGGAAAAAAAAATTCCTAGAAACGAGACATAATCATAGTATACCATTTGGTTCAACTGTGAGGATTATTTATATAATTTTCATACTATATAATCACTGACTAATGATTTATCCCAAAATTATAACTTTTGAGGTCTCTGAGGGAGCGGCCAATAAGTTGTGATCATCTTCCCAACCTGAGTTCTGAACAAATTGAGAAGTAAAACAAAAGAGTGGCAGACAAAGGTTGAGATATCACCTTCGTCACAACTGATAGAGACCAGGCTGGAGGGTGTAGCATCAAGTCTTTTTGCAAATGGGGTAGTGAATACGAAGCCAGACTTAAGGAGGATTGCCCCTTTAGCAACGCTGCATCAAGGCCGGCTTTCTCACCTGAGTCCCCTGTGTTGCCCATCCAGCCAAGAGCAGCCCCTTCCAGCCATCAGGTAATTGTTATCCATCCAACACCAGTAGATTTTCCAATATGTCTCTAAAAAGTAGTTTGGTTTAATAAGAAAGGAAATTTATCTCAAATTCTTTTGGTAAAAAGAAAATCATTCTACGCAGTATTTATGTGGGAGCATGTTTTAATTAAGATATAGCTAGTGCTATAAAAAATAAACTCCTAAAAGTGCAATGTTTCAAACACAATGTAAGTTGATTTCTTGTTCATGTAACAGGCCAAATCATATGTTCCTCATCAGCAAAGGCAGCTCTCCATTTTCCACACATGGCACTAGTCATCTCAGCATAGAGAAACATGTGAGGGAGCTTTTAATGGCCAGGCCTGGATGTGTCACTCATCATTTCCACTCACATTCAGCAGGCCGGAGACCTAACTGCAAAGGAAGCTGGGAAATATAGGCTAGCAGCTATGAGTCCTGAAAGAAGAGAATGAATTTTGGTGAACAACTGTCAATCTCTGCCACTGACAATCATTTGGGCAGAACCTTATCTGTTTCCCATTACCTCTGGTGCCTGACACATAGTAGACACTCAATAAATGTTTGTTAAATAAATAATAGCATGGATTTCAAAATAAAGGAGACCTAAATTCTAATTCAAGTTTTGCCACTTTCTAATTATATTAATTTAGACAAGTTACTTATAGTTCCCAAGCCTCAGTTTCTCATCCATATAATGAAGATGAAAGTATGTTTGTGACCTGCTTCCCAGGCCATACCAGCCAGATGTGAGAATGGTAGTGACTAAAATTATGCCAACAAAAATAGTATTTGTGAAGTAAGCCTCTTTGATTTCTTCTCAAATAGCTCTGGGAGTAGGGAAGGGGGCATGTAGCATGGAGCTGGTGGTTGTCTCATAAGTATTCTTAAAGAACTATAGTCACCCGAGCAGCCCACAGAGACTACCATTTCCGTTTTCTGGCTGTGGCTTTCTGGGGTGAACTCTGCTGCCCAGTAGTCAAGGTCTAGGCTGAGGCTAAAGGTGGACTGATTGGTGCCTTCATGCTCCCAGGTTACTGTGTGTTCTCTGCTCCCACCATCCCTCTAGAGACCCAGTAGGAAAGCTGGAAAGGGATAGGGTTTGAGGGAGAATACAATCAATTCAATTTTGAATATGCTAAGCTGTTGGCATAATGTCCAGATGGAGATAGCAGATAACAGCCAATGTTGGGTTAAGAATTAAGGAGTTAATGAGTCAGGGCCATTACATATAATACGAACATGTTTCTGTGAGGAGTTGAGTCTTCTAGTTTCATGATGTCATTTTGGAGTGTGAACCCAACTGTGGAACAAAGGTGTATGTCACTCGCATGGTACGGAAGTATGCGTAGGACTTGAGGATCAACGTACTAGCATGTCTGTGCCATGGGAGCCAGGATGTTTCTGCTGCCACACTACAGCAGACTGGAGGCTCATTCTTCAATGTCCTTGCATGTCCACCAGTGTGAAGCACACAGAAAATAGCAAAAACAAATGAGATTGAAATGAGAAAAAAAAATGGTGTAGAGCTAAGTAGAAAAGAAAGGAAGAAATAATAAAGTGGGAAAGTAAAAAGAGATGCTGCGTAAGGATAGTTGTCCATTGAATGCAGTCATAGATAAACTAGTGGGGGGAAAGGTGTGCACATACCTAAGAACATAAATCAATGAACTGGACTGAGTATCATGTTAAAACTGCGAGGCAAGGAGTGGTGACAAAAGGAAACTTACTCACTTCTCCTGAAGAAAGGGAAATTACTCTTTGTAAAATTAATTGTATGTGCAAAAAAGAGAAATTGCTGGTGGAGGGAATCCTATGATCATTCCTCATGGAAAGCAGAGTTCTCTTTGTAAAGCAAATGATCATTCCCATTTATTAAACTGGTAAATTGGTTAATTGAACAATTTATCACTTTGGTAGAACTTTATTGTCACGTACTAGGACTTTTTAGATTAAAATAAAGATAATTGTTGAACCTGAAGTTCCACTAGAGATAAGCCATTTTCTACCTTTTCTTCCAAGTACATCTTCTTGAATAAGTCCCCTGGAGATGCCACACCACCTCTCTGTCCAAAAGGAACCATGCACTGAAGGACTGAAGGAGTGGGCCCCAGACTTGGGGCTATCCTACCCATTATGGTTTGTTGCAAAAAGGTGAACCAGGCAAGCCCAGTTCCCTCTCCTGGGTTTTTGGACTAAGAAACAGAGCAATGGTGGCTGAAACTGAAAAGATGCCAAATTGTCAACTCAAGTCAAAGAGGCAAAAAACAATGAGAAAGCACAGGAAGCTGTCAGTAGACAGATGAAAATGGATGTACAGAGAGAATCAGAGAGTCCACAAGCCGAAAAAAATTTACCTCATGCCAGGATGGCAGCCACCCAATTTCAATTTGAGTGTATGGACACTCTTACCATAATGTATATCTTCTCAGAGATAATAGCTTCCACTTACTAAGTACTTACCAGGTTCCAGGTCCTGTGTTACTTATTTTATTTCATTCCATTCTCACCATCCTTCTGTGAAGGATGCAATCTGATCACCACTAAAAGCTAGAATAGGCATAAACTTGCTCAAGGTCATAAGCCACTAGGGAGTAACAGAGTATGGTCTGCAACCCAAGTTTGCCTGTCTCTAAAACCTTTGCTCAACATTATATTGTGTCTTGCCCCACCCCCATTCCCGTCTCACCCCTCCAGTAATTAGAATAGACAGGCTGAGCAGTTGTGCCTATTTAGAGGCCATAAGACAGCCCACTCCTCCTCCTCCTAGTATGAAATGTCAAAAATGAATCTTATTGTTTTATACCAGGAAAAATCACAATATCAGATTATTCAAGGAACTATGCTTACACAATTGTTTGATGGACAAAGCAGGTGCTATACCTGCTCTGGGCTCTTGCCTTCAGGGGAAAGGAAAGGTGGGAGTAATACAAAAGCTGTGGGATCAGGAAATGGGAGAAAAGATTAGAAAGATCATTGTAGAAAAGGGTTAACTTAAAAAGTAAATTAAGAAGGCCAGCAAGAGAGATAAGCTGCAGGAGACTTTGATGGGGTTTAGGGGTGGGGGTAGTCAGGAGAGCATCACTGCTTGGGATTTCAAGAGGCTGGGTGGAATGTGACCCATCCTGTACAGGAGGATGCAGCCTCACATATGTCAGGAGAATGGGACTTTGTCTCCCTGGGAGCCAAGTGAGCTAAGGATTGGACCTTCATTTATAACACATGCAAAAGTTGCCTGATAGAACTAAAAACCACAAGGTAAAGCTAATTAATTAGTTGTGTATTTGTTACTCAATTTATTAATCAAGCTCTTGATAGGCTGTTAGATGCGTTTAAGTTTAAACAGTGAAACCATGTACCTACAATTTATCAGCTTCATATAGAACGGAATCTAGGATTTCCACATTCTGAAGCAAACTGGTTTTCATTCTTATTCTCTATGCAAGTTGGGATTTAAAAAATAATGTAACAGGAACTATGGAGAGAGGAAAAGAGAAATAAGTCTGCACTCCTGAGGTCTTAGTTGCCTACTTAAAAATTGCCTTTTTTTTTTTTTTTTTGAATAAACTTGAAAGTCTTACCCTCTCCCAAGATTCTGACACTACCACCTGAGGGAAATGTTCAAATTGTTGATCATGAAATCAATTTAGTCGTGACCAGCATTTAAAAAAGAAAAAGAGTAAGCACTGCTTAAAAGATTTTTTGTACATACACACACTGCATACTGAATTAAAATGTAAAATATATTTCTTATTTTGTTGTGTTTCACACACACACATGTTAGATAGTCACTGCCCTCTCCCTGGCCTCCCTACTGAGATTATTTTATATTCTGTATATGTCCATTTTACTTTCTTTGGTTTGTATCATGAGAACAAAAGGCTTCTTAGTTATTTTTCAAATTAGAAACGTATATTTTCATATTGAATGTGTTTTTCAAACAAGTCCCTTTCCTGCACCTGGAGATTCTTTATATTTCCCCAAGGGTCAGGGGTGCTGTAGTTGGGAATCACTGCACAAAGGCATAGGGAAATCTTGTCTCTTTAAGTATTAGTGGCAGCAGCAATTTCCAACAAGGAGAGTATATAAACCATCTGTTTGGGATGCTTGCTGAGTTTATTTCATCACACTGTTTCCAGAAAAAATGTAGAAGTCAGTGGGCCACTAACAGTTATAAACTAACATTTAAAATCAGTGAATTCTCAAGCTGATTAAAGTTAAAAGGTGTCACCTCTCAGTATGCTTCTATTCTAGGAATGTTAGTATTTTAGCCAAAGTGATCTTTAAAATATTAAATAACTGGTCAGCATGACTACTAGGCAATCCAAATGAATGTTAACCACAAACAACCAACAGGTGACCTGAAGGTGATCCTGCCCTTAGCAATGGAGAACAAGCATGATTAAAATACCTGGCCCTCCCCCAAACAAGATGTGTGAATTTTAAGAAGACATCTCTGAGCAAGAACTAGAATTGGTCAATGTCAAAAGATAACAGTGAGGTTCAAACTATCTTTTTCTAAGTTGAAGCTAGGAACAATCAGGTATCATGTGAGAGGGCAACGAACATACCTGAAATGATGAAAGGTCTTCAAGAATACAAGGACATCTGGAAACTAGAAGGAAGTAACGTACATTAAAAAAAAAAAAATGTTTAAAAGCCCACATGGGAAGGATGGAAGAGAAAAGCCAGATGGAAGCCTCAGAAGATTCAAGATAATGGACCAAAGATCATATCTTGCTTGATTACTGAAAAAACAAAAAACAAAACAGATAGGAGTAAGAATATATCCACGATGCTTTTAATGGAAAGAAGATATTTTAAAAGACAGAGACATAATATTGCCTGAGCTTTCCTCCTGTTTGAGCAAGTACCTAGAGAACTGTATCTGCTTTAGTGATCGGGGATCGAGGACCAGGCATAGAGATGAGGAAGACTGGCCCACAGGCTGTAACTGATGGAGCCAAGGGAAAGAGAGCATCCTGGGTAAAGCTAGGAGTGTGCCAAACACAGAGTCCCACTGAAGTCCCAGGCCAAAGGATCTAAGCAAAGAGGCAGAAATAACCAGGTGCTGAACAACGGAAGAGGGACTGAAATCCCAGAATGAGGCAGGCAGTGTAGAAGGATAGGTGGGAGGCAGAACCAGGGGTTTCCCAGAGCTGGGAAATTTGTATGGGGCTGTTCTGGGAGCTAAGCTGGTTTTACGTAAATGTAATAGAGCCAAGCTCTTAACTTAAGCAAGAAACAATACCACAACTAAAATAACAGGAATTATTCTTTCTATCCCTTATGGGCCTTGTTTTGAATCTTAGTTCCACCACTGCTGGTGACAGAATGGGTTTAATTTGACAAGTTATTAATCTCCCTCAACTTCAGTTTGTCTTTTTTAAAAATGCAGATAACACTCTCTCATTGGATGATTATGTCTATTCCCATGGCATTAAGTATCAACTTGTTGACAACTCCCATATTCATTTCTCCAACCCTAAACCTCTCCTCTGAGTTTCAGACTCCTGCAAACACAACTCAAACTTAAAAGCAAAATGTTCTTCTTTAGATTCTCTCTCAGGGTCAAGCACCTTGGTCATTGCCTAAAATTTATCTTCATAAATGGCACATGAGCTGATTCCTTAATTCCTCCTGCTCATTCAATCTTAACATCCAATCCAATGACTCCTGGAACAAAATCCAAAATCCTTTTGAAGGCCATGGCCCATCTCCTCAAGTCCTTCTATCCTTGCCTTAAAATGAATCTGGCCAAAACCATAATGAGATATCACCTCACACCTGTCAAAATGGCTATCATAAAAAAATCAACAAATAACAAGTGTTGGTGATGATATGGAGAAAAGGGAACCCTCATGCACTGTTGGTGAGATTATAAATTGGTGCATGCACTCTGGAAAACAGTTAAAGTTTTTTCAAGAGCTGCTATATGACCCACCAATTCTGCCTCTGGGTATTGATCTAAAGAAACAAAAACACTAATTTGAAAGGGTATATGCCACCCCTATGTTCGTTGCAGCATTATTTACAATAGCCAAGATACAAAAACAACCTAGGTATTCATTGTTAAATGAATGGATAAGGAAGTTCTCTCCCTCACACACACACACACACACAATGGAATATTACTCAGCAAAAATAATAATAATAATAATGAAACCTCTTGCTATTTGCAACAACATGGATGGGTCTAGAGGGTATATGCTAAGTGAAATAAGTCAGAGAAAGACAAATACCATATGATTTCACTTATATGTAGAATCTTAAAAAAAAACAAAACAAATGAATAAACAAAACAAAACAGAAACAGACTCACAGATACAGAGAATAAGCTGATAGTTGCCAAAGGGGAGAAGGGTAGGGAGGATGGGTGCAATTAAAAAAAAAAAAAAATCTGGCATGGCCATGAAAATGTGTAAAACCTCTTAAAGGCCTGTGTCTCCTGAGTGCCCCCTGATCCCTTCCTCTCCTCTGCTCCCAGCTACTGTCCTCATTGTTGCCTTTCCATGGTTTCCAAACCCTGTTTAGTTGTGGTCTCTAATTTTCTCTAGACCTCCTGGCATTTATAACATGTTTGTGATGTGTTCTTTGGCTCCCCCTGAGCCCTTTCCTTAGAAAAGGTCTTTTATTTTCCCACCAGCCTCATGCCCAAAGACCTTTGATAAGAAACATTCCAAATTCACTTAAGCCTCAGTAAAATCTGCTTGTGCAGAGAGAACTGTGTCAGGTGGATCAGAGTAACTGAGCAGAGAAAAACTATTTCAAGAGAGAGTGTGTGTTATAAATGTCCAAAACGAAAGGTATAGCTTTTTATGGAAAAATATTTCCCCTTTTGTGCCATGGCAGGTTGGAAGGATTCACGGTCATCCTGAAGATAAGCAACCACACAGCCCTGGGCAGGGGGTCTGTGACCACCTCCCTGTTGCATGGCAGCTGCCTCACCCCTCTTGCTTTCCCTTCCTGATCACAGTAAAACCACAACGTGCAGCCAGACAGTTGGGTTATCAGCCAGTGGTGTACTCCCATAAAGTAGAGCTCCCATAAAAGGCAGAATGATAAAGGATTCTAATGCAAGTGGTTTTGCCTTGATCGATCTAATGAGTGGTTCATATTGCAAGCTCAGAAATATTCAGGAGGCTGAGAAGTACTGTATGTGGTAAGGATGAATAGGTTGTGGGGACACACCCCCACTGTTAGAGCAGGTGAAGAGTAATGTAGTTTTTCTTCCCTCCTTTCCTCCGATGACTGATCTTTTTCTAGACCCTCTAGGATAGCCAACTAGCCTAGTGCCCAGCATGTAGTAGACACTCACTAAATACATGTCGTGTAAATGTAACCACTACATTGCCCTAATGACCTAACTTCTCCCTGCCTTTTGCATTTATAATTTTTTAAAATAACTATTTCAGTTCTCAGAATACAATTGGCCCAGTCAAAATAACCCAACAACCTGGGAAGACAGGGGCTCAGCAGTCTCAATGATAAGCACAGTAATATCAGGAAATATGCACAGCATTTATCATTCTTCGAATGCCCATGTCTCCAAAGGAAGAATGCTAGGAGTGGCATAGTTTTTCCTATTGTATAGAGGAAACAGGCCCAGAACGGATGAGTGACTTGCCCAGGTTCTCTCAGGCTTCGAGTGGCAGTGCCAGAACTCCTTTGGAATTTTGGAAAATGCCTGAGCTGACCAGGACTCTGCCACTTAGAAATAACCTGCATAATATCTGCGATCTCTTCAGGCTTCATTTTCCTCTATAACAGGGAATACCATGCCTACCTCATAGGATTATGCTATTCCAAAGACTGAATTAAAATAGGTCATTAAAATAGGGTAATAGAAGAAAGTGCGTACAGATTAGACACACAAAAATAACAGCTTCCTTCTACCTCCAGAGAGTGGAAACGGTGGACACAATTCTGTGAAGGTAGCAAAACTTCCCGTTGGTTATTAAAAAAAAAAATTTTTTTTTTGTCTGGGAATAAAGATCACATGCATAATAAATCACATTGGTAGTAACTTCATTAAAAAGGCAGTTCGACAATGTTAATTCTTGTGTCTGGCATATATATATATAACACACACACACACAGTCTTTCCTTCCTCATTAGCCGGTGTGAACAGTCAGCCTGCAGAGAGGCAGCAGACAGGGACCCAGGAAGCAAGGGTGAAGAAGCTCCCACTTCAGACGAGTTCCGAGATAATTTTCCCCTTCCCTCAGGCTGAGATATTCTGCCATCTGTTTTGATTAAACCTTTCAAAATTCAACTTGTTTTTCCTTCCATTCCTTTGAAATCTCCTTTAATTCAACAGTCTTTAGGCTTTCTTCTTTCCCTTAACCACCATCTGGTGCTTCTATTAAAAAGAAAGAAAGAAAAGAAAACACATACAACAAACACTTTGAGTTCCTTGGAAAAAAGGTATAATGATGAGGATGATTTATTCCCATAGTGAGGCCCATTACTATTTCCATGGCAACAGACTGTGATGTTCTGAACATGGGACTTTGTGATCATCACAAGAACAGGATGGTAAAAGGCCCTGTTCAGACTCTTTGTCTTCATGGATTCTTTGGGTAGTCACCCTTGGTGGCTCCCAACTGCCTACAGAATTAAGTCTAAAGGCCTTAGCACAGCATTCAAGGCCTTCTCAGTCTGGTCTAGCCATTCCAGGCTCATCATCCCGCAATCCCAGGGCACCTGGTACTCTGACCATTCTTTAAAGATTACTGTGTCCTGTGTCCTGGACACATTACATTCTTTCATGCCTCTGTGCTTTTGAGTCTGTTATTTCTTCTCTTTACAATGTCTTCCCTCAACACCTCTCTCTCTCTCTCTCTCTCTCTCTCTCTCTCTCTCTCTCTCTCTCTCTCTCCCTCTCTCCTAATACAATCCTCCTTATTCTAAGAGTTTAGCTCAAATATCACCTCCTAGATGAACTAACTCTTCCATGGCTCACCTGAGCAACAAAAGTTAACTCTCTTTTTTGTGCTCCCAGCATTTTGCTCAAAAAGGAAGAATGACATCTAACTTTAAAAAATCTTAGTTATGTTTACATTTCCTTTATTTAAATTGGGATTATTTGTCATTGGGATCTGTGCCTGTTTCATTTTTGTGGACCACCCCAAATATTTCATGTGATTTCTCGAAACATCCTAAGGGCTAGGCGAGCAGGCATTTTGTCCCCATTCTACTGTTAAGAACATCAAGGTTTAGAAAATGTAAGTGACTTTGATAGTTGTAAGTAGAAGAGCCAGAATTCTACTGGTAGGATGGAAAGAATGTAGACTTTGGAGTCAGGCATGTGTGGGCTCAACTTAACCTTCCATTCCTCTCTAACCTTCCTTTTTTTCACTCTAAAACAAAGACTAAATGAAATCATGATGTAAAAGTGCTTGCACATTATTGACATTCCAGTCACGTTAATTTTCTTCTTTCCCCTTCAAAGTCTACTTTTTAGTAGCATCTAGAAGTGAAATAAAATTTCTCTTCCATTTTTGTTTCCCAAAATTTTATATGGCACTGAAATTCAGATGAACAAGCAAATGAATGTTTTCAGCATCTTCCAGAGAAAATCTTTACCTTAATTCCCTTATCTGCAATCTGTTTTAATAAGAGAAGCTACCTAATAGAGGTTGTTATAAAAATTAAATAAAGCAAAGTATGGCTGCATGAAGCTCCTAGTACAGTGTTTGGTATGTACTAAGTACTCAGGATGTTTGCAATTATATTATCATCATCATCTCATCCTCATTATCATCATCATTATTATCATTGTTTTTTGCATGGTAAAAAAAATAGGCCCTGAGAGAATTACAAAAATTAACAAGATCGTCTCAGGATTCTGTCTTTGTGCTTTTCTTACCACCGCCTGCCTTTTTATTATAGTCATCTGTGTGCAGTCATTTCCTTCTATAAGATTGTAGGTTTTAGATAGGGATTCTGTGCCTCATCTGTACTCTTTCTCTTGGACAGACCTAAAACAAAGCCTTGCAGCAGAGCAGCCTTCAGTGAATTTGGTCAAAAGAATGCTGAATGATAATTCTTCAAAATGAGCACTAATATTGAAATACGACTCAAAAGCCTCTGACTCGTCATTATTAAGATGTTAATTTTTGACAGTGGTGTTTTGGCTGAGAGAGCCATGGTTGTGAAGGCGGTGCCTGTCTGCAGATTGTTAGGCAGAGCTTTTTGATACTTCAGATACTTGTAGTTTCCACATCATCTTGCCTCACAGGACATAGCCAATCCCCAGATTAGGAGAGAGACAGGTCCTGATCTCCGGGGAATGTGCAAGGGTCTGAAGAAATTATGTCCTGGAAAAAATGTCCACCAGGTATCAAGGACAGCCCCAACTGGATGATCGAGTGGTAATATCAGTCAGATATTCATTCAGCAAATATTTTTCTGAGTACCTCCTTTATTTTAGACCCAATGTTGAGCTAAGCAATATCATAACATCCTGCTTAGCACCCTGCAGCCCACACCCCAAACCAACCACCTAGTGAGAAAGGATATTACTACCTTCAGATAAGGGAAATATGGCTCCGTGTGTTTAAGTGACTTGCCCCAATATCACACACATGAGTGACCGAGGATTTCAATTTAAACCCAAGTCTCTGAGAACCAGAGCTTTCCCTGATGAATCTCCCAGGGCCACTTGCAGGTTCTCTAAGACTCATTGTTGGTGATCACACCCCAGTAGCAAGTGCTGGTGAGTCTATCCCCTTTCTTGCTGTCCCTCATGCTAGGGTTAGGATTATGGCTAGCTTTGCTGGCTCTCCCTCTGGCCACTGCTTACATTGTAGTCTCTGAGCTGTGCCTCCTTAGGAACAGGCAAGGCCCATGATACTTAAGGTGCAAAGGGTCAAACGGAGATTTGTGGTGTGTCCTTTACTACCTTCCCTTTGGAACTCCCCCCTTTTTTTCTTTGCTACAGCTGGGGTGGGGTGGGGGGCATTGATTCTGACTCACCATACACTCCAAGGGCCTCTGACTCATCTCATCTCTGGTGTTCTTCCAATTTTGCTCAGAACACTGTGGGTGCCCTTCCCCAGCTGCCCAGGAGCAGCCAGACCCGTTCAGATGTGCTTCGTTCAGCCCTAAATGACACCAAGTTCATTAGTAAATTAGACACACACACACAGAATCAAAGACTCCCCAGCAACCAACAGAACTCAGGCAAGTTTTAGACTGTGTTGAAGCCAAGATTAATGAGCAATACCATTAGAATTAATTAGCTGCTTCACATTCACGCACATAGCCTACGTCGGTAGTATCATTGATAGTTAAAAGTTTATTTTCAGGTTTAAAAACTTATAAAGCTAACTATAAATATTAAATATGAATAGTTAAAAGTTAACATAATTTTTTAAAGTTAACTATAAGTTAAAAAGAAAAAATTCTCTTTATTCATTATTTTATATAGCTGTATGATAAAATACCTCGACTTTGGGCATTTGTAAGCGATCACATTTATCAAAAGTGAGGAAACAAGCTTTAATTTAACTGCTTAAAGAACTATCCTTTCGGCTGTTCACATAAATGACAGGTGTTTCTTCAAGTATGTGATGGGCCCCAAGTTCCTTTAATTGTTCCTGATTGCTATTTTAATCACTATGCAGTAATTCCATTTAAAAAAAAAAAAAAGAGTTTTGTATTTGGCAGAATTTTGGCATTGCACTGCCCTTTCTTTCCAGGAGACTGTTCTGGTTCACTCTCCAGCAGAGCTTTTCCCTGTTTATTTATGGTCAAAAGTCCTTTGTCCCATCCTCCGACACTCTAACAGCAAAACTTCCATTTCCAGCACTTATCAATCTTCTGTGAGGTGGTTTTAATATTAGTATCAAAACCGGTCTCATCCTGCAGTGAGTATCCTGTATAACAGCAACGAACAACTTCCTTTTGGGGAAAGTTGGCTTTATTTCCACTTTTAAGAACAGATATTTGTACATTTTGCTGAATGCCGCCCCCCTTCAGAATCTCTTCCAACTTGCTTTGACACCAAGCTTCTTGTTTTCTACCTGACCTGACAACTTGTAGTTTACTTACTGTATCTCTAAAATGCTTATTTGCAAAGATATGGTTATAGGCTGGTACTAGGATTTTTGTTACCTCCCTTGGCCACATTTTTAAAATGTTTCCTAGTAATTTGTGTTCTGCAAAAAAAATGAAACTGAGCCGTGGTTCTGCAGAAATTTGATAATGTCCTCCCTGGAGAACTCCCTATGGCTCAGCCTCTTGGGGACCGGCCACCGCGATCTTTCCTCACAGTGCCAGCCCTCTGCATGTATGTTTCAGATGTATATTTGGAACCAGTTTGGTAGGACAAAGGATGTTTCAAGGCTTTAAAGAGAAAAGGAACCGCCTACATTGAACTCAATCCCGTGCCGAAGCTATTGCAGTCCCTGCCTCGGATGCCGGATGCCGCATGTGTTCTGGCTTTTAGCAGGATTGTTCTCTCAGCTCTGCTCTGAAATGTAAAGCCCCACTGCCCACTGCAAGTCTTAATGAAAAGCAGTTCATAAGCAAGTTACGTAACCTAATTGTAATCCAGGGATCAGCGTGATTATATTATTTAAAGAAATACCATCTATTTTTCCATGACCTGATTTTGAAAAGAAACCCAGCAAAGAGAAAAATAAAAAAACCCAGTTCAGCACTTGGCTCCCTGTGCTCATTCTAATGAGAATGCTTGTAAATAATTCAAAAACAATGACTTTTGAGAACATTAAACCCAATTTAGCTCAGGGTTATATCTCAAGGCAGCTTTAGCTGCTTAAAGCAAATTATAAATGCTCATGAAATATGGAGCTTATTTTTGCTGACAATTGAGTCATTTAGTAAATTTAATTTCCCCAACAATTCAATACATGTGGAACCCTGACTGGAGGCGAGATGCTGGGGAATGCTAAGATGCATGAGCCCTGCTCTCAGGAAGCTTTAAGTCTGGTTATGGTTAATAATAATGTTTCGTTATTGGTTCATTGTTTGGAACAAGCATAACATAATAACGTAGGATGTTAACAGTAGGGAAAATAGGGTTGGTGGTCGGTGGGAAATGTACAGTGACTCTGTTCTATCTTTACAACTTTTCTGTAAATCTAAAACTATTCTAAAATTAAAAGTTTATTTTTAAAAACCTGGATAGGGAAGCAGTTGGATACACAAATAGAAATACATCTATCCTTGTTGCCTCATTTATAGAAATAAAACTAGGCCTGTCTAATAGGCAGCTTTGTAAGTGGTATGATTGTTTTATGAACTTCAGAAGCCCAAAACTGGATTAATCACAGTCCTTATTCATGTTAGTGTATCATGAATCATGGTTCTTTGGTCCTTACATAAACCTCATTTAAGTGATTTATACTGTATGTATTATAATAATATAATAAACCACTTGTGGACCCACCTCTCAACCCAAGAGCTAAATGATCTTTGTGATATTCGTTGACCTATGTATTCCTCCTCTATCCCATCCCCCAACCTTCCCCTCTGCAGTAGCCCCTCTCTTAAATTTTGCTTCTCTCACATACTTGCTTTTCTTTACGTTTTATTACACATATCTATGGACCTAAACAATATGCTAGTTTTATTTGTTTTTAAATTTATATTCATATTGTATGTTGTCTCCTGGGATGTGTTCTTTTGGCTCAACATTTTGTTTCTATCAATAATATTGTGGTTATAGTTAATTTATTTTCACTATTGTATAATATTCAATAGCATGAATGTACCACAATTTATTTAACCATTTTCATCAGTGGTTCCTAAATTTTTGTTATGACAAATGGATTCTGCCATCAACACTCATAGGTGTGTCCTGGTAAACACATGCTCATGTTTACATTGAACTAGAGCTTTGTAAGATTGAACAATCTTAAAACTGCACAAGAATCAAAGGTTAATAGTTCACTTAAAGAAATTACATTACACCTGTCTAGGAAGAGTATATAATATAAATTCCTCACCTTAGAGGGAAAGAAAAATATGAATTATACATGAATTCCATGTCAGGGTATGATTTGGCTGTAGCATAAAATCCAAATTAATAGTGGATCAAACATGCATGTTACTCTCATGTAAAATGCCCAGAGATGAGAAGCCTAGAACTGGTATGGCAAGGTCCACAAAGTTCATGGGTCCAGGCTTCTTCCAGTTTTCCGCTTTGCTATACTAGGGCATGACCTTTATCTTCATGGTCCAAAAGCGCTGCTAAACTGTCTATTACATCTGCTCCTCAGTCAGTAAAGAGAAAATAAGGAGAGTGTGTATCTTCCATTCAAGAACACTTTCCTCAAATTGTACATGACGTTTCTAATTACAACCCATTAACCAGAAGGTAGACACATGGCTCCACCTAGTTTCAAGGGAGGCTGGAAAGTATAGTCTTTATTCTGGGCATCCCTTTATTCAGCTAAAAATTAAGGGTTCTATTACTAAAGAAGAATGGGAATAAGGTTTTTGAAGATACTTAGTCTCTGAGAGAATTGTCACAGCTAAATTAAAAGTAGAAAGGAAACCAACCAACTAGGATTTATGTTGAAAAGTATAAAGAAAAAGTAAACACTGTTATATCACCACCCTATGATTACGTCTGCTAACTTTTTGAGATATATTCTTCCAGACTTTTTTGTCTATATATACAACTACATCTGTATCTCCAGTATATCCATAACTACACCTATATTTACATAAATAGTCACACATTAGTTTTAAAGGGACAATTTAAATTATTGCAGTAAGTCAAAGGGAAAGATGGCTAAGTTGTTTCTCCACTTTAAATCCTTAATAAATTCCATGGAAATGTAACATTGACATAACTAGAGGAAAGAGGAGAATGTGCTCTGTAATTGTAATTGAGTTTTTATATTTAACAGTGGTGCCAGTTGTAAATTTTTCATAATTTTCTATAAGATTAAAATTCTTATGTGGAGTGTTCATGTTCTGAAAACTGGGATATTCAGCTGTTGTGGACTAACTCTCATTTCAAATATATTAAAATGCTATATAAAAATAATACAAAAATTTAATTACATGGTCAACAACAATGGAAAGTATCTGTGTGCTACGAAGTAGATATAACAGCAAATCAGAAAGAGAATACTAAACATTTAAGTTAAAATGATTAAGGAGTTGACACCAAAAACATGATTCTTAAAAGGAAAAATTAATAAATTAGACCTCATCAAAATTTAAAACTTCAACTCTGCAACAGACCCTGTGAAGACAATGAAAAGATACACTGCAGATTGAGAGAATATATGTGCAAACCACATATCCAACAAAGGACATATATCTAGAATATATAGGAATCTCAAAACTGAAGTTTAAAAAATCCAATTAGAAAATGGGCAAAAGATATAAAGAGACATTACACCACAAAGATATACAGATGACAAGCACACGAGAAGATGCTAAATGTCATTAGCCACTAGGAAAATGCAAAACATAACAACGAGTTATCACTACATACCTATTAGAATGCTAATAAAGATATGAAGAAACTGGATCATTAATACAATGCTAGGGATATTGAACGATAAATCCACTCTGGGACACGGTTTGGTTATTTCTTTTGAAACTAAACATGCAATTGCCATATGACCTAACAATTGGGCATTTATTCCAGAGAACTAAAAACTTAATGTTCACAGAAAAACTGTACATGAATATTCACAACAGTTTTATACATTTTAGCCCCAAACTGGAAAGAACACAGATGTCCTTTAACTGCTGAATGGTTAAACAACTGTGGTATATCTGTACCATAGAATACTATAGAACAATAAAAAGGAGTGAATTATTAATATAATATTAACTGACATACACCCTGGATGAGTCTCAGGGAATTATGCTGAGTGAAACAAGCCAGTCTCAAAGGTGACATATTGCTCCATTTGTACAACATTCTTGAAATAACAAAATTATAGAAATGGAGAACAGGTTCTTGTTTGCCAGGGATTAAGAACAGGATGGGGGAGTGAGGGAAGTGGGTATGGCTCTAACAAGCAGCACAAGACCTGTGGTGATGGAATGGTTCTCTATCCGCACTGTGGTGGTGGTTACACAAAGCTAGACATGTGATAAGGTTGGATAAAACTACACACAGACGCATACATATAAAACTGGTGAAATGTGAATTAAACAAATGGTTAAAGATATACAGAAAGAAAAGAAGCCATAATAAAGAAAATTAAGCAGATTTTTCAGATAAAGTAAATCTGTTAGAAATGAAATATGGTCACCGAAATTAAAAGCTTAAAAAGGCAAGTTAAACATTATATTAGACATAGCTGATGAGAAAATTTACCTGGCACATAGATTAGAATAAATCACATAGAATGCAGTACAGAGGGATTAAAGAGATGGAAAATGCATGAGAGAAGTTAAGAAATACAGAAGATACAATGAGAAGACACTATATACCTCTAATAGGAGCTCCTGATGGAGGAAATAAGAGGTGAGGCAATGTTCAGAGAAGATAGATGGAAATTTTCCATATTTAAAGAAAGATGTAAATTCTCACATTGAAGACCAGGCAGGAAAAAATATCCAAACACAGACAAATGACAATGAAACTATAGAATACCTGAGACAAAAAGAAAGTCTCAAAAGCAACCAGAGAGGAGGGACATATTGCCACGAAAGAATAACTATTAGGCTGACAGATATTTCATGAGCAACAATAAGGTCTTAAAGACTGGAATCATATACTCAAAGAGCAAAGAGAAAATAACCATTTCACTTAAAATTATATGTATAAAGTTGTTTTTAAAATAACTCTAAAATGAAGTCATCTCCAAACAGAGAAATGTTTATTACTGACAGGCTATCACTGGAAGATCAGTGATAGTTATTTCCTCTTGGAGTACCAAAAGAAAGAAACTGAAACGAGAAAGAAGTGAGATGCAAAAAAAAGGAGTTGAGAGATAAAATGGTAAAAATATAGATTAAGTCTATACAAATACTAATTGTAAAAAACAACATTAATAATATTAAAGACAACTGGGGGGTAGAAACAAAATTTAAATAAAATACCAGTCAAGAATAACATGTCAAATGAAGGTGGGGGGTGACCAAACTTATCGAAGGCATCTGTATTGTTTGGGAAGAGAATAGAACTTTTGGTTAACTTGAAATATTTTTAAAGCAAATACATATGTTAATAATTAACAACAACAAAAAGCTTCTAGAAGTATAGGTAAATACTATTTAACTTCACAACTAATAGAGGAAAACAGAAGACTTAAAAATATCAAGATAATGGATGACGGGAAAAGAGAAAGAAAGAAAGAACAGTTTAAACAGAAAAAACAAAATAACTTGCTAAGATTAATACTAACTATATCAGCGATCAAAAGAAAAGGGATAATATCTCTCAATTAAAAGTCAGCAATTCTCAGATTGCATTTAAAAAACAACAAAGTCCTGCCATAGGCTGATAAAGACAAAGGGATTAAAAAAAAAAAAACAGGAAAATACATATTTTTAAAAAGCTGATACACCAACATTATTATTATATAGTAAATCTTAGAGCAAAAGGTATTATTAGTGACAGAGTATCATTACTTAATAATAAAAGGAATAATTCTCTCTGTTTTTTCAATGCTGTTTTTTCCCCTGTCTTGAACAATTCTTGGCACATAATAGGTACTCAGTAAATTAATGGTTGAATTAATTATGTCATGAAAAAAATATGGACCTAATATTTCACCTTAAAATATATAGAGAGCACAATTTCACAAAATTTTGAGGAAAACTGATAATAAATCTATAATATTACTGGTATATTTTTAACATTTCTCACATAGGAAATAATAAGATCAAAGCAAGTTAGTTCAAGAGACAGTAGATTTGTATAACTAATTTAACACATTTAATCTAATGGACATATAGAGGACCCTATACCCAAAAATTATAGAATACATAATTTTTCAATATAACTTATAAAATCATATAGAAAACATGAATATTAACTATGTCACATATCACAAAGGAAGTGTTAAAAATGTTGAAAAATTTATATATAGATCATGCTTTTTTTCTGAGCACAATGTGATAAAGTTAAAAATAAATAACAAACAAAAAATATTTTTTAATGGTTGGAAATTTTAAAACATACTTTGCTTAATTTAGTCTTCAAAGAAGAAATAATTATGAATACAAAATATATAGAAAATGAATGGCAATGAAAACATTGTATATTAAACTTAAAGTACAAATAACACAAAAGGAAAAATTGTTGCCTTACACGTATATGTTTTAAAAAGAAAAATATAAACTAATGAGTTAAGTTTCTAATCCAGAAGTTAGAAAATGAATAATGAAATAAGAAAATGAGTAGAGGGAAGGAAATAATAAAGATCACATTTATGATATAAAAAACAAACATTATAACAATGCTAGTCCTCTGAAGAGACCAAAAAGGTAATATATTTTACTTTTACACATTTTTCACATTTAACATCTTTGAAATATTTTATGACTATTAATGTCTAAGATTGATAAAATATAGTAGACAAACTTCTGGTAAGATTAATTAATGAAAAAGGAGAAGGCACAAATAATACTGGAAAAGGTATATAGATGTATCTGTAATACAATAAAAATTCTTTGACAAAATTAGTGCCAATAAATTTGAAAACGAATGACATGGGTTTTTAAGATAAATTATAAATTTAACTTGAGAAAAAAATAGAAAATAATACTAGCTCTATAATCATAAAAGAAATGGAATAATAGTTCCGTCTACAACAAAGAAAACACGAGGTTTATATTATTTTACAGGAGAGTTCATTTCCAGAAAATGAACTCAAAAATGGAAAGTTCATTTTAGGATGCTAGTATATCCTTGATATCAAAACCAGACAATGACTGTACAAGAAAGGAAAATATAGATCAATTTTTGTTATGAACACAAAGGCAAAAAACCTATACAAAATAATAGCAATCCAAATCCAGGAATGTAATTTTTTTAAAAATGATGACCAATTGGGTTTATCACACAAATACAGTGGTAGATTACCAAAAGAAAAGAAATCCATTATTTCATTTTAACACATTAATAAATCAAAGGAGGAAAATCACACCATCTCATAGGATACAGAAAAAGCATTCAATAAAATTCAACATTCACTTACGATTTTTTTTAAAACCCACAAAACTCTTCGCTAACTGGAAAGGAGACATCCAAACCTAAAAGGAGTTTTTACCAAAAAACCTACAGCAAACATTATAGTCAACAGTGAAATGTTAGAAGCATTTTTAAATTCAGGGAAAATGACACGAATAATCATTATTACCACTTCTATTTAATGTTGTCCTGCGGGTCCCATTCAAGGAACAAACAAAATGTGTAAGAATTAGAGTCATAGAAATAAAGCTATCGTAGCATATTAATTAATCACAGTGTTTCAAATTCTCAGTCTGATAATTTCAACATCTCTGCCATATCTGAGTCTGGTTCTGATGCTTGCTCTGTCTCTTAAACTGCCTTTTGTCTTTTAGTAGGCCTCGTATATTTTTGTTGAAAACAGACGTGATATACGGATAAAAGGAACTAGGGTAAATAGGTCTTTAGTGTGCAGTTCTGTGTTTAGCTGGTTGGGGGTTACACTGTGTTTACTGTTTGTAACAGCTGTAGGTGTCAGGGGCTAAAATTTCTTCTGGTGTCCTTATTTCTCTCTGCCCTGTTGCTTTTAGGTTTCTCTAGAGGCTTCTTCTTAAATAACGTCTGCGTCACGTAATTCCTTCAGTTGTATTCCCCTGTTATTGTACGAGGCCCTGTGGAAGTGGGTTGAGGGGTGGGGAGTGTTTTATATGACTACTTGAATAGGTATAAAATCAGACTTGTAGTGAGCCTATGCCAGTGGGCTGTGATCTTCACAAGAGCTCCTCAGTTTTGTTTTGTTCTGTGTTCCCCCTTAGGTAAGACAGGAAGGTTAGTTAGAGGGAGCTGCAACTGGGTATTTCTCTTCATTCAGGTTGCTTAGTCTCTGGTAAAACCCAGTCGGTGAGGCTCTGCTAAAATAAGTTTCTCTTGAGGGCAGGCCTTGTTAAGAACAGAATGCTCTGAATATATTTCAAAACAAAATTTAAAATATCTGTACCCGGACACCAAAACCACAGTCAAGAGACAAGTTTCATGTTGGCTGTGGAGAAATAGGAATACTCATGCACTGCTGGTAGATATCTAAAAAGAGCAAAACCCTTTGAAGAGCAATTTAGTATTATGTAATAGAATTGAACACTTACATATCCTAGGCCCCAGCAATTCCACTCTTAGATCCGTAGTCTGTACTATGTGCCTTTTTCAATGTGTTATTTGCACTGACGATGCAAAAGCAATCGTGGGTAAAAGTGCTAGTGATTTAGCACAAATCAAGGCTGTGGTACCAAACTGTTCTGATTGCCATTGTATTCTTTACTGTCAGTCACTTGAAGTAAAATCATCATCATATCATTATCACCATCATCATCACCCAGCTTTACTTGAGAATTCTATTGCAAAGAAGTAAAAATTATTAATAAATTTTGTTAAATCTCAACTCTGGGGTACATGTCTTTTTACTATTAATATCCTGTGTAATGAAATGAAAAATACACATAAAGCACTTCTGCACACCAAGGTATGATGGGTCTCTCAAGAAAAAACACTTGTGCATTTTGTTGAGCTAGGAGCTGAGCTGGCTGCTTTTTTTCATAGAGCACCATTTCTACTTGAAAGAAAGCCTGACAAACTATGGTTATTCAGGCTTGGGATTTTGGCAGGCATTTTCTCACAAATGAACAAAGTGAGCCTGTCACTTCAAGGAAAGCAACTGACTACATCTGTTGCCAATGATAAATTTTGAGCTTTCAAGCAAAAGTTAGAATTTTGGAAAACTTGAGTCTACTGCCATGACCTTGACAGTTTCCCAATTTTTAAACACTTATGATTAAGTCAGTGGTGATATAAATAAATGTGGTTTTTTTAAATATTGTACAATGAAATCTGTCAACATTTTGTAAGATATGTATAATTCAAGGAACCAATGTTTTCCAAATGACCAAGAAAGATCAATGGGTTTTAGGATAACAGAATATGAATTCATTGATAGGATTTCAGATTCCACATTGCATCTAACCTTTAAGAAACTGTTACTTATTGACTTTTTATTTAGTATCTTTGGTGAAGAATATTTGAAATTATTTAAGAAGGTTATTAAAATACTCCTCCTTTTTCCAACTACGTATCTATATGAGGCCTGTTTTTCTTCATATACTTCAACCAAGACAACATATTGCAACAGACTGAATGCAGAAGCAGACATAAAAATCCAGCTGACTTCTATTAAGCCAGGCATTAAAGAGATTTGCAAAAATGCAGAACAATAACCCTCTCACTAAATTTTTTGTTTGGTAAATAGAGTTTTTTTAATTAAAAATATGTTATATTAAAATATAATGGGTTTACTATTGTTATTTTTAGATGAATAGTAAATATTTTTTAAATTTCTGTTTTAATTTCCAACACCATAAATATCACTAAATATAATCCACATAAACAAATACTATTTGGCGTCCTTAATAATTTTGACAGAGTGAAAGGATTCTGAGAGCAAAACTTTGAGAAACACTGTCCTAGAGAAAAAAAAAATCTTCCTCACGTGTTCCCCAAGAGACATGTACAAGACTGTTCGTTGCAGCAATATTTGTAATTCAAAAAAAATTAAATTACTTAATGGCTATCAATAAGGGAATGAAGAAATGCATTTTAATATAGTCATATAATAAAATACCTCTCTGAAGTTAAAATGAACGAGCTGGGTTTACATGTATGAATGTGGATGATGCTTGAAACACGCTGAGGGAAATTTTACCGTGTTACCGAAGGAGAGGTGCAGAACGATACCACTTACATCTGTTTCGAAAACGAAGAGGGTGTTATTGCTTATGGATACAGCCATACGTAGTAAGAATATACCCCCTTGGATATGGATACACAGGAAGATACCAACCCCAGGAGGCTGGTGCGGAGTGAGGAGTGGGGCCAGGAAAAGCAAGGGGAGGTTCAAATGTGTATGTAAATTATAAACATGGCACAAAGTTGATGTTTACTTATCTGGAGCCACAGCTATTGTTCTATACACATCTATTCATTAGAAACGTTCCAATATTAAAATACACTTATTTTAAAATGCCTTTGCATTTGCTCCCAGCAAAGAAAAATTCCAGTCTGATCCCCAGTGGGATACATTTTCTCCACCTAGGGCCAGACGGCCAGCTGTCCTGCTTTTTTGCTGGCTGCTACAACTAGACCCTAATAGATGGCTTGGGATATTTGAGGGTAATAATGTCTTTTCTATCAGCAAAGCTCTTGATCCTGGGTTCGCAGTCATGGCTGCAAAGGAAACTCTCCCTCGGATTCCTTCCAGAACTCCTGCAGCTGTCAGGCAGGGCGAGGTGCCAGCATACCCGGAGAACAACTTGAGCCGCATGAGCATAGTTCCTGCTTGGGGCAGGTCTCCCAACACAAAGTATCCTGTTCCTTTTCCTTTTCCTTCTGAAGCCAGAGAGCAAGCCTTTGATTCATGTGGCGATGATATCACGCAGCCTGCTGGGTGTAGCTGGGCCCTGGGTGTGCATCTGGGAGGCACATCATTCCCCTAGCACTCTCTGGAGCCTCCGGGGCCCCACTGGATAATTTCATGGTAGCATCGAGATGATATTTTTACCTTTAAATTCATATATTCAGCCCAGAAGCTGCTTAGCTTCCTGGAATTTTTATTAAGAATACCCTCAGCAATAATTTTCAGACTTCGTAGCCTCCAATCAGGAGAGAGAGCTTGATATTCTGGTTTTGTTTCTGTTTGAAGAACATATGCCCAAAGGAATTGTATGTGTCCCAGATTCAACACAGCTGTTAATTAGAGCTGAGAACACTTGGTTGACCCCTGTGTGGCTAATTGCTAGAATTGAGAAGCGTCTCTAAGGGCCTCATATGATAACAACAGAAAATTGTACTGAGCATCACCTAATGCTTCTGGAACCAGTTCAGGACGAGAAGCAATCGGCTCCCTGTGGTTCCTGGCGCAGGAGAGGCAGCTATGTGCTGAAGGAGCAGTATTAAGGATTCTCTTCAGTGATTAAAACACCCACATTTCACTTTGGATGTGTGACTTGAGGCAGTGTGCTCGGAAGGGCTTGTCGGAGAGCTCAGAACTGTGCAGCATAGCAGATGTGGCCTACTTTGGAGAGAGCTTCGGTTACTCCTCTCACACCTCACCCTGGTGCCGGTGCCACCACCACCTCCAGGCCAGTTCTGTGGGACAGGGTGAGGCCACTTCAGTCAGGGCCCTTGACCAGCGTCTCGGGTTAGCCCAACGCAATGGTTCTGTTTCCCTTTTTAAGACAATGACAGCATCTGCCTCTTACAATGAGGAAATGTATGGAAGTCACTTCATTCCCCGCTGGTACACGAACGTGATCACTTGTCCTTCCCCTTCTCCATGGAAGAGAAGACAGTGCAAATAACCAGAAACAGAAAGGTAGGCTGACACCGAGGGCTACAGCTGGGCCTAGGTGGGGTCGAAGAGCAAATAACAGAGGTGAGAAAATTAAGGCTGAAAGTTAAGAAAGAACCCTGGAGGGACAGTGGTTAGGGAGAGGAGAATGCGGAGGTCACATGAGGAGGGGAGGAGGCATGAAGGCGAAAGGAGGAACACAGGAGAGGAGAAGAAGAGACTGGTCAAATAGAGCAGTTGGAGATGTGGCTCTTCCTCCTCTTTCCTTAGGTCCCAGGAGAGAGTGGACGGGGCAGAGCTGACCATGAGCAATTTGGCCTTCTCAGCCAAGAGGCCCGGAGCATAGCCCAGAGAGTTTAGTGTCTGGCTGACTCCACTTTCTCGGCCTGGTCCCAGGAAGGTCACCTAGAGTCAGCAATGCAAAAAGAGACTCATGAGCCCTTTTCCAGAAGAGGTCCAAACCGTGGGTCCAATTCGAGGAAGCGACAGCAGCAGAAAGTGACCTAGAGTCAGCCTTGTCCAGTGCTGGGGAGGGAAAGACCCAAAGGGAGCTGGAGGAAAAGGATTGATTGCCTTTTCTTCTAGACCCTAATTGCCTGTGAGGACACCCTGCTCCAGGGACAGCTGGGGACCCCACATACCTTGAGTCTCTAACTGGCCCTTTCAGACCTTCCTCCTTCTAACAGATACTGCTCACTATCAAACAGATATGGAGGATCCCCTGTGTGCTCAGCCTCTGTTGGGACAGTGGGGGAAACGAGGCAGTGAGCACGGCTGCTGGCTGAAGTCAACATACTGGAGAAGACTCTCTGATACACGAGGAACCACATGTGCAACACAGAAGAGCATCAAATGGTTCGCTAAATGGGCGCAGTGCAGGCTCAGAGTCTGTAGCAACGGGAAGGGGTGGCAGTGCAGGCTAGAGTAGTCGGGGAGACTCCATGAGAGGATGTGGGGCTGGAGGATAAGTGGAGACCAGGAGGGTAAACACACCCAGAGGCAGAAGTGCCTTACCTGGATAAATTGACAAGGCCGATCTCACTTGACTGGAAGGCCCAGGTTGGAGAAAGGTGAGAGATCATGGTCCTTTATTACCATCCATTTACATGGAGCTTTATATTTTGAGACTTTGCATATAAATTATCATACTTGCGAGTCAAAATTCAGCTCTTCCAGGGGGGTGGCTCTTTTTATAAAGATTCCCATTTCTGTACTTGTTCTTATATGTATTATTACTTGAAACTATGGTTGGGGGTGTGTGTTTCTAATTCCCTCATTAGACTGTACGTTCTGGAGGACAGGAACCGTATTTTAATCGCCCGTTTACTCCTCACATGCAGCCTGTCTCATGGCAGGCTGAACCCACCTGAACCGATGGCGAAAATAAGTGGGGTCTGGTAAGTATTCAGATACCTGAGCACCTCCCAAACTTGACTTCATGTTATCGGATGACCCAAGAATGGTAGGAAACATGAGTTTTAAAGAAAAATCAAAAAACAAATGATGTTGGGGGGACGTAGAGATTGCAAAACCATGGGAGAATGACAGACAGGAAAGCAGAAGGAAGGCTGGGGAGTGCTTAGGGAAACAGGGTGAGTAGAGTCAGCAAGAAGGCAAGGGTGCTGGGAGTCCTTTCCCAGTCCCATAGCATTAGGCCTTTATTCCTCTCGTGTAATTTCTCTGGCTCAGAAGAATAAAAGCAAATTTCACAATAGTACTTGAAGCTTATTATTTACAAAGGTTTGAAAGATCTTCAAACAGAAGGTATAAGAAAGAGAGAGATTTAATTGTTCCATATGTAGTCTTTAAAATTTTTTTCATACCTGCTCCTCATAAGGCTTTTAAGAAACAATTTTCACTTTCAGAAATGGAAAATATTTTAGATCTTGTATAGTCCAGGCTCCACACATTACATTTGAGGAAATGATTCCCAAAGAGGTCAAAAGTTAAGTAGCCCCAGGACTGTAATTCAGTTCTTATTATTCTACTCCAGTGGACTTATCTAACTGCAATTTTGTTTTCATTTGTGCAGAATTATTTCCTATAATAGAGACCTATAATTAAAAAGAATAATTTTATGTTTTATTTACAGTAAAAGAAATAAATCATCATTATAAGAAATCTAGACAATAGAGGTAAGCCAAAAAATTAAAACCACCCATATGTGCAGCATCTAGTTCACCAACTTTCTGAAATCATAAAAAGTACATACTATCTTTATTTGACTCTTACATATGAGCAGCTTTATTTCAGAAGCAAATGTCTCTGGTCCTCTTACAGGAGAAGCATGTTAGGCAGGATAACATGGTCAAAAAGACATACAATTTGGAGGCCAAAGATCTAGGTTCAAGCTCTGATCAGTCATTACTTGCTATGTGATCTTCCATAAGTCAGTCAACTTCCCTACACTTTGATTTCTCATTTGCAAAAGGATGCAAATTCAGCAATCCACTTCTTAGCTTGCTAAAATGTCTTTTCTGGGACTTCAAAATCAAGCATTGTAAGCTTAGAACAGTTAATTAAAACAACACAAAACAGTGTCTGATGTTTTTAAAGGAATGTAGCAGCATGTTGAAATAGGCCTCTTCCTTTCTTAGGGTTTGGCTGAGGCTCCAGAGCTGAGAACAATAGGTTTATGTCTCCTCCACTCACACACATCCTAAGAGAGATATAAGACTGTCTAGGCAGGACTTACGAAGAGAGTGGCCTAGAGCTGGTTTTGCCATGCTTTGACCTTCACATGCCTCCAGGCTTTGCAGGAGAAGGCTAAGGGCAGGGAGCTAGAGGCTGCCTTGTGATTCCAATGGAAAAAATGTCTTTAGTGAAAGGCTGGCTGGTGGTACCTCCGCAGCAGAGCAAAGCCGGTGGGCCTCGGAACACGCCACACTTGTAGAAACAGGTGGGAGGTTTGGTGCCATGAGAACGTGAGGAAGAGAGTTGGACTTGTGCTATCCTATAGACTCTAAGAGGCCTTGCTGGATGATTCCCACATAGGAGACACTGAGTGGGGGGTGGGGGTCTGCTGGAATACAATAAGAGGGTAGATTTGAGAGCCTGGCTGAAGTGAGCGTTGTCCAAGCAAGGCTTAGTAATCTATCCCAGGGAGGAAGTGTTTCTAAACTAATCCTCAAAAGGACCCACTAAAGAATCACCTCCTAGTTCTCCCAGAGGGCTCCATGATTACAACTGCAAGGACTACTAAAGACCTTGCCTCTTTTTTCACTAATCCCCCCTGTCCCCTGAGCCCCTAGTGTAAGAGGAGATGAAACAAAGAGAGGAGAAAGGACTATGAACCCCGTCTTCACGATGTTTGCAAGTCTGATTATGGCCCACTCTAGTGGGAGGGAGACCTAAAATTTGGATGAGAAACTCGAGTTTCGCTATTAGATTGGACTGAACTTTTTAATTCCTAAAAGTAAGCAGAAAATCATGGGTACGGGAAAGAGATTTGAGAGAGCCATTTCAAAGGGCTAGTCAAAAGACAGAACAAAGATGCTTCTTCTTGGATCCTCCTAAGTCCAGCTTGTTCAATCTACTGGTTACAGGAGGGTGACTTTGGCGAGTTGGGGGAGGATCGATTGCAAAGGGGAGGGAGACTTGCGGCCAGATCCCAGTTAAGAGGCTGTTGTCTAGAAATTGGGTGATGGGGGCTGAGGATATTTCTGAGGTAAATCTGGCAGGAATTAATGACCCCTTAGATGTGGAACAGAAGTAGGGTAGATGACTCATAAGCTTCTGAAGTTTCTAGCTTGAGAAACTGGAAGATGGTGACTTGATGGATAGCAAGCTAAATATGTGTCCTAGAGAGATCTCACACTTAGGTCAGTGATGCCACATTTTTGGAACTCTTCAAGTGAGTTTTTCCGGAGCCAATGGCTTCTGAGCCAATTTATGAGTCATACAAAAAATCAATCTCATTGCTTTTAATTTATCCATTTTTCATCAACCCATCATTAACAAACTTTTGCTAAGTGTCCCCTATGTATTATACACTGTGCTAGTCACTGCAGAGAAAAACTAGCAGGATACAGGTCATCCTCAAGTTGCTCACAATCTATCTTTCCATCTGCTCCAGTTAAATACTAGGGTAACACTGGTTTTTGTGGTCTTATCCCCCTTTAACTCTCTTATGCCATTGCTTTTATGTGGAAAAGAGCAGAGTATTATGTATATTCGATATGTACCATCTGAAGTACATGACCTTATTTCCATTTGTCCATTTTCCATTTTGTTTTATGTCCTATAGAATTTAGGCTGTATGACAACATGGTCCAGAAATTTGATTTCTGTCCAAATTTATACTTTCTAAATGTAAGCAGACACTCAAAATCAGTCTAAAAATCATTGGCACAAACTGTACCCGAACAGGCCCATACAATTGTTTTTCTCTCTATCTCTCCATCTCTCTGTCTCTCTCTCACTCTCTAACACACACACACACACACACACACACACACACACACATGCACTCATACATGCACACACACAGAGTTGTCTATATTGTTCAGATTTTGTTCAGTCTGATAACAATATCTATCTAGTACTCAATATCAAAGTTGGTGCTAAGTTCTCTAAGGGACAAAAAATAGAACTATACAGCAAGTTGTTCATTCTTTTCAGAAGGCCACAACTTGTAGAAAAAATAGATACAGTTATAAATAGGCATATGTGATATGAAGTAAGTTGTGAAATAATAAAAGTAAACTAACAAGGAAGAAAGAATCTACAATAATCCCTTGTATTTATGTTGCTTATTTTTTGGACCTCAGGTACAAGAGATGTGAGTTCATCATAACCTTCAATTGATTCAATACACACTCTTCAAGCACCTACTCTGTGGCAGGCACCTTTCTAGGCATTGAGGTTTTGCAACTTCTATTCAAGTTGGGGATACTGTCAATAAGTAAACAAATATCTGATTGATAGTAGTGGCAATAGAAAGAATTAAAGCAGGGTGGTGGAAGAGCAAGATGGCTCTTCAGTTCAGTGATCGGAGAGAGCTGCTCTGAGGATGTGACATTTAAGCAAGACCTGATCGACAAGGAGACCTCCCTGAGAAGGAAGATTCAAAGGGTGCGCATCTCAGACAAAGGGAGCAGCTATTGCAAAAGCCTTAAGCAAGAATGAGTTTCAAGTGCTGCAGAAACTGAAGAAAGGCATGTGTGCCTGGAACACTGTGCCAAAGTGGAGAGACTAGAATAGGATGAGGTTACAGAGGTGGGAAGTGACCAGATAACCAAGGCTAGATTTTAAAATAATATAAAGTTTGGCTGATCCTTAATTGCACACGTACACACACACACACACACACACACACACACACACACACACGTTCCAGAAACATTTCAAGCATTGGCAGAACTGTTGGAATCTATGACTACTTTGGAAGAAATAACATTCATTTGGATAAAGTTTAAAGACTCACTACTTTATATTCACATCTAATACTTAATTTGACTAGGAAAATCTTGGGAACAAAGGATATTTTCGTATATGAACTCTAAGCATCACCAATGGTATCACTGAATGGAATATAGGAAAATTCATGGGCCCCTAATGAACAGTTTGAAAAAAAGAAACTGCATGCCGGCAAGCAGGGCGGGTGGAGCCACCACAACCTTGGGGCGAAGACGGCATTTTTGCTGTTTCTCATTAGACTAGAGCGGATCGCGCCATATTCTTATCCTTTGTTTTAGATAAGGCCCCTCTCTGATTTTAGGTTGTCATTTTCCCCAATGTCCATTACATAGGTGCCTCTTCTAATATTTTTAGGGTATGTCCTCAGATGGGTATGACTCTTTGATAAATACATACTTAATTTGACTAAGAACTAGTCATGGTTGTTTTCCATGAATGTGATTTTAATTAGCCAATGTGCAATTGTTTTACGATGCTGTTATGTCTTATTTACTCAAGACTATTTTTAAAAGTCTGTCCACGTTGCTCTGTATATCCCTATTTCATCACTTCCAACTGCGCAGAGCATTTTGTGATAAGGATCCTTCCTATTTTACTTAACTATTCCCCCTTGAGATAGATATGAGATTGCTGCACACTCTCTGTACGCAATGGACATCCTTGTTATGGTGCCTTTGTGGACTGAGGCCAATGTCTCTGGGAGATTACAGGACCATGAGGAGTCCTCTCACTCAACTTCTCTTGGTAAGGCTGGATTGCTCTCCCAAATGAACATACCAGTCCACATGCCCATTATATTTTCATAAATGATTTATACAGAATACACTGAGTCTCAGAGACATATGCTGGTGTATGCAAGGTCAAACAGATAGGAAGTCTTGGGATCAAGAGCAAAGTGTCCCAACTCAGTTCTGAGGCTTTTTCTATTGGAAAAATGTCTTTCTGAAGAATCTCACCCTTACCTCCATAGATGTATACAAGCACAGATGTAAAGTTTAGCTAAATTAGTACTTAAGGAGTATAATTACTCTTCACTGCCCCTCATTCAATGATTATTCATTGGATGGCAGATACAGGAGACACAAATTTTTTTCTTCATGAGGTCAAGGTTTTATTTTCTTTGATCATCAAAGCACCTGTACTGAGCAGGTATACGTTAGAAATAAACTCTTTCCTTTCTTTGAAGAAAATTATGATCTAATTTCCTTGCAAAATTACAGTCAACATTAATACAGGTAGTAGATTTTCAAAAACTTTCTGTGGTTCTGTTTTCTTGTATTTGCATTTCATAGCCTCAGAATTTCTCAAAATTGATCATTTTACCTAATCTCTGTTCTCCATTTCTGGAGACTATAAACTCCCTCAAAATTCAGGTCCCAAATATCCAAGTCATTTCTGAAGACAGTTACAAAACTAGTGGCCAGTATCCAGTGTGTAGCACAGTGATTGTGGGGGTAGTACAATGCTTTATGAGCAAGTATGGGAAAACCATAAACTGGATCCATTTTAGCTGTGGTCGGTTATGCCCTTGGGTTTGAAATAATTACTTTCCTAGACATGTGGTTCCCAGATGAAATTCGTGCTGTGATTTGATTTTTTAAATGAAAAAAAAAAATTTCTCTAACAGAAATTCATCACCAACATGTTAAGGAATTCGATGACTAAAAATAATCTCCCCATAAAGTGCGTGAACATGGTGTACAGACTTGGAAAGAGAGAACACACCAGTGAGTCTGTGTGAAAGGAAATAAAACCAACGATAAACTGAGGCCCACCTTTTGACTTGACTGGTATCAAAAGGCTGTCACACAACTTATATAAGGTAGTGGTATAGATAGTAGTAGAAATAATAAAAATTAATTTATGCTTCTTATGTTCAAGGAACCATATTAAGACTAACAAATGGTAACTAAAAAAGGCATTAGAATGAAGATATCCCTATATAACTTATCTCTTAAGCTGTAATCATCTGTTTCAGTAATTGCCTCATTAATAAGTGTGTAGGTGTAATAATTTCTTTTGTTTCATTAAAGAGAACTACTAAAAAAAATGTTGTCCCACCTGTCAGAAAAATATTTGAATCTTATAAGTAAGAAATGATTTCAAATGCTTACCATGGGCACTAGCCTTCAAATCAAATGAATTTCCCAAAGGCAAGCTACAAGTCAGGGAGATCCAGCACAAGATTTTCTTAACACCTCCCTTCCAATTCCGAGATGGAATCTGAGCTCGATACGTGTCTACTCTGTACACGGTTAGGTGGAGCCCTCTTCCCCCGCAGAAAATGGTTCTCCTAATTCCTGGGAAAAGAAACCACTCAGTTGCTTCAAAAGAAGACACTGAAGCCAGGATTATCCTGGGGCAGGTGACAGCGATGGGTGTGTAAGATGAAAGCTGAGACCACGGACAAATTTAAACTGGGCCTCTAAGCCCAAAGCCATTATTAAGGCACTAGAGGCCTAGGGTCGAATGTAATCTGCAAACCTGTGTTTTTGTTTCCGTTTCTGTTTTAGCGCCGTGTTAGTTTTGTTCGTTTAATTTATTTAGGAGAGCCGAGAGGCCCGGTCAGCCCCTGCTACTCCCACTCCCAGTTGTTGCACACCCGCACCCTTTCATTCGTTGAGGCTCCCTACTGGCCCTGTTTAAACGAATACGTTGTTTTGGAAAATAGGGTTTGGTTTCGTGGTCCCAAACATTTATTTCCCACCCACTCCCACCATTGCCCCACACACCCCTGAGGAAACAAGAGGACTGACATTGTAGGCATATCAAGGCGACAACGCAGATCTCAAGATCTGACTTTCTCTATCACTTCAAAAACCATTACGCACTAGGACATAAACCCCATGAGAGCAATAACAGTGTGCTGTTTGTACGTCTCCCCAGTATCTAAAACAACAGCACCTGGGAGGCAATTAGTAGATATTTGTTGAGTGAATAAATGAACCGCAGCTTCTATGCACAGTGTTTGCAAAGCTCAGAGTTTGGAAGTCAATATGAAACGTCTTAGAGCTTTTCCCTCATGCATACGTGGTGTCAGTCTGAGCCAACTTGTGCTTTACACGTCAGATAAGACAAGAGGCGTGGGGAACGTACCTGCATGCCCCGGAAAGAAGCCTGCCTGTGAAAGGGAGTTGGGGTTCAACTCTAGGGTGACACAAAGCAAAGAGGGTGACAGGGAGAAGGCTACTTCTGGTTCTTAAGTTAGTTCTAAAAGGAGAGAAGAAGGCAGAAAAGGACCAAAGAGAGAGAGAGATGAGATGAAAAGTCTTCTGCCGCACGGATCCTTCTCTTGATTGCCAGCTCAGCACAGTCCAATACAAATGTAATGTAAGCCACATATGTAATTTTAAATGTGCTAATAGCACATTTAAAAAAGGTTTTAAAAAAGGTAAAATTAATTTTAATATATTTTATTTAACCTGATATTTTCAAAATATTATTTCAGCATAAGCACTAGCTACATTTCAAGTGCTCAACAGCTTTACGTGGCTAGTGGTTACCACATTGACAGCATAATCCAAAACCCAGAACCTCTTTTCTAAAGCTCTTGGGGCCTCCCAGCACCCTGTTCAGTGATCAGAGCCTCTAGCTAAAATAGTTCACATCATGATTCTGGGTTCTCCTACCACTCAGCTTCCCCAAATGGATAAGTAAACTCTTATTTGCTCTTCCCATCTTGTTTTCTCCCTGCCCCAAACCAGAACCTGACTTTTAGCAATATGCTTCATGTGACCTACTCTAGAGGGAGATAGCAAGATTTCTTTCCAACTTCCTGTTTCGTCTCTGTATCCCTTGGTGTTTAGCACACTGCCTGGCACATCTAACTGCCTCACATGCGGGTGGCTTTGGGGAACATGTGTAGGAGGGAGGTTCAAAGGTGTTGAGGAGCACCTTCCTGGGCAGTGGTGGCAGGAGCAGTAGCTGTCTGAGCAGGCCAGGTCTGCACTGTGGTTCTGAGGGTTGTTACTGGATGCTTAGCCTACAGCCTGCTCACCCAGCCTTTCCAATGTTACATGAGCTACCTAATAAATCCCTTCCTGCCCAAGCTAGTGATTCTGGATTTTATTGTTGAAACCAACAACCTGACCCAATTAGTTGATTATAGTGTCAGTCTTAGGATTTCCCTTTGTACTGTTTAGTGTGTTTTACCTCTTTATCAGATTTATCAGCTTTAAATGAAATCTTTTGACACCTCCCCCCCAACACCCCCCGCCGCCCCCCACTTCACGAGATTAGGAAATCAGCATATTTATCCTCCTCAATTTTTATTATACAACTTCCCTCTAGCCCCAAAATTCCCAAGTTTGGTAACTTTCCTAGATAATTCTTGTGAATAGTTGTAATCCTAATGACCAAACCTGGGTTTGTTGGTGCCTCGTGGTCTGAGCACTCCCCCACAGACAAGACTGCTTTCATGCTCGCCCTATAAAAAGGAAGAGCGATGGAGGAGGGTCAGGGGTCCTAACACTGAAACTCAAACCCACTCTGCATCCAGCCAGTCATGGAGGCCCCAGTACGTCTCTCAATAGGTTGATAAGAAGACAGAAGACTAGTCACCTTTTCTTTTTGCTCACCTTTGGCTTACAGGTTTCTCTAATAAAATCTGACCCTGAAACCATACTTCATGGTGTTTAGGAATTCATTCTGAGCTCTGTTTCACAACAGGTGGTGACCAAAAAAGGGGCTCACCTTGTATTACAGTGAAGGTGTGAAGGTCATTTCTCAGGATGTAAAAATCCCAGGAGGCATCAAAGAAGAGATCTGTAACCACAACTTCAAGAAGAAAAAAAAAAAAATTCAAAAGACATGACAAACTGAGAAAAATATTTGCAACTCATATCACAAAGGGCTTATTAATTCCTAAACAAATGAAAAGAGAAAACGTTATTTTAAAGTACTCTGAGACTTCATTTTTCACCTCTTGACATGGCACAGACCGCAATGTATAGATAGCCTGTGGTGAACAAGGTCTGAGGAGATGGGCATGCGCACTGGCTATAAATTGGTAGAACTTCTATGAAGGGCAAATTGGTAATATCAGTTCGAACGATAAGTGCACATGCCCTTTTAACCAGTATTCCAGTTTTAGGGATTTATTCGGCAGATACACTTGCATATACACAAACTGTGTTATGCGCAATTGCAGCATTGTTTGTGACAGCAAACATTTGTAAATCACCTGAAAATAACAAGGAGAATAAGAAACTTTATCTTTGATGAAATGGCTAAGCCGTTTTACCCTGAACCTTGATCTACATAAAGGAAGGCTCTTTTCTGAGGTGATAATCCAAACCGTAAGAAAGGAAATTGTATATTGCAGGCAGAGCTGGCGGGACCCAGAATGTTCAAACACTAGCGAAGACCCGAGACCTTGCTTAGAACAGGACTTTGTGCAGGCCAGCAGTTGACGTTTCCTTGGGCCCCATTCGAGATCACAGAGGAGCAGGCGCAGTGGGTGGGGAAAGAAGGTTGCAGACCCACCAGCTTGACATAGTGACTCTGGGTAGGAATAGCTGTCAGTAATAAGCTGCGCCGCAGCTGCTAACCTCTCTCTGAAGAGGAGGAAAGGCTATGTCAGCCGACACAAGCACACACACCAACCCTGCTGGGATCATGGGGGATCAGGGAGAGTTTGGCACACTGCTATGGTCCCGTCCCCACAAGCAGGACAGCAAAGAGGTTGTCTAGGCAGCAGGGTCTCCTGAAGACACTATTCACAGTGCATTCTACGTGAACGGCACCCCCTGGAGAGAATACAATTTGGATGGTATCCCTTGAAAATGTGCAGGGGGTCAGCCCTGCGGGAAGAAAGTGCCTTTACTTAAAGGTGAGACTAATCAAAAGGGAAATAGCATAGATCTTTACAAAATACAAGAAGAAAGGAGGAAATCCATAGGGAAAGTGATTGGCAGATAAAAAACCACAGCAGAAAAATTTTGCCACAAAGCCAGTAAAAACCATGACCAAAATTAAATCTCCATAACCTCTAGGAACGAAAGAAAAAATAACATCTAGAAAAAAAAATAAATAACCTGTCTATAACAAGCACTCAAAACAGGGACATGAGGATTCAAGGAGAAAATGACAAGACAACTGAAGTTTAAAAGCAAGTTAGCCTTAAATTTTTTTCTCCAAGGTAGAATTTACAGTCAAGGATATGCAGTAAAGACTTAAATGTATACCTTGATGAGTTTTTAAAAGGTACTACACCCAGGTAACCACCATTCTGATAAGGAACATTACCAACACCCAAGAAAGCTCCTTCCTGCCCCCTTCCAAAGGTAATTGCTGTTTTGACCACTACCATCTACCATCCGTTTTGTCTAGTGTTGAACAGCCTATAAATGACAACGTACAGTAGGTAGTCCGATACGTCTAGATTTTCACTTTACATTACGTCTATTATGTTCATCCACATTGTTGTGACTAGCAGTTCATTCTTTTCCAATATTACATAGTATTCCATTATATGAATGTGCTGCTATTTATCCATTAACATTTGAGTTGTTCCCAGTTTTTAACTATTATGATAATAGTTAAAACACTCTTATCCATATCTTCTCGGGGGAGATACACACTCATTTCCATTGGGAATATACAAAGGAATGGAACTCCTAGGTAATAAGGAACATGTATATTTACTTTGGAATCATTAAAAAGTTTTCCAAAGTGACTGTGCTGATTTAAACCAGGAACGCATCCTCCACATCCTAGCCTCCACTTGGTATTAGTTCATTTAATGAAGCCCTTTGGTAGCAGCACTTCATTGTAGTTTTAATTTACATTTCTCTGATGATTCTTATTTAGAACTTTTTCATGTGCTTATTTTTTGTGAAGTACTAGTTCAAGTCTTTGCCCACTTGGAGGGGTGTTGTCTGTCGTTTTCTTATTAATATGAAGGAATTCTTTGTATATTCTGAATAAGAGTCCTTTGTCAGATATACATATACAAATATCTGTCTTGCCTTTGTACTCTAATGATGTTTTTGATAAAAAAAAAAAACTTCTTAATTTTAATTGTCAAACATCAATATTTATTTTATATTTAGTGATTTTTGCAACCTGTTTAAGAAATCATTGCTTACTTCAAAGTCATGAAAATATTATCCCATTTTAAAAAACGTTATAAGCTTTCATGTTTAGTTTTATGATCCATCTCAAATTAGTGTTAATGTATGGGATAAGGTAGGGAATCAAGATTCACTTTTTCCCTGTGTGGGTATTCGATTTACACTACACTTGTCACAAATCAAGGAACTGTACCACATGTGGATCTGTCTCTGGACTTCTGTTGTGTAATCTATTTCTCTCCTAGTACCCACATAACACTGTTTTAATTATTGTAGCTTTAGAAGAAGCACAATGGCTAGAAGTTTGAGTCCTCCATCTTTACTTTTCTTCTTCAAGATTGCCATCTTCAAGATTGTTCTATGTCCTTAGAATTTCCAGATAAATTTTAGAATTGACATGTCAGTTTAAGTTGGCATACTTTTAATCCAGATGTTAGTAGTCAAATCTTTGTTTGATTAGTCTTTATACCTTATATAGACTTTATACATTCATAGATAAAATATTGTATATTAATTTTTTCATAATAAAAATACAAATTAATTTTTTAGAGCAGTTGGAAGAATTGATGCAAAATTGCCAACTTGTCTATAAAGGAAAAAAGTTTCAGATAAGCTTCAGACTTCTCCACAGTAACATTAAACAACAGGAAACAGTGAAGCAATTCTTATAAAGAAAAGAGTATCATCCAAGAATTTTATACTCAGCATCATTTAAATGTATATACAACAACAAATGTTATCAAACATGACTTTGATGATTCCTTTCTGGAGGAAAGTAGTATAGAAGGACCTTTAACCAACCAAGAGAGAATAGAGAGAATAAGAATTTAGAGAATTCCATTCATCAGATAAGACAGTATAACGCCAAGGATGAAGAAGAAGGCAACTGCCCAGCAACTTTTCAGGGCTCTGAACAAAAGCTGAGAATAAAGTTTTGGGAAGAATCACCAAAGAAGGAAGACCATGGGTCTGCATTGAGAGACGGGGCTAGACCAAAGAAGTGGCCACACCTCAGATGGTGTAGGGCCAGTAGGAACAAGGGAGGCTGAACAGTCCAGAAGGTACCATTAGATCCACCTAGCTGAGAGAACCAGATCATAAGTCATAGACCCTGGACTTCAGCTGTGAAAACCATGAGTCAAAGGGCACCCTGGCACCCTCGAGATCAGCAGATACCAGACAGCATATCTGAAGTACAAGGCCAGGTAGTTCCTTCTCCCAACATAGAGAGGAATAATAATAGCTCCTCTCCCTATATAAATCCAGGTCCAGCTTACGGACAGGGAGAGCAAAGCACTTTTATCTAGTAAAAATAAACACCAACATATTAAGTGGTTAGTATGTGCTAAGCACAGTATAAGCTCTTTACATATTTTAACTCATTTAATCTTCAAAACTATAAGACATAAATGTTATTATTACTCTCATTTTAAAGATGGGAAACTGAGGCACAGAGAGGTTAAGTACATGCCTCAGATCACACAACAAGTAAGTGGTCGAGCTGAAACATAAATACAGGCAGTCTGGCTCCAGAGCCCCTGCTCAAACCACTATGTCAACAGATTATTTAAGCCAATTAAAGAAAAGAAACTTGAATTTTTATAAATATGGAACCGGTGAAGTATATTATGTTATAGCCACATGAGGAAATTTAATGTGGCCGTTACAAAGAAAGAGGCAGATTTATATGTGCTGATATGGACTGATCTCCAAGATGTATTAAGTGAAAAAAGCAGGTTGTAGAAAAGTATGTTATGTACTACTTTTGTAAACAAAAGTTTTCATAAACATGCATGCTGTATCTTCATAGATACTTCTGAAAGTATACTTCAAAACTCACAGCAGTTTTTACTTTTGGAAAGCGGGACCAGGAATCCAAGTGATAAGAGTTGAGAAACCTGCTTTTCACCGCTGTTCCCTTTTGTGCCCTTTGAATTTTGTGTTATGTGCATATGTTACCTAATCAAAAACAGTGACTTAAATAAATAGATGCAAAGAAAGCGGAGCTTCCCAGGGACCTGGGATGATAAAGGCCACCTCGCTGATCTGAATAAGGCCCTCTTGCAGGAAGAAAGTTCACTAGAGATAACTCTATAAGCAAAAGGAACTTCCTTCAGAGGAAAGAGAGAAAACAAACATGACAGGATGTCTAATTGGGAGGTCTGACTGATGCACCAAGTTTCAGATTTCAGATTCCAAAGTGAGGTGTGAGGCCATATGGAAATGTCAAGGTAGGTGCCAAGAACAGGTTAGACAACTGACCCCCCACTGAGGCCCTGCCCTGCTGAGAGGGCTGAGAGGGAGGATACGACCAGGAGGGTCTTTGGAGGGAGCTACAAAACCTTCCCTCAAAGGTAGGGCATGACCTCTCTTGCTGTCCAGAGGTCATTGAAATGGAGACTGCTCCTGAGAACAGCTTTGCTGGGGTGAGAGGACATAGGTAAAAAATACTGGCAGGAGTGATGGATGCCAAGAGAAGAGTAGGTGCAGCCAAGCGAAAGTAAAGGCAAAGTTGTTGTCAGTGAAGGCTCAGGAGTGGAATGCATGATGGACCTGGGAGATTAACTATCAGCGTGTTTCAAACATTGCTAGGCCCAGAGGGCGGAAGCCGCCAGTACCAGCGAGTAAGTACTTTCTCACGGTCACTTCTCTCCTTCCTATCATGTCCACTCTGTCCCGGCTCCTGGCAGAGCCCCTCACAGTCAACAGCTAGCTGTGGCGGGAGGCGGCGGTGAGCAAAGAAACTGTTCCCTCCTCCTGCCTTTCCTGGATCACAGACTCACCTGCAACGGCTCTCACTGAACGAAGGGAGAAGCTTTAAGGACTAGATTGAGGTTTGTGTTTGTGACTTAAAGCCGCTGTAAGGAGTTCTATTACCTGAGAGTAACCAGAAATGTGATGGAAGTGCCTAAGTCCTCCAGTTAGAGGGGAAGGCAAAGGTTGTAAAAGGAGAGTAGGAGATGAAAATAAAATTGCTTCTGTGATCTCAAAGCACGAGTCCTGCTTATTCAGTGAGCCAGTTACACCAAAGGATTAGTTAACAAGAGTAAATTCGAAAACCTGAATTTAGTATGTGACTTTTTCATTATTTTTCATTCTAATTATTGCTTATCATGAATGATTAGAGAGATCTGTTAATATACATTAAACGTAGAGATTGATCAAGACATGTGCAAACATCAAAAGAAAATTAAAAGGCTATACATATGTATGACTTCTATCAATTATCCATGCTTGAAAAAAGCTATATAATGACGGAGTATACGAAATATTTAATATCCATGCACAAATTAAAATCAAAGCCAGTGACCATCGCTCGCCTGGTTCAAGCTCATATAGGTGACTTAATTATACCCTTGTTTTCGTTATTCCACAAGTAAGGAGTATTGCATCACTCTTCCCTTTTGGAGTTTGTCTCCTAAACATTTTATAAATTTATTTATCCAAATAAATCAAGGAAAGTTTCCTGTGCCTCCACTTTTAGTTCACGAGCTGTCTTCTGCTGTATCTGGGGCCAAGTAACACATTATATTTCTCTAGGTCCTGTGAAAATAAGAAAATTTTCTTAAGCTTCAACTCTTCTCCATTATATTCTGAAATAAAGATAACTCTGTCGAACATTATCTGTGCTGTGTGGAGATAAGTCACCAAAACTGTGAACTTATTATTCATTATAGCATGATATAATAATCTATGGCAGAAAGCACCCATCTGCCCACGTGCCTGAAATGAACTGGTGGATATTCACGTGTATTAATCAGAGAGACGTAGGTTGGCTATATCATATATAACTAAACATTAACTTTTAATCCTTGTATGTTATCCAAAGACTATACAGTCAATTGCAGAGACATGTGCCTTTTATTTTTTGTTTCAGAACAATTTACCTCTGATTCTTTTGCAAAGTATGACAATCTTCTAAGCCAAAACCTCATTTTGGAAGTTTAGTTCTCAAGAAGTGGAACTACTCCATGTGTGCAATATTCTCCCAGTGATTGAGAAAGGCTTATGTATTTGTGAATGGGGTGCAATACTTATTTGATATTTCTATAAACATCAAGTTTCCTAAATTTTTGCAATTTATATACCAGACAAGGGCTAATGTCCCAATATATTACAAGCCCCTACAAATGAATAAGACCAATCCACAACAGAAAAATGCCCCCCCAAAAGGTATAGATAATTCCCAGAAAAGGCAATCTGTTTATAAAAAATGAAAAAATACTCAGCTTCATCATAATAAGAAAAATGCATTTTTAATGCAATAAAATGCAATACTGCTTTTACCTACAGATTGGTAAATATTGAAAGGTTTGATGGCACATCTGAATTAGCAAAAATACTCATACCTGTTCAACTTCCTCAAGAGGGCTATTTGGCAATATTTCTCAAAATTACAAAGGAAGGTATGTGTTTGTCAAAACTTGCAGAACTGTATACTAAAAAGGGTAAATTTTACTGTATATAAATTATACCTTATTTTTTTAAGATGAAAAAATTAACATGTCTTAATATCTTAAAAATGAAAAAAGTTAATATTAGCCTCCTCACAATAAACTCTATATTGCCTTTATAAGATTGATCTATGCCAACTGGTAGGCAATACATTCTGAAATATTTTAAAAGCAAAAAGCAGGTGCAGAATGGTGTGTGTGATATATTCCTTTCAAGCAAAGACAAATGGCATGTACTTATTTACTCATATATGTTCGTATATGCATGTAGTCTCTAGAAGTGTACACGTGACAGTGGCTACCTCTGGGGAGAAGGCCTGGAAGCCAAGGGGTGGGAGGGAGACTTAGTTTTCCTTATACTTTCATAATTCTTGGTGTTTGTTTGACCATGTGCATGTATTACTTTTCTAAGTATAATAAAACCTTAAGAAGTGGGAAAAAATACAAACATACATGCCCTCAACTCAAAAACTTAACCTCTAGAAATTTATTCCAAAGCTACACAGCCCAGTACAGGTGGATGTGTGTTCACGGTTGTTTGTAGCAGCATCGTTTGTAAGAGCTAAGATTGGAAACACCCTAAATGTCCACCAGTGGGACACTGGAGAAACCATGCTCTTATGAAACTGTAATACAGGAGTCCCCCCGTGCCTACGGTTTCACTTGCTGAGATTTCAGTTGGCCACGGTCAACCCCAGTCTGAAAATATTAAATGAAAAATTCCGGAAATAAATAATTCATAAGTTTTAAACTGCGCAGCGTGATGAAATCTCATGCTGTCCTGCTCCCTCCCACCTGGGGTGTTAAGCACCCCTTTGTCCCACGCATCCACACAGTGTGTGCTGCCCACCTGTTAGGCACGCAGTAGCTGTCTTGTTTATCAGACCAAATGTTTCTGCATCGCAGTGCTTGTGTTCAGGTAACTCTTATTGTACCTAATAATGCCGCATTCACATGCCTTTTATTATAGTATGACGTTATAACTGTTCTATTTCATTACTAATTACTGTTGTTAATAGCTTAATGTGCCTAATTTATAAATTTATAAATCATAGGGGTGTATGTACAAGAAAAAACCTAAAATATATAGGGTTTAGTACTATCTGTTTCAGGCATCCACTGGGGGTCTTGGAGCACATCCCCTGCAGATAAGGGGGGGACTACTGTGCTTGGAAGCTGTAACAAAAAGAATGAGGAAGCTCCTTATGTGTCAAAATCGAAGTTCATAAGTACCTAATGCAAGGTATCTCAAGTTGAAGTAGAAAGGGGAAGACAATATTTACATTCATTTGCCTAAATATGTATAAAATCACCCCAAGAAAATAGGTCAAAAGCATAAAATGGATTGCCTCTGGAGAGGGAAACTGGGCATTCGGGGAAAAGAAATGGGGAGGAAAGTTTTCACAAAAAACATGTTTGTCCTCTGATTTTTGAGCCATTTGAAAGAATCACCTATTAACACAAACTCCAGATTTTCCTGGCATAGTATTACCAACATAGCTGATACATGGCAGAGATGCTCGCTGTGGAGATAACTTTCTTTTAGCATCATGTGTCCTTGCCATCGTAAGGAAGTGGAATCTGTCCTACCATTTCATTTGTGCACGAAAATGCACTGGGCCCGTTTCTCGGGTAGACCAGTTGGCAGGCTATTTGTCTTGCAAGAGCATCATTGTGGTCAATTTCAAAAGGTCTCTAGGGTGGAAATTACAAAAAGTCACCAGAGGGGAAGGCTAGAGGCATCGACTTATGGATGAAGCTTTTCTGAAGTGTACAGTTTCTTCACCCAGTACAAAGGACTCTCAGCCAAGCACAGAGATTGTGGTCACACAGCTGGTCACACAGCCAGGTCAGCCTGTCATGCCTGATTGACAGAACAGTGCTGTTACACAGGTATACAGGTATTACAGTATAAGACTACTACCTTCATAATTATAGGCTTATATATACCAATAATTTATCAGTATTCCTAAATACATTCAAGGCTCTTTAATTCCATAATAATGAAAAATAATTCAGATTCAAAAAAGAAACAAATGTATATGCTCAGTTTTACTGTCCCAGAGCACATTGCCATAATGATTTGAGTATATTGTCTATGATATCGAGAAAACTAATTTAAATTCTATATTGTATTATGAGTGGACATTATTATTTGAAGAAAAGACAGTAAAATACATTGCACATAATAAGTTATAAGTGCATTTATCCCTTATTAAGTATATTCCATATTAATTTTTGTCACACATTTAGTATCTGAGAATATTTCTTGGTCGTAAGAGATTCTAAACCTCTGTATAAGTTAGAACTCTTTGGCCAGTGAGTGAGAGAAAATCTGATCCAAACACTGGTTTAAGCAAAACAGGAACTTACTACATTATGTAACTGGACAATCCAGGAATAGGGCTTGCTGCTCTGCTGCTATCTTGAAGGCTAAAATGCACCACCCTCTCTCCCTCTCTCTGTCTCTGTCCATTCTCAGACTGGCTCCCACTCAGGAGATCACAATGGCTACAGCAAATCTGGGCCTTATGTTAAAGGCACAAAGCTGGCAGGGCAGAGAAAGAATTTCTCTGGGACTCTCCCTGAAGTCCCAGAAAAAGTACCATTACTTCTCATTGATTCTGAATGAGGCTTCTATTAATCAATCGGTCTGACCAGGGGAATGCATTATTTGGATTGATTGAGGTCACAAAGCTCTGTGCCTGAGCCAGGGTGAGGCCCTGCCAAGATAAGCACACTGGGGAGGCAGGGGTTTCCACAGACGGGAACTCGGGTATGGTGCCGAGCGGAAGGATGGCTGCATGGTGAGCGATGAAGAGAACAGTTGTCAGCAAACAGCTGTAGCCTGAGACAATTGGTGTGCGATGGAAATCCAATAGGAATGAGGAGCGACCAAGACCAAGGAAAGCACACTGAAAGACAGACTGTGGGAAAGAGATGTTTACATCCAGCACTTGACAGTAATATTTTAAATTAAAGAGTCAGTGTCTCTGGACTTGATAGGTTATGTCAAAAAGAAAGAATAATTCATATTTCTGCACTTGATGTGCAATTTTTTAAAAAGAGAAAGATTAATTGCTTTTTTCTTCAGAATTTAACAAACCCTTCATGAAATAAGCTTTGAGAAGAAAATTTTATCCTGAGACTTACTGCAAATATAAGATTACTCTCATCTAAAAGCTTGTCAGCAATGAAAGACAGTGCTGGGAATTAGCTGCTGTCAGTTCTAGATGGAATGTCTAATTTGAAAATAATTTATTCTTTTCCATGTGAAGGCTCTTCTATAATATGTAAATTGGAGGTGATTTGTACAACCCGTGTACTGGTAAGGCAAGAGCTAGAGCAAGAAGTTTGGGCTAGAAGCACAGTGACTTTTAAGAATAGTTTTACAGTCAGTTTCTATACTCATCAAGCATTTAATGACAAGAAATTTATTCCAAGAATTTTTCTAAGTCACTGCAGAGAATTAATTATCAGAGGAAGAAAAACATTTTACTAGTTTCTGAAGAGGCATTGTCCTGCCATTGGCACAGGGCCCGGTGGATTTAGCATGTATGATTTTTCCTGAGCAACTCTGGCAGGGGCTGTTAGTAGCCTACCCAAGAGCATTTTCCTACGTCTTCCTTGCTTTTAAAAAAAATAAATACACAAATCAAATAAAAGTTGATTTCTACTAGGTGATGATATGCCCAGCATCAGGGTCTAAGTAAATCATGCCCCTTTTAGTTCCCTTTTGTCAATCTAGTGATGGTCATGTGGTCAAGTTCTGGCCCAAGACTTCTGCTGGGAGTCTCAATGTTTCTTCCTGCTTAGTGGGGCTTCAAGGAGAAAGAGAAAGCCTTTTTGCTAGTCTCTTTCTTTCCTACTTGGGACTGAAACTCTGAGAATATAATGGTTAGAACAGCTGTGCCATCTGGTGGCCAGAAGGGGAAGGCCAAGAGAACAGCCCGTTAGTGCCCAGACATCGCCCAGCAGCTGAGCACCCCAGAAATCACCTGATTCCACACGTTTGTTAAGTGGCATATTAAGGGTCATATGACTTGAGCACTTTCAGTTGGATATTCTGTTGCTTTCACCAAAGTCATTCATAAGTGATAGAGCTCCTGCTCAAATTTCTGACCTGTGGTTGCCATACTAAATACCACAGCTAAATTTGAGGTTAAATATTTGCCTTGGAAAAAAAAGCAAAGACTAACTTTCAAAAATTCATTCTTGAAGAACAACTATTTCTTAAACTGTCCTACTAGTTTAAGTTTGATCCAGTGTTCCCCCACCTACCAAAAAAAAAAAAAAAGCCTTTCAAGCCAGACTCTTTTTTTCATTGCCTTTGGAAAACTATTAAATAAATTTATTAGTAAGCTAAGACATTCCCCTCACAGCTGACACCTGCCTTCCTGTTTCAAATATGACAGTAATATCTGAGGAGGAAAGTTCTGAGATTATGAGAAGGAAAAAAACTGCACTCAAAGCCATGCAGAGATACAACAGGCTGCTCCTGAAGGTGATGGCAGACCTTATCCAGAGAGGAGCTTAAATATAAACAGAATTATAGAACTTCATAAAGGAAATTTAAGTATCAGATGGAGTTCGAGTAAATGATCTTTCTGGTTTCTCTCAACCCTAATACTCAAGGGTTGTATGTTCTTGGGTCTCACATCTGAAAACTGAAAAACATCTTTTTTGTTCAATTCTGCAAAACTTTTTATTACCATCTTCTCTCCTTTAATATTTGATATATACCCATGTTTTGCTTTCTGACTGCCGACTTGCCATCCTTAATACCATGCAACCCAAATTCTATACCTTGCCCCTTTATTAAAATGTTCTTAGTTTACTATTGGCTGAAGATTCAGGTAAAATCCAACACATATTACTTAATGTTTTAAAAATCAGATAATTTGCTTATTATTAGTTTTTCCCTGCAAATGTTGAAAAAAATCTACAGCTATTTTTAGAATCCTCACTCTCGAATGTATGTCTGCAATATTAAAATCTGTTAGAGTTGCTTACCATCATTGATATACTTGTTGCCTTCACCTTTCCTGTGAGTTTTCACATATGCCCTGCACTATTTTTTCCAGCTTTATTGAGATATTGTTAACATATGTAAGTTTAAGGTGTACAATGTGATGATTTGAGATATTGTGAAATGCCTACCACAATTAGTTGGCACCTCTATTCCCTCACATCTTTGCGCGTGTGTATTTGTGTGTGTGTGTGTGTGTAAGAGCATTTAATATCTACTTTCTAAACAATTTTCAAGTAGATAATACAGTGCCGCTGGTTATAGTCACCATACTGTACATTAGATTCCCAGAACTTATGCATCTTAGAACTGGAAGTTTGCACCCTTTTAATCTTTATCCTCCTTGGACTGTCTGTTGCATCTGAATCTGTTTTCCAACCCCTGCTTGAAATGCTCTCCTTTCTTCCATGACATTCCAGATACTTGAGAGTGTTTTTTTTTTCTTTGTAATCTTTCATCAAGGTATAACTAAATCATCTGAGGGAACTTTTTAAAATTATATAAATCTAAGCTCTATTCCAGGAATTCTGATTCAGTGGGTCAAGGGTGGGATACCTTTGGCCAGACCTCCTATGTTTCAGGCTGTACACCCTATGCATATTTCTCTTAATCCCTTCTCCCATCAGTCTGTTCTGTAAGCAGCGAGGAAGTGGGAAATGGATGTTGTTAGGCTACAAAGTTCTGTTCAATATTACACAGTTAAATTTGTATTTTAAACCAACGTGGAAAAAGGCTTGGCATATGTTATTAAAAAAGAACTTCTCAAACAGTAGAAAAGCCACTAGCCATAAGGAAAAGAGTGATAATTTAAGCCACGTTACAATCGATAACTTTTATTCATCAAAAGATACCATTAAGAGAGTTGAGAGATAAGCCACAGAATGGGAAATTATATTTGTATCATATATTATTGAAAAGAAAAAAAAAAGACTTGTATCTATTGTATCTAGAATGTATAAAGAGCCCTTACAAATCAATGAGAAAACTATGGACAACCTAATGGATACTCGTGAAGAATTCTGGAAATTGCCCATGAGAGAGCCAGTTCCAAGCATGTACTAGTAGCGCTAGAAAAGTCATCTTACAAACATGTCAGCCATCTTGCCTTCCTACTCCTGTTCTCACTTCTATCCTGGGTCCTTGTAGAATTACTAATGAAGAGCACATAGCTTACAGGTCAGAAGGAGGTGACTGAGAAAAAGAAAAGCAGTCCACACCGTTTTTTAGTGATGGTTTCACTGGGTATATAATTCTAGGTTGGTAGCTATTTACTTCAGCACATTAAAGGTATCATTTCTTAATTTTTTGGCTTCCATAATTGCTGCTGGAATGCAACAAACTATTACTTCTTTGAAAGTAAAATGTCTTTTTGCCTCTGGCTGCTCTTAGCTAGTTTCTCTTTGCCTTCGGTTTTCCTTGTTCCCTATGATGTGTCTATATGTGGCTTTCTTTTTCTCATTCTTGTGATTCATTGGGCTTCTTGAATTTGTGAGTTGATGTCTGGAGCTGAAAACAGCTGTTAACTCACTAAATGTTGCTTCTGTCCCATTCTCTTTTACTTCTTCTTTTAAGACTCCAATTGGCATGTTAGACATTTTCATTCTATTCTATTTCTTTTTTCATTCCTTTTTTCTTTCATGCTTCATTCTGAATGGTTTCTTCTGACCTGTCTTTGTATATACTAATTCTTTCCTAACTCTGTCTAATTCATTCTTAAATTCATCCATTGATTTAATTTAGCCTACTCTAATTTTTCAATTCTGCAATGTCAATTTTTTTATACTTTACAGTTCTCTGTGAAAATATTCAAACTTCACTTTTATCTATTTGAACTTGATAAGCATAGTTCCTTTATAATCTGTACCTGGAATCCTTGAGGGTTTGTTTTATTTTATTTTTCTTGTCCATGGCGTTTTATCCTCTTGTATACCTGGCTATATTTTTTGCTGTCCTGACAATTATATTTTTGATTATTTCTAAAATAATTCGAGGCCTACCAAGATGTTCTCTTTCTACAAAGAGAAAATTTATTGTTTCTACCAGGCAGTTGGAGGCACCAACAATCCAGGATTACCTTATTCCAGTTTTATGGCTTCATACTTTCTGGGCTACCCTGATGACTCAAAGGCAGACTGCAGCACCTGCGAGGGCTGGTTTACTTTCAATTCATCCTTATTTCTAGTGTCTGTCCTTTCAGCCCCAACTCAACACATGGTGGACCCTAAACCTCAACTTTTGTCTCCCTTGCCCCAAACGCACTGTTAAGACTCTCTACTGCCTGTTCTGAATTATTAAACATCCTCAGGACAAAATGCCACTACTATCATTATCATTTTTGTGGATTTCATCTTCTCCAGGACCTTAGCTAAGTAATTTCTCACTATATGTTAGTTTGCTATTTCTAGAAAGATGATTTTATATTTTGTTCAGCATTTTAGTTATCTTCAATGGGAAGATTTGTTTAAATTACTTAATTCGTCATTCCTGGAAGTGGAAGTCTAACCTCAACTTTTTCATCTCCTACTTGCCATCCTATAATTTTGCAAAGAAGCACAGACATAGTGGAAACAACAAGAGCTGGGGTTTTGGTATTGCCCTGTCCACTAAGTTGTTGTGTGGTTTTAGTGAATCACCTAAGTCATGGCTCTCAATTTTGTAAAAATGAATTAAAATTAATCAACCCATGTCTTTAAGGAATGCAAAGGAAAATGTTGAAGAAAAAATATATTACTTAGTCTTAAAAGAACTTACACTGTCCTTCAAAATGGCTTAGTTTGTGCTGATAAAGATAGTAAATTGATCAAAAAAAACTAAGAAAAAAAATGTTTTCGTGTCCCACTTAACTTTAATCAAGAAGTTCAATTTAGTCTCTTCCTACTCAACATAAAAAAAAAGAATTCTCTTGCTGTCAATTTTTTTGACAGCAGATGTTTTATCAATATAAATATTAAGTTTTCAAATCTATATAAATGTCAAAGATTATACATTATGTTTTAGATAATTGTGGAAAGTTTACAACATGGTTAATGAAAGATAGTATTGTTAATGTGATAACCAGGATAGACTAGGTTATGCTGTAGAAATAAACAAATTTTCATTGGTTTAGCCCAGGAAAGTTTATTTTTCACTCATATGCAGTTGGCTGTAAGTACCGTGGTACCTCTGCACAGCTCCTGCACAAGCAAGCCTGACGTCCAGGGTATTTCTGTCTTTTGGTTACGGTTTCTCAATGTTTGACCTCGGCTGTTGCGGTGGCAGAAAAAGAGAGAGGCATTAAAAGTACCCAGTGTCGCGCAGTGCTCGTCTCGCTATGCTTTGTCCCAGAAGTGAAACATGTCACTTCTCCTCACAGCTCATTTGTTATTACGAGTCATATAGACCACCTAACTGCAAGGGAGCTAGGAAATGTATGGGAAGTGCATGTATATTCAGTGACAAAAAATTATAATAAATTACATCACTTCAGATGTGATTGAGCTTAAAATGAACTCTTTGAAACATTTCCAAGTAAGAGTTATTCCCAAAACAACAGGAAAATCATGGTGTGATTTCCAATATTTGAAGAAGCAGATCCTCTGCTGTCTCCCTGCTACAGTGGTTAATTTTTAAAGAGGTTCTGACAGCTTCAAAACATAAAACACAGCATGGAACTTTGTTTGTTCTTGAATTGTTCCATTATATTTTTTAAAAAGGAATTGGATTGAATGATATGTAATATCCTTTAAGAGCCCTTGAAAAGATTCTGTAACAATCAAAATCAGTTACGTTTTATTTCAACTTGAGAACATTTTTTCAACATACTAGTTTTTTAACCAAAACTTTAACACATAATTAGAGTTCCAGTCCCTTAAAAAAATTTTGATAAATGAACTAGAGATACAGGTAAATCTTATGCATCTGGTCTATGTTATACAAGATATCTATCCAAGGACTTTCATTTTTTTTTTTTTAATGAAAGCATTCTGTTAGACAGCATGAGTAAAAAAAAAAAAAAAGGAAAAGAAAAGAATGGAAACACCATTCCTTGAGTACAATGGCAAAGGGTGAAATCAGTTTATTCAAGAAATGAATATGAATTTACGTCATTAAAGCTTTGCTCTCCACGTATAACAGTGTGTCTGAGTTTTAGCAAGAGAATTCTTCAATAAGAGAAGTTTGGTAAGTTTGTTAATAATAGTTCTTGGGTTCTGTTTATTGGTAAAAAAGATTGAGAGATTACTGGCAATAATCTCTAAACTTGTGCTTGCAAAATTAGATCTAATAGGGTCTAAATAGGTAGACCAAGCAGATAAATAGGAGTTGTGGGGAGTCAAATTATTTGGAGATCCTTGAAACATACTGAATTATAACGTTTTGGGGAAAAGGCGTAAAATTTTATTTTTAAAATACCAATGAGATTAGAATTTGCTGGGTGAGTGAAATGGAGGACTAACAAGACAAAGGATTTGGGCTTCATACAAAGGAATGATTATAAAGATGGGGGTGGAATCTGAGCTGGGGAAGAAGCCAAGCAGCTCTATTGTTTCAGAAGTCATTACTGGGATTCATTCATTACGGGTGTGACTTGGTAGGGCAAGTCTTCCATTCTTAATTTTGAAGCTATCCTTCATAAGCCATTGTTATTTGCATTTTGATGAGATATTTGCATTACTCATTTGTCCTGCTTTAAGAATGACCCTTATTCACTGTCTGGCAGGAAAGCAGATGCACAAAGAACACTCCATTTACCAAGCTGCTTTCCAATCATATTCTTGTCTATTTTCCTCCACAATATTTGGTCAGAAACTTCTGTTCTCTAACCAGATTTATAACCTGCAGTAAACAGAGGGGCTTGCATGTAGTCCCACGGTGATCACTTGATCATTTTCTTCTTGTCTTCAAATTGGTTAGTTGTTACTAATTTAGCCTGTTTATACAGTAGAAATGTGTGTGTGTGTTGTTGTGTGTGCACGCGCACATGCACACATGCCTGTGCATGCTATCTACCTATTTCGGTGAAGAAGTACGCTGTGGGGGAAAACTTCGAAACGTGTGATCAGCGTTTCCAGCTGCAGTTGTGCAGTCTCCATTCAAACTCCTCTCTGTCCCTTGAGTTTTCGAAGGCTTGTCCACAAATTCTAAAGGCGATTTACTCAATCATTTCTGAGCTTGCCTTATCTCACCTTATTTTTAACTGCTTGTCAATTCTATTTTACTTTAAAAAGAAGACACAAGTATTTCTGTCTTCATTCTTTTAGGGAAAGAGAAAAAAGCAGTTCTAGATCTGAGCCTGATATTCTCTGTGCTCTGGTAAGAGGGTACCCAGGGTAAACTGTCAGATAAGGTGAGACTGGAGCCAGATGAGCTGGCTCAGGTGGAGAAAGTGCCTGTCAGACCTCCCACAGTGAGCTGACTGCCAAGGCAATGACCTTAAAATTTGGGAGAAAATCAGATTCTGCTGCATCCAGAGAATCTCCCTAGGAAAGGAGAATGTAATATTCCTGGCCCAGAACCCTTGCTCTGCTTGACCTTCAGGGGTCCTGAGAATCAGCATCATCATCCTCCTTCCCACTTTGTACAGAGAAACTTCTAAAAGCAACATACGCCTTGGGTTATCTCAGGCTAGCTAGTCTAATACAAATTAGAGTGTTTTTGAAATAAAGATAAAAATCAGTCATTCAGTTAAGTCTAAAAGGCACCAGTCTTTAAGCCCTGAAGAAGGCAGAAAAAATAATCCTAAAAACTCTGGGTCGGAGAAAAATCCAGGAATTCCTATTATGCAAGTGGAATCTGTATCACGATGTAGCAATCACAAGAAGTATTAAGAATTTCAGAGGTGAAAGAATGAGGAGAAAATGAAGTAAAGATCAGCATGACCTATAAAGTTTTGTCTATCAAAGAAAGAAATCAGAAATAAAAATTAGAGTTGTGTAACAAGTTGAATTTACAACATATATGTTGTAGCATTCAATATTCTCTATGAAAATAAATGATCTTTAAAGGTAGACTGTATATTAATGAATTTAATAGGAATAAGTAAATATGAAAATGCTAATCCCCTAAAAGCTGGAGAAGATACAACTATTATCAGACATAGCTGACTTTAAGGCAAAACCATTACTGAGAATAAAAAGGATAATTTCATAATGATAAAAGATTTTTTCACCTGGGAGCTATAACAATTTTCAGTTTATATGAACTTTATAATGTAGTCTGGAAATACATAAAACAAAAATAGAACAAAAAAAGAGACAAACCAAAAATCATTGTGACAAATTTTAATGTACCTCTTTCATTAATTCCAGGTAGATTATAGATCTAATGATGAAGGCAAAATTATAAAGCTTTTAGAAGATAACTTAGGATAATAATTTCATGACCAATTTAATGAAACAATTTTCTTTTAAAAGATGCCAATATTTCCTACCAAGACATAGAAACAACACACTGACCATAAAGGAGAAGTTTGATAAATTTGACCAAATTAAAATTAAGAACTTTTTTCAAAGGAGAGAAAAAAAAGCTACAAAACAGAAAAAGATACTTGCAACACATAAAATTAACAAAGGGTCTGCAACGATAATCTATAAAGAACTTCTATAAGTCCATAAGAAAAAGCTGAGGTTTCAATAGGTAAATGGTCAAACACTTGAAAAGTTCCTTCACAAACAAGAAAATTAAATGGTCAATAAACATATGAAAAGATGTTAAATATGATTAGCAATCAGGGAAATGTAAATTAAAACCACCATGAGATACCATTACATGTTTAAAATCTAACAATACCAAATGTTGGCGAAGATATAGAGCAACAGAAATGATCAGAGTTTGGAATTAATATTACTAAATTTTAAGACACATTCCCTAGGACCCATCAGTACTACTCCATATTATATACCCTGAAGAAATTCACGTGCATGTGCACCGAGACATGTGACTGGAATGTACATAGTAGCATGGCTTGTGATTGCAATGGGAATAACCCAAATGTTGAAATAACCTAATAGCTGAGTAGATAAATAAATTGGGGTATAGGTATATGATGGACTATTACTCACCAATATAAGGAAATTAACTACAGCTACCACTAGAACGTGGAAGAAACTCACAACCATATGAGGGATGAAAGAATCAAAAATACATGTTTTCTGCTTCCAGTGGTATAAAGCCCAAAAGCAAGCAAAACTCATTTATCTTTTTTAGAAATAAGTATATAGATGAGAAAAGCATAAAGAACAGGAGACAATTATTACTAAACATATTCTAGTAGTTACCTCTGGGGAAAGAGAGAGGTCTGTGATTCAGAACAGAGCAAAATTCTAGGGTGCTAGTAATGCTCTTTTTCTTGAGTTGTTATGGTGCAAGGGTGTTCACTTTATAAATATAGGAAAATTATACATTTATATTTTATGATCTTTTCTGTATGTATTATTTAAAATAATAATATTTATAAAAGAAGAAAGCCTGAAAATTAATGAGTTAAACATCCAACTTAATATGTTAGAACTGTAGAACAAAAGCAGAGTATTGAAAGAAATAATAAAATAAGCAAAATACTGCCTAATATATTGTTATATATAATGTATTTTAATACATATTTATATATAAAACCTTTTTTATTTTCTATATAAATAATATTTAATAGTCACGATTTCATATTATATATGTAAATTATATATTTTACATATAATACATTATATATAATTAAATAAAAATAGAGGAGCATCAAAGCCAAAAGTTTAGTCCCTGAAAAAGCAAACCTCTTTAAAAACCAGTCTAGGCAAAAAGAAGATGGTACAAATAACAATAGCAATACAAAACAGGATATAACTACAGATGCTAAAGAGACTGAAAAGACAGGAAAATATTTTTGAACAACTTTTTTAAAGAAATAGTTTTAACAACTTTTTGCCAATGAATTTGAAAATAAAAAAAACATAGCTTACTAAAACCAACTCAGGAAAAAATAGAAAACCTGCAGGATTTTATAACAAAGAAAACTGAATCAGTTTAAACTATTCCCACAAAGAAAACAATAGACTCAGGCAATTTTAGTAGTGAGTTCTCTCAATAATTCAAGAAGCAAATAATTTCAGCCTTACACAAACTATTCTAGAGTCTGAGAAAAGAATTAATACTCCCCAACTCACTTTATAAGGCTAATTTTACTTTTACATTAAAAACTTAATAAGGAGAATACACAATAGGAAAACCACTAACCAAACTCATTCATACACAGAGGTAAATATCCTAAACAAAATAATAGAAAAAGAAATCTAGGAAGATACAAAATGATAATATGCCATATCCAAGTAGTTTTAACTCAAGCATCCAACATAGGTGTATCAGGTACCTATGCTGCATTAAAAACAAAACATGAAAACCAAAATGACAAGTCAAAACCCGTGGCTTGAAACAATACCTTATTATTTCTCCCAATGCTATGGGTTAGCTGGTCTGGTTTTGCCAGCATCACTTACATGGCTGTCATCAGCTAGAAGCTCAGCTTGGGGTGGATAGCCTAAGACGACCTCACTCACGCATCTGGAACTTCATTTGGGTTGTCTGGGCCTCTCTTTCCATGAGGTCTATCATCCTGGACTTTTCCATGTTTAGAGAAGCATTCTAAAAGGAGAGAGCGGAAAAAAAAAAAAAATCCTTTTGAGGCCAAGGTTTAGAAATCACTCAATGTCTCTTCTGTCATATTCTAATAAAACAAAACACAAGGCCAGAGCAGATTCAAAGGGAAGGAAACTTCACCCCTTGAGGGAATGAATGGCAGATTCACATGGCAAAGGGGTATAAAAGATGGGGGACGGTCGTAGCCGTCTTTGCAAACACATTGGTTTAATATTTAAAAATCAATAATAATAAACTATGATAAAAGCCAAAAGGCAAAGAAAAAACCCCACTTCTTAAAATACATGTACAAAAGCATATAATAAAATCTAATGCCTATTCAAGATTTTAAACAGAAACAAAACTAGGGAGCTTCTTAACCTGATAACATGTGTCTTGTATCACCATTTCTAATTTACCTTATTGTTCTGGAGTTCTAAGTCAACACATAATGGAAAGTAAATAAATAAATAAGAATTGGAAATGTAGAAACAAAATCTTCATTGTTTTCAGGTAATAAAACATTAGCATTAATGAGAGTTTAGCAAGTTTGCAGAAAATCAATTCAAAATTTAAAAAATCAGTTTCGTTTTATGTTCATCAGCAATGTTAATTAGAAAATGTGAACATACTCTTTATATAAGTATTAAAACTAACAAGTTTCTGTATTCAGGTAGGATGCAATAAGTATATTCTACTTTCTCTTTCCCACTGAATACAGCTATAAAACCTGGACAGAATGCATGGAACAGCTTTTCGATGAATTTAAACTTAATCAGGAAAAGATTTTCAGCATCATTAGCTATCAAGCAAATGTAAATCAAAACCACAATGAGATACCACTTCACACTCACTAGAATGGCTATCATTGAAAGACAGGAACTAACAAGTGTTGGTGAAGACATCAAGAAATTGGAACCCTCATACAGTGCTGGTAGGAATATAAAAGGTACAGCCACATATTGAAAAAAAAATCAAAAAAATTTAAACTTGTCTACATAAAATCTTGTCCACAAATATTCATAATAGACAAAGGTGAGAACAATCCAAATGTCCATCAATAAGTGAATGGATAAACAAAATGTGGTATATATCTATAGAGTAGAAAATTATCTGCCATAAAAAGAAATGAAGAAATGATTCATGTTACAACATGGATGATCCTTAAAAAAAATTATGCTAAGTGAATAAGCCAGACAAAAAATGTGCATACTGTATGATTTCAGGTCTGTATTAGTTGGGGTTCTCCAGAGAAGGAATTGATTTACAATTGTGGGTGCTGGCAAGGTCAATACTGGCCAGCAGGCTTGAGATCCAGGGAAGATCTCGTGTTGCACACCCAGGGAGGCAGAATTCCCTCTTCCTCCAGGAACCTCGGGCATTTTTAATTAAAGCGTTCAACTGATTGAATGAGTGACTTCTGAGTTTCTATTTGGAGTGATAAACATATTCTGAAATTAGATAGTGATGATGGTTACACAACTCTGAATTTATAAAAAGCCAGTAAATTGTACACTTTAAATTGTTTAAGTTAACTTTACGTTTGTAAATTATATCTCAATAAGGTGTTATTTAAAAACTCCTAGAAGTCTTTATGAATATAAACAAATTAATTCTAAAATTTATTGGAAAGGCAAAGAAATTAAAATGGCTAAAATAATTTTGAAATAGAAGAATAAAGTTGAAGGAATCACACTATCCAATCTTAAGACTTACTATAAAGCTTACTATAAAATAATCAAGATACCTATCATGAGTTCAGTTCTGAGTCCTAAGATAAAGATATTTTAATAAAAGGGAAAGTTTCTTAAAGTTAAAAATTTTTTATTATTTGTTCAATTGTTTACATATTCCCCTATTCCAAAAAAAGGATTTGAGTTACCTTATTAAAATAAACATAGTATTGATTGATCGATTGAACAAATGAATGAATGAATGAATGAATGAAAGACAGTAAGGGTAAAATGAAGTCCAAAATTAATACATAATGAATGAATGAATAAATGAATGAAAGACAAGAAGGGTAAAATGAAGTCCAAAAGTAATACACGAACATACAAATGATAAGATCCTTTCCACTTTCTAAAAGCAGATATAGCTTTCTAGCAGCCAGCCCAAAGAAGAAAAGTTAGTTGCACACTCACAGTGCTCATATAATAAAAACTAAAAGCAGGTGCTCAAGAGAAAAATATCATTTCCTAATTCTGCAAATGGGAGAAGTTTCTCCCATTTAGGAAAACAGTGTGGGGGCAGTGAGGGTGTCAAATGTCAACAGCCTTGGAGCCAGCAGCTGAAGCAGAGGCAAGAAGTAGCATTGCTGGCACAAATATCAACAATTTGACACCAGGTATTGGCAGCCTGGGAACAGAGATCAGTGAGAAGCGGCAGCCAGCAGTTGTGTGGCCTTCAGTTGGCCTCTGAAGAGAGAAGAGCAAGAACAGAAACTTCAAGGCAGCCAAGAGAACAAATTCACACAACACTTGTGAGAGCCACAGAGATTCCAAGAACTCTCTATGAGGAAACGGAGGAGTTCCTGTAATAGGTGGGGGAAGAGAGAGAAATATTGCAGCTATTATTGGGACCTCAGACCACACCTGTTTTTCTTTTCATTATTTGTTTTTGTCAAATTAATACATATATCTCTTTTAAAAAATTAAATAGAACTGTTAGCTTACAGTGGAATATAGCAGAATTCCGCCCCTTTGATTCTCATCCCCAAATTTCCACTCCTCTTAAGCAACTTGTTCAAGCTCTTTTGGTTGTTTCTTTTAGCTTTGTCTCTATGTTTATAAATTGTGTGCTTACATTGCCATTTTTTAAGTTTTTATTTTAGCTATTACCTATTTACTTGCTACTCAGGTAAATGAAGAGTTAGCTCTTTTAATTCATCTCCCTGAAACAGTCACTCACATATACTTCCTCATTCCCATTTCCCCGAATTAGTTACGTTGGCATTTTTATCTAAAGAAATATTTATGATGAATTGCTATTAATTATCCACAGCTGCAATAGTGTGTACTATAATGTTTCCGTCTTTAACTTTGTTTTTTCAGAATTAATAATTGCCTTGGTTTTTTGTCATTTACGTGCTTAATTTTTCATGTTAAAATCACTAATTCAACTCAAACTGTCCAATAGAACTAAAAATTATTTCCAAATACATTCAAATACATTGGATATAAGTTTAGTTTTTTTCCCGGAAATATCTCCTGGAGACCTCTGTCTTCATTCTTTTGTCTGCACTGGGAACTTAGAGGCTTGCTGCCCGGCTGCCATTCTGGAATTTCTCGTCACTAAAATCCTGGGAATTCTTTTCCCCTCCTTTATGTGTTGTGTCTTCTGTTTCTTGGATCTAGTGTCTTTGTCTTTCTCGGCTTCTTCCTCTTTCATGTTAGTTAGTGTTCCTGAATAAAAATGTCATTATTTCACCCTCTTACCTGAATAATAATTTGCCTACATATAAAATTTTAGATTGGAAATTATTTTCCCTCAGAATTTTAAGGCATTGCTCTATTTTTTCCCCAGACTACTCAGTATTTTGTTTTTGATTTTTTTTTCCTGAGTCCTGAATTGCTTCTCCTTCCTTTGAATTCTTGTTATGGCTTGTCTATTTGTTTGTGCATTTAGTGTTGGTTGTCTTTGTTTCTCGTGTTTAAGTCTCTTTCAAATATCAGTGATCTTTTTATTGCCTATTCATATTTTAAAATAAGGCACTAAACCACTGACTGGAAGATTTGAATATGTGTGCTGGATTTTCACCAGTTGAATTCACTGTGGAATGACTGAGCACACCTATTCAACTTTCCTTTAGGGATGTTGCTTTCTCCAGAGAAGAAAGTCTGAAACTTTTGATTGGTAAGTGCATGGGAATAGGACTATCAGCACGTTGGATTTCAGCTTGCTTGGCACTAAAAATTTCAAGAGAAAGGGTGGAGGGTCATCCTTCACTATATGGCCTTTGTCTTAGTCTTACTCTTTACAGTGCTTGTCCCTGAACTGGGACAAGCTTTGCCTGCCACTGTGCTTGTCCCTGAACTGGGTCCTGCTTTTTTCAAGTTATTCAATCTTCAAGATGAAATCTTCAGTCTTTTGCTTTGGGCCTGGGAGAGAAATTAGTGTGCTATACCAAAGAAAATAGAGTCAGATACTTCTACATAGAAAAAGATACTGAGAAAATGATATTTGACAGTTAAACACAGGTTGAATATATGGCACATATTTCTGTTGCCTCTAGAAACTCTGCTAAAATGAGAATGAAACTTTTAAAATGATAAACACAGTAAAGGGAGAACATGAACAGTATTCTGCAAAGCATATCCTAAGAGCTGTGTACGCTTCCAGAAACCACTCTTCAGAGAAGAATTCCAACCAAACGAGCGACTAATTAATTATAAATGTAAGGTAATGGTGAAGAGTGCTTACTAAATCAAACTTCCAAAGAATAATAAGTATAAACTCTGGGGAAAATGTAAAAAAAAATAATCTGAACGTACTGGAGAAAGACCAAACACAGGCAAAAAGTAGAGCAGGGGCAGAGTTTACATTTGAGAAGGGAATGGCACTGAGTAAGTATAAACGTATGCACCTAATAATAGACCATCAAAATATATGAAGCAAAAACTGAAAGGGAAAAAATTGAATGGAAAAATAGGCAATTCTACAATCACAGTTGGAGACGTCAATGATCCACTCTCCATAATGAATAGGACAGCCAGGTGGAAGATAAATAAAAGGAATCCATATTATAAGGGAAGAAATAAAATTATCTCCATTTGTAGATTATATGATATACATGTAGAAAATCCTAAAAATTCTATCCCAAAAAAACCTGTTTAGAGCTAATAAATGAATTCAGCAAAGTAGCAGGATATGAAGTCAGCACACAAAAATTAGTTGCATTTATACATACTAATAATGAACTCTGAAAAAACAAAAACAATTCCATTTATAATAGCATCAAAAAAAAACTTAGAAACTAGCTTAACCAAGGAGGTAGAAAACTCGTACAACAAAAACTTTAAAACATTGTTGAAAGAAATTAGATATAAATAAATGGAAACACAGCCTATTTTTGTGGATTGAAGACCTAATATTGTTAAGATGTCAATACTACCAAAAGAGACCTACAGATTCAGTGCAATTCCTATCAAAATACCACTGACATGTTTTGTAGAAAAAAAAAAATCCATTAATAAATTCATATGGTATCTCAACGGACCCAAATAGCCAAAACAATCTTGGAAAAGAAAATGAAGCGGGGGACTCACATTTACCAATTTCAAAACATATAACAGAGCTACCATAATCAAAACAATATGTTTCTGGGTAAAGATATACAGACAAAATAATAGAGAGCCTATGCATAAACCTCACATATGACTTTAGACAGGGGTTTTGATGGAGGAAAAGAGTCTTTTCAACAATGACACTGGAAAAATTGGTATCTACTGCAAAAGAACGAAGTTGGACCTTAATGTACAAAAATTAATTCAAAATGAATCAAATATCTAAGCATCAGACTTTAAAGTATAAAATTTTTAGAAGAAAACATAGGGCAAAATCTTTATGACATTGGATTTGGCAATGATTTGTGGGATATGACACCAAAGGTATGGGCACCAAAATAAAAGAGACAAATTGGACTTAATGAAAATTTTAAAAATGTGTGCATCAAAAGATAATATCACGGAGTTAAAAGGCAACCCACAGAATGGGAGAAAATATTTTCAAAGCATTTTGAAATAATCTGTCTGATAAGAGATTAATAACCAGATTTATAGAGAACTCATAACTCCACAACAACAAAACAAACAACCTAATTCAAAAATGAGCAAAGGACTTGAATAGACATTTCTCTAAAGCAGAAAGACAAATGACCAATAAGCACATGAAAAGATGCTCAACATCACTAATCATTATGGAAATCCAAATCAAAACTGCAATACCACCTCATACTTATTAGTATAGCTACTATAAAAAAGAGAGAGAAGACAGCAAGTGTTGGTTGGCAAGGATGTGGAGAAATTGAAACCCCTGGATGTTGTTGGTGGAAATAGAAAATGGTGCAGCTGTTGTGGCAAACATTTTGGTTCTTCAAAAAGTTAGACAGAATTACCAGGTGCCCCTGCAATTCCACTCTTAGGTATATACACAAAAGAATTGAAAATAGAGCCAATATTCATTGCAGCATTATTCACAATAGACAAAAGGTGAAATAACCCAAACATCCATCCGGAGATGAAACGATAAACAAATTGTGGTATATACACACAATGGAGTGTAATTTAGCCATGAAAAGGAATGAAATTCTGAGCATGCTACGACATGGAAGAACCTTGCTAGGTGAAATGAATCAGACACAAGAGGACAAAGGCTGAATGGTTCTACTTTTACGAAATATCTAAAATAAGTAAATTCAGAAACAGATTCGAAATTATCAGGGGCTGGGAAAGGGAGAAGAAGAGTTCTTGCTCAACAGACAGGGTTTCTGTTCGGGGTAATGAAAAAGTTTTGAAAATAGTGGTGGTGAATGCAGAACATTGTGAATGTAATTAATGCCACTGAATTGCACAATAAAAAATGGCTAAATGGTAAATTTTATGTTAGGTATATTTTACCACAATAAAACTTCTGAAAAAAAAAAAGAAAAAAAAGGGTGAAATTATGGCCTCTATGCTGCTATTTATTATCCCAAGCCTACTGCCTTTCTCCAGATTACCATTAAATATTTGCTTAGAACTGTAGTTTATAAGATTTAAATGAGACTTGATTGTAAAATATTCCAGCAATACTGTAGTGTTATAGAAACTCTGGCATATAAGGCAGTGTTTCCTATAATATAGTCTAAAGATCACTTGTATCAGATTTATCAAGACCCCTGGATGCTTGAAAAAATGCAGACTCCTGGCTCCAACCAAGACCTACCAAACTGGAAATTTTTAGAGTGAAGCCTATGAATTTGCATTTTAAACATGCTCCCAAAGAGAAATTATACTTAGCTTTTAGGCAATAGTGCTTAGATGCAGTTGGTTAGGTTCTCTAAATTTTTGTGAGAAGGGCCTGCTCCTGATGCTCCTGGAAATTTGGGAAAATGGAACACTTGAGACGGTTGGGTTGAATTAACCCAACTCTGGATTAGCTGAATGAGTAAATAAGACCCCTCTATCCAGATGGAACAGAATAAGATAGAAAAAGGAGAAGGAAAGTATTTTCAACATATTTAAGGATTTTAACTTAGGGGTTGAATAAGGGAAGGGTGGTTGCTGCTCTGTTTTCAGGATGAAAAAATTGGCATGCTATATTTACTACATCATGCTTATTGTGCATGCACCCCTGTCTGATGAGTTTGGTTTCAGCATCATACAGTATAATTTTATTTACTTTATTTATTTTTTTAATACCTACAGCATATGGTATTCCTAAGTGGTCTCCCATCCAAGTACTAACCAGGCATGACCCTGCTTAGCTTCCAAGATTAGATGAGATTCGGCATGTTAGAGTGGCATGACCATAGACCATACAGAATAATTTTAAATGAGATAAATGGAAATTCCTTCTCAAGTAGTGGATAGCCATGGTTTCCAAACTTTAATGTGCATAAGAATTGCTTCAACCTCAAAAATTCTGATTCAGATTTGGAGCAGGACCCAGAAATCTTCATTTTAAATAAACACTTTAGGATATTCTTAGGTAGGTGGTCCACAGAACACACTTGGAAAAACACTTGGGTTGCACTTGATAGAATTTCCTGACCTCGCTTTCTGGCTCCCTGGGGAAAACCTCAAAGGAACACTTGTAAAAGGGCTGAACTACCCATTTCATAAGTCCCAAGTGGAGAACTAGCAAGGACTGAAGAAATCAGCTGCATGAAGGTGCAGACAGGACACTTCTAACATGCAGCTTAGCTCCCTGGAGAGGGAAAGCAACAGCCTGGTTTCCCTAACTCTAACAATATAACACCCACCCACCTTCCCGCGCCCCACACAATCGGCCAGTCAGTCGGTATGCACAATCTAACCAGTAGGGGAACCCAAGGATTTCCACACACAAACTCCATTCCAGAAGAGGAAGAAATCTGATACATACAGGTCAAGAGCACTTTGGGGCTTTATTTTGCAAAGGGTTGAGCAAAGAATAGAAGGAACTAAAGAATTTGCTTACACGTGGACTGTCCTTTCCTTCTGGCTCCTATTTAGGTCTTTGCATCTTAAAAAGTGGTTCTCTGAGGAGCCTTGGGCTAGGTTTGCCAGGGTTGTTAAAGAAAAAAATCATTCTAACAATACTGGGTTGTATATTTCAAGTTGCTAAGAGAGTGAATCTTAAAAGTTCTCAGCACACCAAAAAAAAAAAATTAAAAATACTGTGTGGGCTGATGGATGTGTTAACCAACCTTTTCGTGGTAACCATTTCAGAACATGTACGTGTATCAAATCATCATCTTGTACACCTTAAATCTACCTAACGTTATGTGTCAATTATATCTCAATAAAACATTGGGAAGGAGGAGGAAAAATTATCCTGACGTTTGTTAAAATGGTAAGGAAGACCAGTTACAAAAGAGTCACGGGGATGTAAAGTACGGCATAAGAAATATAGTCAATAATATTGTAATAATTATAGTACCAGGTTGGGTACTAGGTTTATCAGCGGGATCACTCAGTAATTATATAAATGTCTAATCACTATGATGTATACTTGAAACTAATATAATATTAAATGTCAACTGTAATTGAAAAAATAAATTTAAAAAATTTTAAATGGTAATGAAGGCTTTATTCAAGACTGTTGCAACAGGAAGAGAGATCAGGCTCAATTCTGAATATAATACAGGCAAATGGGGATTTACAACCAAGGAGCAGAGTGGGGTTTGGAGATGAAAACTTACTAAGAGGAGACATTAAGGGTAGGAGAATTTGCTAAATCAACTTAGAATTCTTGCTGAGGGCAGTCCAAGGACTCAGATGTCAAACATAGGGGATGAGGAACTTGATCAGATATTGAGGGTGATCAGATATCCAGAGTGGGGGATTCTCTCTACCAAAATGTTAATGGGTTTCTCTAAGTAATCAAAATATTTTTTTTACTCCTATTTTATATATATATATATTTTTAAAATGCCTATTACCTGGGTAAATTTTTTAAAGTTTTAAAATAATCTCTGGTGATCAAATGCTTTTGAGTAATTATAAAATGAGGTTGCAATTATAAAATGGGCTTTAATATTTAGGCATCTATAGTACAGATAAATGAGCTCTGAGTTTCTACTAAGTGGCAGGTACTGTGTTGTGATCTGGAGATAGAGATGAACTAGACACACTCTCTGTCCTCCATGAGTCCAAAGGTCATATTTCTTGGTGAGGTTCCTGGCTCTCAGCCTTCCTGGCTCTGAAACCCCATTTGTCAGCCCATTTAAGATCATTTTTCACATTAACCAAATTCACAGAGGCTGATAAACTCGGACGATGTATTAATTTGCTCTGAGAATTATCACAGATACATAGGCCAGAATAGTACTTGAAGCATGACCAGCACATTTTTTTCCCTGTGGCCTGACGAGGACAGGGGACCAAATTATGACTAGAATGTTGCTTGGTGATCCTGGAATCATCAGGGGTAGGTACTAACTTTAAAGTTTAATGGGACCTGGCCAAATTAGTAGATAGTACCCATCTCTTCAATAAACATGGCTTTGCCAATAGAATCATAAATACCCCAAGTGTGAGACTTTCTCTTCCTAGGACAGTAGTATTTGGATGGGCACTGCCAAAATTTATCTCATAGATTCTCCTTTTACAAAAATCTCCCAAAGCTAACAAAACTCTATTTTCTTCAGATTACACCCTTAACAGCTATAGACACAATATGCTCAGATCTAGAGCCCATTCCATTTCTTTAAAGTAATTTTTGTCTATTTTTTCTTTGAAATTTGCATTCTGGTAGCTTGAAGATTTTCTCAAAGGGCATCCTATTTATGCACTCAGGTACAACAAACTTTTTAAATTAAATGTTTTTTTTTTTAATTAGAAAAAAAAATATTCCAAACCTTGGGGTGAGGGGAATAATGGAAGGGATTTTAGGGAGGTTAGGAACCATCTCCCAAGGCCTCCACAACTGCTTACTTGCTCCTCAATCAGAATCAACTGGGGCAAAATTCTTATGTTCAAATATGAAACTGAACTCCTAGCACACAAAGACCCCAGGAATAGATCTCTCTCCTAAGACGTCATAAAAGGGTTGTCCCTCGGTGTAGCTTCCTTGGTTGCCAATTTACCTAACCAAATTTTCTGTAATAGGAATAAAAGTTCACACAACATACTCAATATTCTAAATTTTGAGAACATGGTATACCTACTATGAATTATCCAAATGGGGAACAGTACATTCTTAGGGTGCTGGCAGCAAGGGCACACCTTGAGCACACATATCTGCATGTGGGCAAGCATGGATGCATGCACACACATGTGTGCACACACGATTTGGAAATACTTCAGTAGTTGAGAGTTTTTAAAAGGCATTGAAATAGTAATCATGTAAAATAACAAAACAAACATAGAACTTACTGGACTTCCTGATACTCATTTGAAGGTTTAGTCTTGTTTTGTTTTGTTTTTAAATTTCGCCATGGGTACTTTAGTATTTAGAGCCTCTAAACTCTTAATCCAAATTTGGTGATATTAATACTAATATAAATGTTTTTACAACTTTTAACATTAACAACCACCTGGGGTTCACATTCACCAGGCAATTATATTTATGTATTCTAAATTTCAACATGCCTCAGCCACTGGATACGTTCTTGACTCCTTCCAAGCCATGAAAAGTTTTTCACATCTCGCTTTCATCATACACCAAAATAGCTCTTAAAGTTAATTATACTTAGAGTTAGGGTTTTGTGCCAAACATCCAATGCCTAACCATTAATTATTATTTTCTAAGTATTAAGAGTGCAATATAAGATGTAAAGTACATGTCAAAACCTAGTTCCTGACCTAAAGCTTACCATATAAATTACAAAAACAAATCAATTCAGACTACACACTACATCAAATTAAAAGCAGGCTAAATCTGAAAGACACAAAGTTCAGGGACCTTTTTTAAATACCTAAGAACTTATACAATTCTAATTAGAATTTGTTGTCTTTAGGGAGAATTTTGTATTTTTATTTTAATATTCTAACAATGCCACTGCCTCTGTTCCAGAAAAGAACATTTAATTTAAGAAGAGAATGTTAGAGTTGTCATACAGTTTCAGTTACTCTCTCTTGTCCCAAATGAAAAAAAAAATCAAACAGCAACATAAAACCCTTTGATAATAGACTATTCTGGGCATCTGAGTGGTCTAAAATATATCAAGCCATTGTAACAAGAGTCTCAAAGATAGTAGCAAACTAGGGGTGGCTCCAAAGTGTAGTGGTTAGCATGTCTGTTTTACACGCCAAAGGTCCTGGGTTCGTGCTCCAGGTGGCGCTGTGGACCATATCCCAGGTGCGCCAAGTGTGTGGGGAGGAGATGCTCCCGCCTTCAGAAATCCAGTTTTTAAAGGGAAATGGTAACATCCATAGGTCAGGAGTGGAAGTTGAGGGGGAGGGGAGGAATTAAAGAGGGGAGGAAAAAAGATAGTAGCAAACTGCAAAAGACATTTTTTCTTTTCTTTCATTAAAGAATTGTGGTGTCTGTCCAGTTTGTGTTGCTCCTCCATTCCAACTGGGCTCCAGACACTACAACTCCAAAGTCACGAGAGTGTATTGAGTCAGATAACTTAATTATAAAGCTTGATTCTACCCCCTTGATCACAGTTGATTGGACCAGGAGTGAGCACCAGGAGTGATCGGTTCACCAAGCTGAACCGATCAGAATCTCATCCCAAGAAATTTGGAATTAGAACTGAGGGATTCAACCTTTCTTTAGATGGCTAGACATAGAATATGGAGATGGGAATGAGGTGAGGGCATCTTCCGTTGAAGACGGGAACTAGAGAAGAATGGAAACAGTTTACAGAGAGAAAATGAAGCATAAATGCAAAGAGGAGATAGAAAGGGTGTCTGGACAACGTTCAGTCCCTGATTTCTATTTGCTGGCTTCATTCCTGCCCTTGGCCACACTGACATCCTCCTTTACACTTATACATGGAGAGAACAAACTTTTTTTGCTTAAGCCCCTTGAATTGATTCCTGTTATTTCTAATCAAACGTCTTAATTTATCCTGGTCACTCTGACATGGAATTAAGAGTTTTATATTTCCCTGTACTTGCAAAGCACTTGCCTAAATTATTGAAATATGTGGCTAATTCCTTTTGAAACACATAGAAAAAAATCTCACTATGGTGAACCTTTGGGTAAGGAAGCTTTGTTCAGTAGACTTCATTGAAGGAGCTAGTCTCTGCAAGAATTTGCTAAAATCCCTGCCCAGCATAATTTGATTTTCAATTTATCAAAAGCCTAAGAAAATATTAAACTTAAAATTGTAAAACTAAAGATTCTTGTTATGTTTTAGAGTTCTATGTCATAGAATATTATACAAGGAAAAAAAAAATGGGCCTATCTAGGACACCATCACCAGCTTGTGTTCAAACAGGTCACACAAAGTAGTAAAAGATAACTTCTACAAAGTAGGGCTATTAGTACATATAGCTTAGAAAATAAACTGGATGGAACTTGGAAAAGAACCACCTGACTATTCAGATCAGGTAGAAGAATTGTAGAAACCTCATCCAGGACTCCAGAGAACTATTAACAATAGATTACCTTAGTAAGATGTAGATGACATTATCTTCTGTCATATACTTTTTTTTAGCATCCACTGACATTCATTGAACATCTAACATGAGCAGGTACCACGTTATCTTGTTTACTGCTATATCCTCTTCACTTAGCATAGTTATGGGATTTTAAAAGGTACACAATAAAAATTTTAGATGAGCAAATGAATACCAAAAAATGAATAAGAATCAATCCATGTTATCTGGTCAGTAGAAAAAATCTGTCGAATGAGACAATGACTAAATGAAAATTTTAGACAACTCACGTTTGCTTATAGCATATAAAGAATTCCCTTGAATTGGTAAAATAGTAATATTTTACCATAATATATAAATGAACAGAGAGTACAAATAGTTCAAAGAAAAATTTAATTTTAGTAATAAAAAGCAATGAAAATTATCATTAGTAATGATCTAAGAAAAACAAGTTGAAAATTATCCTTCTCAGTAATTAAAATTTTTAATGTAGTGAAATATAGTTTTGAGGGGGGTATAGTGAAACTGGTATGCTCCTACATTGCAATGGCAGACTTAATATATTTAATAGACACTTTCAGTAATTATTTTTATGCACTAATTAATATTTCCGAGAATTAATCCTAAGAATGGACACCAAAAGAAGGAAATGTTTAGGGTGAAATATTTTTAATATACGCTTAGGTGTTACTTTTGAATGATAAACTTGCAACTTATTTGATTTTGTTAATGTCACCGAATAATTTTTCATTAAAAATTTAAAAATTCACATGTTAAAAAAAATAAATAATTACTCCTCCCACAATAAGTAAATTCCAAGGAGACTATTTTGAAATGTAGTAAAAATTCTGTTGCTTCAAAATTGACTGTCTACAACATTGAGCAAAAAACAGGCAGACACAGATGGGTACATGCCATATATTTTACTTATCTAAAATGTAGGAGCTGGGAAATTTATGATATGTGTACTTTACCACCTACAAATTATACCTCAATAATGAAGAGAATGGTCTCTAATCAGATAAGATCATTTCACAGAATTGAAAATCAGATACGGACATTAAGAAGATTTTATTTTCCTTAAATTGCCTATTTGAAATGTAATGAGGCTTTTCTAAGTATTTTGAGTAATGTGACCTTATCACGTTACCCCAGGTCAGTGTGGGTGGTCATGAATGGCAAGATGTTCATTCAATTAGTTATTATGGCTCATGTTGGCCAGACTGGGTATACATCTTTAAGGCCATTGCTGCCACTCCTCTTCAAATGATGAGGTGGATTCTCTTTTCTAAAGAGTTATGTTATTTACATAACAGACTCTTAAAGGAATCTGAGAAATAAGACCATGCAAGTCTCACCCTAGAATCAGTGGGCAGCACAGAGACTAGGTGGGTGTGCACTGACAGCAGAGGGAGGAGCCACAGGCTCCAGGAAATTACACAGTGTGTTTGACTGTCAAGTGGAACCTGGCCTACTAGTTTGCATCTTCATATTTTGGGTAACTGTCTTCCAAGTTAAATAATTTTGGAAGTTATTACTCATGCCTATTTAATACAAAAGCAGAGAAATTATTGACACTGTAATATAGTGAGAGAAAGTAATTGCAGAGCAGAAAGAGTATGAACTTTATTGTCATAGAAATCAGGAGTCAAATTCTAGCTCTTCAATTTCCTAAATATGGGACTGTGGAAAAATGATCCAGTTTCTCTAAACTTCAGTTTCTCCACCCATAAAATGAGGTTTATAATATCTTCCACACACTATTATTCTTAAGGGTTAGAGATAATTCATATATGAGTGCCTGGCATACTCAGCAAACAATGCTGGTGCTGATGGTTAAATGTTAGAACTGGATACTAGTCATTCTTAGCACTTACAGCTGAATGGCTTTATTCAAGTGCTGTAGTTTTTCTGACATTCAAGTTTTCCATTTACAAAAAAAAAAAAAATCCAAAAATATCTACCTTTTGAGGAATGGCTTCTGAGGTTAATTTGTAAGCAGTTTATTTTTGTTCTTTCTTGCCCCCCTATGTAGTTCTACTGAATTAACTACTTTTAAACTATAGGCACCAGAAAAAGGGAAAAGTCCTATTTATTGGATACATGTAACACAGAAGGAAAAAAAAAGAAAAACAGAAATGGCTAATAGCACCAGCACCCAATCCTAATCTCCATCCTAGTCCCAAGGCGGAAAATTCCCCTGCTCTGTTCATTCCTCCCCAGGGGAAATGAGGATAACAATCAACTTGAGGTTGCTGACCCCATTTGGGGCAGCGATTTCATTGCTCCAATTTTCAGATGTTCATCTGGTTTTTGGGAAGTCAAGACAGGACAAGTTTTAAGGATATAATCTAAACGAGAAAAATGCAGCTTGCCATTTGCCTGGGTCTTCCTTCCTCTGGTGCTCTGGCACCGGAGCAAAGATAGCTCATCTCATCTCGCTCCCAAGAGTGAGGATGGAAACTAGGGGAGGAGCAGTTATCTTTCTTATATTTCATTGGCCCAAGATATCTTATTAGGGAGGAGAAGAGAATGGCAGTATTGGGAGTAGATATGTTTGTCTGGCCAGACTGGGTCAAACAGCACAAAATGATCGGATTCTTTGTATACTTTAAACTAAAACACTGTTCCTATCTGAACCCAGGATAGTATGGTTTGTGTTTCTATATTTAAAAGAGGAAAAGAAAATAAAAAACTCAGCATGGGAAAATTCCCAACACAAGGCCAACACTTGATTTTACTTCTTTTTCTTCATATCAACCAAAGTTTGGTTGACCTTACCCCCTACTTCCTGGGATTGTTGTGAGAATTAAATGAAATAACAAAATCACTCTTCAAGCACAAAATCCCACATAAATATTTGTTAGGTTATTACAAACAAGGAACTGGTAGGTTTGTGCTGAAGACAGCAACAATGAACTAAACAGACAGCTGAGCAAATCTGCCAGACAGGAAGCAGTCTGACTCTTGAATACAGGCTGGATTCCCTTTCACTGAGCTACACCTGCCAGACTGGAAGCCCCTGGTGCTTCAGTCATGAATGAGCACGTCCTGTCCAAGGCCTCCAGGGCCTCACCCTAGTCTGGCCTTTGGCTCCACCCTGCAGTGCTGGCCCAGGGCCAAGTCTGGGCTAACTTCCCCTTCTAGCTTGTCTGGTACTACCTTTCTTGTTACTATCAGGCCTTAAGCCAGAGTCTCAAGTTTTATATGACACGAGTGGCTCAATAATGAGAACACTCTTCCTCCACGCTAGGGAATTTCCCTCCCCTCCTCTTTCCTCTAAGTCATTCTTGTTTCCATTTTTTCTTGTTTCTCAACTGCTCAAGGTCTCCGAAATACAGTGTGGAAGGTCAAGAAACTGAGAAAAGAGCAAAAGAACAAATTTGTCCCATTGGCCATTTCTCTGAATTGAGTCTCACCTGCTCCTCACTAGAGCTAATTCTTTGCTAACTCCTTGTTTCCAGTAGCTGGAACATAATAAGTTCTTAATAATTACTTCTTGAATGAAAACAAGCATCGAATAATAAATCAGCAAATACATGTCAAATGAAGCTCTAAGCCTTTTTTGGACCCTGATTCTTCCCCATCCCTGGCCTGCTTTTCATCTGCTCTTACGGTCAAATAGGAGAGAAGCCTGGTTTCCCAGACTGACTTTGACTTTAGTTCTTAAAGGACCACTGACAGCACATCTGTTCTGTATGAGTCTTGAGAGTAAAAAGAAACTGAAAGGGGACAAACTTCAGTTTCCATCTAATTCTCAGAAGGCATGGAATTAACGTAACGGTATATACATGTGTGCATGTGCATGTGCCCATGTGTGTTTAGGAGCGGTATAGAGAGATTATGATGTTGTGTTATTTTCTACAAAATAAAAGAGACACCCTGATTGGAAAGCACTATTATGGACAATAGAGGCAGATTAACTCCTACAAAGGTTAGAGAGTAAACAGGGCACAGCTTTAGATTCCCACCAGGCACAACTCCTATCTCCAGACACACTGAAGATCAGGGGGTAGAGCCAGGTTTTTCTGGTGTTCATTGGTGGAACACTAATACACCAGTAAAACACATTTAATATAAACTCCAGATGGTATTAAGTATATGTAGTTCAATAGACATGAAAAGATGCTCAACATCACTACTCATCAAGGAAATGCAAATTAAAATCACAATGAGCTATATCACCTCACACCTCTCAAAATGGCTATTATCAAGTAAATCGACAAATGAGTGTTGGAAAAAAGGAACCCCTTGCGCACTGTTGGTGGGATTGTACATTGGTGTAGCCCATGTGGAAAACAGTATAGAGTTTCCTCAAAAAATTAAAATTAGAACTATATGACCCAGTAATTCCACTTTTGGGTGTTTATCTGAAAAAAATCCAAAACACTAATTCAAAAAAATATATGTACCCTATGTTCATCGCAGCATTATCTACAATAGCAAGGATATTGAAACAACCTATGTGTCCATCAACAGATGAATGGATAAAGAAGTTGCAGCATTTGTGTGTGTGTGTGTGTGTGTGTGTGTATATATACGTATATGTGTGTGTATATGTGTGTGTGTGTGTGTGTGTATAACAAAATATTACTAAACCATAAAAAAGAATGAAACCTTACCATTTGTGACTACATGGATGACCCAGAGGGTAGGTATTATGCTAAGTGCAATGACAGAGAAAGACAAATACCATATGATTTCACTTATATGTGGTATAAAAACCAAAATAAAAAAACCAACAAAACATAAGCAAACTCACAGATACAGAGAATAAATTGATGGTTGCCAGATGGGAAGGGGGTTGGGTGGATGGCTGAGAAAGGTGAAAGGGATTAAGAAATAAATACAAACTGACAGTTATAAAAATAGTACAGCATAGGGAATATTGTCAATAATCTTGTAATAACTATAAATGGTGTCAGAGGGGGCAAGACTTACCAGCATGATCACTTTGTAAGGTATATAAATGCCTAATCACTATGTTGTACACCTGAAATTAATATAATATTGTATGTCAACTATAATTTAAAAATAAATTTTAACAATGAAAAACAAATTTAAAAAGTTTATAAGCTAAAAAAAAATACATGTATTTGGAATGCCAGAAGACAATGAGAGAATGAGGTAGAAAAAAGTATTTAAAAAATAATGGCTAAGATTTATCTTAATTTAATGAACAACAGAAACTTGCAGATACAAGATTGTGAATGAAACCAAGCAGAATAAACACAACGAAAGTCCATGTTGATGCACATCATAGTTAAATTGTTGAAAGCCAAAGATAAAGAGCAAATCTTGAAAGCAGGAAGAGAAACAACATGTGGTATAATGAAACCCTGGAATATAGTTGTGTTTGAGCTTGGGTTACTGTTGTATATAGGACACCAATACATAGAGGAGAAAATTATCTGATCAACAACCAAGTTTCAACAGAGATCATGGAGGTCAGAAGAAAAAATTTTTAAAACTTTAAAATGCTGGAAAAAAAATTCAATCCAGAAATCTATATCAGGAAATATATCATTAAGGTAAGAAAGCAAAATAACAACATTTTCAGGTAAAATAAAACTAAGAATATTTGTAGCCAATAGACCTGTAGTACAAGAAACACTAAAGGAAGTTCTTGAGGTTGAAGGAAACCTCAGATGGAAACCTGGATCATCAGGAAGGAATGAAGCACACCAGAAATGACAAACATCTGTGCAAATCAAAAGACTATTTTTGTTGCCCTATTCTTCTTAATATATTTAGAAATTATTTATTTATAGCATCGTCTTGGCAGATTTACTACTAGTAGAGGTATGACATATGAGCTCCAAGATCTCATAGCCTTCCTACTCTATAAGCCAATGTATTTATCTTATGGGATGCTTAGAGTCTGGAATTGCTTCTGTTCTCTGTTTTATCCTCTTCTGATCACTGTGGGTTTGTTTTGAGTAGGAATGCGGTAAATAGAATCTTTGAAAACAGGGAGATTGATAGAACATAGGATATATATAGTTGGTGGGGGTAGTGGGGATGACCAATGCAGGGAAGGAAAGCAGATTAAATGTTTCCATGATAAACATAGGCTACCAGGAACAGGCCTCTGAATCTATCCTAAATTGTGGCAGCACTAGGGGAAAAGAAATGTTAACATACCTATTTCCCTCCCTGACCTCTCAACCTTCTTACCCTACAATAATTCCTAATCTTCTTTAGACTTAACAGGTATTTCTACATGCATTAAGTAGGACTTAGTTCCCCCAGGTATCCGATCTCCAGTTGGTGCTGGAGGTGAACAAGAGGTAGTGGGATTTGGGAAATACTAAGGAGAGAATTTACAGATGCAGTTCCAAGGCGTGCCCGAAGAGAAAAGGAAGTCAGAGAACTGGGATGGTAGATGTATCACATATGTGAATCACAAATATTGAAAGAGTGGGACGGGATGGACAAACTGGTTTCAAAGTTCTGAATGAAACCCTGGAATATAGTTGTGTTTGAGCTTGGGTTACTGTTGTATATAGGACACCAATTTCCATAAGAGGTTGTTAGCTCTTGAGTTTTAGGGTGAGTCTTCTAAAAGTCTTTAAATTTCTTTGTAAATATTCCTTCCCACAAACTTAGTTTTTGCCCTGCCAAGGATTTGGCACTTCTTTCAGAAAGAAAGAGGACTCAAGGTGAATTGCACCAGGTCCAGAGCCAGAAACACAAATGACACCGAATAAATAATGGGAGGGAAACAGAGACTGGAGATCTGCCTATCAGGAATAAAAAAATAGGTTTCACCTTATAGGCCAAGTCTTTGGAGCCCTAGGTTGAGAAATATTCAGAAACTTAAACTCTTGAGTATGGGCTCAAAAGAGGAAGTACCAAGTATTGATGATGTCTGCTGGGGAATGAGACCATGTGCTCAAGAGTGCTATCCCTAGCTTGGGTGGCTTGTTTGCAGACTGACTGGTCCCCAGTAGATAAGGAACTTCCTAGACTAATACAAAGGAGTCAGGCCTCTCTGTGTCACTGAAGCTCAGGACCTGTCTGTCAGGTCTTGGTCAAGTCCTAATCGAAGAGTTAGGACAAACACTGAATGTGAGAGCGGGAAAAGCCTGTTTATCATCCTCGATGTTTGCTAAGGTCCACGAGTTGATAGGCCAATTCAGATAGGCTTGAGCTTTGGAGCCATCCCTCTCAAGCCAGCCTTGCTACCTTCATCTACCGCAGCAGGTATGGAATGAAAGGAAGCCATGGGATCATTTGATCTGCACAGATTTCTTCTTCTTTACCAACGGAAGTCATGGGGATAGGAGTTTTGAACAAGAGACCAGCCCCCACTCTGCCTCTCAAAGCCAACAGAAATCTTGAGTCTTGGACCCCCATTTTGTTATGCCCAGAGGAACCACTGCCTCTTCTAACTCCAAGTAACGAAAGCCTTTCTCTTGAATGAGTGCCGGGTCAAGGACAAGCCTTCGGTATATGGGGGTAATATGAGTTGAAGTTTGGTCTTTTATGAGACTAGGAGACCAAAAGGGGAGAAGAAAAGAGATACTGAGTTGGAGCTTCCCCTTGTCAGGAGACTACGGGATGGGGAAGGATGTTCAGCTACTGCAAACCCGCAGGTAGTGAAGTCCAGGGAGACATGATGTCTTCTCACCGCTCTGTGAGACTATATGGGGGAGCTGCTCTCGTGCGTGCGTGGAGGTGGGGAGGCCCCTACCAGGTTAACCTTTTCAAAAGTGTGTTATGGAGGAGGGCGAGGAATGCCATGGATGACTCCCGCGCACGGTTAGTCTTTCTGGGGTACTTGAGGAGGGAGGGTCTGGAGGCCTGTGACAGACCCGTGAGCCAGGGGGGTAACGACCTCCCTCTCCCGCCCCACGCCCCCTCCCCAGGGACCGTGCTCCCAGATCCGAGGAGGGTGAGCGAGAAGGCGCCCGAGAGAGCCCCGCGGGGAGCGCACTGGGGATGCGCCAGAAGCTTGGCCCTTTGCAAAACCGCGGGGTCCGCTGTGGCAGGAAACGCGCCACCCAACCTCAACATGCCACCTCGGGGAGGAGGAGCCCGCGGGTCGTCGCGGCCCCATCACCAGCGGCGGGTCCGGGGCTTCGAGGCCTCCCTGAGGGGAGAGCGGAGGAGCGGGACCAAGCCCGGGGGGCCCCAGGCCCACGGTGCTCTGAGGGCGAGGCGCCGCGCCCCGGCCACTTTCGGGTTCGCGAGGGTGGGGGAGTCGGTGCCCGGCAGCGGGCGGGCGGGCCGTCAGCTGCCCGGCCCGTCGCCTACCTCCCCGCCCCCCGGCTTCCTGCGGAGGCTGCGGCGGCCATGTTGTTGTGGGGCTGAGGCGGCGCCGCGGAGCCGGAGCGGCCGTGACAGGCTGCGCAACAGGTTCACTGGCGGCGGCCTGGCGACGAACCCGGCGGCGGCCGAGCAGGGTCTCCCGGCGTCCGCCCGTGCCCGCGCTGCTGGTGCCGAGGGCCGCGTGGTCGCGCGGTGACGTGCGGGAGGCGCGGCGGAGGCGCCAGGTGGGTGCAGCCGCCCGCCCGGGCTGCGGCGGGGCGCGGGGCAGGTGCGGGCGCCGTGGCGCCCGCCGCGGGGAAGCGCCGCGGGCCGGGGTGGGGGCGGCTGCGCGCCGCGGCCAGCACGCACGGGTCCCGGGGAGCCCGGGCGGCCCCCGCGCTAGGCCCCTGGCGGGCTTGGCAGCGCCCGGCGGAAACCTCCGGCCGCGGGCTCCCGCCCCGCCGCGGGGCCAGGGGGACGCCGGGCGGCGCGGGCGGGGCTGCCGCCTCTCCGCGCGGGCCGGGCCGGGCCGCGGCCTCTCCGGGCAGGTGCGGACGCCGCGGAGGGCGGCGGGGCCCTCGCCTTCGGGGCGCGGGCGTGAGAGAGCCCCGAGGGGCACGCGCTCGCTTCCTCGGGGATTCGGTTCAGGTTCGCGGGGTCGCTTGCCCCGGGGTGAGGAATGTGAGGTGAGCCGCATCCCGGTGCGTCAGAGTCGCCAGAGTCGCGGGGCGGATGCTCGGCGCCCACCGCTCGCTTTACGCCAAAGTTGGGAAATGTTATAATTTGACTTGAGCGTGTTTGACTTCCAGGGTACACAGGAAGCACGGGGAGGTGCAGGCTCTTAGGTCAGAGTAAAGTTTATTGCTTGTTATTAGAAAAGAAAGAAAAAAGCCCACATGTGAGTGATGAATAGGTAAACCGAGACTGAAACTACAGATGGCTTTGCAGTCAGTAAAAAAAAAAAAAAAAAAAAAGCTCTATTTGGATTTATTACTCCCGTGCTTTATCATTAAATGATTGCCAGTGGCTACTGTGCTTTACTTGAGCCTTATAGCAATTACGAATTAAGAATATTTTTGGTAGAGGCAACCACTTTATAAGAATTAAGGTTAACACAGAAAATGCTCTAGACCGTGTTCGGTCGTGCTTGCTTGCTTACCGAGAAATAGGCGCGGTGTGTTCGTGTTGAAATTCTGTGGTGTTTTAGTCAGCCTCATTTAGGTGGTGTGGACTCTGTAGGTTAAGCTTCTTAAGCCACTCAAGAAAATTACTTGCCTCTCTTCCTTTGCTTGTTTCCTGTAGTGTTAATCAGCGATAAAACCTAAATGCGATTTAGAACCATCACGTAAAACCTTGACATAAATTAATAACGATGTCCCTCAGATTTTAAAGATAGTAGCAGCTCTGATGTGCACACCTTTGGGTTTCTTTGGCTGTGCTTTCAATTCCTTCGTAATTTCTCCTTTTTTCCAGCTTTATAGAGATACGATTGACATATATCCCTTGTAATTCCAAAAGTATGTAAGGTGGAAGTTATTTTTAAAAGCTTAATTTAAGAACGAGCAGAATTTCGTGTTTTGGAAGGACATGGGAAAATGTGCAGTGCTGCTGTTTTAAGGTGATTTTAAAGAGCAGCTGAGAAGCTTGCATTTTTTTACCCTTTATTGCATATAATTGTTTCCTTTGCTCACTTTTATAATAAAAGGTAAATTTGTCTGAGAAAATTTGACCTGTACTTAATAATTGAGCAGGGAGGTACTGTTGTTCAGCATATGTTGTTCAACATAGGTCAAGGCTAAAATCCTGATCTCCTGAATATGAGGACATGTGTTAGGCATGTTCTTGGATTGGAATTACAGTTTAAACATTTTTGCATTTTCATAAAAATAGAATAGTAGAAGGAACCTCATATACCCATCACCTAAACTCAGCAGCTTTTTTAATGTATCTTTTCCTTCTTATCTTTGTTTGGTGATTTCACCTTATATACTTAATATGCCACTCTTTTAAAAAGAAAATTTCTTACACAACCTTAGGATTTATACTTTTAATGTAACTTTAATATAGAGATTAAAGAAAAATTTACAATTTCCATCTTTCTAGTAATACAAGAATGTTTATTGGCTGTCTCTTTTAATGATCTTCAGTATTAAAATACATTTACCATACTTGTCATTTATTGAGCACTTACTAGATGCTAGGCCCTATGCTCTTTTATATAATCAGTTAAAGCTCACAAGGACCTTAAGAGTAGTTCTTTCCCTCTCATCAGATAATTACGTAAAATGTTTACCTGGAGGTTAAGTGCTCTAGGCAGGTCTCTGAGCCCTGTAAGTACAAGAGCCAGGTTTCAAACCAAGATCCTTCTAACCTGTGCAGTTATCTGGTTCATTCATCTTGGTTGGGGGGGGGGGACGGGGGAAGGTTATTTGGGCATTCAATAAATATTTGTTGAGGAAATGAATAAAAAGTACATATTAGTCTATTGATAAGTAGCTAGAATTTTCATATGCTATATTGTAAAGCATTTATATTAACAAATTTTAGAAGTTATTCGGAATGAACTAATTATATTACTAAAAATGTGATATTTATTGCCACCTAACAGTGCATTTACTTTTTTTTTTTTTTTTTTGGTATTTTGACCTTATTTATGGAAAAAATTGTGTAATAACTTTTTGAAGAAAGGCTAAAAAACAGGCAGACTTTTTTGGTGTGCTAATTTGTTAGAGGCAGGATTCCAAGTGTGAGGTAGAAAAATATTTAGAATTCTGTAAAGTAATAGATCTAGAGATGAAGATACATCAGAAACACTTTGTACCGTCCTGTAACTATAAAGGACAGAGCCAAATGTTAGAGTCCTGTTAGGTAGAATGTACCTTTAGGTATTCTTGAGAAGGAGGAACTGAACTGGTCTAAAGGATCTGAAGGCAGAGAGGAAGTGGGGGAGGAGGGGAGGAAACAGCAAAAATAGGACAGTGAATACATCAAGAAATAATGTATCTTTACAACTCTGAGAGGGCAGCATATTTCATTTGCAAATGTATAGTATTATTTTGAGAGATTCACTCAAAAAATAATTTCACAGCTATTATCAGGACATTGAATGATTTATTGTGAAGCAATTCAGCAGTGGTTATGGAAGACATTTAGGGATGTATTACCAGATGGTAGACATTTAGCTTGTTTCATTTAAGCAACTGTTTTAAGTTTTCTAGATCATTTCTTCACTAATACAGATTCATGTTAGAAAAGTATATGAGGTTTAATAAAAATTTATTTTCATCATTATTATAGTAGATAAGGGTATACAGGCTTTCAAGTTAAACCTCCTACCCCCAGCTCCAACACTAAATGGTTGTATAACCTTGAGCAACTTATTTTAATTCTATAAGCTTCTGTTTCATCTATAAAATGGGAATTAAGTAAGGTCAAGTTAATGAATTTTCACAACTTATGTAATATTTGTTGACTACTTTTTAATGAATATGAAATACTTTTGGTGAATATAAGTGAGAACTTCAAAATTAATGAAATTTATGAAGAAAGAAAAAAAATGAATGAAATTTGCTGAGAACAATGCAGACTGGGAATGCGTGTGTAGCATTCATTCTCTAACTTTGTGGTAAGTCCTGAAAACTGGAATGGTAGAAGAGAAGCCATGGTTAAGACATGAGATTTAATTAAATTCCATTTACCTTCTCATTAGAAGCATTTAGGCTTTCCCTCTGCTAAACTGCCAGTGAAGTGCTTATAAAGTGATTTGTCTTGCTGCAGACATCTACATTGAAAGGCTTTCCCTGCCTACCTCTCCTTCCTTCTGCTGTCTGGTCCTCATTCCGTGATTATGACTCGGAGTTTTGCCTCCTTCTAGCATCCTAACTCCTACATCCAGAATCTGGAGTTCCACTGGGTCCCAGAGAGCTGAGTCACTTGGATGATTGAGATAGAAAGAGCCATTTAGATTAGATGCAGATAACCCTATTTTTTTTGGAACACACTCTCCGGTCCCTGAGTTTTAGTCTATCGCATGGTAGCAATCCCTTTTTTAAAAAGTACATGCTGCAGGTCCCTCTTAAATTCATCTTTGCTACTGCTTTCCTCATTAGGTTGACTTTACCTCATCTTTGTCTTTCTAGGAGCTTCAAAGAAAAAAAAAATAAAAGTCTTTATTCCCTCTTTTTTTCCTATCTTGGTTTAACTTTTTTTTATCCTCAAACACTATCTTTCCTCTTTAAAAAGTTTTAAATCTAGTGAAGATACTCATAATTCAAGGTATTGAATTCATTCTTTTAACAGATATTGAGTGCCTACGTTGCAGGAACTGGTCCAATCACTGAGTGTATAAGCATTGAACAAAATACACAAAACCTTCCTCTGCCTTTGTGCTGCTTACATTCAAGAAGGGGGAAGAGAGATTAAAAAAAAAATGCTTAGAGGTTAGAATTTGCAAAGTGCCATGGAGAAAAGTAAGACAGGAAATGGGGGTAGGGAATATGTAGCTAGGAATACTTGATGAAGTAAATTTGTCTTATTCAAAATTATTATTAAATAATTCAAGACTGAGGAAGGATTATTGTGTGCACTTTATGAGTAAACAATAGTATTTCAGGTCATTGTATTTAATGTAAGTGTTTATCATTTTAGTATTACTATTTGGTTTGCACCCAGAAGATCTCTGAATTTTTCTATTTTCCAGTAACTTAAGACAGAAAAAAACCCCCAAACTCAGGCACAACGTGAGTCTAGAGCAGAGATTTGTCAAATTGTCTATAATGGATACCTAAATTTGAATTTTCCTTAAAGTGCTGTATTGTTTTTGTTGCTAAATTCTGTAGGCTTTTTATTTATATCATTTTTATTGTGATGTGTAATATGTGCCCCTGGTGGAAAATTGGAAAGCTACAGGGAAAGTGAAAGAAGAAAATCATAGCCACTAGTAATCACATTACCCAGAATAATGTTCACTGTTAATATTTTGCTAGATCTCCTAGAAATGTTTCTTTGCAAAAATTGGAATTACATTGCATATGATGCTATGTAATCTGCTTTTTAGCTTACTAGTATTTATCAAAAAAAAGTTTCCATTTTATTACATACTTATCTACAATATAATTTTATTGGCTAAATTATATTGATAAAAATATTTTATTGCCATGCTACTACTGAATGTCAGTGTCTAATAGTTATTGAACATTTACTATATCAAGTTACTTTTGAGACACTCTACATATTTTTACTCATTTAGTCTTCAGCCTCAAGAGCTGTTCTGCTATTATTTGTTTTACAGTTGAGAAAATTGAGCAAGGATAGGTTTAGTAATTCCCCCAAGATCCCACAGCTAAAAAGCGGTAGACATAGGATATATGACCTTAGTTTAACTCTACATCTTGTTCTCATATCATTATCTCATATTTATTCTTGTAACCATCTGTGTTCACACCTATGATTATTTCCTTAGATTCCATTTCTAGTAATTGTAGTGATGTTGGATCAAAAGGTATGGCCACTTCCTAAGGGCCATGTAAACATCTGCCAAGTTGTTTTCTACAGACTTGTTGGTACAAGTTTGTAGTTCTCCTACCAAGCAAATCAGTCCTATTCCCCACATCCTCAGAAACAATGCTTTTCTTTTTTTTTAATCTGCTAATATGATAAAGACCACTTTGTTTTCATTTTTTTCTCTGAGTATTAGTAAGGTTATACTTCAAAATTTTTTTCTTTGAGAAATATTGTCTCTGCCCTTTTCTCACTTTATTAGCATGTTTATCTCTTTGTCATTTCCAAGAATTCCTAATATAAAAAGAGTAGTAATTCTTTGCCATGTAGGTGTAAATTTTTTTCGTCTGTTTCCTAGTTGTTTTTTATTTTTTATGGATTTTTATTAATGATAATAGCTAACATTTATATAGTACCTCCCATATATAGCACTATTCTGGTTCATTATTTTTATTAATTCGTTTAATTTTTACATCCCTGTGAGGTAGGCGCTATTATTAGTCCTACTTACAAAGTTCTCTGACATTGTCTTTTTAATTCTCACACAGCTTTTTCCTCTGGGTGTTTGCTCATTTCTGCTTCCAGTTCTTTAAATTCTCTTTTCTCTTCCTAGCTTACTGGGTTCTACCTGTTGTTTAGTTCTTCATCACCCAGTGTAGTAGTCATTTCCCCTGGGATTGCTCAACTAATAACTTTCCAGTTCCCTGAGACAAAGTTAGGTGCCCACCTTCTGTCCTTTCTTTATACCTATAGCTTTACAGAATTCTAAGTATGGTCCTACTCCTCTTCTGTATTCCCTTTTCTTATACTGGTATTATGCATCTAATGACTCAGTAAATACTTTTTGATTTAAATTAAAGATGTTCATGGTGACGCTGATATTATCAAGAAAGGAATTAACCTTCCAAGTATATAGTAAAACAGGGAAACTTACACTGTGAAAGTAACATTGGAACTTGGGCTTTGAAGGCTGATGGGGAAGGAGAGGATAAGGGAGGAGCACAGGGACTAAAATTGAGTGAAAACAGACATGGAAATTTCCCATTCTGGAAACAGCAAGTTATTTAGAGTGGTTTTGAGAATTATTAACTTTGCCTCTGGGGAAAGCCCGATGAAATAAATCTCTCTTTCACCTCAGTACCTTTTTTTCCAAGTATGGGGGAAGTTGGAGTGTCCTGATATGATCTTGATAAGATTCCGAAATGCCCAGGAAAGTTTTGGTGAGATGGTGGGGTATAGTCAGAGCCTTAGGGGAGAGAACAAACCCTGAAGCTTTTGTTTCCAGACTTCAGGTTCCATTTATAGCTCTCCCTGGCAATAACACATTTGATGAGACTTCAACTCTCTCCAGCCTTCATTACATTTAGGTTCTAGCTTTGATAAGAAACATTCGTGTCTTAATTTACTAGTTTAATTTTAAGGTCTACTGACTGTTGGTCTTGAGTGAGCACTTTATATATTAACAATATAATTTATTTAAAGTTATATTTATTTAAATATAATTTATTTAAAGTAAATATTTTTCCAAGTCTTTTCCTCTTTAAATTTAACTTTATTTCTCATGTATCTAATTTAATTTTTTATTAAAAGAATACATGCTGATTGAAGAAATTTTGTAAAGTAGAAAAAAAAGTAGGAGGAAAAAGTCATTCTAAGTTCAGCAGCCAATGACAACCACATTTTAGTGTCTTCTTCCCACCTATCTTTTCTTTTTGTTACTACATATATATTATTATACATCTTTTACAATACAGCATTTTAGCTAGGAACATGGCTTTTGGGTGTCTCATTGGGATTTTAGTTCCAGCTTAGCCTTTTATAAGCTTTGTGAGTGTAACAATTATACTAAGCCTCAGTATTCTTTAAAAAGTAGAGATTTCGTAATATTTATCCATAGGATTGTTATGAGGATGACTAGATCATGCACATTTAGTTCGACTATCTCATATACATTCTCCATAAATGAAACAATAATTATCAGGCCTGTCTGATTGGCTTAGCTTTGGCTACTACTTTGGTTTGTGTGCTTGGAGGGAGGGGGCAAAAAGGGGCACTAGTCCTTTCTTTTCTGAAATAATTAAAATTTAGTTTTAAAAAAATTTTAATTAAATTCTCGATGGGACTATGAAAATTTTTACCATGAGACCTCCTTTAAAGTGTTATTTGTCTTGGACCAGCCCCACAGTTGATAAGTGGCCAGAGCCTTTCTGATAACGATAATGATGGTAATGATAATGATAACAATGATAATGAGGTAGCAATGATAACATGTGAAGACCCAAGTGTAGGGCTTGGCATTTGGTTAAGTATTCCGTGTATTCAGTGATTGTTGTCTGCCATTATTATTTTCATAATGATAAATACATATTTATATTATATCAAATTTTAAATTATAAGAACATAACCAGTTTCCATGTTATTACATGGTTTAGCTGAACCTTTTTTTTAACAGATTTATTGAGATATAATTCACGTATCATTATGAATTTGATATAAGTGGCAGCATAATACTTGACTCAGTACACTCCACCATTATGGGAGTCTCATATTATTTCCAATTTTTTATATAATAATTAATAACTATAGTGAATATCTTTCTAGATAAGGCAGGTCCCACATTTTTTCTTATTTCCCTATGATGGATTCCCAGAAGTGAAATTATTGGCTTATAGGACATGAACATTGATAGAATTTTTTCTGTTTATTTTCCCATGACTTCTGAAGAGCTATACTAATTTGCACTCCTATGAGTTACCGTCTGTAGCAGTCATTTCTTCTCACCTTTGCTAACCTTGAATATTAGCCAAGGCTTGTTTTTTAAATAAGTTTATAAGGAGTAAATGAAACTTAATTTGCATTTTCTTGATTATTAGTAATGTTAGCATTTATTAGCCAGTTTTATTTCCTCTTTGGAAAAGTGTCTATTTGAGGTCTTAGTGTATTCCATATGTATTTTAATAGGTCTTATACATAAAAATATTGAATGTCATATTTGTTGTGATTTTCCCTCATTAGTTTACCTTTGAATTTTATTTTCAAAAGAAGTTTAAAATATTTATATAGATGAATCTGTTTATTTTTTCTTTTCTTTTTCTTGAATGGCTTTGAAACTTGGAAAGTTATGTTTGTTTCAAAGAGGTGATATTTTACTTGGAGGTAAAAGCATCTTTATGAATTTTTTCCCTCTGTACTTCTTAAATAAATAATTTTGCTTTAATATTTAGTCCTGATATGAGACAGCAGAGAATAAGCCAAATAGCTGCGCCCCCCCGCCCCGCTTAACAGCACTGAAGGCTGAGTCACAAGCTATTCCTAGATGTTTTTTTTCCCCTTTTGTGTAGGTGAATTGTCTTGTTCAGGGTTGTTGACTAATTTTTCCTAAATTGGTTTAGTTTAAATCTTCAATATAATTGGAATACTAACTACTTCAGTATTAGTTTACCATTTCTATTCTTTTATGCCTGCTTGGTTTATTATTGATTCTTTGTAGGCTAAACTTAACATTTATAAAAGTCTAAACTTATAATTTATATTTAAACATCTTAAACTGGAGATGCAAATTTGCAGAACTAGAACTAAGATTTAGTATAGAAGAGTTGTCTTCTTTGAAGTTTTTATGACTCAGCTTGCTGTGTGGATTTGGGGCCCTAAGCTGAGGATAGAAAAAATAGTAACTTTTTTCTCATATATTGATTAAAATAAGAAATACATTTCCTTTTTATTAGTATTTCGTACAAATGTAGTTAGTTTGTTGTAACAGTTCAGTGAAGTCAAGTTAACGATCAAACCGAGGCGGGAGGGAGGTTATCAGAACCCTCAATTTATAGCCAGTTGGTCAGAAGATGGCCCAGGACTTGTGACTAGTGTCTGAAGTGGGGGCAGTCTCGTGGGCCTGAGGCTTCACATAGGACTGTGATAACTTCCAGCAGTTAGTGTCAGAATTTAATTGAGTTATTGGACACCCAACTGGTGTTGGAGAATTGGTGTCAGAGAAAACACCCTGAAGATAGCATTCCTGGTTTTTGAAAAACAAGTTGTAAATTTACTATAGACTTCTCTTTATTGAATTACTAAAGTCTTAATATTTGTCTGTTTTTAATTGTTTGATATTTTGGTATATGTGGGTCATATGAGATTAAAAAATAAAAAGGCCAAACAGCAGCAACAACAAAACTTGGAAAATAGAGAAGAGATTAAAAAAATTCACTCACAGTCTTTCTAAGTCAATTACTTTTAACATTGTGGATGCTTTTTAATCAGGACACACACACATATGTACATTTGTGTGTATATGTATGTGTGTAGCATTTTTACATAGCTGTAATAATAGTATAGATTTTTGTCTTGCATGGAATTTTTTTCCATCTTCACAATTTTCATGAGTTTTAATGGCTGTGTTATTTATCTGGTAGATAGACTGTGACTTATTAGCCATATTGCTGATTTCAGATGTTTAGATTTCAAGTTTTTTTGCTATTATAAATAAAATTGATGAATATTGTTATTCATTGAATATATGTTGAACATTTACTCTGCCAAACTCTGGTGCTGGATTCGCAAAAATAAGTTCTTTCCCTCAAGATGTTTTCTTCTAATCCATGACATGTACATATATAACTTTGAATATTTGCACCATATTCTATAATCTTGTATTTTTTTAAAAAGTTTACTTATAAACATTACCTACCTGATATAGCCTTGAAATTATCAATTGTATTAAGTGTGTAGTATTCTGAATGAATATAACTTTTCTCGTTCTTTTTTCTATTGGATAAATTATTTGTATTTTTTTCGGATATTGATGACATCATGATATGCATCTTTGCATTCTGTTTTCCTTCATTCGATTATATCTTAAGATATATTCCTATAAATGGATTAAGTGGATATTTTGTTTGGATGAATGTTGCCAGATTTAAAGGCACATGTTTTACCTTTCTTCTACCTTAAACCTACTTCTGTGGGATTTGCCTTTTTAGAAAAGTTGATATACTTAATTTTTTGAACACTTTTAAATTTACAGAAAATTTGAGCAGATAGTAGTTTCCCATATACCTATCTTCCACCAAGTTTCCCGTTATTAACATTTTAACATTGTAACATTTGTTACAATTACTGAACCAATATTGATATTATTAACAAAAGTCCATGCTTTATTCAGTTTTCCTTAATTACCTAATGTCATTTTTCTGTTCCAGGATCCAATCTAGGAGACCACTTTACATTTATTTTCATAGCTCCTTAGGCTCCTCTTGGTGTGACAGTTACTAAGACTTTTCTTATTTTTAATGACTTTGACAATTTTGAGTGGCACTGGTTAATTATATTATAGGATGCTCCCCTGTTGGAATTTGATGTTTTTGTTGTGAGACAAACAACCATGGACTGGGCAGGCAAATTAACCAGACATAGTCATTGCAATATAAATGTATCCAAATGAATAGGTTTCTTATATACCAAATTTATAAAATTATTGTCGTTTTTACTATAACCATGAAATAGCTAGAGGTAAATGAGGCAAGAGCAGGATTCTGTGAAAAGACCAAAAAGAATAATTGAATAAATGTTCTTGAATAAGAAAAGACAATATTGTACAATGTTAATTTTGTTTAAACTGATCTGTTAATATAATATTCCAAATGAAATTGAACAGTTATTTTTCTGAAATTAAAAAAATGACTTTTAAATTTAGTGAAAAAATAAGCATATGAGACTAGTCAGAAAAAATCTGCAAAGAATGTGATAGTGGGTAGATAGGGATTTGCATAATCTAACACTATGGTAATTAGAACTCAAAGACAAAAGTACACAGGAAGATCCACAGAACAGAAATAAATCCAGGCTTATATATAAACAATGTATAAGAAAAGAGGTACATTTTAGATGTTGGAAAAAGCTGAATTATTTTGTAAATGGTCTTAGAAAAACATTGTTAGTGGTAGAAGAGTGGAGAAAACAATTTAGACTTATATCTATCTTGCCACTCCAAAATAAAAATTTAGATGGATCAAATATATAAATTAAAAAATATGTAAATCATATAAGGACTAGAAAAAATACAGGACAATTTTCTAATATGAGACCTGATATGAGACAGGCCTTTCTTATTATGATAGGATACTCAATAGTCATAAAGGAAAGATTGACAAATTTTGGTATAAAAATGAAGTTGGTATAATAAAAGATGCCTTAAAATTGAAAGGCAACAAGCTGGATAAAAAGCATTTACAACATATGTTCCGAGTCTGGGAGACTGAAAGAGAAGCGTGTGAAATAGTCATCAAGGAGATGGGGAGAGCAAATATATTAGGAAAATGTGGCCTTCTCAGGCAGCACTTAGGATCCACTTGAGTTAGTGGTCAGGAATTTAAAAGTGAGACCAGTTCGCGACTTGATTTATATAGTCATGAAATAAGTAGGCAATTGGATTTAGGACTGGGATTTTGTCAGATGTGCAGTATACAGGATAAAAGGAGAGAAGTTGAGGAGGTATGTAAGAATTATTTAAAATGGTGGACTGTGGTATTTAATTGGGTAAGGAGAAATATATAGTACTTGGGAAGAGGATGTGAGGATAAAAGGAAGAATGAGGGACAGTGAAAATTTGATAAAACCAATAGTTTGTAAGTCCTCGTAGAGTTGAAGAGTTGTTGGAGTCAGGGAAGTAGAGTGGGCTCTTGGGATAGATGCTGTTGAAGGGAGAGTGGGAGAGTTGAAATGGGTTAGAGCAGGGGTCCTCAACCCCCTGGCTGCTGGACCAGTCAGTGGCCTATTAGGAACAGGGCCGTACAGCAGGTGAGCGGCGGGCAAGTGAGCGAAGCTTCATCTGTATTTGCAGTTGCTCCCTGGCACTACTAGCTTCACCATGTCAGCTCCACTTCAGTGCATTTGGCATTAGATTCTCATAGGAGTACCAGTCCCTGGTGCCAAAAGGATTGGGGACCGCTGGATTAGAGAGTACAGTTTTTGGAAATTGTAAGGCCTAGGGTGTGACCTGGGAGTGGGTAGCTAAGATAAAATGGAGGATAAGATTTTTGGAACACAGTTCAAAGACTTAAAGGCCAGGATATGGGCAGGATCATCTGTATGGATTAGAACATCACCCAGAATCATTAAGGAAATAATGTTGGAGAAGGAGATAGGTGAGCCAGGTGTTAAAGCCATCAAGGAATTACTCTGGTGGTTGTAGGGGACAACAGTGAAGGAAGACAGCCAGTGGTAAGTCAGATGCATAAACGACAAGCTGTTGTTTTTTTCCCAACTTAAAAAAAATGTCAAACATGCAGAGGTCAAAAGTACAGTGAACACTTATTTTCTATTTGTTTTCATTTATTCACTACTTTTTAATTTAATGTTTTTGTATTTTTGTTGGAGCTTTAATTCTTTTTGGAATAAGGCAGGTTATAAATAAGTATGTTTCCACATTACTTTCCAGAATGATTGTCATGCTAATTTACAATTTTATTAGCTAGGTATTAATATAATACTTATTTTTATAGCTGTTACAGTTCCTTGCATTGTTAGCTCATCACTATTTTGTGCAAATAAGTTGCCACCTCTTCACAAACCACACTCTTCCCTCTGCTTCTGCATTTATTGCTACCTCTGCCTTCAGTGTGTTTTTCCCCCATATTCATTTAATAAATGTTTTGATGTGTAAGGCATAAAAGCTAATTTGAATACAAGCCTGAAATGCGCAGATCTGGTTGATTCATGGGAACTGATTTGCATGTGACCTCTTTTTTGGCTTGAGAAGAGAAGTTTGTGCTTAGGTACCTGGGGGCCCAGGGGATCAAAGAGTCTGTTTTTAGCCTTGCCTTTTGGACTCTTTCTGGGACCAAGGAAAATAGAGAAAGAAGGTTTGGAGAGAAAAGCTGTATTTTCTCCTTTTTCTTCTGCTTCCAAACTTATGTGTCTCTTTATTCATCCTTCGTTCTTTTCCTGTATTTTATTCCCAGAGCCAGAAATACTGTCCCAGGTTCTTCTACCTTTGTACTCAGAGCTGTCTACTTGGCTTTCTCTGGACCCTAACTTTCCTTAGGTAACTTCCTTTCTTCTTCCTTTTGGAAATTAAATCTCTCCTCTTCCTCTAAAGTGGTTTTGTTCTGCCATCTAAAAAGCATAAAGCCTTTTTCCTGAGGCCTCTTGTCTCTCCTCTCACCCTTTCTTCCCTTTCCCTTAACAACATGCGTCTTGAGTCACCTACACTTCATCTCCCATTTACTGCCTAATCTGCTTTAAGCTTTTACAGCCAGTTCACTGTACTAGAGCTGATCTCACAACAGACTGCCAAAACTAATGGCTTAGTCTTGGCTTCAGTGACATTTGGCAGTTATGACTATTATCCCCTTGAAATTTTTTTCTTAATTTTATATCAGGATTTATCACCTTTTTCTCAAATTCTGTTCTGATTGTTCTCTTACTTTCTACACATGCTTGCCGTGGGTAATGTTATTTACTGACATGATTACAACTATTCCCAGTCCCTGATGACTACCAAATCTGGGTTTCTAGCTTCAATGAAATTCTTCCTATCTCTTTGATTTCTCCACTTGAATGTCTTTATAGGTGCAGCAGATTGGGTATGCTCAAAATTGAACATGTTGTTGCTCACTCCCCACATCTAATATCCAAATCTTTACTTTCTTAGAGCTCCTGTCTTAGTTAATATTACTGCTCTACAGTCACCCAAGATAGAGACTCATCTGTGATGCTCTTCTTTCATCTTTCACATTCAGCTGATCAGAAAATCCTGTCCATTCTACCTCTGAAATGCCTATACTCTATTGCCCAAGTTCAAATTCTCGCTACCTGGATTATGCCACTTCATAACTGGTGTCCCTGTCTCAAGATACTCAAATCCAGTTCAGTTTCTAAACTCTTTGTCAGAATGCTCTTCCTCTGCCTTTAAAAGACCAGGTTCTTCTCTTTCTCATATATTCTTTCCCTGCATAATGTCATTCATTGACACGAAGACAGCTCTTTTCAGTCCTTGGTGATGACCACATCTGGGTCTCTAGCTGGAACATATATTGTGTTCCAAATACTGGCTTTTCATAACTTGCACAGTGAAGGTCAAAATCAATAGCATTACATACTTTGTTCCTTAAATTGTGTGATCTTGGAAAGTTACTTTATTGTGTTGGTGTCTCTTTAATTGTTTCTAAAATGAAGGAGATGGCATTCAGTATGATATTTTAAGTTTTTTTTTAAATCATAAAATATTATAGAGAAAAATACAGAGCAGCTTCCATATGTAAAACAGCTACTTTTATTGAAGTTACTATTCTCTCCTAATCCTCCATTCTCCTACCTAACCCACCTCTGTGTATCTCCTTGAAATGTCTAGAACTCCAACAAACACAATTTGGAACTACTGGGTTTCTTAAGTCTCTTTTAGCACTTAAGATTGAGTGCCTTCAAATCACATCACTCTCAGATCACACTTTCTTTGAATAGGAAAGGCTCTGGTGTTAAACTGACTATTGTATTTCCTTCTTTTAACCTTTTGTTAGGTCCAGATACTCTTTCTTTGTAACATGCCTATCTATATACCTATACAATGTTTTTCACTCCGAGGACACCTAGAATCCATTTACTTTGCCACTGACCTCATATTAGATATTTCTTACACAATTACCTCCTTTGTGATGTGTACCATACTTTGATTTGGCTCCCATTTGAATTCTGTCTTCTGGGTTTTTATACCATTCTTCAGATCCTTTTATTACAGTGACTATTCAAACTTTTTGATAAGTAATAACTGGATAAATGAAAAAATAGATGGGGAACAGGTATGGAGAATATATGTACTTTGTAAATTTCATCTTACTTTAGAAACTATAAAGAAGTAGGTATCTTTATGGCAATTATTCTCTTATAGAACTGACCTTGCTCTCCTTGGGAATCAGATGAAGAAGGAACGTTTTTCTCAACTAATCAGCAAGCTTGGAGAGTTGGCTCTGTGTATATAGGACATGGAGTAGAGGAGGAACTGGTTAAAGTTATTTAAAATATTCCTTCAGGAACTTGATTATCTTGTTTTTGAATGTCAGATCTTCAGTCAAATTTATGTAAACCAACATTTAACCAGTGTGACTTGAATTATAATTGAAAAACTTAAGTTTTCCTTTCCATCCCTCTATAAAGCTTTCAGAATTCAATGGGAAATAAACTTTTATCTCTAAAAGTATACTTCAAAGAAAAAAAAGTTACAAAAGGGCCATTTTGCAAGGGACAGTTTGGTCTAAAATCCGTGGCTCTGATGCCTGCAGGGTTTCAAGGAAGAAGTTTGAAGTGAACTCTGCTTTCTTGCCAGTTTCTTTTCTAAATATTCAATTCAACATTGCCTCTCTCCATGTTTCCCTTGCTTTGTTTCTTCCTCTTCCTTCTCCTCCTCCCTCCCTTCTTTTTCATATCCCAATTATGTTATTCACTTACCCAATTCATTCGTTCAGCATTTATTTATTGAGCATTTTCCCTAGGAGACCTGGTTTAGGCACTAGGCATACAGAATTAAATAAAAATGAACTCTGCCTGGATGAATAAGTGTTATGGGTATACCCACAAGGTAGATGACTGTCTGGGTGGACAGAAGCCTTTCACAGAAGAGGTGACATTTGAGTTGGGAGTTGAAGAATAATAGAAAGTGGTAACTGTGACAAAGGGAATAGCTCTTTACAAAGGAATGAAAAAAAGCATCATTGTTTCAAGAAAAGGTAGGTAGGTGCACAAGGGGAACTGTCTAGACAGAATGTTGCTAAGTAGATTGGGGTGAGATTCTGAGGGTGCCATATTTCATACTAAAGGTTGGGTTTTAACTTGTAATCAGTTGAATAATTTAAGCAGGAGAAGGGCGTTAATGGATGTTTTGGAAGAAACTAGTAGTTCCCTAGAAGGGTCTGCTAACTAAAAACTAAAAGGCTTAAATGAGAGACAAGCATTTATTTAAGATCAAAGAATAGCTATTTGGGAAGCGTTGATTTAGGCAGAAGCACAAATAATGTTCTGATTAGGAGACAAAGGAAAAATGTATTTATAAGAAAGGGAAGGGGAACAATGATATCTCTAGTAGAAAGGCATTTCTTCTGGTGCAGATAAGCTAACAGGTAGTGATGTTGATTTCAAACACCATTTTTAATTTTCAGTCCAATCCGGTAGTTATAATATCTACTTCCTTATTATCTTTTTAAAATTTAAAAAAATTTCAATTGCAGTTAACATACAATATTATATTAGTTTCAGGTGTACAACATAGTACTTAGACATTTATATAACATACAAAATGATCACCTTGATAAGCCTAGTTAGCACCCATCTGACACCATACATAGTAATTACAACGTTATTGGTGTTATTGATTAGATTTGCAAACAGTTGTTTGGGGCATAATGTTGCTTAAGCCCAATCCAAAGGTTATTTTGTTCTTTTTTAATACTCCATAGGTTTGAGGCATAAATGTGCAAGGCAGTTCCTCTGGAATGGTAGCTCTGGCTCCATTTTACAGTGGCTCTGTTTGTATTATTTTTTATAGGTCTCAAAGCAGAAAGACCATTTTAGAAGCTTTATGCCCTAATTCACATAAAGACCTTCTGAGTCACAGTCTCCTAGTGATAGGCCTCAGAATCTATAGAATTAGTAAATGTGCTAGGTTGTATCATCAGGGAAGTTAGGAAACTTTTAAAAATAGAGTGTTGAATATAAGAGATGTGGCTTCTAGGACCAGTTTTGCTACTGACTAGTTGCTTGAGCTTGTACAAATATCTTAGTTTTTACAACTTGAAAATTTAGAGTTTTGGACTAATTACTGTAATTCTTTCTTTTTGTAATTCTGTGCTAACCAAACAAAAAATTCAGCCTCGAGTTACTTTTTACTTACAGCAGCTACATTTTTTTTTTTCTGAGTCTTGCTGACCCTTTGTAGAAGAGTTTCCCACTCTTGTTCAAGCATTTCTATTTAGTATGAATTTTTCCCACATTCTGCAAATTGCATTTGGATTATATTAAATCAAAGCAGTCTTCTTTGCCTTATGCCTGCTTTCTACCATGCATATTTTCTTGGTTACTAAAAAGAAAACAATGCAGTTCTCCATTAATTTATAATGAGCAGGAAAATCTCCACAGAAATATTCTAAAACCAAAAGTAATTAACACAGTGATTAAATTATACGACTGCAAACTGACAGGATTGCCCATCATTACATGTTACCCCCTCCAAGGAGTAGAGAGGTGTTTGTTTGATGCTGAACCAGGCATCAGGCATTTGACTGGAAAGATGTTGCTTACCTTTTTCTTCCTCTCAAAGGGTTATAACAAGAGGTAAGAAATAATTAACACTCCCTGATTTATGTATGTGATTGATGTCGGTTTATGTATTGTAGGGCCTCTCTGTGGCCTGTTTTTCCTTTCCCCTACAAACAGTAGCAACATTAACTTGACCTGCTGCTTGCAGGAACCTGTGACCCACTTATCATTAATTATTATCCCCATTTAAGAGAGGAAGAGGCAGCTAAAGCCCATGGGTAGTTCATGGGCTTTAAAATTAGACAGATTCAGAATTATGTCCTGGCTCATGACTTCCTGAATTTAGGCAACTAGTTTAACCTTTCGGTTTCTTCATCTGTGAAATGAGTACTATAGCATCTGCCTTGCAGGGATATTGTAAGACTAATTAGCATTGTCAAAGGTATCTAGCAGTATCTGGTACCTGGTAGACTAGTCTACAGGCTCCTCTGTGAAGCTCCTTGTGTTTAGAACCTAGAACATATTAGGTAGATTCTCAGTATTGAGCATGACACATAGTAACTAAGCACTTCATAAATAGTGACTTTAATTACATAAAGTAGAACAGTTGATTTTTTTAAAAATAAAATATGTATGTTGTATTTTTCAGATTTTCAATTATTATTTCTCTGCAAGTACTCCTCTGCAAGTAGATAAGTAAAATTATTTTGAAGGTGAGGTAATTATTCTATAATAGGGCAGAAACAGTTGATGTAAACATAACAGATATGAAATGGTATGCTTTAAGAGCTTATTGGTTCCAACAAATTATGGTACCTTATTCAGACAGTACTACTGTTAATCAAATGTTACATATATACATACATTCATGTATTCATGTTATGATGTGGTACCTGCATGCATGGGTGGCTAAATCCCATGTATTAGGTGAAGACGGTTCTGTAATACCTACCAGTACCTTCAGCTTCACTGAAGAGATTTGCCATCCCTACCCATTATATTATTTGATTCATTCTTTGGTTTTATCTTAGGATTATACCTGTGATTATTAAGCATGTATTATGTAGCTTCCTGTTGTATTTACAGAATACGGGGTGACTAGCCAAAGGTCCTTGATAGATGATCTGTAAGTTTTAGACTTAGATTTAACTAAGGCTTTGTGGCTTGGATCTTATTTCTTATTTGTCTTTTTCTCCAAGCTATCTTTGGTAAGTTACATACTTTTATGCAGTTATAAAATGTATTGTAGGTCATTGTTTTGTAGGATTTTCTCCCACATTAAAAAATTCTCTGTTACAGAGACCTAATAAAATGGGGGGGGCCTTCTACTGCATATTTGTAAGTAAATAGTTTCTTTGCAGGCATATAGCTTATTTTGGTTTAACATCACTTATGATAATTTAAAATTGGGGAAGTAAAAATATTATGCTTATTTGTAGAACTTCTGTATTTGAGGAAGTTGTAATCATAACTTGATTTATGAGACTTCCTTTTGTGTTCACTGGTTTTTTTTTTTTTTTTTGGTTTGGTTTTTGTTTTTTTATTTTTTAGCTGGCAACACCACAATTCACCCAGTCTTATAAACTAGAATTCTGGGAGTCATCTCTTTAATTCCTTTTACTCCATAATCCTTCGCATCTAAACAGTGTCTGAGTTCTGCCTGTTTGAAACCATTCAGTGTTTCTCCAGTGCATCCCGTCTCCTCTTTCTGCTGCCACTGTTCTAGATCAGGTGCCAGCTATGTTGCCATGTCCTCCCTTACTGGTCTCCCTGCTTCAGGCTTGCCCTTTTCTTCACAGTCGTCGTAAGTGAAATCTGACTTTGCCCTTCTTCTGAAAACCTTTTAAAACTCCTTGTCAGCTACAGGTTCAAATCCAAGGTTCTTAACATTATAGTTATAACTAATTCTTACCCTTTGAAACTCAACACAATACTTCTCAGAGCGTTCTTGACCACCGTACCATGGTTTATATTACCTTTTGAGAATGGAATGAAGAAAACCTACTTGTGCATTGGGGAATTTCCTTCTACCTAAGAAGAGTATAGTGACTTACAGGTGAAGTCTAAATGTGGTAACAGATTTAAAGTTCCTGTGCAGTAAAGCTTACCAACTCTAAAGAAAGAATGTGCACTTTGAGAGGAGGGTGAAATATAATGGTAGCATACAAAAAGCTGGGAGCCAGAAGGGTAAAATTGGCGGTTTGCCTATCCCTATTCCCAGTTCTTGCTTATCTCTGTTGTGTAGATAAATGTATCAGACTGTTGAAGCTGGATACCACTAAGCATTCATTCAGTCATTCCTTTATTAATTATTATGGTGACATTGGTTAACGAAATCCAGTAAGTTTCAGGTGTACAATTCAACAGGCACATAAATACACAACAATGCAATATTGTTCACCGCTCATAGTTAGATTTCTTTCTGTCATCACATATTTGACCCCTTTAACCCCATCTACCTACCCCTACTTCTTCCCTCGGCCACCTCCCCAACCCCCACCACACTCTGGCAACCGCCAGTCTGTTGTCCATGTCCATGAGTCTCTGTTTATTTGTCCTGTTCATTTGTTGCTTTTAGATTTATATCCCACATATAAGTGATATTCATGTGGTTTTCAACTTTTTCTGTCTGGCTTATTTCGCTTAGCGTGATTATCTCGAGGTCCATCCATGTTATCACAAATGGCAATAATATTCCATTGTATATGTGTACCACCATTAAACATCCTATTCATAATTAAGTTCCCTTTGCTCACTGCACAAAATTTAGTAGATGATAGTTTGCTTTTGTAGAAAGAAAAGCTGCTGTTTCTTCTCTTGGCTGTTAAATTTCTCGCTATAAATAAATTGGGGTTATGTATCTTTTTTGTGTGACTCACTTTTGGTGGTTATACTGATAGTCATATTTCTCCTTAAGCACACTGAATTCACTAAGATCTGGTACTTTGTGAACACTAGACAGCTAATCAGCCAGCTCCTCTGGTGATAACATCCACCATGATGTGCAACTCTTTACGCCTTCTTTGTTCAAATGGCTTGTGCAGACATTTTCTCTTAGGCTTCTAAAAATATTAATATTTAAATGATTTGGGTAAACAGATGAACTACTGAGTGGTCTTTGAATGTAGTAGTGTTTTTCTGCAATGTTATAATTCATGGTTTTACTTACTAGGTACGTTACTATAAATTTGCTGGCTCTTCACTCTTCCAAAATGGTACTACCCTCGGAATTCAAGGAACAAACTTTGAATTCTGAATTTATTCATAGTAAAGTAATGAATTTAGAGTTCAGAATTATATTGCACTCTCCCCACCTGGACACCCAGAAAGCCATTGATCAGAAACCTGCTATGTGTCAAGGCAGTATGCTGGATTATATTTAATACTTTTGAAAAATGCTTCTACAAAGTATTTTTATAGATGAGGAATATGAGATTCAAAAAGATTAAATATCTTCCATGGTTACAGCTAGGAAAATAGCAGAGTTGGGATTTAAACTCAGAGCTGTTAAATTTCCAAATTTTCTTCTCTTCAAGTATAGAGCACCTGCCCAGCACAATTAATTATGTTAAAACAAATATATGTTTTAATAATTACTGTTAACTTTTTATAAACCTATAGAACTTGATTAAATAGCTGTGCTACATTTATTTTGGATATTTTTCTTGTTTGGGAATTTTTTTTAAAGAAAAATATTTTGGATTTTATTGTTATTGTACATTCGATTAATACAGTTGATTTCTCTGAAATAAATTCTTGCCTAGTTATAACAACTTTACTCTTTCTCAAACTAATTTCTCCCAAATTGATTCAGTCACATTTCTTTTTTCAGTTTTTTGCTATTAAATATGTTACTGTTTCTCTTTTACTTGGTTCCGTTTTAAAGGCAGAACCATTACCCAACAAAATCTCCTACCCTTCCCCAGATGTAAATTCTGCCTGTTCAGCAGCAGCAGAAGCTCTGCATTGTTTTCTGTTGGAAGTGGAGCTGAAGGGGACGGACATTCCCACTGCTTAGCGGGTGCACTAAACTGTGATCTGCCCTTGTTGTATTATTAATGGCACAATGTTTTTATGTTGCAGATGGCTGAGAGCTAGTAAGGAAAATTCAGGACCATGATGGCTCAGTTTCCCACAGCTATGAATGGTAAGCAGCTTTGTGCTTATAGCAAGATAAAGAGGTGGGATTTTTTTTTTTTTGATAGAGGTTATAAAATATTCTTTTAGATATTTTTCCTCAAGCTTATAAATGCAAAACTTAGAATATTTGTGTTGAAAATATTTGGGTAGTTTGCTTCCCAAATATTTTGCTTCTGTTAGGATATTATGCAGTAAATCCTGCAACTCGGTATAAGTATATTCTGCAGTCTCATCTGGAATGTGTGCTTGCATTTGAGCAGTTAAGAATAACCTAAAGTTGTATTGTGTTTAATGTATAAAACTGGAGGACGAAAAGCAGGGTGCTGTAAGGTGAAGAATCTTAAAGGTGTTTTTGACAGCATGGGATAATTATGATTAAGCCAATAAAGATTCATTTAGTAATACACATTAAAAATGTTTATTTTCCTTTTATAAAGGATTATGTATGTCAACACACAATTGTTTAATAGGAAGCATTTTAAAAGAAAGTGTTTAAAGTAATTTCAGTAATAAAGTTTTTAAAACTTTTTTTCTGATTGTAGTTTTAATTCATTTCTCAAGTACAAGTTAACCATCCTTAATATTTAGTTACTGCATATGTCATTTAGAATTAATTGAGAAATGCATTATATTTTTAAGTCACTAAAGAAATCTAGATGCTGAGTTCTTAATTTTAAGGCAAATTTCATTATAAAGATAAGTAAATAGAGTGCCCAGTCAATGATTCTTTAACATTTAAATTGAAAATAGTAATATTAAAGAACATTAGGGGAAAAAAAGAGGGAAGAAGCATCGCCAATGATTCTGCCACCTTCACAAAGCATTTCTGTTTTAATGTTACCATCTAGCAGTTGATCAATTATATCTTATTTTAAATATGTTCTCAGTCATAGGGCCAATCACTACATTGAAAATATATGTTGAAAATATATGTCGTCTAAAGTCTTAAGACTCAGGATTGACTTTGTAAGATTTAGAAAAGTTGCAGCAATGAATCACATAAAAAGAAAAAATCTGGTATGTGATAGGATTCTGTCATTTAAGGATGGACTTGAGATAAGTTTTTTTGTTTTTGTTTTTTCATTTTTTGCCTTTTCAGACCTCTTATTTATGGAGTAATGGGATCATTGCTCCTATTGTGGAAATGGTGTGGGATTATAAAGATTATTTGATGCTATGGACATTGTTTATAATTAAATGATTTTTTCCACAGTGAATGATAAACATAAATCTGGAATCAGGATAATAATTACAGTAGTAATGTGCTTTACCCAAATTTGAGTATTTTTGTGCCCCATACAAAGGAGTTTGCATTCAGTGCATAGTTTAGTGATAAAATTCAACCAACATGTTAAGCAGGTTTATAAACAAAATGAACAAAAGAAAGGTTTACAGTAGATCCTCAAATAATGTCTTTTCATTCAGCATTACAACCTTGATGAGAAAAAAAAATTGATTCCTGTCCTGGGCCACTGTCTGTATGGAAGTTTCATGTTCTTCCCGTGTCTGCATGGGTTTCCTCTGGGCATTCGGGTTTCTTCCCATATCCAGAGATGTGTGCATAAGGTGAATTGGTGTGTCTAAATTGTTCCACTGTGTATGTGAGTGGCCCTGTGATGGAAGGGTGTCCTGTTCAGGGTGGGTCCCGGCTTGTGCCCTGAGCTACCAAATGGGCTCCAGCCACCTGTGACCCTGAACTGGAATAAGGGGTTGGAAAAGAATTCTCTTACTTGTTCTTATTCATGTTTCTTAAATGTATGTATACTCACATTTATTTTCAATATTTAATAGTAGAAGCATTTTGCATCTTAATTTAGAAGTTTGGTGATGCTTTTGTGACCAGAAATATGGCAGAGGAACTTAACTCTTGTTTATGTTAATTAGCCTATGGTAACATAGGTTTCATTACACATAGTTTCGCTTGAAGTCGATTTCAAGAACCTATCGACCTCGTTCAGTGAGAACTTAGAGTACATGCCCAGTCTTCAGTTTGTTTCTTCCATTTCCTAAACATTTATGTATCACTTTGTAGCTCATTGCATTATATATAAAAGACTAAAATTCAGACAAATGAAATGTTCAATAACCAAAAATCAGTTACTTGAATAATTGTCCAAAATGCTAAACAGTTAATTTAGGAGTAGTATATAGGAATAGAGGTAGAGGTAGAAATTTTTTTAGAACTACTGAAAAATTAATAGATAGCAAATGTAGACTGTGAAAACCTACTACTTAGTTTATAAAATAGTTAAAGATTGAGATAATCTTGTATATATCTAATTGAAGCCCAATTCAGGGTTTAAGACTTCATTGAAAGAAACATCCATGTATAGCACAGAACCTTCAAAAGTAGTGCTTACTCCTCTAGTAAATCCTCAGTTATAGATTATGTTAACTTTTTAAATACCCAGTACTTTTGCAACTTATCTGTAAGTGCTGGAGACCAAGCTGTTTGTCCAAATGCTTCTGACATGTTCTTCAAATTTTGCCATGTCTACTTCATCATCCCAAGACTTTTTAGACTTCTTTGGTTCTTACAGAGCTGCACTGTCTAGTATTGTAGCCACTAACTACATGTGGCTATTTCAATTTCAACTTAAATCAATAAACATTAAATTAAAAATTCAGTTCTTCAGTCACACAGCACATTTCAAGTGCTCAAAGCCACACGTGGCTAGCGGCTATTGTATTGGACATTGCAGATACAGAACAGTTACATCATTCAAAAAGTTCTATTGGACGGATATTCTTTTCTTAGTCTCTTTGATGCTTCATTTCCCATCTCCTTAACAGAACTAAAAAAGATCAGTGCATCATATTTTTACCACTTGTGACTCCACTTCTGGCATCTTATGCACCAGTAGAAGCATCCTTGCCAAAGCCTTTTTTAATCATTGCAAGTTTGCTTTCTGCTTTTTAAAAATTTTATAAAATTACAAATACATAGAGTATGATATATGAGCCATCAGGTGATAGGCAACACACTACTTCAGATACGTGTTGCTAGGAGTTGATATTGTGTAATGTAGCTTGTTTCAGCCTCACAACTGTGGAGGTACTGAAGACTGATTAAATGACTGAGATATTCTGAAGCCCAAGCAGCGGCTGTATCCAGAATGTGGAAAGGGAAGGAGAAGGGAGGTAACAGGAACAGCTACTAGTGTTAGGAGGGGGAAAAGCCATTTCATTTTTAGAGCTTTATCACCTTTTTAGAATTTTAGAGCCAATTACACTTTTCAACCGTGTAATTAATAAATTTTTGTTAAACATTCGACCTATAGAATCAGAATTAGTGCTGTATTACATTTATAACAACCCAAACATTTATATTCAGGTTCCACATTGAGGTTTTAGTTCTGTCCAGAACATTATTCCAATTGTGTTTTAGAGATTTAAGTTATTAGTATTGGTTCAACACATAGTATTTGACTCACATATTTTTTGACTATTATTTTGAACCGGAAAATATATTAACGAAGACTCTATCTGATATCATTTAATTTTTATAGCATACGAGTGGGATATAACATATCTGTATCATTTACATTCAGAACTATGTATTAGAATACTGCTGTGCTGCTACCCAGCTGTGTGGCTTAACCTTGTGGAACTCATTTCTTTATGTGCATATGTTTGTGTGTGTGTATACTCAACATATGTATACATGTATGTATGTGTATGTATATGTCTGTATGTGTGAAACAGGGATGACACTACTTACTGAAGGCATCTAGCATATAGTGGATGTTCTGTAAATGTGTATTTTTCCTTCTGCATAGACCATAAGAACGTGTTTGACAGATCCAGTAGGTGAGGAGATGAGAATAAGCAACAGTAATCTCTATGAAACTACCACATTTTCAGTTTAGTGATGAGTTGGAGGAGGTGGATAGAATTTTAATACATTTCTAAAGTGATCAGACAATGTAAAATGTTAGCTTTTTAAGGAAATATTAAATATCAACCTCAAAACTTATGTTTTCCTGCCTTCGTATTAGACTTACAAGTAAATACAGACTATGATTGGGAGATGTTTTACTTGAAGTTCAAAATAATAAACTTATCTCTTTGAAAGGTTCTATTAGTATATATTCTGAATAAGAAAGCCAGAACTAGATCAACTATTTTAAAATGGGCTTTGAATTACATATATTTCACAGTTTTCTTATTTCGATGTAATTTTTCCTTTAAATTCCTAGTGAATTAATACCTTGTGTTTTAATATGGTGATTTTTTAAATGTACAGTTTCGAAAAATATTTGAAGACTACTTAAAAATTATTCCTTGTCATGATGCTTTAGAACATTTTAGTTCTGTAAGTGACATCATAATATTTAATCATAATTGTTCTGTATGAGTCTCTTGGCTAGTGGAGCCCCTTAAATATTAGAAAGTCTGTGTGATTCTTTAAGAGGTTCATTTTATTCATTCTTGCACACATTGGTGCCCTGTGTTTGTTGAATGAATGTATATGAAGGTGTCAAGGTTGCTGGTTGGAGTCATGAGGAACTAAGCAGTAAACATCAGATAGGTTGAGGACAGGTAACCAAGGAAAAGTGAGGAGATACAAGATATAAGAAAGAGTTAAAATGTGATAAGCGTTGAGCAGGTCCTTCTGATGCAGCAGAATTCTTTGTAGTCTTAGAATAGCAATCTGTCACTGCCTGGGGATATACAGTGATGTGTGCTAGAGCAGCTCAAGCCTTCCTCACCAGACTGTCCAGGCTTAAAATAGCCTTGGTTTCTGACTAAAACGCCTGACTTTCAGTATTCTCTGGCAAGAGTACCTTTATCAGAAGGAAAGAGCCTGCAAAGGATTTTAATGCTCTTTTCTTAATTATATTGTTCCTCTGGATTGGATTGAGGAAGAAAACTAATTTGAGCACCCTCTGGGTAGCAGGCATATGTTAGATGCTTTATATTTTTAAGTTGTGTTTATTTAGGTATAATTCACCCTTTTTAAGTATGCAGTTTGATAACTTTTGACAAATGTATGCAGTCATGTAAATCAGGATATAGAACATTTCCATCACCTAAGTTTCCTTATGCCCTTTTACCCCACCCTTAGCAACTGGCAACTACTGATCAGATTTCCATCCCTACAGTTTTGCCTTTTCCAGAATGTCGTACAAATAATATACACAATAGGTAGCCTTTTGTGTCTTTGTGGCTTCTTTCACTTAACAAAATATTTTGTGAGTCATCCATGTTGTTGCACATATCTTTCTCTTTTATTGCTGAGTAGTATTCCAGTATATAAATATGTGCCACAATTTGTTTATCCATTCACCTGCAGAAGACAATAGGGCTATTTCTAGGTTTGGAAATAATGTCTAAACTGCTGTAACCATCAGAAGACTCATTTTATCTGGAAATAGATCTTCATTTCTCTTGGGTAAAGACCCAAAAGTTTATTGCTGGGTCATATGGTAAATGTATGTTTAACTTCATAAGAAGTTACCAGAGTGTTTTCCAGATCATCTCATTTTGCTTTCCCATCAGCAATGCATGAGAATTTCAGTTGCTCATAATCTTTGCCTGCAGCTTTTTAAAAATTTTAGAATTCCGATAGGCATATAGTGTCTTATTGTGGTTTCAACATGCATTCCCTAATGATTAATGATATTGAACATCTCGTCACATACTTATTTACCATCCATATATTTTCGATGTGTCTTTTCAAATCTTGCCCATTTGGGGGCGGGGCGGACTGTCTTCTTATTGAGTTGAATAGTTATTTATATGTGCTGGACATATGTCCTTTATTAAATATGTTTTGCAGATATTTTCTCTGTCAGTAGCTTGTCTTTTCATTTTCTTAACAGCGTCTTTAAGAGAGTAGAAGTTTTAGATTTCAACGAAGTCCAATTTATCAAGAAATTTGAATGGTTTGTACTAATTGTGTCCTAAACAGTTATTGGCTAATCCAAAGTTAAGGATCTTTGCTTTTCTTCAAGACGTTTCTTAGTTTAGCTCTTATATTTAGTTCTATGATACATTTAGAGTTAATTTTTGTATATGGTACAAGATTGAGTTCTTTTTTTTCCCCCATATGTATGTCCAGTTCCTTCAGCAGTATTTGTTGAAAAGACTGTTCTTTCCACATGGAAATATCTTGACATCTTTGTTAAAATCAACTGACAGTATATTTGGGTCTTGTTTTTTTAAATTATTGTCAAAGCATATAGTTTAAGATTCTTAATTAAGCCTACATGGGTCTAATCCTGCCTTTAACATTTATCAACTTTGTAACCTTGGGCAAATTATTAATTTCTCTATGTCTCTGTTTCCTCCTCTGAAGAAAAATGATAGTAATAATAGTTACTTCATAGAATTCTCTTGAGACCTAGAAACAGAATGGAAACAATGTATGTAAAGCTCTCAGAAAAGTACCTGACACATGCTAAGCTTTTTAAATGTTATCTTATAATTTTGCCAATCTAATAGATGAAAAATGATATTTAGTGTCATTTTAGTGTAGCTGTATTACTAATTACACATGATCTTAATGCAACCCTGTGATGTTAGATAAAATCTTCCTAGTTTATAGGAGTAGCAACTGAGATATGCGGATGTGAGCATCTTATCCATATACACTGGGAGACAGTGTAGCACAGAGAGTTTAGGCTACCTGGGTTCTAATCTCAACTCTGCCACTTATTAGTTGTGTGACCTTGAACAAGTTGCTCTACCACCATGGGTTTTGTTTCCTCACCTGTAAAATGGGGATAATAATAGTACCTAATTCATAAGGTAGTCATAGGAGTCAGTGAGTTGCTGCATATAAAGTCCCTGAAAGATAGGGCTCAGTAAAAGTGAATTGTTTTCATCTTTGTCATTTTGTTGTTGTCATCATTTTTTATCATTATCATTTTTCCAAAGTCACATAGTAGTAAATTACTCTATAGCCATACTACTTACCTTTCTAGTCCCAGGAATCATGACAGGTTTCTTATTTTATAATAAACTGATAAACCAAGTGGATTTTTTACTGTGTGTGTGGTATTTATTTAGAAAGCTTGTAGTTTTAGCCACTTTAGGTCCTCAGTTCTTCATTGCATCTCTTTATTTTTAACTCTAATCTTAAAATTTGTCTTTAGGAGAGGATGTTTATAAATTTTTTAAAAATCCAGTCATTTAGGGCTAAGAAATATTTGTAAAATCGATCCATCTTAGTGTTTCAAATTATAGTAGACACCGACATTTCAATAATATGCACACCTGGGAATAACTTTGCAAGGCAGATTTTTGTATAACATAGGCAGCAAATATGTATGAGTTTATATACCTAAACGTATTTGTTTTTTTACTAGTAGAAGGTGAGTCAACCTGAAAAGGTAGTCAGAAGTGAATTATAGATGATTATTAGCTATGTTGAATGTATAGGGCTCTAAAGCCCTCCTCAGGGACCTGGTGTAACCATATGTGAAGGATAGACAAGAAAAAGATTTGTAAGTAACTTTTGTGTTGCCCCAAGTCCTGACCTTGCCTTTCTTCTTGTTCTCTACTCCCTCTTTTATTCATTCAGATATTATCCCTCAATCACTTTTAAGTGTTTGCTCTGTGCTGGGTACTCTTCTGGTTCTGGAGATAGAAAAATAAATAAACAAAGCTCTTGTTCTCCAAGGGCTTGTAGTCTGGTAGAACAGATGGGCAGAAACAGTTATAGCACTTTTCTAAGTGCTCTGAGAAGCATGGAGAGTCTCTTGAGAATCTAGAGGAGGAAGCAATTAATTTGACCTGCAGGTGTCAGTGACCTCCTAGAGGAAGTGACATCTGCCCTGGACCTTGGCAGATAAAGTTTGACATGGAAGGAGGGTGATATGAATGGCAGTTCAACTACAGGGAACACACGTCCGGGCATGCAAAAGAGGATGTTACGTATGTGGGATTTGTATACAGGGATTTATTTTTCTGGTAGAGGGATATATTACCAGCATTCCTTTCATCCAAAGTTTTAGTTTTGTATTGTTTTTTCTCTTGTTAAATATTAAATAAATTTATAGTAATGTCACAGTTAACTTTTTTACCTATTATATAATCAGTGTTCAGAATTTATTTTTAAGGTAGGTATTCCAAGGGAAAATTTGGTTGCTTTGACATTTAAAAGAGATCCATATTTGTATATTCAAATATCAATTTAGATCTCTCTCTTTTATATTTTACTTATTTTTAAATGACAAAGAGTAACACTTTTAAACTAAACTACATATCAAAGTAATCAGGGAGGTAATGTGATATAGTAATTTAAGAGCACGAATTTTGGGGTTATATTCTAAAGTATAAGAAAATTCTAGCTACAAATTATATTGCCTAATACCATATCTCCCAATGCTTCAATATTTTCATCTTGTAATATATAAAAAACCTAGTCCATAGAGGAGTTCTCAAAATTAAATATAATGTTAGTATACTTAGCATGGTTGCTGACATGAAGTAATACTCAGTAAATAGTAGTTGATACTTCTGCTAAGTATTCCTATTATTCTGCTAATGTTAGATTTTAAAAATAAATGATGGAGAAGGTTGCTCTTCTGAGATAGCTGGTCAAGAGTTGAGAGAGTAGTAGGGTAAATGGCGTTCAAAAAAAGATCTATGTATCTGAGAAAGTGAGTAAGGTGAGATTAATTCATCTTTAAACAGGATAGAGTTGAGGGATATATGTATCATCCTTAGGAAAAAGAGAATTTACAAGATACTGGACCACATAATTCACTTTGACAGCCACCAGGTGTTGCCTTTGACAGCACTGTGGGCTAGCTGTCCAGAGTTGGCTGTGTGGGTAAGGGTGGAGCAGACTATCCTGCAGAGGGGTAGAAAGAGGCAGTGTGCAACCCTGGTTTGTACAGGACAGTGGTTCTCAATCCTAGCGGTACAAAGGAGTCACCTAGAGAGCTTTTTAAAAATTATGACATTTGTGCCTCATCCCCCAGAGATTCTGATTTAATTGGTCTGCTGGAATAGCTTTTTTTTCCTCTAAAGCACCCCAGGTGATTCAGCCAGGGTGAAAACTGCTGCTATAAGACATTGGCTAGTCAAATATTGATTGTGACATACTTTATACTTTTGAAAATACCTTTACATACATTATTCTTACAGTTCCTAAGTAAGAAAGAGTGAGGAGGGTTAGAGACCTGCCTAAGTCCCAGAACCGGGTAGCACACAGACTGGGGCAGAACCTGCTCTGGGCTCATGTGCACCGCTGCTGCTGGTAATGACGAAAGACGGCAAAGGGGTGTTTGGAGGTAGTAGGAAGTGGAGAGTCCGGGTCTCATTTTCAGAGCAGTGGAAAAGATTGTAAAATCATGGTTTACTTGCTGTTCATGGTTTGAGAGAACCTCAGACATTTTCAGGTTTACTAAGCCATTCTGTGTTTTACCGCCTCTGCTAACAGTGCTTTCTGAGGCGTCGATACAGCCCTGCCTTTCTTGAACACAGTGGTCCTGATTTCTATAGTGATATCAAGCAACCACTTCATGTTCTATATAACAGCTTCTAAAAATTCTTAGATATTTTCTCCTAGTCATTAGTTTGTCTTTAAAAAAAAAAAATCCTTTTTTTCCCCTGGACCTACTTTGTTGTTCCTGTTGTGATGTGCACTCACAGCAACACTGAATCTTGTTTCAAGATAATGATTTAAATTCCTGTTTTTTTCTTTTCCTTCTCTGGATCCCATTTTAATTATCAAAGAAAACGTTTTGTTTTTCACCTGAGATAGCTTTAGGAAATATAGAGAAGGCACCATCAGTGTACTAGAAACTTTGAAAGTTTCCAGAAATTATGGAGCAGAGTAGATTAGATTCAGAATAAGCATAGGAGGTTTGTGTCTGGTGAGAAAACAGACTGAGGTTTTCAGAAGAGATCTGATAAAGGGGCTGAGTCCCCACGAACATGGAACTGATTGATGCCAGGTCGAAGGCGTCCGTGACTCCACCAGTGCAGCTGGAGCAGCTTTCCTCAGACTTCAACCTCAGACTTTATGGATGCAAATGGTGTCCTGAGTAAAGTGGGGGGTTTTACAGAAGTGTGAAATTTGTAAAATGTAAAATGATGTTACCAAAATCAGTTTAATTCTAGTGAATACCAAAAACAAGTGAGGGCTAGCATGTCAGTCTGGAATAACTAGGGGCCACAGACAAAGAGGAATTTGTACTTTCTCACAAGCCGTTCCCTGTGGGCGTGAACTGCATGCTCACTAGAAAGACTGGAGGCTCTGCAGGAGACCTGGAAGAGACCTCACCTCCGTGTGGCAGACCACTGCAGGACAGGCACAAAATAGCATGCGTTTCCTTGCACCCATTTTTCCTGTTAAGCAAAAGCTTTAAGCCACTGGGGGTCACTGGGAAGGGAGTCAGCAAAGATTAACCCTAGGACACAGGCAGAGACACAGCGCTGCTGGGCTAAGCGTGGAAGAAAAAACCTCTACCACGCAGGGAGGGGAAGGAAACCTTCTTAGGCCTAAGACTCTATACGAATACCAAGCATAAGTAACTATTGCTCCTACTACTGCTGCAACAGAAGTAGGGCAGTCCTTCCCAAGGCCAACTACAGACACAAGAAGGATTTTGGATGCCACAGGGTGGAGGGGCAGGGACATAAAGAAATCCACACCCCTGGGGCCCAAGTGCACAGGGCCTGCCCAAGACTGAGTGTGGATCAGGATCAAACAGAAGTCAGGCCATCTGGGGGTGGGGGTGGGGGTGGCAGACTCAGTAGTCAGTTAAATTTAAGGTACTTCTAGCAGTTTAGGAGAGCTGCACAGTGCATTTTTCCTTGGGGAAGAAGGCTCCAGGGGCAGTTCTGAAAGAGAAAATGTCGTTTTAATGGCTCTCCCACTCTTCTTACCTCTCCGGTGTCTTAGGTGTTCCCTCCTCAGATGCCTGGTTGTTGCTCTCCAGCACCACAAAATCTAGGTGTCTCATTTGGCTATAACGTCACTGTGATCCAGAAGAGTTAGATGCAAGAAGGACAAGGACATTTTTGTATACATAAGCAGCATTAACTTTGAATCCTCTAGGTCCCTTTTTATCTCAACTTCCTGGAGCTGAGGATGTACCAACCAGGCCTACCTGCAGTTGCTGTTCAAAGAAAGAAAGATTTGTCCTGTTCACCAATGGTCAGGGTAGAATCCTCAATTTTCATAATAGGTCTATATATCCCCTATTACCTGCCATCCTTTTAGTCCTCATCATTAGCCAGGGAACAGCTAAGAAGTGACGATGATCCCTTTCTGGTGACAGCTCATTCAGTGGCTAAACTGTCTCACTGTAAGGAGTGGACCAGGAAGTGGTGATGGAAGCAGAGTCTGACATCAGTGCATTGTTGAGCAGCTTTTGTGGTAAATGATACATCAAAGTCATATTGCAAATGGTCCAGAAAGCTGAAACCATGACACAGATTAGTTTCAAGGGCTAAAATAGTGTGGACATCACGGTTTGATTGGTAACCTGAAAAACTGTCAGTAGTTTGAGGTGCCAGCAGTAGCTGGAGGGAGGGGTCAAAGGTACTATGTAGTCAATCTGCCAAGAGCCAGAGAGGGTGATGTCCTGTGCGGTGAGGCCTCGGCAGCTTCCTCACACACACACACCCATGCACCCACACCCAAACAGGAGTCACAGGTCCTGCAGCAGTCCTATCTTCTGCCTCACAAACATGGAGTGGGACTTACTCAGCAACTTGATTTCAGTCTAAATCAGAGAATGGGCCCTTACCATGAGTGGCTACATTAGTGACCTAGACCATTCAATTAACAATTAAAATTTGTTTTTGGTTTGCAGCCCCAAAGAGGGTGTCTTTAATCTGTCAGTTGTTATTTTCCAAGTGGCAGACTAAACAGCTGGGCCATTGGCAGCAGCCCCAAAAATCCATTCTGCCTAATGAACAGAATGACCATGTCTCCTTTCAGTTCTGCAGCGCTCTGAGGCTGAACAGGCACGACAGCCCAGTGGACTCCGTCAGCATCAGCTTCTCTGAACCATTAACTGAACCAGGCCCAGGGATTTCAGGGAGCCTCACTAATTCAGTAGCTTTGCTTCAGACAGTGGAGTAGGAATAAAGTTTCTCCTCAGGAAGCTAGCTGCCATGCCACTCTTTTAGTGTAAAGCCAGGATGTCATTGGAGCCAGGCTATCTGTTCTTGAATATACCATTTCTATTTGACAAGCAAGGCTTTTAGGGTCCTTCTCACCTGGTTAATTGTGGAATTCAAGTTGGCCTACTCCAAAAATGGGACTGGCAGGCCAAAGAGTCATTAGCTGTCCATGGGTCAAGCATTTAAACTGCAAATGGCATCTCCAGGTGGAGCCTGCTTCTCTTTGCCAGAGGTTCCAATTGGCAGGATCCTCAGTCACAAAGATTTGTGTCGTCGGCAGTACCCAGAGTCCAGTTTTGTTGACGTTTACCAGCTGATTTTGTTGGGGTTTACCAGTCTTGCTGGTGGAGGTTTTTAGTTTAGCTAGTAAGTATACCAGTGTTAATTTGTTTTGACAAATGTACTATGTTTATGTAAATTGTTAACGAAGTGGGTGTATAAGAACTCCCTACGATCCTTTGCAACTTTTTTTGTAGTTCTAAAATTAGTCCAAATTAAGAAAGTTATTTTAAAAAGTACTAGATGGCTCTTCATAACTTCCAAATTGAAGGTCAGACTCTTGAGAACCCTTTATGATTAATCCCTCCTACCTGTTTCTTACCATCTTGTCACATCACGTGGTGCTTTAGCTGTTAGTCTACTTAGTGTGCTTCCTTGACTTCTCATGCTATGCCTTTTTTATGTGAAATCTCCTTATCTCATCTCTTCACGTGACAATTTAAGCCAAGCTTCAGGGCTCTGCCTCAGTCTTATCTTTCCTGGTATCTCTTCCTTGATGCTTCTTACTCAGTGTTAGCACAGCTTTGTGTATATTTCTGCTTAGGGTGCTTCCTAGTTTAACACTGTAAATGCTGGTAGGTGTTTTCTAGCATAAGAGTTCCTCAAAGATGGGAATAGTATTTTATTCATTCTTTTTAATTACCGGTATTTATCTTGTTGCCCATTTCTAGCAGTGGTAACAGCAATTGTTCAATAGATGTTAATTGGATGAGTGAAAAGCCTTAGGCTGTACACAGTTATGATAGAGCTTTACTCTTGTGTCACTCAGGCATGGAAAGCTGCCATTGAATGGACTCTTGTGATTCATGTTTACATTTTATAATTGTGTATGTTAAGCATTCTCATATATAGAGTATAATTTACCTTCCATTTATGTTTTAGGAGGGCCAAATATGTGGGCTATTACCTCTGAAGAACGGACTAAGCATGACAAGCAGTTTGATAACCTCAAACCATCAGGAGGTTACATAACAGGTTTGTGTTTTATTTTATTTATGAATTATGCTCCTTTCCATGTAATATCTTAAAATTAGTTTTAATTCAACTGCCATCAAATTTGTATCATTGATAAAATTCATATCAAGATGAAATATTGCCATTTGCAGCAACATGGCTGGACCTTGAGACAAGAAGCATATGATGCCATTCATATACGGATATAAAACTAAAAAGCAGCAAATGAACAAACAGAAGAAACAAAAAAATTCATGCATACAGGCAACAGATTGGTGGTTACCAAAGGGGAACAGGGATTGGGGGATGGATGAAGAGGGTAAAGGGGATCAATATATGGTAATGGAAGGAGACTAGGCTTTGGGGTGGTGAGCACACAATAGAGTATACAGATGTCATATTATACAGTTGTACACCTGAAATTTATCTAATGTTATTAATCAGTGTTACCCCAATATATTTAATAAATAAATAAATGATAAAATTCATATCAATCAGAATTCTAGAATTTTTTAAATGTAGCTTTCATATTTTATCTGGCACTATCTTAATTTGTTGTTTTGGATTTGGCATATGGACTATCTTTTCCTGATCCTAGATGATAGTCAAGAAATTCAGTTTAATTGTCCAGTTTCACTTTTAACATTATATCTAGAAATTTTTCAGGTAATTGAGACTCTTCCCCAAGCAAATTTATTAATGTGCTCTTAATATGTTGTGCCCATTACTTGTGCAAAGTTCAGTCTTACCAGAATGTAATAGAAATGTGTTAGATCCATTTCATTTAACATTTTTAGTTTTTTTCTCTGGAATCTGTCTTCATAACACTTAGCTCTCTGTGTTTGAGAGACCACACCAAGCATTAATTGTTGATGCTAGTCCTTGTTTTTCAAAAAGGCCTCCAGAACCAAAGGAGGATTTATTTAGGTGTGTCTTTCAATTTTTTTTTCTATAAATGAAACTTTTTCTTCCTATGCGAAAGCACCTTAGTGTTTTATTTATTTATTTTTATTTGATTTATTATTTTTAAAAAAATTTTTTTTTTTTGGAGAAAAAGTAAGATTTATTGAAAGTGCATTTTAGAAGGAGACCGCCTCTAAGGAAGGCTGTAGCCCTGTGAAATTTAGGAGATAAAGAGATAAGATAGTACACCCCAAAGGGAGGGGTGGGCTTCTAGCCAGGAACGCTGTAACTGTGTTTTATTTAAATAATTAAATATAATGGCTAATGTTTAACAGATCTGTACTGTTTCAGATACTATGCTTAATGCATTCTTTTATTTAACCTTCACAGCAACCCTGTAAGTAGACTATAGCTACTATTATAGTCTATATTTATTTATAGGTGGTGAAACTGAAATTTAAACATGTTCTGTAACTTGCCTAAGGTCACAGAGAGGGTTCACATTGATAGGACCTTTGAAACCTTTTTCTTTTTAATTTATGGTGACATCGATTAACAAAATCAAATGTTTCAAGTGTACGGTTCAACAATAAGTCATATATATATATATTGCATTGTGTGTTCACTGCCCATAGTTAGATTTCTTTCTGTCACCATGTATTTGACTCTTTTTACCCCGTCTAACTCCCCACTCCCCATTTGAAACCATTAAGGCTGGCTTTAGGACCCATCTTCTTAACCATTGTAGTTTAATGGTATTTGCACTTCTGTAATTATAACTACCTTACCTGATGTCAACGTTGGGATTTGATTACCCCACTTAACAATTTAATAACTTAGTCTGTTACGGGCTCATGGATGCCAGCAGAAGACCCGAGATTCCCGAGTCAGAGATAGAGGACTTTATTACTAGTAATACAGCCAGCAGCATGAGCATTGGCATGTTTTTGTCAGTCTCCCTTGTCCCCCTAAGTCATGCAGAGACTCTGCAGAGATCCTAGAAGGATGCTACACATACAGTGGTTGTGTTATAGGAGAGGAACACTGAGCTTGGGGGAACCCACCATTTTTTAGCAAGTAGTAAGCAGACTTATTCTTTGTCCCAGAGGGAGACACTACCCAGTCCCTCAAGATAGCCCACTGCAAACCCAGTTTTGAAAAATGACCTAGGTAGAGAGCAGTTGGGATCTTGCGTTCTTGGCATACACAGGTGAATATATAGGATTGTGAGAGGCCAATGGAGGGCTTTCTCTTCCAACACCTGGTATTTTCTATTTAGAACTCTTCTAGGGGAACAGTGTCTTTGACTATAAATTTTATTAAATAGGAATATTATCAAATAAGACCTTAATTATTGTGGAAAACTGAGATGAATAATATAATCTTTTATCACTGATTAAAGTGTTGTAAATAATTTTTATGTGTATTTCTGTTTAAATTTTTTGATTGGAATTAAAATAATAAATCAGTAACATTATTGCCCATTATTATTATTCAGAAGCGTTGGAGTAATTCCATTTACTAATATGCTGCTTGATTTTTCTTTTTATTGCCTTCAGGTGATCAAGCACGTACATTTTTCTTACAGTCAGGCCTGCCGGCTCCTGTTTTAGCTGAAATATGGTAAAATGTGTTCTTTTGTAGATGAACTTAAATTTCTGATAGTCTGGTTTGGTTTGGTTTGGTTTGGTTTTTAATACAGTTTAACATAAAGTTGTTTTTACTTATTGTCTGTTATTATTAAGAATATTTCTTCAGCTTTTTAGAAAATAAATTTTATTGAATAAATGACTGAAAATCAATTGAGGTTTTGTTTTGTAGGACAAATTTCTAATTCCCTTAGAATTTCTAAGGAAAAAGATGTACACATTTTCATCAGAAAACTCTTCTTTACAAATTGGCAGTCTCAAAATCTTTTTTCTGTTTTTTTGTAGTTTCATTTATTTCATCATCTATAAACCAAAATTATCCTTTCTCCTGCCCTTACCGTAAAGAAATTGTTCTTTATAATATCTAGGGTTTTGTTTTTTAAGGTATTTACAGTAAATTCCAACCCCTACTCCATTTTTCTTTCCACTTGGAATTATTCCCATGGTTGACAAAGTGCCAGGCACATAGGAAGCATTTAATAAATATTTGAACAAATAAATAAGTTTGGCATGATTATACTCTTGAATAATTTTCTATTTACACGGGTATAATTCATCCCAAAGATCTCTAGATTCTATACAAACTGACAGTTTTATTAGATGCTATCTCTGGTCAGTATTCTTAATGTACAAGTTTTAGCTTTTTGAGATACACACACAATTAAGTGGTGGTCTGAATGTGAATGCTATGTCATTGTTTTTATTTTATCATCCTCAAATATAATGTTGACCCTACATATAATCTACCCACCTCATTGCCTTTTTAGGGCTTTATCAGACTTGAACAAGGATGGAAAGATGGATCAGCAAGAGTTCTCCATAGCTATGAAACTCATCAAACTAAAGCTGCAAGGCCAACAGTTGCCCGTGGTTCTTCCTCCTATTATGAAACAACCTCCTATGTTCTCTCCATTAATTTCTGCTCGTTTTGGTATATATTTATTAATTTAATTATCTGTATTTGAAAGTTAAACTTGATTCCTAGGCATAGTATTTGGGAATCAGAAAAGGATTTGTCAGCATAAAATGACAGTTCCCGGACTCTGAGTTAATTTTCCTATCTGAGATAAGAAATACTAAATTTGCTGTCATAGCTAGGGCGTCCATGTGTCCCAGTTTTCCAGGAACAGCTCTCATTTATGTCTGTTGTCCTGATATCTAAACTAGTTAGTGTTCCCTTATATAATTCCCAGTGGATGATAAATTATATGATCCCCCTCGTTAATAGCTGATTCTAAATACTGTTGTTAATTAGTTACCTCTATGCCTTGTGTGAGTAACAGGACAAATATGAACAGTTTTAAACCCACATGAAGTGGTTTAATTTGGGGGGTAATTTAAAACTATATACATAAATAGAAATTTCTTTTATGTAAAGGTTAATTAGCCAGCTAATTTTAGGGTACAAGTTGAAAATTTTGTGCTTATTTATTTACATGTTCTTCAGAGATAACCAGTTTTCTATTTATTTTGATTAGCCAGTTTCTTATTAATTATATGTGAGAAGTGCTTATTCAGTTAGATATCCTACAGTCCAGATATTAGATCTTAAAATACTAATTTCTTGGATCAGAGGGACCGGGTTGGGGAAGAGAGGGAGAGAAGGAGGGAGGCATGGATGGAGGAGGGAGGGGGAAGAGAGTTTGTGTTAATTAAATAGCACTATATCATCAGCATACAAAATCCATTAATACATCCTCTCTTTGAGGATACTAATATTTAATTGGAAAAGGCTGCCTAGTATGTTCATGATGCTAGAAGAGAAATTTTAACTCCTTAGCAGGCATTTCTTTAGTTCACACCGGTCAGTATATTGATATTAAAAAGCAGTAGCTTACTACTCTCACTGATGGGTCAGAGCTGCTTTTGTGAATTCTTAAGACCAGATAGTTTGCCCATAGTGTTCCTATAAATATAGGGTCTGCTCGTTGTATTATAAACTTGTTTTCTGGCATTTGTTTTATAGTTGATTACTAATACTAGAAAACGTGTCTGTCTTTAGGAATGGGAAGCATGCCCAATCTGTCCATTCCTCAGCCATTGCCTTCAGTCACACCTTTAGCAACACCTTTGTCCTCTGCAACTTCAGGGACCACGCTTCCTCCCTTAATGATGCCTGCTCCCCTCGTGCCTTCTGTTAGTACTTCATCGTTACCAAATGGAACCACCAGTCTCATTCAGCCTTTATCCATTCCTTATTCTTCTTCAAGTAAGTACTTTATGCCAAATGAGTATTTCATATGAAGAAAGAAACTGTTATGTTCATGTACAAATTTCCTTCATAATTTGTGATATTGCGTATTGTGAACCTTTTTCATTTTTCTTTTCTTTTTTTTCTTTTTTTTTTTTTTAGCATTGCCTCATACGTCATCTTACAGTCTGATGATGGGAGGATTTGGTGGTGCTAGTATACAGAAAGCCCAGTCTTTGATTGATTTAGGATCTAGTAGGTATGAATGCTTAAAACTTCCAACTTTTTATGCTTTCAGTAAAGAATATTAAATAAATGACTTTTATTAAAGCTCAGAACTTATCCAGGTTTTACTTTATAATGGCCAAATATAAATAAATACTTATGTAAATTTACTATTTACAACTTACATCAAATAATTCTTTTATTTTTTAGGAAAAAGCCTGTGGTATTTTACTTTTGAAAAAAATGTCTCATGTAAACTAAAAATATTCTCCTATATTTTTAATCAGTCATCTTTTTTGCCTGAAGCCATATATTTTTCCTTTAAAGAAATGTATATATTTCTTAAAACATCTCATAATCATTATGCATTATTAATTTCTTTCTTGAGCAAATTCTGCTGATTGAGTATCTTTTAGTTTCACAAAGCAAAAAAGCATCAGTGTTAATTCATCACCCTTTATATAAATTGCAATAATACTTTTTTAATTAAAAAACTTAACATTCAATATTATACTAGTTTCAGGTGTGTAGCATAATGGCCAGATATTTACACAACTTGCAAAGTAGTCCCCCCAACAAGTCCAGCAGCCCCAGACACAGTACATCATTATTACAATATTACTGACTGTACTTTACATCTCTATGACCATTTTGTAACTGTAAATTTGTCCTTGTTAATCCCTTCACTTTTTTCATCCAGTCCCTCAACCCCCCTTTCCACCTGGCAACCAGCAGTTTGTTCTCCATATCTATGAGTTCTGTTTTGTTTGTTCATTTATTTCGTTTTTTAGATTTCACATAGTAAATGAAATTATGTGATATTTGTCTTTCTCTGACTTATTTCACTTAGCATAATATTCTCTAGGTCCATCTATGTTGTTGCAGATGGCAAGATTTCATTCTTTTTTATGGCTGAGTAATATTCCATTATACATATGCACCACCACATCTTCTTTATCCAATCATCTCACAATAATACCCTTCAAAGCAATAACCCAGACCTAGCTTAAATGCTCACTGATTGTGTGACCTTCATTTTCTTAACATCATTGAGCCATGGTTTGCCAACATAAAAGATGTGAAAGTAATACCTTTTAAGTTAATAATGAGGATTAGAAGTAATGTTTGTAAAGGCCCAGCACAATATGGGGCCTGCCACATGATAGGTTCTTGATGTATAGTAATTCTTTTGTTCATGTTATTTGCTTTCTTAAGAATAATTGTTTGAATTTTTTTCAGTATCAAATGCAAAAGCACTGTTGTAGTAAAGGAAGTATGATTCATAATGTTTCTGCCTTTTAAAGTTTAACAAAATGTATTTTATTTAGTAACAAAATTTTAAAATAAATTTTGTTATAGTTCAACTTCCTCAACTGCTTCACTCCCAGGGAACTCGCCCAAGACTGGGACCACAGAATGGGCAGTTCCTCAGCCTTCAAGATTAAAATATCGGCAAAAATTTAACAGTCTTGACAAAAGCATGAGTGGATACCTCTCAGGTAAGTGGCATATGGTACTTAAGTTGAGAGAGTTGGAGTTTTTTCATATGGACTTCTATTGAAGAATTTTTGTTTAAATTGGTACTTTGTAGGTCATCTAAAATTTTAACATCCAGAAATTTTAGCAGGCATCAGATAAATACAAAAAATGTGAGTTGTGTGAGTTCAAAGATGGATATAACTTGATTGCTTTCTTCAAAGTTTTTACAGTCAAGTAGGGCATACAGATATACACCGAACTTTTTATAAAAAGACCTTCTTCTTGAGATCAAACTTCATCCTCCAGAGAAGTGAGTAGAGAACCTCGCAGAACAAGAGAGAGTATGTGTGACTTAGTTCCCTTGGTTCCGGTAGTTCTTCTTCAGGTCTTTCTCTGCTTGACCTTTCTAAAATTTCATGTGAGCATAGTTTATCCTTTAATGTTCCAACCCAAATATAGCCATAAAATTTTACTTTAAATCCTCATAAGGATGCTAGAACAAATATCCAAACTTTGCTAATTGAGAAATAATGAAGGGCATATAAACAAAGAGTAATAGTCAAGTAGAGTTCCCACCTTACAACTTTCTCCTCTCTTTACTCAGCAACAGATTTCAATTTAGGCAGAATGAAATAGGTATTTAAAAATAATGGCGATTTAAAGTGGTAGGGAACATAGAAGAGGAGATAATACTGATAAGGTCGGATAAAATATCTTATAAGAAGGGAACATTTAAGCACTATCATGAAAGAATGAGTTAGGATTCGGACAGGTGGAGATTGAAGGTGAGGGCAATTTGAGGGTGATAGAGAAGAATCCTTAAGAGCAAAAAGTACATAACATGTTTGGAGAATGAAAAGTAGTCTGCGAAATAGGAGTATGGGGTCTCTAGTTGTGCAGTGGGTCAGCGGAGCAATAAAGTTTTAGGAATTGATTGGACAAGCAAAAATGTAGAGGATTTTCTTTAAAGATACATACCTATGTGATAAAATCTTTTTTTTTTTTTATTTTGAGGTAATTATGCACACAATTCAGGATGGTAGTTACCCCTTCTGGAGACATGGAGTTAATGTCAGGGAACACAGATAACTTCAAAGGATTTAGTAGTGATCTTGTTATTAAATTGGATTTATGGGTGACTTTTATTATTACATTTTATAACTTACACTATTTTATATGTATCACATAATAACTAAAATTTTCTGTAATTTTATCAAGTTATATGAAATAAGGTATGCCATATTTTTAAGTAACTGTTTTTTGTGTTTTTTATATTTTAACCTCTCTGATTTGAGATGTGTTTCACTATCAGTGGTGTGTTAACATTGTGTCATGGTTTTATTGGCAGTGTTCTTTTCTTTCTTAGTGTTACATAAAAGAGTGGTGTGACTTATAATCAGTGGCATCTGAGATTTTGTGAAGTATGGTATTCAAACATACTTGAGATTAATGTAAAGTCACAGTTCCTATTCTTTGAAAAAATTAACTTCTTTGGACCCTACATTTTGTGTTAAAGAAGTTTCTTTTTTCATACTAACAAAAGTGGACTAAAATGATGTACAAAAATGTACATGGAAACTTCATTTAAAACATTTTAAAAAGAAACAGGCTTAATGTCCATCAACAGGAGAATGGATAAATAAATTATGGTGTATTTCTATAATAGAATGCTTTACAGCAGTAAATATGAACGAACTACTGATACTTGCAACAACATGGATGCATTTGTAGATACTGTATTGAATGAAAGAAGCCTGGCACAAGAGATTCATACTATTTAATTCATTTATATGAAAGTGGAGAACAGGAAGCCTAATTGGTGGTGATAGAAATCTGAGTAGTAGAGTTACTCTCTTGGGAGGGGGCCATGCACAAACCTTCAGGGTGCTGGAAGCATTTTGTATCTTGATATGGGTGTTGGTTGCATGTGTGCATCCCTGTGTAGAAACTCATCCAGCAGTACACTTAAGATTAGTCCACTTATGTCTGTACTACAGACATACGGTGTAAGCAGAGGTGGGTTTGTACTGGAGTATGAAGGAAATGATCTCATTGCTTTACTTGTATATGCCACATTGTATGAAGATTGTATATTGTGTTATTTTTAGAGAATGTTGTTATTCTTAGACCTCCAAAGTAAGGCTCTATATCTACAGTTAAGGAAAGGATTGGTTTTCTTTGAAAAGAGAAGCCATTTCTGGTGTCCTGAAACTGAGCCTGAGTCCCAGGTATATGAGGATGGGGCTCACCTACACTTACATGTTATGCTTTGTTCAGTGAATGTTGGTAATCTGATTTTTCCCTTATATTTTTCCTCTCCTCTTTCCCGTAATTCTCAATTGTGATTTAGGTTAATTCATTGACTCAAATATTTCCTCCATCATGTATCTTCTGGGCACTCTGTGAAGCACTGGAATTCAGAGGAGGAAAACATGGCCCATGTTTTTAAAGAGCCATAGTATTAGTTCACATAATCACAGAATTTGATTAGTAATTGAAAAGTGTGGTGATTAATATAGATGAGAAAGTGACTAACTGAGGATATAAGAGAGGGTTTCACAGAGGAGATGACATTTAAGCTGGATCTTAGGGGATAAATAGACTACCAGGTAGAGAATGGAGGGGCTGGCATTATAGGCACAGGAAATAGGATATTCTAAGGATTGGTAGACCAACATCGAACATGTTCAAGTGAGCTTTAATTCTTAGTAAAGTACTCTACTGGCTCTCTTTAGCCCTTTGTATTATTCAGACTTTGCTTGCAGACATTTAAGCCTTCTACCAGTATGCTTTTACATTCCTCCCCTTCTTCCTCCTTTTTGCTTTATCACATAATGCTACGGGATCTGCTCTGTTGTCTCTGTTCAAGAGCCGAAACATTAGTTATTGAAACTTTTCTCAGGATTCAAGTAGTATTCTGTTTCTCTTTATTAAAAGAATCCTCCCTTTAACACAAATACATCCTCAAAGTTCACTTTCTATGTGAAATCTACTGAGGAGTAATTAGTTGGGTGAGGCTATGAGCTCTTTCCAGTGTTTTTTTCCTTGTGTGATTTCTACTAAATGGCCATATTTTGAAAAAGAATAAATATTTTATAATATAAATGTTCTCAAAGTTTATATTTAAAAAGTTATATAATATAAATATTTAATTGCATGTGATAACATGTAGTATATTTGTATTCATTTCATATAGTATATGTAGCTTTGATTACAGCTACGTACTGGATCTGAACATAGATCCAGGCCTCTTTGTTCAAAGCTCAGTGAAGCATTGGCTTTAGCTGCATTTGTGCCGTCTTTGTAGTGAGAGCTGTTGCCACGTAAGAGCTGGCAAATGTAATGATCTCTTCTGTGCAAAGTTACTTGGACTGGCCCTGACTCAGGCTGAACCCAGAGTAGGGTCTGACTCTCTTGATACTCATGGCTTGGTCACCTAAGAGTGGGAGGTGCAGCACCTGCTTTACTGACTAGAAGAAATCTTCCCTTAGAGAAGCCACATGGATTTTATCCACGGTCAGAAAGCCACAGACTAGCTCCTTGTCAGGAGTGAATGCTCCTCTGAAGCATACGGGGATTTTCTGTTCTGGAATATATTCATTGAAGATCAAGAAGCCTATTACAGAAATATTTTTGTTTTCTCACTGAGGGAGAGAAAAGTGAACAGTTTACATAGTAAGCATTCAGTGAATGTTAGCTTTTATTATAGTCAGATGCTATTGTGTTATAACCTTAGATAAACAATAGCTTTCTATTACAACTTTATTTATTACTTAAGTAAATGATTATTGAGCATCTATATACCAGGCATGGGGTATACATTAGTGAATAAAGCAGTCAGAGTTTTTGTCTTCATAGAACTTAGCATAATAGGGGAAACAAGTAAATGTTGCATTACAAATTGTGATATGAGATATGAAAGGAATAAGCAGGAAGGGTATTGAATGATAGGGTGGACAGTGAAGGCCTTTCTGAGAAGGTGACATTGAATTGTAATGTAAGGGATGAGAAGGACCCAGACATGCAATTATGTAGAATTGTAGGACTTGATGTTGAATGTGAGTATACAGGACAGGGAGGGATCAAGGGTGACTTTCTGATTTCTGGCTTGAGCCACTGGATGGGACAGTGATGCCATTCATAGATAAGGGAAGACTGAAGGAAAATGGTTTGGGTGAAGATTAAGAAGAGAGGAATATGGATGGAAATTTAGATAGTAATTTTATACTTTGATTTGAGATGCTTGTGAAATATACAAGTAGAATTTTCAGTTAGATACAGAAGTCTAATCTTAGAGGAGAGGTACATTCGGGAATCTTCAGCCTCTTGGTGTTATTTAAAGTCATAGAAATGGATATAAATACACAGAAAAGTGTGCTCAGGACAGATTGTGGGAATGCCAGCATAAGTCCTTTAGAAGAGGAAGAATAGAGACAAAGGAATGATCAGAGAGATTAGAGGATATCTGAAAATGCTAAGGAAGCTGTTTCATTTTACTGTGTATACAGGAGGCCCTGGAACTTGGCCTCTAATACTCTGTGCCAGTGGCTAAGTCCTTTGTGTCAATCACTTGTGTACTGTTATCTTCTGAAAGGAACGGGGAAGCATTTGGCTCCACTAATTCTATTTTTAAATTCCTTGGGGGCAGGAACTGTTTGTTTTGATTACTACTGAATGCTGAGTGCCTGGCCCATAGGAGAAACTGAGGTTCAGTGTTTAAGATAGCAGCAGTGTTATTTTCAGATATACTTATTTAGGCTTGCATGACTTTACAGAGGTTAAAGAATTTTCTTTTTTTTTTTTTTTTTTATGGTTTTCCTACTTAATCAGGTTTTCAAGCCAGAAATGCTCTTCTTCAGTCAAATCTTTCTCAAACTCAACTAGCTACTATTTGGTGAGTTTGTTTATTAGTTATGATTTTTAACTATATATCCTCTTATAAGAAAAATATTGTTTCTGTAAGTTCGTGACTCAAAGATGTTTTGTAAAAGCAGTCATTTGAAAGTTAATGTAACTTTGAAACGAAATAAACTGCAAACTATTATCCTTGAGAATTTGTCATTCAGTTATTTTACAGGTAAAACTAGCTTATATATAAGCTTTCTATGAAGAATTAGAGAATATTTCATTTTCAATGTAGAACTGAATGTGATTTGGTAGGTGAATTAGCCATGAACGGGACAAGCTACCTTTATAAAAGGAATATTTCTCTTTCTATTTCCAAGTTTTTTCTCTCTTTTTGTGATACAAAATTAAGGGTAAAAATGAGCTCACTTTTTTGTATTCATTTACATTTCACTAAAAATATCTTAGCTATTTTACTATTATTATTCTTTTTAAAAAAATAAAAAAATTGAACTCTTCTGAAAATATTTTACTCCAAATAGACTTTCTAAGTTGTGAATTTTCATATTTTCTTCAGGACTCTGGCTGACATTGATGGTGATGGGCAGCTAAAAGCTGAGGAGTTTATCCTTGCCATGCACCTCACTGACATGGCTAAAGCTGGACAGCCATTGCCTCTGACTTTACCTCCTGAACTTGTTCCTCCATCTTTTAGGTGAGTGCCTCTGGAGGTGAAGAAGGGTAGGTTTGATCTCTTGGCAGATGTGATTATTTCTTTGGGATTTCTTTAGTTTAGTGGAGAGTTAAACACTTATAATGCCATTCAATTTTGTTATTTAGTGAATTACATGGGGAAGGAGTAAATATTAGAAGTAGATGTTTTTTACTGTGTTACAGATAAAGAAACTGATGACTAAAGAGATTCAGTATAAAATTATAAGCATTGGCTGAACCATGATTTGAATACAGATTTTTGTGGCTTGACAAGCCATATAGTACTATACATTGTAATAGCAGACCATACTGTGTTTTAAATATCTTTAATATTGTATTCCAAATATTAAATTGCTCGAGTCATGGGTAGTCTATGTAGTGTAATCAAAAAATTCCCAGACTGAATAATGAAAAATTTTTGGTTTTGTTTGTTTGCATTTCTTAGAGGAGGAAAGCAAATTGATTCCATTAATGGAACTCTGCCATCATATCAGAAAATTCAAGAAGAGGAACCTCAAAAAAAATTACCAGGTAACATTGAGTATCTAAGTTTATAGTGAGTGCTCTTCAATTTTACCTTGAAATGTAAATGAATATTTGGAATTTTTACATTCTTACTATTTTATATACTATATGAGAAACTATTTAATGAATGAGATGGATTTTGACATCAATAAAATTAAGATTGTCAGAATTGAGAGATTATGTAAGAAGAGGTGACAGTATGTGTTTGGAAAAAAGTATATGTATTGGTTATCCTAGTTAAAAGTGTTTCTCCCACTTCATGATGAGATCATTAGCTTTAAATATATGTTGAAAAAGTACATGTGTAGATATTTTAAAATATTAAAAAATTAATGAAAAAAATTTAATGATACATATTAAATAAAACAGATATATAACTAACTACCCAGCTTTGGTTGTCCTTGAAGAAAATGTCGAGAAAAAATATTGAAAATTATTTTACTGACAGGAATAATAAAATCATTTCTCTTGGGTGGATTCAAACTTAGAAATTTGTTTTCTAAAACTGAATGTAAGGAGAGTGTAAATATTTTACTATTTACATTTGAGTTAAAATTACCCTTAGGAGAAGTATCCAGAGTGATAGCACTGAAATGATCACAGGGCATGAGTCCGTTGAAACTGGATTCTGTAGGCTCTTAATGTGTGAGCATGCTGATAAACATACCTTATTTAGTTACTTTTGAAGACAAGCGGAAAGCCAACTATGAACGAGGGAACATGGAGCTGGAGAAGCGACGCCAAGTCCTGATGGAGCAGCAACAGAGGGAAGCAGAACGGAAAGCCCAGAAAGAAAAGGAGGAGTGGGAACGAAAACAGAGAGAATTACAAGAGCAAGAATGGAAGAAACAACTTGAATTAGAAAAACGCCTGGAAAAGCAGAGAGAATTGGAGAGACAACGGGAGGAAGAAAGGAGAAAAGAGATAGAAAGACGAGAGGTTACTTTTAAGTTATTTTATTTCCTAAGGAAATCATTACATCATTACGTTTAATAAGTGGCTACATTTCATTTGATAAAAAATTGTTTTTGGTTGCCTTTTCCTCTGCATCATTTATTCTTACTTATTCTGTACAAATCTGAATTTTGCTTGTGAGGGGTTTTTAGAGCCTGTGAAGTGGTAAAGAAAAGGATGTCATGTCTGCAGGTGACATCTCAAAGGAGGATTGATTGCAAAGCTGAGTTAAATGAAGAGCTAAGGTCAGTGAGCCAGAGGAAGGAGTCAGTTTGATCAGGTCATTAAACAGATGTAAGCTTGGGATCCAGAGTAAGACACCAAGGAATTGGGGAGGCAGATGAGAGTGGGAATCAAAGGTCTAGAGAGGAATCAAGAAGCTGGGCTTGTGCAGGTCATTGGGATAAATATTGTTTTCTGAGGTCCTCGGGAGAACTGCTGTGTTTTAAAGGGCTGGGGATGGAGAACAGTAAATTATAGTGGCACCGGAATAATATGAATAGAAGTTTTTCTTCCCTGGTACCAGAATACAGCTGCAGTTATTTCTTTTAACATTTATATTTATGAAATCATCCTTTTGTTTATTTAAGAGAAAAGTAACTGCAGCAAGAAGGTCTTGTGAATCAGTCAAAAAGTCTAGTGGATAAAGTCACTTTTGTGGAAGTCTTTAATTTAGGCCCATTGATAAAACTACATTTGCCCAGTTACCCTTAGACACTCAAACCCACTAAGTGCTCATTGCTGTCTCACTTTTATCTTTGTCATCCTATAAGTTTTTGTTTTTTTATTAAAGTATCGTTTGCATGCAATATCTAATTTGTTTCAGGTGTACGTCATAGTGATTCAAGATTTACATGCATTACAAAATGATCACAGGTCTAGTTACCATCTGTCATCATATAAAGTTTGTCCTTAATCTCCTTCACATATTTCACCCATCCCCCAAGCCCTCCCCCCTCACAGCTACCAGCTTGTTTCCTGTATCTGTCTTTGTTTTGTTTGTTCATTTGTTTTATTTTTTAGATTTCACATATAAATGAAATCATATGGTATTTGTCTTTTTCTGACTTATTTCGTTTAGCATAATACCTTCTAGGTCAATCCATCTTGTCACAAATGGCAAGATTTTTTTATGGATGAGCCATCAGTTTTTGAGTGATACAAAATTGTTCATTTAAAAATTAACTTTAATTCATTATTTTCAGGCAGCAAAACAGGAACTTGAAAGACAACGTCGTTTAGAGTGGGAGAGAATTCGTAGGCAGGAGCTTCTCAATCAAAGGAATAGAGAACAGGAAGAAATTGTCAGGTTAAACTCTAAAAAGAAGAGTCTTCACCTCGAGTTGGAAGCACTGGTATGGCTAAAGTTTAAGTGAAATTTATCTGAATGATGCTAGAGTTACCTGTTGAAAAATGTCGTTTTTAAAATCTACCTCATGAGTACATTATGTTTTAGTGTAATTAAACAGTTAAATTTTTACATATGCTTTTTAACTGGATAGTATAGTTTACTAAAAAAAAGATAGTGACTCACAATGCTAAGAATTATGTGTGGTCGCACTTCAGAAGCTGATAAACCATGTACTCTTGGGCAAGACATTTCCCTTCTCTGTGCCTTACTTTGCCCATCTATAAAATAAAAAATGCTAGTTCAGTAATTTCTAGTTTTTGCCTTGGTTTCTGGAATATGACTTACAGAGAGATAACCAGAAGGTGGTAGAAAGGAAGCCATGGTGCAGGACAGTGAGTGCTCACCTCTCCCCAGTTCTTCCCACACTTTACAGCAGAGAAGCTCCACATTCATCTGCTTCACTTTGACTGACATTTTCCCTAAGATTCTTCTGGAAAAAAAGGACTCTGCTACTTTAAAAAAAAAATGATTTGAAGCTGCTAACCTAAATGATCTCTTACGATTCCTTCTAGTTCTGCAGGACTGTGGTTATTAGCTTTATAGTAGCCACTTGCTTACTAATTTTTACACCTCAAATGTCAGAGGGTCAAGTTCTTAAAAGACTTTGACATGCAAAGTGAGAAGATATAAAGGGTCTGGGTAAGGCATACTATTCCACTATGACCCTGGAATCCCATAAGTCTGAATATGCTTGTGTAATAGAGCCAGATTTAGATCTTATATAATTGTAGTCTAACGTTTTATTTGGTTGATGACTTGAATTACACTTAAAAAATTATCACTGTATTTTTAGTCAGAAAAGTACTATTTTATGCCTTCAAATTGATAGGAAAGCATACCACAATTATTAATCATGCCATAGTACTACAAAACAGGCCTAAAAAACATTAACTTCTTTATGTAGCTAATTGAATATCTTTCTGAACCATCATCTTAACTATATATTTTTCCTTAAAAATATAACAGGAGGAGACCTTACGATTGTTTTCCCTCAAGAATGGGGGTAGTATATCAAACAGCATAGATTATTGTGCAGGGTCTGAAAAGGTCCAGAGCTGATACTTCTACTTGCTGAAGATAATAATGTGAACTATAGGATTGACATAGCATATTCCCTTTAGCATGTATTTCTCAAATATGAAATTTTGATTATCGGTGATGAGGTCTCATTTCTCCTCACTCTACTGTATTAGTTTGCTAAAGCTGCCATAACAAAATACCACAGACCAAGTGGCTTAACAGAAATTTATTTTCTCATAGTTCTGGAGGCTGTAAGTCCAAGATCAAGGTGTTAGCAGATTGGTTTTCTTTTGAGGCCTTTACTTGGCTTGCAGATAGCTGCCTTCTTGCTGTGTCCTCATATGGTCTTTCCTCTGCCTGTGCATCTCTGGTATCTCTTTTTGTGTTCAAATTTTCTCTTATATAAGAGGACACCAGTCAGATTGGAATTAGGCCTACCCATATGACCTCATTTCACCCTTAATTACTTCTTTAAAGGCTCTTTCTCCAAATACAGTCACATTCAGAGGTGGTGGGGTCTAGGACAGAATATGAATTTGGGGGGGACACAATTCATCCCTTAATACCTCAGCACTTCTTGTTAGCCTTCAATGAGAATCCCTACTCTGGTTTTTTTTCTTTTTCCTGATTTCTCAGAAAAAGGAGAAAGGAATATTGTTATAGGAAAAGAGAATTGTGGCCAAAAATGGCCTCCTGGACATTGTTTGATTAGAGGAAACGGGATGGCAACATTGAGGGTAAAAATAGAAGCTCAAGAGGAGGTAGTGCTGAATGCCATATACAAAATATATTCTTCCTCATTATTCTTTGCAATTGTCTCTGTGTTAATATTATAAATTAATGCCTCGGTGCAGAACTCAGAAAAAAGCTCAGTGTTTTATATTTGTGCTTTCTCAGCTTCTGGGTTCTTATGCTCTGAGAGTGGTGCGTTTTCTTCTAACAACTCTCTTGAGTCAAAACAGAGAACTCTGAAACATATTCCACTTGGTCTTCAACATTTATCTCAGACAGTATAAATGACATTTAAGAATTTAAATAAAAGTATTATATTCCTGATAAGAATATTTTCTGTTAGCATTTTAGGTTACCATATGTTTATATGCTTTTCCTATAGAATGGCAAACATCAGCAGATCTCAGGCAGGCTTCAAGATGTCCGACTCAGAAAGCAAACTCAGAAGACTGAGCTGGAAGTTCTGGATAAGCAGTGTGACCTGGAAATTATGGAAATCAAGCAGCTCCAACAAGAACTTCAAGTAAGTCCTTTGCTGCTGAATTGTCCTTAAACATGAACAGGTATTAATAATTCTTCTTAATAGAGTAGTTTATGATTTGGGGTCCACAAACCCCTTCAAGTCTCCGATGGATGTGAGTATATACAATCATATATATCACGAAGCTCATAGACTCTAAAATTCTGCCGGACATCTGATTAAGTTCTGCTTAATATTTACACATAAATGGGTATTTGGCACTGTGTGTTTCAAGTTTTTAATAAATATACATATGCACACATGCATTATAAACTAAGGTTTATTGTTACTATTAGGAAATTTCAACCTAAAATTATTCTTTTCAGAATTATGAGAATTTTGAATATGTCCCTCAGGGACCTGGTAATTCTGTTCTTGACTTGTACATTAGGACCTAGTTCAGTTACTAGAGTTTGCAGCATAGGGACTCTGGAAGCATTCTCTATCTCGAGAGTCTTCTTTCTCTTTCAGTGTGGATTGAAAGTTTTTTCACTTCGTCACAGTAAATATAAACAAAGGCCAAATAGTATTTCATATCTGATTTAAACCTGCTTCCCTAGTTATTTCTGGGTTTTTAGTCCTCCTTTGGTAATAGATGTATTCATTCTGAAGTATCGTGACCTGCTTACATACCATTTAGCGCAGATAGGAAAGGTATCATCGTGGCCCGCTGTCATCCATCAGTATGCTGAAAATTGTAAGGCTTCCAGGTATACCACATTAACACAGGCTTCCTTCACCACCTTTTAATTTCAGCAAGTCATTCATAAATGGATTTTTGTTTAAATAGTTGTATTTTTAATATGTACTTCCATTCTAGTTTATTCATAAACCGTGAGTAGTTTACAGTTACATATTTCTATACAAAGTTTCAAGAGTGATTAAATCATGTTTTGAATTTTTCAAGAAATTCGTAGACATTACACAGTTTAATCAAGCACTACTTTTTCTTTTTATAAGGAATATCAAAATAAGCTTATCTATTTGGTACCTGAGAAGCAATTATTAAATGAAAGGATTAAAAACATGCAGCTCGGTAACACTCCTGGTAAGTCTCTAAGGTTTGTTTTGCCTCTTTTATTTTCTGAATGACTATATCAGTCCTATTATGTTGCTTACTAAATCACATTATTCTTATAAATAACCTTTTGTCTATAATTAAAAATTTAAAATGAATGTGAAAAATATCACATGTTAGATTTAATAAAAAGTGTATAAAAAGTAATAATTCTGGTATATCTTCCTTTTTTTATTATTCATATATTTCAAATGTCAATTAAATGTTAGACTATAATTAAACAAGATCTAGGTTTGGCTCTAACACATGTGCCTTTTGGCAGTATCCTGCACTGATTATAAAGAACTGTTTGGAGGAGACTTTACTATGAGGCCAAACCTGTGGGATTCTAAGGTGATAGTGTATAGTAATGATGGGCCTAAGCAGATTGGGGTGCCCTTCCCAGACCTTTATATCAACTAACTCTGTGATACATGTAAAGGATTTTACCACTTGGCCTGCTTATACTTACAAAACAAAATATTCTAAGATAATTTGTGAGAATGTAACATTTTTTCTTGATTCAAGTTCCAGCCAGAAAACTGAAAAAAAAAAAAAAATCTCTATATTGGAGAGCATTGCCAATAACAATTTAGCAGGAGGTTTATTTAAAGAAAAGTCAGTCTTCAAATGTGTTAGAACTAGCTAAAGTATCCTAAATGTCTCCCGTTGAGTATCTGTCAGTCTTTCCATACCAGGGCTCTTGATTACACTGTTGGCTGTTTAGGAGGTTCAATTAATAGCCTCCCTCTTCTTTGCCCAAGTTCTGAATAAATTGAGAAAAAAAACAAAGGAGCAAGACATACGAGAGACCAGACTATCACCTCACTATTGATAAAGCTGATGCTAGATAGTATGGCTTATCTGTAAGCAGTACAGTTGCATCTTTAAAACACTGGGTGTGTGAACAAAGTAGAATATAGGCTTTCTATGGGCAGTTCAATCAACAAGAAAGCAAAGGATATCAAGGGTATTGGCTGTGTATGCCCAGGTCCTTATCTAGAGTTCACCAACTAGTGCAGGGGGTGAAAAGAAGCTGGGATACTGTGCTAGTAAAAAGCCCTTTACTACATGAAGAAAAACACCAGAAATAGAGAAATTCACTCTTGTGAACTACTCTTATTATGTCTCCCACCTTCCACTACTATGGTCTGTCCATGTCGCTTCTCAGACAGTCTTCCTTGCACATGATTCTGTTCTTAGCTGTTCAGAGTATATCAGCTCCCACTTCACCCCTCCACAGACATTCTGGAAGCAGGATGAGCCAGCCCTCCTGATTTGTACAGTGGCAGAAAGTATATCATCGTCCTCATGATTGTTGTTAGTATTTGGATTGTGAATGGAATATAGCATATGTCTTATTGGAGACCTGGTAGAGCTACTCTTTCTCTGTGGAATGTGATCCAATTCTAGTATGTATGTATATATGTATGTATGTATGTGTTTTGTTTTGCTTTGCTTTGTTTTATATTTATTTTTCCTGTAGTCCAGTTCAAAATAGGAAGCTTTTGTTTGGAATTTGCTAAGTGCATCTGTATCCCTTAGATTCCTCTCTCCTTAACAGTTATCATTTAGATTATCAGCCATGTGCCAAGAACTGTGCTAGGTAGTTTTCATGCATTATTTCCTTTGATCTTTACAACAACCCTATAAGGTAGTAGTTATTCCCATTGTGCAGCTCAGGAAAACTGAGGCTCAGAGAGATTCAGTAGCTGCCCAGCGTGGTAGAGTAGCAGTTCTCAAATTCCTGTCAGTCTGACTCTGAAGCCCACTGTGCTACCATATTGTCTCTGTGTCTTTCAGTTACTTAACACAGTGCTCATATATATGATATAACTAAATTCAGGATTAAAATGTCCATTCTTAGTGATGTTCATTTTGAAGAATACTACGAATGTATATTAACTTATTTTTTTCACATTGCCTGTCTCTCAGCTTAACTAGACTGAACTCCTTGAGGATAGGACACATGCCTTATCCTTTTTTCCTTCCATTGAACATAGTATGGTGTTTTGCATATAGTAGACATGCAATTTAATGGTTAAATATTTGTTAAAATACTGGAAAACTATTAGAATTATAAGAGAATTTAATAAGGTGTCTGGGCAAAAAAAACTCTGCATATAAAAATCAGTAACTTTATATATCAAAAGTATTTGATTAGGATATATCATGAAGAAGGATCTCACATTAGCATTTTCATTATTAAGAATAAAGACGTATACAGCTATAAATTTTTACTTGCATTCCTAAAAGATTCCTGGATAAGTAGACGCATGTTACGTTCTTCAATGAACTAGCTCAGTATTACAAAGATGTCAGTTCTCTACTAATTCATCCATATATTCAGTTCTATTCAGATTTCAAGATAAGTTTCTAAGTGATTCATAGATTTACCTAGAAGAGAAAATGTGCAAGGTTAGGCAAGACTTGGTGGGGGGAAGAGGCTCGCTCTACCAGAATACCAAAATACAGACAGGAATTTGAGAACTACTACTGTATCATACTGGGCAATTACTTAATATCTCAGAGCCGCAGTTTTCCCAAGCTGCACAATGGGATTAGCAGCTACCTTACAGGGTTGTTGTAACGATGAAAGGAAATAATGCATGAAAACTATCAGGACCTGTAGTGACACTCCACATGAGTAAGGTGTTTCATCAGTCTGATCCTCAGGCTCTCCCACTATACAGTGGACATCATATCACCTACCTCTTTTATGAGGTGATGGATATAAAGCCATTAATATAGAGTCTGGCCTATAGTAAATAATTAATAGCAGCTACTATAAAAGTATCTTTCTATTCATTCTTAGTACTTTTGAGTACAGAACCAGTGCTTACAACGTTTCCATATGAGGATCTGAACAGGGTAAATGACCTCTGAATTTTCTCTCCTTTAGCTGATCCACATGATGCATGTATATCCTTTGTCATTCGCTACTTACACCAATTTGATCAGACAGTAAATGTCAATTACTGGTAATGACATTCTACCAAACGTAAATGTCTGATGTTTGTATTTCAGATTTAGGGATTGGTGTACTTCATAAAAAATCATTAGAAAAGGAAGAATTATGCCAAAGACTTAAAGAACAGTTAGATGCTCTTGAAAAAGAAACTGCATCTAAGCTATCAGAAATGGATTCATTTAACAGTCAACTAAAGGTATTTATATTCTATTCCATTCATTTTTAGTTAGCAGTTTTCTTATTTTGATTTAATAGAATGAATAATGGAAGCCATTATTTTTATATGTAGTATGTTTTCATAATTTATTTGATAATTTGAGCTATACCAGAATTGCAAGATTGTTTTTAATGTTCTCTGTAGCTGTAAACATTTTGTCATGTAACTAAACATATCGTTTACCAATAGTTTCCAGTTTTTGATGATTGTTTTTAATGACATTTATACATATTGTCTTTGTCAGTGTTAGAGAACTGATCTCAGCCAGCAAGATCTTAGGCAAGGAAATTTTTTAAATAGTCCTGGTGGTAGCAGCTTTTTTTAACACACTAAATTCTTTTTTTTTTCTTTGTTGCAATTTAATTAACCTTTGTGAAATAATGCAATATCAGTGAAAGCCAAAGAATAATCTAGCACTATAAGTTTGCATGAAAAGTAAGTTTATGATTATTTGCTGCAGTGGCAGAGCAGATGTCCACAATATACACTGTATATATACTGTGTACAGTATTAGTCGTATACTGAAGCCACATGAAAGATGTTAAAAGCTAAAAACCAAACGAATGGCACATTAAAATTTGGGAGTAGTCTCAGTTATTCTTTTTCTAACAGCATAAAATTTTCAGAGCATAAACTATTACATAGCTTTTCAGGCACTTTTCTCTTCATGTGACTTTTATCTTGCTGACATTTAGAATAACATCACACCAGTTATAGAAAAAAAGACCACGGTGGCTTCAGTTAAGGAGGGAAAATTTGAGGCAGATAATGTTAACAATACATTTCATACCAGCAGATATTCTCTAGGAAAAATTGTAAAGAAAACCAAATAATTTGTCATTGATGGACAAACAAGCCAGCCAAGTTGTCTTCCCTACATTATTTTTTAAAAGTCTGTACATAGTTTAATTGGCTTTTTATCTGCCTTATCTTACAGTGTGGGAATATGGATGACTCTGTTCTTCAGTGCCTTTTGTCTCTGCTAAGCTGTCTCAACAACCTCTTCCTCTTACTTAAGGTTATTTTCTAATATCTAGCTCCTTTTCTTTGAGTTACTTTACTGTTTTCTTTTTTTAAAAAGTAGACTATTCTTTGCATTTATCTGAGTATCTTTGTTTGAAATAACATATATAATACAGACTTTTTTCTTTCTGTTTGCTTGAATATCCTTCTGCTATCTAACCGCCTGTTTGAGTCTAATGCCAGAAATCAGTAGGGTTGCCCAGAGCAATCTTTCTCATGACTAGCACAAGACATTTAGAAATATTACCTGGTCCCTTACAACATCCCAGAGTTAGGTTAACTGATGGGATGATTACTGATTCAATTAAAAGGAAAGCTAAGGGACTGTGAGATTACATCATTGAAAATCATTGTTTAAAATAAAACTTTAATTTTCTGAAATTCAAGACAAAGTTATGTCACATATATACTAGGCTGCTTCCTGATACTACTATAAGGAAAAATATTAAAAATCCAATAATAGTCTACGGCCATGCCACCTTAACACACCCAATCCCGGAAGCTAAGCAGGGTCGAGTCTGATTAGTACTTGGATGGGAGACCACCTAGGAAGACCAGGTGCTGTAAGCATAAAAAAAAAACCCAATAATGCAGGGGCAGCTCTAGTTACATCTAGATACATGCACTTCAGATAAAAATGATAAATCATATGTATAAATTAATAGTATACTTTGTCATGTATAGCATAGAGTATTTAAAATACTCAGTTTTAATATGCAGTAGATCTTCAACATCATTTTGGTAAAGTCATTTCATTATGATGTTGATGAGATGTTATGGGAACTTAACTCATTTATATCAATTGGCCTGTGGTAAAATTGGATTCATTACACATCATTTCGCTTAAAGTCACAGAACTTTTGACAACATTGTGAGGACTTAACTGTAGTTTAAAGAAAGATGCTCTATATTTACTGCTTGCTGACTCTAGTACTAGATTTTGACTGTGCGTTCTACTGGGTACTAAAATGAATGGGAGTAGGGCAGTAGCATACACATGCACAGAAAGACAGGACCACCATTTGTAGAGCTCACGTGTTGCCTAAGCAGAGGTAGGGCAGCTTGGAAGGATGGTATCAGCCTTTCCTTTATGGTTGTAAAATGAATTGCCAGATTATCTGGTTTTAGAACTTTTGCTACAGATTGCACAGAAATTTAAATCTAAGTTTCTTCATCTATGAAATGAGATTTGATGATGATTTGTGGACTGTACTACACACATAAGTCTGATTCTTTCAGTCAGCATTTGATTCTACACAGGCCAGCAGATTATTTTTATCTCTTGTTTTACTTTCTCCTGCTTCCTGCCTTCCAGCCTTTCACTGCTTATTGATACTTTCATCAGAGGCATTTAGAAAACTAAAAAGGGAGGAGACCTGTACTGTCAGAGTGCTCAGGGGACTAACTGTGGTCACAGAAAGCAAGGGGTCTTCTGTAGTCAATGTGTTAAAGTGATACAGAGCAGTCAACATAGTACTGAAGAGTATCTACTGAGCTGTCAACAAGGAGACCTTCAAAGACCTTTCTTAAAGTGCCATTTCACTTGAGTAATCAGCAGAAGCTGGATTGCCACAGATCAAGAATGAATGGGAGTTGAAGGGATAAGTGAGTGTAATCAACTTAAAGAGGAGAGTGAAGAGAGCATGAGGTCAAAGGAAAACTTTTTTGGTTTAAGAAAGATTTGAGGGATAAAGGATACAAAATTTCAGTCATGCAAGATAAGTTCTGGGGTCTAAGGTACAGATCGTTGACTATAGTGAACAGTACTGTAAAATTGAAATTTGTTTAGAGGGTAGATCTTAAATGTTCCACAAAGGAACGGAGGGAGAGAAAGAGAAGGAAAGGGTAACTATATGGAGATCGTTATGTTAATTGGCTTGAACATGATCATTTCACAGTGTCTGTTTATATTGCAATATCAAGTTGTACACCTTAAATATATATAATTTTTATTTGTCAGGAAAAAAATAATTGGAACCATTCTTGGAGAGGGTATCAGCATTCTTTGAGTCCTGTGGCTACCTGGGGAAAGGATAGTTTCTATTAAGACAGAAAAATAGAAATCAACCACTCCCTTAGGCTACTTGTGGTGAAACAAGTATAATATTTAAAAGTATTTATCATAAGAGTGTTTTATGGAACCCTATAATAGACATGTAGAAGATCAGTGATCATTTTTACTCTTTTGCTCAAGTCATGCTAAGACAAATCGCAAAGCCAGGGGGTTCAAAGATGAGACATATGACAGGCCGTTACACTAAGGAAATTCACACAATATCCTGTCTTCAGCAGTGAAGTACAATGAAAAAAGTAATGGCCTAGGAAGGAGTTCTGGTGTTATTCATGCCACTTGCTAGTTGTGTAGCTGTTTGTCATTTAACCTCCAAACTTTGCTTGCTTTATTTACAAAAATACTGACAATATCTGCTCTGCCTTCTTTGCAGTCACATGATGATTAAATGAGATAGCATGTATACGGAAGTACTTCCTTCCGTCAGAGAATTTGAGGTCTCCCTTGGGAACCTCTTTCTCCACGGTGGGTATAATATTAGGAAGTGTGGACCTAAAATGCTGCTGGGTGACGTGAGTGATAAATGTTTGTTTCTAAAGCAGAAGCTGTTAACCATTTTTATGCCATGGACTCTAACAATTTGGTGAAGTCTCTGGCTGGACCCCTTCTCAGAATGTTTTAAATATATAAAATATATGATTATAAAGAATTAATTGAGTCATAAAAATATATATTTTTTAATTACTCCCCTCCACACTTCCACCCTTGACCTACAATGTTGCCATCACCCTTTAAGAACTAGATCTCTGAAGGTGGGGTGTCTTCTCCCACATGCTCGCAGCGTGCACCCGGGGCCTTGTGCACCTGGGTGTGGGCCGTGGCTCCCCTGGGGCTTGAACCCAGGACCTTCTGCGTGTAAAGCAGATGTGCTAACCACTACTCTATGGAACCACCCCACAGAATAGTGTTTAAAAACAAATTTGTGATATAGTAATTACGTGCTTCTATATTAATGGATTAAATAACAGTATCTAGCAACAGACCAGGCATAATAATACCATAATTTTGAACTCAAGATGTAATTAGTTTACATTCAAGTTATATATACTATAATACGAAAATATCTGTGATTTCTGTTGGTGAAAAATATCACAAGTACAGCTAATATTACCTTGGTTTGTTGCTTATATTTAGAATTGAAGGAAATGTTATATTTCAGATAGAGATTAGTGAAAGTAAAGGTTAATTTTGTTCCTGTCCAAGTTCCTGGACTCCTGGATTCTATTTAAAAAAAAAAAAAAATCCATCTTGGAAAGTCTGTGGCCCTCCTGTTAAGAATGCCTACTCCCGAGTGAAGACAAGGTGATTGAACTTGCTGATTTTCTTATCTGCTTGTTCTATTGGTTACAGAGATTGATATGATGAAATCTTCCACTTTGACTATGGATTTGTTTTTCCCTATTTTATCTTGTTAGGTGTTTTAAAAATAGATTTTGAGGCTGTGTTATTAGGTGCATACAAGTGCCTAAAGTCACACAGCTAGTAAGTGAAAGCAGAAATTCAACCAAGGTAGTCAGGATTTGACATTAAATGGTTATATTAAGTTATATTAAGAGAACAAAGCTGAAAATTTATAAGGTAAGTGTTCAACTTAAGAAACTATAAAAGACCAGCATAATAAAGTAAAAAAAGTAGAAGGAAGTTAATGAAACAGAGGACATATTTATACAGAGAATCAAGAAAGCCAAAATTTGACTCTTTTAGAAATTAATAAAATGAACAAACCTTTAGCAGGACTGATTTTAAACAGAAAGAAATAAGGAAAATTAGGAGTGAAAAGGAAATGTAATTAAATATGTTGCAAACATTAAAAGATGAGAAGATATTATGACTAATTTTTGCACATAAATATAAAAATGTAGATGAAATGAAGAAATTACAATTTGCCAAAACCGACTCAAGAAAAAAATAAGATACCTAAGTAGCTCTATAATCATGAAATATTTTAAATCCAGTTTAAAATCTTCCCTAGAAGAGAATCCAGACCCAAAGTTTTTACTGAAGGGACAAGTAATTTCAGTTTTACTCATCTATTTCAAAATACAGAGAAAGAGGGAATATTCCCAACTTGTCATAGGAAGATGTCATAACATATCAAAGTCTATTAAAAACAGTATGAAAAATTATAGAACAGTTTAACAGAGGCAAAAATGTTAATATTAAAAAGTTGAATGCAGAAATTTATAAAACGGATTATCCATTATGACCAATGACCAACTTGGATATCTTAGCCATACAAAGATGATCTGATATATAAAGAATGTTTACTGTAATTTGTCGTACAAACAAATTAAGAGAAAAATGGTATGCTCATCTCATTAGATGTGGAAAAAGTATTTTGTTAAAATTTAACATCCATTTATGATTTAGAAATGAAAAAGTTATTAGTATATTAGGAGTAGAAGAGAACTTTCTAAACCTGAAAAAGATGCTCTGTCATTCTATTGAGACAGTTCTGTTTGTTAGTGTCAGTTGGTTTACTTGTTCTCAGTTAGCTGGTATATTTAACTAGGACTTCCTGGAAGCAAGTGACTTAGCTCAGAATTGAGTCTAATGATATGAATTTCTAGGATCACTGTAGTCGGGCAGAGGAAATGTTTTTGGCAAGCCTTGTGATAGTCTTCACATCTTATCAATATACATAGATTATTTTCTATGCATTTTTATTTATCTAATACTAATTAAATATCTATACTGTACCAGGCTCTCTCTTGGGTGGGAATTTGTTGATGACAGTCCTATTGTCAAGAAACTCCAGTGAAAGAAACAATCATACTCAGAAGAGGTTGAATATGATTGGAACACACAGAATGCCTTGCAGGGGAGCACAAGGAAGCTCATTAACTCAGGCACTGGAAGAATAGTACTAAAAAAGGAAAACTTGGAGCAGTATTTTAAAGGATAAATTGGAGGACTAGCCTTGCAGCTATGTTAAGATGATACATTAATTTGGCTCCTCTTTATTCTCCTTTTAAACCTATAATTCTCCTCATTTATGATTTCAGCCAATAATAATTTAAGCTGCTATTCATGAAAACTTACTATGTGCCCTACACTTTCAAAGCACTTAACCTGTATCGATGCATTCGATCCTCACAATGCTATGAGATATGTACTGAAATTAACTCCATTTTGCAGATGAGGAAACTATAAAGGACCTTGGTGGTCTTATTCCAGACCCATGCTCCTGGAGTTCATATCACTAAACCATACTGCTTCTCCATAGATTATAACCACTATATTCTTTTTGTCAATAGAATTTAGAGAAAGGTGCAACAAAGAGAACTGTAGAAGCTGAGATCTGTGAATTTTGCCGTGCATGCAGTATTTGTATTGTTATTGGCTTAAGCTACAAGTCTTGATCTCAGACATTCTGGACATAGTCTCTGGACACCACACTGTTCTCAGATCAGATGTACCATTTCAATCAATTTAAAAGAGTTCACCTGTAAAAAAAATTTTTTTTTTTTTGAAAAGAAATAGAGTTTGTGGGGGATTTGTTTTGTGGGGGGTGGTTGGTTAGTTTGAGTTTTATTATCAAGTATGGATCAATGCCCAACATTTTTCACTGAAACATTCTATCTAAATACTGTCTAAGCTCTCACCTTTGCCATGAAACCTCTTTTGATTAGTTTTTTGTAGAGGCGTCAGTTTTTCTTTCCTTTACTCCAGCCTTCTTCTACTCTCGTATTAAGGATTCTATAGATTTCAAGTAAAAGAAACTCAGTTCAAAATAGTTGAGCAAAAGAGAGTGGTTATAAGAAGAGTATGAGGACCACTAACTGGATCATTATAAGAGCCGCTGGACAGGGGCGCTTCCTAAACTTTGAGGAATGAAATTGGAGATTTGGTTCCCCCAGTACTCTCTTTCTCCATGTCTACCTTTAATCTTTGCTTCTTTCTAGAATTGACTTCATTGCTACCCCTGATAGTATCACTTGATACTGACAGCTCTAGGTTTACCTTATCCCCGTTTAATAAGCTTAGAGAAAGAAAGACTTCTTTCTCTCCTCTTCAGTATATCCGAATCCCAGGAAAGTATTCGGGCCCAGCCTGGATCATGTGCTTGTCCTTTGGACCAATCATTCTGGACCTGGGAGGTGAGGTTCTGTGATTGGTTAGGCCCAGATTAAATGACCACGCTTGGGTGGGAGTGGAAAGAGCACTGAATTTGACAGAGTCTTCAAAGGCACAAAGAAGGGGGATCCATTTCCCAAAAGGAAGAAGGGTGCTATTAGAAGAGGGAAAGAAAAGGCTGAACAGACAATCCCAAGTTTCTGCTACGGTACTTATCTATATCCCACATTTGGGAATTTTTCTCTACTTTGAGATTGTGAACTCTTTGAAGGCAAAGACTATATATTTAGTATTTAGATGGCCTTGGATTGGATCCCTCGTGAATCTTTATAGTATTCGCATTGAACTAGATACCCAACAGGCAATTGTTTATTTCAGTTCCTGTTTGGAATACTTTTCATTATTTTTCTTCATTCTAGTCATGGTTTTAGGTAGATACTATCTAACATTTCTAGGTCTTAACTAAATTATTTAATAATTCTGTGTGTAGTTCAAAATCTTATTGGATAAAAATTATAGTTAACTTGATTAAACTACGTGTGTCAAAAATATGACAACAAAATTCCTCTTCAAGGAAACTAATAACAAGGAACTGTTTCCCCATAGTTTTAATGGGTTGCTTTTTTATTAAAAATGAAGTACCAAATCAAAGAATTGGCTTTGTAAAGATTCTTTATTAGAAATGAATTAATACAAAGTAGATAATTTTGACATGTATTGTCCTCAGAGGCTACATGGCTTAAATATGTATTGTATTCAATGTTTTTTTAATCACTTAGATTGAAAAAAGATTTTAACTTTTAATATTTTTACTTTAACTTGCTTTAGGATTTTTGTCTTTTAATGCAAATGACAGATTATTAGATAAGACAAAAATATTTTAAATCAATGGCATAATTGACTTATTTTCATTTCCTCCTTAGGAACTGAGAGAAAGCTACAATACACAGCAGTTAGCCCTTGAACAGCTTCATAAGATCAAACGTGACAAGTTGAAGGAAATTGAAAGAAAAAGATCAGAACTAATACAGAAGAAGAAACTAGAAGATGAAGCTGTGAGGTAATATATAATGTTTTATACTTTATTACTATTTGAATTCTAATTTTGTTGTCCGTATCTCTAGTTTGACTAAAAATTTAAGTAGAATAAAGGATAAATAAAAGGATTATCCTAAGATTCTAATCAGATTCTAAATTTTAGAAATTCAAATCCTTCTTTTGGGGACTGAGTTTACAATAGCCAATTTTATGTTTCATTTGTGAAAAATATGGACTGTGGAGTCAGACCTGAAAGATCATTAAAACTAAATACTTAATTGTATAGAATGATAAGACTAAGTATAGAATGCCATCTTGATGCAGTTCTCTGAGATACCACTGAGATATGTCAAGTGTCTCCATTAATAGCAAGGAGAAGTAAAACAGTTGTGTCTGAAGCATAGATCTATTCATTTAAGACTTTGCATAATTTTTTTCTGTTAGTGAGGGTCTGTTTCTAATATGTTCCTCTGTCTCTTTCAAGTTCTCTAGTGTAAGAAATTAATGTAGTTAACAAAAATTGATGAGCCAGCATTCCTTTGCTTTGGAGTAGATGAGTAATGTTCATAAAGAGCCAGTAGTTACTGGGAAGGCGAGAAAGACACAGTACCATGTAGCAGGCCTCTTAATGACTTCTAACATTTTTCTTGACAGCTGTTGTCTGTGGTGCAGGGAGGGTGTGGGTTACTCTTACTCCTAGATTCCTATGTGTAATTCTAGTAAGAGATTCAGACAGTCAAGCAAGTATTTATAATACTTTTTACTCCAAGACCCTTCTACTTTTGTGGCTCCCTAACAAGAGATACTAGAATAATATAGAATTAGAGACAATGAAGTTCAAACTAAGAAGGTTTTTATTTGCCACTTAATTTGTGCCATTTAACATTGCAGAATGAAACTGCGCAGTAGCCACACAGGTAGCCACTGTGTCAGAATTTTCTGTTGACACGTGCAAGTATCTTGATATCTCTTCATTACTGCTCACAAATTCCTTTTAGGCCAACAGACCATGTTAATAATACACATTTTCATTTCATTCTTCATCCTCTCCTATTATCCTACTGTGGTAGAGGGCAGAAATCAGAACAGAAGCACATGAAGGATCAGTTCTAAGAGCTGGGTCTTAGTATTACATCTTGATTTCTTGGCCATTTGCTCGGGTATGTTTTCCTGTTGTTTCAAGCTACTGGTATAGGTTTTCACGTTGTAGATGTGGCCTCTGCCCTTTATCCAGCTTCTGAGTTATCTTCCGGTTCTGGACCAGTTTCTCATCTGCTAACTCATACATAAGAAACTTTATCAAAATTTAATTTTATATTCTCTTAACTCTCTAGTCTTTATCCCAGTAAATATGTTGGAAGTACTCTAATAGTGGTGTTCATAATGCTATGGGAATTCAAATAAAGGCTATATTGGGTCTTCCTAGGCATGGGAGAGCGTCAGAGATAGTTACTTGAGGAAGCGAAAAAGGGAATATTGATTGAAATTTAGTAAGGACTGCAGAAGAAGTGTGGCCCTCAACAGAGCCGGACGTCAGTTACAGAAAGTGCTGGAGGAAGCATTCTGTGAAGTGATAGAGGGTATAGGAGGATTTGCAAAGGGTTAAGAGGAAGCAAGTCATGGGATAATGAACCAAGAGTTTGAACAATAAGACAATTTGGGGGTAAGGAGGAAGGGTTGATAACTCAGTGGGTCTGCAGTTTTGGAGTTTTCCAGGATTTCCAAATTCCTCCAGGAATTTTAGGAATAGAGACACGGAATTTAGCCAAGGTTTCTGTCTTGGTGGGGCATAAATGCCTGCAAATTCCCAGAATTTTTACTGTCCGTGATAGTGTGTACTGAGACTTGGAAAAGCTACTAAATATAGTGACAGCTCTGCCTCTGAGTAAGACCATAAAAAATATATGCAAGGAAAACTGTGGTGAGCATTAGTTCTAATACTAAAATAACTGAGTCTGATCACAGTTTATCTTGACCAGCTAGAAACCAAGCTATAGCTACATCATATATCATAGAAATATGTACAGAAGCATGGACCTATAAAGAAAAAGTGCTTTATTATCTAATGAATGAAAAAGACTTTGAAGTGATCATATAAAAAGTAGATAATGTGACCAGAGCATTTCCTATTTCCACAGCAGTGACCGAATCCCAAACACAGGGATTAGGTAGGGTGGTGGAATAAAAGCTGGAAGGCAGTCCTTGAGCGGAATATGGAGAGAGAAGGGAAAGAATTGAGATATAATTTTTTTATTTCTTTTCTGAATAGTTGCATTTTAATTATTTTCCTTAGGTTTGGGAGTTAGTCGGCTGGCAGGAAGGAATTTGAGGGTGTGGGAAATGTCAGTCATACTCCCCAGTTCATCTCTTTGTCCAAGGCTCCTCTCTTAATTAATTGGTTTTCCCTTTTGTCCTGATCCCCACTGTTTCTACACACCCCACTCATATCTATTTGCTATATAATAAATACATAATTATATAAGATTATAAATACATAAGAAATATGTAATATTCAGTTCGTCAGGAGTAACACTTTCTATTTTATTTTTATTTTGTGTAAAAAATAATTTAGGGCATTATGCAAACTCTTTTTCTTCTATTTAAAGGAAAGCAAAGCAAGGAAAAGAAAACTTATGGAGAGAAAGTCTTAGAAAGGAGGAAGAAGAAAAACAAAAACGACTCCAGGAAGACAAACCACAAGAAAAAGTACAAGAGCAGAAAGCTGAGGAGAAACGATGTAAGGATAAGGATAAAAATATAGGATTTAATTTTTTTCTGAGACAGAGCAACAACAAAAAAATAAAGATCCTGATGGGTGGAGGAATTAAAAGCAATGATAATATAAACCTTTTTCTAAACTGAACTTGGATGAGAACTATGTAGGCTTGTTAAAACAGACTATTAAAACAGAGGATAGAAATCTTAAAACATGGAGAAAAGAAGATAATTATCACTACCTATGAACAGACCATGACATGGTTTTCATAATTGAAGTGTAAACAGTTTTAAATATTTTATTCCACCAGTATAACTAAACTATTTTAATGAAACAATAGAATTTTAAGTCTTTGCACATTGAAATTTTCTCAAAACATAATATCTCAGAGTCCATTTCTAAAATACTTTAAATATTATATCTCTCTTAGATGTATAAATGATTAAATCCTTATTAATGATACAATATGTAGAAAATTTTATAAGCTAAAGCACTTATTTTACAAATGCACAAAGTAAAATGTTTTTAATCTTATCAAGTCTAGTGCATTTGTGCGCCTTTTGCTGCTTTTCGTTTAGAACCATACTGACAAATCTATAGGTCTTCTTCAGTCAACCCTGTTCACTTACTCACCTTTGTGACCTCCTTTTTGTGCTCTTCTTCCCTGTTATCTTCTGACTTCACAGATCAAACTAAGCCTCTTGCTGCTTAGTCTCCTTCCACTGTGCACAGCTCAGCCTCTACCACTCCTACACCTTCCCTGAGATCCAGGCACATGGCACACCTGACAAGTCATCTCTTGGTTTTACTGCCTCCAGCTTAAGATGAACACTCTTGTTTGCTGTACTATTGATTCTATGACTATTTAAGTCCTAACAAGACTATACAAATGGATTTTCATTATACTATTTGATGCTCAATTTTTTTTTTAATTTTAAGAGCCTTTTTTTAGTCATAGCAAAGATGCATGTATATGAAAGTCACAAATAATGACAATTATCTTCTCTTAAGGTGAGCCAGCTAGTGCTTTGGTGAATTACAGAGCATTATATCGCTTTGAAGCAAGGAACCATGATGAAATGAGTTTTAATTCTGGGGATGTAATACAGGTAGGAAATAAAGTCTTTTTTTCTCATGAACAAGCTAAATACAATGTAATTTATTACTTTATATAATACAATAGTGCCTCCTTATCTGCAGTTTCACTTTCTGTGATTTAAGGTACTGTACCATGGTCAACCACAGTCCAAAAATATTAAATGGAAAAATTCCAGAAATAAACAATTTACAAGTTTTAAATTGCGTGCCGTGCTAAGCAGCATAATGAAATCTTGCTTTATGCCGAGTAGGACATGAATCATCCTATTGTCCCACGTTTCCATGCTGTATACACTCCCCACCCATTAGTCACGTAGTAGATATCTTGGTTATCAGATCGACTATCTCAGTGTTGCAGTGCTTATGTTCAAGTCTGCATCTCTTTCCATTATAAATATGTGGCTTTCGAACTACTTCTTTTTGTTTCCATAGGTTGATGAAAAAACCACAGGAGAACCTGGTTGGCTTTATGGTAGTTTTCAAGGACGTTTTGGCTGGTTTCCATGCAACTACGTAGAGAAACTGCCATCAAGCGAAAAATCTGTGTCTCCCAAAAAGGCCTTACTTCCTCCTTCAGTCTCTTTATCTGCTACCTCAGCTTCTTCTGAGTAAGTTTTTAGCTAACAGTGGGGTTTATATAGCTCTGCAAATGTATGAATCCCTAATATGTATTTATGTCAACTTGCTACTTAACCATATTATAATCTGTGGTGGACTCTCCAAGAGCACCTCTCGTTCCAAATTTTATACTGAAATTTGGTAAATTAAAACATAGGTCAGTAGTTTGTGAATTTTTCCCCCCACAAGTTTTGTTTAAACACAATGTATATTAAGATACATTGGTGGTACCTCATTCAACTCTAAACAATTAAGTATACTTATATCAAAGTGTTACATTTACAGATCACTTTCTTCAAATCAACCAGCATCAGTGACTGATTACCAAAATGTATCTTTTTCAAACCTAACTGTTAATACATCATGGCAGAAAAAATCAGCTTTTACTCGCACTGTGTCCCCTGTATCTGTGTCACCTATTCATGGACAGGTAAATATCTTCATTTTTTGTGTGCTTTATTCTTTGACATTGCTTCTAATTCATATAAAATAGAGTGAATATTTTTGTACAAAGGCATCATTTGTTTATTTAACTAGAATTTGTAGCATTCGGTTTTATGCTTATTCACATGCCATGTGAAGAAATTATTATTACTTAGAGGTTTCTCAACAATTCATTCTCATAGTATCAAGTTGCTAGCAGCTAAGATTTCTAAGCTCAAAATACCATATTTACAAACCTGATTATAGTGTTCTTAATTCGTAGATATTGTAAGAAGAGATTTGGGCTTAGGGGTTTTTGTTTGTTTTTTTAAGTCATTTATGTGAGAACCGTATTATATGTAGCAATGGATTTAGATGTAAACATTGTAAGCATTGTTTCATTAACATTGTTAGAAAGAAATTGCTGACTTCATCAGTGTAGAGTCAAGTATAAGAAGTATTGTAATAAAGGTATCTACAAAGTCTTGAGTGTACAGAGAAGAAAGCATCTCATTTAATTTGTGAGAATTGGAGTGGGATTCACAAAGGGCAAGGTTTTTGAGAACCTTTGAAAATAAGCAAGATATCACCAAACAGAGAAAGGAAGTTATTCCTATGAAAGAGCAATTGGGGGAAATTCACTGAAGCATGTTAAAAGAAGGAGTTTGCAGGAAACAGAATTCTTTATAGTGTAGTTAGAGTGCAGGATTCATGGAGAAAAGGTTAAGAAGTAAAGTTAAAGCTGGAGATTGAGGTTTATATGTGAAGTGTTTAATAACATACTAAGTGACTTGGCAATAGAAAGCTTCTGAAGGTTTTTAAGAGAGGAGTTGAGATGTATATTTTAGGAAGATAGTACTGGTGGTAGTATAGAGGCCACATTGGTGGAAGAAAGCAAAGGAAGGAAACTTGGTAAGGTAGGATATTACAGTAGCTAAGTACCAGGAGCTGTGTGGTGAACCAATGTCACAGTAATGAAATGTATAGAAGAGGAGATGGATTTTAAAAAATGTATTCAGAATTGACATAAAATTTGCAATCCATTGCATGTGGAAAGGGAGGAAGAAGTTGGAGTTAAAAAAAAAAAAACCTCTTCAGGATCTTTAGCTTGAGTACTGAAAGGATGTTGCTCTCATTGTCTTGGGTATGCATTGCAGGAGGAGTGGGTTTGGTGGATTCTAAACATGTTTATGTTTTAGACTTGGAACTTAGGGATCTGTATTAAGGACATCCTGGTGGGAAGGCCCAGTAGGCAGTGTGATTTACAAGTCTGGAGCTCAGAAGATAAAGTTAGAGTTAAGATACAGATTTCAGTAGTCATAGGTGTAAATAAAATGATTTAGGGAAATTGTGTAAAACAGGAAAGGAAAGGGGCTGGACCAAAGAGAAGGAAGGCGTCAGTCACCAGAGAGTGAGCTTCAGGAGCTGCAAGGGTTTTAGTGGTGTCAGCACTGTTCAGAGAGCAGAGAAAGTGAGTTTGGAAGAAGCTTTTGGCTTTGATGTTACCAATGACCTTGTCAGGAAGTTCATGGGCGCAGAACCTACATTAGAATAGATTAAGGGGTGAGATTGGAAAGCATATTTAAGACTGTTCATTCTTTAAGAAATTTGGAAGTAGAAGTAAGTAGAAAAATATAGAGATCGAATGTTCAAGAGAGGGACTTCACAATGTTACAAAATATTTTTAGAAAATGGGAAGGCTTAATAGAAGATTTAAAGCATGGGTAAAGAGGTCAGCCTTGTCAATGGAACAAAACCGCTCCTTCCTCTGAGAGAGAAGGAAGTAATGAGAATAAGAATACGAAGGAGAGACAGAAAGAGAAGTGAAGGGAGGCTGAACGCAAGCACATCTCCATTCCTAGTGAAGTAAGCTAAATCCGTTGCAGGGAGGAGACTGCCAACTGGAAGAGAGAGAAGGCCCACAGTAACTCTGTTGCTTTTTATCCTCTCTGGGATATGTAGAGTACCCAGTGTGTACTTGCCGTTCCAGTGATACTTAATGCCAAGATGTTTCCTTGAATGGTGTGTTCAGTCTTTAACTTAACAAAAAACTGCTCAGATGATTGTTATAATATACTTTTAAATCAGTGGAATCGGGTTATCTTCAGTCACCATTAGCAATGTCACCACCACACAAACTGGTCTGCTGTTTAACTAGTAAGTATATTATGTACTAGGAAACAAATTATGGTGGTTTTAATTTTGTGGTTTTGTATTCACAGGGACAGGTTGTAGAAAACCTAAAAGCACAGGCTCTTTGTTCCTGGACTGCAAAGAAAGATAACCACTTGAATTTCTCAAAACATGATATTATTACTGTCTTGGAGCAGCAAGAAAATTGGTGGTTTGGGGAGGTACATGGAGGAAGAGGATGGTTTCCAAAATCTTACGTCAAAATCATCCCTGGGAGTGAAGTCAAGAGGGAAGAGTAAGCATTTCTGTGTGTGTGCATGAGGTGTGGATGTTGGTGTTTTCACTAATGAGTCAGCCATAGTATGACTGGCTGTACAATAAAATAAAAAGTCTATGCTTGAGTTTGAATATCAGATTGTTCCTAGAGTGAAAAAAGGCATAATTCATTTATTTATACCAGTTTTAGAATATCTTTTATTCTAGTTATTTTAGATTCCTAAAGTTTCCAAAGTGCTTACATTTTAGATCCGTTGCTTTTTTGTACCACCAGGTCAGTTAGCATGGTTTCTTTTCATTTCTTTTGGAGCATTTCTCCCTTGTTAACTGTAAATTGTCAATATTTAAATAAATCTTTACTGAGTGCCTCCCCTTTGCCAAAGTGGGGCATTTTATTTCTGGCCCTCCAGAGTTCCTTGAAGATCTCTTCTTTTATTGCTCACAACACACTGTGTTGTAGTAATTTACTTTCTTGCCCATATCATAAGCTCCAAGAGGATGAGGTCCACCTCTTTTTTTTTTTTAATTTGTTTTTCAGTGTTTCCATGACTAGTGTAATGTTAATGCTTAATATCTGCTCAGTCATATCAACTCAAATGAATAAGGAGAGGAGCAAATGAATGAACAAATGAACAAAAAGCAAAAACCATCTAGATAAGGTCTCTGGCCTTTATTTCCCACTCTGTAGGGGAGTCAGGTCATCAAACATCTTTAAGTAAATAAGTACTCTAATATAGCTATGGTTAACTGTCTCTTGTGTTTTATGTGGAAGTTGATCTAAATAGAAAAACAATCTGATTTAATGAAAAGGGGCTGGTCTTTGGAAATCAAAAGTCTCGCATTCTGATTCTGCTAATTTTGCCAGACTGTATGGAATAACCCTCTTGCTCTTCTGTTTTCTAATTGATTGAATGAAAAGAATACAGTAAATGATCTTAAAAACCCTTTCAGTGCTGAGATTCTCTGTAACGATTTTTAGTTCAAATGCAGAAATTTACTTTTCTGACTTAGAAGTGTATAATGAGAACAGTAATGAGAATTACATGTGAATGCTGGCACTGTGCTAGGTGTTTCATAGGAATTACCTTATTTAAATTTCATAACATTTTACAGAGAAAACTTAAGCACAAAGACTTAAGTTTAAGTGCTTTTTAAGGGGCATTTTTTTCTAAGTTTTCATTCAATTACTGCTCTTTTCTGACAGATAAGACATGTAACTTGAAAACCTATGGTAAAGGAGAATTCAGCACTAAACAAGGCAGCCCATTCAGTTGTTGCCACAAGTGGTAATAAGGTCCCACTCTCTTCCCTTGAACCCTGCCTCAACTATGTGGTTTTCTCACAGACCCTGGGGAGGGAACCCTGGTGCATCCTACATATGTCTAGTTTTTAGGCTCCACAGTCTTCCAGTTTTTTAAAACCAGTTTCCTGGGTTAAATTGGAAATTAAAGCTCTTCCTGTCCTGAAATATAAAAATAAAGTTCTGTAACTTTTTTATTATCTAGTGTTGCTCAATGATATATTTACGTATCTTTTTAAATGTAATGTGCTCTAAATGAAAAGTGAAATTTATGTATTGCCCTTGTTTTTCCCTAAACTAAGCTATGTCCATCCCATATGTGCTTTACTAAATAACTGCCCATTTACCAATGCACTGTGTCTTTAAGGTCCTTTAAAAAGGCAAAATATCGCACATTTGAAAAACTTTATAAATCATGTTGAAATTATTTGAATATACTAAAAAATTCAGAAATTTGTAATTAGGTAGTTCTTAATCCACTAGGATTTTATGTATGATAATATTTCTAGCCTTGGGTACTGAGACAGTTAATTTAATTTTAGAAAGCCCTAAAAGAATGCATTGCTAACTCCTGCAGTATTCATTAAATACCTGTGTTTTTTGCTTGTTGATGTCCTTTTTTGTTTAGTTGGTTTTTTTAATTTGTTTATGTGTTTATTTGGCAGATCAGAAGCTTTGTATGCAGTTGTAAACAAGAAATCTACCTCTGCAGCCTATACAGTTGGAGAAGGTAAGCTTTTGACAGTTTGTAAATTAGGTGGGAGTCAGATTAGCTGCTGACTGATTATGTGACTGCCCATAATTGTTTTTCTTTGCTCTGTTTCTGTGCCTTCAGTGTTAAAGTGAAATTAGCAAAACCTGCCTCTTTCTTACTTCACATGAATATTGAGGGTATAGAATAAAATAAGGCTGAAAATACTTGGCACTTTTAGAAAATCTCTACTATAAAAGTTCACCATAAACTGCCTTAGTAAATAAGACCATAAATAAAAAGTATTGAGAGAGATAGCAGGAAGGTTTTTTTTTATATATATATCCAGATTATAGATGTTTTAGGATGTAAGGAAATTTTAGTATATTTAGCTGTCTACAATTGCATTTTAATTACAGTGTACCATATAAATCATTAAGTAGGATTTGAAATCAGGATACACTTTATCATAAATATTACAAGGAAAAGTGGAGATATTGATATCTATTTGTAGTTTTTGGGTTGTTTGATAAATCATTTTGCTTTTGTTAATGTGCTGAAAAATTAAAAATTGTCTTCTCTGTTGCAGACCTTTTTTAAAAAATTGATAGTTATATAGGTTTATAAATGAATTGTATGTGTCCATTGTAAAATTAATTGAATAGTTGAAGTACATTTTATGTTTATATTGCTCAATAAAATCAATTTACCGGTAAATTAAACAGTTTATTTAGTATCTGTTACATTAGAGAGTCTGTGCTACAGCCTGAAATATATATACAAGGATGAATAAAACACAGCCTCCCAAGTGCTCACAGTAGAATGGGGAAAATTGAATAGGCATACAATTGGAGTAAATTCTATAAAGAGGGGATATAACAATTTTGAGTAGGACCTGTGAATCGACCAAGGTCACAATATTGAATTATATTAAACAATGAGTAGGGTCTTGCATTGTGACAAAGGAAGAGAAAGCTCTTGTGGACAGATGGAATGGCATGAGCCGTGGTCAGTAATACTGGGAATGTGAATAGTAAATAAATTGTAGTTGGTGTTTCTCGTCTTCTCCAGTTTATGATATACAGATCAAATTCCATGTTGACAAATGTAAATGAAACTTGAAAAAGGAAGACTTCAAAAACCATTTACTGCTTCTCCTAAAGTAGCAACACAGGGACAAAAACCAGAGCCAATATTAAAATGTAGACATTTCACCTGAGTTCATACATTATCAGATATTTATTGAGCATCTGTCCTATGCCAAGTACTGAGCTAGGAGCTGGGTTGTTGTGATGAAAGTTGGCTTCTAGTACTGTTGTCATTTCTATAACAGTGTATATAAAAGAAAGAAAAGAACTTAGCAGATTAAAACATATTTTGTGTAAGAAGATTAAGAAAGTCTTTTCATAGCATGACTCTCTATAAAATGGAGCTATTGATATCTATTTGTAGTTTTTGGGTTCTTCTCTGTGATGTGATGATGATGATGGTGAGGATAATGATGATACAATTGGGGAAAAATCCCCTGAAAAAGCTTTATGGTAAATCAGTCTTTTTCTAAGAAAATACTAAATAATTGTTCCATTCCTTTTTCTATCTTGACATCTCTTTATATTAAGTTTCCTTAAGTGATAAGATCTTCTACAGTGAATTTACTCAAGATCTTGGAGATTAACATAACTTTTTTTTAACTTCTGTAATCTTAAAACCAAAATTAGTTTCTTTTTACTTTGTTTTCTACAGAGTATATTGCACTTTATCCATATTCAAGTGTAGAACCTGGAGATTTGACATTTTCTGAAGGTGAAGAAATATTGGTGACTCAGAAAGATGGAGAATGGTGGACAGGAAGTATTGGAGATAGAACTGGAATTTTTCCATCCAATTATGTCAAACCAAAAGATCAAGAGGTAGAGTTATTTTGGTATAGAAACAGAATCATTTCATTCTTGTTCATCAAGATTCATGAATATGGTTTTGGTCAGGCTACTTCAGTTACAAGGAAACCGCTTAAGGTAGCTCCAGTAAAATGGAATTTATTATAGGGATGGATCCTGTTAGAGAAATAAAGGAGACAGGATTTCATGAAATTTTAAGAATAAGGGCCATAGGTAGGGCTGGGCCTCATGATAACTGATGTTAGGGAAGTGTTCCACATTCAGGGAGGTTTACAAGGAACCACCTTGAAGAAGTTTGTAAATCTTGGCTTTAAGGCTCTGGCATTAATGTGACTCAGCCTACATTCTGTGTACCTTCTTCTTTTCATTCCACCACTAATATGGTATAGTGAACCAGTTCCCAAACATTTTGGTTTCAGGAAACTTTTATATTCTTAAAATTATGGGGGACTCCAAAGAGTTTTTTTTTAATATGTACACTATATTTAGTGACATTTTCCATATTAGAAATTAAAATTTAAATAAACAATTTATTTAAAAACAAATTTAAACCCATTGCATGGTAACATAAATAATTTACTTTTATGAAAACAACTGTGTATTTTCCCTTAAAAAAAAGTGGAACGAATAGCATGTTTTATAATTTTGAAAACCTCTTTAATGTCTGGCTTAATTAAGATAGCTAGATTCTCCTCTCTGTTTCTATATGTAGTCTGTGACGATACAGTCTTTTGATTGAAATATATGAAGAAAATTCAGCCTCACACAGAGATTGGGAAGAAACAGAAGTGTATTTATTAATTTATTATTTTCAGATATCTGTGGATATTTTTCTTTGATATTACCATACCAAAACTTGACCAGTATTAAGTTGTTATAAATTAATTGCAACATGGAATCGAAGCCATATCACTGGACTTTTCTTATTGTTACATTAAAATTCACCAGTCTGTTCTGTGCATTGACAGGGTTATTTACCTGTGCATGGTGTAGTAGTAACATTATTCATTAGTCATTTGGAAAATAGTAAATCACTGAGTTATGTGAATATTCCCTGTATTAACACATTCATCATATAATATTTTAAAAATCACAGTATCACTGCTGATCTTATAGAAAAATCCTTAAGTACTTTGAAACTGTCAATCATGGTGGTAAATAAAAATTTTCCTTGAAAGCTTGAATTTTATCATTGGCAAAAATCCTATCAGCTTCTTTCCTTGGAGTAATAGACTTACTTTATTCATCTTGGAGACAGTGGCTACTAACTAAATCCCAAGTCTGAATAATTTGTCATTCACTTGTTTTTTCAAGTAAGAATGTTGATTCATGAAAAACCTAGCTTAGCTCACAATTTAATCACACAGGTACTTTTCTTGAGACAACCGTTGTACTTCAGTGTACAGCAGAAATGGTTTAGGCACACTTCATTTAGTCACAGAACCTTTGAGGTACTTGAGGATTAAGATGTGATACATTTTTTTACTACTAGATCAAGGACATTCTTAAGTGAGACTGGCTTTGTCTTACCATGAACACGTGGACACTATGACTACTAGTGTAATTTGGCACCACTGCCATGATTTGTACTAAGGCATCAGCAATTTTACTGGAGGTTGTAAATGTCAATACAGTGAAAGAGGCAAATAATATCTTAATACATTATGAAAACCATTTTTATGTCCTAGACCCCTGTAAAGAGGCTCAGAGTGTACCCTCACCCTGGGATCCCAAACCACATGTTGAGGACCATTGAGACTAGCTGGGTCGACTTCTGGCTCTACCACTTAGAGGCTAGGTGACCTTAGACAAATCACTTCACCTTTCTTTGCCTCATTTTCCTTCTGTGCAAAATGGAGAGAATTATAATTATGTAATGGTGTTATTGTGAAAATTCTCTCATGAATATAGGTATCCTCCTTAGAACAGTACCTATTACATAGCAGGTACTCAAGGACAGAGAGTACTCAAAAAAAAAATAAGTATTCTTGACTGCCATCAACTCTCCTTCAGTACTTTTACTACAAATGTGTTCACTAACAGAAAAAAATTTAACCCCTTCCCCTTTCTTTGTTCATATTCCTAAAATGAGGAAACTTGGTTGGTCCAGCGTATCCTGTAACGTCAAATAGGTCATAGTCGCTAGCGTATGGATTTTTGTTCTTAGGTTCAGGGGGAACATAGCAAAAAAATAAAAACATTGCCTCCTGTGCAGCAGGAGCAAAACTCACATATGTCTTAACATATCCAAGTCACACAGGTCGTTTGCCAACCCCATTGATACACTGGTGTGTTTGGCCTAGATCATCACATTTAATATTTAGGGAAAATGCAGAAAATGAGCTATTCCTGTTGAGTCAATGGATGCCACCATCAGCTACTTATATATATTATATTGTGTTAGACTAGATCTCTTCATAAGTGTTGGATTCTTTACTAAATTTGGTTAATATGAGATTAATTGTCATTTTACTCTTCATTTAAGGAAACAAGAATCTTGGGAATTAGAAATCTCTAATTCTTAATAACTTTTGTACTTTTATATTTGGATTGTTGGAAAATGATAAAAAAAGTATATCTTTTCCTTACAGAATTTTGGGAGTACTAACAAATCTGGAACATCAAACAAGAAACCTGGTATGTAAAATAATGAATTGGAAATATTACTAAAGTGTTTAATAGTTTTGAGTTCATAGTTTCTTGTTTTTCTTTTTTTCAGAGATTGCTCAAGTAACTTCAGCATATGTGGCTTCTGGTTCCGAACAACTTAGCCTTGCACCAGGGCAGTTAATATTAATTCTAAAGAAAAATACAAGTGGGTGGTGGCAAGGGGAGTTACAGGTAATAATCTTTAAACAATATTTATTAATTTTATTATAAAACTAATGCATGCCCATTAGCACTCGGAGGTAACAGTATTAACGTTTTAGTGTATGTTTCTGTCTAGTCTTTTCCCTGTTCATCTTAGCACAGTTGAATCAATATTGTAAATAACAATATGAAGAATAATTTCCTCCGAAGATATAATTGTTTTCCAGTAATATCCACTTTAATAAACTGCGTGTCACTTGAAGGAAAGTACAGCATTATCTTTGCCTGGAATAACCCCAGCTTTGCAGTATATAGCTTTTAGGAGAAAAAAACATGATCCAGGCGATGTACTGAGAAAATACTCCCCATTGGACTGTCCTCACATGGTCTTATGTTTTTGAAACATCAATGCAGGGAAAGGAAGTGTAGGCATAAATTAGCTTGTTTTTTGTTTTTTGTTTTTCCTAAAATGTTAACAGAGATATTTATTTCATATGTTTTGATACAGGAAGTTCTTTTCTCTCCACTAAAATATCTTTACTAATTAAAACTAAAGAGCATTTTAGGATTAAAAGATGATGAGAGGTACAATAGCTGTATTTTTATGTAAGATTAATATATGATTTTAATAAGGAGGTTAAACATAGCTTCGTTCTTGCAAATTGGTCTTAACAATTCCTAAAGAACAGTAGATATTCAAAATTCAATGTCTTCTTGAATAATTCCCTGAAATTCCACCTTCTGATTTGCTTTGAAGATTAACCCACCCAAGTGGAAAACATGGCTCTGCACAAATTTTATATCTGATCTCCTGATTGATTAATTATTAATAAAGCCCCAAGAGGTGTTTACTATGGGCTATACCGTTTTAAGTGTTGACTTTAACGTAGAACTCTAGAAAAGTTTTTTTTTTTATAATTTACGTGAAATATGCAGAGACACTGAGTCTGAAAGGCCTCCAAAAAGACTTCTACAAATAGCATTTTCAGCAGCACTCTGAGAATTTCAGTTGTTTAATATTGACCTGGAAGGCCAGTGCAAAATTCATAAGACCGCTCTTACTTCTGACATGATTTTAAGTTTGGAAATCCCCAGGACCACTCTCAAAATCAGTAATTTGCTAGAAGGACTCACAGGACACATTGAAAGCTACAGTAGTCCCCCGTTATCTGAGGGAGATATGTTCTTAGACCACCAGTGGATGCCTGAAACTGCAGGTGGTAATGAACCCTACAGATACTATTTTTTTTCTATATATACACCCATGATAGTGTGTAATTTATAAACTAGGCATAGTAAGAAATTAACAATAACTGATAATAAAATAGAAGTTATAACATACTATAATAAAAGTTATGTGAATATAGCCTCTCTCAAAATCTTACTGTACTGTACTCACCTTTTCACTTAAAGGAAGCACTTCATAGCTTCTATTTGGCATATCCAAATCACCAGCATCACCACTCTTGTGTTCTGGGGCCGTTATGAAGTAAATAAGGATTACTTGAACACAAACACTGTAATACCTGATAGTCAATATGATAATGTTGGTAGCTACTAAGTGACTTACAGGCAGGTGGTATATACAGCATGGATACACTGAACAAAAGGATGACTCGTGCCCCTGTAGGACAGGGCGGGATGGTGTGCGATTCATCATGCTACTCATAACAGCGTGTAACTTAAAACTTATGAATTGTTTATTTCTGGAATTTTTTATTCAATGTTTTTGAATTGCAGTTGACTCTGGGTAACTGAAACTGTGGAAAGCAACACTGTAGATTAAAGGGGACTGCTATATTATACTCATGGTTACAGTTTATTACAACAAAAGGTTTTAGATTAAAATTAGCCAAGGATGTTTTGGGCAGATCAGGAGGGTTGCAAACACAGAGCTTCCATGCCCTCTCCCAGTGTAGTCATAGACAACATTAACTCTTCCTCATAGTAGCACCCACTGAGTATTGCCAAGCAAAGAAGTTCACTTGAACCATTGTGTCCAGAGTTTTTATTGGGGCTCTATCACATAGACATGGTTGGCTGCTTTTATAGCTGAATTGGTCTCCAGTCTCTCCAGAGGTTGAGTTTATACTACATGACCCAGCGTACCTACCATAAATCACATTGTTAGACTGTCTGGCATGGTCAAGACCCCCAGGTAAACTAAGGCACTCATCGGTCAGGACATTCCAGAGGTCAAGAGATTACCTCCTAGGAGCTGAAGGCAAAAGCCAGACCATTTTGGGGGCAAGGTAAAATTCCTTACTATGCGGGCAGGGTTTTTCTCACTTTTAGTCTATGTCTCAATAATTGGTTTAATCTCATCTTTCATATTCTTTTTGCTAATTTTACAGGCCAGAGGAAAAAAGCGACAGAAAGGATGGTTTCCTGCAAGCCATGTTAAACTTTTGGGTCCAAGTAGTGAAAGAAATACACCTGCCTTTCATCCTGGTATGAAATGGGTTAACTTGAATTTCATCTTAGAAAAATTTTGTTAAAGCTCCCCAACTTCTTAGATTAGCTAACCCTGAAAAATATTTAAAAATCGTTCTTTTCTTACCTCTACCTAAAAGTATGTTACAGTGAGAACTTTTTTTTCTAAGAAATTCTGTGGAAGCAGCCAACTGTTCAGTGGTACTTGAACCACTTCACTCCTTAGAGTTTTTCCAAGTGGAATTACTATACAATCATACTTAAAATGAAAGCATTTCATTGGATTTTTAACTGCAGTTTGGAAATTCTTGTTTTTGTAAAATGGAATGGGGAAAGAAGGAGAGAGTAACTGAAAGGAAGTTTTAGGCTAATTTTAACATTTAATATTAGAGTAATTTAAGTCCTAGGGGAATTTTAACATGTGATCTTTGAAGGAATAATCTATTTGTTACACTCAGTATTCTTTTGTTCTTTTTCTGGTAGTGTGTCAGGTGATTGCTATGTACGACTATGTAGCGAATAATGAGGATGAGCTAAATTTCTCCAAAGGACAACTTATCAATGTTTTGAACAAAGATGATCCAGACTGGTGGCAAGGAGAAATCAATGGGGTGACTGGTCTCTTCCCTTCAAACTATGTTAAGATGACGACAGATTCGGATCCAAGTCAACAGTGTGAGTAATATCAAAACTATTTACCTTTCAACTAGTGCAAGAGCTTTAATATGCAGCACTGCATTTATTACTATTCTGGATCAGATATTAAACTTAGCACTCTTAGCAACTATTTATTGTTTAAAGTAAAAAAATGCAAAGAGAAACTTCACAAGGTCAAATGTTATACTGCTTTATTTTAAGTACTTTTTTACTAGCTTCAAACTATTAGACTTACTATTAGACTTTATCTGAAAATTTTATAATTTTATGGGTTCTTTGGTATAAAAGCAGTTTGTACTGTAACTTCCTTTTACCACTATCCCTTTTCAGCATTCAGTGATCTTTTTCAGCTTCATAAAGTGTAGCTAGTAATTGCCCTATTTACCTATTAAAAGTTACTCTTTTAGTATGTAGGTGCTATTAATTTTGCCACCTTCCCATTTATTTCCCACATATTTACACATTATCCAGGTTAAAAGAAAATTTAAAGCCTGTTTAAATTGTTTGCAAAACTCTTATTAGGTGATTTTTAGATAAATACCTGATGCCACAAGATATATGTAAATCAAGGTCTATTTCACTGTTTTTAGATCAAGAATCCAGATCTCAAAGTGTGATCTTTGGTATTACATAAAATTTCCTCAAGCCTTTCTTATATTTGACAATAAACATACATTGATAATAAATTAAAGAATAAATAGTACTTGGAAATAGTTTTTCCCTTTATAAAATGGATGTCACTTTACCTTTTGATTTTGTTTTAACAAAATATTTCGTGATTTATATTTTGATCATTCCCTTAAAATTACCTAAAAGATTTAGCCTTTTATTTTAGTTTCTGAGAACATATAAATGGCAACTCAGTCAAAGCTGAGATATGATTCAATGCAACTATTATGAATTTATTTTATACTATAATTTTGCAATATTTGTGTGTTATTTTCACTTCGGTGCTTCATCCTTAGAGAAGACTTTCCTTTCAGTAAAGCAACTGAATTTCCATTTTGGTGGTGGGTGGAGTCCAGTTTTTATGGTTTGAACATTCCTAAAAATATCTCAGGGTTTTAGGAGAAGTGGTAAAGAAAATTTTATAACAACTTGGGTTACCTAAATGAATGACCATCTTAAGCTCTGCTAGATAGCTTGGCAATTTTTAGTGCTTACCAGTTTATTTGATTAATTAGAAATGCCAACGGTGCCTTTCTTGGACCAACTGGGTCTGGAAGATTTTTGGCTTTGGCTAGTGATTCCTGGAGGCATTCCAGGATGTCAGTACATTTGGCTTTTGTAGTGTCTATGACGTAAAGTGATGGTTTTCCGGGTGTGGTTTTTTCATTATCTTGTTTTCCAGTGGTGGAACACTTTTAAGTCTTCTATAATAAGGAATGTAAATAACAAATAAAAACTGTTTTAAAGCAAAAACAGTCAGGCATGTATGAGTCAGTAAAAACCAGCTAAATTTTAGATTACCATTTGTTTCCTGGGCCCTCGTAGGTATTATTTTCATGTTATTATGTGATTAGGATACAGTCATGCACTGCATAACATGTTTCAGTCAACAGCTGACCACATGTATAACAACAGTGGTATGCCACACTGCTTAGATGTGTGTAGTAGACTATGCCATCTAGGTTAGTGTAAGTACACTCTATGATGTTCACACAACATCAAAGTTGCCTAATGATGCTTTTCTCAGAATGTATCCCCATTGTTAAGTAGTGTAAGACTGTAATTTTTAAAGGTTGAGAATAGTAATAATTCAAATTTGTTTAGTTGATGTTGCATGTAATTAGTCAAATTTTTTCTCACCCACTTAATTTGCTTTATGTTCATTTTATTCCTCATTTTTCTTTTTATAGGACCCAATGTTGTCTTCCAGTGTGAAAGCACCCCAGAGACCCACTATCCAAGTTTGACTGTAGCGTGGAGGCAGGGCAGGCAGCCCTGATCAAATATCTCCTACACAGTTCATTAACTTCGTTTGAATGTTAGAGCCACTTGTGATTATTTCTTTGTGTTTCTAATTTACAGTTAAAATTTATTTGTAACAAGTTAAAGGATAGTGGGTCTTTGTGTGGCTTTCCCTGCTGTTCACTCTGGCATCCTTTAGCATTTTTCTTTTTTTTTAATTTGGTAATTGTAGGTCATTAGCATGCACATTGAGTTTGCCCTTACATGGTGGGAATTCAAACACACAAAGACCCACTATTTGCACAAACTATTCTCGCTGGTTTGGAATGGGCTGCCATGCTTTATAATGTAATCGCAACATGTGTATTCATTATAGAATTCAGATAAAATTTGCTTATGTTTTGCTATTATGTTTGATCTAATCCTAATCACAGTGAGCTCTTAATTGGTTCAATATGTGATTTGTCCCAAATATGCACTATTTACTCTGTTATTTTCTAATATGTCACTATTCAGTATTTAAATTTGCTAAAGGCCAAGACCTGGAAATAACTTTTTCTCTATTTTCTGTGTATTTTGGGGTGGGAGCAATAACACTTTGGGGGAGCTTTTCTTATCTCGTAAAAGAGGAAAGTGGCCTGCCCCATCACTGTGTGTGGAATGGGGTGTTTCATCTGTTTCAGCTGCCCGGGAGTGAGCGTTGTACTATGGCAGTTCCCTTGGGATCTTTTTGTACTCTGGGCTAATGAAGATACTGCGTCATATCTTGCAGCAATTAGTTGTTACTTCTTCATTGATAACTCAAAAATGTATTATTTTTGAGAAATGAAAGGCGCCTGTCATTGTCCGTGAGATATGAAACCATCCCTAGCTTAGACAGAGCATTTATATCTATAATACATTTTAAAGTCAAAATATATGTTCTCTATTTTAAGTGACCACATGATGTCCCGGTCACAAAAGGACACTGGTTGACATTCTTTTTAATGTATTTAGTAAAGGCCATAAGGAACCCTTGAAGAGTTTAAATGCCCCTGAAGCAGGCATGCAGGCTCTGTCTAGTCAGGAATGAATTCGAGTGCGAGCTGGCGTTCCTCTGTGCCCATGGAGCTGCCTTGAGGCGAGAAGACTGACTTTGCCTTCTGGAATTCTCTGACTAGTATTTGTTCTTCAACCTCATTGGCTACTTTGACATAGGATTTTATTTCTCTTTCTTGTATGGAAAACACTTTAAGGATAATAAACTTTATTATAAAGTAATAAATTGGAGAGTACTTAGCTGAAACAAAAGGAATTTTAGTGGACAGTATTAAACCATATTTTAAAATGAGAAGTTTATGCAATTTAAAATGTTTACAAACTGCAGTGCAATCTACTGTTTATGAATGTCCAAGTATTATCAGGAAAAGTGTACATACAATCAGAGTCTTATTTCCTCACAGAGTTCTTTAAGAAGAGTGAAATACGTTTTTATATCTCTGAGTTTGTTAGAGGCATATTTTGTGCAATATTTATGTTAATGTGCCTATACATGATGAATGAATGATTTCAGTCATACATTGCCTAAATCATAACTTTATGACACTTGAGAAGGAATCAACAGCTTAGTTAGAACTTCACAAAGTTCAAGTGTCTGTGTTCCAAAGTATTTCACGACTTCGGGATGTGTGGTGATTCCTACCTGTGCTCCCCGGGCGAGGGATTCGTAGTAATTAGACTGCCTCAATTTTTAGCATTTGGCATCATCATGATACTTTTATAAAATATGACTTTAATAGGAAAGCAATAATATCACTTTACAGGTGGAATAACAGATTTGCCTACAGTCACTAAAGGAGACAGTGCAAAGATTGAGTCCTTGTGGATTCAGCATATCTTCCAAATTCTACAGATCCCTTGGTCTTGCCTTTTGTGTTCTGAACCTTCTGCTTTTGCGCCCTTCGGTTGGGTTCACATTAAGGACAGTTACTTTAAGTCCATTTTAAACCTTGAGGTGAGAAATTAAGACCACTGCTAATTAGCCACGTGATTTGATGTAACATTTTCTCTTTATAATTTTGCATTTGGACTTATCTAATACACTGATAAATTACTTCAAAGCTATTTTTATAGCTCAAATCATTTCACTTTTACACAGATAAATATAGATTATTCAGAATGACATTCAGGTAGAGCTTAGCATCCATAATCAATTTGAAAATAATGTATTTATCAGGTACCTGTGGACTAAATCACATAATGGCATATTTATGATGAATGTTAGTCTGGAAAACATATTTACTGTATTTACTGAAATGCCTCTCTTTATGTAGGTATTTTGTCATATATATGAGAGAAAGCTAAAGGAAATAATATGGCATATAATAATAATCTGTCCTGAAAAGTGCATGCAGCCGTTTGCAATACCTCGTATTCTGCCATGTATTTGCTCTCTTCCTCCTCATTCAGTATAGGAGGCAGCTTTCACTTCACTTAGAAAGCAACATTAGAAGGAAAGGTTAGCATGGAAATAGAATTTTAAAATGGGAACATAACTGAGTAAATCTGGACTTTCTAGAAGGTAAAGTTTATTTAAAAATTATAATGTATGATAATCATTTTTAAAGTAGGTGATTAAATCAGATGGGTTTTCCTGCAATGAAAAAATCAGTTCTAAAACCAAAGCTGATTTTTTAGAAAATGCGAAAATTTAAATCAACCCTACCCATTGTAGAGTTTCCTCTAAAACTTTTAAGAATTGTCTTAAAGTAATAGAACTATTTTAAAAAGTAACTGATATTTTAGTGTTTTAAACTACAATGTGAATACTGATAGTTTAAAATAAAGTGAGGAAAGGAAAAGTAGAGAAAGAAATGTCAATTCTAGTCCAAAGCTTTATTTGCCAAATTTTCTTAGAATTAATTTTACCGAGTTACAAGTTCTTGTAAATAGAATCTATAATGGAAATACTGAGATTACTTTTGCCTAAAGTGGCATTGTTGGATGCTGCTGTGATGCTACTGTAATGTAATAAATTATTAAATTGTTGCAAAGTGCTGTTTTTGCCTTAAATTTTTATTTTGTGTGTCTTGGAAACTATAATATTAAAAGTATTGAGATTGTGCAAATGCTGGGCACGCTTGGCATGAGGTAATCTGTTGTCATTTTTACAAAATTGTAATATAACTATGCAAGTGTGGTTATTAAAAGAACACAAACTATATTACTTGTATTGCGTATTTCTTTGGAGGCATCCTTTAACACATTTTTAATTTTTTATATGTAGTTATGATTGAATTTCTTTAGAATTTCTTTTTCTTAATGTAGTCTGTGCATGGGTCAGTGAATTGTTTTATATCAATGGGGACAAGAAATTTTTAAGTGGTCAACATTGAAGTGCTTTAAGATAATGGCATGTATATCTCAAGAGCAAAAGAAATTTTGATTTGAAAGTTAAAGAAAATATGATCTAGATAATAGTAGACTACAGTGTTACTTATAATTTTACTCCAACTTTTTCTAAAAGGATTGGAAAGAACTTACAGGTTAATAGCCATTGCAAATGTAGTCAAGACATTTTTAGTACACAAAATAAAGTCTATAAAAAAAAGCAGTGAATACTTGGGGCACCAAAGATAAGCAGAGTATTACAGTTAAGTAACCGAATTGCTGGTTTCGCTTTGAAAAAATATGGATCAAAATCCAACCTATCCATCAATGTCTGACATAAACAACCTCTTTCCAAAAACCTTTACTCATCCCTGAAAAGTCATTCAGCTAACATGTACTAAGTATTTGCATAAGGTCAAGCAGTGTACTAGGTGCTGGGAATATGAAAATGAGTGTCAGATGGTCCTAGCCTCAAGTAGTACCTAGCTCTGTGAGGAGTTCAGGCATATAAGTAGATAATTATGAAACAGCATGCTAAGCGCAGTAATAGATATTTACCGGGCACCGAGAGAGTTCTGAGAAGGAATACCTAAGTCAAAGATGTATTGGTGAATCAGAGATCTCCTAGAAGAGGCAGCTGCTAGATCCCTAGGATAAGCAGGACTAAGCCAGACTGAAGGGCGGGAAGGTGGCAGTGTGATGAATACAAGCAGCATGGGTGGAGGGGGAGAGATGCGGTTTTAAGCAGTTCGTTATCTCTAGAGGGAAGCTCAAAGCCAGGAGCAGTGAGAGTTGAGGCTTAGAAGCCAACCAGGAGCGAAATCAGATTCTCTAGCATAGCTGCTCATTAGAATCGCCTGGGAAGCTTTAAAAGCTATTGCTGCTTGAGTCCGGATTTCAATGGCCTGGCATTTCGAAGTATAAGGCTTAAATCAAGACACCTAGATTTAAGGATTTAGTAGCTTAACTAAATTCTATAGTAAATCACTTCACCACCAAGCTTCGGATTCGCCATATATTTATACAGTAAGGGTCAAAGTTGTTTGGAGGATTGATCAAAGGTTGTAAATTGTCATACACATGTTAGTAACAGTTAATGTTTATTAGAATTGAAAGTTCTATGTTGCGTGAACATGAAGAAACTACTGTTTTGTTACATCGCTTCATAATCTGTATTCTGAATAGCATATTAATTTCCTCAGTGATATAACTGGCAGATACCAGCTTGAACTAACTGCTTTCTGAGGCCAAGTCTGTACTTCTGTCTATTCTGGAAGGTCTTTGCTATCTTCTAGGCCTATGACATTTTACTGTGGGTTCAAAAATAAAACCAATAAAATTTTTCTGTATCCACTTTCATTTATCAACAGAAATGCTTTTAGAGTACTAGAATACTACTAGTTTCTAATAGCCCAAATAATTTTTTTTTGTGGCAGCATTAGAATACAACATGAACTTCTTCCACTTTATGCTTACATGAGCAACCTAATACCCGATGACAGTGAAACTTGGCAGGCATCAAAAAAGGTACAAGAGTCTAAAAAATTATTCAAGATTTAAAATTTCAGTAACAATCACAAATCTGTGGCTTCATGGTAAGAACATGATACTTGGTACAGAGTTTGCACTCAGTAAATATTTGCCAAGCAGATAAAAGGCTGTCCTTTTACAAAATAAGATATCCAGTAATTTGATAATACTGATAAAACTTCAGTATTAAAGTCAGCCTTCAAAAAATGCACACAGTTTAGTCATCTGGATTTACTGTTAAAATCTTGTCTTTTCACTGAGCTTAAACACAGGCCGAAAACCATTATGTGATAACTCTGGCTGCTTAATTTGGGCACACAGAGAATAGCATTGTTAGGTGGCATTGCTCTCCTCAGAATGGACAAGGACTTTTCTGAGACTTTATTACATAATCTGAACAAGCCCTCTTTGTATAGTCATCACAAATTGTCTTTTGTCCTCCACCTTTTGAAATCATCGCAGATCTCTCTCCTTAGCATCTCGTTTGCGGCTGCTGCTTGCCGATACTGTAACTTAGAGCAGTTGTTCCCAACGACAGTGGGACAAGTTTTCATAATCATTATTCATTTTTTTATACTTCACCTCTCAGTCTCCACATCCTAACACAGCTGTTGGGGGTCTTGTGGCCTGGCCCACCGCTGGTTATCTTTTGGGAACTTTGACCTGAAATAACACGATCTCTCTTTTTTACTTTCCCATTCTCCTTCTCTACCAGAAGGAACTTACCAGGAAGTTTTCATCATTCTCGCCAACTGCCTATAATTAATATCAATGTACTATCTCCCACAGCTCAGGATTTATCGTCATATCACATTCTGTAAGTACTTGTTAAAGACATTCTCCATGTCAGACACTGGGGATATAGGAGATTATAAGACAAAAATTCCTGCCCTCTTGGAGCTATTGACTAGGGTAAGACAAAACAAACAAAACGGATAAGTGCATAGTGTCTTAGAAAAATAAAACAGGTTAGGAAAAGGGAGTACTGGGGAGAAAGGGTGGATCCAAAGGGATTTTGGTTTTAAACAGGCTCCTCAGTATGTCTCCCTGAAATGATGATATGTGAGCAAAGACTTGAGGGATGTGAGGTCTATCTGGAGGAAGCCAAGCAAATATCTGGAAGGTCATTCTGGGCAGAGGGACCAGCACATACAAGGGCCTCAAGCAGCAATATGCCTGAGATGCTTGAAACCACATGGAGGTCAGTGTGGCTAGAACAGAGGGAAGAGCAAGAGAGGAAGAAATGAGTACAGGGGAACCAGGGAGATGGAGAGACTGTTTAGGTTCTGATGGGCTGATCATAAGAACTTTGGCTTTTTGCTCAGAGTGAGAAGAAACCTTTGAAGAAGGGTTTTAATCAAAGGAGTCACATGATCTGATGTTTTAACAGGGTAACGCTGGCTTGCTAGATTAAAGTGGTTGGGGGTGGTCAGAAGCAAGGAGACCCGTTAGGCGAGTTCAGTAATCCAGACGAAAGATGGTGGTGGCCTGGGTCACAGTGATGGTGGTGGGCATGGTAAAAAGTGGTGAGATTATGGGTATATTTGAAGATAGAGCCAACAGTTGGATTGAATGGGGGGTGTGAAAAGTATCAAAGATGTCTCCAAAGATCTCATCTTGAGCAACCAGAGAGACGGGATTGCCGTTAACTGAGGTGGAATGTAATGGAGGAGGAGTAGGTTGGGGGATGATGATTAGAATTTTGGTCTTGGACATTTTATCTTCACTCACCTTTTAAATACCCAAGTGGAGAGACTGAGTAGGCAGTGTTCAGAACATATGGTGAAGTTCAAAGGAGATATTAAAGCGGGGGTAAAATTTGGGAGTGTATAATAAGTATGTAAATGATATATAAAGCCATGGGACTAGACAAGATCGCTAAGGATGTATGTAAAAAAGGGAAGGGTCCCAAGGACTGAGCCTTAAGTTTCAACATTAAGTCTGGAAGATGAGGAAGAACCAGAACAGGAAACTGAGAAGGGCTGACCAGTGAGGTAGGAGGAGACAAGGCAACGTGGTGACTTCGGAGCCCAATGAAGAAGGGTTTTAAAGAGGAGAGTGATCAACTGTCACGCGTGCTAGTGATAGGTCAAGTAAAATGGGGTACCGTTTGCTAAAAGAGGAAGCTGTCTTTAGCTTTCAGGAAGCTCTCTTTCTTTAAAATACTTGAAAATAATATTAATGTGTAATTTCCAGATATATTCAGTAATTATTTCTACATAATATAGATTCTTTAGTATTTATCGAAATTGATTCTTTGGGTGTTTGAAAATGTGTATTATTTTGTGTATGTGTTCAGTTTTCAGGCCTGTTAATAGTGTTCAAATCTTTCATATTCTTACCAGCATATCAACCCCATGATTTCCTAGATTTTAACTCAAACATGAGTAAATTTAGAGGAAGATATTGGATAACTAATAGTAGAGGTGTAATGTGGATGTGGCAGAATGTGAATTATTGAAATTTATGAAACACTAGTGTGAGAGGCGGGGTAGCCTTAGACACTGTTCACAGCTCCTATCAGTCAGCTGGCAATTCTGACCCATGACCCTGGCCGCATCGTGACATGCAGCATTCTGCCAGGTGTCAGGCCATCACGCTTAGCCTTGCTACACACGACCTCGTCAGACAGGCGTCTCTATTCAGTCATTCCTACAGTTCTCCCTGGCAGAACAGAAATAAAAACCCACAAAAAGCTTGATGATTTTGACAGTGACACTCTTCTTCTTAGTAGCACCAAACCTGCCTATTCAATTTTTGTTTTACTGTGGGAGTAACTTTTTTAAAGCTGCTGGCAACACGTGCAGAAAATGGAACAGTTTCTTCATTAGAACTATCTGTAAGCCCAATCTATATAAAATCTGTAAAAATTCAAGGCAATCAGAAAGAGAAACCTCCTTAAAAAGCCTGGTCTGATCCTTACATTTTCTGCCTCTGTGGCTTTGTCCATTTGTCCCCAGTGCCAGCCAAGCATTTCCTGTGCAGTATGTCTGCATCTGTCCAAACGCTTCCCCTGTCCAGAAAGGCCCCTGTGTCAAGCCGCCCCTTCTCCCTGCTGCCCTGCCACTGCTTGCTGCCTCATACTGTAGCTTGCTTGGTACCTGCCAGCTGTTTGTTTCTGTCTCAGGAAGGCTTCCTGAGGCATTTCCCCTCCCACTGAGCATAAGGCAAGCCCTCCGCTCCTTACTGAATGATTCTAGAATTATGTCACTTCCTAGTTTGACATTTTAGTTCCTCCGATGTGCCTGTAAATTGATCCAAACCGAATGCGATTCTTCTCACCCTAACACGACTGAGACTTCCCTCAAAGTCTCGCAGGGCTGCTGTGCATCCCAGATCAGCAGTTAGTGGGTGAAGGCTGTGATCTTGTTTGGAACTACTGGTCCTGGGAACTTTAGGTGTCCTAATGCAGCACTTTGAGAAATCTAGAGAAATGTTTCTCAAGTTTTTTAATAGCTCACAGAAAGAAATATTTTACATCCCAAATACATACCTAACTGAAAATTTCACAGAATAACGCTTACCAATGGTGTGCACGATAGTTTCTGGGTTTTTAATGCTGGGCTCGACCCACATGTTAATAAACTAAATTGCTATAACAACCCACTGGTAGCTCATGACCAGCAACTTGAAAAGCCCTGATCTCAAGCCTTTGATTCAGCCAGTCATTTCAAGATCTTGGAAAATGTCTTGCGACGATGAGAATAGCATAGATTCTTCGCAAGCTCGGCACAGTTCTGATCGCTCTGAAGCCATGTCAAAAATCCTTAATTCTATCATTACATATTTAGAAGGGAGATTGGGACTCCTTCTAAATAGCTACAGGCTTTGCTAATTCACTGCTTTCAAGCACTGAGTGTTTGGTCATTCAGCCAGTTATCCGCAGTGGGGCGCTGCCCGCAGAAGTTCCCCCTTGGAAAGCTATGTAGCTCTTTCAAGGCACCATTTATAAACCCAGCTCATCTGCTGATGTCTGTTTTCTACAAAGACTAAAATAAGATATTTATTTTTTTAACTCTACCCTGTTCTTCCTAGGGTGTGCTGATCTCCAAACCCTGGACACCATGCAGCCGATCGAGAGGAAAAGGCAGGGTTATATTCACGAGCTGATTCAGACGGAAGAGCGGTATGTGGACGATCTCCAGCTTGTCGTGGAGGTGAGGGCCCACCGCTGACGGCTCTAGGAGCCTCGGGGATGGGGGAGGGGGCCGGGACTCAAAGCAGGGTCTCACCTTTGATGTATGAATTTACAAGGAGTGACAAGAGCTCCCACACTCAAGATGCTGTCTCTGCTGGCTGGAGAGGACTTGAAGATTTCAAGTCAAATCTTTCTCCAAATTAGGTGATTCAGAGTGAAGAGAGAGAAAGGAGGACACTCAGATGCCCCAATCAGAAGTGGTAGAGCTACCATCCGGGAAGGACAAGGGTGCAGAGAGGGTGGGAGGGCACTAAAGCAAACTCGTACCTACCTCAGAATTTTGCCTATCTATATTTACACTGCCATTTTGACACCTGACGTTTTCATAAACTTTGATGCTCCCAGGGGAATTGCAAAACGGTAGGCGTATTCCCCTAACATTTGTGTCAGTTTGGAAAACCAAATAGGATATCGTAAGATGTTTCCCAATTACCACATATTTACTGTTTGTTTGTGCCTATTCATGTTACCAGTGACCTCTAAGCCAATAACAGCTGTTAGAGCAACATTTAAAAAATCCTTTGTGTTTAAGTAAACAAAATTAGTCTTTATAGTTCTATTACACTTTTGTTTCCATGGCTTTAGTTACCACTGAATTTTCAAGGCCCTCAGATGAGAAGCCCAGTTAAATAAACCATCTGAGGAGAACAGGTGTTTTCACACAGGCCCAAAAGGTGCCATGTATACCTGGCCATGACCTCTGCAGAGGCTTGGAGCAAAGGCTACATCCTTCTGCACCTGCCCCCCGGCAAGACCTGTCTGTGAGTCATTCTCCACCCTAAGTGCAGGCTGGGATCTCCAAACACACCTGCTTGTTTATCTCACCTGTGCAAGATACCACACTTCTTGGTTGATAATGTCTATGTCCCCTCAAGGCTATGAGCTCCTGAGGGTAGAGACTGTGTATCCTTCATCCTGCATCCCCCAAACTCAGCCTGGCCCTTTGCAAGTCTTCCCATCAGTACTGAAGCATGTCTCTGAGCAGAACAGATGGTCTACAAGAAAAGCCCATTTTCTTTATTAACCCCGTTGAGTATCAGCCCTGCTGCTGGTCATGTTACAGTCCTGGGGTTGAAAGGAGTGCGGAGGTTCCTCTCCGACAACAATAAAGAAAGTGAACAGGGTCTAGGTGCCTGCCCTCCTCAGACCACTCACTTAACCACTTAAGCCTTTGTTATTCCCATTCTGCCACCCCCCTGCCACAAGATGCTCTGAGAAGCAAGGAGTCATGTTGGGGTCAAAGATTTAGATAAAAAGCATTGTTCACAGGCAAAGCCTTCTTATTACTGTTCCCATGGAGGTTCCTAGAGAACTAACCATCTTATCCTCCTCTGCTTACTCCTCTGGCACAAAGCAGGTAAGTAGAATGAATAAAGACAGTGACATAAATTAATCAGCTGAATGAGAGAACAGAGAGACCACCAGATGCTTTCCGTGTCCTTCAGAAACAACCTCATAGCAGGTCAACCATGCTTTCCAGGGCTCACTCTCATAGGCATGTCCTGACATCGTCAGTCTGATTTTGGAATTGTACAGGTTGAGAGAGGTCCAATTCATAGTACTTTTACCTGAATTCTTTCCATGTGCAATGCAAGTCAGTAATCGAAAGCCTATGTGTGAAGCACTGCGCTTGGGAACAGAGATAAAAGAGAATGTTTGTACCCTCCAGGGGTTCACAGCCGAGTGGAGAGACAGTTACAGAACAGTGTGGTGAGAGCTGGGAGAGAGGTGAGCTCCTTTGGGAACCAGGCAGAAGGGGACTACCCCCAGCCAGTGAGGAGAGGCCAGGAAGGATGTTCCCAGTTAGACTGCAGCTGAGACCTGATGGATGAATCTTCTATGCCAGAAAGAGGAAACAGAAGTGGGAAGGCACATGCAAAGAGAATTAGGGTCCTGCAAGTACTCTAAGTGTGGCTGGAGTGCCAGGTACTTGCAGGCCAGGCTGGTGAGGTTGGCACAGGGCAAATGCAGGCCTCGTGAACCTCACATAGGACTTTGCATCTTATCATGGGGCCACCGAATGATTTTACTAGAGAGTAACATGTCATGTGCATTTGGGAAAGATCACACATTAGAAGAGTTATCTCAGATAACTTCACAATTTCCTTAAGACTTTGAAAGTTATTTCCTGGGACTCCTCATTGTTTAGTGGGAACTTGGACTTAGAATCAAAAAGAGTTGAGTTTTCTTTCTAGCTCTTCCATATGGTAGTTTTGTGACCTTAAGCAAATCATTTTCTTAGCCTTTATTTCTTCATAGGTTAATTGGGAATAAAAATGCCCGACTCAGCCTGACATCATCTATGGCGTTGAGAACCCCCAACCCACACACACACACGTGTGCATGCACACACCCAAGCATATGTATACATGTCACGCTTCGTAAATCCGTAAGTGCCATGTGGTACTGCTGTGGGGTATTCCTGCTCTCCCTTCAGTCAGTCAGCCTCTGAAGTCCGCATCTGCTTGGCAGTCAGTTTCAGGGAAACACAGTTCATGACCGTTCCTTTTGCTGAACTTCTCATTAACTGCTTCCAGAACAATGAGGCGCTCAGCCTGATGGTGGTCATGCTTCCCCAGTTCCACAGGCTCTTACAGAGTGCGGCCACTTTATGCCGCTGTTTCTGGTTAACCTTCATAACACCCCCCAGGAGATGGTATGAGAATCTTCTCTTTTTGATGAGACTACCAGATTCCATCCTTAGAACCAGCCCTGATAAGAGCCCAGATAGCAAAAAGTAGGGAAATTATGCAGTTTAAAAGTTAACAATCATAAATACGTTTATTTAAAAATACCCGATCGTATTCATTTTGGTATATAAAGATATTGTTTGATTTAGACCACATAGGCTATATATTTACACTTAAGCTCACTGATTTCTTTTGTGTTTTGAATTTAGGTTTTTCAGAAACGGATGGTGGAGTCAGGCTCCCTCACCGAAGGAGAAATGGCCTTGATCTTTGTTAACTGGAAGGAGCTCATCATGTCTAACACAAAGCTGCTGAAGTGAGTGAGAGCCCGCCTGTCACTGCAGTGACGCCCCCAGCCCCAGGGCTGACACTGTCACACATCAGTCTTCTTCCACAGAGGCTGCTTAGCAAAGGACCTTTCAACTGTGTTCTGCTCCCTCAGGCTTTTCATTTTATTATCACTTTATGAAATACCCTGTAAATTATATATATAAATACATAATTATTGAACTAAAGAAATATAATGAAGAAAATACTTGGATTAAACAAAGAAAAATTAAAGCATTAAATAAACCATTTTAACATATGAGCCCAACGTATGCTTGACTCTCAGGAAGTTCGAGTCAGTGGAAAAGCAGCAGCTCATAACTGGTTTGGCAGTCTCCTAAGTCCTGTGTGAAATTCCGTTCTCGGGGTGATTTTCTGTCCCTGAGCTGCAGGTTCTTGGGAGGAGTCATCAGCAGTCCCAGCTCTGCTTGGGGCTCAGCAGCTCTCCTGGGGACGAGGTTCACAGCCACCTCCACGTCTGGCCTCTGTGGGCCCCTGCTCCCTCTTTTCCCTATAGAGCGTGTAAAATTTCTTTCTTCTTGGTTCAGCTGAAAACAAATTAGATTTTTTTCCAAAAAAAAACTTTGCTGAGAAAGTAAGGTGAAACCAAAAGAGTTCCAAAGGCCTAGAAGCACCCAAGTATATAGACTTCATTTTCTTGTTCTTCTTTGCTGTCATTTCACCCAGGTTGGCTTGGCCAGCAGAGCTTTATGCCAAAGCTGCCGCCCCCTTCCGACGCCCCTCACAGGGCGGAGGTTTTTAAGTACCTCACTGGTTATCATTACCACCAGGCCCCTATGGTCTTCATCCCTCATTTACCAAGGACATTCGCTGAGAAACAGAAAGTGAAAGAAAGTGTGTTGGTTGCAGGGCCTTTGAGGTGCGAGAAGACTGGGGGCGAGAAGATGCCCGTGCAGATGATTGGGGACATCCTGGCAGCCGAGCTGTCCCCACATGCAGGCTTACATCCGGTTCTGCAGCTGCCAGCTTAATGGAGCAGGTCTGTTACAGCAGAAGACAGATGAAGACGCAGACTTCAAAGAATTTTTAAAGGTAACTCCATTCGGGGACCGTAGGCAGGCCAGCCCGGTTCTGAGCCTGGAAGTGGCGACGTAGGTGTACAGCCACACAGGTGGGATCTCAGCAGTGGAGCAGGGTATCCCCATCAGTTCCCGGAAGAAATACGAATATAGCAGAGAATTTTCTGATTGCTTCGTGTTGCCTTTATGTTGAGTCAGTTTTCTTGGCACTGGGACGGTGATTTGCCCATCTTTAAATAGCAGAGGTTTTTTTAAAAGCCTACTTACATTTTACTCCATAACAAAAATCCAGAATGTCACTTTCTTAATTTTGTAAATTGTAATTTTATACCCATTTATTCCAGAAATAATATAAATCTTACTTACATGTATAAAATGCAACAAGATAAAATAAATTTAAGTAGATGAATAAAGAGGGACAAAAGGAAATGAAAGTAGGAAAAAATTATGATACCAGGAATTAGGATAATACATAAAATGCATACCATGATCCTATATATGTACTAGAACTGTACACAAATGTCATCAAACCTTCTAGAAACCAATAAGGGGAAGAAGAAATGACTGGTTCCATGATACCATGGTCATAAATTAGAAACAGGCAGTTAGTAGGTAAGGATATGTAAAGCTAGAACTGCACTCAGAAAGACAACACTATATATGATATAATGAATCCACAACATCTTTATAGTAATACAGCAGTGAGCTTCAAATGGCTGGTTATTAAATGTCACATTTTAAGAAGTCATTTTCATTGCTATTATTCAATAATAAACAGTATTGCTACACATGTTAAAATGACAAGGAAAATGAAAGTAAAACCTGTTTTCTTGAGTTTTTTTTTACATTTCTTATTGGTTTTAGAGGTTCATGAAATACTGCATATTGGGATCTATTATATGGCCACAGCACTGCCTTATGAGAGAATGTGTAATATTAATATTTTCGTTATCAGAAAAGAAGGGAAAAATAAGCATAAAATAGAAATGTATAGGCCAAATATAAAGGGAAATAGAGGAAGTAATAAAGATAAAAGCACAAATGGTATCAATATATCCAAGAACAGGTGCATTGAAAAGAACTCATTAAACATAATCGAAATATTTTTTTAAAATGAGTAAAAACAAGAACAGACATAAATATGTTTCTTAAAGGGTATATGATTCAAAAATATATGCAAATATGAAAACATTAACAAAACGTAGTGTGGGTGAAAACTGAATAAGAATAGAAAATCTGAAGATACTGTTAACCAAGGGAAAAACTGAGTAACTTTCCCAAGAGAGGAGCTGAGTTCTCTTGATGGATTTAATGGTGAACTCTTTCTAAGTAATAAAGGCATAGGTTATTCCATGTTATATAAACTATACAGATCATAGGGAAAAAAATAGAAAACCTACCTAATTCATTGTATAAGGCAAAAGGGGGCCCAACCCCAAAGCCTGTTTTAGTATTTGTATTTAATTACAAAAATGAAAAAAAAAAGTTATAACCCAATCTCTCTTACAACTGTAGTTGTTAAAATCTTAATTAAAATATCAGTGAATAAAATCGAGCATTACATGAAAAGAAGAGTTCATGACAACCAAGCACGATCAGCCCAGGAGACCAGATAACACCGAGCTGAGAACAAGACGGGCTTCAGAACCGGACTGCATGGGTTGCAGTCCCAGCCCCATCACCAGGGCAAGTTACTTGACACTGGGTGCCGTCAGTCCCTTCCTCTGGAAACTCGGAGATAACACTTCTCAAGTACTTTAGCATGTAATAGGCATTCAGTGAATACCAGTTATATTTATCATCTTTACAATAAGGCACTATGGACAAAAGTCTTCAATTAGTGATAAGGGTAGGAGGCAAGGGGTTGCCTAGAAATGAACTGAAGAAATATAGAAAAGAAACCAAGATTCTAGAAACAATCATTGATCGGATTAGATAAATGTAGAATTGTGAGTGCATGTGAATGTTTCAAAATAATCAGTGGTAGAATTGAAAATAGGACATTTGCCTTCTAAAGCATAGTAAAAGATTAAAATTTTTTCCAAATAATAATAACAATAACAATGTAAATAGGATGTCATTGTCATCACAATTGTAATAATAGTAAAGTAATTAAAAGTTTATAATCTCATAATGAAGGGCATGGTGTCAATTACATTGAAAAGCAAAATCTAACAATAAACTATGCTTAAAATTCTACTTTTAGAAAAGACTTAAAATATAGAAATAAAAAGTGTGAAAATGGCTTGTTATAACAATATAGATATATCCAAAAAAATAGGGGACAGTTTTAAAATCCAATAGTGGGAAATGATTAGGTAAATTATGATAAGTGTATTTTTAAGTCATTCAAAATGATCGTCCTCGAGTTCTAGCTACTTTGTTAGGTACTAGCATTAGGAGTAGAAGCAAATGGGATGTGGTCCTTGGCCTCCGAGAGTTGACAGGCTGGGGGGCATAGAGACATCTCAAACGTGGTAGCTCTATTTGTGTTACCCAGTCCAGATGTGGTGTTATGTTATGGGGTTTTGAGAAGGATCCCTAAAAGGGAGGAAAGCCCTGAAGGAAGGGGGAGAGCCTGCATAAGAGGAGGTATAACCTGAGTCTTCCGAGATGAGTGTGAATTAGCCAAGTGAAGAAAGAGCAGAAAGGCCCAAACTAGCAAAGGCTAACACATTCATTATTTGGCGCAGATTAGTTGCTCAGTAAATGGAAGTGATTGTTACTAATAGAGCAGGGACAGTGGGCAGACAGAGGAGGGAAATCAGGACCTATTTTATTTTTTGTTTTTCAATCATAGTTGACATTCCGTGTCATTTTCTGTTAGTTTTAGGTGTATGGCATGGTGGTTAAACACATATAATTTACGAAATAATCTGCCCAATCAGTTTAGTGCTTATTTGGAAGAGAGATTGGCATCAATGGTGACTTCTAGGTGTGTGTTGGGAGGTGGGTAGATGCAGAATGGTGCTACCAACTCAGATAGGCATAGAGGTAGGAGGGAAGGCTTTTATGGGGGAGACAAGGCCTTTGTTTTGAAGTTTGTTGAGGTGTTGAGGTGCCTTTGATATATCCAGGTAAGGAGAGTGTAGAGCTCTAGAGAGAGCCTGGGTTACAGACTCCGGACTGACCTGCAGGGGATCTTGGGCACACCTACAGTTAAGAGTACATAGAGGAGAAGAAAGAAGTGAATTCACAGGTCAGCGGGCTGGAAGACAGCGAGAGAGGATGGTTCTGGAAGCAGAGGAGGGAGTTATCGCACAGAATGTCAGATGCATGTAAGAAAGAACGAAGAAGCTGCTGGTTTTGGCACAGGAGAGCTATTCCTGCTGTTAATCTGAACATCATTTTGGACCCTGAATTTTTAAAAGAAATCAGAAATCTAAATGGTGGTCAAAGTCAGGAGTACAGGCGGGGTGTCCTTTGTTTTCATTGGGGCTGTGATTTCCTCATGAGCCTGTCATTTTTTTTGTTTGTTTGTTTTTTGTTTTTTGCAGAAGCTGGCATCTGACCCTCGGTGTAAAGGAATGCCCCTTTCCAGCTTCCTGCTGAAGCCCATGCAGAGGATCACCCGCTACCCTCTCCTCATTAGAAGTGTGAGTGCCCCTGCGGGACGGGGAAGCAGGACCCTTTGAGGTTCACAGAGGCTAGGAGTCAGGGAGCTTCTGTACACTAGCCACCCTGCCCCATGGCCTGACCCCACTGCCTGATGGACTAGGCACCAAGTGTGTGTGTGCACGCACGCATGCACGCACGTGCACAAGCACACACATATACAACCTAAAAGGCTGAAACCTTGAAGTGGGTAAATAAAAGAAGCATCCATCGTCTCTTGGGTATCCTGTCCTCTCCCTTCTCAGGAAACTCTCCCAGCCTCTCGGTTGTGAGTGTTTGTCTAGGTGGGGTAGAGGCCCGCTAGGTCTCTGCGTGTGGAGCCCGCCTTGAGCCCACCTTGAGCCCAGGTGGAGTCTCTCATTAGTACAACTCAGCCTCCGGTCTTTCTGCTGAGACCTAAATTTGTCTACCAACTGAATACCTTTACCTAGATGTCCCAGGAGTATCCACATCCTCCTGTCCTGAGCAACTCATCATCACCTCCTCCCTCACTACATCTCACCTCGACTTGCTGACTAAACAGTCCTAAAATTCCATCCATCTTTTTGACATAAGCAATGTGGGCCTCTTGAGCCAAAATACCTTCTAAAGAGAAGGTGGACTTTACAGGATCATTCCACAAATAATCAATGATATAATGTCAATCATCTTATGAAGAAAACTCTAGAAATATTATAAGACTGTTGCTTGTACCGATGATTATCCCTTGACCACTGGTAACTCAATATAGGCCTTATGTTACAGAGTGCGTGTTACAGCCGTGATACCAAACTGACTCATTAATACACATTAACACACAGTCCCTTACCTGAAGTATTTTGGACCAGATGTGTTTTAGAATTCAGGATGTAATTTAGAAACTGTATATTTATTATTTAACACCCCAACAAAGCCTGGGCGGTACCGATATTCCTATAGTGGTTCTAGTAACCACTATCAGAATAAATACATCTCTTCAGTTTAAGTTGTGTTTCGCCACCAAATGGACATTGGAAAAACAAAACCTTTAGGTTTTCAGGGCTGTTTCGCATCTGGAATTGTAGAAAGGACGGTGGCCCGCACACTGGAGAGTCTGCAGGGGCATCTGCGGGAGGGCCGCTGATTTCCAGAGGGACCGCACTAAGCTGTATGCTGGCCTCTCCTTTTTTACATTTGTAGCTTTAAAGTCACTTGAGAATGAGCTGAATGTATTTTCCTACATGCCAGCGAACATAATTTTATTGTACTTCTCACGTAGCAGGGGATCCATTGCTTTCATCAGATTTTTCAAAGGGATTGATGATCCCCAAAATGTTATGAACCGTTGCTGTTCAGCAAGTTAACACACTTAGCGGAGTTGCACCCAGCACATCTGGGCAGCCATGGGATAGCTGGGTGAATGGGTGGGCGGAAGGCACGCGTCCCACGTGCAGCGGCTCTGTTCCAGATCTTGGAGAACACCCCGGAGAGCCACGTGGACCACTCCTCCTTAAAACTGGCCCTGGAGCGAGCGGAGGAGCTTTGCTCCCAAGTTAACGAAGGTGTTCGAGAGAAGGAGAACTCAGACCGCCTGGAGTGGATCCAGGCGCACGTCCAGTGCGAAGGTCTCGCAGAGGTGAGGCCTGTGGTGCAGAGCTGGACGCCGCCTGGCAGGCTCTGGGTGGGAAACCGGGTTCAGGCCTTCCCCTAGTGTGGACAGTCTACACCTAAGTTCAGCCCATGAGGACTCATCACCCTGTTCCTTCTTGGGCTGTCACCTTCCTTTCTTGTAAAGAGAGAGTTGATATTTATGTTTTGAGGTCTTTGAATTCAGCTGGTAGAATCCATATTCTGTGGGGAGAAGTAACCATTTTCACGATGCCAGTTTGAACTCTGAAGAGAAATAAATTGTGTGAAGGTGAATGATGACAGCCACATTCCGTCACAGCACCCTCGGGTCCAGGGCAGGGCCTCTCCAGGGCCGCCGGGGTGGGCTGTGCTGGGGCTTACAGACTGGCAGTTTCTTTCTCGTTAAGCAACTTTTTTCTTTCTTTCTTTTAAGCAACTTATTTTCAACTCCCTCACCAACTGCCTGGGGCCCCGGAAGCTTCTGCACAGCGGGAAGTTATACAAGACCAAGAGCAATAAGGAATTACATGCGTTCCTCTTCAATGACTTCCTGCTTCTTACCCACATGGTCAAGCAGTTTGCTGTGTCCTCCGGCTCGGAGAAACTTTTTAGCTCTAAGTCCAACGCTCAGTTCAAAATGTATAAAATGGTAAGTGTGATAGTCCTGGCACAGCATCAGGAGCATAGTGAGTTTTTACCTGAAGGACCTCCTTCCTTCCCTGAGCCTTTCCTGGCTCTCTGCACCTGTTCCGAAGGCTCACACTTCCTTGGTCGCTTGCTGGGAGGAAGCCCCAGTGTGGGTGGGCCTTCACTGCCCTATGACAGCCACAAGGGGTCTCCAGCTTTGGATTCTGCCTCCCCGCCCCCCCCACCCCCAGCAAACATGGCATGTGATGCTGCCTCTTCCACATTGAGCTTCGGGTCTCTCTATGAAACCGAGCCTGAGGCAGAGTGCCACGGTCAGCGTGTGGAGGGGAGACCCTGTCACGTGAGCAGTCACGGGAGCTCGGATCACCTGTCCCCAGTTCAGTAGCATCTCATCTACGCCACGTATTTACTTTTACAAAATGGAAGCAACTTCTTTTTCCCTAAGACTCTAGAAGCTAAAGTCCTCCCTGTCTCCACAAGGCTCTTCAGAACGGACAGAACTCTCTCCGGACATAGGTGGGTGTCCTGGCCCATCTCACAGCCTGTGTTTTGGCCCTGATTCTTTCAGCCCATTTTCCTGAATGAGGTCTTGGTGAAACTGCCCACAGACCCTTCCAGCGATGAGCCTGTCTTCCACATTCTCACATTGACCGGGTCTACACCCTCCGAACAGACAACATTAACGAAAGGTCAGTCCTGACCACGCGTGACCTGCTTTGAAGGCTGAGAAAAAGGCTGGACATCTCTGTCTGCCATACAACCATCCCAATTCATGCTCAAGTCCTAACTCTGTATCCTCAACCTCTTTTAACCAGCACCAGCCCTGCTGTCAGGCCTTAGTTTAAACGTGCTGGGTTATCGCAGCTGCCCCCTAACCTGGTCCCACCTCAGATCATCCCCACAGGGCAGATCCCACACCAGACTCCTGACTGCACTCCCTCAGGCAACAGCCCCTGCTCCGCTGGTCTCCAGGGGCCCTCCTTGTGCCTCTCGGGCACAGTCCTGTCGTTGCACCCAGAGGACCAGCCAGACCGTCTGCCTGCCCCCATGCCCCTCAGTGTGGCCCGCCTTCCTCTCTAGGGTGTAGCTGTTCCTCCTCTGTGATGGCAAACGGGACTCCTCCTCCTCTGTGTGCACAGACCTTTGTGTAGAGGAACCAGTCACTGTCACGCTGAATTGCCATTGAGGTGGTGAACAAATCTTCCTTCTCTGTGTGCCCGGCACCTGGCGAGCGCCTGCTGGTTTGTAAGCAGTCAAGAGCTGGCTACACAGTCTCAGCTCCATCCTCAGTTAGCAAACGAGTTTTTTGTGTTGAAGGAATGTTAAGCCTGTGATTGGAAACTTGTTCAAGCCCAGGTTAGCCAGAGAGAACAGGGGCAGAGCTTTGGGCTCCTGGTTGAGCCTGCAGGTACCTGGGAAAAGCCACCCAGTGGTGGTTCTCTGCTTCTCCTCCAGGACTGCCTGGGTCCAGAAGATCAAGGCAGCTTCTGAACAGTACATCGATACTGAGAAGAAGAAACGGGAGAAGGCTTATCAAGGTAGTGGGTCGTGCCCTGGAGGGTGGGAACCAGCCACCAGGGGCCCTGGGGAGCAGGGATGGGGGCAGGAGCAGAGTCTGATCTTCAGGACTGTCTGCTGCTGCTGCTCCTGTGGTGAGGGGGCAAATGGGGAATGAAAGACCAGACCTGCTGCGGGTTCAGACAGCAGAGCCCAGCTCAGCTCCCCCCACAGCTGTTTCAAACCTAAGGCCTCCACGAGGCCCCGCCCCACACGCTGCACAGCCTAGGGTCACCCCATATGAGCCCCTGGACCTGCCGTCTCTCTGTGGCAAAGGCTCTGTCCCCCCACACAGCTTTTGCTAATCGAATCTTGTTTTAATGTTACTTTAGAGATTTGCTATTGAAAAATCAGTGAATCATTTGTAAAGCATACAATAATCTCTTAATCAGTCAAAGATGTAAATCAGAGTTTCTCTATACTAGTTTTGCTTAACATAAATACAGGTACTATTCCGTATTTTCTGCGTATTTAATTCTTTAGACATTTATTGATTACTTACTCTGTGCCAGGCCCCATGCTAGTCTTAACTGCGCCTATAAAGTTGAATAGGGCCCAGCTCTGCCTTCGAGAGGATCTGAGCGCTGTCTGTGCTGGAGGGGAGGGCACCAGTGAGGGCCGGGCCACTTCTCCTAGAGAAAGTTCTACTAGCCCTCAGTTTTGAAAAATCAGTAGCTCACCAAGCAGCCTTTTTGTTAGTTTTTAAACCCCTGAGAGCAGAACCCCTTAACTAACTTCATATCTGCAAAGGTAATGTTGAGTATACCAACCCACTTCTCTCTATATTTAAAGCATTTTTGAGTACCTCCTTAAGTAGGATGCAGTTTTTAGTGTGAACCTGCTTTGTACGCTGAAGTATTTACATACAGTTGGCATTATGGTGAGTGGTTAAGAAGCTCTGTGACTTGAGCATGCTTCGGTCCTTTCTAAGCCTCTGTTTTCTCATATATGGAGATGGCAATGATAAGAGCAATCCCATAGGGTAATCGTGCACATTAAATCACTTATGTAAAGGTCTAGCACGTGCCTAACACAAAGTATCCAGTAAGTGCTGAATGAATATACTGTATATTATTTTATTGATACTACTACTTGCTAGGCTGCTGATGGGTTAATATGAGGATGAATAAACAGTCTGTGCTCCACAATGGCTCCTTCAGGCCCAGCAGGCCGTGAGATGCTCAGAAGCCCAGGACAGTGGATGCACAGAGGAGGGAAGGGGTCTGGGAGATGAGGTGTGAAACTGGACCTACATCTTGAAGGACGAGTGGGGTGCTGACAGGCAGAGATAGCCGGCAAGGCATACTAGCAGGCGATACGGTCTGGGCAAGGCACAGAGCAGCCAGACGCCGGTCTGCTGGACCCAGTGCAGTGATGGGTAAGGCTGGGCAGTGTTAGCGTGGCTTAGACAGACAGTGCGTACAAACAGCTCGGCGTCCTCACTGTGCTATCTGCAGTCTCAGAGAAGAAATTAACATGGCTGCTCTTCCTCTTTCGTAGCTCGCTCTCAAAAGACTTCAGGCATCGGGCGTCTGATGGTGCATGTCATTGAAGCGACAGAATTAAAAGCCTGTAAACCAAATGGTAAATGCTTCTTTCATTCAGCAGATGTGGTAATGGCCCCACTCTTCGCTGATGACTCTTCTGAGCATTGAATAACGGGATGATTTTTAAAGTCAGTGTTTCTAGTGCCACTAAAATGGCTGTTGGACCCATATCATTATCGCTCTGCTTCCCAATAAGCACCAGCACTTCCTCCCTCAGCTTCTGAGTGGAAGGCACGAAGCCGCGTGCACTGACACCTGCCAGGGTGCGGGAGCAGTCGAGGAATTCGAGCCCATGTGGTCGTTCCCGGGTTGTGATGCCGTCAGCACTGGGGACATGGGGACCACAGTTGTGGGTCCTCGGGCAGCTCCCCTTGCTGCCTGGTCTGTAGAGAAGCCATCAGTTTGGATCCTGCTTCTGCTCAAGGAAGGCCCCATTGTCACTCACTTTACCTGCACGTGCCACATGTGTCTTTGGTTTGTTTTTGTCCAGGAAAGAGCAATCCGTACTGTGAAATCAGCATGGGCTCCCAGAGCTACACCACCCGGACCCTCCAGGACACCCTAAATCCCAAGTGGAATTTTAACTGCCAGTTCTTTATTAAGGATCTTTACCAGGACGTGCTATGTCTCACCATGTTTGACAGAGACCAGTTTTCACCAGATGGTAAAGTATAACTTGGCCAGGGGATCCGACGTTGCCCCAGCCCTCTAATCTAGGGTCTAGTTCTGGGATGCTCAGCCTTATTTCCGCCCCGTGACACCTCAGGGAAATGACAAGCCCACGGTTAGGCGCAGCTCACGTTGGCAGCAGGTGGGGCGCCTGCTAGGGGCAGGGGGCGGCCTTCGGTGTGTCAGTCCATACGTAGGTGATAGAAACACCGGTCTCCTGGCACCTGTTGACGGGGTGAGCTGTCCCCCGACCAGAGACTTGGGTCCCAAGCAGGCAGCGCCCCTCACTCAGACCTGTTGTCGCTGTGCCCGCCTCCATTCACGGTGTCACAGCCGTTAACCAGAAGCAGCTACGTGTTTGGGAACTGAAAGTATGACGAGTCCTGTTTCAGACACTCCTCCTGTGGTAGTGTTTTTTAACAGTTTTATTAAGAAGACTTTTGACTCTCACATGTTTGTTCACCAGATTTCCTGGGTCGTACTGAAATTCCAGTGGCAAAAATTCGAACAGAACAGGAAAGCAAAGGCCCTACAACCCGCCGACTGCTGCTGCACGAGGTCCCCACGGGGGAGGTCTGGGTCCGCTTTGACCTGCAGCTTTTCGAGCAAAAAACTCTCCTGTAGGGGTCTCGGGGGATCTACCCACTGGGCTGGGGCTGGGCAAGACCTGCCCCCAGGCCGAAGGAGCGTCACTCAGCTTCATCCATCACAAGGCCGTGCACGCTGGGGCCCCTCTATTTTATTGCACACTAAGTCGCTAGCAATCTATGCAAACGTGATCTTTCCTGTAAACAAACCAAACCCATAGCACAGTGCCTTGTCTTAGTGTTAACATCTTTGGCTGGGTTTAGATGCCAAGGTTTCCATTTTCAGGGCTATAAAAAGTATTTTTGTGGAAATGAGGCATCAAACCACCCGAAGTCACCACTTGGCCGAATGTGTCCTCTGTGGGTGGTTTTGAGGACGCTGTAACCCTTCCACGCCGGGTGACTCTCTCTGCGGGGTCACGGACACTCAGGAAGTGAAGGATCGGGAAGAAACGCTGCCGCTGCAGGGCAGGAACGGCCTTGAGACCGGAGTTGTGTCTACTTGTGCACTGAATAAAAAAGAGAAACTTGATCACTTTATTCCTGATTAGATTTTATCATACTCTGCTGAGACAATATAGTTTGAAATCTAAGGGGGAAAGCTTGATTTACTTTAAATACTGTGAATTCTAATGATGTGGAAAATATTTTTCAATTTTAATTTTCTGAAGTATAAATTATTTATGTAAATTCCTTGTTTTTGCATATTTCATAGGACATGCATCTTTAAGCTTTATCATTGCCAATATGTACAGGAAAAGAATAAATGTTTATGAATATAACTTCTCTCAAAGCTTGACTGGTTTACTTTCTACATGAAAGTCTCTTAAAAGGTAACTTCAGAGGCTGCTTATAACGTAACCGAATTTCCTTCCTGCAGCAGTGGTAGAACACACTCATAGGGGAGGGGGACCCCGGAGCCCCGTCTGGCTAGCGGCTCTGTGACTGGTAAATTGACCCACTGTTTCTGGGGCCCGGGTTCTTTGATGGCTAGACCGAGGATGTCCGTGGGAGCTAGAGTCCTTGAGCTTGCCTAGGTGCGTTACCTCAGGGGTAACTCAGGAGTAAAGAAAATGCAGAGGATTAAACAGCATCCGCAGGCCCCTCGGCGCCTCCAGCCCCAGGGCACCTGTCTCTCCCCATCCCTGTTGTCTCGTCCGAAGCCACATCCTCACCTGTCAGAGCTGCTGGCTCAGCCTCCGAATTTTGAAGTGTGAAATTTGTTTTAAAAGTTAGTAAAAATAAGGTCCTATACACTAAGTCCCTGGGTTAATGAGTACTACTGGGAAAATATCTGTCCTCTGGAAGAATCGTGCAGTCTGCAGGGGCTCCGATTTCTCAGGGAGTGGGAGGAACAGGAAGGATTCACATGTCCCTGCACCACAGCCCGCCTCTGTCTAAATGTAATCGCTGGGCAAAGGAGGGCTGGAAAACATAATTCCGAATATTCAAAAATTTAAAAATTCATTATTTAATCATCCAGGTGTTGGTCTTGGGAACTCATCAGTTAAGATATAGACATAAAAGAAATATGCCCCAGTGTTGAAGGAAAAGACACCACTCAATATCTGAAACAAACAAACAAAAAAACTGAATATATTGCTTAATTAAGGAAAAGTCTGGCTGGTCAGGCACAGCCTTGCCAAGCAAAGCAAACTGTTGATGTCCAGCGAGTCTACCTCTGACTGGCCGACCCTCAAAGCAATGGGCTGTTACTGGTGGGTCAGGCAGGTTTTGAACCAGTTCCCATGACACTTGTGACCAGAGCTGCAGAATGATCCTTTTCCCAGGACTGTGGGGGCTTTAATTCCCACTGGGATGAACTGTGGCTACAGCCATTTCTCCATGTTTAATATGTCAGGGATCTTTCAGACGCAGGACAAGGGAGCCTGCAGGCTGTGAGCCGGACCACTTCGGCGCCGCGAGGAGGAAGTTGAACGTCAGTCAGTCCTCTCAGCAGCTCCAGGCACGGCTTTGACCCCGGAACGCAGATCTGCCCCTTATGTCAAGTCCTCTCCTGACTGAAACGCAAGCCTGGTCCTCTGAAGGACGTGGTGGGGAAGGCGTGCCCTTGGACTACTTGCGTCTCCAGGGAAGGACTGAGCAAATGTGGGGAATGCCCAGCAAGCCCCCCACTTTCTTCAGGATCAGGATACCACAGCAGGTGAGCAGGGTAACTCCACCCTCTGAAAGGGGACCCCAATCCTGAGCAGTGTGACTAGCACTACAAAGTCTGAGTGGGCGTGTGGAGAGTGTGCCCTGGGGACTTTGCCATGTGCTTTGGCACCAGAGAGACTGGACTTGGAACAGCACACTGCCACTTTCAAGCCATGCAGCTGACCTTGAGCAAGCCCCTGAGGCTCTCTGAGCTTCATGTGTTAGGTAATTCTATCCTGCTGTGAAAACTTGTACCTGAACGCAAAAAACCTCCTGCAGTTCTAATTCACACAGGAGCTCAATAAATAGTAACTTACTATTAGGATATTTCTTGCAATATCTTTCTGCTTCTGCAGAGAGAGAACATGTTGGCAGTATCCTAACATCGTATAGATGCTGCACTCTACAAACGGGCCTCCTTACAGCTGACACTGTCCCTGGTTACCTTCCCTGACCCCCAGATGCAGGGAGATCAGGTGCTGTGCCAGGACCTCTGCCGTCATCACTCTGCGTTCCGCAGGCTGAGACCCCCATCTGTGCCGGCCTTCCCCGGCTGCCCAGGACCGGGGTCGGTACTGTCTGGTTCCTAGAGCCTATTGACAGAAGAGAATCGTGGAGTGTAGGGTCGGGAAGAGGGGCTTACAGGGGCAGGGAGGAACCCCCCCCCGTGGGTCCCACCTGCCACTCAGCCGTCTTGTGGGAGCCGAGACATTCCACACAGCTCCCCAGGCAGCCCTCTCCTCACCTCTCCCTCACGCTCTCTGGTTTCTGCAGCTCTCAGACAAGGCTCTCCACCCTTTGGACTCCACACCACTAACCTTTTCATGGTTTGACAGAAACGACTAGCTGTCCACAGAATGCTTGCTCTCCCTGCCACTGTGCTCGGACCAGCCAGGCGCGACTCCTCCCGGCACCCCCGCCCTGCAATTAGGGACAGCCATGTGCCTGGGCCCCCGCCAGCGGAATATGTGGGACGTGGCCACACTCCCGGGTGGGACTCCTCCATGGTCTCTTCCCTTTTCAGGTTGACAGGGATGAGTTCCTCAGGGCCTTATCAGAAGCCTGGTGCTGAGGATGACAAAAGTTCCATCAGCCAGGGTCCTGGGAGTCCGCATGGAAGAGGATATCCTGTGGACCTGCTAGCCCACCCAGTTCTGGGACATGAGCAAAAAACAAACTTCCGTTGCATGTAAACCAGTTCCACTTTGGGGATCTCTTGGTAGCAGCAGGTCGGCCGCCCAAAGGGCAGAGCTGGCTGCAGTCACGTTCAGAGCTGACGGGGCTCCCTGCACTCAGTTACACTCAGAGGAAAGGGGTAACTTCCGGATAAGGAGACACTGGGGAGAGCAATAGAGGTGGGTGGGAGTTGTTTTTCAAGCTGGAGGGAAGAAGTAGTCCCTCATCCTGTGCCCGCGGTGGAGGTGGGCCAGGCGGTTGGGGAAAGCAGAAATGCAGGGGCCCATTGTGTGCTCCAGACAGGTCACCGAGCGGCCGCAGCAAAAGCCTTCCCTGGAAGCACCCTCACCCTCAGCTTTAGGTACAGGGTGTCGGGAAGAGGACAGGGGAGAAATGGACAGTGAGCTGTAAGCTCTGCCAAACAGGCTGTGAGCTCTGGTTAAGAAATCTGTGCATGCGAAACTCCTGCATTTAAGAATTTGTGTGTGTGTGTGTGTGTGTGTGTGTGTGTGTGTGTGTAAAAGATTTTTTATATATAAAAAAGATTTTATATATATATATAAAAGATTTTATACATATAATATATATTTTTTTATATATATATATAATCTAATCTTTTATATACATATAAAAGTTAAACTATCATCTTTCCTTTTTTTAGTATAAATTTAGTGTAAATTCAGAAGCTTCCCACCTGTTGTGACTGAACGAAGGAGAACAAAATTTTGGTCTGGTTTGGATGTGATAAGTAGTAAATAGTAGAAGCTGGCAAAAGAGTGAGAACTCAGGAAAAAGAGCTGAGGAAATCTTGGAGGGCAGATCCCCCGGCCAGGTTTTCCCTCACCTTGTAAGGACACAATCTGCTCATTTCTGAGTCTCCTCACGCAAGGCTCCCCTGCTGAAGAGCACCGTGTATGTGTGCATGTGTGAATGTGTGCGTGTGTGCGTGTGTGCGTGTGTGCAGCACAGCAGCTCAGCCCAGAAGCAACCCCTCCATTTCTGCTGTGTAGACTAAACCCTCCTGCCTCTTGCTTTCCCTCCCTTCTCTGACTACTGCCAGCTCTGCCCTGGGGAACCTGTCTGACAGGGATCTGTGCCTGCTCTCTTGTGGGTGTTGCAAAATTGTGCCATCCCAGCCCTGCTTCCTCCCCGCACCCCACCCCACCCCACCCCAGATCTCTGCTCACCAGACCCATCTTTTCATCCCTTTTATTTCCCGGGCTAAGCTTCGAGAAGTGAAACTGCCTTTCAAAAGCAGTCTGACTTAGGTCGGCAGTAGTGTTATCAGGCTGATATGTCTTTTTTACATAGATAGGGTTTTCAGACCTGCAAAGAAAAGGAGGGGAAAAAAATGATCTTGACTCTGTACAATCAGAATTGTACCATTAAGTAACTATCTGAAACGTAACACAGCAAACTCAATACTCTATTGAAAAGGCAAGACTGAGTAGACTCACTTGGCAGCTGTCCATCAATCGGTCTGCCCCACCACACCCATGCTGCCACACCCCCAGGTACAGTGTGAGTCACGGCACCCTGCTCCAGCTGTGGTCGAAGCACATGGGCCAGGCCTCAGTCCTTAGGCTGTAACTGGGACAGGGGTTCCCAGGCGGCCTCGATGCTCAAACCAGAACATCAAGCGGGCCTGGGACACCATTTTTCCAGCACGCACATAAGAGCAGAGAAAGACGGCGTACAGAGAGAGAGAAAGGAAGCAGGCTCACAGAGAGAAGCCATGCTGAAAGCTGCCTAGTCCCACAGAGGAAAGGACTGGCCTCTTCTTGGTCACTCAGGTGGCCTGGCTATGGTCCTGACTGCTGTGGTCTAAATGTTGTGTCCTCCCCAAATTCATATGTTGAAGCCTGACTCCAGTGTGATGGTATTTGGAGATGGAGGCGGGCGGGGGGGGGGTCTTTGGGAGGTGATTAGGTCATGAGGGTGGAGCCCTTGTGAATGGGATTAGTGCCCTATAAAAGAGGTCTCAAAGAGCTCCCTCGCCCCACCATGTGAAGACACAGCGAGAAGGCGCCATCTGTGAACCAGGAAGCCTGTCCTCACCAGACACCCAACCTGCTGGCACCTTGATCTTGGACTCCTCAGCCTCTAGAACTGTGAGAAATAAATTTCTGAGGCTTATAAGCCCCCCCCCCCATTCCTGGTTTTCTATTACAGCAACCAGAAGGAGCTGTGATCGTAAAGGCAGATAAAGGAGATGAAGAAATAGAGCTTTTCACTTGCCAGGGGATAAGGAGTTATATAATTATTGGTGTTTAAATAAAAATGTTTGTTAAAATTGATTTTAAAAACCATGAAACCAAAAGTAGATTATAACACATCCAAATACTAGGGGAAACAGAAAGTAGTATTGTTTATTCCAGCAAAACTCAGGATGGAGGATAAAAGGTAAACATCAAGAGAAGCATGACAGGACTTCCATTTTTGTGTACGATTTAGTTTGCAAAGGCCAACAATCCTGCTCCAACAAGTAGAAAACACCAGAAAGCTTACCAAACAAAATCATAATTCTAAAGTCATTAGATAGCTGTGGAAGCAATTCCAGAGAGGAGAGAACCTTCTGGAATGAGTTGGCATCTCTGGCTATTTTCCATGTACCAACATCAGGTACCAAGGCAAAGACTGATGCCTCCATGCTCCCGCATAGCTGGTGGATTTTCCCTCCTGGAACTGGTTGCTTTCCTGGCAGGTAGGCAGCTAACTTTGCTCTCCACACCTCCCTCCCCTTGGTGGGCAATTCAAGAAGTGCACCTGGATAGGTTAGAGACCCTCCAGGACCCTAACTATAGGCAGCCCTTCCCAAAACTGATCTGAAAAAGAACCAGATAAAATGCTAGGATTATAAAAATAAAACAGCTGAAAATAAGAACTTAACAGATGGGTTTAACAACAGATTATTATTAGACACAACTGAAAAGATAATTAGGAAATTATCTAGAATCAAATATGGAGAAACAAAAAGGATGGACAGTACAAAGAAAGGGCAAGAGACAATGAGGATACAGTGAGAAAATCTAGAATGTGTTTAACTGGTGTATAGAAAGAGAAGAGAGAGAAGAGGGCAAAGGTAACTGTCAAAGAAGAAATGACTGAGAACTACCCAGAACTGATTTCTTTTTATTAAAATTATTGGGGTGACATCGGTTAATAAAATCAAATAAGTTTCAAGTGTACAGTTCAACAGTACATCATACATATATTGCATTGTGTTCACCACCCAAAGTTAAATTTCCTTCTGTCACCAAATATTTCACCTCTTTTACTCCTGTCTCCCTCCGCCCCCCCTTCCCTTGGCTAACCACTAAATCCACTGTCTGTGCCCATGAGTCTCTGTTTGTTCCTCATGTGCATTGTTTGCTTTCAGCTTTATGTCCCACATAGGAGTGAAGTCATATGGTTTTCAACTTTTTCTGTCTGACTTATTTCACTTAGTGTGATTATCTCAAGATCCATCTATGTTGTCGCAAATGGCAGTATTTCATCTTTTCTTATGGCTGAGTAACATTCCATTGTATTATGCACCACAGCTTCTGTATCCAATCACCTATCATAGGACACTTCGGTTGCTTCCATGTCCTGGCCACCATGAGTAATGCTGCTGTGAACATCAGGGTGCATATATCTTTGTGGATAACTAATTTCAGGTTTTTTGGGGTAAATAACCAGAAGAGGGATTGCTGGATCATATGGTAATTCTATTCTTAGTTTTTTGAGGAACCATCATACTGTTTCCGTAGTGGCTGTACCAATTTACATTCCCACTGGTATTGTGTGAGGGTTCTTTTTGCCCTACAACCTCTCCAGCACTTGTTATTACTTGTCCTGTTGATGATAGCCACCCAACAGGTGTGAGATGGTATCTCATTGTGGTTTTCGATTTGCATTTCCCCAATAACTAGTGAACTTGAACATCTTTTCATGTGTCTCTTGGCCACTTGTATGTCTTCTTTGAAGAAGTGTCTGTTCAGGCCCTCTGCCCATTTTTTGATTGGATTGTTTTTTTATGATTGAGTTGTATGAGGTCTTTATATATTTTGAATATTAGGCCTTTATGGGAGGCATCATTTGCAAATATATTCCCCACTCAGATGGTTGCCTCTTTGCCTTGTTGATGGTTTCTTTTGCTGCGCAGAAGCTTTTTAGTTTGATAGTCCCATTCATCTATTTTTGCTTTTACTTCCCTTGCCTTTGAGGCCAAATTCATAAAATCTTCTCTAAATCCAAGTTCCAAGAGTTTAGTTCTTGTTTTCTTCTATGCAATTTATTGTTTTAAGTCTTCTATTCAGGTCCTCAATCCATTTTGAGTTAATTTTGGTGTGTGGAGATAGACAATAGTCTAATTTCATTCTTTTGCAGGTGGCTTTCCAGTTCTCCAGCACCGTTTATTGAAAAGGCTTTCCTTTCTCCACTGTATGTTTTTGGCTCCTTTGTTGAAGTTAATTGCCCATATACATGGGGTTTATTTCTGGACTCAAAATTCTATTTCATTGGTCTGTGTGTCTGTTTTCTGCCAGTCCGTGCTATTTTAATTACTGTCATTTTGTAGTATAATTTGAAGTCAGGCAGAGTGGTACCTTCAGCCTTGTTCTTTTTTTCCCAGGATTATTTTGGCTGTTTGGGGTCTTTTTGTACTTCCATACAAATCTGATAATTTTTGTTCTATTTCTTTAAAAAATGTCATTGGTATTTTGATGGGGATTGCATTAAATCTGTATAATGCTTTAGGTAATAAGGTCATTTAAACTATGTTGATTCTTCTAATTCATGAACATGGAATATCTTTCCGCTTCTTTGTGTCTTCTTCAATTTCATTTTAATAATGTTTATAGTTTTCAGTGTATAAGCCCTTCACATGTTTCATTAGGTTTATTCCTAGGTACTTTATTCTTCGTTTTGCAATTACAAAAGGGATTTTTCTTTCTTTTTCTGAAAATTCATGGTTAGAGTAGGAACGCTATGTATTATTGTTGAACACTGATTTTATATCCTGAAACTTTACTGTATTTTTTTTTATTTCTAATAGTTTTTTAGTGGAGTCTTTAGGGTTTTCTATACAGAGAATCATGTCATCTGCAAATAGTGACAGTTTGATTTCTTCATTCCCTATTTGGATGCCTTTTTATTTCTTTCTCTTGCCTGACTGCTCTAGCTAGTCTTCCAATATGATACTGAATAACAGTGGTGACAGTGGACAGCCTTGTCTTGTTCTTGATCTTAGAGACAAGATTTTTAGTTTTTCACCAGTTAAGTATGATGTTAGCTGGGGGTTTGTCGTATATGGTCTTTATTATGTTGAAGTACTTTCCTTCTATACCTGTTTCATTAAGTATTTGCCCAGAACTAACTAAAACGTAACTTTACAGATAAAAGAAGACCCACGAATTCCAAGTAGACCAAATCAAAAGAAATCCACATCTAGAAACATCACATTAAAGCTGCAGAAAATCAAAGACGATAAGAAAACTTTAAAAGCATCTAGAGGAAAAGGCAGCTATCTTCAAAGGCACAACTGAAAGACAGCCACTGACTTCTCAATGGACAGCGTGAACGACAGTGGGCTCCGTGTTGAAAGGAAGTAACTGTCAACTAGCATTCTCCATCCTGTGAAAACATCCCTTAGGAGTTAAAGTCAAATCTGGGAAAGGCTATACACTGGGCGATTCCAACTATGCGACATTCTGTGAAGGGCAAACCTTTGGAGGCAGTAGAAAGGTCAGGTAGGCAGTCAGTTCGTCTTTACCTGCATTTACGGCGAGGCTTGCGTCTCACAGGTGTCACGGAGGCTTTCTGCCGCTCCTTTGGAAGCGCACTGTGTGTGTTGAACGTGAAGTGGGGCAATTTGGCATCCACCCTGGCCTTCTCTATTTCTTTAATTCTTTTAAGGTGTATTGTTTTCCTACAGGACGATTAAAAAAAAAAAGTCTAAATCACTCTTAAAGTCAACTCTTGGGGTAGGAAGTCATTTGACAATTGGAAGTCTAAAAATAAAGCCCAGCGATCACAAAGTACCTGTCTCGTATTGCAAAACAGCTCTCCTCTCTTCATCCGTCTCTTGCTGTCTTCTAAACAGAGGATCATAAAATGGTGGGACTGTAACCTATGAGAAAAGGTCTCTCTAAGGACCCGAGTGCAATTCGTATTAAGCTTTTTTACTCAGTCTGAAGCGCTCAGGTGTGGCCTGACTGTACATCTTGAATAGGAACCCAGAGAGGAAGGGAAGAATGAACGTCACCTGCTCACGTTAGGAAATCCCACGGAGGCTTCAGTGGCTGAATGGAGGGAGAACCGCCCCGAGAGGAGAGACATGCTTCTGCCCCGAGTTCCTCTGTACCACGGCATCGGTCAATAAACATTTGTGGATGCCACTGCGTGCCACATCCCAACGAGGTCCCGTCCTCAGGGATCGCCACAGACAGGTCGCACACAACGACAGTGCGGTCACGAGAAGCAGCAGCTCGGGGTGCTTTAGCAGCACCGGGCAGCACTCCGAAGCGGCCCGGGAGGGGCAGCACCTCCTGGAGGGCAGGTGGGGACCTCGGTGCTGGTGCCGTGGGTGTCAGGAGCCAGGGTGTAGAGGTCGTGGACAACGGTGGCGGTCTCAGATCTTCTGATTATTGGCTTTAGACAGAGGGACCGCTTTCCCCTTCTTTGCTCCCCCCACACTTCACCTTGACCCAATGCTGTTTTCAAGGTGAACAATTGCTGAATAAGGGAGGCTGTGCAGAGACTGCCCCACACCTACTCAGCAAGCCTCCCAGCGCCAAAGGAACCTTCGTATCTTCGTAACAACGATCTGTGTTGGTTTTTCTGGGCGAAGCAAAAGAGACCACTTCTCTCTTCAGAGCCACACACATTTTTGGGTTTTTTTTTTTTTAAATGAACAGTAATATCAGGCAGCTAATTCTGCAACACAGGAGTAAAACGCGGGAAGCTCTGGCTCGTATGTGGGCAGTTGAAAAGGTGACGACTCATTACAAACTCCACGACTGACGGCCCTCCGGCCACCCTCCTTCCACCTCCACGAGAAAGCGCTTCCTCCTGAGCCCTGGCTCCCTGCGTGGGTGCTGCGTGGGTGCTGCGTGGGTGCGACACACTTGTCACGCCCCACTGCACTCACCGTCTTCCTCTCCCTCCTGGGCTTCCAGTTTGCTGAATGTAGGGGACGAATGAATGAACGAATGAATGGACATGCCTTGCTCACAATGTAAATTCTCCGGGGGTTGCAAAGTACTTTGGGTTCCCATTCTAAAACTCAGGGGAAATGCTTTTGTGGATTTTTTTTTTTTTAATGAATACAGAGTAACTACAACTCTTCTAAAATGACTAGGTTTTCTGCAACCCCAGAGCTTCGAAGAATACATAAATAAAAGTAAGAAACTGACTTACCTTTCCGTAATTTGGGTCTTTTTTCATCATATTAAAAGGATTATATACTTCAGGATCATAAAGGTCTCCAAATACAATCGCCTTTAGGGGGGAAACAAAAAAGTATGCCTAAGAGCAAATCACTACATACAAATGTGTTTTTGCAAGATTCAAGAAAGCTGAGTACTTTATTCCATTTTTATATAAAAATAAGGGATTCAAGGGCTCGAGACACCTCACATTAGGCTGGGGCGAGAGTCCCCGCCTTCCAGGTAAGATGAGCATCCAGCCTCAGTCTGAAGGCATCAACTGGCATTAGTCTGAGAACTTCTGTTCCTTCCATTGGCAGGTACTCCCTGGATCATTCTAACCGCTGGGAAATTTGTCCTTAGACAGAGTTGAACTGAAATCTGCTTGTCACCAATGCCAGGTACAGATACTAGTTCTCACCCCCGAAGCAGCACAAAATCCCTCTCCCTGTCATCCACATGCCAACTCTCAAATATTTAAAGGTTTCATTCCCCTTATGTTCTCTCTTCCTGGGGCTAAACACCCCAAACTTCTTCCACTTTTCTTCCCAGGAAGTGTTGTCACGCGCCCACCCCGCCCTCCTAAAGCTTCCAGCTGGTGAATTGTCCCCTCTAGAGGGCGAATCAGGAGTGGTGAGATCACAAGAGCGTGGACAGGGGAGACTCTGGTGCCTTCCACGCTAAGTAGAGCTCTCTTAATACAGCCTAAGAGCTCACATGCTTTCTTGGAAACCAGTTCACATGGTTGACTCACACTGAATTAGAGTCATTTAAAATCACTCAACTTTCTAAGGTATGGCTTCCCGGTCCTGTAATTGTGCGATCACATTTTCTGGGCACAGCTGTTAAGACTATGCACTTTGGTTTCAAAGAGACCTGGATGCTTAAGCTCGTCCTCTTTGGTATTTGGAAGTATTTGAAATACACGTCCAGAAATTCTGCCCGTAAATATACTTAAATGCTCTAACATTCCAGTTAAACTACTCTAGATCTCTAGTAAATAACTGGAAATTTAGGTGGGTCTAAATTTCAAAAGAAGGTCCTAAGTAATAACAAATGCTAGAGAGAATGAAGAGGAAAAGGAACCCTCATACACTGCTGGTGGGACTGCACATTGGTACGGCCACTATGGAAAACAGTATGGAGGTTCCTCAAAAACCTGAGACTTGGTCTACCATATGATCTAGTAATCCTCTACTGGGTATTTACCCCAAAGACTTAAAAAATCATATCCATAAAGATATTTGCACATCGATGTTCATAGCAGCATTATTCACAGTGACCAGGACATGGAAACAACCGAAGTGTCCTATGATAGATGACCGGCCAAAGAAGCTGTGGTGCATATATACAATGGAATATTACTCAGCCATAAGAAGAGATGCAATACTGCCATTTGCGACAACATGAATGGAACTCAAGATAATCATGCCAAGCAAAATAAGCCAGACAGAAAAAGTCAAAAATCACATATCACTTATATGTGGGATATAAACCTAAAAGCAACACATGAACAGGACAAACAGAACTCATGGACAGGGACTATAGACTAGTGGGTAGGGGTGGGGGAGGAGAGAGGAAGTAGATGGGGTAAAAGGGGTCAAATATAGGGGGGTAGGGGGAAGGTGAAGTGGGTAAAGGGGATCAAATATATGGTAGCTGAAGGAAACTGGATTTTGTGTGGTAAACACACTATAGAATATACAGATGTTAAATTATAATGTACACCTGAAAATTGTATCATTGTATTAACCAATGTTACCCCAGTAAACTTAATTAAAAAAAAAAAAAAAGAAGAAGAAGGTCCTGGCCTCAAAGTTAAAACAGAAAATCTTCAAAGAAGCAGCCAGCATTTTGATGCTGAAGAACAGAGTAGAGACACTGTGGTTCCTACCCACCCCCTAGCAGCTAACTCAGCAGCCATGAAGTCCTGTCTCCCTTGCCCACTGCCTCCTATGGAGACTGGAAAGCCACACACTCTCTTTCCTGGCCCTGCTTCTAGCTAGGACTTGCGATGTGACCCACTTACAGCCAACAGGAACTCAGGGGAAATCTGCTAGGAGCTTCTGGGGACTCTTTTTGCTTCCTGATCAAAGCATGAGGTGTAAGAAAAGGGTCCCCAGTACCATTCCTTACCCCTATCTTCCTGCCTTGAACGAAGACCTAACACAGGGGCTGTAAGCAACCAAATGTGCTTACAAATGGGAAGGTGATCGGGACACTGAAAATTTAAGGAGGGCAGAATAGAATGATAGGAAAAAACCTGGGTGATTAAGGACATTGTCAGCTGCCAGAACTCTCCGTGAGACTACCTACCCCTCACTTTATTGTTCAGTAAAAAGAAAGGTCCTTAACAATTTTAAGCCACTGTTATTCTATTAATATTTGCCTAAAAGCATTCCTGATAAATCTAGTTTCAAACCTATTCCTCTACCCTGAAACTCTAGGTTTAAAAATGCAGTAGGCTGTATTACAATACAATTCTATGGATTAAACTTAAGTACAAAAATAAACTTGGAACTATTTGTATGGTCTGTGAAAATGTTCACCCAACTCTTCAAATTATACTTTATTTAAAAAAAAATAACAGTACCGTTTTATCTGCGTGCTTTAAAAAATATTCAAAATTCTCCTGTTTTGTTTTTTCGACCCCTCTATATGAAATGACTTTTTTAATAATTCTCTGCTGAAGAGGCTCTGCAACATTTTCAATCCATTTTTTATGTAACATCTCTTTTCTTCTTTCCTTAAAAATATCCAGATGCTGAAAATACGTATCCAATTTCTAATGAAGTGATACAAACAAGGAAAACAAATTATTAGGAGGTTTTCCACTTACTGTCATTTGAATAAGGGGGGATGACTTGTTCCCACTCCTAAACTCTTACCATATTCAGGTTGCAAAGTCCTACCATAAGATAACTGAAGAATAGAATAAAGCATGAGATAATTAAAGAACAGAAAGAGAACCAGAGAGCACAGAGCAGGAAGGACCTATGAAAAGTTCTAAACCACATCTGTGCCTTCAGATGAAAACACATCCAATCCATTGCTAACTCATGAAATTCCTGCTTCTTTGTTAAGGATTTCAGAATGTTCCTTTGTCACCCCTTCTGTGTCCCTAGCCTTCATCATCAGTGAAGGCTATGACAAAATAGGTAGAGAGGAACGAGGACTAGACTGGCTCCCATACCTCTCTCCCTCAATCTATAAAAAGGAGAGTAATCCCACCCATCTCTTTGACACTCAAATGCAAATGTATGTGAATTTATATAAATCGCAATACGCATGTTAAAATATTACTATAACACTGAATTTTAATCCCTCTTATTGAAATTAAAACCCCTTAAGTTCATGAACTCCATAGCGACTATCAAAAGTGACTGGTCATTACCCTTCAATACTAATTCATTTCTGGTGGCTTTATATATATATATCCCCACTGCAATGTGGGAACATATGAGGAGGTCAGTTTAGTCAGAATTTCTCTTCAGCACCAGGACAAAAAGGGAGCAGTCAGAGCGTCTCTCAGATCTGGGAATCCAGACTCTCAGTGCCCTGGCAGGAAGGTGGCACAATCTCAGATCTATGGAGTGAAAACAAGTGATCAAAGGAGGCTCATTTTTCCAGCAAAATAAACCTTTTTGATATGGTACCATCTCTGGGCCCAGCTGCTCTGCATCACTCTCGCTTGCCTTGAACACACTTAGAATCAACCATCTGTAGCCCACTCTTACCTTCACAACATTATTTTCTCTAAATAATATTGTGTGTACAGCTTCATCAATGTCTTCTCTAGCTAATGCCTAAAATAAGAGAATTGAACATTAGGATGTAAGTCCTGAAGAGGCAAACTATTATGACAAAACTCAGTGTATTTTACCAATAGTTTTAGTGTAAATCTAATATCTGCACCTTGAAGCATATTTCGTAAATTTTTATTATGGAAATTTTCGAGCGATTCTTCCTAAACCCATCACTCAGGTTCAACAATTATGAACTCAAAGTCAGTCTTATTTCATCTAAATCCCTACTCACTCCCCTGCCCCTACCCAGATTATTTTGAAACAAATCTTTTACATCATATCATTAAATCATATTTTATTTTATCATTTATTATTATTTATGCCTACAGCACCTGGTCTTCCTCGGTGGTCTCCCATCCACATACTAACTAGGCCCGACCCTGCTTAGCTTCTGAGATCAGACAGGATCGGGCTCCTTCAGGGTGGCATGGCCACAGACAATGGACTGTGGCTCCACCGGGGTGTGAACCCTGGGCCTTCTGCATGTAAAGCAGACGGGCTAACGCTAGACTATGGAACCACATCCAAAATCATATTTTAAAGTACCAAGAAAGCTTACTAATTAAAGAGATCCTCTATAAATGAGTCCTCTTTTCAGGAATTCAGTAGATTTCTTGACTTCTGCTAGGTCTTTTTATTATAATTCGAAACTACAGAAAGTTAGATTTAGTTCAACGGGTCCAGAGTCACAGAGCCGGTTAGTGGTGGCTCCTTGCCAAGGACCAAGATTGTTTTATATCTAGGGACTTCCTGTTTCCCTGTGAGTTTGGGTAAAACCGATACACCGAAATCCTCACTGTGAGCTGGTAGTCCAGATTTTCGTCTTACAAGACTCAGTAGTAACAAAGGTAAAGACAATACGACTCTAGCATCTGGAGGAGAAAAGCCATGACCTACAAGAATTATCTCGTGTAAAATGACACAGGTTCTTACAACTCTGTTATTCCGGCTCTTCTTGCAGTTCTGCCACAGTGGGCGCCTGGAAACAAACCACATCCCCAACTCACATCAGGAGAGCTGTATTCCCACCCACCCACGAACAGCTTCACATGAAACCTAAGATGACCCCCAGACACCTATGTGGGTCTTCTCCAAAATAAAACTCCCTTGATAATATAAACAGAATCTTGTTTTAGAGCATTCTTCCACTTATTTTTCAATGGCAATTGGGAAATCATGTGAAACAAACATTTCCCCCGATCTTACAAAACAAAATTTAGAAGAAACCAAACCGTTTATTTGGAGTAGAAACATACACTTTGACGAGCATTTTGGGAAACCATCGTTTTTTAGCCGTTCTCTTCACATTATTAGCAAATGGTATATATGCTATCGGTGGTATCTCAGATCGTCAAACCGCTTTTTATTGTTGTTTCAGGAAATAGTTCTTGTCTTTGACAGCTCCCTCTTCATGGTTTTGCCGGCAAGAATAAGGAAGATGCATGACTTCTAGCAGCACTGCTGAAACCCGCAGGTTTCCGTGCAACGCGTACAAACACTGTCTCACGACTTTTAATTGCCACCACGGCAAAAGGGGGCAAAACCGAAGGAAACAGCCAAGAGCTTTTCTTACAGCGAAGCCAATTACAGGATCGGATAACACAACGACAGGGTCTTTAAGAGGAAACCAGCGCTTCACCAGGCCCTGAAGGATCAAGACTGAGCTTGGTGGGCCCGGACCCGGCTCGTCCGCGGGCGAGCTCGGGGGGCCGCTGCGGTGACCCCGCGCGCGGCCTGCGGCCTGTCGCGGCCCCGCCCGCCCTGCGGACCGCGGGGAACACTGCGACCGCAGCGGCCGAACGCGCCCCCGCCAATCCGGCTCGACGAACGCCTCTGAGCGCCCGGGGCGTGCCCGGCGCTGCGCTGGCTCTGGGGACCACGACCGTTACTACCGCAGAAACGACTCTCAGGCCCGAGGGACTTCTGTCCCGCCGCCCCCGACGGCTGTTATTTTACCTCCATTAACGCGACCGACTCCGGCCGCGGCCATTCTTGCAGTTTTTCCGGCCTGAAGTGTTCATCGTAGGTGGACGTTTTCGTGGCCGCCATAGGGAACAGGGTCCCTGGGGGCGGTGACTCGGGGGACGCAGGGCGTGGGTGACAGCCTGGGTGACAGCCGAAACGCGCGGCGTCGGGGCGCGGGAAGTGGCGGCGGCGGCCGGCGGGGCGGGGACCGGGCACCCACCCGGCTCCGCGCGCCCCGCGTCCTCGAGGGGGGCCCCCAGCGCCGGCAGCGCCGACGGCCGGGGCGCAGCCGGCGGGACGGCGCCTCGCGAGCTCCGAGAGGGCGAGGCAAGCGTGCCGGGCCCTGCACCCCCTTCCCCGCTCCGCCCGCGACGCGCGGAGGTCGGGCAGGAAGAGCGCGGGCCCCGCGCGCCCTTCGCCGGGGCGCGTGGGCCTTCAACCGCCCGAGCCGGCACCGCCCCACGTTTTGATTTAAAAAAATAATAACAAATTGAGGTCGTATAAATTAATACTAAAGAGAATTTATCATTTATCTGCATGAACTAGGGCTACAACTTGAGGAATGACTTTTAGTGTCCCTTTGCCTAAGGAATCCAAAATTCCGCTTCTTATCCCTAGGTCCTGCGATGTCTTCCTGTGACTGAGTCAAACCCAGCATGAGTCCGAGGGCGATTTGCAGAATCAGAATCGGCAGCTGGGTGATCATACTCGAAATGAATTTTTAAATTTTCTGAAGACTGCTGGGAAAACCCGGGAAGAATATGTGGGTGTAGATTTTAAGGGTGACCAAGCAAAGCGAGCACTCGTCAAACTAGGGAAACGCCAAGTGAATCGACACGGACTCTCAGTAAGGTAGCTTTCCTATTTTTATTGTCTCTTTCAGGCAGTATTTCTTAACTTCTGGGGAAAATACATTTGCAGTAACTGTCAACACATGGTATTGCGGTTTCTTAATTATCATACAGACACTGAACTCAAAAATTAGTTGAAGTTTATTGCAGATGCTTTCCTTAGACACAAATCAATTCTTGAATGCCTTCCTTGGTCCCCACCCTGAGTGACTCTTGCTGACAGATGGCTTCCTTTGAAGCAGCCTCCTTTATTGTCCTCTTTTACCAGGCAAGGATCAGGGTGTGTGCCCTTCAGTTGCTAAAACCTTTTGAAGGTGACAGAAGAGTTAAATGTGTTATAGGGATAAGGGGCTTGTAGCGCAGAAAGAGTTCCTGGGCTAAGCTGAGCTGATCCCTCTGAGGCCTCGTACCATGGAGCCGAGCGACTCCCCTCAAAAGCAGGGTCCTCACCTAAGCCTGCCTCGGCCTCTCCTCACTCTGTCTGGATTCGGGGACACAGCCAACCCTATTATATGCGAGCGACCCCCTCCAGTCCTGCTTGGAGATGTTAGTGTCTGCGTGCTAATTTACACTGGGATTGTTGCGATTTAGAAAATACTAGGTTCCTTTCTTCCCTTCTTTTCAAAACTCTGAATCTCTATCCTCCACCTTCACTATCAGCCGATGGACCAGCTCACTTGATTGAGAAAATGAAGTAAACAGAAGTAAACAATCTTCCTACACAAAGTTCACCAAGCTGGCTTCACCTACATCCATGTATTGTGACTGCCTTCCTCTTACAAGGGATGGACCGTCTTGCCTTCCATTTAAGAAGAGCATCCATCCCCTCTTCACAGGTAAGAGGGGTAGGATGAGAGGGACAGTTTTAAGTAGAGAAGTCGGAGAAGGCTTCTCTGAAGAGACGACATTTGTGCAGAGATCTGAGTGAACTGAGTGACACACGGAAAGAGCGGAGGAGAGAGTGTTCCGGCAGATGGTTTGGCAGAGGCAAAAGCCCGAAATGGGAGTGAGGTTGGCGCGCTCCAAAAACAAGAAAAAGCCAGTGAGGCCGGAGCGTAGTGAATGAGGAGAGAAAGGCAGGAGATGAGGTTAGAGAAGAGACAGGTGCCTAATCACATAGGCGGTTAGAGGCACGATGAGCCCACCTCGGTGGATGGGAGACCACCCAGAAAGACCAGGAGCTGCGAGGGGAAGGCTCTGAAGGTTTGAGTAGGGGCGGAATCTCATCTAATTAACCTGTTTAAAGAATGCAGCTGCTACATGGAGAACTGATCACACAGGGGCGCGGGCAGAGGCCGGGAGGCCAGTGAGGAGGCCAGTGCGCGGGGCCAGGGAGGAGCGCAGCGGCCTGAGCTGCTGGTGGTAGTGAGGGACTAGAATGCACGAGGAGACCGAGTTCGTCGCCTGTTAGTCTCGGCGAGGAAGCGAAAGCCAAGAATCAAAGAGACGCCTAGACCTTTGTCCTGAGGGGTCCTGGTTAGAATAGGGTCCTATTCACAGAACTCGGAGGGAATTTGGAGGGAAAGCACGTTGGGCAGGAAAAGGGTTGGAAGAATAAAAATAAAAAATGACCCTGGTTGGGGCTGGCTAAATTTGAGATACACATAATCACTATACTACATAAGGAGGGTTCGTAGGGCATGATGATAAAGCGATGTAATTTTTTTCCCCCTCACTGTCCATTTAAACCTGTTCTGTTGGGATGTTGTCTACTTATTCATTTGGTTTTTGTCTGTCTCCTCCATCAAAATGAAAGCTGCTCAAGAGGAGAGATTTATCTATTTTTGTTTACCACTATGTCTCCAAGCCCCTCGAACACTGCCTGGGCTCAGAGTAGGCACTTGTTAAAATTCTGAGGAAGAAAGCGAGCATGTGGGAAGATACTAAAATATGAGAGTAACAGGAGTTAAACCACAAAATAGTTTTAATACACATCCTATGAGTGAGTTAAAAAAGTAGCTCCCTTACCCTCTAGGGTGGGAGTAGGGAAATGGAGAGACAGACAAAAAGGAAGACTGGAAATACGACATACTCAGACCAACAGACCACCCCTGTACGATTTCTAACTGAGAGCTGGGGAGGGTGGGCTGTGGCTTCTCGAAACCCCTCCTGAAAGAGTCTGCACTCCAGAGCTTTAGGACACAGGGAACTGATGGGGAGAAGTAGCACCTAGACTGGAGGGAGTAGGCTAGGCTAGACCAGTCAAAGCGCCGAGTTTAACTAGTTACCTTGGGACGAGGAATCCGTGCTCTATGAACACCTATATTTCCATACATTTTACATGTTCAATGTTTGGGCTTTTACTTTATTTCTTAAATTTTACTACTTTAATTTAGTGTATAGTCCTTTTGAAATTTTTCTACCTGCCTCAGCTGAATTAAGGGGAACAAAGGTTTGGGCCTGGCTTGGACTTGACAAGTGATAAAAGGTAGAGAGAGGTGGTAGAGATGGTGGAGAGAGAACAAGGGCTAAAACTCAGGAGAGGGAGCTGGGAAAACCCTAGAGCTGACCCACCAGAGGGCACCTCCTCTGCGTAGCTCGCAGAAGCAACTTTCCCCATTCCCTCTGAATAAAAGAAACCTGCCCCAGCCTCCTACTCTCCCTGGCCTTTCTCTCTTTTATTTATTTATTTGGGGCTGGGGGGCGGGTATCTGGGGATAGGGAGAGTTGGGACAGGCCCACTGCCTCCTCTCTTCCTGGAAGCCTGCCATGCAGAGACATGCCCAGCTGCTCAGATTTTGGTACCAGCAATTGCTGCCTTATGTATTGCAAAACGGGACTCCCCAGCTCTCACCACATCCTGGTCCTCATCCCTTTCTTCCTCCCGGCCAAGGTTCAAGAAGACAGGTGCCCTTCACAGTCGGTCTCCTTGGGACTGGGATTCTTTCCCTCCTGATGACACAGAGGTTCTTTTCCCAGAAAGCAAGACGTTTTGTTTCTGTAGGGAAGAACCAGAAAGGAAAGAATTCTCTTAACGATCAGCTCAATTGTAGCACTTAAATTTCTGTTTAAATCTGAAGTTGATGAGCATGTTTTTATGAAAAAGAAAACTCAAATAAATAGCAGGACCTTGCTCCAGTAATATTTTCATCTGAAATCTCTTGCTGCTTAATCTGCTGAGTGAGTGTCCTGCAGAGTCACTGACCCCTCAGAGTTGTCCATGTGCCTTCCCTGGGCAGGTCTAATTCTCCCAAGGACAAATGTGCCCTCTCCACCCCTGATCCATAGTTGGGGTGCTTCCCTCATTCATGGAAGAGTCTAATCTTCCTCCTCCTCCTGCCAGGGGGGAGTTCATAGACTAAGACTTGAGTCTAAAATATAAGCATGGGTATTCAATGATGTGATATTCTCCTTCCTGTCTGAGTCTCACCCTGTTAGAAGAGGTATTGAAGGACAAAACTCCTCATTTTATACCATATATAGGAATTAAATAGGATTGAGATGTTTGTTATCCTAAAACCTAATCCAAACAGGTCTGTGAGAACCTAGTAGTTAAAGATTATAGAGGAACTTACTCTTTTGGAAGCTACAAGTATACAAGGTGATCTAAATGATTCCATCTTGTAAGGCCTCAGCTACCAAGTGAGTAGGGCTTAGTTTCGCTATTTCCTATTATCTTTCAATTTCAGCTCCTATTCAAAAAGCAGCAAATTGCTAAACCACACCTCAAGGACACGTCTGCGATGGCCAGCTCCATTTCTAATGGTCATCCGTTTCTGCTTTAAGTCACTAAGTGTCCTATGAGGCAACTAGTCATTCTCTCTGCTGGCCATGCCAGCATCAAGCATCTCTCTGAGCCCTCCAGCTTCTGCCACACTGTATTTATTCATCAAATTCTGAGCCTATTCAGCAAAAGGGAAACTACTGCACCTTGTTTTGGGGCTTTTGAGGAACACAGGATTGTAAGCCAACCCCCTAAACAACATCAAACGAGCTCATTTTTCTTCTGCCTTGCTTGGTTCTTTTTTTATTATCATCAACAGCTTTACTGAAATATAATTTACACACCATAAAATTCATCTATTTTAAGTATACGCACCAATGACTTTTAGTATATTTACAGAAGTGTGCAACTATCACCACAATCTAATTCTAGAACATTTCTATCAGTCCAGAAATCTCATGCGCATTTACAATCACTCTCCGTTCCCAGCCCCGCCATAGGCAACCAATAATCTGCTTCCTGTCTCTATAGATTTGCCTTTTATCACATTTCATATAAATAGTCATACAATATGTAGTCTTTTGTGATTATCTTCTTTCACTGAGTATAATCGTTTTAATGTTCACCCATGTTGCAGAATTTATCAGTATTTCTTTTCCTTTTAATTGCCAAATAATATTCCATATATAAATATACCACATTTTGTATATCCATTCAGTTGATGAACATGTGGGTTGTTTCCAGTTTGGGGCTATTGTGAATAATGCTGCCATGAACACTCAGGCACAAGTCTTTATAAGAACATATGTTTCCATTTCTCCTGGATAGAAACCTAGTAGTTGAATTGCTGGGTCACATAGGAATGTAATGTAATGTTTAACCTTTTGAGAAACTGCCAAACTGTTTTCCAAAGTTACTGCATCATTTTACATTCCCTCCAGCAATATCTGAAGGATCCTATTTTAGTCAGAGAGTTAACAAGTTCTTTCACTCTGCAGAGAAATCTCTTACTTTTAATTCCATAACCAGTTCACTGAGATGATTCCCCACGTTACACACAGAGCATGTACCACTTCTCTGCTCACAACATCTCTCCACTCTGCGTACAATACTGTAACAGCTACTACCCACCGAAGCCAGTCCAAAATTCCATTTATACTGTTCCAATTCAATTAAAATCTCCTCACCTTTAACTTTAATATGAGTTGTTAACAACTTTTTTCTGTGCCTGTGCTTGTTATTCCCAAATGTGTCAGCTGTTCGTTCTTTAAAAGGAGAAGGAGCTGAGGAAAGTTGCCACCTCACCCAGACGCAGTGGTGGGAGATGCCTGGTGTCATGCCACGGGAGTCTGGCATGTGCCTCAGCACTGACTCCAGCAACTTAAAAGGATGGCAAAGGGTAGAAACACAGCCAAGCATTTTAAATGAAAGAAGAGCAGAGCTATGGAAGAACAGACTTACTTGCAAATAATTGCTTCTTTTTTTTCTGGGATTCCAGAAGATGAGGAGCTCTTGCCAAGGGTTCCCAATCAAAACTACTAATGTTAAAATTCACTTTCACTTTTAACCTTTAACAAGATAACACATATGAGGATGTTTTGAAAACAATACAAGCTTATACTCTTACAGAAATTATTGCTGCACATTGTTATGTATGTCGTCCAAAATACCATTACTTCAAACTTGTGTGCATTCTTGGGTGTGTAAGAGTTGCTGAACCATGATGGAGATTGGTTTACTATTTACTGAGAACCTAGACTGGTCATCCTCTAACTGTGCCTGGCATGCAATCGGTTACACAAAGAATTCATGGAAAGAATCAAGAATACTGATTCTGACTTAATTAGAACGAGTTTTTATCAAAAATGTGAATTTTTAAATATTTTTGAGTAAAGGAAAAGAAACAGGTATAGCAAGCATCTAGATTAGGTACAAAGCGTTATTAATAACGAAGGGTTTGCTGTGCTAACATATCCGAGAAGAGCATTCAAGCAAAAATTATAGTATATGCCAAAAAACAGAAGACAAAATAACCTTAAATATCTGGCATTCAATAAAAAATTACAAGACATGCAAAAAAAGGCAAGACAGAATAACCCACTATCAAGAGATAAAGCAATCAACAGAACCAAATTCAGAAATGATCCTAATGTTAGAACTATTAGATAGGGACTTTAAAATAACAATGACTATGTTAAACAATCTAATGGAAAGGTGAACAACATGTATAATGAACACATAGAGAATTTCAGAAGAAATGCAAACTATGTAAAAAATCAAACAGAAATACTAGAAATAAAAATCATCACATAGAGATGAAGAATTCTTCTGATAGACTCTTCAGTATATATGGGACAGCTGAGAAAAGACTCGGTGAACTTAAAGATAGGTCAGTAGAAATTGACCAATTGAAATATAAGAAGAAAAAAAGTTAAAAAAAAAAAGTTTCTAAAAGCTATGTAGCCATGGGACTATATCAAATGGTCTAACATACATAGAATTGGAATCTCAGAAGAAAAAAGAAAGAATGGGCATAAGAAATATTTGATGTGATAATGGCATAGAACTTCCCCCCCCCAAAAAATGAAAGATATCAAACCACAGATACAAGAATCTCAGTGAGCCCTAAGCAGGATAAACAGAAGGAAAGAGGGGGCGGAAAACCTAGAAACATCAGTCTAGCTAATGAAAACCAGAGAAAATGAGAAAATCTTGAAAGTATCCAAGAAAAAAGAAACATGGCATACAGAGGAACAAAGAATTACAATAGATTTCTCATTGAAAAATGAAATAAAAGAGAATCATAACTATGACAAAATATAGTCTCAAGAAAAAGTTTTCCAATTCCAATAGGTTCCATCATTTCTATAATATTAAACATTACCTGCTCCTTTTACAAAATTCACTTTCTATATAGCGTGTAGGCAGTTTAAGCCATCATTTGGAGTCAAAAAGTGCCTTGGATTAGAAATTCTTGGGAATCTGGAACGCAGTTTGGTCTTCTCAATCTCTTTAAATTCTTCATTGTATATATTTTGCCTGCAGGAAGATTAGTAACTTGAATTAGCACACTGAAATACAAATCCCATTGCTCTTGGGTTATGAAATCACATAATAATTAGAAACTAAGTACCAGTCTCACACTGAAGAAGAGTTCTTTTTTCATCATCTTTGTCATATTGTGCCTTTTTCAAAGGGTCACGAAATGGTGGGATGGTAACCTACAAGAAGAGGACTTCTTTGAGGACTGGGTTTCAGACCTTTTTCAGTCTATCCTAAACATCCATTTATGGCTCTTATGCCAAGAGAATCAAGAATACAGTATCTACAAACGAATGTCAGTCTAACCATTGTGAATATTTAACACACAACAGAGAGATGCGGGCACTCCAGTACATCTCTTAGCAAGGCCCTCCAGCTGTGATTAACTCTAGTGTTACTAGCCTATTCAGATCATTGTGGATATTCTTCTCAGATGCTCTACCCAAACTCAACAAGTGGTACTTTCTTTAAGTTAGTTATGACATAGAATCTAAAACTATTATCAGTGAATTATTCAAACTCTGCCTCATTAAAATCCATTGGTCTGTCTTGAACTTTGAATGGATCTTTTATCCATGTCATGAATTGGTTGTTTGGGAAAAAAAAATCGGATCACTGAGTTATGTGAGATATTTCAAGTGTTAATACATTTCATTATACAGTAATCACATTCACTATTATTACCAATATCATCGGTAAAAATCTTTGAGTATTAGGATGCTGTCGCACTCATGACAGTGATATGATTTTTCCAAAATTCAAATTTTTGGCTTAAAAGCTCACATTTTATCATCGGCAACAAATATTGTCCGTTGTTTTTCTTGAAATGACAGACTCAACTTTGTTCATTTTCCGGAAAATATCTGCCAAACACCTAAGATTTAATAACCATAGTTTTGTAAGTCATTCTTTTAAGTAAAATGGTGTTCCGTGAAAAAAAAATCCACCGGGCCCGCTCGCGGTTCAAACAGTCACCCTGGATTTCGGTTCGCGGCGTTAAGTGCGCTTCGCATACTTCTCATTGCATCACGCGGAACGTTAAAACGATGTGTACATGAGGAGCGAGATCTGATCAAACTAATAACTTTGACTGCTTGATCAAGGATATTCTCAAGTGCAATTGAATTTTTTTTTTTTTTCCTACTGCGAGCACATGGCGATGAAGCATATGACCAGCAGCACGATGTGGTGACACTGACGACAACCGTTCGGAGGCGCCAGCAGCTTTATGCACCATCGCTTTTGGTGCAAAAGGCAACGCGACAAAAAAGATGAATAATATCTGGCACTGTTACGAAAATATGTGGTCGAGTGGACCCGAAAAGGTTTTGGGACTCTCAGAGGTCTATGTACGTCACTTTGGGAACTGCTGCTATAACCTCGGCGTGCTCAGCTTACCTTAAGAGGTCACCTATCGGCTTCATTTAGAAAGGCAGCATGGTAAAAGAACCGAATGGAATTTTGGATCAAAAAGATATGGTTTCAAATCCTGGTATTGCCCCTTACTGGCTATGTTACTGGTTGTATATATACATATAGCTCCAACTCTAAACTCTCAATTTTAACTCTCACCTAAAAAGATAGGGACAATAGCACATACACACATACACATACCCCAATTTTGGCGAGGACCTGCTTTGCATGCAAATGCAAGCAGTTTAAAATGCCTATAGACTCAAGGTACGTTTTCTGTTTTATTTAATAATATCAACTATTAGCAAAAGTGTGGGAAAATGAACTCTGATGGGTCCATTCTGGATAATAATTTAGTAATATGAATCAAAATCATGCATAACCTTTAACTCAGAACAACTCTACTTCTAGCAATGTACCCTAAGGAAAAAAGTAAGAGATAAATAGTTACAGGGATGTTCATCACAATGTCATTTATAACCAATAGGGCTAAAGCAATCTAGATGTTCACAATACAGAACATGTCAAAAATAATGATTTAGCAAGATACCATATATGGTTAGAAACACATCTGTGCTCTGCTGTTTACAGCTGAGTAACTTTGAACAAATAACCTGACATGGTAGAAGTTGAACTAAAATGAAAAAAAGAAAAGTCCTAACATTTGGTGAAGCCCTCGGTGCAAGTTAGCCACTATTTCTAACAGAATACCATGCAGTGATTAAACTTATATATTTACATTTGTTGACAAAGAAATAAGCAAATCATAAACTATTGAGGAAAAAGAGCAGACTATAAAACCGAACGTATGGTATAATCCCATTCTTGTAAGATAAAAATGTCTATAACTATAGAAAAGAAATGTTAAAGGACATACAGAAAAATGTTGAGTTCATTCTGAATAATGGAATTGCATGGTTTAAATAATTATTTAAGAATTGATTTTCTCATTTAGCTATCATTTTTAAAATAAATATATTACTTTTGTAACAAATTAAAAAGTTATGAAAATTTAAACATTACTTATTACCCAATTATTATACAACATTTTTAAATTTTACAGAGCTTTGATTTACTTTGAACTTTGGCTTTTTGTTTCTTTTCTAAGATACAGTGATGGGACACTATTCTTAAGATGTTACTACATTTTTAGGGAATCACTAAAGAACGAATCATATATTAGGGCTGCTCAGAAAAACTAACCACATAATGCCAAAGTTAAACTAAGAAATCTATCCTACCTTCAGGAAATTCAGGTCCTCTTTGGTCATGTAAAATGGATCATACTCGTTAGGATCATAATGCTCTATAAATGCGTTTCCCTATAGGAAGGAAATAAACCACACATAAGAACAGAGGTGTGCAATTAATTTTTAGCATAACAGTAAGAGTCACACACAGTTCCATTCTTATGCTTCGAAATGTTATCAATGACAAATGCAAAAGGGAAGAGAAGACCGAATTTCAAATTAAATTTAATCTATCCAAGTAATAAATATTATAGTGATAGAAGGAATCTACTTAACATACACAAGATTTTAATACAAAATGTTGGAACACTAAAAAATGTGAAAATTTGTTTTTAAATGCTTATTAGTCAAACATCTCAGATCTCTTTAGAATGCCAGGAGAACCAAAACTGTTTTATAGCTTTGTAAATAGTCACGTTTCAGAACAAATGTGTGTGTATATACATATATATTCTGAACCGAAAGTCCAAATTTTTAAATTGGTGTATAAAATTAATAATGACATGGGAACAGCAAAGAAAAATTATTTTAATGTACAGACCTAACCCTCCTCCCTTCTCCTTTTCACATTCCCCAGATTTAAGAATAGTATATGCTATAACAGGGTGTAGATAATGCATATAGAGAGTAGGAAGGGGCAGGCTGTTTGTTTGATTATAAATAAAGATAACCATCATTTTTAAACCAACTGAATGAAAAAGATATCAAATGATCTCTTAGTACCTTTTTTTTTAAAAAACTATTTAAAAACTATCTATTCTTCTTGTCTCTTTTGTTTAATATTTAGTGAACCAACTTTTTCTATAATTTTCTTCTGGAGAGGATCTGCCACATTGCCAACCCATCTTTTATGTAACATCTCTTTTCTTCTTTCATTTAGGAAGTCATGATGTTGTAAATGTTTATCTAGTTCCTAGTAAACAGTGATAGAAAAGACAAATATATTATCTTAAAGGTTTCACGTTCTAAAACTTAAACATAATTTCTATTCCATGAAGTCATTCATTAATTCAATCATTTACTTGGCTTCTACTGTGTGATGTGTACTATAGTGGAAACAAAGAATGGGTGGATAAATTAGACAACCTGCCTGCTCTCCCTGAAAAGAAAGGCTACAAAACAAATCTACAAAACAAAGGCAGGAGGGACAATATAGCAGGTAATATAGATAAAATAATTAAAAACAGGGACTCCGACAGATACTCGTATACCAATGTTCATTGCAGCATTGTTCACAGTAGCCAAAAGGTGCAACCTGAGTGTCCAGCAACAGATGAATGTATGAACAAAATGTGGCATGTGCACGCGCGCATGCACGCACGCACACACACACACACCCACAATGGAATAATGTACAGTTACGAAAAAGGAGTGGAGTTCTAACACATGCTACAACCTGGATGAACCTGAAAACAATATGCTAAGTGAAATAAGCCAGACATAAAAGGATGAATATTGTAGGATTCCACTTATATGAAATATCGAGAATAGGCAAATTCATAGATACAGAAAGTAAATCAGGAAAAAAGTAAATGAGCAGTTACAAGAGGCTTGGGGAGGAAAGAATGGGGAATTATTACTTAATGAATACAAAGTTTCAGTTGGGGTGATGAAAAGTTTTGAAAATAGTGGCTATAGTTGTATAACATGTAAATGTAATTAATGTCACTGAATGGTACAGTTAAAAATAGCAAACTTTATGTTATACATATTTTACTACAGTGGAAAAATTGTTAAATTAAAAAATATTCTCAAGGTGGGAGACATTTTGGATGGGCCTTAAAAATGAAGAGTTATCTAGGAACAGAAGGGAAGAAAGAGAATGTGGAATAAGAATATTGTATGGGGAAAAAGAGACAAAAGCGAAGATACGGAGGTGTAGTACAACGTGGTCCAAATGTTAAGTCGCCTGCAAAGAAAATGCCTGATTTAGGCTAAAACTAAATCATTCTCACCAGAACTCATCAACCTTTTATCTAGCAAAGGAAATCATGTAATTACTAGGATCAACAGCATAAAATTCAAAATTCAAAAAACAGAAAAACCCCTGAGAGCTTTGTGGGGATTCTCCCTCCCTAACTTCAGGTCATAGCACACCTCAACCATTCTCAAATAGTTCCTTTCCTCTTTAAACAACTCTGAAGAAAATTCTTAAAAACAAAAACAGGTTAGCCACTCCAGCATTTACTATACTTCACACAGACGTTCGTCTTGTCTCATAATTAAACCCATCCTGCTACAGGCAAGTCAGGTTTTATCTAGGTATTGGTAAGTAACAGCTGGTCACTGCATTCCAACAACAGCCCTTAAAGCTCTTAAGGATACATAGTGACTTCACTGAAACCCCACTAAGATGAAGGAACAAGCGAGAAGGGAAAAATTCTTATAAGGTTTCTGTGAAAGAATTCCATAAAGTATAGGAAGAGAGGAAGTCAATTAAAGCAATCTCAGAGACCTCTTAAGGTTAATCCTAGGGGCTTAGGAGTGTTTTTAATTCTATTTTCCATATTTACTAAAATTTTTATAATGATGATGCACTACATCTAAAATGGAAAAAAAATTTAATTGACATATTCTATAGAAGATTCTTACCTTAATTACATAGTGTTCTCTATATAATATTGATATAATAGCTGCATCAATATCTTCTTCAGCTAATTCCTAAAATGACAGAAAAAAATTTTGAAAGTCAAATCTTAAAAAATCAAATTAATACTATCTAGACACATTTTATATAATGACATATCTCTGGAATGTTCTCTGTAAATCCAGTTTTTATACCTAAAATATGCCATAAAGTACTTCTTAAAGAGGATTTGAATCTTCTTTCAACTAAAGCTCATTCTAGGGCAAAAATAACTCAGATTAGACATTTTTAGTACCCGCAAGTACAAATGACTTGTCCAGAGCCACATGGTAGGTAGAAGCCATCTTTTTTCACATACTATAATATACTTTTACTTTTATGGGTTAAAATAGATACAATTAGGCCTGTATTTGAATTCGTTTAGTCAATAGTGAATTCTATTTGAATTCATTTAGTCATTATAGCTATCAGATAATAATAAATATTTTTATATACAAGTCACATTTTTAGATTTTAAAGCAACACAATCTTCAGGAAATAATCATAACAATAATTTTTTCCATTATCATAATGAATCTCCACAATATCTGGTGGAAAATACAAGAGGTTGATTTCTAGCATACATGTGAATGTAATGTCACAGAATTATATACTTAAAAATGATTAAAAACAGCAAATGTTACAATATATATTTTTTACTAGAATGAAAAAATTATATTAAATTAAAAAAAAATATTACCAAAGTGGGAGACATTTGAGATGGGCCTTTGAAATCCTTTCATAATTACACAAAAATAAAATAATTTCAAATTAACTGTCATTGGAAATAGTTGTTTTCAGTTCCACTACTCATTTCTAGAACAGATGAGTAAAATCTCAAAATCCAAGAACTAACCTTCTCCAAGAATATTAAGGCTCTTGGGAGTTAAGTAACAACCAGAAGCGTAGAAAAATCTGCAGTGAGCCAGAATTTAAACTCAAATGTGTCTAACTCCAAATTCACTTTCTTTGTTCTTTCTACCTCACAGAGTTGCTATTCCTGGCAAGTCTCTTGTTCTCAAAACCTGGATGGGTATGGAATTAATATTCTAGACAAAAATATAAAGACCAACAATCTGAAGACACTGGAGACTGACCAAAAGCATGTAGGAAGTAGAGGGTAATCAAAACTTGGGAAAAAGAGAACAGCACTGGATATGATTTAGTTTTTAAAGGACTTTTGTCTAAGAGCAGGCCTCAGTCAGGGCTAAAGGAGTTGGCTCAAACTCAGAAACATGTAGTTTTATAGATTCAAGAATTAGAAGACTGTTCAGGGCAACCATAGGAGCTGGAAAGTGAGGGGAGAAATATTTGAAAGAAGAAAGCCATTTGAGGGGATGCCACAAATTTTGAAAATAAAAATCTGACCAAACTTCTGGCAGATCTTTGAACTATGTATGTATAAGGCAGACTCCATGCAGCCCATCTACAGCTAAAAAAGACTAAACAGTGATTTCATCTGCTTCCAATTGCAGGACACACAAAGTTTGGGGTTTGAGGTCAGTCAGGTTAACTGCCTGGTAAAACAAAAACTCAATATTCTTCAGAGGAATATAAAAGAATCCAGACCCTTTATAATGTATCATTCATAATGTCCAAAATATAGTCTAGAATTACTAGACACACAAAGAAACAGAAAAATGTGACCCATACTTAAAAGAACAGCAATTAATGGAGATCAACTCTGAGATGGCCCATATGTTGGAATTAGCAGACAAAGGTTTTAGGTCAACTATTATAGCTATGCTTAAGAAGTTAAAGGAAAATATGCTCTTAATGAATGGACAGAAAATCTCAGCAGAAAAATATAGACTATGAAAAAGAACCAAGAAGAAAATAAAGTTCTTAAATTTAAAAAAACAGACTTCAGTGGGCTTAATAGCAGATTGGCAATGACATAAAAAGAGTCAGTGAACTTGAACACAGATCATTAAAAATTATCCAATCTGAAAAACAGAGAGAAAAATAGATTGGAAAATAACAAACAGATCTACACTACTTATAAGACAATAGCAAAAGGTTTACCAGTAGATAACTGGAGTGCTAAAAGTGATCAACAAAAGAATGGAGTAGAAAAAAAAATACTGGTTTACAAAATAGTCACGGGCTATAAAGTACAGCATAGGAAATATCGTCAATAATATTGTAATAAGTATGTATGGTACCAGATAGGTACTAGACTATCGGGCGAGGGGTGGGGATCACTTTGTAAATTATATAAATGTCTAACCACTATGCTGTACAACTGAAACATGAAACAGGACAGCTACCGTTCATAAGGCAGAGTACCGGGGGAGGAAAGTTACACAAAGAAAGAGCTTTGGGGCTCTGCAGAGGGTTAGATCTGTAGAGGGTCCCCCTTGATTCTTCAGCTGAATACTGAACACTATAGGCACATGGAGAAACTGCCCAAGAAACGCTGGACAGAAAAGCACCTGAAAGGAGTGAAGGAAACAATCCTAGAAGTCACACAGCCCCAGGAGTTAATCCTCTTAACAGAGTGAAAAACTCCATGTTCGCAAAGCATTGACTTGAGTACTTGGAGGGGTTTTGTGTAAGTAGTGGAGCAAAATTAGCCATACACTAAATGCCACTGGGGTCCTGCCTAACAAAGCTTGGAGGCAACATCGAACCAAGTAACTGCATCCTAAAACCAAGCTCAAGAATATTTATGGGAAATCAAAACATCTAGCACTCGACAAGGTAAAATTCACCATGTCTGGCGTCCAATAAAAAAATCACCAGGCATACAAAGAAGCAGGAAAATTTGACTAATAATGAAGAGGAGAATTAATCAAAATTGCCCCAGGAATAACAGAGATGATACATTTATTAGACCAGGACATGAAAATAATCATTATACCTGTAGTTCCTAAGTTCAGGAAACTAGAGGAAACAGTAGACATTTTGAGACAGGAAGACCTAAGTAAAGACCCAAATAAAATTCTAGGGATTAAAATTACAATATTTAAGATGAAACATACACCAGACAGGCTTATCAGCAAATTTGATATAATAGATTAGTAAACTTAAAATCATAACAGTAGATAGAAACTGTCCAGAATGAAATGCAGGGGAGAGCTGAAAACAATTAACAATTAAGAGTGTCAGTGGGCTATGAGATGCGTTCACGCAGGCCATTATACATATAATTGTATTTTCCAAAAGGAGAGGAAGAGAATAGAAAAAATATTTGAAGAAGTAATGGTCAAATTTTTTTCCAAATTTGTTGAAGACTATAAGCTTACAGATAAGAGGTTCAATGAAATCCAAGCAGTGGAGAAACTGGAACTCTCCTACATTGCTAATGAGAATGTATAATGGTACAGCCACTGTGGGAAATAGGCAGTTCCTCAAAAAGTTAAACACAATTGTGTACCTATCAGAATGGCCAAAATCCAGAACACTGACAACACCAAATACTAAAGAGGATGTGAACAGGAACTCTCATACATTGTCAGTGGAAATGCAAAATGGTACAGTCACTTTGGAAGACAGTTTGGTGGTTTCTTACAAAACTAAACATACTTTTAGCATACAATCCAGCAATCACACTCCTTGTTATTTATCCAAAGGAGCTGAAAACTTATGTCTATACAAAAACTTGCATGTTATTCATAGTAGTTTTACTCATAATTGCCAAAACTTGATATCAATCAGGAATGTACTTGTAGGTGGATGATAAATAAGGTGGGTACAGACAATGGGATATTATTCCGTGCTAAAAATAAAAAATGAGCTATAAGCCATGAAAACACATGAGGAACCTTAAAAACATATTATTAAGTTGAAAAAAAGCCAACTTGAAACGGTTGATTTCAACTATATGAGATTCTGATTTTAATTTTAATCTTTCCTTTTTACCTAAATTCTTCTAAATTTTATGTAATGATCACCTATAATGTAATTCTAAAAAAATGACAGTAACCTGTTTCTGCAGAAAAAGTTAAACATAGAGTACCACATAACTAGTAATTCCATTTGTAGCTTATACACTCAAGAGAATTGAAAACATATTCACACAAAAACTTGTATACAAATGTCCATAGCAGTCATATTACTCATAACAGCCAAAAGCTAGAAACAGCCCAAATGCCCATCCAGTGAGGAATGGATAACCAAAATGTGGTATATCCATGTAATGGAATATTATTTAGCCATAATAAGAAAACGAAGTACTCATACATGCTACAACATAGGTGAATCTCCAAAACAGCATACTAAGTGAGAGAAACTAGTCACAAAGGTCCACATACTGTATGATTCTATTTGTATAAAATGTCTAGAATAGACAAATCTGAAAGTAGATTAGTGATTGCCAGGGGCTAGGGGAGGAAGGGAATGGAGAGTGACTACTAAAGGATATGAGGTTTCTTTTTTGGATGATGAAAATGTTCTGGAATTGGATAGTGGTGATGGTTGCACAACTTTGTGAATATGCTAAAAAGCACTGAATTGAACACAAATAAAGTAGTGAATTTTATGGTATCTGAGTTATATCTCAATAATAAAAGCTCAACAATAAAACGACCCAATTTAAAAAACAACAAAATACTTGAACATACACTTCACTAATTAATATATATATGGGAAGGAAGATACTAAACATCATTAGTCATTAGAGAAATGAAAATTAAGACCACAATGAGATGTCATTATACACCTTTTAGAATATCTCAAAAAGATTATGCACACACACACAGTCTGTTCCAAATGTTGGCTGGGATGGGAAATAACTGGAACTCTCATATACTGTTAGTGAAAATGTAAAACAATACAGTCACTTTGGAAAACAGTCTGGCATTTTCATGAAAAGTTAAATTTATTTATCATATGACCTAGCTGTTCCACAACTAGATATTTACCAAGAGAAATGAAAGCATATGTCCATACAAAGCCATGTACATAAATGTTCCTAACAGCTTTATTTTAATAGCCCCAAACTGCAAACGACCCAAATATGCAGCAACAGGATGGACAAACTGCGCCATCTAGCATTCCGGAAAAAAAAAAAAAAGTATTATACATGCAACATCACGATTAATTGCAAAATAATTATGTCGAGTGAAAGACACCAGACAAAAAGAATACATACTGTAAAATTACATTTATATAAACATTTTTAAATGCAAAATAAAATATAGTGACAGAACACAAATCAGTAATTGCCTTGGAGGGCAGGCAGAGAGAGAGGGATTACCAAGGGACACGATGAAGAAACTTTGAGTGTATCGAATGTATTCATTATCTTGATTGTGGTGATGTTTCATGTGTGAAACCATACAAAATTTATCAAACTGTACACTTTAAATATACCGATATGTATAGCAATTACACCTTAATAAGTTATTTAGAAAAAATTAACATCTTCAAAAAACACATGTGTAAATTTGGGTGATGCAGCTAAAGCAGTTCTTCAAAAGAAGCTTTATAACTTTATCTTATACCTTAAAGAAGTAGAAAATAAAGAGCAGAGTAAACAGTAAAACGAAGGAATAAACAGAATGAAATAGAAAACAGAAAAAATATATATGTTTAAGCACAAGCCGCCTCTCAATGCAACTGCTCAAGTATAAACTTCAAAGTGCCATACTAATGTACCTTCATAAAAGAAAGTGACTGTGGCTCCAACCATTCTTTTGAGCTCTTGAGCTTGGGAAATTTGTTAGTTACAGGATCATCATTTTTGTCTAACTTTTTCATCGTGGTCACAAATAATAGAGCCCTAGAAAAATTGAAAAATTCGCTTATTTAGTAAGAGAATTCACAGGCATCTTATTTTCTCTTCTGTTTAATTAATAATTAATACTTGTGACCATAAACGGACTTGGAACGAATTCTGAACATTAGGCAGCCACACTTTCCCTAACAAGAAGCCTTTACTGTAGCCTCTGATAACGTCTTCGGAGCCAGCCTCCTTTAAGCAGGGGGTTCTCTCTGCACTGACCCGTTTCCCCCTGGAATTTCAGGCTTCCCACGTGCTACAACACAGCCCCTTGGCGCCGGGGTGACAATTATCTGCCCGGCCTCTAGGAGTGACATTGCAGCAGTTTCCTGACTGCTGGCCGCGAACCCGGAATTGCAACTTTCTGGCTACTGAAGCCCACACACGTAGGGCTTCTTGGAGAGAGGAGGGGCTTTCGGACAAAAATTTGTCCCCCAAACTACCCCCCACCAGACCATATCTGTGGGAGAAGCTGCCATTAGGGCGTGCTCCGTTGTAGACCTACAGCACTCAGGACCGCGTCCCTTCCCACCCACCCACGGTCAACAAGATGCCTGCGACCTCCGTCCGTCAGGCAGGAACGCTGCAGGCCGCTAGCGGCACGTCAGGGGCGCACCGAAGACTGGCGGGGCCTTCGGCTTCCCTGCACCACGTGCGGACGCGGCCCGACGGCCCGCGCCCGCTCAGCCCGCGCCCGTCGCCTCGGAACGTGAGAACGTCTCGCGGACAGTGTCTCGGGACGCAGCGCCCCCGTGGCCCCTCCGCCGCGGCAACGACAACGAGTCCGCGAAGCGCCGACGCGGGCGGAGGACTCCGAGTTCCGCGGGGCCACCGGCCGCGGACAGCCGGCCTCTGCGTCCCCGAGCGTCGCGCAGCTGCGCCCCGGCGGCCGCGTCAGGCGGAGAAGGGACCTGGGAGCCTGCAGGCGGAAGCGGGCTCGCAGGTCCTGGTTTCCCAAACAGACGGAGCGCCTCTCGGTGACCGGCAGCGGTCGCAGCCAATAGCCGGCAGGTCGCCTTCCCGCCCCGCCTCCTCCCGCGTCCGTTGACTGGGGGCTGCTCAACAGGCCAGCCCAGCCCCTGGGGAAGCGCTGAGCTCCTGCGGGGGGCCTGGTGGCTTCCGCTGCCTCCTGTCCCACCGCGCTGTCCCCAACCCCCGTGCCTGCCTTACGTCTCCCCAGCCAACAGGACTGGTATTAGCCCCCTCCATCACCCTCGGTCCCACTCTGGGGGATCCCCCCAGTCATGGGCCAAACCGCCACGAAGTGAGTGGCGGGAAGGGGCACCTGCCCTCAGTATCTCCTGGAAGAACGCGTACTTGTGGAGCTTGGCCTGATGAGCACAGTCCAAGGAGACTTGTGCAGAAAGTGTCGACTTAACGGCCTTAAACGTGTGTTCAGTCCCCCGGGGTGTTTGTTGATCCGTGTCCTGATGCAGGCCAGCGGGAAGGGAACGCGAGGACTCGTGACCGCACATGACAAACTCACTTCATAACCCCTCTCCGTGTAAACTGTGATTTTTCTCTCATTCTGTTTTCCTCTTTGAGTATTGGTCCTCACTAGATGACGGGCCATCACTTCACTCTTCATCTTTTCAAGGTACACGTGCTGACGCTAAAACTGTCCACAGTATCTCAGGGGCGATTTTATTCACAGGCTTTTAAAAGCTAGCCAGAGCAGATCCTTTCAACTGCAGCCTTTTTCAAAAGAGTGGAGGGAGCATGAGCCATCTGCAGAACTTGCTGTTAGATTCGCTCCTGGGAACGAAGCATGTGGACAGTGCAGCCCTCATCAAACTCCAGGAGCGCATCCTGTGTATAGCATCACCAGGATTTAGTGTAAGGAAAAATAAGCTTGAGCATAGAACTTTAAAAAAAAAAGTTTGAGCATAAGAGTTTTCAATTTTTTCTTTGAAGAGCCATAGTAAACATTTCAGTTTTCCGGGCCATATGGTTTGCATCACATCTACACAACCACTACGCTGTTGTCATGGGAAAGCAGCCATAGACAATACAGGAAATGGGTATGACTATATCCCAATAAAACTTTATTTATGAGCACTGACATTTGAATTCATGTCATTTTCACATATCACAAAATGTCATTTTTTTGATTTTTTCCCCCCAACTACTTAAACATGTAAAAACCATTCTTAGCTTGCAGGCCTATGGTAACAGTGGGCCAAATGTGGCTGGCCTGCCACAGTTTGCTCACTCCTAGTCTATTTAACGTCTGCAGGTAATGCCCAGTGATGTTCGAACACTTGTGAATGGATTGCCAAGAACCCTTTGCGAGCCAGAAGGGAAGGCTGTATTTCAAGGAAAAGGACTACAAATGTGTCCGGGCTGATGATTATTCTCTTTATGCTAAGAATGTGAGTATTGATGATTTAAAGACAGCTGGATAAAAACTTTTAGAAAAGAATTTGACTCAAATTTTCTGTCTCTTCTGATCCTATCTATAAAACAGACTAAGCCCATTATTGCAGTGGCAATGTTTGAGACAGCAGTCCAGTGCAGGAAAGCATATGCAAAAGAAAATACTAACTGCCTGATTTTGAGAAATGTTCTTTCCAGAATCAATTAAACCTTGTCTGAACTGTCTCTTTCCCCCATTGTCTATCCTTCATATTCTACATCCTTCTTCTTCTTAAAAAAAAAAAGTGTTATCACCCTGTGCTTAATTTAAAACTTCTCCTGACCGTCTTGCCTAGAAGGAATTAAGGAAATGAATTCACATTTACTAGATGCCCTAATTATGGATTAGGCACACTTCTTCCACAGTGTAACCTAAGTAGCCTCATTTTACAGATGAGGAAACTGAGGCTAAACAAAGTTAAATAACTCTTCCAGTTGTGCAGCAGAAAATGGCGGTGCTGGAATTGAAGCCTAGAGCTCTAATTCCAAAATGTATTTTGTTCCCATTACATCAGTTGTTTTCATTGGGATAGGGATGTTTATAATCAATTGGGGAACTTTTCAAAATACACATGCTGTTATTACAACAAAATGAAACTTTTTGAGGAAAGACAACTGAATGAAAGAAAAATGGTAGAGAGTCCAAAAACAAATATATGAATCTATGGAAGTCAGAAAACGGTGAAAAATATGGCTGGAGAGTAACTGCTAGTCCTGAGATTAGAACCAAGAGAAGGGCAATCCGTTTTATTCTTATCCAGGAAAACACTGGTGTGGTTGTTGTGAAGACCCATCTGCACCTTCTGGTGGCAACTTACACTGAGGGCATGTATCCTAGTGTCTGCGTGGAAGCCACAGAGAAGCTGGGTGAGTCTGTCTCCCAATTCCTATCTTCCTTCATACCCTAGGGTAGTGGAGTCCTCTGACTACAAGTAACAGAGACCCAATTCAAATCAGCTAGGACAAAAGAAGGAATTGACTGGAAGGACACTAGGGTTCCTTACATAACTGCCCGCTGGAAGGATGGAGTCCAGCTGAGCTGCAGGGAAAATGGATTCCAGGGACTGGAACACTGCTAGAACTCTTCTCTGGTCTCCTTCTAAGGGGGTCAGGTTTGTTCTGTCCCACTGTGAACTGCACCCTTTCCTGGGTGATATCATGGCCATGACTCACATTCTCCCTCTAAATTTCTTTTAGGATATGGATTTGACAAGTCTCGGATCACATAGTAGTCACATAGCTTAGCACACAGTAGTCACTCACCAGTGTTTATGGAATGAAAAAATAAATGATATTGTGGTGCTCATTTGCTGCTCATGAATAATAACCATGTTCTGTTCCTTTCAGGAGACTATCTAAGAAGAAAAGGAAATTAAGTTATCAGAGGACTATGAAAGACCACTTTTATATTTTAGAAGAAAACTATAGACCCTAAAGAAAACATAATGCCTTATTTTGTTGTTGAAAAACACTAGGCAGAAGATACCAAAAAGGCAGAATGAGTTGAGGGAGCAGATCAAGAGTTCTCTTTTCTAATTAGAATTATTTGATGATTTTACTTGTTTTTTGTTTTTTTGTTTTTAAGTGTTGGTCATTGGCATGAGTGTAAGAGCACTGACTGGTTCACATGGTGTATCCATTGGGAGCAATTATACTATTTTCTCTGCTTTTATATTTTTTTATACTTTATTTATTCTTAATTATAGTAAAATATACATCACATAAAATTTACCATCTTAACCACTTTAAGCATCCAGTTTAGTGGCATCAAGTACATTCATTTTGTGGTGCAAACTTCACCAATCATTGATCTCTGGAGCTCTTTTCATCTTGCAAAACTGAAACTCCGAACCCATCAAACATTAACTCTCTATTCCGCTCTCCCTCCAGTCCCTGGCAACCACCATTCTGCTTCCTGACTCATGAATTTGACTACTCTAGTTACCTCATATAAATGGAATCATACAACATTTGTCCTTCTGTGACTGGTTATTCATTTAGCATAATGTCTTCAAGGTTTATCCATGTTGTACTATGTATCAAAATTCACTTCTATTTTAAGGCTGGATAATATTCCATTGTACATTTAAACCACATCTAGTTTATCCATTTCATCTGTCAATGAACACTTGGATTGTTTCCACCTATTGGCTATTGGGAATATGCTGCTATGAACATGGGTGTACAAATATCTGTTCAAGTCCCAGCTTTTAGTTATTTTGAGTAGATATCCAGAAGTGGAAATGCTAAATCATACAGTAATTCTTTTTTTCTTTTCTTGAGGAACTGCCATACTGTTTTCCATAGCAGCTGCACCATTTTACATTCCTATCATCAGTATAGAGAAGGTTCCGATTTCTCCACATTTTTGCCAACAGTTGTTTTCTGGTTTTTGATAATTGCCATACTAATAGGTATGAAGAGTTATCTCATTTTGATTTGCATTTCTCTAATGATTAGTGATGTTGAGCATCATTTCATACGCTTATTGGCCATTTGGCTATCTTCTTTGAAGAAATGTCTATTTAAGTCTTTTGCCCATTTTTTAATCAGGTTGTTTGGGGGTTTTTGTTGTTGTTGAGTTATAGTTCTTTATATATTTTGGATATTAATCCCTTATCAGATGTGCCATTTGAAAATATTTTCTCCCATTCCATAGGATGCCTTTTTACCATGTTGATAGTGTCCTTTGAGGCATAAAGTTTATATTTTTATATAGTCCAATTCACCTATTTTTCTTTTGTTCCTGTGCTTTTGGTATATCCAAGGTTTTCCTGTTTTCTTCTAAGAATTTTGTCATGTTAGCTCTTATATTTAGGTCTTTGATCCATTTTGAGTTAATTTTTGCACATTATATAAGGTAAGTATTCAACTTCATTTTTTCCATTTCAAAGTTTTACCAAAAAGTTATTTTAAAGTTATTAAAAAGTGCTTTCTACCCATATGCCTAACTTGCCACACTTCATCATTTTATCCCATCACTTAGCACAATGTTTATCAAACAGTGGGCATTCAATTATTATCTATGACTAAACTGGATGAATATTTAAAGGGAGGACAGGAAGAAGGGAAAGAACAAGAAACAGACTGGAAGTGGTGCGAGCACTCCAGCCCATGCTAATTGCCTAGTTCCCTGAACAGGTCTGCCCTGAGAAAGCCCCCTACCCAGGTCTACCCAGAACTGCATAGGCCCCACTCCATTCTCAGTAGCCTGAACATCACAGAACCTCTTTAGAATTGAGAATCATTCTCGGGACCCTAAATAAGTCATTCTTGGGTCATAGTTAAGAGCTGGGTAGAACAGGTGCTGTTTTCTCACATGAAGGAGGGGGGAATTAGAGCAGGAATGCAGCTAGCTTCACTTCCCTCTTTTCTCGCCTTAAAATGCTTCTCTCCCCGGCCTCTTTCAATGGCTCAGACTCTGCAATATCCCATTTAAATGTGTGACCATTCATTTGGTCAACAAACCTCAACTGAGCACTTAAGTGATATGATAGGCATGGGATATTGAGATGACTAGGATACTCTAGGAATCCAATCTGCCAGTGAAAAAAGACAGATAATACAGTGTTACAAGTATACAAGAGAGGTAGTAGGGTAGAATACAGAAGGAGCCTCATCCTTCTCGAGGAGCCATTTTTGCATCAGTTATCAATTGCTGCATAACAAACTACTCCCAAATATTAGTGGTTTAAAACAACAATCATTTTATTTACGACCTATTTTATAGGTCAGTAATTTGATGTGGGCTTAGTCGGGCAGTTCTTCTGATCTCACCTGAGCTCATTCATGTGGCTGTAGTCACCTGGCAAAGCATCAGTTTATTTGGTTTATATTTGTTGCTTTCTTAATTTCTTCAATGAATATCTAGTTCCTTTGTTTTTTCATATTGCTTCTTTAAAAGTGAACACATTTAACATTATTTTTTTATTTCTACATAGTTTATGATTCCTCTCCTTTCCTTTTAATTTCCTTTTTGAAATACATTTTGATCTCAGAAGGTGTTTCTTCCAAATAATTAAGGGATTTTGGCTGGAGGTCAAAAGATCTTTTACTATTTATTTTTTAATTTTATTGACATGTAATTTAGAAAACATGACCCATAAAATCCTTGGTTTTTAAAATTTGCTAAGTTTTTCCTTTGGTGACAAGTACTTCATTAATTTGTAAATGTTCCATGAACCTAAAACTATATACTCTATTTGCAGAGTGTTTTATTATATCAAGTTTACTGGTTGCTTTACTCAATTCTCCTGTGTCCTCATTAATTTTTTTTCTATTATATCATTCAAATTCTGAGAGAGATGTACTGAAGTCTTCCACCATGACTACATTTTTTACCCATTTATCCTTGAGTTTCTAGTTTAGCTGTTTGTTGTTTTATGCATTCAGGCCATAATTATTACACCTTCTTTATAGATTCTATCTTTTTGAAGTCATCTGGTTATCTCTGAGTTTTCATAGAATTTATCTGTTTAAATTTACTGTAATAACTGATATGTTTGACTTTATTCTTCCATTTTATTATTAAACATTTTTTTTTTCTTTTTCCTGTATTTCCTTTGCTGCCTTTATTAACTAGTCATCATTTTTTTCCTCTTATTAATTGGAAGTTCTCTAGTTCAAAATCAGATACATTTCTACAAAATATCAACTATTTCCCCATTAGATGGTATCCCCTCTTATTTTGGATGCTTTCCCCACCAAGGCACTCACCAATAAAATCAGAACTTAAGCACCTTCAATTCCTAATTTTTCAGAGATAGTTTATTCAGTATATTTAGTGCTTCGTTATTATTTAGAATTTCCCTCAGTAATTTATTTTAAAAGTTCTATTTAACACTTACATTACATATTCTCCATCTATCCTATCATTCATATTTTTTACCCAATCATTTTTCATTCTATATTTTACAAATTTTTATTTACAACTGTTTCCTCTCCATCTGTTCTGGGACATTTGTTATTTCGTTAGAGCCTTTCCTCAAGTCTTGACAGATGGGTATCTGGGTGATGTGTCTCAGAATTCTTGCATATCCTCAAATACATATATTTTTACCCTGACAAGTGCAAAACATTATCTGTCTCACTTGGGTGTATGAAAATTGAACTGCACTCCTTTTTTCTCAGTCAGTAGGTGCTAGTCTACTCTCCTCTAGCTTCCAGATTGTAGATAGAAACATCATGCTATTTTGATTTTTTAAACTTTTGTAGATAACTTATTCTTTCCACCTTGAAATCTGTCAGAACTAGGGATTTTACAAAACATAGGTATGTGCTTTTTCTCATCAACCCGTCTTTTAACACAGTGAACTATTTCAATTTGTAGAATCTGATATAGTTTAGGAAATTTTTATTATATTATTTAACTATTGAGTCTTCTTTATCCATTCCTCTTCCTCCTTCTACTAATCTTATTCGTCTCATAACAGAGTCTCCTGAATTTATTCTTCAAATATCTTATCCTTTGAGACATTTCCATCTCTTTAGGCTCTTGCTCTGTTGCCTGAGATATTTCTTGACCTTAATTTTCTTAGCCACTAATTCAGGTCTCAACATTGACCATCTCCTTTAAAGCATCTACTGAATTGCTCGATTGAGAAATCTTTTTTTTTTATTATTCATTCTAGAAATATTTTGGGGGGTACTGAATCTTTTCATCTGCTTTTATTTTTTTATTCAAGTTTTCATCTGTTTCCCCAGTTGCTCTATTTTGCTGGGCACATATTCCATCCATTCTGGCAGATCTTGACTCTGGCTTCTGGCTCACATTAGATAAGTTATTTTCTGATTGTTGGAATACCCTAAATTACTACTGCAGGCCCACAGATAGTGAAAGGGAACGTGGTCTCTGCCTTTGTAGGCTGGGGCAGTAAAATGTGGCAAGAGGACTTCCTGCTCTTTGGACTCTCTGTACTTGCCCATTCTCAGCCCACTCATTAAGCTCCATCTGAGCCTCTTGTGGACTAGAGTCCTGGCACACTCCTATGAGATAGTCACCTTCCTATAAATCTCTACAAGTCAAGCTTTTTCCTGGGGTCCACTATATTCCATTCCTTGTCTAGAAGCTCTGATATCGTTCTTCAGAAGCTCTGATATCGTTCTTCAGATGCTTATCCACTCATCCAGAGTGGGTGAGAAGATGCCCTCCGGAGAATCCTTGGAGGAGATGAATAACAGGGCTCCGAAGGATGGGTAGGTTTTCTCTAGACAGGAGGAAGAAAATGGCCTTAAGTGCCAGACTACTGAGTTTGGATCTTATTCTTTAATTATCAGGGAGCCAGCAACAGAGGTTTCCTGTCCTCCCTAGGACATGGTCCTTCTGAGGCATTAGTCACCCACAAAAGTAGCAAGAAATATTTATCAAGGAGGTTCCAGAAAAGACCCACAGGACCTTCTCTCTGAATACACTGGCTTCTGTTCCTTCCCTTGCAATGATGGTTTTGATATAGATGGCAAGAGGAAGAACAGTGACTGACAGGCATTTTTGTAAAACAGAAGACCTTATAAAAATAATTTGGGTAACTGTCTTGTAAGATGTAAATAAAAAGAAAAAGGAATTTTGCAAATAATAGAGACTGTTACACAGGAAGCTTGCTATAGTAAAAAGAGCCCTGGACCAGGATCTAGGAGTATAAGTTTGATTCCTGGCTCTGACACTCACTAGATATGTGTCCCTTAAAATAAAATCTTTTTATATTTCAGTTCCTTTTAAGTAAAGTGTTTGAATATCAAGGGAACACATAGTAAGTATACAGCACTACGAAAAGTGTACAGGTGCGCATATGTGTGTATCCCCCTCTCCTCACTCCCCAGGGATATCTGGCAAGGTCTGGAGACTTTTTGTACTGTCACACCTGGAGGAGGGTGCTGCTGATATCCAGTGTTGTGGAGACAGGGATTCTACCCAACATCCCACAATGCACAGTGCAGTCTTTAACAGCAAAGAATTGTCTAGTCCAAAATGTCAATAGTGCCGAGACTGAGAAACCTTGATGTAGCCTATTTATACAGCTTTTAACCAGTCTAAATTGCGTCGTTGGGCAGCATCTTCCAGCATCCGCTTCCTCATCACCAGGAAAGTCAGAAGGATACGTTAAAAGATCCCCAGGCCTGCTTTTACCTTCCCCCTTTTTTCCTATTCCTGCTCCTCTCTTTTCTCTCAGCAGCACCCTGCTTGCCCAAGGTACTTAAGATGCCTGCCCACAGGAAGGGCAGGATGCCAGACCTACCGCGTAATTGGGCTAAAAGCCTGGCCTGATGGGAAATGAACCGAGTTTGGGTCTAGTTCCCTAGAGAGAAGTAAGTTTTCTCTTCTTGCAGAGAGAGATGGAACAGCATTTCCTGTCAAACCGAGAGTAAAACTAGTTTCCCAAGGCTCAAAGGAAAAGGAAATCCGATTCGCTGTCACTTTTTAAAGCAGGAAGGAGGAAAAAGAAGAGAGGGGAGGGTTGGTTCTGGTCAGCTCCACCCCTTGCTCTGCCCAGATTTCAGACAACGAGTTGTAAGTCGCGGCCAAGGCAGTCCCAAGGGCCGCAGGGACCTCAACACCGCGCAGCGCCTCCGGGAGCAACCGAGTGGCCCGTCCCTGAATAGGTGCGTAACTCCGCGGGCGCCAGTGACCCGCGCCGGCCAGGGCAATCCAACTCAGAGGGAATGGAATTTCCCTCACGCTTTTCAGTGTTTTCCCGCTCTGCTTCATCAAACCCAGTCCGGCCATGCCGACTTCTCCCAGTCCCCATCTGTGTCCTCTGTGTGTGGTCCGCCTGGAGGCGGCAGGGACCTCGGAGGACGGGGCAGGGGCCAGGGGCCAGACCTTGCGGAGACCCACAGAGGGAGTCGCTGGCCGGCAGGGGGCGCTGCAGCGTCAGCTTGGGCGCTGTGCGTCTCGAAGCAGCTCTGGCTCCCTCCCTTGCTGTGCCTTGTGTCCTCAGGGAGCATGTTAGCTGTGTACTTTGACCAGCCGGGAGGACCGGAAAACCTCTACCTGAAGGAGGTGGCCAAACCGAGCCCAGGAGAGGGGGAAGTCCTCCTGAGGGTGGCGGCCAGCGCCCTGAACCGGGCCGACTACTCCAGGTATCCAGGGGTCAGGGCGGCTGCTGCGGCAGGGCGGGACTCCAGAGTCTACAGTGAACATCCACCAGACACAGGAAGGAGTGACCTGGGGCACTGCCTGTAACACTCGCCATGAGGTGTGTGCAGTGTGGCTGGGAGTTCTTTAGCCTCCTTTGTGTACACAAAATACAGGAGTACTGTATTTGCAAAGCCGCATCCACCCTGAGTTAATCCGTGGTCCTCTCAGGTAAGAAGATAAGAAGGGATTTACCTTTGGTTAAGGGGGGGGGTGCGTGCGTGCGTGCGTGCGTGCGTGCGTGCGTGCGTGTGTGTGTGTGTGTGTGTGTGTGGCCATGCTCTATCTCATTTACTCCGCGGGCAACCATGTTCACCATTCGTACTCCACAGCTAAAGAAACGGAGAGTCGGACAAGTTAAGCAGCACATCCAAGACCACAACACTAATAATGGGAGTGGGGCGGTGGGTGCGGAGCCGTGATTCAACTGAGGTCTCTGTGGCTCCAAAGTCTGCACTGGGCCGGCGGGGAAGCAGGACCCTTAATTTTATTCTGTCTGCTATTTGAAGAGCTAACCTGGACCAGCTGAGTTAGTTGGGGTGCTTGAGAAATCACACCAGAATCACCTGGGGCACTTTTTCAAAATAAACATGACCTGGGCCAAAGCAGGTGTGGTTTGAAAAAGCCCTTTAAATGGTTATCATGCATATTCCTAGTTCAGTCCCTCTGGTCGCAAGGCCTGGATTTGGCTCCTGAGGATTGTGATGGGTGAGTACAGAGCCTGGCACTTGATAGATGTCAACTATCATTAAGGAGTCCATGATTCTGTTCTTAGTCCTGCTACTAATTTACTTTGCGACCTTGGACAAGGCATTTCTCTGCCCAGACCTGTTTCTCCATTTGTAAAACAAGGGGTTTCGATGAGGGAAATAGCACAGGACCTTACTAGTTACAACGTCCACTGATTATATGACCTACCATCTCTATTTACATGAAACAAATTACCTCTTCTCTCTCTTCCCCTGACTTAAAAACCTGACTTTATCCTAAATTTTTTGTCAGAAAAAAAGGACTATTGGAAGAGGGGCAGGGACGGTGACAGATTTTTGATCATGCTCACCATTTAGTGTACTGCTCTCTCTGCAGAGACAAGGCCGATATGCCCCACCCCCAGGAGCCAGCAGCATTTTGGGACTCGAGGCGTCTGGACACGTGGCAGAGGTGGGGCCTGGCTGCCACGGGCGCTGGAAGATGGGGACCTAGCCATGGCTCTGCTGTCCGGTGGGGGTCAGGCTCAATATGTTACTGTACCCGAAGGGCTCCTCCTGCCCATCCCAGCAGGACTGACTCTGCCCCAGGCCGCCGCCATCCCAGAGGCTGGCTCACTGCCTTCCAGCTGTTACATCTCTTGGGTGAGGTGTTCCCCCCACCCCCGCCCCATGCTCATTCCATGCAATGTGGCTCAATTCCTTCCTAAGCTACCTCAAAACCCAGCATTCTCCAGGACAGCTTTGTCCTGGTCACTGAGCCACATCCAACCCCAGGACCTCACCCTACTGTACCACCAGTAGTGTAAGTCCTCATTCCATGTTAGCAATGGCTTGATGTTGACACTGAAAATCATGGTTATCACAAGGCCTGGAAAGCACTGGCTAGAAGGCTTGTGTGCATCAGAACACTGTAGGCCCACCAGTTTTCCCAGCTTCTCAAAGTCATGCTGAGCTTTCCTCTGGGAGCCCTAGGGCAACACTATGGGCCATTCAACCAACTCTTTTATTCCTCCCCAAGCCCAGTGAGGCCAGCCAAAAGTCATGTGAGGGAGCCTAAGAAGATTAGGTCCTTGCCTTTAGGGAGCTCAGTGTAACCACTGAGTTCGGAAGGGTAGCCCTGTCTCTAACTACAATAGAAGCTCAATATGGGAAAAGTTGGTGTGGACAAAGGTGGTCAGAGAAGGCTTTCTAGAAGAAGACTTGAAGGGTGGGTGGAGTTAGGATGAATAGAAGGCTGGCCACAAAGGCCTAAAAGGGAGCATCTTTTTCTTAGTGAGAAAGAAAGGTGAGGTTGGCTGCTCTGCTCAGAAGTGAAGGATGACAGTTATCACTTGTGAAAAACGAGGTTGGGACTAGATTGTGGTGGCCTTGTATAGCAGGCTGTCTGCACTTGATACAAAAGCCAATCGAGAGCCACATTATATGTTGAGGAGGAAAATGACATAATGAAAGCTCCAGTTTAGGAGAAGGATCCTAGTTGCTGTATGGTGCCTGGATTAGTGAGACCAGCTGAAGGCCAGTTTCAGACTGGAGGGACTAGCTTATGGTGGTGACAGTGGGAATGGTGGCTATTATTCATATATGGCCAGAAATGTGCATTTTGGCATTATTTCATAGGTAAAACAGAGATAACAGATGTGGCCTGCTAGTAATTCTGTTTCAAAAAATTGGTTCCCCACTTTGACCAGAGGCAATAAGACGAAAAAGAACTGTCAATATGTTCTCTTAAGAGAGCAAGCGATTTGACATTTGGTGGCCCCTGGGCCAGGTGATCATGGTAGAATATACAAACATGGAGAATATGTAGTGGTTGCAAAGTGACTGGTTCCTATCCTTTCTTTCACAGGAAATGTTCAGGCTGGAGACTCTGTACTAATCCATGCAGGATCCAGTGGGGTAGGCACAGCTGCCATCCAACTCACCCGGATGGCTGGAGCTATTCCTCTGGTCACAGCTGGCTCACAGCACAAGCTTCAGATGGCAGAAAAACTTGGAGCAGCTGCTGGATTCAATTACAAAGAAGAGGATTTTTCTGAAGCAACACTGAAATTCACCAAAGGTAAACAACAACTTATGCAGCTCAGCAGGAATTTCAGAGATGATTAAATAAAATCTTGGCAGCCTCAAGATTACCAATGCTCTAGATCTGTCTTACCTCTGCTAAATGTACAGCTGACCTGGCCAAATTCTAGTACTCTGGCTTTTGATCTTTGGAGACGGGCAGGCAGTGTTAGGACTAAGATGGTTTCCATGTGTATTGTGATATGATTCATACACATTTTTCTTTAAATCTTTTTTTATTCATACACATTTTAGAAACTGGATAATCACACAGAGTTGGCCTGGAATTATGCAGGACCTCTTATTCCCATCCAGCCAGTCCACACTGAGTTAACAGGAAACATGGGGCAGAGATCATTTTGGATCTGGACATAGTAGGGTTGGGGTGGTAGCTTCCTGAATGGATGAGCCCCTGTATTCCAAAGCCCAATCTGAATATTATCGGCTCCCTTTCCATTTTTCCGCATGAGTAGAAGAGGAGAGATGAAACCAGAACTAGCAAAGCTACAACAATTCAAACAATCCAGTGCAAACACTTCATAACTTGGATGTGAACTACCAGCCTGCCCTGTAGTGTGGGGTGGACCTCCCCTGTCCTCACTCATGTACAGCTGCCAGTGGGTTCTCTACTAATGTGAGGGTCAAGGAAGATACCAGATCATAGTGTTGCCTCATTTTCCTCATGCTGTGGCTAGAGATCATGAAAGATGAACTGTATTACACATACATGTATGGAAGGGTTCAGCTACCTAGATTCCATTTACATGTTTCTGTGAGCAATGTTTCTAGTTCCAATCTATAGATTTACCACTTGTACATGTATTTATTTATACCCATATATCTACAAAATCTTATTTTGCACCAAGCTTTCTGTGTCTGATTAGTATCACAAATTGTGTTTCATGTGGAAGGTGCTGGAGTCAACCTTATTCTAGATTGTGTAGGAGGATCATACTGGGAGAAAAATGTCAACTGCCTGGCTCTTGATGGTCGCTGGGTTCTCTATGGTTTGATGGGAGGAGCTGATGTCAATGGGCCTCTGTTTTCAAAGCTACTTTTTAAACGAGGAAGTCTGATCACCAGCTTGCTGAGATCTAGGGAGAAAAAGGTGAGTGATGAATGAAAACTATTACCCAGAAAAGTGTGATTCATTCCCATAACCCCAAAGAAGGGAAGATCTGTCACATCTTAAGTTAGGAAGCCTGTGTAGAAACCTGCCTCCTGGATAGTTAACTCAGTTTCACAGAACTAATTAAAATTGGTCTACAGAAGCCCCAAATCTTGGAAAAAGGGTAGCTAACACTATGAGACCCAGGGAGTCTTTCTAACAGAATGAACAAGGCAGTGACTGTATTAGGAAATACTTCTAACAGTTCCAAGAATTTGTTTTGAAATGCAGGAGGACTCTTCTCACTATGCTAAGAAAGCCTCTTATTATTCAACCTGAAATCTTCTCCGTGTAGCATTCTAGCAGGTGGCAGCTTTGAGAATGTTTCCCAGTACAGGGTTTCACACCTGCTGGGGGAAAGCAGACCTTAAGCATGCCTTTTGAACTGAGCCTATGTGATACTTGCTTGTGGCTGACTCCTGCTTAAAACCTTTATTTAAGAACAGCCCTTAGGCTGTCAGTAATGTTGTACTCCAGCCTTCAGTCTTTATCTGGTACAGAACAGAGGTTACTCATTTGGGGGCATGCACATAATGCTGGTAGTGGAGGGTTTAAGTACCCCTGAGTACTTTTTTCAGATGTGCACACATTTGAGAGAGAACACAAGGGCTAAGCAGGATGGGGAGTAGCAAGGTAAGGCTTTGCCTAGGCTGATGGTCTCCTTTTCCTTTAGTATAAGGAAATGCTGGTGAAGGCTTTCACGGAACAAATTCTGCCCCACTTCTCCACGGAGGGTCCCCAACGTCTGATGCCAGTTCTGGACAGAGTCTACCCCGTGACTGAAATCCAAGAGGCCCATGAATACATGGAGACTAACAAGAACGTGGGCAAAATCGTCCTAGAGTTGCCCCAGTGAAGGAGAGGCCAGTACAGGTCATGGCTACCTCAGGTCTTCCCAGAGTATACTTGAAAATTTACTAAGTAGGCAAGACAGCGGCTGCTACTGCAGGCCTGTCTGTAACCCACTGGCCCTCCCCCGACCCCGTCAACTGATCCATGTAAACTCGGTCTAAGGAAATAAAGAGCGTGCACTCAAAGCGCGGCCGGCTTATTATGCGCGGCCCCAGCGCACTGGCTGAGGCCGCGGGGCGAGAACGACGTGGGGTCGGGACCCGCGTCGCGGCGAGGACTGCAGGAGAGCCGGATCGGCAGATGCTCAGCCTTCAGAGGCTACGCCAGGGTTCCGGGGTCGGAGGCCGAGCCCTGTAGGGTCCGCCTGGCGAACTGCCGGAGGCCCAGGCGCCCCCACGGTCCCCCACGCTCCCCCCGCACACGCGGGACGCCGGGCGCAGCAAAGGCACCCACGCCAGGGCCCGCCCCCTTCCGGGACCTACCTGAGAGCAGCCCGCCCCCTCCGGCCAGCTTCCCCCGCTCAGGACCGCCCCCAACCGGAACACCGCCCCCTTCTAAGCCCAGGCCCCGCCCCTTTCGGTCCAGAGCCCGGAAGCATCGGGGACACTCGCCTTTCAACCTTCCGGCGTCTTAACTAACTCGGGCTGGTTTGGCCCCGGAGTCTTTTGGGGAAGGGGGATACGTCATCACGTGTCGACGTGAAATAACGTGCGTTTTTTCGGCGTTATCACAGCTTCCGGCGGATCCTGGATGTTGTTGTCCTGCTTTTGACGCCGTGGTGCCCTCGAAGCTGAGCGAGCTCCGGCCGAGTGCGGAGAAATTCCAGCGTTTGCTGTGGTAACCTCATCACCCCGCCAGGATGGCGATGCAAGCGGCCAAGCGGGCGAACGTGAGTATGGGGGACTTCTCCCGAGGGGAAGAACTTTGTTGGCCTTTCTCAGCGGCGTGGATCAGAGCATTCTTGGCCCTCCTCTGTCCCCACGGCGGGAAGCCTAGACGTTACTGAAGCGGCAGATTTCATCCTGGCCCGGTCCTTAGGAATATGCTCCTTGAGTCACATTTCCGCCCCAACCCCTTTTGAATTTATTCAGCCTCTTATCCTAGTGTCATGGATGGTGTTAACCTTACAGCCTTTGTTGCTTTCACCTGCATCTAGAACCTAGCTTCAGGATCTTCTCGGCCTAAAAGTCAGTAGTAGCACAGATGAGTCCCGATAAATAACGGTCAAGGAGGCAACTAGAGCCTGGGAGTCTCTACATCGTGGAGCTTTTTGGATGCTTCTTTAAATGTTTTCCCAGCAATATTTTTGAGCACCTATATGTAGCAGTCTTGTGAATAGGAGATCAGTTCATCAATTATGTTTATTGAACACCTGCCTATGTACCAGACACTAGTCTAGGTATTGGAGATACAGCAAGTATGAGTAAAAAAAAAAAAGCTCCTACTGCTTATGTCCTTATGTTAGTGGGGTGTTATGGAAATCTAAAAAAAGTCGTCTTAAGAAAGAGAGTAGTCAACTCTAAGATGCTGAGATGAAGATATAGTAAGATGAAGACAGATAATTGGGACACGGGATGGTGAGATGGAGGATTTTGGTAGCCTTGATGATATTTCAGTGGATGAAAACTTGGTTGTGGTGGGATGAAAAAAGGGTGGAAGTTTAAAATAGAGTTCTTTCCACAAGTTTTCACGTAAATAGGAAGATGAGAAATTGGATAGTAATCGAATTCTTTCTTTTTTAAGATAATGGGATGTATTTGTATCCCAGTAGGAACGATCCAGTAAGTGGGACAAATTGATGATATAAGAGAAAAATGGGTTAAGTTCAGGAGGGGTTTAGGATTGGCATAGTACTGAGAGGGAAAGTGATCGTATCTGTTTCCTCTAATATACAAGAGCCAAGGTTATCTTAGGAGAGACAGAAAAGAGACTACAGCCCAACTCAGGTGTTAGATGGAGTGGTTGTGGTAAGATATGAGGTGAAAAGAGAAAGTGTGATAGAGTGTCTTGCAGAGGGAGAAAGGAAATTTGCTAGAGAAGTATACAATGATTGACAGTGTTGATCATCTATTTAAATTTATCCTTGAAAAAAAAATTTATCCTTGAATCTTAAAGTCTGAAACTTTATTGTACTTAATTTATTTACCATTTGTCACCACTGCTAGTTTGAAGGCATGGAATAAATATCTTATTCCATACATACAACACTTAGTGTAATGCCTGAAATAGTTCTCAGGAATAAATAGTTATTAAACAAATTAATGTCTGTTACATAACTGTGTTACTAAGGAACACAACTGAAATCTGGTGAGAGATACCTATCTGAAAGTCGTCAACGCAATGTGGAAAGTGTGTGTGGTTAAGAGACCAAAGAGTGTTGAGTTAAGGGGAGCATACAAAGGGGCAAAAAAAAAAAGAAGTCTAAAGATAAAATTCAGGAAGAGCATATTTTAATGGCAAAGAAGACTGAGAAGAACTAGCCTGAGAGTTGGGAGAAAGCCGAGGAAATAGTGTCAAGAATAGTGAAGAAGGTTCAACAGTGTCAGAGTTTCAAAGTTAAGGATGATGAGCATTGAACACTGCAAGTAAAAGATCTTAGTGTGTAAAAGCACTTTGTCATCAGAGTGCTGAGGTCGAAGCTAGACTGGTAGATTGGTGTCAGTGAAGTAAAGAATATGAGGCCGTGAGTACAGACTTCCTCTTTTCAGTGGCTTGACTGAAAGAAAAGAAAGCAAGAAAGGATAAACAGCTGATAAGGAAAGGCAGAAACCTTGTGTTTGTTCCTTCGTCATGTAATCCTAATACTTCCTAGCCTGGTGCATACATAAAGTGCTTAGTCAATGTTTGTTGAATTAATGAAAAGAGATCCAAATAAGTATTTTGTTTTGTGTAGTGATTGGCAGTACACAAGCAAGTGCTGAGCAACCTGAGGAATAAAAGAAACCAAAATCGAAGGAATGGCTATAAATTTAAAAGAGAGAAGAAATCATTGATATAACAAGTTCCTGAAGAGACCAGAGAGTTTTATTGTCTACCAAACAGGAACAGTTCCCTTTATTCTTTTCCACACATGCCTGAAGCATTGAAGACTTTTTAATGAAATTCAAAATCCTTGTTTAAATGTAGTAATTGAAAGCTTGGGTTTTGTAGTAGCCCCTTACTAGTTCTTATTAATAGTAGTCCCTAAAATCAGTGCGTAGTTTCTTTTCCAATAGCATGCCATTTTCCATAATATTCGAATATAATTCTTGTTCTTGGGTTTTTTATGTATCACTTTTTTATCATGAGAATTTTTTAAACGGTAGCGCTCTTTATGTTGATTATAATGACATTATATACTTCTCATTTCAGATTCGCCTTCCACCTGAAGTAAATCGAATTTTATATATAAGAAATTTGCCCTACAAAATCACAGCTGAAGAAATGTATGATATATTTGGGAAATATGGACCTATTCGTCAAATCAGAGTGTGAGTCTTACTGAGACTTTTATAATGTCATTTCAAGAAAATGTGCAATCCGTAATATTGGAATTATAGCCAATAGCAAGGCATGAGAGCCTAGAGACTAATAGATTGAAATTAGAGAGATGAGATTTTTTTTTCTTGTAAGGGAAAAATAACTACGGAGACCCTCATGACCCTCAGTGAGAACCAGGTAGTTGTGAAATTAGAGAAAGCATGAAGTAGTAATGAAAGGTTAAAGGGGATTGAATGGGAAGAAAAAGAACTAATATTTATTATATATCTTTTAGTTATAAAATACCATGTTTTTATATGCATGAACTCTAATTTTCTGAAAAGCCTTCACTCTCTTCTGACCCCAGAATTTCTGAATTAACTAAGTAAAGTGATATAAAAGTAACTGATTCTTTTTCAACTGGTACTTTGTATGGAAAATTTAAAAGTGTAGGGAAAAATAATCAACATAAGTTCATGTTTTAATCTAAAATCTAAATTTAAATTGAAGGGATCATACCTTTAAATAATGTTTCTTGAACACCTACTAAATGCCATTTGTTGTAATAAGTGCTTTTATTTGCATCACTATCGTTCAGCCCTGTGTGGAGGTGGTACTGTTTTACAGGTGAGACCTTCAAGGCCCAGAGAGTAGAAGTACCTTTCTAGCTGTACAGAGCTATTTAGTGATAAAACCTTCTGGTTCTAAATTGAATCTCTATAGTACACAGTACCACAGTTGCTCTCTAACTAGTATAAACGGGCCGATTACCTAAAAGTCCACTTGAAAGGATTTCTAAGGTTTTTATTTTTAGTTGGAATATCTCTTTTTAAATAAATTTTCTTTTATGACCTGAGCGCTCTTTCTTGGCTTTTAGCACTCTGTGAGATATTGAGGATTCTTCTTTTAAAAGATCACTGCCCCTCTAGGTAGTGATCCAAGAGCTAGAAATATGTCATCATTGTCTATGGCCATGCCACCCTGAACACACCCGATCTCGTCTGATCTCGGAAGCTAAGCAGGGTCAGACCTGGCTAATACTTGGGTGGGAGACCACATAGGAAGATAGGGTACTATAGGCATGAAAAAAAGAAAGAAAGAAAAAAGAAAGAAATATGATATCATTAGTACTCAGATGGGGATGGAAATGAAGTGGTGTAGACCAGCTGTTCTTTTTAGGAAGTCTCAATCCTTTGAGTATTTGATAAAAGCTTCGGACCCTTTCTGCAGAATAACAACACATAATATTTTGCATATGATTTTAGTGGTTACCTGGGACTCTAGGTTAAGAAACCGTGTTCTAGACATAGAAGAATGGTATACAGAAGACTCCCTGACTTGGAGATCAGGAGATAGGATTCTGCTTTAGGCCCTGTTACTACCCATGTGTTCTTGGACAGTTTGCCTGCCTTTTTTGGTTTCTATTTATTCACATAAAATAATCTGAGTGGATGGTGCCTTTCAGCTTTTAACATGGAGGCAACATGATACATTTATTGAATTGGTTGTAAGACCTTGGTTCAAATACTAACTAGGTACTTGGTAATCATGTGAAACTGAGCAAAATATTTAACCCCTCTGAGCCTCAATAAACTGTGAAATACAATTTCTCTAACCTGCTCTTTTAAAAGAATTATAGTGAGGATCAGATTAGGTAGGGCCCGTGACAGCACTTTGCTGTTGTGTATTTCCTTCCCAGCGTGCATGAGCCACCCTTCTCTCTGCTCCCATAGCACCTTCTATGAACATCTCTTCTTACTTAACACATGGTTTTGCTGTTGTCTGTGTACTCACCTGTCTCTCCTGCCAGCCTCCAAGCTCCTCCAGAGCGGTATCACATATTCCTTTCACTTTGTGTTGACAACTCTTGTTGTGCCTGATACATGTTAACCATTCAGTATATATAAATAAGTGGATAATATACAAAACAGTAGTGTGGCTGTGATTAACTTATGAAGGCATTAAAAAATTTATTCGTAGTATACAATCAAGAGATGCTTACATCAGCAAAGTTAGAAAAGTTTGGTGTGCAGGAACTTGGGTCTGAATTACAGATTGAGAAACATGTTTTTCTGTCCCAAAGCTGTGCTAATGCTTTATGGCATACTTGGCACCTAGCACCAACCTTCCCAGTTTGCCCAGGACCCAGGGGTTTTCTGGGCTGTGGACTTTCAGTACTGAAACCTGGACAGTCTTGGGAAAACTGGGATGATTGGTCACCTTATCTGGCATGTAGCAGACATTTGGTGCTTTGAACTTTTTAAAGCCTTTTCATGCTTGTTACCTCTTGATCATTAAAACCACATGTATGGGCAGGTGATAGAGTCTGATGTCATTATTTGACACATGAAGCAACTGAAGCTCAGAGAGCTTAAGTTACATGATTAGGTTTCCTTATTCCTCCTTCGCTTTTACCACCAATCAAGAAAATAATGTTGGCTAAATGCCCAACATATAGTAGCTACCAAGTACATGCTTTGAAAAATTAAAATTATATGTGGTTCTCAAGATAATGGGTTGATAATTAAGGCTGGGACACTTGAGATGAAGGCACTTTAACATGGCGTTAGTGCCTATCCTTAGTCTTTGTAAGAAGATGTAAGAGGAGATGCTTTCGTTTTCTTTCATTAGCTTCTTGAAGAAGGGACGTGTGAAGAAAGTGATCTCGACCCTTCAAATGCTTATTACCACTGGCGGTTACTTATTATTATGGGAGTAAAATGAAATGTAAAACAACATTTGCCTTTGAGGAACATAAAATCTTAAAATTTTTTAGTTTGTCCAAAGGAAGAATTAGATGGAATTTGGGGGGAAATCTTTGGGGCAATGTTTTTTCCTTTGGGCAGTCCCCAGTTTTTATACTTGATGCATTCTTGAAAACAATTAAGTCAAAAGTCCTAAAGTTGTTAGACTTCCCAGAGAGTAAAGAGTATTATAAAATCACTCATGAGGCCCATGCACCCTGACAAAGCGAGCACATTCAGTGACACTGGCACCCTTCAGCGCCTCTGCACTCTAAACCTGTCCCATCCCCTTTACAGGAAGCACAAGATCAGATCTAGGCAGGTCCTCCCTTCCCATGGCCCGCTCCCTTTCTTTGACCCTGTGCAGGAACTGTGGCAGACCTTATTCCTCAGTTGCACTGAGTGGCTTGGACACAGACGGAGGTAGAGTCCATCTTTATCACACTGAAGGATAAACTGAGTAGGATTTCTGTCCACTGTCCTCACTAACAAGCACATGACCATCTGCTGCCTGCAGTTTGTTGTTCCTCACACTTCCCTACCTCCTTCCCTGACAGAAGCTGATGAGGTGAGGAGAGGAGGTGGCAGGGAACAGCTACATGAGAAGCAACATTATATCCCTGAGCAAGGTCCAGCTTCCACTTCCAGCTGCCTTCCAGCATTCTGCTCTGGCTCACAGAGCAGAATACTTCCCATGAGCATACTTCCACTCCAAAATCTGCAGAAGCCCAGCCCTTTCCCCCAGCCAAAGGGGATTATTAATGTATGACAGTGCAGATTGTATCAAAAATTAAAAATGAATGTAAGGGGCTGACTATATTGCAGTCTAAAAAGATAAAGAATTTATAAGAAAAGTAGAAGAAACAACATTACGTTGGGGGACACCCTTTTCTGGTCATAAAGGCTGATGGTTGACTGTTTTCTTATATATATAACCCCATTTAGAATTTTGTCATCTTAGTAGGAGCTTTCCTCCCAACCACCCCAGTCCCCCACAGACAACAAAATAAGTTTTATTTTTATAGATTTGATAAACCTTAATAAAATATTGCCCAGAAATGTATTTCCTACATTGATGGAGAACATTTTATCTTTAAGAATTGAAACTAATTAAATTAGGGTGGAGGAATCTAAATCTTTAGAAATAAGGAACTAATTTCCAGGTGATAGTGTGGTAAAAAAGTACTGGTTCTGTTGCATAAATGCACGGTAAAAACAAAAACACTCTAGGCCTTTTGAGCCATGCTTCTCTTGCTCAGGCCCACTTCCATGTCTGGAAGTGTACTTTCCCTTCTAATAAAGCTTTTCTTTTCTGCTGTAAAAAATTGAATGAATGAATGAATGAATGAATGAATGAGGCATTTTAAATACTGCTAATAGGAGCCATTAACCTTCAGTATTGTACTTTCCAGAAAGACCAAAAATCGGTTCTTTTTATGAAAAGTAGGAGAGACTGGAACGTGAAGACTGACAAAATTTCAAACTAGTCCTTTGCTGTTTGCTCTTGTAGCTATATTAGTATTCTTAATGTAACAGTAGGTTTAAACTATAGCTATTTTACCTAATTCAAGAAATCGCAGGCTTATCCAACATACCTATCTATAATGTTTATTTCCTCTAATGGTTAACGTGTACTTAATTAAATCTGATTCACCTCTGCAGGGGGAATACACCTGAAACTAGAGGAACAGCTTATGTGGTCTATGAAGACATCTTTGATGCCAAGAATGCTTGTGACCACCTGTCAGGATTCAATGTTTGTAACAGATACCTCGTGGTTTTGTACTATAATGCCAACAGGGTAAGTATAGCCCTGGTTCGCATGGCGTGGGTTGCACATGTAAGAATTAGTGCAGAACTGCATGGTTAGGGGAGATATGTACTCTTGAGTTCTTTTCTGGCTAATGCTAATACATTTGACTGTAGATTGGTAACCGTTCCCTTTGGTGCTTATACTTTCAGGCATTTCAGAAGATGGACACAAAGAAAAAGGAAGAACAGTTGAAGCTTCTCAAGGAGAAATATGGCATCAACACAGATCCACCAAAGTAAACATTTTCTATGTTTTCATTTTGGACTGAAACCCATGAATCACCACCACCCCGTTTTTCATTTTTTAATTAATATTGAGTACTGTGATTTCTTATTAGAAATGCAAAATGTCCTGCTTCAAACTTTGATACATATTAGAATGCATTATGTTAGTAAACTGGTATTTTTTTGTAAAACATATCAGTGTTTTCTCTTGGACTTTCCTCTCCTGTTTGATACCAGAAAGAAAAAAAAAAAAAACCAGCATTTGAAACTTATCAAGAATTGTCTGGTGGTCCTTGAGCTTTTTGAGAGCAGGGACCGAGCAGGGACTTTTTTTGTATTCTTAATGCCTTCAGTGTCCAGTCCAGAGCTTAGCCATCAAGGGAACTTGTTAGAGTGTTGTCATTTATTAAATGTCTATTAATGATGAAATCTTCATAATAACACAGTGAAGGAGGTATCTCCATTTTGCAGATAAAGAAATCAAAGCTCATCATGTTTGAATGAATAAAATGCTTACATTAAAAGCTGCTGTAATATTAAGCACACCAGTACATTTGAATAATACTTGCTTTACACTTAACAAAACTCCATTGTCAATACGGGTACCCTTGTCCTTCAAACAGAGGTCTATTCCAGAAATGGCCATTCAGATGACAGCACAATGTTAGAAACTTGAGAGCAAGCTGCTTGGGTAGTGGTGTTGGTTGTTACATATGTCAGATTGTATTTATGTAGTCTCAGTTTAGTTAGTAAGTGTCTGTGTATATTTTGAACCTAAGCTCATAGCATATCTTTGCTGTAAGTAAAATACTTAATAGTTAGTCTTATAATCATGAGCTCCCATGGCATGGAAATAGTATGGTTATTTCTTCATTCATCATGACTTGGCATCTTGGAGGAGATAGTTATAATTTTCTGTTTATAATTTAGGCCAAATGGAAAAACATGGACTAATGGTTTTATACATAAGTATAACCTAAAATCAACTTGAAGGGTACAAGGACTGAACCACTTAAATGGACAAAGGGCATCTGTTTTTTTTTTTATTATTTATGTCTACAGCACCTGGTCTTCCTAAGTGGTCTCCCATCCAAGTACTAAGCAGGCCTGACTCTGCTTAGCTTCCAAGATCAGATGAGATTGGGCGTGTTCAGGGTGGCATGGCTATAGACCATGGACCATGGTTCCACTGGGGCACAAACCCAGAACCTTCTGCATGTAAAGCGGATGTGCTAACTACTCCACTATGGAACCATGTCCACTTCTATTTTTAAAAGCATTTAGCTTTGAAATCTATCATTACTTTAAGAAAATAAGGCTATTTTATACTGTTTGTGCTGTCTTTTCAAAGCCTACTCTTGAAAATGAAGAAATAATTGTCTTATTATGTCAGAGTGCTTTTTGAAAGCACTGTAAAAGAGTAGTCATTTTTAAGAAGGGCAGGCAGATGACAGAGCCACAGCTATAATGTTCTTATGCATGCTTTTAGGAATTCCTTATCAGTTTTTGTAATGCATCATGTGCCTTTAGGTATTTCCAAATGTAAAAGTAATTTTCTAAAAGACTTTTTTGTGAGGTGAAAATAAATTAGACGTACTTATAGTGTGATACGTCTAAGTAGCAGACTAGCTTGCCTGTAGTATAATTGTTTTAAATTAATAACAAGGGGAAATTCTTACTATTGACAGTTATGGCCAATCCATCATTTGGGTTAATATATCTGTTCGCTGAATTTCATTACCTAAAGTTAAGAGCTTAAAAAATTCTAATTGTTTGACAGTTTTGTAGCCTGTCCCAGGTAGGTTATAAGAACTTTAATTCAAAGGACAAACATCAAGGACCTATTCTGTGTCAGGTCTGTGTGCTAAGATGCGGTTATTATCTGTTCTCTGCACCGGACATCTAAGGCTCAGATTTTCAGACTCCTTTTAAGGGTACGAGGGATGATTGTCCATACACATATGTGCATACACTTGTGTGCCAGAGCAGCTTTACATTCTTCTAGGTTAAAGTTTGAGTTTCTAGGAAAGGTTTTTTATGACTAGAGAATGTATTGATCGATAGTTTGAAAATGACTGAAATGATATAGATCTCCTCATCACTCTGCTGCCTAACAACTTTCGGTAGGTCTTATAGGATAAGTGTCCAAACTTGTTAGCATTTCATATCATAATTTTCTGTATCATCTTTTAAGAGCACCAGTAAAGCAGATCCTGCAAAGTCTAATGTATCTATCTCACCAGATGCTAGCCAATAGGTGCTTGCATTTTTTTGTTTGTTTATTTGTTTTGGTTCTCTTGCTGGGTGTCTCTCCTTTTATCACCTAGGCTATTAATACGTGAGACTGAGATCTTTTCTATGACTGCATAATGGACACCTGCAGTGGTTCTTGGTGCCATTTTTAGTTATCCTGTTGGTGTCACAGCAGAAAACATGAGATGTCTTGTACAGGCTGAGCTTTGAGAAATTATTGCAGATGTTTGTGTCATCAAAGAAAGCTGGGTGCTCAGACATTCTGAGGGAAACACCCCAGAAAAAAATGAGTGCATCACCTTCTTGCTCATCTAGTCCCACAGCAGAAGTGAGACTGGGGACTGGGTGATTAAGAGCAAGGCAGGCCCTTTCTCTCTTCATTCTCTCCATCTTAAAGCACTGCCTCTTAACTCCTCAGTCCTCAGCAGAGGAATACAGCCAGGACTTCCTGAAGACCACAGGGGTAGATGAAGTAGCCAAAATGATGTGGCTTCGCATCATATATATGACATCATGTGACATGTATCAATGGGTCTATGAAGGAATCTTAACAGTACCTGTTACACTAACAAAGTAGCCCTGACTATGGCTAAAAGCTTTTCTCACCTATGCCAGCTAAAAGAAAAATCTTTTAGTCACACTGCCCCAGGCTCCTCTGATGAACACACAAACCATACCAATAAGTGGTCTGATTTTAAAACCTAACTGGGAATTCCCATGATTTACAGTAAATGTCAAAGAAATTAAGCAGTATATGTAGACACAAGTTCAGAATTATACCTTCTCAGAAGTAATTACCCACTGTACGTTAGAGCAAATCTAGATGAAACTAAGCAGTAAATATGAAAACAAGCTCAAATCACACATTCTTTTCAAAAGTAACTTCGCAGCATGAGTGAGTGTGTGGCTCCAAGGCCTAACACACCTTCTCCTGTTAGATGCACAGTGTTCTTTTCCATTCTGGGTGAGGATAGCTCATCCCTCTTACGTTCAAACAAACAGAGACTGCAAAATCACAAAGTGCTCAGATCCCACATTTGATTGCTAGGCTGTGGGATTCGAACACAATATATTCCTTTAGTTACTCAGGAGAATTCTGAGCCTGCGATATGAGTGACAAGTAATACCTACCTCATAGGGCTGCTTAGAGGATCAGTGGTAATTTTATTTAAAAATACACAGACGAGGCCCAGCATGTACAATAAATCATAGCTATTATATTTATCACTCTCCTGGCTTCTTTCCATTCTTCCTCCCAAGAGCAATGGCTCAGGTCCTTAAAGTGATTCCTACCTACAATAATGATGGACAGAAATTTGTCGAGCACAGAGCCTTTATTTTACATGTCATTTTTAAAGAGGACATTTTTATAATTCAGCAGCCAACAGAATTTCTAAGAGAGAAAATGACAGCAAAGGTAACTGGCTCAAGTCCCTCTGTGTACATCAGTACATCATGTACATTTCATGTCTGAGCACCTTGTGTGTCTGGCTTAATTGAAGGTAAGGCAGTATAGATTGTGCGAACAAGAAATCTGTTCTGTGATCAGGAACGGCTACTACATGCATCACGCAAAATGCACGACCTGAAACATTTTGAGCTGCAACCAAAGTTTCCTCAAGCAAAGATGCACGTGAACAATGATGAACGCATACAGGGCAACTTGGGCAGAAAGAATGGATAGTGTCGCAGGGCAGTGAGATTAGCACACTGATCAAGAGCCCCAAGTAGGAGGAGCCGTCCCAGTGGCAGAGCAGGCTAGGAGGGTGAGCAGCAGCCATCTCCAGCCACCTCGAGTTCCTTCCTGCCTTCACTCTAAGTTGAGCAGCTCCACGTCAAAGATGAGGGTGGCATTGGGAGGGATGACACCGGGGTGGCCCGTGGCTCCATACGCCACATCAGGGGTGCAGGTCAGCTTCGCCCTCTGCCCCAAGCTCATCTAGCAGGGATGGGGGCAGATGGGGAGAGGAGAAAGAGGACCCAGCTTGATTTAAAAGAAAAAAGTAAGATAACTATGGCATTTTCCCAAACCATCCTCATGGTAACAAGATCTGACATGATTTTATGTGTGACACACTGAAGTTGAGCTAAGGGTTGTAACACGTTACGATTCTGCCTCAGAATAGCAGAAACTTAACTGTAGGACAATAACTTTACAAAGTGTCAAATTCATTCATCCAACAAACATTGCTGGCCATTAGTGTAATGCCCAGCACTTCTATTTGTTTATGATTATTTTTCACCCTCTTCCAAAGCCTAGAGAGTGTATAAAGAACACATGGATGTGCACACTCAGGTAGGTGACAAGTAATTCACTAGGTTTAGAGATTAGAGGCCACAACAAGGTGGAGAGGGCTCAGAGAACTATTCTAAATGATGCATCATGTGACTTCACGGAGTGCTTGACCCCGGACGCATTACAGCAGTCATCGGGAACTGGCATGGCATTAGACAACTGGTGACATTTTTAAAAATCAATTTTTACGTTTTGAATAACTGACTCAAAAATTGGAATGGATCGGTTAATAGTATTGTATCAATGTTAATGTCCTGGTTTTGATCATTGTACTATGATTATATAAAATGTTAACATTTGGGGAAGCTGGGTAAAGAGCAGATGGGAAGGCTCCTATTTCTGCAATATTTTTGCAAGTCTGAAATTGTTTTTTAAGTTAAAAAAAAAAAAGAAAGAAACACCTTGGCCTACCCTACTCCAACTCTTCTTCCTCAGTCCCAGACAGCTGGTAGCTCACAGGCCTCCCCAGCGAATGCTGAGCAATCCTGGGGGGATGTGCTTGGGATGAGAACTCCCAGTGACACAAAGGAGTCAGGGTGGCGACACAAAGCCAGGACTGAAACTAGATGGCCTTGCCATGCCCTGGCAGTAGCATTGAAACAGTAACGGTCTGTGATCAGCTGGAGTGCAGAGTGCTGAGCCCAGACACCTGACTCCTCAAAATCCCCCCTCCTCAAGAGGATCCTCATCCTACCTGGGCTGCGCCCTCTTCAAAACCCTTGATGACTTCCTGTTTGCCAATTCTGAACTTGAAAGGTTTGTTTCTGTCTCTGGATGAATCGAATTTCTTCCCATTTTGGAGCATTCCTGTGAAAGCAAGAATATAAGGGAAAAGAGCTGTGGTCATGAGTCAACTCCTAATTCAAGTTCAAAATGTCTAAAATGGATTTCTGTTATGCACAAACCTCTTCCAATCTTCCCCATCAGTCCTGTTGCCCAACAATAAGCCTGGATTCTTCCTACTGTCTCACCCCACATGCAGCCTATCACCATGTCCTACATATCTTTGGAATTACCTGTTTTCTCCATTTCTATTACCACCACCCCAGGACCTCACCAAGTCACCATCATGTCTCACTGGTGTACAGGAACACTCTCTAAATGGTCTTTTTGCTCCACTCTTATTCCTCCATTTTATTTTCCACACTGTACCCAGAATGATTTTTTAAAACACATATCTCACCATATTACTCCCTTGCTTAAAATACTTCAATAGCTCTCCATGGCAAAATCCAAATGCCTACATGGCAAACAGGTACTTCATGATCTAGCTGTTGCCTACCAATAACCCTCTGTTCTGCCCTCCCTTCCCCTTCTCCCATGTCCTGTTCAGGTCATACCTTCCTCAAATACCTCTGCACTTTACAACTATTTTGAGGTCACTTCCTCATCCTGAAGATGTTTTCCCAGGCATTTCCTCCTTGGCTGAGTCCTCACCTGGTTTTTTCAAGGCTCCCCCACTGTGCAAAACCCAAAGGTCATAGTGAACAGTGTAAGGTGACCCAACCAGTAAGTAGTGGCCTCCAGACCCCATACAAGGGCTGTGTGAACCCTGAATACCCTAGAAGCTGTCTTAGCAGTTTGGGGGATCCCTCCAGCATCAGATGCCTTGTCATCCCTGATGTATACACATTGTCTCAGTCCAGTTGCCTAAGGCCTAAGAGCTGCTTTTCTATTTTTCTTAATGGTGACTGACTCGAAGATCAGACTTTCTTTAAATGATGCTGTTCCGAAACTTCTTCCTGCAGCCCCTGGATCACAACAGAAGGCAACAGGGGTCCAAAGAAAGACTGTCCTGTAAGTCTAAAGACTAGATTCTAACTTCATAGTGTGAAGTTAGGTAAATCACTTCCTTTCTCATAGATTTGTCATGTTTAACATGGGAGGTCTGGGCCTGCTTAGTGTCTGTCTAAGCATCTGTGATTCTTTATCCTAGCTCCTACAACTTAAATGTACACAAGGGACAGTCTTAACACCTACTTTATGGGTAGAATAACTTGGGCTCTTACCCTGGGCACTAAATCAGGCTAAGGAGAAAACCCTATGGTTACACAGATGGATACTAGGGAGATCAGATACAAACTCATGGATACACAGATTGCTAAGTTATTCAGATATACAGAGATACTCCTGCTTGCTCACATGCACTTAAGCACACACACTCAGAAGAAAAACCCTGATGGCCAAACAGATGCTAAGAAAATATTTAGATACACAAATCTACATACATTCCCATACATATATTTGGACAACTACATATATGACTATGCGCACACATTCACACACTCCATTTAAAGACTGACTTTCTCATTCCCCAATTTCTTCAGGTTTCATATGACTTAATCTGCTTCAGCTCACACACATTATCTTCTGCCACATGTTCAGCCAAAACCATGCAGTCCAGAAGCACCCAGATGTATATACATATATATATGTACGTACTTGATTTGACAAAGTGCCACTGCAATGCAAAGGATAAAGGATGATTTTTTGATTAATGTTGCTGGGTCAACTGTAAATCCATATGGAGAAAAATGAACATTGACCCCTTACATCACCCACATACAAAAATCAATTCCAGATGAATCATAGACCTAAACATGACAGATAAAATAATAAAGCTTCTACGACATAATAGAATATCTTCATGACCTAGGGATAGACAAAAATTTCTGAACTTAACATGAAAAGTACTAACTATAAAGGAAAAGACTGATATGTAGAACTTAATGAAATTAAGACCTTCTGTTCAAAATACGCCAATAGAAAAGTAAAAAAGGCAAGCCATGGCATGGGAGATGTCTGAGATAGATACAGCCAACAAAAGGCTCATATACAGAATACATAAAGAATTTCTATAAATCAAAAAGACAGATAACCTAATTTTTTTCTTTCTTAATGAACAGAATTCGAGCAGACCAGAGAGTATCCAAATGGCCAATAAGCACATGAAAAACACTGTACCCTAGCAATTTCACTTCCATGTATATATCCAGCCAAAATGTGTATAGCTGTGTACCAAAAGACATACGAGACTGTTCGAAGCAACACTGTTCATGATAACCCAGAACTATAAACGGCCCAGATGGTCATCAGCTGTAGAAAGGATAAATTGTCGTATATTAATTGTAGTGTATTCGAACCATGAATGGTCCAGGAATAAAAAACAAACCATTCTGGATAAGTCTCACAGACATAATATTGAGTGAAGTAAGCCAAACACGAAAGAGCATATACTCTGTAATTCCATTTACATAAGGTTCAAAAATAGGCAAAGCCAACTCATGGAGCCAGCAAGTCAGAACACTGGTTACCTTTAGGGAGGGGCAATGACTGGGAGGAGGCAGGAGAGCAACTCCTGGGGGAGCTGGAAATGTATATGGTGATCTGGGTGGTGGTTACTTAAGTGATCACTTTGAAAAATTTCATAGAGCCGTACATCTTAGATTTATGTTCTCTACTGTATTTATATTTAGAAAGTTTACCAAAAAGTCCCACACAGCCTCCTGCTGTGTTTGATGAGACAGAGCCACTTGTGGCTGACGTTAGTGTTTAATGCATGTTGCCTCCTCTTTGTCTGTATTGTGAAAAGTCTTTGCAAAAGGATGTCGGGGTCTCAGTAACTTGATAAGTACAGATCGTCTGCAACATGTAGAACAGATAAATCAATTACACAGGTCAGAGGCCCCAGAAGACTCATGATAATTAGGCCACATCACCGGGAGATAAAACACAGCTCCAGCCCACTGACGTCAGCGACCAGCAACACAGCAGTTGAGAAATACCCACACTGTCTGCCTAGAATTAACCTGGCACTTCACACTGGCCTGGAGAACTGCTAAAAATGGCCCCATCTCAATATGTCCTAGGAATTAAACTGGCCTTGCTGTCTGCTAAGTGGCTGTCACCAGGTTTGCCACATTGGGAAGCAAGTCACAAGGCAGAGCATTTGTCCTCCCCCCTTAGAACAAACATTTGCTCGTGATCTTCCTGCCAGCAGTCTTCAGGAACTCCATCTAGAATGTTCCTCAGCCCACCTGGGCCTTCTAATACAGCAGAGATGCGGGGTCCTCCTCCAGCTCCCAAGCCCCGAGACAAACACTGCTGTGACCCACCCCCGCACACACAATGCACCAGAGTCTCTGGATGACTTGTCTACCCACCCCAAGTCCCCACAGCCCCCCCCCAAAAGGTAGAAATCCTTCCATTTCATCTTTGTGCCCCCAGTGCCCAGCATGGCATCTTGCACACAGTAGGTGCTCACAGTAGGCCGAATTGAACAGTCTATTCCTGAAAAAAGAAAGGAAGTTCTGAGGAAGCCACCCTCCTCTTCAATAATACTGTAGGATGTAAAGGGAAGTCTGCAGAGAGGGTCGGGGCTCTCAGAGCTGTAAGAAGGGATTTCCAAATATCGGACAGACACAGGAGGGCCACCCTGTCCGCAACAGAGGGAAGAGGAATGGAGGGGCTTGGCTCAATTGGAGGCTGACACCACAGAGGTCTCTAGTATAAATGGGGAGGAGTCAACCTTGCAAGCCCCCTTTCTCACTCCCACAAGGCTTGGCTGGGAGAAGTCAGGGCACAGCTGGTTAGAGGAAGACTTGGCTGCCTTGAACTCTGGGCCTGATCCAGGGGAGCAGACATCTCTGGAGAGGAGTGTCAGCAGAGAGGCCTGCCTTGGCAGGGGCAGAGCCGATGAGGGCGAAGGGAGGCCTACCTGTGTAGTGCACCACACACGTCTGGCCCTTCTTGGGGAATGTCCTTCCTGCAAGGAGACATGAGGGCAGATGAATGAATAGGGTATTAGAAAAAGTCGCCTGGGATATTCAGATGTGATTGTGACCATGACCTCTGGCCCACATTCCCTTCCATAGCAGGGAGGCTCTAGTTCCAGCTCTGTGCCTTGTGTGAGCCAGATTAGTCACTTCACCTCTCTGGCCTTGATTTGAACTTTATTCCCTTGGGTTCCTCAACGTCACTCTCTCCTGGTTCTCTTCCTTTCTTTGAGGTCTCCTTTTACTTCCCTTCATCCATTTCACAAACATTCACTGACAGCCAACTGTGCCAGAAACACAAAGCAATATATGAACTTTTGATGAAGTTAGGGAAACAGACACATAAATAACAGATTCTAATGCAGGGTGATGACTGAGATCAAGGATGAATAAACACAATTACTCACAAATATTTACTGAACACCCATTATATGTGAGTTTCGGGTCTACCTGATTTGGGGGATACAGCAGTGAACCACATAGGCAAGATCCCTCCTGTTTTGGAGTTTACATTCTAATGGAGGGAGACAACCCTCAAACAAACAAGATAATTATAGATTATGTTAAGTTCTCTATAAAGACAAATTAAAGAGAGATACAGTGGGACAGGCCATTTTAGAAAGGATAGTCCAGAACGTCTTCTCATTTGAGCTGAGACTTGAAGAATGAGCAAAATGCTGGGGAAAGCACTGAAGGAAAAGGGAGCAGCAAGTGTACAAAAAATGAGGCAGGAAAGAATAAGTGCACTTGTAGCAAGGAAAGGGGGCAGGTGACTGGAAAAGGGGGAGGGAGAAGGAGACGGAAAAGAGCTGGACCTCACTCATCAGGTCTTGCATAGCTAGAATTAATTCTAAGCGCAGTAGGAAGCCACTGGAAGGTTTTAAGCAAGAATGAGATATTCTGAATTAAGATTTTATAAGATTGCTCTGGCTGCTGTGTGTCGGATAGATGGTCAGGCGCCTGTTGCAGTAATCCAGACAGGAAATCAATGATGGTTTGAATTAACGTGGTGGCAGCAGAGAAGAGAGCAAATGAGATTGGAGATATATTTCGGAAGCAGAGCCGACAGGGTGTGCTCATGGAGTGGACGTGGGGTCCAGGAGGAGGGATAAGGAGAAGTCAAGCACAGTATGGGTGGCTGGACGGATGGTGGAGCAAAAATTCCTGAGATGGGGTCGACTGGAGAGGAACAGATTTAAGCAGGTGGCAATCTTGAGATGCCTATTAGACATTTGAGTTTATACTGCAAGTAGACAGATGGAGAGTCTGCACTGGAGGTATAAATTTGGGTGGAATTTAAAGGTATGGGGCTGGATAACAACGCCTTGGCGGGCCTAAAACTGAGCCGACACTTAGAGAACTCTATGGGAACTGGAGGAGGGAGCAGCTAACCGGCTGTGGGTGTCAGGGAAAGCATCAGAGAGGAGATAATAGTTGAACTGAGGTCTTAAAAGATGAGTCGTTTGAAACAGGAAGTAAAGGGAGATAATCTGGAAACAGTGAGCAACATGTTCAAAGGCCTAGAGTCAAGCATACGGGGAGCCCTGTCTGGTTCACTGCTGTAACCCCAGGCCCAGCACACAGTACATGTTCAATAAATATTTGCTGAATGACTGGTGTGTTTAACAACTCGCAGACAGCTTGCTAAAGCTGGAGAAAAAGTTGGTAGTGGGGTAGGGACTGGTAGTGAGAGATGAGGCTCTAGTGTGGAAGGAAGGAATTGGTTATATCACCATACGCCTGGAGAAGAAGATGGGAGATTCGTTAAAGTAATTTTATGCCCAAGGAGGGACATGGTCAAAAGGCATTTTAAAGAGTCCTCAGGCTGTGGTGGAGAATGTGAATGAGGGCAACGTGAGGAGGCCAGAAGGAAGCAGGGAGATGAGAATGGAGGTGGGGAGACCAGTTTAGAGGCTGTGCAGAAATCCAGGTGACAAGATGGTGGCCTGAACTAAGGCAGTGATGGAACTTAGAGATATTCAGCAGGACGACTTGACAGGACTTGGTGTGGGGCTCGACCAAGACAGGCGTTCCCCAGCACGGCAGCACACGTGTTGAAATATTAATTCGTGCATTCCTCTCCTGGGTTACAGCACAGTTGCCTGGCCCTTCTGTGCTTCCTTGACTCAAGGATTTAGACAGGGCTGAAAGCAGAAGGCCTGACAGAGCTCCTCCAGACTTTCCCGAAAAATCTAATCCTCAAGAGAAAATGCTGCTTGTCCCGCTGCCAGCAAGGGAGGATAGGAGAGAACACTCTACAGGCTTCTTCAAGCAAGGGAAGGGAAAAGAGATCTCCAGTACCACCCTCCACCGCCACCACCACCACAGAGCTCTATGGCAGTGTCCTGGGGGGGGGGGGGGGTGACAAGTCCTCAAGGATATGCTTCCTGGGACCCAGCACCACGGTTGCCAGCGAGGGCAAAGAAACTGTACGAGGGCGGGGAGCGGTGTGTGATCCTAGGGACCACTGCCTTTCAATAAGAAGTGGCCGAGAAGCAAGAGGGCCTCTAATTTTCGGGGGTGGGGTGTCTCAGTAATGTCTGACATGAAGTTTCCTGTTCTATCATGCAGAAATGGGGGCTCCAGTCTGAACTGTTTTGTTTAAGAAATAAAGAGGTGGCTGGCTATTCCTTGCACATCCAGACCCAATCATACAAGGGTGACACCTGTGAAAAGAGTGGCGTTAGTCCCGGAGGCTGGGAGCAGGGAACACAGAGGAGCGCGAGTTCTGTTTCGGACTTGCGACTGTGAAGTATCGGAGGGCAGGGAGAGGTTGGGCAGCAGCTGGATAAATGGACGCCCGGGAACTCAGGTCGGAGGTCTGGGCTGGAGGCTTAAGTTTGAAGGCCACGGGTCTGCAGACGAGACTGAAGACCAGGGAGCGGACGCGAGGCCGGTGAGGAGGAGTGGGGCGGGGAGGATAAAGCGAGATGCAGAGGCGGGGAGCGCCGCTTCCTTCCCAGACCGGCTCGGTCCCTCCAGCGTCTCCAGCTCAGCCCGCAGGGGGCCGCCCGACCGCAGGCCCGATGGGGAGTGGGGGGTGCGGTGGGGGGCGCGCGTTAGAAGGGGGTTGCCCCGAGCAGGAGAGACCCCAAAAGCCTGTCCTTTCCCCCGTTTCCAGAGCTCACCCAGCAGGGCAGGAAAAGCGGAGCTAACACTGGCGCTGGGAAACCATCAGTAGCGGATAACTGAGCGAGCGGTTCCAGCCGCGGCAGAGGCAGCCCGCGGCCCCCGGGGCGGTGGCGGGCAGCAGACCCCCTCCTCCCGGCCGCCGCCTGCGTTCCCTGGGAGAGGCGGCGCGGAGGGGACGGCGGAGGGTCGTCTCCCAGCCCCGCAGCGATCTCGTCGATGGTCTCTCCTCCCGCCGCCCCCATCCTAGGCCCGCCCCCGCTTCGCGCACCCTCCGCGCCACCTCTAAACCAGACCCCCGTCCGCCCGGCTCCCCACTGGTACCCCTCCTCCTTCCCCGCTCCACCGCCTGGTACCGTCTCCCGGGGAGATGGTCTCGATCTCCACGCCCATCGCAGTCCCACCGGCCCCGCCTCCGAAGGTCCCCGCTGCTGCCGCGACCCCGGCTCGGCTCTGGCCCCGGCCCGGCAGGCGCCCCGACTCGCCGCCTCCCCGCCGCCACTGCAGAGCCGGAGGAGGTGCGGCGGGAGTCAGGACCTGCGCGGGGAGGGGCCACGGGGAAGGGGACGGCGGGGCGGAGCGGCGCGGAAAGGTGGGGTCGGCCGGGGCGGGGCCCTGGAGGAGGCACCCTGACGCCGACTGACCCCACTGACTGGGGAGAATGCTGAGGGGCATGCAGGCTACTCACCTATCCATCCATCTATCCACCTGTTCATCCATCCGTTCAACACATGCTTTGCTCTGGGTAATCCACCCGGTCGCACAGACTAGGTGGAAGGCCGGCAAGTAAACCAACTCTTAAATTAGTCGCGCTCACGCTCGTGGGGTTCAGAACGCCATGGAAGCACCAGCGAGGCACCTGCCCTAGCTGGGCCGCCCCGATCTGCAGCACCAAGTTGGGGGTGGGCGCGGAGTGGGGGTGATGTGGGAGGGAGGGAGAAAAGGGTCACTGCCGACCTTTCTCCACCTCATCCACCATCCCAGGTAGCTCTACCCCACGCAGAGATGGGTTCCCACTTTTCAAGGCAAAGAACTGCGCCCTGGGGATACCAATTGAATTAAGACAGAATCGCTGTCCTCGAGGAACTAAATCTGTGGTAGGCAGGGACACAGGTATTGCGTGCAGTGATTCGTGCTGTGGGTGAATGAATGTGTTCTACCGTGAGTTCGCCCACCCCAAAGAGATCTAGGAATCTGTAAAGATTTTTTGGAGGAAGTAACATTTGCTTGAAGGATGAATGGGGCTTTAAATTTCTTAATTTTTTGTTCTAATTCTCCCCTGCATTGTTCCAAAAATTATGTGAAGATAATGATTCTAACAAGTGGCGGGGGAAGATAGGCGTGGGGAGAAAAGTCTGAGCACAGGTGTCCAGAGCAGGCCGTAAAGATGTTCTTCCCCACTTCTCTACCCTCCACCCCTCCAGGCGGTTGGGTCGGAGACTTCGGGTTATCAGCATCGCTGATGGAGGAGGATTGGCTGTGTTGTTCAAGAAAGATGATCAACGGTGCTGAGTCAGGATCTGAAATTCAGCAGGGGCTGCTTCACGGTGTGGCCCGGAGTTCCCGGGAGTGTAACTTGGTCTAAAGAAGCCTAGTGATGCACCAGCCCTTAGGCAGGCACTTTTGGGGTTCGTGTAGAACAAGGGTGTGTAACTGGCACAGGTCAATGGAGTGGCTTCAGTCCAATGTATAGATAAGATTTCTTTTTTTTCCTGGGGAATTTTTATCATATTTTAAAGAGGTCCTCGACTCCTTCCCATCCCCGACTCCTCCTCCCCCTCAAATAAAAGTTAAGAAACCGTGTTGACGCGAGGGCTGCGGAGCTCCTTCTTAGACTAAAAGAACCGATGAGAAGTGGGGGACGGCGCTAATCCTCTTGAAGGAGAAACTGAAGCGGGTTTACGGTGGGTGGAGTTTCATGGGAACTACAACTCCCAGAGATTTGTGCGACAAAGCCCGAGCTTACTGGCCAGTGGGAAGGGCCCTCTCCTAACGTGACACGTGGAACAGCCAATAGGCACGGGGCGCTGCCGAGCTTTCCCCCACCGCCGCTCATCCTATCAGAGGCCTTGGAGTCGTTCCGGTAGCCGCGCCGGACTCCGGATTGCTGGTAGGTGAGGTGGGATGGCCCTGGTGAGGCAGGAATTTCGTGGGGCAGTGAGACTAAAGATATTTTGTCTCCACTGCTGCCCCGCCTGGCGGGTGTAAGGAGGTCTGTGGGTGGGCGGGAAGGGAGGGGAGGAACCCACACTTGGGGGGGGGAGGATGAAAGACACCCATGGGTGCAGGAGTGTGGGGGGAATGGTGGGGGGTCCGCGGATGCCGACAAGCCGGGGTGGCTTTAAATGAGTGAATACAGTTCCTGTGACTCGTGAGTGACGCTTCTGGGAATACATCCTGAGGAAGCTATCCAAAATGAAGAAAACGCTTTATGCGTGAAAACCTTTATCACAGCGTTATTTATAATAGGATAAAGTTGTCTACAACTAGATGTCTCAATAGAGAGGAAAAATTACTTGCAGCTTCACTGAGTGAATATTAAGTGGCCTTTAAAAATAATTTACAAAACATTTAAATAACATGGGAAATGCTAATATGTAATGTTAAGTGAAAAAGTTGTGATAGGAAATTGTACGGTATAATTGAAAAAGTTTAACCAAAACTGCATAGAAGAAAGTCTGGAGACATGTAGTCATAATTTTGTTTGTTTGTTCATTTGTTTGTTTGTTTGTTTTTACCCTTTTGCCTTTCTTGTGTGTTACTTTTTGAAAAGTAAGTATAAATAACTTGAAATTATTTCATAGTGGAAACACATAAACAGGAAAACCAGGCAGAGGTTATGTACTCCTGTGTAAACCTGCTGAAGCACTCCAATTCACCTAAGCCCCTTGATCCTCACCTGAGTTACCTTTAAAGAGGATTAAAAACAGAAGAATTAAATGGCCGCAGATTAAGCTCCAAGTCCTGGTTCTGATCACCTCTCCCCTGAACTAATTGAGTCGGCTTTTCTCTCTCTGAAACACCCACGGCTCCTGATTTCAGTTATCTTGTAGTCTGAGGGTTGAAAGACAAATAGGGACACAGCTAGCTATAAGCAAAATATAAATATTTTAAAAGATACAAAATAATTGGAGACCTCCCAAAGGTTATTTCAGCCTTTTCCCTCTCGGCTCTCTGATCTTTCACAGCGAGGCTGTCCTCTGCATTGGCTTTAACTTCTAAATTCTTTTTTTTTTTTAAATAAGTTTATTTATTTAAATTAGTTTCAAGTATACAGTACATTAGTTAGACATCTATAATGTTCATAAAACGATCCCTCCAATTGCTCCCTCCGTCCCCTGGCTCCCCACTTAGCCATCATATTAATGCTAACTACATTCCTTCTTCTGTGCTCCTGGTGCCCACTATCAACTACTAATTTGTACTTCTTTAACCCTTCACCCCATTCTCCCAGCCTCCCCTCTGTCCGTCACCAAATTATCCACTCTATTTGTAAGTCTGTTTTTGATTAGTTTGTTCTTTTTGTTCCTTAGATACTGTATATAAGTAACTTCCAAATTCTTAACCTCTGACTACCTAAGGTACCTTGGTACCCTATAGACATCTTAAATGAAGCACATCTATTACTAAATGTATCACACACAACACATCTTTCTTACCTTTAAAGCATGTTCTACCTTCTCTATCATAAATGGTTTAACAATTTCCCAAGCAAAAACTTTGGGTGTTAATTCTTCCTCACCATTTATATCCTACCGATATTACATCTGCTTTAGAAATATATCTTGAATCAGGTACTCTTTCTCTACCGAAGTATCTGCAAACTTGGCTCACTTTCTCATTGAAACATTCAAACTATTTCATGGCCCCTTATTAAACTTGTCACTTTTCTTTCTTAGGTTTATCTTGCACACTGTCACATGAATGTGTGCTGATTCCTCCAAATTTCTCAGCAGTCCCTTTATGATCAGGGAGATAAGGTTGGAAAGGTATATCAATATTAGATAATAGAAGGCCTTAAATGCCTTGCTAAGACATTTCGAAAGCACTTCTTTATATATGTAGACTGGAGACTCATCCAAAGGTATTTGGGCAGAAGAACAAAATGGCTGACTGTGATTTTTTTCTTCCCCCAAAGATAATTCTGTTCAACCACGTGTAGTTTCAAGGCTCAGTGGGACAGAAGAGACTAGGATCAATAGGACTTCTCCTTGTCTGACCTACTAAAAGAGGAGAGGTCGTCAGGACCTGGACCACCAATGGAGTAAAAAGGGTTAGAGCAGGTTTTTAAAATTATCTTTAGGTTTTTGAGAAAAATATGCCAAATTTCTTCTTGTAACTAAAGGTGGAAAATGTTAAAATTAATTATTCTAAAAACTTCAGTAACCTTATTGTGTTTGTTTTCCCATTATTCACAAATCCTTACCCTGTCCTACCCTGGCCATATACACCCCCTTAACGACATTAAACTGACTTGTGTGGCTTAAAACGTATAAAAGTTGCCTTTGATATAATTGGTCCATTAGGAATTTTCTCTATCCAGTAAAATGTACCATGCATTATTTATCAATAAAAGTCTTTTAGAAGTGCATAAGTAGGGGAAAACATATATCATCTTATATAAGAACAGTGGGTTAGGGATGGCAGTTTTCTTCATTAATAATGACAGGGGACTTATTTCTCCATTTAGTAAACCACTGCAAAACCACTGAATCTGACATGTGTAGAACTATAACAAGCCATTCTTTTGTGGTAAAAGATTCTAAAAGCAAGGACAAAGGTAGCAAAGAGGTATGTAAAATTTGAAATGAATGTGGGTAGGGCTAATATCAGCCATAATGTAAAGTCTAAAACATACTTGAATAGCATACAGTCAGCAGGGAAGCCAGGAGAAGAGATCCAGATCTGGGAGTAAGAAGCGTAGGTGATAATTGAAAGCGCAAGAGTAGGTGACTTTGGAAGGAAGGAAAAGAAAAAAGTAATTAGAACTGAATACTAAACTTTTTGGCTCTATCCACATCTGGATAAAATTGGAAATAAGCTGAATTCCCACCTATAGGAGAATCATTGAAAACATTACAGTATATACATAGTATGGGTATCTCGCTGCTACTAATACAGCTACTTCAAAGATTGAGGTGGATCTATATTACTGACTTAGAAAGGTGCCCATGATTTAAAATAAATTAGTGAATGTTATGTAACCTATGATCCCTGTAGTAATTGGTCATATTTTTGAAAACCCGTTTGTAATTTGGCGAGAATCTCCCATTGTGTGAGTCGTGGTGGAAGGCAGAGCCCATCCCCTATTACAGAAGCCTCTGTGGAAAACCCTCTGCACTTCCTGGCTGCTAGAGCAAACGGTTTGTGAGCTGAGGTCAGCCAGTGGGAGGCTTCGGCCCTTTGTGAGTCTTAAGCAATTGCCATCAAGTGAAGGGGCAGTGAAGTTAGGTTCTCAGCTGCGATGTGTCTGGAGAGAGGCAGGAGTGGTTGGTTTCTGAGCCTGGTTCTTGAGCCGCCTTTTTATGCTTTAATTAATCACAGTGGTTTCTGTTGTTAATACCCAGGAACTCTGACTTTTACCCCATTTTTTGTTTAAAAGAAAAAACTTAGCATACATAAAATCCTTTATGTTTTTTCGTACTATTCTTTAACAGTTTCAAAGGCTACACACTAAATTGTTAACAGTACTTTTGTCAAGGACTTGAGATTTGGGGGGTGGGGTGTTGTTGGTGGTAAAGAGCGCTTGACATAGGGTAGAAGAAACATTTTGCTTTAATTTAGATACTTCTTGGTTTGTTTGAATGTCATTGAATAAAGCATGTACTTGAGTAATATAAATGTTTGGGGAAAAAACTTAAGAGTGAAACAATTGAAGAGATAATACTTGCCTAACCTACTTTACATTATTGTGAAGGATTGTTGCAAAGAGCAGATGCAGTAGGGAATATGAAAGTATTCTTAAAATTAAGTGCTCTTTGAATATGATGAAGTAGAACTAGCAATAGCGACCTTTGAGTCATTTCAGTACTGAGTAAAGACCGTTTTGAAGGGAGTTGAGGAAATAACTGCTAATAAAGTCAGGGACGTGAATATCAGATATTCATTGAGTTGGCAGTGAAAGGAGAATAGAAATTCGATGGCGAAGGAGACTTTTCTCAACTTTTTAATTTGACGCTTTACTAGCTCAAAAATTGAAAGTACCATGAATAACTGACGTAACCTCAATCTGGATTGACATTTTGCTACATTTGTTTTAGCTGTCTGCCTATCTATATAAAATTTTGTTGTTTGTTTGTTTGCTAAAACATTTTGAAAGCAAGTTTTAGGCATCAGGACACTATCCCAAATACTTCAACATACACATTTTAGCAATAAGGACACTTTCCTACATAACCACAATACCATGACCACACTTAAGACCATTATTAACAATAATATCCCCTAATATCCATTTCATATTCCAGTTTCCCCAGTTCTAAAAATATTTTTTTTGTACAGCTGAAACTGATTGGATTTTGTTAACTAATGTCACCACAAAAAATAAATTTAAAAATTTTTTAAAAAGTAAAAGTAAAAATATTTTTTTGTAGAAAATTTTATTTCTTCGATTTAAGACCCAGAGTTTATACTTTGCATTTACTTATTATGGTCGTCTCTTTTAATCTGCCATATTCCTCCTACCCTTGTCACCTCTCATAGTACCGACCTGTGGAAGGCATAAGCCAGCCAGTTGTCCTCCATTCTGGATTTGCCCGATTATATTCTTCTCCATGTATAGCTTTCCTTCTTAATTATTTCAGATAACCTTTATCTTAGAGGATGGAGCTGGGAAAAGGAAAACTTCTCAGGACTGGGCTGAATGCATTGTATCAAGCAGTACACCCCATTCATGGCCTCGCCTGGACCAACGGGAACCAGGTAGTCCTGACTGACGTACAGCTTCAGAGTGGAGAGGCCAAGTTTGGGGACTCAGAGGTCATCGGACATTTTGAACACGTATATGGGGTATCCTGGGCCCCACCTGGTGCAGCTGACGTGCCTGCTCTACTCGCTGTCCAGCACAAGCAGCGTGTCGCCGTGTGGCAGCTGTGTCCCAGTACTACAGAGACAAGCAAATGGTTGATGTCTCCGACCTGTGAGATTAGAGAACCCTCCCCTGTCCTTCCCCAAGGCTGCGTGTGGCACCCAAAAAGTGCTGTCCTGACTGTGTTGACTGCACAGGATGTCTGCATTTTCCATGACGTTCACTGTGACAGTTCCCGGGTGAGAGCGGACAGCAACACCCAAGGCCTTATTCACTGTGCGTGTTGGACCAGGACGGCCAGAGGCTGGTGGTGGCAGTAGGCAGCAGCCTGCATTCTTATATTTGGGACAGTGCTCAGAAGACTCTTCAGAGGTGCTCCTTCTGCTCAGTATTTGAAGTGGACAGCTGCGTGCGCTCCATTGGAGCCACTGTGGACTCACAGGTCGCCATAGCCACTGAACTCCCACTAGATAAGATTTGTGGCTTAAATGCTTCTGAAACACCGATTGTTCCACCTAGTACTGAAGACACTTCTCTGTATGCTTCACCGGTTATTGATGAAGGACCCTCTGTGGAGAAAGAGGTGACCCCTCGTGAAACAAATTCTGAAGCGCCAGTTTCTACCTTTTCAGATCCTCTGGATCTAACTCATCTACGTTTCAGTAGACCTGCGTCTGAGGGCAGCGCTCCTATTTGTCTAAGAAAAAAGGACTACTTGACTCGCACTGGTCTGGATTCTTCACATCTGGTCCTTGTGACCTTTGAGAAAGAGGTTACTCAGACCAGAAAAGTCACCATTCCAGGCATCCTGGTTCCTGATCTAATAGCATTTAATCTTAAAGCACAGGTCGTGGCAGTGGCTTCCAATACTTGTAATGTAATTTTCATCTATTCTGTCATTCCATCATTTATGCCAAACATCCAGAAAATTCAGTTAGAGAGTAGCGAACGACCAAAAGGCTTATGTTTCTTGACAGATAAATTATTATTAATTTTGGTAGGAAAACAAAAATCCACTGATTCCACATTTCTTCCTTCTTCAAAGTCTGATGAGTATGTCATTCGCTTGATTATTAAAGAAATAATGTTGGAAGAGGAATTCCAGTAACATTGAGTGAAAACCAGAGTGGCTACTCTACTTTCAGCACCCTGTTAAAGAAAGCAGAGAGAAAAAAGCTAATCGAAAGTCTTTCCCCAGATATTTGTCACCAAAACAGAGGGCTCTTGTTAACAGCTAATAGCAGTGGTCAAAGTGGAAGGCCTGGAAGTGCCCTTATTAAAGAAATCAAAAGCCCTCCATCCAGGGTCTGTCATTGCCCCATAGCCCTGGAAACTCAAGATGCTGCACCTGCTAACCAGTCAGTAACGCTGCCCACACCCAGCAGCAGTCCAGAATTCACCAGCACCCCGGGACCTCCTAATTTTCTTCAAAGAAAGAACTTAGAAAGGGAAAATGAAACTTACCAGCTATCTAAGGAACTAGAAGTTTTATCTAGGAACCTGACTGAAGTCCAGCGATGTCTCTCTAAACTCACAGACTTCCTATATAATGGAAAGAAATCCTCTCCAGTGTATCCACTCTCTCAGGATCTGCCTTATGTCCACATCACTTACCAGGTAATTTCTCCTTTGAGGAGCTGCCCACTGTACCTAAAAGCTCCTGCAGCCAGTGGGTACTGCCAGGAAAATTGATGAGGAAGATTGGTGTTCTGATGGAACTGGGCATGTTGTGTTGCAGGCAAGCTGTTATACCTTCCCAGATCGGTTGCCTGCTGCCAACCACGTGGACACACGTACCAGTGTACACTGATTTCACCATGCGCCTGATGTGAAAATGTAAATGAGTGCACTTATTCTGGCAATTTACCTTTAGAAAAAATTTTTAATTGTGCTATTGTGAAAATTTGTCCTTATGCAATGCAGACCCTCTTCCATTTATATTTATTTTAAAATTTTAATGCATCTATTTATGCATGCATATGCAAATACATAATATGATGTGAATGGGATATCATATCTGTTTTTATCGTGAACACTTTCCTTCCCTGTTGAACGGGGTCCTGCTTTTCCCCCTTGGACTAGCACCTTAATGTGGATCTTTCCAAAGTCTATTTCATAGTCATTTAATCTTACACAGATCTTTGCATATACAGACATTCTAGGGGGTGGGCGTTTTGTTATTGTGTTAGGAAAATAAGGTTATATGGTACACTCTTTACTTCCTGCTGAGTGTGCTGTTTAGTCAGACTGTTCCTTGTTGGTGGCCACTCACTTGGTTTTCAGTTCTTAGCCACTCCACGTAGTGCTGCAATAGTATTCTGTATATATCCATTTGTATATATACTTTTGTTTCTGTTGGGTTGGTTCCCAGAATGGAAGTGCAATTTGAATATATGTTTCTACTTTTAATAGAGTTGCCAGATTGCCTTTCAAAGATTTTTACTTAACAGCGTATATCACATGCTCACCAGCAACCTATGAGGTTGTCCTTTTCCTCACATCCTCATGAATCTGATGTGAAGTGGTATTTCATTTTTATTAATTTTTTTCCTTTACTATTAGTGAATATGAGTACTTATGTCTTCATGTTTGGGGGCCAATGAATGAATTGCCTATTGCCTATTTTTTTCCTATTGGGTTATCAATTTACAAGAGATTTTTCTTTAATGTAGAAATTAATATGCATGTAATAGTATATATTTTCTTACATTTTATTGTTTGGGTTTTTACATTTACATTTTTAATATTTAAATTTTTGTGTATGGGCCACTTCTGCTTTCTGAGAATTAGAAAACCAGTTGTGCTAGCATCATTATTAAAAATATACCTTTATCTCACCTAACATGATCTACCACATTTATCGTATATAAACTTATCTATACTGGAATCTAATTCTGGATTTCCATACTGTAACTACTATAATACTAATCTCTTTACCTAGAACTTTAGTAACACACTAACTTGATTACTACAGACTTAATAGATCTTCTTCAAAGATATTTGCAGGAAGTTAGTATTAAAATAGATAATTAATAATATGTAAATTATGATATAAATAATGGTCAAGGAGGTATTTTAGTGTTCACTACCATTATCATATTTGATAACATAACAATAATTACTTAATATCATCTAACACCTAATTCTTATTCAGATTCCCCCAATTCTCCACAAAATCATTTAAATCACAGACCAGCTAAATTAGTTAAATCACTGATTAAAATTTTTTTCAAATTAATTTCATAACCACATTAAAAATCTTAGTTATATCACATACCAAAGCTAATAAAAACATGTTTATAAACATTTAACATCTCTGTGTTTCTCAGCATTCAGAAAATGAGTGGTGATAACTTTAACAAGTTAGGCACATAACTTACTAATAAAAATCTTTACAATTTATATTAAGAAATGTTAACTCCATTGCTTCTGCATTAGTTTAACAACTTTTATTTTTTATATTTCGAAGAAACCTTATTTTGTAGGTTCTGTTGTTGAGAAAAGAGACGTGCTTCTCTGCAATGGCAAACTAAGGCTCGGTACAGTTCAGCAGACCTTTGGCCTCTCTCTCATTGAAATGCTGCATGGTAGGTAAAATTCAGACATTAACGCTATCCAACACCTCTTCCCTCCACCATCGACTTTGTAACTTTCTCTGGTAATGAAAACGACATGGGCCAACCATTCAGTGATTCACCAGATAGCTAAAAGTCTTATTAACTAACGGCCTGCTGTATACCCAGGTATGTTATACACCTGTGATAGACACCAAACACATGGAAAATATGTGTTCTACCCTTAAGGAACTTACAGCCTAGCTGGGACACCTAAATTCGCACGAAAAACGAGAAAAGAGTTACAAAGCCACATGTAACAACTACACAGAAATGATATAACAGCCTTATACCTGCTATACTAAAACATAAAGATCATAGCAGCCTTGCACGATATTTCTTAAAGAAATTGTTTTCACGTGCAGCAAACGTGGACCTCTAGACGGCAAGGGCCTGAGTCACGCGTGTTCCATCAGATGCTTGTTTTCTTGCTCTCATTTCGTCACAGTAGCCACGTCACTGAACATAAGATTGGGTTTCATTTTTCCCCTGAACATTGTAACATCGGCATTTTCCTATTTTGACACACACATTCATGACATGGCTTCGTAATTATCATTATTTCTGGTGGAGTTAAAACGTGCCGTTCTGAGATAGACCCTATTTTACTTGGCCACATTTTCTTTAGCATTTGGGTGGGTTCCAGTTCTTCACAATTATAAATAGCAAGAATGAAAACCTCTCTGCATGTTATATGTTGTGTTTGGAAAGTATAGACCTTCAGAAGTGAAATTACAGGGTCAAAAGGTAATACCTAGTAGACTTGAAAGAACCAGAGAAGGTCCAGGCCTGTGTTATGCTAGGGGCCCTTGGGTACGCTGGAATAAACCACTCAGGATTATCTGGGCCATCGTAGTCTAGCTCTAGTCACAGCCTCCTTGGGTGTCTAGAGGTTGGACAGGATTTAAAGAATAAAGTTTCCTCCAGAAGAGGAGCCGTTCCCAACTTCACATATTTTCTGGAGAAACCGCTTAACAGCACATGGATAAGGTGGGGTCACTCCGCGCATAACCCCTAACACACGTGTGCAGACACAAGCTCGCATACATACCACTGAGTAATAAAATGCCTAGCCTGAGTGAAAATGTATGTTGCCTAGCTATGCCTAAGTCATCAGCATCCTTTTTCCTGCCGTATAACCAGACCCTATGTAACACCCAGTTCTTCCATCTGCCCATTCTCTGCAAAGTCTTGTGATAGGTTTCATATCATCAACTACTATATTCTTCCCCTCAAGAAAATCATATTTGTTATTTTTATTTTATAGAATAAGGTGAGCTATCCTAAATTGCCTCTGTGTTTATTTTACTTTGCAGACTCACGCTGGATCCTTCTCTCTGCTGATAGTGAAGGCTTCATCCCATTAACTTTCACAGCCACACAGGAAATAATCATAAGAGATGGCAGCCCCAGGTCAAATATCTTCAGAGACCCTGTCGCAGAGTCTTGATTCTGTTCCTTGTCTCTAAGTCTTTAAAGTCCTTACTGCCCAAAGTTAGGTGCCGCTTGTTGTTCTAACCACTTAGGCAGTGTGGCCTGATACTGTTCTGTAGAGTATTTGCTGTGCAGCTTTTCAGATGAGGCCGTTACAAACGAGATCTGTTTTCCACTGTGGACTCTCCCCAACTGAGATTCTCCCTGTAGCACAGAGGTGAAGCACTTGCCAGGCTAGCATGGCCATTTCTCCCCCAGGCTGTAGCAGAGCTGGGTCTTGGCTGGATGGTTCAGAATGGTTGTGTGTTCATGACCATGTGGTTTTGTCTAAGAGCAGAATTTCCTCAACAAAACAATACTGCAGGGGCATATGGATTGTGTTTTCTGGTTCCTCTGAGGCTTTCTGTCCCTTGCTCAAAGCTGTCTTAGAAACACTTATAAGGTACCTCAGCAATGTATGTAGATGTTTCTCTTGGCTTAAAGATGAGGAGGAGTGCTGGTGAACCTACACCCCAGCATATTCTTTTGACCCTAAACCAGCAGGAATCCACAGAGCTCAAAGGAACACAAAAAGATGAATGACTTCTGCCTCCCCCCCCCCCACCCTACTCCACCCTTCCACAACAGGAAATAGTTCTAATGTTGGCTGGACCTCCTAGAATTTAAACCTAACCCTCTTGCTTCTTTAGAAAATTCTGGCTAACAGAGGTTCAGATACTCCGAAAACGTGGCCCTGGGCAAATTTCTAATGAAATTCCAAGTGCTTTGGCCCCTGTAGACCCCACTTGAGCATCTGCGGATGCTACTAGTATAGTGCCCTGCACAGGTGAAGTCTTAAGGTGGGCTTCCTGCTGTAGCCCCTCCAGATTTTCTCCCTGAAAAGCTTTTTTTTTTTTTTTTTTGATTATAAAAATATCTTGTTTTTCCCCTTGGAATCTTTTAAGTTAAATTATCTCTTTAATTTTGGTATTTTGCTTTTCCCTCCATTCAAGTCTTAGAGACCAGCATAGAGTCTGTGAGAGAAAGTGTTTCTCAGAAAGTTAGACATTTCACTGAATCTCTGGTACTTCTAAAAAAGTACCTGTTATTATAATTTTGGGCTAAAGTGCCAGCTTCGTATAATGGAAGGATCCCTGATTCCAGCTTCAGAGAGATACAGTGCTTCTCACTGCCCTCAAACACAATTATAAATTTCAATTACTGCAGCATAACAAATCGATCAGTGTGTGTGGCTGGTCAGAACACATCTGCAGATAAAGTATTTCAGCCGTCCAAGCTCCATTAGCACATAGGTGTTTTTTTTTTTCCTCTCTTTCCTTTCAAATGATCTGGAAAGAAATGTTTTGTACCCTTGGGAACTCCTGTCTGTTACCATTTGTGAAGATGGAGCTGCGATAGGGAAGAAGCGAGGGCCCATTTTGTGGTTCAAATGCATTAGGTGTGCTGCTGGGGTAATGGAAGTGGAGGCTACTTGTCTGCAATTAGTCGCCTGAGAGCGGTGGCTGAGGACAGTCTGGGGCCTGGCTTTACTTGCGAAGGAAGTGTCTGGGGGAGGGATGAAAGCATACAACTGTGAAGCCTGAAGAGGGGGCTGGGAGACCCCACAGTCGGGTGAATGTGGCTGCCTCAAGGTGTGTCTAATAATCACCATTTTGCTGGTCAGAATCCTGTGAATGAGTCTTCAGTAAAATCACTCCTGGTCAATGTGGCTATTTTGTTTCTAATGTGCATGTTTTAATAATATTTTCTTTGTGATTTTTACTGGTGTACAGAAATGTTCTTGATTCTGTGTATGTGATTATTGTCTCTGTGTTTCTTCTTCTAGTGGATAGTCCAGAATATAAATTATTTAGTTCTTTACAACAAATCTGATACTATGACAACTGTCTAAAAAAGATGTTTCCTTGGCCCTTGCTGTTATAGTCATATAATAGCAGATGGAAGATAATCCAGTATTGCTGGCTTTGAAGACAGGGAGAGAAGAGCTAGATCCTTTAAATTATTGTTTAATGTTATATTGAGAATATTTTGCATAAGGAAAGACATTATTTACAAATCCCATTTTTTGCCCAAATTTTTCTAAAATTTGGGTATTATTTGATACATACAATAGACATAAAGTATAGAAAGGCTTTATAATAAAACGAACCACCTACCACTTAATTTAAGAACCAGAACATTACTAGAAACCATTCAGATTCCCTGTGTCCCTCCTGGATCCTTCTCCATAGAGCTAACTCCACCCCAGAGGTAATTCATCTCTTGGTTGTTGTCATCCTTTTTTTCATCCTTTTTCTTTCTTTTTAAAAAGGAATTTCATCACAACCACATGTACACATGTACACATCAACCTAAACAATATAATATTTATTTTCCCTTGTTGAGCTTTATACAATGGTATTGTATATAGTTTTCTGCGACGTGCTTTTTTTCACTCAGTATTGTTTCTAAGATTCGTATTTGTAATGTATGTTCTGTGACTTTCGCTGCTTTGAGTTATTGCAATTTATCCATTTTCCTGCCACGTACATTTGGATTGTTCCTTGGTTTTTGTTTTTCTGTTTTTTGTTTTTTGTTTTTTGGTGGTTTTTTTTTTTTTTTGCAATTATAAACAATATTTCTTTGAATATTCTTGTTAAGATCTCCTGACACAAGTGTTCAAAAAGTCTCTCTGGGATCTTTTACCTAGAAATGGAAGTGCTGGAAGGCAGGGTGTGTGTAAATTTGAATTGTTTTCTAAGGTGATTATGTCAGTCATCACTCTCAACAGCAGTGTATCAGAGCTCCTATTGTTATGCCTGCCCAAGGCCCCTTGATTTATGACACTCTAATAGTTCTAAATGGTTTCTCATTGATATCCTAATATTTACTTCTGGACCAAATTGAGCATCTTTCATGTGTTTATTGGCCATTCGAGTTTTCTCTTTTGCACATTGCCTCTTCCTGTCTTTTGGCCAAATACCTGTTAGGTTGTCTTTTTCTTGTTGAGTTGTAAGAATTCGTTATATATTCTATATTCTAGACATCCTTAATATACGTGGTTAATATATCTTCACCTGGTCTGTGACTTGTCTTTTTATGGTGTGTTTTGTTGAATAAATATTGTTAATTTTATTGAAGTCGCATTTATCAATCTTTGATAAAACTTCTGTCTTTCACATTTATTTCGTTAACCAACATTTTGTTGAGTAGTTACGGGGGACCGTCTCTGGATCTCCCCAGTTTTCCCTCTGTGTAGCTCACTCCTCTTCAGTGACATGTCCTGCAGACTCTCGCCATGTTGGTCTCCCCACACTCATCCTCTCAACTCACGGAGTCCTCTGGGCTCTGAGTGGTTCTCTTCACTGTCATCTGGAAATTCTCAAGGCAGTAAGCCGGGCAGCCTTAAGATTCATCTCATTTGTTCCCCATCTTTCAGAGAGTACTCCTTTGTTGCCTGATGTCCAGTGTCTTCAAAACTGTTGTTTCCTATATTCTGTCTAATATTTCTTACCGTTTTAATCAAGGGTCTAGATCCGGTCCCGACAACTTTAACATGACCAGAAGCAGAAGTGTTTCCACATCTGGTTCATTTATTCCTAGGTACTTTATACTTTTTGCTGCTGCTAATGATATCTTTTAAAAATCACTGACCTATAAAAGTACAATTTGTTTTTTGTTCATTTTATATCCAACTACCTTGCTATACTCTCTTCTAATAATTTATCTGTAGATTCTTTTGGGTTTTCTATGTAGGCAATACGATCACTTAGAAATAATGATGATTTTGTTTCTTCTTTGTAATTCTTATACTGTTCTCTTACTGCACTGGCTACATCCCCTGATACAGTATTGAATAGAAGCAGTCATAGTGGGTATCTTTGCCTTATTCCTGACTTTAAAGGGGCTATTTCACCATTAAGAATGACGTTTGCTACAGGTTTTTAGTAGATGTCCTTTCTCAGGTTTAAAAATCCTTTATTAAAGGATTTTTTCTGTATTGATTATACTTTTTTCCTCCTTTAATCTGTTAATGTGATAAATCTCACTTGATAGATTTTTCTAATATTAAATCTTGCATTATTGGAATAAACCCAATATGTTCATGATGTATTTATTTTTTAGACATTACCAGACTCTGTTTGCTAATATTGTGTTTAGGATTCTTGCTTTTCTATTGATAAATAACATTAGCCTGTAAATTTCTTTTTTACTTTGTCTGTTTTCAGTAACAAGATTATTCCAGCCTGTTATAATAAGTTGCAGAGTATTTCTTTTTCTATTTTCTGGAAGAATTTGCATAAGATAAGAATGATCCTTGATTGAAAGTTTGATAGAACTTGTAAAATCATTTGGATCTGGTGTTTTCTTTGTGGGAATTGTTTTAAAATATTTATTTTACTCCATTAATATTTATGGGACCATGCAGGATTTTTATATATTTACACCCACACACATCTACCCTCAGTTCTGTTATAATGCTTGTTTTGAAAACACAGGTTTATTCCAACACAGTTGCTATATTAGGAAACAATTAGTGCATAACATGAATTTCCTGTTGCTTACACACTGGTTTTGTTCTTAAGAAACATTGGGCAAACACAGAAAACTGTAACCAGCTGAAATAGGAATATACAAACACACACACATCTCAAATATCTAGCAGGCGGCCATGTCAGCTCACCCAGTGTGTTATGAGCCACACCCATCCATAGCTGGCATTAAACTTGCTGTCCAATTTCAGATAACTTCTATCATTCGATAATAACCCACAAGCTGCAACCCTTTCTTTCTGTTGCTTAGTCCACACTCATACATACTCGGTGTATATGGAGGTGAGGTGGTGTAGTGAATGGGGGGAGAGGAAACTCAGAAGACATCAAGTTTTTGATTTTGATGACTGGATAGATGCTGACATAATTTACCAAAAATGCAGGTGGCAGAACAGGTGTGGGGAGAAGGTGATGAGTTCCACTCAGGACGCATGATGTTTTAACTGCCTGAAGAACACTCAGATGGGCACTGATATTCAGCTCTGTGGATCTGATGGTCAGCAGGGAGCTCAGGGCCGGAAATCGAATGGTGCACAGGTGGTGATGGTGAATGAGATCACACAGCCCTGGCTCTGCAGAGCAGCAAAGGAAAAAGCAACACAGGAAAAGACAAAGTGGGCGGTCACGGGCGAAGAGGAGAACTGGGAGGGTGGTGTCGTTTAAGCCAAGGGAGAAGTTTCGAAAGGAGTGGTCAGCATCAGTGGCTGGCAGTCTGAGGGTCTCCTCCGGCAGGTATTATCTCACTTAATCCTTGCAGCCATCCCGAGGCGTAGGTAATGGCATGGCCTATGTGTCCAAACAAGAAACGGAGGCTCAGATTTGTTGACTAAGGCTACTAATCACCCGTGTGAAAGACGAAAGCAACATCCAAACTCCCATCTCCCTTGTGCCATTGCTGGTGCCCCCGTGCCAGGCTGTCTCCTCAGTGGGGAGGCGGAGGCCAGGTTTCCTGGGTGAGGGAGGGACAGGTTAGGATAAGGGGACAGTGCTGTGGTGGCAGGGCCTGCGGGGAAAGCCAAGCAGGTTATTTAGAGAGGAGAAAGCTAAGGGAACAGGAAAAGGCTGCTTTAGGTTTCAGGATGAAGGCAATCTGAACAGCACTTGTTTATTTAGCAAACAATTTGTAGAGAACATTTACTTCTGGGCCCTGAGGGTACAGCAGTTCAAGTCCTGGCCTCGTGTGACATTCACACTTTAATGAGGGTGTCATGCAATAAACAAGCCATTGGTAAACATGATTGTCTGTGGAGGGAGGTAACTGCTAACTCTAAGCAAAGCAGGCAGATCCCAGAGAGTGCGGGGGTCGGGGAGGGACCATGAGGGCCAGCAGGGAAGCGAGGCAGGCCCCTCTGTGGAGGTGACGGCTTAGCAGCGGCCCGAAGGCCGTCATAGGGACTAAGCTGACGGGGTGCAAAGGTGGGACTGAGGGTCTTGGGCAAGTGAAAAGCATCATCTCCAGAATTAAGTGGAAGTGGAAAAGGTAGTGGAGAGGGAAGGAGTGAGGGAAGATTATCTTGGCCACTGGTAAGCCCAGGAGTTGGCCTCAGTGGCAAGGAGAGAGGTTTTCCTCTGAAACAGGGGACAGATTCTGAGGGCGGGTGTCAGAGGAGGGGCGTGGACAAGTGGGTAGGCTCAGTGGGCAAATGAACCAGAGGTCGGAGAGTAGACAATGGGAATTACAGAGGACTCAGAGCAGAGGCAGAGGCAGGGATGCCGCGACTGGTTTCAGAGGAGGAGTCATCCTGGTGATACCAAAGCTGGGGCATCGGCCATCCCTCCAACTAGTGCTTTAAGCACTGGCTCGCTCTCCAAGCTTTGGAGACAGCTGACTTGGGTTACAGACTACACCAACAACTGACCTTAGGTGAGTCGCTTAAGCTCTTAAATCCTTTTCCTCATTGGAAGATGAGAATAATAGTACCCGCTTCATAGGGCTGCTGTGAGGGCGAAATGGGATGACTGGTACCTTTTGGCCAGCCCACGATAGCCTCCTATCCCTGAGATCCATCCCTGACCCCCAGAGAGGGCCTCCTGCTCCTGTCTGTGTACTATATATACAGCTCTGCAACTTGAGACCGCACCCCGGGAAGTATAGGTGCCATAAAATCTGGCACAAGCTTTTGATCCTACCTGCCTTGCCCAGGTTTCCAAAGCAGGACATAACATGACGACGTGTAGAAACTTTACCCTGCCTTCTATCGCACTAGGAACTCTCCACACGGGCAGCGTGAGTTTCCAGTGTTGAGAAACGAACGGGTCTGTGCGGGGGGCACACGCCTGCATGTGTATCTGTGCACAGCAGGGGGCAGGCTCAGCTTCCTGTCTGCCCCTTCCTGAATGGGACAGGCAGTGAAGAGAAGCTGAGCCCAGTTCTTTCTCTGGTGCCCGTTGGCCACAAGGATCAGCTACCCATGTTGGTGTCGCAAGGGCCCCAAAGTTCAGGCATCACACACACCAAGTCACCCTCACACTCCACTCGGAGGTCTGGTTCCCTCTTGTGTCACAGTATTTGTGAAGGAAGCAAAATGCTCTAAGCTCTGAGAAGCACGTCCTGCCTACGTGTGTGCGCGCGCGCGTGTGTGTGTGAGCGAGCTCTGGCAATCTTTGCTATGAGTCGGGGACGAAAGAGGTGGCCAAAGGTCTGAGAGGAAGTGGAAGGGAGCCTGGTCCTGGGAGATGGGCTCAAGAGAGCTGACCCCATGTGGGGGACAGAACTGGGGACTAGGCGCAAGTCTGTACCTCCTGGTCCCTCCTGTAGGTTCCCTAAGGGGAGTTGCTCAGGGTTCCCCAACAGCCTCTACAGGCCCCCCCCAGATGAGCCACCGTGGCCTGCTCTAGAGTGCCAACTTTTTGTTTCTTGTAAAGGGAAGTAAGAACCCGCTCCCACATGGCATCTCTGGCTGGTCTGAGGAACTAAAGAGTCAGAGATACGTGGCTAAGGGGTCATAGCTAGGTTATTAACATCAGCCCCCTCCCCCCGCACCCTGACCCCAGGACCGGTTTCTCTGGAGGTGATGAGCAGTTGGCCACAATCACATTTCACAGACTCAGTAGAAGATAAACCCGTTCATTCGTTTTTGACAAAATAAATCTCAGCAAATCCTTCTTCCCCAAAGACATAGCCTCTAGAAAACTGGTTCCTGTGCTTTTAGGAGATAAAATTTCCACGAAAATAAGTAGTATTCATAAAAATTATTGCTCTTTGGTGGCCTGATAGCAGTCTGTGTCCACTTCTGTAAAGTGTCGCTAACCTATCTAAACACAGGGAAAGGCTAGCGTTAACACCTGTCATGCTCTGCTCAAGTCTTCTCAACCCCATACACTGTCCCTGGGGTCTGCTGGCCTCACTACTTCTGTTTGTGTCTCTCCTAACTGGACATCCCAATATGTCCATTTGTGACATACTGTCCCCACTCTGCTCATTTGTCAGCCTCTCTCTCCTATCCACTGGAGAGTCAGGAGGAGCAAGAGGTCCATGTGTGTGTTCTATCAGGTCAGCAGGCTGTGGACGTTCCCACAGGGAGTCTGCAGGCCAGGCTGGAAAGGGCTTGCTTTTTCGAAGTAGCTGCTGTTGGGATGCTTCCCAGGTCAGAGGTTGCCTGGAGCTGAGAGTCAGAGGCACAGGCCTATGTGAGATGCTCTGTGGTCGACAGGCAAGAAATGTCAGGTGGAGGGCCAGTCCCTAAGAGGTCCTTGAAGACCATATCCCAGAAAAAGGTCCTGTGTAGGCTGCAAAGTCGGGGTGCTAAACAACTGAAAAGAAAAGGGGACTTCGAGACCAGAAGAGCTCACGGAAGCCTCAAACTTCAAGCCACGCTGTAGCTGGTCCTCCTGTAAGATGGAAAAGAAGCCAAAGGGAAGAATGAGGATGGGGTGCAGTCTCTGTCCTGCCACAGACCCCTGTAGAAGTGTCAGTGGCTATTCCTTGTCTTCCTAGCTGCCCCTCCCCTTCACCGCCCCTGTGAGTAAAGCTACAAGGCCTGTTTCCCCAAGTCCCATCAAGCCATTCCCCATCCATGTGTCATTCCCTGAGTGCAACACATGGCATCAGTATTACTTGGTTGGAATCTGGGACCAACCACTCTGACCAGTGAGGGACCGATGGCAATGTCACTTCCTGCCTGCCCAGTGTGGTCTCCTGTAGGTACATGTGCTCCTATTGGACACGTGCTGATGAAAGTCTCCTGGACCAGACACATAATCCAGCACCTGCTTGGCTCCAGGCTCTGTGCTTGGCTCTTGGGACATAAAAATGAATAAACATAGCCCCAGCCTTCCAGGTCCCCACAGCCTACTGGGAAAGCCAGACAGGGGGCAGCTGGTCCCCTGCAGTGGAATCAGTGCTCTGGAAAGGAGGAAGACAAGGCTCAGGGGGCTGCTCAGCACAGCCTGTAGCGGGAGGAATGAAAGAACTTTCAGGTTTCAACTTCCAGGCTGGAGGATGGTGCCGTTCCCTGGGACGGGGGCACAGGAGGAGACACTGATCGGGGGGGAAAGGGAATTCAGTTTGAGGCTCATTAAGACACTGCCATGCTTGTGGGCCGTCGGATGGAGATGTTCAGATGAGAGCCGGAAATGCAGGAAAGGTAAATCTGGTTGAAGGAAGTCCAGGGGGGCAGCTATAGGAGTCGCCAAACACAAGAAAGTGCTTGAGGTCTAGCAAGTTGGCGAGTGCCAGGTATTATGGAGAGCAAAAGGAACGAGGGCAAAGAAGGGAACACTCCCATAACTGCCGTCCGAGACGACGGAAGGAAGGAGACTGAGCAGGGATGACCAGAGTAGCAGAAGAAAATCCAGAAGACGGTGTCACAGAAGCTAAGGAAAGAGTCTCCAAAGGCAGGGCTGTTTAATGGTATCAGTAGCGCCAGGAGACCTGTGGACTGGTTACTCCTACACCAGCACACACATCTGCGTGCCTCCTGGGTGTGGGTGTGGCTAGCCCTGCTGTGTGTACCCGCCTGCACGGGGTGCCTACCTCCGAATGCTCAGCCGGCAGGACGTGTCCGGACTTGGCACTTTTGGAGTAGGGCCAACCATAAGGATACAAACACCGGTGAGGATCATGCAGGTGGGCACGGCACCAATGAGGACCTTGAAGGTCACCACCACCTGCTCTGCCTGCTTGCACACTCCTGCCGTATACCCTGCGAACCTGGAGAAATACAGCATCCAGCTCCGATTCGCCTGAGCCCGGAGAGGGGTCCCAGATCCTCCGCCTCCCGACTCTCCTGAAACTGAGAGTCATTTCTTGGCCCGATCAGCCGAACCGTGGCGGAAGGGAGTGTTGTCGAAATGGGCAGAAGGGAGAGGAGTTCAGAGAGCACGGAGCATGTGGGGAGCTGAGGCTTCAGAGGGGTACAGTCCCCCCACAAAAGGCCCATCCCTGTCACATGCACAGAGAAACCTGGGGCAGATGGTTCCCCTATCCTGTCCAAAGAGCAGAGCTTGGGCCCCAGATTCATGGGTGGCCCCTGGCTGGCTGGGGTGGGGAACTCTGACCCTTTGCTTCCCACCCCACTAGTCTGGCGCGCCTCTGGTACAGCCCAGCTTTGCGACTCACTCCAGACTAAGCATGGAGATGCCCAGGGCACCGGCGCTTGAAAGCTTGTTGAAGAAGACGTAGGACGCATAGAAGACGGTCTCCAAGCCCGGGCTGTGCGGGTGCTGCAGCTGGAAGTCATCCACCACGTCCGGAAGCATGGACCTGGGGAGGCGGCGGCAGAGTTATCCCTCTTAGCCCCTTGGCAGCCGCCAGCCTTCAGGTTCTCTGAGAACAGAGACCAAGTCAGAGTCATCCCCGTGCCCCCCTGCTGCCCGGGACTAGGACCGACCTACAGAGCGCCAGGCAACGTGTGTGCTTGTATTCCACCCCCTCCTCGCCCGCCCCCCCCCCCCCCGCTGCCCACCCTTCCTGCCATCTGGTGCTCTTTCAGGATGGCTCCCAGGACGGAACTGGTGGCCTCCATCTGCAAGTGGGCTAGGCGGAAGGGGCCTTGGACAGCAGGTTGACGTGAAGGAGGGCAGTCCCGTGAAGAAGGGCGTGAAGCTCCCACATTCCCTTCCCCTCGCCCAGCCTACCAGGGGAGCAGCAAGGACATTGCAATGCTCAGGCCAGATACAAAGGCCACGACGTATGCCACGGGTGCTGTGGGCACAACAGCCAACAGGATTATAAAAGGCACCATCACCTGAGGAGACAGACACGCTGCCCTGTCCTTGCTGTTTCATTTCCTCACACCCTGGCCTTTACAAGTGACCCTCAAGCCTGGTGCTGTGCTGAGCACCGAAGACACAAGCTAAAGCAGGTCCTCCCTGCTGGCCCTCAAGGTGCTCAGGCTCTAAGGTCACCTCCCCCTCCCCAGTCTTTTTCTTGCCTCACTCACACAGATCCCAAAGGCTGACATCCGCTTCCCAAATCGGTGTAGGACCCACTCCCACAGCGGGGTGCTCAGTACAGCTGAGATCTGCAAGCAGACAGAACCATCACAGCCTGGTCGAGTTGCCAATGCCTCTGCCCAAGTTCTTGAAGACATGGCTTTTAGGTGGGTCATCCGACCTCAACTGGCCCCCTGGTTGGAACTAGTGGCTATGAACTTTATTACCTTGACCACAGTTCTACTCTATGCTGGATCGCAATCAACTTAGACCATAGCCAAGTCAAGAATGTTGACCACCAGAACACTGCCCATACATGTCAAGGATCACACATGTCCCCAATTCAGACCTTGTCTCTGTCACCCCATGTCCCCTTACCAGAATGGTTAGCACCAGACTCTGGACATGGTCGTGTAGCTGGGAGGCATGTGTACAGAACAGGACCAGGTAGCTCTGCTCCACCTGAGGAGGTTGACAGGAAGTGGGAGTCTACAGGGAATGGCAAGAACTCAGAAGTCAAGGGCAAAGCCTAGATCTCAAGTCTGGCCTCCCCTTTTGGACCTTGAACTCTGGTTGCTGCTGCCATCATGGAGTCCCCTCCCCTACAAAGGAAACTTATTCTTGACACAGGTATAAATACCATTCCTGGTCTCCCTTCACCTTTGCACAGCTAAGATTGGGTGAACTTTACCATCTCAGACACTCTTTTTCCTAGTGTCTAGGCCCTGACCCTTCCCCAAACCACAGGCTCCATCTAGATCTCTATCTTCCCGCACCAGCCTCTCCAGGCCAATGTCAGACACTGGTCTCTCCCTACTAAGTCTCAAGCCTAAATGTGATGTGGTAGGATGGAGCTGAACTGGACCAATGGGGCCTGGCCTGGCCAGACGTACCTGAATGGCTGCTGAGATTAACAGGAAGGAGATAACCAGCGTCAGGAAGGGCGGGTGCCGGACGGTGAGGCGCAGCCCAGCCAGGAAGCCTGGGTCCTGGCTCGAGGCTGGGGTCGAGGGCTCTGCAACACAGGAAGGTAGCATCTCAGCTTGGCAAGTTCCACACCAAAACCCATGCCTAAGAGGAGCCCAGCCCCCAGCTTCTGTTTCCCACACTCTTCCTGCACCCTCATACCTGGTTGCTCTGTCACCCCCAGGCGGAGCAAACCAACGCACACAGGGTAAGTCGCGGCAACCACGGTGGCCGCAGTGTAGTAGAGACGAGTCTGTGGGACAGGACAGAACTGGGGTGGGGTTGATGTTTCCAACCCCAAGAGGTAGGGACACTCAAGGGCAGAACAGGAGTATCTCCCAACAGGAGAAGAGCCCAAGGCTGCTGGGTGCCCATCCTCCCAATTAGCTCACCAGGAGAGGGAGAGCTAAAGGCCCAGGATAGTCTTTCTCTTGACCCTATGCCTCCTGCCTGCATCCATGCCAGCAAGGGTCTGGGCCCCTACCTCTCATATTTATTTGTGTTTTGTTTGTTGTTTGTTTGTTTTTTATACCTACAGCACCTGGTCTTCCTACGTGGTTTCCCATCCAAAAGTACTAACCAGGCCCAACCCTGCTTAGCTTCCGAGATCAAATAGGATCGGGCTTGTTCAGGGTGGCATGGCCGTAGACCCACCTCTCATTTTTGAAAACAAACATTCAATGCTGCTGACTTCTGTATGCTAGACCCTGAGGCTACCGTAATGAATACGTGACCCCTGTGCATCCACAATAAGGGGCTTGGAGTGTGGGAGGAGGACAGATCCCTGAGCAGAAAGGTACAGCACAGTGTGATGCACGATGACCCAGATAAATGACAAAAACAGTTCTACCTGTCATTCAGGGGAAGGTGCATATGTGATAAAATACATATAGAGACACGCATGGGAGTAACAGCCACCCAGTTCCGGGGAGCGGAGGAAAGGAGACGGGCAGGGCCTCACCTGTGTGAGTTCAGCCAGGTGCCCAGGGCCCTGCGCTTGGGGGTTCATATGTTGCTGCTGCTGTCTTGAAATTCTTAATGAATTTTTCTATGAACTTGTGTCACGTTAATGAAGTTGATGGATAACAGAGCTGGGGCTACCAACAGGTACCCAAACATTCTGTGCCTTTAGGGATGGGTTCTCAGCCTTCTGCTCCCCACATCTCAGCATCCCAGGCCCCACCTGATCTCCGCCTCCCCAACTCAAGGCCGCAGCCACCCTCCATCCCGCCCTCACCCAGACAGTGAAGGGAAGGGGCTCGTAGAGGCCTGAGCCAGGACGTGGCAGTGAAATCAGATTTTGGCCTAAAACATGGACAGGATTTGATAATAGGTTTGGACAGGAGGGTTGAGAGTAAGGGAGGAATAAAAGGTAACTCCTAGGCTTCTGGAGGTAGCGATGTCATTTGCTTGAGGGGGACTAGATGAACTTGATGGCTGAATAGGTGCAGGCCTTAGTTGCAGAAGAGGGACGTGCTTTGAGGGGAGAGGAAGCAGGTGTGGCTGCAACGTGTCCCTTATCTTCATACTGGGTGTTAGGGGCCCTCTGTTCCGGCCCGGTGGGCGAGGTCTCAGGAGGGGCTTTACCCTGAGCTCTGCAAGGACACTAAACCCTGCTGCCCTCTCCCCTGGCCCTCCTCGGGGGTCTGCCTCCTCCAGTCCAGACGGCCTACTGGTCTGCTGTGTGTTTAGTAGGCACCCAGGCGGAGAAGCAGGTCTAGCGGTAGGACAACGGGTCATGGGCCCAACTAGAGGATAAGGAAAGGAATGAGAGGCGCGGTGGGCTGAGCCCCCGAACGACCACCGAGAGACCTGGGGAAGAAGCGGCCCTAGAGGAAAGAGGCGACTCCGCAGAGGGGGTCGTGGCGGGCCGCGCCGCGGAGGCACTCACGTCTTCGGGCGTGATGGCAACCGGGTCCGGGAGCGCGATGTCCTCGCACTTGTGGGACGCGTGGGCACCCGACACGATGAGTCCGTGGACCGCGGCTCCCATCAGCGTCCCCGCCATCTCCATGGTTATCCCTGGGACAAATCCAGCACTCAAGGTGACCCAGCTCCCGGGCCCAGGGCAGCACCCTCCCCCACCCCCACCCCCACCCAATGCCCGCACTCACGGTACGCGGTGGCGGAGTCCCGCTCTCTCGGGCTGGGGGTCAGGAGCATGGTGAGCGCTGTGTAGGGAACCTGGAAGAACTGGGGGGCCAGCGGAGCTTAGATGGCCCCCGTCTGCCCAGCCTGCCAAACCAGTGCCCTGTCCCAGTCCTACCCACTGGTCCCCTCATGCCGGGAGTCAGGGTCTGGGGGCAAGGAGGCAGCATCTAGCCCAGAGCAAGCGCAGTGCCAGGCAATGGTGAGCAGGTGCGGGCAGTGGGACCCACCTGGACATCCCGCCCCGCTTCCCCCACCCCCCCGCCCCGCCTTCCCGCCCCTCCCCCAGCAACACACACTTTGGAGTGGCCAGCAATAGGATCCCAGGGGTCGAAGCTCAAAAAGGAGAGGGGCCACCTGCTCACCGTGGCCAGGGCCTGGAACAGGCAGTAGAAGGTCATGTACCAAAGACCTCGCAGGTTGGTGAAGGGGGGCAGGAACCACAGGAAGAAGTAAGCCAAGGAAATGAAGGGCGTGCAGCCCAGCACCCTGTGGGAGCACAGTGGAGGTAGAGCGCCCACAGCACCAGGATGGGGGACACCAGGGGCGGTGCTGGAGCAACCCCACCCTTGGGGCATAAGCCCTCTGCCCCTGGAGAAGCCCTGGGCTGGGGCTTTTAGGCTGGGAGCCACTGAGTGGGAGAAGTGACTGATGGGACATGGATGTGGGTCAGGGACTCTGGCTAGGACACTTGGGTGCTTGGTGGTTTCATTCCCTATATCAAGGGCCCTGGAGCACAAAAGTGTCCTACTCTGTGAGACCTTCCATGGTTTCCAGCCCACCCTGCCCACAGTTAGCCTTCTGGCTCAGGCCTGGGAATCTGGGAGGCTTTGTCCAGCCCTGAGCCCCTTGGGGAGGGGAAATCTCCAAGAATGTCTCTGAACCCTTGCATGACTCAGTCTGACCAGTCCTGCCCCGTCACCTGCTATGCAGTCTTGTTCTCTAACCATACACAGGGGTTTCCACTAAGAGGCAGGTTGTGACAAAAACAGTGACCTCAGTCTAGGGCTGGGTACCAGATCCAAAGGACTGTGAGGCTGCTCACCAGGGCATGAGTCGTCCAGACTCTGTCCTCCTGCTTCTGTTGATGAAGAACCCAGCCACAGGGTCAGCAGCTGCCCCAGATACCTTCCCTCCAAACAGGACAAGTGATACCTGGGCAGCAGGGATCTGAAATGAACAGGGGCGGAGACAGCCAAGGCCGGGCAGAATCAGAGAGGGTATCCAGGTCTGCCCACCCACCACGAGGGAGATCTGACTGGGGCCAGAGCTATAGGGTAAAGATCTATTCAGCCTCCTCTCCAGGATACTAATCCAAAAGGCTCTCAGGGCACATCTGCACTAGAGAAGAAACACTGGCACATTCCCATTGTTACTCGTGCCCAGTCACTTCTGGAGAAGAGGCGAGGGACCCTCATCTAAGCTGGCTTAGTGCGAGAAGGGCACACCTAGGCCGACAATCAGAGGTCGACGTTTCATAATGAAAATGTTTCATTGATTTTCTGATTACATAAATGATACACTCATAGAAACATTCGAACACACATATTAAGCAAATCCCACCATCCTGAGACAACCAGAGCATTTTGATGATCAACCTTTCATGCATTTATATACATTTGCAACTTGTAGCCGTAATAAATGCAACCATCTCAGGGTCATTTAAAACGATCATGAATACCTTATTAAAAATTTCTTTTTTGCTTATCCTCTATCCTCCACCATTCCCGCTTATAGCCAATATTAATGGCCTGGTGTAATTTTCTGTACACTTCTCCATGCTCGCTTTAAATCATGTACCGACACATATACACATATACTCCTCCATTTACATATATGGGGCATGTCTTTGTTTTGCTAAAATTGGATCATTTATATTCTTCTCTAGAACTTTTTCACTTCATAGTGCATCATGGAAATCCTTCCAAGTCAACTGATATATAGATCTAACCCATTCTTTGAACGGCTACATGATAGTCCATTATACGGATTTAGTACAAGTTATTGTCCAATTGCTTCTCCATTGCTGGGCATTCTCATTGTTTCCCATTTTCTGCTACAATCTGCAGTAAACATCCTTGAAGAGGCTGCCTTCAATAGAATTGGCTTTTTGTCTGGCTTAGGGCAAAAGAGTTACCCGTGGAGGACGGTGGGGGTGGAAGGACCAGACACTAAGGAAGATGGGAACAGGGGGCCCTGGGCTGTTGCCCAAACTCACCTGTGCCACATCCAGCAGGAAGAGCTGCAGGTAAAAGGCTATGGCGCTGGAGGCCACCTGGTTGGGAATCCCGCCAATGCCATAGCACACTTTAGTACAGAATGAGAGGCGACCAGTTCTGCTGTCCTGGGGGAGACAAAGGAGCTAAGCAGCTTCAGAGACACAAAACAGCTCCCCACACCCCATGACTTCCATAAGTATTCTGGGGTCCCTATGTCTTGAGGGCTTTTCCTGAGACCTCTTAGTCCTAATTTGCCCCGAATCATCTTAAAGGGAAGTGACACGTAAAAAGAAAAAAAAATCTTAAGCCATGACCTCTACAAACATTTCCAGGGGGAAGTTCTTCCTTATATTTCCCCTCGGTGCTTCCTGCTACAGTCTGTTTTACTTTGAGTCAGCAAGCCAGAGTGAACTGGGGGTCAGGAGACCCCTAACTTTGCCACCATCTCCTCATGTGACCTTGAATCCACTTTCTCTAAGCCTCTTCTGTCAAATGGAATACTCGTCCCAATTCTGCAGGGTTGTTTTGTTGAACAAATGAGGCACTGGCTCCAGGGGACTTTTACAGCCAGTTGTTGAATGACTGACTAGCAGCCTGAAATCAGCCATGGTGAGAGTAATCACCCCACAGAGATAGCAAACATTACAAATCGGAGCCATTTTTTTTTTCTCCCTAGGAGACTGTTTACCAGCCCACCACAGAAATGAAGTAATGTTTATGACCCCCAAATGTGTGTGTGCGTGTGTGTCTCACAAGCCCTAAGATATCCAGTGGACTCCATACTCCAATGTTCTACTGTGTACTCACAGCTCCACATGGCTGCCTAACAGGCATTTCAGCTTAGCATGGTCAGCATACACGGCTTCTGAGTTCCAGCCCATCGTTTCAACCAACTCCTAACTCTGTTGTCCCCCTTGCCCACTCAGCAGCTCGAGCCACAAACCCAGGCGTCATCCTTGATTCCTCTTTCTCGATGGCCCTGTCGAATCTTTCAGGGAGAGCCTCCAAAGTGGCTCCCTTGCTTCTGCTCTGGGTCCCTACTATCCACTTTCCATCCAGCCCCTAAATCAATCTTTTCATAACCCAGATCGGGTCTCCTCTCTCTTAAAGCCTCCCAACACCTTGCCTCCCCATCCAGCCTACAAGAGCCCACCCGAACTCTCCCCCATTCCCTTTCTCAGTTCACCTCAGATAGCTCTCCCCAACCAGGGAGTCTCCTTTTTTTCCTCAAAATGACCATGCCTGTCGTTGCCTCAGGGCCTTTCCACGTCCTGTCCCTTTTGTCTGGAATGCTCTCCCTCCAGGTTCTTACAGAACTGACTCCTTGTCATTCAAGTCTAAGCCTCAATGTCGTCTCAGAGGAGCCCTTTCTCTCCACCCAAGTCTCTTTTTCACTTGTACTTACTACTTGATATACTCTTATTTCTTGCCTCTCTTCGTCAGAATAAAAGTTCTCTGAGAGAATGACCTATAACATCTATTCACCATCATAGCCCCAGTACCTAGAACAAAAGTTGGCATATAGTAGATGCTCAGTATACATTTGTTGAAGGAATAAATGCCATGAAGACATTGTGTATAGTGCCATTTCTTTGAAAGATGCTGGAAATCCTTTCTCATCCTTTCCTTGGGAAAGGGCGGGGGAGTAGAGAGACTATAGCTTCACCCATTTTGGTACCTTGCAGGACACCCAGGGCTCTTTGGAAGGCAAGGTCTTCTCAGATAAGGGTTTATCATCTCCTTTGCACATGCCTCCTCCCCAGAGAAACCACAGGAGGCAGGATGTGGCCGGCCTCCTTTTCTGACACTTGTGTGAACGTTATTTCAACTTCCAGAGAACTTTAACAACAGGCAGAATGCACCACGATAGCCCTCCCTGTGCCATCCCATAATGCAATTCCCTTTTCTCCCTAAATGTGCCTAGCAAGTTTCTGGCACATAGAATACTCTTGAAAGATAGAAAAAGAAATTTCAGCTGAAACTAGGTATATGCTATGATCTTGAAGTCTTGATAGTTTTATGTAAATTATAAGCCCTTTATAATTGACTGAGCATAAGTTTTCGGAGCTGGACACACTTGGATTCAAATTCTGCGTCTGCCTTTTCTGGCTGTGTGACCCAGAGCAAGTTACTTAACGGGGCTGAGTTTCAGTGTTCTCACATGTTAGTTAAATGGAGATAATACAACTTGATAGGGTTATGAGAATTAAGTGCAATAACATGCACTCACTTGGCAATGTTAGTTTCCCCTCTTGCCATTAATCTCACCCTGCATTTCTAAAGTTCGCTAAGAAATGAGTTCCCAGAGAGACTCCTTATTAACCTTTCTTTCTTGGGGGCCACAATCCCTTGCTCTGAGGTGCCTGAGAAGCACAGGGATAGAGGTGGTGGTGAGGCGAAGCCTCAGACAAGGAATGCGCTCGCTCGCTTGGAAGGGGAATGGATTTGCATCAGCAGACAGCTCAGGTGCTAAACCCCCTCCAACATACCCGCCCTTGCGGCATGAGTCCCAGCCCCATCACCTCTGGGGGTCCACCTGCCCTCACTGTGGGGCCTGGGTGCCAAGGACATCTCTGAGAGAGACTGGTGACTGGACAAGGCCAGGGTTTGAGAGGGTGGCTAGGCCCACGTCACCTGCCTGGGGACTGGAGAAGGGAGGCTGCCTCTTCAGGTGCAACTCAAGTCCTACCTGCCCAGCGTTCAGGAGATCTCTGGAAGAGAGTGCACAAAAGCCCTAGACCCGGAGTCAGAAGACCAGAGGCTGGTCCTGGTTCTGCCTGAGCAGCTGAAGGAATCCGGCAAGTTACTCACTAGCCTAGGGCTGTTTCTTATCCTATCCTTTTTGAGGCTCCCGTATATCCGCAGCCTCTGGGCTCGCAAACTGTCAAACCCCACTAAGGGCAGTTCGAAAGCCCGAAGGCTAGGGCGGAAGACCCCCCAGGTCTGCCCCTCTGGCTGGATAAAGGGCTGCGAACAGAAGCCCCCAAGGTCTCTCGGGCGCCGCTGCCGCCGCGATGGAGCCCAGGGCCTCCTCTCTGCCGGGTTGCGCCCCAACTCCCCGCTCGCCCCTCGCTTTGCGCTCACCGGGCCGAGCTCCGGGGTGTGCGCTGCCGGCCCGGGCGACAGTGCTTCAGCCTCAGAGGCTGAGGTCCCTCCGGGGGAAGCCGACATCGCGCCCAGCTGCTCCGCCTGCGGCCGTGGGCCTCCGGCGTTATCATCGGAGGGGAGGGCGGCACCGGGGCCCCTGGCCGAGTGGGCGCGGCGTGGCGAGGGTGGCGCTTGCCGGCCGTTGGCAACGTGCGGGGAAACCTAGAAGCTGCAAAGTGAGCTATTTCGTTTCCCCAAGGGAACAAAATGACTGAAGCCCAAACTCCCCGGGGGAAAGGCCGGTTAAGGTTAAGTCCTTGGGGCCCGTTTTCCTTGCAGCTTCTCCGGAGTGCGAGAACCAGAGGCGGTTCCCGCGCAACTTCCTCCTGCAGATTAAGATTATAGCTGAAGAGGTTTACAAGATGCTAAATTCGATATCGGATCCCTGAAATACACATTTTCCAGCCTCATACATAGATGATGGGTATGGCTGTTGTGGTGCGATCAAATCTAAGACCCACGGAACCAACCGAGATGAATCGGTGAGCCTTTATTAGCCGCTGGCGACTGACTCTCTATCTACCACGCTGGGTTAGAGGCGATCAGCCCCGAGCCTCCAGAGGGGATAGCTTAAAAGGCCCCCAAACCCCCTCCAACAAGCAAGCAGGTTTACAGAAGCAGAGGTTGGCCGTTTGCATATCTTTACACAGGAGAACTACACCCTTAACATTAGCATAAGTTGTCCATTAGCATATCTTTGCACAGAATATCTCCTGGAACTACACCCTGTTTAACATTAAACAATGGAAGCAGAAGTTGGCCATTTGAAAATTGTCCACCCTTAACATTCCCACTGGTTTTCTAGGGGAATTCAAATCATTGATTCATCATCCTGGAGCGGTGGGTAGTGAGTTCTGGGAACCATGAGTTTCACTGCCTGCACCCTTTTTTACATACGTCGTTAACCAATGATTTATACAAGGTCAAATAATAACCCTAGAGATGCTAATATTAGGGGTCCTGCAATAGAGGAAAGCAGAGTAGTCAACCACGGACCAGTTAAACACGTTCTCAAACCAAGATCCTGCCCTCCGGCGTTGTTCTTCTCTGTCACTGAGCTGTTGTCTGACAAAGCTAGACTATCTCTAATAATGTCTGAATGGTTAGCATAAAAAAACAGCAGGTTTCACCTAAAGCTATACAATTAAAGCAAGATCTATGTTTTATGAACACATTAGTCTTACATGTATGAATTAATACACAAGCTACTTTTACAGATTTTGAAACCAAGCTGTACAAAAGGTAAATTCTGAAACTATGGTTGATGCAGTAAATGAATAAAGCAAAACAAACAAAAACTTTACTAAATATTTACATTTAAAAAGACATTTAAAACCGAGAGGGGTCCTTCTCAGTGAGGCTCAGGCGAGGCAGGTTGTGGCTGGGTGAGAGGCTGAGGTGGGACTCTAGTTGCGGGGACTAACGGGTGAGTTTTTCTCTGCACTAGGTGGAGAGCCTGTAAGGACTTAAGAAGGGAGAAGTTACTGGATTTCTGTGAGCTTATTTTCCCTGGTTTGGGGAGAAGTGGAGGAGGTTTCCAAACATGATTTCATAAGGTGTGACCCCTTTACGGTAGGGGGTGCATTGTGCCCTCTAACAGAGGGGAGGGAAGGAGGCGTACCCAGTTTTCGCCAGTTTCTAATTTGAACTTAGTCAAAGTTTTCTTTAAGGTCCTATTCATCTTTTTTACCTGTCCTGAGCTCTGAGGCCTGTAAATGCAATGTAACTTTCTAATTAATTTCTAGAACTCTGGCTAAAGTAGACTGGTCTGGGCGATGAACGCCGGGTCATTGTCGGACCCCAGTGTTATGGGCAGGCCAAATCGAGGCACTATTTCTGAGACTAATTTCTTTGTTACTACCTGAGTCTTCTCTTTGCTTGGTGGGGAAGGCTTCAGTCCATCCTGAAAAAGTGTCAATGAACACAAGCAAGTACTTGAATCTGAAGGTTCCCGGGCTGACCTCAGTGAAATCCAGCTCTCAGTGTTCCCCTGGTGCCTGTCCACGCAGATGTGGCACCGGGCTGATACCTGTTTGGCCATTCATTGCAGCCCCAGAATGTAATAGTCTCTTTTTAACAGTTTAATTAACTTGGTTCCTCTCAAGGGAGTTCTCTGGTGAACCTGGGTTGTAAGGTCAGCTCAAGGCCTCAGGTACTACAATGAGGCCTGTCCGGGAGCCTAACCACTCAGTAGATTCTTGTCTCCCAGCTTGTTGCATAGTTCAACTTCTCCTGAAGTGTACGTAGGGGTGTCCCTTAGCACCCTGGGCTGTAGGGCCGCAGAATGTCAATTGGGGCTTGTGCCCAGATGAGTTTCAATGGTAACCCTGCAACCCCAGTATACCTGAATCCTTCTGAGACGAAGTTACCAGATTCGGCCAAGGGCTGTCTGTCAGGTCTGGTCTGGTGCAGGTGACATTCTCTAGGACCTCAAGGCAGTCATGTAGGTTTGGCGAGGGTCATCGTCAGGCAGTAGGGTAGCTGGGTTGAATGTGGCAGTTTTCAGGAACTGTATGTGAGGTGGGTTGAGAAGCAGGACCTGATACTGGGTGATTTGAGCATGGAAATCACTGGTCTGGTGGACTGCAAAGCTCCTATGTCCACCAAGAAGTTCACAGGCTTGCCCCTGACCTGTAAAATTACCCTGGGCTCCCGGGGGCTCATAATGTAAGAGCCCTGACCTCCTTATTCTGCGTCCTTGAAGAAGATGGGGGGCCTTCTTTTGGGGGGCTTGTTCTTTTTCAGGGCACTCATTCTTCCAATGTCCCTTTTTCTTGCAATATGCGCATTGGTCCTTTCTCTAACCCGACTCTCCTGGGTCTTTGTTTGCCCGGGGTGCCTGTTTCCGCCTCTGCCTTTTCCTGGCGGTCCCTTTGGCTGGGCTTCTTGCATGGTTGCAAGCAGGACCTTGGTCATTCTTAGTCTGTGCTATATCTACCTCATCTCTATTGTTAATACTCGTTGGGCTATCTCGACCAGCTCAGACAGGTTCTTTCCTTCAAACCCTTCCATCCTCTGCAGTTTCTTTCTAATCTGGGGCCACTGACTGACAAAGGCTAAATTCACAGCCCTCCTATTATTAGGGTCCTCCGGGTCAATAGGGGTATATAACCGGTAGACTCTAAGAGTTGTTCCAGGAATGCTGCCGGTGACTCATCCTTAGTTTGGATGACCTCGCTTACCTTAGATAAGTTAGTGGGCATCTGGCGGCAGACCGGAGGCCCTGGAGCAGAAGCTGGCGATACCGTTGGAGAGCCTCCTTACCTTGGTCGGTGTTGGGGTCCCAAGGCGATGGGTGTTCGGGAGAACATGTTGGACGTGGGCCGGATGGTGGAAGGCTGCCCGTTGGGCTCTAATACTGCTTTTGCAGCCTCCCTAGGATCCGCTCCCGCTCCTCTGAGGTAAACAGGACCTGGAGGAGTTGCTGACAGTCATCCCAGGTCGGCTGGTGGGTAAAGAAAATAGTCTCTAGGAGAGAGGTTAATCCCTGGGGTTTCTCTGAGAATGAGGGGTTCTGGTGTTTCCAATTGTACAGATCACTGGTGGAGAAAGGGACATAGACCATGAATGGCCTCTGGTTTCTCCCCCAAGTGGGGGAGCCGATTGCTGGAGTGGGGCCAGGACTGCTGCCTGGTTCGACAAGTCGGGGGCAGGATCAGGGTCTTGTGGGAGCTGGTACACAATCCCAGTGCAGGTGTGGGGAGGACCCCAAGATCACTAGGGGATGTCCGTAAGACAGGGTAAAGAGAGTGAGGTGTCTGGATGGTTTCTCTTTTTGCCCCTTTGGTGTGGAGAGGACAGACTTGGGAGTCACCTTTGACTCTTGGCCACAGCAGCAGTCCTTCAAGTACTTGGGGGCATCAGGAACAATATCGATCCACACATCGATAGAGGGAGCCTGATCACGGTGGCCAGGATTTCTGTAGATGATATTCTGCACCTGAAAGGCTGTTTGCAGGTCGAGTGACCCCTCTGATGGCCACCCCGTTCCAAGTGTGGGCCAATCTAACTGGCAGAACCTCTGAAGGTCAAAGGGAGTGACACTAGTTCCGTAGGTGTGGGCTCATCTCTTGAAATCCTTAAAATAGTTCAGGAGGCACTGAAGGGAGGTAGGAGATTGGAGGAAGAAGCCTGACCCATGTTAGTCAAAACAAGCAAGATCCCCTCAAGAGCCAAATAAGCCAGGGTTAGGATCAACTTCTGACCTAGGATCAGCTTCTGACCAGTCGGACGGGGCCATGGAGGCCAGATCTAAGGAAGGAATTAATATACCACACATCGATATATGGAGTACCAAGGCAATAAGAGGGTAACCGTACATTTTGACCAGTCCAGACAGACAGACACAATACGGACAAGACAAACTATAGGTAACACAAAACACTAGTGCACCCAAAAACCTGAAGTCAAGTCTGACATCTCAGACCTTGAATGAACTAGAGAAGTATTGCTGCGTCCAGCCTTCCACTAGTTTACCAGTCCGGACAGACAGACACAATACAGACAGACAACACAAAACGCTATGGCTCGTGCCCAGTTGTTACAGAATTGTACCTTTTGTCCACCTGCCCTCCTGGGCAAGTCTGCCTGGCGTCCGAGGCTGAGGAATGTCTCTCAGCGGCCATCCCCCGGATGGGGCAGGTCCTTGCCCAAGGTGGCCGGGGTTGTGGGTCTTAGGAGATCTCCCCTTCTGGTGAGATCTCGCTGGGGCCTCTAAATGGGGTGTGATCAAATCTAAGACCCACGGAACCAACTGAGATGAACTGTGAGCCTTTCTTAGCCAGCCGGCGACTGACTCTCTATCACGCAGGGTTAGAGGAGATCAGTCCCGAGCCTCCAGAGGGGGTAGCTTAAAAAGCCTCCAAACCCCCCTCCAACAAGCAAGCAGGTTTACAGAAGCAGAGGTTGGCCATTCGCATATCTTTGCACAGAATATCTCCTAGAACTACACCCTGGTTAACATTAAACAATGGAAGCAGCAGTTGGCCATTTGAAAAATTTCCACCCTTAACATGGCCTCAGTGACTAAAAGCAGAGTGGCATATGCAATTTCCCCAGAGAGGTCCTTAAAAGGAAAGGGTCACCTCCTCATACACGGAAATTAAGTGAAAATGCATCATAGACCTCAGTGTAAAGGCTAAAACTAGAAAACTCTTCCAAGAAAACAGGAGGAAATCGTCGTTAAGTGTGGGTTAAACGTTGTTTTTTAAGACAGGACACCCCGAGCACGAGCTGGACGATGCCTTAATAAAAAGCTTTATGCTGCATATCCAGCCACAAAGAAGTGAAGAGAACCCAGGGAACTGGATATTTGCAAATCACAAAGACTTGCATTGCAATATGTAAAGAGCGCTTAAACTCAATAAAGACAGCTCCAGTTAAAAGTGGGCAAAGGATATCCATAGATATTTCTCCAAAGATAGGCAAATGGACAATATGCATATGAAAAGATGCCCATGTTATTAGGGAAATACAGAACTACAAGATACCACTGCACTTAGATGGCTATAATTAAAAAGACAGTCACAGGTGTTGAGGAGGCTGTAGAGAAATCACGCACTGCTGTTGGGCATGTAAGCCAGTGCAGGCGCTTCAAAAACTTAAAACATGGAATTAGCACACACCTCAATAATTCTCCTCCTCAATATATACCCTAGAGAGATGAAAACATGTTCACACAAAAACTTGAACAAAAATGTTCATAACAACATTATTTGAGAGCCAAAAAGTAGAACTATCCCAAATGCCTATCAACTGATAAATAAAATGCTGTAGGTATTTCCATAAAATGGACTATTATTCGACAATAAAAAGGACATGAATGAACCTTGAAAACAGTAAGCAAAAAGGCCACATAGTGTATGATTCATTCATATGAAAGTTCAGAATAGGTAAATCTGTAGACAGATGGTAGATTTGTGGTTGCCTAGAACTGGGGTGGAGACCGATTGAAATGCAATTATGATCTTGAGACTTCAAGTTAACTCATGCTAAGACTGGCATTAATGATACCCGAGTCCATAATACTAAAGTATACACTATTTAGTATAAAGCAAGTCATTCATTGCATTTTCTACACCTCAATTCTTTTTTTTTGAATTGAGGTATAATTAACACAAACATATTAGTTGCAGTTGTACAACATAATGATTCAGTATTTGTATATATTGTGAAATATTCCTCAATTTTTAATCTACAAAATGGGTACCTTCTGTTTCTTAATTGCAGCCCTATCACAGTGGAGGAATAATTAGATAATGTATATGCTAATATTGAATTCTTTGGAAACTAACCATAAACTTAAGCTGAAGCTTTTTCGGATAATCTACTATTAATTACATCATTTTATGTGCATTTTTATCAGGTCTGGAAACAATTCATTCTCAGTATTTGTACTCTTTTGCATATACTGCCATAATTTTAATTTTACAGTGAGCAAAAAACAAACTAAAAAAACCTTTAATCTTTTTTTGTTTTGTTTTTGTTTTGGCACAGAAATGTAATGAAAATAATAGGCATTTATTCCTAATAGCTACTCTTCTAAAGTCATGGTATGTTCCTAATGCAATTTTTAGTTAAAGACAAATAAGTTAGATTTCAATAAATAGCAGGATAACAATAACCAAAAAAACTCACCTTTTAATTAAAACAATAGACTGGTATACTTAAAATACTTGAAAGGATGCACACCAAAATGTTACCAGTGGTTATCAATAAATGGTGGAATAATAGGTGATTTAAAGATTATTTAAGCATATCTGCATTTTATAATTTTCTACAATGTACATGAATTATCTGTGCAAAAAAAATACATTTAAAACAAACAACAAAAAGTCAAATATTAGCCTACTAAATAAACCACTGCTATTTGAAGATTTAGTGTGATGAACAATATTTTTATTAAATGGTTTGGACTTAGAAAGAGAAAGAACAAAGGAGTAAACCCTACTAAGGCGTCTTCGTGCTAGTTCAGCTCACGACATAAAGGATGGTTCAAAAAATACACACAACCATTGAGTTAGTATTAAAAATATCACATTTTAACATTTCCGAGGATTAAATGAAAGTAACATTGGTTAGAGTACCTGGCAAACAGAAAACACCCAATAAATGTTTGTGGATCCTCAAACTGAAGGATTTTGCCAAATAAAAATGACAAATGCACCTATATGTAACTATTTTATCACAGACAAGTATAAATTATTTCACAGGTCCTTTTAATCAACAGTATTTCATCTTTAAGACATCAGTTCTTTAACCATTAGCAAAAGATTGCTTTCCAAATACGTTAAGGCACTAAAACAGGCGAATACATATTTTCAACACAATGAAACATAATGAAAAGTATCCTGAATGAGACAGGTATATAAGTATGATCACTTTTACAACCTGGATAATGCATAGTAATTTAACCAATAAATTAGAATCTTTAAAATTAGAAATGGACTTTTATATATCAGCCCTAACAAGGATTTTCAAGAAACAGACGATGATGTTGAAACAACTACTTAGGTAAAATTATATTATTCCACACCCAAGATGCTTCCTTATTTCCCAGTTTGCCTTCCCTTACTAAATTCATGTTTTCTAAACATGTTTTGAGTATTCTACACATTTAATGAACGACTTTACAATTTTAAACTTTAAGGTAAAAATCTTTAACAAGTGATTTTCATTTTAAAAAACCTCTGAGAATATCATTCCCTTTAGTAAAAGTTTTTAGTTACAAATGAAGGTTATTGCTGGTAATAGGTCTTGCCCTATAGGAACTTCTCACTGGGGTGTATTATACATGTACACACAAGAACACCTCCAATGTGTCTTCTGCTTAAATGATTATAAAAACTGGAAGATCTACGAAGGAGGCTTTTCTATAGGTATGAGACAAATACTTCCAATGAGAGTCCCTTATAGAAATACATAGAGAATCAAGACAATAATTATGCAAATGAAAATTATAAAATGCTTCATGATAGGCCTGAATGAAACAATTTCTTAGATTCTAGACAATACATTAAGAATCATTTCATTTTATATCTGAAAAAGTTCATTGATTTTACCATCCCTTCATTATTTTAAAGAATGCGATTATTTTTGTTTCACTAGGATTCTACCTTAGCTGTAAACAATACTGACAGTATTTATTTTCTATTATCTATCTGTTCATTTCTGAGAGTAAACGACAAACGGAAAAGGTTTTCTTTTGTCCTCCCTCTTCCTAATAAAAAGACAGGCCCCTATCATGTAGAAGGCTGGGAAAAGAAAGCTAGAAAAGAAAGCATTCTTATAATGGATCTCAAACAAAAGATACATCTTATAAAACAGGTCACCTCGTAAGGTATTTCCCTTTTGTTATTCCTGAGCCTTTAATAAAAACCTTATTTAAGTATTCTAACCTTGTCTCAGCTGTACTTATAAAAGATAAAGCATAGGTTTGTGTCATGATCAGTTCAGAGTTAAAGGGGAACAGTCTAAAAACAAACTGTGGGGACGAAGATAAAACTCAAAGGTCTAGCAGCCTTATTTCAGCGGAGAGCCTTCCACCGTCCATGGTGAAGCATGCAGGTTTTATTTCCTTAGGGTGGAAGGTTGGTGCGGGATTCCCGAAGACTGGTTCTTCTACTAAACGCCTAAGAATCACTTGAGATTAAAAATGCAGAGATCTGGGATTCATCCCAGATATAATGAATCAGAATGTGTGTGGTAGGTGGCAGGAATAGGCATTTTAAAAAGCTTCCCAAGTGATTCTTACACTAAGGTTTGAGAATCATTGTAAACCATTGCTTTATAAGAATGGCTCTTTCAGGGGGTCCACAGGTCAAAACTATTTTCATAATCATACTAAGATGTTATTCATTTTGTTCATTTTCTCATGAATGCACAGCAGCATTTACTAGAGGCTACAAGATGTGTGATATCACAACAGATTGAGTGTAGAAGCTGATATGAGACTCCATCTGGCTTCTTTAAGTCAGAAAGGAAAGACGTTTGCAAAAAATGGAATTCAATGCCACTTTTCTCCCTAAATCTTTTCATGTTTTGGAAAATAGACATTTTTTTCATAAGAGTGTTACTACTAACATATTTATTATTTTAAAATTTATATAACTTTTAAATTTTAATATAATATATATGAGCCACATAAACAAAAGGTCTCGAGACCAAACGGTTTGGGAACTGCTCTTTCCTGCAGTCATCCAGTGTCCCATGAACATTACTGCTGATAGGCATGGCTACTTAGTTCCTTGGCACACTCAATATAGATTTCAATTTAAATATGATGCAATAGATCATTTACAAAAAAAGCTCCCTAAACTTATGTTTGGGCAAGGGCATAGAATCTGACAGTGAAATGCTGAAGTCTAACCAGTTTTAAAGTCTAAGAAACAAAGCATGTTACCGTTGGTGACATCAGAATGTAATAAATAATCCTTTAATATATACACAGGTTGACTCTAGTGTATGGAACAGAAAACTATACTTTACATGATGCATTTTAAAAATATTACTTAGCAATGTGACAACACAATATTAGATTCTAAGTAAGTAGCTGCAAACAAATGGCTTACTCCACATGTTAGCTAAGAACGAATCCCTAATTTTTGAAAGAAAATAAAATAGGTGATGAACTGGGGTTCCTAGGAAGAAATGTTAAAAATTTACAGTTCTTGAAAATGTAGAAATGTGAGTAGACAAGATTAATATTAAAATTATACGAAGTTACAAAATTGTATTCTTAAATAAAAATACATCTTAGATACTGTTGCCAAATTAATATCTGAATATATCTTGCCATTAGAGAATGCAAATTGAGAACACTTTGAGGTCTAGACATAGCTGTGGTGAGCACAGTTCCTTCCAGCCTTTTGATTGTACCTCAGGTATAAATAATTACCTTGAAGCTTTTAACTTGCCATGTATAATTTTTTTAAGGTAGTTCTTTAAAACTTCTGAGACAGTTAACATTTAAATAAATCACTGCTGTTTGAGAATGATGTTTAAATGAATGATGCTGTGAACATACCTGCTAATTTATACCATATCAAAATTTTAAATGAATACAGTTATTGAACATATTTTACGTTGAATAATTGGTATTTGAAAATAAATGTATTTTTCTGAGTAGCCTTTTGGAAAAAGTGGTTTACTCTCCTAGCTTATACTTAGTTAAAAACCTTCTCGTCCAGAGAGAGTCAAATAGTACTTGAACCAAAAGTCCAGAGAATCTGACTTTTCCTTTACCCCATTCTGGTGTGCATGTCCACTTATACCCATTATTTCTCTGTTAAATTTTCCACTTAGTGTTTCCAAAATTAATGTTATGAAAGTTCTCTAAAAGGTTCAGTGGTTTTGTGGAGTCTCTGAATGACTACAGCATTCTGCAAATCCGCTTCCTCCAACGTGAGTGTTTCATCTAGCGGTCTGAGGAAAGGGAGAGCTGTTGCCAGGGAAAAGGGAGGCCTTCTTTGAGATCCTTGGTATTTTTCGATGAAGTCTTTAACATGGCTCACCCTGTAAAACAGCACAAACTATTAATATACTTTTATGAAAACCTGAATTGTCTCATTTGAAGTAGTAACTTGTGAAGCTGTCTGGCTATGTTAATATACAGAATAGGCAAATTATAACGATAGAACTGATCATGTGGGTGATCTTTTAAAGGCTGACCCTTGGTGATAGTAAGGAATCACTGTTAATTATCTTGGGTATGACAAAGGTATTACGGTTACACTTTTAAAAGAATATTCTTCTTTTAGAGACACATACTGCAATATTTACACAGGAAACTCTATCACGTCTGGGACTTGCTTTAAAATAGTTCAGTGGGAACTAAGTGATGAATCATTATCTTCTCTTTGCTTTAGTATATACCTCAAAGTTTCTATAATAGACAGTTTATATATCTACGGATCTAGCTCTGAATGGATCAGAAATGGTCCAACCAGGAATCTTACATAGACAGTTTTCTCTTAAATGCCAGGTCATGCTGTGCTTCAAGTCCAATTAGGAAAATTCTTAACTCGGTGCACGTAGAATCTAAGTTAGTATAGTGAACACACATAACATACTCATTACAATCTTGAAGGTAGTTCACCTAAGCATAGGTGTATATATTTAGAGAAAGGGAGCACATATGCAGTTCCTCAGAATTAAGATGCCACAGATTTTAAGACACATCATTTTATGTATTACTAAAAAAAAAAAAAAAAAAAAAAAAAAAAAAAAAAATCTAGATGACAAGGTATTTTCTTCACACTTAGAATTTTTATTTCGTACTTGTTGAAAGAGCACTTTTAACTTAATTTCATATAAACATCAAATCACCCATGGGCTTCCGTGACATAAGCAGAATTAAAATGGTTAAGCCACTCCTAATGCCTGAACATCAGTCAGACTTGGATCCTTGGAATCACTCTTGATTTGGTCATTAGTGTACATGTTTTGCCACATCATACCCGCTCTCTGTATCATCAGGTATGTTGGTGACGTAGAATTTATTTAGAAAAGTGCTTCACTATATCGCTGGGATGTTTTCGTTCAGCTGACACTCGGTCTGCATGTTTGGAGGCAGATGCTAAGGCAAAGGCAATTGTGACGTGATTGCCATATGGCCAACAGTGAACTATAGGATGCAACCCCCTTTCGGAGATGCTAAAATTAAAAAAAAGGTACAACTCCGAATGTGTAAAATACGACACATCACAAAGACACAATTCTCCCATTCAGTGTGTCTACTAAAATTCACTAATTGCTGCTCTATTAAACCTGTGCAGGTAACCCCATGAGTCTGGGACAAAGTCCCATGTATTTACAAGGGGACCAAAAATTGGATAACTAAAGGCTAAAACTTATGGTAAACAGCATAAATATAAAAAGAAAATAGTAACAAATAGTAAAGATTAAAGGAACTGTGTGCAGTAAAAATTAAAAATGTATACTGTAATATTTACGATCACATTGAGGTAACAAAGAAATGCAAATTCTAAAAGCTGTAAGAGGATAAAAAAATAATAAATACCTGTTAAGCTCAAAGGAGGTAAGAAAGGAGGAATAAGGAATCAAAAGAAACGGGGTAAAGAGAAAACAAAGAGCAAGATGGGAGCCCTAAACCCAACTAGTTCAGGATACTATAGATCACTTTAAAAGTGGACTAAATATTCCAATTGAAAAACAAAGCCTGATTAATCATCACTTAATATATACTATTGGCCAAAGTTTTTAAATGCTTCATTAATTCAGGGAAAAAAAATTGGTGACTATTTGTTATTGAAAATGTCAGAAGTGTTTTTCTAGACAAAGAAGTTGAGATTAAAATATTTTACTTCCTGGGATGGCTCCATAGTGTAGTGGTTAGCATGTCTGCTTTACACGCAGAAGGCCCTGAGTTCACACCCCAGGTGGAGTCACCGACCATACCCCAGGTGTGCCAGGCCCCGGGTGCACGCCGTAAGTGCACGGGAGGAGACACCCCATCTTTAGAGATCCAGTTCTTAAGGGGAAATGGCAACATCCATAGGTCAGGGGTGGAAGTGGGGTGCATTAAAGACGGGAAAAATAAAATGTATATATTTTATTTCCCTAAAAAGAAACAAACTAGGATGGGAATAACGAATCCCCTCTTCCATTTTCTACATGTTTAGTTTGCCTTCCTTTCGTTTAAAGGAATTTAGATCACGGAGCATTTCAGGGCACCATTTAAACATATGCTTCTTCTGTCATTATGATAACCAGTTCTCTAATTCTAGCTGTCTAGGGTGGTTTTGACATTTACAAGTAATGTAAGTGAAGTGCCCTGAAGAGCGCCAAACACACAGAAAGCACTCAGTAGATGGTAGTTAAAAACAAAACACAGAACAGGAACCACAAAAGACTGTTGGCCTAGCCTACATGCAAAAAACATACTCAAATAACTATTTACAAGAAATACCTTTAAATATACTGATACAGATAAATATGTAGATAAGCTGAAATTAAAAAGGAGAAGGAAGACATACTAAGCAAGCACTAATCCTAAGGAAGGTGGTGTGACTAAATTAACATCAGGCAAAGTAATTTTCAACACAAAATTAACAGGGATTAAAAGGGACGTGTGTGTGTGTGTGTGTGTGCGCGCGCGTGCTAAAAAGGTCAATTCATCAGAAAAAGACAACAATTTTATCTTTGTATGAACCTAATAATATAGCTTTAATATATTTAAAGTAAATGTCGACAGAAAGAAAAAAGAAAATCCACACTCATAGCTGGAGATTTTAGCACAATTCTTTAGGTACCTGATATGATAAGGATTTTTTTTTTGAAAACATGAGGTTACCTTTATTTATGACCATTTCTTTACAACCATTCAAACAGGGGTAACTCCCACATCTACCTTCAATGCCTGAATCCCCCTCTAGAAACTTAGATTCATATATCTAACTCTACAGAAGACATCTCCTCAAAGAAACCATTAACTCCTCAAGTCAACATCTCCTCCCCCATCCCCTGAATCACCTCTCCTTTTCCTGCTAACACTGAGCTTTTGTCTGAAACTGTGGCTGCTGTGTTCCTTTAAGTACTTCTGTCTAGGCTTCAGCATCCCAGTGCCTAAAATGAAGCCTATGATTGTGCACCCAGCTAGAAAGATGTATAACAGGGACACAGAATGGGGTCTGGGTCATAGAAGGTTCTGTCACCACAGTCAGGACATTGGTTGGCACTGAACCAGACCATGCTGGGTCGCCCCAACTCCTGTAGCATCTGCCTCAGCTTGGCGTGCAGCTGGGCAAGGAAGCCCAGGTGGAGGGTGCCACAGGTGTCCTCACAGTTCTCCAGGGGGTTACTTTATTTGTTATAAAGTAACAATAATTAAGACTGCGAGTTAGCAAAAGGAAAGACAGACCAATCAAACAGAATGCAGAGTCCAGAATAGCTCATCTGATTTACAAAAAGATACCATAGCAATTGATCAAGAAAGGATAGTCTTTTCCACAAATAGCACAATAAACAGGACTTGGCCATGTAACTTGCTCTGGCCAATGGAATATTAGTACAGTGATACAAGTACATGCCTTCTTAGTGGGACCAGCCCTCTTATGCCTCTGCCTGTGCTATGAGAACAACATGGGCAGGTAGTTCATGATTCAAGACGACTGAGATGCAAGGTGCAGACTTAAACTCACAGACCTGTAGTCTAAACCAGAGCTCCCCTAGATGACCTGTAGACATATGCATGAGCTCAGCTGATATCAGCAAAGCCACACCAGCTGATACATGAGAAATAAATACTTGTTATTCTATGTGATGAGATCTTTGTGACTTACTGAGCAATACGGATCAATACATTCATACAAACAAATAAAAGCCTCCACTATGACCCATAAATAGAAAGGGTAATTATTTTCATATAAGGTATTATAGCACAATAATGAAAATGAACAAGTTACAGCTACTATATCAACATGAAGTCTCAAAAAACATATTGAACAAATAAAATAAAGACTGAAAAGTTGTAGTAGAATGCATAAAATATAATTCCATTCATAGGAAATTAAAAATATAAAACAAAGCTGCCTTTTCCTTTCCTTACTGGACAATTCAGTCCCAAAGTCACATTAGTAGGGCAGAACATGAGAGGCACCCAGGCCAGAAATAAGAGGGAATTGCGGTGGCCTCGTACAGGGAACCGGAGTTCACTCCCACAGGAAAGCTGCCCACCTGTAGGTATGGTGTCAGAGGCTGACCAACACAGGGAGGGCGTCCACGTAGGGGGGGTGAGGCGGGGTGGTGAGAGCATAAGCATGGTTAGTTAGCAGTGTGCCCACAGGGGAGCTGTCCAGGGGAGAGTACCAGAAGGCAAGTGGGGTGAGAAACAGATCCACATTGAGGGGTAGGAGGAGAGGTGGCACAGAGCAGGCTGTCTCGAGCAGCATCAAAAGAGCATTCGCATAGAGGAGTGGCCAACTGTGGTGTATCAGACCCAGAGGGGATGACGACAGTGTCTGAGCCCAAGAGGGCGAAGAAGCCATGGGCATGGGGTGTTGAAGTGGCCTGGGGTGATGTGTGAGAAACCATGTGTCAGGAAGAGAAGGGAATCTACGTGAGAAATCATACAGCCCAAGCAGGGTGAAGACAGCTTCCATGCGGGGGTGGAGGGAGCAGTGGAAAAAGGAGACTGGTTACATATGGGAGAATTCATTGATAAAAAAATATATTAAGAATAATCGGAGCTGGGCTTCTCCATGGGAGGAGTTAGTTTAAAGAATGGGAAGAGGAAAACTAGAATAAACTGTGGTGGTGGTGGATTGAAATTGGAGGTACCTATGTGAACTCATGGTTTTGGAGATGCAAAGATGCAGAAATACAGATATAAACATGTGTGCAGGTGTAGAGGTATATATGCATGTGCGTATACACCTGTAGCTCTGTCCTCTCAGAATCCGGGCATCCAAATAAGCAGAAAGGATACCTCGTACCCAGATCCTGGCTTCTCAACACATTGTCCAGTGAAAAGAACTGGGCTTCTTAGAAAAAGTAAAGAATGAAGTTGAAAAAAAACTTTGTGCTAGAAAACAAAGAAATGATCAAAGAATAACAGAAACGTGTTCAAGGTTTAAAGGAGGTCCCACTGACTATATCTGGGACAATATGGGCATTAAAATAAATCATGTTGTTAGGAGATTATAACCCAGTGGATAAAAAAGGAAACTACAAGTAAATACAGATATAAGTAAACGAATAAACTTGATGTCTTAGAAAGATCATAATAATTATGCAATTTCAAACTTCTTTCCCACAAAATATGTACTAATTACAAAGAGAAAAAGAGTAACTTCATAGTAAAGGAACTTGGCAGATACCATTTAATCAAGTGAACAAATTTAACATAACGGGACAAAATGTAAATGATGCCATCCAACAGGATGCAATGAGATGAACAATGCATCATTTCTGTGACAGTCTTGCCAAAATTAGTGACTAAATATAATCACAAGAAATCATCAAATTAAAAAAAACTGGCCTATAATTAAAAAACTTTCAAGGTTATGAAAATCAAGGAAAGACTAAAGAAATATTATTTCAAACTGAGACATGACAACTAAATGTAGTGTGTGATTCTAAATGGTCTTTGGGTATTAAGGATGATATCAGATTAAATGGCAAACCTTGAATAGGGTCCGAAGGGTTGGTAGAAGGGTATTCATGTTAAATTTCCATCTAAAGATGGCTAAACTGTACTTATGTGGGATAATATCCTTGTTCATAGGAAATGCACAATAAAGGATTTTGAGTGATAGTTCACCACACTGGCAACTTACTCTTCTGTGGTTAGAAAGAAAAGTTCTTTACACTGTTCTTGAAACTTGTCTGTATGCTTACGATTGTTTTAAAATTTAAACTAATTATTTGAAAATGAACAGAACAACTCACTGTTTTTTAGGGATACGTATGTACTCGGTAAAACTCTGACTAAAAGAAGAAAATGATTAATATAAATTTAGAAAAGAGTTTATCCCTTGCACAAAAGGAAAGGTATGTTGGTGTATGTTTTGAGCTAGGTGGTACATATACGTCTATTATATTATTTTAACTATGTCTATATATATATTTTGTATAACTTGCTCCCCCAATTTTAAAATACTTTTAAATAAAGGAAATCTATATACAGTATGTTCCTATTTTTAATTAAACTAAAAAAATTTAAGAAGAGATAAAGGCTGGAAAAATCCATTGAACTGGTAATAGCAATTACCTCTGGGTGATGAAAATTAAACTTTAATTTCTTTCAGTACTTTTCTGTATTTCACATTTTTCTATGATTAACAGATAAAATATGCACGTAATGCTAATAATCAATAATAATCAATTAAAACATATTAAAGATAATTATGTATCCAGTTAAACAGGAAAACTATTCCAAGTCATAAGAATGATAATTCATAAAACAGATTGGAAATACTTCATTCACGTCCAAGAATTTTCAGTCATGATATATTATGTTTAGAGAACATTTATTAAGATCCTTGGTTAATTATTAAAAATGATTCTTGACCGAACTGAAAAGAAGATATGAAATTTAAACTTAGGAAGAAATCAGGCAAATAATGAAATTAAAGACTCACCTATGAGAAATGTTAAATTTCTGTACAATCCTTTTCCCATTGGCTAACCAGATCTGAATGTTAGTGATGGGTTCCAGCTTGTTTAGTGGGACAGCAGACAAATTATTTTTCTTTGCAACTTCATTACTCTTTGCTTTAAAAACAATTTTTGGTGTGGCACTAAAAAAAAAGATCCAGAAACAGAGTCAAATGCATGTTTTTTCCTTAAGCAGAACTTTATCATTAAACAATTATCATAAAATATTTACATTAATATAGGAAGATTTTAGTGAGTTACCACTGTTTCCTCAATGATGATATACAGATATTAATATTAGTTATGTCTATCATATTTCTAATGAAATTATGCATATTCAAGTCATCTGTAAGCTAGCAGAATGTTGTATAAATATATTGTTAGTAGTATTATTTGAATAGTAATACAGACTTTTTTACCAACTCCCAGATTAAAGTTTCTAAAAGAAATTCTAAATTCTCTATAGAGATTAGTCCTTGGGTTATAAAGAAAAAGAAAGGAAACAAAGCATTTTCCGATCATTTTTAAAGTCACACTGGATATTTTTATATGTGTGGATGGATCTGTATATATTTAACCAGTCTTGATAATCAATTTTGGGAATTTATAAAAATAAAAGTGATTCCGTATCTAACCTCCTTGCATATTCTGTCATAAGGTACAGTTAGATATAATGAAGATTGCAAAATTTGAAAATAATTAAAGACTTTGCTACCGTTACTAACTTTATCAGGCATTTTTTCATTTTTATTACCTCAAAGTTCAAATATTGACCACCGAACACAATGATGAAAGCTAGCATGTGTACACTGCACCATTATTCACAGGGCTCAAGTGGTGGTGTAAGGAAAAAAAATGATTTGTCCATCCAATTTTGCTTAATGTACTCAATAAGCCAGGCCCTTTTGATTTGATATGATAAAAAAAAGCCCCCATGAATTTTTAGTGTAATGCCAGCAAATGTTAATTTACACTAAAGTGAATAATGATTTAGGAGACCTCTTAAAAGTTAATATGAAAAAACTTCACTTCCAGTGTGAGAAATGATAAGCTCTATGTTTGTCATCTACATGGTAATATAGTGATGGTGGACTATTAGTCAAGCCTCTGCTTATGGAAAGCACGGAGCATGAGCCTACTCACCTTCCCAGTCTATGACCCTGTCCTGAGAAGGGCTGGAACACAGGCTTCGTTGACACACAGACTTCATTTTTCTTATCTTCAACTTTAACATCCACCTCCTCTTTATCAAAAGTTCCCTCCAATTCTAAAGGTAATTCCCTTCGAAGGTAAAGAAACAAAGTGATAACGTTCCTGAAATATTTTTTTCTTTCTTTGAAAAACATATTCTACATGCAAAAAGAACTGAAAAATATCTAGAAATAAGGAGTATAACATTTTCACAATAAAAAAGTGAACGCATTTAAAATAATATAAAGAGTATGAATGTCAAAAACCAAGAACAATATAGAATCATTTTTAAAATGATAAATGAATAACAGCTTGGGTTATTCAGCAGTACCGATAATAGTACTAGAGTCATTGGATATTTGATGATGATACACTGCTAAATTTAAACAATTTGATCATTTTTATAGATATCTGAATAGGACTAACACTGTACTAGAAAAATCAAGCTCTCATTTCAATTTTTAAATGAAAATATAAATTTACTCTGGACATGACAAGTCAAATGTGAAACATGTTAGAATTTTTAAAAAGGTTTTCACATTTTATCCTCCGATAGAGAGGATAAAGTGACATAGGACTTGGATTCAGCCTGGGGCTTTGTCTAGTACACCACAAATGCCTCTCTTTTCTTTTACTCACAAACATAGTCTAATCCCAAGAACAGGACCTGGTGCACAGAACTTGGCAGATGTGACTGACTCTTATGATCTAGAGGTGGGGTCTTTTCTAATGAGCACTTGAAAATTTACAATGTTACAGAATATACTTGATATATAAGCAATGAACTTACATGGGGAAATTTTTAACAAATTACTAATTTTAACAAACTTTCAGAAAAATAATTGATTTTTTTCTGATAATGGAAATTATGCAAATTTGTTAGTATATACTTGTGATTTGTATGCTTTTCTGTATATTATACATCAAACTTTTAAATTTAAGCATACACGCTTATTTTAAAAAAATAAGGCATAAAAATATAAACACATATCAACTTAGAAAGGGATAGTCCTTATAATACCACTTTTTAATAAAAAACTTTGATGTTGTATCTCCTAGATTTTCTCTCTCTATATAGTAAAACTCCATTTAATTCTTTATTTTTTTTACCCCAGATGGTATTAATCTATACACACTACTCTCTATTCTGCAAATGCTTATTTTAAAGCAATATACCACAGAAATATTTTCATGTTAGTATACGGATCTATGTCATTCATTTTTACCAAACGCCCACTATTATTTTGTTATAATGTAGATCAAATGGTACAAACATATCCTTTCCATCTTTTCTTACTGCTTTGTAAGAATTGTGTATATATTCCATTTATACGACATATATGTAACAAGTATTCCCAGTTTGGCATTTGTCTTTTGACTGTATATAGTGTCTCTTGGTATATATATAGTTTTTAATATTTACATTATAAAATTTATCCATCTTATATTGCTTTTGGGATTCGTGCCAACTACAGCTATATGCGACAAAATGAATGACAATCCCAAAGAAGTGAGCTGAGTAGACACAAAAATAAACACATTCCATTTACATAATGTTCAAAAAACAGATAAAATGAAATTACAGTGTTTAGGGATCCATGCTACATAGATAAAATTATAAAAAAAAAAAAAGCAAAAAATAAATTACTATTAAAGTAAGGACAGCATTACTTTTGTGAAATTCCTACCAATGTGTTTCATTTTAATGTTATCATGAAGAAAATCAGATAAATCTGAATTGAGGGGCATTCTATATAGTTCAGGTCCATAACCTCAATGTTAAGGTCATAAAAAGAAATCACAGTCTACTGCCATGCTACCCTGAACAAGCCAGATCCTGTCTGATCTCAGACGCTAAGCAGGGTTGGGCCTGATTAGTACTTGGACGGGAGACCACCTAGGAAGACCAGGTGCTGTAGGACTAAAAAAATATTAAAAAATAAGGGATCATAAGCGGACAAGGTCTTGCAATCTGTGAGGTCAACCAAGGGTTGCTTTGCCTAAAAAAATAAATCAAATAAAACTGAGAACTGCTCCATTGTGAAGGAGACTAAAGAGATATGACATGTAAATGAACTGTGTGATTCTGAACTGGATGCTTTGCTATAAAGGATAATATTAAGACAAAGAGTGAAACTTAAATAGAGTCTGAGGATCAAATGGTAGTAATATGTCAATAGATGGTGGTTATGTAGGAACATGTTCTTGCTTATAGAGGCATCCCTTTAGTGACTTACTACAAAATGGTTTCAGGAAAAAAGTTCTTTGTACTACATTTGCAACTTCTGTAGAAGTTTGAAAAGGGTTCAAAATGAATTATATTATATATTATAGAGCAATTTGAAATCTGTGTATACATATATATAGATATATATGTGTGTGTATATACACTGAAAATTGGTTACTATTAACCGTTCTGAAATACAGCCTGCCAAAAAAAGTGCTTTGCTCTATAAACTGATGTCATGCCTAAAAACGTGCACTGAAGAAATAGTGCCATGGGATAGAAATTTAATATCGTATCTCTTTTTTGGAAAGCAGAAGCATGAATATGAGCATCAATAGCTGAAAGAATGTACATGCCTTTTATTCAATAATTTTCTTTCCAGCAATTTATCCTGAAAGAGTAATCAGAGATACTGGTCAAAATTTAAACACAATTATAAGAAAATATAGGAGTAAATTTTCAAAACTTTAGATTAGGTTTTGGTTTCTTAGATATGGTATCAGAAGCAAAAGTAACGAAAGAAAAAAAAACAGATAAATCAGACCCCATCAAAATTTAAAACTTTTGTGCTTCTAAGGACATCACCAAGAAAATGAAAAGACAACACAAAGAATGGGAGAAAATATTTGAAAATCATATATCTGATACAGGTCTTGAATCGAGAATATATAAAAAACTCTCCCAACTCAACAAAAAAGCAAATAATCCAATTTTAAAAGTAGGCAAAGGAATAAAAAACAGACAATGGATTTAAACAGATATTTCTTGAAAGAAGATATACACATGGCCAATAAGTACAAGAAAAGATGCTCAACACCACTGGTCATTAAGAAAAGCAAATCAAAAACACAATGAGATACCACTTCATGTCCACCAGGATAGCTATAATTAAAAAAAAATGATACTAACAAGTTTTGGTGAGAATATGAAAAAACTGGAACTCTCATACACTGTTGGTGGGAACGTAAAATGGTGCAGTCACTTTGGAATACAGTTTGGCAGTTCTTCATAAAGTTAAACTAGAATTAACAACAATTTCACTCCTAGACCTGAGAGAATTGAAAACATATGTCTACACAACAACTTATACATGAAATGTTCAATAGCAGCATTATTCACAATAGCTAAAAACATGGAAATGACTCAAGTGTCTATTTACTAATAAATGGATAAACTAAATGCGATATACCCACACAATGCAACACTACTTGGCAATAAATAGGCAAATCCATACAGACAGAAAGTAGATTAGTGTTTGTGTAGGACTGCGGAGGGGAAAATAATGAATGACAATTAGTATGGAGTTTCTTTTTGGAGTGATAAAAATGTTCTGGAATTAATAGTGCTGATGATTGTACACTGTGAATATACTAAAAAAATGGAATTGCATACTTTAAAGGGATAAATTTTATGGTAGGCTAATTATATCTCAATAAAGCTGTTATTAAAAATATACAGTCACGGATAATTTTTACAGTGGCAAAATTAAGAAATAACTTGCCGACAACTTAGTGTATAAATAAAAATTATGTGTCAGCATTGTGAAAAAACATTATGCATATATATCATATACATTAAGAGAAATTCAAAATCATTTTTCAAAAAAAAATATATGCATATCATTATGAGTCCATGCACAGAAAATGCCAGAATAAAATTCAACAAAAATGTTAATAGCAGTTACTTCTGGGTGATGAAATTATAGGTAATTTTCATGTTCTTAATAATTAAAAAATTTTCTAGATGAAACATATATAACACTTAGAATCATAAATCCATAATAAACATTACAGGCAATAGAAATCACAATTCGAAGACTATAAAGATATTTAAACATTAAAACATAAATATTAAATAACAATTAGGATGTGGAATTAATACTTGGCAAAGCAAATTACTAAAGTCTGATTTTCATTGATCACAATTCAAATTCCTACACTTTTTTCAAAATTGTAACTGTGGCTCTCTTGAGAAAACCCATCCTATGAAACTCTGAATTTACAAAAGAAAAAGTATCTGTGAATGTGTAGGGATGCGTAAACAACATTAAAAAGGAGTCTTCCAAAGGCAACATTCCTAAAATAACCTTCTATTTACAAAGATCGCATACCCTTTTTTGATGGAGTTCAGAAACTGCTGACTTGCGCCATCAGAATAACTTCTGAAATCATCATTGACTGTGAATCCATTTTTCCATAATTTTATACTTATGTCTACCTGCAAAGTGGTAACAAATAAAATGGATTGTGTTAATAAACAGTACGACACTTCTGTATGTGGTAGAAATGCTTTATGTGTACCTCATTTTGTCGAACAGAATATTAGTAAGTTGTGTGTTGAAGGGTTGGGATTTAATAAAAGTTGTAAGTTTTTACTGTGTCATGAGAACATCTTAAGTTGAACCTAGCGTTTATTTTCTCTGTGCAAGTAAAGAATACAGTAATGACCGGCACAGTTGGGTGCCATTGCCTTGATTCCTCCTCAGGTGCCAGCAGCTCTACGACCCACCACTGCTTCTGCAGTATGGGTGCAAAGTCAAACATGGTGACAAAGTAAATGATATCTTGCTATCATGTGAAACAGTTTTGACCTCACAGACCCTCTAAAAGGTCCACATTTGGAGAAAGACTGGAAGAGACAAAAGTTATGGACATTCACCTGTTTCTTCTGGTCAGTGGGAGACAAGCATCTGGCACCAACCTTCTGAGCTTCCTCAAAAAGGCTGTCGACAAAATATTCACATGTTGTTTGCTGATTATCACTAAGCGGTTGGTTGTCAGATCCTGTTTCACAAACCCTACACAACAACAACAACAACAAAGAAAAATAAGCACTACTAACTACTAATTCTCTAAAAATGGACATAAATTGTTCTAGTTTAGGAATCCTGAACTGAGACGCTACCTCCATGTCTCCAGTTCAGACCCTCTTCTAAGTTAAGATCCTAAAGATGTGACCTTGGGGAGTCCATTAAGCCTTTTGGTCCAGAGCAGCCTTTCTTCTCAAGTTCAGTCTATTGACATTTGGGGAGGGGATAATTCTGCATTATGCGGGCTGCCCCATGAGTTGTAGGATGGTTAGCAGCGTCGTGGCCTTTACCCATTAGACGTTAGTAGCATGCCTACTCCTCCATCCCCCAAAGTGTTATAACCACCAAAAACATCTCTAGTCATTTTGTCCTCTGGGTGGGGTAAAATCTCACCAGGTTGAAAACACTGACCCAGAGAAAAAGATGTTTTTTTTTTTCTTTGAAAAGGGCTCAAAATGGCTTTAAAAGGGGTTATGATGTACTTTTTGGTAATAGAAAGCACTCTGAAAACTAAAGGTGATACTCCATCGGGAACACTCCTAATCATGGTTTTGCTACTTTGCACACTCAGAATGAGATTTCCCACTGAGCACTTTCTATGTAGTGATTTAATACTCTACCGTCTCCCCCGCCCCATTTTTAAGATTGAGGTATAATTGACATACAACATTAAAATAGTTTCAGGTATACAACGTAATAATCTCTTATTTGTATATATTGTGAAATGGCCACCACAATAAATCTATTTATCATCTATCACCATACGTTACAAATTGTTTTTATTATGAAAACTGCCAACTTTCAAACATGCAGTACAGTCTTAGCAATTACAGTCACCAATGCTATATATTGCATCCCCATGATTTATTTATTTTATACCTAGAAGCTTGTACCTTTTGACTCCCTTCACCCATTTGGCTTACTACCATCCACTGGTTTTTCTTCTGTATTTATATCAAATAGGAAATATTACCTAAGATTCGTTTGATAGAAAAGATGGTTTCTCGTTGATCTTTTTTTGAAGTCATATAGAAAATTCATAAATGTACTGAGATATAACTTTTCAGCTTCTACAAATAATAATCGACACTTTATAGCTCTTATACTCTGCCAGGAACTATAAAGGAGATACTCTCATCTACATTTTATAGACAAGAAAAATGAATCAGAGTGGTTAAGTTACATGTCGATACATAACTAATAAGAGGCAGAGACAGAATTTAAGCTTGTTAATCTGTCTTCCAATCTATGCCCCTAACCATGATAAGCTATAAGCCTATCTTAATAGCTAACCTTTATTGAGCATTTATTAATACACTCTTACATGTGTTAACTCATTCAATCCTCACAATGACCCAAAAGGCACATATTGGCTTTTATCACCATTTATTAGATATAGAAAAGGCTTAAGCAATTTGCTCAAGATTGTGAGCTGTCGAGAGGTAGAGCTGGAAACTGAATCTAGGCTATCAAAGTCTGCACTCCTAGTCACTGTGCTGGACCATCTCTCAAAATAGCCATTATTACATGGTTATTAAATTGCTGACACTTGGGGCGATGTTGTAACTGAGGTGCGTTCTTTTGACTCTTCTAGATAATTCTCTATCTACTCTTAACACACTCCATATTACCATAAAGTATTAATGATGCCTGTTCCAAGGTGATGACCCGATACTTCTTACACAAAAAGAATCACACTCTAAGATGATTTCTCACAATACTAGTGATTTTCCCCTTTAACAGTACAGCTGTGTAGCAGTAGAGGAAACTGACTGAAGTTCAGGCTTTGGTGTTTGTTTAGGTACCTTTCGCTAAGTCACATTGACTTAGGGCAAGAGACTTAGCCCCTATGTGATTTGGCTCCCTCATCTGTAAAGTGCAGAAAGAACCACCTATCTCACATGGTTGTTATGAAGATTAAATGCAGATACAGATGCAGGCCTATACCTGGTATACAGTGTGGACCAGTACACACATGGGCATACAGTAAGTGATCAAATATTATATCTTACCATTAAAACCACTTATGTGTTCCAGTTTTTAATTGTTTCTTCTGTTCAGAAAGCAATTTACACTTAATTACTAGTTACTAAGTACAAAGCCAATAATGCTGAGCATCCAGAATAGCTGGTTTTATTCCTTTATCCTATCTATTTGGTAGGTAAATTCTACTAAGCTCCCTTGTGTTAATTCAAGTCATTCAAACATTTATTTAGTACCTACTATATGCTAGGTAGTAGGGAGATACGAGATGAGTAAGAAATAGTCCAGGTTTTTAAGAAGTTCAGAATACATTGTGTGGAGAGCACAATAGCTCTATGACCACAAATTTGATAATTCAGATGAAATGGACCAATTCCTTAAAAGGCACAATTTACTAAAACTCATGTAAGGAGGAATAGATAATATGGATAGGTCTACATGTATTAAAGAAATTGAATCAATATAATGCAATACATATATTACTGTTAAATTGTATACCTGAAACTTACTGGATTTTGTTAACCAATGTCACCATTATAAAACTTAAAAGAAAAGCAACTGAATCAACAGATTGTAAGTATGAAAAAAATACTGGTCTGTCTCGTCAAATGAACTATGAATGAAAGAAATTTATCTGTACTATTTCAAACAAAGAACATAATACAAAATAAATTACTTCACCTCAGATAAGTGAGAATAAAGTATTCTATTGATAAGAACCACAGACTTTGCATCTACCATTTACTGAGTGTTTGCTACGTGCTACTACTATGCTACATGCTTTATATTGGCTATCTAATTTTCCCCCAAATCTTTCAGGTACTGAGGTATGCCCCCAGTTTATAGATGGGATACTGAAGCTCAAAGAATCTAAGTTGCTCAAAGGCCAGAGAGGTAGCGTAAGACAGAGATGGGATTCAAACCTAGGTTTACGGGATGCCAAGCCATTATGTTTCCACTCTGACTCTAACGCAAGAGGCTAACGAAGTGGTTACTTGAACTCTCACTTACATGAAGTTAATAGTCATTGAATTTCTTGCTTATACGACAGAAGTAATATGTGAACAGAGAAAATTTTAACAATTTTAAAATTAATAACAAAGATTTAGTAACTTTACTAAAATTCATTCAAAGCAGCTATGACAAAAAAATTACTTTTACATGTATTACTATTAGGTATTTAACTGAGATAATCATAATTAAAACGTACTATATCAGTTAGTGAAATGCAATAAAAATAGAGGATACTAACAAGGCATCAATAACAAGGAAAATTCATAGTTGGAATTAACTTACCATTCTTCTTTTATACTTTCAAGATTATCGACTTCTTTCATTCTCTTTTGCCTTACTGTAAAAGAAAAAAGAAACAAAAGCTAAAGTTCTTAATTTAGTATTTTAAATAAATTCATTCCTATGTATGTATTAATATTCTTTAAAATAAGTTATTACGTAGCCCTAAAGTAACACTAAAAGTGTCTTAAGAACAAGAGACCAAACTCAAAGCTGTCACTAGGAGATACAATAAAATTACTCTGTTTTAAAGTTACCTGAAATAATTCCTGTATGGTTTTGCCACCTACTTGATAGTCAATTCAGTTAATTTGTTTAAGTGTGTAAAATATTAATATGGTTCCGAAGTTGACTTAAAAAATAAGACATATTCAGAGAAATCCAGCTTCCATCCTTGCTCCTTCTACCCTGCCCTCCTCCATCTCCCAACTTTTAAGTAACCTTATTTTTTTCATTTTTTCTAATATAAACGAATATATATATATTCACATCCACTTCTTTCTTAGATAAAGAGTACAATATACATATTTTTGTCCGTCTTGCTTTCTCCACTTAACAATATATCGTACTGATCACTCCCCAGCCATAAAAATTATTTTTTACTGCTGCCTGCCACTGTGTGGATTTACAGCAGTTTATTCAACAAGCCTCTTATTGATGGACATTTTGGGGGGGGGGGACAGGCTTTTGCTATTACCATGAATGTTGTAAATGGCACTCTCTGTATTTTTGATAAAGCATCAATAGGATAGAATTTTAGATGTGAGATTTCTGGACATATATGACAACAAAAAGACAAAACTGGACAGCCATCAAAGTGGTAAAAACAGATTCTGTTCAGGAACTATTGCAATTAATGTGGAACTGGGCTTAATTCTGAATATAACATGAGCAAAGAGCAGGGTGGGGGTCAGTGGATGAAAAATTACTAAAGTGATGAACATGAGAAGTCAATTCATCATGTTAAGATAAAGATAAATTTGTGAAAACAACACAACAACTGAAAGACCTTCTTCATAAGACATTCGGTTGACTCAAGACTTGAAGGCGATGTGGGCACAGCGATTTTAGTCATGCCTGGATGTGACAGGAAATAGTTATAAACTGCCTGCCTAGTGCACAACTGAAGTTATCACTTGTCAAAATTCAAGTCAGGAAAAATTAAGCCTGTTTTATCTACTCTGGAATATCTGGTTTTTAACTAGGGAAAATACACCCAAACTGATTATGGAGAGAAAGAAAAAAGAAATTAATGACTTTTGAATGTTTTAAAATTAGATAAGCTTTAAAAAAATTACTAGGGTTCAGTGCTTTAATAAACCTATATGTTAGTTTTAATTCATGACTAGGCTTTTTAAAAGTCACCCCTAGACTTTTTAAAAGTCATTCCAAACCCAGATTACAACTTCTTTTTATATGTGCTTAAAACCATATAGTTAAGAAAATATTATTAGGTCATGACAAATCTGCTTATGATCTCAAGATCCCAGAGACTACAGATTTCAAATGAAAGGAAAACACTTTACCCAAAAGAATACATGATCAAGCTAGATTTCCACAAAGCATTAAAAATATATCAATTCTCAGACTATATCAAATAAGAACATGTTTCTTAAATTCTCTCTGGAGAGTAGGTATACAAAAAGCAAACACAGTACCACTGTTTAAAAACGTTAAGATTTAAGCATATTGAAATAGAGGGCAGACCTGCTCAGTACCAGCCACTGAAGAGCCACCGACAAGCCACCAGACCCATCCCAGAGCGATGAGAACCAGAAAGTGGCACTACAAGGAGTCTACAGGTCCCCTTTAAAAGTCTCCAAAGGATGCAGAAGTGACTTTGAATCTGGGTAACTGAGGATTCAGTGACAGCCTTTGACGGATAAAATCAGTCTGCATGATCCTGGGTCCTGACCTCCAGTCCAGTCTCCTTGCGGCTGATGGAGCTGGGCCCGCGACCAGAGCCAATTTGCCTGGACCACTAACTCTCTTAGCCTCTGTTTCGCTAGGAATTAAAGTAGACTAGTGGCGTCTGCTCTGGAAAAGATCCTATCATTGAAAATTGTTTTAAATACCTCTATTGTTTTCATTATGAATTGAATATAAACTGATAGTGAAAATCGTGAGCGATTCTGAAAGACAAGGGGAAACTGAAAGGAAGAAAAATGAAAGAAATGCAAAGGGGCAGAGGTGTCAGTATCACACACAAAGTGGGGGACAGACAGCAGCTTCGGCAGCGTTCCCAGTAACCTCAGACTCTACCTTTAAGCTAGACAGTACAGTAGGAACCCCGAAAGCCACACTATCCAAGAGGATGGCATCCAACAATCTAGGCAAATTCGATGTCACTTTTGTCTCAAGTGGGTATTTTCTATTTCTAAAGTCTTCTTAATCCTTCCTGTACAGCTTCTCGAAATTATTCTTCAGACTTAAAAATGAAGACAGACCATGACTTCATTCAAAGAATCTTTGTCAATGTTTATTGAATGTATGACACTGGTTTAGGCATTAGATTTACACGGTAACAAATCAGGTAAGTGGGAAGATTTTTTTATAACATCAAAATTTTATAGCAATCTTAAATGAATTACATCATCAAACAATCGTATGCTTTAAAAATGTAGCCATTAAAAGTGATTGTAAAATATAAGATACAATACTGTCAATGTTCTTTTTCCCCCCTTTAATGTTCTTTTGAGTTTGAAAGTGCTTATACACTTATTAGGTAAATATAATATACTATCTCTTGACCAACGATGAACCTGAAGACCAAAGGGAAAAATAATAGTGTATATTTTACTGCATGGGAAAAAATGAGCTGAAGCTATTAAAAAGATGTGAGAAGTTAAAGGGGATTAGTATAAGAGAGCTAAGACCCTTATCCATCCTAATAGCAATACAAAAAGCAATGTGCAAAATTAATAGCTCAAAATATACATAGTGCTTAAAAATATGGCTGTAACAACAGAAAAGCAGCTCTGAGTTGAAAGTAGGGTAAGGGATTTGGGAGGATTTTTTAGTTTTAAGTCTTCTAACACTATTTGCCTTTTAAATTATGTGGAAAGGGTATTTTGATTTAAAAAATTTAAAAATCAGAAAACAAATTAAAAATATATTCAGAAAACCAGAATTTCATGTTCACTAATTTTTCTCCTAAGACTTTGTCCTTTGAATCTCATATTTCTAAAACTAATGGCTTCCCTTTAAAAATTGCTTGCCTTTAAAACATACATAAAAGATTAGAGAAAAATATAAACTCATTCCATCCATTCAGATTTCAGAAAAGATTACATTTTGAATTATTTACTTCTTTGTTTATTTAGGAAATAAAGCAGTATAGATACAATTGAACACTTTAATATTTTAACCTGTTTCCCATTAAGAAAAAAATAGCGCAGCCCACTGCCAGTGTTAATTTAATTTTACATAAACATACTTTTTGAGGCTTAAGCAAATCTGATTGGTTTTCAATGTGAAAATAAAATATAAAAACTGTTGTTTGAGATATTTCTAAACAGAACTTGTCTCTAATCCTACTGTAACAGAAATATATACATAAACCGGATTCATCAAATGAATCTTCATCTAACAACTGCTAGAAAATGATGTTAACATCATGTGTAGGAATTCTACGTTTTCTAGATCTGACATTTTCAGCAACTGAGAAATAGTATATCTTGTAAATGGAAGTACCACTACTAAAAACAGAATGCTATAAATAGAATGCCCTCATTTGTTTCCAAAGACTATTGCTATACTAGAGCTATGTGAAAATAATAATAAAAGCAAACTATTTTGTGGCAAACTTTGGTGGTAAGGTTAAGACTGTAATCTGCCAGTCATCTTAGGGTAAACTCTGCAGGGGCAAGCTCTGTGGGCGAGTATTCTTGGGGCAAACGGGAAATGGGTTAAAATATTTTTAAAATATTTATTAAATGGTATGTCTTAAATATGTGCATCTTATTGCATAGTAATTATACCTAAATAAAGTTTGAAATGTATATTCCGCACCTACTGTATACCAGGCATGATTCTAGGTGTTTGGGTTACATACTGAACGAAATAGACAAAGATCCCAGCCCTTGTGGACATGACATTTTGGTGGTGCTGTTTGCTTTTTCACTTAACAGTTTTCCAACATTATTTTCAACCACTCAAAAATAATCCCTTAGTTTAGATATGATCCTTATTGTATCATAAACATAACAATTCACTCTACTTCTTGGCTCACACTGTCAGCATCCTTCTAGGCATTCAAATCCTAATTATCCTTTCAAGTCCCAACTCAAGATCCACTTCTACGATAAAGGTGAAACACTAAACCCTTATTAATATTTCTCTCCTAAGGCATTTAGAGTTTACCATTGAAATCATATTGTCTGATTTTGTTTACTATTGCTTCTTTTGTGTGTTTTAGCTCTCTCTACTTGATCTAGGATCCTGAGACTGATATCATGACTTATACATTTCCTGTTTCCTCCACACATAGCAGGTGCAGAGCAAAAAGCAGCCACCCTTAAAGTATTTCACTATGTTTCCCATTAGTGAGTTACTGTTCTCTAGCGAATTACTAATATATTTCATCATTTCATAGTTATAAGCTACCGATAAAGTTTTACTTGTTTTAAGTAGTAGAAGAGAATGACAGACAGACCTGGGATTCTGGGATAGTGGCTATATCATTTTCGAGCCTCGTACATATTATTAAGTTTTTAAGTCCGAGTGGCCTAACCTGTAACATGAGATAGTTATCCCCCTCAGAAGGTTGTTTTGAGGACTAAAAGAGATATTGAGAATACAATAATGTCTCGCTCCTTCTCTTTTCCCACACTTCTGTCATAACCTCTGTTACAAAGATTTGTAAGAAACATCTCCAGACTTAGTCTGAAAAGTTAATTTTGACATGGCTATGAAATTTTACTTTTGATTTCACGAATTAAAGCTTTAAAAACATTTATATACTTCCTGAACCTCCCACCACTGGTTTAGAATCTATGATAGAAGGGTCAACGGGGCAGGCCCAATCTTTATTACCAGCGAGTTTAAGGACTAACAGGGAAAAAATATACTGAATTACTAATTGCAAATATGGCCTAGAACTAGGACGTAAAAATTGATTCTAGCATGGATATAAAGTCACTATTATTTTAGGTATTTCCTATCATAAATACTAATATGAAATGAACCATGAAAAGTTTATTTACATCAATTGAGTGAGCTTCCACAATTATCACAGTCATGTGACATGAATGAACGTGTCATGTTCTGTACAGCAGAGAATAAAAAAAGCCATCTGACAAATATCTGTTACCAGCATGAAGTGAGCCCCAGAATGGACAGATGAACAATTTCTTCATTTTGCTTTAGTTTAGTTCCAATTACTATCACTACCATCTTATATTTGTATTGTATTTCACAGTTTACCAAACACTTTCCCAAATATTACCCTACTTACTCTCAACAACTGCAGTGATAAAATCAGTCAGAAGACAGTGTAAATTGAGCTTTTGGAACATATCCACTAAAAGGGAAATTCAGTCAAAATAGATTTAGACTGGAAGCATTTGGGATCTTGCTCCCGGTAATTGTCCAGTTTTGGCTCAAATTAACTCATAAAAATTAAAAAAAAAAAGATTTAGACTACTAAGAAATGTAGTCTTTTTAATGTATGCTTTAGAATTTGAATAGAAAAATGTGCATATTACCCATTTTCCTTATTTTTATAAACATATATTACAGGCTACATTTTTTTTTTTAAAGATAGGGATTTGTATCAAGGTATTCTACTACTGAGTATGCTAACTTTATGTAGAAGTTTCTTCTGAAGGGTAAAGCCCTTCCTGGAATTAAACATAAGGGAAAAGAAACCAATGGATTACATTTCCATGTGCAGTTCCTTTCGCTTAGATCTTCCATGGAATAGAATGAGGCCCCCAAGTAGGAACTACGGTAGTGTCAAACCCTTTAAAAGACAGTTTGTTTGTATATTTTATGGATTGTAGCTTACTATTAATAAAAATGAAAATTCTGGAAAATTTCAGCCTAACTGCAATAATCACTGTAATGAAGAGAATACATTTGTGTCTTCTAGAAAACAAAACAAAACAAAACAACTGTTAATGAGTGAGTTATTTGCCTCCAAGGACCAAAGTGGTAGAGACAAATAATTTAGATGAGAAATTCTAGGGAAAAGGTGAAACTTCCACAGGCTGTCAAGATCACTGAAGCAGCCAGCCATCCTTAGACACCAAGACATTCTCATTCCAGGGTTCCATACTGAAATGGTATCTGTCTTGCAAAACCCATCTCAAATACAATCTCCTTTAGAAAATCTCCACGATTCCTCCAAAAGATAGGAATATAGAGTTACTAACAGCGAGGAGAGGTCAGTTTATGTAGCCTGAGCATTTGCCCTATTTTCACAGCCAGAACTATCATCTCTAGGTGGTTACCTCATATCCATTTGTGTCCCCAGCTAATCTGGTTTCTACATAGAAGTCAAGGTGATTTTCAATTAAGGTACAAATTTGATTGTGGGACTTCCCTGATTAAAACCCTGCAAAGACCTCCCATTGCTCTTTGAATAAGGTCCAAATCCTTTGGATAGTTTTACAGGGCGTTCACTGTACTGTTCTCTCACAACATTAGAGTGGTTTGAAAATTTCTCTATAAACGTTTTTTTTTTTTTAAAGAAAAAGAACGAAAATTGGTCACAAACCCTTAACATTGTTTAAAAGGGCCCCACATCATCTATCTGGCCCTAACCACAGCCCCCTTTTGCTTTCTACACTCAATGCAGCTACTTTGACCTCTCAGTTCCCAAAATCTTCCCCAGCTTCTGTGGAACCGGCTTCCTTTGCCTGACCTTTCTTCTCTCCTTCCGGAGTCACCCCCACCTTATTCCTACTTACTATACTATCCCAGCTTGAAGATGACTTTCCCAGGAAAATCTTAACTGATTTCCCCAGCTGGGATGTGTGTTCCTCCTTCCCCAACCCCTTAAATGTTCTCACAACACCCTGCATTCTTCCTTTTTAGCTTCTCTGCAGGTTTACTGGCATTGACTCGTGTGATGATTTGTTTAATATCTGTTTCCCCAAATGACGAGGTAAAGTCCTTAAAAGTCAAATTCATAATGGTCACCATCATATCGTTAGCATCCAACACACGGCAGGTTACTAAAACATTTTTGAATGAAAAATTATTAATTAACAGTAAATATTAAGTAACTAAGTGGATGCATGTAAAGTATTTATCACAGGGTAGTGCTAGGAATCAGTGCTCAATAAGTAGTAGTTTCTGTTAATACAGTACCCTGCCTTGTATCATTATTTGTGTGCTTAATCACTTCCTCCGTCCTGCACACAATTTCTCACTCATTTTTGGATTCCACCTGCGCCTAGCGCTAACTTTAGTGTTTTTACATAGGTGCTTAGTATTCACTGAATTGCCTTTTAAATACTTTCGGCATATTTTGATAGAAGACATAACTTTTAAAGAGTCCTTCCCATTAAAACTACATTTTAAAAACGTAAGAACACTCCAAAAACACACTTGAGCTGTGACTCTGAAATAAGGAAGCTGCTTTTCACGTCACTTGCATGCCATACGTCCCAAACATCAGTACAGACTGTCAGTTTCCTATCTTTTTTTCAATGAGCTCAAATTACGCACGAAGGTTACCCAACACCGACATGCAAAACAAAAAGTGAGTTGTGGGAGACTGGTAAGGACGTTAACCAAGAAATGTCTACCCCCAAACAGACGTGCCTTCTATTTCTGTAAGTGCTTTTGCAGTGATCGCCTTTGGAAATCGGGACCTTTTGACAGGACAGAAGTCCAAGTTTCTGAGCGACTTCGGAACGAGAACACCAACCGAGGTGCTTTCTCGACGTTCGCACTCGGGAAGCCAGCAGCCGGCAGGCCGAGCACGGCGGCTCACCTGGGCCGGGCAGGAGCCTCGCCCCGCCGCGCCCGACGGCGCCCCATAGGAGCGGGAGACAGGGCGTCGGAAGCCCTCCGGACGTGAGGTTCGCCGAGACAAAGACCGAGCGCGGCGGCCCGGCCCGAGCCAGCGACCCCACCGCCCCGCGCGGGAGACGCGCGCCGCAGCCCGGCGGCGAGCAGCCCGCCCCGCCCCCACCCCCGGGCGCCGCGCCGCCCCAGGCGACTCACCTCCGGGCGTGGCCGGCGGAGGGGGCCGCGCCGCGCCGCTCCGTCGCGGCCTCGTCCTCGATTTGCTCAGGGGTCGCGGCGCCGCCGGGCTGGAGCTGCTCCGATCCGCCGCCCCGCCGCCCCCCAGGCCCTGCCAGGCTCGCGGCCGCGCTGCTGGGACCCACCCGCCTCCCCCGGTGACCGCCGCCCCGCGCCCGGCGCGCGCCGAGGCCCGCTCTGCGCAGACCCGAGAGCGCGCGGGGGCGGGGCCGGCGGCAGCGGCCGCGTCCGGCCTCGGCGTGGCCCGCGCTCATGGCGGCCGCCGCCTTCCTGCCGCCCGCGCCGCTGCTAAATGCCCCTTCACCCCGCGCGCAGAAAATGCAGGGAGCTCGGTGTGGGCTCTTCTGGGGACCCAGCGTCTACGTGTCGCTGTACCTCTTCGGCTGCTGATAGAACTGGTGGAGGTATTTCCCAGCAGTGTGGCAACGTGGAAACTTGAAACCTGAACCCTGTGACTGGGAGTGTTGAACTTGAACTTGAACTCTAAGACTCTGGAAAACGACGGTTAGAGAAGTCCTACCCCCACCCACCCTTTGTGTTGCTGAAAGGGTTTACAGCAAAGAGCCACCTTCCTTCCCCGTGTGATTTAGATGTGACTCACGGAGGCTCCCTTGTTTACCTGTGACAAGGTCAGACACTAACAGTTACCATCCTTTTTGCCTCATACTAAGATTAGCTGAACTGATTGTACTCACTGACCAATGGACAAAATACTGGCTACCTTGACTTGACCAAACTTTTGTTAAGCTTCTCTCAGGCCCCTACACTTTGACCCACCCTCAACGTGAGCCCGCATACAGTCCCTCCTTATCCAACGCTCCAAAAAATAGGCTGTACAACATTTTCGGTGTACAACATTTTCTGATCTGCAGTTTATCACTGCCACTGCCACCGCCACTCGTCTCCCCTACAGCCAGTTGGTTCTTTCTAGCCTTTTGTTCACCACCCCCTATAAAAGAAAAGCGAAACTGATCTTGGAGACAGTTGCAGATCGTAGGCGTGGTCAGAATTCCCAGTAGCAATAGTCACCCCTCCCACACACACATACCATTGTAATAGTCCCTTTCTCTCGGAATAATCTCTTCCAATAAAGTCTCTCTTTACAGAAATCTAGGTGTGGGTTTGTTTGTTTTTTTTGACAGCTGAGCATTCTTTCTGTGGTAACTGCCCTCTCCTTGCAATGCAGTTGTCTCTTTCCTCCCCGTTGCAATAATCCTTTCAAAAAAAAAAAAAAGCTCTCATTTGCCTAAATCCCTATTTGTTTTTTATTTGACAGTTTTTAGTTCCAGGATTCAAATTGAGATTGAGCTTCACCTACAGACCCCTACCGTCCCTTCTCCCCTCCCCCCAGGTAGATGCATCTTGTCTTTTGAACTCCTGTTCAGGGATTCTAGGATCTTGTGGTGAGTTCAACTTTCAAAAAAGTGCTTCTGAAATTGTATCTGTCAATGCCCGCGGTAAATAGTTACTTTGATTCCTTTGGGCAAAGAGACTTTTTTTTTTTTTAACCCCTTATGCGGCCTCTTCTTTCTTTTTCTTTTTTCATCCCAGCACCACTTGATAAAGAGAAAAATCAATTGACCATAGAAGTATTGGTTTATTTCCAGACTCAAAATTCTATTTCATTTATTTAGAGATCTCTCCTTATGCCAGTACCATGTTTGTTTTGATTACTGTAGCTTTGTCTAGGTTTTCAAATCAGGAAGTGTGAGGCCTCCACCTTTGTTCTTCTTCAAGACTGTTTTGTTATTGATTTGTTATTCCAGGGCCCTTGCAATTAGGATCAACTCTTCCTTTTCTGTAGGAAAAAGCTGTTGGGATTTTGATAGCGATTGCTTTGAATCAATAGATCAATTTGAGGAATATAGACATCTTAACAATGTTAAGTTTTTCAATCCATGAGTATGGATGGATGTCTTTCCATCTACTTACATCTTCTTGAATTTCTTTCATTAGTATTTTATAGTTTTCAGTGTACAAGTCTTATACCTCCTTGGTTAAATTTATTCCTAAGTATTTCATTTTTTTGATACAGTTGTAATATAAATTGTTTTCATAATTTCCTTTTTATATTTTTCATCATCAGTGTATAGAAATACCACTTATTTTTGTTGTGGATCTTGTGTTCAGCATCTTTGCTGAATTTGTTTATTAGCTCTAATAGTTATATGTTTTTTAAATAGATTCTGTAATATTCTGTATACATAAGGTTATGTTGTTGACATAAGAATGTCCAAACCTGTGGAGAATTTTTATAAGAGTTTATTTGAGCCAAATTGACAAGAATTTCTGGGAAGCAGTTCTCAAATGCTCCAAAGAATGGCAGTTTGCAGCTTTTTAAAAATGTATTTGAAATGAGGGAATTTAAGAAAAATTATAGGAAGGTGGGGAAAAGGCAGGGACTGAATTACAGGAGAGTTAACAAAATTATGTGCTATCTTGAGGGTGGTTACTATGAGGGGTATTATTTCTGGTATTTTAAAGGTGTGTTAACCTAGGTATGCAAGAACAGTGGACAGGGCTTGCTTTAAAAGCTTTTGCTAAAGAGGTTATATGCCTAAGGCGTGACTACCCACCATGACCTGCCCAGTTAGGAATTTATGATTTTTTTATGGCACCCCTTTTTCATCCACATCATCTGTGAGTAGAGATAGCTTTACTTCTTTTCTGATTTGGATGCCTTTTGTTTTTTCTTGTCTAATTGCTTTGGCTAGAAATTCCTGTATCTTGTTAATAGAAATGGCAAAAGTGGGCTTCCTTGTCTTATTCTTAATCTTAAAGGAAAAGCTTCTGATCGTCCACCATTGAATATGTTAGTTGCCTTCTATCATGGTGAAGAGACTCCTTTCTTTGCTAGTTTGTTGAGTGATTTTATCATGAAAGATAGTTGGATTTTGTCAAATGCTTTTTTTAACATCAATTGAGATGATCATGTGGTCTTTTCCTTTCATTTTATTAATGTGGTACATTATACTAATTTTTTTTTTAAGTACGAATATCATTTACTGGTTTCCTATTGATCTTTTAATTGGGGACCTGGGAAGTAGGTATTTGTACATCTATATTTAACCTTCCATCTTAACCTACTTAACTATATTCTTTGAACAATATATTTTAATGCCCTTCTGTCCTCCCTATTAAGAAAAACAATGTCACACCTTGGACTTAGATCTAGGTATACTTATCTAACAGATGGTAAACAGATAAAGCCCTTGGTCCCAAAGCCAGTTATCAAAAAGTCCTTTCTTTTCTCAAGTTGTAATGCTACCTCACATACCAAAATCTCCACGAACTCTGAAGACTATTTCTGGACCCTGGAGTCTGGGTCTGTATTCCGTTTTGTGTTCTGTATTCTGTATTCTGGCTTCTGCAACAATAGCCTACTACTTGAAATGCTGTAGATTTTTTGTTTTTTTTTTTATTGCTTTATTTTCCATTTTTAAGTGTATAATTCAGTAGCATTAAGTACCTTCACAATGTTGTGCAATCATCACCACTATTAACTTCCAAGACTTTTTCATCACCCCAAAGAGAAACTCTGTACCCACTTAATAAAGCCCCGATTTATTTCCCTTCCTCCCCCAGCCTCCGGTAATCTCAATTCTACTTTCTATCTCTATGAAGTTGCTCTATCCTAGGTACCTCATATAAGTGGAATCGTACAATATTTGTCCTTCTGTGTTTGCCTTGTATTTCACTTAGCATAGTGTTTTTAAGGTTCATCCAACTTTTAGCAGTTATCAAAACTTTATTCTTTAAGTTGAGTAATATCCCATTGTATGTATATACCACATATTATTTATCTTTTCATTTTTTAATAGACTTTTGGATTGTTTTCACCTTTTGGCTATTGAAAATAATGTTGCAATGAACATTGGTGTACAAGCATCTGATTGCTTTCAGTTCTTTTGAGAATGTATCTAGACAGGAAATTGCTAGATACAATTTCTATGTTTAACTTTTTGAGGAAATGCCAAATTGTTTTCCACAATGAGTGCACCATTTTACATGCCCATCAGCAATGTACAAGGGGTTCAAATCTTTCCATATCTTCAACATAATACTTATTTTCCATTTTTTGTTTGCTTGTTTGTATGTTTATAATGGCCATACCAATAGTTATGAAATGACATCTCATTGTGGTTTTAACCTGTATTTCCTGAGTGACTACTGATGTTGACTAGTTTTCATGTACTTATTGATCATTTGTATATTTTCTTTGAAGAAATGTCTAATCAAGTCCTTTGCCCATTTTTAAATAGGGTTGTTGTTTGTTGTAGAGCTGTAGGTTTTGAAAAATGGGTTCTGGATATTTATCCCTTATCAGATTGCATGGTTTGCAAATATTTTCTCTTATTCTGTGGTTTGTCTTTTCATTTTGTCGATAATTGTCTTTTAATACATAAAAGTTTTTCATTTTGATGAAGTCCAATTTCTCTATTTTTCTCCTTTGCTTTTGATGTCAGTCAAAAAACCATTGCCAAGTCCAGTGTCATGAAGATTTCTCCATATACTTTTTTCCAAGCATTTTACAGTTTTAGTTCTTTCAGTAGGTGTTTGATCCATTTTGAGTTAATGTTTGTATGTGGAGTGAGATAAGGGTCCAACTTCATCTTTTTGCATGTGAGTATCCAGTGATCTCAGCATTACTTGTTGAAAAGACTGTCCGTTCCCCATTAGCTTTACTTGCTGGTTTGGGTTCATGATGTGACTGATGTAGTTTTTGGTCCAACTGTTCCTGGGTATCTCGCCAGCTCATATAGTTTTAAGTAAAATTTTGAAAACAACTTTTATCGACTTTTTAGTCATTTTCTCTAGGTCATACTGTGGAAAACAAGCAACTCCTTCATATCTTTTCCAAGCCTTTTTTCTTTTGTCTATAATGTTTCCTTTTATTTTGTAGTTCTAGATGCATCTCAGGAACCACTAGTTCTCAGAGGCTTTTCCTAACATCCCTGCTTGCATTAGAGGTCTCTGCCCCATTCTTTCTTAAAACATCATATTGCAGCTTACTGGTTCCTTGCCAGTCTCCTTCATTCCCTCCTTGTCTGTGAGCTCTTTGAGGGCCAGAACTATGCTGTTGCTTTTTTTTTTTTTTTCATACAAAATTCTTTATTTCCTGGCCTGGCAGAGCACTTTAACACCAATTAGGTGTAAAAATTTGTTGCTAATAAATGGCATAGGTAATAGCAACCCAACTCATAACCTGTCTTTCTCAAGTTATGACTACAAAAGCAAACACAGAAACAAAACAAAGAAGGAAAGCACACAAAGCCTTTGTATGCTAATTTGCATGCCATACAACTCTTCAGGATACCTCTACACTACTTAAAGCCAGCCTCTTTCTGCGGGAAATGAAATAGTTTATACTCTTCAATGATCTCATAGCTAACTGATGCAGAAAACCCAAGTCTGGTTTCATTATGAGGCCTCCAAAGCATAAGAGGACGATTTTAAGTGGTGGATTGTGTCCTTGGGATTGATGTTATGCAAATTAGTGTAAGAGGGATTTGTCTGCTTTCCTGGAATCCATACTGTTTCCCAAACAGAAAATCTGCATCCATTCCCAGTGGTATGCGTGGTTTTGTTGAAGGATTGGGAGCTTGGATGGCTGGAATTCTCAAATGTTTATGCATCTTGGCGATTTTTACTCGACTTTTCTCGAGTCTTCAATTTTTCTTAGTGTAGCAAACAGGAAGAACTTCTGCGCAACAAACAGTAGGCTACCTATCGCTAATTTACCGAGAATTTTTGAAATGAACATAATTCCTACTTCACAGCAGAGCTTTTCGTATTGTGTGCCTTAATCTTTTTCTTTGAAAGTTAAGTCACAAATTTCAAATCTTTGTGTTCAGTTTTTTGTATTCTTAATTCTTGCGCTGGCGGAGGCGGCAGTGATAAAGGAGGTTCTTAATTAGAATTCATTCTTTGAGACTACGCCTTATATCCGGCTAAGGTTATAATAAACGACCTTGCCTTGCTTTGTTTAAAGACACAGGGGTCTAGCGTTTGTTCTTAAGCTTACCGTTTGCCAGATACCGCACAGATCTATTTTATCACAGCTGTCACTCTCGTTTTTACAGCCGTGAAAAGTACTACTCAAGTTCAGTGTCTTGCCTGGGGTACCTCTGGGATTCCAGCTCAGGTCACTGCGCCCTCGTTGTCACCGGTCACCCTTCATCCCCGGCCCTTGCCAGGCGTTCCAAGCTCCATCCAGGCCACCTGGGGTGATGGTGGGAAGCTAGGTACTATGGCTCGTCCCGCGCTCATTCTGGTATTTCCCATCCCCCTTCCTGGAGGGCGGGCCAGACCTGGAAACCATAGAGCTGACACAGCCCAGAGCGCCCCTTCCCCGGCCGCCGAGCGCTGACGCCGCGCCGCTGGGCGGGGCCTATTGGAGGGGCGGGGGGAGAGGAGGGAGCAGCCGGCAAGGGAAGGGCTGGCCGGCCTTGCAGCGGCCCTGCAGCGGCCGCGGCTGGAAGCGGTCTCGTCGGCCCTGCAGCGCTGGATCCCTGACCACGGAGCTCGAAGAGCGAGAACGAGAGAGAAAGGGGCAGAAATGGCGGCTCCGCTCGGCTCCCGCTGAGGAAGGCGAAGCCGGCGGAGGATCTGAGCTGTCGGCCGGGGGCATTGCTCCCGCCTCCCGCCACCTGCCTTCTCACGCCGACTGCCCTTCCGCTGCCCGACTCTCACCTGTCCTCGTCTGCGCTCCGCAGAGTCCGGGCGGGCTCGACTCTCCTGGCCGGGCTCCACTGGCCCTGACTGCCCGGCCGGCGGGCCGGCCTTGCTCGGCTCTCCCCGGCGCGGCGTGGACGCCGTCCTCCTGGCTGGACCATGGTGAACACCCGGAAGAGCTCTCTGCGCCTTCTCGGGTCCAAGTCGCCTGGGCCCGGGCCTGGGCCTGGGGCCGGAGCAGAGCCTGGGGCGACCGGAGGCAGCAGCCATTTCATCTCCTCTCGGACCCGCTCCTCCAAGACCCGCGCTGCCAGCTGCCCCGCCGCCAAGGCCGGGGGAAGCGGTGGCGCCGGCGTCGCTCCGGACGAGGCACGGGTAAGCGCGCGGCGGCCCGAGTCCGGACGCTGGCGAGTGCCGGCCCGGCCGCCGGGGCTTTGTCTGGCCGGGTCGGGGCAGGAAGCCTCCAGTGGAGACCGCTCGGGGCTGGAAACCGGGTCTGCGGGTGCGGTGGAGGATGGCACCGGGCTGGGTAGGGCCGCGACAGCTCCACTGGCCCGTCTCTTTTGTGTAAAGAACAGCACTTTAATCCAGGGGAGAGGGCTTTGGGGGTCTTTTCGGGGACATTAGAACGGACTGCTTTCCGTGTCCTTGCCCTGCCTTAGAGGGAAATTTTGGGAAGCCAGAGCCAGAGGCGGGAGTGCCCGGGTAGAAGGGCCGGAGAAGAGAAGCGAAAGTTTTCTGCGGTGTCAAACCCCTTTTGTAAGTGTCAACTCCTGCCTGTGTCTAACTCCAGCTTACTCTCGAACTGTTTGGGGGTGGTTCAAGTTGGTGAGGAAGTGAACGGAGAACTCCAGTTGGCAGCCAGGCAGGGATGCTGAACAAAGTTTGTAGTTGCTCTGACATGAACTTTAAAAACAAAATTAACACTGTCGCTTCTCCAGGCAGGAGAGATCAAACGGTACTATAGCTGGAGAACCAGCCAGCTGACCAGGGCTCTAGTAGGGACCTGGTAGAGCTTTCAGGTCACAAAAGGGGGCATGTCGAAAGGAACATGTAGAATGTTTTGGGCAGTAGATAGGCACTATCATCTCCAAACTGAATGGGAATTTTTTTATTAAAGATTAATGAACACCATTGTTTTCACAATGTCACAATTTCACATTTAGAGAAGGCCGTTGATTTAGTTTGAAAAAAGTGATTGAGATTCTGTTACAGTGTATAAAACTCTAAACGAGCATATATGTTTTATCACTTTAAAGGAATTAATAAGTTTGTGTTATGAGATAGGTTATGAATTCAGGAGAGAGAGTTGTTTTTGTCTCGAAAAAAAAGACTAATTTGCGAAGGGTAACTCGGCTGGAAATTGCTGGTCATTTAAAATGCTCTCTTAAATCCATACCATTTTGTTATTCTTATGGGAGGAAAGCAACATTTTATTTTCTGTAGAGGTCTACAAGATTATGGTTTGTGTACTTTTTCTCTGTATCATATTATTCTAACACTAATCATAATGAACTGAGGGGAATACAACAGACATTTTACCCTACTATTTTTAATTATATTTATTGTATCTTTGAAAATGTTTTTGGCTTTTATTTTGCTAAAAATCTAGAAAATATTTAAAAATTGCCTTATTAGACTATTTTAGGTTGAAATAAAGTTAAATCTGAAAGGCATGCAAATTATTCAGAGTAATTCTGAAAACCGAGCTTTCTGTACAAATTATTTCAAACATATATAAGCTTATTGACTTTTCTGACACTAATATTTTAAAATAAAAGTCAACTTAAGAAAGGTCTGTCCTCTGCACTTAAGGACAAATAAAATATTGAGAGTGTAAGTATTTAAATTGTAGAATGATATGAATGCCTAGTCTGTTAGAGCAATGTCTAATTCATCCGGAGCAATTAGCTCATCTGTCACTGATCAGTTTGTGGTCCCATTTTTGAATTCATGGATATCATGCTCTCCTTACCCTCTGAGGAATAAAGTGAGGTAATTTGTCAAGCAGCTGTTATGGAGATGTTAAAAGGCAAGGAATCAATAATCTAGTGTAGAAATGAACATTTGGTAGCTTTATTTTATTTTGTAGAATGTTATTTTATTAGTTTCCACATTTGGTAGCTTTTGAATTGCTAGAGGAATGAAAGATAATAGAGCTCTTTCTAGAAGGATTCTAATGAAACTTTGTTTCCAGGATCCTTTTAAAATGTTTGAAAAGACCATAAATGTCTAATGAAGATTAACTTCAAAACATTTTTCAGTTTTTAAGAAGATTTGTATCCTGGCTGTATTAGATGAATGGAATGATCTAATTGCTTTCTCCGAGAAATTTAAGAGATTCACTAATCCTAAATTGTGATTCGTCCTTTAGAAGAGGATAAAGTATAATTTTGAATTTTTAAAGTTTGTGGACTGTGTGAAGCAGGTTTTATTTCTTTGCTGTACATTTCTGAAGTGGATCGATTTGAGTCTGGTGAGCTCTTCCTGTTGGTTTTATGTTACAAGAATTTAGCACTCGTCCCGGTTCGCCCTTTCTGGTGTGGTACTTAAAAGGCACCCTCTATGTCTGCAGAGTAGTCAGACATTTGTTAGTGTCTGTAAAGACTCATTTGATGAGAAATGGGGTTGCTCACGTTGTTGCTCTAGGAGACTTATTTTTGTTGGAAGAGATGTATTCCTCTTTATAAGACCTGTAATTGAAGAGGTTCCCCTCTTTCTACTTTTGAGTTATGTACTTCACTTTGCTACACTTGATGCTGATTTTTCCCTCCTCCTTCCCCTAACGCTTGAGATGATTTTGTCCACTGCGTCTAGAGACATTTTATTAGCTCCGAAAAGTCATAGGACCATGAGCTGTGCCTATATAGTTTTGCTCTTTCCCCGAGTATGTGTAGGATAGAGAAACAAACATGATACATTCTCTAGGTTATTGGAATGATTTTCTTGTGCCCACACTTTTTAGATGTCAAGTTGATTTGTGCTGTGCAGTTAGTCCTATGTACTTGTTTTTTATGTTTAGCATATTTAAAGTTTGACCTCTTTTAGGTCAGTTAATCTGCATAATTTAAAATGCAGTAATTAGCATTTATTTGCTCCACCTACAAGTCTCAGCAAAAAAACTGTTCACAGAATTGGAAAGCCGTCTTTGAAAAATATTTTCAGTTCTTTTTTGTCCTTCCTTTAGGCCTGTTTGCTGGAATTTTTGGCTTTGTCACTAGCTTTTTGAGATGGTCATTGACTCTGAGTCTGCATGTTGAGAGGATCAAAATATTTTGAGTAACTTTATAGGTAAAATTGCTTCATTTTAATTTTATTTAAAAAACATCAGTAGATTCTTCTTTAATATGTTCTTTTATCTTCCTGTACTTATTCTTTTCCAACACTCATGCATTTGTTAACACAGCACAAGCAGAGTGGTCAAAGTTGAAGGTTAAACATGGAAAAGAAGCCTGAGAAGGAAATATAATAATGTTTATAACTCAGATGAGTAGGGATAAATAAAAGTTCCTCAGAGTAGAGCAAGTTTTCCTTGTGTTGGATTTATCCAGAGGACCATAGAGGTGATATTGAGTAATGTGGTAAGCAGTTTCCTCTGTCACAATTTTGAACCTAAGCAGCTGTGTAGTTCATAGGATTCTTCCTGGTAGCCAGCTGAAAATGTAACTTAAAAAATTCTGTTCCTGGCCATTTCCTTAGTTCGAATATTGTACTAACTTGCAGTTTTTTAGGTTGTGGATGAAATTTACAACATCTGTAGAAGTGAATGCATATCAATTCCTTAAATCATCTTCCCTGGCAGTCTTTTTAACTACCCTTTGGTAGGTTCTTGATTGCATGTCTCCTAAATACATAATTATAGATAAACATATAAGTTCTGGAAACCAGCTGGACAGGTGGTAGGATTACAACTTATTATAACTAAGGAGCCCAACCCAGTGCCACCTGAATATTCAGAGTGACGATCCTGTCTCTTCAAGGATCCACTTCAGAAAAGTGTTATATTACTTTGAATTGTATATTTGGTATTTCTTTTCAGACATACACAATCATGTTTCATTTATGTACATTACTCAGTTGATTTCTTGATATTTGGGTTTTTGTTAGTGCACTAGAAATATTTTTTACTTCTGTTACACCACCCTGGTAGGGAAGGATTTTTGTGAAAAAATAAGTCTCTGAGTAAAAAGCATTTAGGATAAAAAGTTCTATGGAAGTACAAAGTTAGGGGAAAAAACATGTAAAATGTTAACTTTATTTAAGTATAAGCTGGAGATTTTTAGATACTTAAATATTGTATGTGGCTTATAACAAACAATAGAGAAGACATCCCCCCTTGAAGTTAATAGGCTATAATTTGTATTAGCTTTTAGATACTTTGAGTATATACTGTAAGATTACAAACTTCAGATGCTTTTGAACTGTATTTTGGTATCAGATTTTAAAAACATTTTTAGATTGTTATTGTAGTTTTAGTTGGAGGTAGGCTATATACCTTTGGGTAAAGTTTTCCTCTTAGACCCTTCTAATAGAGTAGGCTGTAAGCTTCGTGAAAGCAGGAGCTATATTCCCAGGGCCTGGTGCAGCATCTAACACATAGAAGATCCTTAATAAATAACTGTTAAATGAATGAATGAACAGCTTATTAAAGAGCTGATCTATTTTGTAAAAATCAAGATGATTGAACTTTGAGAATAGAGGACTAATAAAACACAGTTTCTCCTTTCAGGACTGTAAGTATGCACATTGTGTGTGTGTGTGTGTGTGTGTGTGTGTGTGTGTGTGTGTGTGTGTGTGAAAAATTATTAACAAGATAAATCAGTTTAAGGTGGGGGCCAAATGAATGACATAGAAGCTCAACAGGTTAACAGTTCTAATCCTTTACTCACTGAATGTCTTGATGTTCTTTAATGTTCTTTAAAGACAGAGATTGTCTTGATCACAGCTGTATCTGTGCTTACAATAATGCCTGCCAAATGTTACTCAATAAATAGTTTTTGTATGAATGAATGGAAAGTATGCCTCATTTAAAATTATTTTCATATTGAAAATCTTCACTTGCTATATTTACTTGTTGCATTTTGCCCTTCTGGCCCTTTGGTGGTAACCTAATAAGGAGAGAAGTAAACTAAGGTTTAGTTAGCATCTCATGCCAGGTGTTTAATGCTGTCTCATTTAATCCCTGCAACAACCCAGTAAAGCAGGAGATGGTACTGCCATTTGACAGCTGAGGAAACTGAGTTACAGAAGAGGTTAAATGGCCAGTAGAAGGCCAAATAGGTAATAAGGAGTAAGGACAATATTTAAATCTAGTTCTTTGTTCTCCACTTGTATATCTTACTGTCTCATCTGTATCACTACTTTTTGATGCTGTGCAATCAGTAGTTTCCACAAATATCTAAAAGAATTGAAGAAGGTAGCCATTGTACAGTCAGGAAGTACTGTACGTACTGTGTATAGACAAATTTTCACTAGACTCTCTGGAGTTGTGCTGTCTAGGATTGTATTGGGACCAAAAGTGGGAACAGTGGCCTGTAGGGATATGAAATATAGGACAGCGATTTTCAGTAATTGCTTACTGCCTCATCTCAGGGGTGGATGTAGGGAGAGGAGCAGGCATATTGTGTAGAGATCATTTTGCCATATTTTTCCTTCTCAATATTTTAAAGATGGCTTGGGAAACAAAATCCCTATAAAGACACTTAAGTATGGGGCCTGTGGTCTCCAATAGAGGTATACTTGTGCTGCCATCTTTCCCTCTGCTTGGCAATATTGATTTATCAGTGTGTACAGTTTCTTTCATGCCCTAGGAATCTATTTATCTCTGGGGGTAGATAAATGTTTTCCATTTGAAAATAATGTTCATACTTTAAACCTCTTGAAAAGACATTATATGGCATATTTATATATAAAGATACATACTAGTGAATTAAACACGTTTAGCATTATTAGTTTGTGTCTGTATTCTAGGACTCACATAAAAATCTCTGAAGCATTAGTGCTTCAGATACCCATAGGACACGTTCTCTAAATTTGTCAGACAGGCATTGGGAGGTAATCAGGCCTAACGTTTGGTGGTGATGCTTGCTTTTCCTTTGCCAATAAATATTTACCAAGCAGCTCCAACATTAAAATGTGCCATGTGGGCAAGCATTTTTGTCTCTTTGATTCACTGTTATAGGGCTGCCACGTTGCAGAAGTCAGGGAGGCACCATTCATACTGCAGTCTATGTGAATGGCCCCTCCTGGATTGTGCAGTGTGTTCCTTGTATGTTATGTGCTGCGGTTAACATCCTCCTACAGTGTCTCTTGGGGATTTGGTGTGGGAATTTCTTTGAGATAACCAGGAGTGGACTAGAATATACGTGTACTTAAACATTACCTCCAGATTGGCTGCTCCAAAAATTCTAGGAGTAGTGTATAGGGGTTCCTGTATCCTCGCACCCCTGCCAATATTTGGCAATATCTATTTGCTTTTCTTTGATTATTTATGAGTATGAGCAACTCTTTATGTCCATGGTATTTTTTTTTGTTTCCTCATCTCTGAAATGCTTGTTAATTTTTTGCCCAATTTTCTATTTTCTACTGGATTTGCTGTATTTTCTTATTTTCCAAGAGTATTATATATTGTAGATCAGTGGTTTTTAACCTTTTTTGTTTCATAGTAAGAAGCAGCACTGTTTACATTGTGACCTTGTACACACACATGGTTTTACCTTTCCTATTTAGGTCTTTTATTCATTCTGCCAGACAACTTGTCTTTTGTAGTGACACTTTATAATACACCAAATTCTCACATATGTCCTGCTCTGGTCTATCTTTTGTTGGTTTATTCTTATTGCAGTACCACACTATTTCTGCGAGTGCGGTTTTGAGGTATGTCATAATATCCTAAAAGGCAAGTTCCTCTTTTATTTTTCACCGTTGACTTAGATATTCAAGGAGCTTTATTGTTATTTTTATTTTTTATGTTTTTTAATGCCTGTAGCACCTGGTATTCCAAGGTGGTCTCCCATCCAAGTACTAACCAGACTGACCCTGGTTAGCTTCCAAGATCAGGCATGTTCAGGGTAGCATGGCTGTAGACGCTTTATTTATTTTCTTTATATGCATTTCCAATTAAGATTATAGAATTCCTCAAAAGATCCACCTAGAATTTTGATTTGGAATGTATTTGAATTCCTAGATTAATTTGCAGAGAATTGGCACATTCGCCCCTGTGTTAAGTGGCTTACTTGTCAGGGATTTATAGAGCTTTAAAGTTGTTCGATGAAAGTTTGCTTTCTTTACAACTTACTAACACCCTTTAAGTAGAGCATACTCCATTGCTCACACTTAGGGTGAGTGTTGGAGTTGTGTACTTGGTTGTGCAAGGCAAGGGAATCTACTTTTAAAAAGTAAAACTAAACCCAGTGGCAGACTTCAAATTTATTAGATGGAGAATTATGGGGAAGCAGTAGTTGCTCAAGGTCATACAGTTATTTAGAAGCAGCAGTTCAGCTGGAAATGGAAGAAGTGTCTATCCTGAATTCTTTAGTATTGTTAATTGAATAACTCCTAAGTGCCAGACTCTGCAGATAAAGCAGTGCATAAGGTTCTTGACCTCAGCTCTTTGGCAAAATATTTTAATTTTAATATTATGAAATAAAATTTTCAAACAATTTGGAAGTACACAGAAAAAAATAAAGGACCATCCTCTGCTCCCTTAATTCCTCCACTTTGTTCTACCTAGGGATAATGGTCAGCTGTACATCTTTGTAGACCATGTATGTGTATGTGTGGGTTATTTATATGTATATATTTTTGACAAATGGAATCATACCCTATATACTATTAATGATAGTTAATTTTTCTTTGTGCCATGTACATTCTTAATTATTTGTTTATCTTGATGGCTTTTGAATATTTTGTTGTATCGTTAAGTAATTATCACTTATTTAACTGTTCCCTATTGGTACTCAGTTAGGTTGTCTCCATGTTTTTAATATTCTAAATAATGTAGCAGAAAATGACCTTTCTCTTTTAGGTGATGTAAAATTACTGGGTGAAAGGTATATATATTTTAAATTTTATAGGTTTTGCTAAATTGTTCTATAAACAGGCTAAATCAATATCTGCCGTGCTATGCAATATTCTCAGCAATGTTAAGTTTTTATTACCTTTCCTGTCTGATTTAAGGAATTAGATTTTAACTTCCTTTAAGGGCAGAGACTGTCTTATCAAGTATCTTTAGTATCTAACACAATAATAGTTAATAAATTTTGTTTCTGGAAGGAATGAATCACTGAAGATAATTAATAAACTTGTGAAGTTATATGAATCCTTCAAAGCCAAACAAGAAGCCTTACTTGAGTCTGTAATCACTGGCAGACTGCAGGTGTAATATTTATAACTTATACTAACTCACCTGGTTCTTCTAACAATCTTGTGAGGTAAATAGTAGTTTTTGAATCATAGAGGTAATGCTGCAGTATAAGACTAGTTCTGTCCAACTTTTTTTTAAGTCTGTGGCATTTTTTAGTAACTACATTGTTTCTTTGTCATTTTAAGTATGTATTATTTTCAGAATAAAAATATCTGTCTCTTCCAGGAAGAAAAATACATTTTAAATTATAATAGATTATTTATATCTTTTTACAACACCTCAGCTCACCTCTGTGTATTTTTCCACTTTCCATATTATTTTGTGATAATTGTTTAATATTAAATTGGTAAACCATTGCTCTTGGGATATTTGAGGAAAATTTAGGCCATTTTACGTGCCTGAAGTTTTAGGACTTTGCAGCATAATATTGGCCTTAAGTAAATAAGTAGCAGTGTGAGTTTTGTTTTCTGCAGTCATGGTAACTGATGCCTCTACGTTCTTGTTTTACAAATGAAAGAAAAAGAGATTGCACTTCTAAGCTTTCTCATGAAAACAGAAGTACTTTAAAAAAAATAGTAGGAAAAGTATCTTATAAAGGAAATTGGGTAAGATTGATCACACCCATACACTTTCTGATATAATGTTCCTATTCTATTTTTCTTGCCTCTTTGAGGATCTTTTTCTCACCAGTTATGCTTTAAATTTTTATTTTATTCTTTTCTGTGGTTCCTTTTCATCTATATACAAGAAACCGGGTCATCTTATCTTTTTAAAAAAGAAAATCCTTCCCTGACTTCTTTGACCTTGTGACCTTTTTAGACGATTGTCTTATTTTCTTAATTCTGAAACTTCTAAGAGTTAACTGCAGTCGTCACCTGCACTTTCTTTCCACTCAGTTCTTCACTGCTAATTACTAATCCACAGGTTTATCAGCTTCATTTTTCTCTAGTTTATATGTGATCCTTTTTGCTCATCTCTTTAATGTAGGCATTTTTTAAGGTTTTGACTTCTGTCCTCTTATTTTTTCATTCTGCATATTAGCTATGATTCTTTTATTACCATTTTATAGCTATCTCTAGCTTTACCTTATTCTAACTCAGAGCTGCATTTCTTATAGTAAGATGGATATCTCCCTAGATTTCTGGTTAGAATTCTAAACCTAATTTTTGTAATCAATTCAGCATAAGACTTCTCCCTTCAACATCTGTCCCCTGGCCTCCTCCTACACTCCCTAAAAACTACAAAACAACTACTTTTTATATCTGCTCTATTGTCTTAATTTGAATACTGCTGTCACTAATCTCTTAGTTATTTTGTTTTTTGGAATCAATTTCTTATTTTCTACTTTTACAGTTCTAGATGAGGCCACCATTAAGTCTTGAATTAATATAGTGTTCTGCTAATCACTTGTTTCCTTGAATTTCTCATTTTTTAATGCTATACTTGGATACATATTTTTTTTGTTTTTACATTAAAGTCCAAGTTCTGGATTTCTGATAAATTCAGATCTCGGCAGGAGGCTTCCCTGAATACCAGAGCAGCATAAATTCTCCTCTGATTCATTATTTTCAAGTTCTTTTGCCTAATATTATGTGATTTGTGGTAGAATAGTGGTCACTAATGTGTAGCTGAGGGGAATATTTTAAGAAACTCTAAGATTTTAGTAGAAAATGATTTATTTTGCAAAATGGGAAAACTTATCTATTTTAGAAGGTTAGAGTTTAGAGAAAAATGTCACTTAGGTCGGATGACTTTTTCATCGTAACTTTCATTTTTGTCGCATTTGACACTATTACTATTGTACTTCCTTTGGAAGTCAACTTAGCCTTGAATCATGTTCCTCTGACCATTCTATGTGTCCCATTAATATGTTGGTACAAAATAAAGTGCACATCATTTATGATGTCTTCCTTCATCTCTACTAGCAGTTTCCATTTTTAATTTTTCGCTTTCAGAGAGTTCTATTATAGTATTTACTGTAATATGATATATTGCTATCATTGTGACTATCAATCCAATAGATTGTGTATTGAGTTCAAGAAGGTCTTAATCTATTTTATCATTCCTCCCATGTCTTATATACACAGTAGGTCCTCAGTAAATGTTTGTTAAATGAAATTATTTCCTTGTCTGAGATGCCTTTCCTACTCATGGATTGTAATGTCTCTGAAACAGATTGCTAAATGACTGTGGGGAGATTGCATAATCTTCTTATAATTTTTGGCCTGAAACTGGTAACGCCTTTCCTCAAAGGGTTAGGTTATAATTAACTAGTAAAATGCTTTGAAGATGAAAAAGTTAAGGTTGAACATATGATTATCCTATTAAAGGTGAACTGTTAGTGTCAGGTTTGTAGGTAAAAGCTTTCCCAAAGTTTGGAGTTAATAAAATGCTGCTGAAGTAGTCATTTTGCAGTAGTTACATCTTGCTAATTTGCTTTACTTAAGTCCCTAAATTTCTTTGGAGGGAAGGATCCTTTTGTAATGCTATTTATTCTGAGGTTTCTTTCACAGAGTCAAGTCAAGATTGAAACCCTTCCAGAAGAGAAGTTTAGTGCAGCTGTTAGGGTGATGTGCCTCATATTATAGTTAAAACTGTGTTACGTGCCAGAAGTCCTCAAACTTTTGTGTACTAAGAATTATTTGGAGGCCCTTGTTAAGAATGTCTCACTTCCAGAGATTCTAGTTCAGGTTATGTTTCTTTGATGAGAAATGCAGGTGATTTCTGATTCAAGAAATATGTGGACAACACCATGAGAGAGACTCCGAATGGAACTGAACAAGAAAAAAACCAAAAGATATCTGAGAATAATGACCAATAAACATACAGATTCATTTAAGTTGATAATCGAGTAACATCATTACACATTATTTAAAAAATGACTGGATTTTAAATATTTTACTATTTTGTCTTTAATTCCTTAAGTACATAGTACTTATTGCCAGAATATGTTTTTGAAACTTCATTGCCTACAGATGCTCCATGAGAAAAGAGAGCTTGGTCAAATAAGTTTGTGAAATGTTATATACTATCATCCATACTTAGATTTATACTGCACATTAACATATTAAAAACTCTTAGAAGTTTTGCAGCAAAAAACCTTAGACTTCATTGTTTTCCCAAACTTATTTGACCATTAGTTTTCTTTTGTTTCCCCTAATAATTTCTAGTAATAATTTATTGAACAGACTTGGGGAAATCCTTTTTTTTTTTTTTTTTTTGCTTGCTATTGTGTGGAATTAAAAAGAATTTTTTTTTTTAATTAAAGAACTTAAAATCTTGCTAGACTCTTGAGACTTGGACATGGCACTTAAAAATGGTAAATAGATGATGCTAAACTGAATATAGTTAAGCGCCAAAATGTAGGGCTGCAGCTAGCTAGTAGAAGGAAAAGGCCAACCAACTTATGTGAGATTCTTCAGATAAGATTTTATGGTAGAGATATGTCTTGAAGGGTGAGTGGTGGGATTTGATAAGGAGTGACACAGCAGTTTTATAGGTATCAGTGTCTGTATTCACAAATATGCCTTAGCTTAGAACACATGACGTTGCTTCCTCAGTGAGCACTTGATGAATATGTATATGATAACGCTTTTTAGACTCTAATGTGCGCAAGAATCACCTGGAATCTTGTCAGAAGTGGTTTCAGAATGGGGTAGAACACATTTGGAGTGACAAATGTAGTCTACTAGGGAGGATAGTATGGAAGTAGCTAACCAGTTTTTCCTGGGAACTTACAACTAATAAGTCGTGTATGTTACACAACTGACATATTTATTATCCTTAATTATAGACACTCTGATCTTTGAATTCTAATTGTTTTTCCCTTTGTGCCTTTTAGTAGGAGTTTGGTCTTGTGACTTTAAAACTAGCTCATGTTAAATTAAATTAAAACACAAATAGAAAATTTTTTTTTTTTGCAAAAAAATTTTTAGTAAGTGAATTAATTCTATAGGCTATACTTAGATACCTTTAAACATACATTGTAAGCATTTCTTATGTTTGTTTGCTAGTGGCTACATTTTGACTATTTGTGTAACACAGTGTCTTCCTTTGGGAAAATATAAAGAAGTGCGCATTTCGAAATGCATAATTTTTATATATATTTTTAAAGAAATTTGTAGCATAAAAGGAGACCAAACTCAAATATATTTACATGGTAGCATATTGAAAATGATGATATATTCCTGTGAAATAGTGATTTATAATGCCAAGTGATGAAAGTATCAGCATATGGATTAAATCTTCTCTGAAGAGAAGGTCCCTGCTTCTGCTCTCTTCTCCACCTGTGCAGTGTCCAAGGCATGGCATGGTGGAGAGCTGCTGTGCAGACACAGTGACCTCCTACAGTCTGAGGGCGTGCGGCTGGGAGGGAATAATGGAAGTGTGATGGCTGGGGTCTCTGGCTGAGGGATTGGTTACCTTAAACTAATTAATCAAAAGAGTAAATGAATAAATAAATAAATAAATGTGTTGAAGATGATAGAAGCCAGGTTTACAAACAGAAAGGAAAGTATAGAAAGAAACTTAAGGTGCGGAATTAGCATTAGAATCATTAATGTACACACATTTTTTTATTATTTATGCACAGATGAAGAAATATAGATGTGTGTCTGTGTATATATATGTGTATTATATACACACACATATATATATATTTTTTTTCTAGCTCTCTCTGCTAAGAATACTTAGTAGCAGTGAAACCCCTGTTAACAGTGAGTGCACTTTGTGCCTTGGTCTTGGTTTCTAAATACCATCCTTGACCGAAAGGAACCAGGGCTCGCTCTTTGGAGAAGTAACTAATTATAGGGTCAGGGAAGGACAGTACAAGATGATGAGCTTAGAGATTTCTTTTGTGCTAGAAAGTAAGAAAATACTCAAATAGATAGGGAAATGTCAAAAGGATACAGGAACTACTTTGAAAGGGCTTCCGATGGCCAAATCTTTTATAATTTGAACAACAAAATAGTATAATAAAATAAGAATCCACAAGTGCATATCCACAAGTAAATAAATGAGTAAACAAATTGGGCAAAGAGGGGAGGGGAAAACTCTTTAAAGTAAAATGCCACCTAAAGAATGTAGGAAGAATGATGGAATTAGAGAATCACCTCAGTGGTATTGGATAAAGGCAAGAGTAGTCAGTGAATGTTAAGGCTGGTGGGTGGAGATTCAGTGAGGCATAGGATATTGGTGAATCATTAGCATAATTTCACATAATCAAATACAAAAGGGAAAAATAGACTTTACGGTGGAGAAACTTGGCTGGCACCAACTTGACCAGGTGATCAACGTGATAATGATGGGTAGGTATAGTATGTATGGTGTCATTTCTGTATATTCCAAGAATGTATGGCCAGACTCTGGTTATGAGAAACATCAACTGGACCCAGATTGAAGGTCATCCTAGAGAATGAAAGGCTACTCTTTACAGTCAAGGGGAAAGACTAAAGAACTGTTCCAAATTGAAGAAGACACAGGAGGGCTGATAACTAAATACAGTATGTGTTCTTTCTGTGAACCAGAAAGGAAAGAGAGACATTGTTGGGATATTCGATAAAATTTGAATGTGTCTGTGGGTTGCCGCTGTGTTATATCAATGTTGATTTCCTGGTTGAGAGGGTTGTATGATGCTAATGTAGTATCGTGCCCTTGTTTTGGGAGGTACACACTGGAGCATTTAGAAGAGGAATGAGAAATCATCTCATGAAAAGATATACACACACCTTTTCTGTGGAGTTGAAACTTTTCAAATACAAACAAGACTAAACATCCTTTTCTGATTATAAATTTCATCTTTTGAACTCTCTTTTCTCTCTATAGATTATTACATTTTGCTGCACTTGTAGAGTGATTCATTCAGTAAATATTTATTGGTTGAATAAATACTGTACTTTATCCAAGGATTTAAGAATTCTATATATTTTAATAGGAATAATAAATACATTTTTAACTTTGTCTTGCAGAAAACTGAGGTCGATGGTAGTTTAAGCGACAGCCATGTGTCTCCTCCAGCCAAACGCACTTTGAAACAACCTGATTCTGTTTGCAAAGACAAATCAAAACCACGGGGTACTGGTCAGCGAGAGGAATGGAACATATCAAGTGGGCAGACCAGGTGAGAAGTGAAAACTCATTGATTGTTTTTTCGTGAACTGTTTGATATAATTCAGGGCTGATATTAGTGTGAATTTTCTTAAATTGTAAAGCTACTAGTATCTAGATATACTTATAAATTGTATTAAACTTACTTTATAATTTCTGTAATACAATTTTATTGTCTCCAAACATGCCATAAAATATTTTTTTCATGAAAATATGTAGTATGTAATGCAAACTTATTAAAACTATGGATTTTGATAGGTCTTAAATATGCATACATGTACATGCTTATAGTCCTGCAAATTTAAGTAAAAACATATGGTTAGAATATTTTCATTTGAAAGTATGTAATATCTCCCCTTTTTAAAATTATCTAATAATCCACTTCAGATGACATACTAAAATATAATAAAATCAAAATTAATTTTAAATCTTTTACCTCTTTACTTGTTTTCAACTAAATTTGCTTTGCATCTGATTCAATATGTAGCAGGAAACCTTAATTTTACTCACCAAAGTAAATGGTAGTAATTTAATGAAATAGGATAAACACACACACAGAAGAGATTTAAACTCAACTCAGAATCTTTAGCTTTGCTTTTCTCTGAAGTCTTTAATAGAAAATTGCCGATGATGTGCTGACTGCAAACAAATAAAAATAAAATATTTTGGTTTCTTTTCTCCTCGAAGTATTAAAAATATTTTGATTAAATATACATACACACATATGTATATGTGAATATATATATGTAAATTCTGGATACTGTTATTCTTTAATGAAAAAAGCAATACATTTACTAGTCTCTAAAGAATCTGTACCTATTTCAGTATGTTCCAGAAAAGGTACCACTTTATTTAAAGAATTTTTCTTTTTTTGGCTTTAAAAAAAAGTAAAAAAATTAAAAGCCAAGTAAGCATTGTTTTCTTCAGAGAGACAAAAATCCTATTGTGCTTTTAAACTCAGTGGTGTTGCTGTTGTTCAGAAAAGTGTTAGATTCGTTTTGTAGAATGATTTTAGGTTAGCATTTTATTCTTTTGACTAATTTAAGTATGTATAATTTTAGTTACAGTTGACATTCAATGTTGTATTAGTTTCAGATGTACAGCATAGTGGTATTTTAAATTTTTTATTTTGCATTGTCTGGGAGCTAAGTAGAAAAATACAGGAATCATAGTCTGTTAATTTTATCTCCCCCTTTTTATACTCATTTGTATGTGAGATAAAACAGATCCAGATCACTGTAATAACATTTAAGATGAGTGCTGCCCTTTAATTACACTTTTAGACTTGATCTACCTGTTATAATCTGTGTCCTGTATTTTTTGAGTGAATCAGGCTACTTTTTCTACGTAAATGTTTATAAAAAATGTTCTTTCAGTGTTAAATTTTGACCTTTTAACTGTAAGATAATTTTAACAGTTTAATTCAAGTTTGAGTATGTAATGCACTAGACCCCACATTTTATCCACTCAGAAGGCCTTTATATAAATTTATGTCTTATATATAAAAAGACCTCAATTTTGGGGGGGGGGGTGATAGTTTTGCTTCCATTTAGGTACCGTAGAGCATGATACTCCTTTAAAAAAATATTAAATACATTTTGAATAAAAAGCTTACATAATGAATACTAACGAAATTTACTGTTTCTGTTTTTGTAGTTTACATTTTAAAAAGCTTTTTTTTAAAAATTATTAAAATTAAATTTATTTAAATTAGTTTCGCGTATACAGTACATTGGTTAGACATCTATATTGTTCATAAAACGACCCCTCCAATTCCTCCCTCCCTCCCCTGGCCCTCCACTTAGCCACCATATTAATGCTGACTGCATTCCCTGTGCCGTGCTCCCCATCCTCGTGCCCACCTGTTAACTACTAATTTGTACTTCTTTAATCCTTCACTCCATTCTCCCAGCCCCCAGTCCACCTCTCCTCTGTCACCAAATTGTCCACTATATTTGTGAGTCTGTTTTTGATTAGTTTGTTCTTTTTTCCTTAGATTCCACATATAAGTGAAATCATATGGTATTTTTCTTTCTCTGTCTGACTTATTTCACTCAGCAAAATAACCTCTAGGTCCATCCATGTCATTGCAAATGGTGAGATTTCATTTTTTTTAATGGCCGAGTGATATTCCATTGTATATATGAACCATAATTTCTTTATTCACTTGTCTATTGATGGGATAAAAAGTGTTTTAAGTCTACGGCCGTGCTACCCTGAACAAATCTGATCTTTCTTATCTTGGAAGCTAAGAAGGGTCGGGCCTGGTTAGTACTTGGATAGGAGACCACCTAGGAAGACCAGGTGCTGTAGGTGTAAAAAATAAAAAGATAAGGAATTGTAAGATGACAGGGTCCTTGCAATCTGTGAGGTCAACTAAGGGTTGTGTCGCTTAAAAAAAAATAAAAATAAAGGAGACTTTATAATCATAAAAGATTTATTGGAGGATGTATTTAAACAGTGTGAACCTGCTGGTTACATTTTAAGTGATTAACTTTTGAAAATGTTGATTCAAGAGACTTTTTAGGCACATATAATATTGGATAGGCAGGCTAGCTCTTAAAAGCCCAGTATTCTTTATATACACAGCATTTAATATTGTTTGTCTTTTTTGATATCTCCTTTTTATAAAAAGAAATGATAATGGTAAACTGATGACAACGATCTGTGATTGTAAGATAATTAGATTGATTGAAGAACATGTGTGTGACCCCCCCCCCCACATAAAACAGATCGTTTTAGCAAAGAAATAAAAGCCAAGTAAGCGTTGTCTTCTTCAGAGAGACAAAAATCTTATTGTGTTTTTCTCCCAGTGATGTTGCTGTTGTTCAGAAAAGTTTTAGATTTCTTTTGTAGAATAATTTTAAGGTTAGCATTTTATTCTTTTGACTAAATTAAGTATGTATAATTTCAACCATTTGTATTTGTATACAGCTAAAATTCATTTGGAGCCAAGACTGAATAAATTGATCAAACTGAATTAATGTTATATTGGGTTCAAAGTCAAAGTATATAAGTAATAAAATTGATTTTTCTGTATGGTTTTAAGTGGATTTTGAGATTGATTTCTAGAGAATACAACATGTATAATCATCTAAGGAATGTCCTGTTAATACATCAATTTCATGACTTTACAGTTAAATTCATATGCCAGGAGAATTGTGTACTTGGTAGACAAAGGTGCTAAAAATGAAATACTTTCCAAGAGAAAGTATATTCGAACAAGGAAGATTTTTGTTGTATTCTGGGGGAAGGAAGGATTGGAATTTGGTTTTTGTTTTTTGGCAGTCTGAAGATGAGAGTTTGAATTTTTGTTCATATCTTTTAGTCATCCTAGCTGTGACCATTATTAGGCAGGAGTATTTATACTTAACGGTTATAATATTTAACAGTTATAATTTAACATGAAGTGTGCTGGTGTAGCCAAAAATGTTTAGAATATTTTAGCTAAAATATTTATGCAAATTTATAGAAGATGATCTGTATCCTTGTTGTTTTCTGAATGACCTCCCTTTTTTTAATCTTCAAAAATAGTAATTGTCGAGTTCTTCAAAAATACCTAAGTAAGTTTATGCTGAGAGCTTTTTTATTATGTAACACTTGAGATCTAAAATTCTAATTATAGTAAGGCGTAGGTGACTTTTTTTAAATCTTCATGTTTTGATGACCATTTAAATATCTCTCCTTTCAAGCATTTCTCTTCTCTACCCAAAAGGGAGAATTGTGTAATACTCTTGAGAAATTAGCTAAGTTTTCATTGTCAGTTTAGAAGGTGTCAGAAAATATTAGAAGAAATTATTAAATGATATTGGTATTCAGGTCTTTTTTCTTTTTACATATTGTTATTGGAATAAATTTTACATTGTTTCAATTTTATTTTTTCAACCCAAACCAATGGTAAATCTGTGACCATTGCTACTTATGGCATCAGTTAATTTATGGTACGCGTTAGGCTTAAGCCTTTTCTTTGGATTTTAACTTACAGAGTTGAAGAGACAGTAAGTTCTGTTATTGAATTTTTCTTGAAGTATTAAATGACTTATGTATTTTATTAATTGATTTATTATCAAGTTTAGAGTAAAAACATCTTTACTCTTCAAAAAAGTAATACTGTATTACTGAAATTTTAAAGATTAAAATGATTCTACCAGTATTGCATTTCTTCTTTAAATGAATGTTGATGTGTTTGCATATTAAATATAATTGTGTTCTAGGTTAACTTCTCAGCCTGGTGCTACATTACCAAACGGACATAGTAGCTTATGTGAGTATTCTGTTATGAAACTAATTAGTATTGAAATTCTTAAAATGTTTTTAGAATTAAAGTGTTAAAGTGGGGTAAAATAGAGTGATTTACTAGTATGTTCAGCATACGGTTGGAAATGAATGGATTTCAGTCATAGTAAATACACATGTAATTGTTAAAAGTTGAGAAATCAGTACAATGGAAATAATTTAAATTATTATGACAGATTGTAAACATTTATAGAAATTTTAGATTATTTGGATACTAAAACCATTTGAGGTTATATTAAACTTTTTGTAGTCTTTTAAAAGTTTTAAAAAAATTTTTTCTTTCTTTTTATGCCCTGCCCTTTGAAATGGAAATATCTCTCTTCTTGTAGCCCTTCGAAGCCATCCCCTTCGAGGGGAAAAGAAGGGAGATGGAGACCTTTCTTGTATAAATGGTGACATGGAAGTCAGAAAAAGTTGTCGTTCCAGGAAAAACAGATTTGAGAGTGTGAACCAGAGTTTGTTATTTGATCAACTAGTGAATAGGTATGAATGCTTATGCAGTAAGCAGTTTCATTTAATTATTTGATTTTTAGCCAGTTATGTTATAAAAATAACTAAAGCATTGACTTAGCAACAAATACAATTTTTTTTATAACAATTTGAATTAACAATAGTTAGCAGTGATTGTTAGCTTCTATCAGTTGACTTGATTTAATAGAATTTATGAAATAACTAATTTTTTTATCCTTTTTAAGCTTTTGTGCCTAGATAATATAAAAAGTAATTTATTCTATCTTAACTACTATACTCATTTAAAATTTTCTCATTTAACATTTGTATTTTTAAAAATTTTCAAGCAATATTAAGTTTCATATTAATATAGATAGTAAGTATAGTTTTGCTTAGTCAGGATTTTATATTGAAGGTCTTTTGACACTGGCTATGTGGGGTGTAGCTAGTGAGTGAGCCTAGCTGACTGTTCATCATCATCTATGGGCAATGAAATGTTATTCTTCTCAGATAGTAAATTATCGTGCTTAACTCTTTGCAAAGGCCAGAGAAAGGAGGTCAGTACAATCCTTGTTTAACAAGAGAGGGTAAACTCAAATTTGAGTCTTAGTTATTTGTTAAGTACTTAGATCAGTTTCTGGACACAAAGTAAGTACTGTCTAAGTGTGTTTAATGGAGAAAATGTGCTAATGTCACATGTATTTCATGATGTCAGTGTTTACTAATTTCCAAAAATACCTGTTCATTTACCTTATTGGCTTTAAATTTTTTACAAATCCTTTATCCTAGATAATTCTTAACATCATCTTCAAATAAAAAGATTAAGTTATTTTTTTCCCAGCGCCTTTGATCTGGTAGTCAATTATTTATACTGCCATTATGGATTTAAATATTTGGAGCCTTATACACAAAAGTCTTCTATTTTGTAAATTTTGCTTTAATAAATATATTAAGGTAGATGATGTTTTGGTTTCATCTTTTTTGGGGGTGTTATCTTTTGATGGATATCAATTCAGAAAAATATTTAATTGGGATGTTAGATACAGTTACATATCAGAGATAGTTTAATTATGCTTTGTTGAAGACTTCTTTTACGTATATGACAGTGTATGGTTCCAAATTGTCTAAACCTTAGTTTTTTTGTTTGATTGTAGTACTGCCGAAGCTGTACTACAAGAAATGGACAACATTAACATCAGACGGAATCGTCGATCGGGAGAAGTAGAACGACTTCGAATGTGGACAGATACAGAATTTGTGAGTGTATTAACTTTAACAATCTTTGCAGTTTTTTATTTCGATTGAGGAATAAAAAGGGAGAGCGAACAGTTTTTGAATTAACAAATTTGTTTCTTCTTTGTTTCCAGTTTCGCTTGTGATTTTATTGCCTTTTATCTCTTTCATTCTACTTGCCACAACCTTCCCCAAAAGGTCCTCTACACATTTGCCAGAAGAGTCACCTGAAAGTACAGCTCTGATTCTGTAACTTCTCTGATCTGAACCTTTAATAGTTTTTTATTATATATTGAATTAAAAACACTTTGGCCCTTATAATTTGGTTTCAACTTTATCTTTTCACACACCATTGCCCAAACATAAACAAATTCTTTTTGTTCCCCTATTTTTTATTCTTCTTAATACTTCTAGTTAGGGGCTGATAAGAGTCCTACCTTTGTTTCAATATTCATTTCAAATGTTGCCTTTCTTCCCTCCCCTCATATAGAGGAAGATCCTCTTGTTGAATTCTACTTTGTACTTTTATTTATGGCATTTAAATTGTTGTATTTTCTTTCAGAGGGACCTGTGACTAATCCCACAGGTCACTGTAACTTGCTTGAGGGAGAAAGTATGTCCAGGGCATTATAGTGTTCGACTTTTAAATATTTTATAAATTTTATTCTCTTGTTTCTTATTTGAATTCAGGAAGCTTCATTTTTATGAGTCTGTGCCTTGCAAATAGGTGTTTGGGAAATTTTATTGAGTGGGCATGTCCCATTGGGTTGTAATATTTATAGCTGGGAATAAATTCCTTGTTGATATTTGACAAATTTCTTTCTTTAAAAGGAAAACATGGATATGTATTCAAGAGTGAAAAGGCGAAGAAAGTCACTGAGAAGAAATAGTTATGGGATACAAAATCATCATGAAGTCTCTACTGAGGGTGAAGAAGAAGGTTTGTAAAGCCCCTTATGAAATAAACACTAGAAAGTTCAGGTAGAAGGAAAAAAATATGTACATATAATATATGTATAATATTGCTGGGTAGATGATTGATTTTTAGCTATAGAGGTTTATATTTTGTATAATTTGGAATAAATTTTAATTGACTGGCATTCTGAGTTTTCATTTCCTGCATTTGGAAAAATGCCTTTGCTGTACACTATACATTGTTATGTAATGTATCTTGGTAGTGACTGTTGTTAGTCCTTAAGTGACCTAGTCTGGTATGGTATTTGCCATGGGCTGATTTATTTGTTACTTGAGGTCTCTTTCTTTTATTTCGGTACCTCCTAACTAGAAACCTCTATGCATCTTCACCTTCTATCCATAGCTTCTAAATCTCTGATTATTTGGGTCCCGTAGTATGGACTGAGGAGTAAATGGTGAAGTTCAGAGAAAGAGGGACTGCTAGTACTAGTGGAGGGTTGTACTGTTCTCTTTTGAGGCATGTCTGGGTCCTGAACTGAAGAACCCTGAGTGAATTTATAGGGCTGGGCTGGAAACATGATGAAAGTACGTTTGCCCTAAAGATTATAAATTGATGACCAATATGTCTATAGAATTTAATTCTGTAGGAATTGAACTTCTTTATTGAAATGGATTTTCAGAAGGTTTTGTGTATAGTAAAATGCACAATACTTGCGTTTTACCAGGAAGTCTTACTAGAGAAGAATGGGTTTCTCATATCCTGTAATTACTATCTTATTAGCAAGTTTTGAAGAGCTGGTATTTCTAATGAAGGTACTTTATTGAACAAATATTATTGTTACAGCTAGAACCTCTATATCGCTTCCTTTGGAGGAAATCAGTATAGGTGAGACAGATTTATGATGTTATTTTTACCTTTTCATTAAGTGAACACCTTTGTAGAGTTTCCAAAGTAGATTCACCACATATAGAATTTCTTCCCATAATAAATAGTGTGTCATTTTGCAGGCATATTTTCAAAAAGTGTTTTTTTTTTCTTTTTTGAAAGCTTTAGGAAACTTGTTTGGGTGCAAGTAATTTATAGTATAATTTAGTTAAGTAATATTATATTAGCTGATTTTCTTTATAACCTAATGATAAAATATTTAAAAACTTTGAATAAGCTTTCAGATGTCATGAGTAGATGTGAAGTCCTTTGCATTTTTAGTCTCATTTCTCTCAGCATCACTAGCAATTTTAAATATTTCCTGTGCCTTAATGTGATTGTATTATATTGATAATTCTTGTGGTTAAAAAGTTAATCATAAAGTATATTGCATTTGGGGACCTTAAGCCTATAAATTTTCATTAGACTCTTGTTTTAAGCTGTGAATAGATGTCAAATATATAGCTATAGGCAGACCACTGTTTAAAAATAAACAGGATTATGTATTTGTAATTTAAGTTTTGTATATCTAGATAGCTAGATGAATTATCATAAAGTAATCACTGGTGTCAAGGTATAAACTGGTGTTATCAACACCTTGGACATCTGCCTCATGCTCCCTCCCAATTCATACCTCCATTTTCCTACCAAAATGTAACTAATCCATGTTTGTCAACCTATTGTCAACAGGCCTAACAACCTATTATATTGCCAACAAAAATTCTTTTTGCTATAATGTTAGTAATTATCTTATAAACATATTTTTAAACTACCAAATGGTGTTTGAATACCAGCCATACTTAGTGATTAATTGGGCATTAAATGAAATTTGCTGTAGTAAAATTCTGAAATTTTCTATTATCGCTTTGTATGACTAAGGAGATTGAAAGATAATAAGTAAAATCAAGGGATCAAATAATAGTCATAGTGATTTATTTAGCAGAGACCTATATCTGTTATTTGTAGGAAAGACATTTTATTTTACATCTATCTAGGTTGATTTTTAATTATATTGATTTATGCTGCATCATAAAATGATGACACTTTTGAATGTCACCTGTATAAAGAATAAAAGATAAAATGTAAATATTAAATATTTAGTTCTAGAGTAGACATATCCTTGTGGTTTAAAACAGTTTTTTCTTTTGTGTGGGGGAAACTAGAATCTCAAGAGGAGGATGGTGATATAGAAGTTGAAGAGGCAGAAGGAGAAGAAAATGATAGACCATATAATTTGCGACAAAGAAAAACAGTGGATCGATACCAAGCACCTCCAATAGGTATGAGGCTCTAACTTCTTTTCTTATTGTAGCTGAGTAGCTTATTCTGCACCACCCCTTTAAAAAATTAATGTTGCTGAATTTAAAAGAATGAAATCTCTTGTGGTAGGTTCTATACATCTTTTCCTATGTACTTCTTTTCACACATACAACAACAGAAAGAAAAAGTACATAGTTCAATATCGAATTACATAGAGTATGTGCATTTTCTTTAAAGAACCTTAAATTTAATAATAAATACTGCTCATACTTTTGTATTACTTTGTAGTTTATTGAGCACTTTCATTTACAGCAGTTCGTTAGGGCAGGTATCTCTCTGTTCCCAGTGGTTAAGAATTTAGACAAAGTCAAAAAAGTGGTACATGGCTGTAGCTCGGCAGCTTGGCCAATCATGTAGTGTCTTTCAAAGAGCAGAATTTGTAGCTTTGAAAAACTCCAATTTATCAGTTTTTTAAAAAAATGGATTGTGCTTTTAGTGTTTTATCTAGGAAATCTTTGTTTAGCCAATAGTTACTAAGATTTAATTTAACATCTTTTTAGAATATTTACTTGCAACTTATACCACAATTTTAATTTTAGTTGTGCTCCTAGACATTATTTGGAACTTGAAGACATATGACTACTTCTATTCAGAAATTTAACAGAAATAATTTCTATCCCTAAATATATCAACTCATCAATTTGTTATTATTATTTCTGTGTTATCCTGTTTTTTCTTTAAGTACCAGCTCATCAGAAAAAGAGGGAAAACACACTGTTTGATATTCACAGATCTCCAGCAAGAAGAAGTCATATCAGGTATGCTTTGTTGGTTTTTGAAAGGAGGAAATATTTACATCTGTCATTAAATAATACATAACATATAATGCCTTGTAATTACAATATAGATACTGTTGGTATTAATGATAATGCCAATGAAGGACTAAATAGCTTTCTTCTTTCTTTAATTAGTATCTAATAGTTATTCTACATGTGACTATTACCTTCCTGATTCAGTTTGCCTGGAGTAGTCAGTTTTAACAGTTATGTTCCCTAAAGCTGCATGGCTTTTTGGTCTCAGTAGAGTTGAATCTAAGTGACTCACATGGCTTTCATTTGAAGCATTGGTTCAGTTAGTCTTTGCTACTTTTTTTTTTTTTCTTTTTCCCCTTTCTTTTACATGTAGGTACAAAGGAGACTTTTTTGTTTTTGAAACTTGTCTATATGTTTTATGAAAAGGTAATATATTCCCCATGGCTCAAAAAAATATTGAAAAACGAACATGAAAAGCTTTTTTTCTAGTCTCAGTCTCTCATTTTCTCGTAGTAACATTATTAATTTATATCTCCTTTGAGAATATGTTTATATATATATATGTGCAAATACATATATCAGTTGTTACCCTTTCTTTTTACATAGAGTGTAGTGTGTATATTGTCCTACACCTTTTTTTCACTTAAATAATTTTAACTGTCAAAATAGTGAAATTTCATATATTTATGGTTTTACCTAGTATTACATTTATAGATATACTATAATTTGAAAACTAGTCCTTTATTGAGAAGATGGTTTTTTTTCAGTCTTTCGATATTACAAAATATGATATAATAAATACCCATGCATAATCATCATTTTATATGTGCACAAGTATGTTTGTAGGACAAATTTGTTGCTTGACTGCCTTCCTGAACTATCCTATTTAAAAAATTGTAGGCTCCCTATTTTCCTCCTTTTTTTCTGTTTCTCTATGGAATTTACTATGTTCATACTTTATTAGATGTCTACTGCATGAGTGCAAAGATCTTAATAAATTTTTGCTGAATGAATGGACAAATGTAGCTGTTTTCTACTAATTGTAGAAATGATGCTTACAATGCATTTTTAAAAGCCATTTGTTGCTATAATGATTTTAAAGATTTTACTCTCCTTAAATAGGAGAAAGAAGCATGCCATTCATAGTAGTGACACAACTTCTTCTGATGAAGAACGCTTTGAAAGAAGGAAATCAAAGAGCATGGCAAGAGCAAGAAATAGGTTAGTAAATTTTTTATTGTTATTTCCCTGGTGGAAAAAAGGATAAACAGTTTTTTATTTTTTGAATGGGATTCTCATCTGTACTAGCATTGTGCTAATACTGATATGCAGCACATATTTTAGACTAGAGTAATGCAGTGACTTGGTTTTTATTTCGTAATTCTTAGAGTTGACATCCAACCTTGGGAAACTTTCCATAAATTACCTACTTTGTAAGAACTCAATAAAATAGTATGCAGAAGGTAAAGGAAGAGCCACCGGGAAGAGACCAAGTTCTATGGCATCTTTTTCTCTGTACCTCTCCTCTAATCCAAAGTTATTTAATGAGCTGATTTTAGATGCTTATAATGATTACATCATTAAGAGTAAGATTTGGTTTCTAATAGAATTATCTCAGGAGCCCTTGTTTTTTAATTGGAAAAATTGGTTTATTTTTGGTTGAATGAGTATCTCTGATGATCTTTGCTTAACTAGGGTAAATGATTGATTACTACATGGTTCACTAAAACCACTAAAGTGTTTACTGGGGGAGAGAATCAGTATTTTGTCTAGTAAATAGTTAAAGCACCAAATTGTAATTTATTTCTTAAAATTTGAGTTAATTTTCTAGCTTATATTTATAATACTAAAGATAAATTATAGTTAGAAAATTTACATTTGGCAAAGCATTTATATAATTTGGCATTATGTACCTGTTGTAGAAATATCAAGCTTTCAGTTGGCAGGTCTTGGAAACAAGTTTGGATTGGTGTAGACTGTGTGCTGACAAGAATTCCTCATGCAGATGATGGGAAGAAGATATAAGAGAAAAATCTAAGTTTAAATAAAGGAATTTAATGCCAGTTTAATATGAACTATGTTGATATCTCCTTTGGAATTATATTTTTAAGAGAAGTTAGGATTCAGAAATGTCAATGAAATTACATTCAGTATAGAAGCTATACTTTCTTGAGGCTCTTTATGTGATTTTTTGGTGTTTACCTAAGGTTAAAAGAGGAAATAGATTATATTTTCTTAAGGGTAATAAAATTAAATGATACAGTATAGAATTTTAAGTCTCTAGAGATCTATTTTAAGGTAGTTATACAAAAGATAAAGCTTAGTTTTCAAAATGTCACCTAGACTTGGTTTCTTTTGAATAAAATGTAAAGAAATTTTATCAATTGTATAAACTGAGTAGACATATCCACATAGTATCTGAGGACAAATTTAAATATTACATTAAAGCTTGGGTTCATTTAATACCATATATTACAATACATAGTCAATTTATTTTTATTTTATACGTGTATAATAATAAGGAATATCAGGTAAGTTAAGTTTTTTTAAGTTAGAATAGATTGGGCTTTTCAGACAAATAGATTAATGATCCTGTTTATCTGGTGAATAAATTTTGGTTTATTGAAAGAATTTAGAAAAAGTAGTTTAAATATATTAAATCCTTTGTTGTTTTCTGGGTTAGAGAAAAAGGGGAAAGGTGAAATGTGTTAGACTTAAACTTATTTTGACATTAAAAATATGAAACTTTGAATGCTGTTTACTTGAGTTTTTATGAATTTCAGATGTTTACCTATGAACTTAAGAACAGAAGATTTAGCTAGTGGTATTCTCCGAGAACGTGTCAAAGTGGGTGCAAGCTTGGCTGATGTCGATCCAATGAACATTGATAAATCAGTAAGTTTGTAAATCTTTTTTAATGTTTATTTTTAAAGATTATTTCTTGTTTCTAAAGCCATACACAATAAAAGAAAATCTAGATATCACTATTATTAGTGTTTTGATTTATGTATTTTGGAACCTAGCACTCTGGTCACATGTGATACTTACTCAAGTTTTTCAATTTCATTATTACTGAAGTATATTATGAAAAATGTGTAGGAAATGAGGCTGACGAATATGGCAAGGACCCATAAACCATGATAACCAATGGGGTATTGTTGAAGCTGCTTAGTTTTCATGATCAGATTTTAGACAGATCACTGTTGTCTGTTATGTAAGTAATGAATTTGAGGGAAGCAAGGCTGATTGATGTTAGGGAGACTGGATTGTAGTTGTAACCTAGTAATCTGGAGTCATGGTCGTGGTAGAATGTAGGGTAATGATGGAAGGAAGTAGGATATGGATTTGATGGAATTCAGGATAGAATTCAGATATGACAGAATTTGGTGAATTAATCCCTTTTGGGGAATGAGAAAGAGAAACTAGTTGAATCCATTTCTCAGGTTCTGGCTTAAGCAACTGGTTGGGATAATGGATGACTTCATTTTCTGAGATAGGGAACATAAGAGAAGGAATATGTATTTGAGGCATGAAGATGATTTAGTTTAGACATGTTTAGGTATCTGTGGCACATCACAAATTAAAGTAACTTGTTAGAAATGGTTATTTTTGGCATCAACTAGAAATATCTGGGCTAGAAATTTGGATATGGGTCACCGATATAAAGATAGTTGAGGTGATTAAGGGGAATGGATAAGAGCATGCAGGGAAAGTATGTAGCGTGAAAAGAGAGACAAGATTTAGAGGCCACGGTAGATTCTTACTGTTAGAATCTTTTTTAGGGGATACTTTACAATAAGGGTATTGTATAACAAAGAATGTATTCAGTATTTTTTTTGTTTGTTTTCATAAACCTATTCACATAATTTAGGTGATTCTTATATAAGAGACTAAAGTTATCAAGTGTAGTTGTGTATGTATTTGAAAACGAAATGTTAGCTACCTCCAAATACTTATTTGTGAGGACCTAAGGAATTTCAGAATTGCATGTCTAATAGTTCACATTCTCAGCGGACTTTACTAATAGTCTTTGCTTATTTGGTTTATCAGCACCTTACTTTCTCAAATCTAGGTGTTTCTACGAGTCAATTAGAGTAACTTATTTCTTTAAAATTTGATATCATATATAAGAAAATTTGGCTTCTCTTAGAATATTTCTTTAATTTAAACTCCATATTTTTCTAGATTACTTAATTTTTTTTATCATAGTAAGATAGTCATTGTAAAACATTTTCAAGTACTGTAATAGAATAGAGAAGCAGGAAAAGAAATCTCCCAGAACCCAATGGCAGTCAGTTAACATTTTTTCACTATTTCCTTCAAGCACTTTCTTCTATACAGTTTTTTAATTTACACAAATATTTAAACTGTTGATAGGTGAGAGGAATAATCTCTGTTGCTTCTTGAGATAGATGAGTGTTTCTCAAACTTTTTTCATTGTCTCCTAAGGAGAAAAATTTCTCCTATCTAGATAAATTAATATTAAAGGTTAAAGTCAGGTAAAGTTGAGCTTTGGAGGGTCACAGACCATTGTAATAGCCAAGATATTTTTTACCCTATTCTGGAACTAATTTTTGTTCCCTTGGGGGCGATATTGCCCCTGCTGAGAATACACTGAGAGATATTTTGAAAGGCATTTAAATTAGTAGCGTGTACATACAGCATAATGTCTCCTATAGATACCCATTAAAATATTAGACTGGGCATTAATCTTGGTCCTTAGTTACAAGGATATTAAAGAATGGTACCTTTGCTTGGCTAGACTGAATCTAAACTTGAATTTTACTGCCAACTTTTTTTTTTACACTTATTTTAAAAGTGTAATTTTTTGAACTTTATGTTTAACAGTTCCTACTGAAGGCATGTATTTCTGAATCATAAGACTACATCATATAGTTTAAAAAATTTGTAAACACTGGAAATTATTGTATGTTAAACTTTTATCCTTCTTTTCAAGGTGCGATTTGATAGCATAGGTGGATTGAGCCATCATATTCATGCACTAAAGGAAATGGTAGTATTCCCACTATTATATCCAGAAATTTTTGAAAAATTTAAAATTCAGCCTCCAAGGTAAGTATAATTGCTCTTAATTTCGGTTAGTAGATGATTATAAACATAAATATTTCATATGTGTTCAATGCGTTCTGGCAATGAGAATTAAGAAAGAAATTTTATGTTTTAGGGCTCTTAAGACTGTGGTACTGTGTTCTCGAAGTTTACATTTCAGCATTTAAGAGTCAGATACAAGATGAGATTCTTTATGCAGGCCTTGAATATACAGGTAGATTGCCCAAAGGAATTTTCCTTTATTTGGCCTCCTAATAGCATTGAGCTTGATGCTATACATTGTTCAGTCTTTGGAAGCACAATTCAATGAAGTGTTTCTTTGTCTTAATGAGGGGGTATTTTGAAATGGTAAGCATGAACATTTATTTTTATGATCAGATTAATTGAGTTTGATCATGAGGTGTGGTTAGCTAGTTAAATATAAGAAAAGGCTGAGAAATTATGTTAAAGAAAATTGAGAAGAATAAAACATTCTGAAAATATACATATATAGACTGTAGATTTAAACTGTTAAATATTTCTTTTTCATTTAATAGGTACTTTTCTTTAGATTTGGCTCTGATTTATATAGAAAATCTTATTAAAGAGTCATCTCTGGTGTGAAAAGTTGATCTATAATTCTGCAGTGGCTTTTTGAACTTATAATAACTATTTTTCATATAATGTAAATTTAAATTGAATTTTAACAATAATTATTATTTTTCAAAGCTATTAAAGTATAACCTTGAGAAAAACTTAAAACAGAGTTATAAGGAGAAAGTATTATAGTAGAAGGTAATCTAGCTCTTTAGGGATGAACAATTTTGTATATGCTTTACAGGTTTCTTTTATACATGTATGCCTATATTAAATTTATATTTTGCCTGTACTGTGCACGTATAAACCCAATGTAAATGAGATTATTCGGTACTCATATAGCTTTTCACTCTACAGTATATTTTAGATACTTTTCCATACTAATAATATGTGTATTATTCTTTTTGATATTATGCTATTTTATTATATATATATAACTTTATCTGTTTCTTATTAATAGGTAGCATTTTAATTTTTTAAGTTTTTCACAATTAAAAATAATGCTCTATTGAGAATTCATTTAACATTTAAAAATAACATTCTTTTGAGTATTTATATATGATACATTCTAAGATGTGCATTTCTGAGTCACAGAGAAAAAGCATTGAAAATTTTGATATATCTTGCCAAGTTACTCATTCTGATTTAACTATTTTTTTGTCATACCAAAGCTTGATGCTCTGAGAAAGAACATCCTTGAGTACCCTCAGCAAAGTGAAACTTTTTTCTGTATACTACAAAAGTGTCTAATAATGATAATATACATTAATAAAAAGTTATATTGGAGTTGTATCCTTTTATATTGGTTATTAATGGTGGCGATAACATTAATTTACTTTTATCGATTTTTTATTCCTCTAGGGGCTGTTTGTTTTATGGCCCTCCTGGCACAGGCAAAACCTTAGTTGCCAGAGCATTAGCTAATGAATGCAGTCAAGGAGACAAAAAGGTGGCTTTTTTTATGCGAAAAGGAGCAGACTGTCTGAGCAAGTGGGTCGGTGAATCAGAACGGCAACTTAGGCTTCTTTTTGATCAGGTAGGTGAAATCAGCTAATATGAGAATATCTTCTTTAGAATATTTAATACATTAGTCTGTAAATGCAAACTTAATGAGGCATGTTTTTAATCAGTATGTTAAATTTAGGATCAATAATCTGTATTTGAATGCCTTAGAGGTATTTAATAGCAGTTTTACTAGTATCAATTTAAGATGATTCATGAAACATTGAGGTGGCTAACAGGCATAATACCATGTGAGGTACTTTGAGAAACCTGGTTATAACGTATACACCATTAGATCATAATCTAATTGACGAAATAGAACAAGCTTAAAAAATTTAACGTCTGTGTAAGAAATTGCAAAGAGCAGTATATTATTTATTTTCATCAGGTATAGATATGGTGCTAGAAGAGTTCAGTAATTAATAAATGAATGCTTATGAGAGACATAGTAAGGTGAGTGAATACGTATAGGGTATCTATTGTTTATTTTTAACAGTAACTTTAAAAATATTATTTTCTAATATTTATAAAAATTAGTCCTGATATAAATTCACTTTTGATTGTTTGAGCTAGTGAATGCAGTCATTCATATTTGTCAGTACAACTTATATTTTATTATGGCTAAGGAAATTCACATGAAATTTTTAAAAAATGCTTTCAACAAGCATGTATTGAGTTCCCATTTCTGAGTTCATGTGTGTCAAAGTCCTTTGAAATTGGTAAAGCACTTCAAGTATTATTTTTAGTTATTATTAGAAAGAGGAATAAGGTAAAATTCTTCAAGATGCTCAGTGTCTATTGAGAAGTCAAAGATTTGCAGTTTACATGCTGCAAGAGAGTTTAGTAGTAATTGAAAAATATATAAATATAGAATAACATTGGTGGACAAGGGAAAAGTTAGCTTGGGAATGCTGACATATTGTCTAGTGACTTAATTTAAAATTTTTGACAGTTAAACTTTTTAGCCACTCCTTTCTGGAAGTAAGACTGTCCTTTGGTTTTATTTAAAATCATAGCATAGATCATGCCGCTTTTAAAATGGAAATTTACTTTATTTCTGTTTTGTAGTTTTATTTATAGGCAAGAGTAATGGAAAGGTTTGCTTTCTTTTTTTTAAAAAATTACTGATTGTTATTATTATCTTTTTAAATGAAAGAGTCTATGTTCCTAAATTAAATTTTGCACTAAATAAAATGAAGGCAGTATAATGTATTGGCTAAGAGTTTGGCCTTTGGTGTCAGCAAAATGTTAGTTTATATCTGGCTTTGCTATTAAGTATGTAACTTTAAGTAAATGAAAGCATCTGATCTTTAGTTGCCTCTTGTATAAAATGGGGGAAGTAATACCTATCTCACTAGACTACCATGAGATTTTACTGAAAAAAAGAATGTGAAGTTTGTATCACAGTGACTGGCATATAATACAGTGTCCTTTCTTTCTGCAATTCTATGAGGCTGTAGTTCTAAAAAAGAGCTCTGTGTTTCATGTATATAAAAGTAATTATCAAATATTTCCAGTTTCCCTTTTATTACATAATTCTTGTCTTTAAAGTTTTTTTGCTAAAACCTAAGTTTTGTGGTCAAATTGTACTTCATTTCAAATTATGAGAGAACACTGGAAGTTTAATGTATATCATCTCAGTCAGGGAAATATGAAAAATTTGTATTCATTCTTTAGTAAGCTGACCTTCCTGTGAACTACAATTTCTAGAAGTAATTTTGAAACATAAATAAACTATATTGAGTAAATTGTACAAATAAAGACTTTTCATATGTAATCTAATATTCATTTACCTTAAATCAAATTAAGTTCTGCTAGATCTAAGATTTAAGTGAGAAAAATGACGCTGTGAAAGTACCAGAAGAAAACTCAGGAGAATTTGGTTTGTCTGAATTGAGAGTCTAACTGTGCAAGAAAAGACCCACTAGATAATTTTTTTAAGGTTCTGAATAGTAAAATATTGTAAGCACTACCAAAAGATAAATGATACCCTTTGCAGAAAAATATTTGCATTTCCTTTCACAGAGAGAGGTGTGATTTTTAAAATAAATAGCTCCTAGAAATCAGTAAGCAAAAGGCCAGTAATCCAATAGAAAAATTGGCAAAGGATACAAACAGAACTCTCATAGAAAAAGCAACATAAATGGCTCTTAAATATATGAAAAGTGCTCATTTTATTGTAGAAATAAAAATAGAGTGAAACTGAGGTACAGTTTTTTGTACTAAAATAAGATCCAGAAGTTTGATAATACCTTGTTAGTGAGCCCTCTTAAATATTGCTAGAAAAGGGTAAATTGGCCCATCAATGGGAGGTAATTTGCAAATGTCTGACTAAATTAGAAATGACACATGCCTTTTGAAACAGTAGTTCTACTTTTAGAATTTACTATATTGATAAGTTTATACTCATGGGAAATGTTAAATGTACACAAATACTTATTCAAACATTGTTGATAATAGGGGACTAGTGTAATTATGGCACATTCACACACCATTTTGCAGCTGTTAAAAAAGAATTTGGCAAGTCTTATGTGCTTATAGTGGAAGCCAATTAAAATATATTGTTTCTTAAAATAGGCTGTGTTATATGATTACGCAATGTGTCTAGTGTTTAAAATGCATTAAATAAAATAAAAGCAGTGTGTTTCAAAAGACACTTTTTGTGTATGTGTATAAGTGGTATTTATGGAAGAATAAACAAACTGAAAACAGATCCTACTGGGAGAAGACCTTGTGGTTAGAGACAGGGTGGTAAGGAGATATCCTTTTTACTCTAATCTTTTTTACTTGCTACATGTTGCGTCATTTACCGAAATTAGCTATTAAGAAAACATAATAATTAAAATTTAAAATGGAAACTAATACACTAAGTGATAGTTTTTTCTTTTTATACTAGGCATATTTGATGAGACCTTCTATAATATTTTTTGATGAAATAGATGGATTAGCTCCAGTGCGCTCTAGCAGACAAGATCAAATCCACAGGTAATTTTTCCTAATCTGATTATGTTGGATTCTTTTCACTCACTGACACAGTATTTAGCCTTAGTCTTTGGGTAAGTACTGTGAGGCTTATAAAATGTGATCTGTGTCCTTGAGGAAGACTTTTTTCACTTAGCACAAGGGTCTGCAAATAATAATCTGTGGGCCAGTCTAGCCTCCTGTCTATTTTTGTAAATGATGTTTTGTTGGAGCAGTGCTATGTTTATTTTTTTATTATATATGCCTGCTTTTGCACTACAAGAGCAGAGCTGAGTTATGAAAGAAATATCATATGGCTTGTGAAGCCTAAAACATTTACTTTCTGGCTCTTTATAGAAAAAGTTGCCTGATCTCGACTTAGCATAATGTTTTTGAAATTTATCCATGCCATGTGTAGTAATATTTTGCTCCTTTTCATTTCTGAGTAGTATTCCTTGGAGAGTGTGTATATGTATGTGTACCACAATTTATTTGTTAATCCACATGATTAAGATTTCGTTTGCTTCTATTTTTGGCTATTATGATAATGCTACTGTGAACATCTGCATACACATTTTCCCGTGGATATGTTTTCATTTCTGTTGGGTAAATACTTAAGAGAGGAATAGCTAGGTCCTAGGGTGAATGTATGTTATCTGGAGTGCTGTACCATTTTTTATTCTTACCTGTAATGTATGAGAATTTGGGTTACTTATTCTTGCAAACATTTATTCTTGCAAACATTTAGTATTATTATTCTCTTTAACTTTAGCCATTCTGTTGGGTATGTGGTAGTGGGTTAATTTGCATTTTCCTGATAACTACTATTAAGCATCTTTGCATGTGCTTATTGCCCACTTGTATATTTTGTTTTGTGAAATATCTGTTAAAATCTATTACCCCCTTTTTTTTTTTGAAAAAGAAATCAAGTTGTATGTCTTAATTGTGTGTTAAGATTATGTAAGAGTTCTGTTGTCATTTTTGTAATATATCCATTTCTCAGACTGTTTTTAATATCTTTCTCATCACTGGCTTTGTGCAGTTCATTTAGTGATGTTCTTTGGTAGACTTTTCTCATTCTTGGATTGAGCTGCATAAGTCTGAGCTGCTTGTTTTCATCACAGTTGTAACATTTTTGGCCATGATTTCTTAAAATATTTTTTCTGTCTCCCTTGTCTCTGTCTCTTGTGGCCTTTAATTACATGTACATTAAGTTGCTCGTTGCAGTCCCACAGTTCATTGACCATTTGTTAATTTTGCTCTAAACTGTATTTTCGGTTTAATTTGGCATAGTTTTAATTGTTCTGTCTTCTACTTAACTAATCTTTTCTTCTTCAATGTCTAAGTCTGTCGTTAATCCTGTTGTATTTTTTGATTCAACATAGTTTTGTTTTCATCTTTAGATGTTCTTTTTGGGTCTGTTTTGTATCTTATTTGTGCAGATATAAGAAACTTTTCAGCATATGGAATGTGGTTATAATACTTCCCTTATCTGCCTATTTTAATATCTTAGTTCTGGTTTGCTTGAATTCAATTGATTTTTCTCATTATGGGACTGTATTTTCTGCTTCTTTGTATACCTGGCAATTTTTATTGGAAGCCAAACATTGTAAATTTTGTCTTACTGATATGATATTATAAATAAATATTTTGGGGGGTTTGTTTCTGGAGAGGGGACACAGTAAACTTACTTAGAAACAGTCTAAGTGTTTTGAATGTTGCTTTTTAAGTTTGTTATGTGAGTCTGGAGTAGTCTTCAGTGAAGGGCTAAATTTCCCACTAATAAAATAGAGTCTTTTTGTGCATTACATGCAATGGCCCATGAGTCATGAGGTGTACCACTCTGGCTCGTGGCAATATTCCTGGTTCTCTGTGAGTGTAAAGTACTGTTCCTTCTGTTCCTTCTGTGTATTTTTTCCCTAAGCCCTGAGTAAATTTCTCACATGCATGCAGTGATCCATATTTAGCTGAAGTCTTGAAGGACTTTGTGTACATTTCCTGAGTTCACTCTCTTTGCATTGGTCTCCTCTCTGGTGCTCTTTCCTGTGAACTTCAGTCTTCTTGGTCTCTTTGGAATCTCAGCCCTCTCTCTTCTGCTTAATGGGCCAGCTGACCTCGGCCAGCATTGCATCTCCCCTACATTGCAGTCTATAAGTGGAAAGCCATTAATTGGATCCTTGTTCCCATGCTTCGTAATACATGGTTTTATAATTTTTTCTCCTACTTGGATAATTATTGTTGATTTATCTTTAGTCAATCTAAAGATAGTAAGTTAACTATCTTTAGTCAGTCTTCACTTTTTCTTTGTCATATTTATTTTTCTGTTTTGTCTAGCAACACATTTTTATTTCAGAGATTATATTTTTCAGTTTTAGGGCTTACATTTGATTCTTTTTCATTATTTACATTTTTCTACTGTGACGTTCATCTACCTAAACATATTTCATTTTACTGCATTGAGATTAGTTAATAGTTGCTTTAAAACCCTCTGGTGTTTCAACATCTGGTTTGCTTCACTGTTAGACCGCTCAGTTTTCTTTTCTCTTGACAATATGTTCTGTTGTTTTGGTTCTTCATTTGTTGGGCAGTTTTGGATTGGATCTGGACATTATTAATGTTAATTTGTGGAGTCTGTGGATTCTATTATTTCCCTTTTATGCGTAAGTATTTCCTTTGTTTTAGCACATAATTTTCTGGTTTAGGCTTTGAAATACAGACTGTTTCTTGGCTGGTAGCCGGTCTCCTTTCAGATCTTTTGTGTTTTGCTTAATCCTTTGAATTCTCTGTGCCCTTGTTGTTGGGGATCATTCAGAGATGTGAATAGATAGAAAGTTTGGGGATGTCCTCACTGGCTCTTGCCTTTGTGGAATCCCACATTCTGTAGTGTTTATGGTTTTCTACCTTTTCTTTTCTGAACTCGCAGACTGGGAAAGTAAGGGATTTTCCCCCATTCTCATTCTCTCCCATGTACTGTACCTAGCCTCCTGCCGAAAGCCAGACAGCAGGGAACTTGTTTTGTGTATGTCTCCCTTTCTCCAAATGACCATGAACTTCCACTGGAATCCATGTCTGCTAAGTTACCAGTTCCTTCAGGTACTTGTGTACTGTGTATAGGTTTTATAGTTATTTTAAGAAGGAGAGCAAGGGGTCATCTAGCAGAGTCTTCATCAAACCTGGAATGGAACCTTTGAGCAGCAAGCATGCAAGTTTTAATTTCTAGAATAATCACTAATAAAAAAGAACCTATTGTATAATTTCTAAATTATTGAGATATAGAATAATTAAAAGAAATCCAAAAGTAATCACAAAATATGATTGTAGATTTAAACCCAAATGTTAAGGATTGAATTTTTTTTTAAAAGACAAAGATTGGCAGAGTGGGGTAAACAAAATATAACACTTTTATTTTTAAGAGACACATCTACATATAAGGACACAGGTGACAAACTTGTGGGGGAAAAGCTCACAGCAGCTTAGAAATATACATATTAGTGTTATTCATAATAGTCCAAAGATAGAAATAATTCAAATGTCCATCAACATATAATGGACAAATAAAATGTGGTAATATGTATACAGTGGCGTATTTTTCAGTCTTAAGGAATGAAATTCTGACACATGCAGGTGTACCTTATACATGTACCATGGATGAACCTCGAAGTCTTTATGCAAAGAGGAATAAGCCAGACGCAGTAGGTCACATATTTATATAAAATGTCCAGAATAGTCAAATTAATTAAATGGTATAAAAATATATCAGATAGTAAATACTAACAGAAAGCTGGTATAACTATATTAATATTAGGCAAAATAGATTATAAAGCAAAAAATTATTATATATATAAAGAGGATCAACTTAAAATGACGAAAGCTTTAATTTATTAGAGGGTGTAGCAGTTTAAAATTTGTCATTTCCTAATAACTACATTTCAAACTGTATAAAACAAAAATTGACAGAAACTGTACAATAAGAGACAAATTGATAATTATTGGGAGAGCTATCATGTACCTCAGTAATTGATAAACCAAATGAGCAAAAAATAAGTTAATGCTCTAAAATTATTTGAATAAGTAGAAAAACCTATAACAAACATATTTAATGGTAGAGATGAAAACTGTTAGTCTGGGGAGTTACAAGCATGGCTGCTGTGAACCCTTCTCATCCGTGCTGAGTGTAGATCCCCGTTAGTGTAGTCTGGCAAGACGGAGCCATACGAGGTACGTGTATTGGAGAATAAGCACCTCTGGTATCATTTGTAGATGACACGATTTTGTATGTAGAACTTCTAAAGCAATTTCTAGATAACTTCTTAGATGTAGTAATGAGCAATTAGCAAGATTAAACCAATGAATAAGAAAATTTTGTCTTTATACCGGTAATTGTGTAAACATGAAAAATTGCTATTTGCAGTCTCCTTAAAAAGACATTGCTAAGAATAAATTTGAAAAGTTTGTTGTTATGTCGGAAGAAAATAATAAAACTTGGTTCAGAAATGTCAAAGAAAGATTAAATAAATGGAGAGAAATACCATGTTCATGAGTTGGAAGCCTGAATTTTTTTTGCAAGCAGAAGCGATTTTATTAAGTAAACTAGGCAGAGTAAGATACACTCGGAAGAAAGTTCATGTGGGCAGCTCCATAAAAGGCGCGTGCAGGGAGACTGAGTGTTTTTAAGTTGTCTTGTTCTTCCACATCATTAATCAATAGATTCACTGTAATCCGATCGAAATCACAACTTTTGGGGGGGAACTTGATAAAATGATCCTGAAATTTATATGGAAATACAAAGGTTAAGAATAGTGAAGACGTCTTTGGAAGAATAAGGTGGGAGGTCTTGCTCCACTGGGTTATTAGGCTTCTTAGGGTTAAGATAATTTGATATTGGTGGAAGACTTCACAAATAGACCATAGAGCCCAGAGCCACATATATGTGCATGCTTGACTTATAATAAAAGGCAGTGCAGTGCTAGTGGGAAAGGATGACCTTTTCAATAAATAATGCTGGGAAAACTGGCTGTTTGGTGAAAAAATAAAAGCTGGCTTTCTCTTCATGTCATATAAAAAATTCCAGTTGTATTCTCTTACTTGAAAGAGAATACAGATGCTTTTAGAAGATAATGTAGGTGAAAAGGATAGAGGAGGCAAGTAGGCCTCAAATATAGTAGTAAATAATTTGGAGTTTATTTTAAACATAATAGGGGTTACTAAAGGATTTTGATCCAGTTGCTGGTAATTTTAGATTTTTAAAATAAAGTCACTTTTGGTAGAGTTTAAGCTAGGATGTAATTCTGTTTCTGGCCATGTTTGAGACTTTGTCTTCTGATAACTCTGTACAAAACACTGAAAAATGCTGATAAATCCTAACAAACATTTGAAATGCCCATCTGTAATTGGAAAAGTTTGATGTTAAATATTAACTTATGCTTAAGGACACTTATTTCTCACTCCTTATATATTGAGTGAGGCACTTTTGTCATTAATTGTTATTCAATAGAAAAGAATAAGCACAAATCTTCCCTATGTATATATACTGTGACTCTGGCATTTTGATTCCATTTATAGATTTGGGAAACACAGGTAGAACAGTTTAGGAACAAGATGATTTTTTAAAATATATTGAGCATATTGGAGAAGTTATTTCATGCAGGCGTTAGCAGTAAGAATAAAGGAGTAGAAGTGAGAACAGTTGGAAAACAGTAGGAATACCATTGTTACTAGAACTATAGTTTGTTATAAATGAAACATTTTTATTCAGTAATGTTTAGTCATAGGTTAAAAATCTACTCTAAAATATGCACAGAATGATTTTAAGTTGAACTTAGTTAAAATGGTGGCCATTCTAAAGAAATTGTCTAAAAAAGTATAACAGTAATGTAACGTCATTGTCAGACGTTAATTCCTTTCCCACTATTTTTTTCTCTTAAAACAGACTGTTGTATTTTTCTTTTTTAAAAACAGCTTTATTGAGATACTATCACATAAACAGTTCACCCGTTTAAACTGTGTGATTCAGTGGCTTTCAGTATATTTACAGAGTTGTGTAACCATTACCATAGTCAATTATAGACATTTTCATCTCTAAAAAGAACCTTGTACCTGTTAGCCTTCACTCTTCAATTTCTTCCTCATTGCTTTCAAACCCTGGGCAACCACTAATATACTTTGTATAGATTTGCCTCTTCTAGACTTTTCTTATAAATGGAATCATACAGTTTGTGGAGTTGTGTGGGGGCTCTTTCAGTAGTACAGTTGAAAATTGCATTGTTTTCAGGTTGATCCATGTTACAGCATCTGTTAGTACTTCATTTATTTTTATTGACAAATAGTATTCCAGTATGGATATCCTACATTTTATTTATCCATTCATCAGTTGATAGACATTTGAGTTGCTTCTACTTTTCAGCTATTATGAATAAAGCTATGAACATTTGTGTACAAGTATTCTATGGAATTGCTGGATCTATGGAAACTCTTTGTTTAACAGTTGGAGGAATTGTCAGACTGTTTTCCAAAGAGGCACAACATTTTACAGTGTATGAGTGTTTGAATTTCTCAGCATTCTTCTATACTATTATTATCTCTCTTTTTGATTATAGTCATACTACTGGGTTTAAAGTGGTTTTGATTTGTATATCCTTGATGACTACTGATGGGCCTTTTGTATATTTTCTGTGGAGAAGTGTTTATTTAAATCTTTTGGCTGCTTTTAAATTTAGTTATTTTTCTTTTTATCGTTGAGTTGTAATTGTTCTTTATATATTCTGGACCCTAAACTCTTATTAAATATGTAATTTGCAAATACGTTCTCCTATTTAGGTTGTCTTTTCACTATCTCGATAGAGCCATCCCCTTTAAAGTAGAAAAACTTTTAATTTTGGTGAAGTCCATTTTATCTTTTTTGTTGCTGCTGTATTTTAGGTGTCTGTTAATGTACTTGTGCACTTTTGAAAATTATTTCTGTACAGTACTTAGTCTTGCATTAGGATGTCATCGTGCTATGATTAACATTTTAAGACTGAAAAAAGTATAAACAGCAGTTTTTACAATTTTTTCTTATTTTAGTTTTTAATTTTGTCTGAAAATTTTGTTACAGCTCAATCGTGTCAACCCTCCTTGCTCTCATGGATGGATTAGACAATAGGGGTGAAATTGTTGTTATTGGTGCTACAAACAGACTTGATTCTATAGATCCTGCACTCAGGAGACCTGGTCGTTTTGACAGAGAATTCCTTTTTAACCTGCCTGATCAAAAGGTACGAGTTTCTGTCTCCAGTACATTAAGATTTATTTGTGATTCCATTATGAAACATATATATACTTTGAGAGTGGTGTTTTATGAATTTTCATTTTCAAAATTTTGTGCTTGTGGGATACTTTAGTTAATTCTTAAAAGAATCTTGTAACTTTTGAGTAATTTAGTCTTTCTAGAAAGTGACAATTTCACAAAGTTTATGGTTTTGATAAGAGGAAAAGTTTTGATTAGGTTACTATAGATGCTTACTTACTCTTTTCCGTAGTTCTCCAGATTGTTATAATTATATTGTATGGCAGATTATAGGTATCGATTAGCCAAAGTAGCTTTGTTCCCATAAAAATAACATTTGTAGGGTATTGGTGGTTTTATGAATAAGAGCCTGAAATGCATTTTCATAAAAATGACCATAACATCATATTTGATTTAAAGCAGCATGTTATTTATTTATTATAGTATTGTTTTTAAAAGAATGTGTAATTAAAACAGGACAGCATATAGTCATTGAGTTTGTAAAGTGTTATATGAAATACCAAGTTCTTTTTTCCTAATGCTACTTGAACTTTTTATTGGTAGTCTTGGTTTGACCACTTCATCATTGATTTAAGTTTGAGGGAAATGACTAATGAAGAGAAGATACTGTATTTGGCAAGGCTTCCATCTAATTTAAGATATCAAATAAGCCTATTATAACATTTATAACATATACCCATACAAATCTAAAGAAAGCAGAGAAGATGCTATATAAAAATACATATAGATACACACATGTCATTGTTATATGCCTTTGATTTTAGATTTCTATGTAGAATGCTTGGATATATATATATATAAATGCAAAAGACTTCGTGATTAGGACAGTGAAAAAGACTATAGGGAAATGAAGGCAATGGCTCCACTGTGTAGAACGGTTACTACCTCAGTTTATGTCCGTCTGCACGGCCACTAGTAGTTGTTTCAGGGTTAGGTTGATAATCCAATCTGTAGGCTTTAATTTGGCACCAGGTTTCCATAGCTTTGTCAGGATAGGAAACAGAGCATAGACAGTAGCATCTTCATTACGCAAATGCAGCTTCCAAGACTGTATCAATGCACAGAGGTGTGTTTACTTGTATGAGACAAAGCTCAAGTGGGTGCAATCTACTTCTGCACGGGGATATCAGCCATCTTGTCTGGAATATGTGACAGCAGTCCAAAGCTTGTCTTTTAGGCTCTACCAGTACATGGGGATTGTGCTTAGTTCTAAGAGACACAGCCAATGTTTATTTTGGCAAAGGAAAGCCATTACCTTGATTTCCTAATGTCTCCTACCTTGTCCTAGTAATGTAGGCCTCATGGTCTGTATGCCAATCACAGTCTTTACAATTAAGGCACAACCCATACAAATCATAGATTTAACAGTGAACAAGGTCTGAGTAGCACTGTTCAGTTGAGTTTTCGTGGCGATGGAAATGTTCTTTATTTGCACTGGCCATTGAGCAATGTCCATTGTAATAGCCACTAACCACATATGGCTATTGGGCACTTGATTGATCATTATTGTGACTAAAGAACTGAATTTAATGTTTTATTTAATTGAAATATTAAAATAGCGTCATATGGCTAGCGACTTAGTATATTGTGCAGCTATGGATCTTGAACATAGTTTTCAACATTAATTTTAACCATGTTTCAAGGAAAGTGTGCTGTGAGACCTAAACGTAAGGCCATTTTTCTTGGCCTGGGCCTGTGGAAAAGGCCTGGATTGGCTGTTCACTTTTTTCTTTAGATAATATTGAGGATCATGAGACTAGATGAGTTTACCAAATCCTTTGTCTTAAGGAGCAGTCAGTAAGATAAGAGGAAAACTAGGAGACTGGGATTCTGAAAGTCAGGCGAAGAAAATCTTTCTGAGAAGGGGATGATTAACTGTGTCAAATATTGTTAAATCAGATAATAACAAAATAGCCTTTATATTTAATATTATATAGGTCATTAGTGTACCTGGTAGGAGCAGTTTCAATTGTAGGTGCAGAAAATCTTGACTGGAGTATGGTTAGTGTAAGAGAGAAGAAGAGGGGAGGAATTGGAGATACTTACTGAAAATACCTTGTTATATATTAAATGCTGTCAACTGAGTGCAAGGAGGCTTCGTCTAACAATAAATGGCAAAGACTTATTCCAGGGTCTTAAGATTTGCAGATCAGAAACACAGCTAGGCAATACCCAGAGTTCTGAAGAAGAAAGAAAAGCTGAGAGTTCTTATAGTAAAAAGTATTCTTGACAAGCATCAGCCCTGCATTCTTAGCCTCTGGAGTGGTCCGAGACAGTAATCTTCCAGATGTCTAGTGGTCTGGGTAATGGATGTCAGGTGGTCTGGTCATGTATACATTCTTTCCTGTGTTCTTCAGAAGGTTATTTACAGGACTTCCATGTATCTCCAGGCATTGATACACAATCAAAAGTTCAAAAGTTTAAGTTTTCAGGCCTGTTAAAGCAAGAATAGAATTGTTTCCTCATGCCTTAAGTAAGCCTACTTGATTTCAGTGAGTTAGCAGCACGAATGTAGGGACTCCATGTTATTTCTTCACTGCTTTCTCAATGCCAAAGGATCAACTAACATAGTAATATACATTATATTTCATTACTTAATTGAAAAGTTTAGACTTCAAACTTTTCTTTAATTTTGAATTGTCCTTTAGCTCACTGTCAGTCATAATACTTTATGCATATGATAGAACCAGCAGTTCTGTGAACTCTAAATATAAAGTTTGTCTATGATGATTATTATAACAATAAAGTTTCTTGTCCATATGGTTTCAAATGATAAAAATGATGTGGAAAAGTGAAATTTAGTTTTGAATTCCAGTTCTAGATCACTCACTCAGTCACATGGCCACTAGTCAAGTTCCTTCACCTTAAATGTCTTAGGATATTAAATGTCTTAGTTTGTGAAACAGACAAGATCTCTGTTACACATCTCACAGAGTTATTATGGAATCAGAGGTGATGGGGGTGCCAGGGTGTTTAAATTTCTTTTCAAATAAACATTTGGTTTGCTGGGGTATGGTTAGTCTATAAATTTGTTCCAGCAAATATATTTGAGGGGTTGATGATATTTTATTTACTTGTACTTTTTTTTTTTTTTTAAGACAAATTTATTTACCTGTGGTTTTCTTTTTAGGCAAGAAAACACATATTACAGATTCATACCAGAGACTGGAATCCAAAATTGTCAGAAACTTTTTTAGGTGAATTGGCTGAAAAATGTGTTGGTAAGTACTACTGTTTGAATTTTTGATTGTCATTGTTTATTTTGCTCAGCCTCCCTTTCCCCTTATGTTTGGAATGCAAATGAGTATAGTTATGTCTTTGTGCAATAGATGACTCTGCCTTTAAATGTAAAAATTTTAATATTTCGGTTGAGGTTTGGACACTCCTAAATTAGGATTTTAGCTGCCATTAGGTGACTAACAAAACTCAGTAGTGGAATTCCTTTCATTGAGTGCTGGGTGTCAGTAATATTACTTCAGTGTCTCTTTTTAGGAATTGTCCCCTTTTAGAAATTTTACTTAGTAAGTGTAAATTTGAGAGATAAAGGTTCATATCAAAAGCAGGACTGTAGTCTTTCACTTTGCAGATTACAGGATGGGACCATCTTCATGGCTGCGGTCAGGAAGGAAGTTGAGTGAGAAGCGTCTTCAAAGAACATTCATAATGGCATTATGCTAGTATTACCCAAATAGAAAACTTTGCAACTTAATGTCATGTTATTCAGAGAGTGGAAGATTGCCCCACAGAGCAAATGAACACTACTGTCCTAAAAGGATGTGGTGAGAGTATTTTATGTACATACATGATTATACATAGGAGATAGTATTTAAAGTTTTGGCTCTAATTAGGTCTGAAATAAAAATGAATACATATGAAGCAACTGAGTATACACACAGGTGTTTTTCCTTCATTTTTCCCCCGTCTTTTGTCTACTTTCCTCTGATTTTCTCAAAAAATAAATTAAAAAATCTCTCTCCATGAACTTTTAAGCATTATGAAGAAATCCCCCAAATAAGTCACTAACAGTCAACAGCCTACTTGGGAAACCTTTAAAGTTACCAAAACCAAATAGAACATCTTAGTTAAAAAAAAAAAAAATCATTGTGAGCCACCATCAAATAAAAAACTTAAATAGAACATTAGTCCATTCAGTTAGCTACATCCGAATTATCCTCTTCATCCACAGGGACCTCCATCTCCGAAGCAGCATCCCTCAGCTTTTGAACCACAAAGACCTCGACATCTTCTGGTGAGGAGAAACCGTAAATCTCTCCAGCAGTACTCCAGTTTAAGCTTTGCCGGGTATAAGAGAGCATGCGCCAAACCCATTTCATGTAAATTTGGCTTGACCTTTGCAAAGCCTTGTGCTGCTTTATGGGAGAGGGTGGTATTTGGTGCAGAGTCCAGTCTTTTCCCATTTTGAAATTTGACCCTTTTTGTTTCCTGCTACTTTAATGTTATTATTGTATTAGAGTGCAGATCAGACTGGGAAGCCTTTGTATTTCTTCTGTGAATTTGTCACAGAATGATTCTTAACAGAAATAAGCAGAAATCTTCAATATTTTTGGAAACTCCCTAAAATATAGGTATTTTAAAATTACTTTCAATTACCCTGTCTACCATCTGAAATATTATATACTCTAATTCTTCATCCTAAATATTAGAATCTTAGTTTCTTTTTTCATTTCCAGAGGTCACTACTTCTCATTTTTCCAAGTGATTTATTTTAGCTTTCAGTTAGTTTCTTAAGTTAAAAAAAATTAAGAAGTAATTTCTTACAGAACTGAAAAACTTCTCTTGCCTTTTTTGGGGGTGGTGGTGGTGGTGGTGGTAGTGGTGTAGAATCTGTTTACATATACACGATTTTCTTCCTGGAGAGTGATATAAAAATCTATTATAATTAAATGACTTCTGTTTTTGATGGTGACATTTATTCCACTTAAGAAACCAGTTCACATTTTTAAAAAAGCAATGCAGATCTTCAGGCAGGAATGAAATAGTAATAAATTTCAAATTCATTATGAACTTAACACTTTATGTATCCCAGACATGTTTAACGTGTATGGGTTCAGTTCACACCCAACAAGAGAGAACGCAGTCTTGACAAACAACTGCAAAGAGAGCTGTGGTCTTGTTAGGGTTATGGATTTGGTAACTTTTACCTTGAAATAAATTCCCAAGTACTTGGAGGTGTTTGGATGCCTAATAGGTGTGATTTTTAAGTAGCGCTCAAATAATTTGGGTATCTAGAACATGTGTACAAACAACAGGAGCTTAAATTAATAAGGAGTTCAAACCTAATCATATTTCTCTATTTTCACTAAGAGGGCCAAAACAGTGAAAGTGTATCAGTGAGGCAGCAATCTTGTGGGCCTTCGTTATGTTTGGCATTTTACTTAAAAAGTAACAAAATTTTATTAACCTTTTTCTAGTCTGTAAATTCTTTGAATAGCTTGTATCTTCAGTCTTTCAGACAAATTTCCTTCTTAATAGCAATATTTAAGAATGCCTTTTCTTTGCATCTAGATGTTTGGCTTCATCAGAATATTAGAATTGTAATGATAGAATTAATATGGTTATGGAATTCTTATGAAAAGGATGTTGATTATTTTCCTTAACGTCTACTTTTAACTTTAAATTAAAGGCTATAGTGTATTTTCAGTATTTCTAGAATGATCACATCTATTTTTTCAAACCAGTACCCTTTTGAGATTGAAAAAAAATTCTCTTAATTATGACAAGAGGCCTAAACCAGGGCATATGGTTACCATAAATATAGCCAGTGTAGCCATAGTTATGATGTACTTTTAATTCTGTTTCAGTTTCATAAAGGAAGTATGTTATTAATTCAGTAGTTCTTTATTATATATTGGAATCACTTGTAAAGCTTTGTCAGAATATACATTTATGATACTAAACCCCTAGAGATTCTGATTCACTAAGTTTGTTGTGAATCTATTTTTGTTTCAGTTTCATTGTTTATTCAGATGGGTGGTCAGGTTGAGCCCCACACATTAAAAACTAGTAATTCTAATTCACTAGCAAATGTAAAGAAGATAAGTCCTATCTTTTATAGTCTATTGGTTATGATAATCCATGTGAAAATTTACTTTCTTAATTGGGATCTATAGTTGATAAGCTTTTAAATGATCTTTAATAAATTAAGAAAAAATGAATACTACATTGCTATTATGTACTTTATTAACATTATTATGTCAAACATAAATGTAATGGGCAATATTTACTACATAAAATACCTTTTAGTGGCTTTCTTTTTTGCATTGTTTGAATTTTTTTCTTTTTTAACTTAGGCTTTGCACTTAAAAATAGGATCATTTATAGTATGCTCACTAACAGTGTATATTCTTTTAAAGAAGAAAAATGTGGTGGTTTATATTGTTTGAGGGTGGTAGTTTATTCTTCCTCTGAAATGGATAATTAACTGTTTATAACTGAGCTGGTGTTCTACAGTTATTTTGTGTGGCACAGAAAAAGATTCAGGTTATTCACTGAGAAATAGATATAAGATCAGAGACTTTTGATGGTAAATTTTGTTGTTCTGAAGAGTTATTTGGGAGAGTGATTGCTGTCATGGGACATTTTTAATGCTTAATCGGCTTATACTTGTCTGCATTAAATTCTCACAGGTCATATTAATTTAATGTTCTTCCTAACTGAATAAATGTTTCTTTACGAATACAGTACTTTTCTATGACTTTTATAATTTTCATTGACATAGTTACATAGAAATTAAGTTGGTTTAATAAAACAATTTAGATTTCTAACAGAAACACAAAAACAACAAAAAACAAACTAAAGCTCAGTAAACATAATTTATCCACTTTTTTTTGGATAGTGCATAGCAACCTGAAAGTTTGCTGTCCTAAGCAATAACCTCGGGGTTTCTCTTTTCTCTTTTCATTCATTTTTTCACTCAAGAAATATTTATTGACTCTTTACTGCGTGCCAGGCCAGATATTTGAAATACATTAGTGAACAAAACAGATAAACACCCCTACCCTCACAGAGCTCACATACTAGTTGGGGAAGGCAGACAGTAAACTTAATAGGTAAATGGTCAGGTGGTGAGTACTGTGGAAAAAACAGCATGGTAAGGAGGACTTTTCTGTTATTTGTAGGACAAGATCATTTGCCCTACTAGTAATAGGAGTATAGTTCATTATAGGTGCGTGAGTCACTTACAGTTTGATTTATATGGGTTTGTCCCTTAGTGTTCTGTTTCTGCCAGTTAGTTTAGGGCTATTTCTTCTTTGCTCATAGTTTTCCTGTCTAGTCATCACTTTTGTTTCAATATTTAAGTGTTCAGTGAGGTTATCGTGAGGTATTAAAAGATAAACCTGATACCTCTCTTTGAAGAGCTTAGGGACTAATGTTCTATAACTAGTTCTAGTGGTTCCCCCTGCTGGCATAATTGATATTTATATATGTATATAAAAGGGAGTTAAAGTGGAGAATTAATGGATTCTTATTCTCTTTAATACCTTTGAAACTATCAGGGATGATCATGACTTTAAAGTATAATTTTGGGAGTGATTAGATGTCAGCTTGCTTATGAGTTGCACTCAGAGTTGGTAGTCGGATAGGTTTGTTTTCGAAGTTTCTGCTCATGTACTACAGTAGTATTATGTGTGTTGGAAGTTAGTAATATTAGAAAAAATTATAGGTAAGTGTAGTATCATGAAGACTGAACTAATGATTGGGAGTATTGATGAAAGATTGAGATGAAACTATTCTTTGAAAATTTTTTCTGAAGAAAAGTTGTACATTATAAAAAGTGGAATTGGTACAAAATACATGACTTGTTTTGTTTTAATATCATTAGTTCATGTGTTTGTTAATTAAAATATTCAAGACATTTTTATAGTCTTAATGAGGAAATAATTTTATTAGGTGATTTTTTTTTAAATGGCCAGATTTAACATTACTGATAAAATTGCACATAATTATTGATTTCGTATAGATTATTTTTTTAACTAAAGATATGTGTATTCGTAAAACATAGTTGGCACTTGAGAGAATGAACTTACCTTTGTCATCCTTTTCCTTTTTTGTGCATTAGGGTATTGCGGAGCCGACATCAAGGCCCTGTGCACCGAGGCCGCCCTGATTGCCCTGCGGAGGCGTTACCCCCAGATCTACGCTAGCAGTCATAAACTGCAGCTCGACGTTTCCTCCATAGTGCTCACCGCCCAGGATTTCTACCATGCAATGCAGAATATTGTGCCTGCTTCCCAGCGTGCTGTCATGTCTTCGGGACACGCACTATCCCCCATCATCAGACCACTGCTGGAAAGAAGCTTCAACAACATCCTAGCGTCTTGCAAAAAGTGTTTCCTCATGCCGAAATTAGCCAGGGTGACAAGAAAGAAGGTACTATATAAATTGTTTTTCTTATGGTCAAAATGAAACAAACACAGGCATAAATAAATTCTGAGTTTCTCATAAGACTGTGTCACTTTTTAATATTTGCCATGAATATAGAAAATGTATTATTTTTATTTTTTATTCAGCACTGTATATTCTAGGCCTGGCATGTTGCTTAGCATGTGGTAGTTGCCTAGTGAATGTTTATAAAAAGAACTAACGAATGTTTGGGGCATTTTGGCTATCTTATGGAGTGTTACAGTCTTTAGAGAAGTTGACTGTGATAATAATGGCTCATGTTTAATATTATGAAGCCCTTACATAAATTGTCATTAATCCTCATTAACAATCCTATGTGGTAGGTATTCTTATTTCATAAAGGAGCAGGCTGGGAGACTAAGGAATGTGTTCCCTTAATTTACAGTTACTCAGTAAGTTCTAGGGCTTGCTCAAACCCAAGGAGCTTGACTCCAGAGCCCAAGCTGTTACTATGTTGCTGTAATGGCTCCCTGGATTCAACTCATCAAATATATATTGTTATTGTTGGCAAGACAGTCTGCAGTGTGCTGTGCTGAATTTAGTGGGGGAGAAAATTAGAACTTGGTTATAGAAGGTCTTGACTTCTAGCCTCAAGATTAAAGTTTGGACTTGAGAGAAAAGCAGAAAGCTACCTTTAAAAATGTCACTCATTTACAGGGAAACTTTAGGTTCACATGCTAGTCAAAGCAGGGCCAAGAACTTTGAAGAGAAAATAATGTGTTTTGTCTTAATTTCCCTATCTCCTAGTACCTTGTTTGGCATGTAGTCTGCCCCAAATAGAAGATTGTTCAATGAATTATACTAAATCGAAAATATTATATACAATGAATTATACTAAATCGAAAATATTATATATAGAAAAATTATCAGTACTCAGTGAATTTTGTTGTTGTTAGATATACGGTTTTCTCAGAAACTTTATTTTTTAGGGATAGATTCTCATGAAATACGGATTTCTCGATGTCTTAAATTTATCAGATAGGGAAGGAAACAAATATTGTGTTTGAGCCAGATACTCTGGCATGAATTGTACTTTTCTTGTCTCTGATTTTTCATAAATGAGAATATCTTTCTCAGAATTTTTTAATTTAAAAAAACTTACATTACTTTTAGAAAATCATAAAAATCTTACCTTCCCTTCTGAGAGATTGTGATAGCTCTTTTATTTCCATTTGAGACTTTCTGCAGTTTTATTATCTATGTTTCTATAATTTTTTTCATAAATATAGGGTATGCTTTAGTTCGAAGTTTTCTTCATGTACCAGTGGAGAAGAGAAACCAAATTTTATTTGATTATTAATATATTTTTTAGTTATTTAGATATCCTGGTTTGTTTTGGTCTTTAATATTTTTCTTTGACAAGTATCCTTTCCTTGTGTACGAAATTATCACTCAAAAGATACTCGATTATTTTTCAGGTTAACTTTTACAATAATAATTGTACTAAATATTTAGCTTTTAAAAGCCCCTGAAATGTCTGTCTGCCAACACAATTCAGTATCTCATTTTAGAAAGCATTCCCCTTTTTATTTTTGTTGGTGGAGGAAAGGTATGATTTCTATCAGTCTTAATTCTCACCCAGTTCTCCTCCTCATGTAGCATTGCTTTTTTTGAATGAACACTTTTGTTAGGTGTGTGAAGTACAGCTATTAATATTTCAGGTTGTAGCCCAGGTGTATTTTTAAGTATTGTACTCTCAGTAGGGACTTTAGTTCTGGCTAGTCCACTGAGCAGTAATATAAGATCCATATAGAGACTAATGTTACTTGAGTGCATTTTTAAGGTTGGCTTATTTCCACTGAGTGCCTGACTCCTTTATCAACGGGACTAGATTTTCCTTGAAAAGGTGTATACATGTGTGTATGCTGTGTGAAAAAATGAGAGTCGATTTTATTCCTTGTCGTTGCTTTTGTAAGAAGTGGCCATAATTCAAGTACCTTATTGTACCAGATATCTTATGTGAAATATAGTGGTTTTGGTCTAAATTAACTTAAAGGTTTTTAGTAAGTAGGTGGGTATTTTATGAGAGTGCCATTTTTTTCTAGTCTTCTTGTAGTTAGTCAATGAAGTCTCTAAAATTATATCTCATAATACTTAAGTAGTCTGTAAAGGTGAAAGAATTATATTTCATCTATAAATTATTCCAAATGCAGTAGTTGGATAATTTTCCTGGTCAGTCTGTATTAGTTGATAGATAACTTATTCATTAATGTTGTTTGATTTTTAAACCAATTTTCCTTAGCTTTGGTAGAGCACTAATATTAAATTAAATTATGAAACGACTTTATAAGTCTCAATCTTTGTGATTTTTTTTTTAAACAGATATAGAAACTCTAATTTTAGATGATAGTGAAGATGAGAATGCTTTATCGATTTTTGAGACCAGTTGTCACTCAGGATCACCAAAGAAACAGTCATCAGCTGCTGCTGTACATAAGTCCTACCTTCATTTTACAATGTAAGTTATATATATTCACTTCCTTTCAAGGTAACATGATTTTTACTACTTATGGTTAGAAATTATGGTGTATTTTTACTTAAGTTTGTAATCTCGAGGACTTTATTTTTCTCTTTGGACACAATTTTAGAACACTAAGTGTATAATTTTTTGTGTGTGATAATTAATTAGTTTTTTGGTCACCTAAAGATTTTTTTTCTGAACCAATTATATGATATTTTTTTTAAAAAACCAGGGTGGAAGGAGAGTTACCTTTAGAAAGTCAATTGATGTCCCCAGTTTTACTGCTTTTTATATGACCTACAATGAACAGAAATGAAATATTTGCCATGATCTAGAGTGCTTTGATTTGTAACAAGTTTCAGATGATAATTTAGGGGCTCTAAAGGTACTAAAGAGATTTTGAATTAGAAATCGCTTAGTAATTAAACCACTAACTTTTTGATTTTCCAAAACCCCATTAGTTTATGCTTTTCCTAATTTAGATTTTATGATTTTTCTATTTACATTTACCTTTATGATAAACAACTTTTGCTGTGCAATTTAATGGATAACAGTTTTAGTGCTAATCTAATTTAAATTGAAGGACCAGATAGTTTTCAAATACTAACATCATCACTTGCATGTACATAATTAGCATGATAGTTAAAGGACCATAATGCTTCAGTTAGATAGGTCTAATTGCACTTTTATTAAAAGATGCTGGACTGTGTGTACTTTAAATAATTTTTCATTGGGGATATTTTGAACAAAATTTAGTCTTCAACTTGAGTTGAAGTTTCTCGTAGATTTTGGTGAAATGTTATTTGGACTATTTACATTGATAACCCATTTTTTGTTTTTATTTTTAAAAATGAGAATAAATTACTTTTGTTTACTCTTTTTTTCTTGGGCTTTAAGATCTTCTATTAGAAACTTTTTATTCTACTCCAGATCCTTTCTTTTCTGCCCTCAGGGAAGTTCTCTTAAACTATTTTAGTAATTGTACAGTTCTCTTTTTTTGGTGACTAAGAGAAAACCAAATAACCATTTTTTCCCCATGTGTGTGTATTTTACTTGTTTTGACAGTTTTAGTTATTTGGATATGAAATACCTCTGATAGCAGAGCTAAGAAACTATCTAAAGATGTGGGTTCCAATTTTATAAGAGTTCTGTTGTCAGTAAAGTGATATAGAAATAGATTTAGCTATTAGAAAACTTCATATGCAGTTTTGAGTTTGATTTTTAATTGAGAACACTCTCTGCCATTGATTTAATTATGGGTCACTGGTATGGTTCATTTTGTTTGGTTCAGCCTTTCTGAAATTGGTTTAATTTAAGCTTCCTTTACATAAGCTTTTCTAGTTCCTTGATTTGACTTTGGTTTAATAGTGAAACAGCTATATCCTAGAATAAGTTTTTTTTTATTGTGATGTTTTGATAAATTCCATTCATTTCTTTATTTGCCTACCCATTCTGCCAATTTTTATGTTTACTCTATACTAGGATTGTACTAGGTGCTGAAAACATGTAATGAAGAAGATACAACATCTTTCTTACTTTGGGGAAGTTCTTGTTATCAAGGGTAACAAACATTGTAATATGGCTGAAGTGCTGTGAAAAACAGAACTAAGAAACTTTCATTGGGAAGTCCAGGAGGGCTTCACAGGAGAGATAGTGACATTTGCTGTCCTTTTGACTGTGAAGGGATAGGAATTAGCATCTGACGCTCATTATAAACTAGGTATATAAAGCTTGGGACTTCATATATAGTAATATATATATTGGTCTCTCAACAACATAGAGCGTTTGTAGTATCATTATTTTACCGACAAGGAAACTGAACCACAAGGAAGTTAAATTAAGTAAATTGCCCATGGTCATGTCACTAGTAGGTGGCAGACCCAGCATCTGTACTGTTTGCTTCCTGGGATCATAGGCTTTTTAGTACACTGTGTGGTTTCCAAATTGATTTCTGAGCTTAATAGGTACATAGGAAAATGTATTGCCTTTTGGGGTAGATAGGACAATTTGATTTTTCACACTTTCCAAGAAGCATACACTTTAGAATGTAGGCTTTTACTTTAGTAAGGGCTGCACATGCTTTCTTATTGGCTTGGTTTGGTTTGGCTTTCTGTTTGAGCAACATGTGTTAGTGTGCCAGATCAATTAAAACAAAAAAGGTGCTAGACAAGTAAAAAGCATGACTTTAATGGTGGTCTCCAGTAACACTAGATTGGGTGTTGCTGGCGGGTTTCTGTTTTTGGGAATAGTTTCCTAAAATGATGTTGAAACCTTTTATCTAAATTTAAGATGAAATAAAAGTCAAGATATTTAAGGTCTATCAATCTGGTAGAGAACCCTTATGATCAAAAATAAGTTTTCTTTCTTACTATATATTACCATAAGGGGTTAGAAGCAGAGCTTTCTGAGGTTTTCTAAATGAAAATAGCTTTGTTTTTTCTGATTAGAAAGATGATACATTCTATAGAGAATTCAAGTTATAAAGAATATAAAGAGGAAAATAAAAATTAAAGCCCAAAGACCTGAAGGTAAAGTTTGTTAAAGTTTTGGTGACCACACTTCCTTATTCTCTCTATGCATAGAGCCAGACCCACATATTAATTTTATATATGTAAGTTACATCCTATAAGGTTGTTAATGTAACTTGCTTTTTTATCCACTAAGATGGGAATGTTATTTCAATCACTCTATGTTTAATGTTCTTTAAAAATAGCTGCATAGTATTTTATTTTTTGGATGTGCCATAATTTATATAACCTTATTAATAAAAATTGAAGTTTCTAATTTTCTTTTTTTAATAAACAGTGCTGTGATAGATGTCTAAGTAAACATCTTTAAACCATTATCTGATTTTGAGCTTTGGGTAAATTTTAAAACTGCAATTGCTGTTTCAAAGGGAAGAAGCATTTGAAAACTTGAGACAGGTCGTTAAACTGCCTTCTAGACAGGTTGTATCAATTTATCTTTCCATTACTAATGTATGAGTTTTATTTTTCTTATATCTTTGTCAATTCAGAGCACTGTCTTATTAAATTTTTGCCAACCAGATAGCTTAAAATATCTTGTTTATTTGAATCATTCATTTGTTCTTTTATATATTGGTTCACTCAGATATTTTGTCAAAGTGCCCATCATGTGCTGGGTGTTGTCCTATGTGCTTGGAATATGTCAGTGAAAAAAATGGGCCAAGATTTCTGCCCTCATCAACTTATGTTTAATTTAATTTATTTATTTACACCCCACCACCCCTTTTTAATTCCCCTCTCACACTTCTATCCCTGACCTATGGATGTTGCCATCTCCGTTTAAGAACTGGATCGCTGAAGGCGTCTCCTCCCGCACGCTTGTGTCATGCACCTGGGGCCTGGTGCACCCGGCATACGGTCCGTGGCTCCACCTGGGACCTTCTGCATGTAAAGCAGATGTGCTAACCACTATACTATGGCACCACCCCTAGCTTATGTTTTAGATAGAGACAGTAAAACAATAAGTATAATAGACAAAATGTTAGAAGATGTATTACTATGAGAAAAAATATAGAGAATGATAAGAGGTAAGGGAGTTGTTGGAAGTGTGATTAGTTGTAGATATCCTTGGATGTACATTTTGGCATATGTTTGACATACTTGCCAAATTTAATTTCAGAAAATTGTACTTTTTCCTGTTCCTACTAGTCGTGAAAACACCAATTTTCCCATCATCTACTCACTAATAATAGGTATTAAAATTAAATTTTTTATCAATCTAGCAGATAAGATGTTTCTCATTTTCGTAATTTTTTTCAGCTCTGTTAATAACTACCCAATCGTTCTCAAGGCTCGATCGCTCTTGAGCGTTAGACCCTGTCCAGTTGCCTGTCTCCCTGCTTGTGCCACAGATCTTTCGTAGACCCTGGACTGCGTCTCCCCTTCTCTTCTTGTGGGTCTTGGGAGCCACCATCCATTCAGTTGCTTCAGCTAGAATGGGGTATCATCCTCAACTCTTTCCTCTTTCTTCCCTTCTGTGTGTGGTCAGTGACCGAGTCCTGTTGAGTTTCTTAACTAAATCCGTCTCATCTGAGGCTGTTCCTTCTCACCTCCTGTAGCACCATTCTTGTCTGCACTATAATTTAACATCTTATGCCAGGGTTATTATAGCAGACCCCTAACTGGTTATATTTCTTCCTGTACTGACACACTGAGCTAGAGTTATCTTCCCAAAACATGTATAAGATTATGTCACTTCCCCTGCTTAAGCATCCTAGTGCTTCCTCGTTGTCTTCAGTGTATATTCCAAACTTTTAACATGGCTCACAAAATCCTTCATAGCTTCTCGTAGTCTGATTCTGCTTTCCTCTTCCCCTCCTTAACCCCAGTACCTTTACCTGAACATTGCCTTAAAACCTCAAAAGAAAGTCGCTGTATGAACTACCCCAAATAGCCAAGACCTTTTTAGCTCTGGTTCTTTGCACATCCATTTTTATTTCTTGGAATTCATGCTTTCTGTGTCCAAGTCTGTTGGGTTTATGCGTTCGTAATGCTTTTCCAAGAAATCTTTCTGTGAGTCTCTAATTAGGGTCTCCCATAGCACCCTACACTAAACAGTGCTGCTTATTAATCACACTGTTACAGTAATTTGTGTACCTCCTTTTCCCACCAATTACCAATCAGTTATGAGCTGTGTGCTAACAATGTGGTGTTGAATACCTAAGACCAAGGCATTCAGCATAGGAAACATTCTACAATTGCTAATGAACATTTTAGAAATTGTATTTTCTTTTTGAACTGTTTCTGCCCTTTTCCCGTGAAGGTGTTTTTGATAACACTGTGCACTTAAGCTTTTTATACACTAAGAACCATTCCTGTTAATGGCAAATTCCTTGTCTCATTTGGTTCAGATTGCAGGTTTTGAGCTAAAAAAGTATAAAAATTTTTATGAATTAAAAATACATTTCTTTGGTTCTAATTCGTTTGAAATGAGGATCTGAATCCTCCCTATTTAAAACATTTATTTTATAATTCATCCCTATTCTATGTATTTTTTATGCTTATTATGTAAAATTCTTTCAATTACTGTAGTTTGTTTCCTGAGCTGCCTGTTATCTACCACTGATCTGTGTTTCTTTAATGTATAGTATACTCTATTCTGTTATTTTGTAATATGTTTCTGTATAAAGTAGGGCATATCTTAACATAGTGGTTTAGAACCCAGGCTATGTAACTATATGGTCCTGAATGAGAATATGAACTCTTGTTACCACTCAGTTGTACATAATTTACCTAACTTCTCTGAGCTGTGGTTTCTCCATCTGTTTAATAAGTAGAAACTATGTATTTCATAGAATTGTTAAGAAAGTTTAAAAAGTGCATGTTACTAAAACAGGTTTAAATGTTCTAAACATACTTTTCCAAAATTTTCTTGATTATTCTTTGAGATAATTTTGCTAATAAGTTTTAAAACTCCCCCTCCATGAAGTTCTTTTGGGAGTTTGAATTTTTAAATGTATAAAATAAAATACTGTATGTATTTATGTATACACATACGTATTTGACTATAGTTAACTAAAAATATTTGGAAGAATTGACTTCTTTATAGTCAGGCTCATATGTTCTATATAGTTTCATACTTTTGCTAAGATTTAATATTGTTTTGTCATTTGTGTTTTTGCAATTATGTGTAGGATCTCCTTTTTTATATTGGTTATTGATGGTGTTTAGAAAATCTTTTGCTTTTCTTTTTCCATCTTCTGTCTTGTTACTTTGCTGGTAGATTCTGACAGTTATTAAGTCATTCTCTTGGATTTTCTAGTACATAATCATATCTTTTATAAGTAACTGTTTTCCCTTTCTTTCCATTAGTTCTATTTTTTAATTGCTTTATTCTTATTGCATTGCTTAGAACTTTCTGTATTATCTATGATGATTGTAGACAAACTTGTTTCATTTATCATTTTAATAGTGCTGTAGAATCTTGGGAATATAAGTTGTTTCATTTAATATATTTTCCTAAATTTACCTTTTCTAGTGTAGGGTTTTAGATGTCATGTATTAGGGTAAAAATAGTTTTATTGGCCTAGAAACAAAATTAGCTGCCACTGGAAAAGTCCTACATTTTTTTTTCTATTTAAAAAATTGTGGGTAATGATATCAAAATTTACCATTTTAATCATTAAGGAGGTCCTACATTTTAGGTAATCTTCAGATGTACCCTCCTGTTGGAGAAGTGGGATTCTTAACCTTTGCCCTTGAGTAATTAAGAACTAAATCACACTTAGTGTCTGAAGCATTTTCCAAGTTAATATATGGTATGATAGGATGAATATCCACATATTTTTACTTTCTTTTAGAATGGATTTTTATAATTTCACATCCTGGTTATTAACATGGTCAGCGAGATCATTTTAAAACTATATTTGATGAAAATAATTCACTGTACTTAAAAATAAAAAAGGGAATTTCTATTAATTTAGAATTACATTCTTTTAAGGTAAATATGTTGCTTAATGTTTCCTATTGATCTTTAGAGCATTTGGTTTTGAAATAATTATTATGTCTTACATGTATTGCAGGTCACCATATCATCAGCCAACCTCTTACAGGCCAAGGTTATTGCTGTCTGGAGAACGAGGCTCAGGTCAAACTTCTCACCTTGCTCCAGCACTTTTGCACACTCTAGAAAGATTCTCTGTGCACAGACTAGATCTCCCAGCACTTTATTCAGTTAGTGCCAAAACACCTGAAGAATCATGTGCACAGGTAGGTTTGTACCATGTCAGAGCACTTTCAGCTTTTTTGTTGTTTACCTCTTGGTAGTGTTTACAGATAAAAAATTTTCAGAGAACAATAATATGAATATTAAATTTTTGTTGCTTATTCATTAACATTACAATATTAAGGCAGAGGGTTCTTTTGATGTGCCCTTATACTTCATTCATTTCTGTAATTTTAATGTTCTCTTTCTTGCATTAAAGTTTAAACAGTACAGAAAGTGAGTTTCTTCTGCTTTTTTATGACCCTGTTTTCAAAGCTGTGGCTTCAGAGCCTTTCTAGACTTCTTTACTTAGGTAGAGCCTTATTATAGAAAGGGGAATGATATTTAATTTGAGATGCCAAGATTAAAGTTTATACAGAAAAGCGATAGCAATTAAAAAATTATATATCTTTGTATTAATAGTTAAGTGTGTTTGATATTTGCTTTTAGGTTACTTTATACTTAGTGATTGTGAAGCAGAGTTCTAGTGGTCCTGTTTATATTTTTTGAGGTTTAATATATAACTATGAATTTATTATAAGTGTGTCACGTTGAGACTAGAAGTTAGGAGGATAAGCTTTCCGAGCCAAGGAACCATGTCTTCACCATTTGTGTCTTTTATACGGTGCCCAGGTCATAGTAGGTGCTCAGTAAATGTTCGAACAATGTTTCTTACAAGTAAATTAAGAGAGAGGAGTGTCACTTTCTACTTTGCTATTTAGCCTGCTAGTTGAACAGAGTAGTAACACTTAAGAGCATTGCACACAATTTTATTGTGTTTTTTTCGGTTACATTTTATAAATATTTAGTACATATACATACACTATGTAATTGTCAACCATTTTGTACTTTGTAGCAAGAAATATATTTTAAACAGTTCATAGTGTTGATTTCATTTCACCTTTACTTACAGTTCTCTGGGTATGAATATCCATCTTAACTACTTATAAAGCCCTATTTAAAAACCCATATTTTGAATGAAAAGGAGCATACCGGTAATTTGATCCAAGTTTTATAGATTTAACTCATTTTGGCTGTGTTTCCTAATGTTCATTTATATGTTTGTTCATATTTTTCCTTTTTAGTGAGAAAAAATTAATGCAGCTTTGTATGCAAGTAAGAAAATTACTCATGTACCATTCAAAAAATCCTACTTTACTAGGAAAATATAAATTAACAAAATTGACCACAGAGGAGAATCAGAGATAGCTGTGGAAGAAGAAATTGAGTGTCAAAAAAGCACTAAAGCCAACCAGTTTCACAGGAGAATTCTTTTCATTTTAAAAGATAAGATCATTTTGATGCAAGTTAAACTGTTTCAGATTATAGAAAAAGAGGGAAAGCTGTGAAATAAAAAAAATTGTGATGATAAACCTTTGAAAAGAAAGCCAAAGAAAACTGTAGACTAATCTCACATAGACAGTGTCATAAAGTAAATATTACAAATGGAATCTAGTAGCACATCAAAAGAGTAATATACCATTATTAAGACGTACAAAGTTTTTCAGTTAGATATCGAGAGAGATAAATATTGGAAGGGACACATTGAAGTGATAATTATTTGCCTGTGATACGATTGTATTTTTGGAAAATTTATAGTATCAACTGAAAAACTATTAGGGACAATGAGAGAATTCTGTGAGGTTGGGCACTTATAAAATCAATCTTTTTCTTTTGTATAAACAAAAACAAGTTAGAAATATAATGAAAGAGATAGCAGCTGAGTTTACGTAGGAATTAACTGAAGCACTTAATTCACAGAGCCTAAACGAAGGAATGTAAAATTTTAGTTGAGGATAGTTGAAGAAATGAAAGACACACTTTATTTTTAATTATTATACTACATTTCAAAGTGTGACTCAACTCAAATTGTACATATTAAAATTTTAGCTACTTTGCTTATTGGTAGTGGCCTTGGACAAGTTACTTAACCTCTTTGAGCCTCACTTTTCTCATCTATGAAATGAAAATAATGATAACTACATAACTGTGATATTTTTTGTTGTTATTTTAAAATGAGCTCGTCCAGTAAGCTTGACAAATAGCTCCCAACAGATGTTAGCTATCATCATATTTATTACTACTGCTGCAGCTTTTTTCACGGCAAATGGTTAGTAAGACTCAAAATTGGAAAGCTGTGAGTTCTTTTCTAATTTAATGTATAAATTAAGTGCAATATCAATTATAATTCCTTCAAAACTTAAGAGAAGTTAAAAAAACGGACATCCTGTTTCCTTTAGATAATAAATATGAGTATAGCAAGGAGAATTCTAGAGGAAAAAGTATAATGAGAGAGCCCTACCAGATTTTTAAAGATGTAATAGAACTAGAATAGTAAAGAATTTGTACCTATTCAGGCATAGACAGACAAAGTAATAAAAAAAAGAGAATTCACACCTAGGCCTGTATAGAACTGAGAATTTCGCATGATGATGATGATGAGTATATGATGATGATGGTGATACATTTGTATTAGTAGATAGAATAGATGGATTATTTAATAAATAGTCTTGGAAAACTGGCTGGCTATACAAAGGGAAAAAGAAAAAAAAATAAAATGGGATTTCTTATATTTTTCTGTAGCCTCATAGTAAATTCTAGATTGTCAAGGAAACTATGAAAATGTTAGAAGAATTCACAGGGTTATTATATTGATTATATTGGATATGAGAAAATAATTGCTAAGCAATATAGAGAATGTAGAAAACAAAGATGAACACATTTGACTTAACAAAATTTTTAAATTACACTTTTTTAAAACTAATAGACAACTGGTAAAAGTATATTTTTAATATACATGTCAAGGACAAAGTTTCCTAAATATACAAAAATATATTTAAGTCAGTAAGAAGAAACAATAGCAGCCTAATATAAAAGTTAGCAAAATAGGAGCATGCCATTTATAAGGAGAAAAAAAATAGAAAAAGCAACCAGTAAAAATTTGAAAAAACATCTCAGCCTCACTTATAAGTGAAAAAATACGCAAATTAACGTAACAGTACCATTTTAAAACAAGTTTTAAAAATTAAAAGCCTGATAATGCCTAGCATTGGAGATGTGGGAACTCAGTGGAAATGTAAATTTAATGACTTTGGAGTACAGTTTGGCACTGCTTTTTTTTTTAAAAAAAAGTTATTTAATTAGTTTCAAGTATATAGTACATTAGTTAGACATCTATTTAGTTTGTAAAATGATCCTCAATTGCTCCCTCCCTCCCTTAACCCTTCACCTAGCCAATGTATTAATGCTGACTGCATTCCCTATGCCGTGCTTCCCAACCCCATGACCATCCGTCAGGTACTAATTTGTACTTCTTTAACCCTTCACCCATTCTCCCAGCCCCCAAGCCCTTCCCACCTCTGTCTATCACCAAATTGTCCACTATATTTGAGTCTGTTTTTATTAGTTTGTTCTTTTTATTCCTTAGATTCTGCATATAAGTGAAATCATATAGTGTTTATCTTTCTCTGTCTGACTTAAATACCTTCTAGGTCCATCAAAGCAATATCTTTTTCCATCCTCTTCCTTTTAGTCTGTGTGTATCTTTTAATCTGAAGTGAATCTCTTATAGGCAACATGTAGGGGTCCTGTTTTCCTTCCATCATCCACTCTTTTAGTTGGAGCACTTAATTCTTTTTCATTTGAAGTACTTATTGATAGAAATGTAGTTGTTACCGTTCTATATTCCTGTTTTTGATACATATTTTTTCTTAAAGAAGTCCCTCTGACATTTCCTGTAATTCTGGCTTGGTGGTGATAAATTCCTTCAGCTTATTTTTGTCTGGGAGGTTCTTTATCTGTCCTTCAACTCTAAATGATAGCTTTGCTGGATAAATTATTCTTGGTTGTAGATCCTGGGTCTTCATCCTGTTGAATATTTTTTGCCAAGCCCTTCTGTCCTGCATAGTTTCTTTTGAGAAATCAGCTGGCAGTCTTACGGGTTTTCCCTTATAAGTAACTATCTGTTTTTCTCTTGCTGCTTTTAATATTCTTTCTTTGTATTTAACTTTGGCATTTTAATTATGATGTGTCTTGGTGTGGGCCTCTTTGGATCCCTGATTTTTGGAATCCTCTGAGCTTCCTGGGGTTTTATGTCCATTTCCTTCACCAGGTTAGGGATTTTCCATCATTGTTTCTTCAAACAGCTGTTCAACATCTTGATTTTCTTCAGTTATGCCAATCAGATGGATCTTTGGACTCTTAGTAGTGTACCAAATGCTCCTTAAATTATTTTTATAGTGTTGGCATCTTATCTCTTGCCATTCTGATTGAGTGTCCTTGGCTTTTCAATCCTCTAGATAGGGCATTTGATCCTTTTCTTTATTCACTCTGTTTATTCCTTTGTTTATTCCATTTAATATACTCATTTCAGATAATGTGTTCTTCATTTCATTCTGGTTCTCTTTTATAATTTCCATTTCCATTTTTTTTCTCTTTGTTGAAATTCTCACTGAATTTAACCAAAAGTTCATTGAGCATCTTTATAACCAGTGTTTTGAACTCTGCATCTGTTAGATTACTTGACTCCATTATATCCGGATCTCTATTCTGTTCTCTCACATGGTTTCTGTTTCTTTGTCTTCCCATTTTGTCCGGGGCTACCTTTTAAGATTCAGCAAGCAATCCACAGATGCTAGCTTATAGTTACTTCAAAAAGCCACACCAGAAACCGAGGCCAGCTGCCTCCAGTGTGAGTCTAGGCTCTGCTCAGCAAGGAGCACCTGACTCGCTGAGGATGCACCTGGATATGAGTTGGGAGAGGCAGGGTTTTAGGTAATCCTCTGGGAGAGCGACCTCTGTTATCCAGTTTGATGATGTCTCAGCTATGGTGGCCCTGTATCCCGCACACTGGTAAGGGGGAGGGCTCAGTAGGGAACAGCGGATACCACCAGCACTTCTGTACTGAGCAAGTCTCGCCTGGCCCTCACTCCGACAGTGACTGCCTGTAAGTCCCTGGTGCCCCCTGAGCGCAGCTGAATGGGCGCCGGTGCTCAGTGAGCAGGTCGAAAATCAGCTCGCTGACGAGGCCCCATTAAAAGGCATCTGTTGCTGCCACAGCCTCCATCTCACTCAGCCGCTTGAGACCGGGAAGCCACACATGCTCACCCCGCCTACCTTCTGCTGTGGCAGGGTGCGTTCTTGGATTTCTCCCTAGTTGTATGGCTTGTTCATCTAGATCCCAGGCCATTTTTCTGCAGCTCCTTGTTTCCGTCACAACTTTGATTTGGTCGCCAGAGGGATGAACAGAGCCTCTGTCATCTACGCCATTTTTGGCACTGTCTTTTAAAATTTCAAGTGCATACACTTTTTGACCTGGGAATTTCACATTAAAGAATTTTCCCTAAAGATATATTGGCTGTAAGTATTTGCTGCTGAGTGTACAAGTATATTCCTCACAGCATTGTGTACAATTGCCAAACAAAATAAGACAAAAAGAAACACACTAAATGTCTTTTATGATATACTGGCTGAAATAAATTATAATGTATCATCACATACAAAGAAATACTGTGAAGTCATTAACAAGAATGAAGTTGATTTACATAGGCTGATATGGAAAGATTATGGCGATATCAGTGATAAAAGCAAGTTGTAAATCTAACTATGATCTTTTTCTTTTATGCAAGGAACTGTTAGAAATATATTCATGCTTGTGTGTAAGTGGAAATTTTATCTATGAATACCCCCCAAAAAACTGTTAATAATCATTTCTTTGGCTTGGGGGAAGGAATTTGGAGGATTTGTGATTTTAGTTTGCACTCTGCTGTGCTGTTTGGAATATTTTTTTCTTTTTACATGTGTATTTGACAGTATCAAGCAAATGAAAGAAAATCACACTGAAAGGGGAACATTTTCAAAGTAAGAGGGTGTTCTATCATTCCTTATGGCTCATATGTGTATCTATTCACAAATATATTATTGGCTTAATGTGAGATATGGAAATACATAGGGAGCATTGTAGTAAACTAAATGTTGCTGGGATCCTAGGATTTTTTCCCCTGAATCTTACTTGCCATTATTGGGATAAATTTGAATTTTAACTGTGTGTACTCTTTGATCTTTCATGTTTCTTGGCTTTTACTACCTTTTTTTGTCATGTTGATGGAGAGGATGGAAGCTGTCACTTGGTAGTAGAAAAATAACAAAAACCCATTTACTGTGTTGGCTGTATCACACTGTACCTAGTACATCAAGACATCTTCTCTGCTTTCAGCTGTAAGCTTCTAGGTTCGATGTAGAGCTTATTCTTGAGTGACCATCGCCTGGATGTCCAGTTTTCCAGGAAACTGAGTCAGAATTTCGTAGTCATAGAAGCCAAAGCTCAGACTTCTGAACACTGGCCAGAGATGAGATAAACTGTCCTGATTAATCTCTGATTATTTGTATCATAGTGCATATTTAAAATTATTTTAAATGCATAAACATAATACTTTTATTACAAAAATCTTCAAAGAGAGGCTATTATATAATGAAACTGAGGATTTTTGTTTTAAATTTATAAAGGAGATTGGCAAGGCTGGATATAAGTAGGTATGAATGTCTTGGGGAGAAAGTACATGAGTCAGGTGCTGGAAAGATTAAAAACCTTTTTTCTCTCTGCTTCTGTAATTCTTTTCTTTCCTTTTGCCTAACTTCTCTTGGGAGCTAGTCCTTCTGTAGGCAGGGTTATCTCTAAATAGATATGGAACATAATGGTTCAGTCTGTGGCAAATTACTCTGTGCTCTGCTCTTTTCCCCAGCTTATAAGATATGTAATATAAATTGAAATTGGTTACTAAACACTATAACGTGAACATGAAAGGTAATCTTCAAGGAAAGAAGTCTTAAATCGCCTTTACAGGGCTGTATTATATGTGTGATAAGATGGAAAGGGGAAAGAGCCCTATTGATATTTCTTTGTACTATGGGAATCATGTTTAATTCTTTGTTCTTTAAAACATACCCACACACGAGCACAGATATGACAAAACTTCTCTCTCTTCTGATCACCTCAGCTATTGATTAATATCGATTAGGTGAAAAGTAATAGAGGAGTTAGTGTCTGCTGTAGGGTTTTCTCATTTTTTGTTTTTTTTTTAAAGCTTTAGTCAGCACAGGAATCTTCTGGGGATGTTTATTAAAATTTCTGATTCTCTGGCTCTGTACCCAGGTTCTGATTAGTTAAATTTTGGGTGAACCCCAGGAATCTGCACTTTAAACATCTCAGGTGTTATTTTTGTGGGTCTTCAGTAGATCTCATTTTGAGTTCTAGTACTTGAGCTGATCATTGGACACTAGTTAGACGTTTTTTACTGAAACAGTTGCCAGAGTTCATAAAGTGGCTGTGTGTGTGTATGTGTGTGTGTAAACACATGTACACAATACTGAGCATTTCATAGTCTTCCAAAGGCTGTGGAAGGAGAATAGAAAACCCCGGTGTAGCTTGGAAGGTTTGTCGTTGTCCCACTAAGTTCACAGGTGATCATGGAGCCCTACAACAAAGCCAGAGATGTTAGTATTTGTAGTGAAATGCTCATCTGTATTAACACCCTTAAAAAACAACTATGATTCCCCTTTTCTGAAGTCCTCAAATGCATTTTTTTTTTTTTTGCCTCTTGTATTATTTCTGCTGTTGACAGGAAAAAAAGTGATTAAGTTATATTTTATCTTTTTTTTTAAATATAAAAGTGTGTGAATTGATAAATTTATATATAGTCCATCAAAAGCTTTGGAGTTTGGTCATTACACTATGTTATGAATAATTTTAAATGGATAATAAGGTTTTTTTTTTGGTGAACATTTCAGTGTTTTTCTTCCCCAGAAAGAAATTACATCTGGAAATTCTCAGGGGAAATTCTCTTTGATTAAGTAGCATTAAGGAATTAACATACTTACCTGTGTATTTATTTTGGATGCTCTTGTGTTTGTGCATAGAGGCTTCTGGATCTGCACAGTCGTCTGTGTATACTTTGGATACTCCTGTGTTTGTGCACATGGCTTTCTGTGTTTTACCATAGCAACAGCTTTTTTTTTTTTGAGTTGTAAACAAATTAAATTATCCTGGTCCAGAGTGTACCACATTTATGGAAATTCTTGAAGTTTTTAGGCAGTTTATATTTTAAAAAATTTGGGTGATTTAATTTTTATAAAATGATTTTTATTACAACTATCATTCAGAAACTGTAGTATAGTTGTATTTTATAACAGGCTTATTTTATGTGCTTGTAAAGAAATTTGGCACTTTATTTCTTGAATCCTGAATCTTCTTATCCCAGACAGTGCCTTCTTTTCACAGAGATGCTCAATAAATCTTAGGTAAATAGAATATATATCGAGTAAAATGACATATATGGAATAAGGTTATGAGTAATCTAGATATTTTTAAAAAATATTTTGTGATAGCATGGTATAAGGAATGAAATAAACTTAATAGTGCTTTTAAATTTTTATAAAAATTGAGACTATTTTAGCCCCCAAGATTTTCACTTACCTAAGACTTATAAATTCACATTCATAATACTGTAAGGTGACCAAGACAAATTTTTGTAGTTTATCGATGACAAAAAGTTGTTTTCCTCTTTCTTAAATAGCCCCTTTTAGGAAAATGAAAGCTGTACAGGCCTGGAGTTTTCTGCTTATTCACATTTGCATTTAAAATTATTCTGGTTTCAGGTTCTGAAGGAAATGGCTCGTTATGGGTCATTTATTCTTAATTTTAAAAATATAGTACATTTTTATGCAATGAACATTTTAATTTGGCAGCTGAAGTACTGAATTGAAAGTTTAGCTTTGAGATGATAAGGACTCTTGTAAATGTAGGTACCATTTATATTACTAGTGCCTCCTTAAATGGATACTTCTACCTTCAGTGGCCTGAATTTTTGCCTTTCATAACTTTAATAGAGGAAGTGGTTTGTGATTTTTTAAAAAAATAAACTTTAAAAAAATTATATAAGGGACCATGATGTCTGGGGCAAGAAGAGTCCAGAAAGAAATAGAGTATATTGTTTAAAGAATCAAAATGAACAGTTCACACACACTGGTGTTTGTTCATTTTATCTGTGCAAGAGTGCTGGTCATGTCAGAGGTATTTTGAAACGGTTGGTTCAGTAATTCGGCCTACTGTCTTTTTTTCTCTATAACAGTTTTTCTGTTTTCTACTACACCTTGCACATCCACCAATCCAAGACACCCTGTAGGTGAGTATTTTTCTAGTTATCAAATGGCATCACTTGTTCTCAAGACAGTTGCCACTTCACTAAAATAGTCTTTATTTTTCTACTCTGAATTATTTGGTTAATTGATTTCACATAGTGTATCTTATTACACAACTTTAGAAGTTATCAGCAAATTGCTGAAGAGCTGTTTTTACATTATAGAAAAATCACTATAGGATTAAACATTTTTCCTGAATTTTAAATACTATTCTCAGACTCTATACTTTTTGAATTTTTATTACCAAAACTGGAGAATTAGAACAGGTTGACTATATATATTTCAAGAAAATATGAAAGTTTATTTTAATATTCTGAGGGTACCACATAGTAAGAAGTTAAAAAGAAAACTTTTTTAAAACGTAGTGTTTTTAAATTTTTCTAGAAATTAAGGGTATTTTTTCTCTAAAGGCTTAGAAAAAGAAATTTGAAAAAAACCTCAACTCTTTTAGAGTTGGCAATATTTATATACCTAGTTCAGCTTTGTAAATAAGTTTAAAACACCTGCAGTACTGCATTATTTAACCTCTGGCTCTGTAAAGTTTTTATTATCACTTAACTTTCTGTTGCTTTGCCCATACTTCTTGATACTTGTTAGCAGTTAGATGTTCACAACACATTTTCCTAGAAAACCTAACCTACGAGTACTAGAATGAAAGGCAGAATTTCATTTGTTAAAAAGGCATGGGTTTCTCATTTCTCCCTGCGCACGTGGTGACTTGCATGATGGAATCAGGTGGTTTCGTGAGGTTTCTCAGTGAACTGTATACCTCGTTAGTCTTTTTCATACAATCACCTTTCTCTCCCTGCTGACTCTCCCCTAGTATACCAGCACAAAGTGGGAGTTGGAAAGCGACAAAGGGCGTCGGTCACTGTCTTCTGTATACCACGCCTGATTCGGGTGGCATGTACTAGGTTTTTTTTTTTTAGAATCAAATGCCTCACTTGCCTGTGTGCTGCTGTGTGGTTCCTTCTTTTTGCCGATATTTGTGCTTGTTTTTTCTCTTATGAATCTTCTACAAGAACTTTTGGAAAACAATAATCCTTGGATTTTCAAGATCCAGGATAAGAGGGTGCGTGTTTGCAGAAAAGGTCAAAATTTGAGAGTCCTGAAGGAGTTGTACTGTACAACTGTTCTGGATTGGTGGATATGCAAATATTAAAGGAAGGGAAGGAGCAAATATTACTTTTGATGTGAGTGATCATAACATCTACATTCCAATTTGGGGGAAACATTTTATTTGCGCATCTTTTATCTGGTTCATTATCAAATTGGCAGTATATTTTATTTTATACAAGAAGTTTAAAGTTGTATAAAATATAGCATTTGAAAAATTCATGCAACTGGTAAGCTTACTCATTAAAGAAAAATAATCCTTTTGATTCTTAGGAACATTTCTGATAATTCTAATTACATTAAATATTAGATTCTTATTTCTATACCTTATACATTACACAGAGCAATTGAAATTTGTTTAAAATAAGGGAAAATAGAGAATTTTAGAAATAGAATTCTCAAAGTGAAAGAAGATTGATTTTCACACTTATCCCTACACTTATTAAAAGTCTCGAAGAGATGTCATTAACCCGTGAGCATTTGTTGTGGGCTGTTGAGCTGTTGTGGGCATATAGGGAAAGGGCCACAGTTTTGCCCGGCAGCTCACTAATGGCCAACCTGTCCCTTACTGGTGTGTGTTGGCGGAGTGCGGCTGAAGCTATGGTTAGGACTCTTTCACACTGAGGAAACTTTATTTTGTATTTTCTGACAATAGGAGTTTCTCAGAGCTTTTTGCTAATATATTTATAGCTCTTTAGAGATGTACGAGTGTTTTGTGACCATTTTGAATTGAAGAACAAATTAAGGTAATGGGAGGTAAAGAAGTAGTTCCTAGACTTAATTTTAAGTCTGGGATGGTACATTTTGTTTAAAATGTTGACTTAATTCATGTGTGGTGATTTAGGTGATGCGCAAGCGCGTGGACTTTCTTTTCCTCTTCGCGCTTGCTGCGTCTCTCCCAGCCGACATAAGATGCATGCTTATCTCTTCATGGGCAGCATATTTTACAGTGGTGTTTTGCTTTATCTTTACGTGAGAGATAAGTGGAGCAATTTGATACCTTTAATACATACTGAATAAGAATAATAAAATGGCAAAAAATACTTTCTTTAGGTGGGACAAGGGTAGATAGAAGTTGTTTGTAAGGCTCGTGCATCACTTAAATATTTTGCTGAAAATAATTATAATAACAGGCCTGACACATTTCATGTATTTGGGCTTACTGGGTAGACTATAGAGTAACATCAGTTTGAATTTTTAATTCCAGTTTTTTCCTTAATCAGATTTTTCGTGAAGCTCGAAGAACAGTACCTAGTATTGTTTACATGCCTCACATTGGTGATTGGTGGGAAGCTGTCAGCGACACTGTGAGAGCTACCTTTCTGACTTTGCTACAAGATATACCATCATTTTCACCTATACTTCTGTTGTCTACCTCTGAAACCATGTACAGTGAACTGCCTGAAGAGGTAAGAACTGATTATATTTGTCTTTATTATATTATTTAAAAATAGTTAACCTTGTAGATTTGACACATTTTAGTTACCATGGAGTCAGTACTGTCAAGATTCATGTCTTGGTTGTACCACTTATTAGTCATGTGACTGGAGCAAGTAATTTAATGTTTCATGTTTCAGGTTCTTTTTTTGGTATAATAGCGATATATTCAGTGTTACTGTGAAGATCGAGATAATTCATGCTTGACCAGAACCCAACGTGTATGTGTGTGTGTATCTACCGATCTGTATCTATCCAGCTCACCTACTAAGAAGTTCTTAACTGTATCATTGAATATATTTTGTATCCTCGTGTATCATTATATGTATTTTTCAGATCTGATTTTTAGCTCTTGAGTTCAAATTCAACTCATTTAACATATTAGAATCAAAGATAAAATCACAGTTTTAGAAAAAAATTAGTAAATCAACTTATATGTATGAATTTATTTTAAAGAAATTGTTTTAACACCCTGAGTTTACTAGATATTGAAATACTCTCCTTTAGAAATACTTAGAAATATTTTACCCAGGTGACACAGTTTGCATGTTTTAAATGCTATAATATAAATCTTGATTATGTAGAATTTTATAATTAAGGTATTTGTTTATTGAGTTCTTTTGTTCTGTTTCAGTGCTTATTAGCTATCTTGCTAAAGTGCATTTGTACAACTTACCCCTTGTAAGAAAGATAAAATTAGAATAATTTATATTTGGTTATTCAGAATCTGCTATTATTTGAAGACCATTAATCAACATGTTTTTTTTTTTAATCACAGGGGTTAAACCATTTAGTAGAATGCTGTATGTAGTAAGAGTTAGAAAAAGAAAGTACTGATATACTAGTTTCTTGATCTTAGATAAATATTTGAACCTAGAATAGCTTCACATCCAGAAATGTGGATGATAGACATGCTTGTTGGTATGAGACAGTATTGTGAATTTATTTGGAAATCACAGAGCTATGAAATGTTTGGTGTTAGTATTATAAAATAGGTTTGTATTTGAAATTGATTTGGAAGAATGGACTGAACTTAGACACAACTTAGAAGCCACTTTTTAAAATTAAATTCTCATTACCAATTTTTATTTTATAAGAAATAAAGAAAATTTGAAATAATTAAGGATTCCATTTAAGAATATACAGTTACCCAAAGTTTCCTTGATATTGTTTGAAAAAGTTGTAAATAAGTCTTATGAACCCAATTTTTTGATGCAGCAATTTAAATTTTGCTCACTCCTTTGTCTATTTGCATATGTTGGTTTAAGTTTTTTTTTTTTTAAGATGAGGCAACTCTTACTTGACCTTACAGATTGCAAGGACCTTGTCAGCTTACAATCCCTTATTTTTAATTTTTTAGACCTACAGCACCTGGTCTTCCTAGGTGGTCTTCCATCCAAGCACTAACCAGACCCGATCCTGCTTAGCTTCCGAGATCGGACGGGATTGGGCTTGTTCAGGGTAGCATGGCTGTAGACTTGGTTTAGTTTTTTTATAGCTCACATTACATCACACACATTTTTAATGTAGCTGTATTTTCATAAATTTAAATCTTTCATTATTTGTTTACCAATATCCTTAATTAGTAGCTAAAATATTTTTATTTTCTAGCATTGAATCCTGAAATGTCAGCTCTTTTTCCCCCTTTGTCTTCTGTGTTCTTTGCCCTTATTAACCAGGTAGCTCTCTCTGATAACATTTGTGGGGTGGAGTTTACAAGGACTCTTTCAGAGTACTGATGGCATATAACATGTGTTACATTAATTGTAGGAAATGCTCCTCTGCCCTGTGCCTTCATTTTAATTTCAGCCATTAGAGTACTTGCTTTGTTTAGGTCACAAACTAGGACAGAAGTGAGTAATACTTAGCACATACTGATAAATATTTGGTGAGTAGATGAAAACATAGAGAATTGGCAGACCAGGTAACCATAGTTACTTGGTCTAGCAAGTGCCAGACCTGTGGAAGAAATGAAGTAGACAGTGAGTAGTAAAAAATCCAAGTGATTTTAAAAGAAAGAAATTGTAGTTACTAGAGTGTATTTCAGAAAATACAGTGGATAAGTTAAAATAACAGTAAGATACAGATTTAACCTATCAAATAGGCAGATATAAAAAACAGTTAAACCTTCCGTGGCAGTCCATAGTACTAGTTTTAAATACTGTGTGCGCATACATTTTAACTTGGCAATACCATTTACAGGTAATTATCCACAAAGAGTTTTTTATGGTCAAACAAAAAGATAAAAAAGCACAGACAATGAGAAATAAAATAGTATGTATCATAGCCTTCCTTCATAGTTGGGAAACTATCCAGATGTCCCGTGATATGGGAGTTGTAGATTCCTTCCATGAAACATAATCGGACCATTAAAAATACTGATATAGAAAATATTTAATGTCATAAAAGGATGTTTGAATATATTGTTTAAAAATACAGGTAATAAATCTGTGTGGTATAATCCCAGTTTATATAGAAATAGCTATATTTTTATATTTAAAATAAGACTATATATATATGTGTGTGTGTGTGTGTGTGTATAGTGTTTGCATGTATACAGCAATTTTCATTTTCTTATCTGTATTTTCTAAATCTGTGATAAATGCTACTGTTCTTATTAGAAAATAAACTCATTTAGGATAAAAAGAGGTTTTCTATTCAGTTAAAAAAAATAAAACCAAAAAAGAAATAGTCACCATGGAACCAATGTTTTATTAGGAATATAAAACTGCTTTCTTTCTGTGGGACAAAATGACAGTCTCAACTTTTAGAGCCCCATTAATGTTCTCTTGTAAATGTTTCTTTGTGTATTTATCTCTCCTAATCCAGTAGTCCCCAAAGTGAGTTTGTACTCAAGACATTGTGTTGGGATATTGAGAAAAACATTAGAATTTCTATTTATTTTATTTCAAATGAAATATTATCTTAAATATTTTGTGTTTTATAATAGAAATGATATTAGAATAGTATATTTAAATATGCATATCCTGGAGAGAATATTTTCAAATAGAGAAATGCAAATCAAAACCATAATGAGATACCACTTCATACCCATTAGGATGGCTATTATCATTAAAACACAAAATAACAAGTGTTGGTCAGGATGGGAAGAAATCGGAACCCTTGCATGTTGCTGGTAGGGATGTAAAACTGTGCAGACCGTTGAAAATAAGTGGTGTGCTGATTTCTTAACAGAATTGCCACATGATCCAGCAGTTCCACGTCTGGGTATATACTCAGAAGAAGTGAAAGCAGGGATTTGAACAGATATTTGTACACCTGCATTCAAAGCAGTATTATTCACAATAGTCAAAAGGTAGAAACAACACAAGTGTCTGTCAGCAGGTGAATGGATAAACAAAATGTGGCATACACCTACAGTGTAACATTATTTAGGTTTAAAAAGGAAGGACATTTTGATAAACCTTGAGGACATTATACTAAGTAAAATAAGCCAGTCTCAAAAGGACAAGTATATGACACCTCTTAAATGAGATTCCTAGAGTAGTCGATTCATAGAGATAGAGAGTAGGATGGTGGTTGCCAGGGGCCGGGGAGGCGGGGAGTGTGGGTAGTTAGTGTTCAGTGGGTACAGAGCTTCAGTTGGGGAAGGTGAGAACGTCTGGAGGTAGAGTGCAGCGATGGTGGCACAGCAGCGTGCGCATCCTGAACACCGCGGGCCGTGCAGCTACAACAGCGGTAAGCGGCAAATTTTATGTCGTGGCTTTTTAAAAAATTTGTATTAAAAAAAGAAGAGTACAGTTTTAAAACAGGCTAACCATTTGACTAGACCCTCAGGCTAAAAACCATGAGAAAAGATTTTCAGCATCATTAGTCATTCAGGAATGAGATACCACTGTACAGCCTCTAGAATCGCTGTAATCAGAAAGACAGACAATACCAAGCGTTGACAAGGATGTAAAGAAACTGGAGTCCTTTTATATTGCTGGCGGAATCGTAAAATGTTGTAACCACTTTGGAAAAGTTGGCAGTACGTAAAATGTTAGACATAAACTTACTATGTGACTCACCATTTCCACTCGTAGGTAACTGCATGAGAGATAGAAACATATGTTCACACAAAGACTTTTTTGTGAATGTTTCTGCTAGTATTATTCATAGTAGAGAAAACAACCCAAGTATTTATTAATTGGTGATTGGGGAAACAAATATACCGTGTATGCATACGGTGAAATAATATTCAGCAATAAATGAACGAACTACTGATAGAGTCTGTGGTGTGGGCAAACCTCAGTATGCTAGGTTGAGACAGCCGATTGTATGACATGTAAAAACACAAAAGACAGCCGATTGTATGATATGTAATTTCTAGAAGAGGCAAATCTCGAAACACAAAGACAATCAGTGGTTGTCGGGCTGGGAGTCAGTGTGAGTGGGAATTGACTGCAAATGGGCATGAGGAACTTTTTGGAGGTGAAGGAAGTGTTCTAAAACTGACTTGTGATGGTCACACAACTGAATTCATTTACTGAAAATCATCGAGCTTAAAAAAAGGTTTCAAGGGAGGTATTCCTAAGTATATCTGGGAAAGTCAGAGAAAGCGTCACCCAGAAAGCATTGGCTTGAGTGGAGAGTTAAAAAATGGTTTGGGAAAGAGTGACTAGTATGTATGACGATAAGTGTGAATCGGTGTGAAAGAGAGCATGATTTTTTTCATGGAATTATAAATACAAGGCTTGTCTTCTTGCAGCATGAAGTTTGAGCCTGGGAACATCAGAAGATAAGTTAGGTGTGAATTGAAAGGGAAATAATTAGCCTACTTATAAAATGATGGCTGTTTGTAAAATAACCTCTCAAGAATATCAGAGGATTATTGTAGACTTATTCTTGATATGTCTTGTATTCACCAAGTTTAACACAATGTTGAAAAATGTTCAGAAGGAAGACTATTTGAAACAGAAATGAACTATTTTGCTACCTTTGAACAAAATCGTGGTGCTTCTAGGGTATTGTATTCAGTTTATTTTATCAAGTCCAGTTAATGTTAGCTATTTCTACTGTACCTTGTTAATGCCTCTTCACTCTTGTGAGGTCTCCTCTGTGTTTCCCTACTTCTCTCTTCTATTGTGTTTCCGTACCTCTGTGGTATTACAGTGCTTTCTTATGAGACTCTTAGGATCCTTGATGGCAGGAAGTAAGCATATTTTCTTCAAGTTTGTAACTGCAGTGTCTGACATATTTGGCACATAATGGGTGTTCAGTGATAAATTTTGCTTGGCAGAACTTTTGAAAAAGGGCCAGTAAACCATAGATCAAAGGGTTGGAGGAAATGGTACATGAAGGTAGTCTACAAAAAAAATTCTGGAGGACATAATCTAGTCTTCTCTTTTTATTCATTTTGTGACATTAAGCCGTTACTTAAACCTTTCCAAGCCCAAGTTTCCTCATCTGTAAAATGAGAGACACCTATATACCTCATTGTGACAAAGGTTGATTGAAGTAATATTTATGAAATTCTTAGTCTTTAGTTCAGTAAGTGGTTAGACATAACAAATTGAATGGATTATCTGAAGTTTACAGAAATGTGTGGCTACATTTGGGCTAAAATCTGATGCCTTGAATTTTAATCTAGTATTTCCCAGTTGTTGTGGTTGTTACTTCTTTTTATTTAGTGACCTCTTCCCTTTTTTAATTGCAGTTTCCAATTCAGTGTGAGTTGGGGAACAAAACTACAAGCTTTACTCATGTAGTGTGCATGCTTATTATTATGCATTGCTATGTACCAGGCACTGTGGTAGGTATAGGAAAATAGACAAATAAGAAGTGGTCTCTGTTCTCAGAGAGTTTGGTGTCCAGAAGTGCAAAGTAGACATTCTAGAAAAACATATAAATTAAATAAAGTGTGTAGCCAAATGTGAATGATTAAAGAGGGTTTAAGCAGCATACCTTGCAAGGGGGTCCTCTGGGTCAAAGTCTTTATCAAGTGGGTAAACAAAGGAGAGTTCTTTTTCACCAGGTGGAAGGAACTGGAGGCTATAAGAATGACGGGCTTAATTTTGCCTTGTGAGTTTTGTATGGTTGGTGGTATTGTGGAGCATTCTCTGAAGAGACTGAAGGAATAGTTTATCTGCAGTGAAACCAGGATTTTAGAGGATGCCACGGAATAGATTTGGTATGAGAAGAGCCCAGGAAGGGGAAGTCAGAGGAGGGAAGTACACATAAACAGTGAAAAAAAGGTGGTATTGTTGACATCTTTCCATCGCTCTCTACTGTAGAATCTAGGTAATTACTATTCAGCTCATATGCAAAAGCCCTTTGAGATTGTTGCCATCTGACTATTACAGTCAACTGTCTTTTTTGCTGTTATCTGCTGACTCTCCCAGATATGTATCATTTATTAATGATTTGGGCAACTGGATTATTCTTCCATTCTTGTTTAGTCCATGATGTTGAACTTCTCAACAGCATAGTTTAGGATTAGGTTAATCCTAACCTCACATGAATGTTAAATAAAGATCAAAAATGGTACTGGAAATTGAAGAAATTGTAATTTGGTATAATATGTAAGCTTTTAATTCTCTATATCTAATATCTTTGTGTGTATGTGTGTGTAGGTTAAGTGTATCTTTAGAATACAGTACGAAGAGGTCTTGTATATTCAAAGGCCTATTGAAGAAGACAGAAGAAAATTTTTTCAAGAATTGATTCTCAATCAGGCATCAATGGCTCCACCACGAAGGAAACACACTGGTAAAGTTTCTGAAGCCTTCAGGAAAATGGGGTGGGGGCAGGGTTAAGAAATGCCCTTTCTTCTTCTTAACCATTTCCTTGTGGAAGTGAAGACAGTTTTTCAGGTTCTGTTTATCTTAGATGACACATGTGGAAGTGACCCTTGTGTTCACCTGCCTCAAGGAGATTGAGAAGTACAGCCTCACTGTTAAAGCTTTGCTGATAGGTGACTATTACCGATCACTTCAGTCCATGTGCTTTTGGTAGATTTCACATTCTGAGGCCCTAAAAGTGAAAGAAAAAAAGTCTTCACTTCTGTTCTGTTTTTACCACTTTGTCGGGCTGTGAACCTCACGTGTGGTGCTGATTACTTTGTGGGCCAGGATATATTTGATGAGCTAAGAGCTGATAAGAACATTTGCTTTTATTTTACTTGTTGATTAGTTTTTCAATTATTTATTGAGCACTGATCATGTTAGATATCTTACACTAGGCACTTGGAAATCTGTCATGGCTTTGTTTTAAGCATTGAATTTTCCTGGATTTGGACTCATGGTGTTAGGAAGGCCTCAGAATTTGTCAGATTTCAATTCTGAATTAAGTAAGGACTGTATTCTAAATCGTTCAAAAGAGAGTTTCTTTTCCTAACCTTAAAGATGTGGAAAAGATAAGATCCCCTTGCTTAGTTTTTCAGCCTCTTCTAGAAAATAGCAAATCTGTTTGTTAAAAAAATTTAAGCCTCTTTTCCTTTATTGTTTTGTTTCTTGTCGCTCTGTTCTTGTTGGATATTAGATATAATTTCCATCTCTGCCAAGTCTTTGCTTTTCCATATTTGTTCTACTTATTTGTTTTTCTTTGGCTATATTATCCAACACAGTAATAACTTTATGGTCCTCTCATGGCTCCTTTCCATGTTCTCTTAGTGTTTTAAAAATGAACACCTATCCAATGGCTTATAGTTAGAGTTTTTTTTTTCTCTCTAGAAACCTTGGGAAATTCAGTATGGAATTTACACCTTCTGATTATTAGTTGTTGCCTTATATTAATCTAAATAACAGTATTTAGAATAGTTCATTGTAAAAATGATTCAGTTTAATGAGGTGTCTTGCATGCTTCTAGATATATTTTAGTCCCATAAAGCTGAATTTTCTGTGTTAAGGGTTAACGTAATTCTTTTTGAATTGCTTCTATCAACTCATTTTTGTCTTTGGGCTGTTTGAAATCGGCAAGAATCCTTAAAATTTTAATACTGAGTTTCAGTGTGATACCGGGAAAACTTTTTAAGGAATTAGAGAACTGCAATTTCAAAAATTAATACTTTACCTTTTAAGATTATTTTTTAGGGTAGATAGTAACTACCATAGATTTTATATGTAACACCTTACTAGGTTTTCTATCTTCTCAGTGTCTTTGGGATTCTTTTTTATTTTCTACTTTTTTATTTTGCTCCCGGAAGGTGCCACTATCCTTACTATATTGGAATAAGAGTATGAGGGTAGGAGACTTGTCTAAAATCAGAATTCTTTTGGAAACAGGAAGGATCATAGAATTTTACATGCCCACTTCACTTTGATGCATATAAAGCAACCCCATTTTGAGAAGCACTTTTTAAACAAGGCGACTGAAGCAAGTCAGTGAATAGTACTTGACCTGAAGATATTTATGTTGATTTGAAATATTTTTCATAAGTTGTATATAAATAATATTTCAAAACAATTATTTAAAATCATATCATTTACCCTTTAAAGAAGTCCTGTTGTGAGTTATTTTATAAGGTAGAGCTATTCCCTAACATATTTTTGGTTTCCATTAAAATTTTTACTGGCTGGATTTGCATGGTTCACATATGTTTGGAACTCTCCTTTTTCTAAAAGAATATCTTGAGAGAATTCCAGAGAAATAATTGAGGTCTAGGCCCCGTCATGTTAGAATCCTAACATTTTCTTCTGTTTTCTTTAGGTCTTTGTGCTATGGAAGTGCTTCCTCTTGCACTACCTTCTCCACCTCGTCAGTTATCAGAATCAGAAAAAAATCGGATGGAGGATCAGGAGGAAAATACTTTAAGAGAGTTGCGGTTGTTTCTCAGGGATGTAACCAAGAGGCTGGCCACAGATAAACGCTTTAACATCTTCAGCAAACCGGTGGATATTGAAGAGGTCTTGTTTCAGTAGTGTGCAAACAGTGAAGTTGAACTGGCTAAAAGAAAAAAATATTGACATCTTTTTTTGGAAGGAAAAAAAGCAAAGGCATGGATGAATATTACCCCTAGCCTGTAAAATTTTAATCCATGTGATAACTATCAATGTCATCAGCAACCATCTGGTGACTTGGATGAAATTAGTGACCAATTTCTATATGTTCTTTTAATTAGTATTGATCGTTGTGATCGCTTACTCTTCACTTTAAGAAGAGGATTAAAAGTAACTTTAGCGAAATGTCCATACTAGACTATTTTTATTCCAGGATAAATTCTGCTCTCAAAAAGTATACTGGTATTAACTAAAAGATACTAGTTAATATTGGCATTTCCCAAATTACGTATACTTATTGAAGGAAGTGACTAAGAAACCTGAAATTTCTCTCATGTTTTGGAAATGCCTGTGACTAATGTGCTATTTGAGATGAAGCACATCCTATGCAGCTAAAATTATTTTTCTCTCCAAGGATGTTCTCTGCTCCTAGTGGAAAATTTCTCACTTTCTTTGTGTATTGTTTTGTGTCCTTGTGGGAGCATGGTTTGTGATGATAAGAAATTTTCCATTTGGAATATACTATATAATACTGTAGATTAAGGGGGTTTTTTGTTTTTTAAAAATTTTTATCCTGGGATAATATAGTGTGTGGATTAACACAATACAGTCTTTACTGGCCTTCTTCTTATAGTTCAGACTCCATGTTTGAACAGTTTTGGTGTTTTTAGTTTTCTTTTTTCTTTTTTTTTTTAAATTTGAATTATGAAATGATTCACAGTTTAATGTTGCGTCCTTGTGAAATCTGTAGTTTTGGACTTGAACAGATTCCTTTGGAACCATTACCTCATCTGTGACAGGAAAAATGAACTAGATTTATGTTTTTTCCACTAGTAAGTCTGAAAATATCTATTCCCCCCCCCTTTTTTGGAATGAAAGGACTATAATTTTATTTGTATCTTTATCCACAATACATAGTTTTATCCATTTGATCATTTCAGCACCCTCGCAAGGTCATTATTATTATTCTTATGTTGCAGCTGAGGAAACAAGTTTTTTGGCAAGTGATAGAGCCAAGACTCAAGTTTTTTGAAATTCAAAGCCCACATTCTTCACGTTACATCACAGCTGCCTTATACCCTTCCACTGGAATGACAGGACTTGCCAGTCTTGATTTTGAAGTTAATACATACCATTTTCTACTTGCGGAGCATTTTTTTTTTCCTCCTAGTGTTTTCAGAGAATCTTAAAACTATCAGCCCACTCTTAAGATTGTTTTAAATGTTTATTTATTTATTATTTCAAATTGGATCTGGGACTCTGACTTACCTCTGGGGGCTTGCCCTCCAAGTAGCCTCCTCTGCTGGGAGTAAACAATTTTGCCTTTGCCCAGGAAAACTCTTTTCCTTTATAACCAGAAGAGATCGTCAGATTTCAAATCCATCTGTAATAGAGCAAAGGTTTTATAAGTGATGATACAGTAGTGGAAGGGGTTAGGAATTGTTGGCCATGTAAAACTTTCATTTAAGGGCTGTGCTTTCTTTCCTCTTCTGTTTTTCTTCTCAGGTTTATTCTATACTGGTTCTTTGTTCTTAAAGCTGAAGACAGGGGTCTCTGGCAAGGATAGAAAGGGGAATACAAGATAAGATTTAGATAACCTAAAACACAAAAATTCATATTCAAATAATGAATTCGAAATGTCTAAGAACTATCAAATTCCAAAGCACACTGCAGAGAAAATAAAGGTTTAGAAAATAAATGTTGAATATAAAATTAAGCATATTTGCTAAAATTTATAGTCTTTAATAATATTAATTTTATAGTACTTTATAGTTTATAAAACTTTCCCACATTTTCACAAGGCATGGCAAATGCAAGAGCCAAGAATCCAACTATCTTCTGAACTTTCACTTGTCATATATATAGCTTCAGTATTTCCCCATTCAGCTTCTAGGGGTTGAAAAATAAATTAAAACATGCATACACACCTGCCTAAAATTTAAAAACATATAAAATATGTGTATGTACATATATACCTATATATGTGTGCATTTTAAAAATCAAGGCACCAATGCCATCTGTAATGGAGAAAACTAGCGTTTAGTTTCTTAGAGCACAAATCACCCTTTCCCCAGAATGTGGTCCTGGACTAATTAGACATTTCTAAGACTGCTCTCATATCAGACCTAATTACTTGACTTGAGATTTACATTGGGGAAGGCAATAAATGTATAGGTTGGTAGAACTTTGTTATTAGTCAGGTGATATAAAACATATAATTTATTGGGCAAATCATGACTTAATATCTCCTATTTTGGGTTATTTCCCAGAAAATCTGCACATAGAGCAAAATTTATTTTTTGCTCATATATTTATTTATATTTAGGGACAAACCCAGCAAATCTTTTTCAGGTTATAAAGGCAATAGTTATTTTATATAATTGGCTCAAAATGTTTGTAATGACTCCAAAGGAGCAGAAAACACTTTCCATGAAACGATTCACACTAAACTGAAAAGAAAATACATTTTTTTTAAAGATACTAAAGAGATTTACCAGAGAACTTCTCTAATAATATGAAAAATTTCTATATTTTTATTTTCCTTTTAATAATTTTTTTGAGGTAACATTTATTGAAACTTATTAGTGCTTTTACCCATACATTCTCTTCTCAGGTCTACCCAAAGGATTAAAAAAAAAAAAAGCTGACATAATTGATTTCATATTTCAAGATGAGAAACATTTCAGAGTTGATTTAGATATGACTTGAAACTGAAGCTTTTCATGGAAAGTATGACATAGTAACTTTAGTAGCATAAATTTCTCTATAATTTATCCTTGTCTAATTATTTCTTAGATATGTAGATTTAATCTTTAACTATGGTTTATTTTTTATTTTTTTATGAGTAGATCGTATGAGATACCAGAAGTAATTTTCATTAAAGTATCCCATTTGTTTTAGGTTTCAGATTACCTTGAAGTAATCAAGGAACCAATGGATCTATCAACAGTAATAACTAAAATTGATAAGCATAATTACCTGACTGCTAAGGATTTCCTGAAAGATATTGACCTCATCTGTAGCAATGCTCTAGAGTACAATCCAGATAAAGACCCAGGAGGTAAGGACACATGGGGCAAGGTTAACTTTGGTGATCAATGAGAGATAGTTTGAAGTTTAAATACTAAAGCATGCCCATGTTTCAGACAGATAAATTCAGTGGCATTATTGTATTTAGAAACTCTTGATGAGGTTCTAATATACTTAAATTATTAATTTATTAAGTAATGTACTTAAATGAGATGATTTTATTATTCTAGGCATTATGTTCAGAGTTTAGTTCCTTCATTCACCTTTCACTTTTTTGCTAAGATTCCTATTTTCATTCAGGTAGGTGGAAGCCTGAGTAATTAAGGATTTATTTTAAATTTATAATTCAGTCAGCTTCACCAGTGCTGCTGAACACTGGGAAATTTGAATTAGTGGGAACTAATTATGGGTTAAATTTACATAGCCAAAAGACTCCTTTAGGTAGACGTTATCTATTCTATAGACTGTGGGTATTTTTATGTAATTTTATTTTTTTACTCCAGATCCCTGCTTGTGCTCAAGTCTGTAGTCCTGACTCTTTTCTGTGCCCTCCAGGGAAGAGCCTCAGGAGCTTACCTATAGTTAAACAAGATGGATATACTGATTCATTGTAACTAGAGAGACTATCATCATGGAGAACTTTATAGGATTTGCACTTATGTTAAGTGATTTTGGGGAGGATTTAAGGAAAAAGGGCTTTGCAGTGGATTGGATGCTTTTAGGAAGTGGGATGATTTTGTGATTATATATAAGAACCTGGAAGTCCAGAAGAATGGCACAAGGCCAAATCTGTGATTTGTAAAGAAGCAGGAGTCATTAGGTTCATATTATTCAGAATTGGATTATTTGGATGTTTTTGTGGTTAGGACAGCCTTCATGCTTTTGTCTATAGATGTGATTATGGGTAGTCTTGTTTTTATTTCAATCCATCATGGTCACAGAGTAGCTTTTTTTGAAGTTGGTGTTCTCTGAAATTGTGTATGTTTAACAAGAGTAGACAAGGCCAAGCTGAAAGTGCCAGGCCAGTTCCCAGGCGACAGGGGCTGTTATTCTCTTTTTGTCGAGAATTCTGTTATTCTCATTCTGTTGAGAATTCTGTGTTTTGTTTTTTTCCCCCCAACAGGTGATATATAGTAGGTGCTTTTTATTTTTTAAAGATTTATTTAAATTTCAGTTATGTAAAGATATTTAGAATACTTTTTCTGATGTGTGTGTATATATAAGGGCAGTTGTTCTCAGTTTCGGCCACATGTTAGAATGACCGGGATTTCTCATTTCTACGTGAAAATAGGAAATCACGAATCGTAATTCCAAGAGGCAGAGTAAAATTTTACTGCATGTGGGATCTAACAGCTCTTATGCTGTGTTAGAGAACATTTGCCTCTTGTAATTTTTATTGTTTAGTGTCTTTCTGACTTTTTATTATATATGTCACATAGAAAAATTTATGAAGATAAAAACAAGAAGAAAATTACTGTATCATCCCATTTCCTCATGTTCTTCTTCCTCTCCCTCTTACATGTATCTGGAATACATACATGCACACTATTTTTACTAAAGTGAAAATATAATTTTTGTAGACTTTGTCATTCATATATTTGGTGACAAGTTTATTAATATATTTCTTCCCCATTTTTATTTTTAAATTGTTTTTTTTTAAATTACAGTTGACATTTAATATTATTTTATATTAGTTTCAGGTATACACAGCATAGTAATCAGACATTTATATAATTTACGAAGTGATTCCTTGGTAAGTTTAATACCCACCTGGCACCATACATAGTTATTAATATTATTGACTATATTTCCTCTGCCATACTTTACATCCCTGCACCACATAATTTTAATCATATAGATATACTATTATAATAGCTAGTACCCTATTGTTCCAACGATAGGGTATTAGTTTTTTAATTTTTTCCCTCTAGTGTAACACTGATGGAAAGCTTTATAATATACATTTTATATACATCCTTAATCATTTTCTTCAAATAAATTACTTAAAGTGAAATTTCTTGACCAAAGAATATGTATCTCTACCTGTATTCTTAAAATTTTCTCATTCTCCCCCACTGTTAATTGTTAACCAGTATAACAATTCTGTGTGAGTGAGAGTCTCCCTTCAGTATAGATAGCATCCTGCAACAGGGCCACAGTTTGGGTTGTGGAGTGGGCTGGATGTCAGCCTCACTTGATTCCCTTGCTAGGGTCCTTGGTGAAGATACAGCCTGCACAGTTGTCTATGTAGTGGCCTTGAGTAATTTATGAGAGCACTTGGGGGCCTATGCCCTCATCCTCTTAGTTTTTCCAGATACAGAGGTTGCCTGGACTGTTGGTTGTAGGTCATCAGAGCCTGGGCTTTGGGTTTCTACCGAGGCTTTAGTCCCAGTTCTGTTTCCTCGTTTTTTGATTTGATCAAGATCAATCCTCTATATTATAGTTTCCTTATCTGCAAAATAGGGATAATTATAGTGCTCTTCTCATTGGTTATAAGGATTAAATGAGAAAATATATTAGGTTAAACTTTATGAAATTGCCATTTTCATATGGTTCAACCTAAATGTGGTAAGTGCTTAGCATAGTGCCTGGGATGTGGTAAGTGTTCCATAAAGGTTAGTTGTTCATATTTTTATTTTCATTATCATCATTACTATTTAAATTGTACCTTAATTGTTATAAATTGTTTTCTTAGTAGATACTTTCATACTGGATTTAGAGTGACCCTTTATACTTTGTGCTTGTTCTATTCTCTGAATCACATTTAAAAGTCAGTCCTATTTTGGAACACATCTCAGGACTGATAGTGAAAAATGAATTTGAGTGGTTAGAGAAAGCCAGTTGAGAAGATCAATCTAGATTTTTTTTCCATTATGTAACTTAATTATTACCACATTGAAATAATATTGCTTTTAAGAAAGAAGCAATGGTTTCTGGTGCATGATAACCTTTTACTACAGAATACAATTGTATAGTCAAAGAATATGGCTCTATCTCATAGTTAGAGCTCACATGATACGCTTGTAATTTTCCTCCACTGTTTTAGATGCAAAAAGTGTGATATAATTCAAAAGCATGATTTTCATTCTGTTCAGATTATTTCATATCTTTAGTCAAGAGGCCTTTTTTTCCCCCGTAGCAATAGAACCACTTGTTATGTATTAGAAAAACAACCTCGGGTCTGTTGTGTAGCAAGTGGAAATTACATGAATGTTGTATTACTTTTACAAGCTCCCATGAGGATTCGAAAGCTTACAGTGTTATTTTGCAGAATACATGGCCATTTGAGAAAAAAACTAGCATATACGTAGAAGACAAAAGCCAGCATTTTGAAAACTGTACATGTGGCTTAAGTGTTCACCCAGATTCTCTCCCTTGAGGATAATGTGGACAGGAATTATATGTGTTAGCCAGAAGAATTTTTATTTATAGTTTCTGTGACCAGTATCAGATATTTGACCCTAATTATTATCTTATAGACATAATGATATGTTTAACTCTTACTCTTTCTTTGTCTTGCATTCATATACATACTATTATTTAGCTAATTTTGCTGAAATTTTAGCCCTAATCTTTCAGTCTTGTTAAAATCTTCTATTTTGTACCGTGCTTAAGAAAAAGCTCACAGATTTACCTAGTTTTCAGAGCCCTCTGTGGGCTATGTTTCAGTTAAACTCATATTTTCTTTCACAGTGTTTGTGAGTACCATGACTAGTTACTGATCTGGGTACTTTGAATACAACAATGACTATGACAGTCCTTGCCTCTTGAGATAGAGGTATCAGATCATACATATTGAAGGATTACTGTGTGGCAAACATTATACTACATGCTATGGTCTTAGTTTGCTGGGGCTTCCTTACAAACACCGCAGGTGGCTGAAACAACAGCAGTTTATTCTCTCTAGTTCTAGAGGCTACAAGTACAGAATCGGGGCGTCAGCAGTTTTGGTTTCCCCTGAGGCTTCTCGCCACGGCGCGTGGAAGGCTGCCTTCTCGCTGCGTCTTCACGTGGTCTTTTCTCAGTGCACACGCAGCCCCAGCGTATCCAGGTTTCCTCTTCTATCTGGACACAAGTAAATTGCGATTAGGGTCTATTCATATGACCTTATTTTACTTTCATTACCTCTGTAAAGGCTCTATTCCAAATATAGTCACCTTCTGAGGTACTGGGCATTAGAGCTTCAGCTTTGAATTTTTGTTGGATGGGGAGACACAGTTCAGCATACAACATAACAGTTGTATATAAACAGAGATAAATAAGCCACAGCCCCTACTATCTAAAAACTCAGGGTGATAGATACCTAATTATTGGTAATTATAATAAAAGATGATTAAGGTGTAGAAATAGTATAGAGAAAGCAATTATGAATTTTGTCTTGAGGTGGCAGCAGATGATTGCAGCTTCATAAGGCCTGTAATAGAAATAATGTGCCCAGTGTGAGTGGAGCACAGAGGTGAAGGCACTACCTAGAGGTGAGCAGGTCAGGAAGGGCATGCATTCTAGGCTGAGAGAAGTGGTGTCCAAAGTAGTGCACTCGTAGTATACAGCGTTATAAAAAGAGAGAACACGGCTGGGGAGTAGAGTGATGTGGCGGCACTGTGGGAAATTTTATCTTCTTCCCTCGTCACTGAATCTCCATTTATTGAGCATGCATTTATGAAATATTCATCTGCATGTAAATCGTGTCCAGTCATGGAGATAAGTAGCTCTGGCCTGTAAGATGCCTGCAGCCACTTTGTAGGGAGTCCTACAGGTAAATGTGACAGTAAGTGTTCTGTCTTTTTTGATCCTGTGTAAGGACTTCAGAGTTCCCTAGCTAAGGAGCCATTGGATGGTTTTGAGGTAGAAAGTGATATGGTTTGGTTTGTATTTAAGAGTATATAGTGTTATAGGCAGTCTCAGTTTGGGGTGGAGGTCAAGGGAGTGGTGAGGTGGAGGTTGGAAGACCAATTAAGATACGGTTACAGTGGCAGCAGAGGCTGAACATAGACGTCTTAGTGACCAACCATTTAGACATGACCAATAGAAATGCAGAATGACTCCTTAGTGTTTGGTTTGGGTTTTAAGGACCTAAGCAGCAAACTGATGGAGAAATAGGCTTTTAGGCAGCACGCTAGTTTAATTTTGGATGTGTTAGTGTGTGTTAACTTTGGTACACCCAGAGAAAGTGCAGACATTGCACAGTAGTAGTCGTACACGTGGTTCTAGAGATTAGAAGTTGGACAGAGCGTGGCTGGAGTCATCAGTGTACAGGAGTGAAGAGGTCACGTAGGCAGTACATAGAATGAGGAGAAGAGGGACCATGGGGTAACCCTCTTTCAGGAGATATTCTCAGCTGAAGGCCCAATGTTACTGTTGGTGCTGCCTCTGCTGGGAGTGTGTGCATTTTTTTCTTTTTAAATCAATTTTATTGAGGTGCAATTTATGTACAAGAAAGCGTTTTAAAGTACATTGTTATAAAACCACATATATCTTTTAAAATTCCACTTATCCTTAAAGGAATATTAAATGCTGTGCTCATAAAAGATTTTTCTGATTTCCTTCCAGTTATAAGTAACCCCTTCATCATAGCACTGTGTGACTTTACTGAGACGCTTATTTTTTTTCTCCTGAAGTGTTTCTTGTTTATATATCCTAATTCCTTTTTTAGACTCTAAGCTCTTAATAAATGTGGCCAGTAGTAAGTTTTATCAGTTGTTCTCTTGTTAGATACTCACTGAAGGAGTCTTAACATTAGAGATTATAAAGTGGAGAAAAATAATATATGCAGATATGAGATAATAAAATTTATTTAGGAAATAATGGGATGAAAATCATCCCATAAAAATTAGTTTTTCTTAAAATATCATTAATCTTTTATAATAATTTTATTGAAAAAAATCATCTAATGTACTTCTCTTCACCCAAATATAAGAGAAACGTTGACACATTGAAAGTTGTTACTTCCATAAAAGGTGACTTAATTTTATAGATGTTCATCAATTTGTCCTGATAGCCCTTAGTTTTTACTGAAGGCATATGTAGGTGGTAATGTTTTTATTTTGTCGCTATAAGGAGATTGGAGCTCAGAGAGGGTATGTAATTTGTGTATAAATCCACAAATGGCATATGGCATATGAGTGGATTGAGATCTGTCTGGACTTGAGAGCCAGTGTCTCTGGTTTTTTTGCTGTGCTTATGTTACTTTCAAATATTACAGATTTGGAGAATCTTAAGATATTAAATTGTGAGACAAAGTAAAAGAATTGATTAATATGTAGCCTTTATTCATGCATAATTTTAAAGCAGAGATTTTAAGTCTGGTGTCCATGAGAGAGTCTCTGAACAGCCACATCCAGAATTGTACACACATGTACTTTTCCACATTCATCACATGCTCGTAAGGGTCCAAGATGACTTTACTACCCCGAAAAAGATGAAAATCCAAGGCATAGACATCTGTTAATATAACTTTATGCTTGGTATAAACTCAGACTGTTCGAATTAAAAAGGATTATAATGAGGCACATGAAAGAGCATTGTTCCTTATCAAATACGGGTGCTCTTTAGAATAAATTTCCTGTTCCACAGACCAGTGGGAAATTTTTATGGAATTCTTTTTTTGGGGGGAGGGGTGTCTATTCAGCCTTCCTTTCCTCCCATCCACCCCATCCATCAGTCCTTTTTCCCCCTTTATCGGGGTGCAATATGGGTGGGAGGCATGTGTTTAAAAAAGCCAAAAAAGTAAAGATCATCAAGTTGTTTTAGAGTAGTAATGTGCCGGATACATGGTTTTATATTTAATCTTTCCTCTTTTTTAGCTTTTTTCAAGTTAAGGTAGAAAGCTAGTGGCAGTTGTGATATCGCATTGGCTACAAACATTGTGTTCCCAGCTTGAAAATATGGCTGCTTCTAAGAATGTCCATGGTAGTTTTTTGTTTATGGTAGCTTTCATTTAAAGCAACTCAAAACTTTCAGCGGTAGAGCAGCAACTCTGAAAATTATGGTACATCCTACTTTGGATTGTTACACAGCCATTAAAGTTTAGTTTTCAAAGAGTATTTAAGAGAGATTGGGAGACTTCTGATTTTGGCTAAGATGGAGTAAAAGTGACTGAATTTATTCTTCTACCTGAAACAATGAAAGAAAAAACCTGACTAAAGCATATGAAAAAACAATTTTGAAGACATTGGATGTCAGAAAACAAAGGAAAACAATTCCCAAAGTGAGAAACGGAGACGCTGAGCACTATAGCTCCTGCAGTTTCCAGGCTGTGGCACAGGAAGGGTTAACGCAGGCAGAGCCTGGAAGTCTCCCTTAGTTAAAGAGACAGGGCTGGGAAGGGGCCGAGTGGGTAATGAGGCTGCAGGCTGCGTGGAACGGAACGCTGATCAGTGTGTCCACGTGAGGAAACTGCCCGAGGACAGAGAGGAGAAGGACTGTTCTTTGAAGCTCATGCAGGGCTAGTGATAGTGCAGCCATTAGAGCTAATAAACCGACAGAGAGATAAAATGGAATCTCAGAAAAAATACACAATTCAAAAGAAGTTAGAAGAAGAACAAAAAGGGAACAAAGCATGTGGGACAAGTAGAAAATAAATAGCAGCCATATCGATAATCACGTAAATCACATTAAAAGTAAACCTGGGATCAACAAACTGGCTGCTTGGTTTTGTAAATGAAGTTTTTTTGTTTTGTTTTTTAAATAGGAACACAGCCAGACACACATTTGTATTGTGTGTGGCTGCTTTTATGCCACAAGGGTAGCGTTGAGTATTTGCCAGAGATCTTAAGATATTTACTCTCTGGGCCTATACAGGAAACCTTGACCTCTGGCCTAAATATCCCAAATAAAGGCAGATTTTTATCAGATTGGATTAAAAAAAGCAAGACCCAACCATATGCTGCTAAAAGAAACCCACCTTATGAGACTGACAGACTGCCTGCTGCGCTAATGAGGCTCCTTTTTAAAGCTTTAACCCACTTTAAAGCTACAAATAGGTTAAAAGAAAAGTATGAAAAGATAGAATAGTACCAAGCAAGGGAAAGCTGGTATGGTTGTGTAAATATTGAAGTAGATTTCAGGCCAAAGAATATTACCTGGGATAAAGAAGGTTATTTCATAATCATTAAGTAGATATAACAGTTCTAAGCATTTATGCCTCTGATAACAGAGCTTCAGAGTCATGAAGCAAAAACTGATAGAACTGCAAGGAGAAATAGGGGAAGGCGTAATTAAACTTGGAGATCTTTGGAAGACGTTCATTTAAGTCATGTTACTTCCCTGCTCAGATACTTTCAATGACTTTTCATTATTCTTAGGATAAAATCTAAAAGCTTTTAAATATGGTTGGATTCCTGTTTGCCTCTTGCTTACTGTGTAGCAAACGCACAGGCTGCCTTTCATTTTCTCACGATCTCAAAGAGCTTTTTCCTCCAGAACTTTCTCACATGGTATTTTCTGAACCTGCACTGGTTTTTCTCTACCCTTTCAGTGGCTACTCCAATGTATGCTTCACGTCTCAGCTTAAATGCCTGTTTCAGAGAGGCCTTTCCTGACTTGCCCAATCTAATTTGGCACCTATACCAATACCCTGTAGGTTTTCATCATAGCTGTTATTCTGGGGTTTCTGGGGGCAGGGGCGGTGGGAGAGGTGTTTATATGTGTGTATGAGAGATTATTTGGTTAATATCTCCTTCCTATACTAGTCCAAAATGTCCTCGAAAATGTCAAGATATGTCTCTTTTGTTCACCACTGTGTAGCCATCACCTGGCTCTTCCTGGTACAGTTGATAATCAATATTTTTCAAATAAATGTTTAGAGAAAATGTATTGGAAGGAAATATACCAGTGGTTGCCTTTCGAGTACTGCATGTTTGTTTTTGTAAGATTTCCGTAATGACCTATTATGATTTTCTAATAAGAAAAGTTATAAATAAAATGTCTTTATACATTTTGCCTTTACTAGAGATGAAAAGGCAGATGTTGGCTTCTAGTTCTTGATACTGTCACAAAGTAAAGGACTTCGATATATTTACTTGACTTTTAATATTGGAGTTTCTAGGTCTAGGGGGTACTATTTACATTGTATTGTTCATGGTTGAAGACTCCTGGATTAGTCTAAAAACAGACTTTTCTTTTAGTACCAATGTTCAGTACAGTTTACCTAGAGGGGAGTATGTACTTCTCTCCTGGATCTACCTACAAGTTATATACCATCTTATATTCTTTAGCTTAGAGTGTCTTGCTGTATTTGTCTGTTTCTGCCCCGGTTTTTAAAGGTCACCCTCACTTAGGATATATTATATTCTTAAGCACAGTTTTGACCAGTTTCATTTATGAAAAAACTATGTAAGATTTTTTGAATTCTCAGTATCCATCTATGGCAAATCGGGTGCTGGGCATATGGCAAATATCCTCTAAATCTTATTACATTTTTTAATTGAAAACCATATATTTTTGTTTTCAAAAATATAAAATAAAACCTTTTATCTTTGAGGTAATGATTTGTTAAATAGACAGTTTTGAGGTTCTAAAAGTACTGTTTTCAGAGAATTATTAACTTGAGTAGCTTCTTGTTACTCATCATTTAAACAAACCTCTCACCTAGAAATGCTTTTTACAGTTTTATTTAACTGTTTGTATTCTTTTACTTCTCTTTTTAAGATGCCCATTATTAATATTATTTCATTTGTATGTATAATAAATGTGTACCAACTTTTTTAACAGATAAAATAATTAGGCACAGGGCTTGTACCCTGAAGGACACCGCACATGCCATTATTGCAGCTGAATTGGATCCAGAATTTAATAAACTTTGTGAAGAAATTAAGGAGGCAAGAATAAAAAGAGGTAAGTTATAGAAATGAACTCGCTACTGAAGAGCAAGAGTCATCGAATGTCATTGAATGGTGTTTCTTTAGGGTTGCCGGTATTGTGAAAATAATGTATTTTGAGGCACAGCCTTTGCTTAATTTCTGATACTAATATATGTCATGTAAATTCTCAAAGATATTTGAAAACTACTTCCTGTGAAAGTTTTAATGAGACAATACAAATTGCAGAAATAAAATGCTTAGTGAAAATCCTTTTTCAGGAGTATGTCTTTGTTAATTATTGATTTCTGTTCTTAAAGCATTTTGATAGGCTTTCATATCGAAGAGGGTTTTTTTTTTTTTCATGCATTTACACCCAATACTGAAACTTTTTAAAAGTTTTAAGAATACTCTGTTGTGGCTTTTTTTTTTTTCAAAAAAACCCTATTGGAGCTATTTTGTTAATATAAATACAGAATTAGCAAATGTGGTTTGTTCATTTACTAAAAAAATCCTGTCCTTGAGGACCTCACACTTTAGTAGGAGAGAGTGAAATTTAAAACAAATCAAGTGCAGTGTGGTATGGCGCTGTGCGAAGTGTGTTTGTAGTACAGAGGCAAGACCCGCTAGGGAGCCCAACATTTTGGTCAGGTTTGGGAATGAATGTAGGAGTGTTGTCTCTAGCGAGGAGGAGAGGGTGGCAGCGACAGAGAAGGAGGAGGTGTTTGTAAACACAGTAACAATAGCATGGATCAAGGCACAGAGATGCGCAATAGTGTGGTGTATTTATAGGAACTGCAAACTGGTTTTGTTAAAGATGTATAGAATGGTGAGCACTAGAGCTCAAGCGGCCAGGACACTGAAAGGATGAAGAAGCTTTTCTTCTACTTCCTTAGAAAGCTCTTCCCTGGCCACCTAATTAGCCTCTGGTTACGGTAGCACGGGCATTTCGTTGTCTCACCCTTATTTAGTGCTGTGGATGTCTTGTTGATAGCTCTGCTGCAGTGTTTATATACACCAGGTTTGCTATAAATACTTGAATGACTCGATGACATGTGAAGGAGCTTGGACTGTAGGCTGGTGTTTTTCAAAATGGTGTGCTTATTACCCACATCAGCTTCAACCTGGTGAATTCGATTCTCTGAGAGTTGTAAGGCCGAGAAATCTGTACTTCAGCAAACTATTCAAGAGGTTTTTATATACACTAAAGTTTGAGAACCGTTGCCATAGTCAGTAGAGTCATTGAAATATTTCAAACAGTGGAATGCATTGGTAAGTTGCTTTGGCAGCAGAAAATAGCAAGGTCTCAATGTGGAAGGTAGAAAGAGACCAGTTAAAAAACTGTTAGAGCCAGTTTAGAAAACAGTTTGGCAGTTCTAAAAAGTTAAACATGACATTTACCATATGACCCAGTGATTCTACTTCTAAGAATCTACTCAAGAGACATGAAAACATATGCCCATATAAAGACATACACATGAATGTTCATAGCAGCATTATTCACAACAACTAAAAACTGGAAACAACCCAAATGTCTGTCAGCTGGTGGAGGGGTATGCAAAACGGTATGTCATGTAAGGGGCTACTGCTCAGCCATACAAAGGAGCAAGGTGCTGATGCGTGGCAGATTGTAGATGAACTTCAGAAACATCACATTAAGTGAAGGAATCCAGTGACAAAAGGCCACATGTTGTACAATTCAGTTTATATGAAATGTTCACAAAGGCAGGTTTATAGAGACCAAAAATGGATTAGTGGTCACCTGAGATAGTAATCTAGAATCGGGTTGCTGTGGTGATTGCACAGCTCTGTAAATTTTCTAAAAATTATTTAATTGTATGCTTAAATGACTTTTGAGTTATATAAATTTTACGTTAAGGCTGTTGGGGGAAAGTCTGTTGAGATAGTCCAGAGTCTAATCAGTGAAATGGGGGTGAAGATAGGACTAGTGTTGGAGACGGGGCTGCAGGGTGGAGGGCGTCCTGAAGGAAGAAGAACCACAGCTGGCTGCCGTGTTACTGGTTTTAATGACTTAGTAGATGTAATACCACCAGTAGGGATAGGAATTAAATAAGGACGAACAGGTTTTTGGTGAGGAAGGGTGAACCAGTTATCATCTTTAATTTGACCCATCTTTAGGATATCTAGTTGGAGATATCAAATAGGCAGCTCAAGAGATGTTTGGGCAAAAGATGTAGATTTGGGATTTATTATATAATGATAGTGGAAGCTGAAGGCATGAATGATACTTTGCGGTGGAAGGTGTGGATTAGAGTGAGAAGAAAAGGGGTTCCAGAGACAACCCTGGGAAAATCAACATTTAAGAATCACATAGAAGAAAAATCTAGTGACGGAAACTGAGAATGGAGGGGTTACTGCAGTGCGATATGACAGGCAGCTAGTCTCGGGTGGAGACTGTTGGTGTCAGTGGGTTTACTGGCCCAATAAACACACTCAGTGATGGCAGAAATCATAACGTTCAGATGATATAATCTTATTGTCCCACAATCCTAAAAATGTGAAACATGTCCCTTTGCAAATTAAAATGAGTAAACATAGGACCCTTTGGGGATTATGTATAAGCATGGCCTGCCAGCTTATTTTATTTTTGTGATTTTATAACCTGTTTCTTTCCTATCTTAAAACAAAGGTGCTGTTTTCATCCAAATTCTAAACTGTCCAAGTATAATTAATGACTTTAAAACTCACTTTTATATTTCAGACTTCTTTTTTTAAATCTCGTTGGTTTATGTAGCTGGGAATATTTAAATAGGTATTGCTTATCTTCTGTTTGCAGGCTTATCGTAACAGCAGAACAAATAAATCCTCATGGTGCTGGAGCTCGGAAGACAGAAACTAGAGTTGAAGAGGCATTTCGGCACAAACAGAGAAATCCAATGGATGTCTGGCACAACGCTGCGAACAAGTGTGCGTGTGAGTATGTGAGATCGTGTTACCCAGTCGTGGAAAGAACTGAGACACGTACAGATTCCTTAGGAGTCGGGTTCACGAACCGAGGCACTGCTGTTTTCCCGCAGTTCTTTCTCTTGAGAGGTGAAGAGCTTGTGGGGTAAGGTGCTGAATCAGAAATATGTTTCTTTAAGCTTCTTTGCTCTTTTCCATCCCCCATTCAGTACTTGATATTGTAATTGAACTAGGTTAAAATATTTTTCATTTTAAACTTTGGTTTTTGATAGAAGTGTGGAGCCAGTAGACTTTTTACCCACCCATCTCCTCCTCCAGCCAGCCCTTTGCTGTATGCAATGCATGATGTTCTCTTCATGGTGGAAAATGGGACTCTGACTTAAGAGAGTGGCTGATTTGATAGTAGGAAATTGATTTTTCTGAGAGAATATTTTGTGCTCAGTTTGAAAAATTCGTAGTCATCTTTATCTAGCTTTGTTTAAGTGAGGTATACTGAGAGAAGAAAGACCGTTTAGGTTTTCTCAGTTTTTCCTCATTCATAGTGATCTATAAAATATCCAAAAGACAAATGTTAATACACGTCGCCTCTTTCTAATGTGGCCGTCCTCGGAAGGTGTACGCTGTCCTTCCGGTGTAAAGGTAGTGGTGCTGCTCCAACTGTCAGTGAAGCTGCCCATGTGTGTTCCTTCACCAGTGTCCTTCACCGCGAATGAATGAACCATGCCTATTTTTTTTAGCTTCTCTTTGTGATAAGTGGCATTCATATGTGAGAAAATTTGAAGGACTTAATGGAGCATTTAGTTCCATGAAACCAATTGAAGTTATTTGGCCTCGCTGTACCTCGGAACATGACCGGGCTAATGGAACACAGCATTCTAATTTGAACCTTAAAATCCTTTACATTTCTGCATATGAACCAAATATTTACTAGAACACATTGAATATTGGCTTTAAGCAGTTTAAGTTCCTTTAAATATTAAAATGTTAATCTACAAATGTGAGTTTTATTTTCTCTAACCAGTAGATGGCATAGGTGACTCATCATGTGTCTGTTTTACATTAACTTACTTAAATCATAAATCTAAATGTCCCTAAGGCAGAGTTGCTTTCCTGAGGTCTTAGTTTTGGAAACAAGCTCAGAGATGCTATAAAAATTGACTATAAAGATTGTGCCTCTAAATGTGTTTTTCACACAAAGTACTCCTGAAAAAGGAAGTGGTATATTAAAGATTAATTCCCTAAATATATACTACCACGTGCCAGGTGCTGTGGATACAAAAATGACCAAAACAAAAATCCCTATTCTTGTGGAACTTGTACGATCAATTTCTCTTATTTTTACCAAAAGCATGCTAACCATTAGAAATAGTTACGTAAGGAGGGGGAAATCTTTTTAGTTTGTCCTTACCCCAAATGAGAAAATTTTCTCTGTTCTTAGCCTGGACGAAAGCGTTAAAAAAGTAAACTTGCTTCAGTAGCGCTCCAGGCCTTTGCTCAGGGCACTACATGCCAGGTTGTTGGGCTGGCTCTTGATTGAGCAGAATTCAGCCTTTTGCTCATGAGTCTGTTGCTTCATGAGGAAGGAAAAGGGGACCCCACCTGTGCTTGTGGTTACATGGTTGGAGAATAAGGGAGGCTACAATGTCAGGAGCGACTTGTCAGGCAGTAAAAACCTAGCAGTTCACCTTTTAGAGAAAGAGCAAGCTGGATATTTTTCTTGTAACGTAGACTAGGTTAGTGTTTCATATAGTTAATGAATGTTTATGAATGTTCATCACTTGAGCCTCTGTACAGCTTTTAACAGTAAACTAATGCAGAATTTTTTTTCCAATTACCCTGAAACTGTAAATTGTAAAAAGAAGTTAATGGGGGGAAAAGGAGTAGAGAAATGGTTTTAATGATATTACAGTTTTGAAGGCACATTATATTTGAGCCAAGTAACTAACTTGAATTTTGGAAATGATTTTAGAAACTTTCAGTAGATTTATTCTTAGATGAGAAAGAAGAGTAATACATACATACATACATATATACATATACATACATATGTATACATATATACATATACATACATATATATATACATATATATATAAAACAAAATTTGTCCATTTCTTGTGACTACCTTGGTGTCTTTACCGAGACTCAGTACAAATGAAAGATGAAAGGATGAAAAATATGTAAGCATGCTATACACTGTTGACAGATCACAAGTTCATATTAAATGATGGAGTATAAGAGACAAGGATTGTAATAAGACCGTATTTCCTTTTATTTGTCTTTCAAAAGCAGTTTTAAACTGTGGATTAAACAGTCTGCTCCTAGTGATCTCATATTTGTATTTCCTTTTGAAAAATGTCTTTGCCAAGTAATCTTTTCAACTTTTGCATATTAAAAATATGCATTGTCTTTAAAAAATGTTAAACCAGACTCAACATTACTTTTAAAGCCTTGGAAAAAAATGAATGCCTTTTTACCCTGATGGCTTTGAACAAATTAATATTTCTAATTTGTTAGACACCAGAAGGGATCGGTGTCTAGTTTAACTAGTTCGCTTTAATAACTTTTATAATTAAATTTCTTTATGTGTCTGTCCCATATTGCAAAAATAAGAGTTAACTTTTTGCTTATTGAAGGGACAATGGGGTCGACATGCATGACCAGCTACCTTTGGTACATTTGGCTCCATCATTACCTGGTAGTACCAGCTGTCTGCTCATAAAGCTCATGATAGTTTCTAGCATCTACGAGTATAGTCCTTATAACTTTTGTTGGTCTCCCTTTTCACATAACTGACCCATATTTATTTTCAATGTTTTGTTAATGTCGTTGCCACCTTGATAGCAGTGGGCTTAATTTTTCTACATAATTTCAGATAACGACTTTGTAAGATATTGATGCTGCTAGGTGAACCGTTTGTGGTAGAGGAGGCTAACAGATAGCTAACGACATTGTCTATATAGGCTTCATAGGGCTTCTCTCAATGACCATATTAACTGTGAGTGATCCTTCCTCGGGAAGGAGTGATAGCGGACATTTCTTTGTTGGGATACCTGTGATTATTCTGTCTTGATATAATGGGTCATGCCTTTATTTCTTGTCATGGTTTAGGTGCTTTTGGGTAATCTTGGTGGCAAAGCACACACCTTCCTGGGGAAATCCCCCTCAACCTTCCAAGCAGCCTGATAATGTGGTCCTTCCCTACATGTATATATTATATGCTTGACCCCTGGTTGTTAGAAATTAGGAACAACTATAAAGTAGAATCTAAAGTAATAGAAAAAAATTACTGCTGGATAAACTCATAAAGGAAATAAGCTTAAAATTTTTTTATTTCTCAGTGTTCAACCCTGTCTTTATATTCATTCCACCTGTAGCTGTGAGGATTAGTAAGCATGGCTGTCGAGAGCTAAGTAGTTTTTGCCAGTGTGTTACGCCGGTGTGGGTTTACTTTCTTTGGGGTCCAATTTAATATACATCTGTAAAACAAGTATTGCACTCCAAGTTCTACATATCTTTTTTCCTTCCTTGTGAAATAGTTCGAGTTCGGCGAAAATCAAGGCGGCGCTCACAGTGGGGTAAAGGAATTATTAAGAAAAGGAAGGTCAATAATTTAAAAAAAGATGAAGAGGATACCAAATTTGCAGACTATGAGACTCATTCGGAGGGCAGGAAATTGCTAGAGAATGGAGAGTTTGAGGTAAGCACCGACTGCCATGAAGAAAATGGAGAGGAGACTGGAGATTTGTCTATGACCAATGATGAATCGTCGTGTGACATCATGGACATGGACCAGGGGCAGAGGCTTACCAGTGGAGCGGGCACAAAAGAGAACTTTGCATCCACCGAAGAGGAGAGTTCAAATGAGTCTCTACTCGTCAACAGCAGTAGTTCTCTAAATCCTGAACAGACATCTGGGAAAGAGCCTTTCCTTAAAGGAAGCTGTCTAAATGGTGAGGCCTCCACTGACAGTTTTGAAGGAATACCAGTTCTGGAGTGTCAGAATGGCAAAGCTGAAGTAGTTTCTTTCTGTAGTAGTGGAGATAAATGTAGTTCTGAACAGAAGATTCTTCTGGAGGACCAGTCAAAAGGAAAACCAGAAACTTCAAATGAAAATCACAGAGATGATCCTGAGAAACTAGAGGCACTGGAATGTAGCAATAATGAGAAGTTAGAACCCGGCCCCGATGTGGAGGCAAAAGACGCAGAACTGGATAAAGAAGGTAGAGCTAATACTTTAATAAATCATCCGCAGTTTTCAACTCCAGAGTTAATTAATTGCATATGTTATCTGGTCCCGAGTAGCAATAGTTGATAAATAATTATATCCCTTTGAGAATCTGTTTTAAAGTTTTCATCCCTTTTCCCTAGAAGAGTATACACAATCTAAATTTTGGCGAACATTTCAGAGGATTTATGGCCCAGAATGCATTGCTTTACATTTGTGGCTCCCATCTGATTATCATCCCTATCCTAGAGGATTTATGACTAACAGCTGAGTACATCCACAAATGTTAAGAAGATGAAATTCTAACAGAAGAACTATTGGAGCGGGTGGGGTGAGGGTGATCTGAGAAGACTTGGATTCTATAGCGTGGTATATTTGAGTCATATAGGCAGACCCACATTAAAGGACCACTCCTGCTTATTCTAATCATATGACTTTGAGCTGGTTACTCATACTTTCCAATCCTGTTTTTCATCTTTTAAACTTGAGAATGGTGTCACTGCGGGGATTAAATAATCCTGTATGTTAATCACCTCCCCTGGCACCTGGCACATACCGAGGTACATTCACTCCCGGCAGTCACTGTTAGTCGGTCTGAGGCATGTTCAGTCTCAGAGGCTCCATTGCTTTGTAAAGTCAGTGGTAGAGCAAAGCAGCAGAACTCTCAGCATCAGATCACCTTGGTCTTACAGCCTCAGCACTCTGCTAGCTCCTGACTCTGTGGTTGTGTGATTCTTTTCAGAAGAAGCAGAAAGGGGGAGTCGAGGATTTTAGCTTTATTATCCTTGAGTCCATAGTGGCACGGGCGGAGTTAGAGATCTCCGCTATTCCGTATGCATTCTCTTCCTGGACAGGACTCTTCTTGTACTAGGCTCTCTTGAAGCTACATCTACAAATTGTGCTTTCTGGAATTGTGTGGAATATACAGCGTTAGCCTGGGATTTGGGTTAGGTGGGAAAAGTTTTTGCTGCCAGTTTTTTGAGCTCTCTAGCAGAATTAGGAAGTAGGAAGGTATTAGTCAAATAATTAATTTCTTCAATGGATAAAGAGAGATGTTCTTAAATACTACCTGTTGAGAAGTTTTCTTTTTCCTTAATATTTAATAACAGAAAGTAGTCTTAAGAACTATTTATTTTGGGCCGTCATATAGATAACACTTGGATAATGTGTTAAATTCGGGTTAAGTAGTGAATGGGACAGAGGGGGAAAAGGGGCAGGATCTGTGTTAGGCAGAATGAACATGTTGGAGGAATCATTTTTAATGCTACTTCACTGTGAGAGACGAGTCAGCTTGCAGAAAAGGGTTAAATTATGTCCACTTGGTGTTCTAAAAGTGTTAAAGATATTTTGCGTCAAGCTTTTCCCGATTCTCATTTTTAACTGGCGGGGCAGTGTGACCTAGTGCGGTGCTTCCTAATTGAAGTTCTCAGGCTTCTAGAAGTCCATGGATATAGTAATGAGGATCAGCATGGTCTTAACAGAACTCTAGCCTGTGCTGATTGAAATGTAAATCAAGGTTTTCACTCTAAAGGCTGTCTGAAATATAACATTTCTCTGATGTATCGTAGTATATGATTTTAAAGGCAGCATTTTAGTTCTTTGACAGTTTTTATATAGCAGGCGTTGATGAGAAGGAATTGGTTACAGATTTGGGAATCAGAAGACTACTGTAGAGGGGAGAGGAAGGTTCTCCTTAGTGCCCCTGGCATGGGCCAGGTCGTGTGTAATGTACTGAAGTGTCCGTGTTTATCTTTGCGTTCCTTCCCTCTTGGCCTGCTCGTAGAGTGCTCTGCCTACCTTCTCTACCCCCTGGAAGTGCCTGGTGCTGTCAGACTGTGCTCAGCCATCTCTCACTTTTTGCCCTCTCCACCACCCCCAATGTAGCTAGTCTCAGCAAGGTGTTTGGAGGACAGTAATTAGATGACACTAATTTACTCCACGATAGGAAAGATCACTAGCCCTGTTCCATTTTTAAGAAAAAATGTTATAACCCAGGTCAATTTATAATATAATTGTAGACAGTATAACAGAAAGATCAGGAATTTCAGGTAGCGTTGAGGAAGACACTTTACGTTGGGAGGCGGATATGTAGGCAGACTGACTTCGCTCTGTGTCAGCGTCTGCTTTTCTGGTCCTGTCCCTTCTGCTAGTTCCGAAAGCTCCGAATTGTAAGGAGGCTCTCACGAGAGAGCGAACGCTGCCTGTAAGTGAGGCGTAGGGGTAAAGATCGTCCTTCCTTTTAGTGGATCTGTTCATTAGCTGGTATTCTAGTATGACTTGGCTTTTAGACTCGTAGTTTAGTTCTCTTTCATTTGGGTTTCTTATTTTTACCAAAAAAAAAAAAATCATCATTTAAAGAAAAAGGATTCGTAGTGGGTGAAAGAACTTAATAGTTGTTCAAGCCTTATTTTTCTTAACTGTTGCTTGCTGCAGTGCATTTTTTTTTTTCTCTCAATTGTAGGTGCCTCTAAAGTAAAGAAATATCGTAAGTTAATTTTAGAGCAGGCAAAAACGACAAGCCTGGAACTGGTTCCGGAAGAGCCCGCTGAGCCTGTGCCGCCTCTTATAGTTGATCATGAGAGACTGAAGGTAAGCCGAGCTGTTCCCAGTTTTGATTAATGGAAAGAGGTTCGAATATATTTTATAGGCAATTGATAAAACTAGTTTTGATTACCTTTTGCTTTAACTATGAATATATGTGCTTCAGAGCTTTTAGTACGAAAGAGTGTTGTGTGTTTGAGGGGTTTAGCAATACGGGAATAGTCTTGGTGATCAACTAAGCCCTAGAATCTTCCGAACTCACATGTCACTGCCGCACTAGAGCCTGTAATGTCTGTTGCCTACTCGTCTGAATTTAACTGTTTCAGTTTGAACAGTGAAATCAAACTTTATTCTCTTCTGCCTTTTTTCTTAGAAATTGCTTGATTTGTTGGTAGATAAAAGCAACAATCTGGCAGTTGATCAACTTGAGAGATTATATTCTCTTCTTAGTCAGTGCATCTATCGTCATCGTAAAGATTATGACAAATCACAACTTATAGAGGTAAGTGCTTAGTTCATCTGTAGAATAAACAAATATGTGCTTTTCTTCCAAAGAGGAAAGAAAGTTAGTGTAGTCTATATCCTTTACCAAGTAAGTGAAGAATGTTTTAAAGATTTAAGATGAAAAGAATCATGAAGAGCTGTAGTTTGAAAAATAAAGCCTTTCTGTATCATTTTGTCTCAAGGCAGAAGTAATCCTGGATTCTTTGTTTATCAAACACAGAAATTCATGATTCTGAGTTGGCAGATACATAGAATAGCAGTTCTGCTCGCCCTTACTTATCACTGACTAGGCGTACCACTTAGCCCTATCGAAAGGAGTTGCCGTGGGCACTGGTTGGAAGAAAACTGAAAAGCCATTTCACTTAATCAGATCTAGTCCTATAAAATAGCCACGTGAAGGAGTGGTTGTCCTTTTGCTCAGACACCTCAGAGGTAAACTATTCTAGACAACTTTGGGCCATAAGAACGTTCTTCCTTATAAATAGGAGTTCAATCTCTGTTCAGATAATTGATATCATTAAGCCATACTTCTGCATTTTGAGTTCATCTGAGCAAAGGTAATCTCCATACCCACTAAATGGCTAAGTGACTTAATTAAACTCTTTGTTCATTTGCCTGCTAGTTTGTGTATTTGGTGGTCTAGTTATTTATTTATTGGGTATCTACAGTTCCAGATACTGGGGTAGGTGTATGGGATGCAAAAAAGGAATAAGACAAAGCCCCTGCTCTCAGGGAGCATTTCTAGTATATTAAAGAGTTATGTGTAGGGATGCGATTTTTTCCTTTGTGCAATAAGGAATATTTGACCTGAATCAAAGCAAGAGAGCATTTAAAGGTTATCACATTTTTATGAGTCATATTTTACGAATTTATGTTATTATACAATATATAGAAATAACAGGAAAGCACAATTAAAGAAATAACAACATCACCCATATCACCTCATCTAGAGGAAACTAGTCAATGTTAATCTTTTGGACTAATTTCCATCCTTTAAACATACCTAGATGTACATAACGTGCATAATAAGTACGTGAATATATATTTAAAAATTGAGATGATATTATATGTTCTGTTTCATAACCTGGCTTTTTGCTTACTCAGCAATATATGATGAAACACTTAGCTGGGTGATTTTGATTGATCTTATAGAAGAACTTCTTGATCAGATAATGTGTTAGTATGGCCTATTGGCTCTACAGAGATATAGTTTATAATTTCTTTGGAGATGTTTAAAGGGAGAAAGGGAACCCAAATGTCTCAGTTATATTTGATATTTGCCCATCCGAATGCACTGTGTGGGGAGAGTGCTGTACTTTTCGTTCCTTATTCTAGAACTTGGTTCACATCATTGACATTTAATGAGCATGAATGGATTGAATACTCTCTTCAGCGGTGAAACATCTTTCAGTAGGGGACTTGGAAGCCTGCTTTTCTAGGGGCCTTGTTTAGAGAGGGAGGGGACCTACAGCAGGATCACCGGTCAGCAGCATTCTTGGTGGTGGTGGCAGTTTGCATTCTGCATTCTGGCTCCGCACCCCCCACCCCCGCTGTGGTTGGAGTGAATAAATAGCAGTGGGACAGGGGTGTATTCTACTTCGGGTACAAGTTTTACTGTACCAAATGCATTCGTTTTGCTTTGGGAGTTCCTGGAATGTCATGAGTAAGGAAGAGCTCAGGCTCTGGAGTGAGGCCGCCTGCATTCAAATCCTGCCTCTGCTATTTATTAGCTGGCAAGTTATATATATACAAGAATATAGTACAATTATCTGGCATAATAAGTACTCATTGAGTATTACTAGCATCATCCTCATGAGCCTAAATATAAAATAGGAGACATTTGGAAGGGTTTAGGGCAGATCGTCTTACAGAGTAGCTATGGTATTGTAATCAGGAAAATATTTAAAGCTTATTGTGTATCCAAAATCCTCTAAAAAGTTAATATAGAGTGAATTCTCCCATAATCCTCTTGCCTTTTCTTTAATAGACAACATGTACTTTTTTTTTCCCCCCTTATAGGAGATGGAAAGAACAGTTCATATGTTTGAGACATTCCTATGAACTTTTCAAGATGAGTGGTTTATCCTCTCGAATCTGCTCCTGACTGAGCAGTCTTCTGAGCCATTCAATTTCAGATTGCACCAATTACGGGCAGAGCCTTGGTGTAAAGTGCTCTCTCACTCATCCTTTCTCTCTGTTGAATTTGGTGCTATTGTCTCAGGTACCTGAAACCAACCAGCCTACAAGAACCAAACAGAACTTCAGAAACGTTGTATTTTCCACAAATAAAAAATACAACCCCACAGATTGGAGATTTTGGTGCTACAGAAACTGCTCTCACTTCTGCTCCTCTTTCGTGCACTCTCTCGGAGACGTCTGTCTTAGGGAGCAGACCAGCAAACGAGAAACTGGATGGGCAGTTCTAACTGTGTTGAATCGTTTAAACAATGGGCAGCGTATTTTTCCCCCTCCTTTCTACCGCTTTTATCATATTTGTTTCTATTTTTTCCTCTGGGTAAAGGACTGAAACCTGTATAAGAGTTGGCTATGGTATATTTCTGGTGGGAAACTGAAGAAACTGGATGAAATCAGATTAGGCTCTTTAGAACTGCCTTTAATGTGCCTTTTTATTCATTTGAGGAAGATAAGGCTAAACAAAAGGATGGGCTTGTTTCTAGCAAATGAATTAGAATGTTTTCTTTGGTCATGACCTTGAAAATAAGCTTTGATACACTGTCATTAAGAGGCAACCAGTGTTTTGGCATAAAATGCCTGTCTTATTTTCAAAACTCAATCAAGACACTCATTAAGCCACATAATACACTAAAATGGTAAGTTTTCCTATATGGTCTGTTTCTGTTTAAGAAACACGTAAAGTGACAACAGAAAATAATCCACAGTCCACCAAAAAAACCCCACACTTTTCGGTAGTGCTGACAGTGATCCCCAGAAAATAGACAGTGCCCATTCTTTCTCTGTCAGTGGCAATTTAATTTATGTTTGAGTTCCCAGAGAAGAATGATTTTCATGTATCGTAAATTGTTACTATTTTGTTTAAAGCCAGGACTTGCCAAATGGACAGAAAAGAGAGGAATTTGTCAGAAGCTCTGCAAAGTTCATTTTCTATATGCATAGTTGCAAGTGAGCTCTGGTATGGTACTTGAATAACAGTATTAATGTTTAAATCGCTTACCATAAGCTTAACCTTCACACCTATTCATTTTGATTGGACCCCATTTTGAATCTTGTTGAGTGATTTCTGTGAGTTGTACTTACCGAAAATTAATTATGGGTTACTAACTTTACAAAAACTTTCTACAAATTTGGAGACACAGTCTAGGCAGTTGCAAAGAGGCAAGGGGAGTGCAGTGACATTTTTTTATCAGATGATTTTTAAACAAAAAAGTAGAAATTTTTGACAAGTTGGCTTGATATCTTCGTTCATTATAGCTGTTAGCCAGGTGTGTCTTTCCAATATATGCAACACATGTACTTTGGGTTTGAATTAGAGCAAATGGTCTTGGACTACTGCAGAGATACCGAGCTACCTCAGCTTTTTGTATTTTAGTTACCAACAGTGTTTACAGAGCCCTGTAATCACTTTGCCACCGTTTACACGCTGAAGCTAAGGTACTTGTCTCCTGTCTCTGGCTGGCCAGCGCAGAAGGCGCGCTCCGGCCACGGGCTACTGCAGTGATCCTAAGTGCTTCTTTGCATTCACATTAACATTGTCCGCCTTCTGATTCTAGCTTAATTTTCGAAAAATGCCACTTGTTTTCTTTATACCCAGTCTACAATTTTCATGATATTCAGTTAGTCACGTAATTCAAGATGCTACCCGTGTAGACACACTGTATTTTTAAGTGGGCAAGTGCGATTAACGATGAACCATTTTAAAGGGGAGGTTATTTGAAACCTCTAATTTGATTATTGGGAGGATTTTCATGCTTTCTTTAGTATTTATTACCACCATACCAGTTCAGACTATTTTACTGTCTAATACATTAGCATTTTGTATTTTGATGGAAATTGTTACAGAATTTAAAGATTTGATGAAGAAATAAGATGTAGCAGATTTTTTGTAGCAAGTTTCTGGTAAAAGGGTTTTTTGCAAGTCTCAGGTTCTTGCTGCACTATTTTTTTTTAAATATTTATTCCAGTTACTCTAATTCAGAAGCATTCTGTTCAAGTAACAGCAGCACTTGTGAAAGGAAAAATAAAAACGCACATGTAGGTTACGAAATTTGTACAAGTTAATTAAGATTTTAGCCATCAGTGAGTTTGACAAGGGAAATTTATTTATGTTCAGCATTAAAATGCTTCCAAAAGATCAAGTTTTTAATTTTAATATTGATGTAGATGGAGAAATAGGAGGCAACCTCAGTATGATAGGAACTGCCACTTTGAACAGCTTAGGTCTGAAAAGAGAAAGCCAGTCTAACGCCAAGGGGAGAAACACGAGCTGAAATTGTACCAACTCCTCCAGCTTCCTTTTCCCCCCAAAAGAAACACACTATACCAGTTGTGCTCATGTTACAGATAACTGGGTGTTCTGTAGTTTAAAGCAGCTTGTGAAATTATCCAAGTGGACTCAATTTTGTTTACCTTTCTGTAAGTTCTTAATTCTTGCTGTATAGCATTGGCAAAAATATGTACAAATTGACCTCTGTTCTTATTTCCTATTGTGAGCGTTATAAGTGATGAGCTCCCGTGTACAACCCTGCTCTCAGATCAGTGAGACACGTGTCGAAGCCCACAGCCCAGCAGTAGTTAACGCAGCTGTGGGGGCCGTGGGAGCTTTGTGAAGAGGATGGAACCGCACTAGGATCGAGACTGATGGCTGTGGAGTTCGTTGTGTTTTTGAGCTTGAATCTCACCTGTGATTAATTTTTTTTGTGTTTTGTTTTATGTCCTTCCATGACTTGATTTTTCTTATATGCCAATGTATTTGTAGGTTTACTGGATTTTCTTTTTAGGGCGTGGGATGGTTATGTCGTCCCACTTTTTGATTAAGTTGGTTCAGCTATGGTGCTATTCAAGTAGGAACCGTCAGTGTCAGGTCCCGTAGCTGAATGCCATTGTTATTATAATTATGATTTGTAATCACATTGTAAGCTTGAATTTGGGCTTGTACCTGCATCCTTTGTATTTTGTACATTCGGTTATTTAGACTTCGGGAGTCCTCTTTGGTTTCAGCCATGTATGTCTACTTTGTAGATTTAAGTAGACTTCATCAACTATGGTCTGTTTTGAGTTCGTAGATTAATTTAGAATTGTGTTAAATCGATGTTTCACATTTGACTTCATTTTACATTAGTTTGAAGTAAATTATTTAATTTTTGAATTCTGGAATTTTGAACATTTACTGTAATTTGTAATATAACTGCTGTGAAATACTTGAATAAAGATGACAAGAAAACCTGTCTTCAGCTTAATCATGATTATTGTTGACTGCAGAGGCGTTGCTACGTTTCTAGCTGGATTCTCATATTTTGCAGCTAGGGCACATTGATGTTTACTAAGCATCCCCAAAATCTTACGTTTCTTTCATATTTCAGTAGCCCTCAGTATTTTTTAGCTAAAATATTTGTCTTCAAAAAGTGTGGTTTTAATTTCAGTTGAGGATTGTCTAAAATATTTTGTACAGAAACAAATAGATTACTTCTGAAATTTGTTTTTCTAGTGGGAAGAATGCTACAATAGATGATTAGGTAGTAAGGTTTACTTATTTTACAGTGCTTCCCTTTGATCTTCACATAGTTATGAGCATCTTTGAGCAGTACGTAGAATTTAAATGGAGACGATTTCATACCAGAATTTTCAAGGGCTTGTTGCTTCAAGTGAATAGAGTGTTCCTGGCTTTAGACTGCTCAGATTTCTGCTGTCTACTATAAAATACCTTTCACATTCCAAGATTAGTGTACTAATCTTCCTCCATATAATTTTTTTTTTTTGAATCGCAGTATAAGGGAACTGGTTGAATTTGAGTAAGACTTTGTTTTTCTTGTTTTTTTTTTTTTCCAGGTCATATAATTTTTACTTTTGACTGTGTATGCAGGCAGACCGTGGAGATACTGTGATTCCGTTCCAGATCATTGCAATAAAGCCAATGTCGCAATAAAGCGAGTCATATGAATTTTTTGGTTTTCCAGTGCATATGAAAGTTATGTTTATATATAACGTCTATTACGCGTGCAATAGTATTATGTATAAACAGTATGCATACCTTAATTTAAAAATATTGATAAAAATTGCTAACCATTATTGGAGCCTTCAGTGAGTTGTGATCTTTGCTGGTAGAGGGTCTTAGCTTCAGTTTGTAGAAAATGTAAGATCTGCGAAGCACAGTGAAGCAAAGCACAATAAAATGAGATATGCCTGTGTAACAAGACTGATAATGATAAACCTGGAAAACGTTTTAAAGAATTTTTATCTGAATGTTTAGATAAGGAGTTTATGATTGCATTTGAATCTCAAGTTTTTAGGGGTTTGGAGATGAAGTTGAGTTTATTCAGTTTGAGTTTCCATGTGACTCAAAATTACAGTAAAGTGAGAGGCTAATCTTTACATATCTACATCATGTAACCCCCATGCTGAACACCTGCAATGTTACCTGTTGGCTTTTCAAAAATATATACATTTCCTCTATTACCCTCACAGTCACGCCTTTTATGTCTTAGGTACTGTGCTAGGCAACTGTGATACACAGATGACATTCTCTGTCCTTACGTAGATGATAGTCTGCTAGGAGAGGTTGGTGTGTATACCAGCAGCAATAATTCAATAGGATGAGGACTGTAACAGCGTTGTTTGGAGTTCTAAGAAGGGAACCAATTCTTTTTAGGAATGGGGAAAATGAGATAAGATTTAAGAGAGAGTTACGGTTTTACTTACCCTTGGCCTCTATCTGGCTTATCTAGAGGCTATCCCCGCTTCACCAGAACTTTTTCTTGGTTCCTTCTGATCTTTTATATTATATCCTATCACTTATTCATACCAGGCCCTCTGGAGCATCTTTATCTTGACTTGTTCAAATCTTACTCATTTTATGGCTGGGCTAAGATTCCACACCAATAAATCTCCTTACTGTTACAGTTTTTGTACTGGTCCTTTCTCCTCAGAACTTGGCTGTATTTTGTACTGCCTAACATTGTAAATTACTAATGTTCTGCAAAACTTAGTAATTTATTCATGTGGAAAGTAGATACAAAGGAAATATATTCTGTATCCCTTGGAGGAATTTAAAACAATGTTGGACACGTCATAGATGCTTATTTAATTACTTTTGGTTTAATTTACCTGAAATTCACCTAAATCATCCTTTCACTGATTCAACCAATATATAGTGAGTACTTAGTATGGGCCAAGCATTGTTGCAGGGGCTGGAAATAAAGCAGCAAAACAGAAAAAGTCCCTGTCAAGAGCTAGAATTTTTTTAGATATAATGTGCTAGATTATTGTCATAGCTGATTAGGATTCAAATTATTTTCTTAAAATGTTATTCTCTCTTTTTCTTCTTTATTCTTCTTATATTTCCCTTTTTAGTGATTAGAACCATATCATGTATCCAAATCCTGAAACTTAGATGTTATATCCTAAATTTTATCTTCTTTATGATACATCTTATTCTAATCATGTAGCATGTTCTATTGATTTTTTTCCCCCGCTAAACACATTTCATGTCAATCACCTCTCAATCTTTGTTGTAGCTTAGTTTGGGCACAAATCCTTTTGTTTGGACTAGGGAAAGAGTCATCAGTTTGAGGGAATGTAAACATAGGCAAGACATCCTGTCCGTCTTGAGATTTTTGTAATTTAACATAGTATCACATTTGCTAGGTGCTAGGGACTGTTCTGAGAGCTTTACAAAGTCTTTTAATCCTGTGAGAACCTTAAGAGTTAGGTGTTATTATTCTCCCCATATTAGAGGCCAAGAAGCAGATATAACGTAATTTGCCCAAGGTCACACACAGGATTCAAATGCAGGCTGTCTGACTCCAGAGTAGATGCTGCCTGCTTCTTGTGGGGCAGAGAGAGAGAGAGAGAGAGAGAGAGAGAGAGAGAGAGAGAGAGAGAGAGAGAGAGAGAGAGAGAGAGAGAGAGAGACACACACACACACACACACACACACACACACACACACACACACGGCAGGTGCTACAGCTGATTTACACATAAGGCACTACAGGTGTGCAGAGGAGGGGCATGTAGCCCAACCTCGAGGAAGCCTGGGAAACCTGATCCCTGAGGTGAAATGTCAAGATGGGAAAGGCCACCCAGGAAGAAGCAACAGCAGAAGAACAAACCAGGAACTGAAGTAGCATGAAAGCCCCTGAGAAAACAAGCAATTCTGTATCATCACAGGTCAACACTTAACAAATGTATCTGAGCAACTGCCACTTGCTAAGCACAGTTCTTGGCATCAGAGTTATAGCTGAGGACAGGACCGCAAGGTCTCAGTTTTCTCGGAGGTTACAATTTAGCGGACAAAGAATACACAAGATGTTATCTAATAGTGACCAATGCTTGGATGACAGTGAGTACAGTAGTAACAGTAGCAGCAAACACCTGATTGCTAGGTGCTGCCAGGTGCTGCCCAATCGTTTTCACAGCACCTCTATGAGATAAGTGCTACTGTTAGTCCCACTTAACAGACAGGGAAACAAATAGGGAGCTGATGAGCAACTTGTCCAAGGTTCACAGCTGATGAGCGTTAGCTGGGATTCTGTCTTGTGGGGCTTCAAAGCTTGGATTCTTAACCAGCCTATCATTAATGTGAATAATAAACTCATTTGTCCTTACTCAGGTGCTTCTTTCCTATTAACATTTTTTAAAACTATAGAATACGACAGAGAATAATACCCTGTGCATGTTCCTGCCATCCAGAAGTTTGTCATATTTCAGTTCTTTTAGAAGAAAAACATTCTAGATAAGGTTGAAGTTCCCTTCTACTCCTCCCCGGCCGCGGTCCTTTCCTTCCCCAGAGGCACCCGCTCTGACGACTGTGACGATCATCTTTCCTGTCTGTGTTTTTCATCCCTTTCTTGAGAAGATGATAGTGTGGATGCTGAAGCCGGGCCAGCTCCGGTTGCTGTCTGTGCCTGTAGCTGATGACTTCAGCATGTCTGTGCATCTCTAAACAACATTCCGTGGCTACTATTCTGTTCTTCCAGTTTAACCATTCTCTTTTGATTTCCTGCCATGGGAGAGATAGTCACAACTGTCCCCGACACGCCTATGCCTCTTATTTTCTCATCTCCCAGTTGGTTATAATTTTCATCAGAACATGTATCCAGTCTTTACATTATTGTAACTAAAAACTATGGACCGCCAGGGCATGTAGTGTATGATGTTTAGTTTTCCTTTCCTGTACACTTATTTTTTAATTCAGAGTCTTCGTTGTCATTTGCCTAGTTTTCTGTGTATGAGCTGCTAGTTCATCCTTAAATTCATTCCTAGCAGTCCGACTCTCTTTGTAGTTCCTTCAGACATGCAAGGTACCCTAGCATTTCCTCTTCTTGAGAAAATTCCTCCTGGAGCGTTCTGTTCCAGCTTTGCACCGGCGTGTGCGAGGGTTTGCTTAGCCGTTTTCTTGGCCCCCCCTTGGCTAGCATCCTTCGTCTTGCTCTTCTTATTGTCCTTCACATCCCGCGTTGCTGTCGAGAAGTCCAGCGCTGTTCTGATTCCTGACCCATGTTTCTGATTTCGTTTTTCTTTCCTAAAGTTTTAGAAGCTTCACTTTTTCCGCCGATGGGAATTTCACAGGCATGGCCGGAGGGACGTGGGGGACGACTCTGTGCTAGGCTCTGAGCCTCTTCCCTCTGGAGCGCATGGCCTTCAGCCCCGAGAAAGTTTCCTGAGTTATTTCTCAGCGATTTGCCCACCTTTGTTCTCTTCATTCTCTATTTCTCAAACCACCATGAATTTCAGATATTGACCCTGCTGAGACTGTTCTCTACATTTTATTCCCTTCTCAGTTTTTATCCTTTTATCATTTTAAGAGCTATTTTTGTTCTCTTGACATTTAAAGTATCATTTTGTTCTTATTTCATGGATGCAAAATCAGCTCGTCTTTCTGAGGTATTGATAACTGTTTTTCCTTTATTAGTTTTTCTCCTCCCTGCACAGAATCTGACCTTCGAATTCCTTTTCCTATTTGTTGTAGCTCCTGTGTAGTGTTATAGCTACCCCCCCCCCCCCGCCCAAAAGAGTGTTTGGTAATTCTTTGCTCTCTGCTCATGTTTAAGAGTGGGGGACTAAAAAGCTGCTTTTAGAACATAGAACAAGAATCTCTCGAATAGGAGAGTAGCAGAGCCTTTTCTGGGAAGTAGCCATCAGTCCAATGGGAAAAAAGATAAAGAGAATAATATTGGGTAGATCACTGGACAGAGTTGTATGGATTAAAAATAATAATAAATACAAAATCGAATGAATGTTCGTTCTCTCTTCTTTTAAGAATTGTCTGAAACTTTGAAGTTCGGTTGGTTACCCCACTAGAAATCTCGTAGTGGGAATGACTTGGTTTTTCGATTATTTTTACACATGACTTTGAGAGTTTCGAATACTCACGTGTATGTATTCCTTTGGCTTGCTCCCGCTTTGCCCTTCTGACGTCATTTTCCTTTCAGCAGGCCAGCATATTAGATCCAGGAACTCCAAGGGAATGAAAGTGTTTTTTTCCAGAGGATTTCACATCGATGGCTTTTCCCCCTTGTAGGAGCAGCAGTCATTTGCAGAGTGCTGGGAGGCGATGGAGCCAGGCTTCCTCTTTTCTTTGACTTCTAGTGATGCCAACTTTTCCTGACGGCACCTCTTGCTCCAGAAACAGAAATGACTGGTCGGTGCAGACCATTTGGGTTCAGAGTCTTACCACTGATGCCTAACGTGGCAGGTCCGAAAGGCCGCACCCCTGGTTTTCTTACTGGAATGTCTTTATCTTTCTGGACCCCTGGCTTGCTGGAACTTCTTCAGGTTAGTGTTTTGATTATCGGTAGGAACATAGCTTTGGGGAAAGAAGTCCTATTCTAGCTAATCTTTTTCTGGTGAGCCAAGAAAGATGAAGGAAGGCTGGACTGGAGAATAAAGGTGAGTAAAACAGAAAAATAGTGTTTTTCTTATATATGTGATGTCTTTTATAAGTTAAACAAAAGGTTATCTTGGCCATTCCCCTACGGTTTATCTACAGAAGGTAGGAGTATGGCCATCCCATTCAGGTATCCATTACAAAAACGTTTATTTGGTGTTTTTAAAAATATTACAACATTTTGGATTAATGCTAGTGCGTTGCTATGTAAGTATTGCATTTAAAAGACCATCATTTTTATGGGTTGTATACATATATGTGTATACATATATATGTATGTGTGTGTATATATATATATATATATATATATATGAATGGAGGCAGATAAAGCTGTATATGTAGTTTTGGGGCTTATTATGGAGGACCAGGGTAAAGATATTTTTATTTTATTATGTGACAATTCTTGCATATTTTTGAACAACACCATTACAAGATGAGAGTGGAATTTTAGAAATATTAATTTGACAGGAATATACACAAGGAAAATAACTCATTCTTTCAACAAGATACGTTGACTGTCACATGCCAAGTACGTGTTAGGCACTGGAGTTACAAAGATAAGGAAAACGGTCCCGTCCTTAGAAATAACTATTCAGGAGAAGACATATGAAAAGAAAAAAAAAATTAATTAGGTAAGTCAACGATAATGGTTTAGCCGAGGAGCTGTAGAAGCATAGGTAGAGGGAGGGAACTTAACTCACCTAGGAATTCCTGAAAGGTTTTTCTGGCGGATATGATATCTTAACCGCATCTCAAAAAATGAAGGCATGTAGTAAAAAAAATTAAGGAAGAACATTCCAGGCAGGAAAAGTATAACAAAGGCATAGAAAGAGAGGCAAGCTATGAGCATTTCTAGTTTGCTTTATTCTAAAGCAAAGTACAGAAAAAGGTAGTGTTCGAAGTTAACAAGGGACTTGATATGCCTTCTTTGCGTTCCAGGTGAGAGGCTATAGACCTGACCTAGAGAAGCTGTGGTCGGGATGGAGAGAAAGGGACAGTTTCTCAAAATGTAGGGGTAAAATCATTATGACTGAATGATTGGGTTTGGGGGGTGAGAATAAAGAAGGAGCCTGGAATGGCCCTTAGGTTTCTGCCTGGGTAATCAGGTAGGTGGGTGCGTCAACTGAGAAGGATCAGGGGCGTGGCAAATCTGGGGTGAATGCCGTATTAGATATTTTGACATCCAGGTCCAGCAGGCTTTTAGATAAATATATCTAAAGCTCGGGAGGATGGGGTGGGGTATTGTAAAGTTTAAGTCATTAATACATGATTATGTCAAACATTTTCCATTAAATATTTGCTTACTGAATTTATACCTCTTTATTGTAAAACTGCTTAAAGCAATTGTATCATAAATGATTATAAGTTGTTAACTACCATCCAAAGAAACTAACAGCCAGTCCAGAAACTCTCCTTGCTTTATTCCAGTTTAAACCCTCTTTTTCACCTCAAATGTAACTACTATCCTAACATTCATGGAAATGATGTTATTTTTTTTTTTTTTTGGCTTTTGTACAGTTTTATCACCATGTTCAGTTCTAAACACCACTTTACATTTTTTCTGCCTTTTTTTCTTCTTGGCCTTTTCAATCTCTTAATCTATAGATTCCTCCTCAACCTCTCTTGCCGTGAATTTGTTGAAGAAACCAGGTTTTGAATTTCCCAGTCTGGATTTGGCGGATTGACTCCTTTGGGGAGGCGAACGTGTTTCTTATTTGTCCTCTGTATTTCTCATAAATTGGTACGTGGTTCTAGAACCTGAGCTGTCCACTATGGTAGCCGCTACCGGCACGTGGCTGGTGAGCACTTGAAATGAGCCTCGTCCAAATTGAGGTTCGCTACGCGTGTGACATGCCCACTGACTGTAAAGATTGATCGCAACAAATATGAACTATCTCCATAATTTTGATATGGATTGTGATAAAACCTTTGCTATGTTGGATGAAATTAAATCTATTTTAAAAATAGTTTCCACCTGCCTGGCTCTTTTTTAGTCTTTGTAATGTGATCCCTAGAAAGCTTAAATGCATACGTGGCTTGTGTTTCGTTTCTGTTGGACCGCACTGAGCTAGAGGCTTACTCAGATTCTGGTGTTTATTTTGGGAAGCCTACGTAAGAGAGAATGTGTTCTTCCGTGAGGAGGCACGTGGCGCCTGGTTACCCTTATGATGTCCGCAGGGATTGCTACTCAGTGCCTAGATATTTATATATTCCTTAGAGTTTGCAACATGGTGAGTTCTAATGAAATCACTCCTACTCATTTATTATGCCTTGTTTCTTATCTGGTTATTCAGGAGTGAAAGTCATGTAAGAAAGGTGGTATTAATGCTCGATTCTTTACCTTTATTCACCAGTATTAAAAATGAATGCTCTCCCTATTCAAAAGTGATGAATCGTTTTCTTGGTATTATGAATTCACAGATTTAAACATATTGGATATATTTCAATGTACTGCCGTTATTGTGCTTATTGCTGCCGAAACAGCCTCATCTTTGGCCTGTGGGAAACCTTTCACATGGGCCCCTGAGCCCTTTTGACACAACCCTAACTCGTCTTCCTTAGCTTTTAATCTCTGTCGTGTCTTTCCTGGTATTCCTTTTTTATTACTGATATGGGCAATTTGTATCTTGTTTTTTTTTTTTTTTTTCTTGGTCATGCCTGTTTTTATTCATCTTTTTTAAAAAAACTAGTTTTTGGTTTCATGGATTTTTACTGTTTTTTTTTTCAGTTTTTTTGATTTCTCTCTTAAATTTATTTCCTTCCTTCTACTTGTGCTTAATTTCTTCAACTTAAGGTGATTTATTGGAGACTTTTATAAACATTTAATGTTGAAAATTTGTAAGAACTGCTTTAGCTCTCTGTGTCCTACACATTTTGACATGTTGTATTTTCCGTTTTATTCTAAAATATTTTCTACTTTACCTTGAAACTTCCTCTTTGATCCCTGAATTATTTATATATGTATTGTTTAATTTTCAAGTATTTAGGATTTCTCAGATTTTATTGTTGATTTCTGATTTAATTCTGTTGTGGCCAGTGAACATAGGTGTCATGATTTAATGCTTTTAATTTTGTTCTGGTTTGTTTTGTTACCTAGCGATGATCTATCCTAGTTAATGTTTTATGTCAACCCGGAGAAAAAAGTGTATTCTGTGCAGGGTTCTATAATGTCCTTCAGGTCTTCTACTTGTACTTGTTGTCCATTACTAAGAGAGGCGGGTTGAACTCCCCAAGCGTAACTGGATTTATCTTTTTTCCCATTTAGTGCTGTCAGCTTTTGCTTCCTGTATCTTGAAGCTCGTTGTTAGTTGCATACACTTTTAGGATTATATCTTCTTGATGAATAAAACCTTTTATCATTACGTAATATTTTTCTTTATCCCTGGTAGTTGTCCTTGTTCAGAGTCTAGTTTTTCTGTTCTTATTATAGCTACTTGGTTGTTTTTTTTTTATTAGTATTTGCCTGGCCTGATTTTTCCCATCTTTCACTTTCTTTCGCCCTAGCCGTTCATCTTTCCTTACACAGTATGTAACGTCCTTTCAAACAAGGAAGTTTATGGCTGAATATATTTATTTCCTAATTCTGTAATTAGATAAAAAGTAGTTACAGAACAATTAACCCATACCACCAGAAAAAAATGAACTTACTAAATAGAGTTCAAATTTTATTTACAGTGCTTTTTCTTTTTAACCTGATGGCATGTCATCTAAATACTGTGTTCAAAATTTACTTGGGCTAATCTCTACTTCCCTTTATTCTGGTTATGTTATTCTTTGATATAAACTATAGTTAGTTCTTTTGTTTGCTTGTTTGTGTTCAATTTTAAGATCTTTCCCATCCTCGTTGTTTGTTTGTTTTCGTGTGTAAAACATGAACACATTTACAAAAGTCGTAGTTATGCAAAGTAGTGAGACCTGGAAAGTGTCCTGGTCCCCACCCACCCCTTCCACGTGGAGGGTGACCAGTCTCTCTGGTGTCTCTTTGTTTCTTTTGCTAAAACAACAACAGTTACATATCTCTATTTTCTTATTTTCCACCTTTTTTCTTACAGGGAATTATTCTTGATACTCCTTTGCACATTTTTTTTAAAAAATAATAGACCTTTATTTGCAGGTTTTTGTAAGTTTACAGACAAATCGAGGGTGATGTGCAGAGATCCGTTCTACCCCTTACATCCTTCCACTGCAACCCCCCACCCCAGTTTCCCCTAATAAAGTTCCTTTATGTCTTTTTGTGGCTTTACAGCTCATTGCTTTTTAAACACTCATTACGATTACATGGCATGGATATGCCAGGGTCTGTTATCCATTCATATATTGAAGGACATTTTTGTTGCTTCCAGGTTTTGGCAATTATGAATAAAGCAGCTATAAATCTTCGTGTGCAGGTTTTTGTGTGAACATATAAATTTGCGGCTCATTGGGTAAATATCAAGTAGCAGATTACTGGATTATATGGAAAGATTATGTTTTGTTCTGTAAGAAACTGCCAAACTGCCTTACAAAATGACTTTTCCATTTTGCATTTGTACCAGCAACAAGTAAGGGTTCCTATTATTATTCCACATTCTCACCATAATTTGATGATGTCGGTGTTTGGGGTTTTGGCCTTGCTGATAGGGGTGTCATGGTATCTCATTGTTGTTTTAATTTGTAATTCCCTCATGACATATGATGTTGAGCATCGTTTTATATGCTTAGTTGCCATCTATATCTGATGAGATGTTTAAGTCTTTTGTCTTTTTTAATTGAATTGTTTTTTTCTTATTGAGTTTGAAGAGTTCTCTGTATACTTTAGATACCTATCTTTTCTCCGATATGTGTTTTGTAAATGTTTTCTCTCAATGGTTAGCTTGTCTTCATTCCCTTAACAGTGTCTCTATCTTTTAATTTTCTTATTATATTTTAAGTGAGCTTTTAGAAAGAAACGTAGATTTTTTTATTTAAAAAAATCTTAATTATCAATTTCTGTTTTTTAATTGGGCTATTTATTTATATTTAATGTGACTTTTTAAAATTATGGTAAAATACACATAAAATTTACCATCTTAGCCATTTTTAAGTGTACACTTCAGTGGCATTATGTACATTACACTGTGGTGCAACCATCACCACCATCTGTCTCCAGAATGCTTTATCATACAAAACCTTTCCCTAGCCCTTGGCAATCACCATTCTGTTTTCTGGCTCTATGAGGCTGACTACTCTAGGTAGCTCACAGAAGTACTATCATATGGCATTTGTCCTTTTTATATATCTGGCTTATTTCACGTAGCATAATGTCCTCAAGGTTCATCCTGGTTGTAGCATATGCCAGAATTTCCTCCCTTTTTGAGGTTTAATACTATTCTATTGTAAGTAGATACGAATTTTAGAAAATCCATTCATTCAAATCAAAAGCCTTGCTGGGTAGAGTCTTTGTGGTTGTAGATTCTTGTTCTTCATAACTTTGAATAATTCTTGCCAGTCCCTTCTGGCCTGCAAAGTTTCTGTTGAAAAGTCAGCAGACAGTCTTATGAGGGTACCCTTATAAGTAACTAGCTGCCTTTCTTTTACTGCTTTTAAGATTCTCTCTCTCCTTTTTTTTTTTTTTTTGATAACAGTTACCCTAATGGGTGTGAAGTGGTTTACATTTACTGTAACTGTTGCTGTGTTTGAATTTAATGCTACCATTTTATTATGTATTTCCTGTTTGCCTCTTGTTTTTTTTGTTACTCTATTTCCCATTTCCTGGAGTCTTAGATTATTTAAATATGTTTTAGTATTCCATTTTAATGTATCTGTTGGTGAAGGGGACTTGCAGGTATAATTAAAGATGATAAGATGGAGAGATAATCCTGGCTTGCCTTAGTGGGCCCAGTGTAATGACAAGGATGCTTATAAGAGGGAGGCAGGGTGATCAAAGTCAGGACAAGGAGATGTGTTGAAAGCAGAGGTTGGAGTGATTTGCTTCGAATGGGGAAAGGGGCCGTGAGCCAAGGATACAGGCAGCCTCTGGAAGCTGGAAAAGGCAAGGAGACGGATTCTTCCCTACAACCCCAGAAGGAACACCGGCCTGTTGACACCTTGATTATAGCTCGTAAGACCCATTTTAGACTTTGGACCTCCAGAACCGTAAGATAAGACATTTGTGTTGTCCTAAGCCACTAAGTTTGCAGTAATTTTTTACAGCAGCAATAGGAAACTAATTCAGCCCCAGTGCGCACCATCCGGGAGCCAGTCTGGCAGGCGTGAGGGCGGTCGGAATCATAGTTTGGATCTCAACGCCTTTGCTCTGTTGATCCTGGTCATTTCCACACTTGTGCGACTCAGGATTTCCGACCATAATTTACAGGACCTTTTCCTTCAGCTCCCTGCTCTTTCTGGTCTTTTTATAAACACTCAAACTCCCAAGAGCCCCCCGTCCCGGTGGTCTGGCTCTAGAGAGAGAAAAGACTCTTTAGGGATATGCCAGTTATCAAGGTCACTGCTGCCACGAGGAGGTGTATGCATTCCCGGGGCCCGCCTCGGTTTGGGTCTAGAGGGGCTAGAGTTTTCCTTCTAGGATTCTAGCTGCCTTAGGGAGCAAGCTGGGTGATACAGGAGATAAAAGGCAAACCAGGGAACGCCTTACTACACGGGTCATTCTTTGAGTTTTGAGTTTCCTACCTGGCTCACCTGCTGTATTTATTTTTCGAGCTCTTCGATAATTGCTTTATGTCTTTTGTCCAGGACTTTTAGTTGTAATCAATGGGAGAGAGAGAGGATGGAGTATACTTAATCTTAACCAGAACCAGAACTTTCTTCATTTTTTTTTGGTTACTTTTAAAAAATGTCCTGCTTTTTCCTCCTTCTATTTATCTTAAGGCATTATCTGTTTTTAATTAACTTTTATGTTCTTTCTAGTTTAGTGTATCAAATAATTTCTTTCTATTTCTTTCCTGAGTTATTTCACATCCTTTGTGAGTTTTATGAATTTTGGTTTATATTGTTCTTTCATTCTCCTATTATTGTTTTGTGTCCTTTTGCGTGTTTTGAAGTGGTCGGTTATGATTTTCATGTATTGTGTAGGCGTGTCTTCTGGAGGGCTATTATTGCCTATAGGGGTAGCCTTCTTTTTAAGTTTTTTTTTTTTTAATGTAATATTTTTATGGGATTTTTCCCTCAATCCTTCTGCTACTCATTTTTATATGAAATGACTTTTCTTGCTTGTAGAGGGAAGCCTGAATTTCATGGCTCTAGAGCTCTCTCTTCTGTTATTTTTGTGAAGTGTTTAAATGTACGACTGCTTGCTTTCCAAAATCTCCTGACTTTGTTCCCCTCCCCGACTTCTATCTGACTTTCTCTTCTGTCCCTGTGTGGTTCAGGTTACATTCTGTCCCTAGTAGTTTTGTCTTAGTATGGCACTTAGTCCCAAAAGGTGGGGGGAGGGGGCCGGGGTGGGGGTGGAGGTAAGGGGTGGGAGCAGGGGTGGGCATTGGCTGGTGTGTGTTGGGAATTCACGAGGCCCTTGCACTCACCTGAGAACCGGTGTGTGGGCTCCTCTCAGTGTCAGGAGCTCCTCTCACCTGGCCTCCCAGCCCTGAACCCATGACTCCTCTACCTTCTTCCTCACACGGGGGCCACACAGCCTCGTAGGTGTTCCTGGTTTGTGCCTGCCCGCTTGAGATTTGGAGACTCCTTGTCATTTGGTTTTGTTTTATTTTTTTCTTTTTCTTTTCTTTTCTTTTCTTTTTTTTTTTTTTTTATGGTGGCATTGGCTAACAAAGTCTAATAGGTTTCAGCTGTGCACTTTAACAGTAAGACACATATATATATTTACATTGTGTGTTCACCTCCCGTAGTTCGATTTCTTTCTGTCACCACAACCCACAGCACCTGGTCTTCCTAGGTGGTCCCCCATCCAAGTACTAACCAGGCCCAGCACTGCTGAGCTTCCAAAATCAGATGAGATCAGGCACGTTCAGGGTGGCATGGCCGTAGACCATCTAGCGGGCAATTCAGGGAGATTAAAGAAACTGCACTGCCACTACCGCCATCCTCCACCTCAGTTACTTTGATGAAAAGGTGTGCTCGTCTGCTCAGAGGGCTTCTGGATGGGAAATTTCAGGGGGAGAAGCGAAGGTTTAGGATGTTCAGTGATGGGTGTAGAAAGGGAGCTTTCAGGTCAGGAGCAGATGAGGGTAACGTGAGGGCACAGGCGAGGGTGGGGACCATGTACAGCAGGGCTGCCAGCCTTTGTGAACGTGTGACCCTTGCAGGTGTCACCACTGATGAAGCCTCAGAGGAGGCCGATAGTTGGTTTAGGATACAGGTAGGATTGTAGTTGTGCCTCGTTGGTCCCATTGAAGGACCGTGTTGTCACAGGTGGTTGAGATAGCTTTCGGGAGAGGAATTCCATTCCCAGGTGTGAGTGGAAGCGAAGCAGGGGTGGGCAGCTGAGTGGGAGGCAGTGGGAAGGACCTAGGGACCAGATGTCTAATGAAACTAAAGAGCAAACCCAGTGGGGGGTGGCATGCAGATGTGCCGACTGGAGACGTGTTGGGGCGTAGCGCTAAGATTTTTTTTAGGTGAAACAGATACAGATCAAAAACTAAAAAAGTTTCCATGTCAGCTGCAGTTTAATGTATTTGATCCTTCTGAAGGTTATTAAATGTTTTGGAATTTCTAGTTTCTCCACAAATGGTAAATCAGTAAGCAGTTTTACTCTAAAACTATATATTGTCATAGGGAGCTTAGGAGCCACAAGTAAAAAGCACAGGCTTAAGAAACTTTGGAAAAATATTCGTAAAAAACACATCATTAGCCTGATTCATGTGTTTATAGCTATCTACATAAAGCACAGAGAGTTTCTAACATCCTCATTGTGGCAACAAGGCAAAATTAATTTTGATATGAGCGCATTATTTCTAAACATTGTGTATAGTTACTTTCCTTATAGTGTAATGTTCCTTGAGGAAGTGCTGGAAATTAATTACAAATTTTCTATTTTGGCATTTTAACGAGTGCAAAGTATTTTAACAAGACTTTGCAAACAATGTATTTTTTTTAAAGAAATGTGACAATCCACAAGTAACAGTATGCTTAATATTTTACTGAAATAAAGGTTATTTGTGGTAGGAAGTTGCAAATTACTTCACAAATTTAAAGGAAACACCAGTAAGCTGTCAGCTCTGTCATTTACCATAGTTTTAATAAAGAAATTTCTTTAATAAGATTGCTCCAAATGAAGTTTGTAGCGAAGAATGGAATAATTGCCTGTCTCACTGTAAAAAATCAGTTTCACATCCTTGGAATGTTTCTTTACACTAATTCCCACATTGCTTCAACTTAAATATAGAGCTACAAAAACAAAAAAGCAAAAGATTATTCAAAAGCTTACCACCACCCCCCCACCCCCGACATAGTTAAGATTTTATAGCTGGAATTTAAACATTGTCACACTATTAACACAAATATGAAATAGAACATTTTATTGTTTTGCTATGACATTTTAATGAGAATACTGGAATTAATGTGAAAGTTTTTGAGTTTTACATATGAATGGGACAGTGACTGATTTCTCCCTTCTCTGCTGTGACTGACTTGTTGAGAAGATTGTCCTGTTCAAAATTAATAAAGTGAAAAATGCCTCCCTAAGTCTTTTCAGAAAAATGTCAGGTCTCACTTTTGCGACTATCGTTGGATATACGGGTTGGGTGTTTTAATTGTGTGGAGCAGTTACTGTGTGATTATGTCAGTGTTTCAAGTTTTTCATATTACAGTATAAGTTAGAGATGCTAAAAGTTTTTTTAGAAAATCGTGGTGAGATACTTTGTGTTCAGAAAAAAAGTTTTGTTGCCTTTAAGGAATATTTATTTCTTCTACTGCATAAAATGTATCAGTTTTTCCTACAAATATTTTGAGAATTCTAAATTAGAATTTGTTTCTGAATCTTTCACATTATTACCTTGATTTTAATGTTATGCCTCTTTCAAAGATGAAGGCAGATTGTAGTCACCCTAGGATCCCACGTGACTGAGCTTGTATCATAATTTTGAAGAGAAGAAGAGTTTTCTAGATTTGGGCAGAGTTGGAGGGGGACACAATTTGTTGCCAAGTAAGTCTGGAGAAACGCTGCTTTGCGCATTCACTGCAGTAAAGTTAGAACAGATGCTGGTCTGTTTTTGACACAGCAAGTCCTGTAGTAAAGAAACCTGCTTAATCTTGTTAAACCCAGTATTTCCCAAATTTATTCAATCTGAAGACCTTGTATACAAACATTAATAGCAGCATCATTCATAAGAGTTAAAATGTGAAAGCAACTCAATGCCCATGGATTGATGAATGGATATTCAAAATGTATCTATTTTTATATATATCCATGTAGTGTGTCTGTTCAATGGAATATTATTCAGCTATTAAAAGGAATGAAGTAGTGATACCTGCTACAGTATCAACCTTGAGAACATGACGCTAAGCAAAAGCAGAGAAAAGACCACATAATGTATGATTCCATTTATGTGAAACATCCATAATAGGCAAATCTATAAAGACAGAAAGTAGATTAATGTTTGCCACATACTGGAGGCAGGGGAAATGGAGAGTGACCACTATTACATAACTGTCTTTCTTTTCTATTTATTTGTTTGTTTGTTTATTTCACTTATAGCACCTGGTCTTCCTAGGTGGTCTCCCATCCAAGTACTAACCAGGCCTGACCCTGCTTAGCTTCCAAGATGGGATCAGGCACATTCAGGGTTGTCATGGCTATAGGCTTAGATATGTCTTTCTTTTTGAGATGATGAAAATGTTCTACAGTTAGATAGTGGTGATGGGTGCTCAACTCTATGAATATACTAAAACCTGCTGAATTGTATACTTTAAAATAGTAAATTTTATCATATGTGAATTATATGTCAAATAAGCTGTTATTGAAAAAATAACCATAAAATAGAGGCTGTGCCAGCTAAGGTGGGAAGTGATAAAGGCTTAAGATAGGCAGCGGAGACAGAAAGGTGCTTAGAGAACGCAGGGAGTGAGTTGAAGAGCCTCAAGGATGACGTTTACTTGCAAAGTCGCCAGGGCCAAAACCCTAAGGAGACAGGGCTGTAATGGATCCTCCAATGCCCATTTGCACTTGAGCGGAGGCTAGCTTCACCAAGGATGAAGGAATTCTGTACGCACAGTAAATAGAAATCCCATAACAGAAATGGTTGCTTCTTCAGTCATCTCTAGGCAACAGGGATGGTTAAAGCGGACACAAAGTTGTGGCCACGCCTTTGTATGTTCATAACTGAAACGTTTTTCATGCTGCCAGTAGAGCTTGGGTAATCTCAGCTGAACACTGACGTGCCTTAGACTAAGTGGCTACTTGACAGGGTGAGGTGCTCTACGGGGGAAGATAAGAGTTGCCTGCAGAGAATGCAGTCTTATTTACCCAGTAGAATCCACTCAAAGTCTGTCCTCACCTTGCAGGAGGAAAGACACCCAAGGGACCTGCCAAGTGTTACAGAGAGGGCAGCGGACCACATGGAATACACGTTTGGGAAAGAGAACACAGATTTTAGGGTTACCTTATTTTTGCCATCATGTGGAAAAAGGCCCACTTCTTGGAGCAGGGTCCTCATTTCAGTCAGCATCTTGACCCAGGTGCGGAAACACTTTAACCTTCGACCTCCTTAGGTGCCAAGGTCATGATATTCTCTTTGGGACAGAGGAAGGTGCCGCCAGTGTCAGAGCTGCTGTCCTCTTTACTCTCCCAGGCTGGGGTTGTGGTCGGCGAGAATTTGAGACACTCCTTTAAGAGTTCGTTGCATGGTGAAAGCTCGTAAGAGGCGTTTCAGATGAGGCAGTGATGGAAGGTCTGACATTAGTGGACTCTCTCATTCCCCAGACCCAAGCTACCTGTGTGAAGCCACGTCTTCAGCTGCAGGAAGCCACTGTGTTGCTGAGACTCTTAGCAGGCATTTAAAAAATGGCTTCTCTAGAGGATTGCATCTCACACGGAGCTGAATGTTTATCAGATTTACGGATTTCTCTTTATTACAGATTTCTGAGATAGGTTGGGGAGAAGGAAGGAGCCTGAGTCTTGGAGTCATAAGAGCTACGCAGCTCCAGACAGGCTTGGAGAGGCCGTGTGATAGAGCAAAGTTCTTCTGGAGTCTCACTGAGCTACATACTGACGTGCCTTAGACTAAGTCTCCGCTTAATCTGTGGCCTCACCTGTGCAGTGGGGATAACCACCCTCTGCAGAATTGTTAAAAGGATTAAATGCAAAGGATTAAATGTATGGAGAACGTTGGGGCATGGTGTAGCTATTACAGCACAAGAGACTTAAGTTTTCAGAGATCATTTCCTGTTCAAGAGCGAAGACGACGCCTTATGCCTTTTAGGGCAATAGGATAAAATGAGATAATGTGTGTGATTATGTTATATGAATGTATTACTGAGGTTTAATTAGAGAAGACCTTCGCAAGAATCTTGGTAATTCATTCCAGAGTTTTAACACTAACACATGTATCCTTATGTTGAACTAGGATTTTTTTCTCCTTCATTATTGTTCTTTTCATCTCACTTGACCTTCCAAGAACACAGATATTTGATGTTCATCCTTTTTCATGCAAATTTTCATGCACTAAAAGATATAATCCATTCACCCTTACCCTTTCGGTTAAAAAACTTTTTTTTAGTTATTATTTGCAATCATTTTCTTATGTGTAATTCTTTCTTTATTCTGAACCCTTTCTAACTTCTCCACTGCTTATGATGCTCAGAGTAGGAATTGACCTTCAAGAATTTCTCAGACTATAGAAGAGAGATTACTTTCTGTTCTCATTCCCCATTAATATATACATATGTGTATGTATATATAATATATGTATTTATTTATTTATTGTAAAAGTAATGTCATCATTTTATGTACACTTTGGATAAGAGGGAAAAAGATTGCCCATACACAGTCCATCAGTACAATTAATAGTAGTTTTATGACTGTGAACCTATCATTTTTATATACATACTTTACGTATCTTTATATATCTTATATAAGCACAATCATATACAAATATGAATCTTGCTTCTTTTCCTCTTACAATGTTTTCTGCACTGTTGCATGTCTTTAGTGCTTGCCTCATGGGATTCGGAGGATTCCATGCTTTGAGTGCTTACTTAGCATAGTGTCTGACATATAGTGAGTGTCAATCAGTAGGAGCTAGTTGTTCTTCTGTGACTTACCCATGGTTTGTATTATTTCCTTATGGATGCCCTGAAGTGAGTTTCCTGGATCAGACACACTTTAGGCTCTTGATCCATGGTGCCTGCCACATTGCTTTCTAAAAGGGTCATTTCAATTTACAAAGCCCTTGGTGCTACTCAAGAGTTTCCTCAATCCTCATTAGTCCTTGAGGTTCCTTCCACCCTTTGTTTTTAGGTTTGGTAAGCTCATTTAGTAGGTAAAGATGTTACCTTGTTACTTCAAGCTTCAGTGTTTAATAACTACCAGTGTTAAACTTTTTCATTGCATGTTTTTTAGCAATGTTTTCTCTTTGTAGGGTCTGCTTATGACCTATTTAACAGTTGGAATCACAACTTTTCTTATTGAATCACATGGGCTCCTTAATGAAGATATTAATCCTGTGTCGCATGGACTGCCAATGTTTTTCCTGACTTCTTCTTTTGGCTATGAGTTTTTAAAAATTCACACACACACACACACACACACACACACACACACACATGCGTGCACACTGTGGTCCATCTCCTGTTTGTGGCTGTCATAATGAAATTTCTCACCATCCATGCCAGGTCTGATGACAGCATCTCGACTTCACCAAGAAAGAGTCCCCATGGCTGATTACCTGGACTCCTAATATGGTGGACAAGCATCTTTTATGGTAAAATAGAATTTTTTTTTTTTTTTTACCACCCCAGAGTTAAGTCTAAAGTGCACAGACCCAGAGAACACATTTCCCTTGATTCAGGAAATAGAGGAGACAAGGAAGGAGCTAACAAAACTATTGCTTGGTTTTTATAACAAGTTATGATTTCAGCCCCTCACAATGAAGTCTTCTAGACATTCTCCATCCTTTCCTCTAGGACTGACTTTCTGAAGATATCACTGCAGTGATTTATTTGGCAAGTGTATGGTTCACTCATCAAAAAGCTCAGCCACGTTCTCTGAATTCCTCCTCCCGCTACCCTGGCCCACCTTCTTCAGATTTTTTCCTTGCTAGGAGACCTAGGTCTTGGTGAGATTTGGCGATTAAGAAATGCTGGCAATCTACCTCCTCCTACTAATCGAAACTTCGTTCCCTCCGAGAGGGTGGCAGCCCTATCTGGTGGTCACCCCGGCAAGCCTCGCACCCGTACCAGAGCAAAGTCTGTGTGACATGTGAGAGAAGAGCCCAGGTATGACTGAAGGCAGGGCAGCCACTTTGACTAATTTTAGGATAGAAACCACACCTTGGTGTCCTTCCTGGAGGAGGTATGTTGTGTTTCTTCTCAGGCCGATGAGTTGGAATGGTCATGTGGCTTTGGCACAGTCCCCCCCCAAAAGGATCCCAGGCACAGGAGTTAGACCACTGGGAAGCTAACGCGGCTGCTTTCTGTTGCACAAGTGTAATAAGAAGAACATTTACAGCTGAAGGAAGAGCCTCAGAGTCAATTCAGGAGTGTTTCCAAGTCCCTTTCAACTCTGACCTTTAATTGCCCTTGATTCTTGGCTTCCTTCAGGGCTAGATGTTCCCTAGCTAAGGAGCCCTCCCCTCTCTCATCATCAAGGTCTGCACTGAAGTCCGTCAGAGAGCCCAGACCGCTGGTGGACGAGGAGGAACAGGCCCCCACCGGGGTCTCTTGTCACCCCGGCAGGGAAGGTGGGAAGGTGGTATACAGAGACATCGCAGTGGCTTCCAAGTCTAGATCTATAAATATATTTATTATAATATACCAAGAACTTAACAATAAACATATACTATGTACAATACCATTACAGAGAACCCTGTTTCGTATCATTCGCGGAAATAGCCAGTTTTGCTCCAGTGTGACAGATGAGGAGAGAAACGGAATTTCAGTGTCATCTGTCTTGAGTCCCGCGGACCGCTAACGCCTCCTTTGGAGGCAGACGCGCACCCCCCGCTGACCTTAGCCCTGCCCCAGGCAGTTAGAAATTTGTGCTCCAGTCCTCGGGTTCACACTTGCACCCTGTTTGACATAAATACTTTAAACGACATACAATGTATGGAGTTTTGTGCTTATTACTTTTTGAAAGAATAAATAATATGAAAAGCTGCATCACGCAGCTCGGTTACCTCGTCCAAGTGGGAGCCACACGTGCAGGGCTAGGAGTTGCTGCCCGACGTTAGAACTGGAATTTTGTGTCATCGAATACCGGAAGATGGAAAGCGTGTCCTTTCCCCCTTAGAGATGTTATTTATTTATTTTTTATTGTATTTATTATTATTTTTTTTAATATCGTGAAATGACAGCAAGTCGACGTCCCAGCTATAAAAATGGCGAATGTGTATTTGGTACCAACTTCAGCTGAACAGCGCAGGGGCGGCGCGTCCTCCTTGCCCTGGGATGGAACCTGGTCACCGCGTGAGGTTTGAGGGTCTGAGGACTAGTGGGGAGGCCTTTCTCGTTTGAGCCACGGTGTCACCTCCCTCCTGGCTTCCCTTTCTCAGGTGAACGGGCTCTAAGAACAGTGGATCCTGCTCGCGCCCCCCGAGCCTCGGCCCTCACGGCTCGTCTAAGAAGGCTGTCCGCATCCTGAGAGCTCCTGTGGCAGGCGCCTTGATATATAGCTATAAATATCAAAAATAGTCTCCTGTGCTTTGTAGACATTTGTTCTCCCTCCCCCCTTCCATTCCCACCGGGCCTGGGTCCTCAGCTTTACCTCATGGAGGGAGCTGGACTGGTGTTGCCTTCTAGACCAGAATGTTTGTTTGTTTGTTGTTGTTATTGTTTTCCCCCCACAATGCCGGCGTGAGGCACAGCTTCTATGGGGCTGTCTGGGAGTTACTTGTTCTAAAAATAAAACGGGGGCCTTTACCCCTCCCGCCCCAGGAGAGATCTTCTATTCTGCACATAGAAAAAAATCAGAGCGAACGCCCCACTCTGGCACCACCTGCAAAGAGCTTTGGGAATCCCCCCATTCTCCCTCTGGCGGCCTCCTCCTCCTCTCAGTACTTAAAAATAGCTTTTTGTGTATCAAGAAAATGCCTTGGAAATCTAAATAATTCATATCGGATAAGAGAAAGCTAGCACAATCATCTTGTCCTCCTCCAGCAAAAACGTGGTATAAAAATCCGTGAAGGACAGACGGCTCTCCCCAGCGGTCCCCACGGCGGCCCCCGCACGGCTGCTCCAGCCTGTGGCCGGACTTCTCCTCGGCCCCGGTGGGGACCAGCAGCCTCCGAGGCTTCACGCCACACAGCTTTGTCCCTTGTTTCCTCTCGGCCACTGAAAGTGTAGATTGGTTAAAAACAAAAGTCGGAATCAAAGTGATTAAGGACACTTTGATCTTATTCCCAAGAGAGCCTGATGCCTCATATTGTCATAGGGGAACTGATCTATGGTTGTTTAGGGGTCAAGCTTGCTCTGCAGGAAGGCAAAAACACTTCTCTCTCCCAGCTGAAAAATATGTGAAACTCTATGGCACCGGGCAGAGCGAGCGCCTCCGTCAGAGCAAGTTCTTCCGCAGGAGCCCCGAGGCCCCGCTCCCGGCGGTCACGGTCACGGTCCCGGTCACGGTCACGGCTCCTGCTGCTCGGGGCGCTGAGCCTCCGTGTTCCCCAAAGGCGAGGATGATTTCCTGCATTCGATGTAGAGCGTATTCGAATGTTTAGCGCAGTGAGTGCCTTGATCGTGTCTGTCGGCCTCTTACCGGTGTTGCTGAAAACTGATCATCGCGAGAAGCTTTTGCGCACCAGCCGCGTCCACAGTCTTGGGTGGGCGTTGTGGGGGCGTCAGCCGCTCTGGATGTATTTCTTTATCACGACGCAGCCGTGTCTGAACACAGGGCAGGGCATGTGGGGGAGGAGGGTCCACGTGTTGGTGGCGGCCTCGTAGGCTTCCATGTTGCCCAGCGCGGGCCCCTCACTGCTGACGATGCCTCCGGTCGCGTAAATCTTGCCGTCGAGCACCACGGCGCTGCCAGGGGGAAGCGGGAAGAGCGTTAGCCATTGACCTCCGACCTTCGACCTGGAGAGTCTTCACACCCAGCCTTGCTGCAGGCTGCCTCTCCCCTTTTGCAAAAGTCATACGGGATCTCGCTGCTCTTCTTCGCCCTCTGACCCGAGCGGGTATAAGAAAAACACCTTTCCGCCAGAGCCAATCAGGACGCCATGCTGTACTACCCTTCGAGCTATGGGTGACACACTTATTCCCAGGACCTGCCCGACTGACTACAGATGGCTGGGAGAAGGAACAGCCTCTGTGCACAGGCTCTTGGTTCAGGTCACTGAGGCTCTATGGAGCATCATTTCACGTCGCCCACACAGAGCCCTCCTACCCCTCAAATCAAGTTGGGAACGTGACTCGCCAGAATGACGGCAGATAGGGTGACAAGGAGCTAAGTCTTAACGGAGCATCGGCCACTTGGCTGTGATCTTTACCCTTGCCGAGGTGCTCAGAGTCGGAGCTTCCTGCCGTGGTTTCTGGACAGCGTGGCAGGGTGCTGCTGCCCACCAGAGCTGCCAGGGCCCGGTGTGCCCTCTGCGGGGCAACCGCGTGGCCCCGGACGCCCTCCCCATGCAACATTCACTGGCTTGGCCCCGTCTCCATCAGCCCTCATCCTGTGAGCTCCGGATCCTGCTCCTGTCTCCGCTTCCTCCCTCGCTGCCTGCCAGCCACCCCGTCACACAGATCCACGTGTGCAGCCCTGATTCCTCCCCCTTTTCAGCGAGTGGCCATTTCTTCTCGGCTGTACCCTGAAACTGAACGGACACCCTTTCGAAGTGTCCACGCGTTTCTGAAATTCTAAGCCTTGAACTGAACACAGCAGTCCAGACTTCTCACCAGACACTGAACACATCTCCCCAGACACTGAAGACGCCAGCCTTCTCTCAACCGCTCCGTGCCGTCCAGGCCCCTCGCATTGCCCCCTGGATGGCATATCTTCAACCTGCTGCTCTTGCAAGACCAGCTGAAATCTCGTCGCAGGCATTAAGTCTCTTTGTACTCGCTTTGACTCTCAGGTGAGGCATGGGAATCCCCGCTCCCCGCCCCGACACACAACACACCACACACACACACACACACACACACACACACACACACACACAACGAGCAATATTCGACGTCCAACGGTCTACATTGGTGGCTGGTGCAGTCAGAGCTATCTGCACATTGCCACCAGTTAGAGTCTGTGACATGAGAGTAAGGATTGCAGAATCTTCATGCTAAAGGCATAAGTACACTTAGTACCTGTCTTATCCAACCGCCTGGCTCATAGATAAAACTTCCCCACAGTCACATGGCAGGTGAGCAGCTCGCTTTAGCTTTTCCAGCTATGCCACACAAACAGTGGGCACTCAACAAGCGCTTCACGTTATTCGCATACTGAGGATTTGGTGATTACCTCTGCATAGGCATGTCTTCAGGAGGGATCTGCTATGGAGATGCTGAAAAGGGGCTTTTCCCTGTTCCTCTTCGTCCAGGAAAAGGTGGGGGTTAGAAACGCAGGGTCTGTGTCTCACTGCCCAGGGGAGTCAATCTTTCTGGACCGCAGGGCCAGGCCCACTGGGAACCAAGCTACACTGTGACCTCTACCCCTCTTCTTGCTGGGCCTTCGTTTCTGCCCAGTCAGCTTCAGGACTGCAGGGCAGCTGTGCCTTATGTCTCTTGCTGGGTCTAGTTCCAAAGGGCCACCAGGATCATGCTTGCCATCAGAGCATTCCTGAAAAGCCACTTGTCCCATGGAGGGTGCCACACAGCCCTGGCCTGGCGCTACCTCGCATGGTGTGGCTTCGAATGGACCTGGGGCCCATGGGAAGCCCTTTGTTTCTGGCTTCGAGATGGGGTCAGCTGCAGCCACAAGGCTGGGCTTCTGGGCCAGGGGCTGCCCCTGGTGCTCCACATCCTGCTCTGGCACTAACACCCATACCCGTGGCTGGTGGTGGGGTGGGCGCTGCTCCGGGTCTGGGAATTGCTTTAGTCAACGCACGGGGGTCTCACTGTGTGCAAACCTCTCTTGTTTTCCGCCCCACCCCTCCTCCCAACCTTGGCTGAGTCGCTGCCGCCCCACCTGCAGAACTGGCGAGAGTGATTCATGTTTGGGCCCGCCTTGATGTTCCCTTTTTCGGGGTCGTAGATGGTCGTGGCTCTGGCGTAAGCCCCACCGAGGATGAAAACCAAGCCGTTGAGGGTGACAGCAGGGGCGTACTTATTGTCTGTGGGGAGAGGAAGGCGGGCAGGTCAGGGCATCGCTTCCTCGCCTTCCCTCCCCTTCTCCTTCACGGCGGGCCCTCCAGAGGCCGGCCGCTGGAAAGACCTCCATGTCATTGCCTGGCAGAGGACGAGGCCTGGGGCCAGGAGGCACCTGGTACCTGGAGCGGCATGGCCTCTGTCCAGGTAGCGGGATCTGCAGGTGCAGCTGAGCTGAGGAGCTGCCTCCCGCTCCCACCCCCCTGGACTGGCGTCTGCAGAACCGTTGGGCTTAGCCGGCCCTCTGGGCTTGGGCTGTCGAGACTGAAGGAAACAAGCTGAGGACGCTGCTCCGGCCCTGGGCCGAGGGGGCAGCCGGGTCTCACCTATCATCGGGGACTCGATGAAGCTCCACGTGTTGGTCTGCGGAACGTAAGACTGCAGGACGCCCGCGGCTCGGCCAGCCTCATTCACGCCCCCGAACACGTAGATCTTGCCGCCACACACGGTGGCCGCCGCGGAGTGCACGGCCTTGGGCAGCGGGGCCACGGCCTCCCACTGGTTGGTGATGGTGTCGTACTATTGAGAGAGAAGAAAAAGGGGCCAGGGTCAAAGGTGGGCTGGGTTCGGGGCAGGGCCACGGCCGGGGCAGCAGACATAATGGGAGCATCACCATCCGCTTCCTGCCCTCGCGGCACTGGCACAGCCCGAGATCACACAGGTGGGGGCCCTTGGACGACTCGCTCAGGGCCACCTAGCATCTTGCCCCAGGTAGCCCTCTCAGCCTTCCTCCTGAACCTAGAGTGATGGAACGTGAGTACCAGACCAGACAGGGCAAAAACGGGAGAACAGGACACAGCTTACAGAGAGGGTTGACTTGGGACTGAGCAGACTGGCCAAGGAACCGGGGTCTTCCAGGTCTTTCTTGCTGGGTAGCTGGGGTCTCAGTTCTCAGCGTCGGACTGCTTTTTCGTGTGTTCTGGACCCAAGGTGGGGCCTCCACTGTGGGCAGGCTGCACCACCACATTGGGCTTTTCCCAGCATGCTTTTCCCGAGAAGCGCACTGGGCCCACTTTTTCCCATGAGCCTCCTTGGCACATGAGCCATAATGCAGTCACACTTCAGTGACCGAGGAAGATGGCCTCTCTTTGCTGGTGCCCCTGGCTCCAGGGATTGGAGGGTGGGGGGCTGAGGGGACAACTGTGAGACATGTAGCTCTGAGCTTGTGAAGGCTCAGGATCTGAAAAGAGGCTTGAAGTACCTTAAAAGATAGCAGGGGTTGATTCGATTAAAACCCAGACGAATGATATGTGGCTAATAGGTGATGGAGTAAGTGTCTTTTGGGGAAGGGTCAGAAGTTCAGATACCTGTTTTGTAAGCTAATAGGGCAGAGAACCCAAGGGCTCCTACAGAAGGAGCTGGGAGACAGTGGAAGATTATGTGGCTGTTAGTCTTCAGGCTTCGGTATAATGGCACATCCCGCCAAACGCGAATTTCCCGAAAGCTTGGTATTCCAGGTGGCTGATTGCCAAGCCACAAGCCCTCCGTCAGCTCAATCTGTCAGCTTCCTGCTTGAGAAGGATATGCTAATGACATGCAAATGACCCCGCGGAGTGAGGCACTCTGCTATCATTTATCCAGTAACCACAGCTACTGCGATATATTGCTATAAAATATTAGACCCAGTTATTTAAATAATGATATAATACAGGTTTGTCTATTGCACTGTTGTTTTAATCTATAATTATATAATCTTGCTCTATTCCTGTAATACAGTAATGTAATATAATTATAATGCACCATATATCTCATTCATTATCGATATAAGAGCAATTTGTACCATTAGTGCTTCCAGGGGAACAAAGCTCCCTGGTGTCTGTCCCCATTACCCTGACCTTCCTGTCACCCTGAATTCTCATCATTGCCACCATGTGGCATTGAACTTGACTTGCCCAAAGGGGCTCAGCTTGCTCCTTGGAGGCCTGCCCCTTCTATCCCGCTTGCATGCACACCACCCAGGGGTCTTCCAGTCTGCATCCTATCCCTACCAGGAGAGCTGACAGACCCCAGGGGGATGACGAAGGGCTCAGGGCCCTCAGGGGACCCCGTTGTCCTGGTCTGCTCCTCTATCTACTGGGTCCCAGGCTGATCTTGCTCACTCTGTGCCTAGCTGAGGAGTCACAGCAGAAGGAAGGCCTGACCCCGCCCCCCCCCCAGTGAAAGCTGGTCTAGGCTGCTCCCAAGCCCTGGAGGACAGTTCACAGGCCCAAGGGGAGTGGAGCTTGTCCCCACCCCCAGGTGTATTTGATCCTCGAACAAATTGTATTTATCAACAAGCGTAAGTTTGCAAAATGAGTAATCAACATCTTAGGAGATTAAAAATAGCTGACAAAAAGCGAGACAGGATGACAGATCTGGCTCAGTTTACTCCTACATAGAAAATGTCTCTTTTTCCCTGTGTTTATTATTGGATGACAAACGACTGGAAGCTGGTGTTTCTGGAAGGCTTGGGGCGTGATGGCCGTGCAGTGGGTCCCACGGAAGGCTGTCAGCATCAGGGCTGACCCAGGTTCAACAGCAGTATTAATATCCTCGTAATCACACAGGGATTCCCCATTATCTCCAAATCAATATGACAATTAAATGTTGTTACTGAGCCATCTCTGGGCTCCACTTGGGGAGTTAAAAGCCCACAGTGAACATACCGAGACTGTCTCACTCTGAAACCATCTTTGCTGTAACATTTGTCAAATGTCCAATTAGCCACTGAGGGAAAAATACAAATTGAGGGGTATGTGTGGCTCCACAGGCATAAAACTGTCACATGAGAAGATATGCTTTCTGTGGCAGCCGGTGACGTGGGCCGGGGGAGTGGGCTAGGATGTGGGAGGACACACACAAGAGCTTCGGTGGTCTTCACAGTGTCCTCCTGGGCTGGACCTTGGGGCCAGCTCAGCCTAACTCGTCACTCTCTGGGGCACCTGTCTCTTCAAAAGCAGAGCTGGATGGAAGCCCGTCACCACCCATCCCCGTCCACACCTGATCCCTGTGTGTGCTGCCCATTTTAAATGACCTCCGTGAGGAAGCCGGCCTGGGCCTTCCAGCAGAGGGCAGGCTTACATGCTTCTGGAGAATTCTAGGTGATTGTCCAGAACTGTGTGCAGAGATCCTTCCCTGTGTTACCAACAGACTTCCTGGGATGTGTGGGGTGGAGGGAGGAAGGGAGCCCCTGGCGTGTAACTTCCCACTCGGTGGGGACATGGAGGCCTAGTCAGTGGCACAGGACACGTTTGGGACATTGGTTCCAGCTTCGCCCTAAATCCCAGCATGTCCCTCGGCTGGCGCGTCCAGGCCCGGTGTGTTCCCCACCTGCCAGGTCAGGCCAGCCAAGCCCGCCCTGTGCCCTTCCACCATCGGGTCTCGTGCCTCCAGCTTGTTTGACACCCGAATGGGCTGTCGGAACAGGAGTGCCTCATCTCAGTGACTGGGCAGCTGTCATCCCCGGTCCTCTCGCTTGGCCGTGCTTGAAGAGCCTGGCACTGTCCCCTTACGGATGTCCAGGCTCTAGCAGTCTCCGTCGGATGGGTGGCGGGAAAGAGGGGCAGTGCGATTTTAGCTTCCGGTCGACGTCGGATGCCCTGTTGTGGCCATTACCTCTCCACGTGGTCCACGTTGCCTGACACGCCAAGTCCCCCGAGGGTGTAAATCTTCCCGTCATAGACAAGGCTGTTGTGCCGACAGCGGGGGACCGTCATCCTGGAGACGAGGTTCCAGTTATCGAGCAGGGACATGTAGCACCAGACGTCGGCCAGCGTCACCCCGGATTCCATCCCACCTGTGGGCGGAGACGTCCAGAGAGCAGGGAGTGAGGAAAGGCTGGGCGAGCCCAGCCCCACGGTCAGGAGGAGGCTTCACCTGCAGAGTAGACACTCCCAGGCCTTGGCCTTCCTTAGCCCTGATGTTCGCGGCAAGGCCCCCTTGGGAAGCCCGTGCCCAGCCCCCATCCCAGCCCTGAGGGGCCTCACCTGAGAGGTAGATGTTGTCCCCGGCACTCACTACACTGAAGAACTCGCGGTCATAGAAAGGCAGTGAGGCCAAGGGGTACCACTTGTTGTTCTGTGGGTTCCAGCAGGTGACAGCCACCAGCGAGCGCTGGGTCATCCCCACCATCTGACGGCCCCCAACCAAAACGATGACCTCGGCCACACCTGTGGGGAAACGGAAGGGCACCCTTGGGGACACCTCCCCACACAGCATCTATACCTGACCATCCAGAGTCAGGCTGACCCCACGGCACCTGCATCTGGGGGTTCAAGGCACGTCCCTCAGTACCTGCGGAGAGGCGGGGCCGGGTCCGGGGTGTCTGCATCTCCTGGCGGGCGTGGGGCAGCATGTGGTAGCGTTTGGCCTCGTTGACCAGGTCCCGACATGCTTCCGACGACTTGATCAGCTCCTCGTTGTCCACCACGTTGAGCAGGTAGCTGGGGTGGATGAAGGGGAGGCGGACCACCGCCAGGAGCTCCGCCGCGTACTGCGGGGTCAAGGAGACACAGAACCCCTCAGAGCACACGGACGGGGCCGCCCTGCGGCTCGTGTTCAGAAGAAAGAAAGCAGCAGAGTGAGACCGCACGACGCGGGTAGCTCCAGTCGGCGTGTGGCTCGGGGAGCGCGGACACGCTGCCCGCCCCAGCCTCGACAGAGATCAAGGCAGGTCCCGTCTGCGAGGGGCGGGGAGCAGGAACGGGGAGCGGAGGCCTGCGGCAGCGGAGCCCGAGGTGGCCCATCCCTTCGTCTCTGCGGCACCTCATTCGGCCTCCACCCCAGTCTGGGCCTCTGCTTCACGCCAGGCTGCAGGCGGCTGATCCGGGCTTGGCCCGACCAGGCGTGCGTGTGGCAGGGACTCAGGGACGGGGGGGGGGGGGGGGGCGCGGGGGAAGCTGATGGTGCTCAGCTTCGGAGAGGAGGCGGTGATCGGCAAGCCTGCAAGTCACAGCTCCCAGAGCCTGTGCCTCCCCGACACCCACAAATCCCGTTCGTGGTGCCCCATTGCCTCAGACTGGCGCTTGGACCCTATGGCTCTGTGTTGAAGCTGGTGGTGGGGATGAGTTTGGAGGGAGGAAGAGCCACTCAGAGGTGGCCGCAGGAACCCCGGTGCCAAGCAGGGGCCCTGAGCGGGGAGAAGTCGACCCACTAAGAGAGTGAGGAGGCCGACGCGACGCGGCGTGTGGCCAGGCAGACGAGGCCCGGGTGCAGCTGCACCCGCTCCCAAGGGCGCCTCGGGTGTCTGAACCAAGGCAGTTCCATCCCGAGCGGAGCCTCCGGCCAGGGCTTTCTGGCCCGGAGAGCCCCCTGGGGTGCGCTTGGTTTCCTGTGCTTCAGGTTCCCCTCGTGAGGACCCTGACCTTTCCTTCTGCCCTTGACTCTGGCTCCGAATCCTCCAGCCGTCCCCTCTGAGGGACTCGCCTCCCTGCCGGCATGTGTGCGGTGGTTTCCGTTTGGTCCGGGGGGGGGGGGGGGACGCAACCATCTCCATAAACGGCGCATGCGCGGGGCTCCTCCCGTAGGGCGGGGCTCACACGAGCTCAGGGCGCCCGGCTCAGGCACTTCTTTCTCCCTACAGGGCCCTGGCACTGTCATTAGACTCTGCGGCCTCTTGGTCAGCTTGGGTGTCCTGCAGGTGGAGCGCCAGCCCTGAAGGATCCTCTGGTGACTGATTTCTCATCTCTCATCCCTCCCTTCTCCTCTCTGCTGCCCACCCGAGCAGGTTCAGCTGCTCTCTGGCCCTCTGCCCGGGGCTACTGGCTCCCAGGCGCCCCTCTGCCGGCCATAGCAGGCCGGCCAGCCTCCTCTACCTTCATCCTGGCTCCAGACACCAGAGGGGCGGGCTGGAAGGGGGGTGCCTTACCTGTGCACGGGAAGTGGGGTCCTTCTTGATCCACTTGATGACGGTCTCGTACACTAGCTCCTCCGCCTTGGTGTTGAGGCTGTCGTTGGAGACGTAGGCGATGAAGTCGTCCTTGGAGATGCTGAGGATCTCCTCCTGGGCCGCCACCTCGGGGAAGATCTGCAGCGCGAAGGCCTTGGCCATGTGGTAGAGCTCCCCGCACTGCATGGCCTCGGCCATGGCCAGCACCCCCAGGCAGTTGCTGGCTGTCAGCTGCTTCTCTGGGGGCGAGAGCACGTGACCGCTGACCCTCGGAGGGCCTTGCGTGGCGTCGGCACCCATTCCCATCACCGTGGCTGTAGGGCCCTTCTGATCCTGAGTCCTGGTGACACCTGCCTCCAGCATCTGGTCTCCACCAGCCCGTCTTGAACCCATTTCCCCGTGTTTCCTCTGCCTCGTCTCCTGCTGACTGTCTGTCCCAGGACCTTTCTCTCCTCCTACCCGTCCCTGGGAAAAACGGAGCCTGTGAAGCAAGGAGTGTCCGAGTCAGACTCGGAGCTTCCTCGCTGCCTGGGGGCCCTGGGGTAGGGAGCAGGGGTCACACCGTAGAGGTTTATGGTGTCTTCATAAGTGTGACAGGCATATCTGGGGTCACTGAGTCTGACATTAAAGTCACAGGAGCAGGAGTACCCCCACATGCCCGCCTACCATCTCCCACGGGCCTCAGCTTCACCCCACTGATCTCAAGACCTGGGGTCAGTCTGGTCAGCTCTCCTGAGATCCAACTGATGGTTATTCTAGCCCAGAAGTGTTTGGGTCCCAGGACACCCATACTTTCGTGAGCCTCACTCTGGAACTGTAGTTCCTGTCCCTTCTAGACTGCTCGGTTCCCCTGCGGGTTGCACCTCAGGCCCCTGGCCGTCCCGCCTGACCTGCTCCCGTCTCCAGGCTCAGCGCCCAGTTCTCTCTCTCTCTGCACCCCACGCCCAGGCCACGGGTCCTGGAGACTCTCGTCCGCACACCTCACTCCCCTTACTCTCACCCAGGCAGGCGGCTCCGAACGGTAAAGGAAGTGTGTGTGTTCTCTCAGCTGGGGGCCCGTCGAAAGGACCTGACATGAGATCCCCATGCGGGACAGCAGGTTTGGATGTCCTTCACACAACTCCCGAGGCCCCCCCTTGTCCTCGGGTCCAGGTCACAGTGCGCCGTACCCCTACCCCGCCCACAGGAACGCGATGCCCAGGAGCCCTCTGTCCACGCCAGTGAGCAAAAGTCTTCGCACAGTTACCTGAATTATCGTCTTAGAACTGCTTGGTGAACTCCAGCTCCACCTGATGTGGGCATGCACACACCCCTCTAAATCCTTGCTGTCTTTGAATTTTTCACACATCTGCCCTGTCCCTCCAGGTGACAGACGTGCTCCCCGGACTCACCCAGAAAGGACACGCAGACCTTGCAGAAGGTGTGGAACTGGAACTTGCTGGCCGCCTCCAGCAGAGTCTTGGCGTTGGCCGAGTCGATGACCAGGGAGCCCGTGTAGACAAACTCCAGCAGCAGCTCGAGGACGTCCGCCTGCAGGTTTGACAGGACGAGCTCCAGCTTCTCCCGGCCGCTCTGGCTGCCGTCTTGCACTGACCTAGGCACAGAGACCAGGGTGTCCTTACCTGCCACGGCCCAGCCACAGTGCCGCCTCCTCACAGGGCTAGATTCCCTGCACACCTCGGTCACGCCCTTCATTTTAGGACTCAAGGGACACGGCAGTGACACACCTGAACCTAACGACCTTACACGGGATCTGAAAGAGAAGAGTCTGACCAGAGACGCCCAAAAGAACAGAAAACCCTGCTTATCACTACTCGGCATGTCCATGCAAAAAAAAAGATGCAAATCAAAAAGCATGAGCTGTGGATGGGGACGAGGACCAGGACTGGCCTCAAAGGGAAACAATACGGTTTGGCCCACTGCTGGCCCGGCGTCCCCGCCAAACAAGGCCAGCAGATCCCAGGCTCGGGCCCATCTGCCTCTGATGGGAGATTCTCCGGCGTGGCTGAGGCTCCCAACCAGCTGTGATCACAGCCAATCCGGAGACTCCTTTTGTCGCCCCAAAGACCGAGGGCCCCGAGCTGTCCCGGAACCCGACTCCAACCCCACCTCTTTCCAAAAACATATTGTTTCCTTTTAGGCATGGAAAGGAAGCCCTTCATGACATTGCTTTGAAACTGAGGACGAGACGAGAGAGACGGACAGAATGGTTAGAGCTGGGAGGAGGGGAAGGGGAACAACCAAGGACTTCCGCCACAGACAGCCAGCAGCCATGACCTGGGACCTGGCCCGGGGCGGGGCCCTCCTGCCACATGGAACACGGGGTCAGAGGTCAGAGTGGCCTGCGTGTCGAGTGTGCATCGGGCTTGTGAACTGGGGGAGCAGGGTAGGGACACAAATATATAAATATGTCTGTATCTGGTGTCTACAGAAATACAAAACCATTGCAAAGGCTCCTAAGCCTGGCAGCCGCGCCCTAAAGCTGGACCTGGAAGGAAACAGATAAGATGAAGCAAAATCACACCCATAAAGAAGTGACCAGGAGGAAAAACACCCAGAGCGTTAAGAATCAGAAGGCAGGTTTCCCAGAGGTGATCGGCTTGGCACCCTGTCTTGGCCGCTCTGACCAGCCTTGCTTCTCTCACCGAGCCTGGTCCTGCCCAGGGGGGCTCAGCCACGTGGCTGGAAGTGACCTCTGCATCCCCATCCCCCACTCCCAAGGAGGCTGGGGCCAATATTCCTTTGCCTGGTCCCTTGGGTGCACCTGTGGCTGGCAGTGGGGTGTGGAGGTGTCCGGCAGCCGAGCAGGCTAGCCCCAGAGAGAGGCCGATTCCTACGTGAGCAGGGAGCTAGGGACCTGGGTACCACAGCTCTGCCCCTGACAGGCGGGCAGCCTTGACCTCACTGGCCCTCAGGCTCCTCTTCTGCAAAACAAGAGGACTGAACTGGATGGGGACTAAAGTCCTGTGGAGAATTGACGTGACAGAGGTTGAAAAGCTCCCTCCCCAGGAGACTGCTCTGCGTGACAGCACCTGAAATGCCACCGTGAGATCAGCACTCTCTCGGGTAGGCACTGGCCCCCAAGGCCTTTAAAACACAAATACGACGTGGCAGAGGATGGGTGCAGCTACTGTCCCGCTGCCTGAGCAGGCACCAGGGCGCCCCTCCCCACAGAACGGCTCGTCCGACCAGCGGCCTGAAGGGGCCTTCTGCCTCCCAGCCCTGGGCAGCCCCAGAAAGCAGAAGCTGCTGCAAAACAGAGGGTCTCAGCAGAGCCCCGTCTCAAACCCATAGACGTACACAGTGTGTGACTTTTAAAGTGACTTAACACACCTGTTCTGCCGTCGGGATGGATCTCCGTGCTTGTGTGACTTCATTAAGTATGAAAATGGTCTGTTATGTGATCACTTGAAATTGTAGAATTCTGAACGCTGCAGGCCTCAGGGGCCATGTGGTCAACCCCTTACTCTTAAACCTTCGCTGCCTCTGTCTTTGTTCCCACGTGCCACTGTCTGGCCTGCCCTTCATGCTCTGCAGAGGTCACGCTGGGCCACAGCCAAGGCTGGGCTGACAGACCAAAGTGGGGCTGTTCACCTTCCCCCAAGGCCCCCAGCCCCTGCTGCCTCCACCTGCGGACTGCCCTCCTGTCTCCCCGTGAGTCCTCAGCAGAGGAGCCCGGCTCAATGGAGAGCCCAGGTGGGACTTCAGGATGCACACCCACACACGAGCATACACACGCACACGTGCATTGATGTACATGCAACGTGTGATCCCGAGAACTGTGGAACCCCCTGTGGAGAGGGCTGTTGGGCAGGTGATATAGCCAGTGGAGCCCACGGCCCCGGGTCCGATGGGACCTGTGTGGCTATACTTGGTGGGACACGCTTGTCTTGCACAAAGTCTGGGACAGGGTTTGGGACAAGGTGGTGCCATCAAGACTGAGGAGCACAAGAATTGCCTGGGAGGGGTGGCATACAGGATGTTGACCTTCACAGGTGCTGTTCAGGGTCAGAGAGGACCGCTGTCCCTATGACCTATGGCTGTTCCTCTAGACATCCCCATAGGGGCCACCTATGGACAGAGGGCCCGCTGGGCAAAGGATCTGTGGGAGTGGCTGGAGGCCCCCGGGGCCAGATGCCAGGCCTGAGAGCTGAGCTACCATCCCACCTGGCCACAGAGGCATGAGGAACATGATGGAGCCTTTGTTGGGTGTCCGAGTTCAAGATCTGCAAGAGGCGACGCCCCAGACAGTGAGGCCCTGTGCTGCTCACCTGCACACACAAGCACGTTTGTCTTCCACACAGGTGCTCGGGGGCGACTCAAACAGTGGTGGGGGCTGTGGGAGGCTGGTGGTCCCGTCTTCCATGACCATCAGACAGTCTTGGGACTGAACATCAGTTCTCCTTAGGCCTCTTCCCTCTGAGGAGGGAGACCCTGGGAGGCATCTCCTATGATGGGGTGGCCCTGGTCACTGACAGAGAGCCGTGTCCTCCACAGATGGCCATCTGCCCCTGCCCTAAGCTGGGCCTCAGGGTCCCAGTATTCTGTTCCACACAGCCCAGTGGAGTATCTGAGGAGGAGCTGGGCAGTTGGGGTCACAGCACGACCTTGGAGGGAGGTGGAGCGGGCAGGAAAGGGCAGCAATAACCTCGCCAGGTTGGGGCTATGAACCTGACACCTGGGCGTGGGATGGGAGTGACCAGCAGGCTGGTGCTGCTTAGCCCTGTCAGAAGACTGAACTTCCTGGGGTCACTTTCTCCCAAGAGAGGGTGTAGCCGGGACAGAGCCCAGGCCTGCGTTTGTGGATGTGCCAGGAAGGCCTCATCCCAAATATGAAAACGTTGAGAACCCCGCCCGTCAGCAGTTCCCTTACCCGGGAGAAGGACTGCCCTCTCCAGACCTCAGGGCAGAGTCCCTCATCGACCCCGCACACTCCGCAGTGATCAGATGCCTTCACTTTGCAAGTTGCAGCTGGAATTCTGGGAAGGAACTGTGGGCAGTGGCGGGGGAAGATGGTCACAGAGCAGGTGACGCATGTGGCTGGGGCCCTGTTCTGCTCAGGAGGATGACTTCGCCCTTCTGATGTGATCCCCACCTGTTCCATGCATAGGAACCTGGGCATAGGGCACAAATGTGGCATGCCCCAATCTCCCTGTGTCCTGAGGACGTCGCAGCTCAGGTGTGCCCTGGCCCACCCATGGTGACTTGGTGATAGGTCTGCTGACATCCTTCGGCCAGCATCCGAGATGTTTTAATCTCTCCTTTTATCTGGTCTTCCAGCCACGCCTGTCTATTCTACCAAGAAAGGGGCAGACTGTCACCCGCCGATGCCCACCTTCACCAGGACGGAGGGGAGAGGCACACGGCTTGACTATTGCTTTGAAGCAAGTGTCCCTACATCCAGGATCTGTGCCACTTGGTCCTCACAGCTTCCCCTGGAGAAGGAGATGGACGGGAAGCCCAGAGCCTGACCATGGGTTTTGTGAAATCAACGTGGACAAATCATTTGTCCATCCATTTCCATTTGGTATGAACTGAGGCTATAGTTCTCGTTGGCTCCAACAGGCCTCATGAGGTGAAGGTCTTAGCTGGGAGGTGGCGGGCCAGGTCTCTGTCCCATTTGGTATGATGAGGGGACAGCCCTCCTCCGGGCTGCGCATTTCCTCCCTCACCTGCACTGGGGAGTGTGCTTGGAAGTGATTCAAAACCCCTGCCAGATGCCACCTCTTTGCCTGACTATTCCTGAACTCCCTTCCCCCACACGGAGTCAGCACTTGGCCTGTGAGCCTCGCAATCTTCCCTCTCTTTTTTTTAAACGTCGATTTCCCACAATCCTTTCTGCCAAGATCTGTTGTGGCTCTCCCTGTGGCTCCCATTTCTGCATAATTCTTGGGTGTGTTGAACCTCTCCTTCTGCGCCGTCCCACTCTGCCACCTGCCCTGCTCTCTCCCCAGCAGAATGTAGGCTCCGCGAGGGCAGAGCCCACCCTGTCTAGGGTTTCTTCAGGTGAGACCGGGCACCCTGCCTGTTTGCCAAACACGGAATAGTGAACGGGAGGGGTAGGCTGTGGGACCCCCATGTGTGTCCCGCGGCTCCTGGCGAGTGTCCACACTGGGACTAGGCTGGAGGTGGGAGGGGTCCTGGACGGCAGAGGGTGGGTTACGTGGCCCTGACAGTGCTCCCCTAGGCCCTCAGGAAGGTAAGGACCAGGACATTGTGTCCCACAGATCGTCCTACTCCCTGTGCTCACTGTTAGTGCCACCACCTGCCAGGGGAGCCACGGCCTGGGGTGCAGCGGGCAGAACCGCGTGTCCCCGCGAGGCCACTCCACCACTGCACATCAAGTCTCCAGGGCCGCAGACCCGAGGAGGCTGAAATGACCCGGCAACAACAGCAGCTGCTCCCTGACCTCTAAGAATGTGAAATTCTCGAGGATTTTCCAGGGCCAGAAAGGAAGTCATCGTCCCGGAGAGAGTCCACGTTCCTCCTCACAGAAGGCATTTGTTTGCAGCCATGGGCAGAAATGGTGGCGTGTGCTCGTAGTTAGGACAATGGAAGTAAAATTTTCAAAATGTTAAAAATGTTTAAATTAAAAATTTTAAATAGCCACAAAGCTAGCATTTTGATCTTCAATCGCAGCGGCGCCTCTGGGCTCCTCCCTGAGGCAACCCCTGTACCTGAAGACCCAGCCCCGTCTCCCCAGACCTCAGACCTCTCTGGGTTCCATCCGTCTGGCTGCCTAGCAGGTGCCTCTGCGTGGGAGTCCTTCAGGCTGCTAAAACGTGACATACAAAATGCTCAGCTCGTCCTCTTGCCCCTGCTCTCCTGACATTGGTGCGTGGACCCGCCTCCCTCCCGGGGCCCTCTCCCTTCTCAGGTCCTAGTGCCTGTACTTGGGAAGGCTCTCCAGGGCTGGCCTGCCCATTCCCTGCTGTTGCCGGGATGTCAGAGCGGGAAGGAACCCTGGACATCGTTTCGACCAACCTCCTGTGTTACAGATGAGAGAACCTGAGGCCTGAGAGAGGGGATGTGACTTGCCTGAGATCACAGGACAAGTGGCAGAGTCAGGTGTAGGACCCAGGTCTCCTAGCTCCCATGAGGGTGCCCTCTCTCCTCCAGCAACTGCCTCTTCACCTCAACACCTGCCTTATCTGGTTCCGGTCACCAAGGCGCATCCCAAGTTCTCTCACCTTAGGGTGAGCACCCCTCCTCACTGCTCCTCATGACCCCCACAGCCTCAGACTAAGCTTAGGGCCCTACGCCAGAGTCGGGGCCTGCCTGCCCTTCCTACCTCAGCTCACACGCATTTCTGAAAAGGCCATTCTCCCTCCCCACTGCTCGTCACTATCTCTGCCCCAACTCTTCATTCCAGGCAACCCATCCCTTGCCTAGAACATTCTTGAACATTCTAGAACATTCCCTGCAGTCGAGAACATTCCGGGCAACCCAATCCTTGCCCGGAATGTTCCTCCTCCTTCTTTTTGGCTTGTCCAAGAAGCCTTCACTACTTTGGGTTCGCACCTAGTGGTGTCCTCTTTCCTGTTGTGTGTGAGTTTGGCTTCACGTGTAATGTCTCAGAAGACAGTCGGAGGGCTCCCGTGCTCCTCTTGCCCACACCTTTCTGGCCTAAGGCTGGGCCATCATCGAGAACCAACCTGCCCTCTCTGTGCTCTCCAGCGGGTCGAGAGCAGGGACCAAGGCCGTAGGATGCCACATCTACGATTCAGCAACCGGGTGCCGGTCACTGCCAGTTTTAGAATTTGCCAAGAGTGGCAGCACAAAGACCTCCCTTGGCCCGAAGAAGCCACTGGACATGCCCCTTCACCCCAGAGCGCACGCCCCTGACCGCTGTGCTCGGACAGAGAGAACCCGAGCAGCAGGGGCGGGAGACCCGCGCTGTCCGTGAGACTGGAAGTCACAAAGAGCTTGCCCCTTGCTGCATGGCTGGGACCAGCGTGCGGGGCGGGGCAGCACGCCGGGCGGCTCAGCTCTAAGTGAAAGGACACAACGGATCGGAAAGGAGATGCCAGCCAGTGTGCCATCCTGAAACAAAACACAGTCACTCTGGGATTAGTTGGCAAGTCCAAACACAGCATTGGGAAGCAAGCAGAGGTCCTGTCCTCCCACTCTGAGCACAGTCCCGGCTCAGCGTCCACCCTGGAGAGGCTGCAAGGCAAAATGAGCAGCGGCATTAATCTGCTGATGGGTGAGAGAAACAGGAGTGTTACCCTGGGCCGGCCCCCTCGGCTGCTCTCCCTCACTAAGGAGCTAGAAGGTGGCCCCTGACTTCTTTGCAAGGGTATGAAGCAGACAAATTAAAGAATCAACATAATGGAAAAATAAAAAAGATGCTCATGCACCATTAAGACTCATTCAGGTAGAAATAGCCGGGGCAGAGGGCAGATGGGGAGGAGCAAAGGCTGAGAGAGACCGTGTTTAGGACACACCTGGTCTGGGCTCAGACAATGCCGGTTTAGGCTCAGTGTACAAGTATCAAGACATGCAGCATGAATGAGGCTTTGGCTACAAGTCTCTTCTCCCCGACTTGGGTTGTGGAAAAGTGGCCCCTGGGGCCCCTCATGCTCCTCAGCAGGAAATGGTGTGATCGATGTGCTTTCCTGGCATTACGTTCACCATCGGCAGCAGTGATGATGGTGCCGGGACCCGTGCTGGCCCAGTGGGGGCAGTGTGCAGTGGTCCCTTACTGTGGAGTCTACAGGCCTCCTAAGCTCAGGGAGGGCTCGGGAGCCGCTGAGGATGCAGGATCCTCGGGGTGGGGCGGGGTGTCGCCTGCGGCTGGTAGAGGCTCCCGGTGACCAGCGACCAGCGAAGCTGTGTGGGGCGGGGCGGGGGCAGAGGCTGCTCTGAGGCTGTGTGTGAGAGAGGGCACTGTGGGGCGGGGGAGGAGGAGGAGGAGGAGGAGGGAGAGATGGCTACTGGCTCTGTGACAGGGAGTCACGCTTCAGGAACCTGCAAGAGAGGGGAGGAGAAAAGCGACACAAAAGCGTCCTACAAAGGAACAGACCCGACCACAGCTGGAAGGAAGGCAAACCTTTGAATCAGGTCCTTGAAATACAAGCTGCAGGAAGCTAGAACATTTTGGTGGACTTCAAACTCTCTGCCTTCAACAACAATTTTCAGGTCTGTAAACGCTTTCGCTCTGCGTTGCAGGTTCAATTCCTTCAACATTTCTGCAGAACAGAGAAGACAGACAGGGCCAGGTTCCCATTAAGAGTTTTTGTTGTTTTTTTTTAATTAAAAAAAAAATTTTTTTTCCCAAGAAGTAGAGAAATCGGAAAATACTTGATACTGTTTCTTGGCAAGACTGGCTCAACACTGACAGTCAAAAGAAGTCACAAACATAATGCATAAACAAGCGGCAACTGGGAAGGACTACATAACCAAAGGAATAACAACTTTCAAAAGCAAAAAAAAAAAAAAAACGAAACGAAAAACAAACAAATACAATAATAAAAAAAAAATCAAACCCAGAAATTGAAAGGCCGGGGAGAAGAGTCCCATAGTGACAATTGGAAACAGAGAATACGTTATCACAGACAACTAGAAACTGTTATACCACTACGGAACAAGTTCTCCAAATGCCAATGAGTGCCGATGTGTTGGGTACCAAGTAAAGCATGGCATTGTGATGTAAGATGGGCTGGATATGGCTCAAAGGAATAAAAACCAGAAAACCTGCAAAAACAGCGTCCCTTATGTTAGACACAGCCACGGCTGAGGAGAGCTTCTTGGGGAGGGGTCCCTTGAAAGGAGGGTGGGGGAAGGGGCCTGTGAGCATTTCCTTCCTTGTCACACTTCGGGGACCGCTGGAGCCAGGGCAGGATCGTCTGCACCTTCTCCCGCTTCCTTGTCCCACCCTTGCCTGGGGCTTCAGCGTGGGACAGCCTGGCTCACAGCTCCAGCAGGTCCCAGGCAGTGGCCTCTGGGACCCCCCCACCTTCATGTACACCTACCTTTGCCTGGTGTCTTGCCCACCTGGGGCTGGCATAAAGGGTGCCCCAGACCCACGACCCTGGGGATGTCAGAAACTTCTCCCAGACTCACCTCAAGGCTCAGAAAGGGGAGGAGGGGAGCCTGAATGCTACCCTGCTTAGTTTATATAAACTCATTTGCCGTAGTTAGGGACTTCAGATGACCAATGCTCCCATTACCTTCGCCTTGCCTGCCTGTCCCCTGGCCTCCTGAGCAGAGCCCGCCCTCAGCATTGCTGATAGCTGGACAGCAGAGACCCAGAGGACCAAGCATGTGAATAGGAGAGGGCGGTCTGCAGCACCGAGCCTGGCCCTCTAAGCCCCGCCCCTCGCATCACCTCAGCCCTCCAGATCTGCGCTGAACCCTCCAGTGTGCTTCACACAGGCCAGCATCAGCTGCCTGCCAAGACGCCCTGCTGAGCCCAGGTCTGCCTCCGGCACCTGTATGTCTGTGGAGAAGCCCCTGCACACCCTGGGCCTCCGTTTCTACAGCTGAGAAATGGGGATGAAAGAGGCCCCCGCTCTGTTCCCCGAGAAGATTAGATGCTCAGGCTCCGGGATGGGCAACGTCCTGTGGACTGTGAGGTCAGGCAGGCCCCAATTGATGAGGACACACTGGGCCCTGGCTCTGCTGATGACCAAGGAAGACAGTGAGGTGGGGGTCCTGGAGCACACTCCACACGGGGGACTGAGGTGGCGTGGGGGGTGCAAAACACGGACCCCACCACCCCCGCCTCAGGCTGAGCTGGAGTTGCAGTGAGGGGTGTGTGGAGGGTGAGCAGGGCTGGGCCTCCAGAAGGCTGCTCACAGGGTGCTCAGGTGAGCAGCAGGGCACAGAGCACCAGCTGGAGGGCACAGAGGTGTCTGCCAGGTAGATACAGGGTGGGTGAGCCTTGGGAGGGGGCTCAAGCTTAACCCTGTGGGCACTGGGGAACCACCGGAGACTCTGCAGGGGAGCGACAAAGACTTGGATTTCAGGTGAATCACTCTGGCAACCACCTTAGAGGCAGGATGGGGAGTGACTGGCGGAAGCAGGAAAGCCTCGTGTGGAGAGCTGGACCAAAGAGCCAGACCCAGGAAAACCTGAACTCTGCCTCCCACAAGCTGTGTGGCCTTGGGAACGTTAATCCATGTCCCCAAAGCCTCGATTTCCTTCTTTGTGGAAAATCAAAAGCTGTTAGTCTCATGCCTGGCGCATAGAAGGGTGGTAGGCTCCACGTTATTGTTGGTCCAAGTGAGAAGTGACGAAGGCCTGAACTACAACAGTCACAGAAAGAGCAAGGCGAGTGTCCAGGCTGTGGGTGCTGTGGCCCTCAGTGCTGGCGGCGGGTGTAGAGGGAGGAGGCGTGAGGACCGCTTCCAGGTTTCTGGAGGGACATCGGGAAAGGCGGGGATGTTGAGTTTAGTTTTGGGGTCGGGTTCAAGGCCTGTGGGACGCTGCAGGTAAAGGCGGAGAGGAGGTGGTGCCCAGGGCCTTGGCTGGAGGGGGCAGTGGGCACCTGCGGGTGGAGCCCGTAGCCTGGGCATGGACAGACAGCCCTGGGAACGCCTGTGGGGTCAGGCTGGGTTGAGGCAGAAACGCTATGCTTGCACCTCATCTCCAAAAAGAGCCACACACTGAATTCATTCCCAAGCCATGAGCCAGGCAGATGACGTCACCTCTTCGAGGGAAGCGGTGCTGCCGGGGAAGAGCTCTGGGCTGGAATACCAAGGGCCGGAGGCTGGTTCTCATTCCGGCGTTGCCACTAATAGGCTATGCGACACTGGCTGCCGTTGCCTCAGCTTTCAGGGGCTTCGTCCCCTCCAACACCAAGGACACCTGCTCTGGGGCCCCCGGGTCCTTACTCCGCCGTGAGTGACAGATGCAGCTCCACGCGTCTGCGGAGCTGACGGTGCCCAGGGGGCTGGGGAAACACAGCGGTATACAAATACCACGCCTTCTGGGCCCCACGCATGCTCATCACACTTCAAACCAAGGGCCCAGCAATGGCCACACCTGCAGCCCAGCGAGAGTGCCCGCTGCCCCGGGGAATTCTGGGCAGACCTGGGAGGCGCTTGGAGATCCGGATCGGTCACCGTAGGCGCTCTCTATGCCCGCTTTGCGCAAACCCGGATTTAATAGTTGGGCAAGATGCTTCGGTTTCAGAAGAATTTTTCAATTTATGGAAGCGCTCCCCAGGGGCTTCCTTTTCACAGCAGGGCCCCACGCCCATTCAAAGTATTGATCGGTCTGCGTGTGCTTGCTGCTGCCGGCTGAGTGCCCGGCCGGAGAGGTGGCGTTTTGGCACCGGGATTCACGGGAAGAAGCCAGCACCGGCTCTGGGCACAAGCTGCCCCCCTGCCTACTCCCGTCTTGGCAAAGAACCACCCCTTAGTGTTGGAGGGGCTGGGAGGGCTGTGGGCTCCTGGGGCATCCTTCTAGCCAGCCACCCGTTCCCAGGTCGGGCGGTCCGCAGGCTTTGGGGTGAAGCCAGGCCGGGCCTGGGGCATCAGAGTGGCCTCCAGCCGCGGGCCAGCACCCCGCAGAAGGTGGTGCTGGGCTCCACCCCACCGAGTGGGAGTGAAGCTTTGACCTCAGGACCCCTTTCTGTTGGCTGGCTTCCTGGTCTTCGAGTAGATTTTTTCAACTTTGAGTAGGATGTCCCTCTTGTGCCGTTGGGACCCCGTGCGCTTGCTTGCCTGCACAGTGGCTGCCCTGTGCCCTTGGCCTTGCCCCTCTGTGGGGAACTATGCCTTGCCGCACACCTGGCAGAAAGCACAGGCCCACCTGTTAACGAGGTAGCTTCCCTGGCTCCTCCCCCGCCCTTCCCTACCTCAAGTCCTGCCTTTTTAACCACCTAGAGATCTGGGTTCCTTCTCTTCTGGCCCCATTCATGCCAGTGTCCTATTTGAGTCCCCACCCTATTTCACCCAGAGTCACTGCAGCAGCCTCTGAGGATGTCTCTCTATTTCTGGCCTTTCTCCCCGCAAGCCACCTCCACACAGCAGCTGAGCTATCAGCCTCTGCTTAAATAAACCCTTCCAGGCTGAGCAGGGGGGAGCAAGGCCCTGCGTGATGCCTCCCTCCCCCTTCGCCAAGCTCCTCCGCTCCACGGCCCGCCCTTCACACCCCACTGAAGCCTCAGTCAGGCAGGGCCCCCTTCTAAGCCTTCTCTCATCTCTCTGCCCCTCTGCCCAGATCTTCCGGCCCCTCTTCTTCTTCTGGCTAATTACGGTTTATTCTTCAACGCTGGTCAAGGTATTACCACATTCCTTTGTCCTCCGCCCTTCTCTCACCTGCTCCCCTAGCATTCTGTGCTTACTTCTTCAGAGCATACTACGTGTCATAATGATTTATTTACACGTCTGCCTTCCGGACAATAAAATCGTGTTTCAATTTATAGTTTTATCCTCAACACTTAGCACAGGGCCTGCCATATATACAGGAGGTGTGGGGAAGTGCTCATATTCTTCGTGGCCCCTCCCACCAGAGGGTGGAGTTCACCTCCCCACTCATTAAGTCTCCCCTGGCCTGGTGCCTTACTTGAACCACAGAATGTGACCGGAAGTATACTGCATGAGTGTAAGCCAAGGTCTCAAGAGGCTTTGCTACCACCACCGTCTGAACAAACCCGGGATAGCCCATTGGAGGCTGAGAGACCTCGTGGAGCAGAGATGAACCATTTAACCAGCCAGCCCCCGCCAGTAACAGCCAAGCCGGACCCAGGTTGCTGAGCCCAGTCCAAACTGCAAACTAGAACCATGGCTTAAATAAGAGGTTGTTGTTTTAGGCCACAAAATCTCAGGCCTGTTTGTTACGCAGCAAGAACCAATTGATTGTAAAAGGCACGAAGAAATGATGGACTCAAGTGCTGAGAGAACTTTCTCTCTAATATTTTTGACTGTGGTAAAATTTATCATCTTAACCATTTTCAGTAGTGTTACAGTTCAGTAGTGTTAAGTATATTTCCACTGTTGTGAATCAATTTCTAGAACTATTTTCATCTTGTAAAACTGAAATTCTACCCATTAAATAGTCACTTCTCCTTCCTCTCTCCCTGCTGCTCCTGGCAACCACCATTCTACTTTCTGTCTCTGTGAATTTGGCTGTTTTAGGCATCTCATCATGTATGTGGAATCATACAATATCTGTCTTTTTGTAACTGGCTTATTTCACTGAGCATAATGTCTTCGAGCCTCATCCATGTTGTAGCATATAGAAAAACTTCCTTCCTTTTTTAAGGCTGACTATTATTCCATTGTATTTATGTGCCACATTTTACTTATCCACTCATCTGTCGATAGACACTTGAGTTACTTCCCCCTTTTGGCTACTGTGCATAGTGCTGCTACGAGGCTAATTCTTAACGTCCAGTTGTACACCTCTAAATGCTGCTCTCAAACCCCATCATACGTGGTTAGGGTCAACTGGTTTCGTGGACCCGGCACCAAGTGGCATCAGAGGGAAAGGGGACATGAGGGAGCTGGCCTGGGGCTGGATGCTTTGTCTAGCGATGAGTGAGGCCACAAACAGAACCCAGACGAGAGACGAAATTGAAGCCAAACTTCCACATATTTTTCACCAAATGACACAAGTTATTTGTCAGAGACTAATGGGCTCGTTGCAGCTGGGCTAGAAGGCTGTCCGAGGTGGTAATAAAGAGGAAGCGATGTCAAATATTAAAAGGCAACGGGTTTCAGTGGCTTCGCAGCAGAGAAGCCCATTAAATCAGAGCCCCCAGAAAGGTTGCGCAGCCAAATAATTTTTTCTCAGAGCCCAAGTAAGAACCCAGCTAGATGATAAATGCTTCCGATCCCATTGGTATTTATGACACATAGTTGATAAAGTGCCCGAAAAAATTATAAACTCAGAGCAGTTGCGAAATATACTGAGAAAGCCCAGCGAAGACTGTGTCGTGCATGCCCAGAGGATATCATTCACCCAGAAGCAGAGGAGTTTGACGTGCGCAAACACCGTGGAGACAAAGGGTGGCTCACCACAAACGGGCCCCCCCCCAGTTGCTGCTGCTCGGTGGGGCCACAGCTGGTCAGGCAGGACTCTGAGCGGAGGGGGTGGGCCCCTAAGCTGACTGCTGCCCCCCCTGCTCCCCTCCACCAACTGATCAGGTTCTAAAAAACCCCCTTCTTCCTTTTCTGGACTGGGCTCAGAATCAACCTGGGAGGCCAGCTGGGCTCCAGCTTCCAGGTGAGATGGAATCAGAGCACCTGTGGACAGCTGCACGTCCAGCCTGCGTCAGAGGGGAGGGCTCCCTACTGGGAAGTCACCCCAGTCCTAGCCCCATGGGCCAACCCTCCCAGGAAACAGGGTCTTCCAGAGAAGGGGAGCGTGAGAGACTCAGATTTCTTGTCTGACTTAGAGTTTTAGAGAGGAGACCTCTGGTTGCTCTGTTGTCCAAGTGGAAATCCTGCCATTGATCTGAAGGAGAACGAAAGCCCTAAGAACAGTCACCAGCTCTCTCGCCCGCCGGCCTTTTCCAAGTTGTCCAACGCTGGGTAACGAGACCTTCTTCTCAAGGAGTGAGATTTGGCACCGAAGGTCCTTTCCATCCCCACAGCCCCTGACGAGGGCTGCACACCAGTGGGTGCCTGATGTGTGTGTTTGCTGGGTGGGACTAAAGATTGCCTCTCAGCTGGAACATTCTCCTGCCCTCCAAGACGGTATAAGTCATATCAATTTTTTTTTTCTTAAAAATGTTGGAAACCCTCATAAAATCAACAGACACTTCCCCTTATCTTCCCCTGGGATTGTGCTCCTGGTCTCTTAGGCCTAAGGACTGACCAGAGGCAGCTGCCAGCCTGGGCTCGTTAAGGGCGGCATGACTAGGACACCCAGACCAAGCTTCAGCTTTACCACGGCTCCGCCATGGCCGTGAGTATGGGCTCTTTCCTCATCTAGAGGCCCAGCTACGCAGAGAGTGCCTGATCCCTTACTCCTAAACGCCTCACCATGGGCCCCCAGAGACTTCTGTGACCTGTCCTTACCTTCGTCCACAGCTTCCTCTTCTGTTTCACATCTCCGCATATCCCTCAGACTTCTAAGTTCAGGCCCCGTGTGCCCTGTTCTTTCACTTCGGCAGTTTCTCTTTCTGCCCTTCTGACCGGGTGTTCCCCTACACGTTTCTCAGGGCCCCATCCATCCTTTAAGCCTCGGCATAATTCCCATCCTAGGAGGACTCTTACTGAGTTTCTGGTCACAGACCTCTCCTGGGTCCCACGAGACCTTGTTGGTAGAGATCGCTGGCTGCCTATTTTCAGAGGCATGTCTGTCTGTCTGTCTGTCTGTCAATCTGTCTCCTTTGCAGGCTGTAATCTCCTGGAAGCCTTGTTCCTCTGGCCCCCTGAGTGCCTGGCACCATGTTTTCCACAAAAAGTTCCTTTCTGATTGGCATTCAGAGTGGGTCACAGGCCAGATGTGGATGTGTTCTTGGTGGTAAGAATAACTTCCCCGAAAGAGGATCAAAAGGACCATTGGAAATGTCACAGTTGTGTGGAATTGGATGGAAAGAATGCAAAAATCAAGCCCTCTCTAACTTCAGGAGACACTAGTATCAATAACAAGGGCGATGACCTCACAATTTGCCACCTGTGGCCGCTGAAGCATTGTTAAATTCACTGCCTAGGTCCTCCCTGGGATTTATCTATTCCAGTCAGCTCCAGTGGCTTTGAAAAGCCCTCAATGGCCCTCCTGGGAAAGACTGACCACACCCCACAGCTCTGCTGAGCACAGGTGCAGCCTGGAGGACTTGGGACCTCTCTGCAGAATAGGAACCTTCGCATGCAGGGCCAGAGATATGTGGCCCTCTCAACTCTCCGGGTTCCCAGCTGCCCAAACGCAAGCCAATCACTAGTCACCTTCATTGATAGCTCTTGCCTTGTGGTGGCAGAGTAGGAGTCAAAAAGAATGGCCTTTGATGTGGGAGGGCAGGAGGCAGAGCGTTAGGACCCCAGCACCAGCTGGGTGGTCACTGCAGAGCTGGGGGAAGACCCTTGTCTGCACAAGCAAGGCCACTGGGCAACCTTGAGGGAAGTGCCCTGGCAAGGGTGACACTAGCCCCTGTTAGTACTTCCTGCCCCCGGTAAAGAAGCTTGCACCTGGCTCCCTCCCTGTTCAGAGGACGGAGGCTGAGGGGGTGACAGAAATCCTCTGAGCAGGAGAGATGCACATTTCAAGGTGGGCTCAGGGCTGAGAGATCTCAGGAGACGGCCAGGGCTTGGGAGAGGCGGATGAGAAATGAGGTCAAGACCAGTGCGCAGAGAGCTCTGCAGGGAGGTGGGGCTCTCTGGTGGTGCGCCGGAGCCGGGGAGGGCTGACGTTCAGTGAACTAAACCTCCAAGTGAGTGAAGTTCAGACTGAAGAGCTCTGTGGGGAGCAGAAGCCTGAAGGAGGGCTTTGGAGGGGCCCGGTGGGAGGCCAAGGCAGAGGGGCTGGGAGCAGCCGGGCGTCAGGGGCTTTGGAGGGAAGGTGGTCCTGCAGCCCCTCTGTGATGCAGGTGCCCCCGCCAGGGGCTAGAACTTGGCCTCGGGACCAGGAGAGAATGAGACTCGTGTCTGGTCCCAGGGACAGAATCGAATCCGATTCTGGGGTTGGGGGTGGGGAAGCTCACCTCTATCTCTGGCTCCTCACAATGCCTTGTGCCTCCACGAAGCTGCGTCCTGTCTACAGCATAGTTAGCTTTACTACCTCTTTCCATTGGAGGGTGGGCCCTTGGAAGGTGAGGGTGGTTCTTGACTGGGGATTGGAGTCCAGAAGTCAGAACAGAGAGTTGGCGGCAAGTGCAAGAGCCAAGTTCAGCATCTTAGAGAGCTCTAGGTGCCCAGGGGCAGGCAGAAGGTGGGGAGGGCTCTGGAGAGGCCATGGGTGCCCTGGAGAGGCTCCTGGGTCTGCAGCTGAATGAGGCCCAGGTGCGGACATTCCCCCTCAGAACAAGACTCTGAGATCCTGCGTTCTGGGAACGGCAAGCCACCTGCGTCTGTTTGGCCATTTGCTTATCCGTTACATGGGTGTCATTTATCTCCTGCGCACTGGGTGAGCACTGGGCGGGGTGCTGGGGACAGATATGAATGGACAAATTGGCAGACCTGGGTTGGTCACAGTTTAATGGGGGACACACTAATGGTGACTGTGAGTAAGGAGAGTTTTATTGGGGCAAGCACTGGGCAGAGGCGGTGCAGAGAAGGGGTGGCCGGCTCTGCTTAGTGGAGAGCAGGGACTTTTCCACCGGGGCATGGTTAAGGGAGCACTCGAAAGATAAGTAGGAGCGAACCAGGTGGGCTGAAGGGGTGAGGTGTGAACGACAGGGATGGGCGAGTGTGTGTGTGTGTGTGTGAGTGTGTGGTGTCTGGAAATATGTGGGTGTAAGTATACGGTGTGTGTGTGAGCATGCGATGTGTGCATATGCGTGAGCACACACGACGTATATGTGTGTGCGAGCATATGTGTGTTTGAATGGGAGATGCGTGCACGTGAGCAACAGCGAGAGAAGCCACTGTCTTGGCGGGTGACAGGCCCGTATCAGATTGCGAAAGAAACAAACCCACCCACGGTCTCCATCCCACAGGAGAATGATGGCCATTGGTGGGTTTTAGGAGAGCGTGAGGGGGTGAGCTTTGCCTCTTCCGCTCAAGAACTCCGCTCAGAGGCACCCTCACCCTCGCCGGTAGCCCGCCCTCACGCCGGCTGGCTCTCGCCTTTTCTGGACTGCTCTCTGCTCTTCCAACCCATTCTGAAGCCCTTCCTCTGACTGTCCCGGGTACCAAGGTTCATCAGGGCATGGGGCGGAGTGCTGGGGTGGGGAGGGAGATGCAGAGCAGAGGGGACCATGAGCAAGTGCCCATCCCAGGGGAGAGAGCAGCTCGGTGAGGAGGACACAAGGCGCCCACAGTGGGAAGCTGAACCAGAGTGACCTAAACAGCCAGCAGTGCTGCTGAAGGCTTTCCTCGGAGGGAGAGACGGAGAGACGGAGAGACGGAGAAACGGTGGCCCGGGGAGGGAGGGCAGGGCCAGGGTCTGATGACCAGGAAGTGCAGAGAGTGCTGAGTGATGGATGGCTCACTACGTCACTGGTGGTGCATATGAGGAGGGGTGTTCCTCTTAATTTACCTGCTCGTAGCCCAACCCACATGTCCTAAGGGCCCATTATGTACGAGGCCCTGGCCTGTGAAATGGACCCCGTTTTCATGCTCAAGGGGCTCGCAGTCTGGTGGGAGAGGTAGGTGCTGCAGTGGACGTAGGTCAGTTTTGTGTCACACGCAGTGCGATAAATACTTCTTGCAGGAGCGCTTACTCGGGGGGCTGGGGGAAGCAGGGTGTGGAGGGATGAGAGGAGGCCCGTGGGGCAGGGCACTTGGCTTGGCCTTGGCGGGTGAGAGGGACTTGTTAAAGGCCATCGGGGGGCGTTTTGGGTAGTGGTCGACCTGTGTCGAGGCCTGGGGCTGTGCACTAGCACATTCCAGGGGCAGTCGGCTGGAGTGTGTGTGAGGGGGCAGAGGCATGAGGCCGGGGTGCAGGCAGGGGTCCCCGTGACAGGACTGATAAGCTATGTTAAGGAATCTATAGATCGTAGGCCTGGGAAAGAAAGTTAGGAAAGGTTGCCTGGGGCACTGAGGGGTGAGTTGGAGGCAGGGCAAACATCCGGAGGTAGCATGACCCTGATCAGAGGGGCTGCTGCTGGTAAGGCAGGTGAGCAGTGGGGAGGAGCCCAGCCCAGAGCCTGGAGGACAGAGGAAGGGGACTCTGAGCTCTGATGGAGAAGCAGAACCACAGGGCTTCCAGAGTCCAGGTGGGGCTGGGGGCCAGCGGGAGGAGTTTCTGAGAGCTGTCCTTGCCTTCTGCACCCTGTGTTGCCTACCTCTGGGCTGGGCCTGGGGCATGGCCTTCAGAAGCCAGGTGCTGGCCGCCACCTCTCACCCCTTCATCATTGCTGGATGTGTCCCCCATACTGATGGGTCCTCAGGCTGTCAGTAGAGGCCCTTCTATGATGACGGGCCACTGGCCTGCTCTCTGTCCTTGGCTCTGTCCATTCTACAGTTTTCCATTTCACCATTCATTATTTTAGGGGCAAGATGTCAGATTTCCAACTACACGTGAGACTCTAGCCAGCTCTGGGCAGAGAATGGGAATAAAGATGTGTCTCGAGCTCAGCAGTACCGTACGTGCCCTAAGCAGGTATAAACTCTACACATCTCCTGGGAGCCAGAGCTCAGCGAAGGCACAGTCGGGAGCTGGCGGCGGCTGCCACGCCCCCCAACACAGCCCAGCCCCAGGGAGAAGATGGGCTCCAGGTGCCGAGCCTGACAATGTGCCGTTACGTACATGTGGGTTCATCATTTGGAAAGGAAAGTGGAGGGTGCTCCCTACCCTCCATTCCTGGCCAGTGGGCAGCCCGGGGCAGGTGTAGCCCACAGGGAGCCCTGGGCCCCTCCTTCACGGCCCTGGATTCCCAGAGGAGCTGAGCTCCTCACCCCAACTGGCCGACATGACCACCTTTGTTCTCTCTCCAGAGGCCCTGGCTGACCTGCCTTCCACCCAGGCTTCTGGGATAACCGGGTGAGATGGCGGTTTGTGTGGGAATGGGAAGGAGCTGGCTTCAGCACCCAGCACTGCAGACCCAAGAGGAGGACGTGCTCTGGAAATAAGAGAGCAACACGTCCCAAAAGAGAAACGGTATCCCGAAGCAGGGCGAAGCGCCCAGCGACCACAGACGACCCGACAGCCTAAACTCTCCCAAGCACGTCCTGCAGAACCTTGCTTTGCTGTCAGCTTCCTGGAGACTTAATCCCTGAAAGGTCCATCCAGCTAGGGCTTTGGGACTGTCAGCCGCCTGCCCCAGGAAGGGTGGGAGGAGGTGCTGGGGAGGAGGAGGAGAAGAGGGGAACAGACAGAAGATACCACCACGAGGGCGAAACGCAGCCCTCCCCCACCCCCTGCGTTAGCGAAAGCCAGTATTTCTGAAGAATTCCAAGAGCCACAGTCCCAGAACATAAATCGATAGTTTTAAAGGATTTGCAAGAATTAGTGAACCAGAGCTGGGAGTACAATCAGCTCAGTTACCCAGGTAAAGAGGGAAGTGAAACGGAAACCCCAGACGCCAGGGCTAATGGCAGCTCAGAGCACTGCAAATCCCATCACAGGTGAGAACAGGCAGTCCAGCGGACTTGGGCTGAGGAGGCAGGCGGGAGCCGTCCTGGGAGCCTGTGTGTGCTGATGTGTGCGTGAGTGTGTGCGTGCGCGTGCGTGGGGGCGGATAAGGACCCCTCTTTGACTCACTCCTGCCCTCTACAGTCTCCCAGGAGGGATGTCTCTCTGTGCCCACCCTCTCTGCCAGGCCTGGCCAGGGTCAGCTCTGGGGCAACACAGTGCCTCTGGTCATTGCAGAAACCCTACGCATCGTTTTAGATTTTCGGATTGCAAATGGTCTTTAACCATCATGCAAACGATGGCCACAATCATTGTAGGAAGATTAGAAAATCCTAATAAGCCTTAGAGGGCCACAGAGGGGAGCGGGCCCACTCTCTCCACGCCCTCATCCGCCGGCCATCGATCGTGTCCACACCTGCCCTGCCGGTCACACTGGCCAGGGTGGTCCTCGGCGCATACCAGCCTATGGAGGAGGCACTCAAAGCCTGGTCCCAGAAGGTCCCTGGAAAGGTCAACAGGCGGGTCCCCCTGACATCCCCGCCTCACCTGTCCCTATTCCACCACCTGTCTTCCAGCTCAGGCTTTTCCCCTGCGCGCCCCGTGCGATCTTTGCTGGCGCATTCTGTCTCCGGTGAGACGCGGGCTCTGCGGGCTAGAGAGGCCTCTTTCACTCCCCATGTTCCCAGGGCCCAGCGCAGTCTCTGGCACCCAGAGGTGGGGTCTTGGGGTGGCCCGTTGCTTGCTGGGCTCCAAGCAACGACATACCTGTCCAAGATCCTGATGCGGGAAGGACAGGAGCGTTTGGGCACACGGCCCGGGCTCCTTCCCCTTCTGGATTGATTTCCCCGCCCGGGACCTTTCACTCTGTTCCTATTATTTCAGCTGCGCTGCCGCCTTTAATGATACCCCTCTCTGCCCGGTCACTTTCCCCCATGTATTTAGCCTGACAGTCTATTTTTCTTGAGACGCTGAACCTATTAGACTCTATAATAAAGCCTGACTACTGTTTTTACAAACTCTCATCGGCAGTAATTACCCGGGAGGAGCTGTCCCGCACGGGCGGGGCCGGGCCCGAGTCTCGGCTGCAGCCCCGGGTCGTGGGGCCCGTGGGCCCCGTCTGGTCTGTGAGGACGCTGCGGGCACCGCCGCCATGAGCAGAGGCCGCCTGGCGGGGGGGTGGGGGGCGCGTGGGGCACCTCCACCACCCTGCACGGGCACAGAAGCCGAGAGGCTGAGCCTCACCCTCGCCTCTCCCTGCCAGGCCGTGTCCGGCACAGCCACCCTAAACCCACGGAGCACCGCTGTGTGCACGTGCGGAAGAGAGAACGTCGCCCAGCTGCCCCTCCCTCTGCCCTTCCTCTTGAGCTTCCTCTGGGTGACGTGCGATTGTACACTCGCCGGGGGACGGTTACCGCGCAGGGACGTGAAAGGTGGTGGTGAGAACGTGAAGGGCCAGGAGCCAGGCTGCTTTTGGCATCGGCTGTTCCCTTTCTGTCTGGAACAGTCTCCTTTCCCATATCCAGAAAACGTCACCCCTCCCGTAAGACCAGGTTCAAATGCCACCCTCTGGTCCCACGCGTAGCATCCGGCGCACCACTCTGCCAAGGTGAATTTCTCTCTGTCAGGCCCTGGGACTGTGGGTTGCTGGGGGGCAGGGCCCCTCCGCTGAGCAGTGGGAGGGGTGAGGAGGGTATCTGCCGATTGAGTGAACGGCTTTGACCAAAAGGCACACGAAAGCCAAGCATTCCTTCAAGCCTCAGTGCTCTGGAGCCCCCGCTGGTGACCTGACCCACAGTCAGACGGTCGTCCTTGGCACCAGCCATAGACTCCAGCCCGGGGCCCAGGGACAGGAAGACAATGCTGGGGCCTGACCCGGGAGCTGCCCTGCCGCTGCGGGCTGAGGCTTTCCTGCCCAGCTCTGCCTCAAAGGTGAATAACGGTGTCCATTTCATCCCACAGCTCCTTTTAGGAACGGAAGCCCCTCCAAGTTCCCTGGAGCTTCTACAGCTCTATGGTGGTGGCCCAGGCCGACTCTCTCGGAGTGAGTGTTACTTCTGGTGGGTGGAGGTAAGGGTGGGAGTGTCTGAGTGGGCAGCAATAATAGCCTGGTCTCCCGAGAGCTGCAATCAGGCCTGGGTCAGGGTGGGGAGAAGTCTTTCCCCGCACAGCTGACCTGGGGCTTGGAGGGTCTGCAAACAGAGCCAGGGGCCTCCCCGAAACCCCAGGAATGACGCACATGTGACAGCAAAGGAACATTCGGGAAAGGAGTGGGCCAGGCCACCTGGCTGCCACCAGAAGCTTCCCCCTCAGCTCTCATCTGCTTCCTTTTGCCTCCCGAAGGTTCTAAAACCAACACTCCTGCTTTTTTCATTCCCTGTGGGCCAAGGTAAGGCTGTGACTGTCTCCCGCGAGCAAGACCTGTATTACCTGCCCGAGCAGAGCAGTGTCTCTCAATGTGATAGTCCACACAGCAGGAGGAGAGAGGAGATTTTCGTTTCTCTGGTAGGGCCTGGGAAGGGGAAAGGCGTGGACTTTGGTCACTGCTCAGAAAAGCTCTCGAAAGCAGATCCAGGATCGGACTGGTCTCTGTGCCCCAGTGCCTGACACAGCTTCTGGCCTCGAAAAGGTTTCAGGTGATGTTCGAATGAGACGGAGGGAAAGAATGAGTATTTGCTGGATTGGAGAAGTGTCTCGAAATAGGCGGCGCTGAGCTGGGTCTTGACGGGCAGGATTTGAGCAGACAGACATGGACAAAGGGCCGTCCCCAGAGTTCTGGTGCAAACAGAGGCGCAGAGCGGGAGGGCCAGAGGGCCCAGCGACTCTCGAGTCTGGGGCAGTGGGGGGGTGGACAAGTGCAGTGACAGACGGCACCAAGCAGCCAGAGTGGGAAGCTGCCAAGGGCAGAGCCCTGGGAAACCACCACACTGGGGGGCATTCGGCGTTCCCGGATCTCCAGCACAATTCTTCCCCCCGGGGAGCACCCACCAGGCAGGGGAAAAGCCTGCAAACCCCAGGCTTGGCTCTCCCTCAGCCCGGAGAGACGCTGAGGGAGGGGGGCAGGGCTGGTGGGCTTGTCCCGGGACACGTGGTGTTCTCGGCACAGGGGCATACTTCCCAGGCATCTGGGGAGTGATGGAAGCATCAGCCTGGGAGTCCTCCAGAAGAAGAAAGGACCGCATCTCATCCAGAACAGACCTTGGGCCCGCCCTGGAGTGCTCGCTACTCCTAAGGGCGGGTTGCAGGCCGAGGCGGAACCCGAATCCGGGAGACTGGGTGCAGGGCCAGGATGAGCAGCCAGGTCTCCAGATGGCTCTAGTTCTGCATGGGATGACGCTGTGTATGATGGGGATGACGGAGGAGAGCGTGGTGACCTTTGACTGAGAGCCCGCTGTGTGTGGTTATGGCCTTGGCACTTCACCTCACGCACTGAAGTTCAGTTTTGAGCGTCTTACACATATGAGGGAGGCGAGTCAGGTGCCCGGACTCCAGCTGGAGGCTGAGGCTAGTTTGATCTGACGTGGGCCTGCTCTGTTTAAAGCGTCAGTTCTCTACCTTGGCCTGTGCATCAGACTCACCTGGAAGCTTCAAAAAATACGGCTGTCCAGGTCTCCCCCAACGTTTCTGATTCAGTGGTATGGGGGGTCATCTAGGCACTAGGAGTTCTAAAAGTGCCCCAGGAAATCTTAATGTGCACCAAAGTTTTTTGGTCTCATGCCCAGGTCTCAGTATTGCTGTTATTTTTGCCTTTTTGTGTTTAGTACCCACGTGTCCAGATCTGCACTCAGAGCTCAAAAAGTTTACTGAAAAAAATAGAATTAAGGAAGGACAGCTCGAGGCGCCAGCAATTTATGCAAATGAATGCAAATAAATACATACTTCCATACATATGTTTATGCAAATTATTCTTGTGGTCCTTGCAAATCACTCACCCGCCTGCAAGCAGCTGCCTCTGATTTCTTGGTGAAAACCCTGGGCAGGGTGCCCAGGTTAATGACAGGTGGTATCATGACCTCTCAGAACAGACATCTCTATTAGCAAACTCATCCCAGAAGTTCCCCAGGGAGCTGCTCACTGAGCCCTGCTCGGTGCCCCAAGCCCCTCCCCTACTCACTCAGGGCCACAGGCCAGGGAAGGATCAGGGGCAGCTGCCTGGTGGGCACTCCAAGGCCAACAGGGCTGTGGGCAGAGGGGTGGGGTGGCGTGCTGGTAACTGCCTGATAGCTGTTAGAAGACAGGTCTGATTGCCAGGGGCCAGACTGCCTTTAACTTTGTGCCAGTCTGGGTAGGCTGGCACGTGGCTGGGCACTCGACCCCACCCAGGCAGGGTGCTCCTCCATATGTGCTGTCTGCCTGACCAGATCCTACAGCTCATTCACATAAACACAGTGGGAGACACTGGACTTGAGAAGCAAACTTGCCCTGTCACGATGAGCGATTAACACCCCTGCCCCATGTACATTTCCTCATGGGGTGCTAATTGTGGCTCCGGCACTAGTCTGCAACCCCTCCCAGGCCTTGTCAAAGTCGTGGCTTCCGGAACTTTAGGACACCCTTGCTTTGTTGTCTCTTGGGTGAGCCAGTTCTATTACCCACTGACCCTAGTCCTGCTTCCTGAGAAGGACCGAGGAACCGAAACCTCACTGTTTCTGTCCTGCAGGCTCGGCAGTCACCAGGGTGTCTTTCCCAAGCTAGGCATGCTGCCCCCGTGGTGGCCTGGGGTGGAGGGAGTTCCCTAGCGGGGCCTGGGATGTGACCGAGGACCCACCTGAGACCGGGTCCCGGCACCTCGGGATCCTCGCTCAGCCTGTCGTGGACAGCGGGGGAAAGGGCACGCTCCAGCTCTTCTTTCTCTAGTGGCTGCACCCAGGAGGAGGGCGCCATCTCCAGTTGGAAGGCTTTGGGAGGTCAACTGAGCTCCACGAGGCGGAATCCTGCTGCTGTGCATGGTGGGCCGCGCTGCATTTTTGTTGACTGATGGAATGAAGAGCTGTTTCCTCCATGACATCACGGCTGATTGTATTCCCAGCTGTCCTGTGTGGACTCATGCACACCTTGGGGCGGGTGACGCTCGGTCTGTCCCATGAGGACGCTCACCTCGCAGAGGCAGCGTGGACAGAGTGCCCTCCCACGGACTGGTGCTCAGCCCATGTTGGGGCAAGACTCCTTCATCGAAAACACCAATTCACCGGAGCACAGCTCTCGCTTTGGGTGCTGCTGGTGGTGGGGAGGTGGCAGAGGGTATCAGGCCAAGGTGGAAACCCAGTGACTACTGCTTTATTTGGGTGCTAGAAGTCACTTCGGATTGGATTCCGTCTCAGCAAAGACTTATGACAGCAACCTCTCCATCACGCACAAAAATCTGAGCCCCCAGCGACGACCCGCCCATCCATGCACTAACATGCCCTGGGATTCCAGTCCAGGGAGAGAAGCCCGCCCTGTTGTGTTGGGAGACGGAGCTCGGCCTTGCTGCCCTCAACAGTCAGTCTCAGTTCTGGTTGGCTCAACTTTCCAGGAGGAAAAAGGACTTTCACACTCGGAAAACTCTCTGCAGAGCAGCGGCTAGTTCCAGCTCAGCTGGCGGCCTCCCCAGAAGTGCCACCCATGCCCATGAGAGAGAGACGCAGGCCCCTGAGGACACTATCTCCCTGCCTCATGCTTCACTCTTGCCGGCTTGAATCACACTTCTAAAGGGCAATTTTATTCTTTAATTATTGCAGGCTAACCCTTCACCTTCTCAGCTTTTCTGGCCTCTTTGGGAGGTTCCCTGTGGCTCCAGTCACTCAGTGGCTGTGTGATAAGGGACAAAAGAGATAAAGGTATCTCCTTTGGAAAGGAAGTGGGAGTGACGAGCCCCTGAGCCTCCACGGATGGTTGGCTGTGGGCCTGGCCCATGAGTCTGGGGTCTGTTCCCTTTGCCCGCTGTTGTCTTGAGTGACCAGCCTTTGCCCATATGCTCATCCTGAGGCAGGCCAGCCATGAGCGTTCCCAGTGTTTCCCTCCCCTTTGTCAAAACTGGCGGAAATGGTGAGAGGTGAAGGGAGGTCACATGGGGTAAATTTCTGTGGCCAACTGGATCCATCAGGCGACAGCAAACTTAACTGAGACAGAAAACACACATGCCCTTCTCCTGGCTCTGGACATAGATGTAGGACCATCTCACTCAGGACCCAGGGACCCAGGGTGGGTCACCCAGAGCCTAGAGTCGAGAACCCAGAATCCGTCCAGAGCCTGGAACCTAGAGACCAGAACAAACTCAGAATTTATATCTAGAGCTCGGAATTCACAATTTAGAACCTAAAGCCCCAGCCAGAACTTGACATGAGGCTAGATTCCTGATTTAAAAACCTGGAGCTCAGACAACTGGACTGAATCCTGAGAACCTTCTCCGCCCGAGTGTGCTAGAAAGTTCCCTTTGCTGCCTCCAGCCCTTTGATTGGCACCTGACAGTGTGCAGAGTATTAATTATGGTCAGAGCTTTTCAACATGCAATAAAAAGCCTTTTAAACCGGTCCGATGGGAGGTGATTAATTCTATTAAGTGGCATTATGTATCTTCCTATCTGTTGCTTTCATAAACACAGTTGTAGGCGGGATGTTTTATTGTGGGCATAAAAATGTCCAACATTACAATGCATAAGCACATATTGATGTTATATTTCTTTACTGTGCTACACACCGCAGTCCCCAACCACTCCGCAAAGAAACTACACGTCTTAATAATTTATGCTCCAAGTTTTAACCAGGATTATCAATGGCAGCTTTTGAGATTTCTCTTTGGCAACACAATAGATCATAGTAAAAATGCACCGACAAGCGATGTGTCCGTTTTGATTTTTTCCACCTGAATCAGCAGCCCAAACTCCAGACACAGCAGTTTAAGGCAAGCAGCACACTGAAGAATTTAAGTCTAAGCATTTAATCTGTTCTTTCCATAAATTTCTGCTGCTTGTGCTTTATAATGATTCTACCAGAGGAAGTTTATTTATATCGCAGATTTTCAGCATCAGCACATTGAAACACAACGGCGATCGCTCAGTCAATAGCTTACAGCCATGTATAATATCACTCCGGAAATCAAAAGCCCATTTGAAGAAAAGAAGGCTCAGATTAAAGTCACTTTAAGACATCAATAACTTGGAACTGGCTGAAGAGAAGTTATAAATAACCAGCCTGCGCATATGCAAATAAGCGTCGACAGACGCGCCCCCGCCGCCGAGACCCGGGAACCTCCCGCAGCCTCTCCCTCCGCCGCACGTGCGGCGGTGCGCGGGGGGCGGGCCCCGCGTCCTTGTGGGCGGGCCCTCCCGCCCCGCCCTCTCCTCCCGCCCCTCCTCCCTCCCCCCTCCCCGCGGGGGCGAGCGCCCACCCCTGCGCAGGCGCCTCGGGCTCAGCGCTAGGTCTGTGTCTTCGGATGGTTTTAAGGCTGGGACAGAAAAAGTACCAAAGCCAACTTTCCGGGTTGCTTACCACGTGTCAAGCGCTAGGGGCGCTTTAATTGCCTCCTGCGCCCTCAGCCATCTTTTAGACTACATACCAGTCATCTATACCCAACCCTCCCCCCCCATCGCCCTTTGCTAAGAGGGGAAGGAGGAAGCGCCCGCACTTTGTAAAGCTCTCAGGGTGCATGCTTCCTGCCACCCTCTGAGATCCACGAATGACATTGCTGCTATCTTCTCTCATGCTCAAGGCAACTCTCTATGACTGATGGTCCCCATTTTACAGATGCATGCAGAAAACGAGGCTGAGAGAAAAAATTGTCCCTGGCAACAGAGTGGCAGAAGCAAGATTTGAATCAAACCCTGCTTAATTCAAAGCCCTGCATTTATAGCTTTAGACTGCTGTATTTCGCAGCTGCCTGCTTGCCCAAGTGGCTTTCCTCAGGGCAGGGTTCAGGGCCTAAAAAGATTGAAGGGCCACTTGGGAAGGTGAGGTCTAGAGTCCAAGGAGCACCACAAATGGATCATGATGTAGACAAAGGGGAGAGTTGTCAAGCGTGGGGTCTGGGTGGAGCTGCTCAGGAGGCAAGCTGGTGGGCCAGCTGGGTGAGAGTCCCTGGAGAAGCCTGAGGCTGGGTGGAAGGAGACAATGCGACATGCAAAGCCCAATGGGGCGCCTTGGCTCTGGACTTGAGGTGGTGAAGGGACCTCAGGCCTTCAGGAAGGAGGAAAGGCAGGATGGCCCACTGGGCGGGGCTGAGAACCCAGCTGGGGCTGATGAACTCAAGGCCACAGACCAGAAGCTGCACTACCCCAGAAAGCTGCCACCCTAGAAATCGCCAAGGACTTATATGGCCAAAGCCTTTGAGATTATAACTCTCAGGAGGAAGGAACTCTGCTCACTGCCCAGGAACATGATGCGGTCTTGCACAGGGCAAGGAGCCATGAAAAAGTGAGTTGTCTATGACCATGGGCAATACTAAGATAATAAAGTTAAACCCCGAGAAAGTATCTGGACAAGAGAGAGTGTGACAAAGGGCAGAATATTTGAATTAAGTTATACGAAATCATAGAAAGGAGACAACTTTCTTCCGAATGACTTTTGCTTTAAGACGGCCTAACTCTGGAGCCACCTCTATGCACATGCTCAGACTGTTCTGTCCCCCTGGATTCCCGTCCTCTTTGCCCTCAGCACCGTGGAGTTTATGCTTCAGTACCGTGGGCAGACTCGGTCACTTTTGCTATAGTTGGGTACTTTTCACTCGTACATTCAGCAAATATTTTTTGAGCACCTACCACATTCCCGGCACTGGGGATGCACTAATGAACAAAAAGATCAAAAGCCCAGATTCTAGAGGATGTTTGGTGACCTCTCTGTCTCCTCCTTTTCAAGGACAGGTGCAGTTCAGCTGGCTGACGAGGGCTGGGCAGCACGGTCACGCAGAGAGGTGTCCTCACTTATGCACTGGGCTGCAGGTGGACCCAGAGCTCCCAGCTATTGGCTTTCCAGAGCCTCAGGTCTCATGATTCATCATCTCTCTGCCCTTCTTCCTGGATGGCAGGGGGTGTTGCTCATGGATTTTGGACATCCTTCCCAGGACAAGGGTCCATGGGGCATGGGGGGGTGGGTGGGGATCTCTACTCCCAGATTGGTAAGACCAAGTCCTTCTGGATAAATGACCTGGTCTCTGATGGAGATTGTACACCCATGTCCTCCCCTCCCAGCTAGCGCTCAGCAGGGTGGAAAACTCTCCCCCTGATGCCTGCAGAGGGAGGCCAGGCACGTGCACGCAGGCACATCTGTCTGGGCGCTGGGATACGGTTGGAGCCTTCCCAGGTCCAACTGGATGTGCGGAACATTCAGAGCTTGGGCTTTTCTCCTTCCTACTGACTGACCAGGGCAGAGGCTGGCTGGATGCCTCTGATCAACTCGAGCTTTCATTTCAGCCCCAATGCTACCTGCTTCAGGGGGAAGAGCTGGATTCCCAGGGGCCTGGAGCCTCACAGGCTGGGGGATGGGAAGACAGTTACCTGAGTCCCTCTCCCCTCTTTGGCTGTGAGAGCCAGCTCCTGTAGGGACGGAATGTTCCATTTTCCTGGAATTCTCTGTCTTTCTCAGAACCCTCTGATAGGTCCATACATGCTCTGTCTTCTACAGTTCCTCAGGGGGGCCCTCTGGTTTCCGTTTGGCAGCTGCAGGGGTCTGGGCACAGTGCTGGGGAACCCTGAGGAGGCCACACCTGACTTTCCCCAAGGAGAGCTCATTGCATCAGCTCTGGTGGGAGCATCTACGTGAATCAGAGAGATGGGGCGTGGAGAGCAGTGGGGTTAACCAGAGTCACACCTTGACTTGAGGGACAGATAAGGGGGCTTAGTGAGAAATGAAGACCATGGAACCATGTTGACTAGGACAGGGCCTGCTCAGATTGTTAAGGGTGTAGTTCTAGGAGATATCCTTTGCAAAGATATGCTAATGGCCAACTTCTGCTTCTGTAAACCTGCTTGCTTGTTAGATGTGGTTTTAGGCTTTATAAGCTGCCCCCTCTGGAAGCTCGGAACTGATCTCTTCTAACCCTGCGTGGTAGAGAGTCAGTCACTGGCCGGCTAATACAGGCTCACAATTCATCTCAATTGGCTCTGTGGGTCTCAGATTTGAGCGAACCATAACAAGATGGGCACTTTAGAGTTGGACGTGGAGTGGAGAGTGGCCGTGAGGAGGCTGCCTGGACACCCAGGGAGCCCTGAGGGGTGGGCAGCAGAGCAAAGGGTGGGAAGTAGAACTGAGACCACACAGAGGCTGCCCAGGTAGGGAGGAGGGCTTCCGCTCCCGGATGGGAGAGGGGCGTGGGGGCCTTGGAGGCTGGTCAGGTGGGCTGAGTCTGAGAGGCCCTGGTGAGGAAGGGCTGACATGTTCTTGTAGGGGCTTGGGGCTCCCACATTTGGGCACGTCCTTAGCTTGACTGCATGTCCCTGGCAACCTGTAACAGTCTCTGTAGGGACTCGGTGTCCCCGAACCTCTGAGACTCTCATTTTGCACATGGGGAGGCAGAGATTCAGCGTGGGGCAGGGGGCGAGGGAAGGCTGAACTGAGCCTGAAGCCAGACGCTTCCTGTGTCCAGACACCGAACACACATTTGCTGGGCATCCTCCTGGCCAGACCTGGAACTCGTGCGTATCGGGCCAGGGGCAAGGCTGGGGAGTCCTGACTCTGCCCCTGGCCGGGTGGGTAACCTGGCAAAGTGACTTCATGTTTCTGACCCCAGGTTTCTTCATCTGTAAAATGGAGGTTATAACCGTCTCCACCTCCAAGGGTTGCTGTGAGAATTAAACGTGTCAGTGTGTGTAGCAGGCATGGCAGTGTGCCCGGAAGGTAATGCCCTCAGTGACCTACCTACAGGCCACTCAAGTTGCATATCGCACAACTCCAGGGGGTGCCATTCACCTCACAGCCATCACGGATTTCTTTAGTTCTTGTGACAATTTTCCGGTAGGTGACGGACAAAGGTCTTGAGAAAGGATCTCTTTTAAAATTTCACATAAAGTTGCTAAACTGGCCAACGGAGGGGTTGTTCTTAAGTCCTCTACAATGGAGTGGGGTAGACGGATGTGGCAACAGCCCATCAGGATGCTGGCTGGTGAGAAAGGTGAGTGAAGTCTGGGCGCACGTTGGGGTGAGCTAAAGAGAGGACCAGATCTTTCCGTTCTCTTCTGTTTCTGGCTGAGGCTGGTGCTGCAGAGTTCTGGCATGAAAACCGAGGTGTTCCAGAAACTCCGGCCTCACGGAGGGTCTGGGGCTGAGGAGAGCCCTGCTCCCAGGTCCCCCTGCCTGCCCTGTCCAGACTTTATTGCCACAGGCAAAGCGGCGAGGCTGTGGCCCCAGCTCTGAGGGGCCCTAGACCCTTCCCTCTGCCTCAGAAAGGAAATGTTGAGTGCCTCTCCTTCTGCATTTGGTTCTGCTGTGGGCAAGGCAGGCGAACACAGAACAACCAGACGACCTCTGGGAGACAGGCGCCCCAGCTCCGGCTCGGTGCTGATTCCTGACTATCTTATAATTTACCTCCCACGTCCACAGCGGGGCTGGCCCACAGCGCCTGGGGCAGCCACCCGGCAGCCCGCCTCCCTTACTCGTCCAGGGTTGCTCAGCCCAGGGAAGCCTGAGCTCTTAGTCTCTGTCTAGAAAGGGGACACAGTGGCCTGTGCTAAGCCCAAGGAGGGGCGTTTTGTGGGGAGCCCTTCCCAGCTCTGCTGCCTCTTGTCCAAAGCAATTGGAGAGGCCAGACCCTGTCACCCCCAGACTCAGCAACCTGTGCTGACAGGGGCATCTTCCCCATCCTGCTGACCAGGGCTCGAGGAAGATTCCTGAAAGGGAGGAGCTTTGCTCCCAGACCCCGGAAGCTCGGGCTGGGCTCAGGCTCTGCCCGCACAGCCTGTCCCAGAAGACAGAGCCCCTCAGTCCTGTGCTGGACTTAGTGGCGAAGTGTGGGACCCTTGATGGGGGTGAGCAGGGCAGAGGAGGTGGGGCCAAGGGTGAAGGCCAGAGAGGGGGAGGCCCTGGTTCCATCCCTCCCACCCCCCATGGCTCCTCGAGGGCCTTTCACCTCAGAGGCCTGAGGACCCCCGAGGGCTCCTGCCAGGCTGCTCAGAGGATGCATCTCCCACCTCGGCTTCGAAGCCTGCCAGAGCCTGGGGAAGCCTGGAAGGCTCCAGAAGCAGGACACCCAGGTGATCAAGCAGTTCAAGTGAAGCTGATCCAGCCAGGGTGGGGCCAGCGCCCTCCTCCTGAGGCCAAGCCCTCAGTGCTCCAGGGGATTCCCAGGCCCAAGGGAAAAGATGTTAGCCAGGCCTCCAAACTGTCTCTTAGGCCTCATGGAGTCCCAGCGTCCGTCCCAGAGAGGGCCAGTGAATTTCCTCCTGCTCTGCTGAGCTCCTTCAAAGATATCAACACATGGTTAATCTTCCTTCTGTTCAGAAATGCAGAGTAATTTGCCCGAATGGGGATTTCTGCATATTTATACTAATGTCTGTGTTTAAAGCTTATGAGACAGGGAATTGCTGAGAGATGTCCATTAGCAATATATACAGACTGCATTATTTCTTTTGGTGTGTGGTTTGACTGCAGAATATTTTATTTCAGTGGAGATAGCAGGCTTTACCTACTGTGTTTTCTTATGTGCCCAAAGAAATCAATAAGAACAGAAAAGAAGTGAAAAGAGGCAAGAATAAAAGGAGTGTGACCTTTTAGGATCGGGGAGCCTTGAATACGCTGCACCAGGAACTGCCTTCATCCTCAGAATCTAAATGCGTGCACCCAAGTGGGGGGAATTTTCAGTGCATTTAAGAACGTGGATGAGAATCTGTGAACACTCCCCAGGATGGAGGGAAAGCTCTCAATTCGTTTACCCCAAGATGGGGCCTTGGGGGCTCTCTGTCAGGGATGAGCAGGAAAGGAAACAAGGGGTGTCCTCAGGGGACCCCCATATCTGACCTCCAGTTCCCCTCCCCTCATTTTCACTCCAGAACAGAAGCTAAGAAGAAAAGCAGGTTTTGATCTGAAACAACATAAGCCTCAGCCTAGAGGTGCACAGACCAAGGAATTTGCAGGGATTCTTTTGATAAAGGAAACGCCTTTTGGTGATGAGCGCAATAGAGTATCGAACTATAACGGAGTACACCTGAAATGTATACAATGTTATTAACCAATGCTATCTTAATAATAATAATAATAATAATAAAAAAAGCAAAAACCTTTTCTGGGCATGGGAGGTGGGGAGGAGTGAGAGCAAGACCGGTTCAGAATCGGTCCACTGAAACAGCCAGCATGAAGGCTGGAAGGAAGGGCCGGGAGCAAGGCCCTGTGGTCAGCTGCCCAGCCTGAGACGGTGTGGCCAGGAAGCTGGGAAATGCCTCCCCTGGAGTTCCTCCCCACCCTTACCTCCTCTCTGAGCTCACCTCGGCCCTGCCTCCACGCCCAGCAGCTTCTCCCAGCCTCTCTCAGGGACCTTCTATCGTGGTCCTGAGGAGCTTGGGGCAGACCAGTCCTGAGCAGGCCACACAGGCAGACCAGACTCCTGAGCACTCGGGAAGAAAGGAGGCGGTCTCCAAGAGGCTCAACTGTCCGAAAGGGCTTTTCGGATAAGAAAGCCTGGACAAGCAGGGTGGAGCAATCTGACTTTGTGCAACAGATCTGTGCAATCTGGCATTGACATTTTCCACGCCTTCTCCTGGGGACCCTGATGCTTCCTGGCCTTTCCCCTCCGCCTGCTCGCTCATCCCTCAGTCCTCCCAGCTGGTCCTCTGCACAGCCGGAGCATCTGGGCAGTGCCATCGGGCCACAGCCATCCTCCTCCTGCCAGCATCTGCCACCCATCATGGCTCCGCAAAGCCGGCTTTCATCTGTCCCCTCGACTTCCCTGCTACGGGAGGCACCATTCTCTTCCGGCCTCAAAATAGTTCTCTGAAGTCAGCGCTGACTTCTCACTGCTTTCTTGCACAGGAATCTTCTCCAGGAGGCGCTGGGGTCCAGAAGAGGGACAGATGGTCCCTTTCTTTTTATAACACGGCCGGTCTTTTGAAGTGAAGAGCTCTAAACACAAGTTTTGCCTTCGGCAGATGTACTGTGGGCACAACAAGCAGCGCTCTGTGCTCTTCTGCAACTGTGAGCGGCGTTACCCGGGGAAGGGGCTGAAAGGGGGCCGGAGCGTTGGTGAGCACCCAGGGCCCCCGGGGGCCATGGCGCGATGGTCCCCGTTCGGTCTGCAGCCAGACCTTGTGTTTCCGCTTGGCCGGCTTCAGGTGCGCACTTCCTGGGAACCTCGTTTGCTCACCTTTCCTGGGCCCAGGGACCACCTAGCCCCAGGTCCACCTGTGCAGTGGCCATTTTTGTAGGACCGGCAGTCTAGCTGTGCTCTCCCAACCAATCCTGAGGCTGGAGCTAAAGGCTGTGGGCCAGGTGGATACTGGTACTTCAAGAGATCCACGGTTCAGTTTTATCACTTTCTCCGTTGAGCTGTTTCTCACGGGCTGGTCCCGTCCCCATAGCTAGACTGGGCGGATTTGGGGCTTTTGCAAAGGGTAAGAATGGCTGGCCAGACATGACATCTGCTGAGCTTCCAAGAGCTGAAGGCTGTGTTAGATGTTAGCAGGAAGCCAGTTCCCGGAGCTCTGCCCTGGTGGCTTCTCATCCATCGGTGACCGAGATGGATGTGCTGCCGTTTGGTGGATTTCGAGAATTTCATTCATTTAAAAGGGCGTAAGTTCAATTACTAGACCTCATTAACTTCAAAGATGTATCATCTGTGCACGGAATCGGTTCCTTCGTAGGATGACCGGCCCCATTAACTTTACTGCATCGGCGATACTTTGCAAAAGGCGTCGGAGACGTAGCTGCGTGAAGGAAGCTCCACCTGACTGCCAAGCTCCAGCGGCTTCCACGGTGTCCGGTGCCCCGTCCGCAGCTCCCTTAAAGGGCCCACTGCCCCTCGTGGATTTACTTTGGGAACGAAGTCCACCCACCCGCCCGTCCATCACACAGCCTTGTGAAGATAAGAACCCAAGAATCACCAAAGCACATTGACCAATATCAGACACGTGACTCTAGGCGGCATAGACAGTCATCGTGGGACCTGCCTATCGTTAGCCCAGACTTAGCCTAGTGGCGATACAGGTTGGTTACAACCAGCAAGCTTCAGGGGGTGGTGTGGGCATGGGAGGCAGGCGGTTTTCATACGGACTGGCACTCCTGTACCTGGGCAAGCATCTTACCCCAGCCTCGGTTTTCCGTCCACAAATCTGCCTCACAGGGCAGCTGCAAAAATTACGTAAGTACGAAGTGAACATATAATGAATACATGAAACACCCACTCCAGGCCCTTCCAGAAGACATGGCTGCATCGACCGGTACTGCCCACCAGCTCCCCTGGAATAGCGGCCCCTGACCCACAGCCCGAGATCACCCAGCTGAACGGCCCCGGTTGGCGTGATTACTGCAGAGACCCCGGGGGAGACCGCATGTCTGCTTCTCTGCTCTCTGGGACGAACGACATTAAATAAGGAATCCTGGAGTCGCTGCCCACACCATGGAAACCTTGCCTCCTAAGACTGTTGCTTAATCCGAAAGAAGGCGATGAACGCCTTCCTACAGAAGGAAGACCGGAAACATAGGAATTGTTTTTGGATCAACTAGAATTTCTGAAACGATTCCTTAACTTAAGGGCCTCCGAGCCCTGCAGCAGGTTCTCCCTGTAGTCTGGGAGGAGAGTGGGGCATTCTGTCCCGCCGACGAGGCCGCTGTTGGTTCTCAAAGGTGCTCTGGACCCTAAGGGACAAGCCTGGGTGACCACTAATGATAGTCATGCTCCCAGGAAGGAGCTGGCTCTTTAAAGGGACCTCAACTCACTGGAATAACCAAAATATAAGGGCAGTTTCTAAAAGCCACAAATTAAAAAACCCAAACAAAAAAGACAGTCCCCCAGGATTTATAGAGACCCGGAGGGCAGGCAGAGACTCTGCTCAGGAGGGCACACTCGGCAGGCACTTTCAGAAGCCCCCGCCATGGAGCGTGACAGTGAGGGCCCGTAGAGTTTGAGTTAGAGTTTGCCGTTGTCATCTTCCCTCTCCTCTCAGGACAGTGTCTCCTCCCAGTCAGATCGCACTCCCAGGGCCATCACCGATCTTGCCCACATGGTGCCATTGATGACTTGGCCCTTTTTAAAGTGTGTGTCTTGTCCCTGGCCTCTCTCTGTGGAGCGGCTGGTGGGCACAGAGTGCTCCTGGGGGTGTGCCGTTCCGATCACACCAGCCTGGCAGTGTGTGCCCCATGGCAGGGCCTGGAAAGGCATGGTGGCCAGACCCAGTACAGCCCAGAAGATGATGGCCCTGTCTCTATGTGGCTTTCAGTCTGCGGGGACAGAGGAGGCTTCAGGGATGAAGAGCTCCTAGCAGCAGATGAAATAATTAGACAGGGTCCCTAGGGGGCGCGGCCGGTTTCTTAGGGGATTTTCAAGAGACAGTTCCTTGGGGGTAATGGGATATCTTGATGACGCCTCTGCACCTCAGTTTCCCTACCTGTAAAATGAGTGGGGGAGTTCTAAATAACCTTTAAAGTTATATCCGACTCTGACGGGTCACCATCGTGGTGGGGGAGGGGGACAAGTTGTTGCCTAGGAGTGAATTCTCAGTGACAGAGGGGGAGGTGAGGAATCACTTAGGAGAGCACAGTGGGGTGGGGCTGAGGCACACCTACCTCTAGACTCAAAAGGACAAAATTCAAAACATGCAACGGCAAGTTTGACTGGCGGCCATGGCCAAGACCAAGGTGCAAAGAGGCGCGCAGAAGTCAAAAGGGGTGATCGGTGACCTTGACCCTGATGAGAAAGAGGAGCAGGGAGACCCCAAAGAAACCAGTGTAGTAGACAGGAGGAGCTTTGGTGAGATTTTCCCCCCATTCTTCTGAATTTGGAAGTCAGAGTGGGTATTGTGTGCTCGTGTGTGTTTTATACAAATAAGTCATGATCAGTATAGAAAATTTAGAATATCTGCAGTGCGATTGCTCCGGACCAAGTAGGTGACAGTCTCTTCTCCCTTGGGCCACTCAGCCTGCCACCTGGTGTCCCTTTAAGAGGCACTTTGACAAGCTGGAGCGTGACCCGGGAGGACCCCAGCAAGGTAAAGAATGAGCAGCAAGGTCACTGGAGATACTTAGTCTGTAGAAAAGGAAATTCTGCCACCATCACAAATCTGAAGGGCTGTCATGTAGAACAGGGACAAGCTTTGCTCTGCATGGCCCCAGAGGGCAACACCATGGAAGTCACAAGAAGACAGCTCTTGACCATTTAACAGGATAAACCATTTAGCATCAATGGCTTCTGCTTAGCCCCTGGTGAAGGGCCGATTCCTGCTTCACTAGATGGCTTCTGAGATCCCTCCCAGCATGAAGTTTCTATGGAAATAAAAGGTTAACTCCAAATATTGAGTATTCTAATAACGGAAAATAGTCAGTTAATAGGGAGCTGAGTGAGTAGCTTGTAGGTGAACTGTGGTAAAAGTGATAGTGCATTTATAAAAAGGTTCAAATAACTCTAAACCACGGAACATATCCAGTCAAGTCACACATTGGTTGTAGCTACGTAGTGTTTGTGCTGCGGCAGGGGGCTACCCTTTCCATTTGTGAGCTAGACTGACATGCAGCCCGTTGTGGACCGAATCGTGCCCCCCTCAAATTCATATGCTGAAGCCCTGACCCCCTAGTGTATTTCGAGGCGGGGTCTTTAAGAGGTTATTAAAGTTACATGAGGGCATAAGAGCGGGACTCTAATCCAATATGACTAGTGTCTTTATAAGAAAAGGAAGCGCTACCAGAGGGTCTTGGGGACACAGCCATCTGCAAGCCAAGGAGCGAGGCCTCACCAGAACCAACCCTGCTGACACTCTGATCTTGGCCTTCCAGCCTCCGGAACTGTGAGAAAACCGGTTTCCGTTCTTTAAGCAGCCCAGGCTGTGGCTTTCTGTTATGGCAATCCTAGCCCGCCGGTACGGAGCCCGGGACATTGCCCCCCGCCCCCCCAGCAGATGGTGAACACCTAACACCTCTTTCTTTGCCTGGGATGTGTGCAGACCTGGGTCTGAGAGGCTGAGAAATGACAACATCGATGGGTGACTCGGAAGAGGGGCGGAGAAGGCAGCGAGCGGCCAGTGGGCAAAACCAGACAGTTCCCGTGCTGTGCTCGGTCACCCAGGAGGCTGTCAGGGAGAAGGAAGCCCACAGGAGCACATTCCTGGGGACGCACTGAAAACACTTGGGCTTCCTCCTAAGACATATTTGTTAAAGGAAAAGAGAGTTACGCTAAGCAAACAGGAATGACAACTATTTCAATAGATAGTAACCTTTTAGCCATTTTTTCCCCTCAGGCAATTTACACAATGTTTGTGTTCCTACCCTACTCTGCTGGTATTATTTTCACCTTTTATATTTCTAGAAGAGTGAGTGTGCTCCCGAATGGAATGTAATTTCCACCAAACTGGTTCTCATTAAGCCAGGGCCCTGCCACGTTTTCTGCGGTTTTTTTCATGGTTTGGAGTACCACGACCTCCCCCTCCCATGGGGACAGGCAGCTGACATGCCAGACTTCTGCCTAGCTCTCCTCCTCTCGAAACTCATTTCCAAACACTGTGTGATTTCACTTCTATGTGGAATCTAAAACATGCATAACAAAACCACTGCACAAATCATCCCCCCCCCCCCGCAAATGGACGCATAGCAACAGAGGGGAGGGGACGTGGAGATGGAAAAGGTGAAGGGGGATAAAAGGCAAACCTTCCAGTTATAAAATAAACATGCCACGGAGATGTGGCATAGGGACTAGTCAGTAATACTGAAATAACTTTGCACGGCGACAGATGGTTACTGGACTTAGTGTGCTGGTGAGCACATTGTTCGGTACGTGAATGTGGAATCACTATACTCACTAACTCAGTTAGTGTTGAAACACTAACTCAGGGTGTACACCTGAGACTGATACACTATTGCACGCCAACTATACGTAATAAAAAAAAATATTTTAAGACCCAAAAAGTCATTCCCAGACTCAAAAATGGAAAACCCCTAGGGATCGACCTGACAGGGTGTGCCTTTCCTGGCGAAGACTGCACATGCTGGATGTCTGAACAGTGACCAGGCATCAGGAAGGCTGCCATTAACCTCTGTCACAATAGGGGAGAGAAAGGCTTGCAAAGAACTTCAGGATGCTGGGTGTGCACCAATTTCCCAACCAGGGTTAATGGCCCCCAAGTGCTTGCTACCCAGATCAAAGCCCATGAAGACCGAAGCTTTGGGGACAAGATCAAAGATCCTTACAGGTCATCCCTGGCTGGGGAGGCAAAGAAGGCAGCAGGAAGCCTGAGGAAAGTCCAGGAATGGACTTTGTGTGCCAAAGACTCGGAGAATGGAATTCTTAGGCCCTTGAGTGTAAATCAGTAGCTGAACTTGTCTCAAATCAGGATAAGCCTGTAAGCCATTTGAGTAGAAGCTGCGTGTGCGTGCATGTGTGTGTGTGTGCGTGTGCGTGCGTGTGTGTGTGTGTGTGTCACTCTATGATAGATGAATTTATTGAGAAATCAGCATTCTGTGTCCCTGGCCTTTATCCCAAGCCTTCTTCTCTAGATCTGGCATTTGTAGAAGTACCTGCCTTTTGCTTCTCTCCCCGCATCATTCTGACTGCTTTTAAAGGCCCAGTCCACACTGACCTCTCTTTTCCAGCCCCTGTAGCTCTTACTGCTGGTACCCCCTAGACCCCCCCAGTGTCATGCAGGCTCCTCCAGGGAGACTACTGTCCTTCCCAGTGCCTGGCACTGTGTCTGACCCACGGTGGGCATCACCACAGGGCTTCATGTCCAGCAGGAGCCGAGGCCTGTATGGGACATGCAGCTGGCACACTGCCTTGTAGCTTTTGCCTGGGAGAAGCCAAGCATGGGCTCTGTACACAGTAGGTGCCTAATGCTACACACATTAGTTGCTCAATAAACACTTGGTAGTGCAGCAGGGAGCAGGGTGACATGCTGAAGTCCCTCGGTGGCTTCTGAGGGTCTGTGATCTAAAACCTCGGTTATCCCTGCTGGTGATAATGGGCAGGTTATCCCTGCCCGTTCCTGAGAGAGGACAGGGCTTGAGGCCAGGGCAGGTGGCTCCCCGCCATGGGTCAGCACCATTTCCTAAAGCCCTGGGAAGGAAACGTTCCCTCCCTTTGCTCCCACCTGGAGCACCCTGTCATGCCCCGCAGTGTCTCGATCCCTCTGGCCAGAGCGGGATCTAACCTTGCAGATGCTCGGCAGAGGTTTAGAGCCCGAAGCCCGTGGGCTGCTCCCAGCTCTGTGTACTCAGTTCAGTGAGGAGAAGGCCCAGGCACCCCGTGTTCTGCCTGTGTTCTGCCGAGCACTGGGGCCCTGAGAGGGGTGCACCCAGGCTGGGGTGCAGGGGTCACCTCCCGTGCTGAGGAGGATACTGTGTCTGGGTGTTCTGGCTGCCACTGCTGAATCTCTTGCTGGCCTGGTTCGCTCATCGCTCATCGTCAAATGATCTGTTAACAAAACTGTTAAGCCCCAGACAACCTTCCAATTAATGATTAACAAACCCCTGGAGGACAGAGCTCTGTGAAGGGGAGGAGGCGTTCTGAGCCAGGGCTGGGGCGGCGCGGTCCAGGCCAGGCGGGGAGGGAAGTCCTGGTGCGGATGGGGTTTCCCATCCTAGAGGCTCTGGGACGCTTATTCCCTGCTGGAGGGAGCGTGTTGGGGGCAGGGCTGGGAAGTGAACGTAATGAGGGGACTGTGGGCTTGGTGCCAGGCTGGGTCGAGGGTTGTGTCAATCAGACCTGGGAGATGATTGTGGACAACCTTGCTTCCGGTTGCCAGAGGTGCTCCAGGCAAGATGCTTCTTCAGGATTCTTTAGAATTTACAACAACGGCAGTAACAGCAACAGCTATCCTTACTGCAGGCTCACTAGGCGCTGGCTGCGGTGTTAAGACTTTGCATACATCATTAAATCCTGAAAGCATGTCTGTGAGGATGGCACTGTTATTGTCTCCCCGGTACAGACAAGGAAACTGAGGCCTAGAGACATCAGCTTTCTAGCCTAAGTTCACTGGGTCACTGGGAGTGGAACTGGAATTCTACCCAAGCAACATGGGTCAGCACCTGGGCCCCGGGCCACCTTGCAGACGGCCAGCCGCAGGCTCCCTCTACCTGCAGCCAGCCTCCCCGGTTTGGTGCATCAGCACAGGCGACGCATTCTATATGTCCCATCTATGGATGTGGCCCCTGCAGTGTCCTGGTCACCCTGAGATCAAGTTGCATGTTGAGACCCCCTGAGGGTAGTTGTGAGGAGCCAACCCTCTCAAGACAAATAGCTCCTGGAATTAGGGGGAAGGTCCCAGCAACAGCCTGGCTCCTTCCCGCTGTGACGGTGATGGTGAAGGACTGTGAAGTGTTACCCCAGGGGAAGGGAGACAACTGTCTTCTGTTCAGAGTGGTCCCCTGGGAACTAGGTGTGAGACCATCATGACGTTTGATGTTAGTTCAGTCTCCCAAGGCTCTGGGAGGCACGCTGGTCTTTGGCTTTGTCACAGTACCCAGGGCTCCTAAGAGGCCATGGGCACTGAAAGATGGCCCTTATACTGGCAGCGAAAAGAATAACAGCAGACAGTTTTATAGTGATTGCTACATGCTAGACACCAGTCCAAGGGCTGTATGTAAAATAATGTGCTTAATTACAACGACTGTAAGAAGCAGGTTCTATTAATTACCCCTCTTTTATAGATGAAGAAACTGAGGCAGAGTTTCAGGTCCTACATGCTCTGGGGTCAGTGTTTCATTGGGGTGCTTATGTACAGGGGAACTTTAAAGTAGACGGACTTCCATTCCCAGAAGAGCGAGACAGGTGTGTGTGTGTGTGTCGGGGGGTGGGGCGGTGACAGGCAGTAGAATGACGTCCCACATGGACCTTTTCCTATGTGCTTGGGGCCCTCGAGGACCAAGCTTTCACCTCTCAAGGGGGAAGTCATAGAACCTCAGCGGGTGACTAGCAGCCCAGTGCTTGGTGCCTTCACTCGCCTCACGCGTCTCGAGTACCCCTGAGTGCCAGGCACTGGTTTGGCAGCTGGGGGTGGCACGGGAGTAGGGCTGGGTCCTTGCCGGCCCCCACTTCAGGGCCTCGAAGTCTGGTTGGGAGAATGATTCAGGAGCAGGCGCTTGGCCAAGGCACAGAGCACTGCTGGACGGGACAGGACCCAGGGCAGCCTGTGAGCAGGATGGCAAGAGACGAAGGGGGAGGCAGGAAGAGCCAGCCCCTGAAGCACCAGGTCAAGGGCTGGGGCACTGTCCTGAGAGGAGAGGGGCCATTGGCCACATTTGACTGGGAGTGACAGGGTGAGACGTGCATTTTGCAGAGACTACTCTGGCTGCTTGCACGCCTGACACTCGACTTGGGAGGGATGCACTGTGGGTCTGGAGGCACCGGTGCCAGTGGTGGTGGGGACACAGAGGAGAGAGTTGCTCCAGAGAAGGCAGAATCCCAGAAGTTTTCAGACTCGTGCCTAAGGGGGACAAGGGCGGGTCAAGGACAGCGATGGCTTTGACTTGGAACTCCTGGGTGGAATCACGCTGTCATTTTTGACAGACACAGGGAGAACAGGTCTGGGGAGCATGATTTCAGTTTGGACATTTTGTGCCTCTGGGCCAACCACATGTGGGCAAACAGCTTTATCGTGCGTTCCAGCTTCTTCCAGAATATTTATGGAGGTTGCAGAGGGAGCAGTGTGCCCTGGCATGTCGGAGGGTGGGGGAGGGAGAGATGAGGTCTATGCTGGGCTCTGCAGCTGGGGACAGCAGCCCCGAATCCCCCTGCCAGGAAGCTGATGCACCCCATTCCCTTTTAGGGACGGGACACGGAGCTCCCATCAAGTGGCTTGATCAGGGGCTGTCAGCCCAGTGAACAAGCTTGGGCTTCTTCCATCTCCTCTGCTCTGGGGAGGGGCCTGGCTTTCCACCCCTTGCTAGCTTCTCTCTCTGCTAAACTCTCCAGACCTGGGGCCACCGCCCATGGAACAACGGTTTTCGGTGTTAAGTGGGCACAGTGTCCTGTCTGTGGCCTCATGCAATCCTCCTCTATGCTCGATGAGGGCGGACTGTCAGTGCATTTTAAAGACGAGGAACAGGCGGGTCAGAGACGTTAGGAGACTAGCCCCCGTCACACAGCTGTCGACTGTGCCTCAAAATATCTTTAGCAGGTCCTGTCTTTGCCACTCGTGGAGACTGGGGCACCTGCTGTCTGAGCAGAGGGTGGCGTGAGGACAGACCGAACTCCAGGGGTGGAGCTCCAGGGCGAGGACGGGAGGCAAGGAGATCTGGGCTAGACGCACCCCACCACATGGTTCCCCAGCCCTGGGAGTCCACATGGCTCCTCACCCTGGGCCTTGGCCGCCAGAAGTCCTTTGTGGAAGTAGGTAGGGGGTAGAAAGGATGACATCAATAGCTTGTACCTCTGCTGTGGCACACTCAGCTGGGCTCACGGGGTCCCGGTGCAGTGATGTTATTAGACTTGGCGGTCTCGAGGCCCGAGGTTGGCTACAACCTCTGCCCACGGATGAGCTCAGGGGTGCCAATTCAGCAAGACAAATGGCGCGGGTATTTAATAACAGGATTCCCGTGGAACTAATTCTTTTTTCCTCCCTTATCACTTTGCACACATGAAATCTGTTTTAATTAGGTTTCGATATATAATCTTAAAAAAATAAGACGGACCTCCCACGGATTGTTCCCACCCTCAAATGGTTCTTAGAGAAAGAAAGGTTTATCTCATAAGTTTCCTAAGAAAATCTATATGTGCTCAATGCATTTAAATAACACTCATTAAAGCGAACTGTATGCAAGCTGCTTCTCCAGTCACAGATGAGAGACAGTCGCTTGACCTACTGCAGATCAAAGAGCATTTCCACACCACCTTTATTTTTCAATTGGTTAAGTTTTAAATTAAAGTCCCAACACCCTTTTTTTTAGGGGGGGGGCGGGGAAGGCAGACTAACATAAATAGCCCCAACTGAAATGTTAGCTCAGTCGATCGGAAGATAATGACAAGAAACAAAATGTGAAATTTTAAATCAGAGCACTAATGAAGTCTAAAAATACCAGTGGCCCCTCCTTCTGGCTGGCAAGACCTGCTCCTCCTGGATGGGATTGCTCCATAATTACTCAGCCCCGCGAGAGGCCAGGTTGTCACGTCGAAACGATAGTAGGAAAAAATCGCGGGACTTTAATGAGCTAGATCTCAAGGCGTTCCAGGGCGGATCTTATTATAATGCTGGGCAAGGTTTCAAACAGCGAACAGGAGAAAGGGGAATTTTTTTTTTTTTTTTTAAAGTGGCGTTCAGACTCATGTTGAGGCCAGGGCCTCCCGGTTCCCCCTCGGAGCCAACTGTCTGTCATTCAGGAGCGTGAAATTGATCGGGCTCCGGAGATGAATCCCGAGGGGCAAAATTAAAAGTGACCCAAATCCAAACCCGCCGTCTTGTTGGGAATGCGATTCTCACATGGCAAATTTCAAAGATTCGGTTTCGAAATTCGGGTCTCTCACTTTCAAAAATACGCAGTCGTTTGACATTAGATCTGATGGACAAATTATAGCTTTAGCGATAAAGGCTTTTAAGATTAGACATGAAAGGAGAAATTATTAAAAAGCAAACAAACAAACAAACAACAAACCCACCCAGGCTTGAGTTGGAAGGCATTTGTATGTGCCTGTTTCATTGTCTTTCTTTACCCTGAATATCAGCTGACGAGGGCCACAAATACAGAGAAGCGAGTTAAATGTAATTTCTGGGGAAACAAGCCAGCTCGCTGGCAAACTATGGACGTCGGCGTGACCAGCTGTCACTGGTTTGGGGATCTCACTGGCTCACCAAACGTCGGCTGCGGACACTTTCTAGCCTTACCCCGTACGTGACCCTCACCTAGCACCGATCTACCCTTTGGGGGCTGGAAGAAGGGATCCCTTCAAGGTCTCTCTCTCCTCTCCTCCTGCCCATGGGCTTGGATCCGCCAAAGAGGATGGTTCACACCCTCTGGCCCCACAGAGCTGTTACAGGTATGGCTCTGTGATGGCCCGCTGTCCCAGGGCCCACAGGGGCCCACAGGGGCCCACAGGTGCCTGCCTCAGCCACTGTATCCTCCTGACCTCAGGGGCTCAGGTGCCTGACGATGGTGACACGCGCCTGTGCCCGGCAGCTTCTAGGAGGCAGATCCCAGTTCCCTGCTAAGCCCCAAAGCAGGGACACCAAGTCCCACCTTTTTGCACAGAAGTCCTTTTCCTAGATGCATAGATGTGTGGAAGTCAGCAAGACTTTTCATCGACCTCGAGATGGGGGTGTATGACCCCTGTAGTGGGAAGAAGGGAGCCCATCCGGTGCCTCAGGCTTTGGTGAGGCCTCGGAGCAGCTGGGACACCCAGTGCCCAGAGCTGGCAACATATAAACTGGTAGTAAGGTGTTTTTCTTCTTTTTTAAAGAGAGAATGCTTAACCAAAACAATACAAACAAAAAATCAATTTAGTCAATTTTTTTTAAAAGATCTTAAAACAAAGCAAGAGTTTACCAGAATTTAGATGCAATTTTCTATAATTCTGTCATTTAAGGCTAGTGCTGATTTCTAAAACAAAGGCGGTCAGGGCGCAATCAGATCGGGAATTAAACCCAATGAAGATCTAGGCACAGCTTTGCTGTTGGGATGCTTGACAAGGCCTGAAAATTACCCAAAAGGATAAAGATAGAGATTCGTGAGAGCAGGCGGGAGGAGAGTGGCTAGTTGGAGTCTTTGCTCCGCTAGGAGGCAAGGCCCTTCCAAAGATGCAGTCTCAAGGGGTTGCAAGCAGGGAGGCTGTGGATCGAGCCCAGAGGCCCACGCTTCCTAGGACCATCTACCCTCTCCTGTCAGACGAGGCCTGGATCCCCCAGCAGGCAGATGCCGGCCATGTAACCCCTCTCGCCTGCACCTGGGCCAGGCATGGCTGCCTCCCCTGTGCACTCAGCAGGAGCAGGACCCGGCTCAAAGGGAGAGGCACGTCTGGGCAGATGAGCCCCGTCAGCCTCACAGCCGTGGCCCCTGGTCCTGCCGCCCGCTTCTGCATCCTGCTGGACAGACCCTTCAGACAGACAGCAGAGTGAGACCTATTTACTGAGGCCTTTTGCCCTAAGCCTCAGGCTGGGGGCTCCTGCCCAGAACCACACCCCGCTGCGCTCCCTCCTCCAGGCTCTGTTCTCCAGGATCTGCCTTGAAAACTGCCCTGGGGCGGGGGGCGGGGGTTAACCAAAGGCGGAGCATGGAGGCGCTCTTTTCTGGAGCCTCACAGAGCTATCCTTGGGTCCACGAAACAAACAGACAACGAACAAAAATGAACTGGCTCCGAATGGTCCTGGAATGTCTCCTGGGCCTTAGCTAACGCCCCAGGAGATGCTCTCATCTGAGGAGGGACACAGACACTTCATAGTCTTCCTGTCCTCATGGGCAAACGATGGAGAAGGAGCCCTAAGAAGGAGCAGATGATTCTAGCTCACTCTGGACTTGGCCTGGCCTTGGGGTCAGAGGTGAGAATGGCCCAGGGCTTGGGCTGGAGACAAAAGGACCTTGGACTTGGCAGACTCTCACCTCCTCTTCTTGCCCATTCACACGTCCCTGTCTTCCTTCTCCTGTCTTCCCCCTTCTCCCCTGCCTCCTCTGCCCGAGGCCAGGCTGTGTTGGGCAGCAGGAGGCCCTGCTGCAGCCGCTGGGTTGGGTGAGGCCAGTGAGGGAGCTGCTGGAGAGCACGGGCCACCAGGAACCACACTCCTGTCCATGCTGTGTCATAGTGACCACGTGGGGAGGCACAGATGTAGGCACACAGGGAGCATGTGGCAGCAAGACTTACCTTTGGGGTGCCCGGGGTCGGTGAACTCATACTTCCCCACACCAATGGTCCGTAGCATCTGCAGCCCGTGGGCTGAGTCAGTCGTGGGGGCCCATTGGTAGCAGGGGCACCGCTGGGGAGAGTGGCAGACGGCTGGGCTGGCGGTGGTGGAGGCAGCAAGGGCCCTGCCATGTGGCCGTTGCCCACAGCGGCGGGTCCCTGGCGGGCCACCTGCCCTACACCAGGCAGCGTGGACACGGCCAGGGGCTGCGGGCTGGCATACAGGGCTTGGGCAGGCATGTTGACCACCACGCTGCTCAGTGGCTGGGAGGGAGGCTGTGGGAGCGAGTAGTGGCCTGGCATCAGCGGGAGCTGGGGTCCCACGTGCGGAGGCAGTGAGGGGGTCACCCCAATGACTGGGGCCTGGACGTTCACAGCCGGGCTGAAGGTGGGAGGCTGGGCCACTCCATAGGAGTGTGCGATCAGGGCGGGCTGGCTCCCGGCGGCCACCGTGGTCACCCATGGCCCCGTGCCTGCAAGGGAGATGGAAGAGATGTCATCTGCCGGTTATACATTCGCTCAACAAATATCAGCTCCTCCAGGCCCTGGGCTGGGTGCTGGGGTCACAGAGGTGGACAAGACACCTGTGCCCAGGAACTCACAGAATAAGAATCTGTGATTACCGTAGCACCGGATAAGTGCCTGAGGAACATACGGACAGATGGCTGTGAGGGTCAGAGAGAAGCCACACCTGCCTGGGAGAGGTCGAGAGGCAACAAAGCAGAGAGAAAACAGTCAAGACCTTCAAAGAGATCTGGGTTCAAATCTCAGCGCTGGCACTTATTAGCTAAGAGCCCTGGGCAAGTGGCTTCTCTTCGCTGAGCCTCATCCTTCCCATCTGTTAAACTGAACTAGCAACACCTACCTCATAAGTCTCCTGGGAAGAACTGAATGGGAAAGATGTATTTGGAGAAACAAACAAACAAACAAAGAAATAACTAGCAGAGTGTCTAGCATGTGGTAAGTGTTCCATAAATGCTGGTGTTTTCCTTTCTCTGTCAGTCTGAGAAAGGGTGCCGGGGTAAGAGCTGGATTGTGACGATCGGGTTTTGCTGGGCCAGGCAGGAGCACCAGGACGGAAGCTGTGCAAGGGCCCTGTGGTGCAGAAAGGGATGGCGGAGGGTGTGGGCAGTGTGCGAAGGCCGGTAGGGGCTGCTCTCCATGGCCTTGCTGGGAACGGCGGAGGGGCAGGCTTTGTCCTAGGCGCCCTCTGCATGGCTAGCCCTGGGGGAGGCATGAGAAGTCCATTTTGTCCCTTAAAGAAATTGTGGCTGAACAAGGGAGTCCAGACACATCTCCCGAGACCCAACACGAGATGCCAGACCAGCTGTGCCCAGGTCGGGCAGAGAAGGGCCCAGGGCCCCCTGAGCTGAGCTGACTGAGGGGACCCCAGCAGGCCCGTGAGTGAGACTGGAAGATACTGTGATAGGTAAGGCCCAGTCTGGGTTGCCTCTGACTGAGCGTGGATTGTCACATTGGTTTTCATGATGCCTGTGGAGTGGCAGTGTAGACTGAAGGCTGAAAGCTGAGGAAGGAGAGCAGGGGCTCGAGGACTGCTCAGGACCACCAGCCTCAGACGCTAGAAGGTGAGGCTGGGAGCACCCCAGGGGGAAGTGAGATGGCAGGGCGTCGGTCGAACCACCAGTGGGCGCTGTCCTGAGGAACGACTCAAAGGGCTGGCCGCTGGGCCTGGTGGTGGAGAACCAGGCGTGGGGTCTGACAGATGGCACATTCGTCCTGGTTCCCCGGCACTGGCAGGGTGACCATACGCCCAAGCCTCCCCGGAGTCAGCGTCATTACGTGCAAGGGGACAATAATAACACCGACTTCGCAGGGCTGCTGTGAGCATCGAGTCGACACATAAAACAAGGCACGTGAGACGTGCCACACATAGTTCCGATTCGGTAATGAGCGAGGCTGGAGAAAACCAGAAGCTGGCACGTGTTGGCGAAGCGGTGCCGGCGCCGTTCTAGAACGGGCTCCTCGGGGGGGACTGCCCCCAGCCCGAAGAAGAGGAGGTGCTAACGCTGGGAGCCAGCTTGCTGTCTTAAGGACAGGGCATGATCTCCGGCTCAGTTTTCTCCGGGATTAGCCAGGGAGCCTGGAAAAATGCATCGGAACGTCAGCGCACAGCTGGCCAGATCTCAGATAACTGGGTGATGAAGATACAGAGCACTGTGCCGTGGAATCGATGGATTTATGGCCAAGGAGTGGCGCAGCGGGCGCTGGGGACGTAGAGAGCTGTATCCAGCGACGTGCGCCGGGCCTCGCTCACCATTTTATTAGTGGTTGGGAGGATGAGATGAAAGACATCACGACTAAATCTGCGGGTGACGTAACATTGGGATGGGTGAGGCACAGATCAGCAATAAAAGCAGGCATCTAAGAAATCCTGTCACTCCAAAAGATATTGACAGGGTCTTGCTCTTGGCCTTGGATCCTGTTACCCAGCTGCCTCAGCCGGATTGTGAGGAGATGGACAGGGGTCAGAGGGGCCTGGGCTCGTACTGCTGAGACAGTGTGTGATGTGGATACCAGCGGAGCAGAAGTGACCTAAGGCTGCCGTGATCAAAGCAGAGGGGCCGGAAGAAGGAGTTGCTGGGCCGACCATGCGTGGGCTCTTTGTGCTGGGATCTGGTCACTGAGGACTGTGGAGATCTGAGCAACTCCTTCAAAGGTGAAAGGACTGGAAACCATGGGCTCTGGGGCGTGGCTGACGGACTTGGGGTGTTTAGCACGCAGACGACTTGGAGGGGGAAGAGTGGGATCCTCGGGTGTCTGCTGGGCTGTGGTAGGGAGGGCCAAGCAGACGTGTTCTCTGTGTCCTGAGGGGAGGTCTGGGACCGAGGGGAGAAAACGGGCAAGGCTTTCATTATGGTCACAGCTGTCCGAAGAAGGCCTGGGTGCTGTTGGAAGTGGTGGATCCCCAGTACCAGGGAGGGGGAGCGTCCTATCCTTGTGTAACTGTTGGCAAGGCACAACTCCACTGCCAGGTGTGACCTGAGGAGTTTGTTATGAACCAGAGTACTGAGGTTTGGAAAAGACCGACAGTTCAAATAACCGTAAGAAGATTCAAGTTACTCCTACCGTGTCACTCTTACTCCCTTGTACCTCCCCCCACCCCGCCCCCAAATACTTTCTTGATTAGCAGAGAAAGGGGGTAGAGACACAGATACTGCCCAGGAAATTAAACTCAGTGAGCCCTGCCCTGACCCCAATGCAGCCTGAGGTCTCAGCTGCTGTGGGCTGGTGGGTCAGGACCTGCTGAGGATCTGGGGTACCCAGGAGGCCCCTAACACCCCTCCCAGCCCTGGGTATAGGTGTATCTCTGTCCACGAAGGAAGTACACACCTGGATTGTCACTCTCCCTCATTTGTTTGGAGGGCGGCTCATCAGTGTCCCAGGGTGTGGACTGATTGATGGGCGTCTGCCCCCACCTGGATGCTGGTCGTGACCCTGGGACTGACTGTCCGCTTTGGAGATGCCGGGGCCTGGGGAGAAGCAGAGCAGGAGGGTGAGCACAGCCTGGGAAAGAGCGTCCCCTGAGCAGTCTGCCGCCTGAGCTGTGGGGCCAGAGGCACAGCCCCGGCCCCGTTCCCAGTCCCACGGGAAAATCGCGGGGCATTTGGGCACAGCAGTAGCAGCTGTGACTTCTGCTAAGCTCCCACTCCCAGAAGCTCCCAACCCAGTGCCTCTCTGGCCACCATCTGTGGCCGAGTGGCACCTGAGCAATCGCTAAGGAAAGGGAAGTTCTGTTGTGAGATGTGAAGCTTCCCCAGCCCCTGGGTCCTTAATAAACTGTAGTGACATTCACGGGCGTGTGTGGAGCGCCCACCGCGCGCTCAGCCCAGGCTCGGTGCCACTGAGTGCCGGCCCTTTGATACACGAGAGAACGGCTCCCAGAGCTCCACCATCAGGCCCCAGCCTGCCCTCACACCTGAGGCTGACGACAGCCCAGCACCAACCCTGCCGCCAGGGCCGGCAGGCACGGAACGCCTCCCCTGGGACCCTCGCTCAGGAAGGAGGCCGGCTCTCTGCTCCGGGATTTCACTCTCCAACGTAGACATTTCGCCGAATGGGAACATGAACCTCAGAGTGAAAGCCAGCCTCAGGACAGCAGTGGTCTCTCTCTCCAGCTGCCTAACCGTGGAGTACTCTACAGGCATTGCCAATCATGCTTGCTAAGAGTTCGCAGTGAGACGGCAAAATGCTCACACTGTAATGGTAAAAGAAAGCGAGGCATAAAATGGCACAAAGAGAACACCGCCGTAAAACAAGATGCGCAGGAGGGACAAAGACTAAAATGTTTTCAGGGATGTCATTCTCAGGTCACTTCTATTCCCTTGTTGATACTTTCCGTATTTGCCAAGTTTTCTAGTATGGCCATGACCATTATTGTAATTATGTCCAGACGGCAGGTTGGAGGGCCCAGGACTGGGGTATCTGGGGTGGAAGCGGCTGTCGGTCTCAGCAGGGATGGTTTTGGAGGAGTGACTGTGGCTCCCAGCAATGCAGCCAGAGCCCAACCGGTTTTAGGGTGAAAGGTTAAGTGGGGTGGGGGTGGGCAGAGACAGCTGCCCACTGGGAACAGTCATGAAGTCCAAAGGAGCACCAAGGGGCACCTGCAGGCCTCTCTCAGTGAGGGCCGGGGGCCTTGTGGTCCTTGTGACTTCTGGCTGGTGGTGGGGGAGGCAGCCCCCTACTGGGCCTGTCTGACCAGCGAGACTCTCCTGGTCCCACACAGGGCTGACTCGGGGGCAGGAGGGGGAGGGCAGATGTCTCCTACAGGGCGGATGACCTGCAGCGGGGCCTGCTGGGAGGGGCGGGAGCTGCATCCATCAGGACTGTGGGCTGCAGGGAGCCGATCGCATTAGGCTGCACTTTACCATTAGGCTGCACTTTACCGCTGGCTTGCATTTCACATGCTTCGCGTCTGTGAACAGAGCAGGAAACAAAGGAAAAGGTGACTCTCCCGGGGAAAGTACAGTCCGGCAGACGTGCTTCCTTATGAGAAGCCCCTGCCCCATTTCCGTCTGTGGGACGGATGGGAGCTTGGGGTGGTAAGGGGGCTGGGGTTGAGCCACACTCACCAAGAAACGATAGTGTGGCTTCTACAGCGGTCTCTAAATGCATAGCTTTCCAGCGCTGGCCCTGCAGCCCCTCTGTATTCCCAGATTTTGGGGGTGCTTGGGGGAGGGCTCTGACCAGAGGTTGCTTCTTTGTACTCAGAGGCGTCAGGGTAGGGGAGATCCTGTGCGTTGTCCCATTCAGGGCCCTGTTTGGGGTGAAGTTTGAAGGTGGAGACCCCAGCCTCCTCGCCAATACCCTACTTTCTGGCAAGAAACCCGTTCTGCCAGTAGGGGGCGCTGCAGCCCCTCTCTGCTGCCCCCAGTGCCTGGAGGCCTCCCAGGCAGGAAGCAGGTTTGATTCTCAGGGTCCTACTGGTAGCACTTCTGCCCTGCTGAACCAGCCTCCAGGCCCCAGGGGAGAGGGCCGGCTCCGGGAGCTCAGAGCCCCTGGGCCTGGCCCCCAGAACAGGCGCTGCCACCCGCGGAGGCGGCGGCGGGTGGGGTGGGGGGTCTCCTCCTTCAGAGTGGGTAGCCAGATTCAGGAGTTCTCATTTTCGCTCTACATTGGGGGAATTTCTGAACTTGAAAAACAGCACACTTTCCCGAGGGCTCAGGCCCCTGGTTCCAAAACAGTACAGCCAGCTCCGTGGCTTGTGCCTCTGTTGGTTACCTGGTTTGTTCAGTAAATAAACACCGGGGCCCTGCTCTGTGCCTGGCCCTGCCCAAGGCTGTCCTCGAGGGCTGCTCTCAGCTGCCTGTGCAAACTGTGACTGAGTTAGACTCCAGTCTAACTGGTACCGGGGCCTCTGGAGCCCTGCTGGGTGTGGCTGCAACAGGCCTGCTGCCTGGGTACGTCTTTCATGAATATTGCAAGCAAGTTCTTATGTACAAAAAATTTGTTCTGCTGTGAGAAGAAAAAGTCTTTTTTTTTTTTTTTTCCTTTAGGAAAGATAAATAAGGCCACTCGTATTCTACTCAGCAGCACTAGCAGCTGCTGAAGCTATGAGCAACTCGCAGTTCAGGAATTTCTATTTATTTTATTAGAATAATGACATGAACATTCCATCCTCTACTCCCTCCAGAAAAAACACGGACGTGGCACGACGTTGTGCTTTGCCCTTTGCCCAGGCGCCGGGTGCCCAGGTGGAGAAGAAGGTCTGGTGATGTGTGTCAGCTCGGCCTGGTGGGAGGAAAGAGAAGCTCCGGGTCCGAGGTAAACACACAGCCCTGTTCTGGGGCTTCCGGCACCGTGTGCCACGGCTCCAGATCTGACCCTGGTTCCCGCTTAGCCTTTCCCTGTGTTCAGAGGCCCAGGAGCCCCAGACGCTTCCAAGGCTCTCTGGCCACTCCCACCTGAACGCTGGCCTCCGGATTCAGCTCTCGCCCCTGCACATGAGAATGCTGCAAAACGACGACCGAGAGGACAGCTCGGGCTGGAGGAAAGAGGAGGCAGGGCTGAGGGAGCCTCCCCTCGCCACTGCCGCTGCCGCCGTCTGGGACCCCAGGGAGCCACCCAGACATTTGGCCTTTCCGCCAGCGTTCCTGGCCATGCTTCTGCTCCTGACATGATGGCACGGGCAGAAAGAGGCAGATGAGGAGAGCCCTCCTCCTGCCTGGCACCAAAATGGCCCTATCTTGCCCATCATCCTGCCAGCAGGCTTCTTTCTGCTTCCCTTTAATGATATGCTAATGGATGCATCATTAACGCAGCAGCTTTTAAACCCTGAGCTCTTGTAAATTTCAAAGTCACACTTTTACGGTGGCTGACAGCATCCTGCTTCTTTCAGCGACTGAAAGAACACTAAAGACCCTGATCCTTAATGGATGAAACTCTCTGCGAGGTGGCAGCATGGGCTGAAGCGCCTGCTGGTTGGGGCGGAACCTCCCCCCTGCAACAAGCCTCCCAGGGTCCTGGGGTTGTGCTCTACCAGCTTGGGGAGAACCAGGTACACGTCACCCACAGAGCTGCACGGGCCTGCTCCATGTCGGGAAGTTGTCGGGCCAGGCGAGGGAGCGAGGAGGCCGACATCGCTGGGAGGCAAGCCCTCTTCCTCCCACGGGAGCACCATTTGCTCACCAGCTGCACACCCATGAAGCTGCGACGGCCCACAGGCTGCTTTTGCTAATTTGTCCACCCAGAAAGAGCACCTTTTTCTACTTGGCACAAAGGTGCCACACAGGCCAGCAGCATCCGGGTGTCAGGGGATGAAAGATGGAGGATGAGAGCCACCACAGGGAACAGAACCACGATGCCCTGACACTACACCGGCTCAGGCCTAGCTTTGAGGACTCCAGCTCTGCCTCTGTCTCTCAGACCCTCCAGGCCAGACCGGCATCAGTGGACACCACCGACCACACCATGCGCTCAGACTCCCGCCACGCTCCTCCGTGGCTGTGCGCAAATGGGTGCAACGTTGTAAACGATGTTCAAAGCCACTAAAAAAGACACCATCTACTGTGCATACTGCAAGATAGCACAAGATCAAAAATCATTTGCGTGCCGCTCTTGACTTATAAATACAAGAGTTTCACATGCATCCCTTTGTGTTCCACAGAGGCTTGGAGCAGCATAGCTGTAGCAAGGACTATAATTACACGAACGCCAAAGCTACAGTTAATCGCCTCCCCCGAGCGCGCTCCAGCTGGCTGGTGGGAAGTGCCTCGGATGAAGACTGAAAAGCCACAGGGAAGAAGACATCAGCAGTGGTGACCTGGGGCAGACCGCACTCTTAGCGTGATCTGCAGCTTGGTTTCTTCCCTCACGAGTCCTGTCATTTCCACCTAAAAAAGAGAAGCTTTGGTGTGACACCCCCCCATGCGCCCTAGCTCCTGATTCGGAGGACCCTTTTCGATGAGGGACTGCTGATGTGGCCTGAGCCCCGCAGTGGATGTTTGGCATCTTTTTGACAGAAGGCGGAAGCCAGGAAACTTGCTCTGCAGCTTCCCTTGCAGCTAGAGCACAGCGGGGCCCCGCTGCTCAGACACACTGGGTGAGATTTCGATGTGAAAGTTGGTTGGGCAACGTGAAGAAGCCAGCGCAGCTCCGAGTCCATGCTCTGCAGAGGTTGGTAGAGGCACGGATTTCGGCGCATGCAGATGGTGGAGCTCTGGGCTCAGCATCAGCGAATGCTATTGTTCCTTTTTCTTGTTCTGGAGAGTTCTCAGGCCTCCTCGAGAAAGCAGAGCGGTTTCCACACAGTGCCTAGCCGAAGTGGATATGCTTAGGCGCCTCCGGCCCTGGGGGATCACGTCACAGTGGCTGCCCGCTCCAGGACTGAGCCGCTGGGCAGGCCACTCCTGCAGAGTGGACGTTCACTTCCTTTTCGGCATCCCTGCCACTCCTCACTGTAAGGCACTACTAGGGTCTTTCATAGTGTCTAACCACCTGTGTGGACTGATAGAGCCAGGTTTTGATACACTTACTCAGACTGGTGCATTGGGGTCCAGTGTGGAACCTCCCAGGGACTCTCCCGCTACGAAGGTGGAGCCCTAGAGGCGATTCTTAACTTAAAGGAATGGTATTCAAATAGTAGAAATTCAGGCTTAGGGAAGAGCTATTTTGGTGTCTGGGTTTTTTTTAGATCATAGCATCTTTTTATACACCTGGGATTGCAGGTTATCAATGAGAGCCCTGATTCCAAGGTCACCCAGGTAGAGAACCCACCACGCTCTGTTCCAGGGGCTCTCCACCCTGAGTGCACAGGAGCATCTGGGGGTGTTGTTAAGAAAGCTTGTTTCTGACCATGCCCCTCGCCCAGAGCTTCTGATTCAGTAGGTTTGGGGTGGGGACCCCAAAATGTGGCTCTTTAACAAGCCTACCATGTGATGCAGGTGGTCCATGGACCTCACTCTGGGGAGCAATGATGGTCTTGACATCCAAGCTCTCAGGCCCCTGTGCCTGGAATGGGGGCGGGTATCGTGGGGCTAAAGCTGCTGGGCGGGTCCTTACTGGAGCAGCTTTTCGGGTCTTGCTCATGGGGCTCATAGGCGCCAGCCAGCCCTTCAGTCACGCCACCTCCATGGACTCCTGTTCCCAGCCTAGGTCTCAAGGGGTCGGATGGACATGCCGACAGACACCAAAGCTATAAACCTGTGGCCTCCGGGAAGAGCAAATGACAGTTATGGGTCTCTCAGTTTCATTTCATGATTGCTGCTGAACTACAAACAAGAGAATAATCGCAGTTAAATCCCCACTCGGGGCTGGGGGAGGCTCTCCGGAGCCCCTCGCCTGCCCTCATTAACGAGGCTGCCCTCTCCGGCCCCCTGGCCCCAGGCTGGTGCCCTCGGCCTCCCCTTCGGAGCAGCGCCATGATGTGCTCTGGAGCCCGATGAAATTTCTAATAATACTAACCAATGATGTGTTAAATTGAGACACTTCTGGCTCGCATGCCGGAAACTGCATGATGGTTTAAAGGACCAGTGCTTACCTTTCTCTATCAATTTGCTGCTAAATTACTGCTTTCGGAGCAACTTACAGAAAAGTAATTCTTTATTTAAATTTTAATTTCAATCTTGTCATTTTAAATATATATTCAGATTCCAATCATATTACAGAATATGATGATGTCTTTGGAGGGCAAGTATTCCTGCTAGGAGCCCGGGTGGGGGCAGAGGATGTGATGTGGGGGGTGCAGGGGAGCCCAGGAAGGAAGGAGTGACCCCAGGGGACAGACAGCTTGGTGAGGGCAGCCACGTGTTGGGGTGGGAGATGGAACCGCAGGGGCCAGTGATCACTCTCTGATCTGGCCCTGTGACCCCAGGCTTTCTGCTCTGCCCTGAGGGTCACCTGCACACACTTTGAGTTGAGATCTCCAACCACTTCCTGTGCTGTCTCTCTCACTGCATCACTGTGAGGACCCAGGAAGCCCCAACCAAAACATGGAGACCAGGCGCAGATGAGAGGGGCTGCCCGGCCTGCCACCACCATACGGCTCACATTTACTGAGCACCTCTACATGCCAGGCACGGGCATGATGCGACTTCCTTCTGTGAGGAGTTCTGAGCTCTCACCTTCGTGTTACGGGTGAGCGTCCTGAGGCCCGGAGAAGTACAATAACAGGGAGAACACGCCAGACTCGGGACTCTGACCCAGGTCTACGCCGCCCTCAGAGGTGCCGCGGGATGGCCAGAGTGGTCCCAGGTCACCTCTCTCCAGCTCACTCCCAGTGTGGTTGACGCCCCAGAAACACGCTTAGTCACATCAAGGCCGTGTCCGCACTACCCTGTCTGGGTGACACTCGGTGTCCCTCCTCTGGTGCCGAAGGAGCACCAACCGTGGCTTCCCCTTCTACAATGTGCCACCCACCCGAGCTTCTCGCTCGGCTTCTGACAGCATGCCGGGGCCAGGGAGCCAGACGCACCCGGCTTCCATGGTCTCCCCCAATGCTCGGATCTGCTAGAGCCCAGGCTGTCCCTGACATGTTCCCCCAAGCCCTGCCAGGCGGGCTTGGCCCTCTTCAGTGCGGCCAGTTCTTCGGTCTCAGACCAGTGCAGCAGGGACGGACACGTCCATTGTCTCCAAAGCTGGCACCGCGGTGCAGGGTCCACCCTTCACGTCCCCTCTCTCTTCAGCACTCTCCTCCCTCTCCCCCCCTTCCAGCAGCCCCTTCCCCTTGGTTCTCTCACCTGGGGACTGAGAAAAACCCCTGCTTGACCGCTTCGCCTTGCCAGCACCCACCTGCCTTCTCCCCTTCCTTCGCTTCGGGGTCTTCCCTGCCGCGGCTCCGGACGCCCGCTGTTCGGCTCCTGTCACCCTTCAGCCTTCCTTTTCGACTCTTGCACCCTGCCCTTCAGGGACACCATCCCCTTCAAACGACCAGTTACCCCCTGGTGCGCCAGATCCCGTAGCATTTCCCATCCTCTTTCTCGGGCCCTTACCTTCTCGGAACTCCCTTCCCTTCGGTTTCTGTGACAATGCTTTCCCTGGTTTTCTCCCTCTTCCGGCTGCTTCTCCGAGCTGTTCACGGGCTTCTCTGCCAGTTCTGCCACGTGGACGTGCCCCAGGGCTTATGCCAGGGCCCCCGCCCCCTCTCCCAGGTCCTTTGGAGCCCGGTCTTCTTTCATGTTAGTTTTCCGAAACGAAACATCTGTGCCGTAGCCATTGTCTTTGATAGCGCCCAGCGTCCTATAGTATTCTGCAAGTATATTTGCTTTCCGTTTTCTAACATCAAAGTCTATACCTCAGAGACATGTTCGCTGGAAGTTCAGCACAGATGGCTCCGCTCGCAAACGCAAAGCAGCCGCCACGGCTGGGGCTGCTTTTTGCGCGGCGCTCTCCGCGTGCCCTGTCCAGGGCCCCGGCCCCTTCCTCCAGACCCCCTCCCCGTGTATGGGCCTTTTGGACAAAAGAAACGATAAATCTGGCAGAAGCTTCGACTCAAAGCTTTCAACTTTCCTCTAACAACTTTCAACGGAAAACTTCTTAGTCCCATTTCCAAGTAACTTTTCATCCCTTACAAAACCCACAAAATTTTCAAAGGGCTTTGAAATAAGATCACCTAGCAAAAAAAAAAAAAAAAAAAAAAAAAAAAAGCCCATCACAAACAGAAAGTCTTTGAAAAGAAAGAGGCCCTTTCCTGTGCTTGGGCTCCCTCTGAGAACAGCTCCCCTTTCATTCTGCCGAAAGGGGCAGGGCCGGCTTGGCCCTCAGCAGACATCTATGATGTGGGGAGCGAGAGGCCCAGACGGACGGACAGTCAGTCGGGGACGAGGAGGACAACGAGCGAGCGGCACCTGCTCGCAGAGCTGGGCTGGGCCCATCGCCCCCTCACGGCTCCCCGGGCAGCTGTGTGCCTTACAACCTGCCCGGCCCGCCCAGAGGCCCAGCCCCCTCACCTGGGCGTTTGTCACAACACGGCCTCCCTCTGGACCATGACAACCCACCTTCATTCTTTGCTGCCGAAGGGGGCGGGAAGGGAGGCATGGCAGAGCAGGCCTTTGATGGGGCATTTCCCAAACGCTGGCCCTGCAGGCCGTGACGCTGGGACCACCCTCGACCTCCCAGCCTCAGAGTCTGTGACATGCCCGTCCTCCCCGGGTCAACTCTAAACGCACAGACACACATCAGACAACGGCCATTTTCAGGAGCCTTTGTAACGTTCAGATTTGAAACCCTCCGTGAATCTGGTGAGGAAAAGTCCTCTGTGCAGCGCAGCGAGCTAAGAGTTGGCATGGGACACGTGTGGGCTCCTTGCATACCAAGTGATGCTCCAGCCTTGGCCCTCGGACGCCTCGACTCTGAGTGCCCAATAATAATTTAAACCAAGCGACCAAACCGTCCTAGAGATGGTCCTTCACCACCCTGGGGGACGCAGCAGGCTCTTTAGAATGCCTTGGTCAAGCTGGCCTGGCCCCTCTGCCCCTCCAGGCCCTCTCAGGCCCGCCCTAGAGGGCATTCTAGGATTATCTAAGCCATCCTTGGGTGCAGGACCCATCGGAGCCAGAAAGGACCCCAAGGCTGAGCCCTGCTGACTGTCTACACTCCCTCGGGGTGCCTTCTTCAACAAACACCTGACGCCCCTATTAAAGCCCTGCCATGATCCACCTTCCGTGACCCCGACCGAGCTCCCCTCATTCTCAGCCCAGACAAAGGCTCGTAGGCGCGAGGGACCAGTTCTGAAGCCTCTGCCTGCGACTCCCACCACCGTCCGCGCGGAGAAAGCCAGCTGAGAGCTCGACTCTCGCGCCCAGCAAGGCGGCCCTGACACAGACGTCTTCGGCGACCTCATTAGAGGCCTAACAAGAGGGAGGATTGTGGCAGGGTCACCCCGAGGTCGGGCAGGACAAAGAAACAAACAATGCAGCACAAAGGTCCCTGTGAGGCGGCTCCTCAGCCGGGGACGGCACAGCTGAAGGAGCTAAAACGGTTTTACTGCAGGGACTTCAAGACTCTCTGGAGCGAGTCCACTCCCGAGTGCGTATCTCAGGGCTGGAGCCTGGATTCCGACCAACGACCGGGCTGCGGGCTCCGGGGACTGCAGGGGAACATTCCAGAAACAGGCCAAGAGGGGCTCAGTTTACATCTCCCCAGCTCCCTGGAGCCCCCTCTCTGCTGGGGCGCCCACGACCTGATGGAGAGGTGCGTCCTGGGGCCACCGTCCAGCGAAGCCCCCTTAGCTCAGAATCAAGGTGGTCCTAGTGATTTTTTTTTTTTTAAAGGGAAACGGCATCATTCCGCAGCAGCCCGTCTCTTCGGAGACCTCGCTGTGGCAGACAGGTTCTCTCGAAACTCACTGCAGGTGCAGGTGCAGGAGGGAGAGTGGTACGATTCTTAAGAGGTGGTGGAGAGGGGAGGGAGACTCAGGAAGCCGCCCTCTTGGGCAAATCAACAGACAGACTTGTCTTCCTCGGCAGTGACGTCGGAGGAGAAGCGGGGTTCTGGGTGACCAGAGCTGTGTAAGGCTCTGCCTTGGTCTACAAGAGGATGGGGCAGCCATTGCACCGAGTGCTGGGGCTGTGGGGCCTGGCCCCCCATGGAGAGCTGGGCGAGGGCCCGCAAGGCCTCCTGCTTGTGGCTGCTGGCCGTGGAGCCCTGGCTCAGGGCGAGGGGACCCCGACAAACTCCCAGCAGCGGCTCAGACCGCCGGAGCCGGCTCCCTTCCCTTCGCCTCCACGCAACGCCGCCTGGCTACCACAGGGGCCCGTCGCATCATTCATTCATTCATTCATTCATTCATACCACACTTATTGAGAGGCTACCCTGTACTGGAGATGAAACAATGACTAGTCTCTGGTCTAGGGGCGCACCCACGCTAATGGAAGAATCATTATCACGGTCATAACAGCTAACGCTTATCGCACCATTAGATCTGCCAGTTTATGAGCCTCAAGACCCAGGAGCCTTTCGAAGCCAAGTTCTGCGTATCCATCTCCATTCCCCACAGCATCAGTCACCTCGGCTGCCATAACCAAATGCCGTGGGCTGGGTGACGTAACACCAGAGGTTCTCAGAGTTCTAGAGCCTGGAAGTCGGAGATCAGGGGGCCGGCATGGTTGGGTTCCGGTGAGAACTCTTTCCTGGCTTGCAGACAGCCGCCTTCTTGCTGTGTCCTCACAGGACAGAAAGTTCTAGTCGCTTTCTCTTTTATAGTTCTACCGTGGGGGCCCATCCCCGTGACCCCATCTAATCCTAATCCCAAAGGACTCATCTCTGAATCCCATCACAATGGGGCTAGGGATTCGACATGTAAGTTTGGGTGGGGGACATGATTCAGCCCACGGTACCCACGTAGCACGCACGCAGTGGGTCCTCAGAAAGTCCTTGCTGCGTTGAGTGGAAATCTATCTGCCTGTTGTTCTTCTGCTCCACCTTGTCCACCGGACCTCGGGGAAGGGGTGTTTCATGGAGCGACACCCACGGCCCGAATGTGGTTGGTCCCCCCACCAGCCCGGGCTCTAATTTTCTACTTGCTTTTTTCTCACAGCGTAATCTCCACGATCTCTAGTCTTTCCCGAATGCTGTTGAAAGGCTTGTTGTATTTATCTCCGGAGAATCTGCCGTGCCCCTGTGCAATTTTCCATTGTCATGGTTCATTTTAATTTCCTCTAAGGCTGTTGGCTACTCTCGTGTTCAGAAATAGCTTGTTCCACTTAATAAATGCGCTTAAATAAGCAGACGCGAGAAGTTTCCTTGGCTTGCCGCTCAACGTCACAGAGGTGCAGTGAGTTGCCTGCCCTGCCTCGGGTGCTTAGGCTGAGCACGGGCCTGGTGGCTTCCGGGAAGGAGAAGCTTGGATTGCAAGGCACAGACAGGGCAGGGCAGGACCCAGGAGCTTCTGCTGGAAACCCGGCCGGCCTGGGTGGCCACACGTCTGTGTCATCTGATTGACAGCACACAGGTCTCCCGAAGTGCTTCCCTTTCCATAATGATCAAAACTCTGGCCCGGCAGGCAAAAGGTCTAGGTTCGAATTCCGCTCCACCTCTAACTTGCCTGGGGTCTTGCACAAGTCATTTTCCCTCTTGCAGCCCCTGCTTCTCATCTAGAAAACCGGCAAGATCATTCTTCAAAAGCCTGATTTCAGTGAGGAGTGAAAACCCCCTGCTTCTAGGGCCTAGCACAGAAACTGGGCCAGAACAAGGCTCAGCGAATGGCAGTGATTATTACTCTGAGGGGACCCAAGAATGCAAGAAGGATGCCATGCTCAAGGCAGAAGTTTTCTTCTACATCGGTTCTTTCTGGGTTGCTGGGGCCAGAGAATCCCCCACGGGCGGTGATTATCGAGGAAGGACAGAGGAGAGGCGAGCAGGCTGGATCCACATTCACCCATCACGTCGATGGGAAGCCTAGCTGTTTGGCCATGAGACTAAAGCCAGGGCACCACAGGCTCTGGTGGCAGCTGGTCGAACTGCAGGTCAAGGTCGGAGACCTGTGTTGGGCTTATAGACCCAGATAGCCAGGGGCAGAGTTGCAGGGCACCCTTCTGGGCTTAAATAACAATAATTAGGAGCCAAGAGTCAAAGGTGACTGGTGGGTGGGAATAGGAAGAGGGAGGCAAGGGGCACTGACTCAAAATTCCTGATAGAATGGCAGCTGAAAGGCTTCTGTTTGATTGGCCCAGCAAGCCGGTTCCTACTCTGTGGTGCCTGGCAGGACACTGGAAGCCTCCTGGTCCTAAGGAAAACCCCTCAGCTTAGCTCTGGGGTGGAGGTGGGGGTGAGCAGCCCAGGCAGTACAATATTCTGGGTCAAAGTGCTCCAGAGAGGGATGTTCTAGGCAGCCAGGTGCAACTCACCCTCAATGCCAAGGGTGCCTCATAAGAATTGCCTCTGGGGGCTATAAATACCCCCAAATAAGCCCAGACCCCTCACTCATCTTTATTCAGGTTCAGCACCAACACGACCACTTATATTGCTCGGGTGGCGTGAATTTACCGATTCACTTGAAGTTACAAATGCAAGTCAAGAGCAGAGAAGGGGGGACCCTCCAAATCTAGATGGCGGTCACGGCCAGCCGGCAGCTCCCTCCTTCTGCATCTGTCTCCTTCCGAATACAAGATTCCTGCCACCCACACAGCCCTGCCACCTGACAACACGCACGCTCACACAGGCGCACGAGTGTGCACACACAAGCACTAGCCTACTTACACAGCACGCCCACAGCCGTGCCTTCACGCCCCTGCACAAACACACACAGCCCCTCCTGCCTGGGCTGCAGGGGCGACTCCAGCCCCTACAGGGCAGGAGACGCTGGCAAACAGCCCAGCCTGCCTCACAGAATCTTTTTTTCCTCCAATGGCTCTGAAACACTGAGTCCCCCATGGCTACTTGGAGCTTCCCTCCCAGACACTTTTTCCTAAACCTGCTTCCAATCTGACTCATTTCGGTTTTTAAAACAAGAAAACATCAACAAACACGACGGAGGGAAACAGATGGTAACAATTACAGAAAGCAGAGCCGTTCTCTCTACAAGGGCGGGCAAACATATTGTCCCCAGACAGTGCACCGTCTCCCGGCCACTCCTGTGATAACCTGGGCGCAGGACTTGCAAGGCCCGACTCTGCTGTCCGAGAGACAGGCCAGCACTGGACGGACAGCCGGGGGCTTCAAAGGCCACAGGGCAGGCCATCCGGAACCTGGCAACCAGTTCTGCAGGGAGGGAAGGACAGGCCTTCCAGCACATTCTAGTCTACCTCACTGCCTCTGGCGCCCATCCGAGGTCCAGGATCTGGGTGGGATGGCGCCTCCCTTGCACACTGGGCCCACTGTCTCCTGACGTCGCTGTGCAGCAGCCTGTCTCACCCGCCAGACTTCGAGCACCTGAGGGCAGGAGGGTTTCTCGTTGTGGGCGGTGGCTGGAGCCAGAATGCCTGGTTCAGATCTTAGGCCTGCCGCTTACGACTGGGGTGGGCTGGGGCCCGCTGACGGACCTCTCTGTGTCATTATTTCCTCACCCCTCAAGAGAGATCATTCTAGAACCTGCACATGGGCTTACGAATTAATATGTGCAAAGGACGTAGCGCTGAGCCTGGCGCACACGGGTGCTATATGTGGAAGCTGCCTTATTATTTCCCACGCAGAGAGCTGCTTCTCGCCTGGCACTCAGTCAGCTTCGGGAGAGGCCTGTCAGGAGGAGGCAGGCCTTAAGCTGTGCCCTGAAGGACAGATGGGGCATTCCAGGCAGGAGAAGCCATGCACAGGCATTAAGGCTGAGGAGACAGGCCCGGATGTTGGCTCGGGGAGTCTGAGGGTCTGGGAGCAGACGGCCAGGTCCAGGGTCCTGCGATGGAGGTTGTTGTGCTCCAGCTCCTGGGACCTACCCTTTGTCCTTTGTGGTTGGAAGAGGACTAGGGTTCTGCCCTCTGGTGGATGAGGTTGGTAGAGGAACAGGCAAGGAAACAGAGAGACCAGAGAGGGCACCTCCCTCAGTGGAGTCGGTCCAGGAAAGCTGCCTGGAGGAGGCGGCTAAGTCCTGTGCGAAAGGAGGAAGGGTCTGGGGGTAAAAGTAGGGGTGGTGCGCATTCTGGGCAGAGGAAACATGACGTCTTTGAACATCAGAGCAGCAGGGCATCTAAAGTGAGGGATTCGATTCATTACCGAAGTGCCCCAGGCAAAGATTTAAGGCCTCAGCTCCAGTTTCCCCACCTGCACAATGAGAATTATAGTCCCCTCCTTCCCGGGCCTGTGAGGGGTGCAGGTCTGACTGCACTGACTGGCTGACTGCTAGCTCAGCGAGGTGCTCCCCGCAGGGGCTGCCGTGACCCTGCCTTTCGGACAGGGCTGTCTCCCCTGTGTCCTGTTCTCAGACGCATTCACACGTACGAGCTCTCACGCGCCGTGAACACTTCCCGGCACGCCAGTGACCCCAGCCGTCCTCACACCGCGAGGGACCGAATGTCTGTGTCCCCCAGAATTCACGTGTTGAATTCCTACCCCCATGTGATGATGGTCGTGGGAGGTGTGGCCTATGGGAGGGGATTAGGTCATGAGCGTGGAGAGAGCTCGTGCCCCTTCTCTGCTCTCTGCCACGAAGGACACAAAGAGAAGTCGCAGGCTGCGACCTGGATGGATAAGCGTTGTCACCCTGATCTCAGCCTCCCCGCCCTCGGAACTGGGAGAGATTAATTTCTGTGGTTTATAAACCACCCAGGTTATGGCGCCTTGTTCAGGCGGCCTGAGCTGAGAAAACACGTGTGCCTTCCCAGGTCACGAACTAGGGTCCAAGGGACACCAGTTGGCACGTCCTGTATATCCCAAACCTCCCCCTTTGCTTATAGCTGGTTCTCTCTCCTACCTCCCGGGCTCTGCTGAGTCGCTAGCCTCTGGGGGTGTGCGGTGGACACCCCTATTTCAGGGCCCTGGATAAGGTGGCTTGCATTTACGCACCACAGGGTGCCGTCATTCTGGGCTCCCTGTGAGTGTCAGGCAGACGCAGGCGGCACAAGCTCCAGGACACAGGGGAGGAGGGTGCATTTTATTTTATCCCTCCGCGCCCCTGCCCCGCCCCCCAAGGCCTGCTCCTCACAAATGTGTATCAGGCAGCTTGTCTGGTGAGCACTTCCAAAGTGGAGAGGGGTGACTTTGTGCTACATACTATTTTTGCTGCTCCGTCTATGTTAGAACATATTGACATCCCCTCTGGTTCTCTTGCGGAGGGGTGGGCCGGGGGGCTCAGCATTTTCAAGTTCTTTCAGTCTGCCCATTTCCCGGCCTGGAGCAGCCTGTCCTGTTAGCAGCAGGGACCAGCACGGTCCTTCAAGATGCTCCAGACACCCACTGCAGTTTCTTCCTCCGCCCTCAGCCATGCCACCCCCCGAGCTCTCCTGGGAGGGCCGGCCGCAGGCTGGGAGTTGAGAGGCCTGGGCTCTGGGTGACCTGGACAAGACCCTTCTCCCCATCTGAAAATGGGCACTTGGAAAATAGCGGTTGGTCTTAGCTGTCTCTGCAGTGGAAATGTGTGCCTTGAGCTGCCGGGCTCAGCACCAATTAAAACAACGTCCCACTGGCTCCCTGAACGCTGGTTCCGTGATGGGCACCCGGCTCCCTGCGCACGTCTGTTCTCATCACCCGTGGCATGCGATGGCCTCGGTTTACACATCCATCTCTGTGGGCTCGGCTGTCTCTCTGTAAGTGTCAGTGTTTCTTAGGACTCTGTAATGTTCTCCTCGTGCCTGCCTCTCCCACACCCCGATGGGTCCCTGCTCATGTTTCTGGGCTTAATATTGCCCAACTGCTAACTCTTCACCCCCTTTAAATTCCAGGCCCTGCAGATTCCAATGCCTGCCGGTACCTCTACTTGGATAGTCGTCCTGCACGTCAAACTCGGGGTGTCCTCCTCTGGATTCCCGATCTCGCCCCGCACCTAGCCCAGATCTGCTCCCCCCCTGTAGGCTCTGCCCCAGAGCTGGCTCCATCACCCCGCTGTTACCAAGGCAGAAACGGGGCTGGGGACCCGGCTTTACCAGCCTCTCTCCCTCCCCGACCCCCAGCAGCCCTGCTGACGCTCTCCTCAGTATTTCTCTAGCAGCCCTGACCACCCTGACTTCCACCTGGCCTCCTTGTCATCTGCGGGGTCCACTCTAATCTGTTCTTTGTGTTGCGGCCAGGTATTTTTCTAAGTTGTAAATATGACCACATGGCTGCTCTTCCCTCTGAAACCCTCCAGTCCCGTAGTCTAAGGGGTCAAGTCCAAACTCCTTGACGTGGTTCCCAAAGCCCGCTGGCCTCCTGGGCACCAGCTCCCGACACTCTGGGCCTGGCACTTCATCCTCACCTGTACCCCCTCGCAGCACACCTCTTCACCTCACCCAAGCGTGGGCTCCGCTTCACCAAGGCTCGCTGCATCTTACCCGTGAAGACTTAGCTCAGGCATCACCCCCTCAGATAAACCTTCCGGGGACCGCCCCACCCCCTGGCCCGGCCACGTGCACCGCCTCTGGTCCTGCAACACTCCCACGGGGAAAGAGCCCTGTGTGTGCTAATGGGTCGTAATTCCTCTTTGGTCCCCTGTCTCCCACAGGGCCTGGCACAGAGTACAGGGAGTCCTCACTTCATGATGTCGATAGGTTCTGTGACTTTAAGCAAAAGGACGTATAACGAAACCCAATTTACACAGGCTAATTGATACAAACAAGAGTTAAGTTCCTATGGTATCCCATCAACATTATAATTAAGCAACGCGGAATGAAATGCCATATTCGAGGCCCTGCTGTAGCGGCTCAGTACAGGTCTGAGGAGCAAGCTGAGCCTTCGCAGGGTAGCTTGCCCGTGACGTTCGAGCAGGTGGGCGGGGGTGGTCTGGGCTTAATGCAGTGGCTGGCTTGCCAAGGCCCCAGAAGTGCCTCCATCTCTCTCTCCTTGGTATGATTCCAGGGCAGAGTGAACTCGAGTCCTTTCTAATCAAGCTGTCAATGGGGTGTCCTGACACCGGCATTGATTTTTTGCCAAAAGGGAGGAGGCTTCCCTTCTTCATCTTGTGTCCTGGCATTGGTTCATATTTTTAGAGCATATCTCTTCTGTCATCACAGACTGTGGCCTTCTTCTGTGCCACCGGGACCGGGATTTCTAAAAGCAGCATCAGTGCTCCAGTCACTGGGATGCCTAGATTTCTAGAGGAGTCGTAGCCAAGGCCTACATGAGGGGGACCCCAGTTTCCTAATCCATTTCTTCCCATCTTCTAGTCACTTTGAGGCCCCAGACCCTTCTGAGAGCATCTAGTGACTTCAAAATATCCCACTGGCCCAGGACAGGCAGGGCACTCAACACTGCACGAGACGTGCGCCCAAGCTCTCAGCTCATCTGGAGATGCCTTTTGCATTTACAGTCTTCCCCGGAGTGCTCTTTGCTGGTCTAACTGGAACTTAAATGTCAGCACAAGAGTCACCTCTTCCAGGAAGACGTCCCTGACCACTCCCTCTGCCCACGTCTGGGCTGTATCTTCTCTCTGCGCTCTATTGGGGCTCAGGGCTGACTTGGATCATGCTTCCTCCTCTAGCCTGAGAATGCCCCAAGGGCCCGGGAACAGACATAGTTGGCATAATAAGTATCTGTCGAATGAAAGAGGGAGAGTACAAGTGAAATTGTTACTTCGTGTGGGTTCTCTTGGGGTTTCCCCAGTTAAAATACCCCAGCGGGTCACTCGGACTCATTTTTATACCATTTTCATGGATGAAATGCTGTTATTTGCCAAGATCCTAAAGTTATGTGTCATCTTATGGGTGGAGATATATCTGGTGAAAAGCACTGAAAGTCTAAAAAGAAATAACAAAATTCTATTGATTGCTAACTCTATTAAGCACGGACTTAAATGCTTTACTATGTAATTGACTCCACTCATAACAAGGTCCAGAGGCGAGCCTTGGAGAGGTTGCTTGCTCAAAGTTGTACAGCTCACGACACGGAGCTGGGATACAAAGCTGGATCTGATTAGAAACCCGTACGCTTACCCACTGAGCTACAAAGCCTAGGATTATTGTTGTTCTTGGTAATAGTGTCTAGGTGGGCAATAGGATCTGCACCATCCAGAGTCCCCATCTGATATGTACCCCAGAAACAAACCCCCCAGACTATAGTTAACCACTGGGTCCACCCCATGCCAGGGGATACCCGGTCTCTCAGGCAGGAACCTCAGCTCCTCTCAGTTCTAGGGTCTGTGCCTGCAGCCCCTCCTCGCTCAGCCCACCAGCCTCAGGAGCCCGTCGCCTGGGCAGAAACAGAGGCTGTGCTGGCGAGAAGGAGTCAGGACCTCTCTGTGGCTGGGGGCCACCTGGAGAGATGCAGTGAGTGAGAGGAACGCTGCCCGAGGCTGCGAGAGGGACTCTTGCAAGGACCTGGGTTTCAAGCACAGGACAAGGGTGCCTGCGGTGCTCAGATAATGCTAGGTTTCACTTGCAGGAGCTCAGCAGGACCACAGGGCTTGGCCTGCTGCTGGAGGCCCCGGCCAGGCTGGGAGTGGAGCTGAACCTGGCTATCAGGGCCTTTGCTCTTCCGAAGGTGCGTTCGGGTTGGGAGGGGCCAGGAGGCACCAGGTGAGAGAGGCTAGGGCTATGCACATGTCCCTCTCCCCCACCTCACCCCCTCCACGTTTCCATTCACACAGTTCATGGTCTCTGATTTTCTCAGCAGAGAGGTGCGGCCAGAGAGCTTTCTGGAGCAACTGGCCTCATTCTGAACACTTTGGGGACCCTTTTTTTTTTTCTCATTGAGGACACATCTGACCTGGTCAGATGATAAATGCAAAAAAGATTTTAATATTTCAGTCCCGGCCTTACTGATGTCATCTGTATGACTCGGGGTTCTCCAGAGAAACAGAACCGATAGCATGTACCTGTGTAGATAAAGAACTTATCGTAAGGAATTTGCCCACGTGATTAGGGCCTCTGAGACGTCCCCAGGCGTGGAGCTGGCAAGCTGGAGACCCAGGAGGACCAGTGAGTGGCGTAAGTTCAAGTCCTAGACCTGGCAGACTCGAGTTTCAGTTCGAGTCCAAATACAAGGAAAAAGCCCCCAATGTTCCAGCTCAAACGGCCAGGCAGGAAGAGCTCCTGTTTCCTCGTGGGACGTGCAGCCTTTTCATTCTATTCAGGCCCTCAAACGCTTAGATGAGGCCCACCCACATCAAGGATGGCAAACTTCCGCACTCTTTCCACAGATTCGAATGTCAAGCACATCCAGGAACACTCTCACGAACACACCCAGAGTAGTGTTTGACCAAACACCTGGTCACCCCTTGTCCCCGTCAAGCTGACACATAAAATCAACCATCATGCCATCTATAAACAGCTTTCACGATTATATCATCCTGTTGCGATTTTTATAGAAATCTGTGTGCTGGGTAGAGACAGTCCAGGCAGGAAAAAAAAAAAAGTGAAGCCAAAGCAATAAGAACACTCAACAGGGCTCGAGAATTCTTTGCGTGACAACGGAACTTTTCCGGCTCTCCCTTCCGAATAAATATTGCCCACTCCCAGGAGAGGCAGGGTCTGCCTCTTCCCCACTGTCCCCCGCCCCACCCCCAACCCAGCAAATAAAAGAAATAGCCTTGCTCCCCAGCCACATCTGCTCTCCCAGCTCCGCCTGTGCTCCACTGGACAGCTCCAACTGTAATGGGCAGTGTCTGCGTGCTTCCATCACCCTTGGGGACCTCTCCTGGCCCAGCCTTCCCAAGTGGCTGCTTCATGCATTACCCACAACATCAAAAATGTTCCACTGGCGGTTTCAAGATTCCTAAGAAATAGATTCAAAACACTTTAATACCCTCTGAAGAAGCCGTGTGTCACAGAAAATGCTGTAACCTTTAGTATTGCTGATATTATCCAGCCCGAGGGCTGATGGGGAAGGTGACAGCAGCCAATTCTTACTCTGCATGGCTGCTGCCGGAGGTGCGCTGTAGCCCGTTTACCTGCCGCTTCCCCTCTGAAGACAGGCGCCTGCTGCATTTCCGAGGGTTTGCCTAATGCCCTGCCGTATAACCTGACAAAGAGTCGCAGTACTTGAAGGCAACGTTTTCCAAGAGGCAGCCTTCCCCCAGTAACACAGGACCCTGAAAATGACACTGACCGTGTATACAGCGATAACAAGTCCTGCTGGAATGCGTTTTTTTCTTCTGTCTTTTTTCCCCATCACAGAGCCATGAGCATGGAGCTGAGGCTGAGCCCTGCCGAGGCCAGCTGGGTGGAGGGAAAGTTCAATGCATTGTGTCTGTAAGCGTCACAATGACCAAAAGCCAGCGAGGGACTCCCTTCTCCCCTCAGGACAGAGGACAGGTGTGTGGTGGACATGAGGTCCACCCAGGCCTCCCTGCCAAGTCACTCCCTTGAGGGTCTGTGGCAGGTGCAGCTGGGAAATCAGATGCTTGGACTTGCCAGGTGGTTTACCCTCGTTTCTTTCTGAAGGTTAATGTTATGGGCAATCAAAGCAAGTTGAGAAAGGAGGAAAAAAAGGTAGAAAAATGGAACCTTTTCAGACCAGGGAAAGGCTTCGTTTACCTTCGGGAGATAAGAGTGTGTTCACATTTTCCAAGAGGAGTTCTAGTGCACCCACAAACTGTGCTGGACAGACACTCAGTGACGTGGTCACAGCTCTCATCCAGAGACGACACTCAGAGATGGGAAACGGAAGTCCAATGCGGGTGCTCCCCTGTGGTCCTCCCTTAGCTTTGAAGCCAGAAAAGCTTCAGGCTGTGGGGATGCCCTAGGAAGCTCCCCACGGCCTGGCCGCCTGCCTTGGTCTGAGTGTGGCTCCATCGTGAGCGACACGGGGGACAGAGTCAGAGCCACCCAGATCGGGGGCGAACCACGGAACCACCTCTCACGTGCTGTGTGTCCTTGGACAGCTCACCAAACCCGTTTCCTCAGGTTCAAAAGGTTCATGAAGTGGGCAAGAGCGATGGATGCCCAGGGCGGGCCTGGCACAGATCCCTCTCCTTCAAAACGATAGCGTTCATTATTCCCCTTATTGCAGGAAAAAGTCTTTGTGAATTATTGTGCTCGTTTATTGAAACTTTGTTTCTTCTTAATACAATCTCGATTTAAGAAAAGGCCTGAACGAATCTCCATTTTCCTTATTCAGGGCAACAGCGAGTGTGGTGAGGACGATATTGAGACACCTAGCAAATCCCTCATGCCACGTTAGCGCGCTGCCACGGTTTCTTTTTCCTCCTTTTCATCTTTCCCTCCCTCCTGGACTTAAGAAACGTTAGTTTAGGTTTAAAAAGAGAGTTCCGAGGCCCCCTCAGCCTGGGTAGTCTCCTCGTCACAGAATGAGGAGTAAGATGAAACCAGGCTGGGAACATACACTTTTCGCAGGGCTCACTCGAAGAACAGAAGGCAGGGCAGAAAGAAACGGGGACCGCTTCCCTGGGGTACCTAGGCGGAGGGTCGGTGGGGGAGCCTGGCGGGCTGCAGAGAGCCGGGTGACCTGTGGATATGCTGTCACGTGGGGGGGGGCGCGGCAGGAGCAGGCCTGGCTCATTGGACAGGAGCTGAGAGGTCCACATCCCTGGCCTGACCCACAGGCCCAGCAATGTCATTCTCATGAGCCCCAAGGGAACTGACACCGGATCCTTCACTAGGAGAAAATGAGGCCATCTGGCCTGGAAGAACAGAAGCCACAGTGAACCCAGTTCCCTAAAGAGAAGCGGAGGCCCGTCCTGCTGGCCCTGAGCAGGGGCGGAATGGGTGCTGACGAGGGACAGAAACGGCAGCGGCTTGTGCGAATGAGGGGCGGTGACGTCTCTCCGCTAAGGGCCGGGGCAGCCGAACCAGCCTGATGGGGCTGCTTCATTTTAATCGAAAACCCTCGGTACCAGCCACGTTCCTGCCGTGACCCCCAACAGGCGTGTCATCGCGCGGCTGCAAACGCGAAGCGCGCAGGGGCCTGCGGGTGTGAAGCCACTTAGACTGGAATGATGGCTTTTCTCCGCGGCGCGGGGGCAGCTGGGCTGGCAGGCTCACGCCGCGTGCCGTGCCAGCAAAGTTCCTCACCGCCCGGTGCGGCCTGGGTGCTGGGCCCGCATGCCCACTGTTAGTTAGAGGGAGCCTGGCTCCCCGGAGCCCGTGGCTTCCTCCCGGCACGACGCCCCTTTCCACAAGGTCACGCTCGAGTAGCCTGCTGTGCAGAGAGGGCCTGGACACGTACGTGGGCTCTCAGCCTTGGGCCACGAACGAGGCCTTCTCTGAGAGCGTGCTGACCTCGGTGAGCTCCGCGAACTCCCAAGGGCTCTGAAATCAAAGGCAGGATTGGGGGAGGGGGGGTACCTGGAAGGGGTGGGATGCCGAACACCTATTAGCTGCAAACCCGAAGGACAGAGAAAAGTACTTTGACTTTTCTGCTAATTCCTTTAAGGCACGGCAGGACACCAAACCGCGCTCCAAAGAAACCCGCCGGTGTTAGAGACACGTGCGAAGCCCACAGACTCGGAGGAGCCGGGACTGACACTCCGAAGCCGGTGTGCCCAGAGAGCTTGGCGAAGCACCAAAAGACCCTCTCAGCAGGAGGAACTGGGCTCTGGGGTGTGGTGACAGCAGCATGCTGTGGGCATCAGGTGACCTGTGCGGCTCCTGCAGCTTCCCTGGGGATCCGACTGATTAGTTTCTGAACCTTGGTCTTTCCAACTCATTCAGATGGTGACGAGACAGGGGGTGGGGAAGTATTGGTTCTCAGAGGCCATGGCTCAGCAGGCCCAGTGAGCAGAGGGAGGAGGTACCTCTCCCCTGCCCATGTGCATCCCTGGGCTTGTATTTCTAAGCCTTGGGAGGAAGGGCTTTGTGGGCAGGGAGAAGGCCAAGCTGGGGGGAGAGCTCTCTCCTGAGCCCCGAGGGACTGTCTGATGTATTTGTCACACCAACACCCATCAGCTCAGCCCACCCCTTCCTACCTGAGTGAGTGACAGACCTGCCGCTGCCAAGTCACTGCATAGGAGTTGGGACCGTGGGGCCTGAAATCCAGCAGGGATCTGGGTTCAAATCTAAACAGGAGTCTGGTTCACATTTGCCACTCGGATCAGTGGTGGTGTCTCGAGCCCGTTTTTTTTTTTTTTTAACTACTTTGGGTCTTGGTTTCTTCACCTATAAAATGGAGATAATAAACACTACCTCATAGGTTTTGCTGGAGATTACACCAAATAAACACGTGACGTGCTTACTGCAGGACCTGGCACATAGTAGGAGCTCATTAAATGCTTGCCTTTGTTATTATCATCACGTTTACAGAATTTCTCAAGCCCTCCCATTTCTCCTTTCCCCACCGCTATTATCAATCAATATCTAGGCCACGATCATCATGAATTTCTACCTCTGGCTCCACACAAGGCAGCCAGCGAGAACATTCTGATGTGCAATATTCCAATAATGCCTTCGGTGGCTCCCCACTGCCCTCAGGAAGCTGCCCTGTCCAGCTCATGTCTGATTGCTGCCTCCCAGTCAGGGGATCGAACTACTCACAGTCCTCCAAGGTAGCAAGCTCTCTTCCATCACTAGGCCCTCCAGGGAACTTTCTTTGTTCTTCCACTGGCCCCCTTTCACCTGCCCATCTCCAACTCATGGTATAGGTCTTGGCTTAGACGAAACACCCGTGTAGCTCACAGTCTCTGCCAGCTGTCACATCTTGCTGTGACAGGCATATGCCTGTCTGTAACCACTCCCAGGCCTAGAGAGTGGGGACCTTTCTGGTTACCACCGCGCACCCCGCATCTAGTCATTGCCCGGCATAGAAGAGACACTTCATATATATTTGTCAAATGGATGAGTGACTGATTGATATCAAGAGAACACGTTAACAGAATCAGACAAAATAGAACCCTGCAAACAACCTCCATTTCCAGTGGAAGAATCTTCTGGAACCAGCTCTCATAAGAACCCCCTTGCAATTACCCTATTCCTGCGCCGAGCGCAAGGCTCACTAAAATCTCGTATTTTGTTTCCTAATTGTTTATCTGCACCTTAATCACACAGTAGTTTTATTGTTATTGTTAGCATTATCATTATTATTAATGGTGATAAATAAAACAGAGCATGAAAGTATTTCCAGAAAAAAAAAATTGCGAGATTTAGAATTTTTAATTAATATGAGTTGGGGTTGGTATCGAGTGCTTTGTGGGAGAATGGATGATCCTCAGTGCCTCCCCCAACAGGCTTGGTATCTAAATGCTCCATACCGTGTAATTTCCATCCTGCCCACAGCACTTAGAAAATCATCGGTTCTCCAGTTATCTGGTTCTTATCAGCATCGCTTTCTCCAAATGAATGCATTTCAATTAAAGGAAGAATTTACCGGAGTACACGCGAGGTGTGTATTTTGCGAATTATAGCTTTAACTTTGAATAAACACAAAACAACAAACATTTTCTGAGCTCCTATGATATCCCAGGCATTGAAGATAAGACAAAGAGGAAGGAGCCAGGCCCGCCCTCCAGGGAGACTGAAGGCCTGCTGGGGAAGGAGAATGTACACAAAACCGACATGTTCAGTTGTGATTTGGGGCACCGGGCGAGAGGTCTCACAGGGTGTATGGGAGTTCCTGGCACGGGCGATAAGCTGAAGATGTGTTTACGAGGAAACAAAATAAAAGACTAAACTTCGCAAGCGGATACTGCCATTTTTATGTTTACAGACACAGAGTTCCTCCCTTCTGTATGTGGTAACGTCTTCCAAATTATTGCTGGGCATGGCGTTTTCCTCCCTCATCACACCGGAACAGAGAGGGCTATCACGGTCTTCGTGTGGACACCAAAAAGTGACATTTTTGGTCAACTACCGATAACCTCGAGGCTGGAGCCTCATAGCCCCTGCCTCCCCATCCTGGGCCAATTCAAGGGCCCCTAGTAAGAGAAGGGTGTGTGACAAGCTAAACTGACCAGATAAATCGGGGAATGGCGGTTTACATTACAACAGAGCCTGGCTCACAAAAGAAACAATACCAGGGCCCTTTAAAGAAAGAGATACCGAGTCCACGTATAACCGGATATGATTTGATTTCAGATATTCCACAAAAAATAAGTGTTCCATTTGGTCCAAGACTGAAAAGCCAAGCGGGTCACTGACAGTCTCCCACTTCCTTTTCTGCTTTCTCCTCGAGTTCCTCAACCAGATATCCGTCGCACCTCATCCCTCTCAGCACCCCCAGCACGGGGGCAGACCCTTTTCAAATGCTCCACTGATCTGTGCCTCCCTGTGTGCTCTGGGCAGCGGGCCGGCCTGCTTTGAGTCATCATTTGCTGTCTGTGGAGTGGCACTGCCCTAACAACTCCTCGGGCATCTAAATACAAGGGTAGCGTCTGCCATTCGGTGCGGGCTCAGAAAGTCTCAGGCTCCCCCTTCCCTCCCTGCCTGCAAGTGTCCACTCTCCGGCTACCCAGACCCTCCGTTCAGACTCTCCACTGCTCCCTCGCTCCTACTTCATTTAGCTTTAGGAGAAAAACTCTGACAAAACCAACTCACACCCAGCAGTGAATGATTTGTTCCCTCAGGAGGTTAAAACTGCTAATTGTGTTTTATAGAAAAGGAATTTCATAAAGTGAAGCTTTGTTAAGTGTCAGGCTCAACACAGAGTTTTGGGCAGATCCCTTAAGATGCTTTCAGGCGGTGTCTAAGGTGGTGCCTTGGATCCAGCAGCTAGGTGGAATTGCAAATCAGCTCTCGGACTGGCAATGACATAGCAAGTCATGAGAAGGGTAGTACCACAAGGGTACCCTAAACAAATGGGGTCACAGAGACCCCTGCACCTCACAGCAGAGTCAGCCAGGGGAAAAGAACTCCTAGCCTTCTTGAGCACCTATTGTGTGCAAGGCCCAGTTTTGCAGATGAAGCATGGCCTCACCTATGCCACCTTCTTGAATATCAATAGAATGTTCTGGAATCAATCAATCAATCAGTCTCTCCCTCCTTATACACACATGTGCAGATGTCCATGCACACGCACTCACACATGCTCAGGTTGACCCTGACCTTCACCTCCATATACTCTAACCTGACCTTCAAGAAAAATTTTCCAGTTCCCGAAGATTAGATGAAGAAGGATTCTGGAAAACTTTTCTGCTTTTATTATAGTTCCTCTTTCTTTCAGGCCCAGAAGGTATGGTGTGTGTCAATTTGCATGGGTAGTAAAGATGAAATCATTTGGGACTTAAATTTTCTGAAAACATAACTAAAATTTACTTTCTATCGCAACAGAACGGAGAGAGGATGAAGGGTGAAAACTTCCTCCATGTGTCCCTCACAAAGCAGCGGTCCCTTGGGAGCCGGGGACAATGTTCTGCAGAGGATCTGGATCCTTGAGGCCCCCTCCAGGAGTGACACGGTGCAGCATGAAAGTCACCCAACAGGAAGTAGGGCCACACTGTCCTTCAAGTGGTCAAGGACTTATTCTAGGGTCTTACAGGGTAAAGGGGTGGGGTCAGGCTGAATCAGGCCTGACTCCAGCAAGCAGGACCCTCAGCTGTGGTCCTAGAGAAACTTTCTGCTTTATCATAGGAGAAGCGTGGCCTTGGGTTCTGCAAATGGCCACAAGGACAACTGCTTCCAGGCCTTGGCTGCAGCCCTGGATGAGGGCAGGGATCCCGGATCAGGATGGAGACCTCGTGTCAACGGCCAGCCGAGGAGCAGGGAGGAGACGGCATGGAGGAGGAGGGGGAGGGATCCTCTTTGGCATATTTTAAAGTTTTCCTTTCTCTTCCCATGCTCACTCTTGTGCTTCTTTATACGGAGATGAACTCAAATGACCCAAAGTGACGTCATCTTTCCATTTTGCAGATGGGCGTTCCAGGGGCCTGAGTCCTCAGGGCACGTTCAGTGTCAAAATCAGAAGGAAAAGCTCTGTGTCCACCTCCAGGGCTCCTGCTGCTGCCTGGAAGGGACCTGTCTCCCAGGAAATCTGCCACTTTCATCACTGTCAGTGCTTCCCTCCGGTGACACCCGTGTCCCAATGGGACCACTTATCAGGAGGCCTTGTAATCAGCAGCAAGTGCCTCAGTTACAAGAGGAGAAATGATCTTCCAGCTGCTTGACGGCCCTGGGGCCGGCCGCCTCCCGCTGGATGGCGACAGGGGCCCCGCTGGGGCTGCCCCGGTCCCTGGGCCCTGGGTCAAAGCCACAAAAGGACTGTCCACCAGGCACCTACGCCTGAGCCCGTGACTGACTTCATGGTGCCGTGGCCACCTCACCACAAATCCAGGCACCTCCTCTGGGAAGAGTCGCCCGAGAGGGGATGGGGACAATGTTCGGCGACCAGGGGTGGCCCCACAAGACCCGTTCTTGCACTGAGCTCCATGAGGAGCCAAATGCAGACTCCTTTCCCTCTGGACCCCGAATGCAGCCGCATTAGGGCCTCTGACAGGGAATCCAGTGGGCTGCTCCCCAGGGCTGGGCGAATGGGAGACAGGCCTGGGGAGGGGGCGGGGGCGTGGACTCGTGTTCACACAGCTTCCTGGATGCCAGCGCCAGGGAGAGACGCGCTTCCCCGCTGCACCTCCTCGTTCAGAAAATCAACCAGGGTACATGCTTCTTCCAGCATTACAGGGCCTTTCAAAAGGCCCGAGCCTCAGAGCCCAGCTATAAAAATGGGGGGGCTGGGTGGGAGACCTCGAGGCTCCTGCCACTCTGGGATCCCTGGGACTGAGCTCGGGGCCAGCTGGAGGCCACCTGAGCGGCCAGCAGCCCAGGCCAGGCCGACCTCTTCGAAGTGCACAGCCTGTCCTGACCCTTCAACCCCCCCCCCCCCCCAACGTGCCAGCCCCAACACCTGGCCCAGGAAACACCTTGATTGCTGGAGGGAGGTGGGAATGGGCTTGTGGGTTGAGGTCCACATCTGGCTGTCTTTTCCGGCCCAAATCACCTGCAGGCATGTAGAGCAGGGCGACAGGCACCGGAACCCCCACCGGCTGGATGCTCCCCATTATTCCAGGTCCGAGAATTCTGCCCAGTTTTACCTCTGACCTTGGATGCTTTCCAAAGGCATCACTTGCCCTGGGGGTGGGGCAGGGGCAGGTAACTGCCTTGACCTGAGACCTCAGCCCAGATCGCCACCACCAGATTGGGCACAAGGGGCCACTCTCTCCATATAGAGTGTCTTGTTCACCAGTTGGGAAGAGCTGCAACATCTTTTCCTGAGAGATCAGAGGGGTCTGGAATTGCTGGCCAGTCCAAGCTGGCCTGGGCTAGGTGGACCCGCTCTGCTCCCCGGTCTGTCTGAGCCAGTGGGGCGCGGCCTCCATAGGCCAGGCCTGCGTGGCACCTGAGATCCAGCTCCACACACCTCCAGGTTGTTCCCTCTGGCCCAGGGATCAGATCCTCAGGAGAGAAGACACAGAGCTCAAATACACATGCTACTTAAAAGAGCTGCCTGGAGATGCCCCTTGGCTGAGAGGGACAGTCACCAGATTATATGTCCTGGTCATGGCTTTCCTGACCGTCTTCACTCCACCGATCTCACCCAGGACCCTGGGCAGGGTGAGGAGGAGGCTCCCTGGGTGGGCAGACACGCAGACTCGGGGTCAGCCTTGGGGCCGACCAGGACAGAATGTCTCCAGGAGGCCAATGTTTAGCCATCCAGCCAGTGCTGTTACTAAGAAAAGCCCAAGGAGAAAAGGTAACACACACGCCTGCCTCGGACAGGCGCTGGGGCGGGGGCGGGGGGCAGATGACTCAGGAGGTGCTCTAGGGGACACAGGGCCAGATGTCCTGTCTGACTGTCCGGCATGGCTGTCTCCTTGCTTGTTAGGGTGAAGAAGCCCTGTGTTTTGGTTGTCCCCAAATTCTGCAGAACTGAGCATGGCCTAGCAAGCCTCTGGGGCCTTAAGAGGATGAGGGACACACTCAGGGAGGCTTTTTGTTGCCTCCTGCCCCTCAGTGAGTGAGTTTCTCCAGGGCTGTGACTGCCCTGGACAATGGACTCTAAATCCCTCGGCTCTGCCTCAGCCTGGCCACTCGCTCTCCTCTGGCCCCGGGGCCTGAGAGTTTTCTTCACTTGGTGATGTCAAGGCAGCAGCTGTTAATCGAGCCCCACGTGTGGGACGGCTCGGGTGTGCATCAGGCGTGGCTTGGACAGGTTGGGCATAAACGAACACCATGCTAGGATTATGGGGTGGAAATCCCTGGGGACAACATAGAAAGCCATCAAACAGGACCGTCTCAGACAGCATGGCGGGCTAACCTGAGAACCCGACAGCTCAAAACACGGTATTTAGTGGGGAGGTTCTCTGTGCACGGAATGTCTGTGCCTCCTCCCAGTGCATATGTTGAAATCCTAGACCCTAGTGTGATGCTATTAGGAGGTGGGGACTTTGGGAGGCGGTTAGTCCATGAGGGTGGAGCCCTCACGTGTGGGATTAGTGCCCTTATAAGAGAGACTCCAGAGAGCTTCCTAACACTCCTTCTGCCACGTGAGCACGCAACAAGAAGTCAGCAGTCTGCAAGCCAGGAGGGGGCCTTCATGAGGACCCCACCATGCTGACACCCTGATCTCAGACTTCCAGCCCCAGAAATGTGAGAAATAAATTCCTGTTGTGTATAAGCCACCTAGTCAACATTATTTTCATTATAGCAGCCAGACTGCCTGAGACAGAGTCGCAATCATGTGTTTTTACTGGGCATTTTGGATTTAAGAACAACGCATCCCGCCTGCACCCTCCCCTCGCCACCGCTCCTGTGGTCTGGCCTCCGGGAACTTGTTCTTGTTCCAGGACCCAGGAGCTGGAAGGAAATCACAGGGATTGGGACACAGTTCAGCTGTCATAGACCCCGACTCGGGCCTGAATTCCCTGGGACTGAGGAGGTCCCTCAAGGGCCTGCCCTCGTCTGCGGGACGAGACCCCTGAGGGCCTCACTCATGAGCGCGAGCTCGGGTTAATAAGAGGGTGGCCCTGCCAGCGCCTCCCTGTGGCAAACCACGCAGAGCAGGGGCATGAACAGATGTGCGTGCTCCAGGGCGGAGATTCGCTCCCTGACAGCCACATAAATTACTTCGTCTCGTTTAACCGCCATTAGCAAGTGATTAATATAAATTTGCAGACCCAGAATGAAATCACTGAACTCAGGCGTTTTACTACCGAGGACGCTTTCCTCCCAACCGAAGCTCCTTTGAAGCGTGTGTGACTTTCAGCAGCCGAGGAAGTCCTGCCCCCTCACTGGCTCAGCCCCTCCGCAGCCCTGCAGGCGCTGACGAGCCCCTCGCCCATTTCGATGATGCTTTCTGTCCACTTTTCAAGCATGCGCGGTCGTGCGGGTCGCTCTGGTACAGGGCAGTGTCAGGTGCACCGTGGGCATCCGAGAATCGATGGCTTGCCCTGTGGCTGTGATCCTTCTTAGCTAAATAAAGCGCGCTCTGACACAGGGCCAAGACCTTGATCGGAGGCCAAGGGCAGGGAGGGTTCGGGGGGAGTCAGGCCGTTCCCCACCTCCCGCCCTGATGGATCCCACTCTTTCCTGCAGCTCCCTTCTTTTGGGAAGGATCCTCCCATCCGGAGAACATCCCAGTTAAGAAGGGTTGCATGCCTCTCATCCACACGTCAATGGAGGCAGTTTCATCAAACGGGCAAAACTTCGCACACAGCTGAGCTGCGGAGGAGCAAAGGTGAAGGAAGGCCTTTGCAGGAAGGCCCGGGAGCCCTGTCAGAGGCGGATGATCAGCGCAGGATCCCGTCGGCACAGACACTCATTAGACCAGAGAGTGGAGCCACGAAGGCCCAGGGCCCAGGTTGGAACACAAAGGCCTTCCTGAGTCGTTGAGCCTCTAACCTTTCTACTCTGGCTCCACTCCTGTCTTAACAATACTGGTATTTAATATGGGTCAGTCCGAATAACTTTATTCTCCCCTGAGATCTACGCCTATAAAAGGATGCTGTGTTGTCCAGTCTGCCCATAATTCATTATGCTGGATTCCCTTCCATCTGGCGGCTTATACGGTTGTTGAAAAGCTGTCACTATAACCTATTGTCATTGCAAACTTTTATGAACCAGCCTACGTTTTTATGTCAAAAATTTATCTTAATGGCCTCACAGCTCTTACCTCCAATTATTTTGGTGTTACCAACCTCCAGCTCGGGCTGTATTCTGGCAAATACGTGGGGACAAATTCCCTCTTCACTCCTACCCAGCCCCACACTTAAAATGTAAAGAAACTTTCTGGTTAATGTGGTGTACGTAGTATATTATATAACATATAATATATTTAAAGATAGGTCACCACTTGTGGAGTTGATGGTAATTGAAAAGGTGGCTAAAGATGCTGACATTTCCTTCTGTACCTTTTCTTCTTGTTTCTGATAGGAAAAGCCTGGCCCGCTCATTTGGAGAGCTCCTTGACATTTTCTACGACTGCTGTGAGCTTGACTATTCGGGCCATTGCGTTTCTCCCTTAACAGATGAGGAAGCAGGACAAAGGCATGTGAAGGCTTAGGCAAGGCCAAAGGCACACCTGGGCCTCGAACCCAGAGCTTGAAGCTCAGCCAGGGCCCCTGTCACCAGCTTCAGATGCTTCTGGATGATGCTATTTTCTCCTTCCTGTTCTCTGACCTTGAGCGACCGAACGTTCCCTATTTCTCTTGCCCCTGCCTGGCCCAGCGTAGCCGCTCACGTAATAAACACTTCTTAAACAGGATAGAATGCTGCGATCGGAACCCGGGGAGTTTCCTAGGACCCTTCCCCCAGGCAAGCTGGCCTGAGCAATGACATTTCCCGAGGCTTCTGCCAGGTCCGGCGGCAAGGTCTGGCAGCTCTGAGCACTTAAGCTAATTTCAATGCGATTTTCAACGAATAGGCCCTCCATGCAACCTGGACCCAGACGCAGACTCTCCATCATGACAAAACGCAGTGCAGCCTAGGCTCCGCCGAGCCTTCCCCTGCGCCTCCACGCGGCCGCCGCGGGCACTCTGGGAGTGTTCTCTGTTGCAGACCCTGCTGTGCTGTGAGTTTGCGATCTGTCCTTGGAGAGGGGCCATCAGTTTTCTCTGTGACTGCGTAGCGACGGCTCCACCGCCACCGCGCTGTGGCTGCAGGGGGCTGTGCGTCAGGGAGGTGGGCTTGGCCGGGGCAGGGCGCGTGTGCACGAGTGCATGCAAACAGTGCCATGGATGTCACTTGAATGTTCAGTTTGGCTCGAGGCAGCACAAGGATGTTAACTCTTGTACACAATCACCGGGTCAGACGAGTCTGAGGTCAAAACCTTGGAAGATCATTTACTTTGCAAATGATCTTGGCCAGGGAACGTCCCTAAAGCTTAGTTTTTTCATCTTAAAAGGGGGATAATAATACCCGTCCTACAGGATTTGATACCACATGTGTGCAAGCGCCCACTCAGGCCTAGCAGGCAGTAAAGAGTCAATAAATGCCAACCGTCATCTCTGTGGCTCTTATTACCAACTTGATGTGAGCTCGGCCTGGCTACCATTGTCCTCGTGATGTGAGTCGCTTCCCCCCCTGAAGAGCCGCCCAGCTAGCTTCCTGATGCCTCCCATCCTGCAGAACCCAGTGCTCCCTGGATTGGAAGGGAGCCTGGCCCATCCCCGGGCCCTGAGGGGCGGCCATGGGCAGGGCTGGGGATGGACCTAAGAGCTGTTCTCTGTGGAAGCCTCTTTTTGTCTCTTTAGAAGAACCTCCGAGGGCTCCCTATGTCCTGCTCTGGGTGGGCAGTGTGTCAGGGCCGGAGGACCCCTACTTAGTCATAAGGGACACACAGTGAGTTTGCGGCAGAGCCTGGAGGTGGTACAAGGCTTTGGATCTCAATGTTGGGACCGCTCACCCCTGCGTGCTTCCTTTGAGATCAAGCTCAAACTCTCATCGGGGTGTCGGAGGCCCTGATCTTTCCCCTGTCCCTCATGCGGCCTTGGTCTCCCCCTTCTCTGCGGGGTACCGTCTGCTCCTGCCAGGACGGTTCTTCTCATCATGCTATTGCCCCTCAGCCTGCCCTTCCCAGTCTCTGCCCACCCAAACCCCTTCCCAGCCTCCTGCAGGACCCGCCATGCCTGCCGCGGCCAGAAGCCTCATTACAAATGGCCTCGTCTCGTTCCTGGCTTGCTCCTTGCCTCGTTCTGCCTCTGCAGCCAGACTGAGGATCTCCGAGAGCAGGTGCTGGGCGGGGGGGGAGGAAACAATATTCCGATCAGAGGCTTGGACCCATGCGGACACTCAGCGAACAGCACGATTCTGAGCACACAGAACTGGCTTTCAGGTTTCAGAGTAGGGGGTGCCATCTCTCCCAGGTATGTGACCTCAGGCCGGCTCCTCAATCTCCAGCTTCAATCTCCTTCTCTACAGAATAGGGGATGTGGTAAACAATGCCTAATTGTACCTTTTAAAAGGAAGCTGACAATGTATTTTCAATGCGTGGGTCTGGATTTCAGTGGGAACTCAGCCCCCAAAAGCCAGGTCCACTGTAGAAAGCAGCGAGAGACCTGGCTCTGAAAGCTATTTTATTTCCTTTTTCAGGGGGAAGAGACTTCGCCATTAACCATTTGATGCTAAACGCAGCCCTGAGACTTCCTGCATCCCTAGGCACCTCTCTGGCAGGTCCCAATCCAGCAGTACCACTTACGTTGGAGCCAAGAGTAAGAAGGAAGAAAAATCTGAAAAATGGGTGACGTCTGCACCAGGAATCTCCTGTTTGTTTACGTCTTCCTGGGGGGAGACTGTGTCAGAGACGGAGAAAGGAATTCCATCATTCTAGGTAAGAAATGGCTTTGCCCAGCGCCTAAGTCTTCCTAGCTCCCTCAGTTAGAGGGAGATGCTCACAGGAGAGGCTTAAAGATGCACTAATGACATATGTTCCCGCCCTGGCAGGGGACCTCACTGCATTCCCAGGACACAGTCTCGTCTTCCATTATGGAGACGGATGGCTCAGCGTGAGCTCTACCTTCTGCCTAGATGTAAGCCATGCGGTATGCAAGGACCGTGCGGCGAGCGAGTGTCTGAGCGACTCTGCCTGCTGTGGATCACGGAACCGGCTCCTTCCTCTCCCCCAGGACGCAGCCACCAGGCCCGAAGGCCTCTGCTTGGCCCCCAAGTCTCGCAGGGGCCGACTTGCAGCCGGCACCTGGACAGGAGCTCAAGAAAACTCTTGCAGAATGAAGCTGGCGTCATTTAAATTTCATATGTTTTTAAACCGGCTAATAGCCTTAAGGGTTAGGAATACAGCTGGCTGGCTGGGTCCCAGCGGCAGGCAGTGGTCACCCGGGGAGGGCACCAGGGTGTGAGGCCGCTGCTCCGGCTGGTGGGCGAGGGCCTTCTGCTACACGCAGCACAGTGCAAACTGCCAAAGGGCCCAGCTTCTCCATGGCAACCCCAAAGAGCCTGCTCCTTCCAGAGGCTACGCTGGCAGCAAAGTGGAATGGTGCGTGGAATGGTGTCCTCGTGACAGACGCTTGGGAAATGTGAAAATGTTTCCTGATTGACCGTCAGCTGCCTTCTGGGAACGCTTCAGGAGGATGAAGCCAGCCCAGGGTGGCCGCGGAGGGTCTTAGAGAGGCCGGGAGAGGAATCAAGGACGAGGAGTCCTGGTATGGATGGGGATTCTCTCTGCACTGGAGCTCATCATTTACTGGCCAGCAGCCTCTTCTGAAAGAGATGAGGATCTAGGTGGAAGGACAAACTGAGAGGGAAGGGCGAGGCACTGGGGAGGGGAGTGCCACAAGATTCAGCTACCCCGGGGTAGCCGGATTGAATCTCCTGGCCGTGTGTTGGGTACACTGCACCTCTGAGGGCCTCTGACCGGGACAATCAGGATGCTTCTCCCTCCGTCTGGATGCACACAGTCACACCCACAGCCCAGCGAGTGGCCGCTGCCCTCCATCCATCCTTGCCTGCCCTTCCTTCTCCGTTCCCGCTCCTGCCCCCGCTGGCCGCAGCCCCCTCCAGCCTCCGTCCAGGTCTGGGTACTGATGGCTGGTACAGGGAGGGCTCAGAGGAGGAAGGGACAGGGCTGGTCCCTGGAGTCAGATCTCCTGGGATATGCACCTATGCCTGGCCTGGAGGGGTCTCAGGCAAGTGCATTATCACGTAGGCACCTCAGTGTTCTTATCTGTAGAGGAGAGACAAAAACACTGGCTTGGGAAGGGCTTTGTGGGAACACACGGGGTAATATACGTCACGGCAAAGGGTAGGGACCTTGTGACAGGAGCGGTTCATGTGCTTCCCCTGCATTTCCCTTCCCAGACCTGCACGAGGTGGTCGAAGTTAGGAAAACTGATCACCTAAGGAGACGCGGAGGAAGTCCCACCCAGGACGTTCCGAACACTCTGTCTCTGTTGTGGTAAGCGATGACTTTAATGTACAAAGCAGACGAATACTAAATCTTCATGAAATTAAAAACTATATTATTTATGGGAGCGGAAACCGAAAACGTTCCATAGCTAGCAGCGATCCTGCTTTGTAGGACGAACACTAAAATAATTAAAACCACTCGTGCTTCAGTAATAAATAATGATAATAAATAAATGTCCTGACCTTAAGCGAAAATATAAAATTAAAACCCATTTGGTATGTAAATTCATTCAGGGCGCTCGCGAGTCTCCCAGCCTAAGACGGTGTGGGATAGAAGCAGCGTTCACTACATGAATTTTGAAAGGACAATGAAAGAACAACAGAGTTGTGTGTGTATCGACTCATTATTCTGCTTTAATTCCATCTAATGCTGTGTGGAGCCTTGAGGCTGGGACATTAATTTCCTGCTTTTTTTCCCCCGGTTTTCACCAATTCCTCACGGAGACTAGGAAAAAGAATTTCAATCCTGGAGGCTGAAATGAGAAGACAGAAGATTGCAGGAGAGGTGGAGAGCTGAAACTTGGTAAGGCAGCTTTTAATGTGTTTACAGAAAGATGATGAAAAGAAGCCGGCAAGGAACGGCCCTGGTGCTGGCTGGCGGTGGGTTCTCCAGGCTGTGGGCCACAAATCATCCAGGGGAATGAAATGTCCCCTGGTCCTCGGTCCAGGCAGGAACCGTGCCAGGGCCAGAAGCCGGGCAAGTCTGCGGACAGCCTCTGACTTCAGGAAAACACCTATCGGTTCCAGATGGTGCACCGCCCCTCCTGCTCACCGACACACACACCCTGACAGCCCAGTGCCCGCTATACCATGAAATCATGCATGTTCCATGAAGCCTGCGGCTCTCCGGGCTCCCCGAAGGAGGCCAGCCCAGGCAACTCCAGGCAGAAGCTCAGAAACTTCCAACCACTGCTGCATAATAAACACATCGACACCTTTTCACAGCTATTCCAGTTTGACAGGCAGGGACGCTGAGCCACAAGAGCTCAGTGAGTGGCGGGAAAAGGATCAGAATCCTGCTCTCCGGCTGGTTCTCTTGTGTAAATGGGGACCTCTAAGCGGGTAGAGAGGTTCTGGGTTTTAGGTGCCAGAAAATCAGCAGATGGGGACAGGCTCACTGGACCAAGCTGGTCCTGACGCCACATCTCCTGAGGGGTCTGCTGCCCTCTCATCATCTCACTACTGCCCCATAGGAGTGATGGGAGAGGCCACCCCACCGGAAAGAGGACTTCACACACCCAGAATCGTCAGCACCCTGGGCAGATGGGCCCTCAGGGATCTGGTCCACCCAGAACCCCCTGCTCACTCTTCTGACATGATGCACCACTCCTCCACGTGGAAAAGAAGGGGAAAGACCCAACCCAAGCCCTTCAGGGTCCAAATGGCTCCAAACCATCCCGGTTTTGTAAACAAAACACTGGGGAAAATGACTGGTTTTCTCCACTTTCGAGTCTCACACATTAGACATCATCAACCTGTCAGCAAGCCGCCAGGCGAGGTGCCCTGGTGACTGAGATGGTCTTTCTCCAGCTTGGGTGACCCTCTCAGCCAAGAGCTTGGGGAAAGTCCCTCCCACAGGAAACCTGTGGCCTCTCCAATTCACCAGGGTCCCCTACTGCTCCTGTTTGCTAATTGCTGCAAGACTCTTTGCGGACACAGAGACAAAGAAAGCCAGAGCACTTGAGCAGAGAAGAAAGCCCGGGGCACCAGTCGGATAGTTGGAAAAATAGCCTTAAAACCTAGAAAACGAAATGGTGGAAATTCCCTGAAAAGGCCTTCCAGGTCAGGCATGAAGTTCCTGGACCAGCATGCAGGCAGGGAGGGGCCACTGGCCCGGGGTCAGGGAGGCTCTCACACTCCTTCAGGGACTGGAAGATGGTCCCTTTCTCCCAGCTGATCTGTTAAAAGTCTTGGCCTCTTGATTGTCCCTGAGAAGGAACAAGGTCCCCTCCAGCCCTCTATTCTTCCCTCTCCTTTGGGCAGATAAGCCATACCCCTGGGGTGTCCGCTTTGGAAAGAGGACTGAGTAGTCCTGCTAAAATACCTATGGGATCCCCAAAGGAGGGGCTGACCGTGGGGCAAACCCGGCTGCAGCTGGCCTGGCAGGGCCCTGAACAGATCTCTGTTCCCCAGGAGGCCTTGGGCCTGCTGCCAGGTGGACCCCAGGCCCCTCTCTGGAGTGGCTCACCTACCGGCCCCTTCTCTCCTCCCCCAGGTCAGAATGACAGCACTGGGTTCAGAGACAACTGGACTCAACTTCCAAGACCCCAGGATCTTTGAGTCAAAGTGACCTGGAGCTTGAACGGGCAGCATGGGTCAATGTGGGGATCAGTTTCTCTGGGACTAAAGACACCCCCTCTCCACCCCCAGCCCAGAGTTGCCATCATGCGGCCAAAGGCCCCGGGCTTGTGTCAGTCCCCGAAGGCCCAGGCCAGTCCCGTTTGTGAAGCCCACATTTGCCACAGGTGGGCTAGGACCACGGTTCCCTGGTGACTTCTACAACTCCTCTCTTCCCACAGCAGTGAGTGAGCACAGCCCGGCTCAAGTAGGTGCCCAAGAAATGCCCACTCGCTCACCAAACGTCCTGAAAACCTTCTGTGCTCCCAGCCCAGTGGGCCCAAGAGCAGCTCAGAGGCTAAGGTGGACAGGCGCTGAAGGAAGAAGTCTGGGGGCAAAGTCAAGAGCCCTCGTGCTCCGCTCCACCGACACTTCCCAAGGACCTGCCTATGTCAGGCCCGGAGGGGAGACCACTCCCCTTTCGGGGGTGGGAGGGGCGGCAGGAAAGCCTTTCGGGGAGGGGACAACAGGGCCAGGTTTTGAGAGACGAGGGTGCGTTCCCCAGGAAGGGGTGACGGGGTCTCCTCAGGAAGAGGAAAGATGAGGGAAGAGGCTGACAGGGACCTGCACTGGGGACGCCATGCTGCTCCCCAGGCGGCAGGCGGGGTGCCGGAGGGAGGGCAGCAGATGGGTCTGGTGCCACGTGAGAGGGGCGGTGCCCTCCTCGGAGGAGGGGGGCGGGCTGGAGGGGCAGGGGCCGGATGCTGGGAGACCATGTGGAGGCCCTGCGGGGACCCGGGGGAGTCTGGGTGAGGACGCTGACTGGCACAGTGGCCACCAGGAGGGAGAGGAGGACGTGGGTGACGGGGGTAGTTTCACACGTACGACTGACGGTGATTAGCCATTGGCTGTGGGGGTGGTAAGAGGGCAGGAGGAGTCAGGGCTGGACACTTGGGCTGGACACAGGGCCCAAGTCAGGGAACCCAGCAGCAGGCGGAGAGATGAAGAGCTGCATGAAGTGAGCCTGAGGTGCCCACGGGCGCCCAAGGCTTTGCCCAGGAAGCAGCTGGTTGTGTAGACGGGGAACCGGGGTGGGCAGGAGCATGGGAGCTTCTGCGCTGTGTCCCAGCTCCTCCCTGCCCTTCAGGCCACTCCCTCCCATGACAGCCAGAGGCGTCCAGACCCATCGCCCCAGGGTCTCCTGCAGAGGCCAGACACACTCCTTCCTGAGGCCTTTGCTCTTTCTCCTCCGTCTGCCTCAAATGCTCCTGCTGAGATAAGCCGTCTGGCTCCCACCCACCTGCTCTAGGTCTTTGCTCAAATGTCACCTACCTAGGCCTTTCGAATCTTAGCACACCCCATTTTCCACCCTGCCACTTCCTTCTCTGCTTTACTTCTCTGGAGCACTTTTCACCATTTGATATTCACTTCTTTATTCTATTATCTGGAGCATGTGAGCAGGGTGTTTGTTTTGACTAGGCGCACATTAGGTGCTAAGCAAGCATTCGTTGACTGAGTGATGAATGAATACATTTGTGTCCTCTGGCTGGCCCCGCCTCCCTTCACTGAATGAAGGGCACCCTGATTTCCTCTGGACTGGGGTGGGGGGGGAGGGGCGCCCTGCTAGCCTAGCTCTGCGTCTGGGCTTTGACGGTATCGGTACCCTACCTTCGTTCCGGGTGGCCTGGACTTCAGATGCCGTACGCGTAGTCTAGGGATTGCAATGCTGCCTCCCTGCGGGTGGCCGTCTCAGCATGTGGTTGGCCACCCCTGGGCCTCACCTAGGTTTGGAGGGGAACGCAGAGCCTCCGCAGGGCGCCTGGAGCGTGGACCGACTATTGCTCCAAAGACTCCCTGAGTCTTGAGGTCTCGAACATCAACCCACATACTTTGGCGGGGGCAGATGCAAAAAAATAAAATCCAAAACCTACAGGAAACAATCTGAAGAGAGCTGGAGGGGGAGTGGGAAATGGGTAAAACACATGAGCCAAAGCCTGAACAAACAGCAGGCAGAGAAGCCAGCCCAGCCTCAGGCTTTCAAGAAAAACTGCAATTGAGAAGCTGCTTGGAAAGAGGCAGAAAACTTCAGGATGTGATCTTTCCTCAAGGCTACATCCTTCACTGGTACCAGGGCAGGTAAAATGTAAGAGGAATCAATAGAAAAGGTGACGAGAGGCAGGAGGGGCCCGGGGGCCAGAAGGCCCTGTCATACCGTTAGTGCTGACAGAGATGCTGTGTGACCTTGGACATGCCCCTTCCCTCCCTAGCCCTCTGTCTTCAGCTGTAAAGTGAGAGGTTTAAACGCTGGGTCTCCTGGCTCTGCCAGCTGCTCCAGTTCTTGGAATTTAGGCAGCCTCCTTCAGACTGGGCGCTGGGCTCCCCCAGGATGTCATTTACATTCCTTTGCAGGACCCAGCCTGGAAGCCCACAGTTGCTCCGTGTGCGGCTGGTGTGGCTGTATGCGGCAGCCTCATCTGCCCTGCACTTCGGACAGGTCTTTTTAAGAGCATCCGGCCCCAGTATTCAGGGAGGCTCCTCTGAGAACGGCTCTGGGGGAATGGAGAAACCGGCCTTAGCTTTCGGACTGTGCAGCATCCGGATGGCGGCCGGGTTGGCCCTGCTTGGCTCAACTCAAGTTTTCCTCTGAAGCAGAAAGGAAAAGCTTGCTCCCCTGCAGGTCCCGAATGTGTCTTCTGTTCGCTGACCCTTGTGCTGTGTCCAGCAGGAGGTTTTAGGAGATTTTCCCTGGAGTCCTGGGCGAAGGCTGCTCAACTTGGCTTGCCTTTAAAAGGCGACCTGGGTTGACATTGCTGCCTCTCCCACCTCTGTCTGCAGAGTGTGGAGAGGAGCCCAGCTGAGGTGGGAGGCTGGGAGGAATTCCAGAGCAAACTCCCGAGGCGCGCAGCTCCAGGGCGGCCTTCTGCAGGGGCCTCTCCAGCCTGGACCCAACCCAGGCCCTATTAATAGACCGGCTGCAAGAGCGGCTGCCTCCTCTGGTTTCCATGTCACTTGCACTAGGTCTGGCTGTCCCACTGGGGACAGCTTCCTTGCAAAACAAACAGCAGAATCAATATTTCCTTCATCAGGGGAGGTGTAAGGGCTTCAGATGGCAGGGCTGGCCCTCCCTCCAACACTGGCTGGGTCCAAGGAAAGGGACGTACAGGGGGCCATGCCCTTTCTACCTCAACTCAGCAACTTGATTACATTAAATTCACAGCTGTTTATGGAGCACTGTCAACCGGTCAAACCCCGCCAGGCGCGAGGGAGAGAAGGGTGAATGGACGGCTCGTGGGCCTGGAGGAGAGCGTGTGTTGCCGGAGACTTAGCTGAGCGTGGAGTCACAGTGCCGAGGGTCAGTGGGACAGACGGGATGAGGCCGGGAGGACCTGTGTCTGAAATCGTCCCTCTTGGGGCACGGGCAGTGACTGACACAAAGGAAAACCAGACCCAGCGATCCCGTCGACGCTCACGGTCTGTGGGTGTGGGGAGACTGTCTCCTGGGTCTTTGTTGAGGCAGCACCCCCAAACTCACCGGGCCTAACGGGGGTGCTCGGGGTGAGGCGGCAACTCCCGGGGCAGGGAGGGGCGTCTGGGCTGGGCCCCGCACAACGTCTCTGTGTCTCCCCTCTGTATCCTCCGGTCACCTCCTGGGATGGCCTGGAACAGCCTGGAACAACTGAGCCTCAACCCTTAGTGCATAAACCGTCCTGGGGGAGCCTGCTAAAGAGGCAGATCTAGACTGTAGCCCTGGGGACACAGATCAATAAACCTCAGTTGGCAAGTTGCCCCTTCCTCCCCTCCTGCCCCCATGGCACAGGGGTTAGTCAGCGCTTGATGAATGAAATGTTGCAGACGACTCTCTCAGGGTGAGACAGTGTGGGGTGCAAAACTGACCCCAGGCCACCTGGCCTCTAGGGCTCATTTCTCACACTACCAATCTGCGTGCCCAGGCTTAGCTCCGGAAAGCCGTCCTCGATGGCCCGCCTAGGAGGTCTTTCCCGCTGTGCACTTACACACCTCATCAGTGGAGCATGGGATGGGTGTGTGTGTACGTGTACGAGTGTGCGTTATGTGTGTGTTTGTCAGAATCCTGGGTCCACAAAGGACCCAAATTCCACATACCCCAAACATTTGAAAGCAACCCAACCCCCACCCCGGGATCACAAGAGACTGAGGGTGACAGGCATCGGTGGCTCTAGACCCACTCACTGTCAGCCACGTGTTCCCAGGAAGGCTCCTTCATTTCTGTATGCTGTTTAACTTGCGGGCTGTCCTGATCCCCATGAAGGGCAGGGTCCATGTCGGCTTCACCAGTCAGGTGCCCAGTGCAGAGTCCGCCAAGGGCTGGGCCCAGGCCAGGCAGCAAGACGGCCCTCAGGAGACATCTCTGTCTGACTAGTGTCCGGGCCCCAGGCCGCGCTCACCCCGGCTGCTCTGGAACCCGCCCTCTGTGAGGTGACCGGCCTGAGGTGGAGGTATGGAAAGCGGGAGGCCTTTCAAAAACAGCCAGCAGGATCTGGGATGCACAGCGTTTCTGCATTTCCGGAGGATGGCGATACTCGGCCCACGCCGTCATTTTTGCCCACAAGCTGGGGGTCCGTGTGACTGCTTAGCAAAGGATAGAGTCGATGCTCTGTCTCTCTCCTAAAAACAGCTCTGGGATGACAGCCTCTGTCCCCAGAGAGCCTCGGCAGGAGTGGTCATAAATATCGTGGAGAAAGAAGCCCGGAGGTACCACTGTCACCGTGGGGAGAAAAAATACCCACACGGAATGGAAAACAGACTCGCCCGTGGGGGAAGTGTGTGCCTCCGGCGCAGGTGCTGAGGGAGGACCGGGCAGGCCTGGGGTGTGGGTCAGGAGCCCCCTGGAGCTCGGGACTGGCAGCGGGTGGGAGGGGTCCGCTGAGGCTGGCGAGGGCTGGCGAGGGGTGCCGAGGCCCCGGGACTCTGCCTCCTCGGCCTGCTCCCAAGCGGGCAGGCATGCCTTCCCACTGGGCGGAGGGAGAGGCCCAGGCCCTTGTGGTCTCTCTGCGGTTCAGCCTCCATCCTGAGGCCCCCTTGGTATCCAACTTTGTGCGGGATGAGGCGAGGGGGAAGCCAGGAGGAGGAGCAGGCCCTGCCACTGGGCCCCACCGAGCGGACGACAGGTCGAGCCTCCAGCGCATGATGAGGATGAGGACATCCATGTCAGAGGTTTCCGTGACGACTGACCAGATAGGGTGAGCTGCAGGTGGGATCGGAGGCACACCACCCCAGGACAGGCCGGGAGACACCCCGGGGGAAATGCTCCAGCAGGGCCAGCTCGCAGGCTCTTCCTTCCTTCTCTAACCCCTGCATTTATTTTCAGTCAATAAAAACGAAACCACTTCCCCTGTCCTGCGTCCGGATTCGGTGGGGGTGCACAGTGAGAAAGACCCCATGGATCATCGCCCCTGGGACGTGGAACCGCTTGGCCGACATGTTTTTAGGATAATAGGGGAGACTCTTGGAGAAGGGGCGCTCCCTTCCCCCAAAGCTCCTATTAAACTGAAGCATGGGTGACGTGTACACGGAGGAGGACATGGCACAGTTAGAATCCTGCCGGCGAACGTTCTAAAATATTCATGAAACGCGGGACGAGGCTTGACTGTTAACCCGCAGTGGTTCGCTCCAATGGAGTGACAAATGGGTGCCAAGCACCGTCATCTGTCCCTCTGATCTTTTCAGGTCCCACCAGGAAGTGGAGGGGCGGGGGGGGGGGGCTTGGGCGGCCCATGGAGGCTGCGGAGGAGGGGGTTGGAGCTGAGCTCTCGGGGGGGGGGGCTTCTATTTCCGCGTCGAAGGGCGAGCAAACAGTGAATTTCTTCAGACTACAAGGCAAAATAATTGATTCTCCAAGTCTTACTCCATCAGAAGGGATGAGTGGGGTGCCCTGGGGACCCCACTGCCCCACACTCACCTCCTTGGTGAAAGGAGCATTGTCACAGACACAAGTCTCAGCGAAAGGCACAGGCTCAAAGCAAAATGTTGAAAAACAGTAAATTGGCCAAAAAAAAAAAAAAAAAAAAAGAGGCGGAAAAGAATAAAATGAACTCCTGGCTTCCTTGCTCAAAAGCTCCTTCAAAGCTTCCAGACACGTCGAGAGGGAACCGCAGAGCAAAACTGCGACAAAATAACAGGGCGTCTAATTAAAAGGAGGGACAGGAAGGGCCTTTTCTTCCTACTCCGAGTTTCGCTTCTTTCTGTGCAGGGCTCAGAAGTATGACAACTCAAGGACAAAGAGTTACGTCCCCAGACGACAAGAAGGGCCACCTCGGCTCCCGGACGAACAACCGGTTCTTATATCTTTCCGTCCAACAAAGGTTGCTGAGGCTCGCTATGTGCCAGAGGCCGCGCTGGGAGCCAAGGTCACGGGGAGGAGTGTGTGTGTGGGGGGGAGCACTCTGATGGCTAAAACGCGGGCGGTGTGTGCCAAGGCAGCGGGGCTCCCCGCCTCCTGCGGATGGCCAGTCGCCAAGACGAGGCCCTCCTCCTCCTACCCCGTGGGCTAAGTGACGTCCAGTGAGTCCATTCGAGTGCCCTTACTTAAAAAAAAGAAAGAAAGAAAGGAAAGCGAGGTTTTCAGGGGGCAGGGGATGGGGCGTGACTGCTGGACGGGTCTGCGTGTCCCTTGGGGTGACGAAAACGAACCGGAGCTGGAGAAGGTGACGGCTGCAGACGAGATGCCGCCGAAGTCTGCGCTTGCAAACGGTGAATTCTAGGTTTCTGTGTATTTTACCCCAAATTTTAAAAAGGAACGTTTTCTGAGGCCGCATTCCATTTAAGCTCTGTGTACACTCCGAGGGTTTGCCGATGACGCCTGCGATGGAGAAGCCGGCCGGCCGCTCGCCCTCCTTCTGCCCAGCCCTGGCCCCCGGCGCGGCTCACAGCCGCCCTCCGCAAGTCCACGGTGCACTGCTCCCAAGAGCATCGCCTCGGGAGCTTTGACCGGTCTAATTTTAAACGCTCCTGAGGCAGAGCGACCTACGTGCTACTCTGCCCCTTAAGAGGAGTCTGCTATTGCGAAGTTCACTTTCTGGACGTGACTCATGGGTTCCTCAGTCGCCTCCCCCCCGCCCCCACTGCTCTCCCACTTCCAGTTACCTGTGGTCCCTCTCCTCTTGGTGGGGGGGGGGCGGGTTTGCCAAACCAAAGATCTGGGAGGCTGCTGGGGGGGGCGTGGTGGGGGCAGACGGGAGGGAGGAGGAGGCGGGAGTGGAGCTTTCCTCAGATCTGCAGAGACCACAAGCCAGACCCTTCCTCTGGATTTGAACTTAGCCACCCCAACGATGAGAATCGTCATCTGCGTTCCCCCCTTCCCGTGACTGTGCAAATATTTCAGCTTCACCTTCGTGCAGCCGGCAGTCCATCTGTTAACACGCTGGCCAGACCGGGGCCTGATGGCACGGAACTGACCCAGAAGTAGGTATAATCCTCTCTTCTAAATGTGCTTCATACCATCGATAATCTTGTCACATAAATCTCCGGGTTAGCGGGGAGCTGCAGCCATTGCTGCTAGCCTCCAAGAATCTTTCAGTACCAGATTCCTCCTCCCGTAAGTGATCTCCTTTCTTACGCCAATTTCAGAGGCCATGTTGCTCAGCAAACGCCCTGACCTTTAATCGCGCTTTTATTTTTTTTGTTTTTTGTTTTTTTGAGCAGTTCCTTGCAAACTAGGTCAACTGAACCCAATCCATTCATTCTTTTGGCCTTCCTGAGGGACCCTCTGCACATCTGTACAGTTTCCACTGCGGGGTCTGGTAGGTCCCACGGTCTGAGTCTCCCCCGTAACCTCTTTGTTTGAGGCCAAGTGCGCAACTTTCTACACTGAGGGTTGCTGCCCTCGATTTCCCTACCCAGCGCGGTCACCCCCCGGCCTCCATGCCCGAGGACTCCAGCACTGCCAGCTTGGGGTTGCAGTATCACCAAAGGCTTCGAGCGATGTGACGAGCTCACACGGTTCATACAGTCCCCCAGAGAAATTAAACCCACGCCATTAAGTCGCTCCCCAGACGCCCGTTACCGGCGTGCACCCTCTGGGCAGAGCCAACAACTCTCACACACAGATTCTCTACCCCCAGAGTTTCTGCCTGTCTCACCGCCGGAGGGCAACTCTGGGAGGAGGGTGGTGGCTTCCTCCAGAAGCGCGGTGCACAGCTCTGCTCCCCGTCCCCCACGGTTAAAGAATAAATATCCTTGGAGCAGTGCTGACGCCTGCCCCAGTATGGGCTTTGTGCTGCCAGTAACAGCTGGGTAAACAATTGGGCTGCAATCTAATTTCATACCCAGACGCACGGGAACTGTTAGGGAAAAGACACAGCCCAGGCCCCCTAGACTGACTGGAGCCTGCCTGGGGATGTTTCATCTCCCAAAATAGGCCCACAGCCCTCGGCTGACGCTTGGGCGCAGCGTTGTCTAAGGGGGGGGTGCGGGTTTAGAGGGGCCTTTCGCCTGAGGAGGGCCCCCACCTTGGATCTTTGGGACCAGCGCCGTCTTCTAACTCCGTAAAATGACCCGCTCGAAATAACACAGAGTGCGACCTTTGAAGACGTGGAGTGGCCCGGACCACAGCTCCAGCAAAATTTTCTCCTTTCAATTACAACGAGATAAAGAGGCGTAGAGATGGCAGCAAAGAGAATTTTCTTCTGAATTAAAGTCAGCGAGAAGAGGGGAGCAGTTAGTGCTTGGAGTTTTTATTGGGCTTGTGTGGTTTTTTTTTTGATTTAAAGAATTTCCCTGATGGCTCTCTGAGTTTGATCAAGAGCCTTCTGCCGGATGAAGCAGCAGCAGAGCCTCTCCATTCCTCCATTTTCTTAGTCCAGATAAATAGGAGACCCGACAGAGGCTCGCTTTAAATGGAGGCCCACAGTGAGGTCTCGCCCCCATTCGTAAATCCACATCCCTCTGTAGACACCAGCACGTGTAAATGATGCCTTAGGGGCCTTTCGCATTCTGGGGGGACCCACCGTAGGGTGTGAGAGGGACAGGGACGAGGGAGGTCTGGAGCTTCTTGCTTTAATTGCCCTTTGAAAGTTTTCCGAATTGGAGGGCATATGTGACAGGAAGCAGGCGGCGGCCGTTAGAAAGCTCGTGGAGACATTTTCTGACATCGAGGGAGAAGGCGTGACGGTGTTTCATTTTAACACTGCGGGAGGGGAGGTCAGTGGGCCATCCGGCTCCTGGATGAAGCTCGGAGCATCAAGAGCCGCGTCCTCTGCAAAGGACCAGCCGCACTAGGTGGGCCTCCTTTAAGGAGATGCCAGGAAGAGAGCTGGTAGTTTCCTGGGGCGGCCGCAACAAATTGCCACAAACTGGGGGAAGTTACTCTCCCGCCGTTCTGGAGGCCAGAAGTCCAAAATCAAGGCGCTGGCAGGCCACGCTCTCTCTGAAGGCTCTAAGGGGGAGTTTGTTTTTTTTTTTTTTTAATCTCTTTCAGCTTCCGGCTGCTCCGGGCAGCACCTCTCCAGTCTCCACGCCCACCTTCTCCGCTTGTCTGGTGCCAAAGCTACCTCTCTTTTCCCTTAAAAGGATACGACCTGTCACTAGATTTAGGGCCCACTCTGATTGAGGATGACCTCATCTTGGGAACCGTCCCTTCATCCCATCTGCAAAGACCCTATTTCCAAACAGGGCCAAGGAGTCAGAGGTTCCGGGTGGACGCACGACGTGGGGGCTACCCTTCAGACCACTGCACAGAGACCGCCCTGACAGGAAGGGCACGTCTAGCTAACCTGCTCTCCTGTTGATCTGAATGTTTCGAAGAAGAGACGGGTTTCTTTGGAGGAGGCTCATCCTAAAATAGAGCTCACATTCCTACCCGGGTGGGTTGCAGTGGTCGGGAAATCTTTGCAACCTCACAGGGACCATAGGACAGGGTTGGGGCACAAAGCCTAGACCACCCCCCCCCCCCCCCGCTGTGTTCTCAGGCCCCGAAGCAGACGGCTGACTGGCACCTTTGGGCGCTCTCACTGCCGACCCTCCGCCACCATGCCTGGCTCAGTGTCGGCGCCTAGAAATGTTAAATAACAACAATAATAATAACGCGTCTGAGGGTGACGCTTTAATCGCCAATCTGTCCCTTTCCTATTTTATCTCTGAGATTTTAAGAACTGCGCCCTTCCTGCACAAAACATCAGGGTGCATGTATATTAAAAAATGAAACTAATTAAAATGTTGGAAAACCATAAACCACACCGCCATTAAACAGCAGCAGCCCCTATTTTTCCAGTCTAAAAAGGATTTTTCTTCTTCGTGTTGGGGCCCACCCTGATGAACAAACTACTGGAGTTGGGAGGCCCTGGAGATGGGAGCCTCAGGGCAGCTACCTCTAAGGGGGGCCTCTGACGTCCTGGCTCGTGTGGCATCTGAAGGCAGTGAGGCCAGGGCAACAGCCAGAGGATGGGGAGGGCTGGAGGATGGTCTACCCTTAAGGTCATAAAAACTCAACCCGCTTGATGAGCAACTGTGTCTTCGGAGAGTTTTTCAAAGGCAAACACCAGTGCTTAAACACACAGTGGTCCGTGGCCCCATAGGGCTGGTGCCTGTGGCCGCAGTGTAAGGTCCATGGCTGTCACTGCCTGTGACTCAGCATATCCTCACCACAAATGTGATGCCCAGGAATAGGAGGGCACTGAGGTTATCCTCCAGAAGGGCAGTCCACGTCAAACCGGCTGGACCATAAGAAACTCCTCAGTAAACAAGGTGTGAGCATTTGCTGAATGAGTAAATGAGAGCGAATCCATGCAATGCACAAGATCCTGGGCAGGCAGGGTGGCGGGGGCCGGAAAGAGAGGGCCAACCCGGCACACTGAAAGGCCAGAATTTCACTTACGAGTGCCACAAGGCAAGAGGCGTGTGATTTCCAAGGCGAACACAGAAACCCAGCAAGGCGTCACTGTGGAAATGCTTACGCTTTGTGTTTTCTCGGACGAGAGCTCACTTTTTAAAAATACCAGTCCCTAAGAATTTATCTTTAAAGCACAACTCCTATGTCACACACTGTCACCGCCATCCCTAGCACGTACTGAGCACTTATTGTTTGCCCAGTGACAGGCGAGGTTTTTGACTGGAATTTCCCTCATTCATCCACCACTCCTGTAACTTAATATTGTTGTTACCCCTGTCTCATGGATGAGCAAAACAAGGCCACAGAATGGTTAAGCAAATTACCAGTGACGTGAGCCCAAGGCTGCCTGGCTTTCGGACCTACGGTCTTTCTGGTTCTGCCTGGCATGGTGGCACCGGCTCCCACGCACGCTCCCCCCACACTCCCCTGCCTGCATCACAGTTGGGGCTCGCAGCTGATACCTGGCTGAACTGGGGGATGCAAGCAGGGCGGAAGTGCAGACGTGAGACACAGGCTCGGTGCGGTGAGCCAGGGTGGAATCACCAACAGCCTTAAGCCACGGTATCTTCAGCGCAAGTTTGGATGAACTTGAGAAACATCCAAGGGTGAACCTGACGGGCAGTGACAGACGGGGATGGTGATGGACAGGGGACAGTCCAGTGGCTTGCACAGCTGGGTGGGTGGTGGACCCAGCCCTGAACCAGGCGTGCAGGGGTGGAGCAGGTTTGAGGCTGAGGAGATGAAGCTTAATTCCTAATTTCATATTTGAGGCTCTTGGCAGATCTCTAAGGGCAGACATCTAGGGAAAAGAATTGGGAGTCAGTGGCATGGGCTTTGAAGTAAGAAAGGGTTGAATTCAAATCTGACACTCAGTTTCCTCATGTGTGAAATGGGCATAATTGTAGATTTACTAGCCGGGGTTGTTGTAAGAACTGAGCCAAAATGTGCAAAGCTCTTGGCACGGTGCCTGGGCTGCCATTCATGCTTTAAGAAGCAAACAAACAAAAAACAAAAAAAACAACAACTATCACCACAACCATCAACAAACAGAAGGTGGGTTGGCATCCAGGACTGCTCAGGGCATGGGTTCTAGATTTGAGATCATCAAATATAATAGGAGGTGATTTTTCGTCACAAAAGCACAATAATTGCTTTGCAAAATGTCTTACTCTGGGAGGAGTAATCGGTGAGGAGCTACATGCATTTCAAATGTGCGTTTAATGTATCTGTAGGCTATTAACTGCTGCATCACTGAGTCGTCACACGAAGGAGAAGGAGTCACGGAGCTTCTCTAAAGTGATGATACACAACCATGGACAAGTGGAATATGGTTTTCAAAAGTGCACAGCTGGGTTTTTTTTTTTGTTTTTTAGTAAAGCAAGTGAATTTCCATGACTACACCTTCTTCTACTCACAATTCAATCTGAAAATTCAACACGTATTTACCAAGCACATAACCGGCAGGTGTGAGGTGCTAGCAATTCAAAAGCTAAGAAGACAGGACCTTTTGTCTCAAGGACCCACATTCTAGAGAGAGACAGATAGAGAGCGGAAGGCCATGCGGTAATAATAACAGATTATGCCTCTGGAGTGTGTACTGGACTCCAGACCCTGGTGTAGACATTTGCCTTATTAATTCATTTAGCTGCCCCACCCCGCCACGACTCAAAGAAAGAGATGGTATCATTATCTCATCTTATAGAAGAGGAAACTAGGTTCTGAGAGGGCAAGGAACTGGCTAAAGGTCACGCAGCTAGAAAGTAGAAGAGTCGGAATTTGTACTGGGCAGTCTGAATTCAAAGTCTGGGCTCCTGACCCCAATGCTGTGCTGGCAAAGAGGTGTGAAGTACTAACACGCCTGGTGTGCAACAGGTACCCCAACCAGGATTGATTAACGATGTTAGCTGGCCAACAGATCATTTTGCCTTCCTCATAAAAAATGTTTTTAGCTCCGGCTGGCCCTTAAACGACAGCCCCTCCCTTTCTGTCTAGTCACCCCAGGCATGCCAGCCAACAAGTCAAATTTGAAATCCCGGAGCAACACCTCTAATGACAGGGTGGTATCCCTGATTTCCCAACAACCAGATACTTCAGGACTTCCCACGAAATTGGCAATGGAGACTTTCTTCACTCCCAGAGTCCCTAGATGGGGCAGGGTCAACTACAGAGGGACGCCTGAAGAGTCGGAGCCAGGACACAGGATGAGTGTCCACCTGCTCTGCCCAGCTCTTCATATGGGGCACAACCCGGAGCTGCCTCCCCTAGTCTCCTTCCCGACTCTCTTAGGGGCAGCCACCCTCTGCTCTGAGCCAAGTTCTTGGCTTTGACAGCAAGAGATAGAATCTGGCCCCAGTCGGGGAGCCCATTTATCGTTCACAGGGCCAGGGCAGAGCGTGGCACAGCCGGCACATGATAGATCCTCCAGGGTGGCAGAGCAGAGCCGAGAAGCCCGCTGGAGATGGGCGTTGGCCAGCCAGGGTCAATGCCTGATCGGGTGCCTGACCATGGCTGTGCTGCAGCTCAGGTCTTTGCCTCTGAGGGAGCCAGAGGCGGGTGGGTGTGAGTGGTGGTGGGCAGGCTGCTGCTGACTCAGTGGTGCACCGGAGCTCACCTGGGCCCCAGAGTTCCAGGGACATAGATATCTGGACTCGGGAAGATTTTGCAAGAAAAATCCAGTCTCACGTTGGAGGGCAGTTACTGATGTGTGCCGGGAGGAAGTCTTTCTGGAAGCATAATACTCGGCTTACGGAGCCTTCAGACCTGCCGGCTGCAGACTTTCGCCGTAGCTGTGAGCTGTCAGATCAACGGGGGCCCCGTCCGCCTGGGGAGGGAACTGGTGCCTCTCAGAAATGGATAATCCCACACTTCAAGCACCCGCTTCTTCCTCCATGATTTACAAGGAACGCGACGTGGTGCAGTAGAATCTCATTCACGACGCCTTTTTTTAATGCCTTTGTAACCCCGTATTCACAATATTCCCTTCTAATCTCAGCAGATGACAAGGTGCCACGATTGAATTCCCACTAATATGAATTATGAGGACAATATACTTTGCCCACTATCTTCTCCTCAGCCTAATATAGTGGAGGAATAAGAATCAGACCCTCGGCATGTGCCTGCCATGCGAGGCGACGCTTCGTGGAGCCTGTCTGCTCCCGGCTGGGCGAGTACCCAGGGCGGGCGGTGGTGGCACGTGTCTTTCTTCTCCCACAACTGTCTTTGCACGATCACGCGCACCTTCAGAGCATGGTCCCCGCCCCGCAGCAGGCCTGTGTCTCCCCATGAGTGCAGCGGCGTGAAGAGGAGTAAGCTGGACAGTCTGAGCCCACCATGCCGTCTGGCCACCGCGCAGCCTCCCTGTGGTTGGATAGTGAGGACGGCCACGGCCCCTGCCTCGTGCAATCCTTGTGGGATGCAGCGGCAGAAGCACTTGGAACCCTGGCTGGCTCGTAGTAAGCACTAGACAGACATTAGTGACGGTGATGATGATGACGGGCTGGGGGGGGTGGCAGCAACTCCAAAGGCACACCTAAGGCCTTGGCCGGCCAGCAGCCCTGAGTTGCTTCCTGAGATGGCTCCTGAGCGCACACTCAGCAGTGCACCCTTGTTCCAGAAAGGTCCACGTCTCTAGCGCGGAGGGCCCTTCTGCTGGTGAGACCTGTAACTGCCACTACAAACAGCACGGCCCAGGCTTCACCCGCAGCCCCAGCTCTTGAGGTGCTGGGGGAAAATGACCACCACCCACACCCGCCAATGACCCCAGCACGGCCCGGACACCCTTCTCTAAGTGCTGGACTGCACCCCTGCGTTTGGCGGTCACCCTGCTGCGAGCAGTCCCAGGGCTCAGGGGGCAGGAGAGAGGCATGGCTGAGCCCTCCCCAAAGCGGTGAGCCCCATGGAGGCCCCTCAGGGCCACCAATCCCACAATTACCAGGCCGCCCTCCCGCCACGCCGCAGGCTCTTCCCCACATTTCCATCCAACCCATGTCGGTCTGTGCTACGTGCCATCATTTGATTGGTCCTTATTGTAGCCACTGTGATTGGCACTTACATTTCTCTTAATAAAGGAAATTATTGGTGCGTTAACGCTCTCTGAATTTACACAGATGTTTTCTCTTTCTTTTTTGATGGCGGGACATTTACTTACTTAAAGAAATTTTTTATTGTGGCGAAACCTATATGACATAAAATTTGCTATTTTTCACCATTTTAAAATGTACAATTCGGTGGCATTCATTACTATTTCCAAAACTCTTTTCATCACCCCGAACAGAAACTCTGTCCACATTAGACAGTGACTCCCCACTCCCCATCCCTCCACGCTACTAGCCCTTGGTATAGCCCTTGGTAACGTCTAACCTCCAATCTATTACTTTCTGTCTCTATCAATTACGGCATTTATTTTTTAAATGTGCTTTTGCTTTGCTAGTTCATGTAGACCTCATAACATCCTGGTGAAGTGGGCATTGTTTCCCGCTCACAGGTCAGGAAAGTGTAGGAGAGTGTATGTAAGTATCACGACTGGAGGCGGCTCAGACAGCCAAGCGCGGGCACGGCCTTGAACCCCATCTCCCGCTCCTAGCCTAGGGCTTATCCCTCACCCCAGGCAGCCTCCTCAAAGACGACTTTACCCCCCCAGGGAGGACGCCCCCTACAAGGGAGGGTGTGGAGACAAAATCCATGACAAATGGTACCCCTTCTCTTTGGTCCCCAAGCGACGCTGAGCTTACGAGAAGACAGTGGCCATCATGGCCACTCCAACCCTGGCCCACGGTAAGGACAGCCCGTGATTCTACGGCATCCACTCCCAGCCCAGAACGACGGAGGGACCAACCAGAGGGAGCAGTCCCTCTGAGCTCGGGTATGGCTCTCAGCCCATTCAGTGATACCTGCGGACATTTGTGATGGCCGACGCTGCCTTTCTGGGGAGAATACGCCCAAGCCGATGGGCAGCAGCTGCTAAAGCAAACACCTAGCCATGCACGACGTCCTGGACCACATAAGAAACGCTGGAAAAGAGAGAGAGGCTGTGGCCCCGTGATCCTGCCTCTGAGCCGAGTCTACACCACCCACGTGGCTTGGCCGCTAAGGAAAAAAGATGGGTGGATGGGAGAGAAAATGAATACACCTGGGCACGTGGGCGGCGTGGGGCCGGAGCATGCGCTGTGCTCCCGGGGTTCGTGTGCGTTTCCGAACGCCGACGCGCAGCTGCTTCCGCCGGGCGTCTGCAGCCTTCTCTTGAGGAGATGCCACCGGCACGCAGGACAGACGTTAAGGGAAAGATGGCCAGCCAGTTGCTTGTTGACAGACTTGACTGAGAATTGTCCTGGGCGGGGTCCGTCCAGAGCTAAATGCCTGAAGTTAGGCTGAGGAGGAGGAGGGCTGGGGCCGAGTCCCACCTTGGGCAAGTCACTGTCTTTCTCACCTCTGACTGGTGGTGATCGTAGTTAGTTACCTGAGAGGGCTGGGGCAGCACTTCACAAGTTAATGTTGGGAAAGGGCTTAAAACGTGCCTGGACCAAAGTAATTTTCGAGGAGTACCTGAAATGAAATAAACAAACCCAAAGGCTGCTGAGAATTACAGGCAAGCGGGAGAAATGTCCCGAGGAAATGCTGATATTTGAGAAAAAAGCTTGAGAATCCAAATGCTTTGGAGCGATGGGAGGGAGTCCTGGACCCACAGAGAAGGCCCGGGCAGGTAAAACCCGCACCTCCAGGGGGCGTTCGGGATGGGGACACAGGTCCGTCAGAGAGCCCGTGAGTCCGTGAGGGCTTCACTCCAGATCACTGTGCGGGGAAGGTCCTGTCTCTGTCTCCTCATTGTGGCCCCCACAGAAAAGACTCGTCTTTGAATTTGGAAGGCTGAGCCTTAGTATGTAGGTAGGGAGGATGTCAAAGGCATTCATCTGCCCTACCCCGTCAATGGGGGCTAAATAAATGAATAAACATGCATATGCCTCAATTCATTCCTTCCATCCTCACACACTCATTGAGAACCTGTATACTCTGGGCATCGCATGCAGCTTATTCCTGTGGCGTTCACTGCCTGGTAAGGAGGCGAATGAATAAATGGATAAGTATCGTGTATATAGGTACGACAGAGGGACAGAATCAAAAGTTTTACAGGGACGAGAGCGATAATAGCATTTACTTTTTTCTTTTTCTTTCTTTTTTTTTTTTTCTTTTTACTGCAAAGGTAGTAACATTTAGACTGTCGTTGTGGGATGAATAGGAGTGTTTTTTTCTGGGCAGATAACGAGAGTAGCGAGTGCAAAGGCCCTGGGGCATAAGAACTCTTATGTTTGGAGACCGATAGCTGAAAGGGGCTGTAGGAGTGAGGCTCTCAAATGGTTCAGGCACGGGCTGTCTGGTGGGTTCCGCCAGACAGAAGCACGGCCCCATTGAAACACAGGTGTGGTGGCAGTAAGCTCTAGTCTGGTGCTGGCATTCAGGGAAGCAACAGATAGCAGAATCCTCGTACGCAGTAGTAATCGCTGAACAGGGAGAGGGCACTCACAAAGGTCACTGAAGGTTTTTTTGCAGGACAGTGTGCCAGGTGAGGTCTGGGAGAGGGCATCCATACTGTCACTTGGGAGCCATCCATGCAATGGAAGCCATTGTTTTTTTTTTTTTTTTTTCCACAACTAGGAAGTGTATTAGCTCACATAACAAGAAGCCCAGAGGCAAGTAGGGAGGCGGCTTAGGTATCTGGTTCCATATTTCTGGAATTCTTTTGTCTATTTCTTATGTGTTGGCTTCATCCTCAAGCTTGTAGCATGATGGTAATAGCAGTTCAAGGTGTCATATCCAGACGTGACCGTGTCCAGAGGAAGAGGGATTACTGTTTTCTCATGACTCGTCCTTAGCAGCAAGAAAACCTTTCTTCAAAGGCCCACAGACAGGATTATACCCACGTTCCATTGGCCAGAGTTGGGTCATATGACCTTTCCTCAATCGGCGATGGGTAAGGGGAATGAGATTCCTGTACCTGGTTTAGAATCATCATAATCCCAGCAGGGCCTAGGGTTTGCTTCCCACAAGCATGGGAGGTGGTGGACTCCAGAACAGAACCGAGTTCTGCGAGGGAGAAGAGGGAGAGAAGGTAGACTTAGGCAGACAGACAGCGAGACCCATTACGACTTCGAAGGTCCTTTGCCAGCCCTGTGTGGTTCTTTCCCTTCTGCACTCCCACAGCGGGAGCTACCTGCCTCACCGCAGGCTGGACATTCCACCTATTCCTACCTTCTACCCCCACCCCCACTTGCCTGCCTGAGGGCCGCTTCTGACCCGATGAAGGAATTCTTTAAGTAGTAGGTCAAGAATTTGGATCACGTTCAATGCCAGTCTGGCTCTGAGTTGGGTTTCTTTTAATCTGGAAAAAGGCTATCCTTACTCAGAGAGTTCTTGTCCTGTCAGAGAAGTTTCCCCAGGGGAACCTCAAGGAAGATGCCGTTCTAGAATTACAAAGATGCTCACAAAGGGGCTAGAGCTGTGGCCTAGGGCTGGCCCGCATATCCCGTGACTTGGGCAAATCCTCTCTCCACTAGGGAGAGAAGCCATCAGTGTGGGAGGCAGGCCCTGGGCCGCCCTTTACAGCCGGTGGGAAACAGAACTGACCCTGGGTGCTCCTCAGGAAGCTGGCCATCCCATGAAGCTGGGCCCTTTCTGCCCAGGTCACTCTCAGTCATTCAAGTTCATGTTTCTAAAACAAAGAAGCCAACTCTGAAAGGATGAGTGATGGGGATCTTCCCAACCTCTCCCACCATTCCCCTCCCTCACACCAGATCTCTTCATCAAGGGATGACATCCAGGTGTGAACACAACCAGAGGATGTGGAACGTGAGTGACTCTCTCCACTACTTGATGGCAGCCCAATGGGGTAGCTCTTGTGGCCCTCTAGGGACAAAAGTGGGCAGGAGTTGGGGGTAGGCGAGAGAGGACAGCAAGTTTAACAGAGACCCCCTAGGCCTCAGGAGCAGGTCTAGCAAGGAGAAGCCCTGTGTGGGGATAGAAGTGTTTTCCTTAAGGGACTGTGGTAGCCAGCAGCCAAAATTTAAGTCAAGGGAGGCAGGTGCTGATGACAGCTCTTTTGTGATGGTGCATGTACCTTGCTCCTTCCCCAGCTCCAAGGACCCCTTTCATGGTGCCAGAGAGTCCACAGTATTCACCTATTTCCTCCGGGAAGCAGGTGGAGGGAAGCTGGGAAGGCAGGACACTTACTATCGGTAGGAAAGGGTGTGTACAGGAGTCCCCGGATGCACACTGATGCTTTGCTAAGCTCTCAGGGCTCCTGATTTAAAAGAGGAAAATGAGGCTTCTTGCCTACTGGTTCTAGAGGGGCAAATTCACAATACAAATGAATATGCCAGGGCCACTAGCTGAGACTGCAGCCAGGGCAGCCCACGGATTTCTCCTAAGCGAAGCTGATTGGTAATCTGCTATGTTACATCAGCTCAGCTCTGCCGGGACTTCACAATGACCCTTCTTGGTGGCACTGTGCTTTAGGAGGATTCAGGCCAATTTGGCTGCCAGTGTCATGAAAGTGAGTAAAACAGGCACAGGGTCAGTCTGGGTTTGGAGGAAAATTTCCTCCCTGAAATTAAACTAAATCTGTAGATGCTGATGGTGAAAAGATGATATCGAGGGGCATTATGCTCTCTTTTTTTATGTTTCTTTCCCTGAGTTATTTTTAGCATTTAGACAGTTCCCAGTTAACAAATGGGTTGGGTTCTGAAAGTTCATTTGTAATTTGGTTGTTTAGATTTTGGAACATACTTTCCCTATAAAAAACAGTGTTATAAATGGTGATGAGATTTGCAGGCTAGTCCTCTGAAGCCTATTTAACCCATAATATAGCTAAAATACTGTCCTTTTGCAATGAGAAAAAATTGTTTAATTGCAACATGAGTAATTAAATGGAAAAGGGAAAACCATTAAAATGGAATAAGAAGTAGATTTATGTCCATCTTGAATGATGCCATTTGCAGAAAACCTAATTTAATTTAAGAATAGGCCCTTCCAAGAGCTTTTTGGGAACTGTGTGGGATTTAGTCTGCGAGGGAGAAAGAGCCGTCAGGCTGTCCGCTCTTGGGCTACTGAACATTGCATCACACAACTGGCTCCCTGTCCGGATTTCAGGCTCATCAGAAAGTCTGGTCAGCATTCGTTTTCCCATGCGGATGCAATGCACAGGGAGAAATTCACTGGTCAAAATCCGTGAAGGTAGACTCCTTGGGGTGGCTTTTTTATCCCACATCAGGAAGTTAGCATCTGTCCTTGTGAACGGCCTAGGAATAGAAGCGTCCCAGTCCCACCGACTTTGCAGCCGTGATAGGATCAAGCGTTGGAGCCAACAGGACTGGGGGCCACAAACTGGCCCGTGGTGGATTCTCAAGGAAATGAGTGCTGTGAGGCTCCCTGGGGGCCAGCTGCACTGCCTTCTCCTTGGCAACACAATCCTCGCTGGGTGACCTCACTAGGCAGCTCTTGGTGTGGGTGGGGTGTGTATAACCCACGTGCGTATAGGTCATGTGGGTCCAGATTCCCTATACCAGGCCACATAGAGAAGAGTAATAAATGGATCCTATCCTTGTGGCTTGAGGCATTTGAGCCTCGACTAGGAGCTACGAGGTGAATAGCTGTTTAAACAAGTGTGCTGGAAACACTGGGGGTATGTGGCCAAAACGACCACTAATCATGCTTCCCATCCTTCTACACCTGCCCCTTTGCAATGTGGAGTTGTAGCACCTTTTATTAGAAGGAAGGGTTTATCTGGCCACTCCTTGAACCTGGCTTGGCCATGTGACTGCTTCGGCCAATGTGGTTCTAGCAGAAGTGCCTCAAGCAGAGGTTAGAAAAGCGCTTGTGCTCGGAGCCTTGCCCTCTTTGCTGCTCTTGGAAGCCTGGACCACCACGTGAATAAGCCTGAGCTAGCCGGATGGAGGACGACAGGCCACACGGAGGAGAACTGAGACGCCTTGGCCAACAGTCTGCTCAGACAGATGTGAGTGAGGCCATCCCAGATCAGCCCAGCCACTAGCCAACTGATAGCTGACCACAGACCAATGAGAGAGCCCAGCAGAGATCAGCCAAGCCAGCTCAGGCCAGAGCTGACAGCCAACCCACAGAGCTGAGATGGTTTTAAGCCGCAAAGTTTTGGGATGCTCGTTATGCAGCAAACGCTAGCTACCTTATGTACACACCTGGCTCCGGTCAATGACCTCTTCTGCCAACTTTCTTTTGGAAGCTAGATGATGGCTCATGCCTTACAAATCTGGGGAAATACATCATCTTCTCTCCTCTTTTTGCCCCCTGCATCAGAAATTTAAGTGCAAGCCACTCAGGTCTACCTTCCCTAAACTATAGGCTTTGAAATGGGTGCTTTAGAAGTCATGACCTTTTTCAATTTTGTGCACACTTTGTGACTGACGGATGGGTTTTAAGTCAATGAAGGTACATCCCAAACTGTGGCTACAGCTTAAAACGCAGGCAAAAGCTATTAGCTCGAACACGCACAAGTTATCTCACAATGCATTACCAGTGCCTGATAATTTATCACAAGGGAAATCGCAAATTCTTGTGCATGGACCAAGAAACAGTCTTCTGGAGAAAATCACACACAGTCTGAAAATTCACCACTAAAGGGGCCTGCGTGACTCTCCCAACTGAGCCCAGCAGCAGTCTTTGATTTTCCATATGAATAAAAGAGGAAAGGGAGGGTCTATTCCCACTCTGTGTAAGAGCTCCTTTATCCCTTCATGGACCCCCAGGACCGCAGGAGAGGAGGGGCCTCACGCTCCTCTTCACATGGCTCCATAGAAATCCCAGACCGCCTCCCTGTCTCCCTGACGAGAACCATTGCTTCAGAGAATTTAGGGTGCATGAGGAGGACATTGTCTCTGGGGTCATTTCTGTGATGACAAATACCCACCCCCACGCCCCAAACGCTCATAAATGTCAAAACTCCGGGTGTTTGGTGCTCCGAGGATGGAGTCTGCAGATTTCGCGGCCTCTTTGGTTTTCCTTGGGCCTCTGACACAGGCTAAGCTTCTCTCTTCCCAGCCCAGATTTATTTTCCAGGGCTTAGTTCCCAGGCACGATGGGAATGTTTCAGCTTAAGTGCTCCTGACCACAAGGAGAAAAAGCCCCCGATACCTTGCACAGCCATCAGCGAGGGTTCTGCAAAGTCCATCTTTCAAGAACAGAATTGCATTTCATGAAGCTGCCCCTTTTCTGTTTCATCTGTCAAGCAGGGTGGCGGAGAAGAATTTAAATTTCATGCAGCAGCAACCGCGGGCAGAGCAGCTTCTTCACCATCCCACAAACAGGTCTGGTGCGAAGTCACGTTTCTGCTTCCCCATATCAACCACCCTCCCCCGGGGCCTTGACTGCCTGGAGCTGAGTGGCAGTGGTGGCCCAGGGACGGGTACTGTCCTAGCTTTGCCTCGGGCCACGTCAGTCAGGGGAGAGGAAAGGCCGATGAGCCTCCCTGCAACCCACCAGTACCAACTGCCAGGGGAACTCGTTTCTCCCCAAATGTAGGCATACTGGGTCGAACCCAACCTCTGATTGAAACTTTTACGCTTCACTTTTGGATGCTTAAAAAGTGGCGTGTGCTGTCCTAAGCGTTTTCACACGTATCAATTTAACCAATCCTCACGACATCTGCCATTTTGCCATTCCCATTTTACTCATCAAGAAACCAAGACTCAGAGACGTACTCAGCTCCCAGAGTGGCAGAAGTGAGATTCGAACCCAGTTCTGTCTGACTCAAGAGCTTGAAGCTCTCACCAACCGTGCAGGCATTAAGACTTGGCCTCAATTTTCCCACCAAAAACACCAGGGGAAATACAGTAAGTCCTCACTTAACGTCATCAAAGGTTCTTGAACACTGCAATTCTAACCAAAACCATGTATAACGAAACCAATGCTACCACAGGCTAATTGATATAATCAAGAGTTAAGTTCCTACGACATATTTCTGGTCACAAACTTCCAAATAAAGACCCCCAATACTTCTAATATTAGCCACTGAAGTAAATGTGAGCTAGACATACACTGAAGAAAGATGAATAAAAGTGAGTGAACAAATCCTGTCCCCACCCACTTACTCCAGTTCAGGGTTGAGGGTGGCCGGAACCTCTCCTGGCAGCTCAGAGCACAAGGTGGGCCCCACTCGGGACAGGACGCCTGCCCATCACAAGGCCCCTCACACATGTCCACACTGGGACACATCAATCCATCTCACGTGCACGTCTTTGGGGTGTGGGAGGAAACCGGAGTCCCCCCCCCCCCAGAAAACGCACGTGGACGTAGGGAGAAGGCGCAAACTCCTCACAGACAGTGGCTCTTATCAATGTCACAATGAAGTGACGTCGCACAAGTTACCCGGGGACTTGCCGTAGCCCGTTTTCTTGGTGGAAGTCGGTGTTCGCTGTCAGCGAGGTGGGTGAGAGGGCGGGAAAAGTCGCCCCAACAGTGCTGCAATAATGGTTACCATGGCAAACACAGCAGTGTAGCCGGGAGCCTGGGGTGAAGGAGACCAGGCCCCTCTGCTTCCCGCTCACTGGGCGACCCAGCAAGTCTTGCTTTCTCGGGGCCTCAGTCTTTTGCCCTCAAAATAAAAGCACTGGAGGGCATGCTCACTCTGCTCCCCTTGGGCTCTGGGGACTTGTGTCCTGGAGGTTCGAAAGCTGATCCAAGCCCCAGGGAAGTCGTTCACTGGGGTGAGCAATGAGCATGTGTGTGAGTGTGAGCGTGAGAGTGTGTGTGTGTGTGTGTGGTCTGTTACATCTGGCCAGGCCCCCTTGTGCCTCAGTGGCCCAGGAGGAACCTGTGCTTGTCCAACTGGGCTTTGTCAAAATCTTCAAGACATCCTTGGGCCACAGGAAGATGAAGAAAAGGAAAAATAACTCAGGCCCGAAGGTAGCAGTGACACAAAGAACTGTCATCACCTCGCTAACCAGCCACAGGGAGCACAGCTGGCCTTGCTCAGCCCTGAGGTCTGGGACCATCCCCACGGCTTGGCAGAAGCAGCCCAGGCCTGGGACCAGGCCCGTGGAGCCGGGGGAGGGGGGGGAGGGGCGGGCGGCCTCTCCACTGGTGTGGTGGCTCGGGAATGCCGGTGGTTGCTTACAGCCCTCAGATCCTGTGACATCCGCCCTGCTATGTGCCCAGCTGAGGAGGGGTGCTGGGGGCCAACAGCACTGACACTTGTCCCCAAGAATCAGCTTCTTGGGGACCTTGCCTTGAGCCTTCAGGAGTTGCTCCGGTGCACGCATGGAGCTAGACCTTTCACAGAGGAAGCCAGGCCAGGGCATCCAAGCAGCTGTTGCCAGAGTCCGGGGCGGCGGGAGCACACGCAGCTCCACTCTAGGCTTCTCTGCAGCTTCCTCCCCAGCCCCTCCCGTCCATCAGAGTGAGGTCCCGTCTCACCCCGTTACATACGGGGCTCTCCTTTGAGGAAAGTGCTTTATGGCTGAAAAAAGCTTTAAAATCCCCTCACTCAATCATCCGGCCTCGCAGGTGGGGCTGATTCAGTTTCAGTTTGGGGCCCGCTAGATGCCCCCTGCCCTATGGCCCCTCTTGCGGCCACGTCACCTTGATCATGCCACACCCTAAGTTACAAGGTCCGCTTAGCCCCAACCCCTCAGAAACGCACCTGCTGGGGCCTAGCTTCTGTTTCTTATCTGAATACTTATCTTGTCCTCTTGGTGAGGGTAGAAACAAGCGCCTTTCCTTACAGGGGCATGGCCTTGTCCCCATAGGCCTTACGTAGGTGACGGTGACCATGGCGATGGCAGTGACAACAGCACCCATGTCGGGCTCACCGTGTGCCAGGCTTGGCTCTATTCTGAGCGCTTTGCGCGTGTTTTAACTCATACGACCCTCCCAGCAACTCTGGCAGGTGCTGCCGCCTATTCCCATTATAAAAGTGGGGCCCAGAGAGGGTAGACAACTTGTCCAGGGTCACTCAGCTAGCAAGAGCTGGAGGAGAATTCAAATATTCAAATCCAGGCGGCGTGGGTCTGAAGTCTGTCTTTGTTCACTCCACTGAGCTGCCTCTGCCAATAACCTCAATGGAACAGACATTCTTGGGTTGTTCGGTCACATTGTCCAGGCCACAGATTCGTTATGTCCCAGGCCATGAACTCCCTGTGGGCAAGAGCCCACCCTCGTCTGCTCAGTAAAGACTCCTTGACTGTTGACCAGGGAAACCACAGACACCTCAGCTCAGGCCGCCTGTCAGTTGATGTGCTACCAGCCTGGGGTTAGACAAATACACTGGGAGACATGCATCCGCGGGGAGCAGCTAGGCCAGAGGGGCCCCACAGCGCAAATTCAATATTAGCACCGGGACAGAAGCCACGGCTGGCAGCTGTCCTGCCTCTCCCTTGCACGCCCCTTCTCCTGAGCATCCCGAAGATTCCAGAGCATAATCGGGTGCCTCTGTTTGGTCGGACAAGGCCCTGCAGGTATGAAACTGGGCTGAAGCTGGTTACAGAGGGGACATGTGCCGAGGAGCTGGCTGTCCACCCCGGCGTGAACTTTCGCCCCCTCGCCCCTTCTAGCCGTCCAGCTCAGCTCCTGCCCAGATGTTGTTTTCTGTCTGAGGCCGGGCTCCTTTCCTCCCATGGGCTGTGGTTTGGGGCCTGGCCAGTCAGGGATGGTGGATATCGAGCTGCTAGGGAGCCCAGCGGGAGCTGTGTGGAAAGGGCAGCCCTGTGGGAGGGCCCTCGCTGCTGGCTCCTCCACTCCCCTTGCCTGGTGGGGCCGAAACCCCTGCCCAGGGCACAGGCCGACGCCACCCCTGAAAGGCCTCCATCCTCGAGAGGACAGACACCACCAGGTGGACTCCCAGGTCCAGCCTGTCTCTCCCCACCTGGAGCCCCCAGCAGTCAGCTCCAGAAGCTGCCTTTCTCCAGGTGGCCAACAGCTGGCCTCGTGGGTGGCTGCCAGATGTGGCCGGCGGGGCAGCTGGCTGGCTCCACTGGGCAGAGGTCGCTGTGTCGGACCAGTCCTGGGGGCCGGCGCCCAGGGGAGGAATGTGTTTGGCGAGTCTGGGGGCAACGCGCCCAAATAATGCTCCATCTCCTCTCCCGTGTCCAACATTCCTTCCCTCCCCACCTCAGTGGGGCAGTGTTTTCAAAACAGGAAAAGCAAATCAATAAGGCGCTGCAGCAAGCTGTCGGTGTGCTCCGAGCGGCCTCCAACGGCTCCATTGTCTCGGGCGCGCCGGGCTCCGGGCCGGCAGCACTCACAGTTATTAATGAGAAGCAGGGCTGGAAGGGAGTTTTGAAAATCGCAGAGACAAAGGCACGGCACACCTGGAGCGCGGCTTCCCAGCGCCACGGGCCCCTCACAATGGCTGGGGCCGGGGCTCCCGCCTCTAACTTCTCTGGCAACTTTTATGAGAGCAGGAAAGAAAGGACGAGGCGTGTGCACACGGGTGCGCATGCACACGTGCGTATGCACACACACGCACGCACACACACGCGCGCACACACACACTGGCCCTGAGAGGTCTCCGGGGAGGTGGCTTTAAATGACGGCAAGAGGCAGAGGCGCCCGCAGGGAGCGGGAGACGGGATGGTGATGAATGGACTTTCCGCGGCCAGCCGCGGGCCCTGGGGCTCTGAGCCGCGTGAGGGGGCCCCGCACGGCCGGAGCCACGCCAGAGCCTTGGTGACATTTTCATTTCTGCATCTTGGTGAGCAACGCAGCCCGGTTCCTGGTGTCATTCCCGAGGCTGGAGCGGCCTCCAGAAGCAGGGGAATGATCCAGAGCTAACGTCCCCAAGCCCCACTACTGGGACCCGAGGCCCGGGTCTCCGCGGAAGGCCCACCCTTGACCAGCCGTCATGGACTCCGTGTGCCTCAGTATCCTCCACCATAAGGCGGGGATGACAGAAGTGCCGATCTCACGGGGTTGTCTGAGGCTCGGAGGAGACAATGGATGTGCGATTCTCAGCGCGGTGGTTGACAAGAGATGGGTTGATGCAGTAAGGACTGACTGCTGCTCAGGATCTTCTTGCAAACCCAAGTCACTACGGGTGCCCCCAGGGAGACTTGCCTGCTCTAAATTCACCTATTTAGGGATCTTGTATTGCCAAGTCAGAGTTTCACTGGCATTTCACACATTAAACAGCATTTAATCAACATGGCAAGGACAAGGAGTGGCCTCTGCACCTGCCTGGCTTCTTCCGAGTCAGTCGCAGAGCGAGACATTATGGAAAATTAGAACCGTGTTAACATCGACAGTTGCCCGGCCCAGCTCTGGGGGTGCTGCTACTCGGGAGAACGCCGTGTCCAGCTCACAGGCTGGAAGGGGGAGCAGGGCCCCCTCTGCCTGGCCTCTTTCTGCTCCGAGAGGAGGTCTTACCTTGGTAGTGACGGCGGAGGCAGAGCTGGCCACGAGGCTGGTGATGGCCTCGCCGCTGCCGGTGGTGCAGGGAGCAGGGGCCGTGGCGGGCGTGGGCAGCCGGGAGGGCACCACTGGCAGTGGCAGGAGGCCGGGCCGGGCACTGAGGCTGCTGGCCGTGCCGCCCCCCACGCCGGCCGTGGCACTGCAGATGCTGGTGGTCCCATGAGTTCCGTTGGTGCTCCACTCGCGGCGGTCCCAGCCCGCCCGGTAATCTCTTTCGAAGCGGCTGTGGTGCCGGGACATCTCGGTGGGCCTCGGCTGCTCCTCACGGGGAAACAGAGGCCGGACCTGCTGGCAGAGAGTGGAGACGAGGGCGAGTCAGACAAACGGGAGAGGACACCGCGGGGCCGCGGGGCCGGCGGCGACACCCGCAGCATCTGTTAAACACCTTCTCCGTGCCTCAGGAAGGGCTTTCGAACGGGAGCTCACGTCATCGTCACGGCGAGCCCGCGACACGTGGATCATTTAGCCCCACGTCACCGATGAGGAATAGACGGTTTGTCCAGGGCCGCATGGTAAAGTGTGGCAGGCAGGATTTGAACCCAGGCACAGTTTAAAGCAAAGCTTCCTGTTCCGCAGCCTCACGCTGCCCTGAATGACAAGACGTGCACATTTTAATTGTGGGTGGGATTTTATCCTGACACCCCCACTGGGTAAACGAGATCTTTTAAATTCCCCAGGCCACATTTTCTTCAATGATGAGATGCAAGCAGCCACACCTGTACACCCGCTTTAGCGCGGACAAGGCCCTTTACAAAGATCTCATGGATCCTACGGTGAGTGGCAGGGCCTGGGTCATCTCTGGTTTATGGACCAGGGAGCTTATGAAGAGTAAGCGATTCCCTTGAGGTCCGAGAACTAGAAGGAGAATGCGACCGGGATCCTGGCCTTCCTGCCGTAGCTCCACGTGGGACTCAAATCTGAGATGGTGTTAAACCTCTGGGAGTTACGGGTCCTTGTTCATAACCCTACGATTCAACTGCTGGTGCCAGAGACCCCGTGCTCCCTGGTCCCCGCTAACCAGACCATCTCCCACGTGATTTCCTTGAATATCCGAACCATAAGGCCCTCCGTGTTGTCATGGAGACCTAGACACACCAGGATCCTCTGAGGGCCTTGTGCATCATGAAGACTGCATTTCGCTAAGCATTACGGTAACTTGCCTGGCTTCCTGCCCAGCCAGGCCTGATGTCACCCTTAGTCGGGAAGGATGTAAAGACATCAGAAAGGCTGTCTCGGTTGGAGAGGCCACAGCGAGGCAGAGGCAGAGGGCACGGGTATGATGGTGTGAGGACACGGATGGGAAAGTGAGGGTGGCGTCTGCCCCGCACGTCACATGCCCAGGCCCGGCCACAGCTCCGGTGGGACTTGCTTTTGACTCTTTTTCATTCTCCAACCACCTCCTGTCTGTGGTGAGTGCCTGGAGGTCAGGGATGGCGCCTGGCTCATTTGCTCACCCCTCTAGTCCAGCACGGCCTGGTGGGGGGCTCCGGAATTGTCGGCGGCTGGACGGATAGGCCACTTTCTTTTAAACATTTCTATTAAGCCTGATCCTACGCTGGTCTTTGCATGCCCAGACCTAGTTGTCAACTTCTAGTGCCACAGACCCAGAGCCTGGGCCCAGTCCCAGCAACCTGCCACCCAGTTCCTACTTGTGTGGTTGGCCAGGCCCTGGCTGCCACTGTCCTCTCCCTGGGCGCTATCCCTTCTGCCAGGTACACGGAGCAGACCTGGGCTAATCCTGGAGGCCCACCGGAAGCGGAGCGGGCCATGACGTCTCAGAGTCGGGTGGCGGGTTCACCGTTTACTTCATGTTCACTTCTCGCCCTACGCTGCGCGGATGACCTCGTTCAGCTGTCGCCTCTTTCCCGATGGCTCCCCCCATCTCCGAAGCACCACATCAGCCATCCTGCTGCCTGCCGTGCGCCTTTACCTGGCTGCTCCACGGGTCCCTAAGGACTGTGGGTGCCTGAATTAACCCATTACGCTTTTGCCTGCACACTCATTCTCAGGAATTCCCTCCGGTGGAGAAAGCCACCCCCATTTCCCCATCTCCGTCCTCGGCATCGACAGCGGGGTCTTTGACTCTCCTGCTCCTGTGTACTTCTCGAATGTGCCTCACGGACGTCGGACACCCTCCACTTCATTCGCTGTCTACCACGTAGATGATCTCACCGGGCTTCCTGCCCCGGCCCCTCTCCTTATCCCTTCTCCACCCAAGTGCCCCGACAACGTCGAAAAGCGCAGATCTGATCACGACACTTTATTCTCCCGTTTCAAAACCCTGTCCTTCATCGTTAAGGTCCTGATTCCCCAGGTTGGCCCCAGAAGACACGAGCATCACGTCCACCACTCTAGCCACTCCGAATGCCCTCAGTTTCCGAAGGCGTCTATCTCCGTCAGCTTGGGGTCCAAGCCGACATTGCTTCTTTGCAGGAATGCTTCCCAACCTCTGACATTCTGTGACATGCCCACAGGGGGCAGAACGTGCCACCTTGGGATCAGGTCAGAGGGGCCTCCTTAGCCCCAGTGGAACCTTTGACACAGCTCCAACCCGTCAGCTGGCTGGACCACAGAGTAGCCCCATGGTTCTCACAGTCCTCACAGCCTGCACCTCCAGCCAACCCCCCCCCCCCCCCCCCCCGCTCATCCGTTCAAGTCTCCTTAAAACGCTAGAGAGAAGATAGAGATTCAGGCAGCTGGAGGCCACACAATCTGGTTTCAGCCTCATAAAGTGTATTCAAAACAAAGGTCAACCATTTGCATGCCAGGTTTGGGCTGGGCTTCATTTCTCAATTTAATGTCTCCTTTCAGACGGAATGAAAGAAATGTGTTGCACCGTGCACCCTGAGCAGGGTGGCAGAGTGCCAGCTTCAGAGGCGGCAACTTAAATATTGCCTGCTGGGCACGGAGCCAGTGTGTCAAAAGGGCCTCGTGTGCCCACACGTGCGCCGGGCTGGTCGTGGGGGGGGGCAGCAGGAAGCGTTCAGTGGGGCAGGCGGACGTGTCTTGGACGAGACTGGTCAAGCAATTACAGACAAACACACGTAAAAATGCTGCCCTGTCAAGGTGGGCACCTTTCCCCGTGAGCCGGCAGAGCCCTTCGCTGGGAGAGGGAGGGGCGTCTGGGCAGCAGGCACTCCTCTGAGTGTGTGTGTGGTGGGGGGGCCATTTATAAACAAAACAAAACAAAACAGGACTCTGGGTGGCACCTGTTTAAATTATGTGCACACGTGTGAAGAAAAAGCTCTGGGCGGGAAGGGGGGGCTGGGCCCTTCCCAGGGGAGAGCGGAACCCCATTTCTGCTTGCCTGAAGTCTCATGCACAGAACCCCCCAGTTCGTAAATGCCGGTGCCGCCGCGATCTCACACGGTGGCCTTGAGTGTAGACATTCATTCAGGTTTTTACGCCTCAGAGCCGGACCCAGATTCAGAGAGGGCGGCAGCTGGGCCCAGTCCCCCGCTGAGGAAGCTGGGCTGGCCTCCCGGGTCCCTTCCCCTTGCACACACCTCTCCTCCTGCAGGGACCGGTGAGGGGAAGCAGAGGACCTCCTTACAGAACGGGGGTGGACATGTCACTATGGCACATGCCCGATGGGAAGTGCCTCTGGGAACGTCTGGTCACGGTCCCTGCTGTACACACTGCGGCCTTGCCATTCAGAGCCACACACGCCGGTGGCCCTGTGCACACAGACACATCCCTCGGACCGAAGGACAGAGTCCCCCAGCACCCCAGAAATGCGGCAACGTCCCACTGACTGGCCCAACTACCTCGCAACTGAGATGACGCCTCAGCGAGGGTATGAGGCCGCCCTGGGTGCCCCTAGTAGCACCCCTGTCTGGGAGAGAGCGAGGGGTCTGCCCCTGAGGCTCGCCCCACTCCTGAGGGATGAGACGCAGGCCCCCAGGATGGCTCACTGCTCGCGGGAAGGGTGCTTCCCTGAGGGGGGGGCCGTCCTAGGGCCTCCACACCCCTGCGTCTCCCTCGGGCTCCCTTACCTGCTGGCCGCTATCTGGCAGGCACCAGGACTGTGAGTGAATGAGGGACCACCTGCCCACAGGCTCTTCAGGGTCCCTTGGGGGAGATGCCCGGTTGCTAACTAACTAGAATAAGAACCAAATGACAAAGTCATCTCAGCCCCTGACCTCTTTCTGGCCCCTATCCCAAACCTTCACCCATGGCCTGTCCTTGGAACCCCATCTCCCTGTCACTCTCCTTGCTCTGTGCTCCCGACGCCCAGCCACGAAACAAGCCTGGGGCCTCCGCTCGGCATCCCAACCTCTTCTTGCCTCGATTTTGCTGCAGCCTCTCGAAAGGAGCATCCCCTCTTTAGAGGAGCCCTACCACCGGCTACCGATCAGACCCTAAGGTCACAGGGCAGCAAAGGATAGGCCTGTAACTCCAAGGCAAGGCCACTGGGAACCAGGCAGGACTCTGGGACGAGACTGAAGGAGACTGTCAGTTCTGAAGCTGTGTGTGGTCTGGTGTCTGAAACACACAGCCACAGACTCCCTGAGGCTCCCTGCGCTAGGTGGCTGGGATTTTGTAGGGGGCTCTGTCACCCAAGGCTATCGAGAGAGAGAATAGACCGGGTGGGAGGAAGGTGTCTTCAGCTGAACGCCCATGACCTAGGGGAACTCTTATCAGCAACCGCAGGGCCTGCCTTGACGATGGGCTTCTCCCTGTAGCTCAGGGGCACCCTCACGGACTGAGGCTCGGGCTTGCGAAACGCCTGGGCCATCCGGGGCCTGAGGATGGCCTGGAAGAAGGAACTCAATCAGCTGACACCAGGCTTGGTCCCCGTGCCTGAGCTGTGTCTCTGTAATTCTGTCTCCTGGACACTTGCTGGATATCAGATCAGCAACCCTGCTGCACAGATTTGCCTCAGCATGAATAATTCATGAGTAAATAATTAAGAGTTTCATGTGTCACAGTCACTTGTGTTGTCCACAAGGGGCTGGGGCACGCGGCCACCGTCCGGGAGCTCCGTGTCCAGGGACCTGCTCAGTGTGCTCCGGAGGCTGGTCGTGGCCCCCACCTATCAACACGTCCCCTGTGCACATGCTGCATCCAGGATCACAGGTGGCTAATGACCCTTCCCTCCTTCTTGTCATTAAGGCACTCGGAGGAGTGGGCACTGGCTGTGAGGGCCCCCAAGGCATGATTAATCCACAGGAAGGTAGGGGAGCCCGCTGCCTCCAGACGGGGAGCTGAGGAATGAACCGCAGCCCGTCCAGCCCCGACTGGAAAATGTAGGATTGCCTCATTTGGGGGAGACGTGCTGCCAAGTCGGCTGGAACAGTCCATGCCCATCTTTCTTATTTTCATTTCCCTCTCTGCATCTTTTAGCCTTTCTTCTGGAGCAAAATAATAAACACCAGCCAGAGAACACCATCTTGGCAAATGCAGCACAAAGGAATTCTCCGGGTGGTGCTGGAGGAGCGGGCCAGGTCTTGATACAGATTGTTAGAAGGAACTGGGGGTGCCTCTCGGAAATGCCTCTCTGCTTCCCGGGGCCACTCCAGGTCCCACCGATCCGCATCCCCACCGAGCCCCGGCTAACTCAGAAGACTCGCTTCTGGCTGAGGCTGGGCAGCGGGCAGCCAGCCTCCTCCCGCAGGAGGGCTTCCCTGCCCAGCCCTCTTCTCGGAGCTCACGCAGGCAGGCCTCCGACCCAGCATGTGAGCGCTGCTCCTGCAAGGGTGCTTCCTAAAGACCGGACCCCTCTCTCTATTTCCTCCATGTTGCTGGGCACCTGGGGCGGGGCTCAGGAAATGCTCCCAGATTCAGGCAGCGGATGGTTTCCAGCTTGGAGCACGCGGTAGGGTGGGGACTAGGCTGCGGGGAGAAAGGTGCCCCGGGTGGAAACGCTGGGAGGCCACCGCAGCAGGGTCTGCCCTGCATCTGCACAGCCCTGAAAGCCAGGCCTCCTTGCATGGTGCCTCGCACACCTGGCCCTGGTCCTGGACCTGCATGACGGCCCCTATGGGTGAGGTATTCCTCGGGGGCAGGGGTGCAGGTGTGCAGCACCTGCAAGTGGACATCAAGTGTGCAGGTGCTGTGAGTCAGTGCGTGTGCCAGTCTGGGCCCGAGGCTCTGTTCCGAATCCTTTGGACCAGCTCAGAAAACTAAGGCCCCCATGTGTTAACGTCTTTGTTGTCACATTTCACCTCTGCTCTGAAAGGGCCTTTCCCTTCCGCTTCACCTTGCCTAGCCAGGAGCGGCCACCATCCTCATGTGACACCCCCCCCGTGCATCCTGCCATCACCAGCCACCGCACCAGGAGGCCTCCCTCAGCAGGGCCGGTGTGGAGACTGCCTAGCCCAGGAGCCAGGGAAGTGGCTCACCCCAGCGCTGCTGCTTAGCTTCCAGCAGGTTCTACCAAGATCTGCTGCAGCTCCAAGGTCTGACCCTACCAAGCCTCCTCCGCCAGGCACTCCAGGCTTGGGCGAAGGGGAGTCAGGGGTGAGACTACTCAGTGACCTCTTGACCTCTGCTGCCACTCCCCACGTGGCATCAGCTGCTGTAACAGAGGGCTTTAACATGTCATCTTTATCTTTAAAAAGGAAGGCGGGCATGGGGGCAAGCTCATGTTCTTGTGGATGCAGGCAGTCGGTCCTGGGTGGATGCCGGGGGGCCGAGGGCAGGCTGAGGCTCCTGCCGGGTAGATGCTACTGCAGTGGCCTTCGTCTGCCCAGTCCCCCAGCTCACCGCTTTGGAGCCACCGCCACAAGAACTCGAGCCCACACCTGTGCTCTGTCCATCTGTCCCAGACCGCCTCCCTGTCCACCTTCTGCTCCCTCCCAGGCCCCCAGCCCAGAGCAGCTGAGCCTACTTTATGTGCCTTTTAGCACCCTAAGCCAGCTAGAGCTTGGACCAAATCCTTTTTGAACCAAAGTGCTAGACAACCTTCGGGGTATCTCCCAAAAGTAGGTCGTTTGACCCTATTCAGCAGAGAGGGCAGGAAGGGCCTGGCAGTGGCCACAGCAACAGCAGTCTGGTCTGATAGGCCACAGTCTTACTCACTACAAGTGGAGACAGAGAGAGCACCACCTCACTGGCTCTTTACGACATTCCAGTGCTGTAGGCACGTTGTGTAAGTGAGGCAAAATGAAGAGCATGAGGATGAGGGCTAAGAGAGGGCCTGAGTCGCTGCCCGGAGGCGTCTGTGGTTTGTCAGTCCCACACCAACATGGGACCTGTTAGAAATGCAGAAGCCCAGGCCCCGGCCCCAGGAATTTCCATTTTCAACAAGAAGGGTTGGGGTGGGGTGGTGTCAGGTGGGGTGCTGTGGTGGGTCAAGACTCAAATGTGGGTTAGAGTCCGAGACGCGCCAGCCTCAGAGCTGGCAGTTAGCAGGACAGGAGCCGGCCTGAGGCGCGCAGGCATCCTGGGGCTCTGGCCGTGCTCCCTGATGCATCCTGGTCCTCAGAGGGCCCTGGGGGGCAGAGGTATTTGTGGGGAAAAGCCATATTCCATAATTACAGGGCTTAATACATGACCTTAAAAGACAAATGCTTCAAAACGCTTTTCTGATGATAGGTTTCAGGAGAAAAGCCACTGATTCCTTTCCTGGGCACAACTGCTCGTGCAAAAAGCAATCTCCCTGTCTCCGGAAGGTGGTATGCGATGCCCGTTTTAGATGAGCAGCATTAAAAGAACAAGCCTCCCATTTCCCGCCCTTCCCAGGTGCACCTTTGCTTTGAGAAATTCTGGCTGTGGGTTCTGATGGAGTGATGATTTTTTTTTTTTTCAAAAAGGCATACATGATTCAGAGACTTCTCTCATGGGACTAATTGACTAGGCATTTGTGCTATTGCTACTGGTGTAAATCATTATAATGGTGATAATGAAAAATAAAAAAGATATTGGAAATGACAGTTGGCAACATAATATCAGCGTACACTGAGGGAAGAAGGGAGGCGTGTATAAATTAGGGGCTCGTAAACATTAGGATCGATGAGGCAGCTATAGAGGGTGGGTATGGTTTGATCACTTAGAGGAGAGTTAACAGTTATCATCACGAGCTGTCATCTTCGAACCTTCGGACTCCCTGTTCTTGGTGGCTCTGTGGAGAATGGAAGCACTGAAATCTACGGCCTGCTTTGCTGCCGTCCTGCGAACACACAATGACAGGATCGGGAGCTACACTTTGCAGTTACTTCCTTCTCCAAGTGGTCCTCCTGCCTTCGCCGGGCCCCCACCTGGTTATTCTGAATCTTGCAGAACGGACTGATTCCCGAGATCTCTCTTCACAGCAAATGGAATTCATCAGTGACCCAAGTTGATGAATGAACTATTTGGTGCCTGGAGCCAGACTCAGAGCAAGAGTTGCAAAGAAGAAAGACTGATCCTCGCTCTTATTTGGCTGCCAGAAATGCTCTTGCAATTTGCTTTCTTCTAGACAAGAGTCTATTCAAAAGTCTATTTGGAAGCATTAGGGAACGGCCGTCACATGGCCGGCAGATCATACTGCCTGTGACAGGATATTATCTTCCTTGGGAGAGACTCGACTGCTCTTCTATTTCCCGGAGTAAGGAGCATCTGGGCTGATGGCTGCAGAATTGCTCCGAGGGCTGGGGACATTAAAATCCTTGTCCAGAGTGAATGCGGAACCGACAGCCACTTCAGCATGCAGGATTTGTGGAACCCTCATGGCGTTAGGGCCAGCATGCTCCTTTCTCATTTCCATCTCTGGTGGGACCTGGGGAGTTCCTGCTTATCTGAATCCCTCCCTGGGAAACGAAGAAGTACCCGGCTCTGTGCAAGGTCCTGAAAGCAGGCAAGGAGAGGCACGGCTCCCGCCTTCAGAGACAGTGGGGGCTGCTCAAGGGGGAGCGCAGCCCAGGGCTCAGGGGAGGAAGCAGCCAGTCCAGGCTGGAGCCGGCAGGGCAGGTCAGGGGGCCCTGACGCCAGGGTAGCCTCCCTTCCTGGGGCTCCATTCATTTCAGAGAACAGACTGTTCTTGAGCTAGGGCGGTATGAGGGCGGGTGTGTGGGCGATAGAATAAATACAGCATGGCCAGGATGAAAATCCAGCTCTGCCCCCATGCATCCGGCCTGCTGAGCTGCCCCAAACATGGGCTGTACCTCACCTCTCCTCCACAGAGACAGGGGCTACAAAGGCCCCCGTCTTTGACATTGGGAGCTGAAGGCCCATGCTGCTCACCGGGGCTCCCTCTAGAATCAGCAGGGGAAGAGAGGAGTGCTTTGGGCCACTTGGGAGAGATTTTTGTCTCTCCTGGTTCTGGCCACTGACTCCTTGTTTTGGTCACTCTCCTGTTGACCTCTCTTACCGAGGGCCAGGCCCTCAGAGGCTCTTTGGCCTTCATTTTGGGGGTTGCTGCCTTATCTTGATGTGCTTGCTTCAAATTTCCACTGTCTTTATTCTATGTCCGTGTTTTTAATTTAATTTAATTAAAAAAAAAAAAAACCCACCCAGACCAGAGGGCAGCCTGTTGCGAGGTTATGTGTTTTATCACCACCCAAGCATGCAAATGAGGCAGGCTTTGTTGACAAGTTCACATCTCCAGTGCAGAGCTGGCTGTTTGAACAGCTTGTGTGCAGTAATTGAAACATAGATTTTTGTTGCCTTTCTGTTTATTTTTAGATTAACCAAGCAGAGATGCTTGGCTTCCAGGCTGCCACTTCCACCCCCGTGGGCAGCCTGGGACCACTGGCCCCAAGCCCACCAGCAGCGAGGACCCCAAGTGCCCTGTGGGGTCCCCTGTGCTGGGTCGTCCTGTACCTGACTGTGGCTTTGGTCTTTGCCGTGACCCCTGGGACCCAAGGCAGGGAAGCCGATGACTGCGGCATGGCCGCTGTTCCTGACTCCTGGGTCCCTGAAGACAGTCCCATCACCGCCGTGCTGAAGTTCACAGCAGCTCTGGGGGCAGATGCCCCCTTTGACAATGGTAGTAACTGAGGCACAGAGTGTCAGGGCAGAGATGGAACTAGACTCCAGAGCTGCCACTCCCAGGGCAAGGGGCCTCTGACACAGGAAGGGCCACGGGGCTCAGAGAAGATTCTCCCGGGGTCAGTTTTCTGTTAGCGCCACTTTAAAAAACTCATGGTCACATCAGCCTGGACAGGTGGGTTATGACATGATAACAAACAGCCCAATCTCAGTGGCTTAAACTGAAGCGTGTGGTTTTCACTTATGCTACGTGCTCGCTACTGGTCAGCTGGGGCCCAGGACCCGTGCTGGGAGCATGTGCCTCACATGGGCCCTGCTGGCCGCTGCAGCAATGAGAGAGAAGGCCCGGGGGACCACGGCGTGCGTGTGTGTGCGTGTGTTTACACAGTGCCTGGGCTGGGCTGAGTTCTCCTCCGAACCCTGCAGCATCGCTGAACCTCTCTGTCTCAGCATCACTGCATTCACGTGACATTGCACGATTTTGGTCTTTCTACCCCAGGAGGCTGGCCGCTCCTTGAAGTTAGAGGCTGCCTCCTTCTCATCTCATTGTCCCAGGGCCCGCCCAAGGCTGGGTATATGCCAGGGCCCCCTGACGTATACTGCGCTGAACTGTCCCAAGGGTGGATATGAGTGAGAATGTGGCATGCACAATGTCCTCCTCAGACCACTGTTTCCTCCGGATGGGGTATCTGCCTCTCTGGAGGCCTTCCTCTGTGCCACCTCTTCCTGGAAGCCCTCCCAGACCACCCAGACGGCAGGGGTAGTCACTCCGAGCCTCCCCCTGGCACGCAGCACTGCTGCTCTCTTCTCATTAATGATCACGTGATGGGTTTATTGAACAGGCTGAACTCGGTGGAACAGCAGCAGCAAGCAGATTTTGTTCTCTCCCACTACTTCCCTTCAAACTACTCTGTTGGGCACGAACAGATACTGGGGGGGGGGCACTTTTGGGTACTGCTTCTATTATTATAATTCTGTTTATCACCATCCTCACCATCGTCATCCTCACTGCGGCTGCTGCTACTTCCACTACAGAGACCCGACACCTATGAGCACAGGCCGTGCGCCCACACCGCCCCAAAGACCGTCCACGCACCAACTCTTTTCATCCTCAGGACAAACCCATGAGCAGGGCCCTTTTATCAAACCGAAACAGAGAGGCGTAAGGAACGTAGAGGTTTTACGTGACCTACGTGCACACCGCTAGTACCTGGCAAAGCCCTCTAAAAACAACCTCATGCTCGGCTTCCCCATAGCCGAGGCCAGTCTTTCAGCAGGACTTGGATCTCATCTCCCATTCGGAGCTCCTCCCCTCGGCCCAGCTCCCTCGCGCAGGCGCAGAACCCTGCCCTGGGGCGGGGGCGCGTGGTGTTCCCCGGTGCTGCCTCCTTCCCTCTCACTAACTGCTGCTCTGGCTTCCCCACAGGGCCCAGGAGGGACAAGCCCAGCCAGAGCCCCTCCCCCACCCCACCTCGGAGGCGGCCCCGTGTGGCAGAGACCCAGTGCTGGCTCTGCTGCCCGTGGGCGCTGCTGTGAGTCCTTTGCTGGAGTGGCCGGAGAGGTCCGGCTGGGCTGGGGTACTGTTCCCTGCACTGGCTCTTCCAGATGGCTCCTTCCAGTAGCGTCCACTGTGGACGCATGACTGACATGACCTTGGCTGCCCGAGTCAGGCACGGTCGTGGTGCCCCCAGCTCCAGGGAACACAGATCACATCCTCCCGAGGGCTTTAGTCTTAGAGCAGCAGCACCAGGTCCCCGGGGGGCTGGGCCTGAGTGGGTGGAGGGCGTGGCACCTCCCAGGAGGGGAGGGAAAAGCCTGGCTGTCCCTGCCAGGACAGCTCCTTCTCAGGAATGACATTTCCTGTCGTGGGAGCCAGACTCTCTTACCTCACAGGCGAGGGGCAGCACGGAGGGAGTCCTGTCGGGGAACTGGGCCTCTTTCATGCTCGGCCTTGGGCCTCATCTGAGACTTCAAGACACAGGAACGGTCAAATTTAATGCCTGGCTGTTGGGTCCCTCCTTCTCCGGCTCCATTCTCACCTCTTCCAGGAAGCCTTCCTGAAGGCGCAGGCTACTCTGCTGCTTCACCCGCTGGCCCCACTCCCTTCCAGTCCTTGTTCTGCAGGGTCCCACGTGTCTGATCACATCCTAAGCTCTGAAAACACACAGCATTGTCTACTCCCCACCGGTTGCCTGGGTGGAAACCCTACTTATACCCATCAGTCATGTCCTTTGTCTGCAGTCACATGTGTGCAGGTCCCAGCTGCACAGAGCTCAGTCCCAGGGTCTACTGATGGCAAGGGAGTGGGCACCCTGAGGACAACTGGGGATGACAAGGACAGGGCCACTGACTGGGTGGCTGTCTGCAGGCCAGATCTCAGCTGCAGCAGCCCCTGGGCGAGAGGCAAGATGGCCATCTGCTAGCAGCTCAGCCCGGCCCAGTCTGCACACAACAGACAGTCCATTTACAGAGGGCCAGCCTGCAGCGGGTGTCCAGAGCAGAGCTGAGCCCCAACTGTCTGGGTTCAACAAAAGATGCTTCAGAGGTCTGGGCTTGGATGCAGAGGGAGGGAAGGGTCCCTGCCCAAGGCTGGGGGGACTCGGGTATCAGAGTCCAGCCTGGCACCATCAAGATGGACTTCTGGGGCCAGAACCGAAGACGTTCAGCACTGCTCATGCCAGAGAAGAGGACTGGCCTGGCACCTGTTCCCTGGCCACCCAGGAAATGCCCCACCCCCAGAAGCAGCATACAGGGTGTGCTCACCCCGCAGCCTCCCGGGCCTCCCACCTATGGGAAGTGCTCCAAGTCTCATAGGAAGTCAGAGACACGGGCAGGAGGTAGGGTCTGCGTCACTCCCTGCACCCGGAGCCTTCGCTGGCGTCAGCCGCCTGACCCGGGGACCGCTCCCTGTGGTGAGAAGTCTTCCTCACCGAGCTGCAGGGGAACAGCGAGGAGGAGAAGCAAGGAGCATTCACCGAGCGTCTGCAGCATGTCTGTCATTTTGAAAATCACTTTAATTGTGTGAGTCATAGCCCGGCTTCTGTTTTACAGAGGGGAAACTGAGGCTCGGAGACTAGGTGGCCCGCTCAGGGCCATGAAGGAAAGGAATTGGTGGTATCAGGAGGAACATTCTCCTATTTGATTTGGAGCCATTCTCTTTTTATATATCCTTACATCCGGGCCTGCATCCGGGCTCAAGCTCCCTGACAGCCCCAGACCTGCGGATCCTTCACCTCAAACTACAATCCTTCTTATAGGTTCAACCTTCTTGACGGACAGCTCTGAGTTACCTGCTACCCCAACCACTTCTCCCCGTCTCCAACCTGAACCCTGGCCTGAGCCTCTAGCCTCCCTGCCTGGGTTCCTGCTGGCGCCTCCTAACTCCTCCCCTTCCTTCTTTTGCCCTCATTCAGCTGTTCTCCACACAGCAGCCAGCGGGATAAAACCCAAACCACATCACCTTACTCTTCTGCTCAAGTCCCCGTGATGGCTCCCACCTCAACTGAGAAAAAGCTCCTACAAGACCCAGGAGGCCCTGGAGCTCACGTCCCTCTCTTGCTTCAGCCTCCTCCAACACTCTGCTCTATCATGCTGGCCCCTCTGCAGTGCCTCCCTCACCCTGGGCCCCTCCTGCCTCAGGACCTTTGCACATGCTGCTCCCTCTGCCCGCTCAATTCTTCCTCAGTTATTCACCTGGCTAATGCTCTCACTTCCTTCAGGTCTCTACCTAAATGTTACCTTCTCAGTGGGACTGTCTCTGAGCATCTTATTTTAAAATGGCAAGCTCTTTCCCTGCTTTCTTTTTCAATAACTCTCGTTGCCTTCTTACCGACTGCGTAATTTGTTAGATTTCTGTCTCTACCATACTGGAATGGAAGTTGCCTACACATAGAGCTTTAGAAATACGGATTCGTTTAATACACATAACAATCAGCGATTACGATGGCTATCTCCTTTTTCCAGACGAGGAAACTGAGGCACAGAGAGGTCAAGCAGCTTGCCCAAAGTCACCCAGCTAGCAAATGACGGAGCTGGGATCCAAACCCAGGTGGCCCTCAGCCATGGCGCTCTCCACTGCCAGTTCTGTTTACTTCTACATCTTGGCTCAGACAGTACCTGGCCTCTTGTAGGCACTCAGTAAGTAAGTAAGTAAGGAGTGAATGAACAAACGAACGAACGAATGAATGAATGGATGAACGAAAGCGGCAATTCCACATCAGTGTGGTTCCTGTGCTGCCTTCTCTTTCCACGGACAGAGAAATCCTGGATCGAGGGCGCCTATGCTGCTCACCCATCGGGCCTCCCATATCTGTGGGGCAACGTCAGTCAAGTTCAGTGAATGAACTGCACTTGCCCTGAGTCTTAACTTGGTTCCTTCTGCCAGTGGCCATGGGGAAGGGGCAGGGCAGGCTCGCGGGACAAATCCTCTCTTCGGAACTGTGATCAAGACCCCCACAAGGCACAACCAGGCTCCCACCCCTCATTCCTGTCTGGTGTCCCACACAGAGCGCTGGAGAGTCCGGGGGTCGCCTCGGGAGTCCAGGGCGGGCGGACTTAAGCATCTTATTCATAACGCACCAGGAGCACGAACACGCAGAGGAACAGCCAGCCCTCCCCCAGGAGCAGACACATCTACGGTGCGATTCCTTCGAGGAAAATTACTCAGGCAGCCATTTATTAAAACACAACTGTCCCGAGGAGGCCTTTTGGCTGTGGAAATACCAAATAGCTTCGAAGCCCCAGCCGTCCGCGAAACCGATGAAGCAGGCTTCTAGGCACTATCTGACTTTTAATCTGCCTGCTCTTTCCCCATCTGGAAGGTCTAATAAAATGTTACACTGTGAGGGAACAAGGAAATAAGCAGCTTCAGAGGTGAGGGAAGGATATTTAATTTCTTGCTTGGGTCTGCTATTTGCATAAGCCTCAAGGGAATAACCGGTAGGAGAAAGAGAAGAAAAACAATGTCTTCATGTCTGCGGGGCCAGCATCGTGCTCAAATGATGGCATTTTACATTTAACCCTCACAGCCAGCCTGGGAAGGGATGTTTTATTGTTGTCTCTGTGGCAAAGGCCACTGTGCTCCCCAAGTCCGTGTCTCCCTCTTCCTTGGGGCTACCGTACCCCCCAGTCCTGCTGGATTCCAGCAGGGGCCGTGTGACTAGTTCTCACGAGCAAAATGTGTGTGCAAATGATTTGGGCCCTCCCAGGCTGATGTGGTTATGAGCAGGGCTGCCTTTCCACCCTCTCTGATCCCTGCCCACTGCGGGGGAGGGCGAGGTCCAGCCATCAGACACACACGTGGAAGAAGCCTCGGTGCCTGTCGGGGTCACAGAGTAGAGCGCCTTCTTGTCAATCCACCCTGAACGGTGACCTGAGAAAGACAAGCTTCTACAGGATTAAGCCGCTATATTTTGGGGTTGCCTGCTCCAGCAGTTAGCCTGCCCTGACTAATGCAATCTTAATCTTATAGCTGGGAAACAGAGGTTCAGAGAGTTGAAGGTGACTTGTTCGAGGTCAGCAAGAGCCTGGATCCCGCAAAACCCGCGCTGTTTGAGGGTTGACTAGGCCCGGTTCCCCCTGGGCATTCCAGGTGAGCGGTGGAGGCAGCTGTTCTGAGCTCGTCTTCCAGGCTCATCTCCCTGGGGCGGAGCAGCACGAGGCTGACTCCCTGGGGATCTGCTGAGACTGTCCCTCCCCTGCCTCCACCCTGGGGAGAGAACGCAGGAAGGACAGAGGTTGAACACTGGCTCCCCAGGGACTGTCTTCTTCCAAATGCCCAACGAGTCCTGTGGACGGCACGTGCTTTGTAGCAAAGGTCAACTCCGGAAAGCAGGAGACTCAGCAAATCCCCAAATAGCCAAACCCCGAGGCGGCTGCCCCATCAGAGCCCATGTGCCACATGGACGCAGAACAAGAGATGGGCGGAGGGGGGCACCTCCCCGACAGACCTGGTGACAGCCAACAGGCTGATCCCGGCTCAGATGGCCCTCTCATCTGCAGAAGTGTCCCGCGTGCACGGGCTCCCAGCCAGGCGGCTCTCCAGAGGCTAACGCAAGTCCGCTAGATGCCGCGTACGTTTTTGCTCCTTAATGAACATGTGCACAGAACAAGATGCGATGACAGAAAGGGTGGGAAAAGCACTCACTTACCGGGGACGAAATATGATTGCCAAATTCTGAGAGGCTATCTTAAACCAGAGCGCAACGGGGTGGACGTTAAAGCAGAACAAAGCAGAACCCGCATCGCCCTGGTTGCCTGACTGAGCCCTTCAGGCTCATTAGCGCTTCTTCCCAAGGCCTGTGCGGGTCTGATGGCACTGACGACAATACACGGCCGCACCCCGCCACTCCCAGCGGTGCTAATCGCTTCCAGGATTAGTCCTTCAGTTTCCTAGACAGCCCAGTGGCCACGCCACTGCGGCCACGCCAGAAACAGGAGCTTCTGCGTGGAAGACACACCTCCTGTTTCCGGGGAGCTGGACTTGGGGTCACAACCCACACGACCTCTTGCAGAAGCAGGAGGCACCAGCTTTGTGGCCCTCCACCAAGAGCATCAATCCCGTGGATTTTCTGGCTTTGATTTTTTTTTTTTTAAAAAAACATGTTTTTAATTGCCAGGGGCTTACGTAAGAATGGTGAATGCAGTGTGTCTGGGACCAGGAATCCAGCGGGAGTTGCTGCCTCAGACACTGGCCGTCACCGTGCGTGGCTGGACAGCTCCTGTCTGACTGTCCCTCCAGGACAAGATGCACGGAGCTGCTGCCAGGCTTAGGACTGGCTGGCACTCAGCCCTGGGCCAGGGCTGTGAGGGGTGGCACAGACGAGTGCGGCAGAGGGCTGACCTCAAGGAGGCCCTGTCTGGTAGGGCTATGCCGACCCTCAAGGGGACCTTAGCCCATCAGACAGTAAGTGCGCCTCTGCTGGGTGTGAGTGTGGTTCTTTCCTCTGGCCTTCCCCCAGCAGCCCACAGCGACAGCGAGGCACATGCGTACCCATCTTTCCATCCCTTCATTCATTCCTGCACTCACCCACCCACGCCTCCACCCACCCGTGGATTTAGCTCTCCTTCCAGTGGTGTGTCAACTGCTTGTTGAGCATCCGTACAGATGCTCTGCCAGGCTCAGGAAGGTTCCTGTCAAATGGAGAAAGTGAGAAAGGTTCCGAGCGTAATTCAGTAGTGAAATCTGTGTTATCTATCTGATAGCCACCCCTCCAACCCTTCACCTGATAATAGAGTATTTCCCATGTGGAGCCCACTAGGTATGCTTTGGGTGTTCTGACTTATCACCAGGTGAGCATGTGACCAGGACAGGTAAATTAGTGTGTTTTATCCCCTGCCACAATTACTGACTTAGGGTTCCTGGCCCCAAAATGACCCCAATCCCTCAGAGCTGATGTATGTACTCAGAAAACAAGGGTCTCTCTTCCCTTGGGATTATAAACAGTCTGGATGCTGTAAGCTGGAACGGCCCCTGGCCATCTTCCCTGGTCATGGGGAGGAAGCGGTTTGCAGAACAGAGAGCGAAGCCAGCCAGAGAAAGAAGTAGAGACGAGAGGCCGACAAGAGTTTTGATGTTCTGTGAACTCCTGGGTCTAGCTGCAGTGGAAGCTGTTGCTGAATTCGTCAGTGACAAGAGCTAATGCATTCTCTTCTTTGCTTAAATTAGTTTGAGTTGGGTGCCTGTCTGTTGTAATTAAAAGAGGTCTAATACGTTCTAATACACTCTCAGAAGAATTAAGTTCTGTGATGCTTAAGAGGAGGTTGGGGATGTAAGGAAACAGGGAGGATTCAGAGGAAAGAAAAGGAGAGAATGATGCTCAAGATGAAAGAACAGGGTGGACCAGCACTGTCCAACGAAACTTCCCACAATGATGGAAATGTTCTGTCATCTGTGCCATCCGATATAGCAACCACTAGCCGCGTGTGGTTACTGAGTCCTCAAAATATGGTTAACATAACTGAGGAACTGAATTCTTCATTTTAATTAATTTAAACAGTGCATTTGCTGGTGGTGACCGTACTGGACGATGCAGGTGTGGACAAAGGCCCTGGGGGGAGAGGGAGAGGAGGAGGGGGCACTCCCAGGGCAGACATGAGCCAGGTGGATTGGAGATGGAGAATCAGAAACAGGGGGATCATTTGAGATGCTGATGAAAATAGCACAGTGGGGGATTGATGAGGGTCTGAGCTGTGGCAGAGAGGACTGGGAGGAGTCAGAAATGATAAGTTACCAAGGGGGAACTGGCCAGAGTCCACTCCCAGGTGTGGGGGATGCTGAAATGAGGAACGCCTGGGAAGTGCAGGGTGTGGATTTGGGATAAATGGAATCTGAGGTGGGAGGATATCAGGATGAATGAAGGTTGCTCGCTAGGAAGTCAGAGGCTGGGGGCGCAAGTCTTCGAAGTCAATGGGATTTAGGGGGTCAGCTGGGCAAACTGTAGAAAGATAAAAGTCTAGCATTATTCCCATTAGGAGGTCAGGAAAGGAGAGAACAAGGAAGAGAGACGTGTGAAGAGCCAGGAGGAACAAGGACAGCACAGCACCGTCCGGGGCCGCGGGGATTATGAGTGAAAGTCTCGCTTTGCTTACATACGGACGTATTTTTTTGAGATAATGGGAATGGAGTCCTTTAAATGTCCCATCGTAAACAAGAACGAAGCACTTGAGCAATTTTAAGGACAGCATATTCTGAAACCCACTGCGTCCTTCCCAACATGCTCAACGGAGTTTGACATAACAGACCCCGGGCTGTGACTCAGCATCAGGCTAAGGCCCAGAGGAGCCCCGGACGGCCCAGTGGCCCTGCACTCAGACCCCAGGCTGTGGCGCCTCCCACGGGTGTGCACGCCGAATTCTAGAGCTTTGCCATCGCTTCACCTCCAAGTAGCTGCTCGCAAGCGTTTCTCGTTTCTGTTATCTTTCCGACTCCTCTCCTTACTCTTGCCAGGTTGGGAGTTTGCAAATTCAGTTTGACTTTAGAATCCAGGTCATCAATCTTTCAGCTAATGTGTTGTGTGTGTGTGTGTGTGTGTGTGTGGTGTGTGTGTGTGTGTGTGTGTGTGTGTGTGTATTTAAAGGAATGATTCTAAATCAAAGTTTGGGGTGTTGATGATGAAAAAAAATAAAAGCCCACAGGATTTGGGTGCACGTACTTGCCGATCCCTATTTGTTTTGTCAGCCTCTCAGAGACGCTTTCTGGTCTTTTCTCAGTCTCGGCTCTGGGAGGAAGAGGTTTCCAGATCAGAGAGAACTGGTGGGAAAAGCAGAGGCCCTGGCAACCACGTCACGGAAGATCTCTTATTCTGAAAGACGTCAGGGGCACATGTCGTCACGTCCTCACGAGTGCTGAAGACAGACACTAGCCACTGGAGCTAGTCAAGCTGCAGCCCAGACAACCAGCAGAGTGACATTCCACAAAGTGTCCCTCTTCACAACCAGGGAGCCCTGCCCCCGCTCGCCCCACGAAGCCACAGACACACTCCCCCCTGTGTCCGGAGCACACTTCCCAGGCACGATCCCAGCGTCCCGCCTGCCACAGCTGTCGGGCATCTGGGTAGCAAGGAGCTGACAAAAGGCAGACAGATAACCTCCACGCTGGGGGTCTGGACCAACAGCTTTTAGACGTCTTGGTAAAAATAAAACAGAACCGGAATGGAGCCAAGCGGATATGGTGGAGAATTAAAAATTCTAGCTTTGCGCCCGAACCATTCGGCCCCCTGGTCAGTGAAGGTGACTTCGGTTATCCTTGTTTCTCACAGTGTGGTCCCTGGACCAGCAGTGCCATCATCACTCGAGAGTTTATTAGAAATGCAGAATGTCGGTCCCCACCGCAGGGTACCGCATCAGAACCTGCATTTTAACAGATCCTCAGGTGAACTGGGCACACGGCGAAGGGCTGCCGGACCCAGAACCGGGAGTCTGGGGCAACCGGGGCTCCAGTCCTAGCTCTGCCTCTTCTTGGTGGTGTAATGTTGGCTAAGTCCTTTTTCCTTTCTGGCCTGTTTTCCCAAATGCTAACTGGGGTCCAGCCCAATGCTCCACGATGCTCCCACATTCTAACCACGAAGCTGAGGGCCGTGGGCACTCGGGCCGACAGAACCACTCTCCTTTACAGACCAGATGGCCTTTCTCCTTGCGGAGGAGTCATCGTGGTATTTCAGAAGTGTTCCTTACTCGCCTGAAGGCTATGACGTGAATCCTGACAACTTCTGGGCATAGTCCAAAGCCTCTGGCTGCCCCAGACATCAAACCAACGAGGGCCCAGTAGAGTAGCATTAGAGCCCAGCCCTTCCAGTCTTGATTAGGCAGGCCCGGAGTTGCTGGGCTGGACTAGGACTTGCCTCTCTACTGCTCTCAATTTGTGGCTTCCTGGAGGAGGCCAAACCCCAAATTCCGCTGGACCATCCCATCACAAAGACCCAGATGGGGTCCCCTCCCTCCTGTAGACCTTCTAGTTCTAGGTTCTAAATTCTGCCAACAGATAAATCGTGGTATGTTTTATAGTTCAAACAACTCTGCATTCTAAGCACTAATGCCGCTGACCTAATATTAGTCACGAGTGGTTAACAGGATGCTGCCTGTTGATCTACGGGAGGTGTCTGTGCATGTAATTGTGTTACATATAAAGTGTCATGCGGTCCACGTGCCTGCCCACTACAGGAATCTGTAGCTCAAAGTACCGAGAAGTTATTCTTCCTTCCTAAACGACTTTAAATGCCCTTCCCTCCACAGCAGCATGATGGGGGAGGCACAGAGGGAAGCAGATCCCTCTCTCTGAGTCCATGGAGTGTCTGGTGAGGCTGCAGGATGCCCATGAGAGGAAGGCAGGCAGCCACCTGAAGGCCATGGCCACAGATGGCCCAAGAGAGAACTCAGAGCAAATGCAGGAGCAGAGACGGAAAGCCAGATGGCAGGAAAGTGGTCACCAGAGGTGGGCTGGCGTGGGGCGAGAGCAATATACTCTCAACTGGGCCCCATAACACAAAATGGGGGTGCCAGGCCAGGCCAGAACAGTCCTCTGCACTGCACCTGGGAAGGGTGTGTGTGTGTGTGCGTGTAGTATTTTGCTTTTCACTATTCATTAGGTAGGAGGAAACTGAAAGCTCATGTTAGAATGTCCTTGTCCTTGTTTACGATGTGAAGTATGTATTTACTTATACCGACCCTAGGGTTAACAGTATATAGTTTCTTTCCACTGCACGGGCTCAGGCCTTTCCCACAGACCCGCTCTTTGTTCCTCTCAAGGCCTGAGTGCAACACACCCGTATGGAGAGAGGTCCGGCCTCAACATTCCTGGTTTGTTTTGCAACAAAAAGGTCAGCGGCCCCTTCTAGAATGCTGTCCCGACCATACGTCCTCTCCTCTCAGCGCGCAGTGCTCGCCATGAGTTTGAGGTGCTGCTGGGTGCAGAGTTATGACATTTAAGAGACAAACCCAATCTGGTCCCCGAGGCAGAGGTGGGAGAGTCGGCCTTAAACCCCGCACCGTGAGCCTGTCTCGAGCCCGGCTCCCTGCCGTGACAAGTGCTAGGTGTCACTCCACATTACGGCCAAGAGCAAACCCACCCTGACAGCCAGGCCCCTTCTATAGACTGTGCTCTAATTTCCGCAGCTCGGGGCCCCAGGGGTATTGAGGACGGGGGTCACCCCAATTACGATGCTAGGAGTTTCTGGAGCGACAAAGGAGAATTCAGCCCTCGGTTGTCAGGTTGAGGCCGCATGGTGCCTGAGCGAGTCAACATGAGGAAATCAGGTTAAACCAGTGCGTGGCCAGGTCTGTGTCTCGACAGAAGAATGCTGGCGTTCAGGATGGATGCCTGTCCCTCTGAAAGGGCCTGCACGCCAACTTTAAGAAAGGGGGAGGCAGTCGGAGGTGGCCTGCGCTTTCTATACTTCTGTTTTCGGTACCGGAAGTCAGATCCGCAGCCAAGCATCACCTCGGAAATGTCAAAATTTAAGAGGGCCAGAAAGCAGGCTTTATTAGGCTTTGGATTCTTTTCGAGGGCTACTCTTTCTTTAAAGATTTTTTTTTTTTATTGTGGCAAATATACAGAACGCGAAATTTACCATTTTAACAATTTTATGTGTATACTTCAATGGCGTTAAGTACTTTCACAGTGTTTTGTCACCATCACCTCTAATCCATCTCTAGAACTTCCTGTCTTCTCCTACTGGAATAATAGCTGCCCATTCCTCCCTCCCCCCAGCCTCTAACCACCGTCCTGCTACTTTCTGTCTCTATGACTCTGTCAACTCGGGCACCTCACATAAGTGGAATCCTACAACATTTGTCCTCTGGTGTCCAGCTTATTTCACTTAGCACCACGTCTTCAAAGTTCATCTATGGTGTGGCACATACCCCCAAATGTAGTAGGTTCTTCCTTTTTAAGGCTGAACAATATTCCTTTGTATGTATCCATCAAAGTCTGCTTGTCCATTTATTCATCGATGGACCTTTGGGCAGCTTACACCTCTCGGCTGTTGTGAATTCTGCTGCTACACACACAGGTGTGCAAGTATCCGTAAGCCTTGGGGTTTACGTTGATGTGGACCCTCTCCCCGCTGGTGGGAGGTGGACTCCAGCTTGTGGCTGAGCAAGGCTGCAGAGCTGAGGGCTAGCACTCGGCAGGTCTTCAGAGGCAGGCATGGGTGAGGTTTTGGGGCGGGGGGTGGGGGAACAGAGGATGCGCAAGGGGCACCTGTGCTCTGAGGCCGAACTCAGGACTGAAAGGATTACCATCCCACAACAGAGGCTGCACTGTCCCTTTCCTCCCAGAGCAATCCTGTGACATGCTGGCTTTAGCCACACTCCTCAGCGCCACCTCGCCCACAGCGGACGGAGAAGACACAAAGACCAGAACAGGCCCCCCTCCCCCTGGCCCGTCTCCATTTTTTTAATTAACTAATTTTATGGAGGTAGATTTTCATAACATAAATGCTCAGATCTCGAATGTACGGTTTGACAAGTTTTGACAAATGTATGCATCCGCACAACCACCACACAACCAAGATATAGACCATTTCCATCAGCCCGGTAAGTTCCTTTGTGCCAGACTGCATTTTAGCAACTTCGCCTAGAACCAGTCGATATTGCTGCAGCCTCAACAGGGTTAGGGGACTTAGGAAAAGCCTGTCGACGGTTCTAGGCTGTGAAACCCAAGATGTTCTCAGCTCTGAGTCCCCACAAAAGGCGCTTTCTCTTTCTTTTGAATTTTTCAGTTGAATAACCACCCCTAGTAGTCTGGCCAGGAAAGGTCTGCACCACTGGAACCCCAAACACACTGCGGAACCTCGGTTTCACGCAACAGCTCAAAACCTATTCTCTCTAGAAGTAGGTTGCGAGCATCCACTCTGTGTAGACATGGTGCTGGATGCCACTGTGGTAGGTACAGGGTAAAGAATGGTCCCTGCATGCAGGAAACTCAGTGCAGCTGGGGAGACATTGAGCGGAAACAGAAAAAAAATGACTGATGGGAGGAGGGATCACAAATTGCATCGTGTGATGCTGCAAAGGCATACGTCCTTCTGACTGAGGCCGTCAAGGCAGGGTTTTGGAGGCAGAGGTATTCACACTTGTCCTTGAACGCAGTGGTCCCCGACCTTTTTGGCACCAGGGGCTAATGCTCTTGTGAGAATCTAATGCCTGATGATCTGAGGTGGAGCTGAGGCGGTGATGCTAGCGCTGGGGAGCAGCTGCAAATACAAATGAAGCCTCACTTGCTTGCCCTCTGCATACCTCCTCCGGTCCGTGGCCTGGGGGTTGGGGACCCCTGCTTTAAAGGGTGCACAGGAGTTCAACAGAAGGCAAAAGAGAGGAACATTCCAGGCTGGCGGGACACTGTGTGTCAACAAAGGCATTGAGGCATAATAAGAACTATCATTTATTGAACGCCTATTATGCAGTGAGCATCGGGCGAGGTTTTCACATTCAGGATTTTGTTTAACAGAAATAAAATAATAATGATGACGAGTACCCTTACAAGGGAAGTCACATTGTGTGCAGTGTGGCTAAGTGACTTCCCAGGTTGACAAAGCAGTACACCTGGATTCAACCCGGCTCTGGATGTTTCTGAAACTCATGTTATTCAGCTGTTTACTGTGCTGTGGGAAGAAGTGTGTACGAGAAGAAATACAACTGAAGAACTGAAGCATTGCTTACCCCATCAAGGGGAAGTGGGACTGGGGCTAAGGCCATGCTGAACAGGCATTCTAAAGACTGGGGACTTCCCTCCTTCCGTTGGAGTTTCAATGAGAAAGGCAGGAACAACATTACACTCACGAAGAGAGCTATGTGATCTCTGCATTATGCACACATACATCTCTGTTTTCTTACATGTCATAGGGAAATCTCATTATTCAAAGTAATAGGGGCTAATTAGTCCCATTATTTTTTTTTTCTCAAAGCAGTCATTTATACAGAATGGCCCAAAGCAGATTCACAAAGGTTGGAAGCACTGTAATTAGCATGACTGTCCAGGAATGGATGTTCTAGAGAGTGCACTGGCATGATGAAATTCTGTTCTCTTCATTACCGGGGATGCCCCGGATTCTTGCTCATACTGCTAGTCCCGAGGGGGTGTCCTCAAACTATTACACATGTCATCTCCCTTCCCTGCGCCCCAAACGTCCCGCCCCATCCAGAGCTGCCAGGAGAGGAGCATTCCAGGAGCTCCCTGGCTTTTCTCTGCTGGTCAAGGTCAAGGCTCCCGAGAACCTGCATGGAAACTGCGTCCATGACCAGGAGCTCCTTGCACTGCGTCAGCCGCTTAACTCCTGGGAGAGGCTCACAAAGTCTCTGACACCAAAAGCCACAGCCCTGTCAGGCCTGGAGCTTTCGGTCTCCTCCACCCAGCCCACCCCGGCCTCCTCCCCAGAGTGGGCGGAACACCAACCCTGAAGGGCGCTCTGAGAAAGGCATCCCCGGATGCAGAATCCACATTAAACCTGCTCTAGGAATGGCCAATGGGCAGCCACCATATTATAAGGCATAGCTTACTTTTTACACGCAAATCTGCACACGCGCACACACACACACACACACACACACACACACACACTCCCTTATATATGCTCATGTGCGCGCAGTTTCTCTGCTGTCTTTGGACAGCCAAGCCTGCCATGTGGGCACCTCTCCCCAAATATCTCTTTATAAAGATTGCTTTATGTACATAAAAGGACTGAGAGCTGCTTCTCAAACAGAGGAGCCACCGGTTGGCAGAAAACGCCTTGAGCTCCCTAAAGACCAGGCCACGTGAGCCCCTGTGCTCTTCAGCTTGGGCTCTCTGAGTTGCAGAGACGTGGAGGGCGCCCTCCCTGGGGCCCCCAGGACTCCTCACTGCCAGCTAAGCTCCTCCTTGCCGCTCACGTGCACATGCAGCTGTAGGGCTGCCTCCGTTCTCAACGAAAGTTAATCTCTCTCCAGTTGGTAGTCTGGAGTCAGGCCAATCCCCCCTCCTGTCTGAATGCTCTTCAGTTTAGAGGCCTGCAGCAAACAACGAACCTCCTTGCCCTGACCCTTCTCCCGGTGCAGAGGGTGGGGTGGGTGACGCTGGGGACGCACCTCCTCCTGCCTGACACCCACGTGCTGGCCCACAAAACACAGGCGTCTAGTGTGAACGAGCTCCCCTCTCCCCAGGCCTCAGCCACATCTTGTAAGCTCATTACTCCCATGGTCCGGTCTTGAAAGAAGTGTTTTAGCCTTGAAAGAAAGTGGAATTTAGATTTTAACGTAAGAGCCAGACAAAGTCTAACCTCGGAGGTGTGCAGCCTGCAATGGCCTGCTTGCGGGGCCTGACCTTGACCTGGGAGCAGGAGGCTGTGTGGGCCCAGCGCACACCCCACCGGCCCCCGCCCCCATCTCCATTCTGCTGCAAGCGAGGCACATTGCAAACGAGAGTATTTTTTCTGCTTGCCAGTGAGCCGTTGCTGTCTGTGTACTCCAGGAGGAGGCCATTACAGGGAGTTAATAGAGTTTTAAATTTGTTTTTAAATTTTATAATGCAATTCGTCAAATTCAGTGTCTGAGCACAGCATTCACGTTCAGACCAGGCAGCACATGTCAAACTGGCCTCTGCCTTCCTCACCCCCACCTCCCCAAATGAGGAAGGGTTAACGCTTAAGCTTAACAGCCAGGCGTGGCTCCAAATGGGGTGAGTTCTGGTCTCAGGGTTGACCTGGAATCAACCTAGTAGAAAGGCTGGTGACTTATCTGAGATGCTCTGGGTACCTTTCATTGCAAGGGCTGTAGAGGCTGCCCTAGGCTGGGCTTGGTCACCTTGTTGCAAGGGCCACCTGGGAGTCACCGTGACGCGATTCTTTCAGGCACATTATGGTGCCAAGTGTCAATGAGCAAATGGAGCAGTTTGCTGATCAGGGATCCACGTGAGCACATTTCTGCTATTTTTCACCTGGAAAGATTTCCTTTAAGGACGTGTTCGGCTGAACTTGGGATCATTATTGTAACTTGGGATCAGTGGCTGCTGAATCGGAAGTAAGTGAGCTTTATGGGGCCACGGTTTTGCGCGGTACATCTCGGGCGTCGGGGGCTGCAGTAGCAGGTCTTCTGCATGGCGAACTCCAGTCAACCTCGCCTTTTATTACGCTTTAATAAGTGACTTCGGTTCTGGGGGAAGGTTCTGAAATAGACATTGTTGGCGAGCGAAATCCTGCTGGTCCCAGAGAAGATGCAATGAAACAGCTTCCTCCTGCCAGCCTTGGGCCTTCAGCTCGCCGGGGCCACATAGCCCCAAGAGGGTGCGGAGGGTCCCCTTGCCCAGCACGACCTGGCAGTGGGCGGGCGTGGGGGCAAAACTCTCAGCCTCCTGGCACAACACAGGCCTGACCTTGGCACTGGTCTGCTTCTGAAACGTGCCTGTTTTCAGTTAATGGAACCCACAGGGTGGCTGCACCTGGACCCAGCTATCTGGGCACAGGTCAGGGATTGGCCACCAGGCGTCAATGACTTTTGGTCACTACTGATTGGCGGCCGTGTCTGTGCTGATGACAAGGACGAGAGAGGCTCCCGGCAGTTCTGCTGAGCCCCAGAAACGGTTCTTCTCTACCTCAGTGAACATCCAGGTGTCAACCTGAACCTTCAGGCTTCTTGAAAGGAACAGATCGCAAATAGAAAGTTAACCCTTCCTTGAAGCCACACAACCAATTAAACATCCTGAACTGCTTTTCAACTCTTGGGGACTTTTGCCCAGCGTTTCGTGCCCTTCCAGATGGAGCTCAGTGCTCTCACTCCACACAGCGTCAGACCTCCTGCGTCTAATTTCACGGGAACGGGAACACTGAGGTGGGTGGGGCAAGCATCCCCGTGTGGCCTCGGCGCTCCTGCACAGATTCAGAAACAGATGCTGAGGACGAGGCGCAGGTGGGCCGTGGGAGCCGGGGCGGGGCTGGGATGGGGGAAGAGCATCTCGAGGTGATGGAAGTCGTTTTTGCATTCAAGGGTTTGCCGGCTTCCAACTTGCTACTTACTGCATTGAAAAATATTCCGCACGATTGAAGAACTATTTTCCAAAACAAAATGCTGGTATTCATCAGGAGGCACGGGGTGTGCAGTGTGAACAATTCACTTTCGTTAAGTACCATATGGCCGCTGGTAGGAAAACGCTAACATGTTTCAACAGTACAGCTGGGGTAGGGCTCCTTTATTCACCGTGCAGATGGCTCTAATTGACATCTCTCCTAAAACAGGTCTCCAGAATTTCTGCAGGATCATTAGAGTAATTAGTTATTAACTACCATCACCACTTTTAGAGATGGGGTCTGATCCTTGGCAACACGCCACCGTGATAGAAACGACAGGTCTCGGAGGAGGACGAGCCGCGGGAGGGCCATGGGGCGAGCCATGCTCGCCCTTCTTCAGGGGCAAAGCCAGGGAAGGACCAAGTCTTTGGTAATTCTAGAACAGGACTCAGGCAACCAACGGGTTCCAGACCAGGTTCCGGAGCTGGGCTCACATCTGCTTTAGCTGTGTGACCACACAAGTGCCTCGATCGCTCAGTCTCACCGTGTGCATCCCTGAAATGGGAATACCTAACACCTGCCTTCCTCGCTCCGAAGGCTTAGGTCGCACACTGCACAGCAAATGGAAAGAGCCAGGAGGACTGAAGTGTCGCCGTTCGGCTGGTCTTGGGGCTCACGTTTGAGGTCCAGCGTGGTCCACGTTGCGCTCTTGGGTGAGCGAGAGGTGTGGCCTCTCAGGACCTGGCCACACCTGAGGCGTGGTCCCTGACACTGTGACACATGAGCCTTTATTGTATGGTGACTGGAGTCTAGTCTGCACTGCTGACCACCTGTCTCAGGAGACTGTCCTAACAGGCCAGAAGGCGAGAGGCAGGTGGAGGCTGGTCCCAGCCGAAGGCTGCTTCCAGATGAGAACTGTGCTCTGCCCCCAAGCTGGCCCTTGAAAGTGATCGGGATATATCAGGAATCAGCCCCAACGCCTGCCCCTCACTCTCTAATATGCTTACTGCCTCCGATCAGCCTATGCTTGGGGAAGACGGGAGTAATGGGGGGACAGGAGGAGAATGAGAAGGACCACGATCACTGCTCTCTCTCGGGTTAAACACCCAAAGGGCTCAGCAAACAAACCCCACGCTGCAGTGAGCACAGTGATGGTGCGAACTCAGGAGTCACATGAGAGTTCAAAATGAAGCCCTCCAGCCAGCACTACTTGGGTCCCCGATCTGGTTGGGGATGGCCTGGCATGAACCCCAAATTGGAGTTCCTGGTCACAAGGTGAGGTTGGGATCACACATGTAGCAGAAGCACTGAGGCCATCCCCGTCAGCCACCCCAAGACCCAAGGGGCTGCTCTACCCCAGTCCCCTTCCAGGGCTGGCTCTTACTAACCTATCTTGACTTCCACTGCACTGCGTCTGCAGGAAAGAAGGGGGTGTGGGGGATGCGTGCACTCCTAGGAGTTCTTTCAAAAAGTAAATACATGTATCCAAAGGGTAATATGGATTTAGGAAATAGCCTTCACTTTGAGCTCTTTCCCCATCGATCGAGGGTTAATAGCATGACATTATTAGTTTAATTTCACAGTCTAATCAGTTTCCTGCTTTATTGATCGAGGGACTTGGAGCAATTGTAATTTTGTGAGGCTGAAAAGTAAAACTCTTGGCTAAGGGAATAAAGCTAGGTGGCTCTCGAACACCTGCTCTCGGACACCTGCCTCCACACAGCTCCCCTAACAGGGCCCATGCGATCTACAGGTAAACCGACCAGTCACATCCTCCTCCCACCAGCAAACCATGTGGAGGGTGCAATGTCCAGACCCCACAGGGACTACGAACTAGCCTCGGAAATGGAGACCAGACTCGGAAAAAGCCCTTGGCCTGGACCATATGGGAGCCCAAGTCCGCCCGGGGTGTCATTCTGAACCCCAAACTGGCCTGGGGCTTCATTGTTAAACACCCTCCGTCAGCAGGCCTCCATCTGTGCGATGGAATTTTTTTTTTTCTGTCACTTTTTCAAATCAGAATAGAAACAATTTTTAGTCTATAATTATCATTTCTTTTCTCAACAGACAAATGTTTCCTTTTAAATTGTAGGGCAAAAAAGCAAAGAACAACATTTTAAACCAAAAAGAAAGACTAAAATTAATTTCCTCTTTACAGAAAAATAAAATACAACAGCTCTAAGAAGCCAGGCTTTTCTTTTCCCAAAAGAACAACAAATGCAACTGTGTATTCATCACCGCCACTAATGCTCGTTTTTAAGAAGCGAGGCCTGTAGGGATGGCGGTCACGGGTTTGCAGACCTGTCTCTGGAGTCAGGTTTTGCATCTGCATCTCCCGGTGCGGAGCTGGGCTGTTCCCAATGTCTGAGTTTACTTGGGACGAGCCATCGGAAGCCCTCTGTTCAGGGAGCCAGATCAGGATGTAGGGTCCCAGGAGTCAGGGTGAAGGCCTGGGGTCTACCAGTTGGCCCTCAGTTTGTCATCTGTAAAGCTGGAGCGCTCCTCATCTTAGCAGGCTGTCGGGTGGGCTCAATGGACTCAGTGCTTTGTGACTCGGATGCATTGAACAAATCCTGGTGCTTTCACCATGCAGCTGGGACTAACCAGACTCTCTGAGCCCTACTCAGATGTCTTCCCTGCCCACCCCAGAAGTGGTGGCCCGTCCCCACGCCGGCTCCCTGGCTCTGCTAGCCTGCAGCCAGGGAGCTTCCAACACGCTGCATTCACTGGGGCGCCTAGTGCCAGGTCTGGGCCGAGGTGGTGGGGCCAAAGGACACCCGTGAAGTGGGCTGAGAGGGACTCCATGAGAGGCATGGCACAGGCCAGCCAGGCTCACAGGGAGGAGAAGCATTTAAGGAGTTGAAAGCAGTTCTGTGGCCGGGCAGAGCCTGCTCAGGTGAGGAAGTGGCCAGGTAGGAAGCGCAAGTTTCCTCCAGGTGAGGAGTGTCCGTCAAAGGTTTTGGAGTCCACGTGAAGGAGTTTGGTTTCAGAATTGGCCACCACATAAATGGTCAGCTCTTGGCGGAGGACCGTCCCACGCCCACGTGCCGGCCGCCCCGACAGGGAAGGGGCATGACACGTGTCCACAAAGGCACTCTGCCCGTCAGTGCACCGCTGCCAATATCACCCTTACTCCTCAGCGGAAGGCCCTTCATGGCCTCCCTGCCACCCAGTGTTGTGCTGCGTAACGGTTAACAGCCAGCTCTGGCGGTGCCAGGGGGTGCGGGGACAAGATGAACAGACGGAACCAGTCAGACCCTGATTTGTAGCATCTGCCCGTCTGCGTCGTGTGACGACGCCCACTTCGATTTCGAGCTACCAACCTGACCTGACGTCTCTGACCGGGGAGCTGGGGAAGGGATGTCAGCAATGGGCTCCTGGGAGCCCTGCGGGGGCCCCAGCTCACGGCCCTCTCTGGGCTTGTGAACAGGGGGTAGAGGCTGGGGCCTCCACCATGCTGTCCTCAAGCTGCTGCTGCCGTGCCGTGACCAGGAAGGAGACCCACGTCGTCCTGGCAGCAGAGCGCAGAGCTGGCCGCCATGCCGCCATGCTCCTCTGCCTCTCCCTGCTCTGAACCTCGGTGGCTTTGGTCCATCACGTCACGTCCAAACAACTCACCTGCCATTCAAGGCTCTTTGCACCTCACTCTCTCTCCAGGCAGAGTCCTATTTGCCAGCCCTGGGTGTCTCCTTTAGGCTCCGTGCCAAATCTCAGGCTCTTCCACTTCTAGGCCAAGAGCACGGCTTCGGAGTTTCCCTCTGCCTGTGACACCTCCCCTCCCCCATTCCCCGCCCAAACCCTGCCTGTCCTTCAAGGCTGAGCTCACGCACCACCTCCTCTAAGAAGCTCTCTCTGAACGCCCACAGCTCCCGGCATCTGTTGGTAATGAACTCCGTGGTGTGCACGGTCATGCCCCTGCTTGACTGCACACGCTGTGCACCTTCCTGGGAGAACAAAGACTCCAAGACCTTCTGCTCGATGAATCGACACTCCTCATGGTGGGCACCAAAGTCAAGATTCTTCCTGAAACTGACTCTACCTTCTGACCTTTGAGCACTCTCTCACAGAAGCAGCGAAGGGCAAGCATTAGTGTCTAACATCTAGTGGGCCCAAGGATCTCAGTGACTCATTGCCACGTCCAGGCCAGGCCAGAGGGGTGGCTGGGTTATATTGGGAGGGAGCTTAGTGGCTGCTCTGGCTGCAATGAAACCGTTATGGCAGAACAGGCAGGGCTCGTGGCAGAGACACAGGATCCCTATAATGACACCAAAGAGGCAGAAAAAGGCAACTGGGTGTCCTGTGCACCCGATAGCCTTCTAAAAATAGCCGGTGGGCCCTGGCTCTGCAGGCGGCCCTCTGGGTGGGGGTAGGGGCTGGGGCTCATGGGTGTTTAATCACCGAGTTTCATGGAGTGAGGCAAGTCACGCTGGTTCTGTACCGTCCCCTTCCCGGGCAGGGCTGAAGCTGAGCCGCAGCCCGACACACACGTGCAGGGCTGGGGTCCTGGGCCTGGCCCATCACCTCCCACTCAGCGCTGCCCCAGTGTCTGGGGGAAGGAACTGTTCCTTGTCTGTTGGTCATGTGAAAGAGGAAGAGAGACTGGGCAGGAGCAGATGCCAGCAGGCTCTGGGCACCATTTCTTATTGGCCGAGAGACCCGGGCGCACAGACATTCCCCTCAAACCAAGGCACTGACAGCATCGAATAGAAATGTCATGATCTGAAGCCATGTGGCAGGAGGAAGCAAGAAAAGAAAAACAAGGAATTCTCCAGGCCAAGCCCCAGAAGTGTCCTCTGACCCCCTGCGGGGACCAGGCTCAGGGACAAGCAGTGGGCACTGGAACAAAGGGAGCCTTCTCCTCGGCCAGGCGCAGGCTGGGCCCCCTCCCGTTCCCAGAGCCCTCGTCTCCTCCGGGTTTCTCCTCCCTCCTCCGCGTCTAGATGGAACAGGGAGCTCCCCGCACGCTGAAATTGTGAGTCTGGCCTGTCTTCCCTGGGACCAGCACAGTGGCTGCACCTGGGCGCTCCACTGGCTCTGGGAACTCTTTTAAAAACCTTAAAAGTAACAGTATGCATTCTTACAGCCCAGAATGCCACAAAGTCGGAGAACCAAAGTCTGAGAGGGTTTGGAGACAACATGGCAAGGAGCAAAAATACTTTTAAATAAGATCCCCAGGAAATAGAAAAGACCTCCCTCCTCCCTCACGCCCCCTTCCCTTGGAAAATGCCTTTCTAACTCTTTTGCAGAGAAGGTAGAAAGCTGGGAGGCTTTTGTTTTCCTGGAACACTTCTGTACCTAATGTAAAAAAAGTGTCCTCTCCCTGCAAAGTCCTTCAACAACTCTTTGACTTTGAAACACAGCTTTCTTACAGGGTCTTGGGAAGCGCACACAGCAGCATGGCTTATTCTGAAAAGGGCTGGCAAGGCGGGTAGAGAAGGGGACCAGACGGAGCCACAGCTGCTTCCGGACACTGCCTGCACCTGCACCGCCCCCCCCCCCGCGCCCCGCCCCGCATCCGCGGGCTGGGTTCCCCTCACTCGGTTCCCCCCACTCTCACTGTGCTCAGGATCATGTTCCTGCCATGTGACGCCCGGCCCGCTGACATGTGATGCCAGCGGTGCGGCCACCGTGGCACGGGGCACACACGAGTGCCCTCCCATTAGCCGTGAACATCTCTCCTGTGACTCTGCAGCCGCCGCCCTGCTGCGCCCTGCTGTGCCCCAGGGCGCCCCTCGTGTGTCCCGGGGGGGCACAGCATCCCCGGTTCCCCCAGCCCCTGTGAGCACCGGCGTCTGCACAGAGCCTGGGCACACCCGCGGGTACCTGTGTCACTGCAGGCTCCTCGGCCCTCCTGGCGGCCAGCTTGGGGTTTGGGGGAACGAGATGCAGAGGGGGAGCCCGGCACTGGGCTCCGCCACTCCCTAGCACATCATCTCACCTCTCCCACCAACTCCCTTCTCTGAGAAAGGAGGATACTGGAGTAAACCCTACCTACCCATGAGGTATCACGGAGAGAGAAAAACACCCACGGGGAAGGAATTTGGAAAAGTAAAACATGCCAGGCGACAAGTTCACTATCATTACAGAGCAGGGCTGAAGGTGTCCAGACAAGCTCCCGAAAGAGGCAGAACCCTCCCTCCACGAATCGTCTCTTCACGAGGGAAGTACTTACTTCAAGGTTCCTGGTTCCTCTTGCTAACAGGAATTGCAGAACCCTTGCCAAATCCTAGCAGTGCAAACAGCGAGTAATCACTTGGACCTGAAGCCTGTTGAAATGAGTCTTTGCTGGGGACAAGGTCAGCGGGCAGGCTTGGCCTATAAATCAGGGCTCCTGCCTCTGCCCATTGGCTCTTGCAAAGAGATGAACCCAGCGGGGCGCTGACATTTCACAGTTCCTGCCGCCGGACCCTGCACACAGTAGGGATTTCGAACGGAAACACTACAGAGGCAGCTGGAGGTGTGAGGGGGCCAAGTCCTGTCCGCTCGAATTGGAGAGTCACTCCACAATGCCAAGGCAAGGGGGCAAATCCGAAGCCGACATGATTCGGCTTGTAGCAGGAGTGGCAGTTCATTCTGCCGGCTTTAGCTGAAAGGGATTTCAGGGGGCGGGGGAGCCCCGGGAGGTTAGAATGAACATACTTACTGTATTATGTTGCGGTGGTGATAAGGCTAAAATTTTAGGATTTTCTTAATGAGACTCCTGCATTCACTAGTTTTCCTTATCAGCACTGGCAAGAACCATGGTTTAGCATTTATGTCCTTTGATTTAGAATGGAGGGAGGATCATAAGAGGGATTCAAAAACTCACTCTGGAGAATACCTAGGCACCCTCTTTGCTCTCCCATGAACTGTGGGCCCTGCGCCCCTGCCAGCCGCAGTCACACTGTGTGTTCTCACCCACAGGCACCCAGGCAGCAGGCTTCCTCAGGTTAGAGTTTGATGAACAAAACACAAATGGGGGCCAAGAAGGGAACCAGCTGAAGCTGAACGGCAGGCGGTTCGGAATCCCTCTGCCCTTCCTCTTTCGCCCCAGGCTCTGGGAAGCATCCCCCCCTCCCCGTAAAATGTCCCTAATCACCCCGAGGCTCCACAGAGACAGCTCCGACACCCGCCCATGCGGTCAACCCTATGGGGACTGTGATCATGGTGGCCACAAAGCCAAGTCCGGACGGCAAGTCCCCACATCTGCACCGGCACCTGCGGGGCGGATTTTACTCTTAGTGCGAGCTCTGTGGGGGCCGTGCGGGCGCTGCCGCCTGCTCGTTCCACGGATGTGCAGCTTGGACCCTAGAGATGGCAGACGACTTGGCTCGATCCAGAGAGCTGGCGCTGGAGCAAGGAATAAACGCGGGGGGGGGGGCGGTCCAGACTCAGGGCTGGGTTTGGAGGAGACCAAGCCCTGTCCCCAGGGCCTGGGCCTCGTTTCTTCTCTTACACCCCAGGTCTCTCTGGGTCCCTTTTGGGGCAAGCAGCCCACTCTATGGGAAGGCGGGCCTCACCTTCCTAACCCCCTCAAACGACTAGCCAACCTTGCAAAAAAGCATTTTTTTTAAAAAAATGATTAGATTGCAATACAGGAAAAAAGTTCTCCAATCTGTCCACAAATAAGAAAGAACTGTCCTTGCTTCATCCCAAACGAGGCCACGAATCAAGAAACAAAGTAACAGAGCCTTAGAATAAGCAAACCGCAAGGCCCCTCAGCGCAAAAGCTCCTTGCTCATAGGAAAGGCCCGGCACCCTTGTTTACAGCCTATGGATGCTTCCTTCGCACGTGACTCTTACAAGTGGGTCCCCAGCAGCTGAGGGAGGTGCTGCTGCTTCAGGTAAGACAATGACCACAGCCAGTTTAATGGATGAGAAAGACCGTGAAAAGCAGAAGCACGACCTCAGCAAGCACTGCGACTTTTGGTCATTTAGTTCAGGGCCAAACGTCCTAACTTCCTCCACGGAACCCGGGCATCCAGGAACCGCTGCCTAATAAATGGCGTTCCTAAGGCCATCGACGGGTGACCGGCACAGGCTTTGAAATCCAGCAGAGCCCTGTGTCCTGGCTCTGCCAGGTATCATCTGTGTGCCCTTGAGCAAGGGGCTTGAATGCTTGGAGCCTCTGTTTCCTCCTAGGAAATGGGGGGTACGAGTAGTCCCCACCTTCAGCCGTGGGAGGAGACTGCTTGTGAAGTGCTTAATGGACAATGACTGGGCCAGGAAGAGGAGGTTCCCTTATAGCCAACGAGCTGAGCCGTGGAAGAGAGGAGGGGTGATTCACCCAACACCCAACACGGTTAAAATAAAAGCCAGTTAGGGTTTTACTGGGGGAAACAGCAGACAGAGATGAAAAGCCTCAGAGGAGAAGCCAGAGGCAGCGTGGGTGGGAGTGAAGACAGGCTCGGCTCCCCTATCAGCCACAGACAACCTATGGATGCCAGGCGCCAGATAAGGTGCTTGACACGTTTTATCTAATTCCATCCTCCCAACTTGGTCGTAGCTGTTACGAAACTCCATTTTACAGATGAAGGATCTTACACAGGAGTGAAGACATTTTCCTAAGGTGTAAGTGGATTCAGATACAGCTTGTAAGTGGGATTCAAATACAGATTCTTCTGAGTCCAAAGCCAGTTTCTTAACCCTAGGCCACAGAGGGGAAGTGAGGGAGGGGCTTTGCAGGAGGTATCGGCAGACCCCGGGGAGGAGGCGGGAAGGAGAGACCTGGGGTCCTGGGCGTGCTGGAGGTGCTTCCACTCATGCAGCAAGCAGGTCTACAGGGCACGATGCACACGTACAGCTTCAGTGAACCAGGAAGAAGGCCCTGCAGACCCCTCGTGAAATCGAAGAATCGGTCCTGCCTGCTGGCTGTCTGTGACATGGTCCAGGGAGAAGAAAAGTCCACCTGGGAGCTTCTAAAGCATGAACCTCACCTCCAAGGCTGTCATGTAGGAGTGCCCTTCCCTTCCTCCTGCAGGTGGGGCCCAGAACTTTCCCCAGATCTGGGAAAGGATTGCCAAAAGGGGGGGGTCCTCTGGGAGTGCCCCTCGCATGAGCCTCCTCCCACATCCCCCCCCCCACACCCATACACCCTGCCTCAGGCCCTTGCCCTGGAAGTCTGGCAGGGAGGACACAGGGAGACTCCAACATAAACCCTCTTAATTCTGATCATCTGAATTGTGTATCCAGCAAAGAAAAATACAAAGAAAACACCAAAGTGAAGGAGAAGGGTCTTTGCAAAATGAGGCCAGTAATCAGAATTTGTATCCAGAGAAAGATGACAATTGTTAAAACCCTATATGCAGCCTGAACTCTGGTTTATGATAATGTAACATTTCTAGCAATAATATTTGGGGAGGAAAGAGAGATGAAAATGAATTGAACTTTATTCGGAGATCTCATTATTGAGTATGGCTCCTTTTGCTGAAATACAGAAATATCTATAATGAGGATTTGTGTTGTCCTAAGGAAAAAAAAAATGTATGAAAAAGTGACCTTAAAGCAAGGGGAACCTTCATGTGCTGTAATAGACTTTCGTTTCCCCCTCAAGGGTTGAGGTATGTAAATAGTCCCCTGAAAGAAAAGGTTTGTGTAATTAATTTCTGGCACCTCCCCTTCCCAGTGTGTTCTCCTGGCCTCAGGACCCAGGGAATAGGAGTCGGGGAAGTGCCCTGGCCTTGACTTCCCGCAAGGCTGGGGCATCCCAGCCAGTCCAGCACAATCGAACAAGCCCCGCTTTGTTTGTTCCCTCTCCCTCCATCGCCCAGCTCCAAGGCTTTGTTTTTGTTCTGAATAGTCAATGAGTCACAGAAAGCCAGACTAAAAGTCTCCTGCAGGCCTCTCTCCCTCCAGCCCTCCCATTGCACAGATTAGGAAGCTGAGGTTCTGGGAGGCCTACGCATTTGCCCAGATCCCATGAAACTGCAGAGGCCAAGCTTGAGAAAATGAATACGGCAATGTACCCCCAACCTCCGACCCAGCACCCCATTTCGAGGGGATTAGTCCTGCCTGGGTGGCAGTCTGTCTGATTGAGGCCTTCACCCTCCCCTGGAGTAGCTTATCCCTTTTCAACGGGATGGGGGTGGGGGCCTTCAGCCCGTTCTGCTCTCCCTTACCTGGCTTTTCTTCAGGGCGGGTGTTACTCAAAGGTGGGTCATGCTGATACCCCTTCTGCTGACAGCCCTCAGGCGGGATGAAACCCCAGTCCTGGGCCCAAGCCCCGTCTTGGTCTTGCCGTGGGGCTGGCCGGGGCTGGCTGACGGCTGCAGCAGCTGTCCAGAGGCCATGGCACACTGGCCAGCAGAGAGTTAACAGATACCACAGAAGGCATATTCTGGGGCAGAGCTAGCAGGTGAGAATGCCCAGGAGGAGGAGGGAGGGGGTTGGGCAGGGGCCCTGGGGTCTCAAAGACTGAGGAGGTAAGAGCCGAAGCTGGCTGGAAAAAGCGTCCTGGAAGTAGGGCTGGGGAATGGACTGGCCAGGCCAGACAGCAGGGAGGAGCCCGGCATAGGGTCACTTTACCCAGGAAGGCCCGTCCCCGCCTGGCGGCTGCAGTGTCTGTTGGAGCCTCTGAGCACAGGCTGCCTGGAGCCTCAGAGCAGCCCTGGGCCTGGAAGGGGCATCTCAGGGCACTGTGTGCTGGGGCTGCCTCCCCCAGCACCAGGCCCTTGCCCTGTGCCCAAGAGTCGCTAGTAAAAAAACATTGCTCTGAGTGCTCAAAGACGGACGGGACACTTTGGCTGCTTTAAGACTTGGTCTGGAAGTCCGGCTCCACACACCCCATCCGGAGCCCCTCTCTTAGGGGGACAGTCACCAGATTTATGATGTGGGGGTAGGAGAAGAAAGGGGAACAGCTGCGGGGTGGGTCAGAGCTGGGAGTGACCATGAAGGGCAGGCGATGGCCCGGGGCCCAGAACCAGAGAAGTGGGTTGTGTGGGTAGCTCTGGGCCGGGCCCAGCGGGGAGTGAGAGCTGAGTGCAGACCACGCCTAGTGAGAGGCTAGGAGGTGCCCCAGGCACCAGCACCGGCCAGAGGAGGGTAAGGTGTGGGGCGCGGTGCTCCAGGAGGGCCTGGGCGGGCCCACACCGGGATGGAGGAGATGCATCCCTGGAGGAGAGGGTGTTTGCTGGGCCTTCACCGGAATTCTGGGGTCGACTTTTCGGGTCAAGGAAATAGCAGAAGCACAAGCCCAAGTCGGGAAAATGGAGGGGTCATTGGACAGAGGGACGAAGGGCCTGAGGAGGGTGCACAGGGCGCCTCCTGGGGGAAGGGAAGCGTCTCCTCGTTCCTGATCCTGGGGGCCAATGCTTACACTTCCCCCAGGTCCCCTGCACTCTCCACCAGGTGGCTGAGTGAGAAAACCACATAGCAGTGAAAACCCGCTGAGCATTTCATGCAAACGTTAAAAGGTGGAGTGACAGGAGAAAAGGTGCCATAGGCCACCTCTCTCATCTCCTTCCTCTACACCCCACTGAGAGGCTGGGGAAGGAATCTCTGGCCTGAGGCTGGAGCCTGCAGCCGCTAATTGGCTGCTCCAGAAAACTCCAGGTGAGCTGGGAAGCAAGGCCCCCAGCTCACTGATCCTAATAATAGTCATATTTAATAGTGGTAGGAGCGACTACGGTGACTACTTCTACCCTTTACTGATTATTATGAGCCACACATTATCACATTTACTCCTCACAATAACCCTCCAAGACGGGTATTTGTATCATGACCATTTTAAAGACCAAAACACCTGAGGCACAGAGGTGAAAAACGACGTGTCCATGTCGTAGCTGATGGAGTCAGGGTTTGAACCCAAACAGTCTCAGGTCAATCAGCATGCCTGCGTCCCTCTTCCCTATCATGAACCTCGGGGCAGAGGGAGGAAAGGAAGCCGGCACATCTGAGGGAGGGAGGTGTCGTTGTTTTTCTCGGGGTGGGCGCTGGTGCGCAAATGTGGTCCTGGTACTGGGGTCCCGTGAGCAGCTGACCAGTCACCTGGTGGGGGCTCTGGACACAGAGCCAGGGCATGGAGCCCCACTGGGAGAGAACTGGGAACTACCAGAGCCCAGCGCCCACTCTGTGTCCGCACCTCGAGAAGAGAGAAGAATTTGAAAAGGCCGATAATTGCGAATTTTATATTAACTGGTTGTTAAAAAACAATTCTGTCTAATGGCTGTGTTTCAAGTTTAAAGAAAAGAAAGAAATCCGCAGATGACAGGCCCCGGGCCGGATGACAGCGCCTAAGAAGGGGGACGCCTGGGCCTTGCCCGTGGCCCGGAGCAGGGAAGCACACCGGGCAGCCCTCCCTGCAACCGACCTGGTGGTGGCTTCGCTGAGAAAGGGGCCAGCCCTGCACTCTGTGTGACAGGCAAGGGCCCGGCAGTCACCAACCCGCCCCAGCCCACCCCGCCTCCCCTTCCCTAAAGCCCCACTGTCCACCTCAGAACCATCGGCGTGGACGCACACGGGAGGGGAGACTTGGTTCCACACTCAGGACACTACTGCTCCACCCCAGACCCCCAAGTGCTCTGCGCACAGTTCCTCCGTGGCCTCCCCAGGGTCCAGACTGGACCAGGGTCCCTGGGGATTTGCTGACTAGCCAACTGGCTCAAGGGTCCACGTCCCAGGCCCTTGCTTGTGAGCGGCTCAAATTCCAAAAAGTCTGCCAGGAAATCCACTGTTTCTAAGTCAGATTGTACTTCCCTACGGAGACGAAGCCATCGACGGTCACTCACGGGGCTGCCTGGCAAGACCAGAGAGGCCAACCTCATACCTAGCTTACCTACTGCCCAGTGGCAGGAGAGCCTAAATTATGTGCATCGCGCCCCTCCCCCAGCCTGCAGGGGGAGGGGGAGGAGTGCAGGGGGGAGGGGACAGATCTGCTTTGTTTCTTTAGCATTCTCCTGTGTGTGTGTGTGTGTGTGTGTGTGTGTCTGTGTGTGTGTGTGTGTGTGTGTGTGTGTGTGTGTGAGAGAGAGAGAGAGAGAGAGAGAGAGAGAAATATTAGGAGGCTTGTTGAAATATTAGGAGGCAAGTCATCTGGAAATATTAGGAGGCAAGTCATCTGGAAACTGTGACACTTGGCATTGACAAGCGCAGTCACTGGGCCACATGCAGGGGGCCGTCTGACCAGCTGTTCCCGGTCAGGCCTGCAGGTGGGTGCCCAGGCCCTAGAAGTGAGGGTCTTCTTGAAGGGGGGCCCTGCCTTGGCTTCTCTCCCCACTTCCTCCACTGCTCTGATGGCGAGGCTAGGCAAGGCAGGAGAGATCTAGACATTACTCTGAAGTTCAAGTCCAGGGCCTCAGAGAGCCTTTCTAAGCACTAGGCGCCCTGGGAAACCTGTCATCCAGCACTGTGTCTGTTAAGGCCAAGCCTTGGGCAATCAGACCAGAACTTCTAGCTTGAGAATCACAGCTGATCATTTGTCTCTTCAATAAAGCATGCCTGGCTAGTCCCATCCTTTGCAGGGGATAAATATCAGTCACCACATGAGTCCAGGGTTCTCTTGCTTGCTCACTCACTCACTCGCTCACAGAGCCTCCAGGGAGAAGCATCTGGGCTGGAAGTTTTCAGTCCAAGTTCTTGTCCTGAGTGAGTGCTCAGGTGCTCAGGGGAGATGGGATGGACTGTCACCTGACCCATGGGCTGTGTAAGGACCTCGTCCCTGACTGTGCAGAGGTGTGGTTTCCCTGGGGAGTCGTCTGTGAACTTGCTCTAACATACAGTTGTGAACAATTTGGGGCTTAAATGAGCTCTACTCTCCACGTGCTCTTGAGCTCTAGTTCAAGTTCAGTATAGATCCAGGTTTATGGACCACTTTCTATGGGCCAGGCGTGCTGGGCGTTGGGGATGTTAAGACAGACAACACAGGGAGACATTTGTAGTTTATCATGGTCGTGATATGAGTTATCACAGAGAAAGGTACAGGGAGCTGTGGGAGCGGAGACAGGGCACAGTCGGAAAAGGCTTCTGTGAGGAGAGGGTACCGGAGCTGTCCCCAAAGCAGGGAAGCCAAGTGAAGAAGGGGTGAAGGACATTTTAGGCAGAGGACAGCACCTTGGTAATGAAAACAGAGGCAGGAAGCTGTGAGGTGTGTTCAGGAACCGAGAGGAGGTTGGGGTGAATGGAGCAAAACGGGTGAGGTGGGAATGGGGGAGATGAGGTGGGAGTCCAGAGAACAAGACATGGACCGAACACCAGCCAGGTCCCGGAGTGCCAGGGGTCCTGCAGGGGTGTCCGGCTGAGAACGGCTAAGGGCCTGAGCTAGGGCAGTGACGGCGGATAGGGAAGAGGGTCAACGTAGAGAGACTTGCAAGGAGGTGATTCTGATAAACTTGGCAGTTGACTGGCTATCGCGTTCATTAATAAGTGCCTTCTGCGTGCTGAGCTAGCCGTGGGGTGGGGGCGAGGGGTCTAGCACGAAGGTCAGTGTTGGGCTTGCGAGACAGGGGGTGGTGGTGCAATTCTACCCAGACTGAGAATAGTGGAGGAGGAAGAAGTTCAGAGACGACTCTGATGGAAGCAGAGGAATGGAAGCCCAGGTGGGCCCCACGCGCGGGTGAAGCAGGCGGGGGAGGAGCCTTCCAGGCCCGGCAGCTCGCAGAAGCAAACGCAGGAGGGCAGAGGGAGCGCGGGTTTATTTCAACGGAAAACAAGCTCGATGCTCTTCCCCGAAGTCCCGATGTTAGAGCTGTGAGGACGGAAGCTCACCCGCCACGGCCCGGATTACGGCCCCTCTTTCGAACCGTGCCTCGGCCTCGAAGAAATCAGGCAAAGCCAGTGGTTCGTCGACTAACGATGACTTTCTGTGTCAAGCTCTGCGGCCAAGTAGCTTCTCCAGTTTTGCAGACGGAGGCAGAGGAACACTGCCTTCTGGCGGTTCCAACGCTGAGGGAAGCAACCAGCAGGGGCGTCTGAGGCAATTTCCAGGGAAAACCATCTGCCCACCTTTCTACGAGCTGCGGCCGCCCACCTACCCCGTGCTCTGCACCCGGAGGCCACATAAGGACTCCCTGATCTGGGTCACTGTGGCCCCTCCTGCGTGTCCTCCTCTGCCCAGGTCTTTGAAGGGGCTTCGGAGGGTCCCAAGAACTGGGGAAGTGGGAAGTCCGATGAACAGCGTTTTGGATGAGAGACAGACGATTGCATTGCATGCTCCTCGGAGGCTCCCGAACCTCACCCCTGGTAGCATAATTACAGATGCCTCCCCCCTCGCAAACCCTTCCTACGCTCTGCATAAAGGAATACGACTTCTGGTTGTCCAAATTACAAGAGACCGTAATGCACAAAGGCAATAAACACCGGTTCTAACAGCAATCAGATACCACTTATGTAAACAATGGGTTTTTTTGTGTGATTTATTGCGTTTGAAGCAGGTTCAGCATTACTCCTTAGAAGATTTGGTTATTCCTGTTTTCAAGCAGAGTTGCTGGCAGCCAGCTGACGTCAGAAAAAAAATTGCTCAAGCGCAGCAGATTTTAAAAATAGGGCCAATGTGGTGTTGAAATAATAATAATAGAAAAATTTGGGTGTCTGTAGGCTGGTGCGAAAGTCTAAAGACAGAACCACTTGGGGTTTCTAGGCTCCCCTGCCAAAGCCCATGGAGCCTCAGTGGGCCCTGCATGTGGCGCGTTCTCACTTCCTGATGCCCAGCACTTCTGACCTCTCCCACCATCCTCCTGTTCCCTGAGTGGTGTAGGAGGAGAAGGGAGAACAGTAACCAGAGTGGGCCAAGGGACAGTCTGGATGAACACATCAAGCTGTTCAGTTTCCCTGCTCAGGTCTCCGTTAGAGCTGGTGGTCAGAGCGCAGAGAAGCCAAGTTCAAACAGCATATTTGAGCCAAGGGGTCTGCAGTGATTCTCCAAAAGGAAACTGACCCAGTTCTGGCAGGAGAGGTGCCTTCTCTCCTGGACCCTGTCCTGTCCACTCTGTAGGGAAGGTGCTGCAGACGCTGTCAGGACTAGAGGCTGGCAACAGGGGACAGGCTTAGATGGCAAGGAGGAAGCCCAGATTAGAGCAGGAGTGTTCCAACTGGGTGTGGAGATATCCAAAGATTCCATGTGGGAATTCCAGGGAGCCTGCCTTTATTAATCATCTCTGGTGGGCTTTTATAAGATTGTTTCGCAAAAAAAAAGAAAAAATTGGATTAGAGAATTAATCCCTAAATAGGAGTCAGCGAGTTCTGTCTCTTTGGCCTTTTTCCTCTCTCCTTGAATTCAACATTTCACCACAATTTTAAAGTACAGGCACAGGAAGACCTCACTCCAAGCAAGACAGCGTGACAGTAAGGACATTTGGGAAAAGGTGTGCTCCCAGCAGGACCGAGGCATTGCCTTCTACTCTATGAGACTGTCACACTTGTAGTCCCAGCCAAGGGTAAGTGATGGTGGGCTGCACCAAGCATACCCACAGCCTGTGCACAGGGACTTGGTTCATAAGGGAAACTGAGGCAGAGTGAATCGTGTGCATCTGGTATACTGCCTCATAAGAATCAGAGCCCTCAGTGCTCAGAAAGAAAAGTCATCTGGGCAGGCTGTTTGTTCCCAAAGCGTACAGAAGCTGGAAGAAGCACCCTTTAACACACGCAACCCTCTTGAGAGTGAAGGAGTACACACTCATAGGTGTGTGTACACACACACACACGTGGCCCACAGCCCAGCCCCTTGCAGGAAGGCCAGGACACCGCTGGCGGGTGCTTCACTTCAGTCTGGGAGGCGAGGCTCTTGCCTCAGCCTGGAGCAGAGAGCAGGAAAATTACTGAGCTCTCCAGATCACTTTAAGGAACATGATTTGTTAGTGACTGCCCAGTCCCTAGAGATCAGCCATGATGTCCTGTTGGCTGATCTCTAGGGACTGGGTAGTCAGTCACTAACCCAGGTGGAAAAATATATATGGATATTATATTTTTTTATTGCATACTTACATTCCAGGCACTATTCCGAACTCCTCGCATAGCTAACTGAGGTATCGCTCACCGCAGGTATTATTCTTATTATCCTCCCTACCCTTCGGAGGAGAAAACTGAGGCACAAAGCACGAGGGAAACGTGTCAAGATCCCCCAGCCAGGAGCATGCGCACAGCTCCAAGAACACGACGCACTGGGGTTCCTGCATTTTCATGCGACCTTCTCCCACTGACACGTTTCTGTGCGCTCTGCCGTCAAGCCTTCCTTGACTGGGATCAGTCTGTGTATAGGAAGATGGGGGGCGGGAGGCGAGTGTCACTTAAAACAATAACATCGACACACTCACCTGCTAGAATCGGAAGTCGCCAGCCGTACCCAAACCAGTCCTATCTATTCTTCACCAGCCGAATCTCCCCGCCACCACCCGCTTCCCTCCCGAGAGAGAGAAAGCCACCGCAGCCACAAACCGCACGGAACGTCCGAAACGTGAAGTCAGCAAACCTTTGCTGAGTGTTGATGTGTTAAGCGCCAATATCATATCCCAAGACAGCGAACAGGAATTTCAGGGGACACACACACACACACACACACACACACACACACACACTTGCTTTTTGATAGAGACAAAAGTGACACGCTTGCTCAGAGATATTCTTAGCGCTGAGCTAAGTTTTTATACAGATCCTCACATCATCTGGCAACCCCACCCTGACAGACGTCTAATCCTTGGCCTTAACTGTTTCTGTGCAGAGGAAGAGGTGAGAAATGCCCCCCTCCGGGACTGCTTTCCAGGACCCTGGTCTGTGCTGTTCGGTTGGTCACTTGATCACATACTGCCTTGTATTCTCTCTGATGGTCTCATATAGGTCTCGTTTCTTAGACTAAGGAGCTCCTTGAAGGTGGGGCTGTGTCATTTCCATGGCCACCCCCCTTCCCACATACACAGAGAGGTTCAGAGAGGCCCGGAGTCACCTGGGGAGCTAATTTCACTTATTTAAATGACGACTCCAGAGCCCACCCCTAGAGATTTTGCTTTCGTGAATCTGGTGTGAGGCTCAGGAAGTCACATTTTTGTTAAGTGTCCTGGACGCTTCTGAGACCGGCAGTCTGAAGTTCACTTCTCGAGAAACACTGCTAGCTTGCTTCCCAGGACAGCGCCTGCATGGTCTGAACTGTGTGTCCCCCACCTCACCCTAATGCATACGCCGAAGCTCTAACCCCCAGTGACTCAGAATGTAACACTATGTGGGCTGGGTCTTCACGAAGGTTGGTCAATTAAATTAATGACTGGTGTCCTTGTAGGAAGAGGAAATCTGGCACAGACCACTGAGGAGGGAAGAGGATGGGAAGGCACAGCCATGAAACGCCACGGAGGGAGGCCTGGAACAGGGTTGGAGGAACCAGCCCTGTTGACGCCTTGATCTTGGACTTTTAGCCTCCAGAACTGTGAGAAAATGAAGTGCCATCGTTTGAGTCCCCCATTTGTGCTGTGGTATGGCAGCCCGAGCAACCTAATACAGCATCACGGCAGATGTTTTGCAAATCCTTTCCTCCCCCCCCAACCCCCCCAACTCATCTTTGCCAAACTTTTTAACTGCCCTGCATTCTTCACTGGAGATTACTACCCTAGGGTAGCGACCTGTTGTCACCAGCAGCCTGCCAGACCCTGCTCAGCAGCCTGGCATTGGGGCAGAAGATGGCTTGAGAAGGCATCTCTCATCGGCCCACACCTGCCCGGCCTTGGGATTCAGCCACCGCGCCCTCCCTGGAGATCCAACGTCTCGTCACTGTCAGCAGCCACTTATTAAGCGCTGCTCTCTGGGGCCAGATGTCACCCAGCTCATGCCACCTCCTCTGGAGGGTGTGACTGCCCTCTCAGCCTGCGAGATAAGCCAGGCATTATCCCCTGGAAGGCCTGGCTGGTGACAAACAGGGGCCCTGGCGACAGACCTTCAGAAAGGTAACACCTCTGCTGGGCCTGCCTCCTCGTTTTGGGCAATGGGCAGACGGGCAGCAAAGCCTGTTCGCGCCCTGCTCACGGTGACAGCCCACTGTTACCCCACCGCGCCTGGAGTGGCCCCATACAGCAAGTCTTATAAAGCGCAGGTGAGTACCGCCCAGGCCGAGCTCAGGAGAGGCTCCTGGGACACCAGCCCCAGAAACCCTTTGTGCCAGATGAGGGAGGGAGGGGTCATCACACCTCAGCAGCCAAGTGGCCACCGTCATGCTTTCTGGTAAGGACTCCTCCACCTTCCGGACATCTTGTGTGTTTCTCAATTCATCCCTCGCCACCAAGGCTGGAATGAAGCCTTTCTGCAGGTAAGATTTAAATGAGCTCCCCTGTCACCCAGCACATGGCCTCACACTGGATAAAGGGTCTTTAGAATGCTCTCAGATCCACCTCCTTCTCATTTCCTTCTCTCCTTGATCCTGTTTTCTCCCTGGGGTATGGGTGGCTGTGCGGCCTGTGTGATTAACTCAGCTGGGACTATAATCTGAGGAAGGAATGGAATAGAAATCATTTTTTTTTTGGAATATAAATCAAATAGGATTTCAGTTGAAGTTATTTAAAAGAAATTAATTGACTTGTACTTGCCACAATACACTGATAAGAGTTCATTGCCAGGCCCATCAGGAGGAATGGAAAAACAGTTAATAAAATTCGGCTGTCAAAAGCAGCCTGCACGAGGCAATCCGGGCACGTCCCACAGGCCCCGGGTCACTGGGGGCGGAGCACACCGGTTTGCAGGTGCCAAGCTCAGGCTTTGCCTTATTTTTCTCTTGTATGGGATTATTCAAGTTTTAATACTATAAGATTCTTAGGGCTGAGACTTTTTCCCAAGCTGCTTTGTATTTCTATATCGCCCTGTGCACATATTAAATCACAACCGAAGGAAGGATTCGGGCTAGATAAGAACATTTTTGCATTCAGTACTTTGTATTTTTTCATTTGCCAGGCCTTCTAAAGAGAGATTTCTCCTCTCCCTTATTGACTGTAAATGACCTAGGGAGGAGGGAGTGGCAATATTTAATTAAAGACATCTTCAGCTCTTCCCCCCCCCCACCCCACTCTCCATGGATGAGAATAAGTGATGAACTTTAAAAAAAACACACACGTGCAAAGATGAGGGAAGGTTAAACCTCCACACTGCAGTCTAGTGCGAGAGCCTGGATGTGGCGGCCAGCCCCGCTGCCTGCACAGCACTTCTCAGCCCACGGGGGTGGGAGTCGCCATTCTCACCCAAGACGGATCTGAGGCCTCGCGATGCAGAGGGAAGTTACCCCGAGTCCCTAGGACTCCGTAAACCACAGTCCTCCCAGGCGTCCGGAGCCGCCACTTCCTGCCCTGGCTCTTCTCTTGATTTCTTTCATTTGCTTTGACAGTGGTCGCCATAGGCCAAGCACCATTCCGGGTGTGTCTCAAATAGCAAATCGTTTCATCGTCCTGGAAGCCCCACAAGGAGGTGCTTTCAGTGCGGCCAATCATGTCCTCCCCCGATCCACCAGTTGAAGCTCTGGCCTCCAGGGGGGTGGCGTTGGACACAGTGAGAAGGTGGCCATCTGCGTGTAAGCCGAGGAGAGTGCCCTCACCAGAAAGTGGCCAGGCTGGCACCTCGATCGTGGACTTTCAGCCTCCAGAACGATGTGATAATAATTTTCTCTCGCTTCAGCATCCAGTCCACGGTATTTTGTTACGGCAGCCTGGGTTGACTGATAATGTAGGAGGTACTGTTTTTATCGCTCCTGTTTGATAGATGAGGGAACAGAGGCACAGAGAGCTTAAGTAACTTGCCCAAGGTCACACAGTAAGTGGCAGAGCCAGACCTGGAACCAGCAGTCTAGCTGAGTCTCTGTTTTTGTCACTCTGTGGAAGCTGCTTTGTGCTGTGCTAGGCTGTGCTAGGCTGTGCTTTATGTTAAATCTTCCCACAGAAAGCCATAGTCTTTGGGAACTGGTTTACTGAATCCGGGGGCCGTGGGAATCCCAAGGCGGGAATCCCAAGTACGGTCAGGCCCAAGGGATCTGCTCCACTCAGACTCACAGGGTGTCGTGTCTTTGGGTTTTTAGCTGCAAAACGGGGGGCGGGGAGGGGGGCTTGCCGCAGGGATCCTGTGGCAGACTGTAATCTCATGGTCTTCTAGAACGCCCCCGCCTCTGTCAAAAGGCGGAATCGCATCTCCCTCCTCTTGGCTCCAGGCGGACTCGAGATTCTCTCGTAACTGATAGAATGAGGCAGGAGTGAAAGGCGCGTCTTCTGAGGCTAGTCATCAAGAGCAACGTGGCTTCCACCTGTTAGCTGGGCTGTCCCCTTCCCCCAGCCCGAGCTTCCATGTAAGAAAGCCACCTCTGAGGCCACCATTCTGTGAGGAAGCCCAAACTGAGGGGCAAGACCCGCACGAATGGTCTAGCGGACGGCCCGGCGGAACTCCCGTTGGCAGCAGCGTCCACGCCAGCCCCGTGAGAGAAGATGCCTCTGACGACCTCGGGGCCTGTAGTGGAGTCACCCAGCCGAGGTCCTGGACATCACAGGGACGCGCTCTCCCTGCTGCGCCCTGCCTGGAGTCCTGACCCACACGCTCGGAAAGCGTAACAAGACGGTTGTCCACACCTCCCGTTTGCGGGTGGTTAATTATATAGCAATAGTGATGGGAACAGATGCCAGGTCACAGTGTCTCCCTGGTGCCTGCCATTCACCGCTGCCTCCCCCTGCTCAGCACCAGGCCACAGGGAGCTTGGCTCAGGCCCTGGCTGGGAAGCCCAAAGTATGAGCCTGACAGATCGGCAGACAGACAGACAGACAGCACCGCCGGAAGCAAATGTAGCGGGTCTGGGTGAATTCCCAAAGGCCCGAGTGAGGCCGACCCCTCTGCACGGCCAGCAGAAATGTACATCCCGAGTCTTCTGTCTGGGCTTCTTGAATCAAGAGATGGGTTAAAAATCACACTTGAGAGCAGACATTAAAAATTTAGGCTTAAAATATGTAACCTCTTCCCAGAGGCTCTACAAAATCGGGAAGCCGAGTCCCTGGGGACATCGGATCCTAAAAAAGCCGGTCGTTGTGACTGTAGTTAAGGAGGCGGGGAAGGAGAGGAAGGACGGACGTCCCACTGTCACACCGCTCAGACTGGGCTGGCACCGCGCCTGTCGGCGGTGCCGATAAGAGACGTGTAATCCTATTATCTGGCAGGGCAGAGCATACGAACAGGCTTCTGCCATGGGCACGCCTCCCTCGCGGGTTATTTTTTTCTCACCTTAAGCGTTCTGCAAGGTTTTGCTCTTTTCTTGCTCCTCCTACACTATAGGGACCTGATGCTCCCTGTGCAGAGGCTTCCTTCCTCTTCAGTGCTGAGTTGGGGGCGGGGGGGCACTCACTTTACTAACGAGGCAGAACTGCACTCCAAAGCTACAAAGGCACGCGGCTGACGTGACTTCGTTCAATGCCTGGCCGAAGGGTCGGGAAGGGAGCCGTCCCATCCCACGACAGCACGGGCACAAGTATCGTCTTCTCCCCCGCGGCCTGTTGGGAGAGGAGCCACGGGCGGCAGGAAGGGACGCCGAATCGGGCCCGCGGGGACTATGTGTGGGCAGTGTCCGGCCGCTCCGGGGAAGCCGGCCTGTCTTCTCGTCGTTTTCTTCAAAGAGAAGATGACAGGATCCCAGCGATTCACCTGCACAAAGTGCTCTGTCCCTGCAGAGGCCGAGCAACCGAGCCGGGCCTCACACCTGAGCGCAGCCAACCGTGGGCAGCCCCTGCTGCGTGGGGAGGGGGAGGCTGACCTAATTAGCTTGCCTGTGAGCTGCCTGGTGTTGGCAGGGACAGATGGATTGTCCTCTTCAGAGACCTCCAGGGCCGGGAGGCTGTTCCCAAACTGGGTCAGGTGTCCTCTGAAGCCCACCCTCCAGGGAGGGGCTGGGAAGGAGCCCACGAGGCAAACGCAGTGGCACGTACCCGTCCATGCCCTGTCCATGACCCCGTCCATGACCCCGTCCATGACCCCGCCACTCTCCAGCCTCTCTTCCAAGCAGCGCAGTGCATTTGCTCACAAGTCTGGGCGATCGTGTACCACCCTCGAAAGTGCTCCTTCTAGAAAGTGCAAGTTGGTCTGGTGGGAGCTTCGTCTGTCTGTTCCTGGACCTGTTTGTAGGTGGTTTTGGGGGAGTTTTGGGGGTAACTTCTCTTCTGGATGGTGAAGCCCCAGCAGCAGACTCGGGCTGTGGCTTTGAGCTTCTCTTCAGGGAGGGAGGAGTGAGGACTGACCCACAGGCAAGGGAGTGCCAGAGCCGGTATCAGACGATGTGACTGAAGCATCCACTGTCAGGGGCAGAAGGGGGAAGCTAAGTCTGGACAAAGGATGGCCAGGAGAGCAGGTTCAGAGTGAGGGGGAGAAGCAGCAGAACCCCTGGCCGCAGCGTCTCCCACAGAAGGCCTTGTTCATCCACCCGAGAGCACTCCTCCCCAGAAGAGACCGCCCTGCGTGATGGGCACAGTCGTTGGGCTCAGGGACACTCAGGGACTGACCTTCCAGGACAAGGCTAGTGTCCTCTGGTACCCTGATCAGGCTCTCAACCTCAGTTTTCCTTTCAATGCCCGTGCCTCAGTTTCTCCACTTGCAAAGGCATCGGGCAGCAGAAAATGAGCGACAATGGTGAACAACTTACACCTTGAAGGGTGAGAAATTTTCAAGTGTAGTGTGTAAAAGGCCAACACGACAGACGACTAAGCATTCTAGCAGAAGGAAAGAGAGAAATTAAGGGTGTTCGCTCCCTGTGGGAAGATGAAAGGCAGAGCGACCTTCTGAAAACGACCGCCTCTTGGAGGCAGGTGGGCAGACCACAGCGCCCAGTGCCTGTCCACGGAGGTTCGAGTTGGCTGCCTGGGTGGAGACAGGTCGCTGAGACCATCAGAAGAGGCTGTGGGCCTTGGGGGGAGGGGCCAGGGGCCCACCCACTGGCCACAGCTTCAGACCCCAGGTGGGAGCCTCAGGGACACAGCTACCCGGTGTGGTTCCCAGCCTTGTGCCCAGAACGTGCCTGCCCGACGGAGCCACAGAACTACCGTCCGAATCTGCGCCCAGCCCTGCGCTTGAACCAGATGAAACCCACGCCCGGCCCCTTCTTCTGGCCCAACGAGTGCCTGTCCCTCCCCTCTAATTCCAGCTGCAAGGCGAGCCATGGCCCCCTTCCAGAGAAGTCCCTAAGCCAGGCTCTGCCCCCCCGTCTCTGTGGATGGAAACCGGAGGACGTGCTCCTGGGATTCCAGAGGGCCTGGCTGGCCAGGGTCACCTTTGCTGCCCCATGGAACACACAGAGTTGAGTTCCTGCTTGAAGCCAAAGGCCTCTCACCACTGGGGCTGGGACAAGGGCTGGAGCAGGAGCTCCCCCGGGGGGCAGTGGGAGCGCCAGTGTAGACAGCCCCAAGCCTGCCATCTCCCTCGCCGGCAGCTCCTGTCAGGACCTAAGCGACCCCTGCTCCAAAAAGCTCGGGATGGTGGGCCGTCAAAGCACTAACTTTCTGCTCGAACTTTTTCCAAATGAGTGAATTTTCCAGGGAACTAAAATTTGTCACTTTCACTACCAAATATGAATTTAAAAAAAATAATAAGATATTTGGATGAAACACATTTCTGAACTATAAACTTGTCTGGGCCTAAATACAGTACATAGAATATGACATTCTCTTCCTTTGATAACCTGGCATTGTCTCAAAGAAGACCTATGACTGGCCTGAGCTGTCACCTGGTGAAGCTCCCAGGGTCTCCGGAGACCCCCTCTGGCCCCAAGGCCTCAGGAAGCATCCAGAAGGAGATAGTTCAGCCCTGCTTTGGGGGACCTTGCTGGCTGGTACAGACAGTGTGTTTCTGAGACCATCGCAGCCCAGTGGACTCATTGGGGGCTGGAACAAGAGGCTCCCAGCAGAGGAGGGGGAAGGGTTTTATAACCTACGTGGCCTTGAGGGCTGGCCCATTCTTCATTTAGGCAAAGAAAGCCGCGTGTGAGGACTGTGTACGAGGACTCACAGTGCTGTGCTGTGCTCTGAGGTCTTCTGTCTGCTTCTTCTTCCTTCTTCCTTCTTCCTCCAGCCAGCTGGGGTCCTCATGTCTCACTTTGGCCTAATTTTATTCATGGGTGTCTGGGTGGGTGCCAGTGCACGGAAGGGGCGGCTCGCACAGAACAAAGTGAAGGGGCCCTGTGGCCATGGGCCTCCAAGGCCCCTTTTGCCGCCAGCATCCTCAACAAGCAAGGCCGGGCCGTCTGGCTGTCTGGGGGTGCTGCTGGGCAGTGGAGGTGCCATACGAGGAGTCTGCACGAACCATAGGTCACCGATGGGACAGTGAACTCATGTGGCCTCTTCTGTACTTTCCCGTGTGAATCTCGAAAACCCACGAAGCTTCCACAAGTCTAATTGGCAGTGATCACGGCAAACATACAAACGACCAGTGAGGTCGAAGGGATTATGGAGCCGCAGAGGGTCACACTGGACGTGACCCTAGAGACCTTTCAGTCCAACCCTCATTCAGATGGCGTAACTGAGGCACAGGCCAGGAAATGATCTGTCAACGGTCTGAGTGACAAGACAGGTAGAGCGGGGACCAGCACCCCGGTCCAGGACTGTGCCCGGGTCCCCTCAAGGGGTACCACAGGTGCACGCCAGCTCCGACCTGCCACCCCCGCTGCTGTCCTGTGCATCTTAATTATTTTCCTCTTCAACTCTTTTGTCTTGGGGTTAATGTCATAAAGGGCATGACTGTGACATTCAAAGAAAGCACATAAGTTATTTTTCCTGATTTAAATCCTTATGATTACAGAGGAAAATATAATTACAGATAAGAGAAAAAGGAAGGAAGGAAGGAAGGAAGGAAGGAAGGAAGGAAGGAAGGAAGGAAGGAAAGACAGACCATTTTGTCAACCTTGGCCACACCAAGTAGACCTGAGTTCTCATGGGGTTTTGGTGACCAAACCAATGGAGTCAATTACAGATGGCCACAGAGGGGGGAGACCTGACCTAGAAGGGGCTTGGGCCCCACCACAGCCTGGCTATTTGTTCACTTTTGTCTCGCAAGCTGGTGGCCTGGCTGCTTCTCTCTGAAGTGTCCGGGGTGCCTAGCACAGCGCTGCGGCTGACTCATTACAGAGAGTGACAGGTTAGGGGTTGTGGTTGAGAACCCAGCACAGCCTCTTAAGAATGTAGAGTGGCTCCTGGCATCAAGGAAGTAAGACGCACGCTGCACCTAAAGAAATAGGCCACGTGGCCAAAACGGTGGTCCGCATGCCTGCTGACCACCTGAGGCTAGTGACTGAGTTCGGTGCTAGGGCTGGACTCAGATGGGGGACACACCGGGCAGACAGGTGGGTTTGCAGGCATTTTATTTCACGAGGGTCAGAGGGCCAGAACCATCTCTGCGCTCTGCCAGGCCCATGTGAGTGGCCCCCTCCTGGGAGCCAGAAAGTCTGGGGCCCAAAAAAGAGGGGTGTGCAGAGTGTGGAGGGAGCTGCTAAAAAATCCTACCCCCTCTCTGGAGAACCGCCCACCAGCGAGCCCCGGAGCGCGGAGCAGCGTCTCAGGAACATACTGTTCTCTTTGTTGGGCAGAAATATGTTCGATGCTGATTATGCAGGACGATGAGTAGGCCTCTCTCTTGCTCGCTCGCTCTAATCTGGAGTCCTCCTGCTCAGCAGGCACAATTGCATGCAAGAGATCCTGGAATGAGCACGGAATGAATCTTCTTGCCATCCATTGTTCTCCGGGTATTGCGCAGGTCTGAACTTCCAGGTGTGGAAGCGTGTAGCTAATGAGCTTCAGACAACTTCCCCATCTGAGCCTGAGTGCCCGGCAGCCTCCAAACGATGCCCTCCTGGACCTGGACCTGGCTACAGGCTACGACGGTGGCACCCAGCGTGACCAGGAGCCAGCAGCAGGACCTTTCTTGGAGGAAAGGAGCCCTTTTGCAGTTTCGAAGTGCAGGTGATGTTTTAAATTCAAACATCAAATTAAAATGCATCTTAAAAACGAACCATGCGGCGGCTGCTCCTGGTTGGGGGAGGGGTGGGGTGGGTTGACTTGATTAGGGCTGTGGGTTACATGGGCGTCTGCATTTGTCAGTGAGTGCATAACCAATTGAACTGTGTACACTAAGATCTAGGCAGTTCTTTGGACAGACGTGACGTTAAACACACTATTTAGAGAGGAGCTTCAGGGTGGTGGCGGCGAAGAATTCTGGAACAATGCGTTTTGCAGCTAAAATGGTACCAGTTGGAAAATCAGAAATATTTTTAGTTTCACTATTTTGAAAGAAAACTAACATTCCGCAACATTCTAAAACTTAAAAACAAAACAAAACAAAACAAAACCCCAGAGACTATAACATTATTTAAACTCTTTTGCTGACATAGGCTCTTTAACCCGACCGTCAACGATTGGGCTGAACGATCATGGAATTAAGCATTTGGACCTGACGTTACCCTCGCGTCCACACCGCGCAGCTATCTGCACTGCGGTCCCGTAGCTGCCTCTATTCTCCACCCTCCATGAACCCGCCTGTGCCACCTCCATCCCCGCCAGCAGCATCTCAGTGAGGGTCCATGAAACTCGCACCAGCCCCTACTCTGGCCCTGGAGAAGCTCACACACAGTCCGGCAAACAGTGAACCCCGAGATCCCAGCCTGGAGCAGAAGGAGGCTGGCCCACGTGGCCATCCCCGGAAGAGCCGGAGATTTCTGACTTGAGTTGGGACTGTCAGCCACTCGGAGCAGCTGTCAGTCTCAGATCTCTGAGATGACCCAGTTCATCACAGCATCGACGCCCCCCCCCCCAAACTACCGCAGGAAGCAATTTTAGCTAATCAAGACACTCATCAGCCTTCCAGACTGGGCCACAACTTTTCCAGACAGCACACACGGGCCGGGAGAAGCTCCACGGCAGGCAAGCAGATGCTATTTCCACTTTTGTTCTCATTAAACAGTAGCATAATCAGGATTTATAAAAACATTCAGATCTTGAAAAGCGTGTCAAAGTGCAACCTTGTCAACTGAACGCGGTCGGAGGAGCTACTCGCTCTGTGCGCATGATTTGAAATTTGATCTTTGGAAAAATAGTCTCGAGGAGATGTGGAGTTAGGGAAAATAACCAGGTTTCCTTCTTTTCTAGGAAATAGTTAATTATGCTTCCGAACTCAAAATAGATTTAAAAAAAAATTAAAAATCAACTTCCAAAGTTCGAAAAGGTTTTTAAGTCAGGGGAGATGTGTTACAAGTAGCCTCGGAGTCAGAGCTGGCTGACTATCCATAAAAATCACATCAGAATCTCGTCTGTTTCGTTACTTTTCTGGCCTGGGCTTGTGATGGTCAGGGGCGTAGTGAAGATGGAGTTTTCCCCTAACATGGGTCCTGATCGCTAGAACCACAAACCAGGATCTAATCAAGTGATACCAGGGTTGCAAATTCATAAGGCTTAAACACAGGAAGTATATACCCGAACAATCAAAAAATTACAAACCTTTGTCCGTGGCTCCCCAGCACTCACCTATTTCTTTTTCCTATCTCCACATCTTTGTTCCAACTATCAAAGAGCTCCCTGTGTTCTTCCCAGCATAGGAAGCCTGCTACTCATCTCGAGGCCCAGCCCAAGTTTCTCCCTAATCCAGGAAGTCCTCCCAGATGCACTGCCTTTTGCACACCAGTTTCTGGTACGCTTCGATCTTCCTTGCTGACGCTGTCTGAATAGCTTGCTCTCCCCTCCCAGACCCTGTTGGGGAGAGTCTCTCCTATAGGGTAGAGATGATCTCATTCACTGTCCCCTGCCATACAGTTGGCACCAAGAAATATTTGTGGGTTTAAAAAGGGTCCCATATAAATTAATTACTCTCCCAACGCAAATGTACTACTTAAACAAGCCATCAGAGCCTTCTACCCTCAGGAAAGCCAACCTCCTACCCCTCTCTTCCCTTCTTAGCCAGAGGACAAGGGCTTTATTTCTAGAGCGTGGGCCTCAACGACTAAGGTTGTAGTATCCGAAGCAGTCCGTGGAGAAAAGATGGATCATAAACACAAAGGGAGTGCTGAGCTATTTCCCTCACTCATCCATTGTTTCCAAAAGAGCCCAGTAGGGGTCTGGGAGATTCGGGTCTCTAAGTCCTGTTCCACCCAGAAATCTGTTCCAAGATTTACCTCCTTGGGGGCTGGTGGGGATGGGAACAGACCAGGTCCTGCCTGCACGTGCTCACAGGGCTGAAGACTTGCTTCTCCTCATCCCTAGTTCTGACTCCTCCAGCGGTCCCCTTTCTCCTTAGTACCTGTGCCCAGCTCTGGGAAGTGAGATGGCTGAATCAGGTGAGCATTCCCATTGCTCCACGGGTTACCTGAAAACCAGGGCACTTCACCAAGTCACCGAAAATCTAAGCACTGCTTGGGCCTGACAGTTTTGAAGCAAGACAATAAATATCTTTCTAGACATTCCTAACTTACACCCAAAGAAGGAAGGCAGTTTTAGGGGAACGTTTATCGAATCGCCTCCATCTGCCCATTTCCTGTAAGTGGTGGCAGCCAGCTCCTTAACTCCCTCTGCAAACACCCCAAAGACGGGAGAATGGGGGCAGCTCTAAACGGGTCTACGGAAGACCCCACCGCCCTGGGCAGGAGAGACCCCAGAGCAGCCAGAAATCATCAAATGGAAAATGGAAATGCAGAGACGACTTCCGTGGATACGCCCCCCAAAATCCAAAAATAATAAAGCCTTGCAAAACCATTTCCTCTGACAGCCGGAGCAGAGGAAACTTTGTGCAGCAAGTGAGAAAAGGGCTTTGGGAAAATCTGTAGGATTTTCTCCTTTGCCTAACACAATTCTCCTAACCGCTAGCGGCAACGCGCTGGGTTGCAGGGGCCTCTGTAAACACTGAGCCCAGTCTGACAGTCCAGGATAATGTCTCTCTGAGAGCTCCGTAGGCTCTGCCACTTTGAGGCATAGAAAGAGACAGAGTCAAAGATGCTCTGGAGTCTTGGGGGGCCTGGAGCGGCCTCGCCCAGGCCCTGCCTTGGGTCTTCTAAGATCGCGCGGCTAATCCTGTGGCCACTAGCCAGTGCGGCTACTTCAGTTCAATCGAATTTAACTGGAATAGAATTGAAAATTCAGTTCCCCCAATTTTCAGTGCTCCACAGCACCAGCCAGCATGGCATAGACTATCTCTGTGACTACAGGAAGACCTGGGCCGCGGGCAGCACTGGTCTAGGCAGCGTCTGACCCGTCTGAACTTCCTGATGGAGGTGCCAAACAAACGCAGCGGTGTGGCCGGGTGTCGTCTAGAGCAGAACCCAGTTCTCCTTCAAGGTCATCCGCTCTCCTTCCCTCCACCCTCCCTCACCCCAGCCAGAGGGGCTTTTCTGGGCCGGGGGGCCTGCTGCTCCCTGCTTGGTAGAGCACGGGGGGGGGGGGCAGGCAGCAGTCCCCTGCCTGGCTGGGCATTTCTGATTTGCTGCAGCCCCCTGATGCCAAGGCCCCTCGCGGGCACTCCGGCCTCCGGCCCACTTGGCACCGAGGCCAAGATAGAGGTGGAAGAATGGAGTCTACAGGGGGGATTTCAGAGAAAGGAGACTTGCTCCTGCCCACGTCCCAGACTTCCTGTCAGGGAAATCCTGGCCTGCGCTGCAGGTGACGACTTTTACCTTTACACAAATAAAACGAACAGGCCCAGTATTTGAATTTGTGAGCGCATAGGATCTTGCTTTCCCCACGAGCACGTGAGGTCCTAGGAGTCTGGCCTGCAGTCTTGAGTCAGCCTTTCCTGCAGTCCATAGACCCGTCTTCGTCCCCTCTGGACATTCTCTACTCAGTGCCATGTAACACAGGCTTCCTTTCCAGAATGGTTCCGTGTGGTTGCTTTCCCTTGACTTCTGCGCTGAGGAAATGGCCCCAGGCCACCACTCCCGACCTTGGCCATGCTGCCGGCTCAGGGCCGTCCTCACTGACCTACGCCCACACACACCACCCTCAGTCCAGCCTTGTCTCTCAACCCGGCCGGCATCTCGCTTTTCTCCACGGATCTCGGCACGTTGCTTTGTCGGAGTCCGCGGCGGATACTCGGGGGCTAACGAGCCTTCCTGATTCCTCCAGCTCTTTGTTTCCCTTCTCTGAGGGCCCTACAGGTCCTTCCTGTCCCTCTGGGCAGAGGTAAGGTTGGGTCTATTTCTGCTCCTCCTGGCCACGTCATGGCTGCGCTGTCCCCCACGTGGGCCTGTGTCACTAAAACGGTTCTGGGGGCGGGTCGGGCGCAGGGGGGCGCAGACATGTGCATTGCGAGAGGCGCTGAGCAACCCCTCCCCTCCGGGAAACCATCCGCTTCGCTGCGGGGTCCTCTGATTCCGGAGTCCTCAGCTGGGGAGGGAAGAGTGAGTGATGGAGAGAAAAGGGGAAGGAGAGAGACCCAAACCCACAGCGGGCGCCGGAGAGGCAAAACTGCGGGGAGACTGCCAGCGAGGGAAAAAGAGCGAGGGCCTTTCACTATGTTCTCAAGCATTTTGCAGTTGCCGAGAAAGACACAAACCCATCCCAAAGATGCGAGGACAGAAAGGAGCCAGAAATGTCAGGCCGCCAGGGGCAGCGCGGCTGGGCTGGAGGTGGCTCTGACCGGGCGTGAAGGGCTTGGTGTTATTTCCTAGCCTGGGAGAAACTCGCGATTCCTGTCCGGCTGCAGACCTCATACGACCATGACTTATGTCTCCTAATATACAGAGCTGACTTCCCGTGCGTTCCACAAGAATACGCTATTCCTGACCATCACAATTCTTCTAGATGTCGAGCGCTTGCTTGGAGGGCAAATGCCCCCCATGCCATACTCCCTGATTTGTTTTTAGGGCCTTCCAGATATGTGAGACTCTCTCACAGAAATGCAAATCGACGGCATCTAAGGGTGCCCGTCGGACCTCCTGTGTCTGCATGCTGTAAATAACCTTCCCTCCAGCACAGCCCAGGAAGCCCCAGGAAGAAAGGGGACACGCCAGGGAAGCTCACACGCAGAGGGCTCCTGTGCTGTCACCCTCCTGGACTTCATAGGCTATCTCTGGCCACTCCTGCTGGGCTGGAGGCCACCAGGGCTTTGCTTCCTGCTGAAGGGTGAAGGTGCTACTGTTGCAGACTGGGAGTTCCTGGGGGGAGATGGGGAGGGCCAAGGCCAGTGGTCTCTCAGTGGACCTCTTTTCAAATTTAAGAGATGGTTGAAAAGATTGGAGCAAAAAAACCCCAAAAAACAAAAAACAGGTAATTTCAACAGTCTGGCACTATTCTAGTTCTTAAGTTCAGACAGAGGTGGGATCATGCGTGTTCATTTTATTGTCAAGTTACACAACTCATCTAAATATTACATTTATTATTTTGAATATATCATATTACATCAGAAATTGTATGTGGGATCCAGGGATGCCTGCTGCCCAGATGCAAAATCAAATTTCTAAGAGCGTCTGGCTCCAGGAACGGCTGCTATCCAACTATCTTAGCAGGTGTGTGGTGTCCTCTTTGGAACCAAGTGGGCCTTCACTAGTCCTCTGAGACCAGGCAGTGGGCAGGACACAGGCAGCCAGGTGGAAAGAGACCTCACCTGAGGTCATGCCACAGGGCAGGTGCGCGGCTGGCGCTCGGGAGGAGTGGGCCAGCCGCCGCGGCAGCAGCGCCAGGATTCGGTTCACAAGGAAAAACAAGCAGAACAGCTGGTGTTGAGTCTGGTGCTAGGATTAGTCTGCAACGCTAATCACAAGAAGTGGAAAAAATGAGGAGGTCCTGCCTGCCAAGGAGTTTTTCAGACACATGCGTGTGCTGCAGCCGCGGCAGGATCAGATCGTCCCGCAGCCTCGAGCCCGAGCCCGTTCCTGGGCCTCCCAACAAGGCCGGCACCCCGGCCGGGGCTGTGGGCACGGGCCAGCCCTCCACGGCGCCTCTGTGACGTCCTGGAGGTACGCCGAGACCCATGGGTCGTAGAAGAAAGAAGGTCCCCGATCCCCGCGGCAGCAGCAGAGTGAAAGCCAACGCTTGCTGCCATCCAGGGCGGAAGGTAAGGAGCATCCTCCAGGCTGAAGTGAAAGGATCTTCGGACATACACAAAAACCAGGGCACAGCCCTGACGTCAGGAGACAGGGCCTTCAAACGCCTCTGCAGCAACACTGTCACGTGCCCACGGGGACAGGCGGCGCAATGATCCAGACCCGACCCACCAGCGAGCGTGGCATCGGCACGACGGGGGGGGGGCCTCCCCGCCACCTCCTCCACGGCCCGCAGCACTTTTTTATCACCTGCTAGAATGCCACCACAGAGATGCTGCCAGGAGCCCCTCACATCTCCGTACGGGTTTGCCGTAGAAATGGGTTTTCCTTTAAACAGAGGAGCTGAGGTGGCGCTAAAGCCCCAGGATCTGGGGGTGAGCAGGGAAGAAGAGATGAGCCCCGACAAGATGAAATGAAGACTTCAAGCCTTCCCTGGACTGCATTGTGTCCCCTCCCTGCAAATTCAAGTAAGTCAAAGCCCTAACCTCCAGCGTGACTATATTTGGAGACAGAATGTTTACAGGAGTAATTAAGGTTAAATGAGGTCATAAGGATTACTCTCCTTATAAGAGGAGACACCACAGAGCACTCCTGCTCATGTGCTCGCTCGCTCTTTCCTCACCCACTTGCACTCCCTACTCCTGCCCCCCCCCCCCAAAGACCCAGCAAGAAGGCAGCTATCTGGCACCTGGGGAGAGAGCACTCACCGAACTCTGATTATGCTGACACCCTAATCTTGGGCTTCCTACCTCCAGAACCGCGAGAAAGTACATTTCTGTTGTTTAAACCACCCAGTCCATGGTCTTTTGTTATGGCCACCAAGCAGACTAATACGAAATCTAACGTTCTGTGAAGCAAGCGCCATGTGAGATGCAGGACAGAAAGACACCCTGATGGGAATGGGGCCTGGCCATGCGCAGTGGGCAGAGGACCAAAAGGTGGAAGAGAAAAGCTAGCGACGGGTCACCAGGATCCATCCTGGACTAGAAAGCCGCGGAGCGGTCCTGAGCTTCGAAGCCGTGACGAGGGGTCACTCACGCCATTGCCCGGCCCGCGGGCTGAAACGAGCCCTGTTCTCAGAACCCTCCAGAGAGGGCGTAGCGGCTGGCTGGTGCGAAGGTCCCCCCATCCTGCATCTCGGAAGCATGCCCCATGGACGTTCGTGACAAAGCACCCTTGGTGTGGCAGCCCGGGGTGCTTTGGTTCCCGTGAGGAGTCCCACGGAGGTGGCAACGGGGCGTGGGCCCGTGGCCTGCCTGTTCCCGCAAAGCCTTCTGATCAGGGCCCAGGAAAGCGTTTCCAGGAGGAGCTGCCAGCGCAGTGTTCCCCAGCGTCCTTCCCGCCTCTCCCAGGGTCCCCACACCCTCGTTTTGGTGTTGCTATTTGCTTCCACAAAATGTGGAGCTTTTCAAAAGACGTCGAATTTCCTTTGTTGCTATTCAGTTGCCATAGTCAATTAAAATCTATCAATGCCCCTGAATAAATTTGTGCTAGGTGATGAAAGGGCCTCCGTGCAATCTCTCGACATGATCTCTATTACCTTATGTTACTTTAATAGCTAGAGTAATAGTTTGTTATTAATGGAATTAAGCAATTTAGTTCGAGCTTCCCAGAGGTCTTATAAGACAACTATTATAATTTGTATTCTCAGATTTTCCATTGAGTAGATGCCATGTGTTTTACATTACTTGCTAATGTTTCGAGAGATAGCAGTAGTATATTTAATATCTGGCTTTGTTTAATGATTCTAAGCCTCTTTCAGTGTAGGTAAGTGCTGCTGGAATTCTGAGCAGTTTAAAAGTCTACATTGCACAAATAATTATCTTGAATATGATTCAGCCCAATTTCAATTTGTACTTCTACTTCATCATTCATCCATCCTAAAGATTTGATCCAAATCTGCTTTCCAACTTTTTTCACTGACGACAGTCTCCTGTCCCTAATGAGAGGACCAGAAAACAATGCACATGCTTCAAGTGACCACACAAACACACACGGACGAGCAAACACACACACACACACACACACACACACACACACATTCTCCACTCACACCACATTAACATATGTGAATAGAGTCATATTTAATCAAAGATTTAAAGAAACTTTTTTTGATGGCTGCAAAGCCTGTTTTTAGGAGAAATAAATGTATTCACTGCATTCTGAAACAGCTTGAGAAAACAAGATCTTACAATGTACACCATCTCTGTATTTAAATAGTTTCATTTCTATTCATGAGCTCCCTGATTAGATACATGGAAAATATCATCAGTAAAATATGAATAATGCTGACAAATTAATAGCCGATTTTTTTTAAAAAAAAGAATGAAAATATGTGTAAGCAGCTCATCCTCATTAGAGAAAGCTGCTATCAGGGGTGCATGAAAATCGTGGCCCGCTCAGCCACGAAACAAATCCCGCTTCCACAGCAAGCCGTGGAGGAAAAGGCTGTGGCGAGGGGGCCTTGGGGAATCAGGCTGGGCCAACACGGCGAGTGCTATCTGAAGAACAGGTTGGGGCCGACACCCAGCTGGCCAAGCGTGTAGAGTGCTTTTTACTTGACATCTTCCTGTGAGGTAGGCAGGGCACAGATGACAGAGCCGTGTTATTGCAGAGCAGGAAGGACCTCCGAGATCCTCTCATCCAGCTGCTCCTTACAACGGAGACTATTTCCATTGCTGCAGGGGAGGGAGAGATTAAAGCGACGTACCGGAGGCGACTCGGGCCACGGCGGAGAGAGGCGGGACCCGGATTCTGCCTTTGGGACTCCGAGTCTAATGCTTTTTTTCGCAGGGCGGCGTGAAAATGGAATTATACCCATCAGACACCTGAGGCCTGCATTGTGCCAGAGCCTGTGGTGGGCAGCGGGGGCACCGGGGGGAAGGACGCGGTCCCTGTCTCTGAGGAGCTTAGAGCCCTGCGTGGGAGATGAGGGACAGTGAACACGTGACGTGGGGTGACGTGTGCTGAAGAGAGAGCACTGGCCGCGGGCGAGAAGGACCCGCACGCCCGTCGCGTCCTCGTCCTGTGACCGCGAGCCTCCCACCTGGTATTCTTGAACCTCAGGAGACTCCTCTGTAAAACGGACACTTTATTATTATTTTTTTTTACAGCTGGTGAGGGTCGGAACCAGGTCAAAAATTCCTCCTTGGCAGGGTTCCTGCGAGGCACTCAAATAGTTGTTCTAGTTGGGGTTCTTCTGGTTTCACTGCAGAAGCCCACGCTCGCCAGTTCACGCTAAAGGGAGGAGTACTCTGAGACCAGGGTGAGGTTTCCGGGGACACCAGGAGATGGGCAGGAGCAGGACGAGCTTCAGGGGACGGCCACGATGAGCTGTGTCTCGCTCAAGGGTCTCCCGAGACACCATCTCCCATTTCTCTTCCTTCCCAGTCAGCTGCCTTTTGAGACTCGATCTGGCTATTTCCAGAGCCTCAGAATAACTGCTCTTGTCTGGCATCTGTTTTATCCTTTGGTTAAAGTGCTGGCCCCGAACGGAATACTCTGGTTCCTTAGCGCCCTTAGCTCTCATTCCAGAGGAGGGAAATCCTATTGGTCTGGCTAATTTCCTAAAGTCGGAATCCATCTGTCAGACGTTGCTGGCCAGCCTCACGAAGTCAGGGCCCTGCCCCTCACCCAGGAAGCTGAGGCTGGAGGGGCGGGGCGGCATGCCCTGCTATCAGCGGCAGGGGTTGCCAGTGGGCGTGGATGTTTCCAGAAGGTGGTGTGGCAAGGCAGGCAGCCCCGGACATGTCTGACACAGAAGGCCCTCAAAGGTTCATTTCCTTTCCTGCACAGAAGGTACGCACGGCATGTCACGGCAGCAGAAAGGAGGGAAGGGCGGGTCCCGCTTGGGAGGAGGCCCAGTTGGCAGGTTCAGAGCGGGTAGGAATGGCTTCCGGGGAGGGAACGGCTTAGAAAAGGCACAGGACATAAGTACCAGCGTGTGGTCAACGGCAGCGCTTTTGGCGTGGTCGGCAGGATGAGGGTTTCAAAAGGCAGATTCTGGGCTTTATCCTACGGGACTGGGGAGATCAGTAGTGTGATTTGTGCCTGGAGGGATCACCTTGGAGGCCAGTGCTCAGGACGAGCCGGAAGGAGGCAGAGAGCGAGGCCAGGCGAGGACGGGGGCGGGAGGCCATGCAGCCATTCGAGCTGCAACCTGTGAGGGTGTCAGCACCAGGTCAAGGGCCGTGAGGATGGAGGGCGAGGATGAGTGGGAGGGAGGTGAGGGCACGGAGCTGAGAGCCCGGGGTGCGGGGCCGGAGGGAGACGGGACGGGACGGCAGGTACCCCCACAGTTCTGAGTGGCGTCTGGGTAGATGGTGCGGCCATTCCCAGAGGCGGGGGGCTCGGGACGTGGAGTTGGCTGGAGGAAAGATGATGAGTTCTGTGAGGTCTTATAGCACCTGAGGGACATCCTGGGGAGTAACGGGGGGCATGCGGGACAGACCCTGGGGATCCGTCTGGGAGCCGCCAGTTCACAGCTGAGGGACAGGAGAGCGATAGCACCCAGAAAGCTGGAAGGCAGTGATAAGGGTTCAAACTACCCGGATGGGAAGAAAGGGGCAGCTCCCCGAGAGTGAGAGGGTTGTGAGCAGAGCTGATGGCCCGTGGCAGGAGCTGTGACTGACATCCCCCACCCCCCTCAATCATCTGCCCTTTTTCAGAAGAGCCTGAGGCCACTCAGGGCCCTGCCTCCCCTTTCCTGGGGACCTAGGCCTCACGTCTATCCCCCGGATCCCCACCCCAGCAGGAATAAAAGTCACAGGAGGAACTCTTGGTGCGACCCCTAGCCCACAAGCCCTGCACACAGGTCTGTCCCTGTGAGCCCTGGGCTGTGAGAACGGCAGGGCTAGAGGATGCAGTGGCTCACACACCCGCCCACCTGCAGAGGGGCTTGGCGCATGCCGACAGCAGAGGGAGAGGGAGAGACTTCCTGGGCCATCCGGGGGTCCTGGGAGAGGGTGTTCACAGAGCAGAGGTGCCAGCTGCTGGTCGCCCCAGGGGCTGAGGCGCCTGCAGCCTCCTGACAAAAAGGCAATGATTTTCACATTAGGACCTAACGTGAAGGAGGGAGGGGCAGGGTGCAGCCCGGCGCCCTGGACTGGCACCGCTGGCAACTGGACTGGGCCCAGGACGGCCCTCCACACCCTCCAGAGGCCCCTGCCACCCAGCGGCTGGCATGGGGCACTTAGGTGGGCGTCCATCCACTGCACTAGCCCTGGGGGTGTGGGGGTGCACATGCCAGCATCAAAATTGAGTGGCTGCCACTCTGTTTCCTTTTACAAGCCCCAACTTCCCATAAATCCAAGTCAGAATCAATCATCTTTTATGGAAGATATTAATGGCAATTCCATTATTTAAATCCAATCAATGCATTTTTTTTTCCTTTTTGTCCCTTTGTGTTGAAGCCAAGTAGCGTGGAGGGGGCTTTTGACAAAGCAATGGAAAAAAAAAAAAGGCAAATGACGTTGCTCACATCTCAGCCTTTCCGTTAGATAACTGCTTAGGAAAATGGGATTCGGTTTCTCTCCGTTTTTCCTACCGAGTAGGAAGGTTTTAATTCCGCCAGCCTCGAAAATAAAAATTCTCCTCTTGCCTTCGCTGCGTCCTGCCTGAGTGCTGTCAGGGACACTCAGCATCATTGCTTTTTAAACTCAGAACTGAGCTGTGATCGACTGCTTTCCAATCAAATTAAAAAATTTTTTTCTCCCCATGAACCTAACTTTTCCAGGAACTGGCTTTGATGGCTTACCAATGGTTTAGCAGAAACAAGTTGAGGGTTATCTGTTCCCAGAAGTAAAAAGGCACAAAAACAAGACAGAGACCCGGTGGTCCAGATCAAGAGGCCAACAGAGCGCGCAGCCTGTAAGTGCCACGCGTGTGCCCTTGCCATGGTGGCTTCCCCAGCTATAGGTTCACTAAGAAGTGAGTGCACGTGTAAGGAACGTGGACTCCTCGTCCATCATCAGCTGAGGCTGGCTGGAAAAAAAACCCGCTCAAGCATTGGGGTAAAGGGGAAGAAGAAAAAGAACAATTTTATAAAACCCACACATGGGACCGGAGTGGATGAGAACCTGCCTGAAGGGCCCTCCCTCCACCCCCCCCCAGCTGACTCCCTCCCTCCTTCAGGACTTAACCTGGGTGTCCCCTGGGCAGGCAGCTCCCCAGCTCCTGGCCACAGTCCATCCTGGCACTTTTCACTGCTTGGTGCTGATCCATTCACACCCTCTCCTCTCGCACCTCCCCCATTCACCTCAAGGGCCACCCAAGTGGTGTGCTTGAGGAGGGGCTCTGCCACCACCCAGGCCCCCCCGGGATGGAGCCTGTCTCCTGCGTTAATGTGCAAAACGTTGTCTCAGAGGCTTTATCAGGCAGGCAGGCAGCAGGGCAGGCTTCTGAAAATGCTGCAGCTCAGGAGAAGGTAGAAGAGGTCTTCTGACTCACCCTGCCTCGGGAGGCAGCTAGGGACTAGCTGTTCTCCATTTCCACTCAAAACAAAACAAGGGAAAATGGGCTTAAATTGCAGCAAGGAGATTTAGGTCAGATAGAAGAAAAGCCTTCGGGAGCCGCTGGACGGGACTCTGGGAGCTGATGGAATTTCCTTCCCTGGAGAACTCTGAGAGCAGCTGTAGTGTCAGGGCCGAGCCGTCCCCAGGGCCGGCTGCCGGGGCGGGGTGTGGGGGGATGGTGACAGCAGGCCCGCGGGCCGGGCCGTGCTGCCTCCGCTGCTGCACCCCACTGAGACCAGGCGGACGAATTGCACGTGAACCCACGTGTCCGAGCAGCGTTTCTCGCGGGCTGTCGGCAGGTCGTACTTGCTCTGGGTCACGGCCCACGGAAATGCCATGCTCTCTGCCTCGTGATGAAGGCCGATTTTTTTCTACTCTTTGATGGCGGAGCTGAAAACTCCCCTCTCCCTCCCCAAATGATAGTTTTATTTTCTGTCAATCCATCCACCACCTGGTGGCACAGAGTCCTGTCCTAATGGCTGCAGGTGCGAACACCCACACACCTGGAGCACCCACACACCTGAAGCATCCTCACATCTGTGGAGTGGCACCGGGGGCCTCCGGCTGGAGAAGCCAGAGTGATAGGAAGTAGGGACCCCACAGTACAAGACCCCAACACAGGTGGATGTGCGCCCCCAACTTTTTGGGGTTAAGCGAGAGGTAGATCATCTTACATCAGTCAACTTAAGCTCCAGGCAATCCTAACAGGAGGCCGCGGTCAGAGGCCCTGCCACGCCTGTAGCAAACACGTGGGGTTTCTACATAGGTTTGATGGAGGCAGCAGCTCCTGGGCCACACGTGCCTCCTTGTCTTACGTGCATCCTCTTACGTCACCAGTCCTTTCTGGAGCTCTTTGAGTGAAAACAGAATGGCTGGGCCCTGGGCACAGGTCTTGCCGCTGTCGGCCTCCCAGGAGAGAGGGTTGGAGACCCCCTCCCCACCCGCAGCACGGGTGGCATCACTACGCCCAGGACGGTGGCCGTGCCATCCTTGTCCACCCTAGGGTCTGTGAGACTCAGCTTCATGCCGAACAGCAGCTGAGACCATCAGCCTAAGGCAGGAGATGCCCAGGGGCGGACTCGTTCCCTATTTCTGGAAGCGAATGCGTTCAGGAAGGGGTCAAGGCGGGCATGTCTGTCAGCGCGGGGACCGACCAGCCCACGACGGAGCAGTGCCTCCTCTGCGGCCCTTCTGCTCGAAGGACACGAGAAGGTTCCGGCTGTTCTAACCGGTTCTAGGACACGGCAAGGTGACCCCGCCTCTTGGCCTTTGCGTCTGCCACTCCTGATCACCCCAGTGGCCACAGTAGGACAGGTCAGAAGGAGGAAAGGGGCCCCTCCTGGGGCTGCTGACCGCAGTTATTAAGAAACGAGCCTGCCCGGGAACCACTGCGGCTTCCTCTGCCACAAGGCCTGGCCACAGAGGTTTGTGCAAAATTCCAGACGTCTGACAATTACAGGGCCCAGCGTCCAGAAACTCCGCCCTCGCCCTTGAAGCGCCCAACTAGGACGGCTCCTGCTGCCTGAGAAGTGTAACGGAGACCCGTCATGATTCCAGGCCTCGGGAGGCTGGTTTTATGGGTGCTGCTGATATGCCCATACCTGGGAGACACCAAGAATGGAGGCTCTGAGCACTGAGACACCCCTTAGAGCCCCTCTGACTGGGGGGCCTCTGGGAAGGCCTTTGAAATGACCCTGTAGGCATAGGGCGGGCTGCTGGCCTTGCTGGTGGGGTGACAGTGTGGGTAGGAGAGGATAGGTTCTCGGCAGAGCTAACCTAATCCTAAAGGCCAATCCACAGCCCAGGTCGTGCCGTTTGGGCCAAACCCCCTTCCCCAAGGGGGGAGCATGGCCAGAGGCTGCGATGCTTCTCCTGACAAGGAGAAGTGAGCCAGGCCTACGAGAAGAGGGAACAATTGGACACAGTGTCCTGAAGACATCCCCTTCTGCTCCCCAACCCTGTGCCCTTGGCATGGCCTCCACGAACAATCGTTAAGGGCATCACTCATCAGCCAGCCAGCCCAGTGCGGCTGTGGTCCTCACCCCCTACGAAACACCTCCTGGGCCCCGCCTTGGTGACTAGAGGGGAAACGTAGGCCTCCGGCCTTCTGGTTTAGCTGGGTGAGCACAGGTTACATGGAGACAAAGGCCAGACTGGTGAGGGAAAGGTTCAAGCTCAGAGTGGGAGGGCGGGGACACACGGTCTTAGGGTGAGAGCTCTTCAGTCACACGGACCGAACGGAGAACCAGACCCAGACCCCACCTTGGACCAGACCTCGGGTCAGCTATTTAGCCTCGCTGAACCTCAGTTTACTCCGCTGCAAACGGGGACAATAACAGTCCCCATCCACGGGGTTGTGGGAAGGTTAGAGGAGAAGTGCACGTGAATCGCTGAGCACAGGCCTTGGCACTGGGCAGCACTCGGGACGCACTCTTAGCCCAGAGACGAAATCCTGCCTGAGCCCCGGGGAGGGGCGATGCCTCTGGTCAGAGGGGGGAGGGGGAGGCCGCAGAGCGTCCAGGCCGGCGCTGGCACGAGGCGGGAGCCGCGTCACCCTGCTGCCTCTGCCCTGGCCGAGCCTCGCTCTAAACGGATTATTGTTTATTGGCGGCTTGTCCCATCTCTCGGGTTATGAATTATTTACCAGATAATGACTTCATAATTGTTAATGACAGATGCCCCAAGGACAGGCTGACATACCTTCTGAAGCCACAGTGCTAATTGTGGCCAAGTCCCAGAAGCCCCCATGTGGCCACATCCAGAGTATCACTGCCAGGGACAGAGCCTGACTGGCCCTTGGGCATCGATCATGAATCCAACTCCCTCATGACACAGTTTAAGAAAGAGGGGCAGGGACATGTTTCCAGGCCCCAAAGCAGAAGCCCTGGGCAGCTCAAGCCCCAGCGTCTCTGATGGTCATTCGTCCATGGTTTGGGTTTTAGCTGCCTGGAGCAAGAATCCTTTGCTGGCTGAATGTCAGTCAGGATGACTGACTGACATGGTGGAGGGCAGAGGGTACATTGACACCTTCATGAAGGTGTGATTTGCCCTAAAGAGAGGCTGAATTAAGTCCATGACTCGGCTGAGGTCCTAGCCCCTTATAATAATAATAATAGCAAACCCTTGTATAGAACTGTTTTGTGCACAATGCGCAGTTTAATCCTTACAACCACCATATGAGGTAGGTGTTATTATAATCTCTATTTTCCAGATGAAGAAACTGAGGCACAGGGAGGTCCAGTAATGGTCTGGAAGTTGCACCGCTAGCAAGGGGGGCTCAGATTAGGACCCAGGCAGGTCCGTGCTCGTGGTCACTATACTATGCTGCTGACTATAAATGTTTCATGAATTAATGAATGAATGAACGAATGAATGCTGTGAGGCCCCTTTGAATACGGGACACATCTTTCTAAATATGGCTTAAATGTGAAATTGAGCATATGGAGATACTGGGTTCCAATGGGGTTTAAGGAGGCCTGTCTTCCACCTGAATGTGAATGTAAAATCAGAGAGGAGAGCTGCATCCTGGAATGCAAGGTGTCCCGGAGGGGGGGGGGGGTGGCCTTCGAAGGATAGTGTCAGTGCATGGCCCTCACTGCCCTATGGCGGACAGCTGTGAGCTGCTCTGACAGGTATGGCTGGCCCTCGAGCACACAGGTGAGACAGGTAAAAGGAGATGCTTCTGAGTGAAGCACACATCCCAACCCTTATAAACATTCAAGAGCCTTCTTCGTCCTGGGCTTTGGGCAGGGACCCAGTGACTGTACACAGCCCCTGCTCTCAGGGATGCCCAGGTGCCTCCCAAGGTGGACAAGAAGTCAGCCAGGAGCCAGGAAGAGGGTTCAGTGATAGAAGGGAAGAGGACAGACTGAGAGGCCCAGCAGCCCAGGACACAGCTGGAGGCCATGTGAGCTGATGTTTCCTATGACCAGTTCCTTTTCAGTGTTTAGTACGTGCTCGGCGCTGCAGAGGGCTCTCCCGCCCCAAGACAGTGGTCAGGGAATGAGCCTTGGGCACACTGGGCAGTAAAAGGGCTGCACTTGACCCAGAAGAGCCAAATGGGTGCTGGGGAGAGTAATAGTGCCAGTATATCCGAAAACTCCCATGGGCGGGTGGCTGGGAGCACTTAGCCAGGAGATGGGTAGGGATGAGAGAGACCCTTCCAGGAGACTGAGGCTCAGCAGGACAAGCGTCCAGAAGTGTGATGCACCCAGTCAGGAGCACGGGATCTCTCTGGATGGGAGCAGAGGCTGAGTGTGTGTGTGTGTGTGTGTGTGTGGTGGTGTTGGGGGGGGAGGCAGTTATAGGAGGCTGGTGCCAGGTCAGATTTGCTTTATTCAGTTCACAAAGTCTGTAGCACAGCTCAGCATGCACCTGAGCAAGATGGCAGACAGGCCACTTTGCGTGCATTTGAGAAAGACTTGAACTGGTACTAAATAAATAATCGCACTGTTTATTCTGGGATGGAGAGGCAGGATGCCTCCGTGCACTAATGGGAGGGCTGGCGGGGGCTGCCTCGTGCACGTCCGTGAGCGCAGATCTGAGGAGGGACCCTGGATAGATGCTCTCCGCGTCCTGACTCTCATTTCCCACTTTCGCTCCAGCCTATGTACCCAAGGAAGGGGGGCCGGGTTAATTGTTACCTCCTGTGCCGTTACTAGGTTACTTTGTAAAAGCAGAAATATGCTTTTAATGATTTTTTTTGTTGTTGTTGTTGCTACCTTCCGAACCAGATGCTTTTATCTCAACGAGTTGCTACAAATCAAAAGAAGGACCCGCGAGGGTTGCTAAGCTGCAACTCTGTCGCACAGGCAAGCGCCGGCTCTGTGAACGAGGCTCACGTCGCCCCCATCCTGTCCCCGTCCAGCTCACTTGAGGGAAGAGTAAAAACATGTGTTGGCGGCGGTAATTAACACACCTCCAAGTGGCCCAGATGAGAGAACTCAGTGAATGCGTGGAGGGTGTCCAGCCCCCAGTGGCCATTCTGTTTCCTCTTCAGCTTGGTACAGGTGGGCGACAGCCTGCGTCCGGCTTCACCTGTGTCTTTAGGCCTCGTGCGTCACAGTGGCAGCAGAAGGAAGGACAACCCAGGCATGACGATTTCAGTTTCTTCTTGGTTGGAGCCACTGAGGCCCGGAAGGATTGGTCTATGGCTCAGGGCTGGTGCTTAAAGCAGAACAGGGCGGCTCACTAACGTTCGTTATTGGAAGACAGGCAGGCATATAGTTGTCAGCGCTCTTCAGGCTTCAAGACAGGGAGTGGCAGTCGACCTGGGGGCAGGAGGGGCCTCATGGAACAGGAACGCGAAGACAAGGACTCTCGGTCCACTCCGCTTTGGTTGGCTGTGTGACTTTGGGCAGGATACTGGCCCTCTCCGGCTCAGCTTTACTGTTTGTATAATGAACGGCCAACGATAATGCCTCTGCCGCCTGCCCTACCGGGGTACATCTCAGGGCCAAGTACACGGAATATGTGGAACGACTTTGTCAGACTAAAACCCTAGGTCACGGAGGAGGTGAAGTCAGTCCTATCGCCTTGCCTGACCAGCACCACAATGACGGGGGCAGGGCTGCCCAAGAGCACGCGGCTGCCGACAAGTCTCTGAGTCCTCCTTCATTTTGATACCTCCATGGCTTTGCACAACTGTTCCTGTCGCCTGGAACATTCCCCTGTGCACGCGCGTGCTGCACACACACACACACATTACAGCACGTTCAATTTTCCAGCTTAAAGCCCCTCTTGAATAGCCTGCGGTTGTGACACAACTAAATAGTCACCTGGGACACTCTCACCCTCTCCAATGTGAGCTCTGGTCAGGGATTTTTGTCTCATATCATCACTGCGGAGGCCAGATGATGTTTAGCACACAGTAGCTGCTCAAGAAAATATTTGTCGAGTGAATGAGCTGTTCTCCATAGCACGTACAAATTCCTATTGTTGTATTGATCACATCTTATACAAGGATGTGGTTTACTTGCTGGTCTCCCCACTGGACTACATATGCTTGGGAACAGGGCTTTAGGTCTGACTTGACTTAAAACAGTATACACACGTGGCTGCCAATAAGCGCCTGAGAAATAAAGGAATGAGTGGTTGGAGATATTTTCCTCTAGGCCTCAGTGCTGCTGACACTATCTCTCAAGTGTCGAGAGAGAGAGAGAGAAATAGATAGAGAGAGAGAGAAGGACTATGATTAGAAGACAAACCAAACCCCTTGAAGTTCTTTTGCATGACCTGTGACTAATAGAGATCATCAGTAAGGACAGAAGCCCACAGACTCAGGCACATCCTCACACGGTCACTGGACAAAGTGTGCACAGTCTTTTCCTGGCAGAGCCACTACTGGCCTAGCTCAGCATTTTTGTGGCATATTAGAAAGAGGCGGCCCTTTCTCTGAGCATGACCGTGCACAGCAGAGCTTGCAGAATGCAGGCTGGGTGTCACCCCATGCTCCCCGGACCAGGTGCCCTCCTGCAGGGCACAGAATTCATCAACTGTTCCCACAGCCCGGGCCATGGGACAGGTGCGAGGTAAGGAAGGAGACACATCACTTGGGAAATCAAAACCTGGCCCAAATGAAACTCTGAGTTTTGCAGATAAGCTATTTGCAGCCCAGGTGCAAATGAGGTTCTGCAGCTAGAGTGAGCTGCAGCGTGTGCCCCACTGCGGCCCCGTTAGCCGAGGGGCACTGCCCCATGTGCATGCTCCTCACGAATCCTTTGCTTCCAGAAATGGGGAAAGAGTCCACCCCTGGCATCTCCCGTCCCTGACCAATGATCTCCATGGAGCCGAGTCTCGCAGACCGAGGAGGGCAGACGGGGGTGGCACAGTTGCTTGTCCCCGGGAAGAGCGATGCCACCCCTGCCGTCCTCTTCACCCAGTCCCGTCTCAGCTCACAGATTGCTGTGAGCTGACTGAGCCTCCTTCCTGGGCCGAGGAGAGCTCTCGGCAGAACCGGCGGCAATCTCCTGTTGCAGGGTCTCTGCTGTGCACCGCGGGTGGGGAAGGGGTTCTCCAACCCTCTCTCTTGGAGGCCTGACAGGGGCAGGGCTGTGCCCAGGCCCAGGCAGGGGAAAGCAGGAAGCTGTCCGTTCTCTTCCCTCATGGAGTTCCAGAAAGGATTGCCAGCGACGTTAAAGGATGCGCGAAGACAACGCAAGTCAAAGCAGGAGAGAAGGAGTGGGAAATGGCCCTGGAGCTGCTGCGCCTCCATCAGACAGCATGTAGAAACCCCATATGTTTGCGACGGGCGGGTCACAGCTTGGCCCTCCAGGTGTGGCAGGGCCTTGACCTTGGCTTCCTATTAGAATCACCTGGGAGCTTCACAAAAATACCAGCGCCTAGGTCCCATTCGGAGAGGTTTTGATCTAACTGATTTGGTGGGAAGCCCAGATATCAGGATTTACAAAATTTCCCTGGGCGATTTTACTATGCAGCCAGGGTGGAGAGCCACTGCTTAAAGACTTGGCGGAAGCGAGCGAGGACCTGATCCCCCACAACGTGATTAAATATGAGACACTACGAAGTGGCTCAGCGGGAGGAAGATGTCTGTGCTGAAATCAGATGTGTTTTGCTCCCAAGGGTCCCGGCGAAGGGGTCATAGTGCCAGGATAAACATTAACGGGCACAGAATCCTCAATGGGCACAGCGATGTAATCCGCAGGGAAACGAGACCTCCTGGCGGCCCGTAGGGTCCATGGCAAAGCGTGCCGAGGTGGGCTAGACGAACAGGGCTGTCAGGGTGACACGGCCGAGGCACCCAGCTTTCAGGTGGCTTTGATCCAGGGGGGTCGGTTTCAGACTATCGAACGGAGGTAAGTAACCTACACATTATCCAGGAATCTCGCTCTGTGAAATATCCGTATCTTTCCTATGAGGTGGCCTTGTTTCAGCCAGGCTGCGTCTGAGAGGGGACTCAGCTGGGTAACCGGGCCGCCGCAGGACGGCAGCGCCATCGCCCAATCAAGCCCCGGGGACTGCCGACGCAGAGGGAGACGAGGGACCGCGGAGGAACACCTTTGGGCAAAAACCACCCACATTGACAGGCAAGAAGGAGGAAGAGGGCCGGGAGTGCCGGAAGGATGGAGCGGCACAGCCCACCCAAGCCACAGGGGGGAGGGGTTCCGCTTCCCCAGGAAACCAACAGAGAGGCCGCCTGCTGATCCTGACGTGCGCGGGTGAGCTGGAGGCCTGAGGACAACGGGAGAGGGGGGACGGCTGCCGGGACTGGCCGGGGGGTGGACCAGTGCTGCACGGATGAGGCCCGGGCAGGGCTGAGGGTTGGCGAAGGCTCCTCGCGTGCCAGCTGGCCTGGTTCCGTGGCCTCCTCAGGCGTCGTGGTGCCCGGATGCCCCGTTGCGGTAGAGGCCGCTGAGGTTCTCAGGGCAGGGCTGGGACAAAGGACGACAGAGTGTATGTATGTGTTGGTGGAAGCGACGTGGAAATGTCCGCCCACAAGGTCTGTCCTTGGGGTCTGGAAGCCACGGGGCCAACGAAGGAAGAGGAGGGAGGAGGGACAAGCCAGGCTGTCTGGAGCGAGCTGCGAGCGTGCGAAAGAAAGCGAAGGACAGTCAAGGGGGTCAATACGCGGCCGACAGAAGGAAATCTCACTCCGGGAGGCGAGCGCACAGTGTAAATATATATATATATATATATATATATATATATATACACCCCTTACTGTTAAAGGGTACAGCTGGAACTTAATTGGATTTTGTTAGCCAATGTCACCATAAAGAAAATTAAATATATAATTTAAAAAAAAAAAGAAAGAAAGAGTGTAAAGGACAGAAAGCGTGGTGCCTTCGGGACAGCTTTGCTGGGTGAAGCGGCCGTGAGCACGGCGGCCCCGGCGGCATGGCGCACGGCACTCTCCAGGAGAACGGTTCCAAGTCTCCTTAGCTCTAGAGACATGCGCCAATGTCCTCCCAGGATGCAGGACATGCAGGGGGACAAAGGGCCTGGGGGGGGCGCCACGACGACAGTAGCGGGGGTGCAGGCTGGGGATGTGCCCAGCGCACTCCTCGGCACAGACGAGGGCTTTGGTGCTTGCCCTCCCGTCACCTCCAGAGCGTCAGCGCCACCCCCCCCCCCCCCCCCCCCCCCCCCCCCCGCCGGGGTCACACACTGCAGTGCGGGTATCAGATTTCACTCCCGCTGCTCTCCCGGTTCTGGTATCACACTCTCGGTTACGGGGGTGATTTTCATCAAACCACTGACAAGCAGAGAGCAGCCCTCCGTGCTCTGCGTGAGCAGGCCCTGTTTGGGAGCAGGACACAGAGCCCAGTAACCTGGCCCAGTTTCCACAGGAAAGTGATAGATTCTTCCACGGGGCGCCAGGGTCCGTAGTGGCCTGTGGAACCTCCCTATCTTCTTGGGAATCGATAGGAGTTCTGCACGCGAGGGAAAAAGGCCAGCGCCAGGCCACGTGCTGTGGTGCTCCCAGGACAGAGGCGGCTGGGTGCGCAGTGACGTCTTTTACTGAGGGCCCCAGCAGGTGCTGAGTGGGAGTGGTGGAGGGGGACAATACAGGGAGGAATCAGATGGGCATCCGTCCTCCAGGTACCGGCAAGGTGGCAGGGAAAGCCGACAGGGGTTCAAATCTCTGCGGGACAGCAGACTGGCAGGCGCAGAAATTGAAAGCCCACAACGGGTGTATCCTGTCAGGTATGCTCAATCCCTCCCCATCCTACAATACATGCTCCTAGAAGGCTGTGATGAACAAGAGCCATGTGCCACCCTGTAGCAGCAGCAGGGACGGAGGACCCCAAAATGAGCACGATCAAGCCCATAGCCCCGTTCTATCTCCTTGACCCCTGCCGCACAACATCTACAACTGGAAGGCCATATTCTAGGCAAGCTGACTTCTGTGAAGATCGTCTCCTGAATCCTTTCCCAGACACTTCACTCTGCCTCTGTCCCTCTAGGGGATGCCGCAGTCACCCAATCCAGGCTTGACCGTCTAGTTTTTCAACTCGCCTCCAACTCGACAATCACAGAAGCCAAGCCATGCCCTCACGCCTGGGACAACCAACCAGGCCAGCCGTTGCAGCGGTCGGTGGTGCCGCTAGGCATGTGCCAACAGCCCACCAGCTCTCGCCGTCAGGAAGCCATCTGCCCCTGCTGGCCACCGCCACTGGGCTGCTGGGTGGCCGCGGTCTGGGTGCACAGTGAACGTTACTTCCATTTCGGCAGCTGATCCAGGCCCAGCCTGGAGCCTCGCCTGCTTCCTGCTGACGACCACGGGCTATGGGCAACCCAGGGGCCCAGAGCTGCATTTTCTGGTCTCTGTGCAAAGGTTCTGGGGATGGAGGGCCATCCCCAACCCCACTGTCTCTGAGTCCTAAGAGAAAGCTCTGTGGCCAGCAGAGAATCTGGACGTGGCAGGCGTCGTCCACAGGCCCTGCTGTGGAAGGAAGCCAGAGTTCAGGCTGTAAGCTGGCCCCAGACCGAGGCCACGAGGCTCCTGATCACAGGGCGCCAGGAATGGCGCTGCTGAGAACGCAGCAGTCCTGGGCAGCTCTGGCCTGTGCTCGCCCAGCCCAGTCCTCGTATGTTATGCATAGGGGCTTTGGCCCATGGACTTTTAAAGGCTAAGTGCCATCAAGACCTGCTAGACGGGGCCGGCTCATGCTCAACTGTCCTGAATTCCGTGCCCAGGCCCCCACCCTCCAACCTGCATTCCAGGCCCAGCCCCCTGCCCTTGAGCAATGGTAAAATGGGCTGAGTGTTGGCAACTCCAGCTCCGGGCTGCCCAGGCACATTCCTGGCCTGCTGGGCGGGCCTAAAGCATCCTGAAAGCAGAATCTTTTCATTGGATTTTTCCCTCACCAGGAGGGCCATGTTCTCCCCAACTCTCCTGGCTGCTTTGTCTTCCTAATCTAGGTTTGAGACTCCTGAAATCAAAATTTTAGGCCAGATCTTTATAAATGCGATCCAAGGAAATAATCAAACGACTATGCAAAGATATATTTACACAAACGTTTGTCGTGGTATTAGATGTAAGAGTGAAATATAAAAATATACTAAATGTCCACCATGAGGGTACTAGTTAGGTAAATAATGTAGATGAGATACACACACACAACACACACACACACACATACATATATGCATATCTTTTAAAGATAGCACCTAAAATATAGGAATTACTATACACACACACACACACACACACACGAAGCCTTTAAAAATGCTATGATTTGTATTTACTGATATAAAAAATGGACCTGTGACATTTTGTGAAGTCAAAATAATACATCACCAAGTGGTACACATAGTGTGATCCCATTGTGCGCGTGTTCGTGGACGAGTGTGTGTGTATGTATATGTCCATGCTTCACACATGTGCATAGGAAAAAAGCCTGGAGACACTAAAACAGCTATTTCTCGGGAGATTATAGTAATTCCTATAATTTTAGGTGGTATCTTTAAAATATTTTTATAATAAATATTTTAATGACATTTACAAACTATTATAAAAAGTGAGAAAAGTTTAATTACAAAATTAGAATTTACAGTTTTTGCTGAGCTTGGAAGTCACTTAGCTGCTGGCTGCTCTCAGACCCACTTCCTGGGACGCCGAGGTAAAGGAGAATTTCAGCAATGCTTGTAGGTTGATTCCAGGAGGACTGGGCCCAGACAGCTTAGCCAGGCTCTGGCGCCAGTTAATCCCACCTCCATGGTAAAAATGTCACTGACCAAAAGGGCAAGAGGACGAGCTCCATTTCCTCACTTCCCTGAAACACCAGTGCTAGGGAAGACAGCGGGCTGTGCCCAGGTGTGATGCCTTTCTTATTTGTCAGCTCAGGTGAGCTGAGTAGGACCTACCTTGTGCCGCCCGTCTCTGGCAAACTCGGGATTCGTCCCCAGGATGCAAAACCCTCGATGGCCACCAACACTTAGCACAGCGTGAGCATCGCCAGGAGGCCAGACAGTCTAGAAAGAGACAGGACAGAGGTGAAGGTGCGGTGAGGAAAAGGTATCATCTTTGCAAATAATCATCTCTTTGGAATCCAGTATCTTAGATGGTCCCACCCTAAGTAAAGCTTGTCCCTCTCTTGGATTTCCCAGTGTGGACAATCTCACACAGGGTGTTCCTGAAGTCTGCCACAGCACTCCCAGATAAGGGAGGCCAAGTGGGTACCAGGGGGCAGACGCTAGAGATCCCTCTCCCATCCCGCAAACACACAAAGCCCTAATCCCTGTGGTGGACTAATGAGGGAGAGAATACGACTTTGGCTTCTATCTAATCCAAACCAAGAAACTGAAGAGATCGGGAAAAATAAGAAATTGAAGTCCTTAATCTAACACTGAAAAGCAAACAAGACTCAAACTCAAAATTGCAAAAAAAATAGTTAGGTTTTTAAGACAATAGGCAAGAAGACCTTGGAGCCAAAAGATGGGTTCCTTGGAGAGAATTTTCTTAAAATATATAGATTTAATACCTAGAACAAAGAGGCTATCTGTTACAGAGAGGCAGGGCTAGTCCTAGTTTCCTTTTTCAAAGATGTAATCTATGTGAAAGACATCTTCACGACAGGAAATGGCATCCTCCCCTGCAAAAACGCACGACTGTCATTACCTGGGAATCAATATATTTTTCTAAACTGAATATATCATTATCAATTGATTTTCCTTTTTCCTCTTAGCACTCCAGAGTCCCGGATAGCAGGGGAAAGCTTTAATGTGATATGAAGGATTTGGACAGGTAAATAAGTTATTGTAAACTAATTCCGCTATATGACGAGCTTTTCTCTGACAACGCACTGGGTCTTTCTCAGAGCCTCTCAGACTAAGCTTTTTTCAGCTGCCACTGACAGAGACACCACGCCAGCCATATCAAATAGCCATTTTTAAAGCTGAAGGTGGCAAAAATGTTATTTTCCCAAGGATAGAATGTTCCCTTTACTATTAAGAAAATAACCTCTGTGGGGAAGCAAAATAAGCAAGGTCACCATTTAATTTCTGACACAGAGCCAAAGTCATGAAGTAATTTCCTCTACCGAGTGTATGTGAAACACCATGGATAAATCTATCCTTTTGGCCACAAATATGGCAGTAAGGTAAGAAGATCGATGTCTTTCTGGGAAAGATCTTTGGCAGGTATGAGGTGGTGGAAAGAGAGGTCTGGGAGATGGTGGTTAGACTATTGTAGATCTTGAGAATCTCATTCATTCAATTGTTTGTTCGTTTGTCATTCAATATTTATTGAGTGCCTACTATGTCAGGCACTGGAAAATACATGAGTGAACAAAACAGAAAAAAAAATTCTGCCCTCATGGAGCTCAGCTCATCTTGTAGAAATGGGCAGAAACATACAATAAACAAAACATCAAGAAGTAAGTACAAATCGTATAGCACAAGGGAAGGTAGGCAGTCAGTGCTACTCCTTAGAGAAGAAATAAAGCAGAGGATGAGTTGTTGGGGGACTGTGGTGCAGTTTAAGGAGGGTGGTCAGGGTAAGCCTCATGAGAAGATAGATGTGAGCACACGTGACGGCGATAAAGGAGTGGGGGCGTGCAGGCATCTGGGGGAGAGCTTTCCAGGCACAGGGAAGAGCTGGTGCAAACACCTTGACGGGAGCATGTCTGTTCCTGAATCAGCAAGAGCCCACTGGCTGGACAGCAGAGTTACTAGCAGGAGATTAGGCTAGGGAGGTGAGTATCTAGATCATGTGGGCTTTATGGCCACTCTTAGCTAATTAAAAGCCCAAAGCACCTGGCCACCGGTTTAGAGGAAACTCTCATTCTCTTGAGACAAACCTCTCTGAGGCCAACGTCAAGTTAACATGCTTCCCTTCTCTTTAATTCAGATGGCTCAATACTCCAGGTTGTGCCAAATGAATATGGCACAGGCCAGACAGGGAGCTTGGAAGTGGAGGGAGGGCAAGCCACCAGGGCTGTCTAACTTGTTGAAGACAAGGGCCTCATCCTTCCTCCTTTGTGTCCCCAGAGGCCCTTCTAAAGGAGATAACTAAAGCAAGATTCTGACCAAAAATAAACCACATGCAAAGCCAAGTTTATTGGGACTTTCCTTAACATGCTTATGAAAGATCCTAACACAAGCTGACATGTTCGATGTTACAGGCTGTCTGGAATGCTCTGTCTGCCCCTGAAGGTGTGTTTTCCTCCCTATTCTGTGCCTTGGGAAGCTCACCCTGCAACTTCTGGTTAGGGTTTAGCCAGCGCAGGCCCAGCAAGAGATTAGGGATGGGGTCAGATGCCTAGTTCCCTACTTCCCTTCCTCCTTGTAGTGCTTCAAAGGCTGGCCGTGTCCCTCAGCTGAAGGTCATGGCTCTGGGGCATAGGAGGGCTGCACGCAGCCCCTCCCCTTGTCCCCTTAGGCTTAGAGGCTGTAATGGCCCCACACGCATGATAAGCCCTAGGGTATGACGCTGCTGTGATCTCTTCACACTGTGCCTACACCTTTGTGAATAGTCTTTCATTCAACTCTCTTCACAACACACATTCGAATGTGTCTTTTCCTATCAAGACTCTAATGGATACATTCCCAGAGAAGGCCAAAAGCAGGGCTTTGGAATCGGGCCTGAATTCGAATTCCAACACGGCCCTTACTTTTGTGATATGGCAAGTTGCTTATCCTCATCCTCAGATCTCATTGCCATCACCCACTCAGAGTCCCAGGGCAAGAAGCACCTCCCCCACCCCATCTTTGCCCAGCCCAGCCAGGATCTCTGCCCTTGAGGGGTTTCTAAGTGTTCTCAGCTCACGCTGGCATCAGTGAATGTCTCAGGGATTTTATTTATTTCCTCTTCTTACACTTCTTCCTTCTACCAACCTCTACTCCTTGCAGTTCGAATCCTGGGCACCCTGAGAACAGCGTCTTACTATATTGAATATTGGCTCCAATTCATCACATGGTGGTGAGAATAGATGCCCGTTCATCACCTTTCTTCTTAGCAGGGGTAGGTGCTACATCCACACACCTAACACATGGTACTGTAAGAGGTGCATGGCATCGAAGCGATTTTACAAGTTACTAAGAAACCGATTTCTAGCCTAATTGTGTTCCTGAGTTAATACTGTAAAGACTGAAGTTTTCGAATGTCGTGGCCGGGGAAATGAGCCTCAGGAATGAACCCAGGGGAATAGATATGATTTCCATCCTTCCAGGTGAGAGAAAGATGCTTTCTAGGACTTGATTTTTGACATCTCTGATCAAACTGACCCTTTCTCTTCCACTGTTTCATCATCAAAGGACAACTTCCAGGCCTAAAGACAATAAAAAAGCCAAAGGAATTAGGGTGTCTTTAAATTTTAGTTTCAGGAATACAGTGTGGTAATAAGTGGTGCCTGTGAAATGGTCCTATGTCCTTTACCTCCCCAGGGCACTTAAGAAATGCTAATTGAGTCTGACAGGGCATAAAAGGCAATAGGAAAGCAAGACCCTTGAATGGGCCCTTTGGGTTAAATAAACTGCCTAAATGCTAGGAGTTGTTTAAGATGAAACTCAAAGAAATTTTTGAGATCCATTCTAACTCTGAGTCTATAAATAAAGATGGCACCTGACATGAACCAAATTGATAGCCAAGAGAATTATAAATAAGGGCCCAAGATTTTTTTTTTAACTTCCTATAAAAGATACTTTTTTTTTTTTTTTTTTTTTTTTTTTTTTTTTTTTTTTTTTTTTTTGAGAAACTGCCATAAGCGAGGAGAAGCCAATTACAGAGTCTTCCTGTTTGAGGCAGGATCACGGAGCAGCCCTGACTCGGTCTTGACCAAGCTACCCAATTATGGCTCCAGCACTGGGTAGCTCAGCAAGCTGAGAAATGAGGATTCTTTCTTCCTTGGAAGAAAAAAAGCAAAGGAACTGGAGGCTGAAAACAGTAGCGAGAAAATCAGCCCCACACCCACCCTCCTGCCAGCCCAGGCCAGCACCCCGACATGGGGCGTGGATGTTTGCTCTGACTGTATCCTGCAAAAGGAAGTCTCATTCGCTTTCTCTTTCTTTTAAGAAGACAGAAAAAACAGACCGTCCATTAATAATATCAAGCATGGGTTCACCAAAGCCTGCAGGCACCTTGCCAATCCCCAAATAAACGCTCTCAGAAGGGTTATCCATCAGGTTCGTGACAGTTCATGGACCAAGGGGTCTGGAAAAGCACTGCTTTCACGAGGGGAGCATGAAGACGCGAAGATTGAGTGCCTTACAAGAGCCCACCCAGCACAATGCAGAAATTTCTTCTTCCATTAAGGAGCCAGAATTGGCCACTGATGAGATCCATTACTTATTCTCAGGGTTAGGGATGCAGAGGCTATGACTCCCAATTGAGATGTAATAACAAAATTGATGTAATGCTCAATGTTTACTAAGCTTGACTCATTCATGTTTCTCATTTACCTTTTCTAACAAGTTATGAGTTGATTACCATTATTATTCCCATTTTATAGATGAGGAAACCGAGGCTTACGGAAGATAAGAATTGCCCAAAGTCAGACAGCAAATAAGGGGAGGGAGCCAGAACAGGAATTCTAGATTTGTGCCTCCCATCCCATGCCTTGCTCTAAATTACCTGGCCACCTTGTTCCTGGGGACCCCATTGCTGAGGGCTGTCTTATGTTCACCCCCAGGCTGAACAGAAATACAGATGTCAGCAGAGTTCCTCATTCCTACCAGTTCCTCGTGAGCCCAGATCAACCCTGTGTCAGACTGGCTGCTTCTCCCACCCCCATTGTCCAGATCCTCGAAGTCACAAGGTACCTTGGTCGTGGTCAGGCTCCCAAGTGATCCCCTTATCCTGTGCAGACCCTTCCAGGACTGAGAGGCCACAGAGAGTACCCCCACATCTAACCACAAATGTCTGTCAGCACTAAGGCAGCTCACCGATTCTCCATGGCTATTAACTTAGTATTTCTCGACCATTTTTTATTATCACCCATCCCCAGGAGGAAAATGAAATTACATTTAAATCCTTTCTCGGAAAAGAAATTCAGTTCTAAGGAGTACGAGTTTGTTGGGTAGGGTGGAGCTTTGGAGGGTGATAAGCCATCTAACATCCAAGGGTTTTCGCGCCCTTCCCCACTCCAGGAATCAGTTCACGTCCCGCTCCCGCCCTGGGACCGCATGCCGTGATATCCGACTTTCTACACCTCTGCTCCGTCCGGACCCGTACCTCAGGGCACAGCACGGCCACCTCCCTCGCTTTTACAACCACAATTCCTCCTTCACCCTCTAGCTCCTGTCGCACACACGGCGTTGTTCAGAACAGTGCTCAGGTGACCTGGTCTCCCCAACCTCCAGTGCGGCAGCCTGGGGCTGGGCCTCCCCGCCTCTCCCCTGCCTTACAGCCACAGTGCCACAGGGGCCCTACTGTAGCCAAAGGGATTGTGCTTAGTCCCATAAGGGGTCACAGCACCCCCCGCCCCGCACCCCTCCATGGCCTGGGCCCAGAGGACTCAGGTGGTCCAGATTCTTTGCGGTGTCCTGCACTGTCTGGGCTTTGTGTCCCCCAAACGCTCATCTCTCCTCTGCTTCGTGACCAGGTACCCACCCACGGTCCTCCCTGGACCTCCTCCCCCCTGCCTTCTCCCTCCTGAAAACGCCTCTCCAGAAGTTCTTCTGCACTCTCCGGAGTACAGACACGCTTGAGGCAAATCGCTGGCGAGAATCAAGGTAAGGGCCCTGTGTGTCACCCCAGGAGGCTTCCTGGTGCCCATCTCTGGGTCCCTCTCATGTGGCCTGGGCAAAGGGAATGGGCAGATAAGGAAAATGAGGTGCTCGCAGCCCGATTGGAACCGAAGTCATACCACGACAAGGCTCTTCCAGAAACCCAGAGTACAACACCCCAGAAAAAGAGGTGCAAATCAACGTTTCAGTGAACTCAGACTCGCCCAACTCAGCCCGCCCCTCGGAGCCAGCCCAGGTGCCCCAGGTCACACAGATTTCCTCGTCGCTGGAGCCAGAACTGGCACAGCCCTTGCCTTTTCTGAAGACGAGGAGATGAGGAGACGAGCCAGGGTGCTGGTGGCCCTCACAGCCCGACGGGCCCACACCGGCTCGTGAGGTGCCGGCGGAGGGCACAGCCGTGGGCGTGTAGTAGCTGCTCAGGAAAGCTCTCGGGAAGGACCGAAACTGCCCACAAGACACCTAACTCATTGTCAACAGTTTCGCCTCGAACATCTGGAAGCTCACACCACAGGTTCATGACTGGAATACCAACCAGTTAAAAAAAAAAAAAAATCAGGCCTCGCTTCCAGATTTTGCTCTTGTCCACAGGCCTGCATCCTCCCTTTAAATTGCAATAATTCCTTCCCAGATGTTGCTGCTCCTTCAGACCCATAAATTCAAGCTTTTCATGACGACGCTCCCCATTCGCCAGGGCCGTGGGCTCTGTGGAGGGCGTCTGCGTCTTCGCTTCCTCATTAGGCTGGCGTGCGGACCCTGGGAGAGGCAGGGTGGGTGCTGACACCCCTAATTTACCAACAGGGAGGCCAGCTGCTGCTGCCGAGCTGGGTCGAGGCGGGTACAGGCTTCCCCTCTCCTCCCTGGTGCTGACAGAAATGCGGTCTCCTCTTCTCCAGAACCTTCCAGGCCGCCATGTGCAGTGGGGCCCCAGGGGAGGCAACACACCTGCTATCACGTTGGCCGCAGAGGCACTGCCTACTTCAAGCTCCGACGCAAATGTGGCCAAGTCTCCCGCCTTGCTTCTGCCTGCCACTCGTGGGGTGAGGCTAGAATGTGTCCACAAAGCTAGACTAGAGACTTGGGCGTGAGACACAGTAGGCAGGGAGAAGGGTCCGAGTGGCAGGAGGAGGAAGCGGTAGGTGGCCAGACGAGTTGGCTCCCCAGCCGTTGTCCAGGGGGCCCATCTCGGTACCACGGGCAGCCCCCAGCTTAGCATCGACCACAGAGAAGTCACACTCAGGCGAGAGCCAGCCTCAAATCTGGACCCCACGGACCGAGCCCCAAGAGAATAGGACCTCCCTCTTCCCTTCTACCTACCCCATCCCTTTCCTGGAGACTGACCCTGGGGCGCAGGGCGACTGACTTTCAATTCTTCATGGGAGTCCTTGGCTTGCACCCCGAGCACTGAAGTAGACGTCCGCATCAGAAGACACCCTGAGCCCTCTTCCTGGGTGTGCACACGTACACGGCTGCACAGGACGGAAGCTGGAGACAGTCGTGAGGACAGGAGAGGCAGCCCCCAAACGAGTTCACGGGATCCAGGATCTGCTCACTGCAAGGGTTGGAATGAGCCAGGTCTGGTTGACACCCTGGCTGCTAGTGTGCAGGGTCCCTCAGCATCTCCTGCTCCTTTGGGCCTTGGCTTCTTCACAGCGTCGGAGAGAAGCGATGGGGAAAAGGAGCTTCGCACCGTAAAACGAAGCGGGTTTTTATGCGCGATGGGTGTTTGGTCCCTGCATGGAGATGCAGAGAGATCTGGGATCCCATCCTCCCATACGAGTCCTGCCCTGCACTGGCCTGCATGTCACAATCAGAACCCGATCAGTACCCTTCTCAGTCCTTGACACACCTGCCCCTGGGGCTGGCTCAGGCCGAGCAGGGGTGAAGGGCGCGGAGGACGTGTAATGCAAGAGACCTGGGTCTAAATCCCAGCTCTGCCACTGAACGGCAGAGTGGCCACACTGGGGGCTGCGGGCTCTTCACTCCCACCCCCTGCCCCAACCTCCTTGTCTGTACAGTGGGGGCGAAACGACTAAACGTCCATGCTGTCCTGAGGGTTAAACGTTTGAGTGTAAGAACGGCACTTCGCACAGCCCAGGGCACATACCGCAGTTGCCATGCCTGCCGCCTGAAGCCCAGAGCAGGTGTTCCCCAAATACCTACGGTGCCACAGGGGAAATTGGGAATCACACCGATGGCGCCTCCTCTCCCCCCCCCCCGCCCCCAGAAGTGAGCACGAGGGCACAAATGAGTGGGGACGGTCTTCCTTGGTTCGACCAGGGGGCTGGCCGTGTGCACCGGGGCCGTCAGGCGATCTGACCCTGGTCAGCCGCCTCCCGGCTCGCGTGGGCTACCTCCCCTGTTCCTGCCCAGAGGACAGCTTCGGCTCTCGTCTTCCTTCTTCCCCAGCAACTGGTAAACCAGACTCCAGGCCTGAGGGCAGATGCCGGCAGTGGTCATGGCTTCCGTTCCCTCATTCCCACTCCCCTCTAAACCCCAGCCGATAGGGCCAGTGGTCGAAAACCCCTTCCCGCCCCCAAGGGGGCCTGAAAGGCATTGCTTCCTCACCCAATAAAAAGCTATTTTATTTGAATAGATCTGAGGCTGTTTCCATACTCTCAGAGGAAAAAAAAATGTGAAAGAAAAGCCTTTGGAGATTACAGTACTTTTTTACCCAGATATGATGAGTTATCTCTTTAAAAATAAACCACAGACAGGCATGTTTCCCCATATCCAGGCGGAAAGCAGTCATTCCCAGGAATTTCTGTAAGTTCTCTGTTTTTCTTGGCCAATATAGAAACAGCCTAGGAACTGAAAATAGAATTTGAAGCTAATTCCGTTTTCCTGATCTCTACCAGCGTGCGCAGGCAAGTGGCCTGATTGCACCATGGATTCCCGTTCTGTGGGCAAAAGCCTGGGGCCACTGCTCAGCAGCCTCACCACCCTTCCGCAGAGGAACCCGGCAGCCGAGGAGTTGGGCCAGAGCCCAGAGCAGTCAATATGAATGCACCAAATCACGGAGCTGCAGCCTGGCACGGCGCGATGTCCAGATACAGGCAGGAAACAAAGGCAAGAGAAGGCGAGTGACAAGCTCAAGGTCATAGAGCTGATGAGCAGGAGAGCTCGGCCAACAACGCTGGCTTCCTAACCCCTGGCTTGCTGGTCTTTCTTCCACCCATGTGTCTTTCTACAGTTGAACGAAAACAGAAGATTTCAGGAAAGTCCCCTAGAAAGGTTAGACAAGTTATCACAACTCAGCCTTCCTCCCTGTAGAACGTCCCCCTATTGTCTCTCTCCTCTCCACGGGGCAGTAAATCAAATAGTCCTTGCTGCATTACTTCTCGAACTCAATGTTTCTGAATCCGAAGACGTCTATAAATAATACATACTCATTTCTATGTACATTTAAAAGATAAAAAAGAAGGCACAACAAAGATACCTGTAGATTCTTCTGAATACTAATGGCTCCTTAAAACACAGTGGAAGCAATGGCCAACAAACACAAGTAACCACCCCTCTGAATCCCCTCCGCCCCATCTCAGCCCGTGCCAGGACGGGCAGCCGCCATTCGAAACCCGCTCCATTCACTGCTTCTCTCCCACGGTCACATTTAGCCATCTGCTTCTTCTCTTATATGTGGGACTGTGTATTTTTTTTTTTCCTCTTCAGTTTTATATGAAACATTTAGCAATGAAGTAGCAAATAAAAATACTACATATCATCTAGAATTCTTATAAAAGTATAGTTGGCTTGAACGCATCCAAAGGTTGATAAGAAGAAACACAGAGAGGCTTCTTAAAGTCTTATTTATAGTTTATTACACATTACACACATCTCACTCCATTGAGAAAATTCAGAAGTGGATGTAGTTCTCTCTGTCACAAGCCGGCGTGGCAAAGATTACCGCGTCTGGAGAACATTTTTCCTTTGGAACACAAAGCGCTCGCCTTGCCATTACCCCTGCAGACAGAAATGGCGCAGAGCATCCATCAGCGCTCACATTAGCCTTTGACAGGAAGGATTTCTGCACGTTTTTTCCCCCCCAGAGGGTGCACTCTTGGCATTGTCTAGCTCTCCATCCTTTACCCTGCTGGGCATCTCTGGTCCTCACTCCAAATGAGGATGTGGCTAGAGCACCAGCAGCTCTCAGATGGATGTTCAGGTCAGCTGGGAGCTTGCAGGGCTGGCACCTACCCCCATTACGCACTCACATGCAGAAACACAGGACGGCACCGGGCTGCAGATGGTGAGCGCTACGTTACTATGTGAGCGGGGCTGAAGGCGGTCAGGGGAGCCAGAGCTCCCAGGCTGCAGGCGGCTCCATGTCAGAGCTTAATCTAGGATGAGAGCATCTGAAAGGCCGACACGGCTCACTCGGAGGGGTGAGCACCTTAATTTCGCTTCCCCTCCAAAGCAGACCCGAAACATGCATTTGGATGCAAGTATTATTTTGGGAGTGGGGGAATTAATCCAAGGAAGCACTGAAGGAATACGGACTCATGATGGGACAGGGGAGAAGCCAATCAAGCATGCGTTAAGGAGTAAAATGCTGCTGTGGGCAACTGGGCCTTAATCTTGGTGGGGACCAGGAGGTGAGGAAGGAAGCTGGGGTACTAATTCATCACCTCCCCTTCTCCTTGATTGACAGGTGCTTTCGGGCATTACCTCCAGGCTGTTCTGTTTGTGGGTTGGGCCCTGATACAGAGAGGAAGCAGGAACTGCCAGCAGGTGATGCCCAGGCTGGGGAATGGGCCGAGCACTGACATCCTTGGTAAGGGCAGGTAAGCAAGGGCTTTGCTTACCACCTGAACTCTGCCGGGGACTGCAGCCTCGGCACCTGCTCAGGGCCGTTGGTCTCTGGGACCCCACCGTTCTGAGTGAAAGAGGAGACCCGTACTGCTTGCCATAGTGGGAGACCTTGAGTTTGCTCATCCCCACAGAACATGCCGTGTCAAATGAGTTTGTAATGGGATCATCTGCTATCTGTCGGCCGTGCAGCAACCATGTATGAAAAATAACACTGAGGAGCAAATTAAATGATCTGTCTGCAAGCAGCCTGTTTAGATGAGGAAGGGCTGCTGTTGACAAATCTATTAAAATTATATATAAATTATCTAAGAGCACATAGATGTATGTTCAGAATGAGGACATTGATCATAGGCATTTTAAACACAGCCTGGATTAAATCTCGTCTCTCTCGAATGGGGTAATAATAATTAAGAGAAGAGGTGGGAGAAATAAATTATACCCATTACCTTCCTGACACCAGAAAAAGGTCAAAGTTTTCATTTTTCAGGATGACGATGCCTGAAAACACTGAGATTCCTGACTGTTGCACAAAATGGGTTCTAGGATAGGGGGATCCAGAGAGGTCCTTGGGGACCCCCAAAATGGGAAGGAGAGAGATGTAAGGCCAGGTGTGCCTCTCTTTTGAAGCAGAACCCAGACAAGGATTGGAGGTAAGTGATTTACCTTGGGAGTGATCCCAGAAAACTCAGGTAGGCAAGTGAAGAAGTGAGACAGGTAAGTGAAGGAAGCCAACACAGATTGCCCTAAATGCGCAGGTCGCCCCTGTGAACACCTGGGCTGATCCCACTGGGGGCCTCTGGGGACAGAGAGGAACACGTCTCAGTGTCATCCCACCTGAGGTGTGAGGAAGCTGGAGAACTTGCCAGCTCCCGTTTCTCATTGGCTCAGAGCTGCTGCCCAGGCACATCAGTTCAGGCCCAAGGGGTCAGCAAAGGCTCTGGAGACTCTGGGGAAATGGACCTTCAACACGTGCAAACACACTGCGCTAGAAACTCATAACGTCCGACTACCTGGACGGAATTCCATTTGCCATTTTCAAAAGTCTAACGAAAACATACCACCCCCACCCCAATGTAATCACTGAATAATATTATAATCATTTTGCATGGAAATTGCATTATTTCCCTGATGGAAGCATAGGCTTTGAACCTCTCAGGGCTTCGCCTGCTACGTTACTTTTGAAAGTATGAAGGAGCAGGTTCCAATTATTTGAAAAAAATTTAAAACAGTAACAGCACAATACATAGCGTGATCCTGACAGAGAGAACACACATTTTCTAGGACAGGCACCTTGATTAGGACTGTGGCTGTTAAACACATTTCAAGTAACATAGTGATAATGGACATTAATAGCAGCAATAGTGCCCAAGTGCTGGAATATAATCATTTCTGATTATGTCACTATTTCCTTTTGTGGAGCACAGCGCACATTTCCCAACGACTCTATGCTCATTAAATGACACAAAAAAGCCCAGTAGCAGGCAGGTCGGCAGAAAGGTGGCCGAAAGGGGCTTGCAGTACCTGGTGTTTGGAAAGTGGGGGAAGATGGGTGGCCAGGGCTCTTGCGGGGCCCGGCACGGCCAGCATCATCCTCTGCGGCCCGTCTCCGTTGAGGCCTCTGCCTGCACTCACACGGACTGGCTACAGATTAGCCAGGAAAGAAATGATCATATGTGCCACGTAACCAGCTGATGGGTTGGACAGGATCATTTGGTAAGTTTAAAATTTTTGTCTATGCCCAAATACATGGCCATCTTTCTCCTCATCTTCCATTATTCCTCAGAGAAAGGGTACTCACTGCCTTATATTCAACATATTCAATATAGTCAATTGATAGATTCTGTATCAATAAAAAGACTCATTTTCCAGTTTGCTTCCCCACCAATGTAGTTAACACAGATGCAGCAATTATTCTTGGGATTATGACTTCATAACGTTAGTATCTGGATGTTATGGTTACGACTTTTAAAGGTGCCTTTAAGAAGAAACCTGACAATGGTTAGTTGTTGCAAGAGATCTTGAAAATTCATCTTTAAGGAGATGGAAAAAAACTGCCTCAACTTACAGGAATTGGAACCTGGGCTTGGGATAAAATTTTAAAGGAAGGTGTAATCTCCAGATTCAAAGAGTGCCATCTCTTGAAAACTTGGATGGAAGTGAGGACCGTGAGCGTTGGAAAATTGTCAGAGGACTGAAAAAGCTGCTCTAGTGATAAAAATAATACCCTGGGAAGAAAGCACACTAGGAGTTGATACTGCACCTGACAGGTTTGAATAATGACCCACAAAATATATAAGTGGAAAAAGTACTATTTTAAAATTAATATTTTGTATATTTTTAATTTGAAGATGTGTAAAGGTGTATAAGCAATTAATCAAATATTTTAAGTAAATAGTTTATTGTTTCATCTATATTCTAAAAAAAATTATATGTTTAGGTTAACTAAAAATTTTTTTTGGCGATCTTCTCTTTGGGAAAGCAGGAACTATCTCACATTTGGGTGTAAAGCTAGTTTTCTTAGAACCATAGGTGGGCCGTCACCTTCCCGATAAAGGCCTAATTTCATCTACAAATTAAAGCCGCTAGCGACGCTAGAAGGTCTTAACTTCGACAATCTCTTCATTGTGAAGCAGTTAAAACTGAAGCCCAGAGAATTCTCTGTCCTACTATGGAATCCTTAAAGGAAGAAGTGAAACCTAGAAAAAAGCCCAGACGTCCGAACATGGCCTTTCCCAAGGACATGCCATGTGACAGCGGCCAGGGTCGAGGACCCTTCACCTGTTGGGTGGGGATAATTTGGGGCTGTGGGCTCACAGGCTATGAACCAATCTCAAAGAACACACCTGTAAGCAGGGTACTCCAGCCGCTTCCTGTAGTAGGTGATTCCTGCACCGGGACCTTGCCTGCTCTTCAGAGAGGTGTTCCCTCGGATCACGGATGAGTTTGCATCCTAAGCCCTGCCAGAACCCTGCCACTGCCTATAAAAGGGAGACACATTCATTTAAAAGCCTACATGAAGATGAAAATGCGTGTCTGATCTTTCCACACGGGCGGGGCACCGCTGAAATGGACCAGGTGGAATTTGTCCTCTGGTCTCATTTCTGTCCCTCACCCGTGGCCTCCCTGAGCTGCGAAAATCTCTTCTCCCCTCTGGCCTGGAACAGTCCCTTCCACTTGCAAGCCCCAGTCTCCTGCTTGTTTATGCCTGTCAGTCCTGGGCCAGGGGCTGTCACACCATCCCTCCTAATGGGAGGAGGGGTGGCTGTAAAGAAAAGTTGGCAAAAAAAATCTGCATTGGCTAATGATGTAGCTTTGGGCCCTGCGTCCTATTTTAAATTTTATTAGTCAGGCAAATCCACCTTTCCATGCTCCCAGCAAAGACAGAAGAGAAAGGGTGCATTTGATAGCGGGGTGCAGGAGTCCTCACGGAGCTGTTACCTATGGTTATTGGGGTCCACTTAAAGGTCTCAGGCAGCAAAGAATGATTTTGATTTCCCACAAGCACACTCTCCTCAAGTTTTTGTCTTTAGACAGGGGAATTTTAGTCACGAAGTAGCAAAAAAAAAAAAAATTAATAGCTATATAAGAAATCCTAATAAGGAAGAATTAGACTGGCTACCTCAAGGCCACGCTCCTCAAAACTGCAAGCACGGAAATTTTGGAGCAGCTGCAGGAAGCGCAGGAACATATGAATTATGAATTGAGACCCTGGGGATGCTTAAGTCTGGGTCCAGAGCCCAGATGCTAAGGGGGAGGAAGAATGAACCACAGGTTAGCTCACGCTTGTTTACGAGCCCAGCCGCAGGCAAGGCCTGGCTCCCCCGTGTACTCGTCATGTGACGCTGAGCAGGCCTTGCAACTCCTCTGCCTCAGTCTCTTCAGCTGTAAGATGGGCTAACAAGAGAGAACACTTCCTACATGGGGTCGTTGGGAGGTTAAATGAGAGAACTCGACAAAATACTCAGGAACGTGCTTGACACACGGTAGAGTCTCAATAAACGTTAGCTGTACTGCGTGGTCTCGTCTGCCACCGGAATGATTTTCCTAAGACACAAGTTGGTTTCCTCTCCTTTTGGTGTCCTGTAGTGGTTTCCCACCGCATAGACAATGTCCCAAATACTCGGCAGGGCATCTATGGCTCCAGCCCTACTCCGGTGACTTCAGCCCTTCCCGGCCGAGGGGCCACCACTCAGAACTGCTGGAACCCCCGAGTGTGCACCACGCTCCCTCAGACCTCCATGCCTTTCCGCAGGTGCTGCCTCCTCCTGTCCCGTCTGTCCCTCATCTCTGGGGGACAGCTTCACTGTGCGTGCCGACGTGCCGAGCCTGAGCTTCTGTAGTTACCCATAGGTGTATATTATTGAGGTACATTTCACCCTGTTTCCATTTTGGACCTGATAATTCGTCGTTGTGGGGCTGTCCTGTGCGTTGCAGTATGTTTAGCAGCATTCCTGGCCTCCACCCACTACATGCCAGTAACATCCCTCCTCCCCTCCCCCAGCCCAAGTTATGACAACTAAAAATATCTCCAGACGTTGCCCAATGCCCCCCCAGGGGAGGGAAGAGGATGGAATTACCCACGGTTGATAACCACGGCACTAAACTGTAAGCTTCTCGAACACACACACACTAACTTATTCATCTCTATAGCATTAGGACATGGTCCAGTACTTGGCAGAGAGTAAATGCTTGATAAATGCCTACTGAAAAGGAAAGAAGGAAATAAAATGAATTTGGTGCTCATAACATAGTAAATATCTCCCCCAAGTATGAGATAAGCATGTTGGATCATATAATGAATAAATAAAGAAGATACAGAAAAAGTCTGATAAATGACTAGATACTTAGCAGGTATGCTGAACAAATAAGTTCCTTTCATAATTTTAACATGTTAAAGAAAAATGTAAACCCCCTTCTAGCTTCCCCTCTACCTGTCCTACTCAGTTTCTCTACATCCCAGAAAACTTCTTCAGGGGTTGCCTGGGCCTCCTGTACTTCCTCACCTCCCATTCTCTCCTCGGCCCATCACTCTATCTCAAGTTCTCTTGCTGAGGTCACGGATGAGCTCCATGTTGCTAAGTCCAATGGAATACTCCCACTCTTTATCTTGTTGGCTAGCCCAGAAGACTTCAACGCTGATGACCATTCTTTGAAAGCAGGGGTGAGGACCACGATATTTTACAACCGGTATGGCAGAGGCGCTAGCCAATCACAGTGGATGCCCTGGCTGGCCAGAATGGGCTCTGGACATCACTGGTCAGTCCCACTGTTCGGTGTGTACAGGCAGAACTCAAGCCTGAAAGAGTCTGCCAACCCTGCTCTAGCTTAGATCACCAGTGCCTAGCAGAAAGCAGACATTTCATACGAATTTGTTCAAGGAATGAGTAAACGGACAGGCTGAATAAATGAGCTTCTCATAGGTGCCTTGGTGTCTGCTGTCTGAGCAACTCAAGGCCCCCTCCAGGGCTGTGCTGGACCCCTGCAGACCTGCACTGGGGCCTGTGGGGCAGTTATTAAAGCGCTGACCCTCACTCTCTTCCCCAAGAGCAGAAATCCTCGAATTTTCTTTGGATTTCCAGCCAAAAAAAAAATCCCTCCAGGCAAGGAGGGGGTCTTCCGTCTGCTACAGGCCCTGCTCCTGGTGCTTTGGAGCCTGAGGACCTCTTACTGGTCATCTTGCACTGGCCAGATGAGGAACAGCCCGGGACGGCCCTGAAGGAAGAGGAGGGAATTCCAGAGCCACCTCCATCTCAGGGACACTGGGGACACTGCATGGGTCCAAAGAAGTCTCAACCACACAGTGGGGTTCTGGGTTCTGAGTGTGGAAGAAGCTCAGAAACCCACCAAATGCCCCAAAATGATAGGTGACAAATACAGCAGGTGAAGGGGAGAACTAATGACCCCCGGTTGTCCCTCCTCCCAGCCAAAGCATCCGGGACCCCACTCGGCGCTCCCTCTACCCATAGGAAAAGGTCACCTCAGCTACTCCAGCCCCTAAAGACTTGGCCATTCCTTATTCAGAGCCCATTTCGAGTTCACCTGTTGGTCAAACAACATTCCACCCTGGTCCCTGCGTCTTGCATGAGGGTCACCCTCTCTGTACCCTGCACTGTCTCAGAGTGGGGCCTGCTTTATTCCCCACCTGCCTCCGTTACCACCCCGTCCAGCCCTTAGATGAGGAAAGCACAGAGCACGGCACGCAGGAGGGTCTCAGCAAACACCTGGGAAAAGCGAGCAGCCCTCGGCATGCACTTGATCTCAGCTGCATTGCGTCTGACACCTGAGATGCTGACGGCCCCCACCCAGCTCCCTTCTGCCAAGGCCTGCTTCTTCAGTGGCGTGCATGACCTGGAGTGACCCTGTCTCCCTCCTCTCTCTGCCCAGAGCTGTTTCAGCTGGGCCTTGTCAGCATATTTCAAACCAGCCTGGGTGCATCCACCATCCAGCTCTGCAGGTTACTGGGCACCATGCAGGGTTATTCTGAAGCCACCATCCTGGGAAAACTTTAAAGAAGGGAAGTAGCCACCCTCTTTTTTTTGGTGAGGGAAGACTCCAGACTTCAAATACTCATAAATAAGTTGTAGCAAATTCCCAAAGCAGTGATAAAGCCGTGTTTGGGCTGAAGTGTGAAATGTGGCAGGAACAGAAAACGCAATGTGAGCATTTACACCAAAGCACAAATAGCCAGAAACCTGCAGGGCTGGCGTGGGAGAGTGTTTCCGGCTCTTCACTCGTGGGTGCTAGACGCATGCATCACGTGGCTTTACTAGAGAAAGAGTTTCAGACTGAGTTCTCAGATGTTTTGTTAAGATCCATGGAAAAGAGAATGAACACTCCCGAACAAAGCCCCAGACACCACTCCCAGGGTTCTAGAACACCCTCTTCCACCTGCATCGTCCTGGGTCCCCAGCACAGCTCTGTGGGCACTTGGCTACTAAGGGGACCCCACTGGGAGTGGGGGTGGCTTCCTCTCAGCCCTCCCCCTGCCTGGGGATCGTCTCCATCTTGGCTTCTCTATTTACAAAAAAGGGAGAGGATGTCGGCTCCTGTCATCACGTAGGGAACTTCTCAAAGGGGATTCCTTTGAAATAGGCTTGGTGGGGCTGCCATGACAAAATACCCTAGGCTTAGCGGCTGAACCCACAAAAACTTATTACCTCACAGTTCTGGAGTCTACTAGTCCAAGATCAAGCTGTCGGCAGTTCCGGTTTCCCCTGGGGCCTCTCGCTTTGGCTTACAGACGGCCGCCTTCTCTCTGTGCTCTCACATGACCCTTCCTCTGAGGGTGCACACATCCCTGGTGCATCTCCGTAAGAACAGTTTCTCTCTTCATAAGGATACCAGTCAGAGTGCATGTATGACCTGTGTGACCTCGCTTAATTACTTCTTTAAAGGCCCTATCTCCAAATCCAGTCGCATTTTGAGGTGCTGGAGGTTCGGGCTTAAACATATCAATATGAGGGGGACAAATGCAGTACATAACAGTGGCTAATGAATAAGCCAATAAACACGCTTTACCATGTTATGGGAGAATAAGAAAATCAGGAGACCACCCCTCTGTCGACGCTTTGCCCAACGGCAGACTCGGCAGGAGTTGACATATGAGCGGAGAAGTGAATAAAATTCATGATGAAAATATCTTCCATTAGCTGGAATTCCGTGTATGTATTTATTTTTAACAAAGGCCTTTGCTAAAAACAGACAAATCAATTTCAACAATCATAGTAGACCAACAACCAACCAGCCATACCAAGCAAAGCTTTAAACACCTTGAACTTAAAATAGATTAAAGTTGAGAAGCAATGTTTTAGACCTGAGTTACACTCTGTGGTGTTTATAAAACATACATTCAGTTAACTTTTCTTTACAGAGAGTCTCAAGAAGCCATGGACTATATAGAAGTGGTCCAATTTCATGGGTAAACCAAAACATTGTTACTGATTATTTAAGAGCCTAAAGACAACAAGTCTATCAAAAGGAGCCAGACCCAGGAAAAGAGACCGTTCTTGAGGCAGCAAAGGTAGGTCTTATTTGATTCACAGTAAGTTTATCTCTAGAGATGATAGATTGAATGAACGGACACAGGGTGTGGACATGAGAAAAAATGAAATAAATAAGTTGAAATAAATAAGTTGAAATGAAATAAATAATAAACAGAATCCGCTCCGGTTCTGTTTCTACAAGTTGTCAAACTCGGCATGAAACCCGTAGTTCTCGACAAGCGAAAGGCTCCATGGATGGGATGACGAGGGTCAAGGGCGAGGCAGCTTGGCTGCTCACTCCGCACCCTACACTGGGCACTTGGCATCGTGTCTGGCGGGCAGGAGGCACCAAGAAGTATTTGTTGTACGGAATTAAAAACACCACACCCACTGTGGAAGAGATCTAGGAAGGGGGGCAGACTATAGGAAAATATAGGAATAGAGGGTTAGCAAAAATCACAGAGAAACTATGAGCAGAACATTCTACCAAATCACGAGACATCGTGCCGATGAAATAAGTAAATCGTGAGTCTGTTTCCTGATATAATCATAAAAGGAAACAGAAAAAGCCAGATAAGTAACGGCTTTAAAATCTATAATCTACATCTTCTCAAAAACAAACCCACATTTTGTAAAGAATGTCTATCACACTTAAAGAAAACATCGAGACTATACAGCGAATCGACCAATCTATAACCTGGGGGTTTAAATAAAACGCATCCTACTAAAAAGCATACAAATAGTTATTTTTTAAAACCATTACTGTATGGAAGAGAGAACAAACATACTAGCTTACCCTTTTACGAGGCTCATCCTACGACACGATCCCGTGCGTCTCCACCACTATGTGAACGGGGGTTGAGGAGATGGGGGAGAGAGGAGCTGACCTGCGAGGCCACTAAAACAGGCTGCAGCCAGTGCGGGAAGAACCTGGGCCTGAGGTCACGGATTTCGAACTTCGCACTCCCTCCAGCAAGCGGGAGTGGGGAGAGGTTTTACGGGGAGATCTGAGCCCAGCAAATCTGTGTTTTCGAAAGGTGGCCCCCCTGTTACAAGCCTCTAGTGAAAACGGTAGCCTGCCACGGAGACGGCCACAACGCAGGCACTGAACGGGGTCACCAAAGCAGACGTGTTTTTCCTAAGGTGCCATCTTCAATGGGCATCGCACAGGGAGTGGGCCGTCGGCCCCGTGCGCAGGGCTCGCCGTTCTGATTTCAAACGCTGTAAAACCCCCTCGCCATAAAATTTCTCAAATGCTCTTAAAACATCTTCCTTTTCAAAGAGTAAACGCAGGTCAAGTAAAAAATTGCCGAAGTTTGCCAATTCTCAGAGCGAGGCTGAATTTTCTTTGTTAAAGAAGAAAAAAAAAAAACCACACACACAACAAAATACCAAGTCCTTCTTATTTTATGATCTTGCTTTTTCTAAATATTCATAGACGCTGACCTTTTCAAGGCTTCGCCTGGAACTGAAAACATGCTGGTAATAAATTGTGTTTCTCTGGCTTAATTGAAGCTGTGTCTTTGCCATGAGTCAGTCAGAGGCGCTGGTTTCTATTTCTCAGGGTGCCCAGAGAAGCAGAACTCAACGAGGCATCCATCACAGGGCTGCCAGGACCCCAGAGGGCTGTGGTTGCAGGGGAAAGGCCCACTCCACACTCCCAGCAAGGATCATGTGGTGTGTTGTGTGTGTGTGTGTGTGTGTGTGTGTGTGTGTGTGAGAGAGAGAGGAGAGAAGAGAGAGAAGAGAGAACGCATTCATGTGTATGCACTCACACGCCCAAGGCCCTCCGCTTGCATTTCCCATCCATCTTCGAATCCCCTCAAATGCTTTCCTGGGAATTGTTAACAGAAGTTCACCAGGGACCATGGACACCTGTGGCAGCCTGGCGAAGTCTGTGGATACGTTTCTGAATAATGCTTTTGAATGCATAAAATTAAGCACATAGGATGATAATAGAAACCAATTACACTTAAACAGAGCATCGAAACACTAAAGAAACAAAATGTTAATACAGTAGTAAATGTCCTTCTTCATTAATACATGAAGTAAATTCTAGTGTCATGTTTAAAGTACCATAGTTTCACAGTAGTGATGAGTATACATGATATTTTGAGACATGTGCCACATCTGTGATTCCTGCTGGTGAATAAATCACAAGGACTGCTAACTCTACTGTGGTTTGTTGTCTACATTCATAAATCGAAGGGAACACTAACTTTCACTTAGAAAATAAAGACACACCTTTTTCCCCCATTCATGTCACAGACCTCCTGTGCTAGATCAAGGTGCGGAGAACAACAGACCCAACACATGTATAGAATGGTGCGGTAAGGTGGGGATGTAGAAAAATCCTGCCTCTCAGCCCTGTGCTGACGACTGCTGCCTTCTCCTGTCATCTTATACAGCACAGGTAGTTCTGGGGCCAGGAGACACAGCTAGACGGATATGAAGACGAAGCCCCGGCTAGGTTCCCTAACGATGGGTCGGGGAGTGCCTGCCAGACAATTTCCAGACACTGGGCCCTCGTGTCAACACGAGAACATCCTAGGCATAGATAAGGAACATTTAAAATTGCACTTTTACCCCGTTTTCCCAAACACACACTCCTATACAAAGAGACGACACATTCTTGTTCTTAAGAAGTTTACAGTCTCTCAGGGGAGATGATAAGCCCAAACATGGAAAAGACGTGGAAACGCACAATGAAACCACAGCCCCAGTGTAAGGGGAGCAGTGTGACACAGAAGGGCATCTCTCGTGCTCTGGGGTGAGGGCGGGGCCGGGCTACCTGTCTCCTCGGAGTCCAGTGGCGTCTCCTTAGTCTCACGAAGCTCCACACCCCGGGAGGCGGAAAGAAGACTGCTTTAAAAGGAAGTCAGTGAGCATCTTGGGCTTGCCGGATACATTTCCCTTTATTTTATCCGGTGCCCTTTTTAAACGTGTTTGCATCATGTATAGTTAATATGAGTAGATGACCACACATCAGCTAATAAGAGCAAAGGGAGAGTGGCTCCGTTCAATGGGGGCTGTGGTTATACTTGCCCTCTCCCAAATGAAGACTAGAACTTCTGAGGACACAGAAGGGTGGCTGATGGTGTGAATGAACCAGGTGGTCACCCGCACGCTAGTCACCGTCCACGTAGTCACCTTCCAGGTAGTTGCTCTCCAAGTGGCATTCTCAGAACTATTTTGAACGTCCAGTCCCAAAGAGGGGTCGTACGACTGCCTTGGGAGAAGGGGGGGGGGAGCAGGAGGCTCTAGACGTCGGTGAGAGCTCGCAAGGCACACGCATGCTGCAGCTTCAATGGAAAGATTTGTGCAAACTGCAGTGGATGTTTGCCGAGGGAATGAAAGCAGCGAGGTCGGGCCCCCCAACAAAGCCAGCAAGGCCTTCAGGGAAGGTCAGGGCCGGAAAGATGGCAAGAAATCACATTTCCTGAGCTCCGAGCTCCAGGCACAGCTCGAAGCCTTTGCTTGCGTTGACTCAGTGACCTTCGTGGGTGAGAGCAATGGAACTCTCCTCACAGTAAGATGAGGAAACTGAGGCGGAGAGGCTAAGCCATTTGCCTACGACTGCACAGCTGGTGGGCTGTGGAGCCAGGATTCAGACCTGGGTATCTGCCTTCGATGACCGAACTTTATAAACTTACTTCGCTTATGCTATGTGCAAGAATGCAGTCATAAGAGACCACGTATCATATGATCCCATTCATTTGTTCTGTTCAGAATAAGGGCATCTACAGAGACAGAAAGCAGATTAGCGGTTGCCAGGGGCTGGGAGAAGGTGGGACTGGGGAGTGACTGCTGATGGGTGTGGGTTTCTCTTTGAGATGACGAAGACGTTCTGAGATTGACCATGGCGATAGTTTCACATATCCGTGAATATATTAAAAACCACTGAATTGTACACCTTAAATAGGTGAATTGTATAGGAGGTGAATTATATCTCATTAATTAAAGCTGTTTGTGTGTTGTGTGTGTGTGTGTGTGTGTGTGTGTTTAACTTAGTTCAAACTAATCTCTTGAGAAGGAAACCAGAGTATATACATCTCTGCTTTCACAGGGGCAGGTGGAGACAATCGGCTGCTTCTAAGGGAAATAGATTCGAATGCAAAAATGGGAAGAATGTCCCTTTCTTTAGTGTCTCCTGGTATCAGAGCTACTAATTGAACCCCTCGCCTGAGGGGTGGGGTGGGGAAGCCCCTCCTGTTTTGCAAAGAAAGGGAACGAGAGAGATCCTGGCTGCACGAGGGACCTTGGCCTTGCCCTGTCCTCGCAGCACGGCCACCAGACAGCACTGTCAGGTTATTAAATATGAATTAAGAAAAGGTAAGGTCTGCCGGACGAAATCCAAGCTATGGAAAACAACCCTGGCCCTTCACATGATCCCGCGGAGCGGGCGAAGCATCTCTGCCTGGCGGCGGCGGCTCGCACCTGGGCGGAGCGGCCACGCCACCCGGGAGATCGTGGGAGAGTCGTGGTCCGTCGCACTGAGAGGCCAGATGGAAGCGGGAGCACAAGGCTGGCGCCTCATTCCCGAGCACCTCGCTTCGTGTCCCGCCCCTCCTCCCCTCCCCCACACCTGCGTTCTGAATCGCAGAGTTGTACCCCCCCCCCGCCCCCGCGGCGGCCCCCCACCCCGGGCTATTTGCCACTTTGAGGACAGGAGCGTTTTAATTGGCGAGCAAGCGGTCGACGTGCCGCTTGAGATGCGAAAAGATTGTCTTTGTTAAGAAGCAGCTCCGCTGAGCAGAGGCCCCGCGAGTTAATGGCTGAGTCGCTGAGGCAGGGGGTGAGCCCGGTTTGAGCACAGAACTACCCCAGATGAAGCAACGAGCGATTTGGTCCATGCAGAACCTCCTGGACAGTTCCCGAGTGCTGAATTCGGCATTAGGTTTGACCTTGTGGGTTCCAAGAGGCCTGGCCCCCCATGCCTCCCACCCAAACACTGCGTTCGGAGGCACCCAGGAGCATGGGCTCGTCTGAGAAGAAAAATGTTCTGCCCAAGGTCCCTCAATGAGGTAGACGGCTTACACTGAGGTACCTGGTTTTGAAAAGTACATGTGCATCTCCACTTTCTCTCTCATCTCTTAGAAATTACTCTAGAAACATGCTGGCCGGGCTTGCTGGAGGAGGAGAGACCAGCCTACCCGGCCTGCGATCTGTTAGCTGGACCCAAATCTGAGAGAGCCCAGCCAAGATAACCGAGCCTCTCAAGTGGCTGCAGCTGACCACACTGGCACAAATGAACCCAGCTACGACCAGAAGAACCAGGCACCCTACAGACTAGATTTTATTGTCTTACATCACTGAGTTGTGGGCTGGCTTGCTGAGCAGCGCGGTTGGGTCAATAGGTAGCGGAGACACGGTAGATGGAGACCATCTATCCCAGCCCCAGGAGGATTCAGAATCGAGACCTAGAGGCCTCCTTGTCCCATACAGACATATGGACCAGCTGTAGACCTGCTGAAGGAAGACAGCTTGGAGAAGACATGTCACGGGGGCCGGCCAGCCCTGGCACAAGCTCACCGGGTAGGAGAGTGGGTAGAATTTGCAGAGCTTAGACTCGGGAGCCAGAGAGCCTGGCTTAAAATCCAGTTCTGCCACTGCCCTTGTCATCAGGGGGAAGTTACTGCATGAACTGCAGACTGGCTCAATCAACATCCAGTCAACCTTCCTCCTGATGCGCCTTCCCGCATTTCGACGTCGAGGAAGCGAAAAGGCTATCCTACCTCGCGTCTGTCCCTAAGGCGTGTTTCAGAGTCTAGCGAGCAGAAGGGCTTGTCTATGATCTGAGAGGCCAAGGAAATGAGGTGGGGCCACGTGGCTGTCGGCTCTGTGGTTCTCCCGCCAAGCAGGGACAAGGGGCCAGGCACCAGCTTTGGAGGCAGGCTGAAAAGCGGGGTACCTGTGCAGCAGATGCAACCCTGAAGCCACCAGTCACGGTTACCCCTCCTGGTTCCAAGATGGCAGATGAGGGGAGTGTTTCTGAGGTGCACAGTCCCCATGGAGGGGTCCTGACTCCCAAACTCCCCAGCTATAGGAGATCAACATGGTGTTGGGTCTACAGAGCCGTGCCGGGAATCAGCCCTGGAGGCTGAGCCTAGATCCTGACCTGCTAATGATTTTGGAAACTCCCAGTCCCCTCTACGAAGTTGGGTTCAAGTAGTCGGAGAAGTTTGTTTTCCGGCATCTGAACTGTAATGGATACACTTGATCTCTCTGGGCCTCAGTTTCCACATCCGTAAAGGGATATTGATACTTTATGTCTCAAGGGTTATTACAGGGATTTGAGTAGATAATCCATATCAGATGATTAGACTCTTGCTTGGCATATGGAAAGCATTTAAAATCTCATTATCATTAGATTTCTAGAAACCTGCTGGTGTCGGGTATCCAGGGTTGACAAATTCCGGGGACTATGAGGCATCCAGTTACATTCTGATTTAGGACCTTTATCTAGGCTTCGTGCATGTCTTGTGGATCTTCCAGGGAAGAGGAAGCCCTTAGTATACTTATTGGGTTTGGCTATTTTCAAAGTCTTAGGCATCATATACATTCGTTCTTTGTGGCACGGGTCACTTCTATGCATGAGTTATCTTGTCAGTCACAGGGTATAAAATTACAGACATCTTAAGCCTCTGGTTTTATTCAGGTTTATAATCACTTATCCCAAGAAATTAGAAGACAAACGCCATATATCATGATCTCCAGGAGGTCCTGGAATGGTACCCAGAATCAGACTTATTGATATTTCTATAGCAAAAAAATGGTAGAATATTCACGCTCAATGGAATAAAATAAGGACTATAAATGGCCTCATGAGTTTAGGTTAGGTTTTGCTGTTAAATGATTTCCTGTTTCCAGAGATTTTTCTATTTCAGATTTTTGAATAAGGGACAGGAGCCTTTGCATGAGGAATAATGACATAACAAGGGCCTATGTACCGAGACCGAGGAGACCACGGTCAGCCACAAAGGGTTAGCTGGGTCCAAGGCAAGGATGTCATCAGCGTTTGGAAGACATGCAGGCTGATTTGCTATGGACAACTTTTATAGTTTCAAGGATGCTTGATCGAATGCAACAAAGGCATGCAGCTCCCGAGCAATGACGTAGGCAAAACTCTTTTTCTCTCTTAAACATTTAAAAGAACAGGAGGACAAGAAACCAAAGGGAGATATGTCTAGAAGCCAAGAGGGCAGCTGCCTCGCTTTAGGAAGAAATGAGAGTAACAGAGCAGAGGAGGAAGCTGCACACTTTGGACCAGCAGCCTTCAGTGTCCAGGAACCAGGCTGCTGACAGGAGTCTGAGGTTTATTGTACCTACAGCTCTGGGCCCCTCACTCGCTGTACTCCCTACAGAGCCTGCATCATGAGTGCAGGTGCCCAGGCTATCCTGTAGGGCGGGGTCCATGTCCTAGCCACAGGACTGACCACACAGGACACTCAGGGAGGGCTGTTCCAACCCTGGGATTCTGTGCGCACACTTGTGACAAAGGACCAAACAAATTTATGACAGAGGACAGCAAGGTCAATTTAGTCATCTTAGGTACAAACAGGGCCCAGGGCTGGGGAGAACAGGAGCAAAGGGGATTTAAAGAGAATGAGGCAGACAAGCCTTCCTAGAAGTGGTGTGTGGTCTATGCACAGATCAAAAGGGCTGCCGGACCAAAGGAGAAGGACCGGGAAGTGAGAGACAACAACAGGCTGGTGATGAATGCTCGCAGGTCTGCATTTGGACCATGAGGCAGCATATGATGTAGCGTTCGGTCCAGCACAGGCCCACGAAGGTGAAAGTGCGTCGGGTGTGCATGTGTTCGACCAAGTCTAACGCGAATGCCTCAAGCTGACTTTGGCCACTAGAACACTTGTCTGAATCTGCAGCAGCTTTAAAAATGCTTCAGCATTTATTCCTCTCTGATCTAAAACGATAAGATTTAAAGGATGAAAGCTTCTTGACCTGGAAGCAAAGGTGTTTGTCTGCATTAGGTAAACCCGTCAAAGAGAAGTGCCTTTGAAAAGTGCAGTAAATCCAGCCTGAAATCAAGCACTGCACATTGTTTACATATTTCAGCAGTGCAAAGCCATCAGTCCTGTGTGAGTCCCCTCTTTCTTTCCTTTCTGCTTTGAAAAGAGGTACCTCTACTCCAAAACCGTTTGCAAGGATGCATCAAAAATTTAGAAAAGATACAAGTAAATGATGTCAGGAAAGCAGGATAAATCTAGGAAAAGTCACATAAACCCAGGAGTGAGAGGACGATGTGGGAGTGCTCAACACCACCTTTAGGTTTCACAGGGATTTTCCTAGCACAGTCCTCAATGCGGGACTGCGACATTGTCACCGAAATGTGTTCCTCAAAAGCAATTCCACAGGGACCCGAAACTGTATAGATTGGTACATGGTATCTAACAGTCTAGCATGACCCAGGAAGAGCTTTTGGAGTCTCTTCTGCCAGGACGAGATGAGCCGGCTGTCCCTCGGAACCCCTCCGTAAATACTGTTGCTCTTAACAGAGCTGTTGGTATGACTTGCGTTGCAGAGAGTCTGCCACGACGTCAAGAACAGTCCAATCGGATGGACTGCAGCTACTCCATGCGGAGGTTAAACATTCAGCTGTGGGCTTTCGCCTTCTCGGGTTGGGCTGACCTTGGACTGTGGAAGAGCAGAACAGAGATACACGCTCCCTCCATCCAGAGGTGGGTCAAGGTGCTCTTCAAGAATCTCAGGTCTGACATGCCAGTGAACAGAACAGAAAACTGGCAAGTGGGCCCAAATGCATGTGGAAATTTGGTACATGCCAGAGGGGGCATCTCAAACCCTTGGGGGAAAGATGCATGGCCTTTTGGGAAAAAAATAGAAAATTGAATCCATATCTATTCACGAGAAGAAACTCTAAATGGAGTAGATAATCTAAATTGCAGTGAAATGATACATATACTAGAAGAAAACATGGGTGAATCCTTTGATAATCTGAGAAAGGAAAAGCCTTTCTAATTACGATTCAAAATTCAGAGGTCGTACAAGACTGATAAATTCGTCTACATAAAAACAAGATAAATGTATGGCCACCTACATATAAATAAAGTCAAAAGACAGATGACCAAACTAAGAAAGGAAAACACTTGCAACTTGTATCAGAGATGATCTCTTAAAATTGGGAAAAAAGGCCAAACTGAAGGGGAAAATTAACAAAAGGCCTATACAGCTCACAGAAAGAGAAGGGGAAATGGCCCCTCCACCTGTGAACCACCGCTCAACCTTTTCCACGACAACATAAATAGAAATGAAAAAGCACTGACACACCATCTCTGACGCGCGGTAGCAACACCCGAAAGTTTGAGAAGCATTTCGTGGGTAAGGCCGTGCAGATCCGGGTGTTCTTGCACACCCCGGGGAGAGCACAGAACGGCCCAACCCCCAGAAAGGAGGATTAAGCGACGCCTGATGAGACGACAGTCTTAAAGATCATTGGACCCATTCATCTCACGCGTGGAAAAAATAGGGGCTAGTGACTACACCTGGCGGCGTCGCAGGTAAACGAAAAGAGTGAAAACAACGCAACGGCCCGCTGATGGGGACCGGCTGGCTCTCCGGGGCCGCCGCGCTGTGCAGCGGAGTCACACGGACGGGGAGACGGAAGACGGCCCGGACGGGCCGACATGGAGGGGCTTCAAGGCTTTGCGGAAAAGTGGACTGGTGGCGTGAAGGAGAGCATACGTACTAGGCTACCTGGCCTACGCAAGTAGGGGAGATGAGACTAAACATAAACTCTACTTCTTCTTCTAAAAACACACACTGGAAAGATAAATCAAAAGCTAACAAAACGGTCACCTGTGTAGGTGGTTGGGGCAGAAAAGACAGGTATGGAATCAAGGTTTCCAAGAGGTGATCTTATTACAGAGTTTTGGCTTTTAAACCAGGTAAATGGTTTGTTTGTTTATTTGTAAAAAACAAAATTAATTTTAAGAGGAGGAGGGATGAACCTTACAATCCCAAATATCAACAAATGAACTTCTTTATCAAATTAATAACATAATCACACGAAGAATAACTTTAGAACACAGTACTCTGACCACACTTTCATAATGGGATAGACTTGAAGGTCAAAAGAAACAAATCACTTCATTCAGCAGTTTTATCATTAGGAATAATGGTGGTGGCGTGAGTTTAAAATTCTTTTATGCATTTATGCGTATTATGTACAAATAGGTAAACATGTTAAATGGATAGGATTCGAAATTTCAGTTTAAGAGGCGAGATACAAATATTTAAAAATGAAAAAAAAAACTTACAAAACTTATTAAATCTGAATTAGAAATATATATACTTGAACACATTATTTATTAAATAAATGTATTTCCTGGCTCTACCTGCTAAATGGCACTAGAATGAGCTTCCCCAGTGCCTAGATCTTGGTTTTAAACGTCGCACTAAAAAGAACCAGTTACTGCAGAATTTTTGCAATTGCAATCCCGTCTATTAATGAAGTCGGCCTCAATCTCATGGCGTTAAATGAGGATCTCAGGTAAACTGCTGCTCCCAGATAAAGTAGATTAGTATGATTGTTGATTTCACCCCCCCACTCTGTTGTTTTAAGTAACCAATTCAGGTGCTGGTTTGCCTATAGACCTGGCCTACTTACTTTCCAGCACATTCCACTGAACTAGGCCTTTCAGTCAGGCCAGCGGCCCTGATAAACCATAGGGCAGGGGATTGATTTTCAGACAGTCTTGATCTTGGCAATGAGCTTTTGCTACACCAGTCACTTTCTGGTCTGTGGGAATTTGTTTGCAGTTTCATTTCTCTTGGAAAATATGCTTAAAATCATTCATCCTCCATTCCCTTCCTTCTGGTCTACAATGCCCCTAGCAACTGCAAAGGAATAAACAGAACCAGCTTCTCGTCAGAGAAACGGCACCCAAGTCTAAGGCATATTTTTAATTTATAGCTCCAGGCATGAAAACGTTGACCTAGCAAGACATGGGCTTAAATGGTGCCCTGACGGCAAATAGCAAAAATCATTCTCATTTTCTCCACAGCTGCCAAAGCCTGGCTGCATCTCCAAAGCATTTTTAAGTCTACACAGTAACTAACTTGACTCTGAGACCCTCAAAAATCCTCACGGCTCCTCTTCCTGTTTTGCATTGCTGGATACACACCTGTGGCTTTGTAGCACTAAGGACAAGAGCTGCCCAGTGGATTCACACTTGTGACTCATCTGCTTTTCCCTGCGGGGCACCCGGAGCCTAAATCCACCGACAACGAGGAAAGGCAGAGTTCCTCTGCTCCTGAAATGCAGGCGGACACCCGTGCCATCACCAAACAATTAACGCCATGTCGAAGGGAGGACACAGGGGCTCTCCAAGATGGCTCTGTAACTCTGGCTTTCAAGGGACTGAACCTCCCTTAATGACGGGGGGGGGGGGGGAAATAAACAGAAGGCTATTTACATCCCTTCAATCCGTAGGTGTTTACTGAGTGTGGTCGATGCCCTCAGTGCAGTGCTCAGCACCGTGGATAAGAGCAAAGGAATCAGGAAACAGCCCTGCGTACTCAGAGCTCAGTCATCGGCAGGAAGCCGGGGAAGGGCAAGGAAGGGAAAGGATCAACCACTTCATGAGGGGAACAGCCGCCACGATGGCCACACACTTTGTTTTAAGAAGAGCTGTAAATTTGAAAAGCTCAGGACTGACGATTAGAAATAACAGGAGAATGATGGTCCTACAAGCCCCACAACTGAGAAATGACAGTTGGAAGCAAACAAGGGAAGAACGGGAGGAAGCAATTAGTTTAAAAAAAAAAATTTTTTTTATTTCTTTTTCAGAGAAGACCCAGAACTAGCTAAGTACAATAGCCTGGGGCTATTCAGTGCTGGGGCAAAGGGTCCCGCACACCTCAACAGGCCTTGAGGCGTGTGACAATGAGGACAGTTACAACTATTCATAGCAACGGTCCCATCAGACTGTGGTTACAGTGCGTTCTACTTTCTGTGCTTAAAAAGGCAGAGGGTGATATTCGATAGCCACTATTTAGAAAGATTTCTATCCAAAAAGAGTTAATTTAAGTTTGGGCACTTAAGTGAATAAACTTAGTGGAGTAGAAAATTGATTTACGTGCCATGGCAGCTCATTTCCCGCACTTGGGAGCTGAGCGCGACTTCCCCTTCACCTTGTCTCCCAAACTGAGTCCCAGGCACTGCTGATTCTTTGTCACGCCCACGACAACTGTCCCGTTCGGGACTGCCACGTCTACCCAGACACGATGGCTTCTAATGGTCTCTAGCTTCCCCCTGGTCCCTCTAGCTTCAGCCCCTACTTGGCAGCCATCTTTCTAGTGAGACGCCATCACTCACAGGCACAGAACCCACCAGTGGCTCCTGAAGTCTGGAGGAGATACACTTCAGGTGGCCTTCAAGATCATTCAGGATCTGACCCTGTCATCCCCAACACCCCATGTTGTGCCGTAGAGGCTCACCATGCATTTTCGTGTCTTTATGTCATTGGTCACGTAGCTCCCACGATCCAGAATGCACCTCCCCATAGCCGCTGACATGCTTATTCCAAAGGCTACACTCAAATCCTGCCACTTTTACGGTCACCAATGAATCACTCATTCCCTCCTCAGCCCTCCGTCACACCCAACTTCTGCCTCACACTAGCCCAGTACGGTGGAGCTAGGTGGAGCCACGGGACGATGTTTTCACCGGCTCTGTGAGGGCAGGGGTGGGTCTCGTTTATGGAAATGCCATCGGTCTCCTTGGCCCGCCCCAGCCCAGCCCTTCTCCTCGGTTTCCAGATCCTCCCTCAGGCAGGTGGTGAGACAGCTCATTGCCATGGCCACCCCCCACCCCAGGCCCTGACAGGCACAGCCTGCCCAGGCTACATGATGACAGGATGTTTGTGTTCAGTTCACAGCTGGACCAACAGCCAACAGGCCCCGAGGAGGATGAGGATTTAATCACGGTAATGGCTCGATGTAGCCCGTCTCGCCCCATTATGGACAACTGTTTACAGCATGTCAAAACACAGCCCCCTGCAAAGCCACTTCATCTGACCCAAATATTTGTCCTTTTGTACAAATGTGTATAAAACCCCAGTAACTGGTTCACCAGAAATAGCCCAGGGGAAGAAACCTCAATCTCTCTTCCTTCCTGTCTAAAAGGCCCAAGCATGAAATCAGGAGAACTTCAGCCCACTCTGGATCCGTAATTTATTGACTGCCCGGAGTTTTAATTAGGGTCGCATTCTTGACTGGTGCCCTCATCTGAAGGAGGGTTTGGACAGGCCCTTCTCTCCCACTGAGAGAACAAAGCCGTGGCTCTGTGCTTCATCAGAGCCTAGAGATCCTGGATTTGCACCATGACCCATGGCCTGGCTTTTTTAAAGGACCCTACACCCTTGCACATACCTGCCTCCCCCCCCCCCAACACGAATCCTCAAAGAGGGAGGATACTGACTGCACTTTGACAGCTGCATTTTTCATCTTTTCAGAGGACATTATTTGTGCTTTACAAAGTCTGGCTGGGAATGCGCCGAGCCTCCCATCGGTGCCCACCTCTTCCCAGCTGCTGCGGCAGTGCGGCTGATTCCCAGTCCTATGTCCCACGAGTGCCAGGACACCTGGGCAGCAAGCACCGCAAGGTGAAGTGTGGGTCCGTGGCCCCTGCGGCCGCTCCCACCCAACCCTGCACGGCCTCCTGGGGACGGTGGCGGAGCAAAGAGGTCTTAGAACAACACGATCCGGGCTACATCCTAATAGGTCTCTAGCCCCCGCACTTCAGGTGCCCTGGTGACCCTGTAAAGAGATTTCAGTACACGCTTTGTGGGCTTTTCTTGTCACAGAGCCAGGCCCAGGCCTGACACAGATGTCCACCCTCCAGGGGCCAGAGGGACCTTGTAAAAGGGGCAACTGCTGGCAGCCCCGAGGGCATGCTGCGTCCTGCTGGGAGGGCAGGAGGCTCCCCGGTCAGCATCTCGGCCACTCAGGGCACTCATTCTGGAAATCGGCGAGGAGGCAGCACCAGGCTCCTCCTGGGTGAACCTCGAAGTCCCCTTTGATTCCCCTCTTTCCCTGCTCCTCCCTCCAGGCCCCATCTCCACGTCCTGGGGGTTACAACTCCAGAAGAAACTTCGAATCCTCTCCTGTCTCTTCATCTCCCTGCCACTGTCACATCGCATTGTTCCCAGAATGACATCTACATCCTATGGGGTCCTGAGGGCTGGGCCGGTCCTGCCGACCTCTCCAGCCTCCCCTTAGAGCAGCGTTCTCCCAGCTTCCTTGACTCCTGTGCATTTCTCAGCCGCACCAGCACCTCCTGTTCCAGCCCCTGTTCTGGCCCAGCCCTAGCCACTTCTCTTGTGGGTCTCGGCTCCAACACGCCTCCTAAGAGAGGCTTCCTCTGCCCTCCCATCCTGCCCTCCCTCAATCTCTCTTCCATATCGTCCTGCTGATTTTGTACGGCACCTCTCACACTCCGCGATGACTTTAAAAATGGACTTGTTTCTTGTTTATGAACCACATCTCCTCTCTGGAAGTTCAAGGATTGGGACCCTGTTGTCTTATGCACTATGGTAGCCCCAGTAAGTGGCACAATGGTTGGCACATTACGGGAGCTTGGTAAACATCTGCCTGCACGAGTGAAGGAAGAAATAAGCGTCACCATTCAGCAATTGCCCAGTGAACCAAGTGGAGGTAACTGGGCAGCACAGAAAGATGCATATGCATTGTCCACAGGGCAACGTTTGAAAACAATTTAAATAGCCCACAACAGGGGATTGTGTAAATCAATATTTTGGAATTATTAATTAGTGAGTTCTATTTAACAAAGACAAGTTAGACCTTCAAGCACTGACATGGAAGGGTGCCCAGGATACTCTAAGTGACAAAGCAGGTTACAATATGCGTAAGCATGATTTCATTTATGGTTTAAAAAAAGAAAACAACCCTAAAATGCCAAATAGCATGTTTATAGGAACACAGAAACCTTAAATGTAAGAGAGAATAAGGAAAAATAGGGAAAGGGTAATCAGGAGTTGATACTCATAGTTTTATACCGTGGTTATCTTTAGGGGAGTGTTCTTATAGGTACTTCTTTTTTGTTCCTATTTTCTTATTTTAAATAATGAACATATATTGCTTTTGCAATAAGAAAAAAAATAAGGGTAAATTTGAAATGACGCACAATCTTCCACCATCCGTATTCACGGCAACTGCCGAGGGACAGCGACATGCAGAGGGGCTGAGGGAGCCGGGCAGCCAGCAGCCGGTCTGACGGCCCCCTGGGAGAGCGAGGCGGAGGTGGGGCCCCGGGGAATCATCATTCTCTCCCCATTCTGAGCCCGCTTCAGAGAAAATATACTCGTTAGATGATAAACAGAAGCCTCCGGGCATATTTCCTTCCCGCAGAGCAGGACCAGCTGTGGCTTCCTTCTGCGTTACTCATTCCTTACTGTTCTCCACCTGAGCTTGGCACACAGGTCACACTTTGAGATAAAGGACCTGTCTGCAAACTCTGGGTTCCTGTAAACTCAGCTCTAGCCCGTGGAGAGGCAGGAAGGCCCAGGGGCCCTCGGCTCCGGCGGGTCCCTCATGAGTGTTTGGATCTGGGCCCACACAGGTGCTCGAGAGCCTCCAGGCAGGACTGAGCCGTGGCTCCAGAGGCGGTTCCCGGCTGCACGGCAGGCAGGGAGGGAAGCTTCCACACAGGGTCTGTCTTTCAAGCCCGTGTGCTTTCAGGGTAGGGCTATCTGAGGAGTCATTTCAGCAGTAAATGTAAATCAACTAGAAGGTCAAAACCCAAATCTATAGTTGTCATGAATTCATTCAAAATGGAGTTTATAGGGACAGTGCTCTGTGTGACCTGGGACAATTATCTTCACCTCTGGGCCTCTGTTTCATCACGTATCAAATGAGGGGGCTGGACTAACTGTTCTCCACGGGTCTTGCAAGACTGACGGTCTGTGGCTCTGGCATCTGAGGATCACTCTCTGGAAGTGACAAAATTCATTCCCAGGGTGTAAACTAGGCCGTCAACCTCAGTGACACCCACGTTACTGTGTTCAGTAAGGAAGAGATCCCAGGGGCTGCTGCAGGCAGGGGGGGCTTCCTGGTAGAGGCGAGAGCTGAATGGGTCAGATTTAGGTAATTGGAAATGGCATGATCCAAAGCACTGTCATTTTTAGACCAGCTAAAAGGCCAGACAGCTCTTCTCGGGAAGGATAGGACTGTGAGTGGTTTTCCTGGGTGCTGAGCTGAGGGGCACAGTTTGTAAATTTCAGAGCATGAAATAATCAGCAGATTTCTTTCAGAGAACTGGTACCAAACCATGTAGCCACTGAAGTGACGTTGGCGAGGCCAGAGAGCAACACAGGGGGATGCTTTCAGAACGAGTGGAGGCACCAGGACCTAGAACTAGGTCTGCACCCGGAAGCGGTACAAACTGGTGTGTGGCTCTCGGAGGGAGGGCCCCGGGCCAGCAGCAGCAGCAGCAGCACCTGGGAGACTGTCAGGCAGGCAGAGTCTCAGGCCCAGACCTACTGAATCAGAAGTTCTGGAGGGGGGCCTCGCAAGGTGATGCAACGAGCCTTCTAGGTGACATCGGAGAACCACTGTGCCAGTGCACAGAGGGGAGGAGGCCCTGGGGTCACCAGGCCAGGGTTTGAATCCTAGCAACAGTAGGTGAACATTCTCGGCAGCCCACTCAGCCTCCCGTCGGCTTTCTCTTCTGTAAAATGGGGCCTGTTGATTCCTAGCAGAAAGGAGCGTTGCAGAGATTCAAGTAGGTAATCGGTGTAAAGTGCCCAGGACAGTGCCAAGCATGAAAAAAAAAAAAAAGTAAAATATACATTTGAAAAATCACAGGACGGGACCTTACGAAATGATAGGGAAGTGGTGTTATAGGTGATTTCCCTTCCCCTCCTTTTCATTTTCTGAACTTTCGGGAGGGCACTTATGTTACTTACAAGGTAAAAGAGAAACGTTTGCATAGCACAGGGAGGGCCCATGACCGGACCACCGCTCTTTCTTTCAGGGCTGTAGGGTGGTTCGCACGATGAGGCTGCACAGTGTAGCCTCTCTTGGGACATGTGCCCAGGCCCGGCTGCCTGGGCTGCACGGAAGGGACTCACATGGAGGGGACAGATGTGAGCTCATCAGTGAAGGATCAGGGCCCAGCTGAGCATGTGCATATGTGTATGTGTGTGTGACAGAGTGTGTGTGTGTGTGTGCGCGCGCGTGCACATACGCACCCAAGAGCAGGCTTGTGTTGGTGAGGGGTGAATGTTCGCAATCATAACTCAGAGTTGGTCCGTCATTCCATACTGCCTCGTACACATGGGGAAGTTGAGGCAAGGAGAGGATACTTGGCAACAAAGGATATGTCGAGTCAGCAGCAGAGTGAGAGAGGCCCAGAGCTCAAGCCTGAGAGAGGGAGCACAAAACTTTCCATGGATTGTCTGGAGAGGTGCCTTAAAGGGGAAGACTGGGGCACTCAGAAAGCGAATACCAAAGAAGCATCTGGAAGCCCTGCCTGTTCTGTGGGGCGGGGGGAAGGGCGGCGAAGCCCTTGTGTCCTGTGAAATCTTCAGGGTGGCTGAGCTCCCATCAGGCACAAGAGAAAGGACCTTCTTACTGACCCAGACATACATTCCTGTTTGACCATTTCAGCCTCCTGCACCGAGTATCCATCCCAGCTCAGCCCAGCTAACACAGACTGTGTGAAGGTGTGGGAGGCAACAGGCTGCCCTTCGTGACCCAGATGCACTCTGGCAGGGGTGGCTGCACGCGGGGCTGTGCGGTCATTGCTGGTGTAGGTAGGTAAGAAGACGTCCCTCCTAACACGAGACAGGTACAGTGATTACGAAATACAAGGGAGGAAGGATGAAAGTGGGGTGAAACTAGTAAAATTCTATGCTCACGTCAGACCCTGAAACCTCAAAAGTGCTTCTAGGGGAACATGGGCCCCGAGCTCCAAACCTGACATGCAGGGGACAGAGAAAGACACAGCGACCTGTCCCAGAGTGACCCTGTGCCCGTCCACTTCCATCTTGCAGACTCCTAGAAGCCGCCCACCTCGGCATCCCAAGGCCTCCTGCGGACACAGCCCAAACCTCTGTTCCCTCCGGATGGCTGCTGTCAGGGGGAGGCTGTTGGGCAGCTGCTCTGTCATTAATCCATCAGTGGCGACAGCCTGCAAGGCTCCATTGGGGTGTGACATATTTCAACCAATCAAGAAATGAGCTTGCTGATGGCTAATCAAGGCTCCAGACGGGGATACACTGGCATGCTTGTTAATGGCATTCTCTATTAAAATGGAGCCACCCAGGTATAAAATAGCTACCCCGATAGGAATCTCCGTGACCACGGAAGATGGGCAGGCGGACAGCTGATGGCCTCTCAACATTGTTTCACTTAACTACGACATGCCAGAATGTTCCTTCAGAAGAGCCTTCCATGTTGAAAAACATGCCACGGAGCCACCATCGAGGACCTCGCTCACGAACGACAGGATTTTACATTTTTATCTTTAAACATGTCTCAGTAGGTGAATTACCCAAATTAGTCAATAATAGAACCCAAAATGACTATGTTTAGCCAATTGAGTGTGACACCAAGAAGCCTGACCGCAGGAGCCACGTCTCCCTCAAAGCCATTTTAACACGACTGTCCAGGGGCGCTGAAAGGTTGCAATTTTCTTGTGATGATGGAATGCCACAGCGGAAGGTTACAAACCCGTCAACACGCGTCCGGACACACAGAACGCACCCCCTGCGCCTCACGCAGAACACAAAGTTGCAGTTAATACCTAGAATTTTTAAAAGTATTATTTCCACCAATATCAATTTTTCATCAGGACACATCATTTAAAGCATGACTTCACACTGTGATAGACTTTTCTGGCAACTCGGGTTAAAGAAGTTATTCAGTAAAGAGCGATTTTTTGGACAGATTCATTCATTTCCTGTGATCACGCCATATTGTGAAGTTCACCTACACGTTGGTGTAAATATAGAACACTGTAAAAATACGCAGCCTTGAATGATCAACAGGACACAGGCTGCCTGCGCTCCTGGAAGAGGCTCTCCCCCAATGATCCTTGCTGTGTAATTAGCTGGCACCTTCTTGGGAAATCTCAGGGGACCCTGGGCTCCGATTAGGTCCTTAGGTTTGGGAACGAGAGAAAGGACATTCAGAGGCGCCTCTATCACGGGGCTTGGGTATCGTCAAGTAAATCCTTTAACGTCCCAAGTCCATATCACTCTGGAAGAGACTGACCTTCCTTTTCTGGTTAGAACAGAAACCGGCCTTGGAAAGAAATGTCCTTTCTGAATAATACATGGGGTCCTTTTAAAGGCCAGATTCCACCGCCCCTCATGCACACTCACCCCCATGCCAAACGACTTCGCCCCGCTAGAACACAGCAGCTCCACGAAGAGCTGTCAGCTCTAACAAGGTCCAGCTGTTCATTGAGATGTTGGCGCATGTTGCTGGCAGCTCTGGTCATCTCTTGAGTGCTGCATTTGGTTCTCGGGCCACACTTTCTGTGGGATGTGGACAAGCTGAAGCCCATTTAGAGACGTGTGACTGACATGCTAAGAGGACACGGAGAGTCTGTGCGAAGAACGGGGGAAGGAAGTGCTACTGCTTCCTTGTTTATTTGCAGCAACAGAAAGGGTCTCGTCGCCATCTGCATGGGTTTACGAGGCCATCCTGTGGCAGGCAGGCCAGGGCGCTCTGGGTGATCCCCCAAGGCGCAGAAAGAACTGGAATTAGAAGGAAAAAACTAGTTCAGGGGACTCCCCTCAGCCAGGCGGCACCTGAAAGAATGGATAGCCATGCGGGCAGCACATTCCTGTCCCCGGAGGTGACCAGCAGTGGCTGGGAAGTCACTTGGCAGGGGAGCCCTGGGGAGCTTGTGAGTCAATGATTCTATAAATAATGGTACCTGGGATTGATACATTTGAGGATGGGCTGTGGCAGGTCAACCAACTGGAATAGATACAAATAAATGTTCCCGCAGGATGGGTCACAAAGTACCTACAGAGGCACGACCACAGTAGAATGGTTTGTGCTGTCGCTTAACTTAATCCTCTACCCTGAACATGTCCCTTCTCCTAGGCTTTGCTGTCCTGCTGACAGAGCCTTTCCCCATGACCCTGAGGCCATCTCCCCGGCACAGGAAGGGCGCAACCATCCTCTGCGATTAGTATCTTTTAAATGGCACAAACTCTTGAACGAGACCACTCTTGAAGATTCCGGGAAGAATGCACACAGGGGACCCTCTTGGACCACCATCTGGCTGCGTGCAAGTCTCTTCCCACTTCTGGGCCTCAACTGGTCCCCTATACAGAAAGAGAACTAGCCAGGAGGGATGGCCAGTGCCCGGTGGTCCTTCCAGCTCTCACAAATGTTGTGGAGAATAAAACCCGGTCTTGCCGCCAGCCTCCTGCCGAGTCATGTGACAGCCAGTTCTCAGAAATGACGTCACCTGCACCCTGTCCACCCCTTCTAATCTAAGGCGGTCCCACAAAGCAGCTTAGCTGGGGATTAGCCTCAGAATGCACCTTGCAGGGCTGCTGTTTGGGGAGACACATGGTCCGCTGGTGGCTGCAGGAACGGGGCTCAGTCTTGTGTGTCTGGGGCTCCCACCTCTGAAGAATTCACTTTCGCTGTGATATAGTTTGAGGAAACAATGCAAAGCAGTGCCCTCGCATTAGCTATGGAGACGGGCTTTGGCAGGTGAGAGAAGTATTTACCAGAGCCCAAGAAGAAACTGCACACCACACGGGTGGGTCCCTTCTCATCCTCACCTGCAGCTCACCTCTCTTCTCCCACCTCCGCCCCCTACTGCGAGCTCCTGACTGGGTTTTATGCCTGTAGATCAGCATTTCCAACCCTGTGTCTGACTAATGAACTCCACTCACAGTAATCTGTAATTTCACAAACTCCCTACAATTAAAAAAAAAATCATTTTATCACTTTTGCATAGTAAAAAAGATTTTTAGTTAAATATTTTATATGAGTATATTATTCAAAGATTATATTAAATGAGCATTAAAAGGCAATTTTTAATAATATTCATTTTATATATATGGACACATTTTGCATTTAGAACGTTTTTTCATTTACCAAGTTATACACAACATTTCATTTCCTCGAAATTAGTTGTGCAAGGAATGGCTGATTTGTTGACAAATAAAAAACGACATTTTGGTTCTGGGACCAATATATATTTTAAACATAATTAAAACTTAATTATGTACATCAGCTTCAAAAACAGATAAAACTGTTTTTGTGACCTGAGCTTAAGAAAAACCAACTGAATTATTTTTGGAATGTTCACATGCTGTCCAAATGATAAGAGAAAGTAGGATTAAGAGAGATTTATAAGTTCTTTAAAATAATGCATTGCTGATAATAATTTTTTCCCAATCAATAAAAAGACAAAGTAGTTAACTTATCTCTGTATTTTCTGTCCCCTGCTCCAACCCCATCTCTCTTCCCCTCATTTAATGCAGTAAAGTCATTTAGACGACCTATAGAAGAATTTAGATCAGATGATCACAACTTATGGATCTGGAAAAAGTAACTTTGAGGCAAATTTCCAGAATTATTCTTAGGCCTCTCATTAGCTTGAGGTGGTTCAGCGTAAATGTTTCTTTATGTTTCCTGTCTTTGTCACTTTTTTTAAGAGCCGAAGCAATTCGCTTTGGCTATCAATAAAACCATATGACAAATAATAAAAACAACTTAGAAGTCCATAGAGGTCAAAGGGAAGGGAAGTGATAAACCACTCGGTGACTACTGAGTACAATCATCTGATCTCCATTAGCCACGCAGTCACATGAGACACACCTGTGCACACGCATGTGCATACACATGCACACACTCAGAGGTCCGCAAGCCCCATCTTAGGAAAAACTATGTAAATAGTCACCTAATGCCTTTAAACATATCTGAAACAGATGCATGTATCTTTAACAACGATAGATAAGCCCAAGCACTCGATCCAGAATTATCGGTTCTACCCATCCTTAGTCGGAGGAGTTGTAGGTGGTGCTTTTATTACGAAAAAAGCAGCGAAGTGACCCAGACCGCCCTGCAGGGAGCTGTGTGTGGAGGGGACAGCAAGTCAGGCCGGTGGAGGGTGAAGGGGAAGGCTGGAAAGGAGGACAGAGTAAAGGCACTGTGTGTAGTGAGTGGGATGGGGACACTTCCGGGAGGTAGGAGGTGCCACAGAGGATGTGGGGTGCACCCTGGGATAGGGATGTGCCGCTCCCGCTGCGACCCCTTTGGGGAGACCTACAGCAAAGCTCTGTGTTATTCTTCATGGAGAAAGATGTGCGATTGTTTCATACGCATCACTGCTGGAGCCTGGGCCATGGCGGGGACGATGGCTCTGCTGGAGTTACCTGGCTGGGGCCCTCCAGGATGGAGGAGGAGCTCAGAGCAAGTCCCTGAGCACAAGCCGGGCGGCCCAGGAGGACACACGTGCTGGTGAGGAGCCGGATGAAGTTCCCACGCATTTCCCCTCCCCTCTCTTGACTGACTTCGCCACCAGCGACAGACACTCCAGAAATCACAGGAAATCGAAAACCCCAGAAATCATGGAGCCCATTTCTCCTCGAGGAAGACACGAGTCAGGAGTTCTTTAAGTTGCTTGGGAATTTGAGAGAAAAAAAAGTGTCAGTTCTGCCACTGCTTAGGAAGTTCTAAAAGGTTTGCATGCAAGGGCCAACAGAACACAGGAGAGACGCGAGCAGGGCAGAAAGAGCCCCTTCTGTGACGAGAAGTGACCCTGGCATGAGGAGCTCCCAGCCCAGCATGGCAGCCTCAGAGACTCACACAGGCTTTTACATTCCCAGAGAGAAGAGAAACAATAGGCGGGTAGGCGAAAACCACATCCCATGACATAAGCAGCTTCTCCGGGGACCACCTGAGGAATCCAGCCAGAGCCACTACCTTGGCTGGGGCCTGTGGTCCACGCTGCAGTGGGGATGGAACCCAGCCCTGTCCGGCCCTCTGCACACTCCACCCACACCTGCATCATTGATGCTAGCAGGGAATGTCAGGATCACCCCTAGAAGAGCTCCAAGCCACGGGTCTCAGGCCCTGGGCCTGTGCCTGCACGTCTTCTGATTCGCATCCCAGGATGGAGCCCTCTCTAATCCTCCCCAGGTCCTTGGTCACCTCTCGACACAGCCAGGCCCTGGCTAGGCACCAGGAACAGCGACATGCATCTCAAGGCCTGAGCTCACTTGCAGGTGAACCACAGACCACGGCCCCTGCCTCAGGTGGGCTCTCTTGGCTGTGCCTTGGCTCGACCCCTGGGCACCGGCAAAGCCTCCGGTTTTCAGAGGCCACCCCCACGGTCCTGAAAGGCGAATCTGCACGACCCATTCACAGGCTGCTTTTGTTGAATGACTTGAGTTTTTCATTTTCTAAGAAACAGGGACATAAATGGCTTGCTGGCATTTTACTGACAGCGGTGTGGGAGAGTGACTGGATCCCTCACAGGCCTGGCATTGAACGGGAAATTCGAGGCCTCCTAGAGAGAGCACAGAGTCATCTATCAGCACCTCAAGGCAGCGCCCCTGCCCGCTGACTGCCCACCTGTGCATGTGCGCGTACAGACACGTGGGCAGACAGACACACACACACGCACACAGACACACAGACACACACAAGACAAACACACACACTCACACACAGACACACACACAGAGACAGAGAAACACACACAGACACTGACGCACAGTTATACACAGTCCTAAAGGCACGCTATGGAGATGCCCGGGCACCACGTGCCTGTCCACTGAGGCAGTGCCTTAGCTAGCCCACTGGGCTCTCTTCCTTTGGGATTCTTCCCTGAAAATATACAATATCCATGAGCAGGAAGAAAAGAAGAAAGATAAGACAGCAAAAGGCAAGGGCTGAGAAAGGGGAAGTCGCTTGGTGGGCAGAGCCCCGTGTGGACATCCGTGCTACAGGGAGGGCCCTGGAAGGACCATCTGGTCCTTGGGGCTGGCCAGGCTTCAGGCTTCAGCTCCCATGGGATTCTGCCTCCCTAAGGGAGCCTCTGACGCGTGTGGCCAGAAGGGACGAGAGGCAGCAGTGTGCCATCATTTGGGGGGCAGCAAGGAATGTGGGGACACTGGGTATCAAGGGGTGACCAAAATGTTGGGTGAGTCCCCACTGTGGACGCCTTCGAATGGCTGGGAGTTGGCTTTTATTTGACAGAACTGGGGAAGTCCATGAGGCTCAGTGGGCTGGAGGGACAGGAGGGGACACGTTCAGAGCTCGTGGGGCTTCAAGGTTGTCTGGCCCGCAGCCCCAGTGGTGGGCAGAGGCTGCCACACAGTCCCTCAGTCCCTGGGGCAGCCAGAGACCCCAAGCCAGTCACCACGAGTAGCATGAATGTGTGTGAAAAAAAAGAGAATTTTATTCGGCACACATTCCTTAAAGTGAGCTGGTGTCCTGGACTCTGTGACGTGCCATACAAGCAGCTCAGAGGGAGGGAAAGAGTTGAGGGAACTCGCCCAGCCAGGCAAGAGCCAGCTGAGATCGGAACCCCAGACCCAGAAAAACAGGCTGGCCCGAGTCCTTTCCTTTCCACAAATCACCTGGGCCCATTACAGAACACCCTGAAGTAAGAGAAGGAGGCCAACACACAGAAACTAGCTGCCCCCGGCGCAGCTTGGCCCGGGGCCTCTTCGCCTCTGCCCGAATGTGGGCCTTGGGCAGTGAACGGAAAACCAGACTCCCCGTTAAGGCCACTGGTCTCCTAAAGACTAATTTTGCTCAACATTTTTTTTTTCAAGGAAAGGGCAATTAAAAATCTATTCTGAAGAGAATGAATACATATTTTTAGAATGAAATTGAGAAGACGTCCTGAAAATAACATAAACCGTTTGAGTACAGAGTGATTAAAAGGAGATAAATCAGCTGTCCTGCTCCGAGTCCTGGAGGTAGGCCATTCCCCAGAGTCACGGGAAGAATGGCCTCTGGCGGCTGGCCGGGGACAATGCCACCTCCAATTCTTAGGTCCAGAGCTGGCTTCGGGCTTACAGCCAAGCAGAGAGCACAGGGGAAGGGGTCGCACTGCCACACAGTCACGCTGCTGGCCAATATCCGGCCACAGGCCCATGCTGGGCTTCCCCAGAAGGCGTGGGCGGGCAGCCCGCTGTGGGGGCCTGTTTTGGCTGCCCCCACTCCAGCCAGGACCCCTCCGGCAAAGGGGAACACTTGGAAGGACGGAGCATTCACCTGGCCTTCACCGTCTCTGGCTCTAGACATGGAGCAAGTGATGGAAGAGAACACAGGAAAGTAAGAAGACGGAGAAGTGTGAGGTGGCTTTAAGGTGGCCGAAGGTTGGGGCTGTGATCTGCCGGGTTCCCCACTTCAAGTCACAAGTTTGACTTCATGGAATCTCTTTTTTGGGGGGGGGGAGAGTAAGACTGGTCTGGGAACCTAACTGGGAGCCTAGTTTCTGATTCCCCTCATTTTAATTCAGGCAGGAGGACAGTTCACTGGCATTTGCAGTTTACGACTCTAGATGCGAAAAAACGTCTAGTCTGATGGGAATGGGACAGGGCAGGGGACAAAAGCAGTGATGCCTGATTTCAACTTTATCAGGAGAAAAGAAAGCCCGTTGATTACATATTTCTTCATTTCCATTGAAAAAGTATCAGCAGGCACCCTTGGGAACAAATGTTCCAACAAGCCTGACTTCACGTGGGTACTAGGGGACAAGAAAATGGAGATTAATATTTATTAAGTTGAGCTTAACGCTTCACATTCTGTCTCTTTTAATCCTCACAATAACCTTGAAGGGGAAGCAGCTGAGACTCAGAGGGGTTAAGCTGCTAACAAAGTTAGCGAGTGACAGGGCAGCATCCACATTCTCCACGATACTGTCACCGCCACTGGAGTCTGCCTTCTCCCCCGCCTGCCCGACACTGGTTACTGTTTAGCAAGGCTGAACTCTAATCAACAAACAAAGTTCCTGTGTCAGGGACAGTCTGTGGAGGAGAGAGCGAACATTAACCAATGCCCGATGACTGTAAACTAGCTCTGAAAGGCCAGGGCGCTAAACCATGCTGAAGCCTAACATTTCCAAACCAAAGCACTCACTGTTGCCGGCCCCTCTGAGCTTCCTGCATCGTCCGCCTACTGGGCACAGAGGCAGGAGAGAGAAGGGAGCTGCCACCAGTCTTAACTCAGGAGGGCCAGCTTCTTCAAGACGCGTCCTCCTAAGGGGTTCCTAATCGGCTCTGTGCCCACTCCACCTCACACAGTGTGGACGGCCACCAAGACCAAGGGGAAGAGATTTGGGAGGGGCTGGGAAGAGAGATCGGGGTCAGTTTCAGAAGGGTTGGGGTGGAGGTGCCTGTGGGATGTCCGGGGTGGAGGACTCTCAGCGAAATGGTTTTACATGCTTTCAGGCGAGATGGTCTTCATTCAGTCCGCAGGATACAGTTAACCTCTCCCCACGTCTCACCTTTATGCGTACTGTTATCTGCTCCCCACACCTTGTTGTCTGCTTCTAAAAGTTCTGCTCTTCTTCCCAGCTCGCCTGCAGCCTTGCTTCCCTGGCCCTTGGAGATCTCTCCAGCTCCGAAGATCTGATAGCCTGTCTCTGGTAATTCCTTGCTTTTTAAAATTTACTTTCAAAGAGAGAGCTGAGACATCTCTTTCTCCCACAGCATCCTCTGAACAAGCACATCTGCCTGCACGGCCGTTTTGGAGCTGTCCACCCTGCCTGCCGGCCTTTATGCACCCTCCAGGCAGGGGGCTAACTGGAAACTTCGCTCACTCCTTGGAGACCCTCTTTGTCTTCTCTCTCTCAGTGAGAAGAACAATTCATCTCCGCTCCACAGGAGTATCCTTCAAAGACAATTAAGTTCCTCCTCAGCCTCTTTTTTTTTTTTTTTTTTGAAATGAAATTATCCGTAATCCTTTATCCTGTCTTTAAGGAGTCCTGTTTTCCAGTGCTTTAATGGAGTGGACTCCATCTGAGGAACACCATCCCCAGGAGGGCTGAGGGGCTCAGGCATGGGGTTTGCAGACGTCTGTGACAGCAGCAGCCTCTCCTCAGATCGTTTGCCGAGTGAAATTACCTGGCTACCACCCATGGCTGGCTTCTGCATGGAGATGGCCTCATAGGACCGACTCAGTGCCGATGTGATTCTGAAGATGAATTATCTTTACTCACACAGGATCCCTAACACGAAGTCGAGTTGCTCTGATCCACTTAGCAGCAAAAGCCTTTTAGCTCAGCCATATCCCACAAGGTCGCCAGGCCTAGCCTCACCTGGTTCAGCCAGTTCATTACATGCATCTTGGGCCTCACCTTTCCCCAGTGGAATAGAGAACTGCAGGCATTTTCTTGAAGGCCAACAAGAAAATTGTCCAAAGAACCAAGTAATCTTCAAATGTCAAAAACATCCAGTGCGTGAACCATGCTTAAGTAAGAGCACAGGAACCTGGCAAAGTGACGAGCCGTGGTTTACGACATTAAAGGTGACCTGGAAGCAGTCAGTCAGTGGCAAGGGGAGGACACCTGAACCGGCCTGAGACAGCCAGCCATCCCCCTCGGCAGGCCCAACACCTGCCATTTTCCCATTTGTGAAAGGGCACTTGAGTTATGAGCTTCTTGAGAAGGAGCTAAGTCATGTCTGGAGCATCACACAGATCCCGGTCAGCCTCATCAGACCTGGCAGAGAAGTTCTGTAGCATTGCCTTTGGCCCCTGAGCAGAAGAGACCTGGCCATGTGCTCCTACATTGGTCCAAGCCTGGTACCCACCACCGTCTCCCTCTACCAAATACAGGATTATCTTCTGAAAGAACCTGTGAAACGCTCTTCGTCTAGGACCAGGTGCTCAGAAGACCTTCCGAGATGCTTCTGGCCCACTCTCTCAGATTGTTACAGCAACACCCCCAGCTCTAGGGGTCACAGGGCCCCCTTCCCCTCAAGACAGTGATGTTCAGGTCTTACCGCCTCTCCCAGGCCTTGGAGATTCAGTCCACGCAGCACCATTTCCATCTGCTGATCAAACTTTGAGCACTGCATTCCACAGGCCTGCAATGCGACCCCACCTGCCTGATCTCCAGCATTCACCTTGTCTCCTCCCCTCCCCTCCCTTTTGCCCTCTGGTGCCTACAACTAAGTACTGACTATTCAGTACCGAGCTGATGAGAGCCTGGTTCAGGAATCACACGCACTGCCTGGCATCTGAATTCAGAGCAATGGCTTAAATTTGTTGATATTCCTTCTCTGAAATTCCTCAACTATTAACACGCTCTGAGCAGATCCAGGTGCGGGCTGGTTATTCTGCAGCCCTGCGGCACCCCAGCCCCTGGATCTGTTCAGAGGTGCTGAAGGAATCCCCGCCCCAGTTGCTTGAGGTCAGAGCCCTCTTTATTTCCTAAGGAGCCTGGCAGTAAGACATGCCTAAAGGGAGTTAAAGGTCATTCCACTGAGAACATGAGTCGGAAACCATGATGACTTAAATTCTGGCACTCCCAGGAGGTTATTAGTTATGAGACTGGGCCCATGCACAAGGCTCAAGTGACTCAGAAAGAAATGTAACTTTCTCAGTTTTGCCCCCAGGAGCCCAAGGAGATCCCCCGAACAAATCACTCAACACTGTTAATGCCGGGAGCTGCAGAGGCGGCAGCACCCGACAGTACCTGTTAATACTTCCGTCCAGGCTTTTATTTCTCAGCGCAAGAAGAATGAGGCTATTTTTGTCTCGTCTCATCTCCTGACGGCAGGAATGCAAGGGGCTGAGGAAACACTTCCGGCGCACAGAACAAAAGGCAATCTGGCCGACCTCACGACACTCTGCTTGCTGCCCGTCCGGGCAGCTTAGGCATCGCATCCCATCTCCCTGTGTCTCTCCGCGGCCACTCGTGTCCATCCGCCCGACCACATGCACGCACACACCCACCCACCCACCCACACACATACCCTTTCCAACACGCGTGCAGTGTTTCCCAGTCACGGAAACTATTTCGTGTTTCCCAAATAACTCCTCTTACGTGTGTGTTTCTTCTGCCCTGCCCTGCCCTCTCTGACATGTCATGTATTCTATTCACACTAGTCCTTCCCGACTTCACTGAACGGGTCCCTTCCTCGCCTGGCCTCATATGAGATTTTGGACATCTTTCTGTTTTAGCATTTTTTGCATCGACGTGATAACCCCATCTCTGGATCTTTTGTCGTCTCCCCTAGACTAGAAGTACCTCGGGAGGGGTACGGCTATATTTTTGGCATCATTTTTATTCATGCTACAGTGCCTGGCACATAGCAGGTGTTTAATAAATATTTATCAAACGTATGATTATATAAATGATCTCGAATTGAAGCAAAACATGTTCTTCTTGGCTCATGCAACAAAATGATCAGCTCATCATTCAGAAATGAGGGACTGTGGGGAGAAAGAGAAGGCTCAGGACAGAGGAGGGGGGCAGGAGAGACCCCGGTTCCATCTCGTTACTCAGGGACTCACCCTGAAGGGTGGGACCTATAAGCCTGGAGGGTAAGCACGAGTTTCTAGACTGGATTGTTGAGATGTGTGGTTTTTATGTGTTTATGCCCCTTTTAAATGTCCAGCGTGGCTCAGCAAGCACATGGTGGAGAATACACAGGAACTCTCCATCCTTGGAAGCCAGGGCGTGGTAGTAGCAAAGGTCAGCAAGAGGGCCCAAGGGGACCGTGGCTGGTTGGCTGGCTTAACAGCCGGCTGGTTCCTTACCGCGAAGATTCTTCTTCCTGAATCTAATTTGGATAATCCCTCAAAGTTGTGTCTCTGGCCCTGATCTCTTCTGTGAGGGACGGCCAGACACACACATCTAAACCATACACCTGCCGCCACCGTCATGTCTCAGGAACCCCTACACCTGGTCCTGAACAAAACCTAATCTACTCCAGCACACCTGACCCCTCCGTGCTCCCAATGCCGTCAAGAGCACCTCATCCGCCCAGTTCCTCAGACCACAAATCTAGATGTCGTCCTCAAGACATCCTTCTCCTTCACTTCTCCGCATCCAACTGCCAACTCCACCTTTCACGTGTCTCAAACTCCCTGACTTCTCTCCACCTGCACCACCTCAGTCCCGGCTGCCACCATCGACTCCCACCTGGACTCAGGCACTCACCCCCTAACTGTGCCCCAGATTCTTCCTTAGTATTTTTCAGTAGGTGCCCACATGGCATCCAGCATCATCTTTTCAAAAAGTCCATTCCTTTGCTTAAAAGCCATCGAAGTCAGGCAGTGCTCTTGCAATAAAAACAGAGATCCCCTATGTGGCCAATAAGACCGTGCATGGTCTCTCTGTGCCTAACTCTCCTGGACGAGGCTACTCACTGCTCTCTCAACTCCCGCCTTCCCTGACCTCCTCTCCTTTCCTTGAACTTGCCATGCTCTCTCCTATTAAGGCTACAGTCCATCTGTCCCTCTGCCTGCAATGCACAACCCCCTCCCCAGCTCAACCATTCCTTTATATCCCAGATCAGTCATTCCTACTTCCAGAATCCGAGCTGAGGCCAGGCTGCCTGTAACAGCACAGTACACCTGAACTCCGACACACATCTGTCTCCTCTACTAGATGTTTAGCTCACTGAGGGAAAGCACCAGGCACGTTTTTGCTCACTGTTGAATTCCAATACCAAGCACAATGTCTGGCACACAGAAGGTACTAGATATCTGTGGAGCCATGAATAATGGGTTTGGGTTTTACTGAGGGAAAATGTATTGCCTTACAGTCTGGCTTCCTAGGAGATAGTTACAACATAGAGGACTTGCTGATGGCAACAGATTCCTTCGGAGGAAGATGTTCAAGGGGGAGAGAAACAGCCTTCCCAAACTGGCATGAAAATCGAAGAGTAAAAGTGGAGTTGTGGAACGGAGGAGATGCACGCCATCGGTGCATTCGCAAGCCTTCTGTGTGGGGACGTGGGGGGATTCCGCCACCACTCCAGCCATATGCTAGGGAGAATCGGGTAGGAAAAATCCTTTCCTTCCCCATAACTGATAGAAGGCCTTACTTTGGAGAATCTGGCAAGGTAATGTGAGCTCAGTATAGCTGTTGAGAACAAAGTGCCTAGATATTACAGTTATATTTCTGGTCGGCCTTTCTCTTCTTTCTTGCTCACTTTGAGGGGTTGTCTTTGTGCTGTGAATAGAAATCTTGAGTGTCCTTCAGGGCTCAACAATGGGGCAAGTGGTTTCTGACTGTTTCTTCACACTTAAGTTTGTCTGGCTGTGAGTATACATCTGGGTGAAATTAAGCCTAACTCAATAACTAGCAAGCTCTACCCAAACAGTTTGGGACATATGTCCAGAGCTAGCTCCTAAATTTTCCTTTATGACTAGCCCTTCCCATCCTCCCCACAAGGCACGGCTGTGAACGTCAAACTCCTGTCTCAGAATTGCATCCTTCAGCACATCAAAGCCATGTGACCATCTATTGCTCCAGGAGAGGCTTACACCCAGGTATTGCATACTGAGATCGTACACCCCAAATAAATTATGTTTACCAGGACTCAAGCTCAGTGTCAGAAAGAAATTTCATTGAAATGGTATAGAAAACACAATGAGATGCTATATTCCTCCAATTAATGTAGATTCTTAAAAATGATGATATATACTCTCCCAGACACTACAGGTTGTATATACAATCTTCCATTAAAATTATCAGGATGCTTTAAATCCCTCAAAAAATTCTATTCATAACAAAGTTCAATAACCTAGTAAGGTACAAAATAAATACATAGACAATTAACAGCTCTTATTTGTCAGTAATAACTCATTAGAAAATACAACTGGACAGAAAGACCTCACTCTGTCTATATGTAACATCTAAGAACGAAGTTTCTAAAAACAGTGCACAGCTCTTCTGAAGAAAACCACAAATGTTTACAGAGAGATATGAAAGTAAACTTAAATAAACACAGAGACAGAGAGAGAGAGAGAGAAGATGGAACAGCATGTTCCTGAATGAGAAGACTCAATATTATGGTCAGGATGTCAATTCTTTATAAATCAATTTATGAATGTCATCTAATTCATATGAATATCATGTAAAAAAGTCAACAAAAGATTTTTGTTAGTTTGGCAAAATGATTCTAAACTCATCTGGGCTATTAGATGTGTCAGAGACGGCAGCTAAAAATAGTTTGGAAAATAATAATGAAGATGATCTGCAGTGCTAGATTTTAAAACATCATATAAATGCTCTTGTCATTAGAACAATGTGGTATGGCACTAGGTCAGGTAGAGAACATGCCTTAGCTTACACAAGAATTTAATGTAAAGAGATATAGCATTTCAAATCAGGGAAAAAGAAAGATCTTTCGATAAACAGAACTGGAAAAATTATCTAACTATTAAGAAAAAAGTTAAATTCCTGTCTTGTATTTATAACAAGATGAAATAACTTAGAACTGAATAACAAGTTGAATCTGTAAAATGAAATCATCCAACAAGCAGAAGAAAAATGTGAATGAATAGATAGATATCAAAAGCCAGAATAGGGATGGATTTTCTAAGCATGAAAACAAGAGGAAACATCAAAGTGAAAAAAGCCTGATAAATAGGATGACAAGCAAATTAAAGGCTTCCATACAACAAAGAAACCATAAATGAATTTAAAAGACAAATGACAAACCGGTAAAATTATTCCTAGCATTACACCAAAAGGTTAATATCCTCTTATGCATAAAGAGCTCTTACAAATCAATAAGAAAAAGATGAATATAAATAGGAGAACGGGCAATGGACAGAGATGTCAATAAATACAGAAACAAATGCTCCAGCCCACTGCTAATCAAGGGAATGCAAACTGAGACAACGAGATACCATTACTCACCTATCCAGAAGACTAAGAGATCGTTAAAGATAGGTAGGAGTGTGGTGAAACCCATGTTCGTGTGCTATTTATGGGAAGGTAAATAGCACAGACTTCCTGAGGGCAAGGGGGTGCTACGGGTCAATGTTTTTGTTTTTTTTTTTTTTTTTCAGCACGTTCCTACCTCTGATTTGGTAATACCAGTTCTAGGACTTAATGCTAAGGAAATAATCCCAAATGTTTGCAGATATTTATGCTCGATAATATCTGACTGCAATGTTATTTATTATAGCAAATCACTGAATTATCTAAACATCTAACAATGTCAGTTAAATAAGATACGGCAGATTAATATAACAGAATATAATGAAATATAGCCTTTTAAGATCATGTTTTGGAGTGTATAATGACAATGGAAAATCAATACCAGGTTCAGAGGGAAAAGGCATATATAGTATGATCCCGATTCTGCTAAAATTGACAAATAATAGGTTCTAAAATGTTAACCGTTTTTATGTTAGTGATGAAACTAGGCATGGTTTTTCCTTTTGTTAAAATTCTCCATACAGAACATTACTCTTCTAATTGGAAAGTTATATAATTTTTAAAAGATCAAACCTCGGTAATTCTATTTCTTAGAACTCTATCCAAATCATCCTCTCACGTCACTCACAGCCGCCCTATCGGCGAGGACCATCACGTTCACGTGCCACGTGGAAGACAGAGGCCCAGATGGAGGATGTAATCAGCCTGATGTTACTCTCAGAGCTGGGCCTTGTCAGATCTCTCTGACACCAAAACGGTAAACTAAAATAACGCCCAAGAATACCCACTGGAGTGCTACAGAAGGGAAAAACGGCACCCGATGGGAATGCCTGAGGAAAGCAGATTGTAGGCAGGCATGATGGGATGTGGGTATTAAAAGGGATGTCTAAGAATCATTTTTCATGGCATGGAAAAGTGTTCTGAAGTAAAAAAAAAAAAAAAAGCAAGATGCCAAATTTTATATGCAACATGGCCCACCCACAAAAGGAAAACTAGAAGAAAACAGATGACATGTTAACAATAGCCATCTCTAAACAGCAGGTTTTTAGAGGTTATTACTTTGCTAGTCTTGAAACTATTATACTATGAGTGTTGCTTTTATTACCAAAAAATGGCCCACATTAACTTAAAAAATATATGAACACACAATCCCTTATCATCCTTGACCTTCTTATACCTATCTATCCTTTCAGGTCAAATTGAAGGCTCACCTCCCCCAGGAAGCCCTCCTTGATTTTCCCAGCCCATACTGCTCTGACCTTCCAACACATGTATTCAAAATACAGCTTTGACTCCTGGCTTCGACAAATGTCACAGGGGTCTCTAAGGGCATTGTAGCTTTGGGGTTGGACTCCCCTGCAAGAATCTTAGAACTTCCAGGGTGGGGAGTATGCTGTCTTCTGCTCTTGTGTCTTATATACCTGGCTGTGAGCTGGAAAGGCTTGTGGAACTGGTGCCAACAGAACTGCCATTTTAGTACCTTCCGTAGCTTCGTCTTCATGGTTGATGAGGGTGGATGCTCATCACAAACAGGACAAGTGTGTCATGAAGTGCTCAAAGTCCACTGAAAAATGAGGAAACTCAAGAGCATGCATAGAGTATGTCACGAACTTTTCAAAACGCTACATTTATTCAATTGTCCTACATTCTGTGATTATATCCTTCCTACTTTACTCTTCGGTGTTAAAATGTTCATTATTTTTGAAATGGTGGGGTAAAGAGTTGATGGTAATTTTAAAATGTTATTTAAAAAAGGAATAATGGGCAATTCCATGTTGCTTCCCCATTTTCACCATGTTTCACGGTCCATAGAATAATAAACATTGCGACTAACTTTTTTTTAAAATTAAATTTATTGGGGTGATATTGGTTAATGAAAACACTAATTATTTGAAGATAAAAACAGTGTTTAAAGGTTTATCATATTTGTAATCCAAATAGTATTAGTGTCGACTGAACAAAGCTAGAATATTATTTGTAACTCTTCAGAGAAGTACCCAACTTCTAACTACCCAATCCAAAATAGCTATTTCTTTCCTTTTCCCACATAGGGCTTATAATGATCTAGATCGTACTTCAGTGTTTATTTGTTTTCTCTTTTTGTACTAGGTCCCCTATGGAGAATGTATGTTCTATGAGGACAGGGTCTTAGTGTGGCTCAATGTTGAATCATTGTTAGAGGTGCTCACTAAATATTTGTTAAAAAAAAAAATAAAGGAAGGAATTTGGGGCTGGAGAAGGTGGAGGGCTCTTTGAACTGGAGAATTTTGTCGCATCTTAAAATATCAGAAAATCAAATTTAGTACCAAAGTCACTGATGGCTAATACCAGCTCTAGGAACGAATTCTAGCTACATGTACTACACACGAGCTACACACTAGCACGTGGGATCTTGCATCTGGAGAAAACTCTCGTGAAGGTTTTCTTTGGTGCCTAGTCATTCTGGGAATAAGACATTCAGAACAGAAAACACAGTGAGCAGAATTCCTGGCCGGTAGGGCGGGCTCACACACCAGCAGGATATATTAAGTGGAAACATGCACACAACTCAATTGCAAGCAGCTCTCTATCCCCTGCTCCTGATTAACACTCTCCTTCCCCCAGGCCTCCCAGTTTCTCCTCACAAAACAAATAGTTTCTACAGTAGTTGATGAGAAAATGCCCTCTTGTGGGCGTGACAGTGGACCACCTCCTGTAGCGTCAGAGAGTTCTGAAGATGTGGTTATTCAAGAGAATTCCTTCATTAGATTTAAAGAGTAAAAAGAAAATTTTCGAGCATCAGCCTTTGTTCAAACGAAAATACTTTTTCTAAAAGGCCATTAAACGGGACTCAATTCACTTCCCTGTGTCTCACTTAGCAATGCAATTTCTGATTATCTTAAACAGCATCGTTGCAAAGATAATTATTCTCCTTTCTAAACTTCTGTACGATTTGCTAATGACTGGGTGACTTTTTTTTTTTTTTATCATCACCCAGAATCTGCCTCCTTTCTGCTCCCAGGAAACCATCACCTGAGACTGACAGGCAGCAATTGAAAATAATAAAATTATGTAAGATGAGCTTGTAATCACCAGCATTTCACAAGCGGCAAAATGCATTTCACTGTGGCTGAGGAACAGAAAGTTTCTTCCTCATTTTAAATCTGTATCAGAGGTAAAGCCTTCTATTAAAACACAATTCTCTATACACTTACAGCCTCTGGCTGACTGCCAAGGAGACTATCATGGAACTATTGCACGGGGGAGCGAGCACTCACAAGAAGGAAGCAAAGTCTCTGCAATTCTTGGGATGACTCTGCTCACAGCCATCCTCACTCCTTCTGGACAGGACCCTCTGCAACTGGATATGCACGCACGTACACGCACACCCACGCACGTGCGCGCGCCATTTGGATTTTTCTCCCTCCCTTTTCTCACTCCTTTGTGTCACGTATTGTTATCACCGTCATCATTATTAAATTGTAATAGATTCTGGGCAGTGAGTCACCCTGCGGTCCAGGACTTAGTGAATTGCAACCTTTTTGCTGGAAGAGAACGCAGGCGCAAGTGACCACTTGGGGGCACAGTTATTGGAGAAGGCTGGCACCGCATTCAACAAGACAGGCTTTAAACGCTGGAGCCTGCTTTAGCTTAGGTACCTTTAAGAAGAAAGCGCCCCCACTCCCAATCTGGGATCCTGCAGGAGCCCCAGGATGAAATAGAACCCTGAGAAAACTGTTCGTTTACGGTGCCCGAGATTCCCTGTGATGGATATTTTCACATGGGATTATATGAAACTTATTTTGTTCCTTCCTCTCTTTTAAAACAGGTTGTTTAAAAATTTCTTCCACAGTATGGCCTGTCCTGTTCACATTTTCATCAGTATTTGTGAGGGCATGTACAGAAACACTTATTGCAGGTGGTAAAAATTAACCTTATTATTGTAGTTAAATTTCTGTCCCTCGTGAGACAAAGTCTCTATTTTTCCTATGATAATAAATATGCCGATTATTTTTTAAAATTAGGAGAATTTAAAAGTGGGATGACTACCGCTAACATTATGCATATTTTCAGTCCTTTTTCTATGTTCTCTTTTGTTTTACATCATAGTATACCTGCCCCTGATTTCTTTTGATTAACCGAGTTTCTGTCTTAAAAATATATTTCTCAAAGAACCAAACTCATGATAAAATCACTTTAGAAATTTTATTCTCAATCCCCAAAGAAGTATTTTTGCATTTTGCCTTACGGTTTCCTGATCAGAAGAAATGGCTTTCACACCTCCTTTTTGCCAACCCCACCCAGTGCCCAGACACGTGCTCCAAGGACAGGCTTTCCCCCAGACAAACTGGGCTGCAGTCACAGCTAGGCAGAGGGGAGATATAAATCTGGGGGAGGAGTCGGGGCAGGGCGGAAAAAGGCCTGGTCGGGGCAAAACCCGGGAGCCAAATACAGGCTGGGGTTTGGCCAAAGACTTCAAGGCCCAAGGGCTTAAGATGACCAGCCAGGTGGCCTGGGAAGATCTGTGTCTGGTCTGCAGCAAAAATAGAACAAAGATCATCTTTTCGTGGCTCACATTTGGATGCACAGCCATTTCACATCCTGGTAGAGGGATCTCTGGCCTTGTCTCATATTTTAGGAAATCATCCCTACTTCCACGTGACAATAAGCAGCACAGAGAGGGGGAAATTCCCCAGGGCTTGCACTTTTCCACCCAGACCAGCTTGGCACAGCACCAGGTTCCCAGGAGAGGATTCCTCAGCCAGACGGTTCGCTCCTGCCCCTCCCCGCATTGTTCGGGGTGCTCCTCCCACGTTTCAGGGTTTGGGATTCCAGTCTCAGCTCTGCCTCTGCCTGGGAAGACTCACACGGCATTCCCCTCCTCTGGGCCTCATTTGTTCTGACTGTGACATGTGCCCAGCAATGGCCTGGGCCCTTAGAGGAAAGTCAACAAAGGAATACAAACGGAAGGTGAAGCGGTCAATCCCCCCAGAGCACACAGTCAGCTCGGCACCCTATGAAGCAGTTACCTGGAGAACCTGGGCCAGGTAACTTCTGTGGGCGGGGCTCCTCTGAACTGGGGTGAGAGATGTGAGAGCCTTCTAGAGGAGGAACAAGAGAGAGAGGAACCAAGCCTGGCCAGAGAGTGGCTTCTTGGAGCCAGCTGACAGCCCCCCGTGATCATTAATCTCTTCCTGCTCTCAAGCGCTGTCAGGGGCATAGTTCCCTCGGTCCCCTGGTGGGCACGTCTCCGTAGGCCCTGGCTTGCTAAGATGGGCCCTACGCTCCATTCCCCCATCCCATGAGCATGAACACTGTGGGCTCCGTTTAGGGTGCCGACCACAGTCACAGGGCTCAAGCATCCCCCAGCCATGCCACCAACATCTCTCAGGTGAATTCAGAGCAATGCATCCTTTAGGAACCACTGTGCAAACCCAGGATGGGTCTTGCAAGCTTACCTCTCGCAGGCGGGAGCAGATCGTTAGCTGTATTGAACCTGTGAGCTGGTGGACTTGGGATGGGACCTCGGGTCCAGCGTGAGGCTGCTGAATGGAGGGAGATCATCATAAATGCACTTGCCTTTGGGGGTCTTCCAAATTCTCCCTGCTCCATGGGGCTTCCCAGTGACCACGGTTTGCCCTGATCAGGCCCCTCTGTGTCTCTGTTCTCTTCTGCACAGCAACAGTGAGCCGTCACTCATACACTCTCTGCTTGTATCGCCTATGTCATGTGATGAGGCACTGCCCAGGAATGTGGAAATCGGGGAAGTAACTGAATTCAACTTTCACACAGAACTTCGTCTGGGCTCCTGGAAGGCAGGAATTACCCTCCCACCCCTAACCCCTGACAGGCCTGTTCCAGGTAGGACCTAGGGCAGCGAAGCTGGTATTAGTGTCATTACAGGAGGTAGCTATGCTCTAAGAGGTGAAGTAACTTGCCCAAGACCTTAACATTTCTAGATGGTCCTGCTAGGATGTTGGGCCCTCTCCTGTGAACCCTGGCAACGAAAGTCATGGCTCTCAACATAAGGACTCACTAGTTCATGAGATAAGACACAGGTCACGAATGTGGAATTGGGGGACACTGATCTCAGAGTGAGACTCTAGACTCACCAGAGAATGGGTGGAACAGAGAGGGTGAAGTCACCCTAACGAGAGGACAGCTCTTGAGCTTCTGTCTCGACTTAAGGCATTAACGTGACCACAGAAAGAACATGTCAGTCAGCCCTGAGGCTCTGAACCAGGGAGAAAGGGCCAGAGCTGAAGACTGACCCCTCCCCCGCCACCCTCCTGCCCCCACACCCTGCCCTGAACACATCTGGTCAGTTCTGCATGCGACTGGCACGAACAGGGTATGGTGTAGTCATAGCTCAAGGACACTGACCTTGAAGACCACCCAGCAAGCATCCTCCTGTCCTCAGGGCAAAGTCACCAAGCAGCCTCCTGATAGAGATTTAGCTCTCTGTGTGACATGCCTCCAGGGGAGAAATCTGTTCAGCAGCAATGCATGTATCATCTGGTCTACCGAATGTCATATTTTTAATGGAAACCACCAAAATACCATTACCTGGAGGCCTTTCAACTCTAGGCGTGTGGCTAGTCAAGCTGGACTCCCCCCAGCATGGCGAACTTGTGTGATAATTCCACCTGCCTGGACACGGCCCGTAAGCCAGCTGACACCCTCACTTGCTGCTCTAAACACAGCGCCACCCAGTGTCCATTCACAGGATAACGGACACACAAAATGTGGAACCGAGCCTTGGAATATTACACAGCGATAAAAAAGGACTAATAGGACATGTGTCAACATAAATAAATGGCAGACACAGCATACTGAGTGAAACCAGCCGGCACAAAAGAGTTCACACTGTATGTTTCTGTGTCTGTGCAAGTCGACAGCAGGCAGAGCTAATCCACGGTGACCGACATCAGAAAGTGGTTGGGGAGAAGGGGGTTTGCTTGGAGAGGGGCACAAAGACGACTTTCTGGGATGATGGAAATGTTTTATGTTTTGTTTCAGATGGTGGCCCCAGAGGTATATTCAATTATCAAAACTCAGAGTGAACTGAACACTTAAGACCTGTGGATTTTGCTTTACTGCCTCAACAATTCTCCACGAATTAAAGACACAAACACAACGCCCGGCACAGGGCTAGGTACCTAGCAAGTGCTCCGAAACCATTGCCGAACTGTTAAAGTAAATGCTTTTTTTCCCCTAAGCAAATTGGTCAAAGAATTTATTAGGAGGACCGGTTGGAATATGTGTAGAAGTTTACTTTTTTACTATGGTAAAAGCATGTAACATAAAATTTATTATTTTAACCACTTAAATGTCCAGTTCGGCAGCATCGAGCACATTCACGTCGTTGTGCAGCCATCGCAACTCTCCGTCCCCAAAACCTTTTCATCTTCCCAGACTGAAACCCTGTGCCCACAGACGCCGCCGCCCTGCCCCGCACCCCCAGCCTCTGGCAGCCACTGTCCCACTGCGTCTCTGTGCATCTGACTACTCCAGGCGCTTCACATAAGCGGAGCCACACAGTGTTTGCCCATTTGCGACTGGCGTATTTCACCCAACATAATGTCTTTTATGTTCATCCCTGTTGGAGCATGTGTCAGAATTTCTTTCCATTTTAAGGCTGAATACTATTCCATCATATTATATATATACATGTATGTGTGTGTGTGTGTGTGTGTGTGTGTAATATGTAGTCCACATTTTATTTATCCCCTTATCCATTGATGAATACTTGGGTGGCTTCCACATTTGGGCTATTGCGAATAATGCTATCAATATAGGTGTATAAATATTTATTTGAGTCTTTGCTTTCGCTTCTTTTGGATATAAACCCAGAGGGTGAACGCCCAATCACTCGGTAATTATATGTTTAAGTTTCTGAGGAATGGCCATACCATTTTCCATAGTGCTTACACCGTTTTTCAGTCCCATGAGCCGCTAAGGGTTCTAATTTCTCCACATCCTCACCAACACTTGTTATTTTCTGTGTTTGTTTTCATAATAGTCATCCTAATGGTGTAAAGTGGTATCTCACTGTGGTTTGGATTTGCATTTCCCTAATGATTAGTGGGCGTTGCGCATCTTTTCATGTGCTTATTGGTTCTGGGTAGATCTTCTTTGAGAGAAATATCTATTTGAGACCTGGTTCGTTTTTTTTTTTAATCAGTCTGCTTGTTGTTGCGTTGAAAGTAAATAAGTTTTCATTCCACCTCCATTCAAAACGGAAAACCCAGTCGTACCCTCCCCAGTGTCACATGCTCGTCCCCGGATGTCAATCTCACATCCTCTCCTCTATGCTAGTCCCCGCCCCCCGTGGCCTGCTGGTCACCTGGAGCACAGGAGTAAAGAGTCAGGCAGGCGACCGCCTCCCCGCTTTCCTAGGACCAAGGAGACTATATGCGGCCCGGGTGTCTATCCCAGACATCAAACACCGTTTCTGAAGGCCAGACTCCCTGGGAGGCACACCTGGGAGGCACACCTGGGAGGCACACCTGGAATACAGCGGCTGACACTCACAGCTGTAGAACTGTGACCTCACAGTGCAGCCAGCACCCACCCCACCCTCACATCCGCCCCTAAGAGTTTTCACCAACGAAGATGGCTTTTTGGAGTTTCTACAGAATCTAGGAGACAGGCTTTAGATTGTGAGGTAGGAACCTGAGCAGGGTGATGGCTCCGGGTTGCCCTTCTCGCTGGAGATGTAAGGAGAGGCGCGGGCTGTCACCTAGAAACCCAGGGCTGGGCCCTTGCCACGGGATGACGGGTTCGCCTGTCCTTATCCCGGCAGGGCAGTAGCTCAGGCTGCTTTCCTAATATCCTCTCCATGGCTGCCCGCGATCTTCAACTCATGTCCCAGTCACATGATCCGTCCATGGGCCCTTGAACTGCTAGGCCTCTCCTCCTTCAGGGGTACCAGAGCAGACCCTGCTAGATACCTGGGGCCAGGGAGGAGACGTCCCTTTAGCTTATAAGACTTCCATGAAGCATGGCCTCCATGAACATAATTTTTCTCCTCTGGGAGCCGAGGAGGACATTTTAAATCTTAGTGCCATTCGATTGTGAAGAAGGCAGTCTCTCCACGTTGCATGAAGACGATCCATGTGCTCCTTTTTTTTTTTTTTTTTTTTTTGCAGTGCCACTTGGCACACCTAGACTTCAGCGAGAAATATGTTCCTTGCACGGTTTGAATATTATTCAGGTTTCGATGATTAGCGCTGGTTGGAATAGCATGAACAGAATAGATTACAGCACCCCTCCTACAGCAGGCTCTTCGCTAGCAAGATCGGCCAGACACACACGATGCTCGCTGCCTCACCGGCCCAGCTTCCCCACGTGGCACTTAACGCGTCCCAAATTCTGGGGCCCTTCCTTTTGGTTTGGAAAGCCCGAATCAGAGCATGGTCATTTTATATTTCTTCATACTCATAAGCTCATTCAATGGCAAAATAACCTACCACACGCAAGCAAGCTAATTCGGAGGCAAAATAACCTGTCCAAACCTCAAGAGGTCAAAACGCTGCAGAACTGCAAGAAAAGGGCCTCGAGACGAATGTGGTGGATACGAGGTTTGTGAACCAAGACCCTGAGGCTCTCTCCCAGCACCAGGGAGAGGCACAAGGGGGTACACAAAAACGCAGAGCGTGCGCCCGTCTCCACGGCCCACCCCAAACGGCAGTCACGTTCTAGGCAGGGCAGGCTGCTCAGATGCCTTGGCTTTGGCTTTTCATAAGACCGAGGTAGAGGGTCCTCTTGTCTGCTCTACCCTCACCACCCTCGCACTCTACCCTGCTTCTAAGAGCTTTGTGGGGTGCCTTAAGAAAAAGGAAGCTCCTCAGGCCTGATTTTACCTTTAGGGTAGAAACAACCCTAGGAGGAAGGAAGGGTGGGGTGGCAGAGCTGGACAGGCAGGCACCTAGGAGCAGTTCGTGCCAACCCAGGGACAGCCACCCCTCTGCCGACTAGCCCTCACCCAGCATTTTATGCCCCACGACTTAGCTACGGGTTTGATCGCGGGCCAGCAACTATGCCTTTCTTACAGTGAATCTCATACTGAAGAAGTCACTAGTTGGCTGAACGAGGGTTGGAGGAGTTAAAACAGGAAGCAAACATGTCTTTGTGAGGTCCGTTCCAGGCCTTCTTCATTTACACCCTCTACTCAAACAAAAAATAGTCATCAAATAACAAAAAGTCAAATTAAAAACAAGTCAAAACAAACAAAAAACAGTCTAAAGAATAAAAATAGGACTGAAGTTGGAAAATACGGTGTGACTGCCCTTTCTCGGTGGTCTATAGGATTTCTAGGTGTTTTTCTTTAAACCCACGCTTTTGTAAAATACCACAAATTAAAAAATCTGAGTGGGGACAATACCTTGCCAATAAGTGTGATATGAAGGACAGACTTTGTGTCGACTCTCCAAAGTGCTGGATAGATTGAAGTTATCATTGGAATGAAGAAGCTACAAGAAAATTAGTCTTCAAAGTCTCAAGCCATAAATCCTAGAAGATTCCATTTAGATTAGTTAGAATTCATCAACAAGCATATTTAATAGATAGATGGCCAAATATAGCATCTAAAATTCCACACAATGAAAAATCATGAACAGATAACTACATAGCCATGGAGTGAAAAAAAAATCCAACATGTAGGCTTTGATGTCTATTACCCGACACTGTCTCTGGATCAAAGTTATCTAGGCAAATATTTTTACTGAAAGGGTCTGTGCTCAGTACTGTGCTAGGCACTGGGGATTCAAAAGTGAACAAGCCCAGACCAGTCTTTAGGGGTCCTGGATATATCCTTAATCCTTTATACATTGTTCCTACTATTTAATTTGCTATTTATTTATTATACTGGCTCAATGTGGAAACACATGCCATCCTAAAAGTACCTAAAAGTTTTTCCCATTAGCCTTCTAGGAACCAGAGAGTAAAGGAGAGCAGGTGGGCAAATATAAAAGCATGATGAATGTGGGTCGGACCTGGTAAATATTCTTATTTAAGCTCACATTCCTTCGAAGGAAATTGTTTAATTTAAAATATTAATTGGCACAGAGGACACACACATAACAGGCAAAGTGAAATGGTGCCAATGCATCGAGACCCAGTCTGAAGTAGGAGAAACACACACACACACACACACACACACACACACACACACACACACACACACGAAAGACAAGACAGACACACCGGCAGCTGACATATCTGGGTTCAAACCCCGCTGCACGTGTCTAGATTTGTGGCCTTGCTATCGATAGGTGATTACCTTTCTGAGTCTCATCTTCATTTGTAAAATGCAGATTATCCCTACCTCGCAGTGTTGATATGAGGATTAGAGATAATATATGTAAAGTACTAAAATAGGGAAGGCACCCATATCTAGAAACTATTATTATTATTATTATTATTAGGGCTTAATAAAGGTTTGGTGATTGAATAATAGGTGGATTAATTGACCTCTAAACTCCACATCAACTCTAAAATTATAATAAAAATGGAATTCAAAGTTCGTATATCAAATCCATTCAAGGATATTTTTAACTATTGCAGTTGTGATGCAAATCTCTTATGCTTTTCAGAATACTGATAATGAGACTCACAGAATACTATATATATATGTACATACATACAGACAGACACATACATACATACTCTGGTGTGCATGAATACATTTATGATCAAATTTAATAGGAGAAGTGTCTACAGTTTCTGAGATCTTAGGGTTGCTGCTGCCTCCTCTACCACTTCACCTAAGCTCTCTTTTCTCCAGCACTTCTCTGTCAGGCCAGACACTGTCATGCAGGTTTTACCAGGGTTATCTCGGCCATGATTATTCCTTCCACTTTCTTAAAAGAAAACTGAAGCTCCCTGAGACTGAGGATCTTTCCAAGGTCGTCCAGCTAGTAGGCACCAGAGACTGGACTTCAACTCCGACTCTAAGCCCATGCCTTTACCCACGCAGCAATGTCACCGCAACTCAAGCAAGCCCTGAAAGCAACAGCAAAGAGACCGGAGAGCCCTGCAAGGAAATGTACACACAGAAAAGGAAGAACAAATGTCAGTCACCTCTGCTGCACTCTTTATCTGACTGTGTGCTGTTGACTGCATTTTCACCAAATCTGTTAAACACAAGATCGGTATAATATATTAGTGTAATATATATTTCTGGGTATGTAGCCCAAAGAATTGAAAGCGAGATCTTAAAGAGATATTTGCACACCCCTGTTCACAGATGTGTCCTGTAGGATTCCACTTAGATGAGGTATCTAAAGTCATCAAATTTATAAAAATACAAAGTGGAATGCTGGTTGCCAGGAGCTGGGGCAGGGGAAACGGGTAGCTGATTTTTAATGGTAGTTCTGGATATCCACTGCACAATGATGTAGATATTAACATTACTGAACTGTACACTTAAAAATGGTAGAGATGGTAAATTTTGTTATGTGCTTTTTTTTTACACCACAATTAAAACAAAGAAATAAAAGTGGCAGAATATATATTTGTATATATATGTATCTCTGTGTGTATGTGTAGATCCTTCACAGATCAATGATTTAAAAATTTCAGCTCTATAAAATAATTATATACCAGTACTTGTGGGGCCAAGAGCAGCCTTGAAAGGCTTGGGGAGCTGACCTCTTGGCTCAAACTTGATCCCCTGTCGTAATGACGCTCGACTGTTCCTGTTCTAGCTTTTGAGTCATCATCGGCTGCCGCAGAGTGAAAGTCTCTGAAATATTTGAATTTCATACAGATATCCTCTCCTGCTCCTGTGGGAAATGAAAAATCTTCCCTTTCTCACCCTAAAAGAGGAAATGCCCCAAGAAAATCAAGTTTATTTAAAGAATAACAGTGTTGCTACTTCTAGTGATCAAGTTCCCTGTTTTTAAGTGATTTCCTTGAAGAAAGGTCAGACTACCTTTCTGACCTAGGAGTTTAGGAAAGTAAACGTGTAGCTGTTGTAGGAAGAACCACAGGAGTTTGCTTTCAAAGTGGTCTTGATTTCAGCATTTTTGAAACAATGAGGAGGTACAGAATACCGGCATACTTATTCTCAATCAAAATTATTAAAACCATTTCTATGGTAAAATGTCTTCAAATGAAACTAGTTTCCAGAGGTTATGTCACTGAATATTTTTTTAGCATATTAGGAAATACCCCTGATTTCCGAGTAATAACAAATGACATCTTCTACATAAACTACAAATATTCTTCCAGTTTCTAAACATTTGGGTCTACATGTGTTATTTCTGTCTGCAAAGATTTCTTGTTCTCTAGTCATCCTACATGGTTTCTGCCTTGGTTTATCCTCAGCCACCACAACCCATGGCTGGATTTTCTTCTTCACAGTATTTAAACACAGTGTTTCTTCCACCCCTACCCCCAAGTAGACACTTAGTGGACTGATTATAAAATCACAGGGTTGGTAATAATTCCATTTCTCCATCTGACTTTGAACTTAAGTGTTCCAATTACTTCGCCTGATCCTAATAAGTCAGTAGCGTGTTAATGCTTGCCTTGATATTTCTGAAGTATACAGAGTTGTGATTAGCATGGGCCTTCATCATTAGAAAGCAAAGTTGAAAGTGGGTGAGCAAAATCATCACTCGCTTTAAGCAAAATTGCCTGTTCAGTGAACTTACAATGCTACTATGATCCTAGGGACTCTGTATCTTGTGACTAAATGTACATTGCATTTGAAAAAATCCTCTGATGCTCCAGAACCTTCTGACTTTGGCTACTACAGGAAGAGAAAAGACCTGGAAGGATAGGCCCATTCTAATACACAAAGTCTAGAAGTCTTTTTGAGCCAAATATAGCTGAAAACATAAAGAACCCTTGAATCATAACAGGGTAGGGAAAAAAAGGAAAGAGGGAAGAAAGGAGGAAAGAAGGAAGGAAAGGAAGGAGGGAGAAAGGAAGGAAGAAGGAGAGAGGGAGGAGGAGAGGAGGGAGGGAGGGAGGGAGGAAGGAAGGAAGGAAGGAAGGAAGGAAGGAAGGAAGGAAGGAAGGAAGGAAGGAAGAAGGAAGGAAGAGGGGAGGAAAGAAAATCTTTAGTCAATTCTGCTGTTTTGGATTGATGTCTCCCAGCCATAAAGCTTTACCGTAAGCTTGCAGGAAGGGGGGGAAAATACCCATGCACACACACATATCAAATGAGATGCTAAAAAACTACATTAGCATCAGTGGTGTTATCTGAGTCTATTAAAAATTTTTAACTCCTTTATAACTGTGCGTAACGAAGAACAGTGTAAACTTTTGGGAGGTAGGAAAAAAAGGAAATGCTTTATGTGGGAATGATTTGCAGCCAAATCAATTAATAAATGAAAGGAAAAAAAGATGGCACAACTCTAATTGATGCCAAAGATTTATAAGGTTGACTAAGTAAACAAAGATGGAATGGATCACCATGGAAATGCATGAATATTGAAACAGGCAAGATTTGAATAGACTAATGATATGCCTCACTTAGACTGACAGGTGTGGATAACAACTGTAACACTCAATCCACACCAACATTAACACTTTTAACATGTTTATTCCTAGAAAACAAGGGCTGGATTTAAAAGGTCCCTTTAATAAAAGCTTAAAAGGAAAATATATATTTTTTTTACCTTAAAGGAACTGACTCAAGTCTCATCTACTTGAAAAACAAAGGTTTTATCCATTTGCTTTCTAGATACAAGGAGTTGCAGTTAGCGGAAGTCATTCTCTTGGGCTCTACTAGTCTTTCTTCCAATAAACGTCTCACAAAACTGAATTCTCGGTCTGGCGTATCTACCACACTGAGTACTTGAAGTAGACCACCACTCATTAGAAACATAATTAAAAAGACAACACTGGATTCCCCCCCCCCATCACATACAGATGAAAACCAATAACCCAATCTATTCGTTACCATGGCTACCATAGGATATTTTATTTCAGTACAACTCTAGGTATTTCGTTTGGATTGTTGCTTGCAAATGAAAGTTGGAGACATAAATTTCTGTTAACTGTGCTAGAAATGGAGAGACTGCACAAGAAAATCCTTTTCTTGATCATGGACAAATATGGTTCATTAGATGTTTGTGCAGAAAAGTTATTAAAATTGGTTAAATGTATCAGCCCATAAACTAATTTAAATGCCATTAAATTCATATAGAGTTTAAGGGCACATATGCTAGTAATTCTCTGATTTACAGCAGGATGATAAATCAAGTGCACTCAGAAAAATGTCTAGGTCGGAGACTATATTCATCAGTGGCCCACAGCTCCATACCTGTATAAACATCTAAAATAATGTGACTTACTCAAATACATCCATACCAACTGTCTGTGTTCACCTGTGTGTAATCACTTTTTTTTTTGCCCAATTTCAGGATGAACAATCCATATAATTATTCACCAGCCCACCTCCCAAAAAGAGTGAAAAAGTTAGCTCTAGACTCTCGCAGTATAATTTTTTAAAACATCAGGAATGAGGTGGGCTAATTAAATCTGCTGTCATTCGTCCTAAGCGGAACGATTCCTTAAATCTGCCCTCCGAGCGCTGAGTTAGAGATCAGACCACAGGGCGAAGGCAGGAACTCTAGTGACTAGACAGATGACTTAAAGAGACTGAAATTAGGGTAAAGACAGCTGGAACCAGGACAGATCTGTCACTGCAAGAGGAGTCCGAATCCCAGAGTAGCTCGGCTGACGAGAGGCTGGAGCCTGCAGCTGTGGAGCCTGAATGTCCCTGAGCTCACGGAGTGGAAGTTTCGCGGGCGCAGGAACGCGAGCAGCAGCAACGCGTCCTCAGCGGCGCGGTCCCTCCAGCGCCGAGGTCTCGCCTAATGCTACATAAATACCTGCGTCCGCGATTCGCCTGGGGCGCGCCGTGGCGCAAGCACCGTAGGGAGGGAGGAGAGCGTTTGCAGAGGCAGCAGGGATGGCACAGGCGGCGGCTCCTCACCCATCAACATCCCTGGGGACCCCCGGGGGACCTGCCAAAGGACCGCGTATGTTGTCGGGTTCCAGTGCCCAGCAACGACAACTGTCTTCTCAGCGGGCGGACTCAGGCACCCGAGATTCGCGCTTTGCCCGCATCCCCTTCTCCGTGACGGTTGGCAGCAGGCAGGCAGCGAAGTCCCGACCTGCCCCGGGAGCTACCTTGGACCTACCCCGGCTCTCAGCTCCGCTCTCCAGGCTCCCGGCGAGCGCGCCCCTCCCTCGGGCCCCGGGGTCGGCGCTGCCCGGAGCCCGCACCCGCGCTGCGACCACAGATAAACCTCACGCTTTCGGCTGGCGTCAGGGCCCGGACACCCGGACGTGAGCCCTCCACCACCCCGCACCCCCCGCGGCAGCCGGGGCGCGCGTCCACGCTCCCACATCACACATCTCCCAGTGCACACTATCCCACACATAAACAACCCCTCCCCACCTGACACCACATCCTCGCCCCTTCATCATCCGCGTAAGCTCTCCTCTCTGCGTCCCCAAATACGGTGGCACCCCAAGGTGTTAAGGAAAAGGGGGTCACGACGAGGTTTGTGCGGGTCCCCTCCCGATGGTGTTCAAGCTCCTCTACCTCGAAAGTTACTTGGGATTGAGTGAAGAGATCTGGTCCCCAACTGCAGGGTCTGAGGATGAGAGGGGGCAGAAACCATAACCTGGCTTTTTGCTGCACAGTGGCGCGCACCTCCCAAAGGGCAGAGCGAGCGGCCGTTCCTGGGCGTCCAGCCCTCCGGTGCTTCCTCCTGGCCCCCGGGCCGGGCCCTGGGCTGCTCACAGGAGGTGGCCTGGAGAGGGACACGCGCTGCCAGGCCCAGCCAGGGGGCTGCCCCAGGGCCGGGGGTCACACTAGCTGCCAGCATCCCTGACCACCGCGCCCCCCGGGCAGCCCCCCATGCATACACACCCGGGGGCAGGAAGTTTTTCCCCCGTTCTCCCCCCCCCCCCGGAGCAGCGCAGGCGCAGGGGCTCCCGCAGCCTGGCGCGTCCAGACGCTGAGGCTCCTGCGCCGCCGCCGCCGCCGCCGCGGGAGCCGAGCCCAGCGTTCCGGGTCCTCGGGCCCCGCTCCCAAGCCCGGCCCGGCCGCGCGCGGCCGCCAGGACTCTGGGTCCCCCGGAGCCGCATCCGTGGCGCCCTAGCCTGGCTCTTACCTCCGGCCGCGCGGCTCCGGCCCCGGCCCCCCGCGCGGAGAGCCGGGGGTCGCGGGTGGGCGCGGGAGGGCTGATGGAGAGCGGACGGCGCCGGCGGGTAGCGGTAGCTGGGGCCGCTCGGGTCCTGGCCGGGAGAAACGGATCCAGGTCCAGCTCCTCGCGTTCCTGCTCTTCGCCTTCCCCCCTCTGCCTTCTCCCCCTCCTCCGCCGCCGCCTCCCGGCAGCCCAGGGAGGATGCCCGGAGAGGGAAGTCAGTCCTTCAGCCCGGCAGCCGGTGCGGCTACGCGCGGCGCGGCTCTCACCGAGGCGGCGGCGGCGGCGGCCGCTCCGGCAGCATCGCCCCCGCCCTCTCCCCGCAGCCGCGGCGGCCGCGGGGCTGGGCTGGCTCCCGGCTCGGGGCTCGGGCTCCGGGCGGGGGCTGCGCTCAGGCGCGGCGGCCGCCGGGGCTGCGCGCGGGCGCGGTGGGGCCGGGGCCGGGGCCGGGGCTGCAGCTGGGTCCGCGGCGGCGGGGACGGCGGCGGCGGCGCGGGGGCTGGCGCGGCCGCGGCGCGGGGACCATGCTCCCTTCTGGCTCGCTCCGCTCCGGGTACCGTCTGCTTTAGCTGTGAGGGAGGCGGGCTTCGGCGCGCAGCCAGGGGCGGGCGGAGCCAATCACCGGCGCCCGAGTGGGCGGGGGTGGCGGGTGGGGGAGGCGGGGCGCCCCCGGCCGGGCACCCGGCGCTGCTCCGCGGGCCCCAGGGATCCCCCGCAGCCGCGCGCCCGGCCCGGGCGGAGTGCTGGCGGGTGTGTCCATCCTTCCGTCCGCCGCCGCCCCGCCCCCCTGCGGCGGTTCCCGGCGCGCCCCGCTCTGCGGCCGCGCCCGGCAGACGCGCGGCGCGTGGCTCGGCGGCTCGGCCCGGCCTCCCGCCCCGCCGGCCCAGGCTTGGGGGACTGGGCCGCGGAGAGCTGCCCGTCTGCTCCCGACACCTGAGGAAACTGACAGAAAAGTTTGAGAAACTGAAAAGTCCAATCGTCTTTCAGCTTCCGCCCTCCCTCTGACACTCCAGCCACGGAAAGGAGCAGGAATTGTCCAAATCTCTGAAGATCCACGGCTAGCCCTGCAAAGCCTGACCACCGACCCTCTGCAGTCCGTCCGGATTGGCCTCCCCTCAGTGTGCGCCGGGACCTGCCGGTTCCCACTGAACCTTCTGAATCCACACGACCTCTGTTGAGACAGCTCCTACTCAGGCCACACCAGCCTCGCGTGTCTACACTGACCAATCCCTGCCCCTCCGCCACCTCCCTGTCTCTCATTTACGCTGTCCACCTTACCTAGTCCTATCACCTCTCTGTCTACACGTGCTGTCGACACATACGCTAACTTCACCCCCAAAGGGAAGGTTTGGCTGGAGGCCCGTGGTGGCCCCCAACGAGGGCTTTTCCTTTTCAGAACTTTTCAGTTCAGTACCATTCTGCCCTGGTAACTCTCTAGATCTGATTTTTACTTCCTGACCTCTCCCTCCGACCCTACCTCCCCTTCATCTGGTTTTAAATTTTATTGGAAAGATGTTACCCCCTCTTCCCTCTCCCGACTTCCCCCCCCCAACCTAAATGTCTTTAAAGGCTTGTGGGATTCAACCCTCAACACCTCCCCCCCCCCAACCACCACCACTACCCCTGACACAGTCGCCGGGGCAGAGCCTGGGTGCCAGTTGGGGAGGGGGTGTGGGTAGGTAGGGAGCAGCTCTAACTGGGAGGAGCCGGCCTGGGGAGGCTCTGCAGGCCGCGCCCCCATCTGCTAGGGCAGCCCTGGGACTTCTCCGTCAATTCCTTTCCATCTCCGCTCACTCCTTGATGTCTGAATCCAGGCCTCTGCTCTCCTTGGCAGTAAACTCAGTGTAGGGATTGTGTCTTTTTGAATATCTTGTAGGAAGCAGAGTACAGTGTGGCGGCTGATAAATAATAAATAATAATAACCTACTGAAAGTAGCAGGACTGTCAGTGCGAGGGAACGAGGACACCAGGGAAATGGCCCATTGGTGTTAGAGTAACTGTATTTCCTGAAAAAAAAAAAAGAAAAAAAATCAAATTAAGTTTTGGTGTGTGACTCCTGGGACCAGGGGAGGGGACAGAGCAAAGCAGGGAGGAATCCACCCTTGGTGATGGGGTCAGCCAGAAAAAGTCGAATGTCATTAAGAGAGGGTGGCAGAGGCTGCCCGGAAGGGGGAGCAGGGTGGGAGTGGGGGAGAGGAAAGCTGGCCGAAGGTCCTGGAACACCTGAAAGGGAACAGTAGATGTGGTTCAAATGCTAAATTATTAAAATGGTGCCTGACAAGTGATTGAAGAGTAATGTGGATAGGAAAACGGAGAAAGAGGGATTACTTGGGATTTTCAAAAGGTATGCAGGTAAGATTTCAAGCAACTCAAGGCAGAGAGAAGGGAAACAAAGGCACAGGTGAGTCAGTGTTCATCCGTGTGCCCTGGAATGATCTGCGTGAATTCACCAACTACGAGCATGCAGGACCCTGCCCGCTAGGTTCTGGAGCAGCACACAGCACACTGGACAGCTGTAGGCATTATGGAAAAGTGGCTGTGTTTTGCAGGGTCTGGGATAGGTTACCATCTGGCAATTTGAATCACCCATAATGTCTTACAGATCATTTGGATTGATCCTCAAGTGAAAGAAGAAAATATGCTTTCAAGAATCTCTCCTTAGCTGCATCTCTAGGTGCAGGTGTAAGGATTCTCCCAGTTTCCCTGCTGGCTGTTACCAGAGCAGAGAGTCTGGGCTGAACCTGCATCCGCACAGAGGAGGACCTTGGTGAAGTCAAGGGTGCTGGTCCTGGAGTGTTGAAAAGCCTCAAGGGTTGGAGATTGATAACAGCTCACCAGGGGTGACAGCTCATCAGGAGAATGAGAAAAGCTGTGCGAATTAGAATCACAATGGGCAAGTCTACCCTCTCCTCACCCCACCCTTCTTCCATCCCTGAGCCTGAATGCAAATAAGAATTTCCAGAGTCTGAAGCCAAGATCTTCCTCTGCTGCGGGGCTCCGCCTAGCTGAGAACTGTTGGGTTTGTACACAGCTGCTCAGGAAGGGTTGCTCTGGTCTAGACCTGAGCACCATTTCATCTGGAGCATTGTTCTTCCTGTTGTCTGCCACAATGCCCCCATGGACTCGGCGACATACACTGCTGTGTGTTGAGGAAGGGAATCTCCTCCCTTTTTGCATAGACCTTGCTGGTTTCTGGGATCTTTTCTGGGTTATTCACTGCCCTGTTCTGTGGTATATGGGATCTGGTCCATGTTTGGTGTGGATCTTTCCTCACAGTACATGGGCTTTGTTGGGTGTTGCACATGGGAACTTCTTCGGGCCATGAAACACAGAATCAGCTCTATGGAATGAACTTCAAAAGCCAGTCACCCCACATCCTGGCAGATGCCCACCAAGCCAGGCTCTGGATCAGGGTTAAGGTATATGCACCAAGCAGATGGGTTGTGAAGTGATGAACTTGAGATGCACAGGGAAGTAGACTGCAGTGCTCCAGACCATCTAGTCCCTGCTCAGAGCATAGATCAGAGCTCCATGCTGGAAAGGCTACTACTGTCACCTAGAGAGAGGCACCAAAGGGGGCCACATCAGGACTGCCTGGGATTGCTACATATGCCCACTGTGCCTGAGATGGACTTCTGTCATTTGTATTTGCAATAACCACAGAAAAACAACCATTTATGCAGTGGATACTACACGCCAAGCATTATACCAGATATTCTACCCATGATATCTTGTTAATCATCACAGCAACCTGTGAGATTAATATTATCAGCCCCAAAAGCTGAGTCACAGAGAGGGTAGGTGATCTCCTGCAATCACACAGCCAGAAAGTGGCAGAGCTGGAATTTCAATCTGGTCGGTTCCAAAGACCCTGTTCTTTTCACCACGCTCAATGCATGAATGCAATTTCTTTTGTCATTAGCCCAGTGCTATTTCCTTCAAGTAGACACAGTGGATGCTGATTTCGCCTTTTATCAGCAGCCAGGCCTGGACCCAGAACTGGAAATCAGTCTTAGGACACAGAGGACTGATGTGGAAGAGGGAAAATGTCTCTTTGATTACTGACCGCCCAGGTCACTTGGAAGAGTGGACATCTCATCAGAAACTCTCAGGTCTGAGAGGACATCTGTTTCCAAGAGCACAGTGGGCGTAAACAAAGCAGGAGCCAGTGTCTCTGCTGGTTGGGGTTTTGTGTTTGCTGATTTGTCTTTCTAACATTATGCTCCACTGAAATCACCCCCATTTGGCATCAAAAGCATTAATAAATCCTACATAAGTCATTGTCCCTCCAGTGGTTAATCAATCCATAAAAATCTATTTAGCACCTACTGTGTGCCCAGCCTTTCATCCCCACGGTGTTGATTAAAGCAGGAAGTAAGAAGTCACAGCTGCTGAATTTTCACTGTGGCTACCCTGCTCTGTGATGTGTCACAAAGGCACATACTAATCATTCAATCAGCCATTTGCTGAGAACCTCCTGCGTGCTCAGCTCTGTGCTCGGTGCTCTCAGGAATACAGGGAAGGTATAAGGCAGTTTATACTCTGCTCATTTTTACCTTGCCTATTCTCCAAAAGAGATCGAGGCAGCTGAATGCACTATTTCATTCTTGTTCTTGGCAGAGATTAAGGTAACAGAGGTTCTGATCAAGAAGCACAACATTGTGCTCAGTTGTGGAGGTCCAGGGGATGATCTGTAAGAGCTGGGCTAGCCAGGATGTCTTCCTGGAGGAGGAGGTCTCAGAGCGGACCTGAAGAAAGAAGAGGTTTCCATGGGAGGTAGAGGAGCCTGGACCAGCAGAGGAGAAGGCAGGGGCCTCCTAGGAGGGTGGGGCAGGTGGGGCCCTGGATTGGGGGACTCACTACGTACGGTATCATACCTTCTGAAACACGACTCATTAACAGTCATTTCCTTCGGGTGAAAATGAAAGTGTATTTACCTCCTTTGCCCAAATCAGTGAACTATTAGATTCTCAGATTCAGAACGAAACCAGTGGTGTCTCTTTTGGCATTCTCGATGGCAGGAATTCAGCACCTTTTTTTCAATACCGCTTGTTTGCAGGTGGCAGGAGTGCTAATGAGACAGAGCCAGTAACAATTTTCCTGGGTGGTTCTGACTCCTGAACTGACAGGAAGCGCTGTTGGAGTGTTTTAGTAGAGCGGCATCTACTCTCCCTTATTGATAAAGCGGTTCTTCATCCACGGCGGTGGAAGGAATGGATTTAATGGTTGCTCAATACATATTTATTGGGTGTTGTTGAATTGTTCACTTTCATTTTTCGATGTTTAGTAAGAGACATTTCTCTGTGAGGGACTGCAAAAAGAAGACCCAAATGATTGAGCAGATAGGATGTAAGGGAAATTTTGTTTTGAGTGCTAGAGGGTTCTTCCACTGAAGCAGGTTCACTGAAGGGAAAATTCAGGAGACTTATGAGAGAAGGCTGACTGCTTTTAGTCTTTTGCCTAAACATATTTTTGAGCTGTTTTCAAGAATAAAGAGGTAAAGGGCCTGCCTGTTCTGTGTTGGATTCCACGATCAATGGGTGCCACTGTCTTTCAGCTCTGTGTGAGTTTTCAGCAGAACTCAGGGCCAGGACCATTCGTGTGGTCATTTTGAAGCCCGTGTACTGGGCCCGAGGCAGGACAATGACCATCCATCCAGGGCCAGTGACTGCCCTGCCTTGACTGTCTCTAGGAGAGAGACTCTTGTGCTCTCTTCCCCCTGTCTCAGGACTCAGGCTGCCCGAGAGAGTATGTGTATGGGGGGGGGGTAAGGGGGTTGGATGGGAGGGGGGACCATAGCGGGAGGTAGAGAGACCACAATGCAGAACCTTGGCAGCGAATCTCATTTTCATTAGCTATTTAATGAACACAGCCAGGTCCAGGGCTCTGTGTCAGGAGTTATTGTTTATTTCCACATCCCCAAAGCTGAGACTGTCTGTCATGTTCACAAGCAAAAGGCAGCCTGCCAGTGCAGGGAACGACTTCACTTTTTGTCCCCAGAAGAAGGAGGTGCTGGGAATCGAGCTTCACACACTCTTGGGGTTTGAGATAAGTCTCATTTTGCAGCAGGAAACATCTAGAGGTTTTGGCTATTTTGGATCCTTTGGAATATGTGATCCTGTATTCATCTTTATGTTTATCCCTCCTAGAATTTGTGAAGCTGCACACACTTTCAGTGCTGTGGTTCTGGGAGGAAGAACATGTGAGGTCCTGCCCAGTGGAAACGTGATCGTCAACACATTGGCCCCAGAGGCTCTGTCTCCAGGGAACGGGAGGTGACAAGAAAGTGAGAAGCAAAAACTCAGACAGGGCCTGAACTCAGGGTACATCCTGATTATTTACTGAGGGTCTTAAAAATAGCCAAAGTCTGTGATAAAAGTCACCATCTGGTCCAGGTGCATCTTGCTGTAAGAAAATATATGAAAATCTAAAATGATAAAACAGAAAGATTTGCTAGTTTGCATTACAAAAGGATGCATGGACTTCCCTAAGTGAAGCTTTCCTTTTTGATATTTAATCTGTGGCTGATTTATTAGACATTCCGTTCATATGCAACTAGTCAGAAATACATTAATTTATTTTTATTTATTTAAGACTTGTCCCCTACCTACTGTTAAGAGGTCTTAAGCAACTGACAGGTTAAAACATGAGGCGAAAGGAGATATTTAGGGAGGGAAATAGAACACATACCACCCAAAGTGGAGAGGTGGGGTTAGAGGCATCAAACACACAAGATAAATGGGTTCTACAATTAGGCTCTCCAAGGGAAAAAAAAGGGCAAATATGCCAGGTTACCTGATTGTATAATGGAAGGCGCATTTGTATAAGGTAATAAAAGATGTTTTGAATAGAAATTGCTTAAAAAGTCAGAGACGGTTATAAATGGAAGGATGTAGTAATGTCGAGATAAAAGGTTTCTCTCCTAGACTTTCGGAGACAAATGCTAAGCGTGGGAAAGTGTAACACTACAGGCCTGTTATGTTAACATTTTTCACCACTTCTAAACCTTTGAAAAATATTTACCAGGCGATTTCATTAAAAAAACATTTCTATCCTTTATAGATTTACTTATTGCCGATTCAGGAAAAGGGTTGAAAATCAGACACATTTTCTTAAGGTGGCTTTTCTAGGAATGCATCGGTATTTTCTAGCTACAGTCTAAACCCTTGATACGGTCAATGCAGCTTCAGGTCAATTTCAGAATTAGCCAGAGTTCTAGTTAATGTAAAATTTCATTAGCAACAACTAGGACTTAAACATTAGAATAGGTGGGTTTAGGAAAACCTAGGGGGGCTTGGAAACACTCAAAACGATATTTAGAATCTGAGATATTTATATACCAATTTGCAGATAAATTCTATTAAACCGAATTTAAGATTTAAGAAAGATTGCTGATATGACCTCATCATTATAATCAAAGCTGTATTTTTTCCCCCTGGGAATCGAGATCAATATGTGGCAGTAGATGTGTATGTGTTGTTCAAAAGCAAGAGAGTCATTAGCTGGAGTGACAGTATATAAAATAATGATGTCCTGCTGATGAAAATATCAACAATAGCTAACAGTAGTTTAGCACTTACTCTGTACCAGACACTGTTCTAAGCCTTTAACTTTCTTTGTAAAATTGTTTCTTCTATTCCTTACAACAAAAAAAAGAGGGAATTGATGAATCCGGAGTCTAAAAATTTCAATGTAGACACACAGAGAGAGGAGCAGATGCTCTGTCATCTGTAGGGAGTCTGATATGACCCGTTGGCTAGATGGGGGATACAGCTGGCTTATGCTGGACACACATCTCAAAACCAGAATAGAAGTTGGTTATCATGTTATGCTTTTTCACTACCTAAGCATATACCGAGTGCCTTACACTGGTCAGCTCTGGGCTTCTCTGGGTGTTGGTTGTACCTCTCACGTAACTAAAGTCTGACCTAAACGAGACTGGAGGTAAGATTAAAATAAGAGAGACAAGCCCAATTGTATTTGTTGTCTATGGCCATATAACAAATTATCCCCAAACCTCGCAGCCTAAATATAACATACATTATGTCACCTACTGTCTGAGGGACAGTATAGCTGACTGGTTCTGGATTTCTCATGAGGTTGTAATCAGACATCAGCTGGGACTGCAGTCACCTCAAGGCTCCACTGGGGTTGGAGGATTTGTTTCCAAGCCTACTCACATGGCTGTCAGCTGGAGGCCCCAGTCCTTTGCCATATGGGTCTCTTTACAGGGCTGCCTCAAGACATGGCAGATGATTTTTCCCTGAGTAGCAAGTAGACAGGGAGAGAGAGACAGACTCTAAGACAAGAATTGCAATGTCTTTTATAACTTACTCTCAGACAAACAACATAGACCAACAGAGGTTTAAGTGAGAAGGAACACAAGGCTGTGAATATCAGGGGTGAAATCATTGGGAGTCATCTTGAAGGAGGCCGACTACCACGACAGCCATCTTGGATGTCTTGATTCCCGGAAGCAGAAGAGTGGGCATCGCAGGATGTATTCACCGAATTTGAAGAATTGAGGCTTCTGAAATTCCCCACCAAATCAGGGGACATGACATGAGATTCCAAAAGGGAAGACGGCTCAAGAACGCTTCTTGAGAGCATTCTTAATATGTAATTGCTGATGCTCTTGACGAGAAGTAGTAAGGTGAGAACGGGTGTTGGCGAGACTAAAATGACTATTGGAAATTTGGCCTTTGAGTGCAGCTGGCAAAAGGAGAGAAAGGGCATCACTGTAGTAGAGTCACAGAAACCTCATTTGATGGTTAGGTCTAATTAATTAAGGCAGCAAAATTGTAAGGCTAACCAAAATAGTTTTTCCTATTTGATGTGGGCACAATATCAAGAAAGGACCTGATCGGTGATTGTGGGAAGTTGTCTAATACTAAGGATTTCTGTGGAGCAAACTCTTATTGAGTGCCACTAGGTACTAGGCAAAGTGCCAGGTGCTAAGGATACAAAGATAATTAAGAAAAGGTCGCTGCCCTCCAGGATCTCTCAGTCTAATGGGAAGAAACACATATAAACAAACGCCATTCGGCATGATCAATACCATAATGAGATTCGGCACCGGTAGAACAGGGACGGTCGGAAAGGCACCGCCAGTGCTACTTGGGGGCAGGCAGTTCAGGGAAGGCGGTACAGAAGGGATTACACTCGAGTCACGAAATGAACAATAGAAACAAGAATCGCCAAGCGCAGAAGTGTGAGAGCAGGGCAGGCTGGGAAAGCTGCTTCATGTGATTAGAGCAAGGTGGAGAGAGCAGACAGGGTGGGAAAAGAAAGAGGGGGCCCCTTCACAAACGGCCTTGGAGGCTCTGCATGTGGGCATGCAGGGGTGGTACTGCTCAAAGTGGGGTCCTACATCAGGATCATGTGGGGGCTTGTGAAAACGCAGGTTCCCATGCCTAACCCTTTGTCTACATCTACAGATTTTTCACCATAACCCTCTCCTCCTCTTTCAGGGCTAGACTACATTTCCCAGCTTCCTTTGTGGTTAGACTATATTATTTCTCAGCCTCCTTTACAATAAGGTGTACTCATGTCATTAGAATATGAATGGAAGTAATACGTGCCATTTCCAGAGCCTATCTGTTAAAATCTGCCCTCACGTTCCCAGGCTCTTTTCCTTTCTTCATGTTGATGTGGGCAAGCATGCGGATCTTGGAAACTGCATGTTAGAGATGGCAGAGCAACAAAATTGAGAAAGACCTGTGTCCTTGAATTATTGTTTGGCGAGAACCATCCACTGATCTGGAACATGCATTTTTGAGCTTCAAGAGAATAAGAAATAAAATTATATTGTGTTCGAGCTGTTGTACACTTTTGCATTTGTTTGTTTTCACAGCTAGTGTTATCCTAACTAATACAGCAATTGACTTGGCCTCTGAGAGAGAAATTCTCTGGAGACTCTGTGTTTTTAACAAGGACCCTAGAGGAGTTTGAGAATCACTGCTAGAGGCAAAGCGGGACCAGCCACTCATGGGTTAGGGCAGACCAAGTAACATGGGGCTATTTGCATTTTAGAATGGCAATGAGAAAGAATTTTACCACCTCCTTCTTCTTTGCCTTGGAAAACAATCTACTGACTTAAAAAGAAAGAGAGAGAGGGGGGAGGGGGGAGGGAGGGAGGGAGAGAGGGAGAGAGAGAGAGAGAGATAGAGAATGAGAGAGAGAGAGAGAGAGGAGAGAGAGAGAGAGAGAGAGAGAGAACTGTGGCAAGTAAAAATTGAAGTTCAAGATGAGGAAAGCGATTCTAACAAGCACCAACCTGCTATAAATGAGCTGAAGTCTCTTGGCCAGGGCAATTATACTCCAGGGAGTAGAGGGAACTCGCCACCAAAGCTGTAGAGCCTCCGCTAAGCTTAAAGAACATGGAGACTGAAAAAGAAAATGGAACACTAGAGATGGTAAAGTATAGCTTTTATTAATAAAGAGGGGGAAAGATTCTGCAAACCACAGAAGTGGGGCTATTCTACCACCTTCATTAAGTTGTGACAAAAGTTTGTTGCCACCCGATCTGCTGTCAACAGGAGCCTCCAATCTGGGGTGCAGTAAAAGGAGAAACTTTACTCAAGCGGGCACTGCAAACCCGGCAGATGCAGCCTCAGGAGAAAACAAAAAAAAAGTCTCCAGCGGCACTGGGAATGCCCATATTTATAATGTAAGTTCCCGCCCAGATTCCTGATTGGTCCATTTCTATGCATAAGAGAAATCCAAATTTGCATAGTATGGTTGGTACAAATAGCACTGTCTTGATTGGTTGAAATCTCACATCCTGATTGGTTATCATGGAACTGCTCGGATTGGTCAGTAAAGATGCAAACGAGACTATAGATACACAGCTCTGATTGGTTCCAGCAGGTCTCAGCCCATTGGTTGAAACATGATTTACTCGTAAGGGCTGGGTCAGAGGGCAGGAGCACAGTGCAGGAGGAGGGCGCTTCGTTTTTCTGGTTCTTTCCTTTTACATGCATGCGCGTGCATGAGAGCCAGAGAGAGAGAAGAGAGAGAGAGGAGAGAGGTAAGCCCTGTCGACAACGGCTGTGAGGCTCTGATTATTTGGTTAATTTGAGCCCAATTAACCAAAAGGAGTCCTTTTGTCAGGTATATTTTTCTCAGGGTCCGTAGTTGATTATTTAAGGCTGATCTGTGAGCGCATGAAAAATGAAGAATTTTCTAGAAGCCCGTGTGGGTTCTTGTGGGTTCCTTAAGAGCAAGCCGTTCTAAGGTCACCATATTCCCAGTTTTGTGGTAGCCTTGCTAGATTATTATGTCAGGGAATTGTGTTAGCCATGGTTGAAGCAGAGCATACCTCAGCTCAGTATGTGTCAAGGAGTCTCATGGTAAATTTGTGTACAGGATGAAGTAAATCCAACTGCAGACTAGTTTGCATAGTAGGTAATTTTGGAATTGTTTTATTGCCAGAGATGCTGATCAATGTCAGCGTGACAAGTAAATTTCTAGGGAAAAGCCACAGTCGTGGTTCCATCTGATATTTTTATTAGTGATGCAGATATAGATGACTTAGTTAATACTTAGCAAATTTTGAGATGATGTGCAGAGAATATATTAGCATAACAAGGCCCAAAGACTAGGCTCCAGTACTAAGCTAGATGTAATGATATGTGATGAAACAGACAAAAGGTAGGAGCACTGGGGTCCAAACGGTCTTTGGCACGAGTCCAGGGCTGAGAGGCAGTAGCTGTAGTCTGACAGAAAAATGCAGGAACCAGGTCAGTGTTGTTTAGCTGCCCAAAGCCCTGTACAGACTCAGAGGTTAGCTCTGAAGCACCTGGGGTTGGCTGAGATTTATATGCAGCTCTTTAAAGTGGTGTGAGGAGCAGAGGGACCCAGGCCAATTTCAAAGGTCCCTATGGGCAGATATCAGGTCCACGTGAGAAAACTCTCTACCACCATTTCATAGATGTTTAAAATGGACAGGCTACGTGGGAGATAGGAACACCAGGTGGAGAGAGAACGAGCTTTTATTACTGGCTACCATTTTTGTGAGAACTTCAGATGTGCCAGGCATAGTGCTGAAATGGGCTCAAAAGCTCTGTATTAGTTTCCTTTTGCTGTGATAACAAATTACTACAAAATAGTGGCTTAAACAATACAAATTTATTATCTTACAGTTCGAGAAGTGGGAGTCCAAAATCAAGGTGTCTGCAGGGCCATCTTCTATCCAAAGACTCTTTTCCTTGCCTTTTCCAGCTTCGAGAGGCTGCCTACATTGCTTGGCTTTTGGCCCCTTCTTTCATCTTAAAGGTCAGCAGAGTAGCATCTTTAAATCTCTGTCTGTCTGTGTGTCTTGTCTCTCTGTTTGGGTTATTATATCTCCTCTGACCCTGGTCCTCCTGCCTCCTTCTCAGAAAGATCCTTGTGATTATATTGGGTTCACCTAGATATTCCAGATTCATGTCTCCATCTCAAGGTCCTGGACTTAATCATGTGTGTGTGTGTGTGTGTGTGTGTGTGTGTGTGTATGTATATGTGTGTAATACAATATATATATAATTTCTTTTACCATGTAAGGCACATATTCACAGGTTTTGGAGGAACAGGACAATGTCATCTTTGGAGAGGTTGTTATTCTGTTTACCACAAATCCTTTATATACGGTCTTGTTTAACCCTTCACTATCTTGAAGAGTTATGCATCATTTCTATTTAACAAATGGAGAATCAGAGTCACAGAAAGGTTGACTAACACACTGCACCACCACGAAACAGTGGTCCAGGGATTTGAACTGGGTTCTGACTCTAGAAGCTGGAACTTTACCCCCTCTGACACTGTGCTGTGCATGTTAGTATTATTCTTAGAGCCCATAATTCTAAGCACTAATAAATGCCTTACTTTAATGGTGTTAACTTAGTGGTGACATTATTACAGCTTGTTTCTCTAAAATATCACATAGGTCAGACATTTCTGGCTACTAACTGAAATTTAACTGGCCTCCTCTGCTGCCTTCTCAACATCCTCAGTTTACAGCTTTCTCTACTCCTGGATCTTGTCACCGTGGGCCTTCTTGGCTCAGGAGTTTGGAACAGTGTTATTGTCTGAGTTCAGATCTGACAATCTTTGTAGACTAAAGGTTACACAGTGCAACAGTTTGTTTTTAACCCAAAGTAACAGAATTGTCAGAGTGTAAGAAGAATTCCAGAAATGCAGGTTAAGAACCTAATGATTTCATAAGGCAGCAGGAACAGCATTGTGACAATGGCATTTAGGCCCCGGGGCAGACATAAAAGTGGTAGTGTCTGGTTGAAACCCACTCCTCCCGAAAATGGAGCTCAGGCCCTGCTGAGGTGGGCAGTGGAGAGGTCTCCTGGTCAGGCCTTCTGTGCTGGAACATTTCTTCCAGTATTTGAACGTTTACGGCCTTGGCTACCCCGCTGCAAAGCTGAGGGAGAGATAAGCTAGTGCCCCATTTTATGGATGGAGACCCTGAGGCGCAGAACCATGCTCAAGGTCATATGACCAACTCGTGGCAGAGTCTGGGCCCAGAGTCGAGGGCTCTGGTTTCTAGTCCTGGCTCTGACGCTAGCTGTTGCTCTGGGTGATGAGGTATCATTTCTTTTCTCTGGTCATCCTTCCAGCCTGCTCCACCTTGACCGTTTGGAACCATAATGTGTCAGCACTGTCAGCCCTTCTTCCACAGTTCAATTCTCACTGTGCTCAGCTGTGCTAGGCTGGGTCCTGGGTCAGAGCTGAGCTGCATGTGAGCTGAACACAGCCTGTCTGAAGAGGGAACTTGGGGCCGGGGTCCCTGATGACACCAGGAAGTTATTTGCCAGCGCGAGTCCACAGGGAGCAGGAAGGGAGGTGGAGGCCATGAACCAACTGTGCTAAGCAATGGCTGGATATCTGGAGGGGAGGGAAAGTGCCTTGAATCCACCGCGTTCAGCTCCTATTCAACTGTTGGGACCCAGCTGACCCTCCTGGCAGGTGGTGCTAGATGGTTCACACCGCTGTGTGCCATGGCGGCTTTCGTCAAGTCTATTGACTCAGGACCCGAGAGCCTAGAAGGGAAAGAAAATAACATTTTGAACACTTTGTTTATGCCAGGCATTGGGCTGCAGAGGACAGAAACTGCCCTTACTGAGCACCTATTTCATGCCAGGCACTGGCTAAGGTTTTTCACTGACCCTGAGTCCAAGGAGGAATACAACACAATTTCTGCCTTCAGAGAGGTCAAAGTTCATATGTCTGTGGCTACTAACCTTTACGAGACACCATAAGGACCAAAAGGTGGTAGCTAATGAAGATAAAAGTTTCTGAAGTAGCAAGTGAGGAACTGTTGACTTTGGGAATAACCAGGGTCTGTTTTCTGCCGGAACCCTGACGTGAGAGCCTGAGAGGTGCTGCTTTTAGCCAATTTCTCAATAAGGGCTTGATTTCTTCAAAATAACATTTGCTGCTGATGTGTTCATCGTTCAGCTTGTGGTCAACTAGGACTCTTGGATCTCCTTTTCCAGTGCTTGCCTCTAGCTTTTGCAGAGTTGCCATCTTTTTCTGGTATGCTCCCTCCTCAACATTCAGCATTCCTGTGACAAGATAGGGAGAACAGAGGAAATAATTTTTTAAATGTTCAATTGATTTTTTTCCTTTTTCTTCAAAACAGCATGATTGAGTTAGACTTTACAGAGCATAAAATTTACCCATTTTGAGTGTGCCACACAATCAATTTAAGTAATTTTGCAGAGATGTGCAGCCATGGCCACAACCAATTTTAGAACATTTCTGTCACCAGAGGGAGTAAGTTAAGGGCACAATACAAGAAATATGGGTTTATTCAACCTATTTGAACATGCATTTCTGAAATTATTCTACTTAAAATTTGTCAGCAAATTTTGAGTTACTTCACAGTATACTTTCGCAAAAAAAGCAAAATGAAGTTGAAGAGCCACGTGCCTGAATTCTTAAGAAACCATTATCCATTTTGCAGATCACTTCATTAATAAATAGATTATTACAAAAGTCATGATTTTAGAGATGGTAGTGCCATTAGTTAATACTGTTATTGTCTCCTTGGACTTATAAAAAATCTTTTAAATTTTCTCTTCAATAATCACATACATACACAAAACCACTTTAGTCAACAAAATAAGACTAGGTATGGGCAAACCTTATTTACCATGACAAAAACAGCATGACATTTTTGCCTTTATCGTTTGTTTCCAGTTAGATTTTTTTTTCCTCACTGTATTATGGAAGGGCTTGTCTAGTGAAGCCCAGCCCTTTGCAAAAGTAGCTGCCCCTCTGGCATAAAAGGCACCATTCAGTCATCCAACGCTTTGGGGTTGATGAGGACACTAGAGTATGCTGAATAATGGATGCTCAAATGGTGTCCATTGTAAATACCCCTTTTAGAAAGCAAAATAGCTAGAAGGTTTAGAATCTGTTGCTGGCTCCTCTGTTAGGTCTGCCATCACTTGCATGGACTGGTCTTTCTGATAGGACTTACTAGATGGAGTCAAATCCCCTTTCTTCAAATCTCACATTCTTTCCTCTTTCTGCTGTAGAGCCATTAGACATAGAAAATTGTTTATTTCTAAGCAGAAGGAGAATCATGCTTCTAATAAAGGTATAGGAAAAACATGCCCCTAGGTTGGAAACTCCCAAAAGGCTCTCCCATTCTATTTGTAAGTGGAGAATAGGGGTTAAATGTTGTACTGCTGTCTGGTGTTTATGCGGAAGAGATGCCCAGAAATAAACTTGCGTCCGAGACTTATTTAGTACTCATTTGTAAGTTAAAAAAAAATTAAGTTAGCATATATTCAGAGACGTGCACGATCTCAAGGATACGTCCTGATAAATTCTTATGTAGCGAACATACTCTGATCAAGGTAGAGAACATTACCAGCGCTCCCAAGGCCTCTCGTGTGCCCCTCCCCATCATTACCTCCACAAGTAATCGACATCTGTCTTCTATCAAAGTCGATTAGTGTTGTCGTATAAATGGAATCACACGGTGCGTATTTTTTTTTTTGGTATCTGACTTTATTCACTGAGCATTTGTGTGAAATTCATCTGTGTTGTTGCCTGTAGCACTAATTCAGCTTTACATTGTTGGATGTAGCCATTGCATGAGAATACGATGATGAGGTTAACTTTCTACTATCGATGGATATTTCGGTAACTTCTAAGTTTTTATCTGTTAGGAAGAGTGTCCTTACAAACATTCCTGACACCTGTACACCCTGGTAACGTTGCTATTGGAGAAAAATTGCCCGATCACAGGAATGCACTGTTCAGCTTTAGTGGATAGGATGATTAAGTCTTTCTAATATTTTTTGGTGTCAGTAATTTCAGGTTGTAATTTTTAAAACAGAATTTATCCATTTCATCTAAATTGTCAAATTTATTGGCACAGTTATTCATAACATCTTATTGCCCTTTTAATGTTTGTATGAATTTCTAGTAATGACATCTTTTTTTATTATTGATATTATTAATTTGTCTCATCTTTTATTTGGATCAGTTTTTCCAGGGATTAGTAAATTTTATTAGTCTTTTCAAACACTAATTTTTTGGCTTAGTTGATTTTTCCCTATTCTATATTTTTTCTATTTCATTTTTTCTTGCTTATATCTTTATTATTTCTTTCCTTTTAATGTATTTGCCTTAAATTTGATGTTCTTTTCTAACTCTTTGAGATAGTCATTAGATCACTTTTCTTTTCTAAAATACACATTTATGCATATAAATTCCCCCCCCCCCCCGAAGCCTACTTTAAGCTCCATGCTACAGGGTTATTTATTTATTTATTTATTTATTTATACATATTGGTTCTTTATTATTATTCAGTTCAGAATATTTTGTAATTTCTATAGAAATTTCTAACTTCTGATTCATTTTTTGAATCATAGGTTATTTAAAAGTGTTATTTAGTAATTTCCAAACTTCTGAGGATTTTAAAGTGTTTTATAATGTTTTTTAGAATTTTTTCTACTCTACTAAGAGGACCTACTCTGCTTAATTTCAACCCTCTGCGAGTCATTGAAATTTGCCTTATGATTCAGAACATGGCTTCTTTTAGTTAACGTTCCGTGCACACTTGAAAAGCATGTAATCCTATTGTTACTGGGTTTAGTGTTCCATATATCCCAACAAGGTCAAGTTTGTTTATCATGTTGTTCAGATCTTCGCCTTTACTGATTTGTTGTCTGATCATTCTATCAGCAGCCGAAAGACGTATGTGAAGTCTTCTACTATGATAAATCTTTTGTTTGTCCTTTTAGTTCGGTCAGTTTTTGCTTTGCATGTTTTCGGTTTTGGTTTTAGGTGCATACAAACTTCAGATTACTAAAGCTTCTTGACTTTTTGCCATTATAGAATGCTCCTCTTCATCTCTGGAAATACTTCTGGAGTTAGTCTTGGTTTGTCTGGTATCGGTTTAGCGAAGCCAGCTTTCTTTTGGTTGGTGTTTTCGTGACATATTGTTTTATACCCTTTACTTTCAACATTTATGTGTCTGTTGTAAGCAATGTATAAGTTGGGTCTTGTTTTGTTTTTCAAGTCTGACATCTTTGGATTTTAATTAGATTATTGAATCCACTTACATTGAACAAATCCTGATTTTTGGTGTTAATTCTATCATCTTATTGTTTGTTTTGTATTTGCTCCATCTGGTTTTTGTTCTCTTTTCTATTCTGCTGCCTTCTTTAATAAAGTGCTTTTCATTATTTTATTTCCTTCCTCTATTAGCCTGTTAGTTATAAATTCTTTTATTATTTGTTTAGTGTTACCCTAGGGCACGGGTTGTCATATTTTTTTCTGTAAAGGGACAGATAGTAAATATTTTAGGTGTTGAGAGCCACACACAGTTTCTGTCTCTCTCCTTCTTTTCCTTTTTCTTCTTTAAAATGCAAAACCATTCTTAGCTCCCAAGTTGTACAAAATTGGCTGTGGGCTGGATCTGGGCATGAGCGATAGTTTGCCAAACCCTGCTGGAGATTTACTGTTATGTCTTAACAGAATTTATCTTTCAATTAATAATTTTACTACTTCCTGGACAATACGTGGACCTTACAGCACTTCGTTTTCACTTAACCAAATCTCTTCCTCCTTTTATGTTATTTTGGTTACGTATTTTACTTGTCTGTGTATTTGAAATCCCACAAGACATAATTACTTTTACTGTTTTAAATAGTTAATACTTATTTTGACTTAGTCTTACATTTGCCATTTCTGGTGCTCTCTATTATTTTTTGCATTACTATTCTTCCAACTGGGATCATATTGTCTGAATAACTTCCTTTAGTATTTCTTTTAATGTGTATTTGTTGATAATGCATTTTCTTAATTTCTCTTTGCTTGAAGTTTTTGTTTGTCTTCATTTTTACAGGTATTTCCACTGAATTTAAAATTCTAGACTAGCAGTCATTATTCCCCCTCACCTCCCCACCTCACCCCAGCATTTTAGCTTTGTCATTCTATTGTCTCTGTCTTCTATTGTTTGTGTTGAGTAGGCCCTATTGTTGCTCCTAATGTGTCTTTATTCCTCCTTTAGCTATTTTAAGATTTTTCTTTTTTGTCATTGTTTGAAGCTTTAATATGATGTGCCTTTGTGTAGTTCTTTAGAAATATGTTTGAGTTTTGTTAGAGCGCCTTGAATCTGTACATTAATTTTATTCTTGGTCTTTATCTCTTCAAATACTGATTCTGTCCTATCTCCTCTCTTCTCTTCTGAGATTCAAATTCCACGTATGTTGATTCTTTTCACTGTGTCTCTTAAGCTTCTCTCTCTCTATCTCTCTCCCTTCCCCTCGTTTCCTCCTCAACCCCTCTATATTTGTGTTTAATCTATTTTCTTTTATTTCAGTTTGGTTATTTTTCTACTGAACTATTTTCCAATGTACAAATCCTTTTTTCGTGTGTCCTAACCTGCTGTTAAACCTATCTATAACCTGTCTATTAACCCCTTAATTTTAGTTCTTGTATTTCTCAGTTCTAGAATTTCCTCTTTTTTTTTATATAGATACCATTTTTCTATCTTTTCATCTATTTTTTTGAATATGTTATTTCTAGGTTTATAAAGTCTTTGTTTGATAACGGCAGTATCTGGATCACCTATATGTCTCTTTCTAAAGTCTCTCTTTTTAAAATTTGGTTATATTGCATGCCTCCTGGCATGCTAAATAATTTCGGTTGCATACTAGGTATTGTGAGTGAAACATTAGTATCTGAATGGTGTTGCCTTCCATTAGAGATTTCTTTTCCCTAGCAGGTAGTTAAATAATGGCCAGATCATCTTAATCTAGTCAGGAATTGGGACATTTTGAGGCTGGATTTTAGGTTTCGGGAGGTTGGTCTCCATCCGGCTTGTCTTTTTTCTTAGTGTATAATCCTTTAGCTGTCTCAATGAAAATCTATTTGCCAAAACCTCTTCTCTTAGGTGGGCTCTGAACTTCAGTAATTGTCTTGCCTGTCTCCCAGAACCCAGAAAACAGGAATGAGAAAGTTCTGAGAGGGGAGTCACACGCAGAATGGCCGGCTTGCTTCTGTACGGGCTTTTGCTCCAGCATAGGGATGCCTCACGTTTCGGCTACTGTGGTGGCTTTGAACCCCTGCTGGCCTTCTCAGACCAGTGTGGCAGTGGCAGTTCTAGACTCTTATTTCTTCTCTGTCTCAATAACAACCCCCCCCCGCCCCGCCGCCCCCGAGAATCAGCAAGTGCCCTGAAGGAAAAATGTGAGAGAAATTTAGGGTTTACTCATTGCATTTCTCGTTTCTTCAAAATCTTGGTCCCGAATGTCCTGGCTGCCTTTGTTACTCCATATTTCCACATCGTTAAGACAAAAACTTCCAGTGGTTCCCAGAGGTGGGAGGTAGGAGAGTGTGTGTGTGTGTGTGCGCGCGTGCGCACACATGCATGTGTGCATGTATAAATCTGCATGTGCCGCATTAATTTAAAGTTGATGCAGGACATTTTAAATCATTAGAGATTCAAAGATAAAATACTTTGAGTGTGATTTTAGGATTAATTGTGTTGTGATTGTTTGTAAATTTAGATGTCACATGTGTCAGGTAGAGGTACACATGTGTTGGCTGTAGTCAGAGTTCAAAGGGGCCAGATTCATCTCTCGTTCTTTGTTCTCATTCTCATAGCTGCGTGTGACAAGTCTCATGGCATAGTCCCTGCAGCTCTGAACCCATTTTCTTGCAGACCTCTTGGCTTGACCACCCTGGGTTCTCATGGTGGCTCTATCAGCTCTCTAGATTCAGATTTAAATGAATCATTTACTCACAATTTTTAATCATTCTACTAGCAATATTCTAATTGCATCAAATAATTGCTAAATCTAATAAAAAGTGGTATTAACCTCACTGGAATCTAATTAAAAACTGGGATGCTCTTTTTGTTACATTGTTGAAAATTCTTTTGTCTGGTTTTGTTTGCTTTGCCCAGGAGAACAAGAGGTTAGCTAAAATCACTGAATTTGAGTTCACACATTCAACAAATTTGGGGGTCCACTTTTCTGCATTTACGAGATGAAGAAACTAAAATACAAAGAAGGGAGAGGACTTCTTCAAAGTCCCATATGTAACTTGTGGCCATTAAGAACCAGAACTCAGGCTTCCTGCCCTTTCGTCCAGCATCTCCCCTACAAGAGCTTTGGGCTCAGGCATGATTTTGATAAGCATCTCTTTGTCTAAGCGAGCACTATATGATCAGCTGAGCACTCTTTGCTCAAGTCTGGAGCCCCAGGGTGGACACCGGCAGGTTTGAGAGATGCAGAGGAAACAGGTCCCACCCTCTGAAAACTGAAGAGCCTGCATGGATGAAGTTCACACAGAGACGATGAGATGCAGTCTCCTTAAGTGCTTGCTGTGGTCATCCCGCTCATGAGTTCTTTCCCATATCAGCACAAGGTGGGCCTCTCTCCCAGTTCTGTTCAGTTCCACAGGCAGGTGTTGACAAAGGCCTTCTATGGCCCCAGCCCTGAGACAGGCATGAACTGTTCGCCCACTATAATGAACAACATCTCCATCAAAAGGACTCCTTTGGTAGGACAGGAGAGAGAGAGAGAGAGAGAGGAGAGAGAAGAGAGAGAGAGAGAGAGAGAGAGAGAGAGAGAGAGAGAGAGAGAGAGAAATTGAGGGAGAGAGAGATTGAGGGGGAGAGAGAGGAATAGAGGAAAAGCCTCAGGCAGGAAGCCTTTTTATGATTTATTAACGCACAAATGCTGGCATCTCTCTCTTGAAAAGAAAAAAAAACCACTGCTAATGTTAATAATTATGCCAGCTTTTGTATAGCACTTTGCAGTTTACGACGTGCTTTTGAATCCATTATCTCATCTCAGTGTGTCTGTGAGAGATTGGGGAAGTGGGGGAGCAACTAAGGGCTGGTATCTTTGGGGAGCTAGCAGCCTGTTTTCTCCAGGAGTGCAGCCTCATAAGGCGGGTGGGCACTATCCCAGTGAGTGGGTGCTGAAGTTATTCTTGCTGTGAATGTCCAGACTGGGGTGATCCCCTGAGTTGCTGTTTTCTCGTGAAAACTTGAGCAAGTCTTTCCAGACTATAAGCTGATTGTCTGTCCTATTTTTCCTGCCTGGAACTTCATTTCGCCTGAGCTGGAATCTTGGCTGGTGCTGGACATCCTTCCTGGCCCTCGCATGTCACTCTGCTAAAGGCCAGGTCCTGTCCTTGTGCCTGTGGCCCTTGGCCGAGTCCTCCTTTAACACAGCTGGGTCCCCAGTGGGGCAGAGTTGCTGCCACTGATTGGACTTTGTCAAGCGACACAATCTTGAGATGTCTTCTGCTGTGTGTGCTCATTCGTAACAGGGCCCTGTAGACGCCGTAGGTGGTAGAGGAGCTGAAACATGACCAGCAACAATTAGCATGTTCAGGAAATGTGGCCTCTAAAAATTTTCCAGAACTAGTCTCATCTTTCTTTTTGCTGATGGCAGGAAAGACAGCAATGGTAGCAAAAAAAAAAAACAAATACCACCAGCACCAAAAACAGTCTTTACCCTTAACAATGGAAGGTAACTGCATTTTTTTTTTCTACTTTAGAGTGTCCCTTCCCATACTCCAGGAAATAAATCAATTGAAGTGCATACTCACCTTCAGGCCTGTGACTCCCCCTCAAGCAGGCTCTTCCCCGCTTCCTCCTCCTGCCCCCTTTCCTGGGAAGATGCCTGGCTCCCGGCTGTGAGTGGCTCCCCCGGTCCACACACTGTCCTCCAGCCAACTGGCCTGCCCACTTGTCATAGGGCAGTCTCTGGCCTCACCAGCTCCATTGCCGAAGCGCCCATTACTGCTCCATTACTGCTGGGGGCCGGAGTCTGTTTCCTTGGCACAGGCAGAGCGCTGCAATTGGCAGGAGGGAACTTTTCAGTTCCCTTTGCGGTAACCCTAGGACAGCAGGAGATGAGGGGGGACTGCCACCTTGAGCCACCTAGGCTGCTCCTTCAGCCAGTCTCAATTTACCTCCCAGTCCTGGGGTGCATACCTTGGCTCAGGTGGTTTTTCCGAGGACACTCTGCTTTTCCTGAGAGGTGCCTTGGGAGATCAGGGGTGAGCGGTCACGTGCACATTTATGGGCTTCGAAACGAAAATGAGCAGTGGGAGTTCCCTGCATACCGGACCGGTTGGCCTCACCCATTTCTCTTCTACCCCCAGAGGTTTCATCTGTTAGAAGGAGCTGGAAATTCCGTCTGACCTCTTCGCCTCCCTTTTTCCCTCTCTTCTGGTTCCTCCGCAAGCAGTGGAATTATGTTCTACTTCCTTTTTGGGGGTATTTGGGAGCACCTTTGTGTCACCCTCCGTTTCCCTGCTCCGTGACCACCTTTGACGCCTTCCTCCTCTTTTCACTGGGCAACACGCTTTATCATCTAGCCTGGCAAAAGGGAGGCAGGGAAAAGAAAAAAAACCCCCTGGATTCCTGAAATTACACGGGAGTCATTTTCCAAAATCATGGCACTTTGTGGCACTCAGTGTCGGCATGCATTGACAAGCCCCTTGGACATAGTAACTCACCTTCTTTGGGTCAGGCCCTGTGGCCCCGGCCCCGCCCCTCCGGGCTTTTTCCCCTCCCGACGCGGCCACAGTACGCTGTGCCGTGAAGCCACACGAGTGACCTGCAGGCCTTGGGACACTTTCCCAGCCTTAGCTTTTCTTATGTTCAGCTTTAAGCTTTTGAAACTTTAAGCCCACTTAAAACAGAAATATTTGCCAAAAAATGGGCTGATGAATACTCTGAATAGAATTTTGGCAAGTGGATAAGCTTTCACATTTGCTATCTTAATTTCTGAGTCTCTCTGTATATGCACTCACACCAAAAATCCAGAAAGAGCATCCTTTGGGTATGTTTTTAAATAAAATGACACATTTTTGTTAATTCAGGGGCAACCCTTTTGCTAACCAGGTAGAACCAGAGGCAGTCTGCACACGGCACTTGGTGCACATTTATGGTCTTTTAAATAAAAATGAACAGTGGGCAGTAGCTGCCATAGCTTCATGAGTATCAGTTATCCCGGAGAACTGGAGTGGCCAGAGAGGGGGCTTGTGCTTTATTTTGGGCTAGAACTATACAATTTATTAACTTGATCTCTCTTAGCCCCCACATAACTCTATGGTTTGAGGCTTGGCAAAGGAGGGCAACGTATGAATTCGAATAAATTGCGTTACAGTTTTAAATCAGCTTGTCCATGTGTTTGCAGTGTGGATGTGGAGTCAGGACAGAGTTCAGCTGGCTTATTTAGGGGATCCTGGTGGCATCACAAAGTGGGAGGATGTACATCTGTGGCTTCGGGTCAGATTCGGTCCTGCCTGAGGACAGAAGCCTTTACTTCTCTCTGTCCTTCCTCCTGGTACTCACTGATCACTCTCCTTGCTGGGTCCCCACCATTTCCTTGTGCGTCTTATTTATACTGGTCTCCCGCTTACCTTCCAGCTTTGGAGTTTCGCTCGGTCCCATTCCTTCTGGTGGTACAGCCTCTGTCCTCTCTCAGTCCTCCAGGATCTTCTCAGCAAAAGGTTTTCTCCCCCTGCAGGTTTCCCTTACTGCTTCTGCTCAGGTCGTTTCCCTACAAGCTCCTGTGATGGCAGATTCTGAATTACATGGCCTTTCAAGCACGCAGGCTGGCTTTGCTGCTAACACTGCACGCACCCTGGTTTTATCCTCCTTTGTTCTTTGGTTTTCCTGAGCCTAGGACTGGGCAATCCTCTCCTCCATTCTTGCATTGTCCACCTTGAGTCTTGACGACTGGGTGAATGATGACATCTTCCATTTCCTCCGTAAAATGAAATGCAACTGACACTAGTTCATTTATATATGAATCACTCTCATCATTCAGAAATGATTGGATGAAGCTGCATCTGAACAAAACCTTTCTGATTCCTCCTCTCCTAGCTTAGCCTGTGTGTGCCACCCACACCCCTCCAAGGCAGGGGCCCTGTGGCTGAGAGGGGAGGCTGCGTCACCCTGTTACCAACAGCGAAAGTTGGAACTGCCTTGTCTTCTGAAATGTAATGCTTGAGAAGTCTTTATTTTCGCTAAAGGGTTTCCGGTAAAGTCATGAAAACAATGCGATTGTGTCAGAAATACCATCTTTCCTCAACGAACCCAGAGCAAATTTTTTAGTAAATGCCAATTTTTTAGAAAAATAAACTTGGGAATTTTTCTGTAGATTTTTATTGATCCAGACAAGTCTCTTATATTAGGATGATGACGACGATGTTGATGATGGTGATGATGATGATGTGTGTGGGGGGGGATATGTGGATGGTCAAACTGGCCTAGTTTCTTCCTTCCCTTTGTCACTGGACACACAGAACTTCAAGTCTCTTGTTTTCTTAAAGTCCTGACTGTCGTCCTGTGCCCTGGTGGGTCATAGTTATGTTGTAACGCTCCCGCCGTGGTGGGGTGAGCTGACATGCAGTCCAACTGCTAGATAGGACCGTGCTTGCCCGTGTTGGGCGCCAGCCGTTGGCTGCCTGTGACTGCTTTACTCTCATCCGATTAGGGGGATATGAGCAGTGTGTCTGTCTGTGTGTACATACCTGGAGACAAAGCCACTACTGACCGGAGGAAAAGTTGCTCAAGCAAACTTTTTTTTTTTTTTTTACAGGGCACCAGATTGCCAGAATCATCTGTGATTTTTTTTTTCCTTCTCTAAAAGAACAGAATTGGCTTCCTGTTTTGGCACCTAGGAGGCACAGGTATAGAGAAATGCTCCAAAAGCTGCAAAGAGCTCCCCAGGTTTGCATCCAGACCCACGCCTGTAAATACCACCTCTGTTCTGACAGTCCCTGATTTGCATCCCGAGTAAGGCTCATCTCCTGCATTCGATTCCCTGCTTGGTGTCTCCAGGTGGATGTTACGCAAGCATCTTAAACCAGCCATGTCTCTAACAAAGTTTGATGCTTTCCCAAACCCATTTCTTCTCCATTCTCTTCCACCTCAGTAAATGGCGCTCTCCTTTACTGAGTTCCAGAAACCCAAATCAGGGGCCGTCTGTGATTCTTCTCTCTTCTGTAAGCCTTTCTCCTGCCCCACAGCCAATTCATCAGCTAGAAGTTGATTCTACTTTCAGAATGTATGTTGGATCTCCTTCCTTCTCTCCAGCATGACTCCATGGCCTTGTCCCTGACAAGCATCCTTCCTGGACCTCCACAGGGGTTCTAGATTCTTCTTTTGCCCTCCACTTCGTTCTTCACACAGTGATCTTTCCAAAACTTAAATTGGACCCCATTGCTTCTTTCTAAATCTTTTTGCTGAGTCCTTTTGCTCTGAGAATAAAACCTAAGCTCTGTCTCTTGATTTTAAGGCCTTGCCTGATCTGCGCCTGGTTATCTCTGCCACCCAGTGCCTTTTGCCTTTTCCCTGCGTTCCAGCCACAATGGCTTCCCTCCTTCCTGGACCACACCAGGCTTTTGTCCACCCCAAACCTCCTGCTCGTCTCATTCTCTCTGCAGTGAATATCATCCTCCCTCGGATCATGTGGCTGGCTCCTTCTTAGGGTCGAAGCTGAAAAGTTACCTGTCTAGTGAGGACTCTCCTGACCATCCCAGGGGAGCACGTTATCCATCCACTCTGAGGTTTTCCATCAGATCTCCCTTTAAATTTTCTCACCAGCACTTCACATTTTGGAAGTACTTAGTCGTCCACTTGTTTACTGACTGGTTTCTGGGAGGGCGATGCCATAACTATCTGTATTCCCAGGCCTACTATGGTGCTGAACCCATAATATTCAACTTACAACAAATATTTGTTGAAGAATCACCAAAGCCCTACAAATGGGGCTAGTGATACTCACTTAGTTTATTTACCCCCCTGGGTTAAAAGAGATCATAGGCATGAAAGTATAGACCAGAGTATCAATGATGTCTGTGTTTAACTGAGTACCACTATGGGAAAGAAAAAAATCTTCATTTTTTTATTTACTCATTTTAACTCATTTCAAGTATATAATACATTAGTTAGGCATCTATATAGTTCGTAAAATGATCCCCCAATTGCTTCCTCCCTCCCCTGACCCTCCGCCTACCCAACTTATTAATGCTAATGCATTCCTATGTTGAGCTCCCCATCCCTGTGAACAACATCCATCAGCTACTAACTTGTACTTCTTTAACCCTTTACCTTATTTTCCCAGCCCCCAACCCCCTCCCCTTTGTCTGTTACCAAATTGTCCACTATATTTGTGAGTCTGGTTTTGATTAGTTTGTTTTTTTTTTTGTTCCTTAGATTCTACATATAAGTAAAATCATATAGTGTTTATCTTTCTCTATCTGAGTTAAATACCTTCTAGTCCATCAGAGCAATATCTTTTCCATCCTCTTCCTTTTAGTCTGCATGTGTCTTTTAATCTGAAGTGAGTCTTTTGTATTTTTTCTTAAAGAAGTTCCTCCAACATTTCCTGTAATACTGGCTTGGTGGTGATAAATTCCTTTAGCTTATTTTTGTCTGGGAAGCTCTTTATCTGTCCTTCAACTCTAAATGATAGCTTTGCTGGATAAATATCTTGGTTGTAGATCCTGGGTCTTCATCCTGTAATATTTTTTGCCAAGCCCTTCTGTCCTGCATAGTTTCTTTTGAGAAATCAGCTGCCAGTCTTATGGGTGTTTCCTTATAAGTATTATCTGTTTTTCTCTTGCTGCTTTTAATATTCTTTCTTTGTATTTAACCTTTGGCATTTTAATTATGATGTGTCTTGGTGTGGGCCTCTTTGGATCCCTGATTTTTGGAATTCTCTGAGCTTCCTGGGGTTTTATGTCCATTTCCTTCACCAGGTTAGGGAATTTTCCATCATTATTTCTTCAAACAGCTGTTCAACATCTTGATTTTCTTCAGTACACCAATCAGATGGATATTTGGACCCTTAATAGTGTCCCATATGCTCCTTAAATTATTTTTATAGTCTTGGCATCTTATTTTCTTGCCATTCTGCTTGCATGTTCTGGCTTTCCATCCTCTAGATAGGGCATTTGATCCTCTTCTTTATTCACTCTGTTTATTCTTTTGTATTCTCATCTCAGATAATGTGTTCTTCATTTCAGACTGGTTCCCTTTTATAATTTCCATTTTTATGTTTTTATCTTTTTGTTGGAGTTCTCTCCACTTCCCAAAAGTTCATTGAGCATCTTTATAACCAGTGTTTTGAACTCTGCATCTGTTAGATTACTTGACTCCATTATATCTGGATCTGTGTTCTCTTCTCTCATATGGTTTCTGCTTCTTTGTCTTCCCATTTCGGCTGCCTTTCCATGTTTCTATGTACTAAACAAAGCTCCTAAGTCTCCGGGTCTTATTAGTGTGGGCTTGTGAAGTAGGTGTCTGTCCAGTGATACAGTCCTGAGAGGGGTTCAGCTGCAGGCCAAATTTAGCCCAAGCCTCTACCCACCCCGGGGCCACCTGTTAAGATTCAGCAAGTAATAGTTGCCTCAAAAGGCCACACCCAACACCGAGGCCAGCCGGCTCCAGCGTGAGTCTAGGCGCTGCTCAGCAAGGAGCACCTGACTGCGAGGATACACTTGGATGCGGTTTGGGTGGGGCCGCCAGTTGGGGAAGATGGGGTTTCAGGAAATCCTCTGGGCAGAGCGACCTCTGTCATCCAGTTTGATGACATCACAGCTATGGCAGTGCTGTGTCTGCGCCTTGGGAAGGGGGAGGGCTCAACAGGGAACAATGGACACCGCAGCACTTCTGTACAGAGCGAGTCTCACCTCGGCCCTCGCTCCACAGTGTCTCCCTGTAAGTGCCTGGTGCCCCCTGTGCGCAGCCTAATCGGCACTGGAGCTCAGGGCGAGCAGACCTGTCTCACTGTGAAAACCCACTGCGGACGCGGCCACAGCCTCCGTCTCACTCAGCTGCCCCGTGTCCTCGCCCCGTCCTACCTCCTGCCGTTGCAGGGTGCTTTCTTGGACTTCTCCCTAGTTGTATGGCTTGTTCATCTAGATCGCAGGTGATTTTTCCTTGCTGCTTGCTCCTTGTTTCTGTCACAATTTTGATTTGGTCACCAGAGTGATGAACATCTATCATCTACGCCATTTTTTTCAGTCTCCAAAAGTCTTCATGTTTGACTGAAAACCAAAAAGGCAACTTTGTTTTCCTAATTCTGGAAAAGAGTGAATTAGAGAGCTGTTACCAACCCCAAAGAAACTACAGTGGGACAACATGGTAAGTATATTTCCTTCTACTCTTTTTATTATTTTTTTTTGCTTTGGCTGTTAAGAAGGTTAAAGGTTATAGGACTCAACTGTCATGCAAAAATTAGCTTAAAATTTTTGTTTAAACATAGTGTTTTATGAAAGTACCTAACACTCTTCCTGACACACAGAGGAAGCTCAAAATTAGATAGTAATATCCATGTAAATAATCTTAGCTTTTATTATATCTTTGACATTTTTATGGTAAACTGCCTTGTGTCCTTTTTGGAAGCAAGGAAAGTCATCAGTTTTATTTTTTATTACTATAAAAAGAAAATTATTCGTAATGGCCAAAAGTGGAACATCCATCAATTGATAAATGGATAAATAAACTGTATATATCCATACAATGGAATATTATTAAGAAAAATAAATGAAGTACTGAATCATACTACAACATAGATTAACCTTGAAAACATTATGCTAAGTGAAAGAAGCCAGTGACTAAAGACCACATATTTTATGATTCCATTTATATGAAATGTCCAGAATGGGACAAATCCATGGAGACAGAAAGTAGATTAGTGGTTGCTTAGGGACTGGGGGCGTCTGGAGGAAATGGGGAGTGACTGCTAATGGGTGTGGAGTTTCTATTTGGGGTAATGAAAATGTTCTAAAATTGATGGTGGTGATGGATGTACAATGGTTTGAATGTAGCAAAAACCATTGAATTGCACTTTAAATGGGTAGATTGTATGGTATATGAATTATATTTCCATAAAGCTGTTAAAACTGATTAATTAAAATTAAAGTAAGAGCACTCCTGGCTTCTGATGATAGCATGACTCAACAGGCCAATCAGAGTAGGTTTGTATCACATGCCAGCTTTGGTTGGGCGGCATGGATCACAGATCTGCCCTACGTCTCGTCCTGCTATTTCAGCCTCTCTCTCCCTTGCTTAAATATCTTCTCAGCATTCTTCTGGAGACCTTGACCCAGAGATGAAGTAGGCAAGACCTTTTTTATCTTCAAGGAGCTGGGTTTTGTTGAGGGCAGAGCAGGGTGGAAAGAGGATGTGTAAAGATGAGCTCAGTCAAGACAGACCTCTAACTCACTGAGCACAGATTAGGGGAGATTCTAGCGAGAGATGGTTTCCCTGTGATAGGAACATCTTTTGTCACTGAAAATCCTGTTTTGTTTCTTCATTCTTACATAAATTCAACAGACAGTGACAGTGAGAGGTACTGGGGATACAGAGATGAATAAGAGAGGGTGTCCCTTGGGGGGTGGGTGGGGGGGGGCTGGTGGCCCAGCAGGGTAGGAACCAGAGACTGACAGAGGCCTGGAGGGGGCTGCTCAGAGGGACCGGCGAAGCTTCCTGCTCAGTTCAGGTTAGAGCTTGGCAGAGCAGCTCGGGGCCGGTGTTTGGCTGTTTCAGGGAGTCCACATAGCTTTCCTGACCAGTAACTGGCTTAACCAAGGCAGAGGGCAGTGTGGTGGCCTCTCCCGGGCCAGGTGATCCTCCTGGGAACTGGCAGGGAGTGGTGGCTTCGAGGCTGGAGGAGCTCCCTCTCTGCAGCACGGTCTTTTCTCTGGCACAATAAGGTGTCCCGCTCCCCAAATCTGAGCAGGTCATCACTTCTGCACGGGAGAGGGGGGGCCCCCGCTGCCTGGTCCTGACTGACGAGTCTGCAGGGCAGGGCAGGCCGGCCCGGGAGACGCTGGGCTCTGTGCCGGACGTTTGCCACTAGAGGGAGTGCCACGTCACCAAGCCCGGACTCCCAGGGCTGCAAGCCGGGTTGGGAGGCAGCCAGGGCCCTGGGAAGCTCACTCCTTTGCTCTTTTCCATTTAAAGCTTTCTCAGAAGCAGCCGGATTCCAGAATCCTTAGCACTGTTTGTCAGGAATTCACAGAGCCCTTGCGTTCAGGATGAAGTCTCAGGCCTGTTGCAAAGCCTGGGGTGGCCTCGGCAGGGAATCTGCTGGCCCAGAGAATCTGTTCTTTCTCCCAGTTCTTGAGGAGTTGAGAAAAGCAGCAGCCCTCAGTTTTGTTCCCCTGTGGGGGTCTGGTCCTCAGCCCTGCACAGGGCAGACTCCTAGGTTCTGGGCAGTGCCTCAGCTCTGTGCTGCTTAGAAAAGTAGTTTAGTGCTTAAAGGGAGATGCGGAACAGGTCTCAGGAATGAGGCGAGGCCTGGTTGGCGGATGTGTAGCTGGCGTTAGAGACGTGGAGACAGGGCAAGCTGGCTCCCGATGCCTCAGACATGAGGCTAAGTGGAGCTACTGAGAACAGTGGGGGGGTCAGAGCGGAGACACTCTAATTTGGCAAAGCATGCTCTGCTGTGGCTGTCTTGGCACGGCCCCTAGGTGAAGTGCAGTGGAAGACTTCTCGTGAATGTTCCTAATTCCAGGCATGAGAGGTTCCCACAGGTTCCGGTTGGGCTGGCCACTTGCAGAGACTGGGCGACACTGCCACCTTTAGAGGCAAGGCCAGAATGAGACAGGGTGTCCAGAGAATAAGCTTTGGTCCTTGGCCTCCACTGACATGGTCCCTGAGATCTTGAGCCACATTCTACGTATTTTCTGATACAGGCCCTGCTAAGGGTGTAGGCGGCTTGGACCCGTTTTCTCCCTCCAGCATTGACTCCTGGGTCTGGTAGACTATCCTTGCAGCCCCTGGGCACAGGCAGCTGGGGTACAGGGGTTCAGTCTGTGGGCCTTTGTGCTGCAGGAAGCCGGTGCCCATCTGCGGCGGGAGCAGGTCAGAGCTGGCCTGCTGAGGCTCCTGTCACTGCTGTGGTTAATGTTGGTGATTACCATGGTTACCAGAGGCTGGAAGCTCTGACAGTCAGAGGCAGAGCAGAAGGATGTCCTCTCTCTGCTCTGAGCCACATGGCTGCCTCTGCCTCCCTGGGCAGGTTTCTCCTGGGAAATACAAGAACCTGGACCACAGAAGTGCTCTGCCAGGTTCAGCTGATCTACCCATTCTCAGTCGCTAAGTGTTTGGGGGCCTTTTGGGGACCCTGTCCTGAGCACATTCAGTGTAAGGGAGGCAGAGCAGGGCATCTGGGCCCTGCCCTTAGTTTGCTCAGTCTTGGGGGACAGAGGAGAAAGAGACACTGGATGGGTCTTCAGGCGACTCAGAGTCAGAGGAGAGAAGCAGTTGGAGAGGAAGGTGGAGAATTCAGCACAGATTCTAAAGGATTGAAGGATGACTTTCGGGGCCTGTGCACCACTGCTGGCTTGGGGCCATGATTGCACTCTCTCCAAAGGGCACTGGCCAGGGAGTCAGGACGCTTGTTTTGCCAGGGGTTAGGAGCTCCAGCTCCCGGTGGGTCCTGGTTTTCCCATCTGCAAAATGGAGTCGATAATTACCAATCTCCCACCTGCTTCAATTCTGTGAGGAAGAGTTTTTAAATGAATAATTTTGTGCATTATAATGAGCCAAAAGTTTTAAGTCGTTGGAGAAAAGGCCTTATTTATTATTATCAACTCGTTGAGCAGAAATTCTATTTATCTCCTCTGCTGCATGGCCAGTGTTGCATGAACTGAGAACCATCTTACCCAGGAGAGATGATGGTTCTCTGCTTAGCTACCCAAATCCCAGCTCTGGGGATTTTGGGGGGCCTGGGGAGGCCAGGTAGGGCTTTATCTGAGCTCGAGGGGATCGAGCACCAAGAACAAAGCAGGAACTTCAGGCGCAAACGCTACGGAAGTGTGAAGGTTCTCCAACAGGGCGCCCCGCCTGGGCGTGAGAGCTGGGAGGAGGAAGCAGGAGCAGGTGGCGCGGGCGGCCCCGAGGCTTCTAAGCTGGCCTTTTTTCTTTGGTTCGTTATTATTATACGTTTGCTTTAAAAATGAGAAAATGCAGATATGCCGAAAGAAAGAGAAAGAATGAAAAAAGGAAATTAACTCACTTATGTGTTAAATTTACTAAATTCCGATACTTGGTTCTGATCAAATGTGTAACATAGAAGGGCTCCATAAGTATCTACAGAATGAGTGAATTCAGAAGACTGTGATAAATAGCTTCCAGACTTTTAAAATACAGATTTTATTTCTTTCGAGAAGTTTTAGGTTCACAGAGAAATTGAGAGGGTATAGAGATTTCCTGCCCTCCCCCCATGCACAGCCCCTCCCCCATAATCAACAACCCCACCGGAGAAGTACATTTGTTATAACTGACAAACCTACGTTGACACGTTGTTAACACCCAAAGTCGGTGGTTTACATTAGGGGTCACTACTGGTGGTGTACGTCTATGGGACCGGACAATGTATAATGACATGTATCCATCGTTATGGTATACAGAGTATTTTCATGACCCTAAAAAATCCTCCTCTTTGCTGCATAGGAAGATGGACTGTTTGTTTCTGCAAATCATGGCTCCTAAAAGCTCTGCTTTAAAAATTCTTTAGTCAGATTTTTATACTTTTTATACCCCAGGTGGTGTGCCTCGGGGGTCTGCTTTTCACCCCAGTTAGTCACATTTCCTGGCCTGGATACAGCCATGGAGCAAAGGCTGCCCCCACATTCAGGTGGTGCGGAGCTGCGGGAGGAAGCTGGCTTATTGGCTGACGTGCTGAATAAAGGAGCTTAAATGAACAAAGAGGAACTCAGTTGGGACAAACATAAAGTTCTCCAGTTAGCCCTTCCCGTCACAAAGGATGATATGGATACATGCACACGAACGACAGAGACGCGGCTTAAGATCCAAGGTACACCATGCGCTGCCTGCTTAAAGCACACCGATGGCTTCCCACTGTACTCAGAATAAACTCTGTGCACCTCTCATGACCACCTAGACCTGCTGACCACCCATCCTCTCTTTGTGCCCCCACTCCTTCCCTGCTCACGGTGCTCCGGCCCCCCTGGCCTGGATGCAGCTGCTTTCACACCCGAGTCCCTTCTGGCTGTGTGGCTGACTCCCTCCTGCCCAGCCAGCTTCCTCAGTGCTCCCGCCCACCCTCTTCTCGGCGGCCTCCTCCTGAGTTTCAGGCCTCCACCTCTCTGGAGAGGCCTTCCCTGGCCACCTTATTTGAAGTAGCTTTTTCGCCCCACTTTTTTTTTTTGGCTCATATTACCTGTTGTTTTTTCTTCACAGAGCTGCTTATTCTATTGCATATATCACTGAGGGATCAGGGTTTGCTTAACAGTTGTCAACCCTGAGAAGGAATATATCTGCCAAGAAGGACTCCTAGTGGTTGATTGGGCCTCTCATGCACTCTGCATTTCAGGGAACCCCCACAGATAGAGATGCCAGCCTCTTGCACTGCATTCTTGTCACCCAAGTGGACCCCTAAAAGGAGCTGGTATCTTCTTTTCACCAATGGGCTGAGACCTGCCCCATCCAATCAGAACTGTGCAGCTAGATTCTCATTTACATCTATACTCACCAATCAAAGCAGTTCCATAATGACCAATTGGAATGTGTGAAGCCAACCAACTAGAACAGTGCTAGTTAGACCAATCAAACAGTGCAAATTTGGATTACTTATTTACATGAGAATGGACCAATCAGGAACCAGGGCAGGAACTTTCTCTATAAATGGTGGTGGTGGTGGGGGCTTTGTCTAGTGGAGCCCCTGTTTTGGTTTCCGACATGTTTCTTCGGTTTTAGAAACTGTTCACTTGAATGAAGTTTCTCCTTGTCCATCCCCAAGATTGGGGACACTTGTTGGCTGAATAAAGGAGCTTAAATGAACAAAGAGGAACTTCGTTGGATGCTTAGACTAGTGGCAGCAAACTTTTGTTGGCACAGTTTTTCTTTTTCCCCCCTCCAGAGACCTTTCCGTGGCCTCTTCCTGGAGTTTGTATCTCTAACATTTACAGGGCAATTAACCATATTTATCAAATTCCACCAAATCCTTAACAAGCCATTTCTACAGGCTGTCAGACCTGTCTGTTGCTGGCAAGGGCTATTCCTGTGGTGGGAGGACCTTAGCTTTACAGGGTGGAATATGACATTGGAGCTCAGAGAGACAGAGGGGCCACTGAAGCTGCAGCTGCAGGAGGAGAAGGCACAGTGGCAAAACCCTCTGGAAAGCGAGGAGGAAGAAGGGAAATGGCTGAATGCTCATGTATTGTAGGGACATCGCAGACCCGAGCCAGGAGCAGACCCGGCCAGGATGATTGCCGCGATGTCAGGTGAGCAGCTTTTTAAGCACCTCTACCTCAACCTACCTGACACAGAGATGCTGAAAAGTGGCTTTTAAAATTCCTTCGACTCTTATCTCTCTTACACCACCCTCTGAAATGAAATCTCAAACACTTTAGCAGGGTTTGATATAGAAAACAGTAAGCAGATAGAGGTTCAGGCAGAAACAGAACAGGAGTCAAAAGCCCTGGAGAAAAGCATGAATGGGCTTGGAGAGGACAAATAAAATAGCAGAGACATTTATACGGTCTCCCCTACCTCTCAGAACAAAACAATTATGAGATAAGAGAGGCATGGATGGGAGGAAATTCTTTCATTTTTCACATTGCAAGCTAGAGAGATCCAATAGCCTGTTTATGAAGCACAATAAAGAAGATACATGAACTCAGTAAAGAGGTTGTTACAAATATATTGGGTGGAGTTGAAAGGCCAGGGTTTCTCCTCTCTTTTGGATAAAGCTGTCAGCTAAATATTAAAAAAGATTTTTTTTTTTTGCTTTTTGCTTGCTTTTCTTCCTTTTCTTTTTCCCTTCCCTCCCTTCTTTTTTTCTTCACTCCCTCCCCCCCCCTCTCATTTTTTTTCCTTTTTCTTTCTTTCTTCAAAAAGCAATAACTGGCACCGACAGTTTGTTAAAATTGGCAGAAAGAGTTATCACTTTTATTCAGGATTTGGAAATGCAGTCAAAGAGAGGCATATTGGAGCTTGAATTAAATGAAGCTTAAACAAGCAAAAAAGAAGAATCTCTGCTGGTCCTTTAAACAAACAAACATAAAAATTATAGCTCCTTGTTGTTAATTTGAAGTTATAAAAATTTTGACAGTCACACTTGATAAAATGGTGCCAAGCAGAATGGTTGCTACTTTTTGCGTTAAGTACTGAATGTTCTGATCATTTTTAAAAGTAAAACCACTGGTTTTGGAAGCTCTTAGGTGGGATCTGACTAACTTATTGCATGGAAAGTCACAGAGAAAATGGGTTCTGCTGGCTTTGGAGGAGATTATTTCCTCCGAGGGTAATTTAAATAGATGAGAAAGCAGGGAGAATCAGTTCTATATAGCTACCTGTTTTCACGTTTGTTGTATTTTGTAAATACTGAATACCAGTTGCCCCCTTAAGTTGTGAAAACACCCCTCCCTCTGACTTATCCTCATGTTGTTATTTCGATTTCGTTTGATTCATCCTGATGCAGAAAGCTAGATCACAGCTCTAAGAATTAGAATAGAAGCAAAAAGTTCCCCTGAGAAGATAAAAGAGATGTCACAAAGTGTTTGCTCTACAGCTCAGGCATTTTATCTGCACATCTATGGACTTATTCAAGATTCTTAAATTCCAACAAGAGCAGCACTATTGTTTAAAAATTTAGAATTAGAAGTGAAGAGAGTTCCTTCTATTGGCAGGGGCAAGTGGCCACCAGAAGTGACAAGAGACAGTTTGGTAGTAAGAGGCAGAGAAACTACAGAACAGACACAAACTCATAGAACTCAGCAGTTTGGTAAAGCGGTAAATACTTTCCGAAGTGTGATGGTTAATTTTACGTCAGTTTGATGGGTCACAGGGCGCCTAGATATTTGGTCAAATATTCCGGATGAGTCCTGGGTTTGCGAAGGTGTATCTGAGTAAGATAAACATTTGAATTGGTAGGCCAAGTAAAGCAGATTGCCCGCCCTAATGTGGGTGGGCCTCATCTAATCAGTTGATGGCCTGAATAGAGCAAAAGGCTGAACGCCCTCCCCCCCATGAATAAAAAGGAACTCTTTTTTTCCTGATTATTTTTGAATTGGGACATTGGCCTTCTGCCTTTGGACTTGGACTCAGACTGGAGCTTATACGATTGGCTCTTTTGATTCTCTGGACTTCGAACTTGGAGTGGAACTATGCCATTAGCTCTTCTGCAGATCTTGGGACTTCTTATCTTTTATAACTTCATTAGCCATTTCGTTATAATTCCTTATAAAATCTATCTATCTGCCTATCTATCTATCATCTGTCTGTCTGTCTGTCTATCTATATCATCCTTTTGGTTCAGTTTTCTTTGGAAATGTAGATTAATGCACCAAGCCTTGTTTTGATCTTGGAGTACCACATGATTGAATTGAAAATGCTCACCCTGTGTCATGAGGAAGGCTTAGGGCTTTTTCTCCTTATCACTCAGGTTTTCAGATCAGCTGTCCCCGCCCTGGACTTGGCCCAGCAGTGGGCCCTGTGTCTGTCTGCCTGCTCAGGGACGTGCCTAAGTGGCCGCTGCAGATTTTGAGCATCACTTCAGCTTGTAGAATATGAGCTCAAAAAGAGACCTTCAGCAGCTTGTTCTTCGCTGTCTGCCCATGCTCACACACGTGAGTTATCTCCCATAAACACTTGTTGAATGAATAGATGTTCTCTACACCCTTTGGAATGCTATTGAATAGAAATAGTTTGAGTTTTTTAATAGCTAAAATTTTCTAATAAGTGTTACTGTTAGAGAGAAAACTCTTAGGCTTTGTAAACACCCTTACCTTATCCTTCAGCCCCACTCCGCCACCCTCCCCCACCTTCCCGCACCCTCCCCCACCCTCCCATCAACCTTTAGTGTGAAATGGTGCACACAGGCACATTCAGTGACAGCGAAGGATGTGACACAGGGAAACAATGCAAATTGAGTCTTATTTCCTCAGTGAAGCAATGCTACAGTAAGAGTATATTCCTGATTCACAACTTTTTATAAGAAACAACTGACATTTAAATCTTGAAGTATATGTTAGCTTAGCATCAGAACTACACTTGAATCCCGCTTCTTTTGGCTACTAGCTTCATAACCTCAGGCAAGTCCCTTAACCTTTGTAGGTCTCGGTTTCATAATCTGTGAAATAGGGAAAAATACCCACCTTACAGAGTGATTGTGGGGATTAAACTCAATAATGTATGTAAAGTACCTTGTGCATTACCTGGCACATAATAAGTGCTCAATAAATTTTAATTCCCTTTCTCCTTTCTCCAATTCAATCAAGTATTATGATAGATGTGTTTCCAGTGCAGTGTAAAGCTTTTTAAAGTGCATATAAATCAATTAAATAGGGCAATGCAGTAATTGATCATGTAGCATTTATTTAAGAGATCTTGGGGGAGAGGGGGAGACTATTAGGGGCTTGTGGAAACCTCTCGAGAGATTCCAGGAGAGGGCTATGCAGATGGGGGATCCTGTGACTTGGCGTGTGCACCCTGCTATAAATTCCGTGAGTAAGGACAGGGTAGGGTGCTGGGCTGCGACTAATAATTGGGAGTTTATAAGTCAGCAGAGTGACTCTGAGTGATCCTTGGTGCTGCTCTCCCATAGGGAAAGGCAAAATGATCGGAGGAGTCACTGAAATAAGACTTGTTTTCTAAGTGCGAGGTTTGTGAATTAGTAATCTCAGTGAACGTAGAAGATAAACCCGACGCCCCAAATCTCAATTTCTCACCACTTGCTTGCTGTCAAGAGGGGCGCCCCTTCGCAGGCGCCCTTCCCCCTCTGGCTGCTTTAGAGAATGAACCTGGAAGGTGGGAGGGATCCTTGAGGCTTTATTTGGGTAACTTTGGGAAGTGCCATTACTGGGGGGTGGGGGCGGGCTGTGCCACAGACAGGACGAAGAGACTGGGGTCTGGAAGGAGCGCTCATTCAGTGGCCAGAGAGTGGCCTCGAACGTGATTCAGATTCTAGGCAATCCTAAAAAATCCCTAGAGCTGCTTTCCCTGGGAGAGGGCCGCGGGAGTTTCGTTCGCTCAGGCACAGTTCCTTGCTTCTCTGTCACATGGCCCGCCCATGTTTAAGAGTGGAACTTAGAGGAGGTATTTCTAGAACACGCCACCCTGCGCTGTGAGGTCGTCTCTGCCAACCTTCAAGATCAGGCTCAGGGACTCTACTCCCATGAAGCATCCCTGCCTGCTCCATCTCGTGCTCTCCCCCAGGATAAGGCGGGGGAAGGTAGGCCTCTGTAGTTTGTGCGTGTTCTGAAACAGTTCTCCACGGGTCTCTTGCATGTCTGCACGTCTGGTGAACAGAGGCACTGGCAGCCTTTGGTCTAGACTCATCTTCTTGGATATTTGTTTAGCGAACAGTCTGGAAGATGCAGTGTCTCCCTCTGGGGTAAAGGGCACATAGCAGGTATTTTTACTGTGCAGGGTACTAAGGATAATATCTCCCTGCCGGGCAAAAGTCAGGCAGGCTCATGCCCATTTTAAAAGGTTGGGGTTTCCTAAGCTTGGAGCCCCGCAGCCATGAAGCAAACTCACCGTGTGTGCAGCATTCACCCGGGCCCCTCCACGTTGCCCCCGGGGGCCTTAAGTAGGCAAGAGGGACCAAGGCAAACGCAATCCTCATGCTGCTTGCTGGACCTTGATAAGTAAGAGGTTTGTTTTTGACCCAGGAGTCTCACGTCTTCTACCTGCATCCATAAAACTGTGGCAACTTGTTAGCTTGTAAGTAGAATAAATCTGAGACCCTCTACAGATCTTGATAGTGAACTTCTCACAAAAGGAGGCTAGTGACTGTACGGCTGTGGGTAAGGCTGTCCACTTGTAGGAGGTCAGTGTCATGCCTAATGACAATCTAGGCGGCTACTTTCTCTCAGGGCTCTCTCTCTCCCCCCCCCACCCCACCTCCCTTTTCTCCCTCCCTTTATCCCCTGGCCTCCCTGTGCCTTCTCCTGTTAGGGTTTTCTGCATCTCTGGGCCTTGGGAGATACCTGGGGTTTTTACTGCTCCCTCATTTCCCTGGAGGTGAAGCTCTGGGCTGCAACAAGATCGGACACCCTCTGTACATGTCAGGAGCAGTTTGTGTCAGGCTTCTGGACCTAACTCCTCTCCTGCGATGCCGGTGCTTTCCTCTCCTTTCCCCCAGGTATGGCCTGGCGCCTCGTCTCTTCCTTCTAATCCTATCCTTGATGGTCCACTTGCCCACTGCCTGGCTACGCCTCTCATTTGGCCATTTTCCTCACCTCGGGGAGAGAAGACCGTTTCAGAAATGCCAGCGCTGAGGGCAGACTTGCTGGAGAAGCTGCTAAAGCGTGAGGCATGTTCACAGCCCGCCCTCGTCTCTTCACAGCTGGCCCCAGATTGCAGTAACATGAGTGCCTGCCTTTAGCGTCAACCAGGCTGGGAGCCTCTGCCAGGCAGGGCCTGGGCCTGCTTATTCTGTGCACCCCCTCTCCGCCACCAATTCTCCTTCTCTACCACCCAGTGCCTCCCACTGTGTCTGACACCCACTGGGGATGTGGAGTGGCCCAGGCAAACAAATGAAATAGGACCAAATTCGAAGCCATTCTTGTAGTAGGCAGCTGGCTCTCTTCCTCACTATCGTCTCTATTTCTACCCTACATTTTTATTCTTCTGACTATGTCATGTTAGAGCACCTTCCTAATCTTCCTTTCTTACTGAAAAATACTGTTCTTACAATCATGATCAAATAATAGACCAACTAGCCTTGACTGAGCATGCCCAGCCATGGCTCTGGGTATGCTGAATAAAGCTCAGAGCTCACCCCTTAGGGTGAGGTGCAACGAGACAGGACCGCACGGCGACTCCATGAGGAGTGAGGGAAACGCAGGGGAGAAGCCAGCAGTCAGGAGAGGCTTCCTGGAAGAGGCAGGCGCGTGCTGGCCCACTGAACTCTCAGCATTTGTCAGCAGCAGACTAGAAATCCCAGAATTTGATTCGCTATTTGCTTCTTTGGGGTGACAGGACTTAAGGTGGCCTTGCACGGACGTGCTTGTCTCTCTACCGGTGTCTGTAAAGATATTTTGGGGTTGTCCCCTACCCTGGCCCTTCCTTAGTCATCTCGAAGGAGACGATTACATTCGCTCAGTTCTCTCCACAAAGAGGTTTGCAATTCACCTTGTTTTAGGCTCTTCCTAAAAGGTTCTTTCTCTTTCATGGATGAATGGAATGGGTTGAGGAATGTGAAGAATTCGGGAGGCTTTTAGCTTAGACCATTCTTGGGCCCCTCTTATTCATTCATTCATGTGGCTCAGTGAGTATCACTTAGTCAGTTCCTGCTCTGTCGGGACCCTGTGCCAGGTCTTGGCGGACGCTGGTGGACAGTGGTGAGCAGGACAGGCGTGCCTCTGCTCTTGGGGAGCTTGTAAGCTAATGAGGGAGACAAATGAACAATAAATGCAAACTGTTATCTTACTCTGCAGGAATAAAGCAGGGCACTCTGAGAGTGAATAATAGAAAGGCCTATCCTAAGTTGGGTCCAGGTGGCCTGAGATAGCCTGGCTGGGGAAGTGACATTCCTGCAGAGCTCTGAGGAGTGAGTAGAGGAAGCTGGGCGATTAGAAAGGAAGAAGCCTTCTGGGTGAATGAAGCGTGCTGGGCAGCGTAATGAAGTGGTATAGTCAGAGGAGTAGTGAGTGAAAGAGGCTTCTAAACAGAACAAAACTGTCAGACCAACTAACCAAACGAAGGACTTTCATCTCAGGAGAACCTGAGAAATGGGCCGGTCTGGGTCCTCAAGTTTGATAGACACACTGAGTGTCTTTCCCTCCATTGGGGTGAGACCAAGGAGGGAGGCATGGCGGTGGGATTTGACAATGGGAAATTCCAGGCGGGTTTCCAGGGCCCCAGCGACTACGAGTTCTCACCCTGTCACCTCTTATCCTATAACACACATTTTTTGCAAATACTTTGCCAAACTGGACTCCCTTGACCAGCTACCGCCGGCTGAGTCTTCATCCAAGATGGCCCCTGCCTTGGAGTTCAGAGTCTGAATCCCAGCGGCAGAGGCCAGGATACCTGTGTTGGAGGTCAGAGGGCAGAGGCACCTGTCATGAAAATCAGAGACCATGGCACATTGTACGTAGCAGTTTTTCGCACCATGGTTGGGAGAAGCTCATTTAACATTTTCCCAGTCGAGTGAGTGGTCTGTGGGTGCCATGAGGATACTCATCCATCAATTTTGACAGTATAACAGAGTGTACATTATTTATGCTAAAAATAGTCTACAAAAGACAAGGCTCCAATGGCAGCACCAATGGAGTCTTAAATTTCTACCGGGCCCTCTTCCCTTGGAGGTGACTGACAAAGTAACTTTTTGTTGTGCTTCACTGAAGCATAGCACGTTATATACACCGGCCGCTTTGCAGCTCATGACATCACTCAGGCCCTGTCTCAGGGATTCCTGCCTAGGGTGGTCCATTGATATATCTTGTCTCAGGACCATGGCCATGAAAGCTGCCATTTACTGGGGGCCTACTATGTGCCAGCCCGGTGCTAAATACGTTATCCAAATGACCTACTGTGGTTTTCATGCCAGTCCTAAGCGGTAGGTGTTGCTAACATCGGAGGAAACCGAGGCTTCTCGCGGACTCAGAGGGGGAGTCATCACTCCTAGGAGCTCATCAGGGTAGGGAGCAGAGAGGTTCGGTTCCGTGAACTGTGGGCTGGATGCTGGTTTCCTTCATAATTCTACGTTGGGCAAGAGCAGATAGTCAGGATGGTTTCTCAGGGGAGAAAGGCACCGTGAAGAGTTCCAAATGGTTCTCGTGTAGTTTTTGAAAGGCCGATGAAGGCGCTTGCTTTTAGATTCAGCCGTATCGCCCCACACCCCTGCAGTACGCTTCAGAGGTCGAAAGCAGGACAGAAGAGCTTTGGTTTCAGCTAATGTGAGAGAGGGCCAGCTCAGGCAAGCTGCCTCAGTCCTGACACTGTAAGGAACACAGAGCAGCACGCAGTGGGTGCTTCGTTCTCTGTGGAATGCTTAGGGAGGTGTGCCTGCCCCCATGTGTGTGTTCCTGAGGGCAGCGGCAGCTCTCCGATGATCTCAGCCATGGCGTGACGCTCACAACGTCTCAGAATATCCTTGTAAATGGGTGTTTGTGATCTGGGATCAGCAGGGGCAGAAGAGAGGATTCTGTTCCAGAAGGGACCTATGTGATTTACTCAGGGGCTGCGACCAGGCTGAGGGGATCAGAGACAGGCCAGGAGTTGGAGGCTGGGCTACATTGGCTAAATATTTGGTGGTGGTTTGAGCATCTGCAGCTCAGGGTCTCCATCTGGGGAACCAGACCTGCAGTGTCGTCTTAACAATGTTTTTGACAAACACACACACACACACACACACACACACACAAACAAAAAACATGAAAAAGGAGTCCCTTTACAGACTGTGGAGAAAACAAAGTCTTCCTTTTCCCTCTTCTTGAGGAGTGAGCCTTTTTGAAAGAGCAGGAGGGCCCGGCTGGCTTCCTTCAGAGGCCAGATCCGCCTTCGCCCTGTATTTGTCTGCCGGCCACACATCGTGGCCTGATTGGAACTGACTTTCCCCCCAGGCTCTCAGTGCGGGCCTATTAGGTTGACAGTCTGTAATGTGTTGGGAGAGGCCCTGAGTTACTGCTGCTCCCAGGCAGGCCTCCTTCTGCCCTCGCGGGCTGTATCACAGATGCTCCCGGACACCTGCATGTCCAGGGGCCTGTGCCATGCTGAGTGGGGACTGCCCGGAGGGCAGGACTAAGGCAGGAGAGTGCCCTCAATGACCTCAGAATCCAGAGAGGAAGCCTGCCTGGCCACAGCTGACTGGTTCCTAGCAGGGGACTCTCTGGTAAACAGAAGTCCTCCCGCTGCATCAAAGGGCAGCTGAGCTGCTTCAGCTGCAGCCCTGCCTGCCCTAGGCTGGACTGGAAAGTGTTCAGCCTTGTGCATCAGACTGGGGTGGGGGGGGGGTCCGGGTATGGGTACCTTAGGCTCTCTCTACTCAAGCTGTCTGTTGGCTTTCATTAAGTACCTATTCTATTGCATGCTATTCCTGGCTCTGCTGTCAGCCAGCTGTTTGGTCTTGAACAAGTCTTTCTGGGCCTCAGCATTCCCATCTGTAAAATGAGAGGATTGGACTGGAAGATTTCCAAGAGTTCTTCTCTCTTTGACATTCAAATTCCTTCTCATCTCTTAGTCCCTCTCCTCGCCCTGCTTCCAGAACCCAGCAGGGGACTGATCATACAGTGGGTGCTTGGTAAATGCTCACTGGCCAACATTATGTACCACAGCCCAGATCTCTGAGCATGGATGGTCCCTCAGCCTTACCTTCTGCCTCCTGCATTTCCAGGACTGTAGGGTACACCCCCCACCTTGCTAGGGAGCTGACTGTGCCGGTTTATGGGGCCCTCAATCACTCACTCATTTAAGGGATGCCTACTGTGTACATGGCTCTGGGTTGGTTGGGGTGTGGATGTAGAGATGAAAGAGGCATCGTGCCCCAACTTGTCACTGCTGGCTGAGGTGGGAGGCAGCCCTTGGTTATGTGGGCACCCTCGTCATAGAGACTCTGGTAGCTTCACACTTAGTTCGGGAAACAGTTACATCCTGGGGCTTCCTGCTGACAGTGCTCCATCTTGCAGAGCATACATTTCAGGTCTTTGCTAGGGCTTTCAGCCAAGAACAGATAATTACATAGACTCTGGTTACTCAAGTGGCATCTACATCACCTTATGCTGTTAAAAAATGAAGGCATTCTGCCCCTTGTCACAGGCCTACTGAACAGAATCTGTATTTTAACAAGATTCCAGGTGATTTGGATCCACGGTAATGTTTGGGGATCCCTGGTAGACACCAGTCTCCCCAGGACTCCCACAGGCCCTGCTTAGCCTTTTCGGTGGTGCGCTCATTGTTGCCGAGGCCTGTGGGTGAGGGACTTGCCTCTCCAGCTCTTCTGAGGGAGCCAGAACTGAGTGCTGACCCCCTCGCTGTCCGTCTTGGCTGAGGCGCCTCACGTGGATCCGCCCCTCTCTTCGAACCCTCACATACACTTATTTGCGAAAAGGCTTCCAAGATTTCAAGCTGACAAATTAAAAAATTCCTTAGACTATGTCTTAAGAAATGCAGCTCGACCTTTTGCTTGTAAACATTCTCATCTGTATGTGTGTGTGTGTGAGTGTGTGTGTGTGTGAGAGAGAGAGGGAGGGAGGGAGGGAGAGAGAGGATCAAGTAAGAGAGCCTTTAAAAAAGAGATCGCCCGTATCATGGGTTCTTAAACCGAAATCTGCGGTTGGGGCTTCTGGGGGCGGCTTTGAGCCCCTGAATTAACATATGGAATATGTGCTTATGTGCGTTTTCCTGGTGAAGAGCGAGGGGTCCATGCTTTTGCAGATTCTCTAAGGAGCCTATGACCTAAAAAAGTCAAAGAACCCTTGGTTTTGGTCCCAGCCTGTTTCCTGGGATTTATTTAACACCTTGCTATTTGGCGACATCAGGGACTAACTGAAGGGTTCTTTATGAAAACAACTCTGTGCTGCCATTTAGGCATGGCTTTTCTTTCCTCTCTCTGCCCCTCTAAATTTCTCTTTGTTCTTCCTATTATCTCTATCAAGGGCTATTTTCAGGGCTGATTGGACGCGGAGAGTGGGTCTGGCGGCACGGTGACAGCAGAGCGTGTTCGCTGGGAAAAGCATGGGCTCTAGTGGAGAGCAAAGGCAATTAGGCCTCGGAATTGGCCCGTATTCCTTCCTTCCTTTCTTTTTAACAAGTGAGCCAGTGAAGCCATTTCTAGAAAACGGCAAAGAGCAGATTCAGGCCTGCAATTTCCGTGTCTCTGCCAGATGGGTGTTCCGGGACAGGCGCCATGTCACCGTGCTCTGGACTGGACTGGACTGGACTGGGCTGGACTGGGTGTTCTGGTTTTAGGGTGTGATTCTCTAGTCATCCTCCCGGGGCTTTGCTGTGCTGTGGGTGGGGGGCACCTCTGGGATGTCTGAGTCCCCCGCTCTCAACACTCTGCCCCCCCATCCCCTCGCGCTTTTAACCCCCGTGGCTTCAGGAAAGACACTTGTGACACGGACCCTTCCAGGGACGCCCCTGGCCTGGCTCTTGCTCCCCATGGTGGCCTAATCCCATGTTTTTGGATGCGGAGGTCTGGCTCCTTGCACTGGAAGGCAGAAACTGAGTTCATATTTGCACCATGGCTCCCCTCCAGAATGTGGCAGTCACTTCTCTCCACTCTTCCCTGCTCTTCAGATCTTCCCGGCCACTTCTCATAATCAGTTCCTTTAGCCCAGCCCGGCACCTGGCTAGGCCTCGCCCATTGCGAGGGAAGAGTTGGCCGACACCGAGTGTTTGCTTCAGCCAGTCGGCTTGAAGTACTAGACACACCTGTGTTCCCCTCCCTGTGCCTCTTGCCGACACATTTGCTACCTTCCTGACCTTTCTACTTAATCAAATTCTAGCCTCATCCAAATCTCCTTCCTTGTTTGTTCCAACTGCCTTGCAGACCTGGATTCTTCTTTAACTTGCTGGGGACCCTCTGAACCTCTCCCTGAGCGCGGGGGCCTCATTTCCTCAACACAGCCTATTTCGTTACTGGGAACCTGGACGATTAGCAATATCTTCTCTACACTGAGCTAAGATCTGCCTCTGAGTCTTCTCTCCGCTGACATGTGTCCTCTGGGATTGCACAGTAGGTAGAAGCACAGGGCTTTGAATCAATAAAGTGGAGTTTAAATTTCAGCTCTCTCATTTACTGGCTGTGTGACCTCAGGAAAATCACTTAACCTCTCTAAGCATGAGTTTTCTCACTGCGGTAGAGGGCTAATAATAATACCTATTTCAGGAGGTTGTTGTGAAGATTAAAGATCTTTGAGGCACAGAATGGGCGTGTGTTCTGGGAATAGTAGCTCTTGTTATAATTTTGCTTTCTGCCTCCCTTAAACATCTCATTTGGCCTTAAATTGCTCTTATTTTGTCTCATTTTTCAGGTGTGTGTCTGAGCCACTCGACTAGGCTGAGCTCTTAGAGAGTGGGGTGATAGCTTCATCTCTATCCCTGCCCCACTGTTCTTAGGAGGGGCGGATGCACTCATCACTCATACTTATGTTCTCGTCAATGGGGGATCGATTGATTCAAAGCAATACGAAAACGCTCGCTCCATGCATATTTGAAATAAATAAAACTTGCAGATAGTTCAGATTCCAGGTTGATTAAGCAACCCCGGTAGGTTTGTACTGAATGGAAGAGTGACTATTTTCCAAACAACCTCTTCTCTCCCCTGTCCTTGGAAAGGCACAAAGGTAGGGCTCAACCCAGTGAAGGAGGAGGGACACTCCCAGCGCTCTTCTAAAACCTGTAGCGTCTACACATGAGCCGGCCTGAGCGTGGGGGATGGCACTGCTGGTCTGAGAGCTTTGGGGTGCACCAGGCCCTCTCTGGAATGGGTGTAGGAGGGACTGGGAGACATGTGGAGGTGACACCGGGGCCAGGGTGGGTGTGGAGCATCGCTCATGGCAGCAGCACCAGGCCACCCAGCTCCTGTGGGAAGCAGCTGCAGGGGGCACCTGCGCCCCCATCCCCACGACCCCCACGGCCGGGTCAGTTCCAGGGGTTAGAAGGTGCTTGCTTCCGGCTCCGTGCTCACCTTGGAGCGTCTCACAGGTGCCTTCCGGAGCTGCCGAGACACACAGAAAACCACACTCCAGAGAGAGGCTGCCTGAACCGCCGCCCCTGTCCCTTAGGTCTCCCGCTGCCTGTGTTTCCTCCAGCCCCTGGGTCGGCTCGAACATGCGCGGCGCCTGTGTGATCCTCTGACGCTGAGGTTTATTAGTATCTGAGCCTCTGGGAGGGAGCTTCCCCAGGGAGAGGAGGCTGTGGTTTTCCTTCCGTGTGACCGAGGCAGACTGTGGAGAGGAAGACAGTGTCGGGATTAAGGACCAGCCTCTCCGAGCTTGTGTGCCACCTAGGCCTCTCGCAGTGCGGGGGTCTGTGTCCAACTAAAACCTTTTATGTGTTCTTATTTATTTATTTATTTACTTACTTATTTATTTATTGCAAAGGAAGTTGGATCAGGGGAACATTAAAGGTGGGAGAGCGAGATGCAGAAAGCAGAACGCACAGCAAGGCACAACTTTGAGCAACCACTGCTCACAAACCAAGGAGAAAAAAGCAGCTCATGAGAATGTGGCTCCTCCCTGGGTTCCCGGGTATAGAGCCTCAGCTCCTCTCACGGGGCCACCTAAAGGGAAACGGGAAACAAAACTCACGCTGGACAGTGGTCTTGGGGGACCAGCTGTGTTCATCAGCTTCACCTGTGACTTGCCTACCCAGGTTGTGGTCCCCCACCCAGACGTCAGGATGGCCTCTGGGGCGGGAGGCTGGGCGGTGCTTCTGCCCACCGCAGCAGCGGGCAGCAGCTGAGAGGACCGAAACCCAGCCAAGGGGCCACCTGAGCCCTAGCCAGTTTCTCTCGTTGCAGCTCGGGGTCTTGTTTCAACCCCCAAAAGCTCATCTCGTGTTGAGGGAAACTTACTAGGACGGACCGTGTTAGGGAGCTCTCCCGTGCGCCTGAAGCAGTGGCATCGTTCTGAAGGACTAGACGTTGCAGGAGCTCATGCCACACGGACCAGGCGGGGACAATGGAAGGAGGAGTCCCTGGAGTCCTGATGAGGAGCCTCTCACCCGGAGGAGAGGGCGGCGGTGATGGCCAGGCCCAGCAGGGGCTTGTCCATTCTCTTTCCTCGTCCGCCACTTCGCAGAGGCCACTTTGAGGAGCTGGCAGGCAGCAGGATAGGCTGCAAGGAGGAGGGAAGGACCCTGGGACTCTGAGCTGCTGCTTGAGAAGAGCCACCTGGGAGAGCATGAGGGGTCCCCGAGAACTGAATGCTTGTGAGAGTGTTGAGCCACTGGAATTTTGCATGGTTTGTTGTAATGGCCTATCTTGCCTAATACAATGCTGAACTCTGCTTCTTCCAACTTCATGGCTGTTAGCCCAGCCTGTGGACGTGGCTTGTTCGTTCAACAAACATTTTCTGAGCACCAGTTGTGTGCCTAGCAGGCGGTGGGGGTGGCCTGATGTCCTAAGCAGACAGTCACGGAGAGAACTTCATAGTAAAAGGCAAAGGGCATAGGACGGGAGGGAAGTCCCACTAAGCTGGGTGAGCACGCACCAGGCCCAGGATCCAGGGAGAAGACATTGACCTTGCTTTGTTCAGCTCCAGGTCTGTACCCGTCATCTGGGGGCAGTAAGGGCTGGGCAGTGTCATTAGTCTGGACATCAGACCTTAGATTTTCTATGGTGTCCTTGGAAGATGTCACAGCCCACGCACAGCAGATCACGCTGGCCCCTGGGGCCCAGATCACCCTGAGAGGCCACTTGGGAGAGATGAGTGCATCTTTCCCTGGTTTTTTGAATGATAAAGTACATTCTTTTCTGCTTTTACATGGGCAATGAGAAGGCTGCATTAAGGAAAGAAATGACCTTGTCCCCTCAGTGTGCTTGGCAGGAAGTGGTGAGGACAGGCAACAGGGGTGCTCGCAGCAGGTGAGCAGATGCCCCGCCCGGAGGCCTGCGGGCAGCAGTCCCGGAGGGGCCGGCGCCTCGCCCCTGAGCCACCGCCCGCTCCTCCCAGGGCCTCCCTGGAAGTCGCAGCACATGCATCTTTAATTTTTTCAATTAACAACAATATAGAACAAATGGAGTGGAGTTTTAATTATTCATAATTCATTTAGGAATAAAATCTTTGTAAACTAAAGGAAGAGAAGGGCCATATTACCTGTTCTTTAAAAAAAAAAGGAGAACGGTGAAAAGGAGGGGACATCTACTTATAAAGCTGATTTTTTTGGTAAAGCTTTCCCTGTGGTCCGTACAGTTAGAGAAAGGAGAGAGAAGTAGGAGAGAAGCACCTCCTCTGCTTGAGGGTCACAGGGCCACCTTTACCGCCATCCTGGCCTGGTCACTGATGCCTTGTGTGACCTACAGCCTATTGCTGTCCCTTCCTATGTCCACATGATCTGTCCCTGCTAAAAGGCCAGCACTAATCAGGGCCACTGGTACAGAGTCATCTTGGATCCTATATACACAAGTATGGACAGAGCATCTTCAGTGTGTGCGCACAGTGGGTGCCAAGGGGACACTGACAGGACCCCTGTCTACCCGGAACTTATGGGAAGGCCACCGATAAACCTGTGCATCTATACCTCCACATGCATCTATTCATATACACACATCCACATGCAGAGAGTCGTGCAATCCTAGGTCGAGATGGGAAACCAGGACATCTTTGGGGTCTAAATTTTAGAGTTTGAGGCTCCGGGTTCAGAGAAGGGTGACCAAAACAGGAGTCAAAACAGGCTGCTCCTGAAGTCAGCCTCGAAAGGTAGGGAGGACCGTGAAGGCGGGAAAGGAGAGAGGACCTTCAGGTGAAGGATGCATAGGGCATAAGTCCAGAGGCCAGTGGGCATGAGACTGGTCCCTGCGGGCAAAGTCAGTCCACAGTAGGGGGTGTGGCTCTGTGTTGGGATCTGGGTTCTCATTTGCCCCTCAGACTTCCTGCCTCTCACTGTTCTGGTTCAAACCAGGATTATCTTTTGCCTGGTCTCCCTGCTTCCCTCAACCTTCAAGCCTCTCTTTGAGGCATCTATTCTGAAGGATCTGTCATTTGCTGAACCTCTTCGATGACTCCTCATAATCTCGAGTTAAGTGCAAGCATTTGCCCAGGGTAGACCAGCCATCTGTACAGCAGCTCTGTCCCCTTCTGGCTGTCACTGTTGTTGTCACCAACCAAGTTGGATTCTGTCCTTATTCTTTTGCCATTACACATGTTGTTTCCTCTGCTTGGAGAGCCCTCTTCCTCATCTCTGTTGGCCAGAAGATCTCTTCCATTTTTGAAGGCTCATGTCAAATACCGTTGTCTGTCAGGACTTTTCCACCTTTCCTGCGCTTAGAGTTCTATATGAACGTAATGTTTGGTCAGTAAACGCTTGCTCTGTTGACCTAATTTGAGTTTGGCTTAAGAGAGATGAAAAGTGTATGTAGGGGGTAGTGTGAGATAAGGGTGGATTAGGAAGGTGAGATAATATCCTATGATGCTTGGTTGTATGTGACAAAACCCCAGATCAATTGCTTAAGTGAAAGAGAGGACATAATGAGTGAAATCGCGTGGCAGGCAGGAGTTGAGCCAACCACAGGACTGCTTACTCTCTACCCCCTCGTCTCTGCTGCTTGCTGTGTGAGAACTTCATTCTCTCCAGCTCGCTGATCCCATGAGGTGGACCAAGCGCGCAGGCAGCTTCAGATCTAGATCCTTACGGCCTCACAGACGCAGAGAAGAGATGGATTTTCCCCACCAGTTCCACTGAGAAAAACCTCTCAGAGAAGGCCTCAGACTGGCCCCGCTGGAGACACGCGTCCGTGCCTGAATCAGTCACGTGGCTGAGCTATGGGAGGCTATCACTGCCCAGCTTGGGTCATCTAGCCACCCCCGTGAGCAGAGGGACCAGGTGGTTTTACTAGGAGAAGGGTCCCTCATCACGCGGGTGGACAGACATGATCGTAAGCGTGGGGCATGAAGACTGAGACAGAATCCCAGTGCATGATCGCAGAGAGAGCCTGGGACAAGCAGCGAGCAACAGCGGGTACAGGCCGAGGAACCAGACAGTCCTCGGGGACTGGGTGGGGCGTGGAGGTTTCCTGGTTGTCCCCCAACTGTTGGCTTACTCCAGATCTGAGGACGGGAGGCTTGGTAACCCCATTCTAAAGATGGAGTTTGCCAGCAATGGGGCACAGACATCTCTTCAAACTCTGGCCTCAGCAGTCGGCACTCTCACCTGGTCCTGTGCCTCCAGCTTCCTTTTCTATCCAAGAAGACGAGGTGAGAGAGGAACCCTTGTTCCAGTCGACAGCGGTGCGAGGTTTGTGGCAGGAGGGATTACCTTGTGCTCCCCCAAAGCCTCATGAGAGAGGTCTCCATGGGGCGGCTTGTCTCCCGTGGTCAGGATTGCAGAGGGAGGAGGAGAGAGCTTGGGAGAGCGTGATCCATGACTCCTGGAGTTTCAGAGTCTCTACTTGACCACCGGGGCTGGTGCCTGCTCATCCCCTGATTTCTGAAGTTGGGGGGTTTCAGAAAGGGACCTGGAAGAGTGCCTTGAAGAGGATGAGAATGGGGGGCTGCTGTCTTTTGAGGCTAGAAAAGGAGGCCTCAGTGGCTCCTGTGGCTCCCTGAGAAGGAGAGTGGACAGTAGGGCTTAGTGCCTGGGAGCTGCTGCTGTGGCTCAGTGATGCCCTCTGGGGATGGGGTAGGCTGTGGACTGCTGATGGGGCCAAAGGGAGCTTTCCTCAGGAATTCAGTGAGTTGTGGTTACACTGAACACAGCCCCGAGAGAGCTATAGGCACCATCTACCTGATACGTGTTACAGCCTTGTCAGCGGCTGATGAACTAGAAGGAGCAGGAGTGAAATCAGGGACATCTCCCCACCACCAGGTGGCCAGTCATGAGAGAGGACAGTGGCCACCTCTCCCCTTCCTTCTCCCTGACTTCTGTATCAAGAAGAGAATTGAGAGGAGTGAGGAGGAGACAATCCAGGCGGCCGTCTGCTCCGGGTTAGTGTTAGTTCAGAGCCACAGGCTCAGACCCAGAGGTGTGAAGTGGAGAGACGCAGACAGGGCGCTGACGGGCCCCTCCCACAGTCATGCAGAACAGCGCGAAGAAAGCCTCAAACACGGATACGCACAGGCAGAGACAGTCTCAGACACAGACACCAGGAAGCCCTAGGCCCTGCGAGCCTGATGCTTTCGGGAGATGGCATTTTAGAGAGAAGGCCTTCTCATATTCTGGGGAATAGCAAAGGAAGCCCAGTGTGTTCAGGACCACCGGCTTGATCCTTACTCCCTGGCTTCATTTTCTCTCTGGCAGGCTGTCATGTTTACTCCAACAGGTGTAGCACGGGGATTTCAGAGAGCCATGCTCATGGGTGGTAGGCACTCTGTGGAGGGTGGAGGGCAGGGGGCAAAGGTTTGAAGATGTGGGCAAAGGTTTTTTTTTTTGCATCTTGGGTATCATTGCTGTCGGGTGCTATTACGCGTGTGTGAGCAGGCTCCTGGTGAGTGGGTGGTGGAGAGCTCTCAGGCAAAAAGCCACCGTGCTCAAGTGGCTTTCTCGAAGGAGGCCCCGTCCCTGCCTTTGCCTAGGCTGGGAACAGTGTCCTGAAGTGATGTCAGGATTCACCCAAGCCACATGTTTGTCAACAGCAGTATGTGTGAAGGAGGACTCGTAATGAGGATATTAATAGAGATGAGTCGAGGAGATTGTAATGAGAAAGATCTAGAAATGGTTACCAGGCAGGGCATACGTTTAATACAACAAACAATAACATATTAGGTTCTGTTACTAATTTCTAATTCCTTCTCACTTAGATAATCTCTGTTCTGGTCCAGTTAAGATTCTTCATTTCTCCTGGGTGTCTTGTGCTGTTCTCATCTGATCAGCTCTGGGTTTTTTGCGTTTTGATCTGGAGAAAATTTTCCGTTCCTGGTTCTGCAGTTGCTCAGAGGTCTTTCATGGACCAAACCTTTGTTGTTGCATTGCCGGGGAGTCTACGCACTCGAGTCCCCTCTGCACGTGGCCGATAGTCTCTTTGGTACTGGACAATGGCTTCTCCGCCTGTTGGCTCGATAGCACAGTGTTTCACAATTGAAGGCTCTGGGTTTGCCGGATGAATGTTTCTGCTTGAGTAAGCTATTGATTGAAGTCCAAGCTTACAATATATTCTTCGACTGGCAGACATGGTCATTGTAGTAATCCTTGTGTGCATCACTGAATATCTTCATTAGCATAAAACATGTACAGTTTTCCAGTTCAACTCTTTTGCTTTCAGTGTCACCTGATGGCACATCCCCTGGGGTTACCTGTGGATCCGGAGTCCCAGCTTCTCAGAAGCTCCATAAGCCCCTTAGGTCATGGCGGTGACTTGTAGTGAAATCCTGGGAGACATGTGGAGACTTCTGATATTCTGGTACATTGGTCAGCTTCTCGATTCGCTGGAGATGCTTTTCTCCCCCCAAACTAGTTCTGTAAATCCTGATTACATCCTTTGAACCCAGAGTTACTCGAGGGAACCAGAGAAGCATTTGTCCAGGTCAAATGTGTCCCCGTGATTCTGAGTGTCAGTGAGCCGGTGAATGTGCTTGGGGTCGAGGCTGCCACTGAAGGTATTCCTGGGCTCTGTGAGGTTTTCTCAAACATTAGAGTAGGAAGCCGCTGTGCGTGGCTGAGGTCTCCAAAGCCTTACCTCTATTATTCCCTCTGACCCAAGCCTGTGCCCTGGTGGCATGACTGGGGGGCGCACCTGGGATAAGAAAAACCCAGAACTCATAGCCAAATCACCTGGTTACCTGCCATCTTTGTGTCTGGCACAGAGCAAAGAAAGGTAGGTAAGGTTGCAACTCAGTCATGCTTGGAGACCATGCTTTGCCTCTGTATCTCTTGTTGTGATCTCAGTCCTGTTCTCTTGGTTTCCAAGATGCTCCCTTGAGAGGTGCTCCAGACTATGCAACATTATTTATTATATTGATCACCCCATAACATCCCCCAAAGGCTCAATGTAGAGGGAAGTGACTGGTCCTAATAGCCCAATTAGGTTTATTATCTTCTGGCTCCTGATGTAATGTTTCTGCCGCAGACTCTAGCAAAGGAGCCTGGCGTGGGGAAGGAGCCAGGATGGGGAATCTGGAAATCAGAGTTATGATTCTAGCTCTGCCACTAGCTTACCTTGTGACCTTGGGAGAGCTTTTCCTCCTTTTTGGTCTTGGTCTCCTAATTCTAAAAACAATAAAGAACAGTTATTGAATCACGGTGCAGTGGGATACTTGCATTATGTGGATTAATCTCATTGAAATTGTCCAACGAACCTATGAAGTGGTACTGTTATTATACCAGGTGGGGAAACGGCAGCTCAGAGACATTAAGTAATTTACCTGAGTTCTTACCGTTGGGAAATCACATGCTGGTTTGAACCTAAGATGAATGAGTTTGGAGCCAGCCCTTCAAAGCCCTCCACCTCCTGCCTCTTCAGCCTCTCTTGAGGAGCCCTGCTAACCTGGCGAGAGAGAGAGCACTTGCTGTCGATCTTGATGCTATGCTGGCAGCTCCTGCTCTCTGCATTGGCTCCATGAACGTTGCCAAGGTCCATCCCATCTTGGGTCCTGTAATTAAAAGACTCCGTTAGCCTTCAAAGTGCTGCTGGAATTCAGAATCCAATTACATTTGTATTATAGTTGTATTTATAGTCCGTTAATACCTATAATATTTATATGTATAGGCATGTTTTATTTTTCAATAAGACTGGTACCTCCTGCCTTTCTACCTTCTTCATTCTAGCCTGTCCAGTGGGGGCTGTCATCATGGAGCAGCCCCCAGAGAGCCTCAGTGGAGCTGAAGATTGCCCCTGTTGACAGTGGTGGTCACTTGACATACAGAGTGATGGGTATTTATGGAAGATCACTCTGGAGGTGGTGGGAAGAAGATTGGAGTCGGGAGAGTGAGTGGAGAAGAAGGCGGGAAGATGTATTGGAGATTTATTTTGGTGGCAGAATCTCAAAAATTTGAGCCAGAGACTTGTTGGCTGTTTGTTATGGGCTCAGCCCCGTGCTAAACCCTGCTCATTGAGGGTTTCGCTTTCCTTGGGATTCTGGGAGCCTGCTGCGCTCTGTCTTGGACCCCTCGTTCCCTCTTTCCCACCCCATTTGTTAGCTTAAGCACCAGAAGTCCAATCCAGGTGCATCAGGCCTGGGGCCATATTTGTGTTGGGATTTCTGGCAAGCTGTTTGCCCTTTCACTTTATCCTACTATAGTATTATTGCCTCTTGAATTCAGTCTGCACATTTATTTAATAGGGTGGTCTCTCAAACGGAAAGAGAACCCCGTGAGCCTCTGGTGACTGGTAACTACTGTGACGCACAGGGCTCTGTGGGAAGAGGACAGGCACTTTGTCCCAGGCCCCCAGAGCTGGGGGGGCAGGACCAAGGGCTGCCAGGTGCGCACTAATGATTGTTTTTGCTGAAGAATTTTGGACTCCGCACTGTACAATTTTTATCCTTTTTGCAAAATGAATGATAATTTGGGTCTGTCTTGACTGCTGGTTTTGCATTGCTAATATTGGTGGGAGGAGGATTTTGCCCAAGTTCTCTTAAAATATGAGAATTTCAGTCCAAAATATGTGAATTTTTAATTGCAGTCCTGGCAGCCCTGGGTGGGTTTTGTGTGCAGCATCTGTTCCCTCCTCCGTGCTCCTCCTGCAGTCTCTGCCTCGCATCCCTTTTCTTTTCAAGCCTTTTTCTGGGCGGGGGCTGTCCCCCGATTGTCCTCCCCATGCAGTGCTGAGCTGCCTCCCTCCCATCTTCACCACCCCCCCCCCGCCGCGGCCCCCAGTCTCCCAGCTCTGCCTCCTGTCCCAGGCCCGATCAGCAGCCGCGCACTACCAGTTTCCACGACAAATGCCGTTTTCCTGGGGCTCTTAAGCGAGTTACACACATTTGTTTGGGCCGGGAACCTGGCATCCCGGGCCAGGCCTCGGCCCTCACCCAGCCTCGTGGTTTCATGTGAAATCTCATCACTGCCAGTTTGATCATTTCCCTGGTTGAAAAACTAGGCGGTTGCCGTGCATTCAGATGCTGTTTACGTGTCATGTTTGCATGGCAGGGGCAGCCACTGTTAAAGAAACACCCTCTTCTCCTCTGATCTCGCCGCCCCCTCCCCCCGCCGTCCCCCGCCCACTAGGGATCAAACAGAGAATGTGCTGGTGCTGTCAGGAAGCCCCCCAAAATATGTTTTTCCCGAGCCCCTTAGCTTTACATAGCAACGTGGTCTGACATTTAAAATTAATCTACGCGGTAAAGTTATTAACGTTTGGATATTAGCACCGGAATAGCCACGGTGACCTCTCCTCCCTCCCCGGCGTGTGTGTGATAAGGATCCCCAGGCTGTGTCAGAGCGGAGAGCAACACAGTCACACTTGCTTTTTATTAATTCCGCTCCTGGGCCTCGCCTTGGGAGATCTCCAAGCACTCTGGAGGAGCGCTCTGATTTCTCTAGGTTGTAGCAGAGACGCGGGGGGCCAGCTGCTGAAAATGGCAAATAGGCTTTTTCTACCCAGAGACAATGAAGACCCGGAGAGAAGCCGACGGGGGTGTTAATAGCCTCTCCGGGCCGTTGTTCTGCGGCTGTCGGGAACACACAGAGTCCCAGGGTCGTGGGGCACGAGCTCACACCCACGTTTCTGCGTGTCCAGGGGGGTGTGCTGCTGCACGTCGTGGCTGTTGGCCATCGGCTGGCCAGTACCTATCCACGGCGATCAGAGGAAAGACTGGGCCTCTGGCTGTGCCTGTCCACAGCCTGGTTCAACGGACACACGCACATTAGCTCTTGGGTGCCTTAACATGGATGTGTGGTCAGCACCTTCCCGAGCAGGCAAGATCGTCAAGGCGGGAAAGGCAGTTCGAGAAGGTGAAACGGCGTGAGTACAAGAACGATGACAGGACAGTCGGGGACATGGCGAGGACGTGATTTCACGAGGGCCGGGTGTCCCATGGGCGCACTTTGGAGGATGAGGGTGGGAAGTTCTGCACGAAGCGGTCCGCAGAGGACCGTAATGCCTGCTGAAGATGGTGTGGGGTCTCGAGGCATTCCGCGTAAGCAGATGTCGTGGTCGCATGGGTTATGGTCACGTTAGATTAGAGGACGGGTTGAAGGGTGACACTGGAACGAGCGACGTCCAGGCGAGAGTCTGGCCGTGAGCGCTCTCCCTCCGTGGTCTCTGAGCTCCTCCGCCTGCTACTTTCCCTCCCACGTCTGCCACGCAGACTCCTTGTCCGTCACCGTCACCGGCGCAGCCTGCCCCTTATAAGTGAGTGTTCTCCAAGGCTCTGTGCTCCGGCTAATACCCTTCCTACTGTGCGCACTGTCCCCGGCAGCCTCGCCCACTCCCACGGCCACCAGGTCCGTCTGTGTGCTGAAGACGTGCAGCGCCCCGTCCCCTGCCCGGACTTGGCTCCGAGCCCCGTATCCGCCTGGCCCACCCCCCAGCGGATCCCTGCCGGCAGGGTGCAGTGTGCACACCTCCAGGTGAACCCCCTGGAGGGCTCGGTACTTAGTTTTATGACAAACTTACTTTAGTTTTAGATGACGCACCGACCTTGCTCCTCTCATGGTCTACCCGACGTGCTGGAACCCCCCCGCTTTTCGACCCCGAACCTTGTTAGCATCGCTTGCATCTCTGTCACCATGCCTCCGTGTGGACTCTTCATCTCTCCCTCACGTGCCATCCTTTGCTTTTCTGTCTGGCTGTAGAAATGCTTCTTGGGCTCAAAACAGCTTCAAATGCCAGCGCCTCCAGGAAGCTGCTCCTTCCCGTGATCTCTGTGGCCTCACTCGCTTCGTTTTCGTTGGGGGTAGGTGCCTGGAAATGGACTCTGCCTCCCTGCCTGTCTCGTTTCTCCAGGGCGGGTGTTGGTGAAGGCTCCATGACAGTGTGGCCCTTCAGTGGGCCAGGCCACACTCCAAATATAAGGGGTGGGCTTCCTCCTAAGCGAAGGTCAGTCCTCCTGCCCATTGTGATTGTGTGAGGCACGACCTTCAAAGCAAATGAACCCCACAGAGTGACGGTTGCTCTAGCCTTGGGGTTGCAAGGACCAAGAAGGCTAAGAGGGTGAGGGCGAGATGGTCCTGGAGCAAGGGCAGCCAGGAGCCGTTAGTGAGGAGCCAAGGCGGGGCACCGGCTTGGGGTGAGAGAGCTGGGGTGGCTCAGAGATTTTGTGGGCCCCATTCCTGGGGTGTGTGAACCTCAGCGTCTGAGACTTCCCATCCTCTCCCCCCACATGTACCCCTCTTTGTCCCGTCAGCGTACAGCAGAGGCTTCGTGAACTCAATCTGTTTCAGGGGGACGTACAGAGAAGCCGAGGGAGCATTCACTGCTCTGGTGACATCAGGAGCTTCCAAGGGCCGGGTGGTGTGCGTGGGAAGTGAGGGATCCTAGAGGATGGCCAAGTAGGTGGGCAGTCCAGGCCTTTCACACCAGCCCCCTCCCAAGATCCTTTCTCAGAGCAGGACTTGCAAAGTGCTGGGTGTCGTTTCGCTGGGAGAGTCACTTCCTTACAGCAGAAGTCATGTGGGCTCCTTGAAAACCGGGAGCTGTCTTTGCCATCGTAGCTGAGACCAGAGTCCCAGCGTGGGCTTCTCTTAGGGCAGGCTCAGGAAATACCTTTCATTTTCTTCCCATCTTCCCTCCCGCCCAGCCTTCTCCCATCTACATAAACACACGTTTATTGTGGCGTAAATATAATCTACCAATTTGGAAACGAGAGTTCAGGGGAAAGTGGAACTCTATGCACTTTTGCAGTCGATGGCTGTGTGCGTGTGTGCACTTGTGTGTGGGCACGCGTGTGTGAGTGTTGGTGTGTGAGAAAGAGTGGAGAAAAGAGGGGCCTTGGGGAGGGTTTAACGGCCAGGAGGGGCGGGGCAAAGCTCGCCCTGGACAACAGCAATCCTCACCGCCCAGCATGTCTCCATCTTACAGACCCGTCCCAGCCCTGGCCACGGTCTGCGTCTCTGGCCTCTGACCCTAACGCAGCTGTGGGCTTCACTTGTGAGGAAGGGTTACTTCGGGAGGGAGCAGGTGCTTCCTCTCTCTGTTTCTGCCAAGTCTTTCTTCATTTACAAACATGTTTTGCTTCTGTTCAGTGACAGGCTCTAGGCAGGAGACCGTCTCATGCGTGTCCTTCATAAAGACGCCGTACCTGACCTCTCATGTTTCCTGGCCGGCTCCGACTGCATTTCTGGGTGACAGAAGTGATTTCCTTGACCCTCTTCACTCCTCAGTAGTGAGCTATGTCAATGGCAAGGTCCACCCCTCCTTTAAAGAAAAAAAAAAGCATTCTAATATGAGGAAACATTCTTATCCATTTTCATGCTGCTCTGGAAAACGTTCAATAAAAATAGCTTTAAGGCTTTACTACTTAAGGCTTTCAGGTTTCTCTTATAGTGCTGTGACTGAAGAGTAAAAAATCCCATTATGCATGACGATAAAATTATTCAAGTTATTATATAAAATATATAACACTCAAGATATATATTTATTTATGTACCTACACAGAAACTCACAAAAAGGCAGGGAGACCCAGAATCTACATTTCATCAGCCATCAGTGGGCTCGACAAGGTCTTGATTTTCACATGAGGCCCTGTCACCAACCCAGTGACTGGTTTAATTTTGAAGTTTTCTTTTGAAACGTGAGCTAGTTTGTACAGTGCTTATTTATTTATTTATTTGGTTATGGAGCACTGGAGAATAAAGGGGTGCTTTGTGAACCTGTGCATTTGCAGCCTCACATGAAGGTGTGTTAATTAGTTATTTAATATGGCTTCAGTTATTTCCCAGGGAAGAAAAATCCACAAACACAACAAGTAATTGCTATTAATCTTAATTATTTTAATAACCTTCCTATAAACAGTAACTGTCTGGCTACCCTATCATGTGTTTATTTCATTACTGACAAGACGGATCTTTAAAATCTCATGATAAATTAATGCTTTTAGCATTAGCTTCAATGTGTTGGCCATGGGGAAGAAAAAAGGATTGCTCAGTTTATAAAACCTTTGAAAAAAAACTCTTTCACTTTGGTTCTAATATTCTAGATTTCTCATTCTAATGCAACTCTTAATTTTTTATTTCCTTTTCTCCAGACCTCTTCCCAATTTTGACTCTTTGTGTAAATGGCTTTTGTTTCCTAATTGCCCAGAGTAAATGCATGTGTGTTTTGTAATGATGTTTACAAGAATCCTCAGAGGATTTAGTGATTGGTCTCAACGATACAAATGCCTGTGTTGTTGACAGGTTATTTATTTATTTTCTTTGCCTCAGGCCACAGTAGATCATGTCTGAAATAACTAGAGGAATGTGTTTATCTAGCATCTCTCGATTTATTTGTGAGCAGACAGAGAGGTTGGGACATTTGCCCTGAGATACCCCGTGAATTCGTTATAGAAACAGGACCAGAATGCACATATATATGTGTGTATATATATATATATATATATATATATATATATATATATATATATATATATATATATATATATATATATATATATGGGTTGCCACATGCCGGATCCCTGAAATAACACCACGACAACCCGTAAATAAGCAAAGCTGAATTTATTGCTTACTGTGGTGCGAGCGCCAGCTCGGCAGAGTCTAGCCGTGTCTCACTGGGGCAAGAGCAGAGCTGGAATCGTCACTTAGGCTTTCAGGTCTGCTTTAGGGGGGATCTTTCAGTGAGGAAGCTCCGTGAGAGTCACCACTTAATAGTTTAGGACTGGTAAACGCACCAAGGCGAGGAGTCTGCGGAGAGGAGGTCGAAGGGTCTTGGGGTATACAGTGCCATAGGATGTTTTCTATTCAAGAGCTGAGTCTTTCGGAACGTTCCTGGGTTGAACAACTTTAACCTTCCTAAGCAAGAGTCTCCTGGGGAAGTAAAGTCATGCTGATGTGGGTAGTAAAGTGTGTGGTTTGATTCTTCGCATGGATTTATTTAGTCATTTATGCATTTGATTCATCTTTAGGTATTTATTGATTTTGTACCGGCACCACCACAGGTTACTGTCTCTTTCGTATTAGCTGTCAGCCTAGCCGTCAGGTTCCTATCCCTTACCCCAGAGACACCAAACACACTGCAACAGAAAGGAAATGTCCGCCTCTCTTGACCTTGAGCCACAGAATCAAATTTGACCTTCACAGAAATGTTTCGACGTGCAAGTGAGAGCTACCCTAGTTGAAATTACCCATTGAGACCCCATCTCCCTGGACTTGAGAGGCTCACGGGATTGCTTGGGCTGAAGTATTGTATGTTTGGGTATTTCCAAACTTTGAATGATTGGTTCTCAGCCAGCGTGCCCTGGTACCACTATAGAGGAAATTGGGAACCCTTCCAGAGAAGCAGGTGGAAGATTGAGCAACGTATAAAATTAACTCTTGTAACAACCCACGCCGGTGGGGCTAGGAATGGGATGTGGGGCTGCATGGGTCATGCGACACGGTGTAGAGATGATCAAATATATTGCAAGAATGATAGCATCATGACATACCAGTGCCATAGGGCGATTCGTCACATTTTTCAGGGCAATATGCAAGTGCTTTGCCTCCTTTATATGTAAAAGAGCAGGTAAATTGGTCCACTCAGACATTGACACATGCTGAAGTGAGTAGCGAGTCGATTTGCAGTTTCTCCTAGTGCACTGGCAAAAGTTCTAACATTTGAAAGATTTCCTCTACTTCCTTTGGGCACGTTAGTAGTCCTGTGCACTATTCAAACTCCATTTTACTTTCTAGAGGATTCAGTAAAGGCATCAGGTCATCTTTGCTGAGCTTAAGTTTTCTCATATAATTGCACTCTTAAACCAGCATTTACCAATGAAGTCTTCCTATGACTAAGAGCGAAAAATCTTTTATTTTTGATAATATAATTAATAGTTAATAAGATACATCCTTGTTTATTTTCCCAAATGAGTGCATTGTTTCTGACTGCGCAGAACACTCTGATGTGGAAATGGAGCTATTTGGTCATTATTTGTTGAACTGAAGTCTTTCTGGTGACTAAAAGGATATTTAGCCAATAAACACACGAAAAGAAGCTCCACATCACTAACCATTAGGGAAATGCAAATCAAAACCACAGTGCGATACCATGGCTATTACGAAAAGAAAAATTAAACAACAAATGTTGGCAAAGATGCGGAAACATTGGAATCCTTCTGCACTGCCAGTGTAGCCACTATGGAAAACAGTATGGAAGTTCCTCAAAAACTTAAACGTATAGTCCAGAAGTCCTTCTCGTGGCTGTGTACCCCGAAGAATTGAAAACTGGGGCTAGGACAGATAATTGCACACTCACGTTCATAGCTATATAATTCACAGCAGCCAAAAGGCGGAAGCAACCCAAGTGCCCATTGAAGACAAATGGATAAACAAAATGTGGTGCATACGCCCAGTGAAAGAGGGATATTCTGATACATGGTCCTCCATGAACGGCCTTCGAAGGCATTCTAATCTTATACTAAGTAAAATAAGCCCGTCACAAAAGGAAAATGCTGATATGAGGAAGCCAGAGTCGTCAAATTTCTAGATAGTAGAATGGTGGTTGCCGGGGTCGAGGGAGGGCATGGGGAGTCAGTGTTTCATGGGTGCAGGGTTTCAGTTCGCTGAGATGAAAATGCTTTGGAGATGGATGGTGATGATTTCCGAACAATGAGAACGTACTTAATGCCACTAAACTGCATGCTTGAAAATGGTCAAAACTGTAAATGTTATGTTCTTTCTATTTTATTCTAATTAAAAAATGTATTTGCCCCTCCCCCCTTTCTTTGCCATATGAACAGCTGTGGAGCCAGAGAGAGGTGGGTTCTGGGCAAGGGTGACCCTGAGTGGGATGTGGTGCGGCACCCCTCTATCAAGCTACCTGCCTGTGAACAGGGCTCAGTCGTTTCCTTCTTTCAGCAGCCGGTCATGAGGGAGCCATCCCGTAGCACAGATGTGGACTAAAGAAGGGGTGTCAGAGCAATAGCAGCACGTGACAAGAGTTTGGGCCATCTGCTCATGCAGCTTACTTGCACTCCATGGCTCTGTTTGAGCCCTATCCAGATGTACGACTTCGATCTCGCTAGAGATTGCTGCTGGACCCACCTGACCCTACGACTTGGTAGATGGGAGAGAACCCAGTTATGGTGGATGGTTCTGCCCACGTGGTCTTCTGGATCCCCCAGGAGCAGATTCTCCCTCTCTTCTAGGGCCCAGTATCATGCCAGGAACTACTTTTTGAGTGTTTTATAGTTGTCTCTGCAAATGGCATGACCTTGCTTCAGAACTCCAGGGCACTATGCTGGATTCTCCTGTTAGAGTTTAGTGTAAATGTCACATGGTGTCATTTCCCTCTACTCTACCAGAGTAGTAAATCAAGATATATGAAGGTACATCTCAGCGGAAACAGGTAAAGAGAGGGGGTGTTGTCTCTTGAGATCAGGACTGGTAGATGGGTGAGGTGATTGCTGTCTCCCTTTTAAGTGTGAGTTCTATGCGCGCTTCATGTAGACCATGTGATGTATTACTTTGCTCCAAATCAGCATTAGTTAAAAATGTTATCATTTTTTCCCCTGTGATCTAGACATTCATTAATTCATGCATCCGTACCAGCCTTTGTCCATTTGTTCAGTCATTTGATAAATATTGCGTAAGCTCCTTTTTCCTCCGGGTCAGACATTGAGCTGAATTGGGGAATGGAGAGGTGAAAGATCATGGTCCCTTGTCTTTTCATAGTTCGAGGTTTAGTAGGAGAACAGACAGCCCCAGATGATCAAAGCTGTAACGGATATGAGCACAGAGAATTGAACAACCAGCTTGGGGGGAATTTTTTTCTTGGTAGCTTCTGGAAGAGTATCTTACCCACCCCTCCCCCAAGTCTTCATTCAGGTCAATTTAAATATGAAAATTCTATGATTGGAGGGGCTGGGTGTCTTCCTGGGTTAGTATCGTGAATTTAGACTGGCAGACCTGATGGGGGGCGGGGGGAGTCGGGAGGGCAGCTCTGGGGCACTGTCTGGACCTGTCTCCAGATCCTGATGGTTGCCATCTCTTGCGTTCATCTGGGCTCGGTATGGGAAAAAGGCCCGGGTAGAAGAGAAAGAAGGGGATGAGAGGAGAGGAGGGAATGTGCCGAGAGGGAAAACGGGAGGAAGCGAGATGCACTGAATAGAGGCCCCTACTGAGAGATGCCCGGAGAGAAAAAGGGACTCTTGTTTCGACGCTGTTTTCAAATACCATTGACGTGGTTTCTTTGTTTTTATTTGCCATCTTGATGGAAATTTTGTTATTTTACACCGTCACAGAACAAATGGACCTCTGACTTAGAGATCACAGTGTATATAGCTGTTTCTGTGTACTTCTGACAGTTGCTATTTTTTTTCTCCCCTGGGATATTGGGAGTGGGGAGGCGGGCTCCCCAGTTGCTCTGTTTATGCTTGGGCTGACCTAGCACAGAGCCTTGCTAGGTCGTGGGGAAGCTTCTGATAAACCGTCCCTAGACCTTGAACAGTGCCAGGAATGAGACTGGGCTCCTGTGAGGGGTGAGGGGGGAGTGAGTGGGGGAAGATTTGGGCTCTCGGGGGCCATCGGGTGGTCGTCATCCGCCTGTCAGCAAGATCCAAGTCCGACCGCAAAGTCACACTGGTCATGGAAGGAGAGGGAGTCTGCGAGCTGAATGGGAGGTGGCGGTGGCAGGCTCTGCTCGGAGACAAGAGATGACAGTTGGCAGTGTTTGCTGAAGAACCGTGTGTTGAGGCTGGCACTTCCGCTGTCTGCACAGAGGTGTCCTGAAACTCCTCGGGCCGGTTTCCCTTGTTTTCTGTGAAGCGAGCAAGTGCGAGGCCTGGAGCAGGTGAGAGTAGGGGAGTAAGGCGGTCTGCAGGCAGAAAAGCCCCCCGTTGCCCTTGAAATGCCCCCTGAGCAGTGGCCTGTTGGAGCGCCACATCCGGGAAGCTTTCCCGGCTCGCCCTGCATCCAGTCAGATGACCACTTTCTCCTTCGCATCCTCGCTGAAACCCGCAGACGCTTCTGCAGTGTGCTATGGCGAATAGTAATAATGGCCAACAGCGATAAAGAGCTTATCGTATGCCCATCTTGCTGCCCTGCCCGTGTAACTCTCACAGCATTGCTATGAGTTTGGAACTTTCTGAGGCTTATGGCGGTTAAGTTCGCCGTTTTTCAGTCCTCTTCCTCTATTCCACGGGAGTGCGAACTGTGTCTCATTCCCCTTTATGTAGCGGGGCATGAAGCCGCTTGCAAGTTGGATGAATGGGTGTGCGAGTGAATGGACTGAAGTCAGGTACCAACTCTTCTCCAGAGAAAAGAGTGTCCAATTTGATCTCCACTGGCTTCCTATCTCATGTTCTGTGTTCTGAATACTCCCAGCAGCCTCCTGACCTGTGAGTTGGTCCCTGAGGCCTGGAGATATCTTTCTAAATGCCAGGATGAAATAGGTTTTCCAAGGCCCCTGAAGGAGTGTTCATTATCAGTTGTGGACAAAAGCGTTCAGCCCAGAGGCTGGGCTTGTCCATTCTGTGAGGTCTTTGGGAGGGGTGGGGTGGGAGCGAGGAATGGCTTCCAGGTCTAAAGAATCACTTCTAATGTCCACACTGTAAAGTTATCTGTAGTCACTTGTCCTTTGGTCTGGCTCTTCCAGAGAGGCCATGCTGTGGCTTGTGGAAATCCGGTTACCCCTGGAAACCACTTTCTGTTGTTCAGCGTTAGACGCATCCTGGACAGTTATGAAGTACCAAGCACTGTGCTCAGGATTGCACAGGGTTTGCACAGGACAGCCAGTGCAGGACATACGCTCACACACCCTCTTCTCCTAAGAGGTGGCATAGGACAGTGGCTGAGGGCCTGGACTCAAGAGCCAGACTGCTTGGGTTCAAGTCCTGGCTGGGACTTGTGCTGGCCATCTGACTTCGGGAACGTTACGTAAGCCCTCTGTGCCTTGTTTTCTTCAATGCAAAGAGTCATTTTCCTACTATATGGGGTTTTAATTTTTAACAACTTTTAATGAAATATACATATGAAAAATATATCCATACAAATGAAAGCGTATGGCAGACTGAATTTTCACAGCGTGAACATGCCCTGAAACCAGCACCCAGATGTCACTAGCACCTCATAAACCTCCCTCATGCCTCCTCCAAGCAGGAGAGGGCACACTACTCCGCCTCAAGGATAACCACTAACCTCACGGCTAACTCCACAGGCTAATTAGTTGTGCCTGTCTGTGAGCTTACATAGATAGAATCACACAGTAGGTGGTCTTTCGTGTTTGCTCTTCACTCCGGCATCATGTTTGTGAGATTCCTCAACATTGTAATTCTAATTACCCATTCCCGTTTAATTCGAAAGGGGTTCTGGTACATGGTGCTATGCCCCATGTCTTTTAGTGCACATATGCCCACATTCCTGTCGGGCATATACCCAGGGGTGGAGTGGCTGGGTCATCACACATATGTATACTCAGGTTTAGTAGATATGCCGGGCAGCTTTCCACAGCGATTGTACAACCAGCAGTGTGGGAGGTTTTCAGCTGCCCCATGTTCCCATCAACACTTGAGATTTCCTTTTTCATTGGACCCCTTCTGGTGGGCGCATAGTGATGCTGTGTTGGGGGTTGCACACAATTTGCACGCAGTGGGGTTATTTGGAGGATGAAATATGTTGGTGTGTGAAAGGCACTTCTTATTACCTGTGTAGAGTGAGCACAAGCTTGGGAGGGGAGGGGTGTTTCTGGGTGCCACCTCCCCTCAAGGAGTCACAGTGCACTTTTCCTGACTTCCCTCCTCCAGCACGAGCTGTGGTGTCTGGGGCTTGAGGTCCTCAATGATTGCAACTGAGATTCTCCGAATTGAGCAGTTGCAGAGTCCAGGCTCCCCAGTGACTGAATGATGAGACAGACACTTTGCTTTCAAGAGTCTCTTAATGACTGGTTCTCCCAGGAGGGATTTCTTCCCTGACTGCCCACCTGGCTCTGACTAAGATCGGGGCAAGGAAGTGCTGGAGCAAGTGCTAAGTTATGATTTAGGTGGGATTTCTTTCTTTCTCTTTCTTTCTCTTTCTTTCTCTTTCTTTTCTTTCTTTTCTTTTCCTTCCTTCCTTCCTTCCTTCCTTCCTTCCTTCCTTCCTTCCTTCCTTCCTTCCTTCCTTCCTTCCTTCCTTCCTTTCTTTCTTTCTTTCTTTCTTTCTTTCTTCCTCCCTCCTCCTCCCTCCCTTCCCTCTCCTCCTTCCTTCTTTCTTTCTTTCTCTTTCTTTTTTTTTTTTACCAAGATGCTCCAAGGTCAATTCAGCATGAAGCACTGGGTGTTGGGGCTTAGTTTACCAGCACCCTGTACACCAAAGGTGTTTTCTGCTGTGTAGAGACTGGGGGCTGGGAAAGATCAGGGAGAGGGTGCAAAGTTCATATGGAGAAGGTCACCCCTGGGAAATGAAATAGTGGCCTGCGTCCCTGGAGTCCTTCTTTTTCAGATTTTAAAGACATCTAGACTCCATCCTCTTTTTCATCACTATGTGTGACCAGTGGCCAAAGCTGGTCTATATGACCGTCTAATTCCCTTACGTCGGTTCTCACAGGCTCTGCCTTGTGTCAGACCAAGACGATCTTATGCCTGGATTCTTGGGACAGCCTCCAGCTGCCCCCAGGGAGCACTCTCTAAGAGAACCTGACTGTATATAGTTTGCTAAGGTTACTGTTACAAAATGTCACAGAAGGGGTAGCTTAAACATCTGGAATTTATTTTCTCACTGTTCCGGAGCCTGGAAGTTCAAGATCAAGGGGTTAGCAGAGTTGGTTCCTTCCGAGGCCTCATCTTGGCTCGCAGGTAGCTGCCTTCTCTCTGTGTCCTCACACTGCTGTGTCCTGATCTCTTCTTATAAAGACAGCAGTCACATTGGATAATGGCCCACCCAGTGACTTCACGTTACCCTGCTCATCTCTTTAAATCCAGTCACGTTCTGTATGTCCAAACACAGTAACCTCTTAGGTTCTAGTGGTTAGGACCTCAACATATAATCTTAAGGAATGGGGACAGGATTCAGCCCATAACACTGACCGTGCATGTTCCTGCATGGGAAACATCCAGGTGACACATCTTCCCAGGCATGATTTTTATTTGTCTTTCTTGCCTTTGCTCACGCTGTTCTCCTGGCTTCAGGTTCTCCCCTTGGTCTGCTCTGCATCTCCAAAGCCTTCCCGCTCAGTCTGCACCTCCCCAGGAAGCCTGTCCTTCCAGACTGCTCCTTGCACCGCGTAATGCTTTCCCTCTGCCCCGCTCACGGAACTCTGAGTCCCAGTCGTCTTCTGTCCCCTGTTATTCCACAGAGTGTTCTGTCTCTTCCACTTGACGATGCGCTCCTTGAGGACAAAACTCATGTTTTTCAATCACTTTCGCATCTATTTCATGTCAGGTGTGCAGCTGGTGATAAATAATATTGTCGATTGATTACAGGCTGCCCTCCATGCGCCCTGTGAGGAGTTCCTTAAACACTAAACAACATACTTCTGTGGGTCAGCGGAGTGCTGTCATCCCTGAGTGGGTTCTGGAGCCTGTGGCAGAGGCATTTTCGTTTTAAGAGGCAATGATTCAGGGACCTAGGAAAGGTTTAAACACGAGTCTTAAATTATTTGCTCAGCTTTGATTTTTATTTTACAAGATGCTAGAGCAGTGCCAGGAGCTATTTGCAGAAGGGATGTGTAAGAGAGATGAAGGGAGAGGAGGAATGGGTTTATCTAGATGTTGCCTCATCGAACAATTTGCGTGCACTGGGCAGGGTCTTCTCTGATTCAGAGGCATGCAGAACTCCAGGTCTTGCTCCTGAGCTCACTGGAGAGAGATTTGGTTTCTATTCCTGCATTTTTGTTTCTCTGTCGGGGATGCATGGAGCTAAGCCACTCTTAGAATAGCCCCTCTGAGGAAGCACAGGAAGATCAGCTATATATAGGCTCAAGTCGGATGCGACCCACCTTTTCAGCCTGTAATTTACAGTATATGATGAGAAAATGAACTTCTATTGCCACAGAAATGTGAAAAGACAGGAGACCGATTTTTCAGCAGCTTGGGGTTCGGCTTATGTGCTTATGAAATGCCTGTGAAAACGGCCACTTTGCTTTGCTATAGGACTGCTTTCCCTGGTCCATAGTCATTGATGCAAAAGGATCCCACGTTCTCTCTCTTTCAGGGACTGCGGGCATACTCACAGCTGTGCGGGTGATGGAGGAAGGAAAGTCTTTGTATCAGGGAAGCGGATAAAGAGGGACAGGAAGGAATAAGCAGGGACAGTGGATTTAAGGCAGTGCTCTGGTTTTATAAAGCAGTATCAGCAGTGTCCAAGAAGTGGCCTCACTGAGGGGTTGGCTTACATTGACCTCTTGACCATTATCTTGGCTGTCGTTCGGGTTCAGCTCCTGGCCCTTGAGGAAGCTCAGAGATTGTTGATAACTTTCCATCCCTCAACAGACTCTATTGCTGGAGCTCTCTAGAGAAGATGAAAAACTCAGTGTGTGCTCAATTAAATAACACACTTTTATCAAAAATCTGTTATAGCTAGGCACTGAGGTATAAACGTGACCACGACACACATGTTCCCTACTTTGAATTTAGCAGAAGACTGACTGTCACCATTCCAGGCTTCCATCTACACCCAAGCCTGTACCGGCATCTGCTTGCTCTTGAACTCCTAAACTTGAATTTCTGGTATAAATCCATGCTATAAAATAAGGTCATTAGGGAGGTTACATGGAACAGGCTGAGAAGATAGGACAGAACCATGGGAAGATCAGTAGATGAAGCTGAACACGTAAAGGAAGTGGGAAGTGAGCAGAAAGAGTTAGAATAAGCAGGAATCTAGGGTCACGGAAGTTTAGTTATCAGAGAGTTCCAAGGAGTGAGTAACCGATAGTTTTCAAAGTATCAGCAGAAGAGTTTGGTGATTGAGAGGGCCTAGAACACCCTTGGGCCCTGGTTTCAGAGGAGTGGAGGTGGTCGAGACTGAGTGGGCGGTGAGCAAGTGCAGACAGAGAATGTGGCTAGAGGGCTCTCTAGAGGTGTCCACCAGAGCAAGCTTTTAATTATGTTGTTCAAATCTTCTATATCATTGTCAAGTTTTGTTCTTCTTAAATGTATTAATTGAGAGAGGTGCTAAAATCTCCCGTCATGATTGGTGATTTGTCAATTTCACATGGTAATTCTGTCAATCTTCACTTTATATATTTTGCAATTATATACTTAGGTGTGAATAATATTTAAATTGTGACATCTTCCTGGGAAACATTTATTTTTATTATTGTTTCTAATAATGTTTGTTTCTAATAATGTTTTTGTTAGAGCATCTTTGTTTCTAATAATGTTTTCTCCCTGAAACTCCATTTTTCCAGGTTTCTTTTGGTTGGTTTTTATCTGGTTTATTCTTTTTCCATTTTTTACGTGTAATAACTGTCTTTGTTGTTTCTTGTGCACAGCATAAAACCAGATTTAGTTTTTCTATCTAAACTGACAATGTGAGTCTTAATGGCTGAGTTTAGTTTATTAAATTTCGTATGATTCATGATAAATGTGGATTTATTCTAATTTTTTCCTTTGCTTTAATTTCTCCTCTCTTTTTTTGCCTTTCTTGGATGGATAGCATATTCCATATTCTTCATTATCCCTTCTAGTTATTTGAAAGTTATATATTCTTTCCTATTTTTAATCGTCTCTTTAAAAATGACTTCATGTATATTTTACCTAACAAAGTTAATCGATAGCTCTGTCCTCCTGAACAACACAAAGAATTTAGAAAGTTTTCAAACTTATCACAGTCTCCATCATACAGATTTCTTTTGTCCAATATTTTTAGTTTCATCTTAATTTTATGAATCTAGATTAATTATGATTTTTAATTTATATTGTTATTGTTTAGGTTTATGTATGCTTACTCATTTCTTGCTCACCACTTTTCACTCCTTTGGCTTCAGTTTCCTTTTTCCTAATTTTTATTCTTTATATTTGGAGGAAGAAAATTATTCTTTCAGCAAGTCTATTAGTGGCAAGTTCTGTTCATCTTTACTCTTATTCTTCTGTGGTAACTTAGCAGGGTATAAAATTGTAAGTGGACAGTTACTTTTTTCTCAGCTCTTTGAAGAATATTTTATTGTTTTCTATCTTTTATTAGGGCTGTTAAGACATTTGCTGATATCATTTGTAGGTAACGTGTTTTTTCCATTTGGTACTGTCTGGGGACAGTACAAACTGACACCTAAATAAAAAAAATAATGTTATTTTTTGTTAACTTTTTAAGAACACAACCCTGAATTTTATGTGATTGAATTTTTTTTGGATTCTGCTTCCTGCATTATGGCAGAGTTCTACTGGATTAGTGAAACATAATTTCACTTGCATATTTTTAGATAAAATAAATAAGAGTTAAGAATCTAATATTTTATCCCCATTTCCTAATAGATCATCTTGTGAATGCCATGTGGTTCTAAAAGTGGGGTTTGCACAAGATCATCTATTTTAAGAAGCTTACTACCATTTTAAGAAGCTTGCCTGTGAAGAAAAGGGGGTGTTCATATAAATTTGATTCTCTTAATGTAAGACATAGACTTGACAGCTTGTGATCTGTGAAGAAAAATCCAGAACATAGGAGAGATCGGAATATACAGCAAATGGAAAATGGCTGCACAGAGATTGTGGAGTTTGAAAAGGAAGCAATCCTCTGAGGTGGGGATTCTGCGTATTCTGCCTTTGATTCTTAAGCTTCCAGATATTTTTTTCTGAAGGCAAAGTTCCCTGAAGCCACTTCTAGTCCCTTCCACCCTGACCATGGCCCTGTTCGCGCTCTCCAATAACTTCTTAGTGCTTATGAAAGAGTCTCTAAGTTTCCCAAATGGCATTCAGGGTCTTCTGAGATTTAGATGTTGCCTTAATTAGATCATTTCTTAAAGGGTCGTATCTCCCATTTCTCCTTTTCACGTACTCTGGGTAATGAAACTAATCTACATGCTGTTTCTGAACATGCCCTACGTTTTCTCATCTCCCTTTTTTGGTCCTGAGTCCGCTCACCCTGGCAGCCTAGCTCCTTCCTGTTATCTCATCTACCTGGATATGGTCCAACACAAATCTCTCTTCTGTGGTTGCTCTTTATTGATTCCTCCTGGGAGGCATCTCCTTCTTCTATGCCCCCAGAGAGCCCTGGACCCTTCCTGGGCTTAGTTCTCATAGCCTACGTGTATTTCGTTATTGAATACAGGGTTCTTCTACCATAATCAGAACTTTGGAGGGCAGAACACATGTCTGAGTCACCTCTGTGACTTTCAGTGTACCTCAAACATTAGAGATGTCCCAAATGGTCATGAATGGGTGTGGAATGGATTTTTATTTACATCGGGATGAAGATAGTTGCCAAAAGTTATGAGAACGTCTCTGCTAGCTTGCAGGTGTCGTGGCAGATGGAGTAATTTCTTTAGGGTGCCTGAGAGTAGCAGCAGGCCTCATACTGAGTTCCCCATTAAGTCTTCACCTATGGAGGGGTCGCAGCACTCATTTTTGGGTAGCAGAGAGTGAGGACCTTAATGGGAGAACATCCTTGTAGGTTCATTGTAAGAGAGAGACGCTCCTGACGTTGGTTGCTAAGAAGACTTGGTCTGAGGGTAAGAAAACTTGGCAGAGCCTAAGGTTCATTCCTATCTTGAGATCTCTGGGAAGATGGGTTTGGCCACTGCTCTTTTCTGGGACATCTGCAAACACGGGGCCTGAAGGAATGGACTAGAAGATCTCTAAGGTACGTTCCATGCTGACAGTCTCTGGAGCTTCTCCAGAAAGGACCTCCTTGTCTCTCATCTTTTCTTTCATTGCTTGATGTCTGGATGTGTTTGCTACCTTTTATGGTATTCAGAGAAGATCAGCCAATTAATCTGTCCATGTGGTCCTAATTAAGAATATCAAAGAGGCTGGACATTCATGAGCCTATAATCATGAATTGCCTAAAGTTTTTTTTGTTGTTGTTGTTTTTGTTTTGTTGTTGTTGTTGTTGTTGGTTTTTTTTTTACGCTTCTATAAGAGAGTGACACAAAGCAGGTAATGGAAGCCTGCGATTGTCCCAGAATCTGACAAAGATGAAGAGACGAAGGCAAGAAAGAGCCTGTTTTCTCTGGAGCCTCGCTAAACCCGAAAATGCCTTGTCATCTACCTGTAATTAAAAGCTGACGACGGGGCAGGAACTTTCCAGGGACTTTTGTGAGATCTGGTACACAGTAAAGCCTACAAGAAGGTGTCACTGACCCTCACTTTGCCCCCTAAAAGAAAGCAAATTAGCTTCTGCCTTTGCCTTTCCATTGCTCAGCACGGCCCAGCTTATTCAAGGGGCTTGACACTTCATCCTCTTGAGACTCTCATGGCATATGGTAATTTCTTGAGAAAAATTTATGCCTTGGTTGGCTAATGACACCAAACCTCCTGAATGCTGTCCTTCTCATCATGAACTCTCTGGGAAGGGGGGAGTGATTTTACCTGGATATGCCCACCACGTTTATGCTAGGGCTTGACATGCCTAGGGCTCAGTACAGGAAGGTTCATGTTCATGGTCCTCCCTGGGAGTTCATGATGAGAATGACAGCATGAAATACACTAAGCTTCTTGCCACACAAATTAAAGGCTTTGTTCTAAGAACAGTCAAGGCCATTGCCTGCAAGAGCAACTTCCAGCAGCTTCTCTGTGCTCAGAGTCTGTGCAGCACAAACTTCCCACAGGGGGCAGAGACATTGGCTGGGGAAATTTTATATGATTAGTGGGGTGGAGTCAGACCCACAGCAGCTCAGCACCCTGCCAGGCCTGCTGAGCAGCCAACCTTTGGTTCAGAGCAAGGCTGTCCACAGTAATTGTTTTCTTCTCTCTCTCTTTTTTTTTTTCTGAGTTGCAAAATGCGGCTGAATGATGGATGGGATTGGGAGGGGCAGTGTTGGACCCGAATTTCTCTGATGCTTCAGCATGTTGTGGGTTCTGGAGGACAGGGATGGCCAGCCAGTCAGTTTTTGGGACCCATTCAATAATCTCTTACTAAGCACATCTAATGTTCTCAGCAGGCCTTGTGCTGTTGGCTGTCACTGTATCAAGATCGTGCTGTCCCTCAAGGATGCCCAGAGTCTAGTGGGGGAGCCAGAGGTACGCAAGGCACTGAGGCAGGATGTGAACAGTGCAGTGCAGTGTGTTTCTGTCTTTTAAACATATGTCTCCTGTGGAGAAACATAAATCTTGAAAATTCCTTTAAAGTTTGTGTTTCAAAAGCAATAGAGTGGGGTTTTTTTTTTTTTTTTGGTTTCCAAATATGAAATTATAATATTGAATATATTTTAAAAACTACACATGTCCTCCCCGAGATTTTTTTTTTCTTTAAAATTTGTTGAGGTATCATGTACATATATAGTATAGCACATGAATTTCCACGCACATTGGCATTGGTATGAGTACCGCCCAGATATATATGGAATATTTCTAGCACTCGAAGAGGTTCCCCATGCCCCTTCCCAGTCGGTCCTCCCCTCCACTCACCCAGAAGTAGCCACGACTCTAATTTCTATCGATACAGATTAGTCGTGCTCGTTGTTGAACTTCACGTCCAAGGAATCGTACATTTAGTGCTCGCGTCTGACGTCTTCGTTCGTATCGCACGTTGTGGCCCGGAGCAGCAGCTCGTTCTCTGTGCACGGCTGGGTAGTATTCTGTGACGCGGGCCCGCCCGAGCGATGTCGCTCTTCTCCTCGCGTGAGGACTGCTGGTGTGGGGTAGGATGATCCGGCGTTGGAGCCCGATGGGCTTTCAAGAAAGTCACGACTTCTTTCCCTTACTGCCACTCCGCCTGGAGCCTCGGTCTTCTCGCTTGCAGCGTGGCGCTCGCTGTCCCTGTCGTGGGAGGACGGGCGCCAGAGTGGGCGAAGCCCCTGGCACGGAGCGGGCCTGCGGTGGAGGACCGTGGCCCCTACCGCGTGTCATGCAGCCGTTGCTGTGGGTACACGGAGGCCGAAGTGCTCCCTCTGAGTACGGGGTGTCAGAGGAGGCTGCAGGGTGGGTTGTGCCCCGGGGGAGGGTGCCCTGTGAGCACAATGCAGTGGGCCAGAGAAGCAGGGCGTGTTGGAGGAGAATACAGAGGTGACGCCGTGGCATCTTGAAGGGGCGCCACGGGAGCGAAAGGTGGCAGCACAAGCTCTTGCTCAGGGCCACGGGAAAGCACTGCTGGCCCGAGCCGCTGGGGCCCTGCGGTGGGGAGAGTCGGTGCGCCGGGGAAGCCTGAAAAGCCGTCTGGGAGAAAGTGGGGCTGCGGCTGGCCCCTGCGTGGCGAGTGGGGAGGGGAGGGAGGCATTCGTGTGGTGGGGACACAGCGCCTCAGAACATGACAGCGCTTCCAGTCCTTAAAGGGGCCGTTGCCTTAAAACGCGGTCATGAGGGCGGGCCCGAACCCGATGTGACTGGTGTCCTTATAAAAAAAGGAGATTAGGACATGGACATGTACGTGAAGACACAGGGAGACGACCATCTACCAGCCAAGGAGACAGGCCTCAGCAGACACCAAAGACGTCGATGTTCTGGTCTCGGACTTCCAGATTCCGTCATGCGAGAAAGTAAGTTTCTGTTGCTTAAGCCACTCAGTCTGTGGGACTGTGTTCGGGAGTCTTAGCAGACTACTGAATACAGGGTGCCACTGAAGTCATCTGAGGTTCAGAGAGGAGAACTTAAGATTTCTACAACAACAACAACAACAACAACAACAACAACAACAACAAATAGGAGTGTTCGTCATCATTGTCAATGTACCTTGCATGTGCAAATGTCGAAAAGCCGTCTTGTAGGCCATAAATGTGGGTACACAGAGGACGATGGGATCTTATCAATGGAGCTACATTTCTTTTTAAAGGCTCCATCGTGCCACAGTCCCAGGAGGATTTAATTGTCAGCGCTGCCTGGTGATACTACTCCATCTATAGATCAGATAAATACAGAATAATTAGCCTTAATTTACTTGCTTATTTTCTGAGAAATGCTGGTGCTCCGTGTCTTCGGCCGTTGGGAGCGGGGAGGTAGAGTGCCAGAAGGAAGTCCTATAACAGGCCTCGGGTTCCTCCTTTCAAATATCCTTTGAAATGAGATATCTAGACTCCAAGGGAAGCCGGAGAGCTCACAGGGAGTATATCACAGAAATATATATCCCGGGACAGTCATAAATGTCTCAGCTTGTGATGCGTTTGGGTGAGTTACAGAACCAATCGTTTTGATCAAGTGCCCAGCTCTACCAGATTAGCGGGAGCATAATGAGAATTGAACAGCAAGGGGGGCCTGAGGAAAGCAAGTAGGGGGGGCCTGGGGAAGGTGTGGTGGGGGAGCAGATGGATTTTGCTTACTAGAGCCCGTTCTCTAAGCTTCCTGGGTCGGGCCTGACCTTTGCAGCAGGGCTGGGGAATTTCCAAGCAGAATCTTGAGAGACTGCTTCGAACATTCCTAACCCCTCTCTGGGGAGGCTTTCTCTCTCCAGGGCATTTATCTGTATCATCCTAGTCCCCCCCCCCCACCCCCCCAGCCACTCCATGGACAGAGAGGCAGGAAAGTCAACGCTCATTTTTCAGATGAATCAACAAGAGCCGGAAGTAGTTGGGAGGGGAGTGGGAACGGAAGCCCCCGAGGTGGGCGGAAGACAGACCAGGGCCAGGGGAGTCAGCCAGGCCTTGCTCTGACTCCCAGGGAGGCCCTCTCTGGCTGTGGGTGCCAGAGGCGGCCGGCTTCGGCACTTTCCTTTCTCTCTTTCTCTTCTCCCTGCTCAGCCCCCCTCTCTTTCCCTTTCTTTCTTCTCTTTCGTCACTACGCTTGTTCTCGCTTTCTCTCCAGTCTCTTCCTTGTAGAACTCCTTCCCTTTCCTCTTTCTTCTCTCCTTCTTTTCTCTCTCCCTTTCATTCATTCCTTCTGATTTTTCTCAATAGCATTAATAATTGATTCCTTCTTTAAAGTCAACTTCATTGGGGTTTGACATTCAATGCACGCGGTCATCAGGCAGAACGCTGAATAGGAGGAGCCAGGCCTCACAGCGCTGAGGGTCCAGAATGGAACACTGACGAGGATATAAGTAATTCTTATAAGGTGAGGTTGAGGTTTTAGAAGGTCCAATGGATAAGTTTCCTCTTTCTCACCCAAGGTCTGAGCCAGCTGAGAAATAAGATGAAAGAGTAAGGCAGATGGGAAATCAAAATAGCACTGAAATCCATCAGGAAGCGCTTAGTGGGGAACGTAGCTTATACCTTCAGGCATGTGGCTGCCTGACATTGAATCTCAGAGTTCTTCCAGCTCAACCACCAGTGACAGGCAGCCTGGGCCAGGCAAGGCTCCCACTTGTAGCAGGAGAGCTTGCGTCCTGGTGAAACCCACAGGGGAGCAGCAGCTGGCATGGGATGTGCTGTCTGCAAGGAACTTGCTTCCAAGGGGGAGGAGGGGGACTGGGTTACCCTTCTCCTTCCCCTTTATGTGAATTAGCATAAACTCAGCATGAGTAAGTTAAGGGCAGAGAGAGAGGGGACAGAACTATGATGCTAGTGGAAGCTCACCTCATATGGAGGAAAACACCAGGAGTGGGGAAGAAGTCTCTCCCCCGCCCAGCCCCTCTGCCCTGCACACCAGCACAGCAGGTGTGTGTATGAGTGTGTGCATTTGTGTGTGTGAATGTATATGTCAGGTGTGTATGTAAGAGTATGAGTGTATATGTGTGTGAGTTCACATGTCGGGTTTTTGTGTGTGTGTGTGCATGTGTGTGAGAGTATGTGTGAGTGTATGTCAGTGTTTGTGTGAGCATGAATGTGTGCATGCATGTGTGTGTGCGTATGACAGTGCACCCAAGAGGAACCTAACCTCACCTAACGTGGGAGGTGACATTCAATCTGAGATGTAAAGGATTGCAACTTACTTCAAATGTGATAAAGTGCCAAACATAATCCAGAACGAATTAAGCAAATTTACTCCTCTCCTTCCCTCTCTAACCTTCTTCTTTATAAAACTCTAGGGAAGTGTTTTATTCACTTATTCTGTCAACAAATATATATTTAATGTCTATTAAATGCAAGCCACTTTACCAGGCAGGAGGAATAGAAAGATTAATCAGATGTGGCTTCTGCCCTCCAGGAGCATTTGGATTGTACGGGAAGTAAGACATCCTCATAGACAGCAGACAAGCAAGGTGGCCCTGGGGGTATTTGGTGCTTGTTGCTGAAACAAAGTAAGAGCTCTAAGTGAGCTGCATTAAGGTTTTATGGGTTCATGTGGGGAAGAGGGAACTCCTTGTTAAGGGGAGGTGGTGATATTTTAGCCAAGCCTTGAATGGTGAGTAGGATACAAACGGGATAGTGACTTGACCTTCCAAGTAGAATGAATAGCATCGGCGAAGGCCTGGGGGCAGGGAATCAAAGAATGGCTATTTTCAGGGATCGGCACATAATCCAGTGTGTCTTCTATACTATCTTCGAAGGAAGATGTGGGAAAAATCGACTGTGAAAAAAAGGCGGGACCCAGATTCTTGAAAGTCAACGTAAGGGTCCGTCCACACTTTGATCAGCAGTGGTGCTGATGGAAGTTGCTGAGCAGGAACAGCCATTTTCGAGCACTTTTCGGTTGCAGAGCTCATTGTGCCAAAGGGAGCAGAACTGGAGACAGTAGGAATGTTGGACGGCTTTGGAATTCCAGGTTGGAAATGAGGATGGAGTGGGTAGGCAGATCCGAGGGCTCGCCTGTCTCGTGGCTTCCCCAGCAGTGCTCCAAGGTCTGTGAACGCACAAGGGGAGTCATGCTTACTCATGATGGGGGCTGGTCAAAGCAGACACTGAGGAAGCTCATGGATGGGAGGGTTGGCCCCAGCGAGTCAGCTCCGTGGGTTCCAGGGACAGGATCTCACGCCAGGTCCTATGTGATTGGGAGTGGAAGGGGTAGTAAGAGGAGAAGAGACCTTTGGACACCATCAGGCGGGCCGCTGCTCGGTGAGATCTGTGTGTTCTGTGGGGTCACAAGTGTTTGTAAGTCTTCTCCGTTGGGTTTTTCTTGTCACATAAAAAGTAGGTTCTACCAAAGCCTGAAACAATAACGAAAATGAGATCCAGAGACATGGACTTCAAGACAAACTCATGATCACGGAGAAGTTGGATCAGAGCCCCTGGGATGTTGTCACTTCCCTCCTGAGGTGACAGCATTCCTCCGTGATTGCTTGGACTTCATGATTTTCTTGTACTCAGAAAGAGAAAGGAGCTTATTAAGTGAAGTGGGTGAAGTGGCTGCCAAGTGTATTTTAAGATGAACAAAGCCCAGATCATTTTTTTCCTCACCACATACCATACATAATTGTATGAAGGGCAGGATTTATTTAGTTTGCATTATGATTCTTTTCCCCAAGCTTAATTACAGTGTTAAAAAGGCAGCTACAGTTTGAAAGAAACAAGCTCCACGGTCATGGAGACCAGCATGGCCATTATGGGCTTGAAATAGTTTCTTTGTGAAGGGAATTAATTGTATATGAAACTTTGGGGCTTATGTAAAACAACATTTTTATGAAAATAAATGTGAACAGTCATTAAAATTAACAGTTGTTTTAAACAAAACTCAAACTGCATGGTGGTGCCAAGGAATTTTAGATGCCTCCTTTATTAGCTTTGTTTTGGGTTCAACTCTGCATTCTCTAAGACAATATCAGGGCCCCAGAAGTAAGTCTTAGCTCATAATTGGGAATCAAATGTATAATTCCAATCATACATTATTAGAGGAGTAGGTAAGGAAATGAAAAACCTTGAATAGTATTTAGGTCTAAATAACTTCATGAATAAGTAATTCTGTGTTGGAAAATCCAACATGTTAGCAGGAAGTGTTGCCTGATATTTTGGCCTCAGACCAAGGAACCGATTAATGGAACTCAGCTTTCCAGCTTTAGGACACTCCCTGGGCAACCTGTAAATCAGAAATATGTGGGACGATTCTCACTTTCTCATCTGCCAGCTTCGACATGGTGCGTCTCTGGCTTAGAGAGCTGTGTGGTTCAGGGGAGAGCTCAGAGCTGACCTCTCAGCTGGGATAAGCTGCTCTGAAACTCGAGCTTAAAAACATACTTCTCCGGGGTTCGTCAGAAGTGAGAAAGTGGCCGTGGACTTAGGGGTGACCACACAGCTGTATCCAGAAACGTGGGGGAGGAGGTTGGGGTCAGATACCTTTGTGCGCGGTGTTCTGCACCTCTCCCTGCCCCTCTCTCCTCTCTTGTTAGGAAGGTGGAGTTAGAGCAACACTAACATTTCTCCTCTCCTTAAGGGAGGCCATGCTTTCCTCCCTCCACTGAGGTCCTTGTAGTTATTCAGCTGAATCTCTGCATAAGGGGAAGAAGGGAAGCTCTTGGAGTTGTATGTAGGGATGTATGAGAAGAGTGCCCTCATCTGGCTTTGTATCAAGGTACATAATTTAATAATTGAATTGATGGCCCATTGGCCTCAATTCTAGAAGAGGTAATGACACGATTTTGTATTTTCCTTCAGGTCGTTGTGAGTTCTCAGCAATGTAATGCCTCATCCTACAGAGCGATGTCCTTCTCTGCCCTCTTCTCTGATTTTCTGCGTATGGTTCTTAATCTGATTTTAACAGAGAGACCCAGTGACAATCAGAGGTCTTCAGAATGGTGACAATTTCTGTAGTGAAATGAGAGAACACCCAGGTGGTAACTGCCAGGCAGCAGAAAGCTCCCCAAGTGCTGTCTCCTACAACCTCCGGTCGCTAGTTTGAGTTGCTCTAAGGCCTTGGCTTCTCCGTGGGGTGCTGGATGCACTGTTGCCACTACTGGCCTCTGGGCTAGTCCACTGCCGATTTGTCTTTATCTCCCCAGGTTGGTGAAGGAGTGTGTAGACTGTGGTGTCATGGTATCCGACACATTGGTCTCATGGCAACTATAGCCCAAGCCCCTTGGAGTAGTGAAGCTGCGTAGATGGGTCTCCTGCATCCTTAGGTGTGAGGCCAATCCCATATCCCTAATGGCCATCTGCCCTGAAAGTGAGAACCAGGTCTGCTTCACCTTCTTGCTCCGTGGAGAAGGACCCGAGGCGAGGCAGGGAAAAACCATAGGTGCCTAGGATGACTTGTCCAATGATTTATTCCTCGTGGTATGAAAACGCATTTGAACTTGGAAGTTCGGAAATGCATTTGGGTCTGGCCCCCAAATGCGTGACAGGAAACATGGAGGCTTGACGTTTCCCTTCCCTTCCAGTGGCATGGCTCAGTGAATCAATTCAAACGCATCGAGACTTTCAGAATGACAGGAGAAAAGTCTTTCCAGTGAACATTCTTAGGATACTGTGACCAAACACCATTTCCTTGGACCTGGACCGTTTTCTTGTTTTGAAAATCCCATCAATTGCAATCCCCTCCTCGAGGCTGAGCATCTGGTTTTCACTTTCCTATTTCTTGATACAAAAGCCTATAGCAAAGGCTTGCAGATACATGAATTACATACTTATTAGTAACACCATGTTGCCCCATGTTTAAGAGGTAATGTGGAAAGAGTTTTCAATTTTTCTAGGTTTTTAAATCGAAAGAAATAATTGTCCTTTAAAAGTGTGTGTGTGTGTGTGCGTGTGCGCACACACACACATGCCTGTGTGCGGGGGTTGTGAGGGTGGCTGCCAGGGTTGGAAAACTTGGCACATAGACCTCAGCTCCACTCCTAACTAGTCATCTGATTCTTGTTTGTAGGATTTTCAAGTGAAAGTGTGTGTGTGTGTGTGTGTGTGTGTGTGTGTGTGTGTGTGTTGTGTGTGATGTCTTAAGCAAACTGTTTTTCTGTGGGAGCACAATTGAATTTTAAAAAATCTAAATTAAGCGTGTCTACTCCAGGAGCACATCTGTTGCACAGAGTGAGGCCCATTCCATCAATGCAGCTGCCTGCAGAGCAATGAAGTCATCCCCTCTAATTCCTGAAAACAGAAATGAGGATAACAGGCCAGTATTAAATATTAAAGTTTCCACATTTTTCTGTTCTCGCCCAGAGAACACAAAGAACACTGACATATTTTCTGGAGCTCAGGTGGGTAGCTAATGGCCTGGAGAAGCTTTCAGCTCCACTGGGGTGATACATGAAGAGAAAACTTAATTACAGTTAGGATGCAGTGGGTTAACTGGATAAACAAGTAGCCTCCGTGTTGCATAGCATCTAAGAAGCCATCGATTTTAAGATGCACCATTATTTTATATACCTCTGAAGATGAAAGTATTGCCGATTAAACTATGACCACAACGTTTTATAATTTAGAATTGTAATTTTATACTTATTGAAAGAGCTCTTTAAGGCTTATGGAGACACTGTGCATACATTACAATGAAAATGTAAGCAAAACACATTGATTACGGTATTCCTGAACCGTCTTCACAAGATGAACTCTGCTTAGTGGCTCCTTGATTTAGAGTTGCTGGTATCTGGTATCTCCCTCTGTGACATTAAGAGCAGTGATTATGAGCATTTCTTTCCAGAGGACTACACTATCCACCTGGGGTCATCTTCCCTGACCCAAACACCCGCTTATAAGTTCTAGAGCTCATGCTTTCTTAATTTTTCCAGAAGGTAAGAACCCAGGACTCATATTTTTTTTCTAGGTCCTTAAATGACTTATTGACTGAAGGATTAAGGTTTGCAATTTTGCAAACTTGCCATCAAAACAACCACCAAGTTCAGGTGTGGACAGTGACAATGCCATTACCTCCACCTTGCTTGGCAACAATCGTAAGGTGCCTCCATCAACACCATGAGGGCTGCCCTGGCAAGCTGCTTCCTACTTCCTACTTCCTTCCTTCCTAATCTCAGACAGCCATTATTTATAGAACAGTCTCAGGAATAACTCATCCAATTCAATGCATGGATGAGGATGCCTAGTATCCTAAGTGGCTGCGTCTGATATGCTTATTCTGTGGAAATGAGAAGTAGAAGAGAGGGTGCAGCACAGATCCTTGACTTTGAGGATCAGTGACTGACCCACGAGTAATATGCACTTCAAAGGGTTGATCCAGCTGAAACTACGGCGGCTGCTTTCAGGAAGTCTTACCCAATACCTTGCTGTGGGTTAACTTAGTACCTTTGTACTGAACTCGGCCACAGCGTATTACATGCTGTATGACATGTCTGTTTATTTCACTATTGTGACCTCTTTGAGGTCAACATTCATATCCAGTAACCCAGCGTGTAGTGTGTTGCCCAGACCTCAGTAGACTTTGGGTGAATGTGTGTCAGAAGGCTGAGGATGGAGAGAATGGGGCAGGAAATGTTCAGGGGCAGGAACTGTCAGCCAGGTTTAGAGAATGTGGAGGTGTGCTGTTTGGCTCAGTGGAGGGTGTGTAAAAGGAAGCAGTGAAAGTTAGATCTTCAGGGGAGGCTGGTGCCAGTTCATGGAAGACTTTGAGTACTCCCGGGAGGAAGATTACCTAGCTGCACAGAACCTGACAAAGACAATTTCAGAGCCCCTGTATGTAATCCAAGATGTATGTTGAGGCACAGATGACAAGTAATGTGGCAAAATGAACGGGCCAGTATTAATCATATAGCAGATGAGGTTATCCAAATAGAGAACATGATACATGTGCAACTTCAGCAAAGCAGGTTATTTTTTTTAACAGTAACATTCATTCATTGGAAGGTTCTACTAAGATTAATATGATGACCATGGACCAGGCACTGAGGACATGTGGATGCGTAATGCATAATTTGTACCTTGAAGATCAAGTCCAGTAATGGGGAGAGATCTGCACATATCCACATATGTCACTTTAGGGAAATATATATAAGGCAAATGGAATACAAAAAAATATTTGGAATTCAGTGTGTTACATTCCGAGTACTGTGGGGGCACAAAGAAGAAATTGTCTTTACATGGGTGGGTCAAAGAAAATTCTAAATGCCAAGATAAGTCTTAAACTCTTTGCAACCAAGACAGAGATCATCGTTCTCTATAGAGATAGTATTTGCCATAGAAGCCTGGTATCATCTGACAAAAAGAGTTCTGTGGTCAGTTAGGTGTAGAAAATGGCGCATATTCCATTTCATCTGGGAAGTCACAGTGTGTGCTAGCATGTTAAAGCTCCTTCAGCATCAGCAATAAAAACACATAAACGAATAAGTTTATCGAATCGTAATGCCAACTTATTTGGTTTGGGCCAATCTACCATTTTTCCAGAGTTCAGTTGACCGCTGAACTTCTCTGGGGCAGAACATGTGTTACTATCTCACACCTATTAATATCTTCATATTATCACATAGGATACTTGACTGATGCCTGATTTGAGTGGGGCTTATCGGATTAGCAGGCATCACATATCCTTTTCAATACTGAGAATTTCTGTTCTTAGAGTTCTCATGAAGAATTGGTATATATTATATGTGGGCAAATGCAAGTGTTCACGGTCATGGTTTGTGCCTTTTGGTATCCAAAATCTTCTTAACAAATTCCTATAGGTAAGTATATACATACACACACATATATATATATACGTATATATACATATATATATATGTATATACATTTTATAGTGTGACACCAGTTGATACCAATACAGTAATCATTTCCACACAGTTATATAGTTTTTGATAGAGTGTGTGTGTGTTTGTGTGTATGTATGTGTATATATATACATACATATATGTGTGTGTGTGTGTGTGTGTGTGTGTATACACTTGTCAATTTATATGGAGATTCTTTTTTTATCTCAGTGGCTGAATATTATAAAGCTCAAAGCAAAAAAGGACTGCTATTGTTTTAAGGAAAAATTCAGCTTTAACTGAGCAACATGTTCACCAATAAACTTATTCTGAAGATTCTATTGTGTCCAGAAGGTTTGAAATGACTTTGGCTTTTCGATCACCAGAGGTCTGGACTGGAACATCCCCATCAGACTTGTCTGCACAGTGAAATCTCATACACTAAACCCGTATTTCCAGTTTAACCAGAAATATATTCTGATGCAGAGACCCACAGGTAATGTTCAGTTTGTATTTATTGCTTGATTTGCTGAGAGCATTAAAATATGGAAATGGTCATCTCTAGTCTTCCAGATGACCAGGCCTCTTCTTTTACTCCAGGTAGAGACCATGTAGCAGAGCTTGGCAAAGTATTGCAGCCCGAGACTAGAAAACATCACAACTTGTTGCTTTGTGATTGTTTGAGACGTGCCTTCAGGGCTGAACACTATTATTTCCTTTGTGTGTATGTGGGTAAAGAGAAGGTTATCAAGAAGTAGTTGTTAAATGAATGGATGAGTGAATGAATGAATGAATACATGCCAGGACACCTTAAGCAACATTCGGACTCAGGCTTTTTATGCATCAGAGGGCAGGCTGTGGATTTCTGAGGCAGGACAGTGCTCTCCCCTTGACTTACGCTCTCATCATAAACCTGATGATATTCAACGAGCTTTCAGAATAGCTAGACCTGAAAACATTCCCTTTCATCTTCCTTCCAAAGTGGCTTCCCTTCGACAGCCCTCCAGCCAAGCCCCCTCTGTCTGGGAAAGGTGCCAGGGGGAGGGGTGGGTGAGCAAGCCTTGAAAGGCATCTAAGGGTAATGAGAAAAACACATCTCGCTGCGCACATAGCTTCCTCAGCCTTGGCTTTTCCTGTGTGAGCTTGTGGGAGAGGCTGAAAAGCACATTCTTTAAAATCTTGGTTCTTGAAAGGAATGCAGCTCAGGCTGAAATGTCAGCTCTGTTCTTTCATTGCTGACTTTTGACATGAAAACCCGGCCCTTCCCCTGTACTCTGGGGATGGTTCATGGGACTGATGAAATTTCAAGCCCTCACTCAGCCCAGCTGTATTGGCTTTTTACCACAATACAAAGATTTTACAAATTGCATTTCTACCCTCCTCTCTGGCCTCCTTCTCCACTGTCCCCCCGCCCCCCAACACACACACCCCACCCTGGTCTCAAAGCCATGTCTTATTCAGAACCAGCTGCTTTAGATGTCCAAGTAAACCTTTGCTCTGGACCCTGGGGTCAGCTGAGTCACATCTATTTCTCTCCACCTTTTAAAAAGCCAATCTGAGCCTCCACCTCTCCTGCCCGTAGCAGATTGGGTCAGATTGTGGGTGGCTGCTAGAGGATGAGCTCATCACTTGTCTCACTGCCCATCTCACAGCTCATCTTGCTGAACTGTCACTTGCTGAGTTAAATCTGAGTTCCTCAAGCATCATTTTTTTTCAAGTTATTTTTGTCTTGAGAGATTTTAAGCATTGCTTCTTGAAATGCATTTCAACTTTGTTTGGAGATCTGGCTTTGCTGACTTCTGACCTTACAATAGGCCCTGATGTTACTTTAGAATTGACCAGACATCACTTCTTCCCTTTCCTTACATTTAGAAAGATGCTGTGAATCCTACAGACGAGGGGCTTCTAACTGGCTATGCTTGCTTCTGTCCTGGATTTTCGCAGGCAGACAATGTGCTTCTGAGCAGGAGACCACAGTGATCAATCTGGAGGCTTTCTGAAAGGAAGAACTGACCCAATATTGCCATCTACAAACGTTCATTAGATACATACTTTATGAAAGACACTCAAGGGTGGTCTAATAAGAGCATTGCATAAAAGTGGAGCCGATGTAGACAAAAGCTTCATTCACTTGGGTGTTCTATGTCTTAGCACTGCAGTAGGCAGTAAGCGAGTAATATGGATGTACAGTCTACCTTTTAGGGGTTTATTCTTAAGATGAGATAAGATGTACATACCCCAGCCGTGTGCTATCCCAACAAGACTAAGGAATCATGAGCAAAGTATCTGGGTTCACAGGAAAGAGAAGGAGGTGTGGCTGGGGACGAAGCGAACATAGAAACTACGTGTCCTGAGCACTGGGTGAAGATTCTGCAGGGCCTGAGGGGGACAGAGAATGGAGCCTTCTCTACCCCTGCCCTTAAGGAACTTAAAACCGACTGGGAGAGAGGAGCTACGTGTAGGACTCTGTGAATACTCGTCCAGGGAGAGGAATGCTTCTGAGATTATGAGCTGCGGCTGGCTGTCACTGTCTGATTAGCTCCAGTCATTTGTTCCTCCCACTGTGTGATAGGCAGATGGCCCCTGGAAGTTACGATGGTTCTAGAAAACCTTACGTTTCTATTTTCAGCCACACCTGGCAGGGATGACCATGAAAAACTTGCTTGGGCAACCACTTTTCATCCTCAGATCTTGTTCCAAACCTAGTCATCTTCATTTTCTAGTTTCCTAAGTGACTTTGATTTTCAGTATCGTCACAAGTGTCTTGGGACCTTAAATTTAGTGAAATGGCTTTTAAATAAGTGCAGAGACACTGGAGAAAAGGGCATGACAGATTTCCTCACCTTATTTCTCCAGCCGTTCACCACTGGTCCTTGCTTGCCTGTACTGCTGGGGGAATGGGAGGTCCAGTCTGCAGGAAGTGGGGAAAGGACTTCAGCAATCTGCATCTTGTGTTAAATGCCTTTTTTTATTTTTTTCAGTAGGAATAGATCTGTGTCGCTGTGCACAGAAGTGGGCTGTCATATTTTCCATTCTTCCCATGAATGACCTTTCTGAGTAGGTGGACACTTGCCAGGCTGGAGGGATGTTTATGCTATGTCCCTATAACTGTCCTTTGAAAGTCGTCAAGTCTTCTCTGTTTATCATGCCTTTCTCCTGTACGTGCGTGCACACAGATACACACACAGACACATGTGGGATCCTCGAGAAGCATATAGCATGAGGAATGCGATGGCTATTTTGCAAGTAAAGATTTATAAACAGATTTGTTGTAACAAAGCCCTGGCCTGGGGATTGGATAGTTTCAGTTCTGGTTCTGATTTTTATCTCAGTGTGGCCCTGGCAAGTTAGTTTCCCTTTTCTCTTTTATATTTCTCAGTTGTGCTATTGGTATTTGACAGTGCAATCCTTAAGGGCTTTCCATGATTCTAACATTCTTCCTCCCAATCTTTGAGAACCAGGGTGCAGCGCCTCATGGGCCTGGGGCACGGAAAAGGGATATCCAGGAACCAGAGCCACTAGAATGCCTGTGCTGAAGGGAGCTGTAATGATTTCTAGGCCCAGTTTGCACAGGTGGGCTGAAGTTTGTAAGGAGGCTAGGATGAAGTGAGTCCTGAACTTTTGTATTCCATGCTAGAAATGAGGAAAACCAGTATTTTCTTTTAATGAGCAATATGTTTGCCTTCCCCAGTGATCTTTAAAGGATTCCAGAATGAATCATTTAAAACACACTTACACCAGATCCAGGAGGTTTTCAAGTGGCATGGAAACCCAGTACTTCCTCTATAGGATGGAGCTGAGGACCAGGACTGCTCAAGGATAGAGACAATTGAGATATTGTAATCCATTAATCCCAGAAGAGTTGGGCTCACTACTTACTAACCCTGAAGAGATGCAAAAAAAAAAAAATGTTTTGTTGTCTCAAGTTTAAGAATCAAGAATTGTTGCCTAAAGCAACAGCCTAATTATAATCACTGAAGAGACTATGCGATCAAAGTCGTGAGTTGCGGGAGGAAGCATGTCTCAGTCAGCTCATCCTCACTCTGGTTCCGTGATCCATGTGGCTCTTCCTGGTAACTAACTTGGAGGTTTTAAAGGTTGGAAAATGTTTCAGTGGAGCTTTTACGTCCTAGTTGTGAGTTTTTCATCCATTCATCCATCCATCCATCCATCCAAGCAGCAAACATTCCCTGAGCATTTGCTCTATGCCAGGTATTAAGCTAGGTGGCGGGGATAAGGTGGCATAATGGACATTTGTTGGTTTCCCCTTCAGGATTTATTGCCCTCATTTTCTCTGCCAAAAGAAAATTTTCCATGGCTATGGTTTAGAAGAGATTACCTCTAACTCCAGCTATAGGCGTGGCCCTGGTTAACTGGGTCAGTGAATCCCATGACCCCACACCATCCTTCCAGCAGCTAGTCACAGTGATTAATCTAATGAGTTTCATGACTTAATCCAGGTCATCAAGGGCCAGCAGGAGTCAACGCAAAGACTTTCATTTACGATATCAGGTATGAAGACCTGTCTCTTCCTCTGTACTGAAACCTAGAAACATGTCCAAAGACTGTGGACAGCCATCTGGTGACAATCAGGAAGAGCCTACAGAGGATAGAGCCAATGCCAAGAAACTTTAGCTGAGAATTCAAGAGTTACAACTCAGGTCCTAGTCATGTCCCTTGAGCCTTTGAATCAAACTTCCCCTAAGTCCACACCTATTAAGTTATGGGGGCCAGTACATTCCTTTTAATGTGGAAGCCAGTTTGAGATGAGTTCTGTTACTTACAACTGAAAGCATTCTAACAGATGCAGAGGCAGCACCCATGTGGAGGTTAAGCGTCTGGATGCTAGGCTGCTTGCACCTGAGTCTGTTTCACTACCCCCTAGCTCGTATGTCTCATTTTCTTCATCAGTTAAATGGGAATATTGTTTCTGCCTCATAGGGTTGTCATAAGGACTAAGATAGAACGTGAAAGCACTTCAAAATGGTACTTGGAACATAGGAAATGCCACATAATATAAAAAAGCAAAAAGGGTGAAAAGGAAATGGAAAACACGTGGTGCTCATTTTAGAGGCGCTTACAGTCTCCCTTCTGGCTGCTGCCTCCATTGATAGAATTCACCAGTGAAACTATCTGGTCCAGATAATGGACCGGAGAAGGTAACACCAATTATCACAGGGATACTGATCTGAGTAAATAGTTCGAAGCACTTATCTTAAGGACTGTTTGAGCACAATGCAAAACTTCTCCTTTGTTTAAAACCATCGTTAGCTTTATAACTATGTACGTGAACAATACCCCTCATTAAAAGTGGAAGCTATCAGGCTCACATGCCAAGTCACACTACTTTTGTGTGTCTTTTGGTTGCTAAGATTTCGTTTGTCTGACATACGAAATCTATGCTATATCTCTATCTCATGTTGTTCCATTGTATCTGTATGTCATGAAGACATAATAAATGTGTGCCATGGTTATGCCGTGGTAGTTGTCTATAAGGGCCATGCGAAAACATATGATATCTGTCTATGACATGGTTACCTGACATATAATTTGGTACATTCATATGTCACCATGATGGATGGTACTTGTCTGTCACTTTTACATGAAGTACCATCCGTCAAGATGTCATTATAGTATTTTTCCATTATGCTGACACAGAATGTCTGTTACAGTGACCTGGTACCCATACAGGCTCATCTGAGTCTCTCCACCTTCTTACTCTGTATAACCCACGAGACACCCACGTTTTATGGCATAATTTCCCAAATATCCACTGACCTGTCCCCTGCTCCTGTTAGGAACTATAGCCCTGGACTCCCTGCCTCCAGAGCTGCTCCTAGCTAATCCGTTCTCAACTCTACAGACTGATAATGTCAGCCCCTTCTCTAGTATCTGCAAATCGGCAATGACACTTTATGATTTACAAACACCATAGAGTCTCCTGTTTTCATTCTAGGTACTCTGGGAACCTTTGCGTCTATATTCATTATTCATCAGGGATCTTGGCCTATAGATTTTTTCTTGTAATATCCTTATCTGGCTTTGTTGGTTTTGTTATCAGGATAATACTGGCTTTTTAAAATGAGGTTGGGAGTGTTCCCTCCTCTTCAATTTTTTGAAATAGTTTAGGAAGAATGTCTATTAATTTTTAAAAATGTTTGGTAGAATCCACCAGTGAAACCATCTGATCCTGGACTTTCTGATATTTTTGATTACTGATTCAACCTCCTTCCTCAATATTTGTTCAGAAATTGTACTTCTTCATGATTCAATCTTGGTAAGCTTTATATTTCTAAGAATTTATTTCTTCTAGTTGTCTAATTTGTTGGTGTATAATTGTTCATAGTAGTCTGTATGATTCTTTATATTTCTGTGGTATCAGTTGTAATGTCTCGTCTTTCACTTATAATTTTATTTACTTGAGTCTTCTTTTTTTCTCGGCTTAGCTAAAGTCGGTCTATTTTGTTTATCTTTTCAAAAAAAAGTCAACTCAGTTTTGTTCTTTTCTATTGTTTTTTGGTTTTCTATTCAACTTATTTCTGCTCTATATTTACTTCTTCTGCTAACTTTGGGTTTAATTGGTTTTTATTCTAGTTCCTTGAGGTATAATGTTTGGCTGTTTATTTGAGGTAATTATTTTTTTTTAATTTATAGTTATATACTTTCCGCTTAGAACTGCTATTGCTGCATCCTATATGTTTGATATTTTTTGATTTCTGTTCTGATTTCTTCTTTTATCCTTTGGTTTTTCAGGAGTGTGTTGTTTATTATCCATATATTTGTGAATTTTCCAATTTTTCTCCTGTTATTGATTTCTAGTTTCATATCATTGTGATTAGAAAAGATACTTCACATCATTTTTGTCTTCCTGAAGTTGTTGTGCCTCTTTTGTGGCCTAAAACACATGATCCATCATGGATAATGTTCTAGGTGTGTACTTAAGAAGAATATGTATTCTGCTATTGAATAAAATGTTCTGTTTATGCTTGTTAGTTTTATTTGCTATGTAGTATTGTTCAAATCCCTGTTTTCTTACTGATTTTCTGTATGAATGATCTGTTGTTGAGGGGGGATATTAAGTCCCCTACTATTATTGTATTGCTGTTTATTTCTCCTTTTAGTATTTGCTTTAAATATTTAGGTGCTCTGATGTTAGGTACATAAATACTTACAACTGTTATAATTTCTTAATAATTTACCCCTTTATCATTATACAATTACTTTCTTTGTCTCTTGTGACCATTTTTAGCTAGACATGTATTTTTTTTCTGATGTAAGTGTAGCCACTGCTTTTTTTTTTTTGTGACCCTTTGCTTGTAATATCTTTTTCTATCCTCGCTTTCAGCCTCTGTGTGTCCTTCAAGCTAAACTCAGTCTGTTATAAGCAGCTTATCACTGGATCTTTTTTAAAAATCTGTTTTGACATTCTATGTGTTTTGATAAGAAAATTTAATCCATTTATATTTAAAGCAGAATTGATAACTAATGACTTACTATTATCATTTAATTAATTGTTTTCTCATGGTTTTGTGGTTCTTTATTCCTTTTGTCATCTCTTGCTGTCTTCCCTTGTGACTTTATAGCTTTTTGTAATGGTATGCTTTGAATCCTTTATCCTAATTTTTATATATATATTTTTCAGGTTTTTCTTTCACAGTTCCCATGAGGTTTACATAAAATACAGTGGTTTCCTTTTTATCAGCGGAGTATATGTTTCAAGAGCCCCAGTGAACATCTAAAAACACAGTACGAAATTCAACTTCTTTCTAATCATCTTTTACTTGTAGTAAATAGCTCGGTGTCACTTGTTTCGGAGATCACGTGCTGAAGTCGTCTAGGCTTAACGCTTTCTGGTACAATGTGTTGCCGTTAATTGGAACACATTTTCTGTTCATGTCTATACCCACAAATTTAATGCCTTTTTCGTCTTAACTATGCACTCATCACACACTGTGCCCATAACTTTTGCAGTCTGAGGTGCACCAACTGCCATGAATTTCTTTTCCCCTTCTTCACAATTTCATGGATAGAAAATGTGTTCTCACTTTAAATCTTAGCAATGCCAACATGTGATTTTCTCTTCTTCAGTTCAGAACTTTCACCTTTTCACTTTAAGGCAGTTTTTACAGTTCCTCTTTGGCATGTTTGAATCGCCAGCCTCACTACTCTTGCACTTTAGGGCCATTATTAAATAAAATAAGAGGTATTCGAACATAAGCACTGTGATACCATGACAGTTGATTTGATAACTAAGATGGCTACTAAGTGACTAGTGGGCAGGTAGCATATACAGCCTGGATATGCTGGACAAAGGGATGATTCATGTCCAAGGTGGGCCAGAGCGGGATGGCATGAGATCTCATCATGCTCCAAAATAAGTCAAACAGACAAAGATGAATGCCATATGATTATTGTGGAATCTAAGGAACAAAAAGAACAAACTAATCAAAAACAGACTCACGAATATAGTGGACAATTTGATGAAGGACAGAGGGGAGGGGGTTGGGGGGCTGGGAGAATGGGGTGAAGGATTAAAGGAGTACAAATTAGTCGTTGATAGTTGGTCACAGGGATGGGGAGCATGGCAGAGGGAATGCAGGCAGCATTAGTATGATGGCTAGGTGGAGGGCCAGGTGAGGGAGGGAGCAATTGGGGAAATCATTTTACAGACTATATAGATGTCTAACCAATGTACTGTATACTTGAAACTAAGTTAAATAAACAAATTTTTAAAAATCTTATGAATTGTTTAGTTCTGGAATTTTCTGTTTAATATTTTTGAACCATAGTTGACAGTAGTGAAACTGCAGATGATGGGAGATTACTGCATCTTATAGTTATAACATCCCATATTAAGCTGATAACAACTTAACTTCAATAGCACACAGAAACTATACAGACCTTCTATCCTCACATTTTAGGTCATTAATATTACAATTCACATCTTTTTTATATTATGTACCCCAAAACTAATTATTTAGTTATAGTTATTTTTAATACATTTATTTTTTAACTTTTAAACTGGAATTGAAGGTGATTTATTCACTATTACAGTATTAGAGAACCTGACTGTGACTACATATTTACCTTTACTGATGAGTTTTACACATTTATATGCTTTTCATGTTTCTAGTTAGCATATATTCAGCTTGAAGAACTCTTTTTAGCATTCTTTGTAAGGCAGGTCTAGTGGCAATGAATTTCTTCATATTTTGTTTGGGAGTTTCTCTCCATTTCTGAAGGGCAGTTCTGCATGGTATAGTATTCTTGGTTGATAGTTTTTTTCTTTTAATGTTTTTAATATATCATCACTACTCTCTCCTGGCCTGCAAAGTTTCTGCTGAGAAATCTACCCATAATCTTATTGATGCTCCCTCATATGTAATGAGTCCCTTTTATCTTGCTGTTTTCAAAATTCTCTCTTTGCCTGTGACTTTTGGCAGGTTGCCTAGATAAGAAATAATAAATATTTTAATAGCACATTCTTTGTCCTATCAGTATATTCCTTTTTATCAGAAAGAAAAACTTTTCCCAGGAGTCCCAGCCAACCTTATCTAACATACCATTGACCAGAATTTGGTCATAGACCTGTGCTTAAACCCATCACTGGCAAGGAGAATCCCACCTACATGATTGGCTTTGACCAATCAGAATTCACCTATGTCAGGAGTGGACACTGGAACAAAATCAGGACTCTCCTGGCATGTAAAAAGAAGAGATTGGCCTCTACGTAAATAACCAAATATATCTGCCATATCACCCTTTATGAAAGAGAGAAAGAATCCACCAAGTTATCTTAAAAGACCTTGTACTTATCCAAACTTAAGTTAGAAAGAAATCACCACACAACAAATTATATAAATCAGATTCACATGTAAATAAGTACAGTCTAGCCTTTGGGCAGAAATCTCTGCATTTATCATAAAGGTTGTCCAGCTCAGCACTTCCCAAATCCTGAGACTTATTCAGTCATTGGAGCCTTCAGAGTAATTGCTTATTAATTGAGGCAAATAAGATAAAGACATATTTCCTCAAATAAAACCTATCTCCACCGGCTACAAAGGCATATGAACAAAATTATCAAAGCTTGTGTGTCTTATTTCTAATTACAAATAGACAGTCCTTTCTGGCTCCTATTACCTAATAGAAAAAAAATAAAAGAACCTCATCAGGATACCCAAGTTCCTATATGATGAGGCCGGTCTGACCCTTAACCTTAGCAACTGTTGTGCCCTTATGAGTCCTTGGCTTTGCAGCCATATGGATATACTTGCAGTATATTAGAGACATTATGTTCCTCTTTAAAAATTATTTTTATGTTTTGGCCTTTCACTGTTTGCCTATCTGGCAACCTCTACTTATCCCTGAAGGTGTAACTCAACAGTCACCTCTTTTATCATAATCACTACCTTTGCCAGGCAGCTCATGAGCATCTGGCGTTAAAGCAGCTCTCCATTCATGCCATTATCACATTGTCGTCGTTGCCTACTCTGCTGGGACATGGGCTCCTTAACCCAGAGAGCTCACTCTGTTGCTCTCTGCCACCTGCTTCAGGCACAGACCGGAATGTAATGGGGATACAGGTGGTACATAAATGGTTTCACATGTAAGTTTTTAGTTTTTAAAAAATAAATTAGAGATAACTTGGTGGATGTATTATTTATTGCCCTTCTTCAAGTCCAAATTGAAGTCATAATCTGATAATTTATGAAGAGATTAGCTACTTGGAAATGGGCACATTGCTGCATATTTACCTTGATGTATATGTACTAATGGCAGCAAGAACCATTAGTGAATTCATTATTTTTTGAATTCAAGTTGCGCTTCTGCTAAGGTTAATTATTGATTTGTTTTATTCCGTGATTAAAGCCATTAGCCACTATTAGCAAATGACGATGTTTATGCATGTTTAAATATCAGCTGGGTTGCATTTCATAGCAGGTGCCCAAGCTAAATTAGCATTTTCTAGAACTGACATCTAGATGGGTGATACATAGACTTGCTGTAGGTAACCAATGATTTTTCCTTGTGATAGAAGATCGACAGAATCTGATTGCCTTTGCAATTATCCTTCCTGAGTGCAGACACTGCCAGAATTTAAGTTGAATTTGATCTCCGTCCTTTTGATTTTGAATAATCAGACTTCTGAGCGGGACTTGGAGAGAGGCTAAGATGTGTCCTAGATCTAGTGCTTTATAACTCTTCTTTATCTAGAAGATAATATGAGCACATATGCTCCTAGAAATAGTTGAGGCATGAAATTGTAGATCAGAGCTTCGTTTGGCCTGAACACAGCCTCCTCCAATGAGATGAAGACTCTGCCTCTTGAAGCCCTTTCTGAGTGGGTCACACCCTTTCTAGCTGTGCCCTAATTGGAGGAGAGTCGGCCTAAATGTATTGGCATCAATGAAATTGAGTGACCAGAATCCTCCTACACCCCTACACCCAACTGCAAGGAGAGGTTTGGGATATATAGCCTGGCAGCTCTATCTGGCAAATAAAGAGAAACAGTTTGGAAAATAGCTAGCCCGTGTATGCTGCAGTCTCCTCTGCTTCTTCCTAGCAGGTGAAGCTAACTCATGTTGAGAGGGTGTTCATTCCTGGAATGCTTTCTCAGCCCATGATCTCTTTGGCATTATGAAGAACCTGACTTCCAAGCTCATCTTTCCCTGAATAATCTTTAAGCTTTCTCCAGGCAAAGGCAGAGAAAATATCTTGAGGGCAGAGACAGACACAAATCACAAATCTGAATTCCTGAAGGTCCCGACATGATTTGGGGAACACAGTAGACATTTGTTGAGTGATGACTGGCTAACTGAATGATTTTAGGTGAACCTAAGGTTCTTGTCATCTGACTTTAACATATATTCATTTTAGAAGACTCATCTCCTTACTCTTTGCACAAGCCTTCCTGATTGTTGTCTACAGTTCATCTTTCCCAGAGAGACGGGTCAATTAAGACAACTCAAAATGAGTCCATGATTTCAAGGTACAGTTGACTGCACTCTGATTAACTTCCTATTCATGAGTCACAGAGATATATGATAGGAATCACTAGGGCAGGCAGAAGTGAGAGCAGGCAGGCTAGGAGGAGGAAAGGGAGGTAGTGGCTAGAAGATCAGGATTTTGTGGTAAAAAAAAGATGAGAAGTGCAGGAGGAGGTGGAGGTCCTGGAGAGGAGGAGAAGCCTGAAAGATAGCATGAGTTAGCAAGTCTTCTAATGAAATGTAATCTTGTGTCTTAGCATTAGAGTGTTTAAGTTAAGTTGAACTTTCGGTATGATGTGAAAAGGAAATATTTTAGGTGTGGAAAAGTCTGATGACTCAGAGGCTCAAATGCAGGGATTTTTGAGGCCTTACAGTCTAGCCTTAGTCCTCCCATCAGCTACAAATCCTGGTACCTGCTTGAAAGCATGAGTGATGGTGTTGCTTATCTAGAGAGGTTGCTGTGCCCTGTTGGGGTAAAAATTGATGAAAAGACTTGACAGTCCCATATGGTTTCATTAACAAGAATTTGCTGAAAATAATCCCATACTCAAGCCAGAAATCTTTACTTGATGCCAGATCACACAACACATGTCTATCAAACATCCTGCCTGCTTTGTCTAAAGAAACAACTCCAGCACCACATGGAAAAAAATGAGCTCTTCCTCTCTACCTCTTTGTTTCCACTGTGGTCCTGAGCTCAGGGAATGACATATCCACACAGTCTCCAGAAATGTAAGGCATCCTCTGTGGTACCCTCTCTCTTCCCTATTAATAATTATCCACTAGATCCTAACAATTTTGGCCCCCTCCTAATGTCTTTCCAGTTCCCCTGCTGCTTTCCTAATTCAGGCTATCAGGGTCTTGACTTGGATTACTGTGCCAGTTTCCTAAGTGGGCCCTTACTCCAATCTTGCCCAATTCGAATCCAATTTCTGCACATAAGACATAATGACTTTCCATAGTGAAATTTGCTTAAGTCTCTGGCTTCTCGTTGTCTCGTGCACAAAGCGTAATCTAAATCATTGTGTCTGTCTCTGCAATTTTTCCATACTCATCTCTTGCTGGTCTTGCTTTTCAAACTCCTTGTTCCAGCTAGGGTTGGGTATGTGATGCTAGATGTAGAAATAGTCCAGGTGAGGGAAGTCATAGTAGTCTAGATTAGTATGCTAGTGAAAACTATTTGCCTGGCATATAATAGGTACTCAGGAATGGCTGAGTGTTAGATATATAGAGATAATATATATATTAATCCACTCACATTCCTTCTTTTGAGCTTCTGTGACCATAATCTAGGACCAAGATGCTCCCTTAGGCTTTTCAACAGCCCATTGTTTTTCCTTGTATCTCAGGTGCCTAGTATAGGGTTTGTGCAAACAGGACCTCAAAATATATATGCCGAATAAATGAATTAAATAGATGGGAAAAACAGTCTTAAAAATAGCATGATGTCAGTTCTGCAGGTTAGAGTGTTTCGTTAAAGTTCCTCCCAGGTATGCCATTGATAAATTACCTGGAAGTTTTAAAATCAGTTTTGCACTCTGGCCTCTGCTAGGGGCTGGACAGAACCTGGGTCGATCTGTGTGGACAGATACTGCCTCACGCTTCATTTTTGGGGAGCACAGCTGCAGGCAGGAGAGCACAGCTGGAGAACTACAAAGCCTTCAAAGACCGAAAGCTGTTTCCGAGGCATTTGAATAACCGAGGGAGAGCTTATTATCAGAAATACCAAGCTATTAGGTCTTCAGTGACTATTGCAGGACATAGCTAGATGATAACAGTTCTGCTGAAAGAGGCAGTGATGTAGCTCAATAGTTTACACACGAAGGGGAGAGGGTATTGAGAGAATGATGTTTGGTTTTGGTTTGACTCTTCTGTCTCAGTTTACCCAATGAAACATTTTGCCTGTGGGCCTCTAGGAGATTTGCTGTAATGTATGAGAAAATTGTTTCTGAATGAGTTGTGCAAGGTGGCCCATGTTCTGGCTGGTTTAGTCTCTGCCACTTTGGGTTCACTAATCCTCTGTGCAAACTGAAAAGTCCCTTGGCCTGTATCTGCTTTGCCTTCAAAGACCCATCATCCAATTTAGATTTCCATCTAAGCAAGCACAAAATGTATGCACACCCATCATTTCATTGATCACATTCTCCAGTGCTTCAGTGGCTCTTACTAATAGGCAACAGTCAAGATTTCATAGCTGGGATGCCCACAACAGCACACAGTTCTCTAGGCACAGCCTGCTGATAAAGTTTGAGAAGTACATCTAGTAGCCTTTATAATAACATTGGACTGCTTTGTTGGAGCAGGTATTTTTTTCTGTGGTCCATGCAATCCAGGACAAGGCAAGATATGTATGTCAAATATTGTTTTGACAGATGTGATTGCTATGGAGGGCACGCATGGTCAATGTGTAGAAGGTTCTTCAGTGGTGTGTAGTTTCATTGGCACTGGTGACTCATGGTGAGAGGAGTGACATCTGCTTCTTGGTGATTGCAACAGCTGTAAACCAACAAGTCATAAAAGCGTATTCTTTATTCCATCTACTTTCCCTTTAGTAGCAGGGAAGTGGTTGGAATAAAGATCTCTGATGCTTTGGACAGTTTGGAAGTTCTTTCCAAGTTCTTTATGGGATCCATCACTGCATTCACAGGTTATACATCCTGAGGCTGCTCCTAGCCAAAGACTCAGCAGGTACAGGTGCTGAGGCAGGCCCATTCCAGCAAGATGTGAGGCTGCTCCAGTAAATGCATTTGGCTGGAGCATGTATAACAACCTTGCTGAACCTTGTTTTGAAACTGTGCTGCAGGCCAAGACTCTTCCTCCATGAATCCTCTTTCCAGAAATGTCAGATCTGTGTCATCACCTGAAGACCCTCTCTTCATTCTTTCTCCTTCCTCTAACCAATCTCTTGCATGTCTAATCCTATTTTGATGTCTCCTTTTCAGGGACCTAAATGAATGTAGTTTCTTTCCCAGTGTACCATCCTCAGAAATAGCAAACTTGCAACATTTGTGTTTCAGGCTAGTGGACAGGTGTTGATGCAAGGTATCTGGCATTCTCTTCAAGAGGCGAAGGAAACATAGTTGGAGAAGGAAATTGGAAAGGAGCTTGGGCTTTGGGTGTCTTTAAAAATTATGAAAACTGACACTGCCTCCTATGAAGTGCCCAGAGAAGGGAGAGTACAGAAGCTTTGATAGCTGTGGTGGAGGTTTTCATGCCTGGTCTGCATTTATTTAGTAATGCCATAGTAAGGAGAAACTCTGAGCCCACAGAGATAGTGGTGATTGAGAATAGTAAAGATCATATTCATAGTCAACAACAAAAGTATTCATTTTCCAATAAAAATGATAATATGACAAATCAAACTTTGTGGGATGCATCTAAAATAGTACTAAGAGGAAAATTCATAGCACTAAGTGCCTACATTAGAAAAGGTGAAAGATCACAAATCATTGTAAACTGGGAATTGTTGAACTATGGCAGATGGGTGAAATAAAACCTGTTGCCTATTTATGTAAATAAAATTTCATTGAAACAGCCATGTTAATTTATTTTATGCATTATCTATGGCTTCTTTTATGTTACAATAATAGAGTTGATTGGTTACAACAGAAATTATATGACTCTCAAAACCTAAAATACTCTCTGTAAAAAATTACATGCCATTTATAAAATAGCCTTTGTAAAATTTTTTTGCTAAATCTTAGCTAAGCTTTCATGTCAGCAACTAGTAAAAGAACAAATGAAACACAAAGTAAGCTAAAGAGAGAAAACAAAAAAGAGCAGAACTCAGTGCAGTAAGAAAACAAAAATAATGAAAATAATCAATAAAACTGGTCCTTTGAGAAGATCAATAAAATACATAAACCTCAGATCAATTAGAGCAAGAAGAAAGAGAAGAAATACAAATTGCTAATATCAGAAATGAGAGCAGAAACACCATTAAAGATCCTACAAACATCAAAATATAATATAGGAATATTATGAAGAATTTTATGGCCATAAATTTGACAATTTAGATAAAATAGACGGACTCCTCAAAAGAAACAGATAAACCAAAAAATAATTTCCATTAAAAAAATTGATTTTTAGGTAAAAGAAATTCTCACAAATCAACTCTAGTTCCATGTGACTTCACTGGTATGTCCCAGAATTATTTGAGGGAAAAAAAGATAATAATTCTGCATACTTTTTCACTAAATTGTCGGAGGGAGAGCTTTCTAACTTATTCTTTGAGGCCAGAATTACTCTGATACCAGGATGAGAGATAGATATTATGAGGGGGAAAAAAATGAGCAGAACCAATATCCTTTATAAAACTAGATGATGAATTCTGAGTTTTAGGTAATTAGATCCAAAATACATACAAAGAATGGTACATTATAACAAGTGGAGTTAAACACCAAAATTCAAGATTGAGTCAACATTTGGAAATCAATCAGTGTAATTCACTGGACTAAAAAGAAAAACCCCCTAATGATCTCGATTGGTGCAATAAAAGCATGTGACATTAATGATAAAGACTTACAGTAAACCATAAATAGAAGCAGACTTCATCAACTTGATAAAATGCATCTGTGATAAACTTATAACAAATATACTTGACCCTGAAAAATTAATGCTTTTCACCTAATATCAAAAAGAAAGCAAGAATGTCTGCTCTTCCCAGTTCTATTCAATGTGGTAATGAGAGAGCTACCAGTGCATTAAGGCAAGAAAAAGAAATAAAAAAAAACTGGAAATAAAGTATTAAATGTACTTTATTTGCAGATAACATGATCATCTATGTAAAAAAATTCTAAGAAATTTACAAAAAACTATAAGAACTCTAAGTGAACATAACAAAATTGTAGGATATAAGATCAATATAAAAATCATTTGTAAGTATTTTATATATTACTACATGTGACAATGAGCAATTAGAATCATATTTAAAAAGCTACTCTATTAAAAATAATATGATAAATATGAAATGCATAGAAATAAATTTGACAAAAATTTTGCAATCTGTATCCTGAAAACTAAGTTGTTGAGCACATTAAAGAAGGCACAAATAACTGGAGATGTAAACTTACCACGAATCAAAAGATATAATAGTGTCAAGAACTCAGTTCTTTCTAAATGATATATATATTCTAATTAATTCTAATTAAATTTTATCAGAACTCTTTTTCTATAAATTCATAAGTAGATTCTAAAATTTATGCGGAAATGCATAGAATAGCCAAAACAACTTTGAAAAAAGGAACAATTTCCAGACATTATAAAACTATAGTAATCGAGAATATAATATAGACTTATATATATGCACTTAGATAAATAACACAGACTAGAGATTGGAGAAATACATGCACATTAATTTGGCCAGTTGATTTTCTATAAAGGCTCAATACAACTTAGTGGTGAAATGATGTTTTCAACCAATTGTGCTAGAATAATCACAACAGAAAAATGAATCTCAACTCTTACTCACCTCACACTACATGCAAAAATTAACTTGAAATGAATCATAGACCTAAGTTCAAGAGATAAACTACAAAACTTTTAGGAGAAGAGATAAACATAGGAGAAAACAAATGAAGAAATGTTTGAAATCAATTTTTTAAGCTTCTATCTAACAAAGCCAGGAAAGGAAGACCAAATTCAAATCAAACTAAGAAGAAAGGATATAAAAGAGATAAAAGGAGAAATCAATGAAATAAAATATAAATAGTAAAGACAATCCAAAGAACCAAACTCTGACAAGGACAATATAATAGTGTCCCTAATATTTCTATATAAGGACACAAAAATAATTAGCAAGTTGTCAGTGAATCAAATATAACCATGTGTAAAAAGGACCAATTGTGGTTTATTCCAAGAATGCAAAGTTTAACCTTAGAAAATCAACCAGTGTTGGTCACCATGTCATCAGAATAAAAGCAGCCCACATGATTATCTCAGGTGCAGAAAATGAACACCCACTCATGATAAAAACTGTTGACAAACTAGAAATGGAAAGGAGTTTTGCCAGTATGATAAAGGGAATCTATGAAAACCCTGCAGAAAACATCATATACGAAACATTAAACATCATATAGAGAAACGTTAAATGCTTAATTTCATCTAAGAAACAAGGCAAGGATATCTACCCCCAACATTTCTAGTCTATATTATGCTGCAGGGCTGGAGGTCTTAGTTAATACAATAAGGCAAGAAAAAAATAGGCTGGAAAGGAAGAAGTAAAACTGTCTATTGCTTGCTTGGTGACGTGATAACATACGCAGAAAATCTTAAATCTATAGGAAAAATACCCACTAGAGCAATAAGTGAATTTAGCAATTCCACAGGATCAAAGTTCCACAGGATCAAAATAGAAAAATTAGTCATAGTTATATATATTGGCAAATAACAATGAAAAAATGAAATAAAATAAAAATATCATTTACATAAAATTAAATTAACATAATGGGAATAAACGTAACATGATATGTGCTAAGTCTTTACACTGACTACTGTAAGTATGGAATAGAGAAATTAAGGCAATACATGGAGAGACATGCCATGTTATGTATTAGAAGACCCAATATTAAGATGTTTATTCTCTCTAAATCATTCTATTGATTCAGCATAATTCCAATGAAAATTGCACCAACTTTTTTTTTTTAAAGATATTGACAAGCTAATTCTAAAAATTATGTGGAAATGCTAAGGATCTAGAATAGTAAAAACTTCTTGGAAAATAGTTAAAAGACATCCTACCTGATTTTAAGACTTATTTAAAGCCAGGGTAATCAAAGCCATGTGTCATTAAGGGGTAGACAGATGATCAGTACAGATTAGAAAATTTCAAATCACCACAAATACAGTCAACTTATTTTCAACAATGATGGAAGTGTGATTTAATGGGAAGGGAAAAAATTTTTAATAAACAATGTTGGGACAACTGGATATTTATATATTAATAAAACTACATAAACCTTAAACCCTAACTTATCCTGTACACAAAAAAAATTATTCAAAATGTGTGCACACCTAAACATATAAGGTAAAACTATAAGGCTTTTAAAAGAAAACATAGGAGAATAACTTCCTGACTACAGTAAGAAAAATTTGTTTAAAGGACATTAAAATACCACCAATGAGGGAGAAAAAAAAATTGATAAATTAGACTTCATTAAAGTGAAAAACGTCTGCTCTTCAAAGGATACTCTTCAGAAAGTTTAAAAGGCAAGCAACAAACTTGGCGAAAATATTTACAAAACTATTTTGAACAGATCCTTTCCAAACAAAGATATATATAAAAATGCCAATGAACACATGAAAAAATTAAAAGCTTATCATCTATTATTGGATAAAAACATACATTAAAATCACGAAAAGATACCACTTTACACCCACTTAGGTGGTTAATATTTCAAAGCCTAACAATGTTAAAGAGGATGTTGAATACATAAAACTCCGTTATAGAATGATATGACCACTTTGAAAAGTGTTAGGGTATTTATTATAGAGGTAAATATATAACACTATTATATCCCAGCTAATCCACTACTAGGTATTTATCCAAGAGGAATGACAGTATACAAGAATAGGTATAGTAGTTTTATTGATAATAGGCAAAAGCTGGAAATGACTTGCAAATCTATCAATTGAATATATAAACGCAATGTGGTTAGACTAAACACCCAGGATGCCATTTACATAAAGTTCTAGATCAGATGATGGCATTTAGAACAATGGTTGCCTCTGGGGTCTGGGGAGCTGACCAAAAGAGGCACAGGGGAACTTACTAGGGGTGATGGAAATGTTACATATTTTTTATTGGAGTAGTGATTATATGGGTTTATACATTTGTTAAAATTAGTTAAAGCGTATACTTAAAATTTATAAATTTTATTACATTTAAATTATACCTCAAAGAGAATCACCATGAACCCATTACCTCATATTTGTTTCCTGTATAGCAATTCTCTGATTCGTAAAAAACATATGTACATATGCATGTATAAAATTATTTAACTTCCATTTAAATGTATGAATTCAGTACTCAGTACAGGTCCTTTTACCATAACGTCTCCATTTGTTCTTAAATGGCTACATTTTGTCATCAAAATTTTTTACCTATAGGACTAATGGGTGCCAAATTTCCCGAGTTCTTGCAAGTCTGTGAATGCATGTCTGACACCTTTATACTTGAACAACACTTTGTTGGGCCTACAATTTTTGGATCACACGTTTTTCCTTCAGAAACTCCTCTACTGCACTCTTCCCTCCCTCCCCGCCCCACCCCTGTATTTTAACATTGCTGTAAAGAAACATGAGTCTAGCCTTACTTATTGGCCTGTGAAGTAAATTTTCGTTTCTTCTTTTCAAATGCCTAAGGAATTCTCTCTCTCTCTCTCTCTCTCTCTCTCTCTCTCTCTCTCTCTCTCTCTCTCTCGTGTGTGTGTGTGTGTGTGTGTGTGTGTGTGTGCAGCAATTTACCAAGATGGGTTTTGGTTGTGCTCATTCTGTCTCAGATTTCCTACAATATGGCCCAAGTGGAATGTTCTTTCAATGATGTAGCTTCAGTGCTTTCTTCATTTAAGGAAAGTTCTTTTTTTCCTATTTTATCTTTAATTTATTGTGTGCTGCTTGTCATGTCGCTACTTCAGGGATCCCAGCTATCCTTTGTTCTGTTGTCATCACTGGTAGGTATTTATTATCTTGCAATTATTTTAATGTATTTTTCCTGAGTGCACAGGCACCAGCTCTCTGCCTCTCTCTGATCTTCTGTGCTCCAAAGTCTCTCACAGGAGGCCTCGTAGACAATCCAGAATGATAGCTCTGGACCAGGCATCACCAAATCTGCAGAAGAACCTCTGAATTCCGTCCCAAGGGAACCAGCCGAGCTCAAGGACCAGCTTTCCAGAAACAACAATCTCCTCGTGTGGTTGGCCAGGTTTTCCTTGGTCCCCTAATCTTTCATTTTATCTCCTTTTTCCTACACGTTCTGTCTTTATGCCAAACTCATGTCTCAGAAAAGGATCTGAAAATGACCACCAAGCCTCTTCTCCCACATTGGTCTTCTAATTCTTTAAGCCCAAACCCATCCCTGGGTTTGCAGATCTCAGACCAAGTGTGGGGGAGTTGAAAGGGTTTTCCTGTACCCACTGACCTGCCACCTTGCTCTCAGCCTATTAGTCTCGTATCTCCAGTCTCATGACCCCATGGTCCTAATTCCTAGGAAGTGCCTGTCCTTGTTATCCAAGAGGGACCTTGTTATCCAAGAGTGCTGCTCTGTTTCTTACCTGACCACTCGCCTTGGCACCTACTCTGCAGGATGCCAGCTTCTCACTCATCAGGTTTTTCCCTCTCAGGTAGCTCTTGCTGTGCAGAAGATTCCTCTCACTCTCAAATGAGCTTTAAGTTTCCAGTTTATTGCAAATATCTAATATTTGTTCGGAGCTTGATAAAGTGTTAAGTTGGGGGGAAGAAACATCCATAGACAAACTGAGAGCTTTTCTGTTAAGGTGTAATTGCTTTTATCACCTTTATGGAAAAAGTGCTTGTCAGCCTAGCTGCTTGAAATGCGCTCTTCCCCCTTCAATTTATTTTAAGGATCATTGAGATTTTAAAATGTCCCTCACAATAGTTATTTCTAGCGTTGATTTTATGCAACCAAAGGTAGTAAGATAGGTGAGCTTGGATCGTCATGTTTCCTTCTCTCATCGGATGGAAATGCCATCTCTTGCAAAGTACCTTCTGCCATATTCTGCCAGTCCTGGTCACTGGTTTCTTGTGCGCGCAGTGAGCTTTTTTTCTTGCTGATTACACCTAACCCTATTAGCCTCATTAGGAAGTAAGCCATTGCATGCTTCTCTCTTCATCCACTCGGCTGATGGCGTGTAGACACATGCACTGAATTTCACATTCTTAGCAGCACCCAGAATTATGTAAGGCGCAGGGGAGGCCCCAGTATTTGCCAAATACTCAATGGCTTTCTAATTATGAGGGGAAGAAAAACCTATTGAAATACTTGGGCTGGCATGGACTGGTTATTGCAACCCAACTTCTGGTTTTCTGCTTTCAAAAATAATGCTTTGTTTCCGACCAGTGGATTCAAAACATAAACATCTCAGCCGTGTGGTCAGCCAGTCAATCTGACCTTCAGACTGAATATTTTCTCGTTTATATGGTTGACTTGTTTGAAACACAGTCCAGAAGGGAACAGAATAATGGTTTTAAAGTAAGGTTCTGCTGATCTCAATTTGAGGAAGCCTTTCAGACCATTGGATGGTGGAGCCTGGATATTAGGTGTCAGTCAAAGGTCACTTGCAAAGCGGATGGATTACTACTGCTAGGTAAATCATAACTTTTCACTACTCAGCTGTGCTACTTTAAAATTCTCAACCCAGTGCCATAGCAATGCACTGCATTGAATAATAATTGTATTTCTCACAGGACATTACCAATTTTTTGTCTGACCTTTAAGAGGAACGGCTTTTTAATTTTAATACAAGTATTTCCTTTTGAACTTTAAGGAAGGGCTGCTGATGTACTCTGCTTTAGACTCTAACAAAGAGACATCTCTACTTGAGCCAAACATTGCTCTCTGTTTACTAGAGTGGACCTCATCTTGGGTATTAATGAAGTGGAGACTAATGGGAACAAATTGATCGTTTTATAATTTTTCAAGTGAAGTGTGGCTAGATGAAAATGTCATTAGCAGCACTGTTCTAGGGGAACTGTAAAAAATGTTAGCAAAAGTCAGTTTCATAAAGTTCCCTTTCAGGGTGAGGAAGATTCTTGGTTGTCTTTCATTGAAGAATCTGCTGTAATTTCTGTGATGCTGTAGCAAATAAAAAAGTGATTTATGAAGTTACTCTCAACTCCCTTGGAAATGAGGGAGAGCCTCATTCCATTTTCTGAAACTGAAATATGATTTAAGGAGCAGCATTAAGAATTGCTGCTCTAGCCATTAAAACTATGATGTAGTTGTGCATTATGGACATGGAGAGATATTCACATTATGTTAGTGTAAAAAGTGGGTTATGAAATAGGATATAAAGTATGGTCCTATTTTTGCTTTAAAAAGTATATGTATTTGCATGGGGAAAGTCTGGAAAAATATACTTGCCTAATCACAATAAATAAGAAAATAGATAAAGAAGAAGCAAAAATGAGCAAAGCATGCAAACATATAATTCATAAAAAGAAATGCAAATAAACATAAAAAGGAAATTTTTTATGCTTGATTTGTAATCACAGAAACAATTTAGAATGACAATAAGATACCTTTTTTTTTTTTTTAGTTTATCAGTTTGGCAAAAATGTTTAAAATAAAGCAATACCTGATGTTATTGAGAGAGACAATGAAAGCCATGCTCATACATTCCTAGTGATAGTTTATTTTAGTACAAGTTTTAAAAAATATATTTTTACCACTTTATTGAGGCATTATTAACAGAAAAACTGCAGACAGCACACTGCATATAGTGTACACACAATGCGTACTATTTAAAGTGTATAATTTGATGACATTTGACATTTGTATATACTCACGAAACCACCACAAACAGTCAAAATACTGAACATATGCACCCCCAAAAGTGTTTTCCTACCCTTTGCGATTCTTTCCTCCTGCTCCGGTGTCACCCCCATTTCAGACATCTATTCGATCTGCTCTCAGTCATTATAGATTGCATTTTCTAGAATTTTACACAATTGGAACCATATTGTATATTTGGCTTTTATTTCTATTTTTTTTTTGGTCTGGCTTCTTTCATTCAGTATCATTATTTTGAGATTTATCCATGTTATTGCATATACCTATATTTATTCCTTTATATAGCTGAGTAGTATTTCATTATGTTGATATTACCACATATTTTTTTCTACTTTGTAGGTTAGGTACTATTTTCATCCCTATTTTAAAGAATAAGAAACTGATTTTGTAGAGGTAAATTTACCCAAGGCAACCCAGATAACATATGATGAAGACTGAATCCAGATATTCTTATGCTAGAATCCACATTCCCAATAACAAATTTTTGTTTATATGATGTAGAAATATCTTAAAATCCCAACAGTAGGGGAATGAGTTAACTATTTCACATTTATGTCATAAAATTTATGCAAGCATTTAAAAATGATCTTGTAGAAGACTATTTTAAAAAGACTTTAAGGATATATAATAAAATAACACCAGTTATTCTGAGTGATAAAATCGGGTAATCTTGGTTTCTTTTCTTTCTTAGCACTTTCAAATTTCTTGATGTTGCTCATAAAGAAAAAAAACAAATAAGTATTGCAGTCTTGGGTGCTTCATATATATTAGCCATGAATGAGTTCTAAAAGCTAAGCTTTTGGCTTGTATTTCTGATTTTTGTAGGTTTTCTTTTATTTTCCATCCTCATCTTTTCCATCTTTCCAGATTTCACTCTATCTTTTGTGAGCTCACGTTCAAACTCTGGTTACATCTACCACCATCATTCTGTAGCACAAAGCAGTCTGGTTAGGACCATCTACCCCCTCTAATGATTGTCTCTGGGCGATGTTCTTTTCTTCCATGATCATGAACCCCTTGAGGGCAGTGCCAGACTGTCTCTGATCATACTCCTCCTTCTCTGGCCTGGGGCCATGTTGAGCACATCATGGTAATAACCAATCCTCATTTGAGCGTAGACTCACATGGTAAAAAACTGGTTCCTTGGCTGTTGGCTTAGTCAGCTCTTTAGCAAACCCTCTGCAGTGGTGATGGTTGGAAGAGAGATCTTATCACTTCTGTCGAAGCCTAGATCAGGGAAGCAATATCCTTGAATACCACAACCAGCAAGTAGTGGAGCTTGGATTAAAATCTAGGTGTCCCAAGGGCCAGCCATGGTTCTTCCTATTTTGTCAAAAGCCAGGAGAATAGTCATGGGGCCCCAGTTCCAAGCCTGAGCTCTCCTATCCCAACCTTCCCCTTGTCTGATGTCGCCCTCTGGCCCCAGCTTGTGTTGACTGCTCTCTCTCTCTGGCTTGGAATGACCCTGTAGGCCATCGGTGCTTCCGCATGGATTATCTGCCTCATGGGTTGGTAGACACCAAGTGTGTACCTGCTCTTAAAAGTAAGCAGGGCCTTCTTTGTTGGCTCACCTTTTTATTGGCTCACCTTTTTTAATTGGCTCCCCAAGCCCCAGGAAGTGAATTCATGATTTCCTCTGCTATTGCTTGGGTACTAACTTGCATGCCCTGGACTTGTTCAGTGGGTGTCCAAGCCTGAAGAGTGCACAAGGTGAGACACCCTTTCCTCTCCTGAATGGACAAAGAGCTTTTCTGTTGGAAGTGCCCCACAGGTAACCCCACATTTGTCCAATGTGGTATATATATTGACCCTGGAATTTATTGACTTTAGAGCCCCAAGTGGATGCCTTTCTGTATTCCTGGAGAAATTGGCCACTAGTTAGTAAAGTACTGCATGCCCCTGACACTTATCCTGGTAGTTTGGACAGGCTGGCAGCGGACAGAACAAAATACTGGGACCTTAGCCAAGGAAGTAGCTTTAGCCAGAGGCAATAGTTTTGATTCCAGGCCTACTTTCATTGGCTACTCGCTCACTTTGCCTTTTCTAGACTCAGTAAGGAAGAGTCCACACACATTATCTCTTTCTCCAGGGAACTCCAAAAAGCCTCCCTGGTCTTTGTAATCACCAAGAACCATGCTCAGAAGCACCTACCTTCTTATTTCGACTTATTTTGCCTTTTCCTATTTCTTACCAACCTGAATATGGAGTCAGCTCTCCTCTGTCTATGTGTATGGTCCATGGTTCTTACGTTCTCAAAACTTTATTTTATGGTTCTTTCTCCTTCACAGACTCAAGTTCTGCTCATTCTTGGTGGCTTAGCTCAAATGTCCACTTTGTCTAGGAAGCTTTCCTTGATGAATCCTGCCCCAGCCATCTTTTCCCCTCCAGATAACTTATTTGGAGATGTTATTATATTTGGTCATCCCATTATCATTACATTGCTTCCTTCTCTCATTTCTTCATGGTTAGGTAGCACATGTCCGAGTAGGCATGGACTACTTGAGGTCAAGAGTGTTCTGTGATGCCCAGCATAGTACACCTGGTAGTTACCCAATGGCCTGAAATTTTAAGGGTTGAAGAATTCCCTTCCTTTAAATATTATAACTCCAGATACTATAATAGTTCAGGTGTGAGGATGCTCATCATGAGATAGAGATTACGGTATTCAGGGGTTAGCATAGATAGTGGTGAGAGTTCGTGGCTATTGAGAAATGCAGAAGGGAAAAGTCTAAAATTATCGAGACTTTGGCTTGAGCAACTCGGAGAATAGTGAGGCCATTCACTGAGATAAAGGATATAGGAAGAAGGGTGCCCGTGTATCGGTTGCATGAGTGTGTGTGTGCCGGTTCTGCACGTGCGTGTGTGTGTGTAGAGGGGATTGTGGAGATGATGTATTCCATTCTGGATATGTTCCATTGGAGGCATGTGCAGTCCAAACCCTCCCTTGGGCCAGTCTAGGCATGGTTCAGACTCCAGCTAAGGGAGTTGTAGACAGAGAGTTGCTGCTCAGAGATTCCAGCTTCTTCTGTGAGTTAGCCAAGAGCAGGAAGAGCCAGAGCTATGAGCCCAAGCCAGAGTCCTCAGTGATGCTGAGAGAGAAGGCAGGAAGAGTGACATGGTGTGAGCTCCTGGCACCCTTCCGAGTCCCCTTGCAGGTCACCTTTGCCGGGCTGGTCATGGGCTAATGGCTTCTGATATATAAAAGAATGGCTTTTTTTCTTGAGACAATCAGCCAGATTAGTTTTAATCTTATTAAAAAGTAAAATATACTTGGGAAAAAATTGGAATCTTACAGTGTTTTAAGAACATGCACCATAAAAACGTGCCCAAGAACCTTTTATTCTGCATGTTCTATCTTTGATGAAATATAGTACTTTTAATGAAGAGTTGGTTGAGTTACCATTTTTCTTTGAGTGTAATGACCGAAATTCAAACAACTCAGCAATTATTGTTCTCACCTCAATCTAATTTCATATTGCGGAAGACAATGTTATCTGGAGGGAAGGCGAAAATACATAATTCAAGTTTAAATTTAATAGGGAATGGAGATTTGAAGATGAGAGGGACATGGCCATAGCTTGGGTCTAGAGCAGCTCAATCTTTTTTTTTTTTTTTTGTGGGCTAGGACCAGGCATGTCTGAGGGCCTGTCTGTCTCATACACAGAGGTGGCCAGGTTTATCCTTTCAGGACTGAAGACACTAACTCTGCTCGTGTGAGCCGGATATGTAAGTGGGGACCAGATCATGTATTTGCAGTAGCAAACTCCTGGATGGTGACTGAAATGCTTCAACTCATCACCCGGAGTAGTGTCTTCTCTGGACAAAGTTTCTGGAAGGATATGTTATCATCCCAAACTGCATGGTGACCAAGGGATTCAAGCCAAAAGGGACATATCAGTGGAAGTGCTTTGTAAAACACAAAGTGTTACCCATGGTTATTTTTGAAGCACCTATTTTGAAGGATCCGACAAAGGCATGACTTTATCAAAGAGTTAACACCATAGAATTCCAGCATGTGTCTGCCATCGAGGGAGTCTGAAGTTAGACTTTGGCAAAGCAGAAAACGGGCTTGGTGTTGAAGATCAGTTTGGCACATTAGAGCTTTGAGTAAATATTGATTGAGAGGGTGATTGGCATTGGAGAGGGGTGGAAGACCTCATGGTGAAATGTTCGGAGAGTGGGAATGAAACGTGAAGCGCTCGCTGAGTGGGAAGTATTGTGTGAGTGGGTTCTGAGATGTGTGGTTTCTTTTTTTTTTATTGGACGTTCTGATTTGTAAAGAAAGCTACAGGTACACTCAGGGTCAGGTACGTGCAGCATACAGAGAATGTCGCATCCCATGCTTGGTTAGCAGGCAGAGCGATAGCACAGCACGAAGATGGGAGAGGTCAAAGACAAGAACCCAACACGGTAAATGCAGCCAGGGCCCAGGTTTCTGCAGGGAGAGAGTGTGGCCTCTCAGGGTGCACATGTGGCTTCAAACCATAAAACGATCATAGAAATCTAATTCTAGTACTTTTCCTGCGTCTGAGCATATGTCTCCTTACGTAAAGAGATACTCTAGAGGAGAAGAACCAGAATAAAGTACTTTATTCATGCATTATGGGTCCTCTGTTGGAAAAAACCCGAAGAAGTTATGGTGTTGGTTAAACTTAAATTGTGGTTAGGAATTACCCACAGATGAGAACATCAACTGATGATTCAAATTCTCTTGTGTCCTTCTATGGTAGCTGAGTGGGGCTTTGATGGTAGGGCTACAGTGTGCTACGTTTTATTGCATGTCATTCTCAAGACCATGTCTGCGCCTTATGTTTATTGTTATATAATAAAATTATATGTAAGCCGGTTTCATTTCCCATAACGTGTTAGGTAGTATCAGTTGATGTGTATATATGTATATGCAAATATGTATGGTAAGTATAAATATAATAAAAGTTTGGGGAAAAGACTTCAAACAAGACTATGGTCTCCATTTTTGTTTAAGCTAGATAGCAGGTTCACAAAGTTCAGCGTACCCCTCTTAACAGTCAACCTTGACCATTATGAGAGCAGGGGTCCCCAGCTCCCGGGCTGCTCCCCATTGCTAGCATCACCACCTCAGTTCCACCTCAGATCATCAGGCATTAGATTCTAATAGGAGCACTGGTCCCGGGTACCAAAAGGTTGGGGACCGCTGCGTTAGAGGGTTGATCACTGGCTGAAGCTACGTATCCCTTGACCCAGGTTCCTATTTGTGTTTGGCACTGTGCAAGGACGAAATGTAACTGGGACTGAGATGGTCTGGTTCAGGCTCACTCTTCAGAGAGTAAGCTTGACTTCAGATAGCTGCGCATAGTGTCTAGACCCCAAATCGTGACAGTTACGATCTGTTGGTGGCGCTGCACTAAGAAAAGTGATTACACTCCACCCAGAGATCATTATTTGAGAATGGGCAGTGTGAGTACCTATCGAGGATTTCAAATGAATGGAAGCTGTAGCCCTGACTGAAGGAATACATCGTTTGTGAATTCTGGAGGTTTCTGGTGGTTTAAAACCAACATAATTTTTGGTTAACAGACTTAGTAGAGGGATAAATTCAGCTGCTGGGTCATTGGAGGAGGGATGGGGGAGAAAAATTGGGGACCAGATGACCAGGTAGCCCAGATCTGCTGTGGTGGGGGGATACTGGGAGCTTTCATCATAATGTTGAGAATTTTCACTTTTAAAGTGAAATGTTGAGACTCTAAAGTAGAAAGAAAAAAAAAACAACAACCCAGAAATGAAAAGATGCAGGAGTACAAACACATCCTTAGTAAAATACTTTGAAAGTGTTTGCAATTCAGTCCATTTCTAGACTTTAATCTGATTGTCATCTGGAGAGAGATGGACCAAAATGATGGTGTCGTTTGGTTCGGAGCCGTTGTTTGAAACGAGCTCTTGGCCAAAGACCCTCAAACCGATGCCCAAGACCTCTGATTCCTTTCGGCGACGTGTGGAAATTGTCCACATTAGGAGATTTTATCATCCATAAGGATCTTTGAATTTCATTCTTGTTTATTTCTAAGTAGCCTTTGAAACGCAGAGTAAAGGTCATAAATAATTGTTTACGGAGTGTCAGGGAGCAATCAAGAGAAACATAAAAGTTAAACATTTACCAAACCAGGTACCATGCACGATCCGATTCATCTTTATAATAATGTGTGTGGCATGTATGAGGTATGTATTATTCTCCCCGTTTTACAGGTTAGTCATTAATTAGGACAGCGGCCAAAACAGCATGCGCGGTTGAATAGGGTGAAAACTGAGCTGTCAGATGTGGTGCCCTGGTTAACTGGCGAGTTGTTGATGGCTATTATCTGGCTGGTGGGTCTTCACTAAGCTTCGCATTGACTTTGGCTTAGAAAATAAAGTCTTTGGTAAAAAATGAATTTATCTGAAATAAACATCACAATATTATGTTTTGAATCTCATGTATAAAAATTGAAATATAGAGTACACATATAATTTTCCCCTTATTTTTAGGTCTCTTTGATTTTAAAACTGCTGTAACAATCATAGTCATTTTTAAAGTGTTGATAAGAATATCGTACTGAATTTTTATGGAGATTTTTTCTTGCAAGGACCTTGAAGTGCTAAAAATGTTGTCATCCATATAGCAAACCTCGGGAATATCTAATTTAGCAAATGTCAGTGATAAATTCTTCTGGTGCCATTTTCCATGTCTTTGAATATATTAGAACGCCCTGGAAATAAGAATGTTTATTTTACAGCAATTGACTGCTGGTAATATGGTTAGTTGGTATAATTCCACTTGTATTTACTGTTTATCCTTTAAATAGCTGCTAGGATTAAAAAAAAAATCCTTTATGTTTTCTTTCTATTTCTAAAGTAGTAGGTATTACCCACTTTTTAGTGCTTTCTCCAGATGGGCTAAGGAAACGCCGTCTTTAGCAAACTTCATCCTTAGTACCGCTGAGCTCCTTTCACAAACACAACTAGAATTAGAATAAAAATTGGAGTTTTAAGGGCCAAAACACGCAGACAGATGCTGTGCAAATAGAAGGCGGTGGAAACTGGGAGGCCACATAAGTGAGCAAAGGATGCTGGGAGCAGAGAGCGGGGGCCTGAGCCCACCCGCCCATTCATTGAGCTGCCTGGCCAGAAACTCCTGGGAGGAGAAGAGGGGCAGGGGTCTCATTTTTTTTTCTCTTTCTTTCTTTTCTTTTCTTTTCTTTTCTTTTCTTTTTTTTCTTTTCTTTCTTTTTCTTTCTTTTTTTTCTTTTTCTTTCTTTCCTTTCCTTTCTTTTTCTTTTCTTTTTTCAAATGACAGAGTCATTTTGCTTCACCAAATGATTGTGAGTAGTTCAGCATTTGCTCTTTATTTTTGTTTCCAGCGACTTAATTAGCGGCACCTAAACTTTGTCCACAATATCAGCATTATGTTTAAGAGGCAATGACATGCCAGACGGTGTTGTTAAATGGAACAGTGAAGGTGGTAGGACCTGTGGGAGCTGGCGAGCAAGCGTGCGGTGACGCAGGCTTCTCAGGGACATGGCCAGGGCTTGACCTCAGAACCCTGCCCTGGCGCCTCCGCCTGCCCAGTCTCCACTGGCAGTTCCTCGCCCTCTCCCACATCAGTGCCACCATGTCCCCCACCCTGCCACCGTGCCCTTCCTTCTGCTGTCTCTCTCACAGACCGAAACCTTCCCTATTCCTCACCTTCCAACTTGGATCACTTCATGCACAAAACCGTCTCTTCTATTTCCTGCTCATCGCCCAGTGATGACAAGAACCCTCATTACACTTTGGTTATTTGTTTCTGCATCTGAGGGTGGATCTGTGAGGTCTCAGCCCATGGAGATATAAAGGTAGAATCATGTCTGGGTTACATTTGAGGATGGGGCTTAATTGCCAAGGTACTTGGGAGCATGAGGGAGCTTGAGGAGAGAGGGGAGAGGCGGGGGGCTCGTCCCTAGGAAGGGCCCTACCTTGCGGGGCTGGGGAGTTTCGTGGGCTTATAGACCATGCACAACATGGTTGAACAGCAACCTGGAACTGAGTGATGTCCCACACCCACACTGGTCTATTTTCTATTTTTCCCTGTATCCGTAATTCCTAAAAAGAGAACCCACTTACACTGTGCAGAGGCCTCTGATCTGAAGTGCCTTTCCCAAGTGGAGCTCGGATCCATCAGAAGTGTCATGGCTGAAATTAGGCAAGGGTGGATATCGGTCTTCTAATATTCCAGAAAATATCTATTTAATTAGTATTAAAAAGGGGACACTTTGCATGTTACTGATCATGCTGGATCATAGATGCAACCCTGGACCATCCTGGGCAAATGGGTGGGTGGCCTTCTGACTGAGAAGCTGCCTACTTGATAATGGTTCACAGCACTCAGGTCTGTCTCTACTATCATCATAGGTCACTGCAGGTACACAGCGTCCCACAGTGCAGATTAGAAAGGGACTTGCAGGAGGGTCCTGGGGTGGTTGACGGAGGCAGATGCACCCGTGAGCTCATGCCCACATCTCACTTCACTCATGAGAGGAACCCCATTGGTGACACCCTTCAGCTCTGCTTCAAAGGGCCCTGTGACCTGGAAGTGCCTGTGTGATGCTGCCTGTTCTGGGAGCTCGGGCCAGACACCCTCAAAGATGCTGACCCTAGAAAAAGGGCTCCGAGCCCCTTGGAGCCCTGCTGACTGTGGGGCGTGAATGCCCGCACACACGTGTGCCACAGGGGTCCTCTTCCGCCCTCTGCTTGTTAAGCTCATGAAAACTGTTTTGGGGTCTAAAAGCAGCAAGCTGCCTTTTCTCCCGAGAGAGGCCTCCCCCAGACTGTTACCCTGTTTCCGCCTGAATCCAACAATGTGTAGGGCCTTCGCGTCACTGGAGTCATTTTCCAAATGAACAAATTGTGTTTTCTTCTTCGTTGAACCTGATATTTGGGCCAATCTGTGCAGGCAATTTGCTCCTCTTTTGTTTCGCTGACCCTGAGCCCTCTCCAGCCCCACCGTAATTATCGGGCCTTTCCGGCTGCTGGGAGTGTGGCTTCTGTTCAACAACAATAATGATTTTGCTGAACATGAAAAGAAAAAGGCCCCAATTCCCGGCTCTGTCTCCCTTTTCAGCGCTGGTTATTTACAAAGTCTTCACCGCCGTGTTGAGTTAGGGTTTCTCAGCATCACGTGGGAAGCCCGGCCTGGGCTCCCCAGAGGCCTGCATGAGGACGGCAGCACCCCAAGGTACACCCTTACTTTGGGTGTCACACCCCTTATCATTGCTGTCTGCACAATTACCATCATCATGTCTCTGTTCATGGGCTGTGAAGGGAACCAAGTAATTATCATCTTAAAAAGGAGGCCCCTGCCAGGGAGGAAGAAAAGGAGGCGGCAGAGCGCTGGACTCAGCCAGCCCACTGACCCACCTTCGGTTCCGTTCCCACCTGTTTAGCAGCCATCCTATTTTTCTGTCCATCCGTCTGTCCATCAGTCACTCCCCCATTCACCAAGCCCACAAGACTTTTTAAGCACTCAGACTACTAGCGGTTGTTATAGGTTGAATGCATCTTCTGCAAAATGCATATGTTGAAGTTCTAACCCTCAGTAGCTCAGAATGGGACCGTTTTTGGAGGCAGGGCCTTTAAAGGGTAGTTAAGGTAAAATAAGGTCATATGGGTGGGCACTCCTTCAATCTGACCAGTGTCCTTGTAAGAGAAGGAGATCAGACCAGAGCTAAATACAGAGGGAAGAAATACAGCCAGAAGTCAGCATCTACAAGCCAAGGGGAGGGGTCTCAGGATGAAATCAAACCTGCTGACACCTTGGTCTTGGACCTCCAGCCTCCAGAATTGTGAGAAAATTAATCTCTGTTGTTTAAGCCACCTAGCCTATGGTATTTCCTTATGGTAGCCCTGGCAGACTGATGCAGTGGTCTCCCCTAGGGAATGGGGACCCAGTGATGAGTAAAGAATCCTCCAGTTGCTCAGAGTCTAGTGGGGGACCTGGAAGCCTAAAGGTGGGCCACTCCCTGGCTTGCCTTTCCTTCACATCATTCATCAGACAACTCATAAGGGAAGGAAGGGCCTTGTACGAGCAGTCAGAGTGGTGGCCACAGGACAGAGCCTAGAGGGCCAGTGTGGCCAGTGACCCATGACTGTAGAAGCCCTACCCTGGTCGCTTAACAAGACAGAGCAAAGGCACATAAGATGGGCCATTCTCCAGGATGTGCTAAGGGGGCTAAGTAAATGAAGCAAAGTCAGTTGTTATTATGTAACTTTAACTCATACTCACAGGCACATGAAGCTGGGGCACACTGGTTAGTGAATACCAGTCTGCATTTTTGATATTAATCAACAAATATTTATTAAACAAAAAGCCTAATGCTCTGAATGGGCTGCTTCTGCTGTGGGAGATAGAGAAGGAAGAAGCCAGGACCTGTCCTAGGCTCAAAAAGACCTGGTTCTTACCTCGGGGGAACACTCTGTCATGAGAAGGGGAAACTCTTCCAGGACAGGACAGGAGGAACGTTCTGGACAATGTGTAAGTGCCAGAGTGAGCAGCTCAGACCGTGGCCACTCCAGGAGGTCAGAGCCGAGAAAGATCAATGTGGACTAGAGCAGTTCATTTAAGTAGCAATTAGTTATAATTAATCAATTATGTAATTGAGTAGCTCTTAATTATTTACTGCCTTGTTCGGTTTTCCACCTGCTCCCGAGTGTCAGCTTCGTTTCCTCAGCCAGCGCGGAAGCTCCCTGAGAACAGGTGCACCGGTGTCAGATGGGGTCAGGGTCAGAGTCTCATCCCTAAGACAGCGATCTGGAGAAACAGAAACCATGTGACAACCCTTTGAGGTCAAAACGGCGCGGTTCTGCCAAGAAATGACTGTCGAGTGAGTCAGCCTTCAAAATAAGTACAGAGCTATGAGGAACAAATGCAGCCTAGATGTGTGTGTGGCTTTCAACTGAGCCGGGGCGGAAGGCGTGACATGAGAAGCATGCGCCCCCATGGGAATGCATGGTGACAACCCTCATGGCATGCGTCTATGTCCTCATAGCTTCTCCGGCATGGGTATGTGGGCCTCCTTGATGCTTCCCGAAGGGTCCGAGGCTGACCCTCTGAGCTAATACCCAGCAGGTCCATCTGGTGCTCTGAGCCTCAGCACCTAGGGCTGGAGAATGTCCTAGGAACTCGTGGACTTGAGCTGATTCCGCGCCTGGGGTTTCGGTAGTCTAATGGTGGTATTCCGGGATCAAGAGCTGCCTAATGGAAGCCAGAGGGACAATCAAGAATAATGCAATGAATAGCTTGTTGAAAATAAGTGCAGGGCGTCCCAGGATTTCAGACTTATAAGAGGCACTGCTAAACTCCAGCCATATGGCAGCCAAATGGGTCCAAAGCTCCTGAAAGGATGGATTCCCACCGTGAGTGCTTAGTGCATCCTGAGCTTTGTGGGGGAATCGTGCGGCGTGACCTCCTAACTCACAGGTTTCCTTGGCTGGCACCGGCGTGGCTCACTCGTGGGAAACGATGGTGCCTCCTCTCCCTCCGTGAGGTCAGTGCCATTATTACTTGTATTCACAAATGGGCAAAACACCCCGAGACTTTCAGACTGATTGCTTTCATTAACTTTAATTGGATTCTTTTGCACTTAGAAAGAGACGTGTAACCAGATTTTAATTGGAAGAGTATCTCAGATCCAGGGTGACACAGGATTGTAAACCTTAAAAGTGTTCCAGCTGCATTGGCAGGGAATGCCGAAGTCACCTGCGTCACTTTAAGACCAGCTCACAAACATGGGGATGTTAGGAAGCTCTGGGCATGTCAGTTTTGGGGATGAGGTCCGTGCCTGTTTAGACAAAAAAGTAATGTGAAATCAATGATTTGCAATGAAATGACAAAATAGACCAAACTGTGCCTTGTGCCAAAAGAAACCTACGAAAGTCAAGAGACCCTGGTGTAGGTCCATGCCTGAGCTGGCCTGGGGCAGCGTGTGGAGTCTGTAAAGTTGGATTCTACCCTGTTGACTATCCTCTTGGCTCTGTTGCTTTACAACTATTGTATCTCTTGCCTGGGCGGTTCCTGTCTCATTTTTCTGCATGGCAAACTCCCAAATAACTGTTAAGACCTAGCTTTTATGTCCCTGCTCTGAAGTCTTGGCCAACAGCTCCACAGGAGTTAGCTCCTCTGTGCTCTGCTCTCCCACAGAACTTCGTTCATCCGATGCACACTCAGCCACCAGGCAGCAAAGAGCAGGAAAGGGAGAAAGGCGGGGTCACAGATTAAGGATTCCGAATACCTCTTGAAACACATTTATTGGGGAGGTAGATGATCTTTTTTAAGAAGCTAATTGGGACCTTGGTGTTAATACACATCTGTTGAATATGTGAGTAGTGGGTTGACTGATAACCCTAAGGTTTGCTCACCTCTCCCTCAAGGCAATGTCGTTTAGCATCAACTGCTGGTCTTACTGACATGGGCGCTGGAGAAGTCAGGCTAACGGTGGCTGTTAGCTTACCCTGAGAGAGCTCCAAGCACATTTGGTGCCCGATCTCGCATGCCCAGCCCTGAGCACTGCGCCTGCCATGAGAGGGTGCCCGGGCACATCTGCCCGCCACGCCCTGTCTTGAGTCTTTCCTGGACTTTCTTCTTTCAGGATGGGCACCTAGGTTCCCGCTTCATACTGGGCTGACAATGACTGTCTCCTCCTGGTCTTCCTGTCTTAAGTTTCAGGCAGAAGTGCTATTGTTGGCATTGCTGAGTGCCGTGGGGAAGTCATAGGGGCCATTAAATCATTTCACGTCTATCTGTTGCCTGCGTCCAGGTACAAGAGGTTCTGAGCTTCCTGCACATCCTGGATTAGATTTTTGAAGAAACGTCTGGAGCACAGTTTTGCACGTACCCTCTAGAAACCCACTTTCACCTTTGTTGTCTGGCAGGCTTCCCCAGTGACCTGTGGATGTCTAGTTGGTTACAAGAGAGCATGACACTCACATTCCTAAGATGTGAGGTGCTTCTTTTCCAGAGGCCAGTGCTCCTAAAGAATAAAGTGCACACACAGGTCACTGATGAGGAAGCTGCTTCCCCCGAAGGGTTGGTCTTTGATTTTCAAAATAGCCTTTTCTAATTCACAGGAAGCAATGAGACATCTCCTCAAAAATATTTTAAAAGGATTTAACTCTCCTCTCAGGACTTGAAAGGGCAGTTCACATAGTAGACCCTAAGTGAGAAGAGAGGTCTGGCTCGCTGAGCCGAGGAGAGCTGGCACCGGCTGCCACCCAGGTCCTGTGGGCACAGAGGCTTAGCTTTCTCTGGGCTGTTTCAGACTTGGAAGTCGAGGCACGCTGGCAGACACCACGGTAAGTATGAGTCCAGGTGTCCAGGCTTGGGTCCTGGCCCTAGCCTCGGACGTTAAGTCTGCTCGTTCGCAGGGAGGCCAGGGACCACGGGCGGCGGATCAGCACGTGAAATGTGGCTAGCCCAACCGACGTGTTACACACGTAAAATAGACACAGCGGGTGCAGAAGACAGAGCCAAAGAAAGGATGGAACATGCCTCCTGAACATGTTCTTACGTTGCTTCCATTTCGAAACAATCACATTTTGAATATATTGGGTTAAACAGAACATGCTATTAAAATCATTTCCCCGTTTCATTTTTTACTTTTTTAAGTGTGACTAGAAAATTTAAAACTACACATGGCTTGCATTTTTTTCTCTATTAAACAGTGGTGGTTTAAGTCCTCTGAAACCAGTGAGAGTGGGGAGTGTGGGGTGGGGAAGGGTCTGGACCTGCCAGCAAGTCTGAGAAACCTCTGGGCCAGAGACCTTGAAGACAGACATTCTGTGTGTTTTGTGGGAATAAATATCTTTCGATAACTTGTTCTAAAAACGAATGAGGTGAGATTTCCCTCGGAATGTCAATCCCTTTTTCAGATCTGGGGCTAGTACAATAGGAAGCACACGTTTTTAGACAGAATTTGATGTCTTCAGACCCTGTGCTGGGAGAGAATTAAGTCGGCTTGATCTACCTGCGTGGGGCTTCATTATTTTGACCGCACTTGCCAATGGGTTTCCCTGGATGAGCTAAGCTATCCATAAAAGTTCTCAAACGAGTTCTTTAACTCAAGCTGGATAATGACCACAAAATGATTAATTGAGTGAGGACACTCACACTATGAAATAAGAACCAGAAAGAGTTTACCAACCAATTAACCTAAGCCTGAGTACAAACAAGTGACTCTGTTCACTATATGTTTTTAGGTCTGATTTAATTTCCAGTTCCTTTTTGGGAGTGGAATTGATGAATCTTTTAGAGACATCTGATTAGGAGAAATGTCTCCCTCATGGTTTTACCTTGTTCTTTTTTTTTTTTTTCCGCTGCATGGTTTTATTTCTGTATCATGAACACATCTTCTTTTTTGTTCTATGTACTCCATGTTTTGTGCTAGTCTGTGCTAGCAAAGTGATTTTAGATTTCTTGGTTTCACCAAATACACTTTTCAAGGGTGGATACACATATGTATACATATATACATACAACATATACATATACATATACATACGTACACACATCCGTATATCACATATATTTGGTTTACATATACGAATTAAATATTTTATTATTACATTGTTCACTCTATAAACTTGTTAGTTATAATCATATACAATTCATTGTGTATTTATACTAATGATACATTGGTTTTAATAAGGAAAATTAGAAATGGTTTAAATGTTCATCAACAGAAATGATAAAAATGTATTACCAATTCTAGGGAACATATTACAGAAACATTAGAAGGTAATTCATAATTTGTGCATTTATGTTACATCTAATTACTAATAGATTTGGTATTTTTTCAGTCAGCTTGCACTTCTTTCTTTCATCTGTTTAATGTTTCTAATTCTTGAATTTTTTTATTTTTTCTATAAAACCTATACATATGTAAGTGTACAGTGAGATGTTTTGCTATACATACATATTGTGTAATAATTACTGTAGGCAAGATAATTAACGTCTTAGTTTCTGGTGTGTGTTGAGAATACTAAGATCTACTCTTAGCAAATTTCAAGCATACCATACAATGTTGTTAAATATAGTCACCATGTTGTACATTAGATCTCCGGAATTTATCCTGTACAGCTGAAACAGTGTACCATTCGACCAACATGTCTCCACACCCTACTCCTTTTATAGTAAAGTGGTAATCTAGTCAGTAAAATGTTTCTCTGAGTTCTGTGAACTGCTTTAGCAGTTGGTCAGAAGCACAGGTAACAAACCTGGGCTTGTGACTAGCATCTGAATGAAGTGTGGGGGAGCAATCTCATAGGACTGCACCCTTAATCTCTGAAATTTGATGCTATCTCTGGGTAGATGTGTCAGAAGTGAGTCATATTCTCCTTGGACACTCTCCTGGTGTCCAAGGATTCTTTTTGGTGTGGCTAACAACATCTCAACCCCAATTAGAATTGTCACCAGAACACTTTTAACTCCATATCAGATATATGGCTTGCAAAAATTTTCTCACAATCCATAGTTTGCCTTTTCATTTTTTTGATGCTTTTTTTCTTTTTTTTTTTTTTTGCCGTGCAGAAGCTTTTCGGTTTTTTTTTTTTTTTTTTTTTTTTTTTTTGCTTTTGTTGCTTGTGCTTTTGTTGTCATATCAAAAAAAATAAAAATCATTGCCAAGACCAGTGTCAAGGAGCTTTCCCTCTATGTTTCTTGTAGAAGGTTTACAGTTTCAAGTCATACATTTTTCAGTCTGTAATCTCTGTGTAAGGCGTCAGAGAAAGGTCCAGTTTTATTCCCCTGTACGTGGACGCCTTGTCTTCCAAAGCCATTTATTGAGGAATCTCTTCATTTCCTGTTGTTCATTCTTGGTGCCCTTGTTGAAGATTAGTTGACTGTATATTCAGGGGTTTATTTGTAGACTCTAGATTTTGCTCCATGTTTTTTTTTAATGTTTACCAGTGTGAGCTTAAGTAATTTTCTCCTTTGTAAAAGTTATTTATTTAAATTAGTTTTAGGTATACAGTCCGTTGGTTAGACGTCTATATAGTTCATAAAACGATCCCCCCAATTGCTCTTTCCCTCCCTGGCCCTCCATAATGCTAGCTTCATTCCCTATGCTATGCTCCCTTTCCCCGTGACCATCCATCAACTACTAATTTGTACTTCTTTAACCCTTAACCCCATTCCTCTAGCCCCCTCAAACCCTCTCCTCTGTTTGTCACCAAATTGTCCACTATATTTGTGAGTCTGTTTTTGATTAGTTTGTTCTTTTTATTCCTTAATTCCACATATAAGTGAAATTATTTGGTGTTTATTTTTCTCTGTCAGACTTAAATACCTTCTAGGTCCATCAAAGCAATATCTTTTTCCATCCCCTTCCTTTTAGTCTGTGTGTGTCTTTTGATCTGAAGTAAGTCATTTGTAGGAAGCATATGTAGGGGTCTTGTTTTCTTATCCATTCAGACACTATCTTTTGGTTGGAGAACTTAATTCTTTTTCATTTGAGGTATTTATTGATAGGAATGTAGTTGTTATCATTCTTTATTCCTGTTTTTGATACATATTTTTTCTTCTTAAAGAAAAATGTCCCTCTAACATTTCCTATAATACTGGCTTGGTGGTGATAAATTCCTTTAGCTTATTTTTGTCTGGGAAACTCTTTGTCCTTCAACTCTAATAGCTTTGTTGGATAAATTATTCTTGGTTGTAGATCTTTATCACATCGAATATTTTTTGCCAAGCCCTTCTGTCCTGCATAGTTTCTTTTGAGAAATCAGCTGCCAGTCTTATGGGTGTTCCTTGTAGGTAACTATCTGTTTTTCTCTTGCAGATTTTAATATTCTTTCTTTGTATTTAACTTTTGGCATTTTAATTATGATGTGTCTTTTGGTGTGGGCCTCTTTGGATCCCTGTTTTGGGAATTCTCTGAGCTTCCTGGGGTTTTATGTCCATTTACTTCACCAGGTTAAGGAAGTTTTCCATTCTTATTTCTTCAAACAGTTGTTCAACATCTTGATTTTCTTCAGGTATGCCAATCAGATGGATATTTAGACCCTAATAGTGTCTCATATGCTTCTTAAATTATTTTTATAGTCTTGGCATCTTTTTTCTTGCCATTCTGAGTCCTTGGCTTTCCATCCCTAGATAGGTTAGGGATCCTTTTCTTTATTCACTTTGTTTATTACATTTAATATACTTCTCATCTCAGATAATGTGTTCTTCATTTCAGACTGATTCCCTTTATAATTTCCATTTCCATTTTATGGGTTTTTTTTAATCTCTTTGTTGAAGTTTCTCTATACTTCCAAAAGTTCATTGAGCATCTTTATAACCAGTGTTTTAAACTCTGCATCTGTTAGATTGTTTGACTCCATTATAGCTGGATCTCTGTTCTGTTCTCTCATATGGTTTCTGCTTCTCTGTCTTCCCATTTTGGCTGCCTTTCTGTTTCTGTTTCTATTTCTAGTACTAAGCAAAGCTCCTAAGTCTCCCAGTCTTACTAGTGTGGATTTGTGAAGTAGGTGTCCAGTGGCACAGTCCTGAGAGGGGTTCAGCTGCAGGCCAAATTTATCCAAGCCCATGCCCCTCCGGGCCACCTGTTAAGTAAGATTCAGCAAGCAATCCACAGATGCTGTGCTTATAGTTACCTCAAAAGGCCACACCAGAAACTAAGGCCAGCTGCCTCCAGTGTGAGTCTAGGCGCTGCTCAGCAAGGAATACCTGACTCGCTGAGTATCTACCTGGATGTGGCTTGGGTGGGGCTGTGAGTTGGGAGAAGTGGGTTTCAGGGAATCCTCGGAGCAGAGTGACCTCTGTTATCCAGTTTGATGACATTACAGCTATGGCAGTGCTGTGTCCACGTCCTGGGAGTGGGAAGGGCTGAACAGGAAACAGTGGATACCGCTGGCACTTCTTACAGAGCAAATCTCGCCTCGGCCCTCACTCTGACAGTGTCTCCCTGTAAGTCCTTGGTGTCCCCTGGACACAGCCGAATTGGCACTAGTGGTCAGAGTGAGCAGGTCTGTCACTGCAGGAAAATCCGCTCGCAAATGTGGCCCCTTTAGGAGGCGTCTGCCGCTGCTGAAGCCTCCATGTCACTCAGCCACTGGGGACTGGGCAGCTCCCTGTCCTCGCCCCGTCCTAACCTTCTGCCATTGCAGGGTGATTTCTTGGACTTCTCCTAGTTGTAAAGCTTATTCATCTAGATCCCAGGTGATTTTTCCTTGCTATTCTTGTTTCCGTCACAAATTTGATTTGGTCACCAGAGGGATGAACAGAGCCTCTGTCATCTATGACATTTTTTCTTCCCCCACGTGTGTTTTTATTGCCAGGGCTCTACTGTTTTGATTGCTATAGCTAATTTGAAATCAGGAAGTGTGGTGCATTTAGTTTTATTCTTCTTTTTCTATATTGCTTTAGCTATTCAGGGTCTTTAGTGGTTCCATTACAAATTTTAGGACTGCTTTTTCTATTTCTGTGAAAAATATCATTGGAATTTTTGATAGGGATTGTGTTGAATCTATAGATTACTTTGGTCCTGGGCTTTTCTTTTTGAGGAGATTTTGAATACTGATTCAGTCTCCTTATTTGTTATTGGTCTTTTCAGGCTTTCTATTTTTCCTTGATTTAGTTTGGTAGATTGTATGTTTCCAGATTTTACCCATTACTTTATATTATCCAATTCGTTAATATATAATTGTTCATAAAATCTCTCATGATCCCTTTACTTTTGAGTCATCTGTTATAATGTCTCTTCTTTCTTCGGATTTTCTTTGAGTCTTCTTCCTTTTTTCTTTAGTCTAGCTAAGGGTTTGTCGATTTTTTTTATTTTTTCCAAAATTAATTCATAGTTTGGTTGATTTTTTCTATTGTTTTTCTGTTTCTCTATTTGTTTTATTTCTGCTCTAATTTTTTATTATTTTCTTCTAACTTTGGGCTTAGTTTGTCTTTTTTTCTAGTTCCTGAGATGTAAATTTAGGTTATTTATTTGAGATAGTTTTTTTTAAATGAGTTTATTGTATAAATTTTCCTCTTAGTACTGTTTTCACTGCATCCTATAAGTTTGTTATGTTATATTTTGTTTTTGTTTATCTCAATACATTTTTAAAATTCCTTTTGATTTTTTTCTTTGACCCAATGGATATTCAATAGTGTGTCATTTAGTTTTCATGTATTTGTGAATTTTCTGTTTCGGGCTGCTGCTGATTTCTAGTTTCATTACATTGTGATCTAAAAAAGAAGCTTAGAATTATTTCTATCTTAAAATTTTTTTGAAGCTTGTTTTGTGACTTCACATTATGATCTAGCCTGGAGAATGTTTTGCATGCCACTTGAGAAGAATGTGTATTCTACTGCTGGGTGGAATGTTCTTCATACATTTTTTAAGGTCCCTTTGCTCTATAGTGTTGTTCAAGTCAACTGTTTATTAAAGTGGTATACTGAAGTTTCCTACTATTATTGTTTCTGTCAATTTCTTCCTTTTATATTAGTCAATATTTGCTTTACATACTTAGGTATTCTGATGTTGGATGTGTATATATTTGTAATTGTCATATGTCCCTGTTGAACTGAGCCTTGCATCGTTAAATAATGACTTTATTCATCTCTAAGACAGTTTTTGACTTAAAGTCTATTTTTTTTTCTGACAAATATAGCCACCTTAGCTTTCCTTTGGTTGCCATTTGAATGGAATATTTTTTCCCATCCCTTCTCTTGCAGCCTATGTGTGTCCTTAAGTCTAAAGTGGGTCTCTTGTAGACAGCAAAATTGCTCTTTTTTGTTTTAAATCCATTTAGCCACTCTAAGCCTTTTGGTTGGGAAATTTAATCTATTTACATTTAGAATGATTATCGAAAGGTATGGACTTAACTTTTCGTTCATCGTTTTCTGTCCATTTTGCTGTTGTTTTCTTCCACGCTTCCTCTCTTACTATCTTCCTTTGTTATGTGATGTTTTCAGAGTTATATTTAGGTTGTGTTTTATCAGCTGCATTTGGTTAGCTCTGGTGACACTGTTTCTTATTCAGGCAGCACTAATAGAGTTTTCATTTTTCCAGTAAGTAATCAGCAAAATGCTGACCTACCATAGATGTCTGCTGCAGAAGTCAGAAATGACTTTTTTCTCTAATTTTCTAAATCTCTTGTTTTGCTGCAGCAGAAATAGAGGTTCTGCTGTTGACCCTGGATTCTGTTGAGAGGAGAGTAACTTGCATGTTGAGTAGATTTGAAAAATTCTCTTGTCCTGCATAGAAATCGACTCGAATACACTTCTTGTCTCGTGGGTGGATGAGACAGGCAGTTGACATCAAGGTATGCTTTGAGGGGAATTCTGACAATGTTTCTAATAAAACTGTCTTTGTCATGGTTTTTCTGCAAGTATCCCAATGTCCAGCAAGATAGGCATTGTTTTTTTTAGTAGAGTTGTTCTTGACAGAGGTCTAAGTTAGAGCAAGCATGAACACCTTAGTGTGGGTAAGGTGTTTGTATTTTTCTCTCCTGCTAATGCAACCGTTAGGAGACTAAACACTAAATAGATAAAAGAGCCCTTAATATGTAATAGAAAATAAAATAAAACCTAAACCATAAAACAAATATAAGATGGTCCCGTCGAATTCTCATTTTCCCCATGATGATTACGTGGATGATTTTTTGAAGTATTTCAAATAATAGATTTGTTAAAACATACGTGTTGATTATTCTATTCATCAGTGTCCTGATTATGGCTTCGGTTGACTAATGGGTGCTCTATCAGGGCTGTGGGGCGTGAAATGGGAGGGGGGATGAGGGGGAAAAAAATCCCTGGAGGAGGCAATGAGAACTTCACGATGGTCCCCAGTGGGGAGTCACTGACCTCACGTTTCACAGCTCCTAGGCTGGGCTCCAGTCCCTGCCCAGACAGCCAGGGGCCTGGGGAAGCAAATCCTTTATGTTGTGTTTAGTGACCTACATTAGCATACCTGTTACCAATGCAGCGCTCATAAAGAGGGTCAGGCCTTACAGCCTACCCTGACCAAACACCCTTATTTAGAGCGAGGCAAAATAATACCATCTGCGGAGAGCTGGTGGCAGGTCTTTCTCTGGAACTCAGAGCCACTCTCCGTCTGCCATGGGTACAGAGACAGCATATCCCCAGGTGTTCCCAGCATGGTACCTGGCATATGGTAGGTACATTTTTACGAATCCAATGAATGAATAGGGTCAAGCCATACAGCACCCTTTCCTTCTGAACCACACACTGGAATAACCAGACCTTTTAATATTAAGCTAAATTACTTGAAATGATAATAGATACCAAATATTTATTTATCTGTTAGATTTTTAGAGCAGCATTCTTCATTCTAAAGCCTCAGGGTGCATTCAAATAAAATTACAAATAATTAAAATCTTTAAAAAAAAAAAACCCCATAAAAACCTTAAAAGCAAAAATGATATTTTATGGCTAATAAAACTAGAATATAGGCATGATTATAATGCTATATAATCATGTATGTAATTATTACATAAATAATATATAATCATCCTAATAAATCATGCAATTTCAGCCACTCCTTTCCCTGAAGCTTCTCTATTTATAGGCCTGATGTGGTTGGCAGTGGGGGGAAAGATAGACTTCGGGGAGGCTTGAGGATTAAGCACAGTATGTATCTTGGAAGGGTATATGCAGTTTATTAATTTAAGAAAATCTGCATCTGTAATGAATGAGGAAAATCAGCTTTGGCCTCAGAGGGCCCCTTAGGGAAATCACCGGGACCCGGTGAGTTGGTTCTGTTCCATCCTCCTCCCACGTGCCCTGCTTCCCCACTCAGGTGCTCCCCCTCCCCCCCCACCCCCATCCCCACCTCCCAGCCACACACAGGTGTGCTCTCCCTCATCTCTGCCTTTTCACATCCAACTAACGTCCTTGGAGAGTCACTGCTCTCCTCCCCATCCCCTGTCACCCCCTCCAGCAGTGCCCGTCTGTGCAAGGCAAATCTGTCGCACAGTCTGGGGCTCTCTGAACATTTGCCAATTGTCTATGGAGGCTGATTTTGTTCCCGTTAACTTGAACTGCCCCCAAGTTTGGGACAGGGGACGGGCCCTCCTCCTCTCAGTATCTCACTCACGCCATCAACTGTCCCAGGCTGAAGAGGGCCTGGTGGCCTGAGCCAGCCAGTCGTAGTCATTTTGGGATGGGACCACACCTACTTCAGACAGTTCGTGAGTTCCTTTGAGCAGTGGTTCTCCCAGTTAAGCGTGCATTAGAACCACCCGTTTAAACCCTGATTTTTCCACCTTTCTCCTCCCCTTGCACCAGGATTTGTGATTCAGTGCGTCTGGGTCTCGACAGTGCATTATTAACAAGTTTCTAGGCGATGCTGGTGAGGGGACCACACTTCACACTACTGACTCAAGGAAGAATCATATGAGCCTGTCATGGTTCCAAGCCTAATGGCTTCTAAGGCAAAAATTATAGTTATCTCCCATAGTTGTAAGTGCTTCACTGTTTACAAAATGCTTTCTCATGTCTTCCTCACAACCTTCCCAGGCAATAGATAAGAGAGGCATCGATTCTTGTCTAATTGCAGAGCCGTTGAGTGACTTGCTCAAGGTCCCCAGCTGATAAGCAGGTGAACTGGGGTTCAAGCCCAGCCCCCTTTCCCCACAAACTCCAGTGCCTCCCATCGCTTTGTCTTTGGATGAGACTTGTTCTGATGGTTTGAATTTTCAGGGAGCTCTTCCTCCAATGAATCAAGCAATAGAACAAAAAATGTTCACTCGCTTCCAGGAGGGTTGATTGCTCCACAAGTCAGACAGAATTTGTCATCTCAGGCTCTTTCCTTTGATCAATAAAGCACCGTCTTCTCACCCTGGAAAGGAAGCCAGGCAGTCATTTGCCAGATGAAACACTCTGAAGTTTGGGCCCACCTCTGGGTAGCAGCTCAGGAGAGACAAGGCACACCAAGTTTTGCTGTCGCTCACACCCCTCATCAGATGGTCTATCCAGTGACATCCGTCTGACCTTAGGTACCGGAAGGCCAAGGGCTGCTGCTCAAATCACTTACATAAGTCGAGCAGCAGAGGGTTTGTCCTTTAAATCTGTATAGCCTGTGACCACATCTAGGAAGCGGAAGTTATCCCAACCTCCAAGGGCCTCACGTAATGGTAGGGGTACCTGGGAAGAGACACATTACCAACCTCGCTGTCCATTTCTGGACATGCCACATTCTGTCCTGAAATAAAACTTTTTTTTCTAACTGCTCTTCATAAAACCGGTATCCATTTTAGTAGTGAGATAATCTGTTTATGACAGATTTCTCTGTACTACTGGAACAGAAATGCCATATCTTGGCAGATTGTTACCTAGTAATCTCTTCTTATCGCTTGTTCCACTGTATACTCCCCCACTTGTTTGTGGAACATTCTGAGATGCCTATGAAGCCTCGAGGTCATGGTCAGTTTGCCTCAGTCTTCCGCTCCTGGAGTGACACTTAGAAAGAAGAGAACAGCTGAGATCTGTGCTTTATTTCATGGTTCTAGTTTGTCTTATTTGGAAAACACAAGAAGCGAAACGGAGAACGTCTCAGAGACATCTGAACAATGATTCTCACAGTACAGCAAAAATCTAATCGGCAGCTTCTGTGCGAAGGGAGCTTAGATTGAAAATAATTTGAAATGTGCGAGCCAGTCGAGACCTCCGTTTTGGAGGGGACTTGTGCATTGTCTCCTGGGCATTGACCATATCCAGGACTCAGTGGCTTTAGTTGTCACTGTCACACTGTCCCATCTTGCCTTTCATGGTGCAATAGATGCTGAGCTGTCCTGGTTTCAATGATGTCTTTTTCAGGGCATGTTTATTCTTGAGGCTCTGTGGGGCATGATGATCCTTTTATGGGACCGGCATTGTAACAGGATGGACAATCCGATGACCTTGTGGGCGCTGCTGTCCTGCAGAGGGCGAGACTGGGGTTATGCACAGCTTGGTAACTGGCCCCGATGCTAAGATCTTCAACCTGAGCACATGCAGGCATCGTGGTGGGGCATCATAGATCAGTGCAGAGGCACGGAATACACAGGCCCCAGACAAAATACCAAAATCAAAAATGGATTTGTGTTTAGCGTGTATGGTATATCCGGGTCTGTTTATGAATAATTTAGCCTTCCCAGGGCTGACTAGACTATATTTAGCAAGCCTATTTGCCTTATAATGTGTCCTATCCTTTTATGAAGAAACATAGAGCATAAGAGAGCTGCTCAGAATTAGGGGTGACTGCCTTTGGTGGGGGCAGGAGTGTGGACGCGTCCTCGCATGCTACCACATACATCTGGAATAGGTGAGGGCCGAGGGCTCAGGGCGCCGGGGCTGAGAGAGGCCTCAGGCTCGTACCTCCCTCCCATACTGGGTGTGCGTGAAGGGTCACTTCGCCTGTGTTGTCGGTGGCTCTCAGCTGGGTCATCTGTCCAAGAGAGGGGAAGTGGCAAGAGTTGAGGGGACTGAGAGGTTTTACTTCCATCCTATATTGTTACAGTCCCAGAAAAAAAAAATAATGATGCAATTAGGCACTTTGAGGGGACTTAAATAGAATCCGTGCAACAGGGTAGGCAGGATGCAGGGAACCCACAGGGGGTAACGTGGGGTCCCAAGGTGCTAACAGAGGGCTCCTCACCTCTCCTAGGCCTGAGAAAGCAGCTGCAGGGAGGCGATAGGGGAACTCGGAAACGGGAGGGCTGCGCGGAGTGGTTGTCTAACAGGAGTTCAGGTTTGGCTTGGGGCCACCTGTGGGGACTCCACAAGGAGGAAACCAACAGGAAAAATACCCGGACTGCACTCCCCTCCCGTTTGCTCCCGCCCTGCGGGTCCCCCTCCAACGACCGAATCCGACAGAGAGCTGGGAGCGAGGGGACCCCCCGTGTAATCCATATAGGTCAGCCTTCCGGGGCAAGCAGAACAGAGTCTGGATCCGGAGGTGAGACACAAGGTCCCGATGCACCCACAACACCTCGTAGTGACATCCCCGCTCTCGCTGCCTCCAGATGAGGCACCTTAACTTGCGAACATCTAACCTTGGGAAAGCGACACACTTTACCCATTGGGGAAACGGTCTCGGTGTTCCTTAGATTGGTTGGTTTGGGGCTGTCTCAGGATGGAGCACAGGTGGACTTCACGGGTGAGGTGGAAGGAGTGGGGATGGGGCACTGAGGGTGTGAGCTCAGGTGGTCCACCGGGAAGCAGTCCAGACGAGCTCTGCCCCGGGGGCCTTGGTCTGTGTAACTGCTCTGGACCCCGAGTGGTGGTGGTGATGGGGCTACGGATGTAGACGATGGAAGTTGCCCACCTTCTGTGGGGGCTTCCGGACTCTGAGGTTTCTGGGAGGCAGATACTTAACCCACTGCTGACTGCCAGGGGTATCCCAGGAATTCATCCCTAAGACAGCTTTTGAGACTGTAGAACATATTTTTTTCTATAAAAAGCAATGCTATGAAAACTGATTAAGATTCTCGACTGTTCCTAAAATGTCTATTTAAATGCTGAGTGGTAAGTACAAGGGTGTTTGATTATTTTTTTTTTTGTTATTTATAGTATGTGTAAAATATTTCACATGTAAAAATAAAATAAATTAAAAATTCAATTTAAAACATAATATTCTGACCTCTCCTGGGTAGCGAGCGGGTCAATGGTGATGAGGGAGGAGAAATTAAAGAAGGGAGAGAGTCCTCCTTCCCTTATTTTTGGGGGGCAAAACTTTGAAACAAGGTCGCTATGCCATTGGCTTCCTCCCAAGTTCTCTTCTGCAACCTCACTGAGCTCTTACTCCATCCAGCAAGGCTTGTGGGTCCCCTGAACTCAGTGCTTTTGCGTTCTCCCCTTTAAAACTGCGGTGCGGCTAGTCTTGGGAAGTCATTAGAAAGTGTTTCGTTTGTCTATTGAAGCTCTCTTAAAACTGAATGGCTTAAAACAACAGTCACTTTATATGCTCAAACTTCTGTGGGTCAGGAATTTGGACAGGGCACATGGGGACAGTTGACAGTTTGCGTGTGCTGCACGGTGTCTGGTTTTGACGGGAAAGGCTCACGTAGCCAAGGCTGGCCGGGGCAGCTCAGCTGGATTTGGGGTTCTGCTTCTGCTCCCAGCTGAGTTCCCTGATTCTCCTCTATTAGGCAATGACCTCTTCATGAGACCCCTTCACAAGCTTAGGCTTCTGCTTTAGGCTTCCTCACAACGAGATGGTCTTTGAGTGGTTTCACGTCCTATGTGGTGTCTGACTTGCCCCAGGGGAAGTAGCAGCTGCCGGTCCTTCGAAAGACTAGGCCAGTTACTGCAGAGCCGCTCTACCACATGCCGGTGGTAAGGTCAGATGAGATTCAAGGGGAGGTGTGAGAGACGCCACCTTTCATGAGTGGAGCAGCATGTATGTAACTATGGGGGAAGGGGTCAATGGTGGCCATCTTTGGAGACTGGCTTCCCCCTAAAGGAATCAGGTTAACTCGGATTTATCCTGAGGTGAACGATCAATATCCTCGTGTGGTATTTAAAAAAATCGTTGCGAATTCTTTGGTACACCTTCCTACAGAGGTGGTTTCCTCTCCTTGAATCTGGGTAGACATGTGACTATTTAACTGTAAGAATGTGGTGGATGGGACTCTGAGTGACTTCCAAGCTAGATCTAAGTGTCCATGCAGCTTCTGCCTGGTTCTCTTGGGATACTCACCTGGGGGAAAGCTAGGCGCCCATGTCAGTCCAAAGGCTACCACATTGGCGAGGCCACCTGTAGGGGCTCCAGTCTACATGTCAGCTGAGGCTCTAGCCAACAGCCAGCACTCGCTGCTCCTGTGTGAGTGAGACATCTTGGATGTCCAGTCCAGCTGCGACTTCACATGATATGGCCACAGCTGACATCTCTCGACAACCCCAAACTTGAACATACTGAGAAAGCCCAAGTGAGAATGCCTCAGACCAGGCCTTCCCCCATCCCTGACCCACAAAATGGTAAGGGAAGTAAAATGGTTGTTTTAAGCCTTTAAGTGTTGAAGGATTTGTTATGCAGCTGTGTTATCAGAACGCCTCATAAACCTCCGGGAGGTATTTCCATGTCAGCTATGTCCATCTGAGGAATCGAAATTCGGCAGTGAAGTAAAAATTTGGATAATGGGGGAAAGATATCTGAGCTGGGCGTGGGTATAAAGTAGTCAGATTTGCTTTAACCAAGAGTCTGGCTTCCCTAATTAGCTCTTGTTTTCCACAAACTCTTTCTTTCTTCCAGTTATGAACTCAGAGTTTATCACAATCTCCAGGCAAGTTGGAAGCCACTTTCTGAACTCCAGTGCCCTCATCTAAAAGCAGGAATATAAATATTTCCTTGAGTTCCTGTGAGATTTAGCTGAGGTAACATTCGAGAAATCATCCAGCACTTTGCCTGTCACGTAAATGCACAGCAATTTGCTGAACATGAATCTGAGAACATGATTATTCAACAGATATTTATTGAACAACTAGTTTGTGTTAGATGCCAGGATTGGATAGTCCTTGGGATCAGAGATTGTCCGTATCTCCTGATTGTTTTATGCCCAGTTCCTGTATGTACCAGGGGCCCTCTGACTTGAGGCTGAGAAAAGGGTGTCCAGTCATGGCTGGGGGAAGGAACGCCACTCCTGAGTTCTAGCTTCAACTGGTCTCTCACCAGCAGATTTGCAAGGGACACAGGGCTCTGAAGGGCCTCGGAGTTCCATGTCAGAAAATGTTTAACATTTAACATAATAATTGGGAACATGGAGGGGGGGGGGTGGTTCGGAATGCTGGAGCCCAAATCCCAGATTTTCCACTTATTAGCTTATACAATAGTGATAATAATAGCGGCTTACCTCATGTGATTATTGTGCCTTCAGACCAAATGTCAGGCACATTCTGGTATTTGGTTTAGACCAGCCCAACTGTGATGATAATGATGATATTGTTATAATGTTGTTGTCATTGCGCTCAACCTTGACAACTCAGTATAGACACGTGTGGGCAAGGCCAGGGCCCAGGCTGTTAAGGTCTCGAATGGGGAGAGGAGCAGACCCATTTAATACTATAGACGAAGGGGGATTTCTAGCTATGAAATGACAGCATCAGGCTCCTTCTCCCTCCCTCTCTCCTGCCCTTGCTTTCTCATTTCCTCTTCTCTCCCCTCCTTTAAAATGATGACAGTATTTTCAAGTTGTGCAAATCAAAGGAATAGATTAGAAACAAGAGAATGAATGTGCTCAGCAGACCCGGGAAATCTCCAGGGGATTGGAATTGATCACCCAGCGTGCAACATACAAAACGATCATTTTTCTGCCTGCGGTGAGCAATGGGAAGGAAGTAACTCCCCACCCAATCCTGCGAATCTGATGGGGTTTTCTCGGTGATGTGGTAGAGACACAAGGGCGAACAGGCTTGAGCTGGGCCACCTCCCAGAGGCCCTTTCTTCCTGGAAGGGCTGTGGGCAGAGAAGAACAGAATCCTCTCCAGTGCAGTTACCTTGCTTAATTTGGAGCAGAGACTCGCCTGTGCTGGGAGATGCTGGGACCTTGGGAAGTCATGTGGATGAAAGGATTGATGGATGTCTCAGAAGTTGCCGAGACATTTGAAGTATACCCTGTTGCCTTTCCCCCCTGTGAGGAAAAACCTGTTTACATGGGCTCAATATGAGCCCCACATGGCCTCGTTGTCCTCTGAGGTGACTTCCTGATGCTGGGCTTAACTGGATTCAACAAGGTCAAAACTCACTTCAACATTTGAAGAATCCCGATTGTAGGATAGGTACGAGTCGAAGAATGTCATGCAGGCCGTGAGTCCGGAGTTTTGTTTTGCAATTCATTTTAGTTTCAGTGGAGATCAGCTGTGACAACCTGGCTTTAGTGATTTCAACTCCCTGTGGGGAATGAAGTCACCATTTTTGGTTAAGCTGCTCATCCATCTATCTGGAGGGGTGAGATTCTGAGTTCCGCCTGCCGCTCAGCTTTCATCCTGAGGGCTGAGATTTATTTGAATAAAGGCATGTATTTTAAAAAGCACACTTTTAGGCCGCATGTAACAAATTAAACTCATGAGTCAGGAGCAAGCATGGCCTATATTTTAGCTCCTTGATTATCCCCGATCGGGGAGAGTTTGTGCAGTGCCCAGCTTGCACATCCAGATGTGGTAGCCGTGCACAAACAGAGCACACGTGATAATAGGCCGCCTCAGGGCTTCAGAGGCATGCGTAAGCCGGCGCATACTGCCTGATTTGGTAGTTTCTGAACAGTAATTTAGAGTTTCCAGTTCAGCAGGTCTGAGGCAGGACCCAAGAATTTGCATTTCTAACAAGTTCCTAAGTACTGCTGGTCTGGGGGCCACATTTCGAGAACCAGCTTCTCTGGAGTGTAATTCCCTGACCCAGACCTTCCTGCTTCCAGGCAGGAAGTTGCCCGATTTGCTCATCAAAACCAAAGGTGCTTTCTTATTTGGTGGTGGAGGTGGGTCCCAATTACATGGCTTCACTGGAAGTTTCTGGAAGAGGTTTGCTCTAGCTCTCTTCTCAGCATTTCTCGAGCGCGAGGAGCCCATGACAGACGAGGGGAGAGCCTGCGGCACCTCAGGCACAGCCCTCAGCATCAGGGCGGCGCCGAACCAGTCCCCTTCCTTTTGCAAACCCTTCGTGGCCTTCACGACCCTCTCCCGAGCACTGTTTCTTGGACTCAAACATCTCCCGCTTGACTCTAGTCTAGAGATCTATTTTTTAAATATAGTTTTCAGAAAATACGCTGTGCTATTTTTCGTTACCTAAATGTAAAAAACAAAACAAACACAAGTTTAGTGTGTTAGGAAATTACGCAGAGACAGTTCAGTACTTAGATGACTTAAAACACACGCACACACACACGCATGCATGATGGCACAGGCTCCTTTGGAGGTACCCCTGAGTTGGGATGCATGAATGCTTGGCTGACTGGACACTTACAGCTGAGCCGGTGAAGCTTAGATTTGCTGGAGTTTGGTTACTGGTGTTACAACATGCCCCCTGGACCAACCGGGAGTGAAATTAGGACAGTCATTTTTGGAGCTGCTGGAGTTTCAAGCTCTTTCGCAGCCTTAGCCATGGACTTGGCATGCTTTCAGAGATAGGTGGCTCTCCCACTGCCACCTCGCGGGGCCACAAGACGTGTTTTAAAAGGTCGGACACCAAGTCACCGCATCTCGTTAGTGTCAGCAGTGGCTTTACTGTGAGAATAACTGTCCTTCTTAAGCTTCTCAATTTGTCACCTGTGCAGTGATTTATTACCTTCCGAAGCTGCAGTAATTGTATAATGATGCAAAAATAATGACAAGCCACTCTGATAAACTTTATTACCTGTAACATCTTGTATTCAGACTGCATTCCAGCATGCTCTGTGGGATTACAGAGCACACCCACATGGGTGACAGCGAGTAGGGAGGGCAGCTTCTAAGGACTGAGGAAAATAAAAAAAAGAAACAGACTCCTGAAGAGAGGCTGGAGAATGGAGCTGCGTGAGTCGGTTCCATTTGGGGCACAGACGTCAAATGAAGTTACCTTCCTTTTTATCCCCAAAATGCGGTATTTATTTGACTATTTTAAATTGGGAATACAGAATTAGCCCTTAAAAAATCTTTAATGAAATATATATCCATGAGAATCCAGATCAATTGTGTGCGTTGAACTCCTGTTTTATTCTTAACCCTTATCTTCAGAGCCTCTCCTTTTTATCAAATGACTAAGCTGTCAGGTTTTGCACAGGCTCAGGTATACCTTCCTCTGAGCTGGGTTGTAAAGCATTGTACCGTGTTCTAGTGCTTGGGATATAAAAGACTCAAGAAGGCTGTGTTATGAAGTAACTTTCAGATTTGATTCTGGAAAAAATATATGAAGTTAAAAAGTCCTTTGTGTGGCATTGAGAACTGAGATACAGAATTGTAATCAAGAGTGGCTGATGAGAGGGTTCTTCCGTTACCCAGAGCTTACCTGCTTTGATTGGAGGGTTGGGGGGTTAGGTCTTTTATTATTTTCCTGAACAAAAGAGTAATGAGCTGACCGTGGAGGCAAAGATAATGGCTAGGAGTCCTGTGCCATCTCCCATCTCCTTCATGACAAGTAGACAGTGATCTCAGCCGATGCCTGATCCTTTCATAATGGATTCTCTTAAGATGGTACCACTGGGCTTGGACTGGGCCTGTGTGTGTCCTGAGTGAGGGGCTTGGTTAGTGAAGACTAGAAGGGACTATACCAGAGTACAGCTGTTGTTAGTGCTGACCAATGTCCACTTTTCTTACCTTCACGGGTTCATAGTTGGACTACATTTCTTAGCCTCTTTTGCAGTTAGATGGGACCATGTGACTTGTACCGGCCAGTGGAATGTAGCATTTCCAGGACTGGCCATAAAATCCCACATGAACGATCCTCTCCTTTCTCTTTCCTCCACCTGCCACCTGAGAAGGCCAATGCAAGCAGAATAACCAGAGATGGAAGTGGCCTCAGGGCTTGAGCCACTGCTTGGGGAGAGACTCCTGGATTCCACTGGACTACATTGTGGATGAGAAGTTAGTGTTTGGTGTGTGGAGGCACTGAGATTTCAGAGTTAATTTGTTAGCACACTGTAATCTTCCATATTCTGATGTCTTAGCTCTGAGAATCCATGAAAGAGGTTGGTCCAATGCCCACAGCTATGCTTGGCCTCTAGGAATTTGGCCAAGGTCTTTCTGATTAACCAGAGTTTTATTTTTCTCTTCGAGTCCTCAGAATTGAAAAGCATCTCGGTGTGAGAGTCCGCATGGTGATTCTAACTCTGGAGAGGCCCAGATGCACAGATGCTTTGAGGAAGATGGTGGTCTCTAGGAGAGGCAGGTTTTCTCAGTCTTGCTACTGTTGACAGTTGGGCGGATAGTCTTTGCTGTGGAGTTTGGCATTGTAGGATGCTTGACAGCATCCTTGGCCTCTACCTTCTAGATACCAAAACAATGGCAACCCCAGTGGTGACAAGCAAAACCTCAACACATTGCTAACTGTCACTTTGGAGGACAAACACACCCCAAATTGAGAACCACTGGGCTAGAGAAAGACAAATCCGTAGCTTGAGACATTGAGAGCATGAGTTTTTCTCCACTCTGTGGTCAAAGAAATGCTTTCCTGTTTATTTTCGATACGTCATGTCACATGTTGAAACATTCATTGCCTCCTCATTATACTTCAAGACCAAACATTGGCTTTTTGGTATTCAAGGCTCTTCATGAGTGGGAACGTGTCCCCCCACCCCTGCCCTCCGGCCCAGCTTCCTTCCTCCTCCCATATGAGCTATCTATATCTGCAAAACAAATCCCTCTAAAACTTAGTGGCTTTAAGCAGCAATAATATATTCTACCATTGTTCAGGAACTCAGGAGTGGCTTTGCTGCGTGGGTCTGGCTGAGGGTCAGGATCGGTGGGGGTGCTGTCACCTGAAAGCTTTCGTGGGGTTGCAGGATTTGTTTCCGAGATGGCTCTCTCACATGATTGTCGGCAGGAGGCCTCAGTTCTTCACCACGGGACTTCTGCTAAGGCTGCTTGGGCGTCCTCACAAATGACAGCAAGCTTTCTGAGAGCACGTGATCTAAGAAACCGTGAGAGAAAAGGAAGGTGCCTCCGTGTCCTTGATGACCTCGTCTCTGAGGGCACAGGCCATCACAGCTGCGTTACCCTGTTCATTAGAAGCAACTCTCTAAGTTCAGCCTGTGTTCGAGGGAAGGGCAGCTGCCTCCATTTTTTGAAGAGGGGGAGAATCAAGGAATTTCTGGACATATTTTGAAATCTTCACATTCTCCAGCACAAAACTTTCTCTGCTTAGATACACTGGGCCTCTAACTGACCCTGGCCGCACAAAGATTATTCCTAAATTCTCCCACTTCTCATGCATACAGTACTTTCATGCCATCTTCCAGAATCTCCCATTCTCACGGGACTGTAAACTCACCCAGGGGACCCTTTTGGAAAAACATGTGATAAACTCATTCTGGAAGTTGTAAAATTAAGAGAAGGTTTGAAGTTCGGCTCTTAGGTAGCTGCCGCCATGTGGGGACGTGAATGTCATTGAGCCTGTGACCGAGACGGTCGTCATGCTAACGGAGGGGTTTCGGACCTGTGACAGGGGTGTGAGGCGGTTCTTGAGAAAGGCTGGTCAGTGCTGAGCACTTGGGAGTTGACTGCCACCTCCCTCCCAGCCCCGCCCTGCCCAGTTCCAGCTCCTCCTGAGCCCGTCGACCATCTCCCCAGCAGCTCTCGAACCCAGATCCGGTAGCCCAGTGGTAAAGCAGACAGACCCTGGAGGCTGCTTGCGTTTGAATCCCAGCTCTAAAACCATGGAGGAGGTGACTTGCTGACCATCCAAGCCTCACGTTTCTCTTTCATAGCGTGGGATGGTGGCCAGAGTCTCATCCTTCACTTGCATCCAGGCAGGTCTACGTGACTGAGCTTGGGCCCCTGGGGTGTGGGTAGAAGTGATACATGCTCCCTCTGAGAGTGGCCCATAAACACCTCCCACGAGACTCTCCATGTCCCTCCTCCCCTGTCTGCTGGTCGGAGGCAGATGTCCATAGCAACACTGGACATCACATGGTGAGGATGGAGGCTGTGCCTGTCAGTGGGGTCCTGACTGTGTGGGACTGAGTGTCCACTCTTCCCACCGAGACTGTCTGTGAGTGAGATACGAGTTTCTATTGTGTCGAGCTTGTAAGATTTCAGGGTTTGCTTACTATACCAGCTAGTGTTCCTTAAGGAATATAATCACTTTTTCACTGTCTGATGTTGGTGAAAGTACTTAACCTTTCTTGCCTCAGTTTGTTCATCTGTAAACTGGGGAACAGAAAACTCGTTAACTTACAGAGTTGTAAAATGGGTAAATGAGGTCAACCTACATACCTCATTTAGAACGGTGTCTGGCCCATAGCACACTCACTAAGCTCATCTATTCCTGTTGTTAAATAGAATTAGTAACTGCCATCAGCCTGAGCTCCGCCACATGGTAAAGACGTTTTGCTTCGGAACGATCTGGTTTGTGAAGACCTGCTGGGATCCAGCTGGGGTCCAGCTACAAGGCAGAGCTCGGCCGCAGCCTGGCTTCGAGAGAACCCAGGTGGGCAGCGTGGCTGGGCTGCACAGTGGTCCAGTGTGTCCCAACTGTCCACAGGCTGAGAACGGCTTCTGGCCATGGACGTAGGAAGTGTCCTCAGGACGCGAACATTTGAAGGTCAGGCCACACTGCACCGAGGCACCGGCTAGACGGCTGGCTTCGGGGGCAGAAGCAGGGTCTGCAGCCGGCCGGTGTCCGCAGAAGGCCGGGGTAACGCCCTGCCACTGGCTTCTGCCTTCCGGCACAGAGGCAGCAGGCTTTCGGTCTTCGCTAAGCTCAGTCCGAAACCCAAAGGAGTGAAGCACCCTGTCTGGCCCCTTACACGGCCCCTAGTCTTGCCTGCCTCCGCCTGTTTCTCCACTTGCAAGACCTTGGAACGGCCGTTTTTGTTCCGTTGGGGGCACTGGGGTGGGGCGCGTGCTGGGCGGGAGGCGTTCGCGTCGGATTTGCATCACCGCCCCTGTCCCTCACTACCCCTAGGCACTCCGGGGTGTCCACGAGGTTCTGACAGCGACTTGGGCTGGGAGACGCGCGGGGACGTGTTCACCCCGTCACCATTTGGCTCCGGCTGTGCAGGCTGGGATTTCCTGAGGTCAGCGACGACACGGTTGGATGATCAATAAAGCATTTCAAATAAAACTCCATTTTGCCTCCGGCAGATTCCCACAGTCACTTCGCCTTTGTAAACAACATCTTACGGAATGCTGACTGTAAATCATCTCCAGTGCACCTTCCTACCCCCACGCCACGTGTTCCTCCCCGTGACGTAACACGGCACAAAGGGGCCTTTGCGCCAATGAAGACACTGAAGCCCGTGGGAGTCAGCGGACTCGCCGAAGGCCACAGTGGGTTCGTGTGGGGGCAGACGGAGTCCCAGTCTCAGCTTCCGGCCCAGGGCATTTGCTCTGCCTGGCAGAGTCCCCAGCCTGTGTTTCTGACCTGGCTCAGGGCAATCTGCACAGCTGGTGTGTGCTAACCCGTGGGCGGGCTGCAGGCAGCCACAAGTTCTCGACCATTGTCACGGCTGAAGGCTGACCTCACCTGCTGTCTGGGCAGGCTGGCAGACAGTCACATTTTCCTCTGGACCTAATTACCTGAGGAGAAAAGAATATTTCCTTGTAAATATCTTGAATTTCCCTGAAGCAGCCCACAGGCAAGTGCAAGCTGAGGATGGGTCTGGTCCAGGGAGAAGGAATCAAGTGTCGATGGTCCGATGCAGCATGACCTAATGCTGACCCAGTGGGTCTGGAATGTCGATGCTGCAGGCTTCTGTCCGTCCAGAAAGGAGCATCTTCCAACCTGTGGCGAGGGTGGCGGACGTCAGTGCTGACGACGAGAGGAGCTGGAGAGCGTTTCTCCATTCCTGAGGACAGCGGTGTGTGAGAGGGGCCTGAAGCGCACCTCACATCCACAGAACATGCCTGACGGAGGCGGGACGCGGGGCTGGAGGTCCCTGGGGGTCCTCTTGCCCACCCACTGACATCTGGTCTCTGGACACCAGCATGTTACTGCACAGAGCAAGACAGCTTGACGTGTTGAGTGGTTCTCACCACAGAGTGAGGGCTGGGATCTGGTTTTGTACCGAAACGGCTCTGTCTCTCACCCCAAGCTACTGAGTCACCTTCTGCCAGGAGAGGAGTCGGTGAGCGGCATGCACAGGTGTCAGAGCAGGTCAAGGACGGAGCGGAGGAGCCACGCCGCCTCGGGCCTGCCGGGGGTAGAGAGCACAGGCGTGGGGGACAGGCGGTGAGCGGCCTCTCGGTGCACAGGTTGAGAGTCTGGTTAGATGTCGCTTACGGTTCTGTGTGCTGCAGCCGGCTTCTAGGCTCACGAGGGCCAGCTGTTAACTTTTCAGGGAGTTGGCGAACTGATGGATATCTTCTCGGTCGTTTCCAACTGGCCATGGCAGGAATACTTACAACACCAAAGCTGGCGGTGACCCCTCTCCCCCGCCCCAGCCCCGTCGTTAAACAGTCACCAGCACATCACCACGCACGGTCCCCAAGCGGTGTTTTCCTAGCCTGGTGCTAAACATGCACAGATTTTGCTGTGACTTACACACTTCTTACCGGTGACTTCCAGGTAACCTCTCTCCTTATTTGGCGTGACCCACGGTCTCCTCTTCTCCCTGCTTCGGCAGGTGTGCAGCAGGCTGCCATGGTCCGCCCTGTGGGGTGGGAATTCTGCGTTTTTTCAGCCAGGGGAGAGGCCCGTCGACCTTCAGGTGACGGCTGCAATTCCTCTTGGTGCTGCTTGTCAGCACACGTGCTGAGCTGCTCTGACCTCTGGCTTCTCTTGTTCTTCTCCATCCAGACCCTGGAGCTGATCGCCACCATCTGCTCATTCCTCCTCCTTGCTCTTGAGGAGGACCCTCTGCTGGGCCAGCAGACGCTGCCACGGAGCCCACTGGGCTGTGTCAGTAGCCGACATTTGTTGCATTTTTTTTTTTTTTTTAATTTGAAGGGCTCGGCTGATTTAAGGGGTAATCCCCAGCCGAACTTCACCTTCTGGAGCTGGCAGAACAGTAGCTCCCATTTCTGGATGCTCACTAGTGCCAGGAACTGTGATGGGACCCTTATCGTTGCCGGTGCTCTTCCCGGTGACCCTGCGAGGCAGGCAAGGCTGCTAGCTCCGTGTCACTGACAAGGAACGGTGGCCAGGTGTGCTCCGGGCATGCGGCTTGTAAGGGGCAACAGAGGGATCCAAACACAGGTCTGTGTGGTTTCAAAGCCCGTCCTCATGACAACCCCGTCGCACAGTCCCTTCCCACAAGGACAGTCCAGGAGGTGCCGCGAGGGTCAGGAGGAAGGCGTTACGTGTGACCTGTACGGCACCTTCGGTCAACTGTGGGGTCTGCTGTCGGCACGGAGGGTTCAGAGGTGATTTACAGTGTTTGGGGTGCACATTGATCAGGCAAAGTATTTTCTAGGTATATGGCCTGCTTTTTGTATAGTTTGCTGGGGCCGCTTAACAAAAAGGACTACCAGCTAGGTGGCTTACACAACGGGAAATCGTGGTCTCACAGTTCTGGAGGCCAGCAGTCCGAGATGGCGAGGGTGGCAGGGTCACTTCCTTCTGGGGGCCGGCAGGGAGAATCTGCTGCAGGCTCTCCCAGCTTCCGGAGGTGTGCTGGCGGCCTTCGGTGGTTTTTTGGCTTATGAACGCGCCACCCAGATCTCTGCCTTCACCTTCACGTGGCGTTCTCCCTGTGTACGTGTGTCTGCGTCACATTTTCTCCTACTGTATAAGGACATTGGTTGTTTTGGATGGGGGCCCACCCTCATCTTAACTAATCGTCTCCACTGACCCTATTTGCAAATAAGGTCGCCTTCTGCTCTGGGCGAGGCTCTGGGGTTAGGACTTCAACACTTGGATTTTTAGAGGGACACAATTCATCCCATACCAGGTTTGTTCATACTAGCTCTCAAAATGAGAAAAAATTTAAGGAAATTCCTTTGTTCTTTTTTTTTTGTTATCAAACATTTTGGGCACTGAAACTTCTGACCAAAATGAAGTAGACATGCACTCTCTTCTGAGCTATTCCTACCTCCTGTCATCTAAAGCAGCTGGGTCATCCAGGCATGTCTGCCTTGGGTCCCTAAAGACCCTGTCCCTAGAATATGGTGAAACCACACATCGTGGGTGGTGCTTTTCCTGACCCAGTGACCTGAGCTGTTTCCCTCCCACACCCCAGAATTTCTCCTCCAATGGCTTTATTTTGATTCTGATGTGCTGAATGTCCTTGTATCCTGCAGGTAGGTGCCCAGCACCAATGGGACACTTTTGGCTGGTGCTGGCCAAACTCGTGCCTAGAAGCTTTGATTGAGCTGCTAGAAGCTTTGCCCTAAGGGTGTGGTCTCGCTGATGGGATAAATGCCCCACAGACGTAGGCGGGATGTGCCGGCAGAGAGAAAGGAAGGTAAGCTTTGCTCGAGAAGTGATCCTGTCTGTTCCTAATGCGCGCAGGTTACAAGAGGGATGGGAGCCTGGGGAGGTGGTGGGGGAAGCTGCTTAGTCCTCCGGCGCTGCTTCTCCTGAGTGTCACCACTGTGTCCTCTCAGGGAGACACCCCTCAGGTCCTGGAGGACCTTCTGGAGTCCCCTTTGCCCACCAGCACATGCTGCTCTTTAAGTCATGGACTAAGAGTCCTAAGGGCCACACGAGGACAACCCAAACCTGATCTGAGACCCAAATATTTCTCTCCAATCCCAGACTGGACATTACCACTTGATTGTTTATTTGCCCATCTCTCCATCTGACCAAGGACAAGATTGGCTGATAAAGGGGCAAGTGGGGAGGGAACAGTGTTCTGGGCACAGAGATGAAGGGCCAAAAGTGGTGGAGAAGGTGGCATTTCCCTAAATGAAGAAGGTGGATCGGGCTGGAAGGGAGAGTAAAGGTGAGTGAGGGCAAGAGATGGCGAGGAGACATATTTGGCACTCACACGAGGAAAGTCCATGCTAAGGAGACTGGAGTTATCCCGAAGGCACTGAACAGTCTCAGGTGCATGAGTGACATGAGAGACCACTCTGGACGTGTGTGGAGCATGACGTGGATGGAGGTGAGATTAGAGCCCAAAGACAATGTAAGGTGCTGCTATAATAAAGCACGTGTCCACTCACTCACTCACCGGTTCCTAAGTCTCCCTTCTGGGTTTAGGGGCAGCGGGTGATGTTGGGAGAGGGGTCTAGTGCCTTGTAGCTCCTGCTCGTTGCGGGCAGAAGCCCCTCACTCTTCTTCTTTGGGGTGAAGCAGCTCCTGGGCCCGTGCACTGCAGGCTGAGCCCTGTGCGTGTTTCTCTTCCCGAAACAAACCCTGGTGAGCAGGAGGCCGGCAGCTGTGTTTGCTGCTGCACAAGGGGAGTCCTGCCGGAGGAAGTTCCAGAGCACAGAAGTCAGGTCGAGTACAATGGAGACAAAAAGAAATTGCTCTTTACAAGAAACGCAGGTGCAAGGACAGGGAGATACGCTTGTTTGAATGCTGCAGATGTCCTGAGGATCTCTAAAGGCTACTGAGTAGGTTAAGCAAGAGTGGGAGTTAGGAAAGGAGAGGAGGGGCTGGTCGGAGCGGTTTGGGGGGTGCGTGTGCATGTGTGAGCACTGACATATGACTGGCCAGACGTGGCGAAAGTGCTTTGAGCACCAATTAAAGATCCGTCGTGGGACAGAGGCTGTCTCAGAGTGAGAACCAGTCTCTTCCCTACATCCCCCTGCCCCCCGTTCTCTCCTCCATTCCCTTTGCTGGCGTTACATCCGTACAGGACGCGTGAGCCTCTCCCCGGTGACCAGTGGGTTCATGCGCACCTCACGTGGGACCATGAGAGAGAGGGGCGGAACCAGGAGGCTCCAAACACTGTGTCTGCACAATGGGAGAATCGTTCTCTGAAACAGGACCTCAGTACTGGGCGAGGCTACTTTCTATGACCTGGGACTTACTTTATACCAAGAGTCAGGCATCAGCCAACAGATATTTATTAGATGTCTATTATATACATCGCCGGAGGGGCTAAGCCTGCAATTAAGACTGGAGCTGCAAATTGACAGCTTGCAGGTCTAAAGTGCTTTGCTTGCTCGCTGTATCTCTATCAGTCTATCATCTACCTATCTATGTACCTATCTATCTATCCACCTATCATCAGTCACCTAACTACCTCTGTCTCAATGCCTCTACATGGAGCGAGCCCTTGCCAGTTAATCAGAGTTGCCTTACACCCAGCTGTTGCTACACTTGCAATTCATGTGAAGAGACCCACGCACATGAAAGAGTTGTGTCTCTTCAGCGTGTGAATCAAGGTTCTTGGCAAAGAGAGTCTGAGACAGCAGGTACCTGCGGGTCCACAGGGAGTAGCGGGGAGGCTTTGAGGCAGGGCATTTGCCCTCTGAATTCAAAATGGTGAAAGTGCTATTGAACTTTTCTTGTGCTTAACACAGCTCCTATTTGTGAGACTTTGGACTTTGGTCCCCAGACAAGTTGGAGTTTAGAGGAAACAAGTGATTGAATGACTCAAGAGGATGCTTTCAAAAATGGATTTCCAGTGTTGGGTCCAAATTGAGTCGAGGCAGGGGCGGGGGACCGATTACTCAGCTCGGAGACTCCCCTGAGCTGACTTCATCCTTCCTCTGATTCATAGTCAGCCTCACGGCGAAGAAAGCCAGCGTTTTGAGCAGTCTTACACTTCCTGCTCCTGAGTCATCCTGTTTTTTTTTGTTGATGTTCATTTAGTTATTCATTCAATAATTGCTTATTGAGTACCTACTATGTACCAGACGCTGTCCTAGATGCTGAGGATACAGCAGCGAACAACACACAGCACACATTCTTGCCTTTACTGAACTTGCATTCTAGTGTGGCGAGGGGCAGGGAAGGGGCACAGGCCATAATCCATATCCGTAAATTATGGGGCATGTTAGGAGGTAAATGCTCTGGGGAGTGGGATAGGATAGCCCGTGGGGCAGATGGAGGATGATGTGATCTTACATGGAATGGTCGGGGGACACCATTGAGAAGGGGACATTTGGCACAGGAACTGAAAAGTGAGGGTAGTCGTGTGGATATCAGGGGAAGAACATTCCAGGTGGAAGGACCATTCCGTGCAAAGGCCCTGAGGCAGGAACAGACGGGGGGGGGGTCGGTCTGAGGGATGGAGACAAGACAGGAGAGCAACTTGGGGCAGAAGTGTAGGGCCTTGTAGGCCACTTAGGGGACTTGGGCATTTATTCCGATGAGGACAGGAGCCATTGCAGGGTTTTGAGCGGTGTCATGGTCTGTTTACCTTTTATTATGATCGTTCTGATAGACTGTAGGGAGCAAGGGTGGAAGCAAAGCTTCAGTCTGGTCGCAGCTGCAGTGGGCCAGGTGAGAGATGATAATGGCTTGGGCCAGTGTGGTGCCGTGGCCGTGGTGAGAAGTGGCTGGATTATGGATGGATTTGAAGGCAGAGATGATTTATCGCTTGATCACCGTGATCCCTCTGGAGGGTCGGGATAGATTGGAATTTATTCCCCCAACTATGTGCCCAGCACTGTCCTATGTGCTCCACATAAAGAGTCACCTCATTTAGTCTTCTGGCTCCTGTGGAGAGATATGGTTTTCCCCATTTTGCAGAAGTCGAAGGTCGAAGAGACCAATCATTAGCCCACACAGCCTGTGAAAGGCAGAGTGGGAGCCCCCTTGTCACTGAACTCCTCACTCACCCAAACTGGAGAAGGTTTGGTAGTTTCTGGTTCCAGTGAAAGACACAGAGATCAGCTGCGACTCGGCTGGGCGTGTCTGAACGATGCAGCAGCCTCGAGGAGCCCTGGCGGTTTCTTGGTGTGTCTGCATGTCAGGTGGTTCCACGGACGGGCGGTGGGGCTTCCCTGGTGCTTCCTTCTCCCCCGCCTGACCCGGGCTGTGCCCCAGCAGGCTCCTCTGGCCCTGCTTCAGTTGTGGCTGGCCTTTGAGCTTCGCTCTTTAACCAGAGTCTGTACCAAATGAAACCAGATTCCACCCTTTACTAAAATGTGAGCTAAGCCCCAAAGAAACAGAAGGCCAGTTTGGACCCAAATCTAAATTGGCACATGGAACTGGATATCCAGTTGACCCGGAATTGGTGACTGGGCTAACACCAAGGACCAGGAGATGCCAAGTTCTGTGCTAGAGAGGACCATCACACTTGGGGCCAACACTCATCTTGCTGCCCTCGGCTCTTCCATAAACCCCTCCTCAGTTCCGCTATGAGAAGGGATGAGAGGGGACGAAAACCATGAGCTGAAGTCATTGTCACACACGGTTTATTATGAGAGTGAGTCCCTCACATTCCCTGCTGCCCCCCAAGTCGGGTGAGGGGGCTCAAGAGAACTGGGGTGCTCACGACAAGAAGGTGACGTTTATCGTCTAACTCCAGATTAAACGTCCGCTTAGACCGCCAGCTTTCTGATCTGGCCCTATTTCCGGAAAAGCAGAAGAGAAATATAGGGAGAGAGGGCGTGTGAATGCAGAGGTGAACAGGGAAGAGCTTGTCTGGCGGCACCTCGGTGTTTCAAGGGGGTGTGAGTTTTTCACGGGTCTAGAGACAATGGAGGTGGCTGGGCTTTCGATGTCCTGCCTGTTGCCCGGTGGGCAACGGACCCTAGCAGAAATAGGCTGGAATGTGTGGTGGCATAGTATCTTAGTCTGTAAGAGCTACTGTAACAAAATTACCATAAACCGGGTGGCTCAAATGAAAAACATTTATTTCTTATAGTTTTGGAGGCCGGGAAGTCCAAGGGCAAGTCAAGTTGCTGGCAGATTAGGCCTCTGATAAGAGTCTGCTTCTTTGTTCATAGATGGCTGCCTTCTCGCTGTGTCCTTACATGCGGAAGGGGTGAAGGAGCGTTCGGGTCTCTTTTATAAGGACAGTAATCCCACTCAGGAGGGCCCCATCCTCATGGCCTTATCACCTCCCGAAGATCCCACGTCCTAATAGCATCATCACGTTAGGGGTTAGGGTTTCAACATGTGAATTTTCGGGAGACACAAACATTTAGTCCATAGCACATAACAAGAGGTAAGGGCTGGAGGTGGACCTGCCCTCTCAGGAAAGTGTGCAGGGAAGGGGCATGGCCCCTTAGAAGCCCATCTCTGCCCTGCAGGGAGCTGAGACCACCCCCAGACAGGGACTTAGCGATGCTCGAATTCTTGTTCCATTCTCTTCCCAGCCCAGCATCGTAGCAGCCAGGTCTCGAAGGGTTGGATGCTGAAAGGCCAGAGTCCCCACTGCAAGCAGCAGTCAGGCTCTGTCAGCCTTGCTTGGAGGGAGGGGAGCAGACGAGAGTTAGATGAAGTTTGAGATGAAAGTTTTAAACTTACCTGAGTTTTAATAAGCAAAAGTAATCAGAAAGTCATGAAATTTGTGGAAGATGTTAAGGGTCGGGAATGGGAGATGAGATGAGGCTTGATTAAAGGCAGCGAATGGAGGCAACTCAAGTTTACAGCCCATCATGTTGGGTTGCTCCATAAACCAGCTGCAAACGTTTTACAACATTAGTGAAGCAGAACTAATTTCAGGAAAACATCAGTTATTCAAACGACTCTTGCACTGACCTCGATTGTCAATGACTATTTAGTGCTGGTGGCACTGCCTGGGTCCCCTCGTCGGGGAGGGCTGTGTGAACTTGGAGTGCAGATTTGAATATCATCTGAGTCACAGAAATGAGTGAAGAAACATTTCCATTCAAAGACATCTAGTGAGCACAGGTTACTTACATGAATAATTAACGTGTATAAAACAAAGGGGAAACCCAAGGAAGGCTTTTCTCCACATCTTCCAGTTGGGAAAACCCAAAAGAGGCAGCCGGCAGCCGCCACCAGACGTGAGCCTCACCCACACCAGAGAATGTTCTTGGTCAACTCTTTCCGATTGTGGATTTTATAGAATTTCTGGAACAATGATGCCACAGGAGCCCCCTGAACTCTCAATCTTCAGGAGTCAGGGAGCATTCCCCAACAGCTGGGCATGACCAGCCAAGGGAATCTCCGTACATGTAAATGCACTGAGGACCTATTTTCCAGGTAGAAGCCACATCCTCACTTCCCCCACACCCTTCCTTCTTGACGGGGTAGTGAGCTGCTGCTTGGTGCGTGTTCTGTTTCGGCCACGGCGTACACATTTCCCCCCAGCTAAAGTCATCGCACAGGGACGACTTTGGTCTCTTCTTTATTAGAAGCACAGACTTTTCATTACTCCTCTTCAAGGCTGTAGAAGATTTTACTGCAAATGCCAGGGCACGGTGAACTGTCTCATATGGTTATTCGCGTTTGTAAGATCATACCTGCCATTGCTGTGAACATCTTTATACACACAGACTTTTCTCCTTTTTGGTACCGTTCTGCAGGTGCATCCCAGCGGTGCGTTCAGAGCCAGATCGAGCGGCTGTTGTTGCCCTTGACAGGGTTTCGTGGGGGTGGTCCTGGCTTGCACACGACACGCCAGGTAGCAGGGGTGTTCCCTGGAGGTGTGGGTGGGCTGGCCGGTGAGGACACCACAGCATACAAGAAGGGAATTCTCGAATATCTGCAGGCAGCTTGTGGACCACGCTGAAGAGCTTCGAAGGAACTGAGTTGACTTTCCTGGTGTTATGTAGGGTGCTTACTCATCTCTCATACGTGCCCATTGCTAATTACGGTTGAACTTAAGAGCCTTCTTACTGTTCGTCACTATAAACCCAAATTACTGTGCCCCCGCCAGGTGAAATGGAATGCAAGCCATTTATTTACTTTACATCTCGTTTAAGCAGTGACCCCTGTGTCTAGACCTGCGTGCCTAGGTCTCATAGGGAGGACAGAGGTGGGGAACACGTACCCCTCGCTTAGGCACAGCGTCCTTCCTTTCTGTGGGCATTTTCTGAGAGCCACTCTATTGTATGCCATCATCAGTCACATGGGAACATTGACTCCGAGGCAAGCACTGGTTGCGTTTCACTGTCTTATTTCCCCTTCGCAGTGATCCTGTGAAGTAGGCTATGTGATTGTCCCTATTTGCAGAGAAGGAAACTGAGGCACAGAGGGACCATGACTCATATGTAGTTTTATTGGACCATGAAGGTGGAAAGTTGACAGAGTCTCCCACATGAAGGGGAACTCACTACTGTGTGTGTGTATGTGTGTGTGTGTGTGTGTGTGTGTGTGTGATATGCAGGAAATAGATAGAACAAAGCCTGTATTGGCACTGAGAGCTCAGAAGGGGACACCTACCCTGTACTTGGTTGGGGGGTGGAATAGTAAAAGAAAGTTTTCCAGAGGAGATGACAGCCTAGTTTTTAAGGAGGAACACGAGTTAGGTAGGAGAAGGTTACCTTGTGGTTAAAGAAAGAAAAGATTTGCTCGGAAAAGATTAAATGACGAGATTTAGGGTCCAGAGACAAAATGCAGAGCTGCGCACTCTGTGGGAATTGTCAGCCAGATGGAGTCAAATTATTGTTGAGTCAGTAGGGAATGTAGTAGGAGCCATTTGTGCACTGAGGGAGGCCTGTGGGTGAGGAGGAAGGCTGGGTCTAACTGCCCACCGATGGCTGAGTCCTGGCCTGAGGGGGTCAGCAACGGGTCAGACAGGCTTCCAGAGCGTTCCAGCTGTCAGAGAAGGGGCGGCGATGGCTCTCGTTTTCTTCAATGAAGCTCGTTTCTTTCTTATCGATTAACAGTTCATGCTGTCCTTTCTTGCTCCTAAGACACTGCTGCTGATGACTAAATCATGCGCCTCCCAAATTTATGTTGCTGAGTCTCTAACCTACAATGTGACTGCATTTGGAGAAAGGACCTTTAAAGAGTTAAGGAAGATTAATGAGGTCGTAAAGGTGGGGCCTGATCCAGTTGAGACTGGTGTCCCTATGAGACTTGGGCATGCAGGGTTGCACAGAGAAAAGGCCATATGAGGACACGGTGAGGAGGTGGCCATCTGCAAGCCAAGAAGAGTTGCAGAAGGAACCAAACCTGCCCAAACCTTGAGTTTGGACTTTCAGCTTCTAGAACTGTGAGAAAATAAATTTAAGCCACTCTGTGCTATTTAGTTATGGCCGCCAAACGCACTATTACAATTGATTTAAGACACACCATCACTTTAATAGTACATTTGTGGGAAAAAAAAAAGAAACACTACATTCCACGCATACATCAATTTCAAGGTTGCATCTAAATTTCAAAAATGTTAAAGTGTGAGAAACTGTGCATAATTCCCAGATTAGGAATTAGTGAAGCAGAGGACGTAAACATTTTTATGACACATATTGCCAAAAATTTTAGCTAATGCTATTATTTCCTTTCCTAACCTGAACACTTGATTTCAGATATGCTGTGACTGGCAGACATAAAACAGGACTATGATTTTTTTCCCTCCCGGATGCAATAAACAAGTTAATACAGTACAGACACAAGGGTATTTTTATCTTTTTGCTTTTGTTTGGACTTTACGCTAGAAAGTAAAGGCCAGCTTCCAGAAATCGCACTGCTGCAGTGTGGGAGACACCATCCTGTCGTCTCTGAGTTCAGTAGTGTCACAGGGGTGCTCCGGAAGAGCTACGTGCTTGGGTCGTGTCATCTAAGCCATACGCAGGAGCCCCACTGTCATTGACGGGTCAGGGACGCACGGGCACAGGAGCTGTCTCATCTCGATCCTCGCTGTGGCTGGCGGAGGAGGAAGGCGATACTCCAGGACTTATGACTGACCAAGGACCCAGAGTACAAACCGAGCATCTTAACCACACCTATCTCGTTGCCGACACTGGCCCCGGCTCCATGAAATCGGGAAGAGAAATGAGTAGAAGCCTTACTGAGGAGGGGCTGCCTCGCTGAGGGTGGGGGCCATGCCTTTGCTTCTCCTTCTGGGATCCCTCCCTTACGGGGCCTTTCATCTTGAGTTTCACTCCCCCTCACCAGGACATCATGATGCTCTTAAACTAATCAGTATGTGCCAAATTTCTGGGTTCCTCGCCGTTTTATGACCACGAGCCGCAAGGTAGACCTTTTGCATTTTATGTGGCCTGTGCTTTTCTGTAACCTTGCTCTTGGTACACTATCTTTAATATAGATCTCTATGTCACCTACATTGCCGTTACATTGTTTCCACATAACCATATTCGACACCTCATTTGACAATGTCAACATTCGCAGTGGTTCCTCGACGCATTTGACAGTATCAGCCCTTAGAATGTTTTCACAACACTTAGATGCAAGCACGTTTGACAGGAGCAGCAGTCGAAATGTTCCCCAAAACCCTGTATTCACAGTTTGGAATTCGAGCAGCTACTGTGTTCACAGTATCCCTGCATACGCACTGCTCACTCATTCAGCAAATTCCTAATTAATTAATTAATTTAAGAGCTCATGAAACACCAGGCTCTGTGACAGGCTTTTTTTTTTTTTCTTTTTTTGACATTGAGCAAAAAATTATTAAGATTTCACTGACACTTTCATGCAAAAGTTAGCTCACTTAAATCCAGTAACTAATAACCGGCATTTATTGAGCACTTAATACACCACACGCTTTGACCAAGTGATTTTCATACAGCAACTCATTCAGTCCTTCCAGCCACCTTATTGATATGTGGTAACTTATATCAATCCCACTCTATAGGTGGGAAACCAAGGCAGTGAGCGGATAGGAAGTTTGCCTGAGAGCACATAGCCAGAAAGAGGTAGAACTGAGGTCTAAATCCAGCAATTTTCTCCTGCTGTCCTCACTGTGTGCTCCATGTGATTTCTCCGTAATTATTGCAATAGGTGCGAGCCAAGAATGTGAGCGAAGGGCTTTGGGAGCAAGAGGAAGGAGGCATCGATGGCCTGGTGGTGTGGGAAGTAGGCTGCAGGAGAGGAAAATATTCGAGGGAACTTGTAAGGTTTACAAGGAGTTGGGTCAAGTGGAGAAGCCGGGGAAATACAGGAGTCTGTATAAGTTCTAGGAGGCACTTAAGAGGTAATGCTGACAAGGAAGCCATGTCAACTTTGGTGAAGGGGTGGGCTGGAGGGTGTATGAGACAGAGGCAAGACTGGGAAGGACTCTGAATGTGTTGGGGAGGACACATTTTTCCTCTACCCTCTTAGGTTTAGTACCTGGGGCGTGCATATTAAAATAACAAAAGACAGGTTAATAGAGGAAAGGACACATAATTTTGAGTACGTCCATGCATGAGAATTCACAGAAAAGAAGTGAAACTCAAAGTAGTAGTTAGACTTGGGTATTTATATACCATTTCAACAAAGAAAAGAGGGTTTGGGCTTCAAGGAACAGTAAATTGTGGGGAGGTAACTAGGAAGTCTATGAGAGAACTAATGAGAGATACGGTTATTTTGGTAAAGTCTGTTTATGCAAACTTATCCCAGTGTTGACTCTCCATCTCCAGTGGTGAAGTTGCTCCTCCTTTCCTGGTGTTGGGGGCGGGTGGTAAACACTTTCACAAAGAGAGGTTCGTGCCCGTTTTTAGCCAGATAAAGGAGGGGCAGAGAACTCTTTCTGCCCCTGTTGAAAATCTGTTGATTTTCAAAAGCCTTAAAGTCAAAGTAATCCTTATGCCAAAGTGGCATGTCTTGGGGCGGTGTATTCTGATCCCCTTCAAATGCCATGGAATTTGGGCTTTGTTTTATAGGATGAGATATTTTAAACCTTAAGCAAAATGGTCAGATTTGCATGCTTGAAAATGCATTCTGGCCGCAGTGTGGGGAAGGATTTGGAAGGGAAGATGCTGGAGGCAGGGAGGCCCGTCCTTGTCTGGGCCCCACCCCTGAGAAGGTAGAGAGAGGGAACTCTGCATTGGGATCCCCCCACCCTCCTGAAAAACACCTGGGACCTCCTTTTCCATCCTCCTGTGTGGCCTCCACATCCGTGCAGGGCTCATCGCTGCAGCTTCCAAGATGCAGAACCCCAGGGAGCCTCTCGAGTTCTGCAGAGCCCACCTGGGGAGCAAGTGTGCATTGATCACCCCGGATCTCAGGAAGGATCTCGGCAGAGGCTGCACAGAGACACTGCCTCTGCCTGGCGCAGCACTGCCTGGCCTCCGCGGGCCTGGCCTCCGCGGGCCTGGCCTCCGCCGGTCTGGCCTCCGCCGGTCTGGCCTCCATGGGTCTGGCTTCCGTGGGTCTGGCTTGCGCAGCGCTGCATCCAATTCCTTCATCCCTGCTGCACAAACATTTAACTTCAGAGATCAGCTACTCCTGGGTGACCTGCGAGGGGCGGGAGGGGGCCTTCACCTTTTTTGCTCATTTTAGAGCTTGGGGAAGCACCCTCAGACCCATGACAAGGGGCAGGAAGAAGGAGGGGGTCCCCTGATCCCCCTTTCTCTTGGCATAGACAGAAAATGTCCCCTGCTCCCCTCCGTGCAGCCCAGGAAGCCAGCCCTTCGTCAGCCACTCCTGCTCTGTTCACCTCTGTGCAGCCCAGGAAGCCAGCCCTGCACCAACCACTCCCGCTCTGTGCCTTTCCTGTTCCTCTCCTGGTCCCCAGGAGACTGTCAGCCCTGTGCAGCTTCCCCGGGCCAGCTTTTTCCCTCCCCAAGACAATTTCTCTCCAAAGCTGGTATCAAAGCTTAATGATGTTCTTACAATAAGGGGAATGTAATTGATTGTTAAGTGAAAATATAAATCATAATTGAATCCGTCACATTTCCGTCTTTCATTATTGTGTGACAAGTCTCTTAGTGCATTTGCAAAGACTACAGGGGTGAGGGAGGGAGGGGCAGAGGGGAAAGGACAGTTGTCCTCTCCTCTCGTATCCAGTGCGCCAGTGTGCCTCACTGGGCCTCCCGCATGCATGAGTGCGTGTGGGTGAGCAACCATTCACCTAGGCACAGGGTCAGATGCAGCCGCTTTAAAGAAATGAGGTGCAACACTTACAGGCCTTTGGCTGTACCAGGTAGGTCCTCTTCGAGCTTCAGATGAGTATTTCTAGCTTCTTATTGGACACACAGCTTCTTTAATAAGCTCACGCTGTCACAGGCATCCTGCCAGGTGTGTTTGCTGATTTGATCTCCTTTAATATTCAGGAGGAGGTATAACATATTGTTAGGAAGTGGGCCTGAGAACCAGGCTGCTTGCGTAGTATATATAGCGCTTCTGCTATTCGCTACCATGTAGCCTTGGTAATTACTGACCTGTGTCTCTGTTTTCTCATTTGTAAAATGAGGATAATAAGTATTTACCGCTTCGGGCTATTGTAAAGATTAGATAGGGTTAACTTAGATAACACACTTGGAAAAATACACGTGGTTAAAAACTCAATACTTATTAAAAATAACTAGTAGCATTTTTTTTTTTCCGGAAACAGTTTTATGTTACTATGAGCCTGGGTTCCTAGGAATCGGAACCTGAGGCCGGCTCCTGTGCTCCTAGTTTGTTGGGAGTGGGAAGAGTTAATCCCCAGGTAGCAGGAGTGAGGAAAAAAGGGTCATGGGTCAGGGCAGGAAGGAGAGCAAATGCCAGTGGGGCTTTTGTGGGTTTCCAGTCGGCCTCGGCGTCATGAAAACACAGGCTGTGTCTCTTTTGCGAGAGGCTTCTCCAGAGGGGCCTATGGAATGGGTACCCCCGAGAAAAGTCCAGGGGATGGAGGGTCGGGTGGGGGAGGGAGAGGAAGGGAAAGAAATTGATCCGTTGGTTCTTTCTAGCTCCTGCCTCTGATAGGTCGCACTTCACTCCATGGGGCACCAGTCCCCGGAATTTCTGGGTTATATGATCCAGCCCTCTTAGCAGCTGCAGGGGAAGTCGGAGTCTGCACATCTGATTTGGTCAGACGCAGGTGCTGGAGCATCAGAGGCCCCTGGCCAGGGAAATGACCAGAAAACCTCACCCATGCCATCGGTTGCTCCCTGTGTTTAAGACACAGAGGGAGTGGTGCTGGGGTTCTTCACTGGCCAGCTGAGGCCTGGGGGTGCGTGGGGCAGAGGGAGTCTGCAGAAGCCTGTAAACTACGTCCTATACATTTTTTGTGTTATTTATATCAACTCCCACCTTCCTATGGGTTGTTTGTTTGATTTTTAAACCCCACGCGAGAAAACAATGCCCTAAGTGCTTACTCATCTCTTCAAGGAATGTAAGCTCTGTAAAGGCAAACTATATACTGTGAACCTATTTTTATTCCCATCTAATAGTAGAGTAACTGCTGGATACAGATGTTCAATAAATGTGTTGGGTAATAGCTTTGCACATTTTCATTCATTCGCATTTTATTGATATTTGATTCACATAAAATACATAGATCTTAAGGGTTCAATTCGATGAATTTTGACAATTATATATACACTTGTGTAATCGCCACTAAAAAAAAAAATTTAAAACTTTTCCATCATTCCGGAATCATCTCTCGTGTAGAGTAATTTCTATTGTCCTGTTTTCAAGTTCATGAACCCCAGCCTTCAGGGACTGCTCCTAGACACTGGTCGGAGGTCCGTAGTGTCTCAGGGAGATTTTCTCAGCTCTCTTGCCCTGCTCCCTCCCTGCAGTGGGTTACTGCCCTGCATTTAGGGAAAGTTTAGGGAAAGTCGCACTTGCTTTGGGATGGAGGATCTCTTCCAGGTCTCTACCCTGCCCGCAGCCTTTAATACATTACACCATACACTTGCCGAAGGCCTGTGGGATAGAAATGGTGCGTGATGAGTACAGAGTTGCTGTTGGGGCGGGGGTGTATGAGCTTCCGTCTCTCCGCCTCACACATGGCCATGAGGGATTTATCTTATGTTTGGCTAGTTTCTTCTTACCTTTGTCTATATGGAATTCCGTCTTCTCCTACCCCTCACCAAAGATGAGAGGAGCGGTGGGCCTTTTCTCTCCACGGACGGGCTCATTGCTTTCTGGAATTTAGTTCATTTAGGCTTTGACATCTCGGCTCTCTGATGGGTTTTAAAACTATATTGTATAGCTTCTCTGTCTCCTTCTAATGTTGGCACAGGAGTCCCCCTCCCTTGTGGCTTTCTGCGTTCTAAGCCAAACAGCCACGTTTTCTAGCTTGCTCTCTAGAAGACTTCACGGGGCATTAGCAAGTTTCCGATCTGGACAGTCAAAGATTATTAATCTCCAGCTCACGGCTGTTACGATCTTCTGACATCCAAAGATCCAAACATGTAGATGCAGACGTCAACACTCTTAAATAAAGGTTTTCACTTTTCCAGGTCATTGCTCCTAACATTGGGAAAACAATATCGGAAGGCAGTATTAATCCTAATAAGAGATTTTGGTTAGGGGAGTGTAATGAAGCAAATATTTTCTCTCTGACTTTGAGCAATGCCTTGAACCAGATTCTTAGCATGGTAGAGATCAGAGTGTTCCTCCAGCCTCTGCTGCAGGTGGGCTTGCTCTCTAGGGAAGGGGGAGGCACTGCACGAACCAGATTTCTGTAATCAGGGATGACTGGTCTGAACGAGTCTCAGTATTCATCACCCATTTGACATAAGAACACCTTCTGCTCTGTCTGGGTCTAATTTCTTCTGGGGGCTCAATCTGCCTTTGTTTGGGTTTAGGGCTTGACTCCTCCTCATGGTACCTCAGCATCCCACCGTGTCCTTTGGGGGGGGGCTGAGAAGTCGCTAGACACTGACAAGTATCTTGGAGGGCAAACGGGCTCAGTAAATGAGGAGGAGGTGGTGAGTGCGCATTTTGTCAAAAATAGCAGCTACTGTAAAAAGTACCACAGTTACTGTAAATCCCCGCGCTCTGTCAGGTGGCAACCCCGTAGGCATGGTGACCATGCCACAGCCAATGAGTCACTTTGCATGGTCTATCATAATAATTTTAATTAATGAAGATCAGTGTGTAGCTCTGCATGCTCACGGGTGACCATGCACTCGGGAGGGTGTGGGTCTGGGGGCAAGCTGGAGAGGCAGCCTGTCTACACTTTCCCGTTCCGTGGCTCCTGGTGCCAAGGCCACTTTCTGCGACCTGGGTTTGGCACGTGTTTGACGAAGTAGGGGACGAGCACTCCAAGGCCAATTTCTAGTGAAGGACAGAAACACTTTCTTTTCGTAAGATGTCTAAACAGATCTCTAAGAGCTTAACAAGGCATGTTTTCCCATGCCTTTATCATGAAGTCATAAAAATAATTGGTAGCGCCACATCTCTGAGATCCTGGTGGCACAGAGCATGAACCTTGACTCCTAGGTCAGTTTTGCCGCTAGATAAGAAGGTTGTCCATGTTGTCACGAGCCGCTCTGTCGATTTTCAGTTTACTTCCCCTGACTTTTGGGGTGGTCTCAAGGAGATTATTGCACGTGTCTTTATTTTTATAGCTACAGTCTGCAGAGCCATGCGTGATGCCCCCTTTGGATGTCTAATACACAGCCAGACTTGACAAGTTCTGTGTAGAACTCTTGATTCTTCTACAGACCTCCTCAGGCCTAAATCTTCCTCATCTACCTATTCTTAAGCACCATCTTTGAAGTGGTTTTTTTCATTCTTCATATCCAAACCATTTGCAAATCCTATTGCTTTTTTCCTACAACATACCCCAGTTTATCCACAATGTGCCTGCCTGTGCGTGTGCGTGATGCGCATGTGCATTTATATATGCACATGTCTGTATGAATGGATATATATTTTATGCTGTTCTTTCTGTACTCCCAACTAGCATGTGACCTGCATGAGAGCAAATAGCTCGACTATTAGCTTTGTACTTCCAGTGCTTCAAACACTCCGAATACCTGAATGAACCTGAAGGAAACATCTGGAATTGCAGTTGGTAAATAAATATCTTTGATGTAGGGGGCACCAAGCTCCAGAGAGGCAGAATTAGTTACTGAATTTCACTGGAGCAACAAGGTCTTGGCCCAAACAGGTACTGGGGAGATGCCTGGCTGTGCTAAAGATCACGGATTTAGTGTTCTTTGGACCAAGCCTGCCTGTTGATGTTCTGAGGTCCAGATCAGGCCTGCACAATGTTTTAAAATTTTTGACTTATTGGGCGACATAGGAAAAAAATAGATTTTCTGTGTCTCTTGCAAGTCTGGGTCATCTGGGAACACGAGGCTTGCATTCTTGTCTCGCTGGAACTAAGGAGTAGCCGCCCTTGAGCCAGGACCCATGCTCTGCAGTTGGCTACGGAAGGATCTTTCTCAGCCCATTTCACTCATTCGCGTGACCTCCGGAGGCCTCTGAGTTTGAGACCCTGGTCAGTCTGGATTTCTACAGACCATCCTTCCTGGCAGGCCCATGGCGAGGACACTTCTCCGGCACCCTTCATTTATCACCAGCACGAGATCAGTCTCCCGTTCTAAATGGACACATGGCGATTTGAAGGCCAGTGTGCCTCGTCCCCGTTTGGGCCTGGCCATGTCACGTCTCCCCAGTCTCTGGCTATTCCCCACACATTTACATAAAACATGGTAAAGAGACAGTGAACGCTCGTGCCAGCACTCCTGAGGAAATGACCCAAATTTTACGTCCTTCCGATTTGGTGTTTCGGGTCATCCATCCGCCTAGGGCTATACTGCCTGGAGGAAGTAATGGCCCAAGTGTCATGCCTTTTTTGTCACCCACACCAGAACATGTCTCCTCCGCTTTCCTTGACCAACAGATGCTGCTGTGTGTCAGGAGGCTGTGAAGTTCGGTCCTTCATCCTCTTCATGTTTCTTATGTGCTTAGGAAGCGGGACACCTTTCAAGAAAAGAAAAACGCCGCCTGGGTCAGGATCAGGAAGGGTCCCTCATCCCATGCTCATGTGGTCCCGTATATGTGGCCAATTTCCTGGAGATTTTTCTATTTCTCAAGGGTGCCTTTGAGGTCAGACTTTGTGAGAAATGACTCCCTGAGACGAAGTTGTGAATCAGAATTTCTCCGACTGTTTGCACGACTGTTCAGCACAGCCGTGACATGCAGGAGCTTTCCCCTGGGTTAGAAATGCCGCTGCATTGTGTTTTGTGGGTGGTTATTTTTAAGCCGTAGAAGGAATAGAAACAGACCACACCAAACTAGTGCACGCATGGCGTAAACTCAGACGGCAACCTCCAGGTTCCTCGCTGTGGTCACATCCAGCCATCTTCCTTAAACCAACTGTTGTTGTAGAACCTTCCAGTGACCACTAGGTCTACCTCTGTCTGGGAGGCCCGGTAACAAACAGAAGGCATTGGCTGCAGAGAATGCCACTTTCTGTGACGACAAGCAATTTGCTAGTTTTTTCAGAAGAAGAGTAGGAGCGTTTCATGAAATGCCTGCTTTCAGACTCATTAGCCATTGATTAAACTCCCATTGTCCTTTAGGAAAATCCTGTTAAAAACAAATGACGGGGTGCATAGCAGTGCTGACCCTGGGGTAATCCCAGGACAGACAGCTGGAGTCTGCCTGCAATGTGCTCAATTTTGGCTCTTCGGAAGGCAGAGCGAATCGGGAACCTTTTGCCTGTCCTGGGTATCCGATGTCGTGACGGCTGTGTGTTTCGCTGTCCAGGCTCATCCTTTATGTTGATTTCTATTAGCGAATTTCTAAGTACAGCCTGAGGAATGCTACCTGTCCCTTAGCTCTTGAACCATCATTACCATCCAGAATGGCAAATCCTTTGTAGGAGTCACCTTGGTTCAGGTGGAAAAAAAAAAAATTACTGATGTGCTTTGAAAAGGTAGAGTTCCTTTTTTTTTTTTTTAAAATATAACTGAATAGGATTTTAAGAAAGCAGAATTATAATGTGGAGCGAAAGAAAAGCGAGAGGTTGGGTCAGAAACTGGGTTATCAGTACAATGCAGAAAGGGAAAATAAATGCTAATACACTGCACATGTGCCCTTCCCGCCAGATTAGAGGCCAGGAGGGCGCCTGCTGAATGCGGCCCATTGTGTGGCCGAACAGAACACGAGGTCTGGGCTATTATTCCCTCCGCACACCTTTGTGCCCCAGATGGTGGGTCTTGCTTCTCTTATCGGAGCCATGCATTCCGTCTCTGTAGCGATCTCTTCCTCCTCTTCTGCTCACACGAAATAGACCGATCTGCTGGAAGAGAAGGTCTGGACGAGGGCCTTCTCAGGAGGAGGGCGGGGGGGGGGGTGGCGTGGAGGCGAACAGCCTGGGAGGCCAGGTGCAGGAAGGGGGAGCGAGCCAGCATAGCCTCGTGCCCTACTGCCCTGGAGTGCCAGAGCTCTCAGGTGTTGAGCGAGCGGCCTGACTCCCCGCCCTGGGGATGCTGAGCCTCCAGGGCCAGCCTTATTGCCCTCTTCCCAGGAGACCCAGAGCTCTGCCTTTGACCTGATGGACTGGGCGGCAAATCCAGCAAAGGAGAGAGCAGGGCCAAGACAGAGGGCTTGTGGAAGGGATTCTCACCCCAGAGAGCCACCTGGAAGGGTGGAGGCGGTCATCCTCGGGCTGATCCAGAGCCCACGTGGGCCTGGTTCTCCCTCCGGTCCACACGAAGCCCGATGACTGAGTTCATTCACATCCAGGCTCTCCCACCTACTGGCTGGGGACCTGGGATGTTTACCTAGCTTCTCTGGGCTGTGGTTTTCTCATCTGCAAAATGGTACCTAATTGAGAGTGTTACTGGGAAGATTAAATGACTTAATTCATTGGAAGGGCTCAGAATGATGAATGGCTGAGAACAGTACCTTAGGAAGTGAGCTGCTTATCACCATCATCATTATTAGCCATCTATATTATCATTACCATCGTCTATCGTAACATTACATAGTATTATAACACGCACGTGTTATTAGATATATAGCATCATGGCGTAATTGAAAGAACATGGTCTTTGGGTGCAGGCAGGTTGAGACCTCACTCTGACGCTGAGCATTGGTGTGATTTTTTAAAATAGGTTACTTAATTTCTCTGGGCCTCATTTTCTTATCTGTGAAGTGGTGCCAGCAAGTGGGATCGTTGGGAGGATACGGACAGAACAACGATAAATCAATCACCCGGTACAGGGGCTGGCACACGGAACAGGCTTGACACGTGAGTGCTAGTGTTCTTTTAACTCACCCGTGTAAACACGTGTTGTGCGTAACTTCCTGTGTGCCTGTGCGCTGTCCGTGTCTGGGTGGTGGGCTTCCGTCTGTGAATGTGTTCGTGGGTCAGCAGATGCTCCTTTTGGCAGGTGCCTGTGGGCTGGGGCCCGAGGCCTAAGTGGTTGGGTCCTGTTCGTAGTTCCAGCGTACATCTCTCCTGGAAATGAGTTGCCCGGTAAACCTTGAAGCTCCAGGGGCAAGCTTTGGTCAGAGAGTTAAGAAACGCAAGTTTATTCCAGCAGAAAATGGGACAGAGCAAGCCTGTTTCCCATCAAAAGCTGTGGTTTCACCTTCTATAAACCAGGGGGCTGGGCCAGATCCATCCCAGCTCTGCCACACGTTGGTGCCATGATTTCTAAGTTCTTATACACTGCTGGACTCTTCCTTCTGCACCTTCCTAACCTCCAGATCCCCGAAGAGTCCTCCTCTTGCACTCTTCTAGAAGAGAAGGATATACTTGCAGGAAAGAAGAAGAAATGTATGATGTGTGCCAGAGGAATTTTATATCCAGATGAAGCGTCCTGTCCTCTGAGCATCTCTTTGTTCCACCTTTGCAATCGTAGCTGTAATGTCAGGGGGAACCCAGAGGCAAGTGTGTGAAACAGCAGACCAGGCTGGAGAGAAGGAGAGGCTGGCAAGAACCAATGTCAGCAGAAACAGCAAGGGCCTCAGGATTCCAGGCCTTGGCTGCTTGCTCTAATACCCCTTCCCTCCTTTGCTGGGACAAAGTGTCCTTATTTGAGTGAGGACTGGAGGGAGCCCTAAGGGAGAGGCTGAGCTTCTTAAGGCCCCAGGTGCTGCCCCCTAGTTAATAGTGCAGCCACACGTAACACTGCCTGGTGCAGAGGTATAGGGCTGACTCTCAGTCGTACAACGTGTCTGTACAACCCTAGGGACACCGTTCACGTTCCTAGTCATCCTACCTTAAGTCACCTGTGTGACGATTTTCTAGCAGATGGCCATAAAGTGTCTTGAGGAAGCAAGGTCCGTTTCTTCTTTTGCGATTTGTAAGGTCACCAGACGGGCTGACGAGGGGCCTGCGATTCTGAATCTCTTTGGCTGCCGCCCCTCAGGCCAGGCCCCTGCCTCCACCTGCTCACGCTCCCTGCGGCCCGCCTCCGGAGACCCTGCCACAGCATCCTTGCTCTCTCACCTCTCACTCTGGCTGACCTCTGCCATTCGTTTTCCTTAGTAATCACAAGAATCAGGTAAAACCGACATCTAGAAGAAGCCATGGAGCGGGCCCATTGCGGTGTTCCCCTGGGTCCGGTGAGATGTGGTGGGGCTCAGTTCCTTCCTTGAGTCTTCATTTCCGGCCTCTCCGTTTTCTGGTTTCTTCAGTGGGCGCTCCTCCCTCCCCATCCAGTCTCGCTCGTGAAATGTGCCTGGGGTTGGAGGAGCTAGGCTCCTCTCCCCACTCCCTCAGCGTGCAACACAGTAGCTCTGCCCCTGACGGCAGAGGAGAGGGGCGGCCCACGTCGGGTGTAAGTTCTCTTGTGGGGCGGATGAAGCCAGGCGTCTTGGGTGAGATTTGCCGAAGGCAAGAGGAGGAGCTGACTCTGTCTCCTTAGCACTTTGCTGATCCACCTAGGGTATGGCCCCAGGTAACTCTCAGAAGCAAAGACCTGTTCCCCACAGGAAATGGAATGTTTTCGGAATAGTCATCTGAATGCTGAGGGCATGAGGCTTCCGGGTCCCGCGTGACGCTATGTGGTCCCTTTATCGAACATCAAGAAGATCTTTGGGAAAGAGCCTCAGATTAGGAGGTAGAGAGCTGGGGTTTGAGTCTGCCACCTTTGGTCGTGATATAAATTTTGAACCTGAAACTTAACTTTCTTCTCCGTAAAATGGAATAATAGCAGCTCTGTTACCTACCGAATGGATTTTTTGACACTAAGTTGAGATCAAGCATGAAAGAGTTTTGAGGACTGTGGAAAGATTAGGTGATAGACACCCACATCCTTGTGCGAATTCTTCTGTCTCCTTCCCCTTCTCTTTCAGGCAATAATGTCTTTTGAGGCCCAGCCATTTTGGACTGACTGTCTCTAGCAAGGAGAAAGAAACGGTAGTTGTGTTTGATGGTTTACTGTAATGCCTCGCTTTATTTCCGTAAGACCCTATGACACAGAAAGGGGTGCCCCCTGGGGAGCCCCGCCCACCCCATTGAGACTAACTGGAGCGGCGAAAAGATAAATCCAGTCTAAGGTGTAAGCATCTTCGTTTTCTGTTGTACCACTGCAGCCAGGTAGCTGGGCCTTTCAAGTCTTCCCTTCCTGGACTAGCTCATTCCACATGCCGGGGCTCGGACTGCGGCGGGGGCTTTGTGCATTGTGGCTGTCCGCAGCGCTTCACTACCCTGAGGTTCCTAGCACAGGAACCTACAGATGATCTCTTTCCCAAGGTCCGAAGCCCAACCCTGGGGAAGCCGGGCATGTCACCTTGCTTGCTGCCTCTGAGGGATGGAGCTCTTCTCTTCCCTGCTGAGAAGAGCCAGAATCCGGAACCCTTCAGTTAACGGCCTCCCTTGGGGGCAGGTCGGGGCTTTGCCTGAACTTCTTCCTTCTTTGATCTTCTGCTGGGTCATTTGCCAAAACAAAACCGACTCTCAGAAAAGAAATTCCTCAGCATTTTGAATACATTGATACATAGGTGAAACAAATCAGGTTAGTTTTCCCTACCGGTGAGACTTTGTTTCTGAATAGTAATAAAAAAGTCCCTGAAGCAAATACTATTTTGAGACTAATTTCTGGAGGCTCCTAGCAGGCAAATCACTCTTTTTCTTGCTGTGATGTTCCTTTTAGTCTTGAAAAGAAAAGATTTAAGGGAAAATGATGGCTTTTATTTTTCAAACATCAAGCAGGTGTCTTAAGGAGAAGCCCTGGAAGCTTTGGTGGCTGCAGGGGACAGCACAGGAGGCTGGCTAGCAGAGGGGCCAGATGGAGATTCGGGCTGGAAATTAGAATACTGCAATCCAGCAGTTCGCAGCCCGCCTTGCCGCGGAACCACTTGGGAAGGTCTTTAGAAGGACCAGTTTCCCACACCCCTCCCTAGGTTTGTTTTGATTGAGCTTGCCTGGGAGTCATGTTTTTTTAAAGATCCATTCTATACCTAGGGGATCAGACTCACCATAGAGAAAAAGGGGAAATCTATTTTTAAAAACTGCCCACAGTGATTCTGAGGCAGGCAGAATCCCAGTGCCCAGATAGGAGTTTTCCAAAAGTGACTGGCCATTTCAAGATGCTCCATAAAGTTTTGGGCTTCCTTTTTGAGGCAGAGCGTCTGACATGGCTAGAGAGAATTGAGCAGGTACATATACAGATGTGATAGGGAGCTTTTTGCTCAAGGGCGGGGTGAGGCTGACCAGATGATCTCAGAGACTTTTTCTCACTTTGCATCAACAGCTGCAGACGTCACTCTTGTCCCAGAGCTGTCTGCGGGATGTAAAGCCATGTTTGGGGTTCATGTCCAAGGTGAACGGCAAACCCATGTTTGGAAAGAGAGGCCATAGTTGGAGAGGTGGCGGGGCTTATATTAACCTGCGAGAGCCCCACTTGTGCCAGTCTTCCGAAAACCTGGACGTCATCTACGGACTTTCCTGCCTTGGCAATTTTGTTTGACAAAATCTACCTGCAGCAAGCACTTTGCACATTCCTCTCCATCTATCCATTTAACCACCCACGAAGACTCATCTCACAGTCTGTCTCCCACGAAGCCCGCATTGCAACCATGCCAGGTGGAGGCAGAAGGAGTCAGAAGAAAATTAACAGTCACCTCTGCACAGCTGAGCCCGAGGACCGTACTGGCCCCAGGAGGCGGGAGCTGGGTCTTAGCCTGAGGTCTTGGATTTAGGCCAGGAGCTGTTGGTGCCTGGGCCTCTGGAAGCCCGCACAGCCAGCACACCAAGCAGGCCGTGGTCGAGTGTTTAGGGCTGTGGTGGCTGGCATGTCCGTGGAGTGAAGCGCTAAGGCTCCCCCTGTACTAGGAGGTGGTGAGCTTAATTAATCCTCAGGGGTTATATGTTGTAGAAATAAAAAAACGCAAAAAAAAAACAACCTTAAATTCAAAGCCCTAGGCTTGGGTCAAAGTCTTAGTCATTTTTAGTCACATGCCAGAGATCTTGGAGAAATCAGTGTTTTCGATTATTGGATTTCTCATCTATAATATGGGGGTAATAAGGCATAATTGGGTTGTCAAAAGGATTAAGTAAGATTACGTTCAGTGCTGTGTAAATTATAAATGTTACAGAAATGTGAAGAGCTGTTATTGTTACTTAAAACTGTAGCTTTGTGAGAATTAGAGAAAGCTTGAATCTAGGTCAAAAGGATTTTGTAAAATGTTTTAGACCTTTAATTTTCAGAAAATATATGTCTCTCTCCTTCCTTCCTTCCCTCCGTGCAAGGCACATTTCTTGGACTCTTATTCTGGGCCTTGGCTCTTGGAGTACCAAGAGGGACAAGGTTAAGTTCATGCCTGTACAGCTCACAGTCTAATGAGGGAGAGAGATTAAAACAGAAAGAAATCACTCTAAATTGTGATGCTTACTATGATGGAGAGAAATGCCCTGGGCAAACGAGGAAGTGCTTAAGGATGGGGCAGGAAGAACTTCTTAATAAAACTGGCATTTGCTCTGGGTCTTGAAGGAATTCTCCAGGAAGATATGAAGGCGTGAAATGTGTAGTCATTTGAGTTGTAGCCCGGATTTTCTAAACGTTACCTTGTAGACACTCTGGATTATCTGTCTATATCCTCGGGAAAGTGGCGTTTAAAAAAAATTTAATTAAAAAATTTGTAGCAGGAGTTTAACAGGATATATACGAAGACTGTAGACTCTGTACCCACTACTCTAGGCAACGGCAAAATTCTCCGCTCAGTTCTTTCGGTATCGGCTGGGCATCTTCATGTCTGCTCCACGGGCATGTTGTTCAGGGGACGGCCAGCAATTTATAGGGCTCCCCTCCTTGGCACATTCTCCTTTACTCTCCTTACTCTCCACTTTCTAGCAGCCCGGGCACCCTGGATTTTGACCTCCGGTTTTCACGTCAGCAAGACTGCGATTTCTACCAAGTTTTAGCGGCCCCACCTGCTGCTGGCCGAAAGTCTGCCTTCAGGTAAAAAAAAAAAAAAAAAACATGTAAAAATGAGGAATTAACACTGTGCTAATCCTTTCTTCCAATTGTGGTCCTCTTTTCAGTTTCTTCTTGTTTTGATCATTTCACATAGCTATTTTAAAAACGTTTCCCACAGTGTGTGGTTGTCATCCAGGAGGGTTGGTCCAATAGGAGACACCTGGTCATCACACGTAAGGAGCAAACTGTTTAATTAGAGGGACAGGAGTCCAACACAGAGAGAAGCCAAAGAATGACTTCAGAAACACAATATGGACAAGTGCATTATTCATTCCCATTTATTATCCAAAAACACTTTTTGAGCATCTGCTGTGGGTAGGGCTCTTGTAAAGGCAGAAGACCGCATAATGTTGGCGGAGATACGTATTCTGTAGTCATCCACGCTAAGAGATTATTTGGAATATGTTGATGTAAGAAGAGATTTGGAAAAAGACAACAGGACTAGGCTTCACAAAGGGCAGATAAAAGTGGTCGAGTTTTTGCTCTGCTGTATGGGTTCCACTGGCCACATATGGCTGTTGATCACTTGAAATGTGATTAGCCTAAAAGGAGATGCGCCGTGAGTATAAAAATACACGTCAGATTTTATAGACTCAGTATGGAAAAAGAATGACCGATATCTCATTACTATATTTTTAATGTACTACTTTAGGTATATTTGACTAAATTGATATGTTATTAAAAATAATTTCACCTGCTTCTTTTCATTTCTTAATGTGTCCGATTCCGACACCAATTCCAGTGTGTGTGGTTCCTCCACACCGCCAAGCGATCTCTGACGCCAGCTGGGAGCACCAGAAATCCGACTCAGTTCTAACCTGTCCACCTAGAGAGAGCATCAGATCCCACAGGCCAAGGGCTCAGCCCCACAAGACTGCCCCCACTTGAGACGCCAATCACAAGTCCAGGTTATCCCCTGTGCCTTGGACTGATGAGCTATAAATCAGAGGTTCCCAGGACCCCCTCCTTGGGTCTGGGTAATTACTAGAGGGGCTCACCAAACCCAGAGGAACATTTTGCTTACTAGATCACCAGTTTATTATAAAAGGATATATATATAACTCAGCAACAGCCAGGTGGAAGAGATGCAGAGGGCAAGGTCCGTGGGAAACACGGCAGTTTCTTTGCTCCCTGAGTGGGCCACGTGTTCATCCACCTGAAAACTCTCCGAACCCCATCCTATTACATAGGCATGATTGATTAAATCATTGGCCATTGGCTGGAGGTCCAGGGGATGAGACTGGAAGTTCCAACCCTTTGGTGACATGGACATGGTCGGCTCCCGGGTGTTTGGCCTCCCTCTTAAGTGCTAAAAGTCACCTCAGTAACGTAAACTCGGGTGTGGTGGAAAGGGACTTGTTATGAATATCCAGCCACCTTTATCGCTCTTCTCCTCTTACCACCTAGGAAATTCAAGGGTTTTATAAGCTCTGTGCCAGAAATGAGATGAAAACCAAATCTATTTCTCATTATATTTCCCAGTATCGCAATGTGCCTACTAGAAAATGCAAAAATTACATATGCGGCTCACATTATTATGTTGGAAAAAGTGGTCTCGACCAAGGGTTAGCAACCTTTTTAATGAAAAGGTCAGCTAGTGAATAGACTTTGCAGGCCACATGGTCTCTGTTGCAAATACTCACCTCAGCCTACAGAACAGAAGGAGCGTGGCTAATACATAAATGAATGAGTGTGCCCGTGTCAGGATACATTTTATTCAGAGACGCTGATATTTGAATGTCGTCTAACTTGAATAGGTCCCCAAACATCATTATTCTTTTGACTGTTCCCCTTCTTCCATCTTCACAAGATAAAAAACGACTCTTACTTTTCAGGACATACACAAGCAGGTGGCAGGCTGTATTTGGCCCCTGTGCCGTTATATGGCAAAACATGGTCTAGACCATCATTTTTGAAGCACCTGAGAAGCAACCTGCTTTGCAAAATATCCTGTTAAATAAAACCCATGGGAGACTGGTCCGTTCTTCCTGATCACCTGCATTAAAACCCCACATCCACATCCTTTCCCATGTGGCTTTGCAGTGCCCGTGAGTAGAGTGGGTGGGGTGCATGTCCCCATCCCACGGACACAGGGCTTGACCATGAGACTTGATTGACTAATGGAATGTAGGCAGATGCCACTTCCAGGCCGAGGCTTCCGAGAAATGATGTGTTTCCCATGACCTTCTTGAAATCCCTGTCATTACTATGAAGCAAGCTTCCTCTAGGGTAACCCTAGCCACTTCAGCCTGGCTCCCATAATAAGCACACATGGAATAGACCGGAGCCCAAACTTCAGTTGCGATATACTGATTTCAGTTGAGATCCCAGCCAGGTTTGCAGCTTGGAGCAGAGTCACCTAGATAAGCCTGGTGTAGATCAGCAAATTCACCAGTGACCCACACTTATGAGAGAAGTAAATGTTCACTGTCGCATGACTAAGACTCTGTGACTGTTCATTCCATAGCATTTGTTACCCACTACAGTTCTATTTTCATTTTCCTTCGTTGAATCTCACTTTATGTCTGCCCGTCTTGTTTTAATCGGTAAAATCTGGACACTTCCTGACCGTCCGAAAAGGCACCGTGGCTGCTGCATCAGTATCGCGCCTGCTTCTAAGATGTCTCAGTTTAAGGTATTGTTTATTTCATGCTGACAATGGGAGAAAGATAGCCGGTTAATCTAGAGACAATCGAATTTAGAAATAACTCAAATCTAATTTTACTCACTTCTTCATTCCCAAGTTACTCTTTCTGCTTCCTTGGGTTGTGTGTGTGTTTCAAATCATTTCCCACTGTTTATTTTTAATTTCTACTTTATTTTAATGATTTAATAGGTGGCATCTGTGCAGCGCCTGTCATTTATCGAGCGGTTTGTTTTCTGCTTATGGAATCACAAAAATATTTAATCTGCCTCTTCGGCAGTGTCACCATCACTCACACTCTCGAGCATAGGATCCTTCCTTCTCTAGTAAACCATTCTCTGAGGTGACCAGGGTCTTCTGAAAAGCCAGCACCCAATCTGTACCTGAGCCCAGCAAATGGCAATCAAAGAGGCTTCCCCTCTTTCTCTGCTGCTTTTGAGCAAAAGGTCCCCAGTTAATAGGATGCGGACGACCTTCTCAATGACTGGTGTTAGGGACCGTGCTTAGAACTCTCTACGTTTTCCCAAGCCGAGTCACCTCTCCTTCCTGGGGGCTGGGCGTTCTGCATGGGATGAGTCAAAATGTACACCTGTAGGGTTGTGTCTACTCACGCTCAGGAGACCTGACTGAAAGCCAGGTGAGTTCCGAGCCATCGGAGGTACTTTACACAGAGAGGAAGAGTTTGAAGGAGATGGAGAAAGAGTCCCCTCGGAGCATAATTAGCAAAGTGATAATAAGGATAAAAGTTATCAGCATCGTTCTATCCATTCCCAAAGTGTTCTACTATTTTCAGAGTTTAGGATGAACAAATCCTGTGAGTTTTCCACTGATGCCTTTCAATTTGGGGACTAGCATTTCCTCATCTCTAAAATGGGTTGGCTCAATTAAACAGCCTCTTAGGGCTTTGTCATCCCAGGCCCAGGGTGAATTCCGTGCTCATGATCTAATTTGAAATAATTTCAAATTTGAAATATACAGTCTCTTTTTTTTTCTCCTTGTTGTACTTTTGTGAAGGGGCTTTAAACATCCTGTTAGAACATCGTTCCAGGTCTATTGTGGTTTCTAAAATGGCATTGCTAGAGATCCATTCTTTTGGAATAGGAACTAAAGAAAGGACCCCGGGGCAGATAATGTACTAAGATCACACTGGCCATTTGCACCTCGGTGAGAGCGGGTGCGGGAGGTTAGTTTGCTAGTCCTCTGGCACTGTTTGAGTAAGGTACGACCTTGGGCGTGGGAGGATCGAGCATTTGGGGGACGGGACTACTGTCTGGGAAACGTGATGTTTGGGCGGACTGGATTGGGTTCCAAAGGAAAGGAAAACCTGGTGAGGGAATAGTAAGAAGCTTTCTGAGCTCGAGAAGGTTTCCAGGAGCCAAGCAGTAGGGCTTCCAGACAGACCAGAACAGTCTGCCCTGGAACAGATTGCCACTGAGCCGGGAAGATGATACACAGGAAGCAGCAGAAACAGGCAAGAGAGACTCCTGCCTGAGTTCTCAGCCTCCGCTCTGGGCACCGAACAGCCTGTTTTGTTCTCCACAGAGAAGCCAGTGTGAGCGTTGTAAGACTTACATCAGACTGTGACTTTCCTCCAAACACTTCAACAGCTTTCTCCTTTCAACACAGAGAATGAAGTCAACGTGCTTACCATCCTCAATCAAACCCTGTCTTGTCCCTGACCCCAGTTCCTTCCTGCCTCTTTCTCGCTCACCGTTTTCCAGCTGCACGGGCCTCAGATTTGATCACTCCACACATCTCCTACCTCAGCCTTGGCACGAGGCAGTTCCTCCCGCCAGAAGCTTCTTTCAGATGTTAACGTGCTCATTTCTTCACTTGATTCAGTCTCTGCCCACAGGTTGCCCCCCACCCCCAGACTTTCTTTTACCACCTGAAATGACATCCTCAGTCACCATCTATCCCTTCGCACTACATTATTTTCCTTCATAAGCACTACATTATCTCATGTCTACAGTTATAATTTCTTGTTGTGTCTCTCTCATTAGAATACGGACTCTTCAGAAGAGCAAGAACTTGGCTCGTTTAGGTCTCTCCTGTACACCCAGCTTGAAGAATAATGCCTGGTGTGTTGTAGATTCCCAGTAGAGAATTAAAGAAATGAATACGTGAATGAACAGATAGCTTCGGTGGCTGATTGTCAGGCCGCAGACGACATGTGCTTGGGAGTACTTGGCTTATTGAAATTTCATCCAGCTGGCTGAACATTTGTACTATGTAGGTGCTAGATAGATAGACTGAGAGGTAGATGATAAATAAAATCCGGGTAACGATACTCAGTGTGCAGATACTGGAGGAGACAGTATGAAAGAATACATGGAAGAGTTCATCGTAATCACACCTTCCATTACCACACAAGGAAATAGAATACGAGCCTGCCAGAGAAACTGAGCTTGACTCTTAGAGAGCTTCCAAAAGTGAGTCGTGGAGAGGAACTCCATCCTCTGCCTCTATAAGTTGGACCAGTATGGAGGGCTTGTTAGAGTTTGTTAGACATTTTTGGGGGAGAATTTATTCATCAAACAGAGTCAGAGCTAGGTGAACCCTGATGGCCCTCCATGATTCTCAGCCATTTCTAGTCCTTCATTTTCATCCAAAAGCACCACAGTTTGAGCTCATTTTGTTCTTTGATATTTTTTCCTTTGGATTTTATCTACTCTATTTTGTATTACTTGTGTCTGGAAAAAGTCTTCAAACAGTTAAATCAGTTGTTGGCATTACCTTTAAGGCTGAATAGGGGGTAGATGCTTCTTGACTTAATTGGACTTTATTTTTGAAGGGGTAATTGCTTCTGGCAGGTGTAGTCAGGGAAGGCTTCTGGAGGAGGAAGGGCTTGAACTGGACATCGATAGATGGATAAACTTGGAAAGGAGAAAATTTAAGGACAACGGTGCCAGCAAAAGGCCCTAAACCCTGGAGGGTGTAACAGCTCCCTCCCAGCTCTCCTGTTGTAGAAGAAAATTCTCTCTCTAGGACTTTATTGAGTGTAGTAAAGAAGGTAATAGGATGTTCAACTTCCTCTATTTAGCACTGAGCTTCGCACAAGCTCTCTCTCTTCACAGATACACGATCTTAGGCTCCAGCACCACACACTGGGAATACACCCCTAGTGAGTGCAAACTCCTCCTGTCCCAATTCCTGAGCCACCAAAGCCCTGCCAACACATACCTCTCCTGCTTCTCCTCGTGCCTCGAGAAGCAGGAAGGGAGAGAAGACACAACGCTTACAAACGGTATAAATTTGGACCACAGCTGAGTTCACTTAGATGTGGAACCGAAGTGTGCTAATAAAGTCGGGTCTTTCAAATGTAACTGGGATGAATGGAGAGCAAATTACTAAAGCAAATGTTAAAAATAGAAATTGTAAGATAAATGAATCACACTAACCCCAAATTTGAATTTCTGCTTTTTCTACCCATCACTTAACTGTGGGCTGAAGATGTGAATTTATTCCACATCTTTCTGAAGGCAGAAAGTAATCAAGAGTCTTGGGTAAAAGATAGAAGTGATAGATGAGCTTCTAACTCAATATGAAGAGGACATATTTCCTGGCATGAGTGGGTAGCTGCAGGATGTACATGATCAAGGTCAACTTAGTCTAAGACCTGTGAAAACCTTGGCCTTCAAAGAGTGTATATTTGGTAGTCCCCCCTTCTCCACAGGGAATACATTCCAAGACCCCCAGGAAATGTCTGAAACTGTAGATGATACTGAACCCATATATACTTGTTTCCCCTGTACATATATACCTACGATAAAGTTTAATTTATAAATTAGGCACGGTAAGAGATGAACAACAATAACTAGTAATGAAATAAAACAATACACTGTGATAAAAGCTATGTGAATGCGGCCTCCTCTCTGTCTCTCTTTCTCTCTTTGATAACGGATCTGATAACTGAAATGGCTACTAAGTGCTAACGGATGGGTAGCGTACACACTGTGGGTTTGCTGGACAAAGGGATGATTCATGTCCTGGGTGGACAGAGGGGGACAGTGTGGGATTTCATCATGATAGTCAGAATAGTGTGCAATTTAAAACTTATGAATTGCTTATTTCTGGAATTTTCCATTTAGTATTTAGTATGGTTGATGGTGGGTAACAGAAATTGTGGAAAGCAAAACCATGTATAAAGAAGGGCTGCTGTATGTATATAATTGAAACTTAGTCATTTAATCCTAAGACTTATAGAAAATAGAGCGTGAGTATTGGCCCTTGCTCCCTAAAAGGCATTGACTTTAGCCTTGTTGAAGGAACTCAAATTAGAAAATTATCTCATCTCAGAAAAAAAAAATGATCCTTAACATCTCTGCCTTTTAAAGGTAAACTCTGTAATCAGCTATCTTGTCAGCCTGTTTAAAGAATATTAAATTATTTGTCTTGGCTTCTCCACTTTCTCAGTGCTATAAAAATCACAGAACGGAGCCTGCCAATCATTTGCGTGGCTGCTTGGATGGAGGAGTTTGATGGAGGCAACAGTCTGTAACTAAACAAGACTCCTGCAAGATCGGGCTCTCTTGTGGCCCAGTGGTATTTCCCAGAGTGGATCCTAGAGTTGAGTCGGAGGCAGCTTCCCCCAGGGGACATGTGGGTGGATTAATTAGGTGACTGGTCTCCTTTGGAAGATCATCTCCATTCTCTTCCTTTGGCTACTGAGGGATAAAAACCCACCCTGAGGCTGCCAGTGTCATGGGATTCATGCCAGGAGTTTCTTGGTATTCTTTGTGCTCCATAATGTTGGCAACTGTTGGGGTCTGTGAATAAGGCTCCTCTTGTCTCCCCTAGCTCCGAAGGAGTTACAAACTGAAGAGTAAGAATGAGTTCAAAATGCCATCACTGATGACGGCTAGGTTGGAGCTTCATGGTATATAGTTCTGTTAGCTAGTGAGCTTGTGGATTCTTGCCCCAGAATCGTGCAGGTTCATCCACTCAGCCCAGGTAGCACTGAACAGGACAGGGCCTTTCACAGAGGGAGAGCTGCCCAGGCAAGAGTTTGGGGGGGACCCCTGTTTCTCATGCACTGGCTGGTTCCCTCGAGTAATAAAATTAGAGTTCGGGAGAGCCACCCTTCGTTATTTTTCTCAAATTTACCAGTCCAATGAGTGACATAGTGAGAAATAGCGGGAGACCAAATTTTGTCAAGAATAAAGTTCCCTCCACTAGGAAGGAAACTTCAGAAATGGAGAAAAGCTGCTTCTGCTCCCCTTGCTGGTTGGCCAACGTCTCAGCCATGTCTGCTCAAGTGTATTCCGTCCTCTGTTCTGCAGCCTTCTCAGGTCTTAATGCAGGAACAGCTGTTCCAACGTTAACCTACTGTGTTAAAGATTAGTGCCTGCCCATGCACCAAACACAAATAGAGGGATGCACAACAGTAAGGTAGCTCTTAGATCCTCTCTCTGCTGTGTTTCCCAAGGCTTCTACCATGCCGTGGACTGAAATTATCTCCCATTTATGGGAAGGCATCAGTCTTCTCAGGGACCGCCCGGAATTCTCTCTCCCACACTGTAATTCACACTGCATGCCATCACCAGACTAATTTTCTGCAAACACTGCTCTTACTGAGTCACTCAAACTCTCTGAGTCTCCTTTTCCTCATTGGTAAAATGGATATGTTTATGCTCCCCCTGCTTGCCTACCTCGTACTGACGTTGAACGGGTCAAGTAAGATCTTGAGTGGAAGAGTGTCTTATAAACTGGAAATCGTTGTGCATGTAAGGGTGCTAACCCATCTTGGGTACCCTGATTTCGTCCTATTGTCCATCAGATCAAGTTTGTACTCTGGGCTTGGTGGTCAAGGTCTTCATGATCAGGCACGCTCCCTTTGTTAGGCTGCAGTCCTGGCCTTATTTCCTAATAAAAGTTAGGGAGTGCTCCCACTTCATTTCCCCCTGCGAAGCCGTCCCGATTGTTCCTGCCCTCCAGACTCTCCCTCTTTCTGGTTCTGGAGTCAGAATAAATGGCTCTCTACCACGGTGACACATTAGAAACACCCAGAGAGATTTTAAGTAATATTTTTGCCTGCATCTCACCCCGGAACAATTGAGTTAAGATCTCTTGGGATGGGGCCAGGATCAGCATGTTCTCTGAAAGCTCCCTAATGACGAATGCAGAGCCAAGGTAGAGAACTCGTAGTTTATACCTTATGCTCAGCATTGACGTGTTTTGGGGTCCCATGCATGCGTCCTTCCCCACAAATGCCCTGTGACTTCCTCATAGGACAGAGGCCCTGCCTCGACTCTTCCTCCCCCATCTTCCTTCTGTTGTATTTTTTGTCTCTCCATGACACGTCCGGTTTCTCCGGGTTATACTTGTTGAATTTGCTTCAGGACATGTTCATCCCCCAAATCCGAACTCTGCAAGCGTTAGGGAGTACTGTATGGTGGGCCATAGATTGGGTGCGATCTGTGTCACCAGTGACATTCAAATGTATCACGTATGCCTGGTGGACTGGTGAGGGGCAACATCGAGAAGTCTCTTTGTATGAGGGACCTACCCACCTCTTGGAAGAGCATTCATTATTTTTCAGGTCACAGGAGTCAAAAATCCACAGAACTCAACATTTGAGACAAAACATACAGAATCATCATTAGGAGGCAATGGTGAGGCAAAGAAATTCTCTGGCAGATACAAGTATTGGAGGCCTGGACGCTTAAGACAGATGTCTTTTTGTTACGACACTGTCGTTGACTTCATTAAATAATACACACTGGCCTTCCTTTCTGCTCTGGGCTCACTGTTCCCCTCTGTGTTGACAGGAAGCTCTGTGGGGGTTTGTCAAATCTTACTGGGGGTTTGATGGTCCTAATTGTGGAAGGGGATTAGCAACATCTTAAACTCAAGAATAGAATTGCTATTTTCAACAGATATGTCCATTATTACATGTATTCCTTGGGCAGCATTCACACAGGCACCCAGAGAGACACCGTGCACACAAGTGGTTCCGCACCCACTCAAGTCCACCCCTTCCTGCACAGGGGTCGCTCTCGTTATAATCATTCTTTCAGGCTGACCCTCTCCGGGCAGCTTCAGGTCGGTCGCGGTTCTAACGGAATGCTCCCACACGGTGTCGGACTTCGATGTACATTCCCAGCATTGCGTATGCACCAGGTCTTCTGCTCTCCCAGGGTCGCTGTGCTCAGTTTCTCTGTGGGGTACCGCTGGTCCCCACGGGCTGTACTTAGCAATTTCACTTCAGGACCTATCCATCCTTTGTTTCCTGGGCTCCAGTCTGATTGTTATCATGCCATGCAGTGCCCTCTCTGATGGGAAGTTCAATGCTAAGTAGGCCATAGATTTGTCTCCTTCACAGCAGATTTCTCTGAAACAGTCACGACAAACTGTTTAGATTACCTCTCAGCTCTAGCTAACGGGTTTAGTAAGACCTAGTCCAGAGAGAGTCTCCCAGTGGCTTTGCGACTCAGAGATTTGGGGCTGATGTGGCCATTGCATCGATGCTCTACATTTGCCCTGACATTGCACACATGCACATACGTGTTTATGTGTGTGTGTGTGTATGATCTGCAGTAATTATGATGCATGCTGCCTGCTACAGCCCAGAAGCATGTTGGACAGCATGAGAGTATTTTTGCATTTGTGAGATGCTTTTCGAAAGTGGCATTTATTTCAATAGTTTCTCTTTCCTCTCTCAGTGTCAGGTGGCAAGTCTGTGGAGACTGCACCCCTTGTTCTCTGGCACTGGAAGAGATTGATGAGTTCACCTGGCTTCTTCCTGTTCGGCACACAGAGAGAGGCACGGGGTTGTGGGCTCAGCAGCAAGCATCTGAATCTCATGGAGACGTTTCAGCAAGTATGCTGGGAGGACATATGCTTGGAGTTATTTTTCCAGACTTGGGAACAGATCCAGAATTACTTTATTTCATTCATTCCTTTGTTCGACATGATTTAGGTTGCTAATGTGTGTCATTCCTTGTTTTGAGAGCTATAGGGGGTAAGGAAGACAGATTTTTATAAGACATCCCTGCCCTTGAGTCTGGGGAGACAACACCCCTTCCACATACACCCACTCCCACCCACTCACCCCCCCACACACACACCCCAGAGTTAAATAGTGACATGAATGAGGAGAAAACAGCCCCAGACACTTGCTAGGCAGGGTGAGGGGGGCTGTCAGTCTGAACAGCTGACCCCCTGCATGCTGCAATGATCGCGTCTTCAGCTTTGTATTCATTCACAAGCCTCACTGGTCTAATTGTGTACAGAAATCAGTACAAAGAAGAAAAAGAAATATCTGTGTTTATGTTCAATATGAGGAGCCAAGAATGGAGGAAAGAGGGGTCCATCTGTTTTGCATCAGTGTTGTAAGACTCAGACATGTCTTTGTTGAATGTCTTTTGAATGTATCCTAGAGTTTCTGGGGGCTTGGACCAGAAAAGGATGTATTTGCTGCAACAGATGCATTTGTTGCAAATAAACATTTCTTTCTGAAAAATAAAACGCATGTATCTATTTACTCGGTGCCCAGTGATTCCAGCCCTTAGAGGGATCTGGAAGAAGCCCTATCTCCACTTAAAACTGTGCCTAGCAGGGCTACTAGGGAAGAAGATATTCAGAGGACTGAATTTAGATCAATCATTGATTCATGAAGATATTTCTGTCTGGTGTGGGGGACAGGGGTCTCTGGATGAACCTCAGCTGAGGTTGAGCTTCCCAGGGGATTAGGCAAAGGATACACGATCAGCGTCCTTTACCACTGGCCCTCATGATCCCCCAGACAGTAGAAGGATACTTGGAAAATAGGAAGAGCTGCATTTTTGATGGACTTTTTCTGAAAATAAATAAATAAATAAATAAGTCTCCCCCTTCCCCAACTGGGAGGTAGATCTCAAGGGCTATCCAGTTTGTGATCTTTTATTCATGCACATAATCTGTTTGGCTCTATCTTTGGGAAATTACTTCTATTTTGTGCACTTAATTGCTTAAATTGCTGTGGGTTTGCTGCATTTTGAAAAATTCAGTAAAAGATGTGGAAAAGATTGACAGTAAAATGTTTATCAGGTGAAAATAATTTGTACAGATTCATGGACCCAGGTTCATCCGTAAGTACTGAATTTAAAGACCTAGGAAATCACTGAGAGGCTGTTGATTTTTTTTCCCTGTTCGTGATCAGAAAATAATAGACATAATAACAATCACAGTTATGAATTTTTGAACACCTACAATATGTTAAGCACTCAGGATTTTACATCAAATTTAACAAAGATGAAAGAATCTGTGATTCAGCCCCTGGTGATTCCATGAGTTCAAGGACTTGATCTCTGTGATTACTCACGATACTCAGAGACGCTTATCCTGCCAAGTTGGGGAAAGTTCCAGAAAGATCTCCTACCACACCCCATCCTTCTTTGCTGAGAATTCTGTAATGCCTTTTAGATTTTCTTCACGGCCAAACCTGAGGGAGAAGCTGAAAACGAGAAGTTCTGGGGACCTCTTTCTAGCAAGCCAGCCGATTGGCACTGGCCCTCAAGGCCAAGAAAGTTGGAGCTACCGAATAGCAGAGAAGAGACCACAGCAGCGGCCACAGCTGACACCTTGGGTACTTGGCTCTGTTCCCTAGTTGCTACACTTCTGTTTCTAACTGTGCATCTAAGGGCATGTTCCCATTTCTATTTACACTTGGCTTTACTTGATCTTCCTGACCTCTTTCCAGACGTCTGTATTGCTTGTTACGGCAAATCAAAAAAGTGACCTGTTCATTCATTCATATTTATCAGTTGCTTTTGGTGGGTGCATCATTGCGGAAGGGCTTAAAGTAAATGCTCTGAGCTGAAATGTCCACCTTTCTTTAGTACTGATGTCTGCTGGGACAATACCGAATGCTGTCTGTCAGGGGTCTGCAAATCTGCAGACCATGTGCACGTGATTCTCTTTACCTAATTGTTTGTTTATGAAACCCCTTTGACTTCTGAAGTCCTGCTTCTCAGGGGGCATTTGGAAATCTGTGAGAGGCCTTTGGTTGGCCCAGCGATGCAGGCAGGAGGGGTAGGGATGGGGTCCTGTACATGAGAAATTGTCTCACATCCTGCATGAATCTTGAATGTCTCCATGGATGTTGATGTAGGTGAAAAGCTGTTTGATAATTATTTGGAGCCTAGAGCTTAACTGTTCTACATAGAACACAAAATGTTTTGTGCGCATCTGCACTGACTTTCCAAGGGACAATATCTACTGTGTAAATTGAGAAAAGATTGCGTTTTAGTATGTTCAGAAATTTACCAAGAATTGTTCACAGCATTCTGATCATGGAAAATCATTATCACCAATGGCAACGCCTCCCATGGTGTCGGAGCTGCCCTACAACATACCTGTAGTGATCCGTGCTGGCTGTCGCTGTCTCATCCCCGGTGAGTCTATGTAAAGACACAAGCATCTGGCCGCTTCCATTATGTCCTCTAGTTAGTCATCCTCCTGAGCATTTGCAGCTTGGAAAACATCATTTTATACATTTTCTTCCATGTGTTTTTCCACTGTATTGCAGTGAGGGCATGATAGTGATGGTTGGCTTGGCGTGTTTTAAGTGGATGCAGCTTTTTCTCCTGAGAATACAGTTCTGTCGTGAAATGAGGTAATAAGGACTGTGCTGTGTTCTGCTCAGAACTTTACCAAGATTTGTTCACCATTTTGAAAAATGAACTCACTGATAGAAACAGTGCTCAGGTAATCTGAGTCGCAAATAGATGACAACTTAAATCAGCCCGCATTTTTAGGTGTCATATTTATGGTGATGACTCTTTCAGATCTAGCTGTGGCTTTATGCCTTCTAGTGTAGTCATTGTCACAGACATATTGAGCTACATATCTTATTGCAAATGATTTCCTTTACTCTCTCCATTTCCTTATAGTTAGGACAATATAGTTCTATTTTTAAAAATTACGTAAGGCATGATGTCCAAGACTTTCATTTCTGGATAGAAAAGGGGCTTCACTAAAATCATGTTATAAAAAAGGAAATGTTGGTTCTGACAGGGCTCTGAGGAGAAGCACTGAGGAAAAGCCTTGGTGTGGTCAGCACCTGGTGTGAAGAAGCCACTAGTCCCTCTGCCTCCTGTTCACAGCTAGGCATAGGCATCCAGCTCTATCAGGTTCTTGCTCTGTATAGTCACATAACTCAGCTCAAGGTCAGTTTGCTACATAGTAATTGGCAATATACCTACTAATCAGTTGATCTAAAATTCAGCTTCCTTCTAAGTGTTTCATTTTCATTCAGGTGTTCTATGACCTTTTTGCATTTTTTGCCCGAAAACACATTACCACATTTGCCTTACTCTTCCATCTCTCTCTCTCTCCCACCCTCTTTCTCCCTGTACACAGGTGTGCGCACACACACATACTTTTTAAAAATACATAGGAGATTAAGTGCACAGTGATACTGCATTGTCTCTGTGTGTTTTAGTAGGCGTTTCCGAAAAACAAGGACACTCTCCTCTAAAGGCAGACAGCACCTCTTAGAATCAGGATATCAGCACTGGCGTCATACTTTGATCCATGCACGTGACCACAGGTCCCATTCACAGCCCTCGCTGGTCCCAATGTGTGCTTTTCATTTGGTTGTCATGTCTTTCCTACTCTCCTTCACCTGGTAGCATTCCCTCAGTTTCCTCGTCTTCGTGACCTTGACTTTTTTAAGAGGCCAGGCCAGTTACTCAGTTGACTGTTCTACAGTTTGATGTTGCCTGAGGTTTCCCCATCAATGGATTCGGGTTATGAATTTTGGGCAGGAAAGTCACAGAAGTGAGGCTCTGTTCTTCTCAGTGCATTATTTCAGAAGGCGCATGACTTTGTTTTTCCTGTTACTGATAACAACTTTGATGAGTTAAGATTGTGACTGTCAAGTTTCTCCACCATAAACCTCATTAGTAGGTATTTTTAAGTGGAGATTCTCTGAGACTGTGTATATAAGGTCCTCCTTTTTAAAACTTCACCCCAGAGCATAAGCATCTATTGGTGAATCTTGTCTGAATCAATTGTCAAGTAGCAATTTTCGAATTCCATCATTTCTTCTACACTTATGAGTTGACATTCTACTATATGGTAGAATTCTTAAGTATGTATGTATGTACTCATGCGTTCCTATTTTTCTTTTTATTTCTAAAATTTATCACCGATTTCACTTTCATTTTTCAATTTTGCCTTTTCACCACAGATGTTTTGCCCAGTTAGAGGATGTCATTCTTTCATTAACCCAACTAAAACATACTTATTTCCGCACTTCAGTAAAGCGATGTAGATTGCTTTTGTGTTTCAATTGTTCCGTTTGTTGGCTTTCTTTCTTAGTGTTGTATATATTTTTTTATGTGGCTTGGAATTTTGATTTATGGCATCGTTTTGAGGGGAAATCGTATTTGTTTTTTGTTATTCTCTCTCTTTTCTCCCGCGAATGCTCCCTCCTCGCTGAGGGGTCGTGGGTTTGGCATTACATAACCCTAATCCCCGGTCCTGACCAGACCCTGTAGCAGTGGAGTTTGTTTCTGGCCCAGTTGCATACCTGGGGGAAATCGTTAATCCCGTCGCTGAGCCTGTGGGCACTTTGCTTGGTTCTTGATCTTGGTGCTGGATTTATATTCCTATGTCCTGTGCCTCCTGAGAACTGACAGCAGTTCTTTCTTGCCTCTTTATATATTTTTTCCCAGCATAGGGAACACACTGGGGGGACCTCTACCCCCTGGCTTTCAGCAGTGATTCTACCTTAGGCCTGTTGCCCCGGAAGAGTTCAAATTCTAGGTTACCACTGCCGTGGGCTGGGTCTGTTGATTTCAGAGCTGGTTATGTTTTGGAATTTGCAGTTCTGTGTCTGATCCATTAAGACAGAAACTCGTTTCTGAGCCTGGTGGTATTTTTGTGTCGTTTTAGATCGATCACTTCTTACCTGTTTGGAGCCAGGGTGGTCATGTCAGAGAGTGAGCTGACTGAGCTATTTGATGACAAGTTTCTTACGTCCATTAAGCAGACATGGCATTCCAGCGGGACCCTTTTTACTTCTAGAGGCGGCTGGCGCACACTCTCAGGTCACAGCTTTGAGAGAGTTTATCTCCGTCCCTCACTGAATAGCGGAATCCCAACACGCACCGCTAAGCCGGACCTTGCCGGCCTCTGCGTGCAGAAAAATCTCCATGGCGAGTTGAGGCCTCGTGGTGTGGCTCACGTGGGTAAAAACCGTCAGCAAGTTCCGGAACACAGAGGCACACTCGCCACATCGTCTTGGTTTTAGAAGGAAACTCGGAGATGTGCAAATCCAGCATCCCTCCCGCACGGGCACACCTGGGAGGGGAACGGATTTTTCAAAGCCCGTGGAATGGTTGCCTAAGGCAGTCTTTACAGATCCTTCAAGAGCAGCGTGACCCTCACTGACATCTGCACAGAGTTAGAAAGTTTTCTTACGGAGGAATCCAAATTGACGTCCTTGTAACCGCCACCATAGCGACACAAACGATACTCCCGACCGAGAGCCGCTCAGACGTGGGAGGACGTTTGGTCTCACACTCTGAGCTTTCTCGTCTCTGGGTTAAAAACGCCTCTCGTTTTCCTTAGCACCGTTGTCTGTAACTGGGCTCTCTCATTATTCTGTCGCGCCTCTTGATCGTTACTGTGGGTTTGGGCTAGAGGACTCGTGCGAAGGAACAGGCAGGTTAGTGATATTCGAGGACGAGAGAGGAGGGTCCAGTTTGGTGTCTTGCTCCCAGTGCCCTCAGCTGTGCAAGGGAGTCAGCTGCCTCCAGACTAGTTGATGATCTCATTGGACGGTGTGATTACATTTGCTTTCAGCATGGGTCATGCAGCCCATGCTTCTCCCTGGCTTGCGTCCAGATATCTTAAGTTTCTCCTTTGGGCTGGTAAGCAATTCAAGGCAATTCTTCCGTCCTGCCTTTGCCTCGATTGCAGCCTGGAAATGGTTACTTGCGAACCACTTCTGTAGGCAGGGTAATGGCGTATTGATTGCTGAACAGGTGGTAAGGGTGCCGTTTGACTTTTAGATATAATTTTGTTTTCTGCCTTAGGCTTATTGCTGGAAGGTATTTTATGCTGTAACCTTATTGTGAGATAATTTTGATTTCAATGCTTGTCAATAGTTTTAACTTTTATTATGCTTCCCCCCCCCACCCCTGCCTTAAAGCACAGACTGACATGGTACATTGGGGCCTCATGAGGATTAAAGAGAGAAAAGCCGATGTGCTTCGCTAAACTGAGGCTTTGGGAAGAACAGATTGTCATTCGGCAAACCTAAGTGAATCTATATGCTGACCCTTTCTCAGAGCGCTTTGAGGGATGCTATAACCTTGAGGGATAGTCCGTGATTAAAGGGCTCCATGATCGTATCATTTAAAAGTGACGTAGAATATGCCTCCCTCTTGGAGAGAACTTTTCATCCGATCATATGGAAGGTGCTGAGATTTTCAGCAGTGAAGAGGTCATTTGAACTTTTTAAAATCTAACACTGGCCACTTATTTGGTCATGGAATTCCTTGACAAGGGGTGGTGGTACCCATCAACATCCTGGCAAACTGGCATTCCGTTCGACACACTGGGGGGTGAGTTGCTAAGCTACGCGACATACCGTGAATGTTTGTGCCCCAGGCATTCACTCACAAACATGGCAAATGCCTGTCATGTGCCTCTGCTGTCCAGGAGACCTTTTCTCATCTTTCTTGGACGTTAACTTGAAAATTCATCCCACAGGGCATGTCACCATAGCAGTGTGGTCCTGGAGTGAGGTGGCATCGAGCAGTTTGTGTCAGGAAATGGGTAAGGGCGAAGAAGAAAGGGAATGAGGTGGAGGGCGGAGCAGCAACAACGGTATCAGGTAGAGCTTTTAAATGAAAATTTAGGAGAATGACTGATAGGAGTAGCTAGGAAAGAGCATGTTAGCGGGAGGCAGGCAAGTCGGCAAAGGCAGGGAAGAAGGAATTAATCATGGAAGGGGGGCGGGGAGCAAGTACGTTCCACGCCTTGGCTAATGCATGAGAAAGATGTGTTGGAAAGATGAAAATGCTGCTGTAGAGAGAGAAATTTGGAGGGCAGCTAAGGAAGGGCCCTTGGTCTTCACCCCAGAGTTTGAAATAAGCATGAATAGTGTGAGGGACCTCCTTAAAGATCTCCAGGGGGGGCAAACCGTTCTCACAGACCCAGGCGCCTCTGTCTGCGGTCCCACATTGGAGGTGATTCCTGGCCAGCGTGGAGACCATGGGCAGGGAGGTGGGGGCAGTTGGGGAGAAGAACATGGTAATTGCAAGCTGCAGAGAGAAGATTCTAGCTCCGCTCAACTGTTAGGATGACAGCGAGCGGGATCCAGGTGTTCCTGAAGGGTACATTTCTCCTTGGGTTTCATTAGAATCGGCTCTCCCCTCCTCCTTGAAGCAACACTGGAGTCGTCAATGAAGTTCTTAGCTGGAGGCTACTCAATCACCATCCGGTCATTAGGAGATAAAAACTATCGATCATTATTTGTCTGCTGCCTCCTGCTAATATCTTTATCCACTTCCAAGGCTGTCAGCCTATTGATTATTGACTTTTTTTTTTTTTTAACCAGTTGATTGGAGTGTGAGGTGCAGAAGAGATTACTTTTACCCAAATGATGGGAAATTTGATCATGAAGCATTTGTAGAAGAGCATGGAAAGCTTATGATGACTCTTTTCTGGTCTCCTGAAGGGGCGGGCAGGTGGTGGGAGGCCTGTCTTTTCTGTTTATCTTATGATCTCTTCACTCGAGAAAAGCCCAACATGCTAGGCAAGAAGAATGAAAAACAAGAGAGTGACCCAGACCTGCCCTCACAATCTTCCTGGCCTTGGTTGACTCGCCTGGGTGAGGAACTCACTGGCACCAGGCGCTGGCTTACTTCCGAGGCTGTGGTCATGGTTCCTCTGCCAGGGCTGCCGAAGCCCTGGGGCGTGTGAAGCACAGAGCAGACCACAGCAGCCTCGGTCTCCGGTTTTCTGCAGGGAACTCTGCACTGCAGCTTCGGGGAGTCTCATATGGGCACCCAGGACTTTTCCTGAGGCATGCTCTGATGGGAAACATAGCAGCCCTTGGCTGAGGCAAAAGCCAAAGGCACAAAAGACTCCCCTCTCTTAAAATTAAGGACATGGTACCACAGAATGAAGAGTAGCCTTATGAGGGAGATCTCTCAGTGGGAGAGTCATCAGCAATACAATCAACAGGTATTCACTCAGGCTTCTGGGGCCCAGGCCTGTGCAGGTAGAGGGAGGATTTTGGTGACAAGGGTTCCTGGTCTTGAGGAGATCAGCTTCTGTTTGGATGACGAAGATACTCTTGCACAGAACTGTCATAGCCTCTGTGCACTGAGTCCGGGTGAGAGAGGGTGTGAAATGTTCCTTGCAGGAGGCAGGACTCATTCTGGTCTTTGAAGGACAGACAGAGTTTGAAGAGGCAGAGGGAAAGAGGGGGACGTTCGAGGTGTCTGGGACAGCGGGTTCAGTCCTGGTTAGGATAATAGGGATCAGTGTTGAGGACAGTGGTCCTTGATGGTTGCTGGTTCCACTGTGTGTGTTTTTAACAGCTTTTTGGGAATATGATTGACATACAATAAACTTCATATATTTCAAGTGTATAATTTGATAAGGCTTGACTTATGTTTGCACCCTGAAAGCATCCTTACGATCAGGATAATATCATCCATAAAAGAGCCCGGGAGCCCTTCTGTGGTTCCTGCTCCCACCACTCCCCGCTCCCTCACATCCCCTGGTAGCCAGTAATCCGCTGCCACCAGGAACGTGCGTTTTTGACTATTTTATTTAAGTAGAATTTTGTTATATGTATATTTAGCCCCATCTCACTGAGCTCTTTGTGAATGAAACTAAATCTAGGACCGTAAAATCCTCCATTTCGCATTTATCAAATAAACACCTCTGCACTAAAGGCAAAGAGGATTGAAGGGAAGAAAGGGTAGCACGTGCCTAAGGAATCACATCGTGTTAGACCCTGGAGGGCCCCTAAGAACAGCCCCCTACTTTTAGGAAAGCAAGATACTATCATCTTCATTTTACATGTTCTGACAACTCTGAATGTTAGGGGACTTATCCAGGGGTCAATAAAGAGTCACTTTAGCCCTCTCTCCATGTACAGTCGACACTCGCTTTTGCAATGACTCCGTGTCTAGTGTTCTTCTCTTGCTCTTTTTAATGTCTCGGGGTTGTTTACCTGTCCGCCTTGCCCCCTGGCTACCGACTAGCCAGTCGTACGCCTCCTAACGGCCTTTGGAACATTCTGCCTTTCTGGATGAGGGCAAAACAGACATCCCTTTGAAGTTTTTCCGGGAAAGCTTGAAAGCTGCACAATTAACAATTTTCCTGTTCATTTTCAGTCCCCTTGTGGTCCTGGCCTCTGACGGTGGATGGATGGCTGTTTCATAACATTCCCTCCACATCGTTTGTCACGTCCTGGCACTGTGACAGCAGCTTCTCTGTTTCTAGACGGCCAGGAACTAGAATGTCAGGCAGGGAAACTAAATAACTTTTCACCCTTAGGACACAGTTCCTTCTTCAGAGAGCTGCCGGCCCCGAAAGCTGGGGTGAGGCCATTGAGCTGTTGAAGCTGGGAGCATTTCTACCAGCCTGGAGCGTGACGGTGAAGGCTTTATTCTGATCGTGCCTGGTCCTAGAGAATTGATTTAGAAAAATGGCCTGGAAGCTTTGCAGACAGTGGGATTTGTCCTCGTCCCTAAAAAAAAATGAGCTCCAGTGTCTGTCAACTTTCAGCGAGGTTCTGTCTGCTAATAGGGAATTATGTATAGCCAAGAGCAACTGTAATTAACGGGGCAAAGAGTTTGGTATGGATAACAATAATAACAACGATATCGACAGCGATGTCAGCTGATGCCCGAAGTCTGAGAAAAATATATGCCAGGTACCCTCACATCTTGAAGTGATAGGCTAACCCATCTATAAACTGCTTTAAAAGGCACTGGCCCTAGGCTGTTCTGTCAGCATTAGCTCCTCACCTGCCTCCAGGGTATAAAGAAAAAGAAGTGGAAGATAGGATTAAAGATTCCTTTGGGGGAAGTTGTCAACACATAGTGATTAGTTGCCTTCCGAGTCCCCAGTGGGAAAGAGAGGTGGAGGCTTCCCTTCTGATCAAGGGGGCAGCTCAGGAAACCTTATCTGTGTTCTCTGGCCTTTGGTGGATGTGGAGACTGGACTCCATTGGCTGTTTTGGGCAGCGGCAGTGGGCGGAAAGAATCAGAACGGCCCTGGGAAGAGCATGTCCTTCTGAGGTGTAACCTGGCCTGAGTGTGCGTTTCTTGTAGAGCAGAGGATGTTCTGAGGAAGACGTCTGCACAGGGTCCAGCTGCCTGCAAAGGACCCCTGGAGAGGTGAGGGGACCTCGGAAAGATGCCAGTGACTGAGGCAGTGCTGTGGGCCAAGGAAGCATCGTTTCTGCAAGAGAGTGTAAGGTGGCTGTCCCCATAACAGCACCCCAGGAAGAAAATGATTAGCTTCGGACAACATTTGCTGTATTCCAAGAACACCGAGCTGGTTTGCCTAAACCTGCACCAATCCAGGAAGGCTTTTTCTGCCCCTTTCTTTCCCTCCCTTTCTCCCTTGCAGTGGACCCTGTGGGGCCATAAATCAGCACCGTATGGGGAGGAAGGAGCAAAGAGAAGGAGCCGATTTCTCTCTTTGGGCCTCCAAGACTATGTGGGCCTGTCTGGTGAAAATGTAAACTGAAGATTTTAGAATTTTTAACACTATATAGAACTGGACTTCTTACTGCGTCCCTCAAAAGCAATTACCTGATTTTATTTGAGAGTTCACAAAAATGTCATGAGATTTGTTGGAAATTCGTACAGGAGCAGGGAGGACCAATATCATAGGACAGGTAGAAAGAGACAGCTGTGACAATAAGTTCAGTTCTGTTGCTTGTGCTCTGTTGAGTCTGGTTGGTTCAATAATCAGTTACATAATATAGTATATAATATATTTTCAAAACATATCGCTTCACATTATCTATATGATACCTACCTGCCCGTCACCTGCTTGGGTGCACACGATCTGTAGATAAGCCCTTTGTGCTCAAACAGCGCTTACGTGTTATTTCCCTTGCAGGGCCTCGAATGTGACCACTGCCGTCTGGGGCCTAGCACCTCAAAGCCTCTCGTGCGTCCTGCTGCTACCCTTGGAGACTGCAGCCCTTGAGCAGACGGGAGACCCGTGGGAAGGTTTCCCAGTGCCCTGGAAGCCCGCCCCACATGACCTTCCTGGGTGTTCAGAGCAAGGAGAGTAGTGTGCACCCAGACGGTCAGAATTGTTCAGGGCAGAGGGATGCTTTGGTACTAATGGGACTCTTCCTAATCTTTCACTGTCACTGTTCCCCAGTCACGACTCCACTGCTTCTGTGCGGTAAGGCCAGCCTCCCCCATGGGTCCCCGACGTAGCCTACGTTCGCGTCCTTCTTAGGCTTTGCTGAAGCTCATCTCTCTGCTTTCAATGCTCTTTCCTCTCTCCAGCATCCAAGTCTTGACTTTCTTCAAACTCCTGCCTCCCTCCCTCCCCCAAGCCTTCCCCGTCATGCCTTGTTGAGGTCTCTGTGAGGTCACCAGGGTCGTAGTTGCTGGGACCATGTCATCCGTGCTGTTTTTGTCCTACTGGTCTATGAGCTCCCAGAAGACAGAGATAGAGCTTCACTCGTTTCTGTGTTATCTTCGGTGGGTGCTCACCGAATATTTGTCAAATGGAAGTAAATTGCAAATTACCACTTGTGGGTGAGTTGTAAAGGATGTGTGCCCTGGCCTATCAAAAATACATTAGAAAAAAAAAAGTGTGGTGTGAGCCCTAGCAAATGTTAAAGTCTCTGGAGTATTTTGTGATTTGTGTATATCCGCAGATAATTCAGGTGTTCAGTTCTTTTCATTCATAGCCAAATCTCATGAATCCGGTGATTGAAAAATGAATGGGGAGGTCGGGGGATCTGGTGACTATCCTCCACAACCACTCCTTTGCCAGATAAAAGAAAAACAAACTGCTTGGGGGAAATAGAGGCCAGGCTGAGGAGGGGGGGGCGAAGCCGGGTGTTATAATTCTGGGTCAGGGAAGGCCTTGGATATCTTTGAGGAGAGAGTCGTGCATTCCACCAAGGCCTGGAGCTGGTAGTAATTTTTTTCCCCAGTAGGCTCGGTGGGGAGTTGTAACTCAAATACACAAATATGGCAGCTTAGTAGTGAGTCAGGCAATGGTTTTGAGCAAACTGGTTCCTAGGGTGACCTAAATGTCAAGGATGATGGGGTAGGGTGTGGGGGGCGGTAGGTGGATTTTTCATTCCATATAGAAAGGGCAATAGGTGCAAAGACAACAGCATCCGTAATCACTTTCGAAGCCAGTTATGCTTGGCACTCCGCGTGGGGTGGGCCAGGCAGAGCGGCTGGCACTCTGCCAGGGTACATGGCTTCGGCTTTCACAGGGTCAGGCAGCGCTATTTTGCTTGGTTGCTGCTCCTGATCATTTTTCTCCTCTGCCTTTTATTTTTCCTTCAGACCTTTTGGTACCCAATGATTTTTGATTAATTTATTTACCATCGTTGGGTGATTGATGCCGTTTGGTGCTGGTACTTTGTAACTTTCCAATTCTTCTAGTTGTCAGTGTGACAGCCCCTTGATGATTAATTAGACCCTGTCCCTTGCTCTTTTCATTCTCCCTCTGCACTGAGGCTCTTGGTTTTCAGCAAATATAAATATTTCTAAATGCAGATTTGATGATTGAGAATGCCCAACAAAATCCAGTAAGATCTATGATACTTTCACTCTCCCTTACTTGCCCACTGAAATTTAATACATTGTGGTTTTTTCTCTTTACCTTCTACTTTAGACTTTGGGAATCCTCTTGCCTTTTCGGATCCCCTGAACTGTTTTCCTGCTCTTCTGGTGTCCCTGTCTAGGCATGATTCTCCTATCTCACTTTCTCACCTCTGTCCATTTCCTTGATTTAAGTGAGCTCACTTTCCTCTACATAATGCAAAAGTTTGGAATGGTGGCGAGAAAGGCCCTATTATTTTCTTCACACCATGAGAAGCACTTTTCTACCAAGCTCATGAAATATTTATCAAGCACTTATATGCCAGAAAACCCCCTAGAACCTTTACACAAGGTATTCATCTTTATCTCTACTGTATAGACAAGGAAGTCGAGGCTCTGGGAGAATAATCAATACATTTTATGTCACACAGATAGGAAATGGCAGAACAGAGATTTAAATCCAATCTTTCTGACTTTATCAACTTGTATTATTTTCCATGATGCTGTTCTGAAGTTGATCGAGATAAGTGAAGAAATTCCTAGAGCCTCCGAATTTGGAAGGGACCATAAACTCTGTACAGGTAGTTCTTAAACTTAAGTAATTAGACCCATGCTTGATGAGCTGCAGAAAAATCACTTGGAATGCTTATTAAAATACAAATTCCTGGGCTTTCCCACAGCTGTTAAAGAAGTCTGATTTGGCTCAGAACTGTGTATTTTTAAAGCGTGGCCTATGCTATTCTGATTTTCAGCCAGGCTAATGAATGGGTACTATCAGCCCATGACTACCGAGTGTAGGACTTTTCTTGACATCATCATAGAGAGATGACCATACAGCCTCTGAGGTAGGGAGCTCATTCATAGCTTTTATGAGTGAGCAGTCCTTAATACTTTCGGAAAATTCTTTCTCACATTGATCTATCATCAGTTCCTCTGTCACCACAGTCTGTGATCATTGTGATATGAATGATAGGCACTACTTATTAAGTGCTCACTGATATCCAGTGACGTGCTAAATGTCTTAGATCTATTATGACACTCAAGGGCCCCAATGAACGACTCTCCGAGGTTGGCATTATTATTAATCTTCCCACATTGCAGAGGAGGTGATTTCATTCTGGAGATACAAATAATATGTTTATTCTATCTATTCTTTATCTTCTCTCCAGATATTTGCAGGCAACATCCTTCCCAATCCCTTTTCATTTTTGTAATTTAATAGGACAACAAAAAAATTCACCCAATATTGACTTTTCCCAAGGCAAGGTGCTAACGTTGCAAAAATAAAGGTCTGTTCTTTAAGGCTCGATGATCTAGTGGGAAGACCCGTGTGAACTTTAACTCTGGTGCAGCTTTACGTGCGAGCCTTGCCTCGTAAGTGGACATAAGAGTCCTTGGGGGCAGAGCCTATCTAGTCTCCCCTTTTCTTCCCTATAGTCAGAAGTTGGACTTGTGATGGGACGTTAGTCAACAGGCGTCATGGGTTAACTGAGACTCTTTTGTTTTTGTTCTTGATGTTTCCTCGGTGAGTCAAGTGGTTGGACAGAGAAGAGGGGATGAGGCTTTCTTGGATTCCTAAAACTTATGCCTTTGAGATGGCTCATGAATTTCGTTGGAGTCCATGCCTCTGTGATGCGCGAATGCCTCCCTGGGAGATAATAGCTGTGATGGTTCATTTTTCAACTCGGCTGGGCTAAGGGATGCCCAGAGAGCTGGTAAAACATTACTTCTGGGTGTGTGGTGGTGTGTGTGGATGTCTCCAGAAGAGAGTAGTGTCTGAACCAGTAAACTGAGTGGAACAGATCCTCCTTCATCAATGTGCCTGGGCTCATCCAATTTGTCAAGGCTCCAATCGCACAAGAGGTGGAGAAAGGGTAACCTCATTCCCTCCTCCTGAGCTGGGATCTCATCTCAGCTTCTCCTGCCTGCAGACATCAGGGCTCCTGGTTCTGCTTTCGGACTGTGGGAGTGACCCCCACCCCTTCCCTTTCCTCTCCCCTGCCCCCTCCGACTTCCTCTGGCCATTGGACTTACATTGAATTACGCCACTGGCTTTCCTGGTTCTCCAGCTTGCAGATGGCATGTCATGTCACATCTCGGCCTCTATAATCATGTGAGCTAATTCCCGTAAAAATTTTCCTCTTACGTGACTAGATGTCCCCTTGGTTCAGTTTCTCTGGAGAACTCTAATACAATAGCTGACCACAGTGTCCTAACCCAGTAGATAAAAAAAAAAGCGGGGTTTATAACAAAGAAATGTGGGAATCCTATCTGCATCATTGACTTTCTCCATGAGCTTGGATCTGTCCTTACTCCTTGACTTTTTCCATCTGCCAAATGTTACTGAGTTCTTATTAGTTGTAAGGGATATGTAGAAGGAAAGTATTAGTTGTTATTAATGTACTTTAAACTTTTTAGTGACACTAGCTGCATCATATAGATCTTTCTTGTTTTAAACAAGGGGTGCTAAACAAAACCAAGGAACATTAAATTATGAATTACAGAAGAGATAAATTATGGAGGCACTTATTATTTAAATTGCAGAAATATTTCTCATTTTCAACCCAGGGTTCCTTTATAAAGCAATCTGTCTTGTGCTTTTAAAAAAGTAATTAAATTTACAAAAATTTGATTTGCATGCAACTTTTTGAAACATTTATCATGTAAAGTGAGATATCATCTGACTAAATTAGAGAATTTACCAATATGTTTTGGCTTAGAGTGAGTATCACTTCCTCTAAGGATGTGAATATTGGCAAATTGAATCTTACTTCTCCCCTTCTCCAACAGAGACTCTTCAAGTCCAGTTTTGAAGCAGCTGGTCTGAGAATTAGTAGTCACAGTGGAAATACTGGGATTCATGCTCTAGATCTGTCAATAAAGCACTCATGATCTCAGGGAAGTCAAGCTCACGAGACCTCACTTTTCTCATCAAGGAAATGAGATTGTCGGAGTTGATGGTCTCTTCCAGCTTTGGTGTTGTTCATTGACAGTGCTCGCTGCTAAAAGAAGTGATCTAAAATCACAAAGGACAAGAGCTGGCATACTGTCAACGTGTAATAAATGTTCGATCGATGGACGAATAAAGTTGATTTTTTTTTCATTTCTTTCCAAACCGATTCTGAAAATCCCCAAATTTACGATAAAAACAAAATCGGTCCAGTCAACCCTTTTCCTTACTCTTCACTGGCTTGATCTCTCTTTAGCATTTTTGCATCTTTAAGTCAGGTGCAGAAAAAAGACGTTAGCTCTGTGTAAGTATCAGGATTTGCATTTCAAGTTGTGAAATCGGCAGAAATAGCTCCAAGGACCAGTGAGGTAAAGAGACACGGTGACCCATCTCATCTCATCTCTTCCCTTCCCTTCCGCAGTTTCCCCGCACAGCTGGGCAGCTGCCTCTGCCTTTGCTGCCTGTGAACTGCCACCAGCCACTGCTCCACCCTCACATCGGCCTCAGAAGTCTGTGCCTCCTTCCCAAGCCGTGAATCATCAGAGGAGCCGAGGCGTCTCCAGCTTTGTGTTACTGGCAGAGGTGTTGTTTCCTCGTGAAAGTGGAGGGGAGAGGGTTGCTAAGGAACACCATTAACATGCTGACAGCCCAACAATCTCCGAGAGTTTGGCCTCCGCAGTTTGACTCTAATCAGGAAATCATTTTTAGAAGGATTTGTCAGTGTAAGAAAACAAGCTCCTGAACTAAATTAGGATCTGGATTTTTTTTTTTTTCCCTCCTCTCCCAATCTGCAGTGCAAGGCAGATTGGTGAGTCCTCACGGTTTTGTGTGCGGAGAATTTGTTTCTGTGGCAGATTTTAATTCGGCGCTTCCGAAGGTGTCTGTGTGCCTCAGAACTGCAGTTTTGGATCAGCACCCTAGAAGGTTTGGGGCTCATCTCTCTTTCCCTCAAACCGCTTGGCTCTCCCGGCAAAGCGGCCCCAGGCTTCGGGACTCTTTAATCTGATTGTCCGCAACCCCCCCACCCCACCCCCCTTTTTTCCTCCCAGGAATGAATTCACAGCATGTCTCTGGGAAATTACCGTAATGCATTACACTGTTGTCTCCCTATCTTTGCAGCAGGGATAATAGTATTTAACTCACCTTTGCAGTATACTGAGTGGCCTGTCAGCATCTCTTTTTTAGAAGGACAACTCGAAAACATTTTAATAAACGCTCCTTAACTGTGTGCTTTAAAAATACATGGGGCCAAATGGCAAACAGCTCAGTAATAACTAGTTCAGCAAACAAGACTAGTCATTCATCACGCTGCTACTTTGGTTTTCTCCTCTCTCTCTCTCTCTCTCTCTCTCTCTCTCTCCCCGCATCCTTCCATTTCTCCAGGGTCCCGTTGGCTCTATTAGGGGTCAGAATGTTTGGGGGAACCTAGGGTTTTGGTACTTAAAGACCAGTGCCTGCCTGCGCCTGCGCACCTCTCAGCATCCCTGAAACTGGGAGAGCAGCTGAGTTTCGTGTCTGCCGGCCTCACAGCAGACTTCTGAGGACGCAGAAGTGAGTGCCCAGCTCCATAAGTGGCGTAAAGAACTGGGTGGGACTGGTCCGGGGTCCTCCGTTATATACCGTGGTTTCGTTCCCATGAAGTTAGAGACCTAATCACACTTGGGATGCCATGTCAGGCTGATTTACTTATACTCACCCTCGCGGAGGTGTGTGTTTGCACAAACCACAGGCCTGAGGCCTGGAGTCTTTCCTGGAGAAAGTAGGGCAAAACATGCGCTCTACCTTCTCGTCTCCTCTACAAAGACAGAGGCGGCCACAGACACTCCATGGAGCGAGAAAATGCCCATCATTGTGCTGCGTGAGCCGGTGCTGCGGGTCAGAGGACAGAGTCCAAGGCTGAGCCCTGGTATGTTTGCAGGGCTGGCTTCTTGAGGGGACATGGCAGTGGGTGGTGCCCAGAGGATTAAGATGTCCTTCCCGTGTACATGAAGTACCTAAGTAAGATTCAACTGTTATCGTTCTATTCGTGGATTTGGGACCGTTTGGGAGTTTTCAGCAACCCATGATGTTAGCTCAAAGAATATTCCTCCCGTGATTTCTGCTGATGCTGTGCACATGTCTCCATTGGAAAACCCTGTGTTGATAAATGCCCCTTAACCCTCCTGACCCACATCAGAATCCTAACGACGAGGGAGAAGAGTTAAACTCAAAGAGGAAGAAACGCGCTATGGCTATGGGACCCTGCCTTTCATGGGTGGGGGGGTGGGTGGGGGGAAGGCTTTGGCTCTCCCCTCAATTTCCCCTTTTCCTTCTGGGCCCTGACTGCTGTTTGCACGGTGTGATGGCTGGGATGGGCCCCCAGGAAGGGACCCTCCCTCCGAGCCGGTGCAGGAAGGAATGCAGCATCGATCTATCTGCAATTATAAGCTCGATGTGTTTCCCTTGAATTTTTAGAAAAACCAAAGGTACTTTGCAAGTGCAATAGAGCTTCCAATTAGGCATTTAAGTTCCCCATTTCTATTTCCCTAATGGCTTGACTTGCTCTCTTGCTTTATGAAATGAAAATAGCTTTATCTGGGCATGAGGATGCAGCTGACTGCATGCTTAATATGCTCCTGCAACAAGTTCCTGTCTTTTCCTAGCATGTGCAATGGGCAGAAAAATATATTCCAGGCTATTCCTCCTACGCATTCACGGCCATTTACTCCATTCCCGTCCCTTTGCTAACGAGGGTAGTGCAGTCCAGACAGAAGCGCCCAGAAGGCTGGTATTTAAGCCTTCATAAGGAAAAGTGTCTTTGAAGTGAGGCCGCTGGCCCCAAGATCCTGATGGTGGGGAAGAGTATGGAGTTGTGGACTTATCAAGGGCTGAGTGGTACAACTAATGCCATGAGTTGAAGCAGATGTGGAGGACCAAGAACAGGCTCCAGAGAGACCTCAGCTGAGTTTTAAAAAGGAAATAGCAGTCAGGGATGAAGAATCAAGGTCTGTGAAGGTGTGGGGTTAGGGGTTAAGTAGTTCTTTCTTCACTGGGAAGATAGACTTGAAAATTAAAAAAAAAAAAATGTGCCCACTTCCAACTTTACCTGGTTGAAGACTATACAGAGTCAGACGCTCAGGTTCTGGAAGCCGAATGGTTCCCCATTCTGGGCGTTCTGGTTTACGGAACACACGAAATCAACTACCGCCCTTAGACCTGTTCACATACCCGAGCAGCTCTTTTGAAACCTCTTCAGAAGAGCTACGGCGTTCTCCTGTCTGCCCAAATCTTACCCTATCCCTCAAGCTCTGCGCAGCCCAGAAGCCTTCTGAGGACATTCCAGCCAGGGCTCTGTGCGCCCGCCCGTTGCATTCAGTCTGTACTAAGGCAGGGCTGTCTCCTCCGGTCATGCATAAATAAGATCACGTGCTTTTCTTCCCTGGCCCCCAGGGCGAATAGCTGGGCACAGGTAGTGTTCCCAGAGGCACGTCACTTGACTCACAGGAAGTGGCGCTGTAGCAACGGGGAAGTTGGAGCTAGCACAGCCCTTTTAGCAGGTGGCAGCGGGTTGGGAATGCCCTCGGGTTTCCTCTTGCGACTGCCCGGGTGGGCCAGCAAGGTTTTCACACGGCTGCTTAGATGCAGAACCTCTTTGGAGAAGACCCCAGCCGCGGCTCCAGGCTGCTCTGCGTGGTCTGTGGCTGCTCTCGCTTTCTTGTCTAAATTGCCCCTGATCGGACCTGAGATTATAAAGGACAGTGGCCATTGCTGTAGGCAGCTGTGGCTAAAAAATAGAAAAAAAGAAAGATCTGAAGTGGGTTGGCACCTTCTTATGTCTGAGATCACTCTGGGCCTTCCTTAAAGCATGGGATCTGCTCAGCCCTGTTGGCTGGGCCGCTGACGGGAAGGCCTGCTTTCCAAGTCTGAAGGAGACCCCGAGGTCATTGTGTCCATTCCCCTGCCTTCAGGCAGGATTAGAGATAAGCTGCCCTGCCAGCAGATAATCTCTTCTACTTGTAAAAGCTTCCAGAGCAGACGGATCTCTCTCTAGACCATTCATTGCAACTTTTAACAACCTTCACCATCAGGAAATTCTCCCCCTTGGCTCCCCGAAATCCCTGATGCTGGGATTAAGTTCCTTTCCTTATTCATCCTCCCTAGTCGCTGCCAAGACTTAGCCTGCAGTGCCTCGGAATTCTTCTGATACCTGAAGATTAAATCCTGCCTGCCTGTCTTCCCCTCCAAAGAATCCCAGTTTCTTTTTTTTCCCCAAGCTCTGCTGCCCGGCCAGCTCATCACCTCTGAGGCTGCCCTCTGATCTCCCTCTCTGTGCCAGTCTCCGTGGTGAAGAGCCCGCAACCAGACACAGGAGGCTAGTAAGTTTCTGACCCATGTTGGGTCTAGCGAGATGCTTTCTTGAACCCATGACATGGACATTACCTTCTTGGTCGCATACCCAAGTGGAGTCGTGTGTTGGTGACAGTCTCGATCATAGGCTTATGATCACCTTTCAATCTACCAGCATAAGAGATCCTTTTCCTTTATATCTTTGATATCCAGGGCAATATATATCACCCCCACCACTAATATCACTGAGCCACTTTATCTGCACCAACACTGACCAGTGCCACCACCGGGAGCAAAGAGAAGGGAGAATGGAGACGATTCTGGGTGCCCGTGGCTCTCGGGGCCGGTCTTGAGAGCAGCAGTCTGTCTGCAGAGCCGGCAGGCGCTTGGCCGTGGGTTCGCACAGCGCTGCCGTGAGGATCGGCTCTCTCGGTGGGCGTGCTGTCCTTCCTCTCCTTTTCTGGGCCATCTCTGACCTCCTGACTTCTGCCCCCACCCCCTTTCACAGTGCCAGGGCCCTCACGCTGTGCTCCTGCTGCCGTTCTCCACCCCACTTTCTACCCCCAACACGCTCCACCTCACGACCACCCCGCCCCAGGCTGTCTTTCTTTTCTGGCTCGCAGCAGACGTCCACTCCAAACCACCGGTGCTCCATCTGCACTGGGTGGAGGGAAAGATGGGCTAGACAGCCACCCTCCCCAAGGAGAGCGAAGGCGAGACAGGTCCTTGAGACACGGGTGTGGAGCTTACCAACAGCAGTAGGGTTTCACCGAGTGTCCGCAATAGCAGCGATGTCAAAGGACAGCCCTCCCACAAGGCATTGAATGCAGAGGAGGCTTCCTGGAGGAGGTGGGGCTGGATGTGAGCTGGGACCAGGATGTCGGTGTTGCACAGGTGTTGAGTAGAGGTTAAGAGGAAGCACTTGATTGGCTCACAGCTTCTGTTTTGCTTCCTTCCACCTCAAATCCTTCCAATTCTGTCTACCTCTAGCTTCCAGAAGAGTACTCTTACTTTTCATTCCACCCATAAATGAAAAACAAAACAAAACAAAACAAACTTAATGAGCATCTTCTATGTGCTGGAACTGTTCCAGGCCAGAGGCTTCCAATAATGCGCTGGGCACACTGGTGGACCATGACCAGATTCAGGCATTGGATTCTGATTCTCTCAGTTCCTGGGCTGGGCAGACAGGGCCTGGGCCTGACCGGGCTCCTGGCACTGGCCACCTCTAATTACTGGGCAATAATGGTGCCTTCCCACGTTGTACTGTGCAACAGTCTCATTTCCCACATGTGCTCTGTGTGGTTGGAGACACTGTTCTGGGCCTTGGGATGCAGAGGTCACAAGGCAGGCAAAGGCTCAACTCCAGCGGTAGAATTCTAAGGTGGTCCCCAAGATCTCTCCCCGTGGTGTACATGCCCTGTGTAATCCTTTTTCTTGGGGAGTAAGCGTGGACTATGAACACGATGGGGCACCTCCTCTCATGATTAGGCTATGTTATTTGGCACAATTTACTTTATAAGTGTTGAGCCTTGTGCACCTTCATAATCCGGTGACCTTTCAAGGGGCCTGGGCTTTTCCTGGTGGGAGAGATTCAAAGAATGAGAGAGCCTCCATGTCAGGAAGATTCCATGAAGTTGGAGGGGCCATGTGGCAAGGAATGTGGGTGGCCTCTAGGGGTGGCCGCTGGCTGATAGCCAGCAAGGAAATGGAGGCCCTCATCCTAAAATGAAAGGAACTGAATCCCATCATAACTGCATAAACCAGAAGAGAACCCCAAGTTCCAGATGAGAACGCAGCCCAGCCCCTTTGAGACCCTGAGCAAAGAACTCAGCTCCTCTATGCCCATACTTCAGACCCACAGAACTCTGACCTAATAACGGTTTGTTTTAAGCTAAGTTTATGGTAATTTGTTAGACAGCAATAGTAAACAAATCCATGGCAGATCATAGGGAAAAAAATGGCTGTGCAGAAGACTAAAACTCAGAAATGTCACAGAGTGGGCACTGTGGTTCCTCTACGAGGTGTGGCCAAGGAAGCGTCACCTTGGCTGAGGTGATGTTTAAACTGAATGTAAAGAAGGACCCAGTTTGGCGATGATCAGGCAACAGAGCCGGCGGGAGAGGGCAAAGGCCCTGCGGCTCAACACACCTGGTGTTCCCAAGTGCGGAAGCAGGACGGTGTGGCTGGACGCAGTCCACCGAGGCAGATGTGGCTGGACGCAGTCCACCGAGGCAGATGCCAGCTCACGCGGGGCTTTCTGTGACTGAACGTGACATTCGGATTTTCATTTTCAATGTGAGGTAAGCCAAGGAGGGTTTTCAGGAGCGGAGTCACACATCTGCACAATCTGATTTGTGTTTTTGAAAGATAACTCCAGGTCCTGGCTGAAATTTGGATTGTAAGGGGCGGGGGTGCAAGGGGCAGGGAGGCTGGCGAGAAGGTCATTGCATTGGCCTCCTGAGCCAGGCTGGGGTCTGGGGCCAGGATCGTAGAGAAGAAATGAGAGATGTCGACTAGGCTGGTTTTTATCTTTTTTCCTGTCTTTCCCTTTTTCTCTTTATGCTTTTCAAACTCATTCCTGTTCTTTCCTCCTTCTCTCCCTATAAATTTGTACACCCTCCTCCAGCTCTAGCCCCATAAGACCAGAGTAGAGGCCCCGTCTCCTTCCTGCGGAGGGCTGAGCACATGGAATGTGTCTCTGGGATCTGGATAAATACAAAGTATAGAAGTGGGAACTTTTTGCATGGCCCAGCTCCTTTGGGTTGGAGCAGTTCCCACTGTGAAGGTAGCAGCTCTGTTGGACACACCTCAGGCGAAGCCAGTCCCTGGGCATGGATAATCCTGGTCACCCTGCTGGTGGTTAGCCCTTTGCACCTCAGTCTATCCCTCCCTAGAGGGACTCGAGTGTAGAAATGACACTTTCTTTATCTGTGTCACTCGTGCCCACCTGTACTTGGAGCATAGTAGGGAAATGCTTGGTGATCAATAATGGCAACGTTGTTCTCAAACTAGCGTCGGGTAAAATTGACTCTGGACAGAAATGAACATGTGCCATTTATTCATTCATCTTTTCATTTATTCCGTAAATATTTATTGACCATTATATGTCCAGCCTTGCATACCAGGCTGTGGATACTACATCAAACAGACGGATAGAGTACCTTTTTCTCTAAGAAACTTATATTCTTAAAGGGGAGATAGATTTTCTTTTTTAAAAAGTATAAAAACAATGAAGCAAAAAAAATAAATAAAAACAAAAGCCCAATACAAATGGAGGTAAGCGCTATGAAGGAAATAAACAAGAAAACGAAGTGCTTGGGCCCAGAGACTCCCAGCAAGGACTAACTCCAAGTTCTGAAGGCATAATTTAATGAACGAACAAATGCACGAATCGATAAATTCCCTGCCCCTGGATTTGCTGTATTCTGCTCAATTTCTCTTCTCTGAGTCTATTTCTCCTGGGAGGAGGACTGTGGGGCGGGGGGAGCAGATGCCGGCGAAGGGTTTAAGGAGAGGGCAGCAGGCTTAAGTTCGCGTGTCCGATCCCGCTGCGGTGGGAGTGCGGTGGGCCGGTCAGGACCCGGGCTCTTCCAGAGTTGAAGGATGCGGTGATGGGGCCTCGATTAAGAAACGGGGAGAAAGCGATGGGCTCGAGGGACACGTAAAAGGCCTAAAGACAGGACGTGGAGGTTTACTGGTTAAAGGAGGAGGAGGTTAAAGGTCAAGGATCAAGGGCCATTTCCAGATCTCTCTGTTGGGTGCCTGGCCTGGCTGGTAAGGTGCATTTATTAAAATGAGACCTTAATGGTAAGGACCAAGTGGGAGGAGGATTTTAGTTTTAGATACGTTTTGTTCAAGGCTCTTGTCTGTTAGGAAGTTGTCACACCTGTGACAGCCGAGAGCGAGGCTGGAGAGACAGGTATGGATGTTACGACACAGGTGCCAGAAACCAGGAAGCGAAGGAACTGGAGGAAACCTGACTTCGAAGAACCAAACTTAAAGATGGGGAGAGAGAGGAGCTGGCAAAGGAAAAAGTTCAATGGTAAAGAGAGGGTTTCGTTAAGGGAAAAGGAACTGGCCCTTGGAGGTGGGGGAGGGGTGGACCTGGAGCACAGGTGATGCTGGGAGGTGGGAGGTGAGAGGTGGGAGGGCCACGTTCCCCTGAAGCGGCTCAGCTAGGTGTGTAGATACCTGGGGGAGGGGCAGGGGGCGGTGAGGGTGCCCACCTGATGCTGTCTATTTTCAGTGTGGGTCGGAGGTGAGGTAAGCTGTTGCTTAGGACTCTTCCCATCTTTTTTTTTTTTTAAGAAGTGAAACTCCAGCACAGTGACACCCACAGGAAGGACCCAGCCGAGCTACAGGGGTTGAAGGTACGGAAGAGCCGGGGAAGCAGAGGAAGGGGGTGTGTGAGGAGCAGGGCTGCCTCTTCCAGCTTTTCAGGGGTGAAGTGTGGGTAGAGCTATGTAGGTGGGGAGGGGTTGTGTGTGCATGTGCACTGTGTGTCATGCCTGTTGTGTGTTTGTTGTGTTGTCTGTATCCTGTGCTGTGTGTGTGTGCATGTGTGTGTGTGTGTAAGCGAGAGGTTCCATTCACATTCACATTTACTGCCTTCTACATGTTCTGTGAAGTTGGAGGCAAGCTCCAGCTTCATCCAGACTTACCTTGGTCTCAGTGGGGACCTCAGGGGGAGTCAACGGCCAGTGCCTCCTCGCTTCCCACAGACAGGACAGGCCACCACCGTCCATGATGATGAAGGTGGTAGGAAACAGGTGGGCAAGTGGGGAATGCTTGAAGGGGCCCTTGAGGAGAAGGAAGATTTTCTGACAGCCCTGAGGGGTCACTGTCACTGGCCACAGGGCCCCATAATAATTCCAGACCATACCAAGTGGCCAGGGCGGCCTGTTATGTGAAATTCCCTGAATCTAAAACCGAGCAGGCCAAGACGGTCAGAGCTTCGGCCCCCAGAGTGCCTGCTTTCCCCTGGGCTTCTAGAGAGGAAAAAGGCGCCGTGGCGGTGGCGGAGGCCACCTGAGTGACCCCTTTCCTGGTGTGAGTAGGAAGGAGACCCCCCGCGACTCTTCACAATAGGCCCGTGCGAATCTTTCTCTCTCCATTTTTGTACTGCTCGGTCTCACCACCTGCCCCGTCCTCTTCCCCAAATCTGTTCCCTGAATAATTAAGGACGGCGACAGCAGGTTCTGTTTCTATGACGGCAGACACCTTTTGGCAGCTTCGAAACTCTTGTGCCTTTCTTGGCTTCGTAAGCTAAGCTACTCACCTTGTGTCTAAAACCGCGCCTCTAGACCGTTTACCTCTGAGGGTCTTTGCATTCCGGTTGGTGAGTATTCATGGCTGCCGTTCCCATCATGGCTGTGGAACCTGAGGCAGCTGCAGACGTGGAAGCCTAAGGACCTTGAGTTCTGGGGACCAGCAACGGGTAGGCGGGTGGGAAGAATGATCAGAGTGGTAAGGGGCCGGATTCGGCACACAACTCTAGATTGCACAAGTATGTTGTCTTTGATCAGCTTCCCTGGGGATTCCTGAGAAAGCGATTGGTGGAGTAGATGCTCTCAGAAGCAGGGCAGTGAGGGAGGCAGGAGAGGGCGGAGGAAGAAGGCTCCGAAGAGATGTGGCCTCCGCTTCACACCAGCTTCCTTTGGTCCCACAGCGACCTCTGGAGTGTGAACTGCACCCCGGCAGTGGACGGGAGTGGCCTGGCCTTTCCCTGGGAAGCGAGGAGGCACTGGCTGTGGCTTCCCCTGGGGTCGCCGCTGAGACCAAGGTAAGTCTGAATGAGCACCAGCAGAATCCATTTCTGTTACTATGTCCATTGGTTCATTTACTGAAGGCATTTGTTCATTCATTCATTCATTCATTCAACAGATACATACTCTGACTGGCTCTGCCCTTTACCCTTCTATTTCTGGCTGTTTCAGGACACTTTTTTTTTTTTTTAAATAAATTCTGTGCTAGTCACTGAGAAAGAGCCAAAGGATTTAATGTTCTCAGAAGTGCCAAGAAGCCTCTCTTTTGTCTTTGAGTATCTGTTGGCCATAGCTCCTCAGTGCAGTTCCTGGCATTTGCACCCTTTCTAAATAAGTTTACATGTCTCAGCGGAATGGAAAATGAGGAGAACAAGAGAGCCCTGCCACATCAGGAAGGCGGGAGGAGGAAGGGCAGGGTGAGGGAGGGAGGGGCCAAGGACCCTGGGCTGGCTTCCCAGTCCTTCCAAAGGTCGCACACGGACCACACTCGGGATGGGAAAAGATAAAGAAGAGATAAGTGTGTGGATGGACCCCACCTGTCCGGCGTGGACGATGGAGAATTCAGGTACTGGTCCAAGGCCACCCTGGAAGTTTCCGGCTATGGAAACTCCTACTTCACACAGAGGTGGCTGAGGCTTTATGAACTCATCACTGTGCGTCGTATGATGTCAGAGGGAGGCCATCGCATTATCACCCACTTCCCCATTGTGGCCACTGAATCTACTTCCGTGAAATCGAAGTACCTGGACACTTGATCTCTACGTTTCTTTCTAGGGTTGAGAGCCTCCGTCTCAATGACTCCTGGCTCAAACGGTTTGAGAACGATTCATCTAGGCCTGAGGGGACATACACACTGGTGTGTCCGTAGGCTTTAAATGTTCAGTGTTTTATAAGCAACTTGAATGGATTGATGATGGCAGGCCTCTTGGGTTTTGCAGGGGATTAAGTAAGGGTGAGGAGATCCACGTGGCGTTGGAATTAAGATTTGCTAAACCTAAAGTGTTGGACCCATGGACCAACGTCTGAAAGATAAAACGTTGCCTTTTTAGTTAAAAATTCACATGGTACAGATACAAATGAGATGAACCTGGCCTATGAGCAATTCAAGTGAAAAGACTTAGGAGTTTTAGCTCAAGATATATCTATTTATAAGTTCAGTAAATATCGGTTGGGTGCCAGGCGCCGATCCAGGAGCTAGGGACGCAGCAGCAAAAAAATGACATCATCCTCAAACAATTGATAGTCTACGATTGTAATGTAATCTACAATACACGATGTGCGATGCCGATAAGTGGGCTGTGAGATGGGCTGGTCGCGGGTGGTGAGAGGAGAGGAGAGAGCAGGGTACTGGGAAATGGAAGGATGGGGTGCTATTTTAAATGGGGGAAGACTCTTTGAGGAGGTGACATTTGGCCCATTAACTGTTTGACACAGCTGCTAAAAAGCTACTAAAATCCCGAGTTCTATGGCTGATTAGTGACCTCCTTGCACACCTGCACCCACCTACGTTCGCCTGACCTCCTCCGGCTTTACGCTTGGCCCTGCCGGCCCATCTGCGCCTTTCAGGAAGTGACCGGCCTGTCTGACGTGGGCCTCATTTCAGTCACCTGGCATCTCCTCAGTTCTTGCGGGGCAACGCCCATTGCAGGGCACCCTATCACTGACCACTTCCAACACTGCCACCCACTCTCTGTGATGACGCTCCAGATTCTTGGGACTGGCTGCATTTCCCCCAGCCCCAGTGTGGGGGCCACTTGCAGTGCACAGGTGACCCGCCGCCCTGACCCACTGCACCTGAGCAGACCCACTCCTCTCTCTCTGCTTCGACACGCTCTGTTGGCACTGGCTCCGGAGTGACCGTCAAAGGGAACGTCTTCTGTTTTATTGACGTTCATCTTCCTACGTTCGCACTTGTGTGGCATAAATGCTAATTTGCTGGGTGGGGGAAAAGTTTTCTCCCAAACTTCTTGCGAATTGTTTAATAATGTAGCTAATGAGAAAACATATTCCGAGGGCTTAGTGAAGCCCAGGGCGGCAGCCTGGGCCCGAGCGCCTGTTGTTCTTCCTCCTGCCGACTCGCTCGCTCTCTCGGGTGGGCCGCTCAGGCACCAAAGAGCAGAGGGCAGGGGGAATTATGCATGAGCAGAGAGAGGAGATGCTGACCTTCTGTGTTTAAAGGTCAAAGCGATTTCTTGGGAAATGGAACAAACTCACTAATCAGAAGCTCTTCTGAATTTTTCTGCAAAAATTAGACGCTGTGACTCTCTGCACAAGTTCCGTTTGTGAGGATCATATACACACGCATACACACACACATCTAGACACCTATGCGTACATATATTTAACCACTAAGTCAAGTTTATAGAATGCGTACTGCGCTTCCAGTCCTGGGGCGAGCTAGGCTAAAGGGGACATGAAGTAGAAAATCAAAACATCGGTCACCTGTAACTCGAATAACTAGGACGTGCGACTGTCCGTCCTTCAGCTTCACACCACTTCAAAGGAATGATACAGTTACCCTTGTTCCAGGGACTCCCTAGAAAAGCAGACACGATCAGGGCACACCATGGAGTCTGCCACCACTTCCACAGTCATGATGCTGGTGGCGCGGCAAAGCTTAGGACGGAGGTCATGGGCATCCTGAGGTATTAGTCAGTAGACTGAACTGAATGCCTTGGGACACAAAAGTCAAACGTGCGATGAGTACAGTCTCTGTTTCCAGCGCTGGCGTGGGCACTAGAAGATAGATGCAAGTAGAGTGTGTGCGTGTGCGCGTGTGTGCATGTGTGTGCATGCGCGTGTGCATGTGTGTGCATGTGTGTGCACGTGTGTGCATGTGTGAATCTGTGTGTGTGTCTGTATGTGTACGTGTGTGCATGTTTGTGCATGTGAGTGTGTGCATGTATGTGTGTGCATGTGTGAGTGAGTGTGTACATGTGTGCGTGCATGTGTGTGTGAATCTGTGTGTCTGTGCGTACATGTGTGTGAGAGTGTATGTGTGTGTGAGAGTGTGTGTGCATGTGTGTATGTGTGTCTGTGTATGTGTGCGTGCATGTGAGTGTGTGTGCATGTGTGTGTATCTGCATGTGTCTGTATGTGTGTGTGCGTGTTTGTGTATGTGTGTGCACGTTTGTGTATGTGAGTGTGTGCATGTGTGTGTGTGCACGTGTGTATATGTGTGAGTGTGTGTATATGTGCGTGTGTGTTTGTGTATGTGTGTGTGTGTGCGTGTGAGTGTGTGTCAGGGCATAGTGAGAGCACAAAAGGAAAAGAGGTTGGTTTTCCCTGTTGGGTGGGACTGAAATGTGAGAAAAGACTACACGGGTATATCAGGAAGAGTTCTTAGTTTTAAACAGAAATTAACTCTGCGTATAGCAGACAAATGAATTTATCTAACGCAGGGAACTCACAGAATTTCTGAGTGCAGAAACATGACCCAGGAACCACCACGCTCGAGCTGTGTAGTACAGAGGAGGCATCATTGCCGTGTCGCTGCACACAGCCATGGTGGCCTTCACTAATGACACCACAGTGCTGGGCACTGGGCATTGCCACTGGAGTCTGGACATCACTGTCCCCTCCCTCACCCACGTGAATTCTATGCTGCGCGTCTCCTTCCTGTTGCTGGCCTCAGGCTCAGATTCTGGCTCGAGTTCATGTGACGGGAAGCTGGCGTCACCTCAGGCATCCTGTGCCCTAGCTGCAAGGGAAGCTGGGGAAGTGACTCTCTGGTTGATATTCTCTGCGCCCTTCTGCATGAGGTGAGGGTCTTGTGAAGCACAGAAGGACGTCCAAAGGCGTGAGGTGGTCAGGAAGAAAGGGAAATGATTGTTAGAAGAGAGCAAATGGTCCTAGTTTGCCAGGGATAAAGTTGGAGATGCAGTGGGGGCAGATGATGTAGAGCTTTGCAGGTCTTGTTTACCAGTTTGGATTCTTGCCCATAAACAACTGGGAGCCACTTTGGAGTGGGTGCAGGGAAGTCACAGGTTCAGACTTGCAGTTGAGAATGAAGACCCTGAGGGCAGAGTGGGGAGGATAGATGGGAATGATGGGGGTGGAGGTGGAATGCCTAGTTGTGGGGGGAAAGGGAAGAGACGTAGACGGTTCTGGTAAGAGCTTAGGAAGGCCTGCAATGGGAGAGTCACTGGAGAGGGTGGGGCAGTAGAAGGATGTTCCGGAGAAGGAGCCAGCAGGGCTTGTGAGGGAGAAGGGGAAGTTGTCAAGAATGACCCCTGGATTTCTGGACCAGGTGGGCTGGGAGGGTGACGATGGCTCCACCTGAGAGAAGCATGTGAGTGCGGGAGTCCAGGAAAGCATGAGAGAGTAAAACTGCTGGGGTGGGGTGGGGTGCAGAGAGAGGGAAATGGGAGGAGACGAAATCTGGAGAAAAGAGGAGGGTACAACCTTGAGTGGAGGGAGGTTTGCCTTTTCTGCAGAGGCCAGAGACAAAAAGTGAGCGGACGCATATGGAGATGCATTTTATTTTTTATTTTATTTATTTATGCAACCCTTGGTTGACCTCACAGATCATAAGGGATTGTCAGTTTACAATCCTTTATTTTTTATATTTTACGCCTATAGCACCTGGTCTTCCTAGCTGGTCTCCCATCCAAGTACTAACCAGGCCTGACCCTGCTTAGCTTCTGAGATCAGCCAGGATCAGGCTTGTTCCAGGTGGCATGGCTGTAGACAATGTGGATGCATTTTAGATATGGCTTGTGGGTTCAGCAGGTGGGGGAGTTCTCACCGGAGAGACTCACAGTCCCCAGTGCCTTGAACCCTGGGCCAGCGTGCCTATATCGTCTATACAGATTCCCTCTTCATCTGCTCAGGGGTCAGCAAACACACTTTTTGAAAGGGCCAGACAGTAAACATTTTTGGTTTTCCGGGCCATAAGGTCTCTGCTAAGACTCTAGGTTTGTGGAGCAAATTGTCTGTTTCCATAGACAATCCGAAAAATGCAAAGGGGAGGCCATGCACCAGCACACATTAATCACTAAGAGAAGCTGAGCCACGGTCAGCCGACCCCAGGTCTAGCTGACTCTTCCCCAGGCTGACCCTCCTGGCAGATGTTCGCGGTGCACTTTGTACTTCCCCTTAAGAAGCGCTCGTCTGTAGTCTGATTCGTTACTTGTCCAGTTACGTGCTCAGTGTCCTGCCAGTGTTAGCATTACGGCAGGGGCCATGCCTGTCTTGCCATCGTGGTTCCCAGAGCTGGCACGTGCAAGTGCTTTACGTTTGTCAATTCATTCAAACGGCCCAGACGTTCCAGTAGGGAGGCGCTGCTATTATTCTCATTTTACAATAAGGAAGCTAAGACTTAGGCTAAATGCTTGAAATCGAGCCACTGGAAAGTAGAGGGGCCTAGACTGGACTTAGTCTGGCTCTACAGAGTGGCTCTTTAACCACGGTGCCATGCTGCTGCCTTTTGAGAAGCTGCTGGCAAAATGAACCAAGTGAATTAGCAGGTCAAGTTCTTTGTCTGTCGAAAAGGGGGCGGGGCAAGGCGGGGCTCGCCTGAGGAGATAATGGGAACCTGGCATCGCCAATGCGGGGGAGGGAAGTGTGAGATGACTATGGACAGGAAGTGGCTTCGCCATGTGGTCCAGTTGAGGAGGGAGGACTCGTGAGGATGCCACTCTGTAAGCTGCGGGCTTTCCCTGGGCACGTGCCGTAGCCGGTGGCGGGGAGGAGCAGGCTGAGGTTGGCGTTGCTGCCATTGGGGGGTGCCCCAGTATGTTATCTGGGATTAGAGCAGCAGCAGGTGGGGCCTAGATCAGAACACCCCGTGATCCAGTTCTGGTTTTGGCGCTTACTAACCTTGCAGTGTGAACACATTGCCTAATGTATTTGGGCCTTGATTTCCTCATATACAAAGTAAAGATAAGAAAACCCATGCCACAGCGTTTTGGGACAATAAGAGAACATTTATCTGAAGGGGTTGGCTTGTAATAGGAGCTCAACAAACGGGCTCTGCTCGCCCTTCCGAGAACTTTTAGTTCAAGAGGCTCCATGAGAGCAACATCGAGTCCAGGATATTCAAGCCGGGAGAAGTCGTGCCTCCTGCTGCCCCAGTGTGTCAAGGCCCCTGTCTCCCTGGCCCCAGTGAGTGTTCTCAGCTCCTGCCAGGTAGCATGGAATGTGGACTACTTCCTGCCCGCCAGGTGCTTTGGGCCCTCTTTGATGTTGTGCTGATGTGTGTATGAGGGTGTGCACTGTGAGAAGTGTGTACCCCCTGCCTCTGTCTTGTGTGGGAGGGACGGGCACACTCCCGTGTGTGACATGCACAGTTAGGCATCTGTATATATGTACACATCACTCAAATTACAACCTTCGGTTCCTTGTGGTTGATACTAAGTTGGTGTCTTTAATAACTAGAATTAGAAAGGGCACTGCAGGGCAGTGTTGATCACAACCTTGGAGAGAAGGGATCACGGTGTGTAACAAACCCAGGGACCAAACAGGTGGTGAAGACAGGAGAAGACAGGTCATATCTGATAAGATAAATTTTAGCAAGGGTAAAAGCAAGCGAAAGGAATTTTTTTTTAGAAAACTCATATAATGAATTGTGTGAGTCCGTGGTAGAAGGAGAAGAGGCAGAATAACTCTTCAAGTGAAAAGCCTAGCGTTTTGTTTGACCGAGCGCTCATTATGGGTGAAAGACTGCAGTGTAGGGCTGGGCTTTGCCTACTCCCTTCCCCCGGAATCCACACCTCCCAAGCCATACGGGGTTGCTGAGGTCATGGACTTCCTTCCTAGATCATCTTCCCTTGACAAAGAAGCCGAGTCCACAGACCTCAAGTAAAATGGCTCTAGGGAAGTTCTGCAGACTCTGTGGAAGTCAAGGAGTCTCCAAATCAACAACGAGTCCTCTGGCTGCATTAGCAAAGTTATGTGTCCAGACCTAAGAAGGGTGACTGTCCTATTTTAGTCTGACAAGCAAGCCACAACTGGAAAGCTGCGCTCTGTTCTGCGGGGCACAGGCACAGAGTGCATTGTCCAACTTGAGTGTATGGGGGAGTCAATGAAATCAAGAGGATGCGCGTTGGGACACAATTCTCTAGAAGTCTCTTGTATTTCTGTCTTTACTCTGAACAAAAGGCATTGACAGCTTTGTTGTGGACTGTCTTTTCAAGGCTGTTTACAGCCGCAGCAAATAGCTTGGAAGATAGAAATATGACATCACATTAGGCATAAAGCAGATCTTTTCCTTGGCCAGGATAATATGGTGTCTCTCTGTAGGGCAAACACTGGGTAAGCTTTCCAGGAGGTCCCTTATAAGATTGGGGGTTTCCTAGTTCACATTCCATTAGCTATGACCAAAACTCACCATGTGCACAGCATTCACCCTGGCTCATGTACCCATGGCTCCCTTGGGGACTTGGAGGGCCCGGGGAACTGATGCAAACTTGAAGCTTGTGTTTCCTGCTAAGCTGTGAAGAACAAGTCCTTTGTGTCTGCCCTGGGAGTCTTGTGTCTTGGGCCAGCATCTATGCAACTGGCAGGCTAGTTTCTTAGCTTGCAAGCAGGGTAAAACCTTGGAGTCATCATAGTTCTTGATAACGAGATGATTCATAGTATCACATGAGGAAGGACTGATGGAACTGGAATTTAGCTGAAAAGAGAGGTGTGTCAAAGAGTAGTCAAGAGTTGTATTCGAATGTCCAAATTGATCATCATAAGAAGTGCTTAGGCTTCTGTGTCTTCCAGAGAACACATTAGGACTGGTAGATAGAAATTTCATGGTGAACGATTTGGTTGAACTCAAGGAAATACTTTCTAATATGTGGAATTGACCAGCAGTTCTGAGATATTCTGTGGCTAGTAAGCACTTATAAACATTTGTTGGAGAATCTTCAGATGGGATTTTTTTTTTAAACTGTGTTTTAGGGTAGAATAAAAAACCCCTGAGAACCTCACTGTGATGTAGTTTTGAAAGTCGATGATATTTCTCATGTTTAGTAATTCGTCAGCTGAGAGACATTATTTTGGACCTTTGGTCTCAGAGTGCTACCACTTCAGATGAAAATGCTCCTGGAAGCTAGGTGCCTTGTCACAAATTCTGTATTCTTACACCAGGACTACTGGCTTGGACCAAAGGGAAGCACAGAGACAGAGTGAGGGTGGCATAGGCAGACAGTACTATTCTGTGACCAGAACCCCAGATCTTTGCCTCCTCCAGTCTTTTTAAAATTAATTTCTCCCTTCCCTCCAGCCCTTCACTCAGATTGGTTTGCCTTCCTATTTTATTATCAGCAAATAGTAACTGAGTATATAATGTGTGATATTTGCAGAAGGAATTAATGAAATAAAAAATGTAATCTTTGACTTTTATATAATTTAATTCTTTCATTCATTCCATAAGCTATTATTGAGAGCCTATACCGTACTAAAAAGTGTCAGTGAATAAAACATGGCTCTTACCTTACAGAATCTACAGTTTATTTGGGAAGATAGGATCAATACATGGGGGGAAAAACATCCAAAATACAAAGATGTACGATGAGTAGATGGTGGGATGTAAATTCATGAGGTCTGCGTGTTTGAGGACATTCCCTTTCCCCTAGAACTCCAGAGAGAATCACATGGTCATTACCCCGATCTCCCCCGTGAAATAAAGGGGGAAGAAGCCTGATGGGCGGTGAGAGGAAGAGCAGCTTCCTGGGGCAGGTTGAAGAGCATGCTGCTGGAGGAGCTTTGGCATGGGTAGGGAATTGACGAAAGCGCGCTTTAATAAATATTGTTATAAACTATGCTTTTTAGAGACCTTTGCATGCCCTTTGAGAGATGTGAGCAAGAGAATAAAATTCCTTTTTAATTACTTTGGATGGTTCAGATTTTACTTCCTAACACCAACCCCCCGCTGACATAGAAACCTTCTACTACAAGCAATGCGGATATGCTGACCACGTACTGTCATGGGGAGCGTCACAGTGCGCGGCGGAGCTGGAGTTTCGTTTCCAAGAAAGTGTAGCGGAAGCCGGGCAGACGGGAGGGTAAAGGGAGGCCGTGATGTGATGAGGGCTGTGGGATGCTGTGTGGAAAACAGTAGCGCAAGTGCTGAGGAGGAAAAGCTCCGGGTATCTTCAGAGGCCAGTGGAGAGACCCATGTAAAGGAAAGAGTCAGGATGCTGGCCCGGTCCGGCCACGTCCTGAGAGCTCTCCTTCATCCACCGAGGCTTTCTCCTCTGCTTCCTACAGCATGCTGTGCACGGAGACTCAGAGTCGGCCCCAGGCGTGCGGTAATGGCGTGCCCACCCTAGCCCTCTGACAGTGTTACCCTTCTGACTGAAGTTCTACTGCTCTCTCTTTTGAGTCTCCCTAACTGTGAGCCTGGCTGTAAGAATCCTTGCACCCTGTTTTCACTCCTGTGAGACTTCGAGTCTCACATCTAGGGCTATTTCCTAAATGACAAAGACAGAAGTGCAGAGTCACGTAAGCGAATGAAATATTTATGATGAACCTGAGAAGTGAGTTTAATCACCTCCATATCTTTCCTCTTGTGTATTAATTAATCCTGATAAATCCCCCACCTCTTTCCCCCTGCTACACATCTAAATTACTCAGAAAAGACATGTTTGTGACAGACAAGCTGAGGGGGTGTTTCGAGATCATCTTAAAAGAAAAAGTTCTAAATATTTCAGATGGAATCATGAGTGTAGCGGATCCATCACCAGGGAATACAATTATATTGAGATCATGAGAAACATCTTTTTTTTTTTTTGTACTTGAAAACCGCCCTGACTTCACTTCGTTTGGTCTCCAAGACCCTCTCTGTTATCACGGAAGTCCAGCAGATGGGTCAGGTTTGAGTCCATCAAAAGGAAATCGTAACCTCTACCAATAGCACCCACTGAGTCATAAACAAATTGTCTCCATATTTTATGCTAAAGAATGAGGAAAGAATAAGGAGCGGTGTCAGGAATTATGACCCCCCCTTTCATAGCTCTGGCAACTGTGACCAGTCTTCTTCTATCGTTAGACCATGGCCTTTACCCAGAAGAGGAAATGAGTAAGAATGCTGGCAGCGTCAACACGATCTGTCCTCCACCGAGATGGGCTGCGGCAGAAGTCTCTCAAAGAACTGAACCTCTGTATTTTCTTCTCTTTTACATTCATCAAATTTCTCATAGTTTCCAGAGTGGCTTTTGATTTGATTCCCTTATTCTGGTGATTTAACTCCTGTTCAAAATGAACAAAATTTCTGCCATTCATTTTTAGGGGGAAAAAAAAATCGTCCGATTCTGGCGGCAATGTCTTAGTCCGCTTGGGCTGCTGTAATAAACATTACAGATCGGGTAGCTTATAGACAACGGAACCTTATTTCTCACAGTTTTGGAAGCTGCAAAGTCCAAGATCAATGCATGAGGATGGTTGCACCTGGTGAGGGCCTTCTTCCTCGTTTGTAGCGGGGCCATCTCGCTGTGGCTTCACGTGGTGGAAGGGGTAGGGAGCTCTTGGCAGCCTCTTTTAGAAGGCACTAGTCCCATGCTCTGCCCTCATGACTTACGTGCCCCTCAAAGACCCCATCTCCTAATACCATCATCATCTTTGAGGGTTACGATTTCAACATGTGAATTTTAGAGCGACACAAACATTCAGACCTAAGAAGGCAGATAACAGTGGCACGAAGACCTTGAGGGAGACTGTCACATTATTCCTAACTTGACGTTTCTCCAAGTATGGTGAAAGAGACAGGAAAGTGCGGGGAAGCAGGGTGTGCAAAAACGGACATTTGTTTCAGTACGGCGAGAGAGGTTTGCGCGCAGGGCCGGTGGCAGGAGAAGCAGCCGAAGGGAGAGGCAGGGGCCAGAGCACAGAGGCCCTCTCTCTAATAATTCTCCAGTAGTTCTCAAGCCAGGTTGCTCGCACGGATCTCCTGGGGAGATTAAAAAAATACCATTGCCAAGTCCTACTTCCTACCGATGTGTTTTTAATAATTTATGCCTTAGAGTGAATTAATTCAATTAGGTAGTTTTCCTTCTAAACTTTACTTGAGATCACTGGATAAATAGAAGTTTTGTTTGAGGGAATTAAGTAATCTTGGAGCATGGATTGATTTGATTGATTGATTGATTCATTCATTCATTCATTAAGCAACCATTTGTGTGTTATCTTTCTAGGCTCTGTGCTAAAATGAAGAGATAGGGAAGTCCTTGCCTCATACTTTGAAGAGGTCACCCACCAGTGGAGAGGATACGTACAAAATAACAGATGCATATACATAAAAATAAAAAAGGTTCTCTAGTCAGAGAGAACTCTAGTTCTTTCTAGTACGATGTCTTCTCTGGCTCTTGCAATGACCCCTGGACATTAACTGTCACACTTGGTCTTGAAGGGCCCTGTTCTGGTAAGGCTTGGGTGCAGTGAGGGGTCAGAGGGACGGAGGGTCTTTCTACATGTGGAGCACATCGCAGATACAGGAATTCGTGTTCTGATGGGGCAATAAGGCCAATCCAAGAAATCTGATCGAGTGTGACCGCCAATTGGCATCAAACAATAATGGAGGCATGTTGAGAACTAGGGAACCGATGGAGGGGAGATATTTTGAAAACATTTTTTAAATAGTTTTTCTTAACAGCTGACATGGGCTTGGCAGGTGCATCTAAAGGGCTGAAAAAGAAGGGGTACTCATGGCCATATGTGTTATATCGTTTCTTTGGGAAAATGTATTCTGTTTGGGAAAGGTAGGAAGGTGGAAACCAAAGACATGTACAGTTATGGAAAAGTGATGGCATTAACGATGCTTCTCTTTTGTTTCATCAAGTAAATGGAATGACAAGGCAATGACGTGATATGATCACTGGAGTTTTCTGCTTATAGGCAAGAAAAGGAGAACTCATTATTTCAATTACCATTGGAAATATTTCAAGAGTATATTATTCTACTTTTTTGCCTTGGTAATGAATGGAGTGTAGTGGATATAATGGAATGCTTTTTTTCCTGAACCTCATGGCCTCACATTTTGATCAGGTCTCCTTGTATTATTTAATAATTAAGTTACACATGCATTTTTCTGCTATGGTCTGAATGTTTATATCCCCCTCAAATTCATATGTTGAATTCCTAAGCCCCAAGGTAATGCAATTAAAAGGAAGTGATTAGGTCATGAGGCCAGAGCCTTCACAACTAGGGTTGCTGCCCTTAGAAGAGAGAACAGAGAGAGCTCACTCATGCCTTCCACCACGTGAGATCAGAGCTAGAAGGCACCGGCTTTGCACCAGAAGGAAGGCTCCCACCAGACAACACGTCCACTGGCACCATGACCTTGGACATCCCAGCTTCCAGAACTGTGAGAAACAAGTGTTTGTTGCTTCTCAGCCATCTAGTTTATGGTGTTTTTGTGAGAGAAGCTGAATGAACGAAGACACTTCCCAAACACTCTGGAAATTTCTTGCGAAGCACAACATATTTCCTACATCTTGATCTTCTTTACAAAGCCTAGCCTATTGGCTTGGGCGTTAGCAGGGACCTATAAAAAACTGTGACGGGGACTGGAGTGACCAAGGAACACCAATACTTTGGCTGTTGCTGTGGTCCAAATGTTTGTGTTCTCCCTGATTTCATGTTGAAATCCTAACCCCCAAAGGGGATGGTATTAGCAGATGTGGCCTTTGAGAGGTGATTAGGTCCTGAGGGTGGAGCCCTCATGAATGAGATTAGTGCTCTTATAAAAGGCCCCACAGAGCTCCCAAGCCCCTACCCCCATGTAGGAGTCAGGAAGAAGTCTGTGACCAGAACAAGGCCTCGGCAACCATGTTGGAACCACATGTGACTTTCCAGCCTCCAGAAATGTGAGACATAAATTCCTGTAGTTTATAAGCTACCCAGTCTGTGATGCTTCATTATAGCAGCTCGAACAGGCAAAGGCAACTATTTTAGTTTCCTGACAAGTGAGGCCCACCGTGGTTTGCCTAATAAGGGATGGCGATCAATGAACGAGGGTGGACCTAATGTATTAAAAAGTTGAGACACCTTAAAAATTAGAAGTTCCTTGTCAGGGAAGAGGAGAGCCTCTTAACAGGAAGTTTATTGGCCAAATAACTGTTTTTCCCTTCCTTTTGAATTCTAAAGTCTACATAAAAGGGAGCACCCGAGGGCTCCTTTATTTGATGGAAACAGATAGGTGACCTTTGGAGACCAATCGTCCTACAGTTATGACCCATTTGGGCGACCCACTTCTTGTCTGGGCCGAGCTTCACCTGCTTCAGCCCCTCACTGCCTGATGAGCACTGATGCTGGCAAAGGTTGGACTTAGCTGCGAAGTCTAGACTTGGGAAATGGCAGGGGGCGGAGATTTCTTGTGGAGGAGACATTTTTCAGTGCGAGGTCAGTATCTTGGCTAAGCGTTCTCTTTTTTTGCCTAAGGGAGACAAGGCTAGTGCAACCAACATCCACAAGTACAATGATTTTATAGCTAATCCATGCCACAGGCCATATCGTGCAGGGCACATGAGGTGCAAACTATGTGTGGACTGACCCCCACACACTCTTACATGTCATAGGCATGGTTTCTCTGTGGGGTATGAGGGAGTTATCTTTCATGCTTGGGCAAGAATCACACTGTGCTCTGGCCTTCACTGATCTATTTGCCTGTCCTTAAAAGATGGCTTTAGCTGTTCAACTTAGTTTTGTTTACTTGAAATGTTGTGTTTGAACTTTGCTTGCATGTTTACAGGCTAGAAGGCCATGGAACACGGAAATTGTGGGCCTTCTAACTAAATCTAAATGTGTCGTCACTTCGATTCAGACACACGGATGGCTAGGGACCATCTTTGACTTCAGGAAGCAAATTCGGATGGAAAAGAAGGCTCTTTCTGCCCGTGAAAAGATAAAAAAAAAAAGGGAAAAAATGTATAGAAGTGAATATCCATAAAACAAAATCCTGTATCCAAAAACATAACAAAATTTCCAGCAAGATATTACAAACAAATTTACTTTCACATTGGTTCTAATTGAAATTACCGTGTGTCCTTATAGAGCTGCCTTCCAATTTGAGTTAAATCAAAAATGTGCTATATCCCCATCGATTTAAATGATATTAATTGGAGCTTTCGATTATATTGAATCAAAATTTATTGTGGTAGAAAGGAGGCATCTAGAGAATTTGTTTTTAAAAACATTGAAAAGCATTAGGTCTCCTCTCACAACAGCAGTGCTTAAAGAAGAGCTTCCCAATTAATAATAATAATATAAAAAAGATTAACTCCCTTGTAAAATATTTCAAATAGTTTATAGTTTACGAGAGGACAGATGACTCTGTAAAGAGATCATCTAACGACTGGAGTCCACAGAAAGAAAAGCTAAAGTAGAAAGAAAAAATAAGTTTGGGTTTTTAATAATGTAAAAAGTAACGTGGGAAAGATTAAATCCAGTTTTTGAGAGGTCAAGTGAATCCACATAATTAGCAAACAAAAGCAACCAGTGATAAAGTATCTTATGTTTTACGGGTTTGGTATAATGCCCAGCAAACCAGATGTGCTTAATAAATTTTAAATGATATCAACGATATTCCCTTCTGCTGATACGGAGTTAATGTTATCACTTTGGGAGGCCTTTTTAACCCTTTAATATGGTTATTTCATGGCGGGAAGAGGAACAAGCGTTCATTGAACAGTCTGGTGTGATGGAGATGATGCTTCTTTCCATAATGAACAGATGTCTTGCTTCTCATTGGAATAATCGATTCTAATATTATTAAGCACAAGCCCAATAAATCTGCCCTTTTATTTTTTCCTGATACAAATGCAATATACCTACCACTGCTCAATATCCTTCATATGTGAAGTAATAAAACTGATTCAATACGAAATCTTGTACTTTACATGTAAATTGGATTGCTATGGGCCATTAGACTCTTTACATAAACAGTATATTTTGTTTAAAAGAAAACTGTGCTCAGTTTAACATCCTGAAAGTTCATAATGTGCAAAACCACATTAGTGGAGTCAGTGGTGTCGGGAAGGCATCCGGCATGGGTGACAGAGGCGTAAACGAGAAAGGAACCCTAACTTCCAGGAAAACAACTTTTCTCCCGTGGTGGTTTTAACAAGATGGTTGCCAACAGGTGAAAGCTCACTAATGTCAGAGGTAATGAAAAACCTTAATTCTAGAATTATTCTCTAAAGCAGGGGTTCCCAACCCCTGGGCTGTGGATTGGGTACCGGTTCTTTGGCCTGTTAGGAATCGGGCTGCATGGCGGGAGGTGAGTGGCCGGTGAGTGAGAGAAGCTTTGTCTGTATTAGCAGCTGCTCCGCAGCGCTAACATCACTGCCTCAGCTCCACCTCAGGTTGTCAGGAATTGGTTTCTCATAGGACAATTGATCACTGGCACCAAAAAGGTTGGGGACCGTTGCTCTAAAGCATTCACAGTGTACTATGCTTAGGGGCTGAGGTGGAGAAGGCAAACCAAGGTAGCAAATTACTTGCCTCTCCAAGAAGACAGCCATTGATGCCTTCTTGACATGCAGTAGATAGGTGATAACATATTGAGGCCAAGTCTGGCAATATAATATGATGTCACAGTATCTATTTTCGATATTAGATAATAGTCTTTATTTTGATAGGTAAGTGTCTCATCCTTGGCTTATTTATTTCCGTTATGTACAAAATCTGCAAACCAGAATTCATAGACAAACCTTACCCAAGTGTACTGCAATATTTGCATCTTGGCCTCCTTTGCAACACTGAACCTTTGTGCTCTGCCACAGCTGTCAGAGTAATGGCTTTTTTCCCCTTTTTATCTGGGTTGGCTTTATTCCCAGATTCCAAATGAAAGAGACAGCATTTTACTTGACCACCCCATTCCAACCGTTAAATACTGTGCCTTCAGGCTCCGATGCTCTAATGGTCGATTAAAGTTGATAACAGTCTGTCCAATTTCCATTTTTTAACATTCAGCCTGCTGAAATTGTAATATTGTGAAAATTTGAAGTCTACAGGACTTGCCTGAGAATCTGTCTGGATGTCAACACATACTAATAAACAAGGGGAGAAAAGTAATGCCAAGAGGCCTCGGCATTTGCAGAACTTGGGTTATCTGTGTAGCCTAGCCAAGTTTGTATAGAGTAGAAGTAGGCAATAGATCAACTGGTCTATCAAACAGGATGTAGGGTGGAGGTACTCATGGGATGGTTTATGGATACAGAAAGCAGGCTTCCTCAAAATCTCTTTAAACTACTGAACAGCATATGCATTCCCTTCCCTACTTGCCTTACCAAGCGTTCAGTCCTTCTTGGTCTTACTAAAAGCTTTTCTTAACTTGTTAGGCAGACGTATAACTCACAGCTCCTGTACTTTGTTGTTAGGAATGAAGGGTCACAAAGGTATAAATCCAATTGAAATATTTTCAGAAATCTGATTTCTCAGGGGACCAGAATGAAATAGATTGAAATAATCTCTTGTTCAAACCCACAGTGGTCTTTCTTGAATCTTAGAAAAACAGAATGAAAATCAGGGATTTGGAGATGAATTTGTAGACCAGTAGGATTCTGAGATAAGCAGTTTGATCCCAGTTTTCTAAGTGATGGAAAAAAATAATAATAATTTCACCGTGAGCCATACTCCCTGTATTTGTTATACGCAGTCTCTATGTGGTTCCTTTCATTGTACTAGTCAGCTTGCCTTTCTTAGCCATGCTTGGATTCTTTCTCTGTATGTGAATGATCTCCTGGAGTTCTCATTTTGGGTAGGCTAGTCTCATTTTTTCCCAATCAATTGCTCAGCTCTAGGATGCTTTTTTTTTCATGTTGGGGAAGCAATTGCCCATTTTCTGAGTATTTGCTGCTAAAGTAGGTGCAGATGAGTCCTTCAGATGCAGAGAAATTTATCACTGTCAATAAATATGACATTTCTAGGAATGTGGCTTCAATCTCTTTTTTCCTAGACAGGCTGAATTGAAGACCAGGAAAACTGAAGGATCAAAATATTTAATTCTTATTATTATCACATCACAGAGCCTACGGTTACTTTCTTAGGCAAATAATTCTTTCATCTAAAAACATGGATATTATTGCTTAAAAACAAGATTCACTCTAACCCTACCCAACAATTTGAACTCTAACTCTTGTCTTAGGGAGTCTTCATTTCTGTCATAGGGGTCTTCTCTCCAGGTAAGGGAGGTTTTTATATTTGGTCATGTGCAATAAGATAAAAGAAGAGTGTGGAGAAATTCAACGTCAAGAATTGATATGACTCCAGAATTTTTCTTTCTCCTGGGTCTGGACTGTAGTGGAATAAAGTCTGCCCCATAGCACATAAGCACTGATGATATTTATCTTTATTGTTCTTTTTCTTTATATTACTGAAAATGTTGGTGCTTAATGGTTATTGCTGACATGCTTCTGAACTCTGGGAAGCCCAGACTTCAGACAATGTGTGTGAATTAAAGAGAGAAATACTTCATCTTCTGGGACTATCTTCATTTCCCAGAATTAGCTATTGATATTTGCCTGGTAGAAGCTTTAGGTCACAAAAGCTTTCTGCCTCAAAAATCCATTTTTGTTTACATGTTTGCCCTAGCCTCATCAATTTTCTTCTACTCTTCCAGAAACTCATAAAAAATCCTGACACGTAAAGTGATGATGATGATGATGATGATGATGATGATGATGATGATGATGATGATGACAGCACAGTAAGAGCAGCAACACACACTTATACAGCATGTTCTCATGTGCCAGAGAGTTTTCCAAGCACTGTACAAGGATTAATTTATTTCATCCATTCTGACTTTGTGAGATAGGCACCGTCTTCCTCCACATTCAACAGCTGCAAAACTTGAGGCACAGGCTGGTCATATAACTTGCCCAAGGGCACATAGCTAGTGAGTAGTCAGGTGAGAGTTGAACCTAGGAATTCTGACTTGAAGGTCTTACGCTTAATTTACCTTATGGGTGAACATATTAGATTGCTTGGGTTGCATAAAAAGATACCACAGACTTAGGCAACAGAAATTTAATTTTTCAGGCTGGAATTCCAAGATGAAGGTATTGCCAGAGTTGGTTTCTTGAGTCTTTTCTCCTTGGCGTGTAGACTACTGCCTTCCCACAGTGCCGTCACTTGGTCTTTTCCCTGTGCGTGTGCATCCTTGGTATCTCTTTGCTTATTAAAATTTCCTCTTCTTATAAGAACACCAATCAGATTGGATTAGGGCCCACCTTAACAGACTCCCTCACTGTAACTTAATCACCTCTTTAAAGGCCCTACATCTAATTCAAGACATAACAGTGGACTGCTAAAGACTCCCTGTTTTCCTGACTTTTGAGTCTTCTGCCTTGCTTTATTGTTGGGTATCTCTTTTTCCTTCCTCTCTGCTTGGCATTCTACTCTACTTGCTTGCCCAGACCCTCTGCCCACAGAGGCACATACCCTACAGACTCAGTCCCACCTGAAAATTGGATTAAGTCTCAACTAAGAGCCCATTTCCATTAGCTGTATTCTCTAGAATGAGGTACCACCCAGAGCCTACTGTTGGAATTACCGAGGCATGCTTTGGTCTTGTGTGTGCCTTCCTGTTGTAGCATTTCCCCAGTTTCCATCTGATATGCTCAATTGTGAGGTTTTTACCTTCAGTTTTTTCAATTATCCCTTTATATTCCTCGTAGGATGTGAGCTCTGGCTACAGTGTAAGTTTTGTGTTCTGCTGCTTCAAAAAGTTTAAAATCCCTTGGTCTAGATCCATCTCTGAAGAAACAGAAAGTGTCTTCCACAATACTTTAAGGTGACGCTTGATAATGCAAAGTGAGTGGGAATGAGAGAAATTACAATAGCAGGTTGGAAGGAAAAAGAAAATAATTAGAATGCAAAAAAAAGTCTTATACAGTGTGTCTTCTGGATTGGATAATTTATAGGAAAGTACTTGGAAAGTCTTCGATGATCTCCAGTGAGAGGTGGCATTATTATTATAATTGTTGCATTCGTTTTATTATTCTTACCTCAGGATTCTGGTTTCTGTCAAAGTTGAACATAGAAATGAATCAGTAGGTAGAACAGAAATCTGGAAGACTGGGGTGTCCTTTCATACCTGTGAATAGAGAAGCTGTCTTCTTGGGACTCTTGTCTGTCTAGTGAGTATCCTGAAGGTCAAGGGAACATTCAGCCCAGCTTCCTGAAGGAGCAACAGAAAGCTGAAGGAAGAGACCTGCCTGTGCTGGAACGAGAGAGGGAAAGGACTAATTCCCAGATCAAGGCCATACAAGATTAGTTCAAACTACAAGGGAAAAATACAGCCACCAAAACAAAGACCGATTCCAACCCAGCTAAGGGGTTCGAGAGAATGAGAAACACAATTATAGCAGAGAAAGAGGCGAGCCTAAAGAAAAAAATAGGCCAAGTAATAAGTGTGAAAGGGGATTGAAGCTAGTAATGACTCAAAAACGGCTGAGCTGCCAAACCTTTTAAAAAATCCTCTTAAAAACAGAAGCAGGGAAGAAAAGGAACATGGACAGCAGTGGCACAGGGATGACCTTGAAGAATAATTAAGCCAAAACCAAGTAAGGGGCTATTTTGCAGCTCGGAACATCGAGAAATCAGTGTGGGTTGGCAGGATTCTGTGGTATTAAGGGAGCTTGTGCTCTCTAAGCTAATTAGTTCATACACTTACAGTTATTTTGGGGAAAAGTAATAGGGATCTGAGGATGCTAAGAAGAGAATGGAATATAAAAGGTGATTTCAGTGTTAAGCCAAGAAAGAAGCCTTATGGAAATGCAGTATGATGCAGCTGATGTCAACACGCAATGGGGGTGTGAAGGAGGGACCCCAGCATCCAGAGAGTAATGGCATCATTGGTAGGAACGATGATTGATTTTTTCTAAGAACAAAGCAGGCCCAACAATTGATTTTTTTTTCTCGTGCACAGGAATTGGCTGGATTTTAAAAAATAGCATAAATCTTTGAATTTTACTCACACGTTTTACACCAGGGTTCCATCATTTATTTCATAGTTGGGGCAGCTTGGCTATATGGGCCCTTGTCACATGGACTGAGAGTGACCAGAAGACCAAAGCTAAGAAGGAGGCAGATGGCAGTTTATCCATCTTATGGTTGGGTAGGGAGTAAATCATTTAGGTTCCTGAAGCCTGGAGGTGATTCTCAACTGGGGGATTCTGATGATTTCCTCGGAAGTGAAGTTTTGCACAACAAGTTAGGGAATTGTAAAATGAGGTTTGGCATCTTAGTCATGTGACTTGGCCTGAAAAGATTCTTGCCTTGGATATATGACCGGGCTATATGAATTCTCATGATACTTATATTTCTAATATTTTATAATTCCAGAAATAGTGATTATCACAATTTTTAAACAGTAAGAGGGAGAAAGCAGGCAGACCAGCCAGAGGTTAGGTTGGAATCCCAGGGAAAGAGGAGTTATCCCAAGGTAGGGAGGGTCACAGACCCTTTGATGCTCTTCTTTTGTCATCCATGCTCTGCCTTGTTCGAAGATTGAATATGCTGTTTCTAATGCCATGGCCATCTCTGAGCGTTGTGCTTCTAATCCCCAAACCTGAAACTCATCTGATTCCTGAGTCTCCCGCCACTGTTATTCCTAACTTGAGTCTTAGCCTATTTTAGGTAGAGTCTGTACTGTGAAATTAGAGTAAGCAAAATGTGATGGCTATAGAACCCAAGAGAAATACATAGTCTAGTAGTTTTATGGCTTAATTCAGAAATCCTCATGGACAAAGATAGGTTAAGTGTGTAAGATTCTGAATGGGTAGAATGAAAATGTAGTTAGCCCTCTCCCTGTATGATTTTATTGCCCCCAAAGTCCCCAGAGCAGGGCCTTTTCTATTTTACTGAGAAGAATATTCAAACACAAGACAAGGGACTTCCAGTTTTAGCTCCTCCATGTAAAGAGCTTGGAAGTCATCTCTCCCATCCTTACAATAAGAAAAAAGCTTAACAAACTAAAAACAAATTACTTTTCTTGGACTATTGAAGAATAATTTGGGAAACAAACCATGATTTTGAAATCTGGAAAGACAGGTGAATACAGAAAAAATCACACTGAAGTAGCCTTCCTTGAAACAAAAGTAAAATAAAATTCTTTATATTTCTTATTCTCAATTGATCTAAAAGAACGTTGGAATTAGTAAGAGTAATAATTTATTTGTGTGATTATGAGATAGTATGATTTGAGTTATGGATAAGTGAAGTAAATAACAGCAATACCATAAGGGACAGGGAGGAGGATTGAGAAGACTCTGTTATAAGATGCTTGCACTAAATGTGAAGCAGTATACTGTTATTTGAAGGCATGCCTAGGTTAATTAAAAATGTATATTTCGAACTTTAAGACAACCCCTAATTTTTTTAAAAGAATAATTAATATGTTGAGAGGAGAAGAAATGGATTCATGTAAAATGCTCGATTGAAACAAATAAGCAAACAAAACCAAAAAGGGTGGGAAAAAGAAACAAAGAACAAGTGCAATGAATGGAAAGAACTACAAATATAATAAATATTAATTTAACTATATCAATAATCACTTTAAAGTAAAGGCTCTAAACATACCAATTAAAAGACAAATTGTTAAAGTGAATGAAAACATAAGACCCAACTATATTTTATCTATAAGAAAATCACTTTAAATGTTATGACTCAACTATGTTAAAAGTAAAGGGATAGAGAAAGATATATGATGTTAACATTAATCAAAAGAAAGCGGGAGTAACTATATTATTTCAGACAAAGCAGACTTTAGAACAAAGAAATTATTAGGAATAAAGAAATATATTATACAATGACGAAGGGATCAATTCTCCAAGAAGACATAACAATCTTTGATGTATATGTAACTAACAAAAGAGTGCCCTAATACATGAGGCAAACTGACAGAACTGCACAGAGAAATGGGAAGAAAATACATTACTATTGTTGAGACTTTAATATCCTTTCAATAATTGATAGATAAAACAGACTGCAAATCAGTAAAGAGATAATCAACCTAAACAGCAGTATTGATCAATTCCATTCTGTTCCATAACAACAAAATGCTATATTCCTCAAAGTCACATGGAACATTTACCAAAGCAGACTATGTTCTGGGCCATAAAACACATCTTAACAAATTAAAAACAATAGAAATTATTGGATGTTCTCGGAACATAATGACATTAGATTGAAAAACAATAACAAAAAGATAACTGGAAATACTCAAATATTTGGAAAATAAAACACAGATAACATATGTATGAAAGAAAAAGTCTCCAGATAAATTATAGATTATTTTGAACTAAATGAAAATGAAGATTAAACTTATAAAAATTTGTGAGGATGCAGTGAAAGCAGCAACTAGAGGGAAATTTATAGCATGAAATGCATATATTAGAAAAGAATAAAGATCATAAATCAATAATCTAAGCTGCCACCTTAGGAAACTAGAAAAAGAAGTACAATTTAGCTTTAAGTGAGCTGGTAAAAAAGAAATAATAAAAATTAGATCAGATGTCAATAAAACTGAAAGCAAGAAAAAATAGAGAAAATCAACGGAACTAAAACCTGTTTCTTTGAAAATATCAATAAAGTTGATAAATATCTAGTTGGGCTAACCAAAGAAAAAGAGAAAAGACAAAATTTCCAAGATCAGAAATAAATGAGGGGTCATCACAACTGAGTCCATGGACATTAAAAGAATAATAAAGGAATACCATGTATAACTCTATACTCACAAAATCAATAACTTATATTAAGTAGGTCAATTCCTTGAAAGACACAAACTGCCAGACTCACACAAAGATAAATAGATTATACAAATGATCTTATATCTATTTTAAAAAATTAAGGCTAATAACCTTAAAAAAGAGTAAACACCAGTCCTAGATGGTTTCTAGTGGTAGATTACGCCATGCATTTAAGGAAAAAATAATACTGCTTTTCAACAATCTCTTTAAGAAAAACAGGAGCAGAGGAAACATTTCTTGATTCATTCTATGAGACCAGTGTTAACTTAATAATAAAAACAGATAAAGGCATTACAAAAAAGGAAAACTACATCAACATAAAAGCAAAAGTCCTCAACAAAATATGAGTTAATGGGGTCCTACATTGTATAAAAAGAGTATACACCACAACCAAATAAGATTTATTCCAGGTATGCAAGGCTAGTTGAACATTAGAAAATCAGTCAATGCAATTCACTACATTAACAGGTAAAAAAGAAAAAATACCATAGTATAAATTGGTATGGAAGAAGCATTTGGAAAAATTCAATACCTATTCACAATAAAAACTCTCAGCAATCTAGGATTAGAGAGAAATTTTCTCATTTGATAAAGAACACCTACAAAAAACCCTACAGTTGACACTCTATTTAATGGTGAGAAACTTTCCCCTTGAAAGTGAAAAACAAATCAAGGATGCTCTCTCTCACCACTCTTATTCAGCAGCGTACTGGAGTAGCAGATAATGCAATAAGATAGGAAAAGGAAATAAATTATGTAGATTGGGCAGAAAGACACAAAACTGTCTTTGTTTACAGTTGACATGATTGTCTATGTAGAAAGTCTCAAAGAATTGGAAAACAAGAAACAAACAGACTCAGGGAACTAATAAGTGAGTATAGCAGGGTCATAGGACATGGTTAATATACAAAAATTAAATGCTTTTCTATATTCTTGTAATAAACAATTGTAATTTTAAATAAAAAATACCATTTACAATCACATCAAAAGAAATGCTTAGGTATAAATATAACAAAATATGTATAAGATCTATATGTGAAAAAAATAAAAGAAAATCCATAAATGGAAAGATCATCTGTGTTTGTGGATTGGAAACACAAGTCATAAGACATATTAAAGAGAGGGCTGGGACCAAAAAGCCTCTGTTCTCAGATCCTCAGACCAGAAAAGAACTTTAATTTGAGGGAGTGGGCTTTGATGCCTTCTTAACAAGAACAGCTTTTAATAAGTAGCCAATCAATTGTCAAATTGGTTTATCTTAGCTTTTAGAAGGCAATGCATGCTCAGAGTGAAAAATTCAAACAATAAAAAAGGTTATGAAAAGTAAGTCTCTATTCCAAGAAACAATGACAGTTATCAATTTATGGTTTGATTTTCTAAAAACGTTATAATCATACATGATTTTTCAGAAGGTAAATCAGAACTTGCAGCTCAACTCAAGATGTTAAGGAGATTATTGACTGGTCTATTAATCTTCATAAACTATGCATATATAGAAACTTTTACTTTCTAGTTTGCCTTGTTTTAATTTTTTATAATGAATACTTACTTATTTTATAGGCAATTCATTCATAGTTAACAAATGTTAATTTTATAGCTAAGATGTAAAATTTTTGATTTTTACTATCCTCTCTTACTTTTGGACTAACAATTCAAGAATGGGACCAACGTTGATGAGATTTTTTCCTGTTCTCTTTGAATGTGCACAGAGTATGAGCATGTATGTGAAGTTTGGAAAGGAGCAAATATCTAGAAAAGATGGAAAGCAGGAGAAGAAAAGACTTTCCCCTTCTTGTGTGTCTCTAGGTCCTCCAGGACTGCTTAGGAGTGTGCAAAAGGGGGTTCCTAGTTCATAAGATCTTTCCTGTGGACATCACTATTTTTTTTCACATGGTATTGAAATACTTTATCTTATGTTGTATTGTACATTTGACCCTTGAACAACATGCATTTGAATTGTTCAGGTTCACTTCTAAGCAGATTTTTTTTCAATGAATGCATGTCTTGTTTTCCACACACAGTTGAGAGTCTGCGGCTGCTCAGGGCTGACGATATACATTGATCTATGTCACTGTGTATAGGGGACTTCATTGTGGATTATGGTGTCCTCTGAGTGTCGTGAACCAAGCCCCTGCAGATTCCAGAGAACAACTTGAGTTTTGAGGGAGTCAAAATTTGTGCACAAATTTTTGACTGAGTAGGTCAGTGCATTAAATTTGCACATTAAGGGTCAACTGTATGTATCTAATGGTATTAATAATGATGTAGCAGGTGTGTTTTTTCTCAAACATTTAAACTCAGATGTGCAATAAATGTAATTTTATTTCTCTAATGAACTTAGCGTCTTTCCCAAACCTCTGGTTTATCCAGAAGTGGAAAACATAAACTTAAGGAAAATTAAGGAATTTTCAGAATTAATTCAAAATATATTTATCCAATTTAAAGTTTTCCCCATCACTTCCTCTCCAGGGTGACATTTAATTCTCAAGGACATCACTATTTTGAAAATACCTTAGAAGTATCAGTGAGAGCCTTAGGTGCAGCAAACCTTTGCAACCTAGGGCTGGTTTGAAGGCGTGAGCCTGTGCAATTTTCCAGAGTCTGATTGTGGATAGAGAAGCTCTTTAAAAAAACTCTCTCTGCCTCCCCATTTGGAGTCTCTTAATGTTCTTGACTCAGCAAAGTCAGTGCACAGTGAGAAGGGAAGTGTGCAGAGGGCACCAACACGTTCGTGCACTCATCATCGTCGTCAGTATCTGGCCCTGATCACACCCAGTTCTGTCTCTTTTTCCCGCGTTTTCTATTTCTGGCAAACCATCACAGACACACCACACTTTGGGAAGGAAATTGCCTGCCATTTGAAATGAACTTAAACAAAAATCAGTTCGATCAGCAGGAGTTTTGATATGCAAGAGTGAGCACTGTGACATTGCCAGCACCTGACAGTCGTCTTGACCAGAGTCATGTCTGGAGACTTCCTCTTGGGAATTCCATGCTGAGTTGAAGCCAACGGAAATCTGTTCTTTCAGTTATACCATAGGCATCAGTGTGGGCCCCTCAGGTAAAATGCTGAGATTAGGGCTGAAGCTAGGCCGGGGGCAGGGGTCGGGAGAAGGAGATGAGGACATAAGAAATTGGAGAATGGCTTCCTGTTGCCATTGAAGAAGTCAAAATTTAGGAAGAAAGGCAGAACATTTGAACAACCTTAAAGGCATTATTTTAGCAAAAATCAAGTAAAACATCAACATCAGGGAGCACCTTGAATGGTGCAGGAGCCTGTGTAGGAGGAGAGAGAAGTAATAGGGATGTGATTGGAAGATATCATACTTGCACAGGGGTGTCCAAGAGAAACTTTTGCCTGTGATTGGCAGGCTGTCCTCAATTTACTCTCTGCAGTCTGCATGTAGCAAGGTTATGTTCTCAAATGCTCTGCCTTTGGAGTCTAGCCAAGTGTGGCCACTAGCTTTGCTCAGTATTTACTAGATGCTCTGTTCTGAGATCCTTTGGCTTAGTGACATTTCCCTGGAATGTGGCATTCCTTGTCTATACAGTCATGTGCAGCCCACTGACATAAGCTTCAGGGAGAATCTGGCAGTTCTGGCATTTACCTCTTATCTGCTTGAAAAAACAGCATGTGTCTCTTCCTGGACAGTATTGGTTCTCATCTTTCCAGTGCTCTTGTCTTGGTGAAGATAATATGATTGTTATTTTTGGTTCTCATTATTTCTCAGTGGAGTAATTGTTGTGTTTTTGATGCCCTGTGAGAAACATTTTAGATTGCTCTGAGAAAGCAGTATCTGAGGCCAGTTGTCCATCAAGTCTGCAGATGCGGGCAAAGACAGACTGGATGAGTCAGATGCCTCCCATCACCAAGTGAATCACCTGGACACCTTATTAGGAACTTTCCACTGACAGGACCCAATATAGTTCCTTGACATGACTAGGTTCCTTTGACTTCAGCTTGCTCATCTCAGGAAGGAAGAGAGCGATGCTAGGAGCGGCCACTTGTCTTTATCTGCTCCAGGATCCCATAGCCATGGAAGTGTTAATTTGTTTCTGATGCATTTGAACAACATGAAGTTTCAGAATGGTGAGGGAGCTCGATGATATGTAAGCCATCCTGTAGCTTCCAGGTCAGAAACTGTTCCTTTTCCCCCTAAAATACCTGCTAGAGCTCTCCTCGGATTCTTTTGTTTAACATTAAATGAGGCCCCATCTCATAGGTAAGGAAACTGAGTGATGTTTAAAGAATTCTTATTTCGTTAACTCGCCCAGTGTCCCCCCCCACTAGACTGTATCAGAATAGGGGAAGCGCTATGCTGACCACACTTTGTTACTTTTCGAAAGCCGCATGCAATGTAGATTCATTTCAAAGACATCGACTCGGGCTTATTAACCTCAAACAGGATTGCTGGGTGTGGGGTGCAGACTGCTTATATTGCCATTGAAGATGTTTGAGGACTAGGGGGAAAATTCTGATTCACTACTCAGCTTTATCTCTGTCCTTGAAAAGAACATGCAGATTTCACTAAATTCACCTACCACCCACAACCCCTCCAAAACATTTGGCATATCCAGTTTCCATTTTCATATGCTGGCCTAACTCATCAGTAGGCCCATATACAATCATTCTTTCTGTGTGTTTTTTTTTTAAATCATACAATTATGCGCCTCAAAACTGGTTATCTCGTATGGGTTAGCTGTGTCTGCATGTTATAAGATTACACTAGGAATTTAAGTTTTCCCACTCTGTGACATCGATAGAGATAAACGATATTTCGTCCCACATACAAAAAAGGAGAGAGCTTCTTTGCCCCTCCACAAAGATCTTCACTCGTGTACTTATCTAGTTTGAGTAGAGCAAGATCAGCCCCGTACCAGCCTTTATCACGCCTTCGTTGTTGATCTCTGTAAAAGGCGATAGTGATGAACGAGATGTTGTGAGGACGAAATAACTTGGTAACTGGGTCCCAAAGGACTCACGACGTATATATCCCGAAGAAAGGTCTCGTCACGCGCGGCAGCGGCGTGGCTCTTCGCTTCGCGGCCCCTGCCTTCTGCCCCGACCTGAACGGTCTCTGCTACTCATGCCGTTGTCTCACGTGTTGTCCCGTCTCTCCGGAGAGGTCCGCAGCCACGCCCTGCCTGTTAGCTTGTTAGGACCATAACGAAGTTCCACAGGCTGGACGGCCTAAGCCACACAAATTGACGCCCTCCTGGTTTGGGAAGCTAAGACTCCAGGATCGAGGTGTCATCAGGGCTGGCTTCCTCTGATAGGCCTCACCCTTCAGCTTGCAGTTAGCCATCTTCTCCTGTGTCCCCCGCATGGTCTGTGATTTGTGTCTTAGTTTTCTGTTCCTATAAAGGCGCCAAAGGAAACCAGTTAGATCAGGTTGGGGCCGATTCTGATGGCCTCGTTTAACCTTAATTACTGTCTAAATACCTTCTCTGAATAGAGTCACATGTGGAGGTGTGGGGGTTAGAACTGCAACACGTGAGTTTTGGGGTGAGAAAATCCAGCTCATAACACCTTATTACTTTTTTCTCCATTTCCCATCCTCCAAGATGTCCTTCCTGTGTGTTTTCCATAGCATACCTTATTTTTCTCTATTATATGGCATTTATCACTGCTATAATTTCTTATTTACTTTTTATTCTACATGAGGTTCTAATAAATCTTGAAGAGATCTCTGTTTCGTTCTCCCTGTATACCCAGTTCCTGGAGAAAATAGATCTCTATTAATCCTTGAATATTTGTGGAATGATTGAGTTCTTGTTATCAACTCTATGCAAAATTAGACCAAATATTGATTCCATGTTTATGTTGTCTCAGATAATCTACATATCTTATTTCCTATAAAAATCACATGAGCCCCATGAGTTAGATAGTACTGTTAACATCCCTGTTTTATAGTTGAAGAATCTGAGGCATAAAAAGGTCAACTAATTTACCTAAGGTCAAATAGCAAGTAATAATGATGGAATTTAAGCCCAGGAAGTATGACTTCAGAGCTCTCAAGCTTAAACACAATATTAAAATGTTTCTTGGTCGAACAACATTGTAGTTAACAGCTACTGGCTTATCCAAACTTGGCCCAAGCCTCCTCCTAATCCATGCTAGAAACCAAGAATTGTTAAATGATTGTCTTAGAGTGGAAAACTGGAGGTAGAGCACAAGGAGGGTAGAGGTCGGCAGGTTTGGATCGCAGCATCGGGGGCAGTGAAGGAGGTGGAAGGGGATGCAGGCTGGGCGAGAGGGTTCACTGCAGTTCCAATCATTCCATCTGAGAGATGTCTAGTGTACAAGTCTTCGCAGTCTTCAAAGCATCCTTCCTTACGTCATCCCATGAGATTTTCGGAATAGTCAACTGATTAAGCTGAGAAGTTATTATTATCTGTTTTTTATTGGTGAGGAAACAGATTCAAGAGTGGTGAAGTATATTGCCCAACATTCCCAAGCTACTCATTGAAGGTCCCTGAAAGTAAATTCTAAGCCATCTGCTTTTCTGTCCTTAGGATTGAGTATAATAGGGCAAAGAGGAAGAGAGAGCTGAATTTCAGGGGAACGCCTTCGAGCAGGAAGGAAGAGAGGAAGAGTGGCTGGAAAAGGAGACTAGAGTGAACTGCTAGGGAATGTCAAAGGATAACAAGAAAGTGCTGGGCAGACGTCAAAGGATCAGGGACTCTCAGATTTGAAGTTATCAAGTGAGGTGACTTATGTGACCACTTCATACATGTAAATGCTCTGCAGTTGGCAGCTGGGAGGCCGCTGAGCGTGTCCCGGAACCTGTTGTCAGTGGTGCGATGCGGTCACACCAGTCCAGCTCCAGATGAGCTCTTCGGATGAAGTTTGTGTTTCTTTCTTAGACTTTCCATTAGCCAAATAACACCAAATCGCTAGATAACTGCTTATTGGCTTCTGTTTTAGTTCTATCACCTGAAGACATGCTACTCTTTGATCTTTCTTCAGGTTGGGTCCTTCGTAGCCGACGTGTTTGCAGTACCAAAGTTCGTGTTTGCTCCGATCTCCCTGTCCACATAGCCGAACTCCCTTTGTTGTCATGCAAACAGGACGGTTATTTTAAAACCGCCGTCTCTGAGATGTGGTATCTTGATTTTCCTCTTAACTTTCTTCCTTTCAGTCCTTCCATGAGCTAGAATTAAAAATTAAGTATGGCTTAGAAATATGTCTAGAATTATAAATAAGATGTTTTCCCCTTATACTTCCCCTTGTACTTTGAGGTCACCTCCCTGTCTCCCTCTAATCTGCCTTCTGACTGTAAGTTGTTGTTCTGCAAGGGCTGCACTATGAGGTAGCCTAACTGGTAATGAGGTTGTGATGTGCCTAGCTGCAATGGCAAATTGGCATCGAGGTCATTGAATTCAAGACAGATAAACAAAATGTCATTTGTTTGCTTCTAAGAATTCTATGGACTCTATTCTTCCTGCCAGAATTAGCCGTCACCACCAAATTTTTGTACTTAACAGGATGAAAACACACTAACTGGAAAATAAGCGCAATCTTGCTTAATTTCACAGGTAGCTTTTTGGGAGAGTCATAGGATGAAAAAAAAATGGTTGGTCTGGATGGGTCTCTGTACCTTAGCAGCATATGTTACTATGGCCAGCAGGCTAGAAATTTAATTTAGATGTTGGAAGTCATTTGGTTTTCAAGTGGTTCAGCCTAGTCTTGAACTTTCATTTCTGCCTCCACTCCCTCCCTTGATGTGGAGAGCTTGGGGACTCTTGTATATATTTTATTTAGGTTCTGGGTCATGAATTTGATTTTGGATGGAAATTGTTATCTTTCCCAAAACATAATTGACTCATTCCTGCTTCTGAGTCTTTGCTAATTTCTTTGTCCTCAAATGCTCACTCCCGATTTTTTTTTTTTTTTGGCCTGGGCAAATCCTACCTGCTCTTTAAGTTTGATTTAGGTGCTGCCTCCTTGCAGAAGCCTTCCCTGATATGAAAGTCAACAGTCCTCCTCTGTATTCTGTGTGTCCCTTTGTTGCAAACTACAATCTAATATATATTGTCAATTTGTTTTCTGCATGCTAATCTTTGCCACTAGATTGTAAGCTCTCCAAGGCCAGTGGCTCTGTCTTTTTCAAGCTTTGTATGACCAGCATCTTTCTAGCACAGAGATTTGTTTATAGGAGGGGTGAAGTAAATGTGTGATATTGGGTGATTTATGAGTATATTCTCTAACACAAGACACATGGAGTTCATTGCTTTGGCGCTTGAGTGTCACCACCCCCACCCCACCCCTTTCTCCAAGTTATCCTCTTGGCCTGGCCCAGCTGCATCTGTGGAAAGCAGATAAATCACCCAGCTCCTAGGTCAGACAGCTAAGAGAGAAATGAACACAGCAGGTCGTTGCCACTATAATGATGCAGTGGCTGTGCTGTTTGCCAGTTTCTGGACAACAATAGATTGCCTTCCTTCTCTTAACTTTAATTCCATTTCTCATAAGCCTGAAATTGCACTCGCTATTTTCCAACTTCTTCCCCCACTACCCTGCCCTAGTTCATGTCAGTGTTTCCTTAACTAACATTTTTATGGCTTGAAAATCAATTCTGTACCAGATATAAAGACATCTCTGTCTCCAGCCTTTGTTCTCAGCACCATCCTCAGCACCCTCCATTGCTGTGGCTTCAGACCCACTTAAGGGTGTCTAGTCTCTGATTCCTTTTTTATTTGGAGTCTATTTAGATCTGGGTTGATATTTATAAAACAGACATTCTCATGCTCCTTTTTCATTGATTTATTCCTGGATAATGGAGTCTTTGGAATTATGGAATAGGGAAGATATTGGCTTGAACAATTCTGTTAATTGAAAGCCTCCCTTATTTTATCCTGTTTGACTTGAAGATTTTGGAACAGAGGGGAGATTTGCACGTTCAAGCAGAGGGTTTGGAAAAGACCTCACTGGTTCTCAATGGTCAGGCTCAGAATAGCTTTCAGGATCCTTTACAGTCTAGATTCAGACTAGTTTGCTTTCTCTTCTGTATGTCAGCTATGCTGGTCTTTAAATTCAGCACCATGGACAGCAGAGGTTAGAGCAGAGACTGGTTGGAGCAAAACTCAGCCTGGGGAGTTCAAGGGACAGGAGGATCACTTTCCTTCTCAGGGTTGGCCTTATGTAAAGGCAAATGCATATCCGGTTGAGAAACTCTGTAAAGGATACCTTTGTTGCCCTAACTGATCACTCGAACTGAAAGCTTCAGTAAAAAGCACGCACTTTGCAATTAAAATATCACAACTTGAATTCTAACTTTTATATTTACGAAGTGTATGACTTTGGGCCTGGTACACAGTTTCTTTATGTGTAGATTTGAAAAACTACTACCCTTAAAAATGTGGTGTTACTTCTAAGGACCGAATTTGAGTCCTGACACTACTCTTTACTAGTTTGGGCAAGTTATTTACTGTCTGGCTGTTTTCTCATTTTTCAAATGTGAACTAAAATGGAGTATTTTTCATAGTGGGGATGGAAGCGTTAAGTGTGATAATATATGTAAAATTTTAGAAGTGTTACCAGAGGTTGGGAGGTGGTAAATGGGGGTCAAAGAGGTCAAATACGTATGACAGAAAGAAATCTAACTGTGGGAGGTAAATACACAATGTAAATATATATATATGTATGTATATATGCTTACTGTTAAAACGTTCAGCTGAAACTTATTGGGTTTTGCTAATAAATAAATAAACAACACACAAATAAATAAATCTTAGGCGTGTACCTGGCATATAGTATACTATTATTATAATATTATAATACTTATTTAGTAAAATTATTGTGCAATTAAAATGAGATAATATATGTAGAATATTAGACAATGACTAGGCATGCAATAAGTTATGGTTATGTTCTCTTCTTTCCCCACTGTTTGAAATCACTCTACAGTTCTGTTAAGTGTTGCCCTCTTCTGTAAGCCTTGTAAGTGCCCTTGGAAAAAGATAGATACTCAGATAGTCCCCTGTGCATGTTTGAATTAATTCATTGCTGTGGGACAGGGAAGCATAAAGGTTCTAGGTGCCAGAACTGGGGAGACTGGACCAGGAAAGAAAGGTAGAAGCTTGCTATATTGTTTTCTTGTTGTTCAAGAGGTGAGTGTGATTAGGGAACTAGATGATAGGAATCCTCTTCATGATCCTATGCAAAATGCTCACCGTTCACAATATAGCTTCAGGCATTTTGTAATTTGCTATGTGAGGCTCTGAAATTTGGTCCCGAGTGGAAGCGACACAAATAAAGAAACCAGAAACCCAGCCCAATGGTCTATGGAAATTTGCTTAATTCATTTGCTCACCTACTCATACATTCATGTATTGATACATTAATTCATTTATATTCAATAAGAATTTATTAATATTTACTGTGCCTAGGCATAATGCTAAGGATTTGGGCAGAGAAAGATCATTTAGACTGAAGCCTTCCATCAGGGATTAGAGCGAATAAAACATCTATGAAAATAATTAATTAAATGAGTCAATGAATATTAAGTATTTAATATTGTGACAGGCAAACAGTAGGGATTTAATATTTATTAGCTGATTTTATTGTAAGCTACCACTTCTTCTACTACTGCTATTACTCATACTATAGAGTTTGGTGACTGGCTGTCCAGATGTGTTAAGAGAAGTGAGAAGTTACCATTTTGGGGAGTTAATAGGCAGTATCTTTAGAAAGGAGGTAGCATTTGAGATGGCCTTTCAGGCATGGGTATAACTTGGTCGTTAACAAGTGGAGATGAAGTGGGTCTCTAGCGGAAAGGTATGACGTGAACCAAAAGTAATAGGGGTTAATAGGGGATTAATTATGAGGGAATAACAAGTACTTTAAAGTGGTAAAAACTTTATGTACGAGTATTGAGAGATGAGACTGGACAGGTGGAGATGGATCTTGGTGGCCTTGAATGTCAGACTGTGCACTTTGGGCTTTGTAAGGCGAGCGATGCGGCACTATTCAAAGTTCACTTTGTTTTATTTTGTTTTTCCTCCAGGGAAGTGGTATTGATCTGTTTCTATGGCAGTTTTTTTTTTTAATAATTGATAACAGTCAACAATGACGCCATAGTTCCTACTTTATTTAATTAAATTTTCCTGTGAGAATGTAAAGTATACAAACGGACCCTATCTAGCCAGCCCAATTTTTGATAATAATCTCCTTGTCTGTGATTTTCTTGAAGAGATTCAGCTATATCTTCCTAGGGCCTAGCAACCAAACCCAGACCAAAGGTCTCAGGTCCTCAGCTATTAGGGGTGTAGCTGGTGATGGTATATAAGCTGAATTTGTGTCCAAAGCTTCCTGTTCTAGTAGGAGAAGTAATATTTCATTTCTGTTTCATTCTCTTATCTGAGACCTGAATGCACAAAGAAATTAAGCTTGTTTCTGTCTGATTTCAATCTTTACCATCTCACGCTGATGAAACAGGATTCTATATAGGCGAAGGGTCTGAAGGGTAATGATGTCAAAGGAAGTAGTGTGAGAGATGAGGAGATTCATTATTACATTTCCTGTTTTCCCTCCCTCTACCCTCTCTCTGTTTCACACCCCCTTCCTCTCTCTCTGTCTCTCTACACCCACATACAAGCATACACAATGTAGAGTCTCAGACTATAGAATGGAGACAAGTTTATATGAAAGTCAACTTCAGCTTGCAGTTGGGTGTTTCATTTAGTCTCCAGAATCTGATCTTATAACTGACACAATAGCCTTTTATATCCTTTGCATATAAACCAAAAGTAGTTTTCATGTTGGCTTTAGTTACGTGGTACTAGTGATTGTGTGCAGACTTTAAAAGAGATTGTCACAGCTCAGCTCTCATTGACCTGATCATATTTGGAGAGTGTCTCAGTTATTCAATCAGTCAATATTTGAGCACTGACTATGTATCAGGACTATGCTGAGCCTTAGAGAGACAGCAGTGAGCAAGACAGACAGAGATTCCTATGCTTACGGAGCTCGGTTTTATGGAACTGATGGGAGGAGTCATCTCAGCAACTTGATCTCCAGATATTATTCCCTTCTTGCCATTCTCCATTGGTTTTAGTGAAACATTTTGGCCCAGAGATGGGTGATGGATTGGTCCTTGTTCATTTAAAGAGTTTAATGTTCCAAATTCCAGTCAATTGATTAGATTTGAGCAGGAGGACAGGGATGAAAGTCTCTATTCTAGAATAAATATCTGGGGGAATCTTCTGTTTTATTTTGCCCATATTTAGTGTAATGGAGTACAATGGAAAACGAGAAGACAGAGAAGCACAATTTCTAAAAAATTCAAGGTTTCTTAGGGAAAGTGACAATAGATTCTTATTTATTTATCTATTTGTTTGTTTGTTTGTTTGTTTATTTAGGCAACCCTTGATTGACCTCACAGATTGCAAGGACTTTGTCAGCTTACAACCCCCTTTTTTGTTTGTTTGTTTGTTTGTTTGTTTGTTTTCATTTTTTAGGCCTATAGCACCTGGTCTTTCTAGGTGGTCTCTCATCCAAATAGCAACCAGATCTGCTTAGCTTCCAAGATCAGATGGGATTGGGCCTGTTCAGGGCAGCATGGCCTTAGACCTTGATGAATTTTTAGAGTACATACCTTTCTCACAAGTATGGGATCATAGTATAGGTCAGCATTGGATTGGCTGAAAACTGGGTTGGCTTTTGAGATAACACAGAGATAACACAAAGAAAACCACCTAGAATGACAAAGAATTGGCTGAGCTTTGAGGGCCTGTAGCCTGGGCCTTTCTCTAGCACTTATTTCTTCCTTTCTGCTGCTGCTTTGGTATTGCTACCAGCACAGCTCTTGTTATCTTTCTGTAATCCATTCACTGGCTTGTCTGCTATCAAATGCTGCATATCACAGTGTAACCCAATATCCATACCCAGGACTCACCTGACACAGTTCAGTCTTGTCACACCAGGTATTACGTAGACACTTCTGCTTCTACTAGAGGCCATGTGGCAGCCTGTGGCACAGAGGCTTCTGTGAGCAAGCTGTATAGAGCTGGACCTGCTGGCACTTTTGTTTGCATACACCGAATTTGAGATGGGCTATCATTAACCAAATAGAGAACAGCTGTGCTTACTGAGAAAGTGTGCTTCCTCAGATCTGTGGACATGTTAGAAGTTCTTTAGCCACAATATCTGGTTCTAGAGTCCTGAGGAACATATGAAGCAGCCTCAGTTGATGTTTTAGAAGATCCTCAGCTCTTTGGATTAATATCTTCTGGGCTGACCTAGGGATGAATCCTTAGATTACTCAGAGTATTATACCTTGAGTAGAGGGGTTAGGATTTTCCTTTGTTAAAAGGCAAATTCCCCTGGCAAGATCTCATATTAAGCAGTTCCAAGCCAGTGACTCACTCCTTAGTGGGAATTGAAGGCTGCTAACTTCCTCTAGAAATTAAACTCAGAGCAGAGAAAGGACCAGATGATGGAGAGAAAGACCAGAATAGGACTTTCCTTTCCTTGAGGCTAGCAGACATGGGGGACACTCAGAGGTGGAAGGTGGAGCTATCAAAGGCCACGTCTGCACTCAGAACTGTGCCCCTTGCTGAAACCAGATTAAGTTTTATTCTTGCAATATAGTCAAAGTTATAGTTATTGTCCACCTTTTCTTATTTCTTTCTCTCCTATTTCCTCTCTTCTCTTCTTCCTCTTCAACCTTGATTTTTTTTTTACCTCTCTCTCTCCTTGTCTTGTCTCTCATCTCAATGTCCAGGATCTGAGTTGCCACCAGTAGCCCCCAGGGTAGGTTACCCAGGATGACTCATGGGGAGATGATTTCTAGAATGGTGGTACGAGGAGCTCCACAGACTGTCTCCCCAGCAAAATAACAATGAACAAACAAACAAACAAAATAAATTGGTGAAAATTATATATATTAAAAAAAAACATTCGGAGTCTCAGGAAATTGTCTTCGGAGCATACAGCAGATGAAAAAATTTTCAAAAAAGTTCATTCGATCTTAGTAAGAAGAGTAGGCTCTGTGACATTTGCATGGTTACTCCTCCCTTCCCACTCTGCCAGCTCACAGTGATGGACGTCCACTCCAGGCAAATGCAGCCAAGAGCACAAGGCTTCGTCTCTACCCAGTGCCCAGTTGAGGGCTATGGTATCTCCCAGGGATGGTAAGGCCCTGACACTTCTCATCCTACCACCCACTCCTATATCTGAGAGGCTCTGTTCTAGGCAAAAGTGACTGAGAGGTATAATACGTTCTTTTTCTACCCAGTGGCCACTTGGAGGGTGGAATATATACTCCAGGCATAGCAAACTAGAGACAGAGGATCTCAACTATCTCATGCTAGCTTGGTTGTAAGGCAAAGGCTCTATGCCAAAAAAGGCAAGCCACAAAGACTGGAGGCTGCTGTCCTAACTCAGAATGATGCTGATGAAGCTCATGGAGCAGACGTGTGAATTAGAGAAGTAAGCCACTCTTTCTGACTCCAGCCATGGAGCAGTGGTACAGATTTGTTACTTAAGAAGAGAGGCAGTCCCTAAGAACAGAGGTCTCTGAAGCTCTTTTCAAGAGACTCATTGTATTTATACCACAGGGCAAGGAAGTTCAAGCCTAGGAGTGCTTTTAGAAACAATGGAGATTTTGACAATAAGCTATTAAGAGGAGACAGTTAGCTCCATGAGAGCAATAAGCTTAACCTTAGATCATCTAAAAGTATACTAGAGAGAATTGTGGAAAGAGACAGCTAAGAAGAACCCCTCCTACAGTTGACACAAACCTCCAAGACTGGCCTCAAAGATTATACCTTCAATGGGACCCAGATTTAATTGCAACAGACTGTGGAACAATTCATGCTCCAGGGCATTGTCAAAAATAATAGAATAATCAGCCAGCAATTAGTGGAGGCTAATAGCTGGGCATGCTATCAATGGAGGCAGTCAACGGAAAGATCACGGAGAGAGACAAAACACTAATCAAATCCTTGCTGTCCCAGAGTGACAGTGCACAGGCCTAAGGCTGCCCTCTCTAAGTGGTAATACCAGAGGCTATATTCTTTGGGGGAAATATGCCACTAAGATAAGCCAGCTAAGTCATCAAACGAAAATACAGGCAAACAGCAACAAGAGAAGATCCTCTCAGAGCAGGGGATCTGGTTGTACCATAAGGTAACTAAAATGTCCAGTTTTCAACAAAAATTATGAGATGTGCAAAGAAATAGAAACAGGGACTCATATGAGAAAAACGTGGGCCATAGAAACTGCCTGCAATGGGCCTAGATATCAGACTTGGCAGACAAACGTGTCAAAGCAACTATTATAAATTGGTCAAAGAACTATAGGAAACTATTGTTAAAGAAATAGAGGAAAGGAGAAAGATATAATGATAATGTCTCATAAAATAGAGAATAAAAATAAAGAGAAATGATAAAAAAAAGAACCAAATGGTAATTATGAAGGTGAAAAATAAGATAACTGAAATTAGAATTTTACTAGATGGGATTAACAGTAGATTTAAACCAGCAAAAGAAAAAACTAAGTGAATTTAAGGATAGATCATTAGAGATTCTACAATCTGAGTAACTGAGATAAATAGTGAAGGAAAATGAACAGCCTTAGAAAATATGAAGCACAGGTGTGTAATGAGAGTACCAGAAGAAGAGAAAAAGGAGCAGAAAAAATATTTGAAGAAATCACAGCTGAAAACTTGCTAAATTAAATGAAAACTATTAATCTATACGACAGAGAAGCTCAAAAAACTACAAATATGATAAAAACAAAGGGATTCACACCAGGCACGTCATAGCAAAAATGCTGAAAGATAAAGGAATCTCGAAAGCCGCAAGAGAAAGTGACTCGTCACATACCAGGAGCCCAGAATAAGTTCAACCAAGTTCTCATCAGACACAGTAGAGGCCGGAAGGCAGCGGGATGCCTTATGCCAAGTGCTGGAGAACAATCACGACAACGCGCAAACCTTATATCCAGCACAGCGTTCTTGAAGAGGAAGGCCAAATAAAAACATTATCACAATGATTTATTATAATAAAACATGATGTAAACAAAATCTGGGAGAGTTTGCCGTTAGTAGATCTGTAAGAAAAACTAAAGGAAAGTCTTCAGGATACAAACAAATGACTCCAGACAATCATTTGAATGCACACGAATAAAGCGAAGAGTAAAGATAATTATGCAATTATAAAAGAGAGCATAAAAGTGTGTCTCTTCTCCCAACTGATTCAGAAGGCAACTGTATCGAGCGACATGCATATCATTGTATTATTGGGCCTTTATTGTAGAGAAATGAGATATATATGACAACACAAGTGCAAGGATTGGTGGGAGAAAAGCTACACTGGCCGTGATATCAGTCAAGGCAGTCAACAGAAATGACACTCATTGGTGACTTGAAAACACAGGAACGAAGAACCAGACATGGGAAATAAGGTTAATATAACAAACTCTCTTCTTCGTTCTCTCAGTTTCTTTAAAAGACATATAATTATATAAAGTAAAAACTGTAATAATGTATTTTTGGGTTTGTGGCTTATCTGGATGTAATACGTATACCAATAAGGGCGAAGGAGATATAGGGTTATATAGGAGCACCATTGCTGTGTGTCCCTGTAATTAAAATGGCATAAATCTGAAATAGAGTCTGATTACACATATACCAAATAGAGTCTGAAGACACATATACCAAATTAACATGGATATGGTATGCCTTAGAGCATACACTAAGAAAATAACTTCAAAAATGGTGAAAAAATAATTAAAGGAATTAAAATGTTACACTGGAAAACATTTGCTTAGTGCAAAAGGAAGACTAAAGGAACAACAACAAAAAAAACACGAGACATTGAAAACAGAAAGTAAAATGCAACCATAAATTCAATTATAACAACAATAGCATTAAATGTAAGTAGGTTAAACAATCTAGTTGGAAGAGAGAGATTGTCAGACTAGATTTTAAAAAGCCATATGCTAGCGACAGGAAATGCATTTTAAATTCAAAGGTCCAACTAAGATGAAAGTAAAATGATGGAAAAAGATATATCATGCAAGCATCGATCATAAGAAACCAGGAGAAGCTATTACTAACATCAGACAAAATAAACAAAAGGTAAAAAAAGTTAATAACGATGAAGAGGGACATTTTACAGTTATAAAACTATCACTCTATCGTGAATGTAACAACTAACATATATACACTTAATCACAGAGCCCATAAATACATGAAGCACAGACTGTTAGAACTGCAGGGAGATAGATAATACAGAAATAATTGTTAGAAAGTCGAATACTCTACTGTCAATAATGAATGGAACAATTAGGCAGAAGATTTAAAAGGAAATAGAAAATGTGAACAATACTGTAAAAGAAGTAGACCTAATGGGCATCTAAAGAAACAACAAGAACCAAATATACATCATTTTCAAGTGCACTTGGAACGTTCTCCAGAACAGACCATATGGCGGGCTATAGAAAAAGCCTTGATGAATTTAAAAGAATTAGAATGATACAAAGTATATAAAGTATACTCTCTGACACTAACAGAATAGAATGAAATTAAAAATAAATAACAAAAAAGAAAACTTTACAAATATGTGAAAATTAACCCACTCCTAAATGACTAATGGATCAAATAAAAAATTAAAGAAAAATTAGAATACTTTGAGATGAATGAAAATGAAGACACATATACCAAAACTAATAGCCGTGCTCAGAGGGAAATTTATAATTTGAAATGCCTATAAGTAAGAAAGAACAAAGATCTCAAGTTAGTTACCTAATCCTTCATCTCAAGACAGTAAAAAATAAAAGCACATTACAGCTAAAGCAAACAGAAGGAAGGAAACAAGGAAGATTTGAGGAGCAATTAAAAAGGAAGAAGAGAATAACAATAGAGAATAGAAACAAAAGCAAAAGTTGTTTCTTTGAAAAATATCAACAAAATTGACAAACCTTTAGCCAAACTGACCAAGACAAAACAAAAAAAAACAAAAAACAAAAAAAGACTTCAATTACTAAAATCACAACAGGTCGCAGAATTACGGACACCCTGGCTGATGAGGGAGTATACACACAAAGACACTCAACACACATACACACCACAAGGTGACAAAGGGGAAGATACAAAACTGCTACTACCTTCTTGTAAAAACCATCAGAACCAATGAACTATGAGGACCAGAACGAGTGCAGCTATGAAACTGGGTGACGTAACAACATGTGGCGTCCTGTATCGGAAGTGTAAACTTGAAGACATATAAGGATATACAATACCATCTCCAAAGTTAACAAAACCCCATCAGATACATAAGAATTAACCTAAAGAAGAATGCATAAAACACAAATGGAAAAAAAAATTCTATCAAAGGATATATAAGAAGGCTTTTAAAACAGGAAAACATATTCTGCACCATTTTTCCCAAATCAGTCTACGCATGCATTATGTGGCATTCTCCCCAGACAGCTTAGGTGGCGGGCTGCAGCAAAGGATCGACGCTCTCAGACTTGGTCTCATTCCTGGGAGTGTCACACCATGTCAGGGAGAAGAAGGTCAGTGAAAAGCGAGAAGTGGGGAAAGAGGCCAAGGCAGACATTTTACTGACCTCCCAGTTCATGGAGGAGTGTGCTGGGCACGAGGAACCAGTGTCAGCCAGTGCCTGAGTGACCACCAGCAGGGAGAGCTGGAGGCAGCATCAGGATTTGGACCCACCTTTTGGGGTCTCATGTCTGACCTCAGGTCGCTCGCCCAAGGATGCTGAGAGATGCAGAATCACCATGTCCTCAGCGAGGGTACTAAGCCCCAGCATACCCTCCTCACAGGGTGCTTGTGAGAATCCAACAGCACATGGAGTGTTCCTTGGAAAATGTAAGAACACTGCGTGGCGTTTGAGGCGACATTCCAGCTGTCTTGCTAAGACAGACGAAGTAAGAGTCCGATTCTGAACATCAGAATTGCCTCAAAATCTCATCTTTTATGTCACTCTTCAGTACCACAGTGGAAGGCTCAGATGGGGCTGAGGTTAAATTGGAATCGGTGACCAATTTAACAATAATGCCAATAATTTAGGGGCCCATACTTAATCTCTAATTTAGCAACATACCTGTGAGGCCCTGCCTCCAATTCTCCTCTCTGAGTACAGTAGACGTGGCTGCTGGCAGCCTGTTCTCTATTAAGCTCAGCTCCATTAGGTAGGGGAAGCCTGCTGCAAACTTGCCTTTGCATCTGGCTAGGAGCTTAGTAGGAAGAAAGTGCACATGACGGGACTCAGACACACCAGGAGCTCAGGATCCTAATTTTAAGGAGGGCCTGTGCATGGCCTTGACAGGAGGGACCTCCAGCCAATAGAGCTAAGCATGGGGGAGCCCTTTCTGGGATACCTTCTGAACACACTTTGGACGTCTCCAGAAACCAGTAGGACCTCTCTTTGGATCAAATAAAGATAACATTATAAAAGAATTTCCTAGTAACCACATCTTACATCTAGAGAGAGATTGGGACTCTTAGAGCAGAGGGGAAGGCAAAGAAGGCGTATCTGACTTATTTTCATTTGTTAATCGACAAACCAAATATTTACTAAATGCCTACTATTTTTTTAAAACTGAAATGCTTTAATTTGTGGAATCTCAGTCACGACATCTTTTAAAAATTAGGGAAAATTTTTTCAGCCTCCCTGGGTCAAGCTCTCTTAGGAGCAGAGGCAGCATAATCTTGTCTAAAGTTGTGTGTCAGATATACTTATTGGCTCTTTCTTGTGGTCATGTCAGTCTTGCCTTGTCTAGGAAGCTGTAGGAAGCAATCCTAATATATTGCTTGCATGTCCCCACACCCACAGACTGGAGTGGCTCCAAATTGTCTGGAGGGGATGAATGGTTGTTTGCTGCAAATGAGGTCGGTGCAGTACACAGTGAGAAAGTGTGGGAATACTTGCTGTGGTTATTGCAGCTTAGCTCGGGAAAGGTGGCATGCCTCCTTGGAGGGGACCAAGGAGGCTTTCTTTGGCTTGGAGGTCGAGGAAGCAGAGTTACTGGAAGGCTAATCATCGCCTACTGACATCCAGGCTCATGTCTTAAAGGTCTGGCAGTTAGTAAGAATCCGAGACAAAGGCTGATGCTGAGTTCGTGTGGGCTGAATCTTGGGGACCAGACCTCCAAGGAGATAGCGATTGTCTACCTGTTTCTTTCTTTCTTTCTTTTTTTTTCTTGTTTAGCTGAACCTTCCATTGTGCCAGCCCGATGTAAAATATAGTAAAAAATATGTTTGGAATAAATATCCGGAAGCAGTTTCCTGTCCAGAAAATCGGGCTGTGTACATGTCCCATCAAATAGCCTTACTAAACATAATTTTCTCAGAGGATGCTTGTGGACAGGAAGTTGGCCTTTCCTGGATGATATGTTAAAAGGCGATGACACCACCTGTATCCAACACCTGATTCCACCTCTCGATTCTGTCTGCTTCTCCATTTGATAGCTGGATCAGCTAACCAGGTAGTAGGCAATAGGCAAGGGGGAGGAGGGAGAAGCAATCTGCCAGGGGAAGCGAGTGCTTAGTTCCTGGAAGGTGTAACCTCCTGTCTTGCATTCTTTCTGTGTTTCAGAAATACTCCTTCTCCTTCCTAGTCTGGCCCTGGGTTTGAAGCACGCAGGGCGCTGGGGCTGGCGACGTTTCCTCACAGCGCACTTCTTCTGAGAGTCATTTCTCCTGCTCGCTGAGACAAGGAGACACGAAATGAGGTCTGTTTCCATTGCAGCTGCTCTGAGTGGTGCGCAGCTCCCGGTGCTCCTGGCAGCATTAAGGAATGGGCGTCGAGGGGGTGGGCTGAGGGCCTGTCAGTGCTGATCCTGAGGGTAATTGGGTAGAAACCGTAGGCAGGGTCTCTCAAGGCAATGTGGTGTGTATGCATACACGTGCACTCATTTTTCCTGACTAAAATCCCAATTAATGTGTATATAAACTAATTTTAGAAACGTTATCTTTGTTGGAATAGGATGATTTAGTTAGAAGGTGACATTTTCATGGCTGAACAGTGGTAGAGCAAGAGCAGGAAGGTAGCAGGCCTGTGGAGACGTGGGCGGGGGCGCATGGGGACTGAGCAGTTAGCTAGGTGTGGAGGGAAAGATGCCGAGCGAGGCGGCGAGGCCGCTTCTGCGATTTGATTCAACTCGGTTCGCTGCACGAACAGTTCTGGGGGCACCTTTCTCCAAGGAGCAGGCCTGTGATTTGGGAATCTTGCGGCTGGCAAACAGAAGCACCCGAGCTGTGTCCCCGCGGTCCAAACGGCAGTTTATGTATGGGTGGGTACACAGAGAAGATTCTTATGGCTTTCCAGTCAGTTAGAACATTTTCCAGAGGGGATTAGAGTCACCAGCATGACTGTGATCTCTTCCTCTCTCCTCTTCTGCTTTTTCCCGGCGCCCAGGGGGGCAGGACAGCCAGGCAAAAAGGAAACAGAGAAAATAGTAGGGTCACTGCGTTATCTAAATGGACCTACAAGGAAAACAGTCTGCTACGGCTAGGGTGGAAGAAGCTATGCACAAGCTGCCAAAAAGGCTTTGGATGTCAACCTGGCCTGCAGTCTGCGGGCTGTTCTGGAGGCACTACGACTATGTTTGAAACACAGATTTAGACTAAATTAAAAGGAAGTTCTTTGATGAAACCCGGAAGTAAAAACCAGGTTGAACAATGAATAAAAAGCAGTCTGCATTGGTGAGGAAGGTACCAAGTGCATCTTGGAATTTTATTTATTTAAAAATAAAATTGCTTTCTAAAGGACAATTCACTCCAGCCTTTCAGGTTTAAACTGTGTTATTTTTAAAGTGGCATTTTCTCGAGGTCAGTTTTGAGCCTACACAAAGGCAGGCACCCTCTCTTAGGGGACCCCCAAGTAGGCATCTCCCGGTCTGCAAGGCGACTTACTCAAGCCCAGCCTGTCCTGGCCACATCCCAAGGCACCTTCCCCACTCCCATTTATTTTGAAGCGAATCTCATAAATCACACAATTTCCTCTATAAATATTTTAGCATGTTTCTCTAAAAGAGAAAGCATTGCTCCTTTAATAAACAAGATAAAACTTTCGCTCATTCATCCAGGCCTGTGGGGAGATGAACCGTGTGACAGGTGAGGTCATACTTAGGTGATCTTGGCTCCCCTTGTGGGATTCAGAGCCCTCCAGCTTCTTGAGCTCCCAACCTAAAATCTTAAACTAGGAAAAGAACAGCAAATGATGCTGTGTCATAGCCCCTGGGCCGCGAGGGCCATCCTCACCGAGTGCAGGATGGTGCTTTGCAGTCAGCCATGTGCCCAGCCAGGCTGTATTAACTGGGTCATTTAGCTCCAAGCCGACTTAAGGTACTAACTGCAGAGGAGGGAAGAAGAAATTAGGAGGTTTAGTATGGTCCAGGGAAAAGAGATGCGTTTTCATTAAAGACATACTTTCGTTGTCTGAACAGGGCGGGTGGGCACCATTAGAAGTGGAACACAATGCAGTCAGCACCAGCGAGCAGATGTGTGTCCCCGTTTTAGGAGCCACACACAGGTGACAGAGCCCGGCTGGAACTTTGTTCTGAGGCTGGAGGGCATGCTGAGAGTGATGATTAAGTTTATGTGTCAACTTGACCGGCCTAAGGGCTGCCCAGATAGCTAGTAAAACATGATTTCTGGGTATGTGTGTGTTTCTGGACAGGATTCACATTTGATTTTGTAGAACAAGTAAAGACATCTGCTCTCCCCAGTGGGGACGGGTATCATTGTATACACTGGGGGCCCGGACTGAACAAAAAGGTAGCGAGAGAATGAATTCTCTTCCTCTCTCTTTGAGCCGAGATGTCCGTTTTCTCGTGCCCTTGGACATCAGAGCTCCCGATTCTCTCGCTTTTAGACTCAGACTCGATTATAACACCAGCTTCCTGATTCTCCAGCTTGCAGATGGCAGATTGTGGGACTTCCTGGCCTCCGAAGCTGCGTGAGCCAATTCCTATAATAAATCTCCTCTTTTATCTCTCTTTATATATCCTACTGGTTTTGTTCCTCTGGAGAACCCTGACCAATAACTGGTTCCTGGGCCCCTGCCTTCCCTCTCATGCAGTCCCTAGGGTTCAAGGTCAGTGGTGAGGAGGAAAGAGGCAGGGCGTGCCAGTCTTTGGACTTGTCTTCCTAGCATAGGATGGGTCGCATTAACAAGTGCCATTCATGCTTTTTTTTTTCCAGTGTATACTCGCAATAAGCCTGTGCGTTAACTGTTTTCATTCTCCATTTCACGGTGACCATACTGGTGCAGCAGCAGTAGGCTAGGAGAGCAAGGGGTCACACAGGTTGGTGATCCAAACCAATCTAGGGACAAGCCATTGAAGCTGCTCCTTGCAGGTTTTATAATCTCAGAAGTGTGGTTCCCTTTCCGATTCCTGAGTTCCAGCTATGAACTGCTTTCCCATGGGGCCATAAGGCAGCCCTGATGCAGCCCTAAACCTCTCTCTGTGGCTTCTCGGTGGGCCCGCCTCCGCTGTGAACCCCTGCCTGGAAAACATGGGCCTGTCAGGCCAACAACGGGATTCAAGTCTCAACAAGATAGAGGAGACCCGAGGGCCTCTATAGCTCAGTTTTCTGTGTGACCTGGGACCTCTGTCATCGCAGCTTTCAGTCATGAATAACAACTGCCACCATTTCCTAGACTTACAGGGAATTGGCCATCAGAAGGTCTTCAAGCCACACAGAGAAGAAAAAGCACAGGGATGCAAGTGTGAGACATGCATCTGAGTCCCAGACCTGCCACTGGTTGGTTCACTGTTTGGGACCCTCAACTTCTCACCTGTAGAAAGAGACAATAGTGGTAATATTGTTTGCAAGGTTGTCATGGAAGGCAAATTAGATCATACAATTTTAAAATTAAAATCATTACATTTTATTACTTATGTTGTGATTTAAAAAGCCATTGGATTTATATGTCAAATATGACAGTGGCCTGGCCTCTCTCAGTAGAATAATGACACTACATCCAATAGCTTAAAAAAGAAATATCCTGCTATTCATTGGCTGGTGTAATTTGAATGAAGACTACAGCTCCTTTCTCCTCCTTCTCTTAAAAAACAAACAAAAAAAACAAATGAACAACAACAACAACAAAAAAACCCCAGCAAACCAAGATCTTCCCGATAATGAGTTTAGCAACACCAATGCTACATTAATTCTCATTTTGATTTCCTGGCCCCAGCCCGATACTTCCGGAGGGGGCCGGCTGCAGTTTTTCTTTCCCTGGTTTTCTTTTCCCCAAGGACACAGAATCTTCGCAAGCACAACATTTTCCTTTAAAAAGATTTCCCCTAAAATCCAGGTGTTATTAATGAATCTTCAGTCCCTCCTGGAAGACACTGACCCAAATAGCAGACACAATTGGAAAACCACAGTCACGCGATGGCCTTCGAGCTAGTACTTGCTTCTCCCCTCTGCTCTTTCTGTCGTCCTTGGGTTTGTAGAATGTATTTAGAAAATCACATAATAGTGTTTAGTAGTATTTGACACTAAATTGTTTTATATTTTCTTGCCAACTTGATGATGGATTAGAGGGATTCGAAGCTCATTTATGAAATCCTCAGCTATTTCATAGTAAATAAAATTTCTTAAAAATGAGGTTTACTTATTCATTTATTCAACAGTAATTTGTTGAGTGTCTACAATGCCAAGCCCTTTGCTAGCATTGTAGAGAGTACACAGGTGAGAAATTAGGTTTCTGGCCTCAAGAGCTTATGTCTTGGAAGTAGGTGGAAAAATATGTAGAGAGATTAAAAAAAAAATACGAGAAGACAAAGAAAGGAGAGGTGGATTTTTCCTGGAAGGACGGAGGGAGCCTCCTGGCTCATCTCACTTCAGCACAGGCACTGCCTTCAAGCCCCCGCCTCTGCCAGCTCCTGCTGACCTTACTTCTGAATCTGGTGTCTAGAGGCACCTCATCTGAAGTTGGGCATAGCCACTTCTCATCTTCGATGTCACTCCTCTCATTTGCACTTTCCCTAGCAATATATCCTTGGAGTATTGGTTCTGAGAGATTTGAAAGTATTTCTAGGAATGTCTCTGAGAGGGAAAGCAGAGGGTCACTGAATCTAACCCATCTTGCCTACATCCTTCTCCCACTCCTTTCTCTCCAGCTGGCAAGGTTGCATGAGCCCGGGGCTTCAGAGTCCCACTGGTGCTGGACCTTGATTGGGGAAGTGTGAGGACATGAATCCGATGAGGTGTTTATACCCAGGTACTCACTAAACATCTAAGATAATAAGAGATTGTCTCTGTGGTTGGCCAAGCTGAACCACCTTGAAGGTAGGGCAGAGGTGGGAGAGTGGAGGAACCCCAGGACTGATAGTGTTCCCGGGGAACTAGAAATTACCAGCACAAAATGTTACATGCTCAGCCCTACCTTGGGCCTTGCTGGAATCTGTGGGTGGGGCTGGGTTATAGCCTTCCAGGAGCCCTGGCTGTATAGGTTTAAGGAGTGTGTTGGAACAGGACAAGTTATAATCCTCAGGCCATGTGTGTTCAGAGTCTCCAGAGGGTCAGAAGTCGATGGGGCTAAAGGTGCTCAGAGAAGTAGAGGGTCACTAGTCTTCAGTGGTCAGAGAATATTCTAGAAAGAGGGTGGGGCAGACAGGTGGAATTGGGACTCAAAGCTTCTGAGAGATTTTGATGAGAATGAGGGGATTGAGTGATGTCACTTTTGCATACCTGGATTCTTAAGGTTTAGAGGTGGTACTTTGTAATATTATTAAATCGATCCATTAGTTTCGGGTTGAGTGTAGGACTGGTATGAATTTTAAGATCTTTTTTTCCTTGCACTGCTTTATGGTCTCATTGTACCCCTTTCTTTGCCCTACATAGAGATATTAGACTCTCCCTATGTTTAATTAGACTAGATAATCATTTTTGATGACTCCCCACAGCAAAAGGTTTATCCAGCCAAGTTTGGGCAAAGTATATTTTGAACAGATGCATGAAACTGCCTCCCTTGTGTGAATAATTCTCTAGAGCTCAACCCATGTATCTTGCTCATCTCCTGACCTATAAATGCAATTGTTTGCTGGATTTTCACCTGGAAATCCTATGGGCACCTCAGCATGAGCATTTCCAAAACTCTTTGTCATGCGTCCTACCTCCAGCACGCTCTCAGCCCTCCTTCCTCAGAACCAAAACGCGAGGGGCATGCCTGACTCTCCCTCTGTTTTCCTCCCCCTTTACCTAGAGCCAGTGTCTCTGTTCCCCTCTTGGAGGTACCAAGTCTCTCCAAAGCCCACCCCCCATCACTCATCACTGCGTATTGCTAGGATTGCTCAGTGGAACTTGAATTGGTGTGCTTGCCTGGAAATAAAAATTTGGCCCAGTGGTCCCTTGCTTAACACCCACCTGTGGGTTTGTCTGCAGGGTGAAAACTAAGCTTCTCAACGTGATTTACCTTCCAGCTCTCCTCTCCCCTTCCAGCCTCACTTCCTGTTCTCCCCAGCAAACTCTTCACGACCTTGAACTGCCTATACTTGTGTCTTTGAAAGAGCCGATAAATATGCTTATTGTATTACTTTTCCTCATTTCTACATCTGGAGAAATCTGTGTCCATGTTCCAACATCATCTCTTTACTGAAGCCTCCTCTGACTGCTCCAGCAAGGGTCACCTCCTCATGTGGGTTTCTCTGCCGCCCTAGGTTACCACATTTTCTTATAATTATATTTAAATTTGCACTAGGAAGACCTGTCAGACTGGGAAAGGAGGGATTACTGTCTTATCTGTCACAGAAACTTCATTGCCTGGCAGAATGTTCTGTGTGTTTTGTTAATGGTTAAAACAGAAAGGGTCTTAGATCTTAAGAATCTCTCCTAACATCTTTCCCCTTCATTTATTTTTTACTCATTCATTCATTCATGCATTCATTCCCTCCTTGAACAAACATTTACTGAGTACCTACTATGTGGGGACGCCCTCTCTCTAGGCAACAAAGCCTCGATTAAGCAGACATGAGAGAGAAGCAGCTGCCAATCCTTCCTCCAGGAAGCTCTGCTCCACAGGCCTTCGTTTAAGAATTCTGGAGCTTCAGTTTCTTTTGTCAGCTGTTTCCTTAATGGCCAAAACTCATGGTGGCAGTGACAATGGATTCTGCATTAGTATTAAAAATTTATTTAATAAATAATGGATTAGAACCTCTGTTTAATAATTATTAATGCACTGCAATATCAGTTGCCCAAATCTCAAGATGTTTTAAACATAACTAATTGAAAACACAATTAACAGCAACTTGCTGAAATAAATCTGAAAGGCAAAGCACCCTTGAAAGGCTCAGAATAGAAGAGCAAAAATTCAAAAGCAACCCTCTCCCCACACTGCCTTAAGATACAGTTCACGCTGAGCTCCAGCAGAGATTCCGGGAGGAGACTGGGCATCTGGCAGGGTTTGGGACATGAAGGTTGGTTTAATGACAGCTTCTCTGCAGCTACTGAAACTCTAGGTGACCACTTCCTTATGCCCAGAGGCAGAGGGGCGACCTGCCTGACCAGCATGCTTTGCTCAGACATTTTTGTCCAATGGGCCCTTAGAGGAAGGCTGACTCAGTGACCTCATTATGCGTAAACTCAGCAAAGCAAAGGCCTATCCCTGGGGTCTGGCAGTGCATGGGGAGGTGTTGCCTCAAGTCAAGTCACAGAATGAGTGAGTGGCAGACCTGTGGCTGGGAAACACGTGGTATCTCCCATGTGTTCTCTGGGGCCAGCTCTGCTTATCCTGACTTAGCAAAAATGGTGCATCTGGGCCTTTGAATCAAGGGCCTAAGGTAAAGGCCCCTTTAACTTGCTTCAACAACAGCAGCAGAGAAAGGAAATGGGTCGATGCATTTGTAGGCTGGGCCCTGGACTGGGTGTTGGGTGCGAGGGTCCTAGAAAGACACTAGAGGAAAGACACTGGCCTCTGGGCTCGGCTTGGCGTGGGCCGGCATGGGTCTCTCTCCAACTTACATCTTTTATACACCGGTTCCTACGCCATTCCCTATCCCAGAAAGTTTTTACCTTCAGATTCACTTTGGACTTGGATCTACCGGCCCCCGCTGTCTTCCATCGGTTCTTCCCTGGGTTTTTAATTTTTGTATTCAATGAGACATCATAGAGGAATTAATCAACAGCAGGGTTGGCCAGTGGTAGGCACTCTGCACATGGTCATTTTCCTTCTGCTCCCAGCCTTGCCCACTGCTCCTGCATGGTTAACCCATCCCCGGGATTCGGAGCACTGCTGTGGGCATCCTTTCAACAGAATAATATGGTTATTTCTAGGTACCAGAAGGTAGTTAAGGAGAAAGCTGTTCCATTCCGGGAGTCAGTCTGGGGAGCAGCTTGGCTGGAGCTTGAGGTATGAGTAGGAGGACAGTGAGCAATGCGACCAGGAACGCGGGGAGGGAATACATTATAAAATTCCTGGATACCATGGCTGCTGAGTGTGACCTTCGTTCCCAGGGGGACAAGGGAAGGTTTTTAAGCTAGAAACTAGCACGGGTTTTAACCTCATCTGTGTAAAGTAGAGCTGCGATTGCTAAACACGAGCAGGCTGCACATCACCTGGAAGGCAGCTTGAAACTAATTGCTGGACCCCAATTCCAGAGTTTCTGATTCAGTAATTCTGGGATGGAGCCTGAGAATTTGCACTGCTATCCAGTCTCCAGGTACTGTCGATGCTGTCCTTCCAGGGACTATGCTTTGAAAGCCGCCGGTGTAGAGGATGGCCTGGAGGTGGGTAAGCCCGTAAGCATGGAAATGTTGAGGAGACGGGCACGATAACCCGGCTTTAAGATGATGACAGCCTGATTTCAAACAGGAGCTGTGGCACTAGAAGGAGGGGGAGATACCACAGAAAAAGTGTCAGCAAGATTTGGTGGCCCAAGAAAACATGTGGGAAAGAGAGGCGAATCTCCCGAAAGGTCTTTCTATCTGGGAACCTGGAAGAATGATGGCGTCTCACTGCGGGGGAGCAGGGCGCAGAGGCTTCCCGGTTGGGATGCAGGACAGTTGTTTTTGGCTGACAGTTCCAAATGATCCCAGGTGCAGGTGCAATGTGAAACCTGAGCGCCAGCAAGTGCTTCCAGTTTGGAACCTTGAGTGTGGCCGTGGCCTGCAGGAACGCTGTTTCCAGCAGGGGACCTCAGGGCTGGCGCAGAGTGGGTTAAACAAGGTGCCTAGCACACACAACTTAAGAAGATGTCTCTCAGGGTTGTGCCAACTTTGCCCGACCCTGAATGTAAGCACCTCATTAAATCTTGTGTCTCACATGCTTGCTCAGCTCCCTCTAGCCCCCAGGTGTGGTGAAGCTGTTGCTTTTGCGTCCAACCTGGAAGGGGCCTAGTGAGGTTGGCAGGCTGAGAGGAGGGCTGTGGACTCCAGCTGTATTTTGAGGCCCATCATTGTCCGTATTGGAACAAAATCATGTGCCATCATCATTTTGCCAGAAGCACCTGTACATGTACACCTATATATGACTTGTATGGATCCAAATTTTGTGTCCACAGAGCTGTTGAATAGAGCTGATCGCTGGAGACTGAGATGGCTGGAAAGATGTACAAATCTATGGCACTTTCTGCAGATAATGCGTTCTAAGATATTAGTAGTGCCTGGTTTTCCTCGCAGGCAGAGCCAATGAACAGGGGCAGCTGTTCTGTAGAAGGTCAAAGATGGAATCTTGGAGCATCTTTCTTGAGCAGGCTTTTAAATATACTTTGTTGTTGCTATGTGTTTGTTTTTGTTTCTGTTTGTGTTTTAAGGACTTAATCTGTGGTTCTCCATCATGCAGCCCAGGCAATCTAAGTTTAATCTCCAACCATTCATCTCCCAAGTTTAGATTTCCTTCCTTCTTCTCAGCTGGTGCATTCCCAACTTCTGAGTTTCTAAAAATACCCAGCGTGGTTCCCTCTACAAAATACCAGCACCCTGCCAGCTGTTAAATAAATAAACTTGAAACAAAAATGCTGTAGTTGTGAAATAAGATATATTTAATTAAATAAAAAAGGAAAAGCAAGTGCTATTACAAGAACATAAAACTGTAAGGCATAAGATAAAACTAAATTACTACAAGGCAGCTCGATCCAATCTAATCCTTAAAGATAAAGATGAGACCAGAAAATTGCATGTATTGAGAAATCAACATAAGCCCTGAGCAAATATTAACTAGAGATCTATAAACTGGTTGATAATAAACACTACTATGAACATTAGGATTAGAGAAGAAACTGGAAACCGAACCACATTGGGGTGTGAGGGGCTTCAGTTCATCTTTCCACCCTGCTTGGAGCAAGACTGTGGCATGATCGCATTAGGATGACTCTTCCATTCGCTAATTTCAGTAAATATGAGCGGCAAAGTCGCATGGCGTAGGGGTACCTGGGCAAATTTCTATCTATCCTTTTTTGAAAGACACAGTGATTGATGTGATCTCATCTTACCAGGCTATAAAATGGAGCTTGCAGATAAAATGTTTGCCTTTCACTGTGGGTTTCTAACTTAGCTATTGACATGATTTTAACAGTGTCTTTAAGCATGAAGGATGGTCCAATTACATGTTAAGTAGCCTTTTTTATAGGTCTAATAAAGGTTCATTTAGACGTTTATACTGACAACTCAGTTCTTCGGAAGGGCATTTTTCAAGTTCCCTGCTAAAAGAGGACATTTCCTGGCCAGGAAAAAAAAAAAAAAAAAGCCTGCTATTAGCCAGAGAACATTGCTCCGCTTTCAGAGGCACCATTTGTATAGAGGCTGGGTTTTCTGATGGAGAAGTCAGCAGCAGCAGCTGGAAAAAATCAAGCTAATTCACAGGTGAAGATGCCCTCTTTGTCACAGTTGCAGGCTCTGGGATAAAGACCTCCTTTGAGAGCATTCATGCGTTTCGCACCCCACACGGGGAGCTTGCAGAACACAATCTGAATGGGAGACTGACTGGGAGTACAGGAGGAGGGAAGGCTCTGGCAGGCAGGGAGGCGCTTCTTCATCAGATCAAGGTCCGGGGACCGCCAGGTCCTCGGAGGGAGCTGGAAGGGCCTTTGGGGAGAGAGTTAGCCGCCTTAGGCCCCTGGGGATGTAAGTGACCTGGGGGCTCTTAAAAACATACTTTAAAAAAAATTTTTTTTTTTTTTGGCTTTTAGTGAGACTCCAGCTAAAGTGTTCCTGATAGAAAAAAAAATTATATCCATGTGCTTCTAGCTCTGGAAAACCAATCTCCACAGTCTCCTGGAGTTAGGACCTAGGTTTGAATCTGATTGTTTACTTACTGTGACTCTTCTTGGGGCCTCAAACTCTTGTTATTTCCTTGAAGAATGGGGCTTATATTAGCATGCTAGGGCTGCCATGATAAAGTACCACAGACTTGGTAGTGGTGGGGGAAGGGGCAGTGTTAAATGACAGAAATGTATTTTCTCACAGTTCTGGAGGCTAGAGGTCCAAAGTCAAGGTTTTGGTAGGGTTGGTTTCTTCTAAGACCTCTCTCCTTGGCTTATACATGGCCATCTTCCCCTGGGGCTTCACATGGTCTTCCCTCTGTGTGTGTTCTGTGTCCAAGTTTCTCTTCTCATGAGGACACCAGTTATATTGGATGAGGACCCACTCTAATGACCTCATTTTGACTTAATTGCCTCTTTAAGGACCCTGTCTCCAAATACAGTCACATTCTGAGGTACTTGAATGTGACATATTCATTTTGGGGGCACACAATTCAGCCCATCCTAGAGAGTACAAATATGTATACTTTTTACCCTGCCTCCAGAGGATTGACCAATATGGGGTTTAGGGGAGGGTCACGAAAAAGAAACCTTATACATTGCTCCATTCTATTAATAAAGAGCAGGAGGGAAGTTGCACGGCTGAGAAATTTCTGTTGCAAGGCGCGAACCAGCCATGGATAATTTTTCAAAGCTCCCCAAGTGATTCTACTATGTAGCAAGGGCCGATAAAGCACTGTTCTCGGGTCTCTGGGTGCATAAACATGACTCCCAAGAAAACGTGGTTTTGTTCAGCAAGTCATTTCTGATGCATTGGTGGGCCCTTGGACATGGTCTGGAAGCAGAAGTGAAGACTGGTAGCTGCTCTGCACAGTAAGGTGTAGGGATGTTCACAGTGGTCAGAAAAGTTTTTTTTTATTGCTCACGCGGCCTTCAGGAAAATGTTTCTCTTCTTATTATAGCCATAGGTGGTGCCGTCTCTTATGTGTGAGAATTAGTCTATGTTCTTAGGGTGGGGAGAGAGAGATTGAAAATGTTTCAAGAACAGTGAGGTGCCAGGGCTTCCCCTGAATCTGGATGAAGCGACCTTGGAGAGCCACCCACCCCGGAGTGATGCACCGAAAGTCCCAGCGGATTATTACAGATTGAATAAGTCAGATAATGGAAAGAACACTGCTTCAAGGATTGCCCTGTTGAGCAGAAGAGTTGGATGAGAGGCTGAGACCAACCTCCAGGGGTTAAGTGTGTGGAGCGTTAAATACTGAAGAGCTGATGAGCGGCTGTCTATCAAAAGATGGAGTTGGTTGCCCCCAACACTGGGAAACCAGGTTAGGATATTGTGTGGCGGGGTGGGGAATGGTGCTTGTGAAGAGCTTATTTATTATTTCTCTTGAATTTTAGGAAAATCATATTGCATCTCATTTAAATCACACAGCTTACAGTATCGCTCCTCGCAGTTGCCCACACACTTTGGGGAGAGTCTGTTGACACCCTCAGCCCCTGTAGAGCAAAGGGAAGGACCACGAGGGAAATGCGTGTGGCTCCTCTCCGCCTCCCGGGCCCTGGCCCAGACAGTAGTGGATGTGCTTAGTGCTGCAGGTCTTAACTGGCCGCATGTCAGAAGCAAATGGGGCTTTTCAAAACTATTAAGGTCGGGGTCCCACCTAGACTAGTTACATATGTCCCTGGAGGCGGGACAACGTAGCCAGAGTGGAGAACCAGTGATGTAGAGATGGATGGTGGTCCTGGAGTGCCAGGTAGTGAAGGGTCAAGCTCCAGGGAAACTCCAAGGGAAGTGTAATAGAGAAAGAGCAGGTGAGACGAGTCTGTGCCTCCAGGTGTACCAGATGGTGGGGGGCCATGAAGAGTTGGTGGGAGCGACATCTGGATCACTGTTATACCCCTAGAACCTGGTAAAGAGCCTAGTATGTAGGCACACATAGTTCCCACTGTTCTTATACTTGTGTTATCTGCTTCTCAGGAATATTGGAATGCCTGCCAAAATGCTGGACAAGTAGGATGAAGCAGAAGCATATGAGTAAGGCGCTAGAACTGTTCTTATGTTTCAGCCACATGCTTCCTATTTCCATTCCCCCTACTCCACCAACAAAATCAATAGAGATTCCTTGGCCAGCATCCTTCACGTATGTAAATGTTTATTGACTATTCGCCATGTGCTCAGCACACGGACTTCCAGGAAGCTTACAGTTGGGTTGTGAGATGAAGTATGTGCATGTGAAAATATAAAGTTCTACACAAACCTGAATGCTCTGGGAGTAGTCCCTTGCATACCTGAGCTGGCTCTCAGAAGAAGGATTGTTCTCTGGGGGCTGGAAAGAGGCTAGATCTGTGGCAGGTTAGAGACTTGAGCCGAGCCTCATAGGAGGAGGATGTTTATATGGCCAGGGGAAGGGAAAAAGGCCTTCTTGATGGAAGCAATCACATGGCAGGTGGACGTGGTGTAAGTGATGGGGAGCGGGAAGGCAGCAGTGATATTTGGGCCTGACTGTAGGATGTACAGTGGGGAAGATGGAAGAGACACTAAACAATAGAGCAAGGGGGCCCTTTGGGGGCACTGGGCAGAATTGTGGGTGCGTGGCAGGCTAGTACCTGGTTAACTGTCATGCTCTCCTCCATTCTCTTCCCACGTCTCTGGTGCTAGGGCAATTAAGACAGGGAACCACTGAGGAACTAACAAAGACATGTCTCTCTGAGCCAATGAACGCTAAGCAGGCAAAGGTAGGGATGGGGGCTCTTGAGTAGAAATCAAGGGGAAGGAGGCTAATGGGAAAGAAACTGTTGCTTTATTTAATAATAAAAGAATGAAAAAGTGGATTAGATGTGGGTCATTTCATGCTGGACTCAAAGGCTCTTCAAAGTATTCTTGTCTCTTCAACTGCCTCTTGTTAAAACTATATGGCCACATTCCTAACCTACCTTAAGGAGTCCTGTTTTCCAAGTCATTAATTGTTTTCTTGAATTCTTAGAGATTTTCAAGTTTCTCCTAATCCCTCCCAAATCCTGTGCATTTCAGAGGTAACCTGGAGAGGCTCTGAGTGCCCTAGAGATGCTGATAAATCTCCAGGTACTTCATCTGGTGGAGGGGCTTTTTCATCATCCGCCCTGGTATTTAATTCATTTAATTCATGTGTGTGTGAGCATTGATACCCCATGAGCAAGAAGCAGGAACACAAGCAAGTAGAACACCAACTCTCACTTGTGGAAAGGAGTGGCCTACACAGGAATTTTTATTAAGTAAGCTATAAAATCAGATATGTATTAATGAGAAAAAAACCACTAACTCTGGTTTATAAAGAATATGGTCGTTCTGAACTGACAAGCTTTAAAAAAACATCATGTCTTTATAGAAAAAAATAACAGTGACACGAAATCACATCTATAAGGTTAAGCCACAAGATTGAAACAAAGAGAAACATTCTAAAATTGAATGTCTAGGTCAAAATCATGACGAGGCAGAGCCTCTTGTAGAAATCATTCAGCTGATTGTTTCCTGAGTGATAACTTGGTGTCCAGGGGGATTTCCCATTGTTTGACCTTGCCAGCTTCCTCCCTGTGTCTGTCCAGAGACCGGAGGGCCATGCAGAGGGTGATAGAGGGACCTCAGACCAAGGGGAAGCAGCCGACTAGGTGAGCGCCCAGGCCCAGGGGCAGAGTCTTCTGACGAGGACTGGTGGGCTCCCAGCTTGTGCCTGTGTGAACGGTCCTATGCGGGTCCTGACTGCTCCTTCATCTCATTAACTGATGGCCTGGACCTCATGGGAGCTGTCAGGACATCACGGGGTATCTGTGCCGCTCGGTGAAAACGAGGAACCTGACAGTGGGGAACAGAGGGAGAGTCGGGCTCTTCTGCACATCCTTCAAGTTTTGGTGTTCGCGTAAGACACAGCTGGGACTGAAAGTGACGGCGAGTTTCTGGGAGGCAGGGAAAGTTTCTGGGGGGTGCAGGGTAAGCTGGCATCAAGCACTCAGAACAAAGGCTTCTTGCCCTGGGGAGCATGGTCTGCCTTGGCAGCCCGGAGCAGTTTGTTGCTTTGAGGCAGGTAGAGGAACCCGGAGGTGACATTTGGGATAGTGTAAGCCAGCCCGGATGACCAGCTGGGCCGCCTTGGGAAGTCCTGAGCCCAGCGACAGGGAAGGTGCTGATGGCTAGAGGAGCCTTCGGGTGACAAGTCTCCATGACCTTCCAACGTGCTGCTTAATGTGCCAAGGTTGGCCCAGGGCCTTCGATTCCTCTCTGTCTGGGAGGATGTGTGTGTTTGTGTGGGTGTGCGTAGGCACATGCATGCGTGCGTGTGGGTGAGCGGGCTCTGGAATGAACATGAGGGTCCCCCAAATCACCAGTTTCCCATTTTCAGTGCGAGGGGGGATGTTAGAGAGACTGCACACTTTGGCACTATCACTTTCTTCTGGCTCTGCCGTGGCCTGGGGGCGTAGGGTCAGGCCCGCTGCATGGGCATAAGTGATGAGAACAAAAAGCTTGAAGTGAGTACAATGGGGATGTATCTGTTTGCTAGGGCAGGGCTGCTGAAACAACAGAAATGTATTGTCTCCCAGTTATGGAGACCAGAAGTTCGAGGTACGATGTTGGCTGGTTCCTGCGGGAGCCCCGAAGGGACAATCCGTTCCTTGTCTCTCCCTACATTCTGAGGGTGCACTGGCAGCCTCCGGTGTTCCTTGGCTTGTAGATGCATCGCATGTTGGATCAGGGCCCACCCTTAATGACCTCATCTGAACATGATCATCTGCAAAGACCCCCCTTCCAAATAAGTCCACATTCATAGGTAGCGAGAGTTAGAATGTCAGCATCTTTTTGCAGGACAGAATTCAGCTCATCGCAGGGGGGGCAAGGGTGCCACTGGGCGGTAAGGTATATGGGAAGGAGGTGAGTTTTAGGAAAAGGCTGGGTCGCGGCCCTGCAGCCTGTGAGCTGCTGGGTAATCACGTACTCATGTTCTCTGCAGTAAAGGGCGGGGCTTTCAGAGAGCCGTTTCACAGGGCCAGCGTGAGGGTGATAATGTATCTAAAGGCCCCTTGACTTTTGGAGAGGAGGCACCTATCGGTTTTTATGGCAATGACGTGCCACCCATATGTTCTCTCACTGAGAGAGCAGTTGCATTCTCAGTCCCCGTGTTTTCTTGACTCCAAAATGGGTTTATTCAACCCATTTACATGCCCAGGGCATTAACTAGGCATGTAATCCTCCAGCAGGGCAGTTATAAAAAAGGTAGCAATGCATGTTCGCTACAAAAGGGTAGCAGGCCATGTCTGAGAATTGCGGGGCTGGGAGTTAAGATCAGCAAGGACAGTAGGCCATGATTAAAAAGGGGATGGAACTGGATAGACAGGTTCTGGGGGTGGAGAGCAGGTATTATGTGGTGTCCCACTGAGACAGGAGATATTCTAAAGCTTTGCCTTCAGGTGCATTCCAAATGATGCTAAGATTCTAACTCCAACTAATTTTGATGTGTGGTTATTTTCCCCCACACCAAGCCAACCTTTCACCAGCTGGGTGTCCTACAATTTACCTCAGTTCTTCAGACACTGTCTAGTGGAGACAGCATTAGGTCCCACAGGTTACGGGCTCAGTCCTACAAGACTGACCCCTGCCCTAGTTCAGATGCCAATTGCAAGCCCAGGTTGTCACCTGTGCTTCTGACTGATGGGATATGAACTGAAGGTTCCCTTGAATCCTTCCTTGGGTTTAAATAATTTTTTAGAGAGCTCAAAGAACCCAGAGAAACATTTTACTTACTAGACCATTAGTTTATTCTAAAAGGATTTAACTCAGGGACAGCTGGATGGAAGAGATGCATAAGGCAAGGCACGTGGAAGGGGCATAGAGCTTTCATTTCCTCTTCAGGTATGCAACCCCCCCCCCCCCAAATCTCCACATCTTCACCAAACTAAGGTTTTCCAATCCTGCACCTCTGGGATCTTTATGGAGGCTTCATCACAACTAATCATCAGTTCCATTTTCATCACTTCTCCCTTCTCAAGTGTATGGGGGGTGGGCTGATCATGGTGAATGAGGGGTTGGCTGATCGTGGTGCATGGGGGGTGGGCTGATCATGGTGAATGGGGGGTGGGCTGATCGTGGCCAGTCTTTCCGGTGACTTCCCTCATCCAGAAGCCATCAGGAGCCCATCAAAGTTGCCTCATTAAAACAAAGGACACTCCGTCATCCAGGAAATTATAAGGGTTTCAGGAGGCCTGTGACGGCGGCAGGGTCAAAGGTCAAATATCAGAACAAAAGATGCTCCTAGTGGTCTTATTGCTTAGGAAATTATAAGGATTTCAGAAGCTCTGTGCCAGGAACTGGGGACAGAGACTAATATATATTTTCTATTATCTCATGGATACTATTTTACAGACACTTATTGGCCATGATGTGTGTCACAATCCTGTTCTTGGGTCACAGTGCCTGTGACCCCTGAGATCCCTCTTGGAATAAAGGTTCTGTGACTTGCTTCTGGAAAGTCTCAGGACTTCAGCTGCTCAGCAGTGAAGGTTTTCTGTATTAGCTCTCTTTGGTAGCTCTATTATTTATAAATATATACTCACCCTTAGTCTTCTAGCCTAAAGGGAGTCATTCCTTACAGGTGACAGAGGGTGACCAGCCTCTCCACCGTGACCTGGATGGGTCGAACTATCACAGATGTTCTGGTCAGTGGCCCTGTGTGGCTCACTGGTCTCCCTGTGCGCTGGTGGCCTCGAGGGTGGGCCAGGGTCTTCATTTGTGCACAGACATGTTAATCACGGTGTTTCCTGACCCCCAGCCCTATTCTTGCTCTTCTCGTCCTCATCATTGTTCTCAAACTGACTTCTTAATACTGAAGGGCTGAAAGCCCACACCTTTCACCACGGCCCAGAAGGGGAGGCGTCTGGCTAACAAAGGAAGCGAAGGCTGGTGATTCTCTTTCTCTTCTTGCTTAGTTCTGAAGCTGCAAAAAAAAAAAAAAAATGGCATACTTCAAACTTGAGCAGTGGCTGTGAATGTATTCACTCTTGAATTCATCTGTGAGGTTATTATACGCGGCTTTGATGTTACAGCGAGACTACCTGGGTCGTTTTGTTCCAATTACTCAGGGCAGAGGAGGAGGACTTCGAGCCGCACGAAGGTGCCCAGCTTTGATGTCGTGTCGAGGCGGTCCCTCTCGGGGCCGAGGCACCAGGACGACTCTGGGGCACGTCCAAGTGGCGGCCCTGACCGGGAGCACGGTAGCTGGGTGCTCTCCGCATAGCGCTGCTCTGTGTCAGCCCCGAGGAGCCGTAGGAGGAGAAGCCATGAGCCCGGGCCTGTCGAGCACATTTTCCATTGCATCACAGAGGGTTTGGAAATAACCTCATTTTCCTCAATTAGGAAGATGGAGACTGTAATGGCTGTACTTTGCTCTCCTCGGATGTCTTTCATCTCTGCATCGCAAAGTGCTCTGAAAGCATGATTAACGAACCTTGCCAACTCCCCAGCCGGGCGGGCGCCCCACTGCCTGTGTCTGTCAAGGCTAAATGGTTGAGGCCAGCTCACCAGGTGAGCTCAGGGTAATGGGCGAGTCTGCTGACCCCGATGCAGGGCAGGGGCCGTCACTGTGAGCCCCACAGGATGGGGGCGGGGAGGGAGCACGAGGCAGCCCAGGCTCGGGGAGACGCTGGGGCCGGCAGGCCGGGGCCTCAGGGCCTCAGGGCCTCAGGGCCTCAGGGCCAGCCCAGGTAGTCCCGCTGGCCCGTTGTCAGGATGTGGACCCGGCACCACCGCCGCCACCCGCCCTCATCCAGGTCTCAGAGCCAGCATGTGAAAACGGGAAGCGCAATGTGAAGAGGGCTTGGGTCCCCTTTCTCTGCGTTCGGACCCCTGGTGGGGACGGGCCTCGGCTAGCCTGGTGTCTCGCCGTGATGCCCTCTCTTCTCAGGACCCGGGGTGCTCCGTGGTCCTCGGGAAACACCTGGAAGCTGCCCTCACGGCCCGTGCCCTTCATCGCCTGCCCCATTCATGTGCCTGGCCTCCCACATCCACGCCTCCACGGACACACGCCTCGGCCAGACGGCCTTCCGTTCAGACCACGCAGGGCCAGCGTGGCCTGTCGCCCAGGCGCTGCCTTCAGGGGCCGTCCTCCCACCGTGGTCGCGGTCCTTGCCTGTCCCCGAACACGAATACTGGCCCCTCCGTATGTTGCCAGACCGGATTGCTCGCCTCTGTCCGTTCGGGCCAGACCCCTCCTCCCAGACACGCGGCTCCGGCAAAGCCTCCAGCTGTTTGCTTCTGTGTTAACCACCCGCCAGCTGGGGCTCCGAGCTTTTGTCACCGGCTTTTAAATCTTCTGCCTGCTCATCTCTCGCCACTGCCAATATTCCTACCTGCCCATTGTGGTCATCGCTGTCCCCTTCCCCATGAGCTGTCCTTACATGCTACGGGCCAAGAACTAAACTCATCGAGCTATTAAAACGCAGGTGCGACAAGAGGTTCCGTGCCTCTGCGTGGTCAGTGGTGCCTCTGACCCCGGTCTCTGTCCCTGGCTCTCGGTCGCCTTTTCTAAGGGACTTTCTCTTCTTGACTGAGCTCCAGATGGCTGAGGTTGTAGGATCGGTAGGACATAAGGTAACTGCAGAAGCAGGTGACACACAGAGTGGGGGCCTCCATGCCCTTCGCATAAATATAAATAAATTAAAAAAAAAGAAACCACATCTGTTCTTTATTATTGCTTATTAATACATGCTTCTAAATATTGCATTTTGAGGGAAAAAAAATTGCAATGCTGCACAAGAAGTTTCCCACCAGAGGCTTGGAAACCCCAACGGTTTCCTAGGTGAGAAAGTGGACCAGGTCAGACCACGCCTTGGAGAAAGATGATTGGTTGGAAGATTCTTTTTCTCGCCCCGGAGAGCGCCCTGCTTCCCAGTCTCCCCGTGAGAACTGGGCCTGGGACAGGCGCTCACCTCTGGCCCTTGGGAGCTAAGACGAGGTGCTGTCACCCGGGAGGCTGTCCCGGGAGACTGTCCCGGGACCCTGCCTCGGGTTGCTCTGACGAGCTGGAAAAGCAGTTCTGGGGAAAAACTGTATTTTGTCGTAGAGGTTTTCAAGTGTAAAAAGCCTAGTAAAATGTAATGCTATCCCCTCTCTGGGACAAACAAAAAGAAAACTGCTGAAGTGGAAAATTCAGAACGGGAAATAGAGGATAGCCATTTGGTTGGAGTTTCAAAGACGGGGAGGAATTCCTTTGAGTATCCCACATGTTTGCATGTGGGCGGGGGGAGCACTTGTCTGTTGGGCTGCTCTGAGGTGCGTGAGACACTTCACGTGGACCCGGAGAGCTTCTCTTTTGTTCGGCCTCATTGCCTGTCCTCATTTCATTCCGGCAGCCCCGTCCCCCACCCAGGCTGCTCACGGGCAGGTTCGCCACGCCTCCAAACACAGCTCAGCCCTGGGGGTGCCCTCCACGCCTTTCATCAGCTGCAAGGCCCCTCCCGTGGCTCTCCAGGACCCAGGGGTCCCATCACAAGGCTGTGTCCTCCAGTGTCTCTACTCCAAAACCCATTTTGCTGCCACCAAACCTGAGACAAGCATCCCCGGGGGCAGCCTTCAAGGTGCTACGCACGAGACTTGACCGCATCGTGCGTGATTCCTGAGTTTTGCTTTCACGACCTGCCTCCTTCTCTGGTTTCATCAGACTCACCTGTCACTGAGCCCGCCCCTTTGACCAGGGGTGAGAATCCTTGCTGGCGTCACTCGGCGTTGCTGGACAGGCACAGCCTTCAGAGAGGGACAGCCAAGGCGCCAAGTATGGGGAGTGGGCGATCTCTAAGGACGATCTGTAGTGGAATGGGAGCCGTTCGAGGGGCAGCCCTGTCCCATGGTCTGTGGCAGCGCACGTGAAAGGCAGGGGTGGGGAGTGGGAGGAGGGAGGGGGACTAAATGCCCTGTCCGGAATGGCTCCAGCGTTACATCTGGAGAAGGTGATGAGGGGATCTTGTTTACATGTTGCATCGACAGAAGGAGACGGTGACTTTTCTCTGTCATCTCTTTAGGGTGCTCGTTGTGTTGCTTTAATTTGCATGGCATGGCACACCGCACGCGGTGGGGTCCATCAGCTCACGAATCCTGTGGACGCTCACCCACGGCCTGTTAGTATCACGCCATTGACAGAAGTGGTCAGCGACCTCCAAGGCACGGGGTTCCCCACTGGACGTAGATCTGTTGCGGCGAGTGGCCGCCCCGCAAGGGCTGCGTTCACCAGGACCCTTGCGATAGGCATGTGCGTGAAGTCAACCAGCGTCGCGCCCGAGTCATGACTTAAAAAGTCTTTTTCCCCCCTGTCAGCTGGTCGGAGAAATCTCTGAGGACTTAGAGTGGGCACAGCCACAAGCTGGAAGGAGCCAGGGTCCCTGAATGAGCACATGACAGGTGTCTGACGAGAAGCCCCTGAATAGGAAATAAATTTCTTTGTGTCAAGCATCTGAAAACGCACCGGTATTTAGGGCTTAACCAGTACAATAGTTAGTATTACCATGACTAGTGCACGTTGGTGTCGACCACCTGAAACCTTTGTGGCCCTAACCAAGCACTGAACATTCGTCTGTTCCATCTCCCTGCTTTCTGTCTTCAGGGAGGAGCTGGGGAGCTGCTCTTGTTGAATGGGAGGGTTTTGAAGAAAGTGTGACGTGAGGGACAAACAGGGTAAGACGTGGGTTAGGGTGGTGACTGCAGGAATTTCTTCGCTTGGTCTTGTGAGGATTTTTTTAAAAAGTGATTTCTGGGTCTCTGGAATTATGGAAAGTAATGGAGTCATGAATATAATTACCTCTATTCTGTAATTACCCGGCAAATATCATATGAATACATAGGGGGTTTGAGTCAGCAGATCTGGCAGCTGCAGAGTTTGATTATAATGATTTAGCTGTTGGAAAATGCCAGGGATTAATTTCAGTCATCAGTGTAGGAACAACAAGGAGAAATGGCCCCAAATTAGGAAAGGAACATGCGGGCTGCCTGGCGAGAGCGCCGGGCGCCTGGGAGGTCAATTAGACAGGGCGCCCCCCCCCTGGAGAAGGCCCACCCCTCCGGAGCCAGCCCCGTGGGACATGGGACGGGGCGAGCTGCGGACTCGTCCGCACGCCGCCCTTCCCCAGGCCACCGCCCTCGAGAATCTCACGAGTGAGATCGAGGAGCAGATGTGTTTGTTTATGTTCCGGCTTTCATGGCTGTCCTTCCCTCCCACTGTAGCCAAGGTAGCCGGGGAGGGGCGGCGCCCCAGCTGGCCCCATTCCGCAGACGCCCGCACGTCCTCGGGACGCCAGTCGCTCGGCGTGGCACCGCGAGTGGCGTCTTCTAGGTTAGAACGCGGGTCTCTGAGCCCTTTCTCTTACCTTGTTCTGGCTTCGGTGAGGAACGCACTTCTAATTATAATGTATTTCCTATCGGAAAAAAAAAAGTGATTTCTTTTACGATTGCTTGTTCAAATGGTTCCCAGGAAAGCTGTATGAAAATGAAGGTGGGTGTGTGCGCACATCAGATCCTGCTGCCCGGGGAAGGAGATGGAGAAGACCCTTGAGGTCTCCTAAAAGCGGCCACGGGTCCCGATGATCCTGTGCCACTTAGCTGTGCTGTCCTTTCCAATTTGGGACCATTTCCTGTTGCCCTTCTCACACTGGTGACCAAAGTTCATCCCTGGCATTTCCCAACACCTAAATCCTCATAATCAAACTCCACAGTTGGATTCTACTTACGAGGTTCCGGTCTCTCCTCTGGACAACACCCACCGCCATTGTTGCCATAGAGAAGGTGCTGGTCCCAGGCAAGGCCAGGAGCATCCTGGGCACTTCCCATTGGCCCGAACTGATCTTCGCCCCTTCCTGTCGGGACGCAGTGCTCATCACTTATTATCCTGAAAAATTAGTGGAGGCTCAGTTATTCATCTCTAAGTCTAGCTGCAGCGTAGGGCACAGAGGGGCAGACACAGACAGGTTCTGTCCACACTTGGACCTCTTCCCTGCCCTGGGGTTGAAGTCCTTAGAGCGATTTCCTGGATTTATCAATGAAATAACCAGCCCTTTCTCTCCTTACTAAAGCCTGATAAGTTAGTTCAACCAGCCTTTGGGCATCTCCCCACTTTCTCTGAGGGGCGCAGGGCTGCTCTCCAGAGTGGCTCTGTAGCGACTCGCGATGGGGTGAGGTCTGAAACCGGGAGTGCTCCTGGCGTGTGGCCATAGGCGATACGGGGGCCCAGGAGTGAAGCTGCTGTCTGGGCCGTCGTTTTGGCCACCAGATGCCTCCCAGGCTTGTGGACTCATCTCCATAAGACTCTCACGTGCAACTCGCCAACACACAAACCTGGCCCAGATCTCTGTCCAGAACACAGCCAACCACAGGCCCTCACCCCAGGTTTTGTCAGTCACCTAAACACTAACGGTTCCTAAGGTCTGAATTCAGCGTGAAATACTACTTTAGATTGAACCTCCAAACTGTTTTCCTGTTGCTGACCTGGACTGACAACAGCTTTAATCTCTTCACGTTGACGCCAAACCAGATCTCAACAGCTTCTAATACCTAATAAACCCTAAGGTCCAGGTAAAAGCCCAGCCCCAGCTGAAGCCTAGACAGCAAGCTTCACTCAAAACAAGGTTCTCGCCCTGACCTGATACTGTCCTAATCCTGACCCTTACCTTGACCCAGGCATTAACTGTAATTAAATCTTGCCACCGTAGTTTCAGACTCTAAATTTAACCTGACCTTAAACCTAACCCAACCAAGAAATATTTTTAAGGTCTAGTTCTTCTGAGTTTGTACCCTCCCCTACCATCTGCAGTGGAGGAAATTTTACTGCTAGCCACTTATATCCTCCGGCTGGGTCTCTGAGAAAAACCAACAACAGGCGGATTAGCAGGAGAAAAGGCGTACAAATTTATTTGATGTTAAAAGTTTGACGTGGCACAGAGGGGCTTCTTTGAAAGAAGAGAAAACCCCAAAGAAACAGCTAGGCTTGGAGGCTTTCATACCATTTGGAAAAAAGAGGATAAATTTAAAGAGAAGTGACAAGACAAAGGAAAGAGACTCTGAGATTCTAGAGGCAGCAAATTGTAGGAAGGCAAATATGCGGGGGAAAAGCAATACGGAGGGACTAGTTCGTAGGGTTTCTGTCGACTTTCTTGGTACCAGCTCAGCTCTGGTGCTGAGATTGCCATTTCCTTCCCGGCATGGGAAGTGGATGGGGGCGGGTACCTTCACGAGGGGAATTTATGCTCTGTTTTCAGGCAGATGGGGGACCGCAGAGAGCTAATCTTGCGCCTGCTTTTTCTCAATTGCTTTGAGCTCAAAATAATCCTCATGGCAGAGCGGTATATTCCGGGTGCACGTTCTGATCTCCTGCGCACCCTTCCTCCACTTGGCCCTCCGCTCCCACGTCTGCTGTTTTGGGCTCCCAATTGTGATGACCTTTGTCTACAGGCAGGGTATGGGGTCTTGAACTTTGAACCTGTAGTATTGCTTTTTGATTCTCAAAGGTGGAAGACCAACTGATCTGATGAAGATGAATCCTGGGCAATGTAGTAGGTGAGGTGAAGGAGCTAAGCTGTCACGCCTTTGAGAATTGACTGGCATTAGGAATCTCTGTTATCAAATCCCAGGCTCTTGGTATGAGTGGAGAAAAATTTAAATAGGTACATGTGATGGCAGAGAAGGAAGAGAAGAGCATAGTTTTTTGCGTGGGTTCATCATCTCTTTATGCCTTATCTTTCCTAAACTAAGTAGGGATGTAGTAAAGATTAAAAGGTGTGTACAGCACTCGATAAATATCATTATCACTACCACCATCATCATAATCATCATTATCATCATCTTCCTCCTAGTTCTTAGTTCCTGAATGGATCTGAAACCATTTACATTTTCACAAAAATAAATTGAAAGTGTAAACCCAATTTTTACTTCTTTTCAGCAAAAGCTACCATTAGAAATACAAAGATTCTTGGAAAAGGTGACCTCTCTAAAGGCCAGCTCTATAAAGTTATATAGATACCTTTTCTGTTGAGCAGATAGATCAGTGGAAGATGGTAAAAGAAGCTAGATGTTGTGGGAAGTAGAAATCATCTCTTAACGTGTTTCATTCAACGTGACACAGAGGAAAAACAAAACATTTGGAGTTAGAAGGGTTTATTATAGCCACGCTCCATTGCCTACCAGTTATGGGCAATTCATTCATTCGCTCACTGAATCATGCTCTTCTGTGTCTCAGTCACTGAACAGAGTAGGCGTCACTCCAGCCCTGGTGGAGCTTCCATTCTAGTGACATAATGACGAACCATGCAAACAAACACATATGTAATTACAGTTTGAAATAAAATCGGAGATGTAAAAGTGAGGGAGAGTGAAAGAGAATAACAGAAGAGGGTCCTCAGCGTGGAGGTTTGAGGGGGCGTTCTGGGGTCGAAGGGCGAGTAGCAGTTACTCAGTGGAAGAATGGAGGAGCGTTGGGTTTTGACAACACGGCTCTTAACTGGCGGGGGATTCGACCTTATTTCTAGTAGCGTTAGTGGTGCCTGTTTGTGACTTCATCACCAATGGAAATTGCAGCTGTTTCCTGTTGTTGACCTGATGGTAGGTAGTAGGCCCATTACTAGAGCTTGTTAGTAATACCTTGATAAAGGAGCACCCGTATTATTACTATGTCACGGGTGTATTTTTAATAGACATTTTAAAGGAAGCTTTAGGTTCACAGCAAAATTGAGCAGAAGCGACAGAGAGTTCCCATATACCTCCTGCGTCCCCACCCTCACCCCAGACACACAGCTTCCCCCACTAGCTGAATCCCTTGTGTGGTGGTACATCACAGATGAATTTTTAAAATAATGTTCTGATTACGTGTATTTTGATATCATTGGTTCCTTTTGTAACACTACGCATTTTATTTTATACATGAAAAAAGCATTCTGAGCGGGGCTTCAAAGGCTTTAGCAGACTGCCAAAGCAGTCAAGGCACAGAAAGGGTCAAGGTAGTGGGCTGCAGAAGGAGAAGCCGGCTAAAGCCCTGAGACAGGCGGGGCAGACAGGCAGCCTCAGTGGAGAGGAGGAGAGCCAGCCAGGGTGAGGGTGGCAAGATCGGGCTGGAGAGGTCCGAGGGGCCAGATACTGAAGTGCCTTGGGGGCCACGATGAGGAATTTGATTTCCTCTTCTGGACAATGGGACGCAATTGGAGGGGTTTTAAGCAGAGATTACCGTCGTGATTTGATTTACATCAAAACAACATTAAAGCATTAAAATGTCAGCACCGACAACAGGAGCCTCTTCGCGGTTCATGTGAGGAGAGAAATGTTAGGGTTGGGAGAAGATAAAACAGGGAGGCCAGCAACTCGCAGTCGGGTGATGACAACGGAAAGGTAGAAAAGGGAATCATGTGAAGGTGTTTTTTTGGAGGTGAAATCAGAAGCTTGTGGCAATGAATTCGACATGGGAGGTGACAGAAAGAGAAGTGTCAAGGAGGATCCTGCGGTTTCTTACCTCGGTCACGGAGGGACGATGGCGCCAATCGTCTCTGACAAAGAAGACTGAGGAGGGGCAAGTGGAAGGGGAGTGTTCACTTTTAGACACGTCCACCGAGATGCCTGTGAGACACCCCAATGCATGTGGCAAGCGGGCGATTGGATGAATGAGTCTGGCGCTTCAGTGAGATCCGGGTCAGATACGAATTTGAAGATGCCAACATATAGGTGACATTGAAAATCATGGAGGTGAATGAGGCTGCCTCAGGCTAGCGTGAGATGAAAAAAAAAAAGGACCTGGAACAGCTCTGTGGAACTTCAAATTTTAGAGCTGGTGTAATAATGGATCGTCATAGTGGTATACAAGAAGCTAGCAGTTATTGAAGTCTTCCTGTGTGCTAGGCTTTGTTCTAAATATGCTGCGTGTATTTATTCCTTTATTTGCACAACAACTCTGTGACGTAAACCGAGGCACAAGAGATTAAATGTTTTCCCCATGATCACAGTGAGTAAGTGAAGGAGCTCAGGGGATGAACTCAGCAATCGGGCCCCGGAACGTCTTTCCTTAATCCCTGTGGCGTTTGGGACAGAGGTGCCAGAGGAGGCGGGAGGGACGAGGAAACCAGGAGTGTGACATTCAGAAAGCGAAGGGAGCGTGTTTTAAGGGGAGGTGTGGTCGGCCTGGTCAGAAAGTGCAATTTTGGTGGAGTAGTAGGAGGGTAGGTGTGAGAACTAGTTAGCTTGGAGAGAGAATGGGTCAAGGTTGTACAGATGGCATTGTCCTTCACTGTCCCCTGAGCATGGAATACTTGCTTCGCAGGGTTAGCTGTAAGGTTTGGAGAAAGTACATATAAAACACATAGCACCATGATTAGCACATGATAGACGTGCAATAAATGTTAAAAATTTTAACACCTGTCCACATAAATCTTGGTCACAAAAACCTGTAGCGCTGGTGACACAGAAACAATATAAATGCGCGATGTTTGGTCAGCCAGCATATAGGGGCGCAGGCTCCAGGGCATGTTCAGTGAGAGTTCGGAGTGAAGAAAACAAACTCTGCCCCTTGGAGGAACCGACAGGCTGGTACCAGGTGACAAGCATGCCTGTCACAAGGTAATCAGGCTGTCTGTGACATACCAGACCCCATGAGTTTGCAAATAGGGCAGATAGAAGTTCAGAGGAGAGATCTCAGGGCCGGGATGGAATGGTGCGTTTCCCTGGAGAAGAGGAGGACTATATTGCCAAGATCCCCACTTCTGCAGAAGGAGGGGGGGACTCCGGCAGAGACAGTGGCTTTGCCCAAAGCCTTGGTAGGTTTCCGGCAAAGCTGTCAGTCACAAACATCCCTCTTTCTGTGACAATAACACTCCACATTTAGAAGTAACTCTCTCCACAGGGCTGAAAGTAATTTGTAAACAGAGCAGAATGCAACTCATTTCTGCTCCCCATCCCGCCTCCCATCCCACTGTGACTGATGGCTCGGGCTGGTGGGCAGGAGCAGAGGACCCTGGTGTGGATGAGGACAGTGGCGGCAAGCTCCCACAGAAGTGACTTAGAGCTCGGAGTCAGAAAACTGGGTTTACGCATGTGTTGTTCCTGGAAATTCCTCAAAGCTACCCCTCAGCCTCCAGCAGTGAAAGTGAGTCCACTGACCCTCGGATCCTTTCACTGTTTCTGCTTCCTGAAGGAAGGTGGGGCCAGCCCAGGTCCCACCTCGGTCCTCAGTGAGGCCATTGGCATTTTCTCTGTCCTTGAGGCTGTGTGATTGATGACTGAGAAAAGCTGGGCTTCTTTATATTCTCATAGAGGGTAGCCCTCCCTAGACCTGTGCAGTTTTGCTGGATCCCAGACCTTGCCCTTGACAAGAATAATGGGTATGTGTGTGGGAGGTGAGTAATGGGGAAGAGCCAAAGAAGTCATGGTGGGTGGGCTGTGTGACAGAGCTGTGGTACCTCCAGGGCCTGGGGTCAGACCATGTGATGCTCAGGCATCCGGATCTCCCGAGCACAAGCCCTGGACTAACTCGGGGTGCTGTCTGGCTTTCTGAGTCATTTGGGACTTGTCCTAATTTTTCTGATATTAACACATTGCTCTTCACTAAGTTTTTTTTTTTCACACAATTCATATAAAACCTGCAAATATGTGGAGTGCCCTTGGTGATTCCTGCAGAATCTCTGAGTGCTGGGTGAACTCTCTAGAGGGGGCTAAGTGAGGTGAGCCTGACGCAGACTGTGCAGTAACTTGCAAGTATGCAAAAGTGTGGAATTAAAGGGAAGTTCTCTCTCTCTCTCTCTCTCTCTCTCTCTCACTCTCTCACTGTTCTATCTTCTCTCAGCCTGCCTAATCACAGCCATCATTCAAGATCCAAATTAAGTTCTACATCTTCTAGAAAGCCCTCCTTGATAATTTATTTTTGCAGTTGTCCTTTATTTATTTTTATTAAGGCAAAATTCACATAATGTAAAATTAGTCATTTCAAAGTGAAAAATTTAGTGGCGTTTAGTACATTCACAGTGTTTGCAATTACCACCTCTCTTTAGTTGCAGAATGTTCATCGCCCCAAATGCAGCCCTGTAACCCGTAAGTGGTTACTCTCCACTGTCTCCCTGCCCCCACCCCAGCCTGGCAACCATCAGTCTGTTTCCCGTCTCTATGGATTTACCTGTCCTGGCTACTTCATATAAACAGAATCATATAATATAGGACTTTTTGTGCTTGGCTTCTTTCAGTTAGCATGTTTTCTAGATTTATCCATGTTGTCACATGCATCAGTAATTGATTCCTTTTCGTGACTGACTAATATTCCATCATAGGTCCCGCAGGTCCTCAAATAGCATCATTTCATTCTAATGTTGATGAGCTGATAGGAACTTATCCCTTGTTTATATCAATCAGCCATTGGTAAAATAGGGTTCATTACATGTCGTTTCACTTAAAGTCACAGAAGTTATTGATGACGTTAAGTGAGGACTTACTGTGTATGCCACAATTTGTTATCCATTAATCTGTTGATGGGCGTTTGTGTTATTCGTTATTTCCACTGTTTTACTATTGTGAATAGTGCTGCCATAAGCACATCTGTACAAGTATTTGCTTCAATACTTCCCCCGCCCATTTCTTTTGGGTATTTACTCATGAGCAGAATTGCTGGGTCACGTGTTAATTCTACGTTTAGCTTACTGAGGAGCCACCAACACCATGTTCCATGGCACTGCGCCGTTTTTGCTTTCCCACCTGCAAAACTCGGGCATTTTATCTCATAGTAACCGTTCTACGAAGGAAATTGCTACGTGTTTTGTTTTGTTTTTTTTACCTATGTTAGATACCTTCTAGGGTTATCTATTTTGTTTCTCTACCACCTTTCAGCTTCATTCTAAGCTCCACGATCTCAAGGACAAATTTCCATTATCTATCTACCTATTCATGGTTCAATTAGCAGTATAGTTTAGTGTCTCAGAGTCTGGCTTTGGAATCAAACTATGTGGGTTGAAGTCCTGGATCTGCCACTTGCTAGGTATACCACTTAGGGTGAATTATTCCAACTCTCTGCCTCTTAATTTCTTCATCTGTAAAATGGGAATCATGACAGTTGTATTAGTTTGATATCACGGCCGTAGCACTTTACCGCACACTTGGTGGCTTAAACCAACACAAATTTATCATCTTACAGTTGTGGAGGTCAGAAGTCTGAAATGGGTCTCACAGTCTATAAAATCTAATGTGGTGGGATCGCACCCCTTCTGGAGGCTCCGGGGCAGCGGTCCCCAATCTTTTTGGCACCAGGGACCAGTGCTCCTATGAGAATCTAATGCCTGATGATCCGAGGTGGAGCCGAGGCGGGGATGCTAGCACTGGGGAGCGGCTGCAAAGGTAGGTGAAGCTTCACCGGTTGTCAGTCTGCTGCTCACCTCCTGCTGTGCGGCCCAGTTCCTAACAGGCCACAGACTGGTACCAGTCCTCAGCCCCGTGGTTGGGGCCCCCTGCTCTCGAGGAGAACCCTTTCCCTTACCTTCTCCAGCTTCCGGAATCTCTGCCTTCACTCCTTGGCTGATGGTACCCTCCATCCTCGAGCCAGCATCATCTCACGCTGCTCTCTGCTTCTATCCTTACGTTTTCCTCTGACCCTCTGCCTCCCTCTCCTACAAGGACCCTCGTGATGGCATTAGACCTACCCACATAACCCGGGATCGCCTCCTCGTCTCAAGATCTTTAACTTAACCACGTCTGCAAAAGTCCTTTTTGCATGCAAGGTAGCATAGCCACAGGTGCCAGAGTTTAGGTCGTAAACATCTTTGGGGAGACCATTGTTTTGCTTACCACAATTGTGTTACCTCATAAGATTATTTTGAGGACAAAATTAGGTATTCCACACAAAGCACAGGGAATCAATGGTATTAGACATCAGCTTCTCCTGCCAAGGATGGCTGCGCCTAGGGCTATTTCTGGTCAAATGCTATTAGATTTAAAACTTTGAACATAGCGAGTGCCCTGTAGGTATTTGGGGACTGTATGTGTCTAACTTCTAAAGTCTCAGTGATGTTCTCTCCTGGGAACGAGCTGCCTTTTCTCAATAAGAAGAAGTTACTCATCTAACTCTCTATGTCAGAGTCCTTTCTGTGGTTTCGTTTAGTTCAGATCCATTTCTTCGGGGATAATGAATTTGAGCAGTAAAGCTCTGGTCTACACCAGTGATCTTACGTGTTTCCGTTCTCTCTGAATTACGAAATCAAAAGTTCTGGATTGCAAAACACATCGATAAAGGACTGTTGTCCAAAATATGCAAAGATTTTTTATAACTCAACAATATGAAACAAACAACCTGATTAAAAAATGTCACCAAGAAGATGTATAGATGGCTAGGAAGCATACGAAAAGGTGTTCACATCATGTCATCAAGAAAATACGAATTAAAACAACAATGAGATTCTACTATACACCTACCAGCATGGCCCAAATCCAGAACACTGACAGCACCAAAGGCCGGAGAGGACGTGCAGCAACAGGAACTCTTACTCATTGCTGGTAGGAATGCAAAAGTGTACACACCCTTTGGAACATAGTTTTTTTTAACAAAACTACACGTGCTCTTAGAATCCAGTGATTTCATCCCTTGGTATTTACCCCAAAGAGTAGAAAACTTATGTTAATACGAAAACCTACACGAGAATGCCTATGCCAATTTTATTCGTAATTCCCAGAACTCGGAAGCAACCGAGATGCTTTTCAGAAGGTGAGTGAATAAACAAACTATGGTACATCTAGAAAATAAAATATTATTCAGCACTAAAAATAAATGAGCTCTTAAGCCGCGAATAGACACGGAGGAACTTGCATGCATTAAGTGAAAGAAGCCAACGCGAGAAGGTTTACATCCTCCATGCCTCGAAGCATACGACATTATGAAAAGGACAAAACTAAGGAGATAACACAAAGATCCGTGGTATCAGGGGTCAGGGAGAGAGATGAAGAGGCAGAACACAGAGGTTTTTAGGGCAGTGAAAATACTCTATATGATACCATCATGATGGAGACGAGTCAGTATACATTTGTCTAAGCTCACAGAACGTAAAACGCCAAGAGCGAACCCGATTGTCAACTATGGACTTTGAGTTATAACCATGTGACAATGTAGGTGTCCTTGTGTCACTCCGGTGGGGGATGTTGATAATGATGCGGGTGTCTGTGAACATGTGGGGACAAATCTTCATATTCTCCTTTCAGTTTTTCCATGGACCTAAAACTACTCCAAAAATAAACAAACAAACAAACAAACAAACAAATAAATAAATAAATGACGTCTTAAAAAATATAGTTCTGGATGCCTGGGAATACACTGCGAGGCTCCAGAGCCCAAGACTGGGAGACGGCCACGTGCAACGGAAGCAAACCTGGACCTTGTGTTGAAATCTGAGAGCTTCTCCATTACTGTCCATGAGGGGCTTTTAATCCTAGAGATGGTTCTACTTATAAAAGAGGTTCCACTAGGTACCTGCGGAGGGAGGATCCCTAGAACCCTGCTATTTTATCTTGCTCCAGGAGATGGGCCAGAGGATGCGGAGAGAATGGGGAAAAGAGCCTCCAGACAGCATAACGCCTGTGCCTAGTCACTTCGTCACTTTGGAGAGGAGACAGAATACTTTGCCATTGCTGTAGTCGGGCAGCCTTGCTAACTGCCCTGCCATCGCAGCCCCAGCTGGGAGACTGCAGCTGTTCTAAGACCTCATGGCAGGAGCAGAGATTCCTTCCCTGCCTGTGATTTAGGGGCGTGTGGATGGAGGCCAGACCCCTGTAGGAGGCCGCCATGGGTGGGGCTGGGGAACAGAGGGCCTGGCTCTAGGGATGACGCTTGGGTTCCTTAATTTTCCTCTCTTGGCCTGGTCACCCCATCTGAAAAATGTGGGTGGGTTAAAGATCTTGCGCAAATCCTAGCAGCCTGTGATTCTATAACTGTATAAAGTGTTATGCCAAAGAATGTTCAAATAAATACTTCTCAGATGATTCATGTAAAGACCATATGAAGCAAGTGCAACTCTTGGATTTTGACTTGGTCCAGGAAATTGTCTGGGTCGTGTCCTGCCCACTTACGTTTACTGCTTTGCAACACTTAGAGAAGCTATTAGATCTCCCGAGTTCTGTCTTTTACCCACTCCTGAGTTTTGCCATGACCAACTGACCTCATGTGGCTTTGAGGGGCTCCTAATTTCCTAAGGTAGAGAAGGGAGATACACACACTGATGGTTGTGAACTATTTCCCAAGAAACAGAAATAAAAGTGCTTTTTTTTTGGCCATTCTGGTTGTGGAAAAAAGGACCACCGGCTAAAGCAGGATTTAAATAGCTTCTCCCACGGGAGCATGCTCTCAGACCACAGAGGACATGGCACTGACAACCAGTGCCATGAGAGAACCCTGAAGTTTATGACCAGCACTGAAGAGTCAACTCTTTGGATACTTTTCGAAGTGTCCCCTGAACTTCAAAGGGAAACTGAAGAGTTCTAGATTGAAACATATCTTTCTAATAGTTGAAATGCTATTATACCGCGAAGACAATGATGGCAAGTCACATCTGTAAGAAGGGAAGTAGCCATCGCAGGGCCCAGTGTGGGGAGACGGGAGAAGTCAGCAGAATGGAGGATCAGCAGGAAGAGCTGCACGAGCAAGTCCAGGCACAGAAACAGACACCATGTGATCAGAAGCTGCAAGCCGCCGAGAGTTTCTTGAATGTGGAATGGAAGATAAGGAGTGATGGGTTGCGGCTGCCGAGACAGTCAGGGGCAGGCTAGGGAGGGCCTTGTGGACCAGGTAAGGTGTGTGAACTTGACCTTGTGAGGGTGTGGGTGTGGGGAGCCTTGAAGGTTATCAGGCAGGGACACTCCATGGGTCATCGAGGGTTCACTAGCCCTTGTTCCTTGTCATCAGGTGCATGGTCTCTTTGTTTTCTTATTTTCACGGCAGCCACAGGCCCCTCACTCAAGGAACTGTCACTTCGAGCTGAGAACAAGCAGAACGACAAATTCTCAAGCCAGATCTGGGCTTTTCCCCAAAGCGTTGTTTGCAGGATGGGAGGAAAGAAACTTGACACGAGATATTTGGGACTTTGGGGACCAGCAGCGTATTTTGCACATCACCAGGGGGCATTAGGGGATCCTCCTGATGCTCACTTACATCCTGCATGTTTTCCTGGAAAATGCCGGAGTCACAGCATGTTTGTGGCCAACATACCTCCAGCAATGTCTGATGACGCCATTCCCCTTCCCGAAACATTAACCCTCCCAAGCAAAGTGGATGTCACTGCAGTCTAAACAAGGGCTTCAGGCAAAGCAGACAGAATAAAAGGGAAGAAAGGAAAGTCCTTTTTCTCCATCTTGCCGGACACAGGAGGTGCGGCTGTGAGAGAATCTGTAGAGGTGGCCGGAGCCCCACGTGTCAGATCGTGGCCTGAACAGTGGCTTTGAGTGATAGAGCTCAGGGTTGCGGTCAGGTGACTTCTGTTTCAGTCCATCTGTCCACTGACGAGCTGTGTGACCTTGGGCATCGCGTTCCCTTCCTCGGCATCAGTGTTCCCACTTGAAGAATGAGACATTGAGCTAGATATTCTCTTCTTGTTCCAAAATTCTTCATATAATCACTGGAAGGGTTCTTCCTCCAAGTCTGAGTCCTTTCACCCATTTTATCTTAAACACTTTTGATGGTGTTTATTATTAATAATCTGTTTCCAAAGAGGATTTGAGTCAGCTTACAATAAGAGGTGGGGTCACAAGCGAATCACTAAAAGGCAATTAATGATCAAAAGTCCTTTGGTAGGCAGTACGATGGGGTGAAAACCTACCAGAAACCTGGGATGAAAACAGCATTTTGAAGCAAATACCAAAGGAACACTCTGGCTTGCTGGCTGCCAACAAGAAGAGAAGCCCCCTTTCCATGCTCAGAAGGAGCCCTTCGTAATCGGAGAGTGAGATGTTTGCTGGTACCTGTAAGAGGCACATGACTATACAAATCATCAACAGCACTTCTAGAAGGATGCGGGATACCCCAGATGCTTGCATGGGGCTCTGTTTAGTCTCCCTCTCTTAGAGATTCCTATTTCCTTTGGTCGGAATGAACAGATATGTCTGAGAAACTGATGGAGGTTGACACATTTCAGGTTTGCGTGAAGGAGTGGGAGATAGGAACAGGCTCAGCTCTTTGTAGGGGTGGATGTGAAGCCTGAGCCTCCCTTCCTGAGGTGCCAGCGTGGCATGTGGGCCCTGGGGCACCCCATATCTGATGCTGAGCAATCTTCCTCCCTCCCCTGCACGGCCACCTCACCAGCCTCTCTAAGAAGCTGGTGCCAGGCTTCTGAACAACTCTTTTCTCCTACTGACCTAGAAAAACCTTTTGAGGGGCGTTGGGAGTCTGCATTTCCTATTCTGAAGCAAGCCGAGAAGATGTCATGTACTGAGTAGATAGTCTGCACAGCAACCTGTTGAAACTGGAGAAAATAAGAACTTAGCTTGGAAGGGAGCAAGTTTCATGTTTTGCAGCTGCCACATCGGAAGTACGTGTCTGCTGCCTGAACTGTAGCAGAGACCGAAAACTGTCCATCAAATGACTGCGATGCTGACTCTGCATGAATTCAGGAGCTGTTCTGAGAACCAAGGGCTCTGAGACCTGCTCTTTCCCCATCACACAAGCGAGCAGCTTACTTAGGGATGGTAAAAGATACATGGGCTTCAGACACTAGCAGAATTTAGCTGAGAACATGGTAGAAGCATTATGGGTGTGTATGTGTTTAACTTAGAACTGAGGAAAAATGCTAAATTAAGAGCTCAGAGCACTGGCTCTTCATCCATCCTTAATCCCACGTGATTTGTAAAGCTGAAAGGTTCACTTCAGTCTAATCAGGCTGCACACAGGGTGGAGGCTCAGCCAAGAGGCCCAGATGATGCTATACCCTGCATCAGGTTCGTGGAGCTGGGGCTTTAGGAAGCTTCTAACTAAGAAAACCCAAGAACTCAACTCTTATTAACACATTCCGTGCCATTCCTCCTAATTTACTTCTGTCTACTGAAGTTGTCTCCCACTCCCATCATTAATTTCTTTTCCATCTGTACTAACTCTGACTCGCATTTTCATCTTATTTCCTTTTTGAAATTTCCCTTGACTATTCAAACTGGCAGTATTTATAGGATTGTAAATGCAGGGAAGCTCGAGGCTGGCAGGGCCTTAGAAAACATTTCACTTTCCTTCTCCGGTACTGGAAAAGATTCCTTAGAAAGCATTTCTCGCTGATGGCCTTCCAGCGTCTGCTTGAACACTGCTAGTGATGAGACGCTCACTACCTCTTGTCTAGTGTGTCATTCAGGACCTTGTGCTTTGGAACCATGTACAGTTAGGTTTGAAATCAGCTCTGCCATTTACTAGCTGGTTGTTCTTTGGAAGTTTTTGCAAACTCTCTGTGTCTAAGTGTCTTCATCTCTAAAATGGAGTTAATAATAGTATCTACTTGATAGGGCTATTGGCCTACTCTTGGGTTTTGACAGAGGTTTCTATCTTTTACAGCCTGGCATTTTAAAAAGATACTTTTAGGGAAATTCTGTCTTTTTTATTTTTATAGAAGACAAGGATTATAGTTACCTGAACTATGAGATAAAGCCAGCAAATATAAACGGACATCCACAGATACATGTTCCACTCCAGACAGTTGGTATCAGGTGTATTCCTTTGCTAAGGCTGCTGTGACAAGGTACCACCAACTGGGAGACTTACACAAAAATTGATCGTCTTGGCAGGGTTGGTTCCTCCCAAGGGCTGTGTGAGAAGGACATGTTCAAGGTCTTTCTTCTTTGTTTGCAGATGGCCGTCTTCTCCCTGTCTCTTCAATTATTTTCCCTCTGTGCATCTCTTTCTCTGTCCAAATTTCCCCTCTTTATAAGGATACTGGTCATATTGGATTAGTGCCTACCCTAATAACCTAATGTTAACTTGATTGCCTTGTAAAGACCTCATCTCCCAATAAAGTAACTGGAGGTACCGGAGTGACTGGAGGATACCAATATATATTTTGGGGGTTCACAATTCACCCCATAGTATTGAGTAATGACAAGATACTGGGCTGAGCATCCTGGAGCCTTGGATTAGGTCCCAATTCTGTTAATAACTGGTTATATGATTCTGGCTGAGATTCTGGACCTGCATTTTCATACTGTGACATGAGTGTTTGACCTAAATGACAAAAAAACCTGAATACTGAGGGTTTTTTTCTAGCCCTAGAGTTCTATGATTTGAATGGCCCATTTGTTTTTGATGATGAATGGACAGGGATTCAAAAGGAAGACTCTTAGGTGTGGGGCTCAGATAATGGGCATAACAGGTGTTTCTGAGTTGGGAGTCTTTTGCTATTGAGTTACCCTCATACCAAACCATCTAGATTGCAATAAATGCATGGTAGCATTCTAAAAGAATCCCTTTTTCTTCTAGTATGTTGTTTACAATCCTTTTGCTTGGGAAATGGCCCTATTTTAGCTGCAGTATTGTATTTTGTAGGCCTTGAAAGCTCCATAAAGTAATACTTTGGGGTTAGGTAGCTGAAGAATCCCATGACTGTAAGAGCATATTCGTTAGGAGTTCATAAAAGTAAATCAACTTTTATCTTTTATGGGAATAAACATTTTCAACTGGGAGAGTTGTGTTTTCCCCCCTCTCTTCTAATTCTTAGAATAGTCTTGCAAAAATGGTACCCAGTAGAGTCCTTTGAGACTTCTGTCTCTTGACATTCTGTTGAAATTATTGTAGGATGACTTTATTTCTAAGTGAGAGTGTGAGGTTGTTGCTCCATTTCAGGAGAACACTGAACCCATCAGTATATAATTGCATTACTATTAATTCTCATGTCAATGAGAAAGACACTTTAGAATCACTTGTTATTTAACTCTGACTGTAACCTTTCCAGGAGAGAAGAGAACACATTGACAGATCTGCACAGGCTGGAAGACGAGCCATTGTGATGATACCTCTTCATTCAGGGACAGAGTGAAAGAGAATGGCAAACACCTCTATCGCACAGCCTGGCACTGGGTATGAATCAAGATTTTTATAAAAGGAAAGAGAGATGGGTGCTTTCTGACGGATGCCTATGCAGAGAAAAGTTTGGAGCTATTGATGTTTGTCAGATGTAGCTAGGAGATCCTGACTCAAAACAGATGCACCCGGGTCTGTTTACCCTCATTGCGATGCACTTACTGATGTAGGTGATGGATTGGCCAAAGTTTTCTCTTGGAGAAAGTAACTGTCCCTTGGAATTGGAGCGGGGCCTCTTCCAATGAAGGGGAACTTTCATAGCAGGTTCTTACAGTGCCTGAGGAAGGAATGAGGGCCACGGTCTTGGCCCTCCCATTTGGTGTCACCTTGGCCAGACACTGCCCCTTTGTCACATCTTGCAATAGGAGCATGGCTAGCTGCCCACCTTTCTCTTGAAGTGGAGAAGGGAGTTCTATGGAAATGTGGGTACAGCAGGGAGCTTAGAGGTAAGCGTGTTTTTTCATCACCCAGAACCTCACAGTCTAGCCTGGCTCTTGAGATGGCAACAAAGTTAGATTTCATCTGAAAGTTTCACTTCATTCCTTTTTGAAGAAGTTATCAGTGGTATTGTCTTGACTCTGAGCAAGGAGACCTCCTGGCACAATTACCTGCCAGGAGGGGGCCCAGGAGCTCTGATGACTCAAGAGCCACAGGGCCCTGGGCCTCTGCTGGCGGAGCCACCCGGTCAGCTTGGGTCGACATCCCAACTTCTAGGCCAAATTATGGCTGACTCACTCTGCTTCTCATTGCACCTTGAAGAGTAATTGATGTATCATAGAAATTTCTGGAAAATATTTTGATCGGGGAAAATCAATTTTATATGTACTGTGCGAAATGTTTAATACGTGAAACGTTACAATCATGGTTGCGAGAAACTTGAAAAATGACAGAATTTCCTTTTTGTGTGTGTCCATAACCAGAGAAATCTCAGTTAAAAAATGGGGCTTAGATAAAAAATGGGCTGAGATAACTCTGTCATTTCTATAGAGGTCAGGAATTGATTTTCTTCCATTGTTCTCCCATCCATATCTTTTCTTTCTGAGAGCAGAACAGAGCTCAAGACTCTACTCTGCTCACTGCTGTCTTCCAGTCAAGCTCTGCATTCATCAAGGTCTTTTGTGGTCCTTACTTGTTCACTGAATAACTGTCTTTCGCCATTCATCACCCCTTTTCACCCTCATCCCTGTCACTGTCTCTGTTCTTTGGATGCTGAGTCCTCAGACAGGAGGCTTAAGGGGTAGGATGATTTTGGGGCTTCAGCTCTTTGGGCCCAGGTTCTGTCTTTGCACAGGAAAAAGCTGGGTTTGCATCCAAGAGCCTTCCTCTTGAGGGACAAGTCCTCTGTTCCTGGCAGAATCCAGTTTGGCCATCCAGCAGCCATTCCCTGAGGGGTCGACACATGCCAGGCCTTGGGCAGCATGGCCATGAACCTGCTGTTCTTCCTACTCTGGGAAATCAGCTTGTTGATACCCACCAGGGAAAGTTGCCTTATCTAGACCTGGGATTGACATCTGTTACAATTACTTCACCATGAGGAATTCATAACTGTTTTTGATGGATATGAAATACAGGAAGTGCCAAATGGCTACTTAGAAGGAATATTCAGGAGGGAAAGTGCTCAAGGTGTGGGGAAGTCAATGAGGCTTTTTGGAGGTGGTTCAGGTAGCCCTAGAGGACCTGCAGGGCTTGCTGGACAGAGAAGAGAAGGAGGGCCTTCCCAGCAAGAGAGTGACCCCGAGGCTGGGAGGAACAGAGCAAAAGAGAAAAAGAGCTGAATGTATATATATTTCTATTAAAAAACAGTTTTGTTTGTTTTGTTTTTCTCATTTTACTCTTTCCAACCCATTGTTGCAATGCTTTCCCCACCCCACCCACAGCCCCTGACTGCCTCCTTGATGTTCCGTTTTTTTAAAAAACAGCCCGGGCAAGTGCTGCATTTTAAAGCATCTCTCGCCTGCCAAGTTGTGCTCCCAAGTCCTCTAAGCTCCGCATGCAGCCAGAATAACTTTAGGACGAAGCTCATTAATAATGTGCATGGTAAATCACATTCTCTGCAGGAGGTCTGGAGAGGGGGGCTCTGCCCCTGTCATCGAGCTTCCAGAAATGGCAGCTCACGCACAGAACACCCTGTCCCCACAGCCTGAAAGGCTGACGCTGTCCACACAGGAATTCTGGAGGGGAATTTCTTTGGTGAAATTTCTCCATCCGAGTGGAGCCTCATGTGTAGGAACTTGGTCTCTTCGTAGCGTTGCCTTCTTGCCCAGGATCTTTGTGGCATCTTTGTGGATAGTCTCAGTTGGGGGAAGGGGATTTCCAATGGCATGTCACTTAGCATGGCTACACCCATTAGTTATAATTAAACAGGCTGCTGCAATGATTACAAATACATTTAGTGCCGAAGGATCATGCAGATATGCAGAGCCATATGAGTGGTCTTCAGATGACAAACCAACCAGGCTTTCCAGCAGACCCTGAAGGGGCTCAGGGGACAGGTGGTCTCCCCGGGCAGATGATCACACGGTCTCAAATGGTGATGCTTCTGGGAACAGATTCACCTTGAGCCTATTTCAGGAAGTATCCTCTAGCCCTGGGACACTGGGAGCATCTCTTCTTACTTTTTCTAACATTTGTGAACCATTTTCTCCTCCGGATTCATTCTGAAAGCATCTGCATCATCCATCTCTGGCTTCCTTCCTTCTAGAGATGAAGATGCCTGCTGTTCATAGCAGGCTTCCCCTGTCATTTGGTCATCATCAGCACCTGTGCTTTTGCAGAATCTGGGGGAAGCCCGAGAGCCCAGGGCAACACCTGACCCCTTAAGCTGGAGACATTTTGGTGGTACCTCTGAGACAGCATCATCAGGTGAAGCCAATCCCACCCATGTGCTTTCAGTTAATATAGCTATCAGCCTGGCTATTTTACGTTTCCAAAGGCTGTGCTATTGTGCCTTTGGTGCTCCGTAGACCCCATGAAATCAGTGTTTACTAGACTCCTTGACATATGGACACAAAATTTGGGAGGGGAAAGAAGGAGTATGGAAACCAAAACACAAAATAAATTGAGAGATGAATGATGAATGACAGGTGGGTTCCCCGAGCAGAATGCAGGAGATCAAGAGGAAAGACTATTATTTATTAAAGAGTCAACACAGAGTGAACGAGGCTATGTGTTAGTTATTATGCTGGCCCTTTGCATGAGGGCAGCATGGGGTGATGGTCAAGGGCATGACTTCGGTGCTTGATTGCCTGGCTTTAAATCTTAGCTTTGCTGCTAACTAGCCGGGTGACCTTAGACAAATAGCTTAACGTCCCATGCCTTGGATTCCCCATCTGTAAAGTGGAGGCTAATATTGTATTACTTATCTCATAGAACTGTCGTGACAGTTAAGTGAGATAATTTGTGCAAAATGTATGGAATAGGATCTGTGTCTTGTGAAGCTTAGTTAGTTCTCTCACTTCAGTATTCTCCCACCTTTAGTCGTTACTCCTCTCACTGTGTTACTATAATCATGCACCAATATATTTGCTTAATATTTAAAGACTCTGTAAAACTTAACGGAAGTTATAAATATAACATGTTGAAAAGCGCACAAAGCATAAATGTATAAATCAATAAATTATCATGAAATGTCAAGAAACAGAACAGGGCTAGCACTTCAGAAACCCTCCTCAGGGCCCCCTACTGCTTCTCCAGAACCAGCCCTATTCTGATTCTCACTCTCTCTTATTTAGTTTGCCTACGTCTGCTCATTACGCTTATGGGATCATACAATATGTATGTTTGTATGTGTCTGATTTTGTAATTCAGTGTCATGTTTGAGAGAATACCTTTGTTGTTGCGTATAGCTGGAGTTCATTCATTTTCATTGCTGTGTAGTAATCCATTGAATGAATACAGAAACTTTATTTTTTAGTATGCTGTTTATGGACATTGCATTGTTTCCAGTTTTTGGCTATTATGAATAATGGTAGAATGAATACTTATTAAAGCACATTTATGCTGACTATGTATTTAGGAGTGTAATTGCTGGGTTATAAGATGTGCGTATGTATGTTCAACTTTAGTAGGTAGTGGCTTTCCAATGATTGTACCAATTACAAACCCAACTCTACAAGTTTCCATTGCTCTTCATCCTTACTGACACTTAGTGTGATCATTGCTTTCATTTAACCATCCTGGGGATTATGCAGTAACACCTTATTGTGGTTTTAATTTGCATTTCTCTGCTTACTAATGAGATGAGGCATTTTTTTCATTTTGTTCTATTTAAATATCTTCTTTTGTGTATGCCTGCTCAAGAATTTTATCTATTTTTAAAATCTTTTTATTGATTTGTAGAAATTCTTTATATATTCTAGACAAAGGCCTTTGCTTAGTAATGTGCTACAAATTACAAATAACTTTCTCACCCTGTGTAAACTTAGTTTAAACTTTAGATTATTTTAAGTAGTTTTGTGAAATTGAGCTTGGTGTTAAATCAATCTATCTACCTATATATATCTATACATACGTACATACATATTAGATAAAGGTTCTCTCCTGTTTCAACTAAAATTATTTTCTGATATGCCTTATCATCCTGTAGGACACACTTCATTATCTCATTTAATCCTCACAAAGAACCTGTTTGGTAGGTACCATTGTTATCACTGTTTTCCAGGTTTGGCATTGTAGGCACTGAGAAGTTTCATAACTTGACCAAAGACACACAGCTGGGATGAGGACCCAGGTGTAGCTGCTTCCAGAGCTCAGACCATTTCCATCAGGCAATTTTATCACCAGTTGAACACTCTCTATCCTTGAGAGACCCTCTGCATCCCCACAGAGCCATATATATGGTGAAGCCCTGAGCAATTATTAGGATGGATGGATGGATAGATGGATGGATGGATGGAAGGATAGATGGATGGATGGATGGATGGATGAGGATGGATGGATGGAAGGATGGATGGATGGATGGATGAAGGATGGATGGATGGATGGATGGAAGGATGGATGGATGGATGAAGGATGGATGGATGGATGGAAGGATGGATGGATGGATGGATGGATGGATGATGGAGATGGATGGATAGATGGATGGATGGATGGATGGAAGGATGCATGGATGAATGGATGGGTGGATAGATGGATGTCATGGAGGGTTAGAGTCATGTCTCTAACAAAGGCTTACTGTGTAGGGAGGAGCCCATCTTAGGCCAGTCCCAGGGGGTCTGGAGCCTGGCGCATGATCCCACAGCAGCCCTGCTGTGTTCTTTCTTTCCTTAGTGGCCTTAGGGTAGAGAGAGGTAAGAATGTATCTGGAGCATAGGTGAGGGAATGGCAGTCCTAGCCTTGCCTTTGTCGGGAGGGGTGTGATCCATCCATCAATTCAGTGGCTCTCTTAGAAACCCTTGCCTGCAGGTAGTGAATAGGTGCAAGTAGTCTGCCTACCCTGACGAATTGTTAAACCAGCTCTGTCTATATGTCACGACCACGGTTGAGGGGCGGGCTTTTCTTTGGCATGGATTTCATGCACCTCTATGGGGAGCCATCCCCTGTTCCTTCTCTGGGCAGAGAATAGGCAGATTCCAGGATCAATTCCCATGTTCTTGAGACCCACTATGTTTGATCTCACCTCACTCATGCTTTTTTTTTTTTGCCCAGCGGAACTTGCCCTGGTTCATTTGAACATTTGCCAACTCTGTCCCGGGAGCTGACCTGGGTTCTTCTGTAGAAAGGATGGTAAATTGGATTTTGTCTTGAGAGCTCCGATGAGGATGCCCCCAGGGAGAGCTCTGCTAGGGATTGGGGTGGGGTGGTTGCGAATGTCACTGCTCCTGGTTATCAATCTCTCTTGAGGTATTTGTCGAAACTTTGTTCATAATAAGTAGCCACCTTTCTCCATTCTGAGTGCTGGTGAAGTGTCGTTCTGGACTCTGTCTCAGTGCTTGCCTGGAAAAGTGCTTGTTGTATTTAATAAATCGCATTGATTTATTGCCTTTATTGATCGCTGAAACACTCTGTATTATCAGAGGTGATAGCCTTCATAGGAAAACATGGAAGGTTTCTTCATAGCATCCATTTTTCTATGAGGCTTTGGAGGGTGAAATACCAAGATGCACAGTGTTCATTCTTGTGATATATTGAACACCATCAGAGTGAACAATGGCTTCGGTATAAATCAGGTGGAAGGAAGGAATTGAGACCATTTGCCATAGGCTTGCAGAGTTTTTGTGATGAAATGAGCAGGCTACTTTTCTTTCTTCTGGTGATGACAAGCTCCTCTCTTAATTTTCCGCAAGGGAGTCGCAGCAGGCTGCAGTGGCTCTTTCGGGAGAAGCATGCCTCTGCAGCCAGAGCGGCCTGCACCGTTTCTGCATGGCCCGCTTAAGGCTTGTGGTCTGACGGCCGGTAAATCACTCGCCCCTTTTGGGCCTGTGCCTCTCGTCTGCATCTTTGTGCCCTGACCTTCATGGCCACAGGTTTTCTTCCTATCCTTCTGCTTCCTGTCCCAGATCCAGCTGGGTCTGAGCATAGTTCTAGGGCTTCCTGCATGCAGGCTCTAAGATTCAGGGAGAAGCCCAAGTAAGCCTGAAAGAGATGGCAAGAAATGAAAGGGCATTGGCTCTTGACACTTCTGCCTCCTTCCACTGTGTTTGGCCCTCCTCCTTCCCAGGTCCTGCTGGAGAAGGCTCGTAGAGGCTGGTACCTGCTTTTACCTTCTCACAGGAGGTCTGGTGAGCCTAGGAGCCCCATCTCTGGGAGCGTCAGGTCTTGACAACTGCAAATCCTCTGCCTTCCTTGTATATGTGTCCACCAAGCACTCAAAGCTCTTTGGATCTTTTCCACAGCAGTTCCCTCTTCCAGCACACTTACAGAAGAGAACACGCTTTCATTGCGGGGAACCTCAGGCCAGCATCCATGAGGACCAGGGACTGTTCTGAGTTGGCATCTAGTCCCAAGCTCTGTGACCTTGTGCAGACTCCTTAGTTTCTTTGGACTTCAGGTTCCTCCCTGGCCTGATAGCGATGATAACGCACAACTCAAAAGATTACTGCAAGGAACAAATGAGTGTTTGCCAATTGCTGAGCAGCATCTGACACACAGTGCCTGTTCAAACAATGCCAGCCATCTTTATTAGCAAAGTTTCTCTAAGTGTGCATTAGGCAGGCAGCACTCAAAGCTATGGCCATCTGTGTGCCCTGTCCTCTAGGGGCCCTGGGGATAAAATTGTGAGTGAGACCGACATGTCCCTGCTTTCAAGGAGCTTATTGTTCAGGGGATGAGGCTGGAAACTAAACAGACTATTAAAATACAGCAGAAGTTCAATAGGTGCTGCTGGTGGCAGTGGTGGTGGTGGGGACACCATTGGTCATAGTAGAGGCATACAGGAGGGACCTCTAATGCGGTCTAAGATCTGGTGCCAGCCTTCCCCGGGCTGGGCGGAGCCTCTAGGAAGTTGACTCACAGGGAACCCTAAGGAACAAAGGAAGAGCTGGAAGCCTTCTGTTTATACAAGAGCAGTGTTTCAGGAAATCCACTTCCAACCGCGACCCCGGTGAGGAAAAGCCTTCCACTCCCATGATGTTACTTTGCCCTTTAATAATTGTGTGTGATCAAGCTGATTTTTCCTGGTGATGACTGCAATACTCACCCAATGTCTTTCTTCCCTGCTGGAAGGTGTGCCCCCTACAGCGGGGCTCGGCACTGTCTGTTATGTCATAGCGCTTGGCACAGGTATGGCGCTTTTTCATGCTCAACAACATTAATAAATGCGTTGAGGTGCAGCAGACATTGAGATTTGCCACACTCTGCCTTTCCCTCATGCTTGAGCTCTTTATCTATCTCCCTTCCTTTCCCTCCTTGCCACGGAATGGCACTGGCCCATAGTGGGGAGGGTCTGAACCCTCTTGATTGGCAGGAGTGGAGCTTGAGCGGCTAGTGGTACCCATTCCTGCAAAGCAGCAGCCAGTGCCGCCCTTCTCAAAGCTGGTTTTGCCTGCCCCCTGCCCTTTCCTCTGGCAGGGGCTCCTTGTTCTTCACGGCTGCCTGTGCTTCGTATCTGATTATCAATGCTGCCCTTATCTTTGGAGGAAACGCTGCCCAGCGTTATCACACACCGAATCGATTAAAAGCAGAACTTTGAACTTAGCCGTTTGCAGAGGTCTCTAGCGAGTGACTCACTCAGTCCCCCCTTAATGTGGCCCTGATGCCTGCCAGAAGCCCCACCTGCGCCCGGAAGCAGCTCACATAGTCACAGGTTAGCTTGGGCAGGAGCCATTCCCCGCGCTGATCTACAGCGAGGTCATCTCTTCAACCCCCCCACTTTGACTTGTGTTTTCAGCTGAGTTCAAATAGAAAGACCTGCAGATGTCCTCTGCTTTTCCTGTTTTTGTTCTGACTTTTATTTAATCTGATGCTTACCGCCATTGTACTTTTCTTTGCAGAGAAAATCACCACCAGATGGGCGTTTGTGTCAATTTCAATCTTCCAGCCCTTCCCCAGGTGGAAGGTGGAGGAACATGAGCTGTCTCTTAATTCAGAAATGCAACTAGGAAAAGGAGGGGTTCAGGAGGCATGTGATCAAAGGCTGGCTCTGTGCTACGGATGGTTAGGGATTTGGGAATCCTGAGAGAGACCGAGTGGCCCAGAAGGGTCAGGGAAGACTCCATCAACGAAGTGCCACTGGGGTTGGGTCTTGGAGGCGGAGAGAAAGATTCGAAGAGGCAAGGGATGGCGGGGGTGCTTTCTGGTGGGAAGGGGAGGGGCGGCACGATAAAGCACAGAGCCGACGGTGGGCGTGTGTGCCCAAGGAGGAGCGAGCAGTCCCTGTCGGAGGTGCAGGTGGCTAAGTGGGATGGCCAGAGAGCAGACAGTATGCCAAGTACGATGGTTAATTCATGTGTCATCCTGGCTGGGCGACGGTGCCCATTACGTGGTCCAACACCAGTTCAGATGTTGCTGTGAAGGTGTTTTTCAGCTGTGATTAACATTTCAATCAATAGCCTGTAGTAAAGCAGACTACTGGGCATATTGTGGGTGGGCCTCACCCAATCAGCTGAAAGCCTTAAGAGCAAAGACAGAGGTTTCTTGAAGAAAGGATTCTCTTCGGGACTGCAGCATGGACAGCTTGCTTCCATTTCCAGCCTGCCGCCCTGCAGAATTCAGACTCAAGACTGCAACATCGACTTTTAATTATCAGCTTAAGGGCTTCTTACAGATTGCAGACATGCCACTGTACCCCTCTCACCCCCACCCCCCACAATCTCATGAGCCAATTCTTAAAAGTACATTTCTCTTTCTCTCCACATATCTACTTATATCCTGTTGGTTCTGTTTCTCTGGAGAGCCCTGGCTACGACCCTGAGTAACGTGGGGGTTTTGCTGAGTGATAGCAGTTTGAGGGCAGCTACTGAGAGCCAGGATCCCTTTGCACAGCATGTAAAGACCAGACAGTGAGTCAATTTCTGCAGCCACGTCCAATGCCCACCAGACTCTGCCCAGGAGAGCCCAGGCAAAGTGAGTCCTGAAGACTCTTTAAATGACCTTCTGTACAGACACGTGACAAGTGTGTTGGGTGGCGCCTGGCTCACTCATAGTTTTACCATTTCTTGGCTGGAGTTTGTGTTAGTTGACAAGGAGTCGCTCCACCAGTGGGCATTTTCTTGTTAAAACCGATGCTCTCACATTCTGTTGTGCAGCAGAAAGATTGTTTTTTGGTAAGCAAGCCTTAGATTTTTCTGAGCCAGTCATGTAAGAAACATCTCTCCTGAAGGCCGCTGTGCAAATGAGTCTCTGCAGAAATGTGCCCGGGCTGTCAGGTGTGGGGAGAAATATCTTTAGTAAGAGCAGGTCATGGAATGAGACGTCCCCACTGCAGCATGGATGGGCAGAGGGGGTTTCCACAAGGACGATTCTTAAGAATCTCTGTAAAAATGCATGACTCCATCTGTCTCCTCTCTCTTCCTTGGCTTCAGATGAGCTGAGCCATTTAAAAATTCCCCAACAAGGGACCCGAGGCACCAGAAGAAGTGATGAACAGATTTTCAATTTGGCTTTGATTTGCATGTGAATTTTTTTTTTTTTTTTTTTTTTTTTTTTTTGCAGTTGAAATCATGGTCTGAACTGGAGACTGGAGATGGGTAGTGGGTCTCTCCGTGGGAGGCAGATTCTTGACTGGTCTGGAAAGACTGCTGATGCTCCTGGGCACAGGGCTCTAACCTTGCCTTCTGGAGGGAAGGAAGAGATGGCCCAGGGGGAGGCAGGGAGGAAATGGACTGTCAGTGCAGTGCCCAGGGCCCAGGGAAGGGACTCTGCATCCCCGCTGGGAGCCAGTCCGCCAGGTCGCCTCTCAGAAAGGCCGCCCAGGAACTCCCCACGGGTGTCTTTCTGGGGGTGTCTCCTAGCCGTGGTGCTGACGGAGTTCTTCTGATGAGGGGCCACCTCGTGATCTCTCACAGGCAGGGTAGGGACCTCTGACACAGCCCGGGGGCTCTGTGTCCCTGGGAACTGGAATCTGGCTTTTCAGAGGGAGCAGCAGAATTTCTGTAGAGAAGGAGCTGGGGGGAGGCATTCTGGCTGGGAGAGGAGGCCAGAGGGTGTGTGTTGACACGCCACGTGTTGATCATTTGGGATGTCTTCGGCAGTGGTGGCGGGGAGATGGTGCTTGGGAGGAACATATAATAATAACACTAGCTAATTCATTGGGGCCTTTTTTCTTTTTTGTCCCTGGCCTAAGCCTTTTCTGATATTTAGTAATTTAATTGCCACGACAAGCCTGTGAGGTGCTCTTGTTATTCTTGAATGAGGAGCACTATTAAGAAACTCCCTAGCCACCTAGCCAGCAGGTGATGGTACAGCCAGGTGGGGATCCAGGTGGTCTGCTAGAGCCTGTGTTCTGAACCTCTGCACAGGTTAATACTCTCCCTAAGCTTCCTCTTAGTCTCAGTACACATCCTTCTCTCCAGCCCACTGTGTGGGCCAGGCCTTCGATGCTAGCGTGGACCTTCCTGGAGGCCACAGCAGCCTGTGGCAAGCATCTCCCAGCTCAAAAGGAGCACCCCTGGAGCTGCGTTCACGCCCCGGCCTCGGTCTCTGGCCAAGTCAGATCTCACCTGCCCTTGGAGGCCCCGGCTCTGGCCCCTCTCCCTCAGACCCTGTGGGGAGGCCGCCTTCTCAGGCCATGCTCTTTGGGAAGAAGTTTCAATTTGATCTGGTAAGGCCACTGGATTCCCCCAGCAGAAATGGCAATATAAACCTCAAGGCTAGATTAAAAAAAAAAATCCGATCCCATAGGTGGAGGGCCATGTCTCATGGGCTCCAGGGCTGTGGGTGTGGGCCTGAGGGAAGTTTCTGGGATAGGTCTGGAATCTCAGGGAGAGGCAGCACTTGACAGACCTGATGCCGGGCCCTGCTCAGTCCCCTAATTTTACAAGTGGGGAGACTGAGGTCACAGATGAGAAATATTGCTCATCTCAGATCTCAGGGGACCTGACCCCCAGGTCCTTCTGCCTTGGCTCGGCCTTCTTCGAAGGCTTCCCAAAGAAAGAATCCACTTACACATAAGTGCTGCATGACTTAGGATAGCATTCCTTCATTCATCCACTCAGTCATGCATTTGCTCACAAATATTTATAGAGTGCCTACCGTGAGCCAAAGACTGTTCTGGACACAGGATACAGTTGTGTGAACAAAACAGACAATCCTCCCCTGGCAGAGCGATTATTTTTCTTTTTGGAGGAGAAATGTAAATACACATTAAATAAATAAACTTTGCATCAAAAATGTTAAAGACCATGGAGAAAAATGCAGACAGGAGGGTGTAGGGTCTCCTCATAGGCCGGTTCTAGTCTGAAAGCAGGAGGCCCCTTGAGCGATGGGAAGGGTGGTGGTAAAACCCCCTTAGGCAACATCCCTCTCAACAGTCTCTCCCCTTGTGAGGGGCCAGGGCGTAGAGGATGGAGCTGGGGAGCACAATTCACAAGACATGTGAAAGGTGACCAAGAGGCAGCAACCCAAGGGCCAGGCCGTAGTCCTGGGCAGTGGGATGAGTTGGGGTCATGGTGAGCTGCTTCGTGGAGGCAAGGCCAGGCTGAGCACTGAGGACGCACTCTCAGAGGGAATGTAGAAAGGGCAGAAGAGAGCATGAGAAGAATTCTCCAGCTGGCTGGGAGCAGGAAGATGTAAGGGACGGGACTGTGGGACTGGAGGAGTGGCTTAGGAGCAGCCTGGGAGGCTGTGAAGAATGAGCTAAGCAGGTCCTATCTCCCAGGCTTGGAGAGATCCTTGTGGTTCACGGCCAGGGCATGACCTTGGGGAGTGGCTGCTTTACGAAGGACCCCCGACAGGTGCAGGGGGCTTGTGCTGGAGCGAGAAGGCTTCTACATCTCAGTGACTGTGGAGCAGGGGGAGGGCGTGGGTGTGAGAGACGGAAGAAGAACCTTAGGACGTGGTGCTGAGCATCGTGGTCCTCAGTCCAAGGATGTTTTGCCAGGTTTTGGCGGGAGCAGCAGCCTCCTGTTTCACTGCTCTGTGTGTGTGTGGTGACTTCCCAGGATAGGGGAGAGGAGACCTGAGTGCTGGGGAGCTTTCTCTAGATGTTGAATCTTACGCTACTGCTGCTATGTGTCTTTTTCCATAATCTGCTTTTCCTGAGTCTGGCTTGGACTCGGTGAGCCCAAATCAGACAGACTCTGAATGGCAATTGGCAGGAAAAGCTGGGGTCAGCCCAGGGCTCGAGGAGATGCGAGTGATCTATCGCTGGAAGGCCAGCTGGGAAGGGGGTTGGGGGGCCTCAGAGTGCAGATTGGAATTACACGGCAAGAAAGAGGCCCCAGGGCAGATCTGTGTCTCTGCGGGTCAGCAGGTATGGCTCAAGGAAGCGGGGACTCCAGGGACCCCTCTGAGGATCTGACTGGTCTGGATCCCTTGGCTTGTTGCAGGCGGGCATTTTGGGGTGGACGAGTCCTGACTCATTGCTCAGGGTCCCTGTCACAAGAGTCATCACCTCCAGCCTGGGCTCAGCGCTGGGTCTGGAAGGAGAATCCTGCTGCGATTCCAGCTCACTGAATGCTGCTGGCAGGATCCGGGCATGTATTCCCAAAGCAGCCTCTGGGCAGACCCGGGCTGGCTGCAAGGGGCTCTGGCGACTGCTGGGGTCCCAAAGGTCCCCTGTCTGTCAGAGCCACGGCTGCTACTCGAAGGTCTCTGGACCGCCGTTAAGGGGGACTCAGGCTCATTGTAGTGGAGAGTAGCCGGGGGACACCAGATGAAAAAACAGAGACTCAGAGCGGGGACTGGACCCCCATACAGTGGCAGAATGGAGGATGGAATCCTGCCATCACTCTTCCCCGCTCGCTTCTCCCTCCTCGAGGTCTCAGGTGGAGCTTGGCCGAGAGCTCTCGGAGGCCACCACGGGGCAGCCGAGGATGAGGGCCAGCGGTCCGGAGCTGGGACTCTGCGTCGCCTCGGCCAGCAGCTTTGCTGTGCCGTGGTTGGCTCCCCCACCCTCTCTGTGCAGACTGCAGTGGGCGTGCTCCCTGTGCTTAATTATAGTGCTCATGACCAGACAGGAGCTGCTTGGAAGCGCCTGTCACTTTGTTTGGGGGTGGGAGACACGAAGGCTGGAAACATCTATTAGATCATCTCGCCTTGGTGTGATTGGTGTCAGATCGCTCCTGTTTTCTTCAGTTTGGGACTCAAGCGGCGGGGGGCGGGGGGCAGGGAGGGAGCCTGTGCTAGGCCCCTCCTGGGACATGGCAGCCCCACAGGTTTTTCCTGAGCTCTGCGCTCATTTTCTTTGTCTGTTGACTCATTTTGCATCCAGGGGTCTGGTTCTGTGGCCTTGCTCTGCTGCGTCCTCCGGCGAACGAACAAGAGGGACCTTGCTAGGGTTCTTTTGGTTTCTGTTTATGGAGCCTCGACACTGTGGCAGGGCGATGTGCTCAGTTCTGGGGGTTCAGATCCTGATATCAACTGTGCATGTGAGCACCTGCGATTCATGGCTATATGTAGGATGCACCACGCAAGAAGTTCTGAGGTAGGTCAGGAAAAGGAGAGGTCACTTTGGGCTCTGCTTGTCAGGATGGCTTCATAGACAACTTGGCCATTGAGCTGGGAGAGGACTCACTGGGTAGAGAGAAGGTCAAGGCACCACCATGGGAACCTATGACCTCTTCTTCCTGCCGCCTGACCGGGGTCTGCTTGATATCCTCTGTCCGCCCCTCATCGTTTTGGCTGTGGGTTGACTCCATCTACCTCTGACCTTTGCCACCTCATCCTGTACTCCTCCCTCTTCTCCTCCCACCGCTGGCCCATTCTAGATGCAGTGAGCAGGCAGGTCAAGGCTGAGGCAGAGGTGGAAGTGAGGTCATCACAGAGCTAGGGCCATAGCTGCTACAAGCCTTCCTCTGCAAAATGAGGGGTGAACCCTGCAAGTTCTCTGAACCCTGCGAGTTCGACGTTCTAGGAATTTCTAAGGCAGCGAGCAACTTGGCTGATCCAGAGGCCAGAAGTGGTGGCCTCATGTTGGCTTCTTCCTCATCATGGTTTCAACCTTCAGTGCTGGCCGGGCAGCCCCCAGATCCGCATCTCCTGCACCGATTCCTCTCCTGAGCTCCCGAAATGCAGACCACATTGCTTCTTGCTGTTCTTGCTAGAGGGACTTTAGACCAGCATGTTCCAAAGGGAAATCACTGGATTTCACACCCTCTGATTCACCCTCCTGCAGAAAGAACATTCATAACATACACACTCACACACTTCTGATCATGTTAATCTCTTGCTTAAAACTACTCCACCATGGTAAAATCCCCAGAAAACCCAGGTTGGTGGGGCATAGGTCATTTGGGACTTGAGCCCCTGGTCAACTATCATGACCCTCACCTTTCAGACATCACATTCAAGCCAACCCTACCTGCTGAGCCCATCTCTGTGTCTTTGTGTGCGCTCCTTCCACAGGGTAGATACTCTTATCCCATGTTTTCTTGAAGAGCTTCGGGGTTTTTTTTTGTTTTAAATCAAAACCAGTGTCCTATGAGCTCTGTAATGAAACCTTCCCAGATATTCCTCATGCCAGTTAATTGACTTTGTAAATACAGTTTTTATAGCACTTATTGATTAGTTATTACCAATTTACAGGTCTGTGGATGCCCTCTCTCCCATCCATCTTCAGTCCCAATTTTCTCTAGCACAATGTCCAGCACATATTTAGCACTAAGTTGTTTTTTTAAAAAACAGAATGGAATTGACTCCTAATTGCGGACCTGTGGGACCACCAGCTCACTGACATCTTGGCCCTGCCCAAACTCAGTGGTTTATATCCAGAAGGTTCTGCAGTGCGGACAGCAGTGAGAGTCTGTATTTTCAGCTCAATTCATGCCCTCACTCTTTCGCAGGCTGGAGTAAGCCCTTGAGCTGACCCGGTTCTGAGCATTCATCACCTAGTATTGATGGCCATGTATTTCGCCTTGCCTCTTTATGCCTAGAGATGAAAGAAGAAATACAAGCTCATGTTACAAAGAGTATTTTCCGTGTTTATCAGCTCTCCCCTTCTCAGCTCGCACTCAGAATGATTTCTTAGTTCTCAGCTTTTATTTCTCTGATCAAAGTGCCTGAGGCAGTGAGCACCAGGGAGGCACTGGGTTTTTCTGCCTGAGTCTCAGGCTCCCTTCTTCAGGGCTGTTTTAAGAACCTGTAGCCTAGAGGTCTCCAGTTTGGTGTGCGTGGCTTGGCTGCGGAAGGCTCTCCAAGGGCTGATGCGGCCGAGCTGTCCTGAGACTTGGGGAGTAGCTGCCTTGCCTGCACCTGGAGGAGATCAAAGCCCCTCGTCCCTTTCCTCGTCCTCCCTTTCCCATCCTATTCACTCCATATAACTTTGCTCTCCAATGAATTAAATGCCGAAAATCCATGAGCAGGATTTCTCTCTTCAAAGGATCAAATACCCTTCCTTCCCCCGCCCCCCCCTTTAAATTTTTTTCCCCAAACTGCAAAAGGAAAACATGCAAACAGACTTAGAGTTAAAGGTGAGAAGAAAGAAAGAAAAGTTGCAGCAAAGTAATTTCAACTTGGGAAGTAGAGCAGTTGAAACCCAGAAAAAAATGGATGCTCAGCAATATGTTCCTCTCCTACAAATTAATTAACCCAAAGTGCTTGTTTAATTAGTGTGAGGGGTAGGGAATTGAGCAGCTAACAATATCTCTCACCCAGTTTAGAATGATGTTCAAAAAAGAACTACCTCTCCCTTCTCCGAGAGGGTGGAGAGAGTTGCCTGATTCTGGAATCAGCAGGTACCTCATGGCTGGAGACACATTTGGGGATGGCTTTTGCCTCTGCAAAGGTGGCCTTTTAGCTGTATCCCCTGACCCCCTGCCTCTGTGCATGTCATAGCTGGGCCTGCATAGAGTTGAGGCAGAGGCCACTCAGCTCTGCTCCCAGACACTGGACTCTGAGAGCTCCAGAGACCAGGTCTCCTGCTTCTCAGTCCTTCCTACTCCTTTCTGTCCCTGTGTGGCATATAAACTTTTGAGTTTCCTGCTTTGACATGAGTGGGGATATTTATCACCTCCTGAGGCACTAGGAGGAATCAAGTCTGTAAAGGTCTTAGAGGGCAACCGTTGAAGACTCTGTGGCTGATGTTTGCTAAAACTCTTTGTCATGGTGGCATGCTGCACAGGGGTCATGGAAGGGTGTCTTAACTATCTTTTTCCATTTTTTCCCATGGACTCCTTTGGCATCTGGTGAGGCCTATGGACTTGTTATGGACTGAATGTTTCTGTCCTTCAGATTCGTATGTTGAAACCCTAACCCTCAATGTAATGGTACTTGTAGATGGGCCTTTGGGCGGTAATTACATTATGAGGGTGGAGCTCTCATGAATAGAATTAGTGTCCTTATAAGAAGAGATACGAGAGAGGTGATCTCTCTCTCTGCTGTGTTAGGGTACAACAAGAAGGCAGCTGTCTGCAAGAATTCCCTCACAAGACACTGAAGTGGACAGTACCTTGATCTTGGCCTTCCAGAACTGTGAGAACTAAATGTTTGTTGTTTAGGCCACCTAGTCTATAGAATTTTGTGATAGCAGCAGGAACTAAGACAGGGCTCATTCTCAGAATAATGTTTTTAAATGCACAAAATAAAACACATAGGATTAAAAAAGAAATGAATTATATTTATGTAGTTATCAAAATATAAATAAAACAGATATGTGACATATACATACATCTGCTTCTTTTTTAACTCATTAAAAAGGAAGCTCCACTTATATTTCTAATAACTGCCATACAGCTGAAATAAATAATATTTTGAGAAATCTGCAACAATCCTAATATATTGAAATATCTGATTTCTCCTGTTGACAAATGGTAAGCATTGCTAAAATGTGGTTTATTGCTCACCTCTGCAATTGAAGGAAATTGTACAGTTCAGGTAGAGGTTAGTAAGATTAAAGATAGACGTTTTCCCGTCTAAGCTTATTGACCCTCTGGATTCTAGCCACGCAGCTTTGATGAGTCTCCACAATGAATAAATGGGGTTCTCATGACTATAACCAAACCGTCTGTGGATACTCATGGATCCTTATAAGTTCCCTTACTTTGGGGGAGGGTCTTTGTGCATCTCTGAGGACTGGAGTATTGATTTCTTGGAGTAATTGAGGGTTGTGTCATCAAGGAATCCGAAGACAAAGAGGACAGAAATGGCAAGAGAAAACCAGTATGATATGTGCAAGGTAAGAAGCACTGGGTTGTTGGCTTGCGCTGTGAAGAACGGGGGCTGAGGACGTGTGCATGGCTGAGCAAGGATGCGTGGGCACGTGCTGTTTCAGTGGTGAATTTGGCCAAGTCATGTGACAAAAGGGAGGTGACGTGGGGCCAGGCATGGTGCAAGGAGTGGGAGTTGGGGCATCTTGGCAGTTAAAGGTGGGGACTCTCCTCTCTTACCAATATAAAGGATCAATATTGGGTTTGCAAGTGTATTGATTCTCAGGTACACCTGTTCACATGGTTTGAGTTTTTTCCTCCATTTGTTCCCTGTGAGCCGGGCTTCACTATTATCATGTGTACATTTTCACCCACTGGTCACTCACTTCCAAACAGCCCCTCCCAGCTTCTCTTAAGCAACAGATTCAGGCTTCGTGAATGAACATCTGTAGGCCAGTTGCTTATTTGACATCTACTTAGTGTCTGTGATAACTGAAGTAATCTCTGAACAAGAAAATATTTTAATCATTCTTAGTTGATGCTCAGAGAGCTGGGGTGGGCAATCGAACTTCTGGGCTTGAGAAAGATAAGTTTTAATTTTACTAAAGAAAAATCCTGGATAAGATTTAATTTTACTAAAGAAAAATCCCCAAATGACTTTTCCCTTAAGTTAATATTTTTTTGTCCTTAAAAACAAAGACCACACAATACAGGTGAATGATACCTTGAAGTCTTTGTTCTCTGGGCTGAGTCTCAAAGCTGAGTGCATCAGACAGAAGCTAAAACTTGTAGGCAGAGGCATAGAATCCTCAATTCCTCCCTTTTAACATGAATCCCAGGCTCTTCCAGAGCACTGGGCCAAACCCTAATAACCAAGGGTGCATCTGGGGACTTACTTGGTGGTGAGAGATTAGATGACAATCCTGTTCAATATTTAAAATTATTAATGTGCTATTTCATATTCTCTTTTCATACGTCTTCAAAATCCAGTGTATGTTTTATACTTAGAGCGCATCTTAATTCAGACTTGCCTCATTGCAGGTGATTTGTGGCCGCACGTGGCAACTGGCTACCATATTGGGTAGTGCTTCCCAAAGTCTTGCTCTTTCCCATTAGCTGTGCTGCCCCCTTGGTAATCTGCCCACAGGACTCAGAAAAGCCTTGGAGACGGGTGTAGCTGCAAAGGCACACTACAATTCAAGGTTATAGGAAGAAGCACAATGGGAATGGCACCATTGACAAGAGGCGTCTTTATGAAAAAGAGCAACCTGAAGACTGCCCCCCCTTGAGAAACTGGAGAAGGCTCCTTCTGGAGCCTGTGGGTGTTCTGAGAACTAGGAAGGTGTAGTCTGTCTTCTGTCACCCTGAGTGTGTGTCAGACACCTAGAGCAGAGCGAAGAGATTTGTTCATTAAGTGACACCACGTGTAAGCAGCCCCACCTGTAAGGCTGACATGGCAAGAAGATAAGGAAAGAAGAAAATGTCTTCAACTTTCTCTGGTAGCTCCTGCATCATTGCTACTCCGATGTTTTGTTGGTGATGCTGTTATTTATTTGCTTGTATTTCACTGTATTTCTTAAATGGACTGGATGCGGTTTACAAAGATAGCCGGATTATAGCAAAACGGTGTAAAAAACAAAAACTCCAAACAATGAGGCAGAGAGGTAAGAATAGGAAATATGAATGAAAGCAAGTGTGAGGTTGGTTCAAAATATACATCACTGAAGGTCTTACATAGTTGCTAAAGATGGGCTGTATCGATTGAGTTGACGCTTCCACCACCCAACGCAAAGACAGGAGCACGCTAAGTGACATGAGTCACAGCACAACCAAAGAAGAATCAGACGTTGAGTTGGCACTAAGTTGCACTGTGATGCAAGGACATGGGAAGAAGCACAGTGGCAGGCGTACCAATGACAACAGAATTGTGGCACCTCTTCAGAGTGATGTTCCTCCTGGGTTCCTCCTCAAAAAGGGATGTCACCACACCCCAGATGCCATCCTCAGTAGCACCTTGCACACACAGGTGCGATTTCCTACCCGCCTTCCCACCTAGCCAGTGTTTCCCTCTTACCTCTGTTGAGACCAAGGGCACATTTCCTTGCTGTTCTGTAGAAGCTATTCCGCGGGAGCCCGCCTGACGCTCTGTGGGTCCTCAGCTCTGAGTGAACTGGCTTAATCTGGGGCAATTTACGGCATTTTGAGAAATGCATTTCCATGGTAGGGACCACATTGAGCTCACCAAAGTCTGTTTTCTCCCTCCCTGGGCATGTGAATGGTGTTTCCAGCCTCCTTTGCAATCAGGTGTGGCCTTGATGCAGAATGAACAGCAGTGATGTGTGTCACTTTTGAGCTGAAGTGAATCCATGTTCCTGTTCCCTATCTCCTGGCAGAAAGGAGCCAGAGGAGGACAGAGCCACAGGAAGGAAGAAGCCTGGGCTAACGAAGGCCTGACAGGAAGATGCTCAGCCAGAAAACTCACTGGACTGCGATATGTGTGAGAAACCAACTTTATTGTGTCAAACCATCAAATTCAGGATTTGTCTGTTGGAGTAGCTAGCATTATTTTAACTAATACAAGTCTCCCTTAGGAAATAATCTCTAAACACAATTTCTTTGAGCCAAGAGGGATTGAAAGATTTGAGCAACACCAACCTCAAGGTTATATTTCCCAACAACTATTAGGAGTGCAAATAGTCCCTGTTGTGGGGAAGTGGGTAGGTGTAGAGGCTCATGTTTAACCATCACCAAAGGTAGGAGTAAGATTAACACTCTTGTCAAAATTGTGTCACCTTACAAGAACTCCTGCCTGCATAGAAAGCTACCTTATCTCCTTCTGGAGACAAGCCAGGATGTGCCTGTGGGTAAGGCCAGGATCCTTCTCAGAAAGTCACTTTGGGTCTGCCTTAACACATGGACAAATGGTAATCAAGGCCACACAGTTTCATACAGTGTAATCTGCTGTAGTAACTTTAACCTGGAAAACATTGTAAAACAGATGGAACCTATGACTGCCGCAGCCCTTGAAAGCAGAACAAAACTTGGACAGCGAACTTGGCCAAGTTCCTGTCTCACCCTGGACTTTATGTTTCCCAGGCATGATGAATGATAAATGGACATGATAGGCCAAAACGTCAATATACAATCTCTGTGTCTGATGCCAAATAAAAACTCTCTAAGGCACTCATCTATAGCATGTCTATAGTAAACATAATTCTGTTCCCGTTCTGATAAGGTGTAAGTGCTAAGCACCAGCCAGTGCAGAACAGACATTGCCGGGTGCCACACCCACTATGCAAATTGAGACACTCATACGATCTATGGCCCAGGTCCTGGGGGCCAAAACCAGGAGGGAATGACGCCCCCTGCTTCTCCCAGAGAAGTCCTATGGGCATGCAGTTGTGTTGAGTGGTCACGGGGGGCCGGTGATGTTGTAGCCATCATATTAGAGGTTGAGGAGGTTTCAGGGCTGTGAGCCTGCTGCTGCTGTGCAGGGCTCCTTGGTCCCTGATGGGAGTTTGACACTAAGTCATCTGCAGAGTTTGGTGATGTGCCTGGGAATGAGCTCATCCGTCCTCTAGGGATAAGAAAGAGCGGGGCCCCAAACTGGGCAGTGCTCCTGCAGTATGATGTGTGTTATCCATGCCCGCCCAAGGGACACAGCTACTTTTAATTTCAAACTTTACCCAGACTTCACGGGATCGGAATCTTTTGTCCCTAGAACAGGCAAAGCCAAGCTCTGGCTAAAAGATGAGAAATTCACAATGGGGAATTCCAGATCTAATTTTTTACTCACGTTTGAGGTCTTGAAATATCCTGGGTTTGAGCTCCCTGGTCTTCTCTGTCTGGGAAAGTAAAAGTGTGGGTAAAAGTGTGAGTGGATGCTTCCTCACTGTGGAGTTGGTGGCTTGGATAGCTGGAGTCCTGGGGGCAACAGATGTAATGTCTGAAGTGCCTTTCGCCCACACCTGGGTTGTGTGGTGCTGCTTGATGTAGGGGCTTTATCACTTCATGCTACACTGACTGTCCATCTTCCTTACCTGGCAGCTCCTTGAAAGAGACACTAGTGTCCCATTATGAGGATGTTCTAAATCCCCCTGATGCAGTACCTCCTAAACTTTCAATGTGCCTACGTATCACCTGGGCATCTTGAAAACAAGCATGCAGATTCCGAGTCAGCAGGACTGGGGTGGGGCCTAAGAGTCTGTATGTGTAGGCAAGTCCCAGGGGATGCGGTGCTGCTGCCCTGAGGACCACACTCTGAGTAGAAGCATCCAGGGGATCGTGCCGTGTGTGGACTGGTGTTTGGACAAGCAGTGCTTCTGTGGAACTCTCCAGAGCCTGCCCCAAAGGCTGACTGGGGCCTGCAAAGAACACCCCCGGTGGGCCTCCTTCTGCTTAGCCTGATTTTCTGCTCATGTCTTTGCTTCTACAAACTTGGAGGCGCCTCATCAGACTTTTTGTCTGAGCGAGGCGTTCAGAGAGTATAATCTGAGACTATCAGCAAGCTGGCAAAAGGTACCCGATTAAAAGCCTGGCCCAGGGCATGGAAGCTGGTATCCAGTCCCAGCTCCTGGCTCCCTGCTGGGCCTCCCAGGTCCAGCCCAGCTCTGCCTCGTTCCTCTCATTCTCTGGGGATGCTAAGGAGAGGATGCCTCCAGTCTTGGAGAGGCTTGGCTGCTTCCATTTTGACATGTGCATGTTTTCTGTTTTATAGGAAGAAATGTGTCTTGGCTGTAGGCCCACGTTTCATTCCAGCACATCCTTTTTACCAAAAGAGCCATCCCTGGAGCTGCCAACAGTGTTTAGGAGAAAGCCATCCAACAATACTTTGGATCTGGGAGTGTGGCCTGACCGCAGACATGGCCTCCCCATCTCCGAGAACCATTCAGCGGGAAAGCCTGGCACATGGTGTTGCCGTTTTTTTTTTTTTTATCCCAACATGTAAAAAATGTAAAGCTGGTTTTTTTTCCCCCTTTCCTTTTTTTTTTTTTTTTTTTCCAGCTGGGAAAACTCCTGTCAGTGGATGCAGTGTCCTTTCCAGATTCAATATTATGCAAACTGCATCTCGGCGAATGGAGTAAACAAATATGTCCGTGAAGCTGCCTGATGCACAGAGATGGAGCTGCCCCAGTGAGGAGCTGCGGACCCGCCCGAGGGCACGGGAGCTGCGGGAGCTGCCAGGCAGCTGCCTCTGCCGCCAGCTCTTTCTTTCAGGACATGTGGCGGGCGTCTGAGAGCCTGGGATGAAGGCCCGCGGCGATGCCCAGTGGCAGGGGATAGTTGGAGTCACACAGCCTTAGGATGGCTGTGGGTTAGCTTGGAGTCCTCATCGGCTGGGATGGGGGACTCTTGTCAAGGGGTCAGAGGACAGCTCAAGAGCCCAAGAAAAGGCTGAGAATTTTTACTTTTCATCTCCCTCTCCCCTGCCTGGCAGGCATGGGTAGGAGGCAGTCCTGGCAGAGAGGACTTGGCTGAGTCCCTTTCCCACCCAGACCTTCAGCGCCCAGGCATGCAGAGGGTTAAAATGGGTGTGATGGACAGTGTGTGGGGGGGGGCGTTCGCCCTGCTGTTGCACACAGTGCAGGAGGCTTCTGCCTGTGCAGGTTCCCACAGGCTCCCCCTGCAGCAGCCCCGTGAGCCTCTGCGCCTGTGACGTGTTTCCGGCTCAGCGGATGAGGAGGCCGATTTAAGGGCTTAGAGGGCTGCGTGGCAAGGTGGGCAGAGGGTAAATGGAGATGTTAGTGTTAAGACCTGGGGCTGTCTTTTTGAAAATCTCATATTTTCTTTCTTTCTTTTTTCTTTTTTTTTTTTTTTTTTTGCAAAATGGCATCATGCTTCCCAAACAGCCCTGCATCCAGAGCAGAAACAAACAAATGAACAAACAAAACAAAGTGACAAGGAACATCCAAAGGGCACCACTTCAAGATTTGAAATTAAATTTTTATCCATCTGTTCTCCAGGTACTACCTCTCCTACCGGAACTGGCTTGAATGTTTTCTCTTGTAGCTTCTTTGCCCTTTGTCTGTCACAGGGTAGGGAAGGGAGGGGCCGGTAGAGAATCTGCCCATCTGCCCCTTTGGGAGAGCCGTATTTCCCTGTGCGCTTATTTCTTTGGACAAACGGAAATTGGAACATCCTCTGTTGGTTTGCGAAGAAGCAAGAGCCCCGTCTCATCGTTAGCTACCTCATGACACCTGGCTTCGCAGAAACAGTGTCTCAGGCAGACTGGGTTCCACTACTACGAGATGTACTTGAGGTCTCAGAATGATTGAGGACAAATATTTGCAGCCCTGCTAGTCGGGTCCCTGATCAATTGGGCAAGTCTGTTCGTCCTGTTTGAGAGGGGAGATGAGTTCTGAGGTGTCAAGGGGAAATGGCTCTGTACCCAGCTCCAGGTCTCGAGCAGCGTTCCTCGTGCCTGGGATGCCGTATTGCTGAGCAGATGGCAGTGTCATGGGCGTGCGCTGGTGGAGGAAAGACTGAGCGGAAACGGCATGACCTCCTCGTGTTGACAGCTTCGGAGAGTCTCCGCCGGCTCTTGCAGGGGAGGTGCTGGGATGGGAGGTTAGTTAGGTCACAGGAAGAACAGCCAAGGCCAAAGCTTCACGTGGAGGCCATTGACGAATTAGATATCTGTGATCCTATTTTTAGTACCTAACATACATTTGATATTTCATGTAGGGTTTTGGTTGTTGAATTTTGGAAGTCTTCAAATCACTCCCTTTTCTAGAATCTAATTGATTCCATTCTTCTGGTGGAAAAGTGGGGAAATCAATCAATCAATCAAAATATTCTTTGACCAATCACCATCAATGGTCAATGGCACCCATGCAATATTCAGATCCCTATACCAATCAACTATCCCAAGAATATCCCAGGTAATGCATCTTGAGCATTGTTTTATTATTATTTTTTAAATGCCTACAGCACCTGGTATTCCTAGGTGGTCTCCCATCCAAGTACTAAGCAGTCCCGACCCTGCTTAGCTTCCAAGATCAGACGAGATCGGGTGTGTTCAGGGTGGCATGGCCATAGATGCATCTTGAGCATTATTGTCAGGCTAATTTATTTGCTTGCCCCTCTCATATCAATACCTCTAAAATCTATGATAGGGACTCTCACAACAGACTCTTAGCAATAAATTTATTGAATAAGGAACTTTACTAATTAGGTGGCTGATTTGTGCATTTGGCAAAGTTATTTTCCTCATTGCACTGCCAAATTTCTGGTCTTTTGCACCTTTTATCCAGCTTATCATGGCAGCATACGTGACCATGTTCTTGGGCCTCACATTGCTGGATGCTTGCTCCTGGGGATGGCTTTTCAACTATGTTTCTATGACTCTTCCATCCATGCACTACGCAGCGGGCGGGTTCTGAGATGACCTTCTATGGTCCCTATCTCCTGTTAGTATCCTTTATTATACCTTCTGCTTGAGTGTGGTTGGGACCTGACCTACTTCTAACCAACTGAACATAGCAAAAGGGTAGGATGTCACTCCTGTGATTCCTATGCAGTACATGAGCCCCTGTCTTGCTAGCAGTTTTACTCTAGAAACTCTTCTTGCTGTCTTGATGAAGTAAGTGGCCATGTTGGGAAAACTCACTTGGACCTCTACAAATGATGGGTGGTCTATAGGAGCTGAGGGCAGCTGGGTCCTTGGATAATCAGCCGGCAGGAAGCTGGAGACCTCAGTCCTACAACCACAAGGAAGTGAATTCTGACAATAACTAGAGCGAGCTTGGAGTCAGGTTCTTCCTCAGTCAGGCTTCCAGATGAGGACACAGCCTGGCTAAAACCTCGACTGCAGCCTTCTGAGATGCTGAGCAGAGGCCCAGCTGAACTGTGTGTATCGTCTAAAGTCCCTAAGTTAGTGGTAATTTATTATGCAGTAATTGTAAATGGATACATGACACTCAGGAGTTCCTAGCCATCTATCTGCATTGTGAGAAAGGTTCAATGTCACCACTCTGAAATCCTCCTGTATTTCATCTGAAACATGTCCCTTGTATGCTCTTGAAAATGGAAGACTAGGTGATTTACTAAAGAGAAATAACAAATACCTCTGGATTTAGGTTTATAGTTTTTAATATCTGTTTCTGTCAGCCAGATGGCTTTCCTGAATTCCGGATCTGAACAGCTACTAATATATCTTCACTTAGTAATTCCACCTCAAAATAAAAATGTCCCAAGCGCAACTCCTCATTGTCTAAACTTGCTACTTCTCCATCACATTTTGCATTAAAAAATGGCACACCTTCCTGTTAGCTTTGATCTTCGTGTCTTCTCTATTTTCTATAGCTGGTAGTTCCCAGGGCCCTTCACAGAAGAAATGTTTCTCAGATCAGATTCCTAATTTCATGTCTGGATGGAGGAGATGTTGCAAGGCTCCATAATTCCTGGGCCTTTGTAAATTGTCCATTGGGCTTCCAGGAGGGTCATTGTACTTTCATCAGAAAGGTTAGGAAGTCTCAAGCTGCAGGCCAAGATAATAGACAACACACATACCAAATGTACTGGGTCCTGGAGGCTCTCTGAGATTCTCTTAGGTTTTCTCTGAACATAAAAGGAGGGAGGTGGGCTTTTGTCAAGGATACACAAGTCCCTGCCTTGCCTTTCCAGGCCACTAATTCTGGGCTATTAAAGATTCAGACACTGTATACAAATTCCCTCCTATATTAAGTGGCATGAAAGTTAGCATCCAAATAAAATTACAAAAGATTTATTTAGAAAGGAATGTTCTTCACATCCTTACTAAACAGTATAGATACTTCTGCCCTTGATGAATCATAGGTTAAAATGTCCTTCAGTCTTTGTAATATTTGTCAGGATTAAGAGTACTAAGAGTTGCGTTTTCACATGTCTATAATGAAAAAGAGGTGTCTATTCAGATAAAAAGCAGAAGTGCAGACACAGGAATTGTGCTAGTCTCTGAGAAAGTGACACAAGATGACTGAGAAATGTCATCTGGGAGAAAGGAAAGAAGTAGCCCTACATAAAAAAAAGTAAAGGAATAAGACAAAAGACAAACCATGAAGTCAGTGTGTAATTATAACTGAAGTATCAAGCTTTGCAATGCAGAGCTTGGTTCATTAAAAGTGGATATTTGGTCCTCTACAGCCACTAAAAATGGTGACCCTGATGAGTATAGTTAGTTGTGCAGTGCTGGGCATAAGGCATCTTCGGTTCTTCCCTAAATGGTGGGTAAAGGAGAAACTAAATCCATTTAAAACTATTTATATAAATGTCTTACATTTTGTGTACAACTTGTTCCTAAGTATAGGATATATTTTGTCGACATTGGGATTTATTTTTCCATTATAGTCTCTAACTGGCTAAAACTGGCATAGAAAATAGTCATTAATTTCCAAATAATTATTTTTAAGTGTCTACTAGCACCTCATCTGAACAGTCATCTCATCCTCAAACAGTAATAATTGCACCTTATTATTTCTCATGACTAATTTTTTTTAAAACTTGTCACACTGTCTAGAAGAGCACTGTCCAATAGAAATGTAAAGCCAGTCACATGTGTAATTTAAAGTTTTCTAGTAGCTATGGTAAAAGTAAAAAAAAAAATCCCATGAAATTAAATAATATATTGTTATTGAATATATCTGGAATATAATTTTAACCTAAACCTATATAAAATTTATAAACATTTGACATTAAAAAAAGACCAAACCTTCAGATGAGCCCCATTTCAACTGCTCAGCAGTCACATGCGGCTAGTGATTGTCATTTTTGTACAGCACAGTCTAAACCTTCTAAAATACTGTAAGTAATGCCCATGATTACAAGTAGCCTTGTCTTATTATTTTCTGAAAGTGGGAACACCACTTAATTTTAACTAGCAACCATTGGCATTTTGCTTGAGATAGATTTGAGTATTTTTCCATACCAAGGAGCAATCTTCCATTTTTAGGTTATGAAATATTTTGTTTGTGGCGGTTACTGTTATAAACTGGAAATGCTATTGAAGTCACCTCCTCATCTTTTCAGAAGACAATGTTATTTTTTCTCCTGTTACTTAGTGATATGATGTTTTAGGTTTTCTCCCTACTATTTAGCTATCTTTGCATTCCCAGAATAACTTTCACTTTGTTATGGAGCACGACTCCTGGCTTTACATGATTCAATTTGCTCTTATTTTGCCAGGCCACATTTTATTTCACAAGCTCAGATTTTTCCCCTGAAAATAATATGACTAATGCTAGACAGCCACAGGCAGGCTTTAGACGGAGAGAGAAGAACTGATTTTTCTCCTGAGGGCCAAGGAGCTGAGGGCGTGAGGCAGGATTTTCAAGTCAGAGTCTGTGGTTGGTCAGGATCCTCCTAAAACTCAGTCACCTTGGCATGGTGCCAGTGCTTTAAAAAAAATGGCCAAATATGTGAGGAAAGTGCTGTGTAAGGAAATGGCAACTTTGGGAGCTTAGACTTTGAAGGATGGGGAGCCACCATTTACAGGCATAGTACCTGGAGAGAGCAGTGCCCTCTCCCTTCTCTGCATCCTGAGAACTTCTATAGGAATAGCCTGGGTGGTGCGTGTCTCAAGCACCCCAATACTCGTGACAGTGGCCTAGAAGCATGGACCACCAGATGCTGGTGTCTGGATCATTGAAAAGCTTTGGTCCATGGGCAAGGATGGCCCCTGTTTCTGGGTCACATGCTTTCGACAAATACCGTGTGTGTGGTCCATGAATAATAGCAGCAGTACACCTGGCCGTCTGATGGACTGATCAGATTTTCCCGCTTTTTCTTTTTGCAAAACTGGTAACCGGTACCGACTATTTGCAAAGAGTAAGTGTCCTTAAGATTCTTGGAATTTTCATGAATGCGATACCCAGAAGGAATGAAAAGAGATGTTTTTCTAATGGTGGGATAAGTACTAGTAACTATTTAAACTTGAGTATTAAAATATGACTGTATAAATTCGTTAGGGCTGCCACGACAAAGTATTACGAACTGGGTGGATTAAAACACAGAAATTTACTTTTTCACAGTTCTGGTGGCTTAGACGTCCAAGGTCAAGGTGTTGCAGAGTGAGTTTCTTCTGAGGTCTCTCCTTGTCTTACAGAGAGCTGCTTCTCCCTGTGTCCTCATGTGGTTTTCCCTCTGTGTGTGTCTGTATCCAAACTCCTCTTCTTATAAGGACACTGGTCAGATTGGATGACACTTGTAACCTCATTTTAAGTGAATTACCTCTTTAAAGACCTTCTCTCCAAATACAGTCATATTCTGAGGTCCTGGAGTTTAAGACATCAACATATGAATTTGGGAGGAATGCATTAGCCCATAACAATGATCATATTTTTTTTTCATCACCAAGTTGAAAAAAAAATGAAACATATCATTTAAATATCTAAATTTTTGCTTCGAGAGTCACATGAAATCAGATTGCAATTTTCTTTATGAGTGTATTCTAATTTTAGATCAGGATTAACTCATTTAAAATAGGTGAGAAACTTTTAAACTTTTTCATTTAAATAACTTCATACTCTGCAACAGTTTATACGGGCCCACAAGGCCTGTTCTGAAATGCTTGGGACCAGACGTGTTTCAGAATTCAGAACCTGTGGATTTTCAGAAAGGTCATAAAGGACGTCCATAAAGGAATTTACATAAAGGATATTCTACACCTCACCAGAGGGATCTGGGGCAGCCGCACAAAATAAAGTGTGTTACAATTTTACACAATAGCATGAAAACAATCATGGGAATAATAACCATATATAAATATCAATTCAGGTCAAATTTTACTGTTAAACGAGTCCAAGCCAGGTTTTGTCTTCCAAATGTTTTGTGAAAAAAGCTGGGTTTGCAGAAAATTTGGGATTTTAGAATGGGAAATAAAGAATTTCAGATCTGTGTATTACTGAGATTATCTTTCTCCTGATAATGTAAAAGTTTCACCTGAGTATAGCTTGCTTAAAAAAATATATATATATATGTGTGTATAATGTATTGTATAAATGAATGTATGATGCATTTATAATTTTTAAAATATGTAATTACATATTAATATAGTAATATATAATTATATATTCTACATAATAATAAATATAATTATATGTAATTATTTCTATACACACATATGTGTATATATGCATATGTATATAGTCTGTTGAACTCTTTCAGGTTTGTCTACGAATATTGAACTTCTTGGGTTGTTTAGTTCATAAATTGATTTTGGTGAAAATCTTTTCCCAGTGATTTTTAAGTTTACTGATGAGACTAAAATAGTACTCATTTCATTTAAAAAAAAATAAACTTCATATTTGTGTTAAAATCACATTTTTATTCCTAACCTTTTTTTCCTTAATTGTATACACTATATATTTTTCTGTTTCTTTAAAAATTCAGTTCTTGGAATTATTTATTTATTCCTGCAGATTTCTTTCTAAAAAGTATTAATTGATAATATGATCTTGATTACTTTCTTACAAAGGGTTTTCACATATTATTGTGTTCTTTTTTCTGACTCCTTAAGGTAGACGCTGACTTTATATCATGACTTTTGAAGCAACACAACTGGGTCTCAGGATTTTTCTGAGAGCTGCCTTGGTCTCGTTCTTATTTGGTTTATAATTTACACCGTGCAGCTTGGTTAATCCGAAGGCCAGGGGCTCCACGGTCTCTTGACTGCATCTCTCCCTCGAAACGTCAAAACTGCTGTATTCAAAACTCGCCATGATTGATTTACCTCTTATTTCCTATTTGTTCATCTTCCTCTGACTGTAACTTTTCCCATTGGCTTTTTTCTTTCTTTCTTTTTTAAATAGAACCGCATTCTCTTCTACTGAAAACCAGAAGGAGGAAAGTCTCCCTGGAATCTGCCCTCTCCCCTTTTACAGCTGAAGTGTCAAGAGATGCCACACGCAGTGATTGATTTAGTTGCCCTGGGAGGTGGGGCACTTTTGGGGACGACAGGGTTCAACAAATGACAGAATGACAGAGGCTTTGGGCAGCCGATGTGGAGAGAGATCAGTGAAGATGAAGAACTTGAGATGAAGAAACAGAGGAATTGAGGGCCAACGTTGGATCAGGATCCTGGATCAACCAGCATTGGGGAAAGCCCCGCCTGGGGTGCCACTTCCTCGGTGTGAAAACGTGGGAAAAAGGGTGGAGTGGCAGCCCCAGAGGGGGCGGTCATAAAGCTCTGTGAGGCCATCAGAGTGCAGTGGCGTTTTTGTTTGGTTTGCAGGACAGCAAGCTTTGTCTTAATTCTGCTTCCTTATTTTCCTGTTTTTCTCTTGTTTACGCCTCCTTTTGGCGGTGGGAGTGGGAGGGTGGTGGTGGTGGTGATGATTTTGCTCTTTTTTTTTTTTCTTTTACGTGGTCTATTTTCTAATTTCCTTTTGGCAATTCTGGGAATATAAATCCTTTCAAATTCTATTAATGATTTTCACGAATGGATCAATATTTTAGCTTACATATCACTTATTATCAATGCTGAGTGTCTATTCATTCTCGCTACCTAAGATGAAGGGAAAATACCTATTCCACCGCTCCCCTCCACCTCTTCTTTTTCTCCTGCACTGGACTCTGTCCCCACTCTGGCTGTATATGGCGATAAAGTGCTACTTTTGACTGGAATTTCTTATTTTTAAATTGAATTTTACATTATATATATTCTACCAGAAGGCTTAATCTATGACATTGCATTCTGTTTTGTGACCATATTTATAACAATTATATAGAAATAGTTTTCAGTGCAAATGCTTTTAGTGCTTTCCATTACAAAGGAGGAGGAAAGGGCTGAGGAGACGCTGCTGTGTCATTCTGGGTGAGAAACCTTGGCTCCAGCCCCGGTTCAGCATCTCTCGGGTGTCGCGTGGGGACTTGGAAAAGGAGGTTTTCTTTCTTTTCAGTCTGGTCTCCCTCCTTGGCCACCTCACTTTGTCTGCATAATAGTGGAACTGCTTTGCAGGAACAGAGGCTAAAAAAGACACCAATTTCTAGATTTCAGCCAGCACACGTCTTGCTTTGAGAGGAAGAGAGGCTGTATGGAAGTTTGTTGACTTCCTTTCCCGGCGTTTCTTTCTATCTCATGTCTATTTTGTTGTTGTTTTATAAGATCCAGAAGACCCTTTGGTGGCTATGATCTTGGATATTATGGCTCATGAGTATAGTTTGTCAAGAGTCAAACACTCACCCAGAAGCATTCCAGGTATACTTATGGGCTTTTCTCATTATTATATATATATATATTATATAATATATATATATATATATATATATATATATATATATATATTTTTTTTTTTCTCCCACCTTTCTTTGGGTAGATGTATATGTGAGAAATTTCCTGGAAACAATCTGCAGATGTCCTAGGAGGCTGGCAATATGCTGGGTGGGGATTTCAGGGGTGTGGACCACACTGGACATGCTGCAAAAGTGATGGTGAGCACTCCGGCATTGTCTCCATTCCGGTGATACCCCAGCTGGATACGGTCCTCATGGGGGACACTGCAAATGTTTGGATGTGCCAGATGCCAAAGACATTCACACGCTTGCTTCTCCGAGATGCCGTTCGGGTCTCCATCCGAATGTGACGGCATTAATGAACTTCTTTCTTCAGGCTTGTAGGCTCTCTGGGTATAAGACGGTGCTAGATTTTTCTCCAAGGAAAGGATTTGAGCCACATGACAGAAAGCAGGTTCAGATTTGGCTTGCAACATGTTAATGTTCAAGTTGTTTCCCAGCATTTAAGAAAACCTGTTGACTTCGATCCATTAGAGGTGACTTCCTGGTTTCGGGTGTTTCTTTTAGTCTTTTTAAAAGAGTGTGTGTGTGTTTCTTGTTCATGGACTCACTCGTGCTGCTTAACCTTAGCGGTGTGGCTGCAGCTCAGAGGGATGCGGCACCATTCAGGTGTGAGCCGTAGACGAGCGGCACCAGCATCCCTTGGCGTGTGTGTGACAGGCACATTCCCAAGCCCCATCCCACCCCCACTGAGTGTGAGGCCCAGCGATCTGTATTCTCACGGGTCTTCCGCGGGATTCTGGTGCACATTAGTGAACGGGAGCCACCGTCTCAGCGATCGTCCGGTCTTCTCAGCCTTCATGTGAGGTACGAAGACTTCCCCTGAGGGGGCTTCTTTACTCAAGGTCATGTGTGAGGTCAGTGTCAGAGCAAGGTCAGGACCCAGACAGGACCCGTGAAAACAGCTGACAGAATGGAGCAGGTGGTCCATAATTAACTTTCCTTCCTCTTATTTCTGCCTCTCTCTGGGGGGTGGGAGACGGGGGAGCAGCAGGGCCCAACCAGCTGGGGATGATCAGAGCGGTCTCTCCGTGTTCTTCTGTCTTTCTCCCCTCACTTCAAGCAGAACCCGGAGAAAGGGCCTAGGCCCATGCTATGCACTCACTGTGCATCCGAGAGCCAGCTGTCTTGCCTGCGGGTTCATTGTCATGATGAGAAACGAAGGCTTGGCCGACTTCGCTAGGATCCCTCCTCGTCCCGACTTTCTGAGGCTCCATGGCAGGCTCTGACACGCACGTTTCTGCGGTCGGCTATCAACAGCCATTGGCAATTAGCAGTCTCTGAGGCAGCTAATCCCACTCTGAGCTGGATTAAAGCTGAAGCTTAAAACATGGAGATAGGCAGGTGATTTATGTTTGAGTCTTTGGGTCCTGCTGTCCCTGGCAGTTTGGTGATGGAGGACAGAAAAGCTGATTTCCTCCCTTATCTATCGTGAAAGGCTCAGTGGAGCTGGATCAGCTTCTCAGAGGACATCCTGTGCTGGGAGACGTGCTGGGCTGCAGGAAGTGCCAGGTGAGCTCCAGGAGCCCAGCCCCAGCTCTCTGGGGCACGGCTGGGCTGGCCAGAGGAGATGGACAGAGCCAAGGCCTGTGTCCAGCGCTGCATCACCAGGAGCAGGTGCAACGGCGAACCTGGGGGATAAAGGCCAGGTCATTTTGGACCACGGCTTCCAGATGCCATCAAGGGCCCTGAGGTGGCAGCTGACAAGCCCTCTATCTCCACTGGGGTGTCCTCTCATTAGGCAACATGGTCAGAAACCAAACTCATGTGTTTGTTCATAGCCTGAGGAGATAATTAACTTATCTCCATGGAGGGACTTGATTACATTCCTAGCATGATCAGAATGAGAATTGTGAACGTGGAGATGCTTGTGGTGGTGGGAGGTATTTGCAATGGTTGGCTGAGGAGCCATTTGTTCAGAAATTGGGCGAGTAATCAGACAAATGCCTCTTTTCCTAATTGTTGATAAAAATCAGCTATTATGGCAGAGCCAGAGACTCACTCCTGAGACAACACATTACTTAAGGTGAGCATGCTTTGGAATATGTTAAGATGATCTAGAAAATTTCACATAGCTTGAGTTTAAAAACAAGTTGTGCCTGTTGTGAATTTTGTATAGAGCCGGGCATAGGGGAGCATGATTTACTGCCTGCATTTTATGGCTGGCCTGTTACTACTGTCAGGAACCACTTTCATAAATATTTACTCAGGTTAGATGTTGTATTGAGCACCTACTGTGTACAGCTCTGTACTAGGCACTGTGGAGCCAAAGAATACAAGTTCTCTAGCCTTACTGTTTATTGTAACAGAAAATTTTATACAATATCCTTGAACCGTGAATTGTGTGGTTTATTCTGTGAAGGCCACAGATGTTCAATTGATGGAGAAGCCAGAGGAGACCAGAAGGTAATAGCTAATGCTTCTTGAGAGCTCACCTGTACCAAGCACAGTGCTGAGCATTATCCCACTCAATTCTCACACAATTTTGTGAAGTGGCTGCTGTTCTTATTTCTGTTTTATATATGAGAAAGCTGTGGGACAGAGAGGTTAAGTACCTTCACCGTCATGGTAAGAGGGAGACTCAGGAGGTGCGTCCAGGTTGGCGGACTTGAAGAGCCCATGTCTTTAATCCCAAGGCTGTGGAGAGGTTGGCTTACAAAGGCTGCACCTCCCTGCCCCTCCATCTTGCCTCTGCCACTCCAGCCCTGGGCATGCACCCCTTAGCCACACTGGCCTCTGGCACTTACTATAGCACACCAAGTGGCTTCCTGCCTTTGGGTTTTTATATCTGCTTCAAACGCTCTTGTCATCTCTCATTATTCAAGCCTCTGATTAAATCGTCACTCCTTACAGAGGCCTCCTTTGGCCATTCAATCTAAAATCACCCTTCCCACCTTCGTTCTGGAATCTTGTACTCCTCTTTCATGTCCATAGCATTTACCCTGATCTGCGATGAAGTTATTTTTGTATTTGTTCACTTGTTTATTGTCCAATTATCTTACCAGATGGAGAATCTTTGGAGCCTGCCATTCCTGAAGCACTTTCCTGCTGGGTTTTCAAACAATTTGGTAGGACTGAGGTAATTCAGGTGCTCTTATTCCCAGCTTTTGACAAGGATGCTGAAGCTTAGGGAGAGGACTCGATGTATTCAAGGTCACAGACCTAGTCCATGACAGAAGCAGAGTTACACTCTGGGTGGACCTTCTGATGTCTGGGTCAGTGCTAATTTTCTACACAAGGAAGGACCTACTCCACGTGGCCATGGATAATCAATCTCATTATTTTAGGGTTCTGGAAAGTGTAATCACTGAATTAACCAATGACACTGACTTAAAGTTTCTCACAAGTTCTTTTACCACTCTTCTCCAACATGTCATGTCAAATGGAACAAAATGAGATAGCCCTGATTGACAAGAATTTTGATTCTGGAGATTTGAGGCAGAGCAACTGACGAAACAGAGAGAGCGTGGACCGTTTAATTAGTTTGTATGCCTATCTTACTCTACAAAGTTTCAATTTGGCTACAAAAATACCTAATAAAATAAGAGGCGTATATAAGGAATGAGAGCAAAAGAAGAAAGAAAAACTAGCTGGAAACATTAAATGGCCCAGAAATGAGACCAAAAACGCAAACTTAAAAAGACCTCCCACGATGAACCGAACACAGCTTAGGGTCTAGGTTTTCCAGCAGGTGTTGTCCGAAGGAAAAACGTTGTTGGTTGCATAATTTAAAACGTCTTTACACAGGAACGGAACAATTACTTGGGAGAAGAACAGCCATTCCCTTTTCTAAACTAGAGGTTACCTTCTCTTGAAAGGAAAATTTCTAGTACAATATGTCTCAACTTTTCTAAACCTATGACCATTTTTTAATGGCAATAAAAACCTCATCCTTCCATTGAGAGTTATCAATGCACAGAAAATGGATTCTATGTTCTATCTAGTTCCCATCAGACAATTTTGTTGATCTTTGCTTTTTATAGATTGTAGTAAAAATAGGTACTGCTTTATTTTCCAAGTCAAAAATCAAACCGTCAGATCCCCCAGAGATTCTGATATACGCCCTTCCGCGCATCCCTTCTCATTTGACACCCATCACAGTAATAATCAATTTAGGCAAGAGTTGTCAATAGATGCTGAAACTATTGGGCAAAAAATTGGTGAGGATATTTACTTAATGTCAAAGTAAGTACCTGCCCTTATTAATTACGAAGGGAAGAAAAGTAGTTTTATGATGGACACCACTTTAGCAAAGTGGTCAGCATTATCACCATTTAGGAGACAAATCAACATATGCCTCCTGACACGATACATTCAGAAAACCACATCATTTCTGTGGCATTCCTGCCAAAAAAAAAAAGTGTTACCTGAATATAATCGTGAGGAAACATCAGACCAAACCAAGTTATTCCACGAAATAACTGGCTTGTGCTCTTCAAAAAAGTGAAGATCAGAAAAAACAGAGACAGAGGTATGGCATAAGATTAAGGAGGCCAAACAGACATAACAGAATGCAGTGAGTGATTCTGGACTAGAATTTTTTTTTTGAGTTTTCTTCCTGAATAGTTATTGTGTTTTTGAATAATATAGGGGTCCTTGTTGGGACGATTGGAAAAAATTTTAAAAGATTTGTAGATTAGATAATATTAAATACCATTTTCTGGATTTTGATTATGTTACTCTAGTTACATAAGAGAGTGCCCCCAAGTAATACACACTGGAGTTTTAGGGATAAATGATTTCATAAATCAGCAAATTATTCTCAAATGAGCAAATATCTGTATATATTTAATTATATGTAATTTAAATGTATATAATTTAAATAAATGTAATTCGAATATATAATTTAAATATATAATAACTTGAATATGTAGGAGGGAGTGAGAATGTGGTAAAATTTTAATAGCTGTAGAATCTGGAAGAAGGGTATCTGGAGTTCTTTTTATTATTCTTGCAAATTTTCTGCACATTTGAAACCATTTTAAAATAAATACAACCTAACAAAGATTGACAGATCTAATTAGCTGGTTTTAAGGGGACCTTGGCTAACAGGCTGCAGCTCCCCTTGCAGGTGGGAGGAGCATCTGTTTACTCCAGAGAGCATGTCAATCAAATGTTGGGCAGCATTTTCAGAGACAATATTTGCCATTTCCAGGACCCTTTCTTTTCAATTGACTTATTTTGTAGACTCATTCTAATTCACTATTAAGGTCCTGTCTCCAAATTTGATTGTGATAGAATTCTTTGTTAGCATAGATAAAAGAGTGACATTCTCAGAAGAATATAAGTATTTCTCACCTTAAAATATACTAGTTAATTATCAGCACCTCTACGGTCTCTGTATGACTATTATTTATATCTCTCTGGGAGGATTTCCACTTTCTGCTGCTTTTCATCACCTCTTTTTTTTTTTTGATATATTTTCTTTTCCTCTGCTTTTTTCTTCCCGTTTTTGTATTTTATTTTATACCGACAGTTTTATAAGGAATGGTTTTAATAGGTACATGTTGTAAAATGAAAATATTTTACCAGGATATTACATAAAATACACAGGAGAAACTCGGGTATAAATTATATTTTTATCGTAAGATTTTACTGCAAATAAGTTCGCATATACAATCTTTTATTTATGATAAGAGCAAATTCTTTTTACTTATAGCCGCTTTTGAATTTGGTGCTTCAATAAGAAAGCTTATGGGTAGCTACATAAAAGAAGGTTCTATTTTGATGAGAAATGAATCTCTTATTTCGGGAATGTTATTCTTCCTGTTGACTTATAGAGCGAGGAAAAGGAGGTGCTGGTTGCTGAGGAATGGAGAGAAGCTTCAGTTTCTGTAAGATAAAGCTGTGCTGTTACCCTTAAGCTGCAAAGGGTGTATGTGGTAAGCCCTCAAAGGGGCCTCAGTGGCAGGGTAGTCCCAGCTCACCCTCAGTCTACCTTCACCCAACCTACCCTCTCAAGCTCCACCCTTTCCCTTCACCCTCAGAAAATCTGCTCATGGCCTGGGACCCAGAGAGATTACCATTGAACAAGTTTTTCCTGCTTATGGAAGCAAAAAGGATTAAAGCATATGAATACTATCAGTTGTTTCTAAATAATAATTCAACTATCTATGTGTTCATTCTTGGAGATGAGAGATCTTTCTCATGAAGTCAGCTTCTGCCACAGCAAGATGATAAAATGATTCTAAATTCCCTGCTTAAAATTATTCTTTGGGAATTATACTTTCTTTTTTAAAAAATTTTCATTTAAACCTATGAATAATTCTGACCCTCGGGGTCCCAAGTAATAACTGGGTGCCACAAAGCACGCATCTTTTCTGCCCTCAGGGAAGCAATACAAGGGGTGAGACCCTTCATATAAGAAAGTGCCATGATTTTGCTCAGACTGGCTCAGCTCCATTGCAAGCAAACTCCTCATCTGCACCCAACATGTCTTAAACTGCAGAGGCCAGGATTACTTGGACACTTGAGGAATCCCCTTATCATCAGTCACCTTAGACAGAGGGCAGGAGCTGTGTAGGTATAACCTGGCTATTTCTGGACCTTGCATTCAATTGGGAATACAAGATTAAGAAGAAAACTCTGTAACCTGTCTCTTTCTCGCTGACTTGCAATTTCTATCTTATTGAAATAGAAAATTTACTGAAATGTCGTCTTGCCCCTTGAGAGGAGGTGTTCCTAATTTTGGCAGGCCATGAAAAATGTCCTATTGGAAAATGAAACTCGACAAACAAGACACTTTCATTTAATGGTCTGTACACAAACATTTATAGAGTCTTCTCTAAGGCTTATATTCCTTCCCAAAGAACCTCCTTAATTTCCCATTTCTGTTAATGGCATCATCATTTGTCCTGTTCCTGGGGTGAAATTAAACAACAGCACATTCTAACATGTTACATTCCAGGAATCTTCAGGAAACCCATGGGTGGATTTATTTGAGTTTTATCTGATTTTTCGCTTTGTCAAATCACAAATTATTATTTTCTTTTTTTTCCCTTGCCCTCTCCTTCTATTTCCTTCTGTTTTTCTTCTTTCTTACCTTTTTCTCCTACTGTTTCAAGACACTCTTCACATAAGATGGAACGCTCACCTAGAGATCCATCTATGGACTTTATTTCTATGAAATGGTCCTGAGAAGTTCTGGTGTGGTCTATTTTTTCAGACAGAATTAAGGCCTTGTGTAAGTCCTCTTAATGTTTGGCAATTAGCACAAGAGGAAACTGGCATTTCTTCTTTTTTTGACTTATCAGTCTTTCTGGCTTGATGATATGCATGCAGTTTCCACCAGGACCATGTAGTAGCCAACCAGGTAGGGTCTCTGCATTCTGAGTTCCTCCAGGAGCTGAGACCTCAATAGTCCTAGGTGCTCTCATGTGGAATGGCGCTGAGCCATTGGTAAGCAATGTAAGAATACTATGCAAGGCAAAATCAATTTTAAAATTGCCAGAGTTCTTCTTCTCTAATAAATTGACCTTTGCCGTTGCCAGATTTCCATGTGGTCTTTGTCAAATATACAGGCATGGTTTTAATTGGGTTGTAATCAATGTATGGATGCATTTTTTACATTCTACTTTTATTCCATATGTTGTAAACACTTGTTCATACTGTCCATAATTTTATTTTTGTAAATATTATTGAGCACCTAGTATGTATCAGCTACTGTATTAGAAAAGAGAACGAGACAGTATTTTTGGGTAGAGTATAAAAAAAGACCAAGGTTTCATTCTTAACTATGCACTTTGCTTACTTTTTACCTTGGGCAAGCAACTTTACTTCTTTGAGCCTCAGTTTCCTCCTATTTAAATTGAGACTAATTAACAACATACTTTATTAGAGTGTAAAATTTTAATGAGACATAGAGACAAAATGCAAAATGCTCAGCACAGTGCTTGGAATATACTAAACATTAAGTAAATGCTGTGAATAAGATGCTGATATGATTGGTCATGATGATGTACCCATACCTCAAGTAGTATAATAGAGAGAGACATATATAAAAATACATGCAATAAGAAAGAGCAGGAGCTATAATCAACATCTACGGGGTTCATTGGAAGGCCCAAGAACAGCACGGTTGATTCCTCCTGGCTATGGAAGCATAGAAAATCAAGAAAATCTTTAAAAGAGGCAGTAAGTAAGCTCAGTCTTGAAGGCAAACTGGCACTTGTTGCAGAGAAGGCCACACTAGTTCTGAAGATGCACAAGCAAAGCCCAGCTAACCTTTTTGGTTGGGTTGTAAAGAATGATAAGGATTTTACCAAGCAGAGGTAAAGAAAGGATATTCCAGGTAGAGGCTATGACATAAGCAGACATTGAATTATGGGTGTTTATTCAGGAAATGAAAGTGTTTATGTTGCGTTTAGTGCAGTAGGAACAGAGGCCAACAGTGGGGCCTGTGCAAGAAATGAGGCTGGAGAGGCAGGTACCACAAAGCTCGTGGCAGCCCTCTGGCCTCTCTAAGAACTTTGAACTTCACCAGGCAGGTGATGAGAGTGCCATACTCATAAAACTCATGTGGGTGGTAAGGTGGAGCCCATACTACAGAGGACAAAGATGGCGACGAGGAACAAAGCTATTGCAGTAGTCAAGATCAGAGGACAGAGGGCCTGAGCTAACTCTGTGTGATGTCCACATAACATAAACATCCCCTTCTTCATGGGCACTGACACTAATTTTAAACTTTTACTGCTTTGAATACTGCTATGGTTTGCCTCTTTATCTATTTATATCTGTTTCTTTCTTTCAGTTATTTTCTTTACAATAAAGAGCATGAACATTTGCATGACTCTTGACAGTTATCGGTAAATTTCTTCCAAATGGGTTTTCCAAATTATATTTTCACCAGGGTCCAGCCATATATGGGTTGCACAGCACCACTGGTAACACTGGGTGCTGTTGTTTTTCTCTTTGTTGTTTTGGAAAGCATTAAACTGTTGTTTTAATTCGCCTTTCCTTGATATCTACAGAAATAAAATGTTTTCCCCATTTGTCTTCTAATTGTGTGTCCTCACTTATGAATTGCATGCCTGTCCTTTGCCCATTTGATAAGCAATTGTGTTAAATCCTTTTTTGGCTGGCCTCTCTCCTGGCAACTCTCCACATACACATTTCCCCACAGGCTCTCTTTAATTTCTTTTCTTTTTGATCTATTGAAACCAAATCCTTTTTCTAACCAATATTACAATAGACATAACAATTCTAATTGCTCTATTGATTCATGGCCACTGCAGTCATGGGCACATTAGGAAGAACAAGACTTTGCTATCAGAGACCATGGTGTAAGAGCCTGGCTTCATGCTTTCTGATCGTACGCTTTGGTATAAGCATGTAATCGCTCTCAACTGGTTTGTTTCTCTGTGAAATGGGAGCAGTAGTGTATATGAGAACGATATTTGGGCCATTGGTAGCAGAGACCCAAGCTCAGTGGCTTAAAAAGGTAGTCATCTATTCTTTCCTGTTGAATCATCTTGGAGGTGGTATGGTGGTTTCACGAGGCCTTTCTCCACTCACAGTGTGGCTGTGGGTTTAGGGCTGAGCAGCCTTATTCTAAAAGATCAGGAAAACAATTGGATAGTGGCAAAGTGGAAACTATTCATTTAACTTATTAAGCAAAAATTTGTTAAATACCTATCGGATGTATAGCTCCAAGATTTTCTCTAATGAGGAATGTACATGCTAAGTCAAATAAGAAGCTCTTGGTTATTATGTTGATGACTTAATCATGGGAAATGATTACCTCCTTTAGGAAGACTCAGACTTGGAATCTCTGGGTTCCAAGGTGACTCTGGTGTTCTAACTACTTGCTCAAGTATCCTTATAATAGCCTTCTATCTCAGAAACGCCACCTGTAAACCAACTAAATGCAGGCTCAGAAATGGGCTTTCAGGATTATTTAAAGGAAGAGCCCATATCCTCACCACCAGATTGCCACGGATGTATGCTTTCCAGATGTATGCATTCCAATCTGTGGTTAGCAGATCAGCCTCATGATTCATACTCACATTGTTCACACAGATGCTTCTGAAGTATCGCAAGACCACGTCACTGCCAGAGGGTCTCACAGATCTCTGCCAGCCTAGAGAACATAGAATCTTCTGGTTCCCTTGATATGGTTTATTATATTATTCCACCAGTAGAATCATAATTCTTCTGTCAAAATGTGTTCGTTACAAATGAAATTCTGTTCAGATCTCATAGTTCATGCCTGAAAGCAAAGATATTAGGATTATGAGCATTTTTGCTGATGAGAAGAAAAAGCACTGAAGGGTGATTGGACTTTAGCCTTTTAATGGGTCTGATATTCTTCTTTCATTAAGGTTGACAAGGGGATATCTGGCTCGCTTATGCTGTGTGCCATGGTTTAAGAATATACTGGATGTGACACGAAGCTAGCTTTTCATTCACAATAAAATATCCCAGTAATCATGTGTTATGTGTAAGCAGAGCTCCATTGACGGGGACTCTGGGCAGAGACAGTGTGACAATGTTAACCTGGTTAGCAGGTGGTGGAAGGGCTTTGATTGGTGTATTAAAATGTCAGTGTAATTCGACAATTTTCTTTCATGCAGTTGGCAAGAAGGATTTACAAAGAGCAAGCCCACTTAGGGACCCCAATACAAACTCTGAAGGAACCACAGGTGAACCCTGAAGACACCCATGGCGATGCCGGTAAGGAGAGAGTACAGACACACATTTCACCCTGGTTCACACGGACGTGAATGTGCAGTGGAACGCACTGTAACGCAGGAGCCAAGTGTCGACTGGAGGGAAACTTAATTAGAAGGCTTCGGGGCTTTGGGAGCGTAGAAAATCTTATTAACGGTGTTGGGGACAGGCATTCTTCTTCTTCTTTAATATCTCAAGACTATAAAATTATGGAAGCTAGGGAGAAGATTTGAGATATCAATTCTAATAGGCTCGGTTTGTCACCATTTTGTGGCCATACTATTTAGATGAACAGAACGAGGGGCTGCTGAGGGCATAGTCCAGGTGGGGTGCCTTTTAGGTTAGGTGGCATATTTCCATCAGGTGGCTACAGATTCGTACATGAACCTCACTGGCTGCTCTGAACTGCGTTTACTCATCCTCTGACACCAAATGAGGATGTTTTCTTTCCCCCATTCCAACCAATTCTTCAGCTTTCCAGACATCAACCGGGGTCCTACAATGGAATTTAATGTGACGCCAACTCCCAAGAGTTGTTAACACAGACCCCACGGCTTAAGAACTCAGTCCCGTGAGGCCGCCGCATGCTATTGCAAGTCTCAGATTGACACCTGCACTTTTGGTCCACTGGCTACAGGTGGAGGGTTCTCACAGCCCCCTCCTCAGCTTTGATAATTTGCCGGGACAGTTCATGAAACTCAGGAGAACACTTTGTTTATGTTTGCTTGTGTATTAGAAGCGGTATTATAAAGGGCACAAAGGAATAGCTAAAGAAAGAGGTACGGAGGGTGAGATCAAGAAGGGTTCTGTGTGCAAGAGCTTCTATTCTGCTGAATTGGGGTGCACTACCCTCCCGGCACACGGATGCACTTATCAATCCAGACACTCTCTAAATCCTGTTGTTTAAGGGTTTTCATGGAGATTGCTTTACCTAAGCACGATTGGTTGATCACCATTGGTGATTAAACTCATCTCCAGCCCTTTTCTCCTCCCTGGAAGTTGGGAGATAGAACTGAAAATTCCAAGTTTCTAGTGAAGGCTTGGTCTTTCTGGTGAACATCCTGAAGCGATCTGGGGGCCCCTCAGAATCAGATATCTCATTAACATGCAAAACATACTTTTATTTGTCTGGAGATTCCTAGGGGTGTAGAAGCTGTGTGCTGGGAACCCAGGACAAGTACCAGATATTTATTTTTTTTATATCACAGCTTCATTGGCCAAGAGATCAGGGACAGTGGGGCTGAAGTAGGGTGTCACTTGGGAAAGACACCATCTGTAGCTGAACACAGGTCACAGGCTAGGCTATGGTGCAGGGAAAGCATTGTTACCCTCATGTCTTCACCCTCTTTTGCAATCAGTATCTAGCATCTGCCATGTGTCAAGCATTTTCTTGAATGATGTGATGGATACATAGATCAACTAGGCATTGTTCAAACCACCAAGGAGCTCGTGGTATTGGAGGAAATGGCATGTAAGCAACTGCACATAATACGTTGTGCAAAGTTATACTCAGAGGTTTGCAAAAATGCTATAGGGACACAGAGGAGAGCAATTAATTACTCCAGGAGATTCAGGCAAGTTCCCACAGGGGACATAACGTTTCCAGCTGGGCTGTGAAAGATGATAAGAATATCACCAAGCTGAGATGAAGAAAGTATATTCCAGGTAGAGGGTACAATACAAGCAAAGACATTGAGTTATAGATCTTTATTCAGGAAACAGTGAACTGACCAGCATGGTTATGGCATAACTAGGAACAACCATAATAGTCAACATTAAACAAGCATTTTTTTATATGCTAGGGACATTTTTATGCATATAACTTATTTCATCCTAAAAGCAATTCTCTGAGGTAGTTATTAATATTATCTCCATTTTTTTAGAGGAAGACATAGAGGCTTAGAGATGTTAAGGACATTTCACAAGGTTGTTACCTATGGCCTGCAGGCAGAATTAGACAGCAAGCAGTCTGAGTATGAATGACCAGAAAGACCAAGAGTATAGGACTTTATATCTCAAGCCACAGGTTTATTCTTAATCTTTGTCCCTCCCAAAATCCTCTGATGCAGAGTATACAATATGATCCATTGGAGTGCAGGAAGAATATTTGCGAATTTTCTATTTGTTTATCTTTTTATGATTATATTTAGTGTGTTGCATAATGTGCCCACTATGTTAGTACATTAGAACACGTATGTAATTTATAAATAAAAAGGTATACATATGTCGAGGTTTATACTGAAACATTTATTCCTGGAAGAGCTGCAAATCAAACAGGTGGAAAGACAAATGGTTTAGGCCAGTAATTTTCAAGTGTGGTTTCCTGGCAACAGCATCAGCATCACCAGAGAACCGGTTAGAAATGCAAATTTCCAGGCCCCCAAACACACGGACTGGATCAGATATTCTGGCAGTGAGGCCCTGGGATCTGTGTTTTAACCAATCATCCAGGTGACATTTGTTGGTCTAGGCAATATAACTTCTTTTTTTTTTAAATTTCAAGTATATAGTACATTAGTTAGACATTTCTATAGTTTATAAAACAATTCCCCTAATTGCTCCCTACCTCCCCTACCTCCACCTAGCCATTACATTAATGCTAACTGTATTCCCTATGCTGTGCTCTCCATCCTTGTGACCATCTATCAACTACTAATCTGTATTTCTTTAACCCTTCACCCCATTCTCCCAGCCCCTAACCTCCCTCCTTCTGGTTGTCACCAAATTGTCCTCTATATCTGTGAGACTGTTTTTGATTAGTTTGTTCCTTTGTTCCTTAGATTCCACATATAAGTGAAATCATATGGTATTTATCTTTCTCTGTCTGACTTATTTCACTCAGCATAATAACCTCTGTGTCCATCTATGTTGTTGCAAATAGTAGGGTTTCCTTTTTTTAATGGCTGAGTAATATTCCATTGTATATATGAACCGTAAGTTCTTTATCCGATTGTGTGTTGATGGGCATTTACGTTGCTTCCATATCTTGGCTATTGTAAATTGTGCTGCATGAACGTAGGGATGCATAGATCTTTATGAATTATTGTTTTGGTTTTCTTTGAATACCTCAAATTGCAATTGTGGATCAAAAGGTATATCCATTTATAATTTTTTGAGAAACCTCCAGACTGTTTCCCATAGTGGCTGTACCAATTTGCAATCTCACCAACAGTGTATGAGTGTTCCTTTTTCTCCACATCCTCACCAACACTTGTTCTTTGATTTACTGAAGATAGCCATTCTGACAGGTGTGAGGTGATACCGCATTGTTTGAATTTGCATTTCTTTGATGATTAGTGATCTTGAGTGTTTTTTATATGTCTATTGGCCATCTGAATTTCCCCTTTGGAGAAATATCTGTTCAAGTTCTGCCCAATTTTTAATTGGATTGTTTGTTTTTTTCTGTTATTGAGTTGTATGTGTTCTTTATATATTTTGGATATTAACATCTTATCAGATGTATCGTAACTGAAAATCTTCTCCATTCGGTCGTTTCTTTTGTTTTGTTGGTGGTGCCCTTTGCTGTGCAAAAACTTTTTAGATTGATGTAGCCCAATTTCTTTATTTTTTTCTTTTGTTTCCCTTGCCTGAGGCAATATATATCGAAAAAGAAATCATTAGCAATATCAGAGAGTTTATTTTATTTTGTTCTAGAAGTTTTATGGTTTCGGGTCTTAAAAATTTAAATCTTTAATTCATTTTGAGTCTATTTTTTTGTATACGATGTAAGAAGGTGGTCCAGTTCTTTTTTTTTTTTTTTGCATGTATCCATCCAATTTTTCCAGCACATTTATTGAAGAGACTGTCTTTACCCATTGTATATTTTGCCTCCTTTGTCATATATTAAGTAGGAGTATAGGCGTGGATTTATTTCTCGGCTCTTTATTCTGTTCCATTGATCAATATTTCTGCTTTTATGCCAGTACTAATCTGTTTTGATTACTGTAGTCTTGTAGTATACTTTGATATCAGGTAGTGTGATACTCCAATTTTGCTTCTCTTTCTCAAGATTGTTGTGGCTATTTGGGGTCTTTTATGGATCCATGGAAATTTTAGGATTTTTTGTTCTAGCTCTCTGAAAAGTGCCATTGCTATTTTGATAGGGATTGCATTGAATCAATAGATTGCTTTGGCCATTTGAATGATGGTGATTCTTCCTACCGTGAGTATGGTATATGCTTCCATTTATTTGTGTATTCCTCAATTTCTTTTTTCAATGACATCATTTTCTGAGAACAGGTCTTTTACCTCCTTGGTTAATTTGGTTCCCAGGTATTTTATTCTTTTCAATGCAATTGTAGGTGGGATGTTTTCTTAATTTCTCTTTTTGAAAGTTCATGATTAATGTATAAAAATACCACTAACTTTTGGATATTAATTTTGTATCCTGCTACTTTTCTGAATTCATTGATCAGTTCTAACACCATTTTTTGAGTGGCATCTTTAGGGTTCTCTATATATAGTATCATGTTATTGGCAAATAACAAGTTTTACTTCTTTACAATTTGGATACATTTTATTTCTCTTTCTTGTCTTATTGTTGTAGCTAAGCCTTCCAATAAAAGATTGAAGAGGAGAGGTAAAAGTAGGCATCCTTATCTTGTTCCTGATCTTAAGGCAAACACTTTTAGCCTTTGCCCATTGAGTATGATGTTAGCTATAGATTTGTCATATATTGCCTTTATTATTTGAGATTTGTTTCCTCTCTTCCCACTTTGCTGAGGGTTTTTTTTTTTAATCATAAATGAATGCTGGATTTTGTCAAACTTTTTCTGCATCTATTGATGTGATTATATGGACTTTATCTTTCAATGTGTTAATGTGTTGTACCACACTAATTGATTTGCGGATGTGATACCAATCTTGCATCCCAGGAATAAATCCAACTTGATCATGGTGTATGATCTTTTTAATGTATTGCTGAATTCGGTTTGCTAATATTTCATTGAGGATTTTTGCATCAATCCTAAGATTGATCATAAGAGATATCAGCCTATAGTTTTCTTTTTTTGTAATATCTTTTTTCTGGTTTTGGAATCAAGGTAATGGTGGCCTCATAAAAGGAGTTAGGGAGCCTTCCTTCTTCTTGAATTTTTTGGAATAGGAGAAGAATAGGTATTAATTCTTCCTTGAATGTTTGGTAAAATTCACCTATGAAGCCATCTGGTCCAGGACTTTTATTTTGGGGAGATTTTTGATTACCAATTCTATTTAATAGGTGGTAATCATTCAGTTCAGATTTTCTGTTACTTCTTGATTTGGTCTTGGGAGATTGTACGTTTCTAGGAATGTGTCCATTTCTTCCAGATTGTCCAAACTGTTGGCATATAATTGCTGGTAGTATTTTCTTATTATCCTTTGTATTTCTGTGGATTTGTATTTCTCCTTTTGATTTCTGATTTTATTTATTTGAGTCTTCACATTTCCTTGATGTATCTAGTTAAGGGTCTGTCAATTTTGTTTATCCTTTTAGAAAACCAGCTCTTGGTTTCATTAATGTTTTGTGTTGTTTTTCTAGACTTTATTTCATTTATTTCTGCTTGGATCTTTATTATTTTCTTCCTTCTGTTCACTTTGGGCTTTGTTTGCTGTTCTTTTTCTAGTTCTTTTAAGAGTAAGATTAGATAGTTTATTTGAGCTTTTTCTTGTTTCTTGAGGTGGGCCTTTAATGCTATGAATTTCCCTCTTTGGGCTGCTTTCGCTACATCCCATAGATCTTGAGTTGTTGTGTTTTCATTTTCATTTGTCTCTACGTATCTTTCAATTTCTTCCTTGATATCATTGATAATCCATTCATCATTTAGTAGCATGTTATTTAGCCTTCATGTGTTTGTGTATTTTCCAGTTTTTTTCTTGTAGTTGATTTCTAGTTTCATACCATTGTGATCAGTGAAGATGGTGATATGATTTCAGTCTCATTAAATTTATTGAGACTTGTTTTGTGTTCTAACATGTTTCAGTGCACTTGAGAAGAATGTGTATTTTGCTGCTTTGGAGTAAAATGCTCTGAAAGTATTAAATCCACCATCTGGTCTAGTACGTCATTTAGCCCCATTGTTTCCTTGTTGATTTTTTGTCTGGAGATCTGTCCACTGGTGTCAATGGGGTATTAAAGTCTCTTACTATGAGTGTATTACTGTTGATCTCTCCTTTTGTGTCAGTCAATAATTGCTTTAAGTATGTAGCTGCTCCTGTGTTGGGTTATATATATTTACTAGGGTTATGTCCTCTTGATTTGTTGATCCTTTTATCATTATGTAATGCCTTTCTTTATCTCTTGTTCTAGCCTTTGTTCTAAAGTTATTTTATCTGATATAAGTATGCTACCCCAGCTTTTTTTTTTCATTTCCATTTGCATTAAATATCTTTTTCTATCTCTTTCCTTTCAGTTTGTGAGTGTCATTTGATCTAAAATGGGTCTCTGTAGGCAGCATATGCATGAGTTTTGTTTTCTTATTCATTCGGCCATCTTATGTCTTTTGATTGGAGCATTTAATGCATTTACATTTAAAGTGATTGCTGATTGGTACATAGTTATTGCCATTTTATTATTCCTATTTCTTTTTTCTTTTTTACTCCTTCTCTTATTACAGAAGTCCCTTTAACATTTCTTTTAGTACTGGCTTGTTGGTGATGAATTCCTTAAGCTTTTTCCTGTCTGGGAAGCTCTTTATCTCACCTTACATTTTAATAGAAAGCCTTGCTGAGTAGAATATTTGTGCTTGTAGATTCTTGTTTTCATAACTGAATATTTCTTGCCAGTTGCTTCTGGTCTGCAAAGTTTCCATTGGAAAACCAGCAAACATTCTTATGGAAGTACCCTTGTAAGTAACTAGCTGCCTTTCTCTTGCTGCTTTTAAGATTCTCTCTTTGTTTTGATCTTTAGCTTTTTAATTATGATGTGTCTTGCTGTGGTCTGAATTCCTTTTGTTTGGGACTCTTTGTGCTTCCTGAGCTTGTATGTCTAATTGCTTTGCCAGGTATGGGAAGTTTTCTGTTATTATTTCTTCAGATAGATTCTCAATCTCTTGCTTGCTTTCTTCTCTTTCGGGCACTCCTATGATGTAGATATTGCTTCATGTTGTCCCAGAGATCTCTTAAATTATCCTCATTTTTTAAAATTCTTTTTTCCTTTTGTTGTTCTGATTGGATATATCTGCTATTTTGTCTTCTAGTTCACTGGTTTGATCTTCTGCTTCATTGGAATCTACTGTTGAATCCTTCTAGTGTATTCTTCATTGCAGTCTGGTTCTTTTTTATGGTTTCTATGTCCTTTTTTATGCTTACTCTCTCTGTCGAGGTTATTATTGTGCTCATCCATTTTCCCCCTAAGTTCATTGAGCATCCTTATAACCATTATTTTGAACTCTGTCTCTCATAGGTTGCTTTCCTCCACTTCATTTAGCTCATTTTCTGGAGATTTCGCCTATTGTTTCATTTGTGGCATGTTTTTTTGTTTTCTCATTTTATTAGCTTCTGTTTGTTTCTATGTGTTAAGAATATTTATTTTGTCTCTCAGCTTTGGCCAGAGGCCTTACGTGGAAGGTGTCCTGTGTGGTCCAGTGGCATACTTTCCCTGATCCTCTATGCTGGGGCCTCTGGACATGATCTTTGTGTAGGTTGTGTGTGATCTTCTGTTGTTGCTAAGCTTTTATTGGTGTTAGGCATCAGTGATGGGATTAATGCTTAGGCTGACTAATTGTGGGAATTAGCTGCACCCACAGGGTAAATTCCTGTGTGGGGACTGACCCTACTAAGTGGGATTTTCTCTAGCAGGATTGTGTACTTGTTGAGACCATCTTTTGTGTGTACCACTTATAGGACTAGTCAGGAGTTGCTCTGTTGTGATCTGGTGCCCCTGATGCATTGGTTTTATGGTCCCTTGGGAGGGTCTCCCCAGTAGGCCAAGGTCAGCTGCTGCCTTTGATTGCTCAGGGCTACCTGGTGGGAGCTATAAAGCGATCTGCAAATGGTTGTTGCCTATGGTGGATCTATAGGTAAGTGGAAGAGACAGCACTGTTTAGGCAGTGGTCCAGTTATCTCCTATTCCTGACCTAGGGCAGTTTAGCAGAAGGATCAGTGCTCCTCAAGGCCTGACACTGCCTGTCAGTTGCCTGTAAGTCTCTGAAACTGTAAGAGCCTCTGGACGATATGCTTGTTGGGTGGTGCAGGGACCCTGGGAGTCTCCTGGATCTATGGAGTAAATTTCCCCCCTGCCACTGCAGGGTCAGTTTACATGCCAGCACTGTCTCTGTGGCTCCCTGTACACGTTCCCAATCATACAAGGTCAGCTGCTACCCACATCGGGCTTGCAAAGACCCAAGCCTGTTTAAGAATTACGGAAGCGTGGGCGTGAGTTTGTGGCCCGCCACCGAATGTTTCACGGGTAAAAGGCTGGGTGTGGGCTGCGTGAACTGATTGCTGTTGTTTGCTGTTGAATTCATGACCCAAGGAAAAGCAGAGCATGGGACTGGATTGCCTGGGAACAGGCTGGCCACAGGTATTTGTGGGTTAGGTGGGGCATCGTCTCAGTGAGGCAGGGGCCGTCAGGCCTACACAATGCCAGATTTGCCGCAGCTCTGGGACTGTGGGCTCGCACCAAATCACATAGTACTGCGTGACCTACTGTCATCTGTGATGGGCCCACAAACCCTGAATCAGCCCAAGTGATACTGCATCTCATGCTGGCAGCAGTGATCTTCCCGTCACTGTGTCCCCTGAACTTTGCTCACTAGGCTGACTGAGATTTGCTGACTGCACAGAATGTGTCACCCCAGGGAAGGGGCAGCCGCCTGTCAACATGCAATGGGCGCTTTGTGGATCGGAGGGGGTAGGATCTCAGGGAGATCAAGGGCTATCAGGCCAGTTGCCTCAGTTTTCTGTGTCTGCACATTGCCACAGCAGGCTCAGAGCACAGGGAGACAAGCTGCTGTCTGGGGCAGTCCCATAGACCCTTACAATCCCCACCCCCCAAGAGATATCGCAGCTCGTACAGGCAGCAGTGGTCTGCCCACAACTGTTTTCCCCAAAATGCACTCACTGCACTAGCCAAGGTCTGTTGCCTGTGCAGCATGCTCAACCCCAGAGAAAAGCAGGGCAGGGGAGGCTGCCTGTCGATAGGCTGCAGGCACTTTGTGGCTTGGGTGAAGCGGGATCTCGGGGAGACAAGGGCCGTCAGGCCAATACAGCCCCAGATTTGCTGCAACTTCTGTGCCTGGAAGTTCCTGCTGTAGTCACAGATCACAGTGAGACCAGCCGCTGTCTGGGGGCAGTCCCATAGACCTCTACTTTCCCCCCACATGACGCCGTAGCTCTTGCAAGCAGCAGAGGTCAGCCAGCCACTGATTTCCCTGCAGTGCCCGCCCTGTGCTAGCTAGTTTGTTGCTTGTTTGGATTGGGAGACCCAGGGGGATGGGCAGGGCATTGGCAGTCTTCTGTCAATGGGCCACCTGGGGCAATTCCTGGGTTGGGTGGGGCGGGGTCTCAGGGAGAAAATGGCCATCGGATCAATACAGCCTTAGCCTTGCAGCAACTTCCGTAACCATTGCGTTCCCACAAAACTCACAGATCACAGCAAGACCAGCTGCTGTCTGGGACTGGCCCCCAGATCCCTGAGATCCATCCAGGCTCGTGTTGGCAGCAGTGATCCGCCTGAAAGTATCTCCGAAATACATGCTCACCGCGCCAGCTGCCAGCTGCGAATGCTTGGCCCTGAACAGGCACAGGGCGTGGCAGCCATCCAGCAACAAAAGCCTCCAGCAATCTGCGGGTTGGGTGGAGTGGGCTGATCCCCTCAGGCCACTGCTTCTTAATGTCCCTGTGGAAGGAGGCTGCACAGTCAAGCTGGCATGGTCTGTAGATTGCTCCGTAGCGGTGGACTAAGGCACAATGGTGGCCACCCATCCAGCCCTCTTCTGGTGCCAGGTAACCTAGTCTTGCCCTGTGTGAATTTTGTGTGAGCCTCTGACCCCCACTGATATCCCGGTGAGTGTCTGTCTGCAGGTGAGGGAGCCTGTGCAGGAGCATTCAAAGGGGCCTCTCGGGTTTCTTTCAGTCTTCTTCCGTCTCACCCAGACAGTCGGAATCCCCTCTGGTTTTTTACAGTCAGAGTTTTTGGAAACTCCGCTTCCCTAGGCTTGGACCTGAGCTGAGGAGCCCCTGGATGAGGCTAGGACCCACTCTCCTTCAGGGGTGCCTCTGCAGCCTCTCCTTCCCAGTATTTTTCCACCATCCGCGGGTATGGGTCCAGCCCAATTTGCAACTTTGCCCCTCTTACTAGCTTTGATGTGGCTTCTTCTTTATATGATTAGACGTCTGAGTTATACCAGCTGGACTTCAGGTGATTCTCCACATTGATTCTTTTATAATTTGGTTGTAATTTCAGTGCAGACCTGGGAGGAGGTAAACCCTGCTTTTACCTTGTTCGCCGTCTTCCTCTTGAGAGCTAAGCAATATAACTTTTGAGATGGAAGGTAAGGTGGTTTAATTTGAATTCTAGAAAGATAATTCTAGTTGGATTAAAAAATAATGAGATACTAGATCCTTTAAAAGGTCGTCATGATGGTCATGGTGAGAATTGAGCAAGGTCTGAGTCAAGTAAGAGAAGTGGATTTCAGAAATATTTAAAGGGACAAATTAACTATGACTGAATTTGGGGGTTAGGGAGAGGGAATTAAAGCACCAAAGATTCTAAGGCACAGAATTGCTGTCACCGTGTGTGCCTAGGAGTCAGTGTGAGTCAGAGCGTATGATGGCAGGAACTGATAACGAATGATCCTGTTGAAATCAAAGTATGTGAAGGATATTCAAGGTGAGAAGGCAGTTGGAAATTTAGACTTTTAAACTCAGAAGACACATGAGATTTGAAAATATATATTAGAGAGAGAACAGCATCTCTGTAGCAATAGGAACATTGGCCATGGATAAAACGAGGAAATTCTATCTCTTCTGTAAGAAAGAATGTGTCTGAGTCATCAAGGAAGAATAAGGGGCCAGAAGTGAGATAGGATCCTAACACAGGGCCTGATGTTCAGCACAACTAATGTGGGAAACAGGAGGAAGCAAAGCATGAGAAAATACTAATGTCTTGTCGTGTTGACCTCTAAGACCACATTGAGTCTATCGAAGGTGTTGGACATGCGCTGGCTGAGTCAAGTGAGCTAAGAGCTGTAATGTGGGCTGAAAATTAAGGGTTTATAGCCTTTTGGGGCCAGAGACCCCTTTGGTAATCCAGAGAAGGCTATGGATCCTTTCTCAGAATAATATTTTTAAATACATAAATTAAAATATATAGTGTTAGAAAGGAAATTAATTAAGATGAAGTATTATCAAAAAATATCAAAGCAAATTTGTGATATAATAGGGTATATATTTTAATAATGTACATATCTTTATTAGCGTTTTAAATAATCGTTTTACAAGTGGGATGAAACACCCCACATTCAAAGTTGTGATAAACGTAAGTGATAATTTGAGATATTTGCAACAAACTGTTATGTGATATAAAAATATTGGTGATTTCCACCGGTGACAAAAATCACAGGTTCTGCTAATATTTTCTGGTTTGTATTGGTAATTGAAGTTAATGCTAAATTTAGGTAAAAGTTAAGGAAATAAATACTTTTTCCCATGAAAAGACGTGGGCTCCCTCTGCGTTCTATCTGTGGACAACCTTGAGGATGCTGGACTCTGAGTTAAGAACTCCTGTGCTAAGTGAATAGACAGAAGTGCATGCATTTCCCACAGATAGTCACAGATTGTTTACAGATAGGAATTAATTTTCTGGATCAATTTTCATATGCCTTGTTCAAGGGGAAGTTTGTTGAAAAGGCTTGGATGTTTTAGATATAAAGTAATTTGGGTGCATTTAGTTAGCCTCCATGGAGAGTCATCGAGGAGAAATCAGTTCATCTCTCAATAAAAACATGAATCTCGCTAACCTACCTTCTGCCAAAAAGGCAGTTAGTGCATATTGACAATAATTCCCCCATGTTTTAACTCTAGTTCTAATGTTTTAGTCCGAAGTGACATAATCTATCATTGCTTATCATCTATGGATAATTTTATAACTAAGGTTATAGTAGTGTAGTAAAAATAGTTATGTTATTTTGCTAATTTTGTTAGAATTGGAAGAAATTTGGAGGTATCTCTCAAATCTCACGTTTTGCTGATGAGGAAATTGAGACCCAGAAAGAGAAACAGAACTTGTTCTGATTATTTACTACTATATACAAATTTCTTCAAAACTTGGCGACTTAATTGAAAAATTATTTTTTATCTCAATTTATTTGTCAGAAATTCAGGAGGGGTTTAGCTGGGCAATTTTTTTGTTTGTTTGTTTTTTGTGTGTTTGTCCTACATGACATTTAACTGGGGGATGAGCTGGTCCAGAGGGTTCAAGAGAGTTTCATACTATATCCGCTCCTCAATGCTGATCCCTGGAGTACTGTGCTAAGTCACAATGTCAACTGGGTACCTACATTTCCAGCGAATCAGGCACCCAGGTAAAAGCTTCAAGACTTTTTATGAGTCCGTCTCAAAAGTCTTAGAGTGTCAATTCTGCTGCATTTGACCAGTCAAACAAGTCAACAAAGCCAGCTCAGATGAGAGGGAAGGAATATTAGATTCCATCTTTCAAGAGGAGGAAAACCAAAGAAATCGTCACCATCTTTGGTCTATCACAGTCTACCTTTTGGCCAGAAATCATTTATAGTTCCCCAACATGCAAATACATTTACCACTTTCCAAGATTCTCAAATTCCCATCCCATTCTAGCATCAGGCTCATGCTGAGGTTTAGGACTTGTTATATTGATAAGTATCCAGAAAAAATAGGGGGGGTTTATGAGATCCTTCTCCAGGGGTGTTTCTTTGAGTGGATTCCTCTTGATGCAAAGGTGTGTTCAATAAGGAGGCAAGGTGCCTGCACCCTTCACAACCAACATCAACTATATTGGGTTTCTTTTTTGTTTTATTTTGCCTCTGTTTATTTTTACATGATTGGAGTCTATCTTGCTTTCATTCCATCAGATAGAATATGGGGATTATTTAAAAATAATGATAAAAGCACATCAGCAATCTTTCAATGGGATGGATTAATGTGGGTTCCAGGGGGAAAATTAGTTTGCTTTTTTGCTAAAAATCACAATGATTAAAGGAAAAATTAATCAGAAGAATAAAAAACACACAAGATATTATCTCAAGCAGAATGGACATGAAAAACAAACCACAAAGCAAATAATGTGCATGATTATTGACCAAAATGGAGAGAGGCTAAGATTTGGAAAATAAATATTTTCCAACACAGGCACATATGGAGCCAGAAGGCATTTTAATGTTCTGTGTTTTTATATCATCTATGCCAAGAGAATTTATGATCAGAACATTTCTTCATGATTTTTTAAATTAATAATACAAAAAAGGAGCCTGGCATATTAAATGAGGATTGTTTTCCACAATGATTCAGTAACAGACACCCCAGAATGTTCTACCCAGCAGCGATAAAATGGAGGCTTGGAAGCTTCCACATTTAAGATTCTATCTTTTTATAAAGAATGAACATATATCAGCCCATGGGCCCAAATAAGCCCATTAAAATGACCTATTTAAGAGTTTAAATGGTCAAGTTACCCAACTTTTGGTGCATAATAAAACTATATATAAGAATTCTAGCTATTCGTTACAGCAGAGTAATTTTTCCCCCCTCAGGAAAATGGTTTTCTAGGGTCATAGTATATAATGCAGGGTATATGTATGTACCATGTCTATAATCTATAACTAGACCACCACACTGGAGATACGTCAGACCAGTAATTCAAAGACCATCTCATTTTTGTTTTGTGACCCAAATGTACAGAAAATATCTTTAACTAGCCAGATTATTATATTATATTGTTCTATGTAAAAATTTGATATTGTCCAACCTAAGGTCACATGATGAAGTGCTGGAAAGCCCCTCACTGGGATTTGGAGAGGTCAAGGGACCTGTCCAAAGTCACAAACCATCCAATGTTAGTGCTCAGGATGAATCTATTCTCCTCACTCCTAAATCTGAATTTTCAATTCTGGACCCCACTCCATATGTGCAAAGTTTCTGTATTCAGTTTTAAAATCTGATGTGTCTCTTGATTTTTCCTTTTTTTATTCATACAAGTTGAGATTTTCCTTACTGCTCATTTACTCATTTGTTCATTCAATCATCAAATATTTGAGTGGCTACTCTGTACTGGACATACTCTATGCTTTGGGTGATACAGCATGTAGAGACTTTATATTCCACTGGGGAAAGATAGACAATCAATCAATCAATCAATCAATCAATCAATCACTAAACAGGCAAAATGTGCCCAGAATAATTATTCTATCTAGAATGGACAGAGGGACAACTTTTGTAAAATAAGGTGACTTTAGAACAGAAATATAAAGGGAAACAAGGAGCCAGCAGAGCAGTGGACTTCACGGTATGCTTCCTCTCCAGTTCTACAGGTTCTATACATAGTTTGATGATCTGTTGTTGCCATCTTGATATTCTTAATAATTTTTTTTTTAACAAAAGACATCTTCATTTTATATTGGGCCTAGCAAATGATATAGCTGGTCTTGGACCAGAAATGAGCTATGTGATAGTCGAGGGAAGAGCACTTCAGGCAGATACAAGTAAGGACACAAGAGCTGAAATGAACAAAAAGTAGAAGTCCAGTCAACTGGAATGGGGCAGGCCAGAGGGCGAGTGACACGAGGTGACATTAGAGAGCAGGGAGAGGACCATCGCTCAGCACGTGTAATGACTCATTCTGAGTGAGATGGCAAACCATTGACCAGAGTGGTGACATGATTCGACCTTCATTTCAAAACAATTATTCTGGGGTTGAGCTATTTGGTTATTATAAGAGCTCAGGGTAAGATTTACCTATGTCTCAAAATAGACTAATAGCAATTTTACCCAAATTAGCTGCATATCTTGTAAAGAAGCCTTTTAACTTTTTAGAAATTCAAAATGTTAAACAAATACATTAAAATCTTTGTGAAAGTGACAAATTATCAACTCTATGGTTATACAGACTAAACCTTTAAAAAATTTTCCTCCTAGATAGTTTCAGTTTTGAGAAACTTAACAGCTATAATTCCTAACCACAAGTATACTTGCCCACAGAAATATTCTTTTATCTGGTTTTACTAGAATCAGGATCATACATATTCTAGAGAATGTTTAATCTTCTGCTATACTTCAACTTCCTCCCTTGAGAGAGAGAAGGAAAAAATCGTGCTCCATTGTTGAATAACACCACTATTTCATGAAAGATGTTTTCACCAAATATCCAAAGGAAGGAACCTTATTAAATTCTTTTGCTGATTTGAGTACTTCTTTTTGAAAAATTAAAAATTATATAAGTTTCTGAAACTAAATCTAAAGATTATTCAGTGTAAAACATAGTACATGGGGTTTAAAAAATTGATATAAGAGCATGAGAAGAAAATTTGAAGTTGCCAAGGGATATTCTAGAGTGAGAGAGAGAAGCACTGGTTACACAAAATATATTAGAGTTCTGTATTTGTAGTTATAGAGGGACTTTTGAAATATGGGGTCCAATGCATCTGTCAAAGTCAATGGGAGTTTCTTAGGAGAGAAAAATGTCCTTTAATGATGTCCTGTGTATGTATAATCTTTCTGGTGCTTGCAAATGCTTTTGTACTTTCGTATCAGTTTATCCTCATCGTTCTTGAAATGAGTAAGGTGGGTTTTATTTCTAATGGGTAGATAAAGGAATGGAAGCCTAAAGAATTTAAATACTGAGCTCAAGGTTCATAGCAAACCAATGACAAAACAGGAATCTATATGTTCTGATTCTCAGTTCCATGTTCATTCCATGTCCTCATATTTGTTCTCTTTGTGTGAAGGAAACGGAGTGGCAGCTACGTGTGCTTGGTGAAATAGACCAAATAATGATCACTGATAGTGGCGCAAGGAGTAAAAAGAGATAAGAAAGCACGTGCACACACACACACGCACACACACACACTCACACACGATTATAATTGAACCTCTTCACAATTAAAAACTTCTGCTTTGCAAAGTTAGTGTTAAGTAAATAAAAATATAAGCTAGTGACTGAAAGAAAATATTGGCAAATAGAAAGAACTGATTTCCAGAAGATATAAATGCTCTGCAAATTGGATAATAAGAAAATATTCAAGGAAATTAAACACGGAAAATATTTGCACAGAGACTTCACCCAAAAAATATGTTTGGAAAGTAAGTCTACGCGTGTTGACCTTTTTCCTTAGTCATCAGAAAAATGCAAATTAAAGTCACAATGAGATCTTGCTACACACCTAAAACAGAGGCTAAAATAAAAAATATCAGATAATACCAGGAGCTGAGGAGAATATGTCACCACTGGGAATTCTCACGTATTGCTTGTGGGAATGCAAAATATTCACCCATTTGGAAATTTAATATAAGTAACTCTACAACACAGAAATGCCACTTGTAGATATTGACTCAAGATAAATGAAAATTATGATCACACAAAAGCCTGTACCTGAATATTTATAGTAACTTGATATCAAAATTTCTCTAAACGTAAACAACTCAAATGTACTTTAAGTAATAAATGGGTAAACACACCGTGGCATATCCATGTAAAGGAATACTATTTCACAATAAAAGAGAGTAAAGTACATGCAATATCGTGGATGGCTCTCAAATGCATTCTGCTAACTAAAAAAAAGCCAGACTTAAAAGACTGCATGATGTTTAGTTCCATTTAATTCCTGCTGAAGATATTCTGGAAAAGACATAACAGATCAATAGTTACCAGGGACTGAAAGTAGAAGAAGAGATTGCCAAGGGGTTTAAGGACATTTTGAAGGAGGTGGACCAGTTCTACGTCTTGATTCTGGTAGCTGTTACATTATTTGTAACTTGATGTGTCACACTCATAGAACTGCACATCAAAAATGGTCAATGTTATCAGTAAATTGTGCCACATTTTTATCGAAAAAGGAATATAAATACATGAAATCCAATTGAAACCAAAAAACATGATGTCTAGTTGAGATCAAAAGAAAAAAATATTCCGGACAATAAGAAAAACATAAATCGTCCAGAGTTTCTCGTATTTGATAATAAACTTACATTGTCAGCTGACATTTTTAATTACTATCTTTAAAAGTGAAAATCCAAGCACATCTAATTTGTTGGAGTCCATTATTCAACTTTAAAAACTAAACATTATGATCAATTAAGAATGAAATTGGATCATGAATGATCTAAAAAGTATAATTTTTTATTATATTTTGAATGAAATAATTAACTGGAAATGCCTTTACTTACTAATTTATTCAACCATATAGAAATAATCTGAGTAATCAACCCCCAGGATATAAACCCCCAAACCTTCGCTCAGCAAAGGTAAATAAAAGACAAAAACCGTTACCTTCGCGGGCCATTCTTCAATTGGCCAACAGGTATTGATGTTCCATGAGCTGTTAAGAATCTTGCCGGCTTCGGTCCCTAGTATTATATGTGATTATTTATTGCTTATTTGCCTTAAGCGTCTGATAGGTATTTGCCTTGGCAGCAGCATGGGAAGTTTGCCTTCGGAACCCGATCAGCCTTTCTTCGTATTTCAAGTCTAGTAGCTTTCCTGGTCTAGTGAACCCGCCGGACAAAAAGTCTAATCATTTTGCAAAATCTACTTTCCTCTTCGGTTTTAATGCAGCCTCTGCTCTCTTGTTGAAAATGCAAAGACCCGTGTTTGGTAAACACAGCCATGCTTTTCCACAAGGTAGAGAGACACGGCTTTGTATTTGGGCAATCAGATTTTAAAAATAAAAATGGGAGAATCAACAAAGTACAAATTAAAGTACCCTTGAAATACCATTCCCACATCTACTAAAATAACAACTATAAACAAATCGACAACCGTAGTTCTCAGTCCTGCTGAAGATATGATGAAAGTGGTACATTTTATTTTGCTAAAATGGCCTTATAAATTTCTAAACTTATTTGTGGTAACAAAATGGAAGTACATTATGAGATCTTAAAAATGTACATTTTGATTAAATAAGTCTCCATTTAGGATTTTTTCCAAAGGAAATACTTTGATGGGGAAAAACTGATGCCTGACCCATATATTATCCCAGAATGAGTTAAAATAGCATTAAAATAGAAAGCTAATTAAATGTACACCATTAGGGGAATTGGATAAAAAAGAAAAGAAATTTAGTGGAATACAGACTGTGGGAACATTTCAGGTAGCAGGAGAATAGTTTTAGCTACCTGTGGTCAGCACTTATGTTTAAACATCCCTTGCCTCCTCCCCTCACCGCCCCTCTCACGGTGCTAAGCACCTTTAACAAACTATATATTTCGTTTATTTTCTTCATTATCTGTCTCCTTTAACTAGAACAAAAGCCACCTTGTGAGTACAGATATTCTTACCTATTTTCTTCACTGCTATATATATATATACATTTTTTTTTCCTGTGCCTAGGGGACAGGTCCTGGCATATAGCAGACTCTAAATAAATATTCATTAGAAAACCACAACAATAAAAAAAAAGAATGAAAAGATACTCAGTAAGGACTTTTAGCAGCCTCATTTTGATTCTGTTTTTGCTTTTTATGCAGCCATTTGCTTATTTGTTCATTTAGCAAATATTGACCAAGCCCTACTCTGAGTCAGACATCATAGCAGGTTCCGGGTAACAGACGTGAGCAGACAGTTATGATCCTGCGGTGTGAGGATGCTCACAGTCTGGTGGGAAGGACAGCCGCTGGGACAGTTACCACCAGGGACACGAAAGCGGAAGAGGGGTGCAACACCACGGGGTGTTCACCTACTTGGGGGTTAGAGAGCCTTAGACATCAAAGCCTTGCGTGATGAGGAGGAGTCACTAGGGCAGAAGGTTCCAGACCTGCTGGACACATATGAAGGACGAGAGCACTAACCTGGCACTTCCGAGGAGAAAGAAGGACCGAAAGTCACTGTGGCTGAGGGCATGACCATTGTGGGGGCTACACAGTGCATGGGGAGAGCCCGGAGGCAGGTACGCTGGGACGTGGAGGTGCTGGAAATGCCCCTGAGGACTCGGGTCTCTGCCTCAAAGACGATGGGAAATGACTGACAACATGCATAGCTTTATCCGGGCAAATGATGCAGTCTCATTTCAAAGTTCTTAGACATGGCTGGGGTTACAATATTGAGCATGGACAGGAAGCATGTCAGACTGGAGGCAGCTGGCCCTGGGGGGTGACACAAGCATGGGCTGGGAGCCAGGATCATGGGTCCAATACCTGTCCCTCTCTCTGACCTTCCACGAATGAAGGGGTCTCTGTGCTGTCTGCCTCTCTGTGTGGTTTTAAGAAGGGCCGCGGCTGTCCGGCTGTCAAGTGCTGTCATCGTGAGGTGCAGTTTGTATTTCTCAGCTGATCTGGAAAGGAGAGCCATTAAAACAGAGAGAAGGCCCTTATTTTTTTCAGTGCTCATGTCAGCTGAGAAATGGGCTTATTCTCACCGATAGCCCTGAAAACAATGCAAAGATATTCTTCGAGTCATATTTTTAATGCCTTTGATCAGTTATCACAGGCCTGGGGATGGGGAATATTCAGCGATTTATGTTTTCTCGCTTTCACCGTATAGATTAATTTGGGAGCAGACACAGAGGGTTGCTATGGAATTATGCTTGCAAAGTTCTCGCTGTCCCACAAACAGGGCTGGGCCCCAGCAGCAGGCCCGAGGGGGGTGGTTTCCCTGTGGAGTGCCCACACTCACAGCGGGTGATGCTGGCTGCTGGGTCCCCATTCTCCTTTTCCAATCAGTTCCTAGCCTGCTGCGGCTGGGGGCCCAGCCTTTCAATTATTCAAGAATGGGGAACTGTTTGTTGCCTGATGCAGGATTTGTCTTTTATCCAAAAGAACAAAACCCTGGTAGGTGAGATTCAACACCCAGGGCAGCCAGGTCTCTGGATGCAGGCAGGTCGCCGACAGAGGGGCTGTTGCAGTGGGTAGGGGTCGGTTCAAACAGCATAGAGAGTGGCTGGAAGAAGAGAAAGACAAACAGATGAAGAGAAAACATCCTAATCTGCCTTCTTTTTGTCCAGCTAGAAAATGAGAGCTGCCGAAATAGCAGAAATCTCAGGTCGTGGGGGAGGAAAAAGGTGGTTTTGCAGGGAAGTTTGCCCTCGGCTGGGTGGTGAGAACTCCACTTTCCAGCCCTGGGTTCTGCTGCTAACCAGCCTGTGTCTTTGAGAAATCATCTCTCATCTTTGACTATGTGAAATGGGCAAGGTAGATCAGATGAGCTCTAAGTTTCCTTCACATCTGTCTTTAAGTTCAGCATGATTTTCAGGTCTTGGTGCCAGCTGTTACTAGACCCTCTGCTTAGGTCGGAGCTGGTACTGATCTCTTCTGTTCATTGTCACTCATTCAATCCTCGATTCTTTCTTTCAGCACACATATAGTGAGCACTTGCTGTGTACCCTTCAGGGGATCCCAGACTGTGGGTTTTGTGTGCTGCCCCGGACGATGAAGGGCAAGTTGAGTGTCGCCTCTACTTTGGCTTTCTCGCTAGACTCTGAAGACTGGATTAGTTCTAGAATCCATGAAGCCCGCTCATTTATGCATCTATCCTATCCATTCAACAGATATTTACTGAGCATAAACTATAAGCCAGGTAGCCAATTAGGGAAATTCAAAGATGAATCAGAGAAGGGCTTGCCCTCAAGTTCACATGGTCCTGTTGGTAAGGCTGATATGTAACATGACAACTATAATGTGGAGAGATGAATGCAAAAAAAGTTATATGCACAGGGAACTATGAGAGCAGAGAGGGGCAGCATCACTGACCGCTGACCAGGGAGCCCAGAAGTGCCTCTCACACGGGCAGGGTCTGAGCTGAGACTTATTGTTGAATAGTCATATTACTTTATTCAGATTATGAAAGTTATATACATACATATATGTATATGTTGATATACATATATACATATATATGATTATGGGATTCGTTTCTATAAACCAAGTTTAAAGCATTCAAAAAGGAAGAAAATAAAAATAGACAGTTATCCCATAATTCAAAGATAATAACTAAGAATTTTTTAAAAGATATATAATTTTGGTATATATATTTAAGATATTTTTGATGTCTTTTTCTTTTCTTTTTTTGTTGTTTTGTCAAAAAAATAATCACACCATAAGTACTGATTTATAAATTGCATTTTTATTTAATACTATATTATTGACTTTTTCATATCAATAAATAAAATTCTACTTTGTTATCATTAAGAGCTATATATCATAGTCTATTATATATATGCCCTATTATTTTTTTAGCTAATGCCCTTTTGATAGATTTGGGTTAGTCCATTTTTCAGTATTATAAACAACATTGTGATAAACATATTTTGGACAAATTCTTAGAAGTTGGATATCTAGGCCAAAGGATATTTTAAATGTTGACACACATTGCTAGTTGTGCTTTAGTTTAAGAGCAGAATTATATTTCTGTGTGTGTGTGTGTGTGTGTGCACTCACACATGCACATGTGTTTGCTTTAGCTAATATTAATTAAGTACTTTCTATATTCCAGACCGTAGACTAAACATTTTACATACATTACCTGATTTCATGTTGTGACACTTGAGTCCAAGCTGAAGTCCATACACTCACTATAGCAGAGATTTTAAGAAAAATAATTCTGAAGCAATTTTACTTGTCAATCTGAGAAACTTAGTGGTATTTGGAGGAAGAAGAGTAAGCGTATAAAATATGAAAGGAATGATAACATTTTTCTTTTAGCCTTGCTAAGTGTTAGTCTTTTTATGCCATTGACCAGAGTCCATTCTTGGGAATGTAAATCCAGAAGGAGAAGTTGCCCAACCAGGGCCTATGATTGCTGACAAGATGAACATCCAACCTTGCAGTAGTAACACTACATTTTTTGTTCTCCATACCAGCTGATGTTGCTGAAGTTTTTCCTAAAAATAGGTAGACCCTAGGTCTTGAGTTTGCCTAGAACAGCCCTGGTCTATGTCTGTTGTCTTGAAATAATTGTTAATTTTGCAACCTTTTATTCTCATAAGTGTTCCACTTTGGACAATAATTTACAATGAGTAAACTTGTTGTATGCTGATGAGGCCAAGGCAAGTCTGAGCAGTAAGGCAGCCAGCTGCTGCACATTCCCTAACCCTTTAGGGCGGGCATCTCTGTCCCTAACTTTCTAAAGAAACACCTCCCCTAAAAGGTACTGGGATATCCATTCACCCCACTTAACCAAATAAGGGAATCGGATAAAAGCAAAAATATTTGCGCAGTAAGAATTAGTGGGTTCTGTAATAGAATTCTTGCCTTTGTCTATGGGAAAAAGTCTTATTCAGAGCCTCTTTTCTCCTCTTGTACTCACAGTCCCCCAAAGGCCTCAGTGTCTTATTTCCTACAACACAGGTGATTAAAAGAAGAGGTTAGAAAAGAGAAAGAAGGCTAGAGGACAAACACTTTGGCATGAACAAGAAGAGAGTGAAAGTGGCTTATATGAGAGGAAGAAGACAGCTTAAAAAAAAAAAAAAGCAAGAACTGCCATTGCAGGCAAATGGCCCAGCCCACTGTATTGGAGTCTAAGAATCGGTGCAGAGGGCACTAATGGGAGTTTGTAATGATGACCTTGAATTATCAAGAAAGTGTTTTTGTTGCATTTGGCTGGCTGCATTCAAGAAGATAGGGTGGTGTAAAACATTAGATGAGATCTCTATTCCAAATAGCTCATATTACTTACATGAGGTTTACGAGAGGTAAATCTTTGTGAGCTGAGCACCTTGATTACATGCAACGCCTTCACTTTCCGAGACTCTTGCGTAGTTAAGAATTTAATATACAAGAAAGGCACCTAAGTCCTGTTTCCTGCCCTCAATGATTTCAAATGTTTGTTGATAGTATGAGTTTTCACCCTTCCTAGATGTGTTTGCACTTTAATAAAGGACTTTAAAAGACCAAAATGCCTTATAATCCCCAAGGAGCCAAGTTCCAGTAATATAATTCGAGGCATGGAGAATGGAAGAGGAAAGTCTTAGAGGACAAAGGATTTTCTGGTGATCCATGCAGAGAGCGTTGGCTTTTCTTTGTGTGAAGGTAGTCCTGTAAAAAGGACGGTCTTCTTAGCTGTTCATGTCTTTGGAGTCATAAACTTGCACCTTTGAAGAGCCCTCTGGACCCGAATCACATCCTTAAGACAAAGAGCAGAGTGAGTCGGACGTGCTCATGGCCGAGCAGAAGGCCAAGGGGTCCTCAGAGCAGCTGACCGTACTACTCAGTACTAATCAGAAACGAAATTATGGCTCATTTAAGTGACAAGTGGTCCTGAGCTCTGCGTCCAGACTGCTGGGGTTCTCAGAATTCTGGCTGAATAGCCGGCAGGCCTCTGCTCATTAATTCCATCCATGCCAGTGTTTAAATTGTAATGAAAACTCAATGCGAAAAAATTAAAAGACTTGGAGCTTTTAATAGCTATCCCCAGAACACACAGCCCTAAGGCAGAGGATGGAGGGCACTTGAAGCGGGAGCCGAAGGCGGCCTTCTCCCCCGCATCATTGCTCTCCTCATTGGTGCTCCTGGGGGAAACAGGTTCTTCCTGGCTGAATAAAGGCTCTAGAAGCAAGGAGGCACATCACTTTCTAAAGGGCTGGTCCACACCTTTACCTAAACCCTCCAATGCAAAGAATGAGTAGCTCTGAGGCCTGGATAGTCACTTAAATGGGCTGTTGTTTGTCGTTCCCCAAAGCAATCCAGATCAGCATTTCCCTGACAGGCTTAGTGCCCCTTGCAGAATGTCCCTGACTTTCTCTGGAAAGTAGAACTTGGGTCTCTGATATCCACACAGGAAAAACAGCCATTTCAAGTCCAAACAGCTCTCTGCTGACTCCAGTTGGCATTTCTGTGTTTCTGGAGAGCTTGTTTCTCCATCTTTCCTGTTGGTGGAAAAAAGCAAGGCCACAAGTAGCTGATTCAGATGTGCAGGGACCACATAAAGCTCACCATCCAGCCTTGGATGGAGGTGGGGAGGGAGAGTGGCTGCTTCCCGGACTTGATCTCAGAGGCACACGGACATCTCTTTTATCCAAAGCAACATCCACTTTCAGTGGTTAATATCTATGCTTCCATTAGTAGAGGCCAATCCTCCTGCAACCCGTGTGGGTTCACCTTATATGCCTCATCCATCATCTTACCTTTCATGTGCTGGGCAGGGGGGGGGGAGGTGGCGCCCAAAGGATGACGGGGGCCCTGGACACCTCAGACCTGGGAAGGCACACTCTCCCATGAGAGGAGTGTAGAGATAGCAAGGACATTTTACTTCTTGGCCCCTGGTGCTTATCTCATATGTGTTCTGTTCCTTAGCTCTGTGCGTTAGGGGTGGAGTTGTGTCCCCCACCTCCCCCCATCCCCATTCATGTATTGAAGTTCTAATCCTCAGAATGTAACTGTGCTTTAAGATAGAGTCTTTGGGGGGGTAATTCAGTTAACATTAGGTCATGTGGGGGCACCGATCCAATCTGACTGACGTCCTTACAAGACGAGGAAATTTAGACATAAACATGTACAGAGGGAAAGCAATGTAAAGTCACGGGGAGAAGGTGGCCACCTGTAAGTCAAGAAGAAAGGCCTCAGAAGAAGCCAGCCAGCCAGCCAGCCAGTCTCGATCTCAGACTTCTAGCCTCCAGAGCTGTGAGAAAACAAGCTTCCCTTGTGTAAGCCACCCAGTCTGGGGCTTGGTTAAGGCAGCCCTGACCAACCAATATGCCTTGCATCCTATCAGCTCTGACCCATCCGCTCACCCACCCAGCCTTATTGCCATCCTGGTCTCTCAGGAATATGGTTGCTGAGCTGGGTTTAGCTTATGCCACCTGACCACAAAGTACTACTTTAACATTAAAAAAAAAAAAATCTTATATGCTGTTCTACTCCAGAAAAGCCAAACTTAAACTATGATAGGTTTCATCTAGTGCGGAGATTTGAAAGGCAGTTGCTGTGAATAATAACAGGGAAGCTCAGAAAATTAAGAGAGAGGCCGACTCCAAAAGGGAGGTTCCGAAAACAGATTTGGATGTTTCCTAGAAAGACGTTAACCTCCATCCCGAGGCCAGAGAAAAGCCCTGTGTAAACCCGGGATGGGTAGCAGGTTGCAGAGACCCTAGGATGGGCCAGGCTTGGTTAGATCCCTTTCCCAGCTCCCAGGGGAAGCAGGGGCTCCATCCTCCAGAGAGAGCCTGGGCTGAGACTATCAGCCCTGGGGGGAGGAAGCTGTGGGTTGCTGTGCACACTCACGCACACGTGCTTATGCACACGTACACACACTATGGTAGGAGGATGGAGCCTGCCTGACCCTGAAGTGGCGGGTTTTCCAGGGAGATGCTCTCAGTCGCAGGGGGGTTGAAAACAAAGACCTGGAGATAGGAGTTAGGGAAAGACAAACCATCAGCTTCATTTTACTCCTGGAAGCTGCGGTGGTGGACTGAGCTAGTACAGCCAGCCATCCAAGGGGCCCTGTCACCTGACATATCCACCTGTCCTTTTCAAGGTGTGAGCCAGGACAGCCCGCCCCTCTGTGTAACTCATTTCCACATTATCTACACTTTCCAATAACTCTTACTCTATTAGATTGCTTCCTGGACGAGCCAAATATTAAAAATCGCGGTCAGTCGGTTCTTTATTCTGTTATTCACCAAACTGATTTTTTAAGCTCAGAACCAATAAAGCTTTGACGGTGAAGAACAGATATGGATTTCTCGTCCTCGCACACTCATATATAATAATAATAAAACTTTATTAAACAAGAGACATGTTGTTTCAGGGAATTTTTCTTTCCCTTCTCCAGTGCCCTGAGGCAAAAATATACAATCTCATTAACTTCCTAGAAGAAATACGCCATTCCCTTGGTGCCAATGCTGAGCATTCATCTTCTTGGACCTGGGAGGTGAGACAGGTCTTTGACATGGAGGTGTGGGAGCCACGGTTCTATCCAGGGAAGCCTAAGGGACTGAGTCTGATTGGGAGACTCCTATCTCTGTGTAGAGTTCAAGAAGCCCAGGGAAATGGATACTCTGAAATGTCCCAGCCAGGGAGGCAAGGAGCAAGGATGTGATAACAGGTTGGCACACAAGCCTCGCCAGATCTCAGGGGGACCAAAGAGACCGCTTAGTCAGGTCTCTTATCAGTTTGACTGTCACAGTATCACTGTGCTTGTGTCCGAGTCACCCTTATTTTACTTAATGATGGCCCCCAAGTGCAAGAGTGGTGAGGATGGTGATTTGGATATGCCAAAGAGAAGCTATCAAGTGCTTTCTTTAAGTGAACAGGTGTGCATGTCTAGGAAAAGCTATGAGACGTATATAGGGTTTGGTGCGACCCACAGCTTCAGGCATCTGTCGGGAGTCTTGGAACATATCCCCTGTGGATAAGGGGACCACTGCATTTGGAAAGACATTCCTTAAGCAGGTAATTAAGGTTAAATGAGGCCATCAGGGAGCGGTCCTTGTTGGATAGGTCTGGTATCCTTACAAAAAGAGGAAGAGACACCAGAGATCAGCAATTCCTCTCTCTCTCTCTCTAAACTCAAGAAGGGTCATATGCGGACACAGTGCGAAGGCATTGCAAGCGACCAAGCAGAGAAGCCTCGTAAGGAACCAGCTCGCTAGCACCTTGATTTTGGACTTCTGGCCTCCAGAACTGTGAGAAAATTAATTTCTGACATTCAAGCCCTCTAGTCTGTGTATTTTGTGATGGCAGCCTGAGCTGACTAATAGAGGAGCTGATTTCATCTTAAACACAGAAAGTGCAGAAGGAGACAGGGCAGTGAGCAAGAACAGGGGGCTCACGTTCTTACTGCCAGCTCCATGGGTGTGTAGCCTCTGTGAGTCTCAGCAGAGTGGAACAGCCAGGCACTGAGATCCTGTGTTTCTCCTTTTCTGAGGTCCTGAAAACAGGACATGTACTTCTTGTCATTAGCTGGGATCTTTCCAGTAAAATGGGAAAAGGGTCAAATGACCTCTGAGGGCTAATGTAGGTCATAAGACTACAGAAACAACGCATGCAGAGGTTTATCATTGGAAATATTTTATTGGGGTTTTTAAACAGTAAGGTGAGAAATCTTTTAACTCCATATAAAAGGGGTAGCAATGGACTAATTATAAGTGAGTATTTATATGTATCTTATGTTATATATTCCAGATACTGTTCAGTAAAACCAAATCAAGTGACTGTCGAATATACGTGGTGTTCAGCAGAAGTTGTCTAGATATTTATATGGTTTAAAGACATTTCTAACACACAACAGCGACAAAGCATTGGGCAGATTCTCTCACCCTCCCTCCTGCCCTCCATTAGAGGTGTTAATTTGTAGGGATCCTCCAGATGTCCCTCTGGCTCCATTCAGGCAGTAACAGCTCTGGACCCTGGGCCCAGCTTCCACCCTCAGCCTCTCTGTCTGCTGCATTTTTCTCTAGATCCTGTTTAAGATCAAACACCAAATGTTATCCAGGCAATTACTGTGCACTCAGCTCTGTGCTATGCTGAACTGTGAGACAGCGGCTCAAATGACCTCTGAGGTTGCTTCCAACCCGAGAGACAGGGGAGGCTGTCAGGATGTGCATCTTCAGAGATCTCAGGTATTGCTTCCTCCAGGAAGCCTCCCGGATTGTACAGACAACAAAACTGTTCCCCAAGCCCCATTCATTTCTTCTCCTCCTTCACACAGAGATGGACTATATTTTCCTACCTTCCCTTCATGAAAATACAATTCACGTGACAATAGAATGTCAGTGGAAGTGATGTTTGTCACTTCCAAACTTGGCTCCTAACTCCTTCATTTTTTTCCTTGTCTGTCAGTGGGAGAGGGAAGAACCAGTCAAAAATACCGAGGTCTTAGGAGATGGTGGGATGTGCTGTATCTGAGAAGCCTGGATCCCTTAATGACTATGTGGAACGGAGCCCTCCCTGCCCCCTGCTGCCCTGCCCTACATGATTAGACTGTGACAAGTGTGAGAAATAAGTCTAAAGGATGCTGAGCCACTGAGAGTTGGAGGTTGTTTGTTACAGCAATTAGCCGGTCTAGACTAAAACACTGACTGATTCTCAAGCTGAAAAAAATAGTCATTTGATCTCTAATTGAACACGCCCTCAGATAGGGAGCTCATGAACACACATAGGCAATTTTCTAATTCGGGTAGAACTATGAATGTAAACCATGGCCTGTCTGACTCCAGAGAGCATGCTCCCGACCTGTTTCATTTTTTAATACTCTCTGGGCTCCCGTGGTAACCATCAGGTGCTATGGGAGAATACAAGAGGGAGCCTAATAACTCTTAGTGTTTCTGAGCTGGAGATAATTTTCAAACCATGCGTATGGGCATTTTTGTTGTGTAGTGAGAATTGAGTCTCTCCTTATTTCACCAGCATGATCCCATCTCATCCTCTCACGTGTACCCTTCCCCAAAAAACTAAAGCTGCTTTTGAGTTGGATCTAGGACCGTCTCCTGGGTGTGGGGTAGCCCTTCGGCTGAAGACAGCAAACTCCGAGAGTGGGCTTTTGTAGATGGCCTCTGTGGTGCTTCCAAAACCTACCAGGCTGCCTAGAGCTCAGCTGAGACGTAGAATTCTAATGTGGTGATGAAGTAGGTCTGCTGCCCACAGGCACACGATGGAAGAAATGCCCGCAGGGCCTTGGGGCTAGGAGCCCAGGACTCCCGAGATGCTCTTCTCCTGTGTAATTGGGACATTCACAAATAAAAAAAATAGAGAGCATTCTCAACTCTCCCCTTGCTCGCCTGCCTCCCCAGTCTGGGCCTCGGCAGCCCTCACCTTGGTATAAATCATGTTCCATCAGCCTAAGTGCAGGGCTTCGGGATCATTTTGGAATACTAGGATGTTAATACATCAGGTTCTGTTCCAGGCAGTGAGCCACCTCCCGGGATTTGGGAATCTCTCTTTAAATCCAGGTAGCACTAATGAGCTAGTAAGGGCTTCTGACCCCCTTGACTCATTCCCCACCCCCGGGAGGCTCTGGCATTTGAATCAGTCATATCTGCACTGTACTGCAACCAGCCACAGGCCTGATTTAGCTGTGGGCTTCCAATGCGACTGGTTCCACCTGGAGGCATTCAGACTGTAATTTCTTCTTCTTTTCCCCTAAATTACTGAGTACTCCTAAAAGTGCTTTGCACATGCAGGCCATGGGTTAATGTTTGTGGTTATTTTCATGGCAATTGCACTGGTGTCCTACATAACAGGGTTTGGCCAGGAGTTGTCTAATTCCATCCCTAAGCGAAATTATGCCGGGAGGCCGACAAGATGGTCCTTAAAGGGGATAGAGATAAAAGAAGACACATCCTGACAAGCAGTTAAGTATCATTTAGCCTTTTATCCAGGCCTGTCTCTCAGTGCCCCTAACTTACAGTTACTTACTTGAAAGAGCCTTCTATGACACCAATTATGTATCAGAGCTATTCTAAACGGTTGACAGATGTTTACCGATTTACTATTCTGCGCTACTTTTTTATGCCCACTTTACAATAAGAAACCTCGGACAACAGAGAGGTTAGGGAACTTGTCCAAAGTCACAGAGCTAGCAAATAGGGGCACCAAGAATTGAAGGTGCAAAGTCTGGCTCCAGGGGTCACTCACTTTCTCACGGTGCCCTTCTCCCCTCTGATGTTATTCCTAGCTCATAACCTGGCTCAAATTGTTCATCCCATCAGGAATGCCTGTTCTCTTTCTACTTCTAAATCCCCGCCTGTCTTTCAAGACTAACTTGCAACCCTAGTTCCCACAGGGAGCCTTGCTGATTGTTCAGCACTACGCAGTAATTAGCTTGCTCTGAACTCCAGTAGCATGGTGGTTCAGACCATGGCATTGGGAGTTAAATTGTGTGAGCCTGGCCCCAAACCCAGCCCTGCTGTTTGCTAACTTTAGGACTCTGGATAAGTTACTCACCTTCCATGAGCTAAGGATTCTCTCTGTAAAATGGAGGTGAATACTGCACCTACCTCACAGGGCTATTGAAAGGATTAATGGGAATACCTTATCTAAAATACTTAGAACAGAGCTCGGCTTATGCTGTGTGCTGTATAAACATTTTATTATTGTTGTCGTTACTGCTATGATTGTTATTGGCATTATTTGATGTCCTTCCCTTGTTGTTGTGTCACAGTTCTGCTTTCCTTGTCAGATCTTTATCTCCTACAAGATTGCAGGATTATCTACTTCCCTTCAAGACAAAGATTGGTTGTGTATATGTTTTAAAAATTCCTGGCACTTAGTATACTGCAGACAGCAAGCAATCATTGAATAGCAATAGTTAATTAATGAGTTGAAGGTACCCAATATTATACCCCAAGCCACAAGGATTCAAAAATCTCTTTCTCTGCCATTGAATTGCATATAAATATAAGTCACAGATCTTTATTGATTTTGGAATGGAGCATCTCAGGGGAAATTGAATCTGTCATAGTTTAAAAAAAAAAACCCACTCCTAAATAAATTAACAGATGCATTCAATAACTGGGGTGATCCAGTTAAAATAGGGCACAGATTTCATAGGGTATAAATATCAATAGTCTGTAGAGAAGGATCAGCCTCTAAGAATCTGTGGCTCTTGATATCATCTTCTTAACCTTTGCTTTCTGGCCTCGTCTGAGCCAGCCGCTTATTTATGACGGAGATTCTGCAAATACCCCATATCATGTAATTGAGAAACCAGTTGAAGACATTTCTCATTATCACTCGAGGGACGCAGCAAAGACCACTTCTCTACTATTTGCTATTGAGATCTTTAGGTTCATTAACTTCAGAATATTCTTAAAGGAATTATTCTGAAGTCAATAGGGCTCTATGACTGGCTAGGAGTCAGGACACTACTGAAAGGTGTTAGGCCTGCAGTAGACTGGCTCTCTGCAAGACAGATGCATGCCGCTCCCACTGAAAACGGAGAGGAGGTTAACTCCATATTGGCGGGCTCAGCACAAGTGGGTGTACTCGACGTGAAGGGGGCAGGGCTTTCTGCAATCTTCCTCTGGGCCACTTCTCATCAGTGTCATTGCTCTGGGAAGTTGGCTTTTGGAAAGGTGGCAGGTGAAGACTTATGGACAGACAGCAGAACCTACTTTTCTTATACCAGAAAGGACAGAACCGCATGTTTATAAATATGCTTTCTCATATTTCCCAGGGCATCTTCCTGGATCCTGGGCATCCTCTTCCATCCCTGGTGTCATCAGCCGGGCTCCAAACTGCCCTGATAAGGAAAACAAAGCACCAGGAAACAGATGTGATCCTAATGGCTTTATCCCATTCCATTCCATTCCTCCCTTCTCAAAATATTTCCTATCTGCTTTCAATGGAGTTTTGAGATTTGTTTTCTTCCTATTCAGGGAAAGGTTTGGAATGAGTTTATATGTCATCTCATACTTTCCTGGCTGCCCTGAATGGCATCTCACAGATTGCTCAGCTGTTTTTTATTTTTATTTTTTTTCTCCTGGCTTGGGAGATATGGAGAGATGGAGATGACTGGATAGGCTCAGGGAAAAGGCAGTGGTGAGTATTAACCTTCCCTGGAGGTGCTTTGGTAACAAACCAATATCCACCCTGTGGTTCACTGTGCTGGGGTTATCGCGTGAGTAACTTGTGAGTGGTTTCCCCACTGCTTCTAAAGTAACATCCTCCATAACTCTTAAGGAATGTTTAGTATTGTAAACAGTTGTTAAGAACATCCATTTCCTTGTTACACCTCAGCACCTTCTTCATATTATACCTTTCTTCATCGATTTTGTCTCGTTCAGTAGTTCACACACAGTGTAAATCACCATGGCTAATCATCTCTCAATTTGTATCGCTCTTCTCCACGTCAATAACCAAAAACTCTGGTCCATTTCTTATCGTTTCACACTCAGACAATGGTGATTCAGCTGGACAGTCTGCCTCTCTGCTCCTTGCACGGCAATTTATCTTCTGCTTCCTGACAGATTAATCTTCTTAAGTCACTGCCTTGCTCAAGAAAATTCAAGGGCCCCCCATTGGCTACTAAAAGTTAAGCTTAGCCTGACTTTTAAGGCACTTTAGAATCTTTCTTTGCTGGGAGTCCCCAATATGTACTTTATAATTCTCATCATTCCCAAATTTACGCCACACTTGTGGCTCCTTCATGGCCACAAAACGTGTTCTCTTCCTATGATGCCCGACACCCTCTTCCTTGCCTCATATGTCAAGTTATTTAATTCATTTGATAAAGAGTGTCCCCTCCTCCCCCAGCTTCTGTTTTCTTCAAGAACCTGGCTTGTTTTTAACCATTTCACATCTATTACACGCTGTCTTGTTGTTAGAAATGAGTTCCTTTGGCCTATATACCAGGCCATTAGCTTATTTCTTTATGAAGTAGAACATCAGCTCTGTCACCCTCACCCCACTTCTCTTCTCCTCACATCAGTTCTTATTCACATAGGGCCAGGATTATAATAAATGCTCCATAAATAATTTAAAAACAAATGATATAAATTTTGCCTTGGGAACTAGATGGTTAGGGTACAATCTTATACTAAAAACAAACAAACCCCATGAACAACATGTGTTTTCATGTCAGTATTATTGTGGGTGACATACCTTAGGGTATTATTAACATAGACTTCATTTAGTGCTCACTTCCAGCTCCTAGGTGACTCTTTGCTTACCTATGGGGCTCTGAGTGGAAGGAAAGCCCACCCCTGAGTCTCAGGAAGGTAAATTGCCTTGCTCTCCCTCACTGTCTTTGCATTACTGTTTCCCCCACTTGGAATTCCCTTTCTTCCCTTGTCCCTTGATGTACTCTCTCCTGACTTCAACATTAATCCCAAATATTATCACCCTAGTGAATCATTGCCAGATCTCCCCTCTCTGTTGTCACTCCAGGTTAAGACAAAAATATAAATGTAAAGGTTAACGCAAGTGCCGAGTACCTATATGGTCTGCTTGTTTTGGGAATATAAATCTCACCCCATCTGTGGACCTGTGGCCAGCCTTGAACTGGCCCTACATTCTGCTTTCTCGTTGTCACAGAGAGGCACAGGCTCTGAGCATCTCTCCCTAGCTCTCCTCCACAGACTGGACTGGCATTCTGGCTTTCTCTGCCCCCACCTGTGAGAACTTTATTACCAAGGTGAAAATGTGAGCGTATTCTTTGGCCACCCAGGATAATGTATGGCCTTCAGACATTCCAGCCACTGCTTCTTGTCATCCATACCTGACACATGCAGCTATAGCTTTTGCTCTTCTAAATGAATCGCCTTTGTTCTCTTGCACCCCACCCAGATGTAAGATACCATAAGTTCTCTGGGCAGAATCAAAATTACTAAGGATGTATGTTGCTTATCAGCTTGAGTGTTTGGGTTCTCTGCTCTGGGCAGGTGACTTCTAACTTCTGTCCCCCACCTTAATGGCAGAACATGATCCCAGGACACATGTACATAGCCTTTACCAGATAGCAAAGACAAATTAGAAACTCTTTTTAAATGAATCAATAAATGAGTGAATGAATGAATGCATGTGTGAATATAAGAAATACAAGGCCCCTGCGACAGCCAAAGCTGTCTATATACAGTAATCCCAAACCTAAGCCAACAGCAGTTCCTTGGAAGGACAAGATATATGTAAATAGAGCCATCACATTTAGAATGTCAGGGCTCAGAGAGTTCCTCTGGAGCTTACAAAGGCCACTTCACATTCTCCAGGAAATTCCAAAACTTGACATCTTTCTTAACACAATGCTGGTGAAGAAGAAATCTTCAAAAATTATGCTATTTGAAAAATAAACTATTTACTGTTCAGAGGAAAAATCTGAAATTAACTACTACTCGGAAGCTATCAAAATGTACCCCATGACACAACGACAGTTTAAAATGTAAATAGGCCTTTGGGCATGCTGATAAGAGACCAGCCATCCCCACCCAAGTCTCATTCTGTGGAACCTTAGCCCTTGTAGAGATTGGCTGGAGACCCAGGCACTTTCCTGGTCGCTGCCTGGTCTAGATCTTAGACCGAGTTTGCAGGATAACTCTACCTGCACTTCCAAGGGTGTAAAGGGCGCAGCAAATGCCTTAAGACACATACTCATGAGGGCGATGTGCACTAAATAAGTTGAGGTTAATAACCAGAGCAAGCATCTTAAACAAGTAATATGTGACCTCCAGGAATAAAGGTTGGAAAAAAACCAAAAGGTTGTCTGTAAACTGCACTTCGCTGGGTGCCCGCTGTGTGTCCTCATGGTGAGGATTAACTGCATGGAGGTCTTGAGATGTGCATACACGCCCGTGTGAACACACTCACACTCTGGAGCTCTGTGCCTTAAAAACACATCTTATTTAACAAGCCTTGTACATTTCTGTTTAAATTTGTAAGATGAAGATGGCCAGGCAGGACTCCTCAGTGTGCCAGGGTAGGCCAATTTGCCTACAATCCTCACAGGCCTATTAGCCCCTCCTTACCCATGAGCATCTGTTGCCCCCGGCCCTGGCGGTGTTCATTGCGGTCGGTGCCAGTCCCTGTGGAGCCAGTGCTGTTCACATTTTCCCTGATTTGCGCTGGCAGACGCTGCTTGGTCTGGGGGTAGGACTAGATGACCTCTAAGTTCTCTTCTAATCTTAAGACCTGGTAACAGTCTTAGAAGACACGATAGTCTGCAATATCAAACTATCACCCCTAGCTATGTATAATTCTAAGACTTTTTATAGGTTTCTCAAACTTTTTCCAGAAGACCAGTCCGAAATGTGTAGCACATAGATAGAAATGTGATCTATCAATTTTATTCCTTTTTTAAAAATTGCACCACAGTATTAATTACGTGAAAGCCCATGATCAATATAAAATACTTCGTACACGAAAAATCACAAACATTTCATAACTGCTCCGAAGCTCCCGGCAGGAGCAAGCCAAGCTTAATTTTTCGAGGAATATCAAAGTCAATGAAGCAAACCAAGGAAGCTGCCTATGGGTGTAAAAGTTTTGGCATAATTCAGTTCGATTCAATTCAATTCGGCAGATTATATGCTGAGTATCCACTGAATACTGGGCACTGTGGTGGGTTTCTGTTCCATAGAAAGGGAGTTTGTTTGTTTTTAGGGATTGTTACCACACAGATGGTTCTCACAGAGATGGTGAGAGCTGGGTCTGAGCAAGAGCACAAATAAGCAGTTTCCCACTCAATGATCATCATTACGACAATAACTAAAAAGCTACTGTTTGTTGAGGGCTTGTTATATGTCAGCTTATGCCATACCAAGCATTATATACGAGTATAGATTTATTTGTATACGTAATTTCTAAACATACAATAACTCAGCAGATGTTGTTATTCTTCCTATTTTACGTACGAGAAAACCAAGTCATAGGTTAAATCACTGACCAAGGTCACCTCGCTATTAAGTGCTGAGCCAGAATTTGAAAACATAATTGTCTGCCGAGAAAGCCAGCAGGCTCTGCGTTACACCTACATTGGTCTACATCTCACCGCCTTCTGTAATGGCCATTAATACTTGGCAGAAGGAATGAAGGAGGGGCTCAAACTATCTTGTGGCTCTTGGTGCAAGTGGCTCTCCCAGTGCTCAGCCTCTCCTCCTGGGACCCCTGCACTGCCTGCATGGGGCACCTCTCCTTGTGACTATTCTAAATGGGCCAGATGGGTGATTCAGGTAGGAAGTGGATACGCAGCTTTTCAACCTGGTTTCGAGTGGTGTTAAATTCTCCAACTAGGCAATTTAGGTTAAGTATTTCTCAGCCACCTTTACAAAGTCTTTCTTTTCTTTCTGTTTAAGTCAATTCGACTGCAAATGCAACCTTCCTGACCTGGAGTGTATCAGCAGCTCTGAATGGGGCCCATCTACCCTGGGGTCTGGTTCCTGGTCAGAGGGCAAAGCTTGCCTGGAAGTGAGACTTTGAAAGGGTGCTTGGCTTGGTTCCCTGAAGTAAGTCACATGATCTCAGCCCTCTAGTTGAAGCCACCCAAGGGGAAGCTCATATGAAAACAGCAGGTTACTCCCCATCAGCGGAGATACATCTTTGCCCCCTATGATGGGCTCGGCTGGTCTGGCAAGCCACAGGCAAGCTGTGTTTTATTTCTAAACATCTTTCTTGTTGCAGCAGATAATGGACTCTAGTTAGGAGACAACACAGTAAATGCCGCATAAACATTGGGATGTGCAGTTGGAACAAGTGTGCATATAAATAAGAGTGCTGGGAGCCAGGAAGGTAATAAGTCAGGAATGCAACGGAGAGAGGTTATTAAGAGAGGAGCTTGTAAAAATCTGCAGCAAGGCTGGAAGCTCGGAGGGTTTCTTGTTCACAGAAGTTAAAGGCAGCAGCCTGTCTCAGCTTTGCTCTGGCCAGCTGGGTGAGTGGGCACCTCGCTTAAAATCCTGCTGCTACTCGCTTTGTTTAATCATAAAGTTGAGGTTTTATACACGTGGAAAAAGTGCTAGGGCTGTCGTGAAGATGCATGCATGAACGCATCATGAAGAAAGTTGATATAGCTGCACAAATGAGAGGTTATATGATTCTTAATTTTGAAAAGTGGCTAAACTTGCTCTTTGCACATCTGAGCCCTCTTGGTTGAATATCCAACAAAGTTATCTTTTTTTTTTTTAACAGAAACCTCTCAAGGACATATCAGGCATAAGGGGAAGCAAACATATTTTCTGCTGTGTTACAGTCAAAACAGAAAGATCTTTTTTTGTTTTTGTTTTTGTTTTATGTTAGTCTGGATATGGTAGGCTGTGCCGTAATAATAAATACATCCTGAATTCCTCCTGGCTTAACAACAATGACAGAAAGGAGGATATTCATATCTTTTTGAGGCAACGCCCAGCGTGTCTTGGCATTCTCCCTTGTTTCTCTTTCAAACAGTGGGTTCTGAGTTCTAGACTATTTCTATCTAGTAGCTACATCGTGACTTCTTGCATGGCCACAGAAAGAGAAGAAAGGTCTGGATCCCATGGTGAAATGTTTTTAATAGTCAGGTCAGGATGTAATATATTATTTCCACTCCTATTTCATCATCCAGAACCCATTTACGTGGCCTGGGTCATAGAGAGGAGCCTGTGAACGTCTTGGTGAGCTCTGTGTCTGCCTCACCTTTCTTAAAGTTTATTTCAAGTGTATATCTGGTTAGTGAATGTACAGGAGACTTTGCAGACATGGGAGAGACTGTACTACTTTGATGCTGCTCTACAGACTGGTAAGTTGGTGGCCAGGATTATGAGCTTGCATATTTTGGGGGCTGAACAAGATTCCCCAAAAGACTTACCAACCAGCTGCAGACTTGCTATGTGGGTCCATGGTGATTTGAATTCTGGAAACTGGTGTGTCAGCTCCCTGGTTGATTCAGGGTAACACTTAAGTAATTTAACCATATTTCCAAGCTAATTGCTGCCATGCCATCTTAGTAGCTATAATATAATTGGGATCGTATTACCTTTTAGCCTTCTAATGTTGAGGCTAATAGCTTTGGTCAGGCATTTTACTATTGATTAGAACACTTTATTAAAAGCCTTGAATCATTATGTGAAAAGAAAAACTTGTTAAATGCAATCATATATATCTTATAGCCTAAGATCTGGCATTTTCATAGTCTAAATTCATCATAAATTGCTGACATTAGTTACTACCTTCAACCTTTCTCAATTTTAAACTGAGTCAATGGTAACTTTTAGAGTTGCAGGAGATATCTCAGCATGAAATTATTGAGACTTAAACAAGGAGGCCATTAAACTTATGTGGCTCTAATGCTGTGGCGGCCCGTGTAAGCTAACCAATATCTAAGCCCGTAAATGCCTCAAGTTACAAAATTGAAACCTGAGGACAACCAATCACGAAGAGCTAGGCTGTAAGCTATAGCCAGTCAGTAGTTTCCTTACTTCGCTTCTGCCCTTTCTCCATAAATCTTCCACTGTGTTTCTGTCTATGGAGTGCTCCTCATCACTTCTGGTTCAGCGCTACTTGATTCAAATCTATTGCTCAGATAAATTCTTAAAAAATTTAATATGCCTCAGTTTCTCTTTTAACAGATACCAATGGCGTAGTTTAGAACGTTGAGATCTACGTTTGAACAGAATGGACATCTATAGAAAGCAGTTGTTACCTTAAAATAGCACTCTGCATTTAAGTTGATTTTAAATACCTTTTCCAGATGGAAAGCCAACTGTTTTCATCGGCGTTTAGAACTTCCCAGCAGTAAAATGCTGGTGTGTAAAGGTTACCCTTTCATTTTATCTTCAACAATGCAGTCTGTTCTTAGGCTGAGTCCATCCTCTCTGTTTGTGAGCCTGATGATTTGAATTCACCAATCCTAAACTCCATCTGTTTGTTGCCTGAAAACAGTTGAACTGATTTCAATAAATTTAGAAACTGTAAATAAATTGTTGAATGAGCTGGAATGATGGGTAGGATTTAAACATTGAAGTCAGTCATTATATTTATTTAAGACGTTTGGATGTGAATTTGCTCACGTCTCATCATCTGCAAGGTCAGATAAGAATTTCCTACTTTCTCATACTGCAAGTGGTGACGTCATTTCCTTCCAAACTTTGCAGTAAGAAGTAAATCTGGACTAATTTAAACTACTAGGTCTGTCTTCTCTGATTTCCTTAGGCCCTTGAAATTAATCATCCATACATTATTTTTGCATTTCTATCAGTTTTCTCTCAGAAGAAACAAACAGTAAACAAAGAGAAAAATGATAACACAACATATAAAACATTTGTGTATTATTTTATTCTTTAAGAATTTGACTATTTTCTAACAGCAGACATTATGGTACATCATATCACAGGCATTATTGAAACCCCAGGAATTCTGAGGCGTGCATGCTCATATAAAATAAAAGAAATATATGACAAAATCTTGCATAATAGGAGCTACCTTTTTTTTATTCCTAACTCCTAGTACTTACTACAACTATAATATATTTCAAGCATTGCTAAGCATTTTCCATAATGTGTTCCATTAATATTTGCAAATACCCTGAGTTATAATTTCTGTCCTCACTTAATTGATGAGAAGAGCAAGACTAGGAGAGGTCGAGTACCTTGCCAAAAGCACAAGGCTGGTAAGTAGAGCTGGGATTCAAACACAGTCCTCTCTTTTGATTTCTTTTGTTTGTTTTTATTGATGGGGTGGGTGGTGCCAGTGAAAGAAGAGGCATCTTTCTTCAAGTTCTTTGATGCTTCCAGAAAGTCTGTGCGGATTAAGTAAAAAAAAGATGTTCAAGCTTTTGTTTAATAGATGTCCTTTCATATTCTTATTTCAGATAATTCTTTTAAAGGGACAGCGAAGTGCTAATATGTACTTCTTTAACCCTTCACCCTGTTCTCCCAGCCCCCCAACCCACCTCCCCTCTGTCACCAAATTGTCCACTATATTTGTGAGTTTGTTTTTGGTTAGTTTGTTCTTTTTGTTCCTTAGATTCTGCATATAAGTAAAATCATATGGTATTTATCTTTCTCTATCTGACTTATTTCGCTCAGCATAATAACCTCTAGGTCCATCCATGTCATTGCAAATGGTAGGATTTCATTTTTTTTAATGGCTGAGTAATATTCCATTGTATATATGAACCATAATTTCTTTATCCAATCATCTGTTGATGGGATGGGGAGCAAGGTACAGGGAATGCAGTTAGCATTAATATGATGGCTAGGAGGAGGGCCGAGGGAGGTAAGGAGTAGTTGGGGGGATTGTTTTATGATATAGATGTCAAATCAATGCACTGTATACTTGAAACTAAATAAATAAATTTAAAAAGGGACAGCTAGGGCAGGCATAGTATAGAAACTTCCTTTACAGGCACACTACTCAGAGATGGACACAGACGTATCAACATGGTTAGAGTCTTTTGTTCTCCACATTTTTATTGTGAAATGGGATTCAAAATATAATTCAGGTTCTGCTTGTTTTCATAGTGCCAAACCTCCTGTATTTTTCACTGATTACCTTTTAAAAAATTAAATAAACTTTATTGAGATATAGTTTAAATACATTAAGTGGCCTATGAGTTTGGGTAAGTATGTACAGCCATGTAATCACAAACACAATAAAGCAGAAATTTCTATCACTCCAAAAAGTTCCTTCCTACTTTTTGTAGTCCATCCCTATGACCACATATTTGACAACCATTGATCTTCTTTATCTGATTATAAATTAGATTTGCTTATTATATAGATTCATATTAATGGAATCATTTGGTACATACTCTTTATGCTTATTTTTTCTCAGAATAATGTTGTTTGAGACACATCCTTTTTGATGCATGTATCAGTAATTAGTTCTTTTTATAGGAGGGTAGTATTTATTATGTAGATATAATACAGTTTGTTCATCCATTTACCTGTTGATGGGTATTGGGGTGGATTTCAATTTAGGGCTATTATGAATAAAGCTATTTTGAACATTTTTGAATACATCTTTTTGTGAATGTATGTTTTCATTTATCTTTGGTAAATACCTAGGAGTAGAATTATTGGTTAATATGGTAAAGGTATTTTTAACTCTATAGGAAACTCATCAACTATGCCAAATTGGTACATTTCTACCAGAAATTCACATATATGACTATGTCAGACTTCCAGTTCCTCCATATTTTGACCAACACTTGGTATTGCCAGTTTTTGTAAAATTTTTGGTCATTCCAGTGTATGCAGTAGTTTTTTTGCATTTCCTGGTGATAAATAACTCAGGGCATATTTTTAGGTGTTTATGTAATTCTTTTTGTAATATTTCTGTTTAAATATTTTGTGTATTTGAAAAATCGATCATGTCATTATATTGTTGAGTTGTAAGAAAGAGTATATATATATTCTGGATGCTATATATATCTATATATCTATACATATAGATATGTATATATATATGTATAATTCAGGATACAAGAATTCATTGATGTCATAGATAATCCACAATAGATTCTGGATATAATAATTATATATATAAGTATATATATGTGTTATGTATTATTGTAGATTATCTATTAATAATTTTGAAGAGAAATTTTAAAAATTTTGATTAAGTCCAATTTGTCAATGTTTTCTTTTATGGTTTATATTTTTCTTTTCCAACAAGGAAATTTTGCCTACCTGAAGGTAACAAAGATTTTTTTTTATGTATTTTAAAGTTTTAGAGTTTTAAGTTTTTACATTTAAGACTATAATTATTTTTTACAATGGTCAAGGTATGGAAGCAACCTAAATGCCCATCAACAGATGATTGGATAAAGAAATTATGGTTCATATATATAATGGAATATCACTCAGCCATTAAAAAAATGAAATTCTACCATTTGCAATGACATGGATGGACCTAGAGGTTAATGTGCTGAGTGAAATAAGTCAGAGAAACATAAATACCGTATGATTTCACTTATATGTGGACTCTAAGGAACAAAAAGAACAAACTAATCAAAAACGGACTCACAAATATAGTGGACAATTTGGTGAAGGACAGAGGGGAGGTGGGTTGGGGGCTGGGAGAATGGGTGAAGAGTTAAAGAAGTGCAAATTAGTAGTTGATAGATGGTCACAGTGATGGGGAGTATGGCAGAGGAATGCAATTAGCATTAATATATTGGCTAGGTAGAAAACCAGAGGAGAGAAGGTGCATTAGGGGGATTGTTTCATAAACTATTTAAATGTCTAACCCATGTACTGTATACTTGAAACTAATTAAAATAAATAAACAAATTTTTAAAAAGACTATAATTTTTTCAAGTAAATTTTTATGTGTAGTATGAGGTAATGGCCAGGCTTTATTTCCATATGGATATCCAGTCTTTAGCACTTTTTGTTGAAAAGACTATCTTCTCTCCTTGAAATACAGGCCCCTGAAAATCAATTATTCATATGCATATAGGTCTATTTTCAGCATCTGAATACTTTCCCATTGATCTGTTTGTTTATCCTTATGCCTTTCTTTGACTTTATTTTAGATCTTAAAACAAAGTTATGTAATTACTACATTTTTTCTTTTCAAAACCGTTTTAGTTATTCTATATTTTTTTCATTTCTACATACATTGGAATCAAGTCACGTTCTTAAAAAAATCCTGCTGAGAATTTGGGATTGAGTTGAATCTATAGATTATTTTGGGGAAATTAACAATTGAGTCTTTCAATCTGTGAATATATATCTATCCCTTTATTTTAGTCTTTATTAATTTTTCTCAGTAAAGTTTTATAGTTTTAAGTAAACAAAACTGCACATATTTTGTTAAATTTATTCCTAAGTATTTAATTTTTGATGATATTCTAAGTAGTATTTTCAAAATTCTATTTTCAATGTTTGTTTTAGTATATAATTGATTTTTGTTTCTTGTGTCTTGAAACTCTATCCAATTCATTATAAGTTCTAAATGTTTTGCTCTAGATTTATTAGAATTTTCTCTGTATGTGATTATGTCACCTATGAATAAAAACATTTGAATTTTTTCTTTTCCTATCTGTATACCTTTTTCCCCCTTTCTTTTTTCCAGCTTTACTGAACTAGCTCAGACCTCTAGTACAATGCTGAATAGCAGTGGTGAGATCAAATATCTTTTCATTGTTTTTGTTCCTTATGGGAAATAGTTTAGTTTTTACTATTAACACTTATGTTAATTCATTTTTTTTTTATTTATGAGTACTTTTCATTAAGTTAAAAGAAGAGAATAGGCATTGAATTCTGTCAAATGATTTGCTACATATAATGATAGGGTCATATAGTTTCTCTCCCCTATATTCTTAATATGGTAAAATACATTAATTAATCTTAGAATGTTATACCAACCTTCCAAGGTTGGAATAAGCTCCACTCTGTCAAAATGTATTATTTGTTCATTTATTAGTATTTGATGTGATAATATTTTGTTAAGGAATTTTGCTTCTATACTCATGAAGGTCTTTCGTTTTCTTATAATACCTTTAGTTTTGGTATCAGGACAATATCTTTATGAAATAAATTGCAAAATTTTCTTACATCTTCTGTTTAGAAAGGGTCTTGGTGTAGAAATGGTATTATTTCTTAATGTTTAACATCTTGCAGTTTTCTTTATTAGAGGCTTTCTAATTAAAAATTCAATTGCTTTTATAGACCATTGTTATTCAGAATTTCCAAATTTTTTTTGTGCTGTTTTGGTAATTTGTGTTTTTCAAAAAAAAAATCCATTTAAGCTATCAAGTATATAGTCCTATGGCTGTTTTTAGTATTCTCTTGTTATTTTATAAATATCTGTAAAATACCCCCCAATTCCTGTAGTTTAAGTTTATGTCTCACTCAAGTCAAATTCCCTAGTGGTTGTATTAACCCTCGGGCTCCCAGGCAGGTCCTGGGTCAGTGATCTCGGCTGCCAGACCTCGTGATTCCACATTCTCCAGGCGTATTTTCCATACCCGCTGCTAAACGGAGAGCCAGAATGTATTTGCAGGGTTTTTCCTCACCTGGATTTGGAAGTGAAACATATCATTTCCACTCACAGCCTTTGGCCAGAAACAGTCATTTGGCTCTGTCCAGGTGCAAGAAACCTAGGAGATATGGTCTCCAGTGCGTCCAGTAAGCGAGCATTTAGACCGATGAGTATTAATGGTGTCGATCACGGTGTGTTTCTGTCACCTGAGAGGCTTTTTCCCACCACTGAGCAGGGCACTTCAGATCGTAGATGTCTGTAACCCCCCAGCTCTTTAAAAGGCTTTCCTATCTGTTATCTTAACACATCTCTGAAGTCTCTGAATCACTCTGTGAGTTACGTGGGCATTTGTTTTCACCATATTACTTTGGGCGAGGTATGTGAGGCCAAACACAGATCAAGAGAGAGAGAGAGAGACCAAAAGGAGTTTTGCGGTTTTGGTATACCCACGGTTCCCTGGGGAAAGAACACAGCATGCCATGCAGGCCACTCAGGGGACCATCAGGGCTGGTCATGAAGCAGAAGAAGGGAGGGGAACCGTGGGACAGTACCTTTATTTTGGTTTCTGTAGGAAAGAAAGGGCAAAGCCGGGCACGCAGATTTAGGATTGGCTGATTTAAATAATTTTAGCAGGCTTTGGGGCATGAGGGCTGTCAAAACGTTCTTTTCCCTGGCCCTGGGATGATTACAGAGGCCTGGAGAATGATTATGTGATAGGGGAGGTGGTTGGGGCTGTGGACTTCATCGACGCTCAAGAAGTGGAACCAATGGCCTCTAGCCAGGTCCTCAGAACTGGTTCAAGATAAAAAAAATTTTAAAACCTATATTACGCAAGTATTATTTATTGTCCCCATTTTATGTTCAGGGAGCTGAGTCATTGGTGTTAGATTATTACTCAGGTCACCTAATTATTTCCTGGAGGGCTGTGGGGTTAGAACAGAAACATCTCATTCACTAATGGATATGCTTTTCAGTGTGCTTCCTACACCTAACAGAGGTTTAATCAATGCTTCCATGCATCACACTACCCCGTCAGGAGCCTGGATGCTCCACTCTGTGGCCTCATGTAGGAGTGTGGCCCTTCCTCTTCTCATACAAGACCATGAGGTGTCGTGTCCCTGGGGGGCCGCTGGACTCAGAGAAAGTGCCTCCTTATTTCAGTTCTCAATGGAGGCATAGTCTTTCCATCAAAAGGAAGCATATTAAGAGGAAGAGAACTGATACTAAGGCCAAGTGGCAGCCCAGCAGGGGGTGGCAATAACTGGAGCTGGGGAATGAAGCTTTTCCAAGGCTGGATTTTCCTAGATCAAGGGTTAGGCTAACACTTCGATGCCATCCTTTTATAGGGTGTATGCACAGAACCATCAATTTCATCGTGCTTTCGGAGCCTCAAGAAATAAATGATGCTCACCCTCCATCACTAGCCTGCTGACTGCTGAATCCAGCGATCTGAGCAACAGCAAGCAGTCCAGGAGTTGGCATGTTGTGGTGTTGGTTGGGCCATGTGAAGATTAAGACCTATTTGCAAACATTATAGAAAAGCTACATTGAATTAATTTCAGTTTCATGAGTTGAAACACTGAATTAAAAAACAATTTAAATGTCTCATTCTTTTAGGAAAAAAAATCAATGCTTTAAAATTAATTTCATTTTTAAATTTACTGTTAACTCAATAAAGCCTTGGCGGCTTTTTAAGCTAATTGTCTTTGAACTCATTTTAAATTCAAAAGTCTTTATAATTTTGATAATATTTTTAACACTATCCTCACTATAACAGTCTATATTGTTAACTTAGAAGGCTACAGGGAAAAATTAACGAGACCCTAGTGTAAGGATGATACACATATTTTGAACCATTTCTACTATTTTTGTAGATGAGTAGAAATTACATTACCCAATTGTTGTTTAACCAAATCATATGTGTGTCTATGCCAATATGTGTATATGTATAGAAGAAAAATGTAAAAATTGATTGAAAAAAAATCTGAAAGACTCCACACTAGAATGTTATGCTAGGGGAGGGACAACATGGGTATTTTACCATGTTTTTATATTTCTATTTTAAGTTGATTATTTCCAGCAAGTTTTTAAATTTATAATTAATAAAATGAATAACTCAAAACATATTTTGAACCCTGACTCAATCGGTTTGTTTCAACGTGGTCAATTCCATTTTGCCCATGTGGGAACGAGACTTAAGTTTCTTCTTAAAAGTTTGTCCACATATTATGAACGTTTTCCATGCCATTAGTCTTCCACAACAATATTTTAAATAGTTTCATAATGTTCTACTTTATACCATATAGTTAGTTGTTGTTGATTTTCAAATTTGAATTTCAGTGGAAACGCATGTTCATTGGGACTAATACAGAGGTTAGGCGAAGCTAAAAGCATTTTCTTCTCAGTCACTTTCCACTCCTCTTTTCTAGATGAACATATTTTTAAATGTTTAGTATATACTTTCCTAGACCTTTTACTATTTACATACAAATTCAAACAGTATGAGAAAGTATCCAGTTAAAAGAAGTTCCTTCTCTGTCCCACACCTTCTTTTAGCTATTTATAATTCTCTTACTAGTGATCTATCCATATACTTTCTGGACTTGCTTAATATAGAAGATCTTTAGGCCACATACTCTACCTTCTCCTTTTAGTCTTCAATCATCATGTTTTAGTTTTAAGTCTATTGGTTTATTTTCTGGGCTTGAAATGATATTAAAATATCTATTTCTTGACTCATCTACATACAATTACATTTGCCTTGCTCCATAAGAGTCAGGCCTGGTAAAGGGTTGGGGACACAGATTCCATATATTTTGGTTGACATCTGTACATACATACCAGGATTCTAGTTCATTCAATGACACAACACTTTCTTCTAGAGCAGCCATAGACCCTAGGCTCAGAGACAGCAGAATCTGCACACTGACTGATAGGAAACCCACAGAGAAAGGAAAGGAGAAAAAAATGTGTAGCTAGGGCTGCTGATCTCTTGTCTGCCACTGTCTTGAATTCATTTTGGTATGACTTCTTTGAGTGTATGGGCACAAGGTCCATGAAGACTTTAAGGCTTTGACTAAAGGTACCTCTCCCCTTCTTTAGACGTATTCATGAACGAGCAGGAGGATGAGGTTGGATGATTTGTCACCGGAAGCTCTTTAATATTTCTAATTAATAACTGTTCAAAGGCGGAAAGGTGACCAAGCAAAGAGCTGGGATTTTCTGAGAACATTCTTTTTGAGAAGCATTGTTCAATGGCCCAATCCGGCAGCCTGAGATTGCATGCAGGGTGACAGACTTTTCAGACAGAATGGGGTTTCCAAGACCCTTGCTAGTTCTGGGCAGGAAGGCAAGGAGGACTTCAGGGGACAGCAACTGCTGTGACCGAGAAGCAGCTGTTCTGCTCACCCTTTTCGAAATCATCCCCACAGCACTGTCTAAACCATCCTCGAATCCATTTCCAGGTGGATGATGTATGATTTTCACATCGGCGACCTACCCCACCCATTCTCCAGCCAGGAAGAGCAAGGCTCTGATCATTTCCATTTCTAGCTCACCCCGGCGAGGGGCTCCCCACGACATTTCCACTGTGGCCCAGTTCTACTGCTCTCTTAACTGTCGCTAGATTCCCACCGTTGGCTCCACTTCTGCTTTTTTGGCAAAATCCTTTGAGATTTTTATGATTTTATGTCCTATCTTATACAGTTGTTTCACCATTTAATTTCTCTGCCTCTTTTTTTTTTTTTTCTTAAGTGATTCATCTTTATCAAGGCTTTCCAAGGCATTCCACTGGGTGCACATTAAAACAACTCTCTTTGCATGTTCATCTTTCACTGGTTTATTATGAGACATGCAATTAAATTATATAATTACAAGAGCACATGCAACAGGCATAAATAAGCTGAGGTACAGTTGCAACCGACATGGCCGAGCATCCAACTCCATTGGTGGAAGTGAGAGTCTTACTGTGATTTAATGTCGTTTGCCAAAGTCATGGAAAGGACTCATTAAGTACATTGTTGGTGAAGGGTGAGCAGTTCAGCGAGCTTGTGCTTCCATAAATTCTACCAAGATTAGTCATCAGAGCTCTTGCCACACCACATAGGACACTGCTCTAGCATGTATCCTTGGGACATGAGTCTTGATTGGCCTATGTCGCTAGAATCTCCAGCAGACCCATTTGGGATATGGGAGGCTGGGAGGATGTAAGGATGGTTCAGACGCCTCTGAAATTATCTTCCTGATTTTCAGGATCCAGAGTTCAGGATCACTAAATTATAACCTGAGTGTAGCCCCCCCCCATTATATCTATTGTAATAGGCAGAATAATTCTTCCCCACACCCCAAAGATGTTTGTATCCTAATCCTTGGAACCTGTGAGTAGACTAGGTTACATGGTGAAGAAATTAAGGTTGCAGGTAGAATTAATGTTGCTAATCACCTTATCTTAAAACAGGAAGAATAGCCCGGTGGGCCCAGTGTAATCAGGAGGGTCTTTAAAAAGTGAGAGAGAGTCAGAGTCGATGTGAGTGTGGGCAGCTCAGAGTGATTCGATGTCAGAAGGACTCAAAATGTCACTGCCAGCTCTGAGGGTGGAAGGGGTGGTAAGTCAGGGGCTGCCCCCTCTAGAAACTGGAAAAGGCAAGAAAACAGGGGAATGTGGCCTCACGTAAGCCTTGGTTTCAGCCTTGTGAGAGGTGCCTCAAACTCCTGACCTACAGAAGTGTAAGATCATGTTTTTATTTTTTCAGCCACTAAGTTTGTCGTAATTTGTTATAGCAGCATTAGGCAACTAACACATTTACCTTCTTACTTCCACGATGTCTTCCCTTTTCCTAATAAAGGAAATTACATTTAGAGGATTTATTTAACGTAAGCTCCAAATTTTACAACCACTTTCTACTCCTCACTGTATTGAAATGCAGGTCTTAAAGTTGCTGCTTGTGATTAGAGGAATGTAAAATAAAGGGCCGACAAAATGTTTAAAATGCTTTAAATATCCAAGGAGAGCTTTTAAACAGCAGTTGTGTCATGGATGGAGAAAGAGCAAGGAGCACGAAGTGCCCTGCGAAGTACCCTGTTTGATGAGCTGAGATCCTGGGTGAGCAAGCTCAGACCCCTGTTGGAGACGGGAGGGCCCGCAGGAGAGACGGCGTCCACTGCCCTGTCTCTGCGCCCCCTTGTCTGGATCCCCTCCCAGCCACTGCCAAGTTTATCGTGGTCAGTGCTGTCTCTCAGCACACAGCCTCTTACATGTAGACAGTGAGACCCCAGGGAGCTGCCAGGAGGAGAAATGCTGATGGGAACACGCACCGTTAAGTCGTCGGGGCTTTGTACAAACCAGCAGACAAAGTGGAGGAGGGAGCCACGGATCCTGTGAGGTCCGAGGCCTGTGGCAATGGTTAGCTAGGGGACTGCGAGAGAGCAGAACTTATCCTGTCTCACGGTCCCATGCAGAGATAAGATCTGTGTGCCCACAAGTCACCTGTGGAGTGTGTCCGTTCAGGCCCGAAGGAGGGCCCAGGTGATCAGGATTATGAGTGCAAAGGAAGGGCTTCCACGCTCAGTTCACGTGTCAGGAGCAGGGGGCAGAGGAAAATGAATGAGGCAAACAGAAGAGGAAGATAACTCGGATTCTTGGTGGGCGCCAGATGGTGAGCAAATACACTCGCTCAAGGGATCCCAGGTTGATGAGAAAAGATAATGAGAGGGATTCTGTAATGGGGTCTGTCCCAACTCAGAAAGCCTGGTTCAGCAACCTGTGGCAGTTCTTTAATTCCAAACTAAAAAACAGACTTGCTCTCATTAATAGAGATTCTGAGTTGTGTGTATGTAGGGATGGCATAGATAAGCCTTTCTAAAATATTAGGACTTTAGAGGTTGCTCAGGATGGGTGTGTGGCTTGGGACAGGTGTCTCACCTGAGAGTTGGTTTCCTTGTGAAATCGAGTCAAGGGGCTTTCCCCTATCCTCAGTAGGCTAAGATAATAAATGAGGTACACGTGAGCTACTTTGTAAAACTATGCTTAAGTTACTTTTCCGTTGCTATTAATGGATTGACTTATATTCATACCAATTCATCGGAATTATCAAAGCTTCATAGCAATTTTTCTGTCAGAGTATTTTATGGTGAAAGAATGAATGGATTCCTTTTGTCCTTTATTATCTCTTATCTGTTCTCCTCCTCTTGACCAAAGTCCATGTTTCCACTTTTTTACCCCCCATTCACTCACCTGTCCACATTACCTCAGCTTATATATCCATGTTGGTTTATTGAAATTGCTTTGGATAAGGTCACTAACGATTTTCTAATGGTCAGAGTCTACAACAATGTTCACAGTAATAGTAACGGTGTTAGCTAATGTTTATTGAGCCTTAATTACGTGAGGCATGGTTCTGAGTGATTTACATGCATTAACTAACTTTACACTCTTCTGTGCAGTAGGTACTATTATTAATCAGATTTTAACACGAAGGAGACTGGCACAGAGAGGTGTCCCTTGCCCGGGTCACAGAGTTAGGAAGTGGCAGAAGCAGGATGCCAATGCAGGCAAGCACACTCCAACACCACACCTGTAACCATTATGCTACCTCTTTATTCAACTGCTTTCTGTTAGATGTGGATGTTGCCTTCCTTGGTTGGGGATGGGGCATGAGAAAGCAGGGTGGTGGTGTTCTAAAGCAGTGGAGTTGGCAATGAGGTCCAAGGATGCTCTCGTTCTTGACATTGAGAGATCTGTGGCATGAGCCAGGGTGAGTAGCCTTTCTGAAAGTCCTTGGTCTGGGGCTGTGACTGGGCAGGTGCGGAAGGACTAGCGGAGGAGGGCATAACAGGGAGCCAAGGAAATTCTAGCCAGACAGGGCAGAGGGTCGGTCCCTCCAGATGTGGGCACAGGAAAGGTTAGGAGAAGGGTCTATAGGGAACCATGGTGACTTTAAAGCCTCTTTGTGGCACTTTGGGGGATTCAGGATCTGTAGTTTCCTACTGCATGGCCGTCCGTACATTTTCTTCAGGCTCCTCATTGATGGTAAAGCCTAACATTCTTTTGTAGTCCACACATCTTCAGGATTTGCGTCAAAATGGCCAACTCCTTATCCTAATAAACTTCCTCTCAGTCTCTCTAAAGGTACAGTGGAGCTGGACAGCAAAAGCAGAGTCCATTGCAGTCTGTCATGGACATGTCTGTACCCTACAGAGATGTGAGAAAAAAGGAGGGAGAAGAAAGTGACATTTTGGAAAGCTATTTTGAGGGAAAGCCCTCAAAAATAAAATAAAGCTTTAATCAACTAGAATACAGATGTGTGAGCTTGCCTATTCTGGAATAAGTTTTTTTTTTTCAGGTTTACATAAAATAATTCTGCCACTTGTAAATTTGACAAGTCAAGACATAGTTTCTTAAAAGCAATGTTGAGTAATTTTCCTATTATTTTATCAAAAGCATTTAGTAACCGTGTAAGGTAAATGAGAGCCAACAGTATAAACATACCTAGCACTTCGAATCAATAAAGAGAATCACTAAGAGAAGACTCTGAGCACTTCCTGGAGCAACCTCACACACACATGTCCATGAGTGGACATGTGTGTGTGAGTGTGCACATGGATGTGAGTGTGGCCTTGGGAGGACAGCTTTGTTTGTATAAGGACATTTTATTATCAGGATAAAAATAATTTGACCATGGCCATCCTAACTGTCCTTGGTAGAGAAATCTTTGATTGGTCTTTATCTCCAGAATAAAAACATCTTGGATCTCTGGCAATCTTATAGCTACTTGAGTAATTTACTCAAATGGGCACCAAATAAAACAGTGCCTATTTTGAGAGCCCAAACTATTCCATGAATTTTCCACCTCCTCAGAAATTCATACCCCTGCTGGAAATATGGCTGAAATGCTCTGCTAGCCCTCCAATCTCTGTTTCCTGGCAGAGGCTCTAATTACTTACCATTATCCTTTCTCACTCTCTTCTCCTTAATAATAGACCATTACGCCCACCATGAGTTTTAGCTAGGAACATGGCCCACATCCGCCCAGGTAGATACTGATGACTCAGCCTCCCTACTGTCTAGCTGTGACATGTAATTAAGTTTTGGCCAAGAAAATGATAATGGAAGTGATCTATGCAAATTTCCGGGTTGAGTTTTTATAATGAAGCTATGCGTCTTTCACTCTTTCTTGCCCTCTGACTATGAAATGGAAATTGAAACTTCTCTCATGGACCCAGAGATAGGACCTTCAGGTTGAGGATGTCAGGGCTGCCCAACCTTGTTGGACCATTTGATGAGAGAGAAATCAACTTAGGTTTTATTTAAGCCTCCAGAATTTGGGTCTCTGTAACTTTACCTGTAACCTAACTGGGACTTGATCTAAAAGATTGATATGTGGGGTGCATTTGTGCTCTGAAATATTCTGGTTTACATCTTCTCAAACAGCCCAGACCTACCAAAAAGCCCAGACAGAGCTTCGTGAGAGCAGAGCTCCAGACGTTATGGTTCGTTCAAATGATTACTGCTTGGAGCGTTAAGAAGTGGAATTCGTTGTAGGAGCTGAGAGAATACTGCCTTGAAATTCACAATTAATTGTTTTGTTGTCGTTGCTGATTGTGCAACTTTTTGTTTTAATATCATTTCAGACTTACACAAAACTTATAGAAAAGTTGCAAGAACAGTATAGGAACTTCTGCAAACCCCTTTTCCATATTTAGCAGCTGTTTATATTCCGTCCATTTATTTCATCATTCTCCTCTGTCGTGTCTGTCTATCAATATAGATTTTTTTTCCTCAATTGAGCAAAAGAAGACTGTCTTTTATGATTTCATGCTTTTTGAAAAATATAGCTCAATTATTTGTAAAATGTTCTTCAGTTATGATTAGATCCATGCTATGCAGTTGGGGTAGGAATATCACAGAAATGGCGTTGTGCCTTCTCAGTGCCCCATATCAGGAGGCCCATTTGTCACGTTGATCACTAGGTGAAGGTGGTACTTACCATATTTTTCCATGTAAAATTATTCTTTCTTTTCTATTTAATTAGTAAATAATTAGTGGGCAGAGACTTTGAGACCATGTGAGGATCCTCTTACTCACTCTTTCACCCTCAGTTTTAACATCCATTGACGATTTTGCACACTAGGAGTTTTAACATGGGTTTACTTGGAGGAAGAGGGCAGGACTGGCTTGGGGAAAGGTGCTTAACTGTCTGATTTGGAAGGGAGAGGCATAGAATCTTGTTTCAGGCCACGGACCCCGGACCTTGATTCCCTCTTTTGTGAGTCAATGAGGGAGAAGTGGTGTTTTGGGGTGAGATGGCTTCTGTTAATCTCTCCGAACCTGGGGATCTGGTGTTAGTAGACAGGAGCACTCCCAGTCTCCTGGGAAGATCAGTTCTGTGGGGCGCGAAGCTGTCACATGCTTTGTAGGATCGTTAGCAACCCTGGCTGATGTTCACTACTGTCTCAGAAGATTTCCCCTGAGAGGTTTTATAACACGGTTTTTTATTCTTGACACTTCTATTGAGAAGTAAAGCCTGTGTTATCTCCCCTTGAATATGGCTGTGCTGGCACCTGCTTTGGACAACACAGTACAGCAAAAGTGACACTATACGATCTTTGAGGTTTGGTCCTAAAAGGCCATGTGTTTCCCCCTTGTTTGCAGAAAGTTTCATCTTGGAGGCCTGAGACATCATGTAGAAGTTGGCTACCCAAGTCTGCCAGGCTGGAAGGAAGCCCAATTCATATAGAGAGACAAAGTAGTTATAGATAGCTTATAGATAAAGGTGATGTAGATATAACTGCTTTGGTCAACAGTCACAACTAAGCTTAGCCTTTGACTCATCAGGTACCAAGTAATGTGAGTGACGAAGTGTCAGTGTGGTTCTGGTCTCCAGTTATTTGAGAACTTCTCAGCTATTTGAGAAAATATTGAGGATCAGAGACAACTGTCTGAATTCCTGACCTACAAAATCTGTGAGCTTAATGACATGGTTGTTGTTTTACGCCATTTTAACATGGAGAGGTTTGCATACAATAACAAAGAACTGGAGCATCCACCCCGTTTCAGCGCTCCTCAACACAAGGGGCCCCTACCACCCTCCGGTGGAAGCGTTGTGCATTCTAGCTGAATGCTTTCTCTATTACTTGCCAACAAAATATATTTCAAATTAAAATATTATGATGTGGTGAGTGAGTCTGTCCCTCCTGAGTCCTCTGGAAGAATAAAGTCATGACTTTTATTATTATTATTATTTTGTAATGTCAGCAGCTCTGAAACTTTAGGCTTGTTTACTCGCTGAGATTTACAAAGAACCATGGCATGTTTACGGGACACTGATAACTTCCAAACAATAAGTACTTATAATAAGAAATGTCAGTTATGCTCTGCTTTGGAATAGCTGTGGTCTGGAAAAGCAGTGATGAACTGAGTTCTGCAGGGAACTGTCTTTCTCTAGAGACCTTTGGAGACGAGTTCCAGAGTTTTCCGTCTTGACATGTGTACTGTGATTACCTTCACTTGACTCTGATGGCTGCCAAACCTGATGGGAGACAGAACCCTAAACATTCCTCATTCATTCATTCATTCATTCATCAAGCCAGGAATTATACTAGGTTTTAGTGATAGAGACTGAAGAAAGCAGACACAGTTCCTGACCACATGGAGCTTACATTCAACCTATCAGGACAATGAATTTATAAGTCTGATGAATATAATAGTACTCTTCTTCCCATAAAATCTGTGGCAAAGAACCCATTTATTCGTCCTATCTATCAATCACGTATCTAGTATTTTTGACTGCTCATCTGTCATGGGCAAATCTATCCTCTTACTTGTGACTGATGTATATGGTATGAGCAAATGGGATTGACCACCCAAGTATGACAGCACCCAGACTAGTCTGTATGGCTAGTGCTTAGAAAGGTGAGTCCACAGATTACTTCTCTGGATGTTGCTCTATGAGGATCAACATCTTTACTTATAATTTATGCATTTATCTCATTGCGGATCACTGGCAAATCATCCACACACTGGCCATTGCCTACAGACCACGCTTGAGTGCACAACTGCAGAGACGCAGTACAGGAGGGAATCATGTTGCCAGTTGCCCTTTTTACATATCTCTTAAAAATTAGAAAATTGGAGTTTTCTCACCATGCACAGACTGTCTTATGTTCCAACTTCTTATTCCTCTATTCCGGGCTCATCACATGAGACGCGATGAGCAGAGGCTGGAAGCCACCACCTCACCTCTTAGAATCTGCCAATTGCTACAAGAACATGCAGGTTCTTTTCACATTGTTCCCGGGTCACTTAGTTCGGGGCCTAGTGGGGATGCAGACAGGGTGAAGTGTTATTCCAACTTCCTACGTCTTTACTGTTGGTATCATGATCCTCTAAGGTACAGCATTCTCAGGAGAGTATGAGGGAGAAATGACTCTGACAATAACGTTAAATCACTCACTCCACTTATGAAATTCTCAGTGATATCATCTGAATTTTACAGGTAAAGAAATGGTCACAGACTAAGTAAGCGTCTCTCTTGGGTGAATAGATAAGAAAAAGGACATGCACATTGTGAATAATTTTTTCCCAGGATTTTAAAAACTGGAAAAGTAACCCAATTTCAAATTTTAAAGGAGGGTGGCCTTTTATGACCTAGAATTTCTTAATTCCAATTATAAATATTTTTCTTATAAATAATTTCTCCTTAAAATGAAATAATCCAAAATGCAATAAATTATGAACAGCTTGGCAGAATATTGCCCTCAAACCCTAGTTTGCTTTGGCAAAATGAGGAAGAAAGTGTGCTCTATCCCAGATTCTACCTATGAGCCTGACATGGGGGGTCTGACCTTGGGAGCATTCAGTGGGTGAGGCCTCTGGGAAAGATCACGTGGCCCCTCTACTTCTCATGTCTAATCTGGCCACAGAGCAAACTTTGTAACAGAGCAGGGAAATCAGCTAATTGTTGACATCTTGCCAGCTGTGGAGTGTATTCAGTGAGGAATTGGAGCTGGCAAATAAAGTCCTGATGCTTGTGTCCAGGTCTTTGTCTGACAAAAAAATTCCCATCTTAAAAGAAAAACAAAACAAAACAAAAAGAAGAAGAAGAAGAAGAAGAAAAAAAACAGTCCAAAGAACAAACAACAGCAACATTTAAACCAAACAAGAAATCTAAAGCCCACCCAATAGTCATTTCTCCTGCTTTTTCCTTCAAAAGCAGTGTTTATTAATAGACCCATAGACCCAGGATGGAAACAAACAGATCAATCACTAGGGTGTTCCATTGTGCCCATCATCCTGACATCCGTTAATGGTATTTATCTGAGTCTGAAAGTCATCACACGGGCACAGGTGCAACTGATGTGGCATGACATTGGTGCTGTATAAAGGGCTGTGAGTGACAGCGTGAAGGTAGAGGAAATGATGCCTGAGCTCCAGGCAGCCAGCCCACCTCCCAGCCCTCCTGCTACCCTCTGCCTTACCAGAGTGGCCTCCTGGTCACGGCCACCATGTCTTATCATTGAATTCAGTAGCAGTTGGCCCTCTGCTTGCCTCTTGCTTTGTCCGTGGCCAAGACTGAGATGAATATGTAACGGGCCCATCTTTCTCTGCTAGAATTAGCTCATTTTCATGTTGCTTTCAGGGAGCTGTGCTTATTTCGCAGATGTGATGCAAGTTTCCACAGGTAAAGAGGCTGCCCGTATCCAGAGGACAAAGACTTAGGCTTGAGATGTATGAGCTCCACAAAACTCTCACATAAACTAGGGACTTAAGGACACAAAAGGCAGTGCGGGTTCTAGCTTTTTAAATACTGGTTTATGAATGGAGGGAGATAGTTATATACCACCAGGGAGACACATCAAAGCTAGTAGCTTAAGTAAAGGAAATGCCACAAGAAAACTTGAGCTTGTCCAAGTCACACTGGTGAGCTGGTAGCTTGAGTTGAAGACCTCTTCCTGGGGGTTGGGGTGGGATCATTGTGGAGAATGAGCAGCACTCGGTAGCACTTGGGTGGTGAGCTAATAGTCACCATATACCCTGGGTCTCAGAGATGAAGCTCTTGGAAGAGTCTCTGTCTATAGTTTACATCTTTTGGGAGCCACTGGGTGTTCTTAGGGCACACAAGTTTATAGAGAAAATTTCATAGTGCTTCCCAAGAGCGCTACTTCCAACCAGGAAGTAAACCCACGGCTGAGATCTGTCAGTATGACGTGCAGAGAACAAACATGACTGGGGGGGCCAGGCACCTTGATTCCAAGTATTGCTACGGGGGGGACTTACTTGGTGACCTAGTGATAGGATAAGAGTAAAGCATGTCAGGCACATCTGGAAAGGGGGTCACCAATGAACTAAGCCAAGGGGTAAAAGGGATGATAACTCTGCCCTGATCCCTGTCCTGGCACCCGTGATCGGGGAGGTCACACACACACAGTCCAAACCCAGAACCCAGAAATTGCTGCAGCTTCAGCTCAGCCTGGATCAGGGCCATTTTTCTCATCTCTCAGCGGGGCTCGTTTCGATGTCCTTTAGGGCTCACGTTGTGACTCATTCGTGTTTGTGGTCGCCGAGGGAGGTGACGTGGGTATGCACAGGCAGTGGGGCAGGGTTTTGAATGGGGTTTGGTGCCCTGTAGGCGGCAGAGCAGAACTAGAAGCCAGCTCTGCAGCTGTCGTGAGCGCGGCTCTGTACATATCATCAGGTTGGGCCCGTGTCCGCCTTCAGGAAGACCTCTCAGGGCTCCGAGCTCTGGTAGTTGTTTAAGCAACGTATTCGTTCATTTAGGTAGACGTTGAGTCATCGATCTCTACGTTATTTGATTCAGTAATTCAACAGGTATTTATAAATGTAAATAGTCTGTCACACCTTCTTGCTAGAGGCCCACAGCTTAAGTTCTTTCCGAAGATTTATCCGCCCTGTTTGTTCGTTCATTCATTCATGCATTCAGCAGCATTCTTGCCCTGTGGGGCTTGTATTCTCAAACATGGCTCTTTAAGAGGGAGGAGCAAGCAGTTCTTTGCCCAGGATCTCGGGTGTGCAGTTGGGGTGGTTCATGGCTGCTTATAAGACAACCCAAATTGCAAGCTCTTCCCAGAGCCAGGTGGAAGGCTTCCCTCACGGGGTCCTCCAGCAGGTGGGAGTCAGCATTTGCTCTGGAGGAGATATGTGAGGAAGGAGGGCAGTGATTCATGACTCCTTTAAAACGTCTTAGATGCTTTGTGGGTCACAGCTGTATACCTGTGGAAGCACTAAGCAGAAGAAGCAGAGTCGCCATGTCTTTGCGTTAGCTTTGCCCTCACTAATCACCCACCCTTACGATCATCGACATAGTATTATCAGCCCTGCCGCCTTCCCCCTTATTTCCCTGTTGTCCATTTGTCAAGCGTCAGCTGGTGCGCCCCCCTTCAAGGGAACGCCCTGATTTTAGATGGCTCCTCTGAGCATCTCCGTGCCTTAGTATCTGTGCACATTTCCTGGCAGCCTCCAGGGCTTTGCAGGTCGTAGAGGGCATCTTATCTCTCTGTGTCTAGACTCTGGCCTCCTTGGAGAGCAAGCGTTAAGCACCGTCTCTCCCACCTATTCTGGAACCGTGGACGCATTGTGCCATGGGCATTGACGACTTCATGCTAACTTCAGTGGCCAGGTAGGCAGGTGGATCGCACACCGAGGTTACCTAGGTAGGGCTTTCTGTACAGGTAAAAACTTAACCCCTGCAGCAGTGAGGCCCATCTTCGGCTGATTCCACTCTGTATGTTTAACCCTTAGTGGGCCCTGAGGACTCCTGCCCCATCTCTGCAAATGTTCCTGTTGAAACTTTGTATTGTTTTGCCTGTGGTCACTGCTATGGTGACACAGTTGCAACTTGAGGAGAACAATTGTCCTAAATGAAACCATCCTGGTGATTAGTTCTAGCTGAGATGGGCTGCACTATACACAGGTACACACACACATGCACACACACACACGCACTAGCTGGGGTGGGCTGCAGTGTACGCACACAAACACACATTCTCTCTCTTTCAATCTCTCTCTTGCTGGGGTGAGCTGCACTGTACACACACACACACACACACGCACACTAGCTGGGTGACTGCACTGTACACACACACACACACACACGCACACACACACTAGCTGGGGTGAGCTGCTCTGTACACACACTCTCTCTCTCTCTCTCTCTCTCTCTCTCTCTCCTCTCTCTCTCTCTCTCTCTGTAGCTGGGGTGGGCTGTACTGTACACACGTGCACACACACACCCTGGAGGGTCCAGTTTCCTGGGTGCTTTAGGACCCACAGGAGCTCCCTCTGCCAGCCCACCCTCCCGAGCTAACAGCAGTGTCCCAGATACATGCATAACAGGTTTTCAATTTATTTCTTTTCAATAGCCCTTGGCAAACACTCCCCCCGCCCTTTCTCTCTTTTTATTGCTTGCCTTTACTTTATCTGCTAAATACCCTGCTTGGGGGTCTCCAGCTACCTGTATAGCACCTGCCCTTGTTAGTATCACAATGTCGTTGCAGCTGCGGCCTGTGAGTTCTTCTTAACGAGAAACAGGTGAAGATTATCAGGTCACTTTCAGGAAAGAGGATGGGAAGAAAACTTAATACCAACCAAGGCTTCCATTACATAGGTTATCTCATTTAGACCATCCGTGTGCAGTAGATATTATTTCCCTGACTTTGCGATGAGGAAACCTATCCCCAGGAAAGCCCCAAATACCATTCTTTTGAAATTTCTGTAAGAGTCTATCTCTCTTCTGCTCAAGTTCTTTCAATGGAGTCCTAGGAGCTATTACAGAATAAAAATCACATTCCTTAGCCTGATATTCAAAATCCCTCACAACTTGGCCCTAATCTACCTTTTCTGTCCCATTGCTCACTAAATAATATTTAGTTTACTCAAATTAAGTTTTCCCTTCTGCATAAGTACCCAACCCTTCACCACCGCTATGACTTTATTCCTATAATTCTTCTCCTTATAACCCTCTTCTCAAACGATTTTCCCCAACATATACAGATTATGCTTAACTTTTAAGAAGCAATTCAAAAATCACAATCTCCACACAAACCCACTGACCTTAGTTGGAAATCAAAGCTCCTCACTCCCCACGCCATGGCGCTTAAACTGGGTCCCTCCTGCAGTCCTCACCATCACCCTGTCTGAAGCTATGAGGTCCTCGAAGGTAAGAATCGTGCCCTATTTCATCATCCTATGATATGGCCAGGGAAGTGCCTTTTTCGAAGTTGATTATTTAGAAAAATAGTTATCGAGTTCATGATTTGGGGAAAGACACTACATCTTCTTCTATCTACATTCTCCATCTGTCATTAATAACTTGTACTAATTAGGATACTTATGACTAAAATTTATGAAATACAGAAATTGGTACTAAAGGATTAGCTTTCTGAAATTTTGGCTTAATGTGACAGGTTTTTTTTATACTTCCGAAATGGTTTCTCTTCAGTAACTATATTAGTACTTGGTCAAATAGATGCGAGTCTCTTTTAACAGAAGATTTAAGTTTCAATATAGTTCATTTTTTTTTTTTTTCAGAATAGGGTGTATGTCCTTTATCCGGACAAGTGGTGTGGGCGGGTCGTGGGCCTGAGCCCTTAACCTGCAGGATCTGATATCACCCCGGGTAAATAGTGTCAGAATTGAATTGATACACTTGTCGACAAGAACGTTTAAATAACGATGAGGGGAAAAAAAAGGAACGTTAATGATGTCTCGTGAAAAGAATTACGGCTGTCATCCCTGTTAGGTGTGATAATGTCATGAGCGACCCAGGCCCTTTTCACAATTCCCTTCTTGGCCTTTAGGTGTCCTTCCTGTGGTTGCAGAATGACTGCCACAGTCCAGACATCACACGGAAGCTCGATCGTGCTAGCTCACGAAGAGCGAGACTTACTTTCCGCACGTCCTTATTAGAAAAGAATTCTTTCTGCCTGACTATCTTAGTTCACCAACTCAGTAGACTCTTTGTATGGGCAGGAGGCATGATCTTTCTGTACGTAGCAAAACAGAGAGCGTTATATTGCTTTGTTTATGGTGATGGATAAAATTTGGGGTTAGGGCCAGCCAGCAAAGAAGTAGGAGAGAGAGAGAGATTAAAACAAAAAGGACAATGAGTTGAGCAACTAATAGGGGCTAGCATTTCATCCGCAGTCTGGGTGACTAATGGAACTTTTTGAGAGTTTAAGGTTTTCATTTTAAACTTTGAATACGTTGTATTGCTCTAGTTCATATTCCCTCCCTTTTCCTTATTTCTATCTGAAGACTGAAGCACATCCAAGTTCCACAGGTTTGTTCTGGAGACGAGTCAAGAGAAGAGATTGTATTCCCTGATCTCAGTTGGTATAAAGCTCTAATTTAATGTTGGGTAGATTTAGAGTTTACTCATTAAAGGAACTTAAAGGTGAAGCCCTGAGAATTATCAACAATCTTAAGGAAGATGTTGAAATTTCCATAGCATATGGACACGGCCTTGGGATGATTTTATTCCATTTTCAAAAGACAGGAGGCCTTAGATGACATGCAAACATTCCATTAAGTATTCCTAAATGTCAATCTTTGCTGGTATTTCTGATAATCCCCTGTGTATAAATTCTCAAAAGAGCAACTACTGATCAGAGGTTGCGGACGTATAGAAAGCCCTTGAAATGCATCACCCGGTGTGCCACCGGAGGGGTGCTGTGTGCGTCTGGGGGACAGAGCAGGACAAGAGAAGTGCTTCTGGGCTCTAGGTGACTGAGGTCCTTCCCCAGGGAATTTCCATATTGTCACCAGTGAGGCAGTCTAAAATATCCTCTAGGGGAAATTCGCCAAGCTCCAGCGTCCTGTCGCCTAAATTCGTTTTATTTAACCTATATGCTTGTGAGATGTGGGGCTTCTTCAACAGAGAACATGTCATGGTCATTGTCATCACCCGCATCATCATTCCTCAGCATCGCCATCATCATCGTCATCGCATCTGGGGGTTGGAACAGTCGGAGCCTGGAGTTGGTTGGCGTACAATCCTCAATTCTAGTCCCCGTTCCGCCAGCTCGAAGTTGCACGAGGGCAGGACCCTCTCCCATCCATTCGCGTTTGTAATCCCGCTGAATTAACAAAGCACAAGCACGCAGTTGGCACACAGTTACCGGATGAGTGAATGTGTGCGCGAGTGAACACTGTGATGCCATCATTATTCATGCAAAGTGTCTCTCTTTTGTTTCATTTCCTTTTCATTTTAATTATTTTCCCTTTCAACCCTAATTCCCCTTCTTGCATAGGTATTCTCTCCAGTGTATTTAACATATGTCTTCCCAATGCAACTTCCATATTTGTTTAAATGTCTACGTAGCTTTAAAAAAAGCTATTGTGTATTTTAATTCGTATACATAACGATTGATTAAAAATTTCTCTCGCTCATTCGCTCACTCTATACCCTCGTGTTATTCTATGCAAAATTATTTGGCAATTTCTGGCTGTTGCAGATATTTTATCGTGGGCTGATGCCACGTTACATGTATTTATTCTTCAGTCATAGGCATCTAGATTGGCTCCGACTCTCGCCATCACAAATAATGTGGATGTGGACACCCTAAGCGTCTCCTTGTGGGCCTGTGAGAGGGCTCCTCTGGGATATCCACTCAGGGCTGGGCTGGTTGTGGGGCCATGGTCTATGAATATATGCTGCATTTTACGAAGTTTTGTCAGATTCTTTCGAGAAAGGGACCAGCAGTGCATGAATATTTCTATTTCCAACATTTAGCTTTGCCTGCTTTCTAATTTTTGCTTACCATATGATTGCAAAGTGGTACTCACTGATGACTACTGAGTGTGAGCATCTATCATCAGGCTTTGGATCCCCTCTGAGTTGTCTATTCTTATCCTCTGTCTATATTATATAGGGCTCCTTATCTTTTTCTAGATGATTTACAGATTCTTCATATATCTAGACAATAATTCCTAATTAACATCTTCTTCCAGGCTGCACTTATTACTGCCTTTGTACAGAGTGACATTTGAGGTACAGGAATCCTTTTCTGTTTAGTTTTTCCCTCATGGTTTAATGTATTTTGAGTTTTGTTTAATAAAGCCTTTCCCACCGTAAGGTAAACACCTGTCTAATCTGAAGTAAATATATATTCTGCTAATATTTCCTCTGTCAACTTAATACTATTACCTTTCACAATATTTTTTTAAATTCACACATACATCTGAACTTGGTATAAGACAGAGACAACATCACAAATCAGTGGACTAATGATTATTTCATAAAGTTTTGAGAAGAGTTAACTCATTATTATTAACTCCAAGCAGATTAAAGACCTGTCTTCCTTTTGGTATATACTCTACCTTCCACTATTGGTTGTTCCTTTTTTGTTTGTTTGTTTTTTGGCCTAGTACATGCTGTCTTCAGAGACCTCACTCTTCTCTGCAAGCTCACCTTAAATGTTTTAGAGACCATCGGCTACCTTGGCCAGTCATGCCATCAGGACGGAGGAGCAACCCTTAGGTTCTAGATCCTTCCTCTTGCTGAGTTAGGGGTATATGGAGGCTCTGGTGTCAATATTTGTGCTTAGTCATTCCTCGTACCCTTTCCCAGAGAACTTCCTCGTGCCCTCCTACTCCAGGGCATATTCCCCTGTGGCTCAGTTGCATGGAGGATGGTTGGAAACAGCTGTGTTATTAAAGCAAGCCAGAAGATATGCTGAAGCCACGCTGAAACTCAGAGTGGCTTTCCCTCTGTTTCCCCAAAGAGCCCTGACCTGCCCTATTTCAGGCTACTGCCCAAACTCAACCATCAATTTTCTATCTCCCTAGAAATTTCACGTGAATTTTTGCTTAGTTTTCGAGCACCCCTTTTAAACACACGAGCTTCCTTTTTCTCTTCTGGAGGCTTGATGGTTGGTTGGGAGAGTGCCAGCAGCATGTACTTGTTGGCCATGACGTGGGGAACTGGAAGCCTGTCAGAAACCTGTCACTTTGGGCACTCAGTATTGGAGATTTGTGCATGTCAAGCATAATTGTGAAATGCTTCATGAAATTTTAATATATTGAATTGTTTACCTCGGATTGCATTTGTCGTTTTTTAAGTTCAAAAATAACTTCCAATATTAATCTTACTCGTTGGACATGCAATGATTACAACAAGTTTATTGAAAATAATAATGTCAAACATAAGAGTAATCTCCATGAAAGTGGATGTGCTGATAATTAATCCTTAATTTTATCTTCCAACATCTTTGGAAGAGCAGTAGAGTCTTTCTTTTATTTTACAAATGAAGAATCCAGGGTAGAGTTGCAAGTCACACACTCCAAGCTACAAGAGGTATTGGGAGCACTTCCTGAGACATGACTGTGGAGGTCTCCGTTCAAAGCCTTGTGCTTCAGTGACAACATGCCACAGGGTCTCCGGGTCGGGCCCTACAGCCATCCTCTCTCCATTTTTCAGGCTGATGGAAGCCGTACTTAACCATCGGCTTTCAGTAGGAAGGAGCAGCCATTGCCATATTACCCCCTCTTAAAAGAAGATGTGGGAAAAAGAGTCTAAGAATGGAACCCCAGAGACCTGGATTTTAGCTCTGGTCACATGGCCACCTGCGTGCATGATTTGGGGCCCGCTTCTCATCTTTCCTCGGCCTCGGGTTTCCAATCTGTGAATGAGGGCACTGACCAGACACATCTCCCTTATCACTTGGCCCTAGAGTGTTTGGGGTTTGTGATTGTGAGTGAGGAGTTCAGGTTGTCTCCTGTCCCTGACTTCCATCTGGAATAACTGGATTTACTTCCCTAATAGACCAGAAGTCTCAGCCTCAAAGGTTAGGAAGCGCCTTGAGAGACGACCTAGGCAGATGCCAGGTCTCCTTTTGCAATTATGTGAGTGTAGCTATGTGTTAGCAGTAGACATCTTTTCCAGTAGTATGTTCCTAGGTTTTCCGTGGAAGGTGATGATGAAAGGTTTTCATCCCACGTGTTTACTCTCTTCAGAGAACACCTGACCCAGCTTCTGCATTTCTCCTTTCCTGTTTCATTCTTTGTAGCCACCCTATGATGTCCAGAGGCACCCTTTTAAATGTGCAGATGGCACAGGGCCAAGCCCACAGAAGGTGCTCATGGAATATTGCTCTGTGATGTGCTCATTGATCCCATTTTCGCAGCCATAATCTATTATTAACTCTCTCAACACTTGGGCCAGTTTTCGTATTCGAAATCCAGGCATTCTGTGAACCTTTCAAAGTTCCTTCGTTGTGGAATGGGTTTGGGTGGGGTAGGAGGAGAATGGTTGAGACCTATTTGCTGGATCTAAGGGTGAGAAGAATGAAAAAACTGAGCAGAAAGCCTGCCCCAGGCAGAGAGGCTCGGATGTTGGTGGATCAGCAGGGAATAACTGGAGACCTCGGCATCCCATATTTTGGGGTTATTGCTGAGCTCCCTGCAGTGGCCTGACGTCTATTCCCTATGTGGAGGCAGCCGAGAGGTAAAGGAGGTCTTTAAAACTGCACAGCAGATGGCCACTCCATGCGAGTACCCGTTTTGACAAAATAAACTGTGTATTTGTCCTAAGAACTCAGACAGTGGAGATGGCAGCCTCCCTGGTCTCGTGCTTGAAGACTTTTTCTCCCAGTAATGAGAGTGCCGAGCGAGCAGGTCTTGCCCCGACAGTGCTGGCAGAGGGACAACTTGTGCCCAGGATGGATTTTTCTTCATTGATTCTAATCTTCTTCCTGACTGTCTGTCTTGGCTGCTTTGACATATTGAACACTGAATAGTCCCTGAGTAATTCTTGAACATTTGGTGATCGTTTTTATTTTTATAAGACAGTAGAAACCAATGAAGTGATTTATACGTGTACTGGAAGAAAACGAACGAAAAAAATAACAAAGCGCTTTCATTTGGGGAATAAACACAGACGCGATGACGATTAAAAACCACACCAAACAGAAGGTTCCCACCCAATCTTCAATAATTTCATAATTTTCTGAGGATGCACAGAATCCTACGGAGATGAACAGTAGCGAATAGAAAAGGCTTTCACAGCTGTGACTTCAGCCATGATTGATGAGAAAATGCTCCTGGAGGGAGAAAAGGAAAAATGAATATTTATTAATGGAATCAAGTGTCGGGGGCTTGAAATCTGAGGAGATCCATCATTTCACATTCAAGGTTGGATACATCCAAAACAGAAGGTTCAATACGATGGGCCCGTAGCTGAGCCATAGGCCAGGAAAATTCACAGGCACTGCCGTCGCTCAGACCATGGGGGCCGTTCTGGAGGTGTCATTCCCTTTTCATCCCCCATTACCGCCACCTGAACAGGGAGACATGACAGGAGTTATCACCTCCGGAACACTAGGGCCACAGTGGCCTCCCCAGTTTAGAACACTCAGAGCTGTGCTGCCTGGTCATCCACCCACAAGTTCACGTGTCACGTCTGCATGCTTTCTCTAAATACGGTAGCTGCAGGGTCCGTGCTGACAGCTTGAGAATCATTAGCAACATTTTCCATTTCGTGATGTCATCAGTTCTCTCTTGAACCTTAGAAGGGCAATGTTTACCCAACCAATAGCGCCCCTTCAAATCTTCGTGCATAATTTCTCCCCAGAGAAACCCTCCCCTGTGCTTGCTCTTCTTAAATTGGTCAATTCTGACTTAACATTTAGGAAAGACCATTCTTGTTTTTTGTTTTTTTTTTGGTGAAATGTTACTCACCTGACCTTAATATCTTAAAAAAAAAATTAAAGTTGGAATCCAAGGACAGCACTGCTGATCTTGTTTGTGACAGTATTATTTCTCCATGTAAACAGCTTGTTCAGGTAATTAACAGTAGCGATGTTGTGGCTTGTCATTTTGACAGGGAAGGGGAAAAGGACTGAAGGCATTTGACTGCCTGATTTAACTTAAGGTGTTGAAGTTGTACGGGAAGTTTCAGTGTGTGGACTTCAGCTACTGGGTGGCCTCTGAGCGCGCCACTCCTACTGGAAAACCTGTGCAAACACTGTCCTCAGCTCACCAGGCTTGCTTGGGCTCTCTGTTCCTATATTATATAATATGACAGTGGTGGTTTATTGGTCCTATAAATCCACCTACACTAAGCTTTTGAAATCACTGACCTGATGATGGATGGTCTGGGCCTTTAGACTGTCACAGTCATGTTAGTTCTAGATATGACTATTTCTAGGTGGCAAATCTTAGACCACAGGGGTCGGCTGTTACTGGTTTGTTGTATATGTTATGCCCGAAGAAAAGTTATTCTGTTAGACAGTGTGTTTCAATTTGTTTTAAATTATTGATTCCACCCAATCCTTAGCAACAAATGTGGATGAGTTATCTCTGTTGGCCATCTTTGGGAGAAGTGCCAAGAGAGTATGAATTGTATTGTTAGTTCTTTCATATCATGTACATTTGCCACCTTGACTGGGCATTTGGTTCTTAGGAAAGGAATGGACCCAGCAAATATTTGATGCGTGAACTTAATTAATTAGTTATTAATTATAATTAATTCTATTATTATTACCATAAAGTTTATTATTTGGACAAAAAAAGCAATACTAGAATTTTATTCTGTCTCCAAGGGAAGATTCAGATCCACTGATAATTATGCAGCAAAGGCCAGAAGGTATGTGCTCAGGGAGGCTGCAAACCTCGGAGGATGTAGTTGAAAAAGCTTCTAAGTTGAACAAAAAAAATGAATGTCTCTGCAGAGAGTTGTGTGAGATGGCTACAAATAGGCGGTTGGACAAGTGAGGAAGGGTGCTGAGAGATGAAGCTAGAAAAGAGTGGTTAGAGGCAAGACAGAAGGTCCTGATGTTTTCTGAGTAAAGATTTTTATACTCTGTCCTACAAGCAATGATACACTGAGGATCTGTGAGACCAAATTAAACAGATACTGCCTGGTCAGATTTGGATTTTAGAAAGATCACCTTAACAATCATAGATGGAATGGAAGTGGCAATAATGGAGGGACAAAAAAATGATAGAGGACTATTTCCATAAGCGATAGCCAAAATAATAATGAAATTGTAGTCATATGATATTATATCAAAGCGTAAGCCAAAACAATAGCCATAGTGTTATAGATTGAATTGTGTGTTCCCTCCAAAATTCATAAGATGAAGCCCCAATTCCCAGGCCTTCAGAATGTGACTGTGTTTGGAGATAGGGTCTTTAAGGAAGTGATTAAGTTAAAACGAGGCTGTTGGGTGGGTTCCAATCCAATCTGACTGGTGCCTTCATGACAAAGGGGAGGTTAGGGCACAAGAGACATACACAGACGCACATGTGCAGAGAAAGGCCCCGTGAGGGCACAGCGAGAAGGCAGCCATCCGTAAGCTGGGACAGAGGCCTCGAGAGAAACCAAACCTTCTGACACCTCAATTTTGGACTTTCAGCCTCTAGAACTGTGAGAAAATACATTTCTGTTGTTTAGGCCACCCTGTCCATTGTATTTTGTAATGGAAGCTGTATTAGAGTTCTCCAGAGAAACAGAATGAACAGTATGTGTTTGCTTGTTTGTTTGTTTCAGAGATTGGCTTGCACAATTATGGAGGCTAAGAAGTCCTTGTAGTTGGTTAGCCGGTTACCCAGAATAGCTTGTGGTATAAGTTCCAGTCCAACAGCCAGCAGGCTTCAGACTCAAGAAAAGCCAGTGTTTCAGTTCAAGTTCAAAGCAGGAAGACTGATCTCCCAGCTCAACACTCAGATGGGAGGAGCAACCTCTTACCAGAGTGAGAATCTGCCTTTCTGTTCTATTCAGGCCTTTGGCTGATTGGGTGAGGAGCGCCTGAGGAATCTGCTTCACTCAGTCGGCTGATTCAAATGTTAGTCACACCTGAAAACAACGTCCCCTGGACACACATAGAATGTTTGACCACATACCTGGGTACCCCTGGCACAGTCAATTTGTCACAGGAAAATAACCATCACAGCAGACCTACAAGTAATACACATAGCAATAACCAATGGAACGCATAAGAGGAGATAAGTTTGAGATATATTTTAGCTAGAATCATAGGACTTGGTGACTAATCAGATGTGTGGATTAAAGAAAGGTGATGAGTCAATGATATCTTCTGTATTTCTACCGCAGATAATGGAGTGGGTGGTGTGCAGGAGAAACACACCACACCACACACACACACACACACACACACACACACACACACACACACACACACAATATGACCTCTATGAGACATGCATGAAAGTTAAGGAGTAAATTGAACTTTAATCATTTACCCAGGGTTCACCATTCTTTGTAGCTATTAGGAGCAAAGCCATTAAGCTGTAAGTAAGAATCTATGCAAATTAATAATAAAAGTAAAGATGATGCATTTAGCTCATAGGGGAGACCTTGAGATCGTTAATCAGAACCTTTTAACTCATTTTGCCTAGACATCTTATTTTTTTTTGTATTTTTTGTTGTTGTTGTTATGCTCACATTGGATGAGAAGCACCATGTTACAGCGGAGTGTGAGTGTACGTGCATTGTGATTCACACACAGGAAAGAGCTCTAGTCAGCCGGAGTAGCTATAGGTAGAAATGACTGTCGAAGCTTAGTTTTGTGAGAAAAGAGAGCAAATCTACAGGAAATGTTATATGAACTTAAAGGCACAAGGATTTGTGGCCATTTTGACCAAGAACTAGGAGATGCACACGCAGTGGTTCTGAGGTCATTGGTGTCTGGGAAATGTGTCGTCAGTAAAAGGTTACCGGTGATGGTCAGGTCTGTTATCTAATTAGGCAGACATAACAGGTAGGTTTTAGAAGTAATCAAAATATATACGAGTTTTGCAGTAAAACTAAAATATGATGCTACAGCCATTGGCTAGAGTGCCCTCATTGGGCAACGGGGCTGGAGTAGGGGCAGTGGGTACGAGAGAGACTTCTGCACATGGCTAATCCTGGGGCCCCAGACCTCCACGAGCAGCCGCGCCATCTTCCTCTGCTGCACCTGCCACATGAGGTGCTCATCTAGAGAGTGTCTGCCCTGAATGATGCTACCACTACTGGTTGTTTTTCACTCCCACAATGTCCCAGCCCCCATTTCCGTGGTCCTTTGGCTGGTACATGGGGGACTTGATGAGCCTCAACAAACAAAAAGCACGGGGGAAACACAACACTTCTTCCTAAAAGGCATTGCCTTTCCTTGTTTTTTTTTTTTCAAAAGCTGCAACTTCACATTCAGTTTGGTTGCTCTTCAGGGGGTCTCTTGGGTGGAATGGATTGGTTGGCAAAAGGTTGGACTACTTGCATGTCTAGAGATGGATGGCTTAGTTTCCAGAAGCCGTTGACATTCTGCCGTGTAGGGGATTGCTTCCTCTTTGGTCTTTAATCTGTAGTACGATTGCAAGTGAAGACTCGCAGAGAATTGCATTACAAGCCATTCTTGGGTAGAACTCACATGTGATACACAGAGCCTGGGTCTACATAAGCTGCAGACTCAGCCTTTTGTGAACTAAATTGATCCTTGATTAAAGGCCTGTGGGAGTGGGGAGGAGGTGGGAGCAGGAAGTGAAGGTAGGGGAGAGGTGAGCTGATAGAAATTCAGGGTTAGTCATTTGTCTAGTTAATGGAAAAGACAATAGCAATATTTGGAAGAATCTGTCTCCGCAAGCCACATTACACACGTAAGGCATTGGCCACACGAATGAACTTTGCGGCAGATGCGTTCCTAGTTGAACCTTCAGATGCCTGGCGTTGGCTGCCTTTGCCTATGGCCTTGTGAGAGACACACCTGGTGTCCTGACCAACAGACACTGTGAGAAAATAAACATGTGTTATTTTAAGTTCTAGGGTAATTTGTTACACAGCGATGGAAAAACTCATACACACCTAAACTTGAGATCAGCATACTTAAGCTAGGGGCTATGTCAATTACAGCAAAGTGATTTCTGATGACACAGGCATCATGTTCAAACTATCCTCCCCAACCTTCCACCTCCCTACTCTTTCCTAGGCATGGACGCGGGCCCAGGACACTGGCTTGTTAGGCCAAAGCTCAGTTTCCTCAGGTTGAAATGAAAAAATCCTAATCAACGTTTTTGATTGTGAAGACTTCTTTAGTCATACATGAATCTTATGATTTTTGATTTTTGTTGTTGTGGTTTGGTTTGGTTTGGTAAGAAATTAGGCCTAATTATCAGTCAACAGTCCCCAAAGCTGATAACCAGTTAAGCCCATTTAGAGACACTGAGTTAAATAACCCACTAAGGTGAATGAGCCCCGTAATGATAGAAAAAAATCCAAGTTAAAGCATAACAGCTCCTGCTTAAAGAGACTTATTTTGTTCGTTTGTTTCCACATCCCAATATGACAAATCTCTTGGGACTTACGATGGTCAGTGATGCTCAGGCTGTGGTAACAGTCACACCATTCACTTACTGCTCTTTAGACTCAGATGGCAGTTCCAGGCCTCAGAGCTCTGGAAAGATGAGTTATGGATGTTTGGCCACAGAATGACTCTCATGCCACTGCAATGCTGGCTGGCTCTGGCATCTGCTTTTTTTTTTTTTTTTTTTTTGGTATAAATGGTGCTCTTTTTTTTTTTTTTTCCTTTTTGAGGGTGAGAAGACTGGCAGTCTACTTAATTTTATAAACTTAGTCCAGAATACTGCTGTCCATTAGAAATATAATGCAAGCCACAATACTAGCAGTTGACATTACTAGTAACAATATATTTTATTTAACCCAATATATCTAATGTTTTATCACTTCAACATGCAATCCATATAAAACTCAGTTACTAAGATACTCTACTTTTTTTTTTCACACTAAATCTTCAAAATCCAGCATGAATTTTCTTGCACCAATGGTATGTCTTATTCACGCTACCCACATTTCAAGCGCTCAAGAGCCACAGGGGGCTGGTGGCCAGTGCTGGACAGGGCTGGTTTGGAATGTGCAGAGCAGCCCCCACTTCTCCGGCTAGCTGCTTAGGACTCACCTTCAGGCCTCTCTGTGGTCTCCTGTGAACTGCCACGTTCTTTCTGCTCCCCGGCCTTCCTGCTCTGTGCCCTCCTCCTCCGTCAGCTTGTCTCGTTTCCCTGCTTCCTCAGACTGTATCATCTGGCTATGACTGGGGATGATAATTCAACAACAAGTTCTTGAGCTGCTCCTCTAAGGATCCCTCTTGAAACTGGAAATACAATAGGATATAGATTATGGCAACATGGAAACCATTCATCAATTATCCATGACATCTGCCATCTCCCTTTTGCCATTTGAGGTAACTACGTTATTGCAAAAAAAAAAAAAAAAAAAAAGAATCTTATTTTAATTACAATTGAATCAGAAGATGCATCCACTATGCAGAGTGCTTTGGCATGTTCTGTGGATTTAATTTTTGTGCAAACAGTGGAGCAAATGCTGCAGAGAAGGAGGGGACTCATTCTCTTCTTCCTGAAGGCAGTCGTTCGGAAGATACAGAGTGCTTGCCGTGTGGATGCGTTGTGTTTGGTGCGGGACACGAAGCTAATACGAACCGCGGTCCCTGCTCTTGGGAAACTCACAGCCTCAAAGACGAGAAGAGCCTGGAAGAGAGCCCAGCGTGGCCCTGACTTGGCATGACCAAGGACACCTGGAAGGAGGCGAAACCGCACGAACTAGGGAGGTGGGGGCGGGACTTCGATGTGTCACCATGGAGGAGAAGGAAGCCCTGGGGAGATGATTTCAGCTGGAGACTGGCATGATTCTAGGACAGCGAGAAAAACGTACTGAAAATATGTGCATGGATCCAGTCTCTTCGCCGGGCTGGCATGGGGCGGGGAGGAGGCGTGAGGCCCCGGGCAGTGACCATGCGCATTCAGACTGAGCTGCAACGTGGTGGGGTTTTCGTGCTGGCCAGGGGACTGTGGCATTTCCTGGGCTGGGTGGAGCCATGGAAGATTCTAAGCAGGACGGTAAGAGGGTCATAGCTGTGCTTTTGGGGAATGGACCAGAGAGGTGTGTGCATTTGTGCACAGATGTCGGGTGCAGGAGGGTGGGGGTGGATTCTGAACCATTTGTCTCTCAGGGGAACAAACAATATTAAAGTAATGGGTTTATGCAGTTTTTGACCTTTAAAAAATGGTATTTTCAGCACACTTCCTCTTCCCCACCTTGCCCTTGTTAAATATTTCATCTCAACTGGAAAATACCCACAACAGTGTTTATTTATTTTTTATTTATTTATTTTTTTATGGTTTTAGCCTCTCAGTAATAAACCAAACAAACAGTGGGGAGCTTTAAAGGGCCTTTCAACTGAGAAAGATGAAAGCCGACGCCTCTGGTTTCGATTATTGTTGAAAGCGCGAGTCCATTTCTTCTGGAAGTTCTGCGAGGGACAGGGAGCAGGGGCGGGGCTGGTGCCGTGACCAGCCCATCCTCGGCCTGACATTTCAGTAGTGTTTCTTACTTGCCCGGGGTTTATACGTGCGCCCCAGAATCTCATTATCTGAAGCAGGATCCAGCTTCCTCTCCTTGCCTCTAGAACCCTCTTGTTTCTCAACCCCAGTAAGAGAGATGAAGAAATAGGGATTCATTTTTTCCACAAAACTATTGCGAAAACAACAGTGCCTTATGGCTTAATATCCTAGGTGCAGCAACGAAGTTACCTTCAGGCTGGAGGGCATGGTTTCTTAACGCAGCTCTTTGCTTAGACCACTGGCTTAAGCTGCATCTATTACTGTGACCTTAAATTGCCCAGAGATCCCATTAATAGCAACAAGCAAACGTGCAACCTTTTTTTTTTGCTGACATCGTTCTTTCCATGAGCCTTTGCTCATTTCATTTCTCCCACCTGGAAAATCCTGCTGATTAATTTGTTCGGGCATTTTTAAAATTTTTCAGCCAACATTTCATGAGAATGTACTCTATGCTAGAGCCTAAGGACTCAGAGATACGTAACATATGGTCTTTCGGGAGCCCATAGATAAGAACACAGGCATTAAAATATCTTGTGGCAATGGCCGGGATTGGCATCATCTTCAAGGCTAAGTGGATGCTCAGCCCAGGCCGTGAGGTCAGAGCGCCTTCTCGGAAGAGAGGATGTCTTCTTCCTGATTGGTTGCTACAAGTTCCCCACATTAGGCACATCGATGACCTGGCACATCCTTCCTCTGAGCATTGCTACTTGTCCCTCACGTGCTTGTCTTTGTTATATTTTCTTCTTACATTCTTGTCTCCCTTCATTAAGAAAATAATCTCACCAAGTTTTCCTATCACCCAGGTCATTGTTCAATATTTTATACTACCTGGGTAGCACCTGATATCGTGGGGGGTGGGGTCCATCAAGACTGAGAGTATATGAGCTTGTTCCTTCATTATTTCATGTAAGCACCTATATGTTTTATGCTATTAAATTGTGAACAAAAGAAATCACAGTCCTTCCCCTCATATAGCTTGCATGGCAGAGGTAGTATAAGCCAACAGATAAAATACAAAAGCAAACGAAACGTGATGAGAAGCACTATGAACCAAAATAATAAAAAATGAAGTTTTGGAGGAGGTGGCTCTGTCATATATTTTTTTTTCTCTTTACTGTGCTTGTTTGCACACATGTCTACACTGGCCACCTCCACTGTCCGCAGGGCAGACTTGGTGCTGATGGATGCAGTTCATGGGTTCATAGGGGAAACTCTGGGGCAGACAGGCTGGTAGTGGTCACAGGCTCGGATCCATTCTCAGGGAGGCTTTGCTGAGTCAACGTCAACTCTCAACGGTGTCCCGAAGCAGGCACGTAGACGTCTGGAGCCCCGTGAGTGTCCTCCGGGGGCACATGTCTCACTTCCTCGGAGCCCTGCTCCCTTTCCTGCAGGGTATGCTGAGACATCCCGAGGCTTCCCTGTGTTTCCCTTATGAGCAGTATGCCCGGGCTAAATTTGGGGCCATTAGAAACTCCAGTGCAAAAAAAAGTGTAGAAGTCAGCTTTAATTTCTGACAGTTTCCTAAAGTGGTGTAAACTAAAAGTTGAAACTAAATGCTTCCAAAGAGGGTATATCTGGGTGTTGGGGTGAGAAGGACTTAATACAGGATGATAAAGCACGACCTGGCCACCGTCAGGATGACCAGAGCCTGGTTTTAAATGGGTTTCTTTTCCTATCCCTGAGTGATGGGCAGAGAGAACCAGCTAGGCCACCTAGAATTGTGAGGAACGGTGGCCACTCACTTGCTATAGTTTGGGTAAAGAACCATCAGAATGTCTTACCATATTAAATCAACTTATGATCCCATGTGTCATAAGACAATTTTTTCCAGCTTTACTGGGATTTAATTGGCATATAACATTGTATTAGTTTAAGGTATATAGCACGATACATGCATATATTGTGAAATGATCACCATGACGCATGTTTTTCATGTCATGAGAATTTTTAAGATCTTTCTTAGCAACTTTCAGTATACAAAACAGTGTTGTTAACTATAGCCACACCATGCCTCCCCAGGACTTATTGACCTTATATGGGAAATCTGTACCTTTTGACCTCCTTTAGCCCTTTGAAGTTTGTTTAAAGGGAGACTCAAAAGGTCCCTTGTCCTTTTCCTTATTTTTTAATTAAAAAAAATTTCAACTATAGTTGGTATTCAATTTATTTTGGATTAGTTTCATTGTCGTGAGACATTTATTTATATAACGTACACAGTGACCTCCCTGAGAAGTCTAGTGCCCGCCTGGCACCATACGCGGATATTACAATATCTCTGACGATATCCCCTGCACTGGGCTTCACACCCCCGTGACTATTTTGTGACTACCAATTTGTACTTCTTAATCCCTTCACCTTTTCCTCCCAGCCCCCTCCGACCTCCCTCCCATCTGGCAACCATCAGTTTGTCCTCTGTATCTATGAGTCTGTTTCTGCTTTGTTTGTTTATTTATTTCCTTGTCCTTTTCCATATAGCTAAAAGGCTTTCGTGGTCAGGTGTGAAGCGTGAGGAAACAGCAGGATTTGCGAGCTGTCCCACAGTCAGAGGCTGCAAGAGAGCAAGACACTGTCTGTGGTGACGCGCTCAACCTCCCGGCTTCTCTTGGGACCCCAGCCAGAGTCCTCCTGGACAAGGCCCAGATGGAGGGGCCTGACCAGCTGGCACAGCGGTCGGCCTTTCTTGTGTGTTAGATGTGAGATGTGTTCAGTGAACCATCTGACAACCAACCAACATGCTTTAATTGGCGCCTGCTGTGTGCCCTGCCCCAGCAAGATCACCGCAGAGCTAGATGGTTCGAGGGGAGAGACAGGGACACCACACTCGATACAGGTGATGCTCCCTGATGGCTGTGCACGTGGCTGGCCCCGGGAACTGGTTATCACCTTTTGGTGTGAAATAAGCATTGCTAGGGGTGCTTATGAGAATGGATTCTTGGATGCCACCCTGTGAGATGCGGATTTATTGGGTCTGGGCTGGAGTCTCGAAATCTGAATTTTGGCAAGCACTCCAGGACATTATACTGTAGATAAGACAAGTTTGTGAAGCTTTTCCTTCATGCAGCTCAGCCCAGTCTTTTATTTATTTTTTAAAATCTACCAGGAAATTTACTTCTATTTTTACAACCACTTTCTTGAGATTTGATTGACATAAAAATAGCTATATGTATAGAATGCATACAACTCCATGAGTTTGCGGATAAGTACATATGTACCTGTAAAACCATCACCACCATCACAGTCATAAACATATATATCACCTCCCCAAATTTCTTTCTCCCCCGTTATTATTATTATTATTATTATTATTATTATTAATCATTTTGTGGTAAGAACATTTAATATAAGATCTATCCTTTTAGCAAATTTTAAGTATTCAATTTGGTATTGTTAGCTATAGGCACTATACTATATAGTATATCAACAGTACTTATTTATATTACGTTACTGAAACTTCGTACCCTTCGTACTGAAACACCTCCCCATTTGCTCCTCCTTCTAGCCCTTGCAAACACCATTCTAGTCTCTGCTTCAACGAGTTTGATTATTTTAGGCTTTACATATTGGCGAGATCATATAATATTTGTCTTTCTGTGTCTGACTTATTTCACTTAACATAAAGCCTTCTAGGTCCATGTTGTTGCAAATGACAGGATTTCTTTCTTTTTTGAGACAGCCCAGTCTTTCGTGTACAGGGCGTAAGGAACAAGGCTGCTGAAGTCAGCTTTGTACAGAGTCTAGTCTTTCTCTGGGCCTCATGTACCTGTCCAGCCCTAAATCCCTCTACCTCTGACCATTCTGAGGGAGTTCAATAAGTGTTGCCAAAAGAGGCCTCTGGAAGATACCCTCTCCCCCACCCCATGATACAGAAGAACAAATGTCACTCAAAAGAGATAAGCGCGCGTGTGGAGGGTTATTTATTGAAATCCCACAGCCATTACTACTGTGATTAGCAATATTTAAAATTGTGATAGTTTACTGAGAGTTACTATATGCCATGAGTTCTTCCGAACTCTTCGCCTTATTACCTTGTTTAATTCTAACAACCAAGCTTTGAGGTCTGTGCTATCATCAATCTCATTTTACAGACAGGAAGCAGAGGGAGAAAGAGCTTAAGCAACCTGCCTGGGTCAACACCTGATAGATGTACAAATTGTGCCTAAGGGACCCTCATGCGGAGCCTCTACAGTGAGAGAATTACTCAGGACTGGGACAGAGAATGGTTTCTATTTCTAGGCTTGCATTTCTCACTCATAAAATAAGGATTCAGGATTATGTGACCTCTAAGCAGAGCTGCGTTTGTGGGTGTGCAACTTGCACAGCCAAACAGCTCGTGATCAGAAGAGCCCCAGGCTTAATTTCATGCTCTGTTGTTATCATCTTAAAATTAATAATAATGTTTTCACAAGGAGCCCCATATTTTCATAATGCATTAGACTTTGCAAAGTAGGAAGCTGATCTTGTCTCTCAAAGGCCATACTTGTTGTTACAATGATTTTTTTTTCTCTCATCTCCTTTCTAGATCGTGAATGATTTCATGAACATACTTGGTCACCGAATCACCTTCTGCAGTGGGACTGACCTGAACTTTACGGTGAGTGGAGTTTCTGGGCTGGGGATGAGTGCCCACGGTGTGTCTGCAGAGGCCCTTACTGAGCAGAGCACCTGGAGAGCTGTTGGTGGCAAAGGGTGGTGTGCCCTGTCAGCGACAACAGCTCTTGGTAACAGCCTCAGCTCCGGCCAGCCTGAGTCTTTGTGAATTTTATCACCACATGGACCATCGACAGCATGTTAGCAATCTCTTTGTGCAGAGGGGGATGAAGATTCAGGGAGAAGTTGAAGTCAATGAATTCATTTCTCTCTAACAGGCTTTTTGGGCCTTTGTTGACCATCCCCTCACCCATTTTTTGGCACGTCCCCACCCCCACTTACTCACCGGCAGCCCCACTCCCATCACTCCTGAATCCCAGGAGTTTGTGCCCATGCTTGGAGCCTAGAACAAGCTTTTGAAACATTGGGTTCTTCCTGACAATATCTAGTGTTACTACACACACAGTGCACAATTCCGTTACACTCGCCGTCTGAAAGGTTTGGCTCAGGAGCATGAAGGAAATGTTGTTGAGTGCTTGTCATGTGATCTCCTTATTCTCTTCCCCCTCGCTCCTCCTCTGAGTTAAGTCCTAGTCTCACTTAACTTCTAAGGAAAAAATAAAAAATTAAAAGGTGCTTAGCAGAGTTAATGACTTAGATTCCTATCAGTTCCAGAAGAAAAAATTCAGGCACAGATGATCCATCCGAAATGTAGGATAAAAGGTTCATTCTTCACACCTTGATGCTTATGGAAAGAACAAAGATAAGCCATGAGGAGAGTGTTAGTGTGTGCCTGTGTGCGAATGTGGGGTGTGTGTGTGTGTGTGTGTGTGTGCGTGTAGACTGGGAATGCAAAGAAAGGTAACACAAGTTTTGGGGTTTTTTTTTGCCCCAAGGGGGGCATTTTCTCTATTCTTGTCTCCTTTTCTCCTTCCAACTTCTAGATCTTTTACAAGTTATGTTTTGAACAGTCCTCCCCTCATCTAAGGTTAGCCATCACTTCCTCCCAGAAACCTGCCAGTACCCCAGCCCAAGTGTTGGTCAGATGTTTACTTTTATGCCCCCGAGCTCTCATACCTAGTTTACCAGTGCCTGTTGACTGCCATTGTCTATCTACTCGCATATAACTTCATGGGCTGTGATATCCATACAGGCTAGCAGTGGGACTGGCTTGCTTACTGTTACTACCCAGTGAATATTAGTAAATATTTGTTAAAAGAATGAATTCATAGCATGAAGAGGAGCTACAAATGGCAGGAACTGAGTTCTGGGGTCTTAGGTGTCAAGGCAGGCATCTTGCATGGGTGAGTGGAGGTAGCTCCATAGGCTCCATAGGGTCTAGCCAGGACAGGCTGTAATAAGTCTGCGTTTCTTGAACACTTGCCAAGTGCCCCATGCAAATGACTTCGCTTTCATCTTTCTATTTAATTGGACAACTGGACAAAGTGGGTTATGAGTAAGATTTTATGGAGAAGATAAGTGAAACTTGAATTGAACCTTGAAAGGTTAGTCAGAGTAGAAAACAGAGAAGCGCTTCCCATTCATAGAGAACAAACTGAGCTCTACCCCGAGCTGTCAATGGGCTCAGGGGGTGTCTGTGTCTGGAGCACAATGCAGAGTAGCTGAGATGGGATGACAATACTGAACTTTACCTGAGCCCTGTGCTTCTGGCTGTTAGGAAGTCTCCCTACTCTTCTGTGTTCCAAGAAAAGCTAATCACAAAAACGCTGTGATCTAAAATTTTCCTAGCTAGATGCATCTCCATTCTTCCTCATGAATTTCATAAGACTTGGACATACTCCCTTGTTTACTTGCCTCAGTGAAACGCGAGGACCCTTCCTTTTCTCTGGTACGTTCCTCATTTGTGGGGATTCTTCCTATTGTAATAGCCTGAGGAACATCATCTCCTCGATTGTCTGGTACATTTTATCTTGCACAGGAGCTATATTAGTCATGGAGGAGATGACCAGATCATGGTGGTCCTTATAAGCCAAGGTCAGGGGCTTGGAATCGATCCTGTGGTCATAGGAGGCCAATGATGCAGCTGCAGGGTTTTTAATAGAAGAATGGCAAAGTCAGAAAAGCATTATAGGAAGATCACTCAGCTTTCTGTATGTGAGAAGAGTTAGAGAGAGAATTTACTAAAGACAAAGACATTTCATATTCTGATGAGGAAAGATGGGGCTCTGAGCTAGGGTAGGGTCAGTTACGGTGATGTATCAAGGGTATATTCCTGTGTGTGAGGCCGGGGGAAGGGTTGAGGAGGGTTCCTTGGCCTGTGTAGGAACATATGTCTGGTGATGCTACTTCACTGGCACTGACAGCCATCATGAGAGAGGTAGTCCTAAATCTGGTCATGGACAGTGAGCAGCATGGAAAGCCACAGACACAGGCCAACTGCATGTGTAGAAGGTTAAAGGAGGTTGTGAGGACACTACGAGAAGCAGAACTCAGAGACTGATGCCTGCAAGACTCCACAGTGTTCTTAGAAATGGAAATGGGGTAAGGAACTTAAGATACACATGCCCTTCCTCCATCTAATTAGGCCACTGTTTTATTTTTTATTGAACTGCTATTTTATTTCCATGTGAGAAGAGATCCTCTAGGGTCACGACCCCTCCCTCTGCCCCCCACCCAAATCACTTCAAGGAAGATGGAGGAGGTGGGCATCAAGGCCCACAAAGAGATGGCCACTGTCCTTTCATTCGCTCCACCCTCTGGTCTGTCGTTGGTTAGCGATAATCGGGCCTGAGTGGAGACCTGGTTCCTGGGCCCCCTAAAGCCTCTCAGCTGAAAATCAACACTAAGGAAATGCAAGTATTTTGTGGCAGTTGAGGGGACAATTATTTCTGTGGTGGATCCCACACTTGGAGGCAGTGGATGATTCCAGTGCTAGTTCCTCAGAGAGGAAGGCAACTTTGTTGTACGTCTTCACAAGGCTGTGCTCAGGCTGGAGTTGTGAATTGTAGACAACCTGGTGAAATGTTCTTCTCAGTTCTGCTCAAGATATCTGTGTTTTTCAAAGTGTTTTTCACACATCAATACCATTTTCAGGCTTTTCTCGTCACTGGTTTCTGAAAGCTTAATGCAGACGTAAGCACTTCCCAGAATTTTCAGGGAGACACGTTACACCAACATAATTACAGCGATGATGATTCATGTTGTCCCAGTATCATGAACCGGGGCCCACAGAACACTCTCTACATCAAGCTCTGACTTAATCTGCCCTCTGCATGGTGGTGGCCCGGGGATGTGGCAAGGTTGCACTGTCACTGGGGACCCCTCAATGCCAGTGCCTTCAGGGAGTGTCCTGCTTGCTTCTGAGCCCAGTCTTTCCTGCCTTGGTACTCGGCGGCCAGCAGGCTGACTGTTGCTACGTGTTTCACCTGGATTTTCCATGGAAACCACAAAGCCCGCATTCTCATTATGGGATCAGCCATCTCTCTTTCCTAGCCTTCTGTTTATTTCCTTCCAAATTGCAATTATTCATATGTCAGAAGGGACAGATTTCTAGAGGAAGTGATGCTAAAGGATGAAGAGATATTAGCGAGGCAAAGCCTACAGGAGGTGATTGAGCCTGTGAGTAGGTCCGTAATTTGGCAAAGGGCTTCTTCCTGGGTCTTGTGTGGATGGCCAAGTTAGATAGCAGGACTGTTTGAGATCTCCTCCTACTTGGAGAATGAACATACAACGGACAGTGTGCTAACGCAGGGGTATTGTATGTGTTATCATCATTCATCCCTCTTTCTCTCCCCTTTCTTTATATTTTAATTCTTCAACTTATAAAAGTCTGGGTCTTGACTTCCCATTAGCAAACTTCATAATGTTTAAAATAGTTTCTCATATAAATAACCAGAGAATGATGATTTTCCAAAGCAATACCCACATCAGTGACCAAATTCTATAAAGCGACAGACCTCCTAAGGAGATTGTGTGTACCCTGGAGATACAGAGAACAAGGGAGAAGTTGGGGTTGTGGAAAAAGTAAGATGATTTAAATAGGGCTTGTTTTTATTTATCAGTTCCTCTTTCTTTCAGGACTTTGTTTTGGGATTTGCAGGGCATTGATCCATGGCAGGGACCAATAAATCCTAGAGCAGAAGCTACTCTAGGATTTATTTGCTACTCGGTGTAGCCAATGAGGACAGTAGCTTCTGATATTTTAGAGGGAGGTGATGTGTACTTGGTGGGGATGGTAAGTAGGGGGATTGGTTATAAAGTAGAAGTTTGTGCGGGACAAAGAATATTTTTTTAAATGTGGATGAAGTATATTCATAAGGAAATTTGGTCGGCTTTCTGTCTCTTACATGTTCTCAAAGTGATTATGATCAGTTGAATGATGACAGGTGTCCGTGGCATTTAATTCATGCTCCCAGGTCTCCCTGCATAAGATTGTGAGATTTTCTTCCCTTGTGCATGGTACAAAGCTACACTGTCTACTAATCCAGGGCCAAGTGGCCAGGAGATTGTGGTGGAAGTAATAGTAGTGGTGGAGGGGTGTGTGTGTGCGTGCGCACGCACGTGCATGCACCTGTGCTTCCGTAGGAGTCTGTGTGTGAATGAGTTAGTTGGACATGTGTGTGCATCAGTGTGGAAGTGTGAGCTGTATTCCTGTGTGAATACATTTGCAAGGTGTTTTTCAAGTGAAAATCCATTTCTTTATAAAAATAGAATTGGTTTTCTAAGACAGAAATGCTGAGTAAGTAGATGGATGGCTCTGAGTTTTAGAAGAAGCTTCCCAGAAATTGGTGCGAGGAACTCGCTAATGGTCCTGGGAGATGGGAGGGGAGATGCATGGACCACACCGCGCTTTGCATTTCAGGCTCTGTGGATCCTCTCTCCCTGCCTATGCATATTTAAAATTTCTTTCAATATATAAATAGGATAATTCTCTCTCTTCATCCCCACCAGAGTTCATTTAACAGGCACAAAAAGAATTGCACATTCAGGCCTGTCTTTTCCTGCTTCCTGTTTTTCCTATTTATTGGTTTTTCTCATCTTCCCGTCCCCCGCCCCCTCCCATGTTGCTTCTCTTGGATTAAACTGTGTTTCAGGATTTACAGGAGGGAGAAATGCCATTTCTTCTCATCAAAGCTGAGCCTGAGGGAGGTGATCTCCAGGCTGCTCTGCTCTTTGGCACCATCCCAGAACTTCGAGAATGAATAGAAAGCCCTGGGCCTTAGACAGTCTGCTTTTACAACCTCCCTTTAATGCCACCTTTTCCTGTTCTTCATGACAATTACCCATTTGCCTTTTGAATGAAGCCCTGGCACTACCCAATGTTCCAAAGACACAATTGGAAGATGAATTCTTTTTTGTTAAATTTATTTTTCAATTACGGTTGACATACATACAATATTATATTAGTTTCAGGTATACAACATAGTGATTAGACATTTATATACCTTATGAAGTGTTCACCCCAATAAGCCTAGTACCCATCTGACACCATACATAGTTATTACAAGATTATTGACTATATTCCCTGTGCTGCACATCCCGTGACTGTTTTTCTAACTGGCAACTTGTTCTTCTTAATCCCTTCACCTCTTTCACCCATTTCCCTGCCGCCAGCCCCATCTGGTGACCATCAGTTTGTTCTTTGTATCTATGAGTTTCTCTCTGTTTTGTTGGTTCTTTTCTTCTTCTTCTTTAGATTCCACATATAAATAAAATTATACTGTATTTGTCTTTGTCTGGCTTATTTCACATAGCATCATACCCTCAAGGTCCATCCATGTCACCACAGCTGTTAGGATTTCATTCTTTCATGGCTGAGTAATATTCCATTGTATGTATATATGTACCACATCTTCTTTATTCAATTGTCTATCAATGGACACTTGGTTACTCTACACAGCAAGCCTATCACTTAGAATAGAAGAAGAAATGGAGTTTCCCAGATAGGAAAAAGCTGAAGTTCTTCATCATTAAACCACTATTACAAGAAATGTTAAAGAGACTTCTTTAAGAAGAAAAGGTTAAAAGACAAAAGTAGGAAGATCATGTATAATTACAACAATAAATTAAGTATACACATAAACATACACAAAAAGAAGTAAAAATGACAAAAACATAAACGTAGCGGAGAGAGTAAAAATTATGGTAATTTGAGAATGCGTTTGAATGTGACCATTGACTTAAAACAGACTGCTATTAACATAGCTTGGTATATATGAACCACGCATGGTAACCACTAACCCAAAACTGATTAAGATATATGAACAGGTAAAGAGGAAGGAATCCAAACATAACACTATACAATGTCATCAATATACAGAGAAGAGAGCAAGAGAATAACAGAGAAAAACTACAAAAGCAATCAGAAAACAATAAAATGGAAATAACTACATACCTACCAATAATTTCTTTAAATGTAAATGGACTAAATGCTCAATCAAAAGACATAAGGTGGTTAAATGAATAAAAACAAGACCCATACATTTGCTTCCTGCAAGAGACCACTTCAGTCGAGAAAAACACACAGACTCAAAGTGAAAGGATGGAAAAAAAGAAATCTATCTCATGAAAGTAAAACAGAGAAAACAAGCTACTGTAGTAATACTTATATCAGACAAAATAGACTGTAAAACAAAATAGTCCGTACAAAAGGTTGTAGCAGGAGACAAAGAACGGCATTCATAATGGCGAAAGGATCACGCCAACAAGAGGATAGAACTCTTGTAAATACTTATGTACCCCGTGCAGGAGCACCTAAACATCTAAGGCCAATATCCAATATTGACAGACACAGAGGGAGAGATCGACTTCAGGACAGTGACGGGGGAGTACTTTAACGCTCCATCGACATCAATGGATAAATCATCCAGACAGAAAATCGACAAGGAGACAGTGGCCTTAAATGACGCAGTAGACCAGATGAACTTAATTCATATTTTTGGGACATTTTATCCTCAAGGCAGAAGAATATATGTTCTTTTTAAGTGCATGGTTTAGGGTTCCTCTGGGCATCCTGAAACACAGATCTATACTGGGATCTTAAACACTCCAAAAATCTTTTTCGTTTTTTCCTTTATTTCAAATGCAGGAAAATCTGAAACTAGTGCCAGCTATTTCTTAAGTGCTATCGCGGGCTAATTGACATGCATTAGTTAAGTAATTATTCCCATGTGAGAGTCGTTGTCCTTCCAGACAGATCCCTGGTACCAAGGAAAGTGCAAGGGGAAGGTCTATGCATTCTCTGTGAATTCACTATCAGAACTCAGGGACATTACCAAATCCCTGTGTCAATGTCGTCCTAGAAATAGGCTGGACCTTCCCGAGGAAGAGCATTTCCTAATGGGGGTGGTGAGAGGGCAGGGTCTGGTCACGTGGTACCTGCCGTGTCTGTGGTCAGATAAGCCATGGTTCAGAACCCTGTCGATCTGGGCCTTAAATACCCTACACCGAATGAGACGCAGCCCATGCTTTGTTGCAGTACAGACCATACTTTGCCCAAAGTTATGGCTTCAGAGACCGGTGATTTCGTCTCGATTCCCCACACTAGCAAGCACTGTGCTACCGGAGACTTCCCCAGTAGAATGGATCTGTGCAGTGGGCCACCCTGCAGAGCGCCACCGCCCTAACAGAACGCGGCCCGTGGCACTCGACTCCACTAGCTCACTGCTCAGCGATGTCAACACCCCAGCCCTCCCACATTCAGCTCCGCGAAACTGCAAAGGACACAAGTCCTGTGCGTTCAGGGTCTCTAGACTCTTCTTAATCGAGTAAACAGTGTCTACAAAGATCAAAAGGCCGCTACCCTGGAATGGCATTGTAGACTGGGATTTTGGTTGCTGACATTTTTAACATTCACACTTTCTATTTTCATTTTTGTTGTTGTTTGTTTGTTTGTTTTAGGAACTAGATGTAGTGGTTAAGAAAACGACTCTTGGGCCGAACTGCCTGGGATCAAATGCCAGCTCTTCCCCTTCCTAGTTGTGTGATTTTAGGCGAGTTACTTAACCTTTCCGTGCCTCAGTTTCTACGTATGTAAAATGTGGGCGTTAGAAGAGTTGTTGTAAAGGTTTGATGAGTTTGTATGCCAAAAGCACTGAGAACTTTGCCTAACAGCAGAAGCACTGTATAAGTGTTCACTCCTGTCATTGCAAGTCACCACTGCAGTTACAAGTGACATCTGGAAGGTGTGTTGAATAGCATGTCCTGCTTGAAAATATGATAATGGCTCTTGTGTTTGCAACTAGTATCTATTAATTAAGAAACCATCATTTGTGCTCTGTAATTATATTTATTAAACCCTAACTCCTATCATAACAATAATTAGTTCTTGCTAATTAAATTTATCAAATTCCCCCTGGATTCATATCTTAGGTAAATATTTAGTAGCCCTACACTAATTATTTTAATCAACATAGAGTGTATTTCAAATGACTACAAATAGTTCTAACTAATTAAATTGAGTACAAAATAATATCTTATGTAATAAATTTGCAGGTGCTAAAAAGACTGTGGATGAGCCGCTGGATAATGTGTCAGCGAACCAACCACCCGACTTACTGATTGCAGCATTTCTAAAGCCTAGCCAACACGTTAAGGAAAGTAGCCTGAGAAGTTTTCTTGTTCCTGTTTTGATTTATTTTCTGCTGCCAATGTTTTGTGCACAGAGCGAGCTCTGTGTGTGATTCAAGAACATAACATTCGATTTGAAATTGGACCCATCGACACTAGTGATTAATTCAGGAGCAAGAAGCCGGCAGCAGCAGCTGTTAAGACAAAATCCCTGCTTAAAGTATTTGAAGGAAGAAAGGCAGAAGGAGGTTCTCCTTTTGCGGGCTTGGTTTCCTCATCCTCAAACCACACTGCCAGGTCTACCTTACACCAGAAGGTCCTCCTGCTCTCACTGTTCCCAGCTCCTTCGTAACAAAGGAGATGAATCCTTAAATTGCAGCCGGCTGAGTGGCAGCCTGTTGCTAGGAAACCGTTAAATGAATGTATCATTTTTCATCATAAAAATGCTTCTGACCCATTCTTAGAAAGATATGCACCCTGGGTTGCGGCCCCATGTGGGACCGGCCTGTGCTGACTGCCTATCTCTTCTCTCCTCTGCTCCTTCTGGGGTCATTGTGAAATAACTGGCTTCAGTTAATGGTGGCCACTTCGTGGCCACACAAACAGTGGCCTGTGGCTTGTATTAGGGTTCTGTCCATGGCTGGAGTGAAGAAAGTGGCCCTCTATGGCTGGAATAGGGGATGTGGTTAATGGCTGGGATTAGTAGAATGTTTAATTCACAACAGAGTTTCAGTACTCAGTCTGGGTTTAAAATTAGGGTTTAGGCTGGTGTGAAGTCCTGTTAGGGGGAGTAAAGAAGAAATTGTTGACACGTTAGCAGTGAAACTATATTATAATACAAAGTAATAAAAAATCTCTACCTATAGAATAAAAATATTGAGTTCAAGTATCGAACAATCCACATAGAAAACGAAATGTTTTCAAAACCATCTCCAGCCCTGTCTTGTAAAGGAAAGTGAATTATAAACAAGCAGCCAGAAGTAGATGCTCTGGGTGTGGTGTCTGGGATTACCCTAGTCTGCCTGAGCTTCTGTTTTCATCGACTGGCTGGCAAGGAGGGGGTTGCGTCCCTATGTTATATATTACATTCTATCTTTGTGGAGGAAAAGTCTCGAGTGGGCCCGGGAAGGATCACAGGCGACATATTTGACAGCGGATCTGCATTTATGCCTCTCGGAGATGTGCCACACGCACGTGAGAAAACGCGCGAGCTTTGTTTCCCCCTCTCATTAAGCTGTCATCCACTTTCGGTGCAGATCTATCTCTTGGTTCTGAATATCACTTCCCCCACTTCTAGCTCTCCTTGGAGTATTTGTGATCTCATGCAGCCATCTTTATGATAGATGAATCATTCCTATGGCAACCACAGTCATCGTGAATCCTCTGAGTGAACTGGCAGGAAAAAACAGCTTTCAAGAAAACAGAGACCCTCAGGGAGACCTTGGGTAGTAGGGAAACCTGAGAACATTGAATTGATGAAGGTAGGATCAGATCATGACAGGACTAGAAAGGATGAGGTGACTGAGTTCCAGAAAAGATACTGGTTTTGCTCAATTTCCCACAGAGCTAGAACTCAGGCCCCTTTTATTTCATGCACCATTTCATGTACAGTAAATGAACGAGCACAGACTTGCCACGTGGCAACTGAAGGCAAATGGGTCATACAGCAAAAGTTTTTACGTGGGTTTTATTTGAACTATCGACCCACACATGAAATCTGATTCAGAGCATCTAATGTTTTAGGACCAAGGCTGCAACTGGGCCTAAGACGTGTGTTTCTGAAAATCTCATTCTCGTCTATCCCATTTCTTTTCCAGGGCATGTGTTCGCTTGTGATGGTGGTAGCGTCAGGGCCTCCAGCCAATGGAGGCAGCTCTGTAAATGGCAATGAGAGAGCCTCTTGGAGCTGGGCTCCTAAAAGAAGGCATTAGGGACCTAGCCATGTCCTTGCTGTGGACGGCAGAACTTACAGCTACGATGTGCTTACTAGTGCCTTATGGGTGGGGCATAGCACTAATTTTAGCTGAGGGGAGATCTGCCAGAGTGGGGCTGAGACCAGGTCATAGATACCTATGGTTTTCTTCCTCTGTGGCCATCACAAGGGCGTCCATTTACCTGTTGCTTACCTGTGTCGTTGATACTGCAATTCTGTGCCTGAAGATGCTCTCCCATCCCATCCTGGCCCAAATATATTTAGGGAATTTCTTTTTTTTTTTTTTGAAAGAATGGAATGCTTTATTTTATGCTTTGAACAATTTTTATCCCAGATTGTGACTGAATAGGAAGAAAGCTTGATTCTTCTGCAAGAATTCGCCACAAAAGGCTATGATGTGCATTAGGAGGGAGGCATTGCAGCTGCTCCATTTCTGTGCCTTGCACAGGGGTCTCCTGAGATGGCACCCTGATGCCTGCCAATTGAGCTTTTGCAACAGAGATCCAACCCCCTTGGTGAACTGAGCACGGAGCTATAGTATCTGAGCACATTACTACTCATTCTGAGAATAGTGAAGTTCAAACTGTTATTTTTCAATCCATTGTCATATGGCTGCTGTCCTGATAACGGAACTCAGTTCTTCTACCTCACTAAATCTAACAGGTGTTTTTTTTCAGTCCTGAATTTCATCAGAACTTAATGTAACTGACCGTAAACATCTTCACTTTCTTCTCTTGGTTCCCATTACAATATACTTTCCCAGTTTTTCTTTCTCTGTTGGCTTTCTTTTATTGGATTTTCTCATACAAATTCTACACCTTTTTTAAAATATTTATTTTAAGGAATTCAATGAATATCTATGCCTGCATTGCCCAGTAGTAGAACCACTGGTCAGAAATGGCTATTGAGTATTTGGAACATAGGTATACAAATTAAGATATGCTAAAAGTAGAAACACACAACAGATTTCTGAGACTTATTACAAACAACAAAAAGAATATAGTTATCTCCTTAATAATGTTTATACTGATTATATATTGAAATTATAATATTTTGAATACATTAGGTTAAACTAAATATATTATTAAAACTAATTTCACATTTTATTTCTATTGGGCAATATCAGCCTATGCGATGGATACATTCAAACTTATCTCTAGCTCAGACCTCTCTTTTAAACTCCAGACAGTATAACTAATTACCAGCTTAACATTTTGTTAGGTTATCTGACAGGCACTTCAAAATCAACATGTTCACAATGAAATGTGAATTGTCTCCCCCTAATTCCAATGCTATTTTAGAGACCAGACCTACCATATTTTATTTCCCTCTTCTTTTCTCTATATGGCTCCCCTTTTCCAGAATTACAGAAATGTAGAGTATTCAGGTGAGAAGTCTATGCACACAACTATGAATCCTGTGCTTGAGCCGTCTCTGCAAGGTAACATTGTTATGTGGATATCCCTAGAGATGGGAAGCTCTTTTCCTTATAAGGCAATCTATTCCATTTTTGGAGAACTCCATTAGAAAGTTTCCTAATATACTGAACTAGAATTTGGAATTTCTATGCATGTTTTAATTCTGTCTTCCGAAACCATACAAACAAGTTTAAAATCTCTTCTACTTGTGGGAATTGCTTAACATCTTGGTTGCTCTGTCTTTTTTTAAAATTAAACATTTCTTGTTCCACCGATGTGATTTCAAGTCCTCTCATTCATTCTTAACACTTACATTTGGAAACAATATATTTTGTCTACCTATTAAGAATGTGGTTGTCAAATGGTCCACCAATTTCAATAAGGCTAGCTGAAGACTAGAAAGGTACTCTGACTTAGATTGCCTTACATTCTGTACCTCTGGAAGTATATCCATTTATTTGGGAGTCATATCAAACACAGATACTGGTCTATGTTAGACTCATGTAAATCCAATGTATCTTGGATATGTACTGTGATATAATTAAGCCAACCCTCTTCTATCTTCTTTTTATAGGTTTTTATGATATATTTAAAGTTTGTGGTTATACTTATAGTTTTAACCCATTTCACTGGCAAGCCTATTTAGATATTATTGATTCTAATTCTTTCACTCACTGTGATTTTTTTTTGTCTTAGATTAATTTTGTCTTTAGCTTTTTCTGTCTTTAGATTAATACCATCTAAACATTGATTAGTAAACAAATTTTCATAAAAAGTATCAAAAATGTATAAAGGACAAGATGAAAATCAGATCCCTTTTTACTATAAAAGTCTTTGATCCAAGTTATGTCATCTTGTTAATTAGGCCTCCAGATTATGGGGCATGGTCATTTAACCAACTACAGGTCTTTATGACAGTGCTTGGTAAATTCTTTTTCATTATCACTTCAAATAGCTCCTTTGTTATGTTCTGTCAATCTTCTGTGACTCTAATTACATTTTCAGTGACCACTTGGTACTGTCCCACTGCCCTTGGATTTTCTGGAGGTTTTTTTTTTTTTCCTCCTTTTTTTTTTTAAATCTTTCTGTACTTTAGTTGTATAATTTCTATTGGCATTGACATATTTTCAAGCTCACTAACATATTCCTATTCTGTTTTCACTATGATGAGCCCATTTATAGAATTCTTTATCTCTTATATAGCTTTTATTTGTAGCATTTCCCTTTGACCCTTTTAGTTTTCATCTTTTTGCTGAAATTCTGTATTTGCTTATTCACCCTGTCAACCTTTTCATTAGACTAGAGGCCAGCAAACTTTCTTTTTACTAGCTCTATGGTCACTCTCATAACTACTTGACTCTGCCACCATAGTATAAGAGTATCGTTAAATAATTATAAGTGAATGCATGTAGCTGTGTTCGATAAAAATTTATTTCCAAAACAAGCAACTGGATTTGTCCTGAAGGTAATAATTTGTTGACTCCTGACCTACAGCCTTTAAAATATTAATTGTAGTTATTTTAGAGTCAGATAGTGCCTGTATCTCTAAGTCTGGTTATATTGACTAATTTATCTCTTGACAATGGTTGTTTTCCTTGCCTTTTTTGTTTATATCATAATTTTTTATTAAATGTCAGAGATGGTATGTTGAAGAACAGAAGAGACTGAAGTAAATATTATTTACGAAAAAATGGGTGTATCTCTTTCTGTTAGACCATTAATGTGGAGGATTGAATCAATCTGGCAAATGTTTCAACTGGATATTTTCTTTTTGGGGGTGGAGGGTAGTTGTTCTTACTATGGTTACCTCTGGTATAACAAAGCCTTTAAAATCCTTAAGTGGTGAATTGCTTTTACTTGTGTTTTGGGTAGGGGATGGTACCGAAGGCTTTTTCTTTGTGTTCATATCCTACCCTTAGCTTTCATATGTACACATCACAGAGGGAGTCAGTCTCTCTTCTCTCACCTAGGTAGTAGACTGCTATTGCTTGTTATTCAGAGTAGGCTTATGGTATGAATGGGGGAGTGTTCACTCATATAACAGTGCTTCAATTAACTCCTATTACAGTGTTTCTATTTATTTTTTCTATTTTTTATTTTTCAATTAGCGTTGACATTCAATATTATTTTATATTAGTTTCGGGTGTATAGTATGGTTAGACATTTATATAATTTACAAAGAGATTCCTCCCAATCAGTCTAATACCCCCCTGGAACTATACATAGTTATTACAGTATTATTGACTATATTCCCTGTGCTCTACTTCGCATCTCCATTACTATTTTGTAACTACCAACTTTTAGTTAAAAATGATACAATGATCCAAAAAAGTGTTTTGACAAATTTTTACTTATAGCTATCTCCTTGTCCTGAATTATCAGACAAGTAACTTTAAGAAAATAAAAATAAGTATGATTTTAGACTTGATTTTCTTTAGGAAAGAAATGCTGGCTCATGTAATTGTTGTATCCTCTATAGATTCTATTGAGTATTGTATAATTGGTTTAATAATATTTTATAAAGCCTTGCCAGGGGTTGATGACAGGACAACCTATCATTTCTGTGTCTTCCTTACATTCTCTAGGATTTAAAGTGATCGATATCATCACATACTTAAACCTTTTCTCTTCAAGTCTCTTCACCAACTTTGATCTAAGTTTTTTTTTAATATGTATAATCTTTACTTTATAACCCCCAAACATTGCAATTTGCTTTGTTATATAGGTGACTATTTTAAAATTTATTCATTCAATCAGAGTTAATTGAGTGCTTATGCTTTAGTTTTAGGTTTAAAGTTTGAGAAACGAGCTTGAATAAAATTTAGCTCCTGCCTTCAAAGAGCTCCCAGTCTAGATGCTGAGGCAGATGTGTACAAACATTTAGTTAGGAGAATGTGACACAAGTAATAATAATAATGATGATGATGATGATATAACATAATAATAATGGGATGGCTAATAAACTATAAATAGGGTCGAAATGGAGATTCAAGAAGGTTTCAGAGAGTGTGATATCTTTAAAAAGCCTTTAAAAAGGTAAATAGTTTCACTTGATAAATGAAACAGGGAAAGGATATTCCAAATAATGTAAAACCATGTTCAGAGGTGTGGAGTTTTAAAGTGCCCTCATGCCTACATTTGCATTCATTCCAGGAATGGTGGTGCATGGTGGCACATAGCGGCAAGAAATGAGGCTGGAGGGGGAAAGGGAGTCAGGCTGTGAAGGTTATAATTGCCCATTTTGGACTTTGGACTTGTCCCGTAGGTGATGAGGATTGATAGAATGATTTAAGATAGAGGAATCCCATGATAAGATTTACAATTTTAAAAGTGCACTTTGGCTGTGTGAGTATAATGAGTCAGTGAAGCCTGTTGTTAAAGCTAAGCAGGCCCAGTGCTGAGGGCTCATGAGCTTTACAAGGCCCAAATTGTGTGAGACATGGGAGGAGAATATTAGTTTTATGAGTGGAAAGCTGCCACGTCAAAATATAATTTATTATTATTATTATTAATTTTCAGAATTGTGTGTCGATTTCATTATGTTTAGTAGACTTTAATTGAAATAGTTTCTCATTCTTGCTTTATATTTTATGATCTTGATATTCTTCTTTTTTTAATTTAATTTATTTTTTATGGTGACATTGGTTAACGAAATCCAGTGAAATCCAATGTTTTAGGTGTACAATTTAACAGTAAGGTATATATATATTGCATTGTGTGTTCACGTCCCATAGTTAGATTTCTTTCTGTCACCACATATTTGACCCCTTTAACCCCATCTACTTTCTCCTCCGCACTCCCCCTACTTTCTGGTAGCCGCTAAATCTATTGTCCATATCCACAAGCCTGTTTGTTTGTCCTGTTCATTTGTTACTATTTTAGGTTTATATTCCAATATTAGTGATATCATATGTTTTTCAACTTTTTCTGTCTGGCTTATTTCACTTAGCATGATCTAGAGGTCCATCCACGCTGTAGCAAATGGCAGCTTTTTATCTCTTCTTATGGCTGAGTAATATTCCATTGTACATTTGTATCACAGCTTCTTTAGTCAATCATCGATCGTAGGACACTTTGGTTGCTTCCATGTCCTGACCACTGTGAATAATGCTGCTATGAACATTGGTGTGCAAATATCTTTTTGGATATGAGTTTTCAAGTCTTTGGGTTAAATACCCAGTAGAGGGATTGCTGGATCACATGATAGATCTTAATTAATTGCCTAAAAATTATCTTCACTACTTAACTCTAGCTCAAGTAACTCTAAAATATTTCATACAAATGAGGGAAATATGCTAAATGAGCAGGACTTGTAGAGCACAATAATATAGCAGTTTTCTTTTAGTTTCCCTCTGTCCCTACAAAGCCATTCTATAGGGCTAGTCATTTCCTTTCTTATAGAAAGTTCTATGGCTTCTCTAGTTACTCTTTGGTAACAAAAGTTCTAATGGTCAGTTTAGTTCTCCAAACAGTTTTAGTTCAAATAGAATGCCCAGTCCCATTAATAATTAAAACTATATACTTAAAGTTCATATTATTGTCTTCCTTCTTCTGGGATTTTTTTGGGTTGTTGACCTGTGTAGAAAGAGAAACTTGATTGTTTTTTCTGCATTCAACTATTAGGGTTTTTAATCTTCTTTCTCCACTCACTAACTCCCTCGGAACATTCTAGAGTTGTTACAGGTGGGAGTGGGGAAGAGTGGGTATGGGCAGAGAACAGACTGATTAAAAATGGAAATGTATAAAATGGTCAAAAGTTACATAGGAGGTAAGTGAGTGTAGAATTTGGTCACTTAGACTTGAGAGTGAGAAAAGGAAGCCTTTAGAATGACTTCTGCTCTTGTGACATGCTATGGTGGTCCCTCTGACTGGACCAGGCTCTGCATTTATTGATTTGAGAAACATTAATTACCTACCTTATATTTAGATCTATTTCAATAAGACATTTTCAGTCCTTGAACAGCTCAAGGATTTACTTCCTTTAGTAGTAAATACACAACTGTGATGAGAATATAACATATTCAATATATATATATATATATATATATATAATATATATTATAAACACACAATGCAATATATATACATATATACATATACTTTACTGTTAAATTGTACACCTATAACATATTCTGTGATGAGAATTATAACGAACAACATTATGTCTTGGAAATTATGGGAGCAAAAAGGCCCAGCCATGAAACTTGGAGTAAACTAGGAAGGAGAGTCCTCTGGAAATGCAGACTAACCATTCTTAGTTTGGGAAATTTAATTGTGGTACTTATGAAGAAATGAACATGCTGTCTGTTGGTTATATAGATATAGGGCTATGAAAAAGATTTGATTTAGTATAGAAGTTTAGGATTTATCAGCATAAAAGTATCAAAAAAAAAAAAAAGATTATCTAGGGGGGATTTTAACTATTTGGCTAATATTCATGAGGAGCGCAAAATGGAGGCATGGACACTATGTAAGAGATAGAGAAAAGCTGGAGAAGGATGCTGGAGAGAACTGAGCAGAGAGGAGGAGGAGGAGGAGGACCTGGAGACAGAGGCCAATGGAAAGCTTTTCAGGGAGGAGAGAGTAATTGTTATCATAAATGCTGCAAAGAGCTAAATGTTGGGTAGAGAAACCAGTATGGTATCTGGGTCAGAGAGATCTAGATTTCCTTAGCTTCTGCTTATAATCTGCCACTTTGGGCAAATTATCTAACCATTTGTCAGTAACCTGTGGGTCTTTGTGTCCTTCTAGTTGTTCCCTGGAGCACAGGATGCTGGTTCTTTCTCCACATGAGCCGTATTCATCATTTGTGCCCAAGGGTACCAAATGGCATGTCCAGAGACACTTCTCCTTCCCCAACCTCTGCATCTTTAATTTCAACATCTCCTTCCACATTATCTAAATCATTTGATTCCTGACATCCTTTTAGTTCAAGTTTTTCCTCTCCTTGCTTGTCTCTCTAGGTTCCCCCTCTCCTACAATTTAAGGCTCCTGGAATGCAGAGCTGCGCACAGATGTTTTCATCCTATGACTGCTTGACTGTTTCTCAGATGGTGTCTCTGAGCAGCTGTTCTGGTGTGTGCCTCCCCCTTTCTCTGCCGTTGAGTTTTCTATCCAAACACCAGATTGCATTGCTGTTTCCTTCTTGCCGGAGAAAACCCAATTCACAGCGGTTATGGGGTACGTTGTGCTTTCAGCCTCTTAGAGGTGGTCTGTGATTCAAAGGCGTTGCAGAGCAGGGTGTTAGATCAAGCAGGCTTAGGAAATGCAGTTTTGTGCTATGACTTTATCTGCTCATGGCCTGCTGTTTCTGGCACGTCATCCATTGAGCCGGTGTTCTACTGGAACATCTATTTTCTCTATTTCCTTAGCCTTGCCCTGCGTGTTCCCACAGGCCTCTCTTGGTCTTTTGTAACCGTGTACCCTCACTTGAGCCGTCTCAACACGTTGGTTCTTCATCTCCTGACAACATGTGGGGTCAAGAGCCGGAGTCATGGAGTCATTGTACTTTGCAATAATAACCTTGGAGAGCCTTGAAGAAAATGGGGAAGAAGGGTGAATGGCGGCATGTTACAGTGGCTTGCCTTTCCTCTCTCCATTTTCTCTTGGTTCGTACTCTTGTCTTTGACTGCTTCCTGAGAATTTGACTATAGCAAGGGATCCATGGATATGGAAGACAATTCCCTGCCATTAAAAGGGATGCTCTTTTAGCTTACCCCCCTGATTTCCCTTGGGAATTCATGATTTGGCTAAAGCTCTTCATTTTTATCTTTATTTCACTGATCGTTGATCCATCTTGTGGTAGAATGAGTTGCATTCACCCTGTTCCTGGCCATCTTTCCTTACTGGAAATAGCAGTCTTGTCGAAGCTGTCCACAATCCCTACCTAGATGCCTATGGACAGGGCATCCTCATGTGCATTCATTTGAATATTTAAGTAGAGCCCTGGAGAGCTGGGTAAAGACCCTCAGGAGAGTGTTGATACAGTCAGGGGAACTGAAGGAGAGGAGTGGGCTGGAGCGACTCCCTAACTGACCAGCCTAAATTTTCATGTATATTCGCACAAGGCAACTGAGTGTTGGAAGGCAGGAGGGGAGCTCAGGCCTGCGAGGGCTTAATACCAGCAACATGGAGTGCATTTTACCATCCAGGCTTCCTTCACTTCACATAGCAGATAGTGTTCTGAAATTTATATGTGACATTTTCTTCGAAAGAATATATTTATTTCCAAAGTGAAGAGTGAGTATACCATAGGAGAAAGCATGACCTTTACAAGCAGGTGCACCTGAATCGAACCATGGCTTTACCAAGTCTATTCATTCATTCATTCATTCATTCAGCCATTCATTCGTTCAAAAATTAGTTTATCAAGAGCATTCACTGTCCCAGGCTTAATGCCAAGAATGAGGGAGATGACGCTGGTGAGTTTTCTGTGTCAACCAGGATAATTTAGTAACTTCTCTCAGCTTCCATTTCTCATCTATAAAATATGAATGACATTACTTACCATGTAGATTGTCATAAAAGTTGAAATAAGGATACAGTTTATGGCATATATCAATTTTTTTTACACCAAGGATTATAATTCTATAATATCCCATTTCACATATTATATACTTTTTTAAAAGTCAAACCTACCTATTTAGAATGACTTACAGTAATGTTATTTTTATTAAGATTCCCTAAGTAAACATTTCTCTCCCACTAATAGTATAAACATACTCACTCAAGCTCATTGCAATGGAGATTTCAGAAATCAACCCAAGTTCTGAATGCTAGAGCTATAACATTGAACTTGGCTTCCTTTCCACAGAGGAGCTCTAAAGAGCACATGGTTGGAAGTCCCCAGGCCTGCTTAGTCTTAGCTTTGTGTAACATGGAATGACTTGCTTTGCCTCTCTCTGGACTCCACTTCTCTATCAATGAAATAGTTATAATGATAACTTCCTTACTTACTTCATAGTGATCTTGTAGAGATTAAATGCAATGAATGATTTCACAGCATTTTAACACTTTAATTAGATAATTTTTTGTTTTGTTTTCCTATTTTTAAGGGAGGAATGAGAATAACTAGGAATGTCTTGCTCAGTTCTCTTTCTTCTGAAAAATTATCTTATTTCCTTAGCTTTTGTAAATTTGCACACTTAGATGTCAATTTTGAATGGCAAGCAATAATAATGGTGGATCCAGGTTTGAAGAAGGTGAGTTTGCCAACATTTAAATTTACAAACTAAGTACATTTGAGAATAAATGTACTTAGAATAAATGTGTTTTACAAAGGGGCTATTCTTTGGCTTTCTTGAACAAGTGGAGGCCAACAACAGCGCTTTAAAACACGGCTTAATGTTTAGAATTACACCTGTTGCCCAATTTGAAATGAACCTGCATAGCAATGTCAGAGCACAGGTTAATATTTGAATTTTGTCCTAACACTCATTTAGCGTGCACAGTGATGGGCTTGGCTCCTACATAACTCGCTACCAGTCTGTTGCAGCATGTTTAGTTTGGGACTTTGGTTTGGCAGGTGGTTTTGAATGAACTCCAAAGAAACCATTATAGCTAGGAGGTCTAGAAAGAACATAAGTTGAACAGATTCTAAAGTGTAATCATTCAATCACAAATCTACACTAAGTGCCTGTTGTGTGTACCTGCTCCTGTACTAGAAGATGTGCAGTTAGGAAGGCTTCATGGAAGAAGTGACATATGAGTTGAATCTCCAAAATCGCATAAGTGTTTACCATGTGAAGAAGGAGTCTAAGGGAAAGCAAGGTGCAGTGGACTGTACGGCCAATCTAGAAGAAGGATGATAGAACATGGGGAGCTGGTTTAAGGGTAAGGAACGGTGGAGGAGTGGTGATGGAAGAGGCTGGAGAGAGTCAGCAGACAGGCTGGGGAGGGCATCCTCTGCCACATTGTAAAGTTGCTGCAAATGCAGATTAAGGAGTGAGTGCTGAATAGAACATCCCTTACAAAAACACATCCTCATTCTCCTCTGCACATTTGCTGCATGAATGTTCTCACGAAGCTGAGGAGTAAAGGGCTATTTTGCTCTTATGCAGAGGGAATTAAGGTTTCTTTGGTAAACATCCTGCTCCTGGGCCCAGCGTGCTATGGGCCACAATTTAGGAAGAAACACTCCTGCCTGGGCAACTCAGGTTTCATGGGTTCCACCCATTGATTCTCTGTAAAATAAACCATATGGATTATTATTTTTTTTTCCTGAAGGACTTGCTGTCTCCTTAGTGCCTACCATATTTATGGAGTTACTAATAAGTTCTCACAAAATCATGTAAACTGGAGTTGAGAAAGCACACAAACACTAAGAACACAGTCTATAGCCTAGATAGAGCCAGTCAGTTTGGGGCTGTGAGGCTCAGAGGAGGAGGTAGGTGCTGAAGTCATGGAATGGTTTAGGAGAGAGGGCATGTTTAGGGTTCTGAAGGGGGAACTTAGTGACAGGGGCAGGAATAGTAGAAAAACCAAAAGCTTTAGACCAGGTTTGATTTTGAAAGGACTTGGGAATAGAGTCTATTGTAAAAGCTCATTTTTTTTTTTTTTTTTTTTTTTTGCTGCGGTGCAAAAGTGTCTTCAGTCTGAGACATCCAGAGAGTGGGAGTCAAAGACTGGAATTTGGCTCTCGGGCTCAGAGTCCCCCCCCCCCCGAGCTGGACAAGGACTGCGAAAACACAAAAGAAAATTATTTCGAGAAAAGTCAGAGGTCGTAGGCCTCAGCTGTAGGAGGCAGAGTGAAAGCGGGGAACAGAGAAAAGCAGAATCCGGGACTCCTGGGCTACTTGGCCGCCAGGACCCAGCAGAGAATGGCACCGCTCAACGCTTTCTTGTTGTTAATCATTTTTCTCATTTTCCCTAGTTGTTAACCCTGGGACCATACTAATCATCTCCTCGTTTCCCTGCCCGTGGCTTACATGGTTCCTTGGTTATTACATCTGAGTTTAATCATTGTCCAAACTGAGCTCCATGTCTTCCTTGCAATTTCACCCCTGATTCAGTTTGTGTTTTGCCAGGAAATGTAGCTGTGCAGAAATGGAAAGAATATGTTTAGAGAGGAGAGAGTCGGAGAGGGAAAGTCCAGCTCAGAAAAGGGGGATGGGACTCTGTGGTGATGTGTGGAGGATTTTTGGCCCTGGCTCCCAAGACAGTGATACAAAAATTCAGAAAAATAAAGAAAAATCAATGCTACCCACAACTTGCTTTATCTCCTCCTTATTTTATTTTATTTTATTTTATTTTATTTTTATTTTCCTCATTTCAGAAAGAAGAAACTGGAGAGGTAAACTTGGTATCAGAAAAGTAATTAAATCAAAACCATCAAAGTGTAGTCAACCTGACATTTAAGTAGGAATTTTCTGGAAGGCATGTTTGGCTTCTGCTCCCATCTTTCTCTGCACAGCCCTCTTCACTCTCGGGTTCCTCATGTTTCAGAAACAGTGTGGAGGAGGCGGGACTAAGTCAATCACGGCTCTTCAATTACTAGGAACTGTCAGTGCTGGCCAGCACCAGTTGATGCTGGAAGACGTCAGAGACGTTATTTATCTCTCCACTCTCTAAGGTTGTTTAATTTGGAGATGCCAAAGATTAAAATCAGCTCCTTAGAGACCAGCTCTCAAAATCTTAAGGAAATTTATGAACAAATTAGGGTATTTTTTCTCCCCCAGAAAATGCTGTCAGATACCCTGAAGAATACCTCACCCTAGAGAACTGCATTATTTTTCATCAGGATACACACATCCCTTTATTTTTTATCATCTTGAAAACAAATAAACATATACATCTTTACCCTCCATTTCCACATTAACAACCATCCTATTTTGCTCCTTTAGAAGCAACCTCATTAAGAGAATTGTCTATGATATATGCAGGCGAATTTTCTATTCCTGTTCTCCTTTGAGTCCACCCCAATTAGACTTACTCCTCAACCATTCCAGTAAAAAGGTTCTTGAAAAGATCACCAAGAAACCCTGTTTGATAAATCAGTAATCACTTTGTAACCCTCACCCTTTGAGATTCATCAGGTACATCTGATACAATTGTTCACGTTTTCCCACTGGACACACTTTCTTATTTGGTTTCCAAGTAAGACGCACGGTCCCAGGGTCCTTCTACTCTCTCAGGCTCCTGCTCCTTCTCGGTCTTCATCCTTGGTTCTTTCCGATATCTCCAACTTCTGAATATCAGAGTGTTGCAGGGCTTATTAGCACTTAGTCCTTTTTACCACTCTTTCACTTATTTCCTCATGATTTCATTCAATTACATGGTTTCACACAGCATCTCAAATATATATGCCTTCGAAATTCATTCTCCAAGCCCAGATCCCCTCTCTGAGTTCCATACATATATAACCACTGACTGCACAATACTTCCACTTAGATGTTTAATAGAAATCTTAAACTGAATATATTCAGGGCTAAGCTCCTGATCTTGCCCTCAAATCTACCTCCCCTGAAGTTTTCCTCATTTCAGTTAATGTCAAGACTGTTTTTTCTATGGTGTAGGCAACAGAGTTTGTTAACATCCTTCACTCATCTTTTACGTAGCCTTCACCTAACTATCAGCAAATCCTATGGACTCTACTTTTGAAACATGTCTAGAATTGGATGACTTCTCACCCATACCGCTGCTAGGATTCTGGTCCAAGCCATTACCTTGGGTCTGGATTACTGTATTATAATTTCATCTTTGAATAGCCGAGAATAGCCATGTCTGGATGGGATTATCACACGTCTATTTTATAGTTATCCTCCTGATATTAAATCCTAACTTGAATTATGGTAAAATCTGGATTCCTCATCTTATTCAATGACTATTGAGGGTGCCGTTCAGGGTACTTTCAAGTGTGAGGATTTCATTAATGTATAAATCAGACAAACTCTTAATTCTTTGGAGCTTGTATTCTAAAATGGGGAGAGAGAGTTAATGTAACTGGTCAGAATTTTAGAAGGTGATAAGTGCTATGTAAATTAAGATGCAGAATAGAGTAGATTGGCCATATTGTGTATGAGTGAGTGTGTGTGTGCGTGCACTTATGTGTGTTGTATGTGTTGTGGTAGAGAGATAGGGGAGAATTTTAAATAGAGTGGTCAGAGGAAACCTCAAGAAGGTGATATTTGGATATGTCTTGGAGAAGAAAGAGGATTCTTGTCTGGGGAAGAATATTCCAGTGAAAGGGACTATCCAATGCAGAATCTCCAAGGCAAGATCAGAACAGCATCCCTGAAGAGTCTAGAGTGGTCATGAAGAGAGATTGGATAGAGTTAATGTCAGGTAACGTCACTTGGACACTCGTGAGGGAACCCAAGATCTTGATTTATTTTTACTAATATTCATGGAAGAGTTGTTTACTCAATGAAATTATTTACAAAAATGACTTTATTCTGGCCTCCAGGGATAATGAGATAATTCCAATAGCATAGCATCTTTTGGGTCCTTGAGGAGACTTTGTCAACAATCGCTTAATCAGTGTTAAACTCAAGATTTTGTTCTTTTAATCTGACCTTTATATAAGAATCATTCATTTTTTTAGTCAACAAACAGATATTTTTTCTTCAAAATAATTTCTATAAATGCTCTTATGCTGACTTTTAGAAGATTTAGACAAGCCAACATGTAGCCGTTCCACCTGGTTACTTCATCTTAGAAATCTAAAGTACTTCAATAGTTATCATCATAACAACAGATCACTATCCAAATTCTGCTTAAACATTCCCATTCTTCTTGTTTATAGCTGAATCCATTACTGAATTATTTTAATTTTTGTGAATTATATCTTGCAATTTATTAGATGTTTGAAAAGAAGTCCCACATTCCCCTGAGGCATGTCTTCTCTGATTTTTACATTCTAGATCTTTCTATTGTTCCTCACATTGAGTCCCTCATCTACCTGGTGTTTCAGATTACTTGCCATTTAGTTGACCCTCTTTTAGACAAGGGCATTATCATTCTTACATTTCTATGTAAGAAACGTTCCTAGTCTTAAATTTGAATTCTTTCTTCTTTTCTCATAAGTTGAACTCCAACCGTGGTTATGGACCAAAAGGCGATGAAGGCAAGTCACGTAGATCCTGGTGTTGATGGTCATGTCAAGTATTTTCTCACGTTATGGAAAGAATTTCCTTCTCTCACAGAAAAGTTCTATAATCGATCTTCACAGCCCTAGTAAAGAGATTAATTACTTTGATTTAATTGATTGCATGTAGTTTCTCAACCTATTCAAGATCCTAGGAGCCACACTCAGCCGTGACTTTCTATTTGAATTCTATTTAAATGAGTTTATATTTAGTTCCATCTGTGTTTATAACTAGCAGGACTCCTGGCGCCAAAGCATGTAAGTGCTCAGTGTGTCGCGAAAGCAAAGAAGCTAGGTTTCCCCCTCATTTAATTTCCCGTTTGTGGTAGGAGTGAAGTTAAGGTGAACCCGATGGGCATGTTTCATGTTCTATTTTTGCCCTGGTGATAAATATCACTTTCCCTGAGCATCATGTGAATTTGTTTCTGTTTTGGGAAAACTCTTGATTTATTGAAAAGTTAAATTGGCAGAAGAAACTCTCAAACTATATATATATGGCATCCATCTACTCATTCAAACTTCTACCCAACAGAGTTTTGTTTTCTTCTTGGGAAAGTCTTCTAACATTACAAAGGGCCTTTCTTCCTTGGGATATCTGTTTAGACTTTTTGAAATCCCATCCATCTATTAAGGTTTGTCTAAAAATTATTTCAATATGAAATTGTTCTCAGCCTCCAGCCAGAGTTGTGTTTTCTTAAGTGTCAAAACCATTCGTAGCACCTTCCTGTGTCATCCATCCCATTTCACTGGTGTCATGGTTATGCATGGTCAGATTTCCATCTCCGGCTCCTACCCATGTTGAAGCTTCTGGTAGATACTTTTCCTTTTTCCCCTGACTGTCGTGAATCTTAACCCTCTTCCTCAGGTAAAAGATAGCATGATGTATGTTTCGACGAGAAGCCCTGCTTCTGACTGCAAAGGCCAAGAAGTCTGGAAAATAGCGTTCTCTTGCATCCAACACTGGGGTATGCATATCAATTTGAATTAGCTGATTGGCATAGGCCTACCTAGAACCTTAATTTGTAGCCTCGGTACCCATCACGAGGGGCTGCTGAGAATTGATGCCAGCCCTGGTACTGACAGGAGCTATTGTCTGGTGGGGATCACGGCTCTGGTTTAGCACTGGACTCTGATGTCCAATGGTGGCATCAGCAGTGTCCCACCCAGACCATTCCTGTACTTTTGATCTTGCCTCTGGTCTCGCTTCCTGCCCGTTTTCTGGGGCGGGCTCTTCTTTTACACGTTGAGATGGAAACTACCTAGACCTTTTCTAAGGAACCACCATTTCTGTTGTTTGTGACTACGGACCCTAACTGACAGAGGAAGACATTTGTTTGATGCAGGTTTAATGACCTAAAAAATATTTACTGAATGCCACCTTTTCACTTCTGAACATAGGATCTTTGTATAGCCTTTCAGTGGCCTGCAGGTTAGCTTGTCGCCTTTTAAGTTTTGTAGGGTTCTAGTGTTAAGGCGTGCTAGAGATCTCAAGCCTAGGCACCTTCCTGGGCATGTGGAGTCATTAAAAGATTTAGGATACAGGAGCGGCATGACCGAGTGGACCACTCACTCCTGCTGAGTCACCTGCAGTGGCCGCTTTGGGATAGCAAGCACCAGGGACCCAAGCATAAGGAGAGAAGGTGGCACTAAGCAGTTTCTTTTTGTTATAGTTTTTTTTGTTTTTGTTTTTGTTTTTGTTTTTGTTTTTTGGCTCCAGATCTTGCCAAGAGACTTGTAGAAATAAGAGCTTTCCAGAGTCTGAGAACAGAAATAAAGGGGTCAGAGAGAGGAAAGCCCGGCCTCCTACCACCAGTGTTCAGATACCCGCTGGGTCTGGAAAATGGTTCGAGGTTTCCTGGTGGTTCCATTGCTCTGCCATCTCCTGCCTAGGATCCCCTGGCACTGGTAGAGCCATGTATGTTTTTTGGGGGTAGTGAGGGAGGAGTGATGAGAATGTAAATTTTTCTGTAGGGAGTCATCCCCTGGCTGCAAGAGATGAGCTTTCTAATGGTTTGTGATGGCTGCAGCCCTGCCTGGAGGCTTGGCTTCTGCTGAGCAGCTGCCACAAAGCTGTGCTGCCGGCCTGCCCCACCCCCAGCCCCCCTCGGCCTCAAGGCGGGGCGCCGCTCCAGGTTTGTGCTACTTCACGACTCTAGAAAGCTGTGCGTCTCCACCTTGGGGCGTGAGATAAGTATGTTTATCCAGCACCAGGCTTGGAATGAGAGGCTTCTCCTCGCGGGAATGCATCCATCACTTCTCAGGACTGACCTATTGTGGTAGTGCCTCTTGTAAATGATGTTTTGCTCTTCCTGATTGCAGAACGAAATGAGAGCTTCACAATGAAGCGTGTGGTAAACAATGAGGAAGCGGCCCTTCGGGTTTCCAGTTCTCTCGAAATAGCATTCTGCCATAAGGGGCGGGAGTAGCGGCTTTGGGGACGATGAGGTGGACTGGGAAGCCCTTTGGACTTCCTGATTACAGTTAGCTGAAAGGGTATTGGATATTTCCACGTGACATTTGTCCTCCGACACCGCTCTAGGTCCTGCCCAGGAACCTGCCGTACCTTAGTTTACACCAAATCATTTGAGCAGAAAACCCAACTGCAGCCTCTCGGTGCACAATGGAGCCTAAGCACGCAGCTTGCATTTCAAAACCAGAACAAAGGGACATTTGTTCTTTCCCCTGAGTAGCCAGGAAGCATTTTCAAAAACATTTGGAGACAAAATTATGTTGATTTGATTTAGGATAAAAATCAGTGGGTTGTTTTTCTGAGATGAGAGGCCGCCTCTTCTTTACACCTCCTTCTTCTCCTTTGAAATTAGCTATGAGAACATCATTCCTTGTATTTATTAGCAGCACTTCTACCGTTGTTCCTATTAGATGAGTTGTTCTGAGGTCAATGTGAAAGTCCAACTGGAATGTAACAAAAAGATATCAAAATAGAACAGCCTCTTTGTGATCATTAAGACCATGTAAAACAGGGAGAAATCTATACTATTGACCCAACTTTGATATTTTCTGCTGTAGTTTAGGGTCATCACCACAAATCTCAGTAACTCAACTCATTACATGTTGCAGAAGCTTCCTAAACTGTGTGATTAATAACCCTCTTAGGAATCAAGGCATCACAAAGAGTGTGTTATAAGCTCTGGTGTGTGAGAAATACAGCCACCAGGGCCAGCTAGTGTCATTTGCAGCCTGGGACAGTGACTTCTTCTGCATGAGCTTCTTTTGACCAATTTTTGGATCCTGAGATCTCTCATGACTTGAGTTGTGCTAAATGACAAATTAGCATTGCCGACAATATTATGGGTCTTTGTTCCTTACTGGCTTCAGGTAGAGGCCATTGAAGAGACGCTTTGTCATGACCAAGCAGGGATGCTGAGAGAATACTAAGATGGTAAGAACTTCTGTGTAGCTCATCTGTCACCACTCATATCCTTTCTATGAATATTTTAACATGAAAATTACGACATCTAATTCATAACAATAAGAACAATGGCAGTACTATTTTTTAAGTATACTTATGTGCTCATAATTAAATGTTCCCCTGAGTTTGCATATGGGAGCTTACTCTTTGAAAGTTGATTTATTTTACATTCCAATATTCCAAGGCTTGTTTTGGTATCTCCTGAAGGAGGTGAACATTGATAGAAAGATTCTGCTTTAAACCAGGAAAACCAGAATTTGAAAAGATTCAAGTGAGAGATTCGCAGACTCTCTCACCACTGTATCCTCTCAGATTTAGATTTTGAAAACAGAGAGATAATTCCTCGATTGTGGTTCTCTGTTCATAGGTTGGATGGGACATAGGTTCTGGGTCTCTCAAAAGGCCAGCTGTACCCTGTAAGTGGGTTATCACAGTGAGCCTTTTGAGGAGTTTGCTTCTTTTCTCTCTCTCTCTCTCCTCTCTCTCTCTCTCTCTCTCTCTCTCTCTCTCTCTCTCTCACACACACACACACACACACACACACACACACAATTTGTGAGTCTTGGCCCTCCCCCTCCCCAATATTGTTGATTTATAAACTGTCTTCGATTTATACAATAATAAATTGTAAAAGAAAAGATGTCGGTTCCCCCGTCGGGCCAGGACTTCACAGCAGAAACCATGCCTTCTTGAAGCCTGTGCCATCATATCAGCAGTTTCAGAAAAGAAGCGCTAAAGAATGGCGATTTCGGCTGCTTGTTCCATACACTCCTTTATCTTAGGAAGTTGTCCCTTTGGAAGTCGTGGTCTCCATTTTGTTAATGAGAGAATAGAAAAGAAATAAAGTATTCTTATATTATAGATGCGGAAACTGAAGCTTGGCGAGGGTAGGTGTCATTCTAGGCAAAGCGAGACTGAGGAACAGCGAGGGGGAATTGGGGCTCACGTTAGTGTAATGACAAAGCTTGTACTGCATGGATGGCAACCTTTATTACAGGAGAGGCTGTAACCTGGCTTGGCCCAAAAGAAAGACCCATCTTTCCACCTACCTCATTATCCAATGTGCACGTGTGTGCATGTGTGTGTGCGCGCGCGCGCACACACACACACACACACACACACACACACAGGCTGTAAACTATATAGAGTAGGTTACTCTCTATGGTCACCATGGCCGAGTCAGTGACTGGGGTGCTGCCAAAAAGGAGCCTTTTTTACGTGACTTTAGACCAATGTGTTTCCTACAGACCAAGCTCTGCAGCTATGACAGTATTTCTTGGCAAGCTAGAAGCCATCCTTGTAATGTTTTCTGGCTCAGCTGGTACTCAATGAAGGCTTATTAAAGTGAATAGAAGGTTCCAATTCTGGCGTAAACCTTAGGAAGCTCTCACATGTGCATAGTACTTTCGCTTTTCTGAGCACTTGCATACCCATTATCTTATTAAAGAACCTCATTAAAAACCTATGAAAATGTCCCCACTCTGCAGAGGAGACAATCTAGTTTTAAGAAGAGTTGAGATTATCCCAGGTTCACAGCACAAGCCAGTGAGTCAGCCTTAAATTGTGGCTGGGAATCAGGTTTGTGGTGCATTGTGCTTCCCAAGATAGTCTTAGAGGGTACTGTGTTAGTTAGGGTTCTTCAGAGAAACAGAACCAATAGAAAAATAGATGATAGATAGATAGATAGATAGATATAGCTATTGATATCTATACCTCTATATATCTCCATCTATCTCTATCTATATACCTATATCTATATACATGTATATGAATGTATATATATACATACAGACAGACACAACCAGTAATAATGTTTAGCCAAGTATCTGTGATACAGTCAAGTTGATAGATAAAATGAACCATCACAAGATACTAAGTCACCTTACTGTACTTGCTTTTGGATAATTACATTGTTGCTTTTTATAGAACAAGGAGAGCCAGCTATCAACCTTTGTTTATTTACAGCTAAGGACATTGCCGAGTGGGTGTTACAGTGACTGGTGGCTCTGTTGATTAGTTAGCATAAGCTTAAAGTTACAGTTCCAGCTATCCGTGTGGCCGACTGACCAGTAGCACTGGCATCATGTGGGCACACGTTAGAATCTGAAGGCCATCTCAGTCCTACTACATTGGAACCTGGATTTTAACAAGCTCCTCAAGTGATTTGTAAGTACATTAAAATGTAAGAGGCATTGCCATTGTTTCATCTGCTAAAGTGCTCACCCCTTTCCTTAACTAAGTAAGAAAATGTATTAGGGTTTCACCACAGGTCGTTTGGGGGATAGATTATTCTGGGAGGGTTCTGAGGGGAAAAATAACCAAATGCCCTATAAAGCAGTGGTTCTCAACCTTGGCTGCATGTTGGCATCACCTGGGGGAGCTTTAAAAGTAGCCTCATGCCTGGGACCCCGCTCCGTGATAATCTGATTTGGGTGATCTTAGGTCTGGTCTACTTTGGGAAGTTTCCAGCCTCTTCGATCTTCTGTTCTGAGTCAGATGGGAGGTGAAGCTTTTGATGCTTACTTGTGTTTTTCTTAACTGTGAAATAATCTTTGGGATGCAGAAAAAAATGTGGGCAGCTTGTGGAACTGTGGGAAGAAACGCAGAGAAGCGGAACGGAGTTGTGAGGCAGGCATGGGGTGGCACAGAACAACCATGGGCTCACGGTGCTGAGTGTGGTTCTTGTTTATTCCCAGTGGCAGGAAATACCCGCTATGAAGTCAGGTGTCGTCAAATTTCGAAGCTGAGAGTTGCGCAGAGAAATCATTTGGTGCCGTTCCTGTTTTAATTTGATGAATATCTACTCTTTTCAGCGCTGAGTAATGATTCTTCCCTTAAAGGTCACAGAGATTTTCCCTGTAACAGCCTCATTTGTTCTCTCCATGTTACCATTTATTTTTCTTCCTTCTTTCCTCCTTTCCTCCGTTCTGCCTTCTCCAATGAACACACAATTATTAAGTACTTTCCGTGCACTTGGACATAATTTGTCATTTTCCTTTTGATTATGAGTACATCGCACTTTTCTGAACCTTTCCTGTTTCCTAACATTCCTTATAAAGTTTTATGTTTAAAACGTAATCCAGAACTTTAATGAAAGTCTAGAAAGAGAAAGGGTGAGGGAAGTTGGGCTTCTGTACTGAGAATGTTTTTATTTAGCTTGTGGACAACTTGGAACCCTTATCCCGGAGTAACCCTCTATAGAGTCACTTTATCTTGCCAAGATCTGTTTTTTATCTTGCCAAGACTTTATTCTTTTCTTGTGGTGGTATTAGCAAATCTGCCTAACTTAGTGTAGTCTACGGATTTGATGAGCACATTGTCGATTCCTTCATCTCAGCCATCAATAAAGATATCGAATAGGCAATAAAGACATCGAATCCTGCCATACTCTGAGACAAAGTCATGGGTGTTTACAATAACACTTGTGACCCAAGCAACCCTGCTGATTAAATTCCTACTTTCTTCTTCTCAGAATCGGTCATCAAGCTCATGAGGACTGTAGTTATACAGAGGACTTCAAATGTCACTGGAACTGGTGTCAACCAGTCCCTAACCTCTCTGCTCTTTCAACGTATCAAGCGCTTCCCACCTGCCTCACTGGAGCTTTTCATTCCCTTCGTTTTCATTCTCTTCCACGGATGTGGCAGCTTGGGCTCTGGACCACACTGGTGTTAAAACACCTGCGTTTTGCCCTTGGTGTCTTATGATTCCTAGTCATGCCCATTGCCACCGTAACTTTTTAAGCTCCTCAATCTGCACTGTCCTTTATATCATAAAACGTTGCCCCTGCAGTTCATTTGGAAAGCAGCACAGGGTGCTGTTTTGATGTCGCTAGGTGTACTGAGGCATCTTTGTTAATGGCCAAGGGAGGAGTGGGCTTTACTTATTTTAAATGCTTGGGATATAATTTTTTATACCTTTGGTGAGATAAAAAGATTGAAGAAACATACTTTTGAGCTTTACTCTAACAGTTCCCCGATTGGGGTGTAGAAGAAGTTCTCCGAATATTTCCGAGGCAATGATTCTTCATTCTGAAATGTCAGGTAGTCAGCAGCCTGTGGCGAGGCCTCTTCTCAGTGCTTCCTCTTTGTTTGGCCTCAGATTATCCCTTGACTTAGAAATAAAATGCCAGTACAGTTAATAATGTAACTGGCGGAGAGACATAGAGTCATTTGTCTCCATAGAGTGAAACAAAAGCTTGTATCAATCCAAACAAACAAATGACAGTTCTTCTCCTGCAAAAGAGCCTTTGCTTATCATTGTCCATCTAGGAAACTTTCAGTTTTTGCTTTAATTTAAATCACCCATTTGAAACACCAATCAAAACTGGAAATAAAGACAAATTATGTGCAACTCTCTAGACTTCGAAATGGGAACCCTGCCTTTTCTCTGGTCCTGTAACTACACTGGCTTATTCTTTTATGGTAGGCTATGAATCTCTTCACTGTTATCTGTGCATAAAATGCTTATTCCAGCCTCCAAGACTTTTGACCTGTTAATGTTAATACCCGAAAAGCCTCCCCACCCACACCTCTGTAGCTACCTAAATTCCCCTCCAAGTCCCACCCTCTCCATCATTCCCTCTTCTGATCGTTACCTCCTCAGGGGAAACTTACAAACCCTCCCCAGTTTACTTCTCCTTGCTCTTCTTTGCCAGACACTTTGATACTCAGTGAAGCTCTGGCTGTGACATTTGCTGTTTATTCACTCGCTCATTCAGCAACAAAGGAGCACACACTAGATGCTAAGAATTATAATAGGATTCATGGCACAAGGGCGAGCAAAAACAGATGTGCACCTGCCCTCACAGAACATACAGTCTGGTGAAGCACACGGACATAAGCCATTGCGAATCGTACAAAATCAAAAGCGACCGGAAATGCTTTTCCAAGGATCAATACAGGGCAGTTTGAGAACTTCCAGGATGTTCTCAAATGGCCAAGTAATTTTTGAGTTCAAATTGAGAGGATGATCAGAAATTACTTAGGAAAGATAGCGGGAGGGAGGTTATTCTTGCCATAGGCAACATAAACTCCACAGTGGAAACAAGAAGATCAATGTGATTTGAAGAGTGGGCCCTGTGTGCTGTGACGCAAGGCTGCAGAGGTGGTAGAACTCAGGCAGGTCTGCCTTGTAGACCTTGAGAAGAATTTTGGTTTTTATTCTATGAGCAATCTGAAGCCATTAAGGGCTCTAACAGGGTCGGGCCATGACCTTGGTTTTGTTTTACAAATTTCTCTCTTGGGCTATTTGAGAAAAGATTAGATAACAGCAAGAATTTTGGACGATCATTTAGTAAATTATTGCTGTAATCCAAGGAAGGAAGTGTTGGCAGCTTCAGACAGGGTGCTACTGATGAGACAGGATGATATAGGAATCACGATGAATAAAGCTTTGTAATGGCATGGGTGTGGGGTTAAGGAAAGGAAGAATCCAGTGATTGCTCCAAGGTTTCTGGCATGCCATGATTCTTAAAGGTGATGCTTCCCATGGAAGAGACTAAAGGAGAACCGTATTAGAGAGGGAGAGATCATGGGTTTATCATGGGTTTAATGTATTTTTCAGTCATAGTGGAGCTCAGCATATGGGTAGGAGTTTTCAGGAGAGATCTTGACTAGAGCTATCAATGTGGGATGCTTAGATGTGAGAGATAATGAAAGGATGTGGGTAACAGTGACTGAGAAGAGGGTGAGAAGCTTGAAGGTCTAACTGAACACTGACAAATTCTATTCTATTCTTTCTGGGCCCTTCATTATACTGGGCATAAGCCTGGGTTTATCCATCAAGTTTAATTAGTGTTTAGCAGACACTGTACTAGTCTATGGCTATTTTTACAATGCTTATTCATTATTCTACAATATTTTGCTAAGATTTATAAGATACTATGCACCATTCAGTGGTCTTTGTTTAATTTGCACAGCTTTCTGATAATGTAGGTACAATTATTTCTATTTTAGAGATAAAGAAACTGAAACTCAGGAGTTTAAGCAAACACTCAACTCAACGCAGAAGTGCCAAAGCTGGATTACAAACGGTTTTTGTTTTTACGAACATTTATCCAGACCTGTTGTCTATAAAAGCTAAACAAAGGAGTCTCAGCAAATACTTATTTGTTGATTAATAGAGGCCAGATAAACTAAAAATCTGAGAATTAGTAAATGTTACTGATTTTCCACTTTTCAATCACTAGTTGTGAAATAAGCCATGTTCTTGGTCCACCCAATACAAGGTCCTGTCTCTGGTTTAGGAAATCGTACAGAGCATGTCAGATGTGGTCTGGCCAGTGTAACCCAGAGCAGGTGAACCGGGGATCTAAAACTGTTTAAAAGAACAGACAACAATGTCCCTCTCCAGCCTTCACAAAACCCTCCCAATGTGTAATGCTAAGTGTATTCAAGATAATAAAAATTCACATAAAAAGAGCACTCCTAGAAGTTTTATATTCATAGGGGGAATGTGGAGGTAAGGTAACTGTATTAGTCAGCTCAGCTGCCGTAACAAAACACCCTAGGCTTAAACAACAGAAAATTTTCTTCTTATAATTCTGAAGTCTGGAAATAAGAGATTAAAGTGCCAGCATGGTCAGATTCCAATGAAGGCTCTCTTCTCGGGTTGCAGATGGCTACCTTCTTGTTGTTCTTCATTTAAGATAGAGTGGGGGAAGGAGGGAGAGAGAGGAGAGAGAGGAGAGAGAGAGAGAGAGAGAGAGAGAAGAGAGAGCACAAGCGAGCTCTGGTGTATCCGCTTATAAGGGACACTAATCACCATGCAGGCCCCACCCTCTTGACCTCATCTGAGCCTAATTGCTTTGCAAAAGCCCCACCCCAAAGTCCATCCATTGGGAGTTAGGGCTTCAACATAAGAATTTTGAGAGAACACAATTCAGTCCACATAAGTGACAAATGGTTCCTGAGACTGACGAATTTTCCAGAAGGTGGAATTCTAGTGCTAAAATTGGGGCAGTCCTGGCAAAGAGAGTAGTTGGTCACCTTGTATGGGTGGGAAATCACCTTTTTTCCCCCCACTTATTCAGAAAAAGCCTCATGGAAGCAGTAGAATTTCAATGATTATTTAAAGGATAGAAAATAATCGAGCATGGCCTTGAATTGGGAAAAGGGTATGTGAAACACGATGCCAGCCAGATCACCAGAAACATGAACCCCCTCGAGGCCATTAATGAGAAGCTATTAGGGTGTGAGCCCAAAGCAGTGTTCACACTTCTCCCAACACTTCCGGAGGCAGTGCCCTGAGTTGGTATACTGTGCCTTCAGCATCCAGGGGGACTGTCTAAGCTGTGGCAGGGAACTGGTTTCACTGACGTCAAAGAAATGGAATATTTTTTATCTACTCTTTTTCCACCCTTTTCCTGGATCAGTCTGATCTTTTTAAAAGATATGATATTTTTGTAAAAATGCTGTTAACTTACTCCCAACAAGACAAAATACTGTATAATTATTTAGTTATTCTGATCTAAGAAACGCATTATTGGCACACAAGTAAGTATAGTATCTACAAAATCAATTATAAAGCCTCCAAAAGCAGGACTCCCGCAGTCTCTAGATTTAAGGTCTTTGAGTTCTTATTCATCTCTAGTTTATCTTCAGTGTGTGCATGGAGTAGTTACAGAAGATTAACACCTGACATAAAGAAATACTGCACATTCCATGCAAAGACAGCTTGACAGGCACTGTACGTACAAGTGAAACCAAGGAACGAGTCCACGTAGTATGCGTTCGTAAGTCACTATTTTGACAGCCGGCTCTGTCCTACCTTGCCTATGCTTTCCCTTTAATGCTTCCAGGCTAGCCTATATTATATCATCTATGCACATATTTCATATATTCGCGGTGTTGTATAATCAGAGAATTGTGATTGATGCTCCAAAGTTGATTTTTAAAAGTCCAAAAAGTACATATAAGAGATGCTTTTCTTTAGTTAATCACCAATGTCTTTTAAGAAAATGATGGCCAAGTGTGTACAAAGTTGTTATGAATGTTATGAAGGCCTTGGTTTTGTACATTGATTTTAACCAAGATTTATAGATTGTTAAAAAGGGCCTTGCAAGGCCTTTGCGCAACACCATGATTTTTATAATGACGGGCAACTAGCACCTTCCTCGAGTTTCATACCTGTTTGGTCAGGATGGTATGAAATGCAAGTTCAATGGGCCCGTTCGAGGACCCTTCTGTCTCTCACCCATCATCACACTCATGGGAAGCATTCGAATGCCCCTCCACTGTTCAGAGGATTGGCTTGGCTGGTGAGAATGGAGGTGGCTTATCTGCCAGAGGTGGGGTTGGAGTTGGAGAAGGGGGTCTCTATCCCACAGCTGTGGGGGGCATAACCTCTAGAGAAGTGAGTGCAAAGATGGATTAGAAGCCAAGGCTCAGTAAACCAGTTCTCACGGGGCAGAGCTGAGGGTCCAGAGGCAAAACTCTGAGGGACCGAGGAACGATAATCAGATTAAAAGATAATATACAAGATAGAAACAACTCGGGAACTTGCTTGGCAGACCGCTCCTGTCTGAAGCCAGCGTTTTGTGTGCTGCTATTTGGCAGAGGATGGGTGGGCTGGCTCATGTAAAAGGTCAGTGTGGCACAGACACAAATCGAAGGAACACATGCATGGGCACAGAAGGGAATGTCGATTTTATATTTCTTCCAGCGAAGGAGATAATGCGATGAAGTAGAAATGGAACGCAGGCTTTGGAGTCAAATAGACCTGGCCGAAACCTCAGCAACCTCGCTCATTAGACGTGTGGCCCTGAGCAGACGATTGTGCCTCTCTGAGCCTCGTCCCCGCCTTTGTGCGTGGGGTTTATGAGATGAACCTGGGCGAGTTCCGGTGGTTTGCACTACAGAACCCAACACATACCAGGATTTCCGCTTAGCAGTTGCCAGTTTATGTTTCTCCACACGTCTCTCTTCTTGCTTTCTCACCTCACCATGCTTGTCCTCTCTTCGGCATACCTTCTATCTCTGAACTGCACAGTCCCCAAAGAACAGGTGAATAATGAAGAAGTTCTATTACTTTAAGGGACCTCCCTGTGACTCTGAGTGAATCGGCCATCAGTAGGTGAAGAAACAACAAAGGCATATGATTGTATTAGCCTTTGAGCAGAGCTAGACCTGTACGTGTGTGTGGGCACGTGCATGTGAGCACGTGTGTGTGTTTGCTATGTCCCGTGGGCTAGGTCTTGAAGACCCTGCCCTATGTGGAGAAACTCAGCATGACCAAATATTCAGCAGAGACACGGTGGGTCTGTGACCAGATTAACCTTCCTAAAATCTCCCCTTTCCCACCCAAGAAGCCAACATGGCTCCAAGATTCCAGATTCTTCTAAAACCCCTCCACCCCCGCCCCCACCCAGTTGCTGGCAGAATTTCTCTTTTATCTCAGGCTCGTTAATTCTCTCTCTCTCACCTGAACTTTCCAAATTTCTCCATGGCCTACACATCCTAATTTAGTCATTCAACACAGTATTTTTGAAATCAAACATTTATTATAAACTTAGTATGTATAAAAGATTCACAATAATAAGATATAATCAAAATTGTCCTTATTTCCAGGAGGAAAGTCAGACATTTCATAATTCATTGTGATAGCACTTTTGTTAATTTGTAGGAATGCTGTAACAAAATACTACAAACCGTGGGGCTTAAGCAACAAATTGATTGCCTCACTGTTCTGGAGGCTGTGAAGTCTGAGGCCAAGGCAAGGGCAGGGCCACGCTCCCTCTAAAGGCACCAGGGAATGTTCTGTCTCGTGTCTCTCTGCACTTCTGATGGTTGCTGGCAGTCTTTGACATTCCTTGACTTCTGCTACATCACTCGTATCCCTGCCGTCATCTTCACATGGCATTCTCCCTGTGCCTTTTGGGTCGAAATTTCCACTTTTTGTAAGGACACTGGTCACATTGGATCGGGGGCCCACATTACTCTAGTTTGACCTTAATTTAACTAAATACGTCTGCAACAACCCCTTTTCCAAATGAAGTCACGTTCTGAAGTCTTGGGGGTTAGGATTCAACATATGAATTTGGAGGACGCAATTCCACACATAACAGCGCTTAATGAAAAATTAAGTCCAGGGTTCTGTGAGAAATTTCTCTGTTCTCTCTATTTTCCTAAATCCTACTCAATCCATAGAACCCTCCTCCTCCCCAAACTCCTCCGTGAAGACCTTCCTGCTTCATCTCATGAGCCTTCTTTGGGCCCATGTCCTCTTTTCTCTACTAGATTCTAAATTCTGTGAAAGTAGAGACTACGTCTTGTCTTTCTCTTCTGACTATCTCAGCAGTAATTAATCATCAAAGCCAGCACGCTTTTAAGAGTTGATGACCTGGTGACTTTCCAGCATGGGAGCAGAGTGGTGCCAAACACAGCCTCCCCTGCCTTCACTCCTGTCCTCTCACTAGTCCATGTCCTGCAGCCCTGGGTTCCTCTCAGCTGTAAATCCGACAGGAAATATCTCAGGAAACACAGGCTCCTCTAGAGCCCCGCCTGCGGCAGTGACACCGACTGGGACGAGGCGCCAGCCCGCGTCTCAGCCCTGGAAGGCTGGCTTCCTGTGAAAAAAGCTGCAACACAGTAGCAAATTACGTCCTTCATTAATGAAAAAAAAAAAAAAAGACGACCTCATCAGTGATCCTAATGACATCCTTAACAATCACAGGGTGTATATACGGCACTCATGCTTTAACAGGAACGTTAGATCCAGGAATATATTCACAGAGCTGTTAGTATTTTGACAGAGAACACAATGAAAAGAAAAAAGAAAAAGACCCGTGTGCATCTTCATTTGCATCTGTAAAAAAAAAAACTCGGTAAAATATATGTACTTAATCTATGTATAATATCCATATATTGGCTAGAATATTGAACCCGCTAACAAACCTGTGCTCCCCTGAACTTTCTAAATAAATGGTTGGGTTTTGTGGAACCGAGATTAGAGATCCTCGGTGCTCCTAAGCAGATGGTGCATTAATAACGGGGTATTGGGAGGATAGGCTTCCCAATTCCAGTGTATTCATTAATACACTTTAGACAGTTTTAATTGCTTCCTGAAACACTAATTGAAAGAGGTTCATTTGCAAACGCCTAGGTTCTAATAATATAAATCTGGCACAGTGCCACCAAAGCCCCTTAAATACCGTTCTAAGATGAATCGTGGCATTTAAATAAAGGCAGCTACCTTTTAAAAATAAAATCAGTCCAGTGAAATGGAAGGCATGCCATTTTTCAGAGTGGGGAAAGGAAAGCACAGTAGATGCCGAATCCTTCCAATATTGGGGTTTAGGAACTACTCAGCGACATCACGCAAGGGGGCCTTGGGACTGAGAATATCTGTTACACGCCGTGACTTCAGCAGCACAAAGCGGAATGTTCTCGTTTACATAAAGTCATTTCCTAGAGGACTAGCTATGGCATCTGTTATTTCAAGAGACTATGTGACTAAATGTTGTTACACCTTTGAGGGAAGGATTTTCCCCCTTAGAATCATTCTGCCTACTGACCTTCCTTAAATTGTATTTCATGCTTTTATGGGCATATTGATTCTACACATGCTTCCCCAGTATTTACCAACCCAAACTCTCAACAGTTAGTTTAAGAATACATAAAATGTTTCCTTCCATGTGGAAAAAAAGTAAATACGGATTGATCACCTAGATTTTAGTGATTCTCAGTTTCTTTTGGTAGAATAACTGTTTTCAATTAATAAGCATGAACGTTGGATGAATTGCTTATTGGCCGATGAAGATGTGGGTAAACTATGAACTTGTTATTAGGTAGCAGTGGTCAGAAGTTCCAAACCTTCCACCGATGTCTGAAACCTTTGATGGTTTTCTTTACTTATGTGAAGCAGGCTTACGATGCTTTGTGTAAATGGTCATTGAACTAACTTTCAAGAACTGAACTCAGTTTGGTGCCCCAGATTGTTTTGGAGGTAGTTTAAGTATATTTAGAGGAAAGACAGGTGAGACCCCAGTACAAATGCAAAGCATGGCTTGCTGTGCGATGAGCCAGGGAGCTGGGAGAGCACCTCCTTCTTTTCAAGCAGATAGGTGGCATTGACTATTAAGGAGAAGGGCCTCCAGGAGCCTTTGTGATAAGGCAAAGAACCTACTATGTGTCAGAAACTACTAGGCTTTTTTAAAGGAGGGTGGACTGTTTCCCTCAAAAAAAAAAAAAAAAGAAATAACTAGTTGCTTTTAAATAATTTCTCAGTCCTGTTGATCACTCTCCTGGTGTGAATCTGCTTACATTTCTGTTTTAAGTCCTACCTGTGGTAAAGACCCATTGATTTCTGATAAATATCTATGTACTGAATGTACATGATTCCAGCTATCCATATCAATCTCTGATTGTGCTTCTAAGTTATTTTCAACTCCTACCCCTCTCCCATCATACCCTTATCTCATTAGCCACTCATTTTTGCCTGCCCAGTCTCCTTGACTTCTAATTGGCTTTTCCATCTTCTATCTCATCCTTCCCTAATCCTTCCTTCACACAGGTTCCCAGGTGAAATTTGAAGTCTGACCACACCACTCTTCTGCTTAAAATCTACAGGATAAAGTTCACATGCGTTAGAAAGGTGCTCTTCCTTCATAGCTGTCCAGATGTCTCCCGGGGGTAGAGCTCTGATCTTCACTCCAGATAAGGTTATTTTCTCCTGTTGGCTTCCATAGAGCCTTTTGAGTTTCTCTGCTATAATGAGATACACAGCTTGTAATTACTTGTTTATTTCTCTGTCTCCCTAACAGTCAGCCCTTGGAGGCAAAACCCCTGTTTTGTTTTTCTTTAAAATTTTTCTATTCTCAATCAGTTGCCGAATGATTGGCATATAATAGGTGCTCCATACATGACTGTTGACTGTAACTGAATAGAATAGGAAAGCAGACAATAGCTTTGATTTTCAGTAGGAAAAGAAATTTAAGCAGAATAAGAACCACATAGTGTCAAATAGAGGGGTCAAAGCTGTGTCGGATTATAGGTATTATGCTGAATATTTGAGTGCTACATCTATACAATCATATCTATACTATAGAAACCAGACTATTGATACCTAAGAGCTCTATGATTTTGTAACTCAGATATTTATACTTTCTCTGGGTAAAATATTTAGTCATTACAGGAAAATATCATATATATATATATATATATATATATATATATATATATATATATATATATATATTTCTGCATGTATGTACATGGATAAATGTCTCTGCGTTTCCAAGGAATGAGGCTACATTTTGAAACATATCAACAGACACATTTTAATGAATATAAAAAGTTACCCAAGTAGGTTACTTGATACCAAATGTATGTTTTTAACTTGCTAAATCCTATCAGACCAGAGTTAAAAAGTCTGGTCAATCATGTAACAGGGTCCCATAAGTAACGTATTGTTTGCTAAGGAGAAGTTCACCTGATACCATCATACATGAGGAAGGACACTAAAGAGAGAGGGTTTGGACGAGTAGATCCTAGACCTTACAGGAAGCAATATGATTAGCTGATATTATGGTGGGGGGAGGTGAAGAAGACAGGTTTTGAGCCAAGTTTTAACTACAAGCATGTTAATCTTATTTGATTTTGAGAAATATCTATTATGAGATGGTCTCGTATAACTGGTAATTAGTGAAAGCAGATTCAAATGACGAGGAAGCATTTAAGTCGGGGTAAGGGCAAGAGAAGGGTGAGGGTACTTTATGGTTAGATGCCTTGGGACATGGAAGTCCTAAACTCTAGTGGCAGGTCTGCAAGTGTCATCTCTAAAGAGTTAACATGCTGCTTCTCAATATTTAAATACCTTCCTGTCTTAATCACTCTCATTATTTCCTTCGCTCACTACTCACTATTATAAACACCAAAGAGCCACAGAGTTTCAACTGCACATAGAGCATTGATTTAAGGATTGTCATTAATGTTTGGATCTAACAAGTAGAGCATTAGGGATTGAAACAGGATTCAAAAGTTATAGCCACCAGCAAGGAATCAGAAAGTGTCTGGTATCGATAATAATTCCTAAAACATTCGAAATTAAAAATTGGGAGAAAATTAAAGCGTTTTATTAGCCTTAGAAACATTGACAGAGATACGACTAGTTAGTGTTAATCGTAAGGAAACTCTTAACTGCACCTGTTTATTCTCAAAGCCACCCACCTCTATCTCATACACATATATGCACATAGACTGTAGATCACAAAAATCTACAGTAAATAATTTCATTTCAACTTGTTTGCATTTTCGTTTGTACAGATCTTGAAAGAATTAGTCTTACAAATCAAACCCCACAATTGAGAGTGAAAGGAGGCATGTTTCAACTAGAAACAAGATTACTTTTAAGGACTTGCACTGAATTTCTGTGTGTGCAAGTAGGTGCGTCTTTCATATGCACGAAAGCAAGTTCAAATACATTTCTGTTGGGGGGCAGCTCTTATGAGTTGTCTCTACTTGAACATAGTGAGACCTCTGAAGCAATCTCAGCTTTTACATTAAACACTTAAGCTGGCTTCAGGTAAGGGACAGTTGTCATATTTAGTTTGCCTAAATGTCTCAATCCTCTTACTACTTTGGGGGTATAACAGTTCCTCACATAACGTTATGTTCAAAACATTTCATTATAATGTTGATGAGATGCCATGGGAACGTAACTCTTGCTTATACCACTTAGCCTAGGGTAAACTTGGTTCTGTGATACATATTTCACTTCAAGTCGAAGCACCTCTCAATGATTTCAAGTAAAAACTCACTGTATACCACGTTCATGAGTCTCTGTGGAAGTTTTCACACTGGAATTTAAGGGAAGCCAGAGGTTCCATCTCTCCTTCCCTTTTCTGACGAGATGCAGTCTTACACACCAGCCTTTGCCAACCGATCGCTCCTGCCCCAAAGACACAGAGATGCAAAGATCATTTAGAATTCATTTTCATGATGGTGACATCCGGTGTCAGAAAGAAGGGCATCAATCAGTGGGGTTCTAACCACACTTTTCCTATGGCTTGAATTAATGGGCCTGATTTTCCCCCTAGCTGCCTCTGCTCTTTTTAATTTAGCTAAGAAATGATTTAAAGATTATTTAACAATAACCTCAATTTATATAATTTAGGTCAATTCTTAGACATGTGTACTTTTTATTTTTTTATACAACATGTATAGAACAATATGTGTTCTAAAATATTTAATGTAGTTTTAAATAAATGCACTTCCATTAAATTTTACTTGCTATAATTGTTTTATCAGTTGTTCACTTGAACATAATGAATAACTTTTGAGTAATCTCAGAGTTTTTGCACTATCCCTTTTTCTTTTTCACAACAAATGCCCTGAATCTCTGATAGGTTACTAGAGTTAAACTTTATGAAAGAGCACAGTTTGTTCATTTTATATTTGGTGTATTGAATTATCACTTGGCATTATTATCTAATCTGGGGTATGTTTCAAAGTCAAAGTCATTAAATATTTTAAGTCTCCTTTGAGGTTTGTCTTTTCTTATTAGGGCTAGGGCATGGAGAAAAGGTATATCTGAAAGAAATTGGTAATGAAGGTGCCATATCTCACGTGTAAAAAGGGTCAAATTCCTGTGTGAGACAGAAATTCTAGTTTCTGTAAAGATGAGCTAAGGAAACTTGGTTCCAAATTTGAGAATTTCAAGGAGATTTAGAGGTCAATTTTATCTTCCTTCTACCTAGATGCATAGATAAGTTTGTTTTTGTTTTTGTTTTTAATCAAAAACATAAAACAAGAAAGATGTGAGTCTGGAAGAGGAGCCTGGTAGCAACCTTTAGGCCCTGATAGTGGCCCATAGATAAATCTGCAGAGCTAAATTAGTTTTAAAATTTGTTAAGTTATAATAACAATCCTGCTTTCTTATTGATGGTTTGTCTGACACTAACAGTTAAAAGGTCAGAACTGGGCTCTGATCAAAAGCAATCAGGGTGTAAGAAAATACTACTCCAGATCTGCCTGCTGGGGCATTGTCTCAGACGACAAGTCAAGCTAGCTCTCTAAAGATGGTTCAGCTGTGAGACAGGCTGCCCACCCAACAGTGTGGACAGATATAGGTCAGGGGACATGTGTTTGTGTATCTTCTCTGTGAGAAAGTTTAAAGAGTCATTTTTCCTTTTTCCCTCCTCTCCCCTCCCCTCCCATCCCTCTTCCCTCCCTCCCTCCCTCCCTCCCTTTCCTTCCTTCCTTCCTTCCTTCCTTCCTTCCTTCCTTCCTTCCTTCCTTCCTTCCTTCCTTCCTTCCTTCCTTCCTTCCTTCCTTCCTTCCTTCCTTCCTTCCTTCCTTCCTTCCTTCCTTCCTTCCTTCCTTCCTTCCTTCCTTCTTCTGGGATTTGTCTATACCTCATCCATTTTGAATTGTAAAAATAGTTCTGATGAGAATTTGGATGACAGCAGACAAATCTGACTTTCTGCATGGCTTTAAGTAATTGATGTGACAGCTTTAGAAGACATATTGATTAATAATTCTGTCCCTGGCAGTAACTATCTCCACCCAGCCCTTCTCTATTTTATTATCATGTAAACATGTAATTGCATAAAATTAAAGCTGTTTTGTGCTTGAAACCTTGCCTGTTTAAGAGATACTTATTGGAAAGAATAGCTATGGCTGCAGTTGCCACTATTTTTTTTTTTTTGGAATTCCATACTAATTTTTCTTCCACTTTAAAATTGTATTCCCTTGTCATTGTTCCTTCTGAGCTGTTTTGTCTTCATCTGAGGTGTCTGTTTACTGAGCTGGAAATGATTTTGAGCGTGAACATTTGGTGATCATGTCACCACCTCTGCTGAAAACCGACCTGTTAAATTATGACTTCGTGGTCTCGTTTTACACTGTACTAGCCCAGGCTAAAGTACTCCCATAAGAAATATCGGTTTTCATTTGAACGCACTGAACAGTAAATATCTTCTCCCTGGGGCATGTCCTATTTGTTGAAAAGGACACAGAGATTTTAGAGTTCACATGTGGCATTTAGGGATCACACAGCTGGTTTAAAAATTAGTGCATTTGGAATAATTAATGGCTGACTAGAGGCATTCTGCTGTTAAGTATGGTCTAAAATGTTCTTGACAACTAGAATGTTAGACATTTTCCCTAAAATTCTTAGTTGTTGGTGTATTTAGAAGACAGCCTAAATGAATGAAATTCTAGGGAGAGTTAACAGAGTTTTTAATATAGACAGAAATGTCCAAGCTCATGACAAGTCTGCTCTGATATATTGTGAGGATTAAATAAGTTAAAACACATGAAGTATCTGCGTTGAATCTCATACATAGTAAGTGCTTACAAAAACTGTCTATTATTATCATTTTTTCTCTTAGTCCGATGACTCTTCTCTCACTTTAGGGCAGCAGTCCCCAACCTTTTGGTACCAGGGACCTGTGCTCCTATGAGAACCTAATGTCTGATGATCTGAGGCGGAGCTGAGGTGGTGATGCTAGCGCTGGGGAGCGGCTGCAGATACAGATGAAGCTTTGCTTGCTCTCCTGTTGCTCACCTCCTGCTGTACCGCCTGGTTCCTAACCGGCCACGGACCTATACTGATCTGCAGCCTGGTGGTTGAGGACCCCTGATTTAGGGTATTTAGAAACTGACAGTATTAAAATTTACATTATGGTCATACTGGAGAATGATGTAATTTCATGGACTGAGTGGCTCATAGGGTGATGGAAAGGAATGCTTTTTTTATTCGCCAGCACCTCGAAGAAGGAAATAAGCTTACGAGTTTCTGAGAGGTGTCCCCCAAGCCTTTCATTCGTACATACTGGTTCTCAGAAGATGTGCGTAACTCCAGGCATGAAAAGAACCCAGGGAGAACCCTATTGAGGAAACATGGGTCCAGGTTTACAAAATAATTCACCCTGACGTCGGGAATGTCCAAGACCCACCCAGCGGGCGCCCCTTCCTTCAAACAGCGGGTTTACACCCTCCTCGTGACTCCCTTATCTTGCAGACGGTGACTGCCAAAAAAAAAAAAAAGAGTAGATGCACACAGACTGACTTTCAGCAAGGAGCCTGGAACTACAGGAAGTGACTGTGGGGCAAGAGTTGATAAGAAGCATCTCGCTTGGTCCGGGAATCTTCTCTCAGCCCCAGCCCCGCCCTCCTCCCCCTGCGCATCCTACTGTACAAGGCGGAAAACCAAATTCTTTCAGGCCCGTTGGTTTTGTCTCCCAGTAAAACTGAACTCTGTGAGAACAGGGCCCGTGTCTTAGACCACACAAGGTCCAGGGCTGAGTGCAGTGCTAGGTACAGGTAAGCAACTGCGAAGATTGAAGCTATGAAGACTTCATGTCCGTCTCATTGGAAAGAAGCAAGAGATAACGGGCATAGGAGATAGGGGATCTGGGTTCTTGTCCCTACATCAGCATTTTTGAGCTTGGACAGGTTTGCGTGACGTTTAAGTCGCTCTGTAACTAAGATCACAGATATAAAACTACACGGAACAAAGTACACGGAAGGTACTTCTTTTCTTGCGACAGAATGAATGAATAAAAGAAACATAGTACGACTTTTAAACTTTTTCTTAAGTTTCTTATCTGAAGTGAAACCCGTACCATCACATTTTCCATGGTGCTTTCTATTTAGTATAAAACCTATGGCGTCCGCGGATTACAGTGCAGGTGATTGGGGTTCAAGCCCTCACTGGTCCATTTTTGCTTGGCCTTGAACAATTTTATGAAAAATGACCCAGAGTGTGACAAAAAGAAGAGTAACCTACACTGGCCTCTTTGGGACAGAGTTGGATTTTCTGTATAAATATTCATGACTGGACAATATCACATTCATACATTCATTCATTCATTCATTTAGAATATATATTGAGTGCCTACTATGGGCCAGACATTGTTCCAGATCTCAGGATGCAGCAGTGACCAAACCTGACAAAGTACCTGCTAAAGAACAGAGCGGTCAGAGGCAGAGAGAGTGGGGGTTAGCGAATGAATTAGTCCTTAGTGGGAAGAACTTTCTGGTAAATGTACACTTGTATAATGACCTGAAGGAAGGGAGAAGCAAGCCTCATGGGTTTTCAGGGGTTCGGCAGTTAGGGCAGGTGACTTAAGAGACAAGTTTAGATATTCAAATAAAGACCGTGAATTTGAAGTTCAGCAGCTGAATGTTGCAGCCTCGAGTTGAGAACTAGAGATAGCTGTATTGGAATGGTCAGGCTATAGGAAGCCTTTAGAGTCCAGGGACTAAATGGATCTCCAAGAAGAGAAGAGGCCCAAAGACTGAGCCTGGAGCAACCCCAAATGTAGAGGTTGGGGATTTGAGAGGACAGCCCTAAAGAAGTCTCAGAACAGTAGTTAATGAGAAAAGAGAAGCAAGAGAACGATGACTCAGAAACCAAGACAAAAAATATTACTACTAAAAGAATAATCAACACTAGTTAATACCTAATCTAATTCATACCAAATGAATTAAACATAAAATAGCTAATTAACAGCTCATATCAAATAGATTAATATCTAATATTTCTTATCTCTAGTATAACTAAAGCTAAAAGTCTTCGGAACTTTCTCATATTATTAAGCTATGGCTTCCAGCATTGGGCAGGTGACATTGGTATCTTGTAGGCATTTCCACTGGCTGAAACAGGAACCCAGTGTATGTATCTGGAAATGATATGAGAATGCCTGTCTTTGAGCATTTAGCTTCATTTCCAGAGAGGTATGCCTGGTCCTTCACAAAGTTTGGATTGATTGATTTAGTTCCCAAACACGCTTCAATTTTAGCAGAGATTAAAACAGTTGTCACATACCGACCATCTGTGGCTGGTGTCCCAGATGGAGTGTGAGTTCTGATGACATGAGATACCTCTAACTGAGGCTGTTTCCGGAGGCAGTTCTCAGGAGAGGGTTCACGTCAGCCCAGGACATGTAAGGATGAATTTTAGAAACTATGATTGTGAGTGAGTCACCTGTTGGAAGAAAATTCAGTGATTCATTTGGCCAGTTGAGAACCTATCTGTGTCACAAAAATATCACTGCAAAAAAAATATTATAGCTTGAGCAAAGAATAGCGGGAAAAATATATAGGAAAGTAAAAAAATGAGAATAAATATAAAATATATCGGCACAATAGCAAAAACCAATTTCACATATAAAAAAAACTGGAAGAAAAGGAACTTAGCGAACTAGAAAACATTCTATTTCTTCTCTAAAAATTTCCCATATTTGTTCAATTTTAATTTGAATAGAATTGCTTTTATAATAGGAAACAAACACCAGTGAAAATTAAAGAAACTGGAATCTTTATAAATTTATTTTGGCTTTAACATGCGATAGGTGCAACAACAACAACAACAAACAAAAAAAACCAAAAAAAAACCCCACAAAAAACCCCATGCTATTCCTAGTTACGCTTCCATGAAGTTTGCACCCTATTTATGAAATTCGACTTCATCTATGCTAATAGCTGTGAAAATCAGGCAGCCACCCTACCTGCTACCAGTGAATTGCCTGGGGTGTTGCCTTCTCAAGCTTCTGTTTTATTAATGATCTTGCAACTGAAATACTAAGGAATGAAGAAGTGTTAAAAAGTCTCAGTGATATGATACCAACATTCGCCAAGAAAATGAAATACGCTAAGATGAGAACACACCGGGGGGCTCGTGAGAAGCCAACTGTTCCCTGTTTTGATCCTCAGACCTCTGCAGTCAGTTTTTCTGAAGATGAGCCTCCTTGGCCAAACTTGGGCTGGTCACTCTCAGCCTGCATGCAGACATCAGTCCCCAGAGGTACAATTTGTCCTTGGTCAAGCTTGGATGGATTGATTTTATTTCCAAACATGTTTCAATTGCAGCACAGATATAATTTGGGAGGAGAAAAAAAAAAGGCTTTAGGCTTTCTAATACTCTCACTTTATTAATTTTTTTAATAAAGAAGAAGGATTATTCAAGATACGATTATCCAGTGGCCCAGTTTGCATAAGTTAAATTACATATCATTAATATGTTCAGTTTTATAAAATTAAAAATGCTGTTAAATGGTTCTATGATCATTTTTTCCCCTTTCAGGATACATGTAGATATAGGTTCGACACTTGTTTTATTTAAACTGGAGAAGATAGTGTGTGTTCAGAGGCTGTAATAGATACCAGAAACATTAAAAACAAATAAAAAAAATGCAGTGTTGTAGGGATGGTCTGCTTCTGCAGATAGCATGCTTCTGGATGGAGTCTTTCTGGGGGCAGCTTTGCACAGTGAAACCTAGGTCTTGGAATTACCAAGACATACCTGATAAAGCAAGGCAGTGAAGTCAGATCTTTGTGGCATCAAAAGCAGTCTCTGCATTTTTAAGATAGTGATGTGTTCTCTGAGTAAATAGTCACACTGGGTAGCAAAAACCTGGAGACTTGTCTTACTGGGTGGTGGGTGGCAAATGTTAAGCACGTGGGTCTGGTTACCATAGTGTTGACGAAGCCAAGGGAGCCAGAGAGACGACTGGGGAAAACGTTCAGTAGCAGACGGACCAGGCGATGGGCATCATCGTCTGCTGAGTGTTTTCCAGTGTATGTCCTTGTGTGTTATAAGCTCTGTCTTACTGCTCACAAATGGACTCCTAAGTGGGTAGTCACTTCTTATCATTATAGACAAAGAAATGGAAGCTTAGAGAGACGTAGTCACTTGTCCAAGATCACATTGCACAACAAACTTTCACACTTTGAGCCCTGAAGCCAGTTTCTTAAACACTAAATTAGTATAGACTTTGATTTGTTAGAGTCAACATGTCCTTATGTGGCTTTGAGCTCTTTATTCATACTTTTAAAAAACTTTCTCAAGAACTTCTAGAAACTTTTCTGTTGTCTCTTCCTGATCATCTGCAAACAATCAGCACCTCTAAAATGAAATTCACCCCAAACAGCAGGCCCTTCTAGTACAAGGAAACCCATAGAAAACACATCCAGTATTCTGGCAAAAAAAAAAATATATATATTTTTATAATGGATTTAAATCGGACTTCAATAATAGACATATTTAACTATGTTCTATTTGACTTAAAATCACCTCAGAGTTGTCAAATGTACCTTTGTGAAAATTTACATCAGGTAGCATGTGCTGATTTATTAATGGTGATTCGGCATGAATGGCTAAATCCTCAGAAGTAATGCAGCCGTTTAAAAAAGCGTGTTCCCCCACACCTAGAAATGATGAGATTCATTAACATAAGTGGTGCTGTGGCCGTCAGGCCCTCTCTAGTGCTTGGCAATCTAATTGGATGACTTCTCATCCAGGACTGTTCAGGGTCCTCATCACCCCCTTCCACTCAAGAGCTCCGATTGACTGGACAGTGATGGGTTATAAAGATTTTCTCGGAAAGTGTGTCCCTAGGCTTCCATACGTCAATAGCAGAAGGAACAGGACCCAAAGAGGCCTGAGAGTTATCCTCCCAGCTCCGCTCTTATTCCTGAGACTCTTGTACTCTCAGCTTCTCATAATGGAAGAAAATGATTTCAGTGTCTCTTCTGTTGCTTATCGACCTGCTCCATCTGTTGCTGTCCATCAGTTTCCTAACTTAGAATCTTCTTCTCCGTTTTTCCCACCAGAGGTCCTGCTTCCTTCTCTCACAGTAATTAGTTAGATTTTTCAGTATTCATAATAAACTATCAAGGATATGCCAACACATAAGCGGAACCTGTTTTGCACTAATTTATTAAACAAATATTTATTGAACCCACACCAGGTATGATCACAGGCATGGGAGGCAGGCAAATCAGTGAAGAAAAAGCTTTTGTGAAGCTCATGGTCCTGGGATGGGGACAGGTAACAAACAGATAAATAATTAGAAGGTCAGAGTGTGATGAGTGCTCTAGAGAAAAATAATAGGGACAGTGAGATGGAGGTACCATTTTATTGTGAGCGATCAAGGAAGATCACACTTTTCATATGCCCTTGAGCAGAAAAGTGGAGGAGGTGAGGGGGAAAATCAAGTGATCCCTAGGGGAAGAGTCCCCTGCAGAAGGACCAGCAAGTACAAAGGGCTAAGGACAGTATGGAGGTTATTGTGGCTACAGGGGTTGGAGCAAGGGGAATGAGATTGGAAGAGAGGCCAGGTAGAAAGCTAGATCAGCTTGGGTCTCATAGACCATTATAAGGGCTTGGGCTTTTACAGGAAGTGAGATGTGAAGCCTCTGAATGGATTTTTGGACAAAGAATAACATAATCTGACTTTCATTTTAAAAGAATCATTGTGGCTGCTGAAATAAGAATAGACAATGTGAGGGTAAGGGAGGAAGCTGGGAAACAATTACAATAACCTGGGTGAAAAACGATCATGGCTTACAGCAGGCAGAAAGAACGGAGGTGGAAGAATTGGTTGCATTTGGACGTATGTTACTATGATTCTCTTAGGAAAGCTTGAAATTAGTTGCTGCAAATGTTTTAAACTTCTCCAGCTCCTCAAATTCTTATATCTAGCAAGAAAGTTTCCTGACTTCTAGATGTCCTCTACAATCCTATTTCAGGTCAAAGCTACATTGTTACCGTAAGGAGGAGGCAATGTGGTTGGTGATTGACAGTCCTAAGCTGAATGCTGGTTCAACAGGCATGTGACCATGGAGGAAGTTACTTGACTTCCCTCGGCCTCAGTTTTTTCATCTATAAAATGGAAATGAGAGGAGCATCCATCTCTTAGGTTTGCAGTGAAGATTAAAAGGTATATCTATGAAAATCACTTAGTGCAGGGGCTGGCATGTAGGCAGAATTGAATAAAGGCTAGCTATTACTATTAAAATTATTCTAAATTATTATTATTTTTTTTATATATGCACTTTTGCTTTTTGAGTCCTCAGGAGAGGCCTAGCCCCTTCTAGTCTCTGGGTCCTGAAGCTGTCTCTCTCAGCTTCGGGGACGGTGCTTCAGCCTCACTTACATCTCAGATGTTTTGCTTACAGCATCCATGAGAGCCACCTCCCTGTTCTGTTTTTTCCCTCATTTCTGCATCTTTCAAGTGGTCTCTCTCTTCTCTCTCTCTCTCTCTCTCTCTCTCCTCCTCCCCTCCCTCCCTCCCTCCCTCTCTCCTCCTCCCCTTCTCTCCCCACCCTCTCTCTCTCCCTCCCTCCTCTCTCCCTCTCCCTGTCTCTCCCCCACCCTCTCTCTCTCTCCCTCTCTCCCTCTCCTCTTCCCTCCCCCTCCCCAAATCCCCAGTAGCTTTTGTTTTAATCAAAGTTTGCTTCCCTCTCTTTCATTTCCTAGGTCTGTCTGAAAGCCTCTTCACTCTTAATTCCTAGACTTCAAACCAACAAAGCTCGACTCTGGGAAACACTCATTGGATCCTTGAATCTATTTGTGGTTTTCACTAATGTCTCTTCATATCCTTTGCTCTTTACAAGCTTCCTTCTTCTCCGCTTCTGTCTTTCCTTTTTAACCAATAGTCAATCCAAGGATGAAGCCAGAGCCTTGCCGGTTGAATCCTTCCATGCCTGGCTGGCTACCGGTGTGGTCTCTATATTCTGTTCCCTCCTCTCAAGGTCCCTATTCTGTCCCCTTCTTGCAGAGCCCGGTTGGTATGCCTTAGCTGTCTTGTAAGGGTGGGTGTTTTGAAGGTGGGTGCCTGGAGAAGGAGCATGCCTAGTGTGTCTTTGTCTGCTGGGTGTTTTCTCGTACCAGTTAAAAAGTCACTGAATCCTGGGTCTGTCCTATTGAGCCCCTGCTCTTCTTCTCTTTCCAGAGAAGCACATGTAAGTGCTGCCTCTGGGCTTCGCCCGGCTTGGGTCCGCTGGCCCTGTTCCAATGTTTCTGCTCCTTGGGGACCTAAGCTACTCTGTTGGACTTGAAGTTCCATCAAGCTGGGTGTGATCCTTGTAATCCTGTGCGTATGAAGTTGCTGTGACCCTCCCTCCGTCCTGGGATTCGTCTGCGATCATAACAATACACCTTTAGGATTTTTCCATTTCACGTTTTCATGATTCCCCGCTGGCTGCACTTGTATTCCAGACGCATTCCAAGGAGGACTTGAGAGCACTAATGCACACTCAATTTTTATTAAAAAAGAAGATAAAAGAGGGTCCTCAGAGAAACGCGACAGCATTAACGATTATTATGTAGTGTAAAACTTTAGTTTTAGAATGTGACATCGATATCTTAAAATTCCGTTTCCTTTTTTTTAAAATGTAAAACTCAGTTTTTTCCTCCTTTTGCTTGAATTCCTTTCTAAACAAACAAAAGCACTTAACAGCACTTTATAGTTTGTAATGTGCATTTATTCACATTCTGTTATTCACACAAAAACCACAGTATAGAGATCTTCTCTGGAGGGGACAGAAATAAATCTGTTTTCTCCCTTCAGGAAGTTTTCTCTCTGGTGGGATAAAGACAGAAGTAAAATAATTAACTCGTGATTGTGCATTTGGAATGATCCTTATTCTGTAGTCAAGCGAGGGCTAGTAATAGGTAATACGTCTAGATCAGGGGGAGAAGGGCTGAAGAAGCTTCTGGTGCGTCTCTGTCTTTGTTGGCTGAGCAAACAGCTCAATCCTCAGCTGTTTGAACTGTCTTCTTAGCTGTGCCAAAAAGTCCCCACCCATTCCCCTAACTCCGGCCAACGGCGCTGGGCCGGGTGTGTGAACTGACTGCATATGTTACGAAGGAAATTATTGGGATGTCAAGTGATGGTGTCATCTTCCTGGCAACCTATTCTTGAGCAGATTGTGATCTAGTGGCCTACAGGAATCACTCGAAATGACAGCCCCACTGCTGGTCCATCCCCTACCTTTGTTCTTTGGGTGGGAACCCCATCTCGCAAGGGAGAAGTACAAAGATCCAGAATTCCATTTCTTCAGCCTTTCTCCAGAGCTGCTGCTCCCAGGTTGCCAGCCAGTCCCGGAAGGTAAAGCCTGAGCCGTATCTATGCATTACCTCTTTGTCCTTCTACGTCAACTTTACACACACCACATAAGGGATCCCCTCGTAAGTGCTGTAAACTTTACAAAGGTTGAAAAGAGGATGGCAGTTTTCTTAAAATATTTCAAAATATGATTTTTTTTTTTCAAATCACAAAATAAATGCTTAACATGTGTTGAAATATTTGCTCAGAATCGTTCCTCATTTTTTTCCTCCTGGATATTCAGACTTTCCCGCTCATTTCTCTCTCTCTCTCTCTCTCTCTCTCTCTTTTTTTTTGAGATAATTGTGTATCTCTGTTCTTGTCCTGCTCCACATTTTCCCATGTCTCTTTGATGTAGATTTATTTTGATATTCTAGAGGGATATTGTGTTTATTTAATTACATAAAATATAATTCTTTTCAAAATTCAGTAAGTGTGTTTGAGCTCCTCAAAGTTCACCTTACACGATCTATATGAAAGCTAGCTTGTTTAATTCGTTGATATATAATCTTCCATTAATTCACTCTACAGATTACTATTGTACATTGAGTAAGGCATGATGGTAAATAATATGAGGTTAGAGAGATAACTAAACAGATCTTATACTGTATGACCAAAAAAATAAATAAATAAACATACAGTACAAAAGCAAGTATAAAGTTGAAAATGACAAATGCCCACAGAGAAATGCTTAAAAGTGTTATGAGTAGGATAATTAATATTTCCAAGATAAAGGGAGACCTTTCCATTTTTTAAAATAACGTTACCACTTGCCTATAAAACTCATTTTTATAAAGTCATTTTAAACATAAAGGCCATCTATATTTGAGCAGGGAAATAATTTTAAAACTATTCTAATATAAATGGATGCTTTACTGGTGACCAGTGGTCATTGCTGCTATGATACATTTCTGATTTACTCAATACAGGACTGTTTTTCTGCTTTGTGAGATGAAACATCTTGGACACAGTCCCTGTCCTCATGCGCAGAAAGAGATACCACCTTGATCCTCAGAGAAGTCGTGATGGAGCAGGGCGAGTAGAGAAGCATGCAGCTAGTAGTTCAGTTCAGACCATGAATGGTTTCTTATTGGATAAATTACTTAATGTCTCTTCTCCTTTTTCCCATCTGACAGTAGAAAAAATAATGTTTTGTTCCCAGAATTCTACTTATTTGAGAACATGCTGTCACTGTGACTAGCATGCAGTACGAATTCGAGGGCTTCCACACCTGGTGGCAACTGTATTAAGCTATGCCAACCTGTGATTTGTGATGGCTTATAAGTTGTGAAATGCTATGAAAATTTTCACAGACAGACATAGATTAAAAAACACAATCTGAGGCATCTACATCTCTCTTGGGGAAAGTAAACATTTTGGACAATTAGGATTTTCATAGTGGGGAACTGAAAATTTAAAGAATCCACATGGTTGCCGATGGTGGGGTCAGAATTTTAGCATTCTGTGTAATGAATTCTGATAGCATTCATCTGAATTTATAAAGAATGGTTTCCTTTCTCTTCACCTCTACTCAAACAGAATCAGGAAGGCTTGATTGTTTGGTATAAATTCCAGCGCCCTCTGTAGGAAGCACCTTTATCTAATCTATCTGAAAGTTTGTACTTACCTTTTAACGGGGCTCTTCTCCCTGATCCCTTCCTTCCCCTCAAACTAAGCACTCATTGCTCTGGGCTCGCATCAGGCTCTGTGCGTCTCACTATGGCACTACTGGAATGGGTCATAGTTGTTTATTTTTATATCTTCCGATATACACTAAATATGTGTCCCATCAAAACAGTAACTCGTTCATAGAAACTCCTGGTAAAGCAGGAGAGGGAGAGAAAGAGGGATGAAAAGGACTTAGAAACAAAGGAAAAGAACAGTAAAAATAATTTTTCCTCCTTTTCATTTTTCCTTGGATCTCATACAATATAAAAATAAAAATAATCATCGTAAAAGAGTCTTCAGAATTATATTGAGCTAAACTTTAGAAAATGGAATTATGCTTTGGACTTTCCACTTTAAAATATATGCTGGGTCTCATGCAATAGCCCTGCATGTAGGTCTATTAACTTATTTTTCCAAAGCAGCAAAGCATTCTGTAGTGTGGCTGGAGCATAAATTAGATTTCTACTTGTCTGTCAATGGATATTAAAATTGTTTCCAATATTTCTCTTTTCAAACACTCTGCAAAAAATATCTCTGTACTCATGAGTCAATATTTATGTAGAACTAATTCTTAGAAGAAGAACTGGTGGAGCCAAGCAAATGTGCTCTCATCTTTTTATAGATTTTGCCAAAATGTCTTCCACAATTAATGGTGCATTTTCTTCAGCATTGGCAAACATTGAACATTTCTACCTCTGCTTTTCTTCTGGGTTAAATTTATGGATAAAATAATTATATTTAATTTTTGATTTTTATTTTAATTTGTATTTCTAAGATTACCAGTGAGATAGAATATCATTTTACACATATTTATCATTTCTTGTTATTTCCTTGTCTCTCTCATTTATTCCTAGCTGTATCATGCTGTATGAAAGATTTTAACTCTGTATCTGTTGTATACACAGTAAATAATTTCTCCCAGTCACTGTGTAAGGTAATCTAGTTTCTTTGGAGTTGCTGATCCACATGTCATTTGCACAGCACTTTTGTGTCAACAACAATTAGCTAGCACCCTCCAATCCCCAACAGTGCTCTATAACAAAGATTTCACAACGCTCCGTTCCCAAAAGGAATCAGATCCTATATGTTACACAAGGAGTTTCTCATGGTGCTAAATATTTAATGAAATTGTGCTCTAGGTTGGACCGAGATGAGATGCATGTGCTGCTTTCTTCCTGGTGAAATCTTGAGTGCTTCGAAAAGCTTGAGAGTGATTCTGACATGCCCCTCGTGGTTTAACAATGTCTTTCAAGAGGGAAACCACATCCCTGCAAACTGTGCTGGCATCTCTGGCACCATCAGAGCCCTTATTATTCTATAGCAGGTAGATTCTCTTAAGGGTAATATATGGGGTCGAAGTTTTCCATTTAATTTTTGTGGCAGGCTACTAGGTCAGCGGATGTTTATTATATTTGCAGTCGCATTTTCCTTTTGCTCTTGTTTGATGTGAGTGTGAGATGTAAAACATTTAGCCAATTTATACACCTTTAGGGGAATCCATTAGCTCATTAGTAGCCTTGGAAAATTACCTTCATCCACTTCTACCCCTCTGCGTTACCCACCAGAGTTTTACTATATAAGTAGAATAAATTTATTTTTATAAATCCTTTTATTAAGGAGTTTTCTAGGACTTTTCGCAAGAAGAAAAAACTTGTATGGAAAGCAGTCCACGTTCTTTGTAAATCTGAGGGACATCATTTATTTATGACACTTAATTACACTAATGTTGTATCGATATTGTTCACCATACCAAGTTTAGGCTCATCTTTCTGAATTTTAAGACTAGCATTCGGTTCTACCATATTGATCTCTACCTACTTCTTCTGCATCTTTTTTTTAAATTAAAGCTTAATTTACATATAATGAAATTTACCATATTAAAATATGCAATTTGATTAGTTTTTAGAACTATATACAATTATATAACCACTACCACAGTCAGGATATATATGGAATATTTTCATCACCTCAAAATATTCCATATACTGTGGCCCTGCCCAGCCAAAAACACCCATAAGAACTACAGACAAATATAATGTTTCATATTTCTGTAGTTTGTGCTTTTCTAGCATTTCTTTAAAATTGAATCAAACAGTAAATCTTTGTATCTGGTGTATTTAACTTAGTATAATGTTTTGTGATTCATCTAGCTTGTTGCATGTATAAATTGTTATCTTTCCTTACTGAGTAGGGTTCAGTTATATGTATTGAACACAATGTCTTAATTCACCAATAGATGTATATATAGGTTGTTTCCATTTTTGGTTATTAAGAAATGAACTGCTGTGAACATTCTAGCAAAAATCTTCACATGCACATATGTACTTATATACATACCTACTGGTAAATGTGTTGAGTCATGTGGTAAGAATATGTTTAAGTAGTTACAAACGGACAAATTATTTTTCAAAGTGACTGTATCATTTGCATTTTCATCAGCAACATCTGAGAGGTTTAGTTTTTCCAAATCTTCTAGCATCTGCTATTTTTAGTCTTTTTAATTTTAGCTAATTTAGTGTGCGTGCAGTGATATCTCATTGTGACTTTAAATTTGTATTTCCCTGCTTGAGTAGACATTAAACATCTTTTCATGTATCTGTTTACAATTCATATGTCTATGGTAAAATCTCTGTTCAAATCTCTTGCCCATTTAGAAAAATTAAATTATTTGGATTTTTATTATTGAGTTGAAAGAATTCTTTATATGTTCTGTATACAGTCCTATGTTAGGTATATGTGTTGAAAGAGTTTCTTCCAATCTATGACTTGTCTTTTTATTTTCTTAATTTTTTTTTGAAAAGCAAAAGTTTTTAATTTGATGAAGTCCAATTTATTATTGTTATTATCATTTTTGTGGTCTGCGCCTTATGTGTGCTTTCTAAGAAATCTTTGCCAACGAGATTACAAAGATTTTCACATATATGTTATTTAGAGTATTATAGGTTTAGCTCTTGCATTTAGGTCTATAATTCATTTCATGCTAATGTTTGTATATTATATAATAAAAGTCAATGTTCATTTTTTTTGCATATCCAATTTCTCAGAATCATTTTCCCCACAGATTGACCTTGGAATCTCTGTTAAAAATTTATCGACCATATATGTGTCATAATATTTCTGGATTCTCCATTTCTTCCAGATTATATATGCACATAATCACACCAGTACAATACTCTCTTGATCATGTTTGCTTGTACGAGTCCTCCAACTTTGTTATTTTAAAAAATTGTTGTAGCAGTTCTAGGTTCTTTGCATTCCTATATAAATATCAGAATCCACACAAAAAACCCTAGACCAATTTATGGAAAATTGACATCTTAAAAATATTGAGTCACCTGATCCATGAACATGGTATATCTCTCCATATTTTTGATGTCTTTAATTTCTCTGAACAACACTTTGTAGTTTTCAGTATATAGTGTTAAATATTTCCATTAAATTTAATAAAATTTGATTAAAACTTGCACATATGGTTAAATTAAGGAACTTGAGGTGGGAGACTATCCTGGATTACCTGGGTGGACCCAATGTATTCACAGGGATCCTTATAAGAAGTAAGCAAGAGTATCAGAATTTAAGGAGATGTGACAATGGAAGTGATAGTCAGAGGGATCTGGGGACAAGAGCCTAAAAATTTCTTATCCTCTCTTAAACCCATCTTTTGATTTTTCCATTAACATTTATAGTTTTTAGTTCAGAAGTTATATTTGAAAATTTAAGCTCTATAATTTTAATCTTGTCATCTACTTTTTGATCTTATAATACTAGTTTATTGAGTAATATTTATTTTAAAGTCCATATTTGATAATCTTAATACCTTTGTCATCTATGAATCCATTTTGTTATCTGTTTTATTTTCTGTTGGTCCTGTTTCTTGCTATGAATAGAAAATTTTGACTGGTTGTTAGACCTCGTGTATTAAAATATATATAGAAAGAGTTTCTGGCTGACATTATCTTCCTCTGGGCATGATTTCCTTTGTTTTCTGGAAGAAGCTGTAGTAGAACAGACTACCTACAGTCAAGACATGAGCTCATTAAAGGCTGTGTTGCCATTGTTGTTAGGCTTAGACTAGAATGGATCATCCCAGTCCTGGAGTACAGCTCTCCAGAGGCACTAATTTTAAGCCTAGATTGTTTGTTAGAATCCCTTCACATAGGAAACTCTAATTTTTATCTCTTTAGTATCTTGTGACTTGAACATTCTGCTCTGTTATCCAGTTTATTTCATTCATTCATTCATTCATTTATTTATTTATTTATTTATTTATTTATTTATTTATTGGCTTGGTTTCTTAGCTTCTTACTCTGCACAGCTTAATGATGTGACAAATACTTCAAGAGTCTAAACTTTTGATTCTCAGTCATGGTGATTTTGCCCTTCAGGGGATATTGGACAATGTCTGAAGACTTGGTTTTCACAACTCTCGGAGTGGGGGTAGGGGGTGGGTTGCTACTGACATCTAGTGGGTAGAGGCCAGTGATGCTGCTAAACATGCTGCAATGAAGAGAACAGCTCCTTAGGATAAATAATTATCTGGCCCAACATGTCAATAATGTGGAAGATGAGAAGTCCTGGTTTAGACCACTTGAGTGTCAAGTTTACTTCCTTCTATCTCTCTCCTCTCATATATTATTTCCTCCAGACTTGATTGCCTTGGCAGTTGCAAGATTCCATATTAAAAAAAAATTCTCAGCCTTATGAGGTATTAAATATCTTTGCTAGTTTTCTGTCTTGTAGCAGTGAGATTCTGCCAAGCTTCTCAGCTTCACCTCTTGTGCCAAGAATAGGCAAGTCCCAAGGGTAAACATGGCTTCCAGAAAATTGTGCTCACTTTGATGTGCCTCCTTTTTTTTTTTTTTTTTTATGATCAGGCTCTTCAAGTCCAAGCTACTTCATATAACTCCAAAGTCCTCAAACAAAGTTTTAAAAATTGCGTGTAGCTTTTTCTAATTGTTCTTGACCAGAGCACTGGAATCCACAAGTGACACTTTTATAGCCAGAGGCCATTGTCCTCCTAGTTGATGAGAAAGTGAGACATGGTAGGCAGAAGTTCATCTCAGAGGAGTAACTGTGAAGAAAAGTGTTCCCTATTAGATTGGAGGCGGGAGGCAGTGCCTCCTTCACAGCCAGCAATACAAAACCGAAAAAGTCTTTTGCAGAAAATCTGTTCCACAGCTTTAGAGGAAGCTGTGGGCTAGAAAGGTAAGGGCGGAAGGGACAAAATCTCATGACAAGGAAACCACCAGCAAAGCCACTGGCTGAATCTGTATTACTCTCAAAAATTGCTATCAGGCAAACCCCTGGCTCACCATTTAAAACCTAGTTCTGGGACCTGGCAGGGGGCAAACTGATTTTCTACATTGAGAAGACTGAGTACAGGGGCTCCCTGTACCTCAACGGAGGCGGCAAATACAATTCTCAACCCCACAAAGATAATAATCGTAATATCAATTCATTCTTGGGAAATGAATTTTATGTTATTTTAAATAAGTGCATTTAGGAGTCAACGATAAATAATTAGATAACATCCATTCAAATACACAAGAAAGTATGAGAAAGTCAACTGAAAAAATCTTAAAAGATCAAATTGAAATCTTAGAATTTATAAAAAATAGAAATTAAAGAACATAATAGATTACAAGAAATGTGGAATGGACCCAAAGGAAAAACAGTCATTTGAAGATGGTGGAAGAATTCATCAAGAATCAAGTGGTATTAGGAAAAAAGTAAAAACTAGAAAATCATTGTATATATAAATTTTATCAATTAATAATATGTCTAGAAGGAATTATGGAAGAAAAGTTGGAGTGTGGAGAAGCTATCTATGAAGATATAATGGGTGAGATTTTTCAAATATTAAGAAACTCTGAGTCCTGAGTTAGAAAATTTACAATAAATTCCTTGGAGAAAAATAAAAATAGATCTACAACTTGACATGTAGAAGTGAAATTGTAAGACATTAGAGAGAAAAATCTTAAAAACTAGCACAGTGAAAAGAGATTATCTACACATGAATTGTAATTTGATTCAGAATAGACTTATCACTCAGTAGAATGTCCAGAAGACCTCAGAATTATATACTGAAAATCCTGAGGGAAACTCACTGTTTACCTAGACTCTTATGCTCAGTGAAATCTTCATTCCTGTCTGAGGGTAAAATAAAGGCATTTTTCAGTCATATGAAGACTGTTATCATTTACAAAATAATATCAAAAGAATCATTATGATGGGCACTTCAAGGAGAGGATATTTGAACTCAACATTGAAGAGAGGGAAAGCAAATGAGCCTAGAAAAAATAAAATTAAGTCTGTAGATTAATTTTGTGTGTGTGTTAAAAAAGGTACAACCAAAATAAAGACAGCAGTAACATAATGGGAGGGCAATGCATTGTTAAGGTATACTAAAATTTCTGACAAGTTTGCCAAAGGGGGAAAACTTTGAATTACTTTAGACTTTATTTAAAAATATAAAATTAAGTTCGAGAAAGTATCTGAAGATTAGTAACATAATTTATATCCTCAAACCTACAGAGGAAGAAAAATGGATGGTAGAAATTATTTAGTCCAATAGACATTAGGAAAAATAAAAAAAGAAAGAAAAACTGGAAAACAAAGTTTGTATGACATATAATTTAAAGTATATTTCAGAAAATAAAAAAGAAATATCCAACATATCACGAGACTTTTATAGGTTATATACCAAAACAAGAAAAAGCCATTACTAGGAAAAAAAAAATAGACCAATTTCACATTGGGTGATAGATCAAAAGGTCTGAAACGAATGCCAGGGAACGGAATTCAGTGATGTTCTCAACAGCAAACTATGACAAAATAGATTTTATGTCAATAATGTAAAGACATTACATCAATGTTAGGACCTATGTTAATGGCAAAAACGTCAGAAACTTGACAATATCAAACCGACACTTGATTTCCTCTGAAAACATCAAGCAAACATAGAATTACACTGAAAAGACAGCTTTTGTCTTTGACTTAAATAATTACTACAAATAATTTTTTAAATGAAAAAGCACAGTCCAACGTAACCAAGCATCAAAGAATGAAAACATCAGGAGGGTTTACCCTATGCACGCACAATTATTTTAATATTGGATAATTAGTCAAAGTAATTTATTACAATTAAATAAAGACAGCAAATTATGTAAATTTCCAACCACTATGCTGTGCACCTGAAACTAATATAAAATAATATTGAATGTCAATTGTAATTGAAAAGTTAAAAAAGAATAATAAAACTAACTAAATAATTTACAGACAAAAATCATACTGAGTCGAAAGAAGTTTGTTATAAACTTTACATATGATTTTAAAACTATCTTATGAAATTAGGAATAGAATTTATTGCTAAAGTTAACAATAATAGAATCTATTATTAGACTGTTAGCTTTCCAACAGTCTACAGGAAATGAGGCCTCATGGTGAAGTGTTGGAAGCATCCCTTTGAGACTGGAAGCATTGTCCAGTGTGTCCCCATTGTTACTCACTTGGGTCACATCATTCTTATATAGTTCTCCCTATGAAAGACGTAAAACGTTTGTGAGATTGTGACAGTTCTCTGCTCAAATCCTGACAGTGGCTCTCCATCTCGAAGTGGGGGCCCTGCATAATCTGGCTCTGTTACTTCTCCTCCTATTATTTTTTACCCCTAGTCATCTTCTCTCAACCACATTGCCCACCCTGATAATCCTTAAACGTGCCAGACACACCAGCCTGGACACCTAACTGCCTATCTCTCACCATCTCTAAGCTTTTTCTCAGTTGTCATTTTCTCTAAAGGGTCATCTTGACTCCACTGTTTAACACTGCAGCCCCCAGAGCTAAGTCCCCCTTATCTGATCTATATTTTCTTGTTTCTTTGGAATTTACCACCGTATAACACATTATATAATTTTTGTTAAATGTGTATTGTTTATTTTCCTCTGCTACAATGTAAGTTTCACCAGGGCTGGGATCATGTCTGTTTATATCACAAATGCCCAGGAATAGTAAGTACATCACATTTAGCAAGCATTTAAGAAATATTTGCTAAATGATGAAGTGAGAAAATTATGTGCAAAAGCTAGATACAGTTAGAAGTGTGTTTTGGAATATATATATATATATCTGATGACCTTGGGTCTTTTGAACTAGTTATCTGTATACATATATGTTTTCACATATACATTAGTAGTCTCTATTTTTTTATTTTAAGTATATTTTTCCTTAGTAAGACTTTAAGATCTTTATAAGAAATATTATCCTTGGTATGACTTGTACATGTTCCAAGGTGGTATGAGAGGCTGCTTTCTCAATGCTATTTTTCAATTGAAAGGACAATTATTCAATATTTGATTAATCTTAAATACTAAGCACATAGTTAGTTTCATGGGGGAAGAAAATCACCAAATTATTCACTCTACTATAAAAATACTCTCAATATATGTACACATATACATGCATGTATACATATAACTATATTTAAACACACATATGTGTATATGTATAATGTGTATGTATGTATGCATTCACTGACACAATACAGATTTTCATGTTGCTGAAGATGTTTGGATTCTAGCCTTATAACTGTCATTTACTATGTTCAATATGGAGGGAGAGTCACCTAGCCTTTCTGATTTCTCTCTTTGCACTTGTGTTAATGAGAGTAAACCAGGTAAGCTTTAATGATTTGATTTACTCAACTGTTCCCTCATTTGCTTCCTTGCTTCTATGTTTATTTGCGTCTATTAGGTTTGGTGGAGTTTGGAAATGTATACACATTGGAATGAAGAACTCTATTACTGCGTTGTTCAAAGCTGAGAGCTACAAATTATCAGTTGTACAACTTTGAGAAATATACGTACCCCCTTCTTGGTTTCAAATTTCTTCATCTGCAAAATAGGGATTTTTGTAGCATTTATCTCAAGGGGCACGATTCAGTAGGTTCATAGATGTAAAGCATTTAGAAAAATGTCGGGTACATAGTAAATGCCAGATAAATATTTTTTTCTTATATTTAATGGGGAGTAAAAATGAGTGCTGGGAAAATAAATGAGAAGCCTTTCATTCTCTCACATGCATCTTTTTCTAAGACAAGCCCAACTACTGGGTCTGAAGCATCCTACTGTTTCAGGCATCTGTGTCTTCACACACACTGTCCTCCCTAGCTGGGAACCTTCCATGTTTGGGTCTAAATCCTGTCTTCCTTCCAGGCTCACCCCAAGGCTCACTCCCCTGAGAACTCTGCTTGCCACCCCTTGTATGATCCTTGTCCTTCCCCTCTTCGTGTGCAATGTATGTGCCAGTAAATCCAAACAGAAACTGAATATCAAAATTTAACTAATACTCATGAGATTTTTCACTCTGTTTTTAGCAGTATGCTAATAACTTTATTTGTGTCATCTGGTTTAATCCTTCTCAATGATCCATGAGATGTTAGGTGTTATTTCCAATATTTACAGGCAAGAACATGGAAGTTCAGAGACAAAAGTTGACTTCTCTAAAATCTCAGGGATAGTAAGTGGCATAATTGGAATTATTAGCATTTAATTTCTTTAAACCATGGACTTTTTATGAACAGTGATAGTTAAGTTATTTGACTCTTCAACTACATTAGAAGCCTGTTTAGGAAAAAATGTTACTATTTAGGCTTTATATACATGGTGCTTAGAATAATTTCTGGTAAAAGGTAAGCATTATGTAACTGTAGATTGATTGGAAGAAGGGATGAATGGATAGTGCATGGAGGAGGTGACAAGAGATTAGGAAACTTGGTATTTGAAACCAAACCTGGAAAGGCTTTTGTAATACATCATGATTTGGGCTTCATCTCATAGATTTTAAGTGCTAATACTGCACTGGACACAAAGAATTATATATCAGGATATAGAGTTTCAAATGATGTCCATGGCAGGCAAATTTGGAGGAGAGCTTTTAAGTGGTCATTGCAGTAAATGAGAACCAGAGCACTGGCCTAGACAACAGAAATAACAATTAACTCAAATCCAGTAAGTTAAACCTGAGTCAGGAGTCTGGGTAAGGCTTACCTGGTCCTTTGTTCAGGATCTCTCAGGGCTACAATCAAGGGTTTGGCTGCTCTGTGTTCCATCTGAAGCTCACAATCCTCTTCCAAGATCATGAGGTTGTTGGCACATTTCGGACTGAGGTCCCCATTCCCTTGCTGGCTGCCCCCTGAGGTCAGTGTTAGAGGCTTCCCACAGTGACTTACCATGTGGCTTCTCAGAGGCCCTCCCACAACAAGGCATCTCCCTTCTTCAAACCCGGTAAGATCGTCTCTCAGTCCAAATTGCTAAGATGGAGTCTTAGAAAACATAAAATAATCGTGGGCACTATTTCCATCATCTTTGATGAATTTTATTATCTAGAAGCAGTGCCAAGTTCTGCCTGCTATACTCAAGGGGAAGGGACTGTACAAGGTGTCACACACTGTGGTTCACCTTAGGCTGTGTCCACCACCAGATTTATTTTAAGGTCAGACATTGAGATGATGGGTTGACCATCTCTCATACCAGCATCGAGGAAGCTAAGTAGAGCGGTTGATATTGTAGAGTCCAAAGGCCACTGTGTGGGTCTACATAACCATGGGGAGGAAACAGTCTCTCTGTGTTTGAGTTTCCTCATCTGTAAATGAAAAAAACATAAAAAACAACAAAAAAAAACCAAACAAAAAAAGAAAGCACTGCTGTTACACGAGGAGGATATGCAAAGAACCTAGAACTTAGTGCTTGTATATATTCACTAGTATATTCACAATTACTGTATATTGACCAAGATGACTTTATCATTCTTTCAGCTTCACTATAGACTGGCTTCTGACCTCCCTTTCTTAGACTATTTATTTTAGAAAACTTGCAGTTGTAAATTCCTTCTCTGTTCCTTTAAGATAAATCTTCTCATAGACTCTTGCCAGTTTTACAACCCGGAAATATCTTTTTCAAGGACCTGGGAGCTATCCCTTTGAATGTAATCATCAAGAAATATAGTGCCCCTATCTCCCAAACTCTGTGGGGACAGACGAGCCTAGCTTCCACAAGGAACAATTAGGAAACACAGATGGTTTAATTACATGGACCAACCTTCCTTCAAAGGGCCTCCAGTACTTTTCCACTAGCTCACTCTAGCACTTAAAAATCTCGTACCATTTGACATTAAAGAATTTTGTTTCAGTAGAGTTTAATCTCTCTCCCCTATTGCAGTAGGTTTCAATAAAGTCTTCCTTGTCTATTTAACTCTGCCTGGTAGAATTTTCTTTGGCTATATCACGACAATCCATATGGGAAGCCTCTTTTTCTGACCTGGCTCATGGGTAGCAGCCTTGGAATCTGGCCAGTAGGCAAGAAAAAAATCAATAATTTTTGGCATTCTTCTACCTTCCTCTTTTTCTATTTATTTCCCCTGAGTTTTGTTGCCCTCATTGATATTAAAGCCTTTACATAATGCACACACCCCAGACCCATTTTTCTCCTTCCTTAGTTAGTCCATATAACATCTGCCATTTAATAAAGGATGTCATTCAAAAATTTCTCAGAGGAGTAAATGCCATATAATGACTCCTTGTATTAGACATTCCAAAAGAATTTCCATTTTAACAAGGGAACTCTTTACCCAGAAGAAATTTATTGAATTATGGCATTTTATCACTAATTCCAACCTAAGGGAAGAAGTGTTATTAGACATTGGCACTTTCTTAAAACTTGTAATTAACTGAACAAATTGCATCCTATTTAGCCTACAAGTAGGCCCTGGTTGGTACAAATGGACAGAGCATATGTTCACCCAGAAAAGAAACAAATGAACAGATACAGAGTAAAACAGAGAGAAATCCAAATCTAAGTCATATGGACAAAATTGAATCATGACTCATTAGTTCTTTTCTGTAGCTTAGACACAAATAGAGAAAATGAGATGTATCTCCCCTTAGAATCCAAAGGTTTAAAAATAATTAGTAAGTCTAACATCATATAAATGTCACAGAGCTTTATCTCTAGGGTATAAGCAACTCCTACCAGCTTACTACATGTCCTTCCAGAGAGTTGCTCACTCTCAGCGGCTAGTCATAATTCCAAGGACACTGGTGTTCAAAGAAATAAATCCCTTTAATTGAAGCAATATAGGGTCATAGATCAGAAACCGTATACGTGTATGTGTAATGGTGGTATATGGAAGACGAGGGTGAAATACATTTATCTGATCTGCTTTCTGATTCCGGAATTGTGTGTATGTGTGTGTGTGTGTGTGTGAGTGTATGTGTGTGTTGTGTTAGTGCTGTGAGTGCCTGTATAGCAGGGCAGATCTGCACAAGGTCTTTCGAACTCAGGGAGAAGGGATACAGAACCAGTGGGAGGACATTCTTTTGACTGAACAGAATATTAATATTTCAGAATACAGCGTTTACATTTCTGGAGGAAATGGCAATTCTGTGTGACTTCTGATTTTGGAAACGTGGTTTGTATGCTCCTGGCGCTTGCACGTATGATGTTGAATCTAACTTCCTTACCAGAGAATGCCGCTTCGAGGGGCTTGTATTTTGTGAAATGAGAAATTACATTTCCGGAATGAGGACTCCAGTAAAACCAGTTCTAAACTCATCAATCTTTTATCTTCGTTTTAATTTTTTAAAGTTTTAATAGAGTAACAGAAGTTGACGTTTGAAGCATGAAAATAAACCAAAGAAGCAAAATGAGGCAGCAAACCCAGTTCTCTTCAAATGCAAAAAAAAAGAAAAAAAAAAAAAGAAAGAAAAAGAAAAGAACATAAAGAAAAGGTGGTATTTTCTTGATGTGTTTTCTCTCTGGTGTCAAAGGATTTCTTGGTCATTCAGGCGACTTGTTCTTATACAAGCAAGGTGTTTCTGACTGTTTCTGAGACCTGGGATTTAGAGTGTGATGACAGGTGGTGACCTAACCCACTGAACGCCACACGCATCCCAGTACCATAGGACGCCAGAGTTCCGGGCAGAGCCCTCCCCTTGCTGAGGACTGCTCCGCTCTGCCAGAAGACAGGAGCGTGGGGAGGGGAGAGTTATGTTTCGGTGGCCGAGCCAGTTAAGTAGCATGTTAGGCGCCGTTCCACTAAAGGAGAGCTTGTGAGCAAATGCCAGCTCCTTAAATCTCCTTGCACTTTCATGCACGAGACGATGTCAGTGATAAACGACGTGGAAACTAAACCACGGCGAAGTACTTCAGACGGCCTCTCTAGAATTAAGCTGGTCACGTAGAGATCTAGGAGTCAACCTTTTCAATCTGCAGGAAGCAGCCAAGACCGTGACCTACAACCAAGGCAGGAGGGAAGGCTTAGCTTGAATAAAAGGCAGAGTGCTGTGAGATAGGCAGCCTCGCGCTTTATTAAACAGAGAGGCTGGGGCAGGAAATTAGATCCCAGGTTAGTGTGGACATAGATTTTTTGATACATTTCAAAAGGCCTGGCCTTGACTTCCTGGAATTATTCACACACACACACACACACACACACACACACACACACACCCTCTTTCACATAAGACTGAGCACGGAGGCACATCCAGAACGTACTCTTGGTCCCATCCTATAAAGAATCCACCTTGTACTCCTGGTGAAACTATCAAGTCTTCAAGCAGAGGGCCTTCCTGTCACTGTTGTCATCCTCAGGCTCTGTACGGAGCAGTGACCCTCTCAGCCCCATGTGGTCTGGTGGTGCCGGAGACCACAAGTGCATTGACTGTAAAGGTGGGAGCAGTGATATCCTGGCTGTTGAACAGAACTCTGTAAATTCATAACTTCCCAAATGCTTTTCTCCAACCCCTGCACTCTGACACAGGAGTTAAGCCTTTAATTTTGCAGACAGATCAGGGTCTAAAGCTCCCGTCAGCCCAGGAAGGAGCACAGAGAAGACCCCTCCCAACGCAGAGCCCTGAGGCTGACGGGGAGGGGGGCGGTGGGGATGGGAGAGGAGACTGGCAAAAGGAGCCTGGGCTTAAAGGGACACTGGACAGAGGGAAATGTGTGTTCAGGAGAAACAAAGGGAGGTGCACAACTGGACACCGCCTTCCGACTCTCCTGGGGCCAGCTCAGAAGAGGTTTCAGTAACAAAGGCCTTCGTGAATAAGGACGTTACCTCTGCTCTAACCATCTCCCTGTTTCCAATGGCAGCTTTCTTCCAGTCTGGTAACATTATTCACACCTCCAACCCAAACTGACAGTATCAAAAAGTGAACCATGAAGCCTATTTCCTGTAACCTTCAGAGAACCAGTATGGTGACTTTACTCCCCAAAGGCACAAACTGCTATTTGCGATCCCTGGAGATTAGAGAATGCCTGATGCAGGAGCAAGATCCCTGGGCGAGGTCTGAGATGTCCTGGTTCAAGTTAGGGACCCATCATTTTACTTCCTCGTCCCAGTGAACAAGAGGTTCCCTACTATTCTGTATTTCAAAAAAAAAAAAATAGTGTTGGGAGAATACATAGCATATCCCGGCCTTACCAAAGCAACAGATAAAAAGTAGCATACGGATCTGACTTGTAGGCCAGGAGCAGGTTATTACTACACGAGCTGATTGTCTTTGTTAGTCTTCTGGTGTCTACGGGGCAGGAAAATAATGACAACGAAAAATACTTGTGAATAGTTATTGCCTGTTCTTCCAAGGCACTCCTCTTGGGGCACTGTCCACAGTGTATTTTAACATTTAATTCTGAGGTTTTACTGCCCAAACAATAGATTATATATATATTTTAAAAAACCTATCATACACCACCCAGAATCCTACCATTGCAAGTAACATAAATATTTAATTCTTTTTATATTAACCTCTGCTTTTAACTTTCATATATATTCATATTTTAAATAGATGCAATCAATTATAGGATGAACATTACGTTGTATTTTATCAGTTAACACCACATGGTAAACATTCTAAGTATTCTCCTGTGCTTCCTTCTCGTCTTCATAATTACTGTTTTCATGGATGCACGATGTTGCATGCAGCTGATGGATTATACTTAATCAACTCTCTCTCACTAGTTGTTTGTATTGCTACCATCATTTTAGTAATGACGCTTGCCAAAGAAGTGCTTTGTATCCATTTTCACAAATGTAGCTATGGATTCTAGTGGCTTGGGCTGTTGCAATGAATGTTGGAAACAGTAAGCAGGCCTTCATTTCAAAGGCCGGGTGCTGTCCTCTCTTGTAGAGCCTTCTCTGTGAAGAAACTAAAAAGAAAATCAAATTCACTATGCATAAGACTTGAAACCTATATTTCCTCCATAAGAAATCTAATGGGTTTGAATGGTTTAGCGAATGTATTAAGGGGCTACGGCATGGTGGAGGTGCCGTCTCCAGTCAGTCAGTCATGGTTAAGCTCAAAGACAGACTCAAAGGTGTGGGTTCCATCTCTGCTCTGTTACCTAATGATCGGATAGACACAGGAAGTTACTTGTCTTTTTCTCACAGTTTCCTCAGTTGAAAAAATGTGGAATGCATAAGACAATACAGGTAAAATGTTTTGCAATTCTCTGGCATGCAGTCAATGTACCGTAAAGCGTAGCTATTGTTATGATTATGTATTTCCAGGCTGCATGAAGCATCTTAGGCAACTTCTTTAACTTCCATAAGCCTCCATTTTCATAAATATAAAATAGAGCTCAGGCTGGGGTCCATCTCATGATCTGTTATAAAGATTAAAGGGAGCAAGGCTTGCAAAAGCTCAGAATAGTGCCCGGCACTTAGCAATCCTTCAAAAAAAAAAAAAAAAGTGAGCTATTTTAGGTTTTCTAGTGATGATCAGAGCAACCTGGTTAGGTTTGTGTTACTATCTCTCCTCATTTAGGTAGGGAAATGGGACCCTGAGGGTTTAATAACCTAAGTCAGTCACTCACCTTTTGGATGAAATGCCAGAGTTGAAACTACATCTGCTTAACTTCAAAACCAGGCTTTTGAAACTCTGGGGAATTTTAGATGAATGAGACAGGTTCTAGATGATCAGACTTCTGTCACGTAGCCAGGAGAACCGCAGTGCATGGGTGTCTAGGGTGGGCAAGAGGACTGGGGACAGTGTGGAGGGCTGTGCTGGGCGGGGAGGGGGGTGGGGCTAGAGCAAGATGCAGGACCCTGCATGGGAGGAAACCTGCCCTGGGTTTGCGGCTGTTCCCCGAACTGATATCACTTGTGAATTCCAGGAGAGCAGTGTGGAAATGAAGTTAATATTTCTGCAGATGAAAAAAGGTGCCCTTAGGGAAGAAAAACCTGGTTGGGCTTTGACATTCAATTTCCAAGCACTTTAGCTTCTAAGAGAACTCTAAAGACGCCTTCCTCACCCACGTTTCTGCCACCTTTCCCGGCCCCCTCTCGCCACCCCCCATCCTTTTCCCTGCAGGCTGCTGCTCAGGCCACTGGACACAGATTCTTATGGAAGGGATTTACTTGGCTCTGGGAGACAGAATTTCTAACCTGAGCCTTTCTAGAGAAAGGCTGAAATGGAGGTTTGACACGTGGGAGAACAGAATGAACGACTGAATGAAGAAGGTGGACATGTGTGCTTTCCTCTTTAATTCGCTGGCTGCCAAGTTAATGGAAATGTATTGCATTAAAAAAGAAAGAAAGAAAGAAAGAAAAATGAAAAAAAAAATTAAAATCCCAGGAAAGTACTTAGAGTTTGGAATTTAATTTTGCGTTTCACCGAGAGTTAAAAAGCATCTTTCCATTTCACGTTGGATTAACATTTGGCACAGCTGGTCTTTCAGCTGTGCACTGGCTGCCCTGGTGCATTTGCCTAGAGGGAATTTTAAGATCATCCCTAAGTGCCCTCCTCTGAGTAAGTTGTAAAGGAGAGTGAGGTTGGGCCAAGGCTGGGCAGAAGCCATGCTGCTTCATCTCCCCTGCTTTTAGCAGACACTGAGGACAACCTGTTCAAGGTATCAGGGTAGCGATGGACTTCCATTCCCACATGTCACCCAGACAGGTCCTGCTTCTCCATCCAGCCTTATGTAGAAGCAGCAGGCATTCAGTCCGAGCTGCTCTGCTTGGAGGTAGGTGGGCTTGGCCTTCGGATATATATATTCATGCTTAATTTGTCTATGTAATGGCAGCAACTATGTCACACTCATGCCCTGATGGGTTTGACTCCTCAGTTTGGCTCCTTGGGGTGAGATGCACTGTTTTTCCGCACAGTTTCTGTATTTGGAGGCTGCTCAGTGGCAATGGGCACAGCAGTCAAAAACAAGGATTCTGGTGGGAGGCAGCCCGGGTCCTAACGCTGATTCTGCTGCTCATCCTACAATGCTGGCCAAATGACTTGACTTCTCTATGCATCAATCTCTGCATCCAGAATATCAAGCTAAGTTTTAGTGTTTATCTCCAAGGGCAGGTGTATGAATTAGCTGAGACACATACTTTACTGAATGCAATGCCGGACCCCTTGAACCCTTCACTAATTAGGAGTCATTACAAAAGTTACTTTTATTGTCGTGTTTTCATGTTTCAAAACCACAGAAATGAGAGTGGGAAATAGGCATGTGTTGCAGTGAATGTTCTGTTTTTGCTTTGTTCCCTTTCCTTCGTAGTCTAAGTTTAGACGTCACAGGTAAGGATTTCTTCGGACAGTGAGTTTCCAGTTTATCACATCTGACACACTACATATTTACTCGCATGTTCATTTGTCATCTGTTTTTCTCTAACAGTAGGCAGGAACTTTCGTTCTGGTTCTTCACTGCACAGTGCCTAGCATGTAGTCATTGCCCAGCAAATATTTGTTAAGTTAGTGACTCAATGATGGAAACTTCCCCTGGAGTTTTATAGTTTCCAGTTTCAGACACCGGCAGAGACAAGTGTCTCTTAGCTTCCAGTTAGAAAATCCCGGGGAATGGACACTTGTCCTAGTTTGGGTCAAATGCCCACTTGGTGGGTGTGGGACAGGGTCACACGCTAATGAGGCCATTCTGGATGTAGAACAGGGAGAGACGGGGCAATCCCAGAACCAGGAGGCATTGCAGAGAAGATGGAATTGCATCTGGACAAAAATTATACAGTCCTCTCCGCTAAGGAGTTCACCTGTAGTAATTTCATCTTTTTCTCTCTAGTTTTGAATTTAGGAAGGGCAAGGCCATCTTGACCTAAAAAAAAAAAAAGCCTTTTATGCATTTACCTGAAAGAAGATTACTTCCGTCTCATCCTACAATCAGGCGGCAAGTATTTACTGGATAATGATTGCCTGCCAACAGCATGCAGTAAGTGCCCTGTGATGTAGAGGGATAGACATGCAAAGTTGAGAAATGTATTTGGGAGTTATTTACATCCTGGTGAGAGAGAAAGTGCTGTAAGCAGATGAGAAAAGACAGGTGGGAGGGGAAGGAATAGCATCCACTGTCTCAGGAGTCACTTGCACAGAGGAGGGAGGTTGGTGACAATGTGCCCGCAGGCGCACAGAGAGGACAAACTTCAGAGAGCCCTGGTTCTGCAGGGACCTGGACCAGGGAAGGCCCCAGCCAAGGAGGAGCCCCTCCCACAAATACTACAAAGTGACAGAGACTGAGAAGCCTAAACATATGACCACCTTGAGGACACAGGTTCTGTCAAACTCAAATTTGTTTTCTCACTGTAGCACGAGGCTCCGTTTTTTTCTTAACCTCAGGTGGTGTAAGTATTAATAAAAATTCTTAATGTAAACAGAGGTCTTAATATACACATTGCAGTCTTTAATGGTCATGACAAATACCACCGATCTCTGTGTCCTCTAAGCAGAATCTACAGATGGTCCAGTGCCCTTAGCCTTCCTTGTCTGATATTGGTTACTGTTAGTTATCTTAACAAGCCTCTGGGGGTGTCTTCCATGCTTTCGAGAGATCCAAAAACGCTATAATCTCAGGAATACATGGTGTCCTTAGGGATTTTCAAGCACACAGAGTTCTAGCAGCATATGAGCTCAATTGATAGAATTTTTAAAATGATTGACAATTACCAATAGCTGGAGGTTTTAAAACTTATTTCATGCACTCTGTGACTATACTGCTTCAACTTCTATTTCTTAGAGGGCTTATGATTCATCCATTGCAGAAGGAGCATTTTTAAAATTGTTCAAGAGAAATTTAGTGAACGAAATAAACCAGACTAGATCAGATGCTCGTTTGATAACATGGTGTTTACTTGGTTCACCTTCTGCGAGCCCTCCTGCCATGCCAAAAGCAAACTGGGTCAACTACTTATGTATTAAGTACTGTGTAGTGAAAAAAGCACATCTTTGTACTCGAGGGTTTTATTAAGGGAGGGTGAGACAGGTACATGGATAACTATAACACAATGTAACAGGTGGTAATTACCCAATGACTGCATATTTCCCAGCAAGGTGCTTTAATGGTTTCTTTTTCTTTCTTTCTTTCTTTCTTTCTTTCTTTCTTTCTTTCTTTCTTTCTTTCTTTCTTTCTTTCTTTATTTCTTTCTTCCTTTCTTTCTTACTTCCTTTCTTTTTTTTTAGTAAATGAACAAATGAAGGCATTGACTGGGACAGTGTATGTGAGCCCACGGGAGGGAGAGGTGATCTTAGAAAGTGATAGTACATATCTTCCTGTTGGATATGGAGTTGGAGAGGGAGGAGAGGCTTCAGGCATTTAAAGATGAAGGTGTGTGTGTGTGGGGAGGGGGAAGAATATCATATATTTGGGGGAAGAGTAAGGGCAGAAGCATTGAGGTAGGAACCAGAGAAAGAGGGGAGGCCATGTGGGCAGGTTCACAACAGGTGGCAGGAAAGCTTGGTCAGAGGATGTAAAGGATCTTGGAGAGTCATGGTATTTATCATGGTTAAACACAGTGTGCTTGGGGACTTGATTCTCTTTTATAAAATAAATAATGAGCTCTCTCTGGACAGAACACGTCTTACAGAGGTCAGGCTATCATACTATGTATAAGTCACTCTATTATATGGGCTCTTCAACCAAAGTTTTGCTACCTTTATAGTCTTAAACTTAGGTAAAGTAGGTATGATCTAAAAATATCTCTTAAAAATAATGCTAAGATGACAGTGGTATATATAGTTATGTATGTGGTATTCTTATTGGAGTTATAAAATGTCTGCTTTGAACAAAATGGTACATGATGTCTTACACAGAGTCTCACTGAAGCCTTTTGGTTTTGAAGAAATAATTGCTATTCAAAAGAGATTTCGTGATTTCAAATAGCTCAAATATATGTGAGGACAATAATTCACTCTTGTTCTCTTACTTTTTGTTGCGAACAAATTGAATAAATTTTGCGAACCTCTTTTAAGCAGATGGTGTCTGAACACTCTGAGATGAAAGCTAACCTTGGAGGGCCTGAGTTTTCCACCATGTCACAGCATTGTCATCTTCTATCACCTCTCTCCACACCGCATGATAATTTGCTTGAAGCTTAGATATTAGTAGCTGTCAGGAGAGGGATGCAGAGATATGAATGACTGATGAAGATGTTCCATTTGAATAAAACATCAAGTCTAAACAGACCATTTTATTGGCTTATTTCGTTATAGAGCAACCTTTGGCATATTACAGCTCAGGCCATGGGTTGGCTATTACGATATTTAACTACCGTATATTCTATTTGACATAAATGGGGGTATACATAAAGAAATGAATAAACCTTTCAATAGGATATACTAATGAGATATCAAATTAGATTACATGAAAGTGGCTATCACTCTATATCTGAAACAAAGATGGGAATTTATTGCTTGCTAACCGAGGGACAGCTTTGCTCTTGAGTTCACACTGAGCAAAGCAGAGACCTGACCTTGTATAGATTCAGGAATTGTGGAGATCACGGACTGGTAGCATTTCAAAGATAAGAGTGTTTAGATATTGGTTGATCTTGATCTGTGAAGGCATGGTTACTTGGAAATCATTGTTACTCATTGGCTGATTTTCAGAAATATTTGATTGTCAGTGACTGGTGGCTTTCAGAAGCATGGTTACCTATGTGGAGTTGTAATTGATCAATGAGGATGGATTTAGAATTAGTTCTGGTGATTACTTGCTTCTATGGCTGAAGAGAAATCAGTCCCTTCTTATGAGGATAGGAACCTATTTCTTTCCTTTCCTTTCTTTTTTTCTTTTTTCTTTTTGTTTTGTTTTGTTTTGTTTTGTTGGTCACTGGAAACCATTGTTATCATCTTGCAGGCCTAACATTTAAAACTCTAGTCTAATCTTCCCCCCGCCCCCCGCCCCACACATACATTGAGGAATACAGTGAGAGAAGATAATAAAGTTCTTTCACAAGATAAAGTATAAAGAAATACCAAATATTAAAATAGGTTGTCAGAGCGTTGACAGGTAAAGATAACAAGTGATATAGGAATCGTTAACTTTTGAATTAAGATTTTATATCGCTGGTTATATTATAGTCCTGGAATGGTCTAAGTTTGGCTATCTGTTTGCATTGCCTGCCTTATTATCTAAAGCATGTTCATTCCTTTGGACTTGTGTCTTATGTTGGAGAAAAATGGACATGATAAATTGAATTAGCTTGACATATTAGTTAAAAAAAATAAAGGCATAAAAAGGTGTCGAGATTAAATAATTATTCTTTATATCTCCCTTTGTAAAAGCCCTGTTTTGTAAGAACCTGACATTTAGGGGTTTTGTAATAATGAGGATTTTATGAAGGCCATTGGCTTTCATATGTGTGTCCTGAAGAAAAGTACAGAGGGGAAGAAATAATTTGAGAATGAGCAAAGAGGTCCTGAAAATAATAATAATAATAATAATAATAATAGTTAAAAATGTTTTAAAATTCAAGAGTCAGCTTGGAACTAAAAGTTCACATTTTCTATATGTACCCAAATAAACATATTATCTTGTGAGGACATGGATGTCATCTCAGGATTCCTTAATGAATAGTACTGGAAAAATTTGTGATATCATACCCTGAGACAGGCCTCAGGACTACTAAAATCCTCTTGTTTTTAAATGTCTATAATTGCTGAAGGCCCGTGTGGCCCTCTGGGGACCCCCACAGACTGGTTAAGAAGAGAGCAAAAGCATGCTCATCATCGTTAGAGAAAAATATGGACTCTGGTGAGATACATAAGAAGGAAATGATTGGAAAGGGAAGAAGGGAGTTTGAAATGGGCCAATGGATGGGGATTTCGGGCAGGAACAAGAGTATCTGCCAAAGCAGAGCCGGACAGTGAATGGAAAAGAACAAAAGATGAGCCTGGCCAGTGTGCAGCGGGTGCCATGTCTGAAGCCGCTTATCATTTCTGTTAATCCTGAAGGATGCAACCAGGAAGAGGTGGAAAGGGTGACAGTAAGGACGAGAGGAAGGACCCTGTCTTTATGACTCTCTGACCTTGCTGGAGCCACACCTTTGAGCCCTTCAAAGCACTTATAATCACTCTTCTTAACGTCTTTCTCATTTAATTGCATCTCATCCTGCATTGTTCTCTAATTGAGTCAGGTGCGTCTGAGCCAGGTTTCCTAGCGGAGGAAACTGCTCTCTACTCCCCTCGTTCTCTACAGCAGAGCTAAGCACAGGGCTGAGAGTGTAATTAAGCAAGCTCTCATTTCAGACTTGATTGGCTGACTGATTAAAATGAAAGTAAACAGCGCAGGAGATAATTTTGTCCATTGGTAAGAAGAGTGGAAGACATTTGTTTCATAACCATCGCCTGACGAGTCTGAGAAAAGTTACGGCTGCCTCCCATCCTTGGACCTCAGTTGGACCCCCCGTAAAATGTGGCGAACTCACTTTGGAAGCACCAGCCTTGCTCCGGGAGGTCCAGAAATAATGTGGCCTGGGACTCCAGCCTGCTCTTTGCAATGTGTTGGTAGCATCCCGTGGAGAAGCAATGCATAGAGTTCTGTGCTTAGAATTTTAATGCCTGGGAAGAGCCAACATGAGTTATACTTCTTTCCCTGCATTTAAATTCTTTTTTAAAATGGTGAAATGGTGAAAGCATCTTGAGAAATGTTTTACTATTTTACTTTTGGTTCCAAATTATGCACTACCTGGATTTGTGTACCCCTCGGTAATGAGGGGACATCACAGACTGGAAGATGAAAATAACTCCCGAACAGAGTGAGAAAGTCGTTTATCTTTCTGTTTCCACTCTGCCGGCAAGCATCTGAAAATCTCTAACATTCCTATTTGAATAAATATTTTGGTAAGATATGTTCATTTGAATTTTTACCCTCAATAACTTAGATTGTGATGGGAAGAAAGGAGAGAGATGAAATAGTTTTTATTAAGAATTTCAGCTGCATTTCCAAAAGTGCTGTTAATAGTAGAGCATCTTTTTCTAGTTGGTATTTTTCCTTTTCCTGAACAGGTTTGACTCAAACAGTTAGAGGTATACTGCTCAATGGGGATGTGTGTACAAGGAATGACAACAGAAAAGCTTGGCGATAGCCCTTATCCTCCTCAAACATTTATCACCTGTCTCTGCAGGTGTTACCAATTAAGTTATGGCTTTTGCTTCCCCAAGGCCTTTTTATTTCCTCTTTTGGATTTTGAAAAAAGTAGATACTGGAGTATCAAAACTCAATTGAATTCTATGCCCTCTTGATACCGAATGCCTAACTTCTCCAATTAAGGCATTTAAGAGGCTGCTAATGATAACACATCTTGATGGCCCATATGGAAGAGCAGGAGGAACAGCTAAGTTGGAGTAGAAAGTCTCCTCCAGATTGTGAATAGTGTTTAACCTAATAGCAAAAAAAAAAAAAAAAAAAAAAAAAAAGTGACATGTTGGAGGAAATCAACAAATAGTGATTGAGGGCCTCCTGGAGTTAGTTCCATTTGCTGTGGGGCATATAGAGCTAAACAAGACAGGATCCCCGGCCTGGAGATTGGAGGAGGCTACAAACAAATCACAGTGAAATATATGTGGCCCCAAAGTCAATCAAACTCAGCTGAATTGTACAATTTCAAGAGGTAGATGTATGACACGGTGATCCAGGGCATGCTGTACTGAGCTTGAAAATGTGATGATACGATTAAAAATGTCCAGACATATAATTACTGCTATCAAATCGATAGAGTTTCTTCTTGTTTGCTTTCAGGCATCTCTCGCCCAGCTCTTATTTCCCAGGTTCCCACATCCCGCTCATGTAACTTCTTTTGGAGACACACACATGGCTTCATCCTAATATTTTCTACTGCCTGTGTATAAGCCGCCTGAACTCTAGATTATATCTCTCCAACACAGAACATATTCTAACCATCACCTCCCATGACCCGGGTAGTCTACCTTTCTTAACATGGCCAAAACATGATCAAGATTACCTCACATTTTTTCATGCAGTATCACCCTGAAACTTGTAGTTAACATATAAGCAGGTAAGGCCTAAGCTTCATTTTTCACGTGGGTTCTTATTAAGCCGTATCTCCCAACGGGCTTTGGGAAATTAAACCTGTGCAGGATTAACTTTGACTTTTATTAAAATTCAACAAGTTTGTTTTGACCTATCATTTTAATCAATCACATTTTTCTTTGAGTCTGATAATATCATCATATATGCTCACGATTCTTCTGTTTTTAAGTAATAACTACTATCAAAACTCCTTAGAATATCCACGCGCTTCAAAAAATTTTTCATTCAGTACTGCTTGGAAATACTGAGAAATTAGATATATTCACTCTCCTTGTTATAGGAAAAATGTTACGTATTGCAAAATTGCCATTTGTCACCCTTTTTGACCATAACAATCTGATGGCCTCAACCCCAAATTCCAAATGATCTCTCATCACTGACTTTTTTTTTCCCCCTCCGTGGCTAATACTAAAGCTTCTTTGATTTGAGTTCATTTCCTACAGAGTTTCTCTTCTCAGAGGTCAGGTGTTATTTGGTGCAGAAATAATCAGCTTAAGTATCCGGTGCTAGAATTTAACACATTTATGAAAAGGAACAATAAAAAGGCTCCCTGACTGTGCCTTGCAAAGTGACTTATACTGCTGTATGCTAATGCTAACAGGCTGCTTCGGGCTGGAATAACACACTGGAAAACTGTGGTCTGTAAAGGATTCTCTTTGGTGTCACTCTGTGCCAGGTCTTGAAGTTCAGAATTCTTACTTCAGCCCCACTTGTGGCAACAGCTCCCTGAACACACCTTTCATGTTCCATTTCATTTCAGACTCTCCCCAGAGGACAGTGTGGGGTTTCACAGGAAATACATTGTCATTGCTCCTCTTTTAGGTAGCACCTGGTAACTGGTTTGTTTGGATGGGAAGATATTATTATTATTATTATTATTAATCATTATCATCACAATGAAATTTGAGAGGAGGAATGGTATACCAACCATAAAAGATGCATTGTTATCTGGCTCTAAATGTTCTGTAATATTCAAACATCATATACGATTTCTGCTCTGATAACGCCATGATCACCTCCTCACCACAAAACAGTAACATAACTACCAAATCCAAAAATATTACTTAATGAGTTTTAGCATAATAATAACAATATACTCACTGAAAATATACTTGCTTTATTCTTTACCTGTAGTACCTAAAATCCCCATAATAAGCACACAAGTTTAGTGCCATGATGATCCAGGTTAGTTACTTAGGCTCTGAGGGTAGAGTACCTGGTTCAAATCCTGGCTCTACCTCTTATCTCCTGTGTTAAATTGGTGAAACTCCTTAACCTCTTTAAGTCTCAGTTTTTCCATCTGTTAAATGTAGCTTGCGATAATATATATCTTATAAGGTTGTTGTAAGAATTAACATAATAGCCGTAAGGTATTTATCAACATGCCTGGAAAACAGTAATAAAAACAGCTAACATTTAATGAGTACTTACCATGTGCTAGCCGCTGTCCTAACGGCTTTATGTACAGCATTAATTTAATCCTCACAAGGACTATTATTGTCTTCAGTTTTAATACGAGGAAAATTAAGGTTAGTGAGGTGCAGTAACTCTTCCAAGGGTACACAGCTCATTGGGAAGTATATAGCAATGGCAGAACTTGAATCTAGACATATATGCATCTGGCTTATACTAAATAATCAATAAGCATTCATTTTTGTGGTGGTTGTTGCTGTTAGCAATTCAAATGCAAAAGTAGAAACCCTTTCCTAACATAATGAGAAAAAAGATGATTCGATTGTTTCACTGAACTAAATTTATGGACACAATCGAGCAAGCATGACTATTAGTATAATTAAGCCACTTGCCAAGCATTTAAACACCACTAGATAATACCTTAGGCTTGTTTCTACTAGAAATGGCCTGCTACAGTCTCTTTCACTATGGCCTCTGTTTTACCAGCAAGAAACCAAGAGTAAGCCTTAGGATGGAAGGCAGACCTAAATCTCTTACCTGTATGATGCTTCCCTTGAAAAGCATACACTCATCAAAGGAAATTATTGGATAAATGAAATAATCACGCAGAGATGTTTAACTCATTATAATGGCGCTGTCCTATAGAACATCCTGTGATGATAAAAATATTCTATATTAGTGCTGGCCAACACAGTAGACGCTAGACACATATGAGTACTGAGTACTTAAAATGTGGTTGCTACAACTGAAGAAATAAATCTTTAATTTTATTTAATTTTAATGATTTTTAGTTACTAGCACTTCAATTATTTTTCTTTTCATAAGGGGCAATTTTAAATAATAGTCTAGCTTCTTCCCAGTCCACCTCCCCTACAACTCCCCCGCACCTCCCGCCCTCAAATCTTTACCTTAATGTTTGGAACTGATATTTAAAATCATATGATGCTGGATACAAATGATTGTGACTAGCTTTTACCTAATAATAACACAAAATGTATTCTTTTATACTCACCATCAGACCATCAGATACAACACCCAAAGCTACATTCCATTCATTCAAACCCCCCCCCCCTCCCCACACACACACACCCCGCTTCCGCCGTCTGGGTGGATGACATTTTGGCTTGATGCATTGATACCATGTAGCCATCAGCATCCACTATTGACAAGCTGTCGACAACATCGTGGAATTATCTGCCAGTCGCATGTAATTTCTTGAGGACAGTGTTTCTAGTAACAAGGAACGAAGCATATGCCTTGGAACTTTGCAGATCTAAAATATTTTCCTGCTTCTTCATTTGCAAAATCCCCATCCCAAATGTGAATTGAGGGAGCATTAAAGGAGAAAGCTGGAAGAGTTGAAGAAAAGAAATAAAATAACATACGCACCCAGAGATCAGTTATATTTTTGAATAAGCTTTCTTTAGAAGTGATAGAAATGAATTCAATCATACGCGGCGGTGAGGGCTCTTCCAGTTTGGCAGAGGCTCCATATTATATCACAGAGCGGAGTTTAGTAGTGACAGAGCTTGGGGGAGAAGAGGGAATGTGCCTCTTCTGTTCTTGGTTTCTGGGCCACAGGAGGACCAGATTTCGTGCTCTCTTCATTTATCTGTTGTTGCCGAAAATTTCCTAGTCATCGTTCCAACAGGACAGCATATTATAAACTTTTGCTCGTTTCAGAAAACATCCTGTTAAAGTACTAAAACACAAAGCAGCTTATCAACTCGAACATTTTTCTGACCCCAAATCTTATTTCACAGAGTTCACCAAATGGAAGTAGATCGTTCTGGCCTCGGAATCTTAAATACTTGCATTTGAAATACGGCATAACTTTTATAGGCGCATTTCCCCTTTGCGCTGTGGTAACTGACTTTTAGAAACCTTTAACTTGCCCGGCGTCTCTTAAAACAGATGCTTGATATGGGAGGGTGCAGGAAGGTGATGCATTCTCAGTAACAAGGTCAATGGAGCCACATGGTCAGAGACCATCACTGAAGGAGGGATGGAAGGTGAGCAATAATGATGAAGGTCTTTTCCCCCCACCTTAGCTGAGTGCTATTTAAAAAAAAGAAAGAAAGAAAGAAAGAAAAAGAAAAGAAAAAAGAACAGAACTCACCTAGGAGTCAAAAGACCAGGATCCAATCCTGACATTAATGTCTAGGTTAGTTACTTAACCCCCTTCTCCATGTCTTTGTTTGCAAAGAGGAAACGATAACAGTAACATTTGTGAAAACGCTTTGAAAATTATGTTGATTTGAAAATACTGTGATTTGTTTAAGATAGCGCTACAGCTATCAATTTTCAGCAGTCTGCTTTGTAGAAGGATGACACAGGTGGCTTGTAGGAAAGGCTTTTTTTTTTTTTTTTTTTTGTGGGCAAAAGTGGATAGCTTCAGGGGTGTAGGAAGGAGAAAGGCGTGGACAGACTTCACATTACACTTAATTATGGAATGTGATAAACGTTCCTGGGCCTGAGAGAGGGTAAATTATCAAGTTCATTATGGAATGAATTCCAATGACAACATTATTCCATAAATTATTAATAAAGTTGCTCTTGTTCGATTTGGAAATTGTTAAACTTTCCATAAACTTGGATGGTTTGTATGCATTTTATCTGTAAGCATGAAATGCTGATACTTAACTTATGCCTGTTTAACTTATGACTTGACTCACACTTTCGGTGCCTAAATGATTTTACTTAACAATAAGTAAAATCCATGTTTGTTAGAAAGAACAGTTTTCGCAGAGGAAAGAAGATCTATAATGAAGTACCCTGATTTTTCATGATGTGTGCTGTGCTTGGACTTTCAGCTGCTCAGATACGGGAAGAACACAATGTTGAGTTCCCATACACCCACCAGGTACACGCCATTGTGAGTTTTCCTGGAAAAAAGAAAAAAAAATAAAAACACAAAGTCTATGTGTGTGGCGATAATAATAATGTTAAGGGGGGGGGAAAGATTGTAAAATGAAAGGACAGAGTTTCCTGTTTGTTATTTTTCAAAATAATGACTGTGGGTTCTCTCCCCATGGAAAAGATGCTATTTATTTTTTAATGATGAGCTGTTTCCCAGAGAAACAAAGTGGCATTCTGTCGACACCATATGGCGGCGGAAAAACAGATTCCACCGTGTTCCATTTGTTAGGCTGTCTTCTGCATTTCTGTATCCATAATTTATGTGGGGGCCTCTGTGATTGCCAAAATATTCAAATGGGTTTCTCTTAGCAGGGCAGCCTGCATGAGGGGAGAAAGGTTTTCAAAACAGCAGGACCTGAACAGTCTCCTGCTGCTCAGAGAAGAGAACACTTCCAACTTCTGTCCTTCTGGCGGCTTTCATTGTAATACTAATTTACATCCTCGGTTTAGACATCGTGTTTGCATTCAGGAAAAGCAGCTTATGTTCTTTTATGCTAATACAATCATACTTGAATTATAACCCACACCCTTAAAGTCACATTACTCCTTCTGCCTCAGCGTAAGCATAGAACCTGGCCTTTAAGAAATTAGTGGAAGTCGATATGCAGCAATGGCTGAACGATACCATTTTAAACACATTGATTCTGCAGATTTTGGTTTCCAAACAGACATCTGAAGTGGTTATAGATACATTAAAAATAGTTGTGAAAGGCTTTCTTCACTGTCTAAGCATATGATTACCATCTATGTATTCAGAGGCTGTTTTCAGTGGAAGTTCAAGTGGTATTCTCTGGTGTACAAATACACACATGTCCAATACATGATACAGAATATAAAGAGGGGATTGGATGAGTCAGACTAATTGATGTTTTGGCAAAATGGAATGTCTGAAAAAAGTTTCATGTTCCTGTGCATACCCAGATAATAAGAATCTAAATCATAAGCCCTCTATTGGAAATACATATTTTTTTATTCCGGAGAATCTCAGATGTTCTTTCGGTAAGCTTAGCCATTTCATGTTTCATTGTAGTGCATTCAGGGAAACATAAAATAATTTTATGTAGAAAAATAAAACATGTAAGAAATACTGTTCGATTACAGATAAAAAGTATAGCAATAATGCAATAATATCACTTGAAGGTTCTTTTCCTCTAACTATAGTAGAAAGTACTCTAACTATAGTAGAAAGTAAAATTTAGGCTACCGAAAATAGAACATTATTTGCTATTTTTATGTATAAATAGAAGGTTATGGCTTTGGGTTATAAGGGACAGAACTGAAGGCCCAGAGAACTTAATCAATTCTCATTTCTTCAATGCCAATTGGGATAAACTCCTAAGAATCTCCGTCATTTTTCAGTTTGGAGTGAGGGCACAGCTGAGTTTATTTTTCCTGATCCTATGCTTATCAAGAAGCAGAATTTCAGTGGGCCCAAGGTTTTGTTTTTTGGCGTAAGTGTAACTTGCTCTTCCTCTTCCATTAGACAGCCTTCTGATGGGGGCTTACAATGGACTCCAGGGGACCCTGTACTGGAGTTCCTGAAGACAGAATGGTCATTGGACTGTCCAAATAAGGGAAGGGAGAACCTCACCCTTTATTCTTTGGGTGAAATGTGAAATCTTTGGCCTGGAGAAGGGTGAGAGTACCAGTAACTGAGTTGAGGGTAGTCTCAACTGGTTTGCCACATTCCTCACAGGTTCCTGCCACTTTGCCCCAGCTCTAACCCTGATTGTAACAGATAACTCAACAACTGACACATCTCCCCAAATTCCAAAATACTTTGTTTGCGCCGTGTTAACATCTGACCATTAGGATATTTTAAAGAAGTTCAGTTCTCCCAGGAAAGCTTTGGAAGGGAAGTTCCACCCAATTGTTAAAATTCAAATCTCATACCTTTTTCCTTTTCAATTAAAAACTTATACATTCAATTAGACTATATCTGTGAACCTGCTTTAGCAGTAATTAAGATGAACATTATGATATGGGTAATAAAAAGTAATAATTTCTTTCAATCTCTTGGGTTTTTTGAAATACATTTTCTCGATGGAAATCAAATTATTTTATTGCATAGAAGTGATTTCTCTCTATTCAATAGGGTGAAACGATGCATGAGCTGTTGCTTGTACAACTACTAAGTCGGAATTATTAAGAATGAAGTTTAGTAAATAAAGTTATTGGGTGGCTGCCTTCTCACAGAAGATTTGGAACTCTATTAAATTAATAGGAAATAGGTCTAGAGTTTTCTCTAACTAACCTATCCTCAGTGGAGAACAGAAATGAAATGGCCTTATTCAAGGACAACCATTCAAAACCATAAATATTTTATAAGGATGAAATAAATTGCTTATTTTCAAACAGGTGCTATTGTAAAAATTATTTTGATATTTCTTTTGCCTCAGGGCCCTTAAACAAAATAACAATTTATCACATACATAGTACTTAGACATTAGGCTAGTCTGTGTTTTTCATAATTGGCTCAGGCAAAGGGAAGCTCACACTTAGGGGTCCTCAGCTGTAGCCTCAGTGTTTTCCTACAAGGAAAATCATGCCTTAAACGGGACCTTCATCCCATTGCTCATTCTGCAAATTGTCAACTGAAATGGTACCATTTCCTTCACGATGATGACAATAGGTCGAAATATATTCTGCCAACTTATTTGATAGATAATATTTACCCTCCATCAGTGCATTCAAATGCTCTCTAAAATTTGTGGGTGATTTTTATTTGAACAGCAAAAGCACTATATTAGCAAAAATATTTTCTTTTTTTTTTTACCTCATTCTTCTTTTGGATCATAGTCTTTCTCTAAATAATGTGTATACTATGAAAGTTCGAGGTGAGAAAATTTGCTCCTTCAAAGAAATGATGTAAGAAAAGATGATGCCCCTACCCCAGCATCTATTTACACCTAATTGTATCTCTTGAGGGGAAGGAAGTTAAGTCAAGCTATCTAAATATCATTTCTCTGTCCTCTGTAAGACCAATGGTATTATCCATTAATGAGGTAAGCAGCAAGCTGAAGTCAGAGCCAGATCTGTGGTTGGGGTCGGGGTCCGGTGAGTGGCCCAAAGACATAATTCATTCCATGAAGAATATTAAAATGGTGAAATAAAGACTAGGTCATTTTCTGGCCATGGTCAGGTGGTCAGTAAGTAATTGCGAAGCACTATAAAATGAACCAAATTCCTACGAGTACAAAACTCTTAGACAAGTTGTGAACCTCTCAAGGGGAAGTTGCCCCCTCGAGAAGCCAAACGATGAGAAACCAAGAGAATTGCCAACAGAAGATAATAGCAACCAAAAGAAAAAAACCCTGGGTATGTATTTGATCACTGCCTCTCCGCAGGCATCCTCTTTTAAGAGGATGTGTCCCTGACTGACCCAGAGAACTGCTCTACCCCAGAGGAATCAATGATAAGCCAGGCTGATCCGGTCAGATTCTTCCTTTTGAAAATTTGAAGCAGGAGACACAGAAAATATGCAAGTTTGTGGCTGAGTCAAGGTAATGGTGATATCAGAATATAGATTCCCAAACTGCCACTGCTGCTGCTAAGGCCACTGGTGTTTCTGTAGCTACACAGTTGGCCACACGTAGCAGGTTGCGTTACTGGCCCTGAGTCTACATTTACCGCGTAACTGCCATTCCTCCTATGAACACAACAGAGTGTATGTATTTCCCTTTCCCTTGGTGCTGTTTGACTTGTTTGACAAATAGAATGGGGTAGAACTAACTGACTGTGCTGGTCCTGAGTTGAGGCTCTAAGTGACCTCGAATATTTCGTCCTCTGGTGGCTTTGTTTAGTATCAAGGAAACTTAGAAGCCAGATTAGTAATGGGGAGTTTCTTTGTGAGCATAGAATTAGAATAAGAGAAAGTTTACTGCAGGATTTAAATGTTTAATGACATCAAACATGAGATTGAAAGTCTGCATATTTTGAGGTGAAATACAATGAAATATAATGAGGCTATTAAGCATACACACACTTTAAAAATTATTAAAGTATAGTTGGCATACAATATTGTAATAGTTTCAGGTATACTACATGGTGATGCAACATTTATATACTTTATGATGTGATCGCCGTCTGTCATCGTGCAAAGTTATTATATTATGGGCTCTCTTCTCTGTGTTGTATACTACTACATCACCATGGCTTATTTATTAGAACTAGATGCATGATACACCATCTCCGTAATCTTTGTGATGGGGCCTGATGTGCCTGCATCACTAAGAGAAGTCCCTGCCTTGTGGCTGGCATTGTCAATGTCTACACACATCTCTGTGACGTTACCTTCCTTCCTAATGTTTGCCAGCCCTATTAATAGCTTGAATTTAGTGTCCTTCTGCTCCAAAACCATTTTTCTCTTTAGCACAATCTGTATGTCTCTCTTCTAATTAAATATATGTGTTGATAGAATTTCATACTCAAAGAGATTATTATAATTTCTCTTTTTAAAATATCTTTGGGGAAGGTGCTTCTATTGATCCAGGAAAAAAAAAATAGGCTAAACTTATGATCGATTTTTGTATAAATCACATTTGTTGTTTAACTTCTTCAAAGATAACAATTTTACCTAATATTTCTGGCAAAACACAGGGACATTATTTTATCTTGTAAACAACTTAATATCTTGCTTCTCGCCTCCTGCCCCCTTTCATCCTCTTCTGAGTGTGGTAATAGAGCTGAAAGTGTTGTTATGTAGAGGAATTCTGACCATCTCCTTTGGGGCTCAGGGATCACACCAGGAGCCGGATACCCGGGGCCACTGATCTGTTCCTGGCGGAGCTAATTGATAAGAAACATATTTTATGAATGAAGTTACAAGATAAAAACTGAGACTAATGAAATACCCCAATGACTCCAAAGTGATTAAGGAAGGCATTCCATACACCACTTCTAATTAGATGCCAAAGTGGAGAATTCACAGTTGACTGCATGTTCTCCAGTGGTGCTGGCCACTTGTTTAAGGGGACAGCAACTGAGAATACACATAACTAAGGAAAGTAAAACCTTTCTTCTAAGGTGACAATGGGCTGTTTAAGTGAGCCTGGGCTGGGTCCCAGACAATTACAACCACAGAGAATTTAATCTTCTCTCTGTTTTTCCAATGATTCCTTGAGCCAAACAAGTTCAGTAGATGTTTTTAAAAATATTATTTTACAAGATAATTTTTTCAGCTTTTTAAAAATGATTAAATGTGAGGTCACAAACCTTTTAAAAATGTGTTTTCCTTTTTTTTTCTCTCATCAGTCTTTCTTCAAATCTTTATTCCAGTCTTACATTTCCCTTAATCATTATTCCTGTGAAATGTAATACCTTAAACTTGCATGATTCTTGCACATTGGATAACGTTTGCTCCTCACTTCTGAGCTCTCTTTCAAAATATTGTTTTTTACACTACCCTCACTGAGATCTTATATATATTTTTTTAACAAAGATGTAGTGAAATCATCATAGACAGGAGCCAAAGGATAAGTTGTAGTCAATAGATATTTATTAATTTGAGTATCTAATGTGTGTTGTAGGTATAATGGTATAGCAAAGAAAATCTGACCAGGTACTTATTATCTAGAATATCACACTATTCCTAGAAATTAAATGTACATACAAGACAAGAAAAACTAACAATGTGTGACAGAATATAGTTATCAGCGGAAATGTGCCCAAGACTATTTTGTAGGAGTTTAGATGAGGGGAGAGGAGCAAGGCCAAAAATACTGGGCAAGGCTTTCAGGTGGAAGGAAAAACTCAGAGGTCATGTGAAAGGCACTGAATTTGGACAAGTAGAGTGGCAAGCAGTGGACAGCAAGCTGAATGACAGTGCCGGGGAGAGAATTAGCATGGGGTATTCATGACCAAGGGAGAGAGGCATTATCTTTGTTCATGGTTTGTGTCTATCATGCACTCCAATGAAAACTAGGCCAGAATTATATATAATATTTTCACTTGCAATAAATCAGGGCCATTTTGCCAGGTTTAGAGAGGGCAAGTTGGAATAATTTAGAATCACTTTTAATCCTTCTTTATTTTAAAAATCTCTCCTAAGGAATAATAGAGTCTTAGAGTGGACAGAGAAAATGAAGGTTATCTACTTAACGATAACTCCAAATGCAGAAACTTATTCTGAACCACTGATAGTGTGCATGGGGTCAATGAGCCTCCAGTAAGTTATATAGGATTTTGTTCAATATGTCTTTACATAGGGAAGTTTCATAGTTCTAATTCATTTACAAGGTATTCAAAAACTCTTACAAGGCTTAGAAACCAGTGATCTATAGCATCTTTGCCAGGTGATCTATAGCATCACCCATTAATTGATCCAACTCTAATTTTAGCAGCTCTCACTATCCCTAAGTTTTACTGAGATCCCCTAGGCCCTATTTTGTGGGCGCAGATCTGTATTCAGGGAGGTCGATCTAGTTAGGAGACAATCAAGATGAGACCTGATATGCAATGCTCAGGTGTCTCTTTTTGGAACATTGATAAATAACGCACAGCCCTCTGTCTCAAGAATGTGAAGACTGAATTTTTAAAAAATTTATTCTTACTCCCTTAACAATGAAATTAGAATAAAAATATAAGAACTTAGGAGATCATTTGATTTAGCTCACAGAGCTCGGGATATGGGTAGAGCGGCGTTAGAATGGTGATCAACAAACAGCCATTTCTATTGACCTTCCTGGCTTCATGAATAGATTTGGGAAGCATTTTTACTTTGGGTTCCTAAGTTTCCTCCCTAAATGAGTAGAAGCTGTTTAAAATAACATACTGACTAGTTTTTTTTTTTTTTAAGTGATATACATATTAGAATCCCCTTTCCACTCACATCTTTCAGAAGTGGTGCCAATAATGTGGGAGACAATAAATTATTCAGAGGAGGGGAAACCATGTAACAAACAGGAAGCCAGTGGTTTATTAAAGATAGCTGCACACAAATACACATTTGCCAGCAATGTAGGCAACAAATCAGAAATGATATATGACCTTTCTCACACGCCTGCAACATTTAATATCTTTGAAAGACATTAAAGATGTCAAATGTTTAGACCACAATCTGAGAAGCAGTGAAAATATAGTATCAGTGTTTACAAACAGGCTTAGAGCTTGGTTGCAATTACCTATGCCTGTCTTTTCCTAAAGGGTAAACATCTTTCACATATTTATTTGCTAGTGTACTTTGCTTTGCAAAATAGTTCTGATCCTGAGGTAGTGTTTGTTAATCCAATCTCACTTTACCATAAACTAGAATTATCATTTCAGAAGCAGTTATAGTTCATTTATGTACAATTTCCGATTTGTAAAGGCTCCCATAATTCACATTTGTTTATCCCTCTCCCCTGGCCCTGTGTTTGATATTGAATGATTTATAAGGCATCTACTTTAAAGCACTGAAGAAACTATTTATTTTTAAGCAGATAATAGTGAATACTTTTTGAAAGTACAGTATTGTTTTACTAATGCTTTTGCTTTATGAGTTGAACTTTGGTCTGTCTTCATTTTTAAAATTAATTTTATTATGAAATATAAACATATAAAATAATAGAGAGGATAGTATAATAAACCCCATGTGCCCATCATCCAACCTCAACAGTTATCAACTCATGACCAGTCAAGTTTTAACTATACTTTGATGCCACTTTTTAAAAAAATTGAAGCAAATATTAATCATCATATTATATCAGTTAATTCATAAATATTTCAGAAATTCTAAAAGAGAATGACATAAAAATATATCTAATTGCCATAATCGCACATGAGAACAATTAAGATTTTAATATCATCGCTGCTTAAAATTTACCCTTTGTCTTGTCTTTTTTTCAGCAGTTTGTTTGAATCAGGATCTTTTTGTTGGAATTGCTGGGTGTACCTCTTAAGACTTTTTATTAGTTCTTCCTCTGTCTTTCTCTCATTTGTTCTTGCATTTTATTTTGGGCTGCTCTCCTTTACTTTCGTGTACTTTCTATTTTATACAGTTTGTAATTATTGCCCAAGAAGAGAATAGTCCAATATAAATGGCTTTACCATTAACATAAGCATTAAATTTCTCCCTTCCTTTAAACTCACCCCAGTCCCCTCACTCTACTAATGCTGCCCTCACCAGGATCATTCCACATTGACACATTCAGTGGTCATTTCAGTCTTGTTCTTACTTGGTCTATGATCAGCATTTCTCCTTGGTATTTCTCTCTCCTGACTGCTTGGTGTTAGGACCCAACACTGTCGAATCTACTTCTGTTTCAGTGATTGCTACTTTGTGGTGTTCTTTTCTTTACTAAATGTATATTTTTAACACAACAGTTTGGAGAGTACCAGGGTTCAGACAGGTACTTCCTGGTTTTCTATCTCAAGTCACTTCCAAGTTGACTTCATCTAGTACCATGATTTTAAATGCTACATAATATTTTCTTTATCTCTGACTAGATCCCTCCCATGAATCCCAGAATCATGTGCTATACTATCTTCTTGAATTTTTCCATTGGAAGTTCATGAGGCATCTCAATCTGTCCAAATCTTAACTCTCGGTCTTTCCCCAAAAGACCATTTCCCTGCCCTCCTCTTGGTAAAACAATCTGCCCTCTGTAGAAATTAATTTTATTCATAGTGTTGCTTAGTTCTCAACCCATGGAATAATTTGTAATACCTCTCTTTTTTTCATATTCTACATCGAGGGCACTTCAGAATTGTCTCTTTTGTTTCAAAATATGTTCAGAATCTGATCGCTCTAAAGCACCTTCCCTCCTACCATCCTAATTCAAGACGTATCATATTTCACCTGGATCATTATGAGTACTTCACCTTCTTCTTCTTTCCTTGCTCTTTTATAGTCTTCCATTCTGTTATTTACACAGTAGCCAGAGTCATCTTTTAAAAACCTTTTTAAATCATGTCGCTACTTAACTCAAAACCATTCATCGTGTAGCATCTCCTCTCACCCAGAATGAAATCTGAAATCCTTCCCATTGCCTACAAGTTCTTAGTGATTTTGTTTCCCTGTCAATTTCTCTATAATCTCATATCCAGCTTCTCTGCACCACATTCCTCTCACGGCAGCTACTTCAGTCTCCTTGCTGGGTCATTGTGGCTGTTCCCTCTGATTTGAACACTTATTGGCTACATCTGAGTGGTTGGCTTTCTCATTCATTTAGATTTCTGCTTAAATGTTACCCTATTGAAGAGTTCCTCCTACTTAAAATAGCACCACCACTTCGCCGTTCTCTATCCGCTTACCCTGTTTTATAAAGCTTCATAACATTGATCTTGGCAATAATTTCTTGGATATAACACCAAAAGCACAGGCAACAAAAGCAAAAATAGACAAACAAGACTATATCAAACTAAAAAGCTTCTGCACAGAAGGAACAATCAACAGAGTGAAAAGGCAACACACAGAATAAGGAAAATATTTGCAAGTCATATCTTTAATAAAGGCCTAATATCTAAAATATATAAGGAAGTCTTACAACTCAATTGCAAAAACAAAACAAAACTGAAAAAAAAATCACAGAAAACAAGTCAGTTGAAAAATGGGCAAAGGATTTGAACAGACATTTTTTTCAAAGGAAACATAGAAATGGTCAATAGATACGTATGAGAAGATGTTCAACATCACCAGTAATCAGAGACATGCCAATCAAAACCACAATAAGAAATCACTTCATACCTGTGAGAATGGCTATTAACACAACAAGAAAAGAGAAGTGTTGATGTGAATGTAGAGAAGTTGGAGCTCTGTATACCACTGGTGGGAATGTATTTGGCACAGCCACTGTGTGAAACGCTATGGCGCTTCCCCACCAAACCATAAGTGGGATTCAGCAATCCCACTTATGGGCATTATCTAAAAGAATTGCAATCAGGATCTCGAAGAGATATCTGCAACCCCATGTTCATTGCAGCATTATTCACAATAGCCAAGATTTGTAAACAACCTAAATGCGACAGATAAATGGATTAAAAAATGTGGTCTATACATACAATGGAATATCATTCAGCCGAAAAAGAAGGAAATCATGCCATATGTGACAACGTAGATGAACCTGGAGGACATTATGTTTGGTGAGATAAGCCAGTCACAAAAGGAGTATTACTGCACAAGTCCACTTACGCGAGGTGCCTAATATCATCAACCTCATAGAAACAGGGGACGGTGGTGACCAGCAGTTGGAGGAAGGCAGAAATGACAAGTTACTATTCCTGGGTGTAAAGTTTCAGTTCTGTCAAATGAGTTCGTCCTAGAGATGTGCTCTGTAACATTGTGCCTCACTCAATAATAACAAGATTATTTTTAGGTGTCGAGATATAGTGGTGTTTGTTTAGCATCTGCTTCCCAGCAACTAAAATCTAAGTTCCATGTGCACAGGCATTAGGTGTTTTTTGGTCACTGCTTATATATTCCATGCCTCGATCAGTGACTAGACCACCCCACCGAGAATGCTCAATAATATTTGTGGGACGAATTAATGTAGTGAGAGGGAACATAGTGCGTTTTAAGAAACGAAAGAGGGCCAGTATGGGAAATTGCTTTGAGGGGAGATGATGAGTTAGGCAAGGGCTAGACTGTATAGAGTTTTGTAGATTACATAAAGTTGTTTTTAAAAAAACAGTGTGCGCTCACTAGAGTGTTTTAAGCAACTGGGCTGATATGTTCAGATTTAGGTTTTGAGGAAAATATCTCTGTGATCTGGAAATATATGATCATTACAGCAATTGTTATCAGGCCCAGACTAATTAAATCAGACCCTCTGGGTTGGAGCCTGAACCTCAGTGATTTCTAAAGCTTTTCAGGTGATTCCAATGCACAGCCAAGATTAGAAACGAGTGGTTTTGAGTAAGGTTCCTGAGAAAGCAGAGTGGAGAAGGTTCAGACCAGAGATGAAGGGATTTCTGGTTTAGCTACTGGAAGTTATTATAGTACTCCTATCCTTACAATTAAAAAAAAAAAAGGCTATGCAAACTGAAATCAATGACTTTTTGGACCAGAGAACTAACATTGTTGGGAAAACCATCACCCTGAAATATCAAGGGTCAGATGCATCTGGCGAGATATCAACTAAGATCAGCTTACCTGGAGCCGAAGCCACTGGAGCGATAAACTGGTAGGAAAGCTTAAATGGTTATTTCGACAAAATTGCTGGGGTCTAATTGTGGACTAGCATCAGAGTAAGACGCTCTTGTCATAGAGGGCCCTCATAGTTTCCAGAGTTTTTCTTCAGTTTCTCATGAGGAAGATCTGAGAAAGCTCCTTACATAGTCTTGGCCAAGCAGAGTTTGGGGAAGAAAGAGAAGCTATCACAAAACCTTTCCAGGCCTCTCTTCTAAGCAAAAGCTCTAGGGTGAAGGACTTCACCAGAGGGCAATTCTGAAATGTTATCTGAGCTTAGAGAAGCAAACTTGCCCCACCACACCCTGCTTCAGTCTTTCTCTCTCACCTAAGAGATAAAGAAAGAAATACTTGGTTGGTCAAGAGAGGAAAGGGCTTGGGAATGAGACTGGGAATTCTGTAGCCTGAAAAGAAACTTAGAGACAGTGAGGACAAAAGGTCTACCCAGATGAGGGACAGGCCTATCTCAAGTCCACACTCCTGGGACACAGACCCACTAAAGAGGAAGCCTCAGTTAGAAGGTTATAAGACATTCCCTACACCCACCCCTTACCACCACACACCACATGAATAAACTTCCAGTAATAATAACAGTGGATTATAGGTATAAAAGCTGACCGACACAGACTGACTGAGGAGGAATACACAGGGAAGCCCCAAAACTGAAAGAGGAGGAGAAAACAACCCCACCAAATGAATTTGAAGAATTTATTGCCTCTAGCTACAATAAATATTAGTCATTTTCCAACTCCTAGCTAGATTAACATAGTTCTCAAACCGAAGGTCTATTTACTATAGGTACCTGTTACCCTAAAGAACTCTTGTCTTTGAATCGAAATTACAAGGTGTGTCAGAAGGCAAGATAACACATGGTCTGAAGAGACACATTATTTTTCGAATCAGACTCAGATATGACAGAGATTTATCAGACAGGGAATTTAAAATGATTATAATTAATATGTTAAAGGTTTTAATGGAAAAACTAGACACAATGAAAACTCAGATGGGCAATATAAACTGAGAGATGGAAACTATAAGAAATAATCAAAATAGAGGTGAAGAAACTAGCTTTAGGCAGGAACATGGACAAATTCTTGAACATTACAAGTGGGAAGAAATTATTGTTGCAGATGTAGGTTTTTATTTGTAGGTATGTTCCTAAATGCTGGTGTTATTCCTCTGTTCAATTTCAATCCTCTATTTTTTGACTCCCCACAGGAAAACAAATGTTTGCTGACCAGGGAGGCACAGGGTAGGGAAAGGCAGCGGTAGGAGACCATCTTGTGAATACTTTCTTGTCCTTCCTCTGGGACTGTTAACTAGCCTCATTTCTCCAGGGCACCTGGATAGGCTGTGAGTGAGCAAATAAATGTAACAAATGAAAACGTATGTCTTCCAGTATGGTTTGTAGTTGAAGCTTTGTTTACATAGACCAATGACTATTCAGGTTTAATGATATCACCTGGCCAATTAAGATAAATACTCATAAAGTTGTTAGTTTTAACATAGATATGGTTGGCTATTGTGTCACAATCTAAAATCAAATTCTGTTTCTTATACTAGATTCTGGTGATCAAAGGGAAAAAATGGATGAAGGGGAAACATATTATCATAAACTACCGTTTATTGAATATCCATTATGTTTTGAGCTCTGTTCTATACCAGATCTTTTACAAAAATTACAATGCCCCTTCCAGAAAGGTTTTTAAAATCTTCATTTTATATTTAAGAAATTAGAAGCCCAGAGAAATAAATAAACACATGGAGCTGGTAAGAGGTGCATATCCTGAACAAATTCACATTTTTGTTTAATTTTTTTTTTAACTCCAATCTCCAAAGCCACTACTTGTTCCACTGTACTATGTTGTTTCATATAATTTCAAAAAATTTAGATGTAGCAGAAAGAGCAGAAATGGACCCTGGAACAGAGGAAAAGGTTTTGTGGCACAATTTTTGCAGGTATTTTATTTGGGTGTTTTCTATCTAAATAATACTTAAATCTAAATATTTTTACATAAATAAGATGAGACTTTGTAAAGGCAACTCTCAGGGAATTCCTGTACTTTATTTTCTACCAGAATTAATGGGTTTTGTGTTTTTTCACACCCATGTCTAGAGCATTATTGAGGAACCAGAGTAATAAACTGTTACGCAACAGTTTCTTGATTCTGAGCTCATGTTTTATGTTCAAATTTTAGCAGTTTGGAAGCTGAGATGCACCTTACCTTTGTGTCAAGAGAAACTTTCCAGTGGACAACCAAAAGAGTGAGTTGTGGTGATTTATTTTTTAAGCTCTATATTGGAGATGACTGTTTATCTAATTTGCATTTCGGGTAAATACTTCATATTTGCATATACAGCAATTATTTAAGTGTAAATTCGGACCCCTAATGGTCGCTTTTCATACCTTTAGAAGATTATATTATGATGCAACAGTGAAGTTATCGTAAATATGGAAGATTTCATGCCAAAGGCCAGAAAGTGCAATTAAATGCAATGAAAATTGCTAAATCTTTTGGAATAGGTCATCTAATTCTGAACGCTTGAGAGGGAGATGGCATTAAGTGATGCGGGAGGGAGGACTCTCACACAGTCTTTGAGCTTCGATTTTGCTGAAATCTTCCAGCCGGCTCATAGACAAAGCTGTTTCGCTTCCAGCAACACATAATAAATTAAGAAAACTAAATAAACAAAGCAAAAGTTTGACCAGATAGCCAAAGCAGATAAAACTTTATGCCTAAAATATACACCGTCAATTGCAAAGGAGTTAAAAGGCTCCCAAAAAGGAGAATTTGTATGGGGGTGAGCAGGGCACAGAAATCGAGAGGGAGCTCCCACTAGGGATGATAAAAAGCAGTACATAAATTCACTATTGCTATGGAAACATTGTACATGAGAGTTTCCAGAGAAGTCTTTGAATATGCCAGATAATTTTTATGGATACTAATTTACAAAGAACTTGAGGAAAGAAAAATTATGCATAGTAGTGATCAGGGAGACCTCCTAGGAAAAATGAATACTGAAGGATGGTAAGAGTCTTAGAGTTTGAAAAGTTAGGGACAGGGGCTACTTTATACATGTACCTTCTTCCTTCACCCACCTAGTGTCCACAGCAGGGCCTCCCACATTGTTCACCACAGAAATGTTTGAGTAGCTTGAAAAGCTGAAGGGCGACACTGACTGATGGATATAGAGTGTTTAAGGTCATGAAAAGCCTAAAAAAGCCTGACACGGGCCATTCCACACTTCACATTCTCAGAATCAGCACCATCCTATTTTTAAACATTTCATTTGTCAGCTTTTTATTATTTAAAAAAGTGTCCAATTTGCTTAAGGTGCCTCAGGCAAAGTATGATCAAATTCATTGGTGACAGTGACATTAAATAAGAATGGACAGGGACAGAAAAGCCAGGGACCATTAAAATGGACCCAAGGATAAAGAGCTCTCTCAGCTCTACCCTCTCCGACGTCCAAGGTTTAGTGAAATAAAACCAGAAACCATCATAGACTGATACAGGATCAACCTCAGATGCCATGTTGTTACAGCCTAAGGGACTGAGTGGTGCTATGACCAGACCATGAATATTCAGGGGGTTTTCTGAATAATCATCTTGCCTTCACATGGTGTCTCAGCTTGAACTGTTTCCCTCAAGAATGTGTCAGGGACGGAATGGTCCTTGATATTCTTCTTCAGAAATGTTACCCCAGCTCACGCAGATTTAGACGACTTTATAAAAAGGCTGTTGGTGACCTGTGAGTGTATACACTGGTGTCATATCCGATGCATTAGGAAATGGAGACGTTTCTTATAGTCTCTTTATTGTCTCTTTCTTATAGTGTCTGTAGTTCCCTACAGTCTCTCTCATTAGGACATACACAAGTATTTTTCTAACGCGAGCCAGATATCTGAGCTTGACGATTTTCTCAATATGGTAGCTACAAAATAAAGCAGTAACAAGGAGCCAGGACACAGTCTGATATGTTATGAAATCAGGACCCAAGCCAAGGGGAATCCAAACACATTAGATTAAAAATATATTTCCACAGTGTTGTCACATTGAAGCACAGGTGATATTTCTTTAGTTCTTTGAGATCAGGGTCATTGAGGGGGACTGGAGAAGAAGATAAAACAGGTAATCTAGCAATACAGAGAGTAGTTCTAGCTGGAATTCTTGAGGGGTTTTTAGGATTCATAGTCCTTCTCCTGTGGATGTACTTATCTGCGCCTTGAAGAGGCACTGAGTGGTCGAGAGGCTCCAGAGGTGGTCGCCTTAGAAGGCCACAATTAAGCCTTTTTGTGGTCTGGGTGAAAATGGAGTGGGCAAGGCGTAGAAGGGCAAGGCATGGAAGGCATAGAAGAGCAGCCTCTACCAATAGGAAACCAAAGGAAAAGACCAAATGGAGGCATCACTATTTAAAAGCACCCAGTGCTAAAGCAACTGGACATCCATGGACAGAAAGAAAAAAATCATAGACTTGATCTAAATCTCGCACCTAATAAAAAAAAAAAGACTAGCTCAAAATAGATTATGAACTTAAATGTAAGATGTAAAGCAATACAGCTTTTAGAAAAAATTAGGAAATCTGTGGGGTCTGTGGTTAGGCAAAGAACTCTTGGATGTGGCACCATAAGCACAATCCATAAAAGGACAAATTGAGGAACTAGATCTCATCAAAACTTTTATATATATATATATATTTATATTTATTTTTTTTCTGTAAAAGATCCTGGTAACAGGATGAAAAGACAAGCCATAGTCTGGGAGAAAATATCCCCACCCCCACCAAAGAATGAGTGTTTAGAATATATAAGTAACTCTTAAAACTCATCAGTTAAAAAACTCAGACAATCCAATTACAGTATGAACAAAAAACACAAGTAGACATTTTATCAAAGAGGATATAAAATGACAAGCATATGAAAAAGTTTTCATCAACATTTGCTGTGAAGGAAATACAGATAATTAAAACCACAGTGACACATCACTGTATACCTATTAGAATCACTAAAATCAAACAAACAAACCAATAAACAGTGGCAACACTAAATGCTGGCAGCACTACATTGCTGGTATCAATATAAAACAGTACAGCCACTCAGGAAAATAGTTTGGCAGTTTCTGATAAAATGAAAATACCGTACGATTCAGAAATTGCACTTGTGGACAGTTACCCCAGAGGAATTAAAACTTATATTCATAGCTGTACAAGCATATCTATAGCAGTTTTATTTGGAATACCCCAAATCTGAAGACAACCTAGATATCTTTTAACAGAGGAATGATTAAACAAGTGGTGGTACATCCATATTCTGGAAAAGACCTCAGCAATGAAAAGGAATGCACAATTGATATACGCAACAATTTGGATGGATCTCCAGATCATGATGGTTTGTGAAAGAGAAAAACAAATACCAAAAGTTGTATACTATGTAATTTTATTTATATAACACTCTTGAAATTATAAAATTATAAGGGTAAAGAACAGATTAGTGGTTGCCAGAGGTTAGGGATAAGAACTGGGTGAAGGAGGGGAAGAAGGAAGGTGTGGCTCTCAAAAGGTATCGAAAGGGATCTTGGTGGTGATAGCCACGTTCTGGGTCTTGACCGCATCGATGTCAGTGTCTCGGTTGTGTTGGCTCACAGCAGGCTTGCGAGATGTTACCACTTGGGAAACTGTGTGGAGTACAGGGGATCTCTCTGTAGCATTTCTTATAACTAGACGTGAATCCACAGTTACCACAAAATTAAAAGTTCAACTTAAAAAATGCGCCTAATAGTCCATAAAATTAAAAATAAATCAATTTGTCATCTCCTTTCAAAAGCTTAAATTGTATATAAATCAACTAGATTCTGGGGAGACAAAAAAAAAATGGATCTGAGGAAGCACTTCAACTTTACTTTTTAGCTATAAAATGACTTTGAAGTATGTTAAGCAGAGGAATACTAGAGTAAGATGTGTATTTAATAAAAGTCATGAGTTTTCTACATGGTGTGGATTCACAGTGGTGGGGCATTTATGGCTTGCACAGGGAGACTAGAGAGAGTGAGACCAGAGAGGACGTGATTGTGACCAGGAGGAAGAAACGTGATAAAGGACTGGTCTTCTGAGGCGAAATCATTGGGGATGGTGAGAAGGGGCAAGCACAGAAGAAATATGGAGGTGGTGGATTAATAGCATGTAGAGGTTGGTTGGGTTTGACCTGAGGTGAAACTTGGCAAAGAAAACCAAGAATGAGGATAATTTTCAGAAGCACGGTGGTATTTGTCAGTAACCAGTTCTCGGGAAGGCATTTTCTAGGGGCGAAGGACCATAGGACAGAGTCTAGGTGAATTGCTTAGTGCTCAGTCACTTTATGCTCGCTCCTTAGTTTTCTCTTGGGGAAACTGTCGTCCAGAATAGTAAAGTCACTGGCCTAGCACATAAATCTTGACTTCCTTACTCCATGAGTTTCAATTCACTAATAAATATCACACTGGTTCTCCAGAAATTACATCATTCCTAAAAGAGATCCATTTCTCGACCTATCTGTGAAATTAAATGTACGCAACTGTCCCTATAACCATATTACTGAACTCTATTTTGGAGGAGCAGAGAGAACATCGTGTTTGTGGATCCATTCAAATAACACAGGGCTCTTGAGGAGAGGTTCTGGGTGAATATGGTGTGTTGTTGGGCCACCTGTGTTTATCGTAGCTCTGACTCAAATAGGCTCCATCCAGAGTGTAGTGTCACATGCTTGTGGACTCCTAAACAGAGTCAGGTACTCTCAGACAGAAGAGCGTGTGCATGCAGACGCTATAGAACCTCCTAGTCCTTCGACCAAAAAGCCCAGAAATGATCCCCAGGGTATCTGGGAACCTACAAATGCTCTTCTGGACTTTTCCTGTTAGGAAGAGAGAGAATTCTGCCTACCTCTCCCATCCTGTATTGACCCCTTTAAACAATAGTGCAATATTAGGAGAAAGAAGATTCAGACTGTGGATTTCTGATTTCAGAAGCCCTCACTCATATTTCCTGAGAAACTCTAGGACTCTGCAGGGATCTGTCATGACATCACTGCCCCTAGCAGCTGGCCGTCTGGTCAGGTCTTCCTAGAGCCTGTTGACAAGGCGCATGAACTTGACATTATCAACTTTTGCCAAGTGAGAACTGGCATGAGGTGGGGTGGGTTCTGTTGTAATGTGCCCTCACCTTCATTTGCAAGCCGTTTCTACGGGTGCCTTCATGTAAGAGAAGAAGCAATACCATAACATAAATAAGTCACCAAAGTTGTCATGTGAACACTTCCTTGCACAGCAGAGACCTAAGGGAGTAATTAATTTTTGCTGATGCCCTATCGTCTTTAAGGTTGGGTTTTATCCTTACATAAATACCAAATTACCCTGCTGTGTTTATTTAACAAAATACTCAGAAGATCCTAAAAGTGCTTTCACATAAGACATTTTTCCCCCCTTTCTCTACATCTGTCTCACTGTTTCTCTAAATCCACCCAAGGGATTCAGCCTAACCCTGGGTAGCATTTCCTGCTGGTGAGAGCTGTGCTAAGTTTGGCCATGGGAAATGAAGCTCTTTCCAGGGAAATACTATTTTTGTTTTTGTGTCTGCTTGAATAGACATGGATAAGAAATTAAATCCGGCCAGGGGGTGATACTGGAGTTTGTGGGGGAAAAGGGGCATATGGAAGGGTTAGGGGTAGAGAGAAAAGTCTGGCTAGGATGCAACCCCTAAGGTGATAAAAGAAGGCCTGGAAATTTGCCAAAGAAGATCAGTGTGGCATTAGCAGCAGAAGAGACGTGCCAGCAGCTGATGAAATATGACCTTAAGGGAAAGCTCAAATTCAGTTATTAGTGGAGGGATAGAGCCAACCTGGTCACGAGAAATGATTTGAAGTAGAGGAACATAAATTGAAACTGTGATTAGATAATGCTGGTTGCTTACCTACTGCCCAAAGATACTGTGAAGGAGAGCTGGGCTACATGCTAGACTCCTGACAGACTCACCAGGTTCATCATTGTTGCTTTTCCATCCAGCATGTAAAGAAAGCTCGTAGGCACAGACCAGCCCATCTGTGCATTGGCAGATGGAATGGGAGCTGCCTACGTAAAGAGCACAGTATGATTTAGGGCTGGGTATGAATGAACTTATACCTAAGATCGTTCCAATACAATTGCCTTGATATGACTATCTCAGATTTTTAACTGAATGATTTCTGAATTGATTTTATCATTTAAATTTATGCTAGTTAATGGCTTTTCAAATTAAAATTGACTCTGGCTGACTTAAACACCACCAGAAGATTTTTTAAAAAATATTTGATTATATTTTAAGCTCCAAATTAAGATTCATATAAAATCGGACGTGTTCCATTTCCCCGTTTATAAACTGGTTTATTTCTGAACATGTGATGTCAAAAAGAAACCAGATTACAAAGGGATTCTGACAATTTTCAGCTCAAACTTCAGTCAAACCATCAGTTCTAAGAACCATTGGGTAAGTTGTTTAATTCCTCAGTTTTTTTAATAGAAAAAAAAGTTAATAATATCTACCTTGCAAGACTGTTGTGAAGATAATTACAAAGTGTTGTAATACACTGCTCAGCCTATAGTAGACATTCAGCAAAGGTCCGCTACAATAATTATGTTATTTTGCATATAATCTTTGTGCATATATGCCCAATGTCGAAAAAGACCTGGATAAGAGGCAGGACATTTTGTTTTTTAGCCAGCAGTGGAAAAAAGGCATGGAAAAATTATAGGTATGATGATTTGGAAATACTTTTTCAGAGCATTAATATTGATTGTGAGAAAATTAGCAAAAAGAGAATAGAGAGTCTTAAATATCAAGAATTTAGAGTTAATTTCTTAGGTCCAATATGGCAAACTTTTTCTATATGAAGCACAGTAGTAAAAATTTTTGACTTTGTGGACCAACGGTCTCTGTCACAAATAATTTACTCTGCCATGATAACATAAGAATGGCTAACAGCTATGTTATGCTAACAAAGACAACACATTAACAAATGAACGTGTCTGTGTTTTAGAAAAACTTTATTTACAAAATCAGGCAAGCAGACCCAATTTGGCCCGTGGGCTGTAGTTTGCCAACACCTGGTTTAGGTGACAAATAATAAATCCAACATCCTTTCTATCATTTCTTCATTTAGAAATACACAGATATTTTGCTTTTAGAATAGGTTCGGTTACAGCTAACTCCAAACTCTGTTAGTTGATTCATTTAATAAATATTTGAGTGTCTACTGCTCTAGGCGCTGGAGAAACAACTGTGAGCAAAACAGACAAACATTTCTGGCTTTAAGGAGCTCATGCTCTAGTGGAATGATAGCATTGTATCCATCGCTACTGTCTTGTAGAAACCCTGCTCTACATAAACCATATTTATCAATGTTTGCAGCAATGCGTGTAGATTTTCTGCACCCAGTCTCCCTATATCATCAAATAAAGGGATATCCTAGCATAGTGGATCTGGATATCAGCAAGGCATTTGACAGAGTAACCTCTGATGTTGCAGTAGGACTTGATTGAGAAATGTGGGCCGTATGATAATATAGCTCAGTGAACTGGAACCTGTATGAAAGACAGTACTCAATGAATGCTGACTGATTGATGACCAGCGACCGGGAGAGCAAATCTCCAGTGACCTAGAGAGCCATGTCCTTGCCTCTGTGCTACCCAACCTTTCCATCAATGACTTAGATCAAAACATGGAAAGCATGCTGATCAAATTTGCAGATGACATAAAGCAAAGAGGGAGACAGCTGTCAGGGCCAAGATCTAAAGTGATTTCGACAGGCCAGAACAATAGTCTGAATCTAACAAGATGAAATTTAATAGGGATAAATGGAGGGTCCCGCACTTCGGTTCAAAAGTCAAATTGTACATGAGATGGGGGAGAAGTGGCTAAACTGTACTATATGGGAGAAAGCCTTAGAGATTTCGTGACAGCAGGCTCTGTGGGAGTCCACAGTGTGACAGGAATGTCAGAGCTGCCAGTGCAAACCAACTACATTGCTATTAGGGCAGAGATCAGGGCGAGGGAGGTGGCTGTGGTATACAGCACTGGGCAAGATCGGATATTATACAGGTGTGGTTCTGAGTGTCAATGTTCGGAGACGTGGATAGACTCTGTCTTGGTCAAAGGAAAAGACTCACTCGATGCATATGGGGAAACCTGAGAACATGATGATTAAGAAAGTAAAGGTTGCAATCTCTTAAAGCTGGTTTCCTTCCACAGAGCACACTGGGTGGGGTGGAGCGGGGGCGAGGGGGGTGGAATTTGGCAAAACTAACTCTTGCTGAAACTCCATCTACTTTTCTTGTAACAAAACTCTCATCTGCCCTGAGGATCGAAAAGTAAGTGGATGTTTGTTAAAAGGCAGCGCTCTCTGGAAAAAGACGCTTGATGGAACCCAGAAGAGCATGTGTTAAAATCACTTTGTTTTAGTGGGTTTCCATGTCAGTTTCATGTCTTTGTAATCCATGGGCCATTTAAAAAAAATCTACATCAAATAACCCAGGAGTGAGATAGGTGAGCAGAAAAGTATGCCTTTCGTTCGGCCTGCTGCAAAGCTTATTCTGAGGGTCAGATGTGTGCTCTCCAAGGAACAGATTTAACATGTATTCTCAGAGAAATTTCAGGGAGACAGAAGCTCAAGAAATGGGGAATTTAATTTTGGGGTTATCTCTGAAAATATGTTTTCATTCAACTCTTATTGCTACAAATCATTCTCAAACACATTTGTCTTCTTTCTTGCCTCAGTGAAGAGAGGGAGGAAAGAAGGATGAAGAAGGAAGGTAGAAGGAAGGAAGGAGAGTTGATCTCTAAAATGTTCTCCTAATTTTTAGGATAAAACCTGATATACTCTGTCTAGAGCAGACTGATCTGGCTCTACATGTGTATTTTACATCATCAATATCATCTCTTCAGTCCAGTGACTATGACCTCCCTTCGCGTCCACTGACTGGCCGATGTCAGTGCTGTCCCTCAAGTTTAAAACAATTTGTCTCCCCCACCCTGTATAATTCATCCTTCAGTTCTTGTCAGAAAAGCTTAGAAGTTCCAACTTCTGGGGAAATATCCCTGATTCTCAAGCCTGGGTGGGGCCCCATTGGATGCTCTCTGAGATACCTGGTCCTTGTTATAGCATCACACTTACTCTGTTCGTGGTAACTGACTGAACGTTACTGTGTCTTCCTTGTAAGCCCCAAGAGGACAGAAACCATGACTGATCTATTCATTGTTCTATTTCCAGCCTTTGGTATGATGCCTGACACAAAACGTGTGTTCAATAGATTTGTAAAATTGAATTAGTTCATTGGAGGTATTAAGAAATTTAGGGACATCATTTTTGGCATCAATAACAATGTACTAAAGAAGAGATGGCACTAATACTGTAGAAGTGACAGGAACCATCTATTCCAATGTGCTTTTATGATAGAATAAGAAAGTTAAATGCCAGTGAAAGAGATTGACTCGCCCAAGGCCATATAGCCATCAAGCAGTTAAGCCAACATTAGACCCCATTTATCTTGTCCAGCAGTTTTTTTCTGCCTCACCGTAACTGCCACTGCCAGGCTGCGAAGCCACAGATCTGCTCTGGTACAATCAAACGTAACAGGAATATATTTACCTGTGAGTCCAATGAAGGCTGGAGAACTGGATTTGGAAAAGGAGCGGGAACCAAGAATGGTGAGGCATTTGGAAGGACAGGCGGGAACAGGTCCCAGTCAGAAACAAGTCGTGTCTTGGAACTGTCTGGCTAGGATGCGGTCCTGGCACTGGATGCTCACCCCGCTGTCCCTGGACTTCAGATTCCTCCCTGGAGGCTCATGGTGCTGGTGCCGCTCTGCTTTCCTACTGAATGATTTCTCAACTGTTTCTGCGTTTCATTTTTTTTCCTCTCCTTTATAATCCAAAACTCCCAGTCAGGAGCATGTGATTGGCTGAGCTGAGGTTATAGACCTGAAGCCTAGATGCTGGGAGAGGAAGAGAGAATCTGGCCCCGTTCTGATTTCTACTGTGAGACAGATGTGACCGAGGACTCAGTCTAGCAAAGGTGTCCAGGTGCTGGATAGCCATAAAACAAACAAAACCTGCCAGGTCGCCTCTCACTGCAGACATTTCTTATCCTCAGTGTCTCCATTCCCCCAAGTGACCTGTGGATCACACAAAGCAGAGCCCTGCTGGCACTAAGAATAATGACCTAAGAAGAGGTATTACCATTTTTATATATTTGTACTTTTTGTGTTTTGAAAGAAAAGTCTGTAACGGTCCCTTTCTTTGCTGCGTCTCTGTTTTCCTGTCTGCAAAACGAATGCAATGTTTGGGAGCCTTCCTTCTACCGCTGGTGGTGGCTTCACAGCTTACTCACCTTGAGACGTTGGTAACATTCTGTGGAAGTTAGCAAATAAAATGCTTTTGTGATAGAATAAGGAAGTCACTCCATGACTCAGTAAATAAAGAGTGGCGACTGCTGTACCTGACTTGGGGACCGAGACTCTTTCAGAGTTACTGGTCGTTCTGGGTGCCCTCCTGACTTTCTGGAACACAGGGAGACTGGGCTGGTGCACAGGTCCCAGGATCTAGTTGGAAAACTCTATTTCTGGCTAATGCTCTGAGAGTAATTATCAACTTTGGTTATAAATTATATGAGTGGTCTCCCAAATGAACTGGCTTTGAAAAGTGAAGTAGAACCTGTATTTACAAAAATTGTACTTTCTAGCTTAGAGCTGAGGTAACTTTTGGCTGGGCTGACACCTTTACTCGGTGTCCTATTGATTAAGGAACAGACAGCCCTTTAAGTCCATTTAGCATGTTGACATTATAGTTTTACAATGACTTCCAAAACTTTATTGAAGGCAAAATCCCAAAGTAACAGCTAGAAAGCACATTGTTACTTTGGCTGAAGCCCAGGGCTCCTTCATCGCCTGTTGGACCATTAGTATTCATGCCAAGCAGAGCATCTTCCTGACCCTTAAATGATTTAAAACCAACTAACAAACAAACCAAATGGCAACCCAGGAAAAGTCTCCTCTTCCAGACAATGCGGAGCCATTATTCATTTAATAGTATAAACATTACTCTCTATCCCACGGTTACTAACTTCTAAGCCTTTAATGGACTCCGCATTGTACTTAGGGGATTAACAGAGAAGTTTGTAATTGATTCTCTTTGTTGGGAGAAATAAAGAAGACAAGTATTTACCTGGTCATGGGTTATGTTACTGATGGAATGTAAAGAGGCTCTTGATGTTTAGAGCTGGAGAATTGTTTATTTCCCTTTTCTAAGACACATATTGTTAATACTTAGAAGACAAGTCTACAAGTGTGTGTTCCTTTGAGAGAGTCCTAGGAACAAAATCACAGTTCTTTAAATTTATGTGCTTCAATATATTCTTTGTACTTTATTGTGCACCTACTATGTGCCAGGCATAGTAGTCTCTGGACAGACAGTGTATGTGGTATTGAGCAGCACAAATACAATTCCTGCCTTTAATGGGGTGGCAAGGAAGAGCAGGTATTAAATTAATAATCAAACGTATACATATAAAATTTGAAAATTGTGATAAATGCTAAAATTAAACGGAATGAGTTATTATGGAAGAGAAAAACAAGGCGCGGGGAAGAGGTGGGAAAGAGGACATCAGGGTTAATTTCTTCTTTGAGAAGAAGGCGGTCCAGGTCAGTTACCATTGTCCGGCGTGTAATTAGGCTTCTGATGTGTGCTTCTGACCCCCGAGCAGTGACTACCCCGCACCACATCACGGTTACTCAGTACTCAGGCGCATCAGGTGGTGTTTGGTCAGGAAGAGTGAGCCACCACAAACGTTATGGGAAGGAGGAATGAATTGGACATAGGAGATGGAGCTTATACGGCAGGAGGAGAGCTGGGAAGTAAGTCTCGAAGGTGCGGGTCAGAGGGTCAAACAGGGACTCTTCCCGTCCGAAGCCGCGGTGCCGGTGGGTAAGTCGGAGCTTGCGGGGAGAACTGAAACGCCAAGCGCGTCTGCCCGATGCAGCGGAGCCACAGAGCGAAGCCAGTGGACAGGCCTGTGCAGCAGTTCGCTGTGTGGACAGGACGCCGCTGCTTTGGGAATGCTGCGTCTGTAGGCTTGCGGCCAAGTGACTAGGGCTAACCTTACCGCTCTTAGCTTTTAGTGACAGAGAGGAGGCAGGGTCAGCGGTTGCGCAGAGAAGCTGGAGTCAGAGCAGGAGGGGAGCGAGGACAGGCTGGGGCCCGCCGGAAACCCTTGCGTCTCTTCATTTTCTGACTCCCATGATTTCCAAGAGTAATGATTTTAGCATCACGACCACTTTCCAATCTAAGGTAACCGCCATCCTGGCTTGCTAGAAACTTTCCCAGTGTTAGCACTGAAAGTCCAATATCCCTGGGCAAACTGTCCTAGGCAAACCGGGGTAGTTGATCACCTTAAAATCTCATGTGAGTTCCTCTCATTGATCCGTTCTAAGCCAAAACCACATGGAAGAGGGATTCTGGGAAAAGTAATTCCCAGCCTTTAGCAAGTGCTGAGCTCTACCAGGTGACCCAGTCCAGCCCACAGGCTATCTCTCATTTCAAAGATTTGCCATGGTCAGTGCCCGGACTGTATTATTTTCTAATCAGTATATTTTCATCTCATTTAGTGTCCCTTTAGGGATTGTGACACAGGTTTAATTCAAATTTAACATAATACTACTTCGATGGAGTTGTGTGACAATCTCCCAAACTAAATTTAGGTGTTTTGTGGATTACCTTTGGTCTTCCTCTAGTTGGTTGGTTTGGGTAAGTGGAAAGTCAAGTGCCCCAGGCATGTTGACTTTGCTGGCCCCAGAGCAGAGAACCGGTCCTACACTTAGGAGTCCACAGGAAGGAGGGAAGTCTTCAAGCATTCGGAGAGAGCGTTTGCCAGTTGTAAAAAGGGAGGCGAACGGGAAGTAGTGGGGTTCCATTACGATGTGTTGCTGGGTCTTCCCAAGAGACCTTTGTTGATTGCAGGTTACCTGCCTTGACCTTGGGGTGCATGCCAGGCTTTGGAGGAATGTGAGCATTGGTGGCCAGCATGGGGTGTTGTGAGCACAGGAAAAGGAACAAGAGTTAGGGAGAAAAGGCAACTGTAAGATTGGAAAAGAGGGGAGCAAGGAGCTCTGCGCTGTGTGTGGCCACCAGAACAACTCAGTATGTCTGAGAAGGGCTAGGATTTATCGGCGAGGAAGCAGGCAAGCTTGGGGCCGCTGGTTTGGGCTCGGCCCTTATAAACGATTTGGAGGACTTTGTAACGTCGTAAGCAAGCATAATGGTTTTTGTATTGAGCTGTGGCATCCTCAGTCAACTTGAAAGAACCAAGATTCTCTAGAATTCAATTTACTTTGCATTAATGGGAGATCTGATGCTCATCTGCTTTCACTGCCGCTTTTATCTGAGCTGCTAAAGAGTCACGTGGCATAGGAAGAAAATTAAGAGATTTCACATTTGTTGCTCTAAGCAAAATCATTTTGTTATCTACTTTAATGAGAGCGTGGATGAGTTTTCCTGTTTTAATAATCACTGCATCTCAAACTTCTCTTCCATGAAGGCGATATCAACAAAAATTCTCCAGAGGCTTTATCTTTATGCGATTAGTTTTCTCTTACTACCATCTGAAGTCCTTGAAATTGTTTTTAAAATAGCGAGAGACGTGTCCTTTCTCAGAGCCGTCTGGGCACATAGAAGGAAAGTGAACACGACAATATTGCTTTGAGAGGTGATTGGCATAATCTGAGGTCCCTATCTGTATCTGGATTCACATTTGAGTGTACTGAGTTATTTTACCTTCTTTAATATTATTTTATCTTATTTTCTTTTTTTCTATGTACATAAAAATCATCTATGGATCCTTGTGGGTCCCGAAGTCACTAGAGAGTGAATGTGTATATTCATAGCATTCAGATCTTTTGGAAATTCCTAAGAAGCAGGAAAATTTATTCCACAGTATTTTGATTCTAGTCTCTTTGGTGAGTCTATCTTGCGTGGTGGAAGAGAGACCGGTGATAATTTCTGTTCCACATTTTGCACCAAAGTCTTCAGCAAAATCTTCCAGAATGGAGATGGGCATCCCTGTCTCAGACTTAAGATTGTAATGGATAACAAATGTATGTCCACAGTACTCATATTCCTTCTACTTTTAAAAGTATTTGGAAGAGCTCACAAAGGAAGAAAAGATTCAAGTAACACTGCTGAAAGAGAAAAATGACACGTTAAATACAAATTAACAGTGAGTAACTTGAAACTGTAACAAAAAGAACAGGAAAATATTGCATTATTTTAATTGTCTGATTTACAAGAGATATGTACAATGTCTTAAAGGCAAAGAAACGCTTCTAGAAATAAATATTAGGAGACGATGTTTATGTCCTCACGTCAGGGTAAAATTTACACTGTCTTCAATGATGGTTTTGCAGGTTAAGCCAATGTTTATTTATATGGTTCATTTTTATTAACTTTTGGCAAAAAGACAAGGATATGGTATTGAACAATGTTCACTAGAGGAATTCTGTATGAGGCTAGTCTAATACGCTCCAGGTAAGTTGCTTTTCGGACATATGTTGATAAAAGGACCAAATAAAAAGTGCTGAGAAGAAGGATGGATCTCATAGGCCACAGTCAAGAAAGCAATGAAATTTAGGCCACTGCAATTCAGGGTAGTTTTATATTTGGCATTTTTCAGAGGAGAGTTATCACTGGTGTTTTATAAACAGTTGAGATTTTCTGTAAAATAGTAACCATTCAGATCGCAATAATATATTGTATTTACACATTTCTCACAATATTTAAAGAAGTTGTATTCATTTTATGTTGAGAGATTAGAGGAGTAAGCCTGCATTCTTCAACTCTTACCATCTACTCCACCCACAGGATCTTTTCCTCTCATTTCTGCGTTCAGAATAAAAGATACTTCCAAACGCTCTCCTTCCCTTGCAGCGTCCTTAGCAGCCAAGCATTTCAAAAACAACAGCAAAACAAAAAAGAGAGCAGTCTACGGCATCTTGCATTGTGCCACCGATTCCCCTCAATACCCCTCTTCCCCAAGCACTCAGACTTTACGAAACCGTATTGGTAAATTTAATCGAATTGACATAATTTCTTTCACAGCTAAAGACTCTTCACAGCACAGATACTCTGTTTTTCAGCTTTTAACATTGTTGGTTGGTCCTTTTTCATAAACTCTCTCCTACCTATCTAGGATTTCGGTCTGATTTAACCATGAAACTCCCCTTTGTAAATTCTCCATCTTTATTTGGGATATTTCTCCCAGGGGTCTGCCCCTAGCCTTTATCCTGCCTCCCTCTTCCTCTCTGCTTATATGGTCTCTCCGGGTGACGTCATGCATGCCCATGACTTCGATCACAATGGACCCATTTATTGCCACTCTTTACCTTGTATCTCCTGAACATATATTTCTTACTTAGCTCACCTCTCACTCACCCTGCTACTTATTGCATGTCTTTAAATTGATACTCAGGTGCACACCTTAATTTGCCATATTCACTCTCATTCCCAGCTGTTGCCTTCTTTTCCCTTAGGAATAGCACCCATCTCTGTTCAGACATCCAAGGCAGAGCATTTGGAATTGTACTGAACTTGCTTCGGTAATATTGAAACTCCAGACTCCTCTGATCTTCCTGGCATATACTGGCAGAAACGGGAATTGGATCTTGCAGGTGTTAGCTTTGGTGGTGGACAATGTAAGGTTGGAAAAGCAAGACTTGGTTGATATAATGTCACTCCACACAGTGGTTCTCAAAATTTGTCCCCGCAGAAGCAGAATCAGCATTCTCTGGAAGTTGTAAAACATGCAAATTCTTAGGCCTCACCCAAACCTGGATCAGAAACTCTGGGAATGAGTCTCAGAAATTTATAATTTAACAAACTCTCCAGGTGACTAAAATGCACCTAAAGGTTGCAAACTACTGCGATTCAGATTTTAACACTGGCAGGGGGCACTGTAGCTGTCCTAATACACAGACGACACTTGGGGACAATCATAGCCTTCCTTAAATGAAGGGACGATGCAAAAACTGCCTAGGCAGATGTGAGGGAAGGGATCAAAACACTAGACGAGAACATGCTCGGAGGGATTTATTACATAAGACTCAAGAACGCCAGATGGCTACATTCCTTGGGTGGCCTCAGAGGCTGTTACCTTCACTAAAGCAACAAGGAACAAGCTGGTGAAGGGGAAGCCACCAACGCAATACGTTCAGTGCCATTTTCCATAGCCTAGCCTGATTCTGAAACCGCCTAAAGTCAATAAAGCTCGTAGAATTTGGAGTACGGAGAGGCCATTGCTGTGGCAGCGTTTAATCATCAGAGGTTAGGTAGAATAAACCGCAATAATAGGCATCAAGGTCAGAATTGCAACCAGAAGTCCTGGCCTGCAGGGATCTATGGCACTAACAGATAAATAAACCTTACAATTCTTAGAGACAAGAAATAACAACGAACACATGTGTGCGTGCATATGTGTATATGTGTGTACAAGTGCACGAGCAGAAGGCTGATGCTCCAGTGATAAATCATGATGCCTTAAACAGTTTCTATTATCTGATCTAGCTCTCAGAGTCAGTCCGTTAATTGAAGGAAAGGCCGGGTCTCCCTGAGGAAGGACCTTACAATGCCACAGCAAGTGTCTACAGTAGTGATTACTTCAGTTCTTTTGCAGAGTGACATATGGCTAGTTACATGATTAGGCCTACAACAGGAAAGGGAATCCCCAGATTTTTGAAGTCTATTGGATATCAGGTCTGCGGTGACACTGATAGTAGGAGCTTCACAGCACAGTCACCACCCTTATGTTAGAATAGGGGCATAGGGCAATCAGATAATAAACGGAGTTCCCTCCCAGGCCTGTGTCACAATGGATACAATGAGTTCACAGAGCCACCCAATGGAGAGTTTTTCTTAGAAGCTGGCAGAAGTCTCACCAGAGTTTCTTGACCTTCAGAATTAGACACATTATTATCGGAAAGGTCAAGTCCGAAGACTAAAACTGCCCACTCTATCTAATATACCACCCTCCACGAAAATAGCAAAGCAAAAGCAATACCCTGTCCCAAATGGAGTGGGAGAGGTCAGTGACATTGTCAAGGACTCTATACAGGATTAAGGGTGTCGGCCCACCTTATTTCTAAATTTAACCAAGCATCAAAGCCACTTAACTTGTATCATGGCTTCCCTCTGCTGGGCAAAATTGGAATCGTTGCTGGACCAGCATTGCTGCTAAGTCTAAGGTCGCTGTTTCTCTTTTTTAGGTCACCTGTTGGGGATTCACAGTCCCTAATTAGTTCGGATAGGGACTTCTAATTAGTTCGGCTCAGGTCACATTCCCCTGCTCTGCCTGCTGAGGGTTGGCCATGAGGGGCACAGTGGAGACGGAAGGAGAAAGAACTTAGCTGCCCTGGTCACTGTGGGTGGAACTCTGAGCAGGGAAGAGCCATCTGGGATGGAAATGAAAGTGCAGGCAAAGACCTGGCTGCGTAGGATGTTTAGGTCCTGCTTAGGATTTTCACTTTACCCTAACACCAGTTGCAGAACGATTGAAACATGTTAAGAAAAGGTATGACATAGCAAGTTCTGCCTTTGACAGAGATTGCTGGAGAGGCTTCGTATGGAACAGAATGGCGTGGCGTGACTAAATGTGGAGAGAGTGTCACATGCAAAAGATCTTGCATGAGTCCTTGTGGGATACGGCAGTGGCTCAGGTTAGAAAATGAAACGGAGATGGGTGGCAGTTTTGCAAAGTACTTAAACTATTAGATGTAGTTGCCTTTGGGGCCATTTGAATATCAGATATAAGGGTGAGAAGCATTAAGGATCTGGCGGTGGACCAAGGGTGACTGTGAGAACCCCTTACCTGGGCTTAGGCACTAAGGCTGGGTCTTGTCTGTAAAGCATTTAAAGTGACAATATGACCCACTAAATGTGGTCTCTTCATTATCATTATGCTCCAGAAGTGGCTTAATTAAAAATGTCTTATATATAATTTACATGTAAAATCGCTCATTTTAAGCGTTCCGTGAATTTTGCCAAATATATCTGAGACAACTTTTATAATTTGTGTATACATTTATGTTTATTTAATATGCATTTGTGTATTATATATTATATATTGTATGCATTCATTTATAATTCAATATATATTATATATGTATGCATTTCATAGGATTTTATCCTTGTTTATTTTGTTTGGTGTACAGTGCTATGAATTTTTAGACCTGAATTGACCATCACCATAAGCAGGATACAAAAGCACATATCTGGGACCCCACACCTCGGACATGTGTGAACTCAGTTTTATGAGTTCCTTTGGGCAGTGAGGTTCTTTAGTTCCGGGCACATTTTGTATTTTCGGTCCCAGTTATACTGCATATGCCCGCATTTAAACAATAGATATGAAATAAAGGATGACAGCAGTGTGATTGTAAAGATAAAAAAACCCAAAACTCGAATTATTTCAATTCTGTCATTCTAAGTGACCCCTTGGAGTTTTTATTTGTGTTTAAGATTTTTGACAGTTGAACAATTGAAATCTGCTAGAGCAGATTCTGAAGAAACAAGGAAATGCACAGGTTTGCACTGTCTGATTTCAGTGTGCGTGTGTGAAATGTAATTTTTATCAATATCTGCCAAATCTATCCCTTTAGACTTGTCTCAACTATTTGTGTAGCTGTTGTTTCATGTCAAAGAAAAATCTGAAATTTAAAAGTTCTTCAGCTATAGTAAAGAAAGATTGACAAATCTGCTGTACTGTCTATTATGCATGAAAATGTGAAAAAGATCAATTTTGACTGACAAATTTGCAGAACTTAAGACTCAGAAACAGAAACTAAATTATTATTCATTACTGCAACAGCCAATATATAGGTGCGATTTTCCCCATTTTTATAAAAATACATGCATGTACTTCACATGTATGAAGCAATTGTTTTGAAAATTTTTACTACGAACATAATTTGTTTTAATTCTATATCAATTTAATTCCTAGCATTACTACATATGTGCAAAGTTCAAAAAAAATATTTCTTTACTGTCTGAGTTTCTGTCGTAATCTTTATAGTTATTCATTCCATTTTATGATTGTTACTGCAAATAGTTTTGTTATGTTGGGAAGAAGGGTAGTATTCCTGGTGTGAAATATCCTAGACAGGGTGCCCCACAACTTGGTTTTGGTTTTCGGAGATGAGCAACTTGGTGAAGAAAGGCGCCATTTACTGAGCTGAGAAACACTGAAAAAGAACCACGCTCAGGTGAGGTGATTGTGTCGCTGGGACACGCAGTTTGAGGTATCATAGAAAGATCCTTTAGAAGATGCCGTGTGGGCAGATGGATACAAGACCTTGTTACTCTCGTAGAGGGAGAGGCTTCAGCCTGATGTATCCACGTGGTGGTCCCCAAGGCACAGAAAGAAATCAAAACATTGAAAAAGGATAGAATCACCTAGGGAAAAGTATGGCACATGAGAATTTAAGGCGACCAAGGACTGATTCATGAAGAATGTCAGTATCCAGAAGCAGATAAAGAGGAGCCAGCCAAACGAACTGGAAGAAATGATGGGGAAATAGAAGGAAAAAGAAAATGAGACGCCTTAGCAGCCAATGAGTAGGTTATGGGTCAACCCATGACAAAAGATCCTTAGGGATCAGGTATGACGAGAACTAAATATGTATATATATGACTTAAAAAAAATATATATATATATGACTTAAAAAAATATAACTATTTTTCTGACTTAATGAGGGTAGATTCAAGGAGTGCGATGGATGGAGGCAACATTTTGAAAACTGAGGGGAGAACGGAAATTAAGCACTTAGCTGGAAATGAAGACTGCTGTTTCAGGAACTTTGTAATTAGAGAAAGAGAATTACTCTGGTAGTGGCTGGAGTTCTCTGAGAGGAGGGATCCGGGCAGATGGAGATGGTAAGTTGAGGACATCGAGGAAGAAACAGGTAGTTCAGAGTTCCTTTGGTGAAAGGAACCTCAACAGAGCTAGAGGAATCGATCACTTAAAGGGTAATAGAAGGAGGGAATAAAAGATATGAGAAGATGCAGATTATATCAGTTAAGCATGTGACTTAAGAACACCATTTAAATTTTTATTTTGATTCAGTAAAATGTGATTTGTTAGTCCCCACAAACTTATCAGATGTTTTTCGATTGGTTTTAAATCCAGAAATCTGAGGGCTTTGAATTTTGTAGCGTTGATTAATCTTTTCAAGTAGTGTTAGCGAAAGGCACTATAAAAATCTGTAGATGGGGCATATGACAGTCATCCACACAGAACATTGTTTTCTGGAGTGATACCAGAAATCTCATTTTCCGTTCTTTTTGTTCTATGACTACTATAGAAAATATAGAAAAACTTTCATAATTTTATTTTGAGATTTATTAAGCTATTACTGTTTTACCTTTTATTAGTGTCAAGAACATAATTTCCTGGGTTATTTCTGCTAAGTGGTGCTACATTTTTAAATGCCACTGTGCTATTTGCAATATCAAAGAACTAATTATCTGGGTTATAGGCATGGATTTATTAATCTTCTGTTAAATCTCGGTAGGATTTGTAGTAGTTTGTTTGAACATATCATATCATATGTCCCTGTGTGACATATATCATGTCGTGTCTAATCATACTGTGTTTATAAAATTGATTTTGGTCATGTATTCTAAAGCTATAGTACACTGCAGGTTTTCCTCTCAAATCTGTTTACCTTTCCTTCCTGGGTACATAGCCACTTCGCTAGATACCACATTTTCTAACATTCTCTACGCATTCTCATTTTCCATTTTTTGCTAGCTAAACATAGCAGCCACTGTAGAAACCTTGGATATAACTGATGACCCACTAGCCGGATACCTGCATCACTTCGTAAAGCAGAGACTTCCTCACCATGCTGGTTGTTTTATGAAAGTGAAGTCAACTTTTATCTTGTTTGAGCCACTCAGTTTTGATATAGAAGCTTAGACTTGACCCGAACGAAAATAATACTTGAAAGTAGGGTTCCGACACAACAAACACCTAAAATAGCATATATATCATGGGCTCTAAGGCTAGCTATTGGGTGGTGAGGAAATAGATATATCTCAGGCTGGAGAGGGGATATATTCCACTATAGCAAACTTTTCATTATAACTGTCATTCATGACAACTTAGCTTACCACGTGCCTATGGAGATGATAACTTTAGAGAAAGCAGTTGGATAGAGGTGTCATGTTGTGGTATAGTGACTACTCCTTGCTGCTTTTAGTAAGCCACGTGAACGCAAACAAGAATTAGAAAGTTTGTAAGCAGTGTTTGAAAACACGAGTGTTTCTATATCACGAAGAACAAGAGCAAAGACTGCATTAAAGCCTTCCACAAATCACTGCCACAAGCCTGTCAGCCAAAGTTAAGGGGTAGACACAGCACTGTGCCAGAAATCAGACGAATATTGGTATCTCACTAAGATTGTTTTTGTTTGTTTTTGTTTTTTTTCAAATTTTCATAGGGTATCCCCCATTAAACTGAAAGAGAGAAATGGACTCAAAACTGATTCTGGCATATGAGGCAGACTTCGGAAGGTGTTCAGAAAAGAACTTTGGGTGAGGTGACTTGAACATGGAAATGACCAGAATCCAACAGATAGAAAGAAACCTACGAAGTTGCTGAGAGAATTTTAGACCATAGCTTCCAGACTCTCAAAATTGCATTAGCTGAACACCTCCTAAGAAAACAATGTAGCTCCCAAGGAGAGCACACCCTCCAGTATCCATTTCGGGTGTAGGCACAGCAATAAGGGATCAGAAGAAAACTCCCAGAGGGCAAGGCGAAGAAGCATGGAGGGCCACAGACAAGGCAGTGCATCCCAGGTTCTAACCTCCTAATTTACAATATTGCCTAGGGCAGGGAGATGTTCCAGTTTCTATCCAGCAGTATTAATCCATTGCTATAATTATTGACTCCATGTGTTTGCAATCGTTTCTTTTTTGAAGAGGAGATTTTATTGGGATTAGTCTGTTGTTGCTCCATGACTGTCTATAGCAGAGAGAGGGGGGAACAAATTATCTTTGATGTCACAACAGGGAATATTTCTGGACCTGATGAAAAGGACCGTACCAATGGATCCAAGATTTGGGGATAAAATAACTGGAATAAGTGAAGAGGACCTTGTATTGTCTCCTTTGGAGCAAAAAGGTTTATGTTTGTGGGAAAGAGCACAGATTATTATTATATGGCAAGTCAGAATGACAGGATGTAGTAGATTGTAGGTTGCTACTTACAACTGTGAGCGCTCGGCTGGGCAGCAGCCCTCCAGCCTGAGGTGAAGGAAGTCCGTATTATCCATTGCATGTAGGACTTTCATCCTGGCCACTGTGGATAAGATTATTATATTTTTTATTATTTAACTTATTACCGTAATATGCATTACTATGTATGTATGCATAGATACATTTTTCTGATGTTGTACTAGCCTTACATTCTTAAGAAAATCTTTTCTTGGGCAAGATTAAATCTAGACACATTACTAGATTTGATTTGCCAATATTGTATTAGGATTTTTCCATCTATGTTCATAAGTATGATAGGTCTATAATTATCTAGTTCTCTACTTATCTAATTTTGGTGTCAAGATTAAATCAGTCTCATAAAAGAAGCTTGGTATTTTTTTTTCCAACCTTTTTCTGTTCTTTAAAACTGGTTTAAAAGATTATCTCCTTATTGTGGTTTAGAGAAAATTTACCAGTAAAATCTGATCTGACGTCATCTTCTCTCACCCACTTCCTTTCGGTTCTTTCTGTTCTGGTGACATTGGCTCCTTTGTTGTACCTGGAACGTGATGGGGACCTGTTTGCCCTGGCATTCTGCTCTGGCTCTTTCCTCTGCTTGGAAGACCCTCTCCCTCATTATCAACATGGCTGATTTCCTCCCTTCTGAATCTGCTGTCTCAGGAATACCCACCTTGACCTTCAACTTAAAATATCAGGCAAACCACTCCATCACGTCCACACGGCTTCTTCTTACCCCTGTCCAGAACTTCTTTCTCCCTTATTCTGTTCTATTTTTTAATAGTCTTTATCATCTTCTAACATATAATATAATTCTTATTAAATAACCACATTGTATACTTTTAGAAAATGAAGCTTATTAGCATCCCAGAGGAAAAAAAATAGATTTTCTTTTCCTTTTTAAGTCAATCCTGGTAATTTATACTTTTCCATGATATTGCCATTCCTCTGACTTGTAACATTTATTGTTAAATGTTATTGTCCAAACTAATTTCATAAGACTTTAAAATATAAATATTAATATCCCATTTGTTTTATCATTCCTGATTTGTCTCTCTTGCCCCATTCTTTGATCAACCTTACTTCAAGATAGTCTATTTTGTGGCTCTTTTCAAAGAATCAGCTTTGAATTTGCTAATTATATCTAATTTTCTCTATTTTTATTAATTCATGATTTTATCTATTTTATGTTCTTTATTCTTTTGGCTCATAGTATTTTTAGCTTCTTGAATTAAATACTTAATTCATTTATTTTTAATAGTTCTTTTTGAAAAGTACTTTTAATATTATAATGGATATTTAGTTCCACTTATGCTATATCCCAGAAGTGTTGATGTGTAGTTTATTTATTGTTTTGGGTTTTAAATATTTTATAATTTCCATGTGTTTTTCTCTTAAATCCATTAGTTATTTAGTAGTATGTAAGATTTTGAAGGGACTGTCATTTACTATTGATCCCTAATTTTTTTGGACAGAGATCATATACTGTGTGATATCAATTCTTTGAAATGTTTTAGCAATTATTTTATGGTCTAGTATTTATTCAAATTTTGTAAGTATTCCTTGTATACAAAGTTCTTAGTGGATCAATCTTATTGATTCTGTGTTTTTTTTTTTTTAATTCATCTGATTAAAAAAAAATCTAACAAGAATGTAGAAAATTTGTCATAATATATTTTGTCAATTTTGTCAGTTTTTGGCTAATAAGTACTTAGGAGATGCTAGAAAGAGCACTTAAGTTTTCGATTGTTAAATATTCATGTGTTTTTCACTTATTATGAATTAGTGTTCTGCTTCATCGCTAATAATGTTTTCTTTAAATTCTCTTTGATATTAATATTGACACACAAGTCTTACTTTGGTCAGTATTTTTCTGATATGTTTGTTTCTATCCATGTTTTTCAATCTTTCTGTGTCATTTTGTTTTACAAAACATTTCTGTCTTAGTGATCTATTGCTAACAATAAATGTTTTAGTTATTGCAATAAATATATATTTCCATTATTTCTATCATTCCTTTCATTTTTTTTTTTTGGTTAACTATAAGTTTTACTTTATTTTTTCTCTTTCCTCTCTTCCTAATTTAAATATATTACTATTTTCTATTATCTTTAAATGTCTAATGTACAGTCTTAACTACAACTTTATAACTAAAATCATGTCTACGTTATATGTCCATATTCTTCCAAACAAGGTGAAAATTTAGCATATTTTACCCACTGAATACCACTCATTGTGCTTATCATTGCAGTGTAGAATAAATATTGTTATATTTCACATTTTTATAATAAAATATTTACTATTATGTTTACTCTAGAATATTAATAAGAATTACTTACATGTTGTGTTTGTATGCAACAAGTTTTTATTTAACCCCAACTCTTAGATAAAAATTTGACTGAAATTAAGATCTTTTTTTATTGGACATTATTTTTCTTTGAGTTACTTCCTTTAGTTTCCCTTGTATTCGAGCATCCAATGTGGGTTAATTCCAATATCGCTTTGTCTTCCCATGGAGTTAAAATAATGTTTCTTTTTGTTAACTTTCAATATTTTCTCTGGATTTTTGAGCTTCTGAAGTTTCACTAAGAAATATTTGAACGTGGATTTATTTTTATTCATCATCAGAAGTTCTCTCTCCTTACATTGTCAGTCTGTTTTTGCATGTTGTTTAATTTTTTTTTCATTAGAGCCCTGAACATACTAATCATAGTCATTTGAGAGTTCTGTCTGAGAATCACAAAATCTGTCTCATATCTGCTTCTAGTTCTGATGTTTGCTTTGCCTCTCCAGACCGTGTGCGTGCGTGCGTGTGTGTGTGTGTGTGTGTGCGTGCGCGTTTGCCTTTTCACATGGCTTGTAAATTTTTGTTGAAAACTGCACACAACGTATTGGTAATGATAACGGAGGCATAGGCCTGTCGTGTCAAATTTATGTTAATCTGGCCAGTAGTTGGCTGCATTTCATGTTTGCTATCGCTGTAGGTGCCAGAGGTTCAAGTTCCTCTGGTGTCTTTGTTTTTCTGTCTCCTCTCTTGACTCTGGAATTTGCTAAATATTCCTTCTCAGGTGGCATCTATCTTGCAGCTCTTGTGGTTGTAATCCACTGTTGTTATACTGGAGCCCCATTGATATGGTAGAGTTGGGGCATGCTACATATTCTGATTAACCTCAGTCTTTTGGTTTAACAGCCCTGTATCCCTGGGCTGTGACTGTCACAACTGTTTCTTAGCTTCCTTTATTAGGTAAAACAGGAAGAGTATCAGAAACACCCTTTCCAGAGGTGGGCTATGGCTATGGCTCTGGTAAAAAATAGTTTTCCCTAGCATTCGACCTTTTCGTGGAAGATGCTCTGGGTGCGTCGCATAGTGATTATTCTTTTCTGTCCCGGACAAAGCCAACAGGATCTTTCCAGGTTTTTCACCTTGAGTACCTAGTGGGGTTCCTGGGGATGAAGCTCATGAAACTGTGGGCGACCCCTTTATTCTGGGCCCCCCTGGAGCTTATCACTCACACCCTAATCTGCCTCAGCCTTCCGCAATTCTTCAAAATTACCAGATTATAACTCTGGTGGTGTCTGTGCCAAGTAAGCAGATCTCAGGTGCTCTGACTCTGGATTGATCTCTGTCTACACTTTTCAGGGGTGGAGGCTGGACCTGCAAACCTCAGTTCTCTGTTGGCTATGAAACGTTGTTGATTTTATTGTTGGTTCAGCTTTTTTGTTGTAGCATGGGAGTGACAATTTCTTAGCTCTTTACAAATCAGAGCTAAACATTTGAACTCAAGTTTATTATATTAGAAAGCATTCGATCACAGGCTTTGCTTTTTTTTTTTTTTTAATGTACCTTAAAGGGGATGGAAGCCCCACCAGTGACCAGTTCCAGTAATAAATGCTCTCATCCCTGTCCTTGGAGGGACTATTTTTGTTTCCTTTACCTGATTGAAACCCTGGCCAGGTGTGCCAGATTCTACACTTGGCAACTGTTGGCTTTGACTTATTACTGTTCTACCTCCAGCCCATGGGATAGTTTAACTTGTTTTGAGCTACAACTATTTTAAAATTATATTTATCTTGCATCACTATTATGTAAGAGGACAGGTTTAAAACCTGAACATATTGGGATTGGAACTCTGAAATTATGCTAATCTTAATGTCAATTTTTGTGATGTAAAAATCATATTAATCAATTACATTTAGTCCTTGTTATACCGTAATTTCCCATGGTGCATAAAATGGTCTCTTTACACTATATTTTGGAAAAACATTTTTCAATAATTATAACAATCCAGGATTGTCCTTGGTATCTGTAAGAGATTATAGCACCATATTGCCTTATAAACTATCTTCAAATTACTCTGTCACCAGATATCTAACTTCAAAATATTATAATATGTAAAAGTTTTCTCATGCCATTTGGAATTATGACAGTGCAAAAATATTACCAGAATTGATGTTTAAGTTATTTAAAGCAGAGGTCCCCAACCTTTTTTGGCACCAGGGACCAGTGCTCCTATGAGAATCTAACGCCTGATGATCTGAGGTGGAGCTGAGGCAGTGATGCTAGCGCTGGGGAGCGGCTGCAAGTACAGATGAGGCTTTGCTCACTCGCCTCCTGCTGTGCACCCCAGTTCCTAACAGGCCACAGTTTGTGGCCTGGGGTTGAAGACCCCTGATTTAAATGCCTGATAGAATTTATTATATGCCAGTCCCTTCTGAAAGGGCAAAAATGGCCATGTTTATATATGTTCAAATGATATTTATAATCAGACACTAATACAAAGAAAGTAAATAACCTATAGTATTTTTTTAAATCTTTTGGACTTAGGTTCATATAAATGATATAAATGATTAGAAAACATAGTAATATTTGTCCCAGGATCAAATTAACTTAAAGTAATGAGTCTTTAACTATCTAGTAGATTTTTTTATTTCCCTGCTATTGCACATAGCTGCATTTCTGGATCCACAGGCCAAAGGAAGGTGTGAGGAGAATCAAACTTGTAAGCTTTGAAAACTGTTTTTAAAAGTAATTCTCCCGCAAGTACTTTAACGAAGAAATAAAATGATATCTTAATGGTTAAAATGATCATGCACTTAACATAATAGTTGGTACTTACAGAGTGTCTTTTCTTTGAATGTGAATTATAACCAAGAAAAATGGTTGTTTTACGTTACAGGCAGGAAATCACAGTAATGGAAATGTTTCCTTTGGCTGCTCTGTTGACAGAGCCAGAAATGCTTGCTAAAGTTCGGTGAGAGCCTGGGGCTTTGACAAGAAGCCTCTCCCTTCACGTTTGAAGGTCTCTGCCTCTGACTAATCCCTCTCTGGTCTTCCTGGGATTTTTGGCCTATGACTTCGACCCCTGACTTCTGCCCTGATTGGTGCTTATGCCAGAACTATGAAAAATTCACTAAAGACAGCAATAATAAGGAACTGAAATGAGCATTCTATTTCAATATTTTTGACCCTCTAAACTATCCAGCGGATTTCTGCCCTAGATGTGTTCAAGGACATGAGAAAATAACGCTCCTATCCTACATAGAGACTGTACATTTTATGTGGGGACATACGATATCATGCATTATTTCTGTCTTTCTTGTTTGCTCACAGAAACTGTTTAACAGTTAAGTTGGCAGACTTGAATTCCACTCTGAAGCTTAAGAAGTCATCTTTGGGGAACTCTGCTGCCAGCATGGCTATTTCAGGGAAGAGAAAGGGACAAAGGGATTTGCTCTTTTGCCAGTGCATTGTTCCAGGAAGAGGAGGCTGGAGGAATTGAAAAGGATGCTTTACTCCTTAAGTGCCTGCCTTTTCAGCACAAGGCAAACTACCGCTATTATTTTCTCTATAATCCGCTTTGATAAAGATACATAATAGACATTACATATAATGTCATGTAAAAAGTCAAGAAACCAGAAAGTTCTCTGACAGTAATACCTTACAACTTGATGCTAAGGAAAATGCCCTTGTAAAATGAACATTGTGCCTTTCATAGAAATTGCCCCTTCGGTTCCCGAAGTTTAAACGGCAGGCATAGCATTTCCTTTCATCTCATATAGCGACTGATTGCTCGGGGCGTCATATTCCTTTAAAAATCACACTTTTACTGCTTTTCGGTAATTGCATTCTGTGTGTGCAGTGATCTGAAAGCTATTTGAGGAAAAAGAGCATAATATTACATATATGTTAGAGAAAGGTGCCCAACCTCTGCCCCATTTGCTGACGCTTGGCGATTCTAATGGCACCGATTCAATTATGGAATAGCACATTATGAATTTGTTTTACTCTGGTTTACAATTTATTCAGACTTTTTTTTTTTTTAAAAGAATAAAAATATTTAAAGCTTTCACTTATGGTTAGTTAGGTGATTGAAAGGGTTAATTAATGATTCACCAAGTAAATTTATAGACCACTGCGGTGTTTCTTGCAAAAACATCCAGCAGTCAATAAAGATATGAAAGAGGAGATATTTGGTGCTGAACAGAGCATGCTTTTAAATATAATAATTCAGGAAAAACTTATACATGAAGAGCAAACTGGAAGCTTATTAGAACCCAGGGTTAAATGTCCAAAGGAAGTAGAGCAGGAGGACATAGAGGCCACATCAATAGAAGTACAGGTCCAATTAATTTATTGACATAATTAGCACATGGTTATTAATAACATTGCAGAAGCAGTTGGCAAGCGAGTGTACATGCACACCATCTGAATGAATTCAAAGGAACCCTATACTTATCATAATTAAATTATTATTTCTGGAAAAGCAGCGTAGACTGTGGCGGCCATAACAGCAGGCCAAAAGTCATGCATCCAATTTATTTTCTCACTAAAATAAAATGTCTGGAATTTTTATATCTTATCAAATTGAATCTATAGAGCAGAAATTATTATGACTATCAGGATTGAGTGGCCCACTTATAACTTCAGCATTTGTGAAACTAGGGACCAGATCACCTCAGGGCATATAAAAAAGAAACGGGGAAACATAAAATAAAATTTTATAAATGAAATAAGTCTCTTAGCCAAGCGTATTCTCCACTTCTATATCTTTGCTCCTGGATAAACATGAAAAGTAAGAGCTAAAGGAATTAAGTTTTAGATTTTCTAAAGACTACGTAGAATTAAACACAAAGTGCCGAGAATAATGCCAACTATAGTTAAAGTTATAGATTTAAAAAAAAAAAAAAACAACCTCTCTTGCCTCTTTCTGTTAATTGTGTTTTTAATGTAATTTGCTTTAATCCTGGACTGCTTTTGTTCACCTGGCGAGAAGGATGCAGACTTTTCTTTAATCAGTGAGATGGATTTCATCCTAAAGAAGCTGTTGCATATTGAACTCGGAAGAGTCAATGAGACTTGTAAGCAAACAAACTCCTAAATTAAGAAGGAAAGGGTCTTCTTTGGTGGAAAATTTAGACTCTAGAAATGTTAAGAACAAGAAAAAAAAGAAAAAAGGAAACATGCTTTGAAAGAGAAGTTTTTTAGCACAGTGCATCTTGGGAAGTTTTGGAAGTCGGGGCTGCACATACCTGGGTACTGAGAGTGGGGGTGGGGGTAGTGGGAGGTGTTAGATATGGGTGGGAGTTTCGAGTCATGGTTGTGGTCACCTGGAAATCTGACCTAGGTACTGGGGCACTATTAGTCCTGGCAGAATGCCCATGGGATCAGAAAATTAAGAAATGACTTTCTTTCCTCCTTAGTTCTTAATCTCTCTGTCTCTAAGTATCTGATACAATCTGTTACTTGTAGATGAAGAATTAATATATTCACACACAATGTACAGGAACAAGAAGACAAGCTTTAATGATAATCACTGATATTTACTGTGTGCTGGCCGTTTGCCTGACATTTTCCAGAACACTTAAATTAACCCATTTAATTCTTTCCAACAGCCTTGTATTTAAACATCATCTCCATTTGTACCAATGAAAACCTGAAGGAGAGATTAATTGTCGCAGTTCAAACAGCTAGAAATGGTGAACCTGATATTTGAGCATTTTGGCTCTACTCTGCACTTAGCTCCTTTGCTACAGGGCTTCTCCATCAGGTCTTGGAGATGAGATCCTCAGTCTGGACATAGGACTTGGCATTATCACTTCACCACTTCTCCTAACCATTGATCAGTAGTGTAAAGGACCAGATGAGCAAGGCCATTGTAATCATTGGTTAACCGTGGAGTGAAGGGCACAATAAATCTTCCACTTCAGACACTGGGCTTCCACTGTAGCTTCAGATTTGTCTAACCCACTGTCTCACTCTCCTGAATCTGTGTCCACACCACCCACCTGTCAGCCTGAGGCCAACATACATTTGTAATAGCCTCACTGGAGTTTTGTCTCTGGTCAACTACATCCTGAAAATTTTTCTCTGTGTCACATTAGATAAGATGGACACTGTAAGAAAGCACAAGAACCTATATATAATCTTGGGACCTCAAGAGATGAGTCCTACAGTCTAAGTCTCTCAAGGGTATTAAAAGGAATGATTGGTATGATACAGAAAGCGTGACCAACTCTGTTTTGTGTGCCCGATGCCTTGTAAAGCGTAAGCTCAAAATGTTAAAATTTTGAGTAATAAAAGGTTTCTTGATCAAGAAGGTGCCAACTCAGAAGATGGGAGACCTAATCGTGCCTCAAATCCATCTTGCCTACTGGACTGGGTTAAGAGTTTTTTTAAGTTGGAGAAGGGGAGTGGGTGGAGAAGTTAGGGCAAATTCCTATCATTTTCATTCTTTGATAAGATCTCAAAGAGTAGATTCTGAGATGCCATCGAAAGTCACATGCATTAGGGGTGATCTTGAGTCTCTATTATTTTTCTGCAAAGTAAGCTTGTAAATTTTTGCCTGTGGCCATTTTCTTTTATGAAGAGCAGAAACATCGCATTAAGATGTTATCTATAGTTTTTCCCAAACCATTGTTGACCTGTAGGTCACAAGTTATTGACTCAGGAACTGGTCATAATCTTGCTGAACTCCACAGTTTAAACATTAAGCAAGTATGGCTATAAGAGAATAAGTATGTTAATATACATTGTTGGAGGAAAAGCAGGTCTAAATTGCTAAGATGAGCAGAGGGCCTGGCTTGTGGGAACAGTTACAAAAGAGGATCGGGCAAGTGGTTCCTATCTCCATTGGGGGCACAGAACCCTGTAAGGTGTTTGTTGTGTACCCCGATCAGCTGAGACCCATGTCAATGTGAGTCTGAATTCTAGGGAACAGGGCGATACAGTTGTTCCTTGAGAACTAGACGCAGGGAGAAAGGCCCTCCTGTCTTTCATTCAACTGGATGTATTTGGGTCAAAGCTATGAAGGAACCCTGAAACAAACATCCTGTTCTCTTACACAGAGTCTAGGATCCTTCTCTTTCTTCCTGACCTGTGTTGACTAAAAAATAATATTGACTAGGTGTTTAGTCACCAAAAAAGGATTTATTCAGGAAAAAGAAAAGGTTGCAACCAGAGCATGCAGACATGGCAAGACATGTGCATACTCTGGCCTGCGTGCCAAGATGGTGGAGTATTTATAGAAGGAAAAGGGAAGTTAAAGGAAGGGGAAGTGAGAACTACAGGCTTTATTATAAACATGAAATTCTTCCCGTAGGATTCTCATGATTACGTAGAGTGAGAGAACTTCCACAAGCCCTAGCTTCGTCCATAGATTTTCTGACTGATTATGCTTGCTTAAAATTCCAGTTCATCTTTGTCGCCTGCAAGAAAATCTCTGTTTTATTCAAAAATCTGTATGCATCTCTAGGATAGGAACTTAAAATGGAGTTTTCATTCATTTATAGATTTTTTTTTATTGAGGTATAATTTTCCTGCAGTGAAATGCGACATTCTAAGTGTGCACTTTGTTCAGTTTTGACAAATGAAATACCCCTGTAACATACATCCCTATTAATATATTGAACATCTAAACTATCTTGTGCAATATATTGAACACTTAAAGTCCCTTCCCTGGCAATTTTCAACCCCTTCCTGTTGGATGTAACCCTTTTTGATTTCTTTTACCATAGATTAGTTTTACCTGTTCTAGAACTTCATATTAATAAAATCAGGTATGGTTTCTATCATTCGCCATATATTTTTCAGATTAACTCCCCTTGTGGCATATGTCCTACCTTATTACTGAGTAATGCTCCATTGTAATATATGACCTTTGGTTGATGGACATATGGAGTGTTTCCATTTTGGGGCTATTATGAATCAAGCTGCTATAAACATTCGTATACAAGACTTTTGTGGACATGCACTTCCATTTCTGTGAGTGGAATTGCTGAGTCATACAGTAGTCGTTGCTGAAGGGTAAGTAGACCTTTTAAAGGTGGAAAGAGTAAGCTGTGCTAGGACAGGAGGAAGATGTGAGTAACTGTGCACAGTGGCAGAGCAGTGTCACCATCGGTTCTTGACAAAAGCAGGGCTGATCACAGAGGGGGCGGAATTGCCTGAGTGTGGCTGAGTGCTCATCCCGGATCTGTTTGCTTGAGCAAGCTCTTATTCTCGCTACTTATTTCATTAATGAACCATAATTCCCCTGGAAAGACCACTGTGATGTTCTTTATTGTACAATCTCACTGAAAGAACCAGCTTAGAATGATACCTGATCGTACAGGCTCCCACTGACATAATTCTGGCTGAGACACACCCCTGAACAGCTGGGGATTTCTCCTACTTTGGCAGGCAAATGACATGAGATGGTGGTGGCCCCGCATGACTGCTCAAAGGCAGGCTATAGTAGTCTCCGGAAGACATGGCCTTACCATCATTTGGCAGTGTGACATATTCTGATCTCTTTGATGTGTTTTGACTCTGGTGCAAGGCAGAACACTGTCCCATGAGTTATATGCCCACTGCTGGAAGGAACGAAGAATGTGCTGGTCTTCCAACTTTCTGGAGCACTGGGAGGCCTGGACATGCTGCCTGAGAGATGGAGGAGGACCATGAAATAAGATGGGACCTGCCTTCTAGTAATGAGAAACCTATGCTTGTTTTAAAAGCTTTTGGTACACAGTCTCAGGTAATGGTGTAGAAAGCTGAACTAATTTATATTTCAGAACGCAGCAAATAGGTGATGCTTCTTTCCTCTAAACCTTGTGAACACTGAGTAATGTTTACTGGTCATCATATGCAAAGACTACTTGAACTCTTGCTTTGTGTGTTTTTGATGGTTCTGTTTGTTCTGTTTTTTTAGTGGGTAGCTGGATATATATATATATTTTCACTATTTTTCTTTCCCAGTGCTAGGGGATCACTATATTCTCTAGGGTGTCAAGGATGCTTCACTGATATTAGATTCATCTCAAAAGTCATTTGATGTCCTCTCTTACTCCTTGGCCATTCACAATTGTACCTGGCATGCATATCTTACTGGAGATCAGTTTGGTAAATTTTTTGTTGGACGTGGAGGTATTAAATCTTAACTAAAGTGCCCAAATCTCAGGTTCTCAGGAAAAGAAAAAATTCTTAATATTCCTCCATAGACTAGCTTGGAATTTCTTCATTTATCCCATAGCAAAATGGTAACAAAATCAGAACTAGAAATAGTCTTTCCTCCCCAAAGTTAGCAAAAGAGGGTTGGACTCAGTGTTCAAAATTCGGGATATAGGATAGATGACAGGATTTGGGGTCAGTAGTTAGAGCTTGTGTGTTTGTTGCCTGGGGCTGCTGTAACAAAGAGCTGTGAACTGAGTGAATTACAAAACAGAAGTTTCTTGTTTCACGGTTCTGGAGCCTAAAGTCTGAAATCAAGATGTCCATGGGGCCATGCACCCTCTGAAAACTGTAGCGGAATCCTTTCTTGCCTCTTCCTAGTTTCTGCTGGTTTGCCTGCAATCATTCACATTCTTTGCCTGGTCGCTGCATTATTCCAATCTCTGCCTTCACCATCACGAGGCCTTCTTCCTGCGTTTCTGTGTCTTCGCGTGGCCCTTTGCTTTTAAGGATACCAGTCATATTGCATTAGGATCCCACCCTAGATCCAGTTCAACCTCAACTAAAGATCTGCAAGGATCCTATTTTCAAATGAGGTTACATTGTAAAATCCTCGGGTTTAAGACTTGAGCATTTCTTTGTAAGATACAATTACCCCATGGCATTGATGTATCGAGTGTGATACAAACTACACCCTAGAGTGGGGCGTTTCCCAGGCAATAGTGACAAACCAGAGTGCTGACCTTACCAGGGAGACTCCTGGGAAGGCGAAGGGCGTGTTTGGTGTTCTGGGTGACGGACTCTATAACTTCGGGAAAATGGCAGACCTGAAATTAACTCCTGATGCTTATCAGCCATGACTCTGTTACCATGTTTTGCTCAGAACGGTTGTGTCTAATTATGTCCCTTTGAGGTTTGCACCTCTCAAAATCTTGAAACTCAGATCATTCCTCACACTTTCAACCTTGTTAACGCAGGCTAAAGGAAATGTAGTTCTTCTAGGCCTTTTTGGTTAGTCAGATCCCACAGTCCCCTCATAATTGCAAGTTGTTTTTTTCTTCCATTTGCTCCTCAGCTGGAAGCTTTCCTAGCATTAAAAAATCTCACCTGGTACCTCACATAGTGGGGACAAAGATGTGGCCATCTGTGTTTCTAGCGAAGCGACTTCTGACACATTTAATTTCACCTGGAAACTGAATATCCATGTCAGCAATATTATTTCCAGCAGCTCCAGGGAAATCTGAGTTTTGTCTATGGCTTTTACGTATATCGTACCCTTTGTTTTTTTTTTTTTTTTTTCCCCATTTCTTTCACAAAACACAACATGGAGGGAAGCCCAGGGTTTTTGCACCTTTTGTATAAGCTTTTCTGGTAATTAAAACCCTAGGGTGTTGAGTTAGTGTAAATGTTAAAAATGTGTACCCAGAGTACAGTAAGAGCTTTCTCTCTATGCATTTTTAAAAAGAGTGTTAGAGTTGTGAATCATGCTAGATTGAAAACTCTGGGAAGCTGAAGTGGTGATGTTGTAAGTTTGTCTTACCTTTGCTGCATTAATGCCTCCACATCACTTCTGAAAAAAATAAGAACGCTCGGTTCTCTTACAGATCCCAGGAATTCTGAAAATTTAGGAACAGTAACTACTAACAATATGGATAGACATTAAGCATGTCTTTTTTTTTTTTCCTGATGTGTTGACATCTTGGGGTCTTATTTACACTGAAAGGGACTTCTCCTCCCAAGGTTAGCTAATTCCTGATAAGCAAACAACTAATCCACCAGGAAGTGCACTGTTTGTATGGAAACAAATTCACCTAGAGTTCATACCTCCTTTAACATGCTCTCACCTTGGGAGCCACATGTCCCTGCCCTAATTGTCTCAGAGGCAGATATCAGCTAAGTAGGGGCAGCCCTGTGTGCCAGAGCCTGCTGAAACCATTCAAAGTAGCCAACTCTAAATCTGTGTAACCTGCTTCTCTGCCTCACCCCTTCCCTCCTGTGAAAAACCACAACAAAGGCTTTGCCCATATTGTCCCTTGATACCTCTGCCTTCTGACCAACCCAGGTGCTTCACCGTTTGGCCCTGCACAGCGTGCTATACCTCCAATTTCTAAGGTCTGTGAGTATAAAGACTTGTTCCTTCATTTAAGTATCTGTGTGTATTACCATCCCTGATTAAACAAAGCTGAGTACATTTTAAAATAGAGTACATAAAGATTCACTCAAAAATAGATCTAGTATAATTGCTTTGAGATGTCCTTCATGGATTATAGCCAAGTCAAGGATTTGGTCAAGGATGACTTTGACCAGGCTTAGTCAAAAGAAGAAAGAGACCTGATACTATTCTGAGCCTTGTGTCTGCACCAGGAAATCACTGAGACTTATTGTCATGCTGATGTGGTGTGGAGAAAGATCTTTCTGAAATGGACAGTCTGGGTCCATTTCTCTGGCTCCTAGAGGCTTCTTTTTAACAGCATTTCTTTCATTTTGTTTCCCCTTTAAACCACTAGGGTGACGCAAGCTAGGTACTGAGGGCACACATTTTCAGGAGACAGTCACTGTCAAGAGGGTTCAAAGGACTGTGAGTTCTTATTTACAATGTGCACCCAGACTGTCTTGTTTGAATCTCCCATTCTCAATCCCAATTCTCACCACTAGAGAAACCTAAGTCTTAAAAGTCCTTAAAAGGCCTTGCTTTTGATATGTGTTTTTATGCTTTGATAAACCATCATGTCTAATGGTCATCAGAATTATTCAGGAATTATATTGACACTGGGCATGATTCTTAGCCTCTAATACATATTGGGCTAAAATTAATGACAAGTTCTAAATACATCATACATTTAAATATAGTCAGCAGAGTTACTTCCTTGATATGGATCTTGTGACTATGGCAGCTAAAAAAGAAAGAAAGAAAGAAAGAAAGAAAGAAAGGAAGGAAGGAAGAGAAGGAAGGAAGGAAGGAAGGAAGGAAGGAAGGAAGGAAGGAAGGAAGGAAAGAATTGATAAAAGTTTCCTGGCATTACTTTTTGTGGAAGAAATTTTTTGAGTAAAAAAAAAATCATACGTGCTAAAAGAGAGAGGTAGTCACTCTTCTTTTGTATTACTAAGCACATGTTTCATCCCCATCTGATGGAGTTTTATATAGTTGTTTACATGCCATCTTTTTCACTTGGTACAAAAGGGCAGAGACCATTCTTAGTCTTCTCAGCTTCCCTAGTATCTAGGATATACCAGACTCTCAAAAAATACATTCAGGGAAAACTCTTTATGGAATGAAGCTCTTTATAGAGAATTTTATTTGCCCTTTAAGTATATAATTCTGTGGTGACTACAGATCTCTCTGTCCATCAGTATGGGGCCATAACTACAGGCACATAGTGTGAGACTTGTCTTTCTATTAAAGCTATAAAAGTCCTTGAAGGCAGATACATATATTTCCTGCTTTGCATCTGTCTCCCGACTCATCTAACAAAGGGCTCTGAAGTTATCAATTTTAGCTCACCTGGGTGAGGAAAAAAGAACAATCTAGAAAATTGTTATTATGTGAATATTTAAATCAAAATTCGTATGTAGTCCACATTTCATATGGTGGATATCAACTGGACACATTGGGTACCTCCCAGTTTCCATTTTTAAACTAAATTTCAGTCTTTGGGAGTGGTTGCTTTGCCATTATGCATTTCTTTTGTGTTGTATTTTTAAATCAAGTAAAAAAAATATCTGGTAGGGTAAATGACATAGTTCTAGGATTTCAATGTGCTACTTGAACAAAAGCTATGATATTCACAAGATGCAATGGAGCGTGTGTCTACTTATCTGGCTGTGCAAACTTATGAGCCTGATAACAATGGCAATGAAGCATTTTTTGCATGAGTGAATCTTCAGAGGTTCTTCAAATAGCCCCATGGTAAGAGATTTACACTTGGAGATCAGGGTTTTTGCGTTGAATAAAACAGCATACTTTAGCTTCTCTACTGATCTCCATTCTGACCTGAAGCCGCCTCCCTGGCCACAGCTGGGGCTGCCTTCTGAATCCTATTCCTTTCTTTAGTCCATGACTCACCCTCATGCCTCTCACCTGTGTATATTCATTTGTATTGAATTTCTATGCATCCATCAAATTGATTATTTTTTAAAATATAAAATAGCACAGAGACACCCTCTTTTAACTGCATGGTCAATATACTTATATTCATGACTTTTTGCCTTTATTCTTCCTGATGATTTTTCCAATCTGTCTGAACCTTTCATTTATAACCGTTTTCCCATTTTGATATATGTTTAGGTGTTCTGCGAACCTTTTTATTCAAGAGATGTTCCTGTCAGAATTAGAGACTCCTTAGCGAGGCACATAAAATCCAAAGTCATCTGCAGTCGCATCTCCTGTCTGCCTTCTCACCCCAGTGTTCCAGCCAGAACATGCTTCGTGCGACCATCCAGTCTCAGGCTGTCCAGTCAGACTTTGTCTGATTGTCTCCACTTGCCAGAAATGCCCCTTATTCACCCTCACTCGACGTTTCTGATCCAGTGTAAATCCTCCTCCTCACTAATTCTACTTGACCCCCAAATTGAAGGATTTTCTAGCTACCTCTGGATGTTACATACTTTCCTCTAAAGTGGCTTAGGACACACTGCTTTGAGCAAAAAGGCTTCTGCGTTTCCTCCCATTCCCTCCCCTACACCGAGGGCTGAGTTTTACATTTGTTTTCTCAGGGGCTATGCAACTGAATGCTCAGACTCCTGAGTATGTGCTGGTTGGATTCAGAAGGGTTACTCTGCTTTCATTGTGTTGAATTTGCCCTGAACCAAATACTGAGCTGCGGTCCCAATCAGGGTTCTTGAACTTCAGTTGACCAGCATTTCTCCCACCTACTACCCATAAAGACAGCACACTGTAGACACTGAAAGGATGGACCCTGGAGTTGTGCTGCTAAGTACAAGTTCAGGCTCTGCCACTGCCTGGTCAGTTAGTTAATGTCTCTGAACATCAGCATCCTGACCCATAGAATGCAGAGAACGAGAGTATGTGTCCATTATGAGTCCTGATGTTGCCTAGTCCCTTAGTATTTCAAGTGAAAAAAATACTAATGGAAAATTCATTACACTTAAACACATACTTCCATCTTTGCATTTCCAACATAGGTATCATTGTTGCTCTGTGAATTCATTCTATGTTTTTCAGACTGCAAGTCAACTTATTTCTAGATTCAGAGCATCATGACTCCTTTTTTTTTTTTTTTTTTTAAAAAAAGCTCTTGCTTTCTTGGCAGACTTTATTGAGAGGGTCCTATTCTTTTTCATTCAGGTCTTTCTGCTTGTCTGTTTTATCCTGACTGCCCATTTCAGAATTTCTCTCTTCTCATGCCAGTTTCTTCTCTGAAAAGGAGACCCTACTGGGATGGATGAACCTTACAATCTATGCTGGTATCAACTAAAACGTAAAAAAAACCCCACAAAGATGATGAGATTTAACCTGGACAAGGGATCAATGGTGTTACTCCAGGCAGAATAACAGAGCAGAAGGAATACATTTTAAGGGTGAAGGGGTAGTATCCCTCAAGCCATTCTCTAGAATTGTCAAACTTCGGTCTAATTTCATTTCCTTGTGGCAGGTTTTTGGGACTCTGTTAGCTCTCACTATCTCTGATATACTTCTTATCAAATGAGACACACCTTCTTATTTGGGAAGATTATAGTATAGTATAGTATAGTATAGTATAGCATAGCATAGCATAGCATAGCATAGCATAGCATAGCATAGCATAGCATAGTATAGTATAGTATAGTACAGTACATAAGAACACAATTTGGAGCTATAGTATAGCATAGTATAGTATAGTATTGTATTGTATTATATTGTATAGTATTGAATAGTACATAAGACCACATACTTTGGAGTCAAGTACTAACTTTGCCACCTACTTGTAAGGTGACCTTGAACAAATTTACTTAAACACTTTGTACCATGATTTTCTAATGCAATATAGAGGTGACAATAATAGTACCCCCTGTCTACGCTAGGAGAGTTAAATTAGTTAAATCATATAAAACATTTAAAACAGAACCTGGAATGTAGCAAGTGTCACTTTGCCATCGTTACCATCTGAGCTCATATGTCGAGCAAGACAAGGCACAAGCAAATGTGTGGATCTATTTTCTGCCCTTTAAAAATCTAGTTTTAAGCCTGGCTACCTTTCCCTAGAATTAAGCTAGACCATCCTAAGCATCTGTCCTGAAATGTGTCTTTCATTTAATTACGTGTCTTGTCGTAAATTTCCCTCAATTGATTTCTCAACTCCCGTTCATGTTCCTCTTGCCCTTGGCTCACAGCATCTTCCATTCGAATACCAGCTAATCACGCCTGGATATTCCTGAGCCTCTCCTTACTGTTCAACCTAGATCACCCTGTCATGAGGAAGGAGGGCTGATGCAAATTGCAACTGACAAGGTGTACTGAAGTGGACATTTATCGACTCCCACTAACCATGCACACTTATTCAGATAATTACCATTTATTGTCTACATACACGGATGGCCAGATTGCACCAGTGAAGTGATGAGGGGAGGGTTTTGTCTGCTGGGGAGTCTTTCTTCTGAAATATTCTCTTGTCCCTGTCCTTCCATATTAGTTATCTTAGTTCCAGGATGTCAGCCTTCCATTTTTTCAAGTATAAAATATATATGGCTCAAAACACGCCTTTCAGCATTTAATCTGAGGCAAGTGTAGTTGCTTCCAGGGGGACAGTGCTCAGAGTATGCATCCACACTCATATGCAGGGGTTCCAGAAGCAGAAACCAGATGCAGGAAAGTCATGGAGGTGCTTCGTAATCTGAAGACATCGGTCCAAATGCAATCCATGCAGCCCCATCCAGGAATGTTGAGAATTAGCTAGTACATAGTGACCAGGCAGAGACAGGAGGATGGGTGTGGAATCTAGACAAGGGTAAGCAGTTTCAGAAGGGCAGGTGAAGAAACCAGCTATGATTCCCTTAGGTTCTAGAACCTGTGATGTATCTGAGTAGCCTCACTCAAAGTAGTGAAAAAGATTGGTTTTTCATTGAAGTAGTTTACATTGAAGTATTTAATTCTCTTCTCGTGGTCTTCTTACTGAGTGCCTGTGTAATACAAATGACTTCACCATACACACTTTTAGTTTCTTCAATAAAACACACTTTTTTATTTCCTAAAAGGATAACATTTTTTTTTCACAGATTTGAGTCATTCCTTTACCCACCTGATCACCTTATACTCTTTCTTGCTCACTAAACACATGACAGGGTATACTGAGATCTAGTACTGTGGTAGAGGATGGCAGGCCTTTTCTAAGAATGACTTTGTATCAGGGCCATTGTCAGCCCATGTAGTGTTGGAAAGAGGGTGGACACAGCCCCACACCAGAGTAAGACTGGCTTGGGGAGAAGAACGTGCATTGGATATTGGTCATTTTGGTCATCGGATGGACATGCCACACAGGGCACACCCACAGCCCCACAGAACCCTCCGTGATCTGGTGCTGTGCAGTTTTCAGCTTGTCTGTCTTGACTGCTTGGAAAGGATGTTAAATCTGTTAAAAAAAAAAAAAAAAAAAAAAAAAGGCAGAGTCTGAATAGTCACTTTGGCCCATTTCCAAAGCTGTATCAGCTCATCGTTCTTTCCCCGCTCAGGAACTCACCCTAAGTCTCTTAAAGGTTTATCTTTGCCTTGATTTGCCTCACTCTGAGCTCAGTTACCTCCCAGGCTAATAACAGCTCACTGTGCTGGACAGAGCCTACATCCACGCGCTACCACACTCTGCCACCACATAGCAATTGATATGTGGGGTAAATAATCTGCTCTTTGGACTTCATTTTTCTTATCTATAAAATGGGGTGGTTTAAAGTTCCAAAGGGATTAACAGTGTGAAAATGCTGTGAAAACTATACAGAACAGTACAAATTATCAAGACAAGTGAAACCACGAAAAGTTAATTTAACCTAAAGTTAAAGTAGAACAATTTGCTCACCCATTTTCCTATCATTCCTAGACACAGTTTGGACATCTATTAAGTACAGAAGAAATATATCATTTTCAGCTGTCTGAATCCATATGCAGTTGATTTCAAAGCTTAATTGTGTTTGAATGAGGAATCAATACGTCTAACTGCAATAACATTACTGTGCTGAAAATCTGTGAGTGTTTCTGATGCTTTCATAATATATTTCAATTTTCCTACTATTTTTCCATTATCGTCTCATATTTTTGAAAGGGTTCTCTGAGCATAGCAAAGTGACACAAATCCCAAATGAATGGTAATGATTATTTGTTTCGATTTCAAGCTGCATTTGTCAGAATGTTCCACAGTCTCTCCTGGTTCCAGGCTGTCTCTGCAACAGAGAAACCAAACAATTCTTCCTAAGAACATCCATTTCATCATGCTCCTTCATGGGAGGGGTGGGGGGGATGTTTCTCTCTTTCCCAGCTTATATTATTATGAGTGACAGCTATAGCTCTTCATAATTTGGTCTTAGCCTTTCTTTCCATATTTGTCTCAGTTTTAGAATATGCTTCCTTTTCCAGCTGAGCTTAGCATCTCACAGTGCCACAGAGGAAGAAATTCTTCTCAGTAGTATATTTAATTATTCTGATCTTACCCCAAATGCCTGTATTTCACCCTTTCCATAAGCAATCTGACCCACTGCAGGACGTCCAACTCAAAGCCAGCCTTCTGCTCAGGGCTCAGTATCTTTGGGATTTCTCTGGCTCTAGTGACCTTTCTCTCTCTGATAAATCTTGATCCTTGAGACACACTGCTTGGGAAGGCTCTTGACTTCTGGGACCGCACTGACTTTAGGGTTATGGTGTCGTGAGTTCCAAAGTCAAGTCCAGTTGGCTCCTCAGACCACGCTGGGTCCTACTCCTGCACCCTGAGCCTAGCCGATCTCCTATTTAGTGTAACTCCTCTGTGTATTTTTAAATAGCACTCTTTATCCCCCAACACCTCCATCCCTCAACATGTGCACAACCACCCACACACACGCACACACGTGTACATGGCATGCGCGCACGCACACACACGCACACACACACACACAAAATAGCATTCTTGTTAGAAAGACTGCATTATATTTCTCCTTTTTGACAGATTCCTGAGATGAATAGAGAAGATTAAGTATAGTGCTCATCCTATATTCTCCTCTTACAGTAACTGATGTAACAGTGAGATTTTACTGGCAAAATTGATTCAAATCAAACCAGAATAATTCAGCCTCGAGAACTGAAAATGAGCTAAAAGAGTTATAAGCAAAGAATATAATATGTGGCAATGTCTTCAAATTACTCATATTTTAGGCTTTATATAATTTGAAGTTGCAAAAATGTGTTTAACAGGGTAGATTTAAAAAAAAATGCGATGTCTTTATTAATGATTAGGAAGCAGCTCTCAAAGCATAATAACACCTTTTTCAGTGACGTTAAATTGGAAAGCATTAAAAACATTTGAAAAGGCGTAAATAATACAAATAGAGCTATAGAGGTTATAAATATGGATGGAAAGGAGAACAAAAATATTTCAGAAATACACAAAACAATTGTGTCTGTAGGGAAATATAATTGAAAGCGGAGGAATCCTCAGACAGGATGGGGACCCTGTGCCACCCTCCTCTAGCTTAGTGAGTGTCTTGTGCGATTTGGAGTCAGCGACACGTGGTATTTGAAGGGGATTGTCAGAAAAAGCAATGCTGGTATCAGGAAATGAATAAAATCTCACTCTTTTTCTATTTTTATAATGAGACCATATACCAGTCTTTATAAAATAATTTTTTTTTCTCTCTCACTACGTTAAGAGTATTTTAAGAGTGCCACATTGCAGAACTCCTGGGGCTGGATTTATATAATCCTTTCAGTCTGTGCAAATGGTGCCTCCTGGAGGTGTGTAGTAAACACCCAGAGTGATTTGAAGCCATTGCCTTGATTTTCAATAAAAAGTAAACTGCTATTCTAGGGTGTTCCCCAGTGTCCGGTGACATTTGCATCATAATACAACGTCTAGAATGTACAAAGTGTCCATTGTGTTATGTCAAAGAATCATTTACTGTGAATGATATAAATATTCAAATATTTAGCATTAGGCAGGTCATGATTTGAATGATTTCATGATTTTCTGACGTTTTCTGGAAGAAATGAATACCGTAGACAACTCCTACGTTATTCCACAGGTTTTTAAAAAGTGATTTCTGCTTATAATTTGAATTAAGTTGAACATTCCTGTTGACTTCTAATCCATTTATAGGATAAAATGCATCCACTGATTCCATGAAGGGAAGAAGGAGGTCTCATTTTAAAGTGTCAGGTTAGTGTTTCCCCGACACTAATTAGACTCTCAGCAGGGTCAGTGCAAGGTCTCCTCATGAGAGCTTTGAGGTCTTCAAGTTTTTGGCAAAAGACCCATTTTCAACAAGTATAGATTATTTATCTCCTGCTATGAGAATGGTTTTATTGGATGTGCACCTTTGCATTATTTTTAAACTAGATATCCAATAAGCAGTCTTAAGAAACTTCTATTTTCATATAGATTAATGAACACAATGTATTAAATATAGATTCTCCCCCCCACCGTATTATATTTCTCCTTTTTGACAGATTCTTGAGATAATGAGTTCATAGAATATTAGATGAAAATATTCCTAGGGCTTGAAGATCTGTTTAGAGGATTCGCCTCATAAAATTTATACATTGTAAACAGGCTCGACTAACAGCATCATTATATCTGAAGGAGGCGAAGTGAACCCACAGGGACAGGTCTGTACGAAGTTTAGAAACTTTTCGTGAGAGCCCAGGTCACCTGTGTCCCCCTCTCATCGCTTCAGTAGGAATGCACGTGCGTGAGTGTTGGTTTACAGAGCCAGTTGTGCGTAGTCCCAGCGTGGAAATAGACCTGTTAAATGCTCATCGCTCAATGTCACTGTCATCAAAATTAAACCACTCATTTCTCTTGCCGAGTCTAAACCTGTCCTGACTGCTCACATTCCAATCTAGGACAGTGAGAGTATACACGGAATGGACAGTGGGAACATTCTTGCTTGTTTAAGGGTTTTCATTTTCATTAATTAATGATATGGCATCAGTACTCTGCATCAGTTTATTATGATTTTACTTAATTGACTCCTGCCTTTAGGTGCCCTGATAAGGTAATTTGTCTGGATTCAAGGTTGGAAGTCATAGACTTGACCTTGGAGCTCTGATAGTGTAGATGTGCCTACACTTCCCTCATGCATGCTACCTAAGGCCCTGCCTGGATATTCAGTGATCAGTTTGGCTCCTCTGCACCCCATCATTCCTGTTGTAAGAAGAGCAAGTCTGTGTGTGTTGTAGCATCAGAGGAGGTCATCAAGAGGATGTGACTGCCAGTTGACCAGAAAACTGAGCCTGAGCAATCAGGGGGTCCTCACCACCTTTGAATATATATATATTCTTTGTACTATTCCCACATTAACAATGGTTTCAAGGATATAGCCTTGTGAGAGTAAGGTGTTGTTAAGATCATCTGGACTGAATCTGTGACTGATCAGTTAAGGCCTTGATATAAACTTTTAAGATTCTGGTGGGCACATGTGGAGATCTACTCATCTTGCAGCTGTTCAAGGCAAGCATCACATGTAAAGTAATCTCCTTTGCTTACTAAGTCTGCCTCCTACTGATTTAGAGGGATCTACCTGTTTCTTTGATCTCTCCCTGACAGTGAGCTGTTCTCGAGGGATTAACCCTATGACTTGGACAGTGGGAAGTCAAAGGACAGGGGATCATGAGTAAGGCTGTGGGTCAGGAAGTGTGAAAGACATTTGGGTTTACCTGAAAGAGGCTGGGGCAGCCCTCACTGTTTTGTAGATTCTGGCTCATAAGGCATTGACACCCCCTGACAATCAGGAAGCTGGTACCCCAGACAAGGTACAAACCTTCAGTAGGTAGAGCAGATTGGGTGCATAAAAAAGGCAGTTACCATAGCAACCAGATATGATAACATATTGCCAAGGATGCTGGATCACCCTTGAAATACAGTGACTTGGTTCATACAACATAATGGCTCATCTCCTGTGTTCTAAACAATGCCCAAGGCAACTACCAAAGGAGTCTGGGGCCAAACAATGAAGTTCTCAATAGTGAAGGACTGGCAAATTGGTTAGATTGGCCCCCTTCCTCTAAGTGAGCCTTCTGAGCATGTCTGGTTTGTGTGGGCACGTTATCTTTTCTAACCCAAACCTTCCCCTATGGCCAAGCAAACAAGGCTGCCACCATCAGGAGATTAAAGAAGTTAAGTACCAGGTACAGATACCCTCATCAAACAGTGATCAGGGGTCACATTTCCAAGGTCATGATATGCCAGACTAGACAAAGAAACAGGACACTGAATGAAGTTTTCACCTCCCCTATAACCCACAAACAGCAAGGCTGGCAGAAGAAAAGAATGAAATAGTAAAACAGCTGGTTAAATTACTAATAGTAAAACCACCTTGGCTAGGTAGACTAAACTAATGTCTCAGGCTTTAATACATTTGAACGATCAACCAGTAGGCTGGTTGCCCCATATGCCAGACTGGGCGCCCCTGCAGATACACGCAACACCATAAACACATAAGTGACGCGGGAGACAGCCATTGCCCCCAACTCTCACTGTGGGTCGTTGTGCTATGCTGCTGACCATAGCAAGCTCCATCATGCCTGGAAAAGGCATTAGCTACTGGAATTTGCAATGAGATGCCCCATCAGGATGGACGAATCACTTCTCAATCCTGGGTAAGGGAGAACTACTCAATTTCCACTGAGATCCTGTTGTTTTGTTGCAAGCTGGATCCTGTTGTTTTGTTGCAAGCTGGAAACACACCATTAAGAGAGGGGAGGAAAGGGGGGTCCTGGTTTGGCATATCCTACCCCAGTCCGTCTCCTCACACCTGGCAGTGCTGCCTCCCCCAGCCAGCATGTACGGTATGAACAATGAGGTCAAGTTCCTGAAGCTGCCAGCCTCCTCCTTCTCAAGGTCAGGTGAACGCAATCTATTTTCCTCTGGTATGATCATTTGGCCACTGTCTTTGTTCCCTCCATTGGCCTGAAGGAAGTGATAGCACACACAGAAGCCCTTACTGAATTCACCTAGCAAGGCTTAAATGATCGCCAACAGAGCCTGTCCGCACTGAGCACTGAAATGTCTCTAACGAGAAAAGTATCCTCCAAAATAGGATGACCTTGGACATTATCACTGCCTCGCAAGGAGGTACCAGTGCCATTATCCAAACAGAATGTTATGTGTTCATACCTGATGAGTCTGCTAATATATCATCTGTATTAAATCATGTGTTTTCTCTCGCACGTGCCTGTCGTTGCTGTGGTTTCTGTCTCCAATGCAGCGAGATAACCGCCAAACGCTATGCCTTTGTGCTAATTAAACCCTTTTCTGACCACTAAGGACACTCTTTAAGAGGGGGACATGTACGATTGTAAGAGCTGGTTACCAGGGGTGTCATGTTTGGGGATGTCATTGAGATGTGACTGCCGGTTGTTCAGAGAGCTGGACCCCAGGCAATTGGAGGCTCCTCACCTCTTTCCTGTTATTTGACATTTGTGTCCTGTCCACCTTTCGCATAGTAGGTCACAGCCTTGCGAGAGTAAGGTGTATAGATTATCTGACTGAATATGTGACTGAGCCCAGTTAAGGCCTTTCTATAAACTCAAAATTCTGGCAGGCAGCCGTGAAGATCTATTCCTTTTGTGGCAGTTAAGACAAACCACGTGTGGAAGTTTCCTTACTTATTAAGTCCGCCATCTACCAATCTGAGTGGTTTGCTCCTTCCCTCTCTGCTTGCCCTCTGGATATCCATGGGGCTGACACCAACTCTATGTCTGTGTGTGTTTGGGGAAAAAAGATATTACTTTCCAATGGAATTTTCAATCTATTTGAGATAGGATAGTGTTTATTATTAAAACTAGTTTTTTTCTTTTTTCAGCAAGCTTTGGTTCAACATGTTTATATCTATGAAATTATTTAACGACGGATCCCAAAGTATTTCCATAGCTGTTTAATAAAAAAGGTCTTATTGTACTAACTGTGATTCAAGACTTCACAACAATCTCTACGTAATTCTGGAATTATTTTAATTATGAGTTCTTTCAGACATGATGGATTACATATCTTGGAGGAATGGCATATGGTACTGGTGAATTATCCTTCTTTCACAGTCAGTACATTTATAAAACCTGGTTCAACATAGCTAAATCTTTTAATCTCTCTGTCTTCCCCTTCCCCTTCATCTACGTACATACACATATACACATATATACATAAATATACATTTCAACTTTATTAAAATAAGATACATGAAGAATGGTATACATATCATAAATATACAGCTCCAAGACTTTTCAAAAAGTGAACACCATCCAAATCAAAAAATAGAATATCGTAGGCCACCTGGAAACTTTCCATGTACCCCCTTCCAGACATTGCTCTCTCCAAAGTTAACTATTTTATATCATCAGTTAATTTTTGCTGTTTTTTAACGTTATAAAATGATATAATGCAGTATATTATTTTGTAACTGTCTTCTTGCTCTCAACATTGTTTTTGCAATTCACCCATGTCGTTGTCTCACAGTTGTTTATTATTATTGTTTGCTTTTCAAAGTTATAAATCCATCACAACTTCTCTGTTCTGCTGCGGATGGGAATGTGGGTTGTTCTCTGTACTTAACTATTAGAAATAGTGCCGCTATATTCTGTCATATGTCTATTAGTGCCCAAATGTACACATTTCTGTTGAGAATACACCTAGGAACAGAATTACTGTGTCATAAGATACACTTATGCTGAACTCTAGTTAATGCTACAAAACATTCTCTGAAGTAATTTACAGACTTACATTTCCACTAACATGAAGTGAGAGTCTCAGTTGCTTCATATCCTCTTCAGCCCTTGGTAGTTTTAGGTTTTAAAACTGTAGCCTTTATGATTTTCGCATAGTGGCATCTAATTATGGTATTAATTTGCAGTTATCTGATGATTAATGAGGTTAAGCATCTTCTCACATGTTTATTGGACCATTTGGAGTGTGTGTGTATGTGTGTAAGAAATGCCCTTCGAGGCTTTTGCCACATTTCTAATGTGTTGTCTATCTTTATCTTATTGATTTGTAGAAATTATTCATATAATCCAGAGTCCTTATTTAATATAGGCATTGCAAATATCTTTTCTCAACCCATCGTTTGTGCCTTTTAATGCAGAGATGTTCTTGATTTTAAGGTAATTAAATCCTTTCTTTTATGTATTAGTGCTTTTTATGTTCTATTTAAAGAATTTGCTTTGTAAATGATGGCATTTGAAGGATTTTATTTCTGTTTAGGCGTTCTGTTTTGTAGAAAGAATTGGTTTTATAAAATAACTGTAATAAGTGGCTTGTCAAATTCAACTCTTTTTTTTAATAGTTTGACTAGATTATATTCTTCTTGTACTCTTTGTTACCTGCAAATTAATGATTGCTTTTATTATTTTCTTTCCAAATTTTATATCTATTATATTTTCTTGCCCGTTGCACTGGGTAAGACCTCCAGCACAATATTGAATAGAAACGAAGATAGTTGGCTTCCTTGGCTTATTCCCAATTTTAGAGGAAAATATTTAAGCTATTGCTCTAGGTTTTTTTTCCAGAGGTGCTATTGTATCACACCAAAATTTTTTCCTATATTCTTAGTTGCTATAAGTTTTCTTTTCCAGTTGTATCGAGGCACAATTGACATATAACATTGTATTAGTTTAAGGTATATAACATAATGTTTTGATATATGTATATATTTTGAAATGATTATCACCATAAATTTAGTTAACATCCATCACCTAACACAGTTACATTTTTTTTCTTGAGATGAGAACTTTTAAAATCTACTCTGTTAGCAACGTTCAAATATACAATACAATCCCATTAACTACATAGCATGTTTAATAAAATAACATACTGTACATTCCATCCCAGAATTTTCTTTTCTTATAACTAGAAGTCTGTGTCTTTTGAGCACCTTATGTTTCCCCACCCTCACCTTTGGCAAGCACAGATCTGTTTCTGTGAGTTCCATTTGTTTTAGATTCCACATGTGAGAGTATACAGCATTTGTCTTTATCTGACTTATTTTACTTAGCATCATGCCCTCTAGATCCATCCATATTGTTACAGGTGGCAGATATAGTTCATGTATATAAATATTACAAGCATATCTATTATCATATTTTCTTTATCCATTCATCTGTTGATGGACACTTAGGTTGTTCCCATGTTTTGGCTGCCATAAATAATGCTGTAATAAAAATGGGGGTGCAATTATCTTCTCAGGTTAGATTTTTAGTTCCCTTATATAAATACTCAGAAGTGGGGTTGCTGGGCCATACGGTGGTTCTATACTACGTTTTTAAGGAGCCTCTGTAGGAGTTCATAGTTTTCCATGGCGGCTGCACCCATTTTCATTTCTGCTAAGAGTGCACAAAAATTCTCCTCGCTCCACAAGTTTTGATTTGTATTTCCCTGATGATTAGTGATGTTGAGCATCTCTTTATGTACCTGTTGCCTTTTTGTATATTTGTATATTTTCTTTGAAAACATGTCTATTCAATCCCTCTGCCCTTTTTTTTTTTGCTATTGAATTATCTGAGTTAATTACTTCTTTTTGGATATTAACTTTTTAAGATATAGGATTTACTAATATTTTATCTCATTCTGTAGGTACAAGTTTTTTTTTTTTAAATTATGAATAGATGTTGAATTTTAACAGGTGACTTTCAGAAAATTTTGAATCATCGTATGATTTCTTCTTGATCATGGGATGAATTAATATAGGAACTTTCAAGTATGTGCATGTGCACGCACGCACACACAGGCATGCGTGACTGTAAGGCACATTCAAAGATAAATAAAGAGCCTGGTATGTTTGGATCTTGGGGTTTCAAAGGCAAGATGTAGAAACAGAGGAAGGCTTTTGAAGGGAAAAATCATAGATTCTAAACTATTCTGATCAGCATTTAGTAACTTGTCTCTCCTACCTTCTATAGTAATAATATCTATACTTACAGAAGTCTTATCATGTGCCAGGTAGTGTGGCAAGCACTTTATATATGTTAGTTCATTTAACCTCAGGAAAACCCTGTAAAGTATATATTAGAAAAGGAGAAAAAGAGGAGAAACAACTGAGGTATGGAAGATTGAGTAACTTATTCAAGGTCATGTCTTTAATTAATGAGATGTTAGGATTTGAATCTGTAGCTCTGCTTTATTACTACATATACTGAGTCTCTGTCTTCTATTACTATTATATTATACTATTCACTGATATATATAAAATATTAATATATGAAATATACAAGGCATATACTATACAGTAATATTATATAATATATATCAGTTATTATATATTATATCAGTAACTAAAGAGTTTCCTTTCTAAGATCTGGCTGAAATTATAACAATGGCAAAAAATAAAAATATGTATTTATTTTATATTGATTTATAATCCACTTGTACCCAAAATAATGTTTATTTTATCATGGCTTAGCGCGCGCGCGCGCGCACACACACACACACACACACACACACACACAGTAACTGAGCCCTGTTTTGCACCCAAACCCAAGCATGGCTTTGCCTAGAGGCTAGGTTGGTTCAGGAGAAGTAAGGGTTACTGGTTGCCATCTTTCAGGAATAAGCGATTCTCCCTGTCTTCCATGATTGTCCATAATGCTGCCTCACTCCCTTATCTGTCTTGCTCTCTCCCACACAGTCAGGACTGCTTGTCCTCTGCTTCACACCAGTGCCTCCTCGACCAGCTGTGACTTGGCTTCACAGTTCCCGAGTTTAGTGTATTTGCCTTTTCTTTATCTTCCATTTGCTGAGACCTCTTGTCTTTCCATATCTCTTCATCTCTGTCTTTATGCAGTGGAATTTAATCACAACATCGTTTTGAATTATCTTGTAACATACGGTTTAACACTAAATGTTTGCTAATTGGTTATGCGGACGAGGTGTGTTGGCACATCTTCTGGGTTCCCCAGGCACAATATTAGACAGTGTGCCAGAGAACACTACTTTGCTTCTAGCCAATAGACATTTTTAACCACTAAATAGACAGAGAGCTAAGAGACCTGGGTTAATACTTTGTTTTTCAACCATGAGCAAATAATACTTCTTCTGCTGGCATCTCATTTTTCTTATCTTGTAAAAGGAAGGGTTTATATAAAACGTCATTTAACATCTCTAGTTTTTCTAAGAAAAAATGGATACTGTGAATTAATTTATTGTTCAAAGACAAATTTCTCTTCTAAAAATCAGACACATTATAAATATTAACAGTAGGGCACATCCACACAGTGTTAGGCACAGTTCCCCACGGATATAGAACCCTAGGTGGACATTGCATGTTGGCCTCATCCTGTGCCTAGAGTCCCTTTGATGGTAGCCTTAATTATATGCTGTATGAGTTAAACTGAAGCATTTGGCTCCATGTTCTGTTGGTCAGATTATTTAGAATGGCTGGCGATGGCGTATTCATGGGAAAATTCACCAGATGCTAAGATGACATAGAGAAGAGGAATGAATATTATTGGGAGATATTTCCCTGGGTCTTTCTCACGTTTCTTCTGCCTGTCTTGTAAGACAGGAACAAAATCGTCTATAATTTTGGACTGTATTTTCATGAATGTTCGAATTCTGAAAAAGCTAGGAACATGGAGACAGAGCTTCCCTCCAGAGCAAAGGGCAGCCTGGCTTACTGCCCATTAGAAAATATTTGGTTTCCTATAGCACAACCCACAGGGTATGCAGGTCTCCTTTGGCCCTCTTTGTGTTGTTCTAGGGAACAGGAGTTTAGATAAGCAGTGCGTGCACACACACTCTGATTCCCTGGCTGCTGCTATTGCTTGCTGTAATAAATTGCCCTTCATCTCTGACCCAAGCGTCTCACGTCTTCCTCCCCAATCCATGAAACAGTGGCAAAGTAACTTACTAGCTTGGAGCAAAATAATATCTCAGACCCTTCACAGAAACGGATGCATAGAATTTTAGAATTTCTTTCTAAATTCCTTTCGATCTTACTTTATTTCTTCCTGGAACAGAGACTTCAAAAATTTGAGTCACGGGGCTAAGATTTCACAACTAATTAACAACAAACCAGAGAGTAAAGTCTAGATCTCAGGAGCTCTTGGTTCTGTACTTCTTTTGCTGAAGTGTTTTAAATCTAAACAAGTATTTGAAACACCCATGCTGTGCAACAGTTACAAATTTTAATAACTTTTGTTCAGTGTACCTGCTGGTTAAAAGCCTTCTGTATATGAGTAGTCACTAGAACTGTTTAGTTAATTAAATATGAAGTTAAGGGACCCTTTGGTATGGTGCTTATATTTTTAAAGAAAACAAATTTAAAGTAAAAGAAATACTACAGTAAAACCATTCACACTCAAATGTGCGATATAAAACAGAAAGCAGCAAGTGAACAAGACAGATAAACAAAAACTCATAGACACAGATGACAGTTTAGTGGGAAAGAGGGAAAGAGGGTAGTCGGAGGGCGGGGAAGGTGGATAAGGATAAAAGGGGTCAAATACATGGTGATGAAAGGAGGTTTGACTTTGTTGAACACACAACGCTAGATACAGATGCTGTATAATTGAATTATACACTTGAAACCTATATAATTTTATTAACCAATATCACTCCAATGAATTTGACAAGAAGATTTAAAAAATAAAACCATTCACAGTCTAAGTGAAAAGCAACATCTTGGTTAAAACAGAGCTCGTGTTACGATGCTGAAGTAAAATGACAAATGGTACAGCTAAATGTTTGCTAGAATTCATGAATTCTTTGGTAATTTTGCACAGACTTGATAAGTGGTTAGTAAAATGTTTATGCATGCAGAATGAGTTATCGCAAAGGTTCTTGTAGAATTTCTCTAAATTTTATGCTGTTGTGAGGCTTAGGGACATTTCTAATTGAAGTCGATTGTATCTGCATATACCTAGTAAAAGAATCAATTGGGAGGTGAGGCTCACTAAAAACAACTTTTGTGATATATGAGTCTAGACAGTAAGTGACAAAATCTTACCAGAATTGAAGTAAAGGACTGGGCCTACCATCCCTTTACCTACCCCACTCCCTATTCACACATGCACCCAGCGTGAATTGTTTTGTTTTGTTTTGTGATTTTGATTGTGTATTTTTGTCACTCAGAGAATCTTTGTTTATTTATATGATATTTTTCAGTAAAAGACAGAGATCTTCCTAACATAAACCTCAACCCCGCTACCCACAAAACATGTCACCACTCAGGTTGGCTGATGCTTGATATTCTGATGTTTGTGGCTTATGCAAATGCATATCCTGTCCTCCAGGAAAATTTCAGTTTTCCTATCTGCAGTTTTCCCCAGTTTATTGTTTTTTAATCAGCTATATTTGAATAGCCATATCTCTATTTTCTAATCTGATAATATAAACATTTATGTAATCCTACACTTTAAGGGTTTTTTTTTTGGTTGTTGTTTTAAATTAATTTGAGAGGCTGAGTTTACTGCTGCTCTTGGCTCTCAGGTCATTGTTGGCACCAGGGGGCCAAGCAACCGTGATGAACTTACTTTAGACCATGTATGTGACCACTGGGATTATATACTTTCCCCTATGGGATTTGTCTTTGGATGTTATCTAGACATAAAGAAGGATTAAAAGTTCAGGAACTTCTAGAACAAGAGTATGTTGTTTAAAAGGGAATTGAGACCCAGTGAAGTTACCAGGAAGTAAAGGCTATGGATGAATTACAGAATATTCACATTTTATAAATTATGAGAGAAATAAAAACATGTTCATTATTTTTTTAAAAGGTAAATATTAATTAATTTTGTGCTAAGGACTTAAGACATTATTAGGCAGAGACAAGGTCATACACTAGACTGTCACAAATATCCAATACGATATTTTGCCATAAAAATATGAGTGATCAATAACTTCAACACTAAGACTAAAAATCATCTGCACACACAAAGTTGCAGACCTTATGTTTTATTTGCTACTTTAATTAATGGCATTATTAATGATAACATGACAAAAGAGTTCCTAGTGCATAAGAAATCTCTAGAGATGACGTACCTACCTGAGTTGATTTCACCACCCCTCTGAGAAGTTACCTCTGGGGAGTCCAATGTGCAGCGATGTGACTTCTCTGAGAGGGACATTGTCACAGACTACTTCCCAGAATTTCAAGGACCAAGAATGCAAGGCCAAGTATGCGGTCTTAGCTCTCAGAGCACTAATTGAATTATTGTGTTCAGAAATGATGTTCAGACAAGTGTAAGGGCTAAATTTGTGGACTTCACTGGACAATTTTACTAATTTTGAGTGTGGTCAGCACCAGAGACAGCAGCAACCTCTGTGCCCCAACAGGGATAGAAAGATTTCTGTTGAATCAGTTGAAACATTGACCATCTTCAAGTCACTCTACATAAACCAATTTTCCTTAAAAACTATAAAATCAAGAAATCTAGGAATATTTCATATTTGATTCCCATATTGTTGCCCAAATCATGAATGATCTGGCACTATTTCTTTACGACAGTAACTGAGTTTTACCACTGACAATAGATACCTTGCCTGCTTCTTTTAAGTCATTTGAATTTTGGCTGCTCTTCATAGGGTATTGATAATTAATTGCATCAACTCCACTACTTTAATAAAACTGGTCATCCACAAAGCAAATATGTATTGCTTAATTTTCGGTTTGAGAGTTGATAACCACTGAAAATTAATCATCCATAGAAAGGGACTAAGCAGCACTTCTAATCTCTGAAAAGATTGCCAGTCTATTAGAGTTATGTGCTATAATCAATTCACATATAACTGTATAATTTATAAGCTTCAAATTAGATCAGCTATCTATTAGACCTAATAAAAATGGAAATTTATTCATCAGATTAGAAAAATAAAGAAGAAAATTAGCAAGGAATGGTATGTGATACCCCTAGAAGAAAGAACAATGATAACTTTTGGTGTAAAAATTGATTGGATTAAACTGGCTTACCCTTTATGAACCTATACACTTTTATTGATACGTCTCTATAGTTTACCTATAAAGGTTTAAAAGAAGGCTCTTCTTGGAAATTATGTGGAAGCTAATATTCATGAACAAGTATTCTTTAAGTCATGTATTAGTCCTCAGAAGAAATAATGTTTGTTGAACACCTACTACATGCCAGGTGTGGGGCTAGGCCTGAAAGACATAAGCATACATTTTAAGATTATTCTTGTTGAGGACACTTTCTAAGCTCTAGATATTATTAGATATTTTCTTCTAAAAATCCACATCAAAGAAACACTGATTCAGTTTTACTAATGTTTCAAACACATAAATATTTGCCATTCAGTGAAGTTTTAATGCTATTGAAGAAATCTAGTTTCATTTTCATGCCCTGTTCCTTCGCTTCCTCTCTTGCCTCTTTACGTCCCAGTTTAGCTCAATCCAGACTCCTACTGAGCCAACAGAAGTAACAACCACTAGAAACAAAGGCCATCTACTATAGGAAAAAATCACAGTAGAAATCACTTCGGTAAAAATATTCTCTAAAAAATAACATATCCATGTTTTTTTAAGCATTGTTAGTTTTCTCCCAAGTTAAAAAGTTTCCTTCTGTAAGAAACTGAAAGCAATAAGCAATATAATGCCTCTGATATATAAGTGGCCATTACTTACACATTAGAAACATTATAGTACTTAGGGTAATAAAAACACACTAATGAGTTTTTATTAATCACATTTGTTGGCTTCTTCATTCAAAATAAGGATATCATTCTCTATCTCTAAAGCGTACTGAGATATGTCTACAAAAACAAATGTCACATATATATAACGTGTTTTATATATTTATATATATATATGTATATATATATTTTTTCTGCATAACTCAGTTAACATGGAATAAATTGGCATATGACCGATAGATGTACCAATTATTTTAAATCTATGGTTCAAAGAACTAATGACCAGGACTTCCCTTTTTTTCTTTTTTCTTTTTTTTTGACTCCTCTACATCAGTATGCAATAGTTATTTTTACAGCTTCTCTTTAAATTGTGCTTGTTTTTCTAATATTGTGAATTTTCTCAATGTTATAGTATGCTTGTATATAGTATACATTTATGTAGATTTCATATATACATTTACATAAAATTAACTTAACATTCTCTAATTTAAAACAATTGGTTATTCTTTAATTTTGATCATGGCATACATAAGCCACTTTTGTTTGGAAATACTCTTTTAAAGAATTCAGAGTAACGATATTTGTGTAGATTACTATAGTTATTTAGAATTCGCAATACATTTCGTATGAACCACTAATTTCCAGAAAATAGAAAAGCAAGGGACATTTCCCAGTTCCAAGTATAAGACCAGCATCATCCTGAAAATATAAACAGATGAAGCCAGTCCAAGAAAATAAAGGGCAGATTAACACGCCTCATGATTACACAAGCGAAAATCCTCAACGAAATTCAGCAAATCAAATCCAGCAATATATGAAAAGGATAATACAATGACCAAATCACTTTTATCCCATTATTTCAGGTTGGTACAACATTTAAAAATCAGTTAATGTAATTCTCCATTTCAGCATATTAAAAGGGAAAAATTGTATGATCTCAATTGGTGTAGAAAAAGCACTTGAAAACTAAAAAAAAAAAAAAAAAATCCACTTAAAATATTCTCAGAAAACTAGGAGCAGAAGGAAACCTCTTCAGCTGGATAATTTACCAAAACTCCTTAGCCAACAACATACTTAATAGTCAAAGACCAAGGGTTTCCTCCTAATTTCAGAGAAATAGCCAAGAGTGTTTGCCCTCACCAGCCCTAATCAGCTTTGTACTGGAGGTCCTAGCTAGTGTGAAAAGGCAAAAGGAATAAATATAAGACATCTAGATTGTAAAGGAAGTAATGGAATTCTATTTATAGGTGATGTGATTGCTTACATAGAAAACCCTAAAGATTCTGCAAAAAGGCTATTAGAACTAATGAGTGACTTGAGCAAGGTTTATGGATACAAAAATCATATTAAAAGAACCAATTAAGTTTCTATATACTAGCATAAAACAGCTTGAAATAAAAATTAATAATTTATAATAGTACCAAACACATAAAAGAGTTAGATATAAAGCTATTAAAATGTGTGCAAGTTCTGTATGTTGAACACTACAAAAAACCAATAAAAGAAGTCAAAAAAGTACTAAATAAGTGGAAAATTATACTTTGTTAATGGTTTGGAAGGCTCAATATTGCTAAAGTGTCAATTCTCCCCAAACTAATATGTAGATTTAATATAATACTAATCAAAATCCCAGTAGGACATTTTGAAGGAATTGACAAGCTAATACTAAAATTAAATCAGTGAATGTGGAAATGAAAAGGAACTAGGATATCCAAAACAATTTTAAAAAAGAAAAATAACATCAAAGGAATCACACTATGCATTTTTAATATTTACTATAAAGCCATAGTAACTAAGACAGCGTGGTATTGGTGATAGACACACAGATCAGTAAAACAGAATAAATGATTTAAGAAAAGATCCATACATAAATAAACAAATGAGTTTTGTTAATAATAGAAGGCAATGCAAGGTAGAAATGGCAGTGTTATCCTTAAATTGTTTAATAACTATTGACATGGTAAGCAAAAATTGACCTTGACACATACTCTCACGACAAATATATAAAGTCAAAATGCTTCATAGTTCTTTTTGTTCCTTAGATACCGCATATAAGTGAAATCATATGGTATTTACCTTTCTCTGTCTGACTTATTTCACTCAGCATAATAACCCCTAGGTCTGTCCATGTCGTTGGAAATGGTAGGATTTCATTTTTTTAATGGGTGAGTAATATTTCCATTGTATATAAAAGCCATAATTTCTTTATCCAATCATCTGTTTATGGGCATTTAGGTTGCTTCCATATCTTGGCTATTGTAAAAAGAATAAACTAATCAAAAACAGACTCACAAATACAGTGGACAGTTTGGTGACAGACAGAGGGGAGAGGGATTGGGAGGCTGGGAGAATGGGTTGAAGGGTTAAAGAAATACAAATTAGTCGTTGATAGTTGAACACAGGGGGCATGACAGAAAGGAATGCCATTAGCATTAATACAATGGCTGAGTGGAGGGCCAGGGGAGAGAGGCATTTCACCAAAGATAGTATATAAATGGTGATACAAGGTGCAAAGTACAAATGCAAAGTATCATTTGTCACTAGAGAAAATGCATATTCAGCCACAATGAAATATCACTACACATTGATTAGAATGGCCAGAATAACAAAAGAAGAAACAAGGAAGACAAAACAAGAAACAAACAAAACAAAATCCCACCTGATACACAATAACCAGAGGACCCAGTAATCCCACTCCTAAGTATGTGCCAAGTTCAATGAAAACTAAGGTCCACAGACGTATGCATATGTTTATGATGGCTTTACTCATAATCAACTCAAACTCCAAACAACACAAAGGTCCTTTTACTGTAGAATGGATAAATATACTGTGGTGCATCCCTATAAGTGAATAATGATATGTATAACAATATGGGTAAGTCTCAAATAAACTATGGCAAATGCATACCACACTATATTACATACTCTGTGTTTCTATTTGTAAGACATTCCACAAACCAGTGAGTTCATGCTAGGCACTGAGAGTGAGGAAAGAGCTGGAATTTCCTTGAGTGATGGAACTGCTCTATAATCCTAGTTTGAGTGTAGGAGCTGTGACTATGCAATTGTCCAAACTCACAACTGTGCATTTTAATTATGTCTCAATGAAATGAAATGCGTAATATTAAATAACTAAAATCAAGATAAATAAACTTAAATGATAATGGAGTCCAAAAAAGAGGTCACACGTTCTGACTTTTGCTTTTACTGATAGCTGATTTCAGATGTGTAATGAATAATTCAATGTACAGTATTTTTAAAAATACATTATTCAGATTTCAAAATGTATGCTTTTTTTAGTTAGCAGCAAGATGTCAAGGTTTAACTTAATTCTTATTTGTCCTATGCATATTGAGTACTACTTTTAAATTCCCTGGAGTATCAAGTAGACAGCATGACACACAAGCATTTACCATCTTCGCTTTTACTCCTGATACTGCTATAAAGGTGTTCATTGCTCTATTTCCATTAGCTCTGCTCTCACTTTTACCATGGACCTCTCAAATGTTCAGTGCAATGGGATCATTTCAAGCTTCATCATATTTCAAGGCATTCAGTACTATAGTAAAACACATTTCATTTCTTGATTTTTACCAGACCCTGTACTAATTCCATGATAGCTCTTTGGCTATTCCTCTAGTATTCTCTTTAGCTTCCTTTGTGGATTAGTTAAAAGTTGCTATTTCTCTGTTCCTTCTCTTTTTTCCAATTAATAGAGTCCATCTCCTCCCATGCTTTTAACAATTCTCAATATGCTTATGACTCCCCAATCCACAGTTGTCCCCCAATATCAGTATCTTGAGTTGCAGACTTATGTTTACTTCTAAACTCTCTCATCTTTGCCATCCTGCAGCTCAATGAATGATGGCCATCTTTCTCTTCTCTCAATGATATCATCTCTGCAAGCATTTTCATCTGTGTTTCTTGGCCTCTAGTAGCCATCAAAAAGGCTTCTGCCTTTCTCTCTCTCCTCTCCCTCCCTCCCTCTCTTCCTATCTCTTTCACTTCCCCCATATTTTTCATTTCCTCTGGCTGATAAAAATGACCCGGATGCATTTCCTCTTGGTTGGAATTTACCCCCGTATTAGATAATATGGGATATTTGCCTTGGTAAAGCAAAGATAAAGACATTATTTTGGGCTCTTGTACTCTTTTTCTTCTTTTATCTGGCAAAATTCAGTGGAGGTTTGAAAGAATACGAGATTCGTTGTATAAAAATATAAACATTTGGACATCAAAGATCCACACAGAGAAGTGATGCTCCTATAGATTCTTATATTAATGGGAAAAGAGATTCATTTGTGGGGTTACTATATGCTTCTTTGGGATTTTAGTCTGTCTAGAAGACCAGGAGAGTATTCACAGTATTCACATATGTAATATTTTGGCTTTGGAAATGCCAATGTCAGGGGAATGACAGGTGAAAATAGACTAGCTGCCCTAGTTTCTTCTTTTATTTATCTGGTGCTGATCAATTTTCCCAGCTTGATGAACTTTTTCATCTCCCCTTAATGAAAGTTGTTAAGTTCCAAAAGTACAGGAAAATACACTGAATTAAATATCAATACACAAATACCTGCAAGCCAGACTGAAAAAAAAAATGTTAACATTTTATTGCTTCTGCTTCAGATTTCATTTTACTGTTTTTAAATAAAAGACGTAGAACATTATGGAAAATGGCAAGGTCCTCTCTGTTCCCTGTTGCAATCACATTATCTTATCTCCTTTTCGCAGAGGTAAACATGATCTCGAATATGGCATGTGTCCCCCTTCTTTTACACGTTTTTTTTTTTTGGTCACCTATATTTCTATAAGCAAAGCATTGCTTTGCATTGTTGTTGTAAAATTATATATCAGTGCTATATATGTATTATTCCAGAAGTTTTTTTTAACTCAATGTTACATTTTCGAGATCTATCCATGTTCACGTACATCAATCTAGTATTTACTATTGTATGAATAGTGTGAATATGTAAACATTTATTATTCATGCACTTAATTAAGGACACCACCACATGGATATTTTCATGCATATCTTCTATGATAAATGCGAACAAGAGTTTCTCGTGGGCACATATTTAAAATCAGCATTGCTTAGCAGCCAATATGATACCTCAGTACATTCAGATACTGACAAGTCATCCTCTAAAATGTTTTATAATTTTTCTCTCCCACAAACAGCGAATGAGAGTTTCAGTTATATTTGTCCTTGTCAAATCTTGGTAGTATCAGAATTTTGATTTTTTTCCCTAATTTAATCAGTATTAAATAACATATAGATAATTTTCCTTGGTAAGAAAGAAGATGGGTGTTTCTTCATATGATTGTTGGCCTTTTGTGTTTATTCTTTTGTAAAGTGCCTATTTTTAAAAAAGAAACCAGTGTTCTTATGGCAAACATGTATTGAGATCCATGTCCACATAGCTTAAATATCATGACCAAGAACTGAGGTCACCTGTGTCAGCATTATTTGTTCCGGGAAATTCCTGTCCAAGAAGTATTTTTACTATTTGCTTCAGGAAATTCTCGCATACCAACAGTTCCAGGCAGCACATTTCTTCATCTGGACAAATGATTTCCTTACAAATATTAGACTAGTCATCTGAGTAAATAGGAACTTGTCAAACAATAGTTTATTTATCATGACACACCTCAAAGACCACTGTCTCTGCTTGTCCACCACAATTATGTCACCAACTTTTTTTTCCCTCAACACCAAGCAGTTCTGCACCTTAAAAGAACCACCTTAAATTACTTGAGCCCAAACTCTAAGACTGATAAATACCCTTCCTTGGTATCCTCATTCTGAGTCACTACCTTGCAATAATAAGTCTGATAAATTTAGCTTTGGTAAATCAACAGGTTTATTGGTGGTCTTTTGGGAATTAACAATTGGTAACAGAGAAGTAGAAAAAATAACATATTGATGTATTCCTCCATATACTGATCACCTAACTTAAATAATAAGCAATCTTGTTTCATCTATAATCCTGCCTATATCCTCTTTCATGTCCAGACATTTTGAATTAATCCTTGATATTATATCATTTCACTTCATTTGTTAATTAGATTGCCTGTTTTTTTATTAAACAATCAAATGTATTCTGCATATTTATAATTCTTCTATGTACTAGAAATATCTTCTCCGATTCTGTTGTTTGACTTTGTGGTTCATTAATATACAGGAGGCTTTTTTCTTCTGAATAATTTTACAATGTATTTTACAAACCTAGTGTTTAAATATATGTGGAAATTATTATTATGTATGAAATTAAGTAAGTTAATTTTTTTCCATATGGAAGTGAGTGGTCCTAAAACTATTTTTGAATACTTTCTTCCTTTGCCTTTGATTTGTAATGCTACCTTTGTGTCTACCAAGTTCCCATGTATATTTGAATCTAAATCTTCTCAGTAATTCTGTTCCATTGATCCATTTACCTATCTCCAATGAACACCTTATGAGTTTATAAATTTATACAATTCTAGATATTCAGTATGGCATACACCTACATATTGTTCTTTTTAATCAGAAAAAATTTGGATGATCTTGAATCCAAACTTAATGACATTTAATTTAAAATCAGTATGTCTAAGTCTCTTAAAATTCTGTTTCATATTTTTTTCTGAAAATTTTTATAGGTCAATTTCTGGACAAATGATTCATAAGTGATGGTGAACAATCACAACTGTGCACAGAATATCAATTTATTCAGATTTTCTTTTAGGTACCTTTAATCACATTTTGTGATTTTTTTCCAAGAAAAACTTTTTTCAAGATTTAGTTCTAGATGCCCTGTAGATTTTCTAAATGAGCATTTTCATTTTAGATTTATAAAAATATTGAAAAGATAGTGCAGAGTTTCTATATTTCCCATGCTTAGTTTCCTCTAGTATTAATATTTTATTAGTATGGTACATTTGTAACAATTAATGAACTAATATTGAAATATTATTAACTAAAATCAATACTGTATTCAGATTTTCTTATTTTTTGAATAATTTCCTCTTCCCTTTCCAGGATGTCATTTAGGACACCACATTGCATTTAGTTGACATGTCTCCTTGGGCTACTCTTGACTAATAATTTCTCAGACTTTCCTATTTTTGATGATCTTGACAGTTTGAAGTGTATTGGTCAGCCATGTTACAGCTGTTCACTAAATGGGAATTTTCTGATGTTTTTCCTCATGATTAGACTAGAATTATGGGCTTTGTGGGAGGAAGACCATAGAGGTAAAATGTTATTTTTAGCACATCTTTTCAAGGTTACATATTAGCAACTTGACTAATCGCTGTTAATAGTGAACTTGACCATCTGCCAATGTAGCATTGTCAGAGTTTTCATCTGTAAAATTACTCTTTATCTCTATTTTCATACATAATTCTTTTGAAGGAGGTCACTGTATGCAGCCCAGACTTAAGGAGTGGGGAGTTGTGTTCTACCTCCTAAGGCAGGAGTATCTACATAAATCATTTGGAGTACTTCTGCATGGATGATTTGTCTATTCTCTCATATTTATTTATTCACTGATTTTTTAAACTAAGGTATAATTGAATAGAACATTATACTAGTTTCAGCTGTAGAACGTAGTGATCCAATATTTGTATACACTGTAATATGCTCACCACAATACGTCTAGTTAACATCTATCACCATATGCGGTTACAATTATTTCTTTCCTATGATGAAATCACCTAAGGATGCATTTCGCAGAAAGTATCCCAGTCATTAAGGGACACATAATTGTATGCGGCTTTGGGTACTATGAACGTTTTAACAATATTAATTCTTCCAATCCATGAATATGAGATATCTATTTATTTGGGTCTTTCTCAATTTCTTTTATCAAAGTCTTACAGTTTTCAGTATAGAGATCTTTTACCTCAATTAAAGTTATTCCTAAATTTTTTATTGTTTTTATTAATATCGTAATGGGATTGTTTTTTCTTTTGCAGATAATTTGTAATTAGTGTATAGAAACACTACTACTGATTTTTATGTTGATTTTGTATTCTGCAACTTTACTGAATTTGTTAATTAGATCTAACAGTTTTTTTTGGTGGAATCTTTAGGATTTTCACTATATAAAATGTTATTTATAGAGATAATCTTACTGCTTCATTTCCAATTCTGATCTTGTTCTCTCTTTCCTTCCTTCCTTTCTTCTTCCTTTCTTCCTTTCGTCTTTTCCTCCTTTCCTCCTTCCCGCCTCCTTCCTTCCTCCTTCCTCCCTCCCTCTCTCCCTCCCTCCCTCCCTCCCTCCCTCCTTTCTTTCTTTCTTTCTTCTTTCTTTCTTTCTTTCTTTCTTTCTTTCTTTCTTTCTTTCTTCTTTCTTTCTTTCTTTCTTTCTTTCTTTCTTCTTTTTTCTGTTCTGGCTTAGACTTCCAATAATGCGTTAAATAGGAGTGATGAGAGTGGACACTCTTGTCTTATTTCTGATTTTAGAAGAGTAGGTTTCAACCTTCAGTACTGAGTATGGTGTTAATTGTGGGCTTGCCATATATATTCTTTATTATGTTGAGGTACATTTCTTTTATAGACAATTTGTTGAGCAGTTTTATCATGAAAGGGTGTTGGTTTTTGTCCAATACTTTTTCTGTATCTTTTGAGGTGATCATAAGATTTTTATCATTTATTCTATTAATATGATGTGTCACATTTATTGATTAGTATATGTGAACCATTCTTGTATTTCAGTGATAAATCCCACTTGAGTATGACGTATAATCCTTTTAATATGCTACTGATTTTGGTTTACTACTATTTTCTTGAGAACCTGTACAGCTATATTCATCAGAGATATTATCTTATAGTTTTCTTTCTTGCTGTGTCCTTATCTGGCTTTCGTATCAGGGTAATGCTATCTCATATAAAAAGTTTGTGACAGTTTCCTCCTATTCTATTTTGTGGAAGTTTGAGGAGGACTGATAATAATTCTTCTTTAGATGTTTGATAAAATCCAGCCATAAAGCCATCTGGTCCTGGGCTTTACTTTGTGAAGAGGTTATCAATTACTGATTCGATCTCTTTACTTATTATTGGTCTGTTTGGATTTTCTATTTCTTCTTGATTCAGTTTTGATAGGTTGTATGATTTAGAAGTTTACTCACTTTGTTGAACATAGAAATTTGTTCAGTTTATTGTTCATATTAGTCCCTCTTGATTTTTGTATTTCTGTGGTATCAGTTGTAATGTCTCCTCATTTATGATTTTATTAATTTGGATCTTCTCTCTTTTTTTCTTGATTAGTCTAATAAAACATTTGCCAGTTGTGTTTATCTTTGCAAAGAATCAACTCTTAGTTTTGTTCATCTTTTCTATTGTTTTATTTTCTCTATTTCCTTTATTCTTCCTCTAATCTTTATTATTTTATTTATATTATTTTATTATCTCTATTATTTTTCTTTCTATTATTTTTTCTATTTCTTGGTATTATGTGAACTAATATACATTTACAAACAACTTTGAAATATAATGAAATACTATTGTGTATTATCAGTTTTAGAAATATTTCATATAGTTGAAAATAATATATATATGCTATCTGTTATCTCTAAAAATTAGATTAAGCTTTTTACATAGTATTTCAAAAGTTCTATATTTTTTACTATTTTTGTTTGCATAATTTTTAGAAAAGATAATTAAGATTTTTCCTCTGATTAATATTTGTTGATTTCTACTTTAGTTCTATAATTTTTCACATATAGGCCATTGAAGTTCAGGATGGTTTTTTCTTAGTGAATGCATTTTTAGCAATATGTAGTTTCTCTGTTTATATTCATTAACACTTTCACTTTAATTATTTCTGATATAAATACTGCTTACCATCTCCCTTTTTTTGTTAATATTATCCTTTTATATAGTTTTCTATGCTTTTATATTGAACTTTGGGGTTTATTCTAAAGTTAACTCTTTAAACAGTCTATCTAGATTTAAAATATTTGTTTTTTTCAGTAGGTTTACATTTCACTTTTATTTGTAGAATTGCTACTATATTTAAAATTTTGTGACTTTATTTTATTTTTTTATAGTAGAACATTTCTAAATTTATACTGCTTCTTATAATTGATGGTTTTCTCTTACTGTCTACCTTCTGGGGATTGATTTTGTCTTTATTATATTTGTTTCTGCCTTAACTATTGATTAACTTTTATTATTCACTTTCTTTTGCTTGTCTGGAAGGCATAGATTTTATTTTTGTTATTTTAGTGCTTACCATTTGTTCTGTGATTGTTAAATTCTTTTTATGTCTTATAGATAAGGTAATAAATAGTAGAATGTCATGAAAAAAGAAATTTTAAGTGTGAAAAATAAATAGAGGTCCAAGGAAACTCCATTTTGGAACCAATAAATAAATGGAAACCACAAGTAAAGAATAGACACAATTGAATCTACATTTTGAATTTAAAAAATGCAGAACACAAAGGCAAAAAACTTAACATAATTAAAATAACAGCTAGAGAGAACAGGAATTTGTAATTGAATGAGGACAATTTATTCCTTTTAATTAGAGAATATGACAAATGCAGACAAAACAAAAAAATAGAATTGAGGAAAATTTTATGAAATGAGGAAATATAGGCATAAAAGACATTGTTCTTAAGTTCATAGAATGCATTATTTAAAGATAAAATTATTATAACCATAATGAGTAATTAAGCATATAATCACAAGAGGACAAATTTCTGTAAAGAAGATATAAAATATTTATATAATGGGGCAACTCGTTTAACACTGAAATTTAAGGAAGAACTTTCTAAGATCTGAAGAATGAATAGATATTAACCTACTAAAATGAGAGGGCAAAAGCACCCAAGAATTAATAATAGCATGTATGAAGACTTAAGAAAAAACATGGCATGTTTTAGAAACTGAAAAAAAATATGTATTGTTATGAACTGAATTGTTTCCTCCTGGCAAAATTCACATGCTGAAGCTTTAATGTCCGGTGGCTCAGAGGGTGTCAGTATTAGGAGACAGGGCCTTTAAAGAAATAACTAAGTTAAAATGAGGGCATTAGGTTAGACCTTAATCCAATTTAACTGGTGTCCTTACATGAAGAGAGAATTTGGACCCACAAAGGTCCATCAGGGATATGCATGCAAAGAAGAAAGACCGGGTGAGGATAGAGTGAGAAGACAGCCATCTGCAAGCCAAGGAGAGAGAGGCCTCAGGGGAAATCAAAGCCGCCAACACCTTGATCTTGGACTTCTAGCCTCTAGAACTATGACAAAATATATCTGTCATTAAGCCTCCCAGTCTGTGATATTTTGTTATGTCAGTGCTAATAAACTAATACATATATTTAGATAGAGAATGAAGCAAGATGAAACCGATATAAAAACAAGGCTAGATCTTGCAGGTTTTACTAACCAGGCAAAGGGTGATTTCTATTTTAATTAGATTGGGAAGCAATTGAAGAGTTTAAAGCAGGGCTTTAACATAATCAGACCTACATTTTACAAAGATCAATCTAGTTGTCTTATGGGAAATGACTTGGAGAGAGGCCAGACTGGAGGGATGAAGATTAGCGGAAGGCTTTTGCAGTAGTGAAGAAAGGTTGCTATGAACAGAATATTTGTGTCCTGCCCCTTGCCTAATTCATATGTTGAAACCCTAATCCCAAACATAATAGTATTTGGAGATGGAACCTTTGGAAAAGAATTAGATAATGATGGTGGGGCTCTCCTGATGGGTTTAGTATAAAAAGAAACGAGAGAGCTTGTTTCCTCTCTCCATCATGTGAGGATACAGCAAGAAGGTGGCTGTCTGTAAATAGGAAGATGGTCCTCACTTGAACCTAATCGCCTGGCACATTGACTTTGGATTTCCCCATCTCCAGACCTGTGGGAAATAAATGTTGTTTTTTAAACTAACTCAGTCTATGGTATCTGTTACAGTAGCCCTAGCCAACTAACACAAAGATAGCCGACACTGTGGTTTCACCTCCTAATCTGCGACCATACCATGTATACTTAATATTTCAAATTTCTCTGGTCCATTACGGCACTTAAAACATAGCACAATAATTTAACTGTTTACATATATTTCCATTAAATACTGTGCTTCTATGGTAGGAATGTTATCTGATTTATCTTGGTTTTCGGAGTAGTACATGACATATAACTGTCCACAACAAAGACTTGTTGAATAAACAAATAAATGAATGAGCGAGTTATCTTTCTAGAAAATTCTATGGCATGCCTATTGCAGTTTTATTCTAAATACTTCTTGACTCTATTGTCATACTTGCAGTTTGCTGTTACAGTGTGTGGTGATGACCTGTAGAAATATGGAACATCATCCATCTGCCTGCCATGGAGAAGTCAGATTTGTCACTTTATTTGATTCTCCAAAAAAACCTCCTACAGTTTGCTTTGACTTACCCATTTAGTGTGCTTTCTATCTCTCCATGTACTATGAATTATGCGTTTCCTTACCTCTGGCTCTGTTTGGAAAATTGATCAGTGTCTTTGCTGATACCTTGTATTTCGGGCATTCTACTGTAGGTCGTGATTGATTTACCATATGTGACTGTTTGCATTTTGTATTCATTCTCTGATGTTTCTTTGTTTTTCTTTGTAGCTGGGTTTGCTCTGATGCAAGGAGGATTAATGTCTTCAAATACTTATCTCTGCAATCTCCTGAGGTCCTCCTGATTCTTTACTTGAAACTTTCTTCATCGAGGTACACTTGCCTTTCATGCAGGGAGATGTGTTGGCTAAAGAAAGTTGTTGAGTATTACGGAGATTTTCAGTCTTGACTTTGGATATCTTTGTGATTGGATATCCTCAAAAAGGATAAGCAATTACTTCGTCACCCTGTGGAGGTCTGGGTTTTCCTGGCCTGTAACAATTGAAACAATTGTAAATCCTGTTAGCCATTCAGCTTTAGTGAGAATGTTTTACTGTACACTACAGATTGAAAAAGATCCTATGTCTATACTGCATATGGATGGATTGTGTTTTCTGAAAAGGATTTAGGAAAACGAGCAAGCGAAGCTTCAATTTTGCAAATTTCAGTCATTCAATTTATGTACCATATTCATTTGGTACATATGCTGCAAATATCCTAGTCACTTAGGGTTAGCATGAATAACACCATGTCTGTCTGCAGGGGAATGTGCGGTATAGTGAGGAAGATAGAAGTATTAAAATAACTGTAATATGTTCTGTCACTTCCACGATTGAGATATGCACTTGGAGCTGCCAACGTGACCCCAGGTTCCACTTATTTTTTATGCCGAACTGGCCCAGAGCATATCAGAAGTCTGGCTTAGTGTCACTCTTGGCCGTTTAGACTTAGAAACAAAGAGTTTTGATCTGACCTGACATTAATCATTTTAAAAGGTAATGAAGTAAAAGTTTAGGCATCACACTCAGGATAATGAACAGACGTGGAGAAGGAATTAGAAAATAGAAGTGTCTCAGTGGTAATTTTATCAACCACCGCACCCCCCCCCCCAGAGAAGTGAATATTTCAAACTGGAAGACTAGAGCTATACCCAGAGGTCGTACTGGGAAACCTAGTGATTCTCGTTTTAGCATTTAAGACTAAGTGGCATATGTTACTGGCAATCTCGTTGCATAAATTAGATTTTAAATAAATGAAGTAGGAAACATTCTCAGAAAAATGAGGACATTCAAATTTAGAATTTCAAAACTGAGCATCATTTTTTGACCCCTAAACAAGTTGCCTTTCTGTTTATAGAGCATACTTTAATGTATCAGCATATAAATTGAGGAATAAATGATTAGAAGAAAAAAAAAAAAACCTCAGGCTGTACAATGGAGGCAACGGAAGAGAAAGGAGCACATATTTGGCAGAGAGAGTGGGGAGTTAAATATGTTATTAGAGTTTTGAATAGACGTAATGAACCCTTGGCAACCCATAGAATTCAAGCACTGAGTGATGTAAATATAATTTCTGTGGGTTGCAAGAGAAGACGTGATAAACCTATTAGGGGCCAAAGAAATTCTTGACTTTTTGAGAAAATGTGATTAGAGGACTGACTCCCAGACTTATCTTACCTCTTTCTAGAGAGGCAAAGGACCTTCCTCCTAGATGCTCAATCCATAATACTGTTACAAGCTAATGAGCTCTATGAGCTAGGGACTATTCTAACATAATATATGCATATATATGTTGTTATTTTGTCTTTTCAACAATTCCAAGGAGCTTAGGTTATTTCTACTTTTAGGTGAGAAAAAAGAGAGGGTAAATAATTACCCTAACGTCTCATAGCTGGAAAGTGGACAAGCCAGAATTTAGCCCAAGGAAGCCCAGCTCCAGAGCTCACTATGAGATTCTAAACTATGTGAATGATCGGTCGATAAAAGATATAAGATGTTTTTGTGAAATTCCAATGCCACTAAGTTAGATCTTGGCTTGCTTTTGGGAGACTATACTTACATATGAAACCTAGAAATCTACTAACTAGAACTGGATTTACTGCCTCTTAGCTCCAGATCTATCCTTCAGTCTCTGCTCTGTATCATGGATTGAACTATCCTCCTTATCAATGAGTTCAGTGCAAAACTTGGTCAGGAGGGAGCATTGAGGGTTATTGTAAGAGAAGGGGATTGTGTTGCTGTGTTGGCTTCTGCTCCTCCTGCTGCATAATTGGTCTGTGGTGTGAGCGAGCGTGCTTCCCCTGACCCGGCCACACATCCAGAGCACAGGGCCTCAGTGACCTCGCAGCCTCAGTCCAGCCCTGGGGACTACTTTCTGGTAGTTCCCTTGACACCACGCACTACAGCCTTGTTCCTGCAGTAATGCCCCAACTTCTGCCTGCTCACCGCTCTTGGCTTACTTGTGAGGGTTGTTCTGACTTGCTCAACAAATGTGGGTAAACTTTGGCCTAGGCAAACCAGCCAATTTCTCCACGATCCAGTAGACTGCCAGTCATGGGATTACTTCGTCTTCATTGAGTTCTGAACCCCACTTTGGGGAGACATTCCCCTGCCAATTTTGGCTTTCTTTGCACACTTATCATCAGCCCCAGAGTTCTCTTTATATTTCTATAGTTACTCTCTGATCATAGCTTCATGATTTTTATATGAAGCTTCCCCTCTTTAAAATTATAATGTGGTTTCTGTTTCCGGATTGGACACAGCCTGATATGAAGGCCAGCAGCTCGAGGACCATGGGGTAGTATGACAATGTGAAGTACAGATGGAAGGGCACATCTCTCACTCACTGTGGGGGGCAGTGGAGGGTTAGGTTAGCCACATAAAATGAGTTAGGAAGTGTTCTCTCTACCTATGTTTTATGAAAGTTTGTGTAAGCTTAGTATCATTTGTAATAATGGTTGACAGATTTTACTAGTGAAGCCATCTGGACCTGGAGCTTTTTTTGAGGGGATGGAGTTTGGGAGAGGTTTAAATTACAAATTTAATTTCTTCTAAAGGATATAGGGCTATTCATATTTTTTTATTTCTACCTGTGGCCAATTTGATAAACTGTGGGGTGGCAGGTGGAGTTGAGGAATTTTGCCATTTCATATTATTATTTTTATTAATATAAAGCTTTTGATAATATTCACTTTATAATTGTCAGAGCTAGGATATCAGTAGTGGCTATTATATTTATTGTAATTTAATCTTGTTGTCAGAGAACATACTATGAGTGATTTCTATCCTTTAGATGTAAAAAGACTTGTTTTATAGCCTGACACATCTTTTTGATGTGTTATACATATTCAGTTCAACAGAGTGTGTTTAAAGTTGTGAGGTGCAGTATTATAAAAATAATAATTAAGTTAAATCAAGACAACTGCTATTGCTATTCAAATATTCTTCATCCTTACTGTACTTTTTATTTACTTGTTTATCAATCACTGAAAAAAAAGAGTGTTAAATCTCCTGCTATGTCTATTTCTCTTTAAATTTTTTCTCTTTTAATTTTTTCTTTCTGTAGTTTAAAGGTTCATCATTAGAGGTATATTTATTCTGTATTCTGACGTCACCGTGGCAAAATTACCCTTTTGTGCTTGTGAAATGCCTCTCTTACTTCAAGTAATATTCTTATTTTAAAGTCTGAGATGATTAGAGATACTCTAGCTTTCTTAAGCTTAATGGTTTGTGTTTTCTATCTTTTTACTCCAACCTGCTTATATCTTTATATTTAATATGTTAATATTGATCTGAAATTTTATCCAGCTTTACTGGATAAGGAGTTCTCTTAATTGAGAGAGTGAATTTATTGATATGGTAGAAGTCTATCAACTTATTTTTTTCTAGTTATTCTCTCTCCCTTTTCCCTTCTTTCTGCCTACATTTTAGGTTAATCAGAAAGTGTTTTCTAGTATTCTGTTGTCTTTTCTATTTTTTTTGCTTTAATTTTGTATTAATTTTAGTTGCTTCCCAAGTAATCATAATATGTGTCTTGAACTTATTAGTACTTCACCTATAAGTTGAGACTTATAAGAACTTTACAAAAATATAAAGCAATCTAACCACTATGCAGTACACCTAAAACTAATATACAATAATACTGAATGTCAACTGTAATTGAAAAAAAGTTTAAAAATAAAATATATTTAAATAGTTAATATATATGCAATCTAACTCTCCTTTCTTTGGTGTTAATTTAGTCATATGTTTTTTATTCACATGTATTTTAAACTCCAATTATAGAACTATTATCATTTTTCTTAAAGCATTTAACTATTTTTTAAATAACTTAAGAAACTAAAAAAATTATTTATCTAAATTTTTACTCTTACTGGTGCCCTTTATTTCTTCCTTTAGATCTGATTTCTCACCTGGTATTATTTTGCTCCAGTCGGAACAACTTTTTTTTTTTTTTTTTTGCATTTCTTATAGTGAAGTTCTTCTAGCTACAAATTTTTTCATCTTTCATTTATCTGAAAACATTTTTCTTTTAAAGTAAATTTTGAAGGACATTTTTCCTGGGTGTAGAATCTAGTGTGTTATTCATTTAGCATTTAAAAATTTGTTCCGTCAGTCTCTTTCCCATTGTTTCTGATGAAAAATTAGCCATTCTTCTTTCATCCTTGGGCTGCTTTTATAATTTTTTTTTTGTTATCTTTCTTTATAGGAGAGTGAGTATAATATACCTACGTGGGGGTTTTCTCATATTTACCTGCTTATGGTTTGCTGAGCATGAGTATCTAGTGGTTGATGTCTTTAATTAAATTTGGAAAAAATTTAGCCAGTGTTTCTTCAAGTATTTTTTTCTGCCCCGTTTTTCTTTTCTTTCTCTTTGGCACTCCAATTACATATATGTTAGAGATCTTGATTTTGTCCCACAGATTTCTGAGGCTTTGTTTATTGTTTTACTCTTTTCTTCCATCAAAGCTTCTGGTTGGAAACTTTCCATTGACATAACAATAAATTCACTGTTTCTTTACTTACTATGTCCAATTCATACAATTGTAGTCATTTAAAAGATTTTAATGTTAGATATATATTTTTTTAATCCTAGGATTTTTATGTGATCTTCTTTAGGGATTTTATTACTTTTTAAAAAATTCCTATTCTTTGTTTATTATATCCATCTTTTCTGAAAATTTTTGATATTTTTTTACTAATGTCTTTATTTGCTAATTCCAACATATAAATAATTTTGAGTCTTCTTCCTCTGGCACTTTTTTCCTTTGGAACATAGGTTATATTTTCTGCTGCTTGGTATATCAGTAATATTTGATTGTATATCACATACCATGACTGAAATGTAGAAACTCTGGATTCTATTAAATTCTAAATATTGTTGTTTATTTTTGTAGACAATTAAACAACTGGTAGGTCATCTTGACACTATGAAAGCTTAGATATAGGCTTTGTTATTTCAATTTTGTCTTTATTCCTAGGATATGGACCTTATTTAGTTCCAGACATGTTCTTACTTTTATGGCATTGCCCTCATAAGATTTTTAGAATAAGTCTGAGTTGTTTACTAATCCTGTTTAATGTGGCCTGACTTGAACTCTCAAACTTTCTTCCTCAGCACTGTACAGCTGTTGAAAATCTCTGCTCAACTTTTTCAGTCTTCCAATTCTTCCAATTTGAAACTTGATTTCTCCTCTTGCCCTGTGTGTATTCAGATTAGAATTCAATCAAGATTTCATTGATATTTAGATGGAGAATTTGGGGCTCCCCCTTCTTGTGTCTCCTTTCTTGGGGTTTCTCTCCTCAATTTTTTTTATATTCTTGCTAGCTCTAAACTCTTCCCTTATTCCTCACCAGATAAGTCTATCACTTGTCGCTTGAACACTATCTACCATGTAATATGAACAGAAGAGTGCCCTCAGTGGAAGAACTGGTTTAATATGGGTCTCACCTAGTTGGTCTCATTGCTTTAAATTACCCCTCCAATTTCTGCCCACTTTTGATTACTCTCCAATGACTTCAATATTGTTTTCTTTTTTACTTGAGTGGAGTGGCAGTTTAGTCTGATACAAGATTGTTCATCATTATTAGAAGCGATATTCCTTAATCATCTGCTTTCATCTTTCATTTGCATAATATCCTCCTATCTGGTCTCCTTGCATATAATCTTTAAACCCACTCCTCCCCACATACTTTGTATATAAGACATTCAGAACAGTTTTAATAAAACAAAAACGAAAATAAAAATTCTGCTTCTTTTCTTCCCCTGTGTAAACTATTTCAGGACTTCCTTTTGCCTCAAATGTAAAGTATATACCAGTTACTAGGGTAAATGTATAAGAATAAATCTTAAAACATTTGATTATCTATAAGTGCTCCATACTGGGTGTACCAGGTGAACATTGCCTCTGCACATGCGTTTTTTTTTTTTTTCCCTCTCTGTACCAAGTTTCCCTCTTTGTGCAAATGTATCTTTCCAGCCACTTTTCCTGATAATGCTTTCTACTTCAATCTCTCTATATATGGCTTCCAAAAAACCCCCTCATTTTCACCAAATATGGCATGGTAGAGAACCATTCTTTTTTCTTCTTATTATATATACTTGTATTAGTTTCCTAGAGCTGCCATAACAAAACAAACTGTGTGGCTTAAAAAAAAAAAAAAGTGATTAGCTCTCAGTTCTTGAAGCCGGAAATCCCAAATCAGTGTGCCAACAAGGTCATGTTGTCTTGGAAGTCTCTGGGGGAGAGATTTTTGTGCTTCTCTCTATGTTCTAGTGGTTGCCAGCCATCCAAAGTGTCCTTGGTTTGCAGAAGCATCACTTCAATATTGGCTTCCACCAACACTAAGCATTTTCCCTGTATGTCTCTGTTCAAATTTTTCTCTTTTTATAAGAACATTAATTTTTACATTGGGCCCACTCTAATCCATAATGACCTCATATTAACTTTATTATAGCTGCAATTACCCTATTCCAAAATAAAGTCACATTCATAGATTCCTCATAGATGTGAATTCAGGGGGAGACATTATTCAACCCAGTAGAATATCTAAATCTTATTTGCCAGTTTTCAAATAAATGATTCTTCTTTGAGTACTTTTCTAATTTATTCATAAAATATTTCTCCCTCCATTGAATGTCCCTTGTCTATAGCATATATTTGTTTCCTTGGCTGCCTCCTTTCACAATTTTGAGTCTTTGGAGAAAGATTGGTTTATTATTTATCTTTGTGTCTCCAGAGCGTTCTTCAATGCCTACCTTAGAGTAAGTGCTTAATAAATGTTTGATAAATGAGTGATTTTTAAGGGAACAAAGAGCCTGTCTTCTTCCTCATTCCTTAAAGCCCTCAAGCACTATTAATTTTCATACTACTATCCCATCCCTGTTGACTACAATTCTATTTTTGCCAAGATGAAAAGAAATTTAAACCGTGTTCTTAGTGAGTTAGAAACATAAACTGCGGTATCAGGAAGGACTCTCTGAGTCTAAAAAAAGATAGAAACATAATATAAATCTAAAAATGTTACTGAGAATGTTAGTAATGATATTGACTTAATTCTGCTCACTAGGGGAGGGCCATGACTGAACTCAATGTGTTGAAAAGTTCAGAGACATTAATCTTCTTATCTGTGCCCCAGAACTCCTTCTGCAAAGACAAATGAGCAAGCATTGATGAATGTTGCTTCATTAGGAGAATTTAAAAATGCAATTTGTCTTCGTGAAAAGGAAGTATTTTTACATTTTCCATTTACAATGAATCAGTGGAAAAATCTTTTCAACCATTACCCCTTTGACTTAGGATGGACTTTATGAGCAGCCTATCAGTGCGGTAATAGACTTGCTTTAAGAGAAATCATGAGAAAAATATACTTTTTGGCAAAACAATATCCACATTCTATAGACCTCTTGTAGGCTCTTTGATAATAATGTATTCAGGGTTCCAAGTGCCTCCTTTTGTTTACCTTTCTGACACAAGAAAAGCCAAAACTAAAAGTCATAAAAAAGCAAACAAAATACATAAAAGTAATTCTTTAAAAGGAGTTTTTAAGTTTATCCTGTAGTAAATATATAGCCATTCCAATCTGTAATTTTTTTTATCCACCTAATAAGATGTTAAAACATTTGTCCCTAGTGATTAGCACGAAAATCTGCAGAGTCCCTAGTGACCCAGCATAAGTGTTCAGTGATTACTCTGCTCTTAGAGGGAAGTAGACTTTAAACAAACAAACAGAGCCCTAATATTAAAAAGTGTTTTCTGGTTAATCATCAAATAAACAGAAAATGAAATTATTCAGAAATCATCAGACGATCAGTCATTGACGGTTTTGTCATTCTTTTATGTGATAATATCCATACAAGTGGTTATTTTTAACATTTAATTTTTACTCCTATTGTTAAATATATTTTAGTGTCCTTCAAAATCAGACATGAGTTTAGGGGACACCAAGATTATTTCTTTGCATTTTGCCATTCTTTTTGCACTTGGGTCTACCTATAGCAAACATGTTATCATCAATATATTCATTCTTAAGTGATCATAAGATTCATCTGCTGAACTCTTAAAAATTCAGCCCCAAGAGTTCTTTTTCAGTAGGAAGTAGATTGAGGCATAGAATTTTCATTTTAAAGAAGTACCCCAGGTGATTCTAATTTAGGTAGTTCAGGAACCACATTTTGAGAAACATTGATTATCTTCTCTTCTCCTTAAGTATACTTTCTGTATGTAGCTCACCTTCCTTTGTTCCAGAAGAACCCATGGAAATGTCGGTGTTGCATCAGTGAGGTTCCCTCATGTCCTTTTAACGACATAGACTGAGAAATTTTTTGGAAAACACCAGCTGGCCACCACACGTCACCTCTTTACCTAGACCTTCCGATTTTTAGTTCTTATTCAATTTCATTCACAAGTTGACCTTGAGGTTTAGTTTTGTACAGCCTCAAAATCCTTTTCCCCTGGGTCTTTGGCCTCTGCAAAATTAAGCTCCTCAACTTAAGTGCCCACCATCTGGAAAAAAAATCCTGCTCACATTCCTCCTCCTTATCAGCTCTCCATCTGGCTTTAAAACTTGAGAAAAACACACCTTCTTCTGTGCTAAGGATCTCTTGATTTTCACCTCTTTTTGAGTTATAATTTATTTTTTCCTCAACATCTGCTAACCTTGAAGACCATCTTTTAAAAATATGGTTTAACTCTTGGTTGGCAATATCAGTTTTAAGATTGATTCCGAGGATTAAAATAACTAATCACATTGGGGAAAGACAAACTCTTTTTCCTTTGCGGATTAATGGCATCCATGCAGACTTCACCTTTACTTGTCATTGGTCAGTAAAGCATCTTCTAGAGTCATTGACCAGTATTGCTTCTTGTACAGTCATTTAGGCATATAAACTGGCTTTCCGATGATGCCTCATCATTTTTCTTAGTTTCCTTCTTTCCTGGGAGACTCTTCTGGAAGAGGACCTCCGCTCAGCATCTTAAGGAGTATGAAATGTGGCGTGATCCGAAAAGGAATGGAAATAAATTGCAAATTTGTATGAAGAATGAATTTCATGAAATATTGCACCAGAAATGATTCAAGGCCTAGGAAGCAAAAAATGTGAGAAAAAGACATAGGAAGCAATGATGCATGAAATGCCTGAAACCACAGAGGAAATGCCTGACAAGACAGGTAGTAACAAGGTGAACAACATATCAAAGCCTGGGAAGGAACAGCCCTTGAGAAAAGACAGGATGGATGAAGAGAAGGCGTTACTGTGTGTCTGGGAAGGTGTTTAATATACTCAGCTGGATAATATCCTAAGGGAAAAGATCACAGAATTTATCTGAAAACACCCTGTCATTGTGGACTAATACTACCATCAGAGAGAGAAGGTAGGCGAAATGATTTAGAGAGCTTTTTTCTCTCTGAGTCTTAACTTCTTCCACCAAGATATTGATCAGGAACCCCTAGTGAATTGAACTAAAGCCAATGGCATAATAATCATTTTGGGAGTGCATATTCTCTGGACCATAGTTGTTGAAATATTTTACTGTAAATTTCTACTCTTGAGAGCTCACGGGGAAGAAAATGCTACCAGCAGAGACCCTGGTGATGTTCCCTCGGAATCAAGTGGGAAGGAAAAGGTGAATTCAGAAGAACTTGAATTTGTAGTGAGATCCTGCTGTGATGGGCTGCCCGAAGCCTTTCATCTCAGTGAATCTTTGAGTTTTGCCTCCTGTGTTTGCTGCTGCTACTGCTTCAAAATTTCCCAGTGCACTGAGGCTCTTGCTTCTTAACTCTGCCTTCTCATGTTTTCTGTAATGGCTGTAGGTATGTGGATGGAAGTAGAGCCAGCTCATCTCCCTGGGGCAGATTCGTGACTCCGTCACATGGGGAGCACTTCCTTCCCCAGCTCTTAGCCTGCCTGCCTCATGTGTGGAGATGGTCTTTTCTATGCAGTAGCTCCTAATGAGAATTAAATCATCTCATCTTCTTTACAAGGAAAGAATGAAAAGAAGCAAGGTGCACACCAGGCAGGGTTAGAGCCTTAGCAGCTGGAATGACAGAGGATCTTGAAGTCTCATTGAAGGCACTGTTGTATCAACTGGTTCCGACATAACCTAAATTTATTCCCCAGTTGGCCGACTGCCTCAAAACATTCATAAGTAGGGTTCTGATTTTGAAAGCTAGAATCCTTTGACCTGAAGTCCTGGTTAATTTTTTTTCTATTTCATTTAAATCAAAACTGATGGGAAGAAGAATAGGCTAAAAGAGTTATTTCCCTTTGCTGCTTAATGGGACATGAAGCCTCAGCTTATGATTAAAAATAAAACTTTCCACTTAGGTAAATATAATTCTCATTCTCTCTCTCTCTCTCTCTCTCTCTCTCTCTCTCTCTCTCTCTCTCCCCCCCTCCCTCCCTCTCTCCCTTTCTCCTCTCTCTCTCCAGAAATAATCCCATTCATTTACAAGGGTACAGTAATTTAGTATAAAATAATTCCCTTTTAACATCTTCTGTTGTAATTACTTGGCTATCTCTTTACTCCTCTTCTGTGAATTTTGGACCATTCAGAGCCTGAGCTGGTGATATAAACTGTGTGGGAGGCTGAAGGGATGGACACAGCCCTACACTGTCCAATGAAGCCACAGAATCTTACCATCACCCTGCAGGCGGTATCAGATCTGAAGATGGAGTAGCCCTTGAATACCCTTTTCTAAGCCAAGGGAATTTGAGCTCTGTGTGTGTGGTGGTGGTGGTGAGAGCTGGGAGTGCATCTCTGATGTTCAGAGATAGTGATGTGTGCATCCAGGTGGAGCTTTTGTCCAGAGCGGAGCAAAATTAATCAATGCTATTGTAAGCGAACTTCCTATGCAGGTAACCTTTTAGGAAACATTTTATCTCAGGCTCATTGTACTTGCCCCACCCCACCCAAGCGCACCAACTTTTTCTTAAGTAATAAGGAGAAGAGACAGGCAGAGATTTGTCATTTAAAATTATCTGCAATTCTCTTATAGAGTTCAGTTAGTCTTGGGTTTTGTCATTCTTAACACTCACTAAGCCACGGTTTTTCTTTCAAGAGCTTATTTTGCATATATTAATGTGCATTAAAATATAACAAATAGTTTGGGATGGGGTTAAAAACATCACATATTTATAAATATATCAGGATTTTATTTCTCTTTAAAAAAAAATACCTCAGAAGTTTCCTACAGCTTGTTTAATATAGAAACTTAATGAGTCTACCTAGTGCTATTACTGAGAAAGGAATGCTAGCCTCTGCCAAAGAAAGGGCCAGACCCTAGGGCATGGAAGAGAATAGCTAACCAGACTTTAATATAGAAAAATAGATAAATAGGGTGATAATTCAATCAGAAGGCAATGTACCTATCATGCACCAAGAGAAAGCACAGCTGGAGGATTTGAAAGTGATTTGGAAGCAAAAACCTCTCATTAAATTATAGACAAAAAAAATCAAGTTAGGGGTTGGCAGTAGAGTGAAACCTGGTTGTGAGGTTGTAGAAAAGGAACCGCTAGCTCTTCTTCTGTTATAAGCTGGAATTCTTCAGGGAGAGTCCAGCCCACCTCACAAGATTGCTTTGGGTTAAATCCAAGCCAACAGTATCCTAAACCACCAAAACAAAAAAAACAAAAATATAATAAAAACAATAGTTTCTGATTTACTTGGTAGCCACATCTCTGGGGCTTGGACCAGAGCCTGTCACTCAAATCAAGCTTTGTTAATGAGCCATTGTCAGATTAGAGTATAACCCGGCAGGTGTGTGATGTCACAGAGCAACCAGCTAAGAAATAACTTTCAAAATAGACAAGACCATTTACAGTGAGTTCATACTGGCATAGATTCAATAAACTGGGGGTAGAGAGAATGTTGGTAGGATAGTGTTTGTCTGAAGGCAAATCTGAGATCTGTAGCAGCAATCCTCAACTTCATGTTAATGTGCATGGCACCATCTGATTTCGTGGTCTTGTGTTTTAGGTCAAATGAACACTTCTGTGCTAATGTTACAGGAAGGTACAGAAGTGAGGTAGACCCAGGTGTTTCCTTCAAGTAACCCACAGTCTAGTAATGTAAAAAAAAAAAAAAAAAACAATAAGAGTATAAACCCTAATACTGAGACAAGGATTGTGTCAGAAGGGAGATAGTGACAAAATGCTATGAAGCTCAGAGGAATGGGATATCAATTTTATATTGCTGAGGAAGGTTCAAGGCAGTTCAGTAGCATTCCATATTATTTGTAGGTCTTACACTACAAATTTTCTGAAAATTGTCTTTAAAGAAATTTAAAGAAGAATTTTCTAAATTATTTATATTTGTTCCATTTTTTTCAGCATCTTTAAAGGTACTTCCTCCTCCTTTCTCTGCCACTAGAGCACCTGTTTACTTTCACCACTGAGCATTGGAGGGTTATCTGTATGGCTGTGGGTAGCCCTTGTACCTCCCGAGATGAAGAAAAGTGAGGTCTGGCTTTTGGATTCCCAATCCTCAGTTAGTCAGCACCCTGAAATGCAGAAACCAGCTCACTCTTTATTCTCCAAAGACTTCAGTCCCACGGAGAATTTTGGTAATACTGGAAAACGATTTATCTCCTGGTACATGCTCCATCAGCAATGTGGTCGCCCTGGAAGTCAATTTACAGCCTGGTACTCTACCTGTAAAAGTAAAACCAGACACTTTAAGTTTCTCCAAACTAATGGACACCATTTCTGGTAGTCACATTCCTATTTTTATGTGCTTTCTTAATTTGTACATTTTGCGCACACATTCTATCTTTGATAGCTCCTTAAGGTCAGAATATATGCCTGAATTATCACTTTATCTCTCATGATTCCTGGAACAAAGAAGGGGCTTAATTACATTCTAGAATAGATGGTAGGTGACAAATAAATAAAGAGTTTTATTCATGGGTGTTTGTAGACCTTTCCACAGACTTTGAACCTTATTTAAAAATTGTTCAAAAAAAAAAAACTTTTGGACAAATAGAGTCACATTATTTTAACTCTCCAAGCCTCAATTTTCTCATCTGCAAAATGATCGATTGAGATTTCAGACAGGGTGGTGCCCAATACTGACACATGATGGCTTTGTAAGCGTCCACAAACCAAACAGCTTAAGTGAATGTTGACATATAGATAACTTTCCACATACTGGAAATAGGTTGTGTGACATGGTGATCTTCCACCTGGAGTGAACGTTAGCTTAGACATGTACAAAAATGCTCCAGAGCTCTGTAGGAGTGTATGCTTTAAGAACATCAATTTTCAGATTCATATGTCTTCTTTCCGAAACTTGATTTTGAGATAGTTCCTTTACACTGCTGTTCTTTTTTTCCACCTTACTTTTCACAATTTTTTATGTTTCCACTTCATAAATAAAAACTAATTTCTCAACCACAGTGACTTTCACCATGGTTCGTTGCTCTGGGAAAACCTTCTGAGCCACTAAACAAGGGGCCACAGGGAAAGTGTCTTTCTTCAAAGAGAAGTTCGGAGAAAGTAGAGCCAGAACGTGGGGCCTAGCTTCATGCAGGGGACAGGTTCTTGGCAGAAGAGAGATGCTTCCCATTAAATAGTTTATTAACAAGTTGATCTGAATGCAAAAGAGTGAAGTAAAAATGTTATTGAGAATCGATTTTCTCTTTTTAAGATCAACTTAACAAAAACTAATCTGAACCGAAGTGTGTTATTTCTGGGATCCTTTTTCTTTCAAGCAAAATGACGAGTAGTCATCTCTTCAATACTGTCGCTAATATCACGAACTGCTATGAGCATCACAACCATCTTACATGTAATGGGTGCCGTATACGTGGTCGCATACAATCTTACCCATAGCCTCTTGAAATACATACTTTATTCTTGAATTTGCACATGATTGGGGTTGATCAAATGTCTCTTCCAGTTTACGCAGCTCTTACGTGACAGACACATAGTAGTTTTAACCTAAGTCTAGCTTCTTAAATGATATTGCCTGCCAAAATAGGCTATACTTGCCCTAAACATTTTAAATGGTTTTCTAGACCTGAAATTTTGTAGCACTTGAAAAAACAGGTAGATATCTTAGAACTATTTTAAATGAAAATTAGAGTCATTTTTGAGAGATACTATGATGGGATTTTAAATAGCAAAATTGAAGCTTAATGTTTCCCCTAAGTTCTGAAATGGAATTAAAGGAAATATAGGGGAAAAAATGACCACATGCGGCCTAAAATATTGAGGAAAACATTTATGTTCTATTTGGTATTAACAAAACAATTCATTATTTAACGTTGAATTTAATGCCTATTTGTCCTTCAGAAATCTTATAAATAAGAATTTCACAGTCAACTATGAAATTTAAGTGGAAATTTCTGCATTGGATACATAGTATGATTTGCTGATCTTGAGGTCACTTTTCTAATTTTATGGAAATTAAGTGTCAGTGAATAAATCGTGCAGAGTGGAAAATTTCATATGCTTAGCTGATGATAATATGTTACATTTATAAACACTTTATTATTTATTGAGCAATTATTTTTTGCCAATCACTCTGTTAAGTGCTCTATGCATATTACTTAATTTGAAACTCATGAGTTCTCAGTGAGATAGATACCATTGTTGCCCACATTTTATAGATGATGAAAATTAAATTGGTGGAGGTGAAACAACTTATAAGTTATGCCCTAAATGATGGAGTGCAGTAATAACATAGGTTGCTTGACTATAAAAGGCTCTATATTGAAATATTGGTAGACATTAAGAATTTTCTTTCACGTAATCACACACTGCATCCTACTTATTTTTAAAATTATCCTATCTGAGCCATTAGAGTTACTTGGACTTGAAAGCTTAGAAAATGTAACATAATCAGAATAGGATTCAGGACAGGGTGACCTAAAATGAATAGCTTAGTTCAGTTATGCAGCAAGCCTTAAGAAAAATGACTTGCCATTCAATTGGTTTGTTCTGTGTGTCTTTTCTCCTCAGCAGTAGCAACATCAGCATTTGATCAGAGTTGTGGGGTCAGATGGTCACTGACAAAACTTAGGATGTACGTGTTAGGTCTTTCCATATTAATAACATTGTTTGGGTCCTCATCCTAACTATGATTTTGGAAAATCATTTTTTGTAGCATTTATTTCCTCATCTGTAAAATGAGGATGATAATGTGTCTCCTTATAGGGATGCTATTATGATAAAGAAGAAAATTCATTTAAAGCACTTAACATAACATCAAATGATGGTCAGTATACACAACACGTTAGCTATTATCATATCATTAGTTTCCTCATTGTTGTAATTTGCCTTAGAGTACCCTCTGTGTGATAAATGTCATAGGTAAAACTTGAAAATCTATGATAATTTTGGAAAATCGTTAGATAATTCAGAGACTTCTACACCCTCTCTGGGGACCGGACAACACACTGGCGTTGGCTCTGCTGTGAGAGGTGCCGTCAGTGTCTTCACATGCATCGTTTTGGGCACTGAAAACATGGTTGGTTTCGTGGAGCAGTATGTTAAATACCATCTAGAGTCCTTATTTATTATTCACACATTTTTTTTTCCTGACATTCTTTCTTGAAAGAGACGCAAAGCATTCGTTCGGATTTATTTTATAAAAAATATATTGGTATTTGTGGGCAAGAGTAACCGATGATGTGAGAAATAACAGTGACTCCCATGAATCATATTTCTGTGATTTGTGCATGGCATGGGGGGCAGGACGCCTGCGAAGGACAATACATTGCACACGACAGTGCCCAGTGCAGATGGGCAGACCCGGTGCTTCATGTGTCATCCTTCCTGCAGGGCTCTGCAAGGGTCTAGAAGTTTTTAGAACAATCAAAATGCTTAGCATCTTGGGAGCCAACTACTGTAAAGAAATATTGTTCTTTAAAGAGTTGTGAGCAGCCAGCAGAAAGCAGCAATCTCTTCAGCTTCTCAAAAAAAAAAAATGTGGGAGTGTGGGTGTGTTGGGGGGCAGGGGAGGAGGAGACTTCAATTTAGGACACAGACACTGATAACTTTATTAAATATTGATTTTTGAAAAAAATATATATATATGTTCACTAAGCCATGAGCCAAAGAAGATCAGAGTTGCTGATAAAAATAATTTAGTAGTATTTCAGTTTTATTGCCAACAAAATGAGTTGGCATAATCTATGTATATAGCTATCTATAAAAATAACTCCCATCTATATATTCCACTTAAAAGTGGGTGCCACGCTTTCTTCTGTGACAACAAGGCCCACTTCAGAATGGAATAATATTTGTTTTTGTTTTTTGTGTGTGGCTTCAGGGGCCAGCAAAGCCAGGATTTCTGGCCCTATAACAGATTTTCAAAGACTGTTAACCTAGGCTAAGAGAGAAGGGTGCAGAATTTGTGGCAAGCAGAGCCTGGAAAAATATTCTGTGCAGTGAAAACAGGAAAGGAGAGAGCCACTTGAACAAAGACTGGGAGTAAGCAGTGGCCTCGCTCATTCAACACGTATATTTGGCATCAGGAGTGTTTCAGACCTTAGAGATCCTGAGAACCTTTGAAATCAGTCACTTCTGTAGAGCTAAATGAGGAGAAACTATTCATTCTAGCAAGAAATGTTACCTAAACCCAAGGATGCAAATGGAAGCACAAGGAGGGTCTGCTTCCAGTTAGAGAGCATCTCGTTGGGAAGGGGCTATCTTGAAGATGATGAGCTTCGTGTCACTACAAGTGTTTGGGGTGCAAGCTGGACAAGCGTCTCTCAGGGAGTGTGCTGTGGGTGGGTATTGAATCAGGTCAGACACCCCTGAAGCTTTAAGAATTCTATAATCTTCTACAGCTCAAGCCTTCTTTGTATACTGAGTATCTTTAGAAATGTAATGAGGGTGATGCACATGTTGTTGATGATGTTGATAATGCTGTAGCTACCATTTACTGAAAGTGAATATATCTAGGCGCTGTGACAAGTGTTTGGCAAGACAAGCATAAACTTCTTGACACTACCCTGAGATGTCGATACTATCTCCATTTATGGATAAGGAAATTGAGGCTTAGAACAGTAAGACTTGGTGTCTGCTTTTAAATATTTTACAGTGTGATAGGACCCATACATGCAATAAGTTACTGAAAACTGTAAGCACCCACTGATAAATAAAAGTGTGAGAATGTTGCAAGACAGTGCCAGTGATGGACACACTAAGGGTCCCATCAGCCAGAGACACGACTGGGGCAGAGAAAAAGCATTATGGGGGAGGCGGCAACACATGACTTAAGAGGACGATCTATTTGATCAAGTAAGTGGGAAGTATTCTTCGTTTAAAATAAAATCTTAAAAGAAAATGAATGTGCTAGCTGGAATTTTACTGTGACGCCGATAACTTACTGTGCTATAGGTATCAAGCTGCTTGGACAAATATCTTTCCCACTTTATTTGTCTTTAAACCTGAATTACGCGAGACACACATCACAAGCGGGAATACCCAAATTAAATGAGAGTTCAGTTTTGAGTCTACTTGCTTCAGTGTTCTTAAGCCACACATTTAAAAATCTCTTTAGATCATGCTGATGGGATTCTAAGGAGATCCAGAAAAAAATAATTGACATTGCTTATACTTTTCTGAACTCTTAACTTTGCTAAACTTTTCTGTGAGATGGTAGATACTGACTCATCTTGAAATCAACTGAGGTTTGTGTGTGCACACGCACTCGTAGATAGAGAAGCTTTTCTTGGCTTTTCATGAGATACTGTGAATTGTGAGTCGGAAGATGTGGATTTTGGAAAAGCCTTTGCCACTGCAGGCTTCTGCTTAACCTTAACATTCCCATCTGCAAGACGTAGACTTTCTACAAGACATTCTGATGGACTCATCCTGTTATAGGAACTCTTGATTTTGTGTGTGTGTGTTGACATAAGAAAAGGAGTAGAAGAAGCTGAATGTCACCGTTGACTGCAATCCATCTTCTACATTATCCCTTTATGGAGCAATTTTAGAGGTCATTTCAAATATTCAGTTAAAGGAGGAATGGCTCTCATGTAAATTAAACCAAGGAGCCAGCCACTGCCATCTTCAAGGAGAAGGAAGTTTGGATAACCTCAATTAAAAACAAATATCACTACAAATTGGTTTTCCAGCTTCTTGTACTTCATATAAATGCCTGTAATCTATGTGTTCTTTTGTGTCTGATGTCTTTTGCTCAGCATAGGATCTTCGAAGTTCATCCACGTTGTTGCATGTATCAGCAATTAAGATATTGCATTTCGCTATGTTTGTAGTTTATATATATAAATAGCAAAATGCCATAAGTAAACTATATCAACTGTACCTTAAGAAAGAATGGAAAAATATGGTTGAAAGGGGAATAAACAAACACAAAAAAAGATATTATTTTCAAAAATTATAACCTCTGGGGTCGTAGTACAGGCTGAGATTAGGAGAAATTGTAAAATAGGAGGGATCGGTTGGGGAAATGTCGTCTGCATCAGCAGGTCACTCTTTTCTGTGTTGGGCCCTTGCTTTTGCATGATCACAAGTGAAGGGTGACCGCTTTAGATTTGTATGGTATCGGGTTTCCTCACTGTGATCCCAGCACAAAATTACACACTCCAGTCGTTTGAAATGTAGAGATGGCACTTCTCACTGGTGATGAGAAAGGCAATTACGTGAATGTGCTCTTCGAGCATGAGGTGCGGATGTGGTTAGCCACAAGCATGAAGTCCAGAATTTCTGGACGTCCAGAGCCAGACTAATGTACGCCCCCTCCATTCTGATTCTGGGTAGCTTGCAAAGGAGACAGACAGCTTGTCCTCATTGCACCCCAGAGTTAAATTTAAGGTGGTAGATTTTCGAGTGGTGATTCATTCAGGTCGACTTGCGTTTATTTACTGGTTTTTGCATACCTCTCTGTTTTTAGGTAGAAATAAGCCCTAGTGTGATCTTTTAAACTCTCTGCATTTTTTTTCTATTATTCCCTATCATCACTGCCAATATGAGTACCATTTCATATATCATAGACTTAGAGATGCTAATCCTCTCTCTGAAAAGTGAGGGCACCTTCCAATTTTCACTTTATTTCTGACAGGCTTTCTCCGTGGGGTATCTTTATTCACTCACTCAATCATTCATTCCCTCACTCACTATTAAATATTTCATTTGTGGTGATGACGGTACATTGTAAAACAAAAGTCCAAAATGTCCCGTCTTCTTTTCCACAATGGGCCCCATTGTTCAAGAATCTGCTTAATTTCCATCACCTTCCAGAATCCTTCCCTCCTCTGAGCTTCTGCAGGTCTTACTCACAGCACAGTCTTTAGATACTGCGGGCTTATATTTGTCCTTTCTTATACGAGATCAGATGCTTCATCTCTCAGCAGCAGTATCTTTCCCAAGGGACCATGCACTTTATACACCAGACCCCTGACCATTTCTGCCTCAATACAGCAAATGTGGTGGGTGTCAGGTGAAAAAGGGAATGGGCATTCGCTTTCTAGCAACTGCTGTATGAAGGAGTGGACCTTGATGTCCAGATGTATCCTAGGTTTCAGGCTGAGCTCCCACGCCTCTTAAAATATAGGAGTCATTCTAACATAATTCCATTTAAAATAGTCTATTAATTTGAACCTGAGGATGACTCAGCATGACCTCGAGGCTTGGCATATTTCTGTCACTCAAAAATATTAATTATCTGACTTTATCATGAAGATCTCATGGGTGTCGCATATGTAAAAAACTAGCAAGTGTGCTAAAGGACCTCTGAAGCACTCACTGGCTGGGGGAGGGGGGATGCAGTGGGCGGGGCTCCTATTGGAGTGGGAGCTGTCAAACGGACAATGGAGAATGTTGGGTTTCCTGGAGTGGTTCTGGCAGGAGAAAATGCTGTCTCACTGTCTTTCTCCCTAAATGTAGCCCCTAAAGGAAGAGTATGACTTGGCAGCAATAACCTGAACCATTCATCACTCACTGGCTAAGTGTATTTAGCATCAGAGAGTTGAGGAAGGCTCATGAATTCTGAAAGTTGCCTTGGTTCCTGAGTTTTACCAAATTTTCTCTCAGTCAACGAGCCCTTTATAGAGTCTTTGCCCTCATCCCTCTACTTAGAACAGGTCCGTTTTGGAAGGAACTGCCACACAATATGCGAGATTCTTGTGAATCTATAAGGACATCTCAGGGGACATGTCCTGGGTGGGACACTGAGTTAGATCTGACACCCCATCCCCTTCCCATCCTTCTTCGGCGCACATACTTTTCTCTGGAGGTTGTGTGATAAGAACTCTGTTGCGAGTGGGACGGAAGGTTGTGGTGAGGGGCCGCAGGTGTCTCCCTGAGCCCCAGTGGGAACGCGCAGTGGGAATTCCGGGTGAGCTACACATGCATAACCGAGGTGCGACACGGACTTGCGTCCTTGCGTGTTTCTATTTAACACTTTCATCTCCATTTTCATTTCTCACAAAGCGAACTCAAACCGTTCGCCACCTTCCTATCCACAGGCTTCGTGAGGTTGGACGTGTTAATGGTTGTAAAGTGCTTTGACCTTCTCTCCGGAAAAGTACCGCAAGAATACAAAATATTATTATTATCATTTCGCAGACATTTTGCAGTTCCTACTGGTTAGTTTCATGTTCCCCTTTAATCTTGAATGCATTAAAATGGCTAAATAAAAAGTATTTTGAGTAAATAAAGATACCCATGATTTTTAAAACTTCTTTATTATATACTTTGATATGCATCATCACCTTCTCCTGACTTTCCACATAAACCACCATGGCTAAACAGCCCTGTAATGATATTGCTACTTGGCTATAATTTAGCATGCTATAAAGGTTATTTAGCACAAAGAAGTGTTTCCAGTTAAAATTTAGCAACTCCTTTCAAATAGGTTTACATTAAATCTTAGACTGAATTTTAGAAACATTGAGCAGCACAATAATAAAATCTAGTTCACGTTCTCATAAAATATCTGCTTCTCCACTGGCTCTTTACCTTCTGTTTTTATTTGTGATGCTTTGCTTCTCTAGTTAGAATCGACCTACCTCTCTTTCCTTTCCTCCTTCTTCTTCCCTCTCTCCCTCCCAACATCTTTTCCTTCTTGCCTTCCAAAATTGCACATAGCATTTAATGTCTGGCATATTGTCAGTCCTGGATAAATATTCAGTGTGGTGGTGGTGGTTGTTATATACCAGCCTCTGTTTAAGTTCTCAAGAAGACAAAGGAGATTGAGTTCCTGCCCTTAAGAATTATGCAGTCTAGAGAAATAGAGACATAGAGATATAAGTGCATAAATAACAGTATATTGTTCTATTGCTAAATAGGGAATATAAAAAGGTGAGACTTAATCATTTCTTAGGGAGTTAGTAAACCGTAATAATTAATTGCATAGACTTGGAGCCCGATCAAATGGGATAAAATGTCGGTCTTTCCACTTACTGTCTATGTGACCTTGAACAAGTCGATGATCTTGCTGTGCTTCACTTTGTCTTTTTAAAAAGAAGGAAATAGTGCCTTCCCCATATGGCTGTTTTAAGTCTTAAAGGGGTTGGTATATGTAGAGAACATAGGCCTGTACTGGAAGGTAAAAAACATCCAATAAATGTTAGCTATTATTTTTATTGGAAGTAGGACTAGATCACACACACACACACACACACCACACACACACACATCTTTTACTCAAATTTCACTTCATCATTATCCTATTTCTTTATGTCTTTCATAGCTAAATTTTGTGAAAGGGTTTGCATTTTCTTTCCTGACCCTCCCATTTACCCCTTTAATCCCACTGTTTCAGTTAACTCCATAGGCATAGTATTTAATTAAAGTACTTGGACCTTTCTGAACTCTGATAGTTGCAGAGTGCAGATGGCAGGCATGCTTAGACAACAGCGATCAAAGGCCCATCCAAGGACTTCTGCTGTTTCCGGCTTCCCGATTACCCCATTTTATTATGAGAATGGTTTGTCCCATTATCCCTTACATCCGCTCCCATGTCCCCTTTCATTCCATCACTGTACTTAACAAGATGGCCAACTATCTTGATCTTACCAAAACCGTGTTCTATTCCCCATTTTCTACTATTTCAACCCTCTGCCCTCGGTCATCATGAAAGGCCAAGTTTTAGGTAAGACGGAAAGTTTTCTTTCTGATATATTCCCCCTCCTCATTGTGTGCTTCTCGAGTTCATTTCAAATCATTTAGTAGCAGCTGTTTCTCCTACTTCCTCTCGTTACTAGTAGTTCTATTGGAAATTACTAGACACTGAGGAAAGATTGCCATAAACCTATCCATGTTGATTTGGGGCACTGACCTTTCCAGGAACACTTGGAATTTAAAAGAAAAATCCAGAGAGGCAATCCATAACATGAAGGGATACAGCCATAATGCTAACATTTCAGGCTCTGAATTAGGCATCAGGGGAAATTTCTGAGTCTGCAGACTCTCCCATGTATCTTAAAGCAGAGCCTGTGAACCATCAACTGGCCCAGCGCAATGAAAATCCAGCCTCCTTTAAGCCCTTGCCTGCCTGGCTGGACATGTGTCTGCACTCTGATTTGACCTGTTCAGATTGAATAAGATAAGAAATTCAGGTACTGGAGGGATAGCCAGTAAACAGAGGTGACAGGGGTGAACAGAAACTATTGCTTACTCCATCCCAGTGTGTCTTTTTGACCATTTTTTGTCGATCTCATCTCCTAAATGTCAGATTCTTTTAGAAAAGTCAGAAGTATGGATCAATAAACAGTGTGCTGTTAGTTAATTCTTATTACTCTAAAAATATGGACAATTAGAGATTTTGATGGGAAGAAACACTTAACATGGGTTTCAAAATTATTCAGGAAGGAAGGAGCTTACAACTGAATTTATTCACAGAGTTTACTGACCTGCTCGAAGTATTTTAAGGTATCATATACCATATATTAAAACATCAGAATTATTAAACTTGTATAATGATGAGTAAGATGTCCATGTGTGTGTGTGTATGTGTGTGTGTGTGGTGTGTGTGTGTGTGTGTGTGTGTGTGTGAAAGAGAGAGAGAGAGCGAGAGCGAGCACGTACGAGCGAGCATGACACAGTTTTCTGGGGTAGTTTTTTCTAACAGCCACCATGGGCAACACCAGGAGATGTAAATCTCAGAGACACACATCAGTTGCCAGAACAGTAAAGGCTCACTGTATGTCTATTATGGTATGGTTACAACAAACATTTTATATTCTGGAATATTCTGGAAAGAAAATTATGGTGACATGGTGCTGCTGTCAGTTATCTGGATATGGCCGACCAAGTATAATTTCAGGCTCGTGATTTCCCTTAGGCTGACGATTTTTGAACTCTAGGTGGTTGAGTTCCTGATCAGATTTTGTTGTTTCTTAGAGTCAGTTTGAGCAAAGCTGCAGTTTCCCTACTTTAAGTTTGTCATCATAAACAGAACCTGTTTTACCCTACGTATGGTGAGATTTGTTTCTGACATGGTAAATACAAGGAGACAGAGAATTATCGATGAGCCATCTCACACAGTGTTGTAAGGAATTTCATTGTGATTCACTGACCTCTGAGACCTATAAGCTCAGACAGGTGTTAAGTTAGACTCCTCAGGTATGCCTTCTCTACTTTACGCTCAACCCAATATCTCCGTTATTCCATTCTCCCAAGTGCTGGCAAAATCACATTTTCTGGGATTCCTTTTGTTCTTACTGTCCGTTTCCTGACAAGGATTCATCTTGTACAGAGAACTTCATTCTTTGGGGTATCCTATCATGAGCAAAGCCTGCTAGCTTTCCATGTAAAATAAACACATAATGAGTGGCTTTCACCACCCCTACCACAACCGCTTGAATCCAAACCACTGTCATTTCTGCCTTGGCATATTGCCCCAACCTCCTAAACTGATCTTCTTCTTAGATGCTTCCTTACTTGAAATTCATTCTAAAACTTAGAACATGGTACCAGTCTACTGAAAGTATTGCAATGGTCTCCTAGTTGGCCAGGAGTATACGCCACGGCCCTTACCAGCCATAGAGTTATCTACATTGTCCTCTGCAAGCCGGCCACCTGCTTTGTCCACCTTTCTTCCCTGCTGGCATTCCACCTCTCAGAGTCATGTGTTTCCGTATGTTCCTCAAACTCACCAAGCACATTCAAGCCTTAGGGCTAAATTTGCACTTTCTGACCCTTCAGGCTGGAATGATTTTATCTGAGTTATCCACATGGCTGCTACTCCTTTCCTGCATCTTTCTGCTCAGACATCACCTCCTCAGAAAGGCCTATGCCAAACAGCCTCTTTTCAGTAGCACTCCCCGTCTGCACGCCGTCTCACCCTTTCGCCTGCTTTGTTTCTCTTGTTAGCATTAACCTTGCTATTGTTCATTTTTTGTTTATTGTATTTCTCCCCTTGCTAGAATTGGGACCATCAGCATAGGGGCGTTTTCTGTTCCGTTTACCATTGGATCCGCTCATCTACAATGGTGTGTGACATACATTAGCATAAAGTAAACACAAGGCTGAGTTGATATCTCTGGCCCTTAGCACATGGACTTCCTCCTTTTTGTGATGGCTGTGCATTTGGTCATTTCAATGCCTCCTCTGACAAATGAGCGGTTGCATCAGGCTCCTAACTGGACCTTCATCTTTTCAGGAGTGCAAGTTCGATACCCGTGTAACTCATGTTGGATAATTCTGTTCTTTCAGCTTCTAAAAATGCTCACTTGGAAACAAACTTTTCTTTCTGGGAAGATTTGGAATTACGGTAAAGAATCGGAAAGAAGAAAGAACTTCTAGTATTATTATATATAGTCAGGGCATTACCTAAACCACTAATTTTAAAACACTTCTTTAGTAGATAAAACGGTGGCCTAGAGAAGTGAAACAGTTTCCCCGTTGTCACACGGCAGGTCATATTTGCAGGTAGAATTCAAATACAGTGCTTTCCCCCTTTACTGTCCTGCCCTTAAGATCAACTCCTGGGACTATCTATTTCTGAGCTCTTTGCATGGGAGGGTGGGGGAGGTGGCTCTCCTGTAACAAGGCTTTGTACTTTTAAGGGACAAAAATGAGATGGGTGCTCCTTTCTATATATTATTCCCTAGGGCCTCTAGTTTCCTCATCTTCTATTTTGTCTTGGAACCATGAGTCATTTCTCGGCTGTCTCTGGTTGTTCTGGGCACCATTTAATTCATTTATGACTTGTCCAAATTACCATAATGCACACCATTCTGAGTTCTGACCTCGTGGAATTCAATGTCACAATGCAATACCTACTATGTGCTATATACTCATTCTCTTTAATTGCATAGACAGAGTATGAATTAACAGTTGTGTTCATGGAGATACATATTTCTATACTGAAACATTTTCTTCCTGCCAAAGCCAAATGTTAAACACATTCATTTTCAGCTGAATTTTTAGAAAGCAAAATTGCATGGTTTGAGAGTGAAAAATCAAAGTATCATTTTAGGATATGTCAGGTACAATTCTAAATCTATGAGCAAGGGTTGGAGATATGCTAAGTACAGATCCAGGCTGGTCTTAAAATTAGCATTCCTATAGAATACAGAGGAGCAGGGGAGACTAGCTTAGCTGTGCCTCAGGGGGCTGCATAGGCTTGCTCATTCACCTGACTTTTTTTGTGTTTATCTGAATATTTACTGGGCTTGCCAGCATGGGGTTATCTACTAGCTCAGCTACCTCTCTGCATCCATAGGAATATGTAAGTATGAACGCACTGAGCAGTTTTCAAACCTCATAGTTTCGGAGAGCTGATTAGATTCTGATAATATACACAGAAAATCAGAAGTCACACCCTATTTTCATACTCATATCCAAATGGATTCTTGCATGAGACGTAATTATCTTTTCATATTTTCTTTTCTTGATCACCTGACTCAGTGGTTGTTTATCCTTGCAGTGAAACCCCTAAAGGAGACATCATTAGGCATTTTGTTTCTGGACGATAATAGCTATAATACGAGGCCACCATGCTCCTGGTAGTCTCACCTCTCATGCTGCTGAGCCTGTTATTATAACATCTTCACAAACATAAAGTCTTTTTGTGCAAAGTGAAAAAATCAACACAAAAAGAAATCTCTTATTAGGGTTTCAAAGGAGTGCATTTTCAGTATCTAAGAAATGTATGAAACAGAAATAGATGAAAGGAGACATAAGCAGAAGTGAAATATCCTCATGATTAATCAAAGATAAATAATTCCATCATTGAAAAATGAATCAATGTTTAAGGTTTTTCTCTATTCCTCAACCTCAGGATTCCACAAGACTTTGAACTCTAACTATTGGAAATGAAACTGCAGAAAATTTTGACTCCATAATTTTTTAACAAGGTAGAACATGATACTTAAAAGCCTATGGATGATTGTTTCTTATTGGCTGTCAGATGAAAGCTTGGACTCCTGGGCCTGGATTCAGATGTCCTCTGCAGCTGGAATTCTCTTCCAGGCCAACCTCATCTCCCTAAATCCTTAGCAGGGACCATCTGCTCAGTCATCCTCATCACAAGCTTCTCTCTCCATCTTAAATACTTTCTTTGTACCTCTCTCTGTCTTTGTGCATCTTGATCTTCAGGAAGCCACTGAAGTTCATAAAGTACTGACAGCTGCTTCTGAACGTTTAAATACAGAGATGACATTAAACAGAAGTGGAGTCCCTACCTTCAAGGAAACTTTCCTCCCTCTCCAAGCTCAGTTTAATCTCTACTTTCCCTAAACTGTAGGTAGTAGCTCCTATCAACTCCCACAGCTGTCCCACCCAGCCCACTGTAGCATTTTAAGCTATTTTGAAATGATAATAGATCATAAATTCCTCAAGAACTATCGACACAGCTTAGATTCTTTCACGTCCCTCAGAGCCTATAGAAGTGTGAAGCATGAGGTTTAGTCAATGTCTTATGATTTGATATTTTCAAAGAGAAATCTACGTGTTTATGAGAAAGGATATATCATCTTTAGTCATAACCAGAGGAGGTTCAGGTAATTGCTGTTGGCAAGAGTTTTCTTGATAAAAATATCAAGTGGCCTAGAAACACTGAATTCCTCATTGAACATTTCTTAAGTGGCTTTCCTCACCCACAATTAGCAATTATATGCTGGATGTTTCTTTAACATCTGTAAAAATCCTAAAATATTTTCTTTAGGTGGAATAGTCAAAAACATCTGTAGTGAGATTTACAGTAGTAGGAATCTACAGTCCCAGTGCATGATATTGTCAGGTAAAGCATTTGCCAGAAACAAGGCAAGATAAAACAAAACTGATAGCGTTGCTGAAAACAGATCTTTATACACCATCATTATGAAACAGTACTTTTGTATAACACTTTACAATAGAGATGAACTTCATGTTCCTTATTTTGTTCTATTTTACTTTATTTTATTTTATCTCATTAACCCTCATATCTAGTTTTCCATCCATTTTCGAAGATGAAGGAACCGAGGGCTTGGAGGTTATGGTGGTGGTGAGCTATCCCAGATGGACGGAAACATCTGTGGCAGAAGCTCACTAAGGTTGCTTGTTCTTTCTCCTATAGCAATTCTTCCTGCCATAATCCCATAATGCAAATCTTGGAAAGCTTTATTAGTTATAGGAAAAAGCAAAGCTGAAAATTCTTCTTAAAATGACTTTTCTCAGATAATCCAAATCTGCACTCAACCAGTATTTGCAGACTCCGTTTTGGTATATGATTCCCTTTGAATATACATTATCTTACCCTGTGTGCCATGTGCCCATAAAGCAGAGGAACAATACACTTTTGCTGAGTAAGCAAATGAGAGAACATGTAAGCTCGGTAAATAGTATATTGAGGCAGGGAAACAAAAGTGAATCTGTAAGTTTCTAGCTGGTAAATTTCACTTCATAAATAATGTGTTTCAAAACTTGGAGAAAAGAAGAGCCCTCATCTTTCACATTATGTGGATACTGTTTATTTGTGTTTTTCAATAGGTTATTGATCTGGAATGACATGAACTCTTGCAAGGTGCTTACTTTTAGAGTCATCTTGAGCCTCTATTTGGAGATTATTGTTTTAATATCATTAAAAATCTGAACAATTATTTTTCTCAATTGCGAATCATCTTTTCTACAGACTGGAAGGATAGATGTTTACTTTGATGATCCCAGTAAATCATCTTTTGATATTCATGCCCTTGTGTGGGCCTCTCCTTTAAGTCTGACCTATGACCTCCTTTAATCATTTAATGTGGCGAATATCACACTGTGCCTGTTTCAAGCCTAACCCTTAAGAACCGGATACTTTCATCTTTGTGCTCTAGGGAAGTCCAACCTTTATGCAAGACATTCAACTACCCTGAGACCACCGTGCAGTTGAGAAACCTGACTTATCCATGTGGACAGGCTGTGTGGACAACAGAGGCCCCAGCCAACAAACCCAGCTGAACTCGCAGCTGACAGTCCACATGAATTTGCTGGCCATGCATATGAGGTCATCTAAGAAGCGACTTTTCATCTTAGGTCAAAATGTTCTAGCTAATGCACCATGAAACAGGGATGGCCCAGATTGTAGCAAATGAATGAAATTGTCGATTTTAAGATCACCTAAAGTTTGGGCATAGTTTGTTATGCAACAATATATAACCAAAGCAAGAAATAATCAGGAAATTGAAAGCTATCAAAAAAAGAGGAATAGATAACCCTACTTTGGAAAAATATGCATTAAAGAAAAAAAGTGACTGTTGTCCACCAGATTCCTTGCCTATTCCACCTGTCTGTCCCTTTAAGCCTCTCTCTACAGTCTCCCCTTCATTCCTTTCTCTGACTCTCCAACCACTTGAATGCCTTCCCTCTCTCCCTGATGTCATTAGCACTTCTGATCACAGAACAAGATGTGTATTACTACACTACAATAAAATAATAAAAAAACACCAAAACAACAGCAACCAAAAACTGGTACAAAGTTTTTATATACAAGTAGGCAAGAGGAACAATTTCCAATTAATTCCACTCATTGTTGCCAAAATTTAAGAATAAGATTTGTTTCTATTTTATTGACTGCTTTTGTCATCCTGCTAATTAGCCTTATCTGAAGCCACCATATTTTAAATGAAACCCATTTGATCTGCATTTATTATCTACACCAGCAGTGTTCTAGTCTTTTAGCTCATATTCTTGAAAGGATTTTAAAGTCTGCATTAATTAATGAAGTTGGCATGCAGAGCTACAAATCATGGCAATTTTTACTTTTCTCTGCTACAGTCTTTTTGCTTTTTAATGTTTTACTTTAGCTACAAACTTTTAACGAACTTTCTGGATTCCCAGAATGACTTTCTGTCTTTCCCATAAAAACTCATTGCTATGAACTGTAGCCAGTGGCTTGCAAATTTACCAATTTGTTGTAAAATTCACAAGAAGAACTTCAAGGTCATGACAACCTAATATTTACCATTATGGTTATTATAAAGTGTTTAGTAATCGAAGTTTTAGTAGTTTCCTCATAATGTTAATAGTCCTTGTAATTACTCATTTGTTTTTATTTTTACAAAATCTTTCCTTTCCATTACCCCTCAAATAACAAAAATCAATGAAAAGTAGATTTTGACATGTTTATTATTATGTACTTAATGCAAACATACCCGAGAGACACCAATTTCAACATTCTCTTATATGTTGTTAGGCATTATTCATATATAATAAAAATAATAAATAAAATTATTAAATAAGTAAAAGCAAATAATAAAAACAATAAATCTTATTTACATTTATCTCTAGGTTAAGAAAATTAATCATTCCGTGTGGTGTGAAAGGGACCTCAGTTGAAATCAAAAGGTGTGTTCCTATCTTCACAATCACATCTCTTCATCTTAGCTTCCTCATCTATAAGATGCAGATAATAGTTCCCTACCCCACAGAGTTCTAACCATCACATGAGAGCCAGGTGTGAAAGTGCTTGGCATCTTGAGCAGAATGTCACTCAGAAAATGTTTGTTATCTGAATCTGAATAGTTTCGAATACTGATATTTATTGAGTTAATAAGGAGGATGCTTTCTAGTAAATATCTATACTACTGCAAATACCTGGCTGTTTCACTGATTCCTGGATAATTATATTGCACTTTACTTCTATGTGTCATCTGGATGATGAAATAATCTCTCCTTTTCAGAGCATGATCATTCAGGTGCAGGTTATCTGGACACACTGAGAATGGTAAGAATATACACGGTAGTTTCATACCCAGCAAAGCTCCCTGATATGTTGAATCACTCAGACGATGGATGCAATTATTTACATCCAATTTAACAAAAAGTGAAGTGATTATTACTCATGTTAGGCACTGGAAACACAAAGCTGACTCAGACACACAACTTTTCCTAGAAGATTTTATAACATATTTACGGAGATAAATGCACACCCAAATGACCACGAAAAGTATCCATAAAAAGGGATGAAATGTAAAGGAAAGTTCTGTGGATTACAAAAGTACTAGCTGATTGAAGGAGATGTGGAAAGGCTTTGGGGAAGAAGTCAACTATTAATAAAGACTCCAGAGATTAAATAATTCAGAGATTATTTCTCTTGGGATCAATCCCCATCTACACCCCTTTGTAATGGGCAGTTAAGATTATCCTCCTGACCTATACACACTCCCTCCCTCTGTCATCTGCTTTGAGCTGAGGGTTTCTGACCAAAAGAAAACCTACATCAATTGGCTCCCTTGCCTTGGGCCTTCAAGTTGGCTTTGACCAATGGAGGGTACCAGCAGAAGAGGTGAGGGTGAAGAGTGAGGTCAGTAGGACTTATCTTCCTTGTTTCCTCCCTGCAGGCTTGCAGCGGCTGGCCATACCTGCAGTTTTAGTCTCAGGTCTCTGCTCCTGCAAAGCAATCCTTTCGCTTGTGGACTCTAATTATTTCTCCCCTCTGCCCCTTCCGTCCGGGCTACCTGTCATTTCTCAACACCCTACATATATCTTTATAAATAAACCTTTATTAAACTTCTCTCGGATTATTCTAATTTTGCTTTACTGTCTGCTTCTAAGACCTTGACTGATATATTTCTTCTACAAAATTTTATTGTCATTTATCCATGAGAGGTTGTCTCTTTGATTTCCCAAGACACCATGCTACGTGCTGTTTCTATCTTCCTGTTTTGCTCATGCTTCCTCACTGCTGGTAGCACCTGGCCATTCTTCTCAGCTTATTTCTTTTACTCATCCTTCAAGACTCTCGTTCAAGAAGTCATCTTTGGGCCCTTACTATGGATTCAGTTGACTTTATATAACATTGTTTACAACCCTTGCCACAGTAAATTACATTAGATGATAGATAGATGATAGATATATGATAGATAAATAGATGATAGATAAATAGATAGATAGATAGATAGATAGATAGATAGATAGGTAGATAGATCGATTTTTTCCCCCTAGTATCTCCAATTAAAATGTGAGTAATGTGAGTTCCTCATTCCTCAAGGGTAGACATCTCATCTTTTCCATCTTCATATAATAATGGTTCCCATAGTTCTCACAATACAGCATATTATACTGGTCATATTTAATAGAATTTTTTAGTATTTTATTAAGTAATCAGTAAAAAAATCTTAGTTTTCCTTATTTATTTGATTAATTTAAAACTATCTTTGACTGGATTTGTGAAAGTTCAAATAAGATTGATTCCTTTAGATGAAAACTTTGTTCTGGGTTAAACTAGTCTAATAGATGTTCTCTGCTTCTTTGTTGGTTTGACAATGCAAATTTCATGATCCAGAGGAGGGCGTTTAATTTCATGCTATTATGTGTCAGATATCTCTGTCTCCTTCCCAGTTCTTCCTCCTCTCACCTGAAATTAATATGCTGTATTTTTTTCCTACTATTGTTCGTGTGAGAGATGTATATACTTTATGGGTTATAGAATAAATAAGCAGTGTGGGTTTTGCAAAATGTTATACTTTCTCCTATTCAATAATGCATGTCATCATTAAACTGAAAGAGAGTGACATCATAGAACTGAACAAACCTCAGCCTTGTTCTAGAATTTAGTATTATAGCAAAGTTTTTTGTTTTGTTTGTAAAAATTACTTGGGGATGTGATGTAATTGTGTAAATGGACAAAACCTACCTAATTCATTAGAGAATGGCTTCCTTGTTTAACTTTACCCATCTTTATGGTCACAAAAAGAGGAGAGATGCAATCCATTTATTTCTTCGTTATTAAGCAGGACATGAGAAAGAAGTTGTAACATCTCTCTCTTTTCTTGATTTTCAATTTCCTGCTCTCTTTCACTGCCTCCAAGGAAGAAGAAATTAAGAGAAAAGACACTGAGCATTTTGAGTGGTTTATCTAGAAAACATTTACCTGTTCAAAAAACTAACAGTCGTTGGTTCCAGGACTTCCTGGATTCTACTTCAAAATTACCCCAGAAATGTTGCCACCATGGCTTCTTGTTCTCTGTCTCTACCTAGATTTTAAGAAAGCCAAGTAACATGATTTCTAAGCCCAGGATCTTTTGTAGTAAAATCACAAGTGAAATGCCATCAATTTCTTGTTGCCTTGTTTTCAGAAACAAACTAGTTTGATGTTATTTCTTCTTCGATTTTTTCAGGACATCATATTCAATTCTCAACTGTCCTGTTTTTAAAGAAAGATAAGACTTTGGTTTTGATTGAATTTTCCTTGAGATCAGTTATTGCCAACTCCAGTTTATTTAAGGACTAACATTTAGTCAGTTCTGAATTCTCTGAGGTCATATTCAAGTTCATCTTTGAATTAAAGAAGTTTTTTTTTTTTTTAAGTGTGAATCTTGAGTTATATTTTTTTCCTATACCAGGAGGAAGAGGATAAGTAAGAGGTAATGGGAAGATTATTCTTTCTCCATTTTGGTATTTAATACCTTTTTCTTTAATTTTACAGTTGTTGATGCATACCTATTAAAATATATACTTGTTAAGCTTACTGTTTTGTTTCTTTGTTTTTTTGTTATTGACATGTTACAATTTCTGAAGTTTATTTAGAATAAATACTTGAAATATCTGATTCTTAGAAGGAAATGTTTTTTCTTTATTTTGGGACTTGAAAAGCAAGTCCAGAAAAGGTGTGGTTTGGTGCCAAACAAAGAAGGGGATGCATGGCTACTCACGTTTAGTGACTTATAATGATCTGGATGAGAATTCTATGTACTTTGCATTATTCCATGTCTACATGGAATGCTGGAAAGTAAGAAGCTGTGCATCCCCTACATATACCACTGATTAGCTGGCTATTCTGCACCTATTGATGATAACACAATTTTGTAGGTGGCACCCATGTGCTGATGGAATACCTAATTTTAATGGCCAACCTAAGAAGATAGCACACAGTAATGTGGATGGTCCAACCAAATGGATGGTACATACTTGTACATGTAGGATTTTAGGAGATATCTGTACAGAAAGCATTTCTGTGTGGATGACACATGAGGGGATCCTAATATCTGAATTTTGGTTGACTAGTTGGTCCATGCTTTCCTAAAATGTACCCCATGTACCCCATTTATAACTCTCAAACTTTGGAAAAGATTTTCTCTACTGTCACCTTCCCTACCCCCCAAAATTGTCTGAATATTAGGACAAGAGGTCATGATCAAAATCATATACAAAAAAAAAATTGAAAGGTTAAAACAAACCATCTTAATGTCAAATTTCTGATCAGAAATATTCAATATCATGTACTTGTTTTGTTGCATGAGGTCTAATATTTCTAACATAGACTCCAAAGCCCACCACAACCTGGTTTTATCATCTACTCCAACTGTATCTCCTTGATCCTCATAGGTACCAATCAGTTCTGTCAGGTATGGTCTTTGCCATCATATCATACATACTATGTTCATCTCTGACTGGCTTTGTAACCTTTCTCAGGTGATTCTCCTTATGAAGAGTTTTAACTTTCCTGTCTCTCTAATATTTGTTCATCCTTCTATTCCATCTTGAAAGTTCTCTCATGAGGAGATTTCACTGGACATCTCAGGATCCATTGATTTTTTCTCTAAGATTCTACAGATGCATTTTCAAGGTAGAGTTTTTCTGTTCTAAATGACTTAGTATTACTTCTTGGATGTGACTCTCTTCTCTCCTACCAAACAGTTAACAGTCCCTCTTCTGCCTCAGTAGTTCACTTTGTTGCTTAGAGAGAGAATGACTCCTGTTTTCCACTCCCAGACTAAATGAGTATCTGTGACTGGTTGGGCTTCTTCTGGGCCTTCTTTCCTAGGTTGTCCTGGTCAGACTTTGGTCTTCCTAAACTCTGGCATCTTTAGCCTGTGAGTATCATGAAAGCCAGGTCTTTCTTCTCTTTCTCCTTAGTTTCTCAAACTGTGAGTCCTCTATAGTACAGTCTGGGTCTTCTGCTCCTCTGTTTGAACACCTTATGAAGGCATCCATGCCTACCTCAGCCCCTCCTTGTCCTTTGTTCCTAAAGCTTTATACTATTTAAGAGTTTAAGTTGCCCACTATCATCAGAACCATGGAGTATTTTGTGTCAGCGTGAATGGGAAATGTGTGTTGGGTGACGGGTGTGCAGGTGGGGGTGGGGGTTGTTGTGATACAGAGGTCATCTGGTATACCTCCTCTTTTAAGGAATAGAAGCACTGTGGCTGCTCAGTCAATGCTCATTGGTGATTCATTTAAATAATGATAATTCTGCTTTACTGATTATCTTTATTCTCCTTCCTCCTATAGGCTGTTCTTAGCTATTTGATGATTCAACTTTCAAATTATTTTTCTATCTCTGAGCTACTCAATTCCTGTCTCCTTTCTTAGTCATTTATGTCTTTGAAAATACTGCACAAACCTTAGCATTTATACCTTGTGAATGCCTTGCTGTCTGATATCTCCTCTTCCTGTGATTCTTATTTGGCCTGAAATCCCAAATCGTCACTTCCTACTCAGTAAGTTTAAATGAAACTTTGTGGTTTCCTCTCAAGCCCTTCCCAGTCATTTGTCCTAATACCTTAAATACTAATTTTCAGACTTTTCCTTAGTCTATTTTGGTGACTTATTAGATTTTTCTTTTAGTTTTCCTCCAGGGGACATCAATTTTCAACTATCACAAGCACAGGTGCAACTTCTGCTTTTATAATTCCCACCCACGCTCCTAACTCCACTCTATCTTCTGATAACACTGTATTAAGTCACTAATGGCTAGAGTTTGAAAGATTGAATGTTAAAAGCGTAATTAGAGACTTAAGGGAAACAAATTGTACCCAGAAAATTTAGAATTAATTTCAGGAAAATAGGGCAATTGAAGTACCTAGTGCAATTTGAAATGACTTTTCTAAATGAGCGACTGTGCCAGAAATCAGTCCCTCCTAACTTGCTATGTTTCTTTCTTATTTCCTTCCAAGAATAAGGGCAGGTCAGTGGGGTAGTTTGCCAAACAACAATGTACATTTCTTGTCAAAATATCAAAGGCAAAGAGCTCACCTTAAAGTTAAGATTTCTTTCTTTAGTGGACATGGAAATGGGAGGAGGCGTGGGTGAGACCAATCTTTGCCCTTGGGGGAGCTGGGGAAATTGCAAGACCAGAACCTAGACATTTAAAGAGGCAGTTCTTCTGAGCTCAGGATAATCCCATCACTCAGTAATTTCTCATTTCTTATCTCCAATATTGGCTAATGGCAGTATCCCAGTTCACAGACAATCATGTTACATACCTTCAGTCCCCTGCTACTTTTTTACCCAAGCCATCTTTCCTTTATGAGAATGCTGGGCAGCTTAATTCAGCCAATCCAAACTCATCCATTTTTTTTTTTTTAGACACATCAGCAACACCTCTCCTCACATAAGCAGGAAGCCTTCTTTTACTGCCACAGCCCTCACCTGTCTCTACTTCCTCAAGCTGATAGAAAGACTAAAATAAATAGTAGCAGTTTCAAGGAAGGCACTGTGTTGGCCACTGTAGGTGTAAAGAAGAAAACATATGGTCCTACATTTTAGGGGCTTCTAATCTAGTGTGAGAGGCAGCAACAGAAATGGTAATTATAAAGCATAGTGGCATATGTAAATAAGATGTTATGGGGTCACAGTAGGAATATCGACTGGCCCTGCAGCTCCTCCTCCCTAGCTATGTGATCCAGAGAGGTCATTTTTCTGGCATTCAGCTTTTTCATCTTCAAAATGACAAAATTAACATTTGTTCTGTAACAGTTTTTATATGTGAAATGAGATAATGAACGTAAAATGCACGGTATAGTTGTGACCTATAGTGGGTGCTGATAATGCTTTTTAGTTGGTGTTTGCATTAGAAAATGGTTGAAGAGACTTCAGTTACAGGTTTGATCTCAACTTAAGGCAGTTAGTGCTTCTAGATCAGCCTTATCTGCCCCATAATATTTATTATTCTCAAGAGAGCAAGAGTGAAGCTTAGGGATGAATGGGGTCATCTCCAGACTTAGTCTTGAAAACCCATGACCACAGATGGCAGCTAGGATTTTAATTTGGTTAGACAAATTAAGACAGAAAACCAATGGGACTTGAGTTATCTCAAGTTGCTGAAGTTGGGTTGGCAGTGAACTCTGGATAACATGGCTAAAACCAAAGCAAGCTCAAAACTACAAGGTCAACCAGGCTTATTTCTGCTCTGGGGAATTTGTGAGATAATATTCCTCCAAAATGTCTTATTCTCTGGTGTTCCCAATGGCCTCTTTTTTGGTGTGAACAAAATAAAAAGAAGAGAACAAAGACAATCTCTAAAGTTCAAGTAAAAATACAAATTTAATGCAAGCAAAAAAAAAAAAAAGTCACTCTCACTGGCCTGTGTAGTTATTTCTATGAATTGTTCACAGGTCTTACCAAGATTGTTTTTGATGAAGAATGAAAAACTATTGCTTTTGTTTGGAGAAATCTCATTTAGTGTCCCCTTATACTGATCTCAGAACCCAATCAGATTAGAAAGCCATGTTCTTTATGCTTGAAAGTGAAAATAACTTAAGGGCCAGGTGCATTGACAGGTAGGATGAGTTTTATCAAATAATGGGGACTTACCATGATCTGTGAACTGTACCTGAAGGCTCATGTCATTACTAGCCTGCCCGTGGAAAGAGTCAGCAGGCATGTGAAATGTTTCTTTTTGTATATCTCCTGGAGGCCCTTAACATTTTCTTCTTAATTCGTATTTGATTATATTAGGATGAGCATCAGTGGGCCATAAAACTGGAGAATGAAAGAGCTAGAAGTTCCCTGAAAAATTATTGTTCATCTTTTGTTTCTACAGGTGAGGAAACAAACCCAGAGGGATGAAGTGATATATGAGATGAATTGAGCTAATTTGAGACCAAACCCAAAATAAGATTGTGGGCTCTTGACTTTCAGCTCAGTGATCTATTTACTAAAATGTGCTGCAGCAATTAACACACACGTGCAAAAACTGTCAGAGAGGAGAAGACACTGTCTTGCCACAAAGTAGTTGACTCTCCACCCAGTAAAATAGTGTTAGGTAGGACATGATGATGAAAATGCTGCAAATAGTGTGTTTATTTCGCATTCAACTAAAAGAAACACACTAAGTAAACATTTATACCGAATAAACATAATAAAATATTGTAGAGGGTTAAAGGAGGAATCCGAAATAAAAAGAAATATGCCCCCTGCCCTCAATAGCTCCAGCTTGGGGGCAAATATGCTTCTGACTTTTAGACCAAGTGACATGTGCTCAATATTAAATTATGTAATGGGAATGGCTAGGCACTGTGCAATCTAAGAATTCATAGGGATAGCGGCAAAAGGATATTACCAATATAAAGGCATGCTATAGAGGGAAATATGGGGAGACTGCTCAGAAGGATAGAATTTTTACGTGGAATTTTCATAGAGTCAGGATTTTGGTAAATATGGAGAAAGAATGTTTTATTTTGATTGGAAAAGTCGATAAATGCCCTCTCTCTCCATGCTATCCGGTTGATAATTGTATCCAGAAAGAGGTGTGTGCTATTTATTGAGGAAACACGTAGAGGAGAGAAGAAGGGATAATGACTTAGGGGAACAGAATAGAGAGGAGATCCATATGGCTGAAATGCAGGCACACGTTGGGATGAGTTCTTGACAGAGCAAGATGATACCAGGAAGTCTGGTAGGGGCCACAACCTAGGAGGTGTTGTATTTGTCTTCTCTGTTCTCTACCAGCAAATTAAAATTTAAGGGCTCAGAACAGGGGTGACAAGATATGATTCTGATTTCAGAATGATTCCATCTGAACAGGACCACGTTCTAAATTTCTTGAGGCCTCAGCACTTTTACCTGTATGGGCATCTTCCTCCATTAATTTTTTGTTAATTTTTAAAAATTATTAAAGTTTTTATTTTGTGACTGCATTGGTATAAAAATGAACATAACAGTATTATACATTAATTAGGGCATTTTCTTTGTCCTGAAAGTTTATTTTTGAAAATTCTGATTTCAAAAAAAAAATGATACATCACCATTGGCTCCTAAAAGTAATGCCCAAAGCATTTTGCCTATGCATCTGATAGAAGAGTTGACTCTGATTCTAAAAGAAACATTTAAATTTTTTTTTGAAGGGGCATGTATGGCAACATTACCAAAAGAGGTTTGGGTAATGATCTAAATGAAAATTATATCTTACTGTGACAAGTTGTAATGCATGCAAAAATAAAAACTGAGAAAATGTTCTGAATTAATCTCATACAAAACATACAAAGAAAATCCAAATTTAATATATGAAAACAAAAATTCCCAATTATTTTAATCATTGTGAGGCCAAGAAAGGTCTGCAAAAGAACTGTGTATTATCATTCAAATTAATTTGAATTTTTTGATCTATGTTATGCCAAGTATTTTTCACTATATAAGATTTTTATATTTTTTGTTTCTCCTACTCAGACCTTTACTATTTATAAGTATGCCACTGGGTGCATACAACCTTATTCATTTTTTAATCACTGGATTATTCTAAGATGTACCTAGATCAGGGTCATCTATTTGACCTCCCAAGGTGCTTTATCTGATACATCGGGGGTTCAGAGCTATAATTTAAGATGGCTATCTTTTCTGATCCTTAGCAAAATCCTCTTCACTACAAGAAACACTCGCCGGGCTTCTTTCTTATTCCCTTGTAGAATTTATGATTTTGTGTAAAAACCCACAAGCTTTGTAGCTGTTTCGGTGGTTCGTGGCTTGGTGGGATGGTGATGCGCTCACTTCTTTTGGAGAGGATCTCCTCTGTCATGTGACCAGGGTCATGTCTGCTATTACCAGCTCTTCTTAAGCCTTGACCGGGTGCCCTTGGATGAAATAATTCACTGTTGCCCTATGCATTTTTTTTTAACTCAACACTTCACATACACCATAAAAAAAATAATTAAAAATGGATTAAATACTTAAGCATAAGACCTAAAACTATAAAAGTACTAGAAGAAAACATAGAGAAAAGCTTCTTGAAATTGGCCTGGTAGTGATTTTTTTATATGATCTCAAAACACAGGCAACAAAAGCAAAAATAGCCAGTTAGACTAAATAAAACTAAAATGCTTCTATATAAATGTCTAATCAATATACTATATACTTGAAACTAATAATAATATAAAAAATTTTTTAAAAAGCCAGAAAACTTCTGCACAGCAAAGGAAGCAATCAGTATTGTGGAGACACAAGCTATGAAATGGGAGAAAATATTTGCAAACCCTACGTATGAAAAGGGACCAATATCTAAGATAAATAAGGAACCCAACTCAACAGCAAAATAAATAAATGAACAAGCCTATTTAAAAATGGGCAGAGGTCCTGAATAGATATTTCTCAAAAGAAGGTATTCAAATGGCCAAAATACATTCATATCACTAAGTATCAGGGAAATGCAATCAAAAATCTTGGTGAAATATATCACCACACGTTTGTCAAATGACTATCATCGTCAAAAAGACAAAAGATATTCAGAGTTGGTGAGAATGTGGTGTAAGGGGCCCCTCCTACACTGTTGATACACTATTGAAGGCAAACTGGAATAGACATTATACAAAACAATACAGAGGTTCCTCAAAAACTAAAAGTAGAACTATCATATAATCCAGCAGTCCCCCTTTGGGTATGTCAGGGGAAAAGGAAGTCAGGATCTTGGACAGATATCTCCACTCCCATGTTTATTGCCGTGTATTTCTAATAGCCAAGATATGGAAATAAACTAAATGTGTGTTGATGAATGAAGAAAGAAAAGAAGGTAGCACATATACGCAAAGACGTATTATTCTGCCTTAAACAATAAGAAAATCTTGCCATTTGCAACCCCCTTGATGAAACTGGAGGGCATTGCTAATTGAAGCAAGCCAGATAAGTGCATGATCTCACTTACAAGTGGATTTTAAAAAGTCGAGCTATTAAAACAGAGAGCAGAATGGTAGTTGCCAGGGACCGAGGGTAGGGAAAATGGGGAAATTTTGTTCAAAGTGTATAAAATTTTGATTATGCAGAATAAGTTCTGGAGACTTAATGTACAGCATGGTGACTATAGTTAATTATACTGTACTGTGTACTTGAAATTTGCAAAGAGAGTAGATCTTAAGTGTTCTAACTACATACACACACAAAAAGGCAACTATGTGGGGTGATGGATATGTTAATTAGCTTAATCGTGGTACTTATTTCACAATGTATGAATATATCAAAACATTACATTGTACAACTTAAATATATACCTTTTTTTGGGTCAATTATACCTCAGTAAAGCTGGGATGGGGGAAGAAAAGACATGGGCTGGAATTTAATTCTAAAATAAGAATGCGATGTGTGCTCCTAAAAATTCATTCAGTGAAATGAATTTATTAGAACTTATATTTATCTTTATCTTATCCTTAAGATATCCTAACATATGTATTTTATAGCATAGTCCATTTGGACACTAATGTATGTTTATAATTTAGAAATGAACAAATGTACATATTTTGGGAACCTGCTAAATCTTTTTACTGATGGATTGTAAAATTAAGATGATAAGACGGGTGATTTCAGTGGGTCATTACTTTTTGACTCCTTTCTTCGCTAGTCCCAAAGTGTTAGCCATCCACTTCTGCGAAAGGAATTTTCTCACTGTGCCTTGCAAACACGGTGACTTTTTTCCCCCTTCTGCAGTCCTACCTTTGTGGCTCTTCATTGTTTGAAGAACTTGTCACTTCATCTCTGTTCAAATGATAACCAAGGTTCAGAGACCCATTCGAAGATTTCCTCATCCAGCTTCATTCCCAGACACTCTTGACCTCTAATTCCATTGCTCTCTCCCGGAAACTTAACCAAGAATAATCCGAGTCCTCGTCCTCATCTCTTGTTGATTTCTTTGTCCTGAGGCATTGTTATGCTCTCTGTGAACCTCTGAATGCCATCCCGACTTGATTCCAAGCTCCTGAGGTCTTGTGCCTTTCATTTCCAGAATTCTCTTCTGTGGTGGTTACAGAGATGTACCATGAAGGCAGCTGGAGAATGTCAACCGTGTCTGGCTCACTGAGCCTTCATGAGCTTCAGGGAGGTAGGTGTTAACTAGTGTTTGGCAAGCAACCGAGTAGTGTTTTTCCAATGAGGGCAGGTATTTGACACAGATGCTGATAGAAAGGATGGGTTTCTTGGGTAGGATATGGGAAAGAGTATAGATTTCATATAAAAAGAACAGGTTCAAATCTCCACAACACTATTTATAAATTTGGCTGTCTCTTGAACCCTCTGTTTCTTTATTTGTAAGACAAATAGATCCAGCCATGCACTAAAGATCAGATGCGTATGTAAATCCTATAGTTAGGCATTCAAATGTATTAAAGTAAGATAATGACCACGCTAGGCACACACTAGTAGCTCAGGAAGTCCTGGTTATTTCCTAACCTGAGAGAAGCTCCATACACTGATCATTTGTCACCTCAGGGTCTCAACAACCTCCCTGGTTCACATGATCAGATTAGCCATGCTTACACAAAGATTTTGAAGAAATTTATGGGCCTGCCACTGACAGACTAAGATTCTACTCTCACTTCTGCTCAGCAGAAGCCCACCAAATCTCTGACACATCACCCTCGCTCATCCACCTCCTTGCCTCTTGCCCCAAGGCCTCGCTCTGTTCTCTGACTTGCTGAGAAGTTAATGAAGAGGAAGCCTCAGATCTGTGTGTCCCTGTTCTTTGCTTTTGTATATTGTGTTTTGTTTTTTGCTTCATTTCTGTACTTGAAAACAGCAGAGGGCCTAGATTTCTCCAGGCAGCAATGGAATGAGCAGGATTTAATTACTGCTGAAAGGCTGGTACGAAAGGTTATCCAACAATGCGCGATCGTATTTGGCACTGAACTTTGAAGCTGAGAATTATGGATCGTGGAACAAGATACAACTGTCGGCTGCTGTCCCAGAGCCGGGAATATAGAATTTAGAAGAAACTGGGTTAGAGCCGACAGGACCTCTCAGGGAGGTCAGGAAGAAACGAACTAGTCATCCATAAAGCTGTCGGAGCAGTTATTTGAAGGAAAAGGCTGAGGCTTCTCTTTCGTGTTTCTAAAAACTTCAAATAAAAATAGGACAATTCTGCATTGACAGAGATGTGAAATGGCCAGCAATTGAGGGCATCAGACTCTGAAATAACACTGACGTATCCCAGCATCGCTTTGAGGAAAAACTGTGAAATCGGTAGCCACAGCCCAGGCAGGGAAGATGGTGAACGAGGGAAGAATTTTTCTCTTACACTTATCTCAACCAACAAGTGAAATGGGATGACCAGGGGCTGAGGAAGGGAAGGGAGTCATGACATCACTGTTACAAGTGCAGGCTGGAGCTGGGAGCCAATATCCACCATTCCTTCAGTTTTACCTTGAAGAGGCAGAGCCTTGTCATCTGCTGACTTTGGAGAATTGTACCTCTCATCTTCCTTTGCTAACTGGCAGACTGGTTGGCATTTTGTGATATGGCATCTGGAGACCTAGGCTGGGTATTGGTAAAATTGGAAAGTGAGCATACAGGTTCTACTCCCTGCCAATACTTGAGTGAGTATTGTTATTCAATTCTCTTCTCTTACCAGGCATCCAATCTATTTAATGGTGGCTGAACTGGATAGAGCCGCTGACATCTAGTTGAGTCTTGCTACCTACTGTCCAATTGACCTTGGGGAAGTTCCTCAAAGACAGAATTTATTCTCTCTTCTCTGACACCAGGGTGTACTACAGTGCTGGAACTGGGATTATCAAGTTTGTCCTGGCTTTTTAATCTAGTTTACATGTATGTTCCATGGCAGGAACCTCGGTCCCCCTAAAGTAGCTCACAGCATCTTTGGACAGGTCTTGAACTATTAAAAAGGTTTCCCTTTGGGTATAATGAAAAGTTTGCAAATCTACTGATTTGTCAGGCCCATGCAAAGGGTTGCTGTTAGTACTCATCAAACTGTAACATTTTCTTGGATGCTCATTTTTAACAAAAACATATTCATTTGGCTACAAGGATGACCTTTTCTGCCTCCTTACCTCTCCATGCTGGAAGTCTTCATTTCCTGATGCCTGCTGCTAATATAGGACACATGTTGAAATGTTTATGCTAATTAAGCTTTGATTGGAATCTCAGAAACAAGTTAAAAATGACAAGTTTTATCCCATTGATGAATTAATTAATGAAGTCGCTGTTATACTATTTGAAATCAGCCCTCTGATTTATACAGAAGGCAGGAGGATTTCCTACTCTAAAAACTCAGTAGTTTTTATACCAAAAGGTGTAGAGGAGTGACATGTTTTTCGGAGGAAATACTGAGGGATGAAGAGTGATCATGCTTTCGGTGAATAAGTGACTAGCAATGGTGGATTATAAAAGCAGGCATTTCCTCATGTGACTATGTGCATGAATGGGGAAGAGATATTGAAAGAGCAGGTGATAGCGTGAGATTAGTAGCCTATGTCTATGGTTCTAGTATGCTACCACTTTCCCAGCTGAGCCCTGTTTAGAATTGCAGCTCTTCTATGGTGTCTAAGTGTGTATTAGCGAGGGTTCTCCAGACAGACAGTACAAATGTATATATGAATTGGCTCACACTATTATAGAGGTTGAAAGTCCCAGCATCTGCTGTCTGCAAGCTGGAGACTTAGGAGAAAACTGATGTTACAATTCTAGCCTTTGTCTGAAGGCCTGAGAACCAGGCGAACCAATGGTATATATATTAGTCTAAGGATAGGAAAGAGATAGCTCGAAGAAGCAAAAACGGTGAAATTCTCCTTCCTCCACTTTTCATTTTATTTTGATTTTCAAAGAATTGGATTATGCCCATCCACACCAGGGAGAACAATCTTTTTTAAGGAGTCTACCAACTCAAATTTTCATTTCATCCTGAAATACCCTTACAGACACATCCAGAAAGAAGGCTTGAGCTTGGCAGCTATTGCAAAGTAAGTTGACACATAAAATGAACCATCACACAATGTGCCTTGGATAGCATGCTGGGCAGGCCAGACATTGTCCACCATGGATCAGGGCCCTGAAAGAATCACACTTTTTAAAAAATATATTTTTTAAAAAACTAGTTAGGGAAAAACATACATATTTTCAAGAAAGTCAACATGAAGGAGCCTAGCTATGCACAGAATTTAGGCCTTTCTTTTGAATTATTTGACCACCAGAAGCTATATCATGAGAAGCTCATCCTATAATAAACAATGGGAACATTGAGACATAGAGTGACCTATCTAGGTCAATAGCCTCAGATTGCAGAGTACCCTAAAGGCAAGGGGCTTGCCTCACATCACACAGTCTGCTCATGGTCAAATGGGAGCAAACACGTATTTCCACATCTGGTTTAGGCTCTTCCTACTATTTTGATTAGATTAAACAATGCGTTATAATAATGTCAGCAAAAAAATAATAATTCAAGGAAATTGATATCTGAAGACAAGTCATGAATTGCCTGGGGCCACCCAACAAATTATGACAGAGACAGTCTCTTAGCCAAGACACCTACCAAAGCCATCAGTGAGCAAACTCAGACTTTGTTTCTGTTGGCTTTTCTAGTTTCTAAGTTAATGCTTAAAATAAGAGTTCTAAAATAAGTGTCCCTAATACATGACAGTTGTTCACACATTCACAAGTCATGCATTTCACTTTGGTCAATCAGGCTGAAAAAACTTGTCATCAATGACCATGATTTAGATAGACCTTGTGTAAGTATTGATTCCTGTTGTTGCAAGTCCTAAGACTGTAAAAGTCTTTAACAGATTCACTAATATTCTTTCTTCATAGGGAAAATAACAAGAGTTTAATATAGTTTAAATCTAATAAGCATATAATTTGGATTTTAGATATGCATGTCCTTATGTTTAGCGCTGAATAAAATATAAAAATAAGTACATTTTAGACCTTGCATTCTATGAACTGACTGTGTATCTATGGGGATAGAAGTGGGGAAAAAAGCAGATTTGATACAAAGCAGAACGAAGCCTGTTCTCCAGGAGAAGTATGTACGGTAGGCTGTGGAAGTTTCAAATTTGGAAAAATTTAATGGGCCATGAGTATCTGAGAACCTGCATGGAACAAATAGCATTTGTGTAAAGCTTAAAGAATTAGTGAGTTTTGTTTATTGGAGAAAAGGGAAAGGTAGGCATTCAGGCCAGAGGACCAGTGTGGAAAAGGACCTTTGTGCAAGCAAAAGAAAACCATATATGGGTGAAGGACAAATAAGCCTCAAGACAATGATATTATTTCTCACACACACATGATTTAGTTTATAATCTACTTCAAATGCCAAGATGTACATGTGGAGGTCAGATAAAGATAAATTCTTTGTGCAATGAATAAATATTATATAGATAATTGAGAATGAGCTAAGTATGTCTCCTTTCTGGTCCTAAAATGATATAATAGCCTGTGGCTTACAACATAGTGATGGTAAATGTTAAGAAAGGCTTACATTACTTTTGCTACATGCTCTCAGATAGCCGTTATATTAAAGGAATAGATAAATTTAGCATGGACCCGTAATTTAAATGATTGGCAATTCACAATTTACGTGCATTTGGCAGAAAACATATTTAGTTTCTGGCTTCACACTGCAACAGAGTCTTTATAATTCACACCAGATTTGGAACCTATTCAGAAACACTTAGTTAAATTAATGAGATATTACCTACATCTGTTTTTCAATAGCTTTAGTCATGCCACCCAATGGAAGTCATTATCTTGGAGACCCTATTAGATCAAAACCCACCTCAGGGACACATTTATCTAATTGTAAAGAGTAGCACACAAAGGATGGAAGTAATTCCTTTTGTGAGCTCTACGTAGTGCACATTTGCTATGTTTATTTTAAGTTGGGGTCATAAACTTAGCTAAGAGGTGCCAGGATTTGTATGTTCATTGACATTACATTCACGCCCTTCATAGTTTAGTCAGCGCACTTTTCTTTGGTACGTACACTATGAATGGAAGCTCAGCAGAGATTGGCTAAATGCAACATTATGCTAATGAGAATAATCATAAGATTAGTGTCCAATGGTCCTTCATTGTTATGGGGTAAATGTTTTATGTGCCCTTCTCACAACATTGCAAAATATTCCCTTCTAAGCAGGTTGGTAATTGTATCACATTCAGCTCTATTTTTAGACTCCAGGTAATGAAAGGTTTGCTTCTGAAGACAGCCTTCGATGTGAAACATTATAACTGTTACAATATACAATATCCTATTCGATATTTTTATATGTAAATATTCTCATGCCATTCAGAAAAAAATGAAATGACATAATATGGGAATATAATATCAGTATTATATAGTCATCTTTCACCATAAAACATTCTTCTCATATTAGAAAGAAATAAATGCTAACTATAAAGATGGCATCTTATATTAGGTTTCCTTACTGCACTATATCCTGTAATATCAGAAAGTATCAATACAAAAATTTGTCAAATTAAATGATAAATTTTTCACTCAAGAGCTGAAGAGCTACTCTAACTTTGATATATTATGATTGGTCATAAGAACAAATACTATTTTTGTTTTTACTTCTATCCATAATATCAGAAAAAGGATTTTCTTCCTTGAAAGCCCTTTAAAGATAAAAACATACTTTTACACACTATATCCAGGAAGAGACACTTTTCAAATTCATTTTTGTAATAATTAAAAAATTAATGTTTCAATTACAGTTGGCATACAATATTAGTTTCAGGTATATGACCAAGTGATTAGACATTTATACAACTTATGAAACAATCACTCCAATTAATCTAGTATCCATCCGACACCATACTAATTATTACAGTATTATTGACTATATTCCTTATGCTATACTTTACATCTCCATGACTATTTTGTAATGACGAATTTATACTTCTTAATAAGAGAACATTTTATTTGTTTAAAAGAAAAGGAAAATGAAGAATGGCAGTGTAATTTGTTGAGGGGCAAGACAAAAATTTCCTGTAGGAAAGCAAAATCCTGAGTCTGTCAGTTTTCACTCCTTAAACTCTGTCAAAGGTTTTGGCCACCCAGAAGGTATCATGGAGACATCATCAGGGTTCATTTAGAGATCAAGACCTAGGCATCATTAGTTCCATTTCAGCTTTGCGTATTCCGTTGCTGGAATTGGGGAGTGGAAGAAAGTTAAGAACATGCACTATTCAGCACAAGTTCTCCTGGGTGAAATAGGAAGTAGAGCACAGCACCCAGATCCCAGTGAATAAGGAAACTGTTTCTACTGAGTCCTGAAGGGGTAGCAAGGAACAGATAAAGCTTGTCCTAGGAATGGAGATCTTTGATTCTGGATTGGGTAAAAGACAATGTTTCATATTCTATGCCATTCCATTCATTTGCCACATGAGTCTCCCTGTGCCCAGCTCCATAGCACGCATTTCCATGTTAAGTCTAGTGCTATAAAGCAGGGAGAATTTTGTAATCATTAGGAAGAAAATTTGAAGTAAGCTTTTCTTCTATTTTCTTTTGCTCTTAAAACTAAAATTCTACACACTTTGTCAATTCCAAAGACAGAGACAACTAATCCTTCTAACAGAAACCATCAGGATTTCTTAAGCATGAAAATGAATGAGAGAGGGGAGAGAGAGGGTATCTGCATGAAAGTTAATTTTATCATATTGAAGCATAAATTGTGACCTGGCAGTTCCTTCTGCAGTTTAATAGAACTGGCAGCAGGCACCAGGACTTAAGCAGACCTTGTATAATAAGAAGCAAAGACAAATCGGTGTGAAGGACAGGGAGAAGGGCATTACTGCTTTCCTCCTGGAAGATTAAAAATAGTAAAATATTGCAACCAGAATTTATCTAAAGGGAGATACTATCTCAAAAAAAAAAAGTGATTTTAAGAGACCACCATTTCCCAGTGTCTGATGAACAGAGCAGAGAGCCTGGTTCTGACATCTGAAAAATCTCTGTGAGGACTGACCATTCTCCTTCTAAGGATGTGGTGGCAGGTAATTTCTGACATTACAATTTTGAAGTGGGACAATTTTCTAAGGCATAATTAGAGTAAAATGAACATATTATTCCTTCTGCACTGTTAAATGCAGGCGAGAGACTTGCATGCACTATCTAAATAAATGAAAGAATTTATTGTTAGAAGACAAGTGCCAGTCCACACTGCCAACTAGGCAGGTGACTTCCTCGAAGAGTGCTGTCCCGAGGAGCCCAAGCACGTGGGATGGGACTGCTCTGGGCTCTGTATCCACAGGAGCTATATCAGAGCAATTTCCAAAATTACACAGGGCATGCAGCTTCTAATCTCCTAGCAGAACAGCCATATTATCCTGAGGACTTGCAATAACAGGAATTATATGCAATTTTCTGATAATGACTCCATTAGTGTGAGTCACTGCTGACAATACAATTTGTTCAATATCGCCAGATTCTTGAATCTTACTTTCTGTCACACTGAAATCCATCTTTCCCCCACCACTGCCATCATCACAATGGTGCTGTTGTCATCATCTTCATCATCATCATCATCATCGTCATCATCGTCATCATCATCGTTAGAATAACGATAGATGCGTTCAGGTTCACCAATATTACCTTTACTTGATTTCACTAATATTTCTAAAGGAAAAAAAAATGCATGCCTTTATCTATTCAAGTATCAGTTTTGTGGTCAATGTGTTTGATTCCTTCTTTTGGAAACTAGGACCTCAAGCTAATTCACTGTGGACCAAATATAGTTTAACTTAACTTGTCTTTAATATGAAGCGAAACTACCTTGGCCATTAGGTACTTCAAATGAGTGCCGGTAAATACCCATTACTGTACATTCTAATATACCTGGACATAGAACAGAACATGCAGCTCATGGTCTGATTTACTAATTGGGAGTAGCAACTGTGCCTTGTGTTTTGAACCTGAATTAATTAACCAAAACAGATTAAAACGTCTTTGAGCTATGAAGAGGGTAACACCAAAGGCAGATTTGAATGAAGAAAGAACAATTTAACTTTTTTTAATCACAAAGGTCAGCTTTTTTTTTTTTTTTAATGTGGGAGATTATTAGAAATTCTTCAAAGGTCGAAGGAAACTAACAAAACAGTCGTAGCTTACTGATTAATTATGTAATCTGCTTCTCTTTCACCAGCTTTTCTTTTGGTCTAAAGAATTACATTTTTATCTACCAAACTTGCTCCATCAATGGAGGGATTATTTTTGTTGTTCTGTACGTGAAACTACCTCTTGAGCTTTATTCCCTCATTACCCTTGAAGCCACCACCAACGTCTGGGCCCTGTGACATTTCTGATGACTCCGCTTATCTCCAAAGTGGCTCTACTGCCTCTACTTCCTTCTCCTCCAGCCCGAAGTGAAGAATAAATCAAACTAACTCACCAATAGCATTTTCACCTCATTGTCACCTTGCTTAAGATGATATCACAGCTCTCCTTGTCCTGTGAACACGATTCTGACCTCCTTTCCCAGCTTCTAGGGCTTGTCGGAAGCTTGTCTCAGAGTCACACAGGTCAGTAGATTTCCTATCAGGCTGATGTGGACATGCCCCCTTTGCTCAGGAGAGACCAGGCCCTTCTTGTCCCTCCTGTCATTTTTGATCTCTTATCTCTGTTCCCCTCTATCCACATGTGAAGCATAAACACACAGACAGAATATTCCATTCTTACCTTTGGCTACACGAAGCAACAGATACTTTGGAGAGATAAAAGATGATCAAGCAGAAAAAAATCATTCCTTCCTTCTTTAGGGGTTTGCTTCTTTTAAATTTTAAACCACCAGGTTGCCTTTCTGATAAATACCTGAATGAGAGGGTATTAGCTTCTCACAGAATGGTATTTCAGAACGTAAGTTCTAAATCATCTATTTTATTTTATTTTTTATTTTTTTTTAGAATCAGCTCGAGAAATGGCTCTCTAAAGAGTATCTCTGGATATTTTGTACAACTTTTATAGATGCCATCCACTGTACTCATTAACATTCATATGTTTAAAAAATCTGTCATAATAAACATACCTTAATTTATAGAAAAGTCTCTCTTCTAAGGACACTTTATTTTATTATGTAATACATTTGCCTTTTGATAGTCAGAAAATTTAGCTCAGATTTGATTCTCATTTTGAGTAGCTTCTAAACCACAGTTTTTAAAAACAGTTATGTCCCATTTCTTTCATTGCTTAGCTTTTACTATTATGCCTCTATTTAAACATTTTCTTGCACCCTTGTAATCTCTCTGAAGTTGTTTTTCAAATTCACTACGAGAGATCTAAATGGTAAATACATCCCTGTGCAGATGTTTATTTTTTCTTTTTCACTGCAGATCAATATTGTTATTTCTCTTGCAAAACCCAGTGCAGACTCACTGAAAAACAATGAACACAACGGGGGAGTCTTTGTAGTATAAAGCACTCTGGTTCCCAAAGTTCTGCCTCCTAAGGACTTTGCCTTCCATGGTTGCCCCTCCTCTCTCTTCCCAGTCTCTCTTTCCTGGATCTTTTCTGTCACTATTCGAACATGCACTAAACCACCCCCAAATAAGCAGACAAATGAAACACTTCTGCTAGATTTACCCCTGTCCAGCTACTGCCCAAATTCTCTCTATTCCTTTCATGGTCATGTTGACTTTTATTGCATATTGTGGGACTTTTTCTTTGTTCCCAGCAACATCAGCTTATTCTAATCTAGCTTCTACCACGTCATCACTGAAACAGTTCTTGCTTGGTCACTAGTGACTCATATTAGAAGAGCTCATCTCTATCTCCTCCTTTCTCAACTCATCATTTGATACTCTCTTGAAATATTTACCTATCTTAGCTCTTTTGAGAAAAGTCTTTTCTGTTGTTGTTTTGTTTTTTTTCCTCCTACCTAGCTAAACACTCCTTCAGGGCTTCTTTTGCTGGCTTATCCTCCTCTGTCTCTAGATGTTTGGTGTCTTGGATTTTAGTCCTGGACCCTCTATCCTTATTCTCTAACTGTCTTTTAGAGCATTTAAATCATTGTCATGTATGTATTTACCATTTATGCTGATAAATTTCAAATTTATGTCTTCATCTCAGATTGTGAGTTTAAGTTTCTATAATATACTGTATTTAACTATCTTTTTGATCTCTCCTTCCTGGTCATTTCATAGATCCCTCAAAGTCAGCACTCAGCTCTGTGCTAGCAAGTTAATTACATTATTTTATGTAGTTTTCTAAAAAATCCTTAAATCTATTTCTCATTTTATTGATTTAAAAATTGAGACTTTGAGAAACTGAAATATTCATCCATAGCTCATGGGATTATAAAAACAGTACAAGCACTTTAGAAAACAGTTTGGCAGTTTTCTTAAAATGTTAAACATATGTCTAGCATATGATCCAGCCATTCTACATCTAGATATTTACCCAGAAGATATGAGAATATATCTACATGAAAATTTGTATATAAACATTTATAGACTCTTTATGCATAATAAATCCAAACTAGAAACAAACCAAATGTCTGTCAATAGGTTCATGGCTAAACAAAAATGGGTTACACTCATGCAACAGAATGGTGCTCAATAATAAAAAGGAAAGAAATACCGATACACAATAACACTGATGAATCTCAAAAATCAATATGCTAATTTAAAGAGCCTGATATGAAAACTACACGCTGTAAAATTCTATTTATTAAAAAATCTAGAAAATAAAACCTAATCTGCAGTTATTGAAGTAGATCAGTGGTTTCTCAGAGCCCAGGGTGGGGTAAAGGATGGATTGAAAGAGAGCATGAGGAAATTGGGGGTAGATAGTAATGTTCTGTATTTTGGCTGTGACATCGGTTTGTTTCACTGTGTATATATTTCACTGGTTTCATGGATGCATATATATCTGCCAAAACTCACAAAGTTTAAACTTTTAATGGGTAGAGTCTACTCTATATAAATCAAACGTCAATAAAGTTGTTTAAAAGAAACCCTAAAGCTTTGAGAATCTGAATAAGTTGATTAAAGTTTCATAGCTTTATAACAGACTTAGAATCACAAAGCTCCTGCTTTTAGCTACTCTGGATTACTGCCTTAAAATTCTTGACTATTTGACATAAGAAAATATAAATTAAACTGTAAACTTAGTCAAAGCAATGTGAACATAGATCATTTATATGTGGGTGCAACCTACATATGCTAGGTGCATGGCAGATTTATATATGTATGTCATATGAATAAGTTAATTGATTAGTAAACCACATTCTTGACTAATTTATTGGTGTGTGATTAATTATCTTTGATTACAATAATATCTTCTAGTCTACATGCAAACTCCATGAAGAATTTATCTGATTTTGTTCCTCTTAACTCTGGGTCAATTTATGACTATTTCAATAAAAGGAGTACAGAAGAAATAATGCTATATGCCTTCTAAGGCTTCATCATAAGGGATGATGCAGCTTATGATTGTCTCCAAGAATATTCCACTTGGAGTTTCAACCTGACATGGAAGAAATCCATCAGCAATGAGGTTCTAGGCTGTAAAGAAGGCAAGCCACCTAAAGAGGCTACATGTAGACAAACTGGGTGGTATTCAAATTATTCAAGTCATCTCAGGCAAGGCACCAGACACATAAGTAAGCAATCCTTCTGATGATTCTAGTCCTCAGCTATCGTGTCTTCTTGTCAAAGGCCATAGACACAGTGGAGCAGAGATCAATCATTCTTGCTGAGCCCTGTCCTAATTCCTGTCTTACAAAAATCTGTGACCATAAAAATTAAATATGTTAAGCTGCTAAGTTAATTAGTATTAAATAGAGCATAAATTTAGTGCCACAGGTATGATTCTGGTATTGTAAAAACTTGAAACATACAGTTTTAGCTTTGGAACTGGGCACCTGATATAAGCTGAAAGGTCCTTTAATGTTAGTTATGCAAATTATATAGTTAAATCAAAAAAGAACTTGAGACTTTTCATGAAATCTGGAGGGCTGCAGAAAGATTAGAAGTCAAGGTTGTCAGGACACAGAGGACATTGTTATTGGAGGGTGGAAAATAAAAGAACTCCTCTATATCGTGGCAGAAGTTTTAGCAAAAACTATCATCTGTGTTGATGTGAAAAGTACATTTACCTATATTAAGGAATGAATTTGACTAAGGAAATTTTCAGGCATTTTTTTAAAGTACTTACTGATTTCTTTTAGCTGTATATAAGAAGATATAGGGAGGAAAGAGGTCAACAACGACAACTATATTTTCAAGCAAAGTTTAGGGAAAATATAAAGGAGCCAGAGCTTGCTAGGTTCAAAAACAAAGCTATTTTGCACCCATGTTTTTTTGAGCAAAAGTTTTTTTTTTCTAATAGACTTTATTTTTAAAGCAGTTTTAAGATTGCAGCAATATTGAGGAGAAGATATAGGTATTTTCCATATGCCTTCTTTCCTCTCACATGTATATCGCTTCTCCCATTGTGGCATCCAGCACCAGAGTGGTACATTTATTACAACTGGTGACCCCACATTGATTTATGAGTGTCAGCCAGAGGCCATAGTCTACATTAGGCTCCGTTCTTGATGCTGTACATTTATGGATTTCGACACATGTATAATGACTTGAATCTTTCATTATAGCATCAGACACAGTCTTTCAATTTGTTAAGCTTTTTTGCTTGTCATGAGCATGGAGTGGAGAATTCCAGGCTTCTTTCATGACAGACAGGAAGTAGGAAGACCTTGTAGTACAGAAGTTTTGTTTTCTATCTTTTTTTTTCAAAGTAAGAAAGGAGCTCAGGGAAAAATCAAACTGAAGGTCCTATCAGAAATATGTCTTAGGATAAAGAGGAAGCAAAGTGTAACTGTAAAACCCATGTGTGCAGAGGTGTATTGGGAGTTTTAAAAGGATGGTGAGGGAGTAGCGAGGGAGAGAGATGACTCAACTGAAAACTTACAAAGGATTGGTCAGTGTAAGTGTGATTGGGCCAGCTGTGTCCGCTAAACTGACAATTTTTGAAGTTAGGACTCTGTCCTCTTATAGAGACGGGGAGACAGAAGCTCTAGCCTTCCTGATGATTACATTTCAATGGAGTAGCTCTCAGGTCCTTGAGCAAGACACTCCTGAGTCATAAGAGGTACAGGTACATCTCAAAGGAAGCAAGGAAGGATTCACAATTGCAAACCCTTTATAGTAATTCCTCTAAGAAAGAGGTTAGGGGCCTGTTTCAGGTGTCCTCTCGGACAAAGAGTAAATTCTCCTGGAGGCCTTCAGCTTTCTCAGGCAGGCATTTTAATGGTGGGCCGGGGTCATTCTAGGCACCTGGCCTTAAGCTTCTAGAAATTCTAGCACTGGAATTTGTTCCTCTTGGTACAGAGGTTTGAACAGAGTCATGCTGTGTGGAGAATTTTACAGTTTTTAGGGGACAAGTGGATTTCAAATGTGAGAGAAACAGAAATAATTTATGGCCAGAGGTCAGACTGGCTATTTTAAAGTATAGCCTGTAAAATGTCTGATATTCCTACTACCAAGAAAGGGGTATAGTTGCCTTTCTCTTGAACCCAGGCAAATTTGTGACTGTTGTGACTAACAGAATATGGCAGAGGTGATGCTACAGACTTCCAAGCCCAGGTCATAAAAGTCTTCATCCTCTGGAGCAGTCACTCATGGAGATGTAATTTTCTGTGTTAGAATAATGTGAACAATAACTTCCAGAAGAACAGAAGGTTGACTCGAATAGAGAGTATAAGATGATTATTAGGTACCACTAAGAGACTAGTTGATGTACAGGTCTCTCAACTAGTATTGTTAGAATGAATGAAAGCCGATCGAATGTATGAATTAATGAATGAGTCGCTTTGGCAGTGACACATCTATTTCCTTCACTTATGTGTATCTAGAACTTCTAGAATAGCACCTGAGACATAGGTGTTCACTATGCAGTTGCTGAATGGATGAAGGCGTGCAGGCACCACGCCATACACTGCGTCAGAGATAGTGCATGAACAAAGTCCTGCCAGCGGGAACTTTCCCCTGGAGCAGTAGAAAAATTAGTAGAGGAGACTCTGTACCATGTTTCGGGAGATTAATGTAGCTCAGCCCGCTCTTCCTTCCTTCTGAAGGGACTAAGGGTTGTGTTCTTCATGCCCCCGGCATTGTCTAGCTCTTCTCCAGTGTTCCTATTCGCTTGGTTCAAGTTTTCACTCTTATTTCCTCAGTGAAATCTTTCAGGTGAAGTAATTAAATTGGAAAGGGAAATCTCTTTCAATGAAGACAGCGTTTTTTTCTTTCTGCAATTGTAGCAAACCCTTAACCATCTTTTGTGGCTTAAATCCACATTTATCGGAGCCATTCCTTACCACAGACCGCTCATTCACCTACCTTTAAGTTTCGTCAAACTTTATTTGACCTGTGTTCACTTCTGGGGTTTTCGTCTGTTTCTGCCCCACGTTTTCATTATTGCATGTTTCCATTCTTAGATATTACCCTCAAACAGCAAAAATGATGGAAGTAATCCGGACAACTAGATGTGTCTGGTTTACTCCAAGTTTATAAATGCTTATTTTCTCTTGGCACAAACTATTCAAATGAACATTTCAGAGTATGTCAAGTTAGTACAAGAGAATATTCACTTGGGAAGATAAAATTGGAGATGGAGATCAGTTAGACTGAGGTCATTTAAAGAACAGTAAGTAAAACTTTGAGTATAAATTATGACCTCGATTTTGGCAAGGCCTTCAAAATAACAAATGTAATAGGAGTAAAGTTTTTTAAATCATTCAGAAAGCGAGACGCATGGGTGCACATGCTCTCTCTCTCCCTCCCTCTCTGCCTCCCTCCCTCTCCCTCTCTCACTCTCCAAGCTCGCTCGCGCTCTCTGTCTCTCTGTCTCTCTCTGTCTCTGTCTCTGTCTCTGTCTGTCTCTCTCTCTCTCTCTCTCTCTCTCTCTCACACACACACACACACACACACACACACACACACTTACCCCATCACAAGGAAAAGCAGCACACATGTTACATATAATAATAAGATGACAGAGACGTTTTTTTCTTTATTCTTGAGAATTTTTTTTTTTTTAAAGCCCCCTTAACTAGTAAGAAGAGTGTAGAACTATCAGAAATAAGTGGGTAACTCAGATTCTGGAGAGTTCTTTGGGTTAGTGGTAGTTTCACAATAAGGTATTTTATTCTTATTTAATTGTATCATATTTTATTAGTACATTTTTGTTATTTATTTAGTTATTTACCTTACATTACCCAGTTTCAATTTTAACATCCCTCACTGTCAGGCTATATGCAATTTTAGGCATTTTTATAATGCATTCTAGTATGTCTTTATTATACCTTAACAACATATGCTAAAAGATGACTTTATCTTTCTTTATTTTCACGTTCTCATATGGTCATCTTTTCCAAATCAAAATAAAATTTGTTTTATTCACTTACAAAAAACAAAATAAAACAAGCAAGTAAAAATACCTGTAGGATTTTAATAGGACTGTGCTCAATTTCTAAGATACCTCAAATATAATATAGTAAATTAGAGAACTTTCTAATCTAATCTTTAATAAGCTTAAAAAATAAAAACACATTCCAATGGAAAATCATTTGGTAAAATTTAACCACTATTTTTTTGGAGGGACTATTAATTGCATGTTAATTTTTATTTTTCTACTAGAGTTGACATTCTAGGTTATGTTATATTAGTTTCAAGTGTACAGCATAGTGGTTAGACATTTATATAATTTACTAAGTGATTTCCCTCCTCCTCAATTAGTCTAGTACCCATCTGACACTATACATAGTTACTACAATATTATTGATTATATTCCCTGTGCTGTACTTCACATCCCCATGACTATTTTATAACTAACAATTTGTACTTAATCCTTCACCTTATTCACACAGTCCCTCAATCCCCTCTCCCATCTGGCAATCACCAGTTTGTTCTCTGTATCTATTAGTCTGTTTTTCTTTTGTTTGTTCATTTATTTTGTTCCTTAGGTTCTACATATTAGTAAAATTATATGGTACTTTTCTTTCTGTCTGGCTTATTTTACTTAGCATAATCCTCTCAAAGTTCATCCATGTTGATGCAAATGGTAAGATTTTATTTTTTGTGGCTGAATAATATTCTGTTGCATATCTGTACTACAACTTATTTATCCAGTCATCTATTGATGGGCACGTAGGTTGCTTCCATACTTTGGTTGTTGTAAATAGCACTGCAGAGAACATAGGGGTTCATAGATCTTTATGAAACTGTTTGGGTTTTCTTTGAACAAATACCCAGAAGTGCAATCACTGGGTCATAAGGTAGTTCTATTTTTAATTTTTTGAGGAAACTTCTGTTTTCCATAGTGCTGCACCAATTTGCAATCTCACCAACAATGTATGAAGGTTCCCTTTTCTCCACATCCTCTCCAACGCATATTGTTTTTGACTTATTGATGATAGTCATTTTGACAGGTGCGAGATGCTATCTCACTGCAATTTTAATTTGTATTTCTCTGATGATTAGTGACATTGAGTATCTTTTCATATGACTATTGGCCATGTATATGTCCTCTTTAGAGAAATGCCTATTCAGGTCATCTGCCCATTTTTTAAATAAGATTTATTTCGGTATTGAGTTGTATGAGTTTTCTATAAATTTTGGATACTAACCCCTTATCAGATGTATCATTGGCAAATACCTTTTCCCATTCAGTAGGTTGTCTTTTTATTTTGTCAATGATTTCCTTTGCAGGGCAAAAAAATTTTAGTTTGATGCAGTCCTATGTGTTTATTTATTTATTTATTTTGTTTCCCTGACCTGAGGAGATATATCAGAAAAAAAGATTACTAAGAGCAATGTCAGAGATTTTACTGCCTTTGTTTTCTTTTAGGAGTTTTATTGTTTTGTGTCTTATATTTAAGTTTTGAATCTATTATGAGGATTTTTTTTTCTTGTGTGTGGAATAAGAAGGAGGTTTGGTTTCATTTTTTGCATGTATTTGTCCAGTTTTCCCAACATCATTTATTGAATAGACTGCCTTAACTTCATTGTATATTCTTGTCTCCGTCATAGATTAAGTGGCCATATAGACGTGGATTTATTTCTGGGCTCTCTATTCTGTCATTGATCTATGTGTCTGTTGTTATTCCAGTACCATGCTGTTTTGATTACTATTGCCTTTTAGTATAGTTTGATAGCAGATAGTGTGATACCTCCAACTTTGTTCTTCTTTCTTGAGGTTAATATGGCTATTTGGCATCTTTTATGGTTCCATGTAAATTTTAGGATTATTTGTTCTAGTCCTGTGAAAAATGCCATTGATATTTTGACAGAGATTGCATGGAATCTCATGATTGCTTTGGGTACTATGGACATTTTAATGATGTTAATTTTTCCTATCCATGAGTTCAGTATATGTTCCCATTTATTTGTTTCTTCTTCAATTTCTTTCTTCAGTGACATAATTTTCTGAGTACAGGTCTTTTACTACTTTCATTAAATTTATTCCTAGTTATTTTATTTTATTTTATATTTTATTTTATTGATAAAATTGTAAATGAGATGATTTTCTTAGTTTCTCTTTCTGATAGTTCATAACTGATATATAAAAATGCAACTGATAATCTGAATATTAATTTTGTATCCTGCTATTTTACTCAATTTATTTATCAGTTCTAACAGTTGTTTGGTAGAATCTTTAGGGTTCTAAAGATTCATCCATTAATAATGAGAGTTCTACTTTTTTTTTCCAATTTGGAGGCATTTTATTTCTTTTTCTTATCTAATTGCTGTGGCTAGGACTTTCAATACTGTGTTGAGTAAAAGTGGTGAAAATGGACATCCTTGTCTTGTTCCTAATCTTAAGGAAAATGCTTTTAGCTTTTCCCTGTTGAGTATTATGTTAGCCGTGGGTTTGCTATATATGGCTTTTATTATGTTGAGGTATATTCCCTCTATTCCCATTTGCTGAAAGTTTTTATTATAAATGGATGCTGGATTTGGTCAAATGTTTTTGCATCATTTGATATGATCATATGATTTTTATCCTTCAATTTGTTAATGTGGTATATCACATTAATTGATTTGCAAATATTTAACCAACTTACATCCCAGGAATAAATTTACAACTTGATCATGGTATATGATTTTTTTAATGTAATGCTGATTTTGGTTTGCTAATATTTTGTTGAAGATTTTTGCATCTACATACATCAGGGATATTGGTATAAATATATATTAATGTCTTTGTCTGATTTTGAAATCAGGGTAATGGTGGCCTTGTAGGATGAGCTTGAGAGCCTTCCTTCTTCTTGAATTTTTTGGAATAGTTTGAGAAAAATAGGTATTAATTCTACTTTGAGTATTTGATAAACATCTGGTCCAGGACTTTGTTTGTTGGGAGGTTTTTGATTACTGATTTTGTTTCATTAGTAGAAATCAATCAGTTAAGATTTCCTGTTTCTTCTTTACTCTGTCTTGAGAGATTATATATTTCTATGAATGTATTCTTTTTTTTCCAGATTGTCCAATTTGTTGGCATATAATTGCTTGTGTTATTTTCCTATAATATTTTTTTGTATTTTTGTGGAGTCAGTTGTTACTTCTCATCTTTCATTTATGATTTTATTTATTCAGGCCCTCTCTCTTTTTTCTTGCTGAGTCTGGTTGAAGGTTTATCAATTTTGTTTATCTTTTCAAAGAACCAGCTCTTGGTTTCATTGATTTTTTGTTTTTTTTTTAAGACTTTTTAATCTCAGCTCTAATTTTTATTATTTTCTTTCTTCTACTCACTTTAAGCTTTTTAAAAAAAATTTAAAATTTTTTTTTTATCTCTAGTTCCTTTAGGTGTGAGGTTAGATTGTTTATTTGAGCTTTTTCTTGTTTCTTGAGGTATGCCTGTATTGCTGTGAATTTCTCTCTTAGGACTATTTTCATAGTGTCCCATAGCTTTGTGGTCACTGTGTTTTCATTTTCATTTGTCTCTAGGTATCTTTGGATTTCTTCCTTGATCTCATTGTTAACCCATTCATCATTTAGTAGCATGTTATTTAGCCTCCATGTGTTTGCGTATATTTTAGTTTTTTTTTTTTTCTTGTAATTGATTTCTAGTTTTATATCATTGCGGTCAGAGCAGATGCTTGCTATAATTTCAATCTTCTTAAATTTGCTGAGACTTGTTTTGTAGCATAACATGTAGTCTATCTTGGAAAATGCTCCATGTGCACTAGGAAAGAATGTATATTCTGCTGCTTTGAGGTGAAATGCTCTAAAAATATCAATTAAATCTATCTGTTCTAGCATATCATTTAAGGCTTCTGTTTCCTTGTTGATTTTAGTCTGGAAGATCTGTCCAATGGTGTCAATGAGTTGTTAAAGTCCCTTCTTATGACTGTGTTACTGTTGATCTCTCCTTTTATGTCTGTCAATATTTGCTTTATATATTTAGGTGCTCCTATGTTGCGTGCATATATATTTACTAGGATCCTTTTATAATGATCCCATCATCATTATGTAATGCCCTTCGTTTTCTCTTATTATAACCTTTGTTTTAATGTTTATTTTATCTAATATAAGTATTGCTACCCCAGCTTTTTATTTTGCATTTCTATGTGCATAAAATATCATTTTCCATCCCTTTACTTTCAGCCTGTGTGTGTCTTTCGATGTGAAGTGGGTCTCTTGTACACAGCACATGTATGGATCTTGTTTTCTTATCCATTTGTCTACCCTATGTCTTTTGATTGGTGCATTTAATCTATTTACATTTAAAGTGATTATTGAAAAGTACATAATAATTGTCATTTTATTATTTATAATTATGTTATTTTTTTTCCCTTTCTCACCTCTTCTTAAAGAAGTCCTGTCAACGTTTCTTATAATACTGGCTTGGTGCTAGTAAAGTCTTTTAGCTTTTACCTGTCTGGGAAACTCTATCTCACCTTCAATTTTAATTGCTAACCTTGCTGGGTAGAATAGTCTGGTCGTAGGTCCTTACTTTTCATCACTTTGAGCATTTCATGCCATTCCCTTCTGGCCTGAAAATTTTCTCCTGAGAAATCAGCTGAAATTCTTACGGGAGTGCCTTTGTAAACTGCCTTTCTCTTGCCGTTTTAGGATTCCCTCTTTGTCTTTAACCTTTGCCATTTTAATTTTGATGTGTTTCAGAGTGGGCTATTTGGGTTTACTTGTTTGGAACTCCCGAAACTTCCTGGGGTTGTATGTATATTTCCTTTTCCTGGCACTGGAACACTGGCACCTCAGTGTGGAGCTCAGTTCCTCACTCTTCTGGAGCTGGGGAATGGCGGGAGCCTCTGCAGCCAAGATATCCACCCCCGACCCGCCCCGATGCTCAGCCACCACCCGTGCATGTGAAAACAGCCCATTTCATGTCCCTGCCCCTCTTAGTTCTCAATGAGGTCTCCTCTTTATATCTCCTATTATAGGAGTTCTGTTCAGTTAGTCTTCAAATTGTTCTATAGGTAGACTGTTTCATAGTTTAATTTTAATGCAGTCATAGGAGCATCATGTACAGCATTTACCGAACCCATCTTCCTGACTAGAACCTCAAAATTTAACCACTATTGACAATATTATTCATCTTGAAAAAACACATTATTTATATAAAATGATAAAGTTAATGGATATTAAATAATGAGCCTTTTTTTTTAGCTTATAGGTTAAAATCCTAGGTATTTCTTTTTAAAAACAGATGCATGAAATCGTTTCTAGTTTTGTCATTTTTATTCAAGTATCTAAAATCTTTTATTAGAATGGAAAAACATGAAGACAGATGTTAAAAATAAGATTTAAATAGCATAATATGTCAAATGAATACAAACAGCTAAAACATATTTAGGTTTTGCAAAGGGTTTAGTATTTCAGAAAATTCATAACATACATATTGCAAAGCAGTAATCTTCTAAAAAAAGGAAATTGGTATTTTATTCACATTAGCCACAAAAATGTAAAAAACATAAAAGTAGTCTTGGTAAGACATGCAGGAGGATTATATAAATGCAGCTGTAAAATGACCCTTCAAGTTATCAAACGTCCAAATAACCGGAGCAGCCATTTTAGTTAATATAAAAATGAAGTATACACAATCTTTGTGTTTTACTTGAAATCCTTTGTGAAAATGAGCCAGAGAACACTTAAATAATGTAATTATGATTATTCTGTATTTTATAAAGAATATGTGTTATCCACATGCTAGATATTGACATTCTTTTCTCCACAACTTGATGTTTAGCGTTTTCCATTCTGATTTTTTCTGTTGTTTTCTCTATTTCTTATTGTACTTTTTGATGCTTCCAATGATATTCTAATTGTTCTATTGCTTTTTTTAATTTATAAAAATGCATTGCCTTCTCTTTTTGAGTAGTTCCAAAGACCTCTTTGTTTTTTTAAAAAATAGGGTTCAGAAGATCTCTAAAGTCTTTTTGTATGTAGTGTGGAAAATCTTTTCAAGTGAAATTTAGCTCTGATCCATTCTTGAATTGTTCTTCTTTTGTGCTGCAAAATGTTTTCTTGTTCCCAAGTTGACATTGGCTTTACGTTTTCATTTGCACACATGTCCTTGATATACTCTGTTAGTTGTTAATGTTTTCATTTGTTTGTATCAGGTGATGCTGGCACTGGTGTAGTTCCATCATGGTAGGCTGCTAATATTTCAGAAATTATTTATTAATTTTTCCAGATTTTCTTAAGCTTTTTTTCTAACCCAGGTAGCAGTCCTTAGGCAGGGAATTCAAGCTCATTGCTGAGAATATCAGTCAGGCTAGAACTCTAGTACCTGTAAATGATAAATTCACTATTAGGGTCATCAAAAGATAGCTAGACAATTGGTGCAGAATGAAGCTCCCAGCGAAAAAGTAGGCCATAAATAATTCATTAACCAGATATACTTTAAAAATTCATGCAAGTTAAAATTCAAGAATATTTGAATGATAATACCAACAGAGAAAATTTAATGACGATCATTTTGTTAAAAAAAAAAATGAAGTACATAAAGAGGAAAAATAAGAAATGGATAGAAAAAAATAAGATTAAAACATATAAGTTTTAGAGGTGGCTAACACACCCAAGCAGAAAGTACAAACAATAACAAAACACAAAACCAGCTATCAGATCTGATGAATATAAAAATAGAAATCTCAGATATGAAAAACAAATGTGGCTTTGAATGCAGCAACGGTGCCAGGAGAATACCAGCATGCCAATTAAGAAAACAATGTGTTTCTGTCATGAGACCAGAGTGAGGCACCTAAACCCAAAGATTTTTAAAGAAGAGATAGCAGATGATGATGAAGCCACTGCATCGTCATAGAATTCTGCAAATATAATTTCTGGTTAATATTTTTAAAGAAAATAACCAATAATTAGTGGGTAGTACTTACAAGTACACTAACAAGAGATCCTAATTATGACATGCTATTTAATTCTGTCAAAATCATTATTGTTTTTACGCTAATGAATGACTGTTCTCAGCCCAGATGGCTCCCTCAGAAATAAAAGGAAACAGATAAAGAGGAATAAAATAAATCCATTTTATAAAAGTCACTTACTAACTGTATTACTGAGTGAATACATACATAAATTAATAGATATCAAAGAGCTTTAAATTCCCTTTCAGGTACAATTGTAGCATATATCATAATTAGATTCTGTTACCTTCAACTTGTTTTACAATTATTTTTTTAATCTAAATAGCTTTTTCTTAAAAAAAAAGGAAATAAAGCCTTGCATACTGGACCTAATAGAATAAATCAATAGTTTTAATGCTTCAACACAGAGACAACCAGCAAAGCACCCCGTACCCCCTCCCCAGGACAATGTTTTCGTTAATAACAACTTCTATTTTACCTGCAGACAGCTGCCTGGGAGCATACAGCTCCAGAAACCCTCCAGATATTCCAACAAATATTAAAGACAAGCGAGAAGTAGGAGAGGACAGATCATTACATTCACAGAATCCATAGAAAACCAAAGCACCTCCAGTCTGGTTTCCTCTGTTGTGACTAGAGCTGCTATTAAGTAAACAGCACTTTCTCCACATCTGATTCCATTCCATTATCTAGCACGGTGCATAGTTTGCACAAAAGATACCTGCACCATGCGTGTTTCCTGAATTAGCTAGATCCTTTAGCAAGACTGTGGTAATCTATATTTTTTACTGCTCTAAGTTGTGTTGTAGACTCAAAGTAAATGAGATGTCAAGGGTTTTAACACTTCATTTCAGGCCCTGAAATAGAAGGCAAAAGATGACAAGTTAAGCTGGTTGAAACAAATGTGTCTCTTCAAAATGGCTTAGAAAACTAATACATAAACTATGGTGGCATAAATATATGTAAAAAACGTTACATGAAAAATATGCATTTGAAATTGTACATGTCCATTGACTATAACTTTAAAATGATTTCTATATTAACAAAGACCAGAGTAGAATTAAGAGAAGAGGGAAAGAATCACTTGTTCTTTGAGCATCTGTGATGTGCCAAGCACTCTCTATGTTATGGTATTAATACTTTAGAATCATGAAGGCTTGAGTTTGAACCTTGGCTTTACCATGATTAGCCAAATAAACTAGGGAAATTTACTTAACCTTACAAAATGTTTTCATTTATAAAGTTGTTTTTCAAATTTTGAATATTTCTTAGATTCCTGGTCCTGACGATGCATTAGTGAACAAGACTAACACTATCCTTTCACATTAAATTTACAGTCTAGCAAAGTAACAATAATTCAATTATGCAAAATATATTTGCCATGCACCTGTCATATGCCAAATGAACTTTCTAGACAATGATGAAACATCAGTGAACAAGAAAGGAAAGTCCCATGCTCTCATGTAGCTTACTTTCTAGTGCAGAAAAAAAATATTTTCAGCTAATTCTTCTGATACCATCATTACCTAAGAACTCATAGCACTATGACCACCCTTTCTGGTTCTCTGTAGTATATTTTATTTTAAAAAATGATCACATATTCTGATCTCTATGAGGATCTTCAAGAGGTATCTGAGACAACAGAAAGATTCCGCAGAAATGGTGATTATGTCCAGTTGTCTTTGACCTGTGGAAATATTTTGTCACAGTCTATTTTACTCACTAGTAACCTCAATAATAAAGTGTATACCAGCTAAACAATATAGAAGAAAAATGCCCTTTGGTCGAGTGGCAGTACGCTCTCTGAAGCAGGCAATGCATGAAATAAAAGGTTTTGTGGAATTCGTAGAATATCGTTTTAGTGATGAATATTATTCTCTGTGTCCGGTGCATTCCAGTTATTGAAACCTTACTCAAATTGTTTAATATGTTGGTTGCTACAGTAGCACCAATTCAAATTCCTGGACATCTTTTGAAACAAGGCTAAACAAATTCTAGCACCAATATAACGGGGTTTAAGTAAATGAGTTTAGATGTAACAGATACCTGTCCTAGGTCCCTGGTGTCTGATGTATTCTGAATCATGCACAAACTCAACTAAGGTTTGTGAACATCTTTTTAATGTCTAATGCAGAATGTAAGCAAGGACACAGGCAGTGACTACAGTGTGGTCTTGCCCAGAGTCTCACAGGAGGAAAGGTCAACATAAACATGCTTTGTGGGGAACAGTGGCCCACTTTCTTGCTCATGTTTTAAATTCCAGAGCTTCAGCAACTCTTTAACTAATCTTGACTGAACATGGCCTGGAATTTTAATTTTTTTTTCACAGACCAGCCTTTGGCTTCCTGCACAATTCCCCTGGCATCCAACTCAGAACCTGTTCCTTTTTTTGACTTTAATCCTTTCATTTGGGTACCGTCACTTTACACCTATTCTCATACCTATTTATTCAGACTTCTCTACCATACCTGAGTGGATAAACTCACTATTTTGATGTGTGCTTTCTTGCCTTATTTTTCCTTACAAAATTGGCTGACTAGATATAAACCTTGATTTTGAAAAATTATTTAACACTTCTTAATTCTTATAATTTTCAAAAACAATATGCAGCCAAATAATCATTGCCAGAAACTACTTAGTCCTAAGAATTAGGTTTAATCATTGTAGGTAATGGTTTCGACATTTTATTGTGTTCTATAAGTGTAATTGTGCTGTCTAATTTATATTCAGTTGATGTTTGTTTGTTTTTTTTATGTTTACTTTAAATGAGACATGAGACTTACAATGCTTTTAGGAGAGAATAAACAAATAAAATAATGATTTTAGCTTATAACTGTTTGAAGTTTTCAGCACTTAATTTCGAAATAATAGTGACTTTGTCAGGCCTTCTGTTGGAATTTTATAACTCTTATTAGACTGCTTCATGGAAGTTTTGTAGTTGGTATACCGTGCACTTCACAGTGTGAAGGGATTCAGACAAAAAAATTTTTTTTCTGTAAAGGGACAGGGAATGAGAAATTTGAGTACATTATGTATTTATAGGATGAGAGAGAAGCGTATTAAAACGTGAAGGAGATCAGAACCCTGAGGTTGAAGAAAATGGAGGACAGATATCACAGGCTTCTTGTTTCCCTGGAAGGTGAGGACCTATTAGGATGATTACACCTCAAACTGCACCTTCTCTTAAAAATTTATCTTCCCTTCCTGCTTCACTCCTCTCCGTTCTTAAAGATCTAGTTTAATGATGACATGCTAATTCAAATGCTCATTGACTTCCCTTTCCCCTCCAAATAGGCTCAGTTTTCATCTGAATATACAGAATGCAACTGAATGCAGTGCAATGTTGTCAGTAGTTACTGCTATAGAGATAAGGCCTGCTTTATTTGGTCACATGTGCTTTTACTTCTCCAAGTAAGGATTATGTAAAAGCCATTGAACACTCACTCACTAGCTATCAGGCACCATAACAGTCCACATTGCAATATTGCCCTTAAGGTAAAGGCTTCCAAAAATACATTTAAGGACTTCCATTATATTGTAAAACACTGTGTATTATAATAATGTGCAAAAATATATTTACTTGGGGGATTATTTTAACTATCTCTTTTCTCTGCTAAGCTCTAAGAGAGTATGAACCGTGTTTTGTTTACCTCCCCAGTATCCAGCACAGGGCTGATACCTAATAATCAATTAAATATCGTTGAATGAATAAACAGATCAATAAAAAAGTATTTTATTGCGTAGTTTATAAGTGAAAAAAAAACCCCAGTTTTAATAAAACTAAATAACTCAAAGTCACTTAGCAATAGTTGCTCTAGAATTGTGACCAGACTGACAACTGTCGATTCCCATTCCAGTAAAATTTTGGACAAACCTAATAGCATTTAACAATCACAGGATGAGGGATGGTCACGGAGCTCTTGAAGCAGAACGAGTGAAGTCAAACACTGCTATCTATTTGAATCAACATGAGGAAGGCATTGCTTCATCATTCATTTCTTCATTCAGAGACTGTTCATTACGCGTGTAACTGCCTGCTCCTCTTGGTTCTGACTCCTGTGGCATCTGCTGCTATGGCATGTGATTTAGCAGGACGCCCTAATGACAGCAGACAGCCCTCTAGCTTTACTGTGCAGAAACTGTTCATTGTTTCTCAGTGCTGCTTCTCCTGACGTTTGCTGACATGTAATGTTGATTTTTCCTGACTGCCTATGTGTTCACCGAAAACTGCATTTCCAAGCGTCCCTTGAATGCAGGTGTGTGACCTGCTGAGACCAATATTTGTGTGAATGCTGATCTTCTTTTTACAAAGAGTGCAAGTGCAAAAATAATTGTCTTATTTAGCCATTGAGCCATTGTTTTTCTCGGGCTTTTTTTTTCACTGTAACCAAATATAATCGTAATAATACCTACCTATCCTAAAATAAAGACAATTAAACATTAGCCAGTTTTCTAGCTTCAGGAGACATTAAAAGAGAAATCACATATGCCAATAAAATAAATATTTCAATTGGGTAAGTGATTTTAAGGCAAGGATTGCTATAAATAAATTATAATTCATAAAACAGTACTGATAATAACAAGTTGAAATACAGAAGATTTTTATTTCCATTTAAGACCATTTATCCCATTTTTTAGTGTTATGTTATAAAAATGATCTCATGACTAAACATGCAAAGAATAAAGAAAAATCAAATTTCAAAAAAAAATCGAAAGTATAGAAAATCCTATTAGATGATTCTAAAGCAATATAGAGTGAAACATTTTTTCAAGATGTAAAAGAGAATGTAACATCCAATTTGAAGAATAATGGCATGTGATTATAAATACTCTTCTGCTCAAAATAAGCATGTCATCTTGAAGAGATCAAGAATTAAGAGTTTGATTATGTTTATATTTTCCATTCTCCTTGTCTCCAAATCAGAAGGCATTAATACCAGAGCTTACACCAGAATAAACGACCCCACTGCAAAACACAAGGCAGGCCGCAAACACTGGCTCCTTGGAACAGGTGGAGGCACTCAGGGCTCATTGTGCCAGTGACATCTCTGGAGGGCAATTTGCATCAAAGCTAAGGCTTAAATGGTGACATCCAAAAGGAACCGATTCTCTGATGCCCCTGAGTTTGGTTACTTGTATTTTCATGATTTCAAAACTACCTGTCTGTATACTCCTAGCTGCCCATAGGACTCCTTTTCCCGAAGTCTTTACCCTGACCCCATCTCCTGCCATGCCATCCGTATTAGGCAAGCGAGAATGTGCCTCCCTCACAGTCATCTGTCTCTGTTGTCCATATTTCACATTGGCTTGGAGAGCTCAGAAACGTATGTGACATCTAACCTTGATGGTTTCCTTTGCCAAATTACTTCTTAGAGAGGTTGTTTTTAAATATTAGCTAAGTCAATTCAGAAAGTATTTATCAAGAGCCTACTGTGTGCCAGGTGTTATAGGAGGTGCCAGGTGGACTCTATTAGGTCTGCACAAGCTAAGCAATCCAGAGAGGAGATTCAATCCTTTCTTAAAAACCAGTCAACCCAATGTTTAATTCCATTCTAATTTGGGGGGGGGGCATTAGGTTTTAAGAATGTGGTCCTCTGTTGCCTTATTATATAGATGAGAAAACAGTTGCTAGAGTTTGTGACCTTTTCAGGGAATATTCTAATGAAAAAGGAAAAAAGAGAAGTCTCTCTGATTATGACAAATGGTGAGCTGAGAGAAAGGGACAATGGGTGTCACTCTCAGGAGTGAGTGCCTGCGATCGCCCAGCCTGCTGGGGGACCTCAGTGACAGATGTGGAAGCTGAGACTGACCGACATCAGCACTGCTTGCTGGTTGCCCGGGTCTGAGGCTGACAGCGGTCTTCAGGTCCTCAGCAAAGCAGGCATTCTCTCAGCTCCTGGAAAAGAACCTTTGTTTCTGTTTTACAAGAAGTTTTGAATATTAAAAGAAGGTATAAAGGATTAAGCTTAAAGTCTTCCTAATCAGGGAAAAGAAAGACTTATTTTTCACTTTTGTGAGCATAATACTGCTTATTTCCATAATGTTAATTTACTTTTTCATAGTAATTACTTAGTAATTAGTAAAGAAAACCATAATGTACTGTGAGTATGATTTGTAAAGGCTTAAATGACAAACTCTAACTAGGATAATTTGAGTCCTGATGTGTCGTTAAATAACAATATATTCTAAATGAGTAAATTTGAAATAAGTAAGCCTTTGGAGACTATTGGCCACCTGATAATTAAAGTTGATCTAACATGGACATCAAAACCAATTATATGTACTAAACAGAAAGAGACAGGTCAACTCCTCAGAGAGATGAAATGAACTTGGACAGATGGACAAAATGCAAATCATGATGGGTTTCTTAATGAAAGAGAAATGAAATTTAAAGCACTATGAAAAATTTGAATGGCTATTCCTAGTGTACAAATTACTGAAAAACAAAATGGAGTTGAAACGAGATGGATTTCCAACAACCAAGAAAAGTATTCCTCCAGAGAATTTAGAAGTTTCCTAAGCATTATGTTAAGAAGAACAATTACTTTTGTAGTATACTTGTATTAGTTCACTAGGGTGGCCATGACAAAGTACCACAGACTGTAGTACTTACACAATAGGAATTTATTTCCTTACAGTTGCAGAGACTAGAAGTCCAACACTAACGTGTCAGCAGGGTGGGTTTCTTCTGAGACCTTTCTCTTTGGCCAGTAAATGCCTGTCTTTTTCTGGTATCCTCACGTGGCCTTTTCTCTGTGCATACTTGGAGATCTTCTTCTGATGACACCGTTATATTGGCATAAGGCCCTACCCACACGACCTCATTTCATTTTAAAGATCTCTTTAAAGATGCTCCCTTCAAATGCTATCATATTCTTAGACATTGGGGGGTTAGGACTTCAACTTATGAATTTTGGAGGGACACGATTCAGGCCATAACAATATTCGATGCACAAATTTTAGACAGTTTAGAGAACAGAAATATCAGGATATAGAAATAGATAGCGGGGAAATAAATTTAGTACATTACCAGAGGGGGTCCTGATCTGTTGGTAGGGTGACCAGCCATGCCCATGTGCCTGGTCTTACCACTGAAAGTTCTGTGTCCTCAGAAAGCCTTCAAACCACAAGAATTCATCATCAGGGTCATGTATTGGCTGCCCTACAGCTTCTGTCAAAAGTTAAGAATGTATTTAGTGACCTCAGGAAGCATCATGGCATGGTGAATAAGACATTCTTGGGTTCTTCAGATTTTTACCAGGAGAATGAATTATGCTCAAATGGAATTATGCTCCATGTGACTTATGGAATAAGGATTCGGGTCATTAGGACATTAACAGATCTCCAGTTTTGAGTAAGAGTGACACGTTTTTAGTTGCCTGCTAACCTCTCTCAAATGTCTTTCATTGATGGATTTTGTCATTCAAATGTAGTTTCCAATTTTTCTTCTTATTTTTTTTTATGAAGGGAGAATTATTTTTTTTTCCCAAATTCTAGAATTTAAATTTGGATGACTGTAAGTCTTTCTTTTTCCTAGGATAGTCCCATTTTACCTGTTGTTTCAGCATAATTATTAGAAAGTCCCCTTCATTGTCCAAAGGTCCCTATTCATAGGATAAAATATATGGCACACATTTATATTGCTAAGAGTTCTTCTGGTCCCAACACTTCTTTATTTTTCTTTTCATATAACTTGCCAGTTATGAGCTAGCCATTCTCAGACGCTTAGATCCTTTGGTCCTCTGTGTCTCTTTACTTCTTGTTTCTGGCTAGAACAGTGAAGACAGGAGTCACAAATTTTGTTTTGGATCTTCCTGTTTAACCAGATCTTACAGTGTGCTAACAAAAAGAAAGCATATTTTTTTCCATCATCTCAGAATTAGAATATAGGCACTTATAGTTAAGTTTAAAAAATTAGTGAATTCAAATCAATGCAAGTAAATTACATGTGTGTGTAAAATACTTTTAATAATCATGGATTCTTTGAGCTTTAGGGATCATCTGCTTGATCCTGAGTCCTTTCACTTTGCCAAGGGATAAACTGAGGATAGAGACAGGAAATGGTTTGCAATCAGGTATAACCTAATATTATCCAGTTAAAAAAGATTCATGACTACCGATAAATTAGATATTTCTATTACCTGTCAGGTATTTTGCCCTATGAGAAGAACATAGTAACTTAGAACATCTTTTCAGAACTTCATTTCTTAAAATAACATATTTGTTTTTTTAATGCAAAATTATTTTGTGTACCTTAGGAAAATTATAAACTAGATATAAGCAAAAGAAACCTTAAAAAACTAAGTCCACTCACTTCCTGCAAATAATCACAGAATTATTTCCTTCTCTTATGATTCCAGTTTGGCATAGGAGGTATTGTGTGTGTCTGTGAGTTTGAGTATTTATGTGTATGTGCACAAATGTATGCTTCCTCCCATGCATGCATACAAATTGAGAACTCTTCTTTTTATGATCTATATTAGCTATATCTTTAAGCCTAAAATATATATCATGAGCATATTTCCAGGCCACTAAATATTTTTTCTCTAATATCATTTTTAATAGTCTCATCTGATAATTCCAACATTTGTTCAACCACCGTGATATTACCATTGAAGACTTAATTGTGTTTTTATTTTTACTTTTGCTATGTAAGCAACGTTACTAGAAAAACTCTTGTGATGGTATTTGTAAATTATTACTTATATCTGTATCACTAGTCACCTGAAGTGAAAAATTGCTAAGACTGCACATTCTTAGTCTTTTAAAAAATATGTGTCACATATGGCCACTCAGGAAAGTTGTGCCAATTTATATACCTGCAGTGCTGTGGGACATTTCTGTTTCCTACAACCCCTGATGACATTGATAATTATCTTTTCTTGGTCAACGGCTTGATAGAGAAAAATACTGTGTTATGCTCTTAATTTAAATTCATTTTATTATGATTACACTTGTGCAGATTTTATATGTTTATAGATACTTTGTAAAATGCTTGTTTCTATTTTTTAACACTTTCCTCTTTTTGGGTTCTTTATGTTTTTCTGAAACCTTAATAAGTTTTTATAACAAAACAATAATGATTTACACAATAATTCCTTGTATTAAATATGTCGTAAGTTATTTACATGGAAAACAGTATTTTCCATTTCATTTCAACTGTTTTTCTTATTTTGAGACATTTCAAAAAGTGTTGTTATGTTATTTATTATTTTATGTTGTTCATTCCATCCTGAATATTATAGACATATTATTGTATAGTGCTCCATCTAATAGAAATTTACATGTGAATAAGGTTTGAGGTAGGGATGTTATTTTATTACTTTTTCTAAGCATTAGCTATTTATGTCAATAATAATCATTAAGAAATTCACCTTTTCTTCTTATTTGAAATGACCATTTACCACATTGCTTTAATTACTAAAACTCTATAATACATTTTAATATATACTGTGACAAATTTCAGTGTCCTACAGACTTTTCTTTTTAAATGATTTTTTATATTATTTCATCTTCTTTTGAATTTTTTAATCATTTCATTATATTCCAATACTAAGTTAAGCATAGTTTTTAATGAATTTGGTTAATAGAAAAAAATTAAGTTGGGGAGAGGTAAAACCATTTCAGGGTTTAGACTTTATGTAAGAAAATTATATGGCTCTCCATTTGGAAAGTGCATGTGTGTGTGTGTGTGTGTGTGTGTGTGTGTGTGTGTGTGTAAGCTGATGAAGGTTTGACTCACTGTTGTTAAGAAACTTGGGCCCAAAAATATTACATAGTGATTTCAACTATTTTTTAGTTATCTTACACATTGGATCAGTCACCAATCATACCTATAAATACTACAATTTGGTGTTTAATTTTTTTCTTGTATTATTTCCCTTTTTTCACTTTTATTTATAAATTATATGTATATACATTATGTATATGTCTATTAACAAATTATATTGCTTCATAGATACAAACACATACACATTGTCAGGCTTTGGTAACTTCTAAAATTGATTGAGATATTTTCCCAAAACCTAGGTATTTTAATTATTATTTGAAATTATCTGTTTCTTGAAAGCTTAGTAGAACATGCTTATATCAATCAAATTAGTGTCTATTTGATTGGTGGTTCTTGTACATATTTTTCCATATCAGTCAGAGTAAGCTAATGGACTCAAATGGCTTAACGCAATGTTCATTTAGTCATCATTCAAGTAATTATCCAATGCAGCGTGTCGGGGTTGAGTGACTCTGCTCCACCCAGTCTTTTAGAGTTCCATGTCCCTTCCATTCTGTGGTTTTCCCATCCTATGGTTATCAGAGGCTACTACGCTAAGGTAGCTCATACGAGGCGAAGAAATGCACGTGGGAGGCTTTTATGGCCCCTGCTGTAAGTGGTTGACGCCCTTTCTGTTCGTGTCTATCTGTGTGATCAGAAAAGGGAACCTAGATATTTATAAACATTGATGTTCTCTGTTAAATGAATTAATTTTAATAATTTAATATATTTTCTAGGAAATAATGTAACTCTTTAAAACATTTAGATGTATGATAGGATAGTTGGATGTATTTTTTAAATCTCTTTTTTGTCTTTGGTTAGATAATTTTCTTACTTTCCTCAGTCCCATCTTTCCTTCCTTTCTGCCTGATTTTTTTTCTTCCTTTCTTTGTTTCCTTCTCACTCCGTGATTCTTTGTTCCCTCCCTCCCCCCCCCTTTGTCTCCTTCCTTTTTTCCTCCCAACACTTGCTAAGTGTGTAATATGTCCGTGACTTCAGAAAACAATAATACTGGTCTCGTCACTTATGTCTACACAGTGCGCATCCCTGTGCTTCTCTCAATTAAAGCACGCGTGAAGTAGCTGAAATGGACTTAAATTGAATCACCCATTTCCTGGGTTGCTCTAAATAGTCTCACAATTGCTCTCCCTCTGGTAATATTCTCAATATCCTGCACACATTGCTAGATTCACCTTTCTACAGGACAATCCTCATCACTCCTATCCTCCCACACACAAATATTCAAAAGCTTCCCACTTCCTCCCGAATGAAGTAGCTGTGGCCATGCTTCTCGCCTGTGCCAAGGGTTCTATGCTGAGGTGATGAGCTTTATACCTTATTGCTCCTGCATCCTTGCTTTGTGCTTTAACCAACACCAAGCCCTATTTTAACACTTCACTTGCATTAACGTTGTTTTTCAAACTTAATATGCTTTCATTTTCCTCCAGGAAATTGCTTAGGCGGGCTCTTCACCTGAAATGTCATTGTATTTCTAATCCTGCCTCTTACTGGTTCACTCATTCTTTAAGAACTTACTATTTTCTCCATGAAACCCACAACTAAATAGACTACCCCGCCTCTTTTTTTCTCATAATAGTATGTGGCACCTTAAAGGAGATTGTAATCAGAGAGAAAATTTCTACTAATATCTTCTGTGCCCCTGATCATTCAGAGGAAGCATGCATTCTGGCATCTTTCTCTGCTATTTATCTGCCTTTTCTGTTATTTAGAATAAGACTAAAGACCAAACCAGAGCATCTATTTGGGGAATCGTAGTGGCACATTAAGCCGATGGAGAGGTGGTTTTGCCAGACCCGAGAAAACAGCTGATTCCACAGGAGAGGTACTGAAAATAAAAGTCTAGTTTCTCATAATTCCTTCTGGGACTTTTCACTCTTAATTCCACATGAAATAGGAAAGAGTTTAAACCAACTTTTTCATAAAGAGTTTAACCCAGAAAAAAAAAATTGATGGTGAGAAAGACAGCATGGACATACACCTCACTCAATTAAACAGTAATGTCCATTTCTAATATAAAAGGTTTATATTTTATTTATACTTGATATTTCAGTAGGTCTGACATAATTTCCAATTTAGATATGGAAAACTCAAAATGTGCAGATTACAGCTTAGTGCCCGAGGTATGAAGGGAAAAAATTCACCTTTTTACAATTCAATCAAATGCAGAATTGGAACAGTTAATAATTGTAGAATATGAATAATCAGATAAGACATTTTCTAGTGAAAACTCATAAATTTTATTTTGGGAATACATTAAAATGCAGTTAAAATTTAAAATTATAGCATATCTTGGGCCACTGTTATATAGTCGCTGTATCTATAGAAATCTATTTTAGAGGTATGCAAGTACAAATTATAGAATGTCAGCATGCAATTTGATTTTATGTGCTTTTCTGCTAATATAAATAATGAAGCATGCTGAGAGCATTCAGATACATTCAGCTGAGTATAATTAAAATACTGAGGTGTAACATGTTAAAAAAAAAGAAACAAATTAAGTACTAAAATGAAATAGGTAGAAATACCAGCAATTCAAAGCAATAACTATGTTGTGATTACAGTATTGTGAATAGGCTAAATCTAATATTTTGGTTTAAATGAAATCAGTGATAGCTGGAAAGTTAATATAAGCAGTACCTTTATATTTTCTGTGAATAATGGAGAGGCTTCATTTCAGGACCACACATTTTTTTCACCATCTCTGGAAATAAGTCTCCATGGTATTCTGAATAAGCATTCTTGCCCAAATGGAACAAACTCTCTGATGAAATTGGCCACTGGGGCCTATAACAAATAATTAAAATGGGATTTGGAAATCAGTTAGCTTTTTGTGTCCAACACTCCCATTAGGTTAGCTGAATAAGGGCAAATCAGCTTCTTCAGACCATGTAAAAACATAATTGAACTTCCCACTAGTCACCACTAATTACACAGTAGTTGTGACTGCCCACTCCAGGCAGAAGGCAAACTTTCTTTAAGGTTTTGTCACTAAGGCCCACTAAAGGAATGAGTATTTATTTGTGCTTGCCAGGGCCAGCTTAGAGTAAGAGGTACTTACTTGCATTGTGATAACAAGGAGTGTTTGATTAACTTCATTCAATTCTGTTATGTTGATTACTTACCTTAGTCCTACTATGGTACAATCAGTCCCTGGATTCCTGTGTAACCTGCACTGTGTTCTTCAACCTCAAGCTCCATCTTGACCTTATAATAGTCAGGATTTATGAGAATTGATATATAAAAGATGATCTCATTTTACATCTATCGACAAAATAATAAATGTTTGTAGTTTGGGGGGAAAAAAAGAATTAGAGACAGTAGATCAATTCTCCCCATAAGAGCATAATCTATTTTCTATTAACTCCAAATTTGGGGCTATAATTCTAAAGTTAGAGCTCGAATCTTAGTAATGTAAATACAAGATTCTTTACATTGGTTAACCTTGCTAGGTCCATTTATTCCCGGATCTAAGGTCTTTTTCTTTATTGAATAGTTCTTAGTTTTTCTGATATCACATCCTTAAGTATCTTCTGAGTGGTGAATAGGAAGCAAAACCTCCTTAGTCTTTACATATATCTCTTACTAGAGATGAACAATGCATTCCCCCCATCCTTAACATATAAAAATGTTAAATTTGACTATGGTCTTATGCTTAACTACCTTTGTATTAAAACATCTATGACAGTATCCATCCTTCTTTTCCGGAACTTCTATTCCAAATGATACATACATAAAACACAACTTACTAAAATGCTACATGTGAAGGTGAACAACATAGATTCTGCCAGATATAAATTGTGCAATCTTCTGTAAGATGCTTAATCTTCTGCGATTCCTCAGTTCTTCTCATATGTGTAAAAATAGTGGTAGGTAATACAGGTATATATATATGTTCTTGTGACAGCCACACAAAATGCCTGTCAGATACCTAGCATGTAAGCTTGTCACAGAGTAGGTAGTTAATAAGTGATGTTTTATGTGACTTTATATTATAATTTGGGATTAATGATAATATCAAACTTCTCTTACACATTATAAAATTTAACAACTCTTTTTCTTCTTCCATAATTTTCCTTGGTTAAATGGATATCTATGTATAATTTTTTAAAAATTCCTTGAATATCTACTTAAATTTAAAACAAATAGTTTTCTCATTACAAGATTTGGAAAGCACCAAATACTGAGAAGTCTTCAACTATCATGTTTAACTTTGTTTATCCAAATATGGACAAAGGAACACTTTCTTGTGTGTGTACTATCAACAAACTGCATATGGGTTGTTAATCGCAGTCAGTGAACATATCACAGGTATAGAATCACTAGATATCACATGTAATAGAAGCCTAATAATGAAGAGGATAAATCTGTGCATCCGATACTTTTCTCGCCTTCATTCGAAGTTTACAGATGCAGATGATCGTCTTCAACTGTCAACCATCAAATCTTACCTATTTTCCTCTCCAGATTAAGTCCTTCCTTTGAATCATGTAACACACTACCAGTACTGTGCCATTTAGCATTTGGTTCTCTTCTGTCTTGTTTTGTTCTATAATTGTTTGTGTATGATTTGTGATAATGGCAGGTCCATGGAACAGAGGAGCACATTTGTCATTGATTTTCTCTCATTCTAACAAAACTAGCACAAAACTGGGAAAAATATGGCGTGGTGGATTTGCACCTTTTCATAGCGTTCTTCCATAAACTCTGTATTTTCTTCTTAGCGCCCAGAGACTTATTGCCCAAAGTGGTGCTCAAACACCCCTCGCCTCCATAGGAGAACAGAACAGGGAGTGAAATTACCCGGTTTCCGCAGAACTCATAAACCTCCTGAATGTAGGTCACACTCATCGCCTGATGTGCTGTGTGCGGCATGTTCCAGACAGCGAAGCAGCTGCCTCGAGTAGCCGAACGCCCGGAAAGCAGCGCAGCCCCAAAAAGAGCAGTCATTTGAAAACATATTTTCATTGACAATTTGGGGAAGTTGGGCATTCACTTAAGAAAAAGCCATAATTCTGTAAGAAATGAGCAATTTATGCACATTATAATCAAATTTATTTTTATATCCAGCTACTCCTACATGTGGCATAATTCAGTCTGGGAAATCATGCTAATTAGTTAGAAATCCATTACATTTCAAGTCTTGTAGCAGATGCAAATGCTGTTTCTAGTGTTCTCACCTCTATCATATGTGTGTTTTTATTAGAATGTGTTCCTAATGTGGGCAGTTCATCAGTGAACCAGGCGCGACAATGCATTTGAGGGGAAAACACTTTCACAAAAAAAAACACTGATAGTATTTCTTTTCATGCATTTTTTTTTATGTATTGTGCTTGAAAATATAAAGACAAATCCACTTGTCAACAAATTAGAGCAATGAACTTTCCAAGTCAAAATAATAATGGTGAGAAGAATAGTATTAATATTAAGTTCTAATGGGCAATGAGATATGCGCCTTTGCTGAACTCAACATCTGGGCATGCCCTTTGCAGACAGTGGGCAAGAGTAATGAGCTCCAAACTAGGAGCAGAAAGACTAATCTGTTGAGGCAAGGACATTGCTTGTGGGTCACCCTGGCCAAGTCACTGACCTTTCAGATGCTTGTCCTCTTTCGCTGTAATTCCAAATAATCGCACCCATTCTGTCTTTCTCGCAGAGTTGTTTTGAATTTAAACTAAGATTAATATGCAGTTTTCAATTTAAAAAATTTAAAGAGCTTAGTTCTAATCATATACTCTCTATTAAGGACTGTATATTAATTGTATTTTAAGATAAGTGATATATAACAAGGTCTAATTGAGGAATTCTACTAATCAACCACACCACCCGATAGAAGATTTTGTGGTGAGTTAGTATTTTGGTTTTAGAAGATAATAGGCTGGAAGGGTGAATTGGGTGAAATTCACATTTTAGCTCTATATTTAAAAAAAAAAAGTCAAAAGAAATGAACAGTATATTCTTCTCTCTTCGACTCCCGAAACACCAGCATCACCAGCAGCACCACCCCCAGCACCATCACCAAGGACCCTGGCAATTCCCCTACTTCCCATACGCTCAGCCCCAGTGATTGGCATCACTGCCATCCAGTAGAAGCCATAAGCCAGAAACTTAGATTGATCTTTGCCCTATTCATCTGCCTTTCTTCTAGTCTAGCAGAAAATCCCATTTATTCTATATCCTAAATATCTTTAAAACCTAGCCCCTCTTTCGTGCTCTTTGTCTTATACTTTCTCAGGCCACAGTCATTATTTTCTCAAGAAGACACTTACCACCTCCCAACTGGTCTCTGTGCCTCCTGGGCTTTTCCACTCATCACCGTTACCCTCAAGGCCCTTATTGGTCTTCTAAAATCCAATTTCGTTTTAAACAGTTACTTGTTAAGTTTAAAATATTTAAAGGGCTCCAAGGAGCCTCAAGACAAAGTATCCTTGTGAATGGTTCCTATTTGTTTCTTTAGCTTGCTTGCTTGCTTGCTTTTTCTCTTTCTTCTCTCTCTCTCTCTTCTTTCCTTTCCTTCCTTCCTTCCTTCCTTCCTTCTCTTCCTTCCTTCTTCCTTCCTTCCTTCCTTCCTTCCTTCTTCCTTCCTTTCTTTCTTTTTCTTTCTTTCTTTTCTTTCTTTCTTTCTTTCTCTTTCTTTTTTTTTTTTGCCACAGGCTCCAGGTAGGCTGGTGGAGGACTTTTCTGGAGTTCCCAAACTGCCCCATGCTCTCTCTTGCTTCCAAGCTTTTGCACAACTTTATTCTGACTAGAATGATTTTAATCCTCTCTTAATAGGTCCACTTTTTCTCCCTCAGTTTTCTGGCAAAATGTCCATTATTCTGAGTCATATGTTCCTTTCTTACCAATACTTGGTTAACCTATGATTTTAATAGCCTCATATGACTTTTCATATTCCCTTATTATGTCATATTTCCCCATATACTGATTTCAGTCTTGTAGGGATTGTACTGGGAGGACTGAGAGGCCTTTAAGGAAGACTGTGTCTTTCCTACACCCTTTTCCCAGAGTTTGGCATGCGTATGTATTTATTTTCTTAACTAAAATGAATGAATAAAAAAAAATCTCAACTAACATTTAAATGCTTTCAAAATGCTTCTTCAATGTCATCAGGAAACTCAGTGATATCAATGGGAACTTTCAAAATACTTGAATAATACAGATTCTTCTGGAAACTTTGTGAGTTTCCTTATGCCTGTGTTGTTAACTGGGGCTCTGAGACCCAGCACAAGAAAGGGAAACAGAACTCCCACACCCCTCCTCACCCTACATGCATATCCACCACTATCTTTGAAAGAAACAAAAAATGCTGCCACTTAATATTTTTTTTGAATGTTCTAAGGGTGATCAGTCAACTCCAAGATTTTAATAATAAAACAATAACTAAGATTTAAAGTATTAGAAGTGTCTTTCTGATCCAATTGAGGCATGCATAATAAGCCATTATTCCTTTCCATCTTCATAAGCTTTGACCTTAGAGAATGTACGCTCTCTGAACATCACAGAGAACTCCTCCTCCAGTAGTTAATTAAGCCTTGCAGAACCCATTAGAAATAAATATTTCCTGGCCTCTTGTTTTGGTTTCACTGCTGAGTCCTGAAAACTTGAACTCTCTTGCTGTCAAACACTCAGGGTAGGTCATAGCTTGGTTGAGAGAGACGAAGCAGAACAAATGAAACACTATAGCTAGTGCATATCCACCATTTCTTGGTCAATTCAGGCCAACTCTGGGTGACAGCTTTTGTTCCTTTCAGTTAAGTCAATCAATAAGAGTTCTGGGTGATGATAGCCAGTGGCCCATGGCATGTACAATGTAAATGGTACACATGATTACAGATGAGATAATTTCTTGCTTAGGAAACAATTGATATTAGAGCCCCCCAGTTAGAATTCCTTTCTATAGGTGACCACGTGCATGAGGATTATCCATCTTTTCTGTTTCATGACTATAGCAAAAGGTCATTCAAACCCACAGGTATTCCCTTATTTTTGGCTATATCCTGAAGTACATCTATTAGGGAGAGGAAGGAGAGAGGCCCTTCCTTCTATGCAAATCATAGACAGGAACTTGCTCAAGAGAACTCATCAACTCCACTCATTGCACTAATGATGCTCCTTCTCCAGAGTGAATTTTGGTATGCCATGAGGCTACCTCTGTGGGCAATATCGCAGAGAGAGGAAAGATGAACTTGGTTAATGATCTGATTTTGTTCCCTCACACCTTGGAATGTGTAATCTATGTATCAGCCAATACTAACTTACCTTGTCTATAGCACAACCAGCTGTATACTGTACTGGTTCTGAGCTAGGTACAGAGAGAAACATAAAAAAGAACGCATGATGCACATGCCCTCTGCCTGGCGAGGGTTGCAGTCTGTCTGGGTGCACAGCACTCTAAGAACCAGACAGCACAGAAAGACTCAACAATATATGTATTTCCCTACTAATTCATTTGATATATATTTATAGAGACTCTTCTAAGTGGAAAGTACTCTATTGGGAACTCATATAGAAAGTGAACACAAATACAAATGATACATGATCTCTTAGAAGAGACATAAAACTGAGAGAATGCATACCAAAGGGCAAGGATTTGGGTGGTCTGTTGGTTAGGGAAGGAAGCTAGGGATGAGAGATTGGTTTAACATGTATGGACAATAAGCTTGTTGATTACTTGGTTTTGGGGGACTTCTAAAATGAGATTAGGAGGCCACTATCTTCTAGTAAACCAATATCATCTCTTTTATACTCTAAAATGTCACATTGAGGTTTCATAATTCTGTTTTTGATTCCTTTTTTTAAATAACTGTGGAGTAGTTAGTGTTTTTTTTCCACTCATATATTCATTCATTCCTTCAATTTGACTCTTATTTTTCTATCATATTTTCAACATGGAAAAGTCGAGGATTTTGAAATGTGTATTTGAAATCATGCTTTGCCACTTAACTGTAAAAGGGTGGACAAATTATTTAAACTTTCAGAGCCTTGGTTGATTACTCTAAAAATGAAAATATATACATATACACACATATTTTTAGGGTTTTTGAGCATTAAATGAACTATTGTATTGTTTAAAACGGAATAAATTTTTTGTTGCATAATTTGGGATCTGAAAAGTGTAGGCATATCTGAATCTTATCATCAAAGTCTTGGTAATCCACTTGGGAACTACATAATGATTCCTTAAAAACACAAGGGTTGAATGATAGGGCTGGAGGGTTTCAGGACTCGTTATGAAGAGTGAGGATTATAGATGATCGGTGCCATGTTATCACAAAGGAATTGGCCTCTGTCAAGAACAGGGAAAGCGGGGAGGCCTCTATGGCTGTGTATCCATCCACAAAGGTAGATTCTGGAGTCTTAGAATGGGGCTTTTCCTCATGACCTTATTTATTTGTTTTGTTTGTTTGTTTTGGGCACTTAATTTAAATTTTAGGTAATTTCAAGTTAGTTCAGACAAAGTTCATTAGCATTTCTTTTCTCACCCTGTATAAGCCCCCTGTTGGCCTAGTGTAGAGGGCCTGAGACATTAAAAATGTATATTAGCCCTTTAATAACAAACATACCTCCACACAAAGATACCAAGTGAAGAAAATGAATGCCAACAGATTCTAGACAAAGGTGTTCTCAAATCTGCGAATGGCACCCATGTCTGCTTTAAAGTCCAACAAGTAAATAAAACATTACAAATCATATCTACCTCTTTTTTATTGGTCCTTTTCTTTCTCTCTGTCTCTATTTCTCCCTATTCTTTAGCAAAATTGTATTTTTCTTAAAGTCTATTGCAAATTCCAAAACCTGAAACATTGGTATCAGATTTCTGTTCTATACTTTTTTGGGTACACCTTAAGCAAAGCCCTAAATCTAAACATATTAATTCATGAAACAAGTCCCTTAATAGGAGTCAATTGCATATCAGAACTGTCCTTATATTTGCAAAGGAGAGTCAGTCTATCAAATTGTCATTAATAGGAAGTTTTCCCAGCACATGTAAAATGTGAGTTCCTTTTCAGTAATTTCTATGTATCTTTTTAGGAAGGAAGACATCTGTTGTGTGAGACGAGACACACCTGCATATCCAATTTCAAACATCAATGTGTAGTAAAAATAATTATAAATTCCTGACGAAAATATATTCTAGGGCACTATATTTCAATCTTTCATTCGTGTTATCAGAGGGATTTTTAATAAAATGCCTTAAATTCAATGTCACTTCACAAGTCACTTGCCTATTGTTTGAGCAGGCAGGACATTTCCCTAGTTTTCATTTTGGAGTAAATGATTCAATGTGACTTGTACTCACCACAATTGTACATTATCATAAAACTATTATTCAGATACCTCGGACAAAGGTTCCTAATCTTCAACAAATGGCATACACTTAACTGCCATTTTTGACACCTTAAGGAATTAATCAAGTCTTTGTAGGTGTCTAAAGATGCATAGAAAAAGTGGTTTTTTAAAGTTTCTTTTTTAGTCAGTAAAGTAAATTGCTGACTCCTCACTTTTAATTTCCAAGAAAATTTGCAAACTGAACATTAAATACGTGCCATAAATTCTACAGACTTATCTTAGAATATGAAATGGTTGCGAAAGAAAAAAGTAATTACTTCATGCAGATAACACCATTGGATAATCCTAGGTGGTTGATCTGGAGTTATACTAAGATAGAAGAATTGGACTCTGTTAGGGAAATTATAAAATAAATTTCAGCAGGAATAATAAGAAGGGCTATTTTGGAGTTTGAAAATAATGAGTTTGATCTGAACATAAAGTTTTGGATATTAGAACTTGAATCCTTGAGGCATGATCAAGTCAATTAAAATTTGCATATGATGGAGTAATCTTGAATAAAAATTATAAAAGAATCAGATTTCTCTTTTGGAACAGGCAGCATTGCACCTGTGAATCCCCGTGACAACTACTTCATTTTCTTTGACCTGTGGATCTTTACAAGTGATGTTTCTGGGTACCCAGAACACTCTTCCCTCCTCTCCATGTGCCTACCTTGGCCTTTCCTGTTACTTGTCTGTTTAAGTGACCAGGAACAGATTCCCGCCCCTTACCTCTTCTAACCATGATTAGACGCGAGTTCACAGAATGGACCCCAGAATATCCCATATTTCTCTTCCTCAGTACTTTGTTCACTTGAAATTATCTAAGAATGTATTTGTAATTAATGCCACTGTTTTAAATATCTGTTTTTACTGCTGCTGAGTTATTTACTTTATGTATATGGCATATATTCAGCACCTAGCACAGTGCTGGGTACCTCACAGAGACCCATGAAATTTTGTTCTTTGACACATTGGAAGAAATGGTGATTTAGTTACATATAAAACACACACACACGCACGCACGCTTATTTGAAGAGAGTCTATTTCAAGGTCAGTGAAATTTTGGCTTCCGACCACTCTTAGGGGAAGTTTCGGCAATGGGAGCCATGTAACCATCACAGAGAAAGCATATTCAAACAGTAAGGCTGTAGCTGTGGAATCCAGCCTTCGTGGTTAAAAAGTAAAATCAGCTGGATTCCATCCACTACTGAGTTGATCAAGTTAAGAAGACTTTTCCAAGCCTGACGATTTGAGGTAGGGAGCCATGCCATTCGAGTGTCTCTCGCTTAGAAGGGCCACAGGCAGTAGACTCAGTGCCTAGAGAGAACACTTAAGTACTTGCTCTGGTGTGAAATTGTCCTCTCATGGCCTTTGGCTTGTCTCGCTATGCATGAGGCTGCATTTTAAAATTATACCAAGAGGTAATGTCCTCTAAATAGAAGCATAATCTGGGAATCACATTCTCCTAATTGTATTACCCAACTTAACTCTTAGAAAATCTGCAGCCCACATGATAGAATTTCCTCGCTTTTTAGAATGTTTCTTCCTTTGTTGTACTTTAGTAGGTCTTCAGTAAATCTAAGGAACCGCCGTTCTTTTCTGATTCATCCTTGGCTTAGATCTGTTTTGAAAAAGTGATTATTTTTCTTAAGAGTTAGCTTTCAATTTCTTAGGAAACAATTTGAGCTTTCCCTTTCTTAGACTTCTCTGTGCTAAGCTGCCAGTCTCAGACTCTGTAAGTGACTTTTGTTATAGAAAGTAAAATAAATTCATGATTTCATTTCGTAAATGATTCCAGAATATACTGTATCAGTCCCAAGGAATACATTTACAAAAACCAACATGGATAGCTCCTAAGAACATAGAACTTAATTTTTAAAGTTTAAAAAAATAGTATGAGAATTATAGCACAATACTATGTATGTATGTAAAAAAGCCCTACTATTAATTTTGTAGATTATATAATATTTATTTTAAAATAATACAAATATACAGGAAATTAGAGAGAGCAGTATGGTGAATATCAATTTATACATCACCAACATAAAAATTAATATTTTATAATACTTCTCTCAGATTAGTTTTAAAGTTAGTTTATATTAGTTTTACATTTTCAAGGAAATATATATATATCTAAATAAACATATGAAAGGCAGATCTGAAATATATAATCAATATATGAGAGTGAGATTTTAGGGATTGCAGAGTGAATGGATTTGGTGATAGGACATAAAAATTTTATTTTTATTAAAAATAAAAATTTTAACTATTAAATTTTAAAATTTATAAATTCTAAATTTTAAATTATAAAATTAGCAGTCTACTGATTTATACTATTGAGTAATGAGTATAAACAGCTCATTATACCCTCTTCAGATATGTGTGTGCGTGTGTGTGTCTGTGTGTGTTTAATATCTAACTAACTAAGTTTGAATCTTATTCAATGTGTCAAAGAACAAAATTTTACAGGTCTCTGAGAGGCACCCAGTACTGTGCTAGGTGCTGAATTCATGCCATATACATAAAATAAATCACTTGCCAGTAGTAAAAACAGATATTTAAAACAGTGACATGCTACTAATGAGTATAAATACCTCAAATCTGAGGTCTAAAAAGATGAAGAAGCAACCAAAGAAATGAAAACTGTGTCTGTGTATGTGTGTGTACATGGGTACACGCATGCATTTGTATTTATTTTGCTTCGGATCATTTCTAGTCCCATGGAAACATTTTGTGAAGTTTCTCTAAGTTTTCTCTTTTCTTTCAACCTGTGAAGCTTGGAATCAGACCTTTCACTTGTTATCTGGAAAAGCATGGCCTGGAACTTACTTTCATCCCACGAACTTATTCTGATTAAACTCTCGCCTGCCTTTCTAAGGTTGACCTTGACTGTTACCCATCACTGCAGCTGAAAGTAACATTTTGATCTGTATACTTTCCATCCCTGATTTCATCTTCTTAGCTTTGATCCTTCATATGCATCAGCAATACAGACACCTTTACCTTCTGATCGTCTCCTTTTTCCTCTCTTCTACGTAAATGCTGACCTTGCTTTTCTGTAATTCAGGATTATGTTGCTCATAAACCAAAGGGCCTCTCAGTATTTCAAAGAGCATATCATTTACTCCTGATAGAAATGCGAGGGTATCCTTGTGTACTGCCTCTTCTTCCCTGTCTTGTTTTCTAAATAAGCACAGGACTTGTCTTCTAAATAATCAGAGACCACCCCTTCTGCAAGGTCATTTCGGCATGAGTGAGGCTGAGGAGGACATGCCCAAGCTAAGACAATAAGCTTCAGAATAAAGGGAATGAAGCTTGGGCTGGCTGTGAAGGAGGACATGGATGTTTGCTAAGGTATTTCTGCACAGATAGGGTAGAGCATGCTGGTGAGATTTACAGAAATGGAATTAGTGAGTTAAAGGAAATTAATACTTTTAGGCTTTTTAAGAATAGATATTGACAGATGTCTTTTCAAGAGGATTTTTAAGTAATTTCCATATATATTTTCATTTCTCTAAATATGTCTCTTTTACCTTTCACCAACTGGTACTAAATTTAAGTCATTGATAATTTGTTGTAATTAATAAATGCACACTGTTGTACTATTAATTTATGTATTCGGCTCCTCGTGAACATAAGCATTTTTTCTTTCAATGTGTTTGTTAAAATGGTCTATTTTTGTGTGCAGGAATTAGCCTTTCACGTTCATTGCTCATTTATTTGCTGGGTCTTTATATATTTATTAGTTTCTTTTTAAAATTTAGCTCGTTGTTGCATCTGGAGTGTGTTTTGAGATATATTCTAAGAGTAAGATCTATAATTTTAAAAATAAATATTTTATTACCCAGCTCTATTGTTCTTATCCTTCTACACTGATTGGAGATGACTCATTTATTGCATAATAGCTTATTTTATATGTCTTCAGAATGGCTTATTACCTGCACATAACAGTATTCTTATGCTGACAGGCAGAACACTTCCTTTTGATGGTGTCTATTTAAAGCTAATAATGGAAAATATAATCATATCTGAAAATATTTTAAAACTGGGCTTTAATTTTCAAAACTGTGTTCTATTTCTGTCTTCTTATTTTTTCATGCACAGTAAGTAATTGAAGAAATACTCTGCTTATTGATTTAAAAACTTGGCAGAAAGCTTTAATATATTTCAGAAGAAAGTGAAGTAAAATAAATAAGTTATGACCACCCTTGTAATGTGTTAAAGCAAAGAATATATTAATCAAATTCGAATGTAGGTGTTTGAATTTTTAGTGTTGATTAACAGAATTGGGTTTTCTGGATGAGAATACTTTATACTTATGCTCTTTTATTCACCAGTTTAACAAGTGTGACCCCTCCGGGTGTGTAGTGGTTATAAAATATGGAATAATTAGTATATTATCTTTTTTTGTGTTCCTCATTTTTCATTTGTTTGTTTATTTGTTTGTTGATTGGCATAACATTAAGTAGATGCCTAAAAGGAAACATAGATTAACTCAATATATTGAAACATTCAAATAAAGATGCATAGATGGAATGAACCACTTTGGGAAGCAAGGTGAATACTGCAAAATGCGTGAAGAGATTGCCAGTGAATACTGGTCTGAGCGTTGTGAATCATAGTCTTTAATGAGCAATGCAGAATGGGGAGGTGGCACAGAACTAGAAATGTGTAAATGCCATATTTAGTAAAAGGGAGAAGGTGGCACAGGAAATTGATAAATATGAGCTTTATGCCAACTTATGGTATTATTATAAAACTATAAAACAGTGGTGCCTGAGCCCCTAAAAGAAAAATAATATCTCGATGAACCAAAATGGACACTAAGAAGTAGCCATGACCAAACTAGAGTATTTTTTTTTAAACTTTAAAGTTCTAAGGCTGGTAATGCAAGGAACTACAAGAGACATGACTCAAGTTATTTTAACATCTTTGTTGATAAAATAGAGATGCATAGGGTGGAGAGCAGGAAAATAAAGAGAAATATTAGCTGGTAGAATGCCTGTTTGAAAAAGTGTGGAAATGTATGAATCTGGAGAGATTGCTGAGGTCACCAGGACACTGTCCAGTACATTCTCCATCTTAACATTTGTATCAGTAACTTGAATGGCAATAGTAACTTGAAAGTTAATAGACTTTTAAAGTAGTTGGATAATATGGTTTCTATTATCATAGATTTATCTAAATAGTTACTGAAAAAGATATACATAGACTGGATTGAAACAAATGTAATGAGGTGAAATGATTAAATAAATGTACAAATCTAAATTTAGACCAAAAAATACAATTGCTTGAGTGGAATGGAGGATACATGATGTACTAGTTGTCTCTTATCAAATACAAAATTAATCTAAAGCTAGCAGCTTAAAACATGAAAATTTACTTTCTCGCATATTTCCTCATGAAAGAAATCCAGTAGAGTTTTAGTTGGATGGTTCTGGCTTAGTATCTCTCATGAGGCTGTATTCAGCTTAATTGAGGCTGGAAGTGTTATCTCTAGGATGAATCATCCATGTGGCTATTGGCAGAAGGACCTCAACCTTTTGGGTCTCCATGTGGATGGTATGTCGTCATGACATAGCACCTTGCTTCTTCCAGAGCACGAGAGTGAAGAGAGAGGAAGGCAGACATAAAAATGTATTTTATAACATACCCTCAGAAGTGACATACCACCACTTGTGCCGCATTGATCCAGTGTGGCAGGGGACCACAAGAGGGATTGAATGCCAGAAGACAAGGAATCACTAGAGGCCATCTTGGAGGATGGTTACCACACATGGCTTGCTGTAGTTCTATAAAAATGGCTTGGGGATTTTTTTACTTCATCAACAATATAAGTGATTTGTACGGTTTAGCTGCCATTGTTATATTAGGTGGCATTGAATACATCTGTGAGTACATGCTCATTCTTTCTCTCTGTCTCTCTTTCCCTTACACACACACGCACACACGCACACACGCACACACACACACACACACACACACACGCACATGCACATCTGTATCAGTAGAAACATACCTGTGATTTTTTTGTATAAGTTTAGAGATCCATATTTTATGAGGAATAGATATATATTAGATATATTCAGAAGACAAAGAGAATTTCGAAAGTAGAAAATAAGAAATGAAAGAAAGTCCTAGTGTTTTTAGCATAAAAGGACATGTACAGGGGACTTGAAGGTAATAATCAAAGAACTATGATGAGGAAAAGGGAGTAGATTTGCTTTGTGTGTTTATAGGGGCTGGGAATATTCATTAATAAAAACATTTTGGAAAGACAAATATTATATGAGTTGAGGAAAACCTGTGTAATAAAATTTGTATAAAAATGGAGAACTACTGACTTTTTTTTATCACTATTTCTACTCAAGGGAAATAAGAATAACACTTGGTTAAGATACCAATAAGTATATTTGAGAGGGGTTTAAGCATTGAATGAATTTTTCATTTCTTTAGTCATTGTTTCAGAGGAGAGAGTAAATGAGCATCCGCTATACGCAGAGAGTCATTTTTAAGACCTACATTGAGAGATTGGTGAATGAGCAGGCAAGATCCTGTTTTCACCAGGTTCCTATCAGATTGCAGAAGATCTACAATAAACAAGAAAACAAACAACATGTTTATTCCAGTGAGATAAAACAAGCTAAGGTAATAGAGCGTGAGAAGGTATTTGTGGACAAGTATATAAACGAAAGTGGTCAGAGAAGCTTTCTCCGAAGAGAACTTGAAGCCAAGCATCAGAATGGCAGAAGGATCCAGCCCTGTGAGGATGCAATAGAGAAGAGAGTCTGTGGCTGGGGAACCATAAACAAAGAGCTCATTGGCTCAGATAAGTGTATCATGTTATTTCTGCAGGAAAGTGGCTGTTCTAACTAGACCTTCACAAGTTGTGGGTAAGGTGGACAGAGACCAAGCAGAAGCACTAATAACGTCAGCTTCAAAGTAGATGACTTGTCGATAATAGTTATGATTTAGATTTTATTTTAGTATGTTCAAGAAAATACATAGGTTTTAAGTAAAGGCTGGGGACATAGTCGGTTTTTATTTTATAAAATGATTGTTTTTCTTTGTGGATTGAATGGTTGAACTAAGGGCAACTCTTAGGTGTTAGCAGAGAAAAGAGTAAAAAAGCTATCGCATTAGTTCGGGCGAAAAGAGATTCTGTCCAGTTATTTTGTGGCATGTCCTCTGGGCCAGACATTGACTGGGTCCTAGAAATACAGAAGCAACATGTAAAAAATTTGTACTTTTAAAGAACATGAGGAGGGGGTTGGGAGTGAGAGTTAGGCGCACACAGCTGTGATACAACTCTGGCTATTGATGGTGAGATAGAGATGAAGTCGTCATAGCAGGAACAAACGCGAGTGAGAGGGCAGCGTAGAAGGAGCACTCACCTGGAAGCTGCACAGGTAACCTTTGCGATCCTACCTAAATATGGATTCTATGATTCCACTAAAGCTCGCAAAAGACATTCTTTCACCTGATTCTGACTTTGACAGATTAGGGATGTGGAATCTATGATCTGTATGGCCATGAAAACTGGGGCCTCTGATATGTTTTTGGATACTTGAGGAGCAGTGATACGTCTCCTCCTCACCCACGGGCCCTGACAGTCCAGCTCTAAAGCTGGAAGAGGCCACTGTAAGAGCTTTTGGAGTTTGGTGCCTGAGATAGGTTGTCTTTTTTCAGGAGCCAAGTCTGAGGCCCATAGTCCTGAGTTTTTAATAATCTAACTCCTTGAACTCCTTTGAGTTCTTCTTCTTTTTTTTTTCTAATCTGAAAAACAATCTAATGCGACTCTACCCGTCACAAAAGTGTTAAGATGATCAAATTGTCCTAATTATAGTAAGGCTTTGAAAGTTATTTGAAATCCCTGGAAAAGCGAATAACTATCTAAGAGACCAAAAAGCAAATGGCTTTCTCAAAGATTTGATTTTTGCTCAATTAGAATAGCATTCTAGCTAGACATTGCATTTGATTGCCCCACACAAAGAAAGAAGGTGTTTGTTTGTTTGTTTGTTTGTTTGTTTGTTTTTTCCAGTGCCCTCAGACAAGCCCAAGTCTCTGTGAGGGAGTGGAAATGATAAATGGAACATGAAGACAAAGTAAGTCTTGTTAGCACAGATCACTAGTTTTTCACGTTGCAAAGATCTTGAACCATCTATGTTCATTTATTTCCTTGCCTGAGATGGGTATGCACTGCTAGCCTCAATTTATAGTTCAGAAACTCAAAGAGAGTAAAATCAAGTAACTTACATTTGAGTTCATAGTGCATAAACACAAAGCTGAGGAAGAATTCCTGGATCAGGCTCCAGCTATACAGCCTAGGACCCCGAGGCGTCTGAGAAAGTGGACCCGGTCGTCTCTCTTAATCACTTGTGTTTGGTTTTGACAGTGTAAGGCTTTCACTCTTAAACAGATTCTAATAGAAACGAATCTATTTATTTTCCTTTTTGTAGTTGCTTTTCCATCATCCTTTTATTCAGATTGTACAAATATAGAACCTGACTTTTTCATGTGCCTGTACCCACGACATCAAGTCACTAATTATTTTGTTCATAAAGCAACTGCATATCAAGCATTAATGGGAGTCTTAGGCAAGACTCATGAGGTTGTATCTTTCAGATGCACAGAGGTCAGCTGATAGATTGAGATTTCATAGAGACCAAGGACAATAGCATAGTGTTTCTAAGAGCACGTGGATAGCATTGCTCCTCAAAGCATATTCAACAGAATTCAGATCTAGGGAACATTAATTTGTGTTAATAAAAACAAAGAAAGTACAGAATGAAAAAAAAAATAGTGAATTTCCAGTCAAATCAATTTGGCCTTTACTTCAGGTATTCTGGGAGCTTTTAAAACGACAATTCCTGAGATAGCTGTAGGAAGGAAATACAGTATGCATTTCCTAAGCTTATTTGGAATTTTTTCTTCTGTGATGAGCATGAAACAATATTATGTTTCACAGATCAGTTGGGAAATATTAGGATGTAATTCCTCCTCTTGACTCCTTATCAATTTTTGCTAGTATTGATCACAGATTTTGCCCACAAATATAAAACTTTCCATAAATTATAAAAATGATTCACTGTGCTAAAAATGTATAAACAATTTGCTTTGCTTCCAGGAGTCTGGAATTTTGGTAAGTGCTAGGCAGAAGGTGCCTATGTGACCAGCCTCCAATAAACACCTTGGACGTTGACGTGTGTCTAACATGTGTCCCTGGTAGATAACACTTCTCATGTGTTGCCACACTGGTTGTGAAGGAGTTAGTTCTGTATGACTCTACTGGGAGAAGCATCTTGGAAGCTAGTGTCTGGTTTCCTCAGGTTTACTTTTTGTGACTTTTTATCTTTTTTCTTTTGTATTTGCTTTGTGTCCTTCACTTGCTATAGATCTTAGCACGAGTGCAACATAAAAAAAAAAAAAATTCTATGAGCACTTCTGGCAAATCACTGGGTCTGGGTGTAGTGTTGGAGATCTCTAGCATAAGGCCCCTCCCTGAACATCTAAGGACAAGGCCTCTCATTTTCTTTTCCTAAAATCACTTTTGTACATTGTATTTATTTAATATAAAAGAAACTTAGGCCTGTGAAAATCAGTAGCCTATTTAGACATTTCCTCAAATTTCTAAACTCATCTGTCTTTAGACACTCAACAAAAGACATGTTGTGTCTTTTGTGATAATCTTCAATAAAGAGACAGAAGTTGCAGAATCTCATGAAAATACATACACACACACAGAAGTGGCAAACAGTTCTCATATTCTTATAGTATTTTCAGCTCAGTTGGGAGCAAAGATTGTAAAGTGTCACATGGATACTTGCTATCCTTAGACATGAGGCCAGATTGGTCTATGAGGGAGGTTTGAATCTCAGGGTGCTAGAAATAAACTTCTAAACCTTTCCCTTTTGTATTGGGTTTGAATGTGAATTACAGATGTGTGAAGCTGACTATGGAGTCAGGAAAGCATGCACAAAAAAATTATATGTTTAAAGCGGCCTCAAACATGCACAAAGAATCAAACATACCCATGCATATTTGTAAAGCTCTTACGAACCCAGGGTTTTGTTCCCGGAAAGTATCATAAATTCCAGTTAGCAGAGACCTTCCCGAAGGTGATGACTTGATGGGAAAGGAGTTATTACTGCCTCTTTGTTCTCTCACGGAAACCTAGAAAACCTTCACACTCCATCTCAGAGAGGTTCTGCTCATCTAGTATCAATATGTTGAGTATGGGAGGCAGAATCTGTCCCAAAATAACACATTGTACTTGCAATCATTTGGTATCACTAAATGAGGTTTGTAATCCTTTGCAATTTTATCCAGTTATAAAAAAATAAAATAAGTTTAGCTTTTTTAAAAGAAATGAGAATAATTGCCCCCAAAGTGATCCTCTGCTATCAGTTTAGAAATCTTATTAACATTTCTGACAGTTAAACAAAATGATATATCTGGGCGGGTGCACTAGTGAACTAACAATTGGAATAATTCTTTTGTCTTCTATTAGCTCCTATAACAAGCAGCTTTCTCCAGAAACCGAAAGGGTATATTAAACTCCACAATGCTTTTGAATTTTAAAAAGCTAAATATGACTTCATTTATACTAAAAGTCTTTAATCTTCCCTGGTGATAAAAACTGAATCAATAGATTTCAGTACCAAAAACAAAACAAGGAAAAAAATGTTTTCTTTCCAGTCATTATAATTCCTACTCAGGGTTTAATGGCTTTGAACGCTGCTAAGTAATCAAAAATATAAAATATGTTCTGTGTAGTTTCTTTTAAGATTTAAATTTCTGTTTATTTAAAAATATTCCTTGTCTGATTATTTGCTTAAAATATGGAGTATGAGTCGAGGTTATGTCACAATATATTTTTCTAACATTTCAACAGTTTACTTAGCTTATCTTTAATGCCTCATTACAAATCTCATCAAAACTAATTTATTGGGTGTCTTGATGACTTCATTTTTGTAAATACGATGGATTGCAAAAATGTTTGTATATTGAAGTTTGTTTTAAATTTGTTTAACATGTTCCCCTCAAAATTCATATCCTCATGGTAACCTGAACAATGAAGAAAACCTCCATCCTATCCAGATGTTGATATGGAAATTAAAGAGTCTTGGTAGGAGGACCAGGGCAGAGCTTTGCCATACTTACTACCTGTTTCTCTTCCCTCTGGCTTTCCGCATATGAGTTAAGCACCCACATATCAATGCCTCTTGAACATAACAGAGACAGCAGCTTTTGCAATATGTTGTGACTCGAGCAAAACTACCTATTGAATGAGAAATGTTAGTTAATGACCTTGTGTGCCATTGAGAATTTATACAAATAATATTTTGATGAGAGACGCTAGTCTGCTATTTAGTCACATTGAGAGCAGTAAGTCATATTCACCCCACCAAATTTCTCCTACTTCAAACCCCAGCACACAAGTATGGACTGGATGTTTGCCTTTGAGGAAGAAACGGGAAGCTATCCCTTAAGTGAGGAAGAAGGACCTGTTTTATTCCTCCAGTCCATTGGAGAAGAGGCGTGAGGACCTGGCAGCGTATTACACGGTAGAGAGTATTTTTATGGGTCTGATAGGTCTGACAACGTTAGCTAAAGAAACAAGTGTGCTGAACAAAATAACTTCTGGAAACTGCAGCCTTTTGTTGACACATGCTGTATGGTAAAGCTGAAGAAATCTCAGTCCTGAATAAACCCAATTGTCATCGACCGTAGGAGTGCTAGTTCTGGAGAGAAATGACATTTATGATACCTTTGGTAAACATTATGAAAACCTTTAAGCTTCAAATCCAAATATGGCTTTCGAGCAATGTCCTACTTCTTTAATATGTTAAATGTCAGTTAAATCACTCTGATGGCAAATCTTTGGAAAACTGTTATAACAATCAAGCAAGCAGTCAAGTCATCTGGGGGAGGGGGAATGGAAAAGCTCAAGAAGGGAAGGGTAAAGGGAGACAGCAAAGTCAGGAAAGAGAGCCAAATAAAGAATGGGAGTACAAGTTAATTGCGAAGAATACTGCATGTTTGCATGTCTAAGCATTTGTGCACAAGGCTAGAGAATCTTGAATCTTGATGAGTGTAGAGTCTGAGCAATTGAAATACGACCATTGAAGTAATCACTCATTCAAACTAACACCTTGTGAGGAGTCATACAGCTCCACAAATACCTCTGTGTTTGTGGAGCTTCTAAAATCACCTCAGATGATCAAATCGTAAAGGTGAAGATCATATCTTTATTTAGTCATTGGATATTTGATAAAAATTCAGTTCCAGTTATCAGACGTGCTAGGAAAACAAAGATGTTATGTTCAAATCCTTACCTTGAAAAGTTCAGAGTTGAGCTGGAAACTGACAGTTAAGCTGCAGTAGCAATCCAGCCTGACAAATAACAGAAGATGGTTTTGTGAGTAGGAAGAGAGTTGACTACACTTTCTGAGGGGTTTCTTCTTGGAGATGTGGATGACCAATTGTGGGGAACCTCGTATGCCATGTTACAGGTTAAGAATATCATCTAAAGAGTCATGAATGGTGTTAAAGAAACATTATTTGTAACACTTGTTAAAGACGGTAAGAAAGATTTCATTCAAAAAGGACTACTGCAGTGGGGTTTTTGCATGGGGTGGTGAGATTTGTCTCAACTGTGAATACAGCAAGAACAAGTAGAGATTGATAGCCAAGTAGCAGAGTAGGGGTCAGAGGGTGGAAATTTATCAAGAGGAAACATCAAGCCTAGGGGGATTCTTGCTAGATGAACTCAACAAGATTCTTGCTAAAGGCAGGCCAGGGTGACAAGGTAGGCAGCATGGGGGACGAGGAATTTAATCAGATATAGAGGGCTCGGGATGCTCTAAACTGACACAGCAGGATTCTTGCTAAAACTGGACTAAGCTGGTCCACGGTCAGGATCTGGTTAGAAAGAGGACTCAGTGAAGCCTTTATCAAGTTTCCTCAAGGTTGAGTTTTTGTCATTATCCACCAGTAATTTTTGACAGGGGTACAGAAATTAAATGGGAAATAACAAAGACTTGAGGGTGAGAGACCAGTCAGGAGCTTGAGAGACAAATCAGAAAAGTTTCATCTAGGAAAGAGTAGATAAAGACACAGACTGTGTCAAAAGTAATGGGTATAGGAAGCAAAAAAATGATTGTTAAAACATTGAGAAGGTTAAATAAATAAAACCTTAATTTCTATATACTTAGCAAGTCACACAAGGCCTGGCAAATAATAGGTAGGTGCTTTGAAGATATTTAGTAAATGAAAAAAACAAATAGGGTATGTTATACATAAGTTAGTGTTAACACTGTGGTTGTCATTCCTGCCTGGCTCTTCCCAAATCAGTGAAGGTCCAGTCCTGATATGTGTCATCACATGCCAGCTGGCATCCTACTTACCTGCCTTCTCAAATCTGTAACCCACTAATCATCTCATACTTAGTTGTGACTGGTATCTGAGAATATTTGATTATATGTCCCAAGTCTTTGATCATAGCAAATACTTAGCATTTAATTTCTGGGGTCAAAAGAAAATGTTTTCCTTTTAAAGTAATGTGATAGGTCATTAGCAGGAATTGTGCTTATACTGACAATCATCAAAAACTTTTATTCTAATCCTTGAGAAAAGAGTCTAGTGCACATGAGCCATTTAAACAAACAAACAAAAAATTCTGGTTCTGCCATCCGCAACTTGGGTGGTTGATTGTGAGCAAGTTACTAAAATCCCTCTGTGCCTCAATTCCATCCCCTTTCAAACAGACATAATTATGTTTATTTACAGGCTTTGGGAGGAAAGTAAATGAGTTCTTATTTATATAGTGCTTAGCAGATGCCTAAAAAAAGTGTAAGTGTTCAAGAAATTAAAATCTTATTTCATTCAGAGTTATCAGTGATGACAGAGTAATTAGCATGGCCATCTTTTCTTCAGTTAACCAGTAAATTTCCGTATTGGAACCAAGTAAACTCTTACATTCTTGTACATAGTAGGGACACATAACCGTGGCCGGAAAACATTCTTTGAGGGGAATGGAGAGCTTCAGCAGTCTCAGTAATTATGAGACTCCCTTGATTGTTGAGACTTTGGAAAACAGAGACCTTCTAGAACCAGTAAATCATTATGAACTATGAAAGTACAAACTTTCATTCATGCAGAATTTTCATGCAGAATGAGTTCAATAAACACCACATTCTTTATCCTTCCATTCAGTCATTTGGTGATCATTTATTGAACATCTGTTGGGTATCAGACACTGTCCTAGCTATTTATTTTGCATAGATTATTGAGACACATGCCTTGTCCTCAAATAATTCAAAATCCTATAAAGGACAGTGGAACATAAGCAGATGGTTACATTGCAAAGGAATTGGAAGTTTGTACAGGAAATGATATAAGCAAAAAGACTCTGATCTGTTCTGACAATAGGGTCATGAAATTTCAAGCAATTGGTTATCTTTAAGGATCTAGTTCTCACAGAAGGAATAGGAAGCACGAGTGGCTGATAACAGCTATAAGGATAAGAGCAGTCTTTGATGTCCTGGGGTTTTTTTCTTAATATTTTTCACTTTCTGCTTGTGTAATGCCACCCTCTCCCAAATTTACATGATTATATGGTTAGAACACACTTCGTCACTCACAGAGTTCCTTAGGTAGAGAAGCAGCATCAATGGCTTCAGGTCCCTTCCCAGCCTTCTGCACCTGTATTCTCACTTGCTGCTTTATGTCTGGAGTGTCCTTTTTATGTACATGCCCCCATAACCCAGGCTCTAAAAGCTCCTTTGACCTAACCTTTAAAGAGCAATTCATGACTCATTTTTAAGTCAAATCTTTTTGTGCCTCTATGCAAGACATGAGCACAGATTCTTGCAGAAGGCAGATAGCAGATGGAAGATGAAGATAATTTTTGTCCTGCATTTTGAAATGAGAGGGGGTAAAAGAGATGATGCTTTTATTACCCATGAGGTGAGCTGATCTTTCCAAAAAATATAAAGCAAGAGTGTGGTATTTGAGTTTGGGCTCAGCATGTAGATCCCAGGTATTGATGAAGGGAAGGCAAACTATGTGTGTGGGTAAAAGATGTCATTTCCTCATGTCTCTCGTGAGCTAGTTCGCTCAATTTAGTGCCATGGACAGGGCTGAGGCAGGGCAGTGAGGCCGTGGGAAGCTCTGTAATAATCTTGTGAAATAAATGAGTTCCGGACATCCTAGATCCAAATAGGAAATGAAAGGAGCAGAGGAGTTGGCAGCTAGAAACATGGCCATTTTTTATTTTTTAATTTTTCAATTAAGTTTATAAGCATATATAAGTTTAATCTTATACTGGTTATATTAGTTTCATGTGTGCTAGTGATTGATTCAACATTTTTATAGCTACAATGTGATCATCTCACTAATTCTAGTAATTATTTGTTACCATACAACCTTACCATAAAATTATTGACTATATTCCCCTTCTTTTTACTCATCCCCTGCCCCCTCTCTTCTGGTAACTGTCCCTTCGGTCTGTGTTTCTATGAGTCTATTTTGTGTCATTTATTTGCTTTGTTGTTTTTAGATTCCACATGTAAGTGAAACCACTTCTTTTGCTTAGCATAATACCCTCTAGATCCATTCATATTGTTGCAAATGGCAAGATTTTATTTTCTTTCATTGCTGCATAATATTCCAGTGTGTGTGTTTGTGTGTGTGTGTGCGTGTGCGTGCACGCGCGCACCACATCTTATCTACCAATGGACACCTGTGTAGCTTTCATAGCTTGGCTATTGTAAATAATGCATGGGCCAATTTGATCTTCCACCTCTTGTTTTTCATTATTAGTTTTCTTTGGCTGTGACTTACCTTTTTATTGTCACATTTTCCAGTGAAATGCTAAGACACTTAGTTCATTTTTTTTTACCTAATTGGTTCCTGCCACAAAGTCCTACTAATATTAATACAATGCACTAAGATTTATAATTCAAACTTTGTGAAGTAGGAAATAATGGACCCACAAGAGGCTAATATCGGAGACTTGTGAACCCCAGACAGGTGGGGCAGGGACAGCTTTGGATGTGTGAAATGTGTGATCAGAAGATCCAAGAAGAAAGTAATAGGGGAAAGAAAAATGAAATGTGAAAGGAGGGTGGTTAAGAGCTGGAGACAGTGAGCCAGGAAGACTAAAAATGCAGAGGTCAGTTGGAGGTGATAGCTGGTCACATAGTTGGTGCACAACATCATGAGAGTGAAGACCAGTGTTAGGTTGAGAGTCCAGGTGGGAAGAACGTGCTGCTTACAGTTGACCTAAGTTCAAGGGCAGGGCACAGGGACCATATTCCAGAGGGGCTGGTAAAAGTAAGCCAGTTTCTATAGTTAGAATGGTAATGGTGGGAAGTCTCAAACTAGAAAGAAGAACTGAGGCAAATGGATCTGTATTACTAAAAGTGAAACAAAAAGAGGTTAGGAGATTTTAGCCCACATGTAATAGTGAAAAGCTCTCTTCCTGACACTAGGGTTCAAATCCAAAGCCCAAACTGATGCCAGGCTGACTCGGAGCTTTTAAATAGAGAACTCATCAATTTTCTCATCCATAGGACAGGATTGGTTCTCAGGCTTAGGAGGGTGTTTAGCATGCCTGTGGGACTTAAGGGTGCATATATGTGATTAAAGAGCTGTCAGGGAGGCAGTAGGTGGTTGTCTATAACAAAGTCTGGGTACACATCTTCTAAGGATGATGGGAATGATAACCTTGATTCTCTGACTGCGACATCTGGCGCGGCTACTCAGAGGAGGCCTAACTCATAATGACAAAGCAGCTTGTACTTCAGTCCCAGTGAAGACCATTGCAGGATGGACACTGACACAACCAGTAGCAGAGAGGCTAGGAGCCCCCACAGTGTTTTGCCACAGAAGACTCATTTTCAGCCTGGGCAGTTGGTTTCTATGACATGAAAGCCAGTTCTCCCCTGACAGCTTTCTGTAGACGTTAACATTCTATTTAATTTTCAACGATTGCGACTAAGTTCTCTTCCTTTCTGTAGTATATCCATTTTCAAATTAAAATTAGTTTCCTGGTTAAAGTTAGTCTTGGACTTTTCAGCACTTCACACTCAGAAGTGCATGGCCTCTAGCTCAGCTGTTTTTCTGAGAATACCTGATTGTGTCGATAAGAACTTTTGGAGAAGCTGCCCAGGATGCCTGAGAAAAGTATATTTGGCTAATAAAGTTCAGAGATCTACTTAATGGATTTTACACTGGGGACTGCGTTTTCTGCTGTTTTCTTCAATTTGTGGTTTAGCACTCATCACCAAGGTCCTTGGCCTCTTCCTTTGACTCTGTGCTTTCTCTTCTTCTCTTGTAGCATATCTGGCATAGAACAGAACTTGAAGGACCTGTCCCCTTCTTTTAAATTTCCACATGGAAGAGAGGAGTGCTCCAATTCTTAACAACCCCAAACTCCCACTCCCTGCCCCCTTTCCTCCCAGATACTTTTCCCTGAGAGTACTTATTTGAGCTCTAGTCTTGACTCTGATTTAAATACAGAATGAGTTATTAGACAAACTGTTACTTCTTCCTCAAAAAAAAAAAAAGGGGGGGCAAAACCTGACCCCTGAGAGCCTTTTCAATTATATGTAAAGAAGAGAGAATGGTGGGGGGTGGGGGAGGGGAAACAAAGGAGCGATCCAATTAAAATGCTTCTAGTAGACAGAGGATAGAATTATCTGTAAAGCAAATGTAATTTCAAATTTTATTTTAATTTCTATTTCTAGAATGTTTACTCTATGACAGACTGTGAATTCCTTGTATGTATTATCTCATTAATCTTTACAGCATCGTTGTGAAGTTGATATGTGTAGACTCAGGTTAGACTTGAGGCAATAAAAAGAGTGCATGAGGGCTCAGTGTTATGCCATGGCAGAATTGGATATGTAAGCCAGGTCCGACTCCAATGTTGTGTCCTTCTTGACTATTATGACATACCTCCAATTTAGCTGAGGTGTTAAACTGCATCTTGCTTTCCACTATGCCCTCAGATAGAAAATATAAAAATTACTTTATTGTGTAGATAATACCTAGAGACTGTCATCATAGACTAGGACAAAGGAAACTGGTGAAGAAGAGAAGAAGGTAGAAAAAAGATTGATCTGGTTGGAAGTTATGAATCCCAAGGAGAAATCCAAGAAACCCATTGCTTCGTGAGTCTGGTTATGTGGTGGTAGAATTTATTTAGAGAGAAGAAGATGGTAGGTAAAGTCAGAGATGTTGGAATGAGGCTCCAGATGGCATCTCAGGTCTAGCCCATCAATCTACTATGACAGGACGTTTGTCAACAGTTAAAGTTTCAGGGAGCATAGTCTAATCTCATGAGAGAAGCATGATGAAAATATCAAACACTGGCTACATAACACTGAGCTTTGCCATATGTTAAGGACATTGTGCTTTCATTCTCTATCAATCAATAGATAGTACAGATTGAACACGATTTACAAGGTAAAGAAGAAGGAGAAGAAGTGGAATCCAACCAGAGATAAGTGATGGTGAAAAACAAGGGAGTGTGAGATTCAGAAAGCAGAGGTGGATGGCACTAAAGCTCTGACTAGGAAGTATCATCCATACCCAAAGAACACATGCATCAGGCTAGGTTAGAGGCAGTTCTGAGTAACCTGAAACATCTCTAAGGGGTCCCTAGCTTTCCTTATTTGAGCTGATAGAACAAAAATTTTTTTTCAATGTAGAAACTCTCTTTAGTTATATTACAATTACTTTGGGGAAACACATAGAGACAGGCATCATGTACGTATAGTTCAAATGTTCAAAAGTCTCCTAGTCTTACCTCATTCTAAATTCCACAGAGGAAGAATAACTTATTCTGACACTGTTTGATCTTCAAAGAGGTCTACAAGTTTGAGAAATATTTGATAACAGAATTGTAGAAATGAGAGGGACATTTACTACAACATCCTTTTCATTTTACAGATAGATTGACTGAGGTCCAGAAAGGTTAAGTGAAATACCTGGTAAGAGGATAAGTTAGGCTTTAAACTTAAGTCTCCAAACCCCAATTGCAATGTTCTTTCCATAGAAACACAGTTTATCCTCAAATTTGCATGCTTGAACACATGTTTTTGCTTCCATCAAATACACATACATGCATTCTTGTTGAACCACCCAATTATCTAATCTGCTCCCTTTACTCAGGATGAAGGCATGCTGGCAGAGGCTATGAAGAACTGTTCAATACTCATGTCAGTCATACTACAGTAACTCCAGGTGCCTTAAACCTCTGAATGACAATCTCTAATACAGCATTTTAAAACCCACCAGAGAAATGATGCGTTAAGGATGTAAACCTGAATGACAACCTGAAATTAAGGTTAACATTTAGTGACTATATTTTTACAGTAATTCAGGACTTTAAAAATATGTTTGTGTGTTGGGTCTTTCATATTAATAACCAAATTTTGTCCAAAGGACTCCCAATTACCTTTTACCAAACACTCAAGGCAATGAATTCCTTAAATTTTTATGTTATATCTTTAATCTTAGTATTACTTACCACATGGTAAAATCACAATGTTCTATGACCAATCAGATGGTAAAAAACTGATTCAAATTCGAATTATGAAGGCATGATACATACACATTTGTATTCAGGTTATGTATATGCACATATACGTGATTATATATGTTTATAATTATTTTTATATTTATAATTTTGGCATTTGGGGCATTTTTATTGACATTGTATGTTCTAGGCATTGTTACAGCACGAAGATACAGCGGTGACTAGGACCAATAGTTTCTTATCTCAGGAAGTTACATATCAAAGAGGGGGAGACAAAAAAAAAATGACCAAAAAATTAATAAATAAATAAAAAATCCAAGATAATTTAACACAATGATATATATTCTGGAGAAAATTAAAGCTTACCTGAAATATGGAAGTTTAGATGTACAAGAAAACACCTTATGTAAGTTATACATGAATATATTTTCTAATGCATTGAGCTGGCAGAAAAGTAAATAAAGGAGCATAAAGAAAGCCCAAATCAGGATAAGAAAGCAAAAAAAAAAAAACAAAAAAAAAAAAAAACCAAAAAAAAACAGTGTTGCTCTGGAGGATTCTGTTCTTTCTTGATCACCTAATGATAGAAAGTCGGAACATGAATCTAGGTGCATTGAAGGCCAACACTCTCAGTGACAAAATAGAAAGCATAAATGCATTGCACAGTAGGATGAGTGTGAACGTATACTCTTTTTGGCACACTGTGTCTGAGTAGTATTACTTTTTAAAGAAAAAGATTATCTAATGAGAATTCCAAACCACAAATCTTCTCTTTGGAGTTTTAAAGATTAGAATTCATACTCTCTGAGCCTTCCAACCTATTTCACCCCCAAAGATGTAGTTCAAAGTAACTCTAAATGATAGTCCTCCGGATGTTAGTCAAAACAAATGTTATCCTCTCGGAGTAACATTTTCTAAATCTAGATCTCATCTCAATAAACTCTGACGGATAGAGTTCCAAGGGACGAGCATTCACAATAAAAAGTTATTAAACAAATCATGACACTAACCACCATGAGTGCGATATAATGGAACTAACTAACTACATAGTCAAGATATCAAAAACTCTCATCTTGATGATTGTAAGTAGGTTTGCTATTTTTGAAGAAATAAGGGAGCTATTGAATATATGATGAGGGATAGATGCTATTAAAATCAGCAGGGACATATTTGCAAAATAAATGATTACAATTTAAAGCAGAATGATTAAAATTAGTAATTTATGGGACAGAATAAACATTCAATTAGACACAGTGAAAGAGGGAATTAGCATACTGGATGATAGATCTGATAATATACAATAACAATAGAATGAGGCACAGAGAGGTGAGGAGTAGAAATTTGAAAGAGACATTAAAAGACATAGAAGAGTAAGTGTACAATTTCTGATTATATTGTCATGGTGAGGGTACAGATCAAATTTCTATCATCAAGAAACTGTAAAATCCAATGGTTTAAGTAAAGTAGAGCTTATATTTCCCTCTCACAAATGTCTGGACATAGGTAAATTAGAATTTGAAGGAGTTCTCTGCTATTTTCTATATGCGTTTTCCAAAATTATTTAAATATTCATTACATTGCTTAATAATAGAAATCTACGCTAATAAGAAATTCCAGGGCAAGCATTCTGTCTTCAGGAAAGTGACCTGAAAGTTTCTCACATCTTCCCTCTCATACTGATGGCCAGACACATTTAGCTGCATTTTGAATCCCAGCAATAGCACATCGAATTCCCCTTGTGCTTCCAATCTTTGTCTCGTTTGCTACCAGCTACAGAAAATGTCTACTCTGAAAAGCCTTATTAAATGACATTATATACATTAAGATAATCTACCTATCTTAAATTCAACTGTGCCATATAGCATGACATAATTATGGCAGTGCTATCATCAGCTTATTGCATTTCAGAAATACTGCATTTTCATCAACATCAGCCAAGACCCTCTACCAGCAAACACTTGCTGAAAGCTAAGTAATTTAGTGATAAAATGTTTTTCTATTAAGGTGTATACTTTTTTTCAGACCTATGCTGTTGCACACTAAACAGACTACAAGATAGTGTAAACATAACTTTTATATGTTATGAAACCAAAAATTCATGTGACTCACTTTATTGCAATATTTGCTTCTGGAACCAACCCCACAATATCTCTGAGGCATGCCTATATGTATATCGGAAAATATATTATTGTAATGTTCAACTTATTTCAAAAATGCATATTGTTTCTTTTTTAACATTTGAACATCTTGTAATATAATTCATTACATTTACTGATTAAAGATGAAAAAATCATATACAACTCAGTGTTCATTCATTTCCTAATTTCTTAAGCCACCTAATGAAAATAAAGTATTATTCTAAGTGCTAGGAAAACATCAGTTAACAAAATAAATAAGCTCTACTCTAATGTAGCGAGAGAAATAGATATTCTAGAAGGGAAAGGCCAATGTTATGCTGGTAAATTGTTAACAAGCAAAGAAAGAAAAAGCTTTAGTTTATAACATTTGCTCACATCTGTGGTGTAATACCTCTACCATGGCCAATTTGAAGCTACTAAATGACACAGAGTTAATAAGAGATATGTACAGTCAGCTGTCTTGATCCAGCATGAGTCAGTTCCAGCATACCACTGGGAACATAGACAATGAAGATAATAATTCAGTAAGTTATGTATTATGTTGGAAGATGAGAAATGTTATGAAGGATAATGAACAAAGTAAATGGAATAGCAGGTGCTAAGAGTATGTGTGTGAGGGGGTGCATTTTAAGTTTTAAAAATGTGTTAGGCCTCCTGACAAGGTGAGTTTTGAGTAAAAACTTTGGAAGGTGACTTACGTAGGCAGAGGGAACAGACAGAAGGAAAATACTCAGGCTGCAGTGTGTCTGGATTTGTCAAGGTAGTGTGGCTGGAGTGGAGTGGGAAGAGGAGACAGTAGCAGAGAGAAAAAGGGTAAGGTCACAGAGGCTGGGTAGGCCATGGTAAGGAATTTGGCTTTTCTTGTGTGAAATGGGGCACCACTGAAGCATTTTGACAGGTAAATGATATGATGTGACTTATATTTTAAAAGGTTACTGCGGTATTGTGTTGGTAATAGATCACAGTAGAGCAAGGATGAAGAGAGAGAGATAGGTTAATGCAATAATCCAGCAAGGATTATTGCAGTGAGACCAAGGTGATAACTGTGGAGATAGTTTGTCTGATTCTGGATATATTTGAAATAGAGCCAACGATCTCTCTTGGTTGTTTGGATGAAACATAGGAAGCAAAGAATAAATGCTGACTCAACTAGTTCTTGATATAGTCCAGATTTAAGAGGTCAGGGATGAGAGAAGGAGGTGCATGACACACACACACACAGACACATGCACACACAGGATGTTCAGCAGCTGTCACCAACGTGGGACAAGAGCCAGCAGAATTTGATAGTCTGGAAGCCACAGGAAAGGGTGTGTCAGGAAGAAATGATTAGCTCTGCCCAAAACCAGTTTTAGTCAAGTTTACTAAGTTACAGGCCATTGGTGATTTTTACAAGAGTAGTTTCAGTAGAAGGGTGGAATTGAATGCCAGAATGGTGTCCCTGTAAGAGAGAATAAGAAGAGAGGTTTTAAAACAGAGAGTTTTATCAACTCAAAGGTTTTTTTTGCTATTAAAGGGAAGAGAGAAATGAGTGTAGCTGGAGGGACAGAAGTGTTCAAGAAAGAGGCCTTATCTTCTTTGTTTATTTTAAGAGAAGAGAATGAAGTAGGTTCATATGCTAATGAGAATGACTCTTTAGAAGAAAGTATTGATGAAATTAAGAGAAAAAGAAAGAATTTCTGAAGCAGTGTTGTTAAATAAAAGAAAGTACTTGAGATTGTGTACACAAATACAGAACAACACAGATAAAAATCTCTATTCTAATAGAGTAAACAAAGGGGAACACTGTGATTTCTTTTCCTCAATGCTGGTACTCAGTGCTGCTATAGATAGATGGCAAGAATCTGTGGAAATTGACTTCCGATTGCTTGAATTTTTCTCTGTAAAGTAGAAAGCAAAATATTTAAACTGGATAGACAATTGGATAGACAACTGGAATAAAACAGGATCCCCAGAAACAGACCTACGCAAATATGAATTCTTGATGTGGGAAAAGGTATCATTGAAAATCTTTGCTCACTACATTTTGCTGAGCAGGACTATGTACTGAATTGCAAAAAGTGGTTATGCATATGGAAAAACAAAAATGCATCTCTGGCTCTCGCATTACATAACACAAATTAATGCCAGTTGAATCAAAAACTAAAGTGTGAAAGGAAACCCTTTAACAATTTTAGAAAAAAAATCTTTGTGACTTTGTGTATGAAATTAGTTTTCAAAATATGATACACAAAAGTAAACCATCAAGTAAAATATTAATATGTTTCAGATAGAGATTAAAAGTACAAGCCACACACTCTAGGAAATATTTTCAGTGAATGAAAGCATAATGTCAAGTAATGATTTTTATAAATTAATAAGGAAAAACAAGCAACCCATTATAAAATAACTATCAGTGGAGGAAATTCTAAAATCCATTCAGCCTGTAAAAAGATGCCAAATTTTGTTAATAATCTGGAAACCGTAACTTAAAATCACATTGAGATACACTTTCAGATCTACCAGATTTACAAAACTTAAAAAAATAAATAAGTCAACGGGTTGTATTTAACAGGAGCTCTCAACTACTACCTAATAAGAGAAGAAACTGGTACATTTTTGTGGTGCTTCATTTTCTGTTTAATTTCTGCATGTGTATATTTTATATTCAAGAGTTTCATCTGATGATACATGCTACCATTTCTTTTTGCATACTAGGAGATATGGCCCAAACTTTATATAGCATAATATTTTCAAAATTGCAAAAAATTGGAAATAAGTCAAATGTCCATTAGCAGTAAAACAGACAAATAATTTACAGATAAACATATACAGATGAATCTCACAAACATAATTTTCAGTAAATTTTTTTTAAAACCTAGTTACATAATAGTACATCAGTATAAATATATTTACATAAAGTTAAAAACTCAAAAGTAGGTAAAAATAAATAACACATATTTTAGGGATATGTTTATGTGTGGCAAAACTATAAAATAATACTAATTTAGGATAATAATTATATCTAGGAGAGAGAAAAATATGGTTAGGAATGAGTACATAGAATTCTTATAAAACACTATTAATTTTCTATTCTTTAACTTAGGAGTTTGTATTCATTTTATTATAATTATTATTATTTTTAACTCTAAACACACATGTATTTTTTTGAATCCTGGAATCATTTCTTACACTTAGGTCTTTTGTGTGTGTGTGTTGATTTCCTATTTGTTTCACTCTTAATGTGAGCAGCTAAAACACATTTATTCATTCAAAATCTATTGGCATTGGGTATACGGATATCACAGATCAGAAAGAAACAGTGGCTGATGTCTGCATAAAGGAAGGATGTTAACGTATATATGAAAAGCTTTATTTATACTGCCAATGTAAAAACTGAAACCTGTTACATAAGAAAACTTGAATGTGGTTAAGGGAACTATACTTTGGGCAAACGTGTAGAATTATGATTTTGGAGAGTAAATTCATGCCATGTAAGGAGGCTTGAAGACAGTGTGTGCCTCTGACCTTCAGCAGAAGTGGCCATGTGCCTTCTGAGCATTCACAGGGGAAAAGTATTATATGGATATTAAAACAGCCTTGAAAGTGAACAAGTAGCAGATTGAAAGAGAAGCCCATGTATAGAGAAGTCCGTCCACCCTCATATCTTGGTCATGGTGGAAGTTTGAGCTGCTTCCTATAATGGACCCCAGCCCAAGGATTTTCTGATTTTGTTTTATATTATATATATTTTTGTATTTTTTGATATATTATAGTCCAGATAATTTCTTCTACTTCTACAGAAATCTTTGCATATTCTTGTTCCTTTTATTTTAGGCCAAGGTCTCAAAATTATAGAGTCATAATCTTATATAGGTCTTGAGAATAATGAAGTCCAAGTAGAAAACTATAGCAAACCTGTGGTGTTTGTTTATTCTCATCAAGTAAGTTATGATATATAATAGTCTCTGGTGACCTAAAATAGCTCATGTGTTGCTATTTTCTGACCCCAAACATCCACATCTCCTCTTATACAGTGCTTAATTCAGTATCAAAGAGGAACTTCTTCTTTGGAAACAAACAAACAAACAAACAAACAAACAAACCCTTTTATATGATTGCATGGGGCAGCAGAAAGAAAATATGGCTTCTTTATTGAAAATCCAGTTTGATTCCCATTTTTTAAATTTAAGAACAAAGAACACATCTTATCATCTTTAACGACATATACTCCTGAGCCAAATTGGAAACGAGGGGTATATTAAGTCCTGAAACTAGTTTCCAGACTGTGGTCAATAGGCAAGAGTAGAGATGACTTGGGTACTTTGGGAGACACCCAGATTTAAAAAGAAGAAGAAAAAAAATGATCTTGCAGGCTACAGTATAAAAATGAAGCCGACATTTGAGAATGTTCATAGCCTAGGTACTGAGAGGCAAGCACATAGTGAAGTTTAGAGCAGAGTTCAACTCATTCTACCAGATGGCATCTTTCTTCCCTAGGACTGTTTGAAGTGTGTCATCTGCTCAACTTCTAAAGCATTTTGTTCACAGATATTAAAGACATTGACTGGATGTTAAAAGTAAAGAAGTTGAGTTGGACCAGATTCTTTTTTACAGTTCTTCTCACTCAGGCATTCTGTGATATACAAATGACTTTCACTAAAAATCTGTGAGCACCTAGATAAGCACATTGAAAATCCAGATTGCTTATAAAAATAAACAAATAAACAAACAACAACAAAACTTTTCTGGATGAATTCATGAAACAAGAGATTAATTTTGTTGAGAAAACTCAGTCTTCCCTACTGAGCATTGAAAAATCTTGTTAATGATGCCTTCAAAATCCCACTTTGATCAATATTCTGGAGATGAGGAGGTAGGATATAATATATATTCTTATATGCATGGCCTCAAAATGATTTTTTTCATTTTTTTTCCTCTCAACTTGGTTTTCTTCTGTGTAGAGATTGTGTTATTTCTTTTCATAGGTCTTTCATATTCATTAATTATGAAATGCATAATGTCTACTAAATTTCTTGGCAAGTTACAAATGTTCCTTAAAATATTATTTTTGTCATCATTTTATTCCAATTATAGTCATTTCATAAATCTATCAATCAATTAGCAAACATTTATTGATGCCTGAAAAGATACTGCCCTGGGTACTGAGGGTGGCAGGAGAAAAAGTTTGCACAAGGTCTGAGCCTGAGTTAGCTTGTAATCGAACTGGAGTAACAAATCACCTAGACACATATAAATTGAGCTGTGGACAGTAAGAGCAGAAGAATAGCGTAAGAGCTCAAGTTCAGTCTATTTCCACATATTGGGCAACAGGGATGAACAAAAGTCTAAGACGGAATCTCAGATAAGTTAAGTCCTGAGGTCTTGAGTTAACAGGCATTGGAGACTCTTTGTTAAGGGGTATTATATATGGATGGAGAAAGGGTGGAGGCACATCTAATGCCACCCTCATGTCATTAGTTTCTGTGTTCGTTAATTTGGCAGACACCCTGCTTTATAAGTGGTATATGTCTTGTGGCATAAGAAGCAATATATATTTGGTCTTTGTCCCTGGTTCTGGGCACACAGATCCTAGCGGATAAGAGGGTCTTTGCATGCTAATAAAATGTCTAGTGGTTTTGGGTCCCTGAATAGCTTCAAGATGGGGGATGGTCATTGTAAAGACCAAGGCAAGATTAGAGGGTTGGGGCTTTCAGCCCCACCACCCCAACCTCCCTTCTCTCTACCTCCCCACCTCTGGGAGGGGAGATAAGCTGGAGGTTGAATTTGATCACCATAGCCAATAATTTAACCAATCATGCCAACCTATTAAAACCTCTATAAAAACTCTCAAGAACTGGGTTCTAAAAGCTTCTGGGTTGGCGAACACTTTGGGATGCTGGGAGGATGGTGTGGCAGGAGAGGGCATGAAAGCTCCATGCACTTTTCCTCCACACTTTGCCTTATATGTGTCTTCCACTTGGCTGTTCCTGAGTTGTATACTTTGTAATAACCCAGTAATATTAAGTAAACTCTTCTGAGATGTGTGGAATGTTCTAGCAAATTATGAAACCTGAGGACAGGGTACGGGAGCTGTCAAAATTAAAACTGACTGGTCAGAAGGATGGATGACAACCTGAGACTTGAGACTGGCATCTGCAGAGGGGGCAGTTTTGTGGAGTCGAGTCCCTTTAACTTATAGAATTTGATACTGACTCTAGGTAGATATTGTCAGAATTGAATTGAATCATAGGAAACCCAGCGGTATCCAGAGAGTTGAAGAATTGGTTGTTGGTATCAGAAGCAGTGCAGATGGTGTTTGCTATTTGGTAGGTACCCCGCTTTATAAGTTGCATTATTTCCGGAGTAGAAAGGAAGTTCACAGCAGTGGCTCCCAGATAAAGGTGTGTTTCAGTATAATTTCAACCACAATTAGAGAGAGCCAAGCATAGAAGGTTAGATTGCAGGATCTGTGTGGCTGGTAAGACAGGTTTTTGAAGAGATTCATAGAACACATTTTCAGGAAGAACCCGATGAGAGAGGACCTGGAAGGGGTTTGATTACACAGCCACAAAGCACATGATGGCAACAAAGCTAACAACTTCATTCTGTGGAATGTATAGCATGAAAACTGAAAATTCAACCATCTCTTTAGTGTGGGATTCTATTTTACTAGCCAAGAGACTTCAAGCGAATATTGGGGAAAAGCCTTGGGAGACTGGCCATGTTACCTGGTTAGCAACAGGCACGTGACCCCTGCATGCTGGCTGGGATTAGGAATCGAAAGAGGAGCATTGTTTTAGATCTCACCGTGTATCTCATGACCTGGAAAGCTGGATGCTACATCCTGACATTTTTTTCCCCAGAGCTTTATTAGTAGACACGTATTACCTAAAAGAGAGGCGATGAGGAGACACGGAGGAGGTAGGGAGCCGAGGAAACAAAAGCAGAAGAGGAGAGCAGTGGGAGAGAACACATTTATTCCAAAAACAATTTACTCAGCCAGTAGTCATTTTTAGTATTCTTCTTGCTATTACTGAGGCAGAGAAAGAATATGATGCTAGAAGGGGACCCTCTTTATACCTCTCTCAGCTAACCTCCTGCTGACGGTCTCTGCTCAGGAACCGTTTTTCTCTAGCAATGATCTGTGACAGTTTTGGTGGATGACCACAGGGCTAAGTTCCTAAGCAGTGGAGATGGACAGAGGATTCCCCGTGCTCGCCTAAGTCTCTATTCCTTTCTGTACCTGAAGGCATTATCGGATATCAAGGGCAAGGGCAGGGCACCCGCATCGGACTGCGATGCAAGTTTCACAAGAGGCAATTATGCCCAGGGAATGTCTGGGCTCCACAGCCATCTTCTCATGGAGCTTTGTGGGACTGTTGTTATTATTAGTGTAATACTCATCTGGGGCCTGCCCTCTGAGGATTCCAAGTGCTGTGCAAACATTTTAAAATAAGCATCGTGCTATTGCTCATAAATTCTCCCAGGCCCATGTTTTATAGCATGTGGCTAGTGCGTTTGGGCTGTTTTTGTTTGTTTGTTTGTTTGTTTGTTTGTTTTAGAAAAACAAATGTGGAATCAGTTATGAGGTTCAAGTCTAAGGTACCAGGATCAGCTTTTCCAGTCCATCTTCCATTGGCTGAGCAAGAATCCCTTTAATGCCAAAATCTTCTATCCCTGGCTTTGTGTGGTAGATTCTCAAGGATCCCACTTTCCAAGCTGCAGAACAACATGCCATGTCTTCCATTCTACTTACCTCTCGAGTTCTTCATCACAAGGTTGCCTCTCTTACTGATTTGCTGATGATCCAGAGATTTGTGTCTCTATGGCATTTGCTTATGGATGTGATTTTTAAAAAATACTTTAATCTTATATTATTCTTCAGTCATGTTGGGGTCAAGATAGAGGGAGGCAAGAATGTTGTTTTCTAGAGCAGCAGTAGGGACCATGTAAATAAAAAGGAAGGTACCACTGTGAAATGTTACTTGTGTTAAGTCAGTCCTAAAAGCCATTAGCAAATTCTGGGTGCCAATAATGTTTGAGAGGAATACTCTTTAAATCATGCTCCATAAACAGTAACAGTATCTCTCTTAAAAGCTTATCAGTAATGTCTGACACCTAGTAGGTATTGAATAAACATTTATTGAATGAATGTGTACACATATGCATGAGTGCGTATTCACTCATGCACACACCACTCAGTAACTCAAAATACTTTTAGTCCCACATCCTGAGGAACATTCCAGTTTTATCCAAGTCGGTCCTTTCAGACAGAGTGCTACTACACTAGATGAAGCAATTTCACTACAGGCTGTTTTGCTAGAAGTTTCATTTGTGAAATGATTATCTCTCTGTTTTGTTTTTTAAGCTAGCCAGTAGTTTTGTAATTAGACTTTGTTTTATATAGATTTTCCTTTCAAACATCCACTATTTCTGTATCCCTTGAAGGTTGACAGCAGAACTGGCAAAATGTCAAGAATAATTCACAAAAATGCCAATACAGGATATTCTTCAACAGGAGGAATATCTTTGGAAGATTCTCTGTCTGGGTTAATTAGTGTTCTTTCTGAATCTCTCACAGAAATATCTTAGAGCTGCTTTCATTAGTGGCTTAATCCATAGCATCGAAGTCCTGACCGGGATTTTAGTCTGGCCTTAATACAGTGATATCTGTTCTGATGATTTCTGTCCTTTGACTAGAACAGGGATTTCAAGAAGACTCATTATTAGCTATTGTTATGAGAAATTGGCTCCTCAGCGTGGAGTTTAGCCTTTGAACTGATTTTTTTTTCTAGTCCTGGAATATGGAGGGCATTGCAAGAAATGCCCTATTTTAGATAGAATCTGATGGAACCTCAGCCCCAAATTCCACACTGTGGAAGTTCTGGGTTATTGGCCTTTCCCTCTCTGCGTTGCCCACCCCTTGCCTCCCCCAGCCTCATCCCTACATAAAGGAATTCTTTCAATCCAGGTAAACGCTCTTCCCTGTCAAAATGCGTCAGCTGATACCCTGAGGATCTGAGTGAGGTTAAGACAGATTTTGAAAATTGCTCCCAAATAAATATCTTTTTGTAGCTGCTGATCCCCTTCCCTCTTTGTTTCCATTGGATTCCTTGATGTGAGTGGTAGGTGGGATAAAAAAGAAGAACACTTTATATCTTGAGGAATTGTACTCATTCTTCAATTGTATACTGTGTTTAAAGCCATTTCATCTGGGTAAGAGATAACTGAAAAATAGCTTCTTCACATCTTTCTGTTCCTTCCTTTCCCCGAGGGACACATCCTATTGACTTTCTAAACAATAGTCCTTGGATTTATTACATTTTTTGTTTTAATAATTGCAGAACGTATTTGTGTAACACTTTTATTTCTGAAAGCCTGTTCTTAAACATCATTTCATTTGATGTAGCAGGGTAAGGTGGGAAGGAAAGGCAGTTTTTAAAACATTGTTTACAGTTTACTTTGGAGAACCTGAGGATGAGAGAGGGGAAGTGGCTTTGACAATGGCAGAAGTCAGGATCATTGTCTACTAATGTCACCTTTCCCTGTGCACCTTCTCTGATGAGCACTCACAGAAAGTCCTGGGCCTTGTTAACAGATAGTGGTTCACTTACACCTGAGGTATTAGGCCATGTTTCACCCCATCTCAAAGGAGGCATCAATGACCTTGAGGATATACAGGGAGAGCAAGGCAGGATCAAGCTGCCGAATCAGAGAATGGATGGAGATGAAGAGATGTGGATTTCAGGACAAGATTTCAGTTATATCTTCATAAAGTGTTTGTACAGAGAAAAACCAGATTATTATTTTTTTAAATTGATAATTTGTACATTTATTGACCACATATTCTATGATTATTCCAGGAATAATAATATGTGCTTAGGATATAAGGATGATACAGAGTTCCGTCTGGAAGAACACTCTTAAAAAGGAAATATAGATTTTAAAAAACCCACACATCTAAGTGTTCTGGTTCAAGATGTCAGTTTGAACCTTGAGCATTAGATTTAATTCAGTTTCTTCTCAACTTCACATTCACATGAAAAAAAAGTATGTATTTACTTAAATGTATTTATGTATATCCATGTATATATGTATACATACAAACTAAGAGAAATTAACATCAGCATAGATTAAAAAAAGAAGAATGTGTACAAAAATGTCATGTTGACAGTATCAAATTGAATGCTGGATAGATAAACCCAAAGTCCATAACCGTGAAGCCATATGATAAAGGGTTATGAATACATTGTCTTATAACTGGGAGGAAGGGAAAAATTTGGAACAATAAACAAATGTATGACACATTGGCAACCATAACTTTTAAAGATCACTGTTATACTCCTAAAATCATTCATAAAGCTCAGATTTTATCCTATCCACCTCAATCACCCACCCTTTCTTATTTGTTTGGGTCCTACCAACCCCAATCTAGGTGGGCTTAACCGTAGGGCCTGTGACCAATGCAATGTATTCAGTGGTGACAGTGTACCAGTTTCAAGCTTGGCCCTTCAACTTACTGTTTTGGCTTGCCTTCTTCTGCTCCTGTGACCCACTGTGGAAGCACCTGCCTCAGATGTCTGCTGTTCTAGTAAAAGATGTTTGGAATAATTAGGATCTGACCCGCAACCAAGCCTATATCATTTTAGCAAAGCCATGGCTTAAATCCACAAAAGCAAGAAAAATCAGCGTTTGCTACTGTAATCTATTAAAATCTTGAGGATGTTTGTCACACATAATTATTGTGGCAATATTTGACTGAGGCACCAGGGTGCTTACTTGCTATACTTGGCCCGGGGCACAAGCTGTTTAAAGATGGGGCCTTACTGAAGAGGATTTGTTAGTAAGCAAAGTTGTATCCATTAGGGACAGGCAGCAGTAGCTCAGCTACCTTCAGTGTGTCACAGTCAACTTGAGGGGACAAAAATCCAATTATTCTGCAAACAGCATCAAGGTTTCTTAGCACATAATGCTCTCTGCAGTCGTAATGTAAAGCTATGCAGATCGGGCAGGGGCACCCATCAAGGCAGGCAGCAGGGGTTGAAGGAGAAAGGTTAGGGGCAGTGGAGGCAAACTTTAATTCTTGGAAATACAGGTGGAATGCGTACTGCAGACAGAGACATACAGAGTGTGCTCTGGAGAGATGTCTGGTAAGAAGGAGGCCTTGCTCCAAACCCTCACAGCTTAGACATTTGTAGGACCTGGTAAACAAGAACCAGGTCCCTAGTAATGTTGAACTGCTACAATAAACACAGATGACCAACAGCCACAGACGCAGAGAAATAGGTTCATGTCAGAAGAGTAAAACATTCTTTCTGAGCAAATGCCTGTAGTTATAGCTGCCTTCCTCCTTCTCACTTACAAGTGGTAAAATCCTTGTCTGGCAGGATAAAAATGCAGAGAAGGAGGGAGCAGCCAGGTCATCATCACTGGATTGCTAAGGAAATGCCCCTGTTTCATTTGACACTTCTTGTGGCCAAAGCACTCTGGAGTGAGTCCTAGTCTGGTGACCTCACTAGAGTCATCTGAGTCATTGACATTGTAAGATTCGGGCTCCCTTGGTGATAGCCCGGACCCTCCCATCCCCCTGCCTCCTGCCCCTGTGGTTTGGAGAAATGAGGTGTTGCCTTCTACGTGAAGCTTAGGCTAGTAAGTAGTTTTTCTTTCTAGTAATTAAAGCTATACTCTATCTTGGAAAAAATTCTCATGATATCAAATATGAATGGCATCCTTTCCTGTTTGGTCACCTGATACAGGTTTCTAAAGTATACATATTTTTATATAACATTGTTAATATAAATGAAAATTTTGTATGGTGAAGTCAAATATACATGCTCTGTTTATCATCTTTAACAGTAGCTTGGTAGCATTTTCAAAATCTAATAAGCAGAACTAGACAATGGATTATATATGAGAGAGATTTAAAGGTTTTGATTTGTTTGAGAGCCTGAAAGATAAAATTATATAAGGAAAGCGTATACTGTATAAAGAGAAATGAATAAAATTCTATGTAGCCCTAACATTGAATGACCAAATAATGGAAGAGAGACTACTCAAGAAAACTTGGATGAAATTTTCAAGTTGTCAGGAGAAAAATCAAGATATGGCACCGTCCTGATGACAAATGGAAGAGATAGTGCCAAAAAATTAATGGGTAACAATGATGAATACTGTTGAGAAATGGATATGATACAAATTGAACTGGCCATCAGATTGGAAGGTTGAGTAATCCTGGCCATCTTGCAGAGATGGGTTTTGGGCGGGGTCCTTCCACAGACTTCAGAAAGGAGAAGTAGAGACTGCAAACGTCAGTCATCCTCTAAAGAGTTCTGTTCGCCAGCCTTCTCTCTGTTATTTGTTTACTTGACTTTGATACTCAAAGGGCAATAAGATCTTTAGGACAAGCACTATGACTTTATTTAATTGCCATCTCGCCATCACCTAACACAGAGACTGGCACATGGTAAGCATTCACTAACCGTTCCTAAATGAAGGAATGAATTACCAGCTGGAAGCAACATGTTGACAGATATTCATATCACCTTTAGCAAAGGAGCTAGCGAAAGCATGATCCCCCTGGAGAGAGTTCTCTAAAAGCCTTAGCGAAGCTTTTCTATGCGACCTGGAATAGATGCATTGCTGAAGCTACGTCTGTAGAAACTGCAAGGGTAATTTGAGTCATTCAGGATGCCATTTCCCTAAATGGAATAACTAGTCCCTTGCTGGTTGGAAAATCAAATGCATTCTTGTGGGAACGCTTTTCGGTGACTACTGGCGCTGGCCTGTGGTTTGACTGAAGCTTTTAGTCTCATTCTATATGTATATGGATTGGTGTACATTTAGGGAAATGCTATTTAAATATTGATAGTCATTAAAGTTCATCGTTCTGTATCTACCCGTCTCTCTCAAAAGCAAGGCCGGGCTGCATACTTCACATGGAAGCAGCTTTTACACTGAACAGCACACAAAAAGCTGATTGTCTCTCTTGAAGGGGTATGATCTTCCCGTCTCCGAATAGGTCACTTTTTAGAAGGCATTGTTCCAATCCAGCCAATTTCAGTATGATCATTTTCTTCCGTTCGGTCTTCTCAGGAAGCATCCTTTTTGCAACTCTAAATTCCATTCTGATTTTTTTTATACTTCATCCCTCATCAAGCTTTTTTTCCTTTTTCCCTTTTCCGACAGATACTTAGTATAGTCATATATCTACATTATACATTTGAATATATACTTGTGTATATATGTATGTAAGAATTTTTATACCTGCATATATTTTATCTTAAAGGAGATTAAGAGAAGTGGATAGAATCATTTGTCTCAAATAGTGGGGGCTGCTGGCCAACTGTCAGTGGCACCCCAAGGTAACTGAGTTCAATCTTTACCTCTTCACCCTTTTCTTCCAATTTGGAATGAATAGTAGAAGGTATTATCTCTAATTAAGGCTTCTCTTAGGTTTGGCTAGGGTTTGGCTAGGTTTTGCTAAAAATCTTTTTTGTGTGGCTAGGTTTTGCTAAAAATCTTTTTTGTTTGGCTAGATTTTGCTAAAAAAATCCTTAAGTTGGGCTAGGTTTTGCTAAAAATCTCTTTTGTCTTAGTCTGACATGAGGGTCCAGACTGTTACTGTGATAATAAAACCTCAGTGACAGAGAGTTCTTAAATGGCAAAGCCCTGGATCAAAAAAAAGTATCTTTCACTCTTTCCCTCTTTCCTCACTCTCATACCTTCTAACCTCTACTCCCTCCAAGATATTGAAGTATTTGTTCTATTATATGGACTAAAACTTGCCACTGAGAGCCTCTTAGTGTCTAGTTCACTGCCTGTTCCTCCATAGGTTTCCCTGACATTTATCTCCATGGGGATCTCTCCTTACTCTGAAATCACCCAGCTCTTATTTTGCCATGCTTCCGTATTCTTCATATGCTACCTTGACATTTTACTGAATTTTTTTTAATAACATATGGCTGCATTCTAATTCTTTTAGGGTCAGAGATACTAAATTGTTTCAGGTCTGTTGCTCCTTCAATCTTAGAAACACTGACACATAGTAGGTGTTCATCAGCATGCCTCTGGTTTCCTGACTAGATCACTGTTTAAAATTCTATTTTTAAATGTTGATTGTGGTTTTCAATTTTGTGTAACCTTTAGTGAAATGCTCTTCTCCTAGGCAACCAGTTTGGGCTTATCCCTTAGGATATTGCTGAAGAACACATTTGTTTTATTTCAAAATGGCAGACAATATTTGGTTGTAACTTTGTTAATCATTAAGATACCATATAACTGCTTATCCGAAGGTCTCAAAATCAACATGAGTATTTATGGACTGATTAATGATTTCATGAAACATTTGTTCATAAGATCTTTTTTTTTTTTGTCTCACAAGATAATTATTTATAGTATATAAGCCAAGTATTACTCCTATTAGGAAAGGTGAAATTCCTTAACTGACTGAATGTCTCAAAGCCAACCCATTGCAAACTGGAACTAAAAACCAAGTTTTCTGATTCCAAGACTAATGGAGTTTTGTTTGTTGTTTTTTGCTCCTCTATCAGAATATACTCCTGGATGTTGAAAAGTTTTGTGTGTGTCTTCACTAGTTGCCCTGGAAATTCAGGATATGTATTTTGTTTTTATTTCATTTTGTTTCTAATGTGGTATCTCTGTCTTCTGTAGCAATGTAAAAGTTTTTCCAGTGTGTTTTTTTTTTTTTTTAGCAAATTTGTAGCATGTTTAAACAGAGTCCTTCAAATGAAATTTTAAAAGGTTGGCATGTTAGGGCTGACCTTTACACAGAGTGAATCCAACTTGACATTTCCCATGCTTTAAGATGAGGCTTTTCCATGATTGCTTCCTTTCCTCACTCTCCTTGCTTAATTATTCCCCGATCTCTTATACTAAAACTTTGCTCAAGTGTACTCCATTGTACTACCAGTGGCTCTCAGAAGAGCAGGTCAAAAGCAATTACCATTACAAAGTGATTGGCTTTTACTTACAAGAACCAAGACTTATGGGAAGAGTACACTTTTATTACCTTTCTGTGGCTGAATCAGTGCTTGAAAGGGTCCCCTGCAGAGCTCAGTGCATCACTTCACACAAAGCAAGCTCTGTAAATACAGTGTCATCATTATCAGCTGAATCCTTGAATTTCCTAGTGAAAGGATGTTAAGCCTCAAAAGCAGGATGGGGTATATATCTGCCTTGGGTTGAATAACGTCCTCCCCAAATTTATGTCTAATCGGAACCTTAGAATGAGACGTATTTGGAAATAGGGTTTTTGCAGATGTAATTAATTAAGATGAGGTCATATTATATTAGGATGGACCTTAAATCCTATATGGCTAGAGATTTTGTAAAGATAGGTGAGGACACACAGAGATACTGACACAGAAGGAATATGGTCATGTGAAGGTGGAGGCAGAAATCGGACTGATACAGCAACAGGGCGAGAAACATCCAGGACTGCAGGCAACACCAGTGGCTAAGAGAAAGGCTTGGAACAGATTCACCCTTTGAACCTTCAGAGAGAGTGTGACTTTGCTGACACCTTGATCTTGAACATCTAGCCTCCAGGACTTGAGGGGATACTTTTCTATTGTTTTAAGCTACCCAGTTTTGTGATAATTTATTATATTACCCCACCTCGGAAACTAGTATGAGCTTCTACCCTTGAAAGAATTGTGCTTTCTTTGCAGGGACAGCATACATACAAACCTAGTGCTAGGCATTGAGTGCCAGAGTAGTTTATGTGTGGCTCATCCAATTCTCAGGGAAGGGAGTCTAGTGTGTGGTCGGTGTAGTGACTATGGGAACATACGACTTGAGATGCACTTTGAAAGTTAAGTGGACACAGTAAATTATAAAGAATGAAGGAGAGACTCATTCCAAGGAGATGATTTATATGCTTCATATTGAATTTGGGGGAGTGGGTGTGGATGGTGGACAACCCTAGAATAAGAATAGAGTGCAGGTCTTTGGACTGTACCATTTAGGTGGGATGATGGGATTGGAGACATTGAAGGCTTCTAAATCCTGAGGGAATAAATTAATCATCTTTTTACTGATTATTGATAAGATTACTTTTTCTTCCATTTCTAATATATTAAAAACTGTAGGGAAGTCTATATTGCTTGCGGGAGGAGAGGCCCAGCTTTGATTTTTCCCAACACTTTGTTTTGAATGAATTACTGTCAGTTCTGGTTAGCCTGCTTTAATTTGACACAATCAATGAGAGACTAGTGTCCTGTGAAATTGTTTCTCTGAGCCTGGAACGCCATGAGATGGCCATTGAGAGACTGATTATTCTGGCCATTTTTTTTTTTCTTTACTGGAAGACTAGCTTCCGGGAAGGCTGCCTCTTGAAGACATTCTTAGAAGAGGCCAGACCTATTTGTAAACTCTGCTGCTGTGACCCTATCTTGGTTGAGAACCAAGACTCATCCTGTGCACTTGAACTCTGCATAGGCTTACATTTCTTCTTCCAGAGAGTGAGCCAAGCTTCGACAAGGCTTTATCTTACACTTGAGGACGCTGTGGGCAGTGTTTTATTCAACCATGATGAAGTAGTATTGCTTTTGGTAACAATACAGCAAATTCCAGTTCAGGCAAAATGTGGATAGGAAAGGTTTTATTTATAAACTGAGACCATTCCAACAGCATTCACTTTAAGAATACCTGAGTACTATACAATGGATTTGATTAGAAAAAAGAATGAAAAATGAGATTTCGTGATAGTGGGTTTTTTTTTTTTCATACTTTGATTTTGATAGTGAATTGACATACATGCTATTGATAATGAGATATTTTAAATGTTCAGGGGTTTCTGTCTCTTTTAAACATTTACTTTATATTTCATAAGTATATCATAATATTAAAAGGTTCATAAGTAAGTAGATTAAATAAGATAAAAAATATTCACAATATCTGGCACATAGTAGGGACTCCATAACTATGTAATGAGCAAATGAATAAATTAATTATTAGAATAACACATATCTATTTTCACACATATTTCTGGCCACGAATACTTTCTAAATGCATTTTAATGTATTTTGCATATCTAAAGGCATTTTGCCAGGTGACACAGGAGTGTGTTCATTTTTGACACACAGTTGAAAAGATTAATACCAAAGTGAATAAAACTTAATTTCTTCTCTTAATTAGTTCAAAATTGGTGAGTAGTTGGGGTCAAATAATTAAAAGTTATTATATAATATGATGTGTAATATACTATTATATCTGGGAAACAATGCAGGGGCCAAGAGCAAGCACCATTTCTTTCCTTAGGAGCTCATATACAGACTTTTACTAGAGAAGGACAAGTTCAAGCACAATTCCAAAACTCTGCATTGTACTCTATGGTCATGGAAGGCCTGGTTGGCAAGTGGGCCCCAAGAAGGGAGCCCCTTACTCTGTCTAGATCACATATAAAGACTCTGGTAGAAGTTACCAGGCGAGGATCCAGTTATCCAACTGGTGTTCAAAATGGAACAAAGCATAGGCCTCATCACTAGTATGGGCCCCAAAATTGGGGAAAGATGATAAACAGGTGTGTCATAATGATGCTGAGTTCTAGAGTATTGTTCTGAGGATCTTGAATTGCTGGAAGGAGTGAAATTAACTTCATGTGACTTGTGTGATATCAGCTGTGTGAAGAGAAGGTCAGTAGAGGCTCAGATAAACATGATCTTTTGATACTGTTTAAAATGTTCCAAGGAAGCCAATGGAGAGGCAATCTTCAATCTGCCTCCAAATGCTAGCTCTGCTTCCTTAATCTTATGGTACTTCTTAGATTGAGCCTGTTATCAGACCAGACTGTTTCTAGGAATAGTCTCACATCCTCCCTTCCTGGTGAAAGTTAGTAGACAACGTGGCAATGCTTCCATTTTGATACAGAGGAGAAATATTAATTGATTATCTGTGAATCATTTCTCTGGAAAGTAGAGACTCTATGGAAGAGTGACTTAATGGAAAGGATTTTGTTTTAAAGGTTTGTTGTTGTTATTGTTGTTGTTGTAGGAGAGGCAACCCTTGTTTGACCTCACAGGTTGCAAGGACTTTACAATCCCTTATTTTTTTATTTTTTTTATTTTTTACATCTACAGCGCCTGGTCTTCCTATGTGGTCTCCCATCCAAGTACTAACCAGGCCTGACCCTGCTTAGCTTCGGAGATCAGACGGGATCAGGCTTGTTCAGGGTAGCATGGCCATAGACAGAAAGAATTTTGTGACTGTAAACATGTCAAGAAGAAAATTGCCACAGTATGTGATTGTTTAACCTGACCTTGACAAACCATGAAAGACTTCTGGGGTTATCTCTCTGACTTTCGCTGGCTGACTTAGAATATTTTTTTTTCTTTTTTTTTGACACATGGAAAATGATGTTTCTGGATCATTTAATCCCTACTGTCAACACTTGGCCCCTCATTCCCATATCTTAAATGAGGTGCTGTTAGTTCACCTTGTGGGCAGTGTGATATGCACTTCATTGTGGAGCCAGAAGAAGGGACTATAATTCTGCTCCGAGAGGCATGATGTTTTCTTCAAAAGTATAAAGCATTGTTAGACCAAAATAATTTATCAGTAAGAATGTGGCAAGAAGTTAAGTTATAGCAACTCGCTCCCCACATGATTTTGTTAAAAAAAGACAATGCTAAAGAGCTTTATAATGTGACAATCTTGTCTGAAGCAGACAATTGTGCACTCTGTGTCTACACACACGAAGGGCGTGCAGTCGTGAGCATGTGCGGGCCCCGTGGAGCCTTGGGAATGAGAACGCTATGCATTCATAGCAGCACAAAGCAAATAGACAAGCAATGCCTAAGCAGACGCTGTGCTTCAGTCCCCAGATTTCCACTCAAGTCCTTTCCATTCATCATCGAGACGTTTCCAAGGTAACTTCAATCGCAACCCCACAGGCCTTTGCAAATCGGAGTCGGTTGCTGGAATTTCTAGGGAAAGCTGAATGGACCCACATTCTATTTTAGCGCGGTCTGTGTGGAGGTGGCCAGGAAGCCAGTGCGCACAGCAAGAGGGTGCTGTACCTTGTGGAGCGGGCCTTCAGGAGATTAACAGGAGCCTGGCAGTGAGGTCAGACCCTCCCCTGGTTTCCCTCTGGGCAAGCACCTTCATAATGAGGTTCTCCACTGATTTGTGGGACCCATATAGAAATGTGTTGCCCTCAACACCAAACAGGACCCAACTGCGAGAATGACCCTGCTTGGCTCTTTTCAGCCTGGATTATTGAGCTTCGGGCCTCTCATTGCACCCGTAAGTCTGACTTGTGGGGTCGGTGTATCTCGCACCTGTCTTTGCCTGGTAAGGCTGCTGTAACATAACACCACAGACTGGGTATACCTTGTCAGCAACAGAAACTTACTTCACACAGTTCTGGAGGCTGGGAAGTCCAAGATCGAGGTGCTGGCAGCCTGATCATATCCAAGATAGGCGTCTGGAGAGGACCCGCTATCTTATGCACAGAGGACACCTTCCCACTGTGTCCTCACCTGGTGGAAGGGGCTAGGGAGCGCTGTGGGGCCTCTTTTATAATGGCATAAATCCCAATCACAAAGGCTGTGCCATCACCATCTAATCACCTCCCAAAGGCTTCACCCGCTAATACCATCGCCTTAGGAATTAGGATTTCCACATATGAACTCATGGGAAGGACGCACGGCCAGACCAGAGCAGCACTACCTGAAGTCACTTCATCTTTCCCTAAATATATCATCCCATGAGCACAGTGGGTATATATTTTCCTTCCTTATCTCAAAAACTCCCCTGCCTAAGTGTTAATGTCCATCTTGAGGTATTGCGCATATATTTAATGTATGCATATATTTAAAAATGTATGTTTATTTTACATTGTGCTTTTTGAGGTATTGTGACAGACTACCCCCAAATCACTTGCAGTTTTTCAGGCTTTCCTTTGATCTTTGAAAGAGATGTTATTAAAACAAACAAACAAACAAATAAACAAAACCATATCTATCATTTGAGAAAGCAAGCAGTCTACGGCCATGCCGCCCTGACCACACCGATCTTGTCTGATCTCAGAAGCTAAGCAGTGTCAGGCCTGGTTAGTACTTGGGTGGGAGACCACCTAGGAAGACCAGGTGCTGTAGGCATAAAAAACAAACAAACAAACAAACAAAAACAGTTATTTAAAAAAAGAGAGAAAGCAAACAGCAGAGGAGGAGATTTTATAAGTATCAGAAAAAAGTAAATGCAAAGAAACTTCTTTGTTCTTCTGTACCTCAGAGTAACGTGACATCACCTCATCTTGAGCATGGAAGAGAGGAATCTCTGAGAACGTTGTTGTCCCAGGCTTTGGGACCAGAGTTGTACTATCTGTAGTGATCTAGACATGATTTCTGAGGCTTCTGAGGTAACATTCAAAAAACACTTTATGTTCTTCCTATTTAGAGCAGCCAAATCTCAACAGAGACTTCACCTTGTCTTTAGATATGTTTTTCTACCTCTTTATCACTTCCCACAATGGATATTTGAATTAGGTTCTGCGCTCCATGAAAGAGATACATGGGATTTCTCCATCCCACTCCTATCTGTGTGTCCCCAATTCCAACAGAGCTCCAGGATTATTTTTTAAATAGTAAATAATTTTTAATGAGTGAATGAATTATATAATTCTAGAGGTAAGTACTAACGGCTGAGGCAAATATAGGGAGCCCAGGATAGTAAAATTAAGTAGGTTTAGAGAAGGTATCAGTTGTAGAAAAACAGATTGTGATCAGGAATAGAGAGTTCATTGTATTCACTTCTCAGGAAGTTTCCTAGGTTTTAGAATTATGTTAAATGTCTGTGATAGAAAGCATTTCTCTTAGACTAATACAGTGTGTGTGTGTGCGTGCACACGTGCACACACACGCCAAAACTTGCTGAGTTGCAACCTCCTTCAATGAGCCTAAAACAGGAAATTGCTGAATTTTGGTCCTTTTTATGTACTTTTGCTGTGGAGTATTGTTTTTTATACCTGGTGATTATGACATCTTCCTATTTGTCATCAAGAAACATAATTATCTTCTGTTTCTCATGGAATATGATCATTACTAAGAGTGTTAATGAAACTCAGCTGGTAAGAGAGCTTCGGCACTCAATCTGAAATTTTTCATTATCCCTGAAGCTCAGCATGGAGAGAGTCCAGATCCCTATGGATGTAGTGGATTCACATCCACTAGTCATAAGATCAATTTTTGTTAATGGCAAAGCTAAGAATATTATTTCGTTGGCTGTGGGTATAAACAAACTTTTTATCATCGACTTCATGATTTGGCCATACCTGAAGACTTTTTAAATAGTATGTTTAACAAATTTTTAATTTTAGCCACCACATGGGAAAGATGGTTAAACAAATACATTTACCTGCACTATGTATTTTAATTCTAATGGCGGCCACAAGAGAAATGTATTATCTCGATTTTAAAAAGATGTGAGCTGAAGAGATTAACCAATATGGACAAGATCACAACGTGAAGAGATCTCAAAGCTCTTTGTCTTTAATTTTCTTTTTTCTTTTTCTCTTTTCTTCATCTCTCAGTCTATTTCTCTCTGTGTTCTATTCATTTTAATCACTTCTGTTTCTTTCTCTGACTCACTATGCTTCCCAATTCTTCATCTCTCTCTCTCTTCATTCTCTCCTCCTTACCGCTCTCTCTTACTTTGTTGTCCTCCCTGTTCCTCTCATTCTTTTTCCTCTGTCTTTTTTCTTTTTTATCTCCTTCTAATCCACCAACAGAGGAATAAAGAAATTGTGGTTTATTTACACAATGGGATGCTATTAATGAAATACAACTATATGTGACAATATGATTGATTTTCAAGTATAATATTGACTGAAAGAAGGAGTTTGTTTATGTAATGTTCTGGAAGAGGCAAATGAATTGGTGGTAATAGAAGATGAGAGAATATTCTATTACTTCCTGGCATGGAAGATAGTGAATGTGAGGAGCCATGAGGGTGCCTGTGTCATGCTAATAATATGTTTTTTTTCCCTCATCTGAATGGCTGGTTATACAGATGTATTTGAATTCTAAAAATTCAACCTACTGAATACATATGATCCAAACATTATCCTGTATGTATACTATACCTCAATACAAGTTTAAGAAATGCCATCTCATAAATTGGCTTGGTATTCAGAAATAATGGAAATCCTTTCAGTGGATAGCAATATATTCTATTTATTGGAAATTCTATGCATGGAAAGAGAAATGATGACCTGTTTCTAGTCAAAGAATATGTTCAGACTAAGAAAAATTGATGTGAATTTGAACTCAATGGAGAAGACTCAGGGAGCTAAAAAAAAAAGAAAGAAAGAAATATGTCTGGTATATTTCTGGATTCAGGTACATACAGGCTGACCAGAAATTGGAGGAGAAGGTAGCTGGCATGAAGTTCTAGTGGAACTCTAAAGCAAGGAGTTTGTACTGAAGAGGAAGAGAGGAGAGAGAGAGAGAGAGAGAGAGAGAGAGAGAGAGAGAGAGAGAGAGAGAGAAATTAATTGAGGTCCTATCATGGAAGAAGAAATAGTAGGAGAATAGAAGAACTGAATGTGGCATCTGAAGCCCAACGTGGCATGACAGGGATTGTTAAGATGGTAGAAAGAATATGGCTCTTGGACATGAAATTACTGAAGCTTGTAAATTCTTTTTTTTTTTTTTTTGATTAAACCCAACTCTCATATGTTATGACAGAAATTAAACTCAACATCTGGTCTAAGAGTTCTCACCGAACTGGAGCTTCATTATGAGTTTATGTATTTGTTCACATACACGGTATATAGATATATCTGTACGGTGAGGCGTCCCAACTATTCTCACATTAATATGTGGCAAAACTGTAATTTTTGTTTTTTAAAGTGTCATTAAGAAAACTGGCGGTCTTTTCTTTCTTCCCAGCCAAAATGGAGTTGTGGATTGCACTCCATTTATGAACCAGCAGTACCTTAACTTGCAGCGTGAGTCAGGATTAGCATAAATTAAGGCAAAACTACAACGCTAAGCAAAAGAACAGAATGTGTTTGGCAATGGGCTATTCTTGACTTTGCAATCATTTGTTTTAGTTCTAATCTGCACACTCCAGTAATCTGCCAGCCACAGAGGCTTGTGAATTAGTAGGTTTCGCTATTTATAAAACACATGCATAAATATATGTTGGGACTGTGTTTGCATACAGGTTGTGCATTTATGTGTGCAGATGCACCCATGTGGGAATGGGCATAGCTCTGGATGTCTTGGGGGGATGTGAATGCGTGAGTCTTGTGTATCTGTGTGTTGAGTGTGTATGTGTGTCAGTGTGTGAGGAGGAATTGGCGGTTTCATGAGCACAGTTGTGCTGGCAAGAATTTTCTAACAAAGGACTGGCACAGCCAGAGGTTTGTATAATTGCTGCCTCCTCTGCTTAACCACAATAAATGTAATTATGGAGCAGATGGGATTCTTAGGGATTTTTTTTTTTAGGAAAGGTCATAGTGAAAAGAGGTAGCCTGCTCAAAGTCACATGGATAATGGAGAGATGGTATGAACTCCTCCTGAAAATAATTATAGAATGAATGAATTTTTAAGTTCATCTCATAACACTGGTGCTGGGACTTGTAATCAGGATTGGAAGCCTAGAGTTGGAAGGTGGTCAGTTGTCACCCAGAGTACTCTCAGGGTTATTTTCTTTATTTGCTTTGCTGTAGTAATATGGTGGCTCTCATCTCATTTGTCAGAGCCTCTGAAGGCTAAAGACTAAAATACAACGTGAATGCAAGGAAACATTTTGCTGTTTATTGAACAGATCCTGGTATTTATGGGGTGTGCAATCACTAAGGTACCTAAATGTGTATATACCTGGCTATAGGTATATTGAAACTAAGTATTGGACTAAACACTATGAGATCAATAAATGACCTTCCCCTCTATGTTTCCTTATGCATTAAATTCTTCTAAGAGGACAAAACAGTTTTATTTCCACATGGCGGGAGTTAAGAGTTGGGCTTCATAGGAGGCTTGAGGTCTTATGGAGGGATAAGAAACGGACCTTAAAACCCTTCCCCAAAATAGGGCTGAAGATTGGAGAAGCAGGAGAGCATGATGATAACTAGGAACAGGAGTAGAGGAAGCGTAGGAAGAGAAAGGAGGCTCATGAGCTGAGTTTCACTGGTGCAGAGTCTGCTGAGCATTGGCCGTGTGTTGTGTGTGTGCGTGTGTGTGTGTGTGTGTGTGTGTGTTGGGCATTTACACACATGAACACATATTGAATGTATAAATTATCAGCACATTTTCTCTGTTGTGAAGTATTTAAGAGCCAGGATATAGGTGGTTCTTGGAAGTACTTGCAGAACATATGCTGTGCTGTTCCACCATCTGTAGCCCAGAACTTTGGATCAGATTCTGTTACTTTGATTTGGGGCAAAGAAGACGGAAATTGAGCAGACTTTCTCCTTCACTTGTGACTCCTTTGCCCCTACGGGTTCAATCTTGTGACTTTAACCTTCAGTGCGTCTAGTTCACTCCTCTCCCTGGGGTGCACTTGAAACTTGAGATTTCACTGTCAAGAAATGACTCTTTTCTCACTTGTAAAGGGAAAACTTTATTTCTGCAGATGACACTGTAGAAGAAGCCATACTCAGAGATGTGTGTGTCCAAATTCTTGCAAACCCTCATGTTTTTCCTCTTCCTTCAGGGTTTTATGAATACCGCACCTGCTGTGATCTCTTTCTTTGCCTTGCTGGTATGGTCTGGCTAAAGTTAACTTGATCAATTTCACAACAAAATCTAAGCTCTTTATTTAGTTAGATAAACTGATCATGATCAGACTCTGCCTACCTTGCTGACCTCATCTCACCACTTTGTACGTGTTCTATTGTCCCTGCCACTTAGGAATATGTGTATGTGAAGTTACAGTGGTTTGCCATTCTCTAAGATGCCTAATATGTCATTTTCTCTGCCTGGAAGGATGAGGGGCAGTAGGGCATCCCCTGCATGCCCCTGTCCCACCGAGCCCTCGATCCCTGATGCCATCACACCAAGCCTATTTAACACCCTGGGTGTTTAAGTTTTCCTGGCTGAGTTATGGAAAGAGATTTTTCCATTTTTCCTCTAAAGATAGGAGACTTTTTTTTTGAGAAGAGTGAGGGAAAAAGATGGAAAGGTAAAAAAAAATATATATATTATATATATACTAAAACACAGATTTTTTAAATTGTACAAAATGGTTTCCTTAGTGAAATCACTTGCTCTCAGATGACTTAACTCTATACCAGTTTCCTTATGCCAATCCTGCTTTGGCTGAGCCAGGGAATAAATAGGTTTCCTGAGACCTCAGCCAGCATTCTACCATCGTCTGGGAGGGTTTCTCCTGTGTTCCAAGGAATATTGCTGATTCATAGTGCTTCATTCTGGGAATTTGAAAAGGGCAATCAGATGTGATACTGCATGCTTTTTTCATTTCCGTGCGCATGCAGAAGGCTGTGATGAGGGTGTTGCGTGAGATGACCTCTAGGATTCTCTCTCCCTGGATCTCTCTCCTCAGTGTCGACCCTCACATCCCAACCTGTATTTTTAGACCCTGTAGCTGAAATTTGCTCTTTATTCCTCCTCAGGGGGATTCTGGCATGACCAAACTTGGAGTGGTGAAGAAACACTCTGCAGTTAATTACTATCCAGAACCTCTTAATGACGCGGTTTGTCAGATGGGAAGAGTGATGAGTTGGAGACTTGAAGCACCACTTGTGGGGTGATAACATCCATTCTGCTCTTGGCTGTCTTCTGGTTGCCATGACAACACCCTTGCTATCTGGGCTCCGTGGCTATGTGAGAGGTTGTGGGGATAGGTTTGTGGCAGCCTTTGGGAGTCAGTCCTGAGGCTGAAGGGCCCCCTACCCTGAGACAGGGCTTTCTCTGCTTTTATGAGTAAAGAGAGAGGATCTGACACTGCCGTTTTGAAGCTATGGTTTGCGTGGTTCACAAACATACTTTAGTGCTGGGATATGAGGAATCGGAAAGCAGAAGAGCAGAACAGGGTTTCTCTGCTTCTGAGGACTAGAATTCGTGCCAAGGAGGGCTTCAGGAAGTGGGCATCTCCCTCCTCTGGAATGCTGGGTGTCGAAGCAGAGCTGGCTCGTTAACTCCGCGCTTCCCATCACCGGTGGCTTTCAGAATGTGCCGTTTCTTTCTTATTTCTATATATCTATATTAACTCTGTTTCTTTGTCTAGTCCATAAAAATTCCCTCTGCCTTCTGATTCCAAGCAAGGCCGTGGTTTCTGAGCTAAACATGACAAATGAAAATTGTGTATATGTAAGGCATACATCTTGATGTTTCGCTGTATGTGTATGTCACGAAATAAATTTGGGATGGGGGTGCTATATGGTATGCCAAGGGTGAACACTTGGCCCAGTTATGGAGTGGTCTCCGCATCTTGCTCCCAGGTGCACATGTTCTCCTTATGTAGGATGTCTATATTTTAAAATATTTATATGGAGAACAGCGTATTAACTTTGGTTTCATTTAGAAAGAGCATTGTGGGAATTTGGAGAAATACCTTGATAACTATTCTGAAAAAGGAAGTGCTAGTCAATGAGGGAGACATAAATAGCAGAAAATGGTCGTGAAATATGTTTCCCAGGAGAGAGCGGCTGCTACTTAGAGGGCACTGATTTCATCCTCGGTACCATGAGATAAAGAGGGAACACAGGTCAGCATTTGGACAGAGATGAATTACTCCACATAGAGTAAAGGGGGGAATAAGAATTCAGGGCAAGTCCAGAATGGAGGCAAGAAGAACTAGATGGAAATCTAGATGCTAGAAACAGATGTGTGAGAGCGGGTTGTAAGCCTACCCAATGCTTCCTTAAGGTTAGTTAGTACTGTGTCTCTTATTAATAAGTCTTTGGCATGTTACCCAGTGTGCTTTTCATAAGCTAATGTAGCAATAATAATAATAGCGAAATCTGAATAATGCAAAGTTGTTCTCTTACATGACCAAGCAGGCCATGATGCTTTTGCCTGTTTTCTAGATGAGAACACATTGGGCATATTTTCTGAATAAATCCATCTAATTTTACCAAGTATTATTTCCTGGTATAATAATCTGTTTCTACAGAAAGTCTCAGACATAAAAATTTAATGTAATTTATGTTTACATTTATTTATTCAGCAACACATATTCTTTCTTTAAAAAGGAATAAAAATGCCTAGACCTAAGATAGCACAGAGGAATTCAAGTTGTAGGATTGCTTTATCTACAGAAATCAAGGATCACCTTCCACACAAGAATGAACAAGTCTAGTATAGCAGGAAAAGATTGTCTCTGATTCTCCTCTTCTGCAGTCGAGGACTGTGAATTCTGTCTTCTTGTTCACTGTTAGCCATCCCCTGATATTTTTATTCCTGGCCTCCCTAATTCCAATCTGTATTTTCCTACCTTATTTTAGGAAAACATGATATATAGATTCCTACTTTGGGAAATAGATCCCTGATCTCATATATAAACTAATTACCCTTTTTGGAGTACATTTTGGCTTTTTAGAAAGGGGTTATGGGGACAATCACACTGGAGTCAGCTTGGTGCTGAGAGAATATAAGTCAAATTTTAGAAGACTGCCTAGCTTTTGGTGACTGGGAGGTGCAATACCCAAGAACTTGCCCTAACCAACCCCTTCGCATTTTATTATCAACTTAGAATGACTTTGCTTATTGGAAATTTTGTATTTACAGACAGTATGTTTTCCTTTGGGTCCTGTGATTAAGGCTGCAAATAGGGAATCTCATAATCTCTCTCAAGGGCCATAAAAATTCTAATACCTTCAGGGTCCCTTCAAGTATTTTACAAAGAGGGAAAGATGTAGTGAGGACCAGAGGACTGTGATGGATAAGAGAATGCATGATCCACATACAGACATTTAAGTTTATATATAAATATATATCTTCCTTTAAAATAAAACACCACACCTTCCAAACAAACAAAACAAATCTATAGCCATAAGAAGTCCAAAGACTTTCAGTCTAAAAACTTCTGAATATTAATTCCAAATTAATTCCGAAGTTAAAAAAGGAACTATCAGAAAAGGCCATACTTTGATTCCCTTACTCTGAATCTTGAAGATTGATGCTCAGTTCATTCTGTCGAAGGCTTGTTAGCCCATTAAGATCCTGGTGGTAACCTTGGGTTATACAGGACACGGAGCAGCAGATCAGAAATAGGCACCACAGAAGACATGTTTCTGACTCTGAGCCTGTGCTCACCAGAAAGAAGAGATGGCCTTGGACAATTATGGTGATGACTCTAGGTCAGAGCAGAATCAATTTCTTAATCAGTTATTCAGTCTAGCAGTAATTCAGATTTGAGATCAGATTCTTAAAAGAATGTTTTGTGTCTGAGGACATCTTAATAAATTTTCTATTAAATATGTTGATTGTCTAAGTCATTTTGAACCACTGGACATTTTTTTCACGTTTACAATTATGCCTTCCATAGGATACTGATGACTTCAACTTAACCCTTCTCAACTGACACAATGGGAATTTGCTTGAGATAAGAGATTATCTACAAACAATTAGAATCACAAAGGAATAGAGAAGTTGTTTTTCTGGTGGCTTTGTTTCAGGGGATATGTTTGTTAGCACTTGGCTTCCTAGAAATATTCACATAACATTTGAGAGGTTTTGAGAGGACTTTTAAATTTAATTGCTGAAAATTGTCTGTTTTCCTGCTTTCCTGTGAGATTTATATAGCCCTAAATGCTTTCCAGTGTGAAAAATTATTCTTTCCTATGTAATTTTGCCAAAAAAAAGAAGAAAGAAAGAAAAAAAAACAAACAAACAAACAAAGAAGGATGGATAAAGAAAAGTGTGCTGAGATACAGGAAGGAATAGCATTTCTTCCGATGAAAGCATATTAGTTTGCTAAGGCTGCTCCCACAAAGGACCATCGACTAGGTGGCTTCAACAGCACACGTTTATTTCCCCACAGTTCTGGAGGCTGGAAGTGTGAGTTCCAGGAGTTGAGAGCTTTGGGTGCACATGAGGCCTCTCTCCTTGGCTTTAAGGTGGCCACCTTCTCCCTGCGTCTCACACGACCTTTCCTTTGCATACATGCATCCCTGGTATTTTTGTGTGTGTACAATATTTTTTTCCTGTATTGACACTAGCCATATTGAGGTAGGGCCTGACCTAATAACTTCATTTTTATGTGATCACTTATTGAAAATCGCTCTCTCCAAATAGATTTGCATTCTGAGGTACTGTGGGCCATGGCTGCAATGTATCAGTTTGAGAACATGGGAATTCAGCCCATAACAAAGCGTAATTTTTTTCAGGGTTAGACGGAGTGATTGATTGGTGAGGCCCATTTTAGCTCTATAAGTACAGGATTCTGATTCTAAGACTTGCTTCGCCTATGACTTCCAAAAAAATTATAGGTGAACTTCCATGAAAGCTGGTTTTCTATCGCTTTCATGCGCTATATTGTCCAGATAGCACTAGCTTTCCCCAGAGAATGAAACTTGGAACATGACCTCCTGTTTTATGGCTCATGTGCCTCCTTACTCTCACCATCATCCCCTTTCACAGCCTACTTTAATTCGTCCTGCTTAATCAGAAAAAAAAAAACAAATGGGGCAGATACAAATCTGACTTGTTAAGAAGTGAGGACAGGCTGCGAAATACTGTTTTCCATAAGGGAACTGAGTCTGTTGACACATCTCCATGAGAAGTGATAGCACCAGAAGAAAAGGTGAATAGAGATGAGACATTTATAAGGTAAAATTATAATGACCTGAATTCTTATTAAATATGATATATGAAGAAGAGAAGCACCTAGAATGCCTGTGAGTTTTGGTGATTCTATTCCTATGAAAGATAGAACAATTAAAAAAGATAACTAGTAAAGGAGATTATTTGAAAAGTATCTAAAGGCACATATATATATATATATATATATTATATATATCACACATATGTATATAATATGCATGCACAATGCATATATACTATTATAGGAGCACACACTATATATAGTAATATAGGAAAATACACATATAAGTGTGTGTGTGTGTGCATGTATAACTACACAGTGACACATTTTAAAGGATACCAGCTAATTAGTTTCTGCATTCTTTCAAAGATGCCCTGTCACAGAGCTTGACTTCCTGAATGTTTAACAGAAGCATAGCCTCAGGCTAAGGTGCCCAGAGCATTTCTGTTTTAAATGGAAAATGGATACATGCAAGAGCTGAACCATATGTAAACACATGGCATTTATATCTTAGATAAAATAACCTGTATTGAGAAAAAGAATCATATAGCTAAGGCTCCAGACACATGGAATTAAACAATATATTAAATCAAAGGACTGCAAATCATGCAATATTCTAGTCCTTTTGCAATTCCTTTTTATCTAAAGATAATGTTCATCACTCCTTAGTAACTAATTAACAATAAATAATGTGTACGAAGGTGGTGGAATAAAACATTCATAGCAAGCATTTCATTATGTGATTAAGGATCATTAGACGCATTAACTGCTTAATAATGAATGCATTGCTAATTCCTTGTTAGCACTTTGTCCAGGCACGTTACTTAGAATACTGCTGACTCTTGTGAGAAGATATATTGGCGGTAAAAAGTGGAAATAATATCAGTCTACTTTACAGAAATGGCAAATCTATGAGATTCTCGTGATCTAAAGTGATATCAACATTCCCTGCTGAATTGCTATGAAAAAGTCATCGGTGTAAGTTGACTGTGTAATATTCAAATGTGATAGAAACAGAAGGTGTATTGATCTTCTGTTGCCAAAATGATGAATTCATGCACGTGAGTTAAGCTTCACTGCTAACTTTAACTCAACCCTATCTTCATTCTGAAAGATGGAGTTCTGGGTTGATGCTATCAGGTTTTAAAATCACCAAATATGATATGCCTAAGTGTAGAATTGCCCATCTCTTCCAACACCAATATAACATTTCTATTTAGTTCAAAAACCAGGGAAAAATTTGCATTGTTGCAATATGGTAAAGTTTACAATTACAGGAGATGCCTAACCAATTTCCATGTAACCAATTCATCAGAATAATTTAGTAGAGCACTCCATCTGTAAACACACTGAACAAGGTCCAGGCACTCTTATCGCGTGGCCTGCAGGCTCCTCACCCTTGTTTCTGTGCCTATTTGCTCCCACCACTGATAGTCAGCTTATCAGGAGTCAGTAAACATGTTTATGTCAGTTTCCCTTGCCAGTGTAATTGCATACCTCAATTAAATATTATGTAAATCAATGAGCCATGAGTGCAAAGAAAAACTGTTTCAGATGGTTTTTCTGGGAAGGTGAGGTGCTAAAAAATTGCATGGGATTAGGTATGGTTTGATGACTGTAAAAGATGGGGGACACTTTGTGAAATTCTAGAATTCCAGGCTCAGATCGTCTGTCCAGGGAATTTGCATTCTTACTTTCACTTAAAGATACGTTAAAAATGGAAGTTTAGTTCATGTATTATAAATATGGCTTCTGTAAGAAAACTTCATGAAACTCTAATCAGAGGACAAAGATGAGACCTTGGCCCTCTACCATAAACATAGCTAATTAGTGCATATTTAGAATATTAAAGTGAAAAAATGTTTAAGCAATGAATGTGGTTTTTGAGTGATTATCTGCTTTACAGACTATTTTCTTTTTACCAAATTGTATATATAATATAAGCATGTCCACATCAGCTCCACAGTTAAAATAATACTTGATGCATACTAAAAAATCAGAAAGAAGTTCACCAAAATTTCTACAGTGTTTGTTTCTGTGTGGAAAATTATGGATGATTTTCAGCCTGTTTTTTTTTGTTTTTTGTTTTTAAATCCAAATCTTCTATTATGGGCAGTTACTTGATTTTAAATTCATTGAGATTAAGGACTATGTCACCCTTTGTTGGGTCCCCAACACCTAGCATAGTACTTGATCCATTTTAGTTGCAGAATAAGTGAGACTTTTTTGATTAATTGGCCAGTTACTGACTCTGAATGTGGTAGATGGAAGAGCTTCTGTATATGACGAGTAAAAATAGGCGGTGTAGAAATATTTATAACATAATTGAGCTTTAAGAGAATACTCTACATGAACAAGCACATGTGTGTATCTGCGGAAAAACGTAAAAACAATATTCATGTTTAATGTTGGGTGATATGTTTATGCCAGGTTGTTATTTTATCTTTTTTCATAATAAAATTTCCTATAAGTCATTCCTGTTACTTTTATGATAAGATGCTAAAGCACTAAGTGCTACTTAATGCATTATGTTTTTAGCTCTGCCATCTCTGACTCTATCCTCATATCTCCACCAGGGTCATAAAGCCATTCCTGGGGGCAACTGCTCACGAGCCCCCCAGGAGAGGCTGGTCTGAGTTTCTTGGATGACATTCAGGGGTTTCCTTGCAGAAAGACCCCTTTTAAAGTGTCTTCCTTCACACGGCCTCTTCTGTGTCCCAGCGACAACCCAGAGGTCGCTGTGTGCTCGAGAGACAGGAGTGCACCCTTTGCTGGGTTTTTGTGACCCGTCCCCCATCACCATGATTTGGCTATGCCATTGAGGCTGTGAATCTCAGAAACATTGACACATTTTAATTCGTAATAGTTTACATTTTTTTTTTCTTGAAGCCATGTTCTGAAAAATATTGACTTTTGTTGAACCTGTACTTGGAAATTGCATGTGTGGTTTATTGTTTTAGTCATGGTTGAATAAATAAGGGGGAGATATGACTTATTTGTTTACTTCAGGATGACTAAACTGACATGAGGTAAACAGAGACAATAATGCTCAGAGGAAAGAAAACAAAACTGATGTATCTCTCAGAGGGGCTTAAAAGCAGGTTAACACAACTGTTTTGGGCATGTGACTCATGTACCATGAAGCACCGAGGAACCAGAACCCCAAATACAGCAAGCAAGGATCCAAAATGTTGCCCAATATCTTCTGAGAATTCATTTGCTATTGGTACCTGGTGGTTATTTTCAGAATGCTTTGTGTGATTATGTTTCCCTCTAATGTTATTATTTTCAGTTAAATAAAATTTAGTATTAATTGTCCTATGATGTGTTGACATTTTTCCTGGCAATATTCTTTTTCTATGTTCTAATGTCATCATGTCTGTATATCATCTTGTCTTATAATCATAGGACAGATCAGAGAAAATAAGAATGTGGTCAAGAGTCTGAGGCTATCTCACAGTCATTTAGTCTGTGCTTCTTGACTCTATTGACAGTGTCCATACGGCTCCTGACCCTCTCGATCGGGGCTATTATCTGCCCCATCAGTAGATTGAGAATGAGGATAAAAGAATTACTTAAGAGTATTGAGAACAGTAATTTACATATTTTCTTTTAGCATAATCCTCATATTAGCTCTAAGAACTATTATTATTCTCATTTCACAACTGAGAAAATTGAGGATCTGTGAATTTAAAATAGTTGTCTTATGATCAACAGCTAAGAAGAGTCAAGCCAGGATTTGAACCTTGTCCAGTTTAGAAAATTCTAAGATACTAGCTGTGCATTTGAGAGGGTGCTGCACCTATCTGTCCCTGTCCCTCCATCCATAGGGGTTTCAGAGAGCACAGACCAGTCAACCACACACACCAACCCGTAACTTAAGATTTCTCTGTTTTCTGTTCTACTATATCTGCTTTCTTGAGTCTTTAACTCTAAATATTTACTCTCCTGGTTTACAGTGATCTATGAAATACATTATCTGGTAGTATTTTTTATTTGTTTAAAAATATCTTTGAGATATAATTTACATACAGTAAATGCACATATTTCAGGTGTATGGTTCAATGATTTTTGGCAAATTTATACAACCATTCAAACCACTGTCTTAATCGAAATATAAAACATTTCCATTACTACGAAAAAATTTCTTCATGCCAATTTGTAGTCAATCCCCACACTCCTCATCTTGAGCCGTCAGTCATCTGATGTCCAATACCTTAAAATGATTTTGCCTAGTGTAAACTTCACTTAAGCCAGAATCATGGAGTATGTACATTTTCTACCTGATTTATTTGACTCAGTACAATGTCTGTGAGATTCGAGAATGATGTTTTGTTTCTCATTTTTACTTCTAAGCAGTATCCCACTGTACAAACATATCTCAATTTGTTTATCCATTTTCCTAACACAGGACATTTGGGTTTTCCAGTTTGGGGCCTGTATGAGTAAGCCATCCAGGGACAGTCGCATAGACATCTTTTTGTGAATATGTGATTTCACTTGTCTTGAGAAAATACCTAGGGGTGAAATTGTTAAGTCACGTGGTACGTATATTGTAAAATTTACAAGAGATTGCTTGCTGTTTTTCAACATAATTGTGCCATTTTACATTCCCACAAGCAATGCATGAAGGTCCCATGGCAGATTCCACATCTTTGCCGACACTTAGTATTAGAAATCTTTTTCAATTTTAGTCATTTCAATTGGGTGTGAAGTGATAACTCATTGGAGTTTTAATTAGCATTTCCCTGATGTCTAATGTTGTTGAGACAGTTTTCATGTGTTTATTGGCCATTAATGTTATCTTTTTGTTGTTGTTAAAGCGTCTCGTTTGGTCTTATTCTAATTCAGATGAAAAACAGGTTGTCTTATTGAGTTGTCAGAGTGACTTTATATATTTTTGGATTCAAGTTCTTTGTCTCATCCGCAGTACTGTGAATATTTTCACCCAGTTTGTGGTTTCTGGTGACTTTTAAGGAACCTCTTTCTCTTTAATTGCATTCCTCCCTGGCCCTTCATGCCACCATCTAGTGAACACTTTCACTCACACAGCCTTCTTCCTGCCCTGACTACTCCTCTGAGGGATCTCTGGGACGTGCTAGTAACACCCAAGATAGAATCACTGGTTCCAGGAAACATCTGTAGCCACTGAGTCATGGGCCCACTTCTTCCACCTCTTAGCACAGCACCAGGGATCTGATGTGGCCTTAAAATTAAATGTGGCTTTAAATATTTGAAATCCTCACTTCTTTCTCCTTTAACTTACAGTTTACTTCAGACACCAAAAAACAAAGTATTGCTATTTTGGAGATTTTTATGATAATCTTTTACTTCTTAATAACTGCTTCGGCCAATCTAGTGACTAATGTCAAACAAGAAGACAGCACATTTCAGTCAGCTTATGCCTTATAATAAGGGGAGAGGGAGCCACAGAATTCAGCAACAATAACTTCAAATATAGGATGTGATAGGTCCAGTGACTAGTATCAGATTTGGCTATATTTCCAGAGGTGATATGAATAGAACTGTAAGTAAAAATTGCATTTTTATTGAGAGGTTGAGGATTTTTTTTTTTGATGCCTGAAGAAAATGAAATTGTCAGTTTGAAGTAATATAAACAGTTTGAAGTTGAATGATCTATGCAGCTTTTACCAACAGCAAATACCTTCCAGTAGACGGTACATTACAATGTAAAATGTATTGTCATTTTTATTACAATACAGAAGCAGTGGCAACACACTCTGGTGTACACAAAGCTATTTCAATCTGTCCTAGCGTTTGCCAGGTTTATTTGTTCATCTCCCCTCTGCTTAAAATCCACAGGAAAAATAGAATCAGTTCCCACATGGGCATCAGGACTCACAAGACTCGTCTTAGTGATTAGAGCTTACAGAATCCCAAATGGATCCAGGACATGGGGTGTCACAATGGAAGGGCTAAACTTAATATCCGTTCAGGCTCTAGGCTATAGTTATAGCCTGATTAGAGCTCAGTGAATGCTGAATGTATGGGAGTCCAGCAAAGACATCTATGGGGGAATCAGGCTAAACTGGAAAAAACAGAAAATTTCCCAAACTTCTTCTAGAGAACTGTAAATTCAAGTGGAGTGAACTGAGACAATGAGAGGTCCTTTATCCAGAAAACATATTGCGTGAGCTTTTTAACCTCTTGGGCCAGGATGTCACTAGTACAATGTAAGACAAGAAAAAATAAGAATCCCTTCCTGAAAGATGCAACTTTAATTTATATCTGCCTGTTTAATATTGGACTACTTCTTATCTTAGAAATTGTAAAGGATTCTAAAGCTGTGAATATCAAAATTATTAGTTGTAATTGTTATACTTCATATACAAAATGGCTGGAGGGTCTTGCAGCAAGCAGTGATGATTACGGCAACATTAAAAGTGTAAAACTTCAGCTTTCGCCTTAGTCCAGAGTATTAATGCTTATGTTTACAGTGGACTTGCATCTGTAGGAAAAGACTTGTTTTTGTAATCCTGACACCTAGAGCTGGAGTTGGGCTACATCTATTACATGTCCCACATTTCTTTCTTCCTTGACTGATGGCTTCAATCCTTTTGTCACTGAGACAGAAGAATGCTACATTAACCTTCTGCTTCAGTATGATAACTGTATTTTGTGCAGAATTCAGTGCAGTTACATAAAACTAATAGTCTATCCATAGGCTTGTTGGCAGGGCGGTGGGGGTCATTAGTAGCTTTGGCTGTCATAATTATTGGATGATCCATCATCCTTGAAACCGCTATTGTCATGGTTCTCCTTTTATGTATTCAACTGAAAGACAACATTTTTTCCTTAAATTGTAGAAACCAGTCTTGTGGCAGTGGCTGCCCTGTCACCCTCTATGGAAAATGGACTTTCCAAATGTAGAGATGTGCATTAGAAATGAGAGCCAAAGAATGGTGTCTGGGCTTCTATGTCACAAAAATAAATATTCAGAGAAGCAGATGAAGGCATTCCCAGGTACACAGGAAGCTTAATCAACAGCCTTGGGTCAGGGTGCCAGTGAGCCACCTTGATAGTTAGTACCTTGCTAACAACCTGATTACCTCACCCATTTATACCTAGAGGTATAACTATGGCGAACCAATGGAGGCTTAGTCCTTTGGGCTCTCATAACCAGAAGTTCAGTTTCAAGGAATTTATAGTTTCTTAAAGAGAATCTAAGAACCATTTAAACCAAAAATTTATGGATGGGAGGAGGAAGAATTAAAATATTTTTATCAGAAAGTAACAATCAGTACTTGAATTTACAAGGTAGAATCTCAGAGTTTCAGAAGTTTTAAAATAAATGTCCTTGATTTCAGACTTAGTATGCCATCTCAAAGAAGTTAATTATGTCTCAGAATAAAGATTTATCTCATCAGAAACACTGTAACACACCTCACAAATTTTAGTTGTTTTGTCAGTTATAATGAGAAAGAAATGTTATTGTAACCTTCTAGTGAAATTAAAGCACCTCTTTTACTAATGAAGTTTTCTGGAATTTTTTCTTCTTTCTTTAGCTAATAAGAATGTCCAAAGCACTGAATGAAACTTATGTGTTGCCAATATGGAAAAAGGTCGTATTACAACCTTGCTTGCTCAGATGTGGAACAGGAAAGTAGATCCACAGGGCAGGCCTGATGAGGAAGCCTGAGGCTGGTGCAGCTCACTCACTGAAAAGGGCTTAATCTGGGAAAGTGGGCAGGGGATGCAGAGAAGGTGTGGGAGAGATCAGACTGGCTCTGGAGCTGGTGTAGAACTAACCAGATCCACTCGTCTCTCTGCCTCCTGACGCTTCCAGGCTAATCCTGATTTCTTCTTCTCTTCAGTCCCACAAATGCATGTGTTCCAGAATCTATGTTAGATCCTTGGGATGCAGATATTAGTTAAGCATGATTTTTTTTTCTCTTCCTCCAATCGCTCTGAGCATTTTAGAAATAAACTTAACTAGCCACATTTTTTTCTTTCTTTTTTCTGAGGCATTATTTAATTTTAAATGTTATTTTTTATTTGCATAGGTAATAGCTGTTGTTGGAGAACATTTGTAAAATCAGAAAAACTTTTTGTCTGTATTTTGATTGCAAAGTTGACGTACGTCTTTTGGCCACGCTTATCACTATTGTTGGTGGCTATCATTTCCGTTTATCCTCACAAGAAGAGAGGTCTTTATAAGGTCTGGGGAGAAATGATCTCTGTTTGGAGGGAGCTTCTGTCACTCAGAGATTGAGTTGGAGACGGCTCTAGTGCACACCCACAGGCGCATTATCACTACCTGCCCATTGACTACCTAGTGAACTCCTGCTGTATCAAATCATTGTGATTATAGCGAGAACGATATGCATTATATAATTATGTGGTCAGGTCAGGAGTACAGAAATCACTCTAGGTGTTTCCAGCAGGAAGGGTTAACATAGGAAATGAGCTACTTATGAGACTTTGGATAAAGCTGGGGGAGCCAAGAGCCAAGGTCAGTTCAAGCAGCTGGTTTTGTGGGACTGAGAAGTGCAGGAGCATTAACAGAGGTTTTCACAAAGACCACGCTCCAGAGTGGGTGACCCAGACGAGCAGAGCCAGAGAGTTCTGTGAGCCCCGCTACTGTCTTCTTCCCTTTCATCTACCTGCCGCTGGAGGATGAGAAAACAGCTCTCTTCCTCTCCTGTCTTCCTAAGTTTATTGTAGGTGACTTTTATTGATGTAATCTAAGTCAGAGCCCATGAATATGAGAAAGATATATTCCAGCTTTCTAAGAGCTTGTGAAGCTTAGATGTGTATTTATTGTGTGTGTGGTCTATTTATGTGTGTGTGCATGCGTATGTGTGTACTTTTTTTGAAGAGGGCTGAGTACCAGCAAACATCTTTAGCACATAAAAATATAAATTATAAAACTAACATATACTGAACTTCACCTTGTTCTAATCACCGTCATAGGGACTCTACATGTATTCGCATTAGGAGTACGTTAAAAGAGTAGTGAATATTATCCACATTTTATAGGATAAAAATGAATTTTAGATATTAAGTAACTTTAGCCAAACCCCACCACTACCCAGCAGCAGAGCTGACATGAAATGCAATTCTACACCTATGCTACTTACCCCATGCCTGATTTTCTTTCCAATTGTATCTTTCTTCTATCATTTGAATCAATCGAGGTGCAGAGAGTGTCAATTTGAATAGATATATTCTAATGTTATTCTCTTGCCATAAAGCAGAAATCAAACAACTACTCTTCGGAAAGTTCATCGGTTTACCAGATCTTCACACCTTTCCCTTTCATCGAGGCCTCTTTATTTCCTCGATACATTTATCTGGGCTTTGGTTGCTAGAAGTTCCCCCAGGGCTTTGGCAGAGCCTTGAGAAATTTCAATTTTCTAGTACTGTTTCAACTGGTAATGTTTGTGTGTGTGTTTTCATAAATGTTACATCAGGACCACAGCCGAGAGGCCTTCACGAATTTTTCAATAAAATATATGTCCATTAGTGGAGATATGCATTGGGTGCTGTAGAGAAGGATGGATGATGCAATATATATCTCCCTAATGTGCTGCACAATCTCTTGAAAAAATATTTCATACCTGCTTTTTAATTCAAACAGTGTGGTCACTATAAGCACAGACAGGAGGAAGAATGCTTAGATAGAAAGAGACATTAGGACTAGGCCTGAGGTGCTCACCTGCCTAAACTTTCTGGCTTGATGCTTCAAAACCAAGTCTAAAACCATCTTTCATACTTGAGATTGTAGTTAAAGAATAAGTAGGGTAAAATAATCATGCAAAGAAGTATATACATTTATAAAAGCTTAGTAATTATAACACTTTTACATCCATTATCTCGTTTGATACTTATAAGCAACCTAAAAAGTAGGTAGGATATGTATATGTCCTTTTTATAAATTGAAGAATTCTAGTCAAAAGAATGAAGGGTGACATATTGTGTTCACTGAACGCTTGTCTAAATTTATCTCCCATGCAGTTGGCATTACTGGACGAAATCTGTTGCACCCCAGTTCTTCAAGTTTTCAACTGGGGGACACGTAACTGATACACACAATCTGTGAAATGCCAATTAAATAAATGACATGAAGTGATAAGCTTGATGCCTGGTTCCTAATAGGTGTGCAGATACCCAGTGCTGAAAGACATGGGGGAGATGGGAGAGGCTTCCAGGAAGGCATTGTCAAGAAAGTTCCCTTGAGGCTCAGGGCCTTGGGTGGGAAGTGCACAAATGAGAGATGTTGGCCAGAAAAATATCAGGGTGTGGTCCCAAAAGCAGGAGCAAAAGGGACGAAAGAAATATTTTTGCTAAACTTTTATATTCTAAAGAATTATGCTAGTCATCAGACATATGTTGTTGTCGCTATTATTTATTTATTTATTTATTTATTATTTATTTATTTATTTATTTATTTAATTTCCCATCAGAGTCCAAGGATTAGGTAAAACTGTCTTTTTCAAAAAAAACAAAACCAACCAAACAACAACAACAAAAGCAACAACAAGAAATCCCAAGGATGTAAAATTGAAGTTACTATCCTGAAATTACACACTTTTTAGGTGATGAGGGCAAGGATTTTGCATGCAGTTTGTCAGACTTGGACTGAAAGTCCAAACTTGGACTTTCACTGCACCAAATGAGCAAAGCAATGACTGCGGGTTCCCGCAGAGGCCACCTATCCATGCACTCAGCAAACGTTTAAAAGCATGGCCTATTAGACTCTCAAATGAATGAGATGACACTGATACAGTAGGGTGTTAATTTCATGCCTTTCATGTCACTTTCAAGTGCATCAGCATTGCCAACATTCTATTTGGGAATCATATTTTAACACAATACATACAGGCTTGACTCAGGGAATTTACACAGAGCATGACCATTTTTAAAATTAGAAGCACATAACACAATACACCCAAATCACTAGAACCTCTGCTCCCTACCAAATCAAACACATTTTTCACACTTTATAACATGAAGGTACTTTTCCTTCTCTGGTCTAGAGTCCCAAATCACAGGCAGTGGCGGTTGAAATGACTTGGACATACATTTAAGGCATAAAGCACCATCTGTCTCGAGCAGTTAGAATAAAATAATGGGAGAGACAGTTTCCAAGATAGATGGTTATTGGAAAACAACATTTGGTTAAGGAATTACTAAGACATCACACCCGGGACATTTCCAATCCACCCAGTGTTCTATGACAGAAGGAGAAAAAAAGTAGAATGAAAACTGGGAAATGGTACAATTTCCCTGCCCCATGGGTCTAGCTCAGGAATTGAGGCCTGTTGCATTACATCTAGAAAAGACACTGCAAGACATCTACAGGCATCCTTTGTGAGTGCTCATTAAATCAGACTAAGAGGTTGTAGGAAATGCAACAGGCTCCCCCTGATCCCTGAATGAAACCAGCTCCCACAGTGTCAGTAGTGGGTTTCAAGCATGGAGCTTTGACATTTTAGGAGACAGTTTCCCAGTTACATGGGCCATGGTAACTGCCCACACCTCCATATTTGCCTATTCTCATTTTTACAGTTGCTTTGCAGAGTTGCAGAGCTGCAAGAGCTCATTTTCTTGTTTGAATTTCCTCTTGCATCCATCCCCTCTGGTATTAAATTATGTGTGTGATTCTCTCTGAATTCTTGAGCAATAGTTGACCTCTGTTTAAAATACAGAGACCCAAGTAAAATGGTATTGCAGATCCAAAACTTCAGCCACACAGAGGCTTTTTCTTCTTCTGCCTATGTGTAGATGAGGCGTTTTGGTCCACGGCCCAAGTGGTTCCTGCATGTCTGCTCCCATCTCTTCTTGGCAATGTCTTTATGATGAAGTGTCCACGTTCTCCAAACCCTCATGGTCCCTGCTGCCCTGCTTCCCATTAACCATGTGTGTTTCTGCTTGTTTGTCTCCAGATGTATTCGTTAGCATTTTCCAGTTGAATCTCATCCTGCTATTTTTTGCTCATATTGCTAACCTCTCCAGGGGCCCATATGCTTCCACAGCTCCCGTGCCAAAATCACAGAGCATCTTAATACAACCTCCCTTCCACATCTTCACACCAGCCAAATCATAGGCCGTTGGGAGTGCCAGCTTGATTTACAACCAGCTCTGCTCCAGCATAATAGGACAAGCACCAGGTTTGGGGTTGAATCATAACCATGCCATTTTCCAATTGTGTGACCTTCGGCAAGGTGGTTTAACCTTTGAGCCTTGATTTCTCATCTCTGTTCTAAGCATGATAACCACCTTGCATGGTCAGGATATGAGATTGATGGTTGCTAAGCACTTTCTGTGTTCCTTGGCACATTGCGGATACCTCTCTATCACCTGGAGGAGCAGAGAAGAGCTAAGATTATCAGTGAGATGCTCCCCGCCCCCACCCCAGCTCTGTGCCACACCTAGATAAGGCTGGAGCATTATGAATTAACTATCTTGGAAACAAAAAGTTTTAGAGCAAATTGGTGAAAAACTGATGGCTACAGAAAACTGCCATTTGAAACAATGTCCTTCCCCTAACTCATTAAGTTTTCTTACTACTTACTTTTCCCTGAACACACACACTATGCTTGTCCACTCCGGCATGCCTGAACATCATTCTCTTTCTATAGAATACATGACCCTTTTCACATCTTTGCCACTTAACGAACTTCTGTTCAGACTTCAAGAGTCAAGCCAAGCATCACCTCCTTCAGGAAGCTGCCTTACCTCCTTAGGATGAATTAAGCACTTATGATTCCATGCTCTACATCAACTTCTGCAAATCTCTCAGAGCACATATCACATTACTGTGATTTGGCTACCCGTCTATTCCTGAACTTGTCTGAGCAAGTTGTCTGCCAGGCAAAGGCTACATTCTACTTTTCTCTGTATTCTGCATGCCAAGAATTATGTTTGAGACACTAAATAAATTCCTGATAAAGGCCCGTGTGAGTGAATGAATGAATGAATGAATGAACACAGTAATGAAAAAAACAGCCTATCACTGATATTTGACTTTAGCAATAGCAAGCCAGAATGATCATTTTAGACTTGTACTTAGAAGCAAGAAAGAGCAAATACCATTAAAATGTCCTGCACAGTGGCTGTCCCTGGAACTGCCATCAGAAATGTCATTTGCTATGTTTTCTCCCCACTGCAAGGGACCTAGAACATCAGACTTTCTTCAGCTGCAAAACTGTGTTTCAAAATGTTTTGTAAGGATGGATCAGAAATCAAGGTAGCCAAGCAGCAAGGCGAGATCTGCCTGCACCACCGCATAAAAGGTATTCAAATGGGAGAAGCTCAAAAGCCCAGGGCTCAAGGAGGTGGCAGACTGTGTCTTTCCACTGTCATACACACACGTCAGGCTCAGCTATCTTTGGAAGTCTTCCCAATTTCTGACCCTTTGCTTGGAATATCTTTCCTGGATCATCTTAGAGTTAAGAGAGGACTTCTTTGACTATCGTTTATAAATAGCTCCCTATGTCTCCAGTTACTCTCTGTAACAGCACCAAAGTTCATTTCCTTCCTGTCATTTATAACTTTATATAAATTTATCTTGTTTACTTGCCTATGTATATTTCTACCAACTTGACCCACCTTATATCGAGGCTCTACATTCCCTGAAGCAGAGATCTTTTTGGACCTAAGTATTAATAAGTATTTGAGGACTGAAGGATTCATTTCTCATCTTTTGTTTATCCATTTAATAATTATTAAGCACCGACTGTGTGCCAGGCACTGAAAAAGCAGTGGAAGTGTGACGTGACTAATTTGAGAGAAATTATTTAGAGGGGTTACAGCGAGATGGGGCCATATTGAAAAACAACTGTCTGTAAAATTGCAAGATAGGGCAGTAGCATAATGTATGAGAAGTATATACTTTATTCTCCAGAAGCCTTTTCTAGAGATGAGGTTACAGTAAGGTAAGGGCAAAGCTGACTACGTATAGAGGTTTCTACCCAGCACAATTCCTGGTCTGCAGAATCTATGTTCTTATTTGCCCAGGTTACCCCGTAATCTCTGGGCACATATCAAACCTGAACTGAAGATGAGCTTATGGGGAAATTAGAAATTTGAGGCTATGGGTTCTTAAATGACTTAAAATCTGTAAGTCTTGGTTTATTGGGTAATGAAAGGCTAATCATCACTTACCACAATCAACAGGAACTCAAACACTATCCTTCTCATATCTGTTTTCCAAAAAGGCTTTTTCCCCCTGGAGACTGGGAAAACACAAAGAAAATTTTGAAGTCATTGGCTTGAAGAAGACATAGTGTTCTGTCTTGGAATGAAATCATAAGGCAAGGAGGTGACCAATATGAATTAAGAATATAAGAATCCAAATGAATGTGCTTGAACTTGAATAATGTTTCATTGTAAGAAGCCTCTAAAACATCCGAGAGGTGGGACACAGAGGGCTGGAATCAGGTGCTGTCCAAATCAGGAGATGTCATGCAGAGCTCTGGCCAAGTAAGGAAAGCGAAGTGGGTCCTTCACTTTCTGTATTCCCAGAGGTCACAGGTGAAGCCAAGGCTTCTGGTGTGAAAGACCCGTCAGCAACAAGCGTTGTGAATGACATATAAAATTCAGGACCTACATTTTGAGGATTCCATTGTTTTTCTGTGTACCTATACTTATACACACTCATATACGTGCGTGTGTGCATGCACGCGCGGCACACATGCGTGTGCACATACACGTAAAGTTCTAAAGAGAAGCTCACTACATTCTAAAGAGATAGAGACTTTTTGAAACACAATGCAGCCAAATTATTTACAAACTTTATGGAGTCCTGAGACCAGTACCAGACAAAGGCCAGTCAACTTGGTGAGGAAATTTTAATGCCAACGAATTATCTGTGCCTCTCAACACTTCCCTTTCGTTTCCATTCCTCGTGGTGCTACCAAGATGAGCTCAGTACAAGAAAGGACATATTCAGAAGCAGGCCAGAGCTGCCACTCAGAGGGGCTGCTCTCATAGCTGCTAAGGCAAGACGTTATTCCCAAATTTGAACTACCATATGTCCACTTGGGGGACTAGGGAGACTCACCTCTTTATGAAGTGGGGGTGAAACAATAATAAGAGTTCATGTGCAGCCAAGTTCTTCCTATGGACCAACACCTGTAGTCTACTTTCTCTTATGGTATGTGGTCTGCCTTTCCCTACAATTCTCTTAGGCTCATCCCTGATATTTATTTCTTAACCAGAAATTTTAAGGAGGCATAAAACCGAGCTGGAGAGAATGAAAGAAAATGACAGTACTTACGTAGAGCTTCATTTACTCAGTTGATATTCACCAAGTGCCTATTCTGTGTTAGGTACTGTGACAGTCTCAAGAGTAAGGGACATTTAGGTCCTGAACTTCTATATCCTCACAGAGAGAGAGAGAGAGAGAGAGAGAGAGAGAGAGAGAGAGAGAGAGAGAGAGAGATTATTAGCCAAGTATACCGCAATGTGACTGACTGTATTGTTTTTTAAACTGTCTCTGAATTAGGTTCATGCCAGATATTTGATATAGACACAGATTTCTTGCCCCCACACCTTCCCTGGTGTATTAAAACAGAATCTCCCCAGGTGGAACCAGAGTTCTGTATTAAAAACGCAAAATGTTTTTAGGTGATTCTGATGACCTAGTTCACAGAGCTCCTTTGGGAGACAGTGCTCTAATAGATGTAAGTAAGCACAATGGCCAGCAGGTAAACTGAGAAGAGGTGCTTTCCCAGTCTCCTGCTTTCTCAAATGTCCTCCAACATCCTTCACGCTAACTTTATAGCTTCACACTCTCTATGCTTAGGGAAGTTGTTTTACTTTTATTTGCTATTTCATGAGCTATCACTAACAGACTGCCTCAGAAAGATGGTTCCTTTTGTCTGTGTACTATTAGAAACAAAAATTATACTGTGTTTTACACATCTGTAGAAAGTCTCCAACTTTTATGTATCAGGGAGTTCAGCTCATGTTTTCAGTTTAATAGCAATGTGCTTTAACACCTGGTCTGTGATATATTTTGAATGAAGTCAGGAGTCTGCTCCCACCTATGCATAATTTAAAAATATAGGCACCATGTGTCATTTAATGGAGGAGAAAGCACCAACTGCAAACTGACCTTGCTTGCTCTTCTCATTTAAGCGCTCTGAAAAGTTAATTGTTCTTAAATAAGAACAAAATAACATTTTATGAGAGACCATTCCCCAGGATCAACCCCAAACCTGATCTTATCCCCTGCTAATTGACTTGGCCAAGACCTTTTTGATGAATATATTGTGTAAAACTGTCAAAGATTTTTTTTCTCTCTCTGAAGCTCTGTTTGACTCCCAGATTGAAAGTTTCAGCAGAAAGAAGTTAATTACGTTACCTTTTTTGTTTCTACCAAGAAGCTTTATATATAGAAAGAGCCAAATCTGCCCTAGAAAGTCTGACTACCTCGATTTGCACTTCATTGCATTTCATTTGGGGAGAATCCACGATCTAGGAGGGCCCCTATTTTTCCACCGGTAAAGTAGGCACAGCTGCATTCATGTACTTCAAAGAAATTGGGACAAAAGAAAATTTAACTTTGGGTGGTGAACACACAATGCATATACATGTTTTTGAACTGTAAACTTTCTTTGTAATTTACTAACCAATGTCTCCCCAATAAATTCAATAAAAATAAAATATATTTCATAAAAAATGTAAGAAAGACTTAAAAATAAGGTGAAATCTGCTGTTTCTGACACCCTTATCATTATCACTACCATTAAATTTCCTTCACTAATACTTTAGGATTTATGAGTCTGGCCACATGGGCCTCAATCCATTTCTCTAAGATACTCAGTCTACATATTCAAGTTATTGTAAGTCTCTTGAAGGAACAAACTTTATGTCGTGCTTCTTATTTTTCCTCTGCATAACACAGAACCATTATTTGTTTAGTAACTCTGTAGCATCCACGTAATAAGTGTTACTTATACGGTTTGCTTGGTTATGGTCTTATGGTTCAAAGACCTTAACTTTAAAAGGTGTCACATCATAGTTTATGAACTACACTTTCATATAACACCCCATCAACTCAAGAGTTCTCATATGGAAGATGTGCCAATAATAATAATAGTTTATACTATTTGTTGATTATTTACCAGGCAGTGCACCCAAGGCGCAGGTTCTAATAGCCTCTAATTTTCATATGAGGAAATTTTGAAGTAAGAATAAAAGTGACAACCCAAGATAAAATTACAAAACTCAGGAAATCAAATTTCAAACTTAATTACTACCCCCTCTGAACCGTAGGCACTGTGTTTTCTACTCACCTCTGTAATACCATCCAAGCCCCAATTAAATAATGTAGTTTTGAGTTCATTAGTTTATATATTGAGTTTTCACAAAATATATCAAATAAGCATAGTATTTAGTAGACAATCTACTGATGTATATACAGAAACAAATAACTCACAAAATGCCTTTTCTAGAGTCTTTCTTGGCTTCATGGAACAGCATATCAAAAACCTAATATGTTCACTCAAAAATGATATCATTTAGGTAAAATGCAAAAAAAAAAAAAAAAGAAAGAAAGAAAACCACCAACATATGAGCACACAATAACTTTCATTCATCATTCAGTATAAACTAACCAGTGTCTAAGCCACTGAGCTTGAACTATTCCCTTGCCTAACCTGTTTTGTTGCTGAATTTACTGATCTTATAAGTTAACTCAGTGGCACGTGATAACACTATCATGTTTTTTAAATATAACATTATAGTAGAAGATGCACTATTATTTTATGTGCAATTAAGAAAGAAAAAAATGCTATTGAAAACTACATGGTGATATACAGCACATTCAAGATGAATTTAATTTCAGACGAGTTAAAATGTGAAAAATATGCACCTTAGCATTAATTAAATATGATTACCTTTAATTCTCTTGTGAAATTACTAGTCTTAAACTTTTATCTTACTGAAAAGAGAAGAAATTCAACCTCTCTGTATAGGGTCTTGGTTAAGAAAATGAACTCTCGATTTAGACTTTACAGGTTACTGTATTCTATTAAACAGCATTCTTTTTGTTATTTAGTTTCATTATTTATAAATAGTAATGAGTAATATTATTTACTTCATGTCATTGTAAAGATGACAAAGGTAATTCACATAAAATTGTTCAGCACATCATAAGAAGGCTGCTTGGTACAAAAAAAGATGTTATATAATTGTATTTTATAATCAGACATGAAAATGTTAAAGAGGGTTATGAATATTTTACACATATATAAAATGACCACAATTCTTTGAAGTTTCTCCATCCAAGGAACTCTTTATTTCTCCACCCCTTGAATATGAGTTTCACCAATGAATTTTTTTGACCAATGGAAAGCTAGCAAACATAATGCAAGCAGAGGCTTGAAAAGTGTTACTGTTTACTATCATGTGAGTGAATCTCTGGATGATGAAAGATATGCAAGGCATCACTCCAGCAGACATCAAGCTAACCATCATCCGACACATGAGAGAAACGCTATCCCCTTTCAACAGCTTACCAAATGCCAGAAATGTGTGTGAGCCCAAAGAGCCCTCAGCTGACCCGTCACTTAACTATAACTGTATAAATAAGCTTAGGAAATTGTAGCAGAAAGGCTGCCCAGGTGAGTCCGGCCCAAGTTGCTGGTCCATATAATTGGCAACTATTAAAGAATTGCTGTTTTAAGTTATTAAGTGTGGTGGTAGTTTGTTATGTAGCAAAACTAACTGATACAACCGTGGAGGAATATTTCTCTATAGGTTTTTCACTGTTTCATTTTATTAATATATATTTGAAACGTCATATTGTCTTTTTGGTCTTACTTTTATTTTTAAATGAAGTTCGACGTATAAAATACTAGTTTATTTATGTCTATTAAACATTTAGCAAGATCTGAGAACCTTTTAAACTTTCTAAGTATTTTTTTTTTTTGTGGTAGCAGAAATAGATTTTAATATATTCTGAGTTATAATTTTAAATTTTGATGCATTTTCAGTTGTACAGAGACATTTCAAACAGAGGTATGTAATAGTTTCTCCACATTTCTGTTATGAAGTGTTATGAAAAGAATAATAAAAGCATGGGGCACATAGGGAAGCATGATGTTGACATTTCTCAACTTAAATGTCTTTGAGAGCCTGCTTGTTTGGATTTTTTTTTAAAAAAATAATAACAGGCCATTTAAGCCTGGCCACAATTAAAATAAATCCACAGGAGAACCTTGACATGCAAGAAGAATGCCAAGTCCCCAGTGGTGTCAAAGGAGTAGCAAAATGCGCATACTATAAACACAGACCCTAGAAGTGTGTTTAAAATGCTAACAGCGACCTCTTAGAAGACACTGCCTTTCCGGCACCAACTTAAACAGCTCAATCCTTTATTACCCTTGAAAAGTCAAATCAGTCTTCTCCTGAAGGTCCTGAAAGTATGTGGAGGGGTGAAGGATTGTACACTCCTCTTTTAAGCAGAGCAGCCTCAGTGAAGCTACAAAATGATGCTCATTAATAACAGTAGGTTTTAGAAGAGTATTAAAACCCACTGGACAAGGCTGAATTACAACAGCAGCAGCAATACTGTGTCTGATTTGCTGTATGTTTGCTCTTGAATTTTTTTTCCTTAATATTCATTTTAGAAAATATCTCAGAATTTGTGGCATTTCATTAATGCAGAAACCTGTTCCTTGAAATTAGGGACAGCTTCAGAAATGTCTCCTTTTGTATAAATTTTACTTTCTACGGAATTTACTGCAATGTACATTTATTGTAAAATATAAAGCATGTTTATAAGAAATAATCATCTTGTGGAATAGTATCAGTTATAGTAGAAGTAGTACTAGTAGTAGTAGTAATAGTAATAGTAGTACCTAGCAGCATATGGAATTCTAGTTTACACAAGAGTTGTTTTTTTTTCCACTGGAGAATGATTTCATGGAGGGTCAAAGTTGTGTGTAACATACCTTGAATCCTCCCTTTCCCTGTCCACACCTCATGTCTTTTGGTTCCATTTTTGGCTGATCGTAGGTGCAGAATAAAGCCCTTTCTGGCAGAGAAGTTTGTTAACATGCTCATACATTTGTTTTTCTAGCACATGTATCTTGCCTCTTTTTTCATCTTCATGACCAGTGTGGTGCTGAACATAAAGAAGGTGCTCGATATAATGGACTGGCTTTGAGGACAGCCATTGTCTGAGGATACTAATGCCAGCTAAAAAATGTTTTTTCTACTCTGCACATTTTAGATTTTCACATATGTACTGAATTAAAAATAAAGCCTCCTTCTGGCATCAGATGACTTGATTGGAAATTATTAATACTCTTTTAATGAAAAACTAATTTGGAGGACTGTGGTAAAACTGGGAGACAGAAATTAGAAATTCTCTCACAATTCTTTTGCTTCCTCAAAGTGCCAAATGGAAATTAGCATGGAATTTTCAGACCCCGTTTCATGATTATTTAATAATTAAGGAAAGAACAGATCTGAAAATCTATGGGATTCTTCCAAGAAACGTCTCTACTGGGTCTATGGACCATCTCACTACTTTGTTTGTTTTTAATTTTTCCTGCTGAAAAAGAAGCTGTGTTTTAATGTTTTGCACCAAAAAAATAGGTTAGTGATAAGACAATTTCCATCATACTTATACATGTTTTTGTAATATGTCATTAAATATTTATATATTCATCTCTTCTACCCATCACTGAGTTATTCTAGAATGCATACTTCTACCTTTTATCTTTAGTGACTGGCATAGCATCAGGTGCATACTGTTTCAATTATCTATTGCTACATAACAAAATACCCCAAAACTTAGTAACTTAAAATATCAGTAGTTTCTTTGTTCTCACAATTCTATGAGTTGATGGGGAGCCCTCTGTATTCAGTTGAGAGCTGAGCTTGGCCTAGAAAGTCCAAGAAGATGGCCTCATTGACATATTTAACGTGCTTGGCTATTGGCTGAGCAGCTTAGTTCTCCTTCACCTGGTCCTCTTCTTCCATTAGTCTAGACCAGATTTCTTAGTGTCCGGCGACTGGATTCTTAGAGAATAAAGCTCAAGCTACCAGGCTTCTTCAAGGCTGAGACCCGAACCGGAACAGTGTCCCACCTACTGCATTCTGTTAATCAAAGAAAGTCACAAAGCCAGCTCAGATTCAAATAGAAGTAAAATGGCATCCACCTCTGGAAGGAAGGAGCGGCAAACCAATTCCAGATTGGAAGAATTATTTATTGGTGGCCATCTTTAAAGGCAATTTTAGTTGGTTTGTTTTTAATAAATGTTTATTAAATTGATGAGTAAATGAGTAATAAGAAAACCTAGTCTAGGTGACAGCCAGAACTGAGAAGGATCAAATACTGAAAAGAAAACATATATATTTCCTTTTCTTTCTCTTTTCCATTTTTTCCTCCTTTCTCTCTCTCTCTCTTTCTTTTTAATTCATTCAGAAATTTTGCATAATAAATCAGCATTTGCCTGAAAGAGAAGTGACTGGCATTTCAGATAGAGGGAACACACGATACAAAGAACTAGAGCAATAAAATTACATGATGAGTTTGAGGAAAAGCAGGTAATTGGATGCAGCTTTATAATGTGAGATGTTTGTAGAGGAGTGATGAGAAATGAAGCTGAAAATGTGAAAGGAGAGGTTTGCCTGTCATGGAAGGTGATTAGCATCTGTTGAAGGATTTGACATGAGATCGCATCATGATGAGTTTTTTCAGTATATGTCTAAAATGCGTTATGGACTTTAGAAGAGGACAAAAGTCATGTCTGTCTTGTTCTTGATAGGTCCTCTTCTTAAAACTCTGTATAAGATACCTATTTTGTGCTCAATTAATTTAAGAAGAAGGTTGAATAATTGATAGCTCAGTGAACGAAGCCACTATGTGCCAGGCTATTCAAAAAGGTGAATGTGAGGGCGCACACTGGGATGTTTGGTCATTGGCAGGAGCTGTAGATGATGAACTCTGCGTACAGTCTTTGATAAGCATGACAAGAAGAATGGGTCACTGTAAGATCTTGTTCACCTAATCCATTCACAACAAATGGATTGTAGAGACCACATCACCATAATTATTTTGGACTGAGACATATTTAATCTCTTTTCCTATTCATTTATTTATATAATTAAATGTAAGTTAGCTTTATGCATTATTTTAACCGTGTCATAAATATTTAACTTTTAGCATTTTACTTGGTCACTTTATCTCTGTGACTTTCGGTCTATTCGGAGTATAAAGACCTTTATTCTGTACTTTACTTCCATCATGTTATGATGAGAATGGAGGGGGTAATAGCTAGGCTAACACCTCTTCACATTGAAGTTTTTCTATTTGCCAAACATTTTTTGTGAATGTCACTTAATTAAAAATTGATCCCTACAGAAACTATATGAAGTTGATGAGCTGTTGCTGTTAGAATCCTTTTACAAATTTTTTTAAAAAAAGATGAGTTTTGATCATTTAAGTGACTACTAGTAGAGAATCTATGCATTTATGCTTTTCTTTCTTTCTTTCTTTTCTTTTCTTTCTTTCTTTTCTTTCTTCTTTCTTTTTTTCTTTCTTTCTTTCTTTCTTTCTTTCTTTCTTTCTTTCTTTTCTTTCTTTCTTTCATGGCGACATTGGTTAATGAAATCCAGCAAGTTCAGCTGTATACTTTAACAGTAAGGCATATACATGTTTACACTGTGTGTTCGCTTCCTATAGTTAGATTTCTTTTTGTCACCACATTTTTAACCCCCTTTATCCCATCTACCTCCCTTCTCCTCTCACCCCACTACCCTCTGGTAACCCCGAGTCTATAGTCCGTGTCCATGAGTCTTTGTCTGTCCTGTTCATTTGTTGCTTTTAGATTAATATCCCACATATAAGTGATATATGTGATTTTCAACATTTTCTGTCTGGCTATTTTGCTTAGCATGAGTATCTCGAGGTCCATCCATGCTGTTGCAAATGGCAGTATTTCATCTCTTCTTATGGCTGAGTAATATTCCATTGTATATGTACCACAGTTTCTTTGTCCAGTCATCTATCATAGGACACTATGGTTGCTTCCATGTCCTGGCCACTGTGAATAATGATGCTGCTATGAACATCAGTGTGCAAATGTCTTTTTGGGTATGGGTTTTCAAGTCTTTGGAGGTAAATATCTAGTAGAGGAATTGCTGGATTTTATGGTAATTCAATTTTTAGTTTTTTGAGGAACCTCCATACTGTTTTCCATAGTGGCTGTACCAATGTGCAATCCCACCAGCAGTGTATGAGGTTCCTTTTTCTCCTTATCTGCTCCAGCATTTGTCATTACTTGTCTTGTTGATTGTAGCTATCCAAAAGATATGAGATGGTATCTCATTGTGTTTTTATTTACGTTTCCCTAATAGCTAACAATGTTGAACATCTTTTCATATATTTGTTGGCCATTTGTATGTCCTCTAGGGAGAAATATCTGTTCAGGTCCTCGGCCCATTTTTTGATTGGATCGTTTTGTTGTTGTTGTTATTGAGTTGTATGAGTTCTTTGTGTATTTTGGATATTAGGCCCTTATCAGAGGCGTTGCTTGCAAATAAATATATTTTCCCATTTGGATGGTTGTCTCTTTACTTTGTTGATGATTTCTTTTGCTGAGCAGAAGCCTTTTAGTTTGATGTAGTCCCATTCATTTATTTTAGCTTTTACTTCCCTTGCTTTTGAAGTGAAATTCATAAAATTTTCTTTAAGTCCAAGGTCCTTGAATATAGTTCCTATGTTTTCTTCTATGCATTTTATTATTTCAGGTCTTATATTCAGGTCCTTAATCTATTTTGAGTTAAGTTTGGCGTGTGGTGATAGACAACAGTCTAGTTTCATTCTTTTATTTTGATTTTATAAAAATTACTCCGAATGAACAATATAAGTAGAACCAAATTAAAGATGGATTCAATAATTTTGAAGAGCCCTGAACTACTGGTTTGTACCTGACATGTGGATTCTCTGCTCCCTGAACCTTGATTGCCAATTTCAAATTTCTCAGCAATTGTTTATTTAACATATGGAGCTAAATACCTCTTGGGTGTGTAAGACCAAGAACAGGAAAAAAAAATGCATATTTCTCCTTAAGATTACCTGACCATCAAAGCCATAGGCCAAGTCCAAATTCATATTATTCTATAACATACAGGCACACTCAGGACTGTGCTTCACCGTGCAAGGGGCTCGAGAGACATGCAGCTGTGCATTTGCCTCAGAATCATGAGCAGGCTTTGGATTCAGTTGGAGAGCAGGCTATGAAATTCTAGAAGGCCTTACATATGCATTTGGAGCCCATTTTTCTATAGACTGGAAACAAATCCCACTAGTTATTAGAAGAAATATAAATTCAGCTCAGATTTCTTTATAGACTGCCACTTACCTGGAGCAATAGAATGATTATATTTAGGGAAAGGTTGGTGAGGAGGATAAACGATGATTTAAAAATACATATATATTCTCACTTTTCGGAAGAGAGTGCTTTGTAAATGAGAAATGAGGAGATAAATTTCTAAGTTTTATCAAGAATTTGGGAAAGGAATAAGCTCAAGTGGGCCTTCTTATTATCATCCTTGTCTTTGATTCTCTTCCTCACCCTTCCCTAATATTCACTTTCATGTCTCACATAGCCTTAGTTATTCTTTTTATTTTAATCATATCAATGTGCCCAGGATGCTTTTTAATTCAATATATTCAGGAGATACAGCTGGCTGACACAGAAATGCATTAATCCTGACATTAACCAGTCTCCTCTTTGCTTGTACAAGAGTTCTGTCGCAGATAAACTCATGATCGTATTTCTAAAGGTGTGACTTGGTGGGCTGATCTAGTTACTTGTAGCTATTAGAGTACAAGCTGTGATATGCAATGTTATGGCTGTAATGTCCTAGTACTGGCTATCTAGATGTGGATTCAAATTACCCTCTCCCCTGCCACCCACCCCAGACACACACTCTTCTACAAACAGGGAACTACTTGTGCTGGCTCCTCATTCACAGGTAATGTTATGTCATATCAGTGTGGATTGCTTAGTCCCACTCCTCTGACTTCCTCCAGGAGAGGTTTCTTCTATATACTCCAAGCTTCTTGCCCCATTAGTTCCCTAACTCACTCCTAAGAAGTGCATGCTGATTAATATTTTGGGAGCAGGACTAAAGATATGAACCGCAGATGCTCCCCTTTTTCTCTTTGGGAAGTGCCTGCCAGGGAGATCTTCAGCTTTGGTCTGCCCTTGGGCATGTGGTGTGCTGACCCTCAAGTGAGGCCTACAGTTTCCTAACAGTGCTTGTAATGAGGTGGGTAATTTAAATTCAGGAATGTAGTATTAAGGAGTTCACCCAGGTAATAGACTTGAATCCATATTCTCCAATCTAGACTTTAAGAGCAATCTATGTGATATGCTCACTTTATCTTCCTAATTCATTTCTTTTTCAGAGTGGTTAGAACTGGGATACAGAGACAAGGGTGCAATGGATCAGTCCCCTTGAACTCCAACAACTATGACTGAGTTTTTTCTCTATCACTTGTTAGACTCCTCTGAATACCCTCTACTAGATGACAATGATCTCTCTGTATACTCTTTTGCTTCAGTTAGTAAGCTCATATTAATTCCCACCATAGAACTAGAAAGAGAAGCACTTTGGCTAAGGCATGCAAGATAGTGAATAACCTTACCATAACTGCTGACAAAGATGAACAAGACTGTGGAAGCTCAGAAGCATGCAGTTTAATTGGAATTTCTCTACCAGAGAGTATTTTTTTCTTAGATGAAGAGGAGGTAACAGACCAGAGGAAGCTAGTTTTCAGTTTTTTTTTTTTTTTTTGTCAAGAGAATCTCTTGGTTTGAGGACTAATTTTAGGTCCAATATATAGAACAGATTAAAATGATGCTGTTTTAGATAGAGTGAGATGAAAGTCTACGGTGGGTACTACCTCTCCTTCCACTGTGACACCTCCAGGACACCCTCAGAACACATGGCTGACAGTCATTTTCAAGACCACAGAAGAAATCGTTGCACTAGAAGTCAAGCATATGAGAATGTATATCTATAAACACCTCAATGAAAGAAGAACATTTGAACTGGTCTATTCATTTTCTTATCTCCTGTTAGAGATAACTAATCTCTTAAATGTCTCTGGCTTGTAAAATCACAGATCATATTTTACAGAGTGGAAGATGACCCAATTTCTAATTTCCTAGGGCATCACATTTCAATGTTCCATTCTTTAGTGTTCTATAGTGTCTAGGATAGTATACCGGGCGCAGAGCTGATGGGTGATGAATGTTTGATGGCTGAATGAGTGAATGAATGAATAAATGGAAAAAGTTGATAGCTGTCCTTAGGAGCGGCAGAGTGCAAGAACCAGGCATGCAATGTGTAATAAAGAATCTCATTCAGAAAGTTTCTCTATTGCCTTTTCAAAGATCAGAAATCTATAGACCTAAAAATTACCTTCTCCATCTTCAAAGGTAAGTTTTCACAAAGAGAAACCCCTGTCTGTTGAAATATGCCTCTCTCCTGCTGAAAACACCTGTTCCTGATAAATTTGGCTTCTTTATCCTACAAAGGCATTGTGAAGAGGCTACCCACAGGCTTTCCAGAACAAAAGTTCAAGGAATATCATTGTTTTATTTAGTGTGTAAGCTGCTTTTGTTGATGGAAAAGTACTTTTTCAGGTGTATCTAAATTTTTACTTCAGCCACTTTTTTTTCCTCTCTGGAAAATAAATATCAAGATATTTTTAAAATATTATTGTCTCCGCACCCTACCCCTATCACCTGCCACTCCCAAACCATAACTGTGGACTCTTAGAGGAAGTCTCACTGTGAACAAGGGGTCTGTTTAGTATCATTCTTTTATATCTGCAACTTGCAAAATGTGTACTGAAGTGCCCAGCGTGCTGCAGAAAATTCAAGTGGGCATGATGGCATATTTTAAGTGTTTGAGTGAAGCATAATATTTGTCAGGCATTGACCAAACCGAAGAGTAGTTCGAAGTTTGAATATTAGATTGAGCTACTTTCCTTTAGATGATGTCATACCTTTACATGGATGCCTCAGGAGGTTGCTAAGATGAAAAGAAAATATGATGTGAAATCATCTCGGAACAGGAAATGAGGACAACAGTGCCCAACCCGATTCTAAGATTTGAGAATTTATACAGTGTGTTCAGAGCACACAGCCCATCAGTGATTAATTATAGGTTTTTATAAATGAGATGAACATTTTATTTATTCTTTCAATATATGTATATAATTTTTAAATGGCCACTAAGTTCTTAATAAAGAATTATTAAGTTATTTGGATCTAGCTACTTAATTAAGTTGGTTTAGAGGCACTGCACTAATGATAGTGGATAAGCAGTGTTCAATTTTTAAAGAAGACTCTCAGACCCAAAACGACAGTGCTTACAAATCTATGGTTTATTAGAGGAAAAGGGTACACTTTAGAATCAGCATTAAAATAAGGATATGCATTGTAGTCAAAGGCTGCCCCACAGCACAGTGTCTGGAGAGACCTGGCATGAGTACCAATTATCCTCCCTCCTCCAGGCGATACTGGATGCACTTCCCCTCTTGGATCGGGAACCACTAATTATGTGCAAGAAACACCTTAGAATTAGAGAGCTCCAGCTGGGTCTTGGCAGGGGCTTCTTCAACTCTCAATCTTGCCATTATCAAGAAACTGTGCCATCAAGTGGATACAAACATCCAATGACCCATTTTTGCAAAGTGACAGGATTCATCAGTACGTGTCATGCCTTGACCTGGGGTGTGTGCCTGTAGGTATAGCTCTTACTTCAGTCAGAGAACGTGGGCCAATGCCACATCTAATGAAATTTACCCCCACAGCACTGGTTTATATATATATATATATATATGGTATAGGGTACCATGTTCTAGTTATTTGCCAGAAAACCAATCTTGTAGACAATGTTTTCAGCTTTGTTTCTGAACAGAACATTCATCTTCTATTCACTTATCAGGACTCTTTGTTAAAAATAATAATAATGGCAAAAAATGGAAAAATATATATTTTAAATAATGGGAAAAATGTCAAAAGAATGAAAACCATTGGATCTTATAGTGAATCATGAATAAGATAAAGAACAGAGGACAATTACTTATAGGATCATATTCTAGTCTAGCAAATATGTGTTGTTATTTTTTTGTTGTCCCTAAGATTTCTATCTTTGATGCTCATCTCCTCTTACTCAACCTTTGCATAATTTTATAATCTCACACTAATCTGATTAAAATCACCATCTACATGCTGATGACTCGTCTACTTCTTCAACCTAACTATCTCCTGGGATCCAGCTTAAGACATCCAAATTCACGCCCTCTTTTTACAATGTCTCACAAGCTCTAAGTACAACTTATCTTCTAGTTGCTTATTATTTTCCTCACTCCCCAAGCTTACCCTGGAATCTGCTTTTCCAGCTTAATTTCCTGTTTTTGTTACTGGAACCAAAGCCTTCTAAGTCACGTAATCTCAAAATCTGGCAATGATGCTGCTCTTCCCTAATTGCCTGTATCCTCTTAATATTTCTTATATCTGCTCCAGAGCCAATGCATTTTAATATTTTTCATAAATTATCACAGTTGTCTCCCAAATGTCATCCCTCTGTTTAGCATTTTCAGTCTTCATCTCTTCCTCCATATTTATGCAGCGATCACTGTATACAGTTAAGACAGTTCTTTCCTTCAAGTCAAATGGGTTAATAGCTCCCTAATGTCAACTCAATAAGTCCTTATTTCCAACCATAGCACTCAGGGCTCTCTGGGATTTGGTCCTACTTTCTCTCTAGCCACACTAAACTCCCACTGAACTAAACTAAACTAGACTGACTCACATCCTGTGCTATGCCCATGTGGGTCCCTCTATCCGGAATGATTTTTCCACCTTTCCTGCCTAGGTACTGTTGAAGTTCAAATTCGAGCTTCATTTCTTTTAGGAGTTGTATCAGGGATTAAGCCTAAGAAGCTCTTCTTCAACTGGTGAGCTAGTGTTTCTCATGTAACTCCATTCATACTCATAGGATTGAAGGGTTGCAGGGAAGACTCAATAGGAAAAAAATGAAATGCTCAACTGTCCAGAAATTAGCACGTGTGGCATCCAGTGTCGATTATTGAATCCATCAGCGGTTAGGGTGATTAATAGGTTGATATGACTACGTTATATCCATGAACTGATAGGTACAAAAGTTGTTCTTACACATCCTCGTTGCCAATAGAACTTATTTCTTCCTCTATTGTGTCTCATCTTTTTCCTGTTGTCTGTACTTGGTATGGAAGCAACACTTTTTCAATTACCTGTCCAGATGCTGGTCTCCCTGACTTCACTGTCAGCTCCTTGAGGGCAGGCAGCCTGATCTTTCATATATTTTCTTTGCTCAATACTGTGCCAGGAAAAGAGTAGACATTTTTTAATGCTGATTAACTAGAAAAGAATTGCCTTAGAGACTTTAGAGAGGACTGGACGACCACAGTATCATTTTCTAATTTGCAACTAGGAGGCAAGCTTCCTCATACACAAAGAAGTGATAACTATCAGAGCACTATTAATCAAAATGTGTTCTATTTCCTACCAGGCTTTACTCATTAAGAAAATGAGGGAGGGAATTGCAGCACAGGCATAAATCAAAGTTCTTACTGATGAAGAGAGTAGTGTGTTGCTAGAACTAGACAAATGACCCCAGTTTAAAAGAAGCAGCATTTAAACCTCTCTGTGCATAGCATTCTTTCCAAGAACACTCGAGCTCTCTGTAACTATGGAAATGTTGAAATAAAATTTAACATCGAGGGAGAGAGCTTTCCCCACACATTGAAGCATTGAGTATTTTGCATCTAGTTCTGGAATTAATTAGGTCTTCTTCTTCACCATGTTATTGTAGTTCTACAGATTATGCATGTTGATAATAGACCTCGGAATTATGTTAGGAATACAAATAAATAAAAATTCTTTCTTTCTATTGGTAATTATGAATAATGAATAGTCTTGTCGACTAAAACTTTACCATGTTGCAGAAAGAAGCTAAGGCATCTAGATACTGAGAGTCAGTCAAAATCTGCCCATGTCTGGGGAATTGGGTGTGAATTCTCTTTATCAGAGATGCCACCAGGATGTTGTCTAGAACTATGGACATAGTTCTACCTTTGGTTTGGCAACTATAGCTAAAAAGGTCGGAACATATCCTGGTTGGAACATCCTTACATGAGATAGAAATGAGGGTACATTTATTTCTACATCAATAGAAATGTAGGAATGAAACCTCATATGGACCATGTAATCTCCAACTGGGCCTCAGTTTTTAGATTTCTCTTCTGTAAAACAGAAGGGAAATAGAATTTTGCAGATTTTGCAGATACCTTTAGGTTGCGCAGATAATTCTTAAAGAATTCTTTGGTGATGTCCTCAAGCCCCACTGTAATGTCTTTATAGTGTCTGAAGACCTGTGGGATGCTCAACAATTTCATAGTCATTCCATTCACAGGTGCTCATGATCTCCAGTCTAGCAACTGTATATTTTTTCCATACTGAGTATAGGTTGCTATTTATATACTTCATTCATTTAATTCTTTCAAAACTCTTATGAAATAGGTATTGTTATTATCACCATTTTCTCATGAGGATCCTGAACCTTAAGGAATTTAAAGAATTTCTTCACAGTCATTCATGTGGATAAGTGGCATAGCTGGGTCTTGAGCCGCATATCTATGAATGACATGGACTAACCATTAATTATACCACAAAAACCTTCATAGAAATAGAATACGGCTTGTGAAAATTCAGCTAATTTAAATCATCAATGAATGGTAGATACCCTTCTAGATGGATTTGTGACTTTCTGTAGTAATTTCTGTAGTAATCCACATCTTCTACGTAAGTTTTTCTCTTTGGGCTAGCCAAAGATATATTCACTTCTTTCAAAAATCTGCAGGTCTAGGGGGAAGAAACATCAGTAAGTTCCCATCTATCAAACCCATGGAAAGTGCTATAATAGAGATAGGCATATGATGGCATAAGAGGTGTCAAAAAGGAGAGATTAGCTCTGACTGAGAATATCTACTAATTTTACTTGAACTTGACATAGGGCCCGTGTGCAAAAATAGACTTCGACATGTAGAGATGGCGATGCTGAATGTGAAAGATGTGAAAGCAGCAAGTGACCGTGTTTCAGCATTGGATATGTTTGGTAAGGACTTGGCAATAAAGTATATAGAAAGAGAAGTGAAAGATAAGGATAGAGTCTAATAGACATGGAACAAGTTGTTTGACACAAGTCCCCCATTTCATTCAACACATTCTCAGTTTTGTTAATGTAAGATTTAACTGTCATTATTAAGACAGACATTGATCAGAAGAAACTGCATCTATATTTAAAGAGTTTGATATACATAAAAGAGACTAAGTGTCTAGCATATTAAAGATAATAAATATTTCTTAAATGACTAAATAATCAAATCATTAATGGATATCTAGAATTTGTGATGAGTTTTCAAAATTGTTGATTTTTTAATGTGTGGACAGTATGAATTAAACTTTAATGAGTTTTTATTTAAAGTAGTCCAAAATGTGAATGTTTTTTCCATAATAAAGTATGGTCTAATTATTACCAGAGTAGCTCATATTTGGTAATGGCTAATGTTGCTGTTGGGTAGTCCATTAAATCATGAAATGATCGATTTTCTTTTCCTTTTCTTCTTTCAAGGGGATTATTTCTACCAAATATAATTGCCCTTTAGTGAACAGTGTTAGTTTGATGTACTGTGAACTTCCTTGGGGATGATCAGCCTCTGTGAATAGTAGCATTAATCTAGTACAGAAACATTAGTGGCTTGTAAGGATTAATTCTATTTTAAGACCCTTTTACAAACCTTGAGTGTACACATGCTCCATAATAACTTGTTTCCAATTTCTCAACTGTCATATCTTTAATTTGGTTGTTCACATTGTTTCTTCACAGTTGTTGATTCAAAAATCTGCTATACATTCTTTACATAATATTTTTTAACCACCCTTGTCTTTTTGAGAGTAAAAAATGGGTGACAGAAACGCCATTGGTATTTAAAGCACATGCATTAAAGGTAGAACCAGTCTTTCAAGCTTCCTTCATACTGCAGCAAGGAAATAGCACAGGTTTCCTCTGACCAAGTAGTTTCTGCTCTTCCACGTCGTCAGCATCATTTAGTTTTAAATTTTAAATTCAGATTTCTAAAACAATTATCACTTCACTTGGGTATTACAAGTTAATCAGTGGTTGAACTAGATCATCATCAACTCATCAAGCTATTGCACGGAGTATGTTAATTCAGTTCAAGTCAATTAATCTCTAGTGGAAGGAAGCCACTAGGGAAAGGAGGGAGTCACTCCTACCCAACTCATCATTGCAGCTAACTCATCAAGAAACCAGTGAGCTTTCCTCCTGGAACTTACTGTTGACCACACTAAGGCCATATCATTTCCCCATTTAGCATGATGGATTATAAACTCTCAGGGAAAATATTTGCATTGTATAGTAATCATAGACCATGAAATGTTTTTCTTTACAAAGAGCTATTCAACAGCAAACTTGGTGTGCCTGTCTGTTCCTGGCAGGAGAATCAAAAATAAATAAATAAAAGGGAAATGTAGTCTAATATTATGCTTGGGATTAATTCTAATTGATCCTGGAGAATTTAGAACTTAAGGCTGGAAAGGTTAGCACAGGAAGTAAAGCTCCTTGGAGATAAATGACTTTTCTGTTGACGGTTGTGATGGCGATGACATCTCTGGGTGTAATAGCTTTTTTATCCAGAATGATCCCAAAATTGAATCTGAGGATGGAGCAGAGCTTTAGGTCATTATCATTTGTCACATCTCAGATCTTGTGGGTAATGGTTAGTATTGTTTACTAGCACACCAGAGCAGCTCTATACACTAAATAGAGTGTACATGTCATTTGGACGTAGGAAAGCTGACTTAACCACTCACTGGTAAGTGTTTTCTGGCTGAAGACTCATATAGGTTAATATTAACCAGTTAAATTAATGAACCATTTACTCTTCTTTTGAAATTATTTGTATGCTCAAGTAAATCATATGTCCTGAAGGCTACAGATGTCAAGGTAGGAGGAGGCTTCCACAATTTGACTGAGAAGTTGAGGGGAATGTATATTCCACTGTATCCCTGAATTCGATCATTTACTTTTTCACATATACAACTATTCAATAATTTTGATTGAAACATATTTCATGTGGATAATGCTATGAGAAATAGAGGTTTGAATGACAGAATTTGAATGATAGAATTTCTTTGTGCAAGAAGGTGTAAAGTCATCATTCAATAAACTGTGTTGATTCCTTCAAGGCTGGGTGGGGAGAGAATCAATGATTTAATATTCATCAAAATAATCACCATGTCATCTCTCACCCATTTCCTTGGCTAGCAGAGGGCCAGGCATACATCAGACACTTATCCAAAAGCTCAAAGGTAATGTTGATGCCAGAGTTGTAGGTCTGGGCTTTTCTGTTCAGTGATCTCATACTTCTCATAGTGTTGTAGAAGGAAGGCTATGGATTGCTTGAGGATAATAATGTCTTTGTTTTAATTGATAAATACTTTTTTAACAATCTGTTGGTTGAGGTCGAGGTGGGGCTAAATACCAATAGTTAACTTGAATATAAGATAAATCTTTGGATTAAGCAAAGAATGGTATAACTCTTTCTACATTACTAATTTGTAAGTCTTACTTTTCGTTGCTCTAGAAAGACATTCTGAAAGTTAACAGACATCACAAAGAACCTTCAAGGGGTTCATTTTTTTAAAGGCAAATCTGTTTAAAAAGTACCCATTTAATTCATATCCTCCTTTGTGACTTACATAATCCATATTCAATCATTTAATGAGCTTTTGATTGTCACAATGTCTCTATGTACTTGAAGGTGAATTGAAAACAAAAGTAAGGAAAAAGTATAGTAAATATTCAAATACTGTAGAAAGTTATTCAGTGAATAAACAAAATTTTCTCTGTACTGTAAACATAGTGTATTTGCTATATGTTTTATATATATATAATATTTTAATTATTTTAAAAATGTCTAGCTTGAAGTAGGATTTATGAAAAGTACATAACATGGGCTTTAAAGATTGAGTGTTTATATAATGCCCAGACCCAGAGAGAGAAGAAACAGCACATCGATTGTGTGTATATAGTTTATAAAGTAATATGGTAGAAATTTCTTCTGAAATCCCTAACACATTAACATATCTTAAATAATATGACTCAGTTTTTAGATGAATTGCAAACATAATCATATTTCATAACAAAAAATTTAAGAATCCTCTAGTGGACCATTCATACCTTACTTTACATATGCTTATTTAAGCATTTAACACATTATATTATGATTATGTATTCTATATTTTTCTCTCCTATTAAAACTTTGGGTCTTGTTCATTCTATTTTTGTAGGCTTAACTCCTGTGTAAGAGCTATATAAATAGCAACAAATATCTTATTTGCTAAATTAATTTATTAAATAAATAATTTATTTAATTAAAATTTCAAAATTTACATTATTCTGCCAGTTATTACTTAAAGGAAAAATAGAACGACAGAATCTGTCATTATTTTTAACAACGCTAGACCAAAATTATAAAATTTATTTTTGTCTATAATTCCCCAGCATTAAAATGAGCAAACATTGAATTCCAACAAATACCTATTAGAATTTATTTTACAGTGACTCATTCTGGAAAAAAAGATAAAGTCACAATTCATATGTTCTATAAAATCTATTCTGAGATAGCAGGCAGTTAACTTGCTTTTTATTTATTTATTTTTTTAAGGGTTGACTTTTTAAACTTGCTTTTAAAAAAAAAATGTCCAGACCCTTGTTTTCCATACCTACTCTGTGATGAAGTACTAAGAGTTACATACTTGAATAAGTTATGTAATTGAACAAAGACACTTGGGTTAAAATGTCTTTCTGTGAGTCATGGTGATACAGTATCCTCATAACTAGCCAGGCAAAAAAGTCTGACTCCTTAATTTGCATAGCTGAATGTTAGCTATGCCATCTGGTCATCTTTTGTTCAAAGGCATACAGACATCTACAGTTCAATTTAATAGGATATTAAATTGATCTCGACTTGATAGTTATTGATTTTCCCACTATATTGTAGAATACTTATTTTTAGATATTCTATTTTAAATGTTATTTTATTATAAATAACCTCAGATCATCTTGAAAATACCTATAGTATATCTTATGTTTACAATGGTCACATCTATTTATGTGACAAGATATATACATTTATAATGCTATATAGCCATGCATTTTTTTTGCCTAAATATCTAATTATGAAATTTTAAGACTTTGGAAACTTTCCTGAAATAGAAGAGGTATACAGTGGACCTCGATACACATATATTTACTCAGTATTTGAGGTGAGAGTCACAGGATCCTCTCCTACTCATGGCAGAGTAGAAAGGTCTGGATAACTCTTTAGTGAAGAAATAAATAAGAAAATTTAAACACTATGGACTGGAATAAAAAGCCTTTGAAACTAAATGTTCTATAGCATTTTCTTTTGAGGCCTTTACCAGTCTGTAATAATTATTTCAGATGCTTAAAATATGGTCTTCAAAGGGAATTGATTATTATAGGTAAAGAAATCAGAATTTAAATTTTATTCTTCTTGTGTTTTGTTTTTTCATACTTCCTTTTATATTTCCTAAGAATTTGTCATATTAATAAAGGTACCTTGGACCCTGATGGATAAACCAATGGTCTACCTTATGTTTCTAATATAATCCATTTAAGTTTTAAGATAAAGAAGATGGTGTTTATATATGTATATAGTTAATTTACTCTAATTCCTGCTCGAGGAGTTCTCTTGTTAACTTAGCAGCCTTTACTAAACTCAGAGACAATTGCTACCTCAGCGATTGTTAGGTCTTAATTACAGACCGCTTTGCAGTATCTATGATCTACGGATTTATGGTTAGGAAAGAGGAAGTATTTGTCCAAAGATCTTTGGGGTACATACCTAAGAATCCTTTGGATCTTAGAAAGATATGGACATAGATAGCCATCTCTCTATTTTTCTTTTGATTTTCAGGGTTCTTCCCTTCATGTTAAGCTGGGCTCTCTGACGTGCTTTGGTCAATGGAATGCCAGCAGCAGTGACATAGCCACATCTTGGGTGAAATGAACCGTCCTGTGATTCACTACCACTTCTCTTCCTGTGGCATAAGAACATGTGCCCCAGAAACAGGTAGGTGGTACTTCAGCTTGGCTCCCATCAGTAAAGGTAAGGAAGAAAACTTTGTCCTTCTAAGCCATTGAAATTGGGAGTTCTTTGATAAAACAACATAGCCTATCACATGATGACTAAAACAGATTCAACAGTCGTCATTCACACATTTCCCCTCTTTCATTATTCCAGTCTATGTCTTTTATCATAATTTGTAAAATAAATATATTATCTCATCTTTTTCTCCTCTCTACTTTATTTCTTCTTTAAATTTCTGATGTTTTGATATTTTTTAAAAGATTGACAGAAATCTGATTTTATCCAGAGTCAATTTTCCCAAATTGACTCCTCTCCAGAGGGGTATTTAACTTATTTTACTCTTGAAAATGCCCACAAGAAACTTTTGACATTCGGCATTTTGAAAAATTTTGCTTATAAACATTCTTTCATCTCTTAGCATTGTCACACCAGGGAAGAGAAGGAGGGCTTGCATAAGATTTATATAGCTGACAGAGATTTCTATGTACTGTGTGCACTACATTTATATTTTCAGCTTAAATCATTGAGTGATTATTTTCTGAAAGAATTTTGTTTTTCTTGGGGGCGGTTGAAAATCATGTCTATGCGATGATTTATTAAGTGAATAAGTAAGTGAAAATGAACAGACTGGTACTGATTTTTACCATAGGCGGCAAATTATGAATAATGATTCTTCCATGCTTGAACTCCTTTGCAATGATTCTACAAATAATTTTCGTTTTCTCAGGTTGTTTTGGCCAAATGGGTTTGCATAGGCAGGAGAGGCTGAAAGACAGCAGGTTAGGCTTAAAGCACTAAGTTGGGGGCACGTTAGAATTTTATGAGGAATATGGGCTTGCGTGCCATTAGGTGTCCTGCGTTCATCACTGTCATACACCTGTGGATCCTTAGGTGAGAGGAAGGCCAGAAAACATTTAGAATCCTTTAGCAAAAAATTTTTAATATATATCTTCAAATATCAAAGGGCTTATAATTAAACTGAAGAGGCTTAAGAAATCTCTGGAAACTATCACTCTCTACCTTTATAAATACTGTCAACTGGCATTCCCTGAGAATAAACAGTATGCTTCTTTTTCTATGGTAGCATTTTTAATATATTAGATGTAGCCATACGACATTTTCTTTTTATTAGGTCAAAAGCAGTTGACTTTTGGCAATTTTACATTGTTCAAGCAAATAACTTAAAATGGGTTATCCAAGTATATTTCCTGACAAAATGCCCATATCTGAATGTGCACATCTGAGTCAATGAGTAGAATGTGCATTTATAGATTTATAATTATATTATAATCATTAACTTCTAGTATATAGTAATTTTTAAATTATTATATAGTAAAATATTTATACCATCTCATGTTATAAATACATTTGCTCCTAAATAGTGGAACCTCTAAATTATGTTTTATTTGTTTATATGCCATACTTTATTAAAATATATTTATGTTAAATGGATGGGTTGCTTTAGTAACCTTGGTTTGTTTGATTTCATTGTTGATAGTGGTGGTTAACTCTATTTTATTTGCTTTTCTTTCAACATGTTATAGTAAAATACCCCTTCCCGAAACATACTGTGTGTATACATATTGCATACATTGCATGATTTTCTTTTACAAATACCTCAATTTGTAAAAGAGATATATTTTTTTATTTATGCCATTTTGTTTTCCCAAAGAACTAATTTTAAAGTGTTGCAGTTAGTTTATCTATTCTCTTTAACTGTGCTTGGGTTAAGTAATTATATTATCTTTATCTTTATATGTCAGTGCATGTACAACATTATCTCATTTGCTATAATTTGAATTTACTGCATTACTAGTGAAATCTAATGTTTTAGGTATTGTCTGTTGATATTTTGGGGTCATTTATTCTTTGGCAATCTTTCATTTTTTCCATGCCTTAATAACTTTGTTACAGATACATGCAAAAATGTTTGATAAATGTGAGAAGGGGGTGGAGGGCAAGGCAAGTCCATGTGCAAGGAAAAGCAAAGGTGACCCAGAGAGAACATTACTGGGCAGGAGGAGGAAATCAAATTCGTGCAGATGTGACGTGAGGCCTCGAAGGTGCAGATTGTTCAGATAAAGTGTGGCGATGTGTCTGGTCTCTTTTATCCTTAAAACTCTCGTCCAGAAAAGGGTTATAATTAGATCCTTAGGCTGGCAAGATGCCCAAGACGGCAACATGTTAGAAAGTAGATGTTCCTCCTACAAGGTGCTGCAGTGGGTAAAGGCAGATGGGGGTCTCTATGGGTGCGCCTCTAGCTAAATATGACATCGGATTGGAAGAGGCAATAGGCAGCAATGCGGTCAGGAGTGTGTGATGGCAAGATGTGAGGTCTGGAGTGGTTTAGCCGTAGTATAGGAAGAGATGTGTCACAAGCTGAGCGAACACAAAAATAGAGACAAGAGGCAGCAGCTCTCAAAAAGGCACGAAATAGCCTCTAGCACATTTTTGTTTGTTTGTTTTTTATTCGTTTGTTTTCATTCTGAGTCCTTCAAAATCCCATTTGGGGAGACCAATGGAGACACAAAACGGAAGAAACTCAGGTTCTGGTCTTTCTAGAATATTCTTGATATTTTAAGGTGTTTCTATTCTTTAGTTTGTAGGTACTTAGATTGCATAGAACAGTTACTTTCTGACATTTAGACCTCAGGACATAGAAATCTCAGGATATTCTTGTATATTTTTCCTTCTGGGAGATCTAAAATTTCTTTTATTCAGATCATATTAAAACAACTCAAAAAGTATTTTAAAAAAATAATTTAAACTTTTTATGATGAAATATGTCACACATACAGAAAATTTATGAAATGCATATGTAAAGTTTCAGAACAATATGTTGATTACCTAGGTGGTCAAAACCGAATTTAAAAAAAGAATATCAGCAAACGAGGAGACTGTAAGAGTGGCCCTTAGAGACTGCATGCCAGTCTCTTTCCTGGGTAACCGCTGTTCTGGATTCTGTGTGCGTCAGCTTCATGTTTTTATTAAAGAGGATCTGTTGTCTATTCGTGCACACTTCAACAACGTACGATAGAAATGCTTCTTTGATTTGCCTCTTTGCAGCAATACTGTGCTTCAATTATTCATCCACCTGATTATAAGTCACTGTCTATGTAGTTGTATAGTTTACATTTTTACTGCTGTAGGAATATACTAGAATTTATTTTTACATTTCATGATTTATAGATTTTTTTTCCACCTTTATGAAAAATGCTGATGTGAATATTCCTGTACATATTTCATGCTGCAAATGGCCAAGAGTTTCTTCTGGTGTGTATATCTAAAAGTAGAATGGTGGGTGCACATGTGATCAGCTTCGCGCAGTAATGTTAAACTGTTTTCCACACTACTTGCTCCAGTGTACGGTTGCACGTCAATGAGTGGATGAGTGTTTGGCTTTGCTATTTCTCCAACATCTGGTTCTGTCTGACTTTTTAATGTTTGCCAGTCAGGTGTACAATGGCACCTAATTTTGTTTTTGCCATGTACCATGATTTTAATGTAAGTATTTCTTATTGTCAGTGAGGTACAAACTTCACAGGTGTATGATCATTCTTATTTTCTTTCCTCTTCATGATTTTATCCATATTTCTGTGGAAAGATTTGGCTGTCATTGTATTATATGGAGAAAGTTTATTTAATATGAAAGTTTAATAATTTGTTTACTATATGACATACAAATATTTTTCCCAATGTAAAGTTGCTATTTATTCACTTTGTGATAAAAGAACTTCATAAATCGGCGATATTTTCTTTTAATGTTCATATTCTTTGCATAGTGCTTCAGAAATGATTTCTTATCATAAGGTCATGACGACACTTGTCTCTGTTGTTTCTTAAAACTTTTATAGTGTTGTATCCTACATTTAAGTTTTTGATTTACTCAAAATTATTTTTTGTAGAGTGTAAAGGAAGAATATAAATTAATTATTTTGCATGGATAATCAATTACTTAAGCATAATTAGATAGTCTATCCGTTCTCCACTTATCTGAAGGGCCAGCTTAGTTGTAAATTACATTCACGTAAGGGCATAGATTTTAATTACCATACTTTATAATAAGCCTTGGTATCTGTTAGGCCAAGTCACCCCATCTTATTCTCATTTAGGAGTAGTTTGCTTTTATCATCTCTTGTGTTTTTATATAAATTTTAGAATCACTATGCCGTTTTCATGAACAGTTCTGTAGAGAACTGATTTGGAATTTCATTGAAGTTAAAAGTAAATATGGGGAAAATCTAGATTTTCATAATAGCCAGCCTTCTTGCCCTATAACATAATATATCCCTTACTTTATTTAGGTGTTTAATACCTTGAAAAGAGTTTGTAATTCTTTTTCTTAAAGAATTGATACAACTTCTGTTAGTATTATTTTTAAGTATGTTGTATTTTTCTTGTTTTTATAAATAACATTCTCCTCTTTCAGCCCTAAAAGTCCTTCTCCTATAGTTTCACTTTTATTATCCTTCCCTTCTAAAAATATCCACTCTCTTTATTTCTAATGACATATATTAGTTTTGACTACTTTTGAACTTTATAATTGAACTTGGACTGTATACTTTCTTTTGTGTCTGGCTTCTTTTATTCAATAGTATATTGGTGATATGAGATTAACGATAATCGATGTGTAAAGTTTGCATATAATTCCATTCCAGTAACATATCCATTTATATTGATGGACATATGATCTGTTTTTAGTTTTATGTATTATGAAAAATGCTAATGTAAACATATTTATACGTAATTTCTTTTTTCTTTTTCCTTTTTAAAAAATTTTTATTTGGGTGACAATGGTGAATGAAATCCAGTAAATTTCACGTGTGCAATTTACCAGTAACAAATTACATATATGTTTCATTGTGTACTTACCACCCATAGTTAGATTTCTTTCTGTCACCACATATTTGACCCCTTTCACCCCATATGTATGTATTCTTGTTCGTTATACACCTATAAGTGAAAGTATGTTATTATCCGCTCTGCATTTGTGCAGCTTCTATAGATATGTCAGTTTTTCAAAGTGGTTAAAGAATTTATCCTGCCACAGTAATGTATGAAAGTCTCAGTTGTTCCTCGTTCTTTCTGTCTTTTAGTATGATAGGATTTTTCAATTTATTTTTATTTTTACTGATGAGGTATAGTTTTATCTCATTATGGTCTTAATTTGTATTTCTCTGCTATCTAATGAGGTTGAACATATTTCCGTGTGCCTGTTGTCCATTTAATTTCATCTTTCACAAAATGCCTGGTTATGATTTTTTACTTTTTTAAAAACAAAAATTGGATCACTAGTTATTTTCTTATTAACACACATGCAATTGTTTCATATATACTTGATATATAAGTCCTCTATTAGATAAAATCTAAATATTGTCTACCACTTCTTAGTTTTCTTTTTACCTTGTTAATGGTGTCTGTTGAAGAAGGAAGTTCTTAATTTTAATGTGATTTCTTCACATATTTTCTCTTAATACATTCTTACTCTCTAGTAAGAGATCTTACTAGTAAGATCTTCAGATCTTAGCTTTATTGGGCTGCCTTGACTACATAATTTTATCGAATGTGTTTTCCATTTTATTAATTCTCTCTTTAGCTATATAAACCCATTGCTTTTTTGACTTCTCAGTGAAGGTCCCCCCTCTATATCCGGCCTGAAAGCCCAGACATACAATGTCCTTCCTGTTTTCTTATGTGTAGTAGGTTTATATTTTGTTTACACTTATATTGATGGCATACATCATGAATCCAGGTTTGTGCAAGGCTTTCCTAATAAACACTCTATCTTGGATGGCCCTAGGCTTTACCTTCTATTCCATAACTTTGTATGTCTAGAAATTTGAAAACTCAAGATCTTCACGGGTTATGAAAAATTATGAAAAGTTTAAAGAGACATGAAAACCAAATGTAATGTGGTATCCTGAATGGGATTCTGGAACAAAAAAAGGACATTAGGTAAAAACTAAAGAAACCGATTAAAACTATGTACTTTAATTAATAATAAAGTGTCAATATTGGTCATTAATTATGATAAATGTGACTTACTTATATAAGATGTTAACTGTAGATATAGGGCATGTGGGAACTCTCAGTTTTTCTATAAATCTAAAATTGTTCTAAAAATAATATATTAATAAAAAATAAGTGAGGCAAGTAAGTGAATGTGTAGAGTTTGATGTGTTTTCACAAAAGTTGTTGTCAATTCAATTCTAAATACCTCTTAACTTGTGTAGATAACCATTCAATGTATTTTATATCCAATATACATTGATATTCCTAAATTATCAATGATTGCCTAGAAGTTACCCTGAAACCATTGCATCAAATGGGTGAGCATTGTCCAATCTGTGCTCATCTTCCAAGTGAACATCTTTTATAAAAAAAAAAAAAGCTAGGTAATTTAAATAATAATTATACATCATCATTTATTATAGCCTGTGATGGGAGCTAGTGCTCCAACTTAGCAGAAACACGAACTTTTATAAATATTGAATGATAATTAATCAAAATGAAATACTTTGCTCTGAGACATAAACTTTAGTTCTTTATAAAATTAATTGAATTTAAAGTAGTATTTTTGTAGGTTTGGGTGGCTATTCATTAATATCGGGGACATTTACAATTGCACAACTTTCTGAGTGTTTAATAGAAACGCAGACTCATAAAGCTGGAAGGGGGATCATCTGCTTCAAGTCTCTCATTTACACCACTAAAAAGAGAAATTAAATGACCTGGCCAACATTGTTGCATTATTTGCCACGGAACGCTTAAAATTCATTTTAGTTTTCTACTGCAGCTTAGAATTTGAAGCCAAGAAATTTGGATTTGGGTCCTGAAAGTGCCCTTCATAGGCTGTGTAAAAATAAGCTGGTTCTTTACTTTTATTTTTCTAAGTATTAGTTTTCTTCACTATGAAAAGATAAGGATGATGATATAATATTAGTACTCTAAGAATTTTATAATGCTGCTTAAGGTTTTAATGACATTATATGCTGGGAGGAAATTTTAAACTCCAAAGCAAAACATAGCTTGTTAATATTGTTCTTATTTTTATTTATTGCATATTATCTACTCTCTCCTACCAGTAATTTTCTTGTTTCAGATGGATAAATTAATAACTAAAGCATGAATTTCAATCTTATGGAATTGTTAAAATCTATTTTACATATACTTAGGTTTGGATAGATTGTATACTTTTCATTAATTTCTATACATATGTATGCATGTATGCAGGCATGTATTTATCTGTTACTTACTACTTTCTAGGTACTTTAATTTGGTTTATTAAGCTCCCTGATAGTGAGAGTGTGAGTGAGTGTTCCTCTGTAGCCTTAAACTGTCTTACCCTTTTTCCTTATTATAGTTACTCTTTCTTCCAATGGCTTCTGCAATAATGCTTCCTCCTGTTTTTTGTTTTCCTACTTCTTTGAACAGCCCTTTGCTGTCTTTCTTTCCTACTGTGCCTTTCATAACAATGTTTCTCTGAGTTCTATATTAGGCATTCTTATCTTCTCATTACACATATTCTTCCTGAATGACTTCATTTAGTTTCCATGGCCCCAAGTTTAAGAATACATCAGTGAACCTTAAATTTGTATCTCTAGCCAAGACCACACTCTTGAGTTACAATCTTATAAAGCTAACTACCTACAAGTATTTCTTCCAGAATATCTAATAGTCATGTTAAATTCAAAATATTTAAAGATAAAGTCATGGTCCCATACTATCTCTAATTAATTTCTATAACCTTTCTCTCAACTTTCAACTCATATCGATCTCTTGTACAGGTTAGAAACCTGGACAATATCTGAAACATCTTCCTCTCTTAACATTTTTATCTTTAATTGTGAAACACATTCCACTGAGTTTCTTTCCTAAATAACTATTCAATCTGTTACTTTCTCAGGATCTCCACTTTCTGCATTGGCTAAGGATTCCATGATCTTTTACTTACACCTTTAGAGTAGTCTGAGCTCAGGTGACTATGATTCAGATAACTCCTCCGTGTAATTCACACTTTACCCACGTTTCTAAATTACCCATATGCCATGTGACTACTTAAAACTGTTCAGTGTTTCCTCTTTATAACATACAAATTAAAGACCAAGTTTCATAGAAAATAATTAAGGATCATCAGGAACTGATCTCCGAGGATGTGTTCAACCTCATCTTCTTCCAGTTTTCTGCATTCTGTGCTTAAGTTCCCAATTGAAAATGCCTTTTCATAAATTTTCAGTCTGTCTTGGTTGCGTTATATGTAGTTATTCTAATGTTTTCAAGATCCTACTCAAATGTTACTCTTCACACAATTTCTTCAGTCAAAGTATAATGTCCGCATCTCTAATAGTTTGCCACGGTAATGAAATTAGTTTTTACATATATGCTTTCATCACTAGACTACAAAGCACAATATTATTCTATAAGTAATAATAGTTACCCATTCACTGGAATTCACTCAACAAAATTAAGTTAAAAATGTGAAGTAATAGGAGATTCCCTTTGGTATATATTGCAATAATGGTTCTAATGTAATTAATAACTAAATTCATAAATTTTTAAATTAATATTAGAGCTTGGCCAACTTTTATTATCAATACAGCAGTGAAAGGGATCAGTCATTATTTGGGAAAATCTTTGGATTTTTAAAATTTGATACTAATTGAATATTCTGTTCTGAAAACATTTATTTAAGTGTAGCTTATACAATTTTCTTATGATGTCTTATTAGGAAAACTTGTGGTCACTCGTGTTATCACCAAGTTGTTAAGGCTGGATTGCTAATGAACTCTGTAAACACATTCAGCATCTGGCAGACATTCCAAGGTGAAAGCCAAGCAGATGGCTAATTTAATATAATCTAAGTGACTTTGGATCAGATAAAGCGATTGAATTAACAGCACTTAAACTCCACATACAGCAGTTCCCAGCCATTCCTACCATTTCATTCCAGTAGGCACTTCTTCAGGATGAAAATCAATGCTAATTGAAAGCTCATATGGTGCTGTTTATGTCTGTAAAGTGTGTGGTTAAATAGCATATTAAAAAACATGTGGGCATGAATATTAGGACTGGGAAATGGGTTTAATATAGAATAAATCACAATGCCCTTAGAGTTGTGTTATGGGTTTTAAATCACAAATTGTATTTCATCCATTGTGTCTACTATATTAATCTCAATTTTGTTCAGACTCTTTCCATTAGATCCACTGGGATTTATGGCTGGTGCGTAGTGACTTTCAACTTATGTGTCGGGCGGGGGGAGGGGAGAGAGAGAGAGAGCAAGAAAGTGAGAGAGAGAGAGAGAGAGAGAGAGAGAGAGAGAGAGAGAGGCTGTTGCAACAGTGTAACATGATATAATTAGTTTATTTTTCTCAGTCTCTGGTTTACCACCAGGCAAGTGAAGTTGGTAAAAACCAATACTACAGCTATTGAGAGGATTACATGACATGATGATTGTAATTCATGAAATACAACATTGTAGGTACTCCATGAGTATAAGTCGTTGGTATCAATATCTTCTCACCAATATCTCTGTTGCCATGATAGTCATCATTCTTTAATTGGTGTGTTCAATGAGCATTCATTTACTCTTTGCATGGAGTGATGCAAAACACTAATAATAGAAAGGTAAGATAAAAGGAGAGAGATAACAGAGTGAAGTGAACAAGCACATGGAATTAGAAACGAAATTGCCTGGTACAAATTCCAGCATCACCACTTACTAGTTCTGTGCCCTCGTGCAAGGCACTTAAACGCCCTCTGCCTTAGTCCCTCTGTATTAAGATGGACGTAGTACCAGTGCTTACCTAATAGGGTTGTTGCTTTAAGATGTTAGTATATTTTGAAAGCTTTAAGTGGTATTGGAATACAGTAAGCATTATAGACATGTTAGGGAAATAGCTACACAAGGAAGTATTTTTTTTTTTTTTTTTTACTATTTTGATTACGACTTTAGAAAGTTATAAATATCTATGCACGGTCTGATTTTTAAAAACGTTATCTTTCACACAGATCATAATCAAAATATCTTTTTCATGTGTGCTTCATAGACTTGTACTTATACTTGGCCTCTGCCTCTGAGACGGATTTGTGAGAAGCGAGCAAACATTAATGAAATATGTGTGATGATGTCATAATTAACTATTGTGCTGGAGGCATAGACTTTCATCTTCGGAAAACTCAATGAAAAAGAGACAGGTCTGCATTTCAGAGTCTAATGAAACCTAATTGACGCCATGATCCCTCCTGGCAACATGGCGGTAGGTGACGCCATCCCGTAATCACAGTTCAGATGAGTACATCTGACTTAAACATACCTCTCTCCACATTGCACGACCACTTCCCCTTCAGCACGTCATCTCCCATCACTTAAGTCTCACCTCAAAATAAGCAAAAAGAAATATTAAAGGGAAATATAGGAGAAGGCCTACAAAGATGACCTAAATTCCCAGTTCACAGGTGATTTTATTACTTTCTTTTACAACCTTAGCATATTGTGATATGCAGTATGCTCAACTTCTCAATAACAGAAATTTTCCAAGATGAGAAGTTGTTAACTACTTAACAACTACTTTTGATATTACTTTAACCATGCAAATACATACACACACACGCTCATGCATGCGCGTGCACGCACACACACACACACATGAATAATATTGTGTTGCTATGCTTCTCGTATAGGGAGAGATGGTCATAATAGGATTTGGCTGTCCCATATACCCCACTAGCATGTAACTTAGGGTAAAGGCGACTCTCTGGTTTTCACCTGGCTATGACAGATCAATAGCTTCTACTTTCAAATGCCAGAATCTTATACTTTCTTTACCACGTGTCTCTCTTGGATTCTCCAAGGGCATCCAGCGAGCGTCACCTCCTCATAGAATCCTAGCTGTGGTCTGTGCTTTGGCAGTCTCGCTCTTGCTGCTGCCTTCTCTCATCTGCAATTCTCCCTCACCTCAGTATTTGTCCGTGCTTTCCAGTTTGTCAAGTCACCCAATGCATTGTCCCACTCCAAACATCTAAGGCTCCTTGATTTATCTGTTTTATTTTCCATTTTTTTTCTCTCTAATGGGAGAAATTCCCTCTTCAAATCTCTCTTCTTGGCGTATGAATCTCAAGCAGAGGGCTTCGGGCTTTGAGATGATATAGTCTTTTGTTCTTTATCATACCAGCCTCTTTCCCATACTTTGCTACTCATTCTGAGACTCTTGTTGCCAAATTTAAATTTAAGTTCTGCCAATTATTTTTTTTTATATCTTTCCAAACTCTAGTCGAAAACAAATTTTCAAATGTTTTCCTTCACAATAATTCCAGTACCATGAAAATCAGAGAATGTGACAAGACACCTGTGTAAATGTCACAGGTTATTTTATCATAGTTTTTGATTGGGAGACATAAACAATTCCAAGGGGCCACCTGCTAGCTAACTCCATGGGTCAATGTACAGAAACATGTTGTTCCAAACCCAAAGAAAAGATCATGCAACACATGGCTGCATGCTCAATTGACCAATAGAAAAACATGGTTAATAAAACCTTGACAAACTGTTTGAACCAACCACATTGGGACCTAGCTATAAAATTGAATGTTCAGTTTAACTCACCCCAAAAGCACTTGAGCATTTCCCTTTATAAGCATCCTTAACATAAAGTGTATTATTATATCATTTATGGATGAACGAGTAAGAAAATCATGTGAGAAAGGAATACCGTGGGTGAATTATGTGACTGAATCTATGGCATTAGATCCTATTTAAATCAAGTCAACAAATTGATTTACATCGAGTCAACAATCACAATTGCTTGTGGGTTAACACATCCTAAAAGCCTGAGCATCTTCTGGTCCCTCCCTGCCTCTCCGAGGTAATCTTCCACAGCACTCATACCATCCCAGTTCCAAACATAATGGCCTTCACTCGGCTTCTCAAACACGCGATGCTCTTTCTCATCCCACAGCCTTAATAAGTGTTATTCCCTTTCAGAACGTAGCCCAGTCACTGTTTTCTTAGTGAAATGTTTCCAGATCCACTGGCTACACCCCATTCCCTAATAAAATGCTCTCCTAGCATGACACATCCAACGAGTGGATTTGTCACTTTTGCCGTTTTATATTTATCTTGAGGTAACTTGATTAATATCTCTGTTCACCTGTAGAGTGACTGTAAAATTCATCAGAGTGGAGACTCCATCTGATTTGCTCATATTTGTGCCTTAACACAAGTATCTGGAACCTAGTAGGCTTCCAATGAATATTTGTTGAAAGAATGACTGACAGATTATTTTTTCTTCTAGTTTCTTTTTTATCTTTTTTAAAAAATGCCAAACTCTGTCTCTATGGCAAGCATTTTCGTGTCTTAGCACATACATTTTCTCACATAATTCTTTTATTACTTTGAGGTTTATTTTCTATTAATGTTTAGTCACAGCATTGATAATCTGAGAAACTATAATTTTAAAAATTTCTTGATTGGAGATTGGAGAGAATCTTGGATCACAAGATTTTGCAAGAAGATTTAGAATAGATCGCTGAGAATCAGGAATGAGGAATGACCATATGGTGAGCAAAGAGAGGTCAGAGAAAGAGAAGCAATCCACACAACCCAGGGGGCTGTGGCTACTGCTATGTGTCCTAGGAGGAATGGATGTGAGTATTTGGGATTAAATAAGCTTGTTCTTGGCCCCGAAATTAAAGTATCTGTCACTGCAGCTGGTCATGATGAATTAAGTGGAACCTGTTCTAAACAGGCCACCCTGCATATTAAACTTCTCAAATGCACTAACAAAGCACTTTTCGAAGAATTTAACTAGGTCAGCAATACATTTGCCATATATCACACGAATAATTCTAATGTAATTCATAAGTATCTAGGCTTATGGAAATTGATGTTTTCTGTAAATATTGGAGTGTGAACAACTCTCACTGCCAGTCAAAGCAGAATTAAATTTGAGGCTGGGACATATCAAGGGGAATAATAGGGATTCACAGATTACAGGGTGAGAGGGGTCAAGTGCTATGTATTATCTGGCATAAACAGAAACTTCCAGAGCTATAGCTTTTTTTTTAACCCATAGAGTTATAGACAATCTGCTCTTTCTTTGAACTATGTTCCTAAGGTACCTCAGTGAGATTTTTTGGAGTAAATGATTCTATTGCTTGCTCAAGCTTATTTGAAAGATTCATTCTAATGCATCCTTCTCGGCTTCTCATTCAAATCACAGTTCATTGCATTGCCCTGGCCTTCTTGGCTGCCTTGATTAACTTTTCCAGATTATATCATATGACCTCTTCAGGAGCTTCAATAACTTTAATAAGGAATTATCCTAAAGTTTTCACTGACATGTTAATAGTGGTTAAGTCAGGTCAGTAACGTTATACACAGACACATACACACATTTACATTTTCTAAAATTTCTACAATTAGTATATATTGATTTGATAATGTGTCACTCAATTATTTATTCAGCCAATATTGATTGAGTGCCTACTGTGTTCCCTTCAGTCTTACAGCTGATGGAGATATAGAGGAAGTAATGATTGAAATAAATCAACAGGGTATCATGTGGGAAGATGTCAATAAGAATCATGCTGACTCCTACCATTACATCCCACATAGTATCTTCCAGAACCAAAAAAGCAGAGTCTGTGGCAGGAACCTCTGGTGTGAGACTTGGGAAGGGAAATATAAAGCTGAGAGGAGAGGATGCTCTACTTTTTTGTCAGTATAAAGTCCCAAGTTTTTATTTTAGAGTTAAAATTACTTCCTGAAGGTAAACTAATTTTTTTCTTCTATGTTTTTGGAGTTTCTTGTGGTGAGGAACATATAATGACCTGATACTCTGCAAGATTTTGTAATGTGTAGGGCGGGAAGTTAAAAGAGAATGTGCTCAAAAAAGAGAGAAAAGATGGTGAATCAGACTAATGCTTAAGGAAACAAAACATATCTGTTAACTCCTGTTGATTGTTGTGTCCAAATGTTTGCTGGGGAGTTGCTAATATAAAAGTGGTTGGATAAAAAGTTGTTGAACTTACTATTCAGAATTTCCTAAATATCTAATAAGACAAGAATGATGACTTTGAAATGCTTCATTTGATTAAATATATATTTGATGTCAACTCTGTACTTATCGATAGGCAAATGCTTATCCTGCTCATAGAAACTATTCAGTTGCTTTAATTTTTCGTATATGTGACAGGTAGCTAAGGCACAACATATGGATGCCAGCCCCCATTCCCATGGCTTGCCGTAGGCACCTGTCACTTTAAGAAGCATCATGAGGAAACCTGGATTCCCATTCCTGGATTTCAGAATGAACAGATGGTTTCAGGAAGTTCATCAGAGGTGATCCTCTCTGTGATCCTAACCTTGATGGACAGCTCTGTGCTTTGAGCTGCCTGACTCAATAGGAGTTTAGCTGTGGTTTGTGCTATACCCCACTTCCTATGACTTATCTTAGGTTATCCTGGGGGAGGACCCAAGCACACACACATTCAGTTCTAGAACTCTCTGGAACTGTTCCCTTGGCTCTGCCAGGAAGTGGGACACATCTTGGAATTTCTGTGTATACTTTTTATAAGCCATAGCCAGTCACTGTGGCTCATATTCAGGACCTGAGCTATCACGGACAGGCAACAGAGAGAAACTGAGGAACATGGAGGAGAATTCTTATTAGCTGTGTATCTCCACTATCTTCTAATCCCACCCTTTTCTTGACAATGTGATGGAATTCACTGTCATTAAAGTTGGGTCACTGTCATTAAAGTAAGGAAGCTGGGCAGCTTCCTTAGCTGTGGTCCAATCCTCTTATTAAACACATTATTTTCTTGTACTGTTTTAAAAAAATTAAAAAGCTAGCCATCCACTAAGAGAGACTTCTTCTGCCTCTTCTGATCTATTCTCCACACTCAGGGAGAGTGATCTTTTTAAAATGCAAATGAAAATATGGCGATTACCATTTTTCTCCTTAAAATGTCCATTTTTTAAGGATTTTAAACTAATTTTCCATTACCCTTGGGATAAAGTCTGTATTAAAATCTAGGCATACTCTACCATTCCAGTTTCATCTTATGCCTCTGTCTCTTACATTCTTGACTTGGTCCACATGATTTTTCTCTCAGGAGCTCTAAAACTGCCACTTAATATATAGGTTCTCTGTGTTTTTCACATGCTCTGTGGTCTGCCCATGGAGAACCCTCTGCCTACGACCCACCTAATCCATCCTCTAACTCATGTTCATGTCCCAGCTTATGCAGCACTTCCTGTATGAAACTTTTCCTGTCCCCAAGGCCATCCTAAGCCTTCATGATCTCCACGTCCATGTATCCTAGCACATCATCTATAGAGCGCCAATCACACTAGCCTAGCTTGTCCAATGTCGATCTTTCTTTCTGGTTTATAAATTCAGTTAAGACAAGAAATATTTCTTTGTATCTACATGTTTGACCAAAAAAATAATTGTAGATTGCATGAATTAAAGGCCTAGATTTTTCTCTTGCTTTTCAATCTTCTGTTATCTTTCTGAGGAAGATTAAAAAAAAAAATCTTGTACCGTATGTCCTCTCTGGCAGGAAGAAATATTGCCTGTGGACCTAAAACTTGTATTCACATTACAGATGAAAATGTGTGACTTTTGATGCCACCTTTGTGGTATTTTTTTTTTCCCTAAATGGATTCATTTCCCATTGTATCGTGGAAGTCAAAGGGAAGTATGGTTCAGGAAATGGAATTCTGTTTCATGGGTTTTCCTTCAGAAGATCACAGCTCTTTAAAGAATTTGAAATCTTCCACATTCTGGGTATAGCTTTTGAGAGGAAGAACAAAACAAAAATGGATGCAGAGAAAAATCAATTCATGGAGCGTAGATGCCATCAGCCTGAGGGAGCCTGGTGTTTCCCCTGGTTCAAATAATATCTGGAGTGGAGAATAGATATTTGGTGCTCATGGGCTTAATTCAGACTGGCCCTTAAGTCTTTGACAAAGGCCACTAGATATTAATACTGTAGACGAAAGCAACAACTAAAATTCATAGATGCCTAAGGAGCCACCCAAGATGCTGCCGTTTTAGGACACAAGGGCAAACGAACAAGCACTTCATCAGCAATTCACAGGTAAGCATCTTGCCTTTTTCTCCATCCGAGCAATCAGGAGTATAATTGAACACAATGAGGTGTTGAAAGCTTTTTCAAAGTGATAAGGAACAAGATTAACTATTTAAGCGTCCCTTATAAAACCAGGCTATCACTTCTCTTGCTTCATAATGCTCAAAACCTTACCTTGTAGAAGTCTTTTGACATGTTCGAGCTTCTCATTAGTTTACTACCCTATCATTATTTTCTGTCATTCAACCCATTTTTCAGGTAGGGAGACTAGAGAATAGTTTATCCTATCATTGTGGCACAATATAATTTATCGTAATTCAAAAAATAATATCCAATGATCACACACTTATATCATTTTATAAAAACATAGAATAATCATGACAAACATTTTTACAGTACATAAAGAAGCAATGTCAGACAGCACAGCAAGAGACAAAAATCATATAAAGCAGATACAGTAATTTAAAACATAGCAGACTGGGGTTATTTATTATGAGAAAAAATATGTCCTTTATGACTCACTGGTTTCTGGGTCATTGCTGAGTGACAGTCCATGATCATATTGTGTATTTAGCATAATAACCCAGAGTCATCTAATCAATTTAAGTTATTTTTATATTCTCAGGTTCAGGAGTCAGAGAATTGTGTCATGCATTTTTTTTTTCAAGTTTAGAATTAAGGTATAAAAGTTCATTATGGATACTTCGTGCAGTCAATAGAAAAACATGATTTCAATGGTAAAACTCTGGCTGGCTGAAGCCCTGACTTGAGCCACTGCTTCTCTGGGAGCCCACAGCATCCTGCAAAGACGTGTCAGATTCCACTGTGATTGGTTGAAAAACTGTCTTCTCAATCAGGCTCTTGGTCCCAAAGAGCAAGAAATTAATTTTCTTCTGAACAATACACAGCACCTGGCACATAGTAGGCATAAATGTAGGCCGAGTAAACACTAAGAAGTCATGAACTTTGAGATTCTTCAGATCTTTTCAGAAATGAAAACGCCACTCTATTTGCACCAGGTGTGGGCATGCTTATAGTTAGGTCGTTATAAAGGTGAAGAATTGATAATTATTTAGAAAATCAGATTGTTAAAAAATTATCCAAAAATGAAAGGATTACTGAATATCTTTTGAATGCCCTGCCGGACATTATATAACAGCCCAATCGGGGGTTATCCAATTCTCTTGTTTTGTATAATCCCTGTTCGAACTGCTGTTTTTATTGTTTTTTAGGATACTTTGCAATTTTGCAAGGATCTATGTTAGCCTTTAGAAAATGGATAGCAGTGTAGATGATTACAATCTAATTGCAATAAAAATTAATTTTGTGTGAAAATGTGAATGATTTTTGATTAAAGATTTCAGATTTTTTGTCCTTTATGGATATTACTAGCTTCACACCTGAACCAACAATCTTATTCAAAGGTTTTTTGTTTATTTGTTTTTGTTTTGTTTTGTTGCTGCTATAAATATCTCTATTTCTCCTATACTTTTTGAACCAGCTTTAGCATCCTGGTGTTTTCACCATTAATAAGCTAAACAATCTTTGACATGCATTCATTTGATATTTGCATATTCTTTGTTGTTTTAGCTTTTTGAAAATTATGGTTTGACAAAGTAAAACTCATATGCTTAGTCTGTATAATAATGTTTGAAAAATGTTGAAAAACATGGAAATAACAATCTAGATCCCTCCAAAATATATTTTTATATTATACTTGGTTTCTAAAAATTTGATAGAAACCAAATATTTGTCTGTGTGGGGATGTTAATCTAAAGAGAACAGGATAGATTTTTAATGCAATTATTTTTGTAGAAAAAAACAAGATGAGGCAAATGATGAAAATCGAGTTTGACAATGAGACTGCCAATGGGAAAGTGATGCATTTGTCAGCATGAGTACACACACACAATACTAGCGGGACAGGAAATACGCCAGTAAGGGAGGAATGGACAAGCCTGCAGTTTCAGACGGGAATCTGACATTGTTGACGCATTCTACTTCCAGTATCGCTAGAGAACAACAACAACAAAATAATAAAACAGCATAATTCCATAGTCATTTTTTGTTAACTATTTGGTTTAAGCTCCCACATTAAAATAGGTCATTTGGGTAAAAATTCAGGTACCATTTCAACAATAGTAATGCCAGTTAAGAGATGGCATGTTTTTTTTTTTTTTTTGATTCAGTGCAAAAAAGAAAAAAAAATAGGGCTTCTATTATATAGCAGTCTCTTTTTAGGTGTGGTATTGCCATCTATGGTTTCAGTCATCCATGGTCGACCACGATCAAAAATATGACAATGAAAATTTAGAAATAAACGATACGTACATTTTAAATTGCGTGCCGTTATAAGTTGCATGATGAAATCTTGTGCTGTCCTGCTCCATGCCACGTGGCATGTGAATCATCCCCTTGTCCAGAGTATCCACACTGCATATGCCATCCGCCTGCCAGTCACTTAGTAGCCATCTTGGGTTTCAGATCAGTTGTCATGGAACCTCAGTGCTTGAGTTCAAGTAACTCTTATTTTACTTAGTAATGGCCCCATAGTCATTCACCTAATTTTTATTTCGGTATATTGTTATAATAGTTTTATTTTCTTATTAATTATTGTTGTTAATCTCTTACTGTACCTAATTAATAAATTAAACTTTTTCATAGATGTACATGTATTTATATATTAAAAAACAGCATATATAGGGTTCGATACTACGGTGGTTTCAGGTACCCATTGGGGGCCTTGGAAAATATTTCCTGTGTCCCTGCAGATAAGGGGGAACTGCTATATACCAAACTCTTACGAAGTGCATAAAAAAAAAAAAGACATAGGTATTTTCCTCCACTATGTGAAACTTACTGGGAATGCAAGGCATAGCAATATAAAACAGAGAAACAAAGTGAGAAGAGAAATTAGGTAGTGATGTCAACAGTTTTGGGGAAAGCTGACTGTGAGAAACAGTTGTTTCTTGAGTAACAAAGATAATTATGGCCATTTCTAAAGCCTTCGTGATATTTGTCTTCAATCTTCAGCTTAGGACAATTCTTATAAACAGAAAAGATAACTGAATGAGCAGAGTAATATTTTATTAGGATACGGACTCTTTCAGGTGAATGGAGGTCGTGATGTGGATGCGCTACTTAGTTCAGATCTACTTGTGGGCAGCTCCTGCTGTCTGGATGTCTCAGGTAGGGAGATGAGGAAAATGCCCACTTGCAGCTAATCCTTCTTTCCTGTTTTCATCCCTCTGGGGGAGGGAGGAAGTAGATCATGCAAGACTGGTTTTTCTGCTTTTTTTATATCCCTGAATTTATGTTTTCCTCTATATTTATTTATTGCACAAATATCCATAGAACAAAATTTGTTTGGGCATTATGGAAAAAAAAAATAGTAGACTCTCCTCCGATCTCATCACCGGGAACACTTAACGTGCTTTTTAAATATCTTTGCCCTGTATATCCTTCCGGTATTTATCCATATGGAAGCAAGCTTTTAAAGAATTTTATCTCTAGCACTGGTGTAATTTTTTATTCTTCTTGTTCATTTAATGTTCTTTCATAAATATTCGCCTCGTAATTATATGTTCATAATTATTTTATATTGCTGCATAAGATATAGACTTGGTATACCTCACTTAGCTGTTTATCTAGTTTTAGGCGTTCATTTAAATATCAGTTTGCTATTTTAAATAATTCTGCCTTAAATATATTTGTGAATGTCACTATGTTTGCATTATATAAATGAGTATAAATTTAAAATCCCAAAATAAATATTTTTAATATCTTAACTACTCTAAAGTCGGGATTTTTAAAAAATCTATGAGTATATTTAACATGGTTGTTAAATACTATTAACAAGCTATATTAAACTGATGGCATATCCTAGAGTCATTATTAGTTCGGAAGCTAAACAATTAAGTATTTCTTTAGTGAAAATTCCTAAAATTAGTGATAATAATCATAAAGGGAGTTATAAATGTAATAAAAATTTAATTGTTGCACTATCAGCATCTAGAAAGGAATACAAAAGAAAAACAAACAAAAGAAAAACTTTTCTTTTCAAATGCTCCTTAGTATATACACACACACATATACATTTAACAAAACTAATATATCAATGAATTACAAAGTGTATAAATATTAAATTTATATGTTATACATGTTATTATGACATAACATCAATACAAAAATAGATTTTAACAATCAAAAGAGAAACAAAAAAGTAGGAGAAAACTATCACGAATAAATTTTTTAAATATATTTTTAAACATTTCATACTTGCCACATGAATCAAGAATGAGAATCAGGAAATTACAAATAATATTTAGAAATGCTTAGTGAAAAAGATGAATGCAAATTTATATAGAGAAAATTATGTATATTTATGCAATATTACACAAATTATTTTGAAAAAACTATATCAAATGTGGATTTCTAGAAAAACATATGTTAATAAAGAACATACAAAACATAGAAAATAAAGGGTACATAAAAAAGCTAAACAGACTGATAATCAGGTGAAATTTTTAAAGTTATTGAAATCATTTCTACACAATAATTGAAGGCCTCAGACATTTTTCAGGCAGATTACACTGAATATTTAAGTGATAAATTTTATACTCTAAACAGTTTATGGCATAGAGAAGAAATATAAAATATATTTAATGTCATTTTTAAAATGTGTATATATATATATATATTTAATGTCATTTTTTAAATGTCATTTTTAAGAAATAAAACTGGAATAACTCTGAAAGCAAATAAGTGTGTACTAAAGAATTATAGGCTAATTCACTTAGGAGTGAATGCAATTTCAGAATAAATATTAGAAATTAAACTTATAAGTAAGTTTACAGCACATTGGTTCTTGATTCGGTAAAAATTCTTTGAGTAAATATTGTTGGAACATGTGTGAATGACTGTTCTAACTCTTAAATACTGGAGGTGTAAACCTGACAGATAATATGCAAGGTCTTTGGAGAACTAGATTCACAAGGAGAACACAGATAGCAGCCAAATATAGCAGTCATTAGGAGGTTTTGGACATATGCCCTAGAGTAGCTATAAAGATATAATACAGCTTATTTGGGTGTGTCACTCAGATAAAGGGGCATAGGTACCTCTGTAAGGAAATGGAAATGTATTGGAAAAAGTGTGTATTTATGTGTACATAGAGAGGTATAATATAGTTAACATATTATATATAAATACATAATATATATTACATATGACATGTACTATATAATTATAATCATATACTATATAATACATCATATACAATGTAATATATCGTGCATAATTATACATTTAACATTTTTAGGTATCATGTTTTATACGATATACTCTATAATATATTATATACCATATAATTATGTATTAACATATGTATCATATATATTATATACATATGACATATTGTTAATATAGGTTGCTGCATTCTTAATTACTGTTGCATAATAATTTATCATTTAAATTTTATTTGTTTACCTAAAACAATCTGTGCATTTTATGGACTAATTAAGAACTAAGAGGAGAAGAAAGCATTAAATACCATCCTTAACATAACAGTCAACAGTTTATCATTAGTTATACTTTTGTGTATATGTTCTAGAATGTCTCCTATGCTAATATGTACTCATTATGTGTACAATAATTTTAACTTGTTCATTTGTTTATTCTGCTTGATAATCTGCCATGACCTTATTTTCATGTTATTATTTTCCGAATACCAAACCTTTAGTTGCTAATTAGGTTTTCATAAAAAAAGATTTGGCATGATTATTTAACCAGTTCCATGTTTTAAAAAATACATGTTATTTTTTTATTTTTTGTTATCAGCTATGATTAGAGGACTATTCTTAAAAATTAATATATTCATACATACTTAATTATTTCCTTAGGGTAAATTTCTACTTGCAGAATTGTTCTATCAAATGTTATGATCATTATAGTGATCTTTGACACCTATCATGATGTGGCCTCCTAGGAAGATTTTATAATTTAACAATCTCACCAGCAATGTATGAGTTGGCAAGATACATGTTTTTCTATATATTGCCAATATTAGATACTAAGATTATATTTTATTCTTCAGAGAAAAACAGTATCTTCTCATTAATTAGCATGTCGATTATGTGTAAACTTTTCATAGGTTTACTGACTTTTTTTTTTTAATTTGTAATAGCACTGAAATTAATTTTCCTTAAGATGCAAGTACACGAGTCAGTGAGGAATAAAACAAACATCTGCCTGGATGGTCAAATAACAGAATTAAACACTTATTTCATTAGTGCCTGTATGTGATAGAAATGAGACAAAATTAGGTTTCTCTTTAACTTCGTACTGTTAAAGTTTAGTGATTGTTGTTTTTATTTCAGCTTTTTTCCTCAGTTGTGTCCTCTACATAATCTATCCTGATGTTGTTTACTAGATGTGATATTGGCTTACTGAAAAAAACAGTTTAAAATTGTTTTCATTTGGGCTAGGACTTAAAAAAATGCATTCATTTATTTGTTGCTGACTTTGCTTATCTAATATTCACTCTAGCTTTCTGATGTCTCAAGGAGTCAATTAAAACATCTTTCTTCAAAGAGCTCCTTATTAGTCAACTTAAGTTTAGTTATTGTGCAGTGAGAAGCAATCCCAAAGTGTCAGTGGCTTTCACATATAAGAAGAGTTTCTTTCTCACCCATGCTGATAAATACTGTGGATTGGCTGCCACTCTAGTTCATGTTAACTTTACTAAAGGCTCAGGCTGTCAGAACAACTTCTAAGACATCACCAGACTCCTTCCAGTTGGAAGAAAGTGCACGGCAAGAGGTGAAACACATTATTCAATTCACAGTTCATTGGGCAAAGAAGTTATATGGCCAGGCCTGATGTTAAAAGAGCCAGAAAATATGATTCTCCTCCCAGACTGATGTAAAAAATATTTTAAACAAAAATGCTATCACTTTATCTGTTCAAGTATTTGCTAACGTCTGACTCTAGAAGTATAATGCCATGCCAGTTGTAAAGCCCATCATGCGTTAATTAGCTTAAGAAATTTGACCCCACTGCAGCCCTAAGTGATTTAAAACAAGACTCTGCAAACTGTTCTGTAAAGAGCCAGATAGTAAACATTTTTTATTTTGGGGGTCCATGCAGTCTCTGTTGAAATATTTGCATCTTCTCAACTCTGCTGATGTAGCCAGAAAAGAGCCATAGTTATAGAATGAATGTGTGTGTCTGTGTTCTAATAAGAGTTATTTACAACAACAACAACAACAACAACAACAACAAAACAAAAACAGACCATAGGATTTTCCTTGCTGCTCTTTTTTTGCCAACTCCTGAGGTAGGCCAGTCCAACCCTGGTTAGAGTAGAAATTTAGACTATCCTGTTAGAGTTTATCTGTTCTTACTGAAAGAAGTTTTATTAAGGGATAGAAACCGCATTATTTATGGAAGGTCCTGTTCTAGTATAAGGCAGGCCATTTTTATTTGAATATCTGTTGATTCTTTTAAAAAGTGTTCTGAGATGCAGAGGCATGATTTGAAACATTATTTTCAACATACTTGCTTTTTAAAAAAACAGGCTGCACAAAGAAAAGCTCTGTGAAATGTACTAGGCTGATGGTAACATGCAGAGAATTGAGAAAGCATTTTAAGGGGCAAAAGATTAAGCAAAGGATGAGAAATTCTAATTTAATTGTTATAATAGAATAAAAGGAGTAGTTTCTTGGACATGGTATTCACTCCAATTTTCTTGGAAAAGTTTCCTATTACTATTTAGTATCTATGTAGATATAATGGCAATCTAGCCACATGTTTTATATAAAGTTATAATTATAAAAATAGTAGAAGCATAAAAATCTCAACAAAAAGTGATCAAGTCTGTGTCTTTTAAACTTTCAGAGGAACTATTATAGGTAATCGTATAAACATAAATGTTTAATATAATTGACAACTTAAAACAATATTATTCTTGCTGAAAATGTTTCAAAATTACATTGCTCAGTTTTAAGAATCAAAATCTGTTTTCTTGCCAGGAAGAAAATAGGCGCAAAGTATTTTTAAATTTCCTTACCCCAAAATGCAGGCTTAAACACAAAGAAATGTTAATTGATTCATTGAACTTTTAAAGCAACTATTTAACATTTTCAATAAAAAGAAGCCTACCTCTAATCCCAGGTGGCAGCTTCACTTAAGACATACATTATAATTATGCTTCTGTTTTCATTTTCTCCTAATAACAGAGACTGAGAAAGCCTGCTTTCTACATCTGCTGGATTTTAAGCCATCATTCAGACAAAGCTTCATTAAACCTCACCAAACACTAAAGGTCACTGCAGTTTCATATGTTTGTGGTGTAGATACTAAATGTTGCAAAAACTCTATCAGCAGCCGCAGACTTCAGTAACACCAGAAAATGGCAAGAGTAAAATGAGGACATAGGTGAGAAGTTCATCTGTTCAACAAATAGAAACACAGATGAATAGAATACAGTTCTTTCCCTCAAGGAAATCACTCTGCATAGAACACTAAAACTAAATCGACAATTAGAATATTTCATGTAAATGCAAAGTTGATTTCCATTAAATAGCTGGACTGAGCTGACCCGGGACATCTTCTTTTCCATTTCAAACATATGGAAGTGCCGTTTAAAATGGAACAACTGCAAATGTAAATATATAGCTGAGCTCAAAATATAAACACAAACGTCTCCAGAGAAAGAGGAATTCAAGGTTGGAGTCGGCAATGGAAGCTGTAGCCCAGGCATTACTGACTGGCTCTACTACCCACTGTAAGAGAGGAGACTCTGTCCTGGGCATTGGGAATGAGCTACTGTATAAAACCAGGATTCATAAAAACTGATCCAGTCATAAATGGGAACTATATAAACTCTTCACAATCTAGGTAAACAGCACAAAAGCTTGCATCTTGCTGAAGGCATACACAGAAAAATATGACCTGAAAAGGATCATAATTTCAGGTGTTTTCCCCTTCTATGAAGCCGAATTTATACTCCACAATCTACACCTCGAACTTCTCCAGGGTAAAAGCCCGTTAGAGGAAATACTTCTGAAGAGATGTCCTTACAACACAGGAACAATAGAACTGTCATTGAATATAGCCCTGATGAGGATGAACTTACCTTAAGAAATTATAAACCATAACTTATTATGAAAAGAGGTATTAGGAGATATACAGGACAAAATAAAGGCTGGTCTTCCAATGAAAGAATAGGGCAAATCAATAAAGTACTAAGAAATTTCCCATATTGATGAAAGTCTGATTTTTCAGATTGGCTAAACAACCTGAGTCTTAAACAGAGTGAATATAAACATCCACACCTGGTTGAATTATAGTGAAATCATAAAACATAAAGACAAAAAATAATTATGTTTCCTGAAAGAAGAGTTATTTTTATAAAGCAATGCCAAATGGACCTACAACAAATATTTCACCCAAAATGTCAAATCAAAAACACTATTAAATATAACTCCATAGCACAGAGGAAAAAAACAACTGATCACCAAGAATTTCAAACAAATTTAAACTTTATTTAAGAATGAGGTGAAATAAGGGAATTTTCTAGCAAAGATTGAAGAAATTTACTTCTGACAGATTCTCAGTATAAGAATTATTAAGGAATGCTTTAGCAAGAAGGGTATTGAAGCCAAATGGAAGTAGCAAATGTGGATAAATCTAAATAAGCATTGACTCTAAATAATAGGATTAACTTGGAAAGTATTGAAGGTGGTAGATTTAAAATACCAAACATTAATAGGGAAGGTGAGAGTTGGAGAAGATTGTTTTTAAAGAATTCTAAAGTTCTTACAAACAAAGGATGTTAGAGAGGCGGATTAACTTTTGCTATTTTAAGTTTCTGTATTAAAAATTTAACTGTAGCTACTAAAATGAAATAAATAGTACATACATCTTTCCAACAGGTAAAGGAAATACATAGGTGAACAAAACACTTGGCCAATCCAATAAAAGCCAGAGATTAAAAGTAAAAATAATAATGAAATAAAAATAAACAGTTAAAAGAAGATATAAAATAAGATGATGTAAATAGCCCTAAAGTACCAGTAATCATAATAGAATGTAGATAGTAAACTCATATGTTTTATCAGACCTAAGAGATTGAAAAAATAAAATAAATGTAGACACATGCTATTCAAAAGAGTTATACATACAATAAAAATAACTTTTAAAGATTATTTATAGGGGATAGGGAGCGGGTGAACTGGGTAAAGGGGATCAAATATATGGTAGCTGTAGAAACTGGACTTTGGTTGATACAGCTGTCAATAGGCACATACAGATGTCAAATTATAACATACATCTGAAAATTATATAATCATATTAACCAATGTTGCCTCAATAAACTTAATAAAAATATAATAAAGATTATTTTAAATTTTTCATTACATTACTATTTGAAATGGCAAAATATTGAAAAAAACAAATGTATTTTAATAGGGGAATAATAATTATTTATAGATACTTTTATTTTTTAAATTTATATTTCACTAACTAATTAATTCTTGTACATATGAATGTAATTATGTAATTACTTTTGGAAATACTTCGCAATTATTTACATTCTAAAACCTTGCTAATCATCTAATCGATACGTATTTGTACATTAGCCCTTCCTTCTAGTTGATGGAAAACAATTCATCTTACAATATCGTGATTGCTAGACTCCAGAGAAATACTAAGGCAGCTGGTGAGAGCTAGTATAGTTTTTGCTCTTGAGCACAATGGGGATTTCTCTAGAGTTTAACTATCAAATGCGACATTATTTGTTATTAAAATATAAATAATTTTTATCCTGTTAAGGAAAGTTCCTCAATTTTTAGTTTAAATAGGTTCTTTTTTATTACAAAGTATAGAATTTTATTTAAACCTATCAAATCTAGTGAGATGGTCAGAGTTTTTCTTCTTGGTCCTACTGATAAGAATATTAATAGTTTCTTGTTATCGACCATTTTTTGCATTTTTATGTTGAACTCTAATTGGTTATTATATCTATTGTTATATTGATATTTTTGTTTGTTTTTTTATTTAGGATTATTGGATCTATGTTTTTAAATGAGGATATATTGCTGTTTTCTTGAAAATTCTATTTTTATCTGAAAAAATTATCTGCCATCTTTAAATTGAATTAAGGCAGGATCCAGTCTGTTTTGCTTTTCATTTGCTTAACACTTAATTTTATGCTTAGCGCAGTTCTGGGCACATCACAGAAAATTGATCACTATTTATTCACTAAATATAGTAATCTCACTTTTATTTGCCAGGTCCTGTTTAAAGTAAGCTTTTAAAAAGGCTTTATTCTCTCTCTGGTCTTCCCTTTTCTAAAAGTTCCTTCGCTGGTAAGGTAATAGTCAAAGATTTCTTATTCTGAAGAAAATCACACAAAATTCTACATTACTTATGGTTTAAAAGCCTTTCTAAAGAAATAGTCCCCTTTTATAGATTAAAAAAATAAATAATAGATGAAGAGAAGTTAAACAGTTAAATTATTCCTGGTTGCGCTTGTTTGCTTTTGGAGATGGAAGAAATACTCTCTAATCTTTTAAGGAGTAAACTTTTTATTTTGTGATGTTCCTTTGATTCAAAGAAACAATTACAGATAGTAATTGTTTTAATTCTCCGCAAATGGCAATAATCTCTGAACCAGTATTATATGGGATCATAGGGAATTAAAAGAAATAAACTGCTTACCTTTTGTGGACAATTGATTTCTGTGGCTCCCTTGCCTTTCTGGCTGGACTACGGGGTACGGGAAGGATGCTCTGAGGCAGTCTAATGAATATGCACTTCCAGGTCATACTGTGACTAATAAAAAAATGTTGGTCTAACCTGCTGTGTGGAGCAACTGGAAAATGTTTCAGGACCTTGGACAGCGATTATATTGGGCTAACAAAGAGCAGGGCCTCAATTGGCTCTGTTCTTATATTCCAGAAGGCATTGTCCCGCTTTCTCCCTGACCCCTCCTCCCATTCAGAATGCCACTGATTTCTCTGACTCTTACAGATGTTTTTGCCATTAAATGAAATGTATTGAATCAGAAAATAAAAGTTATGGGATCTCCATAAATCTCAGCTTCTCCAATCGTACCTACCCCCAAAAGTTGATGAAAGTGAAAATCCGTACCTCAAAAGGTTGACGTAAGGGTGTCCAATCTTGCGAAGGATTCCCTAGGGCTCCTAGCATACAGTAGAGTCTAAAAAGAGATGCACATCTGCTAGTTTCCTCCAATGTCTCATGGTTTTATCATGCTTTAAACATTGTCTTCCTTTCATTCTTTAATTATTCGGTATTAAGTAAAACACCCACACACGCAGACACATGTATTTTAAGTGGGAAAGGCAGTCTCATGGATGCAGTCTTTTGGCCCCTGTGCAGCAGCATAAGAACAAGCTGAGGTCTGAAACACTCCTCAGCAAAAGATAATGAGCTCACAGAGCCTGTGCTGGGCTTATCACCTCATGTGCGAATCTAGTCCCCTGCTTCAGACTCTGTGTTCACCCCTTGGTTGTGCTCAAGGGTGTGTCATACAGCACAAGGTCAGTCCCACTACTACAGCTGTCTTCTGAAGGGAGGAGATGGGATCCTTCATGTTGAGGCACAAGAGGGTAGCGTGCAGGCCAGCGGACCCCATGCCGGCAGCTGGAAGCGACCTGCTGGCCATAGGGGACCATTGCCTGCTACTGATCTAGCTCTTTCTCTTCTCTATGTGAGTGAAGCATTGTTCCATCTAGTGTTTGACTAAATTGTGTTTCCCTTGGTAACTCTGACACCAAGTACAGTGGCAGAAATGTTTATACTTCTTCTGGTAAGAAACGGATGCCACTCGCTCTACAATTTATCACTATAATAATTCCAGCAAATTCTTGTAAATTTGGAATAAAACATGATAGTGTCCTTTCTAATTGCCTCTCTCCTCTCTTACAGAGATAGCCATTGTTACAGACTTAGTATATATAACACCAGTCATTTTTGATGATTTTTATTTTTATGTGTATATATATGTGTATAGACATATTTATTGTATCATATAATTATAGTTGACACAATTTTATGTTTTAAAGATTTTTCTGTTCTTTTTTTTTATAGTAGCTACATAGCATATCATGATGTGGATATATTATAATCAATTTTCTTCTATCTTTTGAGAACATTTATATTTGCCCTATTGATCCTGAAAATATAACTAAATTTTCTCCCTGAAAATTTTACACTATTACCAATAATGTGTATAAATACTCACTTTATTGTATTATTTTTACCAATATATGAAATAACTGACATTTTGAATTCTTACCATAATGACAGGCAATTTATATTTTTATGTTTTATTAGTGAGTTTCAATACATTTTAAAAAGTTATTTCCAAGTCTTTTCTAAGAATGAATGATTCATTTCTTTTACCCTTTTGTACGCATGGAATTATTTATATTTTTCTTTCTGATATGTAAGCTCATTTAAGCCAATGGGTCACTTGGCTATGTTAATACAATGCCAATATATTCATTCCAGTCTGTACTTTGCCTTTATCCTTGTCACATAATCTTTTTTATTTAAACATTAGAGGTTTTCTTGTAATTGTTTGCTCAAGTTTTCTTTGGATGAAACCTGCCTCTCTTTACTTTCTTGAATTCTGAATTTTGTATCTTACATAGGAAAACCTTCTCCAATATAAGAAAAAACAAAAACCTATTTTATGCTAATACTTTTGAAACATTTTTTTCATTTATTTCTCTAAATCTATTTAATATAGTTTTTTTTCTTAATATAGCATTAACTAATTTTATTTATTCAACAGCTACTTCCTAAGAACAGACTGTGTGTCTGTCACTGTCCTAGGCCTTAAGAATACAAACATGGACAACACAAGGTCCCTCCTATCATAGAACTTAAATTCTAGTGGGAGAAGACAAATAATAAGCAAACAAATATACAGTGAAGTATGATATGACATGAGTTAGTAAAAAGTAGACTTAAGAAGAATAAATTAAGGTCAGGGGTGATTATTTTAAATATGGGTTTCAGAGATGTGCTCTCTGAGGAAGTGGCATTTGTGTTCAGGTCAGACTTGGATGAAAGATTGAACCATGCAAAAACCTCATGGAAGAACATTCCAGGCAGAGGAACAGCAAGGAGGCAAGAGACATTGGAATAGCCTGAGGAAGAGGCAAAATAGCCGAGACGAGAAAGGCCTAGAAAAGTAGTCTAAATAGTATACCATTTAGGGGCTCAGAGAATATGAGTATGATTTCACATTTCACACCATGTGCAATGAGAAGCCATTAGAGGGTTTCGAGCAGGGAATCTAAAGAGTCGGATTTGTACTTTAAAAGGGCGCTCTGCTGGAAAGTGGGGGATAGAAGACAGAGGTGTAAGAGTGGAAGTGCAAAGATGGGGTTCAGTGTTCCTCAAAGAGGAGGACAATTCTCTCAAAAACATTAAATCGTCTATCTTTTTCTCATGAGTTAAAAAAAGTAAATTGTTATTCGATCTAAATATGATTCCATTGATACACAGCTCCATTTCTTTTTGTACGTAAGACTTAGTTTCTATAGGATTTGAATTGGGTCAAGTTTTACTTCATTCTTTGCTTTAAACTTCCTTGCTATTGTGCACTTCTTGATTAACTGTAGAATCAGCATGAAAAGCTATATTTAAAAATGTATTGGTACTTATTTATTAATGAATATGGAAGAAATTGACATATCTGCAATTTTGAGTCTTTCTAACAAGGAATCTTTATTTAGATCTTTTATAAATGTCTACATTACTTTTGACAGAGGTCTAGCACACTTCTTATTAATGCATTTCAAGGAATTGAATGGTTTTTTGTAGCATTTGTACATGGATTTAAAAAATTACACTTGTAAAATTATTACCAGTTTCTGCAAATGCTCTGTTAATTTTGTATCCAGACTCTTAATTCAATTGTATTCCTTTTAATAACTGTTGATTCTTGAGAATTTTCTATGTGAATATTTATATTAATTCGTGACTTCTTTGAATACTTTTCCAACATTGATAACTCCCATTTATATTCTTATTTTAATTTATTTCCAAGGACCCGTAACAAAAACGTTAAAAAGAGAAGTGACATTGAATATGTGATCTTCATCATTAATATAGTGGGAATCATGTTTAACAATTAAATGCATTTTAGGCCAAAATTTAGGGAATATTTACTGAATTTCTAATCTTCATAACAATCTAATGACACTGTACCCTTACTATTCTCACTTTTCATCTGAAGAAACTGAGGTCTAGAGTAAATAGGGAACTTGCCTGTAGCACCAATAGGTAATGGAAATCCTGAATTTAGGGATTCTAACTTCGCAGTGTTTATACCTGGCAAAAAATCATTCAGGTAGGAAAGTTATCTTAGTGTACTGAGGGTTTTATCAAATAAAAATGTTGAGTTTTATCAGCATGCTACCGAGATAATCATACAGTTGTTCACCTTTAATCTTTTAATATATGAAATTACATTAATAGATTTCCTGTTGATAATCCATTCATACAGTGCATTTCTGGGATCCATCCTAGCTGATAATGACACACTGGTGTTGGATTTGCTAATATTTTATCTATGGTATTTCATCCTGATTTGTAAGTAAAATTGACATACTTTTAATTTCATTTTACTAGCCAAGATGGATATTAAGATTAGGATAAGCTTTTAAAGAGAAATGGAGAGATTTCGATGTTTTCTGCTAATACAATATTAGTCATCCAAAACACAGCTGAAAATTTGAGAATATGCTTTGTATGTATAACCTCACTAAAATCTTATAAGCCCTAATAAAAAACAATATGATCATGCATTTATTAAGAGATAACAGCTAGAAGGTTAAGTAACTTGAGGTCACACAAAAAAATGGTGGTCATGATTAGAACAATTGAGTTTTTATGTCTTCATTGACTTTTTTTCCACTTCATGCTTTCAAAATGTCATTTAGCAAATTAAAAAAATTTAAGCTGACAGTATTTCCCTTAGCATGTTGAGGTATTATTCCTTTAGGTACTAGCATCTCCTGTATTGTTAAGTTAAACTTGTACCAACTTGACCATTGACCTTGGAAAATCTTATCAGTGACTTTTTATACAATTTATACAATAAGCTCATTGTGGACTGGGATGAGTACTTATGTATTTTTAATCAGAGGATTTTATATCTAATTCTCTCATTTATTCATTTAACTAATATTTATTGAACACCTTTTATGTTCCAGAGTCCTTTCTAGCTAAGAAGTATAAATTAGTGAGTAAGTAAAAGAGAAAACTCTGCCATCATAGAGCTTATACTCTGTCTGGGGATTGACAAAGGATAAAACAAATAACTAAATTAACAGCATGTTATACAGGTGATAGCTCTATGAGGGAAAAATAAAGCACGGAGGGTGATGTGGAAATTCAGATTTCGAAGAGAAAGTTTTAACAAACATGGGTGGTAGGTACTATTTGAGAGAGTGAGCAATGTGATTATATATGGGGAAGAAAGGTCTGTACAGAGAGAAGAGAAAATGCAAAAGCTGTGTTGCAGGAGTGCACCTGGCATCAGCCAGGAGACCCCCATGGTTGCGGAGAAGTGACCAAGTGGGACAGAAATAAGAGATGCACTCGGAGAAATCGCATTAAGTCTAATGGGGTAGAACTTTCCAGGCCATATTAAAGAGCTCTATATTTTAGTCTCTGGAGCTGGTTAACCACTGGGTTTCTAGCAGAAAAGCTTTTTGAACAAATTTATGTTTTTGCAGGATCTTCCTGGATCCTCTATTGAAAATAAATTATAAAAAGGCAAGAGCAGAAACAGGGAAACCAGTTATAAAATTATTGGATTGTTTTAAAATTATAAGAACATGGAACAGGTGGTAGCAATGGAGATCATAATAAATATAGTAAGTTCTCACTTAACTTTGTCAGTGGGTTCTATGACTCCAAGCAAAATAATGTATAACAAAAATAATTTTACCACAAGCTAATTTATATAAACAAGAGTTAAGTTCCTATAGCATCTAATGAAAATTATCACAAAACAACATTGAACAAAATAACATTAGTTGAGAACCTGCTGTAGTAAGATTCTATACATATTTCAAAGGTAGAGCCAAGTGAATCTGCAGATGAATTAGGTGTAGGTTAAAAGATGAAGGGAGAAATCAAGAAAATGTTTGGCCTCAGCCACTGGAATAATTGAAGTGGCATAAAAAGTCTAGAAAAGAGTTCAATAGAAATGGGTTTGAGTGGCAATAACAAGAGCTCAGTTTGAATCTGTTAACTTTGAGTGGTATATTGGATCTGCACATAGAGGCAGTTGAAATCTGAGTCTGCAGTTCAAGGATAAGTCTGCCTGTAGATATATTTATGAGCTGTTCAGCTTACACATGGTACTTAAAGCAAGATGATGAAAAGGCCCGAGAGAGTCTTGGTAATAACATCAGAGAAGAGAGGAAAGGCTTTACTATATACACACACACACACACACACACACACACACACACACACACACATACACACATATATATATGCCACATATATAAATACATTTTTTTTTAATTGAGGATTGAACCCTATTGCACTCCAACACAAAGAGTTGAAAGTTTATCAGTATCCTTCAGCAAAGGAGACTAAAAAAAGTGAGTGAATAAGATAGGAGGAAAATTAGAAGGGTACAACATCTGAGAAATTAATTGAAAACACTTCAGAAGGAGAATTCAAATGCTACTAATATGTCAAAACTCATGGGGGAGTTATGGAGAAGAAAGTCTTGTTGGAACTGAGTAAAGAGAGAATGGAAGCACAGGACTGGGAGAAAGTAAAATAGACATATGGACAACCGTTTCAAGGACTTTTGCTGTAAAATGGAAGATAAATATAAACTGGTATCTGGAGGTGGAATTGGAGACAGCAATGGGTATTTATTTTTTGACAGAAGAAATAAAAAAGAGCAATTTTATATGTTGATTGGAATAATCTAGTAGAGAGGGAAGGAGATAGGAGAAAGATGGTTAGGAGAAACTTTCTAGGGTGATGTCTTTGATTAACTCTCCAGGGGTTGAGGGCTAGTATAAAAGAAGAAGGCTTGATTTTAGCTGGAAGCATGGAGAGCTCATCTGTAGTAGCCAGAAAGAAGTTAGCATATACAAGTGTAAATTTTGGTAAGTACACATATGGCTATTTGTGAAAGTTCTCTTTTAACTGCTTCAGATTTTCAATGAAGTAGAGAATAAGGAGAATGAATAAAATTAATGATCAAAGAACAGGTATTGTAGGTTTGACAAAAGGAAAATGACTAAAATAGCCATCTAGGAGATTAGGCGAGTTGATGGACTAGAGAAATGTATTATTATTACCATTAATATATAAAGAGCTCTTATAGATAAATAAGAAACAGATGAGCATACCAAGAAAAATATGAGAAAAAATATGTGTCTACAATTTACAGACACATACATATAAATATGTATGGCCAATAATCCCATGAAGTAACTGTTAACCTCAATCTTAATGCAAGAAAGAAAAACTAACACATTGTGGTTGATATCACTAGAGGGACATTTTTTCTAGAGAGCAATTTGTAGAAGATATCATTAGTTTCAACAATATACCTATTCTTTCACTTGCCTTAGGAATTTTTCCTCCAAGAAAATAATAGATTATGCATTACAATCTTTAATCCTCTATTGCTTATCTTTTCTATTTCTGAACATTGGGGGGGAAAAGAAAGTCGAAAAAAAGAAACTATAAATAAATTTCTCTGAAATGCAATTAAATTATATTTAACTAGCAAAATGTCATTAGTTGTAAATGAATATTTGATTAAAAAATTTATGACATACATAAGTGAATTCATGATGCTAATTATGGTAGTGTCCTCATTTTAAAATGTAACGTACATATTTATATTATGAAAATGAGATTTACTGTACATGGTTTTTGCATCAATTTGGATTCATTCATGAGTTTTAACATTGATGAATTCTTTTTCTTGATTTGTTATTTTCTTTTGCTTATTTCTGTAGGCTTGGGGCAGGGAGTGGTGACAATTTGTAAATTTGTCATTATGGTGACATATTTCTAGGAAGCTCAACTCACTGAGTGTTTCTGCTAGTTTTGTGGCCCGATCTGGTTTTTATTTTAGAGAGGTTACTTGAGTACCACAAGGGGCATGGTGTGGACAGAGGTATGTTGGGCACACAGAGACCAGTGAGAGCACTCCTTGGGAATCCATGAGAGAGGTGATGGGATCAGAATTAAGAGCCGTGGAAATGGAAAACTGGAAACAGAGTGCAGGTTGCAGATGACCTGTATGATGGGAAGGCCCAATATTTACACAGACAACCACATACCCCAGAGAATATTCAGAGAAACCTATGAAGGAAGACATGGGTGTGAAGTAGAACGAATTCCTTCCCCCTGTGAAAAAGGCAATGCCAGCTTACACACGTTTTACTATTATAATTTAAAATAGAGGATTAGTTTTGTCCTTAGTTACTCCATCTGTGTTTAATTATACACCACTGTAATGACAGAAAAATAGCAGCTATTTTGAGGACGCTGTACAATTTTAGTCTCCGTATCTCCTCTCCACGTGATTCTGGGCTTAAAAAGAGGCACAGGTGGTATGTTTATGGGCTTCGGGAAGATGGTTACCTCGCTCAGCTGATTGCTACCTGAAGGAAGTCAGATTACAATCAAGGCTGTCAGGTAAAGCACACAATTAAAGTTCATTGAAAATGCTGTCAGCACACTGGTATTAGCTAGGAAATGCACCCGGGCAAACAGGTGTACCCTGGAACAGAGAAAGGGAATGTTTCCTTCTAGAACAAATCTACTTTATCAAATATGACAACTCAAGCTTTGGGTCCTGAGCTAGAAAGAGCTTCTCATTTGATTTAAGCAACTGGCACATAACATGCAGGTTGAAAATGAATTGACTCATTAACTTATTTTGCTTAGTAGAAAAGGTAGAGGTGAGAGAAAACAAGCTGACCTCATCACATTTTGATCTTTGCCATCCAGATTTGTTAACGAGATAGATATATTGCATTCTACCATTCTTACAAACGGGTGAGGTGATGACTCTCAAATTGAACACCCTTATTACAAAATTTAGGAAAAAAACATACCTCTCTGTTTTTAAAATTGGCTTTTTGTCAATCAGGTGGTGTGGCTACACCTGGGCCATATGTTATCAATCTCTTTAAGTATCTGCTTGCATTTATATGACACTAATGAGAGTTCCCATAGACAAACAGCAATTCCACTATTTGATTTTATTCCTTCAGTAATTGTATATATCATGTTCTCTTAATAAAGTGGTATATTCCCTCAGCTCACACATATCACAGATATTACTGCTAATGGGAGTTATACATGGGAATTGAGTAAAAACTACAGCTTCTACTCCCAAACCTCCGCTCTGTGTTTTCCTCTACTAATGATATTTTTCATCTGGTCAGTAATAGAGGTAGTCGATCCAGTGAATGGTTGTCACATAGAAAATGCCAATTCATGGGGGAAGATTTGCTTTTCTCTGTAATAACAGTAACACATAGTCTAGACTAGACTTCCCTTCTATAAGCGAAGCTGCTTCTGACCGCCAGCAGCATCTCAGGAAAACATTCAGATGGGACGTGTGGAAAGTACAGAAACAACATGGCATTCTGGTTTGAGATGAGGAGGAGGTCTTTGCAGCAGGCACTGTCTTTCCTGATTCCTCTTAGCTCGTAGCTCCCTTGGGAAGAGTAACCCCCTGAGTATGTCTCGATGACAGTCTCTGTTACATAAAATGAGCATTAAATGAGGTAGCACATAAAGCCCTCAGAAAATATGTTTTCTCTCTTCCCCATAGAATTTTTGGTGTCCAGAGCCCACAAGCATCGGTCCTGTGATGAGTAGGTGACATAGGCTCACTCCCAGTAGAAACCCCCCTCACTACTCACATAACGGTATTATCCATGGGACACTCAGGACGTACCCACAGATGTATCCGGGTCTTCTATTGACTGCTAGTGGCAGTAACCCAATGTGTTTCATGGAATTCAGAAAGTACATTGACCTTCTAGTATTTTTTCTAGTGCATATTTTCAATGGAAGCATCAATTAAATAAATAAGGTATGAAACGTGCATCAAGTTTTAAATAAACAGGTTTATATATTTCTATATAAGTGTGCATTCCCATAATCACTATTATTTCTTTTAAGCAAACATTATTTCCACTCCTTAAGTAAACTATCCAAGAGTACCTCAATTTCTACTTTCTTGGTATATAGCATCATTACATTCCGACCAGCTCTCTCTCTCGAGGCACTTCTGAGTTATTTTTATCCTTCTTAACCAAGGCATTCCAGGCTTTTTGACTTCTGTTACCTGAGAGGGAAGCTGGACTATGAAAATGCAACACTCTCCTGAAACATCAGGCATTTATATGGCAATAGTGAAGGTATTGTGAACCACTCAGAAACGTGAGAGGTGACTCCTGATTATAAATTACTCCCTGTAGTAAAGGGGAGGGGGAGTCAAATGAAACTAACATTGAGTCAGTGACTACTCTGGGCCAAGGTTGGTGCCAAGTGATTTATAGAGGTGTGGGCTTTAATCTTCCAAGTCTTTTCTATGTAAAACCGCACTTAATACTTTCTTGAGTCTCCTTCATTTCTCTTACTTACTTCTTCTAAATATCTTTGCAGTGATGGTCTAGCCAGAGCTGTCTTTGTAGATATTATCTTGTCCTAGCTCCAATAGCCCCTATTTCTTTCTTTCTTCTTTCTTTTCTTTCTTTCTTTCTTTCTTTCTTTTTTCTTTCTTCTTTCTTTCTTTCTTTCTTTCTTTCTTTCTTCTTTCTTTCTTTCTTTCTTTCTTTCTTCCTTCCTTCCTTCCTTCCTTCCTTCCTTCCTTCCTTCTTCCTTCCTTCCTTCCTTCCTTCCTTCCTTCCTTTCTCTCTCTCTCTCTCTCTCTCTCTTCTCTCTCTCTCTCTCTCTCTCCCCCACCTCTCATTCTCTTTCTCTCTCTCTCTCCCTCCCTCAGCCTTGCACTCTTCCTTTGACACTGATGACCATCCTGTCTTGTTTTCTTGTCGTTCTCTCTTCATCTCTTTTCCCTTCTGTACCCTGATATCTCAGATTGATGAAAGTCCATCTTTGATTGGTTCCTGAGAGCAGTCTTGGGTACTTGGCTATCTCACCAATTTTCTTGTTTTGTCATTTCTCACTGGCACAGAGAGACTCGGAGGTTTCAAAAGTGACAGCTCTCTCATGAAAGGGAACATACGCTGCTTTACAACTTTGGCTACTGGTATTATCTGAATCATTTTCCACCTCTTTAGAAGTCTGATTTCTTTTCTTGATTCCAGATTTTTTTTCACAGTTGTTAGCATTCTTTATCATTTTGAGCCAATATCCACATTAATCTTTTCTATTATATTAATTACCATAATTCTTTAACATCCTGTTCAAAGCAATTTAAAACAATGAAATAACATCTTATTTGAATAGAATTGTTAATGTTTCTCAGGAGCTTTTCCATTTGATTCTCTCACACTGCTCTGTGATCTAGACAAAGTGAGCATTATTATTTTCATGTTTTTGAATATTGAGGAAAGAGACACAATATTTTCCATTTTGTATTTTCTCTCTCCACTACAATATAAACTTCGGGAGAAATAGAATCTCTTATGTGTGGTATATGTTTTTATTCTCAGCCCTTATCCCATACCAAGACCTGACGAATCAATAGTGGGCCATCGATTTTAACCTGGAGCTCCAGTGCCAAACCATGTCACACTGACTGGGTAGCTAGTGTGCTGATACTACTCACCTTTGAGGCCTCCGTTTCTACTTCCCTTCGTCTGAATTTATCCCTCGTGACCTGCAAGCCCTCTTTCCATGTGCATCACCCCTCCCCCGCCCACCTCCCATGTTGCAGTTGTCTCTTCCCCTGTGATACTTCTAATTCGAGTTGCTAATATGTCACCTGTCTTCTTCCTGGGGTCTTTTAGGCATTCCATCACTTAAATATCCAGATCTTCTTCAACATATCTGCAGGAGCCAGCAGAAACCAATATTCTGCTTTCTGATGGGCCTAGGAGACATAGCCCCTTTTCACTTTATGCTCAGTGGGAGACCCTTGAGCCAGCCCTGCATCTTCCCACCTTCCCCTAGACTGTCTTTTCTTATTCCTTTTATTCCTGGTTCTTCTGTTGCATCTCTGCTCCTATTCTTTGAGACAGGATGAGTCTTAATCCTCTAGGGCTGTCAATCCCTTCCCCACATTTAATCCACATAAAAACATTAATGAAGAGAATAGCCCCAAGAAATAACAATTCTTGTTTCATTTATTGCCTTTCCAGATTGCGATGTGACTATAAGTAAATCGTCCTGAATATCCATTCTTTTCTGAAAAGGGCTTGTTAAATGGATCTTCTCTCTCTCTCTCTCTCTCTCTCTCTCTCTCTCTCTCTCTCTCTCTCTCTCTCTTTCTCTTCTTCCCTCCCTCCTTCCTTCCTTCCTTCCTTCCTTCCTTCCTTCCTTCCTTCCTTCCTTCCTTCCCTCCTCCCCCTCCCTCCCTCCCTCCCTCCCTCCTCCCTCCTCCTTCCTTCCTTCCTTCCTTCCTTCCCTCCCTCCTCCCTCCCTTCCCTCCCTCCTCCTCCTCCCTCCTTCCTTCCTTCCTTCCTTCCTTCCTTCCTTCCTTCCTTCCTTCCTTCCTTCCTTCCTTCCTTTTCTCCTTTCTTCCTTCCCTTTGGCCACTCAGTTGGGATTAGTAAAAGTAATTTTCACCAGATTAAATTTGTCCATAATGTCCATATTTTATTCCAGAATTTCCACTGTCTGACATTATCAGACACCTAAGAAAATAATCAGCACTTTGAAGAGCCTCAGTTTCGCATAGTGTTGAGCTAATACTTCTGTTAACAAATAGGCCAAAGACCTTTAGCTTCAGACTAAAACTCGGGCTTCCCACCAGAATGGATTTGCAGAGTGTTGTACATACAATTCCTGTTCAACTCTGTAGTAATGGCATCAGTCATTTTTTGTTCTTGTTGATACTATTACTATTACCCATTTATTTATTGCCTTATTCATTTACAAATATTTATTGTCCCAAGTGCTTTGTAAGATGCTATGAATATAGATACAAATGATACCCAGTCTGTGCCCTTAGTGAGCTTGTGCTTAGGCAGGAATCACAGATAACAAATTCCTGCAGTTAAATAGGCAGAATGCCACAATGGAGGGGAAGACAGTATCTTTAACTGTCATGGCCGCATTGTGTTGTGCTTGCTGTAGAGAGGAAGCTTCTTCTACTTAGCACCATGCTGGGGGCAGGAGTGGTGGTTCTCACCTGCACCCAAGCTGCCCAAGGTGCAACTGAACCATAGCAGCAGGGAGGCTGGCCATGGAGCCTCTATGCATTTTCTGCTGGGCACAGGATCAGATTCTCATCTCAAGATTCAGTTTTTTTTTTTTTTCTCTGTGCCCTGCTTCTTGACTGGTTCTAAAGAAGCACCATTCCCCTGGTGAGCTTTTATCAACACTCTGGTGTTTGTCTCTGGGTCAAGGAGAAACTGAAAACCCAGAGAGTCTTGTAAGAATGTGTATCTGAGCCTCACCCTAATACTCTTAAGAAGCCGAGGTACAGAAAGGAAAGTTATTTGCCTTAGATGAGACAGCTAGTTTTGGGCAGAGCCAAGACCTCGTTCCATTGGGCCTCCTGACTCCTGGTACATAGCTCATTCCATCTGTTAAATCTGTCAGAAATGTGAGACAGAACAGCATTATATGTGTTATAATAACTCTTAATAACAACATCTAACTATAACCAAATACCTATTTGTATCAGGTACCATTCAAAGATTTTTGCATAGCATTGATTTATGTGAACTTTTTAACAGCACTGGGGCCTAGATCCTTTTAACCTATTTAGTAAATAGGGTAATGAAGATATCAAGTAGTTTTCCAATATCACCTACCAGTACTGGCAGGGGAAACCCTTTAAAAAGCCTGGGTCCTGATTCTCTGAAAGCCTTTCCACACAGTCCTCCCTCGATACCATTTCCTGAATGACCATCTCATGCTCAAACTTGTGCCAAGCAATCCAGGATCAAGGAGCTACACGGGTGACCCCAAATCACAGAGTCAAATCATCACCTTCATAGTAGAAAGGTGTAACCAGCAAAGTCATGGTCTTTTGACTTTGTGACTCATAAAACCATAGATTATTAGAGGTAGTCTTTAAAAATAACAACCTTTCTGTCAAAAATAAGGAAATGGGCTACGAACTTTGACTGGTGAGCTGGCTAACCCCTGATTGCTTTCATTCTTTCACTCATTTACTCATTTTATACTGGAGTGTGTCTTCTGAAGCAGGCACTGTCCAGTGTCCTGGAGAGAGACTGAGACTGCCAGACACCCTGGGATTGTGAGCAAAGCAAGCTCCTCTGGGAAGCAAAGGGGTTCACCTTTCCCAAATACAGAGCATCCTGCTGTCTGCACCTTGCCTCTGCCTATTTTTTTCCTGAATTGCCCAAATTCCTCCTCTGGAAAACTCTGATTTATCTTTCAAGGCTAAAAGAAAATGTTAAAGCCACTGTAGTTTTCCCTACATTTAATAGAAAACTGTTCATCGTTGTTTCTGTGTTCCTATTGCATTTTATGAATATAAATCTTATAGCATTTATTGCATTGTATTGTAATGATGCATTTACAGTTCCTCTCTATATCCCTGGCAAAAACCATATGTTGTCACCATTGTATCTCCAATACCCAGAATAGAGCTTGAATCATAATAGAGGTTAAGCGAATGCTTGGATTCTGTATAATTGTCCTACCATCTCATTATTTCTCATTATTCTCATTATTCCTTTGTTGACTCCTGAGTCCTGACTATAGATACCTGATGTCGGGGTTAACTTTGCTCCTTCTTGTTCTCCCTTGCTAAGAGTGATGAGGGAACCATGACATGTTTGCCCTGTCCATTCAAGGTAGGTGGGGATGGTGTGTATCTTTCCAAGTTTAACTTCTCAATTCTTAATTCTTTAGAAAGTGGTAAGATTAGCATGCTCCCACTTGGTTCACAGCTTGTAGCAACAAAGATCTCAATTGGGTCTCGTACTACAGAGGGGATCCTGAGGTCCGTTCCTAGAGACCAGAGTCTGTGTGCTTATGCATATTCTCAGTTAGTTCTGTGTCCTTGAAGATCTCTTTGTCCCTGCTCTTCCTGGACTATCTCTCTGTGAGCCATTCCTGAGACAACGAGGGTTTGGTAGGGGTGCAATATTCATTCATTCTTTCCATTCCATTCCATATCATTTGTTCCATCCCATTCTATTTAGTAAAAATATTTTCTCGAGTACCTACCAAGTGCCTGGTACTCTTCTTGTTCCTCAAAATGCATCAATAAATAAGAACAATAAAAAATTCCTATCCACATATGATTTACATTTCATTGAGGGGACACACAATAATTAATACATGGAATAAATAAGTATACTTCATGTTAGAAAATTAGCAGGATAAAGATAAAGAAAGAGTTCGGGAAGGGCTAGCAGGGAGAGGCAATGCCAGTTTTGACAGTGTTAAGCCTAATAGTTTGGATAGTGTCTTTATGAAGGTAACATTTGAACAAAGACTTTGAGGAGGTGAGGAATTTAGCCATGAACATTTCTGGGGAAAGAGTATTCCAGGCAGAGGAAGTGGTTAGTGAATAGGCTCTAAAGTAAACTTATGTGTATATTTGTATGTATGTACGTGTGTGCATGCACGCATGCATACACACACACACACACACACTATATATATACTCACACACATACATTGTCTTTTAACGCTATGATGAGCTTTTATAATTGTGTGCCTGCCCTGTCTCTCCCTCTGAGATTTCTCCAACACTTTGAAATATGAGTTAATTTAACAGATTCGAAATGGTAGAAGCTGTCATGATTGATATGAAAACCCACAGGATGGACACTGTAGCCCGTGGCAGAAATGAGGCTTAGTCCACAGGATGGTTACAGACTTGAACACGTCAGAACTCAGAAATTGTCACAGTTATTAACATGTTTCAGCCTCAGGGAAAGAGGTTTCCAGGTGGGAATGTGTTCAGACCTGTCCCCTCCATCCGCCCTGGGCAAAAGCCTTTCGGACCCCAGATGTATACCAAAGCAAGGCAAGCAAAGGGCAGGCGCGTCTATCTATGGCGGGTGCCTCAGCTGGATCTACTTATTTCCACATCCAGTGTCGGTCAAGGGGATGAGTTTCACAGAGAAAGAAAATCCTTCCAGGGCTTCCCAGGAGGATTCAGTCACCCTGCGCCATACGTTTTATGTCTGTGTCTACCTGCTTGCCAAGAATCTGAGTCCTTGCTTGGGGTATGTGGGTGGGTGGAGGGGAGAGGAAGTGGAGATACAGTGATGAACAGCTGTAAGCCTCAGTCCATGGCAAGTTCAAAAGATTAGAAAAATAGAATAGGTCGTGTAAAAAAATGTCAGCAACTGAATCTCCAATGACTGTTTCTATATTCATGTCAAAAGCTTAGATAAGAAAATCCTCATAGACCTGGGGCACCAAGGAAGGCTTCCTGGAGGAGGTGAGGACTTGAGTAACATGTGAAAGTATGAGGCTGGTGAAGGAAGATCTTTCCAGGTTATATTAAATGGCCGGCAGCGGAAAGAACTTGGGTGAGAGGTAGGAGCTGACAAGGCAAGTAGCTGTAAGATAATTTAAAGCCTTCAAAATGCCTAATAGCTTTCCTGGCCTCATTCTGTTTCTGCCAGGCTGCCAATTGTTGCAATCATAATCATTATCAGCAAAAACAGGTGCAGTCTGGTGGACAGGATTAGAATTTAAATTCAGATGCCCTGGTTAAGTCCTAGCACCATCAATTCAATACCAATGGTGCTCAGTTATGAACTGTGATTCCATTTCTTTGCCTGTAAATTTATAATTACTCACAGAACTTTGAGAATCAATTGGAATAATTGTCACAGATACTTTGTAAAGTATGAAATAAGGTACGTATACCCGCATCTCATCATTGGCATCATCTTGATTATACCACATGGTGGCTGGCTTCTAGAAGCTTCTGATTGAAACTTGAGCTAGCTAATAGTCTGATGAAGCAAATAAATAAACCAAATGTGTGTGTGTGTGTGTGTGTGTGTGTGTGTGTGTGTGCGCGCGCGCGCGCAGGGTCAAATATCAAGCGAGCGAGAATGAAGCTAGAGTGAACTGATAATACCTCTTTGCAAAGTGTGGGAGGGCTTTTGCTTTGGGCAGCTTTTGTGTTCTCTACGAGACCTCAGTCTAACCTTATGGCTTTGCTTGGGACTCTGCTCATAGGGAACTGGGTCTGTGGCTCACTCTGCCAGTGCTACCGAAAATATGGTATAGATAGGGTGCCCATGTAATTAACTATCTGAACAGAAGTGCTTTTAAGAGTGATAGGTGGTACTAGTAACCAGGATCATTCCAGGAAAATCACATGCTTTGATGGGTACAGTAATGTCAGAGGCTCTGAGATGCACCCTCAAATTACAGAAGAATGTAGTTACAGAATTGTTGCCATGGATCATACCTACCAGTATTCTGTGGGGGCAGAGAAAGGGATGACATGGCGTATTCCAACGTTAGGCTTGTAATCAAATATCTTACTAACTTATTTCACAACAGGTGAAGATCCAAGGATTTCTAAGATAGTCCTCTGGGTGATTTATGTTTTCAGTCTCTTCTTCAGTTGGGTGCTGATTGCTGGATGTGCTTTGTTCTCTATAAAGACTTTCTTCTTCAATGGCATCTAAACTTCTTTTGAATCTTGTGAATTATTATATTCATATTTACCACTTCATCCTCATCATAGAATCACATGTGAGGTAAGAAATGAAGTTGATTTGTTTCCCTTTTAAAAGTGGAGACACAGCTTTCAAGTTCACATAGTGGTTCAAACTTATATTGCAGTCTGCCTTTCAAATGCTACCCTCCAGCCCCAAAGACTTGCTAATCTGTAGCAAAAATTTGTTGTGTGTGTGTGTGTGTGTGTGTGTGTGTGTGTGTGTACTCAATGTACATTGGACATACCTTTTGAATCTTAATTTTTTTTATTATGAATTCTCCCAGACAATTAACCTCTAAAAGGCAGAGTTCATCTGTAAATTAGCTTATACTAGCTCACTGTGCCTACTCCAGTGTTCTGTATTGTTTAATGAGCACATGTTAACAAGCTCCGTGGCTGGGATTGCTTTAGTCTCACCTCTATGATACCACTCCAAGCTTTAAAATCTCTTTGGAGAGAAGGCTCTGCATAACTGAACATCACTAAGACCCTGAACAGAAATTGTACATTTAGACAGGAAGGGTTGCCAAATACTGACCCTGTCATTAAATCAACAATTAGCTAAAAGTCACAAGAGTGAATGAATGTGTAGATTTTCCTATTATAAGGCTAAGAGAAAGCCCTGGTATTTGGAACACACTTAATCAAAGTCTACTGAACGATGGAATAGGTAAATTCCATGGCAAGAGAAAAATCAAATACTGTATGGTTTAAAGCCATCTCCCTCAGTACCTCAATTGGGGTGAATTTTCTCATCTTTGGAAGATGTTAAGGGTGATAACCTCTCAAGAATGATGGGAGAAGGTAAAACCAGGTGACGCATGATGCTTCATTCAGGCATGAAACTATATGATTTAGGTGCTATTTTTATTTTTTAATTTTTGGCTTTTAAAACTCTGTTTTGTGAACACAACTAAATCAGCCTGACTCAGGGACATTTATCCAAATATTATGCATTTACAATAACTTCCCATATTGTCTGATTGCTTACATCTATGCTGCCAGAGCTGAAGAGTAAGCATCTAACAATGATAAAAGAAGGAGATGAAAGAAAGAAACATTTTTAGTGGAAACAAGATAAATTTAAGTTGTTTGTTTTTTTTGAGAAGGCTTTGTTTATCTTTGCAGTCTGTTCTTGGGGATGTGATGGGAGGGGTATAATCTTTTGCTATTGCAAATAACCTGTTCCAGATAATTTGTGTGTTAATAAAAAATATAGAAAAAACTCTCCTAAGTTACCAAAATTTGATATACTAGTTGGGAGGAAAGATACATATTTACCTCTTTCTATTTTGCCCTTGTTAACAAATATTGTGACTAATCTCAAAATATGAGGGCTGGTTTCCTTAAAAGGAAAAACAACCACAATTACTGGAATGAGAGAGAGAGAAAGAGGGTCATAATTCACTGTCTACTGTTTATTCAAAAACAGAGGAGTCTAGAACACAAGACTGTGGGAAATGAGCATTAAGAAGCTCTTCTCCAAGTTCACTAAGTTTCATACTTAATATTATACGTTCATATTTTTACTATTATTGTCATCTTGATTGCATGTCAACACAACTCAGTGTTTTCCTTCTGTACACTGGATAGTCATTGGACTTGAAGCTTCTGCCTTGTTCTTTAGACCAGAGTCATGTTAAAATGTGCAAAATCATAGGTATGTGAGCAGTAATATCTGAGGGCAGGATCTCTTATAAATAATTATTTCCATAAATCCAAGTTAATCATGTCTGTAAAAGGCCAGAACCTTGGACTCAGCATCATTTGTAGAAGACTTTATCCCTATTAGGGAAGGACAGAGATTTTGAGGTGAGGGAGGCATTTAGATAACTGTTTCCATTTGGCTAAATCACTGTTCATTTCTCCAACCTCGACTCATCACTGAGAAAAATACAAAAGTTTTACCTGGTTGCATTCTTCTTTACTTGCTTTGTCTTCTTGAGATAATACCGATTTTAAAATGTATTTATTATAATTTTAATGTGATTGGGAAGAGGAGATACACATTATGGTAAAATAAAACCGACCACTTAGGCTTTCTAACTTTGAATATAGCCCTCTTAGTGTTGATGTAAGAATTAACAAATGAAAGCATTTAACATGAGATTGGCACAGAGTAAATACACAAAATATATTATCATTATTTATGATTATTATCCTTATTACTGGACTAGACCTTTGATCACATATATATTGTGTCTCTGATTTCTGCACGATGGCCTCATACTTTTGTTCTCTAATTGCAGGCGATGCTTTTATTGGATTATAATGCTTAGTTCTAAAACCTGGCTTACCCTTGGGACTTGTCTTTTGGCTTTTCCCTTTTAAAACACTTGACACCAGACAAGTCTTGTCCCTCACTGACAATTATGCCAAGTTCCTCAAACCCAAACTTGAAACCGTGCACTGGTTCCTGCTTGCTTGGGAGTAGATGTTTTTTTCCAAAGAAGCCAAAAATCCAATATAAAGAAAGATGAAAGCAAATAAATAGTAATAAAACTCCCAATGCAAACTCTACAAAAAACACGTACAAACTACAGTGAAAGGTCAGAGAAACTAGTGATTAACCATATGGAAAGTTTATCCCAGGAGATATAACTTCTTGAATTGCGGTAAAGTATCTTCCCCAAGATTATTCTTTGCCTTTCTTCTCTCAGTCTAATCTTTTTCTAAACCCTCTCATATCTTTTTCAGACATATTACTTTTTACTGTTCCCTTTTCTTCATTATCACTGCCTTATTCCAAGACTGACCTTCATCACATGCCTAGAGCATGGCCCTATTCTCCAAACGGGAGTGCTGGTAATTATTATTCGCTAGTCTCATATACTCTGCACTGTCTGATGAAGCAACCTTCAACACTGTTTGATTATGACACCCTATGATCAGATAGGTCAGATTTCTCCCAGCACTATTACCATGAAAGTTAGAGACTTCCGGTGTTTCCAATATCTTCCTAAATTTAATTCTCTCATTTGCTGCTAAATTTCCATTTGTGTGTTCATTTATTAAGTCGGTTAGCAGCAAGTAAATATATATTTAATGGTTGGCTTCTACTCATAGAATGAGCACTGTAACCACAACTTAGGCACCTGAGTTCATGTAGGTCCCTCTTTATGTCACTTATCTCCATCTCTTCTATCTGTCCCTTTAACTGTGCTTCTCTCTCTCTCTTCTCTCTCTGTCTCTCTCTCTCTCTCCCCACCCCTTTTCCTCCCCCTCCCTCTCTCAAATTTCTTTACCTGTCTCTCTCTTTCTCTGTTTTGGTGCTTGTACTCTCTCTTCTGGCTGGCACAAAGCCATAAGCAGGTGGGTGTCTGAAATATGATGAACCAAAAAGATTCATTCCTTTATTTTCTCCTAACTGCTTCAGCCTTTATAAAATCCAGTGCTATAGGTTATTGATTTTTGCAAAAAGAAGAAAAACGAGTGGAGTGAAGAATTATGATGTTAGGTCCTAAATGAATTTTTCACAGAAAAAGAAGAAGAAAACAACAACAACTATTCTCCATCTTGGGCAGTTGGTCAGAAATGAGGTTTGGGATATGGAATAGGAGAGGCAGGAGTGCATCCGTCCCAGGGGAGAGCAAGCATTGATCTCTTGGGCGATCGCCTTGACTACCACTGAAGCTGAGAATTAGGTTCAATATGTAGTGCTAACATTTAAGTCCTTTCGAATCTCCAGGGACAGAATCTACTTTCTCTTCCTCTACCTCATTTACGGTTTGGTGAAACCAACTTAACTCCTTAGCTTCCAGCTTTGCTCTTTATTTATAAAGAAACCCAAGCCTCAGGAATTCAGGAAAGCTTTAATGAGATGTTTAACTGTTATTTCCCAAGCAATGTGTTGGAAATAAAGATAAATAAATCCAAGCCTCTACTTCCATAATAATTTCCTTTCTAGCTAACATATCAAGAAGAGGCCCGTTCTTTTTGCTTATATTCTATGGAGAACACTCATCTTGTTAGCACGGTGTGTGACATGGCGTTGCCACATGCGTTGGAATCCCTGAGGGGCTTCAAAAAAATGTGCATTTGCAGATGCAACTTCAGACCTACAATCAGAGTCTCCTAGAATGGGTTTTGGGAAGCTATTAAAAAATAACTTTCTTATAGTTTATACTCACCACTAGATATAATATAAAAGGACAAAGGGAAAACAGGCAGGACAAGGCATTAAATTCCATAGAGCAAACTGCTATAGATCAAAAATTCAAAGCTGCTCTGCCAAACTCAATGGATATGACCCAAAGAAAGAGCATAATAAGAGAAAACATGCAACTGGAGATTTTAGGCTGCTTAAAGATTTTCCTTAAAAAACGTATTTAACAATCTATTGATTAACGTTATGAGATCTAGGGTCAGGGAAAGGGTAAGAAAGAGGTGGAAAATAATCCTGTGAAAAAAATTGCTTAGTTACTCTCAGTAGTAGGGGAGGGAGGTTTACAGAGAAAGCACACCGGCTGGCTATTTCTATCACCTAAAACATAATCTGTTTGCATGGAAGAATATCTGGTGAGGAAGTGAGTTGAACAACGAGATTCTGCAAGCTAAAGGACTTCGATTTGAGCCACGCCAAGCTACTGAATATAGAAAACTGGGATAATATGTGCCCATGAGGCAAAGTGTAAATTAGCATAGGCCTGAGAATGGGTGAAACTACCAGGTCATGTAGAGGCTGGTAAAAATGCCAGATTGCTCTCCCTCAGCCTTCTGCACAGGATTTTTGGCAATAGCCAGAGTTTTTCAAGAAGGAATAATTTCAAAGGAAATAATTGGAAATAAACCAAGAGGAAACTTATGAATAAAAACCCCAAGTTGTATTTTGGCAAAATTAATGGCTTCTAAGGGCAAAGGAAGAATCACAAGTCATTTACACAAGAGTGGATGGGGCCAGGTTAGGGAGCATCAGACTACAGTGAACAAATGAGTAAAGGAACAGATCCTCAGCCTCCAAGGAATTCATTTATTCATTCATAAATTTATTTGACTACTATTAATTGAATATATACTATGTGCCAATTGCTGTGCAAAGATTTGAGGATACAATGTTTCCCAATAGAGACAAGATCACAGCTCATAGAGCCTATATTCTAATAATTGAAAGAACATTTTATATATTTTAGAGTCATAGTTTCAAATCTCAGCTCTGCCACTTACCATCTGATACTTACTTAACCTTGTGACTATTTCCTTCTTTGTGAAATTCATGTAGGAATGCCGACCTTAAAAGTTTATTATGGCGACAAGATAAAATTTGTGCTTCTGAATGTCTGGAATATAATAAGCATTTTCTACATGTATACTGAATAAAGAACTGGCAACATTGAGAACCAGTTAAAAGGGAGGAAATGGAATTCAAAGCGCAGTGGAAGAATGTACTCTTAAAGGACATAGATGATTGATACTCGCCTGTGTCTATATCTATATTTAAACTACATGTATAGTGAGAAAGAAAGAGAAACAGAAAGACGATAACATGGTTGAAGATATGGGTGAGTTGAGTTGGTGGGCTTGAAATGGAGAATAAGAAGAGGAGGGAGATTTATCTAGTGCTTTCTAGTTCCCCTAAAACACTGACAAGGAAAGAAGAGTATACATGTTTGAGGAGGGTAATGATGTTGAGGAGAATGATGGTTATGTAAAATAATGTCAAATAGACTGGCATAATGAGTTGAAAGAATGGCCCTCACTTTTGCAGGCTCAGAACTCTAATTTTATCATCATATGAGTTCTATTGTTCAAAGATAACACAATAAGAAGCTGTTGGAGACTTATCTAAATAAGGAACCTATGGATAGGTATGGAGAATAAGATTATTCTAGAGCAGAAAAGTCAGGACTCATGTGGGCATGACCAGCGTCTTGTAGTAGGAAGGCATGTGTGGGAAGCCAGAGTGCAATCATGGAACTATCACCCTCTATGTTGCAAAATCTTAGAACATAGTATTTGGCTACAGTAGCTTGAAGAACACTCTACATTTCCAGGAATGGTCTTTCCAGAGAGACTTGAACATCCTCCCCAAGCTCCACCTGTATTGACACAAGCAGCACTGGTCTCTGACTGTGCTTCTGCTAGCCTTTCATGGGAACAACCCTCCTCCTGGCCATGGCCATTCACAGATATGTTACATATTCATTTACTCTTAGAATTTAATTGGACCGGAAATATTTTTAATGTAGATTTGCATATCTCCATTTTATCAATTATCCATTGATTTTTTACTTAACTTATGACCAAGTACTAGAGGAACAGTTTTACATTTTCCCAAAGCACTGGTACGATAGAGCCCCGCTCTTCTTGAGTTCTAGGAAGAAGACAGATTTTAAGAAGCTCTTCCAAGGAGAATTTTTTCAGCTACATGATTAATAATTAGGAAAATAAGTGGGTATTAAGTCTTCCAGGAATTCTATAATGTCCTAGTATGTTTGAAAATACTTAGGCTGTGAAGTAAGCAAGGGTAAAGTCAATGGCAAGCTAAGGCTTTATTCATTGAGAAAGATGTAAAATTATTAGCTTATAGCTTATCTTTTTCAGGCAAATCTTTCCTGGAACAAACAACTAAGTTATTTTGAGATCAGTGACCTAAAGTCTTACCTAAATCATACTAACACAGATGGCCTCGTTTCTCAATTCTCATGAACTAGCTGAGAAGACAGGGCGAGTGCAGTCAACGTTTGATGGAGCTGTGAGAGTTGATGAACCAGTTTAGAAGGAACTGAGATCTTTCAGAAAAAGATGGCGATAAGTACCGACGCAATTTTAGCTAAGACTTACAGAATGAGTAGGATGTGTCTGGTGGGGATGGTGGAGTATATTCAGCTGGGTTAGTAACCTCAGGAAAGGTATGGAAGTGAAAATCATGGTCATGCATTTATATAATTTATCCGTTTGGGGCAGAGGTTAAATTTGGGGAGCAATGTTAACTGAGGTCTAGTCATGATGAATCATATTATGAAGTGTCAAGAGTTCTAGATAGGTTGGTTTGAATTGGTAGGATTAACATGGAGGACTTGAAAGTATGTGCTGGGGGCTTGTAGTCCTTGCAGTCCTCTTTGTCATTTGAAATTTTGGTGGTAACTTTGAGAAGAAGGCCAGTCTGCTTGTAGTTTGAGAGATTTTAGTATCTTCCTGAGACCAAGGATCCAGCGAGAGACAGACAATATAATGCCCCATCTTCTCTCAAACTTGTATTTTTTAAATAATTCAGGTAAAAATCAGATAATATGAAATCATCATTTTAATAATTTTAAGATGTACAATTAGGTGGCATTTATTCAATGCCACCAAATATTGTTAAACCTCCACCCCTATCTAATTTCAAAAATATTTTACCATCACCAAAGGAAATTTTACTACCCAATCTTCCTTCCCCTCAGACCCTGGCAACCACTGCTCTGCTTTTTGTCTACGTAGATTTCCCAGTTCTAAATATCTCTTATAAACGGTATCATACACCACATGACCTTCTGCGTCTGGTCTGAACTTAACGTGTGTTCAGGTTTCGTCCATTTTTGTTGTATGCATCAGTGAGTACCACCGTCTCTTTTAGAGCTGAACAAGATTCCTTTGTATGGATATCTCATATCTTGTTTATCTGGGTCAGCCATTTGGGTTGTTTCTGCTTATGCTATTATGCATAGTGCTGACATGAATATTTGTGAACACGTACATTTTTCTCAATAATTCTACAGTTTAGGAAAGCTACACCCCTCACAATTTTAGGATATTCTTAATGTAACATCATTACCATCTACATCAACTTACAAAGACACTGGATGAACATGTTATCAGGATATACAAGAAAAATTAGAATGTACCTGCCAATGTAACCGTAGTCTCAGTAGATACCCTCTTGTTTTTCTCTTGAGAGTTCTTAGACTCTTTTTATAATTAACATTTGCTCTTAAACACTGAATAATCTAGATATAGTAATCCTTGGTACTCTCTCTCATGCACAGAAGATTATCAAATTATAAAGGTCCTACATGTCAACTAGGTAAATGATGATAAAAGCATCCTAGACACAGAGTACAGGTTATCAAAAGGTTTACTAGTAAATATATTTAAGTTAGAGTTTGCATTTAATACAGAAGAGTGCAAAGTGGAGATTTACCTTACCTGGGAAGTTCTGATTCTGGAACAATGATTGTGACATGAGGGAGTCCAGGGGAAAGAAATCAGAACCCATGCTAAAATAACTATTGGAGCTGCCAAAGATTTGGCACTTGAATACTACATGCAAATAACATTTTAACAGATGACTAATGTGGCAGCAAGATGAACTAATGAGTCAATTCTTTTGAAGTACAGCGTGAATAATAGTAATAACGATAATAATAATAATAATTTGGGGAGGAGGATAGGAGGCAGGGAGAACAATTAAATTAGTAGGCCATGGAAATAATGCAGATATAAGGCAATGGTGCTTGCCTTAGGGTGTAGGCAACAAGGAAAAGTCAACCAAGTGCCAAAGGAAGATAAATTAGAAAGTCAAACAAAACACCAGGAAATCTTTTCTTTGCTCTCACCATAGCATTTACTGTTAGCCTTAGGCCTGGCTATTGAATGTGTGACAGGCAGCAGCAGTGGTTTGGGTACTGGGAACTTCTTAGAAATGCAGAATCTCAAGCTCCACCGGAGTTGTACTAAATTCCAATCTGCATTCTAATAATTTTTGGTGATTCTGTGTGTCTGATTTACGAAGGACCTATTTTCAAATTCAAATGTAGCCTTGCAGGTGGGTGATGTATTTTCTTTTATAGGAAGTTGATTGGCTTCATTTGATTGAAATATTGGATGCATATGGCTCCAATCCTTGACATTTTCTAAGCAACTTCAGAAAAGATAACCTCTTCACTCCCTCTTCTTTTTTTAAAATAAGAACATCTAAAAGACTAATTACAACTCTCATAACTTGAAAATCTAAACTTTCCTGTACTTATTTAATCATTTATTTTATTATTTTTAATAATTAAGAATAATTTCCCTACAGATCAGTTGTTTAATGTTTTTACTTGAAAATATGATAAACCCTATGAAATTCCTTAACAGAAAAAAAATGCACATAAACACAAGCAAGCATTTTTTCCCACATGACTTATTTTTACATAAGAAATGTATTTCCTTCACATATATTGACTATAAAAATCTTCATAAATATTATGCCTCTCATTTTTCATGCAAAATGAATGCCTTCTTTCTGAAAAAGGGTGAATAAGCCCCAACTGTATGAAATAAACAGAATACACACAATTTTAGTGCTCAGATGTAAATTTCAATGAGACATGAACTTTTAACATCTAGAGAACTGTGACTTTTTGTTTTGATTCCAACAAGTGCTGAAAGCTCTGATTTTTACAAAAGTAAGGATAAGCAAAGAGCGTACGTCCCCATGGCTCACACTGCAGATGAAAGCAGACTTTCTACACAGAACAAGAGAATTCTTGAATGCCCTTCAGGTGAATTTATGCCCCAATATTTTCTTTCTTTCTTCCTCAGGTCAGTCAGACAATCTCTGTCAGAGTCTGTATCCTTGGTGTTATTTAAGCGAGCATGAGAAAGGTTATGAATTTATTACTTCTATAAATCTACCTCGATTTTGAAATTATCGAACAGAACTAACCTCCAAGTGAAATTCTGTAGTTTGTTAGTTTTTTTTTTGGGGGGGGGGTGTTGTTTGTCACTTTTTTTTTTTTTTTTTTTTTTTGGTATAACTGACCTCTGATTGATGAGAAGAAAAGTAAATATAAGAGTTCTTTACTCTTGGCTATAGCCAATGGACGTGCTTTTTCGAATATTTGGAATTTTATAGAAGCACAATCTGTCCTTCCAGATGGAACTTACTATTCAAGAAAGGTCATAGTTTGTTTTGTTTTGTTTTGCTTGTTTTGTTTTTCATTTTTCATCCACCCACCCCCTTCATCAGCTGTGGTCTTAACAATATAACGATATAGCAGGTTACATATTGAAAAATTTTCTGTTGATAAGGTTAAATATATTCAAGTAAGTCCATGAATGAAGTCCATAAATTCCCTATAGAGATGGATTTTTTTTTTCTGTCTCTCACAAAGAAAGTAAAATGTGTACTTGAAGTTTATTCAGGTGTTTTAAGAATTACCCCATTAAGCTAAATAATTTCTGTAGCGTAGTGATATTCAGATTCTATTCTAATTTTTGAAAATTGTCTTAAATAACAATGGTTCAATTTCTGGGATTGGTAAAGATAACAGTATGCATGGCATACTTAAAATCAAACTTTTAAAAATTAAACTATAAAGAGTCACACATTTGTGGCTGTAGAAGCTATTTGGGGTATCTTGGCTCCATTTAGAAGAATCCACCTGGTTAGAGACATATAATGTCTCATGACACTCAACAGGCTGCTAGAGGAAGTCAGAAAATGCCCCTCCTTGTCTGATAAAAATCTCCTTAAGCATTTATGAGCTCCTACACTCAATTTCCAAACTCCATCCTCATCACAGCAATGAAAAAGAGGCTTCTCATGCTATTTTTTTTTCTTTTTGGAGCTTCTTTATCTCACACTCTGATGATTTAAAACCAGCCTTGAGATTTGAAGACGTAAATGACTTAATGTTTCCCTTTGGTGAACCTGGATCTTGTCAAGTTAATACAAGAGGTACACTAAAGCAAATTTGTGAAACAACAGAAAGAAAAAAGAAGGTCATGTGGAACCACTGTCACTTACCACCCCGAGTAATCTATAGAGACCAAATGGAGGGTCTGCAGGTATAAGAACCCTATTCTGCTCAGATCTTGGGTGTCCTAATAGTAATAGCACATGCTGTAATCAGTTCTTCACAGGGTAATAAGACTAACTTCTCCGAGCTTCCTTTGTCAAGGAAACCTTTTACTTGATACCAGTCACTGTGAATCTCTAAAGTGGTTCACTAAATAAAAAGCCATCCATTTTAAATCTCTAAAGTGGTTCACTAAATAAAAAGCCATCCATTTTAAAATGCATTTCATTTTATTGTGTGATTTTGAAATAATTATCTGATGTCAGACACTGTGTTAAACATGGAACAAACATCTTTAATCCTTATGACTATTCTTGACATAGGTTCAATGATTATCATATCCATTTCATAAATGAAGAAAATAGACTTCAGAAACAGTTGGTGATGTACAGGCAGAACTAGGATCATGTTCTAGATTTCTTGGTCTTCATAGTCATCATTCCTAACTGTACACATCACTGTCTGCCATGAAAACAACTGTATCTATTTATTATTCAAAAAAATAGCGCTAGCTACCTGTACCAGAGCAACCTGTGGTGCCATCAAATATATTTCTGAAAAAAAAAATCTTTAGAGTTACTGTGAAAGATATATTCCTCTTACGATCTCTTTGGACCTTTAAGTATTGGTTAAAACCCAAACAAACTTGCAGATATTCTTGCTAGTTGCCCATATAAGAAGCTAAATCACATATCACTGCTGCAATTTAAAATATCTGTGTGTGTAACTTCCAGTCTAGAGCTTATGCTGTTTGTTTTTTCTGTTCAAAGTATTTTATTATGTATGATTCATCCCTCCTGGTTGATAGTCACAGAAGCCTCTCCTTGAGCCTCACTTTTAGCTGTCGTGGAGGTAAGTGATATTTTTGAAATCCTCCAGCACTGCCCCACTTCCAAAATGAATTTCATGAAACCACATAATCTATATTTTAAGCCAGATCATCCCAAACACATGTTCCATATGTGGTGCCAATTTATCCAGCTTTTTGAATTGAAACAATATTAGATGAAAAAAAAGTAATTTTCTCAGCGTCATTTTTGTGCATTCCCTAGATATGTAAAAGCGGCAGTTGTCAGGACCAAAATTCCCCTATCCTGCGTTCTTCACAAAACAGTCTGGGCTCTTTGTGGGCTTCTGCTCTGGAAAACTGGCTCTCCAAATAATGACCTCTTACTGTTCAACAGGCAGAAATTAGGTGTCTGAAAATAATTTCAGAGAATGATTCTGCTTATACAGAGGAAAATTTACCTCCCCACCTGTAACATAAATACTTCATTAAGTGATCATGTCTTCTGCCAAATTGAGATAATCCAGGAAAAAAATCGTGTTAACCAGAAGAACCTTTCTTCTGTATTATTTACAAACCTGCCCAACAAAGAGTCTCAGGTAGTACAATCTTCCTGGAGTAAACATTTGACATGTTTCTTTTTTTTTCCCCCTTAACTTAAATCCCACAAACTTGCCCTAATGAAGAATTTATTATTTTCCCAAAGGATTTTTCTGTCAGACATATTTTATTTTATAATTTTTCAGAGCTTCAAGAGATTCCTCATGCCCCACAGAGAAAGTGAAGCCAAGCTTGTTTGCTGATGTGAGAGACTTCAGTACAGATGTTCCCTTTTGTCCACAAGAGAAATAATGGGTGGGGGCACCATCATTACTACGTCCAAGCATTAAGTCTGTTTACCAAAGACTGTCATTATTCTGTAATTCTCTCTGCTAATTTTGTGTGTGAACAAAGCCTTTTGGCATCCTGATGCTAATGAGCTTAGGACATTTCTCTTGTCTTAGGTCCAAGGCAGGGATTTTTCTTATTTTCCTTTCCTGTCACCTCCAGGTGAGCTAATCCGCTTTGAGCAGCCATTGCTTTTGGAGCCTCTGAGTTACCAGCTTCTCTCCTCCATGCCTCCATCTTTACCTGGTTCCCATTCTTTCCCATAACTTTTGGCTTCGGCTTTGGCCTCCTGTGTGGATGCCTAATAGCTTTCTTCCTGGAAACTGCTCTGTGGGGATTTCGTTTTGTTTTCTGAACATGACTTTTAATTACACTTGGATTATTGGCCCTCAGCTGCTAAGTAAAGCCTGAGTTAGTGCCATCTAATGGCATTAGAGTGTCCAGAAAGGTGGCCTTTGCTCCTCTCTCTGCAATGGGCCATCTGCAAAACACACACACACACACACACACACACACACACACACATGCACACAACTAGAAACAGGGGTTGTGGAGACATTCCCTTATACACCTGATCCAAGTTTTGCACATAGCATATGATCTCTACCCACTGGGCTTGGCAAGGGAACACTTTGTAATTATTTCATTGTGTTACCCCTCACCAAACCATCTCCAGTTTTTAAACGTTTCAATGGGACGTGTGGATATGTGATTATAAATGACATCTTGTATTCCGGTTTCATCTTTGCTGAATGAGGAAATTGTGCTTTGACTGCCCTTCCTGGATGTCTGGATCTGGTGTGGTCTTAAAACGAGTCTCTCAAATTGACTCTGTGATTTTACTGACTATGTGCACTGGGATCTTGTCTCATTCATCTTAGAGAATTCTTTGAACTTTTGTGTATTCTTAGAATGCTTACATTTGAGTGTATTAGATTGATAACATAAAGTTTTTAGAAGATGTTGTTAATTAATCAATGACAAAGCTCACTGAGAGTCACACAAGAATGGCCATTGGAAGCTCATTTTTAAAGTAAAAGGTCACAAACTTTAAAATATACTTCTTTTAAAAATAAATATTATAACCTAGCAACATTTTTAATAAATGTTTCAGTTTATTTTTTGTTTGATAAAACCAAAAGTGGTCTTCTTCTTTAGTAGAGAATTAATTACAAAGGAAATTATCAAGCTATCAAAACTGCCATTTTATGTAGCTTTTAAAATTATAGCTGAAACATATTTTTATTTAATAAGACATGTTTTGTTTTAGTTTCTATTTTAATAAATCGTATAAGTGGTAAGAGATATACAAATGTGGCCAGATTCTTAAGAATACCTTAGAGCAGATTTCGTAAATTTAACCTAATTTTTTATTCAATGAATTGTATACGATGACAATTTATTTCTCTGATATTTCAAAAGATACTTCAGGGCCCCTTAGGAAATCCATACTTGCCAAACAAAGGAAATATAAAGTCACGATCCTGGAACAGATAGCACATATAACAAGGAGAAGTAAAGGCAAACACATTTCTTTGATTTCCCTGTGGACACTTCTGGTCATGGTATTTAAAAGGAACAACCCAATGGAAAATGTTTTTCTTGCAAAACTCAAATATCTAATACTAACATTTACCTGGACCTGGATTCACCTTTGCAAGCTGTGACTGACTGATTTTATAAACTTGAAATGTGCCCAACAAGTTCAAGGTGGCATCTGCCTACACAATCCTTCCCTCTCTGTCTCTCTAGGTAGTCTGTGTAAAGATCTTTTGTTACGTGGAAACAAACATGCCAGAGAAGCCAAGAGAATTGTTCACCTTAGCACTAATATTTTGGCTAGAACAGAAAGGAGTCTTTAGATTAATTAAATAATAATTTGATCACTGGCAGTAATGCAATTAAAACTGGGTTCAAGCAATGAGCTAAACTGGACTTGGTTGCTAGTTCAATCTGTAAAGCAATGAGCTAAACTGGACTTGGTTGCTAGTTCAATCTGTAAACTGGTATTGAGTGGTCCCAACATATTAGAAGTTGATGAGAGAGAATTGGATAAGATGGTCTCTAGCTGGTCACTGCTGAGGGACAAACACAAATATTTTTGAAACATTGTGAAAATGAATAGAGCTATATATCTAAAGTATACAGGAGCGGAGAGAATAAAGGGAATGCAATGAAACCAACTGTCAGTATCACTCTGAACTGATTCTCTACTAACTTCCTAGAGAAAACCATACTCATTTTAATTTCGAGGGAAGAGGAGGAATAAACCATGTGCAATTTGCTAATATGAAGTGGGGGAAAGATGGTTCAAGGAAGCAGAGAAAAGACAGAAAACCTTTAAAAAAAATTACTGTGGTTAGCAACAAAAAGATTGGTGTTGCCGGAGCATTAAATAATAAATACTGAGAAACATTGCTAGGTAGATAGGGCCAGAAATGGAGAGCTTTATAAACTACTAAATTGTTACCCTGAAGGCGATTTAGAGCAAGTAAAGGCTTTCATGCAGGGGAGTGAATAATCAGATTTGTGTTCTTGAAATAATGTGCTTTAGTGGTTATGTGGAGAGTGGTTTGGCTGGTGGAACAAGATCAGAACAGGTGAGATCCTTTGGGAGGTGCCAAAATCCAGGCATGATGAAGATGCTGGGCCCAAACTGGAGGACAGGGAGAGAGATGAGAAGAAGAAAGCAAGAGCTATTTAGAAAGAAAAACCAAGAGAAAATTGTGCTTTCACAAAAGTGACAAAGAAGAAGGCAGAGTGAAGTCTTGAGCTCCTGTGTCTAGCATGAGAACAAATAGATTTCAGTGATAACAGATAACAGCACAGTGTTCAAGTATCTCATTTTTGCATCTCTGCCCAGATAACTGACATGTAGTGCATGAAATACTTTATTAAAAAGTGAGAGTTGGGTGAGGTCTTTAAGGGTGAATAATGTGTCAATTGATGGAGACCTGAAATTGTTGAGACTCGTGTAATTAGACCAGGTAAACTGGAGATTAAAATCTATATGTAGTCATGATGAGAGAGCACAGGAGTGATGATATTAAATAAAGACTATGATAAAAGCTGTGGGCATTTAATCCCAGTCAGTCAGTAAGTAGTTGTTTATTTAGGGTTTCTTGTTTTCACTAAGCAATATGGGCAAGACACTATAAGAGAAGCAGTTTTGGGAAATTGTCTTGTGACATGTCTAATGGGGAGAATGGAGGCAGAGACCTCAGTTAGGAGGCTACTATAAAGTAATAAAATATGAAACCGTCAAGCAGTAAGATAATAGGAGCCTAAAAGTGGGCGATAATAATAAAAATACAAATAATGGGTAGTCAGACCTGGTGTTAAGAACTTGTGTTTGTTCATTTAGTGATTGAATTAAATCGGTGTGTGTGTGTGTGTGTGTGTGTGTGTGTGTGTGTGTGTGTGTGTGCACGCAGTGTTCCGTAAAATCCAAACTGTGTTCTGGTAGAGCTGTGCAGCTTTAGCAATCCCATTGTGAGGCCCAAGGGTGAACCATATGTTAACCACATTCCCACACCAGAAGCACTGTTGCTCCCTGGCAGCCCTGATTGGCTACCCAGGTTTGTAAGATACTTGCGAACTCTTACAGGACATCACCTGGAAGACTCAGAGGTAGCCAAGACAACTTTCTATGCCAATTTTGTCTTTTTATTTTATTTGTTTTAATTTGAAAACAATATTATAATACCAATAGTGGGATTTTGGAGACAAAAAGCAATGCTTCCAAAATCTTTATCAAAATCATTATTTTTCTTATTGTCTTCCAGTTTTTTCTGTTCGCATACAACTTTTTTAAAGTCCTGTATTGCTGTATCTACAATTTATTTTCCTACATTTTACTTATATATGTATTCTATATTTTACTGCACTCTCCGTAATCACCGTTTCTATCATCTGCTTACTGTTGAATCGTGTATTTGTATTATAATACGTAATAGCTATTCTCTCCTTGATAAATATTTCATTGTGTACTAAAATGCCTCTGTCATAGGCCACGTAATAATAGACACCTTCGTATGCATATAGTCCTTTCTTCTCTTTAGGACATTGTCTGAAAGAAATAAAAGGCCAGACACAAATGCAATCTTCATACACAACTTTACATTTGCAATATTAAAAAAGTAAGAAGAGATAGGTAAATTTAATTATAATAATACATTTTATTTGATTTAATATATTAAAATATTTTATTTCCACATGTGATCAAATTAAAATTATTAAAGAGATATCTTATATTCTTTTTTTGTACTCTCTTAAAATTCCAGTGTGATCAAATTAGAATTATTAAAGAGATATCCTATATTCTTTATTTTTGTATTCTCTTAAAATTCCAGTGTGTATTTTATACTTATAGTGAATCTTGATCAGACTAGCCAAATTTCAGGTGCTCAGTGTGGCTTGTGGCTACTGTGTTGAATGCACAATTTTTGTGTATTTTCTAAAAAGTAATTTATAGTGATGGTGTTACTGATTCAAAAAGTTGAACATTATAAGACTTTTCCTTCATGTAGTTATTTTAGTTTCTCAAATAAATGAAGCAACTTAAGCTGTTTTTTTTAATTAGCTAATTAATTCAACTCTGAGTCAGATGTTACAGAAAAAGTTTAAAATACACACAGTAAGTGGTAAGTCCTTTATCGTCGAATATGGTTAGATGAAAAAGAAGGATAAGATGTATTGCCTAACTTTAGAATCGAATACAATGAAGTTTTATATTGTAAAAATAAAATAAGCATATGAAAAATTTATTAATTTTAAAAAGTTTGTCACATTTATAAACAAAAGGTTTTGAGAAATATACCCAGAATTGTTTAAAGTATTTACATATATATACTCATCTTTCTGGTAATTAATACTCCATTACTATAGCTTAAAATAAAAATAAGACAACTGAGTTTATACAAACGTAATTAGAGGAACATTGCTTAGGATGGCCGATCCAGATAATTCCAGCCCACCCCAAACAAAACATGTGTCTCCTACTCCTACTGATGGCTGACGTTTATAATTTCCTCACCAGCAAATATCACTTTGCCTAGGTAGATATATTCAAGGCGCGTAGATCTGGGTCTGTTCCGCTCTGCAGGGGTGAATTGCCAATCCTATCATAGCAGCTTCCACTTGAAATTTTCAGCTATAATTTTTCACATTCTTGCAGTACTTACGCTTGGAGGGCAACAGCATCAACGAACAGAAGCATTTGCAGTTTCTCTCCATATACTTGGAAGCCGCCTTCCTAATCAATTCTCCTCAGCAAATGCTTCAGGACAGTGGAAAATTCCTTGGGCGAGAGATAATACCACCCAAGGGAAAATGCATTTATAATTGATGTGGTAAAAAGCTGTCAGACAGACATGGGTTTTCTCAACCATTTTTGTAAACACTGTTAGCAGCACTTCCTACAACAGGAGAAGCCTACAATCTCTCTACCTCTGGGTGGAAAATGATATGCAGCAAGGAAAAGCCCCTCGACCAGATCCTGTGATTATGTCGATTGCAGCCCTGCTAAACTGAATAATTATTATAGACACTCATGGCTTAATTTTACCTAACTACACATTGTTTTAAAGTTTACATTTAGATAAAGTACTTGATTTACTGTTGGGCACCTTGTCAAGGATGGGGAAGAAAAAAGAAAAGAATAAAATGAGAGGAGCTTCATCTAAAATTGATATTTTTCCTTTGTTAAATGGTCCTACAAATCCTCAGGAAAAGAACCTGATTTCCCATATTTTTGGATTATAAAAAATTTCAGAGACCTGTGCATTGCATAAAGCTAGGTATATCTGGCAATTGACAAACTGTGATAGGGCTAACAAGTTTCAATTATTATAGCTATCAGGTAAAAATACCAGCTGTATACTTGGAATTATATTCTTTTCTTCTCTCACTTGTGGTTGCGTTCAGAAAATTATAAAAAGAAAACAAATGCATTTATTGTATCTGCATATTCTCAAAAGTCAGTCAAAAAAATTACGTACTACAGAACTGGGAAAAACTTAAGCCTTATTCAAGGTGTTTTTCACCTTTCCCAGAACATTGGATTGTGAATTACTGTGTAATTCTACACCTTTGAGTATAATAATAATTTTTAAAAACACACAATATTGAGAGTAACACTTGAGTTTGAATCTTGGTTTTCCACTCATGTTTTGATTCTGAGCAAATAATTTAATCAGTATGATCCTCTACTCTCCACCTGATAAATGGGACTAGTATTATCTGCCTTTCAAGGATGTGGATAAATTTACCAATGTTATGTAGGTAAAGTCCTTAACATATAATAATCATCTAATTTACAATGGCATTAAAACAATACCGTCTTCATAGTAAATTTCAGGAAGAACCACTGGCTAATTTATTGTATAATTCGAGTGGAATATCTCATCAGCCACCTTGGATAACTTCATGGGAGTTTCTGAAGTTCCTTTTTGGATTAAAATTCAACCTCGCTATTGGTTTTAGTTTTGGCAAAGAACTGGCTTGAGTCTAAAATCCAGTTGGGATTTTAATTTTATGCTATGGTTCTGTGTTACTCACTTGTCCCTGTTTTTGTTTACTACTTTTACTTTTTCTTAAATTCACACCTGTTTATTTCTACTGTTTAACTACTAAAAAGCCCACAACAGTAGAACCTAGAAGATTATATGAAAACCACAGCCAAATGCAATACTTTCGTTTTTGAAAATTAACTCTACCCACATCCTTCTGAATGACCTGATTATCTTTCTCTTCTGGCAAAGAAAGATGGCTCTTTGCTCTTGGCTTCAGTTGACGAGAAGAAATTGGGGGCCTGGAAACAGCACGGTGTAGTGGTAGGAGCTCAGGCTGTGGAGCCAGACAACCGACAGTTGGGATTAGAACCCCAACTGTAGTACTTGCTAGTTAAATGAACTTGAATGTTAACAATATCATCACATCTCAGTTTCCTCACTTGTAACGGTTGAGGCCCAGGCAGGAAGGTGCTCTGCAGTAAGTTCTCCCATACGGCATCATGGATGTGTTCTTGGAAACTACGACATTAAGCAAACAATGCCTGACAAAATAGATTTTTCCATAGGCTAATTGATATAGACTAGAGTTAAGTTCCAATGACACATTTCTGGTCATGAAAACAGAACCAAACTTCTAAATAGAGACTTCAAACACATCTAATATTAAACATTAAAATAAACATGAGCCATACACACAAGTAAGATGAATAAAAACAAATAAAAGAATTCTTTTCCAAACAATTTATTCCACTTCAGGGTCACGAGTGGCCAGAGCCACTGCTGGCAGCTCAGGGAGCAAGACAGGACCCATCCTGGCCCGTCTATCGCGGGGCCACTTATGCACACCCACACCACTCAGACTGGGACCATTAAGATATGTCGTTTCACCTCTGGTGTATGGGAGGAAACTGGAGACATGGGAAGACTATGCAAACTCCACACAGACAATGGCCCTGGCTGGGAATGCAAATCATATCTCATGAACATTATAAGGAAATGGCATTGAGCGAAACAATGTTTTCAAGGTCCTGCTGTACTCGAAAAAGACAATTTAAGAGAGTTTAGTAAAGGGAACATTTATAAGCAGACTTAAAGAAAACGAATAAAAGAATAGTAAAGTACTCCGACAAAAAAACAAAAAACAAAAAACAACAACTTACCTTTAATAGGTCCAAAGGGCAAGGGGAGAGAGTAGTTAATAGAATCCTAGGCAAGTTATTGCTGTAGAAGTGGGTTAGCTATGGAAGCTGTGAACTTTAGTAGAGAAAAGTAATCATTGTTGAAACACAGCCTGGCAGAATGGAAGCTGAAGCTGTAAATACGTTGATTTTCCTCTCCTTCCATTCCCTCCTGCATTGCTGGCATCTTCCACCAGCTGAATTTAATGATGAGCCAGAGGGCAAGGAGCCTGGTTGGTCAGGTCATACTCCTGGGTCCCAGAATGCAGGAGACTGGGTATAGAGTGGCTAAGGGAGAATATTTGGCAGAGTAATAGTACCTACCTCATAGATTTTTATACAAATTAAATGAGTTTATACCTATAAATCACTAAAAATTGTGCTTAGTAAGACACCGAAGAGTTTTTTTAATAAAAAATATTTACTAATGCAATAATTATCTTCATAAGTCATAGGACACACAGTTCAAGAGTCTATAAGAATGTGATTGTCTCATCTTTAGAATAAGTTTAAATCTCGAGATAAATTTAGAAACAAGAAGCTAGAGTCTCTGAGATACCAAGGTGTACAAATAAAGCTTAGACGAGAATAGGTTCCCCCTTAGCCCACATTTTTCAATTGGTATTACATTGGCTATTTAAGCTGATTTTTCTTTGTTTAATAGCAGATACTCATCTTAAAGATGAAACTACAGTCAGGGTGGATGAAGAAACAGGATGGAAATAAAAAATTGCCTGATCTGGTGCCTCAGGTTAAAAGAAGAACAGGATCCTAGTGAAGATTGGTCAACTTTAATTAACATGACATTAGCAAGAGGTAGAAGTGCAAGCTCATATCTGCACTAATGAGTCAGTTTTAATTAAGATTATAGGCAGCCAATGTACAGCATGGATGGGACATAGATCAATATCCTGAATATAGTCCTACATCTTCAGGGGTTGTTATTTGGTTGGATAGCAAAGACAGAAAACTAACCATGCTAGGAAGATATGATAAAACTCTAAACTAGTGCTAATGGGAATAAGAGAATTTGGGCAGCTTGAGGGCCTCCTCAGAGCAATAAAGGCAAAGGGCTAATAGAAGAGAGAGATTTGGATGGGGTCTTGGTTAGAGGATGGTTTTCATAGGTAGAAAAGAGATGGGAAGGAAATTAATGGTGATGGAGTTGGGAGGTGGAGAGGTGCTATTTGTGGAGTCTGGAAAAATTGTTCAAAGGAGCCCATATTGCAAGAGAAGGTGAATTAGACAATCCAGGCAGAAACATATGCAGAGAAGATATGACTAAGTCTGAAGTGGTAGCACAGACCCTGAAAATGTGAGATTTTGAGTGCAAGGCCAAGAATTTTGTCATTTTCTATTTTTCTATTCGGCTCAAGACAGAGCTTGAGAAGTTGATTTCCATTTTGGCTTTCCTATATGGATACAAACACATTATTTCTGGACTACCTATATTTGAATCAAAGCACAGAGAAATCCATGCATGCTAACTGGTTCATATACACTGTGTATTTTCTGACTTGTTGTTTGGAATTTATTGATTCCTCTCAACTTTCTATCTACTCCCTGATAGACAGAGAAGTCAATGTAACTATATTAGAATTGATCTTGTATTCAAAAAGCTGACCTCGAGCCAATACTAATGGATTGGGATATAGATCTGAGGCTGGACATGAGTGCCTGTCAGTCCTGCGTTGGGAATGACATCGTCTACAGAGATAAAGTACAAGACAAGAGAAAGCTGCGGTCTTGGAGTTAATCTGCTCAGTTAATACATGTGGCACTTAGAGCCTGTGATGTCAGTAGACATGGGTGAGCGCTTGTGCCATGCTTCTTTCTCTCTCAGAGGTGGAACCATCCCAATTATAATATGAGACAGCAAAGCGAAACCTTCCAGTTCCATTATTTCCACTGTAAGATGAAGTCAAACCTGCTACCCACTGTGCTTAGAAATTCTAGGGGCCAGAATAGTTTACAATGAGATAGACCCCGCCATTGAGGACATTTCTCACAGGGCAAACAATCCAAGCGAAAAATGATGGGGGAAAAAGCAAGCATCACAAAAGAGAAAACCTGAATGCGATGTAAAAATATAAAAAATTTCTTAACATAATTACCTAGGAAATGCAAATTATATTACATTGAATTACTATTTCACACCCACAACATGAATAGATATTAAAACCTGAGAATTCCAAGTGTTGACAAGGTTTCGAAGTGCTGAACACCATCATATACTGCCAGAGGGGGTGTAAATCAGCACAACTGTTTTGAAAAGCAGTGTGTCATTACCAGACACCATTGAAGATGAATGAATCCTGTGAATGATAAACTTTATTCCTAGGAATATACTCGAGAAGGTAGTATATGTGTATTAAGAGCAGAGTACTAGAAACAACTGAAAATCGTCTCTTGGAAATAAAATACTCAGATATTTATATATTCATATACCATAATTAATACTCTACAACAGTGCTGATGCCTCTTTAGTTTGCAACTTATAATTGAATGCCTCAAGTTTAGTCCTATAATATCTTCTCAGTCTATATCTACTTTAGAGACATTCTTAACTGTTCCATTGTTTTAAGCAAGCTTCTCCCTGCTGAAGGCTCTTCAAATGTTCTTTCCAGCCCAGGCCTTTCAGAAAGTCCAGACTTATAATTAAATACCTACTCAGTGTAACCACTTAGATGTTTATGGGCATCGCCACTGTTAATATTTTCATAATAAAAATTTTTCAATTCCATCCCTATCCCCAGTGTGTCCCTCTCCAGGGTCCCTGTCAGGACATGAGTGCCACCATTTACTCAACTATTCAAGCCATAAACTTTAGATTATAATCATGGATTCATTTTTCTCACTTTCCCAGCATTCAAGCCATCCGTTGATCTTTACTTCAGAATCTATCCCCAAACTGTTCACTTTTCCACGTATCTATAGTTACTACCATAGATCGAGTTTCTATAAGCTATTACCTAGGCTGTAGTAATAGTATCTGAACTTGTTTCTCTATGTCTATACTTTTCTTCTTCAGTCTATCCTTCACAAAGCAGCTGTAATGAACCCTCTGAAAGAAAAATCAAATGAAATCAGCCTTCTACAGAAATCCTTTTAAGACTTCCATCATTTTTAAATTTTTTTAACACCTACAACACATAGAATTCCTAGGCGATCTCCCATCCAAGTACTAACCAGACCTAACCCTGCTTAGCTTCTGAGATCAGAAGAGATTGGGTACATTCAGGTCACATGGCTGTAGACCATCATGTTTTGATTTAAATTCAGTGTCCTTAACATTAATCAATGCCTTATATTTGGATTTCTGGCTACTCTCCAAGTTCATTACCCAATCTTTCTCTCACTTACTCTGTTCTATCTTCACAGACTTTTTTCCCTTCCTTCACTACAGCAAACACGATCCTGTATTAAGACTTTGTACTTGTTAATCCTTTCACCTTTAGCAATTTTTACCCAGATATTTTCAGGGTCATTATTTTTTTCTTGGGTCCAGTTTCTTTCTTTGTCACACAGGCTTTCTTATTTCTCTTATTTAACAAAACACCTCAAAAACTCTTTATCCTCCCACTCAGCTTAATTTTTTCTTTAAGGAACTTAACATTCTTTGACATAACACTAAATATTTTTTTGTTTGTGTCTTATTATCTGTACTTCCTTCCAAACTAAAAACTCATGGAGGCAGCAACTATTGCTGTTCATTGTTATATGTCCAATACCCAGAATGGTGCTTACTATATTATAGGCATTCAACAAATATTGTTGGATTAATTAATCTATGGATAAAGTAAGTATATAGTTCAAGATGTGGTTCTCAACATTTAATATCATTTTTTCCTCTTACCTCATCAGTTGCTCATAATCTCTAAGTAAATTTAAGTATATTCTTGATAGATATTTAGTGGATGACTCTCTAGATAAACAATCCTAATGAATTAACATTTAAGTGCTATTCTTCACTGTTGAAATTGTATTTGTTTTCTCTTCTGTTTAACTCTTTAAATGTCTTGTATTCTTAAATGTGAACTAAGTTAATGATTAGGATTTTACCAGTACAGACTGAGTGGTTTCTGATTCATCACTTGCCACGTGATTGGTTATGTGGCCTTCTCTCATGGTCACTAAAAAAGTCTGATATGCACAGCAACATGCAGAGTAAGCTTGGGCTCTACTATGTCTCCTGTGTGACCCAAGATTACATTTCCTGCTGACCTTTTGGACCCGATGATTTTGATGACTAATGATTTGATATAGGACAGAGGTAAAATATTTTTACAATTAGGTTTTTGATTGTTTCATTTGAAATTAATTAAAATTTTGTCAAAGTTAGGTCAAGGCGATTCATTGCTGACACTTGCAGAGTCTTTACTGAGAAACCAACATTTTTTATATTCCCTGAGAATAATCTTCCTCTTGTTTTGTTACTGAGGTAAGTGTTGAAACTGCTTATGGCACAGAACAAGACTGAATCTCTCTTGCTTAATCTGAATGATCCTGCTTTTTATTCTGGTAATGAAGAATCTCCGCAATCTCACTAAATGACTTTTTTCAAGATTTATCTGCTCTCCTCTACAAAAGATGGCTGATACCACAGACCCTCTGCTTCTACTTAAGTGATCCCATTGTCTTCTTTAAAAGAATTGCTCACTTGGAAGCCTTCACTAATGATATTCCCAACTGATCTGCTGCTCTGTCTCTATATTTCTTTCCCTTTTCATATATATACCTCCTGTACTCCAGGTTTTACCTAATTGAGGCCTCCTCCATGGAGCCTTGCCTACACACAGCAGGAAGGAATTTCCTCATTCTCTGAAATCTCAGTATGTTTATATGTGATCTGATATTTGACAGCTGATCCAACACATTATTACTTTATAATGTTAATTCTTTCTCCATAACACCTGTGTCCTTGTGTGTATACACTCCTAGAAGACATTTTGAATTTTCTTGATAACAGAGATATCTTTTAATTTTATAAAGTCTTCAAGCAATTCATCTTCACAGGTTTTTGAATATTTTTTCACATTTGAAACATGCTCTTGCAACACGTGGTTGTTGTCTGCATTTGGCTTCTAAGGTGGGACATGCCAAGCTTGTTGTTTATCTTTACTTTTGTGGGCTTTCGGGGACTGAGAAAGTGACCTCCTCCCTTGCTACTTTTGTCTCTTTCTGACTTTGATCCATCCAGGGTGGGGCTCCCAGTTTCATTTGTGGCAATAGGAGATGGCTGATATCACCTGTGTCTTTCCTTGACTGTCTAGCAAAATATTTAAGAAGGATAAAAGCAGAAAGCATAAGGATAAAAGCAGAGAGCAGAAAGTGCCAGCGATTCCCACAAGGGATTGCTACTTTTAAAATGGAGTCTGTAGATTATTCAACAAGCTGGAGAATCAGCTAACCTTCCAGCCCTGATAAATGGCAGTCCCCAGAATGTGTCTGTTTCCCCCACATCTGTCAACACTGGATTTGCAAAGCATTTTTTCATGATCTTGAATTCCCTCGCAGCAGCCTTATAAATAAGCAAGAGCAGAAATTTTCCCAAGTTTTATATTATCTCTGTCAAAAAATGTTTTCTGTTTCAAGTCTCTTTTTACGTCAGAAATGAGGCTTTCTTTCCCCTTGGAAACCTTTCCTTGTGAAGTCCTACAAACCTGGAGGATGCCCATTGTGGCTTCTGAAAGCCTTCAACTGATTAGCTTGCCTCTCAGACCCTCTCCTGCTGTGTGCTGCTTTTCAGCACCAAATAAGTGTCAGACAATTAGAGATGGGACTGGAGATGTGTAAATTGTACTGTCGCCTCAACAAATTAGTAATTTTGTGATAATACACTGTCCTTGTGACATGGTTGGAGTCACCTGCCTCTATTTGTGCTAAAAGGCCATGGGTAAGATTGATGAAGATCCTGTGTGGTGATTCATTTTACTTCTTGGCATTCTCTCCACACCCCTCCTCTCCCAAGAAACAAGACATTAACCAGACTCTGGGAATTGAACAAAGCCTTCACCCGGCTTCCCTAGAGCTCACAGCACCTTTCTTGAAGTCATTACCTGGAAGATATTTCACCACCTGGGTTGAATAGGTGCAGGAAAGAAAGGGTGTGACGCAGTGAAGAAAATAAACTTCCCATGCTTTTTGAGCCAGCCTTCTTTTATTCAATGATTAGGTCTGTAATGGGAGTTGATATTGGGTTCAAAAAATCTCGAAAGTTTCCACTTTAACTTGAACACTTATAAATATTAATGGAAGCTATCCTGGCCATTGTTACTTCTTAATAAGTAGGTATGGGAATTATTCCTCTATGGAGTTGATGCTTCCAGGCCTTGATGCTTCCCAGACCTAATCTTTTCATCCATAGGAGGAATTTGTGCATTTCAGAAAGGTTCTCCCATTGGTGGATAATAGCCTGCTTGCTGGCCTCGCTGCTGTTGTGGCTGCTTTTCTAAGGAACAAGAGAACCAAAGTTAAACCATTTGCTCTAGAAAGTTATAGTTAAACTGCACATGGTGGTCTGTTGTTCAGTTACAAGGCAGTTGATGAGTGGGAATGAACATCAACACGCCATTTGTTGAATGAGTGTGCTTTTCTATTCCTTTATGGTAATAGTTCATCCCATAATCATAGCAAATCTACCACAAATGAACTCTACTAAAATTCCACAGAAAAGTTTCAAGAATAGCCAAGGGAATTTTAGACAAGAAGGGTGAATGAATCTTCTCTCTGTAAAAATTAAGATATTATGTAACTGTAGTAATAAAACAGTACAGTAATGATGCAGGGTAACTGATATAGACAGAAAGGAAAAGAGAGTCAAGAGACTGACCCAGCCATCTATGGGAAAATGGAAGATGATTAGTGTGGTTAACAAATCAATAGGGAAAAGTAAAATTCTTGTGTCACAGAACAGAACCTAAGAGCTGACTAAGTAGTTTACATGCCCAATTTTAAACTCGTAGCAGGTATTAAAAACAAGAAAGAGTCTGTTCTACGTGCCAGAAGGGAAGAAGGAACTCAAAACCAGATACTGCAAATCACTGAGTCTAATGGATGTACACTAAAGGTTGTAAGCCTATTCCCGGGGTGGGTGTCAATGGCTGCAGGCTCCATACAAGGGGAAGAAGCTGGAATGAGCTCACTGCATAAAGTTTAACAGGGACCACTGACCTCTGAACACATCATAAAGGCAGGCCACATGCCCTAAGCTAGGAGTGGAAAATGGGTCATTTGCGTTCAAACAAATACAATTTCCCCCAGGATTCAAAAATTGATAATGATTCAGAGTTATGAATTCACAACTCTGAACAAGCACAAGATTCTCAAGCAAGATTATTTTCCCACCAAAGAGAAACTTCAAACAAAACTACAGACACATGAGAAAGCCCACTGTCATGCAAAAAATTCAACAAATAGGAGAATTTATATGTGTCTAATTTTTATTTTAATAAAGAGAAATCAGTCTGTATATAAGAATAGGATATTATGAGGAAAAAAGCATATTTTAAAAATTCAAACAAGAAATCTAGCCATTGAAATGAAAAAATAACAACTCTATATGGATTAAGTGGGGAAATGTCATATCTGAAGAGAAAGATAGTGAACCAGAATATAAATATGAGAAAATCAGCAACAATGTAGTCTCCAAAATAAAGAGATGGAAGAAATGAAAAATAAGTTAGGAGAGATTGAGGATGATCTAGGAAGCCCCAAAATAATCACAATAATTAAAAAAAAAATAGTTAAGTGAAAATGTGGGAGAAAGAATATTTGAAGAGATAATGGCAAACAGTTTTCCAAATGTACAAAAAAAATAAAAAACCCAATCAACAAGTTAAGGATAAACTATTCAATAAATGGTGTAGGAAAAATTGTCTCACACCACACACAGCATAGAAACACTGTGGACAGCCATGAAAATCACAGCCTGGAACCATCCTAAAGGCCAATCACTGGGATAATAAATCACTGGGATAAGTAACAAAATGGAACATATCCTCATGATGAAATATTTTACAGCATTTGAAAGTAATGGATTTCTTTCTTTCCTCTCTCCCTGTCTTCCTCCCTTTTTTTCTTTATCTCTTTTCTCTTTCTTCTTTTACGTCTTTCTCTCTTTCTGTTCCTTTCTCCTCTCCTCTCTCCTCTCTCTGTATTATCTATGCATGTGAGTATGTATGTATGATCTGTTTATCTAGAGAAATTTAGAAAGCATAATGTTGAAAAAGTTTTAAAACGATTTTTAAAATTTGAACTAATTATGTATATTTAATACATATTTCAAAAGCCTTTATGTATGTATTAATAGTGTGCATTTATGTGTGTAAGTAAAATGAACAAAGAATATCAAGCAAGTGAGGGCAAAGAACAGGGCAGGGTATGTGGGATAAAGGATAATACTTATTCCTTAAAGAAAGTTTATAGTCCATGTGACAAAATATAAAGTTTCCCTTCTGATAACCGGGTATGTGACATATACTCATAAATAAGCGTCAATAGAAAAAAAATGTTACTGCTGACCTACCTCACATCTAGAATTCATATTCTGAGTGTTGTCCTCCAATTGGCAGAGCTGGATTCTCATGTACCCGTCCATCATAGAAAAGACACACACAAGCACACAACGCACACGCGTGCCCCAATGCCAGCCAGACTTATGAGTAAATTTAAAACCCGCAGAACTCAGAGAAAATTCTGCTTTTACTCTAACGTCCTTGCAACTTACTCTAAATTCCCCTCCTCACAACAGAGTGGGGAATCGCTGAGAGGAAAGAGCAGGTATCCACTGGTCCTCTACTTTTTTTTTTTTATTGCTACTTTATAAGCCTTTAATAAATTCGTCCCCATCTCAGCTATGCTGATAAGAATCAGGGAAAAAAAGGATTTGGATTTGTTTCACACTGAAGAAGACAGAAAGAGCCTTAGTTTCAGACTGACGAAAGCAGTGGATATGTGTGTTGTGTGTGTGTGTGACAGTGGGGATGGTGACGGGTTGGAGTGATGGGTAAATGACTGTGCGTCAGGGAAGGTAGATGAAAGGATTTGACGGGAAAGCAGTAAGCATCCTATGCATTTTTCCTCCAGCTTCTTCATGTGTTGAGGCCATGAACATTTTCCTAGCTTTAAATAAAGTGGGGCCCATGAGCCTGACGATCGCCAAGTGTCCTTTGGCCTTCGTGTTGTTTATGGCAGGGGTACAATAGAGGGAAGTTTGCTGAAAGGTGTTGCCAGAATTCCCGGTAAATGGATGACAACTTAGTAGGAAGGGAAGAAGGTCTCTGTTGCTGGGGCATCTAGCAGAGAGGAGAGAGGGATGCAAGTATAACCCAGGTGTATGAGGCAAAATGCTTACTGTTCTACACGTCCATTTCACTGACTTTCTCAACTTCAGTAAAACCATTCATTTTTCTCTTAAATGAGAGCCATTGCCATTTTTCTGCATGGCAGGATAATTAACTAACAGGAATAAAGAGCTGTTGAAATGTTGAGTGTCATTACCCCAATGACTCATTTTTAGAGCAGCTTTGGAACGTGATTGGCAAAGTTTTTGAGTCATGGTGGGGAAACTTTCCAGACTAGAAAGTCTTAGATGTCTAACCATGCTAAACTGGGGGTGCAGGGTGCAAATAAAACTTAAGGATGAAAGATTTGAAGCTTCTGTCACTTTCTCTGAAGATATTAAGCTGTCCATGGAGCACTGCTGAAAACACAAGGGGCTTCTTCGAATCTGCTGTTACCCAAACTAATAAAATGACTTCAGCTCTGTTTGTCAGTAAAGAATCTCTCTTCCTTAGGCCTTTTTTTTTTTTTCCAGTAGGCATGATGTGAATTGTTTGGCCATAAAAATGAAATTTAGAATTAGATATTAGATATTCTACTATTAAGAATTAACTGTGGAATTTATCACTTATTTATTTAGTGTTATTTAGTATTAACTATGGAAGATGAAAGTCAGTGGTCTTGACCTTCAAAATATTAATTTTCCTTTCACAAAAGAAACTAAAACTATTTCACCTAAAAGAGGACAATAGAGGCACATTTTAATCAAGTGTTTACTTTTGATATTAAAAATGATGCCTGAGTTTTTGTACAGTTTCAAGATATTAGGCAAGGTTTGGTAGAGAATGGAAAATGCCTAAGATATGGGTAAGTAGATAAAAAGGGATAATACATTTAAAAAAAAAAAAAAGAAGCCCATGAAATAACATAAATAGTGAGAGCTTCTTTTCTCTTCATTTTCTTTATTTTCTCCACTCATGTTATTTTAGGAACTACTGAAAATATGTAGTTGGATCACAAATGCTGTTCAAAGATCATATGGTTAATGTTGTAATTTTTTAAATGTGGAAATGGCTTCAGGCTGGCTCTAATTGAGCATTCACTGTGAAACATACTAGACCACAGAGAACTTATGCAGAGAAGAACTTTTTAATTTATTTGCATGGTCTCTTTGGAGTGGAGGGGAAGGCGTTAACAACCTAGAATGACTTTTTTTTTCCCTGTAAAATCAACATAAATATGGGCAGTTGGATTAGAGGATTAATGGCACACTCATTGCCTGATCTTTTTTTTAATACTCTTCTCAGACAGACTATTGTCCATAAGGATTTCTGATTATCTTCCCTGTTATGCTTAGCAAGAACTTTGAAGAACTATGAAATTGGACTCAGTAGGTGTTAAAAAAGTTTATTAAATGCTGATGGGAATCTGTCTAATTCTGGAGATTTTCCAGTTCTAAGGAAATTGCCTTATTTGTAGCATTTTCATTCCATTGTTAACTGATTGTGCTTGCATCTTTTAAATATATGGCACTTGATAGGAAAAAAAAAATCAGACAAGTTATGACAAAGAATTGTCACTGCCTTTTCTCTGTTGCTATCTTATTCCTTTGTTTGTGCATGCGCTATTTGCCAGAGGACTGGAGTTTTTTTATAGGTCCCTGGATTAGTCATTAACACCTTTATGTGGGACAGATACATGGGCATCCTGCAGGGAAGTAAACGAGTTTTTGGGATTTTATTGCAGGATTGCATTCCAGTTTTCAATTTTTTCTATAGGTCACTCATATTGCAAGTAATTCTTGAGCAAACCATTCCCCATCTGTTCAGATCTTGTTATAACAAAATCAGTCATGACAGATTATGGTACGTAAAACAGAATAAACTTTGTCCAGCTGGAGGTACAGAGTAAGGAGGAGAAGGATATATAGGGCTTTTGGCTAAGAGAATTGTAATCAGGAGAACATTCTCCATAAGAAAGAGAGAAAGGTGTGAGAAGGTTATAGGAAGAACAACATAGAGCTGCCTATTTGGAAAACCACATCTGGCTACTGATTAATGAAAATGAGCAAATTAGACTTTTTTTTCTTGTAAATTTTATTTAACACTGGTAATAACAATTAACATGAAATCTAGCTTCCTAACATATTCTAAGTGTATAATATATTATTGTTGAATATAGTTACAGTGTTGTACAAACAGGTCTCTAGAGCTTATTCACTTTGCTTAACCGAAACTTCATGCTCATCGATTGGTAACTAACTCCCTATTTATCCATCCTCCAGCCCCTGGCAACTAGCATTGCATTGTTTGAGTCTATGAATTTGACTATTTCAGATACCTCCTGTAAGTGGAATCATGCAGGGTTTGTTTTCAATGACTGGCTTATTTCACTCAGTGTAATATCCTCAAGGTTTATCCATGCTGTCACAGAAGACAGGATTTCTTTCTTTTTAAGGCTGAGTAGTATTCCATCATATGTATAGGCTACATTCTCTCTATCCACTCATCTGCTGATGAACTTTGAGTTATTTCCATAGTTATTTCCACATTTTCGGCTACCATGAATAATGCTGCAGTGAACACAGGGATGCTAATATCTCAAAGAGATCCCAATTTCAATTATTTTGGGTAAATTCCTAGAAGTGGGATTGTTGGATGACATGGTGGTTTTATTTTTAATTTCTGGGGACTCTCCACGCCGTTTTCCATAGCAGCTGCACCATTTTGTATTCCCACCAAGAGCTGTACAAGGGTTCCAATTTCTCCGCATCGTTGTCAAGCCTTCTCACCTTTTTGTTTTTTTGATAATAGCTTTGTCTTGATAGGCCTGTCCCCAGGTACAGCCCTGTCTCACCTCAAAAATGTTTGCAAAGAGCCTGAATTCCTCCCTGGGTAGGCCATTCTATGAAACACATTCTAGGCAAGGTGGCTGCCATCCCTAGGAGTGGCATGAGGAAAACGTGAATAGTTTTATAAATTGAATAGTCTCCCTAGTATATTCCAGTGAAAAGACCATTTTGTTTGCAATAGTTCTAAGAATTCCAGAGACTACCTCATTGAATAGCTGCTTTCAAACTTAAGGCAACTGTGGGTTCACTTTTGCAGGGACAATGCTGGAAAGTCAGGATCGTTTAGAATACAGTGCTCCAAAGTGTTTGCCCTTATTGCGAAATAAACAGTGTGCATTATGAAAGCCAAACTAAAGGTGGCATTTTTAATGCCCGTGTTATTGAAGAAGGTGATGCGCAGGGCACCCGTAAGCTTCCTACGTCTCCCCAGTGTTCTTTTCCAAGAGGAGCTGTAGCATCTGGGTGGAGGTGGTGTGACAAACACATTGCCCCTCTCCCACCCTGAGGTAATCGGACAGTTGGCTCTCTTTGTGCTGCTTTGGCAAGAAAACCTCTAGGTCTATTTTTCTTTCCTTCTTTTGACTGGATACGGTTGATGCATAGACCTTCTTTGGAAAATTTACTGACCAACTACCTCAAATGTTCCTATACCTAACACTGGGTTCAAGCTCTAGCTTTTTGCAGAACCAGTCAAATCAGCAGCTAGTTAATTCAAAAAACAAAAAGCAAATAAAATGACAAAAATCAATGGGCTGCTATCGTCTCCTTTTCTCCACTTAGCTTTTTTCAGCTCACTGTCAGTTTCAAAAAAAAAAAAAAAAAAAGTGGAAACAGCCCTTATTTTGCGTTTGCATTGCTACTGAGGTTAGTTATTATACGATTCTTTAACATGATCTAATATATTTGTTTATATTAGATGCATTATGCCTTATGAAATGCATTATGCCTGGACAATAAGACAAGCTTTCCGGATTCTAGCTTAAAGAGGGTGGGCTATATATCATCCTCAAATACATGCGATCTCTACATTATTTTTATAAAATGATATGCATATACATCACATGAACAGAAACGTGCATGTGATTTGTATATTTGCATTTGTACTTATTTATTTAAATTTTTCTATTTACATTTTGTTCTGCTCTTAGAACATTGATCTAATGGAATCATGAGGTTTTAAATATCAATATTTATCATTTTATGAGTAATTACTGTTTTTATAGTTAATTTAATTACTTTTCTTTTTTCTTGTTTATAATTTTTAAGAAATAAAAGTTGTAATCTTTATTATGTCAAATTTATTGATTCTTTACTTGCGAAATCTTTTATTACTTTTAAACTTGGATTGTCCCGCCCCATCCAAATGTAATTTTTGACTTTTGCTTATATAGTCTTATAATTTTTATAACAACAACAACAAAAATTAGTCTGAGTGACAGTATGGAATTATGTTGGTACATTTATAAGATTTTACATAAGGTTTAATAGTTTATCTAAATAACGATAATTTTCAAATAGCACTTAAGAAATTATGTTTTCCCTTTCCAATGATTAGCATTCAGAAATACTGCAATAAATGAATTAGAAATAAATGTCATCTTGATAAAACCCAGCCTTCTTAACCAGGGATGTTTGTAATGGCTCTCCATTTGTTTCTTTTTATTTTTTTAGTGTCTCAACAATATTTTCTTTTATTTTATACATGACACCCATAAATTTTCTTAAAATTATTCCAACATATTATTTGAATCTGTCATTATGAATAAATTTTCTAATCTGTTTTCCAAATAAGTATTGCTTGTATATAGAAAATATTGTCTAATTAATTTTGTATTCAGCAACGTTAACTCTTATTAATTTTAATGACTTTTCAGCTGATAGCCCAAAGTTTTCTGAGTTGAAAACTTTAATATGTATAAATAATTGTGTTTTTATTAAATTCTTTTTGTTTGTTTGCTGTAAATAGATGTTCTAAGATTATGTTAAGTAATACTACTGAAGCAGTAAAGAGTAGTATCTTGAGAGTGAAAAGGAAGTGCAAAGTAAGCATTTAATAAATGTTAACTATTATTTTATTTATTTCTACCTTAATAGATACTTTTCTGGTCTTTCACTATTATAGTTTGATAGCTTTTATTTCTTAATTTTATGCATAACTGAATTTGTTGCATATGTCATTCAAAATTTTATACAGGTATTTTATTTTTATATTTTCAGAGGAATTATTTTTTCTCCAATTCAGAATATTTTGTAGAATTTATTAGGTTAAATAACTTTTTAATGGCTTAAAGATATAGTAATAACCAAAAAGTTCAAAGCCCATGTCCTAAGAAAACATATATTCTAATTTAAGAGAAACAGTTAAAAATAAAATAAAGGCTCAAAATCAAAGTATACTAGATGGATTGGATAGAATAATAATACCCATGATATATCTTATCAAAGTTCCAGAGACAACGATGGGGAAGAGGTAGTATTCAAAATGATAACGATGAGAAAAATTCCAGAAATATAGATAGATAACAAAGAAACTTAATAAAATCTAAGACAATTAACATATTTAAAATAGTTATTTCAGTATCCTTGTCTGCTGAAACCAATATTTAGATTACCTGGGAGTCTGCTTTCCATTATCTGTCATTTGTCTTGATTTTTAGATACAATTCTGCCTTTTCACATTTCTTGACTTTTTATGGCATAAAAAAGTACTGTGACTGTGGATGCCACTTTCTCCCAGAAAATATCCATCCTCTTCTCTGTTAGGCATAGAGTATGAGCAGCTAATCATCACAGCTAGGGGTTAGGACGTTCTGTGTTGGGTTTCAGCATTGGGAAGTCCCCTGTCCAACTTGAATAAAATTTTGTTTCTAGAATGTAGAATCCTTGGAGTTTTGATTTAGTTAAAAGATTGAGAGATTCATTTCTGCCTTCTAGAGTTTTAATCTTAGCTCTTTAATTTCCTGCCCAAAGTCTTCAAGAGAAACTCATCATAGCCCTGAGTCTTCTGGTTAGACTTTATTTTCAAAATACTGGGAGACTCCAAGAGATTTCTTTCTGCCTTTAAGAAGATTCTAGTCTATTTCCCAAGTTCTCATGCTACCCAGAACCCAGCAAATGCTCTTTGGGGAAACCAGCTGTGTTTTGCAGGCCCCATTACATTTTAATCTCTTTCACCAGCCTGTGTAAACCTCAAAAACCTCACTGTTTTCTCTTTCCTGTAGCAGAATCGCTCTGCCCAGGTCAAGTCCGATCATTGGCTAATGTCTAGTATAGGCGAATGCCTTCAGGAGAGAAAAATGGCCAGTGAATGTTAACTCCTCCAATACTGTACTCTTTCTCTCTCTAAATTTAATACATTTTAATCTTCAATACTTTTACAGTTCTCTTATGTCTTTTAAAATAGAATATTTGTAAGTTATCTGTTTTTTCTAAGGTATTGCAAATGAACTTTGTTGACCTGATGTGATCTACTGCATTCTACCCAAAAAGGTAGTCAAAAAAGCATACATACACACACACAATTCTACACATCATATGGAGATAGCAACAAACCGAAAATCCAAATGGAAACAGAGATGGAAGATCCTTTACCTACTGGCTTGCAGTCAAGTGGAGCATATCCAAATGATAAATGCATGCACAGTAAGTTTCTTGAAGAGCTATTGAAAGTCAATTATCATAGAACAAGTCCAATGAGAGTTTATAGATGAGTGTTAAAATGGAAAGAGAGCTAGCCACACAAGGATAAGGCATTTCAAGATGCAATATATAGGAAAATTGTAGGAAAAATTCTCAAGAATAAACTCTAAAAACTTGGCTAAATATTGGGCATATTCATATCATGGAAGAATCTAGAATAAGAAAGTTGTGACCTCATGCCAACTGAAATATTGGCAAGTGATAGAAGCAGGGCCAGTCATTAGAACAGGTGTTAAAGGCATAAGCCATGATTCTAGCACTGTTGTGTAGATCAGAGAAGAATCAAGATATAAATGACTTCATCTTAAAATTTCTGAGCCCCTTAGCTGAAATTCTGCAAAGCTAAATTCTCTTGTCCAAAAGTACAATTTTTCTCAGAGCCTGAGACAGACCTGAGAGTAAAAAACATGGACCTGGGGAGCAGGCTTTGCTTTTCTCCCTAACTCTGCCTTGATGTGCTTTCCTACAACTTACCCTCGATCAGTCGTCTTTTGACCCTTATCTGTCACTTGTCTTATTACTTACTAGTGTTTTTTTAAAGCACTACAACTTAGAAAGAAGCCAACTCTGAATAGCATTTCCCTTGGTCAAAAACTTTCTCTGGCAAAGAGAAAAGACTGTAAAGATCAAAATAAATGGAAATCGATACTATGAAGACATTGAAATTCTGGCCTATTTGCCACTGTCACCCACACAGGCAGACAGCCTCGTAGCAAAGAGGAAGCAAGATTTGCTGGAAACCAGTTGGAAACAAAAGTCTGCCAATCAGGAGTCCTCTGGGGAGTTGAAGGGTGTCTGTGTGGCAGTTTGGCCCTTTCTCAATGCTGGACATTATGTGACCTGCAGTGTGTCTCCCCAGAACTTGGGTTCACTTAGATGCCCACTTTTTCCCATGTGTCTGCAGAGATGGGGAATGAGGAGGACGATCCAGAGTTCTCTCACTGACATAGACAGGCCAGAGCTCTGAGAACCAGCCAGAAAGAGACAGGCAGCCCCCCAGCCCCCCAAATAACATGACAGTTTTTTAGAAAGTATGATTAGGACCAAATGAGTGAAAATCGAGAATGGCTGTGTATGCTTTCATAGATAAATGAGAGAGAAGGTTGCTCTCCAAGGACTGACTGCTTGTAGTATAGGGAGGGGAAGGGACTTGTTGATATAAGGCGAGGTTCTTTTAAGATGAGGATGTGCAGTTTCCTGGCCAACAGGTAGGAAAGGTTTGCTATATCAAAATCTTTGGAGGCAAAATTAGTAGCCAGAGGTACTAAGTTTTTACTATTTCCATGTCAAGGTATTTCCCAATTGCTAAATATTTTTATTGAGTCCAGAAACCAAACCAACTGGTTTAGAACCTCCAGGTAATCTGTCTCTATGACCAGCAATTCTGTTAAACTCAGAAGTACACTGAAGAATTAAGTAACTTAATTATTCACAGGAGAACCCCCAAAATATATCATAATTGATATTGATAATGGATTGCAAACTGGATGTTTGCTAGCTAGCAAAAATATTTTCTATGTAACATAACTTATTTTTATGCTATTATAAATTAGTGTGATTATTTAAATACTATTTTGTTATGACAATGATTAGGTGGAACGTGCTATACACTGCTTTTTTTAATATTCAGCATATTTCTATTCCATTTTTTCATATTATTGGCTGGGTCTAATCATAAACTAAGTTTATAAAACAGGCAGGCACACACTAATTCTTAAAGTTGATATGTATCAGAAAACTTGTGTTGATAGTCATAAAACCTCTGGAGGTCGATAGAATTTCCATAAGCAAACATCATGATGCCTAATCAAGAAATTACTCTCTTTTTAGCTTGTGTTTTGTTTGTTTTTTTTCTGTTTGTTTTGTTTTATTTTACTTTCTCTGTACTTTAGTTTGCTAAATAGTTAAAAACAATGGCTTCAGACCAGTTTCTTCATCCATAAAATAAGGACATACATCATAACTATAAAATGTTACATAATTAAATAAAATAATGCACATAAAGTTTTGGAATAGACTATCATTTCATAAGTATCAAACTGTGGTCTTGGTGTACCTGTTAGCTTTGTTCCATTAGAAAAGTAAAACTGCCTCAGAACATAATGGGTTAGAACAACCATTTATTTAACTCATAGTTACTTAGATTGGTTGCCTAGTTTTTCTGGTCCAGGATAGCTAAGCTGATCCTTCCTGGGCTTGTGCAGCTTCTGTTGTCAGCTGGGTCATATCATAGACTGGCTGGTGACTGGATGATCTGGGATGGCTTTACCCACGTATGTGGCTGTTAGTAAGCTGATAGCCAGGGCAGTCAGATAACTGGGAAATGTATCTGTCATTGTTAAAAGGCCAGCCCAGACTGCTTCACATGAAGTTAGAAGTTTTCGAGAACATCAGGGGAGAGCCAGCTTCTCAATGAAAGTCATTTTCAAGTCTATGATGGCATAGGTTTGCACCTGTCCCATTGACCAAAACATGTTACATCCACACAAAGACTCAATGATTAGAGAAACGCACTCCACCTTTTAACAGGAGGAGCTGCAGAGCCATTTTGCAAAGGGACACACAGACAGGGTTGGAGAGACTCGGTGGCCATTTTTGCATACTTTCTTTTGTAGTTATTGTTTGTAGCATTGTTTAAATAAGAATGTCTGTACATCAGACACACCATTCATTGGCCCTCCGTTATCGTAGGAAAAAAGCTCTATTCACTCTTTATACAGTAACTTACAGGATTCTTTGGGATTTGACATTTTGTATCTCTCCAGTCTCATCCCCTCTTCGTCACATACTACATGGGTTCCACTTATTATGAACTACTCACTATCTCCAAACATGCTATACTTTTGAAATTGTGTGCCTTTTATGTATTACTTGCTACCCAATGATCTAAGAAATTCCCATTTCTTTTTCAAAATTCTGTTCACATTTATTTCTTCCATAAAGGTTTTCTTGATCCCTCTTTCTTTGCCACAGAGTTTCTCCTCGCATAATCATACCTCTACTACACTTTACTGAAAATGCCTGCATACGTGCAAATCTCTGTGCACCTGTGGGCAGAGATCATATCATCTCTATCTCTAAGGCTGTGTCGCTTAGCAAAGAATCCAGAAGGTTCTTGATAAATGTTTGGGAAATGAAGAAAGAAATAGCAGAATGGTGTGTAAATTACATGACTTTAAATTTCCTCTACAGGCAAGGTTGAAGAATCCCTCATTATGCATTCTATAGTATATGAGAGAATCCTAAATATCTAGGTTACATTTGTGGGACCAGATTTCCTTGACCTCAGATAATCCGCTCTTTATCATTCTGAATATGTTTCATCACAGAGGAAACTCTCCTTTCACTCTTAGTGAGAATCAATGCTGTGTCTAAAGTAGACCATGCCTTGCTAGGAATTTCTAGGAGAGGGGCAAGCATTTTCCAGATCCTGAGACAAGGGTTTTGCTCAAAAGTGCATAAATGCTGTTAGTCATGCATCTGGAGAATGGGACATAGCCAGGCTGTGCCAGGGGACAGACTGCTCTGTGAGGACAATTTATGATCTGTCAGGTGGGAACTTTTATGGTTCTGTGTTAAGAGACCAAGACATTTTAGGAGCTGCTAAAAGCAACACAGAATATGCTTTCAAGCTTAATGAGGAGAGGCGATAGAATCGGCTTGGCAATGTATGGCTGGTTCCATGTGTTAGAGAAAAGCTGAAATAGTCTTAGTGTTACGTATTTTGATTTGGCTAAATTTGTTTTGAGCAGAATGGATATTTATGTCCCTGCGCAATGAGCAGCAATTTCAATGTCTATCAATATAATAAGAGTTTTATTTGAACATTGGGCCCCATGAACAATTTTTATGTGAGTTTCTAATAATTTTTTTTTAAACAAAATCATTTTTTTAAGGGAAAGTAGATAATAAATCCATTCTTTATTGTTTTGGCTAAAGAAAGTAACCATTCACAGGCTGCCTATCATTCTTATTTAGCTGATTGGAAAACATCCCCATAGGAATGAGCTTAAATGAGATAAAGTGCTCAGATTGGCTATATTTCTACATTTTTTTCTCTACCATCTGTTGATCTGACCATTGGCTAATAAAGAGCTTCTAGAATAGAATAAACTTCAGGATGGGCAGTGATAACAGACAGACTCGAGCAGAGCACAGTCATAAAAGTCAGAAGTGAAAACATTTTAATGCAAGCTACTCATATTAGAGATGAGAACACATAGGCCAAGGAAGTTTAAATGATTGGCCAAGGTTCAAAGAGCTCAAGTATACATCAAACATAAGGAATGCACTCTTTCCACACTTTAGGACTGTCACCGGGTATATTAATTAAATGTTGACAAAACTATATTTCTAGGGATTCTAATTAGGCTTCCCAGAATACTCTCAACTTCACTAGAAACTAGTGGAGAAATGACCAGTTCTGCAGAATTTATTATCACTGCCATACTGAAGGTACCCAAATCAACCACAACTCAAAATTGATATAATAAAATAGGTGAAGATAAGAATTTTTGTTGATTGAATGAAGGAGAAATGAAAAGGAAAGTATCAATATCATACAAACATTGCATTTATTTTTATTTTTACAGAAGAAAAAGAATAGGCATGATTAATATTTTCCAGATCTTCAAACCATAAGTAAATATTTCTAAATGTACATATGGATATTTTCATTCATTCATTTCTATATCTATCCAAAAAAGCATATACCCGTGTGTTCAAAATGTCCTGCAATAATACATGTTGATGTTTGAAAAGTGTTTAGAATTTTAGGGGAAAAGGGTCTGATGATCAACCATCAGCTTGCTAAATGAAATCATAAACAGGAATCCTTGTTGTCCCCTTGTTCTACCTACTGGTGACATACAAATGTCACTGCTGACCCAGATGGAATATCCCAACTCCTCAGATCAATGAGTTGCAGAGCCTTTGAGTCCCGATGTGTGTGGTGGTGTGAATGAAGTGCAAAAATTTGTATTTTTCACATTTCACACAGGTGAAACTGAAAGTTCATCTGCAAATACTTCGAGGGTTATTATTCTAGGCTTTACATTGTTTTACTAACTTAGGAAGGCACATCGGTGCTGGATCAGAGATTTCCCTAAAGTTGAGGAATTGTCCTGTGTTTGGAGTAAACAAGGCAATAGCACCTGCAGAGAGGTAACTGGCAGAGAGAGAGAGAGAGAGAGAGAGAGAGAGAAGAGAGAGAGAGAGAGAGAGGGAGGGAGGGAGGAGGAGGAGGGAGGGAGGGAGGGAGGAGGGAGGGAGAGGGAGAGGGAGGAGTACTTGGAAGAGTATCTGCCACATAGTAAATTCATAGTACATAGTGTTAATGTAATATAGAAATTAACCAAATTGAGATACAAATGTAGGTAAAATCCCGGAAGAGTTCACTTGAACTCCTTTTCTTCCTTTCCTTTTTGGGATAAATGAAGGAACTTTGAAAAGGAAGGCACTAAGAAGTCTTCAGGAAACTTTTCTCAAAAAAAGGAAACAAAATGTGTAAGAGAGAAAGTCCTTGGACAAAGTTATAAAGAATTTATCTTCATGCAAGTTAGTATCTTGATCCTTTTCTGTCTTCTCCTTTGCAAATTCATGGATAAACACCTGTTTTTTGGAGAGATTACTCAAGGGATACACCCCTTGATTGCCTAGTAATTATTTTTCCTGTATATGTGGTCTTGTAGAGAGTTGAAGTAATTGGGATGGAGCTATGGTATTCACGTTTTTTTACAGTCTGTGATCCTGAATCTGACATCTATCTCTGGTTATTTCACACAGTAGAGCAAAAGGATTAGGAACCTAGACTCAACAAAAGCAATATAGATGTGTTTCTTCTAGCAGAGGGGGATTCTCTCTCTAAGATTATATAGGGATATACTTTGAAAAATGCATTGGCTGATACAAAAAGATTTGCACTTAAAAAGAAAGCAGTATATTGCTTTTTAAAAATCTTTCACTGAAACAACAGTTATTATAAAACATTTTTTTAAATTTGCAGCAGCAGAAGGAATAAAATCACCCATTGTCCAATACTGTGAGATTATGATTGATAACATTTGGGAGTGTGGCAGGTTTAAAAAAAAAAAACAAAAAACTTTCACTATACAGCCATCTCTGAGGATTATACTGGATATTTGACTTGTGTCTCATTTTGTTTATAAAACATGGTATAGTGACCAGGTTCTTCGAGCTTCAAAATTAGTTGAAAATCTAATTTGTATTGATGTGGTCTAATGAATATCGAAGTCTTCGGCTTTTGGAAAAGTAGATTGTTTCTAATTCTTTTCCATTACAAATAATTATTTGTGTAATAAATTGTTTTCTAGAAAGGCCATTTCAATTTATATATCAAGTAATCATATAACGATACATTTTTTTTTTTTGTACCTTTGCTAACACTGAGCATGGGTGATTTTTTAAAACGTATAAATTAGCTAGTTTAAACCAGAAAAGATTCGTTGTTACTGTTTTGTTCCAAATCTATTGTTTATTGGTGAAGTAGACTTAGTTTTAACCAACTGAGGATACAGAATTTGGAAATTAAAATTTGATGTCAGCTTTGATGATCTGCCTTAGATTCTTGACTTCAATTCCTGCCGGTTGGGCTTAAAAAATGAGCCTGTCGCCATCTGTCTGTGTCTGCCCCATTTCTGTTTCTTGGAGTCAAGCATGGCCACAGTCACACAGACACCCCTTGATTCCAGACATAATCAAGAGAAAAATTTAAAACCCCGGGAAAAAAGCTTTTCACAGAACAGGAATTGAATCCTCCATCTTTACATGCTAGAAACAGTCTTCAATTTTCTCCATGGAGATCTGTTTTATGTGTTATTTTGGTTTGCTTCTAACCCTGTTTTCTACTGTAAAAAGGCAATTTCTATTGCTGGACTCTTGATTTGATGTGCAGTTAAAGGCTACATCACAGCTGAGTTTTGATATTTCACAGTGGATGGGAAAATTATTAACAAAGTTTGTGTTTTCCTCCACATGTAATAACTGCTAATTCACTGGAGTTAGGGGTTTTAGTGGTCTGACTCTGTATATCCATAGCAGATTTTCTACTTTCTCCTTAGAATTTCACTCAAATATAGTGTTTTTCAGAATACCCTCTGGTTTGCCTATTCGACAGAATGTCAATCTCTTATTTAACTCAAATGCTTCAAAGTTCTGACATCTGACCTCCTTGGTCAGTGGAAGGCCAAAAAAATTCAAGGACAACAGTCAATTTGTGGCTTAGTCTGTTCTTAACAAAGCTTTACATTTCATTATCTAGCTGAACAGTAACAATCATTATCTGTTCTCTGTATTAGATAAATTTTACAAAAAAAAATTTTTCTAGAGGAGCCAGTAAAATCCAATTAATACTTACACGTTTGTCTCAAAAATGGCAGTGGAAGGAATTCAGTTTCTGAAAGCTATTAGAATTCCTTCTTGGTCTAGGAAGTTCATTTTGTAAGCTCAAGTTTATGAGCTCTAAGTGACCTTAAACATGAATATGTATTATGCATGATGGAAATTGGTGAAAGATGCTATCAGTGAAGGTCCAAGGGCTGAGAGTGAACCCCAAAACTGTGAAATAAGAATCCTTAGATGAAATGGGGGAGAGAGAAGAACAAGTGTTATTCCTGAAAGAAGCTTTTCTGTTTTGTTTTGTTTTGTTTTGTTTTTCCAGTATTTTCTCATTACTGAAGGGGCTCTCTAATCTCCCAAATACTAAATTTCTTAAGTGCTTTTTGGTGTCTGACAGATTTGGATTGTAAATCCAGGTTCTCCAATTACTAGCTATGTAACAGCGGCAAATTTATTAAACTTTTTTATTTTACTTCCATTTTCCTCATGGGTTAAAAAAAAGATAAACATATATCATAAAGTTTTTGTGGGAATTAAATACATAACATGCACCAATGCTGCCGCATTACTTAGAACATAATAAAATTAGTATCTGGTAGCTATTATTCTTTTGAACTTTTATAACATCAAAATTGGGTTGACCGCAGGATCAGTGTTTTAATATTCTTTTTGCTTTTGAATTGAGTTATAGTAGAGCATTTTAATATATTTTACTGATTTATTTATCTTTTCAAACACCCAAGCCTTCATATCTGAAAGATATGTTTGAAATATGTCATAAAAAAACAGATGGTAGGAGGAAGGAAAACAAGTTATATCATTATGAAAGTATAGAGCTTGGCATACAGTAGGCACTAAATAAATATTTTCTGAGTGAATGAACATACATGTATTCTCTGAGCTACTCACCTTGGTGGAGGAAATCATGTGCTTCCATCAGACTCTCAAGCATGTTATAGAGACAGAGTACAATGATAGGAATTTCAAGTTATCAGATATGTGCTAGAAGTTTTATTTAGCTAAATGCAGAGCCTCTAACAAATTATAATTTTTCTTTACTAAAAAATTCATCTCACAAAAAGAGAATCTTAAACAAAGTTCTGTCTGTCTAACAAGGGAGAAGCAGTTTATGTATTGGAAGCCAAAGTACTTTGGAAGAAAGAGAGCATGAAGTCTACAATGTATGAAAGCTGGGGAAAGAGGAACAGGACCTTAAGAATCCAGATACTGAAAACCAAGAGAAAAAAATATACAGAATTTCACATGCGAGTCTTTAAATGGAGAGGTGACTCAGTCCTGCAAGAGAGATCTCAAAAATGAATTCTGAGTGTACAGTGTTAAGCGCTTCTGAGAACCAATACTGATGGAAAGTCCTCGGGACCCCTACAAAGATGCCGGCTTGCTCACAAACTGAGTCAGTATTTGAAAGAAGTGTGAGGAAGTGAGAACAGCACACAACAAAGATAAATCCCATATGGTGATAGGGACATGTAAGGATGACAGGGACATTAGAACTTCCCAAGGAACTGAAAGTGATGAATGAAGCTAAGCCCCCTATCCTGAATAAATATTGCTTGGGGGGGGGGAAGGCCGACAAAAGAAAAGCTTGGGAATAATAAATGAATTCTCTTTTATCTCTTAATAACCTAATTTCTTAAGAGTTGTCTGGATTTCCTGACATTTAATTAAACTTCTTAGTCCAGTGATCTGGCTACCACTCTGCCACTCACTCCAGTGTCACTGTCTTGTTTGCAAACATTAATCCTAAGGAAATTTTCCAGTTCTTACCTTGCTTCTTCTTGCAACAGCATCTTTAGTTGTCCTCTGGCTTCTGTCTCTGCCACTTCTTCCTCCTCTGACAAGCCTTGAAATATTTTCACTTCTCAGTGATTCCTTTTCCCATTCTATGTTTTCTCTTGCAACAAATTTTTCACATCAAGCCCATCATGTGAACTTTTCTATATCCTAATTGCAACAGAGTTCTGTTTCTTAAATTCGAGTTCGTAAATCAGATCTCTCTTCTGAGCTACTTAGTTGGCAGCTCCATTCAAATTCAACTCAAATTCTATAGATTCAAGATGGAATTCATGACCTCTCCATGATCTTCTTTTTGTGGTTTAAGCTCATTCTCTGTATTCCCAACCATCTACTCAGTTATGCGGGTTAGAAACAGCTGAGCTGTGCTTGACCACTCATGGTGGTTATCACTAGATAGTGTTGATTTTCTCTTCTGAATATGTCTTAATCATGGGCATTCTCCTCATTGCAATGATCTCCCTATTCCCAAACCATCATCCATCACTAATCCTAGAATAAGAGCCTCCTAACTCCTGTCTCCTCATCATCTTGGCCCTCTCAGAAGAGACCTTTATAATGCAGCTAAAGAATCTATGTGAAATAAAGATGACCTTCTCACTTCGAAACCTGCAGTGACTTCCATGGCAATCGATCTGGCTTCTGGACTTCTTAACTAAATCTGGAAGGCCTGGCGGTGTCCAGCCTCTAACTACTTCTCTTGCCTCATTTATCACAATGTTCTGTTGTGCTCTCTGAGCCTCTGTCACACTGATGTTCAGCCAGCTCATTTGTCCCATTTTTAGTTGAATTTTTATTTTCGTAAAAGTTATTCATTTACATGGTTTTCTAAAGCTGTTGTTTTCCCCGTCAACTTCATAATTCTAAGTGAAAGGCTTACATCGTAACCTTTTAATTTTTATTTTCAAAATATTTATTGAATTTCTATTATTTAAATAAATTATCCATTTTCCATTACTCTAATATACTTATGCATCTCATCTTTCCATCTCTAAAATATGATTATATCATTGGTTTTGTTAAAGTAATTTTAAAATTTTTATTATTTTGCTGGGAAATAGTATTTGTTACTGGACCATCTAGTGTAGTATGATTATATTTTCTTCATAACATTTTTAAAATTTTCTTAGCATTAACAATCTCTTTATTTTTTATTTGCTTTTTTCACTATACTGTCATTAATTCACCTCTAAACTCTCAAGCAACAATCTATACTTTCTCTTGACTTATTTATCAAGAAATTTCCTAATTTGATGTTAAAATAAATGTGCACATGCCTGTACATATGTATTTACTTTTCTTAGAGAAATCCTCCATCTTTTTGCTTCAGTCTGGTTGTTTCCTAGGTCTTCTGCCCAGCTCTTCTCCTGAGATCTCCCTTTTCCGTTTTGGGATTTCTTGGGTCTCTCCAGTTGAATTTTCTTTTTTAGATGTCTATATGCGTCTTGATGAACTCACTGTTTTTGTTGCATTTTGTTTTGCATGAATACATATATCCCAGTATTTTCTGAGAAACTTCTTGGGTAAAATTTTTTGAAATTGTGTATATGTTAAAAAAACAAATCTATATTCTGTTTTATAATGGATTAATATGAGGTCATCGTTTACAATGTTGGTACTGAATAGCTGATGACACTCAGTCTCCTGATCCTTTTTATGCAAGCCACCTTTTATCCTTTCTTCTCTGGAGGCTGTAAAGATCTTCTGTTCACTACTAGCATTTCGAAATTTCATAATGGTATGTCTTTGGGTCAGGTTACTTACTCATTTTGCAGGGAATTCGATGGTTTCTTTCAACTCAAAAATAACTTTTAGTTCTAGGACAATTTCTTGTATTATTTCATGGATAATTTTCTTTGGTCATACTCTCTAACCATAGACAACTAGCATGTATCGTCAGTTGAACAAAGCTGGTTTTGTTGATTTGTTTCAGTGATGGAGAAAGCCCACCGTGATGAACCTGGGACATCTTAGAAACATAGTATAAGAAAGAATGAAAGGGTTTGCTCTTATGAGTCTGGAAGGGTCAAAGAATGTGGGCTCTGCTCTAGATGGGATGCTGTCAGGAAGTGGGGTAATTTTTTGCGATATCTTACTCATTATCATCTAGAAGGAAGAAGAAATGAAGTTTCGCTCAAGTGGCGACTGGTAAAGAGGCAGCAATTACTCATATTAGGAAAAGAGGGTATTTGGGCATTTTTGTGGTTTAGACAAGGTTCTAATTTGGCCTGTGCCCACCATGATTTTGGAATATACTCCATTATGGTCAGAGAGCATCTTTGATGATGTTACCTTTCTGTGAAATTATTGATATTTGACAGGAGAACAAGGCCTTGTGAGCCTCAGTGCCAGATCACCTCTTAGCAATACTTCGGCCCATTTGAAGGCAGGCTCTCACCTGCTTCTCTCTTTCTCACCATTCATTTATCTCTTTCTCTTTTTGTGGAATTTGTATTATTTGGTGTTGAACATGGTGGGCTAGCCTTTTAACTGCATTTTACTTTTTATTTTGTCTTTGCTATTTTTTATCTTTGTCTTTTGCTTTTTTCTTTCTGGGAGATTTCCTAAATTTAACTTGCGTTTTTTTCCAGTGAATTTAATCTTCAAGAGCTCTTTGTGGTGCTCCAGACATTTGTTTTCATGGCATTCTGTTCTTATTCATGCATGGAATACCTTATTTTATTGCTGTAGAGAGAGGAGAATTTAAAGATGGTTGTGGCTTTGTTTTGTTTTTATTTATTTTTGTTAAATTTGCTTCTTTTGTCTGTTTTAAGTTTTTTATATCTCTGCATTATTTGCCTTTCCTCATACTTCCTTCTCTCTGTCATTTTCTCTTACCCCTTCTGTTGATTCTTGTTTCTCTTTTCATATTTGGTAGTGAAACACTAAAAAGCTCTAAGTGCATGAGTGTTTTTGCTTTTTACCTATTATTGGGCTTCACTATAGCGTGACATGTTTGGGCTATTTTACTGGAGTTCCCACAATTATTGCTATCTATAATCTAGTTACATTTGTTATTTAATTTTGTCAGAATCTAGGCATCATATCTCCCTATATCTAAGCAAGTCAGCCAAGTTGCATTTGGTATTTAATTTTGTCAGAATCTCGGCATCATCTCTCCCTACATTTAAGCAAGTCAGCTGAGAAACTTGATGTTTCAAACTCAGTATATACATCCTTTATTATTTTCTCTTTTCAATATAGCACCCCTGCCCAGAGCTGGATCTAGTGGTCCAAGTCCAATAGGAAAGAGTAAGGGCTGCAGCTTGTTTTTACACACTCAGTGGTGGGAGAGTGTTTCTTAGAGAATCTAGCTTCTTATATAGAATTTCTTCTGAGCCTCACTTAGACCTCACTTTTAGAAATCATTGAAACTATAATGTGTAATTTTTTTTTCTGAGTAGTCTGGCATATAGTCATAGACACTTGATTCTTGTTATTCTATTTGCTAGCTTCTGTATTAATTCTCTGGGTCTGTTAAGTGAGTTATTATTGTTCTCATTTATTCACCACTTTTTTTTTTATGAATCCCTAATTCTCCTTTTGCTTTGTCACCGAAGATTTAGAGGTCACCAAAAGCAATTAATGGAACTCAAGTCTCCACATTTAACTAGTAATTCCATTTCCTATGTTAAAAGAGAAAAAGTTAGATTCTGAAAGTTGAGATGACAATGGTGTGGATGCTGAGCTAGAATCTAGAACAGGATATGAAAAAAATATATAAGTGATTAGAAAGGAAAGTGGAACATTGTTTTCTTAAGAGTAAGTCATATTCTAATTCTCTATCCTAAATTAATTCCAATTCTCTGTCTTAAGACCTCAACTGCTCTGGCAGATAAATGAAATGGGTTGTGTGGAGTAAGTAGTTGATGGGTATTTCAAGATACAGTAGTTCCACCTTAACCTCAGGGGATAGGATCCAAGATTCCCAGTTGATCCCTGAAACTACTGAGAGTACCAAACTCTATATACTATATTTTTCTTATACACACATATAAATTAAACTGATCAGTTTAATTTATATATAAGATACAGTAAGAGATTAACAAAAACTAATAATAAAATAGAACAATTATAACAGCGTGCCGTAATAGAAGTTATATGAATGTAGGCTCTCTCTCTCTGATGTCCTATCTGATAATCAAGTTGACTACTAAGTGACTAATGGATGGGTGGTATATACAGTACAGATAGGCTGGAGAAAGGGATGAATCATGGTCAGGTGGGCAGAGCAGAGAGAAAGGGCATGAGATTTCATCACACTATCAAAACGGCATGTAATTTGAGCATTAATATTTTTACCACTAAAATTTTTTATTGAATATTTTTGGAGTACAGTTAACTGCAGGTAAGTAAAACCACAGAAAACAAAACAACAAATAAAGGGAAAACTACCATATGTGGGTTTACTAACATAATCATGGGAAATAGTATGTGTAGTGGATAGAACTGAGGGCTTTGGATTAGCCTATAGCATGGGATTGTATCATGGCTCTATTAGCTGTGTGACCTTGGACAAGTCACAGAACCTTCTTTGTCTCTCTTTATCTTTGAAAATAGGCTTAATAATGCTTGTTTATTAAAGTTGTTGAATGTGTTAATGAGATAATATGTCCAGATTTTCATCAATTCAGCCTCATATTCACCTTCTTCACAGTGGAGAAGCTGGGACTACATTCCCCCCAATATTTTCCCAATAAATTTTAAAATTATATTCTGCCAAAGACAAGCACAAGTGTGAGATTTCAGTAAGAAGTAAAGAGAAAGCATTTTTGTTTGGTGGAGTTGTAGGCAGAGTTCAAGCTATGGAAATTATGAAGTAGGATCCCTTCTTGGTGGGCTTCCTCAGACCACCCACTTCAGTCGTGCAACCAATTGAGATTGACAACCACCACCTCCCTGGACAAGCTCTTTCAAATCCCATGCTTCCCACTGCAGGCAACTGAACGTGCCCTCCAGGCACTGATCGTGATAGCCTGGGATTCTGGATTTTGTGAACTCTTACAGTGGCTTCTCTGATCTTCACTCACTCATCTCTTCCAATTTTTCTTTAACTTCTAACACACTGCCTTAAAATTATTCCCACTCTTTCATACTAAAATATATATAATGGGTTGAGCATAGTGGGGAAAACAAAATTGACCATGAGTTGATAATCACATGAACAGTTGGCCTAATACTTATTAGACAAAATATCCAAAAACATCATGATATATCAAAGCAATGATACACATCATGTGAAAATATTGAGTTTATTGGAATATAAATGTGACACAGAACTTTGGTCCAAAAAGGAAGGTAATGGATTTGATAGATTATAAGTATTCTAACCTGGCTCAGTCCTAGAAAGTTTTAATTTAAAAAAAAATTAAAATTTGTTAGTATTCAAATGAACCTGTCATCTTTCTTTGTGTTTGCCCTGGATCAATGTCTTATTTGCACAGGTGACCTTGTGTTATGGAGCTTCACGTTTCCCATAACATGTAGCACAGAGCCAAATATAAAATACCCTCACTAAGACTTATTAAATTAATTTTCTTAAATCCCTTTAGGACTGTCCATTCGCCTTCATTAATCATATTAGACTAGAAGAGATGACCTCCACTCACCATCGTGATGAATTCTATCTTAGATTTGTAGATTCTTTAAACAATAAAATTTTTGAGGGGAAGAGATAAACTATCATGGTTAGAAAATATTCATGTTACAGATGAGGCTGGGAATCATTCTTATCCTGCAGAAATTTTTCTCCCTCCCTCTCCAAGCACATAGGTACACTCTTTTCCCCTCATATATTTTCTCTTATAATCTTTTCTAGTAGCAAAATAATGGATTTGGAATGAGAGTGAAGATATGCTTTCTTTTTTTCGTCTTTTCAGTTGATAAACTACAAATAAATATCAGAGTCTTAACTATTATAATGCAAAATACAAACATGGCATTTGTCAAACTATAGTTAAATGATATATTTTCATTTTTTAATTATACCAAGTATTTCTTTCGAGATTTAAGAGATTTTAAGCTTTATGAGCATTAATACCTTTGTGATTAAGATTTGTTTGCCCCTAATTAAAAGAATCAGGACTATAGTTGGGAGAGAATATTGATGCAGCAGGAAAACTTTTGAAGAGCGTGGTGACTTATTTTTTCCTTTTGTTTCAAAAATCAAAATTCTAGCACATGGCAGAAATGAGGCAACTCTCTTATGATGGGATAATTGTGACTGGATCCTCTGTTCTGTCATTCATTAACAACAAGATGAAAAAAAAAGGAATCCTGGATTTTGCTAACCTGAGGATCTTGTCTTTGTTTTTGGTTAGTAGTATTAATTATTTCCAGAAGAGCTATGGAGAAAATTGTGAGATGTTATCGCCAAATCCAGCACTCTCATAACACATAAGATTTCCGCCAGGCCCAGGAGACAGTAACTACCCATGTGCCTTAAGGAGCCCAGGGGAAGACACCAGACGTGCTCGCTCACACTCGGCATCCTCATCCCTAGTTCTGGTTGCACCTGGATGAAAGAGGCCCTGCCAGCATTTCTTTCATAGGCCTCTGGCTGTCAAAACAAACCAGAGCCTCATGGGGATGCTCACACTTATCTGCTGAGGAGAAAACACTGCATTAAGTGTTTTACATACATTATCCTATTATATCTTGCAAAGCTTTTTGAGTAGAATCTGTATTAAACAAATGATAAAAGTGAATCTCAGAGACTATTAGATCTTTAATAACATATATCTTTTAGAAGAAAGGCTGGACTTTGAGCCTCTGTTGCTTAGAACCAAAGTGGGAAGGGCACTGTACTCATCTCCAGATTGGCCTATTGGCAACATTAGCCCTAGAACCTTCCTTGTTCCATTCCATCCCGTTGATGCCTGAGATTAACTGGTGAATGAATTAAAGTATTCTAAGTGATGAAAATAAGGTGTTTCTAGCCCACGTGTGCTTAGAATGCTATTACTGACATTCAGTTAAAATATCATTAATACTAGAGTGCAAGCTCCATGAAGATGAGGATGTGCATCCATTTAGTTCAATACTGTATGCTAAGTTCTTAGAAGAATGCTTGGCAAAAAAGAAGAAACTCAAAGAGTTGTTGAATGAATGAATTTTCCAGGTTGAGATGACTTCCAATGCCAACATTGAACTACTCGCTATTATTTTTATTTTGTTGCAGAAAAGAAAGCTTGTACTTTGGAGGAATAAATAAACCTTTTAGAATTCACCGAGAGGGAAAAAAAAACAATAGAAGTTTCTACAAGCCACAACTAAACAAATATAAAGTCTCCAGCTGCTCTTTCAGAGTGGTTCACCACTGGTTATAAACTATAGGCATTTCTACTTCCAATCCACTAAAAGCACCCATTTTTCTTCAGAATAAGTTTTAGTCCATTAATCAAACCCCTACCAGCAATTTGTGGTGCATATTTGGTAGGAAAAAAAGGATGCATTCGTTGCGATAACCAGAATGCTAACTCTGTCCAAAGGAACAGCTTATCTTCAGAGAGGTTCTTGGTTTGTTTGTTCTTAATTAATGTCTCTAGTAAGGGTGAATTCAGAGAGACACTAAACTTTCACAGGATCCAGTAGCTGTTTTGCTTATATATGGTGTTGAAAACCAAAAAATAGAACAGATTTTTCAAAGGGTGGAAGGCATAAGAGGAGAGAGAAGAGTGGTGCGCGTTAAGTGGAGATGATGAGATAGGATAGGAAGGATGTGAACTGAGAAGAAAAGGAATTCCACGATACTGCAAAGGAAATAACTCTGAAAGTTGATTATTTGGGTATGATTAAAAATATTATGTATACTAAGGAAAAAAACCATTATAGACTAATGAGTTAGGTCATAGTTTCAATGATGTACATCTGAACTACATAGCTATGTACTATCACCTGGTCACAGTTGACTCCCCACCCCCACCCCAGCCCCCTCTGAAGGTATGGTGACTAGGAGAAAATAAGCAAAAGAAAATATCAAGATTTTAAATGTTTTAATGCTCCTTGATTTGTATTTTCTATAGTGATCCATATTGGGTGAAAAAGAGAGGTATTCACCACGGCATGGTATTATTGCAGCAGAGGGAAGTTTGCAGATTTTCCTTATAACTATAACATCCAGGCTTTGCAATAAAGTCGGTAGTTTGATCATTTATATAATCATTATTTTTTAAGAGAGCAATTCAATCCCCAAATTAAAGAGCTGATGTATGTAAACCGATACGATGATCCCTTAACAATCTCATTGAGAAGTTACTTTTTAATTGCTTTGCTTATAATTTCAACTTCAAAGCCAGTAATGGCTTTCAAATTAATAGCTCATAGCCCATTTGATACACTGATATTTAATTAATGAGTTCATAACTTCAGTGGCACAATCCCTTTCTGACAGCTCCTTCAGGTTTCTAGTTTCCATATTGCTGATTGTCATCTGCTCATCATTCTTAGGTCATTGTGCCTTTGTAAGCCTTTTGGGCTAGATGGTGAAGAATGGGCTTAATCAGAGAGGAAGGTGTCCCTTTCCAGCTGGGTAGAGTAGCTACTTTTGTTAGGCCTGTGGGGATAGCTGGTGTTTCATATTGTTTTTTCTTCTAACTTTAAAATTTATCTTAATCGATGTGATCCACAACACCACTAACTACATAATGACATTTCTATGGGTTTGGAGATGGGGAGGTGGACAATGAGTCCGCACCTCTGCCTTCTTTCCAGATACCTTCCAAACCATCCTGCAGACCACCATGTTCTCCCTCACCATGCTCTCCTAGTCATTTTGTAAGAGTGGACAAACTGTGGTCTTTGAATTAAGAATGTGTTATAGATCTTTAGAGAATCTTAAACAAACAAACAAACAAAAATGATGTGAACAATGAGAGCTCTTTACAGAAAAAGCTCGCTGGTCCCTGAAAGGTAATTAACACTTGCCATTAGCTTTTATAATTGAAATCCTTCCATTGGGCATGGCTTGGCCATTTTTTCTCTCTGAAATTCACAGAGCACATTTTCTTTAGGTGTTGATGATGAGGATGATGAGGATGAGGCTCCTCCATAACAGACAGACCACGCCTGCTAACAGGCTATTCCTGTTGAGAGGGCCGACAGCCATTCATGGGGCTACCGGGCATTCGCCATCCCTTTTTTTTAGGTGAATTAGCACCACTTTGTACTGTGGTCTCATAAGGAGTTTCCAAGTAAAGTAAAGGTCTCTATTGTTGCATCCCCCTTTACAAAATTACCCTCCCATGTCCTTGGTCATGACTCTTGGTATTTGTTCCGCCATTTGAAATCAGCTGTGTTGAATCTCAAATTATGACTTTTCTGAGGACTCTGCTGAAGGGCAGCGACTCTGGGAACATTCACGTCTGCAGTTGTAAATACTCCCATGATACGCTCCATGGGTTGGTTGATTGCCAGCTGAAGGCCTGGGCTAGAGAGAGTATGACACAGGACAAGTGCTGAGAGACAGACAAGGAAGACACCTTAGTGTGATTCAGCCAATTCTCCTTGCGGAGAGTTAATTTTTTCAGATCTTTTCCAGGAACAGGACTTCATAGGAGAAAGAGAAGAAGAGTGCCAAAGGAATAGAGGCAAGGAAGCAAACACAAATATGTCACCTCAGTGTTTAGCAGAGGGCTGGCCCTGCCAGAATGTTATAGATTGCCATGAAGTTAGAAGTAATTAATGATAATTGAGATAGCTGTGAGTTATTAGTAGTATTTGGATTATTAAGATAAAGATAATTATAATAAAATTATGTACTTCAAATACTGACTACATTAATGATTTTAATTTTAATGATTGCTTTAAAAGTGTGCTAGAAATTGATTTTCTATAAATGGACTAATAATTAATATAATGATAATAATAGCAACCTTTATTTTGTGAGTGCTTACCATGCATCAGGAACTGTGCTATGTTCTTTACATACATTATCTTAACTGATTAAAAATGTTTTGATGGTGTGGATTAATGAGAAAAGGAACCCACAATAAGTTTTGAGGGCATATTTGCCTAGAAAGTTGCTAAAGGAAAGAATTAGCTAAAGAAGTCTTTCATTAGAATGCCACATAGGAGGACTCTCCATTATAAAGACAGCTCTTCTGAGCTGCCTCTTCCTAAGAACAGCAAGGAGAGAACATTTGAGATAGAATCTGAGCACTCTCTGTGGACTCCTGCACAGGCAGCTCATTTCCCATGGGTCAATACAACCTTGAGAAGAGTCCTTATTCAGAACTACTCAACAAAACTACTGTAAAAGTCATTGCCGCTCTGTCCTGAGTCTGGCCTCTTTAAGCCTAGTATCAGCTTCTGAAAACATTGAGTGTTTGTGCAAAAGGAATTCAGTATGTGCAATTATATATAAAAGTTCGTCATGCATAAACCTGCTAAACACCAAGAATTTACCTTATATATTAATTATCTTTGAATTGGTCTCTAGAGATATTACATCAAAAGAAGAGATCACAAACAATAATAAAGGGTTCTATTTGTTGAGTATTTAGCATGTGCAGGTATTGGCAAGAATTTGTTGTGCACTTTAGTGTTTGACTGAGTGGGTTATATAATCCCCACTTTATTTGTAAGGTAACTGAGGCTTAAAGAACTTCCTTGATTTCCCCAGTGTCATGTAGACAATATGTAGTGAAGCTGAGATTTTAGTTGTCTGAGTATTTATAAGATCTCTTAGACTTTGAGCTACCAATTGTTTAATTTAGTAGTTTGCTGTAATGTCCCCACTGTGTATGTATGTGTGTTTCTATGTGGGACTGTGTGTGTATGTGACTGCGTGTGCTTTTGCATTACGAGCCCCAGAGAATAGGGGCAGCTCCTCTCACAGCACCCAGCAGTGTTACACAGTTAATTAGCACATGCTTTGATGATAATAACTTGCAGCATTTTTCTCTTTTCTGCTCTGATATATCTATCATCATGGACCAGGGTCCTTCCTCTTTGTACCATTGGGAAACTAGCTCTAAGGTGTATTAGGAAAGGAAAATCCTTCATCTAATTTCACTTTATCTTTTTGCTTTTGTTTTCTTTTTGTATATGAATACAACCAGCTGCTCTTGAATTTTGAGAATTCTAAAACCCTTGTCTGTTGAGTTAAAATCTTTTTCCTCCATCTAGTCTGTGAAAGAGTGTCTTTCTAATCAAAAGCCTTATGAAAAGACACAAGATATAAGTATTTATGTCACTATAGAACTACTATTCATTTTTGACACCACTCAAAATTTGTTCAATGCACCATGGTTGGGAATTGTGTAAAACTATTAAAGCCATCATATACAATAATGTAAAGCCTACCCGCTAAAACAAAGAGAGATTATTTCTTAGGCTCTCTGGAGTTAATATTCAAAATGCCTTTGTACTTCCTCAGAGACACATTTTTCAAGCTTATAAGTTCCTTCCTTGTCATAGAATCAGGTCAAGATGGCCCATTGTGTGGACACATTAGTTTGAACACTGTCACACTGAAGCTCAAGTGAGGCTTCCAATCAAAGATCACTGGAAATTTCCATAATAATCTTTGGAATGTATATGTGTAGTACCTTTGTCTTCTTTTTCTTTTTTTTCTTTTTTTTTTTTTTTTGATTTATGGAATGGTAGCTTGCAGTTGGCAAAGTAAATCAGAGGAACACCCAAAGTTAAACGTGTGAATAAAATACAAGAAAAACATAGTAATGACTAATAGATGTAAATGCCAAGAAATTTTCTTGTCTTTTAAATTAGACATCTGTGCCCTATTTTTACATGCTCATCACCATAAGCGCTTTAGCATGTTTTCCCCAATCTGTCAGCACAGACATATTCGAAGGCCTTGAAGCTTTAACACCTTCACTGCTAACAAAAATGCCCTGGCAGCCACTCTCACGGAACATCTGCTGAAAGCGAGACACGTATGATGCAGACCCCACCCTTGAGTGCTTTGTTAGAGGGGTTGGCACAATGCTGCTTCTCTAATGAAAGAAAGAACTGTGTTTCTGGGTCACCTCTGCAGGAAGATCGGCTTGGGGGACACCACATTCTCCCCGACAGGCCTCCTGTCATATGGATCCACCAGTTCAGAACTTGGCCTCATGTCTGCACAGGAGGAGGAGAGCAGATGAAGGGCTGTCTCCAAACCGAGCCGCCTCGAGCCCACACATGTTTGCACAGCTTGCAAAGTGGCAAGAGTGTAGGCTGGTCCCGTCTGCAGAAAACCAATTGGTCTGAAGTGCTCACATCTGACCAGGGATGATGCTTATACTGGGCAAGATAAACCCTGGAAAGCTTCCGGGGAGAGATGATAGCCAGGGTTTTAGGCACCTGTTCTCCTCACTAGGGACAGCCTTGTTCGGAGGCAAAGAGTTTTTAGAGGACCCCCAAATTCCTATTGTTTTTAAAACTACCAATTCACCTGCTTGATACTATTCCTCTCCCCCACACTTGGAAAAAAGTTGGTCTTTTAATAATGAGGGATGGGCTTAAAAATCAAAACCTCAGGGTATGACAAGAGATAACAAATATATGTTGATGCAGAAATGTCTGATAAATTGTTCTAGAGAGAAGGATGAGGAAATTGGCACACTGAAAGGTTGGTTGTAAGAGGGATGAGGAAGGGGAGAGCAGAGGCAGAAACCATTGCAAAGGCTCGTCAAGGACACCAAAGTCTGTGTTTGTGGCTATATTATTAAAGCCCAAAGCCAGAGCATAGTCTATTTAAAAATGCATCTGTTCCTTTTTTGAACATTTTACATAATATCCAGACTTGTTAATTTACCCAATAATCCTATACAATTCTTTCTCTTTTATAGAATAAGAAACTAAGACTCAAAAAAGATCAATGACTGTCACAGAGTTAGCTATGAGAGGTGCATGGATTGTACTGGAAGTAAATGGAATGTGGAGCCAGACAGGCCAGAGACATGTATGCCAGTCCTGTGACCTTGAACAAGTTACGTTAGTGCTCTTTGCTTCAGTTTCTGCATCTGTACTATGGGGATGGAAATACCCTCTTTTCAGAGTCGTTATGAGGATGAAAAGTTAAATGACATGTCCAAATTTACACTACTCAACACATGGCTCATGAGAAATAAATGTTTGCTAGCACTGGAAGCGGATTTAAACTCAGGTCTCTCAAGCCTATGCGTTTTATGTCCTGTCGCCTGTTATACTGTCATCTTCACAATGGATGATTGCATAGGAACAAGGAACATTTGCCATTTATGCTTTTTTTGAGGCACAATTGTGGCCAATGATGATGTCAAGATATATCCAGGGGAAATTATTCATATTGATCATAACCCTCTGTTCAGGAGATAAAAGCAATTTCTGGAAATGAATCTCAACATAACTTAGGAGAATAGAGAAGTCATTTCCACACATGCAAGGTTTTTAGTCTGGTGATCTGCGCTTCCCAGAGTTCGTCATTCGCTCACCCTCAGACGTCCAGTCCATTGATTTCAGCTTTTTCTGAGTCACTGTTGCACTTAATATTATTGGCACAAATTTCCATTTATTTATCCTTTCAAAAATATTTATTGGCTCCTGTTGTGTGACAGGCACCATTCAAGGCACTGAAATGGCGGAGTAAACAAAAGAGACGAGGCGTCTGCTTTCACAGAACATGCATTCTGTGTGTATGGGATGAAAGCTGATCAAATAAACACATGAGTAAATAGATTGTATTCGTTTTCCATGAGTTTTGCAACAAATTACCACATTGGGTGGTTTAAAATAACAGAAATTGGTTCTATCATAGTTCTGGGGGCCAGAAATCTGGAATCAATGTTCCTGGGCTAAAATTGAGGTGTGAGCAGGCCCTTCTCCCTATGAGTATCTAGGGCAGATCCTGTTTGCTTTTTCCAACTTCTGGTGGCTGCTGACATTCCTTGGCTTCTGACTACATCAATCTCTGCTGTGTGTGTGTGTGTGTGTGTGTGTGTGTGTGTTGTGTGTGTGTTAATCTTCCTCTGCCTCTATTTTGTAGTGACACTTGTAATTGCAATTGGAACCCACCCTGATAATCCAGGATAATCTTCTCATCCTTAATTTAATGATAGCTATAAAGACTCTTCTAATCAAATAAAGTAATATTTACAGATTCTGGTATATAGAACCTGATGATTTCTTTGGGGCATATTATATGACCTACTAGAGATAGTATGTATTCTCCAAATGAAATTAACCAAGATATGAGAGAAACAGAAGACCAGCGTAGAGTTAGAGATTGCAGGTAGCTATGGAAGGCATCACTGAAATGGTGAACTTTAAGCAGAGACTTGAAGAGGGTGGTACCATCTGGAGGAAGAGAGTTTCTGGCATGGGAACAGTATGTGCAAAGGTCCTGATGAACATTAAGTGGCCCGTGTGACTGCAGCAAAGCGAACAGGGCTAAAATGGTAGGAAATGAGGTCAAGTGGTGGGAGTGGGGGCGATCATGCAAGGCCTCACTAGTCAGTGCAAGGACCTTTATTCAGAGTGAAATGGGAAGTGACAGGAGAAGGCTAGAGGTTGGTTGCCCAGTTAAGAGGTTGGTTTAGTAATCTAGGTAATAGATTATAAAACCTGAACCAAACCATGCCCTGGGATCATACATAGGAAACTTGCTTCGCTAGGTCCATGGAACAGAAATATCTCGACAAATGTCTCATGCACATCCACCCAGAATGCAGGAGGTATGGCAGCTTAGCTGTGTATGCTGACAAGTCATCTTGGAAATAGCTTTCACTCTTCCGCCAGGAATTAAAATCTCTCTCTTGAGCATAGGAGCATGCAGAAGAATCCTACATTCTCTATGGGAAAATTAATGAAACTACTTTTTAAAATTCTTTTTAGTGAGCTCTATTTGGTTGTTTTGAATGAAGAGTAAACACATTACTTCACATGGATAAGATCTTTGAATAGCAAGAGTTTAAAAATTCAGTAAATGTTGTCAAATGTTTACTATGAAGTTTGTTCAGATTTAAACTCACTATATGGATGTCTAAATCGTCTATTAGGATTTTCATTAAAAACCAATAAGCCAAATGAATTAGCTATACTTCTCCTTTGTGAGTAGCATTAAAATAAGCCATTAGATGGCTTTTCTTCATTTTAATTATTTAATTTTATTTTAAGACAAATCATATTTTCTCTGCCAAAGGTAAAAGAATCTACAGTCGGGAAATGTACTCTTCTCACAGTGTAAAGCACAAGAGAGTAGAATGAAACAGATTGGCAAAGCCCATCATATAGAATGGTAGTTTTTTTTTTACTAGGTGATAAACAGATGGTGTTATCATCATAATAACTAGTCAACTGAATGAATATTTATCAGTTGCCAACAAGAAAAGTCATTGAGTTCTATGATCCTGTGAGTGATGGTAAAGTCTATTAGTTGTCCACTGCTCACCCAGCTGGAATAAATCCACTGATTACAATGACAAATTTTGGACTAAATACAAAAACCATTCTAAGGACTCCACGTATATGCATACTAGGCTGCTTGAAATTGTCTTATATCTCACGATGCTCTATTCATTTTTTTCTCAGCTACTTTCCTTCCTCTGGGTTTTACTTTGGATCATTTATTCATTTGTCTTCAAGTTAATGAATTATGTTATTCTGTAGTATCTAATCTGCTGTTAATCTCATTCTCTCATCCAGAGTTATTTCTACTTAGACATTGGACATTTCCAACTCTAGGCATTTGATTTCAATCTTTTTATAGCTTTCATATCTCTATTTAATATGTTAAAATTTTTGATACTTCCATAAAAATTTGAGTACAGTTGTAATAATCATCTTTATATCCGTGCTTACTGTGTCATTTCAGAGTCTGTTTTTATTGATTGGTTGACTTTTTCTGCCTTTTTACATGACTGTTATTTTTCGATTGGATATCAAACATTTAACAATTTCAATGTTATTATTATTATTATTTATTATTATTTATGCCTACAGCTCTTGATCTTCCTAGCTGGTCTCTCATCCAAATACTAACCAGTCTAGACCCTCTTAGCTTCCGAGATCAGAAATCGGGCTTGTACAGGGTGTCATGGCCATAGACCATGGACTGTGGCTTCACTGGGGCATGAACCCAGGACCTTCTGCATGTAAAGCAGACATGCTAACCACTACACTATGGAACCACGTCCCAATTTCAATGTTTTTATTGTCTGTATTAAGTTGTGTATTTTTCTGTAGTCATGGCTTTGTCTTCTTGATGTTTAAATGCAGTTCTGCTTTGGAATTTTTCTTCTTTCACTTTCATGAGAAGTCATTTTAGATCATTGCAACTTTCTGCTAGTAAGATGGTATCATCTGCATATCTTAAGTTATTGCTATTTATTCTACCAATTTTCATTCCTCTTTCCTCCGAGTCTAGCCCAATTTTTGTATATGTTCTTCATATAGATTATACAAGTAAGGAGATGAAATGCATCCTTTTCTGACACTTTTACCCAAGGAAATCATTTTGTCTTCCCATGTTCTGTTGTGACAGTGGCTTCCTGTTTACAATGCAGGTTACCCATCAGGTCAATCAAGTGCCCATTTTTTTCAGAGTGACCCATAGGTATTCATGATCAGTACAGTCAAAGGCTTTATACTGTAGTCTATAAAACTCCATATAACTAGAGTCCTGTTTTATAGACTAATGTTTTGAAATTCTTTGGAGTACTCCTGTATGCATTGATTCAATTAACATTCACGGAATGTTGCACCCAAGAAATGATTAATACATATTATCAAGTACTCAGAGAACATTTATGGAAACTAATAACATATTGCACCATTAAGCAAATTTCAAGACACATTTAAAAATTGATTTTATACCAACTATGTTCTATGATTATAATGAAAGTAAGTTAGAACTCAGTAATGGAAATATTATTAGAAATATTTTTATTTTTTGGAAATTAAAAATCTCTTTTCTTAACAAATATTAAAGAAATAAACTATAATGCAGTTTAGAATATGCTTAGAACTAAAAAAATGCATTTGCTACCTATCAAAATGTGGAATGAATTACAGTGGAACTTGGACAGAAATTAGCAGCCTTAAATATTAGAAGAAAAAAGTCTGAAAGTGAATGACTTAAGTATCTATTGTAAGATTTTTTAAAAAATCTTAGAAGTAGAGACTAAAAGTGGGAGAAAGGGTCCAAAGCAAAATTTTTTTTAAAAAAAGATAAAGTAAGAACCAAAAAGCATGATAAATTTCTAGCAAATTTATCAAGAATAAGAGAAAATGTTCAAAGAATCAATATTAAGAATGATTAAGCAGACATAACTACAGTTGGCTTGGTAAAAAATTAATGAATAGATGTGATGAACAATTTTATACTAATAATTTGAAAACTTTGATGAAATGGACAAATGTCTAAGAAAACATACTCGTCAACTCTATCTCAATAAAAATAGGAAATCAAACAGTCTATAACCATTAAGTGATGATGAGTGGTTAAAATTCTTCCCATAGAGAAAGCATCAGACAGAATGCTTTATGGCATATTCTATCAAACATTGAAAGAGCAAGTAAACCACATGTTACAAATGAACAGAAAGAAAAAGAGTGAAAATTTTCTACAACACATTCTAGGAAGTTTGCATTATCTTAATTCCAAAATTTAACAAAAATATGAGGCCTAGAAATTCAGTACCCAAATTACTCATGAATATAGATATAAAAACTGTAAAAAAAAAAAAAAGATAAACAGTATCTGTTATAAACAGAAAAAGATAATATATGCTTGATTTTCTCAGAAATACAATATTGGAATTTTAGATGTAGATTTTGAATTTAGATTTAGTGTTTGGTTTGGTATTTAGATTTAGGAAATCTATTGAAATAATTCACTATATTAAAGTACAAAAGCTATTAGATTAAGTCAACGGTTTTAAGAATAGCAATAGATAAAAGTAAACATATATTCACAATGCAAAAATATTAGCAAAATAAAATCAAAGAAATAGAAACAATCTTTCTGAATATAATGGGAAATATATTTAAATCCCTAAGCACAGCTCTTGGAGCAGGGCACCAAGTGCAAGTCTTTTGACCAGTTCATCTAGTAGATACCAACTAATACCCTGGTGCTATCCACCTATGAGTTAATTGTGTACCTGTTAGAAGATCATGTTCAGTAACAGATCAGAAAAGCGTGCTCTAAAAGAATAAAACTAACAAACTATAGGGGGAAAATATGCGTTCTCAGGCCTTTGAACTCAGAATGAATGATACCACTGGATTGTCTGGTTGCCCAGCTTGCAGATAGCAGATTGTGGGACTTCTCAGCCTCTATAACTATGTGAGCCAATTTCTATCATATAAATAAATAAATAAATAAATAAATAAATAAATAAATAAATAAATAATCTCTTATTAGTTCTGTGTCCCTGGAGAATAATACTTTAATCACATTATTGAGTATAGAAAACACAGAATCACCAAAACTTTGGGGGACTTACTAAACTGCACATCATTTTTCCTTGAGACTATTAGATCTGATAAGTGTAATCCATAAGTCTCAGTTTACTCAAGACAGTTCACATTTATACCCACTGCTCCAGCAAATCAATAATAGTTCCCACTTTCATTCTCAAAAGTGTCATGGCTTGACTTATATAAGCATATTTGGACCATTGCACTATTGATTAAAGAAATATAAAAAACATTGCATAAGTAAAGGTGCATCTTGTTTTATTTTTTTTTATAATTTCTTCCATCTGAGACTAAAGTTTGAAGGAAAAAAATTGATTCTTAGAGAAAGCAAGTTATATGAAAAAAATTAGTGTGCTTGGATTTTAGCTAAAATGGGAAGATTTAGGGCACATTTTTAGATGGGAAAGAAACAGGAAAGAATAACTGCAGTTGGCTTAGTCAGATTACCACAGTTGGTTAGGCTACAACTCTGAATTTAGCCTATGTGGACTGTAATCCCAGCTCCATCATTTCACATTGGAAATATAATAGTGAAATTAAATAAACAAACTGAACCGCTTACCATGAGTAGGCTTCATGTAACTAAGGCATGAGAAATGAATGTTCATGTGCCCTGAATACAAAGGAAGAACTAGAACAATCACTAATTGGAAATACTATCTACCATCCTTACTTATTCATTTCCCTACCTTTTTTTTTTTGGCCTGAGTAGGGTGCGAGATATGCCATAAAGAAAAGAAACTAGCTATTATAATAATCAGAGAGATGGAGATGGAAAAAAATCAGTATTCATTTACAGGATTTCCTCCTGTTCAGATGTCAGGGATGCTTTTTAAATCACTGCACAAATTTATAGACTCTGTCATTCAGTCAAAAGCATTAATGAAACCCTATTGGAAGCAGTATATTATGAGAAAGGATGCAGAGAAATGTGGAAGGCATATAAGTCTTCTAGATCAAGACAGAAACCGTACTTGAGGTCTCATACTATAAATTTATGCATAATTTTCCTGAGGGTTGATAAGAGTTGCCTTAGCAAGTGGAGTTAGATGGAGAACTCACAATATCATGATCCTGACATCCAGAAGCTTTCAGGGTTCAAGACAATCAGTCACATGAGTGCCTACATGCAATATTATTCAGCCTAGAGTTCTTCATGCATTATATATAGGTTAAAAGAGGTTGTCGTAAATAGCAGGTTCATAGAAAGGACAGATTGAACGTTTGAACTCTTTGCAAAAGAAAAAAAAAAGTGAGAGGGAGAAAGACCATTTTTCACTTCCTTCCTGGATTCCCCATCACCCCTCTAATGCTGGCAACTGCAGAAGCAACATTAGTTCAACATTAAAATTCGATAAGCCTTTTTTCTTGATTCCAGTCTGACAGGTCTCCTGCATGGCAGAGAAGCCACAAGGGCTGAACAAATAGGTTTCTAAACAAATTGGGTCAGATGCTGCTTTTGCTTGGCTTACTTAAGATTGATTAGTAATTAAGTGGTTTAAAATTGGTTTTTTCCTAGTGGAACAAACTTGGAGCAGGTCTTTTCAGGTTTTGTGAAACCTTCAGAGGATTTGGGGAAAAAATAGTAAAGAGCAATAGATGTTTTCGAAGGGTCTTGGTGTCAAAAGAAGAATGGAATGTGGTGTCCCCTTTTGAACATCCCTTGAGCACAGGGCAGATACATTTAATGATGGAAAATCACTTCGTGGTCAGAATTACAGGAGGATAACTGGTGCTTTCTCTCCTGGAGGATGTAGAAAAATAAATGCTCATCCACCCACCTCCTCAAATCAGAATCAGTGATTTATCAGTGATTTATCTGACCAGCATATGTGGAACTGAATTGACTCTCTCTTGTGGCCTAGATAATGTTTGCTAAGTGAGTACAGAGACAGAAGTGGAGAAAATGGAATCCGGGAAGAAGAGTAGGCGACAGCCTAAGGTCTGTAAGGCCAGCTCAGGGTGAGACTAAATAGATGTGGAGAAGAAATCCCCACACCTCTTATTCAAGACCCAGTAGAGTACAACTAAGGATTACTAAAAATCCCACTTAAAGTCACTCTCGTACTCCCATGGAAATGTGAAAATATCTTCATAACTATCTTGTATTAAATATAATGGAAATTCTACATGTTATGAAATATGTGTTTGCTTGTTTTTCTCAACCCCTAAAATATGCAATCAGATATTTCTACTGTGTCTGTCTCAAGGTGACAGGGTTTTATGTTTAATTCTCTAGAATCCGAGAATAGTTTCTATAAACGTTGGTGCAAGCTTAAATACTTCAAAAATAAAGCCAGACAAAAGACACAGGGGGCCTTTGTCATTGTTGTTGAGGGAGGACAGGGCATAGAGAATTTTACCTGGTTTTATATTCTGAGTTTCCTGGAAATGTCAAAAGTATTTCTAATGCATATATTAATGAAAAATTCTGGAGAATAAATAGTTGCAAGATACTGATGGAAGTACAATAATCAATCAATCAGACAGGAATCCTATCTTTAAAAACATATATTCTGTAGAGTATGAGGTAATAATGACTCTGTAAGGTAAAAAGTTACAGGGTGAAAAAGTACAAATTATTATATTAGTTGGGTTAAGTAGAGACCTTTAAATGGTAGAGATGTCAGGGAAAACCCTGAGAAACAGAAAAAAATGAACTGGAATTAGAGGGTAGGTGGGGTTTGAACTTCTTTAAGTTGGGTATAGTCTTTCAAGAATTTTTTTTTGAAAAGCACTTATGTGGGCAAGAATAGAGTAGGGACAGGTACACAGCACATCTGGTGGCTTGGCTGTGATGTACCATCTGTGAAGAAAAATTTAAAAAATAAGATGGGAGAGATGATCTAGGGTCAGTGCGTCAAGGGGCTTAAGTGTCACTTTGAGGGACTGGGCCTTTGTCCAGTGATCAATGGGGACCTACTGAAGATTGAGGAACATAGATATGTCCAAGGCAAAATAAGCCTGAAGGTACTCAGGGTGGCTTCATCTAGGGAGATGGGACATAGGGAGTCTGGGTTAGTATTAAACATGTGCCAAGGAGAAACCTTTCATATTATGTACTGTTATTGAATCATGTTATACACTTTATATATCTTACCATTTTATTCGTCAATTATACCTCAGTAAATTTGGGGGAAAAATAGTAGAGAAGTACAATGGATGAGAGGCACTTGCTCCGTAGTGGAGGAGAAATATAAGAGAGCAATTGGTTTCAGCAGAGTACTTAAGTGAAGATGACCTAATTTTCAGTCTTTCATTGCTCATCGTTATACCAAGGATTCTATATGTAATGACACTTTTTTAAAAATGTGAGTTCCTTATTTTCCTGAGATTTATGTTAACCTTAAAAAATTATTTTTGTACTCCAAGCAAGTACTTTTTTAAACCTGAACTATACATTTCAATCTCCTGAGGAGTTCTTAAAACTAAGAAAACCAAATTTCCTTGGGCTGGGGCCCAGGAATCTATTTGTAATGTTTCAGAGTCGAATCAAATGCGTAACCTAGGCGAAGTTGATAAAGACTGCTCATTTTGTAAGTTTATGCTCCCACATGGAACGCAGCCCTATATTATGTGGCTGCCTGTGCCTGCAGGAAGGAACAGTAATTAGTGCAATCACAGATACTTAAGTTGGGTGATTCATAGAACATTTTTAAATTTTATGACATTCTAAAAACAGTTTATGGTTATGCATTTTGAAATTTTAAAAAAAAATTTTTCCTTTCTTTACTAGTTGGTAACCTAAAATTATTCTTGAAAATTCATCATTGAATGCTTATTTTGGTAAACTTCATTATCGTTTGATTGCTTGGAGTTAGAAATTACTTCTCATTGTCCATCTGAAGCTCTTTTCTTTTGGTTTCTTGTGTGCATATTGAGCAGGAGTTGCACAAGTAAGGCTATCATACTATCTGAATCAGAATCTCAGTCAATTGTGTCTGAAAATATTACATTTTAAACACAATTTCTAAAAAAATCCTGTATTCTAAAGAAAAGAATTTTTAAAAAAGAATCTACAATCAACATCTATTTTATAGTCCCATGATATGTAGGCTTTCCAGTTCCTGCTTCTGTATCTATATTTTTGCAAAGTTGTAATGGAGATACTCAATATAACTTACTTCTTTCTAATGATTTCGATTAGCGACTATTATATTATTATAATTTTTCAATATTTCATTAATTGACTTCACAATAGTATTTTAATGAGTGTACAAATGCATCATCAAATGGATATACTATAATTACTGGATCATTCCCTCACTAGCAAACATTTGAGTTATGAGTTTTTGTTATGGTAAACCATGCTGTTGTGAACATGGCACTTCTTTTATTTTTTGGTTAACAAATATTTATTAAGCAATGATTTATAGTAATTGTTGTTTAGAGAGAGATTCAGATGTGAATAAACTACCACCTGGTCTTATAGAGGAGATAATTTCATTGTTATTATGAACTATATAACAGTGCCACAACAGAGAATACACAAATATGGAAACACATAGAGGAAAACTTAATCATGATATGCGGATCAAAGACAATTGATGTGAAGAAATAACACTTATATTGAGTCCTGAAAGATACAGAAGGATGTAATAGAAAGACAAGTCTTGTAGGAGCCATTCAGAAAAAAAATTAAGTGAGATTTTTGCACAGATTCAAAGCTTCTGCAAAGGGAACAGAGGCAAACTTGGAAGGAGTGTGTTATTGGTAGGATAGGTTAGAATGTTTACCTTGAAATGGTAGATTACTAGATTCAGCAGGGTAATCACTTTGTAAGGTATAAAAATGTTGAATCACTGTATTGTACACCTAAACTCGTATAACTAATATAATATTGTGTACTCAATATATGTAAATAAAAAATAAGAAAATAAGAAAAAATAAAACATTTTATTTGACCTCCAAAAAATTTAGAGTGGTAGATAATGTATTTAGAAGGGAGGCAAGAGCTTAATCTTCTGTACATTTTTTAAATAATAAAATACAAGTATAATATGATGATGTAAATAAGAAATCATTTTTTTTATCTTTATAGCTCTAGCTATGTATTACCATGTATTTTGCAAAAGCCATATAAGCACAGCAGATCTCCAATGCATCATTGATGCCACTAATATAATTAGCAACTTAGGTGTATAATGATTCGATTAACTTCTTTTGCTTAACTTTTTTATTTGGAATATATTACATTCAATGAAAGTGTTTTATATATATACCACAGAGTGAAATAAGAAAAATTGAGTACACATGTATCCAACAGTGAGCTTAATAAATATAGTCTCCCAGCGAACTAGAAGCCCTCCCATTTTATCTCATTGTCTTTACCCACTCTTCACAGGGAAAAACACTTTTTTAAATCCTGTACTATTCCTTGTCCTTCTGTAGAGTTCTAATATGTACATATTTAAGCCTAAATAATATTTGGTGAAATTTTGACCATTTTGAACTAAACATACAAAAATTATACATTACATAGTCTCTTTGACCAGCTATCTTTTTGTTCAACATTTTATGCTTGAGATCCATGTTGTGACTGGTTTGCTATGTTCATTTATTTCTAAGGCTTTATGATGCTAGAGTTGTGTGGATGGAATATAAACCACGATTTATTTGTTTATTTATATATCTTGTCTACGGTTGATAAACTTTTGCATCATTATTGCTCTTTTGACAATTTTTGCATGACACACGGTAGCCAACCTCTCTGGATATATATCTAGGTTGGAAAAAAAAAGACAGGCATAGATATATACATGTTCAGCTTGACTCGGTGATGTCCAACCATTTTCCAATGTAACTATGACAATTTACGCTCCCACCAGCAAGTATGAACGTTTCTTTGTTCTGTTGCTCCATGTCCTCATTAGCACATTTTAATTCTGTTAGTCCAGGGCATGTGGAATGATGCTCCTTTGTGATTTCATTTTGGATGTCTTTGCTTATTAATGATATCAAACAACATCGGTGACCTTGAACTATTTGTGTTTCTTTTCCTACTCATTGCCCAGTCATGCCTTTTGTCATTTCTTTTTTCTTTTATTGGATTGCTTATTTTTTGTTGGTGATTTATGGGAATTTTATAAAAATATGTTTTAGATATTATTGGTTAGTTATATGTCTCAAATGCATTTTTCCAGTTTGTTGCTTATCTTTGTCTTTTATGATGTTTCTGATGATCATGAAAAATTTTATGCAATCATCTTATGCAAGCAAAAAATAAAACATGCTTAAGAATTGTGAGAACACTGAGAAAGTAAAATAGATTTATGAAGGCAGAGAAGAAACAGGCCCTGATCACTCATTTGAAACCTGAGTCAAGACATGCCTAAATGTTGTCTCTGGAATATACTGATTCTAGTAGATTCCATTTTTTATTAGAACCTACTCAGGATAGATTTTCTCTTAATTATATTCTAATGAACAGTGATATTATGGTGCTTCTAGGATTTTATTTATACTACTAAATGTCACCACGTTGGAATTACTATACAGCTGTTAAATAAACTCCCTAACTTTCATTTGTCTCATTTCAGAATCTGGTGACTTTTCTCTGTACAATCCCTCAGGATTCTTCATTATTTTTCCAAGTATGTTTCTTATTTGCCTTGAATGTAGGCAACTCTTGAATTTAGGTCTTTGTGAGCCAGAACAAACTTGTTCCTTAGGGATCCTGAGGGGGGGAAAAAAAAAGCATTTCACATTTTCACACTGAAGGACATTTTCCTCAAGATGAATTGGTAACCTTCAAATATTGGTGACTGACTTTTCAGGCCTAATTTAGAAAAGAATGGCTTCAGAGACTATGAAAAATACATCGCCTACCAAAAGACCCCTCTGGTGGGCCAATCTCTCTCCCTTGTACCCTGGATTTCAATCCTCCTTGCCTTCATTTGTTCCTTCATTTGTTCCTTCTCTTCTGTTACAATATTCTCTGCTCTATTGTTATCTTATTTCTCTCTCTCTCTCTAATAAAAGAAAAAAAAAACTAACAAGCAAAACAAAGCAAAGTCCCTCTTCCCCTTATCTCTCTGGGGACTTTCCCATTTCTCCGCTCCCCTTTAGGGCAACACTTTTCAAAAACATCTTCCTATACACAGTGTTTGCAGTCACCTCCCTGTCAATCTGCCCTCCAGGGCAGATTCGGTCCCTATCACAGCACTGAAAGTGTTCTTGTCAAGGGGCTTTTCTGTCCTGTCCTACCCAATCTCTTCCTCCTTTATGAAGGATGTTTCTTTCTTGGCCTATTTGACACTGAACCCTCTTCCTGGCTTTCATTCGACTATTTTTATTGTTTTCTTGACTTATGTCTCCTCATCTGCTATTTGGCTAAATCAGGAGCTGCCTCACAACACAATAAAGAGCCCTTACTCATCTCCACTTTTACCCCTAAGATGGTCTATCGTTGCCATGGCCTTGACAGATATCTGCATGATAACAGCTGCAAAATTCATATCTCTAGCTGAGATTCCTCCACTAGGCCAACAGTACACATTTCAAACTTGTCTACTGTATGTTTACATTCAGATGCTCCGAGGCCATTTCAGATTTAACATGAGTAAATCTTATTTTGAAACTTTTCCCCAAAATACTTTCTTATTCTTCCTCATTGCTCTTCAGGGTGCCATTATTACTCACTGTAAACCTGAAATATGTCCTTGCTCCTTCTCTTTATCTTGTCCACAAAATCAAATGTATTGACAATTCATTAGCATTTCTACAGAATGTGGCTTGAACCCACTCTCTGCTCTTGATAGTGACTTCTATGACCATATTTTCAGAAACAATTATATCTCACTGAGAAAATATCGATAGCTCCCTACTTGGTCTTTCATATTTACTCTACTATAATCCATTTTTTTTCATAACAACCAGACAAGTTGTTTTTTCAACATAAGTAAAATCATACCATTCCCCAGTTTAAAAACTATCAATGACCTCCCACTCATTTAAGAAGAAAACCCAAACTCCGTTCCTTGGCTTCTATGGCCCTTTCTGGTCTTGCCCTAGTACCTCTCCATTGTTATCATATGAGAATCTGTCCTGTTGGCCCTGTCCTTTCTGATTTCACAGACTTTGCATTTTCTAGATGCCTTGTCTGGATTATGGTTCCATTACCCTATGCTTCCAGATGTGTGCATGCCTCTCTCTTCCTCACCCTCAGGTTTCATCTAAACCCACAAATACCCTATCTCAAGTAGTTCACCCCAACATAGGATTTTCCTAGCACCCTGATTTCTCATGTTAGTGTTAGCACTTGCCACAAGTCTAGAATCACTAATATGCTTGCCTAGTGCATTTTAAATACACATTAAATATGTGTCGAATGAATTAATGGCACTGATTTACTGGGACTGAAAAAAATGGATGTAAGGTAGTTATCAGTATCACATTGGCATGAATTTCTTCACAAAGCTGTGACTTCTCATTGGCACTATTTGCCCAGTCTATATCGATCATAACCTGAAGGAGAGCTGTAAAGTGTTCTCTTCTATTTCCAAAAAGGTTAGACTAATTTACCAATAAGTGAGGTTGGATGAACTAGCCTACATAAAATACTAACAAAAATGTTTAAATGACGAACAAAATCACGTTGCTCAAGTAACTAAGTAAGAAAGGTAAACAAATAGGGAATTTTATTTGACAATAATTTTTGCACCTGTTGTAAACCAGTCAAATTTTGTCTGGCTCTCTGAAAACCAGCCAGTATTAAGGTGGTCCTAAGTCTTTATAAGCCAGGGGTGGACCAACTACTGTTTCCCAGAAAGAGGCTAACAGATAACTACAGAGATTAAGATGTGTCTTCCTAAAATTTCCTTATCCCTTCAAATTTTTCCCTCAGAAAATTTTGTTAATGTATTTCAGAGTTTGATTAATCTGGTTGCAATTTTCTTGACATCTGACTCTTCTTTTAGCTTATTACATATGTGAGTAGTTTTTTTTCCTTTTTAATTTGCTCTAGTTCCTCAAACAAGACAGTGCACTTTAGAATTTAAAGCATGATGATCTGACAAGAGAAAATTAAAATGTTTCTGAGCTCTTAAGGTTATTTTGGGTCTGTATCTGGAGTAAGTTTGGAAATGTGTCTAGTTATAAACTAATTTAAAGAACGTTAGAAAGTAGCAAAAAATGTTTTATGATCGCCAAACTTGGATTAGTATTTTATTAATCACAATGCTTCTCACCTTAATAAAGGGACCAAGAAATCATGATGCCAGTCTCATCTTTGTGAGTAAACACAAATTTAGAGAAATGCCATACAGGAATCATGGAAACACATTACAAAGAAATGAACTAGGACATGGTTAGCAATGCGATGTGTTGATGTAAAACAAGTGAAAGCCATAAGGCAAATTATACATATGCAATAGTGAGAAAGATAATATCCAAAGTTGTTTATTTTACCAGGAAGTTCCAAGTTCATGGCCTTATTTAGTTTGATTCTGTAAGCCCACCACTAGGTATTGAGCTGCTTAGGGAATACACCTTATTATATTTACATCATAAATATATGACAAAGATTTTTTGGCACATAATAGCCATTTTTGGAATTATTCAAAGCAACATTATTTGTTCAACTTTTATTTTTTGTTAAATAATAAGGTGTTATTGTTACTACTTTTAGCTTGAATGAGACTATTATATGTGCTGTTTATGTATTTGTTGGTTGGTTGGTCGTTTAAGATCATGTCCCTTTGGGAAGAAGCTATATGAAATTCCATTAAAAACTGAACATATATTTCACAGGCACATTTCTTGCCCAAAATGTACTTTTGTTTATATGAAAAATATGCTAGTTTTTGCTTCTATTTATTTTTTTCAGGAACTGACAGTATGATAAGAATACAGTATATATGAAATTAAACATAGTTCTGTTCTAATAACTGTTATTGTAACTTTCGGACAAAGGACAATGGCATATCTCAAAAACTCTGATGATAAAGTTTTAAGTAGGTTTGATACTTTCAGCTATTCAGTAAAATTCAGGAAGGCCTTTCGCTCTTCCTATTAACTTCACAGATTATGTTGGCCATCAAGGTAAGAAGACTGAGCAAATTCTCCCAAATTTTGATACACTCCCTAAGTGTGCGTGCGTGTGTGTGTGTGTGTGTGTGTGTGTGTGTGTGTGTGTGACAGGAAGAAGAAATAACAACTGTGATGCTGTTTTTTAACTAAAAAAGTAGATGCGCCTCAAGAAATAAAAGAACAACATGATAATTTTTAGAGATGCTAAAGACCATATCTGGTCCATGTATGATACTTCCTGTTATTTTGTTTTTTACTTTTTTTCTTATAATGAAAAAATATTTTCTCTGCCCATGCTTATTACCGAAGTTAGGGAAGATTAGACTTTTGATCTTAAGAGAAGTGGAGAAAATTTGTTATTTAGATTAGGGAGATATAATCAATTTTAAATTATTGAGTAATAGATAATAGTGGGAATTTACTGCGAAGTGTTTCTACTTTAAAAGTTATTCTAGATTTTATCTGAGATGTGATATAAAAATAATGGTAGATATTTATTATTATTACTATTATCATAATGGAGACATTGGTGTGGGCTAATTTAAGTAACTATAATGATGCTATTCAATGACCTCAGAGGTATTTCTGCTCATTGGAAACTTAACTGCCTCTAACCAGCACCAATATTCAGTGTCTCTCTTCACCCAGAGGTAAATGAATGAAACAATTAAAACAGTTCTGAAAATGACACTGATTTTAGGAAGCTGATTTTATTCAAGAAAGCATAATAAATGTCTGTTATTATAAAAATTCTTTGATTAAGGACTTTGATTTGTTTTATTTTCATTATTTAAAATGAAGATAATTTAAAGTAATCAACGCAATTAGAAAAATTTTATTTCAAACATAAGATATTATATGTGTAGTAGCTTATCAGAAGGAGCTGGCAACACCTTCGTAAGAATCTACCATGAACTCTAAATGGTGCATTACTGCACCTTCTGTGCATCTGGTACTACATACAAGTTCTATGTAGGTATATTGTCCCTGGCTAGTTTGTCAGCTTTTTGAGGACAGAGACTAGACCTTTTTTGTTGTTGTTGTTGTTCATTTTTGAAAAATCTCTGTGCAAAAGATAGTGCTTAGTATGTAGGAAGCACTCAATACATATTTAAATAAATGAATATATAGAAATGAACGTATAAAAACAACTAATCAACGAAGGCTCTTTCTACATAAGCATAGCTTTGGCTCTGAAAGAATGTGAAACACATGGAAATATCGTTTGGTAGGATCTGTACTCTTCCTTTGTTGCATGCCCTGCTTTGTGATCATTTTGCATTCTCAGCATAATTTTTAAGAACATAAGTTCTTGGCAGATATCCTGGTTTATGTCTTAAGTAACAAGTGTCTGCGAGTCCAGATTCATTAGTATCTATTGTGTAAATCTATATTTAGTATCATAAAATGTAATGGAATCCCAAATTACTGATCACAAGAAATAGCTGATTTTTAAATACTGAAAGTAAAACACCATGCTAAGTGCTTTAATTATTTTTTCCTTGAAACGGATGGTTTTATTGTATCAGACACTATTAAGAAAAATGAGTTCTTTGGGGGACTAAAATCTAAAAAGCTACACATTTTAAGTGCTTTCTCTTTGGGTGAAGATTTATTTTATTTTAATGTTGGACCACTTAGTGAGTGAGAAGGTTGTAAAAGACTTTTGTGTGAACATTAAAATTTTATGGGCTCTATGTTCTTAATATTTTACAATCTATATCATTCTATATTTTCAGAAAAAAGTAGAGGATCCTTCAAAATGGAAATAAATACTTAAAATAACCATATGTGTGTACCTACTATGTGCTAGACACTGAGATGCCTGCTTTATGTATATAAATAGGAAATTTGGAAGGGTTCGGGGGGAGATGGTTGCTGCATAGTAGATGGTGTTCATATTGAATGAGAGATTCAAGAGTTTACATAGATCTTCTGACACCTGTTTGAATTCTTTCCTTAATGTTCTTCAAGGGGAAATAACTTGTATATCATTTTTTTAAAAGGCCTATAACCATGAGAAATGTGCTTGATTAAACATAATGTGACAACAGAACACACATTTTGAAAGTAGTGGTTATCACGACCAGTCATCTGAGCTTTTCTCTTGATATTCTGAAGCTAAGTGCCTGTAGGGTCCCCTGAACATTCCTGGCTGTAAAGATGCTGTCCCTTCAATTGCAAAGCATTTCAGCAAAACTCTAAGAGTTCTTGATCAGTAGGAAAGTTCATCTCAGCCTGGTTTATGGAAGCTTATCTGAGAGAGATCTTGTAGAAATACATAGTAGGCTGAAAGAAAGTGGGTTTGGCATTAAATTTTATATTTAATATAATAGATGATTGTGCTATTTCTATTTTTGCTTGTGGATCCAAGGCGGAGGATACATTTAACTCATATCAAATATAATATATTTTCCAGTAATTTCTCTTGCATTCAGAACATATTTGACTTTTTCTTGTATCACTTGAGCTAATGAAATCCTAAGATGTAGCCTCTCTCAAAACATTACCTATACATTTCTTTCTTAGTTTGAAAATGAAAGAGTGTCTCCACAATATGGTTTTCTGGTTACTCATAATGAGTAACTATTGCCAGTAGGTATTTAAAAAAAATAAAAATAAAAATTTAATGAAGATAATATTTGAAAAAATGTGATTAAATTAAAAGGATGTATGTTGAACCGTATGCAGCTATTAAAAGCATATTCTAATAGAGTATTAAATGTTGAGACAAAATGATTTTGTGTAGAAAGTATATACTTTGGAATAAAGCTTAGATTGAAATACTGTTCTTGTACTGGTAGCTGGATAACTTAGAAACAGTATAATTCTCTGAGAGTCAACTTGCTGATTTGTGATATTTGTAGAAAAAGAAACGATAACCTCAAATAGTTGCTACAGATATAGAATGGGTGAAGAGTTTTAAGCACATCCTCCAATGTCTGGCACACAGATTAGCAGCCCCAGATGTGTTAGTTTGCCCTTCTCTCATTCTGAACAGGGAATCTTACTGACATTGAAAAAGGACTCCAAGGTCAACATTGAATCACATGTGGACAACAGACTTGCATACTCGAAAGATTTCCCAAGTGTATATAATCAGTTCAATAGAGCAACTCAGTAACCAGTCACACAACAGATGCGTTTCATACAGTACATTATCACCATAACATTATAAGCATGCTTCAAAGTACCTCCCCTTTATTGCTGTTTTATTATTTTTGTTCACATTAGCAGTGTGGAACATCTTCATTAGAATTATGGAATTCATCAGAACTTCTAAAAGAACATACGCATGTGGTTGAAACGTGTCTATAGATATGTGTGTGTATATTAAAGAGACTGTCTCAGGTATGTTTGAGAAAATGTGTAGGAAAGTATTACATAATATTTAATAATATATAAATAATCTAAAGTTTCTATCTGTACATCTATCCATCAATCTTTGTCAGATTCTCTGTTGGAACCTAAATCTCAGGTCTTGCTTGGTCCCAAATCAAAATACCTCAAGTATTACTATGTCGTAGGAATCTTGGGTAAGAAATTATCCACAAAAAAAATACCCAGAATGGTTAAAACACTTAAACTGTGGAAAGTAAAGTGCAAACTGCCTTGTGGAGATTCTTCAATAGTGCAGAGCACATGTGGTACGTGTGAGATTATCATGAAGCTGAACTCTCAACCAGAAATGACAAATGTGTATTTATTTAATTTACAATTCATATTTTTCAAATCCGAAAATTTTATTTATCTGTTGCCTTTAAATCTCTTTGAATATTGTAATCTCACCCATTATAAAGGTTTTTTTCAGATTTAAAAAATTTTTAATTAATATTCTGTCATGAGGAAATAAGTCACCATGCAGATATGTCAGCAACCTAAACAGAAGTTTTGAACTCCATTATGGACTGAATTGTTCCCTTCCCAAATTCAAATAGTGAAGCCCTAACCCCAAATGTGACCGTATTTAAAGATAAGGCTTTTAAAGAAGTAATTAAGGTAAAATGAGGTCGTAAGAGTGAAGCCCTAATCCAGTAGAACTGGTATCCTTTTAAAAGGAGGAAGCGATATCAGAGATCAATCTCTCTCTCTCTCTCACTCTACGTGCATACAGAGGAAAGGCCACGTGAGGATATAGCAAGAAGGCAGCTGTCTGCAACTCAGAAAGACAGGTCTCACTGGAAATCAACATTGCTGGCTCCTTAATCTTGGACTTCTAGCCTCGGAACTGTGTGAAAGTAAATCTCTATTGTTTAAGACCCCCAAACTGTGATAACTTGTTATGGCAGCCTGAGCTGACTAAAACAAACCAAAGAATTATAAATTACAAGTTATCTGAAATAAACATTAGAACAATTATGATGACAATGTTTAAAGAGATAAAGGAAGAAAAACAAAAGTAGTAATAACCAATTCAAAATTCAAGGAATTAAAAATATAATTATTTATTTACATAATGGACATTAATTATCAGAGTAAAAGTAGATTTCTTATGACAGGGCAGAAACCATTGCAAACCTTACCCTCCCCTGGCTAGGTCCCAATAGAAACATATATGAATGCTAGACATATATAAGAAAGGTACAGTTTAAAAAATTAATGGAAACATTTAAAAGAAAGAATGGGATCACTGGTTAATGGAAATAAAAGAGGGATTTCAATATCATGTTCTTATGTTACATATGATGTCATCCTGGGGCTGTGATATAAAGAATGTGCTGAGCTCTCTGCTAACCAAGTAGTCGTATGTCTGAGGAGGGGATGAGAGACAAGGATGCAATAATGTTCAAACACTGAATTAACAGTGACCTACTGAAGCGTGGGGTCCTAAGTGTTGTCTTATGGAAATAGAACTGTTACAAATTCATACCAAAGTGGTTGGTGAGAGAGAATAGTCATGACTGCTTGCTTGAAACCTTAGAGAGTTTACTGGAGGTTTTAGAACAGTGGTCTACCTTCTTTAACCTGACTTAAATCAACTCTTACTTCAATCTTATCTGAAACTTAGCTTCTCCCCAGAAAAGAGTCCTGAATTGTTTCTGACCTCACTAAATATTGTTAACCACATATACATTTCTAAACTACAGTGTCATAATATTTCATTGGAAAAATCGGAAAATAATATTGGCTGAAGAAAAAGAAAGAGGAGCCATGCTTTATTTTTCTCTTTCTGCCAGGGTGGGGTCATTGTGAAAAGAAGCAGGTGGAGTGTACCTGCCCCAGCCCATGGGAGGTTCTGTCTTCTCCTCCTTTTCCTCCCTGTCTTTCTGCAAAAAAGGCCAGCCCCTCTCACCCTGTTCACAGCTGTGGGACAACTTAGCAAGCTGTCTTGGGAATACAAATTTATTTCTAGAAGAGCAAGATGAGAATGAGTATATTTTTTTCTTAGGGCCCCTGCATTGTCTGTGGTTGTAGCTTTTCTAAACCCCCTTTCTTCATAGAAAAGTGACAGCAATCAAGGGTTATGAATATTCTATGCAATAGCCATTTAAGATGAACTCTTTGCATCAATTTCTAAAATAAAAAAAAAACTAATGATTGCTGTTGTTTGTTGTCATAAATTTAAATAATGTTTGAGCATCGTTCTTCCACTCAAGGTGACATTAGTGATACACCTGGGATGGGTGCTCTGTAAATATTAATAACATGTCAAAACATGTAATTTCTGAGTCTATATTGCTACAAAATTGGCCTGAGTAATGGAATATGAGGCATCGGTGACCACCATAACAAACCGAAAATGTGTCCAGATTGATGAAAAGAATTAGAAAAAATTGTTAATATACAACAATTTGCACTAGTTAGTTGAAAAATTATTGCTGGCATTATAGCACTACATTTTGATGTCATTAATGGTGCCTTATTTTCTTGAAAAGATGATAAGAAAATGTAATCCAGTAATGCTTTAATTTTTATAACTACACATTACATTTATAACTAGGATATAATACACATTAAAATAATAACAGCTCAGCCTTTAAAATAAAAAAAAATGAAAATTACAAAATAGAACTGTAAGCAATGCAAATATAATCCTCCATTTAAAACACATAGAGATAATAGATAAAATATATTTTAAAATTTAAAATATTAAATGTCTGTATAATGAATATAGTATAAATGTCTATTCTCAGAGTCATGAGCACAGCATCTGAGTAACGCAGAGAGGAAAACTCAGGGCCAAAGGATCTATGGAAAGTCAGGACCACATAGAGATGATCTGGTCCAATTTTCAATGCCAACAGAGAAACAGATGCCAAATTAATCTCATGCTTGGTAGGAAACGTGAACCCTGTTCCCCATGTATAAGTAGAGATTAAAATCCAGCATCTATTCAGTATACTCGACTAAAAGGGTACCATCCTCTAGGGTGCTGACTCTTGTCACTTTGCCATTTCTATAAAGAAGGCACAATCAGAATGACAGCAGATTTCTCACCAGCAATAATATCTGTTAGAAGATAAGGAAGCAATAGCTTCAAAGTGTTGAGGGAAGTAATTGTCTTTTTTATACACATGTCTAAATTAATACTCAGGAACAAGGTGTCTATAAAGACAATGTCAAACTTAGGAAAACTTTCATAATGCACCACATAGAGACTGAGTAGGACAAAATTAAAATAATTTTAAAAATAAATAAAATACAAAAATATTTGTAAGGACAATTGCTAAATTATATTAGACAATCTAATTACAAATTAATTACATATTATGATGATAACAAGATGAATTATTTTATTTTATGGTAAAACAAGCTAGAATAAAAGTTGTAAGAATAATGTATGAAAATGGGAAGAGGATATTTAGAATGAATGTTTTAGAAATATGAAACATATTTGTTTGAACTTTTAAAAAATACAAAAAAAATAAAAGTAAATAGAATATGTCCTTCTGATGTGGTGGAAAAATAAAGAGATGTTTTTTAAAACATCATTTTATAAGTGAAGGATGTCAGCATGCTATGCTGGCCATGGATGATTTAGTTGAACTGTGTTAAGAGACAAACATTCTTCTGGCTCATTTAAGCCTTTAAAATTTAGATTTTCTCAGTTGTAGAAACTTACTTTATGCTTAACTAATACAGAATTTGATTAATGGAAGTGGGATTCTATCACAACGGGACTAAAACAAATGACACTGGCTTAATGTTCAGGCAGCCAATAAGCAGGACACAGACTGCAAAACTGAAGAGTTGGTTACCATGTTACTCAGGGTTAGCCTTCGGCCAGAGAAACGGATCCAGCAGAGTCTCTCTAGTTCATTCTATCTATTGTCTGTCTGTCTATCTATCATCTATCTATCTATCTATCTATCTATCTATCTATTATCTATTATCTATCTCTATCTCTATCATCTATCTATTATCTATCTCTATGATCTATCTATTATCTATTATCTATCATTATCTATCATTTATCTATCATCTATCTATCATCTATGATCTATCTATCTCTACCATCTATCATATATATATTTTCTATCCATCATTTATCTATCTATCTATCTATCTATCTATCATCTATCTATCTATCAATCTATCTATCATCTATCTATCTATCTATCTATCATCTATCTATCTATCTATTATCTATTATCTATCTCTATCTCTATCATCTATTATCTATTATCTATCCATTATCTATCATTTATCTATCATCTATCTATCATCTATCATCTATCTATCTCTATCATCTATCATATATATATTTTCTATCCATCATTTATCTATTATCTATCTATCTATCTATCTATCTATCTATCTATCTATCTATCATCTTTCTAATTTTTTGATCATCTACCTATCTATTATCATCATCCATGTCACTATCTATCTAAGGAATTGGCTTACCTGATGGTGATGGCGTGCTGGGTGAGTCTGAAATCCAATCCATGTGTAGGCCAACCAGAAAGACAAGCTGGGGCTCTCAGACAGGAGCCGAAACTGCTGCTCCCACAGGGAATTTCTTCTTCAGACTTCTTCAGGGACGCCTCAGCTCTGCTACTGATTAAAGCATGCTAATTCAGATTATGTAGGATCATTTATTTTCAATTCAACTGATTGTGGACTTTAATTACATCTACAAAATGCCTTCCCAGCAGTCCTATATTGGTATTTAATTGAATAACAGGACTGTAGCCTAGCCAAGTTGTCACATCAAAAGACCATCCTAGTAACCTTTGCTATGTTATGGCGGGAACATGCCTGCAATAGTTAAAAAAACATTATTGACCCATTGAAACTTCAATAGTAATAAAGCTCTTCTAAAAAGTGCAAAATGTTAGTGTTCATTGTCTTTGTGACACTTCAGGAAACTTCATAAGAAAGATAAACTTGATTTATATTTAGCGAGTTTGCATGCAGAGATGGAAATGATAAAGATCTGTAGAGGGAGACTGTCTGCCTGAGGACTGTCTATAAATTCATCTGGGGTTTCAAGAGTTAATATTCAAAATTGAAGCAATGATATGCGATATCATCTTATCAGGTTTTAATGGAGAATTTCACACATTACCTAGAAACCCCAGATTGGAAACTTGGTGATTAGATGTAGTTATTAGGTAGGACTTTGTGTTGTCTCCCTTCAGGAAGAAGTGAGCCTCTCTCACTTAGAGTACACTTAAACATTTTGGTCTTCAAGTGGGTGCATTGTGACAACACTATGGTTTATTATCCCAAAGCCAACAGTTCTTCTTTTCTATGGCATTAGAATTTCAGCCGTGCACATTGCCATACAGCTAAGGACTATATTCCACAAACTCCCTTGCAGATAGCCATGGCCATATAATTAAGTTTGGCCGATGCAAAATGAAATCAAGGGCTGTGTGTGACTAACTCTTGTCCTTAAGAAAGAAAGACATATTCTTTCCTTATGATTTCTCCTTTCTTACCAGCTACATGTTACCTTGGACTATGAGACAGAAGTTTTCATGACTACAGAGAAACAAGATAAAAATAGCTTGGCTCTCTTACAACACAGAGGCATGGTACCAACGTTGTCCTACTAACCTAGGCTTTTATATTAGAGATAATTAAATATCGATATTGTTTGCGACACTTTTAATGCCTCCTTGTTATAGTACCTTATCCTGTATCCTTATTAATATGTATCCCAGACTGATATCACCTGCAAAAAGCTACTATCAGCTTTAGAATTTACAATATATAAAGCAATAGAAATCAGTAAAAAAAAAAAAAAAAAAAGATCCCATCCTGTTGAAAAATGTACAAATATTATGAACAGGTGACTTACAGAAAAGGAAACCTTCAGAGTCCCTACACATATGAAAAGTCATCAACATTCCTAATCACAAAGATCATACATTAAAACAATGATGCTTTTTAGTACTCAAATATTGAATTGACACAGTTTTTGCAAGGAAAATTATTACTTTCCTACATTGTATTGAGGGCTGTAAGTTGTTGCACCCACTTTGGAGAGCAATTTCACACTATGCAGTAACATTGAAAATACACAGTTTCCATGTCTCGTTAATATCCATTTTGGGTAAGTGTATCATTTACTGCATGTTTTATAGTGTCAAAAGTCATGAACAAATCTGGAAATAACTTAAATGCCAATCTACATGAACATATCCACAATGTGGTCTGTTAATACTATAGAAAATACCCAAATTTTCTCTCTCTTTCACTCTGTGTGCATGTGTGTGTGTGTGTGTGAGAGAGAGAGAGAGAGAGAGAGAGAGAGAGAGAGAGAGAGAGAGAAACCATGATACTCAGAGATAAAAGCAAACTCAAGTAGATAAATATGTAGAGTACCACTTGTTTAAAATGTTTAAGCACATACACAAAACACGCCATATTAAAGATGTAATAAAAGCTAGGGAGACCGTTTAAAATCTATGATATCTGTCACTTCTAAGAAGAAGCATAGGCAATGAAACTGGCTGTGCAAGAAAAAAGCAAACTACCTCTGATTTTTTTTTAAATTAAAGACATGACTAAAATATGACAAAGTGTAAACAGCCAACTATTCACGGCGTTTGGAAACATAAGTTTTTGCTATTGTATTTTTTCTATTTTCCTGACTTTTTTCTTAAAAACAGCAGTAAAAATTTGGATAAATATTATAAGCCCATTGTTAGAGGCCTTTGCATTTTATTTTGGCAAAATAGATATCACTTTGAATATCAGAAAAATTAGAGGCTATTCCCACTGGAGACTCTATAGTTAGTTTTACAATTTTTACTCCTGAAAGTGAAAAAGGCATTCTTTCTAACTATACAATAATTCAATATATAGTGACCCACTGAAATGATTTTTTCATGTAGAGAGCCATCAAATTATTTTATGTAAGAAATTATATTTTGTATTATATTTCACATAAGAAATGCCTCTAAAACAAATAATTTCAAAATGTTGAGTAAAGACATCCTGGATATGTTCATGTGTGATAGAGAGGCAGTAAAAGTGTTTTTGGGTTAAGGTCTTTGCATATAAGATGTTTACTCTTCCTTACAGAAACCAAAACAGAGACCTGAGAAGTAATGAGATCACGAAGTAGCACTGAGTGTTAAACTCTGGTGAGCGCTCAAAGTCAGGAGAGATGTCAAATAGAAAATACTTCAGAAAAGATTAGGGAACTGAGCTGGAGAGGCAGAAGGACAGAGCTTTCCAAAGACAAGATACTTATCTGTGATATTCAGGAGGATCAGAGGAGAAAGCAAGAAATGAGAGAACAGAGATGTATGTTGAAAAGCTGTGAAGGTCAAGTTTGTTTACAGAAGGTTGGCTCAGGTCAGGCAAGGTCATGAAAGTTGGGGTAAACTAGAGTTCGCTGAAGATCAAAGGCACCTGGAGATCTCTGAGTTTGAGAGTGAACATAGTCACCCACCCCTGAGGCGTGGGAGCCAAATGGAAAACCTTAAGTTACTGGAGAGTGATTTTTTTTTTTTTAATGTGTTGGTCCCAGTTAGAATTGGAAACTTTTTGTGAAAGGATACATTTAAGAATTGCAACAGATGGCCACAAGAGTCTAAGCAAGCCAGAATTCTTCAGTAACGTCCGTTGCCACTCTGAATGTCTTTTCAGAATCCTGTCTTTCTTTTCCTGATGATGGGGCTGTTTAAGGGGCAGAGAGTTGTAATGCGAAGCTTCTTTCATCTGCCAGACAGGAGCACTTGTCATTCGGCTACTCCTTTCACCTCCACCAGTGAACACCAATCTTGCTGTTGCTATTATTTCATTGTTTTTATAGCAGTTGAAGCTGAGACACAGAATTGAAGCCATTTCCCAAGGTCACAGTGAACACGTGTTCAAGTCTGGATTAAAACTCGGGTTTGGGGGGCTTTGGATTCCATGTTCTTTCAACTGCCACCACTTTCCAAAAAGCCAAGGGCTTCTGTGCTAAATAACACAGCTAAAACAGGATTCTAGCCACAAGTTCTGGTTTCCAGCTCCTTGTGCTAGCCACTTGAGAGCCTGCTCTGCTCTTTCTGCAAAGAGAGCCTCAAGACAGTGATTTAGAAGATGCAACGGGAAGTGTTTAGGAGGGTGGGAACGCACAATTTGACCAAAGACAAGCATGGCTGTATCTGGAAATAGGTGCTCTGCTTCGCTACCTCCTCGCTCTGTGTGGATATTTCCCTGGGAGCACACAGGGGACTATTATGTGCGGTACTTAGATTATCAGTAAGTGCTGGGTACAGTCTGTGGTGGGCGTCTCTCTGAGTTGCTGAGGCAGGAGATAAGCTTGAGGCTCATTCAATTGTGAAATTGGTTAAAGGAGAAAAAACAAATACTGCCTGCCTGCACCCCCCCCCCAACCCATACACACATACATACTCAATGTCACCATCTTAGTAGAAAAAAGTGATTTTCCTGATATTGAAATTAACCATTTCGGTGCTGCCGCCTGCCTCATTCTATGTTTGAGAAGTGCTTACATAACTTTTGTGGTGGTCGGGATAGTTCTAAAAGCAAATACTTAATGGAGCACTCACATACATAAAAAGGAATTAGAATTATAATTGAGGATTTAAATAAAGTCTGTAGTTTAGTTATTAGTAATATAGCAATGTCTGTTTCACAGTTTCAACAAATGTACTATGGTTGCATAAGACATTAACATGAAAAGAAAACAGAACTGAGGCCTTTTGGACAAATGGAATATACCATTCTTGAGACAGCTGTACTAGTACTGATATCAGAGTCCCAGAATTCAGAGCCCCAGAACTCATGTTTGGAAAAGTACCTAAAGGGATAAAGTTTGGACTAGAACGAATGTACTATTTGTCCAGGAAGTCTTCACAAATTGCAACTTATTTTCTAACATAAGATCTTATGTCGCTCGAAACTGCATGCTGGCGGGAGACACAGAACCCAGTTCAATGTACTGATGCCTCCGTGGCTTCCTAAATGTACCTAGCCCTGTGGCATTGCACTAATGTCCTTAATTCTCAGGGGAGGGAAAAGTGTATATGTGTGTGTGTGTGTGCGCGCGCACGCATGTGTGTGTATTTATATATACACATGTATCTCCTTATTTGAAAATATTCTCAAGCTTCTTGAATGAGATCACTATCCACAATTTGATACCAATTTTCTGCAGTTAAGTCTGAATATTGCTTTCGAGAGAACTGACTTTTTCTTTGTTAGCGTTATTATTTTGAGTCGGATTCCACGCTTTTCAGAGAGGAGCCAGTTAAAGAGTTTCTAAAGGAACAGGATTAAGTCATGAGGATGAAATATCTAAATCCCTCACTTTCCTCAAACCATTGACATTAGAGGGAGGACTGCAGAGTGAGCACAGGTTTCGATTTGCCTGGAACAGCCCCGGTTTCTACCTGTCATCCCGATTCCCTCGCTCACCCTCAGTGTTCCACTTCGGACGATTAACTGTGCTGTCACCTGATAACAGACCGCACAATAGCTCCTCCTCACTTTACATACAAGGATCAGTGATCCAGTCAGATTGGAAGATTTACATGAAGTCACACAGGTATCATAATACTCAAGCCAGGTCCTACAATCATCTCTGTAGTCGAATAGGTCTCTTAATAGTGAATAAGGATAGGTGACAGACATCAGCTTTTTGGTAGGCATATTGTGAAAGCCCAACCATGTGCTGTTCACACTTGGCTTGAAGAACACTTCAATCAAGAAATCCAGAGGGCCCGTGGATCAATCCAGAAGGTGTCTTTATGAGATCTGTGGTGCCATGGAAGCATCTGAACGAGTGGCATCATGGGAGCATCTGAATTAGAAACACTTGCCAAATGCTAACTTATAATTGGCACTTAGAAACAATGTTAATTCTGTGAATTTTATTTAACTTACAAGGAAGGGACTTTATCACATGGGAATGGAGGGAATAGCTATTCATAATAGTGGATTAATTGGGAATTGCTTCCTCAAAAGCAGCTGTATTTGCAGCTACAGACCCACCTCCTTCCCTCCATTCTGCACTTCTGCTGTGAGAGATAGAGGCTGAGGAGCATAATGGATTGTAAGTGTTCACAGACACAAAGCGACTTGGTCCTAGGGCTGGATGTGCTCCGGTTCTTATGAACTATCCACAGCAAAGCTGCAGAACTAAATATGACAGAGCTCCTCCATATACAGCAGCCATGATAGCAGCGGGCCCTTCACGGCTGACCTTTAGATGAACTTAATTACAATCAGCAAAAGAAAAATGCTGGGCCTTTCATACAACATAATGTAGTTTCTCTAATTTGTTTACCGGCGGTGCCCAGAAGGACTGCCCCGACACAGAAGGCCTTGATTGGCAGAAATGAATCCAGGCCACTGCATGTTGGAGAGCTGGGCAGATTAGGCTGTGAGGTGTGCATATTACAAAGGATACAAGAGTTCTGGAAGACAAAGCCCTCTTGCAGTCAGTCTGCTGTCGCTTTGGGGGGTACGGTCTAACTGGATGTTATGGATTCGTTTAGTACAACTTATAAAACTATTTAAATCACTGATGTCAACAAGCATCAAAAGGTTATGATTATTGTGTTCTTGAAGGGATTTTGAGTGACCATAAGTAATTTTCAAGCTCACATGATCAACATTTTTTTTTTTTTTTTTACTTTTTTTAAGGATTTTTTTTTCTTTTAAATGAGGAAAGAGGTAGGATTTTTTTTTTTCTTGGTTAATATCCACTGGTCTAAAATCAAATTTCAATATACTTTAAATATACAGTAATAAAGGAGCAGATGATTGAAATCATAAATTTATATCTAAAATCATAGACTGTTGATCCGGGGGACCTCTGGACTTCTTGGTTGAATGTTTTCTCTTCTAAGATCAAGTCTCTCTCCCTCTCTCTCTCTCTTCTGCCCCCTCTCTCCCCCACACACCTCTCTCTCTCCATCTCTCTCTCTCTCACTCCCTCTCTCTCTCACACACACATGCACGCACACACATGCACTCACACAACAAACCAAAGAACTCCTGTCTCCAAGTGCAAGTGCAGGTTAGATTTCATGTTGTTTTCTTTGTTTTCCCTTGCAACTTGGCTGAATAAGAGTGTATACATTGTCACTGTGAAATTTACTGATGTTATGATGAAGGGTATGACTATATACAGAGAAAAATGCTTCTCCAGCTACCAAATGACAGAAGCATTAAGTATTTCAGATTAAATATTTGCAAGCAAGAACACCATACCACGAGCCTTCTGTGCTAGTGAATTCTGACCCCTTTGATGGGTAGGTTTGGCCACCTATGTTCTAGTGTGATGCTACTCAAACTATGTGTTGTGAAAACTTTGTTTTTTTATTTTAATTCCTTCAGGAACTGATAAAATAAAAAGATATTACAGAGAAAGGCTTACTTGAAAAATAACTAGTAAAATAAAATGCAAAATGTAAGTCCAATATTTTAATTATTACTTTCAACAGACATTAAGATTACTTTATTAAATTGCTATAGAAGTTTCTAAAAGTTTACTCTCAGTTTCTATGTTTATTGAATCACAAACTGACACCTTTGCCCAAACCACACTTCGAGTAGTGCTGCTCTAAGGCATAATAATTTTAACATCCTCACCTTTTCTCCATACTTTAGACCAAATATTGACAAACATTTTCTGACAAGGTCCAGATAGTAAATAATGTTAGCTTTGCAGTCCGTATGATCTGTGTCATAACTACTCAACATTGCAATTGTAGAATGAAAGCACCCATAGGCAGTATGTCAACCAATAAGCATGGCTGTGTTCCAATAAAACTTTATTTACAAAAGCAGGCTATGCGTCAGTTTTGGCCTATGGGCTGTGTAGTTTGTCGATCCCTGTTTTAGATTGTTTGAATTATGTTTCCATATATCCTAAATATTTTATTTGTGATTTTGAAAGTTTGTTTGTTTTGTTTTGTTTTTAGAATAAGGTGCTTACAGCGTCACTATACATTTTAAATACATGTTTTGCTTGGGTTTTCATACATTTTGGAAGTGCGAACAATAAAAAGTTCTAATATTTTAAGATTATCTATTGTGGAAGGAAAAAAAAAAAGCCATAACCAAGCAGCAGAGAAAGAACCCCCAACTAGAATGTGTATAGATACAGCCTTTCTTTTCTAAGGCACCTGGGATTTTCGGTATTAGCTAGAGGCGAGTTTCTGATACTTCTTTGCAGACTCAGCTCAAATATCATAGCCTCTTTCATTCTGGCTTTCATTTTGGCTCTTAGGAACGTTTCTGAGTGAAACGTTCTATGTGGGAAGGATCACGGCCCTCTGTACCAACTTCCTGTTTCCTCTAGAGAGTACCTACCATTACATCCCCCGCAAACTCCTACCACTCATCAAATTGAGCAGAGCTGTCTGTTCATATGGCCCTTCATCCTCATAGACTGTGAGCAGAACAAAGTCTCTTCAAAGGCTTTTTGTTATTTCCAAGTGCTTAGCATAGAAATGGAAACACATGGAGAGAGAGTACCCATATGATATCAATGGATATATTATGCACATTTATACAACTGACAGTTATTGAATCCTTCCAGAGACTACAGGAAATATTTTCATGTTTACATACAAAATTACTGTAGACTCTTGAACAACATGGAGGTTAGGGCTACCAACACCCCACACAATTGAAAATTCATGCGTAACTTTTGACTCCCCAAAACTTAGCTATGGATAGCCTACTGTTGCCTGGAGGACTTACTGAACATAAACAGTCGATTAACATATTTTTTCTATGTTATATGTGTTATACACTGTATTCTTGCAATGAAGTAAGTTAGAGGAAATAAAATGTTATTAAGAAAATCATAAGGCAGAGAAAATACATTTATAGTATTTAATAAAAATAAACCCACTAATAAAACCCATGCAGTTCAATTTCATGTTGTTCAAGAGTCAACTCCGTGTGTGTATATATAGATCATCGATCAATAGATAGATAGATAGATAGATAGATAGATAGATAGATAGACAGATATATAAAGACAATAACTCATATATAAATGATCTATAAATGAACTCTTATTAGAATTTATGGAAAGAAGATGGGTCCAGATAAAATTAAAATAAAAAAATTAAAAGATGTATACTGGACAAATTGTGATATTAACTACATCAGTCCTAGCGTAGGACTGAGTCCCCTGAATGACAATGTGGTAAGTCAGAGGAATTCAACATGAAACAGTGTGATTAGTGAAAGGTCAGCAAAGGAGGTAGAAGCAAAGCAGCCTCTAAGTCTGCTAAACAACAGGCTCTTAGAATATACAGAATTCGATCAGAATCTTTCATTAGTCCACTGCCTGTCTTATGACCTTAGGTAAGTCATTTAACTCTCTGACTCACAATTATTAGTATTAAATAAAATGATTCATTTCATTATTAATAGAATGTCATGATTAATGTAATCAGTCATCATCATTTGTAATGATGATCAAGTTGACATTAATAAATAACAGTAAAAGTGGGTGTTTTGTTTTTGATAAGATAGGATAAAGTAAAGCCCAACTGAATGGGAGTAATACCATGAATAACAGCTTACATTTGGAGAAACACGAAGTATATGAGGACCGGCAAGAACGAGTGATGGGATACTTAAGCACACTGATTGGTGGGTGTCCTCATTGTCCCTTCTCCGACTCACAGAAGTCTATGCTTGCTGCCTACTCGGTGTTGTGTGTATTTATTGTCTAGCTTGTTTGGATGAGGCAGGTTTTCATCATTAATCGGATTCACAGGAGCCTCAGCCATGCACTTATAGTGCCTTTGCAAAAGTGCTTGCAAAAGTGCAGCCTCTACATCTCACCGTCCCAGACACTGACACTGGTGAGGAAAGAAAGGCTTGATCCCTCGGGCCTGGCAGAACCAGTGCCTGGCTCGGAGGAAGGTCTCGCTAAGGCAGAGGCACTTGATGCCTGGCTTATTGCTCTGTACAAAGCACCTAGAATGGAAACTGATTCTCGATAAATACTCTTCAAATGAAGTCATCAGAAAATAAAACATAAAATTATATACCATGATCTATGCAAGGGGTCGATAATTATTGGTTGAATGAATGTGCACATCTCTTACTGGAATAGCTTTCCACTTGCTAGTTCAGCTCTGGAATTTTCTTTCCTTCCATCTCTCCACTCACATATACGTTCTAGGAAGAATTTTTGTATGTACCTTTTTAGTCTAATATTTCAATGATTTCTTATTCCATAATCCATCAACTCTAGGCTGTATTCTAATATTCGAAGCCAGTCCTAACTTTTCCTTCAAGCTATAAACCCCACTTCTCTCTTAGATTCTCTAACTTAACAGTGTTGTTAACATTTTCCCCCAATCCATCTTATGTTTCCATAATTTTTTGATATCTGCTTAGTTGAGTTCCTCCCCCTGCCATGATCTTGAAAATGTGTACGGCTAAAGGTATCACCTGAGTCCCTGAAAGCTGCACTCAGAACCACTTTCTCCACGTATCTTTCCCCTGGATGTTACATTTGAAAGACTTTCTTCATAGTTTCTTCCATATGTATCTGTCTCCCTCTAAGAGAAAGCATCACTTTCCACTATCTGTAACTGTAACGTGTGCGCACACTATTCCCTGCATACCTTACTGTGAGCATTATAAGGCGGCGACCTTGCCCTTTTCATCCTGCGTGTTTTCTAGTGCCGATCACTCAGTAGTGTGCATTGTCTAAAGGAAGAAAGAGGAGAATGTCAAATTTGAAAGGAGAGGTATTAAATTTTACGTAAAAAATCTTTTCTTCCTTTTACTACTCACTCCCCAGAGTCCCCAACCACCCCAGGAGGTCAGCTTTACCTCCTGCTGCAGAGGTCCTGTTATCTGAATGGAAGAGTCTCTTTCCTCAAACAGTGGCTCCACAGGGGCCTCCTTTGAATCCAGCAGGAAGACTGGCCAATTAGCTTCTGGGAAGATTTGAAGATTTGGAGATTTGTGTGTTTGTACAAATCAACCCAATTCCAGGTGACTATGCTCTCACCTCCGTCTCTGACACACAGTTGTTGCCTAATAGTTGTTCCATATTATTCCTGATATGGAAAATGCAACCAGTTGAGCTTTTTTGAAAGACTTTTTTTAGACTTTGTGATACAGCATTGTTTATTCCCAGGACATGCTGGCTAAAGTCTTGTGATTAATCTTCGTTGTTGCCCAAAGGGTGAATGGGTCAGTGGAGACTAGTCTGGCAATACTGCCACAAACACAATTAATACGACAGTCACTTTTTATTTTGGTGTGGAGTCTGAGGAGTCCTTCTGGGACTATGCTTCCTCTCTCTCAGATCCCTGAACCACCTAAATGCTAGCACCTGTGCTCACGCAAGGAGCTTTGGCATTTATTCAGTATCTCATTGTCATCTTAGGGACCGAGTCAAGGTCAGCTCACCCCTCACAAAGTGTCTCTACTTCCATTTTCTGGGATTTTAGCAGCAGACAGGTAAAGCAAGATGACGAGGAAACAGGTCTTAGGAAATAGTACACAAATCCTTGAATTGTCAGGCAATATCCCTTCTTGGAATTCTTCGGGTTCCTTGATGACAAGTGGCATTGGAGGTGATAAGTTAGATCCATCTACAAAAATCTCTGTTAATTTCTCTCATTATACATATTAGAATAAGTTAGTTTGGATACTGAAAAAGTTTAGCTGCTTATACATTATTATTATAATTATTTTGCTTTTTTACTTGTAAAGCAGGTATAATACTAGGAAGAATTACAGATTTATACATCTATACATAGATATAGATATATAGGTGTGTACATTGGTGCTTGTGTTGATGACACCGGAGGACTTTTAGAAACTGAGGTTAGCAATGTAGAGGGAGGGGCACTTCAGACAGTCTGAGGAGCTGAGCGCTGGGGAGGAGGACCTGCTAGTAAGTCTATCCTTCTGGGAACTGTGCAGTCTAGAAGAAAAAGAAAGATCAAGGGTGGGCTGAATCTGAGAAGAGAACAGATGGGCCGTGGTTATGCCTGCCAGAGGCATGGGCAGAAAGAAATTAGAAAGAAAAAAAAAACAACTCTTCTTGCTCTCCTTCCCCTCTAAGAGAGAACATGTACCAGAGCTCGCTGTGGGTTGAGGCAGATGGGATGCTTAGGGAAAAAGTTCTGGCAGTGCCTTCCTCAGAGAAGCAGGCAAACCCATGAGCCTCACTTCCTCAGGAACCACAGCCTGGCTTCTGCCGTGCATCTTGTCGTGAAGAAAGGAAAGCTTATCTGGAAAGAAATCTATTGAGAGTCTGTAAACCTTGCTGACAGCATGTCCCATCCTCTAAGAATGAATTCTGATTTGGAAAGATTTATTTGTTTTAATACTTTGGTATAGGTAATGCTTTAACCATTTTCACTCACAGCTGCTGCTGTGATATAATACAGCCCCGCATCAAAAGTCTGGTCTTAACACAGGAAGCATCAGGAGTGCTTCGAACTTACTAGAAATGCAAATTCTTGGGCACCACAAGATCTTATGAGCCAGAACCATTGGAGGTGGGGCTCGGTAACCTGCTTTAACAAGTCTCCAGGTTATTCTGATGCAGGCTGAAGAGGCTGAAAGTTGAGAACCAATGTAATAGAGTTTAGAGACAAGGAACTCTAGGTTAAAGCACTGAACCTTCTTTTTCCTGATGTTGTGACTTTGGGCAGATTACACTCCACAAAGCCTGGATCTCAGAGTTGCTGAGACAATCAAATAAGATAATGCCTGTGTAAATTCTCAAACTGAAAGTTCCAAAAGCAAACAAATAAACATCTAAACAGACATATGTTTATAGGAGGGTGGAGAGAGAGAGAGAGAGAGAGAGAGAGAGAGAGAGAGAACAGACTCCAGAACAGCCATACAATCTTCAGTAGAAAAAAGCAATATTCCATGTGTCCTCCCTATTTCCCAGGTTCCCTTGCAGTTAGTTTAAGGCCTGGTAATTGGTAACTAGTTCTGCTGAATGGCCTGTAAGTGGAAGTGATGCGTATCATACCAGCCAGAGGCAGTTAAAAGCGGGTTGCTTCCTTCATTCTTTCTTTTCTCCTGCCATGAAACATACTTCCTGTCCTACCAGACAATCTGTGAACCAGAAATAAATCTTTGTTGTGTTCAGCTACAGAGATTCCGGGAGTGATATGTTGTGGCAGCTTGCATAAATTATCTGGGTCAGCAATGTAGAAGGAAAAACAATGAGAAAGAGAGTAAGATTGACAAAGATGTCAGTTAGAGGGAGAAGCTGGTTCAAAGAAAGAATAATGCTGTTTCCTGATGATAGGAAGCAGATATTGGGCCATGTTTTTAACTCCATAAGTCCCAGGAAGAAAACAGAGATCTCTGAAAGACTAATACCAAAAAAAGAACAGGTAATTTTCTATAGCAAAATTATCTCATCAATGGCAATGAATGTGACCAATTCTGATATTCTTTGTTTGTAGTGTGAGAAGAGGATGAAGTGGCTTTAGCTTGCTTCCCATAAAATACGTAAAGAGTCTACCTGTTAAAAATTAACTCTATGCCAAGCCTTCTCACGGGTGTCCTGCCTATATTTGTATGCTACCAACATATTCTCTGTATGAGAATAATCTGGTCCAGCTCCTTTTTTAAAAAAATTGCCCTCAAGATCCATCTTTTAACATTTCTCTGAATGCCTTCTTATTTTAAGTTTCAATCGTACTAAATCACTTATGTTCTATTGAATGCATCTTGCCCTTTCTAATATTTATATATGTATCTTCCTGAAAGTTTGACTTTTAGAAGCCAGATTTTGATATTGGTTATTTTTTTAGGAAATATAGTCTTTTCTGATTTCCTAATATTAAGTTAGTTTTTCACCTTATGTGATTTCTTCAGATATATGGTTAGGGTACTTCCGTTGGGAAGGGTAAATAGAATGGTAGTTTCTCCTGTATCTAAGGATGAAAAGTTCTCATCAGTCAGAGGAATCTTTCCATTCAAGATACTCTTAATGAAAGTTTTAGTTACAACAACAACACAAGGCATATAGATAACCATTGTCTTAGACATAGGAAGCCAAAGGAATATTGTATGACTTGAAATTTGCAGTTCGCATAGTTGCTTTCTCGGAGGAAGACATGGTATACTCTATATACAGACCTCAAGAACCACTTTGTTCTGCTTTTCCTTATAGCTTTCATTGTTGTATTTCTGTCTAGGATTAGTTATTGTTATCTGAAATAATATCAGATTTTATTTTAATTCAGATATAGTGGTAATAAATTTTTTAGCCTTTAGATTTCTGAAAACATATTTATTTTTGCTTACATTTAAAATACAATTTTGTTATGTATGGAATTTTAGATTAATAGTCATTTATTTCAGAACATTAAAAAAATCACATTGTCTTCTGTCTTCCATATATCTGTTGAGATGTTAACTGTTAATATCATTGTTTGTACCTTTGAAGGTAACCTCTCCAAATTTTACTATTGTAGGATTCTTTGCTATTTCTGTAGATTTCAACAGTTTTAATTTATTTGCATACTAGTGTAATTTTCCTTTGTATTTATTCTTCTGAGGACCTTCGTGAACCTTGATGATATTGTGGATTCATGTCTTCATCAATTGTCCACTCACTATTTTTTTATTCCTTCAAACATTACTTTCTTCCATTCTCTCCATCTTCTATTTCTGTGACTCCAATGACAAAGGTCTTTTGTGTGTATATGTAACAAAAAAAAATTGTAGGTGATCTGAATAATATATACTTCCCAAGAGAATGCTCACTCCTTATTCTGGTAGGTAGATAGAGTAAGATTCTATTCATAAAAATTCTTAGGGACCGAGCTGATGTGAGGCTTGATTGCATCTAGTGTTAGATGACTTCTACTTCTGATTCATTGCCTCTCCTAAGATGTATCACAGTGGGAATTACAACTAAGAGCTTCAGGTGTTCATTTGGGCCTCTTCCTCTAGTGCACACTGAGCTCTGGTCCCTGGTTCCTCAGCACCAAAGACTGCCCAATACTCTACTTTTCTGAGGTTTTTGTTTTGTTTTATTTTGCATTGCTTTTCTTAGCACATTAGTCTCTTTCAATGTGTAACTTAATAATTTGACAAATAACGAATTGTAGATCTTAGCCATGGTCTCCTCCTTTTCCATCAAGAATTTGAGCTTCTCATTCTCTAGCTTTTTATTTCCATTGGATAGTTCATTTTTTTGTTTGTTTTGGTTTTTCTCACTCATTTCTTAAAAGTTCCATTTCAACTCATTTTTCTTTACCTTTGAGTCACAGATCCTCTGCCTGGGACCTTTGCAGTTTCTTGACCTCTTTCCTAGTGCCCAGAATCTGCAAAGGCCCTAAGGTAAAAAGCAGATACAGAATATTGGTGCACTTTCTTGAGGTTCCCTCTTTTATTAGATCATTTTTGCTCAATTGTTGGCTGCCATATGTCTTTATTTTCTTCAAACAGATCTCTTTTCCTATTTTATCTCCTTTTCCTAGTTGGTCCTGGTGACAACATTGTTTAGCTGCAAACTACTGGTCTTTCCCTACCCAATCTTAGCTGTAAGAGGCAATGCTCACCTGATGGTCTACAGTTCTCTCTGTTCACTAGTGAATTTATGCATCATATTATACACTTGATAGCCAACTGGATGTCATAATCTACAAATTATGCATTCCTGTCATTTTATATACTACTGTATTTCTTATTAATTTTCAGGAATTTTCTTGTTACATTTTAGATATTAATTCTCTGTTGGTAAGAGACATTTCAAAGTGTTAATTGTAAACTATGTTCTGTCTTCGTACACTATGATACTTTCCGATAAACAGATTTTTTTTTCTCTTTAAAAGAAGGAACACATTATTTTTTCTTCATTTTTTGCTTTTTAAAATTTTTATTCCCTACTATAAGGGCCTCCTTTTGTGTCCTCCTACGTTCTCTGTTATTAACTTCATTATTTCACATTTCCTGTTTACTGAGGATTTAAGCAATAGAGAGTAGCTGTGAAAACTGACTTAGATCTTGGTTTCTAATACTGTTCTTCAATAAAAGGAATCTTGGAGAAACTAGGACAGGAAATATACAAAATAAACTTGGAAAATCTTATAACACTATAAAGTAAGGAAGTGTGTATGTGTGTGCGCATACACACACACACACACACACACACACAAGATGGATGATAGTACATTTATCATCAGAAACAATAAAAGTGAGAATACAGTGGGAAAAAAAATCTCTAAAGCATTGAAAGAAAACCTGTCATTCTAGATTTTATACACATTGTAAATGTTTTTCAAAAACAAATATGAAATAAAGACATTTTTATAAATACAAAAGAAAAAATTAGTAACAGCAGACCTGCACACAGTGAGAAATATTAAAGGAGGTCCCTGAGCAGAGGAAAATGACACCAGAGGATATATGGACACCAAGGATACCAAGGGACAGGAACACTAAATATAGCAAAGATGTAGGCAACCATACATTTTTTTCTTATTATTTATAGATCTTTAAAATATAATTGACTGTTCAAACACAAATAATAGCAATGTGTTCAACATTTATAACATATTTATGTGTAAAAGTTATGGCAACACTAGCATAAAATCCTAGGGACAAAATGAAAGCATGGTATTGTAATATTTTTATATGAACATCATATATAACATTAGCTAAAAACAGACGGTGATAAATTAAAGGTATATACTACAAACATCAAAGCAACCACTAAAATAACAAAACAAAAATTATAGCTGATAAGCCAGTAAAGGCTATTAAACAGAATCATTAAAAGTATGTTAATATAAAAACAGCAGGAAAAGTGAGATTTAAGAGAAAAAGGAAAAAATTGAAAACAAATAGCAAGATAGATGATAGAGTTACACTTAATTGTGTGAATTATCATATTACATGTAAGTGGTCTAAACACTCCACATGAAAGGCAGAAAATTTTATTTTTGATTAAAAAAATACAAGAGTCAACAAATAAAATATTTAAAGATATAGTATATTAATAGGCAAAAAGGAAAAGGAAAGAAAAATATATTATGCTCACTTTAGTCAAAAGAAACTGTAGTTGCTATATTAATATCAGACAAAGTATGATTCAGAGAAAATAATATTACCTACAATATATAAGGTCATTTTATACTGATAAAAGAGTCAATTCATTCAAAGTTTATGCCATTTTGAAATATTTATGTACTATAAGCAAATCATCAAAACATATGAGGCAAATACTAATTAATGTAAGTGCAAGGAGAAAGAGATAAAACTATATTATAGCTGGAGATTTCTTTAACCTCTCTTCATAATTGATAGAACTAGTAGATACAAAATAATTAGATATACAATACTCAAACAATAGTATAAACCAACTTACCTATTGACATTTACAGAACACTCCTGCCAACAACAACACACGTTCTTTTTAAGGGTACATGAAATATTGACCAAAAATCGACCACATTCTAGGTTATAAAAAAATTCCTCAATAAGTTTAAAAGGGTTCAAAGTCATACAAAGTATGTTCTCAAGCTACAATGTATTTTAATTTGAAATCAATAACAGAAAGTTCTCTGGAAAATCCCTAGGAATTTAAAAACAATGTAAAACAATTCTAAATAATTCAGGAGCAAAGGAAAGAAAGGAAAATTAGAACAAATTTGAACTGAATGTAAAATGAAAATACAACATATCAAAAATTAAGAGATTTTGCTAAATCAGTAATTAGTGGGAAATTTATAGAACTAAAGACCTATATTACAAGATGTATGGTCTAAACTCAGTGACTTCAGCTTCTACTTTCTGAAACTAAATGCAGAAGTGCAAATTAAACCCAAAATAAGCAGAATAAAGGAAATAATAAAGACTAGAGTTGAATTCACTGAACAATTAAAAAGAAAATAATAGGAAAAAATCAATTAAATCAAGGTCTGTTTCTTTCAGAAGATTAATAAACTTGATAAAATTTTAGTCAGACTAATAAGGAAAAAAAGAGAGAAGATAGAAATTACCAATATCTGAAATGACAGTTGATGTCACTGCATATTCTAAGAGATGTTAAAAGAATATGATAATATTATGAAAAAATTTATGCCAATAAATTTTGCAACTTATATGAAATGAACAAGTCCCTCTAAAGACATAAACTATCAAACCTCACTCAAATATAAAATAGCTAATCTGAATAGACCTGTCATCTATTAAATAAACCAGATTTATAGTTTAAAATTTTCTGTGAAAAAACAAAATAAACTTCAAGCCCAGATGTTTTCACTTGTGAATTCTATCAAGTAATTAAGGGAGAAATAAAATTAGTTATACACAGAGTGATCTAGAAAATTGAAAAGGTGAGAATATTCCCAACTCAAAGTATGAGACCAGAATTATTCTGAAGCCAAAACAAGACAGAGGCATAAAAATACTTGAGTCATATTCCTTATGAATGTTGACAGAAAAATCCAAATACAATTTTATTAAATTATAACCAAAAATGTATAAAAATAATAGATCATAATATAGGTAGTAAACGCTCTGATATTGCTAACAGTAACTTCTTTTCAGATATATCTCCTTGGGCAAGGGAAACAAAAGAAAAAATAAACAAATGGGACTATATTAACTAAAAATTTTTGTACAGCAAAGGAAACTATCAACTCAACAAAAGACAACCATATGATTGGGAGAAGATATTCTCTTATGATATATCTGATAAGAAGTTAATATCCAAAATATATAAAGAACTCATGTAGCTCAACAACAACAAAAACATTGGAGACGGAAGACAAAGTTGGAGGCCTGATACTGCCAGACTTCAAAACTCACTATAAAGTGACAGTAATCAAGATGGTGTTGTGTTGGTGAAAGAGCAGGCACACAGATCAATGGAACAGAATAAGAAGCTCAGAAAGAGATCCACATAAATATAGTCAACTGATCTCTGAAAAAGGAACAAAGGCAATGCAATGGAGCAAAGATGGTCTCTTTAAGAAATGGTGCTGGAATAACTGAAAATCCACATGCAAAAAAAAAAAATGAATTTGGACATGGACCTTACATCCTTCAGAAAAATTAACTCAACATGGGTCACAGACCTAAATAGAAAATGCAAAACTATAAACTCTAGAAGACGGCATAGGAGAAAACCTAGATGACCTTGGGTATGGTGATGACTATTTAGCTACAATGCCAAAGGCATGATCCATGAAAGAAATCATAGATAAGCTGGACTTCATTAAACTTAAAATTTCTCCTCTGTGACAGACAATGTCAGGAGAATTGGAAGGCAGTCTAGACACTGGGAGAAAATATTTGCAAAAGGCACATCTAATAAAGAAATAGTGTTCAAAATATCCAGGGTACTCTTAAAAATCAATAAGAAAACAACCCAAGAAGATGTACAGGTAAGCATATGAAAAGATGCTCCATACTATATATCATCAAGGAAATGCAAATTGAAACAACAATGAGATACCACTACATATCTTTTAGAATGGCCCAAACCTAGAATCCTGACAGCAACAAATGCTGACAAAAAAGTGTATAGTTGGTAGGAATGAAAAATAATGCAGCCACTTTGGAAGGCAGCTTGGCAGGTTTTCATAAAGGTAAACGTATTCTTAACCATAAGATCCAACCATCATACTCCTTGGGATTAACCCAGAGGAGTTGAAAATACGTCCACACAAAACCTGTACGTGAACGTGCATAGCAGCTTCATCCATGATTGCCAAAGCTTGGAAGCAACCAAGACATCTTTCAGTAAGTGAATGGATAGGTAAATCATGGTATATCCAGAAAATAAAATGTTATTCAGCTTTAAAAAACTACCAAGTAATGAAAGCGTGGAAACGTAAATGCATCTTACTAAGTGAAAGAAGCCAATCTGAGAAGTCTGCATACTGTGCGTATGATTCCAACTGTATGACGCTTTGCATAAGACAAAACTGTGGAGGCATTAAAAAGATAAATAGTTACTAGATATTGTAGGAGATGCTAACTAGTCAGAGCACAGAGGATTTTTAGGGCAGTGTAAATACTCTCTATGATCCCATAATTATGGGTACATGTTATTATATATTGTCCAAATCAATAGACTATACAACACAAGGAGTGAACTCACACACACATACACACACAAGCACACGTACACAGTCCAAAAATATATTTGTTTCACCAAACAAATGCTTTGTAGGACAAACCTTAAAGAAATCTTGAATGAATTCAGGTCTATAAATCTTTTTTCTAATTGTGAAGTATCTTGTACCTGAATAATCCTGAGAATCATTGAGAAGATGGAAAATCTTAAATAAGGGCATAGATGTTTATTCTTTAAAATGAATGTTAGGAAATAACAGTAGACAATAAAATAATGCAGTGAATGTAAAAGTGGCAAGTGACCTAACATAGTTACCGAACCCCCTCCCAGAGGAAATTCATCAGTCCCACATCAGTTTAGCCATGGAGCACCTTCACAGGTTTGCATGTGATGTAATGGAAATGTACCTGTACCTCATTATACAATTCTTTCACATATAAATAATGCAGGAGGCCTGTTCTTTGCAAAAGATGTTGAGTTAGAAAGGAAAGCTGTAAACAGATTTCTAGTGATAGCTATTGTATATGCTCCAGACAGCATCAAGCTTTAATGCACATTCAAGTTTAAGTGTGGATGTGCTCACACACACACACACACACACACACACACACACACACACACTGCTTTCCCTGTACTAGATTTAGATTTAGTTTGGTTTTGTTGTTGTTGTTGTTTGTTTGTTTTGTCCTTTTTGTTTTTCTATTGCTCAGTGACTCTCTACAGAATCTGTAATGTGACTGTTCTTTGTTCACAGTATTGTATACAAAGTTCCCCTGAAAATTAATAAAGTGGTCTCTAACTCACAGCCTCATTTGCAAACTTCTTCCCAACCAGGAAGCTTTTGATTTTTCTTTGTATCTCTTTATCTTCAGGCTATAGCTGAATGATTCCTCTGCCAGATCCCAGATCAACCTTTCACACAGATCCCACATAATAGTCTTCAATTCTGGACATATTTGGGCATTTACTCCTGCAAGGTTCATACGATTATATTATAGTTATTTTCTTTTAAAAAATAAAGCGTGTCAAATTTATCTGAGAAGGCAGTACTAATGGATTAAGAAAAATAAATTTCTATAATGATAAGTAGGGTTATATCCAAAAACTTTCCAGTAAACCCAAAGTGCAACTAACCCTTTAAAACTATAACATTAGGTTAAATCTAATTTAGTAAAATGTTGACTTGATAAATAGTGGTCTCTTTTCTTCCTGGCTCCTGAAATTGTCTCTGAGAAGAACTCAGAGCAATGCTTATCTGCTCCTTCATGGCCTGAGATAACCAAAGTCTTTGATACATGAACAAATAGAGTTAGACCAGCTAAGGACGAGCTTCGGCATACTCTCTCTCTTCTTGGAATAACTTTTATTTCCTAAGAAAGCTCTGTTAAGTATCATCTATGAAATATGGTGTTTATGGGACTGTTCTTTAGTGATTCATGATTTTGAGGTTAGGATTATCAATCTCCTTTAACTAGTAAAAGGCACAGCGTTCTCCCTGGAGATCATACGTTTAGTTCAGCTCTTAGGAATTTCATGGACTTTGGCCTGACCCAAGATTCTGAAAATTCCCTTCTCCCATGAAACCTGATCTTCCCCCTTATAATTGCAAATAAGTCCTTGGACAGGTGGTATGTACATACTTATCCTTTTAGTCAGAGCGGTGAAGGGAATGAGGATGCTTTTGTATCAGGTCCCAACTCATGTGTCACTAGGCACAGGCATGCCATGTGCAAGCAGCATGAAGCCAAGGAGAACCGCCCTGCTCAGTACGAGTTTCACATGTGTGTAAAGTACTACCTCTGCATGACTCTGAACAACTGAACAGACTAGGTAGCAGTTAAGAAAATGTTTAGTTTCCTCTGGGTAGATTTTGACTTTTCTGTCTCAGAAAATGCAAGGCTTGCTTCTGGAGGTAGTATCTGTGTTTGACTCAATAGTTCCATTTGGATGATCAAGAGAATTAGCAATAAGTCTACCTCATCCTACCTCAAGTTTACCTTAGCTTGTTGCCTAGTCTTTCTCCCTTTCCTATTTATTCTGTGGTGTTATTGTAGTATGAATGACTTACACTTTGGAAAAAGTACTGAAGTAAATCAGTATGTAACTTTTCTCAGTGAGGGAAGAATTTAATAGATTCTAAAGTAAGGTAAGTCACTCAGATAAGTGACTGAAGTTTGTCTAAAAAGAGAAGGGTTTCAAATTGTTAACCTTCAAACAAGAGACATTCTCCAAGAGGGTAATAATCTCATGACAGCAGAATAAGCCAGCAACTAGAATATGTCCACAAGACAACTCATGTGGAAGGTCCCATTTTTTGTATTGACTTTCTGTCCCCTTTGGATGGTAGATTTCTTCAAAGGAAGGATGCAGTTTTTATTTTAAAATATTCTTTAATATATTGCTTGTATTACTCAATTCCTCAGTAAAATCAATAGTACCATAGAAACTTGTGTAATTGTATTACAGGGAATTAAGCACTGAACATTTAAAGAGAGAATAACCTGCCCAATATTCTTCTCCTCTGATTTGAAAGTCTGCGAGGAAGGAATGACATCTTGTCACTGAAGACAATGGTACAGAACTTCTAGGCGGAGGCCAGTATCAGCAATCCTAAAGAAGCTGGGCAAAACATGAATCCAGAAGCTCATGACAGAGATCAACAACAGTCCAGGGACACAGCTTAAGGGCTGAAGGATGACAGCTTCCTCTTTCTCAAATGCCTAATGGGAAGAATACTCTCACCATGAAGATTATACTTTTCTGTATACTTAAAAAGGAGCAGTATCAATGTTTAGTGTTTTATTAAATGTCTTTTGTAGATGTGATGAACTCTCATTACCGCTTTTGAGAAATATTGAGATATGCAAGATGATTCTTCCTCTTAAAAATATCCCAAGACTGTGGTGCTTTGGGGATCTGCTTTACCTATTGGTGACAGCTTTCAGACTCACTTCTTTCCAGTGGGCCTACCCCTACAGATTTATTCCATTCTATCTAACCTATTGGTTCTAATCAGATATAAAGAAGAATACAACTGATGGTGAACTAGAATAAGAGAAAAAGGTATTGTAAGTTGTACGGGACAGAGGGTTTACAAGTAAAAAGCAGATCGAGTACTATGTTAGGCATCAGTGAATCTGGGCAGGTGCTTCTGACTCCCTGGAGCTTCCATTGCACTCCTGACTTGGTCTCCACACATCCCTTACCACAGTGTGCTCATCACGTATCAGAAAGCCTGGCAGAGTGTAGGTTTTTGATGGTTTTAGATCAATCAAAGGAATTGCATGTTAACTATCACCTCCTGTTCCTATGAGAAGAGAAATACAGCGTTTTTAAAAGTATGTCCTCCAGCTTTCTTCTATCTTCATCCCTTCTGTCCATAATCCCATCCCAGAAAAAAGTACTTAACTAAGATTCCTGCCTCTGCATGTCAGAATACTGAGAGCACTACAAAGGTCCCATGCCGGAGCCCCTACCTAGTGCAGTAATTCGACAATACCTCTCCGAATGTGGCCTATGAAGTACTTTTGTTTACATATTCACAAATAAAGAAATACAGTTTTTCACATGTTCTAATTCTGCTAGGTAATTAGAGTTTGCAGCCAGAATTGAGAATCAATGAGTTAGTTGACTCTGTCTTACTGGTTTCTACGCTTATCACATATGTATTTTTTATGTACCATTTTCATCATTTTATCCCTGTTCTCAGTTTATGAGAATATTTTTTACTGTTTCTTTTTTTTTCTTGAGAAGTGAATGTAAATGGCATACTTTAAATTCTTTTTGTGGTTCATAATTTTATTTATTTTTTAGTTGCCATTGAGTACAAATGAAAATTTAGCTAAATATGCAATTATTGGGTACAATTTTCCCCTCAGCAATTTGTGGAAGTTTTCACTGCCCTCTGGCATTTACTATCACTGAGTAACTTCTTTAGCTTCATAAATATATCCTCTTGAATGTCTTTTCAAATAGGAATTAGATAATTTCTAAACTTTCTATTTTAACTTTGCAGAGGATGGCATGTGAACTCTTGCTTTATAATGGCAGCATTCTTTTAAAAGGTGGATGGTTTTCATGTGTCTGACAGTTTTTATCAGATGGGACCATTGATCCCCAAATGAAATTTAGTATGGATTCTGTCGGAAGTTGTGCGAGTTCCTATCAAATTTTTCAGCCCCAACAAAGGGGAAAGTGTTTAAACCAACTATAACCTTTCTATACAAATATGAGTTCCAGGTGTTCATTGAGAGGAGGAAATAAGCTACAACTGGTGGCTGCCTAACCAGAGAGTGACCGCTGGGCCAAAGAGATTGATTCCTTGGGGACCAGGAAGATTAAGTCACTATTTTAGAGGCTGCTGACAGTTTGCACCTGTGGCCTCAAGAGAAGTCAGCATCCATGGGAGCTCACTGCTCTTTTGTTTGGAAAACACCTTAATGGACATTTTGTCAAGCAATTTGGTTTCTCTTGGTGGGAGACACTATGACAAAGGAAAGCAAGGAGCTTTGTATAGTAGAGTAACAGAAGTTAGAGTTGTTCTCTGGAGGACTAAAAGGAGGCAAGAAACCTGGAAAAAAGAACAGGCTTGGGAATGAAAAGGAGCCCTCTGTCTGTTGGGGTAGCCTGGGAAATTCAATACATTTATGCCTAATAATTACATTTAAGTTGTTCGCTGTTACTTGCTGGGCTTTGGAATTCTTTAATTATGCCTAAATCTTCAGAAATAAGATATCACGAACAGTGAGGTTGTACTGGTGATGATTTAGGGAATGCAGAAGGAAGGGCTGTATCTGGAGGGCCTATGGTGGCAAAGCTCACCAAGGGTAAAAAAGGTTTTTCCACCCCAGGTATCTTTCTAAATATTGAGAAAGATACTGGAATTTCCATAAGGGGACTGGAGTCACTTTTTATTTCCATTAAAGAGAAAGTTCTGGAATAATTGGAGACAAAATTTTATGCTTGCTTTTTGAAGTGAAAGTGACTCAGCTACCATGACATTCCTACTTTACCTGGGATGTTGTCAGGGCCAAGTCTTCAGTCACCGAGCCCCAGCACCCAGCACTCAAGACTGTACTTCAACTGATAATTCTCGAAGCCCTTTGTTGCTGTCAGCCCTACCATTCTGATTTATGTGGAATAAGTATAGTTCTTCTGGGAACTCCATCCACTCTCCCGAAATAGACTTTTTACTCAGATGTTTTAGGTTTTCAGTGAGTATCATAAACTTCTATCTGTTATAACCTGTAATATGTCTTCTAGGAATTTCTTATCCTTTCTATAAATGGGACTTTTCCATATCAATTATTTTATAATATTTTTTGCTTTATTTTATACTCCTATAAATCTGAGAGAATAGCTGGAAAGCCCAATTTATCTCTTGTACATTTAGGTTACTTCTTCATATTTTCATGAGGGAAGTTTCAAAAGTCTTACTTTTTTTTTAAAATGACTTTTTCTTAATGTGAATGAGAAACATTACAACTATTGTGTTATTTAATTAGCTCATAATCCCTAATGCCTTGGAATAGAAGTGTGAACTGTTAAAATACTGAAATTTATTCCGGTGTTAGATTGGTGAACATATTTGTTTTCTGTCACTACTGTAACAATGACCACAAATTGAAACAGATTTTCTTACTGTTCTGGAGGTTAGGATCCTAAAATAGGTCAGCAGGGCTGAGCTCCTTCTGGAGGCTCTGGATGAGAATCCACTGCCTCACCTTTTCTAGCTTCAGGCGGCCCCTGCATTCTTGGCTTGCAGCTCCTCTCTCCACCTGCAAAGATTGTATCATAGAACCTTCAGATCTCTGTCTCTATCTCTCTCCCTCTCTTTTTTGGCCTCTGCTTTTATCCTCACATCTCCCTTCTGACTATGACCCTTCTGCCTCCCTCTCATAAGAACCCTCATGATTACACTGTGCTGTCTGGATAAGACAAGATAATATTCCATCTCAAGGTTCTTAACCACATCTGTAAAGCCCCTTTTTGCCATGTAGAGTAACAGAGTTACAAATTCTGGGCATTAAGGTGTGACTTTCATTGGGTGTACTACCATTTTCTGTCTACCAGAGTGAACAAAAACTTCACTACCTGTCTTCAAATATCAGGACAAATGTTGATGCTTTTTTGCAGTAAACAGCGAGTCCTACCTTGGTATTAAATTAATGGACTAGAAATTGTTCCATGGTATAACTCCTGTCCCAGAAAGTCAGTTGACGCCATGGAATAAGGTACGGTTGCCCCAAATGAGATAACCTCCAAGATAAGGAATCATCTTGTCAAAAACACTGTGCTTTCTCTTACCTCCAGCCTTCAAAGATCCAGCTTATTCTATACAGAATATTTACCACATCAATTTTTTTACTCATCCTTTAGATCTTAAAGTTAATTAATGTTGAAGTGTTGTCAGATGGAGTTATGCAGGCCTAATGATTTTGGACAACACTTTGTGTGTCAGTACCTCATAGTCTCTGGAGTTGCTTGCTGAGTAATTTTAGATGACTAATAACCTCATAATTAGATAAATAATTGATATGGTTCAATTATCTTCTACTTTACAACTTAATTAATATTCGTGTTTGAGCTGGAAATGCCTTTCTGCCCTTTACCTGCCTGGGAGAAAACATATTCCTCCATAGATTTGGTAAAATGTGCCGGAGAACCCTTGCTGGAGTCCAAGATATGTAAATTAGCCATCTTGTTCCAAGGTATTAGCAGCTGTTGTTTTAAATTATTAAGAGATGGTCAGTATTTGCTGTGGGAGAATGAAACCAAACGAATGGGTGTGGTATGCGTGTCACTTGGAATCAATTTGTTATTCAGGAATTCTGAACCAGAGTAGTTGAGATACCCAGCAAGTTCCCAGAAGTCAGGTGGCTTTGGTGGTCTGTTTGTGTTCCCAGCCTATAGATAGGCTATTGCATTTTCTTGGAGGCTGACCTCTTTGCAGCTAGACTGTAGTTAATAAGGTAATAAGTCACGAAAATATTATCAGTTGAAATAATAAATAAAAGTACTTTGCACATACAAAAGATCTTTTATGGTTACCTATCATGAGGTTAATAAAACAGTGAGTGTAATGTCTCTTCATTAACTAGAAAAGCATCATAGAAATGTTGTTAGAGAAAATTTTTTATATAACTGGATTAAGTACCAGAAAATTGTAGAGGGGAAATGGTGAAGGTGGTCAAAAGGTGAAAACATCCAGTTATAAGATGAGTAAGTCCTGGGGATGCATGTGCAGCGTGTACTATAGTTAACAGTTCTGTTGTATATTTGAGAGTTGGTAAGAGAGTTAATCTTAAAAGTTCTCATCATAAGAAAAAAATGGGTAACTATGTGAGCTGATGGATGTTAACTAATTGTAGTACTCATTTCACAATATTTGCATATATTGAATTATTATGTTGTATACCTAAAACTGATACAATGTTATATATGTTATAACTCAGTAAAAAAAAAAATTGCGTATTTCAGTCTTGAAAGAGAATATAGGAGTCAACAATTAAAATATGTGCTAATTTCTCTTTAAAGCATTATCTTAGTACTCTATTTTATCATAGTTTTGTATTTTTTATTTATAATCTATGTAATACATCACAATCTTATTTTAAAGAAGAAATCATTATTTCTATTTTTTCTGGTTTACACTTGGACAGGAATTTTCCCAAAAGAGTCTGTATGTTTGATATCACACTCAAATTATCTTATACTCTGAAATTTATATATATAGATGTATATATATGTATATATATGTGTGTGTATACATAGATGTATATATATATATACATATATACACACAGATGTATATATATACACATAGATGTATATATATGTATGTATACACACATATATATACATATATATACATCTATGTATACACACACATATATATACATATATATAATTTTAAAAGTAATTTATAACTTTAAAAGAAATTTATAACTTTCACAAGCAAATATCATTAGGTTATATTGCAGAAGACTGGAGAAAGAAATCTGAATTTGCTTTGAATATTTCTTAGTGAATTTGCTTTATGGCATTAGCACAAAGATATATAAAAAATGAAGTATCTGTTGATTCAAATTTTATTAGCCCAGAGAGATCTAATTAGATGATTACTGATTTAAATCATAGAACTCTAAGTCATAGATAGACTTTATGATATTTCTCCAGAACTTTAAACTGTTCTTTGGCAGATGTTTTCAAGTGATCAAGATACATGGCGTGTTTCTGCCTACACTAATATGAGTTTGTTTTATGCTATCGAAGCCTTCTTTGTGCTGCATATGAAGTGGTAACTATGCCAGCTCAAGTAAAGTTTGCAATTAAAAGAATCAAATGGCAAGAAGAAGGTGGTATAGACAATGTCCAGGAATGAGGAAGGATTAAGAGGGAGAAACTTTCAACAACAGTACTGTGGGCTCGTTTATTTACTGCTAAAAATGGCGTTTCTTGAATTTGACATTCAATTAAGATGCTATAGCAAAATTGTGGATCTTAGTTTTGGTGTCTGTATGTTTGTTATAGATGTCGGTTAACAAACAAATGTGAAAAAGATCAATACTCCCTGATTAGCAACAAGCTGATCTGTACAGGCAGACACGGACAGTCTAACGATGGGTTTGTTAACAAAGGCCACTCGGCAGAAGGCTGTGATGCTCCATTGGTTGGAGACTTTTAAGATCGTTGTCAGCAAAGTTTCCCCCTGACTACCCACACTGGTGCCATTTTACCTTTGAATCAATCAGATGATTCCTGATTATTTAAAAAATTGAGAACTCTTTATGGCCATGAGTATAAAGATAGATAATTGGTAGCGACCATGTTGGACAGCTTATTAATACCTTATGTTGAATGAGGTAGAAGCCAACTGAATCTAACTGTGACAGCTGGTTGCATGGTGAAGATATATAACTCATGTTCCTACTGGATGTGGGGGATACCTAGATGCTGACTCTACCAAAAATGTCTGAAACCTCACACATGTGAAGTCCTGCCTTTCTACTCTCTATCCTTATGATATTGGAAATTTCTCTGATTCTCACTTGTAGGAAGACCTAACAATTGGAAAGTGTTTGTCTTTCCAAGCTGCTTACAAATCAGGTCATCAGGATAAATGTGTCTCTAGGTCCATTTCCTTCTGGCATGGAGGCGTGGTGGTAATACTGAGTTTTCAAGTTCCACGTGGATGGGTTTTACAGGTGTCAAAACCAGTAGTTATCACCAGTATTCTCAAGCAGGTGGAAGGGATAGGGACACATATGAGAGGTGCTATGCTAGACACAAGGTAGCCCCTCCAGCTCATGTTCGCTGCCTCCAGTCTTCTCTGTACCGGCATCATTTCAGTGACCTTACTTACACGTAGGCCACACTTTAGACTCGAGAGGGGCTTAACATCCCCAATCTCTCTGTAAGTAGGAACGACAATCTCACTTTCCTTCTTAAAGGAGTTAGTTGTTGTGATGATTAAATAAGGTGATGCTCTAAAACACTCTGTGGTCAGAACTGGGCAGCTGAGACAGTACGTGTTATTTAAGCTGATTTCATATAATATTATGCTACTTTCAATAAGAACCAGAATGCTTCTTTTTCCTCTAGGAAGTAATTTTAAAACTGCCAAAATCCAGTACAGATAACTTATTCGATGAGTAAAAAATCATTAGAAATATAGGACTAGTCCTATCATAGAAATGTGTCACTCTTGCCTACAAAACTGGAAGTGTGAAACTCTCTCTCCCACAAGAACAGGCTGGAGAAGAGAACTGCATTTTGTAAAATCATAAACTGTAATTTCAAAGTTTAAGTTAAATCTTTTGGAATGAAAAAGAAGGTCTTGAGCAAAGTTTGAGGTGGATGCTGTAGAGAATTGAACTGAATAGCTTTGCTTACAAAAATGAAAGTGTTTCTGTTTGTTTGGTTTTTGTTTGGTTCCTCTTTTTCAAGGGAATAAAAAGAGAGCTAGAAAGGGGTAAAAGGGGACGAAGAGAGAGAAGAGACTAGACAAGCAACTTAGCTGTGTGATAAAAATGCTCCTGAGGGCAGAAGAGATGTTTATCATTTCATATGAAGTCTTTGGAGTTGTTAAGTATAAGCCTGCTTTGTCTTCACAAGGCAGAATAACTTCCCTGCCTTATAGAATTAATTTTTATTGTGTGTGTTTGTGTATACATGAGTGCAGGTGGGGGTGGCTAGGATGGATATAACTAGATAAATGATAGCTGATTAGATAGATAGATAGATAGATACATAGATACATAGATACAGAGATACATAGATAGATAAAAAGTATTTGCTCATTATAGTAAGTGCTATAAAGATTTATTCATCGAGTTTTGGTAGATACCATCAGAAGGTACTCTCTGATGTTGAGTGGTCTGGATAGGCCTATCTGAGAAGAAAGGGGTCAAGTTAACAAAAAATCAAGGGAAAGAATGAGAAAAGAGAAATCACAAACCACTCAAGGAAGGTCAGAGACAACTTTTGTTCAAGGAGCAGTAGCGGGTCAGTATAATGGGAACAACTTGATTCAAGGAGACTGTAACAACATGAGATTAACCTGATCTACTTATGTGTTTAAGTTTTTGAAAAAAATCACTCTGGTTCCTCTGTGGAAAATAGATTAGAGAGGGGCAGATCAACACCACCAACATCAGGATTTACCCTTACATTAGATTATGATTCAAAGTCAACATTGAGGCGTCTAGGGGCATACCTTTTTATTAATCATAAGGAAGCACTCAATCAATTTCTTGACTGAACCAGCAGATGAAGGGATGAATAAACACTATATAAATAATTATTTAGCTTGACAGTGGTTTACAAACCAAAGTAAATTTACAGTTTGCTTCCTCATAAAAATCAGAAACAAGTTCATGGCAGGTGGAAATTATGCAGAGAAGAGCTTGTCACTAGGACCAGCCCTCATGGTGAACTGTCAGAGAGTGAGTCATCTTTGATTTTGTTTGAAGTGGGGCAATCTCTGTTAAGTAATGAGGATTTCGCCACTTGAATACAATTGCAGTTTTCTATCTTAGTCCTAAATTTTGGGGTTTCTCAGTGCCAATCTCAAATGCAAAATATATCTGAATCCCAGCCTCAGAAAGGCTAAAGATTCCAGTGTGGGAATTATTTTATGCATCTGAATGAAAGGTAAAAATCTAAAGGGATCTTCACTTAGGTGATAAACTGTAGACTTCCTGACAAACATTTAACTGATTTACATGTGTTTTTCCTCTAGGATAGCTATGCTTATTTGATATATCTATTCTCCAACTGATGCATGATAGCTGGGGGAACATTTCTTGAGCTGTATGCAAATTGACCAAGAAACACAGAAAGCAAGGCTATGTGCCCATAGAGTGATGTCTGTTATGAATTTCAGCTGTAGAAATATCGAGCTGCTCATCAAGCAGGTAACACACCAAAAACCTTAAGAGTAATTGATTGGCTAAGTCACATGATGGTGTGAGGATGTATCCTAAAAGAGCCCTGAGCACTCCTGGAATGTTCAATAATTGATCAAAAGTAGCTTTATCAGAGACGATTCAGAAATCAATTGTTGCTTCATTGCTTGGAAACAGAGAGACAGCTCCATTTAAAGTCATTGTCTTGCAAAATTTCTGAGAGAGAAAAATATAGAACTTAAAGGAGCTCTGTGAGTTGCTGACAAACTAAAATGAGGTATAAATCAAGAAAAATTATTTCCCTATTTTCAAGAAAAACAGGATTTAAAACATCTTATTTGGGGTCATTATTATATCTTTAGGCTTTTACCTCTGACATCTAAGAAAAGAGGAAAATCTAAGAATAGAGAAATTGAATTTTCCAGTGATACATATGAAGGTAAGAAAGAACATAAAGAGGCTGAGGAATAGAGGATGTTTATCAAAATCTTTGACAAGTTTAAGAAAAACTTAAGAGTCTCTATTTTCACTCTTTTGTCAAAATCATTAAGAACTCCCTTAGGAGACAGACAGAAGGTGTTTAAATCTTGAGTTCTGGGTTCCATTACCATTTCTGTTGGATATTGTACAAGATACTTAAACTTTTACATTAGTATCCTTATGTGTAAAAGATAGGAACAATTATCTTCAAAATTATTGAAAGGATTAAGTGAGGTAATGTATTTTTTACTATTTATCCAGTAACTGGATAAGTGTTCAAAAATGACAACTAAAATAATTATAATACTACTACTAACAAAAATAACAACATGTCATTTATTTTATAAACATAAGAATGAAGAATTATAGAAAAAGGTGAATGGTAGAGTGATAGAGAAAAGCATAAATGCGTCTAAACAATACCACATGAAAAATCTTGTTTGGAGATATTTGTGGATAAAATCAGAATCTTGCAATATAATTTTGGCATTAATAATGTGGGTATCCTCTAGTCTCTATTTTGCTAAAATGCTCTGGCTCTTGGCCAGGAATGGGGACAGTGGATTGGACTACAGAAAATATTTCTATGAGGCTCGGGACATGGATCTCCTCTTTAATGGAGGGAATAGGTGGGCTTTATTTGTACCAAAGATTGCTGCATTGCATTAGAGAGGAGTGAGTGGATCGTACAGTTGAAGGTTATGAATAAGTGTGTTTAAGGCTGGGTATATAGGTACAGTAGCTGAACATTTGGATTGGCCCTCTCACCTCTCTTTCACTCTCCTTCTTTTCAGAAGGTTTGGAAAGGTAAAAATATAGTTTCCAGACTCCTTTGTAGCTAGAGCTCTGGGTATTAATTAGTTTCTATCAATTAAATGCACTCTCATGATTAGACTCATCTCTATCTCTATGTTAGCCAAGAGGGAAGCTCAAGTAGAACCAATTATCTGCAGTGGATTCCTTTGTTTGTCATCAGCTTCGTGGGTTTGAGAGAGTTGCGTCAGCAATGGCAGTGGTAGTATAAAAGCAGATACTTCTTGCTACTGAGTCCGGTTCCTGAAGGTGTCACCTTGAAAAGCAAATTTAGTGGTAGCCCCTGACTTCAGCTCTCTCACCTTTTCAGTGATTTCTATATTGAACCCCATTTCGCTTGAAAAACCTAGAATGATTTGGTTTTCTTGCACTGGACCTGCGTTGTCTTGGAATTTCTTTGAAAGCGCTACAGTACAACTTCTAGAAACAGCAACTCAAGACCAAGGGACTTGCTACGGCTCCATATGAATCAGAACCACATCGTCAGGTGCCTAGCATGGAAGGAAAACATGGGAGGTTCACAAGTAAAATTGTTTGATGAATGTGTGGATGAGAGAGTACTTTAAGGGGAAAACAGAGAATTAAAAGGAAAAGAGGATTATTTGGGATGTAACCCATTTCTAAAAATGCAAGTGACTTTTAGAAATAATTAACAACTAAATGAATCAAGGTTAATAGACAATCAGTTCCAGAAAGAAAATAGGAACTCATATTTCTCAAGTCCTTTACCGTGTGCCAGACATCATCCTACGTGATTTTCAAACATAACTTTCTTTAAGTCTTAAAACAACTTCATAGAGGGAGTGCTATTATTATCACCATTCTGCAGATGCAGAAACTGAAGTTCCCCGGTGTCATGTCCATGGTAGTTCTCAGATCTGAATCCTAAATGTTCATACCTTCAGCTCCCATATTGTTAATAACTACCTTCCACTACTCCTCAATGATCTATAGGACATTTTTTTTTCTGAACAGACAACTAGAGAAAGTACTGCATCGAAAATACTTGCTTACCCTTATTAACTCCATAGTTAGAGAGATGCTTGGTTAGGATTGTAGATGGGAGTGGTCACGCCCATCTGCTGTGGTACACAAGGTATTGGAAGAAAAAGCCAAAATTAAAATGCTATTCTCTTGATACCAACTCTAGAAGCTGTAAGATATTTTTCTAGCAAAATAGACATTAACCTTAATTTAGAGTTGAGTGTATAAATCAAAAATAATCCAATCAAATGTAAGGAGCTATAGGTTATAATTCTATTTTACCTAATTGGCAAAAATTAAACTTCCTATGTATACAAAGTTTTATTTTACGTATGAACACATTCCTCTCAGTTGAAGATAGAGGATAGAAGTGACTATGGACCTATGTAGAGGCTCTATCGATTAATATCCTATCTTTTAAGGCTGGACATGGCAAATAGATTTAGTCTTACGCACAGAATGGGATTAATGGCTGGTGATGGATCAACTCTTGCATGGTCATTCCTGTTCACAGAGCTCATCCTTCATCATTAAGCTGCATGCTTACCTCAGCTTTTGCTCTCTTTGGAAAACTAACTACATACACTTCCTTGGTTCCTTCTTTACATCCTGCCAACTTTTCAGCATTGCATGTTGGGTATGCAATGCCCCATGTTCCCTTGCATGGTCCTTAGAAGGACAGAGTGCAACATAAATCTATTTAGCAACGTTTTTCTTCAATTGAGAGACACAGATGGACTGTTTTTCGATGAAGTCTAAAAGGAACCCATCGAGAAAAACAAAAGCCTTGGGATGGTATTTCTCCCCATGCTCCAGATTAAATTGGAAGAGAAGTGTCTGCCATGCCGATTTCTGGCCCACTCTTTTTCCACAGTCTAATGGATGGCTTGGCACATCTCTGGGTTCCTTCAGACTTGGGCACAAGTGCTTATTCCTTTCCCATAATGAGATTTAATCAAGCAAAGCCAAAACCATTGCTACAAGTTAAACACTCCCCAGGGAGGGGGAGCCAATGACTGGGGGAGTAATGAACCTCTATTTAATTTTCAGATTTTGTTAATAACAGTTTGACTTGTACTGGTTGGAGCTAATTAGTTGCTGCAGCTTCTCCATTAGTGGCTTATAAAATGGCGCTTACCTTGTGCATGTTAAGCAATTTTCTCAGTGTGGGTTGTTTTAGAGAAAACAGAAGGATTCTAAGTATCTTAAACGTGAACAATCATTGTATTTGGCTGCATTTTCCTTTCACATGAAGCTTCAAAAATGTTTACAAATCAAGTTCTGACCACTGCAGAAGCATGTGCTAAAATGAAATGATTTGCACTTATTTTGGGATCAGCCCAATTAGTTGTGAGGCATTAAAGAATGGAATTCATATGTATGTCATGGAAACTAACTCAGACTTGGTATAAATTCAGATTTGGGAGCAGTATAAAAAGTAGGGTGCTGTTGGTATTGAGCAATAATTTGGAGGTTCTCCTTAGAATGAAAACTTTTCACCATATCTTTAGGCTTATAATGCTCATCATTGTCCCCAAAGCAGACTGCCTCCACTGCTTGTTTTCTCTCCAGGAGGGTATTCTCAAGTAAAACCAGGGAAGGATCTTGATTACAACACAACATTAAAAAAAAATAAAACAAAACAAAACAAACCCACCAGAATATGGGTCACACAATATCAGGGAACAATGTTCACTACCCCAGGCTCTGGTGGCTTTATTATGGAACAGGGGGTATTTCAAATCTCAGTGTGATATTCTAAATCCAAGGCTACTCAATGCCAAATGCATGTTGAGGTGGTTGCCGCCCAAGCTGGAGGTGTGGGCAAAAGGGCAACCTAGTTAGTATAGCCTGTGGATCATCATACTGTAGGTCTATTTTCCCATAACCCAATATTTCCCTTTTACCCCGGCTGATCCTGAAAAGCCCTCAGACCTCTGGGCCGATGTTTTGTGTTCTGTGTGGTCCTTGTCATGCGTCTTTATTTTCTGTGTCTCATCTTCTCAAATGGCAAAAATAAAGATTTGAAATCTGGTCTTTATGGTATTTAGGGTTCTATAATGAATGGAATTAATGTACTGTTGGTTATAGCTAAGTAGTTTGCATTCCTAATAGGAAGGGCTCAAAGCTATTTCAGGTACTGGGCATCTGATGGGGCAGAAATAATTGAGCAATGGGAGGTGGGAAGGGACTTGGGTTGGTCCTGATTTAGAAAGAGCAAAATCAGACTCGAAATGTCAATTACCAAACCCATTAATATTTCTGCACTGGGTTTTAAACCACTTGCACAGCAAAGAGAGGCAAAGTTGAATAAACTTTGTTCCAGTGTTGAACACTTGCCTAAGTATCCATACCTGAGGTTTATAAAACCCTTATTTTTATGCATATGACATTTTTAAATCCAAAAATGTGATACCTTTGCCTATATTACAAATTTGCAATTAGGCAAAGTGTACCCAAGGATTGTAACCTCTCGATCTCTGGTGCCAGAGATGTTTTTAATAAACAGAATGAAAAAGTTAATTTGGTGTCTGATATATGAGATGTACTTTTATTTCTAGCTGTTCATTTAATATTGATATAATGGATTAATGCTTCAAATGGCACTGAAATCTCTATGTGTGACTATCTGTGTATCTGAGAGCTAACGAGCAATGCTTACCCATCTAATGAGTGTCATGCCCTAGAAAGTAGTCCTTTGGGGAGGCTGATGCATATAACAGGTTTAGTCTGAGCACTCTCTCTGGAGTCAAACAAACCCAACATATGCTGTTTTTAGGCATTGAGCATATAAAACATATATTCTCCAGTGACATGTGTGTAATTTTTGTTAGTATTAAAGAATGGGTATTGCATATGTCTACTATTCTAGAGAAAGTTTTGGAACCCGAAGAACAGAAAAATGTCTTGTTTTACACTGTACTACCCTCATTTTTCTCTGTAGTACCCGAAATGAACCGTTTCTTTCCTGAGGCTAAATACCTCTCGGCTTTCACACAGGTTCTAATTGGTTCCTTTGGTTCTAATTGGATGATCTATATAGTTCCCATCTGATGCATAAAACGCTGTGGCAAAGGGGGATGCAGAAGGCGGAAACTTGATGGAATATCAAAGGAAGAGATGGAGGCATAGGGGACAAGAAACATCAAAAACCTCTTGCTTACGTTTTCTTGAGGACAGAGGGTATATTTGTGAGAAGACTGGAAACGGAAGAAGACATTGCCTGTGGAAGCCAGTATTCCTCGTGAAGGTCTTTTTAGATTCATTGGGCAGAGCATGCTCCATTTAGATGGCACTAGGACTGTGACAGGTGTGTCGTCCAAGATTTTGTAACCCAACTCTACATTGCCCCGAGGACCCTAAGAGGCCATTAGTGGGAAAGGTCCTGGTATTTACAACTTTTTCAATATTCTCTAGAGCTGGATCTTTATCGTTTGAGGATAGATTTATTTATTAGAACTGGTCCTGACTCAATCAGGTCCAATTATGGTGGGTAAATGATGACATTAGGTCAGGGTACATATATTTTAAAATTATTTTATTAACCCAGGAGTTCGTGAATTACAAAACTAATAGATGCATTTCAGTAAAAACATATCCATGTGGCCAAAGAAAGACTAAAAATAAAAATTGAAAGCCCCTTCTCCCACTCGAACTTAGTCTTATACCCTAAAGACAAGTAGTTAACAGTTTTTGGTTTTGTTTTTATGTGGTTATCTTTTATTTTTAAGTAATGAAATCGTAGATCTGTGATATATCATTAATAGATAGAATTATTGAGGTAACAATGAAAATTACAGATGCATTATATATACCATCAAACACCTACACTCCTCAAATTTACTGCCTAATTTATAATACATATGTATGAACAAGTGAGCAAGTACTTTATTTCTCTTTTGGTTGACATCACTAATTAAAATAATAAGTATAAATTATTATTTCCAGATGCATCAATTTTTAGACAGAATCTATTGTTCTTCATTTAATGAAAGATGTGTAATTAGGGCACTTATTGTTCCTTTACTAACATTTCCAGTAATTCTTTTCCATTTTTCTTAGTCATTTTGTTATTTTATATCAAGTGTTATAATGTATCTATAATTGGATTTTTTTTCTGTCTATAGTTTGATTTTAAAACACAATGAATAATATCAATATAAAATTTTAAGCACAATTCACTACAGAACTAAATAGAATGAGTGACTCTTTAGAGAAGAAAATGTAACCTAATGTTATTAAAATTTACTGCTTGAAGAAAAATCTACCATGTGTCAATAATTGATGAACTCTTTGGTTTCTCAGAATCAGTTATCAATCTTTCTTTTCCCCATGTAAACAAACTTCCTTTACATGTGTCCCCAATATCTCATGCCAGTTAATGGTTTGACTAGATTTAAAAATCTATGGGAAATGTTTTTTATTTAAATTTTGAAGATGTAATTTTTCCATAGATCTAGTATTTCTGATAAAAGTCTGACAATCTGGAACAAGTAATTTGTTTTACTTTTCTTCACTTTATCCTTGGAGTTGTGAAAAAACCATCAATGAATATTCAGATGTAATAGTTATTTTCAATAATTTTGTTTTAGGTAACATAGACATTTCAAATCTAACAATGTTTTCTCTTAGATCCATTGTTTCTTTGATGATTTCCTCCCTGCCATTGTTTCTGCTTTTTCAGTCTGTAACTCTTGCTGGAAATAAGCTGAAAACCCATAACTTCTCAGTATGCTTACTTTTCCCTCCTCTTTCATGCTTTGTTCTTTGTTTGTCTATATTCTTGGCATTTATTTCAACTGTATCTATAGATAACCTTCTTGGTTTTTTATCTATGTCCATTTTTAAATTCACATTATATACTTCATAAAAATTTAAACAATTTATCAAGTTTATTTTTATGGTTAAACTATAACACATATATAATTATATATATATATACATGTATATATAGTCATATAAAATTTATTCTCAGATTACTCTGTTTGAAATAAATATATTGATTTAAAGTTTTTAACTATTTACTGATTTTTCTATTTTCCCCAGGTCATTCTTTATTCATTATTGTTGGCATTCTCTTTAAAAAAATTTTTCTCCTCTCAAATACTTACTATTTCTAGTTACCTGTGAATATCTATGAATGGAAAATTAGTTAGGGGGAGTTGCAAAGAGGAGCTACTATCATGATAGAAGCCCGTCCTCTATCTCAGCAGTCCCTAACCTTTCTGGCACCAGGGACCCATGGTGCTATGAGAATCCAATGCCTGATGATCTGAGGTAGAGTTGAGGTGGTGATGCTTGTGCTAGGGAGCGGCTGCAAATACAGATGAAGCTTTGCTGACTCGCCCACCACTCAAGTCCTGCTGAGTGGCCCGGTTCCTAACAGGCCATGGACCCCTGTTCAATCTGAGCAGAAGGGTTTATATTTTTAGATCGAAATCCAGTGTGAAAATGAAAAATAAAATTTTTAAAAAGGTAAAAAATGAAATAATGAAACTTTTTTTTTCTTGCAAATTTGCTTTGGTATTAACAAAAGTAAGAATTACCAATAGGACAATTAGACCATCACTGGAAGAACTATATACCAAAATAATGGCCCTTGCAAGAAAAAAAAAATCTTATTTGGTTTGTGAATTCCAAGTGTATCAATGTTATTTTTATTTTTGAATAATCATAACTCATAAAATAACATAAAAATAAGCAATTATATTTTTCATTCATATTATTTCAGTCCGTTTCATGTCCAAAAAAAATAGTGTCAGCGTATTTGGAATTCAACTCCACTGACACTGAACATTCAGTGAAAAGCACATTTATCTAGGTCTCGGTGGACAACAGTAGATCCATTTGTTTATTTACTTATTTCACTACTATTTGGTCCGTATCTATTATGTGCCAGGCATACCATTGAAAAGTGGGTTTATAATGGTGAGGAAAACACAGTGGATCTCTTTCCATTGTGGATGAGCAAGACATGAAGCAGACACAAAACAGTTACAGATATAATGTTTGGTGGAAAATCACAGGGTTCTTTGAGAAAAGAAATAGCGTCATCAGATAAATTCCTTTGAAGAGATAACATTTAAGCTTAATACAATTAAGATGAGAAGAGAGGCTCTCTGATGAGACAGTGCGTCAAGTAAATTTTCCAGAGAGAGGAAATGACAGATGCAAATGCCTCATGCACCAATAAGGTGGGTGCATTATGGGATTAATTAAAGAACAATGTCATTTTGAATGAAGGGAATTGTGCAAGGTAAGGTTGGAGAACAAGACAGAGGCCAGAAGATGTAGTGCTCTGTACTAAGAAAATTGAAGTTACTGAATTATTTTATATGTGTGTGTAGAGTGATTGAATTTACAATTTAAAGATCAATTTGCTTCTTTGTGGATGATGAATAAATCAATGGGATAGAATTGAGAGTCCAGAAGTAAACTCATTTATCTATGATTAAGTGATTTGCAACAAAAATGCAGTTCATTGTGAAAGAATAGTCTTTTCAAAAAATGATATAGGTCAACTTTATATCCATATTTAATGCCTATGTCTCACCATATTCAAAGATCAACTCAAAATGGGTAAAATATTCAAATGTAAGGGATACAACTATAAAAGTTTTAGAAGTAAATATAAGCCTGTGACATTGATTAGGTTTTAGCTTCTTAGATATGGCACCAAAATCATAAGTATCCAAAGGAAAAAATAGAAAAATTGAAATTCATCAACATTAAAATATTTTGTTTGTGTGCATCGAAAGACACTACAAGGAAAGGAAAACAGAAACACAAAATGCAATAAAATATCCACAAAATATATGACTAATTTAGGTCCAGTATTCAGTAAAAAGAGCATTTAAACTCAATGATAAAAGATAAATATTCCGGTTGAAAATGATCAAAGAATTTGAATTTTCTCAAAAGAAGACAAATAATCAATAAGCTCAGAAAAAGAACATAGTTGTTAGTGAAATTGCATTAAAAACACAATAAGACACAACCTCATACCCTGTAGGATGGCTGTAATCAAGAGATGAAAAATAGCAAGTGTTGGTAAAGATGTATGAAGTTGGAAGACTTCCGCAATGCTGGTAATACTATAAAGTGGTCTAGCCATATTACAAAGTTTGGCAGATCTTCAAACATTTAAACATAGAGTTACCATATGACCCAGCAATTTCACTACTAAGTATATACTCAAAAAAAGTTAAAAGCAAGTCACTACACAAAATTTGTATACAAATGTTCACAAGCAGCATTATTCATAGCAACCTAAATATAAAAACAACCCAAATGTCCATAAACTGGTGAATGGATAAACAAACCATCACACACACACACACACACACACACACACACACACATATATGTATATGTATATATATATATATATGTCACACACACATGTATGTATGCACATATATACATACACACATATTATTTATATGATATGTCCAGACTAGGCAAATCCATGTGAATAGAAAAATAGATTAGTGGTTGCCAGGGTCTAGGGAAGGGGGTGAAATGGGAAGTAACTGCTAATAGGTACACAGTTTCTTTTAGGGGTGATGAAAGTATTTTGGAATTTGTGCACTCATTTCTCAGTATAGCAAACTCTTCTGAACTGAACCCTTTAAAGGAGTGGAGTTTTTAATAGGTATATTTGTTTCCTAGGGTTGTCATAATCAATGACTACAGCTTAAAACAACAGAAATTCATTTTCTCACAGTTCTTGAGGCCAAAATCCAAAGTCAAAGTGCTGGCAGAGCCCTACTTCCCCTGAAGTCTCTAAAGAAAAGCCCTTCTTTGCCCCTTCCAGCTTCTGGTGGCTCCTGGGATTCCGTACTTTGTGGCAACAGAATGCTAATCTCTCCTGCCTTTGTTCCTGTGCATCCCTGTATCCGTCAACACTTCTTTTCTAAGGCATCAGTCACTGCATTTAGGGCTCACCCTTATTCCAAGATTATTTTACTTTGAGATTTTTTTTCAATCTGCAAATGCCCAGTTTCCAAATAAGACCAAGTTTTGGGGTCTGAGTGGATATGAATTTAGGGGGAAATTATTCAGCCCACCATAGTATGTGAACTATATCTGAATTAAAAATAATGGCTAGCAAGAACTACAAAATATCTAAAATATCAAATACTTAGTTCAGGTCCAACATTTTTGTCCAAACTTCCTTAATTACCTACGGTTAAAAAACAAGATTTATGAAATTTTATATTCCCAATGCCTAAAAAGCAAATAAAAAAGTAACTATATTTAGTCAATAATGATCACATGAGTAACCATATTGGCCCAAAATGTGATCAAAATAGACCAATTCTGGAGCTAATAGTCTTAACCATGTCTTAAACTAAAAATATTTAACCATGTTTGAGAGATTAATACTTTTTTCAGCATAGTGTTTTAAAAGAAGTTATATGGTCTCTTCCTTGTGACCAAATTGTTTATATATGTGTGTATATATATGTATACATATATATATGCACACACACATACCTACACAGTGTCAAACATGTGTCAGTATATGTACACACAGATACACAGTGTCAAACATGTATCAGTTCACTTAATTCTTATAAAAATCTTATAAAATATAAATCAGTCAGAAAAAGTCTAGAACCATATGATTTCACTCATATGTGGGATATAAAACTAAAAGCAACAAATGAACAAGACAAACAAACAAACCAAAACTCATAGATACAGACAACAGTTTAGTGGTTACCAGAGGGAAGAGCGGGAGGGAGGTAGAAAAGGGTAAAGGGGGTCAAATATATGGTGACATATATTTGTGTACACACACACACACACACACACACACACATTCTTCAAATATATATGAAGAAGATTTGACTTTGTTGGTGAACACACAATATAATATACATATGACATATTGAATTGTACACTTGAACCCTCTATAATTTTATTAAATAATGTCACCACAATAAATATAACAAAAAAATTTGTACAGAAAAAATCTCGTAACATATACAATCATATTATTTTAATTTTATGGATAAAGATATAGATTATGAGTAGCTAAATAATTCTTTTACAGTCACACGACTATTGAGTTTCAGAATTTATTAACCACAGACATGGATTTTAACTTGATGCGTCTTTATTGTTTACCCACATCATGCAAATCTCTCTCATTGAAGAGAAATTCATTTTCTTAAAAGAAAACTGTGTGTGTTTTTTTTTTTCTGATAATAAGTATTTCCTTTTTAACATGACAAATTTCAGGACCTAATATTAATGAATTACCATTTGGTATGGTTTCCACATTTCAATTCTCTTTTTATGTGTTTTCATTTGATTGTTACAGCAAAATTGAAACAAAATTTAATAGAAATTATTATCCCAATTTTACAAATGAAGAAAAGAAGTTTCATACAAAGATTATTCAGCTAGTCAATTATCTTACATATACTACGGGCTGTCAATTGGCTTTAAGGCCAGTTACATAATACACAGTATTACATTCCTAATCTACATACATCTATGTACATTTCTAATGTTTCCTTAAGGCTATGAATAATTCATTACAAGTAAACTTTATTAATAATGATTTCTCCACCTTATTAAAGAAACGCTATGACATTTTCTATTTTTATCTCATGTGAACTGCTCGACTCTGGGCTGCCCTTGCAAATTTTATTGTCCATTATTACAATGCTTCCCTATATCTCAAGAGAGAGAGATTCCATTCCTTCAACAGCTCAAGAATAAAAGGCTTTGATACATTGGTCCAAACAATTAAAATGAAGACTTAAGGTATACTGATCGGACACACACTAAAAGGGAGTGACAGACTTAAAGTGTTAGGAAAACTGAGACAAGAATTGAATTTACTTCATGCCATTCAGCGTCAGCTCTGAATAGAGCCAACATTAACATGTCAGTGTTGGCTGTAAGAAGTTGTTGAGCAGGCAGGCAAAATTAGAGAAAGGAAGAAATCCTTGTAAGCATACAATTTAAAACTCTAAAGAGTTCACTGGAGTTGCCGTGGGCAGTTAATAAAGTTTCCGCAAAAACATGCTGCTTGGCCTGTAGGTAGGTGGCTCTGAACACAATCTTACCTGAGACTGATCAATAATTGTAAAATTTCAGCTAATCTGGGATTAGGAGCCCCTGGAAAAAATAACTGAATAGAGAGCATGGGTTTCTAACATATAATTTCAGAGCAGAGTGAGCAGTTTAAAATGCATGGTTCGAAACAGTCTCAGAGAAAATGGCCTTTTAATAATGAGAGATTGTGAGAAGCAGGTGAGTAGAGTTGTGGCCTTTGAAACATTTACCTTGAAGGTAAACTAGAAAAGTCTCTCTGTCTGGGGTTGAGCTTTAAAGCTTCCTGGACAGGTTTAGGTTTACCCTAATGCTGGGAAGTCTCCCCAATATATCATAAAATATGCCTTCAGTTTTATTAATAAAAAATAATAAGTGTCCAGACGTTCTTCTTTATCTATAAGTGTTTAATTGCCTGGACCAGAGCTGTATCTCAGGGATTTGGCCACTGGGGATAGGGTCTTATTTTCATCATCACTATAAAAAACCTGTTTTAATTTTCCTTTATTTTCATAGAATTTGTCAACAAATTCTAGTTATCTTGACAAATTCTTTTTAAAATATTGACATCTCCAAATGTATGATTTTGGCTTGAAATAATCAAACTCATATTTCTACAAGCTATACTCATCATCATAACTTTCGCTAAAAGAGAATCTCGGTTTCTCTTTCAGTAAAAGGGAACCTTCAGGTTGGGTTTTTAGGTTGTTCAAAAATCTCACCATACATTTCCCAAATCTTTACATTAACGTTTGGACTGAGAAGATTGATTGTCCACTAAATCGTTCTCAGCTAGATGCTGAGAGCCTGGTGAGCAATTAAGTTTATATTAAGTGAATGAATGAATGAAGCAAGACACTGTTTAGTCTCCCAAGATTTTCGAAGATTTGGCTTTTGGGAAGGCTTTGAATTCTGCTAATGCATTCAGAACACCACACACACACCATCAGGAGAAATCGTTGTCTTTGGTTATCGTAAGGTACATCGTTAAAAATTTACAGTGCTCAAGGCCATAATTAGGCACACATAGTGGATATTCAATAAGTTTCGCAATAATCTGGAAAGTCAGATGGCATTAGCCACGTGTTGTCGATAGGAAGCTTAAGCTCGGAGAGGGCAAACACGCTCCGAGGTCCCTCCGACTGGAAGGCGGCGGAGCCTGCGTCAATCTCCCCTTCTCCGCTCCATGCTGCTCTAAATCCTGGGCTCTTTCTCGCAGGCTGGGCTGTCTCTCCCTCCATTACCATTTTATGAGGCTTCAAGAAATATCTCGTTATGTGAGTTTTTATATTTCAGATTCCAGGATAAATGTTTTACCATATCAAAGCCAGGTTCCCACTGGTGTTATCATTCCTTCCCTGTAGCCTCTTCCCAAAACAATGAAGTGGACATGCTTTCTCAGGCCCTTTCTCTCGCTTTCATATTCTAGCAGCGGGATGAATCTGTGTTCAGGCTCCTTGTAAACATAAGGAAACTGCCCTTTCATTTGGACAGTGCCTCAGAACAAGTGATTTTTGTGACAGCGCTTATGATTTGGGTCTGGCGACGGAATACATTTGAAGACTTAGAGGATTTGGCTGTTCTTATGTCTTAAATGTAAAATGCCTCTAAAGAGCCAGTGTTCCTGCCTCACAAATGATAGTTGAAGTGTGCGGCCCTGTGATACCAAAGCTTAATGTGGCCAGACCTTGAACTTTCTGTCTCCATGTGACTTTCTAACACTTAGTGGCTGGAATACAAAACGGTCTGGCTCCGCTGGGCCTCCCTGGTGTCGGAAAGAGCAAATACTGAAGGGCTTTCATCTCAGTGGTCTTCACACAAACTATACCCCAGAGAGAAAATCTAAGCAGTGCTTCAGGCAGGTGCATGACGTGGTTCAGAAGCAGAAAACATTTGATTCCTGAGCAGGAGGCACTAAAATAGAGTGTGGGGAAGAAAGAGACCTAGCCATGATGGAAGCAATATCGCATCTGAGTTCCAGCACTGGTACTGCTTTACCTGCCACGTCTACCTTGTGTTGTAAGGTTCAGAAAAGATCAAGACAGGAGCCAGTGAGGCAGAGGGCGCAAAATGAAGCAAACCAATCCCAAAACATCCTGATGTGGGAAGGGGGCATTGCTCTTGCAAGGAGGAAAGGAGACTTGTTTCCCCCAAAAGAAGAGATTTTTGGGAATCTGGGCTTGGCTCAAAGGACAAAAAAAAAAAAAAAAAAAAAATGGCAGTAAGTCCGCATGGGGTTTTCTGATTTCCTTACAGAGTAATAAGGGGACGTTGGTGTTACTGCAGTGCTTGTCTCCCCCTCCCTTGGCACTTCCCACTCTCTCTCCCTTCCTTCCCCCACTCCTCCTCCTCCTACTGCCCTCCTCCTTCACCCTTGTTAAATTTTTTGGTGTGATTGTTCTGCAACAGGCTTTGAAAAATTTGTAACAAAGCTTTCTGAACGCGTCGTGCAGGTAAAACGCACCTCGTGTGCTTCTCTCTGACAGACTTATTAGGAGTGTAGTGACTGCTGAGAGAGGGGCTTTCACGTCTGGGGGAGAATTTCATGGATTTAGGGCTCGCCCACCTGATGGTTCGTGATTTCTCATGGGAGGATCCTGGACATCCAGGACCAAGTCCTCCTATGTGAATAGTCTGTAATCAGAAACTCTTCATTGCCTCTCCTTTTCATCTTCTCATAATGAAGACTATGGCTGGGACCTAGGGATTTGAGTGGCAGTCAGCACCAGACCCATGACAATGAAAACAGACCACCATAAGTCAACATTTAAGTATGCCCAGCTCTCTTCTTAGCTCCCAGGAGCTGGAAAATAAAAACAACAACAAAAAAAATGGATTTAACATGGTGTTTGCCCTTGTAGGCTACCTCTTCTAGATATATTTGATTTCATTTTATTTTATTTGCTTATCAGTGATCTTAGTCTTAAAAACAAAACTCCTTTAAGGAAAAGTCAGATTTGGTAAAATAAACTGCGAGGCTGATGTGAATATTGTGGAGTTTTGTTAATACGAATCTTCCCAAAGGTTGTGCATAAAATAGGTTAAAGTTGCTTGCAATATTGATCTTTTTTTTTCAGCCCCTATGGAGATTGGGACAAACCTTGAGGCAGCGATAGCCCCTGGGTTCGTCACCCGCAGCCTCAAACAGCCTCATCAAACTGCCACAGTCTCCCGTACAAATATTATATTCCAAGTATACTGATGTTGTTAACACCCATGCTACTTTGTAAACTCTGATAGTTTGGTGTTGACTGCCATGCAAAAAAAAAATAAACAAACAAAATAACGGGAGACCTTTCTATTCCCTAAAGAGCAAACTCACACTGGCTCAAGAGGCTAATTTTGTCAAAGTGTCCTAAAACTGTAGCTGTATTATTGTCAAGTGTTAGAATCAATAACAGCCCTTTTACAACTTTTTTTTTTGCCACACACACACAAAAAATGATGTTTGTGAATTGTTCTTCTTGATAATATGTAGATAACTCATTCATTTTAACTGCTGCAAGTAAACTTATCTCACCATTTTATTCCACTATTGATAGTCTCTTAGGCTCTTAAATTTCTCACTATAATTGACACTGAGAATATCTGTATGCAAAGATGCTGTAAATACTTCAGGGAAACGGTTGGATGTAGTTGGTGTAATGTCCTCCCAGGGTGTTTGGAAATATGCACGTGCAATTTTGTTCACCTGATGTCTGCAGGGCACTACTGGCTATTGATACTGGGAGCCAGGGATGCTCAGTGTCCCACCATAAATATGCGGCACAATAAAGAATTAGCCATCCAAAACACCAACAGTTCCCCTATAAATAAACAGCGCTCTACGTTGTGTGCTCAGAAGTGAAATTGCTGGATGTGATGGATTTATTAGATTTGGGCTCAACTTCTCCCTGTCATGGTTGCCTGACTGTATTCCAAAACCTGGAAAGTTAAAAACTCTCTTCTACCTGCAATTGCAGATGTAGTTAGATTTCCTGGTGATGTTCACATGAAGACTTGGAAGGGAACAAGCGAAGTCAAGGTCAGGCTGCTCTGCTGACAAGCAGGCACAAAGGCCTTTTATTTATTTTTTCCAGCAGCATACAATGTCCTGTTGTCAAGGTCCAGGATGCAGGGAATGTCCTTTGCCTATGAACTAAAATAGGTATTGTGGTCCTGGAACTGACAGTTGTGGTGACAGTTTCCTGAATCTGGGGTGACAGTGATGTGGTGGTGTTTCATCCCGATTCCCCAGTGTCCTTATTGTGGCAGGGAGAACAGCATCCCAGGTGGTCAGAAAGAAGAATTGCTATGGGTATCTTTATAAAGTCTGTGCATGGAGCCCATTCCTCCAGTCTCTCCAAAATGTTATCTGCTCCTACATGCCTGCTCGGCTGAAGCCCTGTATTTTAGGAATTAGATATCTTTGTGTTTATTAGATTTTTTCCATGCTGCCCTTCCAAATGGAATTGACCCTTAAACAACATGAAGATTAGGGGTACTGACCCCCAGCACAGTTGTAAATGTTCGTATAACTTTTAATTTTCCAAAAACTTAACTACTAACAGCCTACTATAGACTAGAAGCCTTACCAATAACACAGTCAATTACCACACAGTTTGTATGTTATATGTATTATATACTATATTCTTCCAGTAAAGTAAGCTAAAGAAAATAAAAGGTTATTAAGAAAGTCACAAGAAAGATAAAATGAATTTATAGTATTTATTGAAAAGAATCCACGTATACCTGGACCTGCACGTTCAAACGCTTGTTTTCAATGGTCAACTGTAACTGATCAATTTATACCACGGTATTCATGAGTCCCTGTTTCCTCACATCCTCATGACATTTGAAATGATCAGATTACTATCAGATTACTCCTCCTCTTCCTCATTATTACCATTATCATCTGTCAACCTGATAATTGTAACATAGCGAACTGTTGTCTCTATTTGAATGCCCCAATTATTTGCCAGTTCATCACTCTTTCATGTTTACCGTTTATTTTTTTTCTCCGTTGTACTTTTTGTCTTTATGATTTTGACTACTTTAAGTACCTCATATACACGAAATCATACCGTGTTTTGTGTGCGTATATATGACTGACAGGCTTATTTCATTTAGCATGATGTCCTAAGTCCTTAGCAAGTTCGTTAATGTTGTAGCAAATGTCAGACTTTTCTTTCCTTTCAAGGATAACTAATATTCCCTTCTGTGTGTGTGTGTGTGTGACTGTGTATACATTTTCTTATTTGTCCACCTGTCAATGGAAATTTGCATTGCTTCCACGTTTCAGCTGTTATGAAGAATGCTGCTATAAACGGGGGTATACAAATATCCCTTTGAGACCCCATTTTCACCTCCTTTGAATATGTACCTAGAAACGGAATTACTGAATCATATGGTAATTATATTTTTAAATTTTTGAGGAACTGCCATATTGTTTTCCACAGCAGCTGCACCATTTTACGTTCTCGGCAACAGTGCACAAGGGTCCTAATTTCTCCACATCCTCACCAACATTTTGTTTGTCGACAGTAGGCATCCTAACGGGTGTCACATGATATCTCATATATACTTTTGATTTGTATTCCCCTAATTATTAGTGATATAAGTAATTATTTTTTATGCTTATTTTGGGTGAGGCTTGAGGCTCTACTGGTTCATTGCCTGTCAAAGACATAACTGACAGCATTGTTGGAATATGAACTCATATGTAATAATGAAAAAAGTTAGCAGTTACTAGAACGATTGGTCAGACAGCCTTAGGGAATTAATTTTCCCCAAATTTTCAGATGCAGGAACCATGGTTTCTGGTTGTCTGTCCTTATCCACAAAAGACTTAGAGGGACTTATTCCAGTTTCCTGTGAGCATATTCAGAATGAATCAGCATTTGAGTAATGTATATCATCATCAGTATAACATAATAAAGAGTAGAGAGAAAATCAGCTTAGGACAGTGTAAAGCTAATTTTCCATATGGGTATGATAAGAAAGAGAAAGAATTCTTCCTGTGTGTTAGATCAAGGTGATAATATGCCCCATTAGGACAATTTGTTTGATATTTCTTAAAATAGATCTGACTAAGGAAATGACAGATGGAGGTCAAGAAAAAATTCATGAAGTCCTTCAACTTATGTTCATAAATCAATGACTGGGTTCCAGAGAGTTGGCTAAAAATATATTCCTCTTTCAGATGAAGGAGATTAGGTTGTAAAAAGAAGAATGTGTTGACTGAAATGACTGAACACCCTCTCTGTTATTAACACAATACTGTGGCATCATGCAAACCATGAGGAAAGTGATTTTTTTTCTTTCATTTCCACTTTTCCAGTAATACAGAGGTCTCTCTCTCTCTCTCTCTCTCTCTCTCTCTCTCTCTCTCTCTCTCTCTCTCTCTCCTCTTTCTCCCTCTTTACTCTCTCCTCTCTCTTTCTCCCAGACATGTATGAATTTCCATTTTGTAGATGAAACCATGTGAGTTTATATTCAGAAAAATAACTGGGTTTAGATAAGTATTTGGCCCCCAGGAGGAGAAACGGTTAAAGAAGAAATATATTAAATGACAATATATCGAGAATTTTCAAAGGGGAAGAATTAAAAAAATATCTAGAAGAGGTTATATTAAAACATTTCTAATGCCTGAAAACATAGACTTTAGATGTTTTTCATTCTATGAAGCCAATACCAGCATCAGCTCCCAAAAGAGATCAGCATGTGAAATGACAATCTTGAATTGAGAATGCAGTCATTAAAGTTCAATGTGAAATACTGATTTTTAAAGAAATAATTCCTTTTGAAATACAACTGTAACCTTTTAAACTTATAATCAGGTACAACCTACATTATAATGAAGGTACTTAATGTGTCAGGAAACAAGAGGAAAGAGTTCAAATGGCAAGATAGCACTGTGAATTTCTAGTGAGGTTTGCACGCTTGCTCCTATTTTTTTTTTATTGCATTCCATAAGCTTCACAGAAAAAAAAAAAGTCTTTAAAGAAATATATCCTATAGGTTATCACTCACGCAGGAAAAAAACTCCTCTAATGCTTTTGTTGGCCATGATATTGAAAATAAGTCTTGACTGAAGGAAGCACAGTTGTATATTGAAGTACACAAATAGACATGTTTGTTGGTTTATTCTCCGGGCTTGCTGCAAGAATGCAAATCAGCTTTTCCAGGCCCAGTTTCAAGCTGTCAAGTGACAAAGTGAGACGGGGGCAGGAAAAAAAATCAATTGAGTTAACCTAGCACAGAAGACTACAGATTAATTATGTTTTAAGAACTAAAAACAATGTTTTTTGTTGGCAACTTGAAAGATTGGTGCCTGAAATACTTCTTAATATTATGGAAACAAATGGAGTCTAATCAATTGCAGAGACTGCAGTCACCAAACCTGTAAAGGGTGTAGAGTGAGGTTGTAACTTTCTTTCAAATAAATGAATTGGGCGCAGAAGATGGGAGTGCACTCGCAGCTGCATATAGAATTAATACATTGCTTACAGGATGGTGACAGATAGGCACTGTGACTTCAAATGTCAAGTAGTGTCAGTATACCTATTCTTTCTATGTGACTCCAGATCCGAGAAATTCAAGAATAGTTAAGTAGCAGGTTTTACTCTCATTCTATCCCTAGCATTTGTAGCAGAAACATGACCTCTGAGACTTATAAGGTGTAGGTCAGCCTCATTATTTGGTGGTGGTGCGGGGTGGGGGGTACCTAGATAGATCAAGCTCAGTCTAGTACCCATTTGTTATAGAGCCATTAATTCAGTAAATCAAAAATTTTAACATACATTTAACATTATTTTGGAACTTGACCTACTTTCACTTCAATATTAGAAATTTACTTGTTTACTAACTATATGATGTTGGTTGAGAATCCAGGGTGATTGTAATTGTGTGCTAGCATATAAACAAAGGTCAAGTTGAATTATAAAGGGTTCAATGGAGAAGACATAACTATATGGAACTTCCCAGAAGGGCAGGCTAGCATCAAGCAAATAGCAAAGGCTGTCTTTCGGAAGATAGAAAGACCCTGAAAATAATAGATGCCTTTGAACTTTACCTATAGCGCGTAAGCATTCAGGATTATCTGAGCAATTAAAAAATACTTAAATATAAATAAAAAATAGATCCAGAGAAAAGCAAAATGATTTTGGTGTAGTTTGGAATGGCAGACATGCAGCCAACTGACAGCAAGAAATTAAGCAAGTGGAAAGAGATGAGAATAAAAAAGGATAGGTTAATTTGCTTGACATAAAATGCAAGGAAGCTAACTTTAGTTTTCACAATTTTAGGTGAGCACTGTGATTTTGCAGAGATAAAATGCAGATTTTGTGGAGATACACTAAAGAGAAGATAACTTTCTGATATTTTTATTTTTATGAGATGAGAAATTAGAAAATAGTATTTGGCAATATATCAAAAATATAGAATCCTTTGAAGACACTTTCTTGCTTAAAGTGAAATAAATATGGTTATATTACAGGTAACTATAAAATGTTGGGTAAAATCTGTAGCGGAAAATAACAAAGAACAGATTATTAATTAGGGTTCTTGCTTTTGCCCAATGTTTTAAATAATTTTTCATTGATTTTATTAAAAATGTATCAACTGTGCTTAATTTAAAAAAACTGTTACCTTTGATTTATTATGAATAAGAATAAGCAAAATGATGTAGTTTGTCGCATGAATTCATAATCACCTAGCACATCCATGCTGTGTAATCTCAAGCATCACTTTATCGATAAATGTGCTTCGTAACTGTGCATCCACATATTCAATTCAGAAGTTTAAATATGTTTCTCCTCCTGCATTTACTGTCTTGGCTTTGGTTAATAGTCCTATTGCATTTGTTAAACAAGGGTCTTAATGCAGGTCCTTTTTATTCTTTTGTGTCAGATTCATCTTCTTACCCCAATTCCATAATAAATAACATATCACAAAGAAAATTCACTGCAAAATACTTGTCCATTAAGTTGTGTTGACAAATACACAAAATGTATTGAGTGACTAAATAAGATACAGATGTGAAAAATTCCTTTATAGATTTATACTATATGCATATGTGTACACACATACATTCATAGATACATACGTTTAAATGGGAAGGTTGACATCCTAAAATAATTTTCCTTCTCCCGGTAAGCCAAGTTACAGTACTTTTTTTAAGCAAAAGCATTAAATTATTCTCATCTTATGCACTGCCATCTGGCATGCTTGTACTTTTTTTATGAATCACAGAGAAATCAATTCAAAGCCAGACATTAAATAGACTCATAAGTAATTATTGACATATTAAGTAGTTTCTGAAGACAGGTTTGAACATGTATATTCCAACAGGATTTTCTTAGGTTGATAGCCATACGCTTTTTAATTGAGACAAATATTTTATAATATTATTGTAAAATAATTTGGCAAACTGTTTCTATGTACATCTGCTTGAATATACTTATAACATGCTACATTACAAAAATAGTTCTGTCTGTGATTCATACTCATCCCTTCTTTGATATTTTTCCATATTTTATTAATGGGGAAGGAATCCTCACAATGAAGAAAGTCTTTATCCTGAGAATACCCAAATTGTTTTGCTTTACAGATCTCAGGATTCTGCAGATTGGGATGGATGATGTATGGAGCTAACCTGCTGTATTTGTGGACTAGGTTTCATATCAAAGGGGTCATTTGGATATACTCCCAATAGCTTTCTGAAAGCAAGATAATGATATCATAGGAAAACGGATTCCATTTTTTCAACCTTAAGAAATGTGCCTTTAGTGTTAACCAAAACAGATGCCCCTGCTAACACTGCTATGCTGGAGTTTGTAATTCCACATAGTCAACGTTTGTAATTTTGGTCACACTAGCTTATAGGTCATTGATCCTCTGTGAAAATGATTCTGCAAACTGAACACAATATTCCAAATATGGCCAGAACATGTCAAAAATTTGAAGAGTTTTCACTTTTTATTTCCTTTAAAAGAAATATTATAATAATTCATTGCAAACTGCTGCTTAAAACTGATCTTGACTCATGCACATCATGAATATTCATTAAATCTTTTTTGTCTCTTCAAATATTTATACCTAAACCTAGTTTATATTTAACCCTATTCGATCTCATTTTGTTAGTTATTTCTGATTTTAACTATTAGAAAATCTTTTGAATACCTACTTAATTTTTATGACTATAAAAATACAACACTTTTTAGTACAAAAAAAAGTTAGAAGTGTGGGGCAAAATAGACAAATGTTAGACAAAAGTAGGAATATATGTGTGTGTGTGTGTGTGTGTGTGTGTGTGTGTATGTAAAATTGCCTAAGGCATCATCATCATATGCCACTTTTTTTCGGACACGTGTGTGTGTGTGTGTGTGTGTGTGTGTGTGTGTGTGTGTGTGTAGACATTTAAGTTTATTGAGTGCGTGAAGAAAAAGAGAGAACCTAGGAAGGTTCTACTATGCATTATCATGACCAATCTTATATCTGTTAATTATGGGGTTGAATTTGTTATGTAAGGGTCAGTGGTACACTGCAGCATCAATCTAGTCCAGAAATACATACCTTGAGTGTGTGGGGTACAAAGGTGTTATGATGGACCTGACATGTATTATTCCCTCTTTCTGTCACAGACATTTTTATAAGAAATGGAGAGATGAAAGTCTAAAATATCGATAGGATGTTACTGTCACATGAAAAAATTTATGTGTGAAATTCATCCAGAGATAACAATAAAACTACAATGTTCAATGGGATAGGATCAAAATAGTTGTTATTTTCTGAGAAGATAGATATTTCATTGAGACTTTCTTGGTGGTTGCAAAATTTTGCTTGGTGAAATCTGTAAGGATTTGAATACTATGGGTTAGGCACAGTTCTAGACACTATAGTTTATTTAGATTAATACAAGAATGCCCTTTTCCTGTAGATCCTCCTCTCTGAAAGGGGATACTGAAAAGTATGCAGTAATGTAGATATGCACAAAGGTCTATGTGAGATTCCCTTGGACACCAAGATCACATTTTTAATCCGTTCTTTCCTCTTCCATGTTAACATTCCCTTTCTTTCCTAGTCACCTACCTCTGTTCTCTAGTAACTAAAACCGTACAATAGTACATTAAAGAATAATGGATGGGCACATACATAATGGACAAAGAAATCTAATTAAGCAGAAGTATACTCTAACCTAGACCCTGTCTTCAAAGAAAGCTAAGTTTCCATTAGGTAAGTCCAACCCAAAAACCTGGCAGCAAATTCTGCTAATGGTATGTATATTCTGGCACTTGCTCACTATAGTACATACCTGATGTCTTATAGCCACTAAACAGAGAGAGACACGCTGGTTACGAAACCAGGTCTGCTTCCTAAGTAAACGATGTACCTCATTGCTCATTTAGCCGTGAGTACCTTTGCTGCACAGCCACTGATGTCTGTGGATCGAAATTGTGGAAGAGCCAGGAACACAAACAGAAGATTAGAATGTCCAGCTCTTCAAGTCAGAGGACCCACGGACCTGAGTCCTCAGTCAGAAAACTCCTAAAATTGTTATTTACAAGTCCCACTTTATAGTTTCTATGCACTAGGAAATGATCGTTCCCTCCCTGCGACCCACAAATTGGCAGAGATATTTGAGAACTCAGGTGATTATATGCACATCTGTAATGACTAAATGTCGAAAAAGGCAGCGAATAACAATAATTTCAACCTTAGCCCCAGTAACAGTGAGGGAGATGATGAAGAGGTAAAATAGACAGGAGGGAAAATTCTTTATATTGGGCTGCATTGGAAATGGGTGTGAGAAAGCCTAGATGCACACTAGGGAACCGAAGGGCCTGCCGTCTTCACATTGATGACAATGCCCACCAAGATACTTCCTAAGCTACAGAACTACTCATAGGTCAAAGGTTTACACTGCACACATGGACTGTTAAGAGAGAAACTCTAAAACTCTACGTGCACACGAGAGGGTGGTGGTGCCGAATAAGAGTTCAAACAGACTTCCCTTGAGTACCCGGGAAACACCAACAAACAGGTCTTCATCTAGGTCTTCATCATAGATGATGTGGCCATCAATCTTATTGACCCTCAATAGTTGAGAACTATTTTTTTTTTTGATGTGAGAATATATGAAGGAAACCAAGAGAGAGCAGGCAGAGAGGTAGAAGGAAAACCAAAATGTATGGTGTCACAGAACTCAGAGAAAGAACATTTTTTTAAAAGATCAAGTGATTAAAATAATCAAATATCAAGTGAGACTCAAAAAGAGAAGGGGTCTTGACAGCAAGGAGCCATCATAGTAGAAGTGAGGTGTCTGAAGGGAGGAGGATAAGGCCAAATTGTTGTGAGTTGATGAGTGAATGGAAGGTGTGACAATTACAGACGATAAGAGCAGACAATTATTCCAAGATTATTTCATGGAATTTGACTTAGGACAAGAGAGGCCTGAGTATGTTTCAATGCTTCTGGGATGCAATCAATATACGGTAGCAAATACTTCTTGTGTGTTTGCACAACTATCATACACAGGATTAAAAACACTGACACCCCAAATCAAAGTTATTTATACTACTTTGCTTCATATTATATTCATATTTAAATATAAATCAAAAAGTTAATCTATACAGTTCCAGAGATATTTGAGAATCCTATGTTCTGACCTTGTCTTTCCTGAAGAAAAATTGATGCATAATTTCTAGATAATTTAGAAAGAAGTTATGACCTTTCTGACTAGTTTTAAAATGAACATTTTTTATGTTATCGAATGTTTGAATTAATCTTTTTTAATTCAGTGCTTTCCAGAACTTTCCTTAAGCAAAGGTCTGAAACTTTCCAGCAACCACAGAACCCACACCAACAAAGGTACTTTAAAATATCTTAGAATTGTTTTTTCAGCTTTAGGGAAACAATAGATTTGACTAAATCTTGGAATCAAGGGTTGAAAAAGACTTGGTATACAGGTTGCAACCACAAAGAAAATTCCGTATTCTACCACGGAGCCTAAAAAAGTTTTGTAGCTAAATAGCTAAACGGTGGCTATTATTTAAGATATCTCAATTGACAGCATCTTTACCACCAATCCATTATATACCAATGTGGCTGGGGAACAGGAAATACGTTTTTACTTACGGAGCACCAAACGTGACTACCAATTTATTTTTTTTAATCTGGAAAGAGTATTTTAAGAGGCTCTGAAAGAGTATAGGAACTAAGAATCAGAAGATCAAAGGGCATCTAAAATTTTAATATTAAATCTTTCACACAAATTTTTTCTCCTTACATGAAAAGCATTAAATAAGTTACATTTAAATGAGTTAAATTTAAATGGCATGCATACTATATTTATGTATGTATATCTATATATAATCTCAGACACTTCTAATTTAAGAGAAAATGGATAAGATTTAAAATATAAGGGACAAGGATAAAGGATGAGTAGCATATCCAATTCCAATTACATTAAAACCCATATATAAAATATAAACAGCAGTTATATTTTCTAAAAAGAAGTAAATATTCAGTACCCCCTTCAAAGTAGATAAATTAGAATAATGATAAGAAATTTACATGGACTGAGATACTTCCTTGCTTTGATGTATGTAAGAACATAAAAATATATTTCATGTTTCTCTAAATCATTAAGGTTATCTTATTAGAAATACATAGTTTTACCTTTATGAATAGGGCAACTAGGCTAAATAAGTAAACACATCATTTGAATTATTCATCTTCCTATTGGGCAAGACTTATTTCTGTCTTTCTTTAAAGATTTATTATGTCATAATTGATAAAGAAAAAATTGCATATGTTTATAGATTTTTGTGAGTTTGGACATAAGCATACATTCATGATACTCACTACAATTAAAGTTGTAAATATACCACCAACAACAATTTCCTTTCTTGCACTTGTGTTTCTATGTGTTAAGAACACTTAACACAAGATCTATCCACAACATATTGTTAAGTGCATAATGTATTTTTGACTAGATGTACTATGTTGTACAGCAGCTCTCTAGAACTCATCTTGTATACTTCTATAGGGATTCTTTCTCTTTTCTTTCTTTTCTTTCTTTCTTTCTTTCTTTCTTTCTTTCTTTCTTTCTTTCTTTCTTTCTTTTTCTTTTTCTTTTCTTTTTCTTTTAATAATCAGGAACTTCAAAGCCCTCATATACTTGTGCTGAGATTCTAGTTTGGCTTGCTCAGGCATTTCCTTCTGTCTTCTTGTTAATCTTCAGGAAGCCAGTTCTCAGAAGCCAGCATCTACTGTGATGTGGTAGAAGAGGAGGATTCATTCATTTCTTAAACTGTCAATATTCAGCTAAGGAAATTTCAAGATCTTCATCAAATGAACCTATGTCCCTCTCCCCTGCCTAATATACAGTAACTCATTATACTTCATCATCTTCTTCTGAGAGTTATTTTTCTGCACTGAAGCTATAACCTTCTGAGGTTCAAATTCAAATTCAAGTTCTCAACTTCAAATTCAATAGTGAATAATTCTGAAACGAATCCTGATCTGACCACCTGAATGTTCTCTTACGCACCATCAAGATCCAGATTTGATGGCGTCTCTGTGGATTCAAGACTGCTGTTTTTTTTCACAACTTACCTCACTTCTTACACACAAAACAAGGCTTTAATCAAAGAAAGAGGATACTCTCAGATTTCTGGTGCTTTCTTTGTATGTACCAGGTAAATCATCTGAATTTTCTTCTAGTCAGAAGTCACTCTTCTTCTGACTTCTCCAAACACTCATATGTCTCAGGCCTCTAAGAGGGTGTGTGTGTGGAAGGCATTGAGGTGGGATGGGGGGGACTCAAAGGCACTAGGTCCCAAAAAAAAGCGTCCTGGTGGTGAAAGCTTCAGGACCTCAGTCAGCGGGGCTGGGCACAGCCATTGGCTCTGGTTCTCTCCTCATTCCTTCCAACCACACAGGCCACCAGACCCCAAAAGGAGTCCAGGTCCCTGAGGTCCCCCGTGCTCTTTAACTGATGCTTGTGCATGCGCACCTTAGCCCTACATCTTCTGCCAATTCCCTCTTTTACATTCAAAATTGTGCAAGTCTGGGCACAAATTCTCTTTTCATATTATGTAAGGTCACTGGAAATTTTGAAGCTGAGTAAAGGAGAGGGCAGGGTGTTGAAAGAATCATCTAGCTGGGTGCAGGATTCATGACCAAGCAATGATGGGGAAAAGGCTTTAGTAGAATATTCATAAATGAATATATGTCAATAAAACACAACTAAATGAAGGCTAAAAGCACAACTTTGAGTCTTCACATGTTATTGACAGTAAGCCAGTAGAACATCTGGGGACCCAACATGTAAAAGAATCTAATATTCATGACGATGAATGACTATGTGATGCTACTCTGATTTAATTACATTCAAAAGTCCAAGTTTGGTTCCTTTCACAATTTAACATCTATTGCAAGCCTAATGAGTTAAAAATTGGAGATGGAGAACAGAGGCATTGCAAAATAAAAGTAATCAACAAACTCTTATAGATCTCCTAAAGCAATGATTCACAGAGGATTTCACACAAAACTCCCATTACTGCTAATGAAATTGGGTAAGTTACAGACTAAAACTCCCCCATACATTGATAGGTGAATAGTTCCCTGAGGTACTTACTTAGATGAGGGAACTTAATTTTCTCTCCACTAATCCTCTCTGGATGAAAAATTAGAATTCATGCTTCACGAGTTATATTTCTTTTTAAAGTAGATAGCACAAATTCAGAATCATTAGAGTAAATTAATCAAATGCCACATTAGGACATTGACTAGCTCACTTTTGACCAATCAAATCATTTTCCATTCAGTGGATATCAGTTGGCCAAAGTCTTCGGAAATCAGTATTATTTGTAGCTCCAAAGGTAACCCATTAAATTTGTTCAGTCTTGCTTCTTGAAGATTTTAGAAAAAGGAACTGTTCAATTATGTAAGGGAACTAGTTGAGAAGAAATAGAAATACCTGAATGCCTTAGTATGAATTAAAGAGTTCAGTCACTGATTTAATTAGCTGTCTAGGGAAGGAAAGATTATGAAATGTTGAGTTAGTAACAATATAAGATCATTCAAAGACATACAAAGTGATAGTACAGGTATAATTAAGTTTCTGGGGGGAAAGTGATTTTTTTGTGGTTCAGAATAAAGTAGCAACTTCCATTAACATACCTGTGTTTCTGCTTGATATTAATTAATAATTATATCAAGTTGGTTGTATGCAAATCTTGGCTAGGCACAATTGGTTACAATTCTAGCAAATGGTTACAAATGGTTACAATTCCAGTACCAAATATATATTCTACTCATCTAATTTATTACAACTTCTTGTTATATAGGTAGAGCTGTGGTCACTGTCTCCTTTTACACTTGACAAAGGAAGGCTCAATTTTGTTAGTTACTTCATAGAAGAAAAGTGGTAGGCCCTCAAGACACATATTAAATCAAACAAATTATAAATAAAATAAGTATGCTGATTTGATGATAAAAATGATGTCACGAAGGAAAAGATTCTTAAAATCTCATTTAGGCCAACCTCTCTTTTATAGCTGATGCAATTAAGCCTTAAATGGGAATTTTCTGAAAATCATTACTCAAGATCATAATGCCAGAGGAATTATATTGTCTTCCCTTTTGGTTAGTGATATTTAGAAAGTTTTAAAAATAGTGATAGATCCCCAAATACCAAAATATGTCTATGATTAAATTATGCATGAATCCATACACAGTTGTTATTATGTGCTGCTCAGTGAAAAGTATCTGATGTTTCTAATTTGACTAAAGCCCAAATTACATTGAATTTAAGTATCAGCAGACACATTTTGGCTAATTATGTGGCTTTAAACGAATAAATGAAAATTTGCTAATTTATTAGATTTTACAAATTAGTACTTAAAAACAGTCACAGGGATTTAGAGGATAGCATAGGGTATATAGTCAATATTATTAGAATGATTGTGTCACACCAGATGGCTGCTAGAGTAATTGGGGAGATCACTTCACAGAATGTATAAATGTCTAACTTTTAAAAATTTAAAATAAAATTAAAAAAAGAATTAGTACCACTACACCTGCATCTTAAAAATTACTAGTCTAAAATCTACAATTATAGTTGAACATGTCTCCATAATTCATAGAAAAGTAATGTGAAAATCAGTAAACAAATATAAGACCCGACCACTATCAACTTGAACTGCTTGACATTTTTAGGAGTGGGTAGAAATCCAATAGCAGCAGAATACACATTTTCTTTAAGTGCACACACATTATTCACCATGATAGACTGTACACATTCTGTGACACAAAATTTTAAAATGGAATTGCACAACATATGTTCTTGGATAACAATACAATGGAAATAGAAATCCATAGAAAGTAATAGGAATATTCTCAAACATTTGGAAATTAAAAAAAATAAATAAAACACTTCTAAATAAACCCTGTGTCAAAGGAGAAAACAAAAGAAAAATTGGAAAATATTTTTTATTAAATGAAAATGAAAACATGTCAACATTTTATCTATGCAGCTTAAGTACTTAAAAAATATATAGCATTAAGGAAAAATTAAATTGCCTCAAATTAGTTTTTGGAGATTCAACTTAAGAAAATAGAAAAAGAAGAGCAAATTAAATTCCAAGAAAAAAAAATGGAATAATAAAGAAAAGAGCAGAATTCAGTGAAATTGAAAAAATAAAAGAAATGAGACAATAAAAAAAAAACCAAAATGGCTCTTTTGAAAAGATAAATAATAACATTAATAGCACTCTGCCAGGCTGATTAAAAGAAAAAGACACAAATTACTAATATCAAGAATAGAAGAAGGAATATGACCTCAGATCCTATAGACATTAAAAGTATAAAGGATCATTATGAACAACATTATCATTATAAATTTGATATCTAAGGTTGAATGGACAAATACTTTGAAAGAAATAGATAAAAAGGGTAATTTTTACCATATATGAATTTTGTTTCAATAAACATGAGTTTTTAAAAAGAGAGATTAGTCTACTCAATAAAGAAAATACAATGTATGAGTTATAGTTAGCTATAGCTAACATCAAACACTTTTAAAAATAATATTGCCTTTACTTAATTGTTTTATAACTCAGCCTACAATTTTGGGGAAACATTGAGATTATACAGTGGTACTTGGTGTTTAATCTCTTAATACCTGAGAAGCACACACAACCCCATTATCCTTTTTAAACAAAATTTGCATTTAAGACAATTCACTTCTGCTTTTGGGTAGTTTTTAGTGTAAGAGAAGCTTTTGAACATAAAAAATAGAGGTAAGAGTCATTTTCACTGCCTAAGATGTGGTGAGTCTATTAGGTTACCTTATGTTTTTTTTCCTTAATTTGAACCTTAGGAACTTGACTACATTATATGAAATCTAAAGGGTCTGCATGGACTGCTTTTTTAGGAGGTTTAAAATGGTCACGTTACTTTTTGCATCTCATCATAGTGTGGGCTTTGTGAGCTGGTAGTCAATCACCAGTATAAAGTAAAAATGCTTTCTAACGTGACCATTAAGTATTCATTAAGTTATTAATTCTCCAATAGATCCAAGAAGAGAAAAAAATAGATTAAGATCGTTTTTATTAGTTGGAGAGATAATAATAACATGATAGCTATAATTTATCGTACACTTATATGTGCCAGTGTGCTAAGCAATTTTCATTCATTATTTAAATTAATCCTCATAACATTAGTAAGACATGAGAATAATTCTCATTGTACCACAAGGGTCTGATACTAAAGAATAAGAAATAGTCTGCCAAATAAGTTAGCAAAACTTAAAGGAGAAAAACATCACCAGTGTTGGCAATAGGTGTAAGAAAATGTATGCATCCAAACTTACATTATAGGTGGGGGAGGGAGGATTAAATTGGTAAAGAATATTCTTTTAAGTAAGTTCTAACATAGATCAAGAGCGTAAAGGTGTTTTATATTGTGTTAGAGTATATACAAGCCCAGGAACATAGTTTAAATGAGTAATCCAGGCTACAGGGCACTACAAACAAAAACAAAAACTTAGAATAACTGATACTAATTTGAGTAGTAGCCATCTTATTTTATATCGTTAGCAATATTTAATAATATTTAATATTTAACTATATATTTAACAATTTATGATATTTAACTATATGTGATATTTAACAATAATTATTAAATAAATTGTGTAGTCATATAACTTTATATTAAATGCAATGCAATATGCACACACATACATACAGATACAGATACGTATATATACACACACATATATGGGTATAAAAATTAACACAGCTCTATTTATACATATCCTTTGATTAAAACTATGTTCAAAGCATGATGCACAGACTAGATTGCAATGGGCCAAACATTAACTTTCTGACATTTTGCATCACTTAGGTTCTATTCCAGAACAGTGAATTACTTAGAGTGTCCTAAATGAAGTGGTGGCCTGTGCCTTGATTCATGCATTTCTTTCCTAGAATGACCTTCCTGCCCCTCCTGTCATGTGTTAGCTCAACTTATCCTTTAAGGTAAAACCCAAGAATTACCTTTCCTGAGAATTATTCTCGGCCCCATTTCTGTGAACACCTAATTGTTATATCCTCGAGTCTGACACTTCGTTTTAAATGGTCTCTCCTAGGCTTCCTAGGAGACTGACATCTCCTCTGGGAACTCGTGAGCTCAGAATTGGTTCCACTTTTTCATATTCCCGGGATCTAGCAAATTCTGGGTGTGCAGAAGCATCACAGACTTCTCAAAAACAGAACTTGTATGGCAGCAGTGTTATATTAAGCTAATATGAATAGATTAATATAGAATGCTTCCCTTTCTATAATTTCTAATAATTTCATACTGTGTTTATATTGTTTTTATAATGATCAAAACATATATTCAAAAAGAATGGAATATAAAGCCAGTACATATTAATGTCTACTTATAATTGTATCAATACCACTCTTCGACTAGCACATTTTAGAAACGCCTAGAGAAATAATTATATTTTGTGACAATTTTTCTATGTTTATTTGAAATCTGGGGTCAAATTTGAAGAAAATTTACATTAAAAAGCAATGGCGTGTGTCCTTAGAGGTCAACTCTATGCCATTGACAAGTATATTAAAGCATGAAAACTGCAAATAATTTAGTCATTAGTGACTCTAAATATTATTACAAAATAAAATATATAGAATTGAGGGTAAACTCACTAATAAGGAAAACTAGGTGTCTTAAAAAATAGTAAAGAAAAGAAGAAAAAAATAAGGCTGACATATAACGTATGGACATTGTAAATATTGGCCTAAAAAGATGTCCTTTCAAAATCATGGAATTTGTGAGCATCCTGCCCCCACCATAGACATACAACAGTATTTCAAGTCCCTGTGATAGTTGTGCTTTCTGGGAAGTTATAGAGCAATAATAGTTAGGAAATTATTTTAAATTTCCTGACGACTGTGCAGAAGCTTTTTAGTTTGATATAGTCCTACTCATTTATTTTTGCTTTAATTTCCCTTGCCTTTGAGGTCAAAGGAATTAATATCCAAAATACATTTTAAAAAACTCATAAAATTCAACAACAGCAACAAAAAACAATCCAATTAAAAAATGGGCAGGGGAACTAGGCAGGCACTTCCCGCAAGAAGACCATACAAATGGCCAACAGATATATGAAAAGACACTCAGCTATACCAGTTATTAAGGAAATGCAAATCAAAACCACAATGAGATACCATCTCACCTCACATCTGTTAGAATGGCTGTTATCAACAGGACAAGTAATAACACAGTTGGAGAGGATGTGGAGACAAAGGAGCCCTTATACATTGCTGATGTGCTGATGGGCATGTAAATTGGTAGAGATACTATGGAAAACAATATGAAGTTTCCTCAAAAAATTAAGAATAGTGGGACCATATGATCCAGCAATCCCTCTTCTGGGTACTTACCCCCAAAATTCAAAACATTTTTTCGTAAAGATATATGTACCCCTATGTTTATTGCAACCTTATTTATGGTGGCCAAGACATAGAAACAACCAAAGTGCCCTTAAATAGATGATTGGATAGAGATATGGTTCGTATATACAATGGAATATTACTCAGTTATAAGAAAAGATGAAATACTGCCATTTGCAACAACAATGATGGATCTTGAAAATATCATGCTAAGCAAAATAAGGCAGATGTAAAAAGTCAAGAACTAACTATATGATTTCACTCTTATGTGGGATATAAAACAGAAAGTAACAAATGAACAAACAAGACAAAAACTTGTAGACATGAACAATAGTTTAATGGTTACCAGAAAGAAAGGAGGTAGGGGAGGTAGAAAAAGGTAAAAGGGGTCAAATATGTGGTGACAGAAGGGGATTTGACGTTGAGTGGTGAGCACACAATCCAACATAGAGATGATGTATTATAGAACTGCACACTTAAAACCTATGTAATTTTATTAATGAATGTCACCCTAATAAATTTAACATATATTTTTAAGAATTTTCTGAAGGTACCTATTTAAGCAGTCTTCTTAGATTTACTGTACATCAACAGAGATGGATGAGTAGTTGTTTTGGGCTTGAGTAGAGACCTGAGTTAGTGATTATATACAAACTAATCCCTTGTTGGGTAGTAAAACAGGAGTAAAACAACAAAATCTGTGCAGGAATATGGAGCTTCTGTGAGGTGTTGTTTCTCTCTCAAATTACCAACAATAGAACAACATCTGACACTCTAAAAGTTACGAATGCCAAAAAGTTTATTTAAAAAACACTGTGTGAGACTATAACTCAAGGACTCTCTCAGAAAAAAAAAAGAAAAAAAAAACATCCAAAAAATAAGCCCCCACAAAAAATCACAGTACAACAGGAAATAATGAGGTTAAAGCACAGACGTGATAGCTAAGCATAGGACAGAACACCTTTGACCTTAAACACATATCCAGAAACTATCAAAGGCAAATGTTACAGGTAAAAGCAATAAAAAGGATTACCTCAAGAGAGAGAAGGAAAAGGCACATATTTAGATGCACTGTTAGAACAGAAAACAAAACCAGGCAAGCAATAAAAGATCTGAAAATTCAAAGGGAAATCGAATCAGTGGCTTTTCTGCCTCATTCATCTGCCGGCACCGACAGCATACTTTGGAGTTCAATAGAGTAAAAACAAGATTGGATAACTTCAGAGAAATATATCCTTTCCCTTTTTTAAATAATGAAAACAGTAACAGAGGCATGACTAGGAACCAAATGGAAGAAACACATAAGAAACTGCACAAGGGACAGTCAGAAAGACAGTGAAAGGGAGTTTGTTTATTGGACTGAAAATTCGTCATGGTTAGTCCAGGCTACATAGACCAATGGGCTGAAAGAAATAGCTGAGAAAAATGTGAGTCAGCTGATGATCACATTTGGTCAAGCAAGAAAAAGGGTTCTGGGCTGCTTGGGAAGAGCTGGCTTTAGTTTATGAAGTGACACAAGGAGACTTTAAATTTCCAGTCATGACACTCAGAGGCCTCACCATCTGCCCACAAGGCTCTACTCAAAGCACCTCCTCTTCTGCTCCTTGGCAGGGTGCCTGTGTCATAGTCACAGCTACCTCTGAGAATGAACCTGTGCTGAGGTTTAAAAAGACTTGTGCCATTTGGACCATGCCTTCTTGCCTGCTTCTCTCCTATCATTCTCTCTCGTGTTGGCTAAGCTCCAGCTACTCTTTAGTTCCGTCAAAACTTGAACTCATCCATCCAACTTGTGTCTTTTATCATGTTATTCCCACTGGAAAAAGTTGTCTCCATTTTTGCTCCTTCAGATATCACATTATCAGAGAGGTTCACTCTGCTCATCCCTTCCCCTTCACCATCACACTTTTAATTACTTCATAAAAATTATCAGCATTGGAAATAAACATGTATAATCGTTTCGTTACGTTTTTTTTTTTCCATGAGCTCCCACAAAGAGAGTTAAAAGAATTTAGAAAACAGAAATCTAGTTTATTCATCATTCAATCCTAAGCAACTGGAAGAGTGACTACTATACAGTAAGAATTCAATAAATGTTTCTCTAATTAAGGAATTGATTGGCAGGAGAGCAGTGATGATCCCAGCCTTGAAGCAAGGATGAAGAAGAACAGGGGCATAGTAAGGCTTATATTGTTCCAAGAAAAGTGTTAGGGATGTTATATTCATTATTTCATTGAGTCATCCATGAGACCTAAGACATAGTTTTATTATCCCCACTGTTCACATAATAATTGAGACTAAAAACAGTTAAACTACTTAGCCTAAGTCATGTGATTACTAAAAGGAAGAACTTCATTTCACATCTGATTCTGAATTCCATGTTCTACTCACTTCGCCATACTGACCTTTTTCTGTTTTGATCATTTCCTTTTCTTATCAGCTCATTTTGCAAATCTGTGAAGCCAACTACAATAACCTTCTCCCTTGAGTGACACCCTGTTATGACCATCAATTGGACTTTTAGAAGAAAATACGTAGGCTCGAGATGCTGGCTAGCACTTTTATGTATCTATTCTATTTATCTGATCAAGCAATAGGTCTTTTAGGACAATAATCTTGTCTAGTTCTTCTTTGCCTGCCCTATTTTACCCTGGCCCCATTATACCTCCTGAGTTTCTATAAGCCCAAACTGTATTTACTTCCCCTCAAGTATCTAACATCCTGTTCCCTCTGCCCCCATGCCTCCTCTGTCATTAGGACCCCTGCCCTGATTTGAAGCACAGCTCTCTACATGTTATGATAAGCTCAATAATAAGTCAGCAAAATAATAATAATAATAATAATAATAATAATAATAATAATAAGAGAAATTGTAGTAAATAAATTTTCTCATTTCTGGATACATGTTCATCATTTTTATAACATGTTATCATAAATGCATTTTATAATTTTCATGACTAGAAGAATGAATAAGAACAAATTATTTAGTGTGAATGGTATTCTCAGTTGCTTCATTTGCTCATGTCTGGCGACACGGCCTCGTTCAAGACTAAGGTCATCTTCCTTTGAGCAACAATTTGCCTAGTAGTTACAAGCATGTGTTTCAGAGCAAGACAGACCTGACTCTCTAATTTATCTATCTAATTAACCTATGAAATTCAACTATCTAATCCCAGACTCCTTATCTCTGAAATGGAATTATTAAAATGCCTATTTCAAAAGATTCTTGTAAGAAATAATAATCTAACATATGAATTTCTTACCAATGGGTCAGGCACACAGAAAGCATTCAATAGCTACACTTGTTCAAAACCGGTAGAAGTCCCATCCCTACTTTTTTAGAGTGCTTACACTATCAGGATATAGAAAAATTCTCTTTCCTCTTAGAAAACTCTCAGATTTCTCCAAAGGCTTTCAAGGTAACTAAAATGTGTACTTTTTTATTATGAGATGGTACCTCTCTACTTGGGAGGAAAATACTCTACTCTTTTTTTAAAAGGTTTGATACTGACATAAGTAAATCAGATGGCAATCTCATTCCCAAAGAAGCCTTTTGTTACCACTAGTTTCCTTGGTCGGCTTTTTTTTTTTTTTTTAATTCTCAGTAAATTTTTTTTTTTTAGGTTAGGTAACCTTTGGTTAACCTCACAGGTTGCAAGGCCTAGTCAGCTTACAATCCCTTATTTTTTATTTTTTATGCTTATAGAACCTGCTCTTCCTAGGTGGTCTACCATCCAGGTACTAACCAGGCCCGACCGTGCTTAGCTTCCAAGATCAGACAGGATCAAACTTGTTCAGGGTGGCATGGCCATAGACTCTTCTTAGAAATTTTTTAAATGACTTTCCTGATTATACATTATATGTATGACCTCTCTGTCATTCACAGATTTACATCCGCAATATTAATTATTTGTAAATATAGTGGACACCAGTAGTTCTCATGGATAATTGGATCTTTGTTTTGTCTTGAGCATATATGAGTCTGAAATCCCTGCCCCTTGCAGTTAGGTGGGAAGCAAAAACTGTGAACAAATAGAGCATATTACTTGCAGATGTAATGAAGAGCCCCATGGGATCCTCTAGTCTCCTCTCCCTCTGCCACAGCTGTGACAGACAATGCCCTCTGCTCACATGGCAGAACTGGAGGCCAAAGCAGCATAGGTTATTGAGTGATCAAGGTCCTTGGAGTGTCCTCCAGATTTCCAGTAAACTTTACATAAATGGTGAGTGGTGGTGGTGAAATACTTTTGTTGTATCAAATCAATGAAGTTACAGTTTCTTTTCGTTGTTTTCAGAGAATCTCCTAACACACATGTACAAGAAAGGATTGATTCATCAAGTCTGCATTGCTTAAAACTTGCACATTCCAAGAAGAGCCTATTTTCTTGACTATCCCTTGGTGGTCAAATGTGATTTGAATGTATTTGGAGTGTTCTAACTGAGAAAAGTGTTTTGCACGTCTGGAGCTTTGAAGGAAACTGTACTAGTTTGTCCAGAGAGCTTGGGCAAACCATGCGATGTATGGTGGACACCTGCCTTCTGTTTGGCAGGTTGTAGTTTTGGTAACTATAGTCGGTCACAAAGGCATTGTGTGTTTACATGGTAGAACCTCAGACTCCTAAGCTCAAGCAAACTTCCCTTCCCATGCTACCACAGTTTATAGCAGGAAAAATTAAGTGCATCTTAGATGACTCCACTGGGAAAGAAACTCTGGGTAGCTTGCTTCTGGTTTCCACCACACTGGTGTTGTGGAAATTGCATCATTTGCTTTGCATCTTTTCATTGTGATAAACCATTCCCATAAGGATAATAATTTTTGAGTCTATGAGTCCTTTTAATGAATCACTAAACCCAAGGATGATATTGGAGACCACTATGACACTCTCTAACTAATATAGAAAATTTGTACTGGAAATGGGATGTTCTCATAACAAAAACCTAAAATATGTGACATTGCTATTATAGGTCCCTGAAAATACTGTGATTCACATTAAAAAGTGGCAGAATGTTTATTACATGTGGTAAAATTATAAAACTCTTGCCTAGGGTAATTGAGTTAGATAATGTAAATTATAAACTTGTCCTATTGACCTGAGAGTCTAAAGAAAAAGGTTGGAAAAGAGAATTTTATTAGAGTGTTTTGAATGAAACTGGCCACATTTTATAGGATATTTCAAGAAAGTGATGAGCTCAGGAAAAAATTCGCTATTGAGTGAAATGGTAGAATTACATTCTAGATTTTGCAATATTGGTGAAACTGCTTTTGATCTCAAACTATAATTAATGGATATAATAAAGATTTTGAAGTCAAAAGCCTATAAAAACTTGGCCATGCAACAAAAAGGCCTTTCCACTATTTGTTAAAGTTTCTCAAAAGACTTAAGTGACTTAGAATAAAAGTCAGATTAAGGGTCAATACCCAATAAATTAATATCTATATTTAAAATATCTTGAGATAAAAATTAGATGTATGGTAGAACCTTTTCATCTACCATTCCAAATAGACTCAGTAAGTTGATAAAGTAAAGTAAGAAGAAATAGATAAATAAGAGAAAAGATTGGACCTGAGAAGCCATAAAGAACATTTTTAAAGCAATCCAGTTATGGGTCCTGGTACATAGATCTGAATGATTTTCAAATATGGAAGAGCCCAACTCTGTGTGTGTGTGTGTGTGTGTGTTGTGTGTGTGTGTGTGTGTGTGTTAATGCGGTCGATCCTCAATATCTGCAGATGTTACATCCATGAATTTAACCAACCATGGATGGAAAATATTCAGAAAAAAAAGTCCACATTGTTGCTCACGTGTACTGTGTTGTTAGGTCTATGATAGTTGTATCTGTACTGAACATCTACAGACTTTTTTTCTTGTCATTATTTTCTAAACAATATGGTACAACAGCTATTTACACAGCATTTGCATTGCTTTAGGTATTATGAGTAATCTAGAAGTGATTTAAAGTCTACAGGAGGAAGTGGATAGGTTATATACAAACATGATGCCATTTTATGTAAGAAACTTGAGCATCTGTTGGGAGGGATGGGTCTTAAAACCAATGCCACATCCTTACCAAGGAATGACAATGTATACAGTATTATGTTGCTAAATAAACTTGACATCGAGACCAAAAAAGTCTGTCATTCTTTGAGACTTAAAAACAACCTTTACATTAGTCGAAAGTATCGATTACATTTAGGAATTACCTCTTACAATTCCTGAAACAATCCCTTTAACTCCAGAGCATAAAAACAATAGAAATAAAGTAAACATTACAGATTGGTATCAGACAGAGCAGGGTTTGAAGGCAAGTTCGATTTTGGAGAAGGTAGGGAACACTGGGCAATTTAAATAGGCATATTTGTCATGCCATTCAAAAGGTCATTTGGGGCATTAAAGGTATGTAATTACTTAGCATAATTTCTATAACATAACAATTGTCCAATAAACATTATCATACATTTCAAAATGATCCTTGGGCTCCCATGCTTCTATCGGTAGGAAGTGGTTGAGGAATTATTATAAAGGGAATCTCTTTCAGAAGAGCAAGACAAGTGATTCACATCATTTCTGCCTGGTGGGATTTTGGAATTTCTAAGGACCAATGAATGCTATGGCTCTCTTTCTTCTCCTTTCAGAATGAGAATGTTATTGCAATTATCCTAGCCATATCGCACCATGATATCCTAAGTGTTGTGTAAGAGTTCGAAGGTTTCCAGTCCAAAAGAAACTGCATTCAGATCTGATGGGGAGATTTAGCCTGTTGTTGTATAAGATCTGGATGATCTTCCTTGGCAAGGGGCTGTGCCTTTTGCAGGAAGATTAAACTTAATATATTAGAACTGGAAGAACAAACTCTAGCAGAATTTACAAAGCTCATCAGTATCTGATTCTCTTTTTCTGCCCCAATTTGCAGGAACCGTACTTCCCAAACTCCTTACAGGGAGATGAGGCCATGTGACTGCTTGGCTAATAAAATGCATCACTTTCAAGCAGAGGCAGTGAAAATCCCCTGAGTAGTTTCCCAACTCATTATCCTGCTGCTGCAGCTCTTATGAAGGAGTCCTTGTATTATGAGGACTAAGTCCCAAGAGTGGGTGGACGGGAGCTGCCACTGAGCTTTGCTAAACAATAGGTTCACATTGTGTGAAGCCAAAAAGATTTCTGATTATCTGTTAAAGCAGCATAATGTAGCTCATGCTGACTAAAAACAGTGTTCACTCCTGAATATCTATGACTCGGAATTGTTTCCAGTATTTCTGCATATGAATAAGAGCCTTTTCCTCAGTAAGTCTATATGCTGGTTATTGTCAATCTGAGCTCTCAAAGGCTAGTGTGGTTGAAGCATATTAAGCATGGAAAAGGGTAGTGCAAGAGAAGTTCTCAATTTCGGAGGTCTAAATTATGAAGGATTTTTTTTTTAATTATGGCAGTGCAGGCATGGATATTACTTGTCTAAAAGCAGCAGGAAAACATTGAGAGATACTCAAGAGAGGAGTGACATATGATATACATTTTATAAATATTCTGGTCTATGTGCAGTTCAAAAATAGAAATGGGGATAACGGTTTTAGTGGTTATTGTAGTTCTTCAAGAAAAAGATGATTTAGTTTAAATGAGAGTGGTCGCAGTGTGAATGGTGAGAATGTGTTCCTCATATATTTTGTTTAGAAGCAATAGGACTGGCTGATCATGTAAGGAAATGCCCTAGAAAATTATTTCTCTTGAGAGGAATGTAATTTTTGAGAAAGTCAAGAGACTATACAGACTTTTCTGTATTTGCAAAGCTGGAAATTTGCAAAGATCTTGGGATTTATCCCTTGTAAATGTCAAGGGTCTTATGATATCTACTTATTGTAGAAAAATTGAAAAATACAGATGTACCCAAATGTCACTGAGAAGTGGGTATGGATTGCATCTATGCCACAATTGCATTTTTTTCTAAGAACTTCCAATTTCATCTCCTACATTTTTCTCCCCAGCACAAGCAGAAATAGACTTCCAAGTATATCGCCTGCTCCGCATACCTATTACCTCTGGGAACACCCAAAGGGATGCTTCCCACGTTCTCCAAAAATTTCTGTAGTTCTTCCTCCTCTCTTATTCGGCCCCCCAAATTTCCCAGTTAGTCCCTCCCCACCATCATACACACAAACAAACACGCTTCAGAGGGTCTCCAGGCCGGAGCTTCCATAAATTTTGTCAGATAAGCGCTAATATACATGACAGGATTTTTAAATGGTAATTTAAATTTTTTACATGAAACCTGTTTTCTTTCATCTCTAACCTCTTATATCTTGTCCAAACTCTCTCAAGAAAACAATCCAATTTTAATTGGGCCCTCACCGCTCTGTGCATATCATTTCATCTAAAGTCTATGGATTCTCATTTTTCCTTCGTTTTTGTTTTTGCTACAATAATCAATCCTAAAATTATCTCTTTATGGGACTATTGAAACAACCTCCTAGTAGTTCCCCCAACCAATCCTTTTTGTAGCCAGTCAGCACTCTACACTGCAGCTAGACTAAGCAGAGTCAAATAACGATCTGACCACTCCTAACCTTCAACTACCCCCATTCAAACCCTGAAATCTTTCAATGTCTTCTCACTGCCTGGCGGATAGATCCCAAGCTTCCAGGAATGTTTGTTTAGGTATTGCCATCCTGCTTACTTTCTAAAGCCTCATCTTCTTAATCTTTCTCCCTAAAACGTGTACTTTATAGGCTAATCGATCTAAATAACACTTCGTTCCTCAAATGTGTCAGTGGTCTCTCATTTCAGGGCCCTCATATGTCTTGATCTTTCTTCCTGCAAGTGTATTGCTTATACCATTTTAAGATCTGAGTTTCAGTAGCTTTTCCTCTATGTCGTTGACCTCTTCCTAAACCAGATTCTGAATTTTGAACATTAGTTTTCAATTACCTAACATAGCCTCATTATGCCATTCATCACATTTGTATTGTTATTGCATGTTTTCTCATCTTGTAGACACCACTTGACTTCACAAAGGCAGGGCATCTCCCTTGCCCATCACATAGTAGGTGTGTAGCAAATGCTTATTGACTTATTATTGTGTTGGTAGCTTCTTGTGCCCTGATAAGTCACTTGCCTTTTGAAAACAAGCCAATAAGCAACTACCTACGTGAATTTTATGGAGAGGAAAAATTATCTACCTTAGAGACTAGAGGAACATGAGTTTTCTCACCAATTTCTCTAATACACCGGAAAATATATGGAGAAAAACAAATTGTTAAAAAGGGGGTAGAACCCTAATAACTAATTAATGTACTTCTGTCTTCTGTACATGAATGGTAGACTGAAAGCATGGTTAGCTGCAAAGATTAATAAATGATACAGGGCTAGATGAATAGATAAATGATAGTTATATTTGAATGCATACTGAGTGGGGCTGTGTACATAGGTTTTATTCATTGATCTTTGGTTTTTGGAATAATTTTAGATGTTTTGATTTTACTATAATCTGGTCAACCTTTCTCCATGTAATTAAATTGTTCTTAATGCCCACATGACATTCAAATATATAATGCATGTTATTTATTTAGCCTTAACATTCAGGAACACATACATTATTTTTATTTTTTCCTCATTATAAATAATACCCTAGCAAACATTTCTGTCAAATCTTTCTCTGAATCTGAGTGTAATATTAATCTTTATACTTCTATGCTTTTTTTGCTCTGGTGCCTTGTCTTTCTATGGGAACTATGAAATCTTTTGGTGTACCTACACAGAGACCCGTTTTCAAAGATAAACTGTCTACTTTGCCCATTCTTAGCGACTTTCTCCAGCTGGGTGTAGCAGCACCCAGGCTATTGAGTTTGAAGACATCGGTGCAGTGGAATTGTGTGAACTTGAAACTCACTTAGATGCCTTGAATCTTGGTCTTCTCATTCTTATAATGATGATCCCCTTATTAGCTGCCCTACTTGCACAGGTATTTTATTATTTGCTTCTGTGTTTAATGGACCATTAAGCAAGGAAATATAAGTAAATGCATTTTAACAAATAATATTGTGTGTACGTGTAAAGTGGCTGATAAGTGTTGTCTTATTTGAAATGATTTTCTGTCCTTTGTATCACTTGGAAAAAGTACAGGTGCTTGATTAATACGTCACATGTTTGGATTACATCCAGGGTCTGAGGCTCGGCACATAAGGTTCTTCTCAGTTTTATTCCAAGTTACAGCTGCAAACTCATGTGTGTGTGTGTGTGTGTGTGTGTGTGTTTTATTTTCGATGCCAGATGTACTTACTTTCCCATGTCTTGCTAAATTTCAAGGTCTTTTCAGCACATGGTGTCTTTCTACAAGCTCGTTCCCCTATTTGTAGTATCTTCTACCAATCATTCCCCCATGCCTATTGGCTAATTGACACAAATCAGAGATTGAAAGGTTTTGACATGTCATTTCCAAAGGAGCTTTAAAAGACACTATGTGTGTATGAGTGTGTTTTTGTGCATGGAGACGATCATTTAATGTTATAATTTTTCATAGTGTATGTGTGTGAGTGAGCATGCATGTGAATGTATGTGTGAATGCATATGCATGTAAGGGGAATACATGTTGAGAATTGGAAAAAAATGTGCTTCCCCCCCACCGCCCCGCCCAGAGTTCCTGCGTGATGAAATCAGTGAATTTCTAGTTAATGGAGAAATAAGGATAGGATTGCCACCTTGGCTTTTACACAGAAGGCAATAGGTGATGGGTTACCTGAATGCTACTATGCCAGCACTGCCTATAGCTGTGTGAAGCTGTCAGCTTCCTATCAGGAGATGACCTCACATAGCAAGGTGCAGGTGCTTCCCTGTGTTAGTTATAACAGGATGTTGGAGAGGGAGAACAGACATGTATTATGGTAGGAAAATTAACAACCAGCATTTGGAAGAGAAAGAATTGAAAATGACAGGCCAGTTTTAAGAGGCCTTTTGTTTGGGCTTACATTTTTCACCTAGAAATGGACACAATTACTGAAAATTAGAAATGAAGCTGGGCTTTATACAATAAAATGAGATAATTTCACGGCCAAAACAAGTGGGCTTACGTTGAAAGGAAAGCCATTAAAATATACCTAAGCAGTAAGTTAATGGGGGAGAAATTCAATTTGAAAATGAGAGAACATTTTCAGATAGAAAGGGCAGGCAGTGGAACAGTGTGCTTAATGAGGTACAGTAGATATATTCAAGTTTAATCTAGATAATTTTAGATAATTACAGAAAAAGCTTAGGCTAGTTTTTTTTTTTTTTCTGCTCTCCACCCCCTATCCCCCCCCATCCCCACACACATACTGTTTGATGCCAAGTATTTGACTGGATCAGAAACAAAAAAATGCACTATCGTCTTACGATCTTGTTGTGTTGTATAAAGTCTATTTCCAAAAAATAAAATTTCAGATTTATTGTGTAAGTAACTAGATGTCGGTCTCACAAAGAAACTGTGTTGTTGCCAAAGCATGCTCAGACAAGAATATCTGGTATTTTCATTGCTCCTGACCCTTACGCTTTGTCCAGAGAATAAGCTATCTGGGTGGTCAGCCCTTCTCTCTCCACCTCGCTGATTGTAGGCTGTCCTAGGAAATAATGCCTTGGCAAATGGCTACTTTCTGATTGCCCAAGGCTGCTTCATTGGTCGTGATGAGATTTCCCAAGATGAAAAGCTGCTCACAGTTATGTGGCTATGTTTGTGGCAGCATTTATACTCACATCAGGTCAGAAATATTTAGGAAAGTTACTTGCATAAGCTCAAGTTTAGTCCAGTTCTAAAAATATGTTTGTACATGCATCAACTTATCTAAAAAGGTAATTCAACAGCTCAAGCGACTATCTTAGGGCACATAAATTTTACTTTCTACACATGGTATAGAATCAAATCCTGGGTGTGCTACTGACATGCTAAACACAACATCAAACATTCTCCGGGTGCTGAAACAAAGCCACGTACCCAGTGAAGACCACCAAGCAGCACATGTGAAGGACCAATCCCCTTAATAATTTCCCAGGTAAAAATAAACTATGTCAGCTTCATTTCTATAAAATTAAGGAGTTATCAACACTATCAAATTATTTCTCATATATGTTAACAATCAGGACTATGTTGGTCCTTCCATCAAAGAAGCTGTTATTCTAGTTCTTCAGTATTAGAGATATATCTCGATAATTTTTCTTTCATTACTTACTGTTTATTTCTGGAAACTCAGTAAAAGCTATTAAGATCTCAGAAAGACTATAACATACTTGGTAGTCAAAATAAAAAAAGTTGCTACTAAATTCAGTTTATATAAAAATCCCATACCATACCTTTTATCTAGGAAACAAACAAACAAAAACAATGTTCATATGCTCCATGCAAATGCTTTCTTGATTGCTTGCTTATTTACAAATAGAGATATTACCCAACAACGGGCAGCAAGAAAATCATGTTCTGCGTCAAACTAACAGAACGTCAGGGGTGGATGACACAGATCCTCCTATTATATTTGAGTATTCTTGTCTTGTATTTTTGTGAATTGAGGCCCAAATAAGTTTTGGTTTTTTGTTTGTTTGCTTTGTTTTGTTTGATCAGGGAGTGTGAGGCCACAGTGGAGCTTAATAAGACAGTGCCTTTCATAGGTCAAAAGCCTTTCCTTGAAGAATGTCTAAATACTAGCAAGTTTTAGGAGAGCTGCCCCCAACCCCAACTCCCTTCTAGATATTTCCATTTGTAGAGCAGAATCCCACTAGCATAACACTCCAAGCCATTCTCTGGCCCCTCTAGAATTCAGCCTCCATGAGGAGAAGTTGAGCTTACCTTTTTAGGAATTTGGGAAGAGGAAATGAAAATGTGTGGTCCACCTTCCTTCTTCTCTCTTTTGGAAATTAGAAATTTCTCTATGTCATAAGGTTTATAGTCATGAAACCTGTTCCCTTCAGTGGTAACGGCCTGTGGATTTAACAGTGTATCCTCACATCCCCACATCTGATTATTGAGCAGTGAATTTTAAGAATTGTGAAGTCTAAATTTACATGTGGAGAAATTTTCAAGAAACCAGGGCACATGATATCTTCGTGGTTTTCTTTAAGATTTGTTAATAGTTAGTTTAGAATAACTTCTTTGCATTTAGTAATCTCTATTTGTTTCTCAGTCAGGTCTGTAAGTCACTAAGAAATATTTTATACAGCTTTGAGATTATAACTACTATCTTTCACCATTGGACTGAGGCAAGTCCAATTAGAAAATTATTCTTTTTTTGTATTAACATACCAATAAAATTATACTCCTCATCAGTTGATAATTATGCTTTTGAATATTGAAATTCAAATAGCAGCACTATCTACTAAAATATGATAGGTTTTATTAGTAGACAAATAGAAATGAAAGCTCCTGCCTGATTTGAATAAACAATTTTCACAAACATAAAGGTAGAAAGTAGCTAATAACAAATACTTAAACCAACTCTTTAGTCATTATTAATTATTATTATTATTATTATTATTTATTTATTATTATATTCAAGAAATTTTATACCTGGAGTGTCTTAATTTTGAGAATTAGTCTAGTGTCAAAACAGTGTCAGGTCATAGGACAGTGGGAGAGAAACTGAAGAATGCTTTAGATGAATATGAGACGGTATTTGAAGAAAGTCTATCTTTGAAAATGATTGAGGAAGATCAAGAGAACCCGGCAAAAGAGAAAAGGTAGATAGTTCAAAGAAATTCAGGGTTGCAGAGGCCATGATTCAAATGAAAGGGATTTTTAAAATGTACTTAGGACACAATACTCCAAGATTTAACTACTTTTAAGGTTTTGGCTGGACAAAGAGGAAATGTTTTTATTGATAAGCAGTCTAGAAAAAGTGATTAGGACTTGATAAAGGGAACACACGAATATAGTGAAGATCACAGAGCTCAGACTGAAATAATTCCCTTGTGTGGAACTAGGAAACTATTGAGAAATGCTACCTCAAAGCTGAAGATAGAGTACATACTAGGAGCTAATGGAAAACTGCCTCCTTGAAGATTGTGATAATTATAATAATATCTTCTATACTCTTTGAATAAATGTAATAGAAGAAGACTCGGAGTACCAATGTAAAATGCTCAAATTATTGTCGAATGAGGTTCAAGATGAGTTATCATTATATGTAGAGACACAGATATTAATCATTTTCTCAAGGAAAATGTGGAAATTTTATAAAATAAGAAATCTAAGGCAAGATAAAGCATGGGTGATATAAACTAGGGGAAGGCAGGCAAATATCTCAATAGACAGAATCCAGACCCGGACTAGATAGGGATCGAAAAAAGGATAAATCTTAGAAATGTTACCCCCCTGCCCCTCCTCAGGGGAACAAAAGTAGAAATGTTTGGGCAGAGCCAGAAGTGAAAGGCAGCACATTGCTTACTCCAGAGGATCCCAGTAGAGTATGAGGCATATATTTTTAAAAATGTAGAAACCCATTTAACAGAGACTATTAAGCACAACTGTTTTTCCAACAACCTACGCAATGAATGCATTTATACATCAAGAGGGACTCCAAACATGTTGTAAGGGCAGCACCCAAGTTGGAAGAAGAGACAGAATTAGGCCGATAGATGTTTAGGGATATCAGGAAATTGAAGACATTCGATTATGACTGAATGAGGCCAAACATTATTTGGAGAACAAATAACTGGAGTTGTCCAAATTATAAATTAATGTATTTTGCCAGTAGAGTTGCCTGTCATCAGTGTAAACACCCCACTGTCAGAAGAAAGCAGCACACGTAGAAAAGTTTTAGACTCAGAGTAGAGAGAGGAAATTTGATACTTAAAAAAAAAAAAAAAAAAAAGCAGGCAGGTAAAGTCTCTGAAGAATAACAGGGCCAGAAAGGAAGGCTCATGACTCTCCATTCTGATACTTTACTAGATCCAGAATATGAACAACTAAAATAATCCTTAAAAATTTATTTTCGATGCTGTGTGCCCAAGTGGTATGATTACACCTTCCTTTCTGGAGAATGAGAACATCGAACATGTTCTTTCTTTTCTTTTTTTTTTCTTTTTTTTTTTCTTTTTCTCCTCTACCTATTCCTCCACCCTTCTTTGTCTTTTTTTCTTTTTAAAGAGACATAGAAATGTATAACTTGTTTACAGGAAAAAATATAAAAATAAGATATGGCAACAGAGGGTTTTAATTTATTTTAGTATTTTCTTTTTTAGATTGACCAGAAAATTCATTTTTTAATTTACTTTCTTTGGGTCTGTACTAATTTTATTGTGAAAAATCTGATAATATAAGGTGATTTGTATTCAAGTTGGGCCATATTGTTATTGAAATTTATATCAGTGTTGATATTGTCATTTGATCCCACTATAGACTTCCTGATAGACTGTTTTGGACAAAATGGCTTAAAATAATTCTAGCCTTAAATGCAGTGTAAATGTTGAATAGACATGATATTTGTACTGTTGTAATGTATTTTAAATTTAGAGGCAGCAAAGACTGTGTTATCGAATGGTACTCCCAGTAAGATCATCAAGGAGAATAGTTGTTATTATTGAGGGAGTGGCCTGTGAGGGTAGAACAGTAATGTTGATCCTCATGATAGAAGAAAAAACCCACTCTTGGTTGACCATAAGCTTAGTGGCTAAGCCCAGTGAATTAAGACAGAAAGACATGGAATATTTGAGAAAAGGTACTTCATCCCAAGCTGATGATTTCTTACATGAGTTTAAAGCCTCATTATTGTGTCCATTCTTGCCCTTCCCCTTTACTATTCCTACATAGAGGTGGAGTAAGTCATCATATCGATGAGTTTGAGAGAGGAACTAGATTCAGCTAGCCAGCTCCCTTATTCTCCCACTAAGGTACATGTTGGCCCAAGAAGACACATGCCTTTCATTGCTTTTGGCTATGCATAAAGTACAGACAAATCTGGCTCCTTTTTATCGAGGTGGGAGTGGTAATGCAAAATACATTGAATTTAGGAAATTGTCAATACTTTGGGAATACATGAAATTTAGAAAATTGTCAATAGTAAGAAGTTGTAGAAGTCTAGTTCTCCTTGAAGAACATCTCTGCTCATGTTGGAGCAGGATGATGAACTCTTAGAAACAGATCTTAGATACATGCTTCATCGTTGAGAAATCCCACTTTGAAATCCTCCACTAGAGCAGGGTCTCCTAACCAGCACATTTTATGGGAGTTGGGTGGTGTGAGGCTGTCACCAGAACTCATTCTTGAAAATTATGAGACTCTAATCAAAGTAAATGAATAACAATAACTAATTGAAACCACAACTGTTTTCAGAGGAAAGTGAATTTAATAAACTTACCAGTTTTCTTTTCACCATATTGAGGAGAGGTATCACCATAGAGAACTGTATGCTTATTCCAAGTATTATATAAATTAGCACATAGATGAACTAAATTATATTTGCATGATTTTAAATTACGAAGTAATCAATAAAATAGAATTTGTCATGTTTACAAATTTTAGAAAGCCATTAAATAACTTAATGCAATTTTATTTTATTTAGAAGTTTGACTTTTTATAGTACAAAATTTATTTAGAAGTTTGACTTTTTATAGTACAAAATTTATTTAGAAGTTTGACTTTTTATAGTACAAAATTTATTTAGAAGTTTGACTTTTTATAGTACAAAATTATTTAGAAGTTTGACTTTTTATAGTACAAAATATATCTACTTTAATTATTTACTTCAATAAAAGCCATACATATTTTACATGTTTTCACAATTTAAAATCAATATGCTGGCTTGTATGAATGGATAAATAAGTAAACTTTTACTTCAAATTCAACATAAGAAACTTGAAATATTTCATTACATAGCTCACTAGTCCACCAGTTATTTTAGTAACTTATTTAAAAATTGACAACAAAAGATTAACTTGCAAGTTGCTTTTTTTACAATCCCTAAATGATTCCTAAGTTTATAATTAATGAGCCTAAAGAAATAAACCATTTTTTTCAGTATCGGTAAATGTGTGAGGCATTATAATAAGAACAATCAATCATTTAATTTATCATCTTTTTCACATTATGTTCCCTAGCTCACTGATATGAGATCCTTTAACTCAATTTCTAACAAATAGGTGTTGAATAATGCACAGAATAAATCTCAGTATATAGAGGAGTATGTGTCAATGTCATAACTTCCTCATCCATGTCCGATTATTCTCCATCCTTAACAATATTCAATTTATTTTTCGTGAAGAAATTCATTCCCAGGGGAGGTATGAACTTTACTTTGTTCAGCAAACTTGATGGTTGGGTGTTATCTTTCATATCTGCTTTTTGTTATTAACAATCAATTCATCTCTACACATACAAGTCACAGATTAATAAGTGAAAAGGCTTTCATTAATAATTAATGACATTTTCTTTATTTGCTCAAGACTGAAATTCAGTGAGCTGAGAACTTTTCTTAATCTTTTTAAACAATATCTAGCAAAACTCTCTGTAAGTTTCACTATATTATATTCCTATGATATTCTAGGACTACATATGTCTTATAATAAAAATATTTTAAATAGGTTAATCAAATTTATCCAACTTTTATTAAGTTTCCACTTTGACAAAACAGTGTTGAATATAGAAATGGGAAATTCTTTCTTTCCCTCAGGTATTTCTTCAGCTAGTAGACCCTGATTTATCATTCTCCTTCCATTCATTTATGTGTTCAACAAATAGTTATTGAGCTTTTATCATGCGCCAGCACTATTCTAGGATCTAAAGATTGAGTTTGTGTTGAAAACATTGTTTTTACCCTCTTTGCTTTTAAAATCCAGAAGACAGATAGGAAATAAACAATAGATCAATAATTTAGTTGAAATAACATGAGGATAATGTTCTTTAAAATGAAATAGATCAGAAATTAAATTTATTTTTATAGTTTTCGTGTTTGTATATTCTCAATACATATCTAAAAGAGGAATCGAAATCTTTATTTCTCAGTATTGAAAAAATAAAAATAATTATTTAGCTTTCCAAGAGGGCTACCTCAGAGAAGGACATGTTTTGTAAGCTCCCTAAAGACAATGACCCCATTTATTGGGTTCATGAAGTATTCTCAGAATGAAATAAGTTATTTTAGCATATAAAGGAAAAAAATACTGTTTCATAATTTAAAAAGTCATATTGTTGCATATTTACACAAAAAAATCTGTACAAATTTATATTTGTAAAATAATATTGGTATTTTCATTAGAATTCCTTTGGCCATTCACACTCCCACTTTTACGAAAGATAATATCATTTTCTCTCTCCAAAAACCCCATAAACCTTCTCCCCATTCTCCATGTACAGCTGATGTATTTTTTCTATTTTACTAAGAAAATAAATGTGACTAGAAAGTGCTCCTATTATTACATCCGACCACCTATCTACAGCTGTACTTTAATGCTCTCTCTTGTAGGATGTTATCATGAGTGAATTACCTATGTCCCTAACAGTTCATCAGCTTTCACATGAGATTTCATGATTTTTGCCCATTCTAGGACATAGCTTCAGTATTGCCCTCTCGTGCACCATTAAAGTTTATGCCTCTACTGTATCTCTCAGCAATATATACCTATCCTATTCTGTCACCCTACTTCTCTCCAATGCTATTGCCTTTTTCATACCTTTGCCTTAGAGAAAAGCTCTTCAAATATATTGTCTTTATTCATTACTACTGATTTCTCCCTTCTCAATGTGGAACCACTTCATTCAGGATTTCACCTCCACTAGACTTCTGAAAATTTTTTTTATCAAAGTCACCAGTGGCTCCACATTTCTAAATCCTTACTCAATTCTCTGACCTTGTCTTACCTGGCCTATCAACAGCATTTAACGATCAATTACTCCAAGAAACATTTGTTTCCTCTGATTGATTTCCAGGTTCCCACAATTTCCTGTTTCCTCCTATCTCGATACCGCTCTTCTGTCTCCTTGTTTGGTCCTTCCTCACCTCCACAAACATTTGAACTTCAATGGTCAGTTCTCTTATTGATTCTCTTCATTCTCTGTATTGCTCCCCTAGTAATCATTTCAAGTTTTGAATAACTTCTTTTCACTGGTGACTCCAATGTTTATTTCCCCAGCCTGAACCTTATCCCTGAACTCCAGATTTGTATATACAGCTGTCTAGTTAACATCACCACTTGGATACACAACTGGCATTTCAAAATAACATGGCAAGAAGCAGAATTATAGAACCACCCTCTTCTCCATGAAAAATAAGGTTTTTCTGCAGCCTTTTCCACACTAATTGATGGCAACTTTATCTATCCATGTGTTTAAACCAAACCTTGGGAATTATTCTTTACCTTTTCTCTTCCTTAGTACATCCACTCCAACAGCAACCTATCCTCTCAAAATATATCCAGAATTTGATTACCCTCACCACCCTGACTACTGTCTAAGATAGATCATCTGCTAATATAGTACATTTTCACTAGCAATGTGTTCTACAGTCTCACCACATTTGGTATTGTCAGTCTTTTGTAGTAGATATGCAGTGACATTTTATTTTGACTTAATTTGCATTTCCCTGGTTAGTAATGAGTCTTCACACATTTCCATAATAGCCACTTGGATAGCTTCTTTTGTGGAATTCCTTTTAAACTTTTTGTCTATATTTCAATAGGGTATCTTGTACTCATTGATTTGAAGGCATTTCTTATATATTCTGTATATAAAGCTTTTTTTGAGTACATGAATTGTAAACATCATCTCCTACTCAGTGGCTTGATTTGTTTTGTTCTCTTAATTGTACCTTTCAATGAATATAGGTTTTTACTTTGGTAGTCAAGTTTATCATTCTTTCTTTTAGGGTTAGTGGTTTCTAATTTCTTTACATTTTCTTCCCTATCTCAAGATCATAAAGAAAATCTCTCAAATGATCTTCAAAAAAGTTTAACTTTCACATATAAATATACAATCTCCCAGTATTTGATATGTGTGTACTGTGACAAAGGGACCAAACAACTTTTTTTATATATGAATAGCCAGCCTTCCCTTGGGAAAGTAACTCTTTTCCCACCAATCTACAGAAACAGCTCTAAAACAAATTGAATGTTCAAATAAGGTGATTTCCCCTTGGGCTCCCTGTTGATACTACTAAAGTATGATGAAAGGTCTTCTAAGGCAGATGAAAAACACCAAGTCATAAAATTGATAAATTTTACTTGATATTATTAAAATGGATATTTTTTTAAAAAGTCTTATTCTGTTATTAATAACAAAATCAAAATTGATAGATAAGCAACAAACTGAGGAAAATATGCTTATTATACATAAGATATAAGCACTTCTGTGAATCAGTGTGAAATAGATGAGCAACACAAAGGTAAAATAGGGAGAGGGGATAGATGTAGAGAGTTCACACAGGAAATCAATGAAAGTAATGCATGAACATATAAATACTTTTGTTTTTTCCATTATTAAAAATTAAAAGAAAAAACCTGAGATGCAATTTTTCATCCTATCCAAATGGAGAAAGTTATTTGTGTGTTAGAATATTCTGTTACTGAGGATGAATAAAACTGGCTCTTTCATAGTCTATTGATATGAATAGAAATATGGATACCCTTTAAAATGTATATATTGCCCGCTAGTAATTTCACTTGTGCATGTACTCAATTCATTTTATTCTTTTTAAAACCCTTTGAAGACAGTACAATTATTACCTTATTTTCTTAAATGAGGAAAGTAAAAGAAACTAAAGGTAAAGTGGCTTGCTTAAGATCAAAACTAGTAAAATTAAAATCTCATATTTGATTCTAGACAATCTGACTCCAGACTCCAAGCACTTAAACAATTTTATTCTCTTTCCAAGGATGTATGAGGATATTCATTGAAGTAGCTTTACCAATAGAGTATTATATATAACATCAATACTACACACTATAGAAATTCTTTTAAAAAGCACCTTCATGCAATAGAATACAAAGCAGTCATTAAGAAAAACATGCTGGAAATCTATACGTGCCAATTAAAAGAGATGTAAGAACCTGTTGACACTGATTAACTTTATGGCGTATCCTGGAAATCTAGAGTCAAAGGCAGATTTATTTTTCACTGTACTATACTCTTATATGGCTTTAAAGTTTTTACCATAGCATTTGATACAATTATATATAGATAGATATGTAATAGATGATTGATTGATTGATAGATAGTAGATAGATAAGTATATTTATATATTTCCCCCCAAAATAAGTTGTGTAGTAATCCAAAGCCTGTCTTAATAATGGAAAATTGTGATAAAAAACGGTCATCAACTCTGGACTATGCCCACCCTAAGGCCTGTACTAAACATGCGTGCTTCATAAAGAAATGTGTCACTCATATTTGCCCACCATCAATGTGGAATCCTGGGCACTGTGCCTAGAGCAGATTTGGTGTCAAAAGCACATCATGGTTTAGTCCTTCAGTTAATTATTAAGAGAAAAATATAAATGTAATTTGTATCCATGACATTTGGGAAGCAATTCGAGGCTTCCTGCTGGGCTCCGTTATGCCTTCCAAGAACCCTAATAGTTCATTTCTCAGAAGAAATGTCAAGCTCCTTGTGCTGTCAGCGGAGCATCTGCTCTACTGACGTCTTTGGAGAACAGTGTCAAGTGACTGAAAAATGGATGCCAAAGATAAAATAAGATTTTGTCTCTCATCACTAAATTGTATGATTGTACCCCCGGCTTAAGTGATAACAGTGACCCCAGTTGGCAGAGATTCTACCAGGTGACTCTGAGGACACCAGACGACTTAGCTTTCTCGGTGCCTCTTTCACAAGTTATTCTCTGGAATCATGAAGAAGAATGCGTCTATTTAATTTACCGTGCTTTGTGAAAATTCCCCTCTTATCTGACAACTTTTACTTTCTTTCAACATATGCCTTAAGATATCCTATCTTTGTATCAGTTGTCATTTTTAGTGTTTTCTAAATTTTTCCATAGAAAGATTTTATTAAGACTCAAAAAAAGCAGTAAAAATACAGAAATTTAAACTTTTGCCCCTATGCTTTCTTGTACATTACTTCATTTTAAATTTCAAAATATATGTAAGTGTATTTTTAGCATAGAAAAATCACTTTTCACCAGGCATTTCTGAAAACTGAATTCTCCTCTTATAATTTTACATGTCTGATGATTTGAAGAATTTACACAGACTAGTTTGTGGCACAGTACAATTCCAATACTGTCTTTTATTACTCCGATATTTCGGGTTCCAAAAAGTACAGATCACATTTACAAGTGGGACACAACCTCTTGCCATGTACTAACGTGTCACAGTGTGAAGAGTCACCCCACAGACATTTGCTGGTGGTCATTTCTATATCAGACCAGCTAAAAATTAAATTTAATTAATTAAATTTAATTAAATATGAAGTGAACCACACAATCATGTCAAATCAATAAATTCTCCTTTTAATCAATAGAATCAAAATAAAATAACTATTTCTTTATAAATAGCAACCTTATGTTTTTTGTTTAACATTGACTAGCATGAATTCAACATATTTTTTTATGACATTTTCTAGTTATTGCTGATTACTCAACATTTTACAATATTATTTGACATAATGGGGTAACTATGCAATCTCAATAAAGAAATTAAAACTCTAAAATAAAACCAAATGGAAATAGTACAACTAAAAAATAGAAACCCTTAAATAAAAAATATTACTGAATAGGCTTAACAGCATATTGGACACTAGGAAAAAAATCAGTTCATTTGAAGAAAGAGCAATAAAAACTATCAAAACTAAAACACAAAGGAAGAAAGTTAAAAAAAAAATTAAGTTGTCCTTTTCAGAAAAAAATCAATAAATTTCACCTAAGTAAGTTGTGGGACAATATAAAGAGGTTGAACATATTGTCAAAAGAGTAAAAAATAAAATGAAAAAGTATTGTACAGAAAATGTATTTGATGAAATTGTGATAGAATATTTACTAAGTTTGACAAGACATAAATGCAATATATAAGAAGCTCAAAGAACCCCAAGAAGGATAAATAGAAAAAAAATTACACCAAGATACATCCAAATCAATCAATTTGTTGAAAACCAATGATAAGGAAATACCCTTAAAAGTAACCTGAGAACTAAGACATTTTTTTCAGACACAATTCAAGCTGGAAGGAAAAATGAATAGACTTTATACTGACTTAAGCTTCTTGAATGAAGTGAGCAGTCATTAAAAGTTTATGAGCCCAGAAGTGTTATAAACTAATTTATATTTTTAAAGGATTGCCTTGACTTCTAGGGTGAAAATGTATTATGGGACAAGAAATGAATAGAAGCAGAGAGACATTTTAAAAATTTATTGCAGTAAGCCAGAAGTGAGTTGATGGTGAGTTGGACCAGAATGGAAGCAATTAATGTGGTGAGAAGTGGGAGATTTTTTATATATTTTAAAAGGTAGATCCAACATCATTTCCTAACAGATTGGATATGGGAAAAAGAAAGGTATCAGAGGTGACTCTGAATGTTTTATCTGAGCAACTGGAGAAATGAGGTAGTCATAAACTGACTTAGAAAAAACCGTGGTTGACAGAGAAGGTTGTTTGTTTGTTTGTTTGCTTGTTTTCTGTGGTCGGTAGGGGTGGTGGGAGGAAAGAGAAGTTAGGAATTTAGTTGTGAATGCGTTAAGCCCGAATTTTCTATGTTCAGAAGTATTGCTGAGTACGCAGCTACATGTATGAGCTTGTAGTTTAGAGGAGAGATCTAGGCTAAGGGTATAAGTTTTTAGAGTACTGGCACACAGATGATATTTAAAATGCTCAGAATGTAGGTGACCACAGATACAGTAAATTTAGATAGAGCTGATGAGTGGTTAAAGGACTGAGTCCTGAAACACTTAAATGTAAGAAAGCCAGGGGAAAAGGGAGGAGACGGTATGAGATAATGAGAAAGAATGACCAGTGATAGAGGAGGAGAACAAAGAGTATGATTCCTCAAAGCCAATCAAAGGAAGTACATCAAGAAGGAAAAATTAATGATGCAACTACTCTGACAGATCAAGTAAGATGATAACATTGCTGATCTTGTAACTATAATGAATGATCTTTATTCTGAGCATGAATCACAACAAAGTCCCCTAATACGTAGTAGAAAAGGACACAGACAGATCTATGGTAACATTTCCAAGTCACCATCACACAAAGAAATTATATTTTTCTAATATCAGAAAATATGCCTTGTGTCCATTTTTATATCATAAGTCCCAGGACATTCATTTCACAAATTTTTTGATTGGCGTACAGGGAGGAAAAGGACAGAATTGAAAATCATTTGCACTTTTTTTGGATGACATGCTTTATATGTGCCCTCGCACACCATTCCTTCATGGACATGTAATTTGATATATTCTCCAGTAGTTTTTGTCAGTTGAAAGATAATTCACATACCATAAAAGTCACTATTTTAAAAGCATACTAGAGATGTTTTAGTGTATTCACAAGGTTATACAATTATCACAACTAATTTGAGAATATTTTCATCATCTTCCAAAAAAAGGCTGTACCCATAGCAGTCACTTTCTACTCTTATTTCCCCCATGGTCCTCCTTCACCCCACTAGCCCTGGCAACCATTAATTTCCTTTCTACTGCTTACATTTTCCTATTCTAAACATTTCATATAGAGGTAATCAAGCGATATGTGGCCTCTTATTTCTGGCTCCATTGACTTAGCATAATGTGTTCAAGGTTCATTGTGTTGTAGCAATATCTATATTCTGTTCCTTTTTAATGGCTGGATAGTATTCCATTTGTTTATTCATTCATTGGTTGATGGACTTTTGAACTGTTTCTACTTTTTCACTGTGATGGATATTGTTGTAGCAAATATATGTATAATTTTTTTATGTGAACATATGTTCTTATTCATCTTAGGTACATAAATAAAATTAGTAATGCTGGATCATTATAGCAGCTCTCTGCTTAACTTCTAGAAGAACTGCCAAACTGACTTCTAAAGTGGGCTGCTTCATTTTTACATCCCACTACCTTTCGTATGGAGATTCCAACTTCTCTATACCTCCCAAACTGGTTATTGTCTGTTTTTTATTTTAGTCATCCTGACGGTGTGAACTGGTTTTTTAAGTGGGTTTTTTTTTCTTCATGGTTTTGTTTAAGTGGTTTTTCTCATGTTTACCATTACATGCCTTCTTTGAAGAGCTGTTATTTTAAATTCTTTGCTCATTTTTAAAATTGAGTTATTTGTCTTTTTATTGTTGAATAAAATATATAATATAATATTGATATATAATATAATATAGGTACATATATTTCAGTACTAACTTTATCAGATACATGACTTGCAAATATTTTTATCATTCTGTGTTTTGACCTTCATTTTCTTGATAGGGTATTTTTAAACATAAAGATTTATAATTTTGAAAAATTAATTTATCTATTTTTTTCATTGTTTTTTTTTGTTTTGTTTTGTTTTGTTTTACTTTAGATGCTTTAAGAAACCATTGCTAAATCCAAGGTCATGACAATTTTCATGTGTTTTCTTCTAAAATTTTATAATTTTAACCTAAATTGCTTTTCAACACATTTTGAATTAATTTTTGTATATTGTATGACATAGGATTCCAACTTCATCCTTTTGAATGTGAATATCCAGTTATTCCAGCACTAGCTGTTAAATGACTATTTTTAATCCACTAAATTATTTTGGCATTCTTGTCAAAATCAATTGACCACAAATGTATGGTATCAATTATCTTGATCTATATACGTATCCTTAAGCCAGTACTACATTTGATTACCATAGCTTGTAATGTGTTTTGAAATCAGGAGTTGTGAGTCTTCAAACTTTGTTATTTTTCAAGATTGTTTAAGCTATTCTGGTCCTTGCATTTTGATATAAATTTTAGGATCAGCCTATAAATTAAAATCCTGGTGAGATTTTTAATAAGAATTGCATTGAGTCTTAGATCAATATGGGAAATACTGCCATTTTATCAATCTTATCTTCTAATCTATAAACACAAAATATCTTCCCATTTATTTAGGTCTTTGATTTCTTTCAACATGTTTTTTAGTTTTTAGTGTATCAGTGTTACACTCTTTTGTGAAATTTATTTCTAGTTATACTAGGTTTTTGATGTTATTGTAAATAGACTTGTTTTTTTAAAATTTCAGTTTGAATTGTTCTTTGCTACCGTATAGAAAGTCAATTAGCTTCATTGAAGTTGCTTTTATATCAATGGTTAATTTTAAGAAATTGAGAGTTCATCTTTCCCCTCAGTTTTTAAATAAAAGCTGCATTTAATCAAAGATATACATATTTCTTCCTTTAATTTTCTTCTAACATGAAATGTATTTTTACCTAATATTATAGAATCTCTGGTTCACTACCCCACTAGAAAGATGTTTTTTCATCATGGCCTTGTAAATATGGCAGAAAGATTAATCTTGTGTTCTATTTTAAAAAATAATATTTCTATCTTCTCCTGGCATGCTTGCCTTCATCTGAGGCTGACCCAAACCCTAATTCCTGCAGCTGCTGATAATTGTGTTAGAGATGAAGATTGGAAATGGTGATGGTTTAGAGTGGTATGTGTGTATGTGCATGTGTAGGCAAACCTTTGATGATCTTCTGCTTGAATATTAATAACAATTGCCAATCTAAAATCCCAACAAAAATTATCCAGTAACTATAAGAATGTAGCTGACTTTGAGAAAAGAGACAATTTTATTTATAATTGTCTCTTTGATAAAGAATGCATTGGTTTTAACTTCAATATATAGCAATAAACTCATTAATTTTGATGAATTACAGAAGGAGGTTAAAAACAAAATAAAACTTGTTTTCCTGTTCTAGGAAGCTACTGGAATTCTTATCTCTCAGCCAGCTTTTCTTATTTGTGTGTGTGTGGAGTGTGATGGACTATTGAATCCTGATAATCTGTTGGATGAGATCCAACAATAACCAGTCAGATTACTGCAACCCAGACTACCCACATGGGGCATGATAAGAAATTCTGCCGTGCTTTAGGATCCAATTACCCTGCCGATTGCTGTAGAGAGTGACCTCCTTCACTCTGGCATTTATTGAATCCAGACCTAATGTCTGGTCTCATTTCAAAGTCCCTGTCTGCAATGGCTATCCCAAGGCCAAATACAGTAGACAGTGAACCACCGTAGCTGCCAAGAATCAGTGCTTTGAAAAGCGTCTCTGCCAGGAGATTATCATGCCTGTTCTTGTTAGAATCAACATTGCTTTTTCTGGCTCATTTAACATAAAATGCAATTCAGTTTCAAAGATAAGTACTTTAATTCACAAATGGTTGACAGCAGTAGGTTTATAGTGCAGGTTCTGAACTTAAAAATAGTTTTGGTTTGGCTACAAGTATTTCTACACTAGGAAATATTTAACAGGACAGGAACTGAATGGAAGATATTGGTATTTGGCTTTATCAGCTTGGGGATCAAGACTCACTGAAGGTATGACAATTGAGTAATGAGATTTGGAACTAAAGTCGTGATCTTCTATTTCATATTAAGAAACATTTTGAAGAAGTAATGTATAGGCTTCATTAAAATTTATACCGTGATTTATTTTACTAAACTTCTACAGTGATGTATTAGACATAATTGCAAAGAAGAGGTACTTCAATTTTTTCCTATTTGACTGTAAGTTATGTACTCTTGAATCTAAACTTGGGGGACATGTCCTTATTAAAATGGAACTCATAATTAACATTTCTGTGCATTTCCTATAATCCAAACATGCAACAGGGAACATTTAAATGCCTAGCAATTAAAATGAAAACATTTTACTTTTACTGACAACCTTTTAACTTTTCAGTTCATCATATTTATAGTTATCATTATTAGACATCTGGAAAATATAGTTATACTTGCTATTTATATTACCAACTAAAGACTTTGAATCACTTTGTAGACATGATCTCATTAATGCTTTCTACATCTCTGTGAGGTAAGAACAATTATCTTCATTTTATTGAGTTTAAATTACTTTCCAAGGTGTCAAAGAAAATTATGGTAAGATATGAAAAAAAAAATCAAGGTCTCTCAGTGTCCACTCTAATGGTAAATCTTGTTCAATAGAATCATTAAGAAATGAATCCAGTTTTAAGTGCATAGGGCTTAATTTTCTAAAAATAGCCACTTGATGTAGCTATATGAGATATAACATTTTGTAGTCATGTCATTTCCAGTATAATTTATCAGCCTGACCCATATTCTAATGTATTTGTCAAATCAATATTTTATGCAATGACATGTCCCTGTTTTCCAAGAGAAAGTTTCACAGAGGTGGAAATATTTTTTTTTCTCTGTGACTGTTTTAATTTACAAAAGAATTTGTCGTTGCCATCTTCATTGTTCATACTTTTTAACTCTCTGCCATCCACAGCCACATGTATTATTATCTAGGCTTGGTTTTCAGGTGGTTATTTAAAATTCATTTCTCTTTAGATTTTTAGCAAAAAGGTGAAGGGCATTCCAGTGTTGGGTTTACTGAATTATTATAGAACTGATTGCCCTTACTGTAAATGTTCCCTACTGATAAAAGTGTTGATCCTTAGCTAACATTTTCCCCTCCAGATTTGTCTCCAGATTCTCAGATATAATATTGACAGATATTATAACTATGTTATTCTTTTTCTCCCTATAAACATTAACCCTCACATATATGGTTAATTTTCTACAAGGTGACAAGATATTTAAATGGTGGGAAAAAGTCTTTACAATAAATGGTGCTGAGACAACAGGGTATCTACATAGAACAAATTGAGTTAGGATCTCACATACAGAGATTAACTTAAAAATAATCGAAGACCTAAATGTGTGTATAAAATAATAAAGCACTTAGAAGATAACAAGTGTAGTGTTCATGGCCTTAGATTAGACAAAGTTTCTTTATGTGACACCAGAATCTCAAGTATTATAAGAAAAAATAGACAAATTGAACTACATCAAAATGAGAATATTTTGTGCGTCAAAAGATAGTCGAGAAAGTGAAAGATAACCAACAAAATGCAAAAAATTATTTATAAATCATATCTGTTAAAAGGCTTGTATCTAGAATATACAAAGAATTCTTATAGCTTAACAATTTTAAAAAATGACTCAAAAAATAAAAGAATTTGAATAGACATTTATCCAAAGAATATACACAGATGCTTAATAGCACATGAAAAGACATCATTAGGCAATAGTGAAATGCAAATTAAAACCATGATAACATCTCGCATTCACAAGGATGACTACAATCAAAGAGACAGGCCAATAACAAATATTGGCCAAGATATTGAGGAATTAGAATCCTCAAACATTGATAATGAGAATTTAAAATGGTACATTCACTTTGGTAAACAGTTTGGCATTTCCTCAACAAGTTGAACAGAACTGCCATATGACCCAGCAATTTCACATGTAGGTGTACAGCCAAGAAAACAGAAAACATAAGTTCACACAAAAACTTGGACATGAATGTTCATAGCGACATTATTCATAATAGCTAAAGAGTGGAAACATCTCAAATATACATCAACTGTAGTGAATCTATCCAATGTAGTATTATTACCCATAAAGAGGAAGAAGCAGTGGTGCATATTATAACTTGAAATAACCTTGAAAACATCATGCTAAATGGAAGGAGCCAGTCGCAAAAGTCCTAATATTCTATGACTCTATTTATACAAAATGTCAAGAATAAACAAATCAATTAATGGTGGCTTAGGAGAGGAAAAGGATGAGTAGTGACTAATAAGAGGTTTAGAGTTATTTGGGATGATGAAATGTTCTCAATTTAGATCATGGCGATGGTTGAACAACTCCATTAATTTACTAAAAACCATTGAATTGTAGACTACAAAAGAATAAATTTTATACATGTATATCTCAATAAAGATGTTTTTAAGTAAATTAAATATAAATAAACAAGAGTTAATTTAGAAAACCAAATTCATTATTTGAAAACTAAATCAGTACAATTCGGGCACAACGGTTCTAGAATATAGGAGATGATAATTTTTTTCTTTCTGAGGTGTCACAAAAGTAACATCTACAAATAGTTCATAGTAAAAAGAGAAAAATTATATTTCCAATATTAGTTTAAAGCTATATCAAACTATCACTTATATAGCACAAAATTGACCCACCCACTTTAAGAATATAATTCAATTATTTATTTCTAATACATTTATAGTTTTAACACCACTAACGCAATCCAGTTTTAGACAATTTCCATCACTCCTGAGTTTCCATGATCAATTTTCAGTCAAACCCCCTCAGTCTCAGGTTACCAATGATCTGCTTTCTGAAGATGTAAATTTTCTTCTTCTCTATATTTTATATAAATGAATTATCCATTATATCATTTGTGTGTGTGTGTGTGTGTGTGTGTGTGTGTGTGTGTGTGTGTGAGAGAGAGAGAGAGAGAGAGAGAGAGAGAGAGGGAGGGAGGGGGAGAGAGAGAGAGAGACAGGAAGAGGAAGAAATCTATTTTACTTAGAATAATTTTGCTAAGGTGAATTCATACCGTAGCTTGCATCAATATTTAATTTCCTTGTATTGGTGAACATTATCCCATGGCATGTATATGCCACATTTCTTTATCTATGTGCCGATTGATAAATTGGTGAGTATCTGGTTTGTTTATAATTTTGGCTATAATAATGAAAATTTACATCTAAATTTTCTGTAGATATATGTTTTCATTTATCTTTGTTAGCTTGCTAGGACTGAAATTGCTGATTTTTATTAGTGCCTATTTGTACCTTTGACAGAAACTGGAAAACTGAGTTCAAAAGGATGGTAGTTGTAGTTTATCCACATCCTCACCAACTCTTGGTATTGTCTTTTTATCATCCCCAGTGGGTGTGTCTTGTAGTTTTAAATTATAGTTCTCTAATGACTAATGATTGTAAGCACTTTCATGTACTTACTAGTCATTTATATGCCTTATTTTGTGAAATATCTATTCAAATATTTTATTCAATTTTAATTTGTTGGTTTGTCTTCTTATTATTGAGTTGTAATTATTTTTTTAATACTTGATACCAGAGACTAGCCTTTAGTCAGACATATAATTTGTAAATATTTTCTCCCAGTCTATTAAATTTGAATTTTAAATGCCATAATATTAAGCATAATTTTGTTTATATTTTAATGAAGTCCAGTTTATAATTTTATTATATGGCCATGATTTTGGTGTTACATATATAAACTCTTGACTTAATTCAAGTCAAAAAGATTTTCCCCTGTTTTTGATTTTTAAAAATTGCAGTTTTAATTCTTACATATAGACCTATGATTTACTATGTATTAATATCTGTGTATGGTGTGAGGCAAGGTGTTCAAGTTTTTGTCTGTGTATATGTATTTCTTTTTGTATATGAATATCTAATTTTACCAGCACCATTTGTTGAAAAGATTATTCTTTCTCATTTTATTGTCTTGGTACCTTTGTTAAAAATTGATTAACCATAAATTTAAGAGTTTATTTGTGCACTATCTATTCAGCTCCACTAATCTATGCGCCCACCCATATGCTAATACTACATTATCTTAATTACTATGGCTTTGTAATCAAGTTGTATAAGTCTTCCAACATTTTCCTTCTTTTTTAGGAATTTTGGCTACTCTGGGTTCTCTTCACTTCTATATAAAGTTTAAAATCAGCCTGTCAATTACTGCAGAAAATCTTGCTAAGATTTTTATAGAAATTTCATGAAAAATATCAGTTTGGAAAGAATTTCTATCTTAATATTAAGTCCAACAGTTTATGACCATGAAAAGTGTATGCAGTTGTTTTGATCTTTGATAATTTCTCTCAACAATGTTTTGTAATTTTTAATATAAAAATCTCATACTTTTTACTGAAATTTGTCCCCAAAGAGAAATATATAATTATTTTTATTTTATGATTTATTTTTTATTCTAAAACCTATGTACATGTAGGTCTTCATAAAATATAATTAGACGTATTGATTTGGAAGTACACTACAAGGGTGAATACTAGTGCAAAGAATGTGTCATTCTGCTTTCTTTATGTTCACGTGACTTCTGTTTTGGTCTTGTAATTATTCTAGTGTCTGTTCTACATTAGGAGAGAGTGCTCCATGAAGAAAAGATGATACATAGTTATATGAGTTTCCAGCTCTATGGTTTTCTTATTTTACATGAAAGTCACTGTATCTACCATTAATCCCACTAACATAGAACATCATATCTTTTTGATTACTAAATCTACTCGACTAGGGAGAATTTTAACTATCCTAAGCATTTTTCCAAGTTTCAGTTTGAAACTCTTACTTTAGGATGATTACAAGGGAACAGTTCTTCTGTTTGATAAAAAAAAAAAGAAAAAAGGAAAAAACCTGCAAATTTAATAGGTACAGAACTATTTGCAAATGGAACTGCCAGATAAAATGTGCTGCCGAACTATTTTTAGAAGTCTCAGCAAATTCTCCAGCATACAATCAAATTCCATCTGATATGGAAGTCAGTAGACTTACGCTATGTATAATTCAAGAAATAATCAAAGAATTAGCTATGGTCTCAGAATCTCTATAAGCAAAAAAATCTCTAACACTTAGGCAGAATAACTGGAGCAGAGCTCGTAAGAGGCCAATTTAATACTTAAAAGTTGTTAACCTAAACTTCCCCCAAATCTTAACATTAAAACCAAGAAATGTATTCAACCAATAGTAACCAGAAAAAATTTGAGATAAGTACTAGAAAAAATATCTATGTACCTTTTAAATTAGTCCTTGTAATATGCTAAGCTAATAAATAAAAAAATAATAATTATTATTGTTTAAGGCTATAGATTTGTCTCAGATATACAGAGCAGTGAACAAATAGTTATACCTTGTTTCTCAGTAATGCCTAACATAAACATAATACTTTGGATGGATCTGTAACCAAATTCTTTACTATAGTAGATTTATACTCAGCTTCTTTCAAGGTCTCCATTGATAAGCATATCCAGTATTTACTTGTTTTCACTTGGAAAGAAATCAACAGTTTACCTGAAAAGATATGCTTCAGGGATTTTTATTTCTTCCAAACTCTTAAATGCTCTGATCCAAAATATTGATAACCTCTTTTTATGCATCATTGATCTTGACAATTTAGCACTAACTCTATCCATCTACTCACTGATAATGGACATAGAGCTTCTCGGAAAATAAGAAAGCTCCATTGTTTTCAAACAACAGTCTATTATCTCAGACTTCCTCTGTCATTGATAGAAGGGCATTATCTAAAGGGATATCAAATATTATTTAAAAATTACTCAAGATGATCCAACTACATATTATAATATTGGGTATCAAATATTTCTGAGCCAGTAAGCCCTCTTTTATATTTTACTAAATTAAACATCTGGGAATCAATCCTATGGAATTCAGAAAGCTAAAAGACCATCTCTGATCTCAAATTGTCTTTTTGACATCTACCTATACTTACTCTCTCTCTCTCTGATTATCACAACCTTCACTTTTGAAAGTAAATGTAGGTCTTACTGTGGGTTTAACAACATGACACACATCAACAGCCCATTGCTCATTAATGGCCTATTCCTAGAGCCAATAGCCAATGTTTATTCTTCTTAACTCTTTTTCTTGAAAATGCTGCTTTATTGTTGTTATCCTACATATCTTTGTAAAACTACTAGCCTTCAGCGATAAAGGAAAAATCTTTATTGCCTCCAAGCAAAAAGATGATATGGTTTATACAACTAAATAGAAAATTATATGTCATCATATTATTAACTGTTGATCCAGTCCTTAATACCTAGAATAAATGTCACATGATCATGGCATATAGTTATTTTTATACAATTTTAACATGATTTGCCCATATTTTTTAAAGTATTTACATGTATGTTCATGAGAGAGATTGATCTACAGTATTCATTTCTTATAATGTCTTTATCTGATTTTAGTATCAGAGTAATGCTGGCTTCATAGAATGAATTTTGATGTTCTCTTCTATATTCTGGAAAATATTATAAAGAATTGGTATCATTTCTTCTTTAAATGCTTCTAGAATTTACCAGGAAACTGGGTCTAGTGCTTTTATGGAGAAGAGGTTATGTATATTTGATTCAATTTATTTAATAGGTATATACCTGTTTATCTCTGCTTGCTTGATTCGATAGTTTTAATCTTTCAAGGAATTGGTCCATTTCACCTAGGCTATTAGGTTTTTAGTCACATGCTTCTTCAAAGTATTTCTGTATTTTCCTTTTAAAGTCCATTGTATGAGTATTGATGTATTCTCTTTCATTTCTGATATTGGTAATTTATGTCTTCTCCCTTTTTTTTCTTATTTACTCTAGCATGAATTTTATCATTTTATTGATCACTTTAAAGAACAAACTTTTGATTTTATTGAAAGTCATTCAATGTAATCGAACACATTAACAGCCTAAAGAAAAATTACATGATCATACTAATGGATACAGAAAGCTCATTTGACAAAATCCAACATCTTTTATGATAAAAACTCTCAGCACGTAATAAAAAAGTGAAAAAATAAATGCTTAGGTATAAATCTCACAAAATGCATATAGATTTATATGCTAAAAACTACAATAGTCTGATGAAAGAAATTAAGATTTAAATAAATTGTGGGTTATTACATGTTCATGAATTCAAAGACAATATTATTAAAATGTCAGTTCTTCCTAACTTGATATAAAGATTCAATGCAATCACAATCAAAACTTAAGCAAGCTATTTTTAAAGTAATAAAATATTGATTTTAAAGTGTATATAGAAAGGTAAAAGTTCCAGAATGGCCAACACAACACTGAAAAAGAATGGCAGTCTTGCAGAACTCACACTACTAGATTTCAAAACATAGTATAAAGAAATAGTAATCAAGACAGTGTGGTATTGGGGAAAGAATAGATAGAACAATAGAATGGAATAGAGAGCCCAGAAATAGACCTCAACTAATATAGTTAATTAATCTTTGAAATAGGATCAAAAGGCAATTCATGAAAAAAAGATGCCTTTTCAGTAAACGGTGCTGAAACAATTAGGTGTCCACATAAAAGCATCATCAACAAAACAAAGCAAAAAGCCTTGTCTCGGACGGCACAACTTTTTTTCAGAAATTAACTCAAAATGGATCACAACCTAAATATAAAGTGAAAAGCTATAAAATTGGTAGAAAACATTGGAGAAATTGTATGTGAATTTGGATTTAATAGTGAAGATTTAGATAAACTAACACCAAAAGCATGATTCATTAAAATTGCTGTTTGACTTTGTTTAAATTTAAAACTTATGTTTAGCATAGACACTGTTAAGAAATGTAAGATAAGACACAAACTGGGAGAAAAGATTTCTAAAACATATAGTTGATAAAGGACTTGGATCCAAAATATACAGAGAGCTCTTAAAACAAGAAAACAAACAATTCAATTAAATAATGGGTACATCTGGACAAATATCTTACCAAAAAAAGATGTATAAATGGCATATAAATGTATGAAAAATATTTAATATAATTTCTCATTATGAAATGTAAATTGAAATAACAATGAGATCCCACTACATACCTATTCGAATGACAAAAACAATAACAAAAACCACACCCACCCACCCACACACACACACAAACCTGACTATACCAATTGTTGGCAAGGATGAAGAGCAGACAAAAAGAACACTCATTGATTGCTAGAGGAATTGTAAAATAGGATGAGAAATCTTCTTTGGAAAGCAGTTTGGCAATTTCTTACAAAAGTAAACATAAGGTCAACATATAATCCAACAATTCTGATATTAGCTATTTACCCATAGGAGTTGAAGACTTGTGTTCACATAAAAACTTGCATGAAAATGTTTGTCATAGTTTATTCATAGACTCCCAAAACTAGAGGAAATGATGTAAACCTTTTGAGGTATGAGTAAACCTATTGAAGTATATCTAGTCAATGATATATTATACTGTGCTAAAAGAGAAATTATTAAACTATCGAGCCATAAAAAGACATGAATGACTCTTAAATGCATATCATTGAGTGAAGTAACCAGTCTTAAAAGGCTATGTATTCTGTGATTCCATTTACATGACATTCTGGATATGGTAAAAATTATAATGCAAGTGGAAGTCAGCAATTTTAGGAATATGGGGGTTGAGGAAAAGGGTTGAACTGATGAAGCCCAGGAGATTTTTTAGGGCAGTGATGAAATTCTGTACAATACTGTAATATTATATGTATGTTGTTAAGTATTTCACAGCCTGTAGAACTTTACAGCAGAAAGTGAAACAATGCGTGAAAATTGAAAATAAAATATATCTATGTAGTTATAGAAACCTAAGAAGGAATGTTTAATGTGACAAAACTATCTACCTTTATTAAAAATTTAGGAAAGAACCTCATTGCAGATGGTAGAAGAATGAAGTACTGACATAAGTAAGTAACTTTAGAAATGAACAAGATTAAAGGCAAAAAGGAACTGTATTCCATTTAAAAGTTGTCTTCCATAGTGGTTAGCACGTCTGCTTTACACACAGAAGGTCCTGGGTTCACACCCCAGTGGAGTCACAATCCATGGTTCTATGGCCATGCCACCCTGAACAAGCCTGACATCTGATCTTGGAAGCTAAGGAGGGCTAGGCTTGGCTAATACATGGATGGGAGACCACCTAGGAAGACCAGGTGCTGTAGGCATAAATAATAATAATAAATTTAAAAACAAATAATTTTTAAAAAGGTTCTCTTCTGTAGGGGTACAAGTTGACAGTTCCAATACTGCTGTACACATATACTGAATTTGAACAATGAAATAAATCGACGGGAAGGTAGAAGCCAGGTTTCTGACTGTTTGAATTAGAGATTAGAAATAATCAAGAGATAAAAGCTAGAAAGTCCATGTGGTAATAGATTAGAGCTGGAGACATCAGTATGAAGTCATATTTAGCAGATGATTTCATCTAGGCATATTTTTAGGTCTGTGTATATACAAAGATTGGTATATATACACACCAGCTGTTTCTACTCTGAGACTTTCCAGAGGCAACAACATCCAGTAGCCATGAGCACACTGAGTGCCCACATCTTGGTTTCTAATACTATTCTCAAAAAAAGGAACTAGTGCTTCCTGGAGAAATGACTGATGTTGGGAATGAGACAAGCTAGTTAGCTAGATTTTATGGAGAGGGAGGGAGCAAGAGAAGGAGAGAAAGAAAGAGAGAGGAAGAGAGAAATTTGCCTACCTAGCTATATAATAATAAGGTGAAGATTACCCCTTTGGAATCTTCTTCTCCTCAGACTATGTAAAGTAAGTATAATCATAAGCAAAACATACAGAAATCCCAATTAAAGTGCATTTTAAAATACCTGACCTATACTTCTCATAACTGTCCAGGCCATCAATGACAAGGAAGGTCTAAGGTACAGTCACAATCAAGGGGACCTTAAAGGAGACAATGATTTAATGTAATACAGTGTCCAAATAGGACTCTGGAACACACAAAAAAAGACATTGTATAAAGACTAAGGAATAAATTATGGGCTTTAATTATTAATAATGTGTCAATATCCATTAATTTTTGTAACAAACTAACTTATAATATTACTGTGGGAGAAGGGAAATAATTTCTCTTCTACCCTTCTAAATTCTCTGGCTTATTTAAGAATCAATTGATATGTGAGAGATTAACAAGAGACAATATCTCAATTTATTATGTATGTACATATGGGGGGCTCTGTTAAGTTTATGGGAACCTAGGACAAATTGGGCAGGTGAGGCTCATATACCACTCTGGTGTAAGGGGGAGAAGGCAGGGGTCTGGAACTTTAAAGAGAAAATAGACAATTCACAGGTAAATGAGAAATAGCAAATGTGTGGTAAACAAATTCTTCTTGGGTCACCTGGAGACAACGGAACACAGAGGGGAGTCTAACAAACATATTGTCATGTGGAGGCCACAGCTCCCTTCCTTTAAGAGGGTTTTTCTCTCTTGAAACCTTGAGGCAGGTAAAGGGGGAGGTTCAAACTCTCATTCCTAAATCTTTGTTTCTTAAAAATAAACAGCTTGAAATAATCAATATCCCAAAAGGCATATTTTGGAGTGGCAAACTTGCTTCCCTCATTACACTACAGGAAACTGAATGCAGGGTATATGGAAACTACTATTTTCACATTATTTCTAGAAATCTATGTTTAAAAAAAAAACAAAAAATTTCTATTTAAGATACCATCCACTTTCTGTGTAACTCCAATAGTCACTTAGAAGATAAAATGCTATTCCTCAAGTGTGAACAAAATGTTAAAACAATTAGAAATAGAAATACCTAGAAAGGGTCAGATACTAAATGAAGAAAACTATGAAGAAACAGTAACAAAAGCAGTGAACAATTAGACCAGTATTTTACATTTTTTGAACAGAAATAATGAATATTGTACATGTGCTTTTTCCTGGTTTTGTTGTTTTTATTGCTTGACAATTAAATTCCAAATTTCCTCTGGAGAATAAGCAATTGGGAAATTCTGAGTCAACATTGTGTATTTTACACACAGTTCAGTGTGTCAGTCATACAGATTATACAGAATCAGAAAGGAAGGTACAGCATAACAAGATGTTAACAAAATTTGGGAGCCACGTCATTCTTAATGCTGAAGATAGTTTCATCCGTACCCACAAAACTTGAGCTTGGTTTGTCTGAAGAGGATGCGGTGAGGAGTGGAAAGAGTCTGGGAACTATGGGCAGTGAATGCATTCCCTCAGGGATGGAATACCTACCAGAGCTTTAGTTAGGAATTTGTGTTTGTTTCTAAATTGCATAAAACCATATCCCATTCCTTCTTAATATGAAAAGTTCATTTTATAAAAAATCGGTTTATGTAACATCCAAACTGGATTATACAAACAACATAAACAGGTACTGTCGATGAGGTTGATTTTTTTCCCCTCTTAGTGTATATAAATCACGCATCAAACAATCTCATTAGCTGAAGGCTTGTTTTCCAATGATCAGACTCGATTTTTTAGTTGAAGTTTTCTTCTTTTGATATCTTTTAGTCTTATATTTTAAAAGATAAAATAAGTTTTCAAGATTGATTGGATGGGAATGAAAAATAAAATATAGCCTAAAAGCAAACATTTAGACTTTTAACTTCTTGTTTTCTTGATTTTTTCCTTTAAAGGTGAATGGACTTGTCACTACAGAACTGTGTGTTGTTGTTGTTGTTTTTGTTTTTTGTCTCTGGAATGAACCTTGGTAATTCCATAAAGGCTACTAAGAGCTTTTAAAAAACAAGAGAACGCCATGCCTTCGGGGACTTGTCAGCACTTAGTATTGCTTGCTTTCTGCTCCCTTTGTTTTCAGCAAGAAACAAACTTTAGAATTTAAACAAGAAATTCAGACCTCATTAAGTGTGAGCCTGGGTGGGAAACAAAAGAAGCTGGAGCCCTCCATGGGGCTTTTAACTAGTAGGGAGCAATGCTGGGGTTATTAACCACAGGAGGGGTGGTCTGGCTCATGAGCGGCGTGTCTACTCCCGGAAACCATTACAGAGCTGTGAGAAATGGAAGTAAATCTGGAAAATTAGAGCCCTATTTGTTTTTCTATACCTCAGTCATTGCTCAGACATACGTGAAGTAGAAGACTTGTATTTTTTGGAGTCTTCTGCCAGTTCCTGTCAGCAGGGGATGAGTGGACCAAAATAAGGATGTCCTAATCTTATGAATGTTCTATTTCACAATCCATTACGTTTATACAGAGTGTTTATAACTTACAGTATACCTTCATATATGAGTTTATTTGTTTATTCTAAATAAAACACCCCTCTTTTTATTCGTGTTATCCAGATCTTAAATTTAAACCCCTAAAAATTTCCAATTTATACCTCAACTCCAACCACCCATCAATCCAGTGAAAGTGATATCTTAAAAGTTAAGTCTGTTGGCTTCTTTTCAAACTTTCTTATTTGACCTCTGCGGAGGCTGTGGCATTCTAGCAAATCCCCCTCTATCATCTTCAAACGCCTGTCTTAGCTTGTGAAGTTACCAGTCCCTCTTCTCTTTCTGGTCACTCCATTTCAGTCTTCTTATCTTCTGTTTGGATCTTGTTTTCACACCTTAAATTTTATAGTTTCTAACCCCTCATTTGTTTCCCTAATTTTTCTGTTTTCATCTCATTTATATGCTCATGTTCTGAATCTCCACCTTGAGCCCAGAGTTCCCCGTGTTCTAGAATGGCATTTCCACAACCCGTGACCGTCTGCTCTTGGGTATGACACAGACCTCTCCCCTCACTACGGTCCAGAGCAAAATCACCTTTCCTCACAAAATCTGCTGCTTTTATCTCTAAAGACATAACCCAATCATTCCATTAGAAATCATGGGCTCCTCCTAGCCTCCTCCTTATAGTATGTTTTTCCATTTGATTGGCCACTGAGTCCTTTTGATTTTTGCCATTTATAGATCCCTGCAATCAGTCCCCATTTTTGCCCATCCCTCTGTTACTGCTGTGCTTTCCAGTCTCTTCTTGGAGTTTCCTGATTGATCTCCTTGCTTCCTCTCCTGTAATTTTTCCGAAATGAAAGTGTATCATGTGATTCTGATTCTTGATAGAATTTGTCTCCTCAGCGATTACAGGACAAAGTACAACACTCTCGGTTTCACTTGCACCCAGGCCCCAAACAGGGCCCAGAGTCTAGTCTCCACTGAACGTCCGACCTTGCTCTGAATGTCCCTCATATGACCTAATGGTTTTTGTTGCATTCGTGATGCGTCGTAGAATACCATTTTCTCAGTGTGGAAGAGTTCTCATTTCAAAGGCCGATTGAAAGTATTCAATTGGTAAAGTCTTATACTAAGACACTCCTCTGTCCACATTACCCTCCTACACATAAATTTAATCATTCCCTTCATGTGCTTTAAAGCATTTTGTACAGACTTTCCGCCCCACCCCCCCACCATCAAATCCTCTCCCATGGTACTGCTTTTGAAATTTTATCTTCACACATTCCAGCTCTGTTATTAGCTCTGTGACTTTCCCCCTACTAACTGGAAAATAAAATAAAATAAAATATTGTGGTCAAAGACAACTATATGTTATTCATTTTGTATTCCCAGCATTTAGCAGTTTTTTGGTAACTTATAGGCATTTAATTACATCTGAAAAACAAGTAGACATGCATCGCAATCTGAACTCCACCGAGAGACAAAGTGAGTCACATCCAGCCACATCACTAACTACTAACATGATATTTTACAAAGACTTAAAGTATGAGATTCTGGCTGCAGAAAAGACTCCCTTATGTCATTGCAACTGGACACTTTTCTTCAGAGCTTGAAACATTGTGTTTTCCCATTTTTTTCTCAAAAAAAAAAAATTTGGCCTGCCCCCCAAGCTATCAGCTGGAAAGATGATTTGTCTTTGTCAGCAATAGAAATTCAGAATTTGAAATAGAAAATACCAAGTTGCAAGGCTATGTTTTACCTAAGGTTGAAAAACAAATGACATTAAGTACTAGTACTGTAATATTGTGTTGCATTATGTAAATTATATTATGTATTATGCTAGTTGCCACAGTTTTCCTTTAATCTTTGTATTTTCTGTTTTACCTTTCTGCTCACTACCTATTACCTTCTTATTATTGAGAAAATAGTCATGATAAGAAAACAAGCAAATGATGTTGCTCAATGTAAAAGAGGTCTAGAATGATTAAAATTATAATAGTTAAATTATTAAAAGCTTATCCTCTACCAGGCTTTAATTTAAGAACTTGACAAAATATTTCCTTGGATAATACCTTGTACATATATTCACTTATCTAATATTTATAATAACTTTAATGGATAAGTAACATTGTTATTTCCAGGTTACGAATGAAGATCTGAGTCACAGAAATATTGATAATATGCCCAAAGTCAAAGGGCTAGTTACAGAGCTGGAAATCCAACCCAGTTTCCTCCACTGGTGTGTCTTTAACCACTATGCCATACTGCTTCCTTTTTGGAAAAAGTGACTCGGGGTATTAAATTAAATATTGATTTAGAAATGCTCTGTGTGATTGAATATCCGAGTATCCATACACAGATATTCACTCACACAGGGATGTATCAAAGGTGAGGATATAAATAACTTGGAACTATTTAAAGACATTTTCCATTTATACAAAACCCTTTGAGGAAACTATAATTATCCTAGGGATAACCACTTATTAATATAGACAACTTAATCATAGTTGTTGACCCATGTGTTGTTTTAGAAAAGGACAGCAGGTTTAATTTATTAAAATTCACTGTGTAATGACCCAGAATCACTTCTAACAACAGGTGATTTAACAGGTGTAAAAATAACCCCAATGGCATTAATGAATCATGGAGTCTCAAGGCTTTGGTGTGAGGTGGAGCTCTGAACAAAAAGTCCTTCAACAGTCATGCTTTTTACACTGCAATTTTTTTTTTGAGCCCAATTGTATATGATATAAAGGATTTGTAATCGAGCCAAATTTACTCTTTGCATGTTTTGTGAATCTTATTAATTACGTTGCTTCCTTTGCCTTGACAGGCAATTTTGTTTTGTTTTGTTCCTTGCATTCACTTCTTTCCTAGACAAATTTGCCCTAATAAGATGCTTCTGTATTTGCGTAGTCTAAATACCACACTAAACTTCAATGTCCTTGATTTTCCTTCTCATATTTTGTCATCCTTAACTGCAAGCTGATAATTCTCGTTATGGATTAGCTCTAGCTCTACAAGTGGAAGCTCACTTCAGCATATTAAAATCCCTTTGCCTTATACCCATTCTCCATTTCTCTCTGTGGCTTTTTTTTAAACTCAAGAACACCTGACAATTGTCCTTCCTGGGTTTTTTTTTTTTTAATGGCTTGGTGACATACAAAAGGATATCAATAGTATCCCCCAAGACTCTGTCCCGAGCCCTCCTTCCATTCTATGCTGCACTGGGTGATTATATACCGACCCACAGTCCAACATACATAATTATGCCTAGATTTTATAATTTACATTTTTAGACCTATCATTTCTTTAAAAAAATTCTATGACTTCATCTACAATTACCTATAGGACGCTCTTCTCAGAAAACTCATACTTCATTGGGGAAGATACAAAGAAAGAGAAAATTGTAGTTAAGAATGATATGAAAGCCCAGCAGAGGGGTGTCCAACACAGTCTGGAGAGTCAGAAAGATTCTGGAAGGCTGATATATTGAGGATGAATAATAGGAACTGGCCAAAGAGATAGGAAGACAAATGGTGCAAAATCACTAATGCAACGGAGTGGAACTGAATGAAGTGTAGTCTGACAGGCGCCTCGTGTGTGAGAGGATAATGCAAAGGCTTGTGGCTTACGAGGTAAGCAGGGCCAGATCATAATAGCCTTACCTTTGGAATGCTATTGCATAAGTGCTTGAGAAATATAACTCTAGTGTGACATGGAGATTAGATTTTAAAGTAGCAAAACAGGAGTCAAGAAGATCGGCCATAAGTTTATTGCAGTAGTCCTCATGACAGAGATTGATCGGTACTGAAATAGTTATTTATTAGGTTAGAGATAAGTAAATGGACTCAAGATATAGTTTAAAAGATAAAACTGACATAACTTTGCAATTGGATAGTAGGCATATGGAAAAGGAGAGATCAGGGATGATATAAAGGTATATGGCTTGAGTAGCGAGACAGACTTATATGAACCATATGTGTTTTGGTTAGAGATGGAAATTAGAATTCCATTTGAGATATGCTGAATATGAGTTTTCTCTGCAACATCCAGGTGGAGATTCTCAATAGATAGTTAGGTATTTGGGTGAGAGCTCAAAATAAATATATGGGCTCCAGATTTGGTTTTGGATTTGGGGAAGGAGAAATATAAAGGACACATATAAGGTCATTTGAGGCTCCTGAATAAGTATTCTCTGAGACCAAAAGAAAAAAGGCAAGGGTGCGAAGGATTTAAATACATTCGTTGTTAATGGGTACACAAGAAGTTGTCATAGGTCATATCTGATCTCCTGTCTTCATGATACACTATAGTATCTACTAGATGTAAAATGAATGGGACTGGATGGATATCAGCTTGAGGACAGTTTTAAATTTTGGAATGGTACTGAAGGCAATGGAAACTGGAATTGATTAAAGGCAAGAGTTTCTAAGTGGTGCAGAGGGCTGTGATAAGTATAAAGTAGAAATTTATCGTGGTGCTTTGGGTGACAGATAGCAATTGTGACCCAGTTTGTGGCCATGGCCCTGAGTAGGGATGAATGTTACGAGTATGCACAACTATAACATGAACCTGAACAGTTTGCTGATAACTCTGCAGTATGTGCTCTCATTTAAGTTCCTAAGACATCCCATTGAGCGACACTACTATGATTTCCATGTCAGAGATGAAAACGAATATATTTAGAGAGAATAAGTAATTTGCTCAGGAGAAGCCAGAAAATCAAAGGTGAAACCACATTATATGTGGACAAATAACTTGTTTCTTAATTTGGTAGACTTGCTTTCCTCATAAAGTGACTTCCTTTCAGTGAGCAGCACTGGACACCAATCTCTAGTGATAGCCAGCATCTGACCAGGGAGCGGTGACACACACCTAAGGAGCCTTGGCAGGGATTCCTGCCCGGGGCACGCTTGCCTGAGATGACTTCTGAAGCATCTTCTAAATTCCAAATTCTGACTATCCCTCCTTTAAACGCCAATAACAGTGTTTTTATTTTTATTTTTATTTTTATTTCACGTCATGATATAAAATGCCAGAAGTATCTGAAATTTTAAGTAACTTAATTGCCTTCTTCACTTACTGCTAAGATGAAATATGAGTTTGTTTAGTGTGGTTGTGTGTGTGTGTGCACAGAGCCAGAGATTTGACTTTTGCTCTTTATTGCATTTCTTAAGCTTGCTACACTTGGCAATTCATTTACATCAATAATTGAAAAGCCATCAGTCTCCTCTTGTTTTAAACTCCTTGCTATGCACACTAATGATATGCATGATTGGCTGTTGCCATAAAAATGCACCATAAATTTTTTAAAGATAATTCAACTACAGAGAATGAATCAATATGAACTACAGTAATAACACGAGAGACAATCTCTCTAATGCCACTTCAAAGCAGTTAGTGCTCCTCTTCATGAGAGCCCATCATCGCCTCCAGTTGGAGTCTTAGGCAGTGGTTTAGCACTTTCCTCTTTCAAACCAGTTGTATAGACAGACAGCTCACCCCTGCTGATGCTGCTTTTTGGTCTATGCCTTCTGGTATCTACTATTTTGGGTTAGCGTATAAGCTGAAAAGACCTGGTGTGCTTTATGCGTGTCACCAAATATTGGGCATGAAATATTGTATTTGTTAGTTATTTGGTTCATTCATTCATTCATTCATTCAACAGACTGTCATTTGTCCTTAAATTGGTAGTAGTCTCATATGTGAGACTCATCCGTGAGAAGGCACAAATCACAATAGGAATCTGAAATAAACCTGAAGACCAGTAAGTGCTTAGACAGAAATATAATGTCTAAACCGAAAGTGGGTATGCCGGCCCCTAAACATGAACCGATTTTGCTTATTTTGTTGTAGAAATTTGGGCCAATGCTACATGGCATTGCAAATAGCAAATAGCAAATGGATGTAATTTATCAGCATGGGGCCATCCAGGGAAAAGGACTGGAGGACAGAAACCGCTCTTTCTCCTAGCATTGTCTGTCCTAGGCCAGTGACAACAGGGTCACTCAGAGAGGCTGAGCATCACACTTCAACATTTTAAGTAAGGAACAGAATTTGACCCACACTTAACCCCTTCTCTACGTAGGTGTTTCCAGACCATTACTAGATGTGCTCCAGCCATATGTGATCTAAATCAAATCTTTGTCTCTGCAGAGATGCAGGAACCCTAATTTGAAGGATCCCCAAGGACTGGATGGGACTGTCATTCTGGTTGGGCAGCAAAGTTTTCCAGATCCTCTCTACTTTGACTCATAAGATAGTGTTTAGAAATGCACATTCATAGCATACACACATGAGTGCACACATAAGCACACACACACACTTTGGAATTCACTATTTTGAAGTACACCTTTCACCACCTAGAGCTGCACTGCATGTATTTTCACAGACCTGGATCCAAAAATTATTTGCTGGAGTGGGATCAATAACTTTACTTAAACCTCAAAATGATTTCTCTTTCTTGAGTCTCAGGAGCCAAAGTTCAGTTTATCATGTCTTTGTTACCTGGGAGTATTATCATTGATTAAAGAAAGGCCCTGCGTGTAGTTTTTTTTAAATTTTCCTTCTGTCCTTGATCTCTATTTGTATTATTCTTCCCAACCAATAGATCTCCACTCTAAAGTATTGAGTGTGTCCATAAATATACATACTAGATAGTGTCATTTGGCATGTATAGCTCCAACTTGCATAAGTTATTGTGTTTTAATCTCATTCTATTTCTTATTCTTTAAAAGTATATTTTAATCTCTTTAGATGACAGCATATTATATCTAGTCCATTGCTTCCATAATATATTACTTATCCATTCTCCTACTGCTTATCCCTCAACTTTTTTGCTTATATTAACACACACATACACACATACTCCACTGCAATCAACCACTTTGTAAGATCGCCTTATAAAACTGCTCTGAGATAGGTGCTCAGGAAAGAAAGTGATTAATCATAATGCTTACTTAATTACCTGAAGTACCTTCTGAACATTTCTAAAATAGTTGAAGACATTAGCATGATCGATGGGCCATAGTTCTTGTCTGGCCACTTCTTCACCAATAGCTGGCATCATGCACCTCTCCAATGTTTCCTGTTCTTATGAGCATTGCCTGGTAATTTCATTGCTGTTTCATTTGCTTTTTTTCTAATTTGACTTAGTTTGAATGATTCTTTGGAGAATGTCAGGTATTTTCGCTTACATCTCTATAGTTTGTGTTTGCCCATTTTTCCATTGGATTTCAAACCGATTTCTCCAGTTTTAGGAATAAGACAGTCAGGGGGAGAAGACCATAAAAATGATAAAAGATAGGGACTGTGGAGTCACACCGAGGTTCAGTTCTCAAATCCACTATTTATAAGCCAGATGGCATTAGGCAAGTTGTTTAAGCTTCTGCCACATCTGTATGAAGTGGAGAAGGTCTTAGTGGATGTTCAATGTAGCAATCTGTTTATTTTTTTTACTCTATGGCCCACAGTAATCACTTGAAATGTTAACTAATATCATTTTTATTAAAGAAGGCTTTGTAGTTTCTGCCCTCCCCTGCCTTGCCTTATAGAACAAATTTTCCAAAAGAGTCAAGTTAAATGGTAATAGATCATCATTTCTATATTTATTGTTACTGTGACTTTCTTTTTTTTTTGATACAATAATATTATACTGAGGTGTAATTTATGTATAATAAAATACACAGATCTTAAATGTTCATTCTATTACTTTTGACAGTTTTGTACATGTGTGTAACTACCACTCAAAACATTTCACACATTTCCATCACATCAGAGAGCTCCTCTGTGCTCCCTTCTGGTCAGCCGTCTTAATGCCCACACCCTGAGAAAATTTTTATTTTGATTACCACATAGCAGTCCTGCCTGTTCTTGGGCTTCATATAAATCAGATCATTCTGTACGTGCTGTTGGCTCTGGCTTCTTTGGCTCAGTGCAGTGTTTTCTAATTCAGTAGTGTTGTTATAATAATCAGCATTCTTTTTCATTTCTGACTGGTAATCTGTCATATGAAAATCTCATGCGTGGTTTATATACTCTTAATAGTTATATACATTGGGTCATGTCCAGTTTGGAGCAATTATAAATAAGGTTGCTAATGTAGATTCTTTATTATGTGTGTGTGTGTGTGTGTGTGTGTGTGTGTGTGTATTGATATGCTTTAGTATATTTTAAGAAAATACCAAGGAGTGGACTAACTAGGGCACAGGGTCAGGGTAAATGCAGGTTTAACTTTATAAGAAACTTCCAAATAGTCTCCCCCAATGACTGTGCCATTTTATGCTTCTAGCATCAAGGGAATAGAGCTCCAGCTGCTTTACATGTTTGTCAATATTTGATATTTCCCATCTTTTTTATTTTAGCCACCCTATAGGGTATGAAAATGTATCTTACTGTGATTGTAATTTTATTTTCTGATGACTAATTTCCATTCATGTGTTTAGTCTACTTCTATGTCTTCCTTTATGGGTATCTATTCAAATCTTTTGCATATTTTTGTTTACACTGGGTTATCCTTTCTGTTGTTCATTTGCAGGAGTTCTTTATATATTCTGTATACAAGGGCCATATTTTAATATTGTCTTTTGATGAGAAACCATTTTAATTTCAATAAAATTGTATATCTCTTTTTACATGACTTGTGCTTTTTTGGTTTATTTTCTATTTATGTCTCTTTCTTATTCAAATGTCATGAAGCCATGCTGTGGAATTTATCTTTTGTAAGCTTTATTGTTCTAACATTCATGTTTAAGATGTTTCAATCTATGATCCATCTTGAATATATTTTGTATTTGAAGTGAAATAAGGGTCAAATTTTATTTTATGACAAGTGGAATTTTAGTTGTTTCCAAAATCTTTATTTTAAAGCTTTTATTTTCCTATATTATTAAGTTGGTGTTGGTCAAAAGTCAATTGACTGAATATTTATGAGTGATTATGAACTCTATACTATTTTGTCAATCTTAGACCAGTGTCACACTTTGTTACCAGGGATTTATATTAATCTTGAAATCAGGTAGTGCAAATCTTTCTTTTTTTTTCCTAAGATAATTTTGCCTATTTTAGACAAGGTGCATTTTCATGTAAATTATACAATCATCTTATTAACTTCTTAAATAACAACAACAAAAGCCTGATGGGGCTTTCATTGCAATTGAATTCTATCTATAGAAATTTAATGAGAATTGACATCTTAACAATATCCAGTCTTCCAATCAATAGACCTATCTCCCCATTTACCTAAGTTTTTACTTTCTCTCACCACTGTTTGGTAGCTTCCAATATAGAGATCTTCATATCTTTCATTAGGTTTATTCCTTGGGTTTTGATGAGTTTTGATAATTTTGTAATAGTAGCCTAAATATAATTTTTAGTTGTTTGTCACTAATATATAGAAATATAACTATTTTTTGTGCATTGACCTTTAAGCTGTTTTTACTCATAGAATTTTGACACAAAATGTGTGTGTGTGTGTGTGTGTGTGTGTGTGTGTGTGTGTGTGTGTGTGTGTTTTCATGCCAACCAATTCTCCGACTCTCTGGAGAGCAAATGGATATCCTTCGATTAAATTCAATTTTGACTCTAAGTATTTGGAAGTAGTGTCAGACTCCATGGGTTTAAGGACTCAGTCCCACAAAACTGGCTTCACTTCAGATCCCAGTCACAAGTATCAGGTCCCTAGGTTACCCACACTTCCGTCCAACTTGGGTGCAATGACAGGGAGTCCCCACAACCCCCTTCCTCTTCCAAGTTCAATAATTTGCTAAAACTGCTCACAAAATTCTGGATAACACTTTGTTTACTATTATTGATTTATTATAAAAGATAGAAATAAACAATCAGATACAGAGATACACAGGGCGAGATCCAAAAGTTTCCCAAGCACAGGAGCTTCTGCCCCCTGGAGTTAGAGTGTGCCACCCTCCAGCACGTAGATGTGTTCAACTCAGAAGCTCTCCAAGACCAACACTTGGAGTTCTTTTTTTTTTTTTTTTAATGGAGATTTTATCATATCGGCATGATCTATTACTACCTCGATCTCCAGCCTCTCTCCCCTCCTTAAAGGTTGGAGAGGTGGGGCTCAAAGTTCCAGGTTGCCAGTCAAGTCTTTGTTTGCCAGTGACTAGCCCCCATCTTCAAGCTATCTAAGTGCCTGCCAAGAATCGCCATATTGGAACCAAAGGCACTGCTATCACCTAGGACATTATAAGGGGTTTAGGAGTTCTGTGTCAGGAACCAATGATAAGGACTAAATATCTTCTTATGATATCACAACCTTGTATTTGGTGACTTTGCTAGACTTGCTTATTCATTCTAGGATCTTTTCTGCAGATTTCATGTTTTCTACATACAAAACTTTGTCATCTTTGAATAATAATAGTTTTAATTTTTCATTATCAAATTGGTACCTTTCATTTTTTTTCTCTTCTTTTAATGCATAGCATTGAAAATATCACATTTACTAGAAGTTATGATGGTGAAAACTTTTGCTCATTCTTCAACTTAAGAGAAAGTATACAATAACTTAAAATGGAATATAATATCTATTTTTTATAGCTACATTATATCAAGACTGAAGAATTTTTCCATTTTTCCTGATCCCTAGTTTGATGTGACTGTTCTTAAAATTATAAATGGGTATTAGATTTTGTCAAATGTCTTTGCTACATTTACCAAAATGACCATGACACTTTTATGTTTATTCTGTAAATATAGTAAATCACATTGCTTAATTTCTCGTTAAATTAGCTTTGCCTTCTTGACATAATCCCCACTCACCTGGCTATAATATATTACCCTTATTATATATTCCAAGATTTTTTTTTGCTAATATTTAGTTAAGAAATGTTACATCTATAGTATATTAGATATTAGCCAATAATTATTTTTTTAGAATTTCTTTTCAGTGTTAGAATTATGCTGGTCCTGTAAGACTAATGGACTTATTCCTTCCTCATCTGTATCCAGAAAAAACTCGTGTAGGGTTGGTTATTATTCTTCCTTAAATGTTTAATAAAGTTCATAGGTCAAGTTATCCAGGCCCACAGATTTCTATATGAGATGTTTCTGATTGTGATTTAATTATTGTAATAGCTATAGGGCTATTCAGGTTTTTGATTTCTACTTGTAGCATTTATTTTTGAAGAAATTTATTAAGTTCATATAAAGTGTCAAAATTATTCGGAAGCATTTAGAACATTCAAAATGTTTTTCAACCTCTACTTCTACTCTTTCCAAAACATTTCCATCACTTCAAAGTAAACCTCTAACCCATTAAGATTGTCTCCTTCTTCTTTGATCCACTAGTTGTCTATTAGTATGCTGCTTAGTCTCCACGTATTTGTATTTTCCCAGTTTTCTTCATATAGTTAATTTTTAGTTTCATGCCATTTAGGCCAGAAAAGGTGCTTGATATGATTTCAACCTTCTTGCATTTACTGAGGCTTGTTTTGTGGTCTCATATGCGATATATCCTGGAGAATATTCCACATGAATTTTAAAAACAACCAGGTACTGTAGGTCTAAAAAAATTTTTTTAAAAAGAGATTGTAAACTGACGAGGTCCTTGCAATCTGTGAGGTCGACCAAGGGTTGCCTTTCCTAAAAAAAAAATTGTTTTTTTAATTAAAAAAAAAGAATTTTAAAAACAACATGTACTTTCCAGGTTTTGGATGAAATGTTCTATAAACGATTATTAAGTTGATCTGATCTAATGTGACATTTAAGGCTATTATTGTTTGCACTGAATCTGTTGATCGTCTTGGGTAGTATTGAATTCATAATAACACTGAGTCTTCCAATTCATGAACATGGGATTTCTTTCAATTTTTTTAAGGTCATCATTAATTTTTACAATGTTTTATAAAACTTTCAGCATGCAAGCCTTTTACTACCTCAATTAAATTTGTTCCTAGGCATTTTATTCTTTTGGATCCTGTTGTAACCGACACTGATTTATTAATTTCCTTTTTGGATTGTTTGTTGTTGGTTTACAGAAGCATGGTGAGAATATGTATTATTGTTTTAGCAGGCAACGTCATGAAAGCCTACCTTATATATGCAGGCTTGTTTTTTGATTTGCTGATGCAGATCTGTGAAATGCTCACCATATTTCCCAAGTCCCTTGAACTTTGATGAGACACAACTTTCAAATTCTGTTTTCCCTGGGGGTTTGATTATGGCTTGGTTTCAGCCTTTTTAAGGTGGGGATAGGGTAGGTCGTATGATCTTTACTTATAAGGAGTGATCTTTCTGTTCTTTCAGCTGGCTGCTAGGGCTGTTAAAAAATTATTACTGGACTCTCTCTACCCTGACACGGCCATTACTCCAACATCCCTCAGCATGACTTTTCCTCCAGTAATGCCAACCTCTAGAATCTCTGTTCCACTCAGCCTCACAACAGCTGTTCTCCAGTCTCGGCCAGTCCCTTCCTGAACACAGATAGCCGTCTCTTAACCACGAACTCATTGGGAACACCCGTTGTAAATTCTGAGCCCCTTTTCTTTACAGCTTCCATTTCCCCAATATTCAACCCATTTTAGCAGCCTCAAATTCTTTTTTCTTCTCTTAATTTCAGGAGACAGTCCTGATCTACTATACCTGCATCATTTTTGCCCAAATAGAGAAATTTTTTCCAAGAAGGTAATCGAGAAGATCAACTCATGAGTCCACTTTCTCATGCTACATGTTTTCTAGAGCCTGAAAACCAGCTAACTACTGTATCTTATCCAGTTTTACAGTTGTTATGGCAGGAGGGATAATCTGATAAAAGTCCCTCCACCATGGCCAGAAGTGGACATGAAAACATCATTATTTAAATGTTTCTATCTGTTAAATTCCATCTGGCCCATCTCTTCAGTGTGTTTCTCTTAACCATGAGGTTCATTTCCTTGCCTCATCATAGCATTAAAATTTTTGATTGAATGCCTGCCATTTGGTGTAAAGAAACAGTAGAAACCAAGATAAATAATGTTTAATTGCAAAAAAAAAAAAAAAAAGGGCACACTGCTTCTTCTGTTAATATAATATTGGGGAACGAGGTCTGACTGAGTTTAATTTTTTGATGACCTGGGTCAGGGCATTATTGCAGGTTTAATTGATTTAGTTCACCACTAATTTCAAAGTTTTGAGGGCCATATCATGATTTTTCCTTTAGAAAATCTCAGGATATGAACACCAGAGTTATTCCAGAGATCGCTTTATGCTTTGCAGACAAGCTTTGAGCTTTCTAAATGCTGGAAGTACTCTTCCTACTTTACCGACTAGCTCTAAGCTTTTGGGTTCCTGAGAAATTTCCTTTGTTATCTCATTCCCATCTGCCCCCTGCTTTTTATGCCTCCAGAGATCTTTCTGGCTGCTGCATTCCAACTTTAATAAGAAGACAGCTGCAGCGTAATACTTGTGGAGAAAGGATTTTTCACAGATTTCCCGTCCTGCCTGTAGGTTCAGCAAACACCCGTGAGGTTTGGGGATGAGTTTTCGTGTGGGTGCAGGCTCCGTCTGTGGCTCGGGCTCTTCAGCATCTCAAAGCCACTACATAAATTTATAAAAAGTTGACTTTTTTTCTGAAATATTCTGGCCTATGGTGAGTTTTTTTTCTCTTTGTGCATCTCTGCTAAGGATTGCAATGGTCATTCTTTTTTTTTTTTTTTTTCCTAGCAAGTGTTCATGACTAATTGAAATTTAGTTTGCTTAGTTTGTTTTGGCTGATTGGTGGGTTTCTTGAGAGCTAGCAGATTCTCATTGTTAGGTAGAAACAATGTTCTCTTGAAAATGTCTCCTCTATGCTTTTGGTTTTGTAAATATGAACATTTATTTCTAAAATCAAGTTTCCCCAAAGAACTCCAGACAGAGATCCTCCATGTTTTGATTCTTCAGATAATTGCTCTTAGGGTTCTCAAATGCAGTATTCAGAAGAGAAAGTTCTGAGCATTCAATGCATTTTGTATTTATGGGTTTGGGCATTTTAAACTCATATGTAAATATAACTTAGACGCCTAGAAATCACGTGCAGCTCTTCCCTTTCTGGGCCCTGAGCCCTCAGAGTTCTCCCTGCTGACTCCTTGATCTATTGTCTGCTTAATTTACTACTTACAACTGCTCCTATATGGAAACTTTCTATGCTAGCCCACTGCCTCTCTTGAACGAAGCAGGTAGCATGAGGGAATAAGGCACATCCCTGAATGGGAGAATCCTAGAGGGAGAGCAAACATGTAGAGAGAGAAGCACAAGTGGGAAGAGGTAGAGGGGTGGCTGGAACATTGGGAATAGCAATGGGCTAGGATGCTCCGGGGACAACTCAGGCAAGTTTCCTGGCAAAGTAGGAGGCTGGTGGCTAGAACTCAGGAACTCAGCTCCCATGTGTCCTTAGTATCATCTGTGGAGAAAGCCAGCTAACAAAGAAGAGGGGGAGGCTGGCTCTGTTCCTGTAAGTTATTTCTGGATGCATTATTCATATTTGATAAATCATTTAGAGGCAGCTACTTTATTAGCTTATAAAGCACATTATATGGTTTTAAATTGTTAATACAGGCTGTTGTGATGCATATTGTACCTCAGAAAAGCCATGCATCACTTTAATTCATAGCCTCATTATAAAGCTTGTTACAAACTGCTGCATTATTGTATGAAGGATCATGGAGTAACGTTTCTGCAAGAAATCTGAATGTTTTATTTACATCATCATGTCTTGGTATAGTCCCATAAGAAATGTGTTGGAAGACGGAATCAGATTAGATTTTGAGCTTTTTGAAGACAGAGACCTAATGTCTACCTCCTCCAGACTTAACTTAACCCAAGCTTAACATTTTGGTTCTGGTCTGCATACATAAGTATCCCAAAAAGTCTTGCTTGAGTGACACTCACTTGGCATCCTTGGGAGAGTTAGCTTATCCACATTTCTTGGATCTCCAGACACAGTGGTACAACCCTGAGGTTAAGACTTGTTTTTCATTTGTTTATTTAAGAGACACTGTCACCATCTATGTGCCAGGCACTTTGTTAGACATTGGAGATGAAATGGTTAGCAGCATAGTCTCATTCCTGACTTATGAAGTTTATCAGCACCTCTAGTAAGAAGGAGAGATGTGAGGTGTGTGTGTGTGGGAGGGGTGGATTTGTGCTGGAGTGTCAAAATTAGCTGAATTTTATACAATTTGTAGATGATAAGGATTATATAGTAGTAAATTAAACAAATATTCAAACGTCTGAGTGATCAGTAGACCTTTTTTGGCAGTTTATTTTTTTATTAAAAATATTGGGGTGACATTGGTTAATAAAGTCAAATAGGTTTCAAGTGTACAATTCAATAACACATCAATATATATATATTGTGTGTTCACCACCCAAAGTCAAATTTCCTTCACCAAATATATCTCTTAACCCCTCTCTACCATCCCCCACCCACTTCCCTCTGGTAACTACTATTCTACGGCCCGTGTCCATGAGTCTCTATCTGTCATGTTTGTTTGTTGCTTTCAGTTTTATATTTCATATATGAGTGAAATCAGTTGTCATTATTTTCTGTCTGACTTATTTCGCATAGATCTATTCCTGTTGTCGCAAATGGCAGTATTTCTTCTCTTCTAATGGCTGAGTAATATTCCATTGTATATATGTACCACATCTTCCTTATCTAGTCATCTATCATAGGACACTTCAGTTGCTTCCATGTCCTGCCACCATGAATAATACTGCTGTAATCATTGGAGTGTATGTATCTTTGTGGATAAATGTTTTCAAATTTTGAGAGTAAATACCCAGAAGAGAGATTTCTGGGTCATATGGTAATTCTATTTTTGTTTTTTTGAGGAAACTCAATACTTTTTTCCACAGTATCTGTACCAATTTACATTCCCTCCAGCAGTGTATGAGGGTTCTTTTTCCCACAACTCTTCAAGCAATTTGCTAATTACTTATGTCCTGTTGTTGATGGAAATTCTAACAGGTATAAGGTGATGTCTCATTGTAGTTTTGATTTACATATTTCCCTAATAGCTAGTAAAGTTGAGTATCTTTTCATATGTCTGTTGGCCCATTTGTATGTCTTCTCGGGAGAAGTGTCTATTCAGGGATAGTTCTAATCATCTCCTTCAGGAAGCCACCTTAACAAAGAAGTCAAACAAATTCAAGTTCAAATCCTGGCTCATTTACTGGCTGTTTGTCCTAAATAGGCCACTTAGTCTCATTGGTACTCAACTGTAAAATGAGGATAAGTGTAGCCTTGTCCAACTCACTATGTGTATTAAACACATAAACAGAGACTTACTGAGAGTCTGTGACATTGCAGGTACTCAGTAAATTGTTTAATCATTCAGCAACTGAAAGCAGAAGGTGGCGGTATTGGTATTCCTCAAACTCACCCGCATAGGTTGCACATCGTGGCATCACAAATCGTAAAGTATAAGGATAAAATTATATTTTAGGTTTGTGTGATCAGGTCTCATTAGGTACGTATAATCTAATTCCTTATCTGTACCTTGAATCTTTCTCTTCTACTGAACTGCTTCTCTGCAAGGCTTTCTGGAACCTAAAAGTAGGGACTGTCTCATTCGAAAGCTGCAGGCTCTAGTGAGCTCATGGTGAGGGCCCACGTTGAAGAGTAGCTGGGAATGATGTAGGTTGTAAGAGAGAAAGTCGTGAAGGGCGTTAGTCCACAGAATCCAGGCTTGGTGAGAAAGACAACAAGGGGGTCAATGCTGGTCCCTAAAGCTTTAGAGAAAGCGCTACACCTTCAGAGATTAACTTTTGGAAGCCATACAGATCCATGTTGTAGCAGGTTGGGGGCTAAATTAGAGGAAGAGGCCAACCGTCCAGTTGGATGGCAGAGCAATCTTAGCATCTTCCAAATTCTTCAGCTACTGTCTCCTGACATCTCTACCCACCCAAATCTCATGTTGGCATAATCGTCCCTCTGTGCCATAGAAAAATAATGCCATCTGCCACTATCATTAAGGAGTAAGTATTCCTGTAAGTTTGTTACGGTTGCCTAGGAAAAGCAGAGTTTAGAAAACTTTGAAAAGGAAAAACAAAAGTAACACCTGAATGACCTTATTATACTAAACTTTGGAATTGGAAATTGCCCTTTCATGTATATGGAAATGTGCAATAACATTTGCCTTTATGTTTATTGTTAGCTTATGGAACGATAAAATGTGGATGCCTGTGCCAAGTCACCGCGTGCTGTGACTTTAGTCTTACCAGAAATAATTTTTCATAATCTATGAAACATTTTTTTGAATGTTGAAAAGAAAAAAAAAGACAAGGCTCACATATTTTAGAGTTAATGAAGCTCAGTGTAGGCAAGTCATTTACATCAAAAATAAGCATAAGAAGAAGAAGAAGAATCTGTGCAAACACTTTTTTTTATGAAATCTGTGCTAACAGGTGAATATCCAGACCAAAGAAATGTTTTCATCTGGTACTTTGATTTCTGAATCTATGAAATAGAATAAGGGAGGAAAGTGCAGAGTCTCCAAGAGTCCCCAGAAAGAAGTTGCTGATAGTGACTGATGTCTAACTCTTTATTTACAAACTAGCACACACTAGCATTTTTATTAAAATAAGAGACAGATGAGTAATAAAGTCTTCTTCCACGTTCACTTGGTCTTAGATACTTGCCTGTCAGCAGAAAACCTGCAGTCTTAATTAATATGCAGAAACTTACCGGTCCAGGAATTAGGACACAATCACCGTAAGTCTCAATCTGTGCACGCAATGTGCTCAGAAACAGATTCTCCTCTCTCTCTTTGTTAAAACTGTAATTGAAAACAAACAAACAAAACAAACAACAATAAAATACTTTAGACTAATTTAAAAAAACAAAAAAAAGATGAAATACTCACCTACGGAATACAGTCGTTCAGCTCCAAGGCGGTATTACCAGCTTTAAGGACAGCTTCCCAGGAGTCACCAGCAATGGCACCCATGGGGCAACTGGGTGCTGTTAAAGGAATGAGATCTTCAGATTTTAAACTATGAACAGTGTTTCACCCCTCCTCCCTTTCTCTTTGCTTGCTGTCGCCCCAAGAACTCAAACACTTGGCTGCTACCTTCTGCTCTCTCTCCAGGGTTCCTCTGCCTCCCCAAAGAGGAACAAAGCAGAATGGTTTCCCAGGTATCTTGTTTATTTCAAAACAAAGCATGCAAGCTCTCTTTTGTCTGAGGTCTTTGCTAGTGAAAACAAACAAGGGGTATGAAGAATCAGGCACACATATGCGTGCAAACACACGCACACACTATCCTTTGCGTATATATGGATATTTACAGTGTGTAGAGTCCTATAGACAGGATCGCACTGGAAGGGGCATTATTACTCTTATTCCTATTTTGCATATGAAGAAAGGGAGGGAGATCTGGAAAGTTTGAGAGATTTACCCTGTAGTTAGTAACAGCGGAACTGACCCATTACCAATGCTAAGAGAGTGTGGCCGCCTGGCTCCTTCTAGCACAGCATGAGGAATATTTAAAATTTGCTAAAATGTTAGTGGGATGAAGCTGGGTTTAATGCGATTGTCATCAGTTTAAGAATTTAGTATTTGCCAAATAATACAGGTATAGGCATAGACAAATGCATGTACATTCGATCCTAACAACGAACTCATGAGAGAGGAATTTTCTTCCTAACTTTATAGACTGGAGTGTTCATTCTGATTGTACATTTCTGAACTATGTACTCAGATCTCCTGTTCACTTTGTGGCCGGGCACCCCTCTCTTGCTACGGGCTGCACAGGATGGCCGGCCGTGATCATATTCCTGCTCTTCTGGGCATAAATGTCCCCTGCATCACTAAGGGCGTGAGGGTGTATCTTCTCTCATTACCTGGCCCCACCTACTCTTCCAGATCTTAGTAGTCACTTTGTCATCCTCTAACCTGACTCAAGGTTGCCACGAAAAACTACGCTGCACTGCAACACCAGGGGGCGCCATTTACTTTTGCAGTTATAACCGAATGATATTTTCTGGCAGATGGCCCTAAGGAACAGGTGGCTTTTTCTCCTTCACACATAGGCATCATTTGAACTGTGGGGTCATGTCGACCTTGGTTTGGCCGTGTAGTCTAGGGCAGCGGACACTATATAGTCATCTGGCCATGCCTCCTGCATGTCCAACTTCTCTTTTGCAAGGATCAGCATGGTACGAAGTCCTTGTTCCAGATAGCAGATTCATAACCTAATTATTACAGGTTGTAGGTACATATCACTGTCTACAGATAACTAGATACAACGTTTGAGTCAAGTCTAAACAAGCATCTTGTTCTCAACAGAACAGATTGCTTTACATTTGTCAAGTCTGTATATTTGCTACATTTCCTTGCATTAAAAAAGTCTGTACCATGATAACTAAATTCTTCAAAGTATGTTTATTAACTCTTTAAAAAGAGAGAGAAAAGCAATGTCAAAATTTTTTTCTTTCCTTGACCAAAATCACTGGTAATACATTTTTAAAATCTTTTTCTTGCTTTTCTTGATAACGGACTATTTAAACATAACTATTTCTTTCTCATCTTTATGCTATATTTTTAGAAACATGAACTGCTACATTCCTTTATATGAACATTCTAAAACCCAGTGACCACACCTTTTAATCAGACATGCAAAATGTTTCCTTTTTTTTCCTGTGATTACAAATTTTATGAGCATCTTTTTGTACACTTAAAAGGTTTTTTTCTTTAAGATAAATTCTGAGGCATGGAAAAATTTGGTAAAACAGTGGAAATATGTTTAATGATCTTGAAACAGAATGAATTGATTTACAAGGAACACTGTGTTATTTTATTCTACTAATAGAAGCATTTGAACAAGCTTGCCTCACTGCACTACCACCAACCTTGAAATATTTGATAACAAATAGAACACCAATTTTATATAGCATTCCTTTCTTGTTTCTGGAGAAGTTAGATATTCTCTCACAAGTTTATTAGCTAAATTGCATTTATATTTCTTCTTTTGAAAACATTTGCTCATGTTCATAATGTATTTGTCTATTATTGTGTTAGTGCTTCTCTTTTCTTTTCAAGGACATATTACTTATTAATGACATTATTTATCTGTTTATCATATATTTAAAATATATTCCTGATGAGATTTTTAATTCACTTTTTTATTAAATAAGAGTCTACCATCCACAAGTAACCACAGAGGATAGTGGAATTTTTAATTATCTATGATTTTAGCGTTTTATTTTTTTATTGTTTAAAATAACACCTTAAATTATTTGGACTTTACGTGTTTATGTGACATGCATCTATGTGGTGTGGTATAACTCGATATCCAATCAATTTTGCCAGCCACTTTTACTAAATATCAACTTTTCCCATTTGTTTCGGACTATTTCTTAATTCCTGGGGAATCAGCTCAGCTGATGCTCATATGCTGATTGTGTTCGTTACCACCCAAGCTCATCCCCAAAAGAGCCCACCTTTTCTGCTTTCAATTTGACGTGACTGTCCTAATAATCTTCTGAATTAAAAAAACCAAGAAGGTTAAATATACTGTGTACACGAGGTAAAAAATAACCAAGACCTCTTAGGATTTTAATTCTTAAAAATTTAATTTGATAATGCCGAACATCTTGGCTCTATTTCCAAAATAATAACAATAGAACAATGCCAGGTAAGACTGATAAGTCAGTAGTATTATCCAGGTAGATCAGGAAAATATGACAGGGAAATGGATAACCATATCTCTGTTGGAAGGAGATAAAAATGGAAAACTGTTTCAGATGATTGGAGAAGTTGGGGGTATGTTTCTATGTTACATGGAAGCAGTGTGTTCTTTAAGATGTCTGATATTCCCTAAGGAGGTAAATTCCATAATCATAAACATAAAAAGGGGTGGTTTTGAGGCTTCATGGAGGCTGGATGAGCATCAAGGGAATAGCAGTCTTTAGGAAGATTGACCAAAGAGAAGGAAGGCCATAAATCAGGTGTGAATAGATGTGAATATGCAGGAAACATACTTTTTTATTTCATCTATTGGTTCAAAAGTGAATCTTAGCTGTAGCTGTCTGTTGTTTTGGCATTTAGCTGTTTCCATTTTAGCCATTTTAATAATATATATATATATTTATTCACATATCTCTTTTTTTTATTTTTTCTAAAGAGTCTGGAATTCTATTATTCTTTCAAGTATCGGGATTATTTACCTGACCAAGTAAGTAGTGGCCACTGCTACATTTAGGGGCTCTCAGACAAAGAATCTTCTCTAGTCGATACACAAATGCTTAACTTATTCGGGGAGGTGGTATTGTGCGGACATAAGGAACTCAGATCCTAGACTCAGAAAATAAGGATTCACTGAAGTTCTCTACCACCTACCTGACCAGACAATTAAACTCTGTATGTCTCAGGTGTGCTCTTTGAAAAACGAGAGCAGTGATCATGTAACTATTTCTAGTATTTGTTTGTTTTGGCGGTGGGGGTGGGAGGAGGGGAGATTCAGTGATCCCCTGTACTGTTCTTATTTCACCAAGTTCTTATTTCAGTACTGGTCATAGAGCAAATTCTCACTGTATATTAGCTGTTATAATATTAATGCCCCGCCCTCTGGGGAATGTTAGATGTTGTTTTATCAAGCCAGGGAAGATCTCACAGGGACAGCATTTTATCACAGCAGGAAGAAAAGTTGATATATATATTCTTTGATAGCTGAGATTGTTCAGAGGTCTCTGTGTTCAGAGCACAGTCCCTTAACCCAGCAGACAATTAATAAACATTTGTTAAACTGGGAATCAAACCTGATATGTTTTGATCTTGGTAAATAATCATCTCTAGGGTCTCTGCCTACTCTACTGGGCAGCGATGAAGGCAGTCATGACCATTTTTGAGGTCAGCTCTCGTGGATCTCATTTTCTTTATGGGTAAGGCAGTAAGGAAAGATAATATACCCTATTTCTAAGCTCCATACCAGTTCTACAATATTCACATTCTCAGACTTTCTACACCGAGTCTACTATGACAAACTTTTGCTTTCTGGGAATACAAAGGGCAGCACCAAAGCTGGGCCAGGTACAAAATGGGATAAAATCTGGAGGTGCAGAGCGGTGCACCCTGAGCTGAGCCTTGCAGCCAAATGCACACCAGGCTTTGCCTCCTTTCCTTCCACTTACGCAGAGTTCTGCTGTATTCCAGCTGCAAGATAAACAAAGCATTTATCCTAGTCAATTTTAACAGCCTTTTCTTTGTACATTTGCATATAGCTTAACTTTCAAAACACCATGGGAAGCTCATAAAATCTCAGCCTGTGCTGACCATAAAAAAAGGTATTTTTGTATATTGTTGGGTTTGTGTACTTCCTTGAAGCGCTGGAGGAACTGCAGGGGCCTTTAAAACTAATTAACAGCCCCCTGTTGGGGACATGGCACTTTGTAGTGATTTATCCTGGATGGGAGTATGAAGTGGGCAGTGAGAACTTCTACAGCTACATGCAGATCTGAGGAGATTTGTGAAGTGGTGTTATTTACGGCACACGCCTCCTGTAACCCACTTTTTCATGGAGAGTAGAATGGAAATATCCAATGTCTCCCTATCTTAACAGCAGAAGTGACAACAGGTAATTCTTTACTACCACGTTACTGCTACTGTTCTAAGCTCTCAGAAGTGAAGGGGAGTTTCCCCCTCCCTATGTTACTGCATGTTTAAAGCATCAGCCAAAAGTGCTGGTCCTACTGCAGCCTGTGGTACTTCTGACGTGTTTTAAAACATGTGTGACTCAAGGACCTAGTGCAGTTGTTGCTGCCAGAATGATCTGTGGAACCAACAGTGTTCCTTTCAGTGACAGAATGATCTGATGCCATGAAATACTAGCTCTCGAAATATCTTTTCCCTCAGGTAATTCTCTATCTACAGAAGCAGACTGTAGTGGCTAGTTTCTTCCCAGAAGTTCCCAAAATGAGTGATTCAGGGATTGGGGTTGGTGGAGGGAGGGTAAAGGTTAACACCAGTTGTTTCCATTCCCACCAACTCTGTCTCCAGTGTCCCCCAGATAAGGGAGTTTATTACTGACAGGCGGTGAGCAGACGGGTCTAAGACCAAGCAAGAAAAATGAAAACTACGAATGAATTTAGGATAGAAGAAAAAAACATAAGCATTCCTGGGAGTGAACTGAACCCAAACAGCTGGTGGCATCGTGGATGCTGTCCCTCTGCCCTCCGGAAGTCACGCAGCTTCTAATCCTCAGGGTCTACATGGAGCAAATGAGAATTGAAATGAGACAACCCTTTCATGAGTCCTGGCACAGTGAGCCTCCCACAAAAGAAAAAGGTTGGCAATGCCTTTATAAGTGAAAGGAGTTTTGATTGCAGAATTGCACCGTGTTTGAACTGTTCTTGGCTACTCCTGTTCTCATTGGAGGAGTTCCTTCTAGGTGGAGACCAATGCAAGACCTGAGGAGAAGTCAGTGCACAAACTCTTAGCTGAACTGAAGACATTAGACCTGTACCAGAGCTCATGTTCAACAAATTCCTAAATAAACAGCCGAGACCGAGATGGCTCTGGGACTTTTTTTCACCCTGGTACGTCAACTTGGAGAGTCTGAATGAGAGAATCAATAGGGCATGGCTTTGTCCTCATCTCTGGTGCCTCGTTGTCACCTGCCTTCCTGCTTCTTCCCACCTGCGCTCTCAGAGAGTCTCCACCTTGGGTGCCCAGGTGACATGGCCTTCCTGAGAAGTCACTGGAGTTCCACCAAGCCTTTTTGACTCATTTCTAAAGGTTCCATGATTGCTTAGTCTTAAGTATTGAATTTAAACCTTCGTTTCTAAGAAAGAGTGACAGGATCCCATGTAAACTGCTGTGGTCATTCAAACATGCAGATACCTCGGCTGGAGGAGCCATCTTGAACTGTAAGAGGATAGAGTCGGACTTATTCTTGTCTCTAGAAGCACATTAATTAAAAACTTTAAAACAGTATGGCCTTCTTTTAGTACATCCATCCTTTGTCAAGTACAAAGAGTGTGAAGTAGAAGGGAGAGAACAATCACAGAGCAGAAACACAGATAGATATAATGATATAATACGGATACATTCTACTAAACAAACGAAAACCAAGTTTTAATTAATTCAGTTACATTTGGATCTGACCCTTTTTTACTGAAATAAAACCATTGAGAAAATGTGATGAGATGACATTTAGTAAAACTCCTGAACACGAGAAAAGCGTTTTCAAAAAGGTATACCAATGTCATCCCACCTTACATTTACATAACACTGCATATTTTAAAAGTTTATTTTGTGACCAATAAAAGATTGAATCTTACATTACTTGTGGAAAGAAACCATGGAAGGTATTTTGTCCCAATTTATGGATAAGGCAACAGTTTCAGGGTCCAAGGTCATACAATAAGTTAAATAAGAAGATCCTCTCTGTGGTGACTAGAGTTACAAAAAAAATGGTCAACAGAGTCTAGAGGCTTTTTTTTCTCTCTCTCTCTCTACTGGTCTATCTTAAATTCAATCTGGACAAATTGAATGAGGATGAGGCAAGTTAGAGGAAAAAGAGGAAAAAAAAAGGCATTTCTTTTCCTCTTGAAACAAATTAAATGTAACTGTAGTTATCTGAATCTGTGCAAAATTTGAAATTAGCCAATACTAAAGACTCACGTACCTATTTGAATTTATGACTTAAAATGTGAAAGATTTTTGTACTTTGTACTTTGGTACCAATTTTGTTTTCACAAATCTAAAAGAATGTCATAGATACATGTTTATTGACACAGAATGATGCAATTAATATTCATTATATTTTTTTTGGAAAAAAGATTATGAAATAGAATGTGATTCTGTTTCTGTTAAAAATACATATACTTATATGTAACATTAACAATAGACAAAAGCTAGAAATAGTAGCATGAACTTTTTCATCTTTACTGAGGTACAATTAGTAAATAAACTGTAAGATATTTGAAGTGTGATATGTGATGATTTGATATATATATACATTGTGAAACAGCATGAACTTTTAATAGCAGTTACCTTGGAGTTGTAGGATGATTTTTTTTTCCTCACAAATTTGCCTTTTGTGTGTGTGAGAACATTTAAGTTCTGCTCTCTTAGCAAATTTCAATATACAATACAGTGTTATGAAGTGTAGTCACTGCATTATACATTAGATTCTCAGGTCTTATTCATCTTATAACTGGAAGTTTCTACCCTTTTACCAACCCTTCCCTATATCTCCCTCCCTCAGCCTTGGCAACCATTGTTCTATCTAAAAACTCTGTTTCTATGAGTTCAATTATTATTTTTTTTTATTCTACATATAAGTGATACCATGTGGTATTTGTCTTTCTCTGGCTTATTCCATTTAGCGTAATGCTCTCTGGGTTCTGCCATGTAGTCACAAATAACAAGATATCCCTTTTTTTTTTAAGCCAAATTATGTATGTATATAGATAAGTGGATGATGAGATGATAGATAGATAGATAGATAGATAGATAGATAGATAGATAGATAGATAGATAGATAGATGATAGATGATAGATAGATGATGATGATGATGATAGATAGATAGATAGATAGATAGATAGATAGATAGATAGATATACAGATCACTTTTCCTCTACCCATTCATTTAAGATAATTTTTTAACCTCATATATTTCACCAGCTGAAGCAGAAGATGTCTTTGCCTGCTCATTTCATTCCAAGGTGATAATGCAGAGCTAGCAATAAAATTTTAGGGCTGCCCTCCCAATAACATCATATCATGCAGAATCACACCAGAAGAGAATATTATCCACCTCATTGGTTATTGGCATCCCTTTCTGATGTCTCCATCTAGGCAGACTTCCTCTTCTTTTGTGACATATTGCTAAGACCCGATCCTGAAACACTGAGGGATTGATGGGCCTTGTGAGGGGGCGGGGGAAGAACTGGAGCCAAAGCTCGAAATTCTGCCTCAGATACAAAACTCAGCCTTCGCGCTGCTACTTTTGTGACTTTGTGCATGTTTTTCAACATTTCTCTTCTTTAAATTCCTTTTTATAGAACGGCAGTGCCTCTCTTCTGGGGTTTGGGGATGGGTACATGCCGAGTACCTTACAGATAATTAGCAGTGAGCATGGATAAATCCTCAATTTCATTACCAACCTGCACGTCTGATGACTTGATTACAAGCCCAAGACAATGACAGATCTGCAAAGGATGGAGAAAGATGCACATCGATAATTAATAAGATAAACTTGATGTCAAATAAAGGAATGGTGGCTTAAGCAGTGAAGATATTTAATATCTCATTTATTAAGTAGTCCAGTGGTATCATTTCCAGGATTGGTTCATCAGCTTAAGTGATAACACCAAGGATTTGGGAGCTAACCACTTTTGTTTAATTATCCTCAAATATCGTTTTGTCCTATGTATGATCTATGTTGCCTTTCTTGGTAGAAAGCAGATGGTGGAAGCAAATTTATCTGTAAAGAAAATTCTTCCTAGAAACAGACCTCCACATCAAAGATTTTACTTTACCACTTTATGTTTCATTGTCCAGAAGTGGGTTACAAAGATAACTAGCTGCAGGAGAATCCAGAAAGCAAAAATCTGGTAAAAACAAAATGGAAACCTGAATTGCATCATTCATTCTCTGGAGCAGAGCCCGTTGTCTGAACAAAGTAAAGGTGTCTTAAGCATGGACAGAGAAGGACGGGTGAGGAACTTTGGGTTTATAGTGTCTGTTACAAAGATTAATTGGATATGGAATCTCAGTGCCCCCAAGGCAGGCATTTGGGGTACCACTGACCCTGGGAGTTTGATATTCAATGGTGGACATGACTAGTGAATGCACAAGATTAACACCATGGCATATTTTCCCCTGCCTTTTTGGAAAAGGTTTTGCAAGTGTCACTTTTTACAATATAGCTCAGCTTGTGTAAATGGTCATAAATTCTGGCCAAGACATAATTTTAAGTGGCATGGAGAAGTACCTACAATGAAATAAATGCTTTTAATAATAGCGCTGCAAATGCAATGAGCTCTTATCTCTGAGGATTTTACAAAAACCTTGGGTTTTTATTTGCTTAATTAGGTTTTACAGGAAAGACTAAACTTTCTTAATTGATTTTATTACTTGTTTCACCAAAATCACATTTTGCAATGTTTTGCACATTACCACATAGCTTCAGTGCCCCAAATCGTCCCTGATTTAGATTTATGGAAAGAGTTTGCATATTTTACGAACACGGATTTTCTACCAGTTCTAGCAAAGTGTATTTATTTTATGTACAAACAAATAATATATCTGTTTTGGAATGCTTTTATTTAAATTCTAATGATTTATGGGCACTGTAGTTTGGCTGCCCATGTAACATTTTATCCAGCCCTCCCTAAAACCTTACATTTTTAATTGAGCAAGGCTGAACTGCAGAAACTCGTTGATCAATGTCTTGTGGCTTTGGCATTATCTCTTTGGGGGAAGGGGGAACAGGGTTCTATTTAGTTTTTGTTTGCTTTTATTATTTTCTTCAACTCTCTGGCTGGTTATTGCATTCCTGTATCATTTTGAAATTTATAGTCTATTTAATAGCATTTTTATTTTTTATGATTATGTCACTCTCACCCATAAGAGGGTCTTAGGGAATATGTTCTGAGTTTCTTTCAATAGCAACCGCATCTAGAAACTACCTAACTGAATTATGAGTTTTATTTTTTTACCAGAGGGAGCCATAAAACAGAAATGACTTTAGATGTAGATTATAATAATAATTTGGAGGCATCTTTATGATCTGTGAGCTTCATATCACACTTATGCCGAGCACTCTCTGATTATTACTGTTCTAATAGAGCACTGCAAAACTTCCGTGCAAATCCAGTAACCATTGCTACATCAGTGTGAGTGCAAGCAACCTGGGGTGTGCTTAACACCAATCGTTCACCAAAATGTTAAGAACAGTTTGTTCAAACTGTCCCAAAGGGCAGAAAAAATTGGTGTTTCTCTCTCGGAGATTATGTGTTTACAAGAGCTAAAACACCGTTAATGGAGGAGAGGGGGAGATATTTATTGGAAAAATACAGGGATGTTTCAGGGAATCCAAGAGCACAAAGTTTTCCTATGCAAGACCACATCGAAAAACTGGGAAGTTACTTGGGAATAAGGTGCCCCCTTGTCTGTCCCCTCTCATTTGGAGAGATATGGTAATAAATAGATACAGACACAGCTTAGTGGATTAAGAAGATGGTCATAATCAGAGGCCACATTATAGAGTGTGGACCGTGCCCCAGGCCCCCTTCCAAGTGCCTTGGGTCATCACAATGACCCCATGAAAGAAGACACCAAGGAGGGAGAAGTAACTTGTTTAAAGTCACATAAACTGGTAATAGTAAAATGTAGAGTCCTGATGTGATCCCAGCTACCCAGATCCAGACATGAGTTCTCTTTCTGCTGACCTTCCTTTTCTGTTTTTCTGCTTCAGCCCGCCCCAGACCAACCCAGCCCCAATATCACGTATTTTCCTAGTTCAAATGTCTGACAGGGATTGACTAGATTATCTGTGCTCTAATTCCAGGTTTGGGTAGACAAAATCGGATCTGGTAAAACTGGGTGAATCCTTCTATTGCTTTGGGGAGGGAGGGGGTCACTTGGCTACAGCCTAGCGGCCCAGTTTCAGTGCCAGTGGTTACAGGGAGTTCTCATAGAGGGGAAATGGCCAGAGCTTTCATTCACAAAAGCTGTCTATTATAATGTATAACTTGTAATATGAATCTCCACAGCTGGGAAACTCATTTACATAATCTCCTGTACTTCTCCAAATTTCTTCAATTATTAATTTTAGATAAATTTATTTTGTTTTCCTCAAGAACAATGTCTGAAAAACGAATTAAGGGTGATGTATGTAATTTCTGGAGTTCATTTCATTCTGTCTTTTTTGCATCTATTGCCCTTCAAGTGAGAGTAAGTTTAGACACCAGATAAACCCCATAAAGACCTAGCACTCTAAAGTTTTCCTCAAAGTGAATGGCTACTTTTAATTACCTTATTTAATTCTCATAACAAATCTATGAGGCAGAAGCGATACTATTCCCATTTTAACAACCAAGAAACTGAAGCAAAAAGATTTTAAATTAATGCCCAGTTAGAAATGTCACACAGTTAGAAAGTGACAAAATCCAGACCCAAATTCAGTCCCATGCAGACCTGGGCTTTGAGGGGTTACACTACACTAAACACATGCACTTGTTTCTACTTAGTCCAGCCACTGTTTGCGGAGTGCTCTCATCCGAAGAGACCATAACGGTCTCATACATAAAAGTGGTTGATAGAGCAGGTTGTCCCTATGGGCATCTGCATCTGCTAACTCAGAAGTACTCCCCATGAACCTTCACAACTTTACGGACATCTGGAAGCCGCTGACCCCTCTCTGTGAAGCTACGGGACCTGAAAGTTAGGGCGCCTTTGTGACTGAGATGGTTGTCTGAACTCAGGCCATCTAGACTGAAATTCTAAGTGCATATCTTAAAAGCTGTGTAAATTGGGGTAAAAAAAAAAAAAAAAAAGCTACCCTCAACTTTATTTCTAAAACTCAGGTGATGATGCTTACCTCTCTATTTTTGAGAGGATTAAATGAGGCATGATACATGTTTGGTTAATTTGGCTGCTATTCTGAGAGCAGACTCAGGTCTCAGTCTCCACACCTCCCTTCCAGTCCTGTTCTCCACCCACCAGTGTTAGACATCATTGTCCTCCCTGGCCCTTATGTATTTTAGCTTAGAAGTTCTACTTTAACTGTGTGACTATTCAGTCTGCTGTCCTATACATCTTCTTCAGCCAAATTTTCATCTGTAATAAGTGAATAAAATTCAAGGGCTCACAAATCTTTCCTGAATTTTCTGCAACGGGAGGCTGACAAGCAATATGTGATATTTTAACTGGTATTTGGATTTGCAAATAGCCAAAGAAAACTTCTTCCATGGGAAATCATGTCCAATGAGAATGCAATAGACTGGAGAGATGGTAGGTCATCTCTGGCTTTTTTGAGGGAATCATGAAATATATTCAGCCATCGGTGATTTTCCCTGGGCGGAATATTTAGAAAATGTGCCACTTAATGTTCTAAAATTATATTTTCTGATGAGCAGAATCAGTGAAGTTTTAAATCTGCATTAATAATAATATAGACCTAATTCGTGTTGCTCTTTTAGTTTTTATGAAATGCTTTTACATAATTTTCTGTTGGGCCTTACAAAACTGAAGTATTTGTTATAATCCTTATTTTATAGATGGAAGAATTGGTTTTTAGAAACATTAAGGGCTCCTCACGTCATTGTTCAAATCAGGGGCTTCCATGCTTTGCAGCATTGGTCTACACAGCATGGAATTTACAATCAAAGGGGCCGGATTTTCATCTGAGCTTGCTGGGTAGCAAAAATACAGACAGTAATATCTCCTTCATAAATTGCGTTTGGCTACAAGTATCAGAAAGCCAATTTACAGAGATGTCACCAAGTTGAGGATTATAGATCTCAAACAAAAGAAAAGCGGACTTAGTCAACCGCCAGCATCAGTTTCTTCCTTTGACACTGTCATGACAACCAATCTACAATTCCCTTGGCTTTTTTCTACCCCGGTCACCTCTTCTGGAGCTTCGGCCATGATATCTGTGTCTGGAGTAGAAATAAGAAAGACGAAAGTTTCACTGTTTCTGATTCTTTTCATAGACAGAGCAAAGGCTTCCCTTCCTATAACACCTGATGAACTTTGCTTCTCTGTCACAATGTGAACTGTTGTATGGCCACCTCTTGCTGCAAGGGTTGCTGGGGAAGAGAATGTTGAGCCTGGAGCCAGGAATGTTGCTGCCCAAATAAAGCTGGGTTTCTCTTAGCAAAAACAAGGGGAGGGGTGGATCTTAGCAGGGCCAGCTCAAGTGTCTATCTCACATAGCTTTTGAGAGATTTTTTATATCATATACATGTTTGTTATAGAATATATATGCAGTAAATAGCATTATGTATTACTCTTGATAATTAATAATATGATAGCAACATTGTTTTCTCTTTTCCATAGACAAAATGTACCTTTGAAAGGAAAATGGGTAGTGAATAATAATTATCAAAGTTGAAAATGTTACTATATACTTTCATTGTATTCAGTTCTTTTAACTCGTTTTAGCCTCATAATATTCCTCTAAAGATGGACAGTATCATTATTACATTTTGCAAACAGGAAAACCGATATTCATAGAAGTGAGGGGAATTACTTAACTTCATGGCAGATCTTACTTCAGATCTTGCAGCATGACTGGGATGGCATTATTTGTACTCAAGAGCCACCCCTTCTTCCATAATGACAGAGGGAGTATCATGAAGGATGAACAACAGTCCTTGTTGCTGACAATGTGTTATTGAAAAATTCACAACAGATAATATTCTCTAGTAGCAGGACCTTTTTGCAGTTTAAAACGTCTGTTTATTATTTAATATTTAAAAAGTATAAAAAAGACACGATAAATGAGATCCCCCAATGTAAATAGGAGGAAACTGAGTCTCAGACTATTTCATTTATTACTTATTTGTTTATTTATTATTTTTTATTTTTACATTTGCATTAGAGTTGACATTCAACATTATTTTATATTAGTTTCAGGGTACAGCATAATGCTTAGACATTTATATATTAATATACCAAGTAATCCTCCAATTACTCTAGCACCCCCTGGCACTATACATGGGTATTACAATATTACTGACTATATTTCCTATGATGTACTTCATATCTCTATGACTATTTCATAACTACTGATTTGTACCTCTTAATCCCTGAGTCTCTGACTATTTATGTGATTTCCCCTGTTACTGAGCTTATAAATAAAAGAGCTGAGCAGAGCACTTATCTTCCCAATTTTAGCCCAGTCATCATTTAATTGATCCTTGCTGCCTTCCAGAAACGAGCTTTGTTTTCTTTATCTTACCTGTTCTGAAAAAATGTTTTTAAAAGATTTAGTAATTCTGAACTCTTTTAAGTCACAGCTTACAAAATTGGAGCTATATCCATAAAGTACACTTTTTTTTTTTTTGCCCTCCCTACCATGGACCCATGCAATGTTGGAAAAAGATAATTAATTGCCAATATTGAAATATTAGATGTTTTACAAAATTGTAGATTTCCAACTTATAGACAGGTAGGTAGGTAGGTAGGTAGATAGATGATAGATAGATAGATAGATAGATAGATAGATAAGTAGATAGATATAGATGATAGGTCTGTTTATCTTTCCCTGGACCACATTCCTGAGCGGAATGAAATGGTTGGATGAAACACCAGGCAGGAATTCTTCAGTTTTCCACGGTCCCCCTAACTCCCTGTGAGGGCTCTAATGAAGGAGCTAAGATGGGCCCCCTCACACATTTGATTTGCCTGCTCCCAATAAGCAGGTAAGTTTGTGACCCCTGTGTAACTTATAAAAAAGATCACTTCCTAGACACTGCATACTAAACGCTGGAGCAGATGATATAGTCTTTTTATTTTTTCATTTCTGAGATTTCTTTGCGATCTCTGTAGAGTCGAAACAGAGAAAGGAAAATGGTTTGGTTGTTTTCAAGTAAGATGGAAAGAAAACATACTTACTTTCAGGCTGGCAAAATGATTGGGGTGTCTTCACCGCTTGCAGTCACTATTAGATATAGAGCTGACAGCAGCAGCCTAGTCTGGTAAAGAACAGCGAAGCTGAATGAGGCGGCTAAAAATAAGGGGAAGGATGCAGATTGCTGTATGAAACACAGACTGATGGTTCGGCACGGGATCGCCTGCCCCCAGGGCTGAGATTTTGGCCAGTTGAGGACCATCATTTGACTGAGAACGCCAAACCCACTCTGTCATTAAGCTAATACTAAAGCAGTCCTTTGGACAGGGATTGACTTATCACACGTTTTCCCTCACACAAATATAATTAAAGACGAAAGGTGGTGATGGCAGTTGAACATCTGTCTTTAGCGTTCAAATTTCTCACAGTCTGTCGATTAGGTTGTGTTTTGTATTATTCCAGCGTCCACAGCTGTCAAACGAAATGGGAACAGGCCTGCCCGAGTCAGGGAGCTGAGGTCTGCAGCCGCTCTTCACGCTCCACGTGGTAATAGCCGGCGACAGCTTCTCCTCCGAACAAATTGTTTTCCGTTGCTTGATGGGTCTCAGCTGTTCTAACCTGGGAAGTGATGAGTTTTGCTTTCATTTGGAAAGTAAGATCTGTTCAAACAGAGATGCCGGCTGCTTGGGGTGTTATTGTTTGTTTGTTTGTTTGTTTGTTTATAGCTCTGTGTGTCTGCACTGCAGTGGTGCTTCAGTCTGTTTTTGGACAGCAAGTTCTAAACTCACCAAAGTGTAATATCTGGAGGCTTCCAAGGTCTGTGCTATTTCTGATGTACGGGAGGGAGAGATCAACCCAAGGGCAGAGAAGTGTTTCAGACAATCTCACTCCTACCAAGCTTTCAGATTGATTTCCCATTTTGACTCAAGAGCATTTGTTCTCAGGCTGATATCTTTCCTCATGAGCGGGGTTAGCTCACACCAGTATCCTTGGGGAATGCCAACCAGTGGCGTGCTAATTAAAATGGTAGCGTGAGGAAGCACGGAGGGACTTCCTTCGGAGGTGTCAGATCTACGGACTTAATTTTATATGCTGTAAGTGTGCACACGTGGCATGGAAGTTGAATATATTTAAGATGGAAAGGCCCCCCCAAATTTCCCTCTAGTGTTTTCATGTCCCCTTCCTTTGTGTCCATATCAAGCCATCGTCTTAGAAAAAAATCTAAACATGCTTTGACCCAAAGTTATAAACAATGAAGGATTTCTTGGTTACTTGCATTTTAATAAGAAACAATTAAAGGTATCTATTGCTGTCCAATCCAACTTTCTGTGATGATGAAAATGTTCCATATGAAATGTGGCTAGTACAACCGAGGGATTCAATTTTTATTTTTACTTCATTTCAATTAACTTTAAATAGCCACATGTGGTTAGTGCCTACCATATTGGAAATGTAGAAATAGACCATTAATGCTGAGCTTTAAAGCTTTCGGCTATTTCAATGAAGTGTGTATTTTTGAGGAGGGCTTAATTATCCTGGCATTACTGAAATGGTACCATTGCCACCTGAAAGAATAGAACTGATCATTTCTAGCGCCTAGTATCTCAACACGAAGATATTTAAAGAATAAATATGTGAGAGAATGCACGTTACAACGTTACAAACAGTGCAATGAACAGTATCAGCTAACATCTGTGTGGGGCAGGCACTCTGAGGATCATGATTCTTACATCACCGATGTAGCAATTCCTGAGGTACCTATCATTGCATTCCTTGTTTTGCAGATGAGGAAACTGAAGCGTAGAAAATTGAAGTCTTGCCCCCAGGCTAAAAAGCTAGTAAATAATGGGATTTTGATGTCAGCTCAGTTCTATCTGTCTCTGAAGCCCAGATACACAATTGCAGATACTATTATGACTATGAGCTTTAAAGTACAGATTACTTTAGAAGCAATTAATGAAGGCCATATCTGAATGTAGTGAATTAGATCTCCAGAGTCCCTTTATTTTTAACTTGATGATTATGTTTTTAAAAAGTCTATGTGCAACTAGCATAGTGTAAATATTCCATAAAAGGCAGCTGCATTCTTTTACTGTCCTCATAATTACATGGCATTTGCATAAACTCTAATAGCATATGTGATATCATCGAGAAGTGTCACGAGTCATAGATGAATTTCATAAGTGATTCTGCCCTTAATGTCATCAATGATAAAAGTACCACAAAATTACAGTTCTGAAGATTTAAGAGAGTAGGTAAAGCATTTTGCCCCTGAGAGAACTATTGCCATGTGTAATTTCATTCTTCACTCAAAATCAGCAATGCTATTTATGAATATGTTTACCAATAACACAGAATTTTAGACTTTTAAAAAATCCTGTACCTCATCGTCTAAGCAACTATTGCATAGTGAAGTTAAATGGGGGGTGGTTGTAAACTATAGCCAATTATTAAATGAAGAATGAATTGAATTTACCATTATTCCCAGTGAGGATAGCTGTAACTTTGTGCCATTCATTCTCCAAGAAATGTACTTCCTGGTGTTCCCACCCGCAGGAACTGTCAGCCACTGCACCAGGCTCTGATCGGTGGAAATGTATTCACTAGTTATAGTAGCAGAGGAAAATAAAAATCTACCAGAAGGCACTTAGCTATCAGCCATATGATCTGAGGTAAATTCAATGAAATTGATTTGTTTTAATTCTTAGTATTTCTAATTGGCCCCGAGCTGATTGCCAGTTTGCATTTATAACATAAAATTCAGGTTAACCATTTGATCGCTATTCTTTGCATTACCAACAGAGTCTGCAATTTCAGGGCACCTTGATTTAACTGTAACTCCTTAGTGACCATATTAATATAGATATTTTCTCCTGTTCCTCTATGATACATAGAATGGTTCTGATGACACAAAATATATTCAGTGGCTCCCTAGTAGATTAGCCTGATCCTGGGTGGATCAAGGCTGTGATTTCTTTCTGTCCTGTAGCAGAGAAGACTTGCAGGTGTTGTCTGCTCTGCACCGAGATGGAAATAGGAAACTACACACAGAGATCTTCAAACTGTAAGGCCTGGAAAGCTAGATGGAAGAATGCAGTCTGGCCATTGGGTAGGAATCTGGTGGGCGGAAAGCCAGGAATGGAGGCTGAGTCTTGAGAAATGCCACACATCTGAGTGGAATGAGGAAAACAATGCAGGCCCATCACCTCTTTGGGATAAAAAATAGAGATGAGACAGTGAGAAAGGATGAACTGAAGCCCTTCGCTGCTGGAGAGCTTGGCTTAATCTCTGCAAACCCAAACATGGCATCTGAGACTGGGAAAGTAGGCCCCCGGGTTCTGTTTATTTTGTATACTTTTTTCTCTTTCGTAAAAATATAAATCCCTATCCACTCATATTCTTCATTTACATTCAGATTGATCTGTTAAGACAAGCAGTCAGATGGGGATAATTTTCTAGTCGAACATGTGTCAGCATCATGCTAAAAGATGTAGTTGGTATATCATATTCAACCTCCCAAAACTTGGATGTATCAAGTAAACAGAGGCCATAAGAAAGGAGATGCCAATAAGTAATTAGGAAGAAAAAAAATAAGAAATATGTAGAACTAACTGGAGTACAGGCTGAGTCAGAAGCATTTCATGCAGCAGGATGATGGTCCTTCCTCCTTCTCCTGTTATAGGTTATAAGGAAAGGAAAATGACATTGACTCAATTCTGAAATTTTTAAAAGAGAAACCTATTCATCTGAGGCTACACCTTTGCCAATAGTTTTTACAAACAAACGAACTGCAATTAGAAATTAAATGAGGGCAGATCAAAGATGGTTATTAAATATATTACAGTCAGAAATTAAATGAGTCCAGGCCAGAGATCAAGGTTTGAATAATGTGACCCCCAAATATTGCAATTACAATTTCATGCTTGGGAGGGGAGCAGTCAGTTGAGTGGATGGAGAAATTAGGTAGCAAGGGCTGATGCATAAAACATTCTGTGATGAACATTCTCTGTTATAGGTCTTGCTGAGATCAGAATGTAGAATCTGATGCATCCTCTCAGATAAAGCATCAAAATTTCAGTGAAAGAACGTAACAATCACAGGGGCACAGGTATATGCACAGGTGTTCCCCTGAAGACTGTAATACTCATTTTGTTTCATAACATGCCTTTCTCACTTACCAGCATATTTTCCATATACAGATTGATTTCTAAATTTTTATGCATCGTTTTATTTGATTACTGTCTAACAAAGAAAAAATGCTATTTTATTTACGAAATTAATTAATTTCATGGATCTCGTGACATCTGATAAGCATCGCTGGAGCTAGAGATATAGTGACTCAAGATTGTGGTTTTATCGGCATCAATATTACAGATTTTTCTCTGTTCTAATTCTGTCCATTTCTCTTATTGTGACACTCAATGAACAAGTATAAACATTAATGATTTGGTTGGAGGAAGGTTCTAGGATTTGTTAGGTCTGGAACCTCGTCTTTGTCTATCGTATTATATATTTATAAGTTCTATTTCAGGCATCATAGAGTTTTATTAAAATTTTTATTGAAATGATTGTAGTCACATTCAGATATAAGAAGTAATACAAAGAATCTATTGTAAAATTTTCCCTGTTTCTCCCAAAAGTAACATCTTGCAGAACTATATATAGTATAGTATCCCAACCAGTATATCGACATTAATGCAATTCATTGATCTTACTCAAATTTTCCTGGTTTTACTGTTACTGGTGTGTGTTGTAAGAATATACAATCACATTTTTTACTAATGCATATTTAATTACATCTTCTATCGAATCACATTTTCTAATTTGTGATTAAAATTCTAATTTGAATATTTAATTCATTTTGCCTTTTTCGGTGCCAGCTATAGATTAGGAATTTTACTCTAATTTTTTAAAGGTGTTTAGGCTTTTTTAAAAAAATGCTCATTCCCTTAGATTTGAGGAAATTACTTCTCATATAGTATGATTATGTGTGTGTGTGTGTGTGTGTGTGTGTATTCCTTCTGAATTTTTCAACTTATAGCACTAATACATTTGCCTTTTCTTAGTCTAAAATCATATTCTTTAGTTACTATAACTTTAAATATATATTATTTTCTGGGAGAGAGAATCTACTCCCATCATTCTATCTAAAATGAAAACTTATTTTCAACCTAAAAACATTTTTTATTCTCTATAAATCATTCATGTAATTTGATGTTTGTTTTCATTTCTTAAGGAAATCATGTCAGGATAAAATTGGTTTGCATAATATTTGTAAGTTAATACGCAGGGGGTTTTCTTTTTTCTTTTTTACATATTTAATAATATTAGTATTTGCCATTTAAGTTAATATTCTATCTGTATTCTTTATTCAAGTCTTTTTCATGGACCTTAGTAGATTACTCAGTTTTCTTCACACAGATTCTGTGCATTTCCCAAGAGGCTTGGAGAAGTTCCCTAGCTCTTAGACTGAATTATTAAAAATGGGTCTTCTCTTTTTTATAGACTTCAGTGTATTTCTCTTCTTCTGACTCTTTGTGGCAGGGTGGACACAGTGTTAGAATGTTACCAGTGAGCAAAACAAATAATGAATAACATACTTGGTTCTCTGTGATGGAATCTCAGTCTCATTTGTACTGTGACTGTAAGGTATCACTCAGTGGCAATAGGATCAGTTCCTGAGCCAGCTAAATAATCTCAGAAATTGTGTAGAGTCCATAGCTTCCAAGATAGGTTATACATCTCCCTCGTTGTATTCTCTCTGCCATTCCCTTTTCCTTAGCTCCATCTGTGCCTTTTAGGATTCAGGAAAGATAATATTCTATTGCATCCTCAAATGGCAGCTCAAAGAAGTAGCCCACATGAAGAGGGAAAGAGTTAAAAATAATTCAAGTTGACCATATCAAGGCAAATAGAGAATTTGGAAAAAGATTACTTGCAATAAAAGCTGCATTTCCCCCACTGCCTTTGCCACTCAGGTGTGACCATACAACTAAATTTTGGTCACTAGGATATAAGCAAGAAGAGTATGTATGACTTCTCAGAAGTATTGTCAAAGGAATACAACTTGCTCATTTTTCTTGCATTTCTCTGAATTATTGACATAGTGACTTCCTCCAGATTTTCTGAACATGAAAGGAAAGTAAACAATTATCTTGGTAACTCACTGTTATTTTGAGTTTTGCTGATAATTGCAGCTGAACTTGCTTTTAACAAATATAGAGTGTGTCTTTTGCAGAAAATTCACACCTAACAGGTAACACCTCAACATACTACATGAAATTATTAAATTTCATGAATGGTGGAAGACACTTCCAGTTATCCAAGTAGAAAAAGCAACTCTTTCAAAGTGGGAAAAAAAAGTCGGGTTCACTTTCTAATTCTCAACAATACTGAATTTTTACAAAAAGCTTAGGTCTACAAATTGAGCAGGAAATAGTACATGACCAAAATATCACAACAAGCTAAGTTATCTTTCCTGCCCAAATGTGAGAAGAAAACATTCTCAAACAGAGATAAATAAACTCGGTGAACTCTTCTTCCTATGAGAGCATCCTCGAAAAACTTTTTTTTTTTTTGAAAAAGAAAGAAAGAAAAAAAAAAAAAACAAAAGCAAGAAACACTTGACTGTGAAACATAGCCAAAATCGTAAATGGGAAGGCTATATTAAAAAGGACTGGTGGTGAGCATTGATGTCATTTAAATATCACACTACACGGAAATGACATTGGAGGAATGACATTTTTAATGTTACCCATAATAAATGATAACAAAATTCCCACAGTGAGAAAAGAGAAAGTAGAAGAAATCGTAAGCGCTACCTTCACTTTCAGACTTACACACCACACATCTTTTCAAGGTATCATCTTGAGCACCTTAAAGTCGAAACGTATAAAACAGGTTACCAGAAGGGAGGAGGTAAAGGGATGGGTAAAGGGGGAGGGGAATAAAGTCAGTAATAGTTGACGAGTTCACATGGTGGCAGATAATTACTGGAATTAGTGGGGTGATCACATTGTAAAGTACAAAAATGTCAAATCACCATGTCGTACACCTGAAACTAACAAAACTAATAGAAGATCATATACCAACTAAACAATAATAAAAAATAAATTACAAAAAAACAGACGTATGATCTTTTTGCCCAGTTTGGTTCCATATCTGTGATTAATCATTTCATTTATTCACAGACTTGCTCAAAAGATGCCAGCGGTCACTTTTCATAAAAGGCCAAATAGTCTTTGTGCTCCATCTCAGGCATGTGCATGTTTTTCCCTTGACTGCATCTTTCCGTCTCTCAACTCACCCCCTTTCTCACTCCCTCATCTGGCCACCTGCAGTCAAGCATATTTCCACTTCTACTTCCTGTTTCAGGTTCACAGGGCTAGGGCGTTTCATTCAGGGATTAAAAAATAAACATTGGGTCCAGTCCATGTACCCAATACAATTTCACCGAAATAGGCACTGTGTTGTGGCTCATCTTTATTCTCGAATAAGTTCTCAGTGTGGTTCAGAGTCAACAGAGAGGCTTATGATTAATCTCTGCTCCTTCAAATCACATTGTTATCTATTGTTTCTGCCCGTGTGGGTGAAGGATGTTTTGCCAACCTACTGTAATTTAAAACTTTGATAACCTTTCTGAGTCACTTGTTTCAAGTGTGTCTCTTGTATAGAGTATATGGTGTTATAATTTGTGGTCCAATCGGTATTGTTTCTTTCAGTGGGTGGCTTTAGCCAGTCTACACATGTACGTATATGATAGATATTTTTAGCTTTATTTTTTTGTGATGTTTTTCTGTTTTGGGTTTTTGTTGTTGTTATTGTTTGTCATTTGCCATATGGTGATCTTTGCTATGTCTTGTGCCTGTGTTTTGATAATTTTTAAGTTTTGTCCATTTTCTTTTAATGGTTTTTTTAAAGGTAACTATAAATTTATATAATATAATTAACTCTTAGATCTTTTAAAGTAATATCTATTTGGCAATGATAATATTTATAATTTTTATTTTCTATTTTTATTTTCTCTTAACTACTTATGTTGTATTGACTTTTGGTTATTCCATTCCCACAATCTCAATATTTATGACTAATTCTCTCTTTTAAACATAATCCCAACATTTGTTCCACCTTAGTTGTACAATTAAATAATTTCAATGCCTTTTTACTACAGACTTAGTTTTAATCCTCAGTTAGTTAATAGTTAGAAAAAAACCATGGAAGAATTGTCTGTAAGTTAGTTTTTGGATACTTGTGCTCAGTTCCATAATAAGAAAAAGTATTAAAGTAGCAATTTTAATGACCACACAATAGAATTAATATATTTTTAAATTCTCATTCTACTCCTGTGTCTACTTTGTGAATGGGTAAGTGTCTATAGAGGAGGGGAGATGTTCATTACTAATACGTATGATTCCAAAGGACAAGCAACATAAAGTTGCAGTTAAAATAATGGGTTTGGGAATCAGACTTCTCATTTTGAGGCCTGACTCTACCTCTTACTATGGAAGAAAAGTACTAATATTTTCTGTAAAATTGAGATTAAAATGAGACCACAAGTGAAATGAGAACTATAAGAAAAATGTAAATAAAGCCTATAGAAGAGTGTCATTACATAGTATGTACTCATTAGATGCCTGTCATTATGGACTTATCCATCTTTTTAATGTTTTTAGTCTGCTAGGTGGAAAATGGTAGCTGTTGTTTGAATTTGCAGCTTCCAAATCAATAAGGAATTAAAAACATTTTTTAAAAACATGTTTATTAGCCATTTATATGCTTTCTCTGAGTTACTTCTTCAAGTTCATTGTCCATTTTTCTCCTGGGTGATTTGTTTTTGAATGAAATTTTTAGAGCTATTTTAACCTTAGACACAACAACCTTTTCTGTGCATTATATGTATTTTCACACACTTTACTTTCAGCCTCATGTTTATAAATTTCAAATCATTTTATTAAAGGAATATGCATTCAGGAAAAGTTACAGCTCAATGAACTTTTACAATATAAATACATCTGTGTAGGTAGCACCTAACTCAGAGAAAAAACAAAATAATCCAAAAGCCCTGAAACTCCCTTCTTAGTCCTTCCTAGTCTCTATCTACCACATCCCAAATGTAACCACTACCTGACTTCTGACAACATAGGTTAGTGGGTTTTCATGTCTTTGTACTTTGAATAAGTGGAACAATATGGAATTATACTCTTTTGTGTCTGGCTTCTGTCATTTGCAACTTAATTTTGTTTGAGTTTGGCACCTCTTTTTTGGGGGGGAATAGTTTTTTGATGTTTTAAATAATTTAATCTATTAAGAAGTTAGTTAATAATTGAATTAAATTGAATAAAGAAAATACGTTGGCATATGGTTGTAGTGAAGGACAGGCAGGTAAATACCTTAGTATAATGTGATTTTTTTTGAGTAATTTCATCTCTTAAACCTATGTTTTCCATTAAAGGGAAAAAAGCCATTACAATCATTGGGATTCTACTTTTCAACAATATTATACCTAATCTCCATTATGTAGTGTTTAAGTTTTCTAGAGTCTAGTTTGTCCGACCTTTGCATTCACAGTGTGTAGCCTGTAAGGCAGGTCTGTCATTACCTTGCAGAACAAACAGTCTCTACTTTGCATCGCTCCCAGATTGCCTTCTTAGTACCCCTCCCCTGTTTAAATCCACATGATCCCTGAGATCGGACTCTACAGTTTCTGTGTCTTCAGGCCAATGCATATTTATTGAGAAATGCTTGTGTTCCATATACTACCTAGAGTATGAGGATAAAAACCTAAATAAATATGCCAGGAAGTCAGGTGATCACAATCTAGTTGGAGAAGCATTATTTAATAGAGTAGGTACAATAAAGTAAGTTTGGAAATATGAACAAGTTAACCATTTGCATAAAGAAAAGAGAAATTCATTTTTCACAAATCAAAACTCATTGAAATTATGAAGTGCAAGTTTGACAATCAAGAGTGCTATGTGATGATTGTCGGGAAGGATGACTCTAATTCCCCAGGTAAGGGAAACTATCGTGCAAAACTATGGAGGATTGAATCATTCTAACTGTTACATGTAGGAGTCATTGTATTCTAATATATAAGGCAAAAATTGATCCACATTCAAAAAAAAAATCCACAAAGCATTTGAGCAATCGTAGGTGAAGGGGCATTTGTTAGTAGGTAAGGTCGAGCCATGTTATGAAGGGTCTTGTCACATAGCTTCCATAGAAAGGGCTTGGATTTTCTTCTATTGCTGGTGAGGTGACTAAAGAATTTGCGAGGTGATTCTGTTTTACATAGATAACTCTGCACTCTTTATGACAGGTGTGAAGTGACAGGGGCTGGGGGAATAGTTGTGCCACCAACTGAGTGAGGCGACACATCTGAACGCCTCTTTCGCCAGAGTTGTCAGTTACTCGCTGTCTGCCACCTCTCTCCCAGCGGACTGGGCCTGGGTGGGTAGCACAATCTGTACTCTCTATTTGTATGCTCCAGAGACTGAGACCTTTGGGGAGCATCATGTCTGTCAGTGACACAGGAAATCCATGCTTACCTGCTATAGTAAGCCTCTAAGCATCAGCAAAAGCAAGCGCTTTGTTTTTTTTCTTCCTAGGTAAGATTGCTGTGATTCTTCTCAATTACTATTTTGAAATGTAGACCTTCTCTTAAACCTGTTACCCAACTGCATAAATTTATCCTAAGCAAACAGATTTGCTTTTTATTCTTGAAGAATATTGAACTTTGTGTACAATTTCTCTAAATACTTTCCTCTCTCCCACCAAGATAAAAAATATTGCTTATTTCTAGCTACCTTTACCATATATTCCAGATGTCAAAAACAAGATATCCCTTTCCTTTGAAGAAAACCCTAGCCAATTAGACCAAGACCCCATGTCCCCATTCTCGTTCATGTGTTCTTCTCGAGCTTCTATTTCTCATCCCCAATTTATTCACTTAGCTTGTATCATCCAAAATCATGTCCTAACATTGCACCTAGCAGCACTCGGGGTTGTTGCTTTGCTAGGCTAGCAGTCTAGCCTCACGTAGGGACCGAGCAGTGAGTCGCTTCCCTCGGGTGAGGGGTCTTCTGTTGTCCCTCTGCTCCCAGTACTGTTGGATCCCACCATAATAACACGCTACTCTGCAATTCTCATACCAGACATGTTAAAAGTTAAATGTGAGGGAGGACGATCACTTCCTGCTCCATTTATAAACATCTGATTCATTTCCATGAGTAAGTTCAACACTTCCCTGGGTCACAGCTAGAGCTTGACATACAACCCTGCCACTTGGAACTGGGAAGGCAAATGGAATGACATTAATCGATTCTATTTATTGTGGATACTTACCTTGCGGTGAGGGGCTTGCTTGATTTGATCGAACTTTTTCTTTCTCAAGCTAAACCTTTTGTTTCTTTTCCTAATTTCAATCGTGAAAAAAATATTTTCACAGGCTTTGCATAGTTTTGGGCAATTAATCCAAATATGTTTTCTAGAAACCTACTTTGTCCCATGTACTGTTCTAGATTCTGAAAATATAAATATAAATGAGTGACAGCATCTGTGAGTTTGTGAGGCTTACCTTCGGGAAAGTGAGGTGGGAGCGATTAGCATGGAAATGGACAATATGCAATTTGTTCGAAATAAACAAATACATAAATAGATTTTTTGAAAGGCGCTAAGGTGAGGTGGGAAGAGTTAAGATCATTTTTCTTCTTCATTTCATACTGCCTGAGCAGGGTTTTCACACCTCTGAGCATCCAGTCTTTTTATCTTTGTAGAATGTTCTGCACAAGGCAGCACGGCTCAGCTGTGCAGCCAAGATTGTAGAACAATATGATCATCTTGGCTTGGAGAAAACCTCTCCGAGATCAGCTGGATTCTGTGCTACTCCAAAGAGTTTTGTTTTGTTTTCACATTAATTTGTCAATCTGCATTTCAAAATATTGAAACTCTATTTCATCCCATTAAGTCGAGATGAAAACCATCTCACATATGGGAACCTTCCCACCCAGTTCTTGGCATGAACCTTCAGTGTCCTATTTGTGCCCGCTATTAGCAGGAGGGACAGTACACTGCAATGTTGAACAAGGGCTAGTGATAGACTGGGTAAAGAACTGTTTTAAAGCAAAACAAAACACACATTTTAAATTAGAGAATGGACTTCACCCTGGAAGAACGCAGAGTCTCAAACACTCACACGACTAATTTGGCAAATTCAGAAATCAATCAAATCAATTATGCAGCAACATGAGAACCAAATTTCTAGCTTGTTTAACCACATTTCATCTTTCTACCATCTGGGTTAGCCTCCTGTGTTTCTGTCAATGAGAAAGATTTGAGTGGCTTTGGGCAACTATTTTTTTTTTTTCCCATCTCCGATGTTGCTAATAGTAAACGAAAGGGCTTTGGCAAAGAAGCCGGGATGATAACGATATGCTCAGACATAGATTTACAGCCTTCTTTCATCATCTCACTGGCTCCAGCGTGAGCCAGGTCTGCACAGCAGCAGAGGAAAACTTTTAAGCAGTGATAATACACGGGGCCTGATAGGTGACAACCCCAAAACTAAACATTAAAATAACACTTGATGGACATTTTCTCTCTGGCCTTTAATGAGCCACGGCTAGGCGGGTTTTCACTTTTACCTGAGGCTCACAGTAGGCACTGAGTGGTCAGCGGAAGATTAATAAGACACGAGATGAGAAAATGGAGTGTTTAGCTAAAGCCCCATATCCAGGCTTACGTGCAGGAAGTGGTGAAAATAAAAAGCGGATTGTAGGGAAGATATTTCACAAATATCGGCTCTTCACTGGGCTTCTCTCGGTGCATGTGATAAGCTAAGGCAAACATCTCTCAAGGTACAGGCACAAAGCACATTCTGAATAAGTAGACTTTCTTCCTCCTCCACTGTCAGAGCACTTATAGTGCCCATAACTGATTGTCTGGTGTCCATGACTGTGTATGCCTGTGATGGTGAATTTTTTGTGTCAACTCAACTGCACCATGGGGTGTCCAGACACTACTCTGGGTGTATCCATGAGGGTGTTTGCGCCTGTAGACTGAGGACAGCAGATTATCCTCCCCAATGTGGACAAACCTCATTTAGTCAGTTGAAGGATGAATAAAACGGAAAGGCTGACCTTCCCCAAAGGAAGAGGAAACTCCTCCTGAATTATTTCCTTGAGCCGGGACATCAGTTCTTTCCTGCCTTTGGACTTGAACTGAAACGTCAGCTTTTTTTGGGTCTCCAACATACTGACTACAGATCTGTCAGCCTCCATGACCTTATGAGCCAATTCCTTACACTAAATATCTCTCTCACTCTTTCTCCTATTGGTTCTGTTTCTTTGGAGAGCCATGACCGGTTCATTACTCCACCCAAGGAGCTCTGTCCTAGCGCTGGTCTGTGCATTTCAACGGAAGGCACAGTATGAGCATGAGGAGACTGGAGTACGTTTCTCAGTTTTTAAAAGGCTCTTTCCTTCCTCAAATTCTTCTTCCGTTCTCCTATCCCCTGACACAGGGCCTTTGTTAATCTGCAAATTGATCTCAAGGATATCACAGTTTTCATCCACGTCTTCACTCCATCTTACTCATCATAAAGCTAGAATTTTTTTTATGTAGTCATCAAGACTATAGAACTGGATTTCTGCCATTGCCCTCAACACCTAAAATTACACACAGAATAGTGGCAAGTGTATTAAAAAACAAACAGACAAACAAAAAAACATTGCTGATTTCTGTATGGCCCAGAAGCTTACATTCTTTTTATTCAGAAGGGCAGCAAAATATATCCAAATATTTCAATGAAGCAAACAGTGATATGGCGGACTATGGCTCAGTATATACTAAAAGGAAGGAAGGTGGGAAGCAGAGATGGGGGGAGGGAGGGAGAAAGAGTGTGCTTGCTTTATACAAGCCATTATTTTGTGATGCAATGAAGATAAGTAAGAAATAAGATCTTACCTTCAGGAGTTCAGATCCAGCGAAGAGTGGGAGCTTGGGCACAGTTAACTCCAGCATAAAATAATGATCTTATGGAACTCTCACAGCCAATGTGCTTGCCAGTGACACCAGACCATTCCTAGTTTCCGTTAAGTGAAGCATTCCAAACTTTTCAGCAAAGCTCTTCTTCTTTAGTACGAGTAGATGTCTGACTTTGACTCAGACAGCTTTCATGCACATATTATTTCCAGTGATAAAGCCAACAATTTTAGAAATCAGCATTGCACTCCAGATTTGCTTTAAAAAAAAAAAAATGTAGGAAGAAGGGAGAATACTGAAGACTGTGTTCCTGACGACAAAACCCTAACACTGGTGTCTCAGGAGCTCAGAGAGTTCAGAATCTGTCTTCCTACATATCCCACCGGGGACTACCACATCCCAATATCAATTTTTCCCATAAATAAAGACATATGCCATTCAAAATAATTTACATTTATTAATAAAACTCATTTGTGGGTAGATATCCCCGCCCCCCAGCTGAGGTGTCTTTCCTAGTACGTCTACCTTTAACATCAAATTACCATGTCTCGAACACGAGGGAAGAGCCAATCATTTCTTATTCAGGCTTTATAATAACACGGCGAGATGAATAATATTCTCTCTAGTTTCCGATGAGAAAAAATGAGGCTTAGAGTGTTCAAATGAATTACTCAAGGTCACCCAGCTAGTAAACAGAAAAACTAGATTTAATCTTAAATTTTCCAGATTCTGGGACAAGTTCTTGATATCAAACCATGGATTCTGAAGTCAGACTCATGGAACGATGGACATCTAAGGGATGAGCGATGTGGAAGACAGATACGGATGAAAAAAGGTCCCGCTCCCTTTCAATCTATCACTTCATAATCAATTTGTCCATTTAGCTGGTATATTTAACTTCACTTTGTTCCATTCATTCTGCTGTCACAGACACATATATAAATCATAGTTCCTGACTTCAAATAACTCAGAAATGTATCCTATGAATTGATGGCATTTTGCTTTTTCAGTTCTCTCTCCCCCTCTTCGGTTTCTTTGTTGTCATTTCTGTCCTTTGTCCATTCACCTCCTTTCTCCCCAGCGTAGCCTCTAGGTGGAGTTAAGTCTCATACCCTCCAGAAAACCTGTCCTGCGAACACCTGCCCTCCACAGATATTAAACATGAGACACAGCCCAGTGCTTAACTGTTCACTAAATAGTCTGTTTGTTTGATTTTTCCAAATGGACTATAAAATCGTGGACAACGAGATGTGTGAATAAAACATCCCCCCATATTAAGGACACATCAGACCCCATATAGCTGTTAATAAATTCATAATAATTTTCAAATTTCTTGAAATTCAGCCATATGTACTGGGACATCACTTAAGGTGCCCCCTCTCAAGATCAATCTTTTGTTTAAAATATGAATATAATTAGTGTTTCCCCAATTACTCGGGCCCTCCCTTACCTCTTGGCAAATATCTAGTCTCCAATCTTGCCCAATGTTTCCCAGTACCAAGGAGAAGGACTCCATTAATTTGCAACCACATATGTTCCCCATAACAATGAGAATGAACTCTGAAGTTCCACTGGAAAATAGGTAGCTGATTATCTTAATGGTTTTCATATACAGAGACATAGTTTTCTATTTGGATTAAAAATATTGCAAAACATGATACTCCATGCACACAATTGTCAGTATATATTTTTTGTTTAATTTTGTTAAATGTACTGGCCTCAGATTTGGAAGAATTTCTCTTTTTCCATTTCATTTGCCAAGGTGTTTTCTTTTTTCTTTTTTCTTTTTTTTCTTTTTTCTTTTTTTTTATTGCTAGCATTGTGGAACCTTGTATCTTGTTGAGATTTTATGGTGACCTCACAGGTACCTTATTAATAATAACCCCGAGGGGCTCAGCAGAGCTCGGGTTTGGTGTAATAAATCATACTGTAAGTAAGTGCCATGTTTGCAGGTTTGGAATTTAGAAGAATATAATAACCAAGATTGAGGATCTGGCAGGTGCTGAGAGTGACTAGAGGTAGGGACTGGCCTTTCATAGGTTTGACACGTGCTTATGGTTATTAATTACTTTTACATTTTACATTGCTAATTGCCATTATTCTTACCAGTTACAATGTAATTGGATTTAAAAAATGAAGCCTCAAATGTCAGGCCCAGATATTACATTGTATCTCTGCCTAAGGAAGTATATGCACAGTTTATATTATTTAAAGTGATGGATAATAAGGCAGATTTCAAGGTGACTAATGACATCCAAAGCAGCAAATATTCACAATGGGAGATTCCAGGGGTTATTAAAAAAAGGATAAGATCATGACAAGTTAGCATGCAGATTTTTGCTAGTCTATTAACCAGCATGCAATTCAGTTCTGTTTATCAGAAACCTTCCTTAAGTCACTAAGGTAGACAAGTGCTAGTATAGTTGCAATCCATATGTTTTTAAACCACAGTCTATATTTTCCATGCATTTTATGATTAGCACTGAGCTAGGTGATGAAGATGATGGCATTTGTTTAATTCACGTCTTCAGTCCCATAAGCTTCGTTATCTGGGCCATTTAGCATACAGTTCAGTGTTTTCTAACCACTTAAATGTGGACCTCCTAAACAGTCTAAGGAAACTGTTGAAGCCGTTCTCACACACCTGCATACCAGCATATTCACACTAGCACTGGGGGGTGAGGGGAGGGGTTCCTGCTCTATTGGATCCCAGGATGGCAATGACTGGAGCAGCAGCAAGCTGCAGGTGACTCAGCTAATCACCACCCCGCCACAGCTGTGAGTGTTAATTATAATGATTCCTGGTCACCGGAAAAAGATTAAACTACACCTTTTGTCCTTTCTCCACAAGGCAGGAGATGGGCGATTCATTTTTGGTTAAAACTTTCAGCCAACACCACTTTTTTTTTTTTTTTTTAATTAAGCTTTCTAGCAAACTTCAATAGTGAAAATGCTGTTTATTAATTACAATGACAGATCATTCCTTGAGAGTAAGAAGTGAATAAAGAACTACTGTAAATGAAACGACCACCCATTCAGGGTTTTCTTCTGCACTTGGGAGGCCTGGAGCAATTTGCCATTTTGCTGGCCCTACCGCCTCCTTCCATGAATTTAGAAGGTTCTGTGCGGCCAACGCCACCCACACTTTACCATCCAACACCTCCCCCCATCACACACCCTGCCTGAGACTTCATACTTAGCAAAGAGGAAATGAATTGGGAGACCGAATGGTAAATATAATTGTAATCTCTTTTTAAAGATGAGATAAAAAGGGCTGTGAGAAGGATAGTGATTCTTCTAATGTTCCAGTCAGCACTGGACTCAACAACGAAAGCCAGTCACGTGCCCCCAGGATCGGTCTTCCCGGAACCACTGAGAATACAATTCCTCGAGATTCAGCACACATGTTGTAACTGCAGAAAGCAGCCTGAAAACAACATCATTGACCTCTGTTAGAGAGACGGCTGCTCATAGAGCTAACGAACATTCGTGTCTAATGGATGTGTTCCTCGGCGCCTCTCTGGAAGGCAAGATGTCTTTAACAGCATCTTTGAAATTATAGCGCTTCATTCTAGTTTCACAGTAAATACTCTGATGGCTGAGCGGGCTCTTGGGTTTCTTCTTTCTTTGCTGTGCTGTGAAAACACACACTGCATAGACATTGTTACGAACATCATTGGTAAGAAGGACAAGAATGTGAGTTTCTACCCCATCATCTGTGCAGAGTAGGGGCAGTGAGTCCTGCTGGGGCGCAATAGCAATCTGTAAGTAAAGCAGTCATGGTAAAAACCCATCAGAAATGTGGCGGTTCACGAAAATATGTCCCTCAAGCACACCCAAGTTGTCATCAGAGTGAGTTAGCTGCCAATTAACTTCCACAACTTGCACAAAAGGGCACAGAATTCTGGTGTAAAAATAAAATCAGTGAATGCATATCTACTGTCTATGAACAATAAATCAGAAATAAAGAAACAAAAAATGACAATACCACTTAGGGCTTTTCAATGTATGTTATCATTTTACAGAGCCCTGCTGTTCAGGCTTCTGATTTAGAAAGATGACTTTCAGAGGAAACAATAATAAGGGTTTTTTTTGTTTGTTTGTTTGTTTTGGGGGGGTTGCATATAAATTTGAATTTCAAATGTCAGCCAATGAGTACTTATTGAGTGTCAACAATGTTCTAGGAGCTGGTCACAAAAAGTGGGACAATTTATTAAAAACCATTAACACTGCTATACATCCCTATTATAGTTTACAACCAATATATTTATACTTTCAACAAATCATTTACTTTCACAGTGAGCATTCAGTTAATTAACTTTTGTCAAATTCACCTGTAGCCCAGAGAGAAGTGTGTAGAGAGTGCTGTCTCTGCCTCAGAGAGAAACAGAGTGAAATGATTAGGTGAGAAGGTGATGTTTCTGCAGGCTCTTGAAAGATACTTAAATTTTTATCATTTCCAGCCAGCCTATTAGTGTGCTCCTGTTTTGCTTCAGTTACTCAGCTGAGTTCTCTCAAAAACGAAGAAATAAACAAATATAACAATTACCACCTTTGGCACCTGGCTCCCAACCCCAGGCTTACTCACTCTGATGAGTTCCTGCAGCATTGTTCTCTGCAACACAAAAAGTTGGACATCTTTCCAGCATTCCCACTCTCCTCGAATCATGGGAAGTCTCCTGAAGCTTTATGAATGACTTTAATACAAGAATTTCATGTCACACTCTAGGGCTAATGAGCAAAGTAAGCAGTCAGGAAGAGTATGCGTTCCTTCTGCCCACATGCATCCACCCAGCTCTCAGCCCACCACTTCTTCCCTCATCTTGATGATAATACCATGCTTTGATGGGCTCTTCCTGGAAAGCCTCTGTGCTCACTACCTACTATCCAGTTTTGCCATCAAACCTTCCCTGAACTTCACTTGCCTTTGAAAGTAATGCTCTCACCTAAAACCTCATTGTCTATCACTTCTACTTTTATGCTTTGATCATTCCCTTCAGCCATATAATCTGACAAATATTTATTGCATCTATGACATTCTAGGTATTATTGTGGAAACTTTCAAAACAGCACTGAAGTCAAACTACAAACTTCCCCCCCGCCCCACTTTGAGTATATCGTGCATTCTGGGGAATGAGACAATAGAGAAATAAGTAACAGATACGTAGCAAGTGCTTTGGAGAAAACTAAATTGCAACAAAAAGAAGGGCCTGAGTACTGTGCTGTATCCAAAAAAATGATGGGGGAATGCTTCATGGTGAGGGAATAGCTGAGCAAAAATCTGAAGGACATCTAATTAGACAAGCATTTTATCAAGCAGCTACTGTTTTACTACCCCAAGATTGTAAAATAGCTAATAGATAGATGATAGATGATATAGATAGATAAAGGGTAGATAGGTAGATAGACAGATCTCTTGTCTCTATTTTAATCCTATATTAGGCATCAGGAAGCTTCAAAGAGAAACCTATTTATTTCATCTGTAGCGCCCAATGAAGAGTCAGGTACATGGTGCTTATAAAAGAATGTACGAATAGTTGAAGGCATGAAAAAAATGAATGTCGTTCTACATCTTCTAATTTGATGACCAGTTTTATCAAATAAAAGATGAGCAGAAGTGACATGCATCACTTTGGAGCCAGGGCATTTTAGATATAATGCGTGGCCCTCCAATGTTCTCGTTCCCCAATGTGGAAATCATCAAAGCCACAAGTTGAAATGAAAATGTCAAAAATATGCCACCCAGATCACTGGAAGAAGAAGAGTACCATCAATTTACAGCAGATTTCAAGAGAGAGAACTAAGTTTTCTTTTGCTAAGTCACTGAAATGTGAGACATTAGTTGTTATCGTAACATCCTATAGGCTATTCCTATGAAATGAAAGTCTGAGCACACCATCATTGCGAGTGTGTAATTAGTCTTTCAGGCATCATTCATTAAAGTGTGGCAGAAATATGACTGTGTACACACTGAAAGTCCTTAATAATTATAGTGAGACTCTTCGGTTAGTTGAAAAAGTCATAATATTGGTGTCAGGTCAGTTCTAGAAAGGTAAAGGGCTTTTCCCAAGACACCCATGTGGCTTCTGGAAATTCTATAATGACAAATAAGGTTGAGAGTCCCCAACTAAGTTTCTTTGAGCCTTTAGTTGTTGTTCCATCCACCTTGAGGTGGATGGGAGAGGGTCAAAGAGTAGCAGCTTTGGCTTGTTGAAAATCCTGAAGTGCTCCTAAGGGGACCGAGTGGACATAAAGTATGGGAACACTGTGTGCGCGGGAAGGCTCGTGCTGAGTGGACATGCTGCAACTGACAGTGTCTTCTCATGATTCTAACTGGACTACCCTGCTGTGCTGTGAACTCCTGGATTATGACACTTTACTCTGTTACTCCCCACATTCCTCACATCACGGAGAAAAAGGAGGGTCAGTACATTTTGGATAACTGTATTTGGTTGGTTAATTCGTTAGTTAGTTACTTGGGTAGTTGAAAACCGGTGAAATAAACAACAACAACAACAACAACAAAAAGCACCCCAGACTGGTGAGAACATAAATGTATTTCTTAGATTACTTAGATCTCAAGAGGTTGTACGTGGATTCTCAAATCCTAAATTAATCAGTCATTTAGCTTTCACTGGTCTAGACACTGAAGATCAAACTATTTACGAACAAAATGAACTAACCCTGGGTGGTTTCAGCAGAAAGACAGACGAACTGAGAGTCAAAGTCAGGAACATAAAGCCAAGAGCATGCTCGAAATACCTTCTGGCCTCATACGGTGAGTACCCCACCACCAGACACTACACTGGAACTAAGCACTCCAGTTTACACCATCAATAGCCCTGGAAGCCACTATACTAGAGCCAGCATTGCTGTCACTGCTGCCTTGGAGGCTACTCTTTCTGTGACCTCTTTTTCTCAAAGCCCGTTTAACATCTCTCCTGTGCTCTTTATAGCCAGTCTTCTAAGAGTAAGTAGTATACTGCCCGGACTGGATTTATGCATTTACCTCACCTTCACTTTGCAACTCAAAGCAATCGGCTTCTCTTTTGACTTCACTGACACCCTCTGACAGACTTCTCAGTGACTTTCTAATTGGTAGATGCCACGAACACTTTAACTGAATTCCGATGGATTTAATACTCTCGATCACTCCCTCTGTCATCGGCACCTATCTTCCTGCCCAAGTCTTAAATACTAGTATCCCAAGGGTTTAATCTGCAGCCCTTAGTTCTATTCATCTGTCTTTCCTAAGAACCTAATCTATTCTTGTGGTTTTGCCACCCACATGGTGCCCATATCAATACTTCTAGCCCTAACTCCGAGCTTCAGACTTGTACATGAACGTGGAAACTAGTGGCTGGGAGAAGGTCAAGGAGCCTGCCCCAGGCAGCTCTGGAGCTCTGGCCTGTTTGTAATCTCCCTGAGTTAGTAACCTGATACAAATGATAATCGCTTGTTAGAGTTCTCAAGCCTCCCATAAAGTGATAATAAAAAAGCAAACAGATAAAATTTGAAAATAGGATACAAGATTTGGGGAACCAGGGGCCCAATTAATGCAGGTATCCTATCCTAGGATGTTCTATCTCCTCCTTCATTTCCACAACTACTTGCTCTTTTTACCCACTTCATTCTTTTTCCTTGCCGTCAGCTTTTTTTTATTATTATTATTTTTATTATTATTTTTATTTTTATTTTTTGCATCTTCTTAGTCCACATTGAGGAACTCGCTGTCATAAGATCCTGTTTTAGTCTATTTGGGATGATATAACAGAATACCATAGACTGGCTACCTTGCAAAGAACAGAAGTTTATTTCTCACAGTTCTGGAAGCTGGAAGTCCAAGATCCAGGCACCAGAGTTTCATTGTCTGCTGAGGGCCTGCTCCTGGTTCACAGAAGGCCATCTTCTCTCTGTGACCTCACATGGCAGAAGGGGCAAGGGTAATCTCTGGGCTCTCTTTTATAACGGCACAAATCTATTCCTGACGGCACCACCCTCATGACCTAATCATCACCCAAAGGCCCATATCAAAATATCACATCAGGGATTAGGTTCTGACATATGAATTTAGGGGGTGGGGTTAGATACAAACATTCAGTCTGCAACAGATAAACCTGAAGTAGTTTTCTGTTTTCTAATGACTTGAGTTTAAATTTAAATGACCTAAGTTTCATCTAGTCAGAGCAAAAGACAGTTTCCTTCATTTTGTTTCTAAGATCCTGGGGAGAACTTTGATTGATGTATTATGAGTCAGGTACCTCCCCTGGGAGGGTGGGGATGTTCAGGAGGCAGAGGCAAATTGTTCTATTATAGCAGGTCAGAGGCAACATTGGGTGTTAAGTAGGGAGATTTATCTACCATATTAAAAAGGGAAGGATTTGTGCTAGCAAAAGGATAATAGCTATCCACTACAATGATAATCCCGCACATATGTGCAGTATACTTCATAGCTTACAAAGTTATTGCCATAAAAGAAATTCATTACTATTTTCTCATTTATTTCATTTACAAACCCTGTGATTTAAGGGACATTATCTTCATTGAACAGATGAGGAACCTAAGACTCAAAGTGAATAAGAAACTAATCTGATTGAAACAGCTACTAAAGACTAGAGCTAAGCCATGGATAATTACCTTCATTCTTGAATACAAGTGCCTTGAAATGTTGATTAACTCGCATGGACATCTGGGGATCTGGAAATATCAGCGGGACTCAACATCAGGGCTGAGCAGCACTCTGCTAGGCGGAGCATGTACTGCCAAATGAAGTGTCATTTTCTCTTCTTCTGAAGGTGAAATTCTTGTTTAAAGAGGAAATATTGTTGAGATCTTTCCCTCTATGAAACTGATTTCTCTATCTGCAACTCTGGGTTTGGTCTTGAAGTGAGGCACACCATGCTTATTAATTTTAATTGAGACAAGTTACACCTCTGGGATCATTCATTTACTCGGTAAGTGTTTTTTGAGCATTTCTAATGGATAAGGTTGTGTGCTTGACAGATGGGAGAAACAAAAGACAGTCCCTGCCTTCAAATAATTCATGAGTTGGGCCAGGGATGGATACATATAACTATTTACATGTGATAAAGGCCATGAAAGAGGCACAAGCAAAACGCTATGGGAATTCTAAGGAAACTCACTGCCACATTTAGATCATGGAAAATGCTGCTGTGAACGTCTAACTTTAGTGGGGCATTGAATGATATACTGAGTGGCTTAGTGGGGAATGGTCCAATTTGTACAGAGTCGGCTTAGTTAAGCTTGAGTCAAACCTCAGCCCTAACTAACTCCATCAGCTGAGGGTCTTCTGGCCCATCCCCACCAAGGCTGTGTATTTACAGTCGTATTGATCATTCCTCTTCCACTCTCAGATCCACTGCCCTCCAAGAAATGCCCACAAATCCTATTTGCTATCTATCCAAGTCTACAATCCTGTCTCATTCACTAGGCATAACTACACACATTCACCAAGGCTTAGCATTTGTTATTATAAATCCTACAATATTACAACTTACTGCCCTTTGCCCTAGTAAAAGTGTGTCTTTGTAAATAAGAAAATGAGTTAGATTTTCAGTCTAAAAGAACATTATTAAGGAATTGTGTAGAAAAGTTTAAAAAGACAGATGCATACTTTCCTGAATGGTCTTTTTTTTTTTTCTTACCCTGTTTTTCCAGCCTCTTGTGTTTCTCTAGGACAAAGGGTAAAGATGGGGTCGGGGAGCTATCTGGACCTGACTTTGGCCAGGCTATAGCTGGAGGAAAAGGCTGTACTTACAGAAATGTCTTGTGGACATATATATATACACACACTAAAACTTAAATATGCAAAATCATTTCATATAATCAGCCAAAAAAGATATTCAGAGCAGGTACTATGTACTGCATCAGCACAAAACAACAACAGAAAAAGTCCTTGACCGAGCTTGCATTGTAATTGGAAAATCAGCATTAAATATACAATATGATAGGATATGATGTAATGTAATTTCAACTAATACAAGCTATCTGAAAAATAATGCAGGGAGTAGGGTTATTTTAGATAAAGGCGGTCAGGAAAGACCCACAGGTGACATCTGAGATGTGAACAAAGAGACGAAATGAACAGCGTAGAGTCTGCAGGCAAAGCGTAGCAGGCAGAAGGCAAGTGAAAACGCCCCGAAACTGGAATAACCTTGGTGTTTTTGAGAAACAGCAACAAGGCCATTGAGGGGGAAGCAGATTCGATGTAGGGAAAAGTAAAAGGTTTAAGGGACAGGGAAGGGCCCAGTCACATGGGCCCTTGGACGCCCATGATGAGGAGTTTATAATTTACTTGGAGTATGATGGGAGGCCCGAGGATCTGTTAAAAAATAGTCATTGCTCTCTGAAGAAATAACGATGCTGGATGTGAGAAGGAACAAAAATGAAGCAGAGACAGAGGAGTTCGGGTGCATTTGCCATGATCTATTCTTGAACTCAATCATTGTATAGGACAGAAATTGTAGATAAACTTAGGGTTTATTGTGACTATAGTCGTGCAAATGAAATGGGACTGAGGAGTGAGACGAGAGAGAGAGAGAGAGAGAGAGAGAGAGAGAAAGAGAGAGAGAGAGAGAGAGAAAGAGAGAGAGAATTAAGGATGACTCATTGATTTTTTGACATAAGCAAACAGAGAAATGATGTTATTGTTTATCGCCATGGGGAACACAGAGGATGAGTCAGACTGTGGTGGAAGCGGGGATGAGGCATAGATTCAATTCCTGTAGCAGGTGGTGACATCCCGCGGAGATGTCAAGTTCACAGTTAGAACTTAGTAAAAGGTCAAGGAAAATTTGAGAGTCATCAGAATCCAGAGGGTATTTAAAGCCATGGGTTTGGATACGATCTTCCAGGCAGTGAGCATAGAAAAAGAAGTTCAAGGGTTGAGATTTGAGGTACTCAATCACAGAGGTAATATTAACATTTCTGGAGCCGTCCCAGTTCAATGGAGCCTTCCAAACACCTTCGGCATGTGTGTGCTGTTTATTATCAGTTTGTCTTGCTTCACTCTTTCTCTATCCTTCTCCGTACTCCAGGAGGCTGATGTCTAAGGAATGTTTTAACCAGGCCCCCTGCTCTCTTGCTTCAGTTTTTTTGAACCATTAGGTGGACTCAGCAGGAAGTTGGAGAGAAGGGGAGAGAGGGGTTGAAGAATTTATTTCCCTGTCTCCTTCAACACAGGGTTCTTTTCTACGATAAATAGCTATTTAGAATTGGAAGTAACTTTATAATTCTTATACATTTCCTGTGATATTAATTAATCCCATTTAACTCCAAAGTCCCATGTGAAAACACTTTCAAAAAGTCAAAGTATTTGTTCCTGCTTACAATCTGAAGCAAAGAAATAAATATCGGTTTATTACTATTTCCCTCGCTAGCCTGAAACTACATTAGCTGATGCTCAATTTGATAAATGAATGAATGTGCATCTTTAGAATTTTCCAGAGACCCAAAAGTAAGATTGGGTAAAAACACAAGTGGGAACAGGAACTAGAGTTAGGGAGGTGAGGTGCAATTTGGAGAACATAGAAAGGGAGAAATAATATCCCCTTGAAAACACCCCATTGACAGAATTAGCCTAGGGCAGAAATGATTCGGGTGGGGGGGGTATGCATGCTCTATTGATCTTGAGATGGGCTTCCACCTACCTCCAGACTCTTCAGGGTCTTAAGGGAAAAGAGCACTAGAATTTGGGTTTCTTTTATTTTGAATCTGGTGATCTAAGAACAAAAGCAATCTAATGTAGTGGACTTGGATTTTTTCTGCTGCCTATTTTGCTCACACAATCCCCTTGGGCGATATGCGCCTTGTTCCAGTGGCGGGTCAGAAGCATTAAGTTGAACTGACAAAACCAGTTAAAGCAGGACAACATCCACAGGGAAGAGATGGGTAAACAGTCCCCCTCCTGTCCAGTCTCATGCACGAGTCCTTGTGACAGGGCGATGCACACTCGACCAAGTGGGAAAGGTCATTGGACATTTCCTTGTGTTTTTACACTGCATCTGCTGGCATGACCTTGAAGCTCTCTGGAGTCCAGTGATCGTGATCAAGACCTTCCCTAGGAGTGCTGGAGTGACTCGACATCAAACCACTCAGCCAGCCGTGGGCTCACCCTAACAGACTCATGGAGATGGGCCCTGGCCTCCAAGTCAGGCGCTCACCAAAGCAACACTTACTCCATGCCATCCGCTGACAGCTCCAAGGAGCCTCAGCTGTGCCCGCGATTGATTTCACGCAACATGGCTCTCCAGTCACATGCATTTTGGCCAGAAGCTGATGTTCTCGTTCATCGTGGCTGTGTTAAATCTTCAGAGGCACAGAAAATGTTCTCTGCCTTAATGTGGAAATAAGTTGAATTTTTGAATTAAAGTCATTTTGTAAAATGGATTTTTAGGAAAATCATCTCTGAAATCATAAAAACTACATATCTTGTTAGTGATGAGTTTGCCCCAGGCCATTTCTCTGAGCTGTTGCTATCTAACAAACAAACAGGTCCCGTGTAAAGTGACGGAGATGTCGTGATCTATGCACAGAATCTCCTCTCTTTCCCTCTTACAGAAGCTATGACATAAACAGCATCTGGAACAATCTGGCAGACTTTTGTTTATGTGCAAAATATAACTGTTGAATATTCAAATTTTCCAAAGAATGAGTATTATTATTTTTTATGGTAAACATGTGACAGTATTTATATATATATATATATATATATATATATATATATATATATATATATATATTTGTTTGTTTCAGCTTTATTGAAGTATAATTGACATAAACAACTGTAAGATATTTAAAGTGCATATTGTGATGTGTATCAATATATACATACATTATGAAAAGATTCCTCCCATCCAGTTAACACATCCGTCACTTCATGTATTTACCTTTGTGTGTGTGTGTGAGAACATTTCTGTTCCACTCTCTTAAAATTTCAATGATACAATACAGCGTTATCCACTACAGTCACCACAGTTACACCTTATGTCCTCAGACCTTACTTACGTTGCAGCTGGACGTTTGTACCCTTGCTGATTTCAGCCTCTTGCTAATTTCCCAGCCCCCATTTCCTGGCGACTAGTTTGCTACTCTCTGTGTTTCTGTGAGTCAGGTTGTTCTATCTTGACTAATTATATCTTGTGAATAATGCTGCAGACTCTGGGTGTGTAGACATCCTGTTTTCATTTCTTTTGGATATATATCCAGAAGCAGGATTGCTGGATCACATGGTAGTTATAGGTTTCATTTTTTGAGGAACCTCCGTACTGTTCACTATAGTGGCTACACCAATAATATTATTTATTTTTTAACTTGTTTTAACTTGATTATTTGAAGATATTCATCAAAAACAGGTGCTATCCCATTAGAGAAGCAGGATGGAAGGGGCCAAAAGCTGGGTTTGAGTCCTGCTTTCACTACGGACTGACAATGAAAGCTTGGTCAAATTACTCACTGTCTTCATATATAAAAATGATTATAATTACAATATGTATTATTTATGATAATTCATACCATAGTGTATGTGAATGAGATATTCACGGCAAAGCACTTTTTAAATACATTTGCAAATATTAAACCCTCAGTTATATACTTAAAAAACTATTATGACAGTAGCATTTTTAGATAAAACATTAGGCTACAGAATGCCAGAGGGCTTTCTTTGTTCGATATTCAGAACAGAGTAATATGTAAATAGAGGCAAGTTAAAGAGATTTGATGTTGATGGATGAGGGAAAACAACCATGTAAGCATTTGGGGGTGACTGCATAAAAGGAATTCATATTATCCTAAAATTCTAAGGTTCTCCAAGAGTTGGGTGCGGGGAGGGAAGGCTCCATCAGCATATTGAGAAAGAGCTTTGTGGTCAACAAAGAGGGAATTCAAGATTTTTTTTTTTAGACTTGGTCTTTCATTTCTGACAAAAATGTTACCAGACCTGTGCCCTTCTGGTCACCATTGAGATGGCACTGGCCGTAAGGGCGAGGGTCGCGCCATCTCTCCTGGGTAAAGGGACAAGCGAGGTGTTTGATAGTGGTCTCTTGATTGATTTGCTTGCTCCGAATGCAAAATGTCATTCGATGCCCCAAACATAACGACACTAAATGTTTGTATGGATTTGGCGCCGTGCATCTTGTGAAGTGAAGGCCATGTAAATTGCTTTAAGGACAAACTCCCACCCAGGGCAGTGGCTCCGACTGGTGGCGTTTCATGCTCACATCAGCACAGACCCCACTCTCTAACCTCTACATTTTTTAAAGATGGAAGAATATCTCTTAGTACTTCTACCCAAACCTAAGATTGCTGTCACCCTACACAATAACTGTCTAGTGTTACTTATCCCCTTTTTTTCTTAATAATACATTAAACCTCAGTTACAAAAAAAACTCCGAGGGGAAAAAAAAGATAATGATTTCTTGACAGATCTTGAATGAAAGGCTTTAGCACAGCTTTAACTGAGCTTGACACACCATTTTTTAATGTGCAAGTCCCTTCTATTTCCCAATCTCTTCATACTTAATTGAGAAGTTCCACTTAGGGATGAAGCAAAGAGTTTAATGCTCTCCTCTCTAAATATTAATTCAAAATATCTGATGTTGATTATGCATTTTTTCGGTGATAAGTACTCTCCCTGGTGATGCCTGCCTAGAAATGGACTGAATAACCATGTTTTGCGAATAGAACCCACACTGTTCAAATTGGAATGTTTTATTAATCACAGTTCTTAAAAGATATTGAACATTGGAGGGGGTAGATCAGGAAATAAATAATACATATTCTTCAAATGGCCCTGAGATGAGTAGCTATTCTCTTTATAAATATTACAAACCTCACATAATCCCTTAGGTAAAGATACAATATTCAACACACATAATGATGAACAACAACAAAACAGCATTTTAATTTGAACCAGAGTAGCCCTGGCTATTGCTTATCCTGTTAATATGATATTCCCTTAGGTCTTATGTACTAGGCTATTAGGAGCCCCAAGTAATAGAGCATTACCCTGAGATGTGACAATTGACCCACATAGTAATTCATTTGGCCACCATCAGTAACTTAATAATATGAAATAGAAGAAATAATCTATATGCAGGAAGGGTGAGGGTATCATTTGAGTATCATGTATAGTACCAAGTTTACCCAGGGCATGCATGTGTTTCTAGCTTCTTTAATCATTTACCTACAAAAAACCAGAATCTGGGTGTTGCTGAAATTGGGAAAATATTTTTGATTGCATTTATTCTTTCGTAAAATTATCATGGCATGCATTAGCACTGTAAAACTAATTGCTCTAATTAGCAAACGTTATCAGTGGCAAAATAACACAGAGCATGTTATTTTTTACAGCCGTCATTAATAATTTTTTTTTTTGGAAAAAAAGGGAAGAGAGAAAAGGAAAATGAGTTTTCAAGTAGCCGTGTGCATGTGCCCACCAGGGTTCTCACAGACCAGAATGAGACATGTTCCTTTTTCCCTGATTTTTGGCATCAGCTGCTGTGATATCAGGGGTTGGTACTAGGGTACGTCAAGTCCCTGGAACCCCCCTTTCCCAGCAGCTCTGACAATTCCGTCTGCTATTTTCACACTGATCTCCCAGTATCTTCATAGCTGTCTGCTGACATATTTCAGGCTTGTCTTTTCAAGTAGAGACTGACAACTCTGTCTCATTTAGTGCTGTCCAACTGTAATCTGAGCCTGAGACGGTGTCTTTTTACAATGTCTTTGTACAACAGTAGGTTCACAGAAAAAGACAAGTTGATCGACTGATTGGTATTTGAATGACAAATCAATTTAAGGACAAGCAAGTTTTCTTTTTTTTTTTTTTAACTTCTACTCTGCAAAGTCGAAAAAAAAAAGGCACACCTGCTTATATCATGCTTAAGTAGAAATAACATATCATCTATTTCCAATTTCTGATTTGGTTGCGAATGTAATAATTGCAGATAGCCCTGTAATTTTCTCTTATAGAGAATCATACTTATGAGAAGACAGATTCTCTTTCATGTTACTTGCCATATTTGAGGACTCACTGAATCATTGAAGATACAAAAATAAGTCCAATAAAGCACTTTTCTCCAAGGTACATTTTTGGAGAAAAAAGATATAGCTACCTGATGGAAGGAAACATAAGGTAGAATGAAAAGAGTTTTAAATAAACTCACAGTAGACTTGCTGTTGGAAATTTAGGGCGGTTACATACCTTGTTGAACTCACGAGCTCCTTAAGTGCAAGATCTGTGTTTTTTATTTCCTCTTATGTCTCAATTCCCAGCAAGTCTTACAAAGAAAAACATATTTTCAGACATTTATCCACAAAGGATACTCTCTGGAAATTTCTCTTCTGATATTCTTCGCTGTAGTTCTGTACGCTAACAAGTGGCTCATGTAGGCAACCTACGTGGTGAGATTCACAGTTTTCCGTCTGTGTTTTCTTCTCATGAGACTGGTACCTCGGTGGGACTAACACTTGGGGTCAAGAGGCAGATATGTCCTTTTACAAGTTGTTAGCTTATTCAAAAGCAACAAGGTGCTTGGCAGGGGAAGAAGTCAATTCAGCAATTTAATAGTACTCTGAATATTTCATATCTTTGAAATAATTATTTTCAAATAAATTGAGAGTTCTACAAAAGTGAAAATGTAGTCGTGTATCGAATGAGCGTGTGAATGAACACTCTGCTTTGTGTCTTAGAGCCAAACAGCAGCATTTGGCATGACCTACTTGCAACAATGAAGTGGGCTTTGATTAATTTCGCTGCGAAATTTGCAGATCTGCCTTACCCTTTTCCTGGGGCAGGTAAGGGAGGCCTGTGTGTTGAAAAGCAGTTACGACACAATTGTAAACATCACAAATCAAAGTGCTTTTTTCTGAAACTGGTCACGACTCGGTGTTTAGGAAGGTTAGTCCTGCGTGATCATTCCCAAGCACTTGATGTTGAGTTCTGTGTGTGAGTTGATTGAAATCCTCCTCCCATCCACTTTGTGTGTGAGTGTATGTAGGTGTGTGTGATTTAGACTAAGCAAACCTTTCCCAGGAACTAAGCCAGACGAACTACACAGAGAAACTGCCCAAAGAGATCTCCTGAGCCTCTGGAAGCTACTGTGTTGTGCAGTTAGTTGAAATGCATGACGGTAACAGACAACCTAACAAATCCCCACGTGCTTTGCTCTTTTATAAAGTGAGTGCTCTCTGGGAATAAGAAAAATTTATCCCTAAATCTTTTCTTAAACTCTTCTTGAATTGTGCTTAAAGAGCGTAATCTGGTGTATATCTTGGGTTTTCTTGCTACGAGTGTCGCACTGAGAACACGAGCAATTGGGGTGAGCCTCCCCCTGCGCCGAGCACGTGACTTTCTGCAGCCTCAAAAAACAAGTGCCCCTTCGCTTGCCGCTGCACAAAGCCCTTTTCCTTTTTCATGAAAAGTTTTCATGGGATCCCTCACAGTGAAGAAAACAAGGACTGGAACCCTAAGTTTGTCTGCATTTATGACTCCAAATGTCCACAGAACTTCAAATAACCCAAGTCTCTGCTATCTGCCGTGGTGCAATCAGCACAGCGATCTTGGGCAAGTGACCAAACCTCCCCGTGCCTCAGTTGACTCATCTATAAAATAATGCCACTCATGCACCATCCGTAGAGGACATGAGCGAAAATTAAATGAGTAAGCTCATGGTAAGAGCCTAGAACACTCCCTGACAGATACGTAGTCTCTGATATCTCTGTCACGCTGCTGATACTGCTTCCTGGGCCCCAGGATAGAGTTTGTTGAGACCCACTGTGCCACTACAGGAGTGGTGTCTGAGAATCCCCTGAATCCTTGGAGACCAGGAGGAACAGGTGCTTTCCCAACCCCTCCTCCAGGAAGCAGAATCACACTCTCCTCCAGAGTCACTCATTTAATCCCGAGCAGTGAACCCCGCTCCTCCCTGCACTTCCTGGGCACTCGAGGCTGCACTGATCTCTCCGCTTCTCCCCGGGGCAGGCGATCTGCACAGTACAGTCGGCTTATCACTCACCCCTTCATCATTCCATGTGCTTCTGCGCTGCTGTGGCCCCCTGCGCTGTGAGATCCCGCCTTGCTGTGTTTTATACAACTTGAAATTCTTTAACATTGCAGTTCATGCACTCAGAGTAGATTAAGGCTTATTAAGGCAGAATCTGGAGGAAAGTACATGTGTGTGTGTGAAGGGGTGCTACTTTCCTCTCCTTACCAATCTGGGCTCCAGAATTTGATGATAATTGCCTCCTTGGCCTAAAACCTATGTTTAGTAATCCCTGAAGGGGTTCTCAGAACCATAACAATAAAGGTAATAAGGATTAAGTAACAATGGCTAAACCCAGTTTTAAAATAACTCTATGTAGTTTTCTAACTTCAGCATAATTATGTATTTAGCAAACTATAAATTGACGTTGGCAGTGTGTGGAGGTATTTCTTTCATTGTTAAAGCACTGCAGAGGCTTTCAAAGTACTTTATTCTATTCTATTTTAAATATATATTATTTATTTATTACCTACATGTCTCTTTCTTCTGACAAAATCTGCTGAGAACCAAGCCCATAGTCTGACAGGAAGAAAGGAGTGTGTGTGGCAGGGAGGGTGATGGAAAGCTGCTGAGCCTAAAGAGGGAGCACTGGGTGCTAGTCCTGAGGTTCATCTGTCATCTCTTCTCCATCCGCTAGGCTCCTTCCCCAGATACTTAGGGACCAGTGACTATTGACTTTAAAGAGAATGAGCCGCGGAATGAGACAGGTCTGAGTTCGAGTCTGGATTCTGCCACTTACATGCAAAAGAATTATGGGCACATATTTTGACATCCATAAGCTACAAGATAAAGGTAATATATTACCTTCAAGAGTTGGGAGCATTAACAAATACATGCTATAAGATAAAGCATTTCTTCCTACAAGGTAGATGCTGTTACTCTTTCCTGTGTTTCGTCTCACTGTGTGCCTCATGCCAGCCTGTGTTGAAATAGCTGCTTCCTAGACCCATCAACACTTATACCTGATACTCACTGCTCCAATGATGTCCTACATGCTTTACTACACGAAGGCCAGAAAGTCAAGACTCAGACATTGTCCGAAGCAGATCTGTGCCCTCTGGTTGTTATTCACTGTCCTGACTTAAGCCTCAGCTCCTGAGCATGCTGCCAAGATGCTGCTGCAGATCTGTTCCTCTGCTCAGTGATCGTTGTTTTTTTTTTTTACTCTCACATTTCTCTGAAAATTCTCCTACGTTGATGATGAAAACAAACAATGGACCTCAATATAAGAGAAAGCTTTCACTGCCCAGGAAAAGAGAAGCAAATGGTTTCCCATTATTACTTGTAGCTGAGGTTCCACAGGCAAGTTGACTGAATTGGAGGAATTACAGTGTTTATTGACATGGTGCTAACCCCTGATGATCCCAGGTAGCCCTGGGACCCCTGCCAAGCTGGAGACACCTGAGCGTGGCAGAATCTGCATCCATCATCACTGCTGCCTCTAGATATCCACGTGTCCTGCTGATTTCAAAAATTGAGCAGAACGATGTGCCTTGGCTGTGCTCATGGAAATCAGGGTGCATAGTTTCCTTGCACTCCAAAGTGCCATAACATTGAATGACACAGCTCTGTCAAGGGCCACACCCAGCTCCCTCCTTCTGGTTATACACAGCCAGCTAAAGGGATCTGAATGCGTTCTGTGTGACGTGATACACTGCGTACTGGAAAGCAGTCACCTTTATGATATAGACTATATCATCATTTAATAATTTTCATAAATAGAGCATATGACTAATTTTTATGCTCACCATCGTAGAGCGCATGGGCCATGAGCAGGAACACAGCAACTCACTTAAGACTTACTAATGAATGAATCCCTTATATATGATCTCAAGTGTGCATTGCCTGCAATTAGAAATACTTCAAGTGAGGGTCCCTTCTAACTTTCGCAGGTGGTTAGTCAGCTGGAAGGGAATCTGAGATGGCCTACAACTTGCTTATGTCCTCTCTCCTACTTCCTTTCAAACTCTTAAATGGAAATTTTCTACCTTTGGACCTGTTTGCAACCCTGGAGCTCTGCCAGGGTGAAAAGAGAGGGAAATTAGCTCAGAGTTCTCCCCCGGCAGCCCGGAGTGGTGGGCAGACGTGAAAGGGCGGGCAGGAAGTCACCCCGCGCCCCATAGTCCATCCTATTTCCATTGGGTCCATCTCTTCTGACTGCAATTTTCACCTCACCCAGGTGTGACAATCTTTCCTGGGGAGAGGAAGATGCAAGACTCTGCAGGTTGAAGTCACTGTCCCCGTTACTGAGAAAGTGGGTCTGTGGCTTGGCCTCTGCTTTTTCTCAGGCACTTGAACTATTCATACTCTATTAGACACATATGAAGGAAGGAAATTGGACTTTCTCAGGTTGCAGATGTATCAGCAGGGATGTACGGCTGAAAATTAATTCTCTGACACAGACTGATGAAGCCAGCAGTTTCCTGAAATACTGACATATATTTTATATATTTTTTTACAACACAGGATCTCTGTGTCACATGTTTTCCCTAGTTCAAATTGCTATTGATATTTTGACAATGACACCTGGAATTTTCCGTTTTCATAAACCATGTTTACATTAATCAGTCAAAATATCAAGAAATGGGTAGTGTGTGTAGTGATGGAAATTCCAATGAAATCTACATATCCTCTAATGAATACAGAATTTCATTTAACTATAAAGCGCTAGATGACCTAACAGACTACTAGATCTAGAGTTTAAGCTGCAACTAGAGACTAACAGTCCCTTCTTCTAATGTTTTTATCTCTAAAGCCTACTTTCTTTTTTAACATGTGCTCTTTCTTTTTCTCCCTTGTTTATGCAGATAATGCTCAAGCATTACTAAGTACTCAGGCTTCATTCATACTTTGGTGAGTGTCATTTTCAGCCAACCCTTGCTTCTTTTCAAATCAGATCTTACGTTTTTAATTTTTTAACTTTAATGTGCTATACTAAAGTCTCATGTGCAATCTCCGATCATTAAATCTTAAATGCCGCTTATTATCCATGGCACCTAGATTGAGTTCCTTCATTTGTCTGACCATTTTGCCCACTAACTGTCTTCTAACTTGAGAGAAAGTAGCAGCTGCTTTATCTCACATGGTTGTTTTGATGCACAAATGACTGATGCATTTTGGAGAACTTCAAAAACTATGAAACATATACAGTTTGTAAGACAGTTGCTATTACTGTACTCACCCATATTACATTTTGTAGCAAAAGCAATAATCTAATCAAAATGATTAAACTCTACAACAGGAATCGTGTCCAGAGGATGCTCTGTATATTGGCTGAAAGATAAGACTGAAGGATTTAAGGAGAGTGTGCATTAAAGCCAAATAATTTGAATCTTTCCATGCTATAGACACCTGATGTCAGAAAACTATTTTAGAAACCACGAGCCATGCTGGAGAAAAAAAGGCCAAAACAAAGACTCGACAAGACACGGAAGTTACAGAACGGCTTCCTTTCAGCTCCAGCAACAGCCCATGCCAAGGCTGAGTTCAGAGATGAAGGCAGTAGTCCTTTTTGTATTGAAAAATGCTGAGTAATATTGGATATGTGAGATTTGTGGTCACCTATCAGCCAAATCTCAGCCTCTCTCTGGCTTGTAAACAAATTGTTTTGTAGAGCAATCCTTGAAAGGATTTTGAGTAGAACAGCCAGTCTTACTACAAAGATATGAAGGAGCTCATTATACCTCCAGTGAATGGCTTTACAAAGTGAGTTTGGTGTGTGTGTGTGTGTGTGTGTGTGTGTGTGTGTGTGTGTGTGTGTGCGCGCACATGTGTGTTTCCTTTTGAAAACCAGAGACAGTATAACCATAGGCTAATATTTCTAGAAGCAATCTCTCTGCAACTTAAGTACTTTTTTTAAGATCAAACCTGGGATCACAATTAAACAAAGCAGCTCCTAGTTTGGGGGAAGATGACAGGTGATTTACATTGAGCTTATTGTAGATAAACAAAGCACCAATGACAAAGAAAGAGGAAGCAACTGACACCATTTTGACTTTACAGTGTGCTACCTCTGGGTTAGAAGGATCACTGGGAGAAACAATAGAAAAGGGAGATGGGTGGTTGCATTGGAATCCTGAAAAAATGCTATCCTTTGAAATATTATCGGTTGATCAGGTAACTACCTCCCTCGTTAGAACACGGAGACTTGCAGGGCAATGGCCTCTGAAGGGTTTCCAAGCCCATGACCCTTTCAATCATCGATGCACATTTACCTTTGTCTGAGTGTGCCAGTGGGAGGCGGGTGGTCAGCCCTGGTTGTCCTACAGGAAGGAGCCGTTTGGAAGTTTTCAGAGTGATCGTTTCCACATAGCAACCTCTTCATTGTTGTTCTCTTTCTCTGTTCAGTTTGACAATATAAGAATAGATAGAAGAACATAATATTAATTTTAGTACTAGATTCCAATATTAAGTAAGCTTTCATGAATCTGTCCATCTGTGTTTCATGATACCACACATGAAAATGTAAGCTGCAGTAACAGTATAAGAAAAAAGTCCATGTCTTGAGCTTGAGAAATTAACACTGCTATGTTGAGATGTGTGATATATTATTTTAAAAATTGGAGGAGGTGGATCTTACAATATTTATCACAGACATAGTACACTGCAAATTACCTAAGAGTAAGTAGGGCTTAGTGTCAGACATGTGACAGGGGACCTAACAGTGAATTCAATAAATATTTTTCAGATCCCTCTCCTTGCCTTTTTCTGAACACTAAGGACATCGAAGTGAGTCCATCACAGCCCTTGTTCTCTGCTTGCTTATAGATCTTTTAAAAAGGGATTGGAGAAGTAAGAAAATAAAAGGAAGAGTATAGTTTAGTAGGTGGTCTATTTTTTTTACATGAGTAATTGGAAATGAGTTAAAGTTTATTCCGGAAACAACCTGTCAGCCACATTTTAACATTGGTGTTACTTTCCTAAATGAAAAGTCCAAAATTTCCAGCATTTTTTTATGATTCTATGTTGAAAGTTGAAAAAAAGAAGGGCTGGGTCAGTTTGATCTGAAAACTGACTTCGTTTTCTTTCCAATGCTTTCAAATCTTTTTGAAATCTCATTCCCATGGCTTGAGACATTCTGGGGAAAAAAAAATGTTTTTCTGTCCTGTATGATTAAAAAACCTTTTGTTCACAGAGGTTGAGAATTGGAATCAAACAGTTTGGATATTTCACTGATATGAAAACCAAGACTCTTTGTTTTACTTTATGTAGCATGCCACCAAAATACTATTAAGTGCTTTTTTCAAAGAATTGATAAGTCATGCTTGGATTGTGTATCAGCAAAGACTTCACAGAGGAGTTGGAATTTAAATAGAAATCTATATGCAGATTATGCTTGTAATAAGGAAGATGGTTGACAGAGGACATTCTCGCAGAAATTATGAGTGGAGATACAAAGAGGAACATGTGAGACATGATAGGGGTGGTGTGTAATGTATTTTGTGGGAGCTTAGCATGCATCGATGAAAAAGTGTGACGCTAATCCTGGAATGTCGGTGTCAACCACATTTTGGGAAGCTTTAAATGCTAAAATGTGTGCAAAATCCAGTAGACAGTAAGAGTGTCCTAGAGGTCTATTTGGAAATAGTAATGTGGTTAAAGTTTATCTTAAAATTAGTATGGCTGTCGTGTGTGAATTATCTAAAATATGGCAAGTAGGTGTTAGAGAAACCAATTATGAGCTATTAAAAGAGCCAAGCCAAAATATAATAAATGTCTGAAGGAATTAGAGATGACAATGGGCAGAAAGTGGAGCGGGCACATGAGATTCATTCATATTGTGAAAGGAGAATTCAGCATGATTTGGCGTATACGGCTTGGAACATGGTGAGTATTTCTGATAAATGTGACGAGGAAAATGGGAGGATGAATGAATATGCTGCCAAGAATATGTGTTTGGGTGATTAGGAACGTGAGAGTACTATTACTGGAAACTAGATAATCAAGAGGAAAATCTGGTTATTCCCGATGATGGATGCATAGTGCCTTGGGGTCTAGATGTTTTAGGAGCAAGAGTGAATTACTTGCAAAGCTATATTTTAGAATGATGAATTTGGCAGGAGTAAGAGAATGGGTCGGAGGGGGGAAGCACTTTGAAAAGTAGTGGTTTGATCATTATTAGAAGCTTCAAAAGGACCATCATGAAATGAAAAGATACATAGGAAATAACGGGGCATCACAGTAAACAAGGACTTGTGATTACAAAACTAAACGGATTTTGTGTCTACCAAGTAGTCACTCATGCACATTGAACTTAAGAACAATTTTCTGGGGCGTAGAACCTACATCACTTAAATGTGGCAGTCAGTTTTCACCAAAAAGATCCATCTTTACTCACCCTTCTGGGAGGCACACACACATCCACAGAACAGGAGGGGTGAGCTCCACGTATTTTCATTGAGAGGCCCCCATAGTCAAAGAATAAAGACAAGACAGACACATATTGATAAAGAAATTTTAATAACTGGAAGGAAAGGATAACACTTTTCAGCTTACAGAACTTGAGTAAAATTACCTGACATCTATTTTTTAAGAAAGAGAAGGAAATTTAATTGAATGCACAGTTAGACATCTATCAAAATGAATTTTCTTTAAAAACCTCATATAACAATATCCCATTTCTCTCGCAGCATAATGATTTCTTACCAACAAAGCCTGTCAGTGTTTCCTAGAAGCAATATTGAAGTGACTTCTTGCTGGAAATACAGCAAATGAACTTTTTCTGCTCCTAGAATCTCTCTCCTCATTAGGCTAGTTAGAAATTCGCCCGGGGCTCCCAGCCCTTCTTCTCTCTGACGGATGCTAAGTGTGGAGGAGCTAATGGACACTCTAACTGTTAGGGGGTTTTCGATGCAATCCCTTGCAGCCCGGCATCTCATTCCAAGTCTTTTTCAGAAGTGCTGCAATCATATCCACAAATATGATGCTTAAATATGGGCTGGAAGGGAAATGGTCCCTTTTTTTTCCCTCATGACTAAAGGGGATACTTGTCAAAACCGAAAGAAATTCATGATGGTTTCCAATAGGTTGGACCATCTCCCCTTCTAGAGGTCCCTCCACTGGACTGTTTCTATTCTTGCAAGAAGCAAAGAAAGAAGGAAGCCTTTTCTTTAGTTCCAGCTATGCTGGTACAGCCTCCTCTCTCTGGTCATTCTGTCTATTTCTTCTTTAAAATGCCATCTAATGGCAATTGGTAATAGAATAAAATGGCCTTAAAATCATTCAAATTTCAAATGAAGAAAAATTGCTAAGTATCCTGTGAATGTGAAACATATTTCCATGTAAATGTATATTATCTGAGAATAGGTGCAATTAGCAGTTTTCCCAATTACTTTGACTTTCTCTAATTTTCCCCTTCCTTCTCTGTACACTTCTTTCCCTAATATCAGCACCAATAAAATGGGTCAGTGATTGTTTGCTGATTATCTGTGTTCCCTTTGTTTGTCCATTTAGATGGAAGCCTTTAAAATAACAGTTTCTTGTCTCAGTTGTCCCCCAGCAAGTCTGGCACTGATGATGACCTGATTTCACAATTCTTCATTGCATTCTTAATCTACAGGTTAAATTTGGTTTGGGGAAAATTGCCTTGATGTTTCAGATGGTTCAGATTTAATAAGCCACAAATGTCTAGACATTCAAATGAGGTCAGAAACAAAAATCCATTCTTTGAAAAATGTATTGAGCAATTCCAGACATTGATTTGGAGAAATGTGTCTTCCGCAAGCAACTGAAAGAGAAATTTGTTCTGATTCTAAATATGAATCAAAGTGGGAAGACCCGGACTATCTTCGTTTTCTAAATGTAGGATCTTTTAAAAAAAGTCTATAAAGATGCTCCTATGAATTTGGCTGGTGCTGAAGTGTCAGGGCACAATTTATCCAAAAAGACTTCCTTTGCGAGGAGCCAAGAGATGAATGTGAGGAGGCTCTGCCTGGCCGAAGCGTTGGAGTTCAAAATTCAGTATCGACGCGGTTATTTTCTCCAGAATGTTACCTCATGATTTGCTCACGTCTGTTGACTAATTTTTTTTCCTCGGAAAAATATGATATATTTTGTATGGTGGGTACAGGCTCTATGGTATAAGATCCAGCTCAGGTGTCTCCAAAGATCACATAAAACCCAGGGCTTCTGAATCGGTGGCAACCTTTATGCTGCTGTCTGGCAACGGCCCGTCTCGTTGTTCCCTCAGATAGCATGACCTAACACAATGTGACACGTACTAGAAGAAGTAATGTGACAAAGTGGATCAAGCAGGCGATGCTGCACGCGAAAAATATGACATCTCATCTGAAACCAATCCTGATTTTAGCAAAGATACCATCTCAAAGGGCACATCACTTTCGTCTGCATCCTTCAAGCTTTGTGATAATATGAGGGCCATGGTAAAGGCCACATCTGTTATGGGCACGGAAGTAAGCAGTATCCTGGCTGTGATAAAGCCAATCTTTGAGAGCTGATATGCTCCGGCAATCAGTCAGAAGAGATATAATTAGGTGATGAGCATAAAGATGAGCTGTCTATCTCCTACACCACCAGGTCTCTAGGACTGACATCTACAACAAAGCAGTCAAGTTTTACTTTAAGTCATAGAATGGATGCTGTTGAGAAAGAAGTAATCTATACCGCCAAGATTTCATTGTAGATAGTTCCACAATTTAGTCCAAGTTAATTTCCTCGTTCAGCTTATATAGTTAGAAATATCTGTTACATGTATCAGCCAGGGCCCTGTCACAAATATAAAAACAATTCTAAAACTTTTAAACAGAACATTTAGTACAGAAATATATCTACAAATTGTCAGAAAAGATTATAGGGAACTATAGGGAATGGAGGTTCTATCCAGAGGTCATAAGGAGATGCAGTCACTATCCCCTCCTCCCAGGCTAAAGAAGGAAAAGTGAGAGAGTGGAATTCATTCCTCACCCCACCCCAAAGATGCTATTGGCACCCCCAATTCTTCCATTCTTTTTCTGCTACTTCTGTTCCTAGGACCCAACCCCAGAATCCAACTGATAAAGAAGTCTAATAAATGTGGTTGTAGTCTTCCAACCACTGTATTACAGGGCAGAGGAAAAGGGGGTGGTGGGATGGGGTTTTAGTACAAGAAGACAATGCTTGTCGTATTACTTTAGTTGTCATAATGAAAGGTGAACAAGGCAAGGATATGTTTATACATACACACACACACTAAATTGTGATATGTGCTGGAGGTAAGCATCAGGTAAATGAGTGTTTATTCTAAGCCATCTTCATACATCTGGGACTGGACAATAATACCTGATTATTTTCATTCATGGGATGCAGAAGATATAACATGATCTAAAGATATGACATATTTAGCTACAGCACTCAAAATATTTTAGCATGGCTTATACTTTAATCCTATTTACCAAAATCTTTGCAAATAATTTTAGCACTATAGTTCTCAAGGTTTGAAATGGATTCAGAATAGTGGGTTAGAACTGATGTTTTGCTATTTACTGTTGCCTCAACTGAGGCATGATACATATTTGATATTTAAATTAAAGGTTGACCCTGATAACTGTGGAAGAGAGACACGTATTTACTATGCTAATATAAATCCTGTATAATCCTGCATTACTCTTTTTAGAGCAGCATAAAGTAGAAAATATTTATGGAAAATTAAAGATTTTACATGTGAGTTGCAAAAAGAATTGTTTATAGCAAGCTTTTTTTGCATGGTGCAGAAATGCCTCGTTGTATTGATTATCACTCAGAAATGAGGTATTCCGCTTAGCTGACTTTTTCACATAAGCAAGACTACCTTATAATTTTATTTTTAATAATTGTCATAATTTAAAAGTAATATTTATTGTTTTACTGCATAAAAAAAGTAATGTATGATGGAGGGGTTGGATCGAGATAGAAATAGGTTATTTTTATGTTTCGCTTCCCACTGAAAGTTAACTGAAGTGAACAAAATACTAGAAAGAATAATTTTATATAAACACTAAAAAATAAGAAAATATTCAAGCCATGAACTTTTAGGCAACCCTGAAAGATAGAAAATAGTTGGTATATATTTTCAAAGAATCAAAGCATAGAAAATTTCCAAATATCAATTATAAGAATTCTACTTTTATAGGAGGTTGATAAAATCCAAGCTTTATATTAACTAACACAAAACCAATAGAAGCCTATAGGATAAAAATTACTGAATTTGAATTATCTGGGCAAGTTGGATGTCTTCAGCTGTCTTAATTATATATACGTATCTTTTATTTTACATACTGTGGGCATGCACGTCATTTTATTGAGAAGCCAACTTTGATGCTAAGATTTTTTTCTCCTTCTTAGAGTAAATATTTTTAAGATGGATTATCCTTTATAATCTGAGAACAATTTTATGTTGTCAAATATTTTCTTAGGTACTTGTATTTTAATTTATTCATTCAATTGAAGTAGGTCAACCTGGGTTAATGTTTGCCAGTATATGGTTGGGTAAGAGCATAAATTTGAGTAGGTCTTTTTAACTTGTCCATCTTTCAAAATCATTAACTGGGGGAACAGTGAATAGACATAATTTGTTACCAAATTCCCAGTGTTCTATAACTCCAATAGAAATTATCCTGCTATCTGGTTTTGTTCATATGAATTTTTGGTTGGTTTTGTTTGTTTTATTTTGTTTTTTTAGTCTATAGAAGGGAACCTAAAGAGTTTATATTTAGTTCCTTGCCAGAATTAATATGTCTAAAACTAAAACCACTAGTGTTCCTCGCTCATTTAAGGGCCACCCCTTAATTTCAGCCACTGGCCATAAATTTACTTGAATTGTAGCCCCAGAAAAAATGTATAAAATGATGTCTACATTAGAGGATGGAAGGACGGGTATCCAGAAATGAAATAGCCCTAGATAATTCAGGAATTAATTTCCCCATTGTATTAGGGGTGGAAATATGGATTTTAAATATCAGCCTACTGAGTTGCAAATTTATCAAGATACAATGAAGGTGAAAGAAAATATACAAACTTTTTTCTCTCTGTACAAACTCTTCATTCTCGAGATCACAATCAAGCTTTGAATGGATTAATTTTATCCTTGTTCCTGGTAAATTTTTAACCAACAATTTCCTAAATTTCAGGATGTTGAAATCCAGCATCCTTTGTGCATTTTCACACTTATTTCAGTCAAATAGTGCTATATATTCACCTTCTTCACTTCAAAGTACAAGGTAGAATTCTCTTCATTCTGAAGATATAAAACTTTTTTTATTTTCCCTTAGAACCACATCACAATTTTAAGTAATTTGGCAGTGATCAAACAGCATGTAAAGTGGTAGATTCAGGGTTTAATTCAAGTCTGCATGCTACTAAGGCCATGTTCTATATTTCTTTCTAAGTTTGTTTTCATCACAGCACAGATCATCAGGAACGTGTGATTTAAGCTATGTGCAAAGAATTTTAACACCCAGAATGACCGAGGTAGGCATGACAAAGGGTGAGAAAAGCTGGAGAACATTTCAGAAGCAAGAAGTCACATGACTTCAGAAAGACATCTAGGCTACTTTGGAATATAGAATCTATGTAGAGCAACAGTAGCAAAGACAACCATGACAGTGAAGGCACTGAAACCCATCCTATTTTACCCCAAACTGAGGGAACTATGCACACCTCGGTAGAAGGTGGGTGTTATTAAAGTTGACTCATTTTTGTAATCTAGCAATGTACCTATGCTGTCTAGCTTGGACTGGAAAAGATTATAAAAGCAATAAGGCAAGTTAAGGGCATTTTGAGATTGGAAGTGATTTATGAGTGGAATAAAATTAAGCTTGGTTTAAGGGATGTTTTAAAGAAATAGTTAAATATAACAAAGTGATTTATATGTGAGTAGCTTGAATAATATTCACATTATTAATTTTATCACATTAATTTAAGTAAGAAGTAGATATTATTTTCAGAGTAAAACAATAAGTTTAATTTTAGATATGCTAAGAATGAGGAGATTATAAATTACCTAAGAGATGATGCCCAATAGACAATTTAGGTTTAGATCCGTCAGCTAACTGAGGGCTGAATTTTAGCATATTCCAAAATAGAGTTGATAATTGTATCCAGTACATAGTAATTGTTCAGATATGAATTGAATTGAATTGAATTGAATTGAATTGAATTGAATTGAATTGAATAGGGTTATAAAGTACAGCAGAGAAAAAGTAGTCAAACAATTAGAAGGAAAACAAGGAAGTTCTGCAGTGTTACAGAAGTATGCAACGTGCAAGGAGGTAGCACAGGAAGTGATGCAGGGCAAGGACCGGGAAGAAGACTCTGGAAATTGGGGCACAGAATGATCAATATAGTTGCCAGAGTTCAAAGAATTCTTGTATGTGTGAGTAGTTTTGCATGAAAAAATTACGTGATTATTGAATGTCTACTATAGTAAATGCAACAAATATTATAGTGAGATGTCTTGCATGGATGTATGTTTGTAGTTTACAAGGCAGGCAGCTCTGCCAGGGGCTAAGGTGATATTGCCACGAACTCAATATAGAACCAACCCCTGAGGGCCTCACATTTTCCTGTGGGAGAGAAAATGAGTTCAACAATAGAAACATGAAAGTGGTCTAAGAGAAGGTTACTGTTTTGCCTTTCCCACAAAGGCATTTGAGTGCTTCCTCATTATTTCTTGACCAATTAATGAAAGCATAAAATATGTTCTTCCCTTGCTAGACTGTAAGCTCTATGAGGTCAAAGTTTGTGTCTATCTCGTTCATGCTGCTTCTTTAGCACCTAGAACAGAAACTGAAATGACGGCTCTTCAATTAAACATTTTTAAAAACTGAATTAATGGATGGATGGATGGGTGGATGGATGGATAGATGGGTAGACGGATGGATTTTGGACCACTGTTCATACATAAATACTGCTTTGCATCACTTTCTTTTTTCAATTGTATTTACCCAACTACATAGTTTTCCTACTATTTCAATTCTTATTTTGAAAGTAAAAAAAAAAAATTGGTAGTAAAGCACTCAGCAGCTCTCCTGTTTGAGATCTGCCACATTGTGACTCTCAACCTTATGTCCTTGATTTGTTCCATCAACATAATAGCATCTGCCAAGGTGCCTTAAAAATACAATAAAAGATACTGTTTGATTCGTTTTAAAATAGAAAAAAATGTAATTTTCTTCACTTTCTCAAAATGATATAGTTTTTGAAAGTATTAGACTTTTGACTAACATCTGAATTCAGAGCTAAAGAGTTACCTTTCAATTACTTCCCACATGAGCATAATGTGATTTAATATTGTCACCTAGTTCAGATAAATGGAAGTATTTGCAGTTAGTCTGAGAAGTACTTACAAACTTTTTTTTTGAGAGTTGATCGGGTTTTGCCCGATGCTGAAGTCCATGGGGTCCTTGCAATCCCCAAACATCAAATTATTTGAAGGGGAAATGAGAAAACTTGTTCTGATTAAACTGAGACCATTCTGACTTTCTAAGCCTTTAGACAACTTAGGAACAATGCACACTGCACATGTCTCTTTCTGAAATGCTCTCCACATTATTTTTTATATGAGAACGAAAGCACAGTTATGCACTATATGAAGAAATCTGTGGGTTCTGTAGAGACAGGAAGAATATGACATAAATCTTAGGAAGGCATCTTATTTCATACATTTCCCAGTCGATTCCTGCTATTGTGTATGGCAGAGCTCTTTATCTTTATCACAATCAGTCTGGAAGCCTCTGAGATTACTTTATGAGAAACTAATGCTCCTGCAGATTGGACCACAAGAGCCATAGGTCAAAATATACGTTTAAGGATTGGTGTGCTTAAAAATTATATTATAAGCGCATGCCTTAATTTGTATATATAGCATCTGTTTGGGGTGTAAATAGGCTTTATGAGAGAAGAGACATTGAGCCCACCCTTGGGTACTTTTTAAATGGAAGTTAGATAGTCATTATTTATGGAAGTACATGGTAAGGGCCATAGAACACGGTATAGAATTTACAAGTCAGAATTGTCTTGGTTTCTGATCATTTCTGTGGGCTAGAGACAGGGAGAAAGCTCATGAGTGCTGAGGGCCAGGTGTATCCTAGATAACTAAAGCAAGGGCCATGGTACCCTAGGGATAGAAAGAGCACTGGGGCAGAGAGCCAAGACAGATGAGGAGGTAGTGGAAGTGTCGTGTCTAGCAGGATTGCCTGAGAGAAATGCCACAGGGAGAAATACAGAGAAGCATGCACCTATGTCCATCCACTGGGAATGCTCTGTTTACTCTTCGTAATAAAGCAAGTTTTCTGCTAAGTGGAAATGCTCACACTTGATCTCTATGCTTTTAGAAGCTGCTCTCTATCATAACTAAGCGTTATGATAAATGTAATGTTTTAAATGAATTCTACATTACTTATTGATAATTTTTATTTTTTAGCACTTAGCTCATGCCAGGCACCGTTCCTTTATAATTGTGGACTAATTTAAACTTCGGAGCAATTTGATGAGATTGCTACTATTACCTCTGTTTCACAGATAAGTAAACTGAGGCTCGAAAAAGTTAAATAACTTCCCCAAGAAAACACAGGCAGAGTTGGGAATCAAACCAGGGCATTTGGACTCCAAAATCTGTTATATTGCTAAGCTATGCTTTCTGTTTCCTTAGTATCTATCTGTTTGTCATATAGCTTTAAATAATAATGAAGTTTTTAAAACAAAATTACTTTTCATAATTTCATATCATTGATAGAAATATAGCAAAAAATATTTACTCAGTTCTCTTTTTGGTAAACAGTTTGTTTTCCACTTTTGAAAAATGTTATGATAAAGCTGCGTGAATTTTTATCTTTGCAAACACACCTCCAGGAAAAAAATCAGTCCTTAGCAGCAAATGACTGTATCAAAGAATATGCATATGTTTAAGGATTTTGACATATGCTATCATAAATCACTCTCCAGAAAGATTTTTTCCAATTTGCATTGCACCGTCAGAGACTGAGGTGATCAATATCCCTAAACCCTAACCAGAAATTATTAGTATCTTTTCTTTATCTTTGACGGTTTTCTAATCTCCGTATTAACTCATTATAGTTTCAATTTGAATTTTGGGTTGCTAACCAAAATAGTTGACTATTTTCATGTTTAATGCTAATGTATCTCCTCTTTCGTGAATTAAGTGATCTCATTGTTGTTTGATTTATTTGTAATAATGTTTTGTAGTGTACAATTCTTACTCCCTTTGTTATATTTATTGAAATATTTCCCCTAGTTTTTTTCAAATTCCAGAAATATAAGTTTTTTTTTTAAAGTATAATTGACATACAATATTATATTAGTTTCAGGTATACAACATAGCAATTCGACATTTATATACCATACAAAGTGATCACCATGATAATACTAGTAACCATCTGTCACCATACAATGTTATTTTACGATATTATTGACGGTATTTACTGTGCTGTATACATTACATCCCATGATATATTTATTTTATAGCTTTTCAACCCATCCCCCTAGCCTCCCGTCTGGCAACCATCAGTCTGTTCTCTATATCTATAATCTGTTTCTGTTTGGGGTTTTTTGTTCATTTTTTTTTTTCACCATGGCCCACTCCTACTTGGGCCACAGCCAGTCTGCCAATGCCACCGGGCACACAGGATCTACACAGAGGTCGCTCCTACACAAGGCGACTCCTGCAAGATCAGGAGAGGTAGCTGTTTCTTCTAATACTCTAGATTTTTAGTTTTATATTTTTAGAGATTAAAATAAGCTTTTAAGATAGATACGAATTTAAAGTGTAAAATATATCAATATTTTATTTAAGGTATCAGTATTTAGTTTCATATTTAGAAAAGCTTTCCCTATTCTCGATTTTTAAAAAAAACCCTATCTGTGATTTATGTTGATGAATGATATGAAATAGGTAGATTGCTTTTGATGTTTTCCCAAATAATTAGCCACTTGTCCCAAGTTTGTCAAGTGACCCTTTAGTCACTAGTATCATTATTACTATAATATTTATTCATACTATTACATTAATTATATGTTTATAGCGTCTTTTCCTCACTTATAATGCTGAGAATAGTATATCCTGTCATTTTGCTGATGATGCTTGCAAAAATTTGTATAGATTTTTTTAAAATTCGAAGTTATTGAGTAAATCAATTACAACTTTTTTTCTAATTGTATTAATCATGTTTCCATCTTTCTGAAACTCACTTTTTTTAGTGTCATAAGGTTTACTGTGTTGCCTTTTTATAACCTTAATTAAGCTTAAATTAAGCTTTTAAAAATAAAAGTCTATAAATCTATAAAATTTCCTCTAGTTATACATTAGTTTTTATCTCATAAGTTTTGCTAGAAGTTTTTCACAGTTCTTACTGAGAAATAGATTTTTGTCACAATTTTATTTACTTTTGTTGGAGTAATTATTTAGTGGAGTATTTGATTTATTTCATTTCCTAGTGATCTGGTATTGGGAGATCTTATGGTAAATAATTACTATTAGTATTCATTGTGTATAAAGCATTTACTGTTTACAGTTTATTTGTTTTCTTTATTGAGTAGAATATGATCAGTGTTCTTCCTAAATATTCCAAAGGCAGTTGGAAAGCATTGTTTAGAGGACATAGAGTAGAGCAGTTACCAATTAAAATCAAGTCTGGTAATTGCTTCAAATTCCCTATGTTTGTTTGTTTGTTTTACATGCCATGGTTTCTCAACAAAAAGAAATTTTTATAAATATTGACCTGGTGACTAGGTGATTGAGAGACCTGAGAAAGTAGAGGGAGAGCTAGCATTTACATCTCTGCCTTAAAATAGGATAGAGCACTAAACAAGAGTAGTGGCAATGCAGAGGTGACTCAAGCAATCAATAAATCATCAAACTCAAAAGATAAAGTGTTAACCATATATCGACATGGTGCTTTACCGTTCCAAAGTTATTTTGTGTGTGTGTGTTTTTTCCTGGATTGAGAACTACTAAATGTTTGGGTAACGTAGTTTAACGTAGTTCCTAATTCATAGATGTAGGAACTTAGGGAAACTAAGCAGTTTCCTTGACATGACACAACTTTTAAGTGGCAGAACCAATTCTTTTTTTTGACTATGAATTGTATTCCCACAGCATTGGAATTGTTTATATAATTAAATGAACTTGTCATTAAATTAATTGAAAACCCCAACATTATGGAAGAGGCCACAGTCTTGGTTAATTCAGAGGTTCATCCAGGGCCCAGGTTATTTTGACTTTTCCCCTATTATTCTCAGCAAAGGTGCCTTTCATCCTCAGGCTCATCCCCTTGTTTTCAAGATTGCTTTAATGGCTACAAGCATCGCATTCTCATACTTTAATGTCTAAGGAACCCCTTTTCCTCCCACCTCCCTATTCCTCCCCCAAAAAGCAGATTCTCTTCCTGAGTCACTTTTTAAGAAAGAAAAAAAAATTTTTTTCAGCAAATATTCCCTCAGAACTGCATTATATACTCAGTCCTAACTAATCATGGGCAAGGAAAATAAAATTACTGCTATTAATTTATACTTATCAAGAGTTAGATCATAAGTTGTGAAAAGCTGAAATCTGATACTGCCCCCCCCAAAGCTAATGTAATCATCAAGATAAGGCAAAGGAGTGGCATTGGGTAGGTGACAAACTGTCTTGACACAGATACAGGAACTGCAGATAAGAGTGAGAGAGGATGAGTCAGAAACTATTACAGACCATATGTCCTGGGAAATTGGGAAAATAGATTATTATTGAGAAAAATAGGAAAAGAACAAAGAAATGTCAGTCTTGATGGAAAGGTGATAGCTTTGGTTTGGCGCAAGTTGGTCAAAGAGATGGGATTTTCAAAAAGAATTGAAATAGTTACAAAGATTTGAAGCACACAAGAGCAGCCAGAGTACAGATTGAGTCTTAAAAATGTCTTCACAGATATGGTCGCCAATGTCACGGAAGTGACTAAGATTACTGAGAGGGATACTGAGAACAAAAACTGAGCATTAGAAATCATCTCTGATTAAGAATACAAAGATATGCCCAAATAAAGAAAGTACAGGTGGAAACAAAATATTTTTGAAAAGCCAACGACACACCATTGCGAACATAGACCATTCGACTCAACACAGTTATTTACATTCTCCATCTTTTTTCTTTTCTATAAGGAAATATTTTTAAATGTTCAGTTATTCATCAAGAGGTTATACCATCATTTACTTAATCATTCTTCGGTGTCAAATATTTATTTACATTATTTTTAAAAAATCTGTTCCTTAATCTTATCTTCAGCCTTCTACCTTAGAATCTGAGCCAACAGTTACACAGTCCCAGAGCAAGAAAATAAAGAAATTTTTAGCAGGACAACCGGCTTGCAAACAGTGTTTAATATAAAAAGAAAATGCTTGAAATTCCTTTGTTATTTTGTGAAATAAGCTTGACTGCAAGACAATATAAATCCTCTCACTTAGTTCAGAAATGATACATTTACCTTCATCAAGGTTTAACTACAAGTATGGATTTAGAAAGGAGAATTTCATGTAAAAAAATAAAAATTAAAAGGAACCATTCCCTTGTCATGAAGTATTGTAGAAAGATAACAAAACAATAGGAAAAAAATAGTTGATCAGATGGGTGTCCCAGTATTTTTCTCAGGCTTTAACCCAGAGAGGTAACAAATGTGTCATATTGATTGAAAAAACAATTGTGGGCTCAGGAGGTAACTCTCCTCATTTGGTCCTATAGAAACACAAAGGAGACCTGCATAATTAATGGATGAAATTTTGTGATTAAACAGAGAAGGTTCTGCTGTGCTTTTCTAAGCTTCTTTTAATTCCTGAGTGGCCTGGACATTGTGTAACAGAGTTAAAGTTACCTTATGACACAAACTGGAGCTGGATTAATATGGTAGGTTGTCCGATGGAAGAAATAATACAGAATCAAAAATATCTAGAACCTGAACTAGAGCAGAACAGCAATCGAGTTAGCAGAGAGATCATAAAACTTTCATTGGAATGGGAAGAAATGATTTGAGTATTATCAGCTAAAGATATCAACAATCAATATCAGTAGAATGCCAATAGATAATGTGGCAGCTTGTGTCCAAAATGACCACTATTCATTACCCCCTCTACATGCATGATATTTCTCTATCAAGAAGTAGGCCGTGACTCCACTCCCTTGAATCTGGATTTCCCTTTGGGACTTGCTTGGCCAATGGAACATGGTAAAATAATGTTCTGGGATTTCTAAAGCTAATGCAATAGACTTGAAGCTTCCATGTTGGTCTCTTGGAACACCAGCCACAATATTATGAGAAGTCCAAAGTACGTGGAGAGGACATGTGTGGGCTTTTCATCTGGACAGAATCAACTCTCAGCCATGTTGGACATCCACCCCAGATGAGTCTTTATATGATTCCAGCACTATACCTGCAACCCTAAGAGATTTGAAGGTAGAACCACTCAGCTGAGCCCAACTCACTACCCACAGAACTATCAATTTTTGTTTTAAGTCATTGAGTTTTGGGTCATTGTAATACAGCAAATATAACCAGAGCAGATGAAAGCAATCATAAAACTCTAATAGATGTCTCTGAAGCCAGTCTCCAAGTGAATCTGGGGGACGGCATTTTGGTCTGAGGACTCGTACCATATGGGTAAGAGGTCATGTAAACCACTTTCCTAAATGCACTTTTGAGTAAAGCAAGAGGAGGAAATAGACATAAGAAAAACTAATCCTTTTTTTCCCCAATATAAGACATTACCTAAAATCATTTTAAAATTACCGTATTAGGCTATTAAAACAAATGTAATATATTAAATGGAGGTTTATGAAGACAACTAGAACATCTACAGACAAATAACAAAGATGCATTTTATATAGGTTGTACTGCAATTAAATAGAGCAGTGAACAGTGCATCAATGCCTGTTTTTGTCGAGCAACTTTTATTAAAACATACCCATTCGTTTATATGCTGTCTATAACAGTTTCTGTGCTACAACAGTTGTAGCAGAGACTAGATGGCTTAGAAATTCTAAGGTATTTATTCTGGCATTTCAAAGCAAAAGTTACTGACCTGTACATAAAGCAAAAGTTGGAACCATGATTTAGACTAGGACATGAAAGAATATTTGTAATTATATTTTCAGGGTAAATTCCTTGAAATAGATTGCTAAGTCACAGAGTTTGTACAACATTACAAACGTTCACATATTGTGGTCCTAATTCATCTCCAGAAAAACTTTGTGTCAGTTTACATATGACATATCAGTAAGAGACAGTTAAATTCTCTACATCCTCTACAATCTTATAAAATTGAAATTTTGTTTTTTATTTAAAAAGAGAAAAGGCAGCGAACACCTTTGTACATAATTATTTTTCTGTATGTATGATCATTATTTAGGATGCTTTCCTATAAAGAAAATTATAAGATGAAAAGACAGTGTTTAAAAAGTGTATTAAATCCTTTGCTATAAATTGTCCAATTATTTCCAGAAATATTTGTCCTAATTTACACTTTTCTTTATATTTTGTGAACTTGACACAGTTATTTTGCTTCACAAATAAATGTCAGATAAATTAGCAGATAAATAAATATGTCAGGTAAATTGACATAGTTATTTCACTTAGTATCAATTAAGTTGTTCACATGTTGGACAAAAATTATGTTTTATAATTGTTTTAATTCACTCTATATTCCTCAAAAATTTTAAATATTTCCCGTAAACTTATCAGCCATTTTGATTTACATAAAAAGCCCTTTATAGGTTTGTTTAGCAGCTTGTCTTTGTTTTTTTTTTTTCTAGTTGTGTTATATAACATAAATTCAGGAAATAATTTTTTAAAAAAATACACAAATGGGCCTGTTACTGGACTTTCTATTCCACATATGTATTAATCTATTTCTACATTAGTACTATTCAGAAATAATTATTATAAACTGTGACACATTTTGACATCTGGGAAGGCTTAGATACATTTATTATTCTTTAAATTTTGGTATTTATATGCATTTTTTCTTTTAGATTATTTTAGAACATGCTGTCAAATTCCTTAAAAAATCCTTTTGAGATTTGCACTAAGATTGACCTGGTGTGTTTAAATTTTCATCCAATTTTCTACTGAGTTGTTTGTCACTAAAAATTATGTTGTAAGCTAAATAAGTTCAATATTTGTAAGAATAATAACTACCTTTTAATTTTTATAATAATTATTTGACACAAGAATTTTTGTTTTGATTTTTTTAATTGTGCTTTTTTCTTTTGTTGATGTTTTAAATGGCATTCTCTATTGTGTAAATGGTTAAAAAATTTTTACCCTTATGAGAAGAAAAAAATGATAAGCTTTCTATAATGTAAATATAAACTATAAATATAAACTATAATGTAAATATTAAATAAATATAAACTATAATAGAAACCGTTAAGATTTTTGAATAGGAGTCTAGTCTGGATATAAGTAGAACCTTTATTATGAGGAATTCACAGAGTGCACATAAATAATTTTGATCGTCAGGATAGAATTGTTTTAGATTCAGACTTCATAGCCCTGAGACTTCATTGATAGTTGGCATTGGGGGAATGGGGCTCATGGGCTCATGGTGTTATTGACTTACTTACATGTCAGTTCGGTAATATCCTTAGAATGGAAACGGACTCTCTTTCTTGGCCCTACTATGAATTTCATATCTTTAGCTTGCATCTAAAGACCATGTCCTTTCTTATGTAACAGCTATCATATATTTGTCTCTACTCTATAGGATATTTTTAGCTGGTGTGGTTATCTTACTATATAAAAATTACTTTGTTTTTGAGCTCTAGGTCTTCCATTGTCTCTCTCATAGTCTGTGTTAGTATAAGCCTATTTCACTTCAGGAGCCAGGAGGAATGGGCTAGTCTGGATGACTCTCCCATGGCTATGACACTAGGGTGCTGTGAAACTCAGAGCAGCAGCTAATACTCAGCCAACCTGAGCAACGCTGATGGAAATATGATAGCAATAATAGGGCCCTCAGTGGCCACTGTAGGGATTAGGCAATCAACCAGTGTGCGCTCATCTTAATTCATCTTAATTCTTCTTAAAATGGGAAAACCAGGGAAGATAATATCAAGATCATTAAAACCTTTGGCAAAGACAGCCTAAAGTTAAGCACAAGTTAACATTAGACTTTACATTAAACAAAACAACAAAATTGATTCACATTCTATGCGCCTTGAGATGTAAGAGCCTATGCCCACTCATTCCAATGCATTCAGGCCTGAACATTGAAAAAGCTAATTGGAGAAAATTAGAGTGTCACTATTTTTCCAAATTTCAGGTCAAAATTAGTGTCCTACGCTGACTCCAAGCTTTATGCTTAGCGGTTTAAGGTTCTTTATTTTGGAAATGCCAGAATCTGTTGAAAGGTGTGCCCACTGGTCCCTGGCCTAAACTCAGGCATTCAAGTTGCCATCTCCTTTGCTTCGAAGTCTCCCACCGTAGCTTTCTTCTCTAGTCTTCTCTGACTTTCTAACTCATTTTTGGTTTGCCTACATTCTCATTCTGTTCACTTTTCTCTCAGATTCGATTCCAACTTATTTCAGCGCTAGTTTTGCTATCGTTCCCGGCATAGCATAACCGCCATGAGAATCACCTTTATAAACTAGCTCTTAAACTAGACAGTGGAGGTTCAGTCTAACTTTTCCCCAAGAGCTATGCCCAACTAATCTATGGAAATATTTTCTTCCTATTGCCCAATATAGATCCTAACAATATTTTGGACAGGTTTCATAACTATCTTCACTTAGTTATTAAAAGCCAATCCAATTCAGTTTGAAATTAAAATCTCCTAACTACATCAAAGCTGTCTCTTTTTTACTGCTAGCCACGGTTGTGACTCAGGAGATCTGAAATCAGGAGGGGTGATGGCCTGACTCTGGTGCACATCCATTTAACGATATTTATTGAGTAATTACTGTGTGCAAGGATTAGATCTAAGCAATTAGAATTCATCAGTCACCCTCACAGCAGGGCCTGCTGTGCAATCAGTGGGTCTCAGTGCAAAATGAAATTGAAAGACTCCGGCCAAGGTCTCCCTGTCTCATAAACTCTCTGTACAAACTAATCACAGACAGGTGAACCGGGAGCCTTAAACCTCTGTTCAGATATATGCTTAGTACCTGACTTGAAGTTGGGTGAGAAGTCCCCAGCTCATCACCCAGTGAACATACTTTGCATTGCCAGCCTAAGGCAAGGACCTCTGCTTCCTTGCTTACTTTGTGACTCTTCTGCACTTTCATCCAAACTCTTCTCACCTCTGGCCCCCAACCCCCCTTCACCCTGCATCCCTCCAAGGCTAGAGGGCAATAGTGGAATGCAGGCCACAGTACTACCACTGCCCCACACTGCAGGATAAAGGAAGACTAGTCAGGGCCCAGGTGCCAGGGACTGAGAAGTGGGAAGCCTGAAACTCTTCCTACAGAGGCAAGGAGGTGACAGGAGTCAGGGCAGCATGAGGTTAAGAACATGAACTCTAGAGCCAGACTACCTTGACTTTAATGTAGGCCCTCACATACCAGGTGAGTGGCCATCAGCAAGTCACAGAACCTCTCGGTCTGACATGAAGATGAAAATAATAACAACAGTATCAAGTTATAGCCTTATAGGCTTGCTGTGACAATAAAATAAACTCATATATGAATGGCTTGGTATAGTACCTAAAATAGATTAAATGCTATACTAAGATCATTGCCTTATTATTATTATTACCTTTATTATTGTTAGTCATATTGCTTTATAGGGATTTGTCAATAATTATCTTATGCTTCTTGAAGGAGGAAACCATTTTTCACTTTCATTTGAATAATTATAACACTCCATTTATCAACAGATGTTTACTGGGAAATGTGTTGGGCACTGAGTAACAGTGACAAGAAAGATAGACATTATTCTCTTCTGCATGCTGCTTACAGTCCAGAAGAAGGATGTTTAAAAAAGAAACTATAATCAGTATTAACAACTCTAATGGGAAACACAGCATGCTATGAGAGCACACAGCAATGGGATCCGGCCCATGCATGGTAATTCAGGGATGCTTCCTATGGAAAGTAACCTTTAAACTGGATTGGCAAGGTAAATAGGAAAATGGAGTGGAGGTGGCCTGCAGAGAATGTAGTCCAGGAAAAGAGATGAGGTGAACGAAGTTTTACAGATGAGGGCAAACATGGAATATTGGGAAAAGCAAAAAGAAGACTATGTAATTGGAACAGCCTTATGAGATATTTTAGTGGGTTTAGGTTATATCTTAAAGAAACCATTGAAGGATTTAATGAAGGAATAAAAAGATCCTGTTTGCATCATAAAAGAATCATTCCGTCCTCTTGGTGAAAATAAAGATTGATTGAAGCAATGCAGGACTGCAGGTAGAGACAAGGATTAATAAATTGTATTCATGATCTAGTCAGTAAAATCGGGCCACAAAGATAAATGGCTAGAATGAAAAAAAAAAAAAGCAATAAATTCGAGATAAGTTTAAATAGTAGAATTGATAGGAGTTCTTGATTAACGGGATATGATTATTGAGGGAAGGTGACGACTCCCATTACACATCTAGGCTTCTGTAAGTGGTAACACATATTGAAATAAGAGGCACAGAGAACAAGGTTGGGCGAGGGAATCATGAGTTCAGAGTGAACTTTGAAATGGCTCCATTACCTTCAAGTGGTAATGTCCAGTAGGGAATCTGCTGTCAAAACTTAATGCATAAAGCCATCTCATATGCAGGATATTACCTGCTTCCCAGGTGTGAGGATTAGGATTGGCATAACATTTTAGAACCAAAACTGACATCCAGACATATCAGTGACTCACCCAAGTCACACAGAAAGTAAAGAGGAGGAAGGCAGGAAAGAAACGTTGCCCCTTATTTCTTGTCTAGTGCCCTTTGTCCTGCAGCTCGTGATGTCTCAGTAGACATCGCACAAGAGCTTGCAGAACGGATGAATTTTAATTCTTGTGTAGAATACAATAGACTATTTTACCCCATATATTATGCAAGGTTATTTGCAGCTATTGAAGGATGAAGTGAGCAGACCATGAAAAATGAGAGAAATTATAAAGGACCTGAAAATAAAACTTTGACTTCGTCAGAAAGGCACTTCCATTATTTGGCTTTAAGCACATTTAATTCTTTATTTTAAGAACGTGTGTCAGAGCAAAATGATCTAAAATTGCGTTGTTCTCATGCTATAGATGGAATGCTACTTTTTAAGGTGCTGATTACAAATTAGTTAGTATTATATAGGATAATTTGTGGGAGGTGATCAACGAGAAGCAGAAATATATTTCCCGAATGGTGGCCCTTAGTATTATCGCAGACATGCCATCTCACATAAGGCTATCACAGGTAGCACATTTACAGAATAAATTATAAACAAGATGAAATGAAATAGTACTGAAGAAAATAGGAGGGATTATGACATAGGGAAAGAATAATGTTGGGAGAAAAAAATTAAAAAATTATAAATGATTGAACATAAAAATTGCAGGTGAGGACAGGGAAACTATTCGAATATAGAGAAACAATATTGACAAGAGAATGGAGAAATTGATCCCAGGCAAGGACAGACAAAAGCTATGCAACCGAAAAGTGTCAGTCTTACTTCTGGAAGAAGTTGGTCTCACCAAGACCTGGCAGAGACACAGCCCCCTGTGCTGGGACAACTCCCGTTTGCATCCTCCCAGCGTGATCTTCCAAGCTTCCTTAACTGCATATCTAAAGGAGCATTTCCTCTTTCTAGATAAAAAGAGGGTTCAAACTCTGTAAGTGCTCACTTTAAAAAACAAAATGTTGTTTTGTACCAGTTCAGTCTTTAGACTATGATGCAGATTTATTGATGGCTAATTTAAGGCCCACGTACTAGAATATAGATGTGTGACCTGAAAGAGGGAAGTGTCAGTGTTAGCGGCACCATGTATCAACATGGTGAGCTATGAAAATAGCTCCATGATAGCTCCGTGACAGGCAGAGGGAAAGAAGAAAGCCTTTCCACTGTAGAACCGACAACTCTTGGCTCTAGGTATTCACAGATCCAAAAGGTCGGTGCCATCATCTCCCCTCCAAAAAAAGAATACGTTTCCACCAATATTTTCCATCCATTCAGATTTTGAGCTCTACTTACCAGTCACTTTGCCCTCTCTGGGGATCGAGATATATTGGAGGGACATCAAGTCCAGGAAATAGATGACAAGGCTTGTTTTTCTCTGTGGCCGAAAAAATCTGGCTCAGGAGCTCCTTTATTTCACATTGATAAGACACACAATAACCTGTCAATGCAGCACACATAGAGAACATTAGTGCAAATTCACCAATGCTCATCACTTTAGAATGGTTCTCTAACTAAAATGTGCATTGGAATCACAAACACTCTGGAAGGTTAGTTAAAACAGTTTGCTGGGCTCCACCACCAAAGTGTCTTAACGAGTACATGTAGTGTGAGATGTGAAATGTACATTTCTAACAAATTCCTAGATGGTGCTGGTCCAGGACTACCCTTGAGAACCACTGCTCAGCGTCACACAGCGATGAGTGGTATGCCAGGACTGGAGCTGGGGAACGTCATGGCCAGCAGAGTTCTTTCCATGGCAGTCCTACCCCTCCCCCTACATGCTACATGGTCAGTGCACTCATCAGTCTATATGCGCACCTGTTTCAGCATTTCCTAGTTTGGATTAATTAGGCCATTATTCGATACGACAGAGGAGGCCTGTGACATCTTGCCAATTCTATTTACCTGGTTTTCATGATCACAATCCTGACCTGTGGGGTCAGAGAGGTACAAAGATGCAGAGCGACAGAGTATGGTCTACCCCTTTGGGCATTCTTGACCTACCCATCGTATCTTGTACACAGGACATGCGTAAAGCCAACTGTCACTGCATACAGTTATTCCCACAATCCGTCCAGGAGCCATTCGCCCCATCTACCCTATTACTCTGTAATCTCATCTTCCATATTTTAACTTTTTTTAACCTTTGTACTTTTGTCTTCATATATACTCAGTCTCCTTGTACTTGACATGTCCAAAAAGAGGTGTTTTTTGTTTGTTTTTGTTTGTTCGTTTTTACTTTTTTTTCAAATAGGATTTTGGCATATACCTTCTGGAGCCACCCACTGCCATGTAGGTAACAAAACAAACAACAGGCAGGGTGCTGGCCACCCACCTATCACATCTGTCCTCCCAGAAATGCACACAGGTCATAGAGGAGGGTCAGAGAGAAACGATAGCACATTGTGCCTAAAAGACAAGTCATTGGAGCTAAAATACAGCTTAAGCCTCATCACATTTACTGCTGTTACCAAAGAGAAAACAGTCAAAATACCCAAGTAAATCGAAGTGATTGAAGCTTCTCTTATTTATCGCTTGCACGAAGCCTTCTAAAGAGATGCAGCCCAGAGATCTCTCATTTGAACTCCTAATAAAGATTGTAATAGCTGCCAATGTTTGAGCCCTTGCCAAGCCCTGAGTGAAGCACTTTACTTGTATTATGCCATTTAATAATTGACATCTCTATCAGAGAAGTACTGTTTTTTCCACATTTCTTGTGTGAGGAAATTAAGGCTTAGCGATGTTAAGTAACCTGTCCAAAGTTACACTCTTCATCAGGGTCAGAGCTAGTATTTCAATCCCGCCAGTTGGATGCCAGACATCACACTTGTGCTGGTGTGAGTTCTGCTTTCCTGTGGCACAGACAGTCAATCACATGGCATGTTCACAGTTTTTGTTTGACAGATTTGAGATGAATATCTTATGAGCAAATGTACCTTAATTCAATATAGACATGTGGAGTACCAGTTGGGTTTCCAGCCAGCTATATGCAAGGATACAACACTACGGGGTAGAGGTGGGAAGAGGAAACCACTGAACTTGTTTCCTAACTTGGGAGAATTTATATATGCGAGTAAGCTGTGGAGAATTGGATAGGAGAACATATGGCTAAGAGGCCAAATGTGTGAAAAGCAAACTAAGAAATATGTACTTTAGTAAAACCAAGAAATAAAAGAAGCTAAGTAGGCTAAATAGCATAAAGGACTATCTCCCACTATCAGTGGCAGAGCTGCCCTCAGCTCAAACGGTGACGGGCTGGCTGTCTAACGTCCTAGGGACTTGGGCATGTACCCCTTCACTGGGGGTATTTACAATGCCTTCTCATTTTAATATTTATTTAAAAGTTAATTACTGTCACTGTCAGCTCTTTTATCTCAATAACATTTCAGAGAAATGTATTCAGGCATTATGTGACTTGTAAGTAAGATTAACAAGAAGGTTCACAGAAGTGTAATAATCAAGGGATTTGGCTGTTAATAAAGAACTTAATGAAAAACAAATGAGTTAACACTGGATAGAATTTGAATTTGGCCAAAGCAAATTCTGGAATTGCATGTAGTACACTTTCTTAAGCATATCTCATTGTACACCTAGAATCAAAATTCATGACCGATGACCACATCCATATGCAAATGTGCAATGAGAATTACCAACTTTGAGGATTATTTGAGACTCAAAAGCCATGGCTTTGCTCTGTGTTATTTAAATCTTTAAATAAACACAAAAGGGCTTCCAGGTGGGCTTAGCTGGATGTGTTATCGGCATTATGCCCTCGTGCACACAGGCACGCACACACAGCTGATGGGTTGATAGAATGTACTACTCCTGCTTTACAGATGGCTAAAGGGATTAAGCAAATATTGTTGCTGCAGCATGAGGCTGAGCCTTTGTATTCATTTATAAAGTTAGGGAAGTCACTGAAGAGAAAGAAATCATGCGGCTGGAATGGAGAAGAAAGGCTCCAATTATGGTTCCAGAACTGGCTGCCACCTTTAGTGTTAACAGAGTGTGCACGTTTCTCAGAAGTGACACCTGCATTGTCTGTTGGGAACCAGTTAATCCTCGAAGCTGTATTAAGGAGGCTGGTGAGCTTACGAGTGAATAGAAATGATGTCAGTTCTTTCTGCGATAGAAGAAGGGGCACTAATTTAAGTAGGAGCACATCAGAGGGCTCTTAATTTGATTTCACATGCTATGCACCATTCTGCCCCTGCATAAACATATGACTATTTGAATGTAGATGTAGTTCTTAGGTTCCCACTGCCCTCTGTATTTACCACCGTCCACAATTTTCTTAGTTTGTGTCTCTCTTGTTTAAAGGAAAGGTATTTTGTTTTATCTAACAGTATGGCCAGTGACTAAAGTGTGCCGTGGATATAGTTGGCACCTGGGGAATGTTTGCGGGATGAACGGCAGTATATTTACCAAAACGGCTCTTCAGAGTCACTTATCCAACAGCCTCACCTATTACATAGATCACAACTGGGAGTGAGAAAGGAAATAAAAGTCTCTTCCGAACAGCCAGAATGGAGGTAATAACGAGGCCTGTAATTAGAATCTGTGCTTTATTCAAAGAAAATATTTTTGAGCCTTCACAATAACACCTAACTTCCTATCCTTATTTTTCCCCCAATAATTGTCAAAGTGCCTGGAACATAGTTGGTGCTCAATAAATGAGCATTACATCAAGAAAAATTGAGACTTTTCAATCTGAAAATTTTGAATGTGCTTCATGTTTGGGCACTTTAAAACACAGGAGTTTTGGTAATTCTGACAAAGGTGCTCATGGTAGCAGCTGATTCTCCTGTGACTCCCAAAAAGTGAAGTGTTTTTGTATTGATGATTTCCAGGCAGCATCATGGACTTGTCCCAATCTGACGATCTGGGTTGCTCAGCCTGCCGCTGAGTTTGCTATGAGAGTGTAAATTCAAGACGGACGCAGATGCTAACAGGATGCTGACACCTTTTCAGATAACTGGCGTCATCCGTCTGCCTGTTTATGGGGAGAGCTGATTATCAGCCATGTGCAAATGCTGGAGAACCGATCTGATCTCTGTGATGTTTTACACCATAGGCAGAGTCATCTTTCTATCCACTGTTCACTCAGCTGAGGCAGGAAATATAATTAAGTTTTCATGCATATTCCCGCAGTACCCTGCACAGTCATTCAATCATTAAAAGAAAAAAAAAATGAGTCAATGTCACCGGAGTGTTTGAAGACAATACCTAAGAACGTAAGAGCTCTGGGAGGCGGAAAAGGGATATAAGTAATGGGAGGCATGGGTAGAATAGTGGGTTTCTTAGGAGAGTGAAGAAAGGGCCAAAGGCAATTATGGGCAATTATTTTGCAATGTTCACGAAGTATATTTAGTCAGATAAACAGAAGCCAGAAAGTTTGTAATAGGAAAATTTAAACTCAACCTTGAACCGCCTAAAAGAGAGCAAAGTATTTGGCAGTGACCTGTATTGATAGAGTGTGAGAACTGCAGTTATGCTGACCCTGGGGTGGCAAGGGGCCGTACTGAGAACATCTACAGAAGCTGTTTGTACAAAGAAATATTATTGGACCAACAATCCTAAGACCCGATTTGCATTCCAGCTTTGTTAATTATTGTGTGAGCTTGAGCAAGTTATTTAACCACCAGAGCATCAATTTCCTCATCCATAAAATGCATCTGCTAATAACTAATCATAGTATTGTTTGGATCAGATCAAACAACATAATATATTAAAAAACACGTGGACTGCCTAGACGTCAAAGTTGTGGTTGGCTTTATTGACCCTTGTTGTTGCTCTTCCTAGAATGTGCTCCAATGCTCCATGAAACATTAGTTACATCAGATGTAAATATATGCATACATTTACATATATATGTATATATATGTAAATATATATTTATATATATGTATATATATATATATATATATATTTGGAGAGAGAGAAATTTAGATAGCACTATACACTACATCTTTGTTTGATAGTATACATGGTAGAACTTTAAATGCTCTGAAGACCTCAGGTTAAAACAATAACAAAAACACCAATAACGAAAAACTCCTGTGTGGTTAACCCAGCATTTTGCAAATGTATTTGATGTCAGTCCATTTTTCTTATATTTAATTCTTACTGATATACTTAATTAGTCAGTAACTGTGACTCATATGTCACTGAAAAGTGTCATAGATTATATTTTGAGAGAAGTCAACTTTGTTCAAATTTGTTAGTTCCCAGATCTCTAAAGTCCCCAAATAAATCTCTACCCTGTATCGGGTTATGGCCCTTCCCACAGGGCACCTCAGTGTCATGTTCTGCGGAAGACAAAATACTCCACCATTGCACCTGAAATTTGGTCTCACATTGCAATCAGCTGAGGTTCCTTTAAAATTACTGATTCTTGGGTCCCACCCCTAGAGATTCTCAAATAATTGGTATAAGATGTGGCCTGAGCACATTGTTTGAAACAGCCAAGCAATTCCAACACATCCAAGTTTAAAAACTAGTACGAAGATAATCCCAGGGCTATTATTTCTAACACCGTTGACATTTTTCATTCAAATTTGAGAGTAAGCCTGCAATCTTTTTTTTTTTTTTTTTATAAATCTCAAGGGTATGGTAAACACTCATGCACACTATCATTCCTTTTTTAATTAATTCATTTAATATTTATATTCTGGTCACAAAGGCGGCAGCCATGTTTGACAGTTCTGTTCAGCCTTCACTCCTGGCCACTTTGGTTCACAAAGCTCTTGCCGCTCTGAACTACTACTTATCTGATAGTTTTTTTCCACACAAAATAGCACACTCAGCGTTCTGCACATTAGCTACCTTTTTGTATGTGTCTAGATCACTCTTCCCTCCACCTAAGCTGAAACCAAAAGCTCCCAAACTCAGACACCAGCGATGAAGTGCGAAAGCAGAGATGGCATGCACGACGCAGGAGAAAGAACACGAGCTTCCGGGTAAGACAGACGTGAGTGTAGAAACTCATTCTACCTCTTCTTGACTGTGCAGTCTTGGAAAGTTTTTAAAATTTCTCTGAGCTCAATTTCCTTATGTATAAAATAAGGCTGATAATACTGACCTGGAAGAGTTGTTATGAAAATCCAGTGGGATAAACATCCACAAAGTTCATAGACCGGGCATATACATCAGAGACAGTCAAACAAATGATGCTCTTATTGCTATCCATGTGGACCATTTTGAAATCTCAGTTGATTGCACTCACAGGTGTGCTGAGCAGAAACTATTGATGCCTCAGAAGATAATCTTGCAAAATTCAGATCTCCAGGCACAGGGAAAAGACTCAGGACGTTTTATGCAAAGTGATTTTCCCTGAATTCATTATTTTCCTGCTTAACGACAACAAAAAGGGGTGGAAATAATGTGGTCACATTAATATATGAATGTGAAGAGAAAATGTATTATTATTCTGGATAATTAACATCCTAAGTAGAAATAAATCTGATGAAATATTATTTTAGTTAGACTTAAAGGTATTTCCGGTAAATAGCATTAGAGGCCAAGAGAGAGAAAGCATGCAGCAGATTGAAACACAACATAACAAACACATTAGCAAGTTATTATCCACGTTAATGAAAACTACTAAGAAACGGCCTTAATGACACAGGGAGGCCCCAGAGCACGTGGGGAGCTGTGTGTAGTTGCAATGTGCTCAGGGTTCAGAGCTCTGGCTGCAGGTCTGTAGCAGCCCGAAGGACATAGTCATTGGCATTGATGCTGCATCTGTCATTTCCCTCTTTTCTGTCAGGGCCTGTCAACACCGACAAACTTGCTTCATTTCTGTTCATTTGGGCCTCATTGACCTACTCCTGGACTATCTGGACAGCCCTCGTTCCCTAGAGCAGAACTGAAGTTGTGTGTGAAGTGATGGCTTATGGTCTTAGCTGACCTGTTCTCTGTGTGGTCACACAAAGTTCAGAGCAAAAGTTATCAAGGAGAGAAGCCGAATGGGAAAGGAAATAGGCCATCATTAAAAATATTAGGTGATAGGTGTGTCATAGCCTATCTGCGTCTATTATTGCCTGATGCCATTCGTTCCTGCTTCTCCGAGGTCTTTATCTGGGAACTCTGGCCCCTTGCTAAAGCCACCCAGCCAAGAGGGCAGTAAGATCAGAGCCTCAGTACCACCAGCAAATAGGGTTTGGAATGAGCAGTGTACTCTTCAACAGGGTCGTCCCTAGGTAATAGAATTTCAAGAGAACTCTGCACTCAGCTCCCGCTGTATGGCACATGCCCTTGTTGTTCACAGGGAATATGCCACATTTACACTTCGGTAAAAAAAAAAAAAAAAAAAAAATAAATAATAAAAAAAGTAAAAAGGGGATGTTAATGCATGTTTTGCACACTGCCTGGCAACATTTAATATTCAATGATATTAGCTATCATCCTACTATTATCATAAAAAGGAGGACGGTATACTACCAAGCCATAGAAAAAGTCTGGTAAGGTAAGAAATTCAAAACGTTATTGGCTTCAGCAATATGAAGGTCATTGGTAGCCCGAAAAGTGCACATCTATCGTTAACAAAATGGAAAGAAACTAGACAGAGAGCAGAAAACCCTTCCAGAAATTAGCATGGGAAGTATGGGCCAGAGACTAGGCTGCAGCTACAGAGGGAACCCCGAGTCAATAAAACCTTTTTTATTTTATTTTCTTTCTCATGTACGATGTGGTTACACTGACATGGGATCATCCCCGGCCTTCCTGCACCTGCCACCTTCACGGTCTTGCCTGCTCGAGTCCCCTGTGGCACTCGTCATGGCTTTTCTGACATGTAGGCGCCTTCCAAGTGCAAAACCTTCCGGGACAATTGCATATATCCGTGTAACTAGCTAGTCCACAGAAAAATGTAAGGAGTCAATGGCTGGATGGGCTTTTTTCTTCCACATTCTTTACACAGTTGCGACCTCAAGCCGGAACATTAGTAGCCTTGTCTTTCTTAACTTGTGACATTTACTCATCTTTCTAGGAATTCAGAGGGAGGGGGTGGATTCATTCAGCAGAGGCCTGTTGGCCAAGCCTGAAGAAAGCCCCAGAACTACCTAAAGCCATCAGTTCTAAGGGGTCACCACCAAACAGGTGCCTGACTCTGAGAGGGATCACACTCCTTTCCCTGGAGAATGACTCACCTCTGTTGTGTTCCACGTAAAATGGGCCATGCTGGAGTCTGCCTGGTCTTTGTTCAAAGTCTTAGACTTCTTACAAAGAGTCCCAAGAGCTTTCAAAGCTCAGATACGAAAGTATCATGTCATCAAATCATTTCTACTCCATGTTGTAGCTTTGGTTTTGTCTGTGTTTTAGAGTACGACAAAGTGCCAGGTGGTCAGTAAAAGTCAGTCTTTGCTCATTCTTAGTCCCCAAAGTCCTTTAAATGTCCTACGGTTTATTCCCCAATATTCTCTCCCTTCAGTGTGTTAGTGTTTCTTAACCCCTCTCACTGGTCGTAGTTGTAATGTTTTCTTATCGACAAAGTAACTGTTAAAAGCAACTCAGCAATGGGCATAAGATCACATATGTGAACTCCTGTGTTCTATGATTATCCATTTTGAGAAGATAGCATGACTTCAGAAACTCATAGATGTTGCTAAAAGAATGAACTCGGTGGAGAGTGTTTTTTTCGTTTCTTTTGTTTTGCTTTTTAATTAAGATGGTACGTTCTTTTAAACTCTGCTAGTTATCTATTTCCAATAGGATCAGTCCCAAACCCTCTGGCATGGTTAAAAAAAAAAAAAGTATCCTACAACCAAGTGCTAACACACTTCTCTAGCATCATTTTTTGAGGTTTTCTAAATCTGTGTTCTAAGTTACGTCATACTTATTTTCTGTGCATTTGTATATGTTATTTCCCTGCCTTGATGCCCCCTAGTTCCGCCTATATCTAGTATAATAACTTTACATTTCATTCAAACATTCACTCTTTGGTAGAAATTTCTGCCAAATCCCTACATAGAAATGTCATATATACATACATACCTGTACCACAAATCTTATTTTATTAACATTAATTGGCTTGGTTCACTAACTGTGAGAATCTTATGTTAATGCCTGATTAATATTCTAAATGTCTAGCTCAGTTGTTTCTGTAAATAATAGTTGAGTAAATGAAATATTAAGATTATATATTGCTCATAACTAGTAAATTGCTCATATTTCAAATTTTCAAAACTTGTGTAAAATTGGATAGTTACCAGTTACTCCTTGACCAGCTGGTAGCGTTCAGCATCCTCCTACAGGAGCTTCGCTCCTTAATTTAAGTCTTTGATTTCTGTTCAAGAATGTCCATTGCCTTGGAGAGATCAGAAAGTGAATGGTTAGATTTCAGTTTCTTGGTAGGATAGATGGTCCCGAACAGAAGTTTGGGTGGGGAGGTGATTTGAATGCTTAGCCATCTCATCTTATTCTTGCTAAATATGGGGAGAATCAAGGAATGGGTAAGAGGCTGGGTCAAAGCAAATCAGTGATCTGGAATCAGATCCAGGACTAGAACGTAGGTGTCAATAAATAAACTGAGTGATTTAAAGCATGACCTTTACATTCTGGATTTGGGTTGCTTCATCTGCAAAAAGTAAAACCATACATAAACGATAAAGGTGTCACAAGGATTAAAAGTGATAAAGGAGAGGCAAGGAACATTGTGTAAATCACTTTACAATTATGTTTATCATAATGTGTATTATGAAATTATTCTAGTGAATGGTTTTGGTGACAGATGAAAAACTTTGTAGGTCATTAGCCCTGTGGCTAAAAATCTCCCTGGCTTTTCTGCCTCCATAATGGGATAATTTTTCGTGTGAGTAATTATTGGCAGCTGTGTCCAGGAACGTGCCTTCATATGCCTCTCACTGCACCGTGCACTGCTAAATGAGAGGCATCTTAATGATCTCAGGCATTTCGGGGGAGGAGAAAGAGTCTCAGTGCACTGGTGGTGCTTTTCAGGAAGCTCGTTGTTCATAACCCTCCCGTATCCTCCCAGGAAGTGCCGCCCTTCCTAGTGTAAGTCTAGTCCAGCCTCTGCCACACTCGTGCAACAACGCCTCCCCCTCTAAGTCCACCAGGGACTGTTGGACTTTTCCTTCAGCTACTCTGTGCTGATATACTTGTAGAAACGTGGCGGCAAAGGCAGGACACATACGATGTTACAGCTTTCTGTGCTCTGCCATTAGGTGGGATGCTTGGTTGGGGAGGATTAAAAATGCATCCATGCGCAAAACTTTGTTTCAAACCTACCTGTATCGCCCATATCTCTTTGACCTTTCTGCACCTAGAATAGTATATATTATATAGATATAGATCATATGTATATGTCCAGTATAGAGAAAAGATGGTCTCCTATGTGGGCAGCATTGTATTTGACTTAGCACTTATTGGGAAAAGCTGGCTAACCCTCCATGCCCTGCAGAATGTAGCCTTTTATCACCTCTTGTCCAGACTGCCAGTATTGCCAAATATATATATAACACATGTGTGTGTGTGTAGTAAGTAAAGTTTTTAAAGACATTGCATGATAAAGAGAGACATTGGTTGGTGGATGCCTTGTTACCTTCTTATCTTCTTATTTTTGAGATGCCCAAAGCTCAGATTAACTCCACAAGACTTTGAGGATTGCCTCAATAGGCTTTTCTAAAAATCAGAGCATTATAACCACTAGTTACCCTTTAGCCACCCATTTTGAAATTTGGATATAGAGGCGATCCCATTTTCTTGTCCTGTTTTATTTCCCCTCATGTCTCTATTATCACCAAGGGACACCCAGATTTATCCGCCTTAATAATACATTTTTTGTTTTCCATAGAACTGGAGATAAATGGATTTGCGAAGAGAAATGGAATTGGATTTTTCTCCTCTTTTTGATAACTTAGTAGGAATTCCAAAATTATTACTTGAGAGATTTTCCTCACTGTGACTAGATTATTGTCCATGCTACATTTTAATTTCTCTTGCCTATGTCAACATTTTTCTTTAAAAAAAAAAAGATATGACTATTTAAGGTTACACTGTGTTCACTCTTTCTGGTTCTGAAGAAAAAGAGGTGAACAAGATTCTGTTAATTAAAAGTGTGTGCTGGAGGGAGTGAGATACTTGTGGGTCATTCTTTTCATTGTTAATTTTTTGGTAAGTAAGCCGTGCCCTGTAGCACTTCGTGTCTGATTTACTATCACTCTAGACATTTAAATGTTAGTTATCTTGGTTTTTTAAAATTATCCTGTCTGACTTTTCCATGCCTGGTGCCCTAGACATTGTAAGCCATTACTAAGCCTGTGTTCATGAAGATATTGCTGCTTCTCTTTCTTGCTCGATGGTTAGGATGCATACTTCATACAGAATTTTAAAGAGCTGACTGATAATGTTTTCCAATCTGCTAGGTTATTAGAGGAAGAAGATAGAGAATGGGGAGATGAAGGGACTGGAAACTTATATGTGACAAGACAGTAAAGACAGGCCAGAAGTGGAAATGAGGAGCCCTCAAGGAGCCACTGAAAATTTGGTATGTTAGATTCTGGCTTGGATGGCTGGGCACATCAGGACAGGGACCTGGCCGGAAAAACTAGCTGGCACAGCAAAGCACATTCACGCAAAATTGCCTTCCTAATAATGAGCCTTAACTGACTTCCCCCTATTTTGTGTGTGTGTGGTGGGGGGGGGGAGGTGTATGCGTGCGCACATGTGCGTGTGTGTTTCATGACTTATTAAATAGATTAGTTACATTGATTTTTTACTTTGAGATTTCCAGGCAATCACACAATACTTGAATTTTTTCAATCCTGTTGCTACATTATATGTTAATAAAAGCCAATAGCAAACATTTAAAAAGTTTTCCTAGATTAAGGCCCTTCCAAGAATCAATAATCTCATTGACACGGTTCAAAAAGCTATCAATTCTATGAGGACCACTAATGGCTGCAGAAAGCGTGCATGTAAACACCACCAGAAAAATCAATGTTCTCTCTAAGTCATCGACAATTCTTGATGGCAATTGGAATTATGAAAAACATAACATGTGCCTCATGACTTCAGCATTTGAAAAGGACCCATGTGAAGCTGGCTGGTATCCAGGACAAGGCAACTGTCAGTCAGGCCTTTCTGATCTCATAACTTATACATAGACAATACCTATGGGTTCTCAGATGCAATGTCATATACATCACTTGTTTGACAGCCAGTAGAGAGGAACGTACACTCACACTGTTTTTGTGAATTCTCAGAGAAACAAGAGAAGTTGTGCTTTGGCCAAGCCACTTAGGGGAGCATTGGGAATAAAACTTTCCAATTCCTGTTCCTTGCCCCTGAGTGGTGATGGACGCCCACTCCACTACAATAGCAAATGCAACGATTACGTTCTGCTTACCAATTATCAATAGGCTACAGTGAAGCAGTTTCCAGGGAAATCTGAAAACTAATAAAGGATCCAGAAGTCTCAACTATATAGTGCACCTCACCTACGTGTATAGAATTAACACAAAAGAGTATTCACTGAAGGACAAAAAATATACTTTCTATGCCCTTCAATTGTCTCAGTGGTTACCAGAGTATCTGCTCTCAAGTGGGTGGTATTTGGCATTCTTCCAAAATATCCCCATTTTAGAGGGAGATAATGACAAATAGAGCTGTTCTTGGTGAGCTATCCAGCTCCTAGCCCCGGCACTGCCTCTTACCGTAATGAACAAATCATTCATCCTCCAACACTGTAACTTCTTTTCTGTAGCTGATTCTGTCTTTGGATGAATATTTTTTAAATACAAATTTCTATTAAAATAAAGAAAGTTTACAAATGAAATGAAGCCTCACCCTCAAAGAAACAGAATTAATAGGAGAAAGGAGTAATCCTGGGAGCTCCTCCACACAGTAATGAATTCAACATTCTTCAATCAAATTTAAAATTTAATTATAGGTAATTGTTCTTTTTTTAATGAAGTACTTTTGACATAATGCTCCATTATTATATAATTAGATAATTAACTCCATTAATCACCTTACAATTTATTTTTCTTTCTGTTTTCTTTAAATATTTATATACTGTGCCCATTTTTCCAGCCACAAAGCTCACTGTAAACAGGAGTGTAAGTCAGGCTAGGCAGAAGAGCTTGGTGAAGGATAACCAGTTATTTCTCCATGTGTATCTCACATCTTCCTTAATTTATCAGAAAATTAAATGTTTGCAAAATACCTTCTGTATTTTTGAACCTCTGACAGGCACTCAATATTTCATCTACCATTTCCTGACCAGCTAATACACGCCATTCAAGGCTATTGTTAGTCCTGGATTCAAAGGAAAGGAAAAGCAAGAGATGACTAAGGCATAACATTTGACCTAAAGGAGCTCATATTTTACTGACAGAGAACCCATGAAGGATGCTCATGGCTCCTTCTCTTACAGAGTTCACAGTGCAATATTCGGAGTCAAGTGCAACACCTGTCACAGATATGAAAAACTTATTAGATTTAGTGTCCCAATGATGGCAGGAGAGTTTTTCTGGCTGCATCCATTCTCCTCTGGTGATCTTGATCTGGTTATATTTTATACATTGCGTTACCTCTGCCTCAGACATGGGTCCTTACAGGTCCACTGTAGAGAGTTCATGTCTTTTGTCATATCTTCACCTCTCAGTTGATATGCTTGCATAGAACAATACTAGTTTTCCGTGTTTGCCTATGACCAAATAATTTTTTTAATTACACTTATCTTGCCAGGGAGAGTGATCTAACTCAGTTCTGCTATCTTCCACTGGATAATCCTAAGCAGGTTACTTAACCTTTGTGCCTCAGTTTTCTTACCTGTAAAAGGAAATGTTCATAGAGCAGTGACAATTTTAGAAGTGAATTAATATAAATCGCTCAGAACAGTTCCTAGTATACAGTGAAAATGCAAAATGATAGGTATTATTTCTGTTCTATTTTCATATTTATTTGTTATCATTAGGTAGAGATGCAATAAAAACAGACTCTGTCAATGCATATCTTCCTGTCCAAAACCCACATCTGAATACCATGAAAGGTTTTTATAGGAGTGGTTGGGAGGTTCTGTGTATTATAAACCTTGTTTTTAGGAGGCAAAAATAAAGACATTTGAATGGACTGGTGCCTTAAAGTATCATCATTATTTTGATGTCCTCATGGCTATTTCCTATGGGTATTGCACTAGTGAACACTCTCATGGTTAAAGTAACCATCTTGTTAGAATAAAAAAGGAAGGAAAAAAAGAGAAAAATGAAAAGGATGAGCAAAAAAAAAAAAAACAAAACAAAACAAAACAAGAAAGCAATCTTCCATTATTGCCAACTTATTGAAACTTGATTGTTTAATTGTTTCAGACCTACTTATATGTGGTTTTCCTGGATTCTGCATAACTTATTTGTTGCCTTTGTAAAGAACTATCCAAACTATAAAAATCCATCCACAATCCAGAGCTGGAGAGTCTCTTTGGGAGTCCTACTAAAGAAAGCTATAGGAATCTCAACATTAGTTGAGAAACCAAATCATTAAATATTGTAGTAACAAATATTTTCTCTTGGAACTGTCCAAGAATTATTAATTCTCTTCTCTGTAATTAATAATAAAAAGAAAACATCATGTGCTGGAAGGAATACTATAAAGAACACCCTTAAAGAGTGTGTGATCGATTAAATGCTAAGAGTTCATGATGTGCTCAATTCACCATAGAAGGATTCAAGGGCATGTGGTAAATGCAGGTCTCACTACAAAAAGTGAAGTTGTCCACAGAAAGGCCTTTTCCTCACTGTAATAGGAAATGATGTTTGTACAAGAAAATATAGCTCATTGGAAATGAGAGGTGGCATTGAATATGTCACTGAGACACTGGGAAAGATGGGGCAAAAATTGACCCGGGGATTTTTATTTTTCTGTGTCATTCCTTATCTTGTCTCTAAGCATACTGAAATTTCTTCAAGAATGACATTCAGATATTCTTTTTTTTTTCTTTTCCAAGCACCTAGCTCACTGGTGATATTCAGCAAAGAATGGTTAGTTTGTTCATTGGTCATGGGTGGGAACTAAGATGATAGATGCTGATATTTAATAAATGATGAGTGCATAGCAAGAGCTCTGAAAGGTTATGCATATACACTATCTCAATCCTTACGACCATTCTCTAAGGTCAATGGTATCCGTCTCAATTTGCAGGTGAGAAAATCGAGGCTCAGACTAAATAAAGTCCCCATAATCAAAACCGTGTTTCTATCTCAGCTCTACCCTTGCACATTTCCTGAAAGAAACCGGGTTGATGGTACAAAATAATGACACCTGTTGCCTATTTATTACCTCTTTCCCAGTTAATCACTAATATCAGAGCTCTGCATCTTTTGTATATAACTATTCACTCAGGCAGCAGAATTTTTTGAAGATTTGCAAGAAAGGAAGAAGGGCTACAATTTGACTTAAGAATAAAAAGGGCCAAGACAAGAGCTTAATCGAAAATGAACCCACCTTTAAATCCAGATGTTGGGGTTGCTACATGATGTTCAGTTAATTCCTCTGATATCAATAGATGCCCATGCACTTAAGTTATTCTCTTTTTAAAATTGCATTATGACCTCAAGGCCTTCTTGGTGGAGGGGGAAAAATGGGAGTGGGTGTTGACTATATATATACAACATATATAACTCATCAGGTGACTGAATGCAGAGCTGTTGAGAAAAATGAAGATCACGAGAGATACGTTTTCATAGGCACTTACATAATCTCGCCTAATGGGAAATATCCCCAGGGCTCAAAACTGTTCTCTCTGAACTTCAGCTTCACAACCTGTAAAATAGGAAAGCAAACACCTTTTAGCATAAGGAGAAAAGGTGTGTGACCATCACATGTTCAAGCTCAGCAGCAGGACACTTTTATGTTGAATGTCCATCCTCTACTCATGGAGCCTCAGACCACCAAGTTCTCGTCCCCCCACCAATGCCTTGACCCTGTCCCCTGGTTGAGAATCTATTTGCAATGCTGATTGTTTGAGAAGGTCACTGTTCAATAGCCCAATTCCCCCTTTGTACTCCAAGAAATAGCAAAATGAGGCTTTTTAAATTCATAGCTCCTACCCATTCAAAAAGCAGTTTTTATAAACAGACAGAGGTTCTGTTTGTGAGGTATGGGAAAGGCCCAACAGGCCAGAATTGTTTAGTAGAATCCCTTGTGGAGCTGGGGAATTGTGCTGCTATACCTAAGGCTTAATAAGGAAGTCTAAATGCCTACCTGACAATCCTGTCCTGGCTAAGTCAAGTGTATGCCACACTGCCTTGCAGGGGGACCCTTATATCATACCAGTTAGTTCATGAGCAGGGAAAAGTTAGTGATGCCAAAGGCTATTTTCTCTGCATGGAATGGATTCAAATGCACAGAAAGTATCAGGTCAAAAGTTCTAAGTGGTGCTTGTTCATTCTTCTGGCAGAAGTGGGATCACAAGGGAGGAGTTATGCCTTGCAGGGACTGAAAAGAAAGGGTTTTGAAGATGCATCAACTAGCTACCGTGAAAGAACAGCTGCACTACACCAGACCCCTAAGACTACAAAAAAGTTTCAGGCGGATGGTATAACTTCATTCTGACTGAAAAAATAAAAATTAAAATGTTTCCTCTAGTTCTGGCAACCCAGCAAGGAAAAGGAGGTATTAGCAGAAGTCTGAGCCTTTGGGGGTCTGGCCCACGTCCCAGCCATATCCTGAGAAAATGGCAGGGCTTCCAAAAATTCTTGTGGCAGGGATCCGCATTTCCTGTCCTAAATGGTTAAGCCATCTGGAATGTCTATTATGGAAGCGTTAAACTTATGGAACTGTCCTCATAGGCTCCCAAAACCACTTCAAGTATTCTACAGAATAAAAATAAGTTGAATAAAAACAAACTATGCAGATTATCAACTCTTTTAGAGGAGGAGGCTCAAATGTACCAGAGTCATATGGAGATATCAAAATATAAAAACTAAGATTGTAAAAAGTACATTTCACTGAACGATTTCAAAGAGTAAATTTAAGACATAAAAGTGAATCTAAGGTCAGAGCATTTTGGCCATGGTCTTGTCATGGGGTTCCTTCAGCTACCCCCTCACGTATGCTAATGGTCTACATACAAAAAGGACCATGAAAAGTAGATGGGTCCAAGCTGCCAACCCCACCTACCAAAAAACAGCCACAGGGCTTTCATGATGCACATGCAGGCCTATCATCTATCTGTACACAGACAGCATTACTCTGTCTCAGACATTTTGTCATTTTAGAATGAACATGTAAAAGAACTGACAGGCAAAACTACAAAACAGAAAATTTAGTCCCAGTCCAAATGTGCCCACACATAGTAAAAAATTTTCTGTTACTCAATCACAATTACTACAAATTCCATGACGTTAAACAACACCCATTTATCATTCCGTGGTTATGTGGGTCAGAAGTCCAAGCAGGCTTAACTTATTTCTCTACTTTGGGTATCAGAAGGGCAAAATCAAGGTGTCCACAAGGCTGGGCTCTAATTAAGAGGCTTTTGGGGAGAATACACTTTTAGGTTCATTCTGGGTGTTGGCAGAATTCAGTTCTGTGGGGTTGTAGGACTGAGGTCCCTATTCTCGTGTTGGCTGGGGCCACTCTTAGCTTCTTAAGGCCACTTGCGTTTCTTCCCACATGTCCCCTTCTATCTTCAAAACAGTGAGGCCCATTAACTTCCTAACATCTTTAAAATCCCTCTGACTTTTCCTTCTGCCTGCAGTCTGAGAAAACTCCCTGTTTCTAACGGGCTCATGTGAGTAGATTAAACCTGTCTGGATCATATCCCTCTTGCCAAAATATAAGGAACATAATCACAGGAGTAACACCAGGGGTGAAGATCTTGGAGATCATCTTAAAATTCTGCCTACCAGCTTAGACTTTTGTGTAGAATGTAAAACCACAGGGAGTGTGTGTAGTGGTCATGGTAGTGGTCACAAATCACAGGGATGCTGCTTAGTATCATTTAAGATGACCTCAGACATATGTTCTACCTCTGGCCATACGGCTCCGTCTTGACTTCTCACCTTACCCCGGATCCCATCCTGAGGCTTGAAGAAACCTTAGTTCCCCCAGCCATACTACCCTTCTGAATAGTTAGTGATGTTGGCTATGGTCTGTCCACACTGATCCCTTCCACAGTCCTTCTCTTCCCCGGTATAGGTGTATTCTGAGCAACTCCAGAGTGGGTGGAATGCCTGGGGGGATTCTAATCACTTACGAATCCCTTCTAAATCCTATTTGAAACCTGAGCCAAAGCAAGCTCTACGAATGACTGTTAGATTGAAATGGGTAGTGCCATTATCCTCTACTGTGTTACGTATAGGCAGTAAAGTATATGCCCAACAGCTTTGCATGCTGTTATGTTAGCAAAACAGATTAAGGTTTTAAGTCCCACAATAGCCAATCAATATATATTGCAACACAGAATCCATACACTTCTAAATGAGTTTGTACAGCTCAGTTACCTTCTTTCCCCATCCAGGTAATACAATTCTCATATTTAATCTGTCGGCTGATATGTGAGCTCTCAGAAGCCAGGGGATTATTTTCTTTGCTTCTGCAAATGATGTCAGAATTAGCGACAGTGAATATGTCCGTGCCACTCCTGCTCTGATAGCCACAAAGTTTGGGGAATAGGCAGCTGTGGTTGATGAACGAACTCTTCTCCACTCAGATTATTTCAGTACCAAATTGCCCACCCATATCAATGCCATTTTAACCCAGGGAACATAGGAGCTCAGTGCCAACAGTCAAAATGTGACGTGGAGATCTAATGGGTGTAGCCAGATCTGTGACAAAGGACTAGATCGGGAAGGTGCCTACCAGGGTCCACTGGAAGACAGCACTCAGGTGTGGGACACCCCCACCTAGAAAATGGCACTTAACTGTCGCCTACGGAGAGTAAGCAGCTACCTCTCACATAGGCAGGGGGAGAGTGGGACATGAGCATGCATTAGTGGGGCATCTCTGAGGAAACCCCTGATTGCAGATCTTGAATGCCTCCAGTGACATGAATTTCAATGTTTCCCTGAGGCTAACACAGATCCAGGGACTTTTCCTGAATGAAATGTGAGTAGAGAGCAGCCAAGTGAAAGAGGGTGTTGGGGGAAACTGTTGTGACTCAATCCGAAATGACTGGACCATGGAGGATCCCTGAGTCAGGCTAACTAGCCCCTAAATGACGCTGGATAGGTATCCCACAGAATTAGGTACAGGGTCCAGATTTGAATACTTGAAAAATATTTACTCTACTCTCAATGGTCTTACGGGTGCCTGTTTAGGTCCTGTCTATACATCGGTTAAGTCTTAGAGTACATCAGACTAGAAATATAAAGAAAATAGATGGGCTATATATAAACTAATTTTATAAGATGATGTCTTTATTGTTTACCATATATTATAGCTTACCATATGTTCTAACAGTAATATTCTGGCTTTATACTTAGACAGTTGTAGACTAAATAACTGGTATTCTTGATACTTCTTCATGAGCCCCTTTAAATAGGGCTCAAATTTTTCAAATAGTGTCCAGGATACATTGCAAGTGTGATTTGCAATGGATAAGTATATCACTGAGGTGGCTCGAAACAGATCAAGCCTTATAATATTTTGGTTGATTTTGTTATGTTTTGTTTTGTTTTGTTTTCTCTTTTTTTCCCAGAGAGCCCTCTTGTGGGTGACAGGCATATTACCGAAACACAGTATTTCATTGACTTAGTTGGAAAAGAGTTGGGAAGAATGCTTCATGTTTCATTCATGATAAGCCTGAATATACAGGCTTTTTTTTTTTTTTGCCTCCACATTGTTTCTCCATTTTTAGCTTCTCAAATTCAATTATAGAATACTCGACTTCTAAGCTTTCAGAGGACATAAAAGGTCATCTGGTCTGGTGGTTCCCAAACTGACTGATCATCATTATTATCCAGGGAGCATTTTACAAGTACATATCCTTGGGTAATGTACTGCAAGATATTCTGGGTTGGTAAGTCTGGAACAGGGCTAGCAATCTTTATTCTTTTAAACATCCCCAGGTGGTTCTGATTCTGAATCAGACTTAACATTGAAAATGTCCAACTCCCCTTCTGCTTATACTTGCTGCAACCCAAGGGAGATTAATCTTTATGGTTGTTCATTCTCTCTCCAACTCAACTGTGAACTTGACAGACAGGCTCTGCTCGACTCCCTGTCCCCTTCGCCCCCAGTACCTAGTGTAGTGATGAGTAAAGAGTAGGTACTCAATAGGTGTTTATTAGACTGGGTTAGGTACTTCTAATCTACTCATCTATATTGTTAATAGTATGCAAATTACAGCCCCAATAGATTTGCACTCTAGAAAACTTTCCCAGAGATTTCAGTACAAAAATCGCACAATAATCAATCAATACAATGACATTACGGAATCCACGAGCATTCGAACAAGTGTTGTGTATATTTGCAATCTTTATGTTGAATCGAGGGAATGAAGTTAATATTTGTTTTCTCCCACTTGCATTTAAAAAGAATGTGCTGTTATATTTCAGTTAGAGTTAATAAAGCTTTTCAACCCTTCTCACCGTTCAGTGTAATGTACTTGTATGAGAGCAGTAATGGAAAAAGACAATCTGCGAGGAATTGCACAACATGGATACTCTCATTTATATGCACAATTTTGAATTCCGAGAAAATAAGAAGCAAGTTACCATGCATTTACCTTTACAAATGCAGAGACGAGACAAGATTGGATATAAGCAATTGTATCTGACTATAATATATTCCATTTGCAATTGTTAGAGATTTATGCAAGATAGCAGGTAACACCTTCCTTTCGAATTTCAAATGCTGTATAACCTTTTGAAGATAACAAGGGATATTCATCCGAAATAATGGTAGGAAATTTATGACGGAGACCACATAATTAGTTGTTATTTTTTGCAAGTACCATATACTCTGATAGGAACATGGCTAGGGAAAAAAAATTCTTCAATAAAAAGTCAGCTTCTTTCTTTTCTTCTTTCTTTCTTTCTTTCTTTCTTTCTTTCTTTCTTTCTTTCTTTCTTTCTTTCTTTTTTTCTTTTTCTTTTTTTCTTTTTTGCAGTTGAACAGCTTGGTATATTGAGTATGTAATAATTTAGAATATAAATAAAATGTAAGATAGCATCCTGAAATGATGATGAACTCTATCAAATTTTCAGGTTTATTTCTAATGTATATCCTTATCAAAATAGCAAATTATATGAGTCTGGGTTAAATTCTTCAGCATGATCGATGTCCTTCAGTCCAGAACTTAGCAATTCAATATAAGCAGGAAGAAGCATGAACTTAATTACGTTAGGGTGATTACTCTTTACATGACATTTTCCAGTAAAATTCAATGTAAAGCTATTACTCCAAAAAGCTACTCCAAAGTCGCTTTACTCTAACAGCAGTAACTCAACAGGTATTCCCCTCGAATCATGGCCTGGCAATTCTGTTCATCTAGGCTAATACGTCCAAGCTGACATTTCCAGATGTGACCATTAACTCCCTGTGTGGTTGAAATGGCTCATGTAGAATAAACTCATATAGTGACACTTCATCTATCTATAGAAAGTTTTTAAATGTGCAGCAGCTACCACTAAGGGATGACTACTAAGTATTGTATTCATCTCTGCCATTTCAACTCTCGTCTGATGGTTCAAAGAGAGTCCTTCTACCTCATTTCACCGGGCTCTTGATATTGGTGAAATGAGGTAGAATGACTCCCTTTTTGCTCCTGAAAAGGCTAATTCAATTCCAAATGCTGAGACAGTAGTTTTAAAGATACTTCTCTTGCCGACATCCTTAATGAAATTTCAGAGGAAAATCCCTTATCTCCTAGGCTATTTTTCTATCACCTTTCTCCCACCTGTGTATGACCAGAGAAAACATTTTCCTAAACACAGTGCCAGTTGAATAGTCATTTAATTTTCTTTACATTCATTTAGTGACTTCTTTTAGGTCTTGCTTCTGTTAAATATTAAATGAGGGATGTCTTCTTCCCTCCTCCCCAAAACTAAAACAAATCACTCTCCTTCTTTGAGGAGATAAAAATAAAATGCTACCTGTTAATAGTAATATAAGTTCTCATGAAAACAACAATAAAAAGTACTGCAGACGATAAAGACTATGGAAATGCAGCACATAAAAATGTTACATGTTCCAGAGTAATTGAGGAAAGACTTGTGGACAAAGTGAGATGTAGGAGGGAATTTGGAACATGAGTAGATTTCGAAAGTACAGAGAATGGGGTGGGGCATTTGAGTATCTTATGTCTGTGGAAAACACTGCCCTCTCAAGCAAGAGGACCTTTCTAGATGCCACTCTTAAAAGGGACTGAGCCCTGGACTGCTCAATATTTGTGTTACAGCATTGTCAGTTGGGTACACTTAGTCTTATGTCTCTCCTTAAATTAGAACTTAAATGGCAACATGAAGATAACAAAGCTTTGGTTGAAAATGATTGAGCACACACTACTGAATGTGAATTTTATACTGCTGGTCAAACACATGACTTGGGGTATATAGGTACTTTCAAATTACATGATAGGCAGAAATAATTGCACTGTGATTCTTGTATTAATTATAATACTAACGTTCTTAATGAAATGGTTTAGATCTGGATTTCATTCCTATTGCCTAGTCCTGATCCTGTAACTTTCCAGTTCGAAGTCATTTCTTGGTATGAGTCCTTCTCCTTCCTGTCCTATTCCTCCTCTCCCCCTGCTCTCTCTACTCCTTCTCCTGGTGGTCACTGAATATTGTATTACAAAACTCAATGTTTAAAAGTACATACACTCTTGGTTTCCATAAGAAACCTCATTCACATTTTTCTATTGTTCCAGCCATTTCTGATATTATTTAATGCTTTATATGAAAGATACATTCAGTCAGGGCCTAACTCAGTGCAAACATTCTGCTCATGCTTTCCACAGATTGCTTGTACATGGGTTTCTACGAAATGCTTTGTGCTTGCAATAGTAGAAAAGGTATTGAACAAAATGCTATATTTCCTCCTGAGTACCCAGGGGAAGATTTGTTTTTCTCTTTGTAATAATTGGTCTCTTGAAGTTTGCAAGGACAAAATACTCCCCAGTTACATTAGTAAGGGAGTTCCTGTGTGGATATAAAGAAATAGTTCATATCAGGAGACTATGTCTCCTCAGTTAAAGAAAAAAATTATTTTAAAAATTATTTAGGATTCAAACCAAAAAATATATGAGATTGCATTTTTTTTTAATTTTTATTTTTCAATTAGAGTTGTCATTCAATCTTATTTATATTAGTGTCAGGTGTACAGCATAGTGATTAGATGTATATACAATTTACAAAGTGATTCCCTCAATTAGTCTAGTATCCACCTGGCAATATACCTAGTTATTACAATATTATTGACTATATTCCCTATGCTGTACTTCACATCCCCCTGGCTGTTTTGTAACTACCAATTCGTACTTCTTAATCCCTTCACTTTTATCACCCAGCTCACCAAACCCCTCCCATCAGTTTGTGCTCTGTATCTATGAGTGTGTTTTCATCCTGTTTGTTTATTTTGTTTTTTAGATTCCACATATAAGTGAGATCATATATTTGTCTTTCTCTGTCTGGCTTATTTCACTGAGGATGACTGGATAAAGAAGATGTGCTATATCTATATAGACAATGGAATATTATTCAGCTATAAAAAAAATAAAACCTTACCATTTGCGATAACATAGATGGACCTAGAGGGTATGATGCTAAGCGATACTGAGTAGTTTACCATGAGTCATATAACATCATCAAAGAGAGAAGATCTTTACGGATTAGTCTCTCTCCAATATGGATCACCCTACTGTGCATAATTTTTCAACAGAACAGTTTTTTTTTTGAAGTTGTATGAATCCAACAACCTATTATGTATCAGAAACTGACATAAGTACGAGATCCATTATTATTTTAACAATGCCCTATCTTCTTAGAGCCTACATTGTAGTCATCTTTCATTTAAGAGAAATTTAGTCTTTTTTTTTTTTTTCCTGTAGCTGGTCCAAACACAATTGACTTTGGCTCAGGCAATAATAACCAGACTAGCACAACTGGTTTCACTTGACCCAAGTGGCAGTAGACACTACAATATTATACAGACAAGGCCTCCTAGAGATTTTTTTTTTATTGGAGGGGATATTAGTTTTTATGAGTTTTATGAGCATTGCTCCAGGACACATCACACAGTGGAACTCTTTCTTTCCTCTGTGGTCTTTCCTGCCCTCAGTATCATATGACCCTCCAAGTAGCCCTTTTCTGAAAAACAGTTGTGTTGTTTCTTATATGTTTTATCCTCATGTCTCTATTAGTCACAAATAGCAAGGAATCTAAAAATATATAGCAAAGATGTCAAATAAACAATTACTGAGTAATGAAAAGTAAGACTAATATGACTACTGAAAAGAAAAGAGTTATTCTGACATGTAGACTCAAGTCTACAGTTTAGAAAATAAATGTGTACACATTTATTTTACCTTTATAACAGTGAGATTGGTTCTAGAGGCATTACTGCTCCCATTTTAAAGGTGAAGAAAGCAGGTCACATATTTTGAAAGTAGAAGAATTAGAATGTAGATTCCAATTGCCCGGCTAAAAACCCAGATCTATTTCCTGTTACATTCTGCCTCCTCTAAAACTGTTAATTTGATTCAACAAATATTTATTAAATGCATGATTGAGTTTTATTTTCCTCCTGCTTGCTACTTGATTGACCAGTGGTTGGAACTGATTGATATAAGTAGTGAATGCTACAGACAGCCTTCACAAAGCAAAGGGGTATTTCTGTGCACAATTTTAAGTGATGGTGTCTATGCAACAATAGGCTTGCCGACATACTCAAAACCCAGAAATAAATACCTCTTAATAAATTTGTACTCTGAATTATTTGAACAAATCATATGATTAGTATAGACATAATTTTAATGCATAGAACAATTGGAAGTGACTTAGATGAAACTACCCAGAAGCCCGGAGCTCTACTAACATAGTATGTGTCTGAAATCTCTAATCACCTCCTCCCCTTTCACTCAGATCCCTGAATTCCATGGGCTGCACCACTTGGCTCACTTGAATTTCTGTTCATCTACAGCATATATCATGAGTTACTCATTTTGCTTTTTTTTTTTTTATCACATCATATTTTTCATGACCTATGAAAGCATAGTATATCCTAGGCACAGCACGATTTTGGGTGAAGAATGTTTTTCTACTTCTCGAGGTACCCACTTTTTAGCATGATGCAGGTGCTCACTACGTTTGGAGAATAAAATTAAAACACCAAGCCATAGAAATGCCCATTACAAAAGTAATATAAAAATGCCCAAACGTGAGTTCTCAATTCACTTCTTCACCACTGGAGTCTATTAATTTGGCTGATTAGATTCTAAACATGTGCACCCATGTTTCTAAGGAAAAAAAAAAACATGGAAAGAATTTGTAGTCCTTTTAAAGAAAACATTCTACTTATTGATTCACTAAAATACTCCTTTTCCCAGAACACTTTCCCATGTTTGTTCTAAGGAGAAACGTGGTACAAAGTCTTCAGGCAGAAATTAAAGAGAGAAATACGCTTCCACTGGGGTCCATTGACTATACATCTGAATAATTCTGAAATGGAGAGAAAAGAAAGTTGTTATCCTCATTCTCAAGGGTTATGTTTCTTCCCTTTGGGGTTAGGATAGGGGCTGTTTCTTATGGGTCTGAGATGACAGCCTGAGTTCCAGGAATAGAATTCCACAGGCTCAAGGCTGAATGTCCTTGAGGTAGAATTAGAGAAATTGTATACTTGGCCTCAAATGAAAATCTGGGAAATCGATATTAAATGGACAATATCTATTGAGCACTTTCTATGTGTCAAGCACAATCCCAATTGCTTAATTTCCATTATTTATACAACCTCCAAAGCCCTTGCAAGTTGGTTATTGTGATCCTATTTTACAAATGTGGAAAAAACATTTTGATGGTTCTTGTTATCAGGGATAAATATGATAGCTCATTATAAACTGTGCTTCTCCAAACTCTCTTAACACAAACTTCACTGTCAGCATGACTCAGGTGAACAAAGTTTTTATAACCCTTAGTTACTGTCTTCTCTGCTCTCAACAGTGCTTTAACTCTTATCTTAAGCTTAGTTGGAATTTTTCATGCTTTATTGTGATGGAATATAGTCAGAAATGCAACGTGCCTAATTTTGGTCATTTTGAATTTCGATATAATTTTAAGCTTACAGAAAAGTTGCAGGAATCGTAGAAGAAACTCACATATAACCTTTACTCTGATTACCCAATCATTTATATTTTGACCCATTTGTTTCATCATTCTCTCTCTCCCTCTCTCATTACATGCATAGATGCCCTATTATTTTTCTGATCAATTTAGGAGTAATTTCAAGACATGTCCATTTGCTCCCAAATACTTTGGTATGTATTTTCTAAGAATAAGGACACACTCCTAAATAATCTTAGTACAGGTATCAAGATCAGAAAATTAAAAATTGATGCCATACTATTATCTGACTCACAGTCCACATTTAAATATCATCATTTTCCCCAGTAATCGCTTTTAAACCGCGTTTTCACAGTCCAGGGTCTAATTCAGAATCACATGTGACTTTTCATTGTTTTTGCTCTTTGTTCTCTTTCAATCTGGATCAGTTACTGAGCCTATTCTTCCATGTCTTTCTTGACCTATGCAGTTTCGAAGAGCACGTGACAGTTATTTTTCTAGAACTGCCTGCGGTTTTTGTTTGTCCAATATTTACTCCTATTTCAATTCAGGTTATATGCTTTTGAAAAAAATATCACAGGTATGATTTTATGTCTATTGCCGTGTGTCATAGCACAGATATTGATTCATCCCTGTATTTGTATATTAGTGATGAGAGCTTTGAATTGCTTGGTGAAATTGCTGTGTTTCACTGTAAGATTACTATGTTCCCTTTGAAATGAATGTAATTGATGAAGAGATACTAAGTAGTTTGTGGCTGAGATGATGTAGCTACCCTCTCTCATCAAACTTTCACCTGCTAATTTTAGCCTCCTTTGCTAATTTTCTCATGCCATCATTCCCCCTATAATTATTAGGTATCATTCCACTGTAAAGAAAACTTATCCCTTCTTCATTTATTTATGTATCCATTTATTTATATCACTTTATGGACTCATGAATGCTTATTTTATTCACTTGGGTGGTGAACACACCATGTAATATATAGACGATGTATTATACAATTGTACATTTGAAACCTATCCAATTTTATTAACTAATCCCAATACATTTAATAAAATTGAAAAAACTATAATCCATTACTATAATTTATTTTGAGGCCCTAATTGTCCCCAATTTGATCAGTACAAGCCCTTAGAAGTAGGCTCCTGACTTTTAACACACCTCGTGATTCCTTAAGCATCAATCACTTTCTTGTCCAAGAGGTTCACGTGCACTGTCTTTTAATGGGCTGTGTCAGGCTTCCTCTAGTTACCCCAGATGCACCTTCTCTTTACTACCCTCTTATCTCAGGTTGCTACTTATGGACACTTTGGAAACACGCACCACCCTAGACTGGTCTTTTCTGAGTGCTTGAAGTTAAACATGTTCCCAGCTGCCTGAATCATGTGAAATGCCCAGTTCCGTGATCAAGTCCTGTTGGTGCTACATGCACTCAGAAAATGTGAATATCAGCATTTTGACAGTTCCTTAAATGTCTAATTTACATCCTTGCCTCTACAGCCCTCTCCTCACTTTGTGTCAGACTTGCCTCTACACGGCTTTTCATTAACATCAACAGTATGTATCCCAGGAGTACAGATGATAACTTGAGAAGGTTCAGACCACGCTGTGGTAAAACCAGAGTGCCAACGAGAGGGTCCCAAGCACTCCTAATTTAATAGAAATGAGTAAACTATATCCTGATACCTAATACCTGTCACTTAATAGCTATGGGACTTTCGAAAAAGTCATTCAACATCTCTGATTTTCAGTTTCTTCATTTGTAAAAAAAAAAAAAAAGCAAGAAATATGACACTTGTTTGATCAAATTTTAAGAGGTTTTTAGTAGAATGTGACTCTAAAGATAAATGATGTCTAGCCAAAACACATACTCAATTTATTGAGTTCATTTTGGTATTCACTTTGTCAAGTCAAATGTACTATATAAACATGGTATAGGGCTGTCTAGAAAAATGTACAACAGGATGGCAAATCCATCGACTATCTTTATACTGAAAATGTTGCATAGATTTCTTTACGTGACAGAGATCACTACAATGATGCATAGTATAGCAATGGAATGTAGACACTTAGTGTGCGATTATGTCAGTAGCTCTTCAAACATTCAGATCCCAGTGTTCTCAAGCCGGGGCCAGAACAGGAACTCAGTATCACTATTCCCCTGATAATTATTCTGCCTCCTTGCTGTTCATCTAGAAGTAATGTTTCCACCAAGAGAGGAGTTAATTGAAATTGGATTTTCACAGGCTTAAAAAAAAAAAAAAAAGGGAGACTTATCGAGTAGAATTCAATCCCAGATGCCTCAGAGACTGCTGCCATCTACCTTGTGTAGGTCACATGTTACCTTTACAGTGCTGTTGGGAAGAGGTGGAAAAGGACGTTTTACTGAGTGGCAGGATGTGTAACCCAAGGAGCACAAGGTTCTTAGGTCAACTCTCCTCACAGGAAAATGGAGCATCATGGAGTGTGAAAAACACTAGGACATTGCTCCACATTGGTTCATAAGCACAGAAAAATGTTTCCTGAGAGACAGACAGACAGAATCCTTGATCCGCCAAGCCCCTTTGTTCTGATTTGTACCTTATTCTAATTCTCTCTCACAACCCCCTCCTTAAAACTGAAACATCCTTGCTTTTGGATATTGTGCCATCATGCTAATTGATTATAAAATGTTGAAAACATAGCAAAGGGAGGATCAATAACAAATGAATTATACTGTGCCTGATAAATATGGACTGCTGGTATAACCAGCTTGCTCAATGCATGCCTTACAGCAGATGCTCGGTGGGTGCTCGAGTCTTTGATCTCCTTGAACACGTCTAGTTTTACATATGTGCCTTGCCTATGATGTTTTTCAAATTCTGGAAACATCATATCAGCGTCATTAATTTTATCATGATACAGTACATTTTTTTTATTTGATCATGTCACATGATTTAAGGAAGTCAGAATTCTGAAAACTATCTTTCATAGCCAACTACTTAGTGCAAAGTGCTGTTGACAATCCCATTAAATTATACAGAGCTCCCTAATGGTGTGTTCAAGGACTCATGCTCTCCGACCTCAATTCTGAATGGCAGCAGTAAAACTCAGAGGTGATTTGTTTGCTACACATTCCAAACTACTAAGAATAATGACCGAAAGAAGGCATCGAAGGCAAGCACTGTGCTGGCGTGTGTGCGTCCCGTGACAAGATCAGACACAAGGCACAAAGAGCCACATGGTAACTAGGTAGGGTGCTAAGCAATTCACTTTGAATGACCTCAGTCATCATTAATCTCTCATTTTTAATCCCCTCCTTCTAATTACAACATTGCAAAATAGAGTGTCCTCAATTAAAAAAATATATATATATATCATCTCTTTCTATATGTAGGGTACCAGAACATATTTTTTATTAAAATTTAATTACTGAAGTAATTATATTAATCACAGTATGTACATGCTATGAAGTAGTAACATTCAGAGTTTTGAATTGTCAAAAAAAACAATTCCCACAAATAAACCTGCTAGTTAAACACACAATTTTCGACTTTATGACCTTCTCTCCTCAGTCAAAATGCACATGCATATGGAACTGGTAACGTCTTCCATGCAGTGACACATGAGGAAATGTGACATAAAATATCATGATTTGTCAACATCCTATTTAAATCTCTCTACTAATGCTGATACAGAGAGCTAAATCTTTTTTCATAATCTGTGGGTCAAAGCCCACAAGAGTTAAAGTCAAAAAAAAGGATCAAAGGAGTAAAATTAAGTGAGCAAGTCCAGTCAGGTTTATTATAATTATCTTCAAACATTTATAATATAGAAAATAATGTGTTTAAGAAAGTAGAATCAAATCATACTTTTGTTTTATTACTAGCTCTTTTTCAAGATTTCTCGTAACTGATTCACTGCAGCCAACTTTTATGCAAAAAACATGTCTAATTTTAGATCTTCCCATCAAGCTGCATTGAGACTTCATACTGAGAAAATGATTATTAAAATATGATATATATATATAATTTTTTCAAGTATAACCTAAATTTGCTAATTTTGATACAGTTGCTAATGGTAACTAATGTATTTTGTCTGTGTTTACCATTCTGCCATTTAAATGAAGAAAGCATATGCTTGCTCTCATTAGCAAAGTTGGCATGAATATAATTTTTATGGCCTTTCCCCAGGCTTTTTTAGTTGGAAAAGGTAAATGTCTTTAGGCATTCTGTGAATTAATAATAATAATTAAAAAATCAACTGCCACAAATACCACCAAGCTGGAGCAGGGGCAAGGCAGTCGTGATGGACTTTGGTTAAGGAAGGAGGGGGCTATACTGAAGTAAACTTTTTTTTTTAAACCTTTTTCATGTAAAAATACAAACTTCAAGTTTATAGGAAGCAATGCCATTTCCAGGAAGCATTGCCGTGATTTAATAATTGAGGGCTAAATGCGATCAAATTGAACTGCTTTTCCTATTCTCGCCACAAAATATTATGATTGAGCTTTTAGGCTTTACATTGGCAAAACAAGCACATGAAACTCATAAATTGCCAAGAATACATTATAGGGCACAGATAAGAAAAACGTATCCTCCTTAGGGGTCAAGACAACTCATGAGTAGAGGACATAGGGACTTGGGATAGCTCTGAATCTCCTGATTAAGGATGTATAGTCTCCTAATAGTGTCTTTGCTTTGGTCTTGCCTTTGCACACAGAAGCCAGATAAATTCTTTTAAAACAAAAATCAGTGTGTGTCATGCACCTGCTCGGGAATTTTTTAAGAGTTGTTTGTGTGGGATAATCTTCCTAAGATATCCATCCGTATGTTTAGCCTCTCCTATCATCCTTGTCTCTATTCAAATGTCACCTCCTCAAAAAGGCTATCCTTATATACCCTAAGGACAAATTTTACCCTCTGTCTGCTTTATTTTCCTTAGCACCTTTCAGTAGCAGATACTTTAGTATTTATTTATCTGCAATGTAACATGCATGAAAACAAGAACTTTGTCTCTCATGGCCACCAATGTCTCCCCAACACTCAGAACAGAGGTTAACACATTCTGGATAACTAATAAATATGTGTTGAATAAATAAAAAAATATTCTCAGAATAGACCAGTCTAAAAACAGAAAACTCACTAAGAGGAGGTGCACTGAACAAAGGAGGAGTATCTACATAGAAGCCGAGACTTAGCAGGAGTCAAATAAATGGTCCAAATAATCTAAAGTTTAGGTGAGAACGGGAATCTTGAGTTTGGAAGACGATTAGAGAATGTTTCCAGTCTATTAGAGAAATTGAAACTACTAAGGAAACAGAAAAATCTGTAAATATTATTTTCCCCAGTCATCATTTTACATAGATCTTTTTTAAAGCATAAATATATGAGGGGTAGATTATCTCACAAAAGGAATTCATTTTGCCAGGATTTTTGTTGTTGCCACTGTCTTTTAAAAAATGTTTTCCCTGTTTTTTTTCTTAACCAATCTTCCCCTTAATGGCAGAAGTAAATTTGTGATAAGTGAATCTGTTCTCCTAATGTTTACTTGCATTTTGAACATGCTCTTTCACTGTAGGAAAAAAAAAAAGATTTCTCCCGTGTCAAAGAAATTCATGTCATAATTACACAGTGATCTCCTTAGGAAAGGAGCTACTTTTCATTCTCTCTGTTTATCTTGTTGTAGTACACCGCCTCATATAGAAACTGTGCTCAAGAAGTATCAGCTTTCAATATCATTGGATGAATGACTTAAGACTTAGTTAGGTGCAAGGCATATATATATATGCTGTGTTGGCGATTCCTGGGATGAAAAGAGGAGAGGGAGGGAGAACCTGGAAAAAGACCTTCACACCCATACCCTCTAGGATCATGGAAACTGATTGATTGAACCAAGGAGCTTTGACTGTAGAAGTGTAATGCGTGGGCAAGTCAAGGTTCAATGAAATTCATAAATTCAGGTACTTCCTGGGGATCGATCTTAATGCCTGCATAACTGGAGGCTGCAGTCTTGAGGACTAGGTTCTTTAGGAAGGTATCCTTTGAAGAAAGCCAGAGAAAACTTCCTCATATAAAGAATATAAATGATACTGAGTGATAACAGATAAAGTTAGGAACCAGAGAAGTTATAAATGAGTATAGAGTTGAAGGATGAGGCAATCCCATGTTTAGAAGAAGAGGGATGGTTTACTATTAAGTGGCAGTAAGGGTCTGAAGTAGAGAGTGGTCTCTGTTTCAAAGGTCATGCAGAGTAGACTCAGCCACAATTCAGAAGCTAGTGCCTGTTCAACCGCAGGGTAGAAGAACATAGTGAAAGTGTGGAGTGCACGAGTTCATAAATATGGTCATTTAGTGGTGGTCACCTGAGTATTGCATTATTGCATTAACGAACAGCAGATGGGGGCTATTTAGGGAAGAGTCTAGATCTGAGAAAAAAAGACCAGACAACAAGATCTGGAAATACCAGTGGAGACTGGGAAAGGTTTCTCTTGGAAAACAGTGCAAATCCTGGTGAAACTACAGAGCAGAGCTACACGAAGGATCTCGCACAATGTTTGTGCCTGTGCTGTCCGCTGCAAGGGCCACTAGCCACATGGTTATTACGTACTTTAAGTGTGGCTGGTGTGACTGAAAACGGAACTTTTTATTTAATCGTAATTGTAATTTAAAGAGCCACGTGTAGCTGGTAGCTACAATATTGGGCAGCACAGCCGAAGTGACAGCAGGTCTGAGATTTGCTTAGCAGCATGGAGACTCGGAAACCATGGCCCGAGCACACCCGGGATGGGAAGAGCTGCAGTCCTGCGGGCTTGCTTGGTAGTGTGTTTGAATTTTCAGCAACACACAACTGTTTATGTGTTGCAGTCTTGTTTCGTATCTAGATTGTTCTGGGAACTCGGAAGGAGCTGTGCCTTTGAAAGGACAGCACTGGGTGGACTTTTTAGTCGTCTGGGGAGAGGAAAAAGGGGAAAGCGATTCAACACACTAGACTGTGAGCTCCTTGAAGTTAGAAACGTTGGTTCCATGGTTGTTTATTACTGCTGTAAATCCAGCTCCTAGAAGGTAGGCGCTTAATAGATATTTGCTTCAATAATGAACGAGAGGGCATATCCCTGGCATCAATAAACTGGTCGAGATGGATTCTGGGAATCTGTGGAGGCTTTCTGCTGACCCTATAAAAGAATTTCAGTGACCAAAGCAGGCATCAGTTTCCCCTTGGAGAACACTTATTCCTGGTTATTACGGCACTTTACTATTATTATTACTAGGAAAAAAGAACAATCATTGCTATTGCTCTCTGCAGCATGGGGGACATTTGACAATCTTGACAAGATGGTGAGGGAGGGACTTCAAACGGGGCCCGCTTTTGAAGGAAGATTGCCGCTTCCTTACTCACTTCACAGAGGTGTGTGAGAATTTATATATACCCGGTCTTTAAATGCTCATCTTCTGTCACAGAGGATGCTTGTTTGAACGTTGAGCAGATGCGGTTCTGTCAGAGAAAAGGCAGACACACACTGAGGAAGGGCGTTCACACTTCGTTTATTTTTAATGCTTGTTTCTCTTTCCTGACTATGAAAACAATGGATGCACGTTAAAAACATTTAAAAGTAGAAAAGTTGAGTGATGACAAACGTTAACTTCATATCAATTATATAAACTACAATTAATAATCTATAATATATATCTCCCTATCTCCATGTCTGCACAACAATCATGGGCTCTTTGACTATTCTGTCCTGTATTCTACAAGTATCTTTCTGAGTGTTTATTAAATAAAATGAAAATGTTCAACAGTATTTGCATTCTCCTTTTTCACCTGTCATGCTGATGGAGGGTCGTCTTCCACAATGTGATCTTTAGGGGGAGTATATCAGTCCCTCACATGGATATTTTGCATTGTTGAATTTTGGAAACTTGGGTGATTTTCATTTTTACACGATGATAAATTTTGATGCAATCATCATCCTTTTGCACAAACACTTGTCTGCTCTTTCCCTCTTTCTCTTTTAAAATTTTAATAGATTGCTAAAAGTAATGTCTTTGGTGCAAAGAATAAGTTCCCAGGAAGGCTTTTGGTAGATTCTGAAAATTGTTTTATAGTAAGGTTACCTAAACTCACATTCCCATTAGGAGTATAGAACTGCTTATAAAATTAATTCTCTCTAGTATTGAAAAACATTTTTAAAAAAATCTATTTCAATGTGGTGAGTGAAAAATCAATATTACTTTCATTTGCATCTCTGATTACTTGTGAAGCTGATCTTTTCAACACAGTTTCTGGCCTCCATAAATTGCTCATATTGAGTGGCCACTTCTCCATTGAGGCATTTAAAAAAAAAATTGTTTCTTGAGAACTTCTTATGAGATGAAATATATGTAGCAATAATATCTTAGTTTGCCATTTGCTTCATAAATTTATTTTTGTTTTTTGCCTATAAATTGTGCATAGTACATATAATGATCTTTGGGTGATGTTACCGATTGATTTAATTTTTATCTTTAAAACAAAATTGATTTTCCTCATGGTAAGATACCGAAAAACAAAAATAAAGCAGGACTTCACCTTGACCTTTACTCAATCTCATCACCACCCCCTGGAATCTCCTCTTATCGGTCTTTCTGTTGTGATTGAGCCTTTCTGTATTACCACAGATGTGATCTGTACATTTATTTATGTATACACATAAAAATACATATTTCTTTATTTTACTTTTTAACAAAACTTGAATTGTGTATTTATTTTGCATCTTATACTTTTACTTAACTACATGTTCAGTTTTTGGATATCTTTTGGCTGATTTATATTTTGAAAATCTAACTTCTATACGCACACACACACATACATGAATAGGTCAGTAGATTTTTTAGTAGATTTTTTTTAAAGAGTATCTTTAAAAAAAAGAGCACATCAGCTCTTTAAACACATGGATTATGTATTAATGAATTGTGAATAAGAAATCTCACTTTATCACTCTCTTTTATAGTTAATTTTTCTCCTAATACTGTATCCTGAATAATTAATTGATTTCCCATTGGCGTGTGCTGCTTTCTTTATCATAATGAGGTTCTACAAAATCTGTAGTTCAATTTAAGGCCAGCAACTCTATTCAATTAACGTGTGTCCTGATTCTTACTTCAGTTCAACTATCTTCTAGTCATAATTTTATAACTACATATCTATTAAAGCCTGGTAATCTTTCACCACTTAAGACTTTCTATTTCAGCTTTAGTTGTGTTTTCTTCAAGTCAGCCTTTCAAATAACTTTTTCAAGCCTCCCTTGTCCTTGTCAGAGAGAACAAAAAAATTAATTTAAATCTTGATCGGGATTATCTTAAAACTATATATTGACTTAGGGAGACATAACATGCTTACAATATTTGTTTTGATATTCATCTGAAAACATGGATATCTCATCATGTTTTATATGTCTAATAATTTTTTTTTGGTTTAATTTCTGTAAGTTCTCCACATTTCTTATCCAGGTGTTCCACAGGGTCTACGGTTTGTTGCTCTCATGAATAGCGCATTTTCCCATACATCTTCCAATTTGCTACTGCTGGTGCATTGGAAAGGTTTTGATTCACTTTATAATATCTTGAATCCAATTTCACTTAATTATCTCATGTTTCCACAGAAGCAATTCATAAATATTGATAATTGTATCCTCATTACCAATCACTACAGATTTTATAATGTTTCACATCGCCTTAACTTGGTCAGTGTTTTAAAACAAATGCGAGGTTAACAATAGGGATAGTAGGCAATTTTGTCATAATCCTCATTAAAGTAAGAAGGCCTTCCGTACTTTCCAGTAACTATAATATTAGCATTAATGACTGAGAGTTCATATCATGTTAGTTTAGATGTCATGTTGAAGAAATACATTTATCTATGCACTATTTTAAAATAATTTCCTAATAGCAATAATGAAATAAGTCCCACTTGTTTGTCATAAATTCTTCTACTAATATACTGTTTGTCAGTAAGTTATTTAGAATTTTTGCAACTGTATTCATAAATTTTGGTCTATAATTATTGGTTATATTAATCATGGTTTGCTTCTCAGGGTGAATTAGCATCATAAAATAATTTGGTATTTTTTTACATTTTTCCAAGTGATGAAATATTTGATAATGACTTTGGGAATGATTTTTAACAATCTAGAAGAACACTATGAGACCCTAGTAAATCTTTGATGATTTTTCAATCTTTCTAGTACTTATTAGACATTTTTTTGTTTTCTACAATTTCTTGGATCATTTTTCATTTAAAAATAGCCTGTAAAAATATCTTTTGCACTAAGGTTTTTGAATTTTCTGGATAGATTTTTACACAAAATTTTCTTACACTTTTTAATGACCACTCTTTTGAAATATGACCTTTATTCTAATGCCATATATTTGTGATTTTGTTCTTTTGTTCTTAATTAAAACTGTAAGCTCTTTTCCTATTTAATTCACTATGTTCTTTATTAGTCTACAGAATAAATTTTTCAGTTTATTTTTCATTTTGAATGTATCAAATCAACTAATTTTGATACTTTTTATTTTTCTGCTGCCCTTAGGCTGGTTGTTGTTAATTTACATAAGTTGAATAATGAAACTTATTGATATATGTTAGTGAATAATGAAAGCATTTAGGGTTGTATACTTGCCTCTGAGCATAACTTTGTATACATTCCACAAATTTTGAATTAAAAATAACTTCTCCTTGCTGCAAACAAATTGAAGTCTTTTTCCCCTCATTTATTTGATTTATTTATAACAAACTTTAATTTTTCTTATTTTGTTTTGTTTTTTAAACTTTTATTATTACTTTGCAGTAAGGTACTTTGATAGCTTTGAAGTCAGAGGGTCTTGTATGTTTAATTTTAAGAATTTGTAATATTTTAGACAGTAATTTTAAAATCACTTCTTAAAATTGTATACTGTTTGTAGAGTGTATACCCTTAATTGTGCTTTATTAACAATTGTGTTCTGTGTTTAAGAATGCAAAGTTTAAAAATATTCTTTTCTAGTTTTTAGAAATATTTGTTTTTAAACTACTATCCATGAAAAAGCTGAATATTTCTGTCAATTTAGCATTGTGTCCATAACAGGCTTTATTTTATATATTTGAGAAAAAATTTTCATAGTGATTTATGTTCATTCTGGGATTATTATTGTTTTCCAGTGGAAAACTCAACTCTATTCTATGTAATCTGAAGGTTAAAAATACGCTAATATTTTTGTCCTATTTCTGTCATATTGTTTTATGACTTTAAAATATTACATTTGTGCTGTGACCTCGGTCTCTCGCTACATATTCTAAGTTATTAATTTTAAAAATTACTAGTGATTATGAAAGAATAAAACATTTTAAGAATAGAACTGTAAAGACAATTTGATTTGCAAAACTCATTCTTAATATAAATTTTTAAAATACTGAAAGCCATGAATAAGATATTGCCTTTTGTATTCATCACTTCGAGTTAGTCACTTTAGGCGGCTTTGTTATTTCATTTTGAAGTTTTAAATGTAGATCACTATTAATAAAGGATGTGTATACCATTTAACTTTCAAGAATAAGTTTAATATTTGAAATCTACTTTGTTACCGAATTTAAAAAATATATATATAAATACATATACATTTATAATGTATTTATACATTTATACATTTGTATAAATACAAATTATACATTTATACATTTGTATAAATACAAATACATATATATATTGAAATACATACACATTTCAGGTATACACACACACACACACACACACACACACACACACACACACACACACACATATATATACCTGAAATGTGTATGTATTTCATAGATTGTTTATCGTTTCTTCTATTCTATAGGTAATATTTTCTTTCTAGCAATTTTCTGTTTTTCTTTTGAATTAGTGGAGACCCTTTCAATCTCATCCTCTGCATGATTCAGTTTTCTGTAGTATCACTTCTGATGATCGATATCTCTGATTTCTACTTCTTTTACAGCAGGTTTTCTAAACCTCAGTCCTGTTGGCATTTGAGCCATACCATTCTTTGTTGTGATGAGTGTCCTGTAAAATACACAGCAGCATATGCAATATATTATGTAATACTTAGCAGCATCTATAGGCTTGTATTCACTAGCCTTGAGTTGTGACAATCAAACATTGCCAAATATTTCCCAGGGCAGTGGAAGAGTGCAAAGCCATTTTTAGTTGAGAATCCCTTCTTTGGAGTTTAAAAGTATTTTTGAATCTTGCTTTCTTTTAGTATCGATCTTCACCTGAGCCTTTGCTTTCTCTGTGACTCCTGCTTCTGTTTCACAAATGCTCCAACTACCTGTTTATCTGTTTTTTGCCTAGCCAGTGTTTCTGGGTGAACTTTTCTTAGGCTCCACGGTCTATTTCTTTCCACAGTATGGCCAGGAGACATGTTCAATCTGTAATTGTTTTTTAAAAATTGTTTTATATGAGTTTCACGTATACAGTACAATGCTTAGACATTTATATAATTTATGAAGTGATCCCCCCAATTACTCTAGTACCCACTTGGCTCTACACACAGCTATTACAATAATATTGACTATACTCCCTATGCTGTACTCCATGTCCCTGTGATTCTTCTGTAACTTCTAATTTGTACTCCCTCGTCCCTTCATCTTTTTCATCTAGACCTCTAACCCCCTGGATATCACCAGTTTGTTCTCTGTCTCTGAGTCTGTTTAAGTTGTGTTTGTTCATTTGTTTTTTAGATACCACATATAAGTGAAATCATATGGAATTTACCTTCTCTGTCTGACTTATCTCACTCAGCTTAAACCCTCTAGGTCCATCCATGTTGTTGAAAGTGGTAAGATTTCATTTTTATGGCTGAGTAATATTCCGTTGTATATATGTATCACACCTTCTTTATCCAATCCTCAATTAATGGGCACTTTGGTTGCTTACACATCTTGGATATTGTGAATAGCATTGTGTGAAATAGGGGTGCACAGATCTGTACAAATCAGTGTTTTTGCTTTCTTTGGATAAACATCCAGAAGTACAATTGCTGGATGAAAAGATAGTTGTCTTTTTAATTTTTTGAGGAATCTCCAAGCTGTTTTCCATAGTGACTGTGCCAATTTGCAACCTCATCAGCAGAGAATGAAGGTTTCCTTTTCTCCGCAGCTTTGCCAACACTTGTTTTTTGATTTAATGATGATAGGCAATCTGACAGGTGTGAGGTGATATCTCACTGTGGCTTTAACTTGCATTTCCCTGGCGATTGATGATACTGAGCATCTTTTCATATGTCTATTGGCCATCCAAATATCTTCTTTAGAGAAATACCTTCGCAGTTCTTCTGCCCATTTCTTAATGGGATTGTCTTGTTGTTGTTGTTGAGTTGTATGAGTTCTTTATAAATTGTGGACGTTAACCCCTTGCCAGATATATCATAGACAAATGTCTTCTCCCATTTGGTAGGTTGTCTTTTCATTTTGCTGATGGTTTCTTTTGCTGTACAAAAACTTTTTAGTTTGATGTAGTCCCATTTGTCAATTTTTGTCCTTTGTTTCGTCATCCAAGGAGATATACCAGAAAAAATTACTAACAGCAATATCAGAGAGTTTAGTTGCCTGTGTTTTCTTCCAGAAGTTTTATGGTTTCGGGTGTCGCTCAATCAGTAATTCTCACCCTGCAGCAACAAGTACATCAAGATTTTTCCAGGAACAGCTCCTGCTTTGCACTGTTATTAAGGATAAACAGGATAATACATGCCAAGCGATGCATGTCCAATTCTCAGGCCACGGCCTCCCCTCAGTGCCCTCAGTCCAATTGCAGGTTATATGATCACCACCTCCTCCCTCTCCCTCTGTCTCTTGCTTCTCCTCTCTCTCATCTCTTCTTCCTCCCTGTGCGTATGAGATGGTGGCAGGAAGCCCAATAATCTTATTTGGTAGATGACGAACAAGAGCAGGTACTGAATACGTATCGTAAGTGGAATCTTGGGCTAACTGCCATGGATACTGCCCCATAAAGCATCACAACCTCCTGAAATAAGTACTGTTATTAGTTCCACTTTACAGATACGAAAACTGTTACTTAGACAGCCTAAGTAAACTGCCTAAGCTAGTAAGTGGAGGAACTAGTGTTTAACTCAGATTCGCTGACTCCAGATACTGGCCACTGGTTATTCTGCACAGTGATCTCTTTAGGTCCAGGAAATATTCACCGTGATATGGAGAGGGGGTGAGGTGGGGAGGCGAGGGGTGGCTGCTTTGGTCTACTTAGTCTTCTGTGACCTCTGACAAGGGTTAGACGACAAACGAGTAAAGTTTTGTTACCATTCTCCTGACTGCATTAATATCTTAGTTCAGGCCATACACAAAATATGGTCTTTTCTCTCACGCCAGATTTTTGAGTCTCATCATCAGTGACTATCATTGCCATATTTCGGCCTGAGTTCCCTTTGTCCCCAAATCCCAGGGGTTTACAAGGTTTTTCTAAATTGTTTAATTTTGATGTATTTTTTAATTATATAATATTTGATATTTTTATGGGATCTTAGAAGAGACTCTATCAGTCACTGAAATTATGCACATTAAGATTTTAACCAGATCTAGTATTGAAACATTTTTAAAAGTTAATTTTTGAGCACTAACAAAATATTAGTGGTCCATTAAGTAAATCGCATATTATTTATATATTAAATTAATAAAATTAACTTTATTAAATTAAACATATTATATTTTAATAAAACATTAATTTTTTTAAGGGCCTAGAACAATGTGGGAGTACATCTCATAAATCTGGTTGGAAAATTCTGGTGTCTGAGACTTTTACATTGTTATAAGGCAGCCTTTATATCCTACTTTGGCTTAAGAGTTATAAACACACGGATAAATGAATGAAGATTTTCAACTTCTCATACTCTGAATGAATGACTTTTTAATTTGAAAATATCTCTCTTCTTATTTTTAATAAGGTACTCAACTTATAAAAATAATTCCTCACGTCTGTATCCATGCAATAGACTTACATTTTTCTGAAGAATAAACTTTGCAGAAGAGCCACAAAGGAAGCTCCCTGAGCTATCGTGGATAAAGAATCAGCTGGCTCCCAACCCCTGAGAGCCGGCGTTTCATTCCACGGCACAGGGTTAAAGCCAGGGCATAACTCTGTACCCAACAGGACAGACCCAACACTAGAAACTCAGATGGGGCTTACCTCCTTTCTCCTTATGCTCAGAAATCATGTTTGATTCCAGGTAGTCTCCAGTGTATCTTCTCCATCCGCTGGTAGCTCGGTCCGAGAGCTGAAATAAGAAGGCAGAGTGTTGCCTGATCGACCTCAACTGGGAACATGGCAGGAGGAAACCCAAGGAACTCACAAGGTTCCGCCGCTCCACACAGGTCCAAAATGACTGCAAACGACGAGTATCGATTTTGAGGTTACAAAGAAATTTTGGTGAGTAGGTGATTGTGAACACAGAACCCCCAAATAATGAGAAGGTACTGTAATTGTATTTTTTTCTTCTCAACAAAATGCAACTTGTTATGATCATTTTGACCATCTCCGCGGACTGCTTTTGCTATCAAAAGTGTCAGCTTATTCTCAAACTCTGTTTCTCGTCCTGAATAATTTCTTGCATTTCTTTTTAGTCTACGTGCATGGAGACAGGAACACAGGTACTCATACACATATACGCAACCATATAATAGCCACATCATATTGTGTTCTCCAATGCATAAAAGTGCCATTCAATTATCCATGGGCCCAGTACACAGAGCAGCAAGCATATGCAATAGTCAATAGCTTCTCTACTAAAATGCAGTAGAAATGAAGCATCACAGTAGTTGTCTGGGACCGAGGTGGAGCGATGAATAGGGAGTAACTAAATGGCATCGGTTTCTTTTGGGGAGATGGACATGTTCTAAAATTATATCATAAGTGATGATGGCACACTCTGTAAATATATCCAACATGAGCAAATTGTACACTTTAGATGGGAGGACTGTATGCTACATAAAGTACAACTCCATACATTTGTTAATAAAAACTAAGTGATGTACCAGCAGCACGTGTGCAGGCCTGCAGAACAGCAGGGGACGTATCATCGCTGCTCAGGAATTTACACCGCTCGGGATGTTCTATGTAGAGTTGCCACGTTCTCGTGAGGCTTTATTATTCACCTGTCACCAGAGAGCTGCAAACTCCACGTGCTAGCATGAGTTGGAAATGTCTATTAACTTGTCAGCGAATGAAAAGGGTGAAGGGTTTTCATCTCTGCAGATGAATTGGAACAGGTGCAGCGTGTCTCCAAGATCGCTAATTAAAACTACTCAGGACTCGTATTTATTTTACATGAAAAAGAGTTTTACATGTGTTTGAAAACTGTATGGAAATATAGCTTTTTAAAATTTGACTATAGAGTCAAGCTTTATTTCTGTTTGATATCACTTCGTGAATGGAACCCTTGCTCAGGCCTTTCTCGCTTTTGGTTTAATGTACTGGTATGTTTTATATTCTCCATACCCGTAGGGCAAATGCAAGCTGTATTTATAAGCAAGAGGATCTGAGTTAGTCTGGGCATGAATGTATGCTTTCAATTTGTACCATTTGTATTTGACTCCACGGAATAATGCTAATATATTTTTATTCATAATCTGGAGAGTCTAAGGCTCATGCCCTTCTGAATTCTGCACATTTCTTTGTAGCTCAAGGAAAAGGAAATAAGGTACATGGGGAAAGAAAGGAACAACTAGATAAGTCTATATTATACATTCTTGAACAAGTCTGAATCTGGGTATAAGAAAACCTGTATTTGAAAAACTTATGAAATTTTAAACAAGTCACCAAGACTATCTGTTCTTTAGATTCTTAATCTCTCAAGGCCTAGCTCAAATACCACTTCTTTTACAAAACTTCTGAGATCTCTTTAACTGGAATCAATATCTTCTTCTTCTATCCTCCCATAGCCTGTTCACCTCGAGTATATTATACGGCGTAGAGCAGAGGTGTGGAGAAGGCACAAGCTGAGATGCAATGTAACGATATTGTGATGAAGGTTTGGATTCTGAAGTCAGAATCAGTATTTGGGATGAAACCCCAGTCTAATCACTCACTCAGCTGTGTAACCTCAGAGAAGATTCTTTAAATGTCGAGTCTGAACAATTCGAGGGCTAATAATGGTACCTGCTTCCCTTAGTTTTGTTTTGAGGGTTAAGTGAGAGAAGCCAAGTAAAACCCTTCGAATAGTGTCTGGGAGGAAGTTATTACTCTAGAAACCATGGTTGTGTATATAATTTATCAGAAAGGCAGTGTAACATAGCAAAAATAAATTAATAAATAAAGAATAAGACAAAGGAATTGAATTGAGTCTTGACTCTGCCAATTGCTAGCCTGTGATGAGAAAATCATTTAACTGTTTGAGAGCCAATTCTCTCATCTATGATGTTAACAGCACATATAGTGAAGGTAAGGATCCAGTGCAGTTGAGTGTGTGAACATGTTTTATAAGTGATAAAGCACTACGTAAGTATTAGACATGATTTGGAAGAAACTATTATTAAAACAATATATAATTTGCAGTCAATTAGACCTGGATTTAATTTCTGGCATCATCATTCACTAACTTTGTGGCTTAGTAAATTACTTGTCTCTGTGCATTAATCTTCTTATATCGATGAGCATTAGATTGTTGTTATAAGCATTATATTAAACAATATTTAAGGTCCTGAATCTACCATCAACTACATAGCAGGAATGTCATTCCTTATCACAGTTTTTTTTTTCATTTGTACACATGTGTATCTGATCAAAAACCACACAGAGCCTCCAGGACTCACATTCCAAAGCCCCTTGAAAGAACTCACACAGCATGGGAGATTTCAGCCAAAGCCTTGGGCTGCCAGACAAGCACTGTTCTGCAGCTCACCTTCCAAAATTTAGACAGAAAACCAAGAGATGCTAGGATAGGTTGCCTTTGTCATACTTGGGGTTTTGTACAGAAATGAAATGAATCAAATACAAAAGTACTTTGACAATTTTGAAGCCCTTGAATATAAAGACATTTTATTGTACAATGGCTGTTCCTCTGTCAGGACCCTCCACTCCTGCCTATTGTCTGGTTTGCCCTGCACTTTTCTTTAGGCTGGCCAACAGCTGAAATGACATATGGTATCATAAACAGGATTCCCTGGCATGGTATGGGTCATGCAGGAATGAGCAGTCAGCCTCCTCCTTTATCTTGAGGGAAGCAGGCCATCACGAAGGAAGAACTTAATCCGTCTTCCAGCAGGCTCGCTTCAGTGTGACCACTTGCCCGCCAGCTTTTATGGAGTTTTGAGCTTAAGGTTATCAGTGCAACTCGTTCTCCTTGCTCCTCAGCCCCAGCAGTTGAGAAGCCATGAAAGATGCAAGGCTAGTCCTTGCCTGAGAGGGTTCCTACCTGGCATGACAGATTCTGCCTGGTGTCTGCCTGCGTGTAGCAGACTTAAGAAGCAGTGTGGAACATGGAAAGATCATGGGACTCAGAACTTGGCTTTGAATGGAGGAATAAGGAACAAGGAGCAAATCATATGTCAATTAGAAAAAGTATTAAGTTTTTCCAAACAATTTCCATGATACCAGGCAGCAACTGAGAAGTCTTGACTGATAGTGAAATATATTCTTGGGCCCAACACAACGTAACCACTGGAAGCCTCCTATGGGTTTCAATTCCGCCTGCCTTTCTGATAGCTGTCCTAGGGTTAAGTGCCTTTCTAGAGCCTTTACCAGCCTGACCTGCCATGACCCACAGCTCCAGCATCCAACACTCAGAGAAAATTAAAAAAACAAATGGAAGACTGATTAAACAGCAACAGAAATGATTCAGTGCCTGTGGCTCTTCGTCCATATGTCTTGATCCCAGCCAGTTGGACCACTGGCTGACGTTCATAGACTGAACAATGAAGAGTCAAATGGCAGGAAAAGGAAGGGGGGAAAAGGGAATAAAAAGACAAGAAAAACTGCTACACGTAGTAAGAATATGTAAGAACTATGGATTCAAGCTCAACTGGTAAAGGCATATCTTTCTGGATCATTTTTCAAAGTTTTGCTTATATGTGCCCAGCGTTATAAATATCCCAACACACCTTTTTGAGCAGTTGGCCAGTCTTACGGAGTTTCAAACATCAAACCTTTATTTCCCCTACTTTCTGGTTCTTTCTTATGCTGTGCGTCATCTCCTTGCTGTCACTTTGAAGGCAGAAAGAAACTAGGTTCTGAGTCGCTCTGTGAAAAGACAAAAGAGTGTCTGCGGCTTGCAGCTTATTCCATCCAGGGAGCATCACAGACTTCAGGTGCTTTGGGGAGCCATGTGCAGCTCCGAGGCACTGAATCTAAGGCTGAGACCCATGTGCTTTCTGGCCACTCTGCTTCCAGCTGGAAAGACCACTGAGGAAGCCAATCTCACAGCACTTTCTGCAAAATTGTCTCTATCCATCCCATCTGGTGTTTTCCAGTGATGTGAGCCCCTGGAATGTCCCAGAAACTGAGGAATGGGCTGCCAGGTTCACCCCCGAGAGACATCAGGGTGAGTCACAGAATGCTTGCTTTGTGCCTGCCACACACACACACACAGGTGACCTGAGCCTGGGGCCAGAGAGGCGCTCAGGCACAGGTCTGAGCTGCCTGGGTGGGGAGGGAGAGATTGTCAGAGGTACCGGAGGAAAAGAAGCCGAATAACGCATTGCAGCTTTTGAAGTATGCCGACCATAGAACAAACTCTGCTCGATGAAATCACAAAACAAAACAGAAACTTTTTGCTAAACTTGGAGGGAGTCTGGCTGAGATGAAACAGAAATCTCAAAGGTGTACAGACAGAAAGCCTGATAATAGCCCGGGGAACGTGAAAACAGAAACACAGAGGAGCTAAGGAGAGAGAAAGGAAAGCAGGCAGGAAGGGGGAGCGCCATGCTCATCTTGCCCGGCACGTTCTTGGGGGGCGGTGGCGGCGGGGACAGGGGACCTTCATCCCTGCTCACTGCTGATGGAGGCACGTGGGAGAGCAAAGAAACAGCGTGTTCTTTGTGCTTTTTCATCGTTCTTTTCCCGTGTGCTCCAACTGAACCAAAGCCTCCGTATGGCACGCTGACAATGCCCTTTACCCTCCTCTCATCCAGCCTGTTCTCCAGACAGGCCCCACGTGCTGGGCTTTTTTCATCTTTTCTCAGAAATGATTATCTTCAGACCCGTTATGTGAAAAAGCTATGACATAGCACATCATATGCAAGCCCTTTCAAATGAACCTCCTTGAAAAATTCTTGTTAAGACTAGATAGGGACCTTCTGGACTCATGTTTGTCCTCTATTATTACCACAAGATGAGTAAGAAGGCACCTCTAGAGGCATTTACCTGCAAGACCTGGGGAAAACAGGGAGAGATCTGACAGGTGGATGTGAAATCCCCATGTAATCCAGTTTATGCATTTTTAGAGAATAAGTATCTATTTCTCTTTTTAGTATATCATTTATATGTAACCTACTTCTGATAATGACTTAGGATATCTTACAAAGAGGCCTTGTTCAGCAATAGGCATAAATAATTAGAATAACAAAGATGGAGAATGATATAAATATACCAAAGATCTGAACTATTATAGTAACATAGCATTGCATTTAGCTTCCGGGTTGCCAAAGCAAAAATATTATAGGACATTTAATTATTAACAGTTGAGAAAAAAGGCATAATGGTTAATCAAGGGGAACAAAAAAATTTTCTGGAAGTGAGTCCTAAAATATACTTCATATATTTAGATACCTTTAGTTAGAAAAATAAGCATGGAAATAAAAAAATCATGGGGATTTTGTGTGTGGCGGGGTGTGGAGGTGGAGGGGGCTTTGAGAAACATCTTGCCATTTCAAATTTATATGAATGTAAAGGCTTTTAAAACACAGTGGTGCCTGAATTAGCATGGGGGGTTTTCGATCAGATCATATCTGTTCTTCCCATCTCCCAGAAAATTCTGATTCAAAGGCTATAATGGTAAGGGATCAGTTCTCAGGAAGAAAATTGAAATAAACCTTCCCCTCTCACATTCCTCCCTAGTAGAGAATTTGCTGGAGCCGCAGGGAAAAGTAGAGAGAAGGTGGCAGCCACTGGGGACAGCCTTGCTATTCATTGGGCAGATGTGACCTGTGTGATATATCTGATTTTAGATTTCTTAAGATATTTTTAAATAAAACCGATATCTTGGATTTGTTCTGTCCCATGAAAGTGCGGAATCTCATTGTCCTGAGAGCTATACATTGCTAGTGTGACTCAAAATGTCCTTCTGCAGAATCAAAAAGTAGAATAGATTAATTCCTTCTTTAAATAGTCCTTTGTGGTAAGTCCTCTTGGTTCTCATGGCTTGAGTCGGGGCATGGTGATGCCCCATCCCATCACTACAAGCCGTCAGTGAAACTCTGCAAACCTAATCCTGGAACGTGGAACCCATGAGCAAGGGGTGTGGCCATGGACTTTCAGGCTAAAATTTAATAATGACTGTCATTTGTGGATGTCTACTAAGGGCCAAGAATATATCATTTCACCAACAAACCCTAGAAGGTCAGTATTATTATCTTCTTTGCTTTACAGAAGAGTGAACTAAGCTGAGGAGAAGGCGAATAATTTTTCCTTGTATCATGTACCAGTTAGATGATAGCCATAGCTCCCCCAAAAGTTATTAGACTGAACTGGGGCTACACTATGCACCCCTACCGTCATGGTTCAAAACTTCACATCAGATAGAACCTATTTCAGAAAATAATTTCAAGCACGGTCAAGGGCATTGCCAAATTTGAGACCATGTCCTAAGAACAGCCACACGGATCATCAGAGTAAGGCAGGGCCCTGGTCATGGAGTTCATTTCTCAACTTGTGAGTATCTGTAGTTAAATTGTAGTTTTGCTTCTAGAGAAGTATGGACCCTGGAGCCATACTGTGCATGTTCAAGTCCCACCCTGACACTTCACAGCTGTGTGATTTTACCCAAGTTATTGAGCGACACCTCTATGCCTCAGTTTCCTTTTCTATAAAAAGGAAGTGACTACAGTGTCCATTGTAGAGGCTTCCTGTGGGAATGAAATGTGTTTTTACAGGTGAAGTCTTTCAGGAGTACTCAGTTGAGAGTAAGCACTCAATAAGCTTGTTATTACTATTTTTAGTATTCTTTCCCACTGAAATTAATCAATTTTCATCTTCTTTGGCCTTTACACCAGCATGTTCATTTTCTTAGGAATGTGCATTTTAGGGTGGGCCAGTGAACCCAGTGTTACTTGAGGACATCAAAGGCAGCCTCCCTTCCAGGGGTAAAAAAATGCAAACCTTCACTAAGTCACAAAGGGAAACTCTATCTTTGTATTTCTCGTCCAAGCATCTCTGTGCCTTTTGGCTCATAACTCAGAGCATCTGAAAAGGGAAACTTTCTCTCTGGCTCAATCTCTCTCTCTTTCTCTCACTCTAACAAACACACAGAATTTCTTAAGAGATTTTTTTTTTCTTTCCATATCACAGTCTCCTTTTTTTATGTTCTTAATTTTAAATTTAAAAGACTACCTATGCTGGGAATTGTTCAGTGATGTTGATTTATGAGATTTATGCAAAAAAGACTGTCTCACTGATGCACATATCTATCTGGCGAGGCAGCAGTGATTTATAAAAAGACAGTCTGGTGACACTCACATAAAGGCAGCTTTCATGTGGCAAGTGTAAAGGCAGAAAGAAAACCTACTACAAGTTGAATGGCAAAGTCTTTTGCTATTTTAAGAGGAGTATAAATGCCACCCCAGCTTCGACTCAAAGTTTGCCTGTGGAGAGTGTACTATCTCAGATTGGGTGCCCAAGGTGAGCTTATAGTAACTGTTCTTGATCCCTGAAGCTAAGTGTCAGATAATGTTGGCCTATTTTTTTTTTTTTGGTCTAATCACTGGTTATGACTCTATTATCCATGAACTTCTCTAAATTTCATGGAAGAGCTATACATTTTGTAGATTTTTCATCTAGATGACCCACTGGGGACCTGGTATATGTTTTCAAGTTTCTTTTATTTGTCCTAGATGAATGTATTCCACATGTCATAAGATATGTTCTGTGAAAATTCAACTTAGGAAATTTGAGCACACTCATTGGATTTTCTGGACTGTTTTCCAATGTGCTAGCTCAAACATTACTGGTCTGGTTTTATGCCGAAGCTCTTCATTTTTTCCTCTCGAGTCAGCTGTCATCCCACAGTCACCTTCCGCCCTTGAGACTCAGTGTAGTGTGCCACAGACAGGAATCCAGCTACATCTCCAAACCCTTCCCTGATGGTTTCCATGCTTTCAGACAGAATGGCTACAACAGCAAACTGATCAGATTGTCTGTGGTGAATGACCAAACCCTTTCCATGACTACAGAACATCACACACATGGAAGGGAAGTGCACTGCCCAAAAGCTTCACAGAAGCAGTAGCAAGGTGGTCACTACAACATACTAAAACTGATCCTTAGGGTGAGATGTGTTTGTGTGATGGACTGATTGGGAAAAACTATTTTGCAATTAAAATATACACTGGGCATTTCTAGAAAGGAAGAAATCAGCAGTGCCTATTTACTATACCTTCATTAGGTCTATAGATCAAGAATTTTAGCAAAGCAAGAAACGAGAGAATGACTGGTTGAAACTGTTAGGCCCTTTGAGAATCATCCCAGAACAGCTATTGTAGAAAGAGACAGACATCACCAAAATCAGAGACTCTGTACTCTGTTTGAGATGAACTCTTCCCCAGCCTGAGGACTGGCAAAGTATAGGATGATCTCCCTCTCAGAAGGAAGTTGCCCTATGTGGTGAGCGAGATATATGACAGTGTGAGAAGCTGATTGGGCAAAAATATTTTGCAGTAAACAGAAGCACTAGACATTTCCACATCGAATGGAAATTTCCTTTCCTTCCAAAAAGGAAAGCAATAGCTGAAAGTCGGTGTACATGCACTGTAGAGAGAGAAAGCAGAGAAATGGAAAGTAAAGGAAATTGAGAAGATGAGATTGAGGAAGGAAAAGGGGATTCTAGTCTGGGTAAGAATAGTAGAGAGCAGAAACCCTAAAGAAGAGTTGGTAAACAATTAAAAACAACAACAACAACAACAACAACAACAACAAAACAAGGTAAATGAGAATATATATTATTTACACTAGTAAAAGTGTATTTAATATATATTAAAATAATATATATTCTCATTATATATATATGTAAATAATATACATTCTCATTTACCTTGTTATGAGAAGTAATGAGATTACCATACTTAATTTCTCAATTTAACAAATATTTTCAAATCCTTCTATGGCAGGCTCTGGAAATGAAAAGTTCAAGAATGCATGAACCCTGACCTCCAGAAGCTTATATTCTAGTAGAGTCGATGGTTAATAAACAGGCAGTTCAATACCATATAATTAAGTTCAAGTAGAATTAAATTCAAATAGAACATAGGAAAGTGACGCCTATGCCAAAGAGGGGGACAGAAGTAGCAAGGGGAGATCAAGAAAGATTTTTCTTCTGAGATGATAATGCAAGATTTTCATACTGAAGGATAAATAAGAAAACTGTGTGAGAGAAAGCTGGAAAAGTCGGAGCGGGCAGGGCAAAGAGCGGATGCAAGTACACAAGACAACAGAGCCAGAAACGGAAGGTCCCGCATTCAGGGACGAGTGGACGGCACTCCGAATTCAGTCACAGACCAGGGGCCTTCCATCAGCTCTACCACTGAGACGTGGAAATCAAGCCAAGACTTGACTTCTCTGGGCCTTGATTTTATTTCCAGTAAAAATGATATTGTTGAATTAAGTGATGTCAAAGACCAGCTGACACCTGACATTATAAAAGGTCCAAGTCCCAGAGTTTTCAGTGGTGAGCTGGAAGTTCCAGCAGCACTTATTAATTAGGTATTAGAGCAAGGAGAGTGAAAAAAAAAAAAAAGAGGGATACTACGTCCTGATGAAAGGAGAGGCTCAAAGGCTGTTCAGGCCCTTTTCTGCCCAGCTCCTCTCTCTGTCTCCCTGCTTAAAAGGGTTGTGATCGGGAGCTCATTTCCACCTTTTGCAGTAGCAGGCCACTTCAGCGTTTGGAAAATGCTCCCTTAGACTGCACTGAAAGATTTTAGATGAGGAGAGATTGTCATTGTAAGATCTTGGAACGGCTCCACAGACAAGCAAGAGAGAGAGAGAGAGGTGACTGCAGAACTCAGAAGCACTGGACATTTCCACCATGGAAGAACGAAGGTGAAGGTGCAGCAAGAACATGCAGGCATGAATTACAGAGAATAGAGAGCATAAAATGTCAGGAAATGGAAAAAAAATAGGTCGTTGAGATTTTGAGGTTGGGGAAAGAAGAGGGGACTCCAGTCAGGGTTAGGGTAGCAGAGAGAATAAAGCCTAGAGAAGAACTGGAGGAGGAGAAGGAACCAAGGTGAAGGAGAATGTATTTTTCACCCATAAAGTTCAGTAGTGCTTTTAGAATTGCAAATATGCATTTAAATTTAATAATACAATTATGGTATATTAAATGTCAAATGACTGTTACAGAAAAGCACTTAAAATTAATACATATGCATGAGATAAATCCTGTCTAGTTGTCAAGGTCTGAATTCAAAGTTATATAAGCTAGGCTTTTGCACTGAATTTTCTTACAGCTTAAGGTTGCAGAGATCTATGAATTTCATTGGTATTTAACAAAGAAGTATGAGCAAAGCTTACTTAGAACTGAGAGAAAAGGTGTAGTATTCAGGCAATGAGAAGCAAAGCCCAGACGCTATTGAAATCCAAAGTAAAACTGAAGGCAATAATGGTCTTTGTCACTTTTGTCATCAGCATCATCATCACCATCTTGATCACTATTGACAAACTGGGTGTAGGTACCTAAGTGTAGCTCTGTATTATCTATGAATCCCTCTCTCCTTCCCTCCCTCCCTCCTACCCTTCCTTCCTTCGTTCCATTTCAGAGTTACTTTGCCCTTACCCAACAACTCAATCCTACTTTCCTTCTTATCTTTTACTTAAAAAAATAAATCTTTTAAATTATTTTAGTCATATATATGAACTTTTAATTATAAAGACATGCAATAAATATATATATATATACAGGAAAGAGTGAAAGTTTCCTGTCACCATCAATATCCCTCCACCAATTCCATTTTTGAAAAATAACTACATTCTGTCCTTCCAAACATTTCCCTTCAAGGAAATCTTTTTCAACAAATTTGTAGAATTCCTCTAGAGGGCTAGCCATTTCGTTAAGAACCAAACAATAAACAGGGTGTCGACGTAAGCATGCTTCACACATGTGTATTCTGTGTGGAACAGAGCTCTGAGAGAGGGTCACTGTCTCCTTGGGGTGGAGGCAGATATCCTGTAAGTCCCTTTACTCTCTAAGTGGTGGGGTCAAACACGTGGTTAAACATGGTAGGCTACACAACGCCATTTGCCTTTCCTCTGAAATGCCAACAGTCACAGGCAATGAATTTTTTGAAAAGCATAAACTCACAAGGACAAAGAGTGATGAAACAACAGCAATGCGATTTTGGAAACTGGAAAACAAATAGACAGGGACAACTGACTAACGCGTGGCGAACTCCTCAAACCTAAGCCAGTGGTGAAAGCTCAGAGTGGGCTGATTTACACCAGAGACATTCAGAAAAACTAAACGTTTAGTCTGCTAGTTTCACTAGCAGAATTGGTTGAAAGGGTTGTGAGGATTTACTATTGTGGTTGCAGACTGAACTTAATAGATATTAATTTGGGGAATTTCATGTATATAAAATTTCCCCGAATTTGGCCTCCTGTACCCCAGTACGATTATTGTTATTTATACCAAGCACCACCCTTACACTAGGAGGTTCACTCAGCATCCCTAGTGTGGTACTTGTTGTTTTGTTCCTAGAAGTTTTGGAAGATGCTAAAATGGCAAAGTGTTAGTTATTACTAAAGACAAGATATTGATGCCAGGTAGGTCTTGTAGTTCTGGTTTTGTTCCCAGAACTTATATCTGGGGATCTGCAGGGAATTATCTTGTCACCTAGTTTTGTCGTAAATGTCATTGAAGCATCTTCGGTTCAGCTTTCTCAGTTCTTTGTTTTTATGGGTAGTTTGAAGAGATTCAAAAAGTATGCAATGGCTCCTACTGTCTCAGAATTTTCTTTGTGCAGATCATTGAATTCTTGAAGACTATACATGCATAAATCAACAACTTAAAATGGCACTCATTCTGTTGGTCAGAAGTTTCACACAGCGTGGTTGGGTTCTCTGCCTAGAGTATCACAGGCTGAAAAGAAACTTATCAGTTAGGCTGTGTTCTCATACAGACAGTCTTGGAGAAAATTTCCTTCTGAGCTCACTCTTTTGTTGTCATAACTCCCTTCCTTTCAGTTGTGGGACTCTGTCCCCATTTCCTTGCTGGTTGTCAACTGCAGGTTGCCCTCAATCCCTGAATGCCACCTATACGCCTTGATACATAGGCCCCTTCATCTTCAGTTCAGCCATGGAACATTGAATCCCTCTTATGCTTTGAATCTCTGGCTTCCCTTTCTGCCACCAGCCAGAGAAAACTCTGTTTTTAAATGGTGCATGTGATTAAATCATGCCCACATGGATAATCTCCTTATCTATCTAAGGGAAGCTGTGCCATGTAACATAATCGAATCATAGGAATCAAATCCATCATATCTGAAGTCCCAGGGATGATACCTGGCATGTATACAAGGGGAGAGAGTGGAAAATCTTGAAAGCCATCTAAGAATTCTGCCTACCGCAGTACCTCTTCTGACATTGGAATCAATAAAAAAAATGAAATATAGGAGATGACTATCAAAATGACATCCTATTTCTAGTGAAGCTGACTAGAGAATGTGATCTTTCGATTGTGTCTAAATGGTCTTGCAGATAGTCCCCCACCAAATAAGACCAGTTTAGTCTCCTCATTCCTGACATTATGTACAACTTTAGGCCTCCCCAGAAGAGGAAGATGCTGGCATGATGAACTTACCTCATGGCAGGACGTTTAACCAGGATTCACCTTTTTTGCAGCCAGGCAGATCTGAGAGTGGGAGACTAAAAAAAAAAAAAAAAAAAAAAAAAAAAAACCAAAAAGGAGAGTTGAGATTAAACCATTTAGACCCATTTCTTTTTTTCACAACTCACCAACTAGATAATGTGCTATGAATAAATGTATCGGAAGCAAGGAGTGATTATCTACTACATGAGTAATACCCTCGAGTGGAGAGTCAAGCCTAAGAAACAGTAATTTCCTATCTTTCTTCTAAGACCTGTGATCTTTGTTTGATTGACACTCCTGTAGTCTCGCCCACAATCATCTCATTCTGGGCATCTATATGATAAAGTCTTGAATAATTTAGGGTTAATCCAGAATACAATCGTTGAAGTGCAGCATATTATTTGGACATTCTGATTCATACTGCAGGGTGCACATACTTAAACAATGTTTATTTTTCCTTAAAAAAGCAATAAACACGAACAAACAAACAAGCTGACAAACTACTAGTGGGATTAGAGAGGCACACAGACAGCTAGAATGCAAAGTAAAATTATCTATATGCAACGAAGAAGGTGCTCACAAAGCGGTATAGGGACTGAGAAGAAGAAGTGGGTACATTTAATTCAGGGTGAGAATGGGGTGGGAGTATAGAAAATATGAAAAGTGGTTAGAAATGGGCACGGAAGTCACGAGAAAGTCAGTCAATGGAGAGGGATCGCTGCAAACAAAGGGACTGGAGAGTTTTCCTCCCTGGAGAGTTTCCCTCCCCAGTCCTAGATGACTAGAGGTGAGAGAAGAAAGGCAGCCTGAAGCCCTGTGTGCGTTATTACATCATGCTTGCTCTTAACCCCTTCGCTGCTTATCTCCACCCTTCAAAGGGCCAGTGATCTATAGCTTACCACCAGAGTTTAGAATTTCTCTTTCATAACTATGTATTTTAAAATTCGAGGAGGGAAAAATATTACAAGCCATTATGATAATAGCTCTTCTTTTGCGGTGTACAAAGAACCACACAGACTTCAACATGAAGATCAGAGAAACTACAATACATTATTCTGCAGGGATCTCAAGCTCAGCATACCCCAAACTGAGCACATTATTTCACTTTTCCATTCAAATCCACACATCCTCCTGTGTTCTTCTATACCAATGTTATTGAATGCAACCAGTCATCAAACTAAAAATCTGAGACACTCTTCATTTTATATTACCCATCAATGAATAAATCCTATTTACCCAAACTATAGGAACTCTATGGTGTCTCACTCCATACTTTGATCATCATACTCTTTTAATTAAGACTCTTAGCATCTTCAAAATGACTAAAAATTATTTCCTACGTAATATTCTTCCTTCTATTACCAACTTCCTTTTCAAGTCTTCCTTCAACCATTCTATAAAAGATTGAATAATAACATGCTTAATATGATACTTATTTCAGCGTACACGCATTTACTGAAAGTGCACTAAATGCTGAACACCACACTAGTAGTTAGAGTTATAAAAATGAGAGACTCTGACCTTTGCTAGCTTAATGGGAAAGTTAGATATCTAAAAAGTACTTATAGTATAGGGGATCAAGTACTTTAATCATAAGAATAACAAGGAGTTCTATAATTGCAATTTATTAGGTGTTGATTCTAAATCGTGAGTAAATTTGTCATGGTAAGATATTCAAATTGTATTATTTGGGCAATAGTTTGCCAACAAAAGACATTAGGCAATGCATGCAATATATTCAATTTAAATTAACTGCAGTTTTATGGCAGAGATGGATTAGACGTCTACCAATCTATTTTCTTTTTCTCAGCACCAAAGGAAACGGTATTTCCCAAGGTCTCATGCAGTTAGGTTGAGATGATGTCATTGTGTTCTAGACCATGGGAGATGGGCCAAAGGTGTATATGCCAATACTACTCAAAGTGTGTCTGTGCAACACCGCCTGTCCGTGACTTGTTTCTTACTGGTCCACAGTGGTTTAAGTTTAGAAATTGAGAGTAGAAATTTGAAAACTTTTATCACAATTTGACAAAGTAATTTCGCATCTATTGAATCTAAAAGTTTTTTAAATGTACATGTACTGCACATCTTACTTTCATTTTGTTTATTCTAGTAAATCCCAGATGCATGGCTCTTCTACATCTGGTCCATCAACTATCTCATGTATTCCTCCGTGTTCTCTCTCCCGCCATAGCTGAGTGCAGTCAGAAGTTGGAGTCAGAAGGTAGAAGAAGCTTGAATTGCCAAGTCCACCAATTACAGGAGAATCCTCACGAAGAGCCACAGTGGACTCTTCCAGCGAATCAAACTTTTATTGTGTTAGACCACTAAGATTTGGGGCAGTTTGCTATAGAAGCTAGCATTGAGTTCTCTGACAAATGGCCAAAAGTTTCTTCAATCTCTAGCCTTAGCATACTTTTCTAGTCTTATCTAGTCATATAGACCATGCATTTTCACAGTTCTATTTTGTTTATGAATGTTTTTACCATAATCATCAACTGAAAAATATCTGGCCAATGATACCTGGAATATTGCCTCTCTCCATTCTTCATATTATCTCTTTCTGTACCTATCATTCTGCATCAAAAAGCAATACTACTAAACAACCCCAATTTTTAAAATAACTTGGCCAAGAGAGAAAATTAATGTTTATTAGTTTTAAAATATGCCATAAATCTATGGCAATTAAAATATATAAGACATCCTGAAGAAAATAAATAAAAAAATAGAGTCCTTAATAATATCTGAGTATATATCAAAATTTAGTATATGGCAATAACAAAAGCATTTCAATTCAGTGAATAAAAATAATACAGTTAACACATTATGCTGGAGTAACTACTTAGTCATTTGGGTGGGGAGAGGAATCTGGATCATTACCATAATTATGCCTAAGTATTTAAACATAAAATTTAAACATAAAAGTACCAGGAATGAAGATAGGTGCCTAGCATTTTAATCTTAGCATAAAGAAGCTTTCTAAAATTTAATCTTAGCACAGAGAATGCTTTCTAAGCATAATCTCAACAGAGTGGAGAAATAATAATTCATAATACTTCATATTACATAAATCATGATCTCTAGAAAGAGATGAAGAATATAGTAGTAAACTAACTAATCAAGATGTAAGAGTAATTCACAGATTAAATTAAAATAGCCCCAAAGTGTAAAAGTGTTTTCTTCATTACATCAGAACTTAAACTTCATGAAGGCAACATTATTTTTTAAGTCTGTTCACCAAAATACTCTACAACTTAGTCCTCTTGTATTCCTACATACCATCCCCTATGAACTTTTCATATATATTTATTTGATATGCAAAAGATCAACTGAATGAATCAATCAATGAATCAATCAAGAGTTAAATCAGTCTATCTTCTGCTTTTGCGCATTACGTGAGTTTTACAATAAGAGAGTTTAACACATCTCTCTCAATGGCTGGTAAAGAAGAGGTAGACATTGAACAAAACAATTAATGAACTGGACTTAATTAACCCACATATAACACTGTACCCCAAAACAGAATTTTTAGTTTTTTAAGTACGTTTGGGACATTCTACAAAATCAACTATATCTTGGGCAGTAAACAGAGCCTCTATATCTCAGACTATTGAAATTATTCAGAGTAAATTTTGTGACTATGGAATTAGGTAGAAAATAACAGATACAGAAAATGTAAATTAAAACTTCAACGGTATATCACTACATAAGGGGGAAAAAGAAGAAGAAAATGCCAAGAAATAGTAAGGACATAAAGCAACTAGAGATTCTCACACACTATTTACTGGAACATGAATTGGTACCAGTTTCTACTCAGGCTGGATATGCACATAGTTTATGAACCAGCAATTTCACTCCCAGATAATAGCCTACTGGGTGTATGCTCAGAGGAAGACACGTATGGAAGTGTTCAGATCAACACTGTCTGAAATAGACAATTGAAAACTACCCAGCTGACTTGCAACAGTAGAATGGATAAACATGTTTTTGTATATAGAGCAATAAAAGCAAACTACATGTAATACTAGTGATACATCCTACAAACATGATGTTCAACAAAAGTAACCAATAAAAGAAAGAGTATCTATTATATGATTTGTACAAGTTATGAAATTGTTACAACCTGTTACATAGGGATTGCAGTTATCCTCAGGGAAGCAGTGACTAGAGTACCCGGAGTGCGGGGAGTGTTCTTGACCTTGTCCTGGGGATACAGTTGTGTTTAGTTCAAAAACCTTACCAGACCATACATGTATGATCCATATACATTTCTGTCTATATATTATACTTCCACGAAATGCTTAAAAAGTCTAATTTTCAACCATAGGAGTAGATAGCCGATTTAGGATACAGATGAAGTTCACTGGAATTGAGAATTTCAGAATGTGAGATACATCGTTTAAATGGACATTGAATGTCCTCCACATAAAGGCGGAACTTGAGAAAGACTGTAAACCAGCTGCTAAAATAAATAGGAGAGTGAAATGGAGAAGGAAGTTCATAGGACGGGCTTGAGGCAGAGAGTAAGCTTTTTAACAGGACAGTGAAAAAGTAATGGTTTGAAATTAAAATTGTGGAAAAAAGAGAGCGAGAGGAGCAAAAGGAAGTATGGTTAAAAGAGAAGGGAATAGGACATAAGAAGAGTGAGTAAACAGATGTGCAAAAATATTAGAAGTAACCAAGGATAACTAACTTCTAAGGATATCTCCCTCCATGTGAGTGGATTTCTAAGCCTGATTATTCAATGTACTTGAAAACAGTGACACATACTGATAGGGCTATGCATAGGGAATGACAGAGAAGTAGGGAGGTTTCCCTCTCTTCATACCATACCTCCAACTTCATATGAACCTTAAGTGACCTCAGTTGCTTTTATCTGGGAGATGCATTTATAAATCACTTACCCCAAACACGCATATAATGTAAGAACTCCCCTATAACATCCTTACAAAGAGATCTCCTGCTCTCTTCTTTAATGCCCCCAGCAATGGAGAGCTGACTACCTCACGGAATTGCCGTCTTCAGTTTCAGACAATTCGAATTACTAGAAGTTCTTCCTAATTGTGAGTCTCCATCTGTCCCCATGTAATTCCCATATATCAGTCGTAGCTCTGCCTGCTGGAGCCAAACAGACGAGCCTGCTTCCCACTCCACATGACAGCACATCAAATATTTATTGACATTCTCCTGTCACCGGTGTTTTCTTCAGGCCAAACTCCCTTAGGTCCTAGCTGTCTCAGAATCGATGGACTATGGAAACACAGATAATGTATCCTTCATTTTCCGAACCACTAACACCTGTTTCAGATACGAAATGGTATCAAAACAAAGAAAATCCTGGTCAGCATCTACATCTGGGGTTCCTCTGGCATATAATAAGACAAATCTGCACATGGAAAAACAAATGATTCACCTTCAAAGTGATATACCATCATACCGATAAATAAGTGTTCTCTACTATTCAAACAGCAAATGTACTTTGTACTCACGTGCATACTGGTTTCAAAGGATCACAATTACAGTTTCATGGTTGGTAACTACCAGTTATAAAACACTGATTTCATGGGAGTTGTAGGGCAAGTGAACTGAACCATGAAATAGCAAATGTGTCTAAAGATCATAGTCTGTCACGAAGTTAAGTTATATTTATACTCCAGAATTTTACCTGAGAAAACTTGAGAATTAAGAATTGTTTTAGGAGACTCAAACAATGCCAAGTTTCTCCAGTTAATATCTGCTTGTTTCAGAAGTGGCCTTTAGACTTACTTGAAGCAGAAAGTGGCAAGAAACCGATTTTTTCTCTCTGGTGAGATGAAATATCCGCGTGGGTTGAGCAGTATGGCAATTATCGACTGTTGCTCTTTCCGCTTGCATTTCTAGTATAATTTAATCACTATATAATGCAATTCTTACCCAACCAAACAAACACCTTCTCTGAACAGAGAGCATAGCTCGATGCTAAGGTGAATTCAGCAGGTGTGTAAGCCATGGTCCCTTCTTTAAACAGCTTTCAAAATGTTTGAGGAGATAAGACTAAAACTTCAGGGTGGCTAGCAGAGTGATCGATCACACCAGGTGTGAAGGCATGGGTAATGAATGAATATAAATATACACACGTATACATCCTATAATAACAGAAGTTAAAAAACAGAAGGCTTTAGCAGAAAGGCCCTTGACCAATCCCTAAACCTTCATAAGCTGACATAAGGGGAATGATGGTAACTCGTACTACGGTATGAAATGGTCACTCCTCTCTCTGGTCATCTTACTTAACTTGAAAGTGGCACGGAATGTCACTGTTTCTCCTTGACTGAAACATGTTTTGCTCTAGGTGTCTGCAAGCTTCTCCTGCTCCAACTGGTGCCCCCTCATCATCTATTATGCGTATTTTTTCCACCTCTTCTAGGATTTTCAAATCTGGACTGCTTCAAGACTTGATCCTATCCCATTTTCCCTACTAGCTCTTGCCTGCGCCACATACACAGAAGATAGACTGATAATTAAAAGATCTGGCTACTCACCTGCCTTAAAAAAAACAAAACAAAACAACAACAACAACAAACAAAAACAAACAAACAAAAAACACTCTAATGGTTTGGCATTCTATGCGAAAAAACTTCTCACGTGACCTTCCAAGCCCTGCAGCAGCTGGTCTCTGACTGCTTCTCAGACATCACCTCCTACGACTTGCCCTGCAGGCGCTGTGCTCCAGCCCCACGGTCTCCTTGAACTTGGTGAGGGCTCATTTGGTCTTAGAACTTTGATAGTAGCTGTTCCCTCTGCCTGCAACTGTGTCCCACCTCTCTTCACGGCCGGTCCCTGCTTGTCATCCAGACCTCTGTTTCTGAGAAACTTCCTCGAGTATAAAACATATGTGGAAATTGCAAGAATATTCTTAGATGTCTAACCACAGGGAGCTCAACTGACCCAACTGGTGAACTTGTTTTTTTTTTATTGTTGTTGTTAATATAATTACGTAGGTTTCAAGTGTACCGTTCAATAATACGTCACATGTACACTGCACTGTGTTGCACTTCGGTATGCATCACTGTTTTCACCAAAGACGTGCCTCCCCCAGCCAGAGTTTGGCAGAGATGCTCAGGTAGACCCATTTGTAGAAGACGCCAAACACTCCTGACAGCAAACTCAGGAGTAAAGAGTCACAGATGGCTTTGCCAAATCTTAGACTGCGCAGCAATGTATGACACAGTCACCCAAACGTCCTCCCCTCCCCTTCACTCGGGTCACATTTGCACTAAGGTATGCCATTCTCTCGGCTTCCCTCAGCTCCCTCGGTATTTTCTCTCACATAAGCATTTCCACTAGTAAAATCCTGGCACAGTTAAACCTTTTTGTGTGTGTCTGCTTCTCAGAGGACCTCGATTAAAACAGTATAAATATTTGATCCTGTGACATTAACACTTTTTAAAATCTGCACGAGATCATAATTTAAAATTTGTTTTTATTGTCATATTATGCATCCCACATACAATAGTGTCCTCATTTTATGCGTTAGGAGCTGAGGCTCAGAAAGAATGAATGACTTAATGCAAAGGATCAGAATAAACAAGTGTAGAAGTAGAATTTGCCTTCTAACTTCAAACTCTTCCCACCGCATCTATTATATTTCCCCGCTATACCAAGGAGGACTTCAGAGATGCCTAAAAAGACTGAAAACCCCATCAGACCTGCATCTAAATTATGCTCTGAGGGTTTGTACTTTGGTGTGACTTACTCCAGGGTTCTGCGTTTAGTTAGGACAGAATGCTTCGTATTTTTATTATACATGACATTCTTCTCCAGCAATAACACACACTCTCTACATTATGCAAATGCATTTTCTCCTGGCCTGTCATGATTTTAGTGAATCAAGTCTACCAAAGGTCAACGTCTTTGTCAGCAATAGGGCGGAAACTGGCAGTGTGATGGGACACAAGCCTTGGCCTGTTAGTGGCTATTGTCAGCAGTAGGCTGTGATCCTTCCTCTCCTGCCCTGAAAGGGCAGACTTCCCTCGCCTTCGGATCAGCCTAGAAGTAAGAATGTCCCTCTCCTTTCGATATCTGCAAGCCAGAACCACCTACTTCTCCAAATGCCCAGCAGAATTGCTGCTGGCTGTTTGGAAGGGTCACTTTATTGAAACTTCACTGCAAAAACTTTCCACGTCTTCACTCAGCTATGATGCCTGCACCGACACTCCTGCTTCTTGCTTCTCAAAGAGACTTAACAAACCCCAGAGAGGCCGGAGAGTTCAGCCACCAACTCACAGATCATGAAATATTCAAAGTGACAGGAGTTCTCAGTAGTATTCTGCCGTGTGTACAAGTCCTCTCTCTGAGGTCTGGATGGTATGCCGTCACTTCCTTTGGAAAAACTCTGATCTACAAAAATAACACTAATACGGAATCGGTGCCATTTCCTCCAATACAAGTTTTTGTCTAAATTTTATATTTAAGTGTATTTTCTTTGGATATACAGGCATAGCTGGAACTGTTGAAAAAAAAAACATTTGAGAGAAAAAGATATTTACTGTCAGAGTAATAGGACTAGCCTCATATATTTAAAGGATGAATACACAGTCCTATGATAATGATTTTTAAGTGTAGTTTATGAATACCTCCTTGCAAATCTTATTCTTTTTAAAAATTTGCATCGACTGATAACTTTATTGCATTTACCAAAGTTAGAGGACACACTGTGATATTCATACAAAACCTGGTTCATAATATAAAATGCCACTATTCTAAAATTATTTAAAACTGGAGTTTTCTGATAGCAACTTTATATATGAGAGTCAGTTCACTCATACAGCATCCTCTTTTTGCAGAAAAGTAAAACTGAAACACAAGAAAGAGAACTAAGTTTCCCAAGGTCATATATCTGGTTAGTGATTAAAAAGGAATTAGAAGGCAGATTTGCTAGTACGTAATTCATTTCTTGCTCTGGACTCATCTTGCAAATGCCTGAAGATCATGGTAAATTCTAATTGGTTCCTGACAATACAGTCCATATATGATATACCATGGTAAGATATCTTGGAAGTGCCGTGGTTTTTATATTCCTACTGGTGTTTAAAAAGTAGCTGGGAACTGCTCATCAGGAAGTTTAGAGATGTCTACCCTGGTTTTGAGGAGGTAGGACTCGAGTTGAGCTCTGATGCATGGGTAAGATTCAGGCAAATCAAAAGAAGAAAATGGACTTAAGGAATAGTCCCAGAGGAGAAAGGAGTGAGAACATTGGAGGGGGTAATAAGTATCTTACTATGTATAACAGAGAGGCTGCAAGGCGGGCTGCAGAAGTCAGGAGAACCCAGTGTGGGGCTGCTGGAAGCTTCCTGGAGAGAGGAGAGGCTGGTTGAGGGTAAGGGACCCTGACGTGGGAGCTGGCCCAGATCAGTGGCCAAAGCACAAAGGTGGTCAGCAATGAGAGAGATCCGGGATTTTTTTCAAGAATCTGAATGTGTGCCCAGCCCTGTATCTGACACATATCAGCAGTCAGCGTTTATATACTCTTGCAACTGTCCTCAGAGACTGATGCACATTTCCTGTGGCTTCTAAACAAGCTTATAGTCACATATGGGAAGGGGGTTTTCTGAGAGCCAGTATGCACAGAGCGGTAACACACTGTGCAGACTCGGGAACCATGGACTTGACGTCCCAGAGCTGCTCTGTGTATGGCCGCAGGTGAAGACAGAAGGAGCATAACATGGATCAACGCAAGAAGGAAGCTGGGCCCACAGAACAAGCTGGGGAAATAAGTCTTAGCAAAGAAGAGGAAACAGTGATATGTTTACAGAGGGGGAACTTGAGGGGCCCAACACTACGGATGAGTACAAAGAGAAGGAAAAAAATATGCCACCTTTCTGCCCCACTGGTTCCACTTCCCACTTCCATGTAAAAGGCATCAATCAGCAGGTGCTCACGCATCATCATGAATTACAAATGTCTTCAAAGTATGTGTGGACCCGACCGAAACGTGTCTCAGAAGCACAAGCAGCTTCAGAGTTTAAGAGCCTGCAAATGACAACACAGACTCTCTGTCGCCAGCAGAATACATGTGGACAACCACCAAAACTCAGGGGAGAAATCTGTCTCCGCATCGAGCAAAAAGTTAGGCCACCAACTTGGGTATTTAAATCGGTGCATGAACCCTACAGGTGAGGGGGACATCCAATGTACTCCAGAACCAAAGGACAAGATGCAAAAGTTCAAATCCCATAAATACATGGATTAGCTAATCTGAGAACTGGGTTCCATTGTCACCTCTGGGAAAAATCAAATCTGTCATATTAATAAGAATGTTAAGATGATCCTCCCGTTCAAATGCTAATCACAATAAGGGCTTTTCTACGTGTTATCAAGCAAAATAAAGCATTTTTCAAATATAAAGATTCTGCATACTTCCAGATAATAATACCTCCAGAGCCTTATTAAATGTGTTCACACATTTAAATAAAATTAAATTCCAGCCTAATCACCTCAGGCAGATATCTTCATGTGAGGTGGCTTTTTCCCAGAGTCGCTTCTGAACAACCATGCACAAGGGATTTCACAGTCATTTATCTCTCATGGCATTACCGATATTGAATTCAGATTATTCATGTTGCAGAACTAGTGGTTTAATGATCTGGAGGCTATGTCCACACTCTTAGTACCTAATCACTTTTGCTGCATAGCAGTGTTGAAGAGTGCTGATATTAAAGAAAAAAAAAAAACCTCCTAGAATAAGATTTATTTCTGAAGGCAAAGCTGCCAAGCCCATTTACCTAAGCAAAATTATCAATTTATATTCACAATACAACAGCCCAGCTTCTTCAGGTATTTTGGAAGTACATGACAACCTCATTAGCCAGAGAAGCTTATAGCCCTGTCCCCTCCACACTCAAAACAACGAAGCCAGAGACACAGTTCCAGATTCTGAGTTTCTTAAAGATTTCTTCAGCCATCGAGTCTTATGAGGAGCATCGTGAGGTGTTCAGCGAAGTCCCATGGATTAATTCTCATAGCTGTGTACTGTGTATTAGCCAAGATGATACACATTCAGCTTCAGAAACTACCGACATCTCAACCTCTGTGACTTAACACAACTGAAGCGTATTCCCACTCATACCACAGTCCAATGGCTTTTTCGTCAGGCAGAATCCTGGTTCTTTCCATCTTGTGTCACCACCATATTTGGGGGTCTTCTCCAGTCCCCACTGAGTTATCTGTATTCACTCAGCCAGCTAGGATTTCTGAAGCAGGAACGAAGAAGAACCCAGAAGAGGTAGCACCTTTCAATGTGTAAGAATGGACAATATCAGGGGACGAGAGAGAATGGATTGATGAACCAGTCTCTGCCATATAAACTGACTGTGTTTAACTTCAAAAGGGGGACTTTCATAGGAAAACATAGGTGTAAAGATAATATACGCGACAAAATCTCCAAAGGAAATTTTAGTTTCAATAAGGAAAATTCTAAAGAAAAATGCTGCGCCCCACCCGCCCATCCCCCCAGTCATCCACTGACTTATATACTGAGCACCTACGCCTCATCACATCCTCAGAGCTGGGTTTGAGCCTCTGAACCCTCTCTCCACAGGCCCAAGAGGGTCTAGGCTGCTGGAAGGGTATGTAGGGGCAGAGAAACAATCAATACAGGAAAGCAATGTGGTGGGAGCCAATGACAGAGACACATTAAAAGGTGCTTTCTCTTCTGGGTTATTCTTTGTTTCTGTATCAGAAATCTTCACAACAACAACACATGTCCTCTGAATCATCATCTCTTGGCGTGAGGACCACGGAGTATCTGTCCATGAGCAAATAAAAGAAGAAACACTAAAAATACACTGAATGAAAACTTACACCTAAGCGCCTCGTCTGTAGCAAAAACTATAACGGTATTAATTCCCCTTTAATCATCATTTTTATGAGAATGTATCCTAAAGATACCATTCCACAGAAGCAGAATGCTATATGAATCAATTGCAGGGTTAGATAAAGTAGTTAAAAAAGAAGAAGAAATAGCCAAAATGCCCAATTCTAAACTTACATTTACTTGATGGGGAGTGATAGACACATTAAAATAATACTAACTCACCACATGGAAAAGTTCATGTCACTATTTTAATACAAGTAGACAATGAAATCTGTCTTTCACATAGATTATATATAATGCACACACAAAAAAAACTGAAAGTAATTGCTTAATTGGGAATTTTTTATTCAAACATTAACTTTAATATCACTATATCGACTTCTGAATAATTAAAACATTTAAATCATATGTATCTGGGAGACAAAACATACAATTTATTATACATTCTGAAAAACCTGTTACTTACAAACGCACTAGTATTCGTCATCTAGAATTTTTTTTTTAATTTGGTTGCATAGTCTCTCCCACCACAATGTACTGCTTACTTCTTCATAAGATTCTCCCCCAAATCTTATCTTTCACTCTCTTCCAGCACATTCTCTCTATGACTCTAAGATCCCTTTGGCTTTCAAAGAACTGGATTCCTGGTTAGTGAAAAAAGCTCAGAGGCACATCTATTCCCGGTAGTCATGATTTGAAATCTTTTCTCTAAAATTCAGAAAATCCCTAAGCTCTGGGGCACAAGGAATTGTGTCTTCTTCTGAGTCATATTTAAGAGAGGAAGTAAACAGTAGTTTGAAGACACAACAATAAATAGCCTTTAAGGTTAATTTGAGAATTAAATAAGATAATATATGTAAATTCTCAAATTGGGAGTGCCAGCTCTGTAGTAAATTGTTTCGGGTGAAGTTCTGACTTTTCCTCTTACTGTGACACTGGTAATGTATTCCAAATTTCTGTGTCTCACGTGAAAAAGAAGAGGTAAGGAAAGAGCTAGCTGCTACCACATAGAGGTGATGTAGGGTTAAATTAGATCATGAAAGTACTTACTTAGAACAGTACTTGGCACATTGTGTATACTAAAATGTGTTCGGTGTTTTCTCAGTAATGGTTATGAGAAAGGAAAAAGATAGTATTTTCATTTAAATAAAGGTGAATTATGTAGAACTGATCAGGTGTAAAATCCCTCAATTTTCTGCCTGCTTTTCTATAAGTATTATCTGCATCTTGGGACAGGGTATCTTTTTTCTGATCCACTCCACCTGTGCCCTTGTCCTCATCCCCTCGAAACTTGAATACTAATCTATACTTTTTTTTTTTCTTTATCTTCAACCATTCCCATTTTTTTAGCATTTCATTTTATTATTAGTTTCAAGTATGCAGTACCTTGGTTAGACATTTATACAGTTTATGAAATGATCCCATGGTTATTCTTTTCACCCCTCTGGCTCTACACATAGCCTCTACATTATTGCTGACTGCATTCCCTATGCAGGACGCCCCACCCCTGTGACCTGTCACCTACTAATATGTACTTTTTAACCCTTCACATTTTTCACCCAGTCCCCCAACCGCCCTCCCATCTGGTCGTCACCAGATTGCCCTCTGTATTTGTGAGTCCTGTTTTCAATTAGTTTGTTCTTTTCGTTCCTTAGATTCCACATATAAGTGAAATCATATTGGTATTCATCTTTCTCTATCTGTCTTATTTCACTCAGCATAATAATCTCTAGGTCCACAACCAGTCCCATTTTGATTATCTTTCTATCCACCATATAAATATATTTAAATCTCTAATATTCTCTGAATAAAATCTTCTCCAGATTATTTTTAAACCCACTCTTCCTTTCTCCTATTTTCAACTAAATTTCTAGCTGTTGTAGCCATCTGTTCTGTTATACTCAGTTCTGAAGCTACCCTAAATAGATCCCGGCCAGAGCAGTTCATTGAAACTTCCCTATCTAAAGTCATCAATGAGCTTCAAATCACCAAAATATAGTTTTCATTACCTATGAGATTTCTCTCATAAATCTAATATCATTTTATAATTATTTCCTTCTGTTGTTTTTTCATTCACTCTAACATTCTTATTGTATTACCTCCTTGGCCTCTACAATTCTACTCTCATTTTTCTGTCTTCATCCACCACTCTACCACATTTTCATTTTCAGGTTCCTCCTCCATCAACCACTAAAACATCAGTATCCCCAAGATTGTCCCATTTCAGCCTGCTCTTCTCTCTCTAAAAAAATGCTTATTTGTCAACCTCATGAGACTCTTGGATTTATCTACAATGTTTAAATTGATAACTTCCAAATCCATATTTATATTACTGACCAGCACGCTGAGCATCAGATGCAAGACTACATAGCTCAGAGCCTGGGACATGTTAACACTTATCAAATATTTGTGGAAAAAATAATTTACAAATTTTATTTTATTTTAGTCACAACACTGCAATATCCCAGACCTGCCTCAAAGGCCAAAAGTTACCTCCAGGCCAGTTCTACAAGGTGAAGCAGAACCTTCTCCTTTGTATTCCTAATCTCACTCTGTGAATGGCCACGACATACAACCATTTACTCAAACCAGGAATTTGAAAGTTGTGAAAACTCTTCCATCTACCTTCTTTCTGTATCATTTTCTTTCCTTCGAACTACCAGGAAATATTGTTTATTTTACCTACCGATATTTCTAAATCTATCCATTTTTCTTTTTTTTTTTTTAACCTCTGCTGCTCTACCTAGTTTGTTTAATCATTTCTTACCTGAAATATTGCAGTAAGGAGCAACCTAATAAGTTTGCCTGAGAATTTGGATTTCGTAGTCTTAAATCTACTCTTCACCCCTTACCTAAAAATTTCACCTAACACACACACACACACACACACACACACACACACACACACACACACACACAACTATACCACTTATTTCTCTTAAAGATCTTTCAGTGGCTTTCAATTACTTATAGTATAATGTGCCAGATTTTCTGCATGTTTGCTCTTTGACTCTCCATGCTATGAACTCACCATACTAGTAAATAAAAGGTCCCAGTCTGAGAATACTCTAGGCACACATAAAAGCAAACACAAATCCTCAAACTAAGAACCTTCCTTCCACTGTGGCCTCGAAGAATGGAAAAGGTATGTTTTAGAATATGACATCATCGTCAAAAGTCACGAAACACAAGAAAAGAAGGCATTGTGGATTAGAGCAGACAGCAACAACAGATGAGAGACTCAGATATGTGAATATTTTAACTGTGGAATTATGAGACATTGAATATAAAATAAGTATGTAAATACATTTAAAAAGAATTTTAAATGTAAGAAAATATAAAATGCCAGGCTTACGTGGAATGAAATCTGTCTTATCGAAACATAGAGTTAGAAGTTTTGAACAATTTATAGTGAAAGGCTTAATGGCAGAGTGATTGAAGAAGCAACTGATGAAATTATCTGGAATGCAGCATAAAGAGAAGGGAAACATTAGAAAGAGATTAGAAAGATGAATACACAGTAAGACCATATTATGTACATCTAATTGGATTCCAGAATGAGAAAAGAAATATTACAAGCTATCTTTTAGGAGATAATGAGTAAACATTTTCTAAAACTATTAACAGTTAGAAATCAACAGCTTCAGAAAAGTCACACACCAATTTTACACTACAGTTAAGTACAAAACATCAAAAATAAGGAGATGACTCTGGAAATAGCCATAATAAAAAGACAGATTACTTACAGAAGAACGATTATTGGAATGACAGCTGATTTTTGAACTGTGACAATGAAAACCACAATAAAGTGTAGTAAAATATTTACTGTCTGTTAGGCAATAATTGTCAATGTAGAGTTGTATACACAGTGAATGTATCTTTCGAGAATGAGGTATAACAAATAAATTTTTTTGAGAAACAAAAAGTGTGAATCTGTTACCAATAGATCTTCTGACATACTACTGGTGCGAATATAAGTGGTTATATTTAGAAAACAGTTTGGTATTTCACAGCCCAGAACATTCAGACATGCACACATCTTTGCATACTATTCTACTCCATAGGAAAAACCCTTATGTACATGTGCATGGAGAAAAAATGTATTAGACAACTGATAGTGGAAATAACATAAATAAGCATTATATTAAAATGAATAAATATATTATGATATATAAATACAGTGTAACAATATGGTAAATCACAAACTGAAACAAAGACAGAATATATATATAGTGTGATTCAATTTCTATAAAATTTCAAACACATGGAAGGCTACACAATGTATTATTTAGAGATAGAAACATGTGACATAAAGTAAGAAAAAGAAAAAGGAATAAAGGAAATCAAGAGAACGATAAACACAAAAGTAAGGACAGTATTTCCTGAGTGGGGTGGAATGCACTGGAATGGGAAGGAGTCTACTGTAGGCTTCAGAAGTAATGATCATTAACAATCATCTTTAAACAGAGCAGAGAATATGTTTGCGCACTGTATTATCCTTTATATTGTACCCATATATTTATAAATATTCATATGTATCTACTCAATATTTAATTTGAAAAGGGAAAGAAAAAAAAAAGATAGCCACCGCCTGTACATAAGCTTCTCCTATCTGGAATACACTCACTCCTACTACTCTCTCTTTTTTTGCCTGGCTAACACTTGTACCTTTACTCTCAAAACTTTTCCTTCAATTCCATGAATCTAAGAACTGTCTCTGTCTATCCCTTGTCCAAATACATACATACATACATACATACATACATACATACATACATATATATACACACACACACATACACACACACACATATATATACACACACATCTTCCTTTGATCTCTTTGAGTGCAAACCAATCTTTACCATGTTGTATCATCCTTCCATCTTTCCCGACACAGTGAGTTCCATAAGTAGGCATTTTCACTTATTCTGTATGCCCAGTACCTGGCTCATAGTTAATAGTCAATGAAAATTAAATGGGCCATCACCTAAAAATACAGATATGTCTCTATATCCATCAGAGTCTCTCTGGTACAGGTGGAAACTAAACGAGGTATGACAAAGGAGTAAGAAGCAGATAATGATGAATTTAAAAGCTGAAGTGACTGTGAATTCCATACAGATTATAAGTGATTCTCATGTTGCTTCCATAGTTATAGCTAGAAGTTCTTACTGCCCTATTAACATGTACATGCACCTCGGCTTCAAGTTTTTGCTTCATTCCTCCTTTCTCCTGAGATGTGAGATGCCCTCCCTTTGTCCATTTCCCATTCACATCCAACTCACGTGAAATCACAATTTAATCTTAGTAAGATACTTTGTCCCATTCATCTCCAATGCTTATGAATCATTAAATTAAATTAATTAATCATTGACTAAGCTGGTGACTTGCTGGTCACTTTACGTTTTCATGACTTCCATTGACCTTGGAAAGATAAATAGCCCTCTGAAATCAGTAAGCCATTTGGAGTCTGGCTTTTTTTTAGATTTTTTTTTTTTAGGAAAATATTTGTCACAAATAGAACAAAAGCACATTAATAACTTTGGCTATGGTGAGTGATAAACCAAGGTCCAAGGTCCCTATAACTTAGTTCTCATGGAAACTAAGATATAACACCCTTGTTTGTACCTCCACATAAGTCAGAACCAGCAATAGAAATTTTAGTAGAAAAAGAACAATTGTACTGTTCTCCAGAACATATATTCCTTCAGGGCTAAACAAAGCATTTTTATTGAGCATTTACTATGCATTCAACTCTGAGAAATAAGAATATAGAATTAACAAAATATTTTGTCTTAGCCCTCTACTAAATAAAAATTATTTGGAAATACTAGAATACCCAGTAAATCATATAAAGAGGCTATTCCATTCAACTGAAAATATTACTGAACATCTATGGTCTATATTACATTCTGTTAGGTGTTGGACACAAGTAAGACAAATTATGTGGTGAAATCTGTTCTTATAGATATTCTGACTAGCAATCAAGGCTTCTCTATTTTTGCCACCTCTCACAGAACCTAGGTGTTTTGAACAGGTCCTGTGCTCACTCGAGGTGTGTTTTCGAGGATCATGGCATCTGTGCTTATGTAGGAGAAGTTAGTGGTCATTTTCTAATATTAGAATACCTCAATGGCTTTGGAATTGCATAGAGCAAAGATACAGTTTTGTGTATATTTGATGTATGTTTACTTTAAGGAGATTATGACTATTGCTTTCATGGTACTGCTGTCTACTATCTACTAAACTCAGCCTTCTTCCATTAGCCTGAACTCAAATGTTGTTGGACATGCTGTTGGGCTGAGTTAGCATGAAACAGGCTGCCAGTCGGAACTGCCCAGTGAGCACCCATCCATTGTCCACTCCACCCATGCCTGCAGCAGAACTATAAATAATTGCCTGCGTGAGATGTGAGGAAACCAATGTGAAAAAATAGAAGGACAGGGAGTAGGACTGCTTTCCTCTGGCTTCCTCAGAATGCACAGTGCGTAGAGGACAATCACTGTGGGGTCTTTGAGCTTTCCATCATCTTTACCACAGAAAACACATGCCCCCATTTCTCTCCTTTGCTGGGGTCATCATGTGTCCCTTATGCAGCAGCTTACTGTCAGCATTTAAGTTCCTCCATGCAGCAGCCAGTTCTCTTTTATAATAACTCTCTTTCCTTTCAATGACTTCTACTACTCCTAAGCGATAAAACCTGGTTTATCACATCTCGAAAGATCTTGCTCCTTAGAGACTCGATGTTCTTCACTTAAAGCCGGTTTTTTGGCTTCATGCATGTTTCCATCAGTGATGGAAAAATAAACAAAGGGTCAGACATCTTTGCATACCTACCAGAAGGGTCCAGCAACCACTGGCAGTTAAATAGTGTTATCAATGTAATCCCCACAATACTGCATCGACGGCTATTATTCTCCTTATTTGCGGATCATTAAACTGAGTTTCAGAGAGATCAAGTGAATTGCCCACCTTCTGAAACAACCATTCAAACTTTCAACCAAATTGTATCAAACCCAACATTGTGTTCTTTACACTAAATGGAACAGAACCTGTTGTTTCTCATGGGAAGAGGAAATGGCGCCAGTCTTAGGTAAGGTGGATTCAACACATAGAGAAAGCATATAGAATTATATTGTGAGAACTTTGCTCGGGAATCAATGAATATTTCATAGGGAAGAAAAAGTCTGTGTATGTGTGTGCATGTGTGCGTGTATTCATGTGTGTGTGCACTAAATCTAATTTCACCATAGTTGTTTCTTTTATACTATAAAGATATAAATACTTTAAAAATATTTGTATGTCTTTTGCAGATTTTAAATATTTTTATTGTTCTTATATCCTTAGGAATTAAGGGAAAGAGAATGGTTTCTGCAGTGTTCAATTCTTTAGCAATCCTCAAAAAAAAAAAAAAAAACCATAAAATGTGACCTATACTTCCTTAGCCAAAACTAAATATAAAATCTGCCACCCTGAGCTGACTAGTCCTTATGTCTTGGGAAGAAATGGCCCAATTCCTCTCAATTCCATCTGGATCCTTCTATTCGGCTGAGATTAATGGATCCGGCTGATGAGTCACCCTGTCAGTTTCTGGTTAGTTAGCAGTGAAGTTAAAAAAAAAATTAATTAAAAAAAACCCCTTTTCCCTCTCCTTATAGCAATTAAGTTCCTTAGCTGAAGAAAACATTCTAAGAGGAAGATATAAAGTTTTGAAAAATAGAATATGTGCCTCTTTCTGAATAACAATATGGATATTTTATGAGGCATGGCTACAAAATGGCTATATTTGGATGGGTTCAGATACAACAGGGTGCTTACAAATTAGATTTGATGTTTATTATAGCAGTTAAATAAGATATTATGACCTTTCCTTTCCATATTTGGCTTCCCAATGTATCACATATGTGATTGATGTGTGTGAGTGTACATTTGGGTCTGTGACTACCAACTCTGCCTAGCTCCTTTACCTGGAAAGGGTTAGGTGATAATAACAAAATTATTACTCTTGGATTGTAAGAAATTAGAGTCCTTAAAATACAAGAACCCTAAATTTTGGCCCTGCTTCCTTCCTTCCTTCCTTCCTTCCTTCCTTCCTTCCTTCCTTCCTTCCTTCCTTTTATTTTTTATTTATTTATTTATTTATTTATTTATTATTTTTAAAATTCTACTCAAAATGAAAGAAGAGTGGGGCCAAGACATTTCTGAGTGCCTATGATTCACAGGAATAGCTCTTTTATGTTGCCATAATAATGCCATTCCATATGATGGACCAGAGAGAAAGGAAGAAAAGGCAGGACCAGAAGAGCCACGGACAACATTTCATGATAGGTGTAATGATGAATCACGTGATGGCCTAGAACTAGGGATATCTGGAGAAAATCACGATGAATCATTGAGACAAACTGGGGGTGAATCTACCATAGATAAGAGAACATTATATCTTTTAAAGAATCAGGTACTTGGAAACAATATCACAGGGAACAGCCCATGAGAATGCATGGTAAAAAATAATGGAAGCCCAGTGGGTTATTCTGCAGCACTTTCAAGAACATTCAAGGTTGAATAGCAATTTTAATAAATGTCACCTGTATTAGGCTAAGATGTTCAGAGTCAGTTCTTGGAAAGTTGAATGGTTAAAAAAATAATAATTTGCATTTCCCAGAAAGGAGCACAAAGAATGAGCCTGGGGTACTGACTCCAGAAGAATAGTTAAACTCATAAATCTTTAAACATGACTCTGGAAAGGCTATTTCCAATAAAAGAGACATCTTCCCTGAATCAGCTCCAGGAAAGCTAGAGTGGCACTGATGTGGAAAGAAAGAGACTAAGACAACTGTTCTCCACAGCCTTGGAAATGGAGAAAAGCCTTGGGTTTAATAATTTAAAGGGTCTTCCCTAATGATAAGAAGTACAGTGGATGACCATGAAAAAAAGATCATGTTTATATAAGCCTCATATTAGGAAAGTGTAATATTATAGATATTGGTGAAGGATACTAAAAATCAATATTTGCGTTTTCAACCAGATTTGAATGACTCGCTTGGTCACTATGTGTTATTCATCTTATATGTAGTTGGGTTTAGTATGCTAATATTTTGTTTGGAATATTTGTACCTATGCTACGAAGAATATTGGTCTTCAGTTTTATTTTTGTGATATCTCCGGTTTTTGCATTAGAGTAATTAATGCTGGCCTCAAAACATGAGTTGAGAAATATTCTCTCTTATTTTTTTTTTTGGAGGTTTTGTAGAATTAGCAGTATTTCTTCCTTAAATATTCAGTAAAATTCACCAATGAATCCACCTGGGCATAGAATTTTCTGTGTGAGGTGATGATTTTTTTTTTTTTTACTAGAAATGACGCTACTGTGGTTAATATAGACCACTGCATTTCTTTCTTAATTGGGCTTTTTAGTTTGAGTCATTCAAGGAATTTCTGCATTTCTTCTAAGTTGTAGAGACTGTTGGCATAAAGTTGTTCAAGAGACTATCTTCCTAACATTTTAATATGTGTATAATCTGTGCCAGTGTTCTCTCTCTTGATCCAATATTTACAAGTTTGTCTTATTTTATTTTTATAATTGGTCTGATTAAATATTTGTCATTTATTTATCTTTTCAAAGATCAAAAAAGATCATGTGGTTTTCATGTCTTTATTTTTTTTCTGTCCTCTAGTTTACTAATTTCTGCTATTTTTTCTTTCCTTTCACTTACTTTGTCTCTAATTTGCTTTTTATTTTATAGTTTCTTAAGAGTGAAACTGAGGTAATTCTCTTGATACATTTCTTGTTTTCCAATATAGGCATAACACTATAAATTTTCCTCTAACTATTGCTTTAGCTTTATCTTATAAATTTTTATATTTTGTGGGTTTTTTTTGCATTTATGTGAAAACGTTTTCTAATTTCTCTTTTGTGTCTTCTTTAACATGGGCTATCTAGAGGCATGGTATTCAGTTTCCAAATATTTGGAGACTTTCCAGAAATCTTTTAGTTTTGAATTTCTAATTTATTCCCTTGTGATCAGAGACCATATTTGTATGATTTATCTTTGCAAATTAATGGGACCAAAATATGTTTTTTTCTTGGTAAATGTTCCATGTATACTTGAAAAGAATGTCACTCTGGTGTTGTTAGGTGGCATGTTCTATAAATATCAATAATTTCAGATTAATTGTTGTGATAGTTAATTTTATGCATCATCTTGGCCAGGCTAATGTCCAGATAGCTTATAAAACATTATTTCTGGGTGTGTCTGTGAGAGTGTTTATGGAAGAAGTTAGTATTTAAATCAGTAGACTGAGTAAAAAAGATTGTCCTTACTAATGCAGGTGAACATTATCCAATCCATTAAGGGCCTGAATAGAACAAAAAGTTGAAGAAGTATGACTGTGCTCTCTGCTTGACCAGGAAGTCCTCCTCCTGCCCTTGGACATGAGTGTTTCTTGTTCTTGGGTCTTTGGACTCAGATTGAGAGTTACACCTTTAGCTTCCTTTGATTCTCAGGACTTCAGGTTTGAATGGAACTATACCATCAGCTTTCCTGAACCTCCAACTTCAAGATGGTAGATGACAGGAATCCTCAGCCTCCACAATCATGTAGCCATCCCTCATAATAAATCTCAATCTCTCTCTCTCTCTCTCTCTCTCTTCTCTCTCTCTTCTCTCTCTCTCCACACACACACACACACACACACACACACACACACACACACACACCAATTTCTCTAGAGAATTCTAATACAATTGCGTTATTCAAGTCTTTTACATACTTAATAATTTTTACCTGTGTTTAGCCACTATTGAAGTAAGAATATTAGAACATCAGAAAGTAATTGTGGCTTGTCTATTTCTTTTCAGTTCTATCAAGTTTGCACATGTATTTTTAAGCTCCATTATTTGGAACAGAAATGTTTGAGATTGTTATGACCTCTTGATGAGTTTACCCTTTTATCACTATGAAATAACCTGTTTTCCTAATTAATAATAATAATAATAATAATATACATATATTTTACTCTGCAATCAACTTCATATGATAATAATATAGCTACTACAGCTTTATTTTGATTGATGTTAGAATGATATAACTTTTTCTATCCTTTTGTTTAACTTATTTATATCATTATATTTAAAGTTCATTTCTTTGGATCTGGCTTTTTTTTTTAATTTGAACTGATAATCTCTGCCTTTTAATTGAGATTTTTAAACAATTTATCTTCAACATGATTTTGAAATAGCTAGATTTAAGTCCAATGCCTCGAAAACCATTGTTTCATACATTTATCTGCTTTTCTGAATATTGGAAACATAAAGTCTTATTACTTTTACTCCATCTTGACCAGATGTAGAAGTTCTTGTATTGGAATTTAATTATCTGTTTACATTTCTATCTCATACTCTATGTTATCAATGAAGTAAGAGCAGAAAATACATTATTCATCTCTCTCACACTTTTGACATTATTGGTACTTCATAACTAGAATCTAAAGTGCTTGGCTATATTTGTATAGCAGATAATGGAATGAATACATTCATTCATTCATTCTTTACCTAGAAGTATCAGTTGCAAATGAGTGTTTTATCCTAAGATTAATTTCTCATTACAAGACCATAAACATCATCTAGGCTTGAAGTTGTGCTTCTATTCTGTGGTCTCAGACTATACTTTTAATGTTAAAGTTGGGGCAAAGGAAGAGACTTGAATTAATTTGATGTTTTTTTGAAACAGATGATATTTCAAGTATACCACAGGTATTTCAGTGGGAGTAATCATATACGAAGCATATGTTTTCAGCAGGTATGAGAGAAAAGTAGCAATCAGTTTACTAGCCTGATTATCTCTCTCTCGTCTTACTAAAAATAATATGCTTTGCTTTAAATGCTATTGATTCAATACTGGAGTGAAACAGGAAGGAATATTCGACCAGCACAGTCACTGCATAGGAATCTGAGATATTGGTCTTAGCAATTTGCAAATCCCACATATGAAAAAGTCCAGAACAAAATTCCAAATGTGGAAAAGAGCAACTTGACCTGTCTCAATCAGTCAGGATTTTAAAAACAATAACACTAATTTTGAAACTAACTTTAAATGATTATAAAGTGAGTGGTTCAAATTAAGTTAAAATGTATTACTACTTTCTGAATTCAGTCATTAAAATGAATTGAACTGGATTGATATGTATGCTATAAACTTGCTTTTAAGCTTTTAATTAACAACTTTTTTCATGCTCGTTGTATTATAACAAAATATATATGATTGGGTTTATTTATTAAGCCACATATTAAACTTTGTTATACATTTAGACTGGTACTAACTAGAAATTTTAAGGGAGAAAAAGGAGGCACATCTCATGTTTTGAAGATGCTATAGAAAAGATATCCTTAAAAATGTTTTGCAAAAGAAAAAAAAAGGTGACTTTCTCCCTTTAAAAAGTTTGAGAATTTGAGTGAAAGAAGAAAAAATGATTCTATCTCCAAACACTGAAACCACAGGCAGAACAGAATCATTTTTTCATCTTAGGAGCTGTAGAGAGAAACAACGAGTACTTAGAAGCAAATAATTTATTCTGGTAGATCGGTAAAAGCAACTTAAGGGAAACATTTTCTCATGGATATATAGATGATAGATAGATGGATAATATATACTCAAAGTATTAGTAATTGGCCAACATATAGTTAAGTTGCTATGATTCAACATCTGTGAGAGACAAAATTATAATTGGACATCTTTTATCATAAATGACTGAAAAGAAAGATTGGGTTCTGTAGAATATAAATCATCTGCATACTTACATATTCTGTTACATCGACTTGGTGAACTATTTTGCCACTGCTGCTCTAGCATGTAATTTATTAATAGCAATAGTAAGCAATAGTCCCTTGATTTCCATAACCGTAGTTTCCCAGGACAGTGTGACGCTACGAATAAACTGGAATAACATTTGTTGTCATTCATAGTTATCACTTGGGAAGTTGCTCCAAAAATAGAACTATGGGTAAAAATTGCCATGTCTGATTTTGTGTTCAAGAAGGTGTTTGATTTTAAGGAATTTTTGCCCTATTATGAACCACTATCTGTCTTTTTCCTACCGACAACACTGACGCTGATTTAACCAGGTTTTTAGGGGACCCTTCCCACTTGCTTGAAATTACCCAGAGGCCACTTCCTAATTTACCCGAAGTTAAGTTCCACTGTAAGTCACATTCTCTCATCTGGTCACACGGCTGGCAATCGAGCTTATATGCACCATAACTCCCAGTCCCAGAGTTTCTCCCCTGAGGGATGTTTCTCTGGTTTTGCTTCAAGCACGTCATACTGTTCTCTCCAGGTTAAAAGCCTTGGCCTCCCCCCATGGGATAATAGCAGGCCACGGAGTAGAGAAGTGACATTCAGAGAGCAACTCTTGAACAAGGAAGACCTGTGGAACTGTTGCAGGAAGGGAGGTTTACGAATGTCAAAGATGACAATTCCCTAGGACATAAAATAAAGGTAAATAGAGAGCAAAATCTTGGCTTTCTACAGGTTTTATTGTGTTCCGCCCTTGTTATCACAAATCTAATTTTCACTGGAATCCCATTGGGAATGCGGCTCGCACTACTTTTTGAGCTCGGGAATGATGAGGAAACAAAATCACTGTATTGCTTTTGGACTTAAACGCAAATCTATGAATATGGAATAGGCATTTCTGTACGTTCAGAAAGTATGTTTCTTTTCGACTTAAAACAATCTACAAGAAGACATATTTCTCTCCAAACATTAAGAAACAACTGAGCTAAGTTACAAAATACCTTCTCTTCCTAGGTTGCCAGAACATGAAAAATCGCAGAGCTTCCAGGCCCTGAGCCAACCTCAGGGAATAAAAGAAAACAGTCTGGGTAAAGTCTCAAAGGAAACTGCTATAGGAGCCTAAAGAGGTGGTGTGTCAGCCCCTCTGTGCCCCCTTATTCTAGTTTCCTTCTGGACAAAACGCACACCGAGCTTAAGATGCCACCTTCGCTCCACTGACTCAGGTCATCTGGGTCTATACACACGTTTCTTAAATATTGCCAGATCAAGTGGTCACTTTTATCAATTAAAAGATTAGATATTAGTCGCATCATATAATCAATTGACAAGGTCTGAAATCAACAAATGATTTCACAACAGCACTAGCTTACTATTTGTGTTTTGTTCCAGGCGCCTGTCATCAGCTGAAATAATCCCCCCAGAGCCAGTATATTAAAATGAATAAATCAGAGGGTTCTGGCTGAAATGTTCATGGAGATTTGTGAGCCATCCCTCTGCTGCCGAGTATTTCCCCTTTCCTGAATAACTGCTAAGACCTCTCAGCACCTCACTTCACCTGACTCAATGTGCAACCCCTCAGCATAAAATCATCCCGCTCAGACACAGTCCACTTGTGACCCAAATCAATATTCATTCCTAAGATAAAGTATCTCTTAAAATGGAACAAGATTAAAGGAAAGAGTATTGGGCATTGAAAATGTGTTAAATAGAGTCTAAAGGAAGCTAGATGAAACCATCTCTGATCTTCTCAATGTTTGTCTAAGGATGATTAAGTAAAATAGTAACACTCACTAATAGTCAGGAGATTCTCATTCTTCATCAGTTCTCAAGGATACCTGCACGTAACTCTCCTATGAACTGCCAAGGAGATGGAACTGCTTATATCAGTATGCCAGGGACCCCCCAAAACATTGTTTCTTTCCTGACTTACAGTTACTGTCCTGGGTTTGAATCTCTGATGATGCCTCAAGCCCCTCTATCTATAATCATCCCTAACAATCTCTTGTACCAGATGTATCTGAAGCTCAAAGAAGCCCCTGCTAGAATTAAAACAAATTTGTGTAACCTGGATCACAGACATATTCTGGTCTGCATTTCAAGATGAACTTAACTCAAATTATTTTAGCTTTAACAGCTCTGACCCACATTGTCCACATATTGTCCCAATTGCTACCCCTCCAAGAATCATGAGGTTTCTTTATGGTAGAAAACTTAGCCCTATCACCTACTTTCTACATCTCCAGAGATACCATTCCCTAGACAAGTGGCAACCTCTTTTACAATGACTAATTTAGAGTGGCTCTAGATTAGATATTAGCTTGTAGTAATGCTGGTTACTATGTACCACTTCATGCCAATGTTTTCCAAAGCAACCCATTCAACTCATGTAAGAAAATATTTGAGGAACAAAAAAAAAAAAAAAAAAAAAAAAAGGAAATGCATTCTCAATAGAGTACATAGCTTGCTATGAAAAGAATGAGTTTGAGTTTTCAAAGATGAGAAATGACCAGAGGCTATACAAGTATCAAAGTAGAGAGTATTCCAGAAATGTCTGCACCTTCCTCTCAGTATTGCTATGAATCTAAGACTGCTTTAAAAAATAAAGTCTATTCAAACTTGTCTGAAAATAAATACAAACATTTGGAATAAAATAAATTTAATAACTCTTTAACTGTTTTCCTGTCAACACCATTCTATTTTTAATTTTTTTCATTTTTTAAAATCATGGTAAAACATACAGAACATAAAATTGACTATTTTAACCATTTTAAATGTACATTTCTATGGCATTAAATACATTCACACTGCTGTGAAACCAAAATCACTATTCATTTCCAGAACGTTTTCATCTTCCCCAAGTAAAACTGTACCCATTAAACACTAACTCCCCATTCCCCCTCCGCCTGTCTGCTGGCAACCATTATTCTCCTTTCTGTCTTTTCGAATTTGCCTACTTTCTGAGTCCCCCTATAAAGAGGCTCATACAATATTTGTCCTTAGCACATTGTCAAGGTTCATCCATGTTGCAGCATATGTCAGAATTCACTTCTTTTTAATAAAAAGCTGACCAATACTCCATTGTGTGCATATATCACAATTTGTTTGTCATTCACTCATTAATGAAGGGTTGGGGTACTGCATTCTGATTTTTTTTTAACCATATATCATTTTGAAGTCATCTATAGTAAAGATGAAGAACCTTATACCTTCAACATTTCTTAAAAAAAAAAAATAGCAGACCACATTCTGAGCCATAAAACACACCTTAGAGAGACAGAGGAGAAATTACCATATTTTGTCAGCATGAAAAGGCTTAGTCATTCATTCAAAAATCAAAGTGGAAGAGATATGACTTAGATTCTAGAAAGTTATTATGTGACTATTGTAAATTTAATGGAGCTTTATACAATGTCTATATTCTAATAATGGGTGGTATTATGGCCACATTTTCACCTTCCTCCTCTCTAAATCTCGTCCTGTTTTTATTTCTGCACCTCACTGAGGATTCCTGCTCTCTCCTGCATACATTTATCAAACATCTCAGATCCTACCTCTTGCCGAAAACCTGACATAGATAAAATTATCTCCCCACCCCGGTCTTGCCTTCTTCATTCTGTAAACATGTGACAAACTGTTGTCCAGATAAGGAGGGTTAAAAGCTATGACTTCTTTGACTTCCTTTTGCACGTCCACTTACACTGCAGAACACAGATTTTTGCATATACTCATTCATTAACGAATTCATGTGTCTTAGTCTCTTTCGGTCTCTATAAAGTCTCATGTAGGACTGAGCACAGAATTAGTGCTCAACACATACTTATTAACTGTTAATGGTATGTTTGCTCAGCATATGCTCCCATGCCACCTCCCCAGTAAACAGACAGCACATTCTGTTGTCAACTGTGTATAAAACCCAGTGGGTTAACAGATGTGACGGTAACATAATAGTCGAGTTTCGAGGAACTGTATTCACTAGTGTTGAATGCCTTGCTAAATAAGCCCAAACTCAGGCATCTGATCCTAAAAACTACATCTTTAGATGTCTTGGTAAGAGTCTGAACAACAGGAAAGGATTCTCAAACCTGATGAATTTTGTTATGACCATCACAATCTTTATTGTCCAGCACCAACCACACCCAGCTAATGGTAAATAACTCAGCATTTGTACCTCTTTTTATAGCAAAGGCAGGGTACACCTTGGACCCAAACTCGAGGGATGATGGAATGAGATAAAACTATGAACATTGAACATTCCACTCACATTTGCCCACATGTACATCTCCTAGAGATGCCAGGTTTCTGGCTATTTCTCTCGGGTCCTTCTGCACAGAGTGAAGCAGAGGAGGTATGTGAGACTAGAAGTCAGAACATCTGGGTGAAGTTCACGTGTGCCACACTCAAGCTGTTTGAATTTAATTTAGCTCTTATTCTCCTCCAGTCTGAGAATTTGTTCCCTCTTAAAAATAGATTCAGTAAACCTTTCTTGCCTTTTGAGAAGTTATGCAAGAGTAAATGTGATAATGGATATAAGCATACATTATAAACCATAAAGGGCTGTATACATACACAAAAGGGAAGTTGGTTCATATACTATCTATGGGGCAGAGACTTATAGCATGGAAACAATAGGTATAAGATACTACAGATTAAAAATTTTTTTTTCCATTTCGTTAACATTTGATCTGATATTTTGCCTAAACAGTCCCCTCCAAAAAATTTCTAGATCGCTAGTGTGGTGAGAGGCATAGATGATGACAGGAAGCACATGGGAATCCTGAAGATTTGAAGTGTGGGTTTATCTTGATAGCGACCTGTGCACAGATTCAGACAGGACACTGCAGGTAAGTGTAACTAGTAAGTATAGTAATGCAAAAACAGATGACATCTGTTGAACATAAACAAGTGCTCGGCACCATAATGATGACAATAGCAAATATTTTTAGGCTTTAGTTTGTAGTAGGTACTGTTCTAATTTCATATGCATTATCTTGTTTAACTATCACAACAATCCTAACAGCCAGTGACTATTACTACCTTATTTTACATACAAGGAAATCGAAGTGCAGAGAAGCTGAGAAACTTGCCCGAGTTCCCGCTGCTAGTACGTTGTGGCAGAGCCAGAATTCCAAAGCAGAAACTTGGATTTCAGAAACTATGCTAAGCATGTTTTCTCTTCCCAAGATAACAATAAGGCGAAACAGAAGTCTGAGTGAGGAATGGTTGAGTGAGAAACGAACGATGATAAAAATGTCTCTGTGAAATGGCAGCTGCTGAGCATTTCCAATCTCTCTTCTAAACCCTGAGTGTATGTAGTTTCAGCCAAGAGAAAGAAATTCTTAGAAAAGCACCAGAATTTTCCTGAAGAGAAGGGAAGATTGGTAGTGACATAGCAAATGGGCATGTCGAGGCTACCTAACGCTACATTTATTAGGAGAAACAGAAGGCCTTATTCGCTGGCAAACCTGGCAGGATAAGGTAAATGAGCTTAAGGAAAAAAAATAAAAAGTCATCTAAGTACAATTTTTGCAATAGAATGGCAACGACAGAATAATATATATGCCGTGATTCAGAATCAATGAAATACAGAGATCGACGTCTAAAAACAAAAACAATAAATATCTTTAAAGAGCTAGAGTATGATATATTGGTGATGTTAAGCAACAATAAGCAGTTATCAAGAAGCAACAAATAGATTTACTGGATATAAAAATATAAATATGTTTAAAAAATCATAAGGAATGAATAATTAACAGATACGATAGAGCCACAAATTAAACTAGTGAACAGGAAGATCAGATCCAGAAAATTATTTAGAAGACATTAGAAAGTCATAAAATAATGGAAAATGTAAAAGAGAAGTTAATAAACAGATGATAAAAACACAACCGTCATCAATCATTTATAGCAGTACTAGAAAGAAAACACATAAATGGGGTATAAATAGATAAAATGATAACCCATTAGAATGTCCCAGAATTTAAATATATGAACAGCTAAGATTAAAGGTCCTTAGAATGTGCAAAATAGTATAGATAAGGAAAAACCCATACATATGTGCATAGTTTAAGAAAACGTTTAAGAAATATTCAAGAAATTTAAGAAAATATGCTTCCAGAGAGTGAAGTTATTTTTTTTAAATTCAGATTGATACCATTTTTTTTTCGATATCACTAGAAGCAAGATGGCAGAAGGCTAACCTTTTCAAAGTGCTGAAAGAACTCCAACCTTACATGTAGTTTTTTTTAAAAAAAAAATTTAGAGTGCAAGTGATGCCCAGAATAATAAAACCTTTCTTTGAAAACACCAAAAAAAAAAAAGAAAGAAAGAAAAAACAAAATCCTAAACAATGCTCTATGAAATTTGAGAAAGAAGGGTAATCAAATACCTTATTAAAATTTATTATTGTCTAAAAAGGAAGAATATAATGAAAACTTGGAGGAGGTGATGGTGAAAAAAGATAAGGAGTTTACTAACCAGGTGGGAACATCTACTCACTCATGCCATCTTTCTCAAACCTTCCTAGCTAGTAAATTAGAATCTAATGCAACTGCCTCCACCCAGTGCTCTTTACTCTAACCACTTAAAAGCAAAATCTGTTCAAAAGTGTTGCATGGAGGTGTGGGAGCAGAGAGGAGCATTCACAGGTTCAATTATATACATGTTTTCTATCGCTTCATAACCAATCGCACAAACGAGAGGCTTAAAACAGCACATGTTCCTATTTCCCAGTTTCTGGAGGTCAGACATGTAGACACACTTAACTGGGTCCTCTGCTATAGATCTCATCAGGCAGCAATACAGGGTAACTGGGGCTGAAGTCTTAACCAGGCAAAAAATACACCTCCAAGCTCCCTCAAGTTATCAGCAGAATTCATCTCATGCAATTGTACAACTGAGATTTCCATTTTCTTGTTGGCTGTCAGCAAGAGCTGATCTCTGTTTCTGAGAAGTCACCTGAAATTCTTTGTCAGGCAATTCACAACATGTCTGCTTCGTTCTTCAAGACCAGAAGGAGACTATATCGCTCCTGTCTGTGAAAAAGAGTCATATATAACGAAACAAAACCATGGGGAGACAGTCTATCCCTTTCTCATAATTTGTTGCTTAGAAGCAAGTCACAGGTTCTGCTTACATTGAAAGGAAGAAAATCGTACAAGGACATGACTTATTGTAGGTCATCTAAGGGTATGTCTACCACAGGTTTTTCACCTTGAGGCTTACTCTCTCTCTCATGAGACACCAATGGGACCCACACTTCACCACAAGAGATAACTAACATTCGGGAAAAGATAAACGGGCATGCCAAATTTTGACACACCTACAGAGCACAATTGCTATACAAGAAACACTACAAACCAAACAGCATATGCTGCATGAAGCAGAATTATTGGAACAGATGGTCTCCAAATATAAAATAAGCACAATAAATGTCTCAAAGATAGGAGAGAGTATACTAATAATATAAGCAGGAACAAGAAATCATTAAAAAAAGGGAAATATGAAGTTCACAGAACATAGTAGCTAAAATTTTTTAAATGTTAAAATAGGATAAGTTCAATGGAAGAGTGAATAAGCAAGCTGAAAGATCAAATTGAGGAACTCTCTGAGAAGACACCCAAAAAGCATAAAGAAATAGAAAAAGTAAGAGAAAAGCTGGGGAAGACAGAGGCTCGATGTAGAAGTGCCAGTATCTGTAAGAGTTTCAGAAGAACAAAAGATAATAAACAGCAGAAAGAAAATATTTTTTTTAAAGAGTGGAGATAAATTCCCTGAAATTAAAAGCAAAATGCAAGACTTCAGACTGAAAAGGCCCATACAGTGCCAAAGAGGATAGGCAAGGAAACATCCCCCACCTAAACATGCTAAAACACCATTCACGCAGTGATGTCATCCAGAAAGAATGCAGGCTGCCTCTAATGACGCTGAATGAGATTGATATCAGACCCTAGAATTCTTTGTTTCGCAAAATTATCATTAGAAAAGGGGGATTATATGTATGTATGTATGTGTATGTATGTATGTATGTATATATATGTATATATTTTATATGGCAAATCTTCTGAGGCCAAGATTTGCCATGCAAAAAAAAAAAAAAACTTGGAAAATACTCTTGGAGAAAGTATTCTTTTAAATAAGGAGAAAAATATATATGAGGGGCAGTTGCAACCCATTTGAGAAGTAAGGGAAGTAAGGATGATTAACTATTTTAGAATAGACTTTGACTGCCTCTTAAAATAAAGGCAAAAGAGGAAAATAGTACCCTATGTTCTGCATTAAACACAGAATTAATGAAGATAAAGTGAAAAAAAAAAAGACCAAATGGCTGTAATAATGTTCTAAATTTTCAGACTTGTTAGGAGAAAGATATGGATTATAATATATTTGAGAAATCAATATGAATATAAACATGAGGATGCTTTATTTAATGATAGTTAATATAAAAAGGAAATTAGAATGTATAATTTCAAAACCAACAGAAGAAAACCTACATGACCAAGAAAAAGAAGAGAAGAAAAAACTATGGAAAAAATATGAAAGGGAAATAGTCAATAAGGTAACAGAAACAAATTTTAATATAATTATGGTAATATAATTTTATTAAACTCATCAAAAAAAGAATAACTCACACCAAAAAGAAAAACTCCCAATAATATATCATCTGTAATATTTGAAAATAAGAATTGAAAATAAAAGATGGGAAAAAAAGATACATCATACAAATATTAACCAGAAATATCTAGGGAAGTAATATTAGTCTCTAGCAAAATATAATTTGGGACCAAAAGAAAAAAATCACAAGAAATTAAAGGGGATCATTATATTGGTTGAAAAGAATACCTGTACCAAAAAAATACCCGTCACCTTAAACAGCTATCACTATGACAACAAATACATAAAAATTACAAAGCCCAAATGAGCAAAAACTGAAATGAGAAATCAGTAAAATATCAGTTGTTGATTTTTGTCACACTCTTCTCAAAAATGGATAGATCTAGAGGGAAAAATATGAAAAATCTGAATAATAAAATATATAAATCCAATTAAACTATGGAATAATTCAGAGTTCTACATCCAATGAGGAATGGAATACATTTTTTTTAATCCAGATATATTTTAGAAAATTAACTATGCATCAAACAAAAAAGAAAACCAGAAAAAATTATGTAGATAAATAAATAAATAAAGGAAGAAAGGAATGGAGAGAGGGAAGTAAGGCAGGAGATGAAGAGAGAGAGGTGACAGAAGTAAAAAAGAAACAAAGAAAGCAACATCATTAATACTAGATTCTATAACCAAAATGCAAGAAACAAAAACAAAAACAGCTTTGAAAATTCCATGTGTTTAGAAGTAAAACATTGTGCTAATAAATAATCCTATATTTATACAAAATATTATAAAAAATAGAACGTAACAGTGAAAACTAAATGGACTTTTAGGACCCAATTTAAGTGCTAAATCTAATTACAGTTTTCAGAAACAAAAAAACTCAAGAAATTGGAAAAAAGAAATAAATCAAAAAGAAGAAATGTAAGGACAAATTTCAACAAATAGTACATTTAGACACACAAAAATTTTAAATATACTCCAAACTCATTTTTAGAAAATATTAATAATGCACAATTCTACAATTATTCAAGAAAAGAGTGTAAATTTAAAAATAATGTATTAAAAAGAACAATATCACTAAAGACACAAACAGATAAAAAGATGTAAAAATGTAATAAAGTAGTTAAAAAATAAACCCTAAGTTAAATACGTACATACTAAAAAAAGTTTTCAGAATTAGGAAAATATGGAAACCTTTAACAGATAATAAATATTTAAAACATAAAATAGTAGTTAAAGACTACCCTCCCTAAAACTTATAATCCAACTAGTTTTATAGGTGAATTCTACAAAATTTCAGTGAGTTAATCCTTATTTTGTACAAGTTCCAAAAATTAGGGAAAGTCTCCAAATTAAGCTACAAATACAAGGCAATTCTATTTGTCTAGGTAAAATTTTTGAGGAACTTGTCAAATTCATTTAAAAAATGTCATGGAAGAATAAAGTCCCCTGAATAGCAATTTCAATTTCATAAAATGAAAAGAAAAAGAAAACACTAACTCTACTAGATATTAAGACTTACTATAAGGCCATAATTATTAAAAACAATTTGATATTGACTCATAAAACAACAAATGGACCAATGGATTAAAATAGGAAGTTCAGAAATAACATCTTTGAAAAATAGCAAAATTGAAAAACCATATGGTTCAGAGAAATTCCCTTACAATAAGGAGAAAAATGATGCACCTCAATTTGCATCATATATAAAGGTGAAGTTCAGATCAATTAAAAATCTAAATGTGAGACGTTAAAAGTTCTTACCACACACACAAAGTCAATTATGTGAGGTGGTAGATGTATTAACTAACCTTATTGTGTAATCATTTTGCAATGTAGACCTTAAAATTATATAATGATATAGGTCAATTATAACTCAAATAAAACTGAAAAAAATAAAATAAAATTGATTTTAATCCAAAAATATCGGAATATGAGAAAATAGCCACAGGGATAGGAAAGTACAGCATAGAGAATTCAGTCAATAATATTATAATAACTATGTATAGTACCAGCAGGGTACTAGACTAATCTGGGTTATCACTTCATAATTTTATCCATGTCTAATTACTATGCTGTACACCTGAACATAATATAAAATAATATCGAATGTCAAATAATATCGAATGTCAACTTTAATTGAAAAATTTAAAAAATAACAACAACAACAACAATAGTAATATAAAACAACAAAAAAAATCTAAGTGTGGAGTGGAGAGAATCTGAGAAGGTAACAGCAAAAAAAACTTTCAAAATAATGGTGATACTTAGAAGTGGGGGGAAAAGTATTGAACACGATATCAAAAGCAGACACAATATGGAGATGCTAATGGATGTGGTTACACAAAAATTAAAACCTTTTCGTTGAAGGACACCGCTGTCACAGAGGACAAAGAAATATGAACGCGGGGAGAGGGCTGGCGCCATATTTAATTAAAACCTTTAAGACGATATCTGTAAAGTCAAGAAACCCCAACAGAAACATGAGCAAAGGTATTAGGAGATAATAGAAAAAGAGGACGAAATGACTAATTGGTGTGAAAAGAAGCTGGCAAACTCACTAGCTAGCAGAGAGATTCAAATGAAAATAATGAGGTACTGTTCTACCTCCATAAGAAAGGCCGAATAAGATTTTAGTGACTATCACCTATTAGGAAAGGTGTGCACACTTGTGTAAGGCAGGTGTCACCTCGTTTACCCCGAGCCTGTCCCAGAGGCCCAGAATATCTTGAGGACCTCAGAACCTGTCCTCCTGGGAGTCCCCACTCTCCAGCGCTGCCCAGTGATGCGCTAGGGGTGAGTGGCTTTCTCTTCTCACGTTTTATTCCTGAGAGGAGAGTACACTCTGAAAGTGGGGGTGGGGGGGGTCCTCTTTTCCTAAGGAGCAAACAACCCAACCGGCTTAAGATGCCCCATGTATGTCAGGTAACTGGATATGACAAATCAGCAACAGTGACCTCTTAACTGTTAATTAATTTCTGATTCACCACGCCGTAGGACAATTCCAATCTGTAAGCGGTGACCAATTATTAGATTAGCTAAGTGCTAACATGTTATAATGAATAGTTAAGACTTGATTCTTACAAGAAGCCCAGCATGTACCACCCCACCTTGTGCCTTTCCAACTCAGTAATAGTCAGCCACAGTTCCTCCATGGGTATCAGCCTTGTCTGGTGACCTTCCCATTAACACACATGCTTTTGCCACAAATTCATGACACTGTGATTATTGGTCCCAGATGAAATGCAAGGCTTCTAGTTAAATTTGAATTTCTAACGAACTGGTTTTAAAGTATAAGTATGTCCCAAATATTACATGAGATATACTTAGACTAATATCTGGCAACTCTGCTTGTGATTCACATTAGCCTGGCCAGAAGCATCGCTGCTGTTGATATTTAATATCCTCTTCTTTCTACTCACTTTTGCCAGAACTGAGTCTCATGCTTCTAGGAACTTTTCTTCACCACACATTCATATCTGCTGCCATGCATTTTTTCTTAATTCTAATAAAATTGGTATTGGTATCCACCATTCACAGAGGAAAAAAAAAAAAAAAACTGGTTCCATGTGTTCGAAATTGCACCTGGAATCACACAGCTAGCAGGTGGAGTCAGTCCTAGAATCCTGGGTAATCTGCATCCAAGTCATTCCCTTTCCACTTGGAGGAGAGTGAAGGAGAAATTCAGAGACGTGGCAGTGCATTGGGGTAGGTGAGGAAGGCAGAGCTTTTGCACTGATGTAGAAACTTCGGCCAAAGTGGGACAAGTTCTCAAAGAACTCCAGAGCCACGGGGCCCGGACCTCTCAGTGAGCTGTGCAATCAAGCTCACTGTGTGGCTTCTTACAGCTTTTCTCCTGGGAACTTAGGCACTGCAGTAACTTAAAACCCCATTTACTTTTCCATATGCCCAGAGGCCTGAATAAGTTATTTTACATTTTCTTGCTTTAGTCACCATTTATAGAACAAAACAAAGCCCAGATTCCAAATAGAAGGATCCATTTACAAAACCCAGTGCCCTTTCTTCCACCTGACCTCCCTTATTGAGAAGACGCAAGTCTCCTACCTGTAGGAAAATCACCCAAATTATGTGAACTAATTAGCTATGGTGCTCCTTTTTTGTGTTTTGCTTTTTCCTAAATTACGGCCACCTTTAAGAGAATCCAATTGCTTTTTAAAACAGAAGATTGAATCACCTATTAGAATGTAAAAGGTTGTGCAAATTGAGGTTCGAATCAAATAATAGGACATAACTTAAATTTATACGTACACAACAAATCACCCTCACATGTCCACCCCTAACTCCATGGGCTCAAAATAGCGGAATGGACCCAAAGTCACCTTGAATCTGTCTACCCTTACGACCCGACAATGATTGCTTTTTGCTTTGTTTTTTTTAGTCTCTTTCAACCCGAAGTAACTGCTCTTAACTGTGAGATTATGCAGCTCTGTTAGGAAAGCTTTTGTGACTCCCTGTAGTATAATGATTTTCCTTTAGAGAGCATGTAATTTTAGGTTCTTGCATAACAGCACAGATTTTTTATGGTATTACTAAACTTTGTAATTTTATTTCCCTCTGACAATTAAGTGCACATTGATGTTTCGGAATTTTTTCTTCCTTCCGTCGCAGTTGGATGAGATTGGAAAGGCGGTGTGTGCTGCGTTGGGAGGCTCGTGTCTAGAAGTGTAAATGTTTTGTGAATCCCTTGTTGAAGATCCATTTTCACACATAGGCAAATCCATCACATCACGACTGTTTGCTTTCAGCTACAAACAAGCTGCAACCCAAAACACACAATGCACCAACCAAAAACAATCAATGTGCCATTTGTGCACTGCCTTTGTTTAGGAAATGGTTGAACAGTTTACAGTACATTAACGCAGATGTTTAAACTAACCTTTCTGCAGAAAGTGAGCATCTTCCAAAGAAATAGTTTTTATTATTATTATTATTTTTCTCCTGGAAATCATTTCTCATAATTAGCCACGATTCTTTCTTGCATATTGCACTCAGACTTGGTCAGTGCCAGCAATAGTTTTCTTTAGCAGGGGTCTCCAATCCCTGGGCCGTGGACTGGTATGGTCCCCGTGGCCTGTTAGGAACCGGGCCACACAGCAGGAGGTGAGCAGCGGGCCAGTGAGCCCAACTTCATCTGTGCTTGCAGCCACTCCCCAGCGCTAGCATCACCGCCTCAGCTCCACCTCAGATCATCAGGCATTAGATTCTCATAGGAGCACTGGTCCCTGCTGCCGAAAAAGGTTGGGGACCGCTGTATAATAGAGACCCTCACTGCTTCCCTTTGCTAGTAAATGAGGCACATCGCTTATTCTAACCCAAGCAGCTGAAGGCAGATAAATGTATTTCCCTGTGAACTGGGCGACTCCATTTGGACACATATGATTCACGCTGTCCCTTCGAAGCAAGGTGAAGTCTTCTCTAACACAGAGATGAGTATTCAGTACCCATCTGGCATATGGCAATCCTTGAGTCTCTCTAAATTGAATTTTGTCATTTATCTGAGAATCTCTAAGAATGATAATGTTCTCTTTTAATCTTCATCTGTTGGCTTTAATCCACTCCCTGATGATTAGAGTTTTGCAGACTTGCTAGGACTTAATGATGCTTCTCCTAGAAAGGTTTATAAGATCAATAATAGTATGATCCTAAGATAGGTTGGATACAAACTCTGAAATCCGGTCTGGCTCAGCCTCTACTCTGTGGCCAGGCGCAGGCATTTCCCACTGGAAATCACCTCCCAGAGTTGGCAGATCCCCTCATGGCCCTATACGCATCACTCAGACTTGTGAAACTAGGCATTAGAATAGGAGTATGAGCTTCCCTCCATGGCATAACATCTTGAAATCTACTAGTAGCTCTTGCTCCTTCCTCGTCAATTAGATGCACTTGCAATGCACTGAGTGCTGCTGCCCCCCACCCTCCAATTCATAGATTAAAGCCCTAACCCCTAGAATGGCTATATTTGAAGATGGGCCGTTAGAGAAATAATTCAGTTACCATGTGTGTGTGTGTGTGTGTGGCGAGAGCCCCTGAAACCCACTCTCTTAGCAAATCTCCAGTATACAATGCAGCTTTGTTAACTATAGCTATCACGTGGCATGTGAAAACTTCATATTGTACTCCTTAAATATGTACAATCATTGTTTAAAATTTTTTAAAACTGTAATTTTTTTTCATTGGAAAAAAGTTAAGATTAAATGAGGCCATAGAGTGGCCTGATTCTATAGGATTAGCATCCTTATGAAAAAAAATAAGTAACCGAAGAGCTATCTTTTCCCGCACACTTGCACAGAGGAGAGGCCATGCGAAGACACAGGGAGGAGGGGGCCACCTCTAAACCAGGCGGAGCACTCTCAGCAGAAATCCATCATGCAGGCACCCCGATCTCAGACTCTCTGACTCCAGAAACGTGAAGAATCAATGTTTGTTGTTTAAGCACTTTACTCTGCGGTATTTTGTTATGGCACCTGACAGACTAATACATACTCATGTGTAAGTCACCTTAGACTACTTGGGGTTTTCACCAAAGACCTTGTTGGTGAATCTGGACTCGTTTTGCACATACAAAACACCATCTCCAAAATTATACGACTGAGAAATGAACACATGCTTTTAGGTTAAGCAGCCAGGGAAACGCTCACGGGTATGTTCCCTCTAAATATTGAAGACTCTTTCTATGAACTATCCTGAATGAACACTTAATAAATAAAAACAAGAGGGGGGGGGAAAAACACCTTTCCCCAAATCAGTGGTCTGTCCACTATATCCAGTGACAATTTCACAGGGTTAACCAGGTTTTGCTGAGATAAGGAAATGATGGATGGAATCCTGCTAGATCTCGACTCCCTAAATTTTCACTTTAACCTTGGTCAAACCCACCTTCTAACAAAATGTTTTCCAAATTCCTGGCTCTCAATCATTAAGCTGATTAGAAGGCAGTTTAGTGGCTGTGCTTGCCAAGGTGTGAACACACAAAATAGAGTAAGGCTCTGGACACGCCACTCGAAGATGATGCTTCTGCAGTCACGCTACCCACTGTCACTCAAGAAATGCACCAGCAAAATTGACCCGTGTAAGCTTGATAAACAATTCCACTCAGTCCAAGAAAATAACTGGAAAACTTTGCCTAATGTATCAATTATCAAGATAGAGTCAGGATATACAACATCATGTCTTTTTTAGGGTGTGTGTGTGTGTGTGTGTGTGTGTGTGTGTGTGTTTCATGAAGACAAAGAGGCTTTCCTTGGAATTATTATTTCATAAGCATGCAGGAAACATCCTCTATGTTAAAACTGTGGAAATTCAAAAATCTGAAATGGACTTTTTGGACTTTAGAGCAGCCCACACTTCTGGAGCTTAGCCGGCATTAGATTTCTTCATTCTCACGAGTGTCTCCTTTCAGCTGGTTCTCCCTACCCCACATTTCTCTTTCCTTCCCAAACTCAGTGCTGTTAGCCAGACCTCTGGGGCACTGTCTGAGCTCTGAGTATTTTAACGGATAACAGCTAAGGGTAAATAAATGTGGGAGGATGAACTTAGCCTTCTCTGTGTCTAAGGCACCTGCTCAATGAAGGTTCATCCAGTAAGAACTCGGTGGTCCTGGTCGTCAGATGGGGGAAATTTTTTACCCTATGATGTACATTCCCTCCACTTAGGGACTATGGATTATGATTAATGCCTCTCTCTCCATTTATCTGGCCCAAACCCCCTCTACACCCACCCTTGGACGAGGTAATGAGACTAGGCATGTAGTTCTCTCCCCCCCGAACTCCATCTTCCATTCCTGGGGTGACTCTGCAGTTTCCAATCGGACAGGGCTGAGAGGGCAGCCTGTGTATACGCTGGCCAAATTTAAAGCAGGATTTATGAATCTTGAGTGGGATTTTCATGCTGTCTATACCACTGTGAAATTATCTGCTGATTCCATTTAGTAAACAAGGCAGCAGGTTGAAGCCTCTGTCCCCAAGCCCAGCAGAGGGACTGTGTGGCTGCAATACTAATGTGCTAATGTGGAGACTAAAGGGACTTCTGCAGGGGAGGTGGGCTTCGGCACCCCAGCATCGCTCTCCCAGTGCCTAAATAGGAGGCAATCAAAGAAAGGCATATTTGTACACTGTTTCTCCACTCATTACTTATGCACAGCATATATTATTCAAAATAAGCAATTATCCCAAAGAAAACAAAACTATTTACATCTCCCAGGAGAGATTTTGCCCCTTCAAGGGAGCTAGTGTCAGGCATTGAGCAAGAAACCACTGACTCGAGCAGAAATAGTCCCATATTCTCTCTGCAGGACAAACTCCGAATGCCCCAGCCTGACATGCCCACCCCTTGGCCCTGCCCAGCTGGATTTCATTCACTTCACAGATGCCAAATGTGTTCCTTCCTATTGAGCTGGACTTAGTTCTTGTTCAAACTAGAGACCAATGTTATAAGCACCAATGTTTACAAAATTCGGGGTGGAAGAGCATTAAATGAAAAAATATATATTATTATGAATTTCATTTATTTTTCTGTAAATTATAAAAGACCTCTGTTATTTTCTTGTTTTGGTGAAATACAGATACTGTGAGGCATTATGGTATGAAAATAACTCTTCAGCCTGAACCCTTTACAAGTACTTTACCCACAACAGTGTTTTCCTGAAATTTTAGAGAAGTTGTTTTTAACATTTTCACAAGAATCAGATTCTCTGGGTGGTGTGTAAAAGTGGGTCTCTGAGCTTGGCCCCCAGATTTTAGGGTTTAGTGGGCCAAGGTTGTGGACCAATGATTTGTATGTATAAAACATCTCCAGGTGATTCCATTGCTGCTAGTTGAGGGACCAACTTTGAAAACCATTGTCTAAGGTTGTACTTAGTGGCCCAAAAGGTAGCCACACGTGGCTATGCAGCTCCCAAAATGCGGCCGGTCTGACTGGAGACGCGCCCTCCGTGTAAAATACATTGGATTTCTAAGATTTGATGTAAAAATAGAATGAAAAATACCATATTAATAATTTTGGATGCTTATATGTTGAAATGATAGTATTTGGGGATGTTTTTGGTTAAACGTAACATTATTAAAATTATTAAAATTCTTTTCACCCATTGCTTTTTACCTTTTAATACGACTACTATAAGGTTTAAAATTATACATGGCTCACATTATGTTTCTATCAGACAACACTGTTCTAGAGGACTTACGGAGATGAACTCAACTGCAAAAGCTCATTTATCGGCACAATCCCACCTCTATACCTGCTGTTTTGCATGAAGCAAAATAATAGAGGATACCGTCAATATGAAATTGAAGGGCAAAGATAGATTAAAAGTGTGAAACCAAATTTGATTACCTGAGTATTAATTGACTATTTTCAGATCCTGGGCAAGCATATGTCAAAATCACAGCAATATATAGGAGCTGGGAAGTAGATAAGATGATCCGATTTAGAGGAAAGGGGTTCATCAAGAAGAAACTCAATTCAGGCCAAAAACATCTTAAGAATCAGGTTTTTTTAAAGTCTCATAACATGGTTTTCCATGGCCCAGTCTTATAGGTGATAGAGCTATTATCCAATTAATTTGACTTCTATTTGTACAGTTTTTTTTTTCACCCCCATTTGGGGAGATTGCTAGCTTTCCAAGAGCAAGAACAAGAACTCAACCTGTGTTTTACGTAATTTTGGGCACTTAGCACTGCATCAGTTTCCAGCAGGAAACGTGGAGGGCGCCAGGTACGCAAACGCTCCTTGGATATTCACAAACAACAACAAAATACATTTAACGTGTAATTGCACTGAGAAGTTCCTTAATTATTAAACACTCGACTTTTTTTCTCATTGACCATTTTATATAAACAAGAAATAATTTTTGCTTATAGTATCTATTAAGTTTTCATACATTTAAGTTTCCATAGAAACCACTCTAAAAGAGCTAGTCTAGTAGCAAGAGGTTCTTTGCCTATCGTTACCTCTATGGGCCGGGAGAGAAGAAGCAGGAAGGCTATTTCCCTGATGAATCAGGTAGAAAAAGCAGAGGCGAGACAGAATTCTACCGTTTCAGCTTCATCGTACCTTCTTACTGGAATCAGCAAGATCAGGGTGAGATCTCTGCAGGGTAAAACCCTTCCCAATGTTCTCCCTCCTCTTTCTGACCTTCTTCTTGGTATTTCTCAAAATTGGACAGTGTCTTGCTCGTGACTTGAGGAAAAGACACTGAACACATTCTTTTGCTGTATTGACCACCAAGTCCAGCGTAGCTCTTGACCGGTATCTGACAGACGCCTGCTGCAGCCTTGCCGGACAGCAAGCAGACAGAGAGGAGGAGGAGGAGAGCATATCTCTGCAATTGGGAGCCAGGGTCCCTGTTTCCAGCAACTTCCTTTTAAAGATCTTTAAAGATGCTTGAAAATGACTTTAATAACGTGTATTATTTTTCATAAAGCCTACACAGTTACCTTTGGACAGAAAAGGACTTGCATCACAGCAGAGGCTAAAGTAATTTTGAAGGCAAATATTTAAAGTAAAAATACGTTGTTTGCCTTAGCCCCAAATCACAAACAACAATCATTTTCTCTTCTGAATTGATTTGATATTCTCTGATAGCATTTTTAGTCTGGCAGGACTTTCCCCCACAAACTGCAGTTTGCCCTGTAGATGATAGAGCGGAACTGAATTATTATTGTTTTTGGGGGTTTTTTTTGTTCCTTAATGCTATGTAAGGAGAAAAAGGTTGTACTGCTCAGTTATGTGTACGCATAAGATGCAGCTATGCTCCTCAGGGAGGGGCATTATTGGAATTTCTTTGTTTTATTATTCTGCATTGTTATTCCCCAAGCCTAAGCATAGAGCTCTCTCTGCACATGCAGACCCTTAAGGCACTGTGCTTACAAAGTCATTTGGCAGAGATATATTTCAGTAGGAGGGTCAAGAAACTATCCCTACCCTATTCTTGTGTTGGAGAATCCAGCTCAAACTAAATCGCTCTTGCTTAATTTCATAAATATTCATTTCATCGGGAGGAATTTACCCAAGTCAAACTACATTCGTCTTGTAAGTGACAAAGGACAGGGGATAAGCAGGGGTGGCTTCCCAAATCCCAAGGTTTCTACCCTGTCAAATGATTGCATGACACATTTCATTGATGTAGTTTTCCCTTTCCGCTTGGCTGTTGGGTGGGTAGCTAAGAGGAGCTGATTCACTTAACATAAAATATTAGCATTCATCAAAAAAAATTTTTTTAACTCTGTGATTAAAGCACCGTGGAAACAATTGTAGTTCCTTAAATGAGGTATGACTGTGCCAGCCCCGAGAAAAACCCTAGGCATGGAAATGGAAGAAGAAAAAAAGTTAAGTAGACATGGAAAATCTCTCTCATTACTTTACTAAAAGAATCTTAATTAGTCCCAAAGGTTTATCTCATTCATTTTAAAGCAAACTCGGGCAGATCAGACAATGACGTATGTGTCAATCAATCTCTGCTAGATTCAGCCACCCTATGGACAGGATTTGACCCTCTATACCTGGAATTGTAACCTGGCTAGGATTTTGCTTCATTCAAAATAGCAGGTATGTAGGTGGAATTGTGCCGATAAATGAGCTTTTCCAGTTGAGTTCATCCCTGTAAATTAATAAAAATTCCTGCCAATCAAACATGTGCATGTTTGCAGGAATATTATCAGTAGGTAATGGAGATAATTAATACTTCATGACATCAAGGTCTGAAATTAAAATCAAATCCAAGACTTAACTGCGATTATTAAATCTGAGGAAAATTACCTTTCAGATGACAAGTGTCACAACCTCAGCACCTGAATTAATAACAGGGAGTGAGCCTCCAAAAACATGGTGCACACTTCTTTTTCCCTACGTTGTAATAATTACCACTTCATGACTTCAAGGACCTGTACCTGGCTCACAGATCAGTGGAGTAATATTGCTGTTGCAAACGCCAACTTCATGCAACTTACCTAGTTACGACATATGATTGAGGGACTATGGGACTGGGAGGCAGAGACACTGGCTGTGGCCCTGATTTTTTGATGCCTGGGGTCTTGCCCAGAACCTTGCTGATATTTTTCCGTTTTACTCAAGCTCAGCAAATCCTGTTGCCTATCTGTGTCTTAAGTCCTTTCATCATGTGAAGCTATTTTTTGCTGTCTTGAAAAGATTTATGTAATAACGTAACCATCAAGTGGGAAGGTTTTTTTTTTAATAATAAGTGTATTATTTGTTTTCTTTTATCCATTCATTCTTCTACCATGTACTGAGTGCTAGCGATTATGTAGGGTGTTTGGAAAACAGATCTCTAAAATGCGAAAACATTTATCCGTAGAGACAAACACACCCCAATGATCAGTGCAGCATTATTCACACGGCCAAGACATGGAGACAACCAAAGTTTCCTGTGATGGGAGACGGAATGAAGAAGATGTGGCACGTGTCTGCGATGGAATATTATTCAGCCAAAAGAAAAGATGAAATACTGCCATTTGTGACAACAGGGATGGATCTCGAGGTGATCATGCTAAGCAAAATAAGTCAGACAGAAAATGGAGAGAACCATATGATTTCACTCATATGGGGATATACAAATGAAAGCAACAAATGAATAAATGACATACAAGCAAAATTCATAGATACAGACAACGCTTTAGTCATTCCCAGAAGGAAAGTGGGGAGCGAGGAGGTAGATAAGGGTCAAAGGGGTCAAACATGTGGTGACAGAAGATCTGACTTTTGCTGGTGAATAAAAAATGCAGTACACAGATGATGTATTATAAAATCGTATACCTGAAACCTATAAAATTTTATTAATCAATGTCACCCTAATACATTTAATTTTTAAAAAGAAAACATTAGAAAAGACATAGTCCCAGATCTCAAAGAATTTCACAACCTAGTGAATGAATGACCTACATAATGAAGAAGACAGGAAGGAGCTCGGAGTCCGTGGGATGCTTTTCCCACGTGATAGGAATGGTGAGGATGAGTTGCCGGCAGGGAGACATCCAGAGGAGATGATCTGGGGACTGGATCTTGGAGGACAAGCATCTTTTAACAGACAGATGAACATTCAAGGGAACGAGGCAGCTGTTCATAAATCATTGTTCCGACCATAACTAAATTGGAGTGGCTGATTCCCAAGGAATAGCTAACCAATGTGCAACTATCAGATGCACATGCTGAAAATGAAACACTGTTTCCCCAATCACAGCTGCATTCTAGAATTGGAGTAATATGGTTGATAAGAAGAAAAAAATAGAACAACTTGCCTGAGGACAGCCCACTAGAAAGGACTGGAGTTAGAATTTGAACTGTGTGCCTTAATCAGTATATGTATAACCTCGTTTTGTTGTAGAGATTCAAGAACTGCTGGGGCGAGGCTGGAGAGGATCCTTTCTTCTATATGAGAGGAACCCCAGGAGATCAGTTGCATGAGGACAGATGCTAGATGCAGAGAAGGATCCCAACACTGTGCAAGGAGGAGAATCATGGAGACCAGGCTGGTTTGCAGTGATGAAGAGAGTGGTGGAGCCAACCAGGGGCCCGCCGACCCCCAGACTGATTGCTGGAGAATAACTCCAGACACTGACCTAGGGTCCCTGAGCATGCTTTGACCCCAGTTTCCTCCACAAACACTGACCCAGGAAAGGATATAGGCTCTTGCAGCTGAGGAGAGCGGAGAAGCAGGTCCTAACGGCACCCCGGAGTGACGGAGATTGGCACATGAGGAAAAAGCTGTGTTCACAGGATCAGACAAAGCTCTTCCTGCCAACGGCTACGTAAGAGCTATGACGGTCCCTACTGCTCTTCTGAGCTATACCTTCTGAAATACAGGTCCTCATTCTCTCCCTTCTGTTCACGATGGCCTGGATCAGGCTGTGTGTACCCATGCTGGTGGATAAAATATAAAAAATCTTCCCTCCTGATGTATAATTAACCACTGTCCAATCTCCCCATCTCCTTGTCACCCCATTCCTCCTCCAGGATCTTACACACCCCCTGAAAGGGGACTTTCAGGTCATTTTTCCAACATAAAGGCCAGTGTCCATCCTGTGGCTAGGCCCTGTATTATACACATCCTTAAATATTTTGAATGTCACCACAAAGGATAAGAACAATGGTATCCCTCATGCTCTGGGGGCCACAGTCTCCCTGCCCCTGGTCCCACTTGCTACTTATATGTGAAATCTCAGATATGCTCACATATGACTGATTAGAAACTCTTGGAACACACAAAACTTAAACCCAGTGCCAGTACAGCCTCTGATCTTTCCCAGCATACAATCTTGTTTTCTTACTCTCCTATCTAATTAAAATCCTCTGTATGTTTCTCTCTAGCTGAGCCATGAGATGTTCAAATTGTGGCAAGGCAAAGAGTATGCGAACATACAATTTCCTCTTTCCTTTACCCCTCAGAGCTTATCGCTCATTATCTCATTTCTTCTGAGTCTATCAGATGCAGGAAGTGTAATTTGGGACACCAATCAACACTCTGGAGGGATTATGACTAAGCACAGAGGTTAGTCAGAAAGACCTGGGCTAGAGACCTATCTCAGCTACTTAATAGATTAATGGCTTTTATAGGTGATTTCTTGTCTTCAGGTCTCAGTTTTTCAACTATATAATGAAGACATTAAGAGTATCTACCACGTAAGGCTGTTGTGTGGGTTAAATGTGATCGTGTACATGAAGTGTTTAGAATACTTTAGAGCATAATAAATGCTTAATAAATGTTAGTTGTTATGTGTTGCTTATATCGCCTTTGCAGCCAATCGTGCTCCGCCTCTCAGGAAACAAGTGTGCTGAGTCGTAGCGTGGATCCTTGAAACTCAGACATCAAGTTGTGGAATATCATGGGAACGTCAGAAATAGCAGTAGACTGATGAAAGAGAGATTGGAGGGGAGGGGGATGCTTAGCCTGTTGTCAGCCACGTCCTCTGACTGAGGACAAGGACATGCTGAGCGTCTGCAGACATCAGGAAGCACAGGGAACCACTCTGAAGTCTGGGTTTCATCAGAGCCCTGCAGAGTAGGGGTTGGAACGAGTTTTTAAAGAGGCAAGTACCTGCTGCCGTGGAAAGGGAGCTGAATTTCCAGGCCATATCTGGTCTCCTGGAATCTGATGTGGATTAGTATAACTAGAGAAATCATTTTTTGAGCACCCCTCCAACAGCCAGGGGCAGTGAACCCCTTGTGGGCCCAGGAAGCTCTGGTGGACGGCACGTCCACTCTGTGTGCCCCAGCGAGAGGGAGCTGGAGAAGCCCACGCTCGCCCTTGGAACAATGTTTACTCCCTGCCTTACCCTCCGAGAGAAGGCATATATTTCTTCGATTTGTTGTTTGCAGCAAGGTGCAGTTTAGAGAGGAGTGTAGATGTGCTTGTGTTTTCCATGAAATTAAATAAGAGCAATGATACATAGCCAGTGCGCACCCATAAATTTCAAGAAGGAAAATTCCAACGTGGCATGGGGATAGAGGCAGCTGATATATTAGAAGGGAACGACACTGAATCTTGTGCAAAACGAGAGAAATATAATTTCCCTGCATTATCTTGTCCCTTTCTTAATTGCCTACCAGGATGCATTCATCAACCTGCTTCCCTAGGCCTGAGCTTTCAAGTTGCATACATTTTTATATAAAACCAGCTTGTGTTTTAAGTACAAAACACACTGCTTGTGCTATCGCACCAGACACAGCAAATGGATAAAAATCTTCACTTGTCAGTTTCTAGATACAACGCACTTTGCATTTCAAGACTGGGAAATAGGCTGCAAACACTGAGCATTGACAATAAATATGAGGGTTAGGAATATCGGCTGCGCTGCATTTACGGCAGAGCAGGCTCACACCACGGACCTGGGCTTTGTGTAACCTTGGTGTTGATAGGGAGAGAGGATGACTGGCTGGCTGATTGATTCCCACCCCAGCGGCAGGCTCAGCTCCCTTCTTCCCGCCGCCCCCCCCCCGCCCCCAATTCCAGATTTGGAATCCGTTGCTGAAAGAAGAGATGCACTCAAGCTCGTTTCAACCCTATAGGTCTGGAAGGAAGGCAAATTCAGAGAATGTGGGATAACCAGCAAGTGTGCACGACTTGAAGGAGAAGAGAACAGGAAGACCGCACAAAGAGGGACCATACTAAAAGCCATATATCTATCACCTCCTGACAAAAAGGCCCCCTGGTATATACCCCCAAATGGCAGAACACAGAAGCTGATGACTGTCCCCAGACCAGAATGCCAGTAATAAGAATGTTGATTCACCTTAAGTCCAATGATCCCTGAGGTGGCAGAAGGCACACTTACATCTGCTTGTGTTTTAAAGGGCCCTATTCCATCTCCTGCCAGCCCACCTCACCATGCAAATGGTGCACAATAAGAACTTGGCACGTAGAGCCGGAAACAAATGGAAGTGATTCCACATTCTGACACTAACTGTGTGATTTTTGGCAATTTATATAATCTTTCTTAGCCTCAGTTTCTTAATTTGCAATTAGGGGATAATAATAATATCCACATCACAGAATTATTGCAATTATTGAATTAGATATTGCATGCTAACAGCTTAGCGTAATGCCTGCTGTATGGTAACTGCTCTAGAAATGTTAAGAATTATTATCAGTTTTTACTAAAATTACACAAAAGCAATGTGTATACGTAGAATGGCAGAGGGCTGTGTTTAATAATTTAGGTTTCTGAGGTCAAGAAAAAGCCTTTAACTTTGCCCAAAGAGTGCAACTAGTCAAAGTTTATGTTTTTTGATTTCTTTGATCACTGTATTGTGGTTTTCAGCATATAGATCTTGCACATATTTTGTTAGATTTATACCTATGTTATTATTTTTTTTTTGGTGCTATTGTAAATGGCATATTTTCTTCAATTTTACATTCCAATGCTTGGTTCTTGGTAAATAAACATATGATTGATTTGTCTATGTTATTAGTATACTGTGACCTGGCAACAATTACATATTAGTTCTAGGAGAGTTTTTATAGATTTTTTGGAATTTTTGATCAAGACAGTATGTCTTCTAGGAATAAAATAAAATTTTATTTCTTCTTTTTTTTTTAATTCTTTTATGTGTATGTCTTTTATTTTTCTTTCTTTCTTCCACTGTCCAGGTCTTCTAGTACAACATAAAAAGGATAAGTGAAAGAGAAAATTCTTATCTTGATCCTGATATTAGGAAGAAGGCACTCACTCTTTCATATTATATATGATGATGGCTATGGCTTTTTTAGTAGATGCCTTTTTACTAGGTCAAAGAATTCCCATTCTATTTCTGGTGTGCTTAAAATTATTATCATGAGCGGGAATGTCAAACTTTTTCAAGTGTGTGTGTGTGTGTGTGTGTGTGTGTGTGTGTGTGTGTGTGTGTGTTTGCACCTAATGAGATGATTATATTTTTTTTCTGTTAATATAAATTAGATTGATTCTTTTTTCAGATTTTAAAATAATATTGGAAGAATTATAATTCTAGTGGAATGATTTTTATTTTCCCAAGGAGAGACATTTTGTTTAGCAAGGAAACTGGGTAATGGTTCTTTATATCAGTGGTAAACTTAATCAAGGGATATCTCCTATAGATTCAGAGGGTAGGACACCTGCTTCAGAGCTCAGAGATTGCTTGTGAATTTTTCTAGGGTGTTCCATATGAAACTGGCCTATCTCATTACTTTTTTAAAAAGCTCATTTTAACATGTTATTTTTTTCCCTCAAGCTGAAAATTGAGTGCTCCGTAATTCAGCTCTAAGGCTGAACAGTGATCTAATACGCACTGAAAAGAAGGAACACATTAAAGCCATCCAGGTCAGTCACAGCTGAGGGCTGGGGAAGCGGCAGAGATGGCTGAGCCAGCATGGGCAGGACACAGGGACGACCATAACACTTGCCAGGAAAGGTCCCAAGATAGAGAAGATGAAAGATGGATAAAATGAGTTAATACTGAGGCATTTGTTCCAGAGCATTCCAGCCTCCAATAAAAATCTGATATGTGAGAGCTTGGATGGATGCATTAGTAAAACATTGATTTATTTGGGTCCTGATTTTTATAAAGGAATGTGTCTTTCCTCTCCCTAAAACAGTAATTATGACTGCTTAAGTGACAACTATGCCGAACATATTTTGTTTTTATCATTCAAGTTTGATCTTAGACTTTAATGAGTCCTTTCGGTGCTATTGTTTTGGTGCCTTTGCCCACTGTCCTGTCTCGCATCCCTCTAGCGATCGCTGCTCCATGAAATGAGGTTTCAAAAAAAAAAAAAGCGACACTTAAGTCATTTCAACAAATATAACGATGAGAATAAACGCCACTTCTTTCCCCCATTTAATTCCTCCCTTGCAGTCTGTGCAGAGAGGAACCTCACCCAGGTCTCTAGCAGATATCCTGGTTCACGTGTTCCATATGCAGGAAGCCATGTATTAAATTGGGATGAGCCCTTGCATTTCATCACAGGAACTGAGTGCTGGCTTGAAAGGGAGGTTCAGATCACGTGGGTATGAGATGGTGGCTGGGGTCATAAGCTGCTGCTCCGGAGCAAAGGACCGAATTATTAAAACTGTTGTTTATGGCCCTTATCATTTATAAACAGGTGAACACAGAAAAAAAGACTTTCAATTTCTCTAAATTAATTTTCAGTTGAGGGTTCTCTTGTGTTAAAAGATAAGAAACTTGTATAGAATTACAGTACAAGAAGTTTACAGCTGTCTAAAGGACCTGCAAGTCTAAGGTTATCTAGCAAATATGGATACAATGACATTTGTCAGAATGACTGTGACTCTTTATGACACTTTTGAGAAACTGAAATGGTTTTCGGACACATAATGCCCTAATTCGTGATCCCATCACCTGTGAACTACCTGGGTAAGTTCAGTGAAGTTGGCTCCAGGATGCTAATTGTTGGCAAGCGAGAGAGGACATTGATGCGTGCTCTGTGAAGCCCAAACCTGGTGCGAGCTTGAAAAAAGGTCCTTTTGCAAAGCCAGTGACTCTTGCGAAGTGAAGGGCTCCTCAGCATTTCAGTGTGAAGAGATAAGAGCTTTTTTCTCCCTGCACAAAAGCACCCCCTATCTACACATACTCACTTTTATAATACTCAGTCTCTCTCTCTCTCTCCAACCTACATTCACAGCCCTCTTGTTTCTGTATGATAATGACAATGGTACACAATTTGTAATACTAGTAACTTTTATTTTATCGGGTGCTGACAATGTCCAAGTAACTCGCCAAGCGTTCAATATACATTAGCTCATTTCCACCTCACAAAAATTCTACTTGATATAATGACAATAACTACACCCATTTTCCTGATGAGAAAGTTGAATCTTAGAGGTTGGGTAACTGGCTCAAGTCCCCATTAATAGCAGAGAAAGGACTCCAACGTACAAGTTCTCCAGTTTGAAGCTCATGGTTTTAACTAATTCATAACACTACCAGATTCATCAGTTCATTCAACAGCTCTTCACTGCATACCCGTGTCAAGTGCCATGCTGGGTGCCTTTCTAAATATCAACAGTTCTAGCCACATACACACAGTCATCTCTCCATTTAATAAATTCAAATTTAGTGCCACTTGTGCATTACAAGCAACACTGAAGTATGTTCCTTACAAAAACTTCTCTTGGTTCTTGTCTTTTGTTATTTAATGTCATGTTTATTTGTCTGTTCTTCCATCTGTTCATCAGTTGCGCCATGACAAATTATTCTGAGACAAATTCAAATCTCACCACAATGTCAAGTTTCTCTTCACCACTCCAACCTGAAGAAATTCCTCCCACAGTTGAGATTTTGCTATTTCACTCAGCTAGTCAATTTGAACCGTATGTCTTTTTGTCCATTCTGGTTTGTAATTCTGTATAGAATATTTTAATGTCCTTTGTGAACACAGAACTGAACATCCAGTTTAAGCTTGGTGAATTCCTGTTGAATGATCAAAATGATACCCTTGGAGAAAATGGTACCATATATCAAAGCCAAAGGAATGGTTCCTATAAGAACACAGGAAATAGAAAGGGACCAGGGAGAGTAAAGCTAGTAATTCCAGTTTTACATTAGGAAAGATTCCTCTAATTGGAGGCTGTAGCTTGAGCTAAGAAAAATGCCACCTAATCTTTTATGTGAATTGAAGTAGCCGTGCTTCACGTTAGGCACCTTCTCTGGGCTCACGGAAGTCTTGTATGTGACCCAGAGATCACAATTCATTCTTTAATTCTTAATTAAGCAGATGTACCACAACAGCATGGGGACAGCTCTGTCCGGGTGAGATGGTCAGGATTCTTTTGTGCAGGACACAGGACTGACAGTCATTAAATCCTTTCCTTCAACCATTTTACTCTCATTGAGCACAACAAGGGCTTTGGTTAGCAAGGATTAAAGAACAAATTAGTCTAAAGCAAGAAGCTTTAGCCTCAAGACATAAAAATAGAGAAAACCTATCTCTAAGAAAAAAAAAAAACAATGTAGGATTAGATTATGAACTTGTTCACTGAACAGTTACATGGCAATTTGCTAAGGTAATTATTACCATTAATTTGAGAGCCAATAATTATAGCACTTCAACCATTTCATCTCTCATTTATTCTGAAATCCTAGAAGCAATAGTTTTTGTTTTTTTTTTTCTCCTTTCAGATACCTGCTTTGCTTGGCTGGTCTAAGAGCCTCCGTTCTAATGACGTCTATAATCTTTGGCATTTTGGTGTGGGAATCACAAACTTCTCAGATGGCTTTCTCACATTAGTGAAGTGATGCGCTGAGATCCAAGAGGTAATTCATCTTGGTCACCCTACTTTCTGCAGAATACTCCAGCCTGGAGGTTAATAGAGAGGAGGCAGTGGCTGCCATCTTGGATCTCATTCCGTTTCAATTTTCTGGTTACAAACACCATGATTTTTCTAGCCAAAAGGGGTGAACAGGAGCATATAACACCCCTTGACACCTTTCCCTCAGGCTCTTCAGTCTGTGGTGTGCAGGACTTAGTGCTAGTTTAATTGAACCGCTGTGCTTGACTTCACGGAAAGAGTGAGCTATATAGTCCCTCTGGTGACTTGATGCAACAGATTTCAAACTCGGCTGGGTTTTACTCTGTAAATGAAAAATGTTGCTGGAGATTGGGAGCCCAGTGAGAGCACGACTCCAGATACTAGTATGTAAAAAAAACTTTACAAAGGGTGTACGAAGGTTCTGGTTTCTCTTCTGCTTGGGCATCACGAGCTTGCATTGCTTAATTTTCTTTTTCAGACCATAGTAGTGGCTGGTTAGCGGCACGAATGATCATTGTGTATCTCGTAGAACATCTAATAAACCTGTAGTTGAGGCAATAAAATACTAACACTCTTGCTTAGGGAAGATATTAGCTTCTTATTTAAAAGGGAAAATTATTATCACATTTGCTCACAATAGGTTAGAATGGGCTCGTTTAAATTCAAATAACCTAATTACATCGATGGTTTTAAAAGAAAAGCTAGAATCAAAAGTTTACAGAATCTGGAACTATAGAATATCATAAGAATAATCTAATGCAACTACTTGAATATAAAAATGAAAAAAAAAAATGAGGCCTAGAGAGTTAAGTGACTTGTTTAATTGCTCAGCTAGTTGGGGGAAGAATGAAGCCAATACTCATAAGCTTTTAGGTTTTCCATGTCCAAAGGTTTTTTTAATCTCATTTATATGATGCTTCCTCAAAGCACTTGGGGAAGCTCTATAAATCTATTTCCTAATTATATTACACAGGAGAAGGATGAGGTAGGTAGGGCTTAGTAGAGCCCCAGTAAAACAGGATGATCAATTAGACTAGAAATGACAAATAGCAGGCAAACACCACACGTTTCTTCCCAGATTTGGTCTCAGAACCCGTGGTTTGGGCTGGGCTAATGGTGGAACCACCTATATCAGGACAGGTGTCGGGACCCAGAGTTTCCATGGACCTGCATGTGGGGTTCATGACCAGAGAAAATCTCTTGACAGATAAAGAGGAAAAAGGGCCATCCAGGAGGCAGGGAGATCATGTGCAGAGACTAGATATTGATCTGGATTGGGATTGTTGCTAGTTGGGCCTTGGTAAGGGGTGTTGGGCCTTCAACTTATTATTGCTCTTCCTGACTAAAGGACTAGGCCGAAGGATACTGCAAGGTAGAGCCTTAATCCAATATTAACTTTTCCTATCTAGTTTATAACAATGAAATCCAATCACTTATTAAATCCCCTAATGTCTTCTTCCCATGCTCTGTGCTCGGTGATGGATACACAGGAATGAATGAGCCACATGCCCTGTCCATAATAAAGACACAGACATGTATAGTGACAGCTTCGAAGCAATGTGGTGCTATGACAGAGGCAGCCAGTGGTCCTGGAGAAGCAGCTAAGGGGGACTCAGTACAGGAGAAGGAGACAAAGATCTCATTCCTGACTGTAATTAAACCTCCCAGAGGAGGGAATGGAGTGATCCAAGAGCCTTTGAGTAGACAGAACCTGTGTCCAATGAGTGAATACAACTGGCAGGATGGTACTGCTAACACAGAAGGTCAAGGGATCTTTCCTTCAAAGACAACTTCAAAGTCAGGATGGCAATAGGAGGAAGTTCATCGGCTCTGGTCATCTCCCAGTATGAGTCTAGTCTGTGGTCCAGGGACCAGCTGAAGGGCAACAGGGTTCTGCTGCCTACCCTGCCCCACCCCACAAAAAAGATAAATCTATAGCTGTTAAAAAAGCTGAGATGTGGCACAGGATACCAAGCCCGCCCTCCACAGGGGAACAAAACAGAGACAGCATCCTAGTATGCTGGGAACAGTACAGCTATCAGGAACACGTGAGTATCAAACAGATTTGCTGCATTGTTTGTGTTTTCAGTCCATGTTTAAAAAACAGCATGATGCCTGCAAAGGAAGACAGCTCAATATTATAGACTCCCGCTTCTGTTATGTGCCGCTACTCTGCCTTCACCTGGGCCTTTTCTTAACCAGTCACTTCTATGTCTTACAGGTAGAATCTCTGTGCTGTGGATGGTGAATCACTTTGAGTGAAGACTCTTTAGGGGTGAACGAGTTGAAGACGATAAATGAACCCTGATGCTGCTTTTCGAACCTGGGCAAAGACTCTTTCCTTGGGCCTAGTTCCTCTCTGAGATCCCCTGAGGATATGGCAGATGGAGTAAGATCCCTTCCAGGAAAAGCTGTAAAGAAATATTGATTCAAAGACAGCATCCAACTTTATGATCATAAAATGTAAGGAAGCAGCCCAACATCAGTGCGCGGAGTGAGAGGGAAGGGAAGGGAGGGAGGGAGTAAACATGCAACGTGTCCTGAAGCTGCTTCATGTCTCAGTGCAGCCAAGCACAGAACACAAAGGAGAGGCTGCATCCTTCCTCACGTGCCCTGCTCTCCATAGAGAGCCTGAGATCATCGTCATTATCCTGCTCTACCTCAGTGAAGATGAGTCCCTGACACAGAAAAGGTAACCGATACGAGAGGCACAGTCTCTGCCCTGTTCAGGGAGTTCTGTGCCTCAAAATACACCTCGTTGATGAATGTCTGCTGTCTGGAGATTCTAGGCCCGCACAATTACTGACCTGGCATTGTAGCAAAACTGTCTGCCTGGCTAGGTCCAAAATGGCTAAGGGACATAGATGATTCAGAGTTATTTTTCTCCAGTGAAATCTCTGTGGCAGAATCCTCATCCTGAAGTCATAATGCGTGCTCCAAGATACTGACATGGCCCTTGACCCCCACTGCCGCCACCGTTCTTAGACGTAAAATATGCTTAACCGAATGCAAGCCCAGAGACACTGAATGCGTTAACAGGCAAATGCTGGCGGGATGACCTCTGGAAAGCAGAATTGCTAGTGCTTCTGCCACTGGCTTAATTCGTGTGCTCCCCCAAGAAATGCGACCTGTGACTTGACGTTTTGCGTGGTGATCCACGCATGCTCTGATGTACATGGGGCACCACATCAACCCGTGCACTTTCTTCCTTTGAATGGCGTGGACGTGCTTCTTCCTGCCATCCTTATCATAACCATTTTTCCAACATGCGCCTTCGCGATTCCCCTGCTTTATTCTCCTTTGTTCTCTTTCACCCAGTTTCCGTTCCTCCCACGCCCTGAAAAGCCACCACCTTCTTCTAGAGAGAGCCATCATTTGTTCGCCCTGCTCCTCTTATGAATAATGCTTTACCCATTCTTCACCTGCCCAGAAAAACTGATTTCCTTTGAAATATTCTCCATTGCTATCACATATAATTTGATTTTTCTTACTCTCTCAAACTCTGAGGCTCTGGAGCTCTAATGGTATACTGGAGGTTGTGCGTCCCTGTTCCCATCCCATGCCACTTAAGTCAATGTAGGTAGCTTGATTAGCCATGGTGATGGAAGTCTAATATTTACACCATGGAAATTGGCAAATGCTGCAAATCAGAGCTTCCTGCTACCAACTAACACCAGCTTGTTTGTGAAGAGCGTGTGGCACAGAAAATTACATGTAGGTGACACTCAGCAAATTTTTACTAAGTGTTTTTTGGCACGCTAACAATATTTCTCTTTTGGTATCCTATATACAAGATATATATTTTTGTTTGTTTTTTGAAAGAAAAAATATTTAACCATTGTAGGCAAAAGAACTTGATAAAATTATAAAGAGCACGATATGTAAAAATGTTGCTTTGTTTACCAGCAGAACACATGAATTTCACTAGGGACCAAGGCATGAATGTCCTCTGCAGAGTCGGCAGGCTTCCCACTCTTCTTCAGCAGACTAGTTTGTTGATCTGAGGATAAAGTTCTCTCCCACCAAGAATAGACTTCTGAAAATAATTGTCGAAACCACAAAAATAACCGTGGCTCTTTATCTTTCCTTCATTTCTTTTTCCAGAGCAAGAATAACCTTAAAAGAAATTTTTGATCCGAGATAACCACTTTTTTTTTTTTTTACTGTAATCTTAGCCCACATGCCATTGAGCTATGAACTTCTTTTTGATGAGAAAAGCTGAGAGTGGGGAAAATGGTCTGGATCCAATCTGAAAGGCAGAGGGTATGTGGCTCAAAAATAGTCACAAGTCTTCAGAATCTTCAGGGAGTGAAAGGGGCAGCCATGTGACATTAATTTCTGGTTCTAAATATCCCCCAGCCTCTTGTTTTTGAAGACAGACTCATTGGTACGTATTTATGCATATAATAAGCGCATGCACACACACACACACACACACACACACACACACACACACACACACACAGAATATGTCTCATTTAAGTATCAAAGGATATGAGATAGCTCAGAGATTCAACGAAATTCTGGTGAACTAGACTCAGAAAACTGGCAGCAATCAAGAAAGCAAGGTGGTAGGACACAGCCTAGTTCATGCCCATGACAACTCATGTGTTAGAATCTCAGCACTTCTATTACCTGTGGATAGTTTCTCAACTGCATCTGTGTGTGTGAGTTTCTCCTTCCAGATTTGAAGCCCTGGGAAGGAGCATCAGCTTACTGAGGCCAGATCCCATATTCCTGTGTTAGCTTACTGGTTGACCTCTCTAGGCTTCTATAAGAGGAATAGCCTCAGCTTCCCATAAGAATTCTACTCTGGGGATGACCTAAAATAAAGAGGGTGCTCACATCATGTAGAGCTAATATACAGAAAGAACTACATGTGTATGTGCAAAAAAATAAATAAATAAAGATGATAAAGAAAACAAGAGAACTCCTGATCTGCTTGTACACTTGCCCTTCCAGGTAAAAACAAATCTTGAAAGTCATTCAGTGTTAATATTGCCATCAAGGTATATTTTGAAGATATTTATACTTTTAAATACCATTTCCTTAATTTTATAAATAATCCTTTTCACTCACCTATCTGAGTCAGGTAAAGTGTTTGGTCCAACATATGTTTACAAAGTGGAAAAAAAGAAAGCATTTAGAGGAAGAGATGCTTGATTTGGTCCTAAAAAATTAAACCAACTCTTGCTTTGCTTGTGTACTGAATTAACTCCACATTGATTTTTTTCCATTGCATGATTAAAGAATGCCCCCCATTTTAAAGGGATAGCAAGTCATCGTGCTATTCAGAAAGCCAACAGAGTTATCACCGTTGGTTACCTGCACCATATTCTTATATACTTTTGGTCCCTTCTAACAGAAAACTCTTCTGTTTCATAGATCCACCTTTATTTCATAAGGCATGTGCCTCAGGTGCACAACCTGACTGGTCTACATGAATGTGGCCATCCCTTTCTCCTTGTCGAGGACTGGCTCAGAGTAGGCATTTGACCTGACTCTGGTCAATGAGATTTGAAAGGGAGACTATATGGAGGCCCTCTTGGAAGACACAGAAAGAGACATGGTTGCTCCCACATCCCCTAAATGTTATTAGGATCAGATGTGGTGTCTGAAATTTCTCCAGTCACCATGCTACCCAGAGTGAGGCTATCACTGGGGAAAATAACCAAGTGAAACATGGAGATTCAGAGCCAAATACATGACACGCCTTGTACAGGGCTTTGCACAGAGGATCAGAGAGACAATGAATTACTTTGCTCTTAGGAAGAAAGTAGCAATGTACCCTTACAAAAAGAGCAACATAATTCTTTAGAATTAGCCTGGAGAGCCAACCCGCATGCTCCTCCTGCCTTTCACAAAAAAATTAAAACTCCATATTAGAGTCTTATATTTGCATGCACTAAAAGCGACATTTAAAGTAAAGCTGTTTGTCAGTATTGTGAAGCTTACTGCATTTGTCATATATATTGTAGTATAAATACATGCAACCCTAATTTCTTAGTAATAGGAGCTGGGAAAGGCCATTCTATTAAGCCAGTATGCTTTAGAGAAAGAACAAAAACTCAATTCATTGGGTTGATAGGAAACAGGCCCACTGAGAAAGAGTTAATGAAATATAATTGCAATCCATTGTCTGCTAACTATATGTCCTGTGTGAATCATAATGCACCAGAATCTCGAAATCTTTAAACAACCTCACAACTTAGGTTTTATTAAACCCACTTCTCTAGAAAAGAAACTAGGTTTCAAAGTGGTTAAGTAAATTGTCCAAGATCACACAGCTAGTAATTAACAGTACTGGAATATGAATCTAGCCTGCCTGATTTAAGATATTTATATTTTACTACATCTTGTTTCCTGGGCTAATAAGCCTAGTGAAAAGAATGCTTCATTTGGTGATCTTTTCCTTTCCTCTTTTCTTTTCTTTCTTTTATTCTTCCTTTTCTCGAATTTTCCTTTCTGTTCTCATCTTCCTTTTTCAATTTTTTTTCATTCCTCGTAACATATTTAGAACAACTCTGAAGGATACAAAGCTGACTCTTGCTGTCTCCAAGAGAAGCTAATTCACACACACACCTATAACTCAGTGAGGACATTGATGTACATCACAAAGAGAGATGAATGAAGGATGATAGAAGTTTGGAGAGAAATGAATGATTTCATAACAATGAAAAATTTGTCTGAAAAGAATGCACAAGAATGGTTCCCTATGAAGACAAGTAAACAAAATGTGTATTATCCTTAGACATCAACGATATCTCAGCGTTTAGAGATGACAAAACTTGGGAAGATATAACAAGGAGATGATAATGTGTCAAGTTCTGAAATAGTCAATTGCCCTGATATGTATAAGCACATCCCAAACGTGACTTCAATCACCCCAAGATGGAGTGACAGAGTCACATGGGTTGACTGACTAGAGGAGTGGCCTATTCCTCCATAACACTGAGGGCATTTTCCATCACTGAGGACTCATGATCCTCAATCGATCATTCACACCTGCTCCCAAGGCCATATATATGTAGGCAACGACCGGCCACTGAGCAGACATAAGTGTTCCAAGAGTCCTTCCATCTCTGTTCCTAAAGAAGAACATACTTCACCTGAACTTTTTCCCCCTTCGGAAGAATATAGAGTGTGTGAGAGTGTGAAATATTTTAGGGAGCTAGAGGGGGTGAATAATATTACATCCATGTTAATAATTCTCCTGGGGCAGGAAGGTAATTTATTATACTCTGAAACTGAGATCAAGAGATGGGGGAAAAAAGACTTAAACACTTCAATCAAGATAACCTTCTCTTACCTCTGACCTCTGAAAAGGAAGTCCCCATTCCCCATTTGTCTTCTTTCTACCTAGTACTAAGCACTATTACATGAATAAAGAATGTAGTAGACTTTAAATAGGGAGGAATAATATTTAACATGGCTATATATCAGCCATGCTTTCATGAAGCTCTTGCAACAACTATTTGTTCATTCAAAACCGTGTTTGAAAACACCTTGTTCCTGGTTTCCCTTTTTCTTATCACATGGTATCATCAGAGGTAGGTGATTCACGAGCTTTATAAGTATAAGGGTTCCCTCAAGTGACTGCTTCCATATTCCCCGGGAATGTCATAAACTTATGGACATAATCTAATTGGGATAATTTTATAATATATACCTAAGGCACAGTTAACGGGTTATAATCATTCAAATCCACAAATCTAATAAGCAAATAATGTAAGCAATAAGCAAATTGCCAGATTCTCTATCTTGAGTCACTTCAAAATATAGTTAGCACAGCATAATCATAGATATTCTAGGGAAGTAGCCGATAAAAGGAATAAAACACAGTTCCTCAGGGAAGTTGCGGGTGACTGTAGGATATAAGCCCATCGTTGAATGACTGATTCAAGGCAGAATATGGTTACTGCTGTATGACAGGTAAAGATAAGTACCATGTGACTTAGAAGATATGCATATCTGATTTTCTGATTGTCTGACTGGACAATCAGAAAAGACTTTAAAAACAGTTGATATTTCAGCCTCATCCTGGGAAAAATGGGTAGAAAGAACTTCAGCCACATAAAGGTGGGGAGAAAGCGTTTTAGAGTGGGTGAAAGGAAGGCTGTGAGTGGGCCCAGGCAGTCAGCGTGGGGACAGTAGAGTGATGAAAAGGTCAAGAGCTCAAGAACTGACTTTGGACCAAAAAAGAGTCTTGATTTTCTCGCTATCTAATAATGTGACTGAAGACAGCTTACTTAATTTCCTTAGATCTCATTTTTGTCCTATGTGAAATGAGAATTTTTGTACAAAAACCAATCTTCCTTGCTTTGTTCTGAATATTAAATGAAGTGATGTATGCAAGTATTAATATAGAGTTCAGCAATGGGAAGTCTTCTATTATTTCTTCTCCTATAGTATCCTCCATGGTTCTCAACAGACCTCATTCTGTCACCTCTAGGAAGACACATGGCCTATTCATTCATTCATTCATTCCATGGTGTTTATTGAGCACTGTCTATGTCATTCAATATCTTTTCCCAATATCAGCCACACTTATTTTCAGTGTGGTGATCATCTTCACAGCAAAGAAGCATTCATGCTTTCTGTCTTCTCTAGTTTGAGAGTCTCTGTGGTCCGGGTTTAGGCCTTGTTGGTGACCTATGAAAGCGGCAGATGTGAATGTCTGCCATACGTGAACAAGAGAATCGAGGCAGGGGGTCCTCTGTGGGACGTGTGGTTACCCCCGTCCCTCTTCAGCACAGCAGGGCACAAAGACTCCTGACTTAGCCAGCTCGGAGCTAATGCGGATGATAAATCCTGACTGTAGGATTTAATTTCCCATTTTTATTTGTCATTTGAAAATCCTGGCATAATCCAGTTCTGACGCCAGGAAGAAAACACCATGGCACAGTGTGCGAGTGTCATCCGGTGCTCGCAGCCCAGTAAGGCCATTTGGAACAGAAGGAAGAATATAAATAAAAGGAACCAAGTGCATTAGCAACTCACTTTTCTCCATATGTTAACATAATTGCAGCTTCTCTTCTTTCCCACGTGGCCTTCAGACTCTCTAACATGTAACATTTCACTGCTGTATTTTCTTTCTTTATTTTCGGTATATGCTACAAAGAAAGGAGAACGTAGGGTTATTTTCACTACCCAGAAAAAAAAGTAACACAGTGGAAGGGTCAGTGGCAGTGTGTGATAAGCAAAGATGCCGCGGAGCGGTCCCTCAGAGAATCTTGTACCCTGTGTGCAAAATGAGCAGGTTCAGAGTTCACGTCCGCTGGATCAGCTTTCAAGGAGCCAAGCCTCGGAAATCACACCTGGAGATCATCACAAACACTTTTGCTGCTTTATTGTTGTTTTGCTTTTTGCTTTTTTCGCTTTTGCATTATCTTCCTTATCTTCCATCCCTCCACTCCACCCCCACATTCTACATTTTACAGTTTCTCTAAGCGAAGGAGAAAAACAGCCATGAATCCCCACTTTTACAGAACCAGCGGTGAGAAGACAGGCAGTATGTGCCACGGGGGTAGAGCCCACATAATGAGAAAACCAACGGAGCCTTCACGACCTTAGTCATTATCTTCAGCACCTGCCTTAGAGAAGTTCCCCCCAAAGCTAATGAAAGCCCACAGTCTTATAGAAATAACTGATAAATATTAGATGGGGGTTGATATGTCAGGCAGAGCGACCTTCTCCCTATTTTTCTCTCTCCCTGCATTACTAAGTTGAGTCACTTGGGAGATGTATTTAAGAGAAAAAAATTATCCGAAACTTTTTTCTTTGTCTTACTTTTAATGTCTCCTAAATTCATCCATTACAGATTCATAAGGTCTTGTCAAATATTATCTTTAAAAGTTCAGTACTCTTGAAGAAGAGAGAACAGCAACGGTGTGAATTTAAAACAGCAGATTGCTTTGCTCCTATCCCTTACCGTGTGGACAGAAGTTTTGAATGGCTGGAGGAAAGATTATGGTGCATGGGTTATTTTGTAGATTTGGACTTGAATATGACACTGGAGTCTAGGACATTAGCCAAGAAAATGAGAGCTCTGCCAGTGATAAACTAGGGTCCGACGGTGCAGAGAGAACATAAAGAAATTCAGGAGGCACCAAAAACCACCTTCTCAGTCTACCAGATGTTAGATATTCAATAGAATAAAAAACGCTTTCAGAGGGTACAACATTATAATTACGATGTTTCCTTCAGACAATGTCATTTATTCCTAACAAAGGAAATGTCTGGAAACACTTTCTAGCCACGTATACTCTTGGCTAGAGCAATCTGCTCCAGACTTGTCATTTGATTTTGTTGCTGTTGTCGTTGTTGTTGCGGTTAGCTTTTTAAATTACTGCAATGTGCTCAGTTTGAAAGCATTTTTATTTCCACACAGGAGACATATCCAAGTATCTCTGGATGAGATTCTTCCCCAAAACATCACTTACCAGCGTTGGGTGAAGGTGTGGGAAATGCTATCACCCACCCAAGGCTGACACAGTGCTAAGCTAGAACGTGTTCTTCTCAGCCTTCGGGTCACAGGGCTCAAGTGCACATTTTGAACTCTGTCTTGTTCTTTTCCTTGCCCCATATGATGTTCAATTCATGTTTTGCTTTTGTGTCTGGCATGATGCTACTTAGTATGTCTTCAGTAAATGAAGATTTGCCATGTTACAGGCTTTTTTTTTTTTCCATGCTGCTGCACTCAATGAGAACCTGCTGTTGGTTCTTTCTCCTGTCAGACTCTCTTAAAGATTGCAGGTTAATCCCTCTTTCCTGTTAGATGCTTTATTCAAGAGCATCCTGATTCTGGAAGATTCAGCTTTCCGTGGTTATTTTTAGAACTCAATTGATTCAAGCATCTTCCAAATTCTGAAGAAAAAAAATCACTTCAACCAAGAGATTCTATCAATCACAGCGTGGTTTGCATGCTTATTTAGCTGGTTAGTAATTAAAGGCAGCTAAAAATACCAGGCATGCATGAATGGTGTGATTTTTATATCTTAGCTCCTTTCCAGAGAAGATGCAAGTTCCATCAATCAAACAGTTGGTAGCTGAAATCATTATCACTGAAATTAAGGCAATTATATACAAATGAATATTAATGAAGTATCTAGTCAAAATTAAGGTCAGTTCTTAACACTTAAAAAGAAATTGTGGAGACTCTAGGTTCAGTGTTAATCCATTATAAAATAACTTAAGGACACACCTTCCATATTAAACTGCCACTACACTTAAAGGAGGCTCCGCACAACTGTTTACTTCTTGTTCAGAGACAAATGATTTTATATCCGTATTATAGCTTTATTTCAAGATTTCAAAATAGCCTATAAACCTACATATAATACAATCACACAGCATCCTGATGAGAAAGAGGTACATTGTTCAAAGGCATTGTGATTTTAAAACTTAATATATATTATATATATTTATATATATATATACACACACACACATATATATACAATATTCTTTGTAATTTATAACAATGTCTTTATTTATAAAACAAGGAGACTATACAAGATGATCTCCAAGGCTTTTTTAGTCTTAGCATTTTCTTGTTACAGAATTCTAATGTGGAATGAGAAATCTCATTCTAAGTACTTTGGAAAAGCAAGAGCTAGGACATAGTTTTCAATTCGATCCTTTAGAAAGCTATCAATAGGAACGGTGAGAATGCAAGGGGTCTCAGTTTTCTAGAAATGCTCGCAGATAATTAAAGGTCCCCAAATGGAACATTCTTAATTAAATTTGGTACAGGTCCTCCAACAGCCAGGGGTATGCCTCCAAGCACGCCACTGCATCCCCAAACTTCAGAGACATCATTCACATCAGGGTCTATGTAAAGTCTCCCCTGGGGATGACTAATGCACAGCCCATGCAGCCATAGGCTAGCCCTGCACAGACAATGACATTTGTTTAATTGTACTACTTATTTTTCCTAGCTTTATGCTACCCATTTAGTACACTGGAGAAGAAAGAAATAAAGAATAAAAGGAAGGAAGGAGGAGGGAAGGAGGGAGAGAAGGAAGGTGGAAGGAAACAAAACGACCTGATTTTTAAAAATGGCCCAAAGATCTTAAAGGACACATCACCAAAAAGATATAAATAGCAAATAAGCATATGAAAAGATGCCCACATCATATGCCATCAAAGAACTTCAAATTAAACCAACAATGAGATAGCACTACACACCTATTAGAATGGCCCAAATCCAGTGCACTGACAATACCAAATGCTAGTGAGAATGTGGAGCATCAGGAATTCTCACTCGTTCCCTATGGGAGTGCTGAATGATAAAGCCACTTTAGAAGATGGGTTTCTTAAATATAAATATAAATATAAATATAAATACATAGTGTTACCATGTAATCCAGAAACTCTGTTCTTTGTATTTACTCAAAGAGTTGAAAACTTATGTACACACAAAACCCTGCATATGGATGTTATAACAACTTTATTCATAATCGCCAAAACTCAGAAGCAACACCAATGTCCTTCAGTAGATGAATGGATGTATAAATATATGAACAATGGAATTTTAGTCAGTGCTAAGAATAAATAATGAATCAAGCCACGAAAAGACAAGGAGGGAACTTAAATGCACATCATAAGTGACAGAAGCCAATCTAAAAAGGCCACCTACTGTATGATTCCAACTATACGACATTCTGGAAAAGGCAAAACTATAGAGACAGTAAAAAGATCAGTGTTTACGAGTCAGAGGAGTGAGGAGATAGAGGAGGGGAGATGAATAGGAAGAACAGAGAGGATTTTTAGGGCAGTGAAAATACTCTGCATGTTATTATAATGATGGAGACAACTCATTAAACATTTCTCCAAAGGTTCAGTATTAAACATGTTGCAATGTATGATACTAAGAATGAACCCTAAAGCAAATTGCGGACTTGAGTAATTACGGCATGCCAGTGTAGGTTCATCCTTGGTAAACGTACCATTCTGGTGAGTGGTGCTCATAATGGCGGAGGCTAACGTGTTTGGGGACGGGGGTCATAGGAAAAGAACTGCACCTTCCTCTCAATTTTGTTCTAAAAGTTCTCTTAAAAAATAAAGACTCTTAACAATCGCATATATAGATATATTTGGTGTAACTGAAATCAACCTTTAATGGACACTGTTTACTTTAATGCAGATAAACAACTCTGTCAATCCTTACTTACACATGATTGTAATTCATTATTTTCTCTGTCTTTTCTGAAGTTTAGGTTACTCTAATGAGGTGGAAAACATACACGGAACGCCCCCCCATCTGTGGTTCTGCTTTTTGTAGTTCCAGTTACCCATGGTTAATTATGGGCTGAAAATATTAAACAGAAAATTCTAGAAATAACCAATTCATAAATTTAAAACTGCACACCGTTCTGAGTAGTGTGATGAAGTCTCTTGCTATCCTGCTTCATCCCACTCAGCATGTAAGTCACCCCTTTTCTGGCATATGCACCCACCTGTTAGTCACCTAGTCGCCATTTAGGTTATCGGACTGACTGTTGAGGCATCACAGTGCTTTTGTTCAAGTCAATCCCATTTTACTTATTAATGGTCCCCAAAGCATAAGAGTAGTGATGCTGGCCATTCGAATATGCCAAAGAGAAACTGTAAAATGCTTTCTTTAAGTAAAAAGTTGAGAATGGTAGAATGAGATATTTTGAGAGAAAGAGAGACCACATTCACAGAACTTTTACTACATTCTTTTGTTGTAATTATTCTATTTTATTATTAATTATTGTTGTCAATTACTGACTGTGTCTAATTTATAAATCAAACTTCATCATAGGTATGAATGTATAGGAAAAATATAGTATATGTAGGGTTCAGTGCTCTCTGCACTTTCAGGCATCCACTGGGGTCTTGGAACATATCTCCCGCAGATAGGGGGGACTATCGTGTGCACATATATACACAGACTCCTCCCCCAAGGCCCTCAGTCTGTAGCTGGTATCGAGAATGACCGGACTAAACTGTAAGCTGCTGATAAGTAAATGCTGTATCTCATTTTTCCTTAGCCTACACATTGTGAATTCTAGATAAGTATCTGGTTTAAATCAAACATTTTCTTTAAATCAATGCGGTACATAATCAATGGAAGAATCATATGCTTCAACTACAGTCACAGTATTTGCGGTCAGCGCTATGACAGAGCTATTTTCAGGGCACTATGAAGCTCAGAGGAGGGACAGCCCGAGCACGCTGGGCATCACGACTGTCCTGAGACGGAGCCCACACACCCTTTCCACTTGTGCATTAACAAACTGGCTCAGGACAAGGCGGTGCCAGGGGAATTAACAAAACTAAGAGTGGTGGCTACGTGTTCGACACAGACCTTACAACTTCTTCTCAATCCTCTTCCAAACGGCCCCCTTAGGAAAAGGTTGGATAATTCCATAGCGCACTCTCATTTGGAATACTTTTTAATGAATACTTTTAATACTTTTTAACTAAGCCACAAATTCATACACAGGTGATATTTAAAGAGATTTGTCTTCGGGGTCCTGTTACTATCACGTGTGAGGACAGAATTCTGATGGTGCTTGGAAAATTCTGGGTGTTATCAAATTCTAAAATTCAGGAGTAATTTGCTGTTTTGCTAATAGCATCGACAATAAATTATTCTAAGTTATTTATACAGAGACAGTCCTTACTAGGTAGAGTAACATGGCAAAGGAGGTGTCATTAGACAAGTTTAATTATGCTACTGTGAAACGAGGTAAACATAACACCGAGATGACTCCGAGGATGCTAATTCCTCCCACTTCGCTACATCTTCACTCACACATTGTATTCCTTTAATTTTGAATAGTGAATTATTTCAAAAATCACAGGAAATTATAGCATAGGCATTTGTGCATTAAACACCAAGTCGAAAAAGACATTTACATTCTGCCAAATGGCTCCAGCTCTCCTTTTTGTTTTAAAAGATGACATTACGATTCAGCAAGCTACTGACCTCTCTATCTCTTCTCTTCTCTTCCTCCCTCTCTAGAGATAATTAGTCCCCTATGGTTGAGACATATATCATTCGCATGTTATAATTTTACTAACCCATGTTTTTCACTCCCAAATTACATTTCTGTTGATTCCTACAAATATAGGTCGTGCATTTTAATGACAATAGAGTAGTCCAATATATGAACAAATGAGTTTATTCATTTATTATGCTGTGAACCAGTTAGGCTGTTTCCTTTGATTTTTTTACTATCACCAATATTTTTACCATACTATTACAACAAGTATTTTGAGCCTGTGAGAGTTCCTCTAGAGAATGCATGAGTAGTTGAGATTGCTGAGGAATCAAGTATGTACATTTTTAATTTTACTAGATACTGCCAAATCACTCTCCAAATGATTGTCAATTTATTCCCACATGTTCTCACATATAACTGAGCATAAAGTTTCCTTTTCCACTTATTTCCAAGATTTAGATTTATAACTTTCTACAAATTTGATAGATGTAATATTATCTAACATTGAATTTAATTGGCATTTTTTAAAGTTCTTGTTCAAAATTCTGGTTTGCCTTTACCTTTTTCACAGGTGATTTTAACACATAAAATTTATTTGTTATACTATATATATAAATACAGATGTATGTACTTAAAATATTTTCATGCCATTTTTGTTTAATTTTGTGCAGTTTTAAAACATGTTTGTCCTAAATGAATTTCACAGTTAACTTAGTGTCATCTTCTAAGACCCATACCCCTCCATTCACTTAATACGATGGCAACTATTCATTGAGTGATAACTACCTCGTCGTCAAACTATTTCTACTGAGTGAGCACCACTGTCCACATTTCACAGATGTAGAAACTGAGATGTGTGGAGGGAAAATTACTCCCTAAAGAATACTCAAGTGATTGGCAGAGCTACGATTTAAAACCAGGTTTGTCTGTCTCCTAAGCCCAGTCAGAGCAAACCAAACAATTTCCCACAAGTGCTAAAAAAACCTATAGAGGTGAGCCAGCTGCCTCCAGGGGAAGGGGTTGCGGAACCATGTTTGTGGGTGTCACGTGTGTGGGGCCCCTTACGTGGATGCGTGTAGGTGTGGGTAGAGTGTTTAAGACACAGTGCTGTCAGGATGCTTGGTTCAGGCTGTGCCGCTTGTCACTGAGTTGCCTTCTTTCTCTCTGCTCATTCAACAACAACTAATAAACCCGTATTTCCCTCCTCACTCTTTATTTATTCAGAACTTTCTGCTGAAAATGGCTATTGTGTTCAGGTAGATGAATGTCACTGCATGCACACTGCTTGGTAACACCAGGGACAATGAATAAGAACTTTACTTTGAAGTGAAAAAGTCATGGGCACAGGGAAGATGAGGAGACTATGCAGAGACAACGCAGAGAATAAATGTGTGTGGGACCCTATGAGCTTCCGAGGGAAGTGATAACATGTTTGCTATTGAACTTTTGTTGAATAAATCATTGTTAATAGTGAAGTGCATCTATACATCTTTCAAAGGCAGAAACATCATCTTAAATACACTCTTATTTCAAGGACCTATCATTCATAGTAGGTGCTGAGTAGCCATTTAATACACATTTGTTAAGCTGAAAGACTTACAAATTGGGGAACCATAAATTTATGTAACATTGGATATTCTAACACATTTCCGAATGAGTATGTGCTCAGGCAACTGCCTTCTTTTATTCTTTAGCCATAATGAATCATAGATTTTACTTTTCTAAAATATTTTCGGTCCCTTTCCTTGTATGGACTAGTCGAGGTCATTTCTCGATATCAGGATCTGAATTATAGACCTTTATCAATGTGCCCGGCTCACTGACTCGTGCACAGCAGGTGCACAGTATGGACAATGTTAACAATACAGAGATTCTTGTCTCTTTGGAAAAGCAGAATGCACACTTAGTTACAATTTCCTGACTGTGAACAGCTAGCCTGACAAACGGGGCGGAGCGTACAGCTCACGGCCAGGTACCAGGTGGTCCTAGAGGATTTTACATTACATGACCCCTCCCCAGGCTCAAAAGAATAAAGATCAGGAACACCTAAGACTGAGTCTTCACATGACTGTTTGTCCATTTTTCTTGTCTCAGCTAAAATCACCTCCTTTAGAAGCTGGCCGTGGCAACTTTAACTAAAACAGGGTCCCTGTCCTTCTTCTCCTCCCAGCTCCTCTCTTCCCACCTGTTAGAAGTTATTAGAATTGGTAGTTATTTCATTTAAGGGTGTTTGTAGTTGATCTTTGACTGTCTCTCCTTCTAGGCTATAAGCATCATGAGGTCAGGGACCACGTCTTTTTCACAAACATGAGTAGAGGCTCGATGTTTATTTAATAAATCCACAATTCGGTGAGTTAGCCACCTTCCCCTTTCTTTGCTTTAGCCCAAGAAATGAGAACTGTTATTCGAGCAGAGAGCAGCCACTCAGCTTGCCACCACTTCATTGCCATGCTTAGCACAAGCTCCTCAGGCTACCTGTCCGGGGAGCCATGTTTCAGAGAGCGGAGGGCCTCTGCAGCAGAAATGCGCTTTCCAGGGACACCCCTCCTGTGCTTCTCTACTGCTCAGCAGCCGCTTAGACGCAAGTCACTTGTGCAGACTCTGAAAGACTACTGATAAAAGGAAAAAAGATGACATTTGCTTCTGGCAGTTTTGACTCAAAGGTATGTGCCTGAAAGTCAGAGAAAGATATCACGAGCCATGGGAAGTAGGAGAGATCTCTGAAGAGAATGTAGGAAAAGGCTATTCACAGGGTGGTGGCACTTTCCCACTATGCCTGGCAAGAAAAGGCAGCTCAAAGACTGAGAGGAGGATGAATGGGACTTGGTGAGTGAGGCCAAGAGAGAGACTGAAGGAAACTGACTCTCATCTCTCATGAATTATGACCTAAAGCCTCATCAGAGCTTCTGTGTGAGCCACACTTCAGTGGTAAATAGAACTAAGGCCAGGGATCATTGAGAATACTTGGAATGATGGTTTAATGAAGGACTCAACCAGGATGTGGATGGATAAATCTGATCAATCATATACCTAGTTTCACAAGAGACATATAAAGTAGGGAAATAAAGTATATCTAGGAAGGATATGGGTTGCAGGAAAGAAAAAAAAAATGCCCTCAGTTTTGTTAGAGTTCAGCTGAGATTCACAGAAAAAAAAGTCACCCCCCCCCAAGATCAGCTGACTCCCAGTCAGTGTTCGAATGAAGCCATTTATAGTGTTTCATGCTGCTTCATTGCCCAGGTAATTACTTTTCATCAACCTAAAGTTCTCCAGTGCTTTCAGCTGGAAAAGTTAGTCGTTACTTCCCCATGTTAGAAGTCAGTCGTAAAACATTATGGACCCAGGGCTGCTGTCAGCTTTCACTTGAGCGCAGGTGCATGTGTGAGAGAGTCCTGTACATTATTTATATTTGTTTTTATTTAAAAGTGGTACTTAGCCATATGGATGGATAAATGAACATATAGAATGAATGGATGGATAGACAGGAGGCTGTATTATAAATGGTAAGTAAATAAATGAATGTTGTATACCAAGAATAACTTCCTTTATTCCATTCATTCTTTAATTCAATGAACATTGAAAGTACAACATTACTCTTTTTTAGCTTCAAATGGGCAATTTATCAGTCAGGTTTTAATTAGAAAATCAGAATTCCTTTGAGTGTTCTAGACGAAGGGGGTGACCATAGGGAGTTAGCTGTGCTATTATCGGAGCTAAATGGTCTAAGAATGATTGTTCCCTTTGCATACGGTGCTGGGGCCTGAGGTGCACATGGCAAGGAATGAGAAAGTAAAGATGGATATGAAGTTCTAGAGAGAAAGGACAAACAGGAACCATGAGATGACCTAGAATCCATGACGAAGAACTGGAACCCTTATCGATTTCTCACTAGCTCTAAGCCTTCAGTTTGGAAGATGTAGGTTACTTACAGAAGACAGCACCCATCTTCATGAATCTAAACATACACCTGACCCAGGAGCTGGGGAAACTGAAGAAGGAAACACACTGATTACTGGAGACTGTAAGCCTGGCTACTGATTCACCAACAAGATGAGCCACAGATCTGGGACAATACGTGCTAAGTTCACCAGCGCCTGAACCTACACCGCCTTCTGAACATAAAAATGGCTTGCAGAAACTTCTCTTGGAGTTAGTTCTATCCCAGAACCAACGCTGAGAATTCTGGTAAATGAAATGATGACACACAGAATGGAGCCTAGCTGAGAAGGGCGGGCAGGGCCCCAGAAATAACACTTGATGAATTTTGGGTCCATAACTCCTATCTGTCTCAGTCAGAAACATTTACTTTTCTATTTGATGTGAGCCAATAAGTGTATATATATATTTTTTGTGCTTCAGCCAGCTCAACTTGAATGTCTCCTACTTCAAACTCAAAGAGATCTGATCAATGAATGTTCCTCATAAGTTAGAGTTGTGAGGTGTGAACGTAACTGGAGGAAGGGAATTCAATTACAACATGTGTCTAATGTATTTACATGGTGAAAATAATGAATTCATGAATACATGAGAGGTTCAGAAATGAGAAACATGGTGTATATATGTGGAGAGTACAAGGTAAGTAATATTGGCTTTTTCCCAGAAAAATCCATTTGCATGAAAAGAGCCTCCAAATGTGTTGGGCTTCATTGAGGTTTCAAAATAGGCTTTATGGCACAATTTTCCTGTCCTTTGTTCTCATCATAGTGATAACAGAAATGTCCAAAGGTACAAAAACAAAGGCATCTGTGTCCAGTTGATACATTTGTTTTCTTTTAAATGCTTAGCAAAGCGCCTGGCATCATTGTGGCCCAATAATTATGATAAATTAAGGTAAAATTAATCTAATTAAATACTTCAGAAATTAAAGTGGAGCCTCTTGTACTATCAGTTCTGAGATTCCAGAATTCTATAGTGCTGGGGAACGTGATGAAGTCTCAGAGGTTACTGAATTACATGTTCATTTATTTATTTGAATTTAATTTCTCCATCCTTACAGGCTGGAGTTTAGTCAGAACTCCTTATGTTCCATAATGAAACCGCCTGGACTCACACTGTCTAGCAGGCCTGACCATTTATGTTTCACTCTGCTAATTCACCAGAGAAAAAGACCTCTCCACGACTCTCCTGAAATACATGTAGAGGGGAAACTATTCTCAGCACCCTGTAAAAGCTATTTCCCTTCCCCTGATTCATTTTGCTGGTTAGCAATCAATTATTTTGTAATTTTGTCCCCCAAAATAGAGAAAGAAGGTGGCTTTTAATAGGGAGAAAAGTGAAGAGAGGTTAACAGAAGATGCAAACTAACTTCCTGGAAATGAGCGTGGGTAGGAACCCAAGGCCAACAGGACCTTTCTCATAGAGCTGCGCAAAGATTGCTCCCTGTGAAGAAGCCAAGGAAAAACACAGCCATTTTCATTCATACCACGTATTTGCTCATGGTGAACTTTCTTGTGTGGTTGTTTAATTTTCTCTAACGTATCAGTTAGATGCATATACTGAAGACTTGATTTACAATGGCTTAAGCAAATTGAAGTTTTTTTCCCTCACATAACCAGAAGTCTATAGTTATGGGTCTCAGGGCATTTGTTTAGAAGCACGATGTTTTTGGCACTCCTGGGGTTTTCTTGACATGTTTTTTTCACTGCTAATACATTAAGGTTGCAAGATGGTGGCTGCATCAAAACTTATGTTCATGTCAGGGGGAAAAAAAGGAGGTAGAGGGGAAGCTATACCAAATGGATTCGTTTACATTGATTCTCAAAAGCAAACATCTTCCCAGAATATCCAGCAGATTACACTTATATCTCAGTGGAAAGATTGTATCACATGGCAACCCAGTTAGCACAGGAGACTGAGGTTCTGTCTGGAAGGAAGAAGGGATAAATAGATACTGATTGAGCAACGATGGCTTTGGCTATATTTGCCTAATGGTTATGACTTCCTTGAAAGCAAGCGACTAAGTGCTAGATTTCTTTCACATTATATTTTCACTTTCAAGTTTTTCATATCCTCATTTCCCTTCTTTGGCTATAACTGTGAGGGAATTGGCCTGTGACACCTGATGGCTCATTTAAATTAGAAGTGAATCAGTGTTAGAATAAAAGTTCTCATACATATGATGACTTAATGCTTTAAATTGACAATCAGGTTAATATAGACATTTCCTAGTATGTGATTAATCAATTAGGCTGGGAAAACTAAAAGAAACAAATAAATTAAACAGCAACAATAGAAGGCACAGATCTGTGCAAAACCAAGAGAAAAAATACTTTATCAGCATCCAAGCATGGGAAACAAATACTATCTCATAAAGAAGAAATTCATTTGTATTAATGATATTAAAGACAATGGAAGAATACTAAGAGATTTTTGAGGAAGTAAAAAGGGCAGAGTTCTAGAGATGCTCCTTTTTTGGACACTGATAAACACAGAAATGTAAACTTAAGTATGTGTGTTTGAAACATGAAAGAAGCTACCACTAGAATCTAGAATCCAAAGGTGCTATGCAATCTCCAAGTCTGTAGAAGAAATAAAGAAGAAGAAAAACTTAAACAGAAAAAGCCAGTAAACTTCTAAAAAACATAGAAACAGAAAGCAAAACATCAGTTGGACTTAAACTTCCAGTTCCAGTTGGTTGTTTCTGTCAAGAACATCTAGTAAACTTGGATAAAATAGAAAAAAAAAATAAAACATCTATAAGCATGAGAGTTGTGAAGCTGTCAGTACTTGAAGGTGCAAGAGAAGAGAAAAAAAGAGAATGAGGCAACATTCTTTAAGCCACTTTTCCCTCAAGCTCTTTACTAATTCTTGGGGAAAGAGGATGACAAACTCATCGGAGGGCCACAGCTAAGAGGCTAATATTTACCCACCCTGAAAGAACAGGAGAGATAATCACTGGAGTTGGAGCCACAAAGGAAGGTCAGATATAAGAGGCCACGATTCCAGAGGAAAGGGAAGTACAGAGAAATGAGCCCGACACTAATGGTTCTCCTTCATGAAGCATTTGCTAAATTCCAAGCTGTGCAGGGTAGAAGTAAGAGGCTGAACAGAAAGCCAGTGAAATGTAGAGCTGAGTTTTTGGCAGTCTCATGGTACTGAAGAAACAGAATTAGAGTTCAGGGCCTGCCAAGAATAGAGGCACTAGTAAACATCCTAGTCTGTCAGTTGGGACCATAGGTGAGCTACATCTTAGGAGCTCAGATGACCCAAAGGTAGGTTAAGACTTTCAACCCAGCCACACTCAGTGCCTGATTGGAATAAAATGATGTGTTTCCATTTATGTCTAGAGCAGAATATGGCAAGCCCACTCTGGGCAAATAGGCAGTGCCAAAAATTTAATAAAAAATTAACAAGCAAACTAAAATTAGATAGATTAGATAGATATTTCTCTGCATATATATATATATATATATATATATATATATGTACATAATTTTTTTTTCTATAACACACCCATTCCACTTATGTCTTACATGGTAAATGAGATATACAATACTGTTTATATGAATGTTATTTATAATAAGCCCAAACTGACTGTAGAATGAATAAATACATTTGTAATAGTCATAAAAATAAACACTATACAGCAATGAAACTACAAACTTGCTTCGGGTAATACCATGAAGGATTTTCACAAAATGAAATAATAAAAGAAATCAGATACAAAAGCATATGTACAAAGAATACATAGATTCCTTCTATGTAAACTTCAAAACAATGAATCTAATTGCAATAGACTGAAAATTTGTGCCTCCCCAAAATTTACCTGTTGAAAGCTAATCCCCAATGCGATGATATTTGGAGATGGATCCTTTGCGAGGTGATTAGGTCATGAGATGGAGTCCTCATGAATGGGTTTGTGCCCTGACAAAAGAGGCCCCAGAGAGCTTACTCATCCCTTTCTGCCATGTGAAGACAGAGCAAAAAGATAGCTCTGAACCAGGAAGCGGATCCTCATCATCACAGAATCCCTGGCCTTCTTGATCTTGGACTTTCCAGCCTCCAGAAATGTGAGTAATCCATTTCTGTTGTTCACAGGCCACTCAGTCCATGGTATTGTATTATAGCAGACACTGATCTGTAGTTATCATAGTCTGAACGGTGTCTGAGATGGAGCATGAGAGGGGCTCTCTTAAATTGTGTATCTTAATCTGAGTGGTAGCTACATGGAAATATTCATTTTGAAATATATTTCTGAGTTTTGTACTTCTGATTTATAAATTTTGCTATATTTTTCCCATTCATAGTTTATAAAAATTCATATAAATTATTAAAATAATTGAAAATAGGTTGAATCATTATAATGAAGGCCAACACTGAGACTGCTTTAAAAAATTCAAGTCACAACTTTTGTAAGGATCATACCCAAATCAAAATAACAAAGTAGGATAATAATAATAAAGAGATGGGCAAATAGAAAATGCCTATGTGTAGGCATATTATATATACAGCAGAAATAATGATCTTAATGTAGAAAGTAAAATCATGGGGAAAGTATTAACTCTGAAAAGGAAATTATTTAATATGAGACAATTCGCAATGAAGATACACTTATGATTCTGTGTTCTGAATTCACTGACTCCAAAATACAAAAAAAAAACTTAGAAATATAACCAGTAAGATGTAAAAAAATAATACTCTTGGTGGGAGACTGACATGTTTTGTTATATTTTTTTACAGCTCAATTAGAACAAAATAATGGCTATAGTATTAGAATAATACAATTAATATATATAGAACAACATTTCTTAACATCGACTCAATACACTTACAAACAGAAGATCACAGTTATAACAATAAATTCTGTATTCGCAATGTAATAAAACAAGAAATTTATTACAAAATGATAAAGAAAACTAATCTAATCACTTGGAAATAAAAACAAAAACCTCTGCTAAATAATCTTTGGATCCAAGGCTTAATCAAAGCTCCTAGGACAAGTTATTAAAATTAACTACAATAAGATTTTATGTATCATAGTAATCTCATTGTAGCTATTTAGTCACTTATAGGCGTGGCTGAGACTTTAAAAAGAACAAAATTCATTTACTTAATTATATTTTTCATTAAATAAGAAATAATGAAACTAAATGAAATAAATATTCAACTCCAGAAACTAGCAAAGTTGCGGCAAAATGAACCTATTAAATTAACAAGGATTAAATTAAACAATAGAAAAACTTTTAAATGCATCTGAAACTTTTAAAATTAAAAACAATAATATGTATGCAAACATATCAAGTCTAGTAATGAAAGACAAGAAAAAATAATTGTGCGATGTGATGAATGCCAAAAGGCATAAACTCAGTTACCTAAGAGACTGACAAATAATGCTGCTTTTTCTCAGAACAAAGAACTCTTACTTCATCTGATCAAAGGGTGCTGTACATAGTGGGTTTTTTTTTTTTTACATTACTAGGTGATAACCCCTTCTAATTTAAACTGCTACCTCAGATTTTTCCCTATTGTCATTTTAATAAGTTCATCAAAGATGGTTTTTGTTTGGTTGTTGTCAAATTTTGTCTTATTTGTTTGTTTGTTTGTTTTTCCATTTCAAGGCCTTTTACCCCTTCTCTTTGTTAGTTTCCAAAAGAAGATAAAACACAAGGGGCAAAGACAATATAAAGTCAACATGCTACTTTATTATTAGAGTTCCTTCACTATTAGTCGAATACATGCCTTGTACAATACAGGACTTTCTAAGACGTATCTGGAGTTCTGGCTTAATCTCATGGCTTGGCCAACTTGTTTGCTCAAAGTTCCCTGTCTTACTACTGACCTAGAGAACAAGGATCCCAACACCTCATGACTGAAAAATAAAACTATGAGTGAGCATTTTCTCCAAGTCTTGAGCCTTGAGCAGAAACACTTAACGAAGATGCTATATATGCATATATATATATATATATATATATATATAATATATATATTATATATATATATATATTCTTTTTTTTAACAAATATTGACCATGGATGTGTTAGTAAACAGTTGTACTAGCATCCTGGCATCTGAACAATCTGACAAGCCATAAAGTGGAATGATGAGAGAGAAAGAACACTGCTTCCAGCTACATGATTATTTCCCCCCAGGTAAGCACGGCCAGAGACAGAAAGGGTTACAGAGTCTGCGCAACAAATGCCCACCTTGCCTCCGTGTCAAGGGACTCCAGGAGCAAGAATGAAACACTAGTCCTGGCTTGGTTAAAAAATGTGGCTGTAGATTTTCACTTGCTCTTCCTGATAATTTATAGGATGTGAATAATCAACCTGATGTGGCTAACATATGTAAATGTTTCCTAATGATTGCTTAAGTAACAAAGACTCAGCTATGAGAGTACTTTATGAAAGCAAATATCCTCAGAATAGTGAGTGCCTTGAGAACAATATTTTTCTGAGCCTGATACAGAGTGGTGAGTTGAGCCCACTGTATTTTTATATATAACTGTGAAAAACAATTAGTTTTCAGTAAATGAAAAGGCATCTACAAAGGAAATTCTTTAGAAAATAGTTCATCAACCGGAGCCTAAGGGAATTGAAGGGAAAATAACTGTTGTAGAGGATTCAGAAACATTTTTTTTCCTGCCTCCAATTAGAAAAACAATATATTTAACCCCTAGTTTCACCGTTGGGTGAGATTGGTTTTCTTCTTAATTTTATTCCCCAAAGATTTTTCTGTGACACCAAGTGCTGAAATTACAAAGATGAATGAAAACCCTGAAGTTTGTCAGAGACAGAGTTATAAGCATGTGTAATTCATCTTGTGGTTTCTTCTACTGAGACTTTACTGCAGCGATTTAAAAATATCAGTGAGAATTCTGGCATGTGGTGTCATCAACCAGAAATAACTTTGCATCAAATCCCCAAATGGTCTTTCTGATTGACATGCATGCCCAGGCTGAGGAGTCACACTTCCTCTTTCTTAGGCTTGCTCTGCTCTTTAGAGAGAGGAGGCAGCAGTTCTAACTGAAACTCTTGAAGGTAATAGATCTTAATGTGGATTCGATTCTTTATCAGTGGCAGTTCCCTGAGCATATAGATAACAGGTAAGTTATAAAGGACTTCCTGGCTGTTTATGGTAGCTAAATGTAGACCATAAAATTTTAAGACTAAGTGGAATTTTAGGAACTATGCCATTCATGGTTAATTTTCTCATTTTGCAAAAAAAAAAAAAAAAAAAAAAAAAAGAAAAGAAAAGAAAAGAAAACTGAGATTTAAGAATTTAGATGTTGTAATGGTCATAAAGCTAACTGGAACCTTCAGAATTCTTGACTCCCAAAACTTATCTGTTTGTTGTATCAATATTTTTAGCATGCTTAACATGATTATTTTATTAAGTCTATCTCAGTGCTTTCTTGGTGATTACTAAAAAAATAAATTGTTGACAATCTCTGGAGCATGAGAAATATACCAGAAAACTCAAGGAAGATATTGTCTGGATTTCAGAAAGAGGTAGAAGATGTTCATGTGCTGTGGAAACATCTGACTGGTTGGTCAGTTCTTGCTAATTGCTGCAAAGAAATGCAGGGTAAGACAGCATCGACGACAGGTGACTGACGTGGAGGAAAACATCAGGCCACGCGAATTTGTTTTATCATTATTTATTTATTACCAGATGAATCGAGCTGTTAAAGTTGGTATGTTTTGGTTTTAGAAAAGCATTTAAAAAGGATTTTTCTCATTATTCCTTTTTTTCTTTCATACTGTGAAAAAAAAAATGTTAGCCAGAGCACCTGGTCTGTGAACTGGTTTTATAGCTCTAAACAAGTCCAAGGTGGTTTCACTTTCTGGCGTCTTGTCAGCCTGGGCAAAACTTCAGGTGCCCCCCCTCAGAAGCCGTCCCCTGGTTCTGCCTGGTTCAATACTCCCAGCCCACTGACTGCCAAAATATGTAAGCTACATAAAGTTCTCTGTCCCCAAAGTTGGTTCTGGATGCAGAAAAACTTCTGTCCCAGTTGTAATGATTTCGTCCCTAACGTTTTAAGTCACAGGGAAAACTAATATTATTGTATCCTGTAGCTTGAAACGTCAAGGTATCTTGCTTTTATCTTTCTTTCTTTATTCTTTTTCTTTTTTTTTTTTTTCATTCATTACAAAGCTGTCAAAAGCTTAGGCATAGGCAGTGGTTCTTTGGGCTCAGCTGCACACATCCCAGTGGCCTCTTCCCGTCGGAAAACCTGTCTTTTCTGCGGGACATGCCTTCATCTTGTTACAAAGCAGGACGTAAGAATCCGGCCCTGCCCAGGGAACAATCAGCATCCGGGGTGATTGCTTTGAAAGCAGCATTATATTCGTACAAGATCTCATTAGAACCCCTTTCCTGAGAGCTGGGGCTATCTTCCCAGTTTAGATGGAGATTGTGGTGTTCATTATGCGCTCCCTCTCTGTACCATCAAACGGCCTGAGGAGAGAAAATCTTTTGACCTTTGTAATTGCTACAATATTATGGAAGTTTCTTTCTCTATATGAACAGAGCAATAAATATTGCAGAGCTGTACATTTTTCCCCCAAAATTCAATTAAAATAGAGAAAAAAAATGCTTCTGAAGACATTCGTGGCACCAGGCCATCCACCCTCTGGAAGGGCATTCGTGGGGGTAGTGCCATGGGTGGCAAGACTCGGGGTCCATTTGGGAACATTTCCAGAACTGGCTCGAGGCTTTGGGTTGCAGAATTAGCTCACCCAGGGCTTCAGCTCCTGGTTTCAGACTCATTAAGACTGTCTTGTCAGGGTAGGTATGTGATCAGTTTCCGGACTGCAAACTAAGCCCAATAAATTGCTGAACTCGGCTTAAAAAGTTAATTACCAAATCTGGTGCATGTGGTGCAAAAAAGAAAAAAAAAAAGAAAAAAAAAGGAAAGAAAGAAAAGAAAAAGGCAGAAATTATAAATTAATGTGCAGACAAGCAATTTAAAGAGACTTAACTTCAAAAAATAAATATTCCCTGCAATGACTTGGGCTTGAGCACAGTTTCAGTTCACCTCCAAGTTCCTGTTTCTTTTCCATTTGCTAACCTGTGCCCTTTTTCTGTTCTCACATGGGCGTGCGTGTGTGGTGACGTGCTCTAAAGCTTGTCAAGGTACCTGGGTGGATTGAACATGCAGCACAAGTGCAAGTAGCTTTTCCAGGCACATTAAAAATGTCTACATTCAAGCCAAATAGGATTCATTTTTTGGAGAAATATATATTGGGTTCCAGTTTACAAGTTTTCCTGAAGGGCCACCATTTTTATGAAGGAAATTCCTTGGCGCTTTTCAGATTTCTTTTCAAACTGGTATTATATAAAGATAGTAGGTCCTGTCTGCTCTTTGTGTCCTTCCCCTTCCTCTTCATGAGTTGAACATATATGTGGTTCCTTTTAACCAGATATGTTTGAGCAATTTTAGCTTTCCTGGTTTAAACATACCTACGAAAGCAGAATGGAGTGAGAGGTGCTATAGAGTACACACTCTGTAAAAGCAGAGGCCCATCTTTTCATTGCTTGAGCCCTACGGTGCTTGGCATAAAATATCGACTGGCATTTAGTCCTTGTTGGAATAAGAGAGAAAAGCAAAGCAGAAGAAATACGGTCTCTTCACTTCAAAGATCACAGTCTGTTTAAGGAAACACAGCAGTCAAAGACTAGCACGCAACCGTGGTAATAACGTCACAGAAGTACGTGCAAAGTGCTCAGGGTCACCGAGGACAGAGTGCCTGCAGGACACAGTGCCATTCCAACAAACATCGAGGAAACAGTCTGAGCGGTGTCACACCCTGAGTTTGTTTCACACAGATCAATATGCTTATTTCTCCAGCCAAAAAGAATGAGCATTTCCAGAGTGTTTACTGGGGGCAGGTGCCATGCTACAGGCCCCATTCATGTTGTGCAATCCTTCACACAGTTTTGTTACGTAAATATACTCTCCAGAAGTATGGTTATTCTAATTTGAGAGATATACAAATTAATGCTACAGGAAATGTAGGTTACTTCGCAAATGCACAGTGAGAGCAAACCGAAGCTTCAAATCTAATTACGTCTTAAACACCAAGCCTGTAACCCACCCACACCACCATGAATACAACTGGATAACAGGAAAAATAAAATCTCGTCTTCTCTGCTAGGAAGGAAAAGTATACTCATTTATTCTCTCCCCTCCCAATTCTTCAAGCTCTATGTTAATTTCTTAGGAGTTTTTTTTTTTTTAATCAATGCTTCACATTGACTTTAATTTGCTTTATTAAAAAAAAAAAGGGGGGAAAAGAAAAGCCCAGCAAATTCACATAGCCAGTTAATATCACCTCCTCCCACGTCTTCCAATTTATTCTGGAAAAACTTTGCAGTTGGCTAATGGTTACAGCATCAACGAAATAACTTCTTTCTCTTTCCTCATTAAACTAAAGGGAAAAAATCAACTGATGCACTGCATCCTTGTTGACTGGTGGCTCATTACAGGGGCTAATAAGAGAAAATACATTCTCGTATACTGATCATTGGAGCTCAGATAATTTCAGGAGAGCCACCTGCTGAGTAAGTATCCATTTTTGCTTCTGACTTTATATGTATTAGTCTGGTCAATTTCCCCAAGCTGGCCTGATTAGGAAAGTTTTATTAAAACAAATGGAAATGAGACTTAAAGTGCGTAAAGAAAAACAGAAGCAATGTCTGAACCACTCACACAATCTTTACCCTTGGCCAGACGCACTGACCACTTCATGGAGGTCTGTGGCAGAGACTGTAATGCATTCATCAAAATCTGAGGTGTTTCCTTCTTGCACACAGCTGGACTACGTTTCCCAGCCTCCCCTGCAAGCAGCTGCCATCTTCCCTTTTCCATCGAAAGAAACTAGGTATGCTACTTTCAGATCCCAGCAGTAAGACACGCCCCCATGCACATGCATAGTTCCTCCCTCTCTAGACTGTCTCTCCCTTGAATAAGTTATTCTGCAAAATTAAAGTATGAATAACACCTAGAGTGTGACAGGAACAGCCTTACATAAAACAATTTTAATACTGTGTGGTAAGTACAATAGAGGTACACATAAGGTACAATGAAAACTTAGGGGGATCACAGAAAGATTATTTGGCAAGTGACAATATGGCTGAATGTTAAAAGACAGGAAGATTTTGGATAAGCATAAAGTGGAAGCAGATAGTTATAGGAAGACAACAGACTAGTTATATTTCTTTACAGTTTCATTCTGCTCTAAACCCCTTACATGTCAGAAAGGCATGTACACATTTTTTGTAATTATTATTTAGAGTAAATTTATTAAAAGGCTGAAAATATGAAAAGTGCCTCAATCAGATCAAGGATGAAGAATTTCTGGAAGATCAAAAAGCAGATGATATCAGGTCAACAGGGAAACATAATTGCAAATTACAGCCCAAAGCACATGCAGAAAAAGAAGAGCTTTTGAGGTAGAGGCAGTGAACGGAGTAGAGTGTGCTTTGAGCTGCAAGTAATGTAAAAGGAAAAAAATGTCATATAGTCAGTTCACATACAAAGAAGTCTGGATATGAGCCATCCCAGGTGGGTTCCATGGATCCTCTACTGCATCAATGACCTTCACACCCTTATCGTACTCCTTCTCTGCTATCAGGGTCTACGAAGCTGTTTGTAACCCAAACACTGTTCCCTGGCTTGAAATCTCCCAAGCAGGAGAAAAGGGAACAGGGCAGGAAAGACCTTCTTCTCGTGTATTTCTATCTTTTACAATGGAAGAAGGAGAAAAGTCTCTCCCAAAGACATCAACGTGCATAAGAACATGTTCTTATGTCTCTGCAGCCAGATTTGGGCTACACGTTCACCTCTGACCAAGCACAAAGAAAACAGAGCCTGCAACGCTGGGGATTGGGTAAACGCACCATCATTTAAACTCTGGGGCTGGATACATAGTAGCTCCCCAGAAATAAAGGTCCTGGTAATAAGAAATAAAGGGTGCAATCTGATGGTTGGATAATTAAACACGCCAGGCCTAGGTAACTGGGATCAGGGTCAAGTGGCATGAGGAGCTGCAATGACCTGACAATAATTGTTATTAGAACTGTACTGAAATATAGAACATTATTGAAATAATGAGGTCTGTGTATCCTTTTCATCTTTCCAGCTTGTGTTTCACAGTGGTCACTGCTTGTCTTGGAGCTAAATAAAGCTGTGAATATGGGTCACTGGGCTTGTAGGACAGAGCCCTAGAAGATATCCTAGTCCAAGAAGAGATCTGAAGCCCAGATTACAAATTATCAGCAAAGTCCACACATCAACACATCCTTCCTCTACTAAAATAACCAAAGGAAATTCCTATAGTCAGAGCTTTCACTCACGAAAAGGTAATCTCTCTCTCTCTCTCTGTCTATACACACACACTCTCTCTCTCTCTGTCTATACACACACACACAACACACACACACACACACACACACACACACACACACATATATACACATATATATACACACTCATATATACACATATATACATATATATACATATATATATATAAACGTATTTTTTAAAAACATGGAAGAAAGACACCAAGTTAAACCTAAACCCAAAGAAATGAAAAATAAATTGAAAAATATAAGCATAGGATAAACACAAAATAAGTTAATTTGACATCATCAGAGACCTTCAAACAATTATTGTATTCATAAAATGAGTGCTGAAAAAAAATGAAATAAAAATACAGTCGCAACTTTTAGGGCAAGGACAAATTAAAACAAGAGGTTCAAGTCTCTGTTGAAAATAAGGGCATAGACTTCCTCTTTCCTTTATTTTTAGAGCATTTTCTTTAGAAAACATAATTCCAAGTTCTCTCCCTTTGAAATGCATGTAAATCTTTTTAAACGCTAAGTAAGCTTTTTGCCAGCTTTACAACCCAGATATGTCTTTATGGGGGATCAGAGAGCCTGGTCTTGAAAACGTAATCATACAAAGAGACAGTGCCCCTAGCTCACAGTTTCTGTGGAAAGGTAAGGAGCCTAACTTAGGCGGGCTTACCCCCAGTTGTAAACCTTGCCCCTGCTATAAAAATGAGTTGTTCTTTTTTTTTTTTAACTTAGTATAAAACCAATTGCCTAACACAGCTGTTCACCCCAGCTACCAAGTGATTTAGGATAACTTACCTGTGACAAATGGGATGCTACATCCTCTTGAGGACTAGTTATTGTTTATCTTGAAAACCTGCATGTAGCAGGTTATGTCTGCCAGGCTAGACGAAAGGGTATGATTTCCTTCTGTCTTTGGAAATTCGTAGAAGACTACCTGCTTGCACATCACATTCTTAGTTTAATGTTTATTTAATAATAAACTGATTTTCTTTCTCTTCTACTTTTGTGGAGGGTTTCCATGGGTGGTAGGAAGTTTTGTTTTTCATCATATTTTCCCAACACGATTAAGAGACAAATTATAGAGTTGGAAGAACGAGCCGTGAAGTCCCCCAGAAGGCAGCACATGAAACAAATATATGATGAAAAAGTTAAGACATAGAGGATAGATCCAGCAGTTCTATTGTATATTTAATAGGATTTCTTAAAGAGAACTATGTAATTGAGGTGAGCTGTAATAGAGTAAAAAGGGAAAACTTTTCAGCATTATAAGGAAAACATAAGCCTTTGAAATGAAACAAAATGAAACAAAACTGAATTTCAAGGAAGATAAATGGAAAAAAGACAACACTTCAATATATAGAAGTGGAATTTTAGAACTTCCATAAAAATGATAAAGCGCAAAATACGTTCAGAGAAAAAAGGTTGTGTGTTCAATTTAAAATATATAAAACAAATCATTATTGCCAGAAATAACTTTTTATGATCAATATCTATAAGACAAAGGCAAACTTTTACTTACTGAACATCTGCTTTTCTCATTGTCCTTGGGTTGACCTTCCTCCCTTTTGAGGCCCCAAGGTGCCTTATCTCTTCCTTAGTTCAGAATGCCATCTATATATACCTCATTTTCCTTTTCTGTCCTGGAAGCTTTCATGTATGTGGGGGTTTCTGAATCTCTTATGTATGTGGGGTTCCCATATGCACAGTAATTAAATTTCATTATTTCTCTCGTTAGTCTGTGTCATGTTGATTTGATTATTAGACCAGGTGGAAGAGCTAAGAAAAACAGAGAAAAGTTCCTTCCTTCCCCACAGCATCACCCCCATGCCTAAGAGCAGGGGAGAGGGTGTTCCATCACCACCAACATAAACCCTTCCTTAGATACATAATGGATTTTGCCTTATCTGAGGAAAGAAAAAGCGATTTAATTATGTTCTCAAATGATAACTTCCTTGAATGCCACATCTGTGAACCCAATATGTCAGTTATAATGTGGACACACACACACACCTCTGTTCATTTTCCTTAGAATAAGGCCCTGTAAAAAGTCTCAGGGGTACAGCAGAAGAGAATCAGTTCTCTCATCCTAAAAGGCATCAATCTAGAGAGGAGGAAGGACTCAAGGTCATTTTTTTTCTAGACTCCCTTCACCCCTGCAAGTCAGCTGGGTCAACAATTTAAGTTGCAGGGCCCTTAGAGCATTATCTTTTCTTTGATCCTAGCAATGCCATGTGGATTGATTTTAGGGTTTGCCGATTCTTCAAAAGGCTTGATCTCTAGTTTAAGAATGTGAGTTAAGTAGGGATTTTATTGGAATTTTTTGGCTTTAGGAAATAAGACATAAGAGACCCCCTGCCTCTTACAGTCTTCTGTAAATCTCCGTCTCTAATTGTTTCTCCCCTTCAAAGCAAATTCCTATATGCTTCATAATGTATTAGTGAAGTCTCCAACAGGCATGTGTCTAATAACCCTCCACCATCCAGGAGCAGTTCAAGATGAAGTGATTAGCAGTATTTGTTGTCAGGCTGTCTCCAAGAGATGACAATTTATATCAATTCACTGTGTGTCAAAAATCAGAGAGTGTGCCAAGGTGAAAATGCAATTCCACAGTTCCCAAAGGTGGATGAAATTTCCTGCTCCACATGTGAGTTTAATGTGTTTACCGCCGAGAGAGAGGTGTCTGGCCTTTTAAGACAGACAGACTTACACCACCCCCCGCCAGCTGATGGAGCAACACTGCATTTGCCCACAGCTATCTGTGGTGACTGTTCAGGCGCCTCCTCGCTTGTTCCCCACCCGCCCTCTCTCCTATCCAGTCTCTGCCAACGCAGAGCTCCTGGCTCCACTTCTCAGTCTTGATGCTCTGCTGGCCGCCTGGGCTTTCAGTCTACATAGCATCTGACAAGCAACTTACCCTATCAGACTCCAGTGTGAACTTGGCTTAGCCCGGTCTACCCCAATGTAACTGTGGCATTCTCAGAAATCAAACCCTGGCTCCAGCAGTTTGCGCAGAGCCTCGGCTGCATCCCCTATGGTGGGATGCAGGATGGTTCTTAACATGTGAAAAACTAAACAGTACAAAACAACCTGACACAATGGGTAGTAGGGATTTATTCTCTTCTATCATAGAGTTACGCTTCCAATGTATTTGTCCATACATTTCTATGTCTTAATCTTAGGTAACACAGGAGAATCACAGCCATCTTGTCCACTTATAATGCCATACACTGTCCTCTGATGCACCAATTCTAGTCATATAACGAAAATAAATCACTCCAGCTGACTGAACCTCCCCTCCAACCCTGATTTCATCTTTCCCATATCATTCGGCAATCCCTTAAGCCTGCTTTTCAATACATATCACCAAAACAGAAAAGACCATTGACAAAAACAGAATAATCTACCAAAATAGAATGAAGAGAAAGAAATTGTTCCATTTGCACTTTGAACCCTTTGACCTCTTGGAAAATGTAGGAGAGTATATGAAATGCACAGTGTCTGCCGACGGCTTGCTCCACTAATCTCTCCCTCACTCATTTTCAGAATTTGCAAGTGTCCCTGTTTACTCCCTCTGTTGTAATCACAGGTGTCCTGAAGATTGCAAGTTTCAAGTAAGAAAAGCATCATAAATGAGACACACGGTGACTAAGCAGCTGCTCTTAATCTCCCTGAGATAGCAGAGATTGCATTTTGCAGGTAACATCAGCAATTAGTTGACAAGTTATTCGACTTGACCATAGAGCCAGTGGTTGAAATTTAGCAAGTTGTTGGTGTCTTAGTCCGTCTGGGCTGCTAGAATAAAATAGCGTAGACTGTCCAGCCAATGAACAACAGAAATTTGTTTCTCACAGTTCTGGAAAGTCCAAGGCCAAGTCCAGCAGGTTGAGTGTCTGCTGAGAATCTGCTTCGTGTTTCATAGATGGCCTTCTTTTCGCTCACCTGGCCGAAGGAGCAAAACAGCTCTCTGGAATCTCTTTAATAAGGGTACCGATCCTATATGGGCAGAGCCTTTATGAATAACTACCTCCCACAGGGCCCACCTCCACATACTGTCACAGGGGGGATTAGGGTTCATCAGATGAAATTTAGGGAGACACAAACATTGCACCCTGCTGAAATCAAAGTTAATGCCTTCTTTAAGGAGAAGGGGTCTCCTCCATTACATAAGTTTTAAATTATTCCATATCGTCCCTACCGAGACACATATGTTGCGGGTGCTAAACAGATCATTGTCTCTTGCAGCAGTTGTGTTATGTCTCTTCGTTTCCAATGCTTAGTATATTTTTTTTTCTGGATGTTTTTTCAGCTCCTTTTCCTTCTTCTACCTTACCACTGTACAAGTCCACTTTCCTACAAACTACCAAGGAGCCTCTGAAAAATAATACCGTGATCCACCTCTGAAGTTGACAGCTATGAATGATTCCCAGCTCGCCCCACACCAAACCTCCCGGGTAGCTTGACTTGGTCAAAAGAAATAGAAGTTTGGGACTGTTGGTGCCTCCTCACCCAGCGGTGACGCACTCCCGAAACATAGTACAAGATGAGGCTATTTCTTTCTTGCCTAAAATTATGGACCATACTGATTCCTAAAAGCAAGTTGGAAAAATGTCACAGGGTATTTTTTTTTCTTCATATTGCACTTTTTTTTTTTTTAAAGGTACAGGGTAGCCAGAATCTGTGGCATGTATGTGTTCTGCCTTCTCAATTCATTGCTGTGGAACATGGAGCTGAAATGACGTATGGGAGGCAAAACACACTTTGAAACGTCAAGCTTTTGCCATGTGCCTTTTAGCCACCTTCGGTGCCCATTAAGTCATTTCTGGAACATCTTTTTTGTCTGCTTCCCAAAGCCGATCCTATAAAAGTAACAGGGTATTGTCTTTTGCCCTTTGTGTTGTAAGGTTAGCTAATTTCCACCCAGATGCGCGGCATGCCTGCTCTCTTTTTTTTTGTCTTTAAAATAAATCTCTTGCCTAAAGCTAAATATACAGCACTTTGAACATGACAATGCAGCTATTTTTAATTTGTCCTTTCATTTTAATTATGCTGTGGGTATTATTTTGTAGGTACAACTTGCCATAATCTTGCCGCCATCTACAGGCTCCCCTGTGTACCACCTGTGATGTCGGGGTGGGGAGGTAGGTATTGAATTACCTGTTTATCTTGAAATAGAGATCTTGCTGCATTTCTAAGCATTATTTGCCAGCATGGATATGAGTTTGTTGAAAACGTTTTGTTTTTTTTTTTAAACAATACCTACATCATTACTTATTTCATGAACAGAAAAATATCTGCAAGATCCTCAGAACATCAGTAAATGGGACAATCTCTGCACATATAAAGAATTCACTTGGGACACTAAAAGAGAAATCCTACACAAACATGTTCTTAATCGTTTCCATAAATAATACAATCAGCATGTTTGTGAAAACCCTACATACATAATTGATCAAAGCAACTTTTACACTTTAAAATTTATTAGCCGATGTGAAAAGGAAGGTTAAGAGAAGAAAACACCCAAGTCTGTTAGGAAGTAATTCTGTCTCACAGTGACAACTATTACCGCAGCTCAGCTAACGGGGAAAGAACAGCACAGAGAAGCAGTAATGGACGGGAGCCGCTCTTAAGAGTCCACTTAACACACACGCATAAAAGGGAAAGAGGGAAAAAAATGACAATTGAATCCCAGAACCCTCTTGTGAATCTCAGTTCCCTAGGAGGCTGGGAGAACCCGGCGCTTATGGGATCAAAAGCATGTTCTCTCTCCGGGAAGCTGGCCTCACAGGACAGAGGCGGGTTACTTGTGCAATATGCTGTGTTCTTTAAATAACACCTTTCCGATCGCCCGGTACCTACCGTCCTTAGACCATTTTACTATTTCTTGTTCCAATATACACACCTCTCGGAGTAAAAGTCACTACTCACAGTGTGACGTAGAGTTGTGTGCCACTTTCTTGGCCTTTAACTATTGCACCCCCTGGGCCAAAAACCCCAGAATTTGGAATGCTTCACCACAGTACAAAGCAACATTTGAAAGTGGAGAGGGCACCTAGATTTCTGTGGATAATCCCTTAACTTCTCTGTGTAATCTTTGCTTTATTGGCTGAAGAAGCCCTCGTAAAGTGCGTACTGTGTTCCAGGCCCTGTGCTTGGCACTAAGGATGAGAGATAAATAGGACAAAGCCTTTATTTCAAGAATACTTTCTCACGGGAGAAGCAAGAAAGTGCGATACGGTGTTATAAGGACCAGTACAGAAGTAGGTGCCGGCATAATGGCAGTACTGAAGAGGAAGCGTGCCTCTCTGTGGGGAAAACCCTGGAAGGCAAAAACAGATAGACAAAGGGACCAGGAAGAAGGGACAGGCTCGCTTTGCCCACGCCCGTCAGTTCTTTCTTTCCTCACCTCTTGTTTCTTGCCAGGTGGAGGATTTTTAAATTAAAATTAAATTAAAATTAAAATCTTAGTAGTATAGTCTTGGCACTATACCACTAGGACCCAGGGCTCAGCACTGTAATTGCCGCATAGAATATTCCAGTTAATCATTCATTATCAATGCCCTCTTCGGTCTCATCACTTAAAATGCAAATATTCCAGAAACATACACCCAGCCTTCTCATCACACTTCCTCGCACGAGAGCAAGAATGAAGGAGACTTACTCAGCACCCTAAAACTCAATGAATATCACCCGAATAAACATGACCATTGTGTGATTCCTCACATTCTTGTCCAAATACTAGTTCATGCTGGAGTTTTTTTTTTCCCCCCCAATTTGTATGTTTTTTCTCTTCCAACAATTTATTTTTAAAATTGTATCACTGTTTAAATATAAACTACTTTTATAACATTTCAGTTATAGAAAACTAAATTTCTTTCCCATAAAATAAAATAGAAATAATGAAAAATATTTTATTTCAACAATCGTGTTCTCAGAAACTTCAGTATACCTAGCCATATGAGATCTTGTAATAGCTATAATTTTTGGTTACATTTCTTCTCTGTAAAAAGTGTTCCAATGTATAAGGAAAAAAGGAAAAAATATTACAGATATTTTTATACATATTTATATATATACATATTTATACATAAAAGCAGACAAGTTTAGCTCTGGGAAATTTTGAAATTGATGAAGCCTATCACTAATATCTCTAAATTCCCTCTTTTGTACTATTTCCTCATTTTCTCTAAGTATTTTCTTTCTCTTCACTATTCATGACGATCACCGGGCCAGCAAATAACAATGCTGCTTGAAACTCCCAGTCTCTCTCACTGTGACGAGGGAAATGAATCACTATGATGGACGCTTTAATAGGCTCCACTCCCCAGCAGTATATGACTTTCAGCTGAACCAACCAGAGAACACACTGTTCACGCAAATGGAATGATCGCTCCTGGTGGAAAGAAGGAGAGCTTCAGCAATGGGCTCACTGGCTACTCCGTGTGCATGTAATGCCGGTCCTGAAAGCATAGGATGGAATGATAGGATTTGCAACGCAGAGTATGAAGCAAAGGAGAGCAGAGAATAAACGTATCAGTGTCTCCTCAAATAGCATGGAAAAGCTTCCTGCAAAATGAGAGATGTGAATAGTTCTTTAGGGAGACACATGACTTGGAAAATCAGAGAGAAAGGGGAAGTTGGGAAAAGAACGGGCACCCAGGTAGAGGAATGGCAAATATAAAGAATCGACATGGCAGGTATGGCACCAATTTGCTTTTCAAGAATAATTTAAATTAAGACATTTTAAGTTTACCCGTAGTTTGTGTTAGGTTCAGAATACTCACTGGAGATTGTCACTTTAGGTAAAAAGTAAAAAAAAAGTTAAATATTTTCCCATTAAAAAAATCTGCCTAAAATACGAAATGGACATAAACATTTATGATATTTGACCATTTCACGATTCTCTGGGAGTACAGTATTTGATTTACTGTAATAAACTTTAAGAACCAGACTTTCCTTTAATTATTAAAGTCTAATTCCGAAGTGGGATTTTAATTAAGAATGAGAATTAGGGAGTGTTTGAAATGAATTCTGGTGAGCTTCTCCACAGACAAGAGAAAACAGATATGTGATATTTTGACCTTTCACTAAATTCCCCAAGCCCGCTGATTTCTGACTTAGGTCAGCCCACTCTGATTGGATTCCAAGGATTCTTAATCAAGCATATTGCATTAGAAATATATATGATAGTTGAAAGACTACAAAATATTAAATATACCAAAGTTTTGTTAATTTTTTCCTAACGTATCTAGTCGGTTGTTTATTCTAATTTTCTTTTGTATTGATATAAGTATTTAAGGCTATGACTTTTCCTCTGTGTTCTGATTTAACTCTGTCTCACTGATTACTGTATTGTTGTTTTCTGTAAAATCTAAATTTTAGGGGTTTTTTTGGTTTCATCTTTAATTCAAGAGTATGTGAGAAAGATTTTAACACTAAGTATTTTATATCTTGTTATCATGTTTAGTTTACAGATGTATACAGGCTTTCTTTATAGTCTAGAAAAATAGCTTTAAATGTCACACGGGCATGTATTTAATTTGTAAAGTAATGAGTACCATGTATATCTTCTCACTTATGTTGTTAAAGAATACCATATTCTTAAGTGTGTTTTTGTTTATTTGTTTCATCTAGGTCTGAGAGCAGTGACAAAAAATCCATGACTATTTTAAGTCCATTTTGCCATTTCCCATAATTTCTGATTTATGAAAGTTATTGCTATCCTATTTGGTACATAGGAGTTCAGAACTGCTATATTTTATTGTGAATCGTGCACTTCACATTATAAACTCTTCTATTTTGTGTCACATAATGGCTCTTTAACCTGAATTCTGCTTGTCTGAAGTTAATACCAAGACCTCTGCTCTCTCTGTTTTCTCTGTTACGCTGGCCTGGCTTAGCTTTACCAAACTTACCCCCCCCCTTTTTTTTTTTGGTTCTTCTGAGTCACTTCGTTTTAAGTGTATCTCATACAAAATTGGACTTGAGTCTTGCTTTGTAATTGCATATGCAAATCCTTTTCCTTTGAATAAGTGATTTAGGCTCATTTATATTTATATATTTATCTTTATTAATATAACAGGCATGTTTCCTTTTAACTGCATATTCTTTTGTTGTTTTTCTCTTTATATTTATGTATGAAGTATGTTTTCTTTGTATTTTATGTCGTTATTCTCATATTTATAAAGGTGATATTAAAGATTATAGTCTTATCATTAGCTTGTATCTTTAATACTTTCCCCTTGTGTATTTAAACAGAATCATTTCTTAATTAAATATTAAGAGAGAAATCATCTCTTAATTAAAATATTCCCTGGGTTAAATCAATTTGTAGTATCTAAATTTGAAGAAAAGTTTGGTTGTATTTAAATACCTTGGCTCACTCTTTCTGGAATATAGTATAGGTTGCTTTATTGTTTCCTGATACTGAGTGTTACTATCAAAAAGTCTGTCGGAAATTTTATTTTCTTTCCCTTAAAACAATAGTGAACATAATTTTTGTCCAAAGCACGTTTTGGGCATGAAAGAGGCCATTATTTATATTGATTATGCTTATGAAACAACAGGCATAAATTGGGATAATCCCAGAGAAACCAGTCCATATGGTCTTTCTACCTACATATGACTTAGTTTTCTGGTTCGGGAGCCTAAAATAACCTTTCTTTTTTTCATGACCTTATCTATAATATTTTTTATCTTACCTACATTACATTTATCTTTCTTCTAAAAAAAAGATATTTTCCTCTCTCGTTTTCACCTAAATTATGTTTCATTGTTGATAATTGTTAATAAATTTTCTCTTAGTAACTTTCCAATATGTTGATTTTTTTCTCCTTATAGTTCAGAAAACTTCTCTTAAATTATAATTTTAAAACCTATAATATCTGTTGTGTCTTTCATTGTTGTTCATTTTCTTCATTCTCCTTTGGTTTATTCTATATCCATCATTTTGCCCTCTAATATCACTACTTCTCATTCATTTGGGGGTTTCTCCCCTTTATTTCCAGCTTCATTGTTCAGACGGTATATTATTTATTCAAGGTTCCCAATTAGTCATACTTCCTGATATCCATACCCTTTTCGTCCCCTCCCATACTGACTCATGATTTAACTATGTGACTTGTTTTGGCCAATAGGATATCATCAGCAAATGTGACAAATGTAAAGGCTTGATAAACATTAGCATATGGGGTCTTGCCCTGGTGAAATGCTACCATCACCCTCGTGAAGAAGTCTCGTTTAAACTTCCTATCAGTGAAGGAGCACATGTAGAGAGAGGCGCAGCTGTCCCAGGTTAACACAGCTCCCAGCCACCTCCAAAGCTAAATTTCACCATGTGAGTGAGCCCAGCTGAAACTAGTATGTGTTGCTGGGCACATTCGACCCACAGAATTACGAGAAACATTAAAGCATTGTTTAAGCCCCCAAACTATGGGGGTTTTATCATGACTTGTTAGATAACCAATAGAGAAACTATTGCCTGGAAGTGCGGTATGGCTGTAACAAAACCCCAAGCGTGGGGCATTGGCTTTAGAACTGGGCAGCAGATGGAGGCTTGAGGAGGGTGAGGAGTCTGTTGGCAAGGGCTGAAAGAATGGCAAAGAAAAGCTGGCAGAGGCTTGAAATGAGTTGAGGAAATCATTACTTGCAAAAAAAAAAAATGGTAGCCCATATTTCATGATAGCAAAACATTTGGCAAACCTGTCAAGAGCCAGTACACACAGAAGACAGAATTGTACCTGATGAACTAGTGGATCTGGCTAAGGGTAATACCTGGCAGAATGCTGAAATACCAATTGGCTTCTTTTAGGTGCATATGGTAAGGCGTAGGAAGAGGGAGATAATCTAAGGAGAGAAATGCTTTAGTTTGTAAGCGGAATTTAGATATGAAGTAGAGGCAGAACTTTCTGGAGTAGAAAACGAAACAGCTTCACATTTCCCTACTTTCCATATGGCAACTCGTGGTATAACTAATGGACTCTGGGTAAAGATCAAGGATATGGATGGAAAAACCCTTTTTAGACCTCAGAAAGACTTAAAGTGGTATTTAGTAGACACTCTTAGCTAAACAGAAGGGCTTCTAGGAATTTTGAAAACATTATCCCGCAGCATTCCAAGACACTCAAATTAGAGCGAGGTCTATCTTTAGAAGTTATGGATATGAACTTGAGGCATGGATTGATTCCCAGCCATATCCACAGGAAATCATTCGAACTTTTAAGGTAGTTGTATCAGTTTGAATGAAAAATGAGAGGAACAGTTTAAAATCTGAAGAGCTCTCTGGACCACCACCTTTCCATTTATAGCAAATATATACTGATTAAGAGACCTGAGCCCAAAGCCAACCAGACAGAATCAAGAGCCATGGGCAAACATGGATTAGGAAAGCACTCCAAAGGGGCGAAATGAAATCTTAAGCAAGAAACATCCCCTGCCCCTACGTAAGGATTTCCCACAACATATGCTAAGCTCCCTTTCCGTATTGTTATGGACTAGTTTTTGCTAGATGCTCCAACTCTTTCCCTTTTAAGAGAGAATGTCTATTGTGGTTACACTGTTCCTGTCTTACCATTCCATCTTGGGTCTGTGAGGGGAGGGGGACAAGCAACGTGTCTTTTTGCTCTTGGGTCTTCAGATCACCAGGAGCTACACTCAAAGAGCCTTTTCTGTATCCAGACCTAAGATACAAAATCATAGACTTTGAACCTGAATGGACTTCAACTTGATTCACTGGGGCCAAGTAGCAGACTAGCTACTCGCAGTATTATACTGCTGCATTAATGGCCTTTAGCGAATCACACCTTCCTCTATTCCTCTACTCCCACCTTGACTGTGAGCTGGGCCATATGATTTTTGTTTTGATTTGATTCGCATCGAGATACCAGAAAATAAGTATTTGGAATTTCCCTTTCTGACTGTCGCCATTGCCATTTCAAGAAGCCTGGTCTAGACTCATTGAAGGAGAAAAATCACAGTAAGAGAGTGGCCCAATGGTACTAGCCGACCCAGGGACCCCAGACACCAGACAACCCGCCACTCGAATACAGCCACATGAGTGCCCAGGCAAGACCAGCAGAACTGCTCAGCCAACCCTCAAAGTGGCAAGAAAAAACACATAATCATTATTTTGAATCTCTAAGATTTGAGGTAGTTTATCATACGATAAAAAAGAACAGAATTCCCTACTGTAATTCCCATTTCCCTTTGGCTTCTTGAAATATAATCTTCATTTCTTAAAGTTTTGTCTTTTTCTTGACTTTTTTTCCCCTATATTTTTCCAGTCTTAATTTCATCTCCTTCTGTTATTTAGCCTTTATCTCAGGTCTTCCTTCTCTGAGTTCTTTACTTCTGCTGAGTAATTTCCTTCACAGCGGTAAAGGCTTCATTTGATATTTTTAAATTCTTGTTGAAATACAAAAAAAAAAAAAAATTTCTTTCTGCTGTCTGGCTACAGTTTACTCTGAAGCTTTTTTTTTGTTTTGTTTTGTTTTGTTCTTGTAGAGAAGCTTCTATTGCTATTTTACACATGTCTTCTATAGCATATTTGTATAGCTGTTAAACTAGTTCCTTTAATTTGAAACACCGAGGGCGATTTTCACTGAACTAGTTCTTTTTAAAAGATGAGTGATAATGCAGGGAAGGGGAGGATCGCCCATATTGACTGCTATTGCAATAAATCTTTTTTTTTTAAGTGCTTCTGTGTAACTACCTCTGCTCTGCAACTGAAAATCTAACTCTCTTAGGACTCCTATTATCAGTCTTATGATTTACTCACTCTTGTTGATTCCAAACCAGTTGCAATTGCTAAAAGACACAGCCTCTGAGTTTGAAGTAATACACTCCTTTATAGTACTTACATATTATCTTATTGTTGTTGCATGAGATCCTAAGTGCAGCACTTAAACCTAGTTTGTTTGCTCTCAGGTCTTCTTATAATGGTTCCCACTCAGGGTGGGGTCCTCTTTCTAGAAGTAAATAAATTCTTAAATCTACCTCGAATGCTTCTCTATCCTTGCTGGTCTTCCATTGTTCCACGAGCTCCTCGTCCCACAAGAGTCATATGTTCTGGCTCTGTTGGTCCCAGTTCATGTAAAAGTACTTAAAAGTTTTCCAGAACACTTGGTGTTTAAAAGTGTTCTGGAAAACTTGTGATTTCGCTGAATGTGATAGTTTTGTTCTTGTTGATTTTTTACGTATATGTAGAGTTTTCAAACTGAGAAATGAACTAAGCACCATCATGCTCGTACTAGAAGCCCTCTCCTTGCAGATCGTTTTTGGCATTAAATTTAAATTAGACATAACAAACATTTATTGATACCACTGTGTTTCAGAGCACATGCTAGCTTTGAATCAGATAGCAAAAGAAAAGAAAAAAAGAAAAAAAAATCCTAATCAAAGCATCCAAGATCTGAGAGTCCAGGACTAAAACTTGACAGAATTGCATATATTTTCTGGTAAGTGCAATGCAGTTGGTTGAAGGATTCTCAATCCATAAGCCAGTAAAAATAATTTTATTTGATTTAGTTCATGTAATTTTGAAAATCTTTTATAAGAAAAGACTTCTATCAGCATAAAATTATACTGTTGGTGAATATTTTACTCTAAACAAATTAGGTCATAAGATATACTCACATCATTTGAGAACATAGAATTACATCATGTCTTTTTGTGATAGGTAGTGTATCTTCCCATTGTTAGATATTAATAAAAAAACATACCCTACAATTAAGACCACAGTCATTATCTTTCTTAATAACAAGTATGTCTTAAACTAGGAAGATTGTGTATTTCTCATCTTTAATCAGTATCTCAGTGTGTTGGGACATAACAAAAGATGGTAGTTTTCACAAGGCAATTTTCGCAGAGGAAACCTGAAACCTACTTCACATTCTTCCATCCAAAAGAAAGAGCAGACAATTTACTTACATCTCTTCCATGAACTCAAACCTGGATTTTAAGGGCTTAAAAGTTATTGAAATTCAAACAAAAGTCTTGTTTTGAAACATTCTATGAGATTTCTTACACATAGCCAAGCTAAAGACTTGAATGAGGTTTACTGAAACCACATGCCTTAGAAATTTTGGATTTGGTTTTCACTTTGGTCAGAATGAAAAGAGCTGAGTCAGTTCTTCTATCAGTGTTCAGAATCCGTGATGTCCTTCTAAAACTGTGTAACAAAGAATGGAGGATCAGCAGCCACACTTCCCATTATTGATAAACAACTGGACAAGACTATGGATGGTTCTCAAACAGCAAGTTTCTAGTTTTCATCTATCGAGGGGCCTTTCTGAAAACCAAACAAGTTGCTGATATCTCTGAATTATGGAAAATAATTTTAGCCAATCAAACTTCTACTGGCAGAAAAATTGCACTATTTGGGGCATGTATGGAACGATTTTAATTCTTGACAGCAGGGTAGTGCTATTTTGTTGGTGAAAAAAATGAGCTACATAATTCAATGTTGGCTCATTGTTCCCTATATAGATATGTAGTGTCTGCAAAATTTCTGCCATAATCCTTTAAAAAATTAGCGCTTAAGGCCCTGAATATTGGTTAACTTTACCAGAGCCTTAAATTACGACTTATACAAAGGCTTTTGTTAAAACAACAAAAAAAGTCAAAATCTAATATTAAGTAACTCTTTTACACAGTATTTTATTGGCTTTCTAGAAAACAAAACCTATTTCGAGCACTTCATTTAAATTTCGGAAAATTTTTTACTATTTTTTTTTTTTTTGAGTGATGTGAAAGTCCATTCTCAAAACACTTATTAGAGAAAGATTTATTCATAGGATCTACGGAAGATAATTCTGGCCCTATGAACAAAGTAAATCTTCTGAATCAAGGCCTTGGATGAACTATTTTACACTTGATTTTAGCCAAAAGGCCGAGAAGCAATGGATTAACTATTTTAAATGGTACTAAAATTTTGTGAGCAATTTTGGATACATTGCCATCTTAGAAATGGAGTTTGGATGCAAAGAACCTTGCAAAGTTTCAAACATTGGAGGAAGAACTTCTGAAGACTGGAGTCTCGAGTAACTGAGCAAGCCCATTTTTCTGCAGTCACAAATCTGCATAAACATTTTGTAATTTTTAATGTCAAGTCCGCTCAAGAAGCTTTAAATTCCTTTTTTTAGTATCGGTATTGCAAAACTTTACCATACTAATAGTTTCAAAATATTTAATTCTTTAGATCTCTCTCAGAAATTACTTTGTTATATTACATGAGAAGAGAATCTAATTTTCTCCCACATAGTAAATATTCTCCATTTCACTTGTTGGCACAGTCCTTTCCTTTGTTTTCAAACGCTTACTTTAAAAATCACATATCAAGTTATTACAGGGTAAGGATATGCCTATTAAAACTTTTAAATGAAAGAACAGGAAGAAAAAAGAGGAAATAGATGAAAGCAAAGAAGAAAGGAAGGTAGGAAGGAAAGGAGAAAGAATTTTGAGCATTGTGCTAGGTAATTTTACATAAACGATATAATTTATTCTTAAATTAACTCAATGTATTATAGACTTTTATGAACATGTTTTACAAATTAGGAAAACGAATTTCAGAAAATTTTAGTAGCTAATGCTTTAGGCAGAGCTATGTAGGAAGATTTATCCAATAATCGATTACAAAGAACTAAACCAGGATGGTAGGCAATTGGGTATAATCTATAGACATATGTGTTTCCTGAGTTTTAAAATGCACATTGCAATTTTATAAAAATCAAGATACACATGAGCTTTTATTAACTCAAGTATGTAACATAGTGTCAGGTCCACTATTAATATTATGTTAAACTATTTCAACTAGGCCTTCCTCATACTGGCCCTGTTGCCACCAGTGGGCCATTGGTTGGATGGCTCACAAAAGACACCAGGTCTAGACACATCCATTGCTGCTATACTTCATTCATCCCAGATGTGTAACATTTTTGGAATCAGGTTGAAGAACTGTCACTTTTTGATGCTCCCAGGTTTTCATATAAATAGAGTTGTTCCGATGGCATATATTTAAATTAAAGTGATGTTTTAGAAATAGTATGATTTGAAAGAAATTAAAATTTTTTGTTGACAATTTTTGTTGTTTAAAAACCCTTTTGAAATTAAACCTTCTATCTTTTTCCAATGGCTCCTCATTTAATGTCAACCATAATCTTTCCTCACACTGCTACATTTCTCAAAGACGGATTCAAACAGACCCCAGTGAAACGTTTCCCAAATCTGTCAAGCAGAGCTGGCAACCCCTGTGCCCTCCTACACTAAGCGTGGCCACTGTCATCACACTTAGCACAGAGAAGAGTGACTACGCATCGGCACATGTGCCTTCACCATTGGACTGTGGGTAATTGGAGTCAGTGCTATGGCTTTTATTACTGCGCCTCACAATGTAAGCACAGTGTCTAACACAGTATAAGATAATGATAACAAAGGTAAAAAATATATTATGAAACTAAAAATATAATCAGTAATATTTCAATGTGCTTCAATCTTTCATATCCATATATACTGCAACAAAAATTGGTTTTACAACATATTGTATTTAACATATTTTTTTAACAATAGTATACTTGTGAAAATATTTCACAGTTACTCAGCAACAGATATATTTCTGTCATTATGAAAATTTAAAACATATACAAAATTAGAGACAACAGCCTAATATATCCCTATACACCTACCACCCAACTCAGTAATTATCAACATTTGGCAACTTATGTTTTACCTATACCCTCATTCACTTTCTCACTTCCCACATTGGGTTACTTTAAATCAGATTTCAGGCATCATATTGTTTCATTAATGAATATTTCAGTATGTATCTCTAAAAGGTAAAAATTTTTAAAAAGGCATAATGCCATTATGACCCAAAATTACTTTAAATAATTCTGAATATAATCAAATATCTTGTCAGTGTACAAATTTCGCTGATTATCTCATGTTACAGTTGGTTTGTTAAATCAGTGTTCAAAGTCTTTATAATGAATTTGGTTGATTTGTTTCTTAAGTCTCATAATCATCCCATATCATTTTATTTTCTCCTTGCTATTATTTTATAGTAGCATTTCAAAGGCTTCATCCTATTCCACGCTATGGATATAACTCAATTTATTCTGTTCTCTATTATTGAGCATTTAGCTTATTTCCAATTTTTCTCCTATTAAACAATGTTCCAATGAATATGCATATAGATAAATCTTTGAGCACACCTAGAATTATCCTATTAGGATTAATTCTTAGAAGTGGAATGCCTCATGGGTTTTTTTTAAGCTTTTGATATAGCTTGTCAAATTACTCTTCAAAATGATTGAACTAATTTACCCTCATACCAGCAGTATGAGCATATCTGTGCCCCCACACCCTCATCAACACTGCATAATATCTTTATCTAAAATATTTGCCAATTTGATAGACCAGAAAGATATCTTACTGTATTAATTTGCATTTTTTGGGATTAATAGTAAGAGAAGAGTGCCCTGTATCCTTGAATCTTTATTCAGTGCTTACCATGGCCACAAAATGACTTTTGATAAATCCGCAAAGGAGATATATGTTAAAGAACAATGCCAGGACAATGCATACTTTTATTACTTGATGTAAGCAGAAATTCTGGCCTGGTAAGTCAAAGAACTGCAAAATTTAGTTATGGTTTCTTAGTTTTGATGTATCTTTAGTGCTTTAAAAAATGCAGTGTTTCCCTCATGTACTGTCACGGAACGGTGACACTCCCCAATTGTAACCCGTTGTGCTGCACGCCATTGTCAGGCACATTGACCAAATGTACATAGTCCCTGAAGACCTTCTCAGCTCTTTGTCTACACACACATAATAACGCTGCGTACAGTGGCCAAATAGGAACCATGGCATGTTTCTGTCCAGCATCAGTGCTCCCCCTTGCTGGGGCAGCATCCCTGGGAAGTGCAGAGGGCAGGCGCGAGGCACGACGGAGCTCCTGCAGTAGGAAGAAACTGACTTTCTCTAGAATATGTGATGCACATGGCAACTTTTTTCTATATGGTCTTTGGTCATTAGACTATATCTTTTATGAATCACCTATTCATTTGCCTTGCCAATCAATGAGCGATGAACAAAGGAAAGAATGAATGATCACATTTTGGATATAATCTTTCCATGAGTTACAGATCAACCAAATTGCACTGTCTTTTAGTCCATATTTCATTTCTCTTGTCAACTTTTATGGTAGGAACTATCCAGTCTGGTAGTTTTCTATTTTAAAGCAGGCCTTTATGTCTAACTTCTTTCTCAGAATTCTTCAAAGTGACTTTAAAAGTCAGGGTCTTATCTCTATGTACCCTTTAAATGAGGCCAGTCAAGATCCCACTGGTCTAAAAAACAATGGATCAAAGATCACAGAATTATTGATCTTAGGTTTGCTTCTTTCGATTCTGTGCGAAGTAGAGGGTTCCTCCTTTCTGAGAATAACCAATCCGTGTGCCCTGCATTTTGATTCAATCCCTTTTCCCTCGCCAGGCCTTTCCTCCAGCAGTCGTCTCCTCTCTCTCAGGGTACCAATCTTACTGAGAGAAGTGCTGTGGTAACAAAAAACCCTTAGCCCATCTTTTCACAACTGAATTTTAAATATAAAATTCTCTTTTGGTTCTTACAGTGTTTAACGTAGCCAGAGGAGTGGTGCTCGGTAGAAAATGTGGACTTGGGAAACTGCAATGGCTGGCAGTTAATACCCTGCACAGACTCGTATCGTACAGTGTCAGCATAATTTAGATGAAAGCAACCAAGTAAGCAAGTAAGAACAGAGGGAGGAGGGAGGGAGGAAGAGAGGAAGAGGGAGGGGGAGGGAGGGAGGAGGGAAGAAGAGAGGGAGGGAGGAGGAAGAGAGGGAGGGAAGGAGGGAGGAGGGAGAGAGGAAAGAAGGAAGAAAGGAAAGAAGGAAGGAAGGGAAGGAAGGAAGGAAGGAAGGAAGGAAGGAAGGAAGGAAGGAAGGGAGGGAGGGAGGGAGGGAGGGAGGGAGGGAGGGAGAAAATGATTTTCTACAGCTTACAGAGCAGCACTTCCTGAATGGTGCTCTACAGAATCAAAGAATTCCTAGATTGTTATTCAGCATCCTCACATTATTATTTTTTTTTTGCTGTCAAATACATTTTAGAATTGCTTTCAGCATTTGTTCCACTGAAGATTCATATATATATATATATATATATATATATATATATATATATATATTATATAATATATATATATATATAAATATCATCGTATTAAAAATCCTCTGAGAACATTTATAATGAAGAAACCTTACCTAATTCAACCGAAGGGTCTCAAATTTATTTGACAATGGCATTGAGTTTTTTGTTTTGCTTTGCTTTTTTTTTTTTTTTTTTTTAGTGGCATGCCCATTAACATTTTTTGCAGAATTGCTGGGGAAGCACTGTGATAGAACACATTGGTGGAGGTATTTGAACTGGCACATCAACAATGCTCCAAGCTCGGTATCCCTTCTTGTTCATCTTTTCTTACCGCCCTAGTGCTGTCTCTCAATCTCTTCACCTCTAATGCAGGAACACCAGCTTAATTAATATCAAAAGTCTTTTTATGCCTCCTTGAACACAAAGTGTTTTATAAAACTCCCAAATCTTTTCATGCGCTGTTCACTGTCTCTAAAACATTCTTTCTCAATTTTACCTGGAAAACCCCACATATTCCTTAACACACAGCTCATATGATAGCTATTACAAGACCTGTCAAGATTCCAAGTTTTATATTCTTTTTCTCTTGGCTACCCTAGAATTTTGTTTGTCCCTTTATAATATTCTACCTATACTATATTATCTCTGTATCTGTTTCCCTGTTTAGACTGTTTTCTCCTAGAGGTCAGGCACCTTATCTTATTTATTATTTTATACATACCTACTAGCACAGCATCTAGCACATAGGAGAAGTATTCCATGCCTATTTTATAAGTTAATTCATTTGCTTAGCTAACAAAGTCTTTTTCATTAAGTTATAAAGAGCATACATATCATGTATCCTGTTCTGGCTGTGCATTTTCTTGCAATGTTTTAAGACTTGTGCTGCCTTAATAGAAAACAAGAATAGTTTTCTTATTAACTAGTTTGATAGTTTTGCTATCAAAATGATAAAAAGTATGTTTGTCCAAAATGTCTGGGTCATTCTCTCAGTTTGGTTGCGACTGAGCCATGGAACCATGAACGCTCAGAATCTGAAGAGACAGTCAAGTCATCTAGTTCTACCACTCTTATCTTTTCATTTATTGTGGAGTTTGTCAGAGTTATCTTTTTTATCTTTTAAAGAAATACTTTAAAATGCAAGTATTATTGTATTTGTTGAAGTACATAAAAAGATCTATAAAAACAAACTGCTGATAAGTAATACATTCACAAGCCTCAAGGTCTCTTAAGGATCACGGATGCTTTCTAGAAATTATTCTCTGTTTTCATGGAGGACAGAAGTGAGTGACTGACATTCATTCTGTAAGATTATTGGGCATTGTTTAAGTTATATAATTTCAAGTTAACCACTTAATTTATAACAATACTTACAGCCAAGCCCAGCTGTTGATTTGTATACATTCAGTCATTTACCTATTCTCTCAATCAATTATTCAGTAAAAGAGGTATTTAATACAAAGGGATATATGGTGGTATATAAAGTACATGGAGATTATCAATGTAGTCCTTAATTTAGAAGCTTAAGATTCTGCACAGGTCACGGGCACACAAACCAGTAATTTATTGTGGAAAAAGCGATTGCCTTGAGAGGTTTTCAAAGACGAAAAAGCATCAAGCTTAGAGGGCTTTAGTGAAACTGCTCCACTGAGTATAAATGTAAAACACTAACACTAGGTAATTACGTATCTGTGCTGTTCAATATGGTAGCCACTAGCCTCGGGTGGCTATTAAGCCCTTAAAATGTGACTACTCTTATTTGAGATATGCTGTATCTAAACTATACACACCTAATTTTGAAGACTTGATATGAAAAAAATCATGTAAAACATTTCATTTATAAATTTCCCTTGATTATTTGTTTAAATGGGATACATTGAGTTAAATAACATGTTACTAAATCAATTTCTCTTACTTCTCTTTATTTTTTTTTTGTTGTCTCCTGTTGTCTCCTGTTGTATTCTTACTGGCCATCAAAGGTAGAGGCGATTTGTGTACATAGCAGAAATTGCAGGTTGGCTTACACAGCATCTATTCCTATCACTTTCCCATATTGCAAAGGCTAAAGCTCAATATTAATTTCCCCCAAATCCCTTGCACTTATCGTTTCAGAGATGACTATGTTTCATTAATTAGACATATGAGCAGAAGGCTTGAATTAGGGACTAAGAAGAAGAGAAACATCATTTCACTGGTCCAGATTGTAGAAGTGGCAGGATTCAGAAATAACAGCTGTGTCAGTGCTTTCCCAAGTCGACAGAAACATTTCTGAGTGTGGCAGAATAATCGACTCCTCCGATGGTTCGTTTCTATTATGTAACTTTAGGAGTCAATTGTAGAACGTCCTTTAAGAATGTCAATGATCTTATACGCCATTTAGGATTCCATAATAACTTGATTGCTTCTTAAATCAGCTAAAGTCGATTCCGTTTTCTGCATTTGACCACTTCCCAATATAGGGGTGGAATAAGTATTATCCAATTAACATTAAATACGTAAGTTAAAGCATACACACACACGTCATTTGTTAATATCTGTTTCCCTGTTGTCTCTTATAGGTAGAGATGCTTAGTAGGATAGCATTTAATGCTTTGAATGCATTTATAAAAATAAGGAAATATAATGAAACAAATGAAGTTCCATTTGTTATATTTTAATATAATCTCTATCATCTAACATTTAAGTAATGTTATAATAAATTAGAGGTTTGTGAAAATCATACTGTTTTCTATAATGTGTATGCAATTTTCCTTAATAAGAGGGCCATCAGCAGGGCTTTCAGTGTCTTTCCCTATATCAAAAGTGTGTCTTTTTCTCTGTTTTTATCATAAGGATTATACATATTGCTTTTGATATGACACAATTAATTCAAACCTTTTAGAAACCGCAGCAGAGTTCCAGATGAGGACATGTCCCTGATTCATCCACTTAAGGGCCTGGGGTCTTGGTTTACTATTTAGTTCATGGCTTGACATCTCACCAAGGATATTACTAAACCTGTGACCACTTTTAAAAAGTTCACAAGGTCAGAGCTAGCTAACTTTGGTCATGATCAAGCATCTGTAAAGTGGAACAAAGGTCAAATTCATTGGGGATTGAGACGGACCTGATCTCCCCATTAGCCAAAGTCCATAGAAGTTATAACTGCCTTGGGACCCCACGTGCTGCAGGTCAGAGAAAGCACCAGACCATGCCATGGAGATCTAAAAAAACAATTAAGGATTTTCTCATTTAATTTTACCAGTTAATTAGCTCTAGAGGATGCCTTTGAATTTAATATCCTTTTCCAGCATGCATATTTTTAGCTTTCTAAATCGGTGACGATCATACTAACTACTTGGTGTGAACCCGAGATACAAACTCTATAACCATTCATGGTCTCAGTCCGGCCACTCTTTTGCATAACTCTTTTTCATTTTTACCTATTATTCCATTTATTTAGTGCCATCGCCCAACTCTCCATATGCATATAACCTATTATCATTGAAGCAGAAGGGATAAGAAAGATGAAGAATTGCAAAAATATAAAAGTAGATTTTTTTGCTTTTAAGAAATATGACCTTATGCAGTGGAAGAGAAATAGAGAGTAGCTGGAAGAGGATTCAGTGTTAAATGAGAGATTTTTGGAGTGAGTGTGCACGTGCATATTTGTGTTTTAAGGTCAGAGATAAAAGAGCAAGTGAGATATGTCAGAATGATGCAAAATAGAGAATAAAGGAGGCTTTGGGGACTAGAGTTTGACCATCCTGGTTCACGTCCTCACCATAGGTAGTACTATTAATAACACTCTGTTTTAATTCAGAGAAATAGAACGTTATGAAATGGACCTTTGTAAAAAGCTATTTCTGCCTTCAGATACCGAATCCAGCCCTCAGGCATGATTGACGCTCCAGTGGACCTGACCCAAAATGAAATCATTACAGCCTAGGCAGTACATGCCTCAAATGAGTCATTCCTACAGGAAACCGAGAAATAATAAAAAAAAAAAATTGTATAAATACAATGTTTCACCCAAAAGGGAAATTGGAAAATTCAAAACTCATCTTCGGCTCCCAGTTGGAGGCTAAACTAGAACCTATCACTGAGTTCAATGAATCTGAGTCTTGTTAATGCGCCGCAATACCTCCTTCTGATCCCATGAATCTATTTCCTACCCAGATTCAGTGATGCCATGGGAAAGCACTATGGCTTTGGTCACAACCTGCTGAGGTGTGACAGCCATGCCAGTAAGATCCTCAAAGACCTGTTACCCTCCTGCACTACCCATCCTGAAAAGCTGGGCAGTATGAGGCACATCTGTTTTGGGGGCATGTTTTGAGAACATAACATTTTGGGGGGGGGGGTCCCTCAAACCACACTTTTTGTCCTTCTTTCCTATATCCTGAAATCTCCAAACTCCTAAAAAGCAGTATACCAGGAAAACCTCCAGATCATTTTCAAATGTCTCCTCAGTTAGGATCATCCATCTAGTCCCTAATATCTGAATCTTCTCTCCCCTTACAAACCCAAACTCCCATTTATCACTGCAGCATCCCAAGACTGACATCAGGAGGAAAGTGGTGTTCTGAAATCTCCTTCGAGTTCGGCGAATTTTTAAGAAAATTGGCTCCATCACGGGAAGTTCTCAGAGCCTTGAACATTTTCCATTATAAATGCTGTAAAAGGTATTCCCATCCTTGGTGGGAGGTTGGACCAGACCCCAAGGTCCTTTCAATCTCTGAAATTGGAAGTTATGAGTAACCTGTGGACCACTCAACTCTCCCACTCTAATACATGTTTTTAAGGAGAAGGTTGAGGTGATGAATATAGAGCTAGGTTTCAGGGGCCCATTCCCAGCTCAGAAACTGTTGGAGGCAAGACAGGTCATGCTTCTATTGCTATTTCCACACCTGACTTAACACAAGCCCCAGGAAGACAATAATATATCATCTTTTTTCTCAGTCGGGGACAGATAAAGTCTATAAAGTTCAACAAAAAAACAGTGTGACCCTCATTTTTCTCCTCTCAATGTACTACCCAAGTCTCTGGGATTTTGACTCAATTACAATGTAATTTAGGGTCAGGAGAAGAAGAGAGCAGGACTGTTGTTTGCTCTGAAATTGGAAGAGAGCTGTTTTCTGACACATTAGCCACTGTGAGCAGTTAGGCCATTTTGGCTTTAACATCTCTACCTCCTGGACTTTATTTGTTGGTCGAATTTCCTCTGTTGTGGTGACAACAGTTGTGGCAGCTGTGGGAAAGTCACAGCTGCCAACCACCCAACTGGATGAAGCAGGGACTGAGGCTGGGATAATAACGTCGGTGCTTAACAGCTGTGGGCACAGCAGATGTTCTTAAGATGAACGAAAAGGAAGAAGGAGGGATTTGATAGGGAACTTACTGAAAAACGAGGGAGCCTTTACATAATAGAGCTAATAAGACTTCCTCCTTCAGAAAACATGTAATTCGCTCTTCTCTTCCAGTCAGGTACTTGAGATGCTGCATCCATTATTACACAAAGCCATTTTCTTAACAAATATGATGGGAAACGACATATCTCACAGTTTGGTTCAAGATCATTCAACCCAGCACTGCAAACAATTATTTTATATTTTCTGAGTGTAATTATTTCCTGTGGAGATACAATGAGGAGCAGCTTTCAAACCAGCTCATCCTGAGCTCAGGCCTGTGTAGGGTATGCTCCGGGGTGGGTATTACTGGGGTTCCCTGATGTGACTTGAAATAGAAATAATCTCACTCGGGCCTGGGTGTCTGTATCTGTCAATAGAACGCATTTTGGTTCACATGGTTTAGAATTTAGAAACTTGTGCTCAGAGACTAGAAGACGCAGCAGATATTGATCCCATGTTCTGTGTTTGGCAGTGAAATCTTCCACAGGAAGTTATTAATATTATAAAAAACAGTCATGGGGATAGAAAGTACAGCATAGGGAATTTAGTCAATCATATTGTAATAACTGTGTATTTGTCAAATGGGTACTAGGCTCATTAGGGTGATCACTTTGTAAGTTGTAGAAATGTCTAATCACTATGTTGTACATTGAAACTAATATAACATTGACTGTAACTGAAAAAAAAAAAAAAGAAAGGTTCTAGTAAGGATACAGAACATTTCAGGTTGTCCGGGGTGCTCCAGAAAGTGAGCCAGGGAGACAGAGAAGATGTAGTAGGACAACAGGTACGATGCTAGTAAATTGAATGAATATGAAACTTGTTAACTTTTTATATATAATTTGTCTCAAGAGCACTAGTAAAAACCTAACCTAAGAAAAATCAACCAGTGTCAGATGCATGAATAACATCAGCATTGATAAACATCCCCTAATTTATATGATTAGTAAACATCACTCTATTGGGTGAACATAGGAGGAAATAGAAACAAACTGCCTCTTCAGTACCTAGGTCCCCAATTAAATGCCCAAGAGGCTAGTGCGTCTGGACTGTGGGCTTCCTCTTTGGCTGACACCTCTAGCCTGACCTCCTTACAGGCTATCTTCTTTCTCGTCTCTTCCCTCCTCCAACACGAGCAGCCTGTTTCACTCACTTAACCATATACCAAGGAAAAGGTCAAGTGCAGAGGGAGCCATCCCTAGAAGGTTGTATTGGCAGGAGACAGTACACATGCACATAGACGAAAGAATGATGAGTTTTTAATGAAAAATATGCATACCCCGGAGAACTGTTTCTTCCTAGTGCGGATTGAGAATCTTAAAACATAGGAGAATTTTGAGAATCACAGATAGTAAATTAGGTTGGTTGAATTTTGGCTACAATTCTTAAACGGAATAGAAATGGAAGACTCACGGTGTGAAAAGTGGTTTATTTCACATCTTCCAATGACCCACTAACTGCAATTCTGTCTGTATAGTTCCATACCTTTCTAAAACCTAAGACCTTGTCACTAACAGTTTAACAAGTAGTATGATAGCCAACATCAGGATAAAAATGATAGCTTATTTACTTAAAAAAATAAGTTTAAAGACTGCTCTGTTGTCATCTTTCCTCCAAAACAATAGTTGGGATTTACCCATTTTTTCTTCTTTTGGATTTAGAGACATTTAGAATTAAACTCAGAATCGCCTTCGGGAAACATAGATGTGACTTCAAAGATACTGCCCTGCCTCTAATTCTGCCTCTAAATGTGACCATGTGAATTATCTGCAAACTTCTGCAAACCACTATACCTAAAATCTCCCAAATCCAGTGTGCTTTTTCAGAGATTAAGAACACTCCACATACTATAGTCCTCACTAAATACAAACGAGTAGGAGAGCATCACCCAAAGCTAGTCTGGTCATGGTTGGATTGTCACCCCCAAATTAGTATTCATAACAGCCCCTCTGACAAATGAAGTTATTATCCACAGATGCTGTAAACATAAATCAGGAGGATATCATCAATAACGTTGTATTTTCTTTGTCCTCATCGTGTTTACAGACCTCGCTTTGAGCAGCACATAAATACTTAGAGCATATTGTGGGAAATATGCCACTCATCTTATTAGCTTTCCCTGGCTCCAAGCTCTGACGCTGATCATCCCCTGACAATGTTTGCCAACAACAAAAGAAGCCTATTGATCACATTGCTTCTCCCTTTGGCAGCCTCTCTGCCCACGATTACCTTGCATCACTTGCCTTAAGTCAAATGTCACAGAACAACTTACAAGGGATGTATCTATCTAGTAGAGCAAAATGTATTACTATGAGCTTAATTGGAGGAAAATCCTTTGGTATTATGAATTGTTTACAATTCGAAATTTTATTTCTTGGCGTTAATGAACAGTCACAATCAAAGCTTACTTTGTAAGCTCCAAATCCATAAAATTGTACTCATTTGCAATTTATTTTCTGAACAGTTTGCAGAATCCTGAATATCTTGGAAGCTGACCCATCAATCATTCTCAGAGTCACTCTGTGTATGAACAGTTTTCTCTGCTGGCATTTTCTTTCTATAACAGAGTATCTCTATTGAAATTTCCTGGTAATTTTTCATCTGTAGCACGGTATTCATTTATCTTTTTACTTTGATTCTAGACAGATACTATAAAAGGATATATTATTTTTTATTTAAATTGAAAAGAGTGCTTCACAGATTAAGAATTTGGGGCTATAACTGGGATATACATACTCCATGTGAAAAATAGAAAGACTTTTGTGGGATAATTTTCTGGGGGTGGGGTGAAGAGGATAATTCCTACAATGGAAGTCAATACATAAAGACGGTCATTTCATAATTGGTTTTCTCAATACGTGTAGTCCCCACCCTGTTTCCTATATTTGTAAATGTGTGTTAGACTCTCCAGAGAAACTGTATGCCTTGACCTAACCAGGAGCAATGTTCACTCACGGAAGCTTATTCTGTGCTTCAGCTGTTAGTATGTACCTCCAAGCCATGTCCTCTGACCTGTATCATGAAGGATGCAGAAACTCGACCATCTTTACCAAGTTACCTGATTCTTATTTCTGTCCTTGGATAAATCTTGAAACTTCAATTTCTCTATCTTTTCTACTTTTGCCATCTTGGTTTTACTACTTAGCTCAGTGTTCAACCCAAGTATTTGCTATTTGAACTCCCTGCCTGACTTCTCTGCTTTTCCTTCCAGTCCTCTTAATCTATCTGCAGGACCTAAGACACTGTACATATTTAGCAAACTGATGGAATCCATTAGGCAACTTTTCTCACAGCCAGCCACCTACCTCCATGTAATGGTGTCTCGGGGGGCGAGGAGGGGGGATGGGATTTGCAGGGGAGACTTAATAGTACCAAACCAAGAGATCTGCAAGCATGAACTTTAAGAACAGAAATTGAGATCCTATATTCCTATCTGCCGTGTTTAACTGAAAAGGCTAAGTCACCTGCTAAGTCATAATGTGGCTGAAATAGAGAACATAAAAGAAATTACTGCGTAACCTGCTAAATACAAACTGGAGCAATACCACATTCACTAAGGATTCCTTGAACTCTCCTGGAAGCTACTGAGACTCCACACTTTAAACACAAAAACAAGTACATTGCTGTCATCAAGAAAAGACATATTTTCTAAGTCCCTACATTATTCGTTAAGTGCCTATTATGTGCTTGGCTATTTTCCTTCATTTTCTCATACTCACTGCTCATATTTTTTCCTTTGTGTCTTCAAATGTATAAAGCAACTTTCCACTCATTTCTCATGGAATTGTCTTGTTTGAGCTCCTTTCTGAACCACCACATGTCAGCCAGGTTGACCATCAATCCTTTTTCGATTGGTTCACACCTAGCATGTCTGGCTTGGACTCTTAAACCACTACATTTGTATTGCTTTTACCTGCCACGGTCTGGGTCTATATGATCTGTTGATTGAATCATTCATTTATTTATTCACTCAGAAAACAATTGAGAGATAAGCATGAGCCAGACTCTATACCTGGAATCTTTCAGTCAGCAGCAACAACAAAAAACATAATCAAGAGTTACATAATCCCTAGTATTATCACGGATTTTTTCCTTCTCTTTTGTAAACATTAATGAGTTAAGCAACCAGGGTTTTAGGCCCTGAGGATGCAACAGGATCAAGACTCTAGCTCCCACTGTGAAAACAACGCAAGCTACACTGGCCCCAGCAAAAACTCACTTCTTCATCTACCTCTTTTCTTTTCCTAAGGATATTTGGCGAATAATTGAAATAATTGCAGAGATAGGTATTGAAAGGCCCTTTGTAAATCCAGGGTATTATTGTTGCTATAATTAGGCCATGCACAGTATATGGAAATCTTGATTAGAGCGCTGCTTTTTCAAAAGCTAATTAGCTTGCACAACAGTATGTTTCCTGGATGCATTTCAGAGCATTGTTTTACATTTTCTTTTCACTCTTGTCCCAGAGCAAATGAACTGAAGTGTCCTCAGAGGATGACTTGGAATCCTGAAAAGTGAAAAAATGGTCAGTAGACTAATGAGGCTCAGACATTTCCCTGAGCTGAGGCAAACAGGTGACTAGGCTATCGAGAATCTGTCAGGTGTCCTGTGATCATGTCAGAGGCAGAGAACCACCACGGCTTCATCTATAGAGTGACTTTGGAAATCTTCCTTGTCAATGAACCCTTCCTGCTCTGCTCGAATGCCTTGGAGCCTTGCTTCCCTGATCTTCCAAGGACTCAGTGCCCGCATAGCATTTATTTGACTTATGTTGCTATTATTTGTTTAAAATGTCTGTCTTCTCCACTTGACCAGGATCTCATCTTCCAATCTCTATGCTCAAGTTGAAAGAAAGGAATAGGAAACCATCTCACTTGTTCTTTTATGTCATCGGTCCTTAAACTTCCTGGCTCTCAGACTCCTCCATGTTTATTGAATCCCTCCCAAATTAAATGCACATATACACAAATTTTTCATAGCTTACAGGAAATGTACAGACTTCCCCCCCACACACACACACATACTCCTCAAAATACATGTACTTGTTCCAGAAAAACCCTTGCATGATTCTAGCCCCTTTCCCAAAATGGCCTTGAGCTTCTGGAATGAGCTGACGAGTCAAAGCAGCCATGCTCCTGCCTGAGTTCTGGTCTGGTGCAACAAAAACAGATGTCTCCAAGTCCTTAGAAAAACAAAGGGCACTGTTTTCAGGTTGCAGCTATTTACGTCTAAAAATCACAAAGGAAACACACGTGGGCTGCTCCAGCACCTAGGGCCACTGTGTGAACCCCACAGATGTATGAAGAGAAATGCTGAGAGGGAAAAAGTCTAATAGTCAGTCTTGCTTCGTTGAAATAATTTCTTCAGAAAATTCTCCTTGGTGGTTTGAATCTATGTTTTGCTATTGCCAGCAGCAACATACTTATCATAGACTTCTCCATATGAAGGTGGAGTGGTTCTCAATGGATATTAAGGGAGGAGGATAATATCAAAGTCACTCGGGGGGCTTTTATTAAAGCACACACACCTCACTCCTCTCTCCCACGAGATGGAGGACATTGAGAAATCGGGGACTTTCAGCCAGCAAAGGGGTCCTATGCTACTTCTCCAGATGGATGGGCATTTGTAACCAAAGTAACTTCATGAACTTATAAATAAATTTACTGAGTACTTACTATATGCAAGGCATTATTCAAGTTCTTTATTGGTAATATCATGCTTCATATCACAACACTCCTATGATGTAGATATAACTGTTGTTGGAAATTGCAAATGAGGTAACGGAAGACCAAAGTTCCCACGGTCAGGGCAAACCCAGGCCATCTGACTTCATGGAGTGTGCCTGGAATCCCCTACTACTTGCTCCTTGGGTAACTGTGGCATTCCCATTCCCATCTCACTCAGGTGGGAATACGATGATAGGACTCTGACTGTGAAGGAAGCAAAGCATTCCTCTGTCCCCAAGAAGCAGCCCCATTGTCTGAATCCCCCAATTATCTCTCACCAGACCCGCCCCCTCTGCCACTTCATCTAACTTTGCCCATGATGAGAAAACACAGATCCTCATTAAAGTTTATCCCCCGTCCTATTGGCACAAATTAAAACTAGCAGTAGCCCATGCAGTGAACTCAGTGGGATCTCAGCTAATCATTTTTGTAAATTGAAAAATAGACTTTTTCTTTACAAGCACCATCTGTATCTTCAGGACATTCTTCTTAACACTTTCTCTCCTGGGCCATGTTTTCCACTGAAAATAACCAGAAGTGAAAACTGTAGAGCTTCCCATCTATCTGGCCTCTGAGATTTTTCTAAAGGCGCAAGGGAGCCGGTGGCTCACCTGGTCATTGTAAAAAAGCAGTGAGGTCTGTACGACATGCGCTACCATTTCCATAGTGTAGACGAGACTACTGAGTTCAGAGACCTGAAAGTAATACGCCCGTGCTGAGCAACAGCTTCTGAGTGCTCACTATGCCACAGGCGTTATCATAAGTTCTTCAGATTTGGAAATGAGCAAACCAGTGAAAACTGAGTCAATCCTAGAACCTCATTGGGATGTAGCCTCTGGACAGCAGAGCTGGCATTGCCAACATGGTCCTGAGGGAACACGGGGATCATCCGGAAGTCGGAAATGCCTACCCAGCACCTTGGTCACTGCTGAGAGTTTCAGCTGCTTCATTACCCACTTTTACCATGTCTTCAAACCACGAGCAAAAGCAACTGGTTAGAATTTGATAAACTTAGTTGAGTCAACAAATGTTTTTCTGAGATACATTGTGTAAAGGGTATAATGCTGTAAAATGATGATGATGATGATGATGATGATGATGATGATGATGGGTATTTTTGGAACACCTACATGCCAGTCACACAATAGGTATTTCACAGTCACTATCTCATTGAATACTAATCACATCCCTGTAATATAATCATCATATTTTACAGGTGAGAAAAATGAAGCTTAAGAGTGACAAGTCCTGTGCCCAAGATCACAGAGTAAGATATACCACAAGCAGTGGCAAACTCCAAGGCTGTCAGACTACCAGCCCCTCTGATTTTTTGTGCTTGGCTGGGACCTGGCATCTGATCTTCAGAGCTCCTAACAGAGACAGACATGTGGATATCCCCCTGCCTGGCTCCAGCCAGTGCAGGCATCATTAGTGCCCAGAGCACATTTAAAGAGCCACCTACTCCAAGCCCAGGAAGGTTCTCTGAGGGCTCTCTCTGCAGCCGGGGTATTGCTGCCTGGAGTGCCAGGGAACGCACCTCTCCTGAGTCAATCCTTGGCCAATGGGAATCAATGGATGTGCACCTCAGCACCCCTGCTCCTGGTGAGACAATAATGAACTACATCCTACGGCACTGTTCCGAGGACCCCCTGAGAGACTGAGCCCTCAGTGGTAACCTGCTCATTAATGCACCCTTTATTGGTGGTTCACTCTTCCCCATCACCTTTGCCCCTCCCTCATCTATATTTCCTGAGATCATCTCCTAAATAAGGTGCCTGCCCCCAAGTCCTTGCCCCAGCATCTGCTTTTAAGACAGTGGAGAGATCCCTGATTAAGGACACAGGCATTTCTCATGAAAAATTAGTAGAAAAGTCCTTGTAACTAGCACATATTAAATTTTTTACTTATGTCCTTATTACATATTGACTCTGGCTGATTAAACAGCCAAATGTCAATCTTGTTGCTGATGGCAGTAAGCTTAGTGCTGTCAGCAGCCAGGGAAAGAAATGTTAGACCCAGGGCCTGTCCAAGGTAGGTTTATAGTCCGCAGGGAGAGAAGGGTGACTCTCACGCTACAATTAGAGAATAAAATAAGACAGTGCATAATCAGGTGCAAGTTTGAGAGACAGCTGCTCTGCGTGCTTCACAACTTTAGAGACAGCAGGGAGGGGCAGAGGCACTAAATAATGCAGGTCTCTCCAGATGTGCCACGGGTGGGTTTCCAGCGTTCCGTGATTTACAAGATGTAAATTGCCTCTGCTCTTCAGTTTCCATCAACCCCAGTCACAGTAAGTTAAGCTCAGCATATAGAAGCATGGAACGTTAGGAGAAGATTAACGAAGCACACCACGTAAGAGATTCAGATACACTCAGGGCTCAGCCCTCCTTCCCCGGGAGGTGGCTGGAGTTCTAGGACAGGCAGGAAGCACTTCCCACAAGTTAGCCTTAAGGGACAGGGTTGTGTGTGCGCGCGTGCGTGCACACACACACACACACACACACACACAACTGAAATCGGTAAAGTCTAAATTTTGCTCATCCCAAATCTCCCAGTCGAATTACATGGGATGTAAATTTGGTCTCTGACAAATTCCTGCAAATGGGACTTATATAGAAAGCACAGTAATGAACAAATAGGGAAATCCACATTTGATTTAAGTCTCATGGGCCATGAATGCATTGTGATTCTGACTCTGTGGGCAAAAGAACTGGGCAGTGCCAGCTGTCTAAACCTGGGTCTGATGTGTGAGGTTTTTAGATTAGTTTTGACCCAGAGCCCTTGAATAATCTCTAGTAAAATTCAAGTACAAAGTGAAATGTTTCCCATTATTCCTCTAATCCTTATAAAGAGTTCATCAAATAATACTATGTCCATTTCCTGAATGAGGAAACTAATGCCCAGGATGCTTACAGAGCTCAGAAAAGCAGGTCAAGACTTCAGATAGGTCTCACTCCAGAGCTCTTGCTTCTAACCACTCTTCTATTTATATTTGGCAAATAAATAACATTGGACATTTGTGCAGATATTATCTCTGTGTGGGTGTAGGTAGGCATGTTACGTGTAAAATGCATGCTACATGCACATGTATTCATGTGATTATCATCACTAATACATTTGGCTGATGAATAAGTTTTCCAACTGGTGAGCCAGCATACTTTTGCTTTTCAAATGCCTTGTCCAATACATGAGACGCAGTTGGCCAGCTTTATGTTTGAGAAGGGTACGAATGAAAAGATTTAGAGTTATGCTACTTTTTCATTCCCAAGGTCTTTCTGTTTTCACTAACCAAAATGCCATGCTCTTATTCGAAGCAATATTATCCATGGGCACATGTGTCTGAGTTTCTCTTACGTGTTTTGTTCTTATAGTCTTGTTTTTTGCAATGGCAACAGTGTAGCTCGGGCAACATTTCCATGTCGCTTTTAAATAAGTAAAAAGGGATAACGTTTCATAAAATTAATGAGGCTTGATTTGTGGGTTCACTAAGTTTTCTTTTTTACTATAGACATCATCTCTTAAAAGAATGTTCCTTTATTTTGGATTACCTTTTTTAAAAGCAATTTCACAGAGATTTTCCCATAACAGTTATATAAAGCTGGCAGGGCATTATAATGCCCACTCGCAACAGAGAAAATTGAGAGTCCAAAAATTCACAATTCTTCTGAACATCATTCCACTAATAATGGGGTCAGGACTTCATTCAAAATGCGGCGCGCGTGTGTGTGTGTGTGTGTGTGTGTGTGTGTGTTTCAGTGTCAGATACACATTTACTGAGCACTCGCAATGCACCAATGTGTAGAGATGCATGAGTTATGGGCTCACATTAAGGAGAAAAACATGTAAAACCATTTTTCAGACTCACAGAAATCACAATAGAGATGTAAATGAAGTACAAAAACAGCATGGGCAGGGGAGGGAGGAACTCTGTCCAGGTGTGGGAAATCAAGCAATCTCAGAGCCATTTCTGTGAGCACCAGAGAAGAAGAGAGCTGGGGCAGGCAGAGAAACTGGGAAGAAGGATCCTATGCAGAGGACCGCGTGAGGACAGGGAGGAGGTCTGGAGGCTGTGAGTCTGTAGGATGGCGGGCGTCTGGAGAGCAGGAAGGAAACGGTGAGGAGACGGGTGGAAAGTGAAGAGGCAGCAAGGAGACTAGCACTCCTTCAAGGGGGCCCGAGAGTGTGGTCTTTATTTTATAGAAATGGAAAGAGGGATCACAAGCTCCAAGTGAAGTGGAAACAATTTCTGTAAGAGGAGTAGGGAGGAATTGGACCAAGCCGATAGGGATGTCATGGGTGACGGGAAAAGCACTGTCTCCCCTGTGACTCCTCCCTTGCCTCCCCCAGCTGAGGGCAGCTGCTTTTTCTCTGTGATCAATAGCACCTTCCCACGTGCCAGTAACAGCACTTAGTATATTGTGTTTTTCTTTGCCTGTATCTGTCTCAATATGTCTTCCCTCTTTCCTTTTCCTCCACCCCATACAAATCAACTGGAGACAGTAACCACCATTTCCTACGTAGTCGATCTTTATATCCAAGCACTCAGCGTATTGATTGGTTCACAGTAGGTGCTCAAATAAAGGTCTATTGAGTTTCATTGAATGGAATCCATAGACTAGAAGACAAGGACAGATGAATATATTGATGATTTTTAGGTAGAATGAAACTAGTCAAGAAATTTCATGTCCGATGATCATTATTTTCTCAGTGTGATAGGAAGCAAACGTCGTCTATTGTAAGGGAGAGAAGCATAAATTATGTTGACTTCTTAAGGAAATCAGTAAAAGTTTGGCCCTGGAGGATGCAAAACAATCTAAAGGAGAAGTGGTGGGGGACTGACGGAGTGGGGAAGGCATCTGAAGTTGCGGTGCATGTCCACATGGAAATAGAACCCACTATTGTAGGATTTAAGTTTGGTTGTACGACTTGCTGCCACAGAAGAAGGTGGTTTAATGGCTTCACCTTGGGACTCTACCACACGCTTGGGTTCAAGTGGTCAAAAAACTGAGGATGCTGGAAAAAGAGTGAAATACACAGATGAACATGGCAGAAAGGCAAGAGAACGTGAAGTGAGATACTCTATTAAAAATTTTAAAGAGACTGACTGAAAAATGAAGGTAAAAATCAAATTACATAGCTAAAACAGAAAAGACATTTAAGACCATTGAAAAGGCAGATACATGGGAGCCCAATGGACCTTGGTTTTAATACCAGCTCCACTATACATTTTAGCTGTAACCTGGCTTGAATTTATTAACCACTCAGACACTTGATTTCCAATCTAGGAAATAGGTATCATCACATGGTTTGCAAACAGAGAATTTTTCTGCACTTCCAGCCCAGAGATGAGAACCAAAGTATCCCACAAACTAAGTTCAGTGAACCCCCAGAAGTGGAGATCAGCCACCTCCAGGGAAGAAGTGAAACTGAGAAGCACCAGCAACCCCACCACTGGGGCTGCTGGAAGGAAGGATGTCCAAACATCACTGAAGAAAGACTATCATCCCCTCCCATAGATATCCTCCGCGTACACGTCATGCCCTCTCCACCATTCTCCACCCTGCCCTAACCCCGGAACTGGTGATTCTGTGAAATGCAACACCACACCCCTTTGCCCTCCAGCTTCTGGTTGGTTAAGCCGCTGTGAGACATCAGCAGGAATCTGAAGGGCAGAGAAGAGAGAGGTCAGGGTACCTATCCCGGGGCTTCCGATCAGATCACTAGTTGCCTGTGGCAGTGTTTCTAAGACCAGAGCTCCTCCTGCCAGCCAAAGGCTCCCATAGTTATGACTCTCTCGTTATCCACATTCCTGCTGGGTAAGGAGACTCTGACGAATGATACTTAATCTTTCTTTTTTGATCAGTTGACTATCTTGCATATTCTGAAAGTCATCATTTTGAGCATCATTTCTTCACTACTCAGGACACAAAAAACACAGAAGTTTTCATAGAAATTTAACTGACATGTTCTATCTGTTGTTTCAATATGTGTGTATGTGTGTAGCGGCGGCGGGGGAAGGGGGGGAAGGGCGGGAGTTGTTGTATTGTATTCTGTAGAACTAAACCATGGAATTTTGCTGATACTTTCCCTTCATCTTAAAATGGAAATGTAGCTAAAAACAAAAGTCAAACCATCGAACTCTAACATCAGTTTCCTTAAATTCTGGTTAATTGAAGTTGACAAAAATGCACATGCTGGGAAAGCAAAATAAGACATTTCCCATGGAAGTTCTGCTTGACGATCATGATAAAATTTACAAATAATGTCTGGAATAAAGCATCCCGCAGGACATGCAGAATATCAAGCATTAAGTTTTTCTTGACTCCAAGAGACACTTTAGAGAAGAAGGAAAATCCCTGTGCTTCTGAGCTACTGTTGGTGTAATTATGAGGAACTTTCACACAATCAATGATGCCGCCTTTTCTCAAAGTTCACCCAGAAAAAGCGGGCACAGCAAGCCATTTACAGATCGCCTCACCGTGGCTGTAATTTGTAGTGCTGGGAAGCACACAGAGAACCTAAAAATAAAATCTGTCATCACTAAGTACTCTTGCCTATTCGTATTCACTCAGTTTAGTTTCTCACTGCTCTCTACTTGTTCAGGATGACAGTGCCAGAGCAGTCATTAATTAGTTATTAATAAAAAGCCATTTTTAAACCTTCATCATAAGAATCAAATCAGCTCTCCACAGACAGTCAGGTTTCTACCTGGAGCGGGGAGCGGTTCAGTTCGATTTTGCTCAACTTTTCTTTTCTTTTTTTTTTTTTGAAAGATAGAATAGAAATTATCATTATTTTTATTATAACCATCTGATGAGGATATATTTTGAATTATAAAATATACTTGTGTGGAACAGGTGGGCCTAGATAATTTCTAAGCATTTAAATCTACCCTACCCAAATACACACAGATCACATGAAAGAATGAGAACTGTATTCTAAAATAAATGACTGTCCAAATGCTAAACAAACTAGAAGTTTCAGGACTTCTTAAGAGACAGATAACAAACATAATTAAATCTATGTAAAAGCAAACCTGGAGGAAAATATAACTGAAACATACAGATGAGGCTACAGAGCCAGGGCAGTTTTAGGAATATTCAAACCCAGACTTACTAGAATCAAGGAGGAGTAGAAAGAGCTGGGGCCTTCGCCAGGTCCCCTTACGCATGATTTGGAGAACTCTACAGAATGGCGAAGTCAATCAGCTCTTCTAGTTTGCTGCGGCAGGCAGAGAGAAGCAGAGGGAGTTTTCACCTTCATCAAGGTGAAGCGAGTGCCACAGGAGAGGGACTTTGCCCCTGGTAGGGAGATGTCAGCGCACCCAGGAGCTGGGTAACTTCTGGCAAGTCCTTCCTTCCCATGGAATTACTGAAGGTGAACCAGGTTGAACAAATGTTATCGCCAATTCAATGGCAAAGTGAGAACATAGGCAAAGAAACGACGAAGTCTGCCTAACGCATGACAGTACCGCCAAACTTCACTAGTGGCTCTAATGTCCAAAGAAATCGGTAGAGCCAAGAGAAGGCATCTTTTCTGTCTGATGGGAGTAATTATTTTATTTTTAAAAAGACTTTTAGAAATGGTTTTTGTTTCAATAATGAAAAAGTATGTATTCCTGAGCCTCCAAGTTGGCACACCTTTATACTAAAACAGCATCAAATCCCATTAAAATGGAAGTGATGGCTTCACTAGTAATATTAGTCATTGTTATATGACAACGTGATTTCCTTGTACTTGTACACTATAGTTTGACTGATTACTTCTCCATCAACTTTCATAGATACTAGAAACTGTAGATGTAGGAAATGCTCACAAACAAAACATTTGGCTCGAAGATGAGGGAAGTTTATCCTTAGTTTAAAAGTTGGATCAATTTTAAAAGGACAAAATGAATCTATGGCAATAATATAAATGACATCACACTTTCAAACAAGGTTTTTATTATAATGACCATTTGGCACCACTGCCTTAGATTGTTCAACTTTGAGCATTCTTAGTCAAGCATGTAAGACAACGCAAAACAGCTAACCAGCTGGGAACTTTGCGATGGTACTCTGCTGCTCGCGCAGTGTACAAAATTCCAATTCAAAGCATTATTCATTGGCTGAGTTTTGACAATTCCTGGCACTCGGATGAATGTACGTTGGGGTGGGCTGGATACGACACCACAACCAGAGTGGTCGTGCTCAGGCTAAGAGAAAGAATGTGCAAAGTTGTAAAGAAAATGAGTTCCCGGGAAGAGAGAGCCGAGGGATTCTCTAAGTCTTCATTAAAGGAAACGCTGATGAAAAGTCTGGCAGTAGAATTAAGAAACCATGGAGAAGAGACCCAGAAATGCCAGCTAGATGGAACAGGGAATAGAATAAAAAAAAAATCAACAAATAACAAAAAAAAAAAAAGATACAATCTTCCGATTCATAGGCCAAGTAGGATGTTTAAAAAAGATCATAGACAGACAATTTGATGTCTAAAGTGATGGTTTAGAGAAAGACATGCCAAGCAAAGAATAAGGGCGGGGGAGATGTTATGATAGAGTTAAAATAAGATTAAGTAGGCAAAAAATAAAAATAAAAAAGCTGCAAAATAGACAAAGTGAAACATATCAATCGATCCTCCCACCCAAAAGGCTATAATATTTTAAAATATTTTCTCATGGCTACAGAGCTCTGAAATATTTAAAACAAATCTCAAAATACAAGAAAAAATTGGAAAATCCATAACTGCTATTGGAGAATTTAATGCCATCTATCTATTGGACAAAACGAAAGGATAGATACAAGTAAATAAGGGTATCGAGAATTAAATAAAACAACAGCCTGGCAAGTAAAAAGTCCTACCATGCAAAGTAAACCACATATTCTGCAAATAGAAAGAAAACAGACGTTTCTGCAAATACACATGAAACATGTACCAATACATGGCAGCTTTAAGAGCTCAATAAATTGCAACCATATTCTCTAACTAAACTATGGCAAAAACAGAAATTAAACATAAAGTAAACTATCTATAGACTCAATAACTTGGAAAGTTTTACACTGTCTTTTAAATAACTATTGGGTTTTAAAGCAGTCTAAGCACCATTGGGTTAGAGAGATCTTGAAAACAATATTTACCAAGAACTTTATATAAGAAGAGAAGAATCTATATTCATGTTAAGGAACAAATTTGGAGAGCCTGGTGAGACTTATGGAAATCTAAACTTCTCCCTCACAGACCTATGGTCACGCCCCTTCCAAAATAAACCCACTTAAAGTAATAAAGTAATCGATCGTGACCAGCTTTGGAGGAACATTCTCATGTACAGTCTCATGTATTGATGGGACTTCACATTGGTAAACCTTTCTGAAGGGCTGTTTTTCAGTATCTATAATGACTTAAAATGTACATACTTTTTGATCAACAGTAGTACTGCTTGGAAACTAGACTACAGCCAAACTCACACATGTACAATGTTATATAATTCAGAAGGTTCTTTGCAGCACTACTTGTAATAGTAAATAATAGGAAACAGAACTGTAAATCAATACGGAAATAGTTATATAAGTGGTATTTCATTCATTCTATGGGATGTGAGGCATATTTTTTCATCTTAATTTTTATTTATTTGGTAATTAAATATGACTATATGCTCTAACATGAAAGTATGTCCAAGACATATTATGTGAAAACATGCAAATTATATAATATGCATATGATGTGACCTCCCTTTGAAAAAATATATAGTTGGTTATATGTGTATATATATATATAATATGTATTATATATATATATATAATATGTATTATATATATATATATAATACGTATTATATATATATATATATATATGTATTAGTATCACCCTTGTCTCAAAAAGAAAAAGACAAAAACCGTCAAAAATACCATTTAATTCTTTCGACTTCTATAGCTAACTCCTTTCATAAGTCTTACACTTAGTAAATGGCTCAACCAATTCAGTATTGATTCTCTTTCATTCAATAATAAATCCTCTTTCCTCCACATTCCACATTCAATTTGACTTTCCTGGCTCTCCTTTGAAAATAAGTCTTCAGTCTGTCCTGTTCTCACCGCTCCCACTGCACTCCAGACCCGAGCCGCCCACATCGCCTGGAAGACTTCGGCATGGTCTCCCTGCCTCCCACGTTCCCCACCACAGTCTTTTCTTCACAAAGGACCCAGTGTTATCTTTTAAAATATAAATTTAAAATATCCATCATATAATTTATTCCCTAGTCAAATACACATACACTCAGAAAAATAAAAACTCATATTCCTTACCATACATAACCTGCATGGTTCAGTCCCTGCCTCACTCTGCTTTGCTCATTCAGTTCTGTCCAAATATCATCTTGCTGTTCCTTCACACAGCAGGCTTACTACCCCCTAGGGTCTTGCTTCTTATCGTTCCACCTGGGAGGATCAGTCCCCACATCTCAACAGGGCCACTGGGTCATTCGATTCAAATGTCACTTTCTCAGAGACTTACCCTGAGCATCCTATGTGTAATGGCGCCCGTACTAGGTGATGGACTACAGTAATAGCGATGGAGACAGAGAGAAGCAGTCAAACGTAAGAGAGATTTCAGAGTTAAAATTGTCAGATACAGTAGAAGTTTGGATAGAGAGTGTAAGGAAAGGGCAGGTGTCAATAATTGGTTATAAAAACCGGATCGATCACAGTGCCACTGTGTGAGATGCAAAACACTAAAATGTGCCCAGACTGTGGATGTGGGGAACACATAGGTAGTCAAGCTTCCTGAGAGGTTCAGCTTGGCACATGTTTGGGGGGGTGATTTTGGCAACCAAGTTCTGGCCCAGAGAGACGGGTGCGCTCAGTTCAGGCTTGTTTCTGGGACTCTCATCAAACATCGTGCTAGCAGGCTTAGTACTGGGATAGAAACATGGAGCTCTCTTCCCGTAGGGCAGCATGTTGCTGTGAGTTTTCATCTCAAATTGGACACTTTGGAGTCTTTAACTAAAATTAGATGAATGAAAAGTCAGGTATGACCTAGTTGCTGTCAACATCTAGTAAGTCCTATTTTGTCGATCTAAATTGAGAGCTTTCTTCTTTAATAAAAGTGTTTAAAGTTGTATGTGTACTTCCAAAACTACACGACACCTATGTTTATTTCTGTCGTCCCGTTTTATGCTTTCTGAGTGGATTTGTTCTGTTTTGATTTTTGCTACTTTTTTCTTGGCTCTGCCTTTCAGTACATGGGAGATTTTATATATATATATATATATATATATATATATATATATATATATATATATATATATATTATATATATATATATTTATTTATTTATTTATATATATATATATATTTAACCATCTATGAGATTTTGGGATGCAGAAAAACTTGCTGTCATTTCCTAGTGACTAGTTTAAAATTTTGAAAAACCTAGGTGGACCTAAATTTACATAATTGTCAAATCAAGACAAAAATCATGACTTTATGTCTCCTTCTAGGGAGGATTAGGACTTTGTGTGTGATGTTACATTTCTCCACTCATCACATTACACACTCACGATCCACTCGCTCAGGCTGGAAACACAGAGGGCATCATGGGGCCCTTCCTTCCCTTTTCTTCTCCACAGGCGTTTTCATGAGTTACTCAATTCTACCTATTTTCCTTCCTAAATATCCCTCACATCCATCCTGTTTTCTCTCGCAACTACTTTCCTCGCATTGTTCCAGGTCCTTGTGGTTTCTTTCCTCTCCTGGACTCCGGCAAGTCTCTCAACTAGTCACCTTGCCTCCAGTGCATGCTCTGAGGAGCAGCCAGAGGGTTTGATGCATCCTAACAATGTTTTTTACCTGTCACAGGACCCTTCGATTATGCCCTAATACCTCAGGATAAAGTTCCCACCTCATGATATGGCCTACAAAGTCCTCTCCAGCCTGCTTTTCTGGCTCTTCACTTCTTCAGCCCTTACTTTGAATGTCTTTGGTCTAAAAATAAGAAACTATATGAATTTTCCCATTAAAATGTTACTTTTTTCCTATTATTATTTGTCCATATTGTCCTAAAACCTTGGATAAATATCTCTCCCGTTTCCTTGCATCTAGTCCTTGAACATAATTAATATTTTACATTTTATGTTCTATTAGGAGTCTGCTCCAGTGGATCAACCATAGACACCACCGACTAACCATCTGCCTTGTTTGGATCCCACAATAATCATCTGTGTCATTATTGAGTCTATCATCAAATTTGCCATATTTTAAAGAATTATCTTTTTGTGTGTGTTTCTTCCAATAGATGCTTAGCCCCATGAGGAAAAGGAACTCTATTTTGGTCTTCCTTTTAATCAAAGTACTAAGTAATATGCTCACCAAACATTAGGTCCTCAATACATGTTATGAATGTAATTTTTGTTTTTTCGAAACATTGCAAGAACGTTTTATATGAAAACTCCATTTTGTAACAGCTTAGGAAAATGTTCTGCTGCTAAATTTGTTTGTTTGTTCATTTCAGCTTCATTTGTTCTGGTCCCCTCTCTAGAAAACGTGTTATTCGTCAGCTAGCTATCTGCTGTCTGCTCTCATATCTATTTGCTCCTGTGACCTTTTACTTCACATTCTGATTTTTACTATACGACTCTGCTTTAATTTTATGCAGTGGAAGTCCTATAATTTACTGTCTTCTATAAGAATTTTACTTTTTCCTCTCCCGAGGCTCTATTTAGCTTTTTTTTTTTTTTTTAATTGTATCTCCATATAGCATGCTGCTAAGAACAGTTACTCTGGAGATAGTCTAGGTTGATGGTAAGGAAGCCAGATATCTGTGACCTCTTATGAATAATTTTCTCTGAGCTTCAGTTACCTCATCCGCAAAATGAAACTGGTACTTGTACCCACCTCACAGAGTTTTTGTGAGGATTAAATATAACAAAATATAGGAGGCACTTAGAGCGGGGCACATTCTAACGTTGTGGGAAGGCCCACGCATTCCCCAACGCTGATGTTCCTTCCACTGTGAGTGGCATCAGTGGTGAAACACTGCCATCCTTCTCCTTCCCTTCTCTCCTCCTTCCTTCACGTATCTGAAGGGTTGGAAGATCCCTTCCACCCTCAGCCTCCTTCCTCCCTTTCCTTTGGGATCTCCATGCCTACTTGAAGAGAGTGGTGTGTGTTCTTGATTGCTATCAGCTAATCTTAATTTTTCCATAGCTGTGTTATTTTAGTTGTTGTAGTATGTTTTCACTGCTTTATTCTTTTTAAAGGCTTCAAACTCAGGTGGGAAAGAGGAGTATATTATTTATTGGGCCATATTGAATTCCTAATATCTGATTCATTAGGCTGGGAATTTTGAGGGGGAAAAAACACCTTAGAATGAATTCTGGGAGATCAAAATAACACCTGGAGTTTGAGACTTATGGCACAGCCAAAGGCTGTGACTGTCAGCCTGGAAGGTACTATATTAGGCGATAGCCACATGGGATTGTCCATTCGTTTGTTTGTTTGTTTGCTATGATAACTATATATTTGCTCCTCAGAGGAAACTAAGAATTCCAAGATTGGAAGAAACCATTTATTATTTCATATGAACATAATCTTACTTCCTATTCCACGTTCAAATATTTGTTGCCTTTAGTGTATCATTTACAGTTCTTGCTGTCACTTGAATAACAATGACTAAAGATGATATCTGTAACAGTGTACATTGCTTTCTAGTTCTTTGGACCCACTTTACTTACAGTAGAGAGAATTTCACTGAGCTTGATCTAATCATTGATGCTTTACAACTTGCTAAGTTGCTGGGGAATAGCTTAACCTGTGGAGAATGCCAGATGTTTGATGGAAAAGCCTCTGTAAACTTGGTTTTGATGTAACTCATCAATTTAGAAGGGTTTTTTTTTTCAATTTTTGAAATTTATTCAACTTATTCTCTACTGTATGGCATTGATATTGTTAGAAATTGTTTACTATAATAAATACTGCTGTAATAATCAACTTTGAGTTGTCCTTCATTTTTAAAAATTATCTTATTAGAATAAGTCCCTAGATGTAGAATTGTATCAAAGGGTTATTACATTTTAACTACAAATTATACCTTCAGAAGTTTTTACTAACATATACTCTCACTCGTGTATGGCATGAGAAAGTCTATTTCTTTGTACAAATATCTATGAATCTATGTATCTATGTATGTATGTACGTATGTATGTATGTGTACATATCTATCTATCTATCTATTTATCTACCTACCTACCTATCTATATCTATTTACCTATCTGTATCTATACTTACATCTTTGATATACATATTCTTTGAAATTTTTTCCTAGGATTCTCTAGGAGAGAAGGTTTTATAACACCACCAAGTACCAGAGAGAGGACTCAGAAGTGAATTTTTTCTATAATTCTTCAATTAATGTAAGAGTAGATATCACACAGATACAATGACCCTCGGACATACTTAATTCCGTTTATGAAACATCCTGGGACTGGACACAGAAAAGAACAATCAGTTCCAATTCCTGCCCTTGGTTCCTTTATTTCTGAGAATGACACATTATTCTTTCTGCTACCCAGGTCAATCACATTATAGTTATTCTCCCTCCTGCCTGTCAACATCCAGCCAATTTTTCTGAGCACACAGCCATTCATCTAGCAAAAATCTATTGGGCTGACCATACGACAAGTGCTTTGAAAGGTTTGGGAGATAAAGAGATACTCAATTATATAAAATGTAGAGATTTCTCTCTCTTCAATAATTCTATAGAATTTGTTATCTACACCACTCTTTGAACCTTAAAACACACAAGCTGTGGTAGGTAGATTAGGTTTCCCAGGAAACAGACTCTGAGATAGAGATTTGTGTTCAGGTGGCTCACTAGAGAGGGCTCTTAGGAACAACAAATGCAACCAAGTGAGGAAAACAGGATTGGGCATAGCGAAATGTTGAATGGTTATACACTGTAACACAGGCTCTAGCCAGTCCCAAGGGGCACTCTGAAGGGCTAGAATGGCCCTTCAGAGATGTCTCAAATCTAGTCTAATGGGTTGGGCCCTTGCACCCCTCATTGGCTAGTCATTGGATATGAGTTATCCCTGGGGAGAAGGAGTAACCTTGTGTACAGCAACTACCTCAGGCCAGCTACTCACTCATCTGTGAGCAATCAAAAGGCAGTACTCTTGAGAAATATGTATCTTGGTCATAAAGAAGTTGAATCTGGGAGGCATGCTACAACATCCATTACACAGCAAAGCTAACTTTGTTTTCTCATAAAGAACTTGCTTATATATGAGTCTCATACCTGCAAAGAGATTGTAAACTCTTGGAGACCGGGAAGGGTATATGATACTTTTTTCTATTTACTAATACAATTAGCATAATGCTTTATAGGCATTAAGTGCTCAATAATACCTGCTATTTAAATTTACAAAATCCTACCTCATACTTTTACAAAATACTGCCTGTATCTGCATTTGCTTTATCACTTATAGCCACCATCTTAGTCTAAGCAATCATATATTGTTGCCAGAATTAAATTTTATAAGCATTCTTACAGTTTACTTCTTCTCAAGTTTAGCAGAAGATGGTGGATTGTGTCCTTATAGTTAATCAGTATGAGCATTGACCTCAGAACACAGTATCTTAGAGCAGAGTCACTCATTAAATACTCACTTTCTTCTGTTGTATAACCTGTGTTTACTGGGCATGGATTTCTGCATCTGATGACAGGAACTGTCTGCCTAGCCTTCTTTGCTGATCATCCAAGTCCAAGTGTGTGAACTTCTAGATCAATAGTTTTCATGATGCTTCACATGAAGTCTCAAGGTAAAGGCGAAGAGAGACTAACTACAGCTTTAACAGCAGGCATTTGGGATTCTGGCACAACACTCTTCGAAAGGTATTGCCTTTAGGGAACATTTCTACTGCTTTTCCTAAAATGCTTTTATCAATGACATTCCAGTTCTTCAGCAATAGAATCCCAGCTTCTGCTTCTCAACGCACCTTTCCTCATCAATGATCAGATGTGAGGCATCTGTCAGTAGGAAAGAGGAAACTTAGAAGTGAAGGTGTATGTGCTGTCATTCAGGATGGCACCCAAATCAGGGCACATGGGACTGATGTACACTATGACTTGACCTATTTGCAGAAATACCAAATTGTGCCCATTTCTACCTAATCCAAATACTTCTATTTTTGGAGATACAGCATACAAGTTCTCCATCCTCTGTTTTATCGGAAAATACAGTTAAATCAATGTTCTTTTCTGTATTTGTCTCTGCCGTTCTCTCGTTGGGTCTCCCTCCCTGCCTCCTCTCCATCCTAAATGGTTAGGCACCATTTTCTGAGTGCCTGTTATGAGCTAGACACCACACCAACAGCTTTATGTTCAACATCTCAATGTATCTAATCTCATAACACCTGTCCTTATTTGTGATATTCCCTATTGGATCGTAATGGAGATTTAGAGATTTTTCATTTTGTGCCAAAGGTCACACTTCTAGCAAGGGAAAGTTCTAAAATTATGGCATAGTCCATACTTGTCTCAGTGCTTCAGGCTGTCTGTCCACAAACACCTGGAGGAAAGATTTCTCCTTGTTGGGGTAAAATGCATACATACATACACAGACAGACAGACAGACAGACAGACAATCTGTGTCCAGCCTTCTTGGTGTTCTAGGGACCTGCTCTATATCCATCCACTTTAACATCTGCCTGCTCTGTCGGTTGGCAGGTGAAAAAGTCAGAAACAAAGCATATATAATAACAATTCAGGACTCCATTACACCTTGCACATATTCTATTACAGGCATCTGTCCCAGACAATGCTGACTTCTTCAAAGTATCCACCTGTGTGACTGCTAGTACACAAGCTTTGTGAAATGGAATGACTAATTAATAAACATAAGCATGAGATGGAATAAAATATATGTTAAGAAATATATACTGTGCTAATTTAGCACAGACAGCAACATATTCTGTATACCTTCTTGCACAATGACACACCACTGCATTATTAATGCTTTGGAAAAATTTATTTATTCTATTCCATTAGTGTATTTTAACAAACATTGCTTTGGGACAGTATGCCTGCCAATTTATGTTTATGAGACTGTCAACATAATTTACATGCAGACAAAAATATGATACAATATTGCCAATGCAGAATCGGCTTGTCAAATGATATTGTCATGAAAAAATGAAACAGTACCCCAGCTGAGGAACTGAGCATATCCATCACTGTTGGCTGCAAAGAATTTGAGGTGACATGCTGAAATACATTTAATGCCTTTTTTTCATGCATCAAATGAATAAAAAGTGAATGAATGCGGTACTTCCGATTGCCATCTACCATGAAAAAGCAAATAGATTTCTTGTTTCCCAAGGAAAAAAATAATAAAAATAATGCATGGATTTTCCAAAATAGTTGAAGAATTATATTTATTATTCATCTGGAAAACTGAGGATGCCACAAAACTCACAAATGGTCCAAAGCATTCAGCCACAGTGAGGCAGTGATTGGAACTCTAGCAGAAGGAGATGATGGTGATGTGGAGTTCCTGATCCACCCAGGATGGAGGGCTGGGGCAGTGGGGAACAGCAGTAATCTATTGGCCCAGGAAGTTGTGTCAAACAGTACAAGAAGCGGTAGTAAGTCTACTTCTTTTAGAAGTGAAGAACTAGAATGGCGGATTTGCCTTTTCTGCACTCGGAAAACTCCAGCTCCGAGGCCATGTTGTCTGGACACCTGATGAGCTCCAGTCCTGGTTCAGCCTGAACATATCTGAGTTTTAGTAGCATGCATGTAAATACCTCATTCTCCTTGTACTGACAGTTCATGAGCTCAAAGGATTTCACCTAGCTTAGCTGCAGAACACCTAGCTTGCCTGCAGAAAAAAAAAAAAAAGCAATAGGGATGATCACAGAGCTTTGCTTTGCCAGTCGAGAAGGAATCGCTCTCCGGGAGCTGTCTTCACCTACTGATGAAAGACCCTCCATGCTGGAGGCCTTTCCGTGCTCTGGCCCTCCCTCAAAAGTGATGCAAGCACACCTGCGGCTCGCCTGCGCTGCCCGCCAGGTATAAAGAGAGCGAGCACTCTTGTTCTCACAGCGGTCCCTCTCTCTCGCAGGACTCACCTAAGTAGCGAATACAGCTCTGGAACATTTCCCTGGGGTTATAACATCTATGCTCAGACCTTCGTGTTTTCAAGGAGAGAGGGAAAAACGGTCCCACAAGTGGTTCATGTTTACAGTCTAACGATGTTGGGTCAGTAGCATATTGAGGATGCCGAGTTCTGCCCTGAAACTTTTAGCGTACCAAATTGAAACAAGGGAATAACAAAACGAGATCTGGGAGCACTTGGTGGAGGAGCGGAGGGGAAAATGCACGCGACTCCAGTCTGAAGCCCTCGCTCCGCCAAGTATGCTGCCCTGCTCCCCAGTGTCCTCGTGCTTCAAATGGGAATAACAGTTACCTCACAGGTTTGTTGTGAGAATTTAATGGGAAACTTCTGAACCCCACGAACCACCTGATAAAAGGTAATACCATAGGATTCACCAACCACAATCCCAGACACGTAATAAACGCTTATTGGATGTGGGCAGAACTAAATATAACAGATTAAAAGTTGGAGAAACTATGCAAAAACAAGGTAGAGTATTACTATTTCTACCCTAGTGGAAGTACTGCAACTCCTGCTATCATTACTATTACTATCCTAACCATTACCCTCCATCAGCGTATCTGATAATATTCCAAATCCCTCAGTACCACATGGAGCATGTGATAAAACTCAAGATAGTCCATCTTAAAAGAGCATAAACATAGAACTGTAGCATAAACATAGAACTTCAGCTATTTATCTTCACGCGACATGAAAACATCAATCCTATCAGAAAATGTTTTCTCTGAAACTGACCTCTAATCTAAAGACCCTGAGACCTCTGTTTAAGCTAACGTCTCTCATTAGATAGCACAGAACTTGTTATTTTCTATTTTACACCCTTATCGGCAGCATTGTCAAAACAGCGGCTGGCTTCTGCAATTCAAACTGGAATGTCAGTGAATGTCCTAATTAATGGCTGGGCCAAGAAATAACAAGAGAGTATGGGTGGCCAACACACCACGAGGGGTGAAGGGACAGACAGCTTCGAGAGCTCCCAATCTCAGATAAATATACAATTCGTTAGTAAAGGGGGGCGAGGAAAAGGGCAGGGTGTGAAGAAGAAAAGTATTATCAGAAAGAGAGACATTGAGACAGGAAGTAGGTAGAAGAAAGAAAGGGCAATGATGTGATGGAGAAAAATTGCTGTAAAAAAGCAGGATGCTGCATCAAGAGTAGCCCGCACCTGCTGGGTCTGAGAGAGGACAGTGTGTGTAAGGCACCATTTGGAGTGAATTATATGACGCTTTTTGTCTGGCCAGGAACATTTCTTCCTGATGCCCGCTGCTGATCAGATGGTCCCCTAGAGGACGAAGATGAATGGCTCCTGTCATTTGGATCTCTGCAATGGAAATTACCATCGCTATCCTTACGAAAGAGTTAAATTCATTTTAAAAGATTTATATTAAAGAAATTTACCTCAAGAATAACTTGTAGCCGAATGTGGATGGGATGGTCTAAGGTAAAAGAGGCAGAAATTAGAACAACAAAACAAAATCTCTTCTCTCCATGTCCTTGCCAGCATAAAAGATTAAAGTATATTTTAATCCTTATTTAATTGCACGGAGTGATGTGCATTATGGTGAAAACCACTATCTAATTTGACAAATTACCGAATCTAGAATTTTTTAGCTGAAAATGCAAATGAATTCTGATAATGTACTCCAAATATATTTGCACCTGAATCAGAATATTTATAGGCCCTGAAAAGACCATTGAAATGTGGAATCAGATATAAGTTGAGTTGGGATCATTTCAGTGTCAGATACTAATCAAAGAGCCAAATAAACTACTCAAAATAATATGAACATTTTAAAGTCAAGCATATGGACTAAGGCTGAAAAATGCCTCTTAGTGGAAAAACGTGTACGTGGCCTTCACTACATCAGTCAATGTGCTCGATTACGGCTTCCTACATCACCCAGAACGCTGGGCTCAGCACCAGCGCAGGAAGTGGCATCGCAGATGCGACCAGCATCTGATCAGGAACCCACCACCCGCTCTGTAAATGGTGGGAATAAATGTGTTTCTGACGGGCGGCACTGCACTGTTGGTGGGTGGCTCATGAGAGTTTCATCTGGTGCACAGACCCGTATTGGTTTATCTACACAGATATTTTAGACCCACACCCATGTTATAAAATTCTTTTAAAATACATTTATTTAAGTAAAATCTGAATTGATGAAGAAAAATATCGAGTGTATAACATGCCTGTTACCATCAAAATTGTGACAGTCCCCGAATGATTGAAGTTTGGGAAACACTAGCTTAGGTGAGCGCATGGGTGGCCGTTGGCCAGATTTCCAGATGATGCGAAGCTAAGAGCGATGGAGGCAATGTCTGACGAGAGAAACCTCGCGGTAGGGTGCGGGGGGTTATGCTGAACTGAAACTAAAAGAATAAATAAAATAGCGGAAATGTAAATTTTTATATTTTAGGAACAAAACCACCTCAGAACAAGCATAGGAGGTTGGGACCTCACGCCAGGGCAATTGACGTGCAAGCACCTCGCTTCATTAATAATATAAAAGTCTCGTGCTTTTGTTCGGCCCGCGGTCTTTAAGCTGCGTTCGCGTATCTTTTCTCTTTCAGCTTTGGATGAGCACGATGCAACATGAGTCGAGAACTTCTAGCAGTCTCATGTAATTCAGGATGTAAACAGAAGATCATGAGGACGAGGAGGGCGGTGTCGATCGGACTCCAGAAAGAGAAGAAAGTCAAATTCTATCACTTAAATCATGTTTCTTGATATTGCAATTAAGATGAAAGGGGCTGTTCTTAGTCTCCCGCCCTTTTACAACATAGATTTGTCTTTCGGATAGTCCTGTTCCCCTCCGTCAATATTCTACAAATTCGTCATCACTTTAGTCTTAAGGTCATTAATTTGACAATATGATTTTTTAAATTTACATCCGTTTTAAACTAGAGTGATAAAATACTTATTCTTACTTTTTAAATAGGCTTCCTTCTACCTCTTTATGTGTAACATCTACATTCTTTACCTTTTGCTTCTTTTTTTCCATCTTCCTTACCTCCCTAAAAGAACAGTGTATCTTCAAAAGTGTGTGTGTGTCTGTGTGTGTGTGTGTGTGTGTGCGTGTGTGTGTGTGTGTGTGTGTGTGTGTGGTGTACTTGGCTGGTAAAGGAACTGAGACTTTGCATAGCTGAAAATATTTTTCTATTGCTTTTCTACATTAAAAAATGCAACATGAATCAACAAACAAACAAATAAAGAAGGGTGCTGGGTAAAATATTCTCAGATCACAAAAATGATTTTTTTCAAAATTTTATAGATTTCCATCTACTATCTTCTGAGAGTTGGTAATACAGAGTAAAAACTGAGGCTACCCTGAAACTGGTTTCTCTTGAAGACACCACATACCTGCTTATGCTTTCCCCCTTACCAAATGCTTATGAGTTAGTGTCTATATTTATTGCAATTCAAGTTTTTGTTACGATATATCTAGGTCTTTTCTTTAACTGATCATCCCTGCAATATTGTAGGTCTTTCTTCAGGTGAAAAAATGTATGTCTGATTTTTTCCCCCAGCTACATTTTTGGTTATTGGTTAGTATTGTATTGTTATTCTCTATCCACCATATTTATCATGTTTATTATTATTATTATTATTGCTTGTTTTTATTATATTTATCCCATTTTCATGCATATGAGAGATCTCAAATTTGTTATCTACATCAGCGGTGCCCAGTCATTTTGGTACCAGGGACAGGGCTCCTATGGGAATCTAATGCCTGATGATCTGAGTTGGAGCTGAGGTGATGATGCTACTGCTGGGAGCGGCTGCAAATACAGATGAAGTTGCACTCGCCTGCCTGCTGCTCACCTCTGCTGTGTGGCCTGGTTCCTAACAGACCATGGACCAGTGCTGATCCACAGCACAGGGGTTAGGGACCCCAGAGCTACAACACAGATTCAATTATTGCAGCATCATACCTACTTCTGATGACCTCATCATTCTGGTGTTCTGAGTCATCCGTGATTCTTCTTTTTCTCATCCTTCTCTTTTCATCTTACCTTGTTGCTTCTCCAACATACCATCTGATCGTTTCTCCCCTGATCACATTTGTTCCTGGGAATGCCGGTGTCCTAAAATTTTCTCCTAGAACTTAGAATACATTATTTTCAGAAATCATTCTCTGGTCTCCTTTAGTATGTAGTATTTCTTCATGGCCACATGAAGACTCTCCCCCAACTCTCCAATTCCTCTTCTCTTCTCATCCTTGAACCAGGCAAGGTTAATTCATAGCCATTATTTGTTGATACAGTATGAAGCTTTTCTCCTTTCACCAAAGTTTATCCCTGCTCAGTCTTTCTCAAGGAACTACCACATTTGCATTCATATTAAAAAAAAAAATTTAGGAATTAACTTTGATAACTTTTTCTTTCATACTTGCTATATCCTGGTGAATCGGCAGGTCCTCTGGGTTTAATCTGGCAAATGTATCATTAAATGCTCACTTTGTGCTGTTGTATTCCTAGTCTGAGGTACCGTGATGTCTGGCTTGGATAGCATATATAGTAGGTTCCCTAACTGGGTTCTCTACATTTACTTTCCCCTTGTCCGGAGTGACCTTTTAAATGTAAATGAAAATGTAACTTCTCAGGTGAAAATTCTTCAGTGATTTCCCAGTGCTCTTAGGATGAAAAATCAATTAACTTCAGATTACCTACAAGATTATGCGTATCCGGCATTCACGCAACTCACCAGACTCATCTGGCCTCTCTCTGAGATTTTCTTTGGGTTTTGAAACAGAGCTTTTCCCCTTCTGCCACAGGATCTTTGCATTTGCTGTTTTCCTGCCAGGAAGCCTCCCTGTGCTCCCAACCCTATATAAAATCTGGCTAATGCTATATAAATTTTAATCTTTCACCTCAAATCACATCTTGTAGAGAAACCTTCCTTGACATTTCAGAAAGAATCAGTGACCTGTTACATACTCCAAGATTATACTCTCATTTTCCTTATAGTATATTTCACAACAGTATGTATAAACTATATTTCTGCCATTATTTGACTATTGAGTCTTTCCACTTAACTGAAATCCCTATGACATAGTAACTGTCTATTTTGATCAACATCTGTATAATTAATAATTGAATCTCTGTGTCCTCTTCTCAGAGCTAGAGTTGGAAAACAGGTCGAACTGCATAACTCCTAATGAAATTCCACATTTCAGACAGGCTTTCACCTAATTACTTCATGCTCTACTGAAGAGGCATCTCCTATATAAAAACTATAATTCCCAGCATGCACTGAAAACAGAGTTTTGGGCCTTGGTCCTGATGGTTTGCATCTAAAGACTCCACCTCTTCCCCAAATGCTGGCTCTACCAGTTTATTGCCCCCAAACCCTTCAATCAATTTAGGGTCCAGTTTGTTCTGGTTATTCTGGACTTATATCAAAAGTCACCTCCCTGATATTGATAAACTATCCTCCTTAACTCACTGTATTATATCTCTGTTTTATTTTCGTCTTCATAATTAATATAATTTATTGGATTTCTTATTATCTCTTTGATTCTCCACAAACTTCTTGGGACAACTGGATAGAACCAGATTAAAATGAGAGGTAGAGTATAGAGCCATCTCATCATTATCAACAACATTGGCTTGATTCTGCGCTGTTTAGCATCTTAGAGAGCACAGATATCACCAAAAATAAGTTCCTTTTCAGTGTAGTCACACCACCCTCCACAGGCCACAGGTCCACCTTAAAACACATTGATGAGATTGTATCTTCAGTGTACGTGCAGCAGACAGAGGGAGACCCGTCTGATCAGTTCGCATGCTTCCTTACAAGTCTCAGGGGAGCTAACAGCCAAAAGAGGAAGTGACGACAGCAGCCCAAGGAAAGCCTGTGACTACAGCCTGTGCAGCATGTATTGGAAAGGATCCCAGCTACAGGCAGAGAAGCTCCTCAGAGGTCCTCTCATAAACATCTGTGGGAAAGAAATTATGAAGTGAAGGAAAGAATGCGCATTAGGGAGGAGTTCTTTTGGGAGAACCCATAGGCTCATCCTCTGCTCAGAAACAGCGCCTCACTGGCCGTTACTCCTGCCTCGTCTTACCAGAACCACCTCATTCCATGTTCTGAGTCCTGGAGCCTTGAGTTCATGTCTCACATGATTAAGAATGACTGGCATCTGCACACACCTAGGCCTTGTCTTTCTGTTCCGAACTGTTCCAGGGTCTGCTGCTTCACAAAAAGCCTGAGCCATAAAGGTCTCTCAGCAGGAATGACCTGCCAGAGATGGAACATAAGCTCGAGGCAATAAGGTGGGGGACCTGATCAAACACCCTTTTTCCTCAGGTGAATTAGAAACCTTGGTTAGGTGTCATGTTTTTCCTGCCTCATTGATCCCAGACGACAGCTTTGGTTTGACAGTCTATCTATGAAAAAGCCCATATTGACATTGTTGCAGGGAATGTAGTCTCTCTCCATTGTCCTAGAATAAAAGTTGGCACTTTTCCTTCTTTCTTTTCTTTTTTCTCCCTTTTCTTACCTCCGGTTACTTGTGGTGCCATAGAAAGATTGCTCTGCCCACAGACATGTGAAATACTCCTGACGTATTGCACTGAAGGTGTGCGTAGCACAAATCAACTTGCCTTGAGCATCTCTGATATATAGCCACTGTTTTAATGTTCCCATTTATGCCGAACTGTAATACATTGTCATAGTGTTGGCTTAATCACAAATGACAAGGGTGGAAAATGTAATAAAGACAGGGGCACATTAATCTACTTTGTATGAAAATGTGGAAAGGTAATCCAATTTTGAACTGCTTGCTCTAAAAAAAAAAAAAATGTTGAAGTTTGTAAGATTTTTGCATCTTAGCTGGAGAGATAGCAGTTGATCCTAAAGAACGATATTTATTTCGGGGTGATGAGTGTGCCCTGAGTGTGCACGGCGGCACTGGGTCCAGGTTGCAACATGAAGCTGGAGGCTCTGGGGACCAAGCTGCCTGATGACCTGGTGGCCTCTCTGTCAGGAGAGCAGCATGCAGACCGCGTCCAAGCGAGTTCATTCTGCGTGGGCCTCGGAGAGGTTCCAGGGCCAGGAAAGCGGCTGTGCCTGTCCTGCACACCCCTCAGGCTCGTGCACTGGATAAAGGTAATTTGACTCTGCTCGCTACCGAAAGGCTGCAGTTCACGTGGTGAAAAAGCCCGTAGAGAGGAAGTAGACAGCTAGGGTGCACGTTTCCAGCAGGCAGAGTGGGGTGCTGAGAGAACGCTTACGATGTCAGGTTTTTCTTAAATAACATAATAAAATAATAAACAGCAGCTGTTATTCCAATAATCCACAGGCCTGTCTTTGTGGCGTGGTGCTCGCTGCATTGTTTGGACGTGGCTGTATATTCAGTGCTCATACCTGACAGATGCACAGTGGAAAGAAACATGCATTCTGGACTCAGAGGGACTGGAGTTTTCTATCTCACCTTCCATTTGCTCTACATCATTGAGCAAGTGGTTTAACTCCTCTGCACGTCAGTTTCCTTATCACCAAAATATATATTGTACTGCTAAACTCACAGGATTGTCGGAAATACAGGACTTAGAAATTCCACCACTACGTAAGAGAAGTGGAACAAATCTTGTACAAAACATATCGAAAAGTTTGAACATTAATGTTTATAGAAGTATCATTCATAATCGTCAAAAGGTGGAAACAACCCAGATATCCATCAACTGACAGATGGATAAACAAATGTGGTATATCAATACAATGAAATATTATGCTGCCATGAAAAGGAAAGGAGTATCAATAAATGCTACAACATGCACAAACTAATACATTAGGCTAAGTAAGAGAAGCCAGTCGCAAAATAAAACAATTATAGATTTTTTGCATATGAAATGTTGAGAAAAGGGTAAAGAGACAGAAAACAGATCAGTGGTTGGTGAGGGCTAGTGTGGAGAAGATTAGGGAGTGATAGCTAACGAGTATAGAATTCCTTTATGAGGGCATGAAAATGTTCTAAAATTGATTTATGGTGAGTTGCACATTTCTGTTAATATACGTAAAACCAATTAACCATACATTTTAATGGGTGAATTGTACGATATGTGAGTCATATCTCAATAAAGCTATTTATGAAAATAAATACAGGAGATAATGTATGAAAGGCTCCTTTTCCTTAAGTAGGCATATGATAAGAGCTTGGTAAATAACTGGTATTATTATTCGCCACCATCTCTAACTCAGTATACACACAACTCACAGAGTGCTGCATGTATCGAAAGTATAGAACATGCCATGCCTACATTACACTTGGCATTTTGCAGACCTGGCCGGAAGAGGCCTACTACGGAAATGAATAGAAAATGGGTAAGAACTTACATACTTTTGAAATCACAAGAGCCAGCTCAGCCTCCCCTCATGACCAGCCAGTGCTCCTCCTCCACAGGTCCCATCCCTGCCCCTGGGGCAATGGGTCCAGGTGTCAGTCCTAGCACCTTCACCTTGTACAACCCTGCACCCCGCGGAAAAGTCTGGTTGAGTAAATCAATCAGCCATGACCTTGAGAACATGGGCAGTGAATAAAGGGCCCTCTTCAGAGAACACAACGGCTGGGAGTGGATCTTCCCACCCTGAGAAATCACTACATCTGGGCAGACACATGGCCTAAGCTAAGGAAGTGACTGGAGCAGAGAGGGTTTGACCTCACTTGTCATATCCCTTGCACAGCTCCAAGAGGAGCTTCTCGGCAGCCATTAGTGCCCCGCTGTGGCAGACTGGTATTACATAGCTAAGTGAAAGCTATGCTTTGTGCAGAATTCTGGGTTAGCGTGGGCCACAAAAGATATTTTCCACAAGATTCCGAGGACCAATGTGAAGCAGCAGCCATGTTCTTTACAACGATGGCCTCTCTGAAGTGGTTCCGGTTGTCTAGAATTGACCCTCTAACCTGATTAGAAAGCATTAAATGTGTTACTGACCCTATCTGCAATGGTAAAAGGGCCTAACAGATCATGTCATGCCTTTACACAACAATTATTTAATCATCTCAACACACCTTTAATTAAGGGCCCATGGAAAGTGATCAAGAATTTGCTGTCGCAGAACACTGTATGAAAAATAAGTTTTATAATATGATTGGTTGTCTGATTATGTCTAACTTCACAAGAGAAACTATAGGAAAAAAATAAGTTTGGGGCTTTAAATTTCCAGCTCATTGTTTGTTTAAATGTAATACAGATACATTGAAGTGATGTCCAGTGAGTTGTGCTCTTAAATTATCTCCTTCTTTTCAATGCTGGTGGGACATGTGACTTACTTCTAGTCAACAGAAAATGGCAAATATATAGATCCCTTCAAAATACAATTAAAATAGACTAGAGAGAGATTCTTTCGCTGGCTTTCAAATAATAAACATTGAATTTGGTGAAATTTTAAATAGTTCAAGAAGAAGCACATCACCAGTGCCCAGAAACTCCTATTGGGGTTCCCCCCTATACCTACTCATAAGTGCAACTATCATCCTTTTTAAATACTATCTAATTTTTATACAAATAGAATTGTACATTGTATACCCTTTTGTGGCTGGCTTCTTTTGTTCAATATTATTTCTTGAGACTCATTCACATTGTTGCACATAGCAAGGATTCATTCATCTCCATTGCTGTTTAAGGCTTTATTGTATGAACTTCCTACCGTCTTAAAACCAACCTGCTATGTTTTACAGATTAGTGCCTGACATAGGTTTAAATGCAAATACCTTAGGTGCTGATGACTCAGGTTATTGGGGGAGATACGAGGAAATGTGGGGAAAGAAGATAATATTAGAAATCTATTCTGGATCATCTGTGACACAAAAATATAATGATTTTTTCAGTGACACAGTGGAGGAATCATTTCAACAGAAATTTCCACTGTCTAGTGAAGATGGATCATTCAACACATTAGATAGAAAATTAATTTCAATCCAAACTGGTCAAATTTATAATTTGGGGGTGCTTCTATTGGACCTGACCAAGAAGTGGAGATACGGAGTTTATTTTGCTAGAGAAATTGAAACAGGACCAATCTCAGGATAGCGATTGGTAAGAAAAGCTGAAATTAAAACTGTGGATCCCAACATCTGGAATGGAGAGAGCTGAGAAGCTATTCTTACAAACAGGAGACATGTCATCTATCGGTTCATGCAAGAAATTTCCACACCTTTCTATCAAAGAAAGTTTTCATTCTCTCTCTCTCTCTCTCTCTCTCCCCCCACTCCCTGATCCCCCGCCCCCGCCCCTCCGCTTCTCCCTCCCGCCTTCCCTCCCATGATCTTTATACCTGTCATTTCACTTTCTGGTGATGAGGACTAAGCAGTTCTTTAAGCCCTTGTTTCCTCATCTTTAAAATGAGAACAATACTTATTTATACAGTATTGTTGAGGAGATTAAATAAGTGCATTTTCACACACAGTGACTGGTGTTTTAATCACCCATTAAAGAAAAGTTATTTGTCTAGATACCATTTTCAGTAATCACTGTTCATTTAATATGCAAACATTAAGTTGATAAACACCAGCAAGAGCATATGCTACTGGTTTTCTATTTAATGATAATTTGTGCACAGACTTAAGCATTGATATCCCTATATCTGACAGAGATTAGGAGCAGTGTTGACATGTCCTATTTGCCATCGTCTGTGTCCTGAGGGACCTACCCGGAGACCTTCTCACTCTGAGTCATGGATTATTTGATCTAGCAGCTGCATGGTCACTGAGCAGGATGAGGCTCACACAATTCTGGCTTCTTCATTTCAAACCCTGAAGGCTGTAAGGGACCTTATAGGATGTATGACCCAACATCCTTGGGTTTGAAGATCATATGCCAGCCCTCCTTTTGGCAAGTGATGCATCTCCAAAGGAAAGGGCATCTTTCTGAACCACTGTCATGTGGAGGAGTGGGCAGACTGCTTGCATACCCTCTAGAAGGCAGAAGTAGTACCACTGGTTGGAAGGGAAACACTATTTCAATTTAACGTGAAAAGGAAGTAGGTGACAATCGGGACAGACCAACAACAGGGCAAGCTGCCTTGTGAGGCACAGCACTTCTTGTCACTGACTGATGGTGTTCAAACAGAAGGTGAAAGGCCCCTGTCAAGGATGTCACAGACACTAGCCCAGGAGGACATCAGGTCATACATCCTGATGAATTAATGAGATTGATGTATATTCGGAAGAATTGGTCTCCATTTCAGTTAAGCAAGCCAGATCGTTGGCAAAACTGAAGACCCGTCCTTCCAGATAGTCCCCACAGGAGGAAAATATAGATTCCAAAGATATTGACTATGTCTGGATTCCTCTTTAGACTGGACTTCAGAGCCAGTTGATTTTTTTTTTTTAATTCTCGGTGACAGTCAATTATGTCTTTCATTGCCAAAAGATCAAATTCACCCTCACTCAGAGGACATTCAGGGTCAAGTGTGATGAGTAAGTTTGGTGATAATGCTGGGAGTTAGTTTTATGCCACACACAGCAATGTACAAGTTAAACCCAAATCCCTATATGATTTGTAAATGGTCTCCAGAAGCAGTCCCCCATAAAGGGGTTTTCACAAGGTTTTGAATTTGTCTTATGGATTAAACCTACACTTCCAAGAAAATACCTTCAGGAAAGACAATGTTTATTTTAAAACATAAGTTCCCATAAAATAAAAAAATAATAAAATGTCAATCCCATTAATTCATCTAAAGACCTCCATTTGGTGCAAGATATGCTAAAGACATTGTGCTAAATCCAGAAAGACAGAGTCACTTGCCAAGAGGTATTTAAAATGCAGCCAAGGAAAGAGCAGTGACATCATGGAGTTTGGTTGAGGACTGGTTTATGCTTAGAATGTTATGGGAACACCAAGGAAAAAGTTTAGACTCAGAGACAATGCCGGTAGCCTTGCTGGAGAAGGTTCCAACTTACTGACTTTGGATGGAGCTCTGGGAGTTAGCAGGTATACAGTGAGCTGAAATAAATACTGGACAGATGAAAGAGGATGAACAGAAATCCAGAGACAAGAAAGAGAATGGAGGCTTCAAGCAACTGCAATATGATAGCCATGGCTGAAGTGGGGCGCATAATAGAAATGTGTTGCAGAACAAAGTTATAGACCCAGGCAGGAGAAGTATCACAAAAGGTTGTATCTGAAATATTAAGAAGTTTAGCTTTAACCTTGGAAAAGTGAGGAAGCCTATAAAAGCCCAGTTTTTATAGGTTACAAAAATCAGTCTGGCAGCAGGACAGAGGGACTGGAGTGAGACAAAGCCAGGAAGGCTGGAGCAGACATTCATTCGAGATGTCATGGAGAGAGAGTGATACCGTGAGAATGATGAGGGGGTATGGATTTTTAAGTAGGACTGATAAAAGAATCAATTAAGAAGACTTGGTAACCAACAGGAAATGGCAAGTAAAGGAAAGGAGGGAGACAAAAGGCATTTTTATTATAATTTGGCTCGCTTAGGGTCCTTCCATTTCTGCAAAGCCTGAACATTATCAGAGAGGATATCTATTCAATAACATCTGTAAGAGTTAAACACACACACACAGTATAATGAATACATTTTATTATTTTTAGTCAATCGCAAGGCCATCACATAGAATGTAAGTGATGCAGGAGGCCAGGAATAATTTTAGACCTCTGTGTTTGGCATTTATTTAAGGTTATTATCAAGAGATAATAGACTATGTGCTACTTATAATAGAACTGTAGTTTTTTTAGAAATTAAAGTAGCAAGTAGTGAAATACCTCATGCATGGCAATGATATTTAGCTTCTTTTAGTTTCTTTCTGAGATATAGGGTCCAAGGTGATTTTAAAGAGTCCTTGGAGACTGCTGTGAGTTTCCCATTGATTTTACAGGCACAGAGGCTTCAGGTGGGCTCTTAATGGTGCCTATTGTTAACCAATTTTAAAGAGGAAAGCATTTACTAAAATTAAAAAAAAAAAGCCATTGAAATAATTTCTGGCCTGGAGACTTATGCTTTGCCACATCTACAAATAAGGTCTCAATCTAAAACAAAACAAAACAAAACAAACAAAAACAAAACAAAAAACTTTTTCCCAAAAAGATTTTTCATAGAGAGAAGAACCAAAGAGGGTTGGCGGTGATCTGGGAGCACGTTTGGTCGGGACAGGAGGTTAGATTACTAGGGCACCAGTGACAGCAGGGGGAACAAGACTATCACAGAACAGTTGCCTCTTTCCTAAGTTCAAGGCCTGGCCCTGCAGAAGGGCCATGGCATTAAGAACCCAGAGACAGCACACAAGCAAATAGCCCTCCTCCCTAAACAAGTCAAATATGCAATAGGCATTACCAAAGTTATGTCTGTCCCCCACTTCGCTTCAAGCAATTTCTGTGAAGTTTGAGGGTGATGAATGGGAACTAAGCACATTCCTTGGCAAGAAAAAACTCATAATCTGGTGGTAAATCCTGTCTTAACTCTAACCCATTACAGTACAAGATAAGCAGGGCTCAATGTCACAAAACAGTACAAATAACATGCTGAATGAGCAGAGGAGACAATCAGCGTAGGCTTCCTGGAAGAGACAACTATCGAGAGAATCTTGAAGGCTCTACATGAGTTTCATAGCAAGAGACGGAGCAGAGTGTTCCCATCAGGTGGACATTGTGCTGAGAAGGGTGAATATGATATGTGCTTTTATCGTCAGTAAAAAAGCCATTCCCTGCCTTCAGTAATCAAGTGGCCTCCCCATGTGTTGCAACTGAGTAGGCAACATCTCCCCCAAAATATCTCTCCATCTGCCTAAAGGATGTCACTGGATCTAGCCTTAGAGAATTAAATGGACACTTACAGATTCATACCAGTCTGAGATTTGCCAGAGAATGAGATTATCCAACAGCATGAGAAGGAAGAAGTATTTTGGGAACCCGGAGCACTTAAATTTAGAGCAAACATGGATTGAGAAGCAAATCGGCCAGACACACAAACTAGAGGTAATGTATAGCACTCTGGAGTCAATCTCAGCACTGCTTAATCCCTTTGCTAGCTCCGCTGCTTCCTCTTTTCCTCACTGCTCACTACAACACCAAGGTACCAAGATTTGGTCTCAAACTTATCCTCTTTCAGTCTCCCCCGAAAATCATTAAAGGGTAAAACTGTAGCATAATTTGGAGATAGACTGAACACTTTCAGTCCCCAAGGGATAATGAAGAAAAAAGAGCCAGGTGTGATCTTGGGACATAAGTGTTTCTACTTTCTTGTGGACACTCTGGAAATCCTGAAACTAAAACCAGATCCAGGCATGTAGGACGTAAGGGTTTCATCATATGAAATCTTTTGAGGGACACAGATCATTGAAACCACATGTTTTAAAAAGAGGAGAAGGCTTAGCTTCTGCAATGGCCACGCTGAGGCTGCAATAGTGTGGACGTGGGAGCCTCAGTTCCGTCATGATGTGAGACAAGCCTCTGATTGCTGGATCTCAGCCTCTCCAAACAAGACCACACCTGTGACTACCCTGATGGCTCCCAAGTCTGTTGTATGAGGTTCTACTGTGTGGTTCCATTCCGAGTCTCTGAAGCCACAGGTTAAATACGACACCTACTTCCTGAGCATTAATTTAACTTCAATATTGGAGAAATAGTAATATAAATAATCTTTATTAAAATAATAGCTAATACTGTCACCACATTTGACTCCTTTTACCCATTTACCTCCCCTCGCTCCCCTCCCCTGCTACCCTCTGATAACCACTAGTGCATCGTCCATGTCCATGAGTCTCTATTTGTTTGTCCTGTTCATTTGTTGCTTTTAGGTTTATATACCACATATAAGTGATATTATGTGATTTTCAACTTTTTCTGTCTGGGTTATTTCGCTTAGCATGATTATCCCAAAGTCCATCCATGTTGGCACAAACGGCAGTATTTCATTTCTTCTTATACATATGTATAATTCCATCATACGTATGTACCACAGCTTCTTTAGCCAATCGTCTATCACAGGACATTTCAGATGCTTCTATGTCTTGGCCACTGTGAATAGTGTTGCTATGAACATCAGTGTGCAAATATCTTTTTGGATATGGGTTTTTCAAGTCTTTGGGGTAAATACCCAGTAGAAGAATTGCTGGATCATACAGTAAATGAATTCTTATTTTTTTGAGGAACCTCCATACTGTTTTTCATAGTGGCTATACACACACGTGATTTTAAGACATCTAGCTCCATGTCTTGATGTTCACCAAAAAAAAAAAAAAAAAAATGAAGGTCGCGTAGCCATGATAGTCAGGGCATTTAGAGTGAAAGTAGATCCTTGAGGAAATGTAGATTTAGGTGGGTAGGAGGAAAGCCCAGAGGAGATTCAACATCAGGACAGAAATAGGATGGCAGAGAGGATCCATGTTATTCAGTTAGAGAAAAATGTTGTTAGGCAAAGTGGAAAACTCTGATAGAGATTCCTGAATGGCATTCAACTCCGCCCTTCAAAAGAACTTACTGAATGTTTTCTATATTCAGTCACTGACAGTTCAGTCTAAACTTGATCCAAAGAGAGGGGAAAACTAGATGATAGATGATAGATAGATAGATAGATAGATAGATAGATAGATAGATAGATAGATAGATAATAGCTAGCTAGATAGATAGTAACATGATGACAGTGGTCTTCGGGAAGGTTGAATAGAATGGGAAGAAAAAGTGGAGAATGGGTGGAGGAAAGAACTTGTCAATAGATTGTTTTGCAATAATCCTGTTGAGGGATAATAAGAGCTTAGACTAAGAAGAAAGAAATGGTTAGAGGCAGGGAGGGCGCATTTGAGAGATGTCATGAAGAAAAAAAATCAATGTACCCTACTGATAGATTAACTGAGCGACAAATTGGCAATATAACAGTTTAGAAATCTGGAAAATGGTGGTATCCATGACTACAAGGGGTAGGCCTGAAAGAAACACTGATTAGAAGGAATATTTTGGTCTTTTCCAGTTGAGCTTTAGCTACAACGTGGCAGGAGATCTAGGTAAAGCTGTCTTGTAGGAAACACCATTTAAAAGTAGACTTGAGTGAGATAGTGTATCTAGAAACTGATTTCTCTATCAAAGTTTTTAGTAGCACTCTGAATGTTGATGAGTATTTTCAGGTAAAGATAACAGGCCCAGCACACAAATTAGATTTGACCATGATCAAAAAGAAAGGAGTAAAGATAGGGGGGGAAAAAAACTGTAAAGTAATTACAAAAGGACATAAATAGAATGGCAAAAAGAACAGAAGTGGAAACAATAGCAAAAAAAAATTAAAGCAGGAAAGTAATCAGTGTTAACTAACTGCCTTAGCTGGCTGGAAAATGTTAAATCCTATTCTAGTGAAAGCTAAGAAACGTATTCATTTATATCACCAAGTCCCCAACGGCTCTGCAATTGGAAGAACCAGGTACCCAGGAAGGTGTGTTTGTCTGAAAGGGTAGGAATATAGAGATCAAAACAGGGTGATTCATAGAAGCAGTTAGACCTCCAGTCCCTCCTTTCATTTCATGCAACTTCTTCCCCACAACAGAAGCCTCATGGGTTTTTCTCTAGAGAGAATAAAAAATACTGGACTGGAGAATACTGGGCGCCAATGAGGACAGAGATAATGAAGACACGGTAAGCAGAGAGATTGATGAAGCTCTAGATTACCAACTGTATATTCAGATGAAAATTCTAAGGGAAAATAATTTCCAACGAAACCAGTCAAACCCTCAGTAAAGTTTGAAGAGAGGAAAAAGAAGCTTTTATGAGTGTAAATATATGTAAGTTTGAAATATCTTACCTTCCTTCCATCCTTTATCCGGAAGCTCCTGAAGGAGGTACTCAACTGACATGGGCGGGGGGGGGGGGAACAGGAAGAGAACCCACAGAACCTGAGGGGAAGGAATCTTCATTATGCAGTACAGGGAGATTCCCATGGTGCACTTGGGCACCATGCTTAGAAATCGACAAATCCAGATTGAACAGGTCAGAAACTTCTGGGAGAGAGTTCTTCAAGAAGATGAATCTGACAATACCTAATTTGATTAGAAGGATTAAGAGAGGATTTACACAACTGGGAGAGAGTATGGGAGAACTGAGAGATAAATGCATAGGAAATTTAAACAAAAAAGCTTTGCCAGAAAAACCATCACGATAGTATAATACCTAATTCAGCTATGAATTGTATTTATATAATAGTAGTAATGGAAAAACTGCATTTGATTTCATTCTCATTTAACCATATAAGGAGGATAAAGGGATAAGAAATAGATGAATTTTACAGAATGTGAATGGCAGGTAGCTAAATCCTCATATTTTGTAATTAGAAGTCAATACATAATTACAAAAACTGAAAACAATTCAAGAGATTCTGATTTAGGAATTCTATTTAGAAATATTGAGGTAATTAACAAACAATTCTCTAAAAGAACTAAATATGGGTACTCTTGCATAGTAGGCAGAATAATGCCCCTCCCTCAAATGATGTTCTAACCCTAATTCCTGGAATCTGTGAATGTCACTTATATGGCTAAAGGGACTTTGCAGATATGATTAATTTAAGGACCCTAAAATGGGGGCAGTTATCCTAGATTATCAGGGTAAAACCAATCTTATCATGAATCCTTAAAAGTGGAGGACAGAGGCAGAAGATGAGATGAGAAGGATGGCAGGGTGAGAAGCATTCTGCATCCTGCTGCCGGTGCTGAGATGTAGGGACCTGTGTGTAAGGACCAGGCCTCCGGGCTGCTGTGCTGACAGCCAGCAATGTCTTACAACTTTATGACACTGAATTCTGCCAACACCTGAATGAGCAAGGAATCAGATTCTCCCCCTGGAGCCTCCAGAAAGGAACACAACCCCACTGACAACTTCATTTTATCCCAGTGAGACCTATGTTGGACTCCAGACTTCCAGAACTATGAGATAATAAATGTGTGTTGTTTTAAGCCACTAAGATTGTGATAACTTGTTATGACAATAGAAAACTCATATAAATGAGAAGTGGGAAATTGTGGCAGCGGGGCAAGGATTGCAATTTTTTTCATAAGAAACTTCGAAGAAACATTTGGCTCTTCAAATCATGTTTATGTGTAACTTTAATAATTTTTTTTACAAAGTAAATATAAGATAGTCGGAACTATAAAAACCACGATAAGAAATGGATAACTCAAATTTTTAAAATTTATGATGAGCTAGGGAAAAAATGATGATCATGAAGGAAAAGCTAGGATTATATTATTGGAAATAATTATACATGGGTAGAAATCATACTCAGTTGTCATTACAGATTTGTGTTTCAGTTTTGTTTAAATTATGATAAATATGTATATTTATTTTATGCATTATATTTTATAAACATGTATGTTATTTTAGTTTGTCTTTTGCTATTTTTAAATAAGCTTAGTGGGAAGCCCCAATTCAAAGAAATCATACTCAAAGTGCTTAAGTGGACTGAAATAAAATCTGGAGTCTGGCTTTACACTCACTGCTTTTTTATGTTCTGGTGATCTATCCACTGCCTTTACGTGAGCTATTTCATTCTCTAAAACAAACAAACACAAGCGAGAATGAAAGACAAAGAAAAAAAGAAAGCAAAGAGAAACACTTAAAGGAGGATGAGGGAAAGACTTAAGAGAAAACCCCAAGGTGGGAGTGTGCAAGAAAGAAAGCCGGAAAAATTGAGAGGGAAGGGGACAGATGGGGGCAGGGGCTGGTGTAGTGGATTCAAGATGGAGGAAGATGTGTGAACGAAGATTCATCCTTTCAGCAATCCGTTACTGGCTGTGACAAGAAGCTAAGAACTCTGCTAGGCGCTGAAGATGCAGAGGAAAGAAAGCAGACATGGGAGAAAAGAGAAAGAGCAAGAACATTTGAGAACAAAATTTTAACTGTCCCACTCACAGCCAATGAAGCACAGCTAATGAAAGACGTCAGAAGGAACATACGTTTCTTCCCTGGTTTGGTAACTGGGAAGAAAGGCGTCATCGGGGACACTGACTCTTTCAGTGTGACTGTTCATCCAACCGTGAGCTCAGCAGGTGTGTCTAGAGATGGACCCCATGGACAGATTACTCATGAGTATCAGAAACGGGGAAGGGGAAGCCAGAAAAGGAACGGCTGAAAACATTCCCTCTGACACGAAGAGTCACAGAAGGAGCTCAGTGAATGTAGAGGCCATGGGCCCTTCTGCCCCACTGGAGGGTTTTAGTGGCAACAGAGTTGGTGCAACCACCTGCCGAAGGGTAACCTACAAAAATGAGGGTACATGGCCAAGAGATCACGCGAGAGCACCGAATGAAACTTGCTCTGATAAAGCGTGCACGGCTTTGAAGAATGTGCTTTGCAATTTGAATCATTTTCGTGTTTCTTTAAGTTTTTTTTTTTTTTACGGTAATATTTCATGTAAAAGCAGATTAGTAGTGAAAGGCACATGCTTCTCTTAGTCCTTTATGTTGTCTTGTAAAATGTTGGGTCTTCAGAAGTTGATTATTTTTGTCTCTGCTCTGGAGGCCTGCTGTTTCCTTAATTGATGTGGTAGCATTTGACTGGCTTTTTTCCCACAGTCACATAATCATTATTTTCCATATCTCAGTTGTTGCTCCATTTCATTAACTTTTCAGAAAATTGCTCCCTATTTAATCTATTTATAGGTTTTGAATGTGTGTAGTCTTTGTCCAAAACCAGTATGATTTCCTTTATCTGCTTTTTGATCTTTAATTTTTCTTTGTTCAGAATCATCATTTTTCCCCTCGATACTTCCTTTGATATTCCCTTTCTTTTCTAGCTGCTGCCACAGTAATTGGAATTTTCTTGAATTTTTACTTTATTTAGAATCTTTTATTTATGGGTGGCCCATTTGGGGGCCAGCAGTAGTTCTCAGGTCCCAGCTCCCAAGCTTGTGCCCCAGGCTGTCGGCCTCTCCGACCCCATTTCTCAGCCTCCCCTCCACCAGTTAGCCACCTAAAAGGCTCTCTGACCTCTTTCTTCCCCCCAAGTAGCTTTTCTTCCCTTTTGTTGAGTTTTTCTGCTTTTAAAAAATAATATATTTTTTTGCCTTTCATTTCCTTTTAAACATATGCTTACCGTAATTTATAATCCTGGTCCTTTCACTACATGTCAGCTTATCCACTTTAACTCATTTTTCACATTTTTTTAAACCCCTAGTACCATTATGTATTTATGGTACTAAATTTTTGGGGTATTCTGTTTCTTTACCATCAATAGGTAAAAACGGCCTTTTATTTGCTCTACGTACTCATTGGTTTAATGCAATCTTTATCTTGTAAGATCATTAAGTCCCTTTTAGCTGATTGATTCTTTTGGCATCGCTTATCCTCAGACTTCAGCCAAGAGGAAGCTATGTAGCCGAGTTCAATATCTATCTGTGGAATGAATGGGCGAATGGATGGATGGAAACCCGTGTGTATCGGCTCACGGGAGCAGGGCCCAGTATCTCGCCATCGCATTCCGTGTTGCTTCAGTGATGTACATTTAGATCCAGTCAAGCAAGGTAAGGCTGTGAATCTCCCGTTTCTCTGATTTCAAGATTTCACTAACTGTTTATGAAACCTTTTATCTAGTTAACTCAGCTGCTTGCTATTAGGATGTGTTATCTTCTTGGCTCAGAAATAAAAGTCCCAGGGAAAATAAATAAAGAGGCCTGGTGATCCCTGTTACTGAAGCCCTGCTTGGCTGTCCCTGGCTTCAGCTTCCTGGAGCTAAATTATCTAGAACAGATCTTGCTTTAACATTGTAAAATGTAAATTCTAAGGACCGAGGGTGGGGGGCGGGATGTGCTTCCCTGAGCCCGAGAATCGTGTGGTTCTGAGGGATGGGATAAGGAATAAGTAAAGCATCCTTGTACTCTCTTTACCACTGAAGATAATTTCTCCCCCGGCCCTAAAGGGTCCCACCTTGTCTACCATCATTTACCCCATACTAACAGCACACAAGTCCCTCTTTTTAATTTGCAATCACAGGACTCTGTGGGAGCAATCTTTCCCGATGCGAAATACTCAGTTCTTCCAGGTTTTGTGTCACCTGTGCTATCCCGGACTTGGTTCTTGCTTCCCCATGGACCACACCAAATGCTCCCTCAATTTGCTGGAATTTACATTTCTGGAATTGTCCATTCGTTCATGAAAATTTTTATAGCTACCATACTGCAACATTAATCATCTGAGGTGATGTCACTGCTAGTCCTTCAAGTCCCTGTCAATTATGCCCAAACCGCCACATGGTACCAAGGCCACAGTGCGCTAACATCCCTCAGAGGGCCACTGTTGCTGCCTGCTCTCTTCAAGCAAAACGCAGCGATGCCCAGGGGGAGGCCAGTGGCAATCGTGTTTCCTAGAGTCACTGGCACACGGCTGCCTCCCAAGGCCTGTGGCTCGACCGCTGTAGCAGGTGCCGGCATCACTACTCCAGCTGGGGTTTGCCAACTCTGGACGCCGCCACGGCGGGGAGTCTGCGGCATGCAGAGACTGACGCCCTCAGTGTGGCCCAGGCCAGGCTGTGTCTCCTGGAACTCACACGGCATCCCAGCTCATTCTGCACCCCTTGCTGAAACAGGAGCGGGGCGTCCATTTCACCTGGGAGTTCTGCTCTGTTACCCAGCACACACAGTCTCGCAGAGATTTCAGTGGGATTACCTCCTTCATTTCATTTTCCTTTTCTTCCCAGGTTTTGTTATAACCTTGACTTCCCACAGTTGTGCTAAAGAGTCCTGGTTTTGAGGGGTGATGGAGAAGGTGGAAGCCCAGAGCTGGAGAAGTCACACACTCGTGGTCGTCCTTCCCCCTTGGCCTCACTGTCCTGAGAACACCCTTGTGTGCTCAGTTCCCTTATAAATTTTGTTCTCTTTCCAGGGACCCCCGGGGAATTGGCACAACTAGACCTTGTGGCTTGCCCGCCCTGGTCAGATGTGGTTGGACCCTAGAGTGAACACAGACTACATTCAGAGTGAGACCCCTCCCTCCCCTTGATTCATTAGTATGAAAGGATGATAGCCCTTCTAACCCTTTTCATCTTCATTTCCCATAGCCCCTCCTATTACACAGCACTGCAGGTTACAGGAACTTTCCCACCAATCGCCCCATTAGTTTCATTACAACCCTGTGATTTACACAGCAGAAGCATTATTATAACTGTTTTAATCCTGAACCAACTAAGACCCCCAAAGTCACCTGTTACCCAGGGCGAACGAGTTGCCTGCCCAATCTGAGCTGAGCTCAGCTATCTGTTAGTTCTTGCGACTTGACCGTATGACACTAAACTTCAAAATCCCTGAGGTATGGTTAGTGATGAAGTTTTGATAAGGCTGTTCTTTTTTAGTCGTAAGCATAATTGATTAAGGAGTATGACGTGTTAGCAAAGTTTGGAAAATGTAAAACTTTTGAAAACTGGGTTAGAAATTTGGTAAGGCAGTGTTTCATTAAACAGAATTCCCTCATAGCGAATTAACATGATATGACTTCAGCTAACATGGTGGTGGGGGGGAAACAATATATTGATTAATTTAATGTTTACAGAGTAATCCAGAGGGATGGCGCCACTTGCCAGGGATGAAGGAAGTGTATCAATCCAGATCACCAAGCGTGGACTCCAGCCAGACCCTGTGCGAAGGTGTGAGGAGGGACTGCAAAAATAATTACAAACTAGACCTTAATATTAAAGGATTCAGTCTGCTGGGGAAAATAAAACTCAGACACAAATAACTACGAGACAGGTTGAATGTGATAAGAATCAGATAAAAAGCAATGGTAATCCAGGGGAGTAAGAAATATGACAAAACATTCTTTAAAATGTAAATAGCTTTCCTTTGATGAGAAATAGGAACAAGGATCAAATCCAGTTTATAAATCAAATACACAAGAGACGTAAAGAAGACTCCATACACCCCACCCAGCCACACAGACTTTTGTCGTCAAAACGGTTGCTTTTCCCTTTAACATCATGTCTGGAAGGGATGGCACTGCATTATTCTCAGTCCGGAGCTGATTTAAAACTTTTTGGTCTTGGCCAGCTGTGGGAGTGATCTGACTTAGCCCAGTCCCTTTTGTCACCATTGATGTTTTCTAGTTTCATTAGAGGCATTAAATGCCCACAGGGTGGATTCCCATTTCAACAAGGTGCACACAAGCCCACTAATGATGATTTCAAATGAGAAATCCGTGTGCACCCATATAAATTGAGATCACACCTTCATCCGTGGAATATAGTTGTGATTACATTAAAGACACATTCCGAGTCTGTCGCCTCTCATTCCATTTATTGTGTGTGTGAGCTGTGCTGGATCACTTTATCGCCTTTAAATTGCTAGCATTTCCTTTGGACTCCGCTACGCCTCCTCTAGCACAAAACAGCAGCACACCCAACAGTTCCAGCTGAGAAGTGAAAGGAAAAGCCATGTCCACTTAAGCAAGTTCATGTATGGTCCATACTTTTTTTTTGCCAATTACAAAATGTGAATTATGGACATTATGCCTAGGAATTGCCTTCAATTTCCTTTTAAATGGAGGAAGCCTGGTTGGCTTATGTGTGCTGCATCTCATACTCACTGTCCCCCTTTCTCTGCAGTGGCCGGGCACACCCTCCCCGGACTCCACGTGCAGAGACGTGGTAATGGTGACCATGAGCGCTCCGGGCTTTTGGGGGTAACTGGATTTGGGGTCAAACAGAAACTACAGGGAACCACTCTCTATAAGGTCATTTAAGGCTTTTCCTAAGAATAATAGCCCATTATATTTTTATATCAATTTGTTTTTTAACATTTGGACACCTTCTTTTTTCTAAGTATTTATATCTATCTGATAGATAGATAGATAGATAGATAGATAGATAGACACACACACGATACACACACACACACACACACATATACATAACACACACACAAGTCCTGAGTATATAGGGCTAATCTTATCACTTTCATTTCATATGAGAAAAATAAAGATCCAGACATGTTTTTAAAGGGGAAGAAGGGCCATGTAACATCGTTCCTTAGTGTTGGATCCACAGTCCAGGCTGTCTCTCCCCTGGGGATATAAGCACTGTGGACACTGAACATGTGTTGTGCTAGGCGATGTGCCCGGCATTGTGCTAGGCGATGGGGATTTCCAGGCAGTAAGACATGGGCGTGGTTTTGGAAATCTCAGTCTGTATAAAGCCTTGACCTTCATATGGAAGGAAAAGCATTGGCCTCAAGAGTGGGAACCTGAATTCTATGCTGGGCTCTGTCCCTGACAACCGTGAGCACCCTGAGCAAGTACTTTAATATCGCTGAGCAATAGCAGCCCAGGCTCTGCCTATCCCTCGGTAATTGTGAGATTCAAAGGAGGAAACTCATAGAATGAAGCTTGGAAAGTAGAAATTGCTCTAAAAGTGTATATCTGTAGTGACAGTAGGAATACTTAGAGCTGTCAGAAACACAAATGTGAGTGGAAGACAGAATATACAGGCTTAGAAAGGACTCAACTAATGTATACAACTTGAAGGGTAGATTACCCCATCACAGATGGTAGTTTCTAAAACCTTTGTATAACCAATGTGTGGGATGAATAGGAGAAAAAATTATTCATCCAAATGCAGACAGGCATAAACTGGAAACGTCCTGGGCAAACTGAGTATGGACTTGTACTATCTACAGGGTTCCAGATTTCTCAGATTCAGCCCAGGAAATTTGTTCTCCATCAAGTGAACAAATGCACCTTCTGATGGTCAATGTGCCTTCTATCTAAGGTACCACTTCTATCACATGTGCCACAGATGACGTCCCCCACTCTGATTCCCTCTGCCCGCCCCTCCCTTCCCAGCAAGGAGTTGGCAGAGACGTGATCAGCCTTAAAGTCTGCGTGTTAATCCCTTTTGTAAAGAAAAATCTTCATGGGGGTTTGACAAATGCTAAATTACTGGATATCACCCTATCTTCCTGCATGATTGTAGCAATTCCTTTAAAATAATCATCTGTTCCACGGTTTAAATCTTAAGTTCTGTATTTAAGAATGCTTTACAAATGGGTAATGTCTTAGTTTCATTCACTGTTAGCCATAGACATCTTGTAATGTCCATAACCTGCTCAACCATAACCTGCTTTTCTGAGCCAGACTGCAGCATCAGCAGCACCAGGAGAGTAGTTAGGGACCAGTCCGTCTACCACACCAGATCTCAAGCTTGTGAGCACACAGATCCGTCAGGGTCACTGCAGTATCCTTCATGCCTGCATGAGAGAAACCCACTAGAAGCCTTAGTAGTATAAAAAATATAAGACATTAAAATCGACTCCTCTATTTGGCTCTTAAGATCATCATAAATTGTCATTGGTTAGTTACTGGGAAATAGAATCTAAAATATTTAAAGTAATTGATTTCTTTTCCTGCGTAAACAGCTTCAGAGATAAGCTAGGGGTTAGCACATTATCCTTACATTTCCCTTCACATACACTGGGGAGAGGAGGCAGGAATGTTTGGGAAGATGCAGTTATAATCTTTCCCAGCTGAAATACCTAATTACACTCAGGGCTTGAATCCCCAAGTTAGCATATTTTGCCCATTCACTGCTCAATAAATATTAATTGGTGGAGATGGGTTATAATTTAGCACGTGTATAATATATAATTTACCTGTAACTGATAATTATCTTGAATGTTCAAATAAGGAAATTGATTGGACTGAAAAAACATAACTTACTTAACTTTAAAAATGTCATTATGATCTAACGCTTCATAAAAGCAGCCACTTTCAGACGTCATTTCAGTTAGGTAGGCAAACTACCACATGCCATGTTCCATCGCAAGGAGGACCCGACTGCAGCTGATAGTGTCACCTTGTCACGGGGTGCTCTGTGGTTCTCTCGAATAATAGAAATATTTGGCGGTATTTGCCCAGCTCCGAATGGCCACTTCCATGAAAACTGCATCCTCTACACACAGGAACAATCCCCCAATAGCTCACATTTGTTAATTCATGAATGACTGGATCAGGGGCAGCCTCGTTTTATTATTATTTTATTTAGAGGAATTTGTTTATTATAACTGATTAGCAATGGAGAGATGCATTTGGTTTATACCGTCAGCTCCAGGGGCAAAGTAGATGCACAGAGTTAGTGAGCTATACTATGTGTGTACTCTCGATGTAAGCCAGTCCCTCGGATTCTCTCTCCTAGGAGTATGGCACTGGGATTTGAATCAGCCAGTACATTCTCTGTGGCTGCAACTGAGAGAATATAAACGGAAGATTTGGAGGGCAGGGGATACTGTACGTAGAGAGAAAAACAAAGACAACCAGTCCCAGAGAAAGAGAAAGAATGAAGAAGTGAGGATGAGCAGAGAGGTGGAGACAAACGGCAGGGAAAGGCCTGACCCCCACCGCATGGCTCTGTTCTCTCCCTGTGTCCTTCAAAGGCCCTGCTTCTTTATGTCCCACGAGGCACATCAGCATCCTGACAATAAATCCATGTTCATCCCACTCGCTTCTTCTTTTCTTAAATTAGTTCTAACTGGCTTCTGTTTTTTACAATCAAAAAAACCCCACTGACTCCTAAGAGCGCTCAGCTCATTTAAATGAAAGTAAGTAATTTCTAGGCCCCCCCCCCAAGGAGACCCGGCCATCTTGCCCACTGTCAATGCTCTAAACCCCATTTTTCAACGAACAAGAGGAAATCATTATGTCTAACTTTGGTAATCTCTGTTGGTGGAAATGAGAATAAAGCATGGTCTTTATTCTCGATGGCCATATACTGTCCAGTCAAGAAGTCAGGGTGACCGAGTGGCAGCTGCCTCAGGATGCACCGCCCTGAACTGGAGTAGGAGCATGAAACCATACAGTCTCGGGGGAAAGTGAATGTTTCCATCTCGCTCGCTCGCAAACACCTTCCTGCCCAGACATCTGGGTCCACACGGGCGCAGGAGCGTGATGAAAGACAGGGGATGTCTCGGAGGCCAAGCCCGTGTGCTCCTCTGCGACATCCTCATCCTCCACACTCCTGGAGTCTCTCCCGAGCCTCTGGAAGCATTCTACCCAAGCAGCCCTCCCACGGAGCTTGTCATCAAAATTGTCATTCAGATCCATCTCTCAGGGCTCCTTGCTTTGCGGTTCTATTATTGTTTCATGAAAACTTTAAAACTTTCCACTCTTCTTTCATTGTAGTCAACTTTAAATAAATTCAGTGTCACTTGTTAAAATAAATGACATTTAAACAACCTCAGCATGGTAACTCATTCCTCATTATCATAGAGAGCTCTTCTGAAAGGTCTATAGTACATTATCTCCACGAAATGGATTTTACCTTCAATATTAACCTCATTGCTCAGAGAGGACAGGTGCTCAGCACTCTGGTGAGAGGTGGCATAGAAATGCATAGGTAGATTGATAGAACCGAGCACGCGATGATGAACTAAAACAAAAGCAGGGAAAAGGTTTAGGTTAAATATTAGGTAGCAAAGCTGAGCCGCGAGAGCCGTGATGATTGAGCAAGCTGCCAAGGAAGACTGAAGAACATTTTTATTATTTTAGCTACTCAAAGCTCACGATGCCTGTGCTTCTGGCAAAAGAGCAGCCACCTGCAGGGTGTGTCTGAGGACTGCAGGGCCCCTCAGACAAGCCCTGGAGTCCTGTTAGTCCAAGGCCTTCATTTTACAATCTGGGCAACTGAGGCCCAAAGCAGGTATTGCCCTACTTCAGGGTGATAATGAGTAAGTAACATAACTCAGACGAGAGCTGCAGTCAGCAAACTCATTGCCCGAATCTTCTCTGGGAACCAGGCAGGCCTCATAGTTCTTTTCTTTCATTCCCTGCTTCCCCAATCTTTCATTCCCCGCACTCCTCCTTTGATCTGAATGTCAGTGTCCCATCTGCCCAGGTGTTTTCCCGGCCTGAATATCCCCAGCATTATCTGCATCCAGTAAAAGTTAGCTCTTAATAAGGAACTAAGAGGCCCTCTCCTCTCTTGGTGGGCTCCAAAGCCATGTCCCAGGAATGAGGTCATGGCTACTCCATGGAACTTCTCTTGTCACCATCTCTGAATGGGGACCTCACCAGCATGGCTGCCTCCTGACCCACAAACTCTCTCTGAATCCAAGATGTCAACCCAGAGAAATTTCCTGCGGGGTCGTCCTGCACTCTGGCCGGGTGCTATGAACTTGGTGCATCTGCTGACTAACCCTTCATTAGCACCTGTGGGACGTGCCCAGCCCTGAACGCGCCTGATGGAGGCATTAGACAGGAGAAGAACTGCGCCTTTGAGTCACTACAGCCCAGGCATAGGTGGGGAAGGAAGCACGTTTTACACGCTTGAGGCAGAGGAAGACTACGTGACAGCCCCCAGGGGCTGTTTCATCAACTGCACACATGAAACCATGCCGTCAGCGTGGGCCCGGGTCAGAGGGCAGCAGGAAAGAGCAGTGCGTACGAACAGGTATTACGTTTATAACCTGGAAAACAAGTCTATATTTTCATAAGAAAGTGAAGAACTCAGGTGAGTTCTTCCAGGGAGGAGGATTATGACCTTAGCCCGTAACTTTCCGTGTTACCATGGAACTGCCCCCTCTCTGGATCCCCTCACCTGTGGTCCTGGTGCCGGGCTCCTGGAAGGCTGAGGCCCACTGACATGTCTCTGGAGCCCCTCCTTTGTGGGGTCAGGGTGAACAGTAAGTGAATTCCTTGAACATTGCCATCTGCTTCCTCAAAACTTCCCTGGAGACACAGTGACTTGTGCATCTTTTAAATTTTCTCTTAGACTGAAAATGATTTCATAAGGTCCAAAAGCAGTCCAAAGTGTATCTTTAGAACTCGTATCAGTAAGTGTTTAAAATAACTATTTACTGGCAATAATGAAAATATTTGAGGTGCTCTTACAAAGTTCTAGTTGTGAAATATCAATAAAATAATTGCCTAATTCCAGACTGTGTACTGTTCTAATTAATTCTGCATGAGACATTTTTCCAGCTTCAAAGATTGCTTTACTTGTATTGCATAACAAAATAATGGTATAATTAGGAATAAATTTGTCACTTTTATAAGTAATTCCTTTTATTATGTGTTTGGAAGCAAAGCACAAGCACGATTAAAGCCCCCTTTAGAAGGTTATATTAATTATTATGATTATTATGGATAATAAGCATCCACAAGCGGCAGAATGTACCCCAGGCAAAGTCACAAAACATGGCAGGAACAGGGATGGATGCCGGATTCAGGTTTCTTGATCCTCTGTGACTCAAGTCTCACTGTCTGTGTGAGGCAGAAGCGTCCAGGAGGATTCCACTTTTAGTGAGTGTCCTTCTATCTCTCCACTCAGGCACCCTTCCCAATGGGCATTCAAATAAGCAGGTCCCTTTGTCCCCAACACTCTCTCTCCCTTTACTTAACCTCATTTCCCAGTCTTGTCAAAGCCCAATCATTCCTCAAAATTCAGCTCTGGGAACCTGCTTCCAGGGGGGGCCTCCTCTGGCTGTCACCCTGACTAGCGTCCCTTCCTGAGTGATCACTCCTGGGGGTGGAGCAACTTGAGGTCAAGGACAGCATCTTCTTTTTGCTTTTGTTTTTCTTACGTCCCCAACACAGATACAGTTAGGTATAGTAGGTACAGTATAGTAGGTATTCAAGAACGTTTAGATGGGTCTATTAATGACAGAATAAATGAATAATACAAGCCCATCTTCCCATCCACATGCATTGCCTAAAACCACGGACTGGGCTCTGCTGGTGCACATGGCAGCCTGGCACCCAGCCAGCTGTCCTGATGCATAACTGGTGTAGCCACTACCTAGAACGCTTTCCCTCCATAACGTCTACACTGCTCACATTTGAGAAGCTGCACTTTCACCTAATAATGCCACACCAGCTTTTTCTCCTCAATGACTTGAACGAAGCCACAGATTCACAGATCATCATGGCTGCAGATGCTCTCTGAGGCCACTTTCTTCACATCTCCAACTTTACGTATGAGAAGAACAAAGATTCGGGGAAGCATGAAACTCACTCACATCATCTCCATCTTCCGGAGGCTGAAGAGACTTCTGTACTCAGCTCCCTGGATGTCTCCAAGGGAGGCAGCAGAGGCATGAGGAGGGAAGCCCGTCTCTACTGGGCCTTTCTTTCCTGAGCTGTTCCTTGATCTCGCAAACATTTCACAGGCATGACTGGGGTCGTATCACTGTCAGGCCTGTTGATTTTCTTCATTTCCCAAGGCCATGCCTCTGCTTCCTTCTTTTCCCACACGACTCCCACGGCCCTCACCCCCACACCAACCTTCAGCTAAAAGGCGCCCATCTCCACAAAAGATAAAGACACCATCCCCATGGAAACCACACGAAAATGAACATGAAGCAGAAAGCCGCATGTCTTATTTTAGGTCTAAACTCGCTCTGTCCAACATCCTTGAATCCAGCCCTCGTTTCTGGAAGTGTCTGTCCAGAGACCCATGTGGAGTACAGGTCTGCCCTGAAAAAGAGCTTAGGCTGAGCTATGTGAAGACATACCTTTCTCCTGTAAGCAAAAAGCAGGGCTGAAGGGGAAAGTTCTTCCCCACAACTCCGAGAACCATACCTTAAAGGCATGTGGCTGTTCTGGCTGCCAAGTCACGAATCACCCTCCCACAGCAACCAGGGAAAGCAGTGCCTCGTCGGGAGGAGGCAGAGACCTCTGTCCTCTGCGTCCTTGCCTGGTCACACGAGACACTCTCAGGAGTCATGTGGAGGCACCATGAATAGCAGTGATTGTACCAAATGCATTTGCTCTCTTTTAATCAGTTCTTTGCAAGTTGCTTTAAGTCCTCTCTAGTTTTCTTCTCTAAGGGTTTCTACAAATATCTCACTGAAAAGACTCATCACGTCCTCGGAGAAAGCCAACAGGGGCTTCTCTCTGGGTGACACCAGGCCTGGATGTGTGATAGGGCTCTAGGTGTGACTCATATGGCCTACAATTACCAAAACTCCCTGGGCGGGGGGAAGCAGAGGTGGGTCTAATCTATGGATGAGGAAGAGCAGAGGAAAAACAGAGAAGCCCTCATTGCTGGGTGGATCGGGTGGGGCAAGCCAACCACAAATATCAACTTAGGTGTAGGATAGGCAGACAGGAACACAGCGTCCTGGCTCTGAGTGGACATCCCAAAGTGGCGGAATTGGTTACATCGGTTTGAGCGGCACCCCAGGAGGGAGGAACTGTGGAGGAAGAAGCTAATGCTGGCTTCCGTTCAGATCATGTACACCTCCCGTGTTTTCCATTTTTTGTTCTTTTTTGCCACCACTTTCAACATGCACTTGTTCTTCACATGCCCTTGGTTGTGACTTGGGAGCGTTCGGCCAGAGGTGTCCTGAGCATCACCTTAGCCCAGCGAGGTGGAAAAGGGGAAAAGATGGGAGGCTCGAGGAAGGGTCAGAGCCTAGTAATGTTTTGGAAACACTTATAGGGGGCTTTCTTCATTTAGCAGGTGCGTTAGCTTTTCGTAATACAATTGGTGCCTACTTTCATTCTTTCGTCCACCTTCTCCTATCCAAAAGACTCTATGACTGTGAAAAGAAAATCACAAACTTTGCTCCAGTGGCTGGTGGGCTGGGAGGGCCGGACATCCCCACCGTGTCCCGGGACTACAGCGCCATCATTTCCGATTTCCAAACATGACTCAAGTCCTACCTCTCCGTGCACCCCACCTAGTTCCTCCAGCCCGTCCTAGAGATCTCTAGAGATCATCCCCTCTAGACACGCACAATACGAACCCCATGAACCTAGCTAGTAACTCATCGTCTCTCTATTCACTCTCTTCTGGCTATCTAGACTGTGAGCCCCCGGAAGAGGAGAGGATGGGGCTTCCGTTTTTCTATAACCATCACAGTGCTGAGGAGATGGAAGCTACCTCTGCTGTCTTCTAGTCTTCTAATCCTCAAACACTGGCTGAGCACCACTCTGCGCTAGACTTATTCTAAGTGCTAGACGTACCGAGATGAATAAGATTTAGCCCCTGACTTGGGGAGCTCTCAGTCTAGTGAGAGAATCGGCCATGTGGGCATGTAATGATCATGCAGCGTGATCATGCTACAGAAGTGCAAGCAAAGTGAGTTCACGAGAGCACAGAGGAGGGGACAGACCAGGGAAGTGATGGCAGTGTGGGTTGTGGGCCAAAGCTGCTCAGAATTATTTGTGATTAATTAGGGGAGGAGTACCTCTCTAGGGATTAAGGGACAAAATGTCCTCATTAGCTGATGATGAGAGAAACGTTTTCCTTACAGTCGGGAAGCTCAAGGGAGCTGGCAAGCGATAATCTGTGTATTAATAATAACAAAAGGAAGAAACAGTGGCAGAAGCAAAAAGCTCAGAGGCGTCTCGAGCAGATAAGCCATTACATTCCTGGGTCTGCCGTGCCCTGTCCTGCCCATGGGACCATCTCCTGCCTGTCTTCCTCACCTGTCCAAGGAGATGCTTGCATGCAAAGACAGCCATGTTCCAGTAACCCAGCCCAGGAACCTCTGTGGCTCGGACCAGCAGCTGACAGGGTAGCAGATGTGCAAGTCTTTCTCCAAGCCCCGGCCTGGCAAGGGGTGGGAGCCTCTCTGTATGGCCAGAGCTCTGCCTGCACAGTGTATTTATTTGCAGCATATGCTGGGCTCAGCACATTAAGGCGCTCCAATTTTCTGTGTTCACTTTAGTCCCTTAACTCTCGTAAGTCGCCTTTTGCAGCCATCTTGCCCTTATGGTTCATAAGGGAAGCAGCTGATTTTTTCATCCTTCGAACTTTTAAGTCAAATGGCCTAACACTACCCCCTGGTGACCCTCTCCCTCGGAGCAGATGACAGGCAATGGAGTGGTCCGTAACAAGCATCTTCTGCAAGGCTGGTAATGCATTTATTCTTACAAGCCACTTCACACCATCACAGTGCTTGTATGTCCTCAATCTGTCCATAAATTGCTGTTGATGTGTAAGAAAACACTAACTAGTAAGCAGGCGAAACAGCTTTGCTCAGGTGGGAGGAGAAATTTCATCATACATGAACCGCGAGGAGTACTTACACCTCCTTTCAGACGATGTCCTATCACTTGTAATGGGCTTTTGTTCTTGGTCACCTTCACAATTTTTATGACTACCCCTCCTCTTCTGTATGGACATTATAACTCAGGCCTTGCAGATGCCCATATGAAATAGTTAAAGACAGAAGTAGGTCTTTTTGAGCAATCAATCAGAAGAAAGAACTGATATTTTTCATTCTTTTTATGCTCAAAACAGCAGCGATGGAAAAGAAACAATTTACATCAAAACCCATGGCATTAAAGCAATTAATTTCTGTATGGATCAATGGTCTACCTCTGTCCATAGCCATAAATGTTTAAGATCAATATTTAAAGCTAAAAATGAGGTCATATAGTGTCAACCATCCTTCAGTCTTCGGGAGTTCAAAGTTCTACAGCAACATACCCAGTACTCCAATACGCGTACAGTCGGAACACTGGGACTCTACGCTAGCTCATCGGAACATTTCCTTTGTCATTCTAAAGTTTGCCCTCTGGTCTACATATCACATAAAAAGGCATCTCTTAAAGTTTTAGCTCTTCACCCCTAGATGGGGAACCCAAAGGGAAGGAAATGAATTCAGAGGACTTAGAATATCAGGAAATGATAAGGCTGGAGCCGGGTACAGTTTGCACTGCAGAACTATATTTCACCTGTAGTCTCTGTTGGGTTTTATATTTAATCTTGAACAGAAATGTTGGTCGTTGGCCAAGATGCTGAGCTTAAGAAGAATGTAGAATGTAGGCTGGAATGTTGGAAACATGGGGGAAAAAAGATTTTTTCTGAAAGAGGAAAATCTAAACATGAATTAAGAGAAAGAGAGCAATTCAAAGGATCTCAGCCCCGTAAAACAGAGGCTGCTGGCTGGCCTCTGTTTTTCTGCCCTGTCTTCTAGTAATGGCCCAGACTAATGGGCACCATGAGAGCTGGCAGCTGGTTCTGTTGCCAACCGGCTCTCAGGCATGGTCACATTTCATCAGAGTCACTGGGCTGACCCTGGCACTCCTGAGGAGGAGCAACTGGGGCAACCAACAAATGTGTGTGGCCTAAAATAACACTTGCAGAAGAGTTTCATATGAGGAGGAGAGGTGATATACTTTGTATGTAGCAAGTGATTAAGATTTTAGAACTTAGTTCCCCTCTGTCATTGGAAAGAGCCTTTAGGAGGCATGTGCATATTGTGGAGCTGGATGATAGAAGGAAATGCCAGATGATTGGTTTCTAATGGACCCACGAAGTGGGCATCATTAAAACAACGGCAGGAAGTTTATATTTAACCTCTCCTGACACTGTCTAAAGTCAGCGCTGTTTGAAATGTGTTTTTCCTACTTCTTGTGTGATTACCTGTGTGCTTATGTGTTTCACAGTCTGAACAGAGCAGGATTCAGGTCACAGGATTCAGAAATGCAGGTCAAAGAAGGGATGTCACCTAGCAGCACAACTTCACTGCAAACAGGCTTGACCGCAGCATACCGATCTATTGTTCTGGCGTATAGATAGGGCAGTTTTGCTTGCTGTTTGCCCAAAGGCTATAACAGACTCTGTGTGTGTGTTGGGGGGCGGTCAGGGAGCGGGGACTAAAACTTGAGGAAAAGGTTGTCCTTATCTGAAAAGTTCTTTGATACGTAACCAGCTTTTCTTTGACTCAGTGCAAAGCATATGACTTCACATTGTGGTAGCTGCCCACCTGTCAAGAGACTAAAATCAGCTAGGCTCAGAAATGTCACTGTTGAACCTCAGCATTAGGAAGGTTCCAGATCAGAGATTCTGGGCAGTAGGTATCCAGGCATCTAGGAATTCCTATATTCTCAGATGATTGTCACTCTATAGAACAGAGGTTCTCAATTGGGGTGATTTGCCCCCACCCCACCCCAAGAAAAATTGGGCAGTGTTTGAAGACATATTTTTGTTGTTACAGTTGAAGGGTTGCTACTGGCATCTAGTAGAGGCCAGGGATGCGGCTAAACATCCTTCAGTGCGCAGGACAGCCCCCCATTACCAATAGTTATCCAGCCCAACATGTCCATAGTGTCAAAGTTGAGAATCCCTGCTGTAGCATCACTAGCACATTGCAGAGCTCAAAAGATTTTTTGTGTCTGGGATTCATGACACTCACCTAACATGACCCCTCCCCTCATGGACACAGTACCCTTTTGTACCCACAGGTCCCTAATCTCATCCTGTAATATGTGCTTGCATGACATATGCATTCAATACACGCTCAAATTCCCACAACATTCTCAATGGAGCAGGAGAGTCTGTTGTGTGGGAGAACAGACGTAGAGCCTGCCATTATGATAATGAAATTGCTGTTCTGAACTTGGCACGTAATTCAGCATTGGTCCTCCTCTCTGAAGCCTTTAGGTAATTTATGGACAGATTCTGCTGGTAATACCTTCTTTGGCCTCCTTCTGATTAGTTTGGATGTCTTATCCCTAGAATTAAATGCACTTTATCTATGAAGAACTTTCTGTCAGTTTGGCACAAATCATTAGTCCTTTGTGTTCTAAGAAGTTCCATGTCCACAGCACAGCTTTGTGGCCTGTTTCACAGGCCTCTCTGCAGGAAAGCCTTCCTACCTACTCTAGCTCACCTTTCTCTCATTTCACTGAGCGACAGAGCACTGAGTGTGGGATGCCCTCACCCTGCCATCTTGTGTTAAGTGGTCGTTGATTATATAAGTCTTATCTCAGCGATGAATGGTCATTAAGGACACTGGGTATATAAAAATAAAAGTACTACATTGCCCTGCATTAGTATTAGTATTAGTAGCTTCAGTGTTTATTATGGGCCAGGAACTATGCTAAACATTTCATGTGCACCACCTCAACTTTGCAAGGAATATATTAGTATTCCCATTTTTCAGATGGGTAAACTGAGCTCAGAGAGCTTAAATGAATATGTAAATAAAATCATCAGCTTTTAAATTCCAGGCATTCAACTTGAACTTAGATCCGTAATACCCAACACTCCTAACTAGTCCATTGCAGCCTCCTTCAAGGGGTTCACGGTCTAATGGAGGGACACGTACATTCATTTGGAGGAAGAAAATCACCACAAGTCAAGTCAAGCTAATGAGCTTGTTGGTGACTGAGCATCAACAGGCTCCGGGCAGACACCCCACTGATGACTTTAATGCACTTTTTTTGAAACCAGCCTTGAGGACCCAGCAAACACGTGGCTCAGTGCTGTACGGTCTTATGAATAATAATGAAATCCAATCAGGAACAGAGGCCTTCGATTTTAATTGAGCTATCCTTTAAAGGACTGCTTTTCTCAGTGTCAAGGTCATGTTCTCCGAGCTACAGCAGTCATTTTAAGTGTGGAGCAGAGATAATAGGCACTGGAGACACATTGAGGACAAGTGGCATACGGCATGAAAGAAAGGAAGAAATATACGAAAAGCAATCATTGAAGTATACACTATAGACCTTCCCATTGATAATTGGTTTAAATTATTAAAGCACATAAGAGGTTATTAACTAGAGAGAGTATAAATTACCTTTTTTTTTTTTTTTTGCTGAGCATGACTTTTCAAAGTCTCCCAAACTTCCACTTAAAAAAAAAAAAAAGTTTTAAATGTAAAGTCATTAGAAAAAATATCTTTAAAAAATTATTTCTAGAGTGGATGGATGAGGAGAGAGCAAATGCTTCATGAATTTGAGATCACGTACCTGCCGTGAGAATATGGGAAATGGGAGATGGGATGGAAATCATACGAGCATGGCGCAGGGGGTGCCTGGCAATGGGGGCTCTCACCGGTTAGGCTCGCAGGCCCCGGGACCAAACGCACCCCCGAGGGATTGGGACAGGCAGGTGAAAATGCAGCGTCAGAACCTCTGCAAAACTCTGACATGAACAGCTCTGGGAACCCAGCTGCATCAGGAATAGAAGGACACGGGGAGGGATCTGAGGCCTGATCTGTCGCTACCAGTGTGTGGGAGAAGTGGAGGGGAGCAGCCAAGCCCAGGAGGTTTTAGGGAGAAGCCGAGGCCCAGCCAGAGCAAAATGAGTGACATGCACCTCCCTTCTTGCACTCGAGATGCTGATTTATATCCCTGTTCTCCAAGCCCTTCCGGACTTCTCTGCAAATAGGTCTGATGAGCCTGTGCTTATCTAAGGCTGCTCCAATCTTCTGGGGCTCTGAATTAGCATTTTTAGGATGTACTGTTCTGGCAAGAGACCCTATATCTAGTAAGGCCAATTATCTTCTTGGATTCTTAGTTCTATCTTTATTCATTAACTCCCATTTCCTCGCTCAGAAATGAGCTCATTCAGGCCGCTTGCCTTTTCTTTGAATGACTTTTCCTCCTTGTGGCCTAAATCCAGGATCCTTTTGCTCCATCTCCCTGTAGGCCTCCACCTTTGCCCTGTGGTTTCCTCACCTCCACCTTTTGTTCATCAATGGTGCCCTCACCGAAAAGATAGAGATGAGAAGCAAAACTGCTCTCCCGAGCCACCCAGCCCAGGCCAAGCTCGGCTGCATCTGGCCTGTCAGGACGACAGGTATGTGACAATTACTGGGCCATCTCTTTAAAGATGGTGACGATGAATCATTATGTGGGGTAAGAGGATAAGAAACAATGCCTAACGTACCCACATAACACACACATGCATGTGTGTACATAACACACACACACACACACACACACACTAGTGGACACCTCACCAACGTTCCTTGGAACTTTGCTTTTTTTCTCCCCCAAGTCCAACTATATTTGTCAGGTGCCAATAATCTTTTCAGAATCAGACTTCAGCCAATATGGCCAATAAGAACTTCTCCCCAGAATAAGAATTGTTTTCAAACTAGAAATAAGAAAGTCCTTTCAAATTCAGAATTTCCCTGCCTGCAAGAAGCTGCACTGCAGAAAAAATAAAAACCAATGATGCTAATAACACCAGCGAGAGGGGACTGAGTCAGGGAGGCAAAGAGCAAAAGCACTAATGGAATTTGAGACTTGGGTTCCAATGATTCTCCTGGCCTTACTAAACTGAAATACGAGCCTCTCCTTTGACTATGTGACCTTAGCAGACGTCTTCCCAGTAAATCTACTTTCTATTCAAGCTCAATTTAGCCCACTTACTGTTATTTATATCCAAAGGACTCCTGATTAACTTAAAAAAGGTTTTTGAATGATATACACCATATACTAACAGTATTTATCTGTGGATTTTTGAATTTTATTTCTCTGAATTTACCCCTGCTTTATAATGAACCTGAAATATTTATATAATATTTTGCTCATGATGATTTGGTCTGATGATTTCTCGGATTAAATGAGAAATACTTGTCAAAATAATAATAAACATAATTGTGAAGGAAGTCACTAGATGTAAGGTGACCCCTGTAAGTAGATCGGGATCATATGTTTGTCTTGCAAATATTTATTGAGTGCCCAATACTACCAGATACTAGAGGAACAAGAGTGAGAAAATCTGGACACGGTGACTTTGGAACTTGTGAGCTGGTGGGGGATATAGATTGATCAGCGATCACCCAAATCAAGTTGCAACATGATGAACGTGATGAAGAGACGCTACTTAGAAATAAGGAGATATGACCAAGTTAGAGAAGTCATGAATACTTCCTGGAGACAAATGACACTTAAAGCTGAGACCCGACAGATAAGCAAGAATTAACTGAAGAAAAGAAGAATGGAGACTACGTATTAAGAGCTCTTTGTCAAGAGAGAATTGGGGCATCTGAGACATTGAAAGAAAGTCCCTGACTTAGAAGATCAAGGGGCCACAGTGTGAGAAGAAACAGAAGTAGGCTGTGACCTGACTGTGAGACACCTTGTGGATCAAGTTAAGGAATTTTACCTTTGTTCTCAGAGCATAGGGGGCTATCAGCATATATGTGCGTGGTGTGTCTATAAGTATGTATGTTTGGGATGTGGGGGATGAAGTACGATCAGCACTGAATTTTTAGACCTAAACCTGACCACAGCGGAGAGCAGATATGAGAAGATCCAGAGAAGATGAAGGTGAATTAATAAGAAAGTTCTCCGGAATGAGCAGAAGACAGGTCGGAGATGATGTAGCTTATCCTAGTTGGTGATGATGGATGTAGAGAAAAGTAAGAGAGATATTTAGATGTGGTCATAGTTCTGTTTTCAGGAAATTTAATTTCTGTTAGAGGTAGAAATTTCTTTGTCACAGGCAAAAGAGCCTGAATATATAAAAATGTAACACGGGCAAATACAATTGAGCTAAAATTTGTTGAGCCACATTGAGTCAAAAGTAATTAAAGAAAGCTTAACAGCAGAGGTAGGACCCCAGCTATGTACTAAGTCAGGTTCTGTGTAAAGGGAGAGGAAGCTGGAGAAGTAACCGTGGACCTAATATTGAAGGCTTTATAAACTACGGAAAGGAGTTTTCGTTTTATTTTAAATGAGACGGAAAGCCGTTAGAAGGTTGTGAGTAGGACATGAACATGATCTGATTTGCATTTTTTAAAGGTAGTTCCGGCTATACCCCAGGAATGGCTGAAATGGGGAAACAGGAAACAGGAAAATCAGTTGTCTGGCTGCTGCATTATTCTGGATGAGAAGTGACAGTGGCTTTGACTTAAGGTGAAGTAGTGAAAATGAAGGAAAACGTAAATTTGAGCTCTGATATAGAGGTAGAGCCTACCGTTTTTACTCGCAGAGTTCATGTAGAAATTGGGGGAAAGAGAGGAATCAAGGATAATTTTTGAGTTCTGGCTTGGGAAACTAGGTACATGGTGGTGCCACAAATTAAGAGGCAGAGAATTTATGCTAGAGAGGAGACAGAGTGAGAAATTAAGAAAATTACACTCATCCTGTTAAGTGTGATATATCTATAGGACATCCATCTGGAAATGTCAGATAGAGAGTAAGATATTCATACTTAGGTTGTTGGGGAGAGATAGGAACTAGAGATACAGTTTGAGAGCTGCTGGCACGTAGGTAGTATCTAAAAGCAGAGGATGGGTTCGCGGACTGAGGGAGAGTGCAAAGAGTGAGGAAAGCAGGAGATAATAAAGAGGCAGAGCAGGGAGAGAGCAGCCAGCAAGGCCCACTGGAGTGGCCTCTCAGCCTGGAGGAAAACTAGGAGAGCCTGGTGCCCGGTGTCAAGGAAAAACTCCAGGATGCTAGAGTCCATTTCGCCGAATGCTACTGAGATCAAGTAAGATAAGAAGCCACTTGGACTGATGACAAAGGGATCGCTGATGCTCCCTACATGTAGCAGCGTTAATGAAGTAACGAGGACTGTGTGAAGCCTCCTTGGAACGACTTCAAGAAAGGATTTGCAGTGAAGAAGCAAAAATGACTCTAAAGGAGGGGGACGACAATAGCTGGAGAAGGATGTGAGGTCAAAAGAGGTTTCTGCTTTTTTTTATTTTTTAGCTAAGAATAATTGGAATGTGTTCATAGACTAAGGGGAATGATCCTATGGAAAGGGAAAACTCAGTGAAAGAGATGCAGGAACAAAGCCCTTGGGAAGGTTTAAAAAGGGGATCTAGAACCCAAAAGCAGGGATTCTCAATTCAAATTATGACATGGTCCCTATGTGCCACGTTTCGTTGCACAGATTTCTGATATCATATCCAGAACATTTGTCAACATTCATTTCCCCTAAAGAATGAGGCCCTATTTTGTTCTTGTTTCAAGTCCTAAAACTGAGCCCAATTTCAGGCACACAGTAAAACGTAACAGATACTTGTTGAACATGCATTGAATGAGACTAAAAATTCCAACGTAAACTATGGCCATTAGCAATTATTTGAACATTTGACTTAATTATAGCACCAGGAGACAGAACTAGCAGAAAATAGACAACTTCAATTTCAAAATTCTCTTTTCACTTTAAATTTAATTTGGATTGACAGAGGAAAAGGTTGGAGCCAGATAGATGTGGGAGTCAGTAAAGAGACAGCTCCCTCTGTAAGTTGCTAAAGAGAAAGATGTCTATTTTACATAAAATCCAGTTTATTTTAATTCTTGACAAAATATGTACAATTGTACATGCAACCCTAATGTTCCTAGGCATATTAGACACTATCAACTTTTTAGCGTGTTGTCTGCGTGTGCTTGTCTGCCTTCTTCATCTCCTGGACTTCCCTGGAAGTACATTCCCCTTCTGCCACTGCAGGTGGCCCTGAGGCTAGGGGGACCGATGGCCACTGTTTCTCCTAATCCCAGCTCCACCCCATTACCAATACACCATGTTTCATCCTACGTCATGTGCTCTCTCCTCCGCAGTTCTTTATTATCCAATTTATTCGCATCTTTCATAATCTAATTCAAGCCCCGCCACCTCTAAGAATCTTTCTAGTAAAAGAAATAAATCTCTCCAATTGTTTAAATTCTGTACCATTTAGCAAATCAATTATTTAGCAATTTTTGAATAATACCTGAATGACTTAATTTTGTATAAGCATGGATGTATGAGAGATAGGGACGGAGGTAGAGAAAGGTACAGAGATGGGTACATAGATAAGTAGAGATGATAGATAGATGATAGATAGATAGATAGACAGACAGACAGACAGATAGGCAGACAGATCGATAGGTAGGCAGACAGCTTCCTGTTTGTGAGAACTGGACCTGACAGCAGATGACAGGTGTCCATCAGACAACAATTTGGTTTAGCATCTCTTCTGCTCCACCACCCACAGCAGCCAGAGAGCAAGGTCAATAACTCAGTGGTCTTGGGAAACTTAGCTATAAGTGCACACGGAACATTTTTAATTGTCTGCACCATGTAAATGCTACATCAACCACATCCTCCTGGTAGTATGTTATTGACTCTGTTCTCTAAAACTACACACATGCATGCACGCGAGCATATTTTTATCTCTTTTTGAAAATTTTCTAAAATATATATGTTTTGAAAAGGAACAATGTTATTCAATCAGTGTGATAGATTATGACATCACATCTAGAGAATGAACCAAGGACAACAGAAAGGAGACAGTGAGCAAAGGGGTTAAGTGGAGAGCCCACAAAACAGCTTCAGAAGACCTGCCGTAGCTGTGCCATCTTGAGTGAGTCGCCTCCCTTCTCCAGAGCCTGGGTTTCTACAATGAAAGCTTTTACATAAATGATCCTTCCAGCTCTGCTAGCCCGCAGCTCTAGATTGTGAATGAGATATGGGCTTTATCGCCATCTTTTGATCAACACTGAGGATGGTGCTCTTTGCTGACATACTGTGCTTCCTGGAACACAACTGAAATAATGTGGGGTTCTATCTCTTTTGATTCCCCAAACACGGTTTGGAATCATGAACTCTCCTCACTTAACTTTTCAACTTTTCTGTTTGTTTCTACCAGAAGTATAAATAAATATCCTAATACACAGCAAGACAGATAACATGCCAGCCACTATATTAGATGATACCCATGTGCCCACACGGCACTCCAAAATCAGTCTCCTAATAGCGACTGGCTTTCGCTTAGTAAAAATGCAAATCAATTTACCGAATGCCAGGGCTGTGCTGGACACAGAGCTGCCCTAACATCCCCTTCAGTGTTGTCTTCCTCGTGGGGGCCAGTGCAGGCCGGCAGCTAGCAGTCCGCCCAAATCACACGCAGAGGTGGGCTCTGCTGTGGGGCAGGGCAGAAGCCCTCTGGCAATCTTACCAGCACCTGCCTTGACAGCAGAACTGGCTGCCTTTTCTATTTGTCTACTTGCTCGTTCCATCGTAACACGGGCATTTGTTTTACTAAAGGGTTTGCTTCGCTCACTTGGTATTAGACTTAGGCATCAGACATAAAATAATTATTCAGCCTAGAGCAGCTTTTATCTGCTGCTGCCATTTTTAAGCGAGCAGCCAATTCCTGTAAGGGTCTGTGTTACAGGAGAAAAATCACTCACATCCTGACTAGAGTTTTGTATAATGGAGAAAGGCCTATTAAACCCTTCTCTGCTGTTACCCTGTAAATAAAAGGAGATTCTTTAGCTTTTCCCTCAATTGTGGAATCCCAGGAATCAAGCACATGGCTCTGCCATTAGAATCTGTGAAATGCAGTTTGAATCTTGCACTTCTGTTGGTGGTAACCTTCACTTGGGGCCCCCAAACCCACAGATTTTGTTTTAATCATATCTGTGATTTAAAGTCAAGACCTGTATTTCAAGAACTCTCGGTTCACTGCTTTTCAAGGATTTCAATGTCAGTGTCATATATATACACGATTTCGGGCTCCTAATCCCTAATTGTTATCTAAGAATTGATCAGAAAGGTGAGCCTTCGTAATTCTTCCACACAGAATTAGATGCATTCTGTTTGTTGCTACTGTTGGTGCTGAGAATGCCACATATCGTAGGAACTTCTGTGTGCTCGCCCGCTCTGAGTCTCAGGATTGTGCTTTAGTTCATCCAGTCCAAATGACTCAACAGAGTATTTAGCATCTAAAGATGTGGATAACCACAGATAAGCACTTTCAATCATTCCTCAAATATTTAATGAGCAATCATGTTCTGAGTTCTGTGGATAAATGGTATTTGTCTTCCTAGAGATCATAGTCCAGCAAGAGAGACAGAAAACTGAACAGACACAATTACTATAAAATATACTCGGGACTGTGAGAGGCAGAGCAGAGTAAAACGAAAGCATATGGTGATCACGTGTTCTAACTGAGCAAGATGGCCCCAAGATGGCTTTTTGTGACACGTTCCAAGCCATTCCTTATCTTCTTTTTTGATGTTTCTATTAAACCAGTGTTATCACTGAATATGATGATGTACACACACACACACACACACACACACACACACACACACAGGTTATTCCTGTTCACAGAACGTAGTTGGTAACTGAAGCAAAAGACAAAAAAATCCCTACTCCTAAGGAACTTAAGGTCAACATGTGAAAACATACAGAAAACACAAAGATGATATGAGGTCTAAGTAAATGGAGTCAAAAGAGTAGAATGCATTTTAAAAACTAGTTTATCCACAACTACGTATCAGGTAAGTCAGGAAAGGCTTCGTTGAGAAGGGCCATGAAACCCAGGCTGTCAGCATCGCTGAGCATCCCTGGCGCACCTTCACGGTTCAGGCCTCAGGATGGAAAGGATAACACATGTGGGGCCTGCACTCAAGGGCAAAATCAAAGCCCCAAGGAGATGCAGAAGGAGGCATATTTATTTATAGTGTGGCCTTCACAGTCAGCCTCTTCTGATTCAAATCTTTACTCTTCGGCTTACTAACAATGTGGCTTTGAATAAGATTCTTTTCCTGTAAAATGAGGATAATTAGTACTACTTATTTTATAGGGTTGTTTTTTATTTAAATGAGATAATATGGTTAAAACTCTTAGTATAGTTATTGACTTATTTGGAGTGTCAATAAATGATGGCACTCTTATTAAAGTGAAGCACATAGTCTGATAGAGGTCCTCTCATATCTCCTTCCAGGGCCAGATAACTACAGCCACCTGAAAGATAATGGAATCTAGCAGAACGGAGAAGTTCTTCCAGCCAGTGGATAGTGCTGCTGAGAGATATTCAGCCACGTACCTGAACCCCTATAATGGCCAAGGAAGTACATGCACCTTTGAAAGAGAATCGACTGACTTCATGCTTAATTGTCTCTCCTATGCACACGGCATGAATTTAGGCTGTTCTGAGCCCAAAGACACAGAAATAAGGAGGACAGGTAGCACCTTTATGACTCAGCTATTTGTCTAATACTTTCCATCACGCTGACTGTGCCCAGGGCTGAGGCCTTTTCTCCTTACTCCTATTAACGCATCATTTTCTAGTGTCTGTGCACACTCCACAACTGAGGGGCTCCTAAGACTTTTAGCAAACTATTGCCATAAAATTTTTCTTAGGTCTCTAGAAACTCTCCAGAATAGTCAGATTCCTCTTGCAAACTATTTCACATTTTTCAAGATAAGCCATACTGTGAATATTCGGGAATAGAAGGATTTGGTGCTTTCTAAGGATCCCCAAACAGCTTTACAGATAAAAGATCGAGCTGGTAGAATTCACTTTGGCAAGCTCTTCATGAACTGGTAAACTCAACTCAACTCAACTTTACGGAGGAAAGATTGACAGGTAGAGACCCTGAAGCAGAGGCCAGATCAAAACTCCTGAGGCAGAGAGAGTGGTGAGGGGCTTCAGAGGTTAAAGTCGGAGCTGGAAGTTTGTTGTGTTTACTTTTAGTGCTGCTGAACTGGGTGGGGAAGAGGAGGAAAGTCTGTGGGAAAACGCTTCCTTGACGAAGCTTCTTCCCACCCTGTCCCAAAGAAGGCTCTTTGGAAGCTGATGGCTGAAAAGATTACTTTCTATGACAAGTGTAAATCAGAGTCATATGTCTGTTTCCAGCCATAGATGAAAATGAGGTAAACTTGATGGACTCAAACAGGTAAAGCCTGTCAATGAAATGAGCTTGTTGGAAAATCAGTGCCCTCAAGACTTGTTTTCTTTGAGGGCAGGGCATGGCAGATCACCTTTCCACATCAGCACCCAGGCCTGACGGTCACAGCTTCGCTTTCAGGGGATTAGCTGCCACCCTCTAAAGAGGGACAGCTTCAGCGAGGAGGTGGCTGTCCTCGGGGTGGAGTGCTATCTATAGCCACATCAGAGAGTCGACACGCTTCCAAGGCAGGAATACACTCTCCAGTCCTCCAGGCTCACACCCTACTTGTCTGTGTTTTCTTGCAATACAGATAAGACACAGGCAGGTCACGCCACACCTTGCTGGATTTTATGTTCTAAAGAGAAAAAGGAAATGCTATCCATGATGGGGGCAAGAATAAGCACAGGGACAGTATGATGGAGCTAAGAGCAAAGAGTCTGGAGTCAGTGTCCCTGGATTCAAATCCCAGTCTCAGCACCTAGCACCTGTGACTTCACGAAGTTATTTAATCTTTCTATGCCTCAGGTGCATCCGCAAAACAGAGGTAATAATAATAGCGATTTTATAGAGTTATTGGGGGAATAAATATTAATATATAAAAAGCACTCAGGAAAATAGCTGACACATAATGAAAGGGTATCATTATTATTGAGAATTGCTCATATTTTTTCATATATGGACCTTGGGAGAATAAGAACTAGGTCCTCTTATGTAGTCCTTTGGATAATAATGCCCCATCATGACTTCCTTGTGAAAAGAAAAATTAATTTTGTAGGAGGTGGCTCCTTTCTCAATGTTTGCCTGCTCATTCCAGGACTCTGGAGCCATGTTACAGGAATACGTATGGAAACCAAGGGGATAAGCTCCGTGCATTCCCAATGAAACTTCATGCCACCAGGAGCTCCCTGTGTGGAGCACTGTTGATTGGATCTGGAGGAGAGTCGGTTCATTTGCTCACCAGCCACTTCGGAGCCATCCTTCAGGCCTCCATGACTGCAGCAGAGACAGCTACGCTTTTCAGCAAGCCTGGTGCTTAGGACCTGATCTGTGTGCAGCTTTCGCCTGGACTCCCCAAGAAGGAAGGGTATGTTCCTCCCATCAAAGCTTCCAGTTTGCTTAGGAAAAATGTCCCATCGACAGAAAACAGATGGCAAGCACTCTAAAGTTCTTCTCATCGACCCTCTGTCTTAGGAGTGTGTAGAAACGAAAGCAGGGTTTCCTCCAAGAGATAAGGATGCTTGCCTCCACACACGGAGGAAAACTGAGGCCACTCAGTCCTCTGGTCTGTGATAGGAGGCCTATGCCTGCTCAGCAAGCACCCAGGGGTCACCCGTACCTTCCCATGCTATGCAGATATCTACCAGTTCCTTCCGCTGCATCTGTGTTCTTTGCCCAACCTTGCTTTTAATGATGGTTCAGATACCTCCAATCCAGGTAATTAGAATACCTGAAGGGGATCGTGGCACTGGTTCACCTTAAAAACCAAAGGCGTCATTTTCTGAAGATTTTTTTTAATGTATCATAATGCAGTAGAAAACATACAGATTTGGAAGTCAGGAGACTAGAGTCAGGCATGGTTGCCTCTGCCACTAACTTGTGGCATGACTTTTGGCACCTTCCTTCATCTCGGGGAGACATGGGTCTTCTCTTGAATAAAACGAAGATAAATTATACAGGTGCTTCTCAGCCCCATGGTTCTGTGATGAAGGAATGCTGTAATGATCTCCACTAAAGCAGGAAGCAGTGAGATGTATTAAGAGAGAATCTGTTGATTTCTAACCCGCACCTGAGTATTTCACAGTCAGAGGTAACTGGTTGACAAGTTAGTTCCTGTGACAAATCTGTGACATTTGACCATTGAAGACAATCACTAGCAAAGAAACAAAACAAAACAAAAACAACTATACATTTACCACAAGAAAAGAAATAGGGAGACGAGCCGTATAGCTGTATGCTTTATAAGTACCCACTTTTGTTTTGAAAAATATATCAAAATTACTTTTCCATGGACTTCTGTCATAAAATAATAACTCAATTATGAAAAAAAAACACTTACAGAAGTTTTTATGGAAATCTGAGCACTGGAAATACAAATTTTTGCAATATTTAACTTAATGGCTATTTCTGAATCTTCCCTACTAAAGAATTCTTTCCACCTCTCCGTAGAAATGATCACCTATCTGGGGCTTCATTGACTAGCTTGTGCTGATGGATTCTAATGCTACACTTACTATAACTTCCCATTGCTAGCCATGTGCCAAACCCTAAACAGAACATCAAGCTGGCTAACAAAGTGTGGCTTTATTAACATAGTACGTTGGACTTCGGATTAGTGACTGTGTGCAGAAAGGGGAAGCCCACAAATGAAAGCTGTCAAGAGCATCCAAGGAGAAATCATATATCACCATTCCCTTCCTTGAATCATCACTCATTGAATTTTGCACATTATCATCAACCGTGATATCATATATTATTTTAAAATAGATCATTTAAATCTGTACAGTTATGTATCATCAGCACCTAAACTTAGATCTGGGCAATCTAGAGCTGCATGACTCTGTGACAATGAGTGATTATGAAACAGATTCCTATTTCAAAATTTATTCTTTGTTCTCAACACTTCGTTGGGAAAAGAGGAAATCTTAGCTTCAAGCGAGGAATGTATAGTTGCTGAATGATGGATGGAATGCTGCCATCTCTTGGTAATCTAGCACAGAGGAAACTAGTTTTCAGAAAAGTGATTTTGCATTTTTATTGGCTGAAGGCAACACTGTTAGGAAGCATAATTCTACTCTTCTGGTGTCAGAACAATCTATAATTGCTGTTATTATTTTTAGCATTTAATGCTTACAGTGCATATTGAAGCTATTCCCTGACAATAATACCATATTAAAAAGAATCCATCACATGGTTTCTTTCACTGGCTTAGTTTTCACAAAGCAAGGTCTAAATTAGGTTGGCCCAGCACCTCCTCTCACACCTCTGCTTTTTTTTTTTTTTTTTTTTTTTTTTGGATCTGTGCTGAGGATCTATTCAGGAAAGTTCACAGCTCCACATGACCCCTTTGAGTTCTGTGCATCATCTAAATGCTGTCTCTTCCAACATACACACCAGACGGAGAGACAAGAAAATGGCTGGCTCTAAAGACAGGTTTTTGGGAGAATAACAGAGCGGGGACTTAGAAACCCGTGGCCCTGCTATACACTCGTCCTACAGCTTTGGCCAAGAGAGGCACATTTCCTCAGTTTTCTCATCTGCAAAATGGAGCTGGCAATCTCAGTTCTATCTACCTCACTATACTACTGCAAGGATCAAATAGAATTGCAAGTGTGAACATGTTTTTCAAGGAGCAAAGTACTGTACTTTAGGTCAAGGTCTATCAGAGAGAGGAGGGAATCATTCTCGTTCTTCAGAGATGTATTAATAACTCTAAATAACTTTTTATAGTTGATTACTATTTTTCTCAGAGGAGAGCTTCTGATGACCAGTGAAACAAATAGGAAGCCGGCAGACTTATCGAGGTGGCATTAGCACTCATAGGCTGTCAAGTCAGGCAAAGTTGTCGAAGCACCATGTCGATTCATGGCCCTGTGGTATAATTTTGGTCACCTAAGGCACAGGATATTCAGGATAGCCTGGAAGTTTGGAGAAATCATCCTGCCTCACTGTCATTGCATCATATCCATAACACACCTTCCACAGCAGTCGTTGCTCAGTGAGAGCTACTTGACCACCTGATGTCTTTCCCCAAAGACCGGGACCTCTTTGGTTTACTGATATGTGTCTAAGCAGAGCTTAACGCTGTGCCCGGGGCTGTATTTGCTTAATAAATATTTATTTTCTTGTTAAATTGAGGCAAATTAAGTATCTCTAATCATTTACTGTATTCTCGGGGCCAAAGAGTCAAGAGGAGTGAGTTAAAATAAATTCTAACTGCAGTCTACACATAAAAAAAAAATGTACGAATTTGGGGAAGGAGCGGAATTTTTGGAAGAGGAAATAAATAGAGAATGTCACAAAGCAGTACGTTTGTGTGTGTGTGTGTTTGTGTGTGTGTGTGTGTGTGTGTGTGTGTGTGTGTGTGTATTTTTCTAAAGTCTGAAATATTTTGAAGAGCTATAGAAAAGTCAAGTGTATTTGGGAGCAATAGGTAAGTGGAGGTGACAAGAAAGATCCTGTGCCTCAGACCGCCGGTACAATGGAAAGTTGCTGCCGGCACAGCCATTGAGATCTTGGATTACACGAGGAAAAGAAAAAGTTCACAATAACGAGTTTAATAGGTTTACTCTAATCTGTATATTATACATCTGAAATATTGTATTAAGTCATTAGCTACTTCTTTAGAGGATCTTAGCGAATTTTCCAGAGAACTAACATAAAGAAGATTCTGGGGAAATGACAAGTAGAAACAAAGAAAGAAACTGAGTAGGGTTACAGAAGAAGAAAAAAACAAACAACAGAACTTTTAAGAGATATGTAAACTATATTCAGATGTTAGAAAACTTTCCTGGGAAAGATGTTGAGAGTTGATGCCAGAATTAATGTCATTGGAAAAAGTGACAAGGAAGAATCTTCTCAATCTAAGACAAGGTAAAACAGCAGAAATCAGACCTTTGGAATGGGACTCTCCAACAGTGTAATGAACTATTCGGGGTGAGGATGAGCTTCTTGCCTCAGATGTATCTTCAGGCAAGACAGAGGAGAATGGGGGCCACCGGCAGGATATTGACAGGGGATCCCTTCACGGGGTAAAGGTTCTCCCTCAGTGAAATAATAAGTTCGCAACATTAAAAAATAAATATACGCCATAAATGTACTTTATTTAATTTTTGTTCATTAATATCATGTGAAAGATTTGCTATTTAAAAAAAAAAATGTGGCTTGAAAAGGAAATGGGGGAAGCCAAATCCTCAGCAGCGAAAGAACACAGCAAATTCGCAAATTGTGACAGAATCCCTAGATGCCAGTCACAGATCGATGCTGCAGGGTCAACATTTATGCACTAGCTCCACGGTATAACATTAACCAGGTGCCATCTGCAGCCTGTGGTAGGGAGGTCGCCTTACATATGATCACTAAATGCAGTCCTTCGTCAAGGTGAGTTTGTCTTATATTTAGATAAAATGATTATAAGTGTTTTTGGTGCTGAGATTGTAACATCCTCTGTACCAGCTCTCCTGCCTAGTACATAATTAACCTGTCAACCCACCCTGCAGTAATAAGTGTGATAGACAGGAAATATATTAGGAAGGAACTTGTGTGTGATGTGCTTTCAAGCCCTCCTTTATCCTTCAACTATCTTTCCTTTTAATTAGCACTTAGGTAACAGCATACCTTAATGAATTACCATATTACTGTTATCAATAAAAATTATTTTGGGTCTAAAGTAGTCATTAAGATGAAATGTGTAAGACCTATTCTGGATAGTTTGTGGAGAGATAGCTGGAAATTAAGTCTCTATTTTGTATATTAATTTTAAATGTTCAGAGGATTCTCAGATTTGTAAATACATATTTACTCAACATAAAGATGAGAAGTAGAGGGAATAAATGCATGCATCTGTGGAGAATACAGCCCCGGCATATTAAAGAAGGCATTTTTGTTAAAGAAGTCATATTGAGCAAACACATTTTTATCTGTTTCCTGTCTAGAAACCTGACTTACACGATAGCAAGAGGACCATTTGTATCCCAAATACAAAAGGAATGGGAGAAAAAAGTGGTAATAACCAAATTGTAGGCAAGAAAGCAGAAGAATGAGTGAATCTAACTTATCATTTGCGAGCGTATTGAACGCTCAACTGGTGGTAGAGGAAACAGATGAGTAACCCAATAGACTCCCACGAAAAGTCTCCTGTAAGCTTAGGAATTGCCAATATCAGCAATCTAGTGCAGTGGAAATGAAGGTGAGACTAAAAAGAAAACAGTTAGGTAAAAGATTGTAGGAGAAGCTAAATTGGAGATGCCTTCTCATTTTGGCTCAATCTATGACACCCTGCTGGTAGATTGAAGGTGGCGGTGTCATCTTTGGACACAGTAAAAGACTAGGCACAGCTGAAAGCAGTCTATGACATGATTCTGTTCTCCCATAAGGCTCTAAGAGAGCAGTCGGAATTATACATTTAAGACAGAAAATTTGCAGCCCGAGAGAAAAAACTTAAAGCTCCCAGTGAAAAGCCTAACCAGTTTCACCTAGAATAAAACCTACCACCATACGCACCTGATTAGCATTGAATCAGGCTTTATGTCATTCTCTTAAGTGAGCAGAAAGTAAAAAAAAAAAAAAAAAAAAAAAAAAAGTCTAAAGAAATCCAAGGAAAATACCATGCAAAAGACAAAGAACAAACCAAACAAAAAGAAAATCTTGGAGGAAACAAGGAATCATCTTAGAGGGGAATATTAAAAAAAAAAAATTGCTCTAATCATTAGTGAAAAAATAGAAAATACAGCATCTCCCAAACAGTAACAGAATGTTCCACAAAGAGTATAACCAAAGCATATAAATATATATGATATGAATAAAAGAAGGTAAAAATTAAACATGAATAAATGGATCAAATCATATAATTGCGAATATTTGCAGGTATCTCCCAGAAAGAAGAAAAGAGGATGGGGTCAGAGAACAGAAATAAAAATAAGAACAAAAAATAAGATTACTATTAGTTAGTTTTCATATATAAATAGAGAAGAAAATAATTCAAAACAGCTTCCCAATATGATTATGAGTTTCCAGAATAAAAGTGTCATCAAGGTCCCTGCAAAATGAATAAAATAGAGTACAAGGCACACACCAGGAATGTTTAGAACACCTGAATAAAAATCAAAATTTAAAAATTGAAGAGATAAAATGTTTTTAAAAGCAAGATTCTTCAAAGGATAGGAATGAGAAAGGCTTCAGACTTCTCATAAGTGGTCCTTAAATTCAGAAGATAGAGGAATAAAGTCTTCATGACTTGAGGAAACTATCTCCAATTTTGAATTCTTTCTCTGCTAAACGCTCTCTTAAGTATGAGTATAAATAAAAGCATTTTGAGACAAACCATGCCATAGAAGAGTTGCCTTCCATGCACTCTTTCTCAGGAGAGTGCTGGAAGAGATGTTACATCAAAATAAGAAAGCAAATCGGGAATTGAATAGACATGAGATCTAGGAATCGAGGCAGATAAAGAAAATCTCCAACTTGAAAATGAAAGGAGAGACCAGACTAAAAGCTACATAGGGGATCCTAGGGACAAACCAGTTCAGATTAGGGCAGGTAAGAAGAAACAAAACAAAAACAAAAACAGATTCTTCAAGATGCAAGTGATTAAATACATGAGTTTTAAAATATTGAGAAAAGATAAATGCATTATAAATAAGAATTTAGGGGTGAATTAGTGGTAAGACCAAGGAACACTAAACATACAAAAGGTGAGACTATTCTTAGTTCCTGGGAAACAAAGTAGTTTTGCAAGAAAGAAAAAAGTATTCATGGTATAGTACATGGCTTAATTGTGAATAACACTGACACAGGTATAATGTTACAATATCTTAATTCTGATCCGACTAACATTATGTCATAATTATGAATATAAGATGGAGGATGGGAAGTGAATATGTTGAAGATGAACAGTAAAAAAAAAAAAAATTGCACTTTCTCTTCCATAATGGGAAGTCAACAGGTAATGCTTTAACTGGAAAATTAAGAAGTGTAAATGTAAGTGTAGCATTAAGGAACATGAAGGTAGATACCGAAGGAAAGCACAAATATTTGAAAGTTGCCATTTTCTGGAGCAGCAATTGAAGGGGTGTGGGAAGACGATCATAATTTTCATAATTACTCCTATAGAATTCTCATCTTTGAACTATGTGCTTCATAGAAAAAAAAAAGATAAGTATTACTTGTCTGGGAAGTTCAGACTCATATCTTCACATTCTCTTTTTAGAAGCCTGAAGTCCTCAGGGACAGAGGACCTCCTTAGAAGACACTAGTGAAGATAACATCTTCTGTCGATCTCTTTTGAGGGCATAAAGCCTCCAGGGGGAGACCAAAAGTAGCCAGAGGAAGTAGCAGAATTAAGAAGGAATGCTTACATCCCCCCCTCATTTTTGCAGAATCAAAAATGTTCTAATTTTCTATTCCCCATGAGATAAAGGCATAGAGACACTTTGTTTTCTTCCATGACCTCTGATGAAATTGGAAGAAAGCATTGAGAGTGTGAGAATCAATTACTTCTCAGGATTCTTCTTTCTTCATCGATTGCTCTCAGAACATCGGTATCCTCTGCTTATCCAGGGGTACACTTTCCAGACAGCATCTGGCCCCGACTCCCCAGAGAGAGGCCTGCAGTTAAGGGGATATAGTCAATCCCAGGGAGGAGGTATATTATATAGGGTGATTACTGAATGAAGTCAATGTTTTCAATTCACTTTGTCAGTAATAAACTTAATTTTAACCCCACGTGTACAATCCTTACATCTTACTTCTCAACTGGGTTCAAACTCAGGACAAAAACAAAAACGATGTTTTTATTGCATCTCCCTCAAAACCCGGCAGACATTATTGACTTCCTGGATACTGAGAGCAACTTGACAAGTGGTCACGATGAGTGTAGTGGGTGATGCTATGATGTGCTGCCTAGTGCGCCTTTCAGAAGTGAGGGACCTAGTGCTGATACGGGGAGTGCTGCTCCAAACAGACTTCTTTATGAATTGCCTTGCTAAGAGAGTTGCTTCCCCAAAGACACCCCTTCCCCAAGACAAACCAGATCCATTCACTGGTTACACAGGGTGTCAAAGTCCAGCCTCTCACCCTAACTCTGGAATGCTAAAGGGTTATATCAACATCCAAGCTCTCTCTGAGGTCAGTAGAAATCTGGATTGCAACTATATCATCACATAATTTATGCTTCCGGCAAATCTTGTTTTCCTAATTCTGTCCAATTCTATATCTTTCAACAAGAATTGATTCCAACAGCATTCCATAATAAACTCCCTGAAAATATCTCTCCATTTCAGAATCAGATTCCCAGGAAATTCAACTGTCAAGAGTGAATACTACATTATGCTATAGCTAAATCCTCATAGGAAATTAAGGATTATGACAGTTAATGCTCAGTGTTTCCTATGTGTCAGGTATTCTGTTATGCATTTCACATGCATTAACTCTTTTACACGTGTGTGTATGTGTGTGTGTGTGTGTGCATGCCTGTGTGTGATAATAATGCTATAGGTAGGTATTGCTATCATGCCCAGGATGAGACCAGTAAGTTTTTGAGAGGTGAAATAATTCCTAAGAAGCTGAGCTGATATATTAATCAAGTTAACCTGTCTACAAAAACTGTCCCTTTAACCTCTCTAGATCTCTCTCTTAATGAAAATGTCTACTTCTACATCCCTGACCCTTTATGATGATGAGAAATTTGCCAAAGAGGAGCTCTTTTCAGGTAAAATTTCTCTACCCTGTGCGTTTCGCCTTAACTAGCAAATAGTTTGGATCACAGAAACAAAACCCGAAGTCTACCACTGTCTTCTTGATGTGAACCGAGAAAAGTTCATTTGGGGGGACTTTGTTTCCTCAACCATTAGCCTGGGATAGCTAGATTGTCCTGGGAATTAATTACAAAAGTACAACAGAAAATAAACAAAAGTTAGGGGAAAGTATTTCCACAGCCCATTTTTTTTTCTTACTTGAGTCGTCCACAGTGTTCTTCAAAACTAGCTCCCTCTGAAAAAATCTAGGCTCTTTATCCTAGCTCCGGTGCCTCATGAGCTCTCCATGGTACTCACTGTAGTCCTGCCCAAAGAAAATTAAGCACAGACTAGGAAAAAAAAGCAAATTTAGAGATGATCTGTTTCAATGTCCGGAGTGATTTTGGCTTTTAGGTGACTCAAAAGATACAGAACATCTCCAGGATGCTTGTTACAGAAAAGTTTAGCTAACTTTCAAAAATCCGTTTAGGTCAGCATAATTTACACGTTGGCTGGGGTCAGGGCAGGACATTCTATCTACAATTATAGATGATACTCAAAACCAATCTTTAACACTGTACCTCAGTGATACTAGTGATAATTTAGAAGCAGAGTATAGCATTTTGACACGAATTTGTCAGACTCTCATCCACATCTTAATCCCATCTCCCTAACAGACAGCTTGAGTGTACTTGGCCTCTGCTCTTTTTCTGTTTCTAAAATTGTATTGCAAAAAAAAAAAAAAAAACAAAAAAACAATCATATTGTTGCTTATGCTTCACACTATACTTTACTAATCCTTTCTCAATCTCTTGTTATTTTTTCCCTACTCAAATTCCAGCTTTCTCCTATCTACTACCAATATTTCTTATATTACATTTGGACAAACAGGTTCCTGAATGAGATGTAACAAATTTAGTAGACTCATTAACTGGTTGGATAAGCCTTTCCTGTTTTTTGAATGTGTCACTGTGTAGAACAGCAATATCTATACAAATATAATGTGAGTCACATCTGTAACGTAAATTTTCTAGCAGCAACACTAAAATGTAAAAGGAAATGGGTAAAATTAATTTTAATAATGTATTTGATAGCCTTAGATATCCAAAGTACTGTTACTTCAACCTTCCATCTATATACAAATTAGTAATATGATGTTTTTACATCCCTTTTTCACACTAAATCTTTGAAATACGGTATTTTATATCTACAGATATACACATCTGGGCAGCCACATTTCAAGTGTTGAATGGCACATGTGGCTAGTGGCTACTGTATTGGAAAGTGCAGGTATAGAGCCTAGATGAAGAACTTGACTGAGCCTTTTCTTTATAGAGACATGACAGTTACATGTTGTGTTCAGCTGCCTGTGCTGAACGCAACCATAATGCAAAATTTCCAGTAACTCCACTAGTCCTGACCTCTCTGTCTCACCATCCAAGCTTAAGTTCATCTTTGAGTCCACCCAACCTTGACTCTCTAACCTTGTGAAACTTCTCCATTAACCCAGTCCTGCAACCTAAAATAACCTAGTTCAAGAGGCAAGAATTGTATGTACTCTCCAAAGAGAAAATAATATCAGTCGGCCACATATACAGCAGAGTGAAGCACTTATTACAAGGCTGAACATGCCATTTCAATCTTGGGTTTATCCTCTTAGAAGTTACCTGACTCTAATAAATTGCCTGAATCCCGTTTACGACCTTAGCATCATAAAGTAGGTGGTGCTTCGTTCCCTAGAAACTGCTGTGGTTACTTAGCCTCCTATGCCAGTTATCAAATAACTGCCAAAATCTAAAAAAGGAGAACTCAGATGGCCTCCAGGCTTTAGAATTTCAGACAAGGAGAACAGTGAAAAAAAAAGAACAAAACCCATAAGTAAACGAAGTTTCAGGCTCCTTCTTCCCACACTTCCTGAAATGGTAACAATTTCATGTTTGTGCATGCGTATCTGAGTAAGTCTGTCTGAATGTGTTTTTGTATTTTATGATGCATCCTTCTCCACGGAGCTCGAAGATGAGCTGAATCTGTTCATCTTATATGCATGACACTGGGATTGTGGAAGTAGTACTTTTTCTAACCATTAGTGTGTATGTCTCTAAGCTAAGACCCTCGCTTTCCAGTTTCTAATGATCTCTCCTAAGGAGCTTAACTTTACCGGCCATGCTAAGTCTCCTCTGTTCTGTGGGGTAGCATCCTATCTCACCCCCAAAAGGCAAAAGAGCCACAAAAGGCAATCGTGAGCGCTCTTTTGCCTCTTAGAAATCTGTTTAATTTCAACTGCTTTGTGTGGATGGAAATATGACCTATAGACATTTTTGTGAGGCATTTTTTATGATTTATTCAGAGTGAGAAATGGAACTAACACTCAGTGCACTAATTACTGAATCAAAGGTTAATTACCTTTGTTATGATGAGAGTTAACTGAAGGCGAATGAGTAGCTTGGCTCAAATAATTTAACAAATATTTCCTGGATTATCATTATCCACAAGACATTACGTAAATATCTATGGTTATGTATACATATATGAGTGTGTACTCCTTTGAGTATGTATATATTCCTTTGAATACAAAGATGACATGAGTATTCTTGTGTGGCATTTTGAGTCCTGCCAGAAAATACCAGGAGTTTTATTTAGCCAGTCATCTGTATTCTTACCACGCTGCCCTTACAACCAGTATGCAGCTTTGGGCCAATGGCGCAGGCTAGCTATATAGCTCATAACAGCTATGGAACAAACTGAGCTCGTATGGAAAGGAAATTGTGATTTTGACTCTATTCTACTATAGTACCTTGAGTATATATTGTCATAAATAATCAGAGATTGATTAAACTCTTATAGTCTATAAGGTCATATACAAGGGAACATGAAATTGGGAACATGGTCTTTGTGTGTGATAAGGAGTTAAACATAGAAATAACTAAAATTAAGAAAATAAAAATTGAGATTTTATTTCACGTTTTCTGAAACATCAGTGCTAGGATCACCCTAGGGAAAGGATATCCTTGCCATCTGCACTGTCCAGAGCCTTTGGAAGGAAGCAAAGCCATAGTCCTGAAGGTTCCACCAACAAACCCACAGGCATGAGAAACAAGGATACCCTGGACTTCTCTGAAAACAAAGCCCACATGACTCTGGCTGCTTTGTATACATGGATAACCGATCTCTCATCGCCTTTAAAATTTCCCATGGAATATATTAAGTAGTTTAAAAAAAAAAATCCCTACCCTCTCCACAACCACAGATATGCACACACAGAATTACACCCTGATCAGTGATCTGCTGATAAGTCCACTGTGTTTTCTAAAGTTCATCCCGGTACATTGCTTCCTGCAAAGTGTAGATTAAAGGTGGCCATAATTTATTTCAGTGTAGTTAACTTTTTTGTTTCTAATCAGGCAAAAAAAAAAAAAAAAGTGTGGTCTATTTGCCTTAGTCTTGCATCAAAGCTGGTCTGGTGATCGCCTTTGGCCAGTAGGAAGCAGCGGAAGACATTCTTGTGAATTTGTTGTTTATAGGTAGCATTGAAAATATAATTTTCAAAGTATAATTTTGAAAGTACTTTAAAATTTTGAAACTTCAGAGGCCAGACCTTCAACTACTTTCTCACAGTTGGAATATTCTACTCTTGCATCCTGGCCACCGCACTGCACGGAGCTTAACCCACATGCAGAGACCACGAGGAGGAGCATCAGGGAGCTCCGCCTGCCCGCACCAACTGCCACCTGCGTGAGTCAGTCGTCTTGGACATGACTGCCTGGTTGTGCCTTCGGAAGATTAGAGCCCACCCACTCCCACACAGAGCAGAGGAACTGCCCAGCTGAGACCAGTCAGATACAGAACTGTGAGAGATTATAAATGATCATTGTTTTGGGCCATTAAGTTTGGGGGAGTGGTTTGTTATATTGCAACAAATAACGAGCACCCCCCCCCCCCCGTCTATTCACTTTTATCCTTAATTGAGACTCTTACCATTCTCAGTATTTTGGAAACACACTCCCAAGTATCTGGCACATAATAAAGGCTCAATGAATGGTGTGTGTGTGTGTGTGTGTGTGTGTGTGTGTGTGTGTGTGTGTGTGTGAGAGAGAGAGAGAAGAGAGATGGTGTGTGTGTGTGTGAGAGAGAGAGAGAGAGAAAGAGTGTGTGCGTGCGTGCGTGCATGTACAATCCACTTCTCTTCAAACCACAGAAAGTTGCTTTAGAAAAGTATCTGGTAACCATACGTCGTTAGTGGTTTTGGATCACTCAGGGGATATCACGACTCTTTCTTGGCCATCGCAAGGCCAGTCTAGGTGGACTGCAGAGGGGCAATGCTGCCGCACACCTTTGTGTAATCCTGCTGCTCGCCTTCCTCACCGGGGGCCTGTCAGTCCTTTCTAGGCTCCACATCGGGGCACGCAGCTAAGTTCCCTGTGGGTTGCCCATTGTCGCAACGAGGAAAGAACATTTACTTTCCTGAAACTAGGTTGTCTCTGTGACCTACACTCCAGATTTCAAAGAGGAAAAGCTCTGATAATGAGACTGCATTGTCAAAAGACTGCAGAGAACTTTTCAGAGGCTTGTTCAAGGCGCAGATCATTCCAACGATAATCAGAGATGAGGAACTTTCATTCATGAAATTTTTCTCTGCCTTTTTAACAGGTCTCGGGTCTTTTCTATATGTGTTAAAACAACAGGCCTCTTCCTTTATGTTTTTACCACCCCAGAAATACTGAAGACCCGAACTGGGGGGTCTTTAATGAACCCTTTAAACAATATATCTCACATTTCAACAGTTCCGTATGATTTTGAAAGTACTTTAAAAATACTATTGCCTTTGTTTCCATCTCTTTATAATTACAGTTCTTACTTTGGGTCTTTTAAGGTTTGCCTTCTAAGAAGGAAAATTGTGTAAGGGCTATTGATCTAGCAGATGTTCGCCTGCTCCTCTCAGATGTTTATCCAGTCCATTGTCTTTGCTCCCAGGCGTTTGTAAAGGCAGGAAACATACAGATGTATTTTATTCTGGGACTTGTAGTAGCAAATCACTTTCCAACAATCATTCTGAAAGAGCGAAGGCATCACAATTTGCTTTACAATTATGTAAATCCATGAGAGGGTAAGTACTGCCATTACTTCTCCTGCTGTGAAAGCCCAGAGAGGGAGCAGAGTGGAGGGGAAGGACTAGTAGGTACTGGTGAGTGACCTGATTGACAGCGTTAACAGACCCCAGTCTCTCGTTCCACTTGTGATGCTGGACGTGAAAATGCCCCATTCAGTGTGCCTTCCATGTTTGAGAAAGGCTACTATCATTATGGAATTAAATCACTTGGAATCCAGTGCCTCAGATGACCGTATAATTCGACTACTCACTCCTTGCCCCCAACATCGCTCTCCTACAAGCCCCTTTCATGGATGATTTCTGGCCATGCACGCATTATGTTAAACCATAAAATACCACGCTCTACCCTGTCCTCAAAAGGGTGATGATGGTGAGGAGAAACAGAAAAAATGAAAAAGTAAATCACAGAAGAAAGCCGTGGAGACAAACTTCATCACATCAGAGGCTTGATGTCATACCCCAGCCCCGATACATGGTACACTGTGTCAAGCATCTAAAACCATCTCTAAATTGGGAAAGTAATGGTATTTAATACATAGGATTTATGAGATAACATATACGATGTGCTTAGCACCTAACTGTTCATAAATTGTTATTATTCACATTATATTCCATAGATACTGCTGACGCAGCTGGCATGTGCCAACTCTGTGTCAGGCATTGGCAAGGGGGTTAGGACACCGTCTGGCTATGCACGGGCATATATTCTTCTTAGGGAAGTATGATACACATACTGAAAACTTTAAGTAGCATCACAAGTAAAAAGAACCCAAGGGCAGTACACATTGAATAGGAACGTAGGTGGCCAGATAAGACTTCTAGAAGGTGGCAGAGAAAGGACAGATTTTTAATAAGTTTTAGAGGGAAAGAGAAAAGAAATCCATGAAAGGAGAGTTAGGTGAGCATGGCTATAGATGAAAAGTCACACGTGAACTAAAGATCTGAATGTGTTGAATGTGTTCGGGAGAAAATGTACTGACTAGCCCCTTACATTTTACCCACCCATAAAATAAAGCTCTTGTGCTTCAATGAACCATTGTACTCTCTTCCAACTTCAAAGCCCAAACAGGTATAAGTAAACCCAAGTAGTCAAAGGCACAAAGAAGCAAGTATTTCTAAACTAATGGATACAGAAGAATGGGCAAAGAAGGCAGGCAATGAGGAAGTCATAAACTAACATAGAGCTGCTTGACAGAGGCAAATTCCCTGAGTGTGGGTGTTCCTACCATCAGATGAGGGGTCTTGCACATGAATGAGACGAATTTTCTTGCAGATTTGCATGAATAAGCATGAGAAATCTACTTCCTTACAGTGGTGATTGAACCCTGGTCTTGTTAATTCCTGTTCCCTTCATTGCCCCTAATAAACTTGGTGATTGTTTTTACATTAAATTCTGAGTGGGAGAAATTAGAATGGAATTAACAATTAGATGAAATCAGAAGTTTCACAAATATGATACTAATAAGGTTGGTTATATGTTAGATATAAGTTCTCATTGCGTTCACAGGCCAAGTCAGTTTGGGAACAGAATGAGCATCATCCTTTCATTCCAAGAAGATTCCAATGGCCAGCATCCCCACCACCCCGCATGCACCCATGCCAGCTTCCCCTAGAGCATGGCAAAGATTTAGCAACCAAAAAAGCAAGGCGACCTTTGCCAAAGTATCATGCACATAATGCAATAATAGAAAATAAAATATTTAAAGTCTAAGGAGGAAAAAAACACCCTTTTGATGATAGAAGAATCCATTTAAATTTATTTTTAAGTCACTTTGACTTAATGGTCTTTATCTAGAGACTGTGGATGAAAGTAGGTTGGGCGCTGAGGGAAAGCAAGCAAGGGCCCCTTACAGCCAACAGACTCGAGACACATTTTCCTCAATACTATTTTGGACTTTATTCTCCCCGTAAGCTTTCAAATTTCAATCGCTACCCCTACTGAGTCTGGGGAGAAATTGATAAAGAAAATAATATAGCAGACAATCACAAGTGAATTGAATTTGAGCACAATTGAGATGAACTGCAGTGTTTAAAAATAGAATTATTTCAGAAATGGGCTTAAGGGAGAGCGAAGAGAGAAAATGTGTTGCTTAAATGTTTAAGATGAGAAGAAGAGAAAAAATTAGAAGGGCGGGCAGATGGGACGGGGAAGGTTGTACACTGACTTGGCTAAATGTTTATTTAATTTCTTTCAGCTTTTCATTTTGGGGACAGTTCTGAAAACTACCTGAGCAACATTAAAAAGGGAAATTGTTAAAATAAAATAATGTTGCCTACGATCCCAAGTGAATTGAATTTTTCCACATGGGCTACGGTGTGTAAAAGCCTTTTAAAAAAATGATATATATATTAAATCCCTGAAATTTTGAAGATGGGAAAACAGAATGACCAACTCATAGGCTCTTAGAATTCAAAGGGACCTTAGGAATTATCTTAGGTCCTGAATTGGGCTTTATCCTCAGAATCCTTGAAAGAACTTAAAAATCATTTTCTATTTTCATGATCTTCTGAATCAGACTCCCTGGGGCTGAGTCTCCGGAATGAGTAGTTTCAAAACTTTATAGAAGCCAGACTTGTATCTGCGAACTGCTGATTCAGTGCGCCTCTCACGATGGACAACAGAACCCAAATCTCAGAGCAGAGAACTCAGACAGATATTAGGCGACAACGCAAATAAGTGCGCCCAGAATTCCTGAATCCTGGTGCACCGTACTTTCCACTACTCCTAAAAGAGTGGGAGGAAGGACTATAAAAGCCCCTGGATTAAAAGAAATCTCCCCAGGAAAGTGTGGGTGTCCCCAGCTGATATGATGTAGGAATCTGAGATCATACATTGACAGGACAAGAAGCACTTTGGCCCTTTTCCAGGCTGAAAGCTGAGGCAAAAAGCAGTGCTGTCGTTAGAAGTTAAATTGCTGTGCCTCTGGCTTTGGTCTCTTGGAGTGTAGGCTTGTTGGACAATAACCACTTCTTTAAATACTGAACAATATAATTAACAGGCTGCAGCCCTAAAAATGAGCTCAAACCAGATGATATGAATACACAAGTGTGAGGTCTTACCCACAAGCCTTATGCTAGGCTCACGTCAGGAAAAAGCTAACACTGTAAAATACCTAAAGAACAAACCAGAGCAACATTTTCTATAAGCAGCTCTTTCTAATTTAGGGAGCTGTTCATGTCAATAGCAGATTCTCAGAATTTGGAGTGACCTTAACAATCATCGAGTCCAGGTTTCACTCCGGCAGAACTCTAGTTCACCACGCCCCTGCCAGGTGGTGAGCTGGACTCAGCTAGGACATGTTTGATGAGGTGGAAGCTCCTCTTTTTTAAGGGAACCCCTTTTCTTGTCTCTTCTTTTATTGCTAGAAACACAATTTCACCGATTAATAAAATTGTTTTCTTCTCTGTGATTTCCAAACTTTTATGCTCCTTCTGGAGAGCTTTGGTTTTTGGTTTTGTTTTGTTTTGTTTTCAACAAATCTGTTCCACTAAATGCCAGTTCCTAAAACATTTGCAGAAAGCTATCAAGTGACCCCACTTTGGTGTCCCTTCCCAAACAGAAGCGCTTCTGCTGACTTCAGCCATTTTTGATAGGGTGTTAGCAGGTTGTTTCTATTATGAGTTTATTATGTATCAGATCACAGTTGAGCGTACGGGACCTCTCCTACCCATTCGACTGTGCTCTCCTGGACAATGGGCAGCTGAAAAGTAATGCATTTATGTATCCCTGTAATTCCTATTCTCCAGCATTATTTGTGACACAGACCAGATATTTTCATGTTTTCTGGTAATTGAATCACACCTCATTCTATTCTCAAGTCATCTCTTCTTTGGGATAAGCATCCTAAATTTCTTGACTCTCAAGACTTCCTGAGATAAGCACTGCTTTGTTCATCATTACACTGTAAGATCTATCGCAGAGTACTCAATTAAAGCTGTTCGTTAATTTGGCAATATGTTCCAGGTCCTTCACAAATCTTATTTTTGTCTCCTTCTAGACACAGTTTTTAAAAACCCTTTTTAAAAATCAGTACCACCTCACATGGGGTCTTGATCCACAGTGGGATTATCGCTTCCCTTGAAGTAGACATTATGTAGTTCTGATTTATGCTTATTTTTTTTTCTTTCATTTTAAAAAATTCTCGAGGTGACATTTTTAATAAAATCAAGTAAGTCTCAAGTATAAAATTTAGGAGTATGTCGTATATATATTACATTGTGTGTTCATCTCCCAAAGTTAGATTTCCTTCTGTCACCAAATAGTTGACCCTTTTTCCCCCTATCTACCTCTCCCTGCCTCCCACTTTCCTCTGGTAACTACTAATAAACTGTCTGTGCCCATGTGTCTCTGTCTGTCATGTCTGTGTGTTGCTTTGAGTTTTATATCTCACATATGAGTGAAATCATATGTTTTTCAACTCTTTCTGTCTGACTTCTTTCGCATAGCATGATTATCCCAAGGTTCATCCATGTTGTCGCAAATGGCGAATGACCCTTCCAACTTTGGGCCAAATGAAGAGGTAATTAGTCTGCCTCCAGTGTTTTCAGACACTGCGTTGATTGAAAAGACATAGAGATAAAGCTCTGATCCAAATTATCTCAGACGTATTGATTCACACATCTTTTGATGCATGTGCTTAATTGCTTATATAAATGAACCTACAATAAATCATAAAGCTTCATTCTCTTCGTACCCATAAATTTAATCTCAGTGTGTCGACTAATGTGCTGGCATACATTGTGAGGGGCACTGTCTTGTTCTATCACCGGACAAATGGCCTATATTTTGTGTTGCTGCAAGAAGGTACAACTGCCTGGCAATCAACAGAGTGGCTACTTATATATCCAGATCAAAAGGGCCACGTGGTCGCCGCTGCTACTCTGCCACTCCGAGGCTCTGGGTGGCGGTAGGGGATGCTAAGCTCCACGTGGTAAGCTCCGCATTTCAGGAATAGACTTAGATGCTAGGAGAGCTACCGTTTTCACCCTAACTCCAGAATGTCTTGTGCCAGTCTCCGAATAATCTGAGCATGCGTCTTGATTCTCTGAGAACACTCCGAGCCCCGCTGTGCTTCCCGTCAGCATCGCCCTTACTCTGCCCCACGTCAGGAAGAAAAGCTGGCGTTAAGAGACCATCCATCTCTAGGTGTGTTGGTGGATCTAAGCAGAAACCGGCCTTGGAGCCCACCGAAACCTGCGGGCTCTCCTCACCCTTCACTCTTAGGTCCATCCTCCCAGAATGCGAGCGAGAAACCAAAAAAGACAGAATCCTTGCACCTTTCCCAGAGTGAACACCTGAGATACCGTTCACTGTTTAATGGTCACATTCTGAACGCTTCCTGCCAGGCTACACGTTACTGAGAACACAACACAATGAACACACACACAACCACGCAGCGATACGCCATGACGGGTACCCCGGTCCCAAAACAAACAGCAAAACCGCTCACGGCTCCTAGACCCTGTCCTAGAGTTCTCCTTTCAAAGCCTTCCACATTCCTATGTCTCCTGTCCACAGCTTTCCTGATATACATTCCGGAAAAGCCAGTGAGAAAATACGTACTGAATATTTATGTTGTGCCTACTCAGGTGTGACGCTCTCTCTCCGCCAACTTTACGAAGTTAAAAAAAAATCAAAGACTCAGCCCTGCCTTCAGCGAGCTCGCTGTCATCAGGAGGGAAGGGACCCCACCTGACAGGCTGGTGCAGCCTTACACACAAGAACTGAGGGCTGAACTGTACACGACAGACCGTAAATGCCCGAGGACAAGCACACAGTGACAAAAGAAGTGACCCGGAAAACTTCGTGACAGGGTGGCTCTGCAACTGGACCCAGAGAGACAAACAGGATAGTGTGTAGGTAAAGTGACATTTCTAATTCTCTTTTTTCAATCATGAAACTGCACTGCAGCTTATAAATGTACCATTGCTTCTATTAATTCAGAAAAAAAAATTTTTTTGAATTCAAAGCCAAAAGTTAATCATGGGCCTCGGGCCTGTGCCTGTGGAGAGCGGCCTCTTTCTCCCTGGGGGCTCCCAGGGTGAGCAGAGTGGCAGAGCACAGCAGGGAATACGGTGAGCACTAATTAATTTTGTGCGCCAGTTTTAGAACAAGATCATTTCCTAAATTGCAGGTAAGATTCTACACACCGAGAAAGCATTTTTGAGTACAGAATTATATTTTTAACTTACGCTGAAGTTTAATTATGATTTTGAAATCTATTTATACAATAAAAAATAAAAGAAAAAATAGAAAGACTTAAGCAAGGGAACAAAGTTATTGCTCAGATGATGAAGCCCGAGAATCGTGACCAGGAAAGGAAGGAAGGAAGAAGGAAGTGTTTCGATTCCTAACAGAACTGGTTAGCTTTAAACCCTTAATAACTTTCCTAGAAATTTGCTTAAATGACTGTATTTTCTAAATAATTTTTAGGATAGAAATGGTCTTGATTGCACAGAATTAACTAACAATACTGCAGTGACTATGACCAGAAAATGGCCAGGAGATATGAGTTGGGGTCAGGACAATCGGCAGTTATTCAGTCAACAAGCATGTGTTGAAAGCATGCTGTGTTAGGCTCTTTGAGGAATGTTACGTTTTCCTAGAGATGAGACACTGAAGCAAGGAAGAAGTGGTCAGAACAAGTTGAATTTAGATTTTGAGAGCTCTGTGTTCAGGGGTCAGTCCTAAGCAGGCAAAAAAGCTCATAATGAAAGAAGACGAGTCAACAACTACAGAAAATGCTAAAATATCTGTGTGACGAACACTCTCACCACACCTCAATGACCAAAAGGGGAAGAGAGGAAATGATTGTGACTTCAAACAATTACTTTACTGGAATGATTTTAATACTCCTAAGTTAGAGCATTTCTATTGCCTGTGTTAGATACGCTATGTGGCAGTGATAACTTTTCTCATCTCTCTGTAAGCCTTTGATATTTACGATTTTACAAGAAATAATTGTTTCATTTAACAAATAGCTAAACAGATAGATATGTGTGTATGTATGTATATTTATGCATGCATGTCTGTATTATACATACATGTAAGTGTGTGCTGCATGTGTACATGCATGTATATATATGCATGTATATTATATATTAAATATGTACATGTGTGTTTATATGTATGTATTTACATATGTATAATGGGTTAACAAATAAATATATTGGTTTGTACTCCATACACTCCACATGCCGGAGTACAGAGTCACAAAATTTATTTAAGCATGTTATTTATTTAATAATATTCAAGGCCTGAAAATGGTTGAAAAACAAACTCAATTTCATTTTCTCTCCTTTTCAAGTATGATTATCTATAATTATGTAAATATAAAATTATTCATTAGATTAATTATCTACAGCTTAGGAAATAAAAGAGAGTCGTGTTCCCTCTAAGACTGTCATGGAAGGTTAAATATTCCAGCAAAGTTAAGGAGAGCGAAACGAAAGCACACAGCTCCCTGCAGAAGTGTTTTTTCCCCAAGCACGGGAGTGTGCAGGGAGGCAGGGGGCGGGGCTGGATTGCAGGGGGCGGGACTGCCGTGCAGGGGGCAGGGCCGCGGTAGAGGTCACAAGCCCAGGGGTTAAAATCCAAATGATAATGTCGGCTTGCGAGGCTCAGGTTCTTCCACACAGCTCTGCTCAGCCAAGAAAAATGCAGAGAAAATGACTGAACTCCTCTCCTAGGAGCCGAGCCTGGATCTGTGCTATCCCTCAGCTCAGGGCCCAGGCTAAGGCGATGCCCAGGTGTTGGTCTGGGTGCTCACGTTCCAGGTGTGGCATCTGGAGCCAGCGACCCTGTCAGCATCATAGAGTGACAGCTGCCTTGAGGTGAAGGCTGTGTCCCCATGGCCTGCCTGGCCTTGCAGTACACATAACAGTTGTCCACAGGGCCTGCCTAAGGAGCCAGAAGTGGCTCCTATGTCAGGGAAAGCTTAACGCATGGCCTCAGTCTTCCATGCGGTCCAAGGAGACAGACTGCAATCTCACTAGCTTTTTTCTTCTTTAACAAGTGCATTTAAATCAATTAAATTTTATTGATTTCCATCAGAACGGCACGAGTAGCAATTATTAATGAAAAAGGCAAAGACATCTAATTCTGCTATCTAATTTTCTAGTTGGAGACAATTTTCTTTTTTCCTCATATTGTTTGGATAACAAATACCCTAATGTAATATTACTTCCACATCCCCCAAACAAATGAAAGGTAGACAGAGAGAATACAAAATCAACATGTAAACAGTGGAGAAATTCTGAGATGGAAAATTTGTCGAGAAAAGATGCTGGGCAGTATATTCCTAAACTATAATTAGCAGTGAACATCCCTGAGAGGGTATCCTGGCTTGGTGTTTTGTTTTGTTTTGTTTTTCCTGCCCTGGTAATGAGGGTCTCCACACTGTCCTGGTACACAGGCAGAACATCTGGGTTTGATGAAGAGTGTGTTGATAGACTCATGAAAATCTTGACTCATGAGACCATCCATGAGACCAATGCTACAAAAGTCAAATGCATATGTTAATCTGGAGAATAAGCAAAAGGACTTACATTTGGACCCTGACCTTATAAAGAGAAGGTAGCAAAGACAGAGATACATGCAGAAAGCTGGCGGGATATGGTGTGCCATAGAATGAGGTGGTGTGGAATAGGGTACCATGGTGTGGTGTGACCCTAGTCAAACCTTTACGGGACCATTCCCACATCATCCCCAAATACACATTATTGAAAGCTGCACTGTTTATAAATATGCATCTTTGCACTCCTTTTGCCTCTTATTAATGTGCACATCATTCGAGCAACCTTCAATGTGGACTAAACCCAAGAGGTTCACATAGCTTCCTTTCAAAACCCTGTGCTTTAGTTGTGATTAAAAAAAAAAAACAACACTAGTTGAAAAAGAGAGGGTCTCTTTCTTGAACTTAACCCTGCAGAAAGGAAGGAACGTACAGCAAAACACACTAAAGGTAGAAACTCAAAGCACTATCGAAGGTGCTTCCTTGATAAGTGACAGTGTAGACGTCTGTAGCCACCTCCATACGTCCCCACCCCCTGACATCTCACTGCACAGCAGTTAATAACACTGACCCACCTGGAAATACTGTCAACGGTGATTAACCAGCAAGTTCTTTATTATATTATTATGACATATTCTTGCTATCTGAATAGGGATGCTGAGACTACTAAAATTTGGATAAAAGCCAAAAAAAAAAAATTCAACAGAAAACCTATGGATCTAAGGTTATTTAATTAATTTTGGCTGAGGTACTGCTGCCATTTCTAAGCCTCTTCTGTATGGTCAGGAGAACAGAAAAGACAACGTGACCTACTGAGCCATTCCCTGTCATCTCACCTGAAACAGGACGTGAGATGCTTTTTCCCTTTGTCCACCCTCAGTGAACTCTGTGTTTGCAAGATCAGACCCCCAAACACTGCTGCATGTAGCTCTGATATCACTCACGGTTTGGACAGCAGAATGGGTATTATTTCTTTTTTTTTTTAAAGATTATATTATTAAAAATTAATAATAGCAATAATGATATGGAAATATTTGAAACTTTAAATACAGATATTACAAAAGAGATGATACATCCCGGTGTTCCATCTAAGAATGGGTGAAGAGAAGCAAGGTCTGAGAGGACTCAGGGCCAACCTCTCTCAGAAGAGGGGTTCACTTTGTAGAGTTTCGACACAACGAGTCAACAAAGAGAGGCGGCTGCCAAAAGACACTTCTTTGGATAAATTAACATAATTAAAACATCTAGATCCTCAAAGGTGGTAGGTAGGTCAGCCCTCGCACATACCACAGGCAGGCATCCAGCTCTGAAAAAATAATGACAGACGGGACTGCCGGATAAAAATAATTCAGGGTCCTAGAAATGAATGACTTAGGGCAGAGAGGATGTTTAGCTAGGGGAATACGATCTGGAGAATTGATGGAATTGTATTGAAATATTTGAAAGTTACCTCGTAGGGGAGGGGATAGTCCTGCCATGCTGTATGGCCCTAAGAGGCCAAAAAAGTCCAGCTGGGAGGCATCGTAAGTGTAAGTTCTTTACTCCATAAAAGGGATCATTGCGACCGTGCTGGGGAGGTCGTCAACTTCCTATCACAGTGGTGACTTAAGCGGAGACTGAAGACCCACTTAGAGAATACAGAGTCAGATGGAATGAATTTAAAGGTTCCTCCGATGCAGTAATGACTCTCAGACAACTCCCCCAATCCTCCACTTCTCTCCGAAGGTCACCATAAAGGCCAGATCTTCTTGTGTAACTTTCATCCCTAGTTCATTTTCTTTTCATTTTCCAAAACTGCTGCTCTCATCACAGGGTGCAATAGCACACCAACTTCTCATGCTTTCTTGCTCCCTTGAGGAATGTGCTCCAGTTTGGGTAATTACATTCTGCCAGCCTAAATTATCCCTGCGCTTTACATGAGGAAGGCATTTTTCTTTAATATCTCTCCTAAATTGTTGCATAGTGTTTCTGCGTCCCAGTAAATATTACATACATGCCAAGGTAATAGAACCCTGGAAACAGCCCACCCCACTTATAGGAGAACAAGGAAAGATTAAAACTAATTAAAATTTACTTCGATTATTCATACACTTTCTGCATGTTTGGGCCTTTATGCTGGCAGTTAAGGAAAATTGGCTTCATATAACCTACACTTATTTTTCTGGGTTTTGTGACTTTTTTCAGCTCCTATTTCTTTCCAATTCCCACTTTACCCCAAGAGCACCCCAAAATAGGCTTGTGAGTGGCAGAAAAGAATGATGGGTCAATAATATAAAGACGCAGCGAAGAGGTGGGGGTTTGGCCCAGACCCCTTCATCACAGAGATAATTTTTAAATAACAGCTCTGCAAATTCTATCGCAGTCATGGCTGCTCCAGTTGGAGGCTATATCCTATACGTATTTTTTTCCCTTTTGCTTGTCTGCTTCCTTATTAAGAGTATTTATTCTAGTTACTTTCATTGCTGACCTTGGGAGTTTATTGTAAATATTATTTCTCTTGTTTGCTTGTTCTCACTCTTACTTATATTCTCTCTCTCTCTCTCTCTCTCTCTCACACACACACACACACACACACACACACACACTCTCTCTCACACACACACACTGGTCTCTGACCTCATTCCTTTAATGGTGCCAGTATCTCAAGATAGCATACTTTCCATATGCCGCATCAATTTTTTTTTTCCATCTATGCTTTGTAGCAGGCAAGAGGCATGTCTGGGCACACAGATGCTGCAGACAGTCTGCAGATGCTGGTACTTAGTAGGTGTGTTACAGTTAATCAATTATTGGCCTGAGGTCCTAGACAGCACAGGCTGGGTGTCCTTATCCTCATCTCTCAAGGGTAAACACAAGGCCTAAAATAAATGGATATCCAGGAAATGGAGTTTAAACTGACATGCACTGAAAGGAAGAAGAAAACTGTTGGGTGAGACTCTAAACTTCAATATCCCAAAGTCCTGCAGAGTGTCTTCCCGAGGTCCATGGGCACTGACTCTGATTGCAAGCTCACTTTTCCTCTTGCAAGAAAGACCTTTATTTCTCTATTTCTCCCTTCTCCAAAGCAGAGGAGCTTCCCGCATAGGAGTATTCTTTGTTCTTTTAATATTTGGGTGTTTTTCCACTACCATTTATTACTGGGTCAAGTTGTTTACTTACTTATTCATATATTTATCTTTTCATGTGACAAATACTTGTAATGCACTGTGTGCCCAGAATGGTACACTTTCCAGGGGTACAGAGATAAGATCTATGCTCAGGAAACATACAGTATAGCTAAGAAAAATATTAAACAAATAGTTATACAATTAGTTATTAAATTTCCCTTGTAAGGATGAAGAGTCCAGAACGGTTAGAGTGTAGTAGAGCAAACACAATCCCAGGGTCACTACTTGAGGCCAACAGGCATCTATGAGCGACCTTGGATGCTTGGTTGGGAACTGCCGTGTCCAATCTCGCTCGCCTCTAAGCATCCTCTTGCTTCCCAGGCTGGAGAGTGGGTGGGAGAGAGGGGAGAGTCAAGGACTAGGAGTCAGGAGACCTCAGCTCTTCTCCGGCACCTGCCACAGACTCCACGATAGTCTTGGAAAAGCCCCTTCCTTCCGGGGCCTCAGATTCTCTAAAAGTGAGGAGGGCCGATGGCGTAACGCTCACTGCAGGTCCTTCAGGTGCTGACATTTCATGCTTCTTCAGGCAGATGCCTTAACTTCCAGTGAACAGCAGGCAGGAAGGACTGGGCTGCTATTCAGGCCTGAAGTCGCTAATTAGGCAAGGAACACTACAGACGTTATACTTGTTATACTTCGTCTGAACTTTAGATAATTTTTGCTTTACAGTTTACTCTTTCCTCCACCCAATTTTCTTATCTATTCTAAACTGATTCACAAATGGTTGCAAGAATTTGGGGGCTTACGTTGGCTGTTTTGCAATTCAGACAAGTGATTAGAGTATTCCCAGCACATACACTTAATCAAAACAAGCCCAATTAAGCTCACTACTCCAGATTCCACCTCATTAGCTTTCTGTTCCTAAAATATAACAGATGTCATTGCTGCAGGCCCGGAGGTACAGACGCATTTCTCAGCTAAGCACTTACAATGCAACCTACGTTAGAGGAAGATTTAATTATTACTTTCATTGTCACGGCTTCCTGTGGAAACTCATTTTTCACTTAATAGCAATCTCTTTCTACCTAGTTGCCCACTGCCACCAAAATGTGTCTTTTTCCTCAAATAGTGAGTTCATAAAAAAGTTTCATTCCTATCTTCTCTCTCTCTCTCTTTTTTTTTTTTTTTTTTTGCCTGGTAAATTGATTTTGATAGCTCCTGAAATGATCTGACCCTGCGCTTTTCATTAAGTGAGTGGAAGAAGGAAGAAATGGGATGCGATGATTCCCTCTCCGATCCGGTAACCTGCGGGCTGTTTATGGGCTCCTCTGGCACCCACGCGCAAAGACGTTGTGTTTCGATTTTTCCCCATGGCTCTTAGGAGGTATTGTATTACAAGCACTTCTTTTGCATTGTGATTCTTTGTATGTGTTTTCTCCCCAAGGCCATCAACTCTTCTAAGTCCGGACCCTATCCTTATTTTCCTTCATGGTCCCAGCTCCAAGCACACACTGGCACACGATAGGTAGTTGTTTTTAAGAATGGAAAAATAAATCGATGAAAGAAAGAACGGAATCATACTCTGCTCCGGGCAAGGAAAGAAACAAAAATGTGTTATGTGAGAGCGAGAGTTGATAAGTGATTCTTATATGCAGAATAATTAGTGATTATTTGTCCAAAAAGTGGATAGCTGTAAATCTCCATCTAATGCATTATTCACTGATTCAATTTTTCTAATCAATGTTATCGTTAGTTCACTAGGTCTTACTTCTTTAAATTACAGATGTTCTTAATTATGGTGGAGATGCCATATTTTGAGATGCTAACACTCAGGGAAGAAATACGTAGTCTGGCAAGTCACATGCACAAGCAGCACCCCCCCCCCCAAGGCTTTCCCTCATAGCCACGGAGGAAGCAGGTCAAGCTGAGCCTCCTCTTCAAGGTAACTTTGGCAATTTGCATATTCAGGTATTCAGGATTGGGTTTTATTCCTGGGTATGTCTCCCCTCCTCCCCTCACTTTGCATTTTCCAGACAAGTACTTATTTTCTTCAGAGACTCTAGGTAGTTTCTTTTTTCTTGGAAACATTAAACAATAATAAAGTCTCCAACACAACCACAGCACATAGATGTATCTCTTATTTGCCCTGAGATATGCGGATGGCTGTGGGCTTAGAATTTATAATCTTTGGGGAGGGGGGGCTAAATCAGATGCATGTCATACACACATACACATGCACACACTGAGATCATAAAAAATATGATTAGTAATTTTAAAAACTGATGAGAAGTTATATATCATCCGAATGAGTGCCTTTCTCTTCCACGGAGTCTCCTTTCGTGAGTAAAAATTTATTCCTAAAATGCTGACATCACTCAGAACTTTCTGAAGCTTTCTCTAGAAAATTTCTTAGGGGCCATGTGAGTAGTCAACTCAGGTTGCCATGACAAAAATGCCACCGACTGGGTAGCTTAAACAACAGACTCTTAGCTCTCACAGTTCTGGAGACTGGAAACCCAAGACCAAGTGGTCAGAAAATTCAGTTTCAGGGGATAGCCCGCTTCCTGTATCTTCGCACTGGCTCCGTGTGCCTGTGCACAGAGAAAGCCACCAAACCTTCTGGTGTCTCTTGTTAGAAGGACACTAATCCTGTCAGATCAGAGCCACACCTTATGGCCTCATAGGACCTCAATTACCTCCATGAAGGCCCTACTGCAAATACAGTTGCATTAAGGGAGGGCTTCAACACAGGGATTTTTGAGAAGCAAAACCTTCCATCCATAACAAAGTGGTTTAGTAAAAATAATGTGTTTCAACAGAGTCGTCTTGAAATCAGAGACTTCATGTTTCAAGAAGAGAAAGCATTGCTCGCTCTCCTTAGTCACCAGTATTCATCTGACACAGTCGCTTAACTTGGCTTAATTAACCTTGGGCAGTTTCTAATACTGAAATTCAACGTCACCATGTAAAAATTGTCACTGGAGAAATTTAAAGAAAGTATTACAGAATCTGAACATCATTTTCAAGGAGGAATTCAGTACTTTTGGAATGATTACAGTATAATTGGAGTTAGTGCATGGTGTCCAAGTAGACTAATACATAGGGAGAAGCATTTAATCTGATCAAAAATGTGGGGTATGTTGATCAAGGCAACCAATGGCCTGTATGTATAGTAACACATTCTAGTCATAACACATCTACAAATACCTGTGATTAAATAGCATCATGCCATAGGAGCCAGCAAAGCATAGCGGAGTTAAATACTAATGTCTTTATTTCTAAATTCCTTGGGTGTAAGACATTATTTGTCTGGTTCATGAGTTTATATCCAGGGTCCAGAATAATGCTGAGCGGAGGGTAGGCACTTAATAAATGCTCATTGAATTGAATAGATAAGCATCCCTCTAAAAGGCCAACTGATCGGGTCCTGTAAAACCTGAAGCCTCTTTCATATACAGCAAGGATTGGCAAACTATATTTCTCAAGTCAAATCTGGCCTGGCACCTGTTTTTATATAGCCTGTGAGCTAAGAAAAAAAATTATTTTTTCATTTATAAAAGGTTGGGGAAGGGAGAGGAATCAGAAAAAAAATTTTCTGCCACTTGAAAATTATACAAAATTCTAATTTGAGTGTGCTTTATCAGAAATAGTGTTAACATGGTGATTCTTCTTCACAAATCTACATTTCGTAAAGAGGATTTTATTTGCCAGGAATATTGTAGGGCAATAGAGAGACTTGAACTTTTGCAATAAAAAGAAGGCTCTGACCATAAGATCAGCAAGCATCTCAAAGGTTAGGTATAAATCGATTTTCTTTTTCTAGAAAGGAATGGACAAGACTAGAAAGAACTGAGTAAAAGGTGAGTGTGAGCTAGTAGGTGGAATGGCACAATGTTTTACACTGAGGCCTGGCCCATTTTTGTGAGCAGCCCTTAAGGACGGGCCGCATGCTGGCTCAGGCCAAGGAGGGCCAAGGTTCAGAAGTCTGGGGTGGGGCGAGGTGATAATCTTAACTGAACTGTGGTTAAAAAGCATGTCGTTCCCACTCATCAGTTGAAATAAAATAATTTAGCTAATTAATTTATGAGGCAAATAACTGGAATCTGGAAAGTTGGTACCTGGTTTAGTCATGGGTAAACAAGGTGACCATGCATGAGCCTTACCTAAGTCACAGAAAAAGGGTGGGTCCTGGCAATAAGCTGTTTCCTGTAAGACAATAGGGTAGGGAATTTCTTAACCTCTCTGCTTTCCCTAGATCACGGGGCTCAGATAAAAATTCACCATCTCAGTAGCCACGTGCATTCTTTTCTGTATTGACCATGGCTGCTTCCACACTATAAGGCACACCTGAGTACCTGCACAGGGACTGGATGGTCTGCAAAACTAAATTACTTACTATCTGCCCCTTTAGAGAAAAAGTTTGACTCTTGATAGAAAAGAATGAGGGGAGGGGATTTGGGTTGAATTGGTAGAAATTCTGAATGACGTAAACTAAAGTAGTGTGCTTAGCAAATTCTTTATTAAACTCCCAGACGTCAGTGAATCTCCTGGAAGAGGGTCCCATCTGATTCCTGCTGGAGGCTGTGTGCGCGCCTCCTCCTTGAGCTAGAGACTCCCACCCGCGTCTCCCTCCTAGCACTCTCTCTGTGTGTTGTGTCTGTCTCCTCCCCCATGTACTTCGTTTCTTGGGGGAAGCATAAGATTTTGCTTCCTTCTTTGAATTCCTAACACCTAGAACAGAGCCTGAAAATCTGGAGAAGGAAGAAAACAACACAAGAACAAACAAACTTTGATATTCAAAGTCATTACTAACGAGTATTGCCAAAGACAAGTCTGGCCCCAGGGAGAAGGTAAGAGCGATCTTTAATCACACTGTGCATATGCAAAGCTACTGTGGGAGTGCAAAGAAATACTTTGTTCTCTTTAGTAGGTTAAATATGCCTCTCTACAAATGTGTTAACATCCTTCCTTTGCTTAGCAAAGCCTCTTTTCATGAGCTGTTCAAAGGTACACTGTATCCCCAGGTTGGATTAGCATAACCTCCCTATCTGTGTGTACATATTAATCTCATCTCTCCCATCTTAAAAAGAATTTACTCTTCAGCCCCACATTCATCTCTAATATCAACTAACTCTTCTTTTCACTTTCAGAGTCAAACATCTCTAACAAGTCATTTACATTCTCTCTCTCTCTCTCTCACTCACTCACTGAAACTTCCTTCTACCTTTAATGACTTTCTGGACACCAAGCTTTCTTTGGGGCTCTTTCTTTGCCCACTCTTAAGTGTTAGTGTTTGGCTTCCACTTCCATCTCTTCTAACGAGTCTTCTTGGTGGTGTTCACTTCCATGGCTGAAAGGCCCATGTAAGGGCCCGTCATGGACAAATCAGCATTGCCAGCTCTTAATATCTTCTGTGGGTTCTGGGACTATAACAACACCTTATCTGCTAGATATCTTTACTTGAACGGCCCACAGAACTTGATACATCTAAAACAACTAAGGCCCTTCATCCCAGCCCCCAAGTTCCTCACCTGAGATTCCCTATCTCTGAGAACACCACCATCATCCATTGGGTAGAGTCCAGGTTATCCAGAACATGTGTCATAAAATTAGCACCAGTGCTTACTGATTTTACTTCCTAAATAGTCCCCAAATATTTTCACATTACACAATTCCACCTGCCTCTATGGCGCTTCTCATAGCAATATTTGTACCTGGTTTTATCCTTGTAACAACCTTTTAACGGGCTGTCCTCAGTTTCAACAGCTGTAGCACATTCTTCCTTCATTCTAAAGTGCAAGTTTGATCAAGGCACACACCTGCTTTAAAATACTTCAGGGTAAGTCCAAACCTCTTAATACAATTTAAAAGAACCTCTGTGATCTGGGACTTCCAGACTCATTTCTGGCTTTCCTCTTCATGCTACATCTACACCCATCACATATACTAGTCTCTGGCCATACAGAAAATGTTTTCTATTCTGAATATGTCTTTCTCTCTCCAGCCTCCAATCCTTTTCACGGGATATTTTGTCAGTCATTGTTCATAGCTAAAACATCCATTTCTCTAAAAAGTTTTCTGCATTGCCCCACCTTACCACCATTTGAGTCTGTTAGGGGGCCTTGCTCTCTCTGCCTTAAAACCCTGTATATTTCCTCTCAAAAAAGTTACCACATTGTGTTTTAATTGCCTACTTCCTCATCAAAATCCCACATAATTGGCATGTTTTGTGAAGTCAGACACATGTTTATATTGGTCTGTCATATATTCCCAAAACCTATTACACCACCTGGCACATGGCTGGCATTCAATAAATAAATGTAAAATAAATGGAAGAATGAAATATTTTCTGCATTTCAAAGGAAATTTGTAAAATACATCCTTTCTTTGTCCCCTTCAAAATAATTAGCACAATAAATAAGCAATCAGTTTAGAGGTCCAAATCCATAGAACTTGAAAAACTTAAAGGCCTATGGATATAGAAGCTTTTACACAGAAAGTCACTGCTGTGTTGTTAATGTCCTTATATTTGGCATTTTCTATATTTGTCCTGTGGCTTCGAAATAGATATTTCTTTGGTCAAATTTGGTAACTGAAGGTAAGGTCTTGAATGTGATCACAACTTTCACATTGAAGGATAATCAGAGATGTTCATAAATGCTAATCAATATCTAAGTCCTCTTCAAAATCATCCCCTCTAAGAATTTCTGCTTCATTCGGGCAATTGCCTCCCTTTTCCTGCACCTCTCCGCAATCTGTTTTTCTGAAGTCCATCTTGAAATGTGTTTGCCTTGCCTCTGTTTCCCTGCCTTCAGCACCCACATGGACATCACAGACATTTCATCCATCCCTAGAAAGTCTCTAGAATATTAGGACAGAGCTTTAAAAAGATACAAATCACTGCAGGTTTGGCATCAATCGCATCATCCATTTCAGTTGATTTGTTATTAGCATCTGTGATGAGGCTTAGAGGTGGCTGCCAAACCCTGAATGTCACTGAGATGAAATTTAGCTGGTGGGGCTGAAGCCAGGCTTATTACTGTTCAGATTGTGGAGCTTCATGATTGTCCTCTCTTGTTAGCATGCCTCCATTTGAGAACAAAAAGCATAGATTGCTTTGCAAAATCTATCTCTAATTAATCATAAATAGTGCCTGATGGGAAGATTGCTGCTTTCATCTTAGTTAAATAAAACACAATTCCTAAATCCCTTTCTTGCTCCAGGTTTTTGCAGTATTGTGCAAGTTGCCTTCTTACAGATTTGAGATGCTGGCAGGTCTAATCACATCAATGTATCACTGATAGCCTCCTTAGGCTGTGGCATCAAGAGCTGTTCCGGGCCCCTCTCCACCAGCAGAGCCAAATCCCAATGAATTAAATGGGGACAACTGGCATGGCAAAACAATTTCACTCCTTCCCAGCAGCTAATTAAGAAGGAGGGGAACGCATTGTGCTAAAGACTTCAGTGAGTTTGCCTTGCAGCTCTTCAAGGGTGACCTTGTAGCAGATAGTGAAAGGACAGAAGAGAGTCACTGGCGCGTGGTGAATGATCCTCAGGAAAGTTCAAACGCTACCGAATGGGTGGCTGAGTGTGCAGAAGGAACTCGCTTTGTTCTCTGCCCCTGTGAACTCACAAAATTTCCTCTGTGCAAATATAGAAAGCAGATAATGAAGAACTTAACCTACTACTTTAATGGACAATATATAATCAGTCCCTTGCACCAGTAATATAAATGTGACATATTGGGGCTAGAATACAGCAGCTTACCTGGGGCACCCGTGTAATATAATGGGCCTACATATCTGCATAGTGAGTAGTAAAACTGTCCTTCTCTCTTGCCAGCCTCTATTTTAAGAGCTTTTAAAGAAAAGCTAAAAAAATCCAATTTCCCATCTTCTTTTGCAACTTCAGGTGAGGTCCTATGAGACCATTCTGACCAATGAAATATAATGACAAATCTTCTGATACTGTCCCTGTTCCCATTTTCCTACTTCCTAGAATGAGGAACTGTACCAGCACTTGGGACCATGTGCTGAGGAGGGAAAGACAGAAATACGGGAGAAAGCTGACTTGCAAGCCTTGCATGCTTATGCCCACACCTCTTAGTGCATATCGTAAACCCTGTGTATTTAAGTTACTATTTATTAGTCAGTACATCTGTTCCAGATAGCAGAAACGTTTCCTTTCTGATGGAGAACAGAAATGACGAATAATTCTTTCCTGCCTTTTTTGTGAGAACTTCGTATCAGTTTCACGCCATGGATCTAGAAGATATACCTGAGCGTTGACAGAGGAGGGACATTGTGAAAAGAGATTAAACCTGATTCATCGCCTCTTCTGAAAAAAAATGCGACAGATTGTTAATAGGTAAGAATGAATGTCCTGAAGACCTCCTTCAGTTCTCAGATTCACAAACGCCACTCATCTTAGTCAGAATCCAGCCAGGAAAACCAAACTTACATTATGTATTTCAACAGAGGGAATCTAATATAGGGGATTCAAAGTGGGAAAAGAAGAGGCACACTGAGGTGATCCAGAGATAACAACTGCAGGAACAGTCTTAAAACTAGAGGGACCAAAAGGAAGAGGTAGGTGGACGTAGCACCCAAGAGCTCAGAGAAGGGGCCTCAAAGAGTCGGAGATCAGACCTTGAAAGGGAGACAACCCCAGGAACCGAACACATTTCGGGTCTCAGAGGAACCCGTGGAGGCTGGGCATAGACCTCTGAGGAGGTGGCATTGCTAGGCTGTTCTGGTACCTCTAAGGAGATGTGCTGCAAGATGCTGGACCAACTGCTGTAGCCGGGGTCAAGTGCACAGCCAGGAAAGCTGCTGCTACAAGGCCCTGAATGCGCAGGAAAAAGAAGATGCTTTCCCCTCTCTTCTACTGTCTCCTAAGGACCTAACAGGAAGCCCACTTGATAGAGGCTGGGGAGGTAGTTCACAGCATTCAAGGCCCAGCATCGCAGCCCCGAACACAGTGTAACAGGTTGGATCGGAACGGGCCCTGCTGGCAAATGATGAGCACAGCAGGAAATGTGATCAAGAATAACTGAAGCATTAAAGTGATCTCAGAGTGGCAGTATTCATACGGAACCAACGTTATTTCTGAAAGCATGAGGCGATTCTTCCATAAAAACAAAATTCTACTTTTCTCAATAAAAATCTCCAGTAACGTTAAAGATTAGAAGTATTTTTTTCTCTTCTCTCCCCCCCCAAATCAATGCGTAGTCATTACAGAAAGATTAGAAAAAGTTACATAAAAATTAGAAAATAAAAGCTACCTTTAATTTTCATTTGCATTTCTGGTTTAAGTATTGTCAGAAGTTAAGGTTCACATCTTTAATAAACATAAATAATATTACAATCTTCCAAGTACTGTTGTTTGATACTTTTGCATGCACTATATCATTTAATCTTCAAAACGCCCTGAGTTCAATATGAATATATTAATCCATGTTTTGCAGATGTGGAAACAGAAACCCAGAGAGTTAAGAGGCCACTCGAAGCCATACAACTAGTAAGGAGGGGAGCTGGGGTTCAAAGCCAGGCAACTGAGCCCCAGAAACTTCACGCTTGACCACTACCCTCTACTATTACTTTCCCTATTCTTGTCTTTTGAGGCCTAAAGTCCTCTTTTGCCATCATATATGTTCAATAGAGATATTTTTTACTTAATAATATAAAAGTTTTGTGTGTGCCATCATCATTATTTCCTTAGGCTGAAATCCTAGACATGGACTATAAAGCAAAAGGATCTACTATAATTAAAAGTTGGGGGAAATATCTAATTATTCTCCATGGCTATAGTGAATTACAATCTCAAAAGTGTATTGTGAGATAATGTGTTTCCAGAAGTTTCACCAAAGTGATCATTTAGCCATTTCATTCTTTGATAGTTTGTTTCTCTTCTATTGTTATGTCCATTATTGCTTCTTCCCTGTGGTTACTTTTTCCTTCTTTGGGAACTTCCATTATAATTTGCTTAGATATCCTAAATTTGTCCCCATACAGCTCAAAATTCCTCTCATTATTTCTTCTCTTTTCTCTAACTCTTGTTGATCTTCTAATTCATTGATTTGACTTTCTGCGTAATGGCTGCTGACATTCACCGCTTTCTCTGCACGTTTAAATTTGGCAACCATATTTTTAATTTCCAATTGATCATTCTTGACCTCAGACTGCTCATGACTACAAATGCATTTCCTAATCTCATAGGCACAAAAACATTTCAAATCAAATTGAGATGTGAATTGGACATTTTCTAAGGAATTTCTCCTGTGTTTTGCAGAAATCATTTATAAGGACATATGTTCTCATACTTTCTTATTCTGAACCCAAACTTGTTACATGTGTTTGGTAATTTTATTTACTTCTTCCCATTGACTGAGATTAAATGTACCCAATAACGATGGGTCTGTTTGAAATCGAGGGTGCGTCTAGTTAAGTTTTTCCAGCAAAGATGAATGGAAAAGGAAGAATTTTCAATTTAGTATAGTTTTTCTTTTCCCAATTATCATTCTGCAGCCTTTAGAAGCAGCAAAGCCCCTTTAGCCATCTACCAACCGATACTTCACCAAAGGACCAAGAATTGTCTTTTGCATTGTGAAGTAATAAGAAATAGACATACGGGTCTCTGCCTCTGGTTCCAGACACAGAGTTCCTGAACCCTTTATAAACAGAGGTGCTAGGAGGATTTTTGTCCTAACAGTCAGTCTTTCACGTAGGAGCTCTGACACATCGCTCCCCAATCTTTTGGAATTTCTCGGGTGATGGCAGTGACTTCCATTCCAGTGAGGTGACTCTGTGAGGCTCTGATGAGGACTAAGTCACCAGAAAGGCTGAGTCATGGTTCAAAACTGAATTTTCAGCCCCACCTCCCCTCTCCAGAGAGGGGAAAGAAACTGGAAACGGAGTTAGTAATCAATCATGCCCACATGATGAAACTGCCATAAACATCCAATAATGTGAGGTCAGGGAGCTTTGGGGTTGGTGACCATGCGTACAATGCCAGGAGGGCTGCACACCTTAACTCCACAGGGACGGAAGCTCCTGCTCTTGGAACCCTTCCTATCTAACCCTCTGTATCTCTTCATGTGGCTATTCATCTGTATCCTTCATATTTTCTACTATATAATAAACTGCTAAATATAAGTGTTTCCCTGAGTTCTGCAAGCTGTTCTAACAAATAGCCAGATACAAGGAGGAGGTCATGGGGACCTCCAATCCACAGCCAAGTCAGTGAGAAGTGGGTAACCTGGGGACCTAGTCCTTGCGATTGGCATTTAAAGTGGGAGGCCATCTCGTGGGACTGAGTCCTTCACCTGTGAGGTCTGTGTGAACGCTGGTTAGCGTGAAATGGAACTGAATTATACGACCCTGAGCTGGTGTTACAGAGAATGGCTTAGTGTGGGACAAACCCCACAGGTCGATGTCAGAAGTGCCGCGAGTGTGGCAGTAGTGTGAGAGGGAAGGAGAAACGCAAGAGAAGTGAATTTTCCCTTACAGCGCAGAAGTTGAGGTGGTTTCAAGTCAACAGAGACAGAGTGCCTGTCTTTAACTGGCGTAACTGCCCACGTCAGTCACAGCAAACCAGGCCAGCCTCCACTAGAACGGCCCTTGGCCACAAGGATGAAGCGGGAGCTAGCATCGCATGGATCCCCACTGCCTGGTGCCCTTTCCAAGAGCAACAGGAGCGTTTAATTATTCCCCTTCCTCTCTCTGGTCCCCGAACCCACGCCCAGCTCCTTTCCTTGCTGCTCCAGGTTAACGGTTGGTAGTAGAGTTAATTCTCTCAGGAGCTTCTGTCGTTTCGCTCTTCGGGAAGACTTTTCCTTCCCAAAGCCAGCTGGCCATTCCTTCCTCGCACTGACTTTAGGATATTTCGTGAAACTTCTCACTTGTAGGTAGCACGCATTCTGATTTCTTGGCCTGGCAAATTTGGCCCCCTCGTTTCAATACTTTTTTTTTCCTCATTTTAATAAGAAGTCAGAAACAAGTGTAGTTAAACGCACATGAAGAAACTGCCACATTTACCAGAACCAAACTACCAGTTTGCATGACTTCTTCAGTATATCTGTATTCCCCAATCCAGAAGTTCATTTACATATCCACAAATAAGTAGTTTGAATCCTTCGTGCAGAGTTTAACACTTATGTAAGGATTTATATTCCTATATCTTAGCAAAAATTGTGTGGTTCAGAAAAATTACAACACTATAGGACACACCATTTGCTAATAGAAAAAGTTATGAAAACTAAATATGCAATATGTATTTCCAAGCACATTCTAATTGATGGTGGATCTGGTACTACCTCTAAATTTACAAGTTTTATCAAGGGTAATAAATATCTTGATAGTGTAGAAAAGGAAATACCCATGATTATCTTGGTCTCAAATTTTGCAATAGATAACCTGTTCTTCCAGTGCTGAACGCAGTTTTACAGGGCGTTATGGGGAGCCTGGAAGCTAAGGAAAGCAAAATGAAAATGCCGTTCCGAAGCATGCTGATGTGACTCAGATTAAAAGCAGTATAATGTCCATCAGAGAAAAGAACTTACATGTCAGTAAGCAATAGAAAACACTCTTAAAAGTATCAAAAAAGTCTGAAGTCACTGTGACTCCTAAATGACTTAATCAATTCCTGTATCCACCTTTGGTGTTCTTGGACATTCCTGCACAGGGTTACAGACATGTGCAACTGGCTTCCACTACTAGTTTTCCAGGAGAAATCTGCTTGTCTAAACATGGAATTATCAAAATGTCCTAAGAGTTTCTACTTAGATTGGGTATGTCCTCCCTTTGCCAGAAAAGAGTGACTTCATTAATCATTACTAATAGCTACAACAAGTCAGGATGTGATTTTTTTAGGAAGTATAATAAAACAAAGTCCCTTAAATGGAAGTAATCAAAAAGAAAGGGAAGAACCTTTGAGAGTTTAGGTTAAGGAGTCATCCCAATAACACCTTATAAGTTAAATGAAATAATCTTATGTTACAAGTTAGTACATCTTTTCAAAAAACAGAAGACTTATTTGTCATTAGAGTTATACAAATGACATCATAATAATAAGTTTAATAACTGTTGGAGATTTTTCCCAACACTAAAATGCAAACTATAGAAAAGGACTGTGATAATAAATAGAAACATCTGGGTGGAGGATGAACTTCAGCAAACAAAAAGCTCAAACTAGGAAAGTCACCTCTTGCTGTCATTATTAAAAATGGGCCCATCAGAGAATCTGCCAATGTTCAAATACAGCTCTTTATCAAACCTGCCAAGTCAAATAACAGCCAAAGTGATGGTCAGATAATGGGTATAAATCTATCTCCATCACCCATCAGGATGTCTATGAAAAGTGACTTGAAAGAATATCTAATTCGCATATGCCAATAAAATATTACTAAGTAACTGGGTACAGGCATCAAAAATCAGTAGGGCCGATGCAAATTCAAATGTATTCTCAATTTGAAGACCATGCAGGAAGTATTCCTTTTTTTTCTTCAGTTTGAATTTCAACACAACATTTATACTCCCCTGAGGGTAGTGATCCAAGGGACTGCATTACCACTTCTATCAGACACACCCACTCTCTGAGTGGATTTGGGTCATTACATGCCCTCAGGTACCTTCGGCTAACACTCTAAGTGGTAGGAGACAGGAAAGGGAGGGATGAGAAAGGGGCAAGACAGGGTTTTACTAGATTGTTATGATTCCATTAGAATAAGGAACAAAAAACACATAAATTTCGGAGATAAAACTATCCACCTTCCATAGGCAATGGGAATCCACCCAACATTATGCCATTTGGAAAGCATATCATATATTACATTGATTAAAGCATGCTCTGAAGTTAGTGTAGGTTATGACATCTCAAATTGGGATCTCATTGGTCATGTCCTTTGAAACTAATTGGTTGGTCGGCTGGCTTTACACAGAGGAATCAGTTTAGGTAAGCCTACGTAACAAATTCTAAATCAAAATGTTACTTTGGATCAAAATGTGACATTTCAGTTAGCCAGCAATTATTATCCATTTGTGCAAGACCTTGTGTTTGAGGTATATAAAGAGGTCTTGGGGCGCTCACAGTGTAATAGATAAAAAAGGGGAAAATTTTTTTCAGAAAAACAACAAGGACAGGCCATTACTATTCAATTTCTTAACTATGTAGTAGAAATTGCACATCTTTTAAGCATTTAGGGAAGGTGAATGCAATGCAGCCTAGAACAACCAGAGAGACCTGAATCAAGGTGGTGAGATCTGAATGAATCCTTGATCGATAGGATTTAATTAAAAGAAGCAGGATATTTTGGGCAAGAAAAACGACATAAATAAAGGCAAAGAGAGAGGAATAGTTGTCTTTTAACTACATTATATAAGCGTTTCCGTGCTTGACTTTTCTGAATTTTTTTAACAACTACCTCTGAACTAGTTGAATGATGAATGGCCCCAGAAAAAAAGATGGAGCATATAAATGAGATGGTAGATTAAAAAAAGAGAAAATCATCAGGAGTTGAAACCATAAAAGAAAAATTAAATCGCTGGGACTGTATAATGGATTCAAATTTTCAGTCACGAACTGATATATGCAAAAATGTAACTTATTTTTCTATAGTCAAATATAATTTCTATCATTAAGCTCCCATTTCTGCTCAGTAGCAGAAAACTGATATCAAGTTGCTTTCAGGTAAATTTCTTCCTATTTAGGCACTTCTCAGTCAATTCAGGTTTATAATGCAGCAATATTCAGATTTTTTTTAATCACTCTCAGGTTTTATTCTCTCTCTCCATTTTCCCCATATTGATTCAAATCTCTAGGAAACTTAAAAAAAATCATTAAAAAAGCAATAATGGAGAGAGAAAGAGAACCTCCATTCCATAGTCTCTTTATGGTTACATCCTAAGCTGCCTTCTGTGAGACAAACCTAGCATTATGTAGTCTTCGAACATGTCTCCTTCATGCTGACATGCACTGAGGTGACCATTCATCTGGTCAAGGATTTAGGTTAATAGTCTCTGTTCCCGTTACTGAAGTGTCCAAAGACCCACCTCAGCCTTCAGGTTGTAGGATCAGTGTGGTGACTTAGGGTCTTCCTTGTTCACACCTGCAGGATTTTCGTGCTTCTTCAGTCCTCCCTCTGCCCTTCTATACCTTTCTCATGGGCACTGGGAAGGTTAACCTCTTCCACTAGCTCATTTTGAGGCCCAAGAAGGCTTTGCATTGCCAGGACTCACTCGCTTGGTGCCTAACAAACCTCTGAGAATCTCTTCTCTGGAATTTCTGCACCTTACATCAAAGAGATATATCACCTATCAACTGCCTACACCAGAACTCTGGGCTGGACTGACAAAGCTCAGGCGTACACCACTCCTGTTCTTATTTGTCTACTCCATCCTCATGCTCGTTATCCCCAGAGGATGATGCAAACAGACACAAACTCAATAAGTATTCTCTACCCTTCTCTACTCCTTTCCCTGATTGGAAGGTGTTTAACTGAGTTTATTCTGAAAACAGGGTAGGATAAGAAAATTGGATTGGCCATATCTATTCTCACTTTTAATTTTTTGCTGCCTTATACCTAGGAGAACCTTATAAACTTAAGCATAAAGAATATAGTATATGTATTATCCCTGCTCTAGACAGTTTAAAATTGGAAGGGTTATCATCAGCTAAACTGAGTGAGAAAGAGTATAATATGCACCAAAATTATAATTCGCCAAACAGTCTACCATATCAAGGACTTTCGATGTCAAAAAGTAAAATAATAAACTGAAATGTAGTGGAAACTTAAGACCTGAGTAAGTCTTGAGTATGATTTCTGCGACTCTGGGACAGAAATTCCATTCATTCACTATTCATTCATTCATTCATTCAAAAATATTTATTGAATACCTATAAGGGACAAAGTACTGGGCTATACCAGCAGCCAATATTCCTGTTTGTACTAAATGAACATTATAATAAAGAAAATATACAATAGACAATAACTTATTCCTAACAGTTACAAGTATTATAAAAGAATTAGGATATTGGGATTAAAAACTATGGAGGTGGGAGATACTTTAGATTAGTGGTTAGGGTGATAAGAATTTGTTTTTCTCTTATAGTTTTTAATCAAGTCTGGACTTTCCAACAAAGAGTGCCTGAGAAGGCTGTCTGTTTACTGCTTTACTGAGCTAGAAATATGACAACTAATGAGAACAGGCTCCACAGGCCTTCCTCCTCCTGAAATGGAGCTTTAAAATGCTTGAAAACAAGGAGTGCTCCAGACTATTGTTTTGTGCTGCTTTTGTGAGAGTTTAATTGCTTTTGAATGCATATGAATGTCAATTGGAACCAGGCTAAATACGTCTTCTTGGAGACAGAGCATTTGGTCTTTCTTTCAAGTTCTTTTGTTTGCTTGAATTGGCTTTGTAGTTTAACAGATGTTTTTGGAGGAAATGGAGACATAAGCTTTTACAATGCTGAAAATTAAATGAGAAACAATACTCTTCCCTTCACCTTCCCTCAAAACATGCAACCCTGCAACACTGGCAACCTACCTTACACTGCAAAAAATCTTCACTTTTATAGTGTACCCCTTACTAAAATGAAGGATATTTTTGGTGTACCTGGAATTCATTACATATTGTTCATTCTTTGGGGGATACATAATTAAATGTGTAAGTGATTACCCTTTTAGCCTTGGGGAAGGATAGAGTTTCCTAGATTCATCAAATTTCCTCCCTTTAATTAAAAATCAAGTGAAATTGCTGTAGGAATATGAATGCCTAGATCTTCTGGGCCAAGCCTACCCTCCAACCTTCTGTTCTACCACACAAGCAAAAATCTTTGTGCAAACTCAAAGAACCCATATGCATACACATTGTCTTCACATTTCTGCTATCTTTTCCTGTATGATGTTGTTTCTTTAACTGGGCTCTTTTTCCCTAACCCAGAGCCAGCAATGACCATGACTTGTGTGCTACCCTTGCTTCCACAATATGATTGTGAGGTCCTTATCAGAAGATAATAGAATACAAAAAGCATCAGCTTTGAAATCAAACCTATGCTAATCTAACTCTATAACTTTCTACATGTTTGATCTTAAACTAGTCAATTAACCTCCCTCAATCTCGATCTTTTCTGTAAAATAAGGATGATCGATGTAGAGGATTTTGTGACTGTTACCACATATACACACACACACACATATATATATACACACACATACATATACATATATACATATACATATACATATATATGTGTGTGTATATGTGTGTGTGTGTGTGTGTGCACGCGCGCACGCCCGGTACTTGATTGTCACTGGAAAAAAAAAGGATAGACAAAATTGATAATCCTTTACCAGACTCATCAATTAAAAAACAGGACCCATATAAATAAAATCAGAAATAAAAGAGGGAAAGTAACTATGGACTCCACAGAAATACAAATAATCACAAGAAAATACTATGAGTAATTACATACCAACAAATTGGACAATCTGGAAGAAATGGATATGTTTCTAGAAACATGCAATCTCATAAGACTGAGTTAAGAAGAAACAGAAAATCTGAACAGACTGATCACAACCAACAAAATCAAATCGGTAATCATAAAATTTCCATAAAAAAAATTCCTAGAACGGATGGCTTCATAGGTAAATTTTACCAAACATTCAAAGAAGAATTAACACAAATTCTTCTCAAACTATTCCAAAAAATTCAAGAGGAAGGAAGGCTTCCTAACTCTTTTTATGAAGTCACCATTACCTTGATTCAAAAACCAGACAAAGACAGTACAGAAAAAAGAAAACTAGAAGCCAATACCCCTGATGAATATTGATACAAAAAATTTTAACATAATATTAGCAAACCAAATTCAGCCATACATTAAAAATATTATACACCATAATAAAGTTGGATTTATTCCTGTGATTAAAGCTCGGTTTAATATCTAAATCAATTAATGTGATACGCTAGATTAGCAAATTGAAAAGTAAAAATCATTTAATCATATCAATAGATGCTAAAAAAGCATTCGACAAAATCCAGCATCTATTTATGATAAAAACTCTCAGCAAAGTGAGAATAAGAAAACATACCTCAAAATAATAAAGGCCATATATGACAAACCTACAGCTAACATTATACTCAGTGGAGAAAGGCGGAAAGCATTTTCCTTAAGATCAGGAACACAAGGATGCACACTTTCACCACTCCCATTCAACATTGTATTATAAGTCTTAGCTACAGCAATCAGACAAGAAAGAGAAATAAAGGACATCCAAATTGGAAAGGAAGAAGTAAAAGTGTCATCATTTATTGATGACATTATTCTATAAATAGCGAACCCTAAAGATTCCACCAAAAAACCTGTTAGAACTGATAAATGAATTCAATAAAGTAGCAGGATACAAAATTAATATTCAGAAGTTGGTTGCATTTTTTACACCAATGATGATCTATCAAAAAGAGAAGTTAAGAAAACAATCTCATTTACAAGTGCATCGAAAACAATAAAATATCTAGGAATCAAACTGATCAAATAAGTAAAAGACTTGTTCTCAGAAAATTATGTAATTGAAAAAAGAAATCAAAGAAGATACAAATAAATAGAAGCATATACCATGCCCATGGTCAGGAAGAATCAACATCATTAACATGTCCATACTACCCAAAGCAATCTATAGATTCAATGCAATCCCTATCAAAATACCAATGCCATTTTTCAGAGAACTAGAACAAATAATCCTAAAATTTATATGGAACCATAAAAGATTCTGAATAATACAGCAATCTTGAGAAGAACAAAGTTAGAAGAGTCACACTATCTGATATCAAACTATACTACAAGGCTATAGTAATCAAAACATCATGGTTTTGATGCATAAAAACAGACTCTTAGATCAATGGAACAAAACAGAGACCCTAGAAATAAATGCATGCCCGTATGGTCATTTAATCTATGACAAAGAGGGCAAGAATAGACAATGGGGTAACATCAGTCTCTTAAATGGTGTTGGGAAAACCAGGCGGCTGTATGCAAAAAAAAAAAAAAAAAAGAAAGAAAGAAAGAAAGAAAGAAAGAAAGAAAGAAAGAAAGAAAGAAAGAAAGAAAGAAAGAAAGAAAGAAAGAAAGAAAGAGAACGGAACCACCTTCTTACATCACATACAAGAATAAACTCAAAATGGATTGAAGACTCGAAACCATAAAACTTCTAAAAGAAAATTCAGGCAGTAAACTCTCTGATATTGCTGTTAGTAATTTTTTTCTGATATATCTCCTCGGACAAGGGAAACAAAAGAAAGAATATACAAATGGGACTAAAAAGTTCTTGCACAGCAAAGAAAACTATCAACCAAACAAAAAAAACACCCTGCTAAACGGGAGAAGATATTTGCCTACAATACATCTGACAAGGGGTTAATATCCAGAATTTATAAATAAAGCACTCACACATCTCAACAACAACAACAACAACAACAACAACAAAAATCCAATTTAAAAAATGGGCAGACCATCTGAAAAGGTATTTCTCCAAAAAGGACATAAGGATGGCCAATAAAACATATGAAAAGATGCTCAAGGTCACTAATCATCACAGAAATGCAAATTAAAACCACAATGAGATATCACCTTATACCTATCAGATTGGCTATCATCAATAAATCAAAAAACAACAATGTCAGTGAGGATGTGGAAAAAAGAGAACCCTCATACGTTCTTGGTGGGATTGCAGATCAGTGCAACACCATGGAAAACAGTTTTGAGGGTCCTCAAAAAATTAAAAAACACAACTACCTTTTGATCCAGCAATTGCACTTCTGAGTACTCATCCAGAGAAAACTAAAACACTAGTACATAAAGGTACGTGCATCCCTATGTTCCTAACAGCACTGTTCACAATATCTAAGACATGGAAACAACCTAAGTACCCATCAACAGATGACTGGGTAAAGAAATTATGTACATATATACAATGGAATATTGCTCAGCTCTATTAAAAAAATGAAATCTTACCATTTGCAATGACATGGATGGACTTAGAGGGTATTATGCTGAGTGACATAAGTCAGACAGCAAAGGATAAATACCATATGATTTCACTTATATGTGGACTCAAAGGAAAAAAAGAAATGAACAAACTAAACAAAAACAGACTCGCAGATACAGAGAACAAACTGGTGATTGCCAGAGGGGAGGGAGGCGGGGGACTGGGAGAAAAAGGTGAAGGGATGAAGAAGTATGAATTAGTAGTTACAAAACTGTCACAGAGATTTATAGTATAGCATAGGGTATATCATCAATATTATTGTAATGTTTGTGTGTAGTGCCAGATGGGTGCTAGAGTAATTGGGGGATCACTTCAATTTAAAAATAAAGAAAATGAATAAAAAGGAAGCTATTCCTTTGGAAAATGGAGGCTATGGACTGCTGATTTCTTGTATGCACGTCGAGAGTTTGAATGTCATCATTTCTATCCTCACAGTAAGAAAAAAGCTAAACAAACAAGATTAACAATTCTCCTCAGAGTCATCAGAGAACTGAGCTCACAGGGTAAACTCCACAAAACTGGAGCAGACACAGGAGATCTCAGCTTACCAGGAGCAGAAATCCAGGTGCAGAAGCCCACAGCCCAAGCCAGCACAGTGGGAGCAGTGTACATTGTAACTGAGGCATTGCAGGAGGTTCAGCGCGGACTAGCATGCGAGGAGAGGGTGCATTTTTAGGGGAGTTCCACTTTGGAGTTTCACCAGCGGGAGCCCTACTAGGTTCTCACTGTGAAGACAGGAGAAAAGTTCCCTCCTATGTCTGGTAGGGAGAGAGGAAAGGTAACCATTCCAGAATACGATGAGCACTCTCTGTGCTCTTTCACAGGGCCTGTTCTTCATGAAAACTATTTTACCAGAGTCTAAATAACCAGGATTTTACCAACCTAGAGAAAGGAAATACCCAACTCCAACCCTCTCTATCCTCTGACGTTGGGGAAAAGAAATATCCAACTCAGGCTCACCAACAGACTGAGATCTAACCATACGACTTCAGGATGTTTACCCACCTGTGTACTAACAGAGGGTTACAACTAAAAGAACTAGGTATACCCAAAGCCTCAAGGCACACCCCAAGACAACTGGGAAAACAAAAACAAAGACACTAGAGGAAATTTTAGTCTCTGACACCACAATTACAGCAAATAGTAAACTCAGCATAATTCCTAGCCAGACACACATAAAACCTCACAATAAAGACCTACCTACCTCATTTATTTCATCCAATATCCACAATTAGATCTAGGAGCTCTGTGAATTCCACCAGAAGCACAGCATTGAGCACAGAAGAAAGGGTGGTTTGTAAAACAATTTTTCAAACTATCGGACAAAACAATTAATGTGTCATAAAATCAATTTGGTGCGTTGCAACCAAGTACCTAAGTATTCTTTTTGCTTTGTTTTTGTTTTCACTTTTAGTAGATGAAATATAAGGGGATAGTATGGAAAAGCAAAATGAAGGGAAGGGGAAGGAAAACATAAGAGGATATCACAGGCAATAAAAATAAATATAATTATGTTATAAAAATTATATTTCATATTAAACAGTGCTTACTGGATTATACTATTATACACATTCTTATAGTATGTTATATTCAAAATTTTTGAAAACCAATGTCCTAAGAGAAAAGTAAAATATGATTATCAAAGAAGATATGGATGCTAAGCAAATAAAAATCTATAAAAATTCACTACATCAGGAAAGATTACATAGTGCCTACTCAACTGATATTTATTGAATATTTTTAGACTGTACATTTTGATTGATATGCCTCTTGTCATTGAACTGAGCTTAATCACGTCCCCTAGAAGGAGACGGTTTACACCTCCATGAGTTAGAATTTTGAAGGAACCGTCATGATGTTTGAGTTCAGTTTTTAAGCATTTGAGGTGTGTGAGTACCCTAAGGTGAGGGTGGAATAAGAAGAAAGTCTAATGCCAGGTAACTTTAGCAACTGCAGGGACAAGCAGGAGGGATGGGAAATATAAGAAATAAGCACAGCCTGCCTTTGGCATCGTCTCTACCCCCAGATTATCTACTCTCCTTCCTCTGGTAATCAGCTGGCCACATTAACCCAACGAGGCACTGCAATTCCAGTTTCAATAGATGTTTGTAGAATCAACACTGATTCAAAAGCAGGATAATTTACTCTATTGGAGGGGACAAGAAAGATGAGGGAAGAGAGGAAGAAAGGAAGGGAGGGAAGGGAAAAAGGAAGGGAAAGATAGGGCAGGGAAAGGAAGGGAAGGATATAAAAGAGGTAGAATAGTTTGTAAGTTTTTCCAGATCATGAATATCTAAAATGAACCTTGGAAGAAATTAATTTGACATTAAGGACATAGCTGGAATTTTCACATTACATAAAGACCCATGGACACAGCCCAAAAGAAAAATCATAAAAACCAACATTGGCCACAATAGTCTTGTAAAATGTAATAACAGTATAGCCATAGAGAAAAATAAATTCGATGACAACATACCTTTCAATTCTAACATCACAAGTAAATATTGGATCTGTGTGTGTGTGTGTGTGTGTGTGTGTGTGTGTGTGTGTGTGAAGGGTTCCAAAAATAACCACACAAATCTTAAATATATTGTAGAAAATAAATAGCATCATATAACTAGGTCATGAAAGATCACTCCTTGGTTACCCCCGCCTCTCATTAAAGAGTACAGTGACTGGAATCCTGGTGCAATGAATGATTTTGTTGATAAACTGAGGCAAAGCTTCCACCCAAACCCTCATCTTTAATCATCTACCTTATAATTCCTTGTATTCATGTAGTACTTAATGAATTTTATTTGATTTGATCATATAAAGTCATAGAATGTAAGAGCTGGAAGGCACCAAAAACTCTGTATTTTATAAATAAGAAAACTGAGGCCTGGAGAAGTTAAGCAACTTGGTCACTAGTGTCAAAGGTAAATAATGTCAGAGCCAGAGCCAAAATTAGGTGTGATACAATGACTAATGTGTGTCCACCACGCCTTTTCTGTAGCAAAAGGCAATGCAGGTGGCAACACTCATGGACTGATTTGACTTCCTCAAACAGAAGACACTGATACATGATGAGCCTGGTCTAGCGGACAGCTATGGCCCAGCTGCAGCAGAGAGAGTGACAACCAAAAAGAGCAAAAGGGCCACAGCCCAACTGCCAGCGAGACAATTTTGAATAACGTTTTGATCAATGGACTGAATCTCACAACACTGACCAGACAACTATGTGTGTAGCTTTGGTGAGAACTGAAATGTCTATCAGTCAATAACCAGAATGTTCTTTGTCTTTTCAGGTGTGATTTCAAGATTTATGATTTTTAAATCTTGCATCCTGGATACCTGCATACCTGGCCTGACACCATAAATATGGCATATGCAATATTCAATAAAGGTGCAAACTCCCACCTTTATAAGCTGAGTAAGTCCTGGGGATGTAATATACAGCATGTAACTATGTGATCATTTCACAGTATACGCATATCAAATCATTATGCTGTACACCTTCAATTAATACTGTGTTATATGTCAATTAGATCTCAGTAAAAAAAAGAGGCATAAAGCAGCATTACTGAAATTGGTCTTTGCCCTTTAAGAGAGGTGAGATATTTACAAGGTAGAGATAAAGAGAGAATCAGAGAGATAATGAAACCAAACATCTACCAACCAAATCTCCACAAACTTTATAAAAGTGACCCCACCTGATAAAAATGACAAAGGCTAACCAGAGGCTTAATAAGTAACAGCCAGATTAATTTATTAAGAAAACACTTATTGTCCTTTTGGAAAAAGAAGCGGCATCAAAAATTCAAAGAATTGTCATTGAAAGTATTCTTTTTCTTCAGATTTTTTTCTTCGTTTCAAGCTGGAAGCCCAATAGTATTAAATATTTAGGGATGGCATTTCTTCTAGACATTCAAGAGACCACATTTTGTGAACACGATGAAAAAGAATAATTCTTAGAAATATAAATAGATGGTCATTTTTTGTCTCTGTTGGTGGTGTTAAAATTATTCAAGACACAATAACTTTTTGTTGAATGTCTCTCCTCATATCTGGGAAGTCTTTCAAACACTAAATGCACGTCTAAACTCTCTCACAGAGCGGCACAGTAAGCTTCCTCTGAAAAACCCCGTCATCATTATTCCTTCTCTTGCTACAGAGGGGCCCTGTGAAAGACACCTCAGAGCACTCACAATGATATAATCCTTTTCCATTGGCTGTTTATGGTTTTCAAACATAATCCAAACCCAGAGAGGTATTTGCTTCTATTTTTTGAGTCCAACACATTCCAATAGCCTTATTAGAAACGATGTGCCTTTTGTCCCTGAGTCTGCATGCTGGTTAAAGTAATGTGACACGCACGGTTGCTCATGGTATCCACTCACCCATGAGAGTTTCTAAGTTTCTAGCATGTGGCGTCTTTGCTCTAGGCATTTCGTAGGCAACGTATAATGCATGACCTTGGCATCCTGTTGCTTAGAGTGTAACTCAGAACGCACAAGGTAGGTATACTAGTGATATGAAATAGCTCATTAGTCTAGTATATACTGGGCACTACCAGCAGTTAACACTATAAACATTCAAAATGAGGAGATCCAGATACAAAACAAGATGGTAGGGGAAAGAAAGAGGTAATTTAAGTTGTACCTTTAAAGTTAGAAGTGCTCTCTCTCTCTCCTCTGGATTTGTTATGGGACTTACAGACTGTATCTGCTTAAAATCTACACACTCAGATCTATATTCAACTTCCCTTAGTGTACATGCCTATGTACCTCCAGGCTTTTATTGAAGGTTTATATTGAATATCATGTGTGTATATGTAAATGTTAAGTCAAATAAATTATAAAATTTCTAGAGTTCTGCTGTATTTCATTGATATTAGAGACCTTATCACCCTGAACATTTGGACAACTTGACTCAGCTAGGTATAGGTGATTTTCACATATTAATCTCTAAAGAAATACCTTTCACTACAACAAATATTTATTATTGAACTCCCATGTATGTGAGATATAATACTATATAAAACATGCTGCCTTACTTAGAAATCTTACTCAAAAAGAAAATAGATAATTTCAGTGTGATGTGCTGTGATCAAGGAATGAAAGCAGTGTTAAGACCGCACAGGGGAGGGTCACTAAGTCCAGTGCAGGAAGGTTGGATGTATAATATAATAGGAAGGAGGGGAATTCAGGGGGAAGGAACAGCATAAGCAAACTCTCAGTGCTTACTAAATCAATGAATAACACATAAATATATGAATGAACAGCACAGAACTTTGAAATATAAGGATAATCCATAAGAGGAAAATAATATAAGGACAGGTACCACAGAAACAAATTTAACCAGATTAGAAATAACAGGTAAAGGAACTTTGGCAAAAATTGCAGACAACTTGATTGGGGCAAATTGGGTAGGGTTCCGGCTGTTTTATTAAAGCCTGTTTTTGAAATAGTGCGATTCCTCCTTATTCCTGACCTATCTTAGCCATTGTAATATCAGGGCGTGGAAGCCTGAAAATGGCCAAGCTTGACTCTCTGAAGGCCGTGTCAGTGAATCTCCACGGTGTATAGATTAGTGGCCAAATACTGAGAAAAAAAATATGGTAGCCCTCAAACTGACAAATGTCATCAGCATAGGTAGGCACACAAATAAGTGCTCACATGTGGGTACCTCTCTTCTCCACACACGCATACTAGGCTGTCCTAGGGCAGTGATGAACTATGGGATTCTACTGCAGAGCAAAGGATACGAATGCCAGAAGATGCAGATAATCTGGCTTCCATCTAACATTTTATATGAAGCCAGGAGTATGAAGATTTCAGATCTGTTTTGTAGCCATCAGAGACATCCAAGCAGACTCTAAATCCCTTCTAGCTAGGACATTATTATCATCATTATTATCATGAATTAGACCTCCAGGGATAATGCGGATAGAAACGTGCCTTGCAAATGACAATGCAGTTGATTGATCAGTATTGTATAGTGGCCAGATCAAAGTAGAGTATTTAGAGTCTAATTTGGGTTTGGATCCTCTTTGCAGCGATGATTTGGGGCTTTGTTTCCTAACCAATTTGATCTTTTTTATCAGCTTTGAAAATGAAGGCTAATCACACTGCCTATTTACTGATAAGATTTTTTCAAAAGTCTCTGTAAACCCTCAACCAGTGGTTGCCCTCTAAATACTTCTTTTTTCCTCTCTGGCTTCTCTTAAATCACCCTGTCCTTGTTGCCAAGTTTTCTCACTCTTTGTTTCTTTCTCTTGCTCCATTTCCTCATGTCTACTCTTTACATGTTTATATAATCTGGGGCTGTAACCTCATCTCTTCAGTCTTCCTGGGGAATGTGGTCGCCTCTGATGGCTTTACTTACAACTTAGGCTTTACTCCTACAACCTAAGAGAAAGTGTTTTTTACACCTTTGTCTCTAAGCTTAGTTTCCCTTAATTCTAGACTCACACATCTGGCTGCCTCCAGAACATAAGCATACTTATAACTGGCATAAAGCAGAGTAGAGTCTATACTTAGTCTCACTCTTCTTCCAGGTGTCATTGGACCAGGTAAGCAATTAGAAGCCAAAGTGAGCTGCGTGGCACTAGATTACCAGAATATTCGGTATATATGGTGAACTGAAAGGCAGAAAAGGGATCTTGAAAGTCAAAAAACTCTGGAAGAGGAGATAAGAAAATGACAACATCAGTAAAGATAATAATTGCGATGGATACAAGCATTTCAAATATACTTATATGCATGAAATTTATCATTATATTAATTTTTAAAAACTCCATGGTCATCTTTGAAAGATACTCAGGAACTAATGGAAACAGGTAAATAAAGGGAAAGAATCAAGTATTTCACCTGCCTTTCCCCAAAGGAATATACCTCAAGATAAATGAGTAGATGATGAAGTTTCTCTTTCTAGAAAATATTCTAGTTACTGAAAAAAGAAAGAGTGAAATAATTAGATAGCACCATATCCCATATAATATACTGTAATGAAATAATGAACTCAGATGTTGATAATCAATGGCTCCTAACATCACAGAAAGACAAGCAATGATTAGCTTCCTAATGAATACAAACAATTTTGTCTGCAATGTTCTTGCACAAAGATCAAAACCTGAAACTAATCAACCTTCTAAGTCTAACTTCAACTTCCTAGAAATGAAAGGAACAGAGGAATTCGATCAATAATTGCTGTAGTAAATGTTACAGGAAGTCTATATCTGGTTTCTTCAACAAATAAGCAACGGGTAAGATTATGGATGGACAAGAAACTTAAAACAGACCTAAGAGGTATATCAAGCAAAGTCACTGTATGCTCCTTTGGAATCTGGTTGTACAAGCTAAAGACAGATGATGATAAATAATAAAGTTGTGAGAAAATTTTAACACTTATTGACTGAAAATTTGCTGATATTAAGGAATTATTATTTATATATGTGATAATGGTATTGAGCTTTATTTAAAAAAAGCGGAGACCCCCTCAGCTCCTAGAGGCTGTCTGCAATTCCTTGCCATGTGTGGTTCCCCAATACGGCCACTTGCTTCCTCCAGATCAGCATAATGATGTAATCTCACACATCTCATCATGATGCTGAATTTCATTGATTAAAAGCAAATCATGGAGTTGCTCACACTCTAGAGCAAGGGTCCCCAACCCCCCGGGGCCGTGGACTGTTACTGGTCCTTGGCCTGTTAGAAACCAGGCTGCACAGCAGGAGGGGGTGGCCGGCAAATGAACAAAAGCTTCATCTGTGTTTGCAGCTGCTCCCTGGCACTAGCATCACCGCCTCAGCTCCACCTTAGATCACCAGGCCTTGGATTCTCACAGGAGCACCGGTTCCTGTGACAAAAAGGTTGGAAACTGCTGCTCGAGAGGAATGGATAAGATGAGGGTGTAAACATCAGGAGGTGGAGATCATAGGGCCACCTGAAGGGTCTGTCTGCCACACTTACCCACAGGCATGTTTTTAGAAGCAGAGTCAAAATTATAACCCGGTACTTTAGTTCATGTTTTATGTTCTTTCCACTTATGCAATTCATTTTCTGGAAAGATTTGATGAAGATCTACTATATATTCATTGTATATACCCAAAGCATTACTCAGTGTAAATAAAGGTTGCAATAATAAATATAACATGTGAAATAATCTTCAAAGACCAGGGAATATAGGCAGTACCATAATCATTATTCCACAGTGATAGGAATGTTAAGAATAGAGGAAAAATGAGTAATGACTGATGTACTTAGGAAGGCAAAACTAGAAAAGTAGTGACAATGAATGAAGAAAAATATTGGATTTGTAGAAATGGAGTAGGTGCTGGGAAAAACTGTAATTTTAGTCAAAAAGTAAAAAGTTTTAACTTTGTTTCATAAGCAATGCATAATAATTTTATTTTGCTTTTCAATGTCTGTTTTTGAAGAAAAGTAATATGTTCAATATGGCTTCGGTTATTCTGCTGCTAAAAATATACCAGAAGCAAGTCACAGTTAACTTGGCCACAATTGTCATTTCCTGTTCAAAGACATTTTCTAAATATGAAATTAGGATTTGGTAAATAAATGTTGGTTGTTTTAGTACTCTGTGATGTGCTCCATAAAAAAATTCATGACAAATTCTGGCAATGAGACGACAGTTATTTCCCCTTACATGTCTGAGAGCAAGAACGTCTTAAGCTGTTATAATGTTAAGCCTTATCAGTGGAGGTATTGAATTGAAAGGCTTTAAGCTGAGGAAAGAAAAATGATTTAAGGTTGGGATGAATTGCACAGGCCCGTAAAATGGTTTTAAATCAGTTCTGAAAAGATTTGAAGAGGACACAACGCCCTGTAAGTGTGTTACATGTTGGTATCATTAACGAACGATTGGACAACACAGAAGAGGGAAATGTGAGATGGAATATCAAAATTGCACAAGACACTTAAAGTCTTAAGAGGCCTCTGAACCGTGACAGTTGACGACTAAGCTGTTGCTCCTTATCACACCAGTACTGATCACTGTAAGAAAGCTTGCTCTCAGAGTAGAACTCCCAATGCCAGGGGCTGATAGAGAAACTCGAAGACAGCATTTTGTTTTTACATCTTGGAGCAACTCAGGAATGCTGTGGCTGGAAGTCTTAGAAAAGCTAAATTATCAGTGAGGCAGAAGTCGGAGACGATGTTCAGCCAAATGAATTCAGCGATTACTACTTAACTCTATGGCCAGTGCCCTCACGTGGTCTCTTGGCTGTCTAGGGTCCCCATCTATGGTGTCATCTAAAATGGTTGCTTTTCACTCCTGTGTAATACGCTTTTCAGTCAGGAGACAGAAGGAAACATGTTGGTCAAAGATAATGACTAGTTTATTTTAAAGCCTTTCTTTCCACACCTGCGAAAGATGACAATCGTGCCAATAGACACAGCAGACAAGGGCTGATTTTTTCTTCATGACCTTGAACGGTGGCCTGTTCTAAGAACTTTCCGTGTTTTCTTTATTCATCCTCACAAGAACACTGTGAATTCATTTTCAGAAAAGGAAACTGAGATCTAGAGAGTTTAAACAACTTTTCCAAGCTCGTAGGGTAAATAATAGAACTAGAATTGAAATTTAGCCAATATGGCCCACCACACTCTTTTCTATGAATCATTCTTTACTGAGATGTAAAGTTGAGGAAATAGTATCTCTTCTGCTATATTAATCAAGGAAGGCTAATCACCTTAAGAAACAACTCCCAAAGTTTCATGGCTTAACCTAATAAAATTTTTTTCTTGTTTGAATGACAGCTCAATAATGGTGTTTGGCAGTTGGCTGTTGACACTATGATTTAAAAATTCAGGCTCCATCCTCTTCATGGCTCCATTCATCTCTGTATCATCAGAGGCTGAGAAAGCATATGAAGAAACACGCAGGGGGATTTTTATTAGCCTGGTTGAGAAGAGACACATATCAATTCTACATGTGTCCTATTGACTAGAACTTAGTCTCTTCACTTCTGGGAAGGCTGAAAATTTGTCTATCTTTGTGATCAGAACAAAGAGGAGATAAGGAGGTTAGTGAACATCTACCCTCTGCTTTCTCACCCAGAGGATTAAGTCTTAACGCCCATGACATGTAATGAATTAACTTCTCTTGTATGCATGGAGAATGGAGTCTTCTCCTTGGAAAAATTGAGAAAATCATTCAAATCATTTTCTGTAGTGCTTGGCCAAACTTTGCTATACCTGCATACCACTGAAGGTGGCTAGAAGATCAAACGAGGAAATAAATATATGTGAGTACTCTAATGCTACACAGGACGACCTGAATAAAAGCTGCCACAGAAGAGAAGAATAAATGAATCAGGCTGGAGTTGGGGGGAGTAGAAGTCGGAGCGATATGAGAGGTATAAGGCTCTTTATACCTGAAAAGTGGCTTCCTTTTTCTACATTAGTTTTTAATATTTTAAATGTCCTGGCCTACCTGATGACCTCTTAATCCTGCCAGAAGTCTCTCTCTGAAGTCGCTTTCCCCAGAAAGCTTTATTCAATCCTTCCCTCAAGCTCAAAGTGTCACTAAGTTCTCTGGAAACCCAAGCAACATAATGCGCTCCTCAACTGGCACTGTGCTTGTGTGCGGTTATTTACGTAGATGCTTGCCTCCCACTGAGAACAGAAGTCACTTTGTATTCCTCCCTCTTTGCTTGGCACATAGTATTAGACATTTGATTCACATGTTCTGAAAATCTTGAAGAGTTTGTTTCCCACTCCCCCGCACCCAGCACAGAGTCCTGTTGTTTGTTCGGACTAACCGCAGGCTCCGTAAGCATATTTAGATCCTTTGAGGTTCAAGGGCAGGGTCCCCAGGAGCTATATCACATTTCTCATCCTGATACAGTCCGTTCGTTTTGTTGCTATCCTTAAGCTGGTCCTTAAACGTACTTTTAATTGGACCAGGGGATAAAGTAATCGATGGGACTTGGCAACCATTGTGGTGATGTTTTCGAAAACTAAGGTAAGCTGGCGCAAACGAATCCCAGGGGCTGAGAAGGTTTTCTCAATGTTCTACGAATTAAGCTTCATAGATATTCATACACAGCATAGAAATTCATACATAAATTTGGGTACATGATTGCCTGAAATGATGGAGAGGTACATTCTTCTATCACTCCATCTTATCTAAGAAAACAATTTTGTTTTCCAGAATGGTTTGGAGCTATGGTTTGTGTCTCTACTAGGGCTCTGTTGAAAAGATGAAGATAGAGGACTGCTTTCTCCATCACTCTCTAATGAGTAAAAGAGATGAGAAATCTGTCTTGCAAACCACCTTTCTCAATTTAGTTGCACCTGAGAATCAAAATATATGTGTGTTTTATCTACTTAATCTCACGAATTCTATGCAAGTCTAGCCCAGTGACTGACTGTGACAAGCCATCAGGAATCTCTTCTTAATTTTATATTTCCCCATTTCACAATTGCTTGATAAATGATTATGTCTGACAGCTTTTAATCCATGTAAGAGTGATCGTTGGGAGGAAGGCTTTGGAAGAATTGCATGTATATTGTCCTTCTCCTTGCATGTCCCTTTACCTGCTTTTTAATCAACAGATATGCCACACGCTGACAGAGTCTTTCATCACATGCTCTATTCAGGGTTTCGGCATAATTTTACTGCTGGTACATGATAAACAGCAGAGATGCACCCCCTGCTACAAAAACAGATCTATTAATAAATAGCTGACACTTTGTACTTTTGCAGAATACCAAAGCAATTAGTGACAACAGAGAATGATTTTCAGTACCTACAGAGCAAAATATCATATTGATCTGAGCGCAAAACTTTCTCTAAATAACAGCCAGGGAATTGGCTACTGTATTTGGTCAATTTTTTTAAATAACAGGTGGTAAAAAAGAAAATACATCAGTAAAACTGCTTTGAATGTCCTTCCCCTCGTTCAACTGGATATATTAACCTATTTACTGATATAGAATAACTGGCAGGCTAATGACATAAAAAAATATTGTTTTTTAATCCTACATTTGCATATATGCATATACATACATATATATGCATTTATTAGCATACATATAGAAAATATATATATATATACACAATAAAGTTCATCATCTCTGGATTTCATGTAAAAATGAGATATTCATTTAATTTAAAAGCAAAGGGTTCACTGTGGGAGAAATGGAACATTTAGATCATGAAATTTTAGAATCACAAAGTCATAGTACCATGAACCAGAAGGAATCAAAGAGAATGAGTAGTCCAGCTTCTTCCCTGGGGAAATATGATGTTTTTCCTACTCCCAACCTCCCCTAAAGCACGCGATACTATGAATGACACATTGAAGCCAGTGAAGAGAACCTGATTACACAGTGAATGAGAATTCGTGACGGATCAGGGGTCCTGCACTCCCCGGTCCTCAGTGCCTTCGCGTAGGGAATACGCCCTCATGCATTCTTTCCATGCCAACGAAGTCTTGGGCCCTGTTCTAGGCACTGGGGAGGCAGCAGAGACAAATACAAATACAGACAGCATGTTGCCTTTATGAAAAGAGACAGATCATAAAGATAAAAGCAAATAAATGGTATTTTAGGACATGATAAATGCTATGTAGGAAAGCAGGGTAAACAGAGGGATGGGGAATGGACTGCTATAGTTTGAATGTGATGATCAAGTCATGAATGAGTAGGGATCAGAGGAAAGGAAGAAGGGAGTCACGTGGCTCTCTGGGGAGAGCACGTTCTAGACAGTGACCCCGAGGTAGAAGCACACTTACTGTGCCCCCATGCGTGCCTGCTGCATGCTTATTTTCCCTCTAATTTATGTTTTCACATTCCGTCCCTTGAACTTCTTTATTGAAAGTGTTTTTTCTCATTTCTGTCAGAGACTAAGATAGCTCCTTAAATCATCACCTGCTTCCGCCATGGCTCCTGAATCTTGGAGTCGTTCCATTTTTGAGTCACTTCCTCCGCGTCTATTCCAGTCGCTCAGTATAATCATCAGCCTCCCCCTCTCCCATGCCCAGTTCACCTCAGGACGCCTCACAGTTCCTCAGCTCTGGGGAGTCATCTATATTCCCTCCTGTCACGTTGAACACCTGAGGCTTATTTGACCCATTTTTTTCTCTTGAATTTTAGGTCCACCTTATACCTAATCATCCTTTGAGAGAACGATGAGGTGAAAGGGCCGTAGACATGCAGGTTACAAAGTGAGTCTGTACCTTAAATAGAATTTCAAATCAAACACACCTCTTTATGTGCCATTTATGTGGGACCCACTCTGTGCTGGGTGTCATGCTAGATGGGAATATCAAGAAGGCCCTGTCCTCAAAGTGTCTGCAAAAGGCCTTGCCAACAAGGGACGCCACGTGCCTGAGGACAGCACTGCAGGGATGTCCACCTGGTCTTCTCCGCACGTGAGCGTTTTGGGGGGAAGGGACATGGCCTTGTCTACGTGTGTGTTACAACGGAAACAGCACTGCGCTAAATGCTAAATGACAGAATAAAAGTAAAATACACGATTCCTCCTAAGGAGTCGGCTGCTTAGTTGGTATGATGAGATAAAAATATATACTTGGAAAGTCACATAGCAATGTGCCAAGAAAACCATAGTTCAAAACCACGAAGAGAGTATAACAAAACAAAAATGACTAATTCTTACCTCCAGGCATTTCCCCGTGTCACACTCATCTGCTCTAAGGTACGTCAATAACGCGCAAAGGAAGCGGCAGCATTACGACTCACGCGCTTAAATAGCTGACTGACGTTTTCCCGTATTTTTTTTTTTGTTATAAATGGCGAAAATACATTTTCTATAAATTCAATTTTAGAAGTATCAGATGCACCCCTGTTTAGAAATCCAGACTCCAACTGGAGGTACTCAGGTTTAGGAATCCATTACCCTTTTCACTTCTACTAATAACCTTAGCAGTTCGCCTATATTTGTGTCTTTTCTTCTCTAATCCCACGTGTTCACTTTTGGTAAAAGTTGTAGGAAAAAAAAAAGCTGCTGCAGTACTTTCGCTATTTTTTAAATCTTTCTCAAACTACTTTGCCTCTGACCAGCTGACCTATCTGAGAATTGGCGCTCCACCTTCCCCATTACTGTCACAGAAGGAAAACTGTCACTGTCCTCTCGTTTCTGTTCCTTTCCTTCCACTGCTCTGCTCTTAGCAGTCCCTGCACGTCGGCTGCTCCACCGAGCTTCGGCCCTGCTAAGTTGGAAGTAAATACGTAGAATAATATATTCAGATATTAGCTTTTCTGGTTGAAAAGCTCTAATGAAAGGGGAATACCTGTGCCAAAGCAGGAATATTAAAGTTAGAAATGGAGTTGCAGCTCTGCCTCTCTGGCGGGCCCAATTTTGCTCAAAAAGATAGGATTCGAATAGGTATACTTTTCAGGAGTCATCATTTATTTGCAGGCTAACTAGCACATGTATTATTTATTTATCCTCATGTCAAATTATTCTCTCTGATGTGATTTTGAACATCCTGCGCAACAGGAAGTCTGAATTCTTATCTGCTAAAACCTTGGGTTCTGTGTGCATAGCCATTATTAGCTTGTCCCTGAAGCAGCAGATATGATGGAAGATCTTCAGGGAGCAGATCTTTCTAATGACCATCCCATTATGCAAATCCCAGTTATTGGCCCTGGATGACCAGTCAGATCCTCGAGGAGATGATGATAAGTTTCCTGCAGAACAGGGAACTATCCTGATTCCCTGGCTCATGATTATATTACAGATATTGCAGCTCCCAGGAGGAGCCAATATGAGCTCCAGACCTCCGTTTACGGTAAAGGGTAATCCGTTTAATGTTTCAGGGCCTGAAAACCAGCCAGTGTTAATTAAGTGGGTAAGTTAGCACCCTTTTAACTTTCGCTTGCATGTGCCTTCTTAAAATATCAGCGTTCTCTGTTTTTTCTTTGTGAGATCCATCTCAAAGTTCTAGCCAAGTCCAGCATGATTTTGGAGTTCATATTCTGGCCCTATGACCTTGTACTTGGATTGCCTAAGTGTCGATGTGAGGCCTGTTTATGAGTTTCGGAACATGCTTTCTCTAGTTTTAGGTATTCCTGTCCATATCACTATGAATGTATTTTCCTCAGCTCCCAAGTAGCAGCCAAGCATCCTTGACTTTTGAGGAATGCAGGACAGCTATGAATTCTTAGGTCATTCATTCTGCAGAGATATTATCCATCCTTTTTACTTTTCATAGTTTTTTCTCTCATCAAACCTTAATCTTATGGTCTAGGAAGGCAGATAGTTAACCAAATGGTGCATTTTGATGACTCTAAGGGGGACGTAGATCTGGAGGTATGTTCTTTTCCTGTCTGTAAATATCTTTTATTAATTAGGTTGACAAATATTAACTGAGTATTAACTGAGTACTCTTTGCCATGCACTGTGCTAAGCTCCATGTGATCTTCAAAAAGCTTGCAATCTGTTATAGAAAAGTGCATGAGAGCATGCCACATAAACTCATCCACACCTACTGTTATCCCAGATATTTAACCCATCTTCAAGATCTCACTCTATATCCACCTCATCATAATTACCACTTCCTTTTATATCCTCTCATATCTCCCAAACTGTGGTACTTCAAATTAGATACAGTATGCCTACAGATGGCTGACAAATGTAACATAAAATTGATTTCAGATTCTATTATTCATCCAAGAAGCATATATTAAGGACCTAGTAGGCTTCGGGGGAAATAAAAAGAATTCAGGTACTATCCGTTCACTCCAGGTGTTCATAATCTGGTTGTGGTGACTAAAGAGATATGCATGAAACATGGAGCAAATGTGTGTGACACGGTGCAGTGATAGAGGTGAGCCCCATAGGAGGCCAGATGACATAGAACGGGTGTCTGTGGGACAGGCTGTCAAGGCTGCATAGAAGGTCTGGAAGCCGAAGTTTTCCTTAAAGAAATTTGCAGAGCAGAAGAGAGACTGCAAACTTCATTAGGCGCTGGCGTGTTGGTGTTTCTTCGTATTGTCTAGTGAGACATACATGGATGGTGTCCCCCATGAGATCTCACATATACCTCAAAACAGGTACTATACGACATGATGTAAATGTTCAGAATATTTTAGACGATAATGTGATCTTCTAAGCTGCAGCCCATCCAACATTTTTCGAGATGGGGTAGTTGGGCTAACAGGTGAGACACAAGCATACTTGATTTGGGCACATTTCGTTATCTCTAAGAAAGACCTCTTCATTAATTTAACAAGTATTAGCTTAGAATATATGCTTTAGGCGAGGTTGTGGTAGACACTATTGGACAGATAAAAGAGGAAGATATAACCCTAGTAGAACTAGAAAGAGCACCAAACTAGGGTCCTTGAGATTGAGGTCAGTCCTGGGTCTTTCAGTTACTAGTATTATCACCTTGAATTGATCGTTTAAACCCTCTTGACCTCAGTTTTCTTATTTAGAAAACAGGGACTATTATATTTGCCTCACTGTCACGATAAGGTTACTATAAACATGAGATATATCAAAGATAAAAAGGTCTTGTAATTATGGAAGTGCTCTCAAAAATCCTACAGATTTCAAAAAATACTTCCATGTGAGTCAAAAGACAAAATAGAACAAAACAAAATAAAGCAAAACCAACTTCACTATCATTATGGATGAACTTTTCAGTTGGAATACACACACATACAGGCATGGTGTGTGTGTGTATATATATACATATATATATATATATTCAGTTTTGTTATATTCACAACTCTATTTCTCTCTCTCTTGATTAGATAGATAGATGATAGATAGATAGATAGACAAATAGATACAGGTATATACATTAGATAAAGATATACAGACAGAGATAATAGAGATATAGATAGATATAAATAGATAAATAAATACAGGAAATCAACTGGGAATCAATTCTAAGTTTAAATTAAATTAATATGCCAAGGCACTGACATCTTCTGGAATTGCTAACAGATATGAAAAACAAGAATCAAATGTGTGGGAGAATGACGCCCAGCATCTTTCCTGGCAGAGATATAAATCCACGTGGATCTTGAAGGAAGCGAAAGGAGATGGTTTGCCCCACCAAGCTGGGAATCCACCCTTGAACCTTGAGTCTCTGAGTTGGGGTTTATGTTCCCAGCACAGTTTCCAGCACAATTGAGAAGATCTATTTTTCAACTTCCCTTTGGATAGAGAAGTCAGAAGCCACCTAAGAGGCATCTGTTTTATGTGTTCAAGATGTCTAGATTCTTAGATAAACAGAGGGAAAAAAGTCTTACAACAGAGTGATTTTATAAGGGCAGAGTCACCTCGGTTATGGACTTAAGATTTAATAACACGACGTGAACTCATTATAACTCTATTCACTTAGAAACAAAATGTCATTTCTCATGACCCAATAAATGAAATGTAATTACCGAAAGTACATAAATGATAGAACTGAAAATTTGCTTCTCCTGATCATGCTCAGACAAGAAGCAATTTCACATATCTAAATAACTGAGAACCGGAGAGAAACACCCAAGATGTACCAAACTCTTTGGACAGAAAGTTGACATTAAAGATCATGTTAAATAATCAGTCTTTTGAGAGATCCTGGGCTTTTTGACAACTCCTAAAATCCTAATGTGAGTTTCATTGTCCTTGAGGAAATATTTAACTCACATTGAAATTTATTTGAAGAGACAGAAACCTGGAGAATATGATTGAAAATGCCCAGCATGCCCCATTGCCTTCTAAAGCAAGAGCTCTGACCCTTTTCAATGTTACCAGTGACTTCCTAGAATTCCTTCCTTTCTGGGATTTCAATACTCTGTAGTACAGAGACTATAACCAAACCATCCTGATTGCTTCTAATGAAAATATTTATAAAATTCTTATACTAGTCAAGTGAAGTCAAGTAGGCCACTTTGTGCTTATCCAGGAACCCCCAAGTCAATCCTTTATCTCTCAGCTTTGAACCTTTGAATGCTCAATTTTTAAGCATTATCAGAAAAAAATAATATTCTGATCAAGTACTTTTCCCAGAGAAAATTTGCCTAAATGACTTCTTATTCTTAAAATGATGCCAATTCCTTTCCCAAAACTGTATGCACCACTCAATGATATATGATTAGAAATTAGGAGTCCAATTTTCCAAAGGTGTTTCTTCATTTGCATCAGCAAAAAGAGTACTTATAATTGTCCATGCAAATCAAGGACTTTCATATGCAAATGCTTATATGTGGATGTAATTATGCTACTCCAATACACGGATTGAAGTTTTAATCTGTTATACAAATAAGTGTGTAAATATGCATTTGTATTTTTAGTTCCGTAGGGGAAAAAAAAATGTGTCCATATGTGTAACTATTGATAGGAACAAAAATAAAAGTACCAGTAAGGGTCACCTGTTATATTCCAGATAACGTTACTTTCACCAGCCAATACGTTATAAACAGAACTGCCCTCTCTCCTCACCCTCATGCCCTGTTGCAGAATCTTGATCATTAGGTCAGCCTTCATCTTCTGTTATGATCAGTTCACTCTGTGGAGCCCGGTTACCCGCACTTTGCATTTTGGTTACCATGAGTCTACGCATCGTCCAGCCTTCTAGACACGCCTGAACTCCATTACTGTTGGAGTTGGTCTCCCAGTAGATGCCTCAATCTCATATAAATCAGACTATGACACTGATGCTGAGGAGGGGGTGTCACTCGCTCTACCTAACAGAAGCTCAGTTCTAGCCCAGTGGGAATACATTTTATATAAATATTTGCCCAAAGCTGCCTCATCTGCCATAGACTTTCTCAGAAATCACAGATAACCCTGGAGGAATAGTATTTAAAGAGATGATCTTTTGTTCTAAAAATCGAAACCATCTGGCCAACACAAAACTAAAGATTGTATCCTACAACAAACTAACAACTCTCACTTGTGGGAACCTTTTTCTCCACACAGTGAAGCAGTACAAAGTGACAGATCCATTTACTGGGGAAGATGCTGGTCCTAATTGACAAGGTGGCTCATTTCAGTTTGACCCAGAGAGGATATTTCACTGGATGGATAAATTATGCAGTTTTGTCAAACAAGAAACATTTATCCTACCTTCCTGGATTTCCCCAATGGACAGTGAAAACTAATGACTGGAATAGATTTGCCTCGTTTGACTACAGATCATATCCTATTTTATAACAAAATCTGAAAAAGAGATTTACAAGTAACAGTTAGTGATCCTCTTACTGGAAAACTTGATGATATAAGCTGTGACAATATTTTCAGTCTGAAAGTGAAGCTCATGGTCTGAATAATTATATTTGTCTTGCTTTCAGGGGCAAGGAGAAACTGAGACATGACCTAGATGAAAGATAGTAAAATTACTAGAACGTTTAAATGGTTTAATGGGGACAGCAAGACAGAATACTGAAATAGTAGATATCATTAGAGCAAACCACAGCATAAGAGGAGAAAAATGGATAATTCTATTTCTGTTTCTAAGAATACTAACTGGTCCATGGGTCACATAAGAGATTCTGGGTTTCCCAGAACTATTTGGGAGAAAGGGTTGGCGAATGTACAATTGTTTTTGTCATTGGTACTGAAATGCTATTCTATCACCATAATGGTATAGCCTGGAATATGTGAATTACAATAATAACAATATAACCAGTTTCTACTCAGTCAGTACCAGTAAACCTTCCAAAGCACTTTCATGGATAAAGCAAACATTAATTTTGCTGAAATCTAAAATGGTCATTTGGACATTCAGACCTGGTTCAACTTCAATCAAATTTAACCTTGGGCAACAGCATTTGCTGTTTTAAAAAGCATTTAAAAAGCATTTAAAAATTGTATTGGACTCAAAAGTTTTATTATTGTATCCTATCCCTGCGGCTAAAGCACTAGTCTATTATCTCATAAATCTGAACTGGAAGCCTCCGAGCCCTGTGTGGATGGTAAGGAGAGGTTTAGAATGAAATAAACATCAGATGGAAAATGAAATGCATGTGTTTGTCCTTTCAGAGGGGCATAATGGATAAAGACAAACACAATGTTGAATCAGATATCATTCCGCTTAGAAATGTACATTTTTCATCACAGTGAGGGACATTTGTATCATGGTATCTTGCAGGTGATACAGACAAAATAGAAAGAGAATTCTGGCTTCCTGATAGTGTGATATCCTTGTTCTCCATGGAACTAGGAAAAACCATCAGTTCCACTTTACTAATTTAAGATGGGGAAATAATATAATTGTAAAAATACAGAGCAAAGCCTGATCCCCAGTGTCTAACTACAGAATCCTCCCTTCTTTTTAAAGATAGCTATAGAGATATAATTTATCACCCATCCATTTAAGTAGATGCATTCAGATAATTTCCCAAGATTGTTCTTAATGGAACTATATGAGTATCAGTCAAAAATATCACAAAATCCAATGTTAATCCCTTGTCTAATACAAGTTAAAAGACAGTTTGATCTTGCATGCTGCCAACCAGCCCCCAGCCTTGCATTGTGCTCTCTGATTTCCATCATAGACAATTTTATCTCTCAGAAGAGCCTGAAGTATAATCACATTGTAATACAACCAGGGTTGTGTGTACTTGTAAGCGAATTCTTCTCTTTGGGAAAAATCTCTCTTGGTCTTATATCTTACTGGGACTGGCAGGCCCCCCAGCTCCTGCCACTCAGCACAAATACATCTCAGCATCAAGCAGTTAATAGATATTGACACATGAAGTGCTTTGCCTTAATAGATCTGTATTTACATCTAGCTTGTTTCAAGTTCAATTTGCAAGGGAGCCTTATCTTAGTTGCTATCAAATATGCAACTTACCCTGCCATTTCCACCTGACAGCACCTGATGGTACAGATCTCATTTCAGTACAATCCACGGCTGCCTTCTCTACTTGCACGTGCCTTCTGTGCTATCACATAATCACGTCTACACTCCTGCTGCATCCTGCTCCCTTCCCTTCATCTCGCTGGCCAACCTTATATAACTCCATGCTCAGTTCACAGGTCACTTCCTCTACCAAGCCTTCCTTAACCCCGATTTGTACTGTGCAGTGACTACATCCTCTCTTGGAGCAACATTTCAAACAGAGCACCTATGACACATTGTAGCCTTTATTTATTGGTGATCTTGTCTCTCTCCAGTTAGGATATAAGACATTTGAAGGCAGGAATTGGACTGTATCCATGGCTGCAATTCTAGCACAAAGGACTACGCCTGCACATGATAAGTGCTCAATAAATAAATCTTCACGGAATCTTTGCAGAAATAAAATTTTTTGCTTACACCAGAATTCAGTTTTAAAAGAAACTCCTAAACCAAAATCTGTTCACAGTAACGACCACTCTTTCTATCTGCATGTTTAGTACTGCCTCCATTTCCACAATATTCATTCTCAAGATTTTTCAAAACCCTAAATTGGTTCCAAACAGCAAAGTCTACTCATCAGGGCAATATGGAGTACTCTAGGATCATAAATTAGTCCCAATAACAAAGCTTGTAGTACAAGTCACTCATCGCTTATCCAAAAAGTATAGTTTATCAGTCCTGTCATTTACCAAGTGTCTAAACATTATTGTGAACCAAGTATGAGTGAGCACATGATTTAATGTCATTCCTCTTTGTACATTGATTAAGTCAGGAAACAATTGAGCCTATTGTGTATCATACACCATGCTAGGCACAAGAAATTCAAAAACCTAATAAACAACATCATCCTAGAGGAGCTCATTTTCTAGAAAGAGTTTATTGTCACAAAACTTATTATGATAATGTGACAAAAGTGGTTCCTATCCTAGAGGAAGCTCATTGTCTAGAAAAGGACATGAAAACTGTGTATGATATACATGATAAGAGTTTTCATGGAGATAAACACAGAAACTAAAGGGGAAGAAATGAGGGAATTCAGGGCACCTTCTCTTTATAATCCCCTGTAGAGTTCCTAGAATGATGTCTTATGAAAAACAGCATCTATTTCCTTTGACTTTTAAATCTACTTTTCAATTGACACCAAAAGATTTCTCATTTTCACTAAAATCCTAATGAACTGATCCAAATAATAATATAAACTGGAGTCCCTAATCTATTGGATGCCAAGGCATTTTATCCACCTTATTTAAGTCTATGACGTTTCTTAGCCTACGTTATTTTAGTTTATATAAACACTTGCATTATTTGCACCAGTTGACAAATTGGATTGACCATGAATCCAGATGCCCTTACTCCATTTAATTTCACTGTCAGATTGGATTGCTCACGAAACACTTCAGCTAAGTATTTGATGATCAGCCATAACATGAAATTACCATTTGTCCAATGTTTCTGTAGCCTGATGATAGAGACAATTCCACTATACCAGTGGCATCCAAAGTTATAAAGTTGACAACTACCTCAATCCACTCTAATGTGAGTCTTAGAGGCCAGCTCTACCAGTTGGTCATGCAGGAATAAGACTTGAATACAAAAGTATCTTACCCAAGTACACTTACCCTAGGGGGAAAATATGTAGCAGTCAATAGAAATGTGTGTGTGTGTGTGTGTGTGTGTGCGCGCACGCGCATGCGTGCACACACACATATGGGTTTAAATACTAGAGATGATATTTGGAGTCTCCGTAACACAAGAGGTTTGAAGAGTTTGGAAAGAGAGCAGAATCATGCCATATGGTGATATAAATGACCCACTGCAAGTGCTTTGATTATATGTTGGCTCTAAAGCAAAAATATGGGAAGAATAGCTCTGGTTAAATGACTGTGTAGACAATTTTAGTGACAGCTTCTGAACTTGTAACTCGGCTTCTGTTCCATGCTTGCTGTAAATGTTAAGCATTTTCGCTTTAGAAAAAAAAATCTGTAGAATTTACACTGGCCATCTGATTAAGCTTAACCCAAGTATAACATTATATTTCATCTATTTGATCTTTTATGAGGCCAATTACTTATTTCAATATTCTTTCTTGTCAGAGACATAATCTAAGCATACTAAAATGGGATGGCTGAATCTGAGTTCCTGGTTTAAGATAATAGATCAGGGTATTTTGTAAACATCTTGAATTAGTAATCCTTCTCTAACCAACAAGTAGCTTTGGGAGCTGAAGTCAAAATGGAAATGCTGCCTAAATCATTAACTACAATTTACTTATTTGAATAACAGTTGGAGTCTGTCTTAAGCAACATGAGGTCTATAGATGTGTCTAGAAACTGTCATAAATTGGCGTGTGTATATACAACTTATTCCACTTTATCTCTAGGGACCATAAGTCTCGTTAGTTAATCATTCTGAGTTGAAGACCAATTATCTCTAGATTATGTTTCTTGTACATTCTTACAAAAAACACAGCAAAGCCATCAAATTACATTTGGGAATCCCTGAGCTGCATGAGATAACATGCTTTTTCTTATTCCCTTGGTCAAAATATTAATTCTGTAAAATATAAGAATCCACAATGATCCAGGAACTGTGTTACGCACTAAGAAAACAAAATTGAATAAAAGTCTAGCATCATGGAGTGAGGAAGACAACAAATCTCCTCCCTACTAAACAAGTATGAAGGTTTCCAAAACTGTCAAAACAACTTCAGCACTCTGGAAATTGACCAAAAGCATAGAAAAATAAAATATTTATTCATGAAAACTATTCAACTGCAAATACAAACAATGGGAATCTGTGATGGTTTTGCCCAGGACTGCTCTCACCCCTGGTTCCCCAGTGTGATAGTTTGACCAGAGTGGAACATGCTATGGGAACCAGCATCCTCATTGCCATTGCAAGAGATACAGGAATCGCTTGATCTGGAGTGTTAACACTATGACTCATAAAGTAGCTGGGAGTGTTAACAGGTATTTCATGTAAGTCTTGATGATTTCCCCACCACATCCTGGAAAAACCCAAGGTTATATATGTATGTGCCACATAGTCTGAAGTGGATACAACCCTGACATAACCCTAGCTGATGGAAACTAAGTGCATGCCCAGAATAGACAGAAGAGAAATGATCAGAGAAATTAAAGCAAGGAGAGTTGAAATCAGTGTAAATTATGAATGTGGTTTCCAGCCCACACATAGATCCATCAGCAAAAAAATTGAAGGCTCATCAGTTTAAGGTATCTGAGAGCAACCTCTTTAAATCTCTGTCTCTGAAGTTACAGGCTAACACAGGAATTTGAACTTAACAATAAAACTGATTAGAGATATCAATACTTGCACATTGCAGGAGAGAGAGATTTCACAAATTTATTTGAAATGCAAGGCAAATTATGTTTACTATCACATAAGCAAACAAACAAATAAACAAACAAAAAACCCTCAAGGTGAGGTATGAATCAGAACCCAGAGTTGCTACAGTAAAGAATTTAAAATGTCCAGTATTTGACAAAATATTATGATATGTGCAAAGAAAAGAAAAAGTGTGACCCATACTCAAGGAAAAAAAAAAACTTTCAATAGAACATTTATCTGGTGTCCCCAGATGTTGGATTTAGCAGACAAAGATGTGCAAGCAACTATGATAAATTAATTCAAAGAACAACATGAAATTGTGTATAAAAAATTAAAGTATGTCAACGAATCAACAAATAGAGAATTTAAAAAAATAGAAATTAAAAAAACATTCTGGCGCAACTGCAGTTTAAAATTTACTAGAGGAATCTAATACTACATTTGATGTGCTATGAGAAAGAATCAGTGAGTCTAAATATAGATCGATACAAATTCTCCTACCTGAAGAACAGGGTGAAAAAGGATGAAGAAACATTAACAGGGTTTCAAAGATATTTGGGACAATATGAAGCATATCAACAGATGTGTAATGGGAGTCACAGAAAGAGCACAGCCTTGCACGGGGTTAAAAACTGACATAATACTGGCGAAAATATCCTAAATTTGATGACTATCTAATGATATTCAGATATGAGAAGCTTAACAAAATTCAAGTAGGATAAACACAAAAGGAGTCATACCTAGACATTCCATAGTGACATTATTGAAATACAAAGAGAACTTTTGAAAGCCACGGGAGGAAAAACAACTCTTCATATACTGAGGAACAATGAAAGGATTAATAGATAACTTTTCCTCCAGAACAATGAAGTCCGAAAGACACTGACATACTCAAAGAGCAAAGATTCTGTATCCAGCAAAATTATCTTTCCAATATGAAGCTAAAATAAAGATATTCACAGATGTACAAAGACCAGGAAAAGCCGTTCCTAGCAGACCTAGTTTACCAAAAAATACAGAAGGAAATCTTTCAAGCTGAAAGGAAGTGATATCGGAACATAGCTCAAATCCAAAGAAGAAGTGAAGCACTCTGTAAGTGGTAGATGCTTTGGTAAATAAAAAAGACTTTATAAAGATATATTTTATTACTTTTTCTCCTAAATTTTTGGAAGATTAAATAAGACAAAAAATATATAAGATTTTTGTGTTTATAACATACAGACATATATATACAATGTTAACACAAAGCAGGGGTGAAAGGAGATATATATTAAAGCAAGATTCTATATTTTACTGCAATTAAGTTATTATTTTGAAGTAGACTGGGATATGTTAAGATACATGTTATAATTCTGAGAGCAATTGCTAAGAACATAATTTAAAAGATATAGTAAAAACTTAACATAGGAATTACAATGGCACTTGTAAATATTGACTTCAAAAGAATAAATAAGGAAAAGTGGAAAGAAAAAAGGACAAATGATAAAACAAATATCAAAATGGTAGAGGTAAAACCAAACATTAATAATTACATTAAATGTGAATATAATGCCACTTAAATAGCATAGATTGTCAGACTGGGTAAAACGAACAAACAAACAAACAAACCCCACTAAAAGTTGTTCACAAAAGATACACATTACATTCACAAACACAAATATGTTTAAAATAAAATAATGAAAAATAAAATATATAACATGTAACTAGTGTCCATAAAAGAGGCGGAGTGGCTATATTTATTTTTTAAAAATCAACTGTTATACAAAAAACAATTACAAGAGACAAATATGGACATTAAAACATCATCAAAGATGTATAAAAATTATAAATACATATATGCTTAACAACAAAGCCCTAAATACTTGAGAAAGAACTGAAAGAACTGAAAGAAGAAAAAGACAATTTAATAATAGAGATTTCATTGGCTTACTCACAAAAATTGATAGAAAAACTAGAAAGAAATCAGTGGGAACATAGAAGACAGGAATAACACTATCAAAGAACTTGTTTTTACCAACATTAATAGAACACTTCAACCAAAGTCTACAGAATGCACCTTCTTTGCAAGCACACATGAAACATCTTCCAGGACAGAGCACTTGCTGAGCCATAAAACAATTCTCAAATAATTTAAAAGACTGAAAGTATGTGAAGTAAAATCTCTGACCAATTGAAATTAAATTGGAAATCCACAACAGAAACAACCCAAATACACAGACATTAAACACACTTCAAATAACCCATGGTTCAAAGGAGAACTCATAAATTAGTATAAATTATTGAAACCATAAAAACACATATATCAAAATTGATGAGATGCAGCTAAAGTCTTGAAGTTCTGAAATTTTAAATGCCTATATCAAAAAAGAAAAATGAAGTCTCAAATCAATTACCTGTTCACTTCAGCAAATTATAAAAACAGGAAACCAAAGTCAAAGCAAGAAGTAAAAATAATAATAAATATTAGAGTAAATCAATGAAAGAAAGCAACAAAAACATAATAAAGAAAATTAATAAAACCAAAAGTTGACTCTAAAAAAATAATAAAATTGATAAACCCTTAGCTAGACTGACCAAGGAAATAAGACAAAAGTAACACATTATCAAAACTGATAATGAAAAGGGGGCATGACCACCTTTCCTATAAAAATTAAAATTTATAAGGAAATATTAGCTCAATTGAATACCAACAAATTAGTTAAGTCAAAATATATGAACAAATTCCAAGAGAGATGTACATTGATAACATTCACTCAGAAAAAGTCCCATGACATGTAAGAAAATTAAATTAGTAATTAAAAATATTCTCACAGAAAAAACTTTAGGCTTAAGTGGTTTTATTTACCAAAGCATTTACCACTGACGATTTATATCAAACATTTAAAGAAGAAATAACACCATTCCTTCACAAACTCTTCCAGAAAATATAACAGAAGAGAATATTTCCCAAATCATTATATAAAAACACAATTGCCAGGACAACAAAAACTTACAAAGACATTAAGAAAACTGTAGGATAGACCAATAGCCATTGTATATATGGATCCATAAATTTGAACAAAATATTAGCACACTGAATTCAGCAACATATAATTAGGGTTTTATACATCATGATCAAATAGAATTTTACCACAGGAAGGGTGGTACAATAGCTGAAACTCAATTACTGTGAAAGACCATATTAATGAAAGACAAAAACATTCACATGATAATCACAATACATGCAAAGAGGTTGTGCAAGAAAATCGAACCTCTTCCATAATAAAATTTCACTACAAACTAGATAGGATCTTCTTTAGGAAAAAAAAAAAAAAAAGCTAACATCACATTTAATGGTGAAAGACTGAAGCTTTCCCTCAAAGATGATGAAAAGGGCTAATACATTCTACTTTGTTCTTTTCATTTCTATTCAGCACTGTACTGGCAACTTTAGCCAATACATTAAGGCAAGAGGAAAGAGAAGGAGAGTGTGGGGGAGAAATGAAAGGAATTCAAATCTGAAGAAAAAAAATGTCTTTATTTGCAAATGGCATAATCCTCTGTATAAAGAACCCGAAGAATGCCCCCTTACACATTAAACTCCTTAAAATGAATAAATGAGTTACACAATTAATACCAAAATCAATTGAATTCCATATACTAGAGGTGAGCAATTAGAAAATAAATTCAAGAAAACAATTCTACTCAAATAGTATCAAAAAGAATCATACACATTGGAATAAAGTTAACACAAAATGTACAAGATTTGTGTACTGAATACCATAACACATTGCTAGAACAAATTAAATTAAATAAATGAGGACGTGTTCATGGACTGAAATTTTTTTTCCAGGAATTGATGCAGTTTTTCCCCATATTGATCTACAGACATAATAAAAATCCTTGTGATCATTTCTGCAGGACTTCTTTGTTGAAAATAGCAAGCTCAATTTAAAATGCAAAGACCTAGAATAACTAATTTTGCAAACGAATAAATCCGGGGGACTTAAACTACCTGGTTCCCAATTTTACTATGAAGCAACAGTAAAGAAGTTACCGTGAAACTGGCAAAGGATTACTGTATATTGGCATAAGGATAAGCACATAGATCAAAGAAACTGAATGGATAATCCAGAAGTAAACACTTATGTTTATGGTCAATTTTTCTGACAAAGGCAATTCAATTACATTTTAAATAAATGGTACTGGTATCATTAGATATCCACATGCAAAAGTATGAATATAGGTGCTTACCAAAAATTCATTCAGAATCAACCATTCACCGAAATGTAACAGCTAAAACGTAAAACTCTTCAAAGAGAACATAAGAGTAAAGTCGCCAGTCTTTAGTTTAGGAAAGGAGTTATTAGATACAAAGCCAAAAGCTTGTGATGTATATATGTAAATTAAATAATAGATTATAATATATAAAAATATGTATAAGATGAATTATACTTCATTAAAATGGAAAACATTTATACTTCAGAAGACACCTTTAAGAAAATGAAAAGACAAGTCATGGACTGGGAGAAAATATTTGAAAAATAAATATCTGATAAAGTACTTCCAACTATCATGTATATTATATAACACAGTGTATAATATATAATTTAATAACATAATAGCATAACATAGTATAACATAATATTATATGAAAAGTCAAAAATAAGAAAAGTGAACTAAAATTTAAAAAAACATATATACATCAAAGAACACGTGCAAAGAGCTTAAACTTGCTATGCCTCATTAGTCGTTAGGAAATAAAATTAAACCTCCAATGAAACACCATTATACATCTACAAGAATAATTATAAACAAAAAGCCTGACATACAAACTTTCGTGAAAGTTGTAAAGAAATTGGAACCCTCGCACACCGCTGCTGATTGAAGTGTAAAGTGGGACAGTCAACTTCAGAAACAGTTTGGCGATTTCTTAAAAAGTGAAACATAAACTTCCTACACGAGCCAGCAATTCCACTCTTAGTAATCTAACACAGAGAAATGAAAACCTGTCCACACAACGCTGTGTGCACAAATGTTCATAGAAGCATTTTTTTTATGTTGGCCAAAACTTAACAATCCAAATATCCATCAAATCTAAATGGATAATATAATAAAATGTGGCGTATACCTACACGTGAGTAATATAAAAGGAATGAGCTACTGATATATGCTGTAGCGTGTGTGAACCTTACAAACATTATACTATGTGAAAGGAGGCAGACATGAAAGATGTGTATTGCAGTATTTCATTGATATGAAAAGAGAAGAAGGTAACTTTAGACACACAGAAAGCAGGGCAGTGATTGCCTCTGCCAGGGATACTGTTTGCAGTGCAAAATGGCGGCCAATGCGCTCAAGGGAAATTTTTAGAGTGATGAAAAGTTCTATAACTAGATGGTGGTGACAGGCACACAACTCTATAAACTCAATAAACATCCCTGATTTGTACACTTACGAAAAATGAATAAGGAGCAGTTTCTACCCTCAAAACCCACCATTAACGCACTTTGATGGATGAGGAATGAAGCACTCAGATATGGTCTTACATGAACGCAAAGTGTTAGATTTTTAAAAGACTATCAGTCACACTGGGATTTAAATCCAACATTGAAAATGACAAATTAGCATACGTAAATCCAGGCAATGTTATTTGAAGCCATGCAAATAAGTTTTGTAGATGCCTCAAAATATTTAAATGATGTGTTACTTCTTTCTGAAAGAACATAGAGTAGAATAGGAGACAGCTACATTTTGAAGCTAGGTTAGCTCACTTCAGCATCACTCACAAAGAAGCTAGTGAATGGCAAGGACTGTGGACCGACTGCAGATTTGAAGGTGACAAAGTTCAGCTTCCTTTATGAGTTCTGCTCTATCAAGCACAACTTAAGGACCTTAGGCAAAATATCTGCCTCTTCTGTATACCAGTTCCCCTCTCTGTAAAACAGGAATTCACTGAGGAAAAAATATGGAACTGTACAGTAGGTACTTAGAAAATGTTTCATGCTCACTACATTTCTCAAATAAATGGGAAGTGGAGGAGGTGCATGCTTGTGGCTTTAATAATTGTGGATTTTCAGGGAGTTGCAACTGAATGCTGGCTTCATTACAGGGATTTGGAAAAAAGTAACAGATGTTCTTTGACTAGGAACCTGCCGAGATAAGTCACCCAAAGTGTCCAAGCAGGAAAATGTAATAAGTCATGACTGATAATATTTCTTACCGGTGGAGCTTCACTGTTGCCTTCTGAATTTGCAGCTTTGTTTCTGAAAAGAAGCACAAAGAATGTCAAGGAGCTGTTTCTCTTGAAGCCATCAAGACATCTGGGCTTTTCGGAAGCTCCTGACAGTCAGAGCCCCCAAGGTGGGAATCGGAACAAGAGGCTGAAACAGTAGTGGGCAGAGGGAAAGCGAAAGGTCCTAGTATGCGGACAGAGATAAATGCCAGGCAGGTCAGTCAAGGCGCATGCACAATCCCAAGGAAAGACATTGGTGCTTGATTAAACTCAATGGGACAAACTTTTTTTTTTTTAATTTACGTGTGGGTAAACCTATTCCAGGATCTAAAGATACAGAGTGAAAAATAAGACCTGGCCCCTGCCTTTAAGAAGCTCACAGGTGCTTAGTAAAGATGGATGTTAACAAATAATTATATATGTGAGAAATGCAATAATGGGGATACGTACAAAGAAAGAACAACCACTTTGGCTTAGACCACCCGATTTTTAGAAATCTCGGCAATCAAAACACCTTGCAACATGACAAAACCTTGCAATATAACAAAAACTTAGAGCTGATTTAGCAATGCAATTTCTGGGGAAATTTGCCTTTTATTCTATGTGTTAGGACTTTCTAGGCTGAAAGTGCTAAAAATAAACAAAACCAAATTAGTTTCAACAAAATAGACAAGTTTTGAGAAAGGTGGGGGCGATGCTAAGCCTCAGAGATGACCATATGTGTAGTTTCAAATGCCACCCGGGATTTCTCTCATGTCCCCATTTTTTTTCTTCTTTGTATATTAGTTTCTTTCTCTCTGATAAGCTTCTTTCTTACAACCGAAACTCTGCTTATGGGCACCTCCAAAATTTACATTTCAAATTCTCCAAAGAGAGATGGTCTAACACTTGCACTCTCTCCTTTAATTCAAAAATCTGGAAAAACATGATTATAACATGGGTGGGGTCACTATCCCTATGTGAGGTCATAAAAAATGTAGACTTAACACCAGAACCATATAACTGGTGTGGAAGAAGGAAGACAACTTCTTTAAAGTAAGAAGGTACATTTCCCAGAAGGGCCAGCTATGGATGAGCAGAACAAGTAACCCTTTTCCACTACATTGTTTTGCTTTAAATTGTGATCCACCCTTTTTTACATTTCCTGAGTCCTAACCTTACCCCATCCCTGATTCAACCCTATTACAAGTCTCCTCCCTCTTTCCACCCATACTACATGACTCTGTTTTAAAAATCAGGTAGCAACATGCCTTCTAGATTCTGTGCACCTTCAGGAGTATTAATTAAGATGGAGATCACAAGGGACTGAGTTGCCCCTAGTAAAGGAGGCCAAGGAGCCAATATTGGAAGAGCTCATCAAACATGGAGGAAATGAAGTATAATGAACCATTCAGTAATTAGAGAGGTATTTTAAGTGATCTAGAGAATGCAGAACTCTCTTGAACGGTATTTTCAGTAATCAACTTTCTTTACCAAGTATAAGCCTCTGAGTGCTTCTAATAATACATTACATTTAATCATTCTTTCCCTTTTATACATAATGGCACATTAGCCACAAATAAAGGATAGTAGTGACTATCTTTCCAATGAAATATGGAGTAAAAACAATTTCTGCAATCCCAATGTCTTGTTTATCTATAATAAGATGAGCGCATGTGGATGCATGTGTGTTGAGGAGGGGCGACAGGCAATGTCAATCAATTGTATTCATAAACACAGCTTGGAGGCAGACCCTGCATAATTTAGACTCTCCCCTGGCTTGCTGCTTCTGCAAGCTGGCATGCTCATGTTGTATTACCATTTTGATTGAATGAACAGGGTCAATAACGTCACTTTTTCTCATCCAAGGCAAGAAAATTATTCTGAATCCAATCATCAATCAATGTAAGTAATCAGTCTGTTTAAAACACCTCAGGCTTTCACACAACTGGCTATTCTTAGGAACACAATTGAAAAAGCCATAGTTTGGGCTGTCTTATTAATCCTGCTATATCCCCACTAAAGTGTTAAAAGGCCTGCTAGGCTCCAACATGTGCTCTATTAACAAGATTATGGCAAGGGATTCATCTGAGAATCCTGCACTCTGAGACCTCCAGTATCTTGCATTTATTTACATATAATTGTTTATCCATTACTTTGCCACACCATACAGCGGCATTATTTTTTTTTCTATAATTTCCGGAGGTTAATGGCTTTTTTCCCCATCTAAATTCAAAGTCAACACCCACGGACACTAAAGTCAAGAAAATGTGCGTTGCCAAGGTGCTGAAACAACAGTTGGCAGTCTGTACATTGTGAAAAACGTATTTGATCAAGGAACTTTTGCTGCAGCATGCCGATGGATCCACACTGATTTCCTTGAGAAGTAAAGGAATTAATCCTCGTCCTCCATGTAGGGATAGAAAACAGACTGAGACATCTTGCACCACACAAATCTGACTTAGCCTTCACTTGGCCTTCTGTGCAAGTAAATATAATTACCGCACAAAAGAGAGGAACAAAAAAGCAGATTTTGAACCTCCGGGAATGGCCAGAATAATCAGCAGGCAGCTGGAGATGAGTGGATTTCAAATGGAGCTATGATGCTCATGAATCCTCTGACCAGGCACAAGTGTTGGGAGACACAGGCTTTGGGGCAAGTCTGAATGATGTGGCTGGACAAACTCTCCCAATGCTATTTATTTGGATGTATACTCTTGGCACAAACGACATACGTACAACCATTACATATGTATTTTCTGCTTCATAAATTTCTCCAAAGAAATACTATTTCTAAAAATGCTTCAGCTTATTACCTTAGTAAATAAAAATAATTTAAAATAATTTGTTAAATATAGCTATGGCAGTGATAAAGGGCAAAACTCAGATGCCAGAGAAGTTGAAAGCCATTGGTGAGCTAGCGGTGGGGTCATAAAGAATGTTCTGAGGACATCCATTAACATGGAGGGGCCTAAATTCAGCCTTTAAAAAAACTATTTTCATTATAACTAAAATACTTGTAAAATACCCCATTTCAACCATTTATTAATGACATTCACACCATTGTGTAACCATAATCACTACTAGTTCCAAATCTTTTGATCACCCCAAACAGAAACTCTGTGCCCATTAAGCAATAACTTCCCATTTTCCTCCAGCTCCAGGTAACCTATAATCTACTTTGTTTCTATGAAAGTGCCTGTTCTACATATTTCATGCACATGGAATCATATAACATTTGTCCTTTTGTGACTCACTTATTATACTATTATTCTCAAGGTTCATCCATGTTGCAGTGTGTATCAGAATTTCAATCCTTTTTAAGGCTATACAGATTAATCCTTCTCCTAAAACCAGTCTTCAGGAACGACAGAGCCTCAGGGTCACTGGCCAGCCTCCTCCTCTCTCATGGCTCTTGGTAAACCACCTGCCATTAGTTATGTGGCCTTATCACAAGGCCACAGATGCCCCTGATTGGTGGTCTTCACACTCTACAGAACTTCACATGTTAATAAATGGAGCACCCTGCTCTGTTTTCTTCAGCAGATGAATACCAAAACCCTTGTCAAGGTGACAGAGCTATTAAGTGTCTATTCACACAGCAACCATAAATTGGAGCATCAATCAGTAATCATAAAGTCAGGGGCATTTTCTCACAAAGTCAGGAATGCAGAGGGCTTTCATAAGCTAATCAGCAGGCATCAAATAGACAATCAATCTAATTAGCTGCTCACATTCAGATGGCAATCAAAGCAACACAGTGCTCTTCATTAGTAATGATATTGAAAACTGTGATCTGTGTGGTATTCAGCTAGAAAATGAAAATCCTTTTTTTTTTTTTTTTTGTAAATAGGTAAGGAGGCTGTGGCTATACTGTGTGTACCACGTGCCAATTCAAAATGCAGGCACCAGAAACCCAACTGATGCTACTTTTGATTTTCATTGGTCTAAATGTAAAGAAGCAGGGTAGAGCCATTTATCATTAAGTCTGACAACAGCACATCAGTAAACTGTGGGTGAAGTAACCCACCATGGAGAAAAAGCAAGGTAGAGGGAAGTGAAGGAGAGGTCAATAATTCTAGAACTTTACTGTTCTTTATGAAAACACGATTGTTTACCTGAAAGTTCAACCCCTTTTGACTTTTAAAATCCACAACTTCTCTATTGTAAATACCTTCCTTAGATAAAATGGGGACCAAAGAACTCCATGCTAGGCATCTTGAGAATGAATCATCCTTCCGAAGCGAGCATGAGCCAGAAAGTTGCTGGCCGCACTGATGGGAAAAGGCCTTCTGAGACACAGTCCTTCCTCCTAACCCAGAATGACAGCTGTATACCACATATTCTGCCAGGCATTTTGAAAGGAATTAGAGGGGTGCACATGGTCACTGTTCCGCAGGAGCTCATCTGATCTTTGGGTAACACTAATGAAAAAAAGTAGCAAACATTAAAAAATAGCATGTTGTGAAGGGTAAAATCTGTGCTACAAATCTGCATATTTTAGAATTCGAGAGTCGAACAGAAGGAAGAACACTGATATATCGAATGTCAGAAGAGCCTTCTGGAAAAAGCTAGAGGCCAGGAACTGGTTGCTTTCAAAGTGGTATATTTCAAAACTGCCAGTGTTTCAAGAGAATTGATATTTATTTTTAGCGAAGGTTAGAATATACTTCAGAAAACTGTACAAAATGGCTACATAATGGAACGTCGGGGGGAAAAACTTACAAATAAACGCCCACCCATTTTGCTCAGTTTAGCGCACTTTTAATAGCCAGAGTTCACTCTCTATAAATTCCCTTTGGTCAATACATGTTTATGAGTGAGAAGTATTAACAATATTCAGATACCATGTCATGGCATCTGCCCAGCTGGACTCTAAGTAAGTCCCTTAAAAGAAAAATCTCCTGTCCCACAGGTCTTGGGACATCTACATCAGACCTGGGGGTGGAGGAAGGGGATCTGCACTTAATAGCCTTGCACTTCAAGTCTCTGTTCCAAGATCACCCCTCTAAGAAGAACCCCTGAGCCTTGTTCAGCTGGTGTTCTATCTACCTCTAAGGCCATCCATACTTCTAACTCCACCCAGGCCTACAAGGCTCTCTTACACATATTTATTTATATTTTCGAAGCCCTTTCTTAGACTGAAAACCCTCTTAGAGCAAACAATGTTTGTTATTTAACACTGCAATCCCATTCACTAATATGTGTCTGATGAATAAATTAATGAATGTTTTCCAATTAGTTTTGGTTTAGGTGAAAACTTGAGTTCTGTGGAAGGAAAGTGCTTTTGACACCGAGGAAGCCATTATGGGGATTTATTAAGAACACTTAGTGCCCAGAAGGCTGTATTGTGAGATCTAAAACCTCACATCTCTGTCTCCGAGGAGTTTCTGTGCCTACATGTGACAGATCACTCCTGGATTCACGCCGCAGGAAGTTTAATACGAGGGTTGGAGAGAACAAGAATTCAAAGAATAAAAAATCTGGTTTATGATAAAAAAAAAAATCCTAAGAGGTGTTCAAGGGGCTTGTTATATAGAAAGAAAAGTTTAAAAGGCAGTGAAATAAATGAGGACATGGACTCTTAAGGGAGAGAGCAGGAGCAGGCCTTCCTTTACACAAAGAAGAAAACCAAAGTCTTAGAAAACGTAGAGTAATTCCATTGAAGATATTTAAGCTTCTATGTTCCAAGATAAAATTTTCAGATGAAAGGTGCCATAAACGAACTAGGAAGTAAAATCCCTGTGAGGAAAGTAATCTGCGCGTTTCATTTGTTTTCTTCCTTTTTGATGTCTCACTGCACAGAGCACTTGATTATACAAAGCCTGAGCTTCGCTGCACCTGACAAAAGCTCTGAGCAGCGGGAGTCTGGAGCCAGGAGCCCACAGACACGGCAGCCGCACACCCCAGCGGGCACCCCCACCGGGAGCCACTGCAGGGTCTGGACTCCGAAAGCCTTGTCAGTAGGATATGCCCTGAGATGAGTGACAGTTTGCTGCTGCTCTGTGCAGGGAGACCCGGATGCTCTGCAGAGAGAGGCATCTGGCAAATATGGACATGCTAGTGCAGAAGGCTCGTGTCCAGGGGTGTGTGTTAGTTTGTAGCATTGCCATGATGAAATATCACAACGGGATGGACTGAACAGCAGAAACTGGTTTCTCATAGTCTGGAGGCTAGAAATCCAAGATTGAGGTATTGGAAGGGTCGGATTCTTCTGAAACCTCTCTTGGCTTGCAGATGGCCTCATTCTGTCGTCACGTGGCCCTTCTGTGTGTGTGTGTGTGTGTGTGTTCCTGGTGTCCCTGTGTGTGTCCTCATCTCCTCTCCTATGAGGAAACCAGCCATATTAGACTAAGGTCCACCCTAACAACCCCATTTTAACTTAATTACCTCTGTAAAGGCTCTGTCTTCAAATACAGTCACAGTCTGAGGTAATGAGGTTAAGAATTCAACATGTGGATTTTGAGGGAACACAGTTCAGTCTACAACAGGAAGTGGGTGCCCCTCAATCTCTACCACCAGAAAATTTCTTCAGAAAGTACCTTCTCTATTCTCCTCAGAGATACATTCTTTCTTAATCCAATAATAAGGAAACATGATAATATTTTAAGAGGGTTTGCTATTGTTAGGTACAATTCTAAGTACTCTCTGTATGTTACTTATTTAATGATCACAATAATCTTATGAAGGGGGTATGGTTATTAGTCTCATTTTATTTTCAATAAAATAGATATTTTAATATCTATTGCCCACTTTTTAAAACAGATTTTTCAGGTATAATTTATATAAAATAAATTGCCCATTGTTAGAACGTGTAATTTGATAAGTTTTGACATATGTGCATTCCTATGAATTTATCATCCAGAAGTTTTGTCCTGCCCCTTTCCACAATCTACCCACTTCATCTCTAGGCAACCATGCTTCTGCTTTCTGTAACTACAGAGTAGCTCGTGTTCTGTAGCCTTTCTTAAGGATGGAATTCAGAGTATGTACTCTTTTCTGTCTGATTTCTTTCCCTCAACATAATTACTCTTTGAGTCATCCACATTGTTGGGAATATCAATAGTCTGTTCCTTTTATTACTGAGTAGTATTATAATCAGTACCACCACCTACCCACTCTGATGTAATAGATTGACAGCACTCTCTTCCTGACCCCGAGAAACCATTCTTTACCTTGTATGGGATCCATTCTGTGTTCCATCAAGTTTTCTCTCATTGTCCCTTAGAAATTCTACAGAGTTGTTCCTATAACTCTTTCATTGTACATAACAATACCACAAATCAAAAATTGTTAGATCCAATCCTGTTAGTTAGTGTGGTAACCAGGAACCATGAAAGCCTACTCGGTTACTGGGGAAAGGTATATTTTCAATTTTCAAATACCATGTATGAGCTATCGAGCTAAAGGGCTGGTGTAGGGTTTTTACATCTACACATTCTAATTAATGACTAAATTCCCTTCCTCTTCCCCAACTCCTTTTAAAATCACTGTACTTTTCTCTTTCTGTCTGCAGTGTAATTTAACCTCCCACTTGAATATAGAGCATAATTCAATTGAGAGGTGTGTTTATATCACATAAAACACAATAAAGCATGATGAAGTGTTTCTTAAATCGTTTGCAAATGAATGGCTACAATATTCCCAGGGTGCTCTGTTCTCCCTCAAACTAAAAGCAACCATGTCTATTTATTAATATATGGATCCCAAATGCCTTCTTGAGACATTTAAAAGCTGGATGAGATGGGCGCGACCTAATGGAAAATCACAGGGAAAGATACTGAATGGAAGATGTGTGCTGAGACCAGAGAGAGTGTTCAGATGAAGAATAACAGAGGTATAAATTGTTATCTGATGTCATGATACAAACTACATAACAGCCAGATAAAATGGGAAAAAATGACTCAGGAGCCTCAGGAGTATCAATGCCACAGCTGAAGTCTGAGTCAAGACTAATACGCAAGTCTCCAGACCCCAAATCTACACCAAAGAGGTGAGAGCAAGAAAGAAAGCAACCAAACCTGGGCATGTGCCCTCCTGGTTCAGCGACAGTTAGGAGCCAGCCCGTCCTTAGCCTTTGTTAGAGGAACTATTGTTCTGTCTGTCATATTAGTTCTCTCAGTACTTCAAGTATTATGTTTTCCCCTTCGTAGCTATTTTTATTTTAAATCAAAATATATTTTTCCATGATCTTATTTTTTAATGCAAGGTTACTCACACTTCTGAGAAGAGTAAAACATTGTTTTAACATTTGCATTTAAATAATTCTTTAAAAATCACCTTACACGGGGGGAAGGGCTGAAAAGGTGTAAGAAACGATTAGGCCAAAGTGTCGTGGAAACAGCCCTCAGTGGCAATCAAGAACCACAGCTCTGCTGTCCATCGATCCGCCTCAGGATCACCCCTTTCACACCATCAGCAAATGAAGAGTAAAGATAATTTTATTGTCTCACGTGGCACAGAAAACATATTTGACAAAACTTAGCATCCATTCACAATAAAATAAAGTCCTCTTAGCAAGCTAGGAAAAAGAAAGTTGTGAATCTTAATAATAGTTAAATATATGCATTACAATCTTGTGGTAAGGTCAGAAACAAAACAATAATTTACTCTCTCCCACTTTCTATCTGACATTGTACTAGGGGTTCCAACCAGGACAAGAAGATAAGAAATAGAAGTGTAAGGCAGACAATAAGAAAGAGAAACAAATCCATGATGATTCACAGCTGCTTAGATTTTTTAAAAATTGTAAAGTGAGTTTAGCAAGCACTCTATCTATATACAGAATCAATATGCAAAGACCTTATTACTCAATAAATCAACAATACTTAACAGTAATCAAAATACTATGTGTAATATCACTAAAATGTAAATATATAATTATATGATTAATGTGCAAGATTTCCACAAATCAAATGATAAAATTTTACTGACATGCATTTAAAAAGAGCTAAAGAAAGGAAATACATGTTGACAGGTTGGAAGAATCTATTTTTCAAAGCAGTCAGTTCTCCCTATGTAAATCTGAAGATTCCACATATGACTATTCAAAATCCAACAAGTTTGAGTACAAAACTTGACAACTGAGTTGTGCAACTTCAATGGAAATAAAAAAGCCAAGATTCGCATAAAGAAGAACAAAGTGGGAAGATTTGCTGTCCAGGAATCACATCACATTACTGAGCTTTAATAATGAGAAAAGGCAAATAGACAAATGGGAGGGAAAAGAGAGCCCAGAAAGAGATCTATCCGTATACGAAAACTTGATTTATGAAAGGGTGAAATTGCAGGGCTCTAGGGTATGAGCAGATTTTCAATAAATGTTCCTAGCATAATTGAATAAGCTGCAAGAAAATTTAAATAAAATTAGAGCCCTGCTGCATACCATATAGAAGATATTAACTTTGGGTAAATCAGAAACCTAAATGGGAAAGGAAAAACAGTAAAGTTTTTTGAAGTCATTAGAGAAAAAGTATCTATGAATTTGGATATGAAGTGATTACTTAAAATAAAACTGTGATAACTATAAATATTGGTAAGTACCAACGCATTAAAATTAAAAATTATGTTCCTTAAGAGATAAAAAGAAAAACAAACCAGAGAGTGTAATTGGTACACATATGGACAAAGAATTTTATTCAAAATACATAAATATTTCCTATAAATCAGTAAGAAAAAGACAGGCAAAAGAGACCAGCAAAAGTTGTGAAAAGACATTGTACTAAAGAGGAAAGCTAAGTTGCCAATAAAAATATGAAATTTTGTTCAACCTCATTAATCATCAAAGAAACACAAATTAAAACTAAAATGTGATACTGTTTTACATACACCAAATCAGCTAAAATGTAACCTGCTGATGATACCAAATGTTAGTGATGATGTTGAGCTAATGGAACTCATACATATGTGATGGGAATGCAATTTTTTAACCAATTTGAAAAACTGTTTGTAGTATCTCCTAAGGCCAACCATGCATTTCTAAGTATATAACCAATAAAGCCATGTACATATATTCATCAAAAAACATGTACAACAATTTTATAGCAGCGTTATTTGCAATAGTCAAATCCAGAAAGAATGTGTATATAAATCTCATAAATATAATCTTTAATGAAAGAATAAAGATACAAAAGAATATGTGCAGTTATGATTATGATTACATTTATATAAAACTTGAAAACAGACTATATTAACAATGCGGGCTTCTATAGTATAGAAAAGATCTCATTCTTACCCTAAAAAGTGGAATAGGAAGGAACAGTGGCTGTGAGGCACATGAGGGCTTCAGCGGAACTGGCATTATTCCATTTCTTGATCCACGTAGTGGTTACAAGAGAGTATATTCTATAATGTGTTTGCATGCTATTAAATGACATTTTTAAAAAGTTTTAAAAATCTTCTTTAATCCCATGAACAATCACTTTTGACACTTTGTGTACTGAGTTTAAGAACCATACAACTTGTTTTTTGCTATTTACTTTAAAAGATCGGAATCCTCCGATGTTCTGAATGATGTATCTTGCTACTCAAATGCTTATGATATTTATTTCTGTGAGTTCTTGGTGAAACTGCTAATTAAGCTTCATATTTCATTTATTCATGTAATTAAATTTCACCTGATGAGATCTGGTGGTTTATTTATTTTATAGTTCAAGAAATATTTTTTTCTCAATCTTTTGATTTATTCCAATTGTTTTTGACTTAGTTCTCTGAAGTAATGATCATGTTTATCTTAGATTGGATCACTCCTTTCTCCTCTATCTTCTCTCATAATATTCTTGTTTATTTATCAGTTTCCATTTAATCTAAGAGGATTTCTCAAATACATACTCAACTTTATTATATCTGTTTCCATAGTGTCCTATCCATCTTTTTCTTTGTCTCTGTGTGAAATTTTGTTTCTGCCATTATCCTTTAAATTTTCCCATAATCATTTCTTGCTCACCCACCATTTATTTTTAATCTTATTTCTTGTCATTTGCTGTCCACATGTTACCTTTTTATTATCTTAAAACACGGGAGCAAGAACACCAGATTTTGATGCTTTTCCCTTAAACATTGTAAACTATTTTCTTTCTGTTTCTTCTAATAAATGATCTTTGGAAATAAGCTCTTCTGAGTCTTCACAATGATCATTCCTTGCTGAGCTATGCGATTCGTTGTCTTAGGCTCCATGATGGTTTTCTCCTGTGTCCTTGTCTCTAGGGGAGGAACTAACTGCATTCTTAGATCTAACATTTGCTAAAAATCGTAATATTGAAATTTGCTATCTGTTGGATTGTTGTATGTCTAATTGGAAGGTAGCTTTAAGTAAATATCTCAGGACTTTTTCTAACCCCACTCCTTCAGTATATATTATACTATATATTGACTCAATATACAGCGAACGGAAATCTCCAAAATGTGCTATGGTCAAAGTTTTCCAACTCAATCCTGCATACGGCTTTGCTTGAAGGTCCATGAGTCCCAAAGTTCAGTGTGCCATCATACGCCCTTCCCCTCTGCACATACTTCGTGCAGCTGTATTTTGATTTCAGTCTTTTATTAAACACTAAGAGAGAAACAATACAGGCATGGATTGGAGACAGAGTTGTACACGGAAGGAAAGTAAAAAGGTAAGAGAGAATAGCTTTCTAGTTATCTAGGGGAGGGGAAAGCTATTATGCAGGAAAGAGGGAGCTTTCTGGTCACTAAAGAGAAGGCATGAGAAAGGGAAGAATTTTCTAACTACATTGGGTGGATTTCTCCTGAGCCTGAAAAATGGACCATCGATTTACACATATTTTCTTAACCTAGTTCAATCAACTTAATAACAGAAATTTCTTTTAAATTTGTCAATAGATTTATTTTCAGTCTTAAGTTATTCTATTATGAATAAATTAACAGTAATCAGATAGAAATCAGAAGTTTCTCACCTTAATTAAAACCATAACCTTTTAAAGTGTCAACTGAACTTATAGAGTATGATATTCTAGGAACATGGTGGACTCAGCCAACAAAGGAAGAATTGTGCTTATATATTCAGTAAAATGCTGGTTTGATTCTACGCATTTTACAAACTAACTTGTATTTGACCTCAAAAGAAAGAAAGGGAAATTCCTAAGTACCATGCAAAAGAAGAAACTTAAAGAAAAAAATGGTAAACTAAGAAGTCAAAACTACAGTGGTCCAAGAAATATTGTATGGTATATTGGCCTATTGGATGTAGGAGCTGCAAGGCTGAGTTTTGGACTCCACACGGAGAACAAGTGATATTTCACACATGTGAAGCAGGACATTGGAACTGAAAAACTTCGTGATAGTGAGAATAAAGGGAGTATACCACTAGCCTAGACACCAAAAGAAGAAAATATGTCTCAGGAGCAGTGCGTAAAAATATAAAAACAGGGGAAAATATATATACAATCAAAAAATAATAATTTTATAAAATCTGTAACCAAAAGGCTAATTTTTTGTTAGGTAACATACCCTGTTAGGTAAAGCTGTAAAGCCAAAATTTTCTTACCATTATGAAATTCATATCTTTAGAGGGGAAAAAAATGAATTAAAAATGATTCTAGACTTATAAACCCCTATACTACTGAAAGGTTTTTTTAAAAAACATAAAAATACTTCATAGCAATAAGTCTACAAGCAAGGGTTTATGAGACCAGATACCCTGGTAATAAAACAATGCTTATAAACATAAGTTTACAAAACAAAAACAAAAACAAAGAACATAAACCACAAGAAGAAATGATCCTCCATGATGGAAATATTAACAAAAAAGAATATTCAGTCTCAAGGAAACTGAGATAGAAATGTTAGACTCCATACATAGTACATTGAAAATGAATATAGAGACAAAAGAAAAAAAAAGAGAAAATATAAGGAAAAATTACTTTATAGGAGACTGAAAAAGAACTAACAGCTTTGAAAGTAGAACTTTAATGTAATGTCTAGGAATTACACACACAACACGTATAATGATTTTCATTAAGCATTCGGTGGATAAGCAGTGTTGAAGACTGAATTGTGGAAATGGAATATTTCCATACAGATTAAAATGTGGAAAATATAGAATAAACTTTAAGGAATACGGATGACAGAAAAAGCATCTAATCTGTATTAATAAATATTCTACCAGGAGGTTAGAGAAAACATTGAAAAGTCAGTATTTGAAATAATGTCAAGATTTTCCAGAATTGGTGAAAGGTATGAATCCTTTGATTACCCCAACAGAGTCAGTATACTTTCAAAAATCCATACCTAGACTTATTGCTACAACATTGCAAAACACCAAAGACAAGCTGAGAATTTAGGAACAACCAAAGAGAAAAAGCAAAACACTTACCAAGAATTAACAATCAGACCTATCATTAGCAAAAATATAGATCAAAGGAAAATAAATGCATATTCTCAAAATATTACAGGAAAACAATTTCCTGCAAATAGATTACAGCTTTGCTCATTTGTCACTACATTCCTTTGTGGGATGTGCCTATGACTGCATCAGCAAGAAATACAAAACCGTTAAGATGGATCCCAAGGAGTCAATGTCATTTCGACCAGACTGAGTTCTCCCTTACACCTGTTCTGAGAGGAGCCTTTCATGTCAAATATGCAGCCTCTAAATGCTCCCCTTCAACTGTACATCCTGTAGAATGGGAGGCTGAGAGTTGGAATAAAGTTCCAAAAGCATCCTAGGTTTCCTTATGAGAACAGATCTAAGAGATCCCTAAAGTCACTTGAAATCTTCACCGCTGCCCCTACACTAGCCCTTGTGGCCCCAGGCCCGAATATCCTTGGCTAAGACCCTTAGGCCTAAACATGGTGGTCCCCACGGGCCTCCACTCACACTGCTGACTGCTTCAGTGATAGGAACTTCTCAGAAAACTTAACCCTTAGGCCAGATCTGAGTCTGTGCTCTTCAAACAATGGGAACACATGGTGAATATATTTCTCCCTTCCATTTCCTGCAGGATAAGTTCCAGGCCAGTAGCAGGTCTCTGCCATTTCTGTTTTGCAGCCGGAGGTTCTGAGAGGAGTCTGGCTTTGTCTTTTACATTTTAATGGTTTTAACCACGGCATCTGGTAAGAGAAGAGGCTTGAGCAAAGCAGGTGAAGTAAGTGGAATTCTTTCTCCCCTTTTATGCTAGAGACCCGTTCCAAATTGTCCACAGAGGCTGTATTCCCCAAAGGGAGCTATCCATCAGCCCATGGGAAAGGAACTGACCAAGTGAGCCCTGTGGTTTAGAAGAGAGCAGCCTCTGTCACAAAGAAGTTCCTTCCTGGTACCCCAACTTTCTTGCCAGGATTTTTAAACGTCTTTTATCACTGCCTTCCATTGTCTGAAAATCCTACCCCACAGTTAATAACTGTACTGTCTATAGATACGTGTGATTCTTTCCACATGCAAAATTTTGTTTCCTAAACACCACTCCAGGTAGTGTGTGGTCAGACCGTCTCGGCTTCCCTTTCTTTATCTGGCCAAGTTGGTATAATAATACTTTCCATTCATCTAATGATTTGTTTCTCTGGAAATCCCTTTAACATCTATTTTTTTAAAAAAAAATTCTTAAAACAGGCATGCAGAACAAGTGACATTCTAATTTCAAAGAAGAGGAAGCTGAAGCACAAAAAGGTTGCTGGCCCATCCAAAGTCCTCATCAAGTGAACACTAGGAGCGCTAGATCAGCATAACCCTTTTGTTCATTCAATGGAAGTTTCGCAGTAACATGCTGCTTCTCTATCTCCTGATTGATTTGGCTGACAACCCCCAGACCCTGGATGAGAGATTAAAAAAAAACAAAAAGCAAATTATTGAGAGCCATGCATCTGGCCCTGACTAAGCCCAGCAAAGCATATGCTGATTTACTGGAGACAGAGTGTCATTAAGGAAACAAGATTTCACATGGAGCCACCAGAGAATCATATATAACCGTAGACAATATAATTGTTCATTGTGGGGTACCAGCTTCAGGGGCGGTAGGATTTTCAGACAGTGAAAGACAGTGATAAAAAAAAAATGTCTAAAAATGCTTCAAGTTAATTTTGAAGGATGGAGAACACGTCAAAAGTCAGAGGTGACATTGGAGGATAAGGGGACAGCAAATGTGTACGAGAAAGTTATTTTACGACTAGAGATTGGTCTGCACTGCTGCTTCCCTCAGAGCTTTGTTCTCAGAGCCTCCTGTGGGGCTGGAGGAAAGACATGAGGTGTCCACCATCCTCCAGTGGAGCGCCCACACCAGGCAGTCCACTGCTGCCCTCTGGGTCAGGCACTCTGGCAGGTGAAGCAGAGTCCAAGGAAGTCATGAAGGCTCTGGGAGTCACACCATGAAAACGCCCAACCTCAGAAACTGCTCACCTATGTTCTGGCCAGCACACCTGACAGTTTAAAGGCATTCTGATCTCCGTGAAATATGCAGCATAAATACTTCTGTGAAAGTGAGTTTGCATGGAAAATCATCTTTCCATCTTACATCTTTGCATTAAAGCCATGACTTAGAACAACCACGACTTGGGGTGTTGAAATATCCATCTAAGCATGTTTACCTCTCTTCAAGGATGCTTCGACCAGAGACATTTTGGAGAGAATTTTTGAAGGCAAGGATATGTCACCTGTCGATTGCACGTCTAAACCTCCCTGCTCCTGGAGAGTGCTGAATGGCTCAGAGACGGCCATGGAGGCAAATCTAAACAACTGCACAGAATGAAACTGCCTGCAGGACTGGCGGGAAGCCTCATTTGTGAGCTTTTCTCTGTCTCCTTTGGGGGCGTAAGACCCAAACTCCCGTCTGCCGCTGGTGGTCTTTCCTTCTCTTGCCTGCTTTTCTTACCCTTCCTCCTAGCCCTTGGCTGACAATACATGAGCACCAGCCTAAAGAAAGACCCAAGTTCTCACATAGGTCCTTCGGCTATAACCCCTAAAAAGGTACAGACGAACCTCTTTCCACACCCTGATTTAACCCTGAACACTGCTCTGAAACGTCTTGCCATTCTAAATTATCTGTTAAAGTGGAGGTTTTATAAGGCACCTTGAACAGTGTTTTATAAGGTGCTTTGTAAAACTGCCATTAAAATTAATTGTTTGAGTATCTGAAACAAAAGCCACTCTCATCACCTCTTTTCTCCAGAGTAGCCTATCATCTGTAGGCTTAGCATTTGCTTTAAAACCAGGGCTCACTTTAGAGCCAATGCCTTCTTTCTCTAGCAAAGTGCCGCTGTGTTTAGCACAGCATCTGTTGTGCATTCTTGGTCCAGAGACATACATGTGCTGTCCTGGGTTCCTATGAGAAACCCAAAACTGGATTCAGACGGGAATTTTTCTTCTAGACGCAGTTTTCTCTTATTATTACTGACAGCTAGATACACTGCGATTTGAGGGGGGCTCAATGGCTTCCAAATCTTTTATAACAACCAATTTCCGGGATTCTTGTGGAAGCCATTGTTTTATTGGGTGCCTCTTCACCAGTCTAAGAAGTCAGTCCCATTAAGAGCGAAGCCCTACAAAACAGGACGCACTGAAACTGAAGAAGCAGAGAGTAGGGTTCTAGGAAGGGGTGAGGAATGGTGCAAGAGAGAAGGCTAGGACTTCTTGGGGGGCAAAGGAGAACCGGCTAAGGGACACCAAGTAAAGAAGACCAGAGGCAACCGAGGCCAAATATTGTCCTCAACACACTTAGCACCTGGCCAGTTCCGACTCCTAAGCTTTTGACCAGTAGTTTAACATTTGCTTTCTTCCACGTCCCTCTTCTCAGTCCTCAGGTTTACCTTCGGCACTCGGAAGCGATGCTGCTGCCAGGACACACTTCCTGGTTGGATGACTACTCTGTGTGACCTTGGACTCCTCACTCGACCTTCTTCTCCACTCAGGGTTTCTTTCATTAGGTGGTCCTGGGAGACCACCTGCATCGCAGAGTCTTACTAAAATGCAGAACCCTGGGCTCTGCCGCAGACTTACTGAATCAGAACCTTTGAAGGTAGCGCTCAGGGAATCTGCCTTTGTTTTACAAACTCCCCAGGGAACCCTTAGAGGCATAAAATTGGCAAACCACTCACCTAACTTATAAGGATGCTGCAAAGGAAGGTGTCTAGATGATTTCAAAGCACTGATTTCAATTGAGACATCACAGGAAATGCTATCTGTACCACTGTACTATCAGCCCTTCTTCCCAGGTGAGCTTTGTCAGAACAACCTTGAGATGCCGACATGAAAAACAAAAGTGCCATTCGGCCCCATTTAGTAACTGCAGTTACTGGGTAGTTTTTATGTGTGTTTTCTTTTTTCTTTTTTTTTTTTTTTAAGCCTTTGGGTACAAATTATGGTTTTGAATGTGTCAGCATTTTTCTAATTTAAGTTGCCACTAGTAATCTGTTTTGCTGTGAATACTGGGTAAACTTCATGCCCGGCAGCTAAAATTTTTGGAAGCAACAACCCATTTAGAGAATTCTCATATATTCGTCAGGGAATGAAAGCATGATTTCATAGAATTGAATTTTAGAGCTCTTATGCAACTGAAAATTATACGGACCAATTTCCTTATTTTAAATTAGAAGCTTTGCCATGACTTTCCTTTCCCTCTCTCCATCCTCTGCGCTGCCTCAGCACTCTGTCTCCACCTCCTTAAAGCGTGTAGCATATCTGTCTGACACTAGTTTCGTTTACGTGTATTTTTACTCCCAAAGAATCCTTAAAAACAGATATTGCCTCTTGTTCATCCCTGTAACTTGTAGGTACTGCAGGGCACTCACATAAATTTTCGTTGAGAAAACATGGCACAGGGCCTGCTGGAAGGGAGTGGAAGGACCGATACTCCTATCATTACCATTAATTTAATCCTCGCCACGCACAGGTTCTAAGTGCTTTACTGCATCATCTCACTTCATTCTCACGGCAATCAAGGAACCATACGTTATTGTTTTCCCATTTTTAGAGGCGAGTAAACGGAGGCATTGACAAACCAAACAACGTGTCCTCATTTACGTGACTAAAGAGGGAGAGAGCCGTGATTTGAATGGGGAAGTCTGAATCCAGAGACTTCTGGTACTGAGGGGTCTGGTACTGAGGGGTCTGGTACTGAGGGGTGTCCCTCCACGGCCACGCTTTCCCACAGTGCTCACTCCACCATGGTTGGAGACAAGAAGGCCGGCATCACAAAAGCTCAGTGCTCAAGGAATCGCATGCACCCTGTTCCAAGTTAGAGTTACTGAGCTTCCCGACGCGGCCCCTTAATTGTACGGTGTCAAGAACAAGACCGGCAACGATAGATTTTAACACCTTTATAGATTTCTCATGATATGAGCACATGGGGCCTGAGATACGTTAAATTAGCCCATCGATAATTGTTAGAGGCATAAAAACTACATAAATACTCATTTTGGTACAAGTCTACGTACTCATTTGGAAGGAAAATGTTATGAGAAATATACATGGGAATGCCGAAGTCTCTCTGGGAATGACAAACTAGCAAATGTGTATGGAGAGGACAGGAACCCAGGGCAAAACGTAGGCCATCTATATAAAGTATCATAGTTCCATGATGGAATCTCAGAACTGTGAACCAGTCTCTAGTAAAAATCTTGCTTTTCAGCTACCAGAACCCCTGTGGCTTCTTCTCTACCTCTCTACGAGCTGTTACCCAGTTTTATTGTTTCTTATCCTCCAATCTATTAAATCCATCTCACTACCAAGTAGGTGGTAGGTGGTAAATTCATCCCATTGACCAGAAACCGGAGCTCACCTGATTTCTCTGTGCCCTAGGCATGCGAGATCACATTTATTTCTACTTGCCCACTTCCGGCATCTCACCTTCAGGGAGAGACACTGCCACTCAGGCTTCCTCGATTCCCTTATCCCAGCACACCACCACCAACCTGATGCATTCAACGCCACCACTGTTCTTGTCCTATCCTTACAGCCACAATTATATAATCCTACCCACCGTACAGGCAGCTTTCTCTAAACCCTTCCTTTTTCATATTCCTTACGCGAAACATCACAGGAACCTGTGATTTTGAAGACAGTATGTGATAATTATCTGTCCATATGTCTGTCTCTCCCACTGCAGTGTGAACCTCTCAGAATCAGAAGCAATGTCTTCCTTTTTTTTCTTTTTAACTGGTCTTTACCACAGGGTGCTTAACATAGTGCCTTGCTTATAAAATTTGTTTTAAAAAGGTATGCCTAATTTAATTGAACAAAAATATAGAAGGGTAGCTTGATTTCAATGCTCACTGTTTAATTCTTCTAGAACCAGCATCACCTCTGGTGAGTTGTTTTGTTTTTTGGGTTTTTTTTAAGGGTTTTGCTATAGATTTCAAAAAATCCCACAGCCCTTCATTGCTCTTCATGCCCTGCTTATGTCACGTGTTATAACTGGATGCTGCAGCCCCTTTCATCAGGAAGTGGAGTTTGTTTCCCTTCCACTTGATTCTGGGACAGTCTCGTGACTCACTTCGGACCACAGAACTCAGTGGAAATGCTGTGCCGGTTCTGAGCCAGCCCTCCCAAGGCAGGCGGTGTTGTGCGTGATCTGCTGGCTCCTCTGGACCCCTGGCGCCACCATGAGGACAAGCCTGGTGTAGGCTGCTGGAGGACTGGAGATTTTGTCCTAGTCATCGTCCTGTTCCATCCAATAGCCAACCAACCCCAGAAGCATCACTGCCTGGATGACCTGCCACTGACTGCTAACGTACGAGAGGGCCAAGATGAAACCAAAAGCCCACTGAATCTAGCCTCGATTAGAAACTAAATAAATGGCTGTCGTTTAAAGCCATTAAATTTTGAAGTGTTTTGTTACCCATTACTCAGCTAACGGATATGAGTTCTGAATGCTGACATCTAGTGATCTCAATCCCCATTTGCAGTAAACAGGAACCTACTGCTGAGGCCTCGGAGGCCTTAGCTGCAAGCGGAACCCGACCCTGGCTCTTTACCAGCCCGCTGGTATTGGGTATCAGACAGATTACTAACACTTCTCACTGCTCTGGCGTCGGCGGGTGCGCTCCAGGTTTGCACAAACTTGCAAATTTTAATTTCATGTTAATAAATATGTGGCTGTTCAGTCAATTTGTTTGGGTATAATTATGCCAGTCTCCTAGGAAATTACTGACACCTAAGTTATTACAGATTCACCTTGGAGACACCGCATCTGGCTGGTTCTTGTTCAGTCAAGTGCTCCCTTGCCAGAGACCAATCCATAATGCTCTACGGCTCTCTCTGCTTAAACTCCTCTGCCTTCTTGGCATGACTCTTGCCAGAAACACCCAGCATACAACACAGCTCTGGAAAATCAAAGGCGCGCATACGGCCAGGGGCACCTTGCAACAAGGATGAGGCTCCCAAATTTAAAACGACAGCACCAGCTTAAATTCCACTGTTTATTCCTCTTCTATTCTGTCTTGAGAAAATGAGGCAGGCTGCTTTTGCTTCTATGAAATGGCCCACCTCACAGAAGAATTGACAGAATGTCAATTTTTTATCTCTATGGACTCTGTGGAAATTCCTCCAACTGGAAAGTCTATTTCTATTGGGTTCTTCGAAGAACAGTAATCCAGTCATGGCCATAATTAAGTGGATAAGTTACAAAAAGAGACCTTGGTGCCTCCAAGCAGCAGCATATCAAGGCCAGAGTGTTGGGAGACATCCACCTCAGATATGAGTAATACAAGGGAATATTATCTGTAGAGAATTTAAAACAACGACAAAACGGACAAAAAGTCAGTCTGATTTTTCTCATTACCATGAACCAGACTTCTAAACAATGTTGGTGATAAGACGCTGCTCCCTGCCAGGATCCCATCCCCGACCGCAGTCCCCCCACCTGCCCGGATGCTTGCTTCTCTTCACAGCACCCCTTCAATGAGGATGCAGCCCTATCCCAAGGATTCCAGCGACGTCAAAACCATTTCAAGAACCTCCCTCCAGGAGTTACGTTTGGTCGTTTTCTCAAAGTCATCAGTCTCAATAGGCAGAAATGCGTGTTCCTAGAGATTGAAAACAACTGAGAACCAGACTGGTCTTTGCTACCCAGGCATGCAGCCAGCAGAGACTGTGAGGATCCTTGGCCCTCCCATGTGTGGAGGCGCTAAGATGGGGAACACGGCTACCCCAAGTCCCACGTTCCAGGCCCAGTTGCCTCTCCTGCCTTCAGAGAACCTAGAACCTGTAAACGTAAGCCATACATTTACATAATTTTTATGATCCTGAGAGCTTTGTATGATCTCTAGCCTCTAAGAAGTGTGGTTTCCGGCCTGACTTCGTCACATCAGCATCAACTGGAAATTGTCTGGAAATGCAAATTCTTGGGCCCATCCTCCACCTACTAAATCAGAATTTCTGGAGAGTACAGCCCAGTAATCCATAATTTAACAAGCCTTCCATGTAATGTTGATGCACACTGAAGTTGGTCAACCACTGTAATAGAAAATGATTCTTAATCAGAAGTATTAATATTAAAATTATCTATCTACCTACCTACCTATCTAAATAGCTATTTCACCTTGCCTGAGCCCACTACTGACACTCAGATATAGTAGATCTGAAGTAGAACATGGCATCTGAATATTTAAATCTCCCAAGAGTTTCTGACATAAACTTCTAGTTGAGAACCACTGCTCTGGAGAAATAAGACTTTGAGGAATTCTAAAATAGACTTTGAAAAGTAAGTATTCCTAGAACTTAGTTTCCACCAACAGTTTAGTTTTAACATAAGCTATGTCAATGGAGCAAGTATCTAGATTTGTTTGAAGATGATAACTTTAGTAGCCGAATGTCACTACTTCATATCTAGACCTTATAAATAAGCTCCCTTCACAATCCTGCAACTGTGTAAATATATGACCTATAGGTCTCCTAACCAGTGAGTTCATTTCTCTAACACTCCAGATGTCTTGCTTCTGATGGGTGCAAAGCATGACAAGAAGATAAATGAAATCATTCAAGTGCACACTGGTTCCAATCCCTTGATATGACTACACCACAAATTTGTCTCTGTATCTAAACCTACGAATTGCATTTCAGAACCCTATCAAAGCCCCACACTCCTTGTGAAGCATCCTTAAGATCCCTCACTTCTCTTTCTCCCAGACTTTTCCACCTACATCATCACTGGAGCTCCTTCAACACTTTATGGTGGAATCATGTGTTGGACAAATTTCAAATACTGCTTAATATTCTAGTTAATTAAAGATGTTAGTTTCTTGAGCTATAGTGTAAATCTCCTTATATACTATTTTACTCCTGCTACTCTTATACTTCAGAGACTCACTATTACGCTGGTCATAGAGGAACTATTCAACAAACGTTGCTTGTTTGTCTCTACCTGCTATTACACGTAAAAGAAATGGTAAACTCCTTGTTGCTAGTAATTTTTCATCTAAAATAGAAAAAAAAAATAACCTGACTTGGACTCTGGGAAAGTCATTTCAATTGTCTGCTTAAGGTTTTTCTTTGGTTTTCCTCCAACACCATCTAAGACACGCTGAAATTAACTCCCAGTTTCTATCTTCTTTTGAATCACATGAAAACCAGGCCCCTCTTAGGACCACAGGTGCACTCGCTGGACATGCTATGCACCCTGGTCACGCACGGACTGCGGTTCATGTGCGGCAGACTCCGTTTAACACCCACCACCTTTGTCCAAACAAATAATTCCCAAACGTTGAATTTCCTCAGACCAAAGAACCGAGCAGACTGCTCTTAGCTCCCTACGTTCATGACCATCTCCACCTGGATTCTCAAGAATATAGGAGTTCTTACTCCATTTGCAGAGATGAGACCAACTATGTCATTTGGAGTTTTTTGTTTGTTTGTGTAATGAAAGTAAAACTAAACCTTAACTGCTGATGACTGGCAGGTTCAGGAATTGGCGGTAGAATGAAGCACCTCTTAAGTCTGGTCAATTGCTCCAACGTCCATGAAACTCATTTGTCACCAAAAAGAAGAGTGTCCTAGAAAGGAAATCATTCCTGGAATTGGCTTCAAGTGACCTAACTGCCAATGACTATTTAATCAGTGGTGTCTGGTTGATTGTGAATACCCCAACAAAGACACTGGTCTGCATCCAAAAAAGAAAAGAGGATAGGATCCTCTTACCTCATAATATTGAAACTCTGAGGATATCAGTGCCTCATACAGATCTTTATAAGGAATCAAGAATGAAAAGTAGGACGATTTTATAAGTAGGGAATAAAAACTCAGATAAATAACAGAAATTACAGGCAAACATGGCAGAATAGGCAACTTCTACTTCTGGTCAGGGCACAAAAATGACGAGAGACAGTTACTCCCACCCTAATGACAAGAAAAGACTGGGCAACTTAGAACTCAATTTTTTTGTTTTTGTTTTTAATTCACTGGGTAACTGAGGATACAGAGAAAACTAATTAAACTTATTAAAGAAAGTGACAAGCCTTTCTTAGGAGATGGTGAAACTATGGCTTCTTTCATTGCTGGTGGAGAAGCAATAGGCAGAAGAGCCCACCACGGTCAGGTGTAAGGAGAACACAGCCAACTGTTAACTTCTGCTGGCTGTGCAGGAGCTGCCCTGACAAACTGGAATTCTTAAGTGCTTCGGTGAGTCAGAACCTACCTACCTGTCAATACAATTGAGGACATGGGAAGAAACCTGAGAGATAATCCCTGCCAGTGGATGGGGTCTTTCTCAAATTCGGGGCAGCAGCTATCAAGGACTGTGAATAGAATATAAAAACTGAGAGATCTTTGCTGAAGTATAAAAAGCCTGGATGGAAATGTAGAGCAAAGAGAATGCCACTGTAATCCAAAGCTGGCGGCGGGAAGCTAACGCAAAGATGTGTAAAAAGTCACCTATGCTAGCGCTTCAATCTCTCTGCTGATATAAAAGAACCAAGATGAAATTAATTTATCCCCAGCACTAGCAACCTGATAAAGAGGAATTTACTTTTTCAGAAATAAATTTAATTATTGTCAGTCTCTAATATTCTCTTGTATAAAACAGTTCATGTAAAATCATGGCATTATGGGACACATAAGCGAGAAAATCAATTTGAAAATCAAGAAAGGAAAAGGTGAACAGAAAAAGGGTCTTAGATGTCCCAAATGTTGGAATTATCCTGCAAGAAGTTTAAAAATGACTGATAAATATGTTCAAGACCTTATAGAAAAGAGGAGCTACATGTGTGAAGATATAAGAAATTTCAGCAGAGAGACGGAAAATACATAAATAAAAGGAATTAAAGAAGTAAGCTGGAGATGAAAAATCCAACATTAGAAGTTAAGAATCCATTTGATGTTATTAACAGTAGACTGACAGGAAAGAAAAAAGAAAAAAGAAACTGTAATATCGAACAGAAAGTAATCCAAATTGAAGTAGAAAGAAAAGCAGTGGAAAAAATTAAACAGAGCATCAGAGATCTCTGGGACAATATTAAATACCCCAAAATATGTGTAATTGGATTCCTAAAAGGAAAGAAAATATAGGTCAGTAGAAAGTTTTGAAGAGCTATTGGCTGAGAATTTTCAAAACTTGTTGTATGATTTCAATAGATTAAAGAAGCTCATTGAAATTCAATTAAAAGAAAACAAGAACACATAGTCACACTTCTAAAAAACTGAATATAAAGAAAAAATATTAAAAGCAACCAGAAGAAAAAGATTATATACAAGGAAAAACTGTATTAAAAACAAACAAACAAACAAACAAACAAGAAACTTGCTTGTCGCCGAAAATGAGAATGCCATAAGTCAAAAGAACAGCACCTATGACATACTGAAAGAAATAACTTTGTCAACCTGGAATTCTATCTAAAAAAAAAAAAAAAAAAAAAAAAAAAAAAGGCAAAAGAATGACATTTCAAGACAGAAAAAAAGTCTACATAATTAACTTTCTAAAGATCCACACTGTAAGAAGTACTGGGAGAATTTCTTCAAGCTGAAGGGATATGAAAATGAATAGAAACCCAGGTGAGCAAAAGGCATGTTGGTGAATAATATTTCTATCATAGATAACAACATTGTATTAATGTTAAGATTTTCAGTTGGGTATTGCACTGTGGTTATGTAAGATTTTAACATTTAGAAAATTGAGGTGCAGTCTTTGTATTATTTTTACAATTGTTTTTAAGTCTGATAATCTTTCCAAATTTACAGTCAAAAAATATGTTAAAGGAAGGAACAAAGTTAGAGGATATATAGCTCCTGCTTTCAAAACTTACTATAAAGCTATAGTAATCAAGAAACTCTGGTATTGATGTTTTATAGATACATCAGATCTATAAATGATATAAATCCATAAAATAAAATGGAGAATCCAGAAAGAGGCTCCCACATATATGTTAAATTGATTTATGAGCAAGATATCAAGGCAACTCAATAGAAAAAGGATCATCTTTTCAATAAATGCTACCAGAACAATTAGTTACCTTGTATGAAAAAGAAATTAACCACAACTTTTACCTCACACCATACACAAAAGTCCATTTGAAATGGATCGCAGACCTAAATTTAAAAGTGAAAACTAAGAAACTTCTAGAAGAAAACAAAGAAGAATTTTGCAACCTTAGTGTAGGAAAAATTTATTATATAGCATATTAAAAGAATAAACCTAAAATGAAAACAACTGACAAATTGGACTGTACCAAAAATAAAAACTGTTGCTACTTGAAAGACACAAGTAAGAAAATGAAAGCAAGCCTCAGGCTGGATGAAATATTGTATGTGAAATCATTACATGTATCTAGCAAAAAACGTATGACTAAAACATATAAAGCACTTCTACAACTCATCAATAAAAAAATTAATGCGATAAAAATCTAGGCAAAACATTTGAACCAAAACTTCATAAATAAAAGATGTACAAATGGCCAATAAACACATGAAAACATATTTGATGCCATTAGTGATCAGGAAAATGCAATTTTTTAAAATAAAATATCGTTTTACAACAACTAGAATAACTAAAAAGATTTCAAAAGTTAAAAGTACTAAATGTTGGTGAAGATTTGGAGATACTAGAGTTCTCATATTGGTGGGAGTATAAAATCATTCAACACTTTTGAAGAACTGTTTGACAGGTTCTGAAAAAGATGAACATACATGTACCCTATGATGCAGCAATTATATCTCTAGGTTTTTACCCAGGGAAAATGAAAATCCATATCCACGGAAGACTTGTAAACAGCCTTCTTCATAATAGTCAAAAACTAGAAGTAGTCCAAATGTTCCTCAACAAGAGCAGTAATACATAGATTCTGGTCTATTCATACAATGGAATACTATCCAGCAATAAAGAAGAACAAACTACTTATCAGCATGGATGAATTTCAAAAGCATTATGTTAAATATATAGCGAGCACAAAAGGTGCACGCTATATATTCAGATGCAAGCAAAGAAGAGGCAGCACTAAAATGATGGGAGTCAGGCAGGACCCTGGAAGCTTCTGGACTGCAAAGGAACAGAAGAGCTTTCTGAATCGAAGAAAACGTTCTATATCTTAGTTTGGGTAGCGGTTACATGGGTACATGTGAGTGTCAACATTCATCAAGCTGAACAACTCAGATCAGTGAATTTTATTGTGTGCAAACCACACCTCCAAAAGGAAAAAAAAATCAGAAGGAAGAAAAGAAGGAAGGGAGACATGAAGAGAGGGAGGAAGGGAGGGAGGGAGGGAAGGAGGGAGGGAAGGAGAGATGGAGAAAAGGATGAAGGAAATGGCGGGACAGTGAAGAACAGACCATGTGCTAATACCTGAGTCGAAATGTGCCCAATTAATTAAAAATAGGCATTTAAACTCATGGTAGTAGTATTGGCTCTTTCAGAGAACACCGTTACATATTTTTCAAGTTAACTCATCATTACACTTCCTAGAAAATTAACAATCCAACTATAAAATCTGTTCTTTTCAGACGGGAGTAGAGTACAATCCATAAAAGCTGATTTTTTTCTTTTAGTACTTAGGTCTTAAAAATCAGATTGCTGGCTGGATTTCAAGTCAAAATGAGTGGTTTTATTTTCAGGGTTTGCGACTGCACACAGCACGCCTGGTGCCCTCTCTCCAAGGTATCCAGTGGATAGCAGGGCTTCTTTCTATACCCCAGCAGGATGTAGAAAGTTTTCTCAAGACCATGAATTCAAGAGTCATATTAGGAAGCTTCTGGAAACATTCTAGTCTAAAAATTAAAATTTCATCCTCAGCAGGCTCTATTCTCTCACTCTTTCTCGTCTTAAAAAATAAATAAATAAACAAACAAATAACAACATAAGAACCTTATGGTCTTAGGACTTCCATTTTTGAAAGTGAATATTGGGTTTAATTATTTGGAAGTCACATGTTTAAGCTTCATACCTAACCAATAGCAAATAACATAGGGGAATTACGGGAGGATTTGCTTGAAAATAACAAGAGCATTAGTATACAGAAGTAATATTATTGTGCTCTTCATTCTAATAACAGAAACAGCCACCTATTCCTCTAAGCTTGTTTTCTTTTTTCAAATTTAAATTTTCCAAAAATAACCACTAATCTGCTTCTGGTAACTAGATCTGGAGATTCAAATGCTTCTTTTATTTTTCTCTAAATTTATGTATTCTTTCTTTTAATCTCTCAGGAAGAGAGAGCAGGAAATATTTTTTTGGTAATGTTTAAGTGAATGTGGCATTGCATCGACTTATTTATTTTTGATCTTTGTGGAGAGACAGTGACAATTAAGAGCTTTTTTTCCTCCTCGCTTTTCCCGTGGGGTGGTAGCTAAATTCCAGGGGATTTTTCCAGTGTCCAGAAATCATTAGGGAGAAGAAGCCTCATCTGAGACAATCCCACGAACTCAACGAGTAGCCCCTAAGATATAACTTGCCCTAACTGTCTCTTGCTATGGACATGCCTACTTCTCAAAAGTTGGCATGCCTCCAAACTCATTCCCTGAGCCAGCCCCTTCCTGCCTCTGCACTTACTGTTCATACTAGCAGTCTTTGGCTGTGCTTCTCACCCAGCTCATAAACCCCTTTAGACCACGAGATCTCCCCCCAACCCTCATGCTGTTTTTCTTTTTCATTTTTCTTTGAGAGAGAAAAAGGGTCTTCTTAGCTGTGTCAGCCCTGTGCTTTGATGATGGGTAAAGTTATGTAGTGTAAAAATAGGACAGAGATTTAAAGTCTGGCTCTCAGAGATATAGAGTGATTGTGATTATAGGATTTAGCACATGAAGATTATTGACTAAAATCGAAAGTGCCAAATGTATGACCTTCCAAACATTATTCATGCAACACTTTTATAGGATGTATACCACGTGCCAGAAACCATTCTAGAAGCTGAGATCACACAGAACAATGATAAGACAGACAAAATCTCTGCCCTTTTAGAACTAGAAGGGATGCCAAAGAGTGGACAAGTAATTCCAGGTTTTGCATCAATATGGGGAAGAGATCAGGGCACCTGAAATGGGCCCAACTCTTGAGGGAAAGGGAAATATTAAAATGTTTTGTCCAGGTTTTAATTAATTAATCACTAAATACTTTTATATTCCATACAATGTGCCCAGAATTGCACTAGTCATTGAGATTCTTAGGTTTGAAACTCAAAACTCCCATCTTAAAAGAAAGAAACAGTGAGCTTAATTATACTTTAAGCATCAATAAAATTTCAATTCATAAATTTGCCAATGGTTATCCCTTCGGTTCGAAAACAAAGACAAATGTGATTTTCTCTCTGCTCGATTGCCTTGTGTTCTGCCTTTCCACTGAGATCTCCCAGCAGCATCTACCTGTGACACTCACTCAATAAAGAAAGAGTTGATGGCAGCGAGAAGTTGGACTAATCTTCTAATCTTGTCTTAGCCAACCACAAGACTTCTCCTGATTCAGACTTAACCAGTGGCCAGACAAGAGTGAGCAGAAGATCAAAAGGCAGCAGCATCCCAAAGCTAAGGCAGCCCTCCTGCTCTTTGAGATGGCAGTCTGCTTCCTCGGTGTAGGGTCAAGGTTATTTTCCCATAGTAAGGCCAACCCAACTCCTTTTTTGGTGCTCACGCTCTCTGGAGCTGCTGCTGACATCCCGTGGTGTCTGCTCCAGAGGTCAGGCTGCAACTTTCGATTCACAACATTTGATTAAAAAAATCAGAGATGCGTTGCCCTTGGAAATAGGCTGTAGTAAAAATAGATCAAAAATATTCAGTGTCTCCAGGAAAGCTCAGGTTATTGTCTCTTTATCCAGTTTCTTTAAATTTGTAAAGGCAGGAAGAGCTCTAGGTCTCTGAAGAAATTGTACAGCTAGGAGAAGATTTAATAATATAAACTTTTCTCCTGCACAATAATAGTGACTCACAAAAATCTGAACTCGCAGAGCAGTTAGGGTTGTGACATCCTGGGGAAAAGCAAGAAGTTAGAACTCATATTTATCTTTCCACAATTAGACTTTGCTCTAGCTGTCATAAGGAACATCGCAGTGCTCTGGGACACCAGCAGCATTTAAATCTGGAGTGATGCTAAAAATGAAGGCAGATTTCACTTTCAAGCAAGATGATCAGTTTGGAAAACTATCCCAAAAGAAGGCATGTCATTTAGAGTGTTGTTTAAACCCGATGGTTTCTCTGGAATCACTTCCCCCTCTCAGGCATACCCATCTACTTGAAAGAGACACAGGCTGCACATTAAATATCTCCCAAGACCTTTTTTGGAAAGAGAGATTAATGTGAGTGGTCATTAAAAGCTGTGTCAGGGCCTTGTAAACATGGGCACCGTGCAGAGTTTACAGTGCAATCCATCAATCAGCGAGGGCCTGTTCCAAAGGCAGTGGGAGCCACGCAAGGTCCTTGACCAGATGACTGCCATATGGAAAAGGCTGCCTGTCTTACAGAGATTGTGGGTTGGTGACGAGGGCAGCTGGAGGGGAAAGCCAGTCCGAAGACAGAGCAATGAGTAAGGGCCTTCTGAGGGCTAACCTGGGTAGATGACAGTGGCTGTGGAATGGATAACTATGAGAAGCCTTAAAAACAGGAAGGACTACCGCCAGATGAAATACAGGTGCCTAAACAGGTAAAGGTAGGTCTGGAACCCAGGCAACCATGTAATGGACATGAGGAAGCCAGTGCGAGCATCAGGTATAGGAAGGTCAAAACCCAGGTGGGAAGATGAGAGGCGGTAACATCAGAGCAGTGTGAAGAGTGAGGTGTCTGTAGGAGTCTCTGAGAATGAGTTACAGCTGGGTGGCTCAAAGACCACATTTTGACTGCCCCCCCCTCCACTCCCTCATTCCGTACCTTCCCTCCATCGAATTGCTCTCCCCTAGCAACCACATGTCTCAAAGCAGCTTCTGCAAGCCTCATTCCAGTGGTTGGCTGCAGGCTCCTGCGCTGAATCTAAGGCAGGGCAGATGAAGTCGGCTGTGGACAGAAACGTGCCTATCTACAGATCGGCACTCCCGGGGAGGAAAAGCACAAAGCATTTTGAAATGTAGACATGTTAAGGGAACATCAAGGCCACAAAAAGAACTGTGGATCCAGGAAGGCACAATTAGCAGCTGCACAGATTACTGCCCCGGCAACGTAGCACAGAGAGACACAGACATAGGGACATGAGAAGAGAATAAAGCATGGAGGCAAAGAGCAAACTTTGAAGCTCTGTTTCTTTAGAGTTGGTCAGAGTAGATCGAAAATATGCTTCGGTTGATTTTGTGTTGCTACTAGGATCCATTTTATCTTCGGTGCTGTATAACATTATCTTTCCATTATTCTCAGTTAGTCTATTGCCAAGTCATTGCTCTTGTTTAATCTAACAAGTGTTTATTGAATGCTCTGTGTTATATAGTACTCTGCTGGATGCTAACTGGGGCCAGGTGAGGGCACAGAGCGGACGAAGGGAAACGGGAGAACTACGTTTGGGAAGAGGCACAGTGTTATGGAGAGGAGCTGGGTTCAAGGTTCTGGAGTTAATTCTTAAAGTTCATCAAAGCAATCACGTAGATGATACAGGAACGTGTGATGGTTGGAGGGCAGGAGAACAGATATATGGAAAAGTCCCACTGAAAAATAGTGGCGAATAGAATAGATGGACATGTTCTGAAGAGCCTTAGAGATTAGTGAAAGTGTTTTCAGATCATGCAATGCAGATTGCAGGAAACAAAGCGCTCTCATGGTGGGAAGAAGAATGGACCAAGAATTGGACAATAACCCCGGCTCTTCCCATTCAGCTCATGCATGACCTTAGCAAAGCCTCCTCAGCCTCCGTGTTCCCAAATGTCCAAGAAGAGAGGTGAGCTGCATGCTTCCTTATCACGCTGGGCTAGCTCTGCCTTTTGTTGCTCTGTTTTGCAATGCGACAGGGCTCTGCTCTTCCTGACACATTCTTAGTGACATTCATTCTCTACTCCCCAAGGACACTTTACATTTCCTCTTTGCCATAAAGCTCTTTTTTCCCCTCTGAAAAGTAAAAATATCATATTATCCTCCAACTACTGAAAGCTCACCCACCAGCAAAAGCATAAGTTAAATCCACCCTAAACCTCCCTTAGTTGTCCTTCAAAAAGAGAATCCTTGCTCGGGTGGCCTATGGTCATCCGTCGCTTCATAATGCAAACTTGCTTGTCAGTCGCTGGGGAAAGAGGAAGCAAAAGAAACAAGGCAAGGGCTGACTCTTGAGGTGGAAGCCAGTGCATGTTAAATCAGATATGACCTACCTTCGCAATATGTCATTTGTGAATTTGTTTGCACATATTAGGAGAGAGTCGATTTTCCTGACGTTCTTTCTTCATGAGCCTGGTCATAGAAACCACAGAAATACAACAAATACAGTTCAGTGATTCAAAGGGCTCTCTGACTCTCTAAAACCCGTCGGTGGGGGGCTCAAACTTTTCTCTGGGCTACCTTGTGGGTACTCCTACTGTTACCTTTAGCAGTCTGATGCAGTTACTTCTCTGTGAGAGTATTTCAGGGACAGAGACCACATCTAAATCACCTCTGTATTTCCAGTATTTACCTCTGTATTGCACAGTACATGGCACTGAGTAGATGCCCAATAAGTACATATGTGGGCACCCAATGAACAAGCAAATAAATGCAGCGAGTGGGTCATGTCCTAGTTTACTAGGTCGCCAATGGCTACTTCGGAGATTCAACATTTACTGTTGAACTACTCGAAGCCAAAGAACTCTCACGCTTCACAATTATTTCTAAATGGGTATGTGAAATAGCAACAGCCCTGATTTGAGCCTTACAGCATGCCAGACTGTGGGCTGTTAGGTCATTTAATTTGCACGACAACCATGTAGACTCTACCATTATATTTAGTTTGTAGAGGAAGTAACAGACAGTAGAGGAAGGAATATCACTTTTTCAAGGTTATCTCATTTTGAAAATCCAGAGCCATCTAACTCCAAACACTGTGCTCTAACCCATGAGGGTGTATTGCTCTCCGGGTCAGCTTAACGGACTAGGTCGGTGTCCAGCATGTGTTACCTCACAGAGGATTTTATGCTGATGAATCAGAGTAGCCAGTGGAAAGGGCACCAACCCAGACTATAGTCCGAAGTGGCCTATGACTTGCTAGGTGACCAGGATCAAATTCTCACCTTTTAAATTCCAGGCTCCTTGTTTGCAAACAATGGATATTAAACTCTGAAATTTCTTTCTAGAATATATTATGATTCTAACAGGCCACGTGTTTTAACACCGTTTTTCCCTCTATCAGCTTTTTTCTCATTGGCTGCCTCTCCTGTCACCATTCCTTGCAAATGCAGGCATGCTTTTCAATTAAAAAAAAAAAAGACAACAGTAAAAACTTTGAGCTAAGTGGAGTATGAAAATGAACAGGATAGGATCGTTAACTGAGTTTGACGTTGGAGGTGACATTGCTAATTTCTACTGCCTCCTCTGTCTTTATAAAATGCACAGAATGACAGAATATCTGTCAAGGAGTGGCAGAATTCCCTGTCTTATCACAGACCTGTGCAAATTTAAAAGCGATGCAGAAGGTCAATAAAAACGAGGAAAAATAAAGGGTAATGTATGCCAGGTAATCATTGGAGCCAAAAAAAAAAAAAAAAAAAAGAAGTTTTAATAGGTTTCTATGATGCAAAAGGAATCAGAAATATGAAATAAATAGTCATTTAGAAAACACAACGCAACCTCTCCTTTTGTCTTTGGTAAATAATAATAAATTGGTGAAGTGCAGTGGAATTTACTTGTGCAATTTGGTTGATTAGCTACAACCACCAGTCTTTCATGTAGAACCGTGCTAGGCTATGCTAGGAAAAATGCAGAAGAAGTATCAGTTGCATCCTGTATTCGGGAGCTCCCGATTTCATAGGTAAAACAAGCACAAAACATGAAATAAACAAGGAAAAAAAATGTCATAAAATATACGATGCAGTATTCCCAGACCCAGCACAGGACCTGACAAAAAGTAAATGTTCTAACAAGTGTGGAATGGAATCAAAGTAAAATGGAAGCCTTTGGAGTACCAATCCCCAGTGACGAAGATCAGAGGGGAAGCTGGTCCAGAAGGGTTTCAGAGAGATGAACTCACCCGGGCTTTCGAGGAAGGGCGAGATTACAGATCAATGGATAATTCACATATTTAGACAAATATCTGCTAGGATTTATGGCATCTTTAAAACCACGGTCAATAAAGCTTAGAATTTTTACCTCTCACATGACATCCAAATTGTGTCTGACTTGGGTCAATTCAAGAGCAAATTACTGAGCATAATTAAGTGGCAAGATGTAGTGGCAGATTTCCAAGTCACTTTTGGGTTAGAGAGATTTTAATACAGATTTTTTTTTTTTTTTGGTGGATGCTCACTAAATAGTTGCTCCTGAATGAAGGAATAAATGAATGATTCCTTTCAAAATACAGTGCTTTGGAGAGTTATATACCAGCTGATGAACAAGAGTGGAAGCCAGCACAGCTCCCTGGGTGGCCCCTCCTCCTGTGACCTTCCACTGGAGACCTTGGCTGCCCTCGGGGCCAACTTATAGCACAGGACCAGCGAGAACTGCATGCATGGCACTGACTCCCATACACAGATCAACCCTTCAATAGCAAGTCTGATTCTCTAGTTTTCAGCTGGATAAGATGATTAAGCTAGCCCTGAGATAGACTAGGAAGTGGGTACCAAAATATTATTCCCTTTATTCTATCTGCATCAGTTACTGTATTTGTGACATGGGGGGGAAAACAGAGCTGTTGGGGGGAACAATTATTAAAAGTGATTATGAAGAACTTTGCAATATAAAGTGCTTGTTAAAATTGAGAAGTACTCAATGTACCTTTCCCAATTCCCCCCAGACTATGAAAACCCCATTTGTAGAAATATCATAAGACTGCCTAGACAGCAAGTATTTTGAAGCTTCACCATTTAAATCTGTCATCTTGCAAAGCAGCTCATTATTTCAGAAATATGAGCATTTTAAAGATGCTGCTGCAGTTCTCAATCACAAGTTTTCACTGCTTTTATTTAAAATGAGCTACCTTCAAATCAGTCTCCAAATCCACAACCTTGCACATAGGTCTTAAGAGCAGTTATGTGTGTGCACACATGTGTACATTTTCAATGTTATGTCTAGGTGATGTCTCTTTTAATTATTCCTGTTAGAACAGTCTTTCCCTTTTAGAATCCCCATACAGTTGAACACTAAGTGGGAAATTCATTTTCTCTTATACACCTCATTGGAATGAGCTTTAGTGAGAAGTTAAGCTAATTTGTTTGCTTTGCATAATTATTACAATCACCGACTAAGAACTACCAGTGAGTAAGCACTCATATCCTACAAGAACATCACAGGCGCTTTTTATAAATTCTTCCTTTCAGTCCAAGGAACAGACATTTAGCCTCCTTCCATATCACAGGAAGATAACGAGAATAAAAGAATGTGAACTCCAGTTAAAACCCTGAATGTAAATGATCCCTGATTTCCCTGTGGGAAGGTGGCAGAGGCAGAAGGGCAGAGATGAAGCATAAAGAAAACAGACTGAACACGCTGGAGGAGGTGGCGTAACTTAGGAGCTAAGCGTCGGGGCTCTGGAATCAGACCGCCTGCGTGTGACACTAGGCTCTAAACTTATCTTGCAGGCTTGAGAATGTCGCTTAATTTCCCTGGTTCCCTGGATCCTCATCTGTAATGGAGGCTCATACAAATTTATGTTGTGAGGATCAAATGAGGCGATAGGTTTAGGGTCCTTATAAAGAGTGCTGGACTCAAGAAATGCCTGATAATGGCCAGCCAGTATGAATGGCCCATATCTGCAGGGACTCCGGAGCGGGAGCAGGCAGCAGGATCCTTCTCCATGGGGAGCCCATGCAGAGCACCACACCACGCCCACCCTACTGTGCCAGGCTCCTCTCCCCGCTGAAGGGAGTGGGAGACGAGAAGCAAGGCCTGGGAGCCAAAAACCTCGCTTTCAATTCCAGCTCTGCTGCATGCATTATGTTCTTATTGTACTCCTGACCCCACGCTAGCTTCTTTACACTGAGACCTAATTCCATAACTGTAAAAAAGAAAAACTAGGAACTCTTACCATAGGTCTGTAGTAGAAATCGATGGCAAGAATGAGAAAGCACTTTGCACAATGAGAAAAACCAGCAGCTACAGACCTGGTGGTATGAACGCCAAATACATCTGACTGTGTCTGCTTCGATGCATAGCATATCTGGATTCAGGGAATCCACATCTGCACGTGACAACGAAGCACAAGTTCTTATGGCCAATGGTCCTAAGAGTATTCCCTGTGAGCCATTTCCTCCAAGGGCAGAGTGTGGCACTGGGTGTGCTGAGCTTTGCCCCACAAAGCCCCTGCTTGCTGCTTTCCCTGCAGGGGTCTGACATGAGCAAGACGGACCTCAAGAGAACCTGTTCTTGCTTGTGCCAGGTCGACAGACGGAAGCCGTCAGAATGACTCCTGCTCTGCTGTGGGGTGTGAGCGTGCACCTAAAAGAGAATATTCAAACGAGGTGGGGCTCTCGTTTGCTACCCACTGATCTCCTCATTCAGCGTCCCCTCTGAATGTACCTGGTGGCTGTCCCAGGCTTGTGTGTCCCGATACTGTGGATAAGAAAAGAGCCAATCCACCGTTCTATTCAACCAATATTTACGAAGGGCCTTCCAAGTGAAGGTGCTAGGCAGGACGCCAGGCACAGATCTGTGAGCAAAACCAAAACGCACCTTGCCTTTTCTTCCTTTGGTCATTCAGCGACGAGACCTTGACCGTTTACTATGTGCAGGCAGAGTTCTGGGCACCAGAGCGATGGCAGCGACGAGAACACAGTCCCTGCTCCCGCGCTGCTAAAAGGCTGCAGTTCAGCGGGAGAAATGCACTGCAGACTAATTATTGTGTCATTACATATTTCACTGCGATTATGGTGCTTGCTATGAAACAAAGGCACAGGGCTCCGTGAGAGCATTTTACAGGGGGCCCGACCCCGAGTGAAAAGTCAGGAAAGCTGCTTGGAGAAAACGAAACTTTGTTTGAGACACCGTGGGTAGCTGGACGAAAGAGGGGGAGAAGAGGAAAGCTTTCAGGAAACTAAAAATACGTGTAAAGTCCCTGACGCAGAACAGTCTAGAACTTTCAGAGGACCGTAAGAAGGCCAGGGGGGCTGGAGTGTAGGGAATGAGGTGAGAGGTAAAGCTGGAAGGCTAGAACGGGGCTGAACTGTTCAGGCCACCGAAGGCCCCCGTAGGGATTCTGAAATGCCTGCCACGGAAGTGGGAAATAGCTAAGGGTTTCATGAGGGACTTCCATAGCGAAAGCTGTGCCCTGAACAATCACTCCCATCATATTATCGAGAATGTATCGATGGGGATACTGGATGCGGGGCAGCCCGCAGAGCACGGCACCAGGCCTGTTGGAGACGTTGTTGGATAAAAATAGACAGTGGCTGTGAATATGGGGGCAAGAGGAGAAGTGAGGATATCTGAGAGGTTTTTAAGTTCTAGAATTTTCTGACTTCTTTTATGAATAACTGCCATTAAAAAGACAACGATGGCGAAGATGACAATGCACCAGGTGCGCACACCTGGGTGCGTGGTACTACGCCATTCATTGAAATAAGTAACTGTGAAAGAGGTCAGTGATAGAAAATGACGAGTTTACTTCTCTTTAGAGTCTTTGGTAGTTGTGGACTTTCATGGGGAGGTTCTAACAGGGGGCCTGGGGATCAGAGGTGAAGACACAGCAGGAAATGGAGATCTGGGAGTGGGAGGAGTTGAACTGTGTCCTCCCAAAAGATGTGCTGAAGTTCTGACCTCCAGTACCTCAGAATGTGACCATATTTGAAAATGGGATCATGGCAGTACAGTTAGTTAAGAGGAGATCACACTAGGTAGGGTGGCCTCCTCGTCAAATATAACTGTGTCCTTATAAGAGGAGAAGAGAGAGGTACAGACCCATGAGGACAGCACCAGTGATGGTAGAGCAGAGATTAAATTTCTGTAACTGCAGGCCAAGGAATGCCTACGCCCCCAGAGGCTGACCGGGGCCAAGAAGTGTCCTCCGCTCGGGGCTAGAGGTGAGAGCTCAGCCTGACAGACCTCCTAACTTCAGACTTCTGGTCTCCAGAACAGTGAGGGAATACACTTCTCTTGTTTGAAGTCACTTTGCTTGTGGCACTTTGTCATAGTAGCCCTCAGAAACTAAGACAAGGAATCACTGGCACATGATTGGTCACTGAAGCCAAAGTCGTCAGAGATCACCAACAGAGACAGCATGGGGTCGGGAGGCGCGTCCACGTCCAAGAAGCTGCTCTTCAGATCAGATGACAAAGGTGGCAGAGAAGGAGCCATGGATTCCCAGATGTCTGCAGTGTTTGGCAAACAAAGTGACAAAGAGTTAAACTCCGAGGGTCAGCCAAGCGATCCCACAACCTCTGAGCACCACAGGCAACAGGCAGGCGAAGGCGAAAGGCCAGGCCTGCCCGCCCACCCACCCTTACACCTGCCAGGGTCTGCTCCCTCACCTCCAGCCAGAGAGGCCAACCCTTCTCACCTTCAACTTTAAAAAAAGACCTTGCTTTTAGCAGAAAATTAAAATACAGAGTGTATGTATCGAAGTTTAATATCTAAAATTAATTTGAGGATTAAAATTATCATCTCATCAGTTACACAGGAATATGAATTGTTTTTATTAGTCATAATATTGAGACTTCCAGTCGGTAAGAAGAGGTTATCAACCTTGTCTCAAAGTAGAGTTGCCTACGATGTTTCTTCAAACATACAAATGCTGGGGGCCTGTTTCCAGATAATTGATTTATTTTCTCGCGCGTAGGGCCCAGGTGTAAGTATTTTCAAAACCTCCCAGGAGTATTCTCATTGTCGCTGAGGCTGAGACCTGAGGGAGAAGAGCAAGCCAGGTGCACGCCTTCTCCTCTGTGTTACAGCAGAGTATTAGCTCTCTAATCCGCGAACTGACAATGTGTTCTCACCTCTCTCCTTCCTTCGTTCTTTCCTTCTTTTCTTCCTCCTTTCTCCCTTCCTTCTTTCTTCCTTCTTCCTTTCCTTCTTTCTTTGTTTTTCTTCATTCTTTTTTTTTTCCCACAGTAAAACTAAGCTGAAATCGTACCTGCCTGCACATTTATGTCTGTCTTTTAGGTGGTCATGTTGGTTTGTAGGTGTATATTGCATGGATTCATTGATTTATTGATTCATTCAGAAAACATTTATTGAGCACCTATAAAGTTCCTGGCATTATGCAGAGCATTAACAATAAGATTTAGATCCTCATTCCTTAAATCTCAGTCCGGGGTGGAAAAGGAATGAGAACAGGTTGCAACAATATATTACGGTAAAACTCTAATCGAGAAAAAGCACGGATGCTATGAAAACGTGGAGTTCCTAATTCCACTGAAAGGGTCAGGGAAGGCTTAGTAGATAAGACCGTTTCGATTTTTCTTAATTCGGTGCTACATAAATGAACACAGACAGGACATTCCAGGCAGAGGGAAGGTCTTGGACAAAATTCCAGGTGTATAAACAAACACAGGCTACTGAGGAAATGTTCAGTGCTCACATCGGGCTCGCTGCACAGTAAGGACTCAGTACAAGTTATTCATCATTGTCACAGTCCACATAGGAGACAAGGCCAGGTAAACTGATGGAAAAGCAGTTATGAAAGGCCTTGTGTGCCCTGACAAAGAACTTGGCTTTCATTTTCCAGACCAGTGCTCCTCAAATTCGGCTGTTTATTCAGCTCACGCTGCCATTACAAAATACAGATTGTGTGACTTAAACAACAGGAACTTATTTCTCATGGTTCTAGAGGCTGAAAAGTCCAACATGAAGGGACTGACCGACCCTGTTCCCAGTGAGGGCTCTCGTCCTGGCTTGGAGCTGACCACCTGCTCCGTGTGTCCTCACACAGTAGAAAGACGGAGCTCTGATCTCTTTCTCCTCTCGTAAGGACATTAATTCCATCACGGGCATCCTACACTCATGATCTCATCTAAACCTAATTGCCTCCCAAAGGCCTCGCTTGCAAATACCATCGCATTGGGGGTTCGGACTTCATTCAGCATATGAATTTTGAGGGGACACAAACATTCAGCCCACCACAAGTTCACAGCAGATCATCTGGGAATCTCGTTAAATTACATTACATTTGGAGCCAGCGGTGCTGGAGTAAGGCCCAAGATTTTGCATTTTTTAACAAGCTCCCAGGTGATACCAAACGTGCTGGCCAAACGACCAGTCCTTGAGTAACAAAGGTCAGAACCGCCGCAGAAAGAAGATGGTGTGAACAAATCAGAATTTCTTTTTTCTTTTCTTTTCTTTTTTTTTTTTTACCTTTTATAAGGAAAAATTTTTAAAATACAGAAACTCAGAAGATAATAATTTAAAAGCCCGTGCTTTTAAAAATTTCGCATATTTACTTCATCTGTATTTTTGCTGTAATACTTCAATGTAAATCATAGACATCATGACATTTTAGCACTAATACTCAGTATTCATTTCCAAAAATAAGGACACTTTCTCCATAACCACAATGCCATTGTCACTCTCAACAAAATGAACAATAATTACTAGATATCATTAGGTGCATGGTCAGATTTGTGTTTTAGGAAGGGAATTCTGGTGGCCGTTTGAAAAGCAGTAACACCTCTCCCCCATTTTTATTTTTATGAGGTGTATATGTGTATAAATATGTAGGTTTGGGAAAATGTGTATATGCATTCATCTATACTTAGGTCCATGTGTGCACAGGTGCATTTATCTGTTCCAGTGTGTGTGTTGTGTGTGTGTGCTGTGTGTGTGGTGTGTGTCTGTGTTGTGTATGTGCTGTGTTGTTGTGTGTGTGTGCGTGTTGTGTGTGTGCTGTGTGTGTGTGTTGTGTGTGTTGTGTGTGTTGTACGTGTGCATGTTGTATGTGTGCATGTTGTGTGTGTTGTGTGCTCTGTGTGCTGTGTGTGTGTGTTGTGTGCTTAAGTGTGCAGCGATGAGCTCAGCACCAGCACTTTCCCGGATTGGCTCTCAGGAGGCAGCTGCTGCTCCACGGAATAAGATGCTCAGGGTGATGTGGCTGCTGCTTTTTCTGCATGGTGGGGAGCTCTTTAAGTTCACGACTGAAACCCCAAGCAGTCCTTTGGCAGATGTCACAACTTTTGTGTGCCCAAAGCATCTTAACTGCAGCAGGAGAGGAAATATGACAAGGGATATAACTGTGTCAGGATCTGAAAATCAGGGAAGGACCTAGAATTCAGCTAGGTCCTGCTGAGCAGGCCATTTGCATGAGACTAAGTTGATAAGGGGTGATTCTGCAACTGAATAACGGAGTGAGGTGAATGAGCACAGGGTGCCCTGCTAGCCCCTTGGCCTGCCCTCCTCCTGGCTCAATGAAAGTCACACAGGGGGTCTAGAGAGAGACCACTGAATGAGGTGCCTGAGATGCCTGTTATCAACAGAGATGTCTTAGAGAAGGGCTTGGTGTATCTTTCTCCTTTCCTTTACCTCCCCAGGCTGCTTATCCTATGGACACCTTTCTGAGGTCACAGCCAATAGGACTAAAATGGTTGAGGCTTTGCAGAAAAAGAATTACACTAGAAATGAGGAGCAGTTGCAAAGTGAGCTGATTAGCCATAGCCAATGAGTACTGACTCTCCCCGTGGGTGCCCAGAGAATATTCCTGTCTTCTCTAGGAATTTTCAGTGACCACAGCCCCATAGGACCAATCTAGGAATAATTTATAGCTTTAATCATATTAGAATGAAACAATTCTGACAGCGTGGGAACTGTATAAAAGCCGACTGGCGCACGTTGCAGGCCGAAGGGAGGCTGTGCAGCCCAGGCCTCTCTTAACTGTTCGCTACCAGCAAAACCAAGTCCACCCAGCACTTCGTGTGTCCCCACGACCCGTCACGTATTGGCAATGTAGAACACATGATGAAAGACAGGGCTGCAAACCAAACATTTGTAAACTACAGTCGTCAGTTCTATCAGCATTTAATAAACTCTTGTTGACATATTGGCGCGATTACGGAATCTGCAACAATTTATTGGAAAGTTCATTATTTCATCGCACAAATGATTTTATTACTATGTGTAAATCCTTGTGGGGAAGGGATCCAAGGGAAAAGGCCGATGGGCAAATCGACCAGGGCAAATCCTCTGTGACCTCTCTTACTGTATATTAGAGGTAGTGGGTATATTTTGCTTGAAAAATGGTGTTCCTGGGACACAAGCTGGAGGATGAGGAACTAGGTGGCATCTGGATTACCCAACTACTTTGACTGTTTCATGCAGTTTGGGGTCATGCCCTAGTCACATAAGGCTTAGCTCCCACTTATTGAGCAGATGAACTGGTGTATCTCAACTTATGCTCAATTGGTCGCCATGAAACCCTAAAGTTTTTAACCATAACAACCCCCTCCAGACAACTTGTATACAATGAATTACCACTTCTTTGGACTGCCCCACAGAGCTCCAGGCAGCTGGTGACTGAGGCAAGGCAGGGGTCTTGAGAAGCCAGACTCCCAACAGTAGGGCCTGTGGAAGATGGACTCAGGGAAGAGCAGAAAAAGGACAGGTGGGACCCTGGCACTTGTCGATAATGTTTCATTCAGATGGTGAACCGGCTACTAACCCCTACACGATTCAGACAATGGAGGGCCGCAAAAGGGCCTCGGTGGGTCCAACTCCAGGAGGGATTTCACTGCCATCTGTGGTTTGTTTCTCCCTTCAGGGCCTTGGTCTTGCCCTCAGGAACTGGGAGGAAGGGGATCACTTTACTATTTCGTTCTAATTCAGTTCTAATTTATCCATAAGAATCATGCAGGACACAGCAGCATAGATGAGATTTTTCTCCCAGAGCGATTGTTGATCAGCTTATTTGGCACAAAATGTGGGCATTATTAAAAGGGCTACATGAGAAATAATTGCATCCAGGGGGATTGCACGTACTTTCAATCTAGCCATGACCTGATGCAGAAATTGTCCTGTTTTATCATTATAATAGCCGACAAGCCTGGCTTCTTACTGAAACTGGACTTCAAATCTAGACATATGGTTATACATTTTTAAAAGTTTTATTCTCGCACGTTGAAAAAAAAATTCAAGATATTGTAAAAACAAAAGGGGGGTATGTAATTCTTAAACTTGTTCATGGGAAGAACCTGCTGTTGCTGTGATATTAGCAGAAAGGATGACATGGCAATCTACAGGAAAGGCTATTCTCTACAGGAAAAAAAAACCTGTGTGAAAGGTCCCCTTCTACTCTCAGTGTAATGCCCCAGTTTGTCCCACAAAGTGTTTTAATACCCAGTCAGGGAATAAAAAGTCCTGGACTTTTACTCTTTCGTGTAATTGCATTTGCCGCCTTCAAGACTGCTGAAGTCAGAGCAAGAACATTATGAGATGGAGGGCAGATTTTGACTCAAAAAGTCTATTATGAGCCATCTAGCATACAATGAACTCGTCATTTTAGAATGGCTATTTCTGGGAAAACCCACTGGCCTCAGGACAAAGAGACTTCAATTTTAGTTTCAAACCTCACTCATAATCAGAGACGAGACATTTACTTAGTAGAAATAAATGGACACATGTTAAGATGATAAATGTACATCTAAAATTGAAAGACATAAATATGCTCAGTGGAAGCCCTAGGAGCCATCACAAACGTCAGAGATGATACGGAATATTCGCTCTTTCCAAACATTTCTTTAAACGAGTAAAAGCCAATGAAATTTTAAAAAATATAGCAATAAAGGAGTAAGAGTGAAATAAAAATATATGTTTCCATTATTCTGTGGATGATAGAGAGTTGATATTTTATAAAAATCAAGGCAGTCCAGAGAATACCCATTAGAAACAAAAATATATTTTAACAAATTTATGTAATTAATATTAAAATAAAGATTTCTTTTGTGCAAAATATAACCAAAAAATAGGTAGAGTGGAAGAAAAGATCCAATTAATAATGCCACTTCCAAAATAAAATAGCTTAAAATTACTTTGAGAAATGCATAGGATTCTTAAGGAGCAAAATACAATACCACTGAAAACACAAAATAAGATTTAATTGCATGAAATGTTCTAACATAAGACTCATTAGTGAAGAAACATATATTTTCCCCAAAATTGATATACAGCTTTCCAAATTAAAATACCAATGGGATTTTTCAATAACGTGACAAGTGATGCTAAAGATTATCTGAACGAATACGTATAAAATGTCATCCAAGAAAACTCTGAAAAAGTATAGAATGAAGGGACTCAAGCTCAATGACGTATTAAAATATATGATGAAGTTATCATGATTAAAATAGTTGAGCACTGTTTTACCTATTGGACTTAATTTATGAGACATTACATTGTCACAACTGGCTAATGCTTTGAGGAGAAAAGGGAAAAAAAAATCTATAGCCCCTGGATAACTCCTTATATCAATCAGTAAAACCAATACAGTCCTAGAAAAAAGCACATATAAAAGTATTGTAACCCTAGAGTCATATATTTCTAAGCAGGATTAAAAAAATAATAATAAAAGCCGAAAGAGGAAATATTGGTAAATATTAATACTCAAAATTGTGTAACTTCTGTATGGCAAAAAAAAAAAGTAAAAAATGAACTGAATAAATGCATGTATATCACAAAGCAGAGAATTCCTTTTACATATAAGTAGTTAATAACAATCGATGAAGAAAATGAGCAAGAAAATTAAATAGGCAAAGTATATAATACTCATAAAAAGAAACTGAAAATGGGCAAAAAATATGATGAAATTTAAATCCACTCACAAAGCAAAGTATATCAAAACAAGATACCATTTCTCACTCATTAATTGGGTAAAGAGTGAATTATTTAATATTATAATCACTGTCAACAAAGATACCCAGACCCTCATATACAGTTCCGGAGTGTGTACATTGTTTCGTCTTAAAAAAAAAAAATCATAGAGCATTTTATCAATATATAGCCATTTTAAAGTGTGCAATTTTCCTTGCCTCAGAAATTTCACTCTTTGGAATTTTTTATGAGCATCTCACAAAAGATGTTCATTGCATAATTTTAAGGTAAAAATATCTCTGAGCAAGCTAAATGTCCATTAATTAGGTACTGGTGAAATTGCGTTACATGCAGAAAAGAAATGAACGCAGAAGTAAAGAATGGAAAATATCCATATGCGCAAAGATGAGAAAAGATCACCGTGATGTAGTAGTTGAAAAGGAGCAAGATGAAGAAGCGGGTTATGATGACCCCTGTGCGTGCGAACTTTGTAGGGGGACAGGACGTGTGTCCTTGTGCACAGATGTATGTGTAAAATTTTGAAAAATGACACAAGAAACATAATGCCTTTGGGTCAGGAAGCTCAAGCGAGGCAGCCAGACTTCTGCTTTCTATTTTGTGCCATTCTGGGTCTGCAGTGTGTTCTTTCCTTTTAAAGTAAGGGAGCTGTCTATAAAATTAGGGCTCATTTTTGTTTTCCCCTTTGTTTTATTAATGGAAAATTTAAAAAATCATTATTATCTGTACTAGTATTAGAAATAATAGAAAATAATATCTTACAATTAATATTATTTTATTATATTTTGTGTTAATATTGATAGTAGTTAATATTTTATCATTAATCGTATTAGAAATAAGCGGAAGTGGCTACAAAATTAGGGCTCATTTTTTTCTCTTCTATGATTTTAATGAAAAATTTTAAAAATCATTATTATTACTATGATGAGAAATAACAGACATTAATAGTTTATATTTTATTATATTTTACATTAATATTGATAGTAGTTAATATTTTATAATTAATATTATTAGAAATAAGAATATTAATTTTGATATTTAAAAATTAATATTCAATTATCTCTCAAAAATAAGAGAAAGAAATATAAAATAAAGGCAGAGAAAATAAAGTTAATATCCACCTGCCAGCCTCTTATCACTTAGAGAGGGGCCTCTGAAAAGGTTAGAGCATACTTTCCATAATTCGCTGTGCGTATATCTGTATTATTTGTCAGTACTTGATGTTCAGTGGGCTTTTTACACATTCAACTTTTTTTTTTTTTTGGTGAGGCAACCCTTGGTCAACCTCACAGATTGCAAGGACCTTGTTAGCTTGCAATCCCTTACTTTTTTATTTTTTACACCTACAGCACCTGGTCTTCGTAGCTGGTCTCCCATCCAAGTATTAAACAGGCCCGACCCTGCTTAGCTTCCGAGATCAGACAGGATTGGGGATTACATTCAATTTATCTTAATCATATAACTACTTCGAATATGGATTCATTTTCTCTTTCAATGCCTACATGGGATTGCACTCTAATGGCTGTTTCATAATCGAGGTATTTAATTCCGGAACCGAACATATTAGTATGGGTTCCCCAGAGAAACGGAACCAATAGGTTAACATCTCCCCAAATATACGTGCCAAGCAGTACACATTCTGAAATTTGAAAATCTCACAGTTACGTCTACATTCGGTATCCTCTCCATGATGTTTACCTGCAACACAACATTCTGCCACAATTTTTGGTCCCAGATCCATTCTGTATCATTGACTTCTATTATATTTTCCCTTAATGTTTTGTTTGCCCCTGGTCATACCTTCTGGGATCTCTATTATATGTCAATTTAATTTCTTCATTTTAATGTATCTTTTTTTTTTTTTTCTGATTTCCTGGAGAATTTCTCACATTCACTCTTCTAATTCACCAATTTGATGTGGTACAGCATCCAATTTGCTACTCACTGGTCTCACTGAAGTTTTTCAATTGAAAAGTCTGAGCTCGTTCCCATACAACCCTCCATGGTCTTCGTCACTTTCCCCCTCAGCGTTGTCATGGTTACAGTGCAGCCCCCGACCTTGCTGAGAACACACATTTTCTATTGCTGGCAGTAATGTTGCAGTTGGAGGCTACCGGTCTCGTTTTGAAGGGTGACCTGTTTCTCATCTTGCTTGTTTTTAAACCTGCAGTATTTGTCGACAGGCATTGCCTTTTGCCCCATTTTCTTTAGAAAGAGTATATCCAATGTATTATGATCAGCTTTTAGCCAAAGGAAAAGTGGGTTGGCTTCTGTAAGGCATGCTTGTGTTCCCAGGGAGAAGCTGCACTCAGCCTCCAAACTTTTCCAATCTGTTATGTTAGCTTTAGTTCGCAGAAATTCCTTGAAAATCCTTCCATGTAGCTGATAGCTCTTCCTTGTTTCCATAACTGGTGAAAGATTTTTCATAATTTGTATTTTCTATTGGTTGTTTCAGTAGGGTCAGAGGAGATATGCCATTATGTCTTGAATATGATTCCTCTCCATTAATTCTTAATTTTCTCTGTCATTTCATTGCTATTAGAAATAGTTATAATTATCTTCATTCTTTTCCTCTGCCATTTATTGGCAACATGTGAAAAATCTATCATCTTGGTGGAAGAGTTCTTTTTTACCTTCGTTGAAAGCACCCTGGGAATTTTCTTCAAATAACTGATTAAACTGTACTTAAAATAAAATGTTGCCATTTAATTCATTTCCCACTGTTTTGATGCACCCAAATTTCCTCTTAATTCAAATTTATATTTAGTATTTTAGTATCTTTTAGTAATTGCATTACATTTGATGAAATGTGAAAGAAGCTTATATTTATTAGATTGTAAATTATTATGCAGTGAGCAATTTTGATTAGCAAAGTGCACCACAGTGTTGCTATGGATTAATAAGGGGGAAAATGTATGGTATTACCCAGGAGAAACGAGATGAAAATTTCAACTCACAAAAATAATGGAAACAAATGACTTGATTGTCACATGTTATATATATATATATAGCTAACATCTCTCTACCACCTGGCTCTTGAGAATACTTAAATGGTATTTTAATATTTTCCCCAGAATATGTAATTTATAACTGACTGAACCACCTGTACCATTTTTCCATTAGCTGCATTGAATGCATATTTATTCAAATATATTTTATATATTTGACTATAAATGCAAATATGTACATAAAAGAATATAAAAATAATGTTCCTAAGCATGATTTAATATGATCTGGGCTTGGTGAGTTGGAAGTGGGGTTAGGGATATTGCTATGAGTTCAGCAGGACAGTAACTGAGTTATAAGATAATTATTCCTCTTCAATGGCTCTCACCATGACAACTCAGTTCTGAAATTCTACTGTTATTCAGCTCAAATTATTGTCAAAGTTTAAAGCTTGAGTTTTATTGACCTCCTTCTAATATCTATGACATCTAATCATCTGGGTATATGAAACCAGATTGTTAACAGCAAGAGCAGCTCACAAGATTCTTTACTGTCCACACTTGGACAATTCCTTTGTTAAACCCAGAGAATATTCAGTCTCTGGGCTCTGTTATACATGCAGAACCACCTTGGCACAGAAATTGAACATGGCATCTCATCTCCCTTACTGTCCAGTCACCAATCTCTCATAGCCCAAACATTCCAGTTTGCTTTATAGTCAAACGTATGTTATCTTGTGACTTAAATTGCAAATCCCTGCTCAAAGTTTGCAAAAAGAAAGAACAAGAAAAACAGAAGGAGTCATTAGATTTTTGTGCCAATAACTCTGATAAATTTTTCCCTGGCTTAAGACTATGTGGGCAAGCATCCCATCCAGAACTGTAGGATAATAAAGTTGTATCCTTTTAAGTCTCTCAGTTTGTGGTAATTTCTAACAGCAGCAAAAGGAAACAAATACAGGCTGCACGATGCAATGGTTAGGTGTACAAGCACCTGAGCCAGATGATCTAGGCTTGACTTTGGATTGCCCCACTCACCAATCGTATGGCCTTGGTCAAATTACCTGTCCTTTCTTTCCCTCGGTATCTCCATCATGTTATGTAGAGTAGTAAGGGCAGAGTTTTTACACACACACACACACACACACACACACACACACGCTTAGAACAATAACTAAAACTTAGTAGATATTCACTATACTTTGATGTACAATGTTCGAAATGTATGGAACTACTCAAGGTAAATCACTAATGAAATTATCCGCCTCTCCTTGGGAATTCTAGTCCTGACCACCAACATCCTTTTGGCAGCCTAAATGCCTGTTCTACTGGAATCTTGATTCTTGGTCATTATTAACACACACACTCACACACACACACACACTCACACTCTCTCTCTCTCTCTCTCTCTCTCTCTCTCTCTCTCTCTCTCTTCCTCTCAAAAGGATCCCCAAAAATCACTGAGTTTGCCAAATCTCTGCCCTTGGGCCCCAGCTTCCTGCTTGCATCTCTCAGAGGTGACCCCCACACGTGCTTCCCCAGTGCCCAGTACTCTGGTCCACACCAATCAGTGATGGCAGAGGTGGCTGAATGTCCTGGCCTGTCCCCTGGGGCACTGAACCGTGGAGCAGCTGCCGGCATGGCCGGAACTTCCGGCTGTTGTTTTCTGTTGGTCTCGGCCGTTTCTTGGTGTTGCTCAGCTCCAGAGTGAGAGAGCCAACTGTGCTGACTTCAGATGAAGCGGAGCTTCAGGAAACCCTAGGATTTTGGAGAAGGTGCCGTAAAGCTCGCTTTGGCCAACCATCTTATTTTACAGGTAAAGAATATGAAAATTCCAGAGGAGAATGGACCTAAGTCACCAAAAAATTTTTTGGATTAAGCCAAACATAGGCATTGGTTTAATCTTCATTTTATCACCTGTTCAAGCTTAACAAGAAAGCATTACTAAGCCTCCTGAAGTAATGAACAATTCTTAGACTCTTACTCTAAGACTGTCGGTCTGTGCAGGGGTCCGGGCAGGGCCTGATACCTGACAGCGAAGCCTAACGTCTCATTCCAGCACGTAGGCCACAGACTATGAATGATTTAGAGTGATGGGCACCCATCTCAACTGGAGGTCACAGCTGGGAGCATGGTAAAGTGAGGGCCACAGTATTCTGCTATAGAGTTTAAGCAGTCACGAGCGAGTTCTAAGTACACACACACACATAAATAAAATTGTTTGGCTTCTAAATTTGATTTCGATTCTGAAAGTCATTTCAGGGCCAGCTGCTGCATGAGTTGTTGGCACGGCTTAGAAAACAGAAATGGTAAGATGGCACACCGTTCTTAGCTCCATGCCCTGGCAAGGGACACGGCTGTCTCTCTTCGGACACGGAGCAATAAGTAAATGCAAATTCAGCAGGACGGAGCTGCGGAGTCTGCAGAGATGACCAAGCAACTCCTAAGGGTATCGCTACCAGTCACATGGATACAAAAACTGAGGCATACACAGAGCTGCCTAATCATACTCCTCCTTATAAACCCATGTTGGCTTCCTACTGACTGAAGGATAAAGCCAAAACAGCATGTTTGGCCTACAAGCTGTAGCCTTCTCAACTGGTTTTGCAACTAAAACATCCAGCATTTCCTCCAGAAACCTTGCCCTTTGCCATCCCAAATGTGTGACCATGCCTGAACCGCCCCCCCCCCCGCCCCAAGAGCTTCTAACTTTCCTAGGCTTTGCCCATGCTGACGCAGCATCCCAGAATGTCCTCCAAAGGCCAGGTTTCCCCTTTCCTCACCCACCACAAATGTCACCTCCACCCCGAAGCCTTCTCTGACTCCTTGAGGCAGAGTTAGTGTCCCCTCTGCCATTTCTACGTAACTTTTGAGCTCCCAAAGAGCGGGGAGCGCATCTTCTTTTATCCTTCTTCCACCCTGGCGCCTAGAACAGGGAGGGCTCCCAATCCGTGTTCACGGAACAGGCAGCGGAAACTAGTGTTCACTAGCGTGGAGCATGGTGGCGCGCCAAGCTAAGAGCTGCGCGTGCATTCTGCCCATCACCGCCTGGACGCTGTCCGGGTCATCCTGCGTGCACCAGGCAGGCTGGGCCAGCAAGGCCGTGCCGTGTTCCTGCCATCACTGTCCCAGGAGCACGGGAGTGCGGGAGATGGTGCGACACCACGCCCAATCCCAACAACTTCTACCGCCTCCCCGAGGATCCTAGTGTCTGTGTCAGATGGGGACGACCTCCTCCAGACCTTCTATTTTCCCTGAGGCATGGCTTCATCGGTCAAAGTGCATCTTGACACACCAGAGCAAGCCAGCCATAGCTCCCGCCTCTCGCCCTGCCCTCCGCAGAGGCCTGCAGTCTGGTCTGAAAGGCCCCGCTGGCTGCAGACCTACTGCTGGCTTCAGAGGCATTTCGCGTCCCCGACAGGGCTCCGGGCTTCGTCTAGGACCTTTCCTCTGCAGTCACCTGGCTCTTCCTTTCCTCTTTGAGGCTCTGCGTTTGTTTCTTCTCAATTTGTCTCCCACTTCCCTCGACTACTTAGAAGTCAAAAGTTTATGATTTTATTTGTTGGGAGAATAAATAACCCAAACTAAGTCGCACCGAAGCGTTCAAAAATAGCCAAGTAAGATGCCCAGCACACGCATCACCCATAAGACATTTCTAGAACACGCGTCCATCTTTCTGAAGGCTGAAGAGAAAATGAAGCCTGGCCAGGGGCTAGAGCGGGGGGGAAGTTCTCAGCTTACCTAAGGGAGGATTCCAGGCTCCCAATGGCCTCGCCAGTAACACTGTACTCTACTGCACATTCGAGAAATACAAAGGGCCTCGTAATCACTGCTCTAAACAATCAGGCCTCATTTTAAGTCAGAGATTAAGAGATTTCATGTTGTTAAAACACTTGAGCGGAAGGGATCTTGAATGACACTATTTAAATCAGCAGAAAACTGTCTTGATTTCCATTTCCGCCAGCCACAGGCTTGGGGAATGATGAGGAAACAGGCCTCCAAGGTCCCCCTCAGAGCTGATTGACAACTGAGGCAGAATCTAAGGACAGGCACACACGCTGCAGGCAGACAGTCAGGGTGCTGACCGCATTGATTCTTGTAGCAGGTCCCTCCCACCCAAGCTCATTGTTCTTCCTGCTACGACGCATAGGCCCAGGGGACAGGGAGGGCGGCGTGGTTTTTCAGTAAGTTCTACCTGGATCTATAATAAGCATATGATTCTATCTAAAACTCAATAATTCACTGAACTGGCATCCTTTTAGCATCTCCGCAGTCAATGTCTCTCTAAGAACAGTGCTACAATTGAACTAGAAAATTAGAGCTTTTAGCCGGACTCCCTGGAGGTGCATATGTAAAACAGAATAATAAATGATTGTCACTTCGCTTCAGAACATAGAATTAATCATGGCCAAAGAGGGACTCTGGAGTCCTGTGGAAAGGGCCGCCATGGGTCACTGGTCACCATTACTTGCCAACAGTGAGGTCAGTGACAGAGGAGCATGTTTCATTTGTTACCTGGACTATCTGTGTAGAGTATCTGTGGCTGCACGTAACCTTGAGAAAACCCGCCAACAGGAAAATGATTTCCCAGTACGAGTTTTTTTTTTTTTTTGGTTTTTTGGTTTTTTCTTTGCTGAAAAATTCAAAACCCCAGCCTCAGGCAGTGGAAACATAATCAGGCTACGAACATGATGAACACACTTGCCACTCCTTCTGGGCAGGGAGAGGGCCAAGAAAGACACCCCCCAGAGCTCGAGGAGGCATGTGGGGCAAGACAGAGACTGGGAGAGATGTCAAATATCCCTCTTTGACCAGATCAATTAGGTCACTGGAAGACCCCCAGTTCAGCCTCATTTAGACAGACAGAACCTAATAGGCACTGGCAGTAGAAATGGTGCTGCATTGTGAGAGCTAGCTGGAGGGTGAGTCCGTGCGCAAGTCAGCTTCGGGGTGGGGGCCTCTGGGGAAAAAGCACGTAGAGTCATGATGGTCAAAATGTGGTCCTTGGCATTTCCATCGGCTGGAAGACATACAAAGTCTCGGGCTCCCTTTCAGACCTTCTAAACCAGAAGCTTTACGACACCAAGATCGCCAGGCAATTCTTACACATAGTGGCTGGGGTTCAGAGCGTGGTTTCCTGGCCTTTGAGGGAGATGGCACAGCTCTGGTGGTACTGGCCGACGTGAGTTCTTATCAAGGCGGAAGACAGATGTGCGTTTGCCCATGTAATGGGTGTGCATTGCCAAGACAGGCCTCTGTTCTCTTGGGCTTTCTGTGTGGTATAAATCCATATGGACACAGAACTGTCTGTCATATCACAGTGAGGCGGTGACCCCTACTCTCTCGCCCACCAAGAATGGCTGCCTAGAAAAGGGACTTGACCTGTAACTGAGAAGAGGCCGGATGAGGAGCCTCCATAGGGGGAGGAGCCTAGATTGGAACATTCGGAGAATGCTCTAGGAAGAGGTTGTGTCTGCAGGGAAGGCCGTGCCGTGGATGGTAAGTGGAAGGCTCCTCCAGGGGACACCGAGAAGGAGAGGAGATCCATGTATCTAACTGTGGGTCTCACATTTTCCCTGCTCTGAGACCCTCGTTCTGTCCCTGCTTCCCGGCCCTACCCTCGACCTTAGAACCCAACTTCTTCCCTCAGATCCCTCCAAGACCCTATGCCTCCTCACAAACCAAAGCTCCCGCCACAGCCCTACCTTCTCCTCTGACCACTGACCTACTACCCCACCCAGGCTCTAAACATCCATCTCTCGAAGCCCATTACAATCCCCACCCTCTCTCCTGAGGGACAGCGCTCCTAAGTCGGGGAGAACGTATGGGGGATGGCCTACTTAAAACCAAAGAACAGCTCTCAGAGGCTTCCCAAGCTCCCCCTCCCTCCCACACGTCAGCACCTCCCCTCCCCTTAAGCTTATAAATTCTACGGAAGTTGAACTGAAGGAAAGGCTGGGCATGCAAAGGTGGAGGAGCTAGAGCCAGCTCTGGGTGCCCAGGTCTCAAGCGAAGTGGGACCGTGAGAAGGCGAGAGCACCCCAACCCAGCGAGCAGACTTTGTCCACCATCCACCCACAAAGGAGCGTGGCTGCCAGCCCCCTCAGCTGTTTGTAATATTAAACTCTCAGGCCTAGCAGCTACTTGGGCTAGCGGATAATTATAGACTTATGTAGTATGACCGAATGTGCTTACAACCTCCTAAAGCCTAGATGCTTTGGGGCAGGTAGGCTGAGGTTTGAGTCCCAGTGCAACCTCAGGCAAATTATTGAACATCACTTTGCCTTGAATTCCTCTTCTGTAAAATAGAGAATGGTAACGATCTTATAAGATTACTTTAATGCACAAAATAATAATATACATTCACTGGCATATGAGAAAGATTTTTTAAATTCCATTAATTATATCAAAAGGATAACGTCTCCAAACATATTTCCTATACATTGGAAGTCATTTCCTAGCCTTCCATGGTTTTCAAATATCTACAATTTGAACTTGAGGATTTATTGGTTGAACGGTAGGGAAAAAAAGGCTGATAATGACTTCAGACTTTGGAGACAGACTGATTAAGATAATATTTTATCAATATAAGTATCGATAAAATAGAGACATTAGAAGAATAAGCTGGTTGAGGGGGGAGAGAAGATGGGAGCGGAAGCTTTAGCGACACTGTATTTGTAAAACGCCTCCAGCACAATAAGAACCAAAGGAAATCCAATATCAGTGTCACGACACAGCAACAGCATCATTAATCTCCCTCCCTTTGCATGTCTATTATCAAAGCTCGCATCTTGCTTACAGGGAATGACACATAAAAGTATTGCTGATTTCAACTCCTTAGTACTAAGTGCAGTTCTTAGGTAATACAAACATAATTTTTTGAAATGCAAACATATGTTCACTTGCCAGTAATCCTGAATTCGTTTACAGAGACTCTACCTGTTTATATCTATCTTTGGGAATCAAACCCTACTCCTAACACTCTAGATAAATCATCTCCCAGCTACAGTATTGACTAGGCTTCGGACTTCAGCCATCGACACTATATAGACTAAAATATTTACAATTAAATGGATGTTTTGCAATCAATGGTTAAGTGTCAGATGTAAAAGTCAAGCACTGTATGTGTGTATTCTAAAACGAATAAAATGTGACAGCTGGAAAGTGTATTTTGAAAAGTGTATACATCTTGAAAACAACCCAAAGTTCAAACATCATTCTTTACCAAGTTCAGCTCAATATCAAGAAATGTCACGCCAAGAGAGTCTAATTTTGGAAAGTTTGCACCCCAGGGGAAATGGGGTCAGACTGAAAAGAAGCGTGGTGCATTTTCCACCACGGTATTCACTACTGCCAACGCGACAGCGACATGTTGGGATTTAAGAAGAGGAATCACGCAGAAAGAGAACATGGGAACAAATGAAGCTAAGGGTTTCTTCAACCATCATATGTCATCAGCAGCTTTTCTCTCTGGGGACACAAGGAGACAGAGGTGCTCAACCTGGGGACTGGATGGGACGCACGAAAGGTGGAGTTTTCTGCCTTCAACTCCTCTGTGCACACCAAGCCTATCACCAGGGGGTGATGCTGCTCCTGAGAGAGAAAGCCCTTCTCTCCTTGAGAACCCTGTGCCTTACAAGGACATCAGCATCTCTCGAAAGGGGCTCTAATCTGTACCGTGTGAGTCCTCGGGCTGGAATCCTCACTGGTGGATGGAAGAAAAGAAATTGCAGAGTGTCTCCGGGAGACGTTTGGCAACTTATTTAGAATATGCCAGCCACAAATATTTGTTAAACACCGGCTCTAAAATGAAGCTCCGAGCTGCAGGGAGACAGAGGACCAGAGTACACCCACTGCCCACAGGGAACACGAGCCGCAGCGGCTGACAGATTCTTTCTCTTTAAAGTTGTATAACCAGAGAGGATTTCTAGGTATTTTGTCAAGTGGGCTGAGTAACTGCATCTCTGTCCAAGTGCAATAGACCGTTCCATTAGCCACCTCTGCAAGAAAAACAATGCTAACAGTCACCATTCATTAAGCCTCTGCCGTCGGAGTTCCTGGAAGAGAGTATCATGATACCACGCAAACTGAATGCTGCTCCTTCAGAGGTTTGCGGGCGAGGGGCAGGGGTTGGCAGGTAAGGTATATGTTGGCTGGATGTCAGGCAAGATAAGTAAGAAAACCCGAAAGAAGTGCCTTATTTCTACTCAGGACAAAGTAAAAGGTCCAGACTGGCTTTGAAGATGCTTCAGCGAGCCCTGAGCAAAGCAGCGGCTGTGTCACCGAAGGCCCTCCAGATAACAGGTCTCAGATACCTACACCAAGCTCCGTGATCTGAAGGCCTCTGACCTCTCCATCTGCCTCATGTGTTTGTTGGTTTGTTTGTTTGTTTTCTAAATACCACGCACTATCCTTGGACCAGAAGGAGCTTCGAGGAGGGGCAGGCACCCTTTCGGAGCAGAGAGCAGCTACTGATGAAGACTCCAGTGGTTACACAAAAATGCACAAAAATCGCTTTTACTCAGCACCCCGCTTCCTCGGTTGCAGTTCTGAGAACAGGCTATCTTTTGAGTCATAAGCGCTGCCTTTTCTCTATTCATATTGCAGCATTCGGATCACCAACAGGACACTGCACCAGGAGCCACGAGGAGACTCTTGATGCACACCCAGGTCAACGCTATTCCCTGGAGGCCGGGTATGTTCTCTGCCTTGGATCCAACGATCCTTCCTCCTAGTCCTCAGTCTCGACTTCTCCACTGTGACACACTTGACTCAAAAGCCTAGGGGGTCAAGTGTTGCCTCTGTATTAAACTGCTCTTACATAATCTCTGGGGAATTTAGGAGACATGCCATACATTTAAGATGTCACGTTTCATATCATTTAGATAGATTTGTGTTTTCTTTTTAATTTGGCAAGAGACCTGGAAAAACAACTAGTTTAATGTCTCGTTTTACTGATGGGAAACTAAGGCTTAGTGACAGGAAGTGACATGCCATGGTTGTCAGATCACCAGAAACCCTGAATCCTAGTCTAGGGCCCTTTCCACTATCCAACTACTGATAAATCAAATTACTTATCAATATCTGGCATAGCTTCTCTGTAAGAAGGAGGTGATGCTGTTGACTTGACAATAGACAAGCCAACATCGACAGATTCATGAGTGTTAAAAACTACATGACAGGGAAGGAAGACGGTGACTATCTGAGCAAAGGGGCAGCTGAGCTATTAACAGCTAAGCAGAGAAATGAACAGTCAGAAGGCATCTTCTCCAAATTCTCTCTCTGCGCCTCTCTCCCTCTCTCTCCCTCCCTTCCTCTCTCCTCCCCCCTCCCCTCCTCCTCCCTCCTCCCCCATCTCTCTCTCTCCAATAACTGCCTACATTCAAATTACTGGGAAAATTTCATCCTTCCCAGTAGCAACCATGTTCAAGAAACAGGAAAGTGCCATTTCAGAAGTTAGAGGCTTGCATTCCGACAGTTACCCTCTAACAAGGAAAAAGCACCGGATGATGAGTGGGGGTGGGGGGGGACATAGTAGGAGATTTGAGAGAAGACCACCTTTGCACAGCTAGGAGCGAACCAAGAGGAGGGACTCAGGGCTTAGATAGAAACTGATCTCAAACCTACAGCGACCAAATAACTAATATCTCCTGACCAGTTCAGAGATGAGATATGTTGTATACGTTCCTCATGAAAAACAAAACCAAATCGAAGGACAGATTGTTTATCTTACAAATATGCCAGAGAGCAGGTTTTCTGAGTGTATTGTGATCATTCAAGGGATATTAATTGAGGAACTACTACATTCCAGGCCCTGGGCTATTAGAGAAAATGCATAGATAAATGAGACAACATCCTTGGCTTCGTGGGGCTAGTAATCTAGCTTGGAGACAAACTTAACAAATAAACCACTGCTATAAAATACACCAAGCGCAAAGACAAAGGAGCAGGACAATAGGAAACAGGAAGGAGGAAGTGTCTGGTTCCCTCTCAGAGAGACAAGCTTTGCCGAGGAGGAAATGCTTAAACTAAGTCTTGCAGAGTGAAAGGCGTTCGACAGGCATTAAGTGTATGTGTTGTGTGCATGGACAGGGGTTCTAGGCAATGGGAACACCGTGAGCAAAAGCGAAGGAATGGTTTGATTTTATGAGTCAACTTGGCCTGGCTACGGTGCCCACTTGTTTGGTCATGTAACTGTCTTGATGTGGCCATGAAGGCAGTTAGCAGATGAAGTTAACGTCACGATCAGTCCATGTCACATAAAGTAGAACCTTCACTACCATGGGTGGGCCTTACCCAATCAGGTGAAGGCCTTAAGGGCAAGACTGAGGTTTCCAGAAAAGCAATTCGGCCTCAAGACGGTACCATGGAAAACCTGCCTGAGTCTCCAGCCTGCCGGCCTGCCCTACAGAGCTCAGACAGTCCTGCCCCCCACAAACACATGGCCCTATTTCTTAAAATAAACCTTTGAATGGATCTCCTACTGGTTCTACTTCTCTGGAGAGTCCCGATGGATGCACAGCCAATTCTTTGTGTGCCTAGGCAAGAAGTAGAAACTCCCTGGGGCAGAGGTGTAGAGCAGTGGGAGACGGAGCCGCGAGGGAGGCCGTCACTGTGACGAAGGACTTCGTACGCCATACTCGGGAATGGGGATTTTTATACTATAAGTGAACAGAGGCCAGTGAAGGTTTTTAGGCAAGGACTGCTGAGCCTATTAGGAAAACTCTCTAGCACCTCCAAATAGAGAGTGGACGTGTTGGGGCAGAATTGGTGGCTATGGAAGAATAGCTTCATGGACAATGTGTCTTTGTCAAATCTGGCCCTGAGAGGTAGCCTTCTCCATTCCTCCTTTGTGCTATTTCACTAGGTTTCAGTAGTTTTTTTACCCCTTTTAAACGGTGTGTGCTAGGTGAGCTGTATGAACAAGACGGGCTATGGTAGTCACCAGAATTTCAGGTCATCCACTCTTAAAAAGGACTTCAGTGAAGGACACATGACACAGATACTTTGCCTGTCTGTTGCCTGCCTCCCCAGGCCCATGAGTATTGCAATTGTCACCATCCTGAGTGACACCTTAGGAAATTCATCACCATGTCACATTTGGAGGCTAAATCAACAGGCACCTTTTATTTATTTATGAACTGAGCACTGGGGAGCAGTGAAGCTCTGTCTCCAGATCTATAGGGCTGCTGAATTTGAGAGCGCAGCATATTTATTCAAAACCGTCCTCGGCTGTAAGTAAACAGGCTGGGATTATTCATGCCTCTGTGTGGCCGCCATTCACCACCTTCCCTAAAGGCTGTAGGTGGCTCTGCAAGTGAGAAGGTTCCAGCCAGTCAGAAGAGAAGCATTCATCACCAGGCGACCTGCTCACGGCCTTCCAACTAAAGCACTCCCAGCTACACTGTAGAAGAATCACTAATCTACCAGGAAAACGTGGCCACCTCCTCCTCGGGCTCTGGACACAAGCCCCTCACACGCAGCACCAGGCGTTGGGTGGGGAAGAAATTTGAGACCTGCCCCCGAGAACAAGACCAGCATCACAGAAGGCCACCAAGGCCTGACTTCACTGTCAACCCCGCGTGCTGAGCACTGCACACTCCTAACCCGGAGAAGTGCACACAATATACAGTGCTCCCCAAAGCACTCGCCTCCGTGATCCTCCAGGATCCTGCTTTTCTTCGACCCCGAGGCTCCTTAAAGGAGCGTGGCGGAGCTAAGCAGATTGGGGGCGCAACATGCTGAGAATCCACCTTAAAGTCAGATTCTGACATCGGGAAATATTCAAAATGCTTTCGCCTGTGTTTTTCTTCACTTTATCTCCTTAGGGAGGCCTTTTATAGTTCTCTACGAATCGGGAAATCTAGCAAAAATCTGAACCATTTTTTTCGGACAAGTCGAAGCTGCAAAGGATGACTGAAATGGAGTATTTGAAGAACTCTGCCTGACTGGTGGAGAAGGGGGGCAAGGTCATGGGGTTACAGAGTGCCCCCCCAAAGATTCAGATGCCTTCTGCTTTTACCAACAGACGCTCAGGGACCCACTTCCATTAGCCCCGCCTACCACCGGGAAGACAAGCGGGAGGCTGGAGCACAGGGTGGGCTTCAGACTGGGGAGGTGTTTGCAGAGATCTGGTTTGTGGACAGAACTTGGGCCTCTGCTGTTCTCCAGCGAACAGCAAACTATGACTCGGGTCCTTTGATGAAGGACGGACACACAGAGGCAGAGTGTCTGAACCCTCACATGACCCTGAGCACACTGCGGCACAGCCGTTAGGCCCAGGGGGCTCCAGCGCTTCAGAGAGAAGAGCACTGGGAAGCAGCGTGGCGATCTGCCGACTCCGCCCGCCGCTCTTCAAAGCCCAGGATTGAGGGCCAGGGTTTCCGTCACGGACGGCCTTGCGGGAGAGACGCTGGCTGTGTGGTGGGGCTGTTGTTGTTTTCATGACCTTTCCGCTCGTGTTTATTTGTGTCAACTAAAAGCGGCACGTGAGTGACACTGGGCAATGGCGAGTAGGCACTATGCTGGCTTCCAGAACCTTGTCTTGGAGACATCATTCTCTCCTCTGTTCTCATCCTCGCTGCTCCACTGCTGATCACTCCCCAGACACAGCCTCCTGCCTGACAGGAGCCCGGAGCATGCAAAAGCATAACCGATACATGCACCCGCTCTGCCTGGGAAGAAGAGGGACCCCTGTCCTGCCCCAGCCACTTGCCCCTCCACTCAATAAGCTACTTCTATGGCACTTTCCTATAAGTGCCTGAGGTCAGAGGTTGTCACATAAATTTAAGCGTGCCGATGCCATAATCTTCATAGTCACAGAACCATTTTTAAGACCACACAAAAATCTGCCAAAGCTCAATGTGTTTTGAAGATGGGTCACGAATAATGCAAATGTTAAGGCACCCTCTGTAAGCGTAATTAACTCGAGAACTCTCTATAAAGTGCAAGTGAGACATGGACATTGAGATTTTTTTTTTATCGTAACAAAGAAATGGAAACTAATTATCGTAAAGTTTCCAGATTGTGACATTCTCAGAAAAGTTAATATTACTTAAAGTCACTTATGACCCCCATAAAGATGAGGCCAAATGAGTTAATTCAAAGAAAATAGTTTCAGAAAGAATAAGCTGCCATTCCATCTTAGAATTATTACTGTATCTAAGACGAAGTAGGAGATGGTGAGAATTAGAGGACAAAGCACTCTGAGCCAAGGTGCCTTCATCCTCACCCAGCCCTGAATCCCCCGACCTCAGCGGCTGGTTTATTCATCTGAGATGTGCCAAGAGATTCGAGAAACTTTCAAGAAGGTGAATTATCAACAGTGGGCAACAGTGGCTGCAGGGGACTCTTGCCTATGGCCCACTTCTTGGCAATTGGTGCTGAAAACGCGAAAGCTCTGACGTAACTTTAGTCGGTCACATTGGCCCAGAGCGACAAGAGGGAGAGGCCTGAATGTGGCTGCAGACAGCAAGGCACATTGGTGCTGGCGGGCAAAACAGTCGGCACTTGTCACCCAGTTGGTAATCACTGCTCCTGTTCCGAGTTGCTCTGGGAAGATGACTAAAACGCAAGCAATGGGGAGAATTCAGTGGCTGTTTTATTGAATATTTACTAAGCAACGTGGAGGGCTCTATATAAGGACACTGAGATGAATAAGATCCCACCTACCCTTGAGTTGCCCCCAGTCTTCGAAGGCAGGCAGACATGTGAGTAAATTACACAGAGACAGTAAAACCTGTAGCATTGCCTGGCTGGAACTTAAAGGAGTGATGACAAAGAAATATGGAAAGAGGCTGAAAATAGACAACATTGGGTTGATGAGGTAGACTGTGCTTTGGGGAAGCAGGGAACCATGGGATACCTTAAGAACAGACTCAGAGCTCGATATTCACATGCGATTGCTCAGGCAGCATCTGCAAAGGTTTGATACAAGGAATGGGTGTCTGACTGAGGCAGGACTGACTGGTAAGAGGCTACGGTTAATACGGGAAAAGATGACGAACAGTGCAGTGAGTACAGTGAGAGCGAGAAAGGGAAAAGTCGTGGACGCCGGTATCTTTAAGAAGAAAGCCAGCCCTGCAAGAGCCTGGTGGGTGACGGTAGGTGACCTGTGAAGCAAACATTCCATAACCTAATGCTTTCAGCCCATGGGCTGGGTTGGAGGTGGTAGCAAGAGCTATTGAGAGAGATGGGCCAGGGAGGGAGAGGAGCGGATCCAACCAAAAATGGTGTCCCCTTACATAAAAAGTGGCTTGTGATATTCAAGAAGAGGTATCCAGTAGGCTCCTGTTCAAGAAAAGATATTCAGTAGGCAACCGGATCAGGGGAGGAAACTCACGATCTTTAAAAATTATCTGAAATTTTGAGAGATCAAACTGCACTGAGTATACAGCTTTGCCACCGGCAAGCCCCACCGGCCAAAGCTGGGTCAGCAGTTCCAGGGGCTCAGGTCCCCCCTCTTTCCCGTCCCTGCAACGTGAGGACTAAAAGGACAGAGGCCCCGTGGGGTAAGCGGAACAATGGCCCCCCAGAGATGTCCACATCCTAATCCCCGGAATTTGTATTAGGTGATGTGGCAATGGGGAAGTAAAGTTGTGAATAGAATTAAAGCTGCTAGTCAGTTGACCTTAAAATAGGGAGGTGATCTCAGATGACTCGGGTGGACCTAATGTCATCACAGGGGTCATCAAAGAGGGAGACGAGAAGGTGAGAACAGGAGAGATGGCAGTGGGAGGACTCAGCCTGACCTGGATGGTTGGAAGACAGAGGAAGGGGCCAAGAAAACGGGTTCTCCCCCAGAGCCTCCAGGAGAATCTCGGCCCTTCCACCGTCTTGACGTTACCCCAGCAAGACCCATTTAAGAATGCTGACCTTTAGCACTTAATGCTCTTTCTCCCACCTTTCCTTCCTAGGCTTTCCCTCCTTTCCACATCTCGTTCCTTCTCCACCTTTCGAGCTTCCCTCTCCCCGAACAATCCCAGGAAGCTGCTGCCAAGACACCGCCATCTGGAGACACTTCTGAGAGTAGGAGACCCTTGCCCAGGAGGGGCTCTGCTGCACCTCTATGGAGCCAGCCATCGCAGAGAATCCTGCTGAGAGAATGTGCATCCTGGCCATGTGCATTCCCAGATCAACACCTGGGAGGGAGTGAAGAGAGCCGGACTGACCAGAAGGCTGTGACGCCATTGCAAGCCTCAGATGGTCAGTCTCCCCTCATCTATGAAGCCCGACCTAGACATGACCACCCGCCACACCCCTTCCCTTCCTACGGACTCCCCACGGGCACTGCTCTCCCCTCTTTGAAAACATTGTGACTTGCTCTCTCTACAATTTGCTGGCCAGGAGCCTTTCTCTACCTGCACCAGCTCAGAATTCTCCAGGGGTTTCCTCTTCCTCTTCAAGCCTGACCCTCTCCCAATCTTCATCTGCTCAACCTCCACCCACCACCCCCAATAGACGCACACACAAGGTAATACCTCCGCCAGACCACACGGCGTGAGACTAACCACGCCAACACAGGTTTGTTAAATATGTGATTGATGCACGGGACAGAGGAACATGGTGTGGTGGATTGAACTCGGAGAATGATCTGCAGCGGCAGGTACACATATTTCTGGGGTGTATGATACAAGATCCCGACTCTAGAAAATCTGCTGCTGGTGCTGCTGCTGTTGCTCTAGCACAGAAACTTCTACCTGGTTTTGCTGCAGAATGATCACAGCACTGCTGGCCAAGAAGGACACTGAAACTCAGCCAGCACCAGAGCAGTCATGATGCGAGACTCCCGAGCACGCCCCTCTCCACTTCCCAGCCATGGGCCTTCCAGCTAAATTGCCTCTCAATTATATGTGACATAAACTTTCAGGGTCTTGGTTTCCTGTTTAATAGGCAGGCCAATAATGGTCTTAATTGCTCGTGAAAAGACCTATAAGATTTTAGAAGGAAAAGCTAATAAAATGGGGAAAGAGTAAAGGTGCTCTGTCTTGTCCTATCAGAATAAAGAGCCCCACTGGCACAGAGCAGGTGACCCTGATTTTTGCTTTATCTTTATTACCTTTTCATTTTGTGGGTGATAGCTGCTGGGGTGACAGAGCAGAGAATACCACTTAGTGAGCTGTTACTGGTCTGAAACTGTCTTATTGCTTTGTGGAAAGAAATTGCAGGAAGCATTTTTAGATATTGATATCTGTTTGTCGGAAAAAGTACAGTCATTCACAGAGGGCTTCGATGGGTCAATTTTGTAGAGAGAATCAACCACCTGGAATGTGCACTTTATTATTTTCAAACATTGGCTTCTCCTAGGATTCACAAGATGAGCCCTGAAATCTTTGACCATCTTCTACACCGCCCCCACCCCACCCCCAACCAAGCCCTGACCCAAATCTGGGGAAACGACTCCCAATCGCTTTAGATCCGTGTAATCGCCCATCTTCCAATATTTCATCTGCAAGTGGGAACTTCGCTGACTTTATTATTCTGCATTGTTAAGCACCGTCTGTTTCCAGCTGGTCTGAGGGGCAGGTCTGAGCCGAGGGTGCGCAGCACTGGGCCTTTGCTAATCCATCACCAGGGGCACGTGTTCCACGGGCTTCACTTTCAATAACTAGCCTGCGTTTCTCCGAATGGATTTACATTTTTATGTGCAGCCGATGACTCCTCTGGAGACACATAGCATGAATGTCTGGCTCACTATTATGGCACGTACAAGTCAGAGTGTTATGTAATAAGACTCATGAAAAACACGCAAACAGCCCTTTTCCAGAGAGGAAGGGCCCATGATCAGCCCTGAGAGCAGGAGGTTTGCAAAGCTGCTTGCTCTGCTGGGAAATGACAGGAAGGGGGAGAAAACGTCCTCTGGGGTGGCCATTCCTCAGTAAATGACTTAGCCCGAGAACTCCGGAATTTTGTGCAAGAGGGAGCCCCCTTCAGTGGTCAAGAGCAGAGCGGTCCTGCACTGCCCTGCTCCCCACCACGGACCCCTGTGGCAGCCCCATCCTTCATACTCCCACCTCGGGGACCTCGATCTTGAAGCTCAACTTTCCCTGCGAAACGCCTGCTCCCCGCGGAGCCCGCTGCTCCAGACGCCCAGCTCTCGATTTTCCGTCCAGCCTGCGCTGGGTCTTCCCTGCAGGGTTCATGACTCTCTCTGCTCATAAAGATTTCAAGCTCCCGAAGAACATACGCGTCTTCCTCATTCATCCCCACCCACGTGCCCGGCATTCGCTAGAGCTTATCCAGTACCTGCCACAATCGCAGAGACTCAGTAAAAGCTGCACCCTGTGGGCGACCCCAGCATGCTCATGACGGGTTCTCTGCGCCCCTTCTCGCTTACCTTCCGTCCACTCTTCATACTGCAGACACAACGAATGTTTTAACGCAAATCTGATCACACCAACCCCAGCTTAAGAACTCGCCGACAAGCCATCTCGGGGCTCGCCACGTCGAACGCCTGCCCCCGGCCCCAGCTGCCCCGTCTCCCTCTGCCTCAGCTCTCCCTGCCCCTGACACACCGAGCTGCCCGTCTTCCCGCACGCCGGGATCCCTCCTGCTTCAGACGTGTCAGTCAGGCTGTTCTGTCTGAAGTGCTCCTCCCCCCGCTTGGAATAGTGAACGTCTGCTAAGTGATCTACTCATTATGCAGTTCTCAATTATTAAATATTCCTTCTCTCTGGAGATCTTCCCTGATCCTCTAAATCACTGTAAACCTTTCTGCTCCACATTCACGGAGCACCTGATACTTCCCCTTTGCGGTACTTCCCATGATTACAATTAATTTATAGAACTGTTGAGTTCCTATTTGTTGGCCTCTGCAAACCATCCCGTGATGACCGTGACGTTGCCTCCTTCACCACCGTAGCCTGGGGCTCAGCACAGGTCCGGGACAGGCACGCTATACACATTCTTTAACAAATACGTGAATGGACGTATTAAAATGCCACGCGCGAGGCATTTTAAGCTGCCCTTCCACCCCAGACATCTTGAGTCTTTTGTTAACCGTTGGCCACAGGTACTTCAAAAAGGTCACACCTACACCGCCAAGCCGCACAGTCACCCCAGGGGTATCCGGCTCACACCCAGTGCCTGCTCCTCACCACCTCCCTCAGTCACTTCACTGAGCAACGACGATGAAGCCCGAAGGCCCTGAGAGAGGGGACAGTGCCCGGAGAGGGAACGCCTGGCACTGACGAGAGATCCGTCCTTCCTGAAATGTCCTCCCCATTGGCTTTCATGCCCCAAATTCCCCATGGAGTCCTCCGGCCCCTCTGACCTCTCCTTCTCGGCCTCCTTCACGGTCTCGTTGACCTACGTCTGTCCTGTAAATATTAATGGTCCATTCTCGGAGCTCTCTCGTCTCACTCTGAGGCTCAGACACGTGTGTCCAGCTACCTCCTGCTGGTGGGCTGTCCACCGCTCCCTCAGTTCATATAAAAATACACTCTGCCTCTTTCTTCTCCACTCCCAAATACAACAAGATGAATAAAAACCTTCCCCCTCTCTCTGGGTTCCCTGTCTCGGAGAAATGACACCACTTTGGGTTCTTTGGGACTCAAGCCAGCCAGCTCTGTGTTACCCCTGACCACGTCTCCATCCTTACTCATGTCCCACTGCTGTCACCCCGAAGCAGCTCTCACATCTGCCATTCCCTGCCACCCCACTGCCCCACTCAGTGCGACGCGCATCACCTCTCACCTTCTTATCCAGAGACCTGCCCCCTGGTTTTGTTTTGCTACGAACCGATTCCCACTGCAGCCAGAATGATATTTCTAAAACAAAAATCTGATCGTGCCGCTCCCCCGTGCAACCCGTCATCGACTCTCCATTGCTCTCCATATTAAATCCGACGACACAGCGCAGAACTCTTGCCACTTTCCCCCATCAGAGTCTGCCCCGGCCATCCTGAACCACTTGCTTCCTCACCAATATGTCACCCCTCTTTGAGTTTTACGCACGTTCCTCCCTCCGCCTGTCAATTCCTACTAAATCTTTGGGTGTTAACACAGATCACAGCTTTTCTGTAAAAATTTCCTGAATCAGGGTAGTTATTGCTCCTCTGTGCTCTCACAGCAACCGGCCACCTCCGGTACCCCAAAACTTACTCTGGAATACTCACCTCTATTAATCTCTTCCAGTGACGTTCTGCCATCCTACACTCCTCTCCTGGCTGCTAATTATTAGGAGCCCAGATTTCTCTGGACTTACACCAAAGGCATGATCCATCCCCCCACATTCTACCACCCCACGTTCATGAAGACAAAGAGGTCAAGTGAAACTGACCAGAGGTGCAAGGGAAAGTTCAAGCGTCATCTGCGTGCTAATGCTTAGTTAGACTTAGAAGGCAGGAGTGCGGACGTACTTCGCATGGGCAGAGAGGCAAATGATAAACTGTGAGTAAGACTTCGAAACGGAGACAGACGTCGCACGCAATGCCCGAGGCCCGTGATGTGGCCCTCGATGCTCTCGGACTCTGGGCACAGACGTGTCTGTTTCGTTCTCCACTGTAACCGCGGTACAATTGTTGTTGAAAGAACAAGTTGTAATTGCAAACACTGCATATAACTGGCAAAAAAAAATAAAATAGAAAAAACTATAAACGCCATTGAGTTTGAAATATCTTTTTCTCAACACCTCATTGATTATATTCTGAAACAAGCGATTTCCGAATGAAGGATGAACAGACTTGACCAAGGTGTCTCTTACGAGGTCAAGCAGGTGTCTAGGTGGAGCGTGGGGTGGGGTGGGGTGGGGGCAAGACAGAGCTGACTGAGGGCGGCTGCAGCGCAGAAAACGAGCACTGGGCTGGGAGTCAGGTGGCTCTCCCTGCAGGACCTTCGCAAGTCTCCTATTCTTTCTGCAACCTGGTTACTTCTCCGGTAAGTACGGGACAGTCACACTGAATTTTGTGAGGTTGACTTAAAGGTGAAGGAAATGACATGTCTGAAATCATGGGTCTCATAACAGGTGCTCAAAAATATTAGTGGTATTATTTATTTTAAAAAACGTCTCCTTTTCTTGGTGCACTCAGCAGTTGGCAGGAGGATGAGCAGACAGACAGACATAAAACAAAATGTCATGCGGGCGGGGTCGCGGCCTCCAGGAAGGGGGAGCAGGCGCTTGGCCCGAGGGGGCTGCCCTGAGCCTGGGAAACAGTGTGCAGGGCTGCAGTGGGCGCCTGCCCCCCTCCCAGGTTCTCCTTCCCCCGCCCCGTCCATCCCAGACATGGCGCACAGCCCCTGCCCGGGCTGATGTCTGCTAGTGCCTCCGGCTTGTCAGGCCAGAAGTATAAGTACTCCACGTGAGACCACTGGAAGTCTCCCTACTGTCTCGTCTGATTACATTAGTGAATCTCATTAGAAATAGAATTTTATCTATAGCGATAAGACCAAACTAAGTTATCGAAGCAGTAAATATAATTTGGTTCCCTGATTCTTCAGGTGACTCCTTCTGAGAAGGCTACTTCCGTAGGAATCTAGATTTCCTCCTTCTCCCTCCCCGGGCGCACTCCCCGCCCCATCTGACTGCTCCCTTCTTTCCCCGGGCCTGACGCTGGGCCTTCCGAAGAATGTGAGGCGGCCCCTGCACTCCAGACAACATCTGCCTCGTCTTCCATATGAGCCAAGCGCGAGGCAGAAGAAAGAGCTTGTGCCAAACGCCAGCCCCACCCCGCTGGACCAGCGTCCTGCAGGCCCTTGCCTTCCCTGATCCTTTAAATGCGCTCCCTGTACTAGACACATCGTCCTTCCAGGCCTTCTCTTATCTAGCTCCACACCCCACCTTTGAATAATGGATTTCTATTCACCTTTCAAGATAGAACTTGTCACCTCTTCTGAAAACTGCCCCAAACTCCTCCTGAGAGAGGTGAATTCATTTCGGCCAATGTTCACAAGCCTATGGGTGATAGTCATAGCAACGTCTGACAGAGTAATGTCTAATATTTTGTGTCCTCATACTAAGCCCCTGCCAGGTACGCCCACCAAGCCTTCCCGACCTGCCCCACGCAGGCCTCACACGCACTCCTGGATAAGTGTGCCCCCGTGGGGACCCCATCTCCACCTATGTCTTGGGCGGTGTTTTCCATCAACCTCCACTGCTTGTCCCCTGAAAATCGTGGTCTCCTCAGGAACATCTCTTGCTCCTGTGGACCCCGCAGGCTCCATCCTGCTCTGGAGACACAGGGATCTCCACCAAGACTCGCTCGCCCCTCCCCCAGCCGCACCTGCCACCGCTGCTGTATTCGAGCAAGGTCTCCCGAGTGCACTCCTAGGACTGGAGCTCTGCAGAAGACCACATGTGTTCCACAGGTTGTTTTTTTTTTTAATGCTAATATCCATGATTAAATAAGTTGAGGGATTCTGAACTGTTGTTTCTCATAGTGTGGTCAGACCAGCAATATCAGCTGGTACTTGGTAGCTTCTTAAAAATGCAGAAACTGGGCCCACCACTGACGGGAATTTTAACAAAATCCCCTTGTGAATCTTATATACATTAGAGCCTGAGAAGCGCTGCTCTAAATTAAACACAATTAAGCATGCTTCTTTAAAATCCTTCAGAGCCCTGAACATGCTAGCATCCAGTATAACTCTGAGAGGAACATAAAGTGTGCAAGGCTTGGGTTTTGCAGTACACATTTTAAGAAATCTTGTATTTGAATTCACCATGCCCAGCTGTCCTGTGGTCAGAGGATGCTTGCGAGATAAGATCTTCTCTCTTTCACCTTGTTGGCTAGTGCCATGCTGATAAATGTTTAATAACCAGCTCTCCAGGGGACGAAATGTCCCTGATTTGCTTGGCAGTTTCCATGGTGTGAATCCTCTCACCACGGCCATTCCTAAGCCACCACAGTGATAGCGCTGGAAAGAGATGCATAGGGTGAGCTCTTAAAAGCCATTAAGAGTTGGCCTGAGAATTCCACCAACTAGGTAGCACCCCAGCTGAGCTGTCTGCACCCCGCTGACTCAGGCACCCTTAAGTGCAGCATCTAGTCCAGCTGTACTTCCTTCCTTCCCTCGCTCCTTAGTGACAGACACAGACTGCACTCAGAATCACCCTTCTCTCCAAGACTAAGGTTCTCCTACGAGGACAGACCTGATCATGCCCTTTGTGCTCAACCTGCTCTCAGCATGAGCACTTCCAGGAGGGTCCTCATTCTTCCGACAGATTCCTGCGGTACCCACGCCACCGCCTCGCCGGATGTGGCCTGGAAGTTTGACTCAGGCTGAGAAACACACACCAGCAGGCACCTGGTGAGGACTTCCACGAAGCACACCTTCGTCAAACTGTCTCATGATGGCTTGCCCTTCCCTTTCCCCAGGGACACCATAAGGTCCTTCGGGGCAGAGATCTTTTATAAACGAGCTTTATGTCCTCAGGGCCTAGAACCTGACACATGACAGGTGCTTAAGGAATGATCATAAGCACAAGACCACGTGCTCATGGTATTACTAAGCTTGCACTCTCCCTACTTTGAAATCTCACTCCCCTGGCCCATGTTTCTGCTCCAGGCCACCATGACTAATTAAAAAAAAAAAAAAAAAAAAAAGGAGGTGGTGGTTCCTCACTCATGGCTACCTGAAGTGTGGCTTAAGACTTTGTGCCAGCAGACTGTGCTGTGGTCGAGCACAACCAAGGGACAGACATAAGAAAAATAGAAAAGTTCATTTCCTTTTCTGTCACAACCAGTTTAGAAATGACTTCGGATTCTGGCCTGCTTGGTTCCTTCTTTTCTGAGACATTTAGCATCTCCCTCTGTGGGCTTTCTAAGTTGTCTTCACTGCAAAGTTTGCATAGAAAGAGAACCAAGACAGAGAACCAAGCAGATGGAGGAAAATTAAACAGGGGAAAGCGCTGAAGAGAGGGACTGGACTAGCTGCTGCAAAGCAGTGACCGGCTTCCCAGCAGGGCTTCTTAAGCGCAGTAAGGCCGGAGTGTTCCAAAGGTCTGACAGCAATCAGTGTCTGGGGAACACTGGGCCTGCCTAGGAGGGTCACATGGAAAACCAGCTTTCTCAGTGAGAGTATCAGATCTCGGGCTGCCTTAACACCAGGACTTCTGGGTCCCCTTCTACATCTCCAGGAGGACTCAGGCTCATAGACGGAGTACTGAGCTGAACCTGAATTTTTCTACAGTAAGAATCTGCATATCTAAAACTTCCACCAGAGCCAGAAAAAAAAAATGATTAGATGGGAAGGGGCTGGGGATACCTGGCCACAGTATTGTGTCATTAAAATGAAAGGGGAGGGTTCATCCTGTGTACTTTATTTTCATCCTCTGAGCCACCCCTTTTCAGCTCTGTGAGCCATAAGGAGTTCACACCTAACTCCTGGTAGAGCTGTCATTCAACACTGATTTGCTGAGGACCTACTATGAGCCAGACTCTCTGAGCTACACCAAGATAAATAAGAGTCACTCTCATCCGATAGGGCCATAGAGTGAGAAGTGGCCTGGACAAATTCACATGAGTAAGTGACAGAGTGGGGATAAAAATACAGACGTCCGGACTCCCAAGGCCAAAGCTCTCCCTTTACAGATCGCTCTTGGGAGCTTCCCTCTGTATAACTGGTAATATTTCTCAGTTGGAATCTTAGCATGTGCCAATAGACATCATTTTAAATCTTCTACAGCCTGTCCTGAAGCCCAAATAGTTGTGAATTGATTTGCTAAAGACATTTACTGCTTCCAGCTCTTTGACAAAACTAAAACTAAAATCACACTACCACTTCTGTTTCACAAGAAGGGAAGCTTTGAGTCACTCATTTATTCATTCAACAAATACACATTAAATACCTACCCTGTGTCTAGTACCAGCCTAGGCACTTGGCAAGCAGAAATAAGGAAGAAAAATGAAGCTCTACCTGTGGTGATTATCCTGTAGCAAGGTTAGACAGAAGTAAACAACACATTTAATTTGAAAGTAGACTGCGTGACAGCTGAGATATGGAGGCAACCTAAGTGACCATCAACAGAGACTGGATAAAGAAACTACGGTGCATATAGACAATGGAATATTACTCAGCCATTAAAAATGAATGAAATCCTACCATTTGCAATGGCATGGATGGACCTAGAGGTTATTATGCTGGGTGAAATAAGTCAGAATGAGAAAGATAAAGACCATATGATTTCACTTATGTGCAGAATCTAACGAAGAAAAAACAAACTACTCAAAAACAGACTCACAAATACAGTGAACAATTTAGTGATGGACAGAGGGCAGGGGAGGGTTGGGGGACTGGGAGAATGGGGTGAAGGGTTAAAGAAGTACAAATTAGTAATTGATGGATGGTCACGGAGATGGGGAGCACGGCATAGGAAATGCAGTCAGCATTAATGCATTGGCTAGGCACAAAACCAGAGGGGAGAAGGAACGATTAGTGGGATCATTTTATAAACTATATAAATGTCTAAACAACGTACTGCATACTTGAAATGATTTAAAATTTAAAAAAATTTAGTTGAGGACTAAAAAAAAAAAAAAAAGTAGACCATGTGTAATACTGAAAGAGGATAAGCACCATGGTTTTATTGTTGTTACCGCCCCACACACCCGATTATCAGGCAATGTGCTTTCAACAAAACCTTTGTGAAATGCACAGCTCCGTGCTCCTCCTCTGATTAAAACCCTGCGATGTTCCCACCACGTTCGGGATCGAGGTTCTGGCCCCTGCTTAACCCTCCAGCTGGGTCTTTATCGCACATCCCTTTGCCACCTACCCTGCAGGCGTGCTGTCCCTGCGGAAACGTCATATGGCTCTGTGTGTTTCAAAGCGTCTGGAAGATGCCCCTGTCACCCATTCCGCTGGGTCTGGCCCTCACGGAGCCTTTGTGATGCTTAAAGAGCTGCACCACCATGGCTTAACTTCCATTTCCATGTTAGCCCCTAAAAGACATGGATCGTGTTTGGTTTATCCGTGTATACCTATCCATACACAGAACATGTCCAAAATACATTTGTTGTTTGGGAAAACTCACAAATGGATAGGGTGCCTAACTGGCCGGTCTATGATCCAGCGGCACAGTGTGGCATATTCTTAATTCCTGCCCAATGAGGACCAGTGGGTATCTCGTTTTGTAGGCTCTGTGTATTATTTAGGTCAGGGATTGACTTAATAAGGCCTAGAGGCCAAATCTGACCTGTTTTTATAAATAAAGTTTTATTAGAACACAGACATCCTTGTGCATTTAAATCTTATCTATGGCAGCTTTCATCCTACAACGGCAGGGTGGAGTATTTGCAACAGAGACCGTGTGGCCTGTGAAGCATAAATATTTACTATCTGATTCTTTACATATAAAGTTTGCTGCCCTCTAACCTAGACTATCCAAGACAGGCTTGGTTTGATCAAATTTCTACAATGTACACAATTAGCATCACTTCTCCTTAGGTTAGTCCAGAAACAGGTACAGACCCATGGAGTCTACCTTTGGGAACACAGCAGTCATTTGCCACTCCGATCTGTCCGCATTACCATAGTTTTACCTGTTTCCTTCTGAGCATGGAGCATCACGACCTGGCCTCTCTTATTCAGGGATCTTATCATCCCATTGCTATTAGTGAACCTAATTCTCTAAATGCTCCAACTGTCAGCCATGGTCTTTGGAGAGAGCTACCATGCAGTTCTGGTGCCCTTCTCTCTAGTACATCTCTTATTGCTTTGAGAAATGGAGCATCCTCTGGGTCCTCCCACTAAATATAACCAGCTGGTGAGTTACATGGTACATCATATTCTAGCATGCTCATTTTTCCGAGACTTTTGATCCACCATCTGCCATAGCACTTCTGGCATTTTTACCTTACTTGATTCACTTTCTCCATGCTTCCCAGAACCATTCTAACAACATGTTAGCACCATCTCCTGGGGGTTGTCAAATCCTGTAGCACAGAAGAATGCATCTATATAAGTTCTCCCATATTCGACTTTATGCTCTATCTTCCTTGATTCAGCACCTTCAGATTACACTCCCACATACATGCACGCTATGGATCTATAATCTTCCTAGATTTGGTTGTAATTTTTGTCATCCCTCTGCACTTCCCTAGCTAGTTTATCCAGACTTTGGATGAAGACATTAAATGAATCCTGCCTCCGAGGAAGAAAGCAGTAACCTGGAGGGGAGGAAATTAAAGGGGGCTCTTTTCAGCCAAAGGCAATGCCTGGAGTGAGCTAATGGCTGGGGCTATACACCAGCAGAACCTCCAAGACTTGAAGGAATGAATTCCTCAAGTAGTGAAAGGTGCTGGTTCTGAATGGTACAATCCAATGTTCACTACAAGTGATTTTCTAACACTCTCCTATGACTGGATGAAAATAAGACCTTCTCCCAGGAGATTAGCTCCTGGCAGTAGGAGATCCAACAGGTATAAAACTTCTCTAAGGGAAAATTCTGCAATCAGATTACCACAACAGAAAGAGACTTTAGGCTCCATTCTTAGGTCATGATGAGAAAACTGAGGCATAGAGGTCAGAGGACTTGTCCAAAGCTCACAGATGGTTTGTGGCTCAGACCAGACTCTGGGTTAATCCCAATCTCTGATCCAGAGGTCTCCTCCCAGCAGCTCTTCTCCTCAGTTTGCCTTCTATACCCTCCAGGCAATCACCGAGGTGATGCATAAATACCGAAGACTCCAGAGCTTCCAAATCTCTATCCAGGAAACTACTTACGCCAGCAGTGAGGAGGGACTAAGTACCCATCGGCATGCTTCTTGCCAATTGCCCAAGGCCTGAAGTCTAGCCTGACAGCCCAACCAGGTGTGTTAGTACCGGCTCTTGGTTATGAAAGACTCTGGCTGGTTGTTCTGCAAGGGACAAAGTAAGGGCTAGACAAGGTAAATTCCTTTCTTCTTCCAAGAGTTAACCATAATTGTTGGGGGGAGCACATCTAACTTCTGTAATGGAAGACTGTAGAAACCTACTAAATGGAGGATGGAAGAGGAGAATAGATTGAGTTCAGGGTATCCCAAGGTGTGTGTGCGTGCGTGCGTGCATGCGTGTGTGTGTGTGTGTGTCCACCAGAGGCCCAAAGTGGCTTCTCTTCCCTGGGGCGTTGGGTCTCATGCTCTGACCCATAAGCCACGCCAATCATCTACAACAAAGTCCAGACTTCCTCTTCACTTCACATTTCCATGAACAGAAGACCCTCTTTAGAGAGACCCTGGATACAGTCACATTTTGGTTAGGGACAGAAACTCTTTCGGGACAGAAATATGACACACTTATGGGAAATCTAAGCACACAAACAGAGCTTACTCGGGGAAGGGTCCCCAGGATGGTGAAAGATTTGAAACCAAGACCTTGATGAGCAACCCCAAGAAGGAAATACCTGGGGCTGGGGTGGGTCGAGGGTGCTCAACTCAGTTCTCCACAGAGTAGCCATGGAGACCTGTGCATGTCACCAAAGGGCGTGACTTGGAGGTACAGGGAGGTGGCTCTCAACTCCTCCTAACATGTGGCTCCCTGATGTCTGGAGCTACAGTGCTGAAAGGCATAACCTCTCCTCTTGAGAAAGCGGTGAGTTTCTCAGCATTTCAAGCGGCCGGCAAACCGTATGCCAGTGACACTGTCAGTGGGGTTTCTGAACTCGGAACGGGTCTTCAAGAGGTAGATGCTCAGGGGCAGGCCCACACAGATTCCTCAGGGCCAGCTGGCCGGCTTGGTGCAGAAGCGGAGCGCAACGCGGCCCCTGCACCTAACACTGGCTTACTTCGACTCGCGCTACCATGGACAGAGGATTCTCCTCTGTCTCTGACTCGTGGCCAGCGTCACCTGGGCAGCACCGAGCCGACGCGCGATCATCTGTGGTCCTGCTATCGAACCCCAGGGATTACGGCTCTGTCCCCAATGCAACGTTCCCACAGAGCTCTCCACTCTCGCCTCCCTGCGTATAACCTAGAAAGTGTCCCCCACGTCACCGGCATGTTCTCAGCGTTTGGATGTGTTTGTCGATTTAACAGGAATTTAAATGACCGTGATGTTCTTTCCTCTCTCGCACACACTGGGACCTGAGCTAATAAAACAGAGAATTCAGAGATCGTATTTCAAAAAACTAATATAGCTTCTGTTGACAGGATTCATTTTAAGCTCTGGATGGTTGTGAAAAGGAAAAAAAAAAAAAAAGCTGATCACTCGGGGGGAATTCCAGAGTCGAATGTCCCGTTAGGCCCTCTCGCAGGGGGAAGTGGGTTTAACTAGGAGCCCAAGCCGCTCTCATTCCCACCTCTCACTTGCAAGAGAATTAATTCAGGGGGAAAATCAGTCGATCGCGCCTAAACATTAAAGTAATTCGAACAAAAAACTCATTAAAGAATTGGGAAAAGCCAACTTGCTGGCAGTTTGAAAAGTGGGTTTACGAAAGGGAGAAATAAAGAGACAGAGGAGACCCACGTCAGCGTTTGGCAGATGGCTAAATCCCCAGGGCTTACGGAGGCCTCACTCCCAGAGCCAGCACCGTGGTGCTGGGAGGGGAGCTAAGCTACGCCACGGATGGCTGCCTCGCTCGCCATTCAGTTTGTTTGGCCAAGCAGCCTGCAGGGACCCTAAGCTGACACTGCCCCCCTTATGCAAGCACAAGCCTAGACAGCAGTGCAGAGTCTCGAGCAAATGTAAGTTCCCAACAGGAGGACATCCCCAGCAGCCCTTGTGGTCAACAGTCCGCCCTGCCTCCCAAGGCCTGTTTGTTTTATGCACTCCTTAAATAACACCCTACGGGGTTGACCAAAACCCTGATCTTTTGATTTGAATTGACCAATCTGGCCCTAGCCTGGGAACCCCAAAACACTCCACCCACAGACCCGAATAAAGGCATGAGCACCAGGTCCTCCCTCTCTGTCTGCACTCTGCCTTGACCTCCTCACGTAGCCCCTCAAGGCAGGATGGGTACTTCCTCCAGGACCTGTAATAAACTTTTCGCTATGGCAATTTCTCCTGTGGTCTGTGATTGAACTTGGATGGACTATCCGGCACCCTGTGCTCCACTTAACAAACATGAATTTAACGAAGTCACAATCCTTGGGTAAGGAGCTGGAAGTGAATGCTGTCAGGACCCAGAGTCACCTGCAGCTCTGAGCTCCTGGGCCCAGAAGATGTTTCTGCCACGATCAGCCCGGCACCCAGTCTCAGTTTTACAGAAATATGGCTGCTTCTCAGAGTCATAAAATACTATGTGAAGGACTCCAAGAATCCAGCCCCCTCATTTGACAAATAAGGAAATCATTTAGAGCAGCAGGACGTCTTGCCAACATTTCTAAGGGAGTAAGTGGCAGAACACGACCTGATGCCATTTTATCTGCCCCCAGGGTCAGTGTGTTTAAGCCATCAGATCTCACCGTCCCTCTAAGCGCTGCTTTGGGTAAAGCTGACAACTGAGACAGCGTTCTGAGGTAAAGCCAGACTTACGTGATCCGTCACCATTGTGCCTGCCCTTCCGTGACCCCGTGCCACACACAGGACAGGATGGACAGGGCGGCTCCGCCCAGGAAGGCTCCTCCCCGGAGGCTTGGTTTCTCTCTCTCCAGGTTTCATCTAAACACATCTCTTGAAGGGAACGAACTAAAGCCAGGTGAGTGTGATGACTCTCACTAATGCGGGTGCTTTCTGAGCTTGAGCTTCCCCCCCCCCGCCAAACTTGTTACCACGACGCATCTAAGTGGGCATGATGCGGGGCTCTTTGTGAGCGAGGTCGCGTTCCCTTGCTCCTTGCCGATTTCCACACTATTCCGAGTCACGGGCTCCAGGCACAGCCCTTCTAGATTCCCCTTCCACGTGCAGAGCCCCGCTGCCAAGACAAGCACCACCCAACAGGGAACACGACTAAAAAGGGGGCTCTCCAGCGCTCGCTTCTGCCAGCACCAGCGCTGCCCAGTGCATCCAGAAGCCCAGGAGAAGTAATCAACTCTCCCCACCCAGGAGGCAACTGCACGGCAGACAGTCACGTCTGGAAAAGGAAAAATGTCATCAGTGCCCATGGGAGAGTGTAATGACCCAAATTACGGCCTGTCAGATGAGGCAGCGCCCGCCCCAGGGAGGCTGAGGCACCGCCCCGGAGCTGGTGGGACAGAGAAATGTGCTCCTGGGCCGCCTGAGGCACCTCCGCTTCAGACTCCAGCTCCGACTCTGTTTTCACACTTTTTAAGTCCCCTGGGCCCTCCCGGGAAACAGACCACTATCAGGGCATCTCGGGCTGAGTGGAGGGGTTGGGGGGGGAGCAGGCGCAAGTGACCGTTTAAACAAGGCCGGACCCCTTAACTATCCTCTTGACTAGAGTCCCTAAAGATTTCTTTTTTCTTACAGATTTTAAAATTGCAGCATTTTTACGGAAGATGCGATGGAATAATGAAACCCTGCCGCCTGCAGGGGCGAGGTGTGGCTGTAGTGGAAATTGCACTCACGCTGGGGCAGATAGGGCCGGGTGCCAGTCCCACGCTTCAAAACTGGGCCGCCCCAGGTAAGGTGTTCTCCTCTCCGAGTCTAATTTTCCTCCTAATCTGACTTCATACAATGGCTCTGAGAATTAGGTATTCATGCGTTCAAAAAATAAAAAATGCTATTGAGCAGCCATTCTCTGTGAGGACATACTCTAAATAAATTTTAGTAACAGTTGTAGCAATAATAATAGCAACTCTTCTTGCAGTTGTAGAAATTGCAGAAGTAGGAGTAATCATTTATTGTCAGACACAGATGCAACAATTTTACATTATTAACTCATTTCAGACCGCCAATAACCCTAAGAGGGAGGTCCGAACGGTACACTATTTTTCATAGTCGAATAAACTCACAAGTAAATTATCCAACAGGCATAACCATTGCCTTTGAATAACATGTTCTACTGGAATAAGAAAATGTGAACAGATCATTATAAAATTACAATGGAAAACGTCAGATTAAAATTTAGAAAAGAGCAGGAAAGAGACCTACTTTGATCCAGTGGCCATGAATGACACCGAAGCTAAGGCTGTGCGTTGAGAGGCACCAACCCCGGAGAAGCGCGGAACGTAGCATCCCCAAACCACACCACCGGCTGATGCATGGCAGCTGCTTAATTGATTTCTAGTTTCCTCTCCTTTTTCAACTCCCTGCTACAACAACTTGACATGAATATCCACTAGAATATTTATAAATCATGGTGAAGATAACTGTGTTTCCAAGACTGAGGAGAAAGCGATGCAAATCAGAGCAGACTTGACCTTTAAGCCAGAGAGCCTGCCTGAATATACAAGTCCAAGGGAGACAGCAGCCCCCAGGAAAACCAGGGAATATCCTGTCCCTCACCCAAAGCGAAAGACACCCAAGAAAGCCTGGTCTGGCACTATGACAGGAGAGCATGTAAAATGTGATGACATTCCTCATCCTTGAGACACTTGGGAATCATAAACCAATGGACCTGGCTAAGGACACTCCCTTCAAAAATTCATACATTTGTTCTACAACCAGTTAGGGATCTTGACTCTTCATAACAATTAGGATGGATAGATGAATGGATGCGTGGGTGGATGGATGGACAGATGGACAGACAGAATGATGGACAGACAGACAGATGAATGTCGGATGAATGGGTGAATAACCTGTCTCTATAACATCTCTAAGTGACTTATTTCAATCATCACCTTCCTACTAAGGGATAACCGATTCGTCCTCACAGTAGCTGGGCTTAGAGTTTAATAAATACATTTTCTAGCACTCAGACAGGGGACCTATTAGGCTCGTAATGGAAGCGGCACTTTCAGACCAGCTATTTGTGGCAAAATGACTGTTCAATATATTTTGAAGCTCCTCAATAATCCATCTAGTACATTCTCTATATTCCGTGGCGGCCCCAGGAAATCCTTCAGGAGACGAAAAAAAAAGCGAAGATGGAATTACAACAAGGGTGGGTTCACTTTTATATGTTTTATATGTTGGGCTTTTGCTTAAGAATGTATTTGAACTGAGTTATTTATTTCCAAATCATGAATCCAGTGTAAGTTAACACAGAGAGTCCCCTCTGAATGTATATGTGTGGAAAGTGGGTGACAATAAATCTATAATTAAGGGAACTTTGAAAAGCTTGGTTGTGATATATAGCATTTCCCATTACTAGAGATATAATAAAAGGATTAGAATCACAAAAAAAAGGAAAAGAAAAACTTGTTTATTTTAAGAATTCCACAATAAATTGCTAAGAAATATCATTATAAGCATATGATATTTTTGGGTAAAAGTTTTAGAAGATCTTAAAAACAAGCCAGTAATTTAAAATATTTCCCCTGCAACCTTGTTTCAACATGTGAGCCAAATCACTTCGAATGTTATGAGAATTTCTTTTCTCTTTTATAAATGAACAGGTGTAAGAAGAATAGTCCTAAGAGTTTTAAGAACAGCTAGCTCAATGTGAAATGTCCATTTGATGTATGCACTGAAGAACTGGATGAGTCATGGGTGACTTAATAAGGTATATATTTCAAGTAAAAGGTGAGGTCACTATACTAATAGCTAAATTTTATGAATACTAGTAACCTAAAACGTTCCCAACAAAAGCAAACAAAGTATTAAAGAATATAAAAACTGTGATATATAAGAAAATGTTGATGAATTTAGAAATTTGGAGACTATATAGGAGATTTAGAGAGCAATATGATAATCCTGATATCTTCAAATTTGTTCTTCGCCTGAAGTGAGCAGACCGAAAAATGAGTGGAAATAAGGAGGGAACTCCAGATCTAAAAGACCTTGCCAGTAAGGGAGCTGGGTGAGCTTCCTTTCCTAAAAGAGTACGGGAAAAGACGGCAAAGCAAGCGTAGATGCAGAAAATCATGGCGATGGGTCAGAGGCTGAACTCTCAAGTGGACCCAACGTGCCAGAGTGAATTCATTGCTGGGCTTGCTCGTAAGAGTCATTCAAAGAGCTTGTTTCAAAAATAGAGAATCTAAGCCAGGCCAAGCAATGGGGATGGGGGCGGAGCAGAGTGAATGGTCTGACTTGAAATAGCAAAGACCTAGAGGAGAGGGGAGGTATTGGAACAGGGAAGGGGCTGGGGGTCGGGGTGGATGCCGCCCAACGTTGGAGTCTAAGCAGGGTAAGGAGGATACCTGAGAAGGGGAACAAGCGGCAGTGGCAGCCCAGTGCTGGGTGTCAGAGACCCAGGGGTGAGGAGGAGGGGCAGGGGGCGGTAATGGCCGCCTGACATCTGGTGTTAGAGCCCAAGCAGGATGAGGAAGGAATCTGGTCAGCAGATCAAAGCCTGGTTGGGTGAGAAACGTGTTCAGCGTGGAATGTAGGAGCACACGGAGAGAAGGGCGCTGAGGCAGGGGAGTGGCAGTGGTGGCAATGTGGCAGGAGTGCTGAAGCTCAAAAAAGGCAGGGCCTCTGCAGTGGGGGCTGGGGAGAATGATGGCAGGACACCGGTTGTTGACTGGGCAGGAGTTTTTTTAAAGAAGTATTTGGAGGATCACGGGAGGAACACACTTCTCACCGTTGGGAAAAGAAATTACAAATATGGAAAGAAAAAAATAAAACTAAAATTAACCCAGAAGCGTCGCATGTAAATGGAGTTTAAGGTATGAATTCATGGTTTTCAATATACGGGTCCACTGAATCATTCGGATAGCTACAGAAATGAGTATCTGTGTGTGTATCCATGCACACACTCCCTAGCTCTGTCCACTGAGGCCCGGGCAGCAGTGACACCCGATAACAATGGACACGCCTAGCACTGAGATCCTAGTATCTAAACATCACCCTCCACTAAAAGAAACCAGGACTCCTTGGAGGAACGGGGCTGGGGAAGAGAAAGTACACCATGAGACTGAAGCATCTTTTTGTGTCAGAAAATAAGGAGATGCTCAATGAATAATGGGAGAATATCAAAAGGACACAGAAGCCAGTTCAAAGGAGCTCCTTCTGCCCAAAGCTGGGCCAATTTAAGCATCAAAATAAATACAGTAACAGATTATAACTCCATAAATAAAGTAGGAATTCATGAGTCCATCCTGATATAGGTAAATAAATGGAGAAAAGAGAATGTTTTTCACTACAGTGGAATGTCAACTGATAAACATAGGAAGAATGATGGAGTGTGGAAATCACCAGATAACGACCAGCATAGCATTAATTCATCCACTGAAATATCAATGGGCACTAAAACCAGTGCGTAAAAGTTTGATGAGGCATGTGATAGCTTCCACGTACCTCCCCTCAAAATGTTTACTGATTACAAAGCGCAGAGCAACGTTGCGGTGGAAAGGCCTGGCAGGGATCACCTTGGCTGACGATCGCGGTCACTAGCAGGATTGTTCATCTTTTTTATTTAGGCTTTCTCTTTTATGCAGTGCCCATTTTCATTCTTTGCCCACATATATTAGGTTGTTCGTCTTTTACTTAGTGACTTGTATATTTTTTTTATATACTCTAGGTTGTCAGTTACATGTGTTGCAAACATCTTTTCCTAGGCGATCATCACATTTAGAATATTCATGTCATCTTTGGTCATGAATAGCAATAATTTGGGTTATAAATTTTGAGTCAGGTATAGCACTATTTCCCTTTCTAACTTGTGTAGGTGAAATTTTGCTTAAGCAATCTTTTTCTTACCCAAAAGTCCACTGAGATGGACATATAAATTTCTTCTAAGTGTGGTTAGCCATGTTTTACACATTTAGTCATTAATCTACCTGAAATTTATTTTATGTATAAAAGACAGAAATATAGTTTATTTTTATTTTCATATGGAACCTCTTTTATTTCCCCCAATCTTAAATCACGCCTCCCCACTGATTTGTAAGGCATTAACTACCAAATTCCTATAGAAGCTTCGGCCTGTTTCTGGACTCGTCATTCTGTTCCTAAACAGCACGAGCTCTGGCCCCAATGACTGGGGTGGAAAATGGACTTCGCAGTATCGTTCCCCTGGCAGGGGCGCCCAGAAGCTCTGCTGTGCTGTCTCTCATGTTGTGGTTTTTCCAGCCAAGAGAGCAGGAGGGAAAGCAAGACGACCAGCCATCCTGGGGTCAGGATGTGCCGGACAGCTTCCGGCCTCCACGCAACGTGCCTTCGGTCTCAGCTCTGCAGCAGCCGTCCATGCTCCCCCACTCACCACGAAGGCACTGTGGTGGGAGATGGCATGGGTGAACTTCACAGAGAGCCAACATTTGAGAAGGGCACAGGGGAGCAAGGGAACCGGTCAGGGACAGGACAGCGAAATAGCTCAAAGGACACTCAATGACCACTGAGTAGGCATTTCAGGTCCAGAGCAAACGTTTTCAGTAAGAATACACTGGATGGTCACTTTGACAACATATGTAGAAGCTTTCCATTTTTGTGTGCTCAAAATAACACATCAGTATTTATTGCGTTACAAATAGTCAAACTGCCTCATCTTCCTAGCTCCTGCCACCCTGTGTTAAGTTTGAACTAACTGTGTCCACTACAGAAAGTCCCACATAAAAAGAAAGTTTGTTTTCAAAGAGCGTATTTAAATATTTTCAAAATGCAGAAAGCACCTGCATCATTTCCTTCTCTAGTTGCGTAGGTTGATTCTTAGCAAATATTTGCAAAGGACTCATGCACGAAACACACTCTAGAAGTGACAGGACTAACAGAGGAGGTTCGTATTCAACGCGCTCATGGCAGAGTCCTGCACACCCGTATTAACGCGCTATAGCATTTTTAGTACAAGGTGCTGCAGAGAAGGCCCGGTGAGCTCTCCCCGTGTCTCCCAAAGGCAGCCTCAGCCTACGCCAGACGAGTCCTGGGTTTGGGAGGGAAATCGAGCAAAAGCCACGTGTGAGATGAGCCAGTTTTCAGCGAAAATGGCTGTGTGGAGAGACCCATCAGCTCCTCTGCAAACGTACCAGCCATAAACCTGCCTAATGACTCGGAAACTCAAAATTGCCCCTTTCATTTTAAAGAATTTTTAATGGCGCCCTCTCCAACAGGCACCATTAACAAAGAAACCCTCCACTCTCCCACGCGGTTTCCCGGGTGGGCGAGTGTGTTTTCAGTAAGACCGGAGGGGGGAAGAGCTCGCAGCGGGGGGAGCATCTGCGCGGAGAGGAGTACTTGCTAATTTCCTCGAGCCGCCCCGCCCACCGATGCGGGGGACGGCGGGGTGTGCAAACCTCAGGGAAAGCAGAATTTGTCTCAGCTGTGACTGCATCATCCGACCATTTGAATCTCGCTCTTTCATTTGACACTGTATAATAATACGTTCTTCAAGGGACGTTCTTTAATCTTATAATTTGAAAACAAATTCTATTTCAGCTATCCTTCTGGTAGGTGACCTTTAATGGTTTCGCTATAGGTAAAACTCTGTCATTATGTTCTGCCCCCTCCCTCAGCTTTCTGGATATCAAATTGCTCAGATGCTGCGGTTTTGTCACTGATAATATTGCCCTTTCAAAATTTCTCTGTAAGCAGCCTGAAAGCATTCATTCAGAGCGGCGGTTTCATTAATTTATTTAAATGCATTTCTCAAACAAAGCAGGTTAGTTGTTTCGAAATGCCAGGGTCCAGGAAGGGATTTGAAAATGTTCTGCAAAATACAATTGTCCGGGCTTTCCGAGGGGAAGAGAGCAGACACTCGTGAAAGGCAACCTGACGAGCGGCTGCGTGCCTTCCCACCGGCCCCAGCGGTCCTGCCCAAGTGGGTCAGAGCGTTCACACCGGCCGCCAAGCAGAGATCGTGCTCACAGAGTGGTTTTTGCAGGAAGGATGGTCAGCACCGATCTTTCAAATATGAACTGCTGCTGCCTTGAGAGAGCTGTTTGGAGGCAGTCTGTTTTCGTTTAGGAAAGGGACTGGGCCCGTTGGATGGGAACCAGCATGGAGTGACTCGCAGGTACTCAAATGGGAGGACTGGGGCCTAGGGAGCACCGTGAGCCGGAGGAAACAGAGGGCGCTGGACCAGGCAGGGGAAATGAAATAACGTGTGATGAAAACCTGCATAAAATGCGAACAGGCAGTTCAAAAAGAGTATTGGTTGGTGTGTGCCATTTCAGGAAGACTAAAATATGTCTTCTTCAAACACGGCTCTCTCTGATCACTCTGGACTTTAAATCATCCAGACGTTTTAGCTTTTCTCATTTCCTGGCTAAAAAAGCAATGACTCCCCATTGTCTACTGAATAATATCTAATCTTAGCATGACATTCAAGGCCCTCCACAAGCTGGCATCAGCTTGCCTTTGAAATCGTGCTTTCTTACCTCTGTCCCCCATCCCACAAACACCCTTCACATACTCCATTCCCTAATCACCTGCAGGCCTCAGGCATTTTACCTCTCTCCTGCCACAGCTGCAGATGCTTTCCCCTCCCACACTGCCTGTCAACCCCTATTGATTCTTCAAAGCCCAGCATGAACGCCTAAACACTCACCCCATGCTGCAAGGAAGGTCTTTGCCTTCTGGACTCTCATGACACTTGGTCACCCTCTAAGGCCTCTTTTGCAATAGCCTGACTTGGTGGTGCTCTGCGTACAGCCAGCCCAGTCCCTCCAGAGGACAAATTCCCTGGAGGCAGGACCGGTCTTGACCCGTCCCTCCCCCAGGGGTTCGCAGCCCCACCGCACACGTCAGTGACCTGGGAGCTTTGCAGAAGCACCAACACTGGCTTCCTACTCGAGAGACCTCGGTTCAGTGGTCTGAGGTTGGGGTCTGGGCAGAGTACACACTTACATCTTAAACACTTTTAAGTGTACGGGTCAGTAGTGTTAAGCATATTACATTGTCGTACAACCAATCTCTACAACTTTATCTTTTAAACCTGAACTCTATACCCATTAAACAACAACTCCCAGCCCCTCTTCTTCCAGCCTCGGCAACCACCACGCTACGTTTTTGCCTCTGTGAATTTGACGACTCTAAGCACCTCATAAAAAGGAAATCATACAGAATTTGTCTTTTTGTAACTGACTTATTACACTAGCATAATGTCCAAGATTCATCCATGTTGCAACATGTGACCATGTTTCCCTCATTTTTAAGCTTAAGGAATATTCCATTGCATGTCTATACCATCATTGTCTTTGTCCATGCATCTGTCAGTAGACATTCAGTTTGCTTTAACCTCTTGGCTATGGTGAATAATGTCGCTATGAACATAAGTGTGCAAAAATCTCTTTGAGATCCTGCTTTCACTTATTTTATGTATACTTGAAGTGGAATGTTATCTAATGTGATAATTCTATGTTAAATTTTGTAGGAACCGCCATACTGATTCTCACAGTGGCTGCACATTTACATTCTCCATCAACGGTGCCAAGGGTTCAAATTGCTTCACATCCTTACCAACACCTGTTATTTTCTGTTTATTGTTTTGTTTTATTTTTATATTGTAACCACCCTCATAAATGTGTGGTGATATCTCATTTTGCTTTTAATTTGCATTTCTCTAAGTAGTGATGTTAAGCATCGTATCTTTTCATATGCACGTAGGTCAGCTGGAATCATCTTTGGAGAGATGTCTGTCTGGTCCTTTGCCTAGATTTTAGTCAGGTTATTTGGTTTGGGTTTTGGGTTTTGTTTGTTTGTTTGTTTTAGATTAGCCCCTTATCAGATATACAATGTGTGAATATTTTCTCTCCATAGTTTGCCTTTTCACTCCTAATTGTGTCCTTCCGTGCACATGACTTTTTCAGCCTGATGTGGCCCCAGTTGTCGGACCTTGTTTTCTTGCCTGTGCTTTTGCTTTCCTATCCGAGAAATGAGTTTGAAACCCAACGTCAGCTAGGCGTTGTAGAGGTTTAAGTCTTCCATCCATTTGTGAGTTGGTTTTTGTATGTGGAGTTAAGACAAGGCAATCCAGGCTTCCAGCACCATTCGTGGAAAAGCCTGTCCTTTTCCCATGGAGCGGGCCTGGCACCCTTGTTGATGAGGATTTCACAGTATAGACCAATGTTTATTTCTGGGCTCTCTGTTCTATGCCGTTGATCTGTCTGTCTGCCATTACGTCAATGCCACATATTCTGATTACGATAGCTTTGCAACATGTTTCGAAATCAGGGAGGATGAAACCGCCAACTTTGTCCTTTGCGTTCAAGATGGGTTTTGCTATTCTAGGTCCCTTGGGATTTCGTAAGACTTTTTAAATGGATTTTCGGATAACGCGAAAATGTTGCTGGGGTTTTGATAAGGATTTCATTGAATGTGATGATTGCTTTGAGTTCCATGCCCTCTCAAAGCAATCTATGGACTCTGTTTTATTAGAAGCCTCGGGAGTTTCCGATCCATAATCTAGTTTCCAATGCACCATCTCCCCTCTACAGTGGCTAATAGTCATCGAGTGAGAATTTGATGTAACTTGAATCAGTTAGTTAGCATGTTATTGGTAACAATTTCGTTCTCCTGAACAATGTGGTTATCGCAGAAAACAAGGCTATGATCCAAGCAAGATACTGTAAAATAGTGAATCGCAAAAGCAAACCACATCTATAACTATGCCTTCTTCCCAGAAGTATATTCCCACTCAAAGGAGAAAGCACGTGCCTCCAGAGAAACAAGGAAAGGAGAAGTTATAGGCGAGAGACATAGGTGGGAACCCATGTCTAGTGTGAAGGCCAGCTTATCCTGAATTTTCCGGAGATTCTTGTGAACCAGATATCAATGGATGTGTACAGTCCTTAGGAATTAAAAAAAAAAAATGGGTTTGGTTTGATATATTTTGCAAAATGATTACCACCACGATGTTAGCTGACACCTCCGTCATGTCACATCACTAATCATTTCTTCTTTTTGTGGTGAGAACATTTAAGACTTATTCTCTTTGCAACTTTCAAGTGTATATAATACGGTATTATTGACTATAATTGCCATGTGGTAGATTAGATCCCCAGAAATTGTCTTGTAATTGGAAGTTTGTCCTCTTTGACAAACATCTCCCATTCTCCCACCACCCCTAGCCCCTGGTAACCACCTTTCTACTCTGTTTCTATGAGAAACAAAGCTTTTAGATTCCACATGTGATATTACACTGTGCTTTTGACTTATTTCACTTAGCACAAAGCCCTCAAGGTCCATCCATGTTGTCACGAATGGCATGAGTTCTTTCTTTCTCATGGCTGAATAATGATCCTATACTTCGTGTCATAAGGGCCAAGAATTCCTCCCCAAATCCTTACAGATAGAACTTTTCTGAAGACCCCTAGCCTCCTACTCTACTCCCCAGAAGGAATATACAGCTATCCAGAGTTGTGGTTCTTTCTCTCTCCCTCCCCTACAAAACTGCCCTTTCTCCTGGTTCTCCATGCTTTCCTTCAACTTCCAGTGATAAGCACACAGTCTGCAGATCTCCTTTCAGTTAAATCAGCATGGATCGAGTAAAAGGCAGGGAAGGGGGTGGGGGACAGAGCGGTGCCTATCATTTTCTAGAGGAAAAAAAAAAAACCTTTCTAAATATGATAACTATGAAAAGCACACAAGCCTCTTATAAAGGATGAAATATTATTTTACATTTAAAAAATGTACATTTTTATCAGGATGAAAAAAAAACCTACTACTAATGCACTCAGATATCCCACCCTCCTGCCTGTGCTAACTGGGCAGAGTCAGGCCGGCCTGAGGAAGCTCACTGGAGTTCACGGCCACCTGGGAACAGAGCTCTTTCCGAGCCACCCTGACTGAGGGCAGCTTCTGGGTCATGTAAAAATGAGCTCACCCGATGGGACCAGAACAATGACGCACTGCAATTTGGTTGTCTTAAAAGAAATCCTCTTCCAAAATGATACCAGGCTGTCTCCTACAAGAAATATTAAGCCTTAGGAAGAGACAAAGAGTGTCCTTTGTTGGAAGTGGCCCGCTGGGTCGTCAGCCATCAGAAGTTTTCCTTCTGAAGAAGAGATTACTGGTGTCAAGGGAATTGCAGTTGCCCAGAAGAGATGATGCTTCCTGGAGGAGGTGATCGCTCACCTCAGAACCCTTCCACTTCTACTTTTAGAATGACAGCCCTGACAATCCAGCATCTTCTGGCTGGTGTGTTCTGGCCCCAGTCCCCATGACCAGGGAGAAACAAGGAGGTCGAATATGCAGGAGGGTGTGGCATAAACACCCACAGAAGAGTGGGAAGGGGAGGGGGCAGGCAGAAAGGGAAAGGGGAGTGACTGGGAAAAGAAGAGGAGGAGGCAGGGAAGGAGAAAGAGAAGCATCATTGTGGGTACAGCCTCAGGCACTTCCGGGCGGATCCATACGGGGTTTGGGATTGCTGTAGGGTTTGAGAATTCCATAGAGAGCTTGGGATTGCTGTAGGGTTTGAGAATTCCATAGAGAGCAGAGCCAGAAAGTGGGAGAGTTGATCACGTATTTATTTTTTTCTTAAATATTGATGATTTTCATGAATTTCACTCCAGGCTAAATAATCAAAATCAATTCCCTAACTCCTGAAAAGCATCTTGGCACTTCCACTCACATGGGCGAATCAGCTCCCCTTGCCTACCCACCTGTCCTGTCATCCCGCCGAACGCAGCTCAGATTACTCCTTCTTATCACAACCTTCACTAGCCACCCAGCATTAAGTAGAGATACCACCTCCTTCCTTTCTGAATTTCTAGAGTAATTATAAATTCTAAAATTCACTTGACAACGAGTCACACGCTACACGTGACATCTATGTCACTGTTCTTGCAGCCTTATTAAATATGGGATGAACATATGTCCAGGTTTAGTTCAGATGGCACTGGTTTATGCAGGTTAGTCCATAATAATAATTAATAATACCCCAACTTACTCTCACAAGCATCCTGGGTTACAAAGATAAATAATATGGCCAGCCTACTTAAATGTTAAATTCTATGTCATTGCAGACTCCCTAATGAGAATTTAAAAGCTCCTCAGGGCGCTCTGTCATTCTCCTCACCCGCCTGGCTCCTTACACACAGCGCCCAATAATATTTTTATTGTGAGCATAAATCTCCCTTTTTGTTTGAAAAGATGGAAAATGAATCAGCCCCACAAACTTGTGAACATGCTGAATGTAAGGAGGGAAGTTTTAATTTAACTTGGGCCCTCGTTGTTTTCACTGTGTGACTTAAAATGCATCACATTCCAGAACTGAAGATGAGTGTTATTATCAGATCTGCATCTGATATTTAAAGATCACAGTGAAGGAGAAAGTCCAGTTCAAAGGCAGACAGGCTCCCCCTGACGCCCGAAGACTGCTCGCCCTCCAGCAAACTCCAGCTGCCTCAGCCTGCGGGTCACCTTGGGTTACTCTGAAATGCATTTATTCAATTGCATTCTTACGGGAATAGGCATAGTGCTGTCAAATAATGTGAAAATTTAAATGACAAACATTCTGAAAACAACAGTCCAGAAAATGAAATCTTTTTTTTTTCTTATTGAAACATAATGTTCACCAGGTGAAACTGAAAGTCATTTTTTTTTCTCCCTCTTCATTTCCCTCTAATGGGGAGAAGCAAGGAGATTATTATATTATCCTCTATCTATTCGTCTACCCATAGATCAATATTTATTCAGCACGTGCTCTGTGTCAGACATGAATGATGAATGAAGTGAACACCACCTCTGCCCTCACGGTTTGACATCCAACAGAGTCACCAAACGCTTATGAAAGACGTATGTAATTAACATCTGATGTTAAGCACAAAGGGTTCCTGATGGATATCCTTAACCTGCTCTGGAAAATACAAAAGTGCCCCCCTAAGGAAGAGATGTTTAGGCTGAGACTCGAATGACGAATTGGAGCTGGGAAGGCAAAGAAAAGAGAGTGTGCCAGACATTGCAGCTGGCACAGAAGTCCTCAGGTGGGAGAGAATGTCGTGACTTTGAGAAGCGAAAAGTGCGCCAGCATCCTGAGCGCAGTGGGTCGGCGGCAGAGAAGGGGGAGGCTCTGCTAGTCTTGGCCTATGGCTGCAGGGTTTGGTTTCTTACTCTTCCCTTTGATCGATCATCCCAAATCAGTTACCAAGGCCAATAAGGAAGCAGGTTGCTGAGTGAACACTGACGCGACTGCCAGGTCTCTCAGTCTGGCTCCTATCATTTTGGAAAATGAAGCATGAGAATTAGGCTTAGTAGAACTCTGAGCCCTGGCCATAATGTTTCTTAAAAAAAAAAAAAAAAAAAAGGCAGATCCTATCATCATCACTTCTACACCAGTTACTCCACTTCTAAGAATTCCTCATTCCTCTCAGTCCTACAGTCTGCTTCAGGAATAACCAATACATCAGTTATCGACTTTCCTGAATGCTGGTCTGGATGTGGCTGTAGGTGACGACACTAAATGCTACCACAGTAGAGCAGAAAAGTCATAGTCTCTGTCCTTACGGAACTCAGATGGGCCAAGAAAATATCGGGAATAAAGTCTGGCATGGTAGAAAGAGAATACGGGCTCTGGAGTCAGACAGGCTTGGGTTGAAATGCTGACTCTTTCTTTCACTTACGAATTTCGTAACTTCGTAATTTTACTAACCTCTCTGAGCCTCAAAATATTAATTTGAAAAATGAAGATAATATCCACCTGCTTCCCAGAATTGTTGAGAAGACTGAGTTAGGTAATATTTTCAGATACTGTGTGTGTGTATGTATGTGTGTGCCCGGACAAAGAGAGGATCTAAGTAAGAAGAAAGACGGAGCGAAAAGATAAACAAAAATTGTTCCCCATTCTTAAATTTACGGCATATAGACATAAAAAACACATTATCACAATATAAAATGGAAATTTAACAATCCAATGTGTATCTGAACTAAAGGAGAGGTAGAGATGAGGTGGAGAAAGAGACAAATTCAAGACACATATAAGTTCAAATTACACAGACTTGAAAGTGTGATATAAAAATATTTATAAAGTTTTGTTTTATACGGACAATTTGAAATAACATAAAGTCCCTAGAAAATGCATTAACACATTATTATTTTCAAAACTATCAGGCCAAATATATTGAAGTTTTTTTTTACACTCTAACCTAGGGCATTGACATTTTAGCCGGTGAATAAAAATGACTGCCTTCTATAGGTTTACACAAATTTTTAGTGATGCATGACCTTTAGAAACCACATCCCTCCCAATAGTGCAGTTACCTGGTATTTGGGATGGGGGAGAAAAAATTAATAAGACAATAAATGAATAAGGGACAAAGAAATGATATAAGGAAGAAAAAAAGGCTTTTAGTTTCCTAGCTTATGTGACTTGGTACCTGATAAAGCTGTTTAGTAAGATTGTTTTGACCTGCTTCAGAGTGTCTAACACTTCTCGATGTTAGAGAAATGTATGTTAGAGATATTAATAATGAGATTCATGTGTCTTGTCGGGTATTGGATGAAAAGAAAGCTACCTCCCCAACCCCACTCCAATCAAGAGACTTTAAGATGCGGGTCTTCCCTATACTTCTGCCCAGGTACCATAATCCCCAGTGTGAATACCTTTCCTTTGGAACTGACACTGCTAACCCTTCCCCGATTTTATGGTTTCGCCTATCACATGTCCCAGCATTACCGCCTGTGTGGGTTATGTGCTCCTAGGGTTGATGGTGGTGGTAGCAGTGGAAAGTTGCAACCATGGCAATGATGATAATATTCAGATTGTGCTTGCTATATGCCGAGCGCTGTTCTAAATGCTCTTAGTATATTAACCCATTCGATCCTCTCACAGACCTTTGAGGTAGATAATATTGTTATCCTCACCTGATGGGTGAAGAAACTGCTAAACAGAGAGGAAAACTTACTCGCTCAGAGTCACACAACATAGCCAAGATTCAAAGCCAGGCAGTCTGTCTCTGGAATCCATGTTCTTACCTGCCCTGATATCCTGCCTCTCCAATGGGGTGACAGTTCATAGCCTTGCACCTCTACAGGTATAGTGTATGGTATAGCAGGGGTTCTTTGAGCAACAGGACCCTGGTCAGTCTTTTTTCAAGATCTTTTTCCCTGTAATAAGTGGCTCTGATGCCACCGAGGACTAAAACTCCAGCATAAGTTGGAAGAGGCAAGAAAGCCCCTCGGGGGCTCTGCTCTGCTCAGCCTTCCCTCTTGTGCCCCTGGTCTGTGCGTTTCCTGGGATCCAGCGTTAGAAAATGCCCATTTCTGCATCCACCATGCCATCTCATCTGCTGTCTTATCTTTAAGACCAAATTGGTTCTGACTACCACAGAACGGAAAACATGACATCTAGCTTTGTTTCTTTCATTCAGGGGGAACTGGTTATAGAAAGAACAATAACAGACAGACAGTCTGTGACCTTGAAACTCGCATATACACTCTCTGCTATGAGTGTGATGATGATGATGAACCATTTAGAAAGACGAGGCAGGTATAATATCAGCTGTGAGTAATATTTGTAATATCTGTTAGACATGTGTGCTGGGCACACTCCCTGGTGTAACATTTGTGAAGAAGGTATTATTTAAAGACTTTTAGGGTTGATAGTGAAAAAAATCCAACTCTCAATAGCTTAGGTCAAAGTAGAGATTAATTATTCAAATACTGCTGGATCATCTCAGGGATTCAGGACTAGGAATACGACTGGATCTCGGGAGCAAATGGAACAGGGTCTCTCTCAAGATTCATGCTCCAGCTCATACTCTCACTCCTCTGTGCTCATTCACTACGCATTTCTTTCCCTTTCCTTCTGCTTTTCATTCTTCCTTTCTCCTTCCTTTTCTTTCTGCAGGACAAATTCTTCTGCTTCTCAGGCCCACGTGGAGGGAGGCATAGCCACGCTAGTCTCCCTAAGCTGTCAATCTTACTGCTACAGGACAGAGAGAGAACCTGACCCAACTCTCTGGATCTCTTGTCCAAACCTGGGGCCCACTGGCTGTGTCTAAAGAACAGAATCATTGTGTAAGCACAGTGTCTCTTATATCCACAGTAAGGATGAGCCAGGCGAGGCAATTACTAAACAATGGAGCTAAAGAAATGGTCCCAGTGGTGTCTTTTACAAGTAACCACCAGGCCAATTCATGTACCTGGCAGGCACCACCCATGAGATCAAGTGTGCCAAGGGGCTTCATCTTATGTAGCCTGGAAACCACAGTCACCATGCCTTGGTTACCATGTGCACGGCATGTATACAGCTGGTATTCTATAACAACAGTTAAACTTTCTTACACGTTTAACATCTGCCAGGAGAATTTGGTAGCCACAGAATCTATGTCATGTAATCATCTCTTATTTTGGAGATGAGAAAACTCAATTTTGGAGAAAAGAAGTGACCCACACAAATTTATACAGCTAGTAAATTGCAGTTTCAGAACATGAACGTGGCTCTGTCTGACCCTAGACCTAGCAATCTTGTCACTACGACACTCTCTCTTTAATGTAGAAAACACAGACACTAGTCCTGTTCCCTCTACGTGCATCTGACCTCCATTCCCCTCTGTGACTCCAGACCACTACCCCTCCCCTTTTCTGTTTTTTTTTTTTTTTGTCTCAGATTATCCCGATTTATGCTGCAAGCTCATTTCTGAGTTACAGTAGCTATTTTCCTCTTCTCTTTTAAAGATATATTTATCTCCTTTCCAATTATGTAATATTTAAGTGTACAATACCCTATTCTGAAGAAAAGTTGCAATTTCCTGTTTCTGCCTGTTAGTCATCTTACTCACAGTTTTTGTAGTACTTACTAAGCCTAATGCCAAGTGGAAAAATTCCAAATGCACATTAAAGGCGATCAAAAGGGAAAAAATGCATAAAATAGAACCAGCAGCTCTGTAGATACAATATTTCAACTTTGATTTTCCTTGCCCGTCCAAAATGAAAAGCTTACAGTGCTCACCTTAATATTCTCAAAGGCCTTCAGGTGGCAATCCAGGGCAGATGTACAGAGACTCAGCAGCCTTAAGAAGAATTCAACACCATGAGTCTTTTCTCCTTGCCTTTGCAGGGCAGTCTTCCAAGTCCCTAAAGATACAGGAGACGATTCTATGACATGAACTGTCACTTACAGACAGAGGTCAAATAGCTGCCTGCCTGGCCCCTATGTGGTGCCATTCGTGTCTCTGGAAGCATTTGCTGGGTTTGGAATTCTACGCATGTTGCATGACTGAGCTCAGGCTTTGTTGCCATTTCTATTCTATAGGTGAGAAAAGTGAACACTGAAATATTTTATTTGGCCTATCTAAGCCCAGAGTCACAGATACTTCTCCATTAAATAACCATACAAGAGACAACAAAAACACTCGGTGCTAAGAAATCTCAGAGGTAAGACCCATCCCGGCTCCTCCTTGCACCACAGAAGCCTGTCCCCTCTGCATGGAGGTGGCTGCCCGACGGCCTAGTTTCCCGTTCCGCATTTTTCTCTCCGCTAGACTGTGTCTTCTTCACGATAGTATTTCCAGCATCTAACGTAGTCACTTAAGACGTGCTTAACATGGAAGGGAAGGAGGGATGAGAAGAGGGGAAGGAGGGAGAAAGGAAGGCAGAGAGAGGAAAAAAGGAGAGAGGGGAGAGAGGGTAAGGGACGAATACGGTCCGTCTGTCCTAACATCAAGGCAAGTTTTGGAGCAAGCCGCCTACACACCTAGAAGAACATCTGTTAACATCTGGAGGTCATTCGTTCTGACAAGGAGAAGACATCCTGAGTCGTCACTAGACGGCACGATCCTCAGGCAGAGAAGAACAAAGCCCTTCCTTCCTTAAGTCACCCCCCCAAGGCCCGGGCCGGCTGTCTCCCTCGGCGGGAGTGAGAACACCCTTGACCTACACTGTGTAGGCAGGAACCGCTGACCGAAGAGAACAGCCATTTATCTCTTATCCTCAGTCCAGTAGGGAGATCCTCCTAGTTACGCCAATTAAATTTCCATTTCTCATGTACCTTAACTACTATCTTAAGAAAAACCTGAGCTTACAAAGCAGGCACTTTGACCCTCAGCAAGGATAAAGTGTTAATTATGTATCTTCAGGCTGTGGGGCTTCAGCTGTGTAAATGGAAAAAGTAAACCCAATTTGAGAGATATGTAAATGACAAACTGAAAGAAGAATTAATATTGAGCTTTGGAAAAAAACACAGCTCTCTTCATTATGAAGCCTGGTTTTCCTATAACCAGAAGGAAAAATGAATTGTTGGAAGCTCCTCAAAATGTGCAGCTGAGAATGCCTTTATATTAATGAGAAAAATGATGCTGATTAACGGGCAGCCCGAAAGCGAGAAAGCAGCTTTTTCCCTCGTCTTCCCAGCAGCTGAGGAACAGGTAGCCTACCGAGGGCCCCAGGCAGACGAGAGCACCATCCCCTGAGTCTGCTGGCTGGGACAAGTGTGGTCTGATCATGCTCCTTTCAATTATTCTGACAAGCATGTCCAGGCTTGAACAAATCCATCCCTGTGAATTAGGCCGCATTATTATAGAAATCCACATCTTCTAAGCCTCCCTGACCTTAAGTGCTCAGAACCTCACTACTGTAGCCTGTAGCTAGTCCAGGAAAAGATTTTCTGAAAGTTTTGCTAAATGGCAATAGTGGTTTTTACCCTTAGTATTTTCTTATATTCATCACGTTTCTTACATTTGCTTAGAACATTACATGCTCCCATGGCTCTATGGCTAGAATGATATCCTTTAAAACAGTCTAGCAAAGGACTACAATCCCCATTTTCCAGAACAAGTCCAAGTCATGGGGAGGTGGAAATACTTTTACCAATGAGTGAGCAGCGAGGTCTTTTAACTCCTAGACTGGAAACGCTTTTCCTTAGTAAAGGCTTTGAAGACAGCAAGAGCTTCTATCTGACTTTGCCCCTTTCCGGGTCACATAAGCCAAGAGCCACCCAAGAATGAGAAGGCTACCTTCTTTCCTAACAAATCACAAAGAAAACAGCCTCCTCTGCCTGATCTGTAATTTGCACACTGGCCATTCTGTACAAAAAGGCTTTCTGTGAATGATCAGAGGCCATACTCCATTTGCTTCCCTTGGTATTGCCACCTGTGCTCAATTTCAGGCAGCCATTCAAACATCGATGTCCTCAGTAGCGCATGAGACATTGGTTCACATGAAGGAGGAGTGACAAACAAGGAAAGCCTTGGTGGCATGTAGACTAATATTCTTTAGTCAAGAGTTCAGCTTTGGGAGGAGCAGGTTTAATGATGTCTGAAGATTATATGATTTTGACAGCCTTGTGTATTTGATGGTTTCATTAAAAGCAGAAGATTTAAGTATCTGGTCATACACTGATACGTTCCTTGGTGGTTCTCATCAGGTACATGAGGAATACCACATAGAACTGTACTATTAAAAATTTGTATATTTTAATCTATAGATAGCATAAAAGAGTTTCATGTGTAGTTTTAACTATATATAATTTTCACTTTACTCATTAATTTTTGAACCTAACCCACACAGGAAATGTGACTTCACAGTATTTTTGCTCATTAAGTCAGAAAAGTAAATAATTTTCTTTTCAATGAATAATTACATGATAGATACTTTAGTTCTATAACCTGGGGGTGGGGAGGAGCAGAATGGAAAAAGCAGTGTGCAGCATCCTTATAAACCTCTCTCACAAAGGAAATTACATCTTTAATCTCAAAATCTGATTAAATATGAAAGAGAAGGAGGTGGTGAGAAAGCTTCACATAATCTTGGGTAACTCTTGAAAGAAGGGCTTCTAAGATCCACATCATAGGGTTTTTAATTTGGATTCCATGTTTCTCTTATAAATATGAACCTGTACATTCTTCAAGGATATTATATTTGCTTATAAACATTGAAAAGACTTGAGTTTTTATTTTTTAAGATCTATGTTATTCATACGTGGAAGAAAATCAGAAACTTCAAGTTGGCAAAAAACAGGAAGGATACAGTGGGGACGCTAGAAATCAACATGTTTACCAAGCCCTCTGGTCCAGCCCCACTAATGCTACTCCCAGAGACCACTTCCTGCCTCCCACTGCTCTCAGCCATTTCTAGCAGGTCCTCAGCTAGGGTTTCCTATCCTCTTTCGCTATGAATTCTTCTTTTACTCCTGGATTGTTTTAACTCTCATCTGGAGTTGTTCTACCTATCTTTTGATGATTGGTTTCCAACTTGATGTCATTCATTCATTCATTCATTCATTCATTCCATCAACAAATATTTATTCAAAACTTTCTTTGTACCAGATACTATTCTAGGCATTGGACTTACAGCTGTGGGGGAAAAAAAATCTCCATGATCATCTATTACATTGAATCATTTGAAACTGCCACCTTTACAGGTCAAAAACGGTCAAGTATCACCCTTCACCTATGGTTCATCTTAATACTGGGGAGACCGAAAAACAAACATAATAATAACTTTGCTAGTGTGTTAGAAACTCTTCTGAGGTTATAAACCTTGACACATTGGCCTCTTGTTAGACTCACCACCTCAGGTGGACTCTTGACCTTACCTCCTGTCCCAGCTGGAAAACTGAAGCTGAAGGTCCCCAGGAATCAGCAAAGGATCTCAGGGGGAAAAAAAGCTATGTTCAGTGATTTCCCTGCCTTATCGTCCTGTTTTTACTGAGTGTTTGGCCTATGAAGAATCCTAAGTTTCTTACTGGATCAATGATGAGTTAAAAGCCCCTTATCATTCTTTATTCCAGAATGATAGTTATTTTTAATAGGATAGTTAGTTATTTTTAACAGGAGGTTTGACAGAAGACTGGTTTGTTTAAAAGTATCTGAAATAAAGTTAAGTCACTGGTGAGTATTAGGAGCATGTTCATTATCCTATCGTCCTCAGCACAATCACACCTGATTTGCTCACATTCGCTCCATTCTGATGGTTATGGCTTTTAGGGAGGTGCTTCTAAGAGAATTGTGAAATTAAGTTCTCCTGAGTTATTAGGCACTTCTATGGCCCACTGGTGTAGGAACCTCTCTAAGCCTCCCAAGATTTATGTACACCACACTTATATACTTCCTGAGGGAAACTATGTCTGGTATGATAAAGGAGGAGAATATGGCTTCCCTAAAGTGACAAATACTTAGAGCCTCCCGCAAGACTGAGACAGAGGAAAAAAGCCCTGAAGTTGGAGAGAAGTGGCTCCCCATTTACCACCCATAGGAGCTTCGATATATCATCACCTACCTCAGCCTCAGTTTCCCACATACAAATTGGGGCTCTACCCCATGGATTATTAAATGAGAGAACATAAAAGTGTAAGTAAAATGCATAAATAAAAGTGTTTTGTAAACTGTAAAAGGGCAATTTTCAAAATGAGGAATTAAAAAAAAAAGAAAGAAAGAAAACATAATAAACATAATTAATTCCAGGAATTAAAGGCAGAGTCCCCCAGATGGCTATGTAGAGAATTTCCAGGCAGTCGGGGAAGGGAAGATCAGTGTAGTTGAACATGAATTCACGAAGAACAACATACAATCTATATTTATACACCGTTGGTGCCAGTGTTTATTATGCACCACAGCAAAGTGGGAACGTGCCAAAGGGAAAGAACACTGGTTTGCTAACAAAACAGCTTGAATTCGCATCCTGACTCCACCCCCTCCTGACAGTGGGAGTCTGGCCAAGTTGTCAAACTTGTGGGAACCTCAACACCGCCTCTTTTCACAGGTGATAAAAGTGCATGTGCATTAAACACACTCAAATTCATAAAGTGTCTGAACATAAAGGAACTGTATAGCAGTGAATTCCTTACTCCGTTTTATACATTATACATGTAGTCACCATGTCAACCTTGCGAGTTGGGTTTTTGTTCTCATTTTCAAGATGAAGAAACTGACGTGTCTTAGGAACCATATAGCCACAAGTAGCAATATTATGGCACAAACCTAGTTCATTTCCAGTACTGACGGAGGCATTTCCACTACATTCCTGTTGCCTCTACTGTAACAGATCAGGTTGTGTCACTGGTGAGAGATGGTGGTAACTTTAAATAAAGTAAGTTATATGAGAAAATAGATAGTAGATAGTAGATCGATAAATAGATAGACAGACACACACACACAGAGAATAACCAGATGCCACCCCCCTGAAGCAATGAGAAACACACAGGCTGCACAGATGTGCTGTGCAGGTATTAAGATGATTGAACCCCTGGCCCCAAAGGTACAGACTAATGACCTGAAGTCATACTATAGATGAAATTTATTTCTCACTCTCTGGCACACACATTTCTCACCGGCGTATGTTGAGTTATTGCTACCACTCACCAGTTTCAAACAGTATGATATTGTCCATGTAATGAAGCAGAATGATCTGCCCGAGAACTAGATTATGGCACGTGGCTGGAGAGGTGAGGTGGTACCATCAAGGGGCACTGTTGCTCCTGCTAGATGAAAGCCTAACAATTTCGAACGATCCTAGTAACAAGCAAAAAGGGCATTTGCCAGATCAATAGCTGTGTATCAGGTGCTAGGGAGTGTGTTGATTTGCTCTGGCAATGAAACCACATCTGGAATCACAGCTGCAACTAGAGTCACTACCTGACTGAGTTTACGATAACCCACTGTCATTCTCCAAGATCCATCTGTCTTCCGCATAAGCCAAAGGGACAAGCTGAACGAAGATCTGGTAGGAACCACAACCTTTGCATTTGTAAGATCCTTGGTGATGACAATCACTCCTGCAATCTCTAGGAATCCATTATGCTCTAAATCGGCAAACAATATACAGTAGCTTCTCCCTTAGCCAGAGCTTATAGGTGCCGGAATCAACATTTTTGAAAATGAAAGTTGTCTTCACTGGGGCTAGGGGTCTCTCACTGTTACCCCTCGTGATCTTGCTTTCACACCACTTTGACCTTTTTGGGCTACAAGACCTAGTCCTCGAGGAAGGATGCCTCCCCCAGGGGTGACACTCATGCTTTATTGGACAGCCACTAACCACTTTGAGCACCTCTTGGCAGTAATTCAACAGGTAAAGAAGGCAGTTTCTGTACAGAGAGAGATATTGATGCTTTCAGAGGATACAGAGTTGCTACCACGTGTCGAAGGTAAAGAAGAGCTCATCTGGAATTATGAGAGTCCCTGAGGCATCTCTTAGCACTCCAGGTCCTGCAATTAAAGTCCATGAAAAATTTCAACAACTCAATACAGGCAGGACTATAATATCCCAGAACCTTCAGGAACTACGGTTGGGTCACCATCCCTGGCAAGAAACCAATGCCAGCAGAAAGAAATACAAAATACAGAACATATAGTAGGAAAAGGTAATTATAAATACCAGCTAAAACACATGGCCAGTTGCAGAAACAAGGACTATAATAATTGTTAGTACTTCTTCCTTATTTTAATATGAATATGGTTCAGTCCATATTAACCCAATTTTCTCTACACCTCTCCCATTTCCTTATCAGCTACCATAGGGTATGGCAAGGCAGTTAAGTTTATTACAGGATGTCAAAGGAAGAATGAGATTCAGCAGGAAGAAGAATGCACATCATTCAAAGATGAATAGAAAGAATCTGTATCCACTTTTCGAGATAGGATTAAGTGTTTTCAGTCGTACAAGGGATAGTTGCATCATGTTAGGCTGAAATATGGTTTTTCAATTGTCTTCACTTGGAAGAGAAGTGTGGTTAAAAGGCATATATATGGATGAGACATGGACAGGGTGTGTCAATTCGGCTAAGCTAAAACCGCATTTCCCAGAATTCTGTTGCCTGCAGAGTTTCAGATTAGTATGAGCTAAAGGAGAAATCTGCACAAGACTGGGAAAGCAGAATGGAGCGGTAGACAGAAGGTCGGTGCTGGACAGTGACGCAGCCCCTGCACATTGTTGCTCACCTGCTGGTTCACCTGGCTGGCTCCCAGCAACCCCAGCTCCTACTCTATCTCCTCCTTTAGTCTGACTCTTGAGCTGGGTGAGTTTTTATCTCTGTGAGGAACGACCCAGTTTCTTCTGCAGGTCGCCTGCATTGTAAAGATTGACTCCAAGAGGTAACGAGAGACTTATGTGTATTCTAGCCCAGGGGTCCCCAACCTTTTTGGCATCAGGAATCGGTGCTCCTACAAGAATCCAATGCCTGATGATCTGAGGTGGAGCTGAGGCGGTGATGCTAGCACTGGGGAATGGCTGCAAATACAGATGAAGCTGCCCGCAGGTCACCTCCTGCTGTGGCCCTGGTCCTAACGGGCCAGAGACTGCTACCACTACACAGCCCAGGGGGCGAGGATCCCTGTTCTAGCCTATCCTGTAGGCTCTAGGATAACCTCATGGATTCTAGTTGCCCTTGCTCTCATCTACTTCACACCCGTGTTTTCTTGCCAACTGACTATCCTGCTGCTTCACGTCCTAGCAATGTACACAGAAGTAGCAGACCTTCATATCCTGTGCAACCAGCTCCCGCCATTGCACAGTACAAATCACTCCAACAAATCTTTTATTATATACTTCTATGTATACATACATCTATACATACACATCCCACTCCCGGGGGTTCTGCTTCTCTGATCCACCCTAACTGAAGGGCACACAGACGGACGTGGCAGAGCTAGAGCTCACACCTGGCTTACTGTTAATATTGATTCAAGGCGCCTGCCACTAAACCACCACTGCCTCCACCATCATAATGAATTCAAGGCCCTGTAACTAGAGGGTGTTCGTGGTTTAAAATAGCATGTTGGCCATCACGCTCCCTCTCGGGGAAATGGAGACATACAGGCCGCATGAAGAGCTCTGAGAGACTAAGATGATTGGATGCCTAGTCCAAGAGGTGCGGGTTAATGAACTGAAGTCGGCGTGCAGGGGAGGTCTCTGAGAGCGTGTCCCATCCTGGGGCTCCCTTCAACTTTGGCCCATTCAGCACGTCTAGCTGTAAATTGCACAGAAAGTGTGTTATCAAATTTTCAGATGACATAAGGCCAGACAGCTAGAACATATACTGAGTGACAGAATCAAGAACCTACAGGATTTGACAGGGTGAATAATGAGTCACGGCTAACAAGACGAAATTTAACATGACAGACATCAAGTCTTACCCTCCACAGCCCTGCCCTGGGTAACGGCGGTACCAATGCCCTCCCTATATTGGGATACCACTTGAGCTCACTGTGGGCAAAAGCCCATGATGCTGATGATGCTGTTTCAGGAAAACACCTCTAAGTTCAAAAATCACCTCTACAAACGCAGACCGAGAGAGACTTGGCTTCATAGCAGCCTTTGTGAAAAAAAATATTGAGCTCAATATCAATTGATGCTGTGCTCAAGTATCCATTAGGTGCTTGGGCTTCATTATTCAAAGTGTGGCGTTCTGACACAGGCTGAAGATAATCTGACAACTTCTCCCAACTCAAAATCACACAGCTGAGGTTTGGGTAGGATCCTGAAGGCTGCATTTTAGCCACAAACTAGAATGTGACTAATATGGTGAGAATACATAATCAAGTCATATGAAGAACCCATTAAAGAGGGTGTTCATGAGAGTTGATTCCAAATGATTTAATAGTTCTCAAATAGGAATAAAATAGAATTTTATTCATACTTCCAAGAGACAGATTTCCGGAAAGATACCATATAAAAGAACAATTGATTCACTGTAAACAATAAGCACATAATACAGTGACTAAGTTGGGTTCTCGAGCCAACACTACTGAGGTCAGAGCTCACGACACATTCTCTAGCCATGTGACTTGAGCAGTTACTCAGTTTCTCTGGCCTCAGCGTTCTCATTTACACAATGAGAAATACAAGAATATCTCCTTCATACATTTGTTGTGGGCATTATGCTGGGCAAAAACAAATAGTATCTACCTCACCTGGCTGTTGCAAGGATTAAATGAGGCAACAACACACAATTGTAATGCATTTAGAAGAGGTCACATGGTCTGAGGTCAGTAAATATTCGCTAGCCTTATTATTATCAGGGGGTACATTCTGATGCTTAGAGCCATCCCCAAATAGAACACGCTGTAATGTGAGTAGGCAGCATCCTGCATCTGAGTGTGATTAAACTAAGACAGGCTCTCCACTGACGGAGGGTATCTTAGGGTGGTGTTCCTCAAACTACTGTGCATGCGAATCCCCCTGGCACCTTATTGAAATGTGAGTTCTGACTCAGCAGGTCTGGAGTGGGCCTGAGAGTCTGCATTTCTAACATGCTCCTGGGTGCTGCTGGTCTAGTTACCCCATTTTGAGTAGCAAGACTGGGGAACTCTTCCGCTAGGTGGGAAGGAAAGGAGCAAGGCCCCTCGCATTCTAAAATATTAAAATTGTGTGACGTTCTCAATCTGAGAGTGACAAGTGTACTGAAGCCATATGGCAAGTGAGTAATCTAGAGCAAACAACCTACCCGCACACCTCGTTCTGATGTATTCGGCAAAGCACTTTTTAAGAAATGAGTACTTTTTACAGCAAAATCCAAAGTCCTCACATGGAAGCTGATCGACTTCAGCAGAGGGTTTCATTTCCTAATTGGCTAAACAGCTGTTCCAGTTCTGAGCACAGATTTATCTTTATCAAATACTGATTAGTCAATGGCTCTGCAGGCTGCTATGTCTTGGGGTGACAGGGAACAAAGCAGGGCAGCTGTGGGATGTCAGGAAGGCTCAGGAAGAAGGCAGAGAAGGGCCAGGGAAGCAGAAAAGAAAGGCATTGAAGTTACTTGCAGGAAAAAGCAATAGCAAAGGATACCGACCTCAAGGGTAGACAGAACCAGTTCTGGTGTTAGAAGGGCCCTTACAGGTCACGTGACTCATTCTTTCCAGTTTGCAGATATGAAACAAAGTTCCTGTAAGAGGCTATGACTTTCCAGAAGTAACACATAGAGGTGGCATCAGAACTGCAAACCGAACTATGTGGCTCCTGGTCCAGTGCTCCTCCCACGGGCCCATGCCTGCCTCCTCCTCCTCCCGGGGTCGCCTGCCTGGCAATGCTGCTTGGTCTACCCAGAGCTTCTCTTCATGCGTCCGCTGCCCTCCAGGTAGGGAGGGCTGAAGAAGATCTGAGGATAGAGTTAGAGCCCAGGGAACTATTTATTCACTCAGGTCCATTTCTCAGGATGAAATTGCTCCAGAAAATCTGAAGTGTTTCCATGTCACTCACACTGCTCACTGTCTCTTCTCTATGAATACATTAAGCAGCAAATATAAGACCATAACCCATGGCTCTGATACCTTTCCAAGAGCCAAGCAGCCCGGTTTCTCAATAATTCTCCCCTGTAGCCTTTGGGGTCTCTCTTACCTCCTCTTCCATTTATGGATTTCCCACACTGCAATAAGAACAGAATCGAAAGGGGACATACTCACTTTCCTTTTTGTGATGATCGGGTCGGGAAAGGGGCAATGATTCAGAAGCTTTGACCGGTGGAAGAGGGAACCTAGAAAGCCACATGGAATTTCTTCAGCCTTGGAAACCCCCATTTCTCCCAAATCTTATATTCTTCATACTTGTCGAGAGCTTAGACTTTCATTAATTCATACTAACATGAAATGACTGGCATCGAGGCTTCTCCTGAGAGGCTGGGTTCCAGACTGGTCTCCACTTAACCGTAAGGCCTCCTCTCCCACACAGGGGTAGGCAGAAGGGGTGGGTATATGCTTTGGTTTTCTACGATCACCTGATAACTGAGGGACTTTTTCCACTCTCAACCTCCTACCTACATCCTGTGCAGCAGTTTAGGGATAAAGTGTCAGTCTCTGTATATGACCTAATCTACCACATGTCCTATTTCTCTATAAATTTACTGAAGAAAGAAGTAACAGTATTGGCTACACATCATTTAAAAAAAAAAAAAAATGCATTGTTTCTTGTCATAAATGTATTTGTAGCAACAGAAATATTATACACACGACCAAACGAGGGCCCCCTCCAACTAGCAGTACTTGACAGACTTCCAGGATCATGCATTTATTTACCATGGCTACATAGCACTGATGGTCCAACCTTCAGAGAGCATCTAAACTCAGGAATTCAGAGGCTGCTATTCAATAGTGAGGTGACATATGGTTCTCTGTATTTAGCTGTTTGGGTAATTTTTCACTGTTTCTATAAAAATGAAGGGCTGCCACTCGTTTATAAATCTACCCAGGTCTGCGACACATGTGGGTGGGTAGTGAAGTCAACTGCAGGCAGCAGGAACAGACTGAGCAGGCTATTGGCGCTGTCATGGCAATTATTACCTAGGAGGCGTTTGAAAACCAGAAAGGCTCTAGGGAACTACACATTGCTCTTCTCTGCCTTTTGCCAAGATGTCTCTCCAACATCACTTCAGCCCGAAAACCACTTCCGTGTTTAGACCAATGCATCGAAGTGGTAGAGTAAACTTTTACCCTTCAAGATTCTAACAGGGAACGTGTTACGTATCGGAAACAGATCGCGCTGATTATACAAACACGACTCAGTCCTGCTGCCAAGCCTGCAGTCTTCCGTTTGTCAGCCCATCTTGGCTTCAACGTCCACAACGGTAGGCAGCAACAGCGCCAGTGTCAGACCGAGTCCCCGTAAAGAGACGAGATGGACAAAGCTGTCTTAAAGAAGTACGGGTTTCAAAACTACAGCTGTCCTCGGCATCCAGGTATGCCCTCCTGGGTATCTTTCGTGGAGGCCCCGGTACCCTTCTCCCGCACTTAGAACAGGCCGAATCCTAGGGCGATGGCAGGAAGGAGGACTGGACAGAATGATCTACGTGGAAATGCTGCTATCGTTTTGCTCGTGGCTGCCGAGTTTAGAACTAAGAGCCTCTTATCCGTATTTGCATACAATTTTCTGAGTTTGCTTTAATGGATATGACATTTCATTAATTCTGATTCATTGTGTACTCAAGCCAAAGCACATGCAGTTTAGTTCCACTTACTGACAGAAAATAGAAGCTGAAAAATTCTAAGTCAGAGTAATAACTGAAGGTATGTAATTACTCATTACCCAACCAGCTACCAGGTTCAGGGGGCAAGAATGGTTTGGAGATAAACTGCAACTTTTGTGAGCGAATCTGACAGGCTGGGTTAGTAGGTGTGTTTCTTTTGATTAATGACACAGGGAAGAAAGGTTTAGAAAAGGTGTTTCCACTGATTCTGCTACTTCTAGGCTGACCCTTAAAATATTTCTACCAGTTACCAAGGAAAACATAAATTATCATGAGCAAAGTGTGAATTTTATAAAAACATACAAAAATGTTACATCCATAACTTCTCTGCTCTAATTAAAACAAAAAAAAAAAAATCAAGATGATAAGTCCTAGGATATGCCAGAATGGGTTGTTCAGCGACAAATCTCAACTTTCTCAGAAAATGCACTCATTAAAATAAAGAAAAACAAACACAGTTGGAGCTATTCATCATAGTGAATTAACATAAGAGTTTGAACACAGCACAGCTCCTGCATGGGTTTTGACATCCTTCAGTGTTTTTCCAACAGATCTGATTTCCGGGGATAGAGCAGGCATTGGACTGCTTACTGGTTAAAATGGGTCTCTGAGAACCCTTTCCAGGCCCCTGCCCTCCATGCTCCCTGCTTAGAGGCAGTGGTAAGATACACACACACACACACACACACACACGCGCTCACACACGCACACACGACAGGATCTGAGGATAGCCAGGGAACTGACACAAGGGCACGGAGAGTGCTAAGATACAGGAAACAATCTTATCATCTCGCTGCTGTTTGGGAAGATGTCACACAGGAGGTGAGGCTTGCCTTGGGCCTTGAGGGTGAGCTAACATAGGTTGCAGAGAGAGAAGAGTTTGAACAGTACCGTGGCAAAAATGACCCTGAATGAGGGAAGGGGGATTATGTCAAGTGATAGTAAGAGGATTCTTATTCCTAAAGATCAGATGGGGCCCCACTGGGGTCTGAAGGGAGGGATGGAAGGAGATTCTGAGTGTGAAGGCCATTTGTTTAACGCAAAGCCATAGGAGTGTGGACGCGTATTGACACCATGCATAGTTCTTTGAAAACACTGGTCCCAAAACTCTCTGTAAAGGACTGGAATGGAGGAAAAATAGACCTACTGTGTGTTTATGACAGGTGGGAGTGGATGAGAGCCTGAAGGAGAGGGCAGCAAAGACAAAAGAGAAATGGAAGCAAAAAGCAATTAAAAAAGGCTTCTTAGGATTTGGGGACTGGATATGCATTTGAGGTAAAGAGAGAAATAAGACAGATGGCTCTGAATTTTTCAGCCTGACCATGAAGTCAGGAAAAAGAACCACCTCTGAGGTAAGACGCTGAATTCTTTGCAGGGAGATGTGCCATAAAGAATGGAAAGCCTGTGGCAGACATGCAAGCCAAAATCTGAAGCAGAAAGCTCTGGAGGCAGGACTGGAGCAGGGGTGGACACTCAGGCTCAGGTCCGGGGAACACACGACAACCAGCTGGATGAGGTTAAAGCGGAGTTCCGCCCCAACGCTTTGCTGAGGTAAATCCCACATGCACTCTGTCCCCACCTGCAGCGCCCACGGGGCCTCTTCCGCGTGCCCCTTCCCTGACCAAACCCAGGACTAGGATGTCAGCATCCATTTATGCAGGACAGGAAGAGCTGTGTGTGGAGGGACAGTGTCTCAGTCTGTGCAGGCTGCTAAAGCAAAAATGTCATAAAAACGGGTGGCTTATAAATAACGAACACTTATTTCTCGGTCTAGGGCATGAGAATCTCAGGATCGTGGTGCTGGCAGATCCGGTGACTGTGGGGACCCACTTCCTCGCTGATGGCTGTCTCCTCACTGTAACATCACATGGCAGAGGGGAGGAGGGGGCTCTCGGGGTCTCCCTTATAAGGGCGCTCGCTCATCACAGTCATCACAGCAAAGCCCCAAAGGCCCCACCTCCTGACGGCATCGCCCTGAGGGTTAAGTTTCGGTATATACATTTTAGGGGGACGCAAACACCCACTCCATGCCAGAAGTGCCCTGTTAAGAAATCCCACTGCGAAAATCCAGCAGATGCCCTGAATTCCAGCAGTTGTCACCACAGTTGCTGTGAGGAATGCGACACCACCGGGTCTGAGTCAGAGGAGCTGGGGAGAGCATTCGATAGGGCGCTTTGAAGCCTTTGAGCCATGGAAATCTTCTCAAAAAAAGGAACACTTACATGGAAATGTAAAGGGCTAAGCTGCTCCCATGTGGGGACTGGGGGTGGGGTCTGTGGGAGCCTACGCGACACCGTCAAGGAGTTCTGTTTGCTCTAGTCCAGCTGCCTTATTTTATACACGGGGATGCGGCAGCCCGGACTGGAGAGTCCAGAAAACACGGCAGCGCTGTGACGGTGACAGGGCGCTGCGGGTCCCCAGGCCAGCACTGCTCCACTGCGCTAGGGAAAGAGGGCGGAGAGGAGCCCCTACTCTATGGTACGTCGCCCCGTGATGAATATCCAATAGAATATTGTGAAAGCCTCCTTAGAAAAGCAGTAAAAGCACATTGAGTATCTTGACCCACCGAAAAGTAAAATAAAATGAAATAGAGAGGGGCTCATTCTCAGAGATGGGGAAGAGGCCGCGGGGAGGGGGCTTCACGTAAGGGCGGAGGTTGCTCTGCGGTCAAGCCCACCTCCAACAGCAGACCAGAAGGTGAAGCCGACATCCGTAGAATTTTCAGGCTGCCCCAGGGCAGGGCCATGCCTCCTCTTGTCCCCCGAAGTTCACCAGGTAGTTCTCGGTATTCGGCCTCCAAGTAGCCTGTGCACATTTTGTAGCAGACCCCTCCTTGCAGAATCCCTACTCCGAAGTTCATCCCCACAGAGGGTTCTGCAGAGCTAGTGCTTGCTGTACAGCTCTGGCTTCAGCGAGAGATTGCCTGGAGGCTTTTCCCACTTTAAGAAGAAAGCGAGAGCCTAATTTGCTGTGAACTATCATGAATAATAAAACGTTCATTGATTTTAATTGTAAACACTTTAAGTCTCAACATTATATTGAAAGAACGAATAGAAAATTAAAAAGTTAAGTATCCTTTTAAAATTTCATATCTTCTGTCTTCACCTGGCCTCCCAAACCAGAGAAAGTCAGATGGAGCTATGCACAGAGTGCCTGCTCCCAATTCCATCTGGCAAAACCTGACCCATCTTTCAAGGTCCACCTCGTAGAGCTTCTCTGATCCTCTCATGTGACTCCCAAAGCACTTTTTTCTCCTACTTCTGAGAATGGCACTTGTTTTGATAATATGTTCTATATGTCCTAAATAAACTGAGTTACTTGACAATCGGTATCACATCTTGAGCATCCCTATCCGTTTAGCCCCAGAAACAGTGCCTTCTGCCCAGGAATTGCTCCAAGATAATTATAGATGGAGTGAGTGCATGGTTTGAATATTTTTAAAATGCTAGTAAAATTTTATTATGAGAATCAAAGGTAATTTGTTTAGCTATACATGCAACTGGATTATATATCATACTGAAGAGTTCCAATGGCACATGCACCATTTTGCTGTGCAGCCTCACACCAAACACTGCCTGCTTATCTATATATTTATTAGCTATAATGCTGACATACTCAAGTGGAGTACCTGGGTTAGATACCCAATTTGATATTTTAATTCTAAATTCTTCTTTGTCTTTGCCTAGGTTAATACTCTGGTGCTTTATATAATAGGCTTAAGGAAAGTCATGGTCTGCCTTCTGAGGGAAGAAAAGACTTGAGATGACTTTCCTTTTTAAAATCTATATTTCTAACCCAAAAGTATGCACACATGTCATCAGAAAAGAAATTCATTTCAATCACTTTCTTTGGGCAAAGTTAAGTGGAAGCTGGGGTTTCAGCCTCTCAGCCAAATCAAACAGCACAAGTTATATTACTCCTGTTTTATTCGTACTGTGGTTATATAGCAATTGAAAATTGTCTCTTCATGGGCTACAACGCCTTCATCTGTGTAAATGACGACTCTGGCTTTTTCCGTTCTGAAACTACTGAGATTAATTATCTACAATGTCTAGACTGAATGAAGCAGTTATTTTGAGCACACACACATTGTTACTGTGCTGATTCACCTCGCTGATGCGAAGCAGCATCACAACCAGGTGTGTGTGTCCATGACCAAGGGTTCCAGCTTCGGCAGGACATTCTCATCATGAAAGGCAGAGGCAGCAAGAACAGACAGGTTTCCGGCTATCACAGCAGGAATCTCCTTAGCTCCCTGTTTGTAGAGTTTAAGCTTGAGTTCATGAGATTGCAGCCTGCTTGTGATCGTCCCGTGCTGACCGTCTTCCCTGTGGACTTCGCGATCCAGCATTAGCTATGAAGACAGTCTTACAGGGGCTGCTCAAGCAGCCTCCACTGTTGTATAAGCCAATTCCCTATAATAAATCTATAGATTGATGACAAGTAGGAAATGACAGGTACATAGGCAGCAGGCAGGCAAGTAGATAGATATACATGATACAGATAAATGATAGATAGGATAGATGAAAGATAGATAATAGATAGATAGATAGATAGATAGATGATAGGGATTTCCTCTATTATACTGGCTCTGCTTTCTCTAGTTGAACCTTGGCTGACACAGAAGCTTTCTTCAGAATCCCATGCTCATGCAACCACATGGACCTATATTTGCATATACATGATGGTGCTGGCTCTTTTAAAAAAAAAGAAGTTACAAATGAGAATGTGTAATCAGAGAGAGAAAACAGCCATTTAAATTAGACGGTCCTGGTTGATACCTGAATTCTTCCTTACGAATGGACTTTGCAGCCAGTTTTGAATTCAAGCCCAGTTCTGCAGTTGTTTTATTCTGCATAAGCTTTAAACTCACCCCACTTAATTTGTAAGGTTCAGTGTTCTCATCAGGAGAGCGGAGGTAAAACTTTCTTCCCTTACAGAGCTAATATGAAGATGAAGCGCCACATTGTATATAAAATTCCAAGTGCACTGCCGAGCTCACGACTTTCCTTCTTAATCTTCCAGGTCCCACCATTATTCCACTTGCTGCCGAAAGCCATCGCCAACAAATTCATCTTCCGACGGCCTCCTTTCCTCCTATTCTACTTTGCCACCACCGTTAACACCTTTATGTCATACACTCTATGGACCCCGTCTGCCAGATTTCATGCTTTCAGTTCGAGAAGAAAGTCTCATGCTTCTCTATGAATAAAGGAGAACTGTGTTTGCTTCGCGCTTCACCCCTCGCCATTTAGGAGGGACATACATTCTCTCATTGGGTCCCCACAGTGAGCTCAGTTAACACTGTGGATACAGCAAAATGGCCACGGTCTGTAACCAAAGCTACACTTTCCAAAGCATTACTCTTCTTCCATTGCTTGTCGTCAGGAGCAAGGAGAATGGCCATGAACAAGGTAAAGCTACTAACAGATGGGCTGGTCATTAAATAAGAAATGGAGGTGATTCAGCCAGTCCCTAACTTGGCCCACAGCAGTTAGCATTCATCCAGATTTGGGAAGAAACCAAGCAAAAAAGGGCACTGTGGAGGACAGTGGGTGGGAGGATGCTGCTAACTCACCATGTGACCTGCACCCATTATAGGAAAACTTCTGGGAGCTGTAGAGTGAAGTTCTATTTTCTACTAACTGTATCATCAATATAAAGTCCCCAGACTGGCCCAGTATTTGTTATCAACTATTGAAGCCAGCATAGACTTTCAAATAGAGTCAATACTACATTTCAAGGCAAAGATGCCAACTCTTCTGGGGAATAGGCCCCTTTAAAATGCCCACACTGTAAAGACTTCTCCTGGAATTTTAATATTTACTGATTTATGCATTCTATTTAAACAGACCCTATGAATTTCACAATTCTTTTAAAATAATTTGGATTTTAGTAATCACAAATATATCATTTATTTTAAAAATCATAGCAGGTGAATGTAAAAGACAAATATATTTTCCATCTATAGAAAATGCCAAAAGGGCATATGGATTTACAGATTCCTTGCTAAATTTTCCATGTCCTTCTGGGGTTCTTGGCACCCTCACTGAAAGCCAGCACTCCAAGGCGAATTACCCTGACCTTAGGTGACTAAAAGGGAATGATTGAAAATATACTTTTAAAGCTACTTAGAAGTGTTCACATCAAAGGCCACTGAAAATGGATTAACCTTGGATTTGAAAGAATTGTTTGTCAGGGATCAAAAATTGGTTTTAAGACTGAAACATAGACTAGGGATAGATAGACAATTCTCTCTGCATGTAGGCGTAAAGAGTAATAGAGTCAAAAAAATCTGTATTAGTGCAAATCATATATACCATTCAATGAATGATACTGAAAGAAGAAATTCAGTGAGATTGTCATGTTGCAATTGACTATAAGTCTTTTGATGTTAAAGCTAAATCGATAGAAAATATTTGGAGGTTTCAGGAGTAGACAAAGTATAGATAGATAAATTCAGCGTGAAAAGTATTACACAATGCAACTGGAGAAATTATTACAATTCGTGTTAAAGACCAAGGAACACTTCAACACTAGCGATGTCTCATGACAAGTACCTAGGAGTTTCAAAGAGCATTTCTTAAAATCCATTAGCCTTACAGACAGCAAATCGGAAAAATAGTTGATGAAATGTTGGGCATTGTCATAAAAGAGTGAGGCATCAAAACAGAAAATAGATGCCTGCCCAATCTGAAGTTTCTAAAGCAGTCACACCTAGATACTATTGATGTTTGCTGTCACAGTATTAAAAAACCAAAAATTCTAGAGCTAGTTCATGTCATAGAAAGGAGCCTAAAAGTTTCAGTAAGTCAGAAGTATTCATTCATATATACTGGCCCCTTCCCTCACTAGTGCAATGCTTTCCCCTGGTTTCATCATCACGGTGGTATTAATACATGTGAAATGAAGAACGAACCGAGGATGCATTTATCAAATAGGGGCTAAAGCCCTTGAAGAAATGATTTGTGTCTGGGCATTTCTATTTAACATACAAAATTGCTTTTCATCCCCTGGAGAAGACTAAACTTCCAATAAGGAAGGCAGGTCTCAATTCTCTCACAGGGAAAGATCCGCCTTGGAAAGATTATTTATAATTCCCCTGAGTCTTAACTTTTTCTTTGGCAAACACCCCTCATCACAGACCATTGTTTGCATGGGAAGTGCATTGTGTCTCAAGGCAGACAGAGAACAAGGCCTATTCAGATATGTAAAACAATGTGTATTCAAATTCCCTTTGAGTATAATCAAGACGGTTTGTTTCATATTACAGAGTGATAATTCTAAACCAACTCCAAGATCTCTGGAGCATCTTCTTAGGCCTACTCAAAACATGTGTGGTCTTGGAAGAGCTCATCAGATTACCCAACTTGACCTCTCAACTTTCTCAGTGAGTGCTCAGGCATAACTCAATGTGGCTTCTTTTTAATCGCTCCTATTCTCTGGCCCAAGATACTCACTGGAAATGTGACACTGTGTGCTGGTGGCAAATATGGCTATTCAATCTCACATTATAGCATGAGTGATTGAGGTGAGGGACGGTAAACACAAGACAACTACCCATAATTTTATATCTCTATGACTAAAACTCAAATGCCTTTATCTTTAGACTTCTTCCCAGATTTCTGCAAGTCCCAAGAGAGATCTAGGTCCCTAAAAGTCTTCTCACCTAGTTTTCTAGGCATTTTCACAGAATCAACTGTTAGTCACTTGAAGGCAAAGTTCAGGGCCAGAGCTCATCAATGGAGGGACATGCTATCTAAGTTATGCTCTATAGGGAACCATCCAGCAGAAGCAGAGATCGGGGAGTCCCGGTGGTAGTAGTTCAAGAAGTGCTGAAGACAGTTTGATGAGTCTTGCTAAGACCTGTGTTTTCTTTCAGACAAAGCTTTCAGAAGAAAATAAAAGGATGGGGAATACGTTCAATAAGCACACTTGTCCCATCAAGTGATTTCAGAATAATGTGGTCTTGAAGGGAAAAAGAGGTCAATGAAGTATGGCTGAAAATAGCAGAGGATGGGCAAGAGGTGTGGGCTTCTCCGTCTTTGCCATGGTAACGGTGAAATAGAAATGTGTGCTATTCAGGGTCTCTCCCAGAAAAAGGCGACACACTCAAATTGAATAAAGGAGCAACTAATAAAGGAACCATCTGCAAGAGTGCACAGGACGGCATAGTACACCGGGGTTAATGAGAATGAGTCTTCCCATCCTATGCCTGAAGCAGCAAGGTAAGAGCACAGGTTCTATGACCGGGAAAAGGCTGTTTCGAGTGAATTGTCAGACAGGAGCTGTGACCTTCCCTGTCAAGACCAACCAACCTAAGATGATCCTACACGGCAGATGGGGAATAACACCCACACCACACACTCTCCTTCCTCCTGCAGAACTCTTTCCAAGTCCCCACTGGCTGAACCCAACCCAAAGCCAGAGCGTATGGGAGCCAATGGAAGGAGTCCATGCAAGCCAGCGTCATACAGGCACAGAGCAGAACAAAGAAGATAGAGAATGCGTCTGGAAGGTTCAAAGGAAGATATTCAGCCTAGAGGTTAGGGAAAGACCACTTGTAAAAAATGATCGTCGTCATCATCATATGGTTAGTATACCTTGAGACTTATGCTAAAACATGTATATGTATTAGCTCTTTTAATCAAATCTATTTTTTTTTTTTAGCTCAGCTGTCTGAGTTACCTCCTTTTCCCTAGCTGACTGATTTCCTTCCCTGAAGTAGCTCAGAGCCCTCAACGTATGGGACCACATATTTATCAGACAGAGGAACTGCAGCTACAAATCAGAGGTGCCATCACACAGCCAGGAATGCCTGAAGGAAATTAGTCTGCTGCGATCATAGTCCAAAGCATCAATTACAATGCAGGGAGACAGCTCTCTAAGGAAGCAGTGTTTTAAAACCTCCAAACATCTGCTGCTACTGTAGAGAATATATTTGCTCACTTAAGCCTAAGAAAGCTGTTCTAAACCAGTCCTTGCTCATACTTACTACCATAAACAGTATATTCTGGGCCACAAAGTCCCAGAGCGCAGTGACAGGTTGGCTGGTCGTGTCATGTGAGCCTGGCTCTTGTGCAGTACACAACACTAGTGAGTAGGCACGAAGTGCACTGCACGGTTGAAAAGTTAATCCCAGAGCCGAATCATAGGTCCCTAGCAATGGAATGGTGACAGTTTACAGCGAGGGCTGGAATGTGGCCCTGGCAGCCTTCAAATCCATGCACAGTGCCTAGGATACCTTGAGGAAGGCAAGAATCGCCACTGACTCTGGGCTCCAGAGCATGATTAGAAACTAGCCGCAGATCACACTTTTTATATAATCTGAAAAAGATCTTGGAGTGATTTAAGTGACATTGTGCGGGAAGTCAAAGAAATGGGCCACATAAACCCAAGACAACCTTTTTAGTCTTATTTAATAAACACTTTTTGGGCCCTTGCAATGAGACAGGAATGGTACCTATTATCATGAGTAAAGGTATGGATAATATATCTATCCACAGTATAACCTGTGAAAATAACTCTGAGAGATGTCCTTTACATTCTCCATAAAAACTCTGGGCCTATCTTCACACTTTTAATGGCTTGCATACTCACTGAACTACAGAATATCATAAATTTCTTTTCAATTGAGAAAGATCATAATTAATCTCAAAAGCAAATATTCAATTCTGAAATTAGACTCGCTTGACAATTTAGATGGATTTTTTTCATCGCTTTTTACTTTCGGTTTCCATAAAAACCTTTCTTACGCCATCTCCAGAGATTCAAGCTTTCACCATACTGCCCCCAAATTATTAACACTTTAATCTTGCTTTAATTAACTCTTGTTCCAATGGGATAAAACTGACAAGATCTGAGTTTGCAAACTGAAAGCTAAAACCCTGGCATACTTGATTAGCAACTCAAGAATGACGGCAAAGACCAGGGCAAACCTCCAGGCAAATACAACCACAGTGGAAGGAGATGTGTGAAATTATGTTGCTTCTCCTCCCACCATCTCCCCACCACCAACCCTGCCCTTTGCCATTACATGCTTCAGGGAAGCCAGCTCCCCAGAATCTGAAATCAGGAGACTTTCACCTGACAGGGAAGGGCATCAAGGTGGCATCTCTCACGCAGAAGCTGAAGAGGTTAACATGGTTCTTCAAAAAATGTCAAGTATTAAAAGAATTGGCACGCCGTCCTCCACGTAGCTCCCAGGATACCACATACTCTTGTCTCCAACTTCACTAATTCTTCCCTCCTAGTCCCCTTTGCTAATTCCTCCAGTTCTCCCTGGAGTCTTAATTCTTAATGTCTGTGTGTTCTAGGGTTCACTCCTTTGTTTTCTCACTCTCTCTCTCTATAATCACTCTCTTGGTGATCTCATCAGTCGGTGGCTTTAAATAGCATCTTTATATCAATGACTCCTAAATTTATAGCTTCAGCCTAGACATTTCTCATGAACTTCTGACTCATGTACCAAACAGTCTACTCGATAACTGCACTTGCATATCTAACCGACATCTCAACTTTCCACGTATCAGAAACTCTTGACCTCCACCCCCTCCATCTTGCTCCACCTGTGTGATCTTCATCATTTCAGTTGACCCTTCCAGTTGCTCAGGCCTAAAAACATTGGAATTGTCCTTGACCTCTCATTTTCTCTCAATTAAAAGGCATGTTTAGGTGGGCTGCAAAATATATGTAGAATATGACCACTTCTTACTCACTGCACTGCTACCACGTAGTGCGAGTCATTGCCACCTCATGCCTGGATATTCATGGTCACCTCCCACCTGTTCTCCCTCCTTCTTATCTCACTCCTCTGCTATCTACTCTTCAAACAGCAATCGAAGTGATTCTTTAAAAAGGTAACTTGGATCATACCACCCCTCTGCTTAAAATCCCTAATGGAGCCCCATTTCACCCAGCCAAAGCCCTTACAATAACTTCCGATGCTCAATTCAATTTAGCCCCTTATGCATTACCCTCTGACCTCTTTTTCTCTATTCTGTCATTTGCTCACTCCATTCTGGCCACACTCCTGCTTCACATTCTGTGCTCTGGCTGTTTCTTCTACCTGGAATATTTCCCTACCTAGAGAGCTGCCTATGTGGCTCCTTAATTTCCTTCAAATTTTTTTTCTAAAGTCTGCTCCATTTAATTTAAAATTGTATTTCCCTGCTCTCCCCGAGAGATCAAAAGTAAGGCAAGGATGCCCAATCTCACCATTTCATTCCAAATTGCACTGGATATTCTCACCAGGGAAATAAGGTGGAAAGAAAAAAAAAGCATCCATATTAGAAAAAAAAAAAGTAAATTTATCTCTACTTGCAGGTGACTTGATCTTATCTTGATCTTATCACAAAAAATAACTCACAAAAAAATCTTCTAGTGCTAAAAAAAATGAGTTCAATTTCACATTATACACTATCAATGAATGATCCAACATTAAATTAGGAAAAAAATTCCAATTACAGTAGCATAAAAAAGAGTAAAATAACATTAAATTCAAGTTGTATAGAAATACAAACTTGTACACTGAAAACTAAAAAAAAAAAAAAATGTCACTGAAAGAAACTAAAGGAGACTTAAATAAATGGAAATACATCCCATGTTCATGGATTGTAAGACAATATTGTTAAAATGGCTGCACTCCCCAAATTGATGTACAGATTCACCTCAACCCCTATCAAAAACTAAGCTGCCTTTTTTTTTTTTTGCAGAAATTGATAAACAGATCCTAAAATTCATGTGGACATGCAAGAAATTCATACAGCCAAAATACTCTAGAAAAGGAGAACACTTCTCAGTTTCAAAATTTATTACAAAGCTACAGTAATCAAAACGTGTAGTACTGGCATAAATAGATCAAAGGAATGGAATCGAGAGTCCAAAAATAAACCCATGCACCTATTGCCAACAAATTTTCAATAAAAGTACCAAGACAGTTAAATGAGGAAGGAACAGTCTTTCAACAAACGCGCTGAGACAACGAGCTATCCACATGTACAAAAGTTAACTCTAAATGAATCAAAGACCTAAATATAATAGATAACACTATAAAGCCCCTTGAAGAAAATAAAGGTGTAAATATTAATAATCTTGGACACTGATTTATTAGAATTGACACCAAAAGCACAAGCAACAAAAAAAAGAAAATAAGTAAATCAGAATTAATAAAAATAAAAAGTCTGCACTTCAAAAGATACTTTAAGCAAAGTGAAAATACAACCCATAAAATGGGAGAAAATATTTGCAAGCTACCTTATATTTGATAAAAGACTAGTATTGAAAATACATAAAGAACTTATACAACTCAACAGTAAAGACATGAATGGTAAAAAGAAAAATATTTATATTTTTAAGTGAGCAAAGGATTTGACAAGAAATTTCTCCAAAGATATACAAATAGCCAATAAGTACATGAAAAGATGTCATCATTATTAGTCATTAAGGAAGTACAAATCACAACCATAATAAAATTCCACTATGATGGCTACAATAAAAAAGACAATAATAAGTGTTGCTAAGAATGTGGAGAATAGGAACCCTCAGGCATTGTTGCTAGCAATATAAAATGGTACAGTTGTTTTTGAAAAAACCTTGACAGTTCCACAAAAAGAAGTGAAACACAGAGTTATCATCTAACCCAGCAATTCCACTACAGGGTATATGGCCAAGCATACTGAAAACATGTGGCCATACATATACATCAATACAACGGACCATTCTACAGCCATAAAAAGCTACGACATAGATTAAACTTGAACACATCGTGCGTGAAAGAAGTCAGACACAATAGGCAACACATTGTATGATTTCACTGATATGAAATGTCCAGAATAGGCAAACCCATAGTAACACAGAAAGTATATTAGTGGTTTCAGGACATGGAAGCAACCAAAGTGTCCCACGGTAGATGATTAGCTAAAGAAGCTGTGGTACATAATACAATGGAATTTTACTCAGCCATAAGAAGAGATGAAATACGGACTGCCATTTGCAACAATATAGATAGACCTCGATATAATCACGCTAAGCAAAAAAGTCAGACAGAAAACGTTGAAAACATATGATATCATTTATACATAGGATATAAACCTAAAAGCAACAGATGAACAGGACAAACAAACAGAGACACAGGGACATAGACAATGAACTAGTGGTTGCCAGAGGGTAGGGGGTGGGGGAGGAGGGGAGAGGTAAAGGGAGTCAAATACAGGGAGGTAGAGGGAGGGTGAAGTGGGTAAAGAGGATCAAATATATGGTAGCTGAAGGAAACTGGACTTTGGGTGGTAACACACAGTAGAACATACAGATGTCAAATTATAATGTACACCTGAAAATTATGTAATTGTATTAATCAATTAATCAATGCTACCCCAATAATGTAATAAAAAAAAGAAAGAAAAAGAAAGTATATTAGTGGTTTCAAGGAGCTAGAGAAAGAGAAGGGATGGGCACAGAGGTTTTTGGGGGAGTGATGAAAGTGTTCCAGAATTAGACAGTGTTGATGAATTACATACTTTCTGTATAGGGGTAAATTTGATGCCATTAAATATTTCAATAAAAATTATATGACAAAAATATGAAATGCATCAGTTAAAATTTAAACTACATTCCCTCACCTTAGTGTATACCTATCTCCTTAAGTAACTTGTGTATTTTTCTATATCACTTATTACCTTCTAATTATGTAAATTACTTATTAATTATATTAAAAATGATGGTCCTCCCCATCATAGACACTAGTAAATACGCTGTATAAAGATAGAGATTTTCGTCTGTTTTTTTCACTGTTGTATACTCACTGCCTAGAACAGTGCCTCACATATGAGAACATCAGAAATATTTAATGAACGAATAGGCTGAATGTCATTAAGGCCCTAAAAAATAAACTTGGTTCACTTAGGAGAATTACAGTGATCATGTTCCTTCATAAAAAATGAGCTGGAAAAACCTCAGCTATAGACACATGTTAGTCGGGCTCCTGAATTGTTTGTTTGGACTTTTTTTTTTTTGTCTTTTTATTTTAGGGGAGTTCTGAGGAATTCAGGCACACTGCCCACTAACCCTTGACTACACAAGGCTCAACAAATAGGTAAGTTAATATTTAATTAGCTCTGTTGATCTGCCATGAGCTAATTGCTAGGGATGCAGAGACGACTTCCAAACCAGAATTCCTTGGTCCTTCTGACTTAAAGCACCAGTCCAGACTGTTTTCTCTGCTGTGAAGGTCCTCTCCGCCTCCCTCTCTGCCTAACATATCCATTCTTCCACACCTAGGCCCATTATTACCTTTCCCAAGAAGTCTTCCCAGATACTCATGGTCACACTGATTGTCTTACCTGAAACCAGGTGGTGTTAATGTGACTTACAGAACCTGACATCAATATGTGTATGGGGGTGGGGGGGGGAGGGCAGAGAGTGAAGGAGGAGAGGTGAGAGACTCTCTGTGATTTAATAACCCCCCAGTAACCAGAACTGAGCTGGCATGCAATAGGTCCCTAACTGAGACGGATGGGTGAAAAGTTGAAGATGGCAATTTGTAAGTTTTGTGCTCAGACAATGTTGGAAAATCAGTCTTTTGACAGCAAAAGAAAAAAGGAAGAGAAAAGAAAAAGAATCTTCATGGTCTGCATAAAAGCGTGACTATTACAGGTGGCCCAATTCCTGCTTACTTTGTTCCTGACACCAGAGACCTGTTTTTCAATCAAAATCGCAGCGGCTGAGAAGCTGTGAGGCTGGGCTGGCACCTGGGTCAGAGGTTCCCCATTAGCGCTGGCAGATTTTTCATAATCAAGACACTTCTGAAATACTGAACCCTACTCAGTGTCAAAGGTTAACGATCCAGTGTGCAGGGACTGAAGCGCAAAGCAGAGCAGCCGCCAGCTCAGAGAGAGACGCCGCCAGCCGACCTGGTCTGGCTGTGCCTGTTACATTCTGGAATCTATTGGACACTTGCCTTTCCGCCAAGGAGTCATTCAGCAGAGAACATTCATTAAGCAGACTGCATTAATCCTGTTTTTCTAACCTCGGTTCATGTTTACCCGCTCCCCAGTCAATGTTTTTGAGCAATCCCTGTATCCACCGTTGAGTCTGGTTACGCACAAGCAAAGAGAATTGGAGAGTGAAGGGGTCACCTGCTGAGTTCAGGGCAGACAGGCAATCTGGATAATTTTGCATAACAATTACAACTTGCTTTCAGTTGCAAAATATGAGTAGTGTATGAGAGACTTCTTTATTCCACTTCATTCCCATTAGTTTGGGCTATTTTAGATCGTAATTACTCAGCAAAATAAACTAAAATTAATTTTAATTAAAATCTGCTGACATTCCTTAAAAAACATGAGGATAACCTGTGGTGACAGAGATGGAGATAACTATCTTAAATGACCCACTCATCTGTAATTTATGAGGCTTCTATATCTTACTGATTTTTTCTCTTCAGGGACTGTTACTGAGGAACATTACTTTTATAGATCCATTCCCCAGCTCCTCTTGGATATCTCACTGTTGTTTCACATTAAACATATTGCAAAGAGGACTGACCAATCTCCTCCCTCCTCTGTTCCATACCGTTCCTGAACATCCATGCTTTCCCATATCTATCAATAATTCTATCTTTTAGCTTAAAAGCCTCCATTTCCTTCACCCACCATACATACCAACTCAGCCTTTTAAGTCTAATCAAAGTCTAAAAACGTTTCCTATAATGTGTTTATTAGTCAGGGTTCTCCAGAGAAATAGAATCAATAAAGAGAGAGAGAGAGAGAGAGAGAGAGAGAGAGTGTCAGAGTCTATATTACTCAGTATAGAGATTTAAATATTAATCTCATCCAAAAACACCCTCACAGACACATTCGGAATAATATTTGAACAAATATCTGATTACTGTATGCTCAGTCAAGTTGACACATAAAATTAACCATCACAGCATGTCTCTAAGGACTGATCTTTTCATCCTCTCTTCCTGGTGACCTAAGAATCTCTTCTGTACTATTGTAAGAGCTCCTGGCTACTCTCCCTGCTTCTAGCTTCTCTTTCTCTCTATTCCACAGAGCACTTCCAGACTACAGGGAGTCAATCCATTTAAGGAAACTTTGCATAATCCTATTGCTCACCAGGTAAGGCACACTGACCTCGAACTTCCTGCCTCTATTTGGCCTCTGCTCCAGTTTCTTATCCTCAGAGCCCTCCCTGATTTAGTTTATCCTGGGTTTTGCTTCTTCCTTGAAGTTTTATAACCCCTTGGAACTGTGCTGGAAGCCAGGCCTCTCTTGAATTCCAGTCTGACCAACCTATGCATTTTGTTTTCCAAGATCAAAGCAATCTCTACTTACTGTGACTGCTACCTACATGCATTTCTACAGATAGAGGGTATATTGATGGTGTATGTTTCTCTGTGTACAGTCATACGCATATAGGGAGATACATAGATAGAGAATGTGGAAACGATGGAGACCACCCAAATGAGAACCGGTATAGACCCAAGCTTGTTACAGTGAGAGTGTCTGCCACTATCACCTGCGTTTCACAGAAACTCAAAGCTATATACTGAATAAAGGGAAGGTACAGGTAAGCCCTTCTGTGAGGCTATGGCAAAGGAGAAGCTGGAGCATGCTGACTAAAAGCAGAGCCTCCTATGTGATTGGTTAGGGGAGGATATTTGATTTAGCTTTTTCTGGTTAATCCTAATTTGGAAGGACAAAAATTATGGTAACTATCAGTTACTAAACTCTGATTGTTTTTAGCCAATTTCTACACAAGCTGTGGTTGTCTTCTTAGACTGGTTGCTGCTATAGGTCAGAGTTCTATTTTTCATAGATGGTCTGGCCATTATCCATTAAACTCATCTCCCATCTAAACATGACCTTGTAATTATACAGTTATTCTACCTGTTAATGTACTACTCAATAAAATATGCCTGGACTTGACTGACTTGACTATTGTAGTCCTCATTCTGCCAGAGGTTGGGGGTGGGTTTAAATTTCCTCTCCCCAGAAGCCAATTACAAATTACTTTAGTGGTCATTTCTGTCCTTGATTAGCAGCATAACTTTCTTCATGTTGTTTCTCTTCAAAAAGATAGTTTAAGTTTTACAGAAGTATAGTATAGAGCTAAATCAAAATTGATTTAAGCAATGCCCTATTAGGGGCATTTATGTTGCTTCTACTTTTCAATATAGAAATAATGCTGTGCTGAGAATCTTCACACAATAATCATATAAATCTCTGATTATGTCATAAAGAAAAATATCTAGAAGTGAAATTACTTATTGAAAGGCCTGGGCCTCCGTCAAGATGGCAGAGGAGGTAAGCACTGTGCTCACCTCCCCTCCCACGACCACATCGAAATTACAACTAAACTACAAGAACAGCCATCACTGGTAGTCTCTTAAAGTCCTACAACTAGGGACACACAGAAGAGGCCACCTGAGACTAATGGGAGGGCTGGAGATGGGAACAGGCTGCTCCCAGACTCGCGCGTGGTGGTTGAGAATGAGGGGGAGGGGGGCGGATATCTCGGCCGCGGAGGCTTCCCTGGAAAAACAAGGGGTCCCAACCCCACACCAGGCTCCTCGGCCCCGGGTTCCAGTGCTGAGAAGAGAAGTTCCCACAATTTCTCGCTGTGAAAAACAGTGGAAATTGTAGGTGAATGAAACAGGGCAGCTAGAACCACAGCCATTCCTAACGGGTCCGCGTGCAGACTTACCGCTGACAAACTCACTCCTCAGGAGCTCCGGCGCTGCGGCAATGGCTCAAAGGGTTCCGGGGACACACAGAAAGGAACTGAGCTATTTGGCTTCAGTGAAAGCGCTGGCAGAAGCCACTGTTCCTTTGTGGAGCCCTCCCCGCTCCGGCGTGCAGACGCAGGTAGCCGCCATGTCTGAGCTCCATCATCCCAGTCGCCCCGCCCAGGTGCTTCCCTGAGACCCCGCCCCTTCCAAAGCGTAGCCCCACCCACGCCGCTTCCAGTGGTTTTCTCCATGCAAATGGTCTGTCATGCTGCGGACTTTCCTACAATTTCTTAAAGGCTCACAAAACCCAAAGAAGCAGCACCTGGCCTTGGCATGCCTCATACTCTTGCTGAGCAGCCCCCAGCCCAGGACTAGCAGCAGCCAACCTCGGTTCTTGGCTTGGCCTCTTGGGGCAACTATAAGCCCAACTAAGGGAGCAGCATTCTATGAACGGCTGGGTGACCCTTACCAGATGGCCCAAGGTACGGCACAGGCTGCAGCTAAACTTGGCCCACAATGGGGTTCCTCACATGAGGCCCCAGCCTGCATGCCTGGTCGCTGGCTTTGGTCTCAGCCAGTGCACTACCTGGCACCACATGTGAAGACAACACACCCAAAGGGCAGACAGGGAAGGCACCAGAGCCCTGCTAAAGTGATTCCTGCTCTGTAGGGTCAGCCCCTGCCCAACAGCTCCCCCACTGTAGTCACCAACCAAACCTCACGACCAATCAGCCTGAGGGTCACTCCCTCCCATTGGCATGCAAACAGCAACCAAGGCTCAACTACAATAGGAGGGCACACACAACCCATACAAGGGACAAACCCGGAGCACTTGCAAACAGAAAGCAAAGGAATGGAAAAGGCTATTTTATAAAAACAGAAATGAAACAAAGGTCTGGGGTAGCAATACTTATACCGGACAAAACAGACTTTAAAACAAAGGCTATAAGGAGAGACAAAGAAGGGCCCAGTAACCCCACTGCTGGTATGTATCTGAAGAAACCCAAAATACTACTTTGAAGGGACATTTGCATCCACATGTTCATTACAGCATTATTTACAATAGCCCAAATATGGAGGCAACCTGGGTGTGCTTCAATGGATGAATGGATAAAGAAGAGGTGGTACACATATAAAATGGAATATTACTTAGCCATAGAAATAAATAAAAGAATGAAATCTTGCCATCTGCAACAGCATGGATGAACCTAACAGATATTGTGCTGAGTGGAGTAAATCAGATAAAGACAAGTGCCATATGATGATGTCATTCACATGTGGAATCTAAAGAACAAAATAAACAAAACAGAAACAAACTCATAGATACAGAGAACATTTTGAGGGTTACCAGATAAGATGGGGCTAAAGGGGGTAAAAAAAAGGAAGGGGTTAAGAAGTACAAATTGGTAGTTAGAAAATAGTCATGAGGATGTAAAGTATAGCATAAAGAATATCATTAATAATATTGTAATAACTCTGTATGGTATCAGATGGGTGCTAGATTAATCAGGCTGATCACTTCATAAGTTATATAAATGTCTAATCACCATGTTATATATCTGAAACTAATACAATATTGTATGTCAACTGTAATTAAATATTTCTTTAAATATTTTTTAAAATACAAAACAATAAAAGGTTCTGGATGTTTTAAGACTCATAATACATGTTTTCAAATTGCCTTGTAAAAACGTATGCCAATTTACATCCTCACCAAGAGTACAAGAGAGGTCAATTTACCATGACCTCTCCATAATTTTACTCTTTGCAAAGTAAACAAATGAAAAATAAATTGCTTCTAATTTTTTGTTTTATATTTGGTAAAGCTGAACATTTTTCACACTTTTATTTATAATTTACATTTCTCTTATTAATGATTCAAAAACTACATATTTTCTACTGCGGTATTCATCTTTTTCTGTTGATTTATAAGAAGACATTTAATTTAATTGAAATTGAATTAATTTTGTTATATTACATGAGGTAGAAAATTTAACCTTAGTATTTTTCCAAAGATTAATCAATTGTTCTGATTCTAATTGCTGAATGACTTTCCTCAGGAATCTGAAATAGTGCCAATATCATGTGAATTTATATATATGCTAGGGAAGTTTTACTTTTGTTGTTGTTAGTCTCATTTGTTCTCCTGTCATTAGCATCTCTTTTTATTTTTGAAAGGTATCTTAGTATTTTTTTAGTGTTATACATCTTTATAAATGATAAGGCAAGTCACACAGGTTTGTCTTTTCCACAATATTATTAAATAACTTTTCTTACTCATTGCGCTAAGTAGACTTTAGAACATTCTTATTCAGTTTTTTAAATAAACACTGTGACTTTTTGCAATGGTATTAAAACTATAAGTTAATTTGCAAAAAATTAACATATAGATCAATCTTACCTATTTACGAATTAAATGGCTCCATCTTTATATCTTTTATGTTGCTCATTCATGTTTTGTGGTTTTCTTATAGATTTCTGGATTTCTTAATAAGATTTCTTTTAATTGCTAATGTGAATAACATCATCTTCTGTTATTTTCCCTAACTGGTTCATGTCAAATTATGAGAAAAATTGTTTTACATCTTACCAACTTGCTAAACATTCTTATTAATTATATATTATGTTCACTAGGCAAAGATTGTACTATCAGAAAATAATAATTTTGCTAACCTGTTTCACTAGTTCTGCTTCTTTTTTTTTTTTGTCTTGCCTTATTTCATTAGTTAAAACCAGAACAAATTTTTAATAATAGTGAACATACTTGTCATGTTCCCGTTTTAAAGGAAATGCACCCAGTGTTTAATCCCTGGACATGCTAGAAAAGATCTATCTCCCACAGTTTCAGGACTTCCCATTGTTTCATATTTGTATCATTTGCTCAATAATCATGAGGTTGGAAATTTGTGTAACCAATAAACAAGAAGGATGGATTCTTTGTCCATGTAGTTGCTATAGGGATTTTCCACTTACATTTTAAGCTTACTGGTTTATCAACATACATAGCCTCTGGAAGAGCAGTTCTTAATCCGAGTAGTACAGTGGGTTCATTGGGGGAGATTTTAAGTGTGCTAATCCCTGGGGGCCCAGCCTGACCAATTTAATGAAAATCTTTAGGAGGAAGAGGTTCAGACATCAGGGTTTTTTCCCAAAGCTCTTCAGGTAATTCTAACATGTAGCTAAGGTTGCAACCCACTGACATTAGTTTTCAGACTTAAGTCAGCATAAAAAGGCAGCCAGGAAGCTTGTTAAAAATGCAGATCCCCAGACTCCCACCGTCCCAGAGATTCTGATTTGGCATGTCTTGGATGAGGGTCCACTGTCTACATTTTTAAAAGGTATTTTGAGAAAAACTGCTTTGATTATCATCTGTCTAGGGTAGATACTGGCATGCAAAATGATTTTCAACTAAAGGAAAATTTATTCCTGGATAATGCGAAACCGTACATTGCAACCCCAGCTTTGTATCAGACTTCCCTGGAGAGCCTTAGACAAATCCTGCCTCCTAGGCCCCCACTTCTAGACATTTTCATTTAACGACAGATCAAAAACTCCAGTTCCTGAAGTACACTCTCCTTAATACAACCCCTTCTTCCGATTTTACTGGTTACAAAGCCCCTCCTTTGGTTTGCTTCTGCAATTAAACCATATAATAAAATTAGGATTATCCACAATGAGCAGATGGAGAAAAAGAGGTACTCATCAGGGGAAATACACCATTCTTAGTCCTTTAGAAAACAGTCTTGCTTGGGTTTTCCATTCAGTGCTGTCTTCTTCCTCATCACGTGTCTCTCCTAACCTCACTTCTGAACTGTAGGTGTGCCGTCTCCCCTTCCCACGGCAGAGGCAACACCTCCAGCTGGTGAGCGGGATTTCCATTCAGACATATACTTTGTCATAATTAATGCAACTCCATCTCAGACACCATCACAACAATTCTAGGCCACTGGAACTTTTCAACTCCCTCCCAGAATGCATGGATATTTTACTGGGACATTCCGACCCTGAATCACTGACCTTTGCCCAACATCACCTTAAGGAAAAAAATCACAATTTATTTTTGTAACAGATATTTATCGAGGGCTGCTCTGTGCCACAGACTGTGCTATTTTGTCAAAAGTGTTATTTCTCACCAACAAATACTCTATTTTATTGACGGGTAAACTGGAAAGGACTCAGGCCTAAACCTTTATTTTCAGAACAACAGCCACAAGACTCTGCGGCTCAGGACATGGTGTCCGGATAGGCCAGGGCCCTCATTGTGTGGTTCAATCACACAAGGAAAATCTTACCTGCCTGCTGCGCTAAATGGAGCGAAAAGGAAACCTATCTGAGCAATTCAGACGAAGTGGAATTTGTTTTGCTGCAAATGATTCAAATCATTAAGTTCAACAAATACACATTAAGCCCCTATTATGTATAAGGCTCCACAACCCTTTCCGAGCACCAACGATAAATTAGATTCGGTTTATGTGAAATCCTCCCCTGTTATTGCTAGGCCGCAAAGCCATATTTTCACTTCTGCTCCACTTATTCAATCTTTTTCAAAAAGGGATAGACCTGTTTAACCTGTGTCAAGGTCAGGCACCCCTGATGAACCAACTGCTATTTCAGGAAGAAAGGATAAGGGCAATGTGCTGGTTTCGCGCAGCAGATGAAAGTGCCGCCGTGACCATTCTTCAATGACCCCCTCATCCTTTTCTAAGCAATCCTAAACTGGCTGCAGTGGGGCCCCTCCCCAGCCCTTCACTATCTGGGAATGCTGGTTTCTCACTAGCCTAGTATGGAGCAGCCAGCCATAGCCCCATCTGTTCAACCTCAGTGCTCTCCATTCCCAGTTTGATTTCAAGGTTTCCAAATGCAGAGAAATCCTCCTATGCGAGGCCTCTGGGGTCAATGTGTCCCGCCTACCAGACCAAGCCACGTTAGCAGCTCCATGAAAAATGCCCTACCACTGGTGCTGGCCAGCGCTTTCCTCCCAATGTGGTAATAAGGAGATTAGGGTTTAAACAGAGCTGTTCCAGGTTTCTCTCTTGATCTCCCATTTGGATATGCTCCACGGAGATCTTCGTTTTGCCACTTAATATGCAGAAAGCTAATAAGGAGCTTAAGACAGACACGTATCTAAGTCTCCTCTGAACCTGGGAAATCAACATTGCAACACATGCTCCCCAACTCTCAGGAGTCTGAGTCATCAGTGGAGCCAGACAGGAAGATGATTTGTTCTGTGCCCTCTCACAGGCCCTGTGGAGGCTGTAAATAATGAGAGCTTGCACTCGGGCCCCCTCCCTTGTCCTGACATCAAGGAGCCAGAGCCAGAAAAAAGTGGCCTGGGGCAGTGTATTGGCTTGCTTTATCCAGGTATCAAGAGCCTCATGCATGAAATTCAACTGCGAGACATCAATTATCAGAAAAGAAAATAGAAGTCTTTAGCTCTGTGCATTTGTTTATTCAATAGTAATTTCTTGAATGCCTACCCTCTGCCCCACCCTATGCTAATGCTAAGTCAGATTGCCTTCTTGAAAACAGAGAAGCAAGAGGGACAATCCGTGCCTTCCCACAGCTTTCCAGTATCGTGAGTGCTAACTAAATGCAAGGTCATCTTGTCAGGAGGATATGAATTGAGCCCCAAAATATCATCAAAAGAATTTGAGGCAAAAGAGACTTCAATAAGCTGGCAGATCAGAGAAAGCTTCCTAGTGGAAAGGGTTTGATTTGGTGGAGAAGGATAAATGGGAGAGCTGCATGCATAAAAAGGACTTTTGGAATGTTAATTTGCCCAGCAATATGGCACCATATTGAACCACTTGCTACAAACATCTAAAAAGGCCGATTTTAATTCATTTAACTTCTTGATTTAGAATGAATGGTCAAGAAATTAAATAATTTCAAACCAAAGAATACATAAATAAGGAACCTTCAGGTTTAAAATTATTGCTGAAGCCAATTTTAACTTTAAAAGCATATACCAAACCTGGTAAACATACATATCTGGTATATCAATAAAATTGAATATTATTTAGCCATAAAAAGAAATGAAGTACTAATATAATATATGCTATAACACATAAGAATCTTGAAAGAATCGTGCTGAGTGAAAGAAGCTACTCACAAAAGACATATTTTATGATCCACTAATCTGACATGTCCAGAATAGGTAAATCCATAGAGGCAAAAAATAAATTAGTGGCTGACAGGGGCTGGGGACTGGGGCGGGGGAAGGGTGGAAATGGGGAGTGACTGCTAATAGGTATATTTATTTTTAAGGAAGTGAGCAAAATGTTCTAAAATTAGACATTAGTGATAGCTGCACAACTCTGTAAATATACTAAAAATCATTGAACTGCACACTTTAAATGGGTAAATAGTATGGTATGCAAATAACATCTCAAAGGTGTTAATGACAGCAAAAACAAAAACAAAAACAGAAACAGGAGAGGAACAACGGAGTTACACATACATGTTAAAATTTCTATAGTAATCCCTAAAAGAAAAAAAAAAGAGTGCATTTCTAAGACAAAAAAATGTAATAAGAAAATATAAAATCACTCACAAGTAAGGTCAAAAAGGAGAAAAAATATATAGAATAGAAAGAAAAATAAAATGCTATAATTAGAAAACATGAAATGAACATATTGTGTATATACGAATATATACATAAAAATATATTGTGTATCTACATCAATAATTATGATAAATAATGATGATCAATGAACTCTTTCATTTAGAAGATAAAAACTGAAGATCATAAAAATTAATCCAGCTCTATGTTATTTGTAAGGGACACATTTAAGACATAGGATACAAAAGAATGGAAAGCTATGCGAGGTAAATATTAAACAAAGAAAGCTATATCAATACCAGATGAAACCGACTCATAGGGAATAACATAACTAGAGAAAGAATAAAAGAGGGTCACTATATGATGCTAAAAGTTTCAATTTACCAGAAAGTTGCAATCATTCTTAATGTGCATGTACCTAATAATACATCTTGAAAACATTTAAAGCAAAAATTGCTATAACTATGGAGAAAAATAGACAAACTACCATGTTAATGGAAGATTTTTTAAACTATAACGACGTTGGTAACTGTTAGCCCAAGCAGGGGCAAAAAAACCCATTAAGAATACTGATTGAAATCACACTATTAACTGTATAACATAATGGGCATTTATAGAACATTCCACCCAACAATTAAAGACAATAAGGTCTTTTCAACCGGAATCGACAATATACTGGGCCATAAGAAAGTCTTAACAAATTTCAAAGAACTTGGTATCACACTAAGTTCTCTGAGTACAAAGCAATTTAGGTAAGAAATAGGAACTAAAAGATAACTGGGATCCACATGTTGAGAAATGTAAAAACACACTCCTAATCACTCACATCAAAGAAAAAATCATATTATAAATAAGAAAATATCTAGAGCTAAACAAAACCACTACATAACAATTTCGTGCCTTGTGAAATGTAATTAACACAGTATTGAGAGTAAATTATATAACCTCAAATGCTTATATTAGAAGAAAAAGGCTGAAAATATTGGACTAAACATCTCTTTGGAAAAGTTTTAAAAAAATAGAGAGAGAAACAGCAAATCAAACTCAAAGAAGGTAGAAGGGGAAAAATAATATAGATAAGAGAAGAAGAAACTAATAAAATAGAAAACCAACACACAATAGAGAAGATAAAACAAAAGCCAAAAGTTGATTCTTTACAAAGAGTAATAAAATTAACAAATCTCTTGCAAGATTGATCAAGATAAAAGGTAGAAAACATATGAATAAACAATATCGGGAATAAAAAAAAAGGAGGATTTAATTACAGATGCCACAAACATTAATAAGATAAGAAGAGATTATAAAGAGTTTTGTACCAATGAATGAAAATTAATTTAATGAAACGAGCAAACAGTTTAGAGTGAACAGGGAGAGCATTCTGAGAGAGGAGGGCTGAAGACAGAAATGGCATTGGCTTTGTGGGATCCAGTCACTGGTTTGCTCTATAAACATTTATTCAAAAGCAGTCTGCGTTGCACTCTGGGCAGCTGTAGTGTAGGAGACAAAGTGCGTTGGCACAATTTTATTACTCCTGAAGAGCTTGCAGTGTGGTGGGAGGAAATTAAAGTTCTCTAAAGGTTCACTGAAGAAATTAGTGATGACGGTGACTTACATTTTTGTGTTGGAATGCATTGTGATGAGGACGCAGAACTGGAGAAGGGGGCTGAAGGGACCTGAATTTGAGACTGAGAAATTCAGACTTTATTCTGAACCAATAGAAAACACTGAATTTTTTGCATAAGGGAAAACCATGATCGGAGGTCAAGGTCTATGAAGCTAATGTAGATATACATTATGATGAATGAGATTTCAGAATGTAGAAAGCTGAGGTATGGGGCAGCTTTGGAAGATACTGCAGTAGTCACAATCGGCTGTGATACACTCCTAAATGAGGGTGGTAGAGGTAACACAGACGGGAAGAACACGATGGGGAAGCACTAATAAACTTAGTTACTAATTAGATATTGGGCCCAAAGTAAAAGTGAGACTTAAGGGTGTTCTAAGATGTCAAACCTGAGCAAATAGAAATTAAATAAACTAATGACTAATCATTTAGTCATTTATTTTGAAGGAATGGTTAAGAATTAATAAAATCTTTAATGAGTTCTAATTTCTCAATTCAGGTAGCGTATGTCCTATGGGAGAACAAAAAGCTAGTTCACATGCGAAGACTTGCCAAGGCTGTCAAGTCTTGGCTAAGAAATCTTGAAAGTGCTGTCTATCAACCAAGCAGTATGAAGGGTATACTCAAGGTCAAAGATATATGAGAATGAACATGATTCCTCAGTGCCTCCCTCTGATCCTCACCAAAGTGTACTGCACAGACACTGGGAACTATAGGGTCAGAGACACGGAAAGAATCAGGCATTTGAAGATGAGAGGCTTGGGCTGAGGAGCTCAGAGACAGGCAGCAAGAAGACAAACTAGCCTTTCGTTAGCTCTGAATCACTTCTATAGAGAATTAGCTGTTGTGATTTATTTTCAAGTTTGATTACATTCACCTCTGCTGTCTGACTTCACTTGGCATTGCAAAAAGCTGGATAGATACTGCAGGGTATGCAACTGCCACTCTTGAGAGACGATAAGCTTTTTGCAGGCAGGGACAATGTCGTATTTATTTCTATAGCCTCTCAACACCCAGCACAGGGCCTTCATTGCACTAAATGGGTGCTTAGTAGGTATTTTCTGCTTTTTCTTTCGGTTATATCTTTATGCATACGATAATATAAACAATGTTGCAAAATACTGCAAAATACGTATGTCACAACAATATTCAAAATACTCTCCTACCCATTAACTTGTTTGATTTATGCAACATTACAAAGGTAACTAGTTTGTGAACCAGCTGGACCCGGCAGCTGCAAGCCAAAAATAACTTTACTCTGTCTAATCACTGTCCTTTTAAACCTGCTCTGTAGATTCATGGAACTTCTCTGTCACTGAATAAAATCCCAGGGAGTTTCTGTAGCTTTTCTAGTCACTTCAAGATTTCGAAATCTCTAGTCCAGTCTAATACTAAAGTTTCAAACCCTCTCTCAATACCAAGTTTCTCCCCTCCCCAAGCTGGGTTTTGGTTTGTACCAGGCTCAAACCTGCATCGGGAAGTTGGGGGACCGTGGGCAATTCGTATGTGGTTTTCCTTCACTTTTTCTCCCACTGACCATTACTGGCCTCTCCAAAGTCAGGCAAAAGGAAGGGAGAAGAGATAAGAAGGGCAAGAAAATGTGTCTTCGTCGGCCACAGGTGCAGTCTGGTATTAAGGCCCCTGGGTGTGGCAGCTGACCAAATGCTGACTTGATACTTTGTCTCCTGTGCTGCTCCTGGGTGTTTGGAGACTCCTGTACCCACCCCCAGGGTGTGACCGCAGTTCCCTGGTGCCATCCCCAGCTAATCCCGCGCGAGCCTCCGCAGCTGCTGCAGCTAATGGGGCACTTGGGCTCCTTCTGCAAGCACATCTCACTGCCCAACATGATCCCCTGTGGCCCCAAAGCTCCTCAGATGTACAACAAGCTTCCTGATCCTTCTCTGAAGCCCTTGTCTACCTGACTTTGACTCTGAGGGGAGGAGAAGACGGGAGAGGAGGAAATGTACACAACGGTAACACTCCTCAAAGAACTCTTGAGTCTCCCCTTTCTCTCCTGATTCTTTCCTGTGCCTCTCATTATATAATTATGAGGACGGTGACGGCCAAGGGACCAGCTGATCATGGAGTCGCTCTTCAGCGTGGGCTTCCTCCTCTCCTACGACTAGAGGACAATGTCAAAATTGGTCAACAGGGAAAGTCACATTTTAACAATCGGTTTCAAAAGGTAGCCTTAAAAGAGGAACGGGATAGATATTAAATTTCTTACTTCCATTTAACAGGTGAGAGAACTAGGCTCCTCAGGCCTTAGGTCCCATGGTCACTAGGCGGCAGTATTGGGACTCAAACGAAGTGGGCCTCAAAACGAAGTGGGCCTCAAGCGTCCACTCTTGCACCACAGTGACTCCAGCCTTCCTTCATCCAGTCAGGCACAACAGGAGACCCTGCCTGGTGATGCGCTGCCTAGCCCTGAAACTGGCGCACTGGTTTTCCACAGAGTCTTACAATCTGAGTCCCCTGCTAGGAGCAATACTACTACTAATAGTGCTAATAACAATAGAAAACAGCTGCATAGCATTTCCTAGACACCAATCTACGCATTTAACATACGTTCTTTACACACTATATTAACTCATATGATACCTGCAACTTCCTCCACGCGGTAGACACCAATTGTTATCTGCCATTTTAGCAGACGAGGGAATAGAGGCGCTGAGAAATTAAATACACTGTCCAAGGTCATGCTCTCATCTTAGGGAGTCAGGATTCTAGCCACGACTTCTGATGTAGTCATTCTCAGGTTTTCGTTTGCATAAGAATCATCTAGGGAACTTGGTAAAGCACACATTTCAAGCCCTTCCATTTAGATTCTGACTATGCATCCCGCTTGGCGTCTGGAATCTGGGTTTTAGTACATTCCCCAGGCCATTCGGATGGAGGTCTGCATGCACTGAGCCTTGTCCGTCATGTACCAACAGATAAACATGGAACTGTGAGACACTCCGGTAGCAAGGCCAAGGATGGACCGCGCTACAGTGATGCGCCAAGTACACTCAGTGTGGAACTGTAGCTGGAAACTTCCTCAATCTGTTCTCCTCCTCGACTTCCATAGTATTGTTTGTTGAATAAACGAACCCGTTCCCAGGATACTGAAGAATGTGAAAGTTTACTTTTATAACAGTTCAAAAACACATAATCTAAAAACTAGTTCACACTATCGAACGACTTCAGCAAATCTGCACTACTTGCCAAGGTCAGAGTTTCGATCTCACCTTCAATTATTGATAGATAGACTGATAATTTGAGAAAAGAGAAACAGACCTTTTTCAAGCTTTGGAAAAGGCAAGTCGTTCTAATAAGAGATTCCATCCTGATTACATAGCTCTTATCAGGAAATCCCTTGAAAGCTGAATTCCAGAAGGCAACTATTAAAAATGCCATTGAAAAACTGGAAATTATCTGCTTACACAGCTTAGAACAGACCCCAGAGGGATTACATATTTGGCAGAGAACAAGAACTAAAGATTGTTCTAGTGGCCAAAATTGGACTGGAATTTTTCAACTGCTTCTGCCCCCACAACGAAACCTCCTTTCCAGTTTCACTAGAAAATGCTCAAGGAAACAGACAAGAAGGCAGGAGTCTGGCTATTTTTGACTGAGGTAGTCAGTATGTCATTAATGACTCCACGAGTCAAGATCTGCAACAAAAGTGGATCAAAATCCTATTAAAGAGGAAAAGGAGGTTCGAGCCTGGAAGCACTTCAATGGGCAGAGCGTGGCCGAAGGACAAGGAAGAGATGTAACGAGGCAGAAGCCCCCAGACACTGGACATGAAGTTATGGTTTTTTTTGAATGAAGACCCAGTCATGAATGGTTCTGAAAGGACTAAGTCCAGGGCTAGTGCTCTAAAGTAGGACTCAAGACGTTGAGCAGGAGAAGCCAGTGGCCGAAGGCCCACAATTGCTTACTCCTGATATGGGGGACCAAAGATTCCCATGGACGCCTGTTTTTGAGTTGCTCAGCTCCAAGCTCATCACCCTTGAACATGGCCCAAACTATCTTCTGACTTAGGACTAATTATTTCTTACACTTCTTCCATTCATTCAAAATTGAAATGTTTTTAAGGAACTCTTCAAACGCAAGGCCAGCCATGCACATCGCGAGACATAAACATCGATCTCCCTGTGCGCCTCCATCCTCCTATCCTCTGTCTATCTCGCGAGTGGGTACTGGATCTCAACTCCCTTCATCAGCACTTTGGACTACATGATGGGTGAACACACTTCCGGGCTTTCGAGCTGACCTGAAGAAGTTGCTGTCTCGCTGGAGCACACAACAGATACTGACAGGAACAAGCGAAGGCCAAGCAGAAAAATGACCTTGTGACTTTCTCTTATTCTCCTTGGCCTGTCACTCAGCCACTGAAACAGAGAAAAGGAGCCCCAGCAGGACCCGTTAGTCAGTCATGCTGATTCTACCTGGTACCCTGGGACTCCTAGGTGATCAAAAATGATGAATGATTTGTCTAATATCTTCACCGAGCATTGAGATTAAGCTACAAATCAGGAATTATTATAATCTCTTGTTTCCCACTATTAAATACAGAAACCACTATTTTAATATGTGGTTTAGAAGAATGATTTCAACTAAATATTAATATGGATTTTCTTCTAGGATTAATGAAGAATATTTTAAACTGTATTGTCAGGAAAAATTTTGCCTTTGGGGCACTAAAAAAGTCAGAGTCTGGATTTTTTTTTTTTGTACGCATTAGATCAACAGCTAAGTGAAAGAAAATGCTACATAAATATATACACATTAATATTTTATTTCCACTTAAATATATACTTATCAGATATGTATTCATCAGCTTTCACGCAGGCTGTCAGATGTGGAAAATTAGCTTTTGCATTTACTGACTCCTCTGTGGGAAAGAGGTCCATATGTGTTGAACAAAAGGGAGCTTTATTGTTTACGAGACTGAAAAATAAAGGTTGCCATGGCTTTAAGATCTGATGATTGGTAATCAGTTTTTATAAATGACCATGAATCACTTCTGTGCTGGACGGGCTTTGTTTGGAATATGAGATCGCTGTTCTGTCTTACAAGTAAAGAATTATTAATGGTCCCCTCCCTGGAGGGTTTCAATTTCACCCACACAAATAGCTGTATATCTACCAAGTATATGTTTGGTGTTCCTATCTATGAAATTTAAAATTATATGCTTTGTGTAAAACAAAATATAAATAGACTCCGAAATTGAATAAAACTTATTGGACTCATTTTTTATCCTTTGTGACATTCTTCCAGTAAGAGGGTTCAGACAAAAGGCATTGACACCAAGGAGCCAGGAATGCAAAGTCTTGTCCAATTTAAATAATCACTCCTTTCTGTCATGTTTTACGAAGAGATGTATTCAAACATTCTATTTGGGCATTTCTATATTCTGTTCTTAGTTTTTTTACAAATATGAGCAGGCAAAGATCCCCTCCCTACTTCATTTGCATGTTTTTGTCACTTGAAAAAAATATAATCTTGGCAATTGTCTCATTATAAAAATGAGAGGGCTTTCTTCTACAATAAACAGGACAGAGGCCTGGCTTGCATGAGATTGTAATTTAGTTCAAATGTCACATTCCTCTTCTTCTCAACAAATAAGGTAAAAATTAAATTCCAATATAAGGAGCTTGTGGCAAATCTGATCATGTCACTTGCCTTTTTAAAATCCTTCACTGGCTACCCACACCATATGGCCCAAACTTCTCAGGATGGCTTGCAAAAGCTTTTCACGATCTACTCTTGATGCTCTCTCCAATTTCATCTCCCACCTCCTCTTTGCTAACTTGCTCTCCAGGCATCAGAACCTTTTAATCCTGAGAATGCAGCCTCCTCAATCATTTATCCTCCCTGTCGTCTGTCTGTCTCTCTCTCCTTTACCTGCCCCCTTCTCTCTCTCTCTCCCTCTCTCTCTCTCTCTCTCTCTCTCTCTCTCTCTCACACACACACACACACACACACCACACACGAACACACACACATACCATGTTGATGACTGCATAAGCCCATGAATGGTAGTGCTGGCCAACACCCTGCAGGCAGAAAGGGCATACCTATGTTAAGTGTGCTAATTCATGGGAACTTCTAGCCTCCCCGGATGAAAGAGGCCCAATGTTGACCATCAAATGGCCACTGGATATTTTTAAGGAATGGTGCTCATTCGGGTACTCAGCATTGGTCTCTGTTGCTAGTAGGCTGGACAGCTGGCAGCAGTTATGGAAAGGTCAACCTTGGTAAGTCAGAACTGAAGCGTTAAACCCATGCGTAGCCTCCATCTCTGCCATAGTGGCTACTCCGTTCACATGTCCACGTGCCAACACTGCGGTAGCAGATGAGAAAGGCTGGCTGACATCGACTGGCCAAATAATGTTGCCCACTTGGTTGTTTAGTGCCCCTTCTGTGGTAGATGTTCTCTGGTGGGCATACGCTTACTATAAAAACCTTCACATGTCGTGACATGTCGTGACACCTCCAATTGGTCCATTCACACATCATCAATCCAGAATTCTTTGTGCCTAATCTTTCAACCTGTTTCTATGCACCACTTCCCATGAGTCCACACACCTCGAACCTTGTGGGCATTTTTTTTTATATACAACATTGATGGCCAAGTGTATTATCCAAAACTCTGATGATCAGGAGACTTTTGTGATCACTGCTGCCGTTCAAGGCCACCCTGAGGCTACTGTGAGAGGCCGTCTACTTTTGGCTTACACTCACATAGAGTTGTGCCCTCTGGTCTTTCTCACACTCCACCCAGGATGCATCACTTCTTTCGTACAATGAAGCGTGGGCCTACCCACCCAATGGCTTTCTGGGTCGGACAGGACTCAAATGCTCATGACAAGTTCCAACCACTTGGACACTTCGTGTCCCACTGTCAAGCGTTCTGCTTCTACAAGGACCCAGGAATAAACCAAGAATAGTTGTTGCTCTTTTAAAGCATGTAGCTCTCCATTTCAGTTTTTTGCATTACCCATATGTGGGCCAGAGTAATACCTCCAAGTGCATAATGTGCTGTCAAGCGAACGGAAGAGTCCCACCAGACATCCCTGTGCTCTCCTCTTCAAAACGGAAAGTATGTTACGTAATAGTGTATCTTTTTCGTGGGAGGGACATCATGCCATGCTTCTGACCACTGACTACTCGCAGGGTTTCTTTCCCACTCCCTGGGATATGTATCTTACTAAGGCTTCTAGTGTGCTCATTACCTCCTCCTCATCCAGTCCAAAAGCATAATGTCACTGATATAATGGATGAACGTGATGCACTGCAAGGTGTCCAGAAGATCTAACTCTCTGCCTATTATAGTAACCCCTGGCCACATGTGGCTATTGACTATGTGAAATGTGGCAAATGCAACCAAGAAACTGAATTTCTATTTTTAATGAATTTAAATATAAAGATCAGTATAAAATGGTTTTTTTGTTAACACAGATTCATTGTTTTGGTAGGACTACATGTCACATTAAAGATCACGTGGAAAAATGTAATAGTTATGAGCATGTTTCAGGGACAGCATCATTTCTAGTATGATACAGAAACACATGACTGATCGACTGGGTGTCAACAAAATGATTAAGTACAAATGACTTTTCCCAAGCATCTGTGTAATATTGTGCTTATCTGAATATTTTCTGTAATCAGTATAAATTACATTGGTACCTATATAAAATGTAATTGACAACTAATTTTGTATTATTATTTTAATTGTAATATAATTAAACTGTTTTCCATTTTAAAGATATACAAAAAATATTCTAAATCAAAATGAAAGCATATTACTAATGTAGATGGAGTGAAAATGCAAAAGCTAGTACTATGACTGGAAAGATAAAGGAAATAAGAGGCTGGAAGAAAGTATATCACAAATTTCATGATGAATGGAATTGCAATTTGCTACCGCAAAGGAAAACAAAACTGTTGTTCGTTGTGAAAAAAAAATATTTAAGATAATAAGTGAGCAAACACTGAGACATTTTCAGCCAATAATATATAGTAAATTTGATAAGAAGTTTCCTCTCAACAATGAAAAAGAAATCAAATAATAAAATTAGTTACCTGAAATCAGAATATCCAACAAAAATTTGTAGGAGTCTTAACAGGAACTGAGGTGTAGAAATGATAAAATAAATCATTTCAGTTATAGAAAGTTTCTTATAAAACAATAAAGATCTAAAAATTAAAATTTATAATTCATAACCATACAATTAGCACTAGAATAACAGATTTTTCCAACAGTATCAAAAGTTGGTTGATTCGAAATTTGAAAAATTGCTAGTACTTTTCATTAACTTTAGATGAGCTGTATTAAGAGACACAATACAATATTAAAGAGACACAACCTAATTAATGCTTTGGTATGTTTTGTTTCAATTTGAATCCCAATTTATGAACAAATATCAGTTCAGAAACTAAAACATCAGATACATGGCATAGATCTTTTTAAATGTTTTACATCTCTCAAAAAAATTTCTACCTAGATATGAAAAATTAGTTACTATGATTATGGATGGTGATCTAATTATATTGTTAAAACTGGATTTACTGGTACTTTAAAATAAGACAATATTTCCCTTATTGATTTATCCTACTTTATGATACATATTGGAAATATTTGTGTTGAGTTTTCTGAAGCAAACTCTAGGGGAAGTACCACTGCTATATTTGTAAAAATCATGCAGTATGTGTGCAAAACTCATCACCACTTTATCAACTTTAGAAAAAAATAGAAGACATTAAATTTAATGATCTTATTCTCAGGTTGAGTCATGAAAGAGTTGTACAAAGATTTGTTAGAATCAGATATAAACTAATCAGATATAAACTCTGATTCTAACAAACTATAAATTCCTAAGACAAAGGAATGCTTGCCAAATAGTTAATAATCAAAGGCAAAAATGGCATTGCAATTTACATTTTCTTACTGATATCACACTGCATATGAAATAAACTAATTTTGAAGCTCTGAGAAAAGTTTATCTGTGACCTAGCTACACTTGCATGAAAATTTATGCTGAAATTAAAATTTATTGTACCATAAATCAATGATAATGATTTTACATATTTTTCCAACATGAACCAACATAAAAATTTAACTGTAATCAATACCATTATGTAAATTGATTGTAAAAACTATAAGAAAAATGTGAAGGATACTTTTTGATATTAATAAATTTAGTCACTTTTCAATTTATGTGTTACCTCTTTGAATTCAATTTTAATAATATTGAGTTGACGAAAGAATTAATCCACTTCATTTAAAAGCTGCAGTTTCCACCCCTCCCCCCCCCACCCCTCAGGGGATCCTTTATTTCATTCACTTTCTTAACAGTCATAGTTTTGAAACTAATACGTATTTGCTTCAAAGTCAAGTCGATTCTTTAAAAAAGATATTAATTTGACTTCGAAGCACAGGAAGAGACTATACTTTGTGTGGTGAACACACAATGCAATATACAGATGCTGTATTATAGAGTTGTACACCTGAAACATATAATGTTATTAACCAATGCTGCTCCAATTAATTTAATTATTAAAGAATAAAAATGAATAAAAATGATAAACCAGTTTGTCACTGTGAATACAGACATTAAAAAAGTTATTCTGATATTTGATTCAGTAATCAATCAACTTTTAGGTGTGTTTGGAACAACCTGAACATGTAAATCTGTTTTCAACTTTCATAAAATCAAGTATATGCCATGAAAGTTTAATATGTGAATTGAGATATGCTTTAACTATAAAACACACCAGAAGTAAAGAAAACTTTGTACAAAAAAAGAAATCTCATAAATAATTTTATATTGATTACATATTAAAATAAGATTTTGGAAATCTTAGATTAAATAAAATATATTATTAAAATTAACTTACCTGTTTCCTTTTACTTTTTAACGTGGTTATTAGAAAATTTAAATTATATATGTGGCTCGCACTGATCTAGAGCTTCTCAGCCTATATTGTGGTAGAGCAATGTAGCACAGCCATGGAGTACACTTATAAATGCATGCAGTTATCCATTCCACATGATGGGAATGTCAGCTACTTCTGACCTTTCTTCATGATAGTAATAGAGAAGAGCCTGCCACCAAAAATGGCTGCATTACCATGTACCTGAGTCTACATCAATTTGCTCTAGCAAATATAACACATCTGGCAAGGCAGCTGTGATTGGGGCTACTGCTTTGGTGATGATGTAGTAATTTACCATCATTCTCCAAGCTCCACCCATTTTCTACAAGACTAGACTCATGAATTAAATAGAAATATGATGAGAACCCTGATCTGCATCCTTCAGATCTGACACTAAAGTCAACTATCCTTTAAATATGACACAAATGTCAACTACCCCTTTGGAGTACAGAATTGATTTTGATTCACTGTCTTGGCTGCAGGCATGAGGGAGGCAGATCAGAGGTTTTCTCTGTGGTAGTTTTGACCCCACAGACTAATGACCCAATAGGGTAGTTGCATCAACTGCCAAGTATGTCAAACCCAATTATATATTTGAGAATGAAGGAATGACCACCAGATCTTGTACAGGACTCCACATGTGCCTACTCTAACAAGAGGACCATATGCTTTAAGTCTCTGGGGGTCAATAAGAACTCAATTCCTGTATCCCATGGTGCCTGGAATGTCTTGCCCTTTCCCATTCCCCAGGGCATAGTTACCCATATAAATCGCATTAGCTCTCTTTGGGGAGGACTGGGGAAGCCATGACCATGCAGGCATGCCATGGTGCTACCTGGTCTTTCTTCAGACAACATTCTTGATTCTAGGAGGACTCTAACGTACAGACCTGCCACTGCAGGGCATTTAACAGTCTTTGAAGTTCAACCACTATCCTATTAAGTCCTAGCTTGGTTCTTGGTTTTAAAATGAGACCTTCTGGATGCAACCAAAGATGCCCTCTCACTATTACACTTGGCTTTCTACTGCCTTTATTCACCTTTGGCTGTACCTTACCTCTCTGCAAAGCATCAGTGGCATTTAGTAATGGACATCCAACCCTACCACACTTATAGAGAGTGTTTACTCTTCACATACATTGATCTTAAAAGTCTGTCATATCCTGAATGCCTGTGCATTCCATCCCACCAGTTCACCATCTCCTTTCACTACCAGTGAAGTTTTTAACAAGTGGGATGCCATCTTTGGCCAAGGGCTGCCTGTGCACAAGTGATTGGGTATTTAGTGCAGCCTGGTGGCTAATGATACAAAACTTCAACTTATCTGCTTTCCTAGACCACTCCTAGTATCAACGGTTAGAGGCTGAGTTCTTCAGAGGCAGATGCCAAGATGAAGAGATGGAGTTTTGGGTGGAAATTGTTGCTTCCTAGAGGAGGTAAAATTGGAGCTGGGCCTTTGAATAGGGCTCAGATAGCACACAGGGATATGGAGAATATTCCATAGATAGTTTATTAGAGTCGGGACAGAATAAATCAGTGCTTTGAGATAATTGGCTTTGTGAGGAGGACAGATTTGACAGTAAGGAAAAGAAATTAGGAACTGGTTGCATGGCAGAGGAATCTAAAGATAAAGAGTGAAAAGAATAAAACAACAACAAAGGATTGCAGAGAAAGAATCAGTATGACCTAGAAACAGTTTGAATGAGATAGAGAAAGATCTGAGACCTGGATGTTGAGATGACAATAATTGTGCATTCCAGAAATGGTGTTCTAGGTGTATCCCTCTAGTAGCAAGAGTCTGAATCCTGGGCCAGATAAAGGAATAAGCTATATAGATTTGGAAATAAATAGCGAAAGCCTGAAGGGCAAATCTTTGAAAAAATTCACAAGCTTGAGGGTTGAGGTTTGAGGAATACTCACTTAGGGATGAGAGGAGGAAAACAGAAGAAAATTTGAGGGAGTAAGATAGTCTAAGCAGTGCTGGAGAGCGCCATGAGGAGAATTTCATACAGACAGCTCATCAGTGAGGCGAACCCACCACAACTCCCATGAGCCACTTTGCACAAGAACTACACTGATACTTAATTTTTCCCAGTTAATTTTTAAATGTTTTTTTTCATTCATTATTTACGATAAATGTTGCCAGATCTTTGATTCTGCCCTTCCCTCAAGGTTAGAGCTCATTCCTTTAAATACACAAAAAGAGAAAATGTGTCTTTGCTGAGGAAGTCTCTGAAAAAGATCTGGACCTAAAAATCTTTGCAGGGTGTGAGTTTTCCTGTCTACTGCAACATCATATCCAGATATACATTATTAGATATCAATCTGAAGGGTGAGTAACACAGCCAACCGCTTGTGCCCCAGACACAGATCTCCAGAGATGCCCTTTGGGTCTGCATCCTTGACCTGTGTTCAGATATAAGTTCAACCAGCAGTACCACGAAGCTGTGGCTCCAGCCTAAATATACCAGTCCACTTAGGGAAACTGCTAGCCTCTTATTTTCACATTTAATAAAAGTAAGTACAGCTAATCCTCTCTAAAAGCTTGAGCCATCTTCTCCCTCCCTCAAAAACCTTACAGCCACCCAAACCCACGTTCCTCACATGCGGCGTGAGGAACCCACCCTTCCCACATGTGTTCTTCAGAACCGCAATCCGGGTCCACAGGGCCTCGTACTTTTCAACAACAGCTCCTTTCCCTTTCTTGCTCTATCAAATACGTGGCTTTCTCCTGAGGAATCACTCTGCTTCTCTCTCAAGTTGAGACAAATCATTCTTGCGCATCCTCTGCTAGCTGCTCAAGGCTGTTTCTGAACCGTTTTGCCACTGCTTTCTTGTAAAAACCCTCTGCCCCTTCATGTCATTCTGTTTAAGGAACATTTTTGGACCCTCATCATCATCGACAATCCACTCCCCTACCATGTCTTACTCAATAAAGTCCGTACAAGCTGGCCCACAGTCCTCTCCACCTTGAGCTTTCCCATATGCAGATGGATGTCCTTCGGACAATGCACTCACTCCGTCCATGTCCTCCTCGCCCAGGCATTTTTCCCCTCCATTTCTCTTCCCCTTCTCCACATTATGGGCAATTCATTATTGCAAGTAACCACCCTACTTTTGAAATTAAAAAAAAAAATTAGACATTGCCTTCTGAGCACCACACTGTCTTACCATGACCCCTCCCACGGCTCCCAAAGCCAATCTCCACTCCATGGAGCATTCTGGTCCTTTGACACCAGCGCCTCTGACTCTGTATGGACTTACTCCCATCTTACTTTCGTCCCCCCACGGTTAAACTCCATGGTCCTCATTTAGTCCCTTTCTTGTCAATGTCTTCATCTGACTTGCCAATAAACACCCTAGCTTGGGCTACCATAAACTCTTTCGACATTACTGAAATGGCTAACTAATTGATCTCCCGGTAGAGTCTCCAATCAACTCTCTAGGGTGATCGCTCATAACCACAAACCTGATCACATCTCCTCCCTGTCGGTAACATTTCAGAGGTTCCCCCATCCAAGGGCCTGCTTTATCAAGCTATTTCTTTTCCTCTCCAAGGTCACCTCCTCCAACTCAGCCTCACTAACTGCTGCTCCCATCCTACTGCCATACTCTACTACGTTCAGTTCTGGAAATGGAGCTACTGCTCCCCTCCTCTCCCCCTTCTCCCTTCCCTTCTCCTCCCTTCTCCTCCCTTCCTTTTCCTCTCCTATCCTGCCTCTTCCTTCCCCATTCCTCTCCCTAGCTCATCTCTTTCTACAGGACAGTTCCTCTTCCTGGAAAGGTTGCTTCCCTCCTTGTTTCCCTTGGCTCTTCTTATTTATCTTGCAAGTATCAACCCTTCCAGAAAGCCTTTCCTGGACCCTAAGCAGGATAACTTGTCTTTGTCCCTCACGAATACTACTTTAGCCTTATAAATCTCTTGTTATCTGAATTAGAATTGCTGCAATTCCTTAGCATTTCTTCCTTCCACATGATGTCTGCCCAATACTCCCTTTGCTGCTACCACCTTCCCACTTCACTCCTGATCGTGGCACCCAGGATCCTTCACAGATCAGAGCGAGCCACCGCTCCCACCTCATCTTCCATCTTTCTCATAAACTGCACTGCTCACATTTTCATGAGCTCACCCCTCCTCTTCCAGCCATAGCACACTCCCCGGCATTCATTCCTCGGCACACCAAGCTCTTCGATACCTTCACATCTGTGTGTGTGTGTGTGTGTGTGTTGTGTGTGTATTTTTTTTTTTTTTGCTTCCTGCTTTAAAAATGCTGTTCCTCCTTCCACCTGGAGACTTCCAACTCAGCTGAGAAGCTTTTGCTCAGATGTCAGCTGTACACGAGTCCAGTCTCTCCTCCGTGTTCCCTCAATATTCTACCCAAAACTCTCTCAGGACACAGGGCACCGTCATTCCAGGTTCGTATGCGTGGCTCCCTCTGAGACAAGGGTCTTTAGGGGCAGCAATCATCCATTCAACTTTGCATCCATTAGTCTTTGTGAGCAGAAGAAAAGAGGAAGGGTTTTGAAATTATTAGACAAATGCAGTATGGTTCAAAACTTTGTCCTTGAGTTCCACAACTTTCATTATTTCCCTAAATTCAGCTACGTTTTTCAAACAATAACTGTCAGCAAATCACCCATTAAAATTTATGTGCCATAGATTTTGCTTCTAACTAGTCAATATTTATAGACAAAACAGTCAAAACTGTACTGTTTATGTTTTTAGCCAGAAAAATTTGCTAAAGGCAAAGTTGGTTGTTTTAACCATACATTTCCATATTTCACAGAAAGATGGTGATACAATTTCATTCTGGAATAAAGCACAAGTCTAAGTAAAAAATTATTGAAACAAAATTGTTGTTGTATGTTTATTATTTTTTCTCATCCTACCAAATCTACTATCATTTAAATGAAAAGTATGAAAATAAAGAAGAAACAGCAAAAGGTATTTGGCTTTCACTCTAGAATTTGATTAATGACTCTAACTTTCTTAAAAATGGTATTTTTCTCACTAAAATATTAAAGCCTTTGGATTATTATTGATTGAACCTCAAAACAACAAGTTTCTATGTTGTATTTGTTCTCTGTCTCACTGTCATTTAAAGTAAAATTAGCTCCATGAAGTCACAAATAATACTGGGTAGCAGCCAAATATACATTTCCAGTGGTTCTAATGTGACCCCTGCCCTCTGACATACACTGAGTCTGTAAAAGAGTGGGGAGACAAGGAAAATGGGATGAGTACCATTGGAGGATTCTGCTTTACCTCTGCTGGAATTAATCAGAAGTTCAAAAGCAATAAAGCATTTATTTTTTTAGTCAATAAGTATTTATTGGGTGTTTATTAGGTACCCAGGAATGTGTATAAGCTTTAGGGATACTGCATTAAAGAAGGGATACACTATCACTGCCCTCATGGAGCTTGTAGTCTAGCAGGGGTGACAGGTAACTAAATATGAAGCTGCAGTGCAGTAAAAGTGCTATTATAGGAAAAGCAGAGGGTGTCATAGTAATAAATGTCACAGGGTAGCAGACACATAGTCAGGTGTCAAGATTAGGGTTCAGGAAACGGAATATTCCCTCGTTCTCGAAACAAGAGATGCCAATAGGTATGTTAAATCTACTTTTAGGAGTAAAAGAGAAGACTTAGGTTTTCAGACTCCATAGTGTGTGCTCAAAAATATTTATTGGATAAACTAGTGAATAAATGCAGAGGCTTTTTCACTCAAGGCAAAGGCAGTCTCCTGGGGTCACCGATGTAATGCCTTGGGTTGGGCTAAGTACTATATAGTGACTTGACCAAGAATACAGCAGGAAAGTGAACATCAATCTCTTGGGAAGGCTGGGACCTCCAAGTCACCACCGTAGGGTAAAAGAACTCACTAGAACAGCTATCGAGAGAAAGTCGGCATCCCATCTTTACCATTCCCTGGAAAGAGAAGCCTACATAGCTGACCCTTCTGGTTCTCCTACAGTTCTATAACTCAAGACTGGGAAACAGACAGCGGCACTCACACATAGATTACTCACACACACCATAAATGAGTCTGTCTTACATTTTACTGAATTTCTACTTACATTTGATTTTCACAAAACAAAGATGCCTTGGAATCTTCTGTGCAAATATCCCAAAGACCTGTCGGTGGTGTGATACTTTTTATAATCTTCAAACCAGCCAGACCCTCAATATAAAGCTGTTCTATAATGGATTTGGAATTTCTAGTTCCTAGACTTTACTTGGCAGAAGGGTCTGTGCCTCTGCCAAACCTTTAAGCAAGTGTTCGCAACACTTCAATCTGTCATGAGTTGTGTTTAACAAGGTGTGTGTTTCCACAGCTACCTGACTAGGCTGACTGGCGCTTGTCATCTGTTGAGTGATTGCCATCACTCTTTTCCAATGAAAGAGAAATGGGTGCACAATCATGAGAGAGACAGAGAAGCTCCATACCGGCAGGGAGTTCCTGCTTCTGTGGGGGCATCCCAAAGATGGCTCCCTGAAGCTGCAACCTAGAGGTGCAACTGAAAAACTCAAGTGAATGGGGCAGACAAATGGGACACACCCCGAATGTCATCAGCGGTTTTCCTCTTCTCGGGCCCAAGGGAAATGAAAGATCCAAGAGGGCAAAGGTATTCAGGAGAGTCAAGATATTCAAGGTACTCAAGATATTCAAGAGATCATTCGGATCAGCCTGAAGCATCTAGACAAATACAACTTTATTTCAGCTGTATAGGTAAGGTTCAGGTAAAGGGAGGACAGGTGTACTGCTCACGGTGAGAAAGCAAATCAACAAAACTGTTGAGTCTAGGAAGACCTGTAAATGGTCTTCACCAGAGCTCTCAAACTTTTCCCACTAAATCTCTTTAATTCCAGAAGAGGGTATACATATACCCCAGTGGAAAGGGTTATAACGCATAGATGCTGACTACAAGCATGAAATTCTTTGAACTCACACGTTGCAATTTTTAAAAAAATTTGTGATTTTGTATTCCATTCAATGAAGTATCTGTTGAGATTAATATAAAACAATTTTCCACCAAATCATTAGACAGAATTGATGCTTCAAGAAGATGCCATGTTTGTTTATGTCTTTGCATATCTCAGGACCATGGGTATCCAAATTCAAGAAACAGGCCCTCTTTCATGCGAATACAATTGCTGGTTCTCGGCTTCCTTTACTCCACAAGCAGAGTTTTTTTATACGAATGCCATCTTTCCACCTAAGTTCTCTAGACTCATCTCCTGAGATGCAGTCATAGTGGAAAAAGGCAAGGAAAGAACCACCCTCTTCACACAATTCTTGCTTTGTAAGCTCAGTCCTGCAACCTGCAAAGTTATTCCCCACGTCTAGGCTCTAACCCCTTTGGCTTAGCTAATGAGAATGATGGAAGAGAAAGTCATTATGCCCTCTAAAATTCGCTTCTTGACTTTCAAATGTGTACATATGAAGTACGGTGCATAGGAAGCTCACAGAAACTCTGAAAACTGGTCAGGAACACAGAACCTGGAGGTTATAAGGGCTCCTGGTCCCATTTGCGAACTCTGAGCCTCTTCTCCTGGGAAAAGCAATATTCTATGGTATGAATCAAATTCCTTCTTGCAATATCAATCCATCTGTCTTTTTAAATGTATCTTAATACAAATCATACCCAGACATCTAGTATAAAAAATACTTAGGTGAAAAATGTTGGACCAAAGAAAAATGCATAATGATAAGTTAAGCCATAAATGCCATGTGAAAACCTTATGTTCATCTCCAAGAGTCATTACTCTAATTTTTGAATGTGGTGGTATTTTACAGACACCACATACTCACTCCTATGAAATCAGGCAGTCTTCCCTATGCTGGAGCACTCCAGACATTACACCTGTAGTAGCTAATTTTATGGGCCAACTTGCCTAGGCCACAGGGTGCCCACGTACTTTTTTAAACATTATTTCTAGGTGCACCTGTGAGAGCGTTTCTGGATGCAATTAACATGCGAATTGGTTAGCTGAGTAAGCAGATTGCTCTTCCCATTGTGGTGGGCCTCGCCTAATCTGCTGAAGGCCTGAATAGAATAAAAAGGCTGAATAAAGAAGAATTTTTTTCTCTGCCTGACTGTCTTCAAGCTGGGTCATCAGTTTCTTCCTACCCTCAAACTCAGACTCGACACAGACAAAGAGTGAAATTTAGCAGCTCTCCTGGATCTCTAGTTTGCTGACTACAATTCCGGGGACCTACGGCCTCCATAATCATGTGAGCAAATTCAGATATATATTCTAGGTAGAGAACGCACACACTGTATACTCCTTCTATATGTAATATACACACACTCTGGAAAACTCTGAGTACCACAGCGCCTCTGTCACTAGATCTGGAGCTGCCCAGAAATGACCTGTGGCCACTGACTACGACACTGTCACTTTCCCAGTTCCAATCACATAGTAAATGTCTTTCTTCTCTCGTTTTGAAATGGTTCCTTTAAAATGGCAGCGTTTTCTTGGTTGGTGCTGTCTTTTATGATTGTTGGGTAACCGAGTTTTATGGTATGTCTATTACTAATACACTTGGATCCCACAGAGAAATTTATGTATGTTTCTTAAGTTTAATAAAATATTATGCATATGCTTTTTTTATGTTTTTGGCAAGATTTCCATCACACTGGCTTTGTGCAGTTTATGCATTTTTTATTTTCTATTTTAATATAGGCTTTACTACTTGGGATTTCCATTAGTAATGCTGGAGGACGTGGAGCAGACTTTTAGAAGCAAGAGTTGTTATTTAAAACCTTCCACAATGCATAATTAAATACACGGCAGTGAAGGGTGATATAGTACATTTAATAGATGAGTCCAATTACAGCGGCTACTTTAAGGAAAAATGTTGGTATTCTAACCCTGGCACCGAGGCCTTAGAAGGTCAGACAGTTACCCGCCCTTCCACATTTATAGCAATGCCCAGGAGGCCACATGACTATAGGGCTGTCTCTCCAAGGGACCTACATTAAGAGGTACCCCTGAATAACTTGGGGAGACAGCAAAGCTCTCACACATTATGAAGGGTAACAATGTCCCCAAGCATATGGTTTGAGCAGCAGCTCTTTGATTGCTGGGGGAAGGGACTTTGTCTCGGCTCCCTGCCAACAGCCATTCTTCCTCTTGCCATATCCAAGAGACCTTTCTGCTGTCGTGAGCCGAGCGCGCACCCCTGCTGGTGCTGTGGCTGCCCACCCAAGCCTCCTGGCGTGGGCTGGGCTTAGGTCCCCAAATCACACGTCCCTCTTCTTTTTTGCATTCTATACCAAAGGCGAAGAAGGAAAATATCACTTGAAAAAAAAAAAAAATCCTTCACGCTCTGCCCCACATAGTGTATGACTGAAAACCTCACTGTGGTTCTGCCGAGAGGGCTCCCCTGGACGCCAAGCCCTGAGCCCACACCGGATCACACAGCCGCGCAGTAAGCACCCGCTGCACCAGGCCCTGTGCCACGAGCCTGAGACGCGCAGGGCAGTAAGGCTTAGCCCCTGCTTCGGAAAGGAAATCGGACATAAGCAAGTCGTTTCGATGCAATGTCACAGTGCTAAAAGGCACACGGTGCTGAAAGCTTAGACCAAGGTCACTCATTCAATCTGGAGTTCCGAAATGACTTTCAGGACAGCACAAAACCTGAACTGAGTCTTGAAGGCAGTTGGAAATATTAATGAAACAAGGGAAGGCTTCTTTAACTGTCTCATATGGTACCATTTCCAACTTCTAATTTGCTTTTCCAAAAATAGCCCAATGGTATAAAATACGGGTCCCAAAGCTTCAGGGCACCGTGTCCTAGTTCCCAGAATTTTCAGGTGGTCAGGACCACCTAGGACGACCCAGGGAATCACCTGCCTGAAGAAACTCACCCACGCTCTCCTGCCCTGCTCAGCCTCCAGCATTTCATAAGGGCACTCTGTTCCTTCAACGCCCAAAGGAATAAAGCTCAAAAATGCCTTCTCCTCTTGCAGGGGAGGCAAGGATATTGGGAAAACATATAGCCGCCCGAGAGGAATTTCTAGAAACACAAAATAAATGAGGCTCATGTGTCCTGATTGTCAGGGAGGTATTTTCTAGTCTTTAGCGAATGGTTGCTGCATCCAATTTAGATTTTCAATCCCACAGCCTAACCCTGCATGGGAAGACAGAGAAAGAGCCTCAATTTCCAGGTTTATAAATGTTGAAAATTGGATATCCTCACTAAAACTGTGGTGAGCACTTATGTGTTCATTAAATATGATTGCTGCAATAAGAGTATATACCAAAAACTCCTTTAACCATTTAAGAGAAAACTTAGGCTCCAACAAAACCCCATAGGACAGCATTAAAACCCAAGGTTGTTTTTTTCCTATTCCTTTTTAGCAAACCAATTACAGTGCTGGAGTGGGTGAAACACCCCAAGGAATGGTGTATAAGATCATATAGTAATTGGGCCAATTTATAGTAGGTAACTGAGAAATGCTCGAAATTGTCATTTCTCCTGGTTAGGGCTGAATAGGAAAGAATGTGATTAATAAATAGCTTAAGCAGCAAACAGAAGGCACTTACGATGCACGAATGCTCGGGGAGATGAGGTATTGAGAAAATCATTACGATAAAGTGCAGGCAGTCTTTAAGCTGAAGGAGGCTGAAACAACTTTTCAAAACATCGCATTATGGGGATATTTGGGCTGAAAATGCTTATTAATATTGTCTTTAAGTGGCCATTCAATTACCAGGTTAAACTCTAGGTGAGCTAAGGTGAGCTGGAATCAAGGAGACTTTTTCAGCTTGGATGAAAATCTAGGGTCCCAGAGCCAGAGACCAGCGGGCCTCTCCTCCAGCTTCTAGTTAGAAGACAGTGTGGGCATTGTCTCAGCAGCCTGCTGATGAGATCTCTCCTGTGCAGTTCCATAACCCAGGTGGGACAGGGGGATCATCTGAGCAATGATGGACAGCGTCAGAAGGTCCCTGGATATTATCCATCCTGGACAAAACCTTGGGCTCCCAGTGGCTTCCTTTTATACAACCATTTGGAAAACATACCTGGTGCTATGTGGGCTCCATCCTTCAAGCAGGACAGTAAAAGTTTGATAGGGACAGACCTCTGGCATTTAGAAACCAGGCTCTTCCAATGACTTTGGCAATGTCATGTTAATCCTGTGCTCCTTCAGTCACTCTCTCCGCCTGTTTCTTCCTCAAGCAACCTCTGTGGGGGACATCACTTTCCCCCTTCTAGAAACAACACCCCTTCCTTTGTTGGAGGACTGCCTCTCCTCTAGCTCTGAAGGGGTTCCCCCACCTCCTTCTCCCCGTCTACAGGAAAGTCAAATGATGCAGGTGTCATCCAATGTGATACCCCCATCCCTCAAGTCTCAGTGACTGGCTCAGGGTTAATACCATAATCCAAGTCATACCCATCAGAAGCTTCCCTTCAGGTTTTACATTTGGGTGCCTCTTATCAAATGAGTCACAAGGCTGGGATGATGGCAGCCTACTGCTTATTACAGGCTACTCTCTACCCAACTGCTACATTGCAGAAGGCTGTCTGCAGTGGAGAGAGAGAGAGAGAGAGAGAGAGAGAGAGAGCGCGCACATGTTCTTTTAGGAGAAAGGCTCATCTGAGATTCTAGAAGCTACCTAATTCTCCAGCTTTTACAGAAGACCAAGACCCATCCCTGCACTGTGACAGAAACTGCCATCACAGGCTGACTGGCTTCTACCAAGACAGCCAGCTTCTCTGAGAGCCGAGGCCAGGGCACACAGCACACGTGCGCTTCGGCAGAGCTGTGTCCCATCCCAGCGACTCCGCCCGAGCATGGAAATGCTCTGGACAGGCCAGCTCCAATGAAGAACTGCACCGTAGGCTGGTGCTTATCTGCACCGGTCTTGAATTAACAGCTAAACTAGTGGATTACAAAACTCAAGAAATCAAAAAGTAAATAAAAGTATTTCTTTACTCATGCCATGAGAGTTATTAAGCATCTAGTCTGTGCTTAAAGCTGGAGGCTGTGGGCTAGGGCAGGAGCCATGCCAGCTTAATGCATCCAGCAGTGTCCCAGCCCATTAGGAAAGAGAGGCAGAGGCAAGGCTCTACTTGTGGTTTTCACCTGAGTCCACAAGGCCAGGGATCAGTGAGACCCAAACACTGATAAGAGCCAGCCCTTGTCCTTGACCAGGGTTTATGGGTATATGGGTGCTGGCTTCAACTGCAAGAAGGATTAGGGAGGGACCCACTATTGACCAGGCAGTCTGATTCCTTCAGAGTCCCCAGATTAGAAAAATTAGGATCTGGTGAGAGATGCTGGGACCACAGGAGCATAAAACAGAAAAAAAGGAAAAGAAAAAGAAAGGGTGGGGAGGCTGGAAGAGCAGGATTGCTATGGTGAAATATGAAGATTAATTACTTTGTCTTACAAAAAAAAAAAAAAGAGAGAGAGAGAAATGCATCAATATCAGCTTTTTGAAACCCAGAATCCATTGCATGTCTCCCATAGATGCTGATGTGAACCCAGGCATTGAATGTGGATTATCAAGGCATTTTTATTATGCCTTAACTATATACATCTTAAAGCCAGCGTTCTTTAAAATTCAATAAATGTTAATGTTTTAAAATGAAAGATTTTTCCTAAAATGGATTCAGGTTAAACCTGAGCCATGACAATCACTGTCATAAGGATAAATTAAGAAGGTTGTTCTGGTCTCCAATTTAATAACACTTTTGACTGCCTGTAAATTGTGTGATATATGGTAATTTGGCATCCAGTATTTGATTGGCTTCCTCCTCCAACCCTTCCTCATAAATTAATGTCATCATGAGCACGGATAAGTTCTTTCCTACCTTCCCCGGGTCTTTATCAAATAGCTGTTAACCCTTGCTTGCCACCAAGACAGTGTTAATATAACAACGACCAAAAGAAAAAAAAGAACTATGGCAATTAAAATATTCAAGAATATCTCTAATAATCTATTTGATTAGTTGCAAACGTTTCACATTGGAAACACCTTGTTTTCTTCTCAAATAAACAAAAGGAAAAGTTTTTGGATCCCTTCCATACACTAGGCTCCACAGGCGTTCATAATTATATGGAATCCCAAATATCATGAAGGAAGAATTCCATGGCTATCCGAACTTAATGAATATGTTCTAATCGGTAGAGTAGTGAAGAGACGGACCATGAGAGCAGCAATTCCAGCATTTTACTTTGATGGGGGTGAGGCAGGGGCGAGTAGGGGGAGTTACAGAGAACATGGAGAGCATCCGAAGCCAGCCTTGTGAGGTCAGAGAAAGCTTCTCAGAGGTTCCATCTAAACTGAGATAGAGCAGAGAAGTAGCCAGGCAAAAATGTACGCACGCACTGGGGAAGGGGCAGAGGGAAGCATCCTTGGAGGTAAAGAAAACAATGTGTGGGAATGAGCTCTGCTTATCTGGAGAATCAAATGGGATTAGAATGGCCAAAGGATAAACAACAAGAGGGAGAAACTATGAAAGGCAAGGCGAGAGAGGTCTAAGAGTCAGCCAAAGCAAAGTCAAGTAAACCACTTGTTCGGGATTTATCTTAAGGGCAATTTCTGAGCAGGAGAGCGATATGCTTTGGTTCGTATTTTTTAAAGGCTCTCTCTGGCTCTAGTAGGAAGAATCCATCTGGATGGGGCAACTCTGGAAGTCTGGGTCCGTCAGAAGGAAGGCTGCTACGTAGCCTGGGTAACAAAGGATGGTCACCTGGACTTGGGCCATCACAGCAAAAAATGAAGATAAATTATTAGATTTGAATAGCACTTAGGAGGTAGACGCAATAGGATTCAACGAATGATAGAGTGGATGTGACGAATGATAGAGAAAAGCAATCAGTGATGACACCCATGTTTGCAGCTTAAGCAAATGGGTGTAGGGGGCTCATTCGCTGAGATGAGGAGCCCGGCGGGAGGCGCGAGTCTGCGAAGGAGTTCAGCTCTGGCTGTGCTGGGTGAGATACCTGTGGCATTCCCAAAAGGAAATTTCTACTGGGCAGCGGGATACGTGAATCCAAAGATCGGGGCTTCCGGGACAACCTGCTTTTCAGGAGCGTGTAGTCTGTGAGAAGACAGGTGCATTAAGGCAGTGTGCAGTCAGGGCCTTCGCATCAGAAAGAGAACTGTCATGTCAAAAAGAGAGGAAGTTCACATTCAGTGGTGAGAACCAGGAATGGCTTCAGGGAGGTAATATTTGATTTAAGACCTTTACAAATGGGTTGGATTTTAGGTGGTTGTTAGAGAAAAAGTGGGCTGTTTGAAGCTTGGGGGCACCTGAGCAAAAGCACAGAGTGAGAAAAATTGATGACACTACAGGGAATTATGAATATTTACACTTGGGTACGGTTTAAGGTCTGTTCGGAGGTAGAACAGGAGGGAATGCGGCTAGAAAGAGGAGTTTACTGGAAGGCGGGAAGACTGGCCTTTTTTCTGCGATGTGGATTCGTCAGAGGTGTTTGAACTGGGGAAGGACAGTTTTTATGAGTCTCACAGACGGCTTCTCATCTCACTGGGCCTTTATGAAGGAAGCAGGATTGCAGAGGCACCACCACAAGATGGAAAGGTTTTGAACTCAGACAGCTCTGGGTTATAATCTTAGCTTTGGGACTTGGAAACTATGTGATCTTGCTGAGTTGGTTCCTTTCTCCTTGGGTGTAAAGTGGGCAGTTTCATACCCACATCTCACGCTTACTGTGAGCTCTGAACATCATAGAGTTAAGGGAGTCAGTACACAGGAGACAACTACCATACGAAGAACCTCTGCTGGGGTGGCGATGGTTGAGATGGTTATAGTTCTGTCTGTCATCTACTCAGTGACCAGGCCAGCCCCTCGGAAGGAGGACATAGTAATAAGAGCAACCATTTCAGCTAGGGAAGGGCACAGCCAGCTGGGGGGAGCCATATCCCTTCTCAAAACAAACACGCTGTGATTATTTCCTGCTAGGCAGGAGAGAAATCTCAGAACCCAGAGGGAGAGCTGCAATAGCTCATCAGCTCACCCCCAGGTGTTTCCACCTGCACCTGTAAAACAAAACCAGTGGGCTGCAAATCGGTGCCGGGGGCCCCAGCATGAAAGTACTCGTAAAGGCATGACCTCCAGAGCAACGTGAATCGAACTTTGGAGATACAACCCAGAAGTGGACGTTGGAATAATAATACACCTGAAATTCTCCTCCAGGACAGATGATGATGTCATAAAATTGAACATGTAAGCCCCAGGCAGCGATGCTTTGCCACACATCAGAGATTCTGTCTCCCCTGCCCCCAAGAGATTGATGAGTCTAGTACGCTGTGATAGAGAGGTTTGGCACAATCGAGATTTATACGATGCATTTTATTGCTTAGAGGTCAACAATAAACTATGCTAAGAAGGCTGCTACTCAGACTTTGGCCCACGTATGAGGACTTTGTGCAACAGAGGAGGATATTCCAAACAGACTAACTGTCTATTTGGAACAGACAAGGGAACGAGAAGCAACCGCAAGCATGACACAGTACTGTCAGGGTCTGCAGAGGGCCTGAGGCGTTACCCGACTTGGCAAGTTCCTTGCCACAATTTTACAGATGCTTTCTGGAGTCGAGATGCAAGACTCTGGGACAACAAAAGCGAATAGCCAGAGAGTCAGCACCATCCCTGATTCCCTCGAGGCAGAGCAGGTACACCTAGATGCACAGGAAGTGGGCTGCATTATAAGAGAGTGATCCTGAGCCTGGGGAAGCCGCTGCTTTATGGCAGTGTGTAAGGAAACCGGCTCTCCATCTTGGAAGAAATGCGACCTCATCCTTCAAAGTTACTTGCTACAAACAAACCTTGAAAAATGGTCCAGATACAAAGTGGTCAGTGCCTTGCAATCCTGGCATACTCGGAAGACACATGGGAGCACAGGAGCACCATGAAAGAGTGTCTGCCCACATCAAGCTGTAGCCCACTGGGGCCGGCCTCTAGCTGTCTGCTGGAGCATCTTAATACATTCTCTCTCTCTCCTTTCAAACAGGGGTCTTGTTCTGAAGACCTGAAGGCTCACCAAGATGATGCCATTCTGAAAGTGCCTTTATTTAATCGGTCTCCTTAATGACTCCTTAGTGACTGCAATATGATAACCAAGGGTCAAAGACACACACGCGATAGAGTGGGAAGAGAAAGAGAGAGAGAGAAATGATTTAGCTCCTTTTCAAAACTCTCCCCTGGCTCTATATTGCTGAAATCAGAATATTCTAGCCCTGGGGAAGAAACTTCTAATTCTTGAGGAGTTCACAATCTGCCGCACACATCAGAGTAATACAGTAAGCTGCGATTCGCACAGCAACACGTGTGGAGTCGATGAAGCCTTTTGTTCTCCCTAGGGGAAGGCAAAAGGGCTCTTTACACGGTATGGCGATAGCGAATTATCTGCTATTTTTTGAATATTGCACATCTTAAAGTTATATCTTGGGGTTGTTTTGTAGTGAAGAGTGAACTGATAAATAATTTAAAATAATATTTTAGCACCTTTCCCTATATATATTTTATATATATATATATATATATTTATTAATATTATTTTTTTAAATGTAATCTGACTTAATCGTATGTGGCCGTGATAACATTAAGAAAGCCCCAAGGGGTATCCGGGACATGCCCGGCTTAATGAAAAGTCAAAGGACATTCCCGGAATTTATGAGGACTCCGTGTTCACGCCGGCACTGCGTGTTTTCCGGGCCTCCCTCTCCAGAGAGTGTGGGGCCCAGCGGTGGCTGAGGTGGGGCGCCTTCGCTTAAAGAGCTAATTAACTCCTTATCGTGACTCTCTCATTCGGAAATCGAGAGGCTTATGGAAATCCTTTGGAACCATGAGCTGGAATTCAAGCAACTTCATTACTCATTGAAGTCGGAATGCTTTTGATTGTGACAGTTGTGTGTTGTTGTTACTCCCCCTTCCCCTCCGCCATGCATCTGTAACACTGAAAGCCACCCTACAGCCAACAAAGTCAGTGCCTGGAGCGGGGAACCATGCGGCAGAAGCAAGAGTTACCAAGGCAAAATGTGTCTGTATTTCTATGGAGACAAATTCTACCCAAGGCTGGCCAGAGCATAGAAGGACTAAGGTCATACTTTTATGGCTGAGAACTGGATGCCGTAAAATTGATCAGAATCAATAACCTAGACAAGAATCAGAGACGAGGAAGGGTCAGATAGTTCACATCGTGAAGTTTCAATAAATGAAAAAAAAAAAAAAGATTGAAGGCGAGTGAGCATTCAAAATGCCAGAGGAAGAGGGACGGTCAGAGAGAACTTGGCGGCAATGTAAAGTCATAGTCATGGGCAACTCTGGGTCCACTCGAAGCCTCTAGATGTGAGCGGCTTCCACTTCCTGGCCACGCAGGGTTACCCTTTGTGCCCCTCCTTCCTTTCTCAGAGGCTAATCCTGTTCTTTGCATGACTGTTGGCATTTACTGAATGAGCCTATTCAACCTACCTTTGGTGCGTTACCTCACTCTCCACTCCCACCCCAAACATATATATTCCATGTCCCAGCCTTGCCCCCATGGTCCTACCCACACCCTTTCCTAATTCTGCTCTCTTTGCCTCTAATCCCTCTTTCTCTGTTCTCTCCTCCTATGTGCCCATCTAGACAGATCTGTTCTTTAAGGCACAGCTCAAAAGCCAGCTCCTCTAAGTTCTCAATCTTTGATCGCTTTCTCCTTCATCAGTATTCCTCGTTCCTTCATCTGTGTTCTCTTGAGTTTTTATTATTACTTATAGGATAATACTATTACATTTTCACTCTGTTTATAGGCATGTGTACATTGCTCTCTAGCTCATTTCGATAAATTATTTCTTGAGCACAGTACCCATGCCATTCCTTCTCTCTCTATTTACACGACTGAGCATAGTGCTTTAAATTTAGCACACGCTTCATAAATGTGAGCTAAATATTAAGTTGCATGTAAGTGAACACTGACCACTTGAAATGTGGGGATTATTCTGAATTTCCCAGAAGACTATGGTATGAAAGCCCACAAGGAAAGCTGTGCCCTCCCGGGAACTCACTGGGGTTCCCCAAAAAAGCTGAGGACACATCAGCAGTAGATTCACCATCCTATTGACCTCACTGCGAAGACCGTGTTATATGCATTACCTGCAATACAGGAGGAAGATGTGAGAAACTCAGACACCAGGCTCTGGCGACTCAGGGCCAGCTCTGCCACCGGCTGCAGCTCACATCTGGGACTTCACAGGAGGCACAGAGCAGTCCATTATGGGGATATGCAGTGACACGTCCAGCCCAGAGTAAATGCTCTTTTTGCTTCTTAAATGTCACAATGTTTATTTCACTTGAACTGCCTCTTTGTGAGTCGGGACACTCAAAGCTCTCAACCTTTCTAGGTGGCAGTCACAGTAAATCCCTGCTTACGGTTTCCGTAAGTGACAAAGGTGTCTTGGAATGGATAAATTAAAAGACAAAACACTGAGACAGGTGAGATCATTTCTCCAAAGACCTGTAGCTCCCTGAAATCCAAGCTTTCCTTGAGACATGAGTTTGCTGGTTCATTGACTTTCTTTAGTCAGTTTCATAAGGATGGTGTCCTTTAAAGAAGAAGATGGCCTTGCAAACTCAGAGAAAGGTAACAGTACGTGAGAGTTTGGGCTGTATATTTGAGAATCTTTGACATGAATAATGATGGAATTCAGGCAATGCAAAGATTCAAGTAAATTAAAAGTAGACTCAATTTGATTTGAGTGGAACCCATTGACAAGCCCAATAAACACAGAGGCAAGTTCAGGTGGGCATTGAAGTAGAGAAGAAGAAAAGGTAGATAGATTATGGCTGGAAAACTCTAACTCAGTTCAAGGTTTTAGGTTTGTCTAATGATAGTGAGGATCTAGAAATTGTGGAACTTATAAATTTTAGGGACTGGGGATAAAAGAAACAATTCCAACACTAGGATGCCAGACAGTTCTTGAAACAAAAGAGGAGTCTGAAAGCCAAAAAACTTGATCAGATAATCAATTAACAATTAAAGAATTTGGCAGTCCATTTTGGAGGCAGGAGAGAATGGAGATGGTTATAGAAATAAAGGGGTAAACAGAAAGTATGAATCAGAAGGTACAGAAAGGAGGAAAGAGATACAGGTCTCTTGAGAATAGCCTGTTTAATTGCAAATATCCTTAAGAAAAGGTCACGCTTTTAAAAGATACCTGTCATTTACCTTTGTGAGGAAGAATTTCATATTTATTTTCGGTAGCAAGATAGGAAATTGAGAAATAGGGGCTATGAGAGAACTCTGCAGAAAGAGAAGCTGGGGTGAGGAGGCAGGCTAGAAAGACCCTGAGTCCAGACTATTTACCAGGGCACGTAGAGAGAGAGACAGAACGGAGCTGATAGGATATGGTGAAGGTCATGTCGCTGGATGGAACAGGCAGGGAGAAAGACAGCTTCCTCGGCCCTCTATGGATTCTGTAACAAAACCAATTCGAGAATCGGTTTCCTGACCGCGCATGTCCTGTTAGGATCCAACTGCTGCCTACAGGTACCCTATGACAGAGGCAGAGCCTGAAGCAAAAGGCACAGCATGGAAATGCAAGACGGTTCATTCTGTTATTGGCTCTCTACCAGCATTAGGACATGACCGGCAGCCAGGAACCACTGCTGTATCCTGACCAGTGACGGACAGGGCATGTCTTCATTGCTGGGTTAGAGTTTTCAAGAAAAGATCCAGAAAGGTGGTCCAAGGCTTGAGCACCACTGTCCTTCCAATAATTGAACAGCATTTGGATCACGACAAACCTTTCGAGCAGCTTCTGGCCCCCTTAGAAAGAGTCCCTCTTCCTCAGACGACTCCAGCCAGCAGAAAGCTTCGCAGCCCACTGTCCACTGCTGCCACCTACCCCCGGGCTATTTTACAGGCCGCCGAGTCCCAGACAAGGGCGAATTTCATTTGAAACCTCATTTTGGTTTGCGGACTACTGCTTAATGCTTCTTAGCACTGCCCCACCGAAGATGTCCACTTCCACCTTGTTTTCCTCAGATTTCATGAGTCTCTATCCATCATGATGCACTTGCACAAGTGACTAGTCTGAGGCGACATAACTCTCCAGCCATCTCTTCCTGTTTCATCTGTGCAACCAGCAGTAGACAGAACCAGGAAGAGGCCTGACCCTGTGGAAACTCCAAGTTGAGGACCTGGGTTTTTTAACCCTCACTGCTTCGTTAAAGCCTTTTGTTCCTTCCTCGATCCATTTCTACTCAACTCTGGCTAATGTTGCCACATAAACTTCCCTGAGGCATTAAAAAGCAAAATGGTTCCTCGCACTGAGGCGTTCTGCACTGTGCCTTCATCAATTCAAGGGTGTTTGGCAGGTCGTTTCTGATTACCTCTCCTACCATTCCACCAGAGTTTTTCTCTCTACTTCTGAACTTTCCTCCCTATTAATATGGGCCCCTTATTGAGTCCCATGCCACGAGGTGCCTCCTCGTCGATCAGAGGGCCAGAAAGGAGAGCAGAGCCAACTGAAGTTTCTAAAGGATTTGAGCTCAGGGCCAGACCTACCATCTCCTCAAGGCCTCGCTGTTTTCAAAGTAGACCCCTTCTGGTAATGCAGAACACTGAAGGATCAAGTGCATTTGCAACCGGCAAACGGTGATCTCGGGGGCTCCTGGCAGTCACTGATTAAAAATACACAGTCCTCTCTGGCAGCAGGTACAAAGGCGCCATTTCCGCCCAGCACTTTAAGTGGGACATGAATATGAGTGTTAAGTATGGAAAACAGCAAAGCTAAATGCTTTGAGTGACAAGTAATAGTAACGATAGTGATAAAATCTAATAGTTTACTAAGCACTGTACTTACATAACCTTCATATAATAATTCTATAAGTAGATACCATAATTTACCTCATTTTCCAGATGAGGAATCAGGCTCACAGGGATTAAGCAGTTCTTACAAATTTGCACAGCAGCACAGTGGCCTATGCTACGCTGGAACCCACAGCTCTGATTTCCAGAGCCGGCCCCACTCCTGTGACATCCATCTGTCCTTTATTTGTTGTCCCTTGACCAATGATAAAATCCTACAACCAAACAGCCCCAGCAGCGGCTCCACCTCTTGGCAGCCTGTTGTAGGCTGCTCTTGGGAAGACCAGAATGTTTCTGATCATAAATGATGATGACCATTCACAGGTTTTTTTGTGTTTGAAAAATCCTGACTTCATCAATCTGAATGTTAATTCAACCTGTGTTCTAAGTAAATGCCAAAAACAGGATCTCCCCAGGAAATGCTAAATGATGGCCTCGAAAATCCCTTGTTTTGGTTTCTTTTATGATATCTCTGAACCCAGGAGCAAACAAAGACCTCTTAGAGGAATGTGGGTCCTCTGTGCTTGCCGACCTAATGAAGTCGGAGCTCAGTTAGAGGCTTATCTGAATGTAGCAGAGGGCAGGTGAATAGACACCTGCTTTACAGTGAAACAGACCCACGTATGAGTCTTGGCTCTCTCGCTGATGAGCTGCATGGAGTCAGGCATGTCACCTAAACTCCTCTATACCTCGGTTTCCTTATCTGCAAAATAATAATAACACCTTCCTTTCAGGGTGACCCCGAGGATTAAATAGGATAATGTACAATATACTGGGTAAATATAAGGCCTCAACAAATATTAATACTCTTAACTACTGTTCCCTTTCCAGAATAATTGAAAGAAAATGATTTTTTATTAAATTAGTATAATAGCTATAACATTAAAGTTCACTTCAAACAATTTGTATTTGATTCAATCTATTACTCTGAAGCAAAATGAGAATCCATCAAAGTTTTTAGATGCACTGTGTTTTTACAATATCTGTCAGATGTCATTCAAATACCTGTCACATGAAACTGTCCTCTTACAGTCCTCCAGGTAAAATGACAACCTTGAAAACATGGTCTTGTGATGCCAATAAACCTGGTTCTAGATCAATGCCCAAGAGGTGAAATTAATTTAGAGTCATAATCAATTATCTGTAATGGAATGAAAGGAAATAGAATGCAAAATATCAGTTCATCCCGGATAGCGAGATGAAGTACTGTATTATGACATGTTCATTTCATTTACATATCTTTGCATGTGTATATGTGTACTCCCTGGCACCGTCAAATATATTTTTTATTGTGGGTCCCAATCGAGCAAGTTTGAATGCCACTACTTTGTTTGGTACCTTAGAGCCCCTGGAGTCAAACCTTCCCCAATAACTAGAAGATTCCAGAGATTCTGGGAGGAGCCTCTTGGTAAGAAGACCTTGTGCAGCCTTGTTTGAGGCATAAGAACTGGGTTCAGCTTGTTACCCATAATGTCAGAGAACCACACAGCTAGCCCCCCAGAGACAAAGACCTATGGACAAACGAAGTTGTCAGAGCAGACAGTCCGGTTCTGTGTGCACATGGCTGCAGTGTAGGCACAGTCCCTGTCACCTATCCACGCACGTGTGCTCATTCTGTTCTGGGAGTCTCTGTCACAAACTCACCCAAGTACATGTTCCTCCAACGGATCTCCAGACAGTGCTGGGGAAGAGAGGAGATAAGGAGAAGGTTTTATTTTTGTAGTAAACACTGATTTACTCAGTCTCTTGGGATTATTTGCTTCACTTAATCAAATATCGGTCTTCAATCTTTTATTTCCTGTTTCTATGCTATAAAGAAAATGTGTTGAACTGCATCTTAAGCTCAGATACTCATCAATATCACATCTTCTTCTAAGAGTTCTTGTTTGTTTGTTTTTTTCAGTTCCCTTTTGTCATCTTCTACCCCTTCTCACTTCAGACATCTAAGGCTAAACCATGATATATGTCTTTTATCCTTAAATTCAATTCTAGAAATAATATATGGGCATCCGTTCTTTCCCCTAAAGGATGTATTTATTTCCTGATTTCAATAAAATTTGATTGACTCTGGTTACAGTTGTAAGAAGAAAATTTCTGAGTGAGACAATCAGATCAGATAATATGTTAATATAATCAGGGTTTCTAAGGAAAAGCAATTTGACAGATTAGAAATTGTATCTTTGTGTGGCTACTGCCCAAGTTGTCATACCCTCTTCCCACAGTGACAGCAGGCTCCCTCAAACGTCAGGGACACCCTGTCTTCCCATCACAGTATGGAAAGCCAACCTGGAGATATCTTTGAATCTTTCTGTCAGGGAAGACTAGGGAAGAGGAAGTAAAGCTCCCTACTTGAAGATTCCAGCAGCCATTGTGGATGCTCCTAGATGCTACCACATAAGTTCCATTTTACAGAGCTAGAAGCTGAGATGTAAAAAGAATAAATAACTCTACCCTTCTGTTCGCCTTCGTATGAAATCTGGCCATATTTCTGTGCACCAACTTTGTCTCAATCTGGAAAACCTACCACCAACCAACGCAGTGTTTACATTAGCTTGAAGCAGAAAATTACCAGTGAATCAATCCATCAGAGAACTGGGGGCCCAGTTCACGGCTATGGCAGGTATAGGAAGGCAGATACGTTTAGCCTTTCCCTCTCTCTGCACAGCCATTACAGACCTTCCCGAGAAACCAGCCACCAGCCCTGGGAGAAAGGGCAGAGCAGTGCTGAGTGAACAAAGCAGCTATTTAGTGCTTATAGATAATATCCAACTCCAGCATCAGCGGAGAGCTTGGCCGGTGAGGGCATCTCCTAGGAAACCATCAGATAACACCGGGAGAGACAGGCTTTCACATAAAAAGAGCTGCAGGGGAAACAACACACGGAGCTAGAAATGAGCCGTGCTTCATAATGCAGCAGTCATTTCCCATACAGCAAATCGGCCTGCACGGCTCACGCGGGTACCTCCGTGCGAAGGCAGGGAATCCTAGCTCCCCGCCCTCTGGAGGTCAGCATCTCAGCTACCCGGCAAAGTGGGGGGAGCGGAACCTGACCTGTCAGAGAACAAACAAGCCACCTTTCGGGCCGGCCCTGGGCACTGCGGGAGCAGTCGTGATCACGGGGGCTGCAGAGAAAGCATGATACTGGGATGGAGGGTGGCTCCTGACCTGCGAGGGACCTGCACAGTGGCATATGGGGTCAGCAGAACAGCGGCAGCTGCTGAGAGAACCCGCAAGCCTTCAAAACGTTCTCTTCCTCCACTGCTCACCACCACGTTTACCGCTCTCCTCCTCCAAACACACACACACACACACACACACACACACACACACACACACAGTCTTTTCAGAGGCCTGCTCCTCTCTTTCCCTCTTTTACAATACTTCCAGGATTCATTTAGATGTTAGCTTTAAAAAAAAAAATGTGAGATCTTTTTTGAACAGTCCTTTCTTCATTCATCCACCTATTTGGTCAAGAAGGCATGTGGAGAAATGCCTAGTGCTTGCTAAGCAAGTTTCCAGGATAAAGCAGAGGCCAGATGAGACTCTTCTGCCCATCTCCAAGGTCCACGTGGATGCTGGCCAGGGCAGACACAGGACCTGGGAAAGCTGGTCCTCACTGGTGACTATTCACACTCCTGGTTGCCAAGCAACAGGTGGTGATAACGCAATAATAAACAAACACCACTTCAGAATAATTTCTGAATCTTAGTCATTTAGTCATTTTCGTTAAAAAGAAAAAAGAAAAAAAGACTGCCTTGCAGCACTGTGGGACTCAGACGTGTGTATCATCTCTTTGCTGAACATGGTGTTCCTATCTGCTTGGAGATGTTCCATCCGAATGCTCCTATGGCCCAAAAGGTTCCTACTGAACATCATCAGGATATACACCGAAACTATTGCATGAAGGCACGCACTGACGTCAAGCTGTCAGAGCTCCGACCAGCCACACAGGTGTCTTGATCCAGAGCTCTCACCTGGTGACGAAAGTGTCCTGCAACTCACTGAGCCCCCATCAAGGCAGATGTGGTTTGCCAAGTAAGCAATAGTGTAAACAAAATCTCCAGAGAATCCAAAGGACAAATCACTGCCCTGAAAAAGAACATCAGGAATGTGACCTTTCTGTAGGCAGAGGTTAGAACCACAGGCTCACACTGTGGTGGAAAGGTTTGCAGGGTATTTGCATTCATCTGTTAACGGGGCTGGAAAGGGCACGGGCTTATGACCAGGCAGATCTCGCCGAATCCTAGGCTAGTCGCTAAAAGTCTACAAGGCAAGCCTCGGTGTAATCCATGATTCAAAAAAGAAAAGTATCCTGAAAGCTATTGCATCGAACTACTGTAAGGATTAAGTGAGCTAAGAAATAGTGTAAATTCCAGTCTTGACTCATAATAGATGAGATAAGCACCGCCCCTCGCCCCCTGGCCTTGCCTCCTGCAGGACAGAAATGCCCTGGCCCCAGATCAGTGACAGCAGTGCAAGCCCTTAAACAGGCTAGTGCTGTGGGGCGCGGGGAGAGAACTCTAATTCAGCCTGCTCGCAAATGCAAACTGACCGCTCCCTTAGCACGCATTAGTGATGTTCCCTGGTGCTAATAGGGAAAGATTCAACACTCTACATTTTTACAAACTCTTTAAAAGACTCTCTTTCCGTCTGCAACTGCTACTCTGGCTCGAAGTCCCTCCCCTCACTCACGCTTCTCTTTCTCCCTGCCCTCGCTTATCCACTGTCTCTTTTATTCTGTGTCCACCTTCAGCCCTCACCCTGGACATGATGACCTCCCTTTAAAATTTTAACTCAATAAATTTTTAGGACTCCAGCTGTCTCCCCTTGCGTGAGAGGTTGGAGGGCCGTGGGGCCGTGGCAGCGGGCTGCAGCGCTGGTCTTGAGCTGGCTGTCGGCAGTGAGGGAAGGACAAATGTCAGGGAGGCTTACTCCCTGGCCACCTCCCCCAGCCCCAGCACTCACTCCTCTGCAGCCTCTCTTGACAGGCAGGGTAAAAGCTGGAGGGCACAGAGGGCCTTTGAAGTCTGGCTGCCTGTCACCAGAGCTCAAAGAGACCAAGGGCTTGTCAGAGCACAAGTCACTAGGGCTCTCTCCCTTCCCCAATTAATTCAGTTGGCTCTGGAAGGGACGGAATTGTGATATGCCCAGGACTGCGTCGGAGGCAGAGCACGCTGGTGGAAGGCTGCGGCATCTAAAATCTTTTTCTAAGCGCCAGACCCCGGCCGTGGCAGAACTTCATTCACTTCTCCAAGGGAAGCGGCGCCTATAGGCAGTTGACCCAGAGGTGGGAACCCATGGATTCCCTCCCCTGGTCCCATCCTTGGCCCTGGATGCTGGCCAAGGTCAAGAATCCTGTCACCAGAGCTTCTTCCCTTTATTTGGGCTTTACTTCTTCCCATCCCCCAAGTCTACCTGAAAACCAGCACCAGGTCAGTTATAAGAATCAGTGACTCTCTGGCCTTTTCTGAGAACATGTCTGGAAAGGGTAAAGTGCAAACCCTCTGACAGTGGGTGTCAAGGGCATGGGGGTGGCTGGTGGGGGGCAGAGGGGAATCGCCGGAAGGGAAGAGATAGATAGCAGCCTCCAAAGGCAAATGCCCCCAACTCGCCCTTTAAGCCTATTCTTCACCTTATACCATTCTTTTGATTCTAAAGTTTTAGTTGGACTAAATTTATTAAGTCCCTGCTGTGTGCCGAAACTGAAGAAGTTGGGGGTACACCATAGGGGGAAAAAGAACTGTGCATTCAGCGTGTGCCACTGTGTTAGGAATTACAAGCAGTTTCGGGACCATGACATGCCCTGCTCATTGAGGACCACAGGCCAAAAAGGATCTATAACCGTGACCGAAGCTCAGTCCCCTGCACCTGCCCTGGCAGGTGTCCTCACCTGGCGCCCTGTCCCCCAAATCACAGGCCTCACCTCCAGTTAAGCCAGGCTCAGGGGCACTGCGAGGTGGTGAAACAGTAGACAGAGACTATTACTTCACTTGACGGTGTGGCCTCATCACGTTATTTCCAGCCCCGTGTCACGCATTTGTGAAAACCACAGTATGGGGAGGAGCGGCTCCTGTGTGGGAGGATCGTGCATTAGTTCTACGAAGGGGCACTGACCGCCTGCTCGGCGTTCGGGCCGGGTTGAAGGGCGAGGGGTGTGAATTCTTCCTGGTGTGCGTTCCGCCTGCATGTACATGCAGTGCAGTAACCAGACCTGACACCAGAAGCAAGAAGAGGCGCCCCTCAGCAGAGGACACGGGGAGCACTGACTGTCAGGCCAGCTCTCTGGCCTGGAGCTGTCAGTCTCCCTGCCTGGAGGGCTGGGGAGGGGAGGAGGCGAGTCTCCTCTCCCGAGGAAGCCACTGTCAGGACGCAGGGAGGAGGGGCACCCGCCGGGGCTTGTGGAAGCATCATCTGGCTTTGTGAACTCATGCAGAGCATGGGAAGTGACTATTTAAAGGCATGAGGTCAGAGAGCTGTGGGACATGAGGAAACGTCAGACTCCGAAGCCGGGCTGCTGCGTGCTGCCCCGTAACACGCACGTGTCTGCGGCTCCCGTGCCTCCGGCTCCATCAGAGAAACGCCACAGCAGAAAACCGGCGCTTCGCCCTTCACCCTGGCAGCGTCAAAGGCACAGAGCGCGGCGCTTCTGCCTGTAGAGCCTGGTGAAGCCGGCGGTGTGGCCGCCCCCCCCCCCCCACCTGGGTGAGGCCCCCAGGTGGGCCCTGCAGCTTCCACCTGTGTGCGGCTCCGCACATGAGGCCGTGGGGGCCCAGGACAGCGAGGCCGGATGGGCAGGAAGCAGGAAGCGGACCCTGGCGAGTCAACGGGCTGGTGAAGGGAAAACGGGATTTGATGATTTATGGTCCCGTTTAAATTATTCCCTCGTTGTGGCAGATGAGAAACTATTTTCAACCACAGACGCATGAGTCGGAGCTCCGTGTTCTCGTCTAGATTTACGCCAAAACGCGGATCCCCTAACCGCACCGTTCTGTGTTGTAACGCGTGCGTGTTTCCACGTTTGCCCTCCGGGGCTGGCTCCCCCCACACTTATTGCCACGGGGATGCCGGAACGGGCTTGGGTATCACCCTCGCTTCTCCCGCGCCGTCTGGATCATCGCGGCCCTGACCTTCGATGGCTAAGGCTCTGCGAGTGGGGAGTCTCCGTCTCCTGCGGTGCTCCCGGGGTCACGAGCGATGCTCGATGCTCCTCATTCCAGCAGCGGCAGCCGAGAGGCCCCTGCGCAGACGCCAGGCTGCTCAGTGAGAAGGGAACCCGCAGAGTCCGGACTGGGACCAAACTAACCAGAGGATAAAAACTCCGAGGGGACAGGCCGTGGCTGAGAACTTCATCCCCAGGAAGCATCAGCTCCTGCTCCCGAGCTCCCGGAGCAGGAAAGCCATGACCCCGGAGTGTGGGGAGCCGGGGCTGGAGCCCTTCCAGAGCACAGGGCCACGGAGGGACCACGTGGCTCCCGCTTGTCTCCGGGGATAAGAGGGTGCAGAGAGCGTGCGGGACTGTGCATCTGCATCCCGCCCAAAATCCATGGGTTGAAGCCGTAATCCCCCATGAGATGCTATTTCTAGACGGGGCCTTTGGGAGGTGATCCTGTCCTGAAGGTGAAGACCACATGACGGGATTGGTGACGAGAGAGCTGGCTCTACCCGCTCTTTCCACCCGTGAGGACGCAGCAAGCACAGTGCAGTCTGCAAACGAGGGAGAGAGAACTGAACCGGCCGGCACCTTGATCTTGGACTTCCCGCCTCCAGAACTGTGAGAAATCCATTTCTGTTGTTTAATCCACACAACCTGTGGTGTTTTGTGATCACGGCCTGGGCTGACTAAGACAAAGAGGGAAGGCCAAGGCTGCCAGCCCAAAAGTCCTGCTCAGGAGGCCATGCATACCTGTGGCTGCTCAAGCCACCCTGTCGAGAGACAGGAAATCCCTCTGAAGCAGGCCCTGTGCCCTTTAATGCAGGAAAAGTAAGCTGGGACCTGGCGGGACTCAGACCCATGCTTTGCTCCCTGAAGACAGTTTCTAGACCCCCAACGCCGAACACCTCAACTACAAGACATAAAAGGAGCATGAAGAGAGGCACGTAAAGTTCTCAAAAGTTTCTTTTCTGGGCAGAAACTGAGACAGTCTTCGAAACGCCGACTCCGGCCTCCATACACATTGCCCTTAACTCTGTGGAGTTCTCAGAAGAAAACGATTCTGGCAGAATAAGCGCGAGCACTATCATTCCTCCCTGTGCCTGAGCACTGTCCTTCCCCACCAGGCTGCCCGGCTCACAGGGACAAGCGTATGAGACGCCAGTGTCATCTAGCAGCCGTGGCCTGTTCTGCGTGAAGCCAGCCTTCCCCTTAGAGGCTGAAGATAACGGTGAATCACACAAGACGCTGCTGGAAGAGTGGCAGCACTGGGGACGCGGTCGCCATGGTAGTAAGCACTAGCCAGAGAGAAAACGTGGAGGGACACTGGGTCTTTTTCCTGTGGCGTTGAAAGCCTGAGCCCAAGGTAGTGTCTGAGAGGTGCCTAAATGCAGAAAGTGCCAAGCAAAGGCACGTGCAGGCAGACAACAGTATGCCTACTATTCCGGGGATGCTGATGCCTTCTCTGTGGAAGTAAAAATCATCCGGGGCCCGCCCCCCCGCTATGACTGCAGACAGATCGCGCTGCCAGCAGGTCTCCTTGCTTAGCGCTGCCAGGAGCCCCAGAGCAGGCCAGCGGCTGGGCCCCGGGGCGCTGCTCCTCACTGCCGGGTCCAGACCCACGCACCGAGCTCTTCCTGCTGACCCCCGGCCCTTGAGGCCCCTCCGTGGCTCCTGCTCTGCGTCTCCCCACGTGTGGGCTCCCCCTCTCCTGTCACTCCCCACAGCGAGGCTGATCTCCGGTTGCCGAGTGTCAGAACTTCCGTGGCATCCGAGGATGAGCTGCGACAACACGGCGCTGAAAAGAGGCCTCGACGCCGGCGCCAGAACCCGCCGCGCTCGGTGCCCGTGGGCGGCGCGGCTCCATGCGCGGGCCGCTCAAATGCAAGTTTCGATACAATGACGCGCGCCTCCGTGACGCGGGGACACTGCCTCCTGGCAGGGTGCCAGGGCTCTCTGCCTGCTCCCCATCGGGGGTCCCACAGCCTATTCTCCACAGCTCTCCCCCCTCTCGCCTGATGTCGGGGTGCGGCCCTGGCGCCCCCAGGCAGGCTCAGGCCCTCCCTGGGCACCTCTTCCTTTCAGGGGGCGCTGGCCTTGCCCTGGCACGACCAAAGAGCTCACGAAAAGTTCCCTGGGCCATAGAACCATTTTCCTTTGAAGACAGAGTCTGTGGCCACCCCTAGCATGCAGAATTGCTGGGTTTGAGTGTGTTTTCCATCCGCATAATTGTCTGGGATCTGCCACGTGGAGAGGGAGGAAAACCCGTGAAGTGCCTCCAGCACAGGTGGCCGGCGCACACCCCGCCACGCACTGCAGGGCCCGGCCTCAGCCAGGGCCCTCTGTCACCTGCCACAGCTTCAAGGTCCCCTGTCCTTTCTCTGCCACGCTCCATGCACATCCCGAGGCGGAGGCCTGCTAGAGCTGGGAGCACTGGGCAGCAGGAAGGCAGAGGCAAACTCTTCCTGCCTCTGACATCTTAATCATCACCGAGTTTTCAAAGAAACTTCTGACCACAGAGAAACTTCCAGACAAAACTGACTTCCGGCGAAATGCATTTACCTCTCAGCTCTGCTTTACATGTACTTTGTGACAGCATCGCGAGTCTTCCTGCATCGGGCTGAAATCCTGTCAGCTTGTGAGAGCAGAGCAGGATGGAAGTGAGTTAGTGCTGAGGAAAAAAACCCATAAATGTCAGTCAGGCTCCTAATTGCCTCAGCATTATGCTAAGGAGGTACGGGGCCCCCAGCCTGCACCAATGCCGCCCACAGCGGTACCGTTGACCTCTTGGGATGGCCGAGGCAGGTCCTCTCTGTGGCCCGAGGTCACAGGCTGCACTGGAGCAGGGAGGAGCTAAGCTGGCGACCTTGGCCCACCCCACTGCGTATTCCCTGCAGGGGATCCCCTCAGCTCCTCCTTTCAGGAGAAGGTCTAACGTGTTGCTGTCGCTTGGGTTCACGTCCTCTCCCCTAGGGGACCTGCGGCGCTCTCACTGGCAGCCTTAAGGAGGATGGACGGGAGATGGATGGATTTGGGACGAGGAACCACTTTCCCTCCTCTGAGCCCCGTCACTGCGGGCCTTCCTCTCCCCGGTGTCCTGTCCGACTGTCTTTCCATACCGAATCCTGACTGTCTTTCAAAGCTCCACGCATATGCTTCCTGGCCCAGAAAATCACCCTTGACTCTTCCAGCCAATGAAAACGTCTCCTTTCCCTGAACTGAATCCTGTCCCTCAGATCCCGCTGCACAGATCCAGGAGGCAAAGGCCTCTGGCTCCACCGTTCAGTGGGCGGAGCGTGGTGCTGCCCACTCACACGAGGCGGGTGCATGACCCAGACCCGCCAAGTACAGCATGATGGGGAAATGTCACCCCTCTGTCTTAGAGAGACCTTCCCATGTGGAAAAAACTCACTCCTTCCAGCTGAGGCAAAGGCCGGAAGCCTCGCTCAACACTGTTGATGGAGGCCGGTGGCCAGCCCACGCTGGGTATGACAACGCTGCTCATGACCTGCTCCTGTTCTGAAAGTTCATGGCTTTTCTGGCAGCCACAGGGGACAAGGACTGTGGTATTCGTAAAGAAAATCACATCTGTACCAAGGGGCTGAGAACGGCTGAGCCAAATGTGCCACCGTGTGGTACTAGAGGCTCCAGAAGGGCATCGTCCATCAACAACTTCTGCTCCTCCCTCCGCTGCAGTGGCCCTGTCTAAGGCGCTCAGAGGGAGGCCAGGGGTCACTGTGGAGCAAGGGTCCAGAAGCCGCGGAGACAGAGATTTTAGCTGGGCCTGGGCCTTTAGGAGTAATGGGAAATAGGAGGTCACACGGGATAAGGCACTGGGACTGGGGGTCTCGTCGTAACCCGACCCGACACACGGCAGGGCCTCTGGCAAGTCAGTCAACGTCTCTGAGCCTCTGTTTTCTCACTGTTGTTGTCAGACGAGGGAACAGCTGGGCTGGACACTCATGAGCTTTAACATATTACGGAGAAAGACAACACTGCCCAGACCTGGGGGTAGGAGAGGGGTGCCATCAGGGATCTGGGGACACAAGCCAGACCCAGAGGCATCACGCAGGAGGAGGGGGGACTGGCCTGGCCCGGGGTGGGGAGGGTGAGAGATGAAGGAGGTGACCAGGCAGCGAGAATACAGAGGTGGAAGCAGAGGAAGTCCTCTTCTGGACCAGCTATCTGGGGCTGAAGCTGGGCAGAGACATCCAGGCTGGACATAAAACACCTGGGGTTCCTTGTATAACAATGATAGCCCCATTTGGGGGAAGAGAGTAGTAACTGGGGTGGGGGGTGACTGTGGAAAAGCAAAGAGGACCCCGAAGATCACCGTGGGGTACAGAGGCCGGCTGGAGCAACTGCATGCCTGTCTTTCCGACTCCGTGTTCAGTGATTTCACGCTGAAAAGTGGCTGAAAACTGGCTTGGTGCGGGGGATCGTATTTACACTACAGGAAACTGCAAACAGACTGGGGCTTGTTTTCCAAGAGCTGGTTGTTAAACATTTACCACTGCCCAAGGGCATCTCATGTTAAGGGAGGACACAGAAGGCCAGTAAAGGAAAGCACCGGGCAACTTCGGAGAAGCAGGACAGAACCAGGAGGGAGCAGCACCCTGACACCAGGGCCGGAGAGACGGCCGGGGGAGTCGGTCTGCAGGCGTGGACCATTCCCTCTGAGCGCTCTGCGTCCTGGTCAGCACTCGCTCACTTGGTGACTTCAGCCACCTGCTGCTGGGACAGCCGACTGTCCCCATGCTGGAAGGGGAGGTGACCTTGGCGTGGCTCCGATGCCTGCACCACCTGGTCAGGCACCGCCCGTGGTCTTGGCCTCACCACGGCAGTGACGGAACAGACTTTTTCCTGACATTCTCCCTAAACCCTTGGCTCTTTAGGAAAATGAAGGCATAATCAGAAAGCTATTTTCACGACATCTGAATCCTCCTCCGACAACATTTAGCCAATAAACGATGGAAAGATTTCATCCTTCCTGGAGATAGATGTGAGAGCAATCTGATAGAATTAACAGCCTCATGGATTAGCCACACTGCACTCAGACCCCCGCCTCAGGCACCCACCACCCCCGTGGCCCTCTTGGTTCTGGGAGCCTCTTCGACTGTTCCCAGACTGTGGGGCTCGTTCTCCGCAGAGCCCTGGCTGGCAGCCGTTACATTATGTATCTGCTCCGCGCTCAGGCAAGAAACCATTATGTTCACGGATCATTATTGACATCCTGACATTTGTCACCTCCTTTCATAGCAGTTAAATCTTGCTTTATCTGTAAATGTCACCATGTCATTTATTCATGAAAGGGGTCACATTCCCGAAATAGCATGCTTTAGTTTAAAAGGGGAGCTTGGTTTTATTCACAGTGGGTAATCCTCAAACAAACTTTACTGCTGATAAATGCTTTTTTATTGGAGCTCCTTGGCCTTAAATGACATCCTCAAATGTAGGAAGCAGTTCTGTTTGTGGAAATAAAATCTGAATGTCGAACACGAGAGAAGATGGTTGAGATTAGAAAAAGTGAAGGTTTTCTGTTGCCACCATATGTGCTAAGTTCGATGTAAACAGATTTGAATTTATTGAGAGGAAGCCATAATTTTGATAAGATTGTTATGCTTCTGGAAACACGCCCATGGCCTTTTGAATCATTTATGCCTAAGAAACTTCATTGAGATCAGGGGCTTCTTAACCTTCCTGAGTGATCTCTTCGTGGGGGACACTGGAAGGGAGAGGGGCTCAGCAAACACCACGTGCTCATTCCTCCGCCCCTCCGATTCTAAGGACATTGCTGGGGAGATGATTAGCTCGCGTTTATGTTGGCAGGAAGAAACGCCTCTTCTAGTTACAAAGCTTGCTCAAGGTTCACTCTAAAGTAGGAGACCTATAAAATTTATCGTCCAAACCCAGACACTTTTCTGCAGGGGCAGAGGAGGCACTAAAAATAATTAACAGGTATTGATTGATCTACAAGCACCATGAACACAGACAAAGCAGGGCTTATGGCCACCCAAATTTTAAGGCTTTATCAAGAGTCTCATTGAATAGGTTTATATCCACCAGCTGCTAACTAACTATTAGCCAAGAAAGGCTTCTTTCCCCATGTGCGGGGTTTTGTGGCTATCAGATTTTCATTCATTTACCTAATCCAATGGCTCTAAAGTGTGATCCATGAACGAAAACAACCTGAAGATGCTGTTCACACTGCAGGTGACTGGTCCTCACTCAGATCTGCTGAGTCCGAGTCTCCGAGGATGCTGCTCACACGCCTGCATTCTAACACACCCACAGCTACTGGAGGGGTCACACGCACTGAAATGAGAGAGCCAACCACTCTGATGCAAATCTTTTGTTCTCCCAGCTACGTCTGTGTTCTGGTCTCACTGTGGTAGTAGGAAGCGGGTGGGTAAATTCTGCTCTTTGTACCTAGAGAAGTAACTTGCAGACGGGCTGTGAGCTGAAAACAGACTCTCCAGAGGCTTTGACGCTTCCCGCATATTGCCATTAAACATCAATCTACGCCCCTGCTCAGAGTTGTGTGTGTGACCATTTCACACCCACCAGGTGAAAGCCACATGCACACAATCTCGGAGCCGTTAGAAGGTAAGAAGACAGTGAGATGACATCGAGGTCACGGCGAAGGAGGAGCGAATGCAATTAAAGCCGCTCAGTGTTAGAAGAGGAAAGAGCCAGGGAGGAAGGGTCCCCCCCGGCACTAATGAGACCCTTTCTGAGTGTGGTGCAGGTTGTAGCAAAAGCGTCAAGACCACAGCTGCATGTAAGTTCCCATTTGAAAGCCCAGGCCAGGGTCACGGTCACTTGGCCATCACTACCTCAGATAATGTCCTCATTACTTCGCCACAGTCATCACTGTCCTGGCGACAGCGGAACGCCTTCACCCCGCGATGGCCACTGAGAGAGACGGGCGGCAGGAGGCAGAGCTCGTTCTATTGGTGTGGGGCTTTCACACGCATCTCCTCATTAGTGCCTCCTTCAGTTCAGTCACAGGTGGCGCTGAGCCCAAAGCCCATCCACCAGCGGTCCCCAACCTTTTCGGCAGCAGGGACCAGGGCTCCTGTGAGACTCTAATGCCTGATGACCTTAGAGCTGAGGCGGTGATGCTGGCGCTGGGGAGCGGCTGCAAATGCAGACGAAGCTTCGCTCCCTCACGGCCGCTCACCTCCTGCTGTGCAGCCCAGTTCCTAACAGGCCACCGACTGGTACCGGTCCACGGTCCGAGGGTTGGGGATCCCTGCCGTACACGACCCACAGCTCCAGGGTTAGCCTCCACCTGTTCCCCTCTGCCTCCAAGAGGAGCACCTGGCAGCAAGCCCCACGCAGTACACCTGCTCGGGAAACTGCTGGAGTGCCCCACACCGAGGTCCTCCAGTCAGCACTGGGCATAGGGTTGCAACCCTGCAGAGCCCCAGCCTCAGCTAGTAGCCATTGCTGACCAATGGTGAGGACCTAGGGAAGGAGTCATCACAGGCCCAGAAGATGCTAACTGAGCGCCTACTACGAGTCTACCTTAATAACAGTAAAACCCTATGACCTCCCCATTCGTCTTCTGCACCCCATCCACTGAAGTACCTTGTCTGACCTTCACATGTCTGTCTTCCAGCTCCCATTCTCCTTTCAATGAACACATTCACCCTCAAGTTCATCCCATCCGCCCAGGAACTAACATTTCACCTAGTCTTAAGGTAAGGAGAAAAAGTTCAAATTAAAGTTTCAGACCGGTTTCAAAGAATCATAGGCCAGATCCTCCCAACGACCCCGAAATTTCCTGGTGGGTTCCCACCTACTGACCCACTCTCAGCCACCTCGAAGGCTCTGTCCTGACCTGGCTACTGAGGGGGAGGGGACACTGAGGACACAGAGCCCGGTGTAGCGGAGCTTCCAGTCAGCCTGAGAACACGGAACCAGTGCCTGAGGGGACCCGTCAGACCACCGGGCATCAGCTCCAGGCCTCTGAAGAGCCTTGTGATTTATTTGGAAAACTTTCCTTACCTCTCTGAGCTTCACGAGAGAATATGGACCTATCGGATTCACTGCAAAATTGAGCGAGAAGGTGTATGTCAGACAGTTCACGCAGGGCCTGGCACACAGTAGGGATACAAGTTAATACCCTTTCTTTTTACACACAAGTTAATTGTTAACGTGGTCATCCGCTCCCAGCTGGGAGCAGGATTTTACTAACTACAAGCTGCCTCGTGCCCTGACTTTTTCTGTGCCTGTGAGAGAGTAGATTAACCTCCAAATGCCTCAGGTCCCTCATCTGTGGACAGTAATTGCTGTCCCTCCAGCTCCCTAGCTCCAGTTATCATCGAAAGAAAAGCACAAAGCCCGTTTTAGAAGGTCTGGGAGCCGGCTGGGAGACAGTTTCCAGAGAGCATCGGGGTGGGGTTCTATTGTGACCACTGGGGTTGAAAAGACAACTCTATTTTCTACTCTGTCTTTCTGTTAAATTGAACTTCAACCTTGGAAATTAATATCCCCATTGCATTTCAGTGAGGTGTCTCTATTTTTACAAGCGCCGCAGAATCAAGCCCTAATCTGTTATGCTGTGACCTTTAGCTGGGCTCTGCATCAGGAAACCATAATTCAGGGCAAGCCTCGGCTTTCGAAACCTCCATAGGCCTTTTATGACATGAGTGCTATTGAATATTCTATAAAGTCTCCTTGGAAAACTAGCCCACATTTCTTTATAATCTTCCTGGCCTGTTTCTGAAGTCTCTCCATAGATTTTTTTTTTTTTTTACTCTAAAAATCCATAGTGTTTCTTAATAAGGATCTGGGCTTCTCGTAAGGGAATGCTGGGAGGATAAAGCTGGATTGGGTTCCCGGGGGAGACAGGGGAGGGGGCTGAGGTGGGGCAACAGAAGCCACTCTGGTACTGCTAAGCCCCTGGATGAGAACTCTGAGCTCGGGGACCTGTCAGCAGGATGCAATCATCTCCAGGAGATGGGAGATAAAGGAAGGAATTTAGAAGGTGGGCTGTATCCGCCGCCTCGCTCCATTGGATTTCAAGTCTTCTTGACCTTGAGGAAGAGAGGATCAGTGTCCAGGAGCCGAGGTCTGTACGCCTTCTCACATCCCCTCATCCTTTCCCTCGGTCAGACCACACCTGTGCCAAGTTGTCCCGTCACGTCCACACTTATATGAAATGCAACATCATGGGGCATGGGACTTGGCCTTCTGAACCACCACTTGAGGCACAATGACACAACCTAAAAGTGCAATTGGGTCAATTCCCTCTGGATGGAACCTTGACCGATGAGAAACAGAAGTGGAAGAAAACTAGACTTAGCGACAGGGGCTTTCACCTCGGTATGAATTTCTCCAAAGTGCCAGGGAAACACGCCTGTTGAGGATCTAATATGTCTCTACAGTGCTTATGTAAACCTCTGGCCAGCAGAGTAACACAGAACATTTGTCACTTCGCTCTTTCCTCACCTTGCTTTCCCCTTTCTGCCTTCGCTCTCATTACTTTGGGCTTGAACCTCCCATATAAAGTGTTAGTTCTTTAATTCTTGCCGCAGGCACTACTTGCACAGGACCTGGGCACATGCAGTTTTACCCACGCAAAGGTCCAGTATGCTGGGATAGGTCCCATCAGAACCAGAATGTGATCCTGGGACAGGACTCCTGTGTGACTTCTCTCTACGCCACGTCGCCTTGCCTTTGCCTAGCACAGGGCTTGGTACATACGGAGCTACAATAAATTTCACTCCATTGAGTATATTAGAGCCAGGTGTAAACCTGAACAGCCTCCAAAAATATTTTCTACGTCAAGGAATGAGCTCTGAGCTTCTGAGAACCCACCAGCTCAGCTCTGCCTCTTGGGAGTAACCGTACTTCCAAGAAGGCCTGGAAAGGGTTGGGCACCCTACGATCCCCTGTATTAGTCAGGGTTCTCCGAAGAAACTGAACTGAGAAAAAAAAAAGCATATGTATATGGAGTGGGGGCGGGAAGGGAATGGCGGGGATTGATTGATTCATTTCCAGGAATTGCCTTACCTGATTCCGGAGGCCGAGAAGCCTCACAATCTGCTGTCTGCACGCAAAGGGAGACCCAGGAAGGCTGAGGAATGATTCGGTCTGAGTCTGAAGGCCTGAGAACCAGGGCAGCCAATGCTGTGATCCCGGGCTGAGGACGGGAGAAACCCACATCCCCGTTCATGCCGTTGGACAGGAGGAGGCATGACTCGTCCCTCCCTCTGCTTTTTGATCTATCCGGCCTTCGTTGGATTAGATGGTGCCCAACGACTTTGTGGGGAGACATCTACTTCACCTGTCCACCAATTCAAATGCTAATCTCCTGCCGAACACATTTATAGACACCCAGAAATAAGGTTTACTCTGGCACCCTTGTGGCCCAGTCGACACATAAAATTTACCATCACGTCATCCTTCGAACTTTTACAATTTTCAAGATTCTTTCACAGATACTAATTCACCTGACACAGCAACTCTTCGAAGCAGACGAGGTAGGCAGCATCTTCATTTAATGGACATTTAACATCCAGGGACACCAAGGCTCGCAGAGGTGCCGTGACTTGCCCAAGCTCATACCAAGTTCAGGCCCTTCAATGTGGCACCATTGTAACTAAAACGCTGGGGGTCCCAAGCAGCAAGTCAATGCCACGTGTCCTTAAGACCAATCGCACAGTATACAGAGAACAGCCTTTCCCAAATGGCACCTGCAGCCCACTACCAGAGACAGAAAGACGCTGCGCCAGAGAAACAAGGCAAAATCTGTCTTTAAAACGAAATCAGAGGAGCTCAATAAAACTGTGAGGGTTGTGACCATTTAGAGTGATGAATAAATTCAGGAGAAAGCAGTATTATGACATGATTATCCTTTCCCCCAAAGTTTTAACCACCACACAAAGGAAAAGAAAACACATAAGACAGTTCTCTGAGTAATGTCAGGTTGTTCCACGCTGGGGATTCTAGCATTTTCCTGAAGCCAGAAGCGATATTTGGCTCTGGAGCCACTCACCAAATGCCAAGTCCTCAAATATCACCTATCCCTGCTGGATTTAGAAACCCCCCCAGGTCCAAGGCCTGGGCCCGGGAAGGGTTCCACATCCTCCTCTCACTGGGGAGACAGAAGGGAAGAAAGACCAGGACCTGTGCGAGGTTCTCGTTACCTTGGAAATCCTCAGAGGGGGTGCATGCTTGCTTGCTTGTTTGTTTATTTGCTTGCTTGCTTATTTGTTTGTTTAACTGTCAGATCTCCGCCTGGCACCTGTGCATGGCTGGTACCAACATCAGCACAAGGTCTCCTCCTTGATCTTCCTTCTTCAGAAGACTGCGTCTCCCCCTGACCTGGCTGCAGGCGCAGCCCTACCACCTCTGCTGAGCCCTCCCGGTGCGGAGCCTCGGCACAGCTTCCTGTCACAGTGTATCTCCGTGTTAGGTCCCTTGTAGACTCCAGAGGCCACAGCCCAGGAGACCCCGAACTCTCTCTGTTCTTCCCTAAAGGGCCTCTGACTGACACCATGATTAGAAAAAAGCAACAGAAATGCAGGCCAGTAGAAGGAGCACAGGAAAGGGCAGATGAAACTTCTGCAACTTTTACTGACAAACACGTCGCCTCCACTAAGTGACGGACACATGTAGGCGCACTGTCTTTTGCAAAATCGGTGTGATTCTTAAAATATCCAGTCTGCTGGGAGCACAGACAGAAGCCCAGAGAGAGTAAAAGGACCCCTGGACCTAAAAAACAGCTGCCCAAAAAGCCCATGTACTCACTGAACTCTAAAAAGGAAGTAGGACCACATTTGTGTCGTTCCTTGTGGACTAAAAATTATGTTTAAGGATGAAGATACCTCAGGCGGTTTTCCTGATCACTAAAAAAAACAGCATTTAGAATTCTGTGAGCGCCAACAGGGACAGTGTATGATGGAAGCCGCTTCCATGGCAGAAGGTGACACTTGTATTACAGCCCAAGGAGGACATGGATACTCTTAAATACCAAGAGAATTGAGACTCAAGGATAGACTATCCATTAATGGCTTCATTTTACAGAGAGTAAATCTGAGGCTCAAGGAGGCCGGAAAACCAGGGAGAGAACCAAAGTGTTCTCACACAAAGTGGACCACGACCACTCCACCCTTCTCCCCGCTCCCCGCCCCCCCCCTGATGAGCCACCCATGCTGAAAGAGTGTCCCAAACACTGTTTGAAAGAGGAAGGGTGGGCAGCAATCCATCTCCTCCAAAAAGTGCCAGAAAGCGTGCGCTTCTACCCAAGGAGACTTCGTGATCTGGAAAACAATTTTGTAGGGCAGCAACTTCCCCAAGGACACAGGATAAGCAGGGAGAGGGGGCAGAAACCCAGCCCCGCAGAAGGCAGGCCTCCGCCCCAGCACTGTGAGTCAACACAGCCAGCGGCGGCAGCTCTGTCTGCCTCAGATCTGGCCTCCCATCCCTGGAGATCTAAAGAGCTAAAAACTACGTATGGCCGGAGGCAGGGAAATCACCCAGCAAGCCTTGGGCATGCTACTGGATTTGGGCAGCTTCTCTGCTGAATTTTAATGAAGTAATTAAGAGCTAGATAATAGAGGGGGTGCTCTGCAGAGCAACACTCATGGACCTAACCTCTTTGATACGTTCCTGCATCAGGAAGCAACTCTATCACTAGCTGGCTTCGTTATTATTCCACCCGGCTCCCTGGCTCTTAAAATGATCTATGCCAAAGTTTGTTAGTCTTTTAAATTACCTGCTGAGCTTCCTGGAAAAAAAAAAAAAAGATGAATGCATTCTGGGAAAAAAAAAAAAAAACATTGTTAACAGACGGTGCTAGAAACAGCAGACCCATCGGGCCTGCTCGTATTTCCTTTTTAAAAACGAGTCTGGTTATAAAGAAGGACTCACTCGGGGCCACTCACTCTGTGCAGACCGATCGGGGAATAGGGACTGTGGCGCAGCAGCCCGGAGGAGCAGGGAGCTTGTCTTGGGTGCCTGCTCTAAGAGGGGGCCACTTGGCGGATACCCTGACGACCGGACAATCTAGCTGTTCACTCCGTGGCTCAGATTGGAGATGAAGCCTACTTCCTGGGTTCCACGTGGCCCAGAAAGCTTTTTCCAGAGTAACCCAATCTTCTCCCCCAGAGTTATACCCTGGTCACCCAGGTCAGAGAAGAGAGCTGGCTCTCCTTTTGGCTCGCCTGGTGAGTTCTCCCCTCTCCCCTTTGCCTTCCTATTCCTCAAGGCCCGTGTGAAACCTCACCTCCATGAGGGAACTTTCCTGTGCAATCCTAAAAGCTTAGAGTTGGGAGCCCAGAGTTCAATTCAGCCCTATCCACTCTCCCTTTCCTGTGTTATCACTTTAAAGAATCCCTGACAAAGAAGATCCAGCTTCTATTTGAACGCTTCCAAGGACAGGGAGCTTATGACTTCACAAGTTCAGTGCCAGGCACTTCTTGCTACAAACATCCGCGTCTGCTGAGAAGAATTCTGCTTCCGGACTACTTCAATGAATTTAAGATAGGGGTAGCAAGCGAAAGTCTAATGGTGACTGTGCAGTTCTGTCTTGACTGTGGAAGTGTTTACATGAAGCTGGATGCGGATAAACACACTCACACGCACACACACACACACACACACTCACACGCACACACACTCACACGCACACAAACAGGTACATGTAAATCTGGTGAAACTTGAACCAGCTCAGTAGGTTGTACCAATGCCGTCTTCCTGGTACTGATGGTGAACTATCGCTGTCCCAGGCGTCAGTTTGCGGGGAGACTGGGTGACGAGCATGTGAGACCTTTCTACACATTTCTTTGCAACTTCCAGCAAATCTGTGGTTATTTCGAAATAAGAAGTTAAAAAAACATGTCTGCCACCTCTTGAAAGATTACTGTCTGCCATGCACAGTTTAAATGCTTTTTTTGTACTTACGACACATGTATTCATTTCGGATATCAACTCGCTTAAATCTGACGGTGACCACAGAGAGGGCAGGTGGTGAAGCTGGGGTCAGAACCCGGCTGTCTGGTACCAGAGCGCTCCTGCATGCCCACCACTTTGCCTCATGGCACTACGCCTGGCAGGAAGTTGAAAGGAACTTCGTCAGCCTTAATGCACTATATTAGTCTCGATAATCACTCTGTTAACAGCTAATATTTACAGGAGTTCTGCCCCTCAGAGGGCTTTCACATGCTCTATCTCATCTGATCCTCACAACCACCCTGGGAGACAAGCTTTGATTTCCTACAACTCCCAGATGAGAATGCTGAGCTTCCAGCCCTCAGACCCCAAATCTGAGGCTCCTACCACCTTCCCCCCACTCTTCTGCTGCTTTCCTGCACCCACAGAAAGAAACACCGTTGTTTTTTAAATGCTGACCCTGTAGTAATTCCATTCAGCCTTAATCTGGAAACAATGACCTAAAAGTCCAACCCCTCCAAGGAGCTGGCCGAAGGAAAAGCATCTGTCTAGGTGTCAGGACTGGCTGCTTAACGGAGTGGAGGAAGCGATCTCCAGGGTCCGCCTCCTGGAGAAGTCTTGGGGCATCTTCTTACCTTCCAAAAGCAGGTGTCAGCACCAACGGGCACTCTTAAAAACATGTGTGCCCTGAGCCCCACTCCACCCCACCCAATAATTTTAAATAGAAAAAGCTTTTATAATTCGTTGTCTGCCTCTCTTTCTCATCCCAAACCCAGAGCAGAAGGAGCCACAGCAGCAGATGAGCAGATCTCACCCTAATACAGGAGGATTTCAGAAACCTACATAGAGGGATTACAGCGAAGAGCGAGGAGGAGCACACAGAACGTTCCACCCAAAAAGACTGACAGCCTAATGCGGTTTTTGATATTCAATCATTGGTGAGTCATTCCTTTGCTCAGAGAAGTCTTTTGCAACTCCTTGAATTCCCTTTAAAAGTACAAATATCTCTGAGGAGGCTTATTTCTCACATCTTTATGAAATCAGGTTACTGGGGATCAGCTGACAGCCAGCCTTTGCTGTGCTGGGATGAAACATCCTAGTGGTGTCTGATATATATATATAAATTGGGGGGCAGGGGAGGCAGTAGGGAGCATAGAAAAGAGGGGAAGAGTTTTTTACATAGTCAAGAGTTTTTTCCAGAAGGGAAAATGGTATAGGCTGAATGCTTGTGTCCCCCAAAATTCAAAAGTTGAAACTCTAATCTCCAGCATGATAGTAGCTGTAGGTTGGGCTTTTGAGAGGTCATCAGTTCGTGATGGGTGGAGCCCCCATGATGGGATGAGCGTCCTCGTGGGAAGAGATGGTAGAGAGTTGGCTTCCTCTCTCTCTCTCTCTCTCTCTCTCGGCATTTGGCCACGTGAGGACACCAATAAGATGGCCAGCTGCAACCCAGGAAGAGAATTCTCACCGGAACCCAATAATGTTGGCACCCTGATCTTGGACGTTTCTGGCCCCAGAACTGTGAGAAATAATTCCTGTTGGCTACCCTGTTTATGATATTCTGCTATAGCAGCCCGGACTGACTGAGATAGAAAACGATAAGTTTCTAAGGGTATTCTCTAGCAACCATCAGTGAACGAAAGCTACCAACATTGTTCACAGGCTCAGGGCATTTCTGAAACTTCTCTTGGAGTTGGCCTTGCCCTGGGTGGGTGAGGCCTGCCCTTCTCATGGCCTCCTCTCTGATTTGCATCTTGGATGCTCATAAAGAAAGCCCTTTTTCCAGAAATAAGACCTCCTTAGCCTGGCTATATTTTAATTCATTCCAGTAAGTTCTAACATACATTTATTAACTCTCTACTCTGAGCAGGGCCCCAGGTTGGGTATTAAAAGTGGAAAGGGGACAAACCTTGCCCAACCTGTGCTCGCTATAGTCTCCTCCAGGGGAAATGACTGTTGAGCATTCTAGTCCAGAGAAGTCTGAGCGCCTCCCCAATGGGCTTACATCAGCCAGTCTTCAGCCATCCAATGCTCCTGCTGATCCTTCCTTTACGAGAGGGTCCACGTGTCAGTGCATTAGTCAGCTACTGCTTCGAAACCATGATGCATAAAAAACAATCCCCCAATCTCATTGGCTTATAACAAAAACATTCATTTTTCTCTTTCATGTATATCTGTGGGTAGGCTGGGATTCAGCTGATCTCAACTGGACTCCACTAGGCTTGGATCTGGACTAAGTATAGAGTTCAGGTATGTTCCATATGTTTAATCATTCTCCATGGACCAGAAGCTATTCAGAGCATGTAATTCCATGGCAGACAGCAGAAATATGAGAAGCCAAGCCAAGTAACCTAAGCACATTCAAATCCTCTGCTCACATCATATATACTAATATGCCATTGGTTAAAGTCATGCTCAACATCAATGGGGCATATGCTCCTACTCTAAGGGAAGTACACCAAAGTCATATGACAAAGCTCATGAAGGTATCATTTTATTATAGGGAAGGAGAAAAGAGTTAAGATCAATAATCCATCAACCAGTCAGTAATAACTAATATACTGTTTGAGACAACTTCTCAAATCCTCAGAGGCCCGTGACAGAGCAGGGCGTTTTGAGGCCCAGGACATGAGACAGAATCAATTGGCCCATCAGTTACACTTCCCCTCCATTGTGGCCTAGCTCAACAATAGCCCATTGTAACCAGGAAGCAGCTGTAGACACAAAGGGAAACATCCTTCATTGTGTCTCCCTGGCTTTGTTCCAGGCCCCAGTAGAATACAAACCAGACTCCCAGACAGCCTTGGCACTGGACTAAGGTGAATCATCTCTGTAGCAAGTCTGACGAGCAGAGAGAATAAAGAAATAGGATCGAATGTCATGGGGCCAGGCCTCCCTATCTATCCCCTGCCTCTATCCTCAGGGCTGTGGTGCCCTTGCCCTCAGGAGAAGCTGTGGTCACCCAGTCTTCATGATCAAAGACTTACATTAATCACTGTTCCCAAGGGGTAGCCTATGTGGCAGGCACCGTGCAAAATATTCTGTTCTGATATACTCTTCTGAAGACCCTGTGAGATGGGCATTGATCACCCCACTGTACAGATGGGGTTCAAAGAGGAAAGATCATTTTCTCAAGTCTATATAGTACAGGCCTGACAGATGGCAGAAGTTAAAGATGAATAAGACGAAGGTGATAGAGATGGAGCCCAGCTCTTCTGTGATTTCCAGTTCCAGGATCTCGTTCTATTTGTTAACACCACAAAAACTGTACGTGCATTAGGGAAGAGCTTTTTGTGGAATTGAGCTTTCAGTGTCCCTCAGAGAACAGACACAGGAGTCCCTAACATATGACTTCAAATCTTACCCTGTCTTCAGACCAGCATCTCTGAGCTACAACAAAGCTCAGTGGCAGAGGAAGAGGAGGAGGAGGGAGAAGAAGGGGAGGGAGAGGAGGAGAGGGAGAAGGAGGAGGAGTGAAGAGGAAAAGAGCAGGTGATGAGGAAGAGGAGGAAGAAGAAGAGAAGAAGAGGAAAAGGAAGAAGTCGTCAAGGGAGGAAATCCTGGACCAGAAGGGGAGACATTCTCCCATGGGTCAACAGTGAGCTGCCTGTCCTACGGCAGGCTAGAAGGAAGATGGCCTCTTACTCTCTGCTGATTAGGAAGAGTATTGCTGGCCCACAAGACTAACGCTGTGGGAGCTGCCCCGATCATACCGCCATCGAGGAAGAAATACAACTCCACTTTCCCCAGCTATGCCAGAGCTTCCTGGCCAGGTTGCCTCTGCCCCTCAGAGCTTGGGGAGTGAACTCCTATAGGAGCAGGGAGCTTAGAAGAGAGAGGGGTTTGAATGGCTAGACCAGGTAGAGCCTGAACCTCTTCCAGGCCTGTTGGATACTCAAAAGGAGGCCCCAAAATCCATCACATTCAGAACCCGTGTTCCGAGGGTAGAGAGCCTCCTAGGGTAGCTAGAGCAGGAACACTCTCCTGGTGTTAATCCTACTAACGCCACGTTTTTAGCCAGCGCTGGAGAACGGACTGGTCGCTGATGGGAAGTAAGATGGCGAGTCTTCTAGAGGACCCCGGAGCTCCTCAGTCGCCAAAACAACAAGGCGAGCCAGATCGCAGGCCAAGTCAAAGCTGTCTCCAGAGAACGGCTCCTCTTCCGGATGTAGTCCGTATCCTGTGGGCCGTCTAGAGCGCAGACACGAGCGGGAGGGTGGAAGGGAGCCACGGGCCCTGCGTCTCCCTGCCAAAGGGCTGCAGACACAGCTGCCCAGCACCCATGGGCCTCAGAAAGATGCTGGGGGGCGGCCCAGACGCCTGTCGAACTCCTCCTTCAGTGCATTTTCTGCGATAAAATGTGGCTGAGGCCAGAGATTACCCCAGAAGTTTCCTTCTGCACAAAGTCAACATAATAGGTTATTTGACTTTGGGAAACAAAACAAAAGCAGCAAAAACACTTGACCCAAACTTTCTGGAACGATGAGCAGTTCTTTCTGTCGGCACTCTGGCTGATATTTTTCTTAGTAGGTTTGAAAAAGAAAGGCGTTTTGCCACTTTTTCATGCCTTCTGCTTTGTCAGCTCCAGGAAGCCTTGGCTGGTGAAGTGCCCCCGCCGGGGGCTCACGCGGTCCCCCGTGCTCTCCTCAGCACGGCTCATGTCATGCCATATTGTTATGCCCCTTGCTTCATCTCCCTCGAGGGAAGAACACTTTCGGTTTTGTGCGTTCTGGCTGATGGAAGGTTCATTAGGTTTGCTGAATAATAAATTGATAAAATTCTATCACCTCCGATCCTCCCATGTGCCTCTCTCCCTAACCCACCACATGCCTCAGAGACCTGCTCTTCTTTGGTTTTGGGACCCAGAAGATATGTAGCCTGGGCACAGAAGATGCTGAGCCCTGGGCTCAGGTTTAGTCCTCACAGGGAGAGAGGGTTCAGCAACTCAATCTCAGGGGCCACACTGGACAAGTTTCTGTACCCCAAACTCCAGCCCCTCCAATAGAGTAGGACTCAAAGCATGGGCTCAGTGCAGCCAGTGGGAGCTTCGTGCTTTGGTGCACACCGCTCTGCAGCTCACCCGAGAATACTGAATACCAAGGTCAGGATCGTAGACACTGCCTCCCGCTCTGCCTGTCTCTTGCTGTGAATCAGAGTGACTCAAGTGCCCTACAAATACCCCGATCCTATCCTCCTCAACTCTCTGCAGATGGCTCCAGAGGAAAACTCTAAGTACCAACCCTGCAGGCAGGACAAGAAGGAAGAATGGCGAGTTTTCATGGCAGAGTCAATCCCTGCTCTGCAGGAAGGAAGCTGCAGTGCCTGGGAAACCGTGAGCAGCATGGACTCTGAGGCACAGCTGCTCCCACCCCACTGCGTCCCCTCTCCCACGCCACGCAGGACTCACACCCTGAGCGGCCGAGCCCACTGATGTCTCCCTGCAAGGCACTGAGGCCGAGAGGAAACTGCAGGGAAGGAGACAGCAAGAAGCTCCTCATAGGATTATCTCGCTAACATTTTAAGGATCCTAATGTTAGGACCCCAGAAAAGAAGAGACTCTTGTACAAACGAGCTTCCTCTTGTTGGAATCAATCCATCAGCAGATGTTTTCTGTCTACTAAAAGCAGCAGATGGAGTCGTTTGAGCCATAGCCTCAGACTTCACGAAGTGCCTTATTTGGATGGGGAAGCAAGGCACACACAAGAAGCAAAGGAGAGACTGTGGACAGATAGACTGTACAGGGAACACAGACCTTTACAGCAGCAGGAAGGCACGTGAAGGAGAGACCTCCTGCAACTGTAAGTTCCTAAAGCCGACGAAGCCTGAGCTGGCTCCCAAATGAAAGACATCGATTTAAGCAGAGAGAAGGCTCAGAGAATTTTAAGTGTGAAACACCACATAAGCATGGATTTTGCAGTAAGATATGCAAACTGTAAATTTTCAGCGATGGCAGAAAGGGCCATTCAATCCCATTGTATGCAATGATGCTGTCTTCTTAGGCTTGATATTAGTTTAAAATAAAATAAAACCATTTCCCGCTTGATTACAGTTAGAATCAGAGAAGGATTTTCAGTCTGACCCTCACTAGTGTTTAAAATAGTGAAAAAGAACAGATAAGGCATTGAATAAAATAAACGTTTCTGATCTCAATCCAGTTACTGCTGAATGCAGCAACGGATTGGAAAGGTAGGTCGCCCCTGGCATTCTCAGCCATAAGAAATTTAACGATGGATGAAAATGGATAAAATCAAGATGCTCTGATAGAATGGGGAGGCTTCAATATCTCAGAAAATTAGGATCCTTGTAACCAATTTTACAATGGTTGGATTATAGCTAAATAGGATTTTAAGTCTATTGTAAATGAAAAGAAATCTAATTTAACTGGGCCACATCATTTTAACTGAAATGCGATAAATGCTAATTTCCTTGCCTGGCACCAGTGACTTGGCCTGTGAGAGCTGTTTGCAAGTGCTCAAGTCTGACCAATCTCACACTGTCCCTTTCAGTCCTGAGGCGGAGCCTGGAATCCGTGGGTCTGTGAAGGGCCAGGAAGTTAAGGTGAGCAAGCAAAGCCTACCTGTTTCCCTCCAAGGCTTATCCTATGTGCCTGAGGTCATTCGGCCACTTTTTAGAGCCACCACCACTTTTTACTGCCTGTAGCCCCACCAGAGCTGCAATATGGTATTCCAAGTACCTCATTTTAACTCTCCCCTCTGCCTCCTTTTTATTCTTCTCTAGGTTCTAAGCTAAGTAAACAAACAAACAAACAAACAAACATGTCCGAAGGCAACGTTTTCACATACACACAAGCCGGGAAGCAGACGAGGCCAGGCCAACATGGCAGACAGTGAGCAGTGAGCACGGCTGGCTCAGGAGACATCAGATGGCAGGCGACGGCATGTGTGTGTGTTACTGGAATGTCCCCACGCATGCCGATTCTGGAGTCATTCTTTCTCTGAATATTCAAATAAAGTCACCAGAGACCCTCTTGTGTTTCCCTGCCACACCACTTCCTTGGGAAAGCAAACATGGCAGCCGCTAGTCCCCAAGGCAGCTGCCAACCGTGACTGACGCAAACTGCAGTTCGCCCTCGACTCTCCTGAATACTTGAGGATGTCGTGAGAAATTAGAAAGCTGAAGAACTGAACGAAAGACAAGTACTCCTAAAACCTACCAGCTGTACCCACTCCATACCTTGACTGGCCCTTTCTCCTCTTAACCCTGGCCCTGTTGCGAAGGTCTGTCCCTTGTTCATTTCAGAGTTCCTTCCGCTGGCTCGTCTTTGCTGATTTCCTGGGTCCCTATTCTCCGTGCCCGAACCCATCTCATAATGATCATTGTGTTCGTAACTATAGGCAAGATTTACTGAGCATTTCTCCGTGACACTGCTTTTGGTCCTCTTAACTGCATTAATTCACTTAATTCTGATAGCCTTATGAGATGATGATATTATTTTCCTATTTTACAGATTGAGAAGCCAAAGCACAAACAGATTAAGTAAATTATCCAGGGTTTAGAGAACTGGTGGAGGTCTGACTCCAGAGAGGGTGGTCTGAACTGCTCTCTTACACTGCCCATCCAAAGAACATCTTTATGCCCAAGGGAGGCCCAGGCCACTCTAAAACGCAAGGCAATTTAGCACCCTGTGATGGTCTGGCCAGGCTATGGTGCCCGTCGTTTGGTCAAACATTCGTCTTGAATTCTCTATAAAGGTATTTTTTAGATTAAACTTTGAGTAAGAACATCAGTAAATCAGTAAATGAGTAAATATAAAGTAAACAACTAAATAACAGGTAAAAATTAATTGATAAAATCAGTAAATCGTTAGACTCTGAGTAAGTAAATCATGAGATCGATTACCCTCCACAATGTGGGTGGACCTTCTTGAAGCAGTGAAGGCCTTAAGAGCAAAGACTGAGGTTCCCCTAAGCAGAAGGAATTCTTCTTAAGACTGCAATATGTATTGTCTGCTTGAAATCTGCTAAGAGAGTAGACCTAAAGCATTCTCACCACAGGGGGAAAAATAAAGGGAACCGTTGAGGTGATGAATGTGTTAATTAACTTGATTGTGATAATCATTCCACAGTATATACATGTATCAAATCACCATGTTGTACACTTTTAAAAGATACAGTTTATGTCATGTATGCCCCAGAAAAGCTAGAGAAAATATACATAAATGTTAAAAATCTGTTGTATTTAAAAAAGAGCAGAAGACTGCAACACAGAAACCCTGCCCGAGGTTCCAGCCTGCTGCCCTGCGGATTAGGACTCAACGCTCGAAACGTCAACTCCTACCGAATCTCCAGCCCTCCAAACCCCCTACGAAGTGCAGACTTGCCGACCCTGCAAACGATGAGCCAATCCCTAGAGGGGAAAGAGTCGATCTATAGCAGCGAAGTAGACTTAGGTCTTCCCAGTCTCTAAAATCTTGTTTCTATGACATACCAATCCCAGTATAATTTTCACATTTAATTGTACTGAAAAGACCTTGCCCAGACAGGACACAGCAGAGGCAGGGGTAAAAGCGGTGAGGGGGAAATGAAACGCCATCCTTCCACACTCTTCCCCAGAGGAACTTTCACCAAAGGAAAGGTGATGCGTTCATTCTCCTTCTACGCAACATCCACGTGTGTGCACGTCAGGCAGCCTCTGCCACCCGGAATGCCCTTTGCTCAGATTGAGGCAGGTCCTGCTTCCACTTTCTGTGAAAATTTCTGCCCAGTGTCACTTTCCCAGATAAGGCTTCCCTATCTAAAAGAACATCCCCCCCCACCCATACCCTGATCCTGCTTTCATTTTCTTTATAAAAAAAATCTGACTGGAAAAAAAGCTGAAATAAAATATGTGTATGGACATAAATATATGTATATGTGTATACTAATTGTCCACAGAACCCCACTGAGATAAAAATTAATGAGACAGCAGCTCAATGTCTCTTTTACTCATCTGTTTCTTCAAAATCTACAAAACTGCTTGGTCTATAATAGAGTATTCAGTTAAATAAATTTCATTTATTCTTTATTTTATTTATTAATTCAGGAATTCAGCTTCCCTCCCCAAATAAATGAGCCAATATTCCCTATTATTTGCTACAAATAATCCATCACGTATCTATTGGTTTTGCGGTGTTGCCTTTATCATATACCAAGGTCCATATTTTATGCTAGATTTTAAAAAGACAAGTTGAAAGTATCATTAGAAATACGAATAATAGGAATAAAAAAATTTAAATCTAGTACCTTAAGAATTATACGGGCCTTTCTATGGCGCATAACGTTTTTAAAAGCTCCCTACATGTGGCTCTCACCTCCACCCCACACGAAGAACTGCTGCTCTAACTATTTAGCACCTCGCGTGGACTCAGCACTGGAAGATAAACAAATGGTATAAAGCACAGACGTTGCCCTTGAATCACATAATGTCTCAGTAGGGAGACAAAACATGTCCTGGAAACCATCAGAATATTAAGTACTAAATTTCCTGGGAAATTATACACATGGAAGAACATTAAGATAAACACTGCAGGAGACGATCAGAAGCAAAGAATAGCTTGGTCATGTGTGAAGGATTCATAGTGACTATCAGACCAGATTTCTTAAAGAACAATAAATAAAATGAAACTCTGCCCTGTTCTTTCAGGAAGAAGGTGTAAACAGGCAGTTTCTCCACTTATTATCCAGTTTGTTTTCCAGTTAGATATCTGCAAGTGAAAAATAAACCACACAGAACAAGCAAAAATCATGTAAGGACTTCTAATTATAGCCATTTACTTGAAATTAAATGGCTATCACTCAACTGTCTAAGTTGAAGCATATGGTGGATCTGTTAGTCACTCCAGTCCATGAATGCGTGCACACACGCATGTGCATGCCCCTGTGTGTCATTTATCCTTTAAAAATATATCATCACGAAGCTCCATGTTCTCCCTTCCCGGGCAGGCCATGGGAACTCTCTCCCAAACGGAAGCTCTGAATAGTCTGTGGTTCATTTCCAGGTGTTTGAGGTGGTTTCTATTTTAATAACATGCAGTATTCCTGGCAGTTGAAGCTTTTTGAACACTTAGCACAATACAATATTTGTGCCCACTTCCTGTTCTGGAAATGTACAAAAATCCTTGGGTTTGTGTTTTAGCATTAGACTCGTATTTTCTTCTTTTTTCTCCTCCTTCAAACACAGATTGGCTGCTTCCAGTCCATGGAACTAGGCAAGGACAAATAAATACAAATTTCTCACATTCCCTAAATTGTTCTCAGCGCGTGGGCAGCAGCCGCGCAGCGCCACCTGAGAACTTGTTAAAATGGCAAAATCTCAAACTCGACCTCAGATATACTGAATCAGAAACTCTGGGGACGGGGCTCAGTAATCTGTGTTTTAATTAGTTTTTCATTGATGCTCATGCACTCGTAAGTGTGAGAACCTCTGTTCTAATAGATGAGGGACTATGAGTGTAGTTTACAGACTCACACAGGAATCATGAAGGAGCACTGAAAGTGAGAGTGGGTAGGGCTTAAAGGGTGCGCTGACCTTGGATTAGATAGATGACTTGGTCCTCTTAACATCTTGGAAAATTTCAACTTATCATGCGACGTCCAATGATTATATTACAAACAACTCCCAAGATATCCATCAAGCTACATTGAAATGTCAGCTTTTAACTGAAGCCATCGGGCTGAATTGGGTTTATTTTCATTGAGAATGCCTTTGACAACATTTCTGGAAGTACAGCAAGGCACCCAAGCTTTTCGCAGTTAATAAATAGAAAACCTGACAATCTAGATCAGCAATTTTCAAAGTTGTCAGACCTAATGCCCACTTTACTTTCGCAAGATGAAATTCAAAGACAGTTTACTCTTCCTAGGCACAATTTAAAATAATAAAATGTTTTATAATTAATACAAAATGGAAATAAAAAGAAATTAATTTATAATAAAAATAACACATATTTTAATAAGTGAATGCTTGAGCAGGCCTATCCGAGAACACGTAAAGTAGTTAGATGGCAGCCCCATGAATGAAACCACAAAAATGCAAATCTACGCAGGTGATTTATTTGTACAAACCCAAATCTATGCAGATTTAGTTATTATAAGTGGCGCTGCTGTCAAGTGATGGAATTTTCCAAATGGTGATTCAATAGTTGGTAAAATTTTCAATGAAAAAAAAAGAATATGATGTTCTCTCAATGTACACAGTGGTTGCATTCCTGGAAAATTCAATGTAGAGTAAAGTGGTGCAAAAATAAACTTTGTGTTTATCTATAGAATGGAGTTTGCTTCTAGGTTCAAATAACTACGAGTATGTTTTCACTTTCCTGAATATTTGATGGGTCATTCAAAAATCAAGAGTGACACAGGGTCATTCCTTGTGCAGGACCACACCACAAACTGCAGGACATCCAGCATACCTGGTTCATATCCAGTACATGTCAGCAATTCCCCTCAATCATTTTGATAACCAAAAGTGTCCCCGTAAATTCCCCAAACACTCCTTCAGAGGTAGTAATGCAAACTACTGATCTAGACAAAAATCTGTCTGAACACTCATTCATTCATTACTTACTCAACAAATTGCATAGTTAATATGCTTCTAAGAACGGTGCTTGCTACGTGATGGGACCACAGAGCTAACATTTTATTAGGGGACAGGGAACACATACAATCATCAAGAGACCACTAGGTAGAATGTAATTAATGCTACACATGAAAGAGATATAAGAAGCTACAGGCGCTCACGATGAGCACATCACTTCTGTGGGGAGTCAATGAAGACATCATAGAAGATACACTCCGATCACACAGTAAACAATGGGCAGGATAGAAACGAAGGCGATGAATGGCATTCTAGGAAGAGGTCATGGTTTGAGAAAAAGTATTTGAATCATGTGTGGGAAAGATTCTATTAGAATCTCAGATTTCTCAGTCAAGGACCTTGTTGTTTCTCATTTCCTGTTGAAGGTCTCTGAAAATCCTATGGCCTTCTGTTGTTACTGTTGACAAAGATGCATCATAAACCTATCTTTCAGACCCCAATAATGTATACCTCTCAGGTTCTACACACCACCTCCATTTCATGTTCCTCTGCCCAAAAAAGGCTTTACAGAGCAATCAGGTGTTTGCAGGTAGCTTCTGGTAACACATAAATCTCAAGTACTCCAAAAATGCATCCCAGAGGCCACCTGATTCCTACTGGAAGGAGACATCTAGGGTCTTTACATTTTCCCTATTACTCCTGTTCACTGAGATTTCACACATCCTATATGCTCCCTGTTCCTTTAAGCATCCTGTGTGTTTGTAAAGGGACATAACTCTCCTTCTGAGCCTCCATAGGCCCCTGCTCGCTCTTCAGTCTGCACCACACACTTGGCTATCTGTGAATGGCTTACCTTCTCTTCCCCACAGAATACAGGGAGACCCAAGAGAACAGATCCCATGTGTAATCCTGTCTCTCTGCGTTGACACATTTATACTCTTACTGATATCAGTTCTAACAAGTAATATCAGGGCTCTATCTTAGACCACAGCATGAAAGGCGCTGCTTATCACAGGAAGCCACATGAACTTTATATTATCCAATAAAGAAATGAGGCAGGTGAGTTCCTGGGTTTGAAAACCAGAACTCTGTCAATCTTCCCAGGATCTAAGCTAACTTATCATAGAGCAAACTGATGCTCAGATAAACTGTCCACCTTCCTATGGGCCAAACAAATTGGCCTGCCACTACCCTATGTTTTTAAGGCAACTTTTCATTTTTTAAAGAATGAGGGAGCCAAAGAATGAGGTGATACCAGAGGTGAGGATCTGAACATACAGATCCAACAGAGCCACTAGGCAATCAGTGCCTTCAAGGAAATGTCACCTGACTGGTCCGTCCGTGAAAGGAGGGCATGCTCCTAGATCAAGATGACCAAACACAAGCAGTGGGCTAAACTCAGGAGCCACTGTTACGCATGTTTTTATTAATCTTTAGGATGCCTTCAAGAACATTGTTTGAGGTGAATTGACCAGTATCCTCCATCTAACAGCTCTTCTTCCTCCCTCAAACTGACCACGTTATAAGATGTCAAGCTCCTGAGGGTTAGGCATCATATCTTAGACCTTTCTATGATTCTCAGGGTCCAGCTCTACAGAAATGCTCACCAAAATGATTGCTGAGAACTGACAAAGCAAATTTCTCAGCACAACAAAAAGCTGGGACTAAAGATTCTATTTATTCTTCAGGGAAAGTGTATGCAAAAGAGAGTTGTGACTATAAAGTAATATGTAGAGATTATTTTTATAGTTTTGTAATTTAATTTTTTCAAATGAGACTATTCCTTTTTATTATAATAAAATATAATAATTAAAATAAGCAAGACTCGTTCCTTATTTTAAAAATACCAAAGATATTGACATATAAAACAAATAAATATAAATTTCCTGAAATCTCACTGCTCAGAGATGATTAATATTTTTATGCTGCTTCTATGTATTACTATGTACATATATAGTTTTGAATACCTACAAATATATACTTTAAAAATGGAGTCATGCTTTACGTACTATAAAACTTTCTTAATGTAACAATATATTGTGAGCATGTTTCCATGTAGTTACATAAATAATTACCTTATTTTTGGACAGTTTCACAGAATTTCATTGTACGAGTATAACACATTTTATTTAATGAATCCTTACGGACAGATGTTTAGGTGATTTTCACATTTAGTTAGTATAGTGGTCCCCCGTTATCCATGGTTTCACTTTCTATGGTTTTAGTTACCCATGGTCAACCATGATCTAAAAACATTAAATGGAAAATTCTGGAAATAAACATTCATAAGTTTTAAGTTGCATGCCATTCTTGAGTATCATGATGAAATCTCATGCTGTCTTACCCTTACCCTGTCCTGCCCAGGACAGGAATCATCCCTTTTCCAGCAAATCCATGCTGCCTATACTGCCTGCCCATTAGCCAGTTAGTAACCCTCTTGGTTTGAGAGCATGTGAGAGAGAGACAGAGACAGAGACAGAGACAGAGACAGAGAGACAGAGAGACAGAGACAGAGTCAGAGAGATTGATATAATTGTTCTATCTTATTATTAGTTTTTGTTAATCTCTTATTGTGCACAATTTGTAAACTTTACCACAGATAGGTATGCACAGGATAAAATAAGGATTATCTAGGGTTCAGTACTGAGCATCCACTGGGCGTGTGGAACACATCCCATGGGTAAGGGGTGGGGGCTACTGTATAAGCACGGCTACGAATCAAAGCCTTTGGCATAAATCTCTGCACACTTGTGCAGTTATTTCCTCAGAATTCACTTCTAGAAATAGAATTGCTGGGTGAAAAGTTATGCACATTTTAAACATATTAAACGTTGCCAAATTGCCCTCCAAACGTTGTACAATTTATATTTTCACAAAGGAAGTTGAGATGCCTATTTGTTTATACCCTAACCAATGGTGGATATTATCAAGCCTTTAAATCTTTATTAATATAATAAATGAAAAGCTATATCTCATTGTTATTTTAAATTACATCTTTGATTACAGAGCTTTTTATTTTTTAATTTGTTTATCGGCTTTTTGTACTTTGATAAATTACCCTTACATGTATTTTGCCCGTTTTCTCTCAAGTTGTTCATCTTTTTTCTATTGATTTGTAAGAATTCATTATACATTTAAAATTTTAACTCACTGTATGCCATATTAACTACATATTATTCCCGTTTGTACCTTATCTACAGTGGCTACACCACATACATTGGTTGACTAAACAAATAAACGAACACCATAGTTTGTCATACAGAAATTCTAAACTTCACGAAGTCATGTTTATGTTCTCTTACCCTGAAGTTTCTGGTCGTGGTGCCAAACGATGAAAAGACTTTTCCACTTAAAGATTAGAAGTAAATTTTCTTCTAATAATACATTTGATTGTTTAAAAAAAATCATCTTTAATCCAGCTAGACTTTCTTAATGTGTAAAATGTGAGCTAGAGATTCAACTTAAATTTCTTGCTAATTCAGGCCCATGCTCCCAGATCACTGACTAAATAATCAAGGTTTTCTCCAGTGGTTAGAAGTGCTGATTTCATAATATATAAAATTCTAATATAAACTAGACTCTATATTTTCTCTTCTCTTTCATTTATCTACCTACCCATTCCTTTGCCAATATCACATTATTCCTAGTACATTTACTTTATAGCATACTCTGATATCTAGTAAGGCATATCCACCCAATTTTTTCCCCCAAATTTTCTGGCCACTAGTATTTTTTTTTCTTCCAGATAAAAGCAAAAATCAATTGGTCAATATTTTTTAAATTTGCAACTTGTATTGAATCAGCATTAAATTTATAGACTATTTTGGCCTAAACTGACATCTTTACAGTAGTCTTCTAAAGAATACATAGATCAAAAATCGACTTCCACCACTACGTTGTATAGCTCTGAATGTATTCTTTACTTAAGTTAATCACAATAAAGTCTAATTATTACTATTAAATTACTATATCCATTTGACACCAAGGATTGAGCATTAATTATAAAATAAATTCATTCTGCATTGACATTTGTTTCAGGTTACCAGATTATAGCTTTGTTAAAATATGACACTCACTGAAGACAGGTCCCCTAATAATTAAAAAAATTGTGACCTGCATACTGGATAGAATTCTTCCCCACCAGAGTGGGGTCAGAATGATCTACATTTTCAGGTACAGATGATCATAATAGTGATGATATTTAGATTATAGACTTCTTATAGATTTACATGAGGCAAAAGTTAAAATAAGATCTAATTAGCTTGCTCGGTCTTTCTAGAAAAAAATGAGGCTTATGGGAAATGCTGCCAATATCTAGGAGAACAATGTTGGAGTTTTTTGCAGTTCTTTATGGTCTGAAGTGAGATCTACTCTGTAATCCTTTTTTCCTCCCCTGTCTAGTAAGCATCCAAATGAGCAAGCTGAGAGAAAATCTCTAAAATATAAACTGAATGTAGGTGATCTCTACTCTGGGAAAACCCACCTCAAAAAACCTGCACCCCACATAGTTAAAAATCCTACCAGATAGACAAGTCTTGGGTACTAGAATTCTGAGGCTTCTGACATTTCTCACATGTTCAAATTCTCCCAAGTATCCAATAATCTTCCATTGCCTATTTTTTAAATCTGAAACAAATATCATAAAGTACATGACCAAGTGACAAGTTTTATGGCACAGCCTTCAAGTTCTACATAGTTTTAGGAAAAGATAAGTAGGAATACAGACATGGAAAGTTCTAGCAGCAAAAATAAACAAAAATAATATAGGAGCAGTAGCCACTGGTTGGGGAGCAATGAAAGATAAAAATTTATATACAGGATGATGTCAAATCATAGATGAACTTGAATCTCAGTCAAATAAATAAAAGAGGAAAAAAATCTCTCAAGGAAGAAATAACAAGAAGTCATACAGAGCTCCCTAACATGACAGAAGAGGCAAATGGAATTAAAATATAAATATTAGGAAACACTATCAAATATAGGTTCAATCATCCATTAATTTTTTCAATAAATATTTATTTCAGGAGAATTAAGCAGTGACCAAACTCCACACTGAACTTTTCAGGAGGAAAGTCAGGCAACAGATAGTAACAGGCAAGTATGATATGGCAATATGTCATGTAAAGTGTGTGAAGAACAAGCAGACAAAGAGATAGAGAATGGTAAGGAGATGCTATTTTAGTCAGGATGGTCAGAGATGTCTCTCAGATAAGATGGCATTTGAACAAATCCAACAAAATGAGGGAGGGAGCCACAAGAGTACCTGGAGGAAGAGCATGCAAGTAGAAGGAACAGTAAGGGGGAAAGGCCCTAAGACGAGCTCATGCTCAGCAGCCAAGATGGCAGGCAGCAGTGTGAAACGAAGGGCACAATAGATGAGGCTAGGGAAGTGTCACGGGCCAGAGTCCCTAAGTCTCTATACGTCTCAGTAAGGATTTGAATTTGTTCTACACATGCCGAGAATACCCTCGAGACGTCTGAGCAAGAGAATGACATGATCTCGGTATGTTTCTTAAAAAACTCGCTCTGGCTGCTGGGTAGCAAAGGCGGAAGCAAGGGTGGTCGAGGAGCAGCCAGTTAGAAGCGCAGCTAAGGGGAAAAGGCATCTTAGAGTCCGCTGGTAGCGGTGGAAGTGATAAGATGTGAGATCTGACAGCCATGTTAAAGTTAGAACCAACAACATTTGCGGATGGACAAGATAGTTCCAAGACTTGAACTGAGGAACTGGGTAAACAACCAAAGATCGCAAGGCCATCTCTCAACTCTGTGTGGCTCTTTAAAATCCTCTAACCCGACCGTCTTCCATTCCTTCTAACTCCCTTGCACTGGTTCCTCCAGAACGCATGGTCCATTATCAAAATCCCTGATACATGCAATCCTTTCAGTCTTCTTATTTTCTTTTGTTTAAAACCATTTTATCGAGGTATGATTGACATCCAAAAATTGTACATACTTAGTATATACAACTTGATGAGTCTGGGGATCAGTAGAGATCGTGGGGATGGTTTCGCAGGTGTACACCTATCTCCAAACCCCAGGCCTTCTTGCTCTGTCTCAGCCCGGGATGGCACACTGTTCCCCTACAGCCCACTGACATGATGGCTATTTGCTTTTCTATACCCTTCACACATCCGGGCCTGGAAGTAATAGAGACCCGTCATGCGCTTCATTGCCACTTCTCACTAATTTAAAGATGAGAAATTCAGAAACGGTGCATGCCACTGGAGGCCCAATGAAAGCCCACGTCTTGCTTATAAAATTTTGTTGAAGATGGATATCATATTTACATTAAGGATGACAGGCCAGTTTGAAATTGATTCGGAGGTCTTAGGAACACAACACCTGGTTTGAGTTTTCACTTTCTTTTGTGAATAATGGTTCACGCACCAGCACGGCTCTCAAAGCACACATCGTGTCCCTAGATACAGACTCCAAAGCCTCATCATTAACTTGTGGGGGATGGCTGTCAGGGGGGAACATAGATATTGAGATCCTAATCATGAACTTTTTCCCCAGCAGAATTCTGTGGTTGTGGCAGCTCTGCTATGTAAAATGTTTACGTATGTATGCAGGCATGGGCTTTTATGCATGTGCACACATAAGCAGGGGGTATTTCGCCAAGGGGAATAGATCCCTTGAGATTTCTTCACAGTCAAGAAGATTCTACACTGAGAAGTGAGAATGTAAGGGTTCCCCTGACACATGGCTCGTTCTCAGAGCGCTCTGGGACATTTGTAAGGCCTGGTCCTGTCAGCCATGGGCAAGGAAAAAGCTGAGGCTTTCCCTCCATCGTCTCAGATCCTTGCTCTCTTGAACAGCTCCGACCACTAATAGCACACCTCGTGTGCTTGGTTAAAGGCATCCATGCTGCCGCTTAATGTTCCCACGGTGACCTTTACTTAGGCCCTGTCACACCACTCATTTCATGCCGCTGTGTGCGCGACGCGTCTCACTAAACTGTGAGTTCTTTGAGGACATCTGTGTTCCGAGCACCAAAGCCTCTCACAGAGTTGGCATGGGTACATTAAAAGAAGGCATGATTAGTCATGTGAAAATGCTTAGTAAAATGCACACTGCAAGAGGCTGTATTCTCACCACAGCTTCCTATACTGAGGAACTGCCCTTTCTGCGAGTTTCCATGAAGTTTTCCCACTTTTCTCCTCTGGGAAAAAAAAAAAAAAGCATATTTTTTCCCTTCACTCAGACTGATACCACATCTAATAGTAAGTCAATGGAAAATGCTACTATGAGACGTAAATAACTACAAAATAAAAAGTTGTTTTCCCTTTGTTTGTTTGTTTTGCCCTTCTGTGTCAGTTAGGGTTCTGAAGGCTGAGAGCCGTAGGCCAGACCAGGAGTGTAGAATTCAGATAGGATTTCTATGTTAAAGTCTCGAGACAGCTTTCTTCCTTGGGAAATTTCAATTTTTGCTTTTCAGACCTTCAACTCATTGAATAAATCCCACTCACATTATTGAGGCTCAATTCCTTTACTTAAAGTCTTCTGCTTGTAGGTGTTAGTCACAAAATATCTTTAGAACAATATCTCAACTAGTGTTACGCCAAACAACTGGGCACTGTCACCTAGCCGAGTTGAGACATAAAATTTAACCTTCACACCTTTCGTTCTGGGGATAGTACACAACTTTTGCTTTCACTATAATCGAACACAAAACTAGACCAAACATTTGAAAAAGCTGGTTTCAGATTATGGTGGAAACAGAAATTGACAAGTTGATTCTCAAAGCTACATCAAAATGCAAAGGACTTAAGATAACCAAAACAATTTTCAAAAGAAGAACAAGGTTGGAAGACTGACATTACATTATATCAGGACTTATCATAAAGGAACAAGCATCAAGATAGTGTGTCAGCAGCATAAGGATTAAAATATAGATCTATAGAATAGAATACAGAGCCCAGAAATATATTCACACATATATGCTCAACTGATTTTTGCCAAAGGTGCCAAGGTAATTCAATCTGAAAGGACAAACTTTTCAACAAATGGCTCTGGAAAAACTGTATTTTTATTTGGAACAAATATGAACATTGACTCTCACTTCACTGCGTACACAATAAATAACCTGAAATAGATCATAGACTTAAATGTAAGGCTAAAACTTTAAAACTTAATTAAGAAAATATAGGAAAAAAGTATTGATGATGTTGAGGTAGGCAATGTTTCCTTAGATACAGTGATACAACTCTGTGTGATATTACAATAGTGGATACATGTCATTACACAATTGTCCAAACGCATAGAATGTACAACACCAAAAGTGAACCCTAATGCAAACTACGGACTTTGGATGATTGCGATACGTCAGTGAAAGCGTATCAGCGGTAACAAATGCACCATTCCAGTGGGAGATGTTGGATGGAGAGAGCTATGTATGTGTGGGGGCAATGGGCATACGTGAACTCCCTATGCCTTCCTCTCAATTTTGCTGTGAACCTAAAACTGCTCTAAAAAAAATAAAGCCTATTAAAAAAAATTCCTCAGGTAGCATGCAGAGTCTCGGAGATAAAAGAAAAAATGATAAATTTGAATTTCCTCAACTGCTGAAGATTTGCTCTTTGAAAGACATCAAAAAAAAAAAAAAAACCAAAATGGCAAATTATTGGAATAAATGATATCCAGAATATATTTTCAAAAATCCTACAATTCAAGAACAAGAAGACAAACAACCCAAAGTTTAAAAGTAGACAAACGTTAGAAGAGACACTCAATAAAACAAGACATATGGATGGTGAAGACATAAGCACATGAAAAGAGGCTCAATGTGTCTAGTAATGAAAAAAAATAGAAATTAAAACTATAGATACTACTACATACTCAAAGGGTAAAAATTAAAAGATCAACAACACGAGTGTTGGTGAGGATGTAGAGCAACTAAAGTTCTCATGCATTGCTGGTGGGAGTTTAAATGTAAAACCATCTTGGAAAATATAGTCTGGCAGTTTCTTAAAAGGTTAAATAAACATCTACCCTATGGCCCAGCAATTTACTCCATGCATTTACTCAAGAGAAATGAAAACATGTGTCCACACAAAGATGCATGTGAGATTTTTCTTAGTAACTTTATTTATAGTAGTCAAAAATTAGAAATAATCCAAATTCCCATCATCAGGAGGATGGGTAAATTGTGGTATATGTATACCATGTAATATTTTTCAGTAATTAAGTGGAAAAATCCATCGCATGTGCAACAACGTGGATGAATCTCACAGAAGCTATAATGACCAAAGAAAACTAGACAAAAAAAAAAAACATATTGAACTATTCCCTTTCCTTGAAGATTAGAAGCATATTACACTATTCTATGGTGATGGCAGAACCATAGAATAGCTGCTTTTTGTGGGAATGAACTGCGTAGAAAGAGGCAAGAAGAAACTTTCTAGGATGAGGGTACAATTCTAATTGACATGCGTGTTAGAGGTATGTATACATTTGCTAGAGCTCAACAAACTGCATTCTTAAGATGGGTGTATTTTATTGCATGTAAAGTATACATAAATAAAAAGACAAACGCACTCTTCTATACCAATGACAATTAGAATGTGTAATTTTTACATATGTGTAAATATATGTCTGGCTTATGTATTCTATTCTATAGATCAGTATGTCCTTCCTTTTGTCATTTATAATAAATTTATAAGAGGAATAGTCAATTATCTCTTAATTAACCTATAAATATTATCAACAAAGTATTTTATAGAATTTGACAAGCTAAAATTAAAATGTATACTGAAGAGCAAAAGGCCAAAAATTGTCATGACCATTGTGAGTAAAGGCCAAATAGGGAAATATGTTCTCACAGATAAAGACTGACTCTAAAGCAACAACTAATAAGACAATATGAGATTGACATAGAAATAAGCAAACAAACTGAGGAAAAGTATAAGAAATATAGAAATAGACTCACGAGTATATGGAAATGCAGAGGACAGAGGTAACATTAAAATCTAAGTGGATAGACTTGCCAATAAATTGTGTTAGAAAAACCATTCATATGGGAAAAAAATTATAGCCACATTTGACAGTATATACATACAAATCTCAGATAAACCAAAAGGATGACAGCAGAACTTTAAAACTTTTAGATGAAAAGACAGATCCATACACCTTTAGAGTCTTGATATAGGAATTACCTTAAGAACAACATTCGCACATAAAAATAAACAGTAAAGGATATAATACATTGTATTATATCAGTCCCTAAAACTGCTTCACAAACCACCCCCAGAACTTAATGGCTTATTGTGCTCACAAATCTGCCATCTGTGCGGAGCTTGGCAGGGATGGCTTCTTCCCTCTTTACATCCGGGGCTGCTTGACCCAGTTTTGATTTTGTGTGTGTGCATGTGTGTGTGCGTGTGTGCGCGGTGAGAACACTTAAATCAACTCTCTTAGCAAGTCTCAAGTGTACACTGCAGTATTATTAACTATAGCCACCACGATGCACCTTAGATCTTTGGAACTTATTCATTCTGCACAAATGAAATTCTGTACTCTTTGATTCTTTCCCCACCATCCTACTCTCTGCTTCAGGAGTCTGACAGTTTTAGATTCCACATATAAGTGAGATTATTTAGTATCTGTCTTTTTGTGTCTGGCTCTCATTTAATATGATGTCCTCCATGTCTATCATATTGTTGTAAATGGCAGAATTTTCCTTCTTAAGACTGAATAATATTCCATGGTGATACAGGCATACCCCATTTTATTGCAATTTCACTTTATCGTGGTTCACAGATGTTGCATTGTTTTTGTTTTTTTTTTTTAAATTGAAGACAAGGCCCTCCCAGCAAAAAGATTACAACTTGCTAATTGTGGTGATTGGGAACCAAATCGCAATTTCTTTGAGTATACCTATACCATACCTTCTTTATCCATTCATCCATAGATGAATACTTAGGTTTTTCTCATATCTTGGCTATTGTGAATAATGCCGCAGGGAACACAGGATGCAGGCATCCCTTTGAAGGTGACGGATAATTAACTTGATTGTGATAATCACTTCACAATGTCTGTATATCAAATATCATGTTGTACACCTTAAATATACACAATTTGTATTTGTCAATTATATCTCAATAGCTGGAGAAAAATAAAGGACCATTTTTAAAATGGCTCACTCACCCACATAGCTGGCAAGAGAGTGCTGGCTGTTGACTGGGAGCCAGGGGCCTTGTGAGCTTCTCCACATTCTGCTTGTTTCTTTACGGCATGATGGCTGGGTTGCAAGAGAAAGTATCCCGAGATAACCTGTCAGAAGTAAACGGCATTTTTTGTGACTTGGCTTTTAGTCATATAACATCATTTCCGCCACACTCTATTGTCAAGGCAGCACAAAGTCCTTCCCGATTTCAGGAGCAAGAGACATAGGTTCCATTCCTAGATGAGGAAGTAGCAAAGTTTTAGAAGAGCACATTGGCAGGCGATAAGGCTGTGGCTATTTTTGGAATATGCAATCTGCCACAATTAATCAAATTTAATTTTTTGTTGTTAAATAAAAAATTTCACAGAATTTAAAAGCTACAGAGGAGGTGAAGATTTCAACACATGCTATTTTATACAATATATATCCATGATATATAAAGAACCCATACAAATCAATATTAAAAATGCAAAACAACCCAGTGGAAAAAATAGTAAAAGAGCAAAAAAGTTAGTTGAAGAATGGTCTGTCATTATTACATCATTCGTCTAAAGTCTCAAAATATTAAAAACAATCCTATGTGTTATTTATGGACTTGTACATATATCAAAAAGTATAAAACAATATATGGTCATATTAAACACAAAATTCAGAATAGTGATTACTATAGGAAAAGAGGATGTAGAATGGGATTAAGTTGTGGTACCCAGTAGCCTTCGACTTCATGCAAAATGTTTTATCACTTTAAAACCAGAGGCAAAGATGGCAAATGTGTATTTTCTGTATGGGCCAATGTGTATTTTCTGTCCTCAGAGCATACAGTTGTATATGTTTGAAATGTATCTTAATAAAGTCCTGCGTTTTTACACCAGAGCTAAGAGGGAATGAACCTTATAGCTAGTGTAACAATCCTTTCCCACCATGGGCCAAAACGCATTTTGCAAATGTAGAAGCTTCTGTCCAGAAAGAAGACTAGAGTTCCTTAAAGCCGCATAGTGAGTTATTAATATAAATGGAACAAGGACAGTCTCATGCTTCCCAGATAAGCCCTTTTCTTCTACCTCTTACTCTTCAGGAAGATTTTAAAGGGCTGCATCTGCCTGTCCCAGACAGGAGCGACAGCAATGACAATTCCTTTCAAAGTAAATCAGAAAGAAGGGATTAGAGCAACTTGTTGGGCCTTCACACCTAGGCAGGATGGTGGACTATAAATCTAGACATAACACTGTCCGAGACCCCATCATTAAAGAATGATTCTCTTGATCTAGCCATTGCCTTTTCCACTGAGTTCTCTTAGGGGAGGAAAGTACCAGCAGACATGAGGCCTTTAATCCTCAGAATGAATTTAGGATGGTCAAAAACTGGTGACTTCTGGAAAAAAGAGGGTACAGGGTGTGGCAGGGGACAAAGACAGACATCTGGCATTACATTGAGCTCATTCATTTTACCTAAGCTCAAATCACATAGGGACCTTCCTCTAGACCCAGAGAAAATGGCCAACTATTCTACAATCCAGAAGATTGATCAGAATGTGAACAGGAACTAGCCTGTATTTCCAGATGAATATTTAAAATTTTGAAGTCTCATAAATAATCTAAGTAGCCTAATACTCATTAACTTTAATGTATTCTCCACAACTGCTTCTATAAAATGTTAGCTACTGTTTCCTTCATATATATTATTAGGTTAAGGGAGCTTGGAGTCTTATTGTAAGCGGCAGCATTTTTGATGGAAAATAGACTCTTTGAAAAAACAACTGAATCTCTCACAAAATATTGGAAGATAAAGGCAAACAAATTGTTTAGATCCCAGTTTTCTACCTGACCAAAATCTGTCTAAAACCCTGGCTGCTATCTTGGGCTTCTGAAGGACAGCACCAAACCCTACATCCATCTACTACATAATGGCCACATATTCCACAAGTGTGTTGCTTCACAAAGCAGGAGGGTAGATTTGGCTGTAATCCCCACTCTGCTATAAATCACTCAACGACCTTGGTCAAGTCATGGTCGCCTCCCTAAGCGTTTTGCTTCATCTGTCAAACTGGCATCATGGTACCAAAATATCTTGCTTGGGGCTTTCAAAGTTTATATAAATAAGTATGGGAAAGAGTTTTGAAGTATTATGGTCTCTGATGTCAAGTGTCTGGGAGATGGCAATGATTCTACCTGAGGATGTGTACACTCCACAAGTAACCAGGTCCGTCCAAAAGGAAAATGAAAAGGGGAGGAGAGAGAAAGAAGAACCTGAGGCTATTTGGGTCTTTCCTCTGTGATCAGGGCACCACTTACCCCTCACCTCATTTCCTACTCTATTCCCCATTTCATCCACTTACTCTACACCGTCTTCTACATCGGCTCAAGACAGGGTTCCAGTTACTATACAAAGGCTTTGTCAGTGGCCCAATTTCCCCCCCCCTCCACTTATTCCTCATGCTGCTTCATTCTCTAAAAGCTCTAGGATCTACCTGTTGCATCACATCACACTTTTCCTCTTTTGATTCCCAATGTACATCACCTTAATCCAAGGAAAGGTTAAAATTCAGGGAGAAACGGAACTGAAATCCACTGATTTTATTTACAAGAATGCTACAGGTTTTTACAACTACTCCCCAAGTCAGCTATGCTCAAAACTAGATAGATTGTATTTTCCTGGGTTTTCTTAATCTGCATTCCAGATTAATTAATGTTCCGTGCCTTCTTCCTGTCTTTTCACTTATGCTGCAGTAAACCTGAGATTTAAAAAAAAAAAAAAAATTAAAAAAAAAAAACCTGAGCCACCATTCACTTAAGAGATTTACACCTGAGGACAAAGAACACCATTACCTTTCACTAAGTTCCCCACTCTCCGTAAACAGATCCTCGCCTGACTTGTATCCGGATGGTGGCTCTCACCGCCTACCTCATAGCAGCCGCATGCCTTTTTCCATTTGAAAAGGTTATTTTAATTTCCGGTCACATTCTCATGAACACTCTGCAAACTCTTCCTATGGTGTTTGACCCTTATATCGAGAAGTCATGCCCTACGCATATTTTAATCAGTTAAGGTGCATTGATAGGTAGTCTGATGCTTTGCTTCTTGCTAAATTTATAACACCATTTCTTTGAAATCAGTCTCTTGGTTTAAATAAGTCACTTGTACTTGATCTTTTGATTCTTTTTAATACAAAACGCAGACTGATCAGTAAGAAATTTCAAGATTGAAATATGGCAAAGGCGAGATAGATGCTACACTTTATATAATAATTATTTTTATCATACCACCCATATTTGACTAGGGAATATTAAAAACAGAAGACAATTACTGTTAAATAGAGAGTTTTTCTTGTTTCCTACATAATTGAATCTTCTGATCTTTCCATTACAGCTTCCAAAAAAAAAGCAAATGACTATATGCCTGATTTTGCCAGGTATTTGACTCAAGGATAACAAATGGAGCTTTGATAAATGCTTTTGAGCATGTTAAGTATTTAGTCCCTGTGCTCAGTTGACAATAAAGTGTGAAGAAGGTACAGTCTCTAAGTCTGGACATTTTACAGACAGGTGGGGAATGCAGTCATTGAAGTAAACAATTACAATTCTGTGTAATAAATGCTATTACAGAAGAAAGCAGGACACAGGGAAGAGTTCCTAGCCAGACTAGTCATGAGGCTAGAAAATATTAGGAACTGGTTTGGAGAAAAAGGGAGGAAATAAAAGTAACAAGGTGAGGCAGGAGGCCAGACACTGACAACATTACAGGTTTTATTAAAAAGTTTGGACTCTGCCTTGGAAGCAATGTGAATTACTGCAGAAATTTATAAGCAGGCAACGGGTATAGTCAGATTTTTGAAAGAACGTTCTGTCTGTAGTATGGGGATGGACTGAAAGAAGAGTGGAGACATGAAAACTTAGTCAAGAGATGGTGGCAGCCTTACCTGGGGGGTAGCAGTAGAGGGGGGGAGGTGGAATTGATTTTGAAAAATATTTAGGAGTAGGAGTGGTGATTTGCTGGATGCAGGAAAGGGGGAAGAAGGAGGACTTAGGAATGGTGCAAGCATAGACGCAGAGGATATGTGATATTGGAGATGCCTATAGGATATTTCAATGAAGGTCCTTAATAAGTTGTTGAATATACATAAGTGCCCTAGAGACAGATCAGGTCTGCAGGTATGGTTATGAACATTGTCCCTTATAGGTGATAGGTGATAACTGAAATAAATGAGATAGCCAGGGGAGGGCAGGTGAGTATGTACAGTGAAAAGAGAAGATCCAGAAGAAAACCTTAAATTAAGAAGTATCCCCAGTGAAAGGATCCCAAAAGGAAGAGTATTTGCAAATAACACTAAAATGGGCTAGCTAGAGAGCAGAGGAAGCAAGGGGCATGCGGTGAGCAGGGGTCCACTAGGAGACCCTTGTCCACGTCCACATAAAACAGATATTCAAAAAGGAAGGAAAACTGCTCAGGCACGAATGGACAGCCCATCAAGTAGGTAAAAAGAACCTGAGAAGAACGTTCTCTGTCAGAGGTTGTGCATAACAGGTAATCAAGTTTCAAAAAGCAAAATGCTCAAATATCAAATTAAAGCATCTGCAATTAATAAGAATTCTTGTACATCGAATAATTCGCCCACCCCCTCTGTGAAAGGAGATACACTTGGGACCAGAGAGATCTGAGTTAAAATCCTGTGCCTGTCAGTGACAAGGGATGTGATCTCGGAACATTCAAGTGAACTCAGACTTCACTCACGTGCAGAATGGAAAGGGTGCCTCCACCTCACAGGATTGTTGCTAGGGTTACAGATATGAAGAGCTTAGCACTGTGTTTAGTACACAGTAATGCTTATTAGCAAATGACCGTTGAATCTGAATTGTTTTTACAGGAGTCCCCACTTTCCAGGAGAAGTCACTAAACACCCTAACTGCAGGCTGGACTTCTCTCCAATCTAATCACTGATTCCATTCAAATACAGTCACATCTATAAAACCAAGGAGGACAGGAGGCTGAGAATAAGGAAGTAAGCCTACGATATGTTCTAGCATTAGATCACCCGCTGCCCTGATTCTAAGTAAATAAGCCGAAAGGCAATCGATAGCAACTCTCACTGTCTGCAGAGTCTGCTGCCAGACCCCAGGGAAGGGGAGAAAGGCCAAGGTCTTAAGACAAGACTGACAGCACTAGAAACTTTGTGTCTGGTTGGACAGAAAAGTTCCTTCACATCATCTTCATATGGAAAATAACAAAAACAGAGTAGTTCATTTCCCAGAGAGGAAGCAATGAAAGGATGAACACATTTATCCAATTCTATTTCGCTCATTCCTTTCTCCCCAGACTAAAGAATTAGGTAGCCCTGAGTTCCAACTTGAGTTCATGCAGCCACGCAACAGCCATGATGATGTTGGGCATGTTACTTAATATTTCCAAGCTTCAATTTCCTCGAGTATAAAACGAAGATAAATACACCTTATGTAGCATACAGAAAATAATATATACTAAATACTAAGCATACAGTCTGGACATGTCATGCACTCAAGTTTTTTACTAGTAGTTCATTAGCATTAATAATGGCAGCTGTATGGATATAGTGATTGTGCATTTTGTCCGAGCTCATCTTCCCCTCTGCACCAGCAACAACCACTTGCCCCATACTCTGCATCTCCTACACACCCCTCCTCGCAGCTAAATCCACACAGCAGCTATCAGGCCCCCGGGCTGCATCCTGCCCTAGACGCAGAGTCTTTTTCTGCTCTGAAAGAGTCGGGAAAGTCCAAAGAACACTGTGATATAGCAGAAACAACACCAGCCTGTGGGACAGTCCCAATTCCATCTCCTAGGAATCCTGTACCCCTAAGCAAGTCACTTAACGCCTTCGAGATGGGCACAGCAGAAACAATAAACCTACCTCCACAGCACTGTTACGAGAATTACACAACAGTATCTGGGAGTTGTGAAGCATTATACAAACGAGTTGTTATTATGAGTACGACCCAGGTGTACACTGGTTGCTCTTTTCTGTGTGGATCACACTATCTCAGATCACACTGCCACTTAGAGCACTTAGTGCAGACAAGAGTTATGAAAAGTTCCATGGCAGCACTTCTGCTTTACCTTACTGTTTTTTAACTTTTTATTTTGAAAGAATTATCAATTCACAACAAGCTGCAAAAACCATATGGAGAGGTGGTTCCCTCTCCCCCTCCCCAGCTCCCTCCAGCGACAGCATCTTACTTAACATGACCGAAACGAGGAAATGGAGATGAAAACTTTTAGAAAGTAATATTGTAAAACAAAAAAGAAAACATTGTGGAGTGCATAAAATCAAAATTCTGGAAACCATAAAAGAAAATATCAAGAAATTTAACTGAATATATTTTTAAATTTGACATGGAAAAATATAAACAAAACAGTAAGACAAGTAGCAAACTGAAAGTAAGTGTTTGCAACATATGTAGCAAAGGCCTAATTTCCATGAAGTAGAAAAGATTCCCTCCAAACTCTACTTATAAAAAAAAAAAAAAAAAAAACCCAATTCGAAAATGGGCAAGTGCATAAACGGGTATTTCATTTTTAAAAAATGGATAACAGACACTTAAAAAGTCATTTGACTGCAGCTATAATTAAATAAATAATTAAAATAATAATTTTTAAATAAATGATTTTGGCAAAAATCAAAAACTTGAAAGGAAATGAGTTTTGCAAGTTTGAAGGAAACAGATGATCTCGAGCATTGGCCGCAGGAGAAAATGGGCGGGACCTCTTTAGAGGGCGACTGGGCATTGCAGACCCTAATGTAAATGCCTACGCCCTTTGAGAATGACTGGATGTTTATTGTAACACCATATTGGCAGATATAAGCTAAAGCATGTGGTAGTCACTGCAGTGTTGTTATTAATATAAAAATGTTTAAGTAATCTATCAATAGAGGGCTATTTTTTGTAAATTATGGTTATATTCATATAAAAAATGCCACAGAGCTATTAAAAAGAATGAAGTAAATTCATATCAATATGAAGTGATTTCATCATTAAAATGAATAGAAATTTTTAAAATCAACCATAATATAATATAAGGCTACCTCATGGTGCCCTCAAAAATCTTGCAACACATACTTAATTTTTCCCCAGTTCTTCTCGATACTGTTTTCTTGAGAAAAATGCTACCTTAGATACAACAGAAAGCATTACCCAGACACATTCCAGTTCAACGACCCTAACAATAACACAGGCGGTACCATGTACGTTGAGCACCCCCACCCCTCCACCGCCCACAGAAGAAATATATCTGCCAAAAAGGACTCCTTGTGTTATTCAGGCCCAAATTCATAACCCGAACCTTGCAGCCATTATTTGCAGAGGCCTCTCATGTGCACTGCATGGCAGAGAAATGTTCAAGCTAACCTGGCAGCCTGCGCACTATGCTTCTGCCATCTGAGTTGACCCTTAGAGCTTCTAGGATGAAAATTTAACCAACAGGACTGAGGTTTCCCCTGTCCAATCACACTGCACAGCTATACCCTCATATGACCAATCAGAGCAGCTCCATTCTGACCAATCAGGACAGCGCTACTGGGGCCAATCAAACTGTGAGGATTTGGAGTCATCATTTACATGAGGATGGACCAATTAGGGACTAGGGGGGACTTCTCTCTATATATCAGCTCCTCTCTGGTTTGGGGAACAGTTTCCTTCCCCATGGGAGGCTGTGTTTCCCTAGCTGAAGCTATAATACGAAAGCTGGGGGGGGGGGGCCCTCTCTTGCTGTCCAAGACAGGAGTGGAACCACAGCGGAGTAGAGCAGAGCACAGTGAACCAAACCCGAGCCAAGCAAATCAGAGCAGAGCTACACCAGGACTAGGGCCACCTCACGCCAGATGAGTCTCATAGCCACGCTGTTGCATAGTCAGTGCTGTACCATTACAGCGCTATCCCCGGCTGTGCTGTTCCACAGCCAGGCTGTACCACAACGGGCTGTTCCACAGCTGAACGGTTTGGCAACTGGGCCATTTGCACTGAATAGTCTCTCTTGTCTCGCCACACCCCAAATTGGGGGCTCCTGTTAGTACTGAATTGGTAACAACGACCTTTGGTTATGTTAGTATTTGTACTAATCCCGTAATAGAAATTGGAGCGTTCTACAGAAGGAAAGTAGAGCTTTGAGAGAGGTGACGTTGTTCATGATTTCATAACTCCTGGCACTGACATTGAGGCCTGAGGACATGCCTGTGTTCCTCCAACCTCGCTGTGCTGCCTCTGCTCCAGTGCGGACTCCAGTCCTGGCAGAAGCTCCTTAACTGGGACGGATGGCCCTCTACTCCCTGGCATTATTAAGGAAATGAATCATAGTGTTTGGCAACATTTCCCAACTCTTAGTGAACTGATTACATAACACTCTGCATTTAATCATTTACTAAGCGACTAAATTACTATTTTACTCTAATGTAAAAACGGCTCTTAAGTTGTTAGTGTTAATGAGAAATTGTCATATCCATATTACTGATTCCTACTCCTAAATAATTGATACAACATTCATATTGTAGCTTGTAGTATAGTGCTTACTGGAACTTAGTTTAATTTTGTCACATAACTTGGAAGCACAAATACTTCTGGGATTTAAATCAGATATTTTAAATTCGAGAAAAATAGGCCATATTTAACAGTAGTAGAATCCAATGGATAGCATATCTGCTCCAACTTTATCTACTCTAGACTTCTAAGTTTAGCTCCACATGAGATGGGCCATTAAGATTCCATTCTATCCAATACTTGGATAGTATTAACTTTAAAAGAAACATCAGAGCATAAGAAAAATTATAGAAATTGACTTCTAAGTTAAGACCAAAAGGGTAAAATGTAAGTCATATAGTAGCACTTAATTCATCTACTCTTCATTTACTTACCAAATGCACAAGAAATCTCAGAATGAGAAAGTTGTAAGAGAACTGCAAACGGATAATACTGGTAAATGATCTGTCAGTGATATGTCATTTAAAAAATGATTTTTAATTCCAGGAAATATAGGTGGGGTCCTAGGTCAGAACTAAAGGACCAGCCAAAATAATGATAGACTTCCACCCAAGCCATGGTTTGCCTCAAACTCAGTGTCGGCGGTGGAAAGAGATGGGGAGAATAGGAACAGAAAAAAAAATACCATAGTACATCATTATCAAATTGCCTTAAATCAGTGATAAAGAGGAAATCTTAAATGCAGCCAGTGGCATAGAAAGAAGACAAATTAGAGAGGAACAAATATCGTGGTGACAGCAGGTGTCTCAATGGAAACACTGTGAATGAGAAAGCAGTGGAGCCACATGTTTACGTACTGAAAGAAAAAACATTGACCTAGAATTCTATATCCAGCAAAAGTATCTTCCAAGTATTAAAGGTGAAATGAAAATTTTTTTCAATCATATGAAAGCTGAAAGCACCACCAGCAGACTCACAGTACAGGAAATGTTAAAGGAAGAAGGCAGAAGGCGGCATTTTTTTCAAGAATAAAGGTGATATCGTGAAAATACGGGTTCACACAAAGGAATGAAGAACACTGGAAATGGTAACTATGTGGATAAGTATACGCAACAGATTGCATCTCTTTAAACTTGTTTAAACAAAACTAAGAATGATGCAATGTGGAGTTTTTACCACATGTATAAATAAAATGGATAAAAACAATACGTTAATTAAAGAAATGAAAATATATAATTGCAAGATTTTTATGTTATATATGAAGTGATATAATACCACTTGAATGTAAGCTGGTAAGTTTAAATATGTATCTATGGACCTTAAAAAAAAAAACTAAATAAACAAAACTAAGAGTTGTACCTGATAAGCCAACAAAGGAGATAAAATAGAATCCAAAAGTATGGCAGAAAGAGAAAAAAGGGAACAGAGAACAGATGAGACACGAAGATAGACTTAAACATAACCACATAAACAGCCACATTAAATGTAAATGTAAATGACCTGATAATCTCAATTAAAAACCAAAGATGGTTTAGGTAAAAAAGCCAACTACATGCTGCCTACAACAATGCATTTTAAATACAAATGGGTTAAAAGTAAAAGCTGGAAAAATAGATGTCATGGTAACACTAATGAAAAGAAAGACAAAGTATATTTCAAAGAAAAGACTTATCGGACATAAAAAAAAATTTTATCATTATAAAAGGGTCAATTCATCAAAAGGACACAATAGTACTACATTTTTCTGTACCTGATAATAGAGCTTTGAAACGCATGAAGCAAAAACTGATAAAAGTGCATGGAGAAAAAGACAAATCTACAATTATAACTAGAGATTTCTATACACTATCTCAAAAGTTGATAACACAAGAAAACATCAAGCAAGGGTATGAAAGACTTGAATAACAGAATCAAACAACTTGGCCTAACATTTATAGCACATTCCACCCAACATCAGCAGAATACATTCTTTTCAAATGAACCTTGAACATTTACCATATTCTGGAACATCATGTAAGTATGAATAACTATAAAAGGATTCAAGTCAGAAGTATACCTCCATCAAGAATTTTTAAGGTTTTTTGATGAATTCATTCTAGAATATTGGTTGGAATAATTCATTAAAATCCCTCCTCACAGCAACACGTAAATCTTATTCACTTTTGCTTTCAGAATTATTTGCATACTGAACATTTCTTTTCCCTACCTCAACACCATGTAAATCTATCCACCCAACTCAGACATATATTCATCCTAAACTCTCCACTGAGCTTCTATCAATGAATAACCCTTAAAAATAAGTTTATACTGTTTGCCTCTAAGTTCACTGACAGTAGAGATCATGCTTTCATATTTTACTGTGATCTACAAAGTACCTTACAGGCAAGTAGTCAGAAAGGTCTGGTTTGCCCTTTTTAGACCACATATGGAATGAAAGTCAAGATCAGAGGAACTTGTAAACAAAGAATCTAACAAAGGAGAAATATGAATATTTCACTTCTAGCAACAAGTTCCCTTGCCTTGTAAAGTGGCTTTATAATGATTCCTTTTTTTAATTCTACATGCAAATAAAGTAAAAATTCATTAGGCGCAGGGTTACACTTGGTCTAGCTAACTCCCCTTTAGTGAAAAGTTTAGGTATGATGAGAAGGGGCTGTATAGAAATAAAACAAGACCAATAAATAGAAGATTTTGAGCTATACATAAAAGAATTACCTTGAGTTTAGGCACTTGAGAGGATTTCAGATCTTAATGACCTCTTAATTTCTTGAGTCTGGTCAGATTAATAGAGTTAAAAAAACAATAAAGTATTATGTGCATGTTGTCTCATTTAGTATAAAACTTGTAGATGTCACCGCAGGATATGAACCCTAAGCTAGGGAAAGATAGAAGCTCATTCTTGCGATACCTATAGGGGTAGGCATGTTCTTGAGCTGCTAAAATTGTTTACGTTATCCATACCATAACATCCAGCAGGTTTGTACCTGCCTAAAGCGAGAAGTAGAATAGAGAGTCAACACCTGAGTTGATGGGGTGCTGAGTTCAATCCTTGGCTTGAATCACTTATTAATTCCCTATTAATCTCAAGTTTCTTGTGTTTATTTATGCTTCCTCATTCCTGCCTCTTCCTGCTTCACTCCTCTCTCTCCAGCCCTTTTCCTGTTTTTCCACCCAATACTGGATTAAAGAACTAGAAGAAACAAAAACACTAGGAAATCTACCAAAAATACATATTCTTATAGAAGGAAAAGTAAAAGAAACATCTTCCATAACTTTAGTATGATTCAGGGCCAGAATTATTTTTCATAGGTCATTGAATGAGTAGTCATTGTATATAATCAGGTGTTCCAGCACGTGGTAAAAGGAAGCTGACATCGATATCCTCAATGAACGCCGACCCCTACTTTCATTTTTTGATGTTTAACATTTCTGTTGGTATCTTCCTGACAGAAAAGAAAAATAAAGGAAAACTATATTTCAAGAAAAAATGTTTTTTTTCCTACCCCAGAAACTATGATGTGCAGTATATTCATATCAAGACAACTACATGATCACAGGGGCGTCCACAAAGCATGTAGAAGTTATTCTTGGAGATTTTTTTTAAATTTTTTTTAGCAATTGAAAGGCATGTCACAAGGAATATGGAAATGATTTTCTATTACATTTGAAAACTCTTGAGGATAAATGTATATGTTCCATGATTCGGTTATTATCTTTCATCTACTACATAGAAGAGGTGTTGATAATTGCAAGGAACATTAAAAAACAACTTAGAATGATATAGACAACCAACTCCTCCCAGTTGACCCAGCCCTTTTCCAGTTTTAACACTGAAAGTCTCACAAATTGGTAACCCCGACAGTCCTGGGCAAACTGGATGGCTGGTCATGGAGGCACACTATTGATTGGAGTTGTGACAAAGATAATTGTAACTATAGGCCAAAATGAAAAGCCATTTACACTCCAGACTTTTGTGTCAGGTTTAAAATCAGAATATATTTGGATGGCCTGGTAGAGCACATTATTATAAATTAAGTATAGAGTCAGACATTGAACTATACTTACTGAAATCCCCACGTAAGGCAATGACACTTCACACTGTATCAGATGAGTATCTCAGAATTCCAAATTCTCTACATGAAATGTTAAATAAGTTTGGCTCTTGCTAGTTTTTTTTTTTAAACTTGGAGTAAGCTTAATTTTTCTTGATAGTTAATACTTTAATCTCATTTAAAATAATATAAAAACTGAAGACTGATGAATTGTAATACATATTATGACTATAAATAAGCATTCACTAGATTCTTTCCTCAGAGAATATCTTGGCACTATTTAAAGGAAAGTTATCTACTGCAAAAGGTTAATCAACTCAAATTCAACAAAAGGTCTGACTTTAATTGAAAGTCCAAATGTCAAAATCTGAGACAGGCTTTAAATAGAGCAAAACAAATTTAACATGTGTGATGCTAAAAAATATCTTGTTTCAATTTGCATCCCTCAAATCCTTACCAGGATGACAGTACATATTTTGGGAGAATGATAGCAGACACTTGCTAAAATGAAAGCACACATTTTGATGATGATTTCAAACATGCACATGATTATTTTGGGTCTACAATTTATTACCTTGTAATGTCTTTGTCTGGTTTTAGTATTAGGGCAATGCTAGCCTCTGAAAAAAGAGTTGGGAAGTGTTCCTCTTTTATTTTCTATGGAGGAATTTATGTAGAATTGGAATTACTACTGCTTTAAGTACTTGATAGAATTCATCAGTGAAATTGTCTGACTGTGTTTTTATTATTAAAATGTTTTTAACTATGAATTCACTTTCTTTAATGAATAAATTATTCAGGTTATCTATTTCTTAGAGATGTTTCTGTAGTTTCTGTCTTTTAAGAAATTTATCAATTTCATCAGGAGTCAAATTTATAGGCATAAAGTTGTTCATAATATGCCCCTATTGCCTTTTCAGTATTTGAATAATCTATATTGCTTTTTAAATTCCTGACAAAGGTAAAGTATCTTCTCTATTTTTCTTTTACTCAACCAGTCTTTCCTCATTAATCTTGCCAAAGACAAGCTTTTACCTTTAATTTTCTCTATTGTTTTTCTGATTTCAATTTCATTTCTGATCTTATGCTATTTTCTTCCTTCTACTTGCTTTAGGATACATTTACTTTTTTTTCCTTAAGGTAGATCTTAAATCACTGACTTGAGACCCTTACTCTTTTCTAATATAAATATTTAAGACTATAGATTTCCCTCTAAGGGATGCTTTAGTTGCATCCCACAAATTTTAATGTTGTATTTTTTCATACAAAAATATTTTAAAATATTCCATGCAATTTCCTTTTTGACCTATTATTTAATTTTTTAAATTTTGGACATTTTTCCAGATGGCTTTCTGTTAGAGTACAAGTTTAATTTAATTGTAACCAGAGAAGAAACTATGATTTTAATTCTTGTAAATATGAGGTTTGTTCTATGATCCAGAATGTAGTCTGTCTTGGTGAATATCCCATGTGCACTCGGGAAGAATATATATACTGCTATCACTGGATAAAATATTCTGTAAGTATAAACTAGGTCATGTTGGTTGATTGTATTCTCAAGTCTTCTATATCTTTACTTAGATTGAGGTACTGAAATGTCCTACTATAATTGTTTACCTATTTCTTTTTCGCAGTTCTGCCAGTTTTTTGTTTCCTGTATCATGAAGCTCCCTTATAAAGAACATAAACATTTAGGATATTAGACAGAAATCAGTAGCATTTGGAAGACTTGAAAAACATGGTCAACCAACTTGACCTACTTGACATTTATAGAATGAAGCCACCCACTAGTTCCACTTCTAGTCAACAAAGTAAAAATAAGTATAATGAGACATCTACAAAAATATGCATTGCAGCACTGCTTATAGTAGCAAAAAATAAATAAGAACGAATTTTCCAGAAGTACAGAATTAGATATATAAACTGTCATTTATTCATAGAATGGATACCATGAAGTAGTTGAAATGAATAAATTGTCTTCATGTATCAATTTGGTTAAATCTCAGAAGCAAAATGTTGAATGTCATAAACAAATAGATAAAGAATACATATAATATGATGGAGTTGAGCTTTATAAAATCTATCAAATTAGTTTAACAAAAATGAAGCATACAAGGTAATCATATTAATATATACCAAAAAGATATTTGATAAAATCCAAACAATTCTTTCTTAAAAAAACACTACATAAAAGAGGATCATAAACTATTTAACACAATTTGAAAAGTGGGTATTGCAACCACTAAAAAAGCAACGGAGATTTAACAAATTAGCCAGTACTGCAAGTAAATTGGAGCCATAATTAATATTAAATTAATCCAAGAGAAGATAGAAAAAGAGCAAAAAGGAACAAGAAGAGACAGCATAAGTGAAAAAAACTAACAAAATGGTAGCATTTGAACTCTACTATATAAAAAATATGTTAAAGTATAGATGGTTTTAAAAATCCAATGAAAAGACAGATTTAAAGATTGCATTAAAAAGATCAAATTATACTTTGTCTACCAAAATCTGCTTATAAAACCATAGACAGTTTAAAAGTAAAAAGATGGCAAAAGATACACCAGGGAATGCTAAACAAAAAGGAAACAGGAGTCATTTTTGGAAGACAAAGTAGACCTAATATAAAAGAACACTTCTGGGTTTAAGAGAGATATGACATTATGTTAATGGAGAAATTCATGAAAAGATATAACAACCTTTAATGTGTCCATACTTAAGAACAAAACTTCAAAACACACAAAGCAAAAAAAAAAAAAAAAAAAAAAAAAAAGACAACTAAAAGAATAGAAATATAGAAAATTTCACAACTATGGATTGAAACTTCAACAGTTCTCTCTAATGATCAATAATAGCAAATAAAACATCAGTAAGGATAGAGGAGTTCTAACCTAGTTGAAAACCTAACCTAGGTGACACAGCGCACTCTACCCAACTATAGCAGAACACATGTTCTCTTCAAGTACACATGGAACACTGACCAAGATAGAACATGTTACAGGCAATAAAGCAAACCATAAAAATTAAAAAGAATTTAAATAATCGAAGTGTGTTCTCTGGTCATGAAGGAATTAAGCTATAAATCAACAACAGAAAGATATCTGGAAAAATTCCAAATTTGTGCAAATTAAAAATATATTTCTGCATAATCAGGGATCAAATAGAAAATAACAAGGAAAATCAGAAAATAGTTAAATGAAATGAAAACACAGTGTAACAAAATATGTGGAACACAGGAAAAGCAGGGCTTAGATTATATGATATATTATAGGAAGCATTACATGCTCATATAAAAAAGTTTCACATCAATTACTTGAAACTTGACATTAAAAAATAGAAAAATAAAAGCAAAAGCAAGCGGGAGAAAGGAAATAAAGAAAAATCAATTACGTCGAAAACCAAAAAACAGTGAAGAATCTAAAAGCTGATTGCTTGAAAGATCAATAAAATTGATAACCCTCTTAGCCAAATAAATGAAAAATAAAAACAAATTATCAATATCAGGAAATAAAGTATAGCTACATTCATCAAAATGGATGAACATCTATAATAAAGTCATTTATATGAAAAATGCAAAATTAAAAAGCATATTTCTGGATCACATACAAATTGGTAAAACCAAACAGAAAGCATAGGAAAGATAACTACTAACATCAGGAATTTGGTTACATCAATACAGAGAAAAAATGATGTCATTAGGGTGAAACACACAGTCTGTCAAAGGTGTTGGGGATGCTTTGCTTCTCAAGTTGAAAGCATGAGTGTTGTTATTGTTATTAGTTAAACTATAAGGGAAAATCAATTTGTTTTCCAACTATTTAAACAATAAATCTAATTTTTTTAATCTTGAAATTCCTTAACAGGAAGTAGTAACTTTCAGGAAAACTGTCAAACTATATCTATAATTAAGCAAAAATAAGGCTAATAAAACATTTTTTCTTCTCTAGACATATAACTTCCGCTACAAACTGGCTCACAAAATAGCTATCCTTACAAGATGCTTTCTTTGCTTGCCGAGAGAGGCTACCACATATTAACAATGTACCACTGAAATAAACTGTGAATGTTGAAACTTTTAAACTGGATGAGATTCAGTGCTGGCAAGATTCTTAGTCAGAATCTCTTCTTATATGGGTACATTTTTATGTTCCCCCAACCCAACCCACCCGCTCCACAAGAAGAAATAAAAAGAGATATGGAAAATCAAATGTCTGAATGATAGAGACCGAACTTTAATTTTTATATTAGCCATAAAACTCTATGAATCAAAAAAGAAATGTTGAAATATTCAATATGGTTTGCTTTTTATAACTATTTGTTTTTCAAGAGAATCTGAGAAGTGAGCTCAGCATGTTCATTTCTCCACGACTATGAAAGTGTATCTTACTAAACAGGCTGATCACTAAATCTGGCAAAGAAAAAATTTTAGATAAATCTGTTTATCAAAAGACACTCCTTCAGGAAACAAAACAGAGGAGTTGCATAGAATTGCCCTTACTTAACCTTACTTAACCGAAGAATAGTGATATGTTGACAACCAAAAAAGTGTTGACGCAAAAGGCAAAATAGATATGAAAAACTATTTTTTAAGCAAATGGACTAGTATCTGAAAGCACTAACATGAAAATATAAAAATAATAATAGTAAATGTAATCTAAATCAATGCCAATTTGTTGGGGCCAGACCTTTTCCTCCCCTCCCCCCTCTAAATCTGTACTAAAAACATCAGAGGTAAGAAGCACCTGACATCTGCTAACAACAGTATGGTCCATGCGAAACACTCTACGACATGACACCCAGATGTAAATAGGGACACACAGGGGTAATACCATCATGGAGCACAGGATTCTTCACACCATTGCTACTAATTCTACTTCATCAAGGATATTAAATCTTCCAAATCAAAAACATAGCAGCCCAGAGGATATGCCAACATTTTGGCTACCACGGGCAACTGAAAGAATAGTTTCCTAAGCAATGATGCATGCCATGGGGAATTTTGTGGGAAGGAAATAAAACGAATTGTAGCAATGATCAGGTATAAGTCAACTGAAAAACCTCTACCAAAATACTTTTGCTTGTCTTGTGAATCTTCACTACCACATTTAATAGAACAGGCCGTAGTCTCATCAAAATTCAAATCCATTTACTTTTTTATGAAGCTTAGAAATGTCTGATTAATAAAGCCAGTAGCCCTCCCATCTATTACAATTTTTATTTCTATATAATTTATGTCAGGGAAAATATTAGAATTTGTGCCCTGTTGTTTCCCTTTATCAGCCTCGTGATCATTAAACGGAGACAATCAACATTGGTCACGAGATCCAGGAAATCGCTACTGGGCTGTGCCTTGTCAGGCTGGGAAAATTATCAGCAAGACAGAGGGTAACACTGACGTCTCACTTACTGATCAGGATGCCTCTGCTGAAAATCCAAAAGAAAGAGCGCATGCTGCAGTCATCGGCAGTGTTGACACAGTCATGAAGCATCATTTACAAGAAACAAGCTCAGAAATGAACCTTACAAAAAGGCCCTCACAGACCGCATAATACTAATCAAAGCCGAGAATGAATAACAGAAATGAAAAAGAGTAAAACCTTTGATGATGCTACTGTAGAACAAATCGAGTATATTTTCACTAATTTCAAAAGACATAATTTCTTTCTTGGTAGAAACATGAATCAATATGGCACAGTTGGTCTCCTGAAGTACCACGAGGATGATATCTATATAAAAATGTATTTGAAGGTGATTTTTAAAAAGGACAATATTAAACATTAAATATGTACTTTTGTCACTTGTCATAAGAACTGGCTGCCACTTTTTCACATCATATTGGCAGGACTTTGACAAACTGATGTTATCTTGAGCTCAAATTATACATTTATTCAGTGCAGGGTTATTGTTTTTCAAACTGTAGCCTGTCTTCAAATAAAGCACAATTAAACTTATTTACAACCCAGCAAAGTGTTATGGTCCAGGATTTTACCCAAGCACCTGAACATAACTGGGAGCCTCCAGCAACAAGGCAGAATTGCAAATAAGGATGAAGTCACCACGGAATCTTCAGAAAGGTTATGTTTCTTTTTTAGTGCACATTAAGCTGACTGGTTAGCTCTGTGCTCCCATATGAAACAGGAAGATTCATAATGGTAAAACGGATCATATTTTGAAATATATGTTTATGAGAAGCACCTACATACCAGCTCCAGCACAGACAACCTAAAATGCTCAAGAAAGATGACTATTCAAATTGTGATCCCTGCATAGCTCTTTCTCAGCAATGCCTGCCTGCAGAGATGAAGTTTCCATATCCCCAATACAATCAAAAAGACTACATAGCATAGGATTCTCTGGATAAAGTCTGCAGATTAATCACTGTGAATGCAGCTAGAGAGGGCCACTCTTCCCATACCTTTGTAGCTGCCAAAGATGAAGAGATGGAAGTAAATAGTATTTCCATTGTGCTTGGAAAGATCATTTTAATTATCCATGTGCATATGTATTATTTCTCATATGCATACTCTTAAACACTAAAATGAAAAAAAATAAACTAAACTCAATCATGACCATTCTATGAAAAAAAAGAGAAAGAAATGAAGAAAGTGTGCTCTGCAGATCCATGCGCAAATTTCTACAGATTCTGGGCACACATGGTGCACAGCTGTTGACTAAATCTGGCCCTTGGGGGCCAAGATGAAAGAAAACACAATTAGAGGTGAAATAAGCAGGTGTTTTCCTTTGTTTGTTTGCTTTCCTTATTTGAGTGGGAAGAGCTAGATAACTTCCTTTATGGCAAAGTACACAGAAGAATTTCAAACTCTTCATCTAATTGCTTTGTCTCTTAAAAACAAAAAGACAAGTGTTCTTTCTGGAAATAAACTCACCTCCATGCCCACGGAGCATAAGAATGAAAAAAGTCTTTGTTGGTCTAAGCTAAAATTAAAATACATTTGTGGCACTAAATCCTACTCTGCCTTATTCCTTAAATATTAAATGGACATTAATGCAGAATTTACTCTATCTCATCTTCTATCACAGATCAGTCTAATTTTCTCATCTCCCCAATCAGAAATAAAGTTGAGGTCAGGAATTATATTATCCCTTTGTGTCCCAAACACAGATCTTGCATAAATATTTATGGAATGATTTGCATCCAGTAGACATTCCAGAATATCTGTAAAATGAATCAATTCTGAGTCCCTCAGGGAAATGCTATGAGAACAAGATCTTTTTTGGAATGATGATATTTGAGACAAATGTAGTCTATTTATACAGGTGAGAAATTTCACTTGCTGGTAGTAATTTAGTGCAAGGAAACAAGGTGGACACCAAGTAAAATCCTCTTATATTGAAAGTTGGGAGGTAACAGAATGACGATTCTTTTTCTCTCCCTTCAACTTGTTTGTATTATATTCCTTGTATACTACTTAGTTTAAAACACAGGGGATCCTAACAAACACGTTAAATAAAGCTGCACTATCGTGTAGGTATATATACACATACACACATATTATATATATAATATACACACACTCACATATTACACATACACATACATTACATATATATGTACAGTGGGCTGATTTCAACTTAAAAGCTATCAGTATGATGTTGGCCATATATGTCTTTAAGAAAATTCAGGCAGAAGGAGTTACATGAAAAAGCATCCTATGCCTGAGTTCTAATGAAATAACCACATGCTAGATTAAGCGCAAGTAGGCAAGGGCATCAAAAATATTTTTAAATGAATGTTATGTTTATATAGCATATATGTGTGTGTGAATGGAGAACACTAAGGAATCATCATTAGAAAAATAAAGACACCTTTACTCTCACTTTTTAGTATTTTTAATGATGACATAAAACCTCCTATGCACCACCATCTCTGCAATAATGCTTTTAGTACTTAGGGCCTCTAAAGTCTTGATGTGGCCCTGGAGACAGGCCCTGTTTAACCAAAATGGTGGCATTCCCAACTGAGAGAATCCCAAGAGAAAAAAAACATTTAGGGGCAAAATAGAAATGATAAATCTAATCCCCATCATACCTCCATACCCCAAATTATTTTTTTTATAGTTCTGGGGTTTGTTTTTTTATAGTTCTGGGGTTTGCCACTACTTTAAAAAAGCTCTACTAGGTAAAAGCCAGGAAAAACATTTGGGCGTTATATATTTTTGAGAAAAACTGGTAAAATTTTCACAAGTTAGACAAAAATACTTAATATTTTTATTTTAACACCTCTATACATAGAAAAATAATCATTTTAAACCATGATTCTAACACAAATATATTTGTGCTCACAATTTCACAAAAATCTTTAAATCTAAATAAGTCTTAAAATAAAAACTTCATAAATTTAAATTTTATCCAAAATTTCCTCTAAAAAATATTCATTACTCCCCATCTCCAATCCATACCCTTGATCCTAAAATCTTGTCGCACTGAACTACAAAGCTAAATCAAAGAACACCTAGCACCTTAATTTCAGAGTATAATTTCAACAGCCTTATACTGACTGTCCCTGAGTACAGGAAAAGTATTCCTAGTCACTGCCTATCAGAAAGCAGATGGACTTCACCTAAGAGCCAACACGTATGTCTAACTCTAGAAAGCATCTCTCTTCTAACATAACTTTGAGGTGAGGGGCAAAGGGGGAACACCTAAATACTCATATTTTAATCACATCTGTGGTTATCCTAGAAAGGCTAATTTACAAATTTTCAAATGAAAGCATACTGCCATAAAGTTTTGTCTTTGGACAAGGCCAAAATTATTTTATTAAGTAACTTCAGTAGCTTGGTGGCTTGGATAAATGAAGGTGATGCAGACATCCGTTCTGTAGCACTAAATCTGCAGTGTCTCCCCCACTGGGTGACTCTGGGTTTGCTAGCAGAGGTGCAAAGCCCGGCGTTTCCCTCTGGATGATAACCACCCACCGTCACACTGCCCTGAGGACAGCTGTGGAAACACTCAGGGCAGAAAGCAGCGGCACGTGATTTTCATTCACTGGGCTCTGACAGCGCTGTGACAAGGGGCATTGTTCTGATTTATTTCAACAAATCTTCAGAGCTTTAAGTGATTTCAACAGGCTTTAATCTCTTACTGCAATTAGTACTCTCCACAGACTTGTCCTAATCAACCATTACACCCGGCCCTGAGAAACCTCACTGCCCTTTTACTAATCTGATAAAAGGCCTCCTTGTTGCCAGAGTTGCCGACTTCCGCCCCTCAGATATATTCTCGCCACGTTAAAACACATATAAAATGCCCACTCGGAGCTGATAACACGTACCGCAGAAACCCTTTGTTCTCAGAATCCTTCACTCTCAGCGGTTCTTGAATATTCTCAATGTTAAGGAACTCTACACGAGAAAGGGTGGAGGGCCAAATAGTAATTTTCTTCTACTTTACATTCTAGCTTTCACACTAGCTAAAAACACAATTATTTCTTGCAAAACTATCTATTCATCTCTACACAAGCCCTTGCAGACATTTTCAGTTATCTCCTATCTTTCCATGGCTATTTCCTCTTCCAAAACCATTTCTTATAAGACTAATGTATTTAAACTCAGAATACTAGAGAAAAGACACATATAGAACCACTTGCCTAACCATTTAATTTGTCACAGCTGCCACCAGAGAAAAGAAAGAAGAAATATGTAGACATAATATATAAATAACATAATTGACTAGAAATTTCTTATCAGCACTACAAGAGTCTAAAAAAGGATATGGTTAGAATATTTGCTAGGATAGTCTAGACTTATCAGTGGATTGCTATAAGTACAGATGAACAGGTCAGCATTGAATTCATATTTTTACTACTCCGTGCCTTTATTTATGCTGCTCTACCTTGAATGCTCTTTCTTCCTTATTCTGAAAATTTTAAGACATCAAGATATTTCAAATGCCATTCAGCAGTGAAGCTACATCCCTAAACACCAAAGCCAAATAAATTTTCCCTCCTCAGTGTTCCAAAAGCAATTTTTATACATTTCATTATAATGTATAATCCGAACTTCCATTTACACACTTTCTCACCACCATCACCAGGGTTATAAAACACACCATGTTACATAAAGTAGGTACACATTTATAGCAAACTGAATTATCAATAAGCCTCCAGACATCTTACACAGAAAAAATAAGAGGTCTAATGGCAGAGCAAAACTCAATATACTCTTTCAATGGAGTATTATGCAGCCATTAAAAATCTGTTTACCAAAAGTTAAACTGTTCTGATATAATGTTAGGTGAAAAAAGCAGAAAAATTAATTCTACAGAATTCTAATTTCAACTGTGTGCAAAATATACCTTTGAAAACAAATTAAGAGAAAATACAACAAAATATTAACCATATCCTTCAAGATCATGAAATGATCATATACATTTCACTCCTTTTCTATGAAATTGAAATGACTTAATATAAACACTTCTTCCCTATTTCAGTCCTGTGAGGAGGAGGGAATACATCCACATGTCAGAGATTTCTGTAAAACATAACACGAGAGAGACCAGAATGAGAAAAAGGCACATTCTAAATTCCTGTGTGTAGGAAATTCCTAACTTGGAAATAAGTGCATGGTATTGCAATCCCAAGCAAAACCTCCAAGACCAGTTCCAAAACCTGGGCGTCCACTGTAGGTGAGAGCGGTGTGTGAAGCAATGGAGAGTGTAAATTCTGCCAGTGACTCTAAGGAAAGTCACCTATTCTAGAACGCAAAAGGGTAGCACCCTTAGAAGAGGCGGGAGGGAAGCGAGAGAAGCTTCTAGGGCACACAGTTTAAGAAAGGTAAGGAGGCATCCATTCCCAGAGTCCTGCAAGTGCACGAGGCTACTCACTTGCCTCACACTAGTCTAACTAGTTGGGCTGAATTTAAAATAATAAAATAAAACCAAACATTCTGAAAAGATGCCCATCGGCGTGGTGAGATTGCCAAGAGAATGCTGCCTCTTTCCCTACACTTTAAAAAGGAGTTAGATCTCTAATTTAGATAAATAAAATTGAAGTAATTCTAATGTTTTCTTTCTCACTTATAAGAAATTATATAAGTTGCAATTTTAATCAAATTTACACTTCCTCAACCCCAAACACAAACATCAGTAACATGATGAAAAACAGTAAATGACCAATCTAAAGGAACTAAAACAAATAAATTTTTATGAAGCAAATCTGCAGCAAAAATTAAGACATTATTAAATCTTAGTGTTCACATGCAAATTTGAAAATACTGCATGTATAAAGAAGAAAAAAATAGACAGATATTAAAACATACTGTAACTTTATAATAATTAAAAATGTGATACTAGCATAAGAATAAACATGTAAATGGACACAATAAAAATTCTGGAATTAACTTCAAATACATTAAATAACTCGTTTGACTACAATGATATTAAGAATTTGTGTATAACTTTAAAACCGCACTGTAAACAAAATTAAAAGGTAATTTTCAACATGAGAAAGTAGGAAATTTTCAACATGAGAAAGTAGGAAATTTTCAACATGAGAAAGTAGTCTTACAATATAAAGGGCTTCTAAGAGAATAGAAGACAAAAATTCCAATAGAAAAAATATATAATTCAACTCAATATATGAGCACTGTATTCATTTGCTAGAGTTGCAAAGTACTACAGACTGGGTGGCTCAAACAACGAAAATTTGTTTTCTCAGAATTCTGGAGGCTAAAAGTCCAAAATCAAGATTGCAGCAGGGCTGTTTTTTTCGGAGGCCTCTCTCCTTGACGCGTATGTAGGCAGCTCGCTTTCCCCTCTGTCGTTACAGACTTCCCTCTGTGTATTATCTGTGTCCAAGTTCCCTCTTCTTATAAATCATGCTGGATTAGGGCCCACCCCTATGATCTTGTTTTAACCTAATCACCTTTTTAAATACGGTCACATTCTGATGCATAGGGACTTCAGCATATGACCTTGGGAAGATGGAAGGAAGGTGGAGAGAGGGCAGCCTGTAACAAGTACCTACTATTTGCCAAGCATTGCTCTAAGTACATCAGTGTATAAAACAGACAACAATCCTTGCCTCATGGAGCTGATATTCTACACAGATGTCCATGAGAGATGGACAGTAAGCAGTAAACATAATAAATAAATGCATATTATAGGGTAATAAGCACAATTATACAAATTGCTTAAATAAGATTCAAAAAGCACAAATCATACACTTAAAAAATGATGGATTAAACTCTATTCAACAAGGAACACCATAAACAACATTAACTGACTGGAAGAAGAAAATTGTAGCCTCTAAAACCAATAATGGATTAATATGTAGAAAATATTGAGAATATTTACACACCAAGAGGGAAAAAAGAAAGCTTATAGATGGGCAAAGAATAATACACAATTACCTAAAAAGAAAGCCAGAATGGCTATCAAATAAATGAACTGATGCTCAAACTCACGAGTAACCAGAGAAATGCAAATTTCTACAAAATACTAATTTATACAATCAGACTATTAAAGCTAGGAGAAGACTCACGCCCTGTTGATAGGTGTTACCCCAAAACAGTCTGTCAGGGCATTTTTGCCCAATGACCCAAAAACCCCATGTCTACGTACTAAAGATGAATTCTTGTTCACAGAGTTCCATAAAGAAGCAAATACATGGTTGTGCACCACAGTGTGCTTTAGATAGCACAGAAACGAGGGCTGAGTGTCCACCAGCAGAGAAATAGAAGAGTAAAATGTGGTGGATGTACATAGTTCAATACCATCTAGTAGCTAGAACTAGATTTTCTACAGTTAACAACAACAAACTAGATGGAGTACAGCGACATGGACAAATCCCAAAGGCATTGTCATGATGAAAAAAAGTAAGAAATATCTATAGAATGATACCCACGGTATCACTAGAAACACACAAGGATACAGATGTATTGGAGAACATATTTCAAACATATATCAGGATGGGTATCTATCAGGAGAAAGGAATGGAAATAGCAATTACAATAAAGAAAATTATGGAAAAAAGGATCAAGCAAGGGACAGTATGGCAGGAAAAGTTTAGAACCATATGATTTCACTCATATGCAGGATATAAAACGGAAAGCAACAAACAAACAAGACAAAGAAAAACTCATAAACGCAGACAGTAGTTTAGTGGTTATCAGAGGGGAGGGGAGGAGGGGAGGTAGAAAAGGGTAAAGGGGATCAAATATATGGTGACAGATTTGACTTTGGGTGGTGAACACACAACACAATATACAGATGATGTATTATTGAATTATACACTTGAATCTTATATAATTTTATTAACCAATGTCACCCCAACAGATTTAATTAAAAAATAAAAAATAAAATAAAAGAGTGAGAGTTAAGGTATGGATTAATAACAACATGCTATGAAATGAATTCAATTCTTTCTACCTGATGGCCAGAAAGAAAGGGAAAATGAAAGCTATCCCCATATTAATTTCTGAATTAATCTCAATTAGAATTCCAATTTTTTGACGATGAATCAAATATTAAACTTAACCTGGAAGCATAAAAAGGTAAGAATATGCATAAAACTCTTCCATAAAAAGTGAGATAAGATTTATATTGCCAGTCGTTAAAAACAAAACATGTAAGTCTACAATAATTAACAGAAGATAGTATGGGTTGCAAAATAGAAATATAAGCAGGGAAACAAAGCTCAGAAGTGGACCAAAGACTACATTACATTTCCATTTCTTTGTGTCTTCCTCAATTTCTTTTAATAATGTCTCACAGCTTTCAGTGTGAAGGGCCTTCACATGTTTAAGTTTATTCCTCAGTATTTTATTCTTTTTGTTACAATTGCAAACAAAATTGTTCACTTCTTTTTTCTGAAATTTCATTGTTAGAGCACAAGAACACAATGGATTTTTGTACATCAGACATTTTATGCTTTTCCTGAAGTTACCATGAAAAACTTTTGTAAAAAATATATATTCCACTGCTTCCATAATGCACTTTGCACATAGCCACGTAAACATCAAATCTTCTAAGTCTTCCCCTTTATAATCTGTTTATTAACGACATGTGTTCTGACTCTCTTCAAAAAGTCTAGTCTACAACAACAACAACAAAAGATGTTGGGGTGTGAAAGAGCTGGCTTTCCTTCTGCCGAAGACCAAGTCCTTTACCCATTCTCTTGGGGTCATACCCTTCTATTTCATCCACAGACTTGAAAAGATGTCCATGATGCAATAAGTCAAAAAACTGAGTTGCAGATCAGCTCAAATGAATAGTTTATTTTTATAATCATTGTAAATAATAAAAAAACAACCTAGCAGGAACTCAGATTTCATCTAAATCCAGTGATATTTAAATGGCTCTCATTAAAACAGTTCGTTTGGCCTACCTAAATATTTATTCCTTTTCACAATTTCACAATTTCTTTTAAGGAAGAGTGACAGCCAGAAGCAGAGACTATCAGTTCTGGCTGTTGAATACTTGTCTTGAACACCTGAACACTTGAACGCTGTTGAATACCCTCCTGCCCGTTTGCCCAGTACTCTGATTGTACTAGTAGAGCCCCCTCTACCATCAAAACCAAAACAAACAAACAAAAAACCTTTTCTCAATGTGAGTATATTAAGTACAGTTGAAAGTCAGAATATTCTGGTATAATACATAGAAATGAATCCAAACACTTGAGGAGATATAAATGCTGGAGTTTTATTCATTATGAATAATCTACTCATCCTCCTATGTCTCCCAAGGGACAAAGAAAGCCTAGGAGATACTCATTTAATCAAGGAATTTAGGAAAATACTGGTTGAGGGGAATGCCAGTATCTTTGAAAGTGTCATAGTGTCTTTTCTCTGTAGAGCAAGGATGCTGGTGATGATACTCACAAATGACATAGGTACATGATTTCTGCTGGAATGATTAGACCACAGGATAACCCTAGGAGCTATACTTAACCATGCAAAGAAAAGAGGACATAGTTACTGTTAGAGCGGTAGTTAGGATGTTCTGAGTAGCAGCCTTTGGTATTAGATATGTGGTGAGAGCACTGAGATCAATGAGCAGCCCTCTAGGATTCTATATGATTTGTGTAACTCAAAAACCCCTAAGTCTGGTTAACATACTTGACATCAGCCACCAAAACAGAGTAACAGCTCTTCATGCAGAGCTTAATTCCCAGACCATGAGCCCCTTGAAAAAAAGGTGGTTAGCTACCTAAAGTACATTCCACAAATCCTCATTTTCCCCAAGAGGATGTGAGGCACTGGGGCTAGGGAAATCCCTAGACCTTTGGAGAAGTGTTGCACATTAGCTGTGCATTAATGTTAAAACCCCACAAATCCAGAAAGCCACTTTTGTCAACTAGTCAAAGGTAAATGAAGGTCAGATAAACCAGTCTTACAGTCAGCTCAATAAGACAGCAGACTCACACTATGGTTGTTGCCCCAGGTCCTTAGTATATGGCTGGAAAAGATAGTAGGAAATAGAAAAAGCTTCACATTAGCTCTCAAGAAATAAGTTTTTAATGGTAGGAAGAACCAAGTGGAAGACTCTGGGGTGTCATCTCTCTATCTAAACAGTACATGTATAGGAATACCAGGAACTCTAGAGAATTAGATACTGTTGCCACCCCCAAACTCTAGAAAGTTGCTGAGGTTAGGATTCGTAACACATCCTCATTAAACTCCAAGATGCATCCTAAAGAAGGACAGCCTCATCAAGCGATTATATCAATTGAAGCTGCTAGTTCAGATGTGGCCTCTTCACTAAAGTAAATCAACCCACCTCCTAGCACCTGGCATGCAGCTGTGTGGGCAAATTTTTTTCAACCATCCAATAGACAAAGAATACTCATAGCAGCTTGTCCTCAGTAGTAACAGCAGCAACTTTCACTGTTTTGCCTCAGAGGAGGCCAACCCTCAGACTCTGTAAAGTAATTTAATCTACATTGACCTTGTTCCTTTACTCCACAGAGCATGACACTAGTGCTTTATACTGACAGAATCACACTGATGATATCTAGAGTAGGAAGCATCAGGTAAACTAGATATCTCGATAAAGTACATGTATGGCAAAGAATCTGCGATAAACTTCATGAAAATACAGAGGCCTAAAACCTCAGAGAAGATTCTGGACGCCAGTGATGTAAGCCATATTAGGATATTCCCTACAGAGCAAAATGCAACTTTCCATGCTTGTTGCCTCCACTGCCAAGAAAGAAGTATTATGGCTGGAGGGTTTGGGGGGATTCTGGAGGCAACACACATTGTATGCTGCATTGCCACCTATGGCCTCATGGAGAGTTCCCAGTGACCAGCCGGCTGAGGAAGATCAGATTGCTGCAGCATCACTCAGCTCAGCCTTGCAGAGAACAATGGGGATGTAAAATGCCACCAGAGAGAAATTTAAGCTCCTATAAAGATGATCAGAGCCTTGGAAACAAGATGACTAGAGGATCAGACATGAAGAGTACTGAAAAGAGGCAAGTGAACAGATCTCTCAGAATGAACGAGCAATGTGGAAATATTTGTGTCCTATTTGATGATCACCAGGGTGGCATCTCTGCATAATAATGTAGGAAAGACAACGCTCCTTGACCTTCCAGCTATTGGGTAAATTACTGCTGTTTGGTTTTCCTAATAGCAATCATCATTATCCAAAATTAGGTTGCTCGTTTACTTTTTACTACCTTCCTCATAAGGTGGTAAGCTCCCTGAGTGCTAAGAGTTGGCTGGTTTTATTTCTAAAAGTTCTCCAAAACCTGGGATAGAGCCTGACAAATAGTGGTGCTTGATACATTTTTGATAAATGAATAAATCCTAAAGCACTCTTCAATACTGGATCCACTAAGAGCATCTCACTTTACTTCAATCAATACGCGTATGCTGTTGTTTTACACGTGTTTGGAGCAGGTATTTTTGAGGGGGAAGGTATACATAGCAACTAATTCTTCCTTTCGTTAATCCTACAAGGTTATGAATTGACTTTATTGGTGTCCAATTTGTACATAACTTCAAAAGAAAAATAAATTCTATGAAATATTATGTAATATAAAGGAAACTATTTCTATTTTAAGAGATGAAAATAATAACACACTCATTGGTTTGTTATATTGCCTAAAAAGCTCTTTGGTTTTGTACATTAAAAGGCAAGAATTTTAAAAATTAAATGAGTTATCTAAAGTCTCTAGTCTGGCACGGCAGGAAATGAATGATTCTATGTTTCTACAAAAGTAAAATTGAAAGGTGGAGCCAAAAATTTACCAATATACTAATTACCCTCATTTTGGCAATGAAGACACTGGGAAATAAGAATCCCAGACCTCAAGGAACTCAAAATCTATGCAAGATCAAAATCAATAAACACAACGTAAGTGATGTGACATGATAACAATACAAACAAAAACATGAGAACACAAAAAAAGGAGGCTACGTCACTTTGGTTCAGAAGATGTAAAGGAGGCTTCACACCTTGGCCGGGCAATCAAGTCCCAGCACAGGCAGGATCATGTTATGGGGTCTGACCATGCTAGAGTTTGGATTTTACTCTGCCCTGAAGGCAGTCTTTGACAGGTAGGGGCAAGTCATCCTTGTTTTAGGTACATTAGTCTGAAAGGATTATAGGCCAATGGGGCAGAAGAGAGAACGAAGGCAGAGAGAGCCATTAAAAGGTAATCGTCATTTGGGGGAGTGAAAGAAAACTAAGGAAAATTCACCAACCTCTCTGTGAAGTGACAGTGAAACAAAAGGCAAATTTTTCCTCTAATGTTCAGGTCAAACAGCTTATAGGCCATGAAATATTTTTCTTCTCCTAACATTGCCACAAAAAGACTTACTTTCTTCTACGTTCGGTTGATTGTTTTGGTTTAGCCTTCTCCAGAAGCAAAGTAAATGAAACCTACGGAGGAAAAATAGAAAAATTTGTTTTAAATGTCCTTTCTGGAGTTTTTCTCTTTCTGGTATGAGGAAATCATATTTGCTAAGACCTTCCTGGAAAACATGTATTGTTGCAGGTATCTCACGTGACACATGTAGTCTCCAAACTGCATGGCACAATGGAAAAAATATGCCAAAAGTGAAAGGGATGAAGTGACAGAAACAGCCAGATTCTCCACTCGTTTAGAAAAGAACAAGCCGGTTCACCTTGCCTGGACAGTCGGAAAATTCCTCAGAACGTACGTTATGGGAAAATCTCCGGAAGGTTCCTACTTCGTGACCTTCACTGCCCCTCGAGTCCACTGTTCCAGAAAAGCACAGGTTAGTTACACCTGTCTTCTCATGAATTATCTTCCCTTTAAACTCTTCCCTGACTGGCCCTTTTGCCTTAACAAATCTTTTAACTCCAAAAATCTTATCACTCAGTCTTACCCACACATTTGGACTTTCTTCAACAGCCTGTGCTGTTCCAACCTAACCACCACGGAATTAGCCAAGGCCCCTGATGTCTGAATGATTTTTGAACTTATTCTAAGATTCCTATTTACTATAACTTGCTAACCACAGCAAACATTCCTGAATATAGGTAAGAACATCTCTAAAGAGGAAAAACTGCTAGTATACACAAAAGAGAAGGGAAAAAAATCAAATCATTGGTTTTAAGCTTTTTTTTTTTTTTTACGATTACTTCTCAGATAGCCTATCATGAAAAGTCAGTACTGGGTCTCCATCTGGTGGCCAAAATTTCTACTTTTAATTCTCAAAGACCTCATTATTTTTCAGACCATCTTCCTAGAGTGAATTACAAAAGATAAAAGGCATAAGGAATTATCCTAAAAAGAATGCACAAAATCATTTAATTAATAATTCAGAAGAGTATAAGTTTGATAATATGCACAAATTAAAGGCACACTTATAAAATAAAGCCCAACATTCTTTAGAGCCAAATCTCATGCAAGACCAAAAAAAAAAAAAAAAGCAGATATGTTCTGAACACAAAGAGAAATTCTGTCACAGTCAGAAATTACATGTATTAATATGTTATTCAGCAAATGTTTATTGGCACAAGTCATATGTTAACAATTGCCCTAAGTGCAGGGGCTAAAGTGAACAAGATAAGCGAATGTATTCCTTTCAAAGAGCTTCCATTCGAGTGGGGGAAGCTAAAAATAAACAAATATATGCCATAACATCAGTTCATCAATGTTACCAAATCAAGTAGAATAGTGAATAGAGAGTTGAGAATATGTTACTTTAAAGACAATGGTGGCTTCTACAATAAGGCAATATTTAAATAAGAGACGTGAATAAAGTACAGTACTAAGCATTTGAGACTAGTACATATAAAGGGCCTGAGGTAAAACACATTTTAAGATGAGTAAGTGGAACAATGAGTGACAAGAAAAGTGAAAGATGAGGTAGGAGACGTGGATAGCAAGGATGTTCTGGACACCACCAGATGTAACAGCCTCACTCAGACAGCTATGGGCAGAACAGACTGGGTCCATGAGGAGGAGGCAGGGGTGCAAAGGGGCAGCAGGGAGACAGAAGTCTGCTGCAGTAATACAGATAAGCAATGGTAGTGACTCGGGCTCTGATGGTAGCAGCATAGGAGGTAAACAGGGAGAGGCGTATGTTTTAAAGAGAGTGCCAATAGAGATGTTTCTGAGGTATGAGGGAAAAAGAGCAATAAAGGAAAACATCAGGTTTTTGTCATGACAACCAGGTGAACAGGAAGCCAATTACTAACATGAAGAACACTGGGGAAAAGGCAGGTTTGGAAAGAAAAACAAGAATTTAATTTTAAACATGTTAAGTCTGAACTGGCTATTATACATCCAGTTGAAACTTTCAAGGATGTAGTAGTATATGTGCGTCTGCAATTCAAGGGACCTGAAAGGAATGAAGATATAAATCCCAAACAAGTGTTCTGTAACTTGTGCTGTTGGTGCGTGGGAAAATGTGGATGGCTCACTCAGTACAATCTATTATAATGAGTTGAACACATGTCAAATTGATGGCAGAATAATTCAGAACATGTAGACAAATTTTACAACTGATTAGTTTCAAAGCTCCTTCTATGTGCTGACCATAATATCCCGGGCAATGTGACGTTCAAAGAAAATAAAAGTTTGTCACTGCACGGAAGCTTGTAGTGCTAGTACAATGACAAGATAAATTAATAAAAAGTAATTTAACAAGAAACAAGCCCTCGTTTTCAAAAAAATGACATTTCGTTCTTATGTAATTCAGCTTTCTGGTCACGTCACCACCATTGTTCTTCTGGCCTTTGTCACTTCACAGACTTCCACGATTCTCTTCCTCAACTTATCCTGCTCCTTCTCGCGTACTGCTCTACATTAAAAATCTAAGCACACTGCGCAATGAGTTCTTTGCAGATAAAGTAAGTTTGCTGATGAAGAATGATAAAGATACTGTGGCTAATACAATTCCTGCTGCATGGTATGTATTTAGGTCAACACATATTTGTTAAATATTTATTATATGCTTGAGTTAATTTTAAGTATTAAAAATTGAGATGACAGCCTCTATCCTCAAGAAATAAACATAGAACCAGATATGTTAATTATAGTCTGACAGCTACCTGGGTAGGATGGGAATGGGACTTCAATTAATAAATGTTTGCTGAATAAACAGTCAATTAAAAATAAAGATTATTAGTCCTTTATAAGGAATGGAGCCTTTTCCTTCAATCTAGGGTGATATTCAGAAAATAAGGGAGAAGGATTTTATATATATATAGATATATATATACACATATATATACAAGTGGGCAGATATTACCTAGCATGAGATTAAGGAACCTTATCATGATCAGTTTAGTCTAGAGAACAAAGATAAAGCAATCAGGCAGTCTAATAATTTTTTTTCTTGCATTCCTGATTCAGGCAATTCATAAATATTCACATGAAAGCTTACTGGTCCAAAGTCTCCAGATAAAACTTTTCTTGTTTTCTTGTGCCTGCCCCAAAGGCCCAAGTTACCTTAGTTTCCCAACAACAAAAAATCTATCTAAAATGGGATATAAGGAAATGTAAACATTTTTGATGACTTTGAACCATCCTGCAAATATTCATTACTATGCTCTCCATATAAAAAAGAGAGGGAACCCAAGGTATGTTTATAAGCAAAAACTGGAAAGTCAAAAATAATGTGAGGGGCCAGCAAGGATATGGAGGGGAAAAAGTCCTTTTACATCGAGAGAGGAGAAACGAGTACAGCTACCTGGACAGCCATCTGGCAATGTTTTCCAAAGTTAAGTATGCTCATACTCCAGGATCCTGCAATTCCATTCGCGGGTGTAGACGCTAGACAATCCTAACTAAAGGACTAAAGAAGACGTGTGATGGAAATCCAAAGCATAAACCACGAAGCAATATATACTTGCTCATAAAATCATTTTTTGTAAAATCATTTTCGTACAACGCAGGACACCATCAAAAAGGATGTGCCCAAAAGTGCCCCAAAGTGACAAAGAAGTAATATTCAGTGCTGCACTATCTGATGCATGAGCCGCTATCCACATGATTATTTAAATATGAATTAAAATTTAAAAAGTCAATTCCTCGTCTGAGTAGCCAATAGTTACTGTGTTCAATAGCTACATGTGGCTAGTGCTCCCTGAACTGAGCATACCAGAATAACATATTTCCACCATCACAGAAGGTTCTATTGGATATTTCTGATCCAGAATACACAAGGAACTCATGCAAATCAAGGAGGGGTCAGGGGTGAGCTTAATAGTAAAATAGAAAAAGAATATGTACAGGCTAACGTGCATTAAAAACATAAAGTTAAGACACTGTGTCACTATATATCATTAATACTAATAAAAGAAAAGTTGGGTATTGTCAAGCATTAGCAGGGATGTGCAGGTAGAGGAATAATCATTCACTGCTGATAAGAATGTACCCTGATGCAGCCATTCTGGAAAGCAATCTAACACTGCTCAAATCAAACGTATTATCTTTCTCGGAAATTCCATTCATTGGAAGTGTCACAAAATATCCATCACTGGTCATGTAAGAAAATATTTATTGAAGCATTATTTGTGGAAAAGGAGGAGGGAAAGGGCAGGTAAGGAAAAGGAAGTGGAGGGATAGAAGAGACAGAGAGATGGAAACCAGTAGGGAAGCAGAAATGGCAAGACACAGATACAGGTGTGACAGAGAGAAAAAGGAAGAGAATCTCAAAAAAAATAAATAGCAAGCAGATTTTAAACAGAACCAAGTAGAAACTCTAGAAACAAAAATAACAATGGATCCAACAATAGCCAAGGCAACCCTCAAGAACAAAGCTAGAGGGCTTTTACAACAGGTATTAAGATCTATTAAAAAGCTAGAGTGGTTAATTCAATATGGTATTGGCAAAAGAGGAACCGATCAATGGAAGAGAACAGAGAGTCCAGTAACAGACACACATATATACAGTTCATTGATTGCATTTTACTGTAATGCAATAAAGGATGGCCTTTCAGTAAGTTGTACTGGTCAACTGGCTATCCACACACCAAAAATATGCAGCTTGACCCTTACTTCACAGCACAGTAATAACTTTCAGATCTAAATGTCAAAGGTAGTACAATAAAGCTTTTAGGAAAAAAACTCTGTGGTAATAGATTACTTCTTAAATAGGAGACAAAATGAATTGCTCGGTTTTAACATGTGAAGGAAGAACTGGTGAACAAAAAGAACAGATAGAAATTACTCACAACAGAACAGAAACAAAGAAATGAAAATACACAAGGCAGTTTAAAAAGAAATAGGGTCTAGAAAAGGTACAGGAATTTTAGAAATCAGTAGTATAAGTGGCCAATAAGCCAGAGGTCTAATTTATAAACTAAGAAATGCCTATTAAAACTACAGTGGAAATACAGCCACAGTGAGAAGGGGAGAGTTAGGTCACAAGAATGGAAATGGAGAAGACAGGCCTGCTGGTCAAGTGACTCATTACTTAAAATAGGATTGAACACATAAAATATATTGAGGATTATGAGAGCTAGATTTCTCACTAATAGACAATTACAAATATAAAAAAGGAGGTGGCTAGAATTGGAGTTTTGTAATAAACTTACGACTTCATCTATACAGATGTAAAAAGATAAATGTGTATGTAGACATATATGTGTATGTATATTAACAAGGAATATGAGTATATTTATATTTCTCTTTCCAGTGAAAGAGTTTAGAAGACAACCAGCATGAGCACACCAAGGCCGAGATCTCAGTTTATAATTATCATTTTTCACTAAAAGAGAACAGGGCTGCTTGAAGAAATGGCTGATTCCAAGACTAAAGTACCTTAAAGTAAGGAAGGATTCAAAGAATTATGGGGCTATATCAAAGTAGATAAATTAGCTTTAAGGGGTTTATACTGGCCAATTCTGGGACAATTGAAGGATAAAAATAAATAATGGTAGTAATGGATGATAACTTATTAATAAAGTAGAAATACATGAGTCATTACTGCTAAGTATATGAATGAGTGAATGAATGAATGGATGGATGGATGAATAATAAATAAATGTATATATGTCGAAGAAATTATGAAATTAGAAAGGTATCATTTGGCAACCATTACAGTAATATTTGATTAGAAAAGAATTATCAAGGATGCCAAAACTGGTAAGTGAACATTTGATGAATAAAAGGCTATTTGTACAGCCTCACAAAATAGTTTTTAACTACTCATTAATCAATTATCATAAAACTTATTATAGATAAATCTGAAAGACACCATCCTCAGAAAATTATAAAAGGTAGCAACATCAGTAATGAGACAAACTATTATTGTGTGCCTACTGATATAAGTAGAGGAGACCAGAGCATCAGTCCAACAGAATTCATGCCAAAATGCAAAACTAGAATCCAATCATGAGAAAACATCAAACGCAAATTGAGAGTCATTCTACAATAACTGGCTGGTGTTCTTCAAAAATATTAAAGTCGTGAATGTCAAGAAAATTGAGAAACTGCTCCAGATTGAAGGAGACTAAAAGACCCAACTACTAAAGGCAACGCTTCATTCAGACTGAATCCAAGATCAAAAAGAAAAACCAGTTATCAAGGACACTGCTAGGGTAATTGACAAAATGTTAATGGTAGGACTGTATGTCTATTTCCTGATTTTAAGCAGGAAGAGTCTTTGTTTACAGGAAATACATATTTGAGTGTCATAGGGGAAATGAATGCAATGTATTCTCAAATACTTAAGGAAAATTTATAGACATGGGATAACAGCTGAATTATATATATTCATATTATACACATAGATTAATATATACAAATGCATACATATACATACAAATACAAGAAAACTCAGAGAAAAAGTGAATAGAGAAAATATGATGAACCAGGAAATAGGGGCAAAGAGTTAAGGGGAATCATTTTATTGACAGATTTCCTGATTTTGAATTATCTTTACATGCCTAAAATAAATCAATTCATTCTATTCTCATTTCATTAGCATTTAATTTTAAAATTATTTCAAAATAAAAAGTTTTAAAAACTATAAAATTCAGCATGTACCCTTAATATGTGATGGGAATGATAATTTCCTCAGTATTTTTCTTCCCGAACACTCATAATTCCTATCAGAAAAAGAAATTTAAATGATTAGATCAATAAATTAAAAGAAGAAATTGGTATGATTGAAACAGATGCTGAAAAGGTATTTCATACTATTTAGCAGCCTTTCATAATGAAAACCCTAAGATATAAGTAGAAACTAAATCTAAATAAAAAGCTTTGTATTGAAAAACCAACAGCAAATAACATCCTGTATGTTAAAAGTAAACCCTTTTCAATTTAAGTTAATAATTAGAATGGTGCTTAGTCATTATTATTTTTTTCTTGGAAATTTTAACACATCCTATAAGAAAATGAAACAAATGTAAATAATATAATAATATGACAATATAATAAGCAAATGTAAATAATATAATAATATCCTTTATTGGTGATATTATTTATAACTAGAAAATAAAAAATTACTAATGAAACAATTTGATACACTGAAAAAATAAAAACACAATCATGTAAAAAAACATGTTTCTTTAATTCAGCAAAAAACATGTGAAAACAGAAATAAAAAGACTGGATTTCATTAGGTAAATTTAACAAGATACAGGACCTACATAAATATGAGGTTGGAATCTTTTTCAAAGACATACTTCAAGATCCGATAAAACGAAAAGGAAGCAGCAGTTTGGCCTGCTTTGGATGAACCTTCCTGCTAAAAAAATCTAAAAAAGCTTCCATGTTTGTTGAAAGACATAAATATCATATTTACTCTCCAAATTATATATATTCAATATAATTTGTATTAAAACACCAAAAATGTTTTATTTTATATCAGTTTCAGGTACACAGTACAATAGTTAAGCATCTATAATTTTTATGACTTGATCCCCCGATTATTCTAGCACCCATCGGGCATTACACACGGCCATTACAATAATATTGATTCTATTCCTTATGCTGCACTCTACATCCCCTGTTTTGTAACTACTAATTTGTACTTCTTCATCCCTTCCCTTTCTCACCCAGCCCTGCAGCCCCGCTCCCTCTGGCAATCACGTTTGTCCTCTTATCTGTAAGTCTGTTTTTGTTTGTTTCTTTTGTTCCTTATATTACACATATAAGTGAAATCATATGGTATTTATCTTTCTCTGGCTTATTTCACTGAGTATAATACCCTCTAGGTCCATCCGTGTCATTGAAAATGGTAAGATTTCATTTTTTTTTTATTTGTATGGCTGAGTAATTTATAATAATAAAATAATAATGAAAAATAATGAAGTTTTGTCTTAAAATGCACAAAATGATCTTAAAGTATACATGGAAAAATATATACTCAAGAAAAGTATGAGAAAGAATAAGATGAGGGTAGGGGACTTGCCTAACTGGAAATCTGAACATATTATGAAAAAAAAATAAAACTCATGAAAAAATAAACAGTATTTATGTAGAAGTAAACAGATTAATAGAGCATAAGAGAAACTCCAAAAACAAATTTCAGAACATATAAGATTCGGTATACTGCAATGGTTGTAGCTGAATTTTATAGGAAAAAAGATTAAACTTTAAAAGGAGAGAAAAGGTATAACATGGAAAATCATCGACCACTCAAAAGCCTGAAGCTGGTGTAGGTATAATAGTACCAAAGTTGGCATTAAGGCAAGAAGCACCACTGGACGTAAAAAGGAGTAGTCTTTTATAACAACAATAAGGTGAAACCACCTGGCAGATATAACAATTCAAATCCATATGCATTTAACAACATACCTTCAAAATATAAACATAACAGTAACTAAAAAGAGACAAATCCAATAACAAAGTGAGAGACTATAATATATCCCTCTAATATAAAAACCTGAACAAAGAAAATTAGTAAAGATATAGAACACCTGAACAGCACAAGTTTTAAAAAATGACTTAAATGACAAATTTGGAACACTGCACCCAACAATCATACAATACATAGTCTTTTCAAGTGTATACAAGATTAACAAGATTAATTATACGTGATTCATAAAGCATGTCTTAAACTTGAAAAACTATAAACTATTCAAGAATGTTCTCTGATCACTTTAGAATTACACTAGAAATAACAAAAAAACTTGAAAATGCCCAAATGTTCGGATATTAAGTAATATAAGTCTAAATAATTTATAGTTCAAAAAGAAACAGAAATTAGAAAACGTTTTAAACTGAATGATATTGAAAACATAACATATATCCTTTTTAAGAATTAGAATAAAAGAGCAAATTAAATCCAAAGAAATTAAAAGGAATAAGAGAATTCAATGAAATAAAAATAGGCAAACGCTGTACTTGCCTCCTTTCATAACCACATCAAAATTACTGCTAAACTATCATTATTAAAAAGCGCCTGAAGTCTAGCTGAACAGACGTCCTAAAAGAACATACAGAAGCAGCCACCTAGAGACTGGTAAGAGAGATGGAGACACAGAATGGGCTGGTCCCACACTCAGAGGTGGTGGCTAAAAATCAGGATGGGTATCAGCTGTTGAGGTCTCCCCGGAAGAGCAATGGGTCCCCACCCTATGCTAGGCTCCTCAGCTCAGGGCTCTAGTGCTGGAAGGAGAAGGCCCCACAAAATCTGAGTGTGAAAATTAGCAAAGATTGTGGCTGAGAAAGAGAGAAGCCTGCAGGAGTCCCAGGAGCTCCTCTTACAGGGCTGGTGCATGGACTTACTTGTTGATGAACTCACTCTCTCTCAGGTCCAGCACCAGAGCAACAGCTTGAAAGGCACCAGGGACATGTGGGGAGCAAATGAATTATCTGGGTTCAGGGTAAAGACTGAAGGAGCAGCTTTCTCTCAGACAGAAGTGCTAACAGAGGCCACCGTTCCTTTATCGCACCCTCCCTACCACCCAGCATGCAGACATAGGCAGCCACCATACCTGAGTCTCCATCAACCTAGCTAACACTGGTCACCCCGCCCTCGTGATTCACTGAGATCCTGCCTTGCCCAGGGTCTTGTGGACCCATCCAAGCCACTGGCAAGTGGCTTTTCCATACAAATGGCCTGTCTTGGCTCATGCTGTAAAGTTTCCTTAAATCTCTCAAAGGTCCACAAAATCTAAATAAGAAGCATCTGGCCTCCGTGTGCCCCGTACCTTTTGCTGAGCAGCCCTAGGCCTAGCACAAGCAGAAGCTGGCCTCATTTTGCAGTTGGACTCTCAAAGCACCTCCCAGGCCAGCATGGGTGATGGCCATCTGCAGATTATTTGGTGGCTTATCACAGGTAGCCGTGGGCAGGGCACAGCCTGTTGCTAAACTTGCCTGTGATGAGACCCTACCCAGAAGGCCCCAGCCAGCATGCCAAGTAGCTGGCTTCAGACTGAGCTAGAGCACCACCAACACAGACATCTAAGGATGACACACCCAAAGGGCAGAATGGGCAGGCACCAGAGCCCTGCCAAAGCAAATCCTGCTCCACAGGGTCAGCCACTCACCGGTCACTATTCATAACCAATCAGCCCAAGGGTCATTCTCTCCCACAGCAACCAGGGCTCAACTACAACAGAAACACACTCATAGCCTATACAAGGGACACAACTGGAGGGCCCAGGTCAGGTGAGCAGGGAAGACTGCACTGGGCCCCATAGGATACCTACTATATATGGCCACTCTACTGAGACCAAGAAGCATAGCAGCCCTACCTAACACATAGAAACAAACACAGGGTGGCAGCCAAAATGGGGTGACAAAGAAACGTGTCCCAAATGAAAGAAGAGAACACAGCTCCAGAAAAAGAACTCAACAAAATGGAGATGAGCAATCCACCAGATGCAGAGTTCAAAACACCAGTGATAAAAATGCTCAATGAACTGAGAGGAAGAATAGATGAACTCAGTGAGAACTTCAGCAAAAGACAGAAAACATAAAAATAGAGATAGAAAACATAAAAAGAACCATTCAGAAAACAATAACTGAAATGAAGATTATCTTCGGAAGAAACAACAGATTTGATGAAGCAGAGGAGTGAATCAGTGATGTAAAAGATAAGGTAGCAGAAAACACCCAATCAGAACAGCAACAAGAAAAAAAGAATCCAAAAAAATGAGGATGGCCTAATGGCTTCTGGGACAACATCAAGCATACCGACATTCGCATCAAGGTAGTACCAGAAGGAGAAAAGAGAAAGCAAGAAATTGAAAACCTATTTGAAGAAATGATGACAGAAAACTTCCTTAAACTAGTAAGGAAAATACACATCCAAGTCCAGGAAATGCAGAGAGTCCCAAACAAGATGAACCCAAAGAGGCCCATACCAAGACACATTATAATTAAAATGCAAAGGTTAAAGACAAAGAGAGGATCTTAAAAGCAGCAGGAGAAAAACAGCTACAAGGGAGCTCGCATAAGACTGTCAGCTGATTTCTCAACAGAAACTTTGTAGGCCAGAAGAGATTGGCATGAAATATATAAAGTGATGAAAAGCAAGGTCATACAACCAAGATTACTCTACCCAGCAAAGCTTTCTTTTAGAATCAAAGGGGCTTCCCAGACAAGAAAAAGCTAAAGCAGTTAATCACCACCAAGCCAGTAGTACAGGAAATGTTGGAGGGAATTCTTTAAGAAAAAGAAAAAATCTCAAAAATATGAATAATAAAATGGCAATAACTGTATATCTAGCAACAATTACTGAAATGTAATGGGTTAACTGCTCCAATCAAGACATAGGGTGACTGAAGGGATAAAAAAAATAAGATTATATATGCTGCCTACAAGAGACTCACTTCGGATCAAAAGACACATACAGACTGAAAGTAAAGGGGTGGAAAAGATATTTCATGAAAATGGAAACAAACAAAAAGCTGGGGTAGCAAGACTTATACCAGACAAAATAGAGTTTAATACAAAAGTATAAGAGACAAAGAAAGGCCCAGAATTCCATGTCTAGATAATTATCTGAAGAAAACCAAAACTACTTTAAAGGGATATGTGCATCCACATGTTCACTGCAGTATTATTTACAATAGCCAAGATATGGAGGAAACCTGGGTTTCCACCAGTAGATGAATGCATAAAGAAGTGTACATATATACAATAGAATATTACTTAGCCATAAAAAAAAATGAAATCTTGCCATCTGCAACATGGATGAACTAGAGGGTATTGTGCTGAGTAGAGTAAGTCAGACAGAGAAAAATAAATGCCTTATGATTTCACTCATATGTGGAATCTAAAAACCAAAATAAACAGAAACAAACTCATAAATACAGAGAACATTTTGAGGGTTACCAGATGGGAGGGGGTTAGAGCAGTGAAAATGAGGAAGAGTTAAGAAGTACAAATTGGTAGTTACAATATAGTCATGGAGATGTACAGTGTAAAAAATATTGTTGATAAGATTGCAATAACTATGTATGATGTCACATGGGTACTAGTTTATCAGGGTGATTACTCTGTAAGTGATATGTCTAATCACTATGTTGTACACCTAAAACTAATACAATATATGCCAACTGTAACAGAAAAATAAAAAAAAATATTTTGAGACATTTCAGAAGTACAACCAAAATAAAATAAAGTGCTCACTCAGCACCCAAATCTTGGTGTCTCATATAACATGCTCAAATAAAAGAAGCTCAGCTTTAGAATCAGTCATTCTCCAAAGATCTTGGCTTCTTATATAAAAGGCACCCAGAGCATGTAGTAGTGACAAAAAGTTAAAAAAAAAAAGTGCTCAACAAAACAATGGAATTACATCATAGAAACACAGAAATCAACTATAAGAACTCCCATGGTCAAAGCTGGAAGTACTTGACTAATAAAATAAATTATACTACTGGATTATAATCTAAAGCATGAAATAAAATATCCATGAGTCCATACTGATGTAAATAAATGATCAAATAATATGTGGGGAGAGAATAGAAAAATATATTTTACAGAAGAATCAACAAATTCATGTAAATCACCCTCCTCAAAGGGGCGGGGCTTAACTTCCCACCCATAGTATGGGTTGTACATAGCGACTTCCTTGTGGACTACAGCATGGAAAGTGAGACAAAGCCCATGGAAGAAATCTGATCAGTACTTCCTCAGTCGAGTGAACAAGGTTTACATCGTTGGTAGTAAGTATGGTAAGAGCACTACCACTGTCATAACGTGATGAGACTGACAAGTTACCCCAGTACTCTTCCTCCCAATCCCAATCCCTATCAGAAAAAGAAAAAGCCAATATCAGAAAATATAAAAGATATCACCACAGATTCTACTATCAGTTAAAGATGGTAAAGAACATTAAAAACAAATTTATGCTAATAATTTTGGATATTTGTAAAAAAAAGACAAAAATATTAATAAATCTGACACAAAAAAAGAAAAAATGAATGACCCTAAACATTTTTTAAATGGAATCACTATTTTAAAAGTTTCCTATAAAGAAATCTTCAGGGCCATATGGCTTCATTGGTAAATTCTTCCAGACATGTGAAGTCTAATACAAATTTTATACAGTCTTTCAGATATAGAAATTAAAAAAGAAAACTTTCCGATTCAATTTATGAGACTAAACATTTACATCAAAATCTCAAAAGTGATGAGAAGAAAATACGTAGGAAAATTTTTCTAATAATTATAGGTAAAAACCTGAAACTTAGAAAATTAAATCCAGAGAAATACAAAAATGATAAACCATCTTGACTGAGTAGAATTTAATCCATGAGTATAAGGTTGGTTTAATATTTCAAAATAAAACAATGAAATAAACCACAAAAATAGGGGGGAAAATCACATGCTCATACCAATTTGATAAAATCCATACTAAAAGTTTAACAAACTAGAAATATAAGGAGATTTTCTTGACCTATTAAAAACCACATAAAGGCCACTTTCACACACATCATATACTAACTGAGAAATATTAAAAGTTTTCTCCAAGATTAACAATGACACAAGGATGCTCACAAAAATCGAGTGCATTAAAATAAGAACAATTCAGATAGAATAAAAAATAAATTTTTTCAGAAGCAACTTTATTAAAAATACTTAAGACCATTAGATACAAGATCAATATATAAAAGTAAAATGAACTATAAAATTTGAAAAATTATACCATCAACAATATAATCTAAAACATCAAATACTAGGAATATATTGATATATTGAACACTATAAAGTATTTTTAAAAGGATTTTAAAGGCTTAAGTTAATCTAAGAATACTCCATATTCACAGACTGGAAGATTCAATTTATAAAGCTGTATTCTTCTCTAAATGATCTATAGATTCAATGAAATCGCAATAAAAATCATAATAGCATATTTCTTATAGAAAATTAAAAAGCTAACTTTAAAATGTTATGCAAATGCAAAAGCAAACAAGAACTTAGACAATCTTAACAATAAAAATGCCAGTGGATTTATACCGGCAGATAGCAAGACTTAATGTAAAGTTATAGTAATAAGACAGTTTGGTACTGCCAATGAAAGAAACGAAGTCCAGGAACCGAATCATGAATATATAAACAACTGATTTATGCCCAGTACAGTGGGGGCAAATATGGTCTTTTTCAATAAATGCCACTGAGCTAATTGAATATTGATATGTAAAAAATGAATATTGACTCATTTCTTATATCTATATAAAAATTAATTTTAACTGAATTGCAGTTGAACTTAAAAGCAAAATAATAAAATTCTCTTAGTAAACTGTTTTCATAAGCTTGGGGAATAGAAAGGTTTCTTCAAAAGGACACAAAAAGCATTAAACACAAAGAAAAATAAGTGCATAAGCTGAACTAAGTAAAATTAAGTGTCTCTTAATCACAAAATTAATTACCAAAAAAGGGGTAAGCCACTAAGTGGAAAAGACATTTGCAATGAAGGGCCTGTACTCAGAATACGGTTGTATAAAGAATTTCTGTAAGTAAAACAAGATGTCTACCTCACAGAAAAGTAGCCAAGGAAAAGCAATTCTTATTTGACCAATAAACATATAACAAGTTGTTGCACTTGATTAGTTATCAAAGAAATGCAACCTAAAGCCACAGTAAGATACCAATACCAACTCATGAGAATAACTAAGACAAAAAAAGGCAGACAATGCTAAGTGTTGAAGACAGAGTAACTGGAACTCTTATGCCACTGAAGGAAATGTAAACTGGTATAACCTAACTTCAGGAGGTCAATAATTACTGCCAAAATTACTACTGAAGTTATCCATCTATATTCCCTATGAGCCATCAGTTTCTCTCTGAAATATATACTCAACTGAAATGCATACACTAAAGCATCAAGACTAATAAACAAGGATGCTCATAGCAGCATTATTTCATGTAGCCATAAACTGAACACAATCCAAATATCCATCAACAGTGAAGAGATGAGTCACATATTCACACAATTGAATGAATACCAGATAGCAAGGAGAATGAACTATTGCACTCTACAATGTGGATAAAGCTCACAAAGTGTTAAGCAAAAGATACTAGATATAAAAATTACATGTTGTATAGATTTATATATTTAAGGTCAATAAGCAACAAACAGAACTATAGCGTCTAAGAAATCCAGCTTAGGAGGCAAACACGTGGAGAAAAGCAGGAAGGCAATAACGTAGGCTTAGTAATGACGGACAAGATTGTTCTGAACGATTGGTTGGCGATTACAGGGGTCTGTTCTTTAATACTGCTCTTCACTGTGTACGCTATCCTTCAATTTTAAAAAGTTTATTGAAATAATTAAATTTCTGATGGACTAAGACTTAAATGTACTATTCAGACAATAAAAACTTTGTTAAAAAAAAAAAAGGGAAGGAAAGAACCTGGAAGAATACAATCCATGTGAGGGGGAGACTTTCTTAATAATATCTGGGAATCTCAGTCTAAAAAACAAGATAACATATTTAATTATATGAAGAGTTAAAACTTTGTTATATTTTTTTCCATACAAAATATTTGTAAGTTGGATGGTTAGCAGGGGGTTAACATAAAAAGTGCAAAAGTTAAAATTAGAAAATTTATAGAAGAATAAATTCAGAGTTAAACATATAAAGTTGTTCAAATTATCTAGTAATCAGGAAATTCAAATTAATTAGGCACTTTACACCCCTCGCACAAGCAAAAATGTTTAAAACACTACGATGCCTACTAATGTTGAGTAGGGAAAAGGTATTCTCATACATTTTTCATTGATATTTCCATCTGTCTTTAAAAGCAATATGGCAACACTATTAAAACTAAAAATACATTCTTTAATCCAGCAGTCACTGCTAAAAAGCTACCCTGGAGAGTAAATTCACTCCTATGTAAGGATATACGTGCGCAGACATGCACTGCAGCTGTACGTTCATGATGGCAAAAAGCACAAAGATAAACGGCTATCAATAGAGAAATTATGCATGCATTTAAAATAGAAGTATATTACTTATCTTAGGTTTCAAAAACATGCTAAATGAGAAAAGCAAAATGCAGAAAATTGTTTATGATCTTATACAAAACCAAAATGTGTATGCTGTGTTTATATGTTTACATAATTATATTCACTCAAGCACTGAAGTGAATACACATAGAGAAAAATCTAGGCTGTTATCAAGACATACCTTAGGGCAGGGGTAGAGGAATTATATGAATGGGAAAAGGAGAAAGGTAGGGGAAGCTGAGCAAATACAGTAAAAGTGCAGGAAAAACTACACTTAAGCATGAATGACATGATCATATTTGTTCATTTACATTAAATTATATATAATATATATATGTATGTATATATATTACATATATATATATATATATATTATATTCTCGAAAAATCACTATCTTCACTTTAGGCACCTAAAATATCTTTTTCCTTTAAAAAAATTCTTTAAAATCAAGGTAGTCAAAGAAAGATAGGTATAGTCATAGAAATAAAGGTAAAAGGAATTTAAACTATATAGGACTGAATGCCACTAGATGTCAGTAAAACTCTCCAAAAAATTATAGAAACAAATTAAATATATAGTTTTCCAGGAATGAGGTTCCTTATGAAAACAGATTATAACCCTTATTAATAAAGGGGTTAATATTTACATGTAATTCCCTATTTCCTAAATCATATAACATTTTCACATTTTAAAACTCTTGAATTATGCCCTCTTTAAAGATAAAATATTCAATCAATATGCATTTATCACATATCTGTTATGTATAAAATATAGAGGCAAACTGAATCATATTTATTGTTTTTAATAAAACAGGAGAAAATACAAATTAAATGGAATGTTTACAAATAAACCATTACAAACTAATGTACAGTGGCACATTAACTATCTAGAACTCAGATATAGCCACATGACTTAGTAGCCTAAAACCAAATAAATAATAAGCAAGTCAGACAACCATCAGGCAGCTAAAGTGTGTCATAAAAATTTTCACTGAAACTCATACTTAACTCATTACCAAACCTTTAACAATACACAAAAAGGTGTGATTCTTATAAAGTGGTTTTTAAGTTATCCAGTTATTTCAGTTATTACCTCAAGCATGCTGTATAAAATACAACTATTTTATTATGTTCATGGATCCTATACAGTAGGAATTTGGATGCGAATGCCATGATGGACTTGGCTTGTCTCTGCGCAATGCCCAAGGCCTCAGCAAGGACAACTCAAATGGCTAGGGTCTAGAACAGGAGTCCTTAAACGTGGCCTCCCCATGTGGCTTGGGCTTCCTCACAGTCTGGATGTGGTAGTTGAACTTCCTGCATGATGGTCCAGGGCACCAGGCGCCAAGTGTCAGAAAATAAGATGAAAGACACATCATTGTTTATGACCCAGCTTTGTAAGGTATCACTCATTTCTACTTTATGCTTTGGTTAAAGCAGCCACAAGCCTACCCAGATCCATCAGATCTCTTGATGGAGAATGGCAAGGTCACACTGGATAAAAGCAGGTGAGATAACAAATATCATTATGACAATCACTGGATAATACAACGTAACTTAGTCTGGCCTCAACAATTCACATCATTCCCACAAGCAGAATACAGTACACCTTCCCCAAGACCTCCAAAGTCTCAATCCATTATGGCATCAGGACATCTCCAACCTCATCCTCTAAATCAGTCCAAGTGTAGATTTGGCTCCCCAGAAGTGGTTTCTCAAGTAGACTTCTTCTTGATCTGAAGACCTATGAAATAAAGTGGCATATTAGCCCACAGGAATCCAACATACATCTGTGGGACAAGCACAGAATAACTTCAGAGGCACTCTCATTCAAAATAGGAGGCATAATCACTCAGAAATCTCTTTAGCCTGATTCCTCACTTCTTTAGGTGCATTTTCAATTTTCCATATGGTGGCAGTAGCAATTTTGCTAAATTTCTTTTATTTTTAACAAAGGTCTCCACTCTGCCTTCTTCTGGTTTCTAACATTTTCCTCCACTTCCTCAAAGCTCTCACTCATAGCTCCTGCAGGCCTGTCAGGTGTCCTTTTTCAAGACACTTCCCATTTCTGCCCACTGTCCAAGTTATAGCAGCATCTCACTTCTGGTACCAAAATCTGTTCCAATTATCATTTCTATATAACAATATATTCCAAAACCTAGTGATAAATATTATGATGCTCATAGATTCTGTGAGGCAGAAATTCAGACAGGACACAGCAGGGTGGGCTTGTCTCTGTTCTATAATATCTGGGCCTTATCTAGGCATATTCAAAATAGTCATAGGCTGGAAGTACCAAAAAACCATCTAAGCATGGCCTCTCCACGTGGCTTGGGTTTCCTCACAACATGGCAACGTCGGAGTAACAGGTCTTCTTACCTAGCAACTCAATATTAAACACAAGTATTCTAAGTGAACAAGTTAGAGTGCATTGGGGCTGGGGCCTTCGTTTTACTGACTCGGCCTTGGAAGTTACACAGCATCACTTCTCTACACTCTCGGAAAAAGATAATGAGGACAGAAGATAGTGCTGTGGCCATTTTTGGAAATTAAAATTCTCTACACCAGCTTACCAAGAAAAAAAATGGTGCAAAAACCAAAGTGTTACTGTCAACATACATAACGACAAGAGGAAGAACTAATGGCTGCAACACATGTATTTATCTTAGCTGAAATAGATCTGCCTTTAAACTTGATCTTGATAGAATCCAAGTGATTCATTGGCAACTTCGCTGCCTACCAGAACAAAAATTAAAAATCTTAAGAGGAAGATAACATAACCCAAAGCTACTGTAATGTACATCCACAGTATCTACCGTTTTTCTTTTCTTCTTTAAATAATCTCAAAGGATAACTTATTAAATTTATAGCCATACATAAGCTTCATACATGTAATTTTTAAGTAGATTTTCTATCATTCACTTATAAAATGCACCTTTTTAAAGTGTATAATTCAATGGGTTTTAGTATATTCACAGAGTCGTACCACCAATATCACCACTGAACTCCAGAACATTTTCGTCACCCCAAAGAAATACCCCATATCCATCACTAGCCACTTCCCATCCCCACCTCCCCTCAGGTAGCCTCATCAAAACAAAAGTACTATGTTTGTAATGAGTCAACTTCGCTCTGCTGTACTATGCTTTCTATAATTTCTTCTTTATGTTTGCCAAAGTTCCCTGGCAAACTATACCAAATGTCTTTCAAGAATCGGGCTCACTAGTCATGTTTTTGTAAACCTTTTTCAACCAGTTTCTCAATTCCAGGAAGTTAGACACACTGTCCTCTGTGGTCTAAAGCATATACTATATACCTCTATTACAATCTGCTTGTAATAGAAATATCTAAAGAACTGGAATTTGACTTACTCATTATTCTACTATATTTAATAGTGGCATCCAAAATGTTTAAATGAATGCACCATAAAGAATAATGTAACAAGATTATAAAGGACGATTTAGTAGTAAGAATATTCAGAGATATCAATGTGCTCAAGGACGAAACTGAAATAAGTATTTTGCTATGGAAAAGTACTATGATCATATTAGCTTCAGTCAATTATTGACCACTTTATGATTAATAAATTATAAGAAAACTAAAAAATATATAAAATCCATACTTAAGAGCTCACACTAAGATGTTAATATATCAGAGCCAAAAGGGAATATCTATTAAAATCTTAACTAACGTTATATCGTGACATCAATACAAAAAAAAGAAATTCTAAAAGTCAAATATAGAAAAAAATTAAATATGGAAACTTAACAATGAGAACTATATCCTAACTATAGACCAGGTAAATTTTTAAATCAAGATATATAATTTTTTTAAATCCAGCATTCTTCTAAAGTGAAAAAATGAAGAATTTTAAAAACCTGTGTTTTGAGAATAATAATATAGAAATACTTTTAAACATAAGAGAAAACTATAATAACTGTTTAAGATGAGTAAGGACTATCTTTGGTTGAGAAAAAATTTTTAGTGAATTCAATTTTTTATCACAATATGCACATGGTATGATTTTTAAAAGTTGTATTACCCTTTTAAAACGCATATAAACATATGCACTTTCAGACTTTAGAGATGTATACTTAAAAATATTTTATTATGAAAAAATTTTAAGTCAAAACATTGAATATACAAAACAAAAATAATTTCCCTTGAGTGTATACAAAATTCAGCAACAATATAACAAGTTATTAAAGTGATATTAGATTTCAATATTATTAAATTCAGAAAAGGTTACATTATGCTACTATACACAGATGAAAAAAATTTTTAATCAGACACTGAAATTTAACAAACTCAGTATCTCATATATAAAAATTTAGAATCAAAGTGATCACATCAGAAAAATACAAGTGGCTAAATAATTTGTCTTTATATAACAGTTTGAAGTGTTTTTTATTTCATATCAACATACAGCTTTGAAAAATATAGTATATTTGACTCTTAAAAAACACATATCAATAATTATAATTGTTTTCACTAATACTTTTCCATTTTTATAAACCACTTTTACAAGTTTGAAAAATATTCAATTTCATGAATAAAAAAATTAGAAAAATTTAAAAAGCAAAATTTAACAATCCTAAATTTTAAAGTATTTTAATCTAAGAAATTAAATGTTCTACTGCTCTTTAAGTTTTTGATCAATAGTGTCTTGCCAACATCTATAAAATAATGAATTCTACTAACTTAAATTAATATAATTGGCTTCAAGGTAGAAAAAGGCATTATCCTAATATTGACTATTATTACCTATAAAATATAATGAAACTTAATCCTAAGGAAACATAAATCCTATAGTAAGCATGCTATTTTTGTTTGTTTTTATTTGAAAGTACTCCGAATGAAACTATATTACTATACATACTCCATGTCATAAGTTTAGAGTATAATAAAATAGCTAATGTAGGGCAAAATAATGTAACTTCATAACAAAAAATGAAAACAGAAGTTAGTTTTAAATTAAGAATTATTTATCTTAAAGGAAGGAAACCTAATTCAATCATATCTTTAGCTACTATATGTATTGGACTTTGGGTCCAAATAAGAAAAATAAATAAATTAAGAAGTAATTAGAATGTAGACTTCTAAAAATATCATTTTGTACAGTATTTAATAATTTAAATACTGCAAATAAATTTGTGAAGTTTGTCATTTCTAGTCATTTCCAAACGTAAAATATACATGAAGACATAACTAAAGTTAAAAACACTGAAAGCTAAAGGGTATAAAGCTTTTCCTGGTTAAACTGGTACCAAACAATTCATTACTACTACTTTGTCTTGCTTTGGCATTCAAGTTCATTTCTTTTTTACTAACAAACTCATTAACTTTGCCATATTTTGTGATACCAAAGCAAAACAACAAAAGCAATCCAGTGATACGACAGTCACAGAAGCTGTGTAACGGGAGTTATTTTTCCAGTAGAAGCACTCTTCTAAATTGTAGAACATAATCTTCAATATCTGGTGAGTATGGGGGAAAACAACAGGAAAGTATTCAAAGAAATTAGACTACAAAAACTAAATGCTAAATTCTCTTCTAAAATAACCACAAACTAGAGATTAACTTGTAATATGAAAAACATACACGTTTCCTCGCCTTAAATAGTTTTTCAGGATACCAAATTTAAATTCATATGTATATATATTTTAAATTATTTCTGGAAATTATTTCCGAACCTCAAAATAAAATGACAACAATATCAACATATTCAATGTACATGTACATGGATGGATCTTGAGAATATCATACCAAAGGAAATAAGTCAGAAGGAAAAAGTCAAGAACCATAGGATTTCACTTATATGTGGTATAAAACTGAAAGCAAGAAACAAACACTCATAGACATGGACAACAGTACAGGGTTACCAGAGGGTAAGGGAGGTGGGAGGGAGGTAGAAAAGGGTAAAAGGGGTCAAGAATATGGTGAGAGAAGGAGATTTGGCTTTGGATGGTGAACACACAATACAATACACATATGATACACTATAGAAGTGAACACTTGAAATATAATTCTATTAACCAGTGTCACTCCAATATATATACATATATACATGTACAAATAATGATAAAACTGACTGTCCCAGCTACCTTATGAAATTTCTAAGTTTTCCCAAATAATCTTTAAATCATCTGCTCTCTAGTTCTTCAAAACTATTTGGCTTACACTGACTATTAAGTACACTTGTGTAATTTTGACTGTCTTTGCACCAAAACAATACTCATAATTTGCTCAATATTTACTTGCAAAAAAAATTCCAATTCACAGGTAAATGCGCTGACAAAACATCTACCCTCTACTACTAGACAGCAGTGTTCTTGAATGTCACAAATATCCACAATGAACCAAAAATGTAAAAACAAATTAAAAACAGATAAAAAAGAAAAATACCATGGTATGAGCTAAAGAGAGGATGCGGTTAAGCTGAATTCTCTTCTATATATTTTTAATAAACATCAGCCACCTATAATTATACTATAAACACCTGGATTCTCCAGGGAATATAGTTATACAGCATTAACTCTCCATGCATTATCCATGATTGCAATTATGACTCTACAAAGTAGCAACTAAAACAAATCCTTTAGTTAGGAAAGACACCTGAAAAATACCGGAAGGTAATGGTAAAATGATATATAATGACTGTGAAACCACATGCAAAGAATAGTTTATCAAATAAAATGTTTTCTAAATACAGTTAACAAATTGTTGGTTAAGTGCACCACCCATCCGCTGTTAACTTTTGACTCCTCCAAAACTTAACTACGGTCCCTCACCCCCCTCCAAAGACCAAAACCCATGGATGCTCAAGTCCCTTACATAAAATGGCATGGAACAATGCATACAGTCAGCCCACCGCATTAACAGATTCCCAATCTCAGATCAAAAATACTGTTTTCGATCTCCGGTTGTTTGAATTCAAAGATGCAAAACCTGGAGATCCCAAGGACCAACTTGAAAAAAATTGAAAAAATCCACTTATAAGCAGACGCATGTAGTTCAAACCTGTGTTATTCAAGGGTCAACTGTACTTTATGGGTGAGCCACATTTCCTAAGTCATTTTTTTTTCAAATCAAGTCCCCATAATTCTCAGTCACGTAAAATTTCTGTAGCATTCTAATAATTGTCTCCTTAGGAAATAATCTGAACAGTCTAGATTCCTTTAATGTGCTTTAGTATTAAAATTTGTCCTATGCTTACCACTTACTTTTATTATGTACTGGGGCATCTAAAACAAAACAGTAATTACTAGGTCTCATTTTTGCCAAACTAATGCATAAATGATCTGAGCTTTCATCTCCCTCTACTGAAAAACAAGCAAAAATAATGAGTATGTTGCACTATAATATAAAAAGCATTATGTTTCATTAAGAATTACTCAAGACTGTATTTTGAAAATTCCTATTACAAATAAAATTTCTTTTTACTTGATTTCTCAAAGTCACAACATAAGACGTAAAGAATGAAATGTGACACAAATTACATAGAAACTAAAACATATACATATAATTGTATATGTAGTTTAACAAATAAAAATATATTTTCTTAAACAATTAATAATATGTATCCATTTTGGAAAAATATATATAGCCCATTCTAGTCATTATTTAAAACTATAATTGTTCCTTATTCATAAATCCTATCTTCAAAATAGAAATTTAACCATTAATCTACCCATTACACTGCAAATGTGTATATGTGTATTTATGTATACATTGTCCTAAATATATATTTATTCAGTTTCTCACAGACCAGCATCAGCAATTTAAGTTACTATTTCACAAAATATTTTCAAAACAAATATAGTAGCTTTCTTATGATGATTACTGATATTTCTCACAGTATGCATTTATGCACCAGGCACTAGTAAAAATGCTTTATATGCTGTAACTTATTTAAATCCTCACAACCAGCCAAGGGAGTAGTTATTATTATGATCTACATTTTATAGATGAAGAAACTAAGCTACAGATAAGTTAAAAAGCATTCACTACCATGCTAGATTCAAATGCTACTGATTCATAGACCAGTATCCCTTACTACTCTTGTATTTTCAAAATTCATTCTGACATTTTGCACACCTGTGAGCCATTCCCCTTTGGATGTCCAGATAGTGCCTCAAATTTAAGATATCAGATAAAACTCTTCTTGAAAACTGGGTTGCCATTCCAGATTTGTTTCAAAGCTGACTTCCAGTTGAATAAGCAACTGCAGGAAGGTAGCACATGTCAACATCAAGTACTGTCTCATTTGCAAAGATGGACTAGATATTTTTTTACTCTTTTAAAAAAGTTTTACATTCTGTAGTTCTCATAATGATCTGTTCAAGGACTTCCAGAGAAGAATGAACGAGCAAGCAATCAACCAACGACAAACACCTTCAAAACATCCTGAAAAAAAGGCTCAGAACTCTTGTTTTTGAGAAAAGTCTGCAAATAAAAACAATTACCTTGAATAATTATATACTGATATGTTATAGTAGGCTGAAACTATGGGAAAGTTAAGCCAATTTTATAAATGTTAAGGGCAGCAACTTCCATAATTAAAACAATACTTGGGCAAGATAAAATAAGTGCATTATTCTTCTAGGACATTTCAAACACTATATTTACTCTGAATTAAGTTTAGCACAGAATTACTGTGACTCTATATGTATAGTATGAACTCCAAATACAGAAGGGATAGGGTCTAAGCGTTTTCACACTTAAAATCCAGAACTATTTTTTCTCACAAAATAATTCAGAAAGTTATCCACCAAACACTCTAAAACAATGTTTCTCAACTTTGGCTGTATATCATCTAGGGAGTTTAAATCCTAATGGTGAGGCCACAACCTGACCAGTTAAAACAGAACCTAAAAGTGAGACCTAGGCATTGGAATTTTTGAAAATCTCCTTTCTTAATTACAATGTAAAGCTCAGGCTGAAAAGCATTACTGTGGAGCCCCTTTTCCAAAATTTTTACTAGGTGAGAGAGTTTTAAGTATTGATGTCTTCAACCAAGAAGAACCACTAAAAACCATTTTGCCCTATGCACGGAGCGCCTACAGGCTCTGACGACAGCAAACAGCAATGGTTACCACCACCCTTGGATGAGCAGGAGACGGGATAGTATTCAAAGCTCTTAAACCAGTTTTTTGATATTTTCTTATTTAAAGAAAAAAGTGGCTATAGCAAGTATATTGGTTTATTCTTAGACCACAAAACTATGTTACTTATGTTGTCTCAAAGTTATGATTTTTCCTTAAATGGGACTAAAAAAAAATCTTTTTAGAAGGATAACGTACTGTTTGCTTCCCTGCTCTTGCAACAGCTACTTTCACTTTAATTCACTTATTGATTCACTGTGTGTTAGAAATGAAGGAGGTGGGATGGAGGTGGGGGCCAAAAGTGAGCTCTTAAAGAATTTTATGGGAAAAACATAAAGAAGGTAGAAACATACACAGGTAAAGAAAAATCTAAGAAATAATGAGTGCCAAAATGTATGGGCTGATAGCCAAAAGTTTATAGAAAACTCTTTTCAAATAATCTACTTTTTCAAAAGGCAGTATAAATAATGAATAAAAGCAGACTTTGGAGTTGGAGATATCTGAGTTTAAAATCTCCCTTATTTAACAACTTCATATCCATGAGTAAAATTTACTGAATTTCCCTGGGCCTCATCCATAACGATAACTTTTTTTTGGGGGGGGGGGGGCGGGAGGGGGAGGTGGATTTCTTCCAATTCCTGATGTTCATGGGAGAGGCACTCTCCTAGGATAACACTCCTCTAGTCTCTTTGCTCCCTTACTCACCAGGAGTAGGGACAATCTGATTAGTCCATTTAGGAAAAAAAGGGGAAAAAAAGGAAGTTTTGGGTAGGCCCCTTGTGTGAAGCTCTTCTCTGTGCCCATGTGGGTGAGTCTAAATTAATGGTTCGGTATGTTATTTTTCAGTGACAGCTGACATTCAATATTATACTAGCTTCAGGTACACAACATAGTGATTAGACATTTACATAACTTATAAAGTGATAAATCTAGTACCCTCAATACCATACCTAGCTATTACAATGTTATTGACTATATTCCTATGCTGTACTTTACAACCCCGTGACTATTTTATAACTGTCAATTTGTACTTAATCTCTCCACCTTTTTTCACCCAGCTCCCCAATCTCCCTCCCACCTGGCAACCATCAATTTGTTCTCTGTATCTATGAGTTTCTGTTTATTTATTTTGTTTTTTAGATTCCACATATAAGTGAAATCATATGTCAAAAAGAATGAAATCTTACCATTTGTGACAACATGGACAAACCCAGAGAGTATTATGCTAAATGAAATGCCAGACAGAGAAAGATAAATGACTCAGTATTGTTATACCTATTTTGCTCGTGGATATAAGCCATATTCATCAATATTGTTTTTTGGTTTCTTCTAAAGGGGATATTTTTCTCACTAATCGTCTTTCTCGTCGTCTCTCTCTAAAGTGGTTTAGAATTCAAAGAACTTGGCTACTAATTATTAGACCCCATTATAATCTTAGTATTGACCAAGTTTATAGCTGTGGTAAGCTTTCGATGAGATAATACATATAAGACTCTTAGCACAATATCTGGAACACAGTAAGCACTCTACCAAACTGCTACTACAATAATAAAAGACTCAAAAATAAAAAAGGAAAAAGGAGCAATTTTAAAGCATTTATCAATTCATTATAAACATCTAAATATGAATTCAAATGTAATGCTCTTTCTGAAATACATCAATAAAAAAGAAACGTCCACTCATTGAAAGAATGTAACTTATCATTAGTTATAATACAGAATAGCACACCTTTCTAAAGTCAGAACCTTCTTTTTATAGCCTATAAAATGTCCAGTAACTATTTCATACAGAAAATGAAATATAATGTGCATCAGCAAAATGAGACAATGCTATAGCACATATTACATTTTTAGTATTTTAGAATCAGTCTGATGTCTAAAAGTTTTAAGAGGAAATGGGCTAGTCAGTTTGTTCTATAAATTTAAGCACATTAGCAATATGCTACAAGCACACTCAAAAACCTAAATAAAGATCTACTTCATCTGATAAGAAAAATACAGAATAGAAAATTGATTCTTCAAAGCAAGCCCAGGAAGCTCATTAACAGCAGCAAGATTAACTTGAAATCTATGGACCATCAGTTTTTCAAAACCCTTTAAATTATTTGTAAAATGTCACGCATGTGTACATGCTTATGTGGTTAAAATCTTCTACACTTATTTATGAAGGTTACCATTCAAAAAAGGTAAAGATAGTAGAGCATCATTTTACCATTCAAGTGATCACTCCCAATTTGTCTATTTATTCAGACATTCTAGTAGGTTTTCTTACAGTATATTTTCAATCTGGATAACTTCAGTACATATTAACAAACTTTTAAATAATCAAAAATAGAATCTACAAAAGAAAATCTACTTTTTACAAATGGCCACTTACCTTTTAAGTGTTTTTCTGATATTTCTTCATTAACATGTGGTGCTTTTATTGTTGTTTTCAAGTTCATTGTGTTATTTCCCCGTATTCCTTCAGTTGGTAGCTTTTCAAAAATGTTTTCAGTGCAATCGGTGTCATTCTTCAAACCATTAAGTAGTTCCCAAAATGAAGTTGCTGCACATTTATCAAATGCAATGGGACTTTGGGGATTATGTTTTCCACTATCACCCTTCTTCTTCAGTGTTAAATTTCTAGAATATAATCTTTTACTAATGTGGTTTTTGCTTAAGAGGTTCTTATAAACATCTTTCCTCTTAATAGTTTTCTGCTTTGTTAGCTTCTGTTTCTCAATGCATGTACAATTTATATTTTCTCTTTTGTAACAATTTTGATCTAACAATGGGCAAACAGGCTTACCCTGTAATTTATACCGGACCATAGCAGATCCAGTAGTAGTAACTGCATCAAGATGATTTGAACCTTTAGAATACACTGCAAGCCCAGATGCAACTAACATATCTGCCAAATTGCTTTTATCATTAATAACATCTACTTGCAGTTTTGCTTCAGAACTATATTCCCGAAACTGAAAAACTAAGCCTGGTTTACTTAGGAAGTCTTGAAAAAAACTTTTGGCTTCTTCATCCAGTATTTTCCTTTAGCAGGTAAGATACCAGATAAAATACAAGGATAACTTAGCCTTGGCAAATTCAAAAGTTCCTCAGGAACAACTTTAAGATTTTTTATATATGAATAAGGTATGTAAACAGAAAATCCATAGTCAATCAACACAATAAGTAAAGACTGATGAGAGACTTCAGAAATTTCTACTCTATTCCACTGATCTTCCAATTCATATTTGAACAAACAACCAGAACCAGGAATTATGAGCTCTTGCGGTACTGTTTCTAAGTTTTCTGGTAGATCAGAAAGCAACATAAAGAGAGATTTCATTGTGTCAAAGAAATCATCTAACTGAACAGAGAAGTCTGATGGATCAGAAACAGCAGTGGCAATACCATTATATCGCCTACCATTTTGGAGTTGTGCCCAAGTAAATGATCTTATTGTACATGATGACACAGGAGTCTTAGATTTCAAGTTGAAAATAATTTCTGAAGATCTAAGTTTGTTTTCTTCAATATGAACTGTACTTAAATTTAAATATTCCAAAAGTAACAGGCCATCTACCAAAATTTCTACTTCCCAGGCAGAGTCTAAATACTTCAAGAAAAGGATGTTTATTTCCGAACGAGCAAACAAATGCACAATGGACTCAAATGGCATGTTCCTAAAATTTTCAAAACATATCCATTTACAAGGCACAGCTTGTCTTGGAATATTTCTGATTTCATCGCTAAGCACCCTGGTATTACATAAAGGCACTATTTCATACCAACCACAGTCAACTAAAAAACAAGCAGTGTCTCATCAACACACTTTTTTTTACTTTTGATCGATACCATTTCAAATTTTTTTTAGATTTGGCCAAACATTCTAAGCCTTTTTCAGTATTTTCCATTGTTAAGAAAGAGGGATTTTTTACTTCTTCAGTAATTAATACTGTTAAATCTGATAATATTTTTTTATTTTTAGATAACATCACATAAAATGTTCCACTTTTTGAAACATGAAGTATTTCAGCTTTCTCAAGTTGTCCAGGGTTCAAGTGTTCAAAAGGAATATTAGCCAGCTGTTGATAGGGTGGCTGAAGGATCATAGAATCATCATATTCATTTGATCGTCCCTTGCTCATTTCATTATCCTCACCAGGGCTCGCCTTCTCAGAGATATCTGAGGCATTTGCAATACCGTTTTCTGCAGCTTTGAACATGTTATCCATTTCAGGAGTTCATTAATGACACATTTTTCATCACAAATTATATTTACTTCCCATTTCTCCTCATGCTTTTTCAAAAATTTGCAAGACACTAATTTGTTACTTACTCTGGAAGCAAAATAATCCACAGTTTTGCAGTCCCAAATTTCATTGGGCTCATTCCACTTTACTCCACTAAGAAAAGAATGGATCCCTAGTTTAGGAATAGTTAAGAATTCTCTCTTCAGTTCATAAATTTTCGATGTGTTTACTACTGCAGTGTTACCATAGTCAATAAATTCTACTTCAAAAGAATTTCCTGGCAAAATTTTCTTAATAACTGCTCTGTAAATGGCATTGTCAGTAGAGTATTCCGCAACTACGAGATCTCCCACCATATGTTTCACTGATTTTCTCTCATTCACTATGTTTGCTCTTCTTTCATTTAGAGCATCTGCAAGTCGGACGATTACATTTTCATTCTCGGCAAGCTGAATATGGAAACTTGCTGGATTACTGATATTAGAAACATATCCTTTAACTTTGGCATTCAAGAAAATCTGAGGTTGAGGAAGGTCTTTGATCTGTGGTCTCATAAGATTATATGGGCTTTGGGAGGCCGCTTGATTTAATTCTCCGATGACAGACTGTGACATAGCCCTTACTGATTTCTGGCCCACATCACTTTCATCGACAGTATGTGCCGATCCAGAGACAATCTTTACACCTTTATTTTTAAGTCCATCATTCAAAGATTTCTTCACTTTGTTTTTTGACACAGGTTCAATTTTATAACAAACTGATGGTTTCAAAAGTCTGGCATATATACTTTTGGGGTTCATTAATTGATCTATTTTACTTTCAGAATATGCTACTTGACTAGTTTTATTTATCATATTATCGTGATAGTTATTTTCTATTTTGCCTTTCAAAGAAACAGCAAGTCTCTTATTCTCATTTACTTTGTGACCCTTTTCTACATAGTGTACTTGGCTACCATGGTTTTTTCCATATTCATGAAGCAACATTTTAATTTTCTGATTTATATGTTGATATCCATCATACAATTCTATACCAAGCTGGCCATCTGACTCCCTGGACAATACTATTGCCCTTAGTGGTTTTCCTAAGAAATTATCTTCAAACCACCTACTGATTTCTGCTGGAATATCTACATCTTTAAGATCTGACAAAAAACACTTAATAGCTTGCATAGGTGTAAACAGCAACTCTGGAAACTGATCTGAAATAGCCCTCAACATACTTTCTTCTACTAGTTGCTTATTTCCAAAGTCTACAAAATAGACCAGAAAGTGAGATAATGAATCTGTTGGCATTGCTAAACCTCTGTAAGAGAGACCATCTTCTGTATATTTAGATATGCACAATCCCATTTTACTAGAATACTTTGGACAATTTTTGGAGATTACTAATCTCTGTGATTTTTGTTTCTATCATCTCTAGATGTTTATTATTTCTACTAAGTTGGCAATAAAACTTTTTGGGACTATATATATGAGATATATATATTTCTTCCTCACTTCCAATTTTTAAATTGAAGGAGGAATAACAGTAACTGTAAAGACTCACTGAAGGTGGGAATGGCTTTGATAATGTACTGTACTGTGCAGAGCCATGACTAATAAGAAATTCTTTTGCACTAGTAAATGGAGATTGTAAATCCACTAAATTACATAAATAGTTCGGATGTATAAGAACTAAAGCATAGATGACACAAGTCAATAACCCTCTAGACGAAGAAATAAAATTACCAAAGTCTCTGCATGCTTCTCTTGTCCAACTTAATAATTTACAACTAACAGGTTCAACTAAATGGTTAAGACTACATCTGAAGGCCTGGCCTTCTAAAAAAAGAAAAAGTGGGTTAATACTACAAAGGTCTTTAATTAAAACTCTTTCCTGGTAACCATAATCAACAAATACTACGTCAACTTCTTTTTTTGATGCTTGAGGCAACACAGCAGCTCTATACCACTTCCCATCTTTGGAATACTTAGCAACACAAGCAATCTGCCCAATCTGATAAGGATCAGAATGAATGCTATAATAATTCTGAATTTGTTCCATTAGTAATTGTAGGTCGTCTAACTTACACTGGAGCTGGCATGAGAAGTCACCGGGGCCACGATAGTAAGAACACTTCACTTCAAGGACTGTTCCTGGTTTAAATATATATTCTTTATAAGGCCGTGGTGACCCAGGTACCACAGAAAAAGTAAAAGGATTTTTTACATTTGAGAAATTAACAGATGGGGACTTTAACAAAGACAAATTACTTTCTTTTAGCTTATTTGAATAATGCTTTTTAGGCGTGGGTCCTACAAGAAGGGCAGATAAGACCTTCTTGACGCTAACTTTGTTTTTGGATTTTAAATTTAACACTGAATAATCACTTACGAATTTTGGAAAACATTCTGGTTCTACTTCCCAATATTCTGCATATCCAGCTTGTACCATAAGAGAGACAACATCAATATTTTCTGATGCTTCAATACTCTGAATATTTACAATGTACTTGTCATCTTTTTTTGCTATAACTTGAAGCAAAATTGCTTTGTTCAAAACAATTTTTTTAAAATAATCAACTGCTGCCTTCACCCATAAATCTTCAACAGGAAATATATGTGCAAGTGAACAGCACATGGCTAAGGCAGGCAACTCACAAAACTCTGGAAGCAAAATTTTTACATCAAAAAATGGTATGGAATCAGTATTTCCATAATCCAAAAAATAAACATTAATCTTATAACCATTAATTTCAGTGATGACAGCTCTGTAAAAACATCTGTTCTTGCTGTATCTAGCACAGCAAAATAATCCAGGTTCTGGATTTCTTAGAATCAGCTCATCATTTTCACACAAATCATAAAATTTGTTTATATTTTTCATTATATCTTGAAATTCATTCTGATATTCATTGGTGCGAACCCAGAAATTGGATGGGTTTAATACGTATGCTATGAAAGCTATGTAGGCAGCTTCTGTTTCCATTTCTACGGTTTTAATAGGAAAACCTACTTTCAAGTTATCATTTTTATTTAGAGAGTCTATCAACCATTCAGTATTTCCAACAATATTCTCAATTGCAAAACCGTTTACATCAGAAGCACTAGTCTCTCTGAGCATATTAGAGATTTTTAAGTCAGCCACTGGACAAAGTTTTGTGGCTACTGTCTTCAAAAGGCACTTAGAATTAATCGTAGACTCCTGAGTTTGTAATGTTACATAATACAAATGTTCATCCTTATTGAACCAATCAATGTGTGCATATACTATCTGTCCTAACAAGGCTTGTTTAAAGACACTCAACTGAAGTTTTCTTGCATCTCTATCTGGACTGTGTAAATACGTCAGAGAACATGGAAATGAAAATAATGGTACTAAAATAAAATCCTGTTTAAGTTTCTTTACATGAATTGAAGGTATAGCCTCACTACTGCCATAATCCATAAACCAAATTTTCACTTGATTATTGGGCAAGAGCTGCTGAAGAATTCCTCTATGCCACTGTCCATTTATCCTTTTGGCAACACAAAGCAGTCCAAAATTATCACACATAGGACTACTTTCTTGACTGATAATATCATAATGTAAATTCATACATACTGTCAAGTTTTCTAACTCTGGAATCCATTTAATTAATTGACAATAAAATTTACTTGGGCTCAATGCAGATGACACCTTTACACTTTCAGTATTGCCTATGGACAAAGATGGCTGCAAATTATCCAGAATATGTTGGATATCAAGTAAAGTATCATTATTATTTAATGATAAGTCAGGTCTCGTATACTGTAATAAATCAGGCATTTGTTGTGGGAATTCTTTCAACATCGTCACAATAAGACGAAATGAATCCCCATCAATAAGTCTTCCTAATTGTAATTCAAGAACTTGGGATATAATTTTTGGCACTTCAATTAGAATCATTTGAAGAGGCAAAATAGCTTGTATATAACCTTTCATTTGTAGTCCTACTAACGACTTGAAATAATTCAAAGCCTTAGAAGACCATTTTTCTCCAAGTGGTAAAATGTTGGCAAAAATGCCAACTACTACACGTGGTGGCAGTTCAAATAAGGCACCACAGGCCGAAGCAACCCGCATACTATCGACTCTTAGCTCTTCTCCGCGGTCTATGAGGAACACCGTATAGAGTTCGTTCTTCTTTTCCAAAACTCTTCCTCTCTGCCATTCTCCAGACACTCTTTCTTCTACCAGACAAAATTCGTCAATGTCCACATTATGTTTTGCTTTTGGAATATGCTGTATTTCCCTCTGCAATATGTGGTAGTCAAACTCACATTCAATATTATTTCTGCCTTGAAATTTCACCAGAATATCCTTGGGAAGACATTCTATATGTGATATTGTCAAATCCACATCTAAAAATGTCGGTAATAGAGATGTCGAATCCATTTTCTAAAAAGCAAATAATAAGTACTAATCAGCTTCTGGACAGACAACTGTCAAAATTAAATGAAATTACCCTATATAAACTTAGTATGCAAACATAAGCCTTAAAAATAAGTCTATGCCTGTATTTATCAAAGTGAACACATTAATAAAAATTATATATACTGGAGAGAGAAACAAAATGCAGCTAATTGTTCAATGTATTTCACACTTTCAAAAAATTCTATTGAGATAACCTAGAGAACATTGAAAACAAGGAGACTATACATTGTAAAACAAAGAAGAAACAAATTCCTACTAGATACAAATTTTCCAGAAACAAATTTCTACTAGACATTAGACAGCCCGTAACTCCAAGGGGCGAGCAGTATAAGAAGGGGCAAATGGAGAACGAACAGAGGACACAATGCTTGCACTCCCCACTCTGTGTCAGTTAGCAATAATTAAACCCCATCAGCACCATTACAAACTCCAGGATTCGTCTTTGATTAAGGGTGGCAGGCTGAATCCTCGACAGCACCGAGGAAAGCCAGGCATTGAAAGACCCTGAGACAGGTCAGGTGTATCCAGGCCTTGTCACTGGCATGGCTAGTCACAAAAATTACGGAGGGAGGAAAAGAACAGAACAGAGGCAAAGCTCTCTACTACATGGCTCTGCTCATTTTCTCTAGATCGTTACAATTTTTTAAATGGCAAGGAAAATATTCAAGAGCTATAAAATATTATCCAAATTCAGGCAAGAACCAACATCTATTTGTGATAGGACACAGCTCAACTCCTGCTTGACTCAGAGATAACAGCTGACGATTATCAATTTCTTTTCACGAGGACAAGAAAGAGAAAAACTGGACCTAAAAAAATGAGGGAATGACTTAAAGGAAACCAAAGAAATACTCCCCTGAGGAATAAACATACTGAGGGAAAAAGGAAAGAACTGTTTTTCAACAGTCTGATTCCTGTGTTCAAAAGATCAAAAGCAAATAATGAATTTTTATATGACTAAGTAGCTATTAAGATGCCACATCTGAGATTAGGAAGAACTACATACACATAAGAAATTTAATACTGCATGGGGAAAATTAACATGAAATAAAAATAAATAAAGTAGAAGAAAATTTTGAGAGACTATTCCAAAATTCAGGAAAAAAAAAACAATAAAAAGATGAAAAAAGAGCATGGAGGACAGGAAACTAAAATCTTATCAAAGTATAAATATTATCTCAGAGATAAAATAACAGGAGACCTTTATAAGTCTTAAGACCCAACTCCACACATTGAAATAGGCAACTGGAAAGCTAAAGAAAAAGATAAGATTTAGGAACATCTGGGTCCTGACTATGCTTTTTATTTCATCCTAGATAATTAATTTGGTGTGCTCATCATCACAGTGCAGTCTGTAGAGATTCTGCGCTATGCTTACTCAATCCTGGAATCTCTAAAAATAAGATCAATGGGCAGCACACTGAAGACCTGCATTAGAGTAAATCAAAACACTGCAAGACAAGAAAGACCTTCTCAAGCCACCAATATTTAAAGTTACAGGCCTTTACCCAATTTCCATACTTCAGTTTATTGCTCTAGTGAATGAAGACCAGGTACTCAAGAAAGGATCCTGTGCTGGGTTATACAAAGAACCTTCCTTTTGGCATTTGTCAAAGGGTCACTGACTACTCATGTAAGTAAATGAGAAAAGGAAAAAATATATACAAGTCTTTCAGGAACCACCACTCTTTTTAAGTAGCCAGAAGAATTCCTTTATTAAATGAAGGTGGTATATACAAGATAAGCCAAAGAAAGCCCAAAGACACAAGGAAGTTGCATGATTAGGTTTCTCAAACTACCAGAAGCCTACTCCTCTATCCTGCTATCCACTCCCCAACCCAAGCAATACAAATGGCCTCATGGGGAATTTCACAGCAGAAGGGGAAAAATATGAGCCTGGTTTGCACATGCTTTCTCCTTATGCCAGGAATCTCAAGAAATAGATTGCTAAAGCACTGCATCTCAACCCTGGGGATGCCTTGCCTGAGAAAAAAGTTGACGAAACTTCCAGTACATCTACTTTCCCTGAAGAAAAAAAAAAAAAACTATATTAATTTTTTATATAGTTTTTTATATAAAACTATATAAAAAAACTTGTATATAATATATCTAATAGTTTCTGCAGGATGATTAGTAATTCTGAAGAAGACTGGAAGATTTATTACAAAGAAGTCTGCAGTGCAATATGTGGATGAGCCTCTAAGAATTGACACATGAAAAGAAAATTTGATGCTCAGAAAGGTCCTCACCATGGACAAGATCCTTATTTAGGCAGACAGAATAACCTGTTCTGTGGATGTCCATCAGCCTCCATCTGCCTCCCCAATGCCTGCTCAAAAGAATCATGAAAAGAGTTCCCAGTGTCATAGATAAAGCTCCTACCCTTGTATATCTGAAGTTCAGACTGTAACAATTCAGAAAAATTAGGGAGACACATAAGCAGGAAATTTAAAACCAAACCAATTATTCTGTACTGTAAACAGTTATGTCATCTAAAGACAAAATTTTAAATCAAGATCTTCTAGATCCAAAAATCTTTACTCAATATTATATCCCTTAGAATATTACTATACTCACAGAAAAGTACTTACTCTGTGTACACAAGACTGGGACATCAGGAAACTTGAGTTTTATTTGAGATGCAATTATGTGAAATTTGGGCAACTGTTTGTTTTTTCTTAGAACCAGATTCTAAATCTGTAAAATGAGAGGGTTGAATTAAATTAGGGGTTTTCAGCCATTCTTTTTACAGTAACAGCAGTAAAAACCCTTCTTACCCTAAGATGCAAAAAGTGACTAGAAAACATAGAACATCTACGAACTGCATTCACAAGCCAGTGCTGCGATCGTCTCATAGACTGATACAACTCACTCAGTGCAAAGCCAGCACATGACGAACGCAGGCTTTCGGCAGCTTCGTCACAGAACCCGCATTACTGTATTTGCCAGCAAAGCACTGGCGAACAGGCTCCGCCACGTGCAGCAGTTCCACTATTTCATGACCAGATAGACAGCTTCGAGTAATAAAATGGGAGTGCCGCGACTTAAAAATGAAGAGACACTAATTAGCACTCATCTCTGCTTTCAAATTTAGTATAGCATATTTGAATGTTCTTTTTTAAAAATCATACTCTATTTTAAGAAATTGAATTCCAATCAATAGTTCACGAACTCCTGAAATAAAGTTAAAAATTTACAGAATCACAGCTCTCACAAGGTTTGATGAAAATAAATCAAACACTATTAAATAAGAATTACTTCCTGATTCTATAGAACACACATAACAGATGATGTTACTCTTATACGTTTTGGGATCTTTCTTCTATGAAGTACATCTAGTAAACCTAGACTAGTGGGGTCCAACAGAAAAATAGTTGAGCCATATATTTATATATACATATACTATATTATATATAATTTTAAATTTTCTTAATGAAATTTAAATTTCTTTCCTTATATTGAGCTCCTTATAATGTTTCAAAATTTTTTTAATTTTTAAAGATTTTTTTTAAAGATTTTGATACATTAGTTTAACTGATCTTCACATTAAGACTGTGATTTTCAGATTAAAAAATGGAAGATAAAAGAGACTCGAGACCTTGAATTTAGTTCTCTATGTATATTACTCCCACTGTTTCACACTGATTTTTCAACTAAACAAGAACTAAAAGCGAAAGATACTAATCCAAAACCAAAAGTACAAACAGAAATAGGCACCCTTTTGGTTAGAATCAGCTTATTAATTCTTCCTTTTCCAAAATTTAAGATGGTTCAGGTTAAAACTCTGACTAGTACTAAAGGTTACCAAGTTCCAAAAGACTGATTCCAGTTAAGCATCTCTGCCCCAGTTTCCATCAGCCTACTTTCTCCAGATATTCAGAGTGGTTTCTGGATTCAGGTCTTTAAGAAACACCTTACAGTGGAAATAAAAACTGTTAGAACATTTTTCATCTTCATATTTTAAGATCATGGCTTCAATTTGTTAACGTGTTTTACTGACGTAGTCCTCGACCAGGGACAATTCTGTCCCACAGGGAACATTTGGCAACGTCTAGAAATACATGCTTGTCAAAACTGGGCTCAAAATGGCAATAGCGCAGAGGCTGAGAAACTGCTTTACTGATCGCAAAAGCAAACATCAGATAAAAAAAAAAAAACTAACTTTTTTAACTACCTAAAATAATTAGAAGAAAATATGACAATTTTTTTCTAATCTTACATTACATAAGGCTTTCTTCCAGAGAAAAAACCTAGAAGCTACCAAAAATGGAAAACATTAAAAATTTTAAAACCACAGGCAAAAATATGAAGCTATAACAAAACCAAAATCAATATAATCTACCACACAAAAGATTTGCTCAGGCCAAATATCTTCAATGATCCTTGAGTCCACTTTTTCACATCCTACGCAACAATCCACCAAAAAAAAAAATCTACTGGGTTCATCCTCAGAGCATATAAAAAAGTCTCACACTTTCTTCCAGGTCTGCTAGTACAACCCTGGTCCAAACTAACTTCCTCTGTCAACTGTTAATATCAGGTTACTGATTTGTCCCCCTGCTTCTATCCTTAACCCTACCCTGTCCCCGCCCATGACTATTCTCAACTCGAAAAAATCAGTAGCTCCTCATTTCACTCAGAGTGAAAACTAAAACCATCGTAATGGCTTAAGAAGTCCTACAGGATCTAAGCACCACCACTGCGACCAGGACCCCCACCCCCAACCTCTGCCACCTCCGCCACCGTTTCCGCTTACCTCATTCCTATTACACGCACTACACCTCAACCACAGTGCCATACCACTCCTTGAACTTGTCTCTGGGTTTGGGACTTTTTGCTTCCACAGCACACCTTGCTCCCTCGCCTCCTTCAAATTTTGTCAGAATGTTTCCGTCTAGGTGATTCCTTCCCTGATCCTCTACTTAATAAACTGAAAACTTCCCAATGTAGTGTCCTCTAGGCACCTCCTTAACTCTTTCTCCCGCACTGCAAAAAGAGTTCTCTTAAACCATCACTTCTCAAATATCTGTTCTCAGGACCCTTTCTACTCCTAAAAATTAATGAGGATCCTATTACGTACTAAGTTGGTGTCCTTCCCTTGCCAAATTCCTATATCAAAACTCTGCCTCCCAGAGTGATGGTATTAGAAAGTGGGATCTTTGGTAGGTAATCAGATGAGGTCATGAGGATGGAGCCCTCATGAACGTGATTAGTGCTCTTACAAGAGTCAGGAGAGCTTGCTCCTCTCTGTTCTCTGCCATATGATACAAGGAGAATACAGGCATCCATAAGCCAGGAAGCGGACTGTCACCAAACACGAGATCTTCTAGCACCTTGATCTTGGACTTCTCAGACTACAGAACTGTGAAATAAATTTCTGCTTTTTAAAGGCCATCCAGTTTAAGGGTTTTTGTCATTGGAGCCCGAGCTTAGACAGACCCCAAAGGATGTTTATGTGTCTTCTATCTGTTAACATTTACACATATTTAAAATAAAAACAAACTTGTAAAATATTTATTTTAAAATAGCAATAAGCCCATTAAATATTAACAAATATTTTCATGAAAGATAACTACATTTTCAAAACCAAAATATTTAGTGATAAGAGTGACATGGTTTTACCATTTTTTAAAATCTCAATGTCTACATAACAGAAAATAACTAGATTCTCATGGCTGCTTCTGTGTGTTGCAATAGATTGTTTTGGGTAAAGCACGTGCATGACATCTGGCCCCACGCAGATAGGAGTCAGAAAAGGGAGGAATATTTTAATAGCTTTTCCGTATAACTGAGGATATTCTTTGATATTTACAAAAACTCAATGAGTGCTAATTTCCTAGAAGTTAGTTTAAAACGGAATATTAAACACATAAATGAACTCTCAGTACCGTTACCTTAAAATGCCTTGGTCTATCTTGCATTTTGAATGGGATTTCTAAAATGAATGATTTTAAAGACACTATACACTGATTCATTTGAAAATACTAATTCAGAATTATGCACAGCTTCCATATATTGACATATGCCAGTACTGAACATCTCAAAATCAAATTAATACCACAACCAACCTCATCAGAAAACTCAAGCTATTGGGAAGCCATCAAGCTTGCAGTAAGAGGCACAACTTTTCCGACTTTCTAATTTTGCCTTTAAAGCCTGAGTTTCATCACTGACAAATACTGCCAGTTGTTTTCCTTAAAGTCTCAAACTTGCTTAACTAGCTTTCCAAAAAAAAAAAAAAAAAAAAAAAAGTCTGCAAACTACCCAAATCTGAATAACCATAGTTTGTTATTGAAGTAAAAATGAAACCATACAATGGTTGTACGCCACACAATGTAATCTCAGCACTAAAAAGGAACAAAGTACTGATACACAGCATGACATATATGATCTCAAAAGAATTACTGGGGAAAAGAGAGCTAAGAGAAAATACACACCATATTCCGCTGATAATGGAAAAATAAAACAGAACGAGCATTGCTAAGAGAGTCCCTCAGAATAGTCAGGAAGCTATTCAGGGAAGTGGGGCTTGTGCACATCTTGGGTCTCAGTTTCAGAGCTATTAAGTTGCTAACCTGTTGCTAAATTCGGCTAAGGATGAGTCATAAACATTCTGGAATAACTAGTGCAGTGAACACACCGGACATTACTTCCAAGTAGTTTTCACCTCCTCGCTTGCCATGTGGGGAACTAATCGATCCCTATTAACATAGCCAGCAATTTCGCCTTTGCAGGAAAGAATTACACTTGTGGTTTTCGCCTTTATAAACCCTGCCTTTCTTTTTCTTCTCTCCAGAGCCTAGTTTGAATTTCTACCTGAATCTGTAGCAACTCTTTTTGCTCAAATAAATGCCTTTTTTCTTTATTAGTCAGAATCTCTTCTTCGGTTAACACCATTTATACAAAATCCTAGAAAATGCAATCTATAGCTACAGAAAGCAGATCAGGGTGGAGGCAGAAGAAATTTTGGGGGGTGATGGATATGTTTACCATCTTTATTATAGTGCTTTCGTGGGCGCATATGTGTCACCAAATTGTATACTTAAGACAAGCTGTAAAACACAGACACACACCCCACAAAACCTAAATGTTTGTTAACGGTGGAATGTTATAAACAATTATTTAGCTTTTAGTCTTTTAATTACTATTAAAAAGCAGCAAGATATTTATTGGCTCCGATGAACAGGTCTTAGGAATCCTGTTAAGCTGTGGAGGGGGTGTCAGTAACGTGTACAGAACACTAAAAATGATACCCTACAAACGTGCACGAACATGAGTTCGCACGCCAACAGATGATGGGGTGAAGGATACAGTAGGGGGTGGACTTGGAAAAACGAAGGGGGCACTGACTTTCCCTTCCGTTTCGCTCACGCTCATTAAAGGGCTTTATTTCTCTTTTAAAATTCCAAAAGGCAAGTTACTTTTGACTGTGTATTGAAGTGTTACAATTAAGTGACTCGGCAAAAATAAATTTCTTCTGACTTTCTCCTCGGACTTCCACAGGTAAAAGAGCCCCACTGAACCGACCCTGGGGCTCACCCTCTCTGAGCCTGGCATTTTTTTCAGGTCGGGGAACCCAGCTCTCACGGGGAGGCCGAGCTGCAGCCGCCGTTGGGAGGCAGGAAAGACGGCCTGGGCCCAGGCCCCCCCACCACAGACGGCAGATGGCGCCGGCGCCCGCTCCTCGAGGGCCAAAGCCACGACGGTTAAAGGGGCAAAGCGGAGAGGGAAGGAAGGCCACCAAAAACAGGGGAGCGGGCTGACAGCACAGAGGTAGAGCTTGGACTTACGGAGAACCCCCAGCGCGGCTCAGGCCGTTCTCCCCGAAGCTCCAGGAAGACTGCCAAGCCCAAGATGGCGGCAAACTGGAGGCCTGTTGTTGCCCGTAGAGGCCCCGAGGCGCATGCGCAGAGCGTGGGGCCGGGCCCAGGGGGGGGGGGGGGAGATGGAAGCCGCCTGGAGCACCGCGCGGGCCAAACGCCGCCCGAGCTCCAAGCGACCTTACAGCCTTGTCTCCTAGGAATAGGCTAAGGCCTGCATTAGAGCTTTCTAGAGGTGGGCGTGGGCGGGGCGTGCTGTACAAGCAAGGGCAGGGTGGGTGGTTGTAGCTCGTCTGTAGATGTGGCACATTGGGGTGGGGTTGCCCTACCTGTCTTGTGCAAGACTTGCTGAGCGCAGATTATGGCTGTCCAACATAGAGCCCCTAGTGAATTTACACATTAGTGAAAGTAATTCCCATTTATTGAACAACTGTTAATCAGCTATTTATCTATCTTATTGCATTTAATTATATTTCTCTATTTTGGAGAAACTCGAATTGGCTCTATGCCTAGTAATTTATGATGTTAATTTCCTGAAATCACGGTGGATATTGGGGTTACCTAGGAGAAAGGTTTTGCTTGTCGGAAATAAACACTAAATAGACACTACTTTTCTATATTCGTAGCAGTTTATATTACACAGTAATCACAGTTCCTTGAAAGAATAGGAATTCTCTTTGTGCCTCATTCATTACATTCACCATCTTGTAGGAGAAATGGGTTTTAAACACATAGAATATAGTAGTTTCCATTGTCCCTTCAAGGAGGCTGTATGTGCCCCCTCCTCAGAACCCACCATTTAAACTGTAATTTTTTGTGTTATCATTCAGTTTAATAAATCACTTCTGAGTACATAATGTAGGTCATGCCACGGCGCTCTACTTGTGGGTAAGAATAGTTTCCCTTTAGTTCCCATCTACTCCAATATCCTAAAGTTAGGGCCATTTTTCTCTCTGTTTCTGCCACCCACTTTGCAGAACTTTAGCCCTAAGTAAATTACCATTTGTGACTTATTTAGATAGTCTGTTTTCAGTTTGACCCCGTTTTCTGTCGTGTAGGTTTTTCAGGTGCCACCAGGGGGCAGCACAAACTAAGTATCACTCCCAGTCTAGATCCCTGAACATTTAGTCGTCTGTCACTCCCTAACGGAAGATGTCTTCTCTACTTAAGATGCAATTAAATCTCACCATTTTTTTTCCCAAATAATACCAGTGGTAACAAGGAAGTAGGGGAGAAGGAATGCCACATACTTGTGGCAATTTGGGACAATTCGAAAACTACGTATTGGAAGCCTCAAAATTGCTTTATCCTTTTTTTCTGGCATTTCCCTTTCCCACAACCACTCTCCTACGCCCAGTAATTTGTCTTAAGGGAATTACTGCGGCTTTCTGCACACACCTTGCTATAGGGACATTCAATACAGCATTGCTTCTAATAACACAAACTAGAAATAATGTCAATGTCCAACAATAAGGGTTCAGATCATATCATGGGTTACAATGTGGCTGATAAAAATGATATCGTTAAGAGGTTTTCCCAAAACGTGGTGTATATGTATATGTGTGTGTGTATGTGTGTGCGTGTGTGTATATATATATATATATATATATATATATATATATATATATCACAAGCTGTGATATATAAAACAATCCCTGTCCTGTTTCTTCTCCAAGACCCAGACTTCGTTCTGTCACCATGGCTCTAGCTTTCTTTTCATTTGCCACCATATCTCCACCCTCAATGCCTTCAAGCCTCTTGTCATAACATTTCCTGAAATCCTCAACTCTGCTTCTTCTCCTAATCCCCGTCTGCATTCCTGTTCAATAATTTTCTCGCAAATATCCCTTAGAGAAAGTCTTTCTTTCTAACCTATGTGGCTTTCGCCCTTAGCTTCCATGGAAGTCCCCCGTGCCCTTCCCCCACGCCGCTGCCTCTGATCCCACAGCTTCAGCCTTCACTCCCCGGTCCTTTCCTTTTTTATACTGGCTCTTTTATATTCTGTTCCCATTTCCTTCTTTCTTCTCTTATATCCCTCCTCACTTCTGACTAAAGTTTTCTTGCCATTCGATTTGTTTGTTAAATATGGCTTCCTCAAATTGCTTGCTTGGTATTTAATAAGCAATCATAAATGGCATCCAGATATATTTCTACCTCAGTGATGAGGTTAAAATGTTCATTTTATCATAATGATAGCCACAAATATGTGGCAAGCCAATTTATTTCTGTAAATGTATAGAAAGTGAACTATAATTCACAGAATAGGATTTATAGATTTGGTGAATTTCTCAAGTGGAAATTAAAAAGTAGCAAATATTTCCTATGAGTTCTATGATTTAGAGCCTAGTGGCGAAGCTGAGGAGAAATAAGGCAGAACATTTTTCTAATTTGATTTAAATCAGAACCTAAAATCTTGTTTGCAATTCATGTGATCTTTGTGGGACAGAATCAATTTAGAAGTCAGAAACGAAACTGTGAAAAATAACATAAGTTGAAAAACAATATATGTCTAACACTTGTATCAGAGCTCTAATATCTCTTACAAAAGACTGCTTTCAGTACATTACTGATAATGAAGAACAGTCACCGTAACTGCTAATCTTAACAGCTTATGAAAATGTCAGAGTAGATAAAACGTAAAATGTATCTGAGGTATGGCAAACAGTAGCCAAAGAGATAAACATAAGTATCTGGCAAATGTGTGAAAAATAAGTTTTTTAGTAATATGGATGCATATCAACTTTGGCAGCATGTCAATTACCTTAAATCTCACAAGCGATTTTTAGCATTTTTATCCACTGTTATCAAGGATTGAGTAGTTCCATATAATATAACTTTCTAGAGTTCTGAATGTCCAAACCATCCAGAGTAAGAAGACTTCCTAATAACCCGAAGCATCATTCAGAATCCTCAGAAAGGCATTGCTTCAGTAGTGGGAGCCAATTTACCCTGGATTAAAGGCTGCTCTGCACTCACCTAGGCAACACTTTAAAATAAGCCTCAAAAATATCTAATCCATTTCAAGTTACTTAACTACAGAATAAAGCTCAAAGATATCTAAAGAAATATGACAAAATCCAGCACCCATAAGTGACCAGAATCCAATGAAAAACCAGTTATACAAGCAGACAAGAAAATACAACCCATAACTAGAGTAAAAACAATCAATTAAAAAATGCTCAGAAATGACAAAGATGAAAAAATTAACAGACGAGGATGTTAGAACAGCTATTAAAAATCAACTCCACATTTTAAGAAGATAGACAAAAATATGAATATGAGGAAAGAAATGGGGGATTTAAATGACACTCAGATTGAATTTCTAGAGATTAAAAGCACAATGTCTGAAAACTTATGTCCATGCAAACACTGACACGCAGATGTTTATAGCAGCTTTATTCATAAATGGCAAAATGGAGAAGCAGCCAAGATGTCCTTCAGTAGGTGAATGCATAAATAGACCGTGGTCCATCCAGACAATGGAATAGTATTCAGTGATAAAAAAGAAAGGATCTACCGAGCCATGAAAAGACCTGGAAGAAACTTAAACGCATATCGCTGAATGAAAGAAGCCAACATGAAAAAAAATGCATACCGCATGATTCCAACTGTAGAACATTCTGGAAAAGTCAAAGTTATGGAGACGGCAAAAACATCAGTGGAGTAGACGTAGATCCATGGAACAGAATACTCACTTTTGACAATGGAATACTACTTGGCACTAAAAAGAAACAAACTATTGATACATGTAACCACATGGATATATCTTAGGAGCATTACCCCAACTGAAAGTAAGTATATATAAAATACTACATACTGTTGATTTATATTTATGCGAAATTTTAGAAAAAGCAGAGAATAATAACAAAAGAATAGTAGGGGCCAGGACTCACAGATAGGAGGGAGGGAACTGACTGCAAAAGGCCGTGAAGGAACTTTGAGGGGCAATAGAAATGTTCTATATTTTGATTGTGTTGGTGGTTATACCACCGTGTCCGCTGGTCGAAATTCATTGGCTTATACACTTGAACTCGGTAAACTCAGTGAACCGTACCTCAGTGAAACTGATGAAGAATAAAGGTAGACCCTTTTTAAGCATTCAAAAATAATAAAGAACAAGAATTAATGAAATAGGGGAAAAAAACAGTACATCTATATCTTTGAAAAAACTAATGAGGTGGGCAGACGTCTTGTAGGACTGATCAAGAAAAAAGAAGGAAAGGCACCTCAAAAATATTATGGGGGAACGAGACCTGAACTGCAGATGGAGTTGAATGAATGGACCCTTGTCCAGCAATGAAAATGAATAAATTGGGTCTACATATATCTAAAAATCTTGAGAATAACTTTAAATTAAAATGACAAGTTGCCAAAGCATATGTAAAATGTTACACATTTGTGTAAATGTTAAACAAATAGTCTGTATTGCTTATGCATGCATACGTATATGGACAAAAATTAATTTAAAATTTTAGTTTCATTTTTCAATTTTAAATTCTCACTTAATAGATGAGAATTAGAATGCCATGTACCAACTCCAAGATACTGGTTTCCTCGGCGGGGAAGCAGGAAGCCTGAAGGAATTGTGGGGAGAGGGATGGTGCGAAGGGACTCGAGCTAGACCTTTAATGTTTTATTTCATTTATGTCACGGAGATGACAACAAAGAGAGAACAATCTGAAGGCAAGAAAGCAGAATTTTGTCATCTTTTAGGCATTATGAAAGAGAACAGATAGGTATCTGTTATATTATTTTCTGTACTTTTGATAGTTTAAATATTTTATTTATAACATTTTATACTTTTAAATTATTTGGGGGTTGAATAAAACCAGCCATACTAAAACCTTCACACAACAAAGTGCACCATATAGTAATCATATTCTTGAATAATCTCAATATTGATACAGCTACTAGATGTACAGACAAGATATACTTAGTATATACTCAGTATATACTTAGTTCTATCAGAGAGGTTCCTCAGACATATTAACAGATTGATCATTTGTCAGTAGGTTTTTGGTTTCAATTCTTTAAAGGATTCTTTGAAGGATGCCAGAGTTAACAGTAGTGATCTTTTAGGTGATGGCAACATTTTACTAAGCAGTGGTTGCTAAATTCAATGTCAGGATCAAATTATTGCTAAGGATAAGTAAGTGCCCTGTGATCCTGACCTTGCAAATGAAGTCAGAGAACCACCTGTGCTTAGAGAGGAGGCTTCAGTGTGATAAAAATCCAGTCAGTAATGAATTGGACCATGTCCTTTCCTATCTTAACACCGATCACTCTGTTGGTGTCATCACTGTTGGTATGCTTGGCACACAGTAGGCACACAATAAATAATAGTTGACTGATTGAACTGTCTCCAGGAAATGGGATTCCATGAGAAGCGGGATTGTGTGTACTTATCCCTAGCTTTAATGTGGTGATCTAGCATGAGGTAGGCGTGTGTGAGGCAAAGCTACACATGTGGCTAGTTCCATGAAAATCTGCCAGTCTCTCCAGCCAGAAAAATCTCTTCCTCTCAGTGTGTCCTCCTAGAACATTAACATCTGTGCTTACAGTTCCTCATGGTTATGTCTCATTTCCATTGCTACAGTATACTCTTTTTAAGTTTCTTAAGAGCAGGGACTGTTTTCCTTTGCCATTTATTACAGGATGATGGAAAGTGGAAAGAAAAAAAGATGGCTTAAAGCTAAAATTAATTTATTGTTACACTTTCCTAAGTTCAGCAACATTTTATTGACCTTAAAGCATGCAACTTCAAACCATTTGAAATGAATTCTAGCTCCATGTATTAACTGGTAGCAAAGAACGGACGGATGGTGATATGTTATGCCACACTGCTTCCAGACCTGGTGTGCCTGTTTGCTCAGCTATTTCCCATTAAACACCAGAGAACAAAGATAGCTACCAAACATTTTCTAGCTCATTTATTCTGTTTGTAAACAGAAAACGTATAACTCAACAAGATGTAATCATTTGCAAACGGGATTTATGCAGAATAAAAGTTTTTTTAAAAAAGAGAGGGAAATTAATGCTAGTCTTAAGTGCTTAATAACCCCATTAATTGAGAGATGGGTGACTGGAGAAAATAAACAGAAGAAGTAATGGCCCTGGAGCCTTTAATCTATTCTGGGAGTACTGCTCATGTTTACCAGGTGATTTTCTTCTGAATTGGGACCTGAGAGCTAGTGTACTTTGACACAACAGTTCTGGAATCCGACTCGGAAAGCTTTTGAACAACCCAGATCCCTGGGTTCCCTTCATACACCCTTACTCAGAATCTTAGACGTGGGACTCAGGCATACAGATCTTTAAAAATCTGGACAGGTGATTCTTTTGATTTTTTTTTTTTTTTGATAAAAAGCTAGCCAGGCTTGGACATCTTTGCTTTGAAAGAGGGCTCTCAACCTTGGCACTATTGCCATTTTTGGCTGGCTAACTGTTGTGGAGACTTCCTCGTGTACACGGTCATACACCACATAACGACGTTTCCACCAACGATGGACCATATATATGACGGTGGCCCCGTAAATTTATAATGGAGCTGAATTTCCTGTAAGAAATGGAAGCATTTGTGCTTCAAGAGGAATTTTTTTTTTCTCTGACGGAGCAATACCTGTAGGACTTGGCAACAGGTTCCCTTTCCCTCACAGCACCCCAATTTTGAGGGCGCAAATTATATCCCAGTCAGTCTGTCACTGACCTGTTTCAGCACAGAAGGGCCTGTCCCTACCACCCAGTGCTACATAGCAGAGGGCGCCACACCCCTCCCAAATCTAACTCGACGGTCTTCAGAGCACATTGCTATAAATTCCTTGTTGAGGACCTAAGACCTTGTACAAGAAGGTCCACAGGAGCTGCCTTAGCAGGTACTCAGCGTCACTGCCACTTTAGCAGAAACTTTCTGTGATAGTGCAGAGCCAGCCTGTCCCTGTACTTTGGAAATATTTTCAGGTTGAAATGAGGTAAAGCAGAGATAAGTCTTATTTCTTCCATTAATTCAATGCTCAAGAGAGACCTATATTCCACACAGGGTTGATAGAATGAAAACCAAATTTCCAAAGTCAAAATATTGAGTCCTCCTCAGTTCTACAGCCTCTCCATGTTAAACACCCTCTTTTTTTTTTTTTTTTTTAAGAATACCAAAAATTTCCTTAATCTGACCACTGCTCCAGTATGCAATAGCCAAAACCACATTGCCAGGACAATCCCCTCTGCTCCTCTATCTCTCCATCTTGATTTCTTCCTCCTCCTGATCCTCAGGCCACCTTTCACTCCCTCCTGACAGCCACTATTAGGGTGGTCTATGCCTTACCCAGCCAGTTTCTCCACAGTACTTCCAATCGATCCAGCCCACGTGCCTGTTCATGGAGCAGCAAGACAGCTTCCATGCTCTATTTCTGACTCTGTCAGAAAGAGGCAGGGACCATGTTATAAAGTCCCCAGTAGTGGGCAGGCATGTCCTAAGTCTTCACATTCACTCATCACTCACACACTGACTCCCCCAGAGAAACTTCCAGTTCTGCCAGCTCCGTACATGGTAAATGCCCTCTATAGCTGTGCCATTTTTTTTATCTTCTATACTGTATTTTTATTGTATCTTTTCTATGTTTAGATGCACAGATACTTACCATTGTGTTACAATTATCTGCAGCATTCAGTACAGTAACATGCTGTACAGATTTGTAGCCTGGGCTATACCATATCTATTTCAACAGGGTGAACCTTAAAAATATTGTGCTAAATAAAAGAAGCCAGTCACAAAAGACCACATATTATATGATTCCATTATATAAAATGTCTATAATAGACAAATCTATAAAGACAGAAAGCAGATTAGTGGCCACCTAGGGTTGGGGTAAAATGGGGTTTTCTCTTTGGTGTGATGGAAAATGTTATAAACTTAAATTTTGGTGATGACTGCATAATTATGTGATTATACTAAAAACTATTGAATTAAATGCTTTAATCGGGTGAATTATATGGTATGTGAATTATATCTCAACAGAGCTGTTAAAAACTGTCAGTATAATTCACCATATTAATGGATCTAACAGGAAAATCGGCATGATCATATCAATCAATGGCTAATATTTATTTTCAAAGTGGTACAGATATTATCTTATTTCAAGATAATATTATCTTACTTCAAAATAGTTTCTCCACTGGCTAGCAGCATCCACATTTTCAAGATCACTGATGTAGCCCTGCACTGTGTCCGAAGTTAGGCTGGAAATCCTTGCGTATGGCCCTTACTCAACAACGAATCATCCCACACTAAGAGACCCACTGTCGAACAGAGAATGTACACAGAGTGGACTCTTGGCATAACCCCAGCCTGCAATGCAAAAGGCCAATCCTTGTCATTCCGGAGCACCTTTGGCCTCTCCAGTTCCAGGGAATAATGGACACACGAACAGTGCCAGTGAGAAAAGATAAAAAGACACAAGGATTCCAATATCCAGCCTAAGTTTGTCATGAATCAGAATGGTCAGACCCTGACCCAGTTGGAAGCGCGAAGCCATGGAAGATCAAGAGCTTTGTCAAGCAGTTAGAAGATGCTCACTTTTAGGGCCTTGGACTCTCCAAGGAGCCTCCAGAGATGGTCCATTCTCCAAATCTCAGCTTGCCCAGATGACTTTACAGGAAGCGAGTATGTTTGTAGATTTTGTTATAAAGCAAGCCCTGATACTGTGAGGCTTATGCTGCTTGATTCAGAACGCCTAGACCTATGAGGACAGGGAGGAGAGAACGGCAAATATCAAGTGAGGTAAAATCTTGTATAATGTAAACTCAAAAAAATTTATCTAAGTCAATTATGGTTTTATCTTCCAGGAGAAATAATGTTGCGTGAAGTTAAACAGCTTGTCGAGGTAGTTGGAGATCTGTTAAGAATTATGTAAAGACAAGTAAGAACTCAGTTTGGAAGACAGGAAAGAATTAGCCTTTTAAAGAAAATATATAGGGAGGAATATTAATTCAGTGACTCATTCAAGAGACAGAGGCATCGGATCATAGGTTAAAAAGCAGTGACCCCAGCCTGTGTCTGAGCGTTGACACATATCTGACCTATTTTTCCATTCACGGAGGCTGCAGATGAATAAATACACAGAGCTTTAATGAGAAAAGCTAAGCCCTTTGGAACTGTTCTGGAAGAGTCTAATTTTTTGGAGGACGAGTGTCATCTTCAAATAAGATGTATCAACTGAACTCTGAATTTCTTATAACGAGAAGCAGTGGCAGCTTTCCTGACCCTCACTGCCTGGCTGAATGAGATGTCCCTCTTCTGAGTCCTGACAGTGCCCTGGACAGGCACTCAGTTTAACACTTAAATTATGATTTTTTTTAGATCGTTAGTTTTCTATCTTCTTTTCCCATTAGACAGTGAACTTCTCAAGAACCCAGGTATTGTCGGCATTTGTATGGTTGTCAGTTTGAAGGGACTCTTATCAGGGTTTCTAAGGCAGGCACACCTTCTCATCACCAGTGGGTTGTGCTTCATTTTCAAGTGTCCCATAGGCCATCTGGCTCCTTCCCAGATAATGTAATTCGAAGGTTAGCACCATACCCGAACTCTGCTGCAAGACCTGGTGGTAAATCAGACTGTAATATAATAGTGAATTCTACTGCTATTTGGGCTGGACTCCAAAATGAATGCCTTATACAAAATTGCTCACTAGAGTAGGTTCGGTGTCATTACATTGGCTTTAATTCAAATGTTTTTCAGATGGCACTGTCACATGGCACTGTCACATGGACTTCAGACATTAGAATTGTACTCCACCAGTTGGGACCCAGGTAACTTTATCTGTTATGTCAATCATGCTTATATGAGATGCTAAAGAAACAATTTGCTCAGTGACCCCTATGGGGCCTGAAAGAATTCAAGCTTTCTCTGTTGCCTGTCTTCATGGGAGGTGTGGGGCCGGGGCGGGGAGGGGGGGCAGGGTAAAACAGCCTTTGAAGATTCTGATTTATGTCTAGATCACGTACCCAGATGCCAGATATGGAATCAGAAATTTTATAATGTCCCTTGCACGTCCAGATGATCAGACCTAATCCCAGATCTTGTCCTTATTATTATTATTTTTTTAACCTCATTGTCTTCTAAGTATAATGGATTCTCTGGATAAGAAATATGCTTTTCCCAAATCTTTGGGCTATGATCCTGTCATTTGTACCAGTTAAGTAAAAGTTATGACAGACACCATTCTTTTTCAGAACTGCCTGCGTCAGTGCAGACACTGGTATCAGCTTAGAAAAAAAAAGAGAGAGAGAGAGAGAGAGAGAGAGAGAGCAACAAAGTTCACGGATGTCCCTCGCTGTGCCAGCCTGTTTGAGCCGGTCATTATCTCCAGGCTGTGAGAAGACCTTCTGGAACTCCTCCCACCTCCACTGCTAAGGCTCCTAGGATTAGAGAAATGCCTGTTCTTCATTTCAGGAGCGCACCGACATGGGACTTTGGAGTGAAGAAATCGTTTGTTGAGACCTTTGCCCAGAGTTATAAATCCATGTGCTGCGTGGCAGGGATGTCTCTGACTCTGGAACAAGGAACAAAGAGCATGTCAGTTAGTCACACTGAGGAAACCACGGGAGGGTTAATAACATCCCCCTGTCCCCTCCGCTCCTGGAGGACCGCCTGCCTCCCCTTCAGCCCCTCAAGGAGAGATTTCCTGCAGCATTCCGGCTCCAAATATGGGATGTTTATAGAATGACACGACTATCAAAATCATCCCTCAGGCCTTACAGTTCCATTTTTAATGATGATGGGTTTAGATCTTTCATGGAGGCACAACCTTCAATGTGGCCAACAGCCTAGAAGTCACGGTATTTCACTTCAGGGCGGAGGTGAAGAGGTGGCTATGTGTGAGCCCATGCCACAGAGGCCCTCGGCAGCCCGACAATGCCCACTATGCCTGGTAAATTCTGTAAGACATTTATCTGATTAAGAAATAGAATAAATTTTCATTATAGAAAAACTTGAAAATTATATTAAACTATTAAAAAAAAACATTTCACAATCCTACCACAATACATTTAATTCTACCACAATACATTTTGTTCACCATGTCCTTTTGTGATTAAAGATAAAACTAACACGTTAAAAACCTTACAGAATAAAAAGGAAAAATGTAGATTTCTTCTTTTGATGTTTAAATCTTGAATTTTTGCTACTTATTACATTAAACATCAAAGCACACTTAGACGGGGACCTTGTTCAAGCTAAGCAGTATATTACAATAGGGTGTGAAAAAAATTGTAAAATCAAGCCAGCTTCACGGGAGTGTACATAGCATGACATTCTCTGTGAAAATCCCTGTACCTCTAACTGGCCAAATCCTGCTATCGTCACCTGCAGGGCACAGTCCCTAATCAGTGAAGGGTGTACTATTACCCTGAGTAATTTATTTTTGAAAGAAAGCAACCTAGAGTGGGTGAAAACAGAATGATTGTGGTTTGTAGGTTTGTGTTGATCTTGCACTGATGAGGACTGCCCCCAGCAGCCCCCAGCTGCCCTACAGAGGTAAAGAGGCAGATCTCTAGAAGGTGGTGTCCAGCATTACGTGAAGTTATGGGGGCTGAGAAGAGAGTTCTAGTTGAGTGAGAATGAGGATCAGCAAAGGGCTAAGCCAGGTTCTGTTGGCCTTAAAAGAAACTCCATTTATGTGTTGAGATGATCCCTTTTGGAGTGATCTAAAGTTTTTCTGTAAACTCAACAGACCATTGAGACATCTGAAGGCAGGTCTGCTTACGAATGATGGCTCCTAGATCTAGAATTAATGGGTACACCCTGGCCTTTTTCCATTCCTATTGCATTCTTCAATTTGCAACTTGAAATGTAAAAGAGAAACAACAGGTGCCCCTTCTGGCTTCAATTTCATCCTTTGCATAATGACAGGGTTGGTTGCAGGGGGTCATCACTGAGATCTCTCCATAGCTTTGCATTTTCCGCTCTGTGGTTCTAGACTAAATGTCCTACGTCAGCAGGAGCAGGGTGATCACTACTCCAGGTCAACTGTGCTGGCCTGTTGGAAAGGCTGGGCTAGCTACCTAAGTGATGCTTCAGTGATTGCCCCGCTAAACCCAGTTCTTCACCTGCCATTTACAGTGTAGGAGGTAAGGATCCCCAACATGGGACTTCAAAGGATGGGGATGGAAAGAAAGAAGATATAGGTGAGAGGTCATACTTTTGCTTTCTTTTTTCTAAATAATTTTCTTCTTATTTTTATTTTAGTTTCAGATGCACATGACTTATTATTACCACTTGTGTTTGCATAGTACATTACCTTAATTTTTCAGCAAGCATTTTGTTAAATGATGTCTAGAATAATATTTTCTTAATTCCAACGTGCCCCTCAAAAGGTCTTTAAATGCAGGCTACTTTTCAAAAAGGTTTCTTATTTAGTTTTCTAACAACCACAAGGTGGGAAGGTCTGATGGTTGCTTTTGAATAGTGAGGAAACTAAAAAGCATGGATATGAAATATACAAAGGGAGCTGAATTAGTCTTGCTTACAGGGTCACTAAAAGGTGTACAGTTACAGTCCTGCAGGAGAAGGGAGAGACTGCCCAGCATGAGTGAGATCACATGGATGTCTAAATACCCCCCCCAACAGAATGCCGCTCTAAGGCAGAGAGCTGATTGGTTGCAGCACCTAGATAAATTTATTTTCCCACTAGCTATCTTTTAGGCTTGCTGTCTGACACCAACTACCTATCCCTTCTTCATGCTCCTGCACTGAAACCCCATAAAGATCGGATGTTGAAACTGTCCCCCTTAACCTCAGGCCAGAATTTCAATGCCTTCAAGTCTCCCTGGGGAGCAGAATGAAACCAAATCAACAATGGTATAAACTGCTAACTGCCTAAGATGTGGCTCAGGACCCCAGGTGAGATGGGTCATCTCTGACTTCTTCCTTAAGCATATGAAGTGGAATTGGGTAAAGGGATCTGTATTCTCCACTGATCAAGTGAGAAAGGGTCAAGAAAACAAGATCCATTCCCAAACACCAAGGAACAGCTTTCTCTTGAGGAGTATAAATCCATTCTGTAGAATTAGAGAACTCAAAGAAACTCTGTGAAGTCATTCAGTTTATTTCCTACTTTCAAATAATTATCAAGGGTTTCAATGAATTACTTCCTGCACCTGCAGACATGTACTGGGATGAAATTCAACCCATAGCATTTTTTAGGGCTTGAGTTATCTCAAAGTATGCTTGAGTAATCTCTTCCAATGTCTCACCAACATCAGCTGCCCAGTTAATACCTAACCTAAATCCTTCCTGCTACTTTTTTAAGCCATTTATTTTCTTTGCTATCTCAGAAGATATGGGAGAGAAGCAGATCTCCTTTTCTGGATTCTTTTCTCAATGTGTGAGCTAGATTTTTGCTATGATTCAGAGTAAACGGAGCATGCAGGGGACAATCTGGAAAAACGTATAATCTCCAAATAAGAAGAATCAGGAGTAAAGTTATGTATTTGAATTCTCCACATATTAGCTCTATGATCTTGGGGAAGTGATGTAACATCTCTAAGCTTCAATTTCTTTTTTTTTTGTAACATAAATATAATACTTACACCAAAGATTATTATAAAAGATAAAAGGGGGTAATTATACAAAAAATTAACTGTGTAGTGTAATACAGATGCTAGATAGAGTAATATTCATTTGTCATGAGGAGTAAGTCAGAAGAATAATGGTAAAGTAACAAGTGTTGGGAGAATGTGGAGACACTGGAACCCTTGTGCATTACTGATGAAAATGTAAACTGATGTATCACTGTGCAAAATAGTGTGATGGTTTCACAAAATAATTAAATACAAAATAGCCATATGGTTCAACAATTACACTACAGGTATATATGCAAAGGACCTGAGAGCAGGAATTCACAGAAACATTTGTATGCCAACATTCAAAGCAGCATTACTTACAATAGCCAAAAGGTAGAAAGAACCCGAATGTCTATCAATGGATGAATGGATAAGCAAATACATATATCGCATTACATATTATGGAATATTATTCAACCTTAATAAGGAATGAAGTTCTGCCACATTCTACAACATGGATGAACCTTGGAGACACCATGCTGAGTGAAATAAGGCAGTCGAAAAAGGACAAATACTGTACGATTGATTCCACTTATGTAAGATCGTCAACCTCATAATAACGGAAAGTAGAATGGTGATTGCAAGGTGTTGGGGGGAGGGAAGGATGGGGAGTTATTGTTTAATGGGTACAGAGTTTCAGTTGGGATGATGAAAAAGTTCTGGAGAGGAACAGTGAAAATAGCTACAGAATAATCTAAATGTACTCAGTGCCACTGAACCATATGCTTACAACGGGTTCAAGTGGTAACTTTTATGTTATGTATATTTTGCCACATGAAAAAAAAAAGAAGTGAATGGTAACTACATGGCCCTCACTAGGCAGAGGAGATGGGGATATGGATACAAAGGTAAAGGTGTGGAAGTTACCATTTTGTTGGAGTGGTTAGACAACAGATAAAACACTCAGACTAATAAGCAACTGCTTTGTGACTGGAGGCCCCTCTGCGAGTTGGGGAGGGTGCTGAACACACTGGGCTGGAGAGGCTGGAGAAGGCTGTCTTCCCGAATGTGCAGACCTAGACTGCGCACAGCGCTGGGAACGGGAACAATCAAAACCCCGATTATGTTCAGGCCCAGGAAACACTGTCTCAGAAACGACCTCTCTCCTCCCCACCTTGGAAAGCAGCCATGTTCCTCCTCCCGTTCCAACATGGACGCCAAGAATCTCGTAAAAGATGGACTTATTGGCATTTTATATTGTGTAGTATCTTCATTCCCAGAGAGCTAAAGACACAATCTTAAACATTCATTTGAAACTGGGAACTGAGAGAATACCAAAAGGCTGGGTTCGGACTGGCAAATTCTCTGGGGTAAATTGGGATAAGTGGCAGTAAATCATTAATGTCATCAAATAGCTACAGTTTAATCTCAGTACAGAAGCCGTGCATTGTTGCTATTAGGATCATCTTTTCAGTGCAGCAAAGAAGATGAAGCTTTGGTTTAGTGGCAGCAGAAAGAGGTTATGGTGGTGGATTTTACAGAGAAGGTGGGATCAGGCTTAGGGATATAATGTAAAGAGCATGGACTTCAGTGACAGGCAGAAGTGAATTAAAATCACGGTTCTGTCACTTCCTACCTTGTGAATTTGAACAACGATTTCCCTTCTGGTTTCTCACATAGAGAGTGATACCTTCATCACTGGATTTAGGATAAGACTAGAATGATTTATATAATATCTCTTACATATAATAATGAGAATCAGCAAAAAAAAAATTTTTCAATGGCGGTAGCTGTGTTTGCTTCTAGATTATAATAAAAATAGCTAACTTAACACACACTAGCATTGCCCCCAAGACTGTTCTAAGAACTTTATATTTGAACATTTAACCCTTGGGAAAATTCTTTGAGGTAGGTACATAGTTATCCCTAGCTCACATCTGAAGAAGCTAAAGGACAGAGAAGTTAAGATACTTGCCAAATGTCACAGAGCCTATAAATACTGGCATTGGAGTCTATGTTCTATACTGCGATAATATAGACCAGAAATGATATCTGGTAGCCTCCTAAAGAATGAATCCACTATGCATAAAAGTATGTAACTTTGGTTTTGATAATGAGATGATTAGAGAAGACAAAAGAAAATGTATCTTTAAATCTCTGTAGCAAATCAGATAAAGGTTATTTAATGGTCATATTAAGTTTCTATCCAGCAACTAATTCCAAAGATAAGATAACAAACATAAACCACCATGCCATATTAATAAGATACTTCATTTTTACATGTAGCCATTAAAATATTTAAAAACAGAAGTATACCAATTTTTATTGTTTAAGGCTCTCATTTTTGATGATTTTAGAATTCAAAAGTTTAAGTATGGATTAGTTCAATATGTACATTTTTTGCAATTAGTACGAAAAAAAGAAATAGGTTACTTATAAGAATTCAGACACCTTTTGCTCACAGTCAGACTAAAATTCTAAAAGAGATTTGCATGGATAAAATTGTATCTCAAGAATGCCAAACATATGATAGAGGAATGTGGGTTCTCCTTGGTTCCTTATTCATTCACCTGATATCTATTAATGGAATAATAGTAATTTATTATATTGGGAAACTAACTGCACACAGCAATGTCCTCTCTCTTCCTAACCCCCTCTATTCTTCTACTCTTATGCCTTAGATTTCTTTTTTAAGTATGGGAATCTATATCTGGTTCTGTAAATTAGAAGAGAAATTTCAGGCTAATCAAAATCCTGAGAGTCTACAAGTACACAGGATCAACTTGAAGAGGGTGACTGCAGCCTGGAATTTGTGCCGGAGCCTTTTGGAAAGCACTACCATAAAAGATGATGCCATCACCAAGAGTGTCTTGTGGCTGGAAGTGTTTGAAGCCAAGAGTAGAGAGGAGGGATTCAATGCAAATAATGGAGGAAAGGAGCTGGGGTACCCATGCTGGTCATGCCATGCGCATCCCACTCTTCTCCTCTCCACCCATTCAGGTCTGTCTTTGGGCAGGAACCAAAAAGATGAAAACCTAAGGGACATGGAAGAGAGTTCTACAAGTCTTAGCAGCTATCTAATAGAGAATAATGAGAACAGAAGAGAGGTAAAATCTGAGGAAATAATAGGCTAGAGTTTCTTGCAGTTGAAGAAATATGAATCCTCAGATTAAAATAGTCTACCAAATATGGAACAGCATTAAAATAAACTAAAGGCAATGTCCAAAGGTAATGGAAGTTCAGAACATCAAGGGTATAGTCAGTATGCTAAAAGCTATCAAGATAAAGAGATACTGCTGAAGACAGAGAAGGTAAGAAAAAGACAGTTCAAAGTGATTCTAATCCTACATGGCACTAGCTGTTTCGTCAACAACACTGGATGAAAAAAGACATAAAATATCTATAGTTTGCTGAAGGAAAAGAAATTCAAATCTAAAGTTATATATTCAGCCATAATGCCATTGAAATGTGAGGATGAAATAATATTTTTTTCAAATATCCAGGAATTCAGAATTTTAACAACCCAATAAATCCTCTCTGGAAGTTGAGAGAACTATTAGGTGCTATACAAAGAAAATGAATCCACATAGGGAATGCAGTTAGCATTAATGTATTAGCTAAGTGGAGAGCCAGAGGAGAGAAAGAGCAATTTATATAGTTTCTATAAACTATATAAATGTCTAACCAATGTCTGGTATACTTGACACAAATAAAATATAAAATAAAATAAAATAATAAAATAAAATAAAATAAATAAAATATAATATAATAAAATAAACAAAAAAAAAAGGAAGAAAATGAATCCAGGACTTAACAATAAGCTACAGTCATTAGCTAATAATAATAATAACAATAATAATGCTATTTTTTCTGTGACATATAATTATACATTTATTTTTAGGAAACAATTCCATGCCAAAATTTCAGATTATATCAACCTGGGATGCGGAAGATAAAGGCAGTTGTATTGATGAAGAATTTAGAAAAAGAAAAATAAAGGCATTCTAAGATTCATCAAAAAGAATCAATGCGTAGTAATTAACTTCAAACACTGTTAGAAAAATTTAACCACTAACGATAAAAACTTAAGAGTAACCACTAGAGGAATAAAAATAGGATTTGTATGGCTTCCAAACTAGTAAATGAAAAGAGAAACAAAGAACAATATGAATCTATGAAAAGGCTGGGAAGGGAAAATGAAAGAAAGAATGGTAAATTGAAAACACAAATAAGATGGCAGGAATAGATCCTAACATGTCAAAAATAACAATAAATATGGATTGGGTAAATTTGTTTCATAAAAGGTAAAATAGGATGGATTTTTAAGAATCTAGCTATGTGTAGCTTGCTAAAGAAAGCCAAAACTAATAACCCAAAGTTTGAAAATATATTCCAAGCAAATACTAACAGAAAACTGGCAACAGGACCATCAATATCAAACAAATAGAATTGAAAATCAAAAAGATTAAAAGTTAGAAAACAGACATTTCACATTAGTTAGTAATTCACCAAGAAGAGATAATAATCATGAACTTAAAGGTTCCTAACATCATTTTGAAGTTTGTGAAAAATTGGTAAAATCACCAAGGGAAATTAGCAAATCCACATCTCAGAGGTCTGTTAAAGCTTCCACTATGATTCACTATAAGTAAAAATATAGAGTGTCTAAATAATATCATTAATGAGTTTATACTAATACATATGCATAGAACTCACACCCAACAGGGAATATACAATTTGTTCATTTACTCAGTTATCATTTATAAAAATTGTTCTCATAGCAGGCCACGAGGGAAACTATAAAAAATGTTTTTTAAAAAGATATACTGTGTAGAGATAGACTACTTAACTGAACACAGCTTATTAAAATTAGAAAATAAAAAATTGTTGAATCCAGGAATCTAGATATTTTAAATCACTTTTAAATAGTTCAAATTTCAAATTATTTAGAAATTAACAAAAGTGAAAGCTCTCATACTGAAATCTATGTTTTATTCATGGAGCAATATATATGGTTTCAAATCCATTGCACATTCACCTAAGAGGCTAGGAAATAATTCAAATAAGCCCATAGAAAGTAGAAAGAAGAAATAAAGATACTAAAAGCAGAAATAGATAAAAGAGCAAACAAATAATTATCTCCTCTGCCTCCTACCTCATTTCTTCTCTCTCTTACAGCAAAATTCTTAAAAATAATCAATTATTCTCACTGTCTCCAGTTGTGCTCCATTTTCAAATTAAATTTATTGGATTGACATTTGTTAATAAGATTATATAAGTTTCAAGTGTATAATTCTATAATACATCATCTGTAAATTGCATTGTATGCCCACCACTCGAAGTTTAGTCACCTTCCATCACCATGTATTTGACCTCCTTTATCCTCTTCAACATGCCCTACCTTCCTTTCCCTGATAACCACCATACTGTTATCTGTGTCAACGAGTTCTTCTGTCGTTGCTGTTTTGCCTGTTCACTTGTTATTTTCTGTTTTATACACCACGTATGAGCGAAATCATATGGTTCTTGTCCTTTTCCATTTGCCTTATTTCAGATGAAATGCTCTCGAGTTCCATCTATGTTTTCACAAATGGCATTATTTCATCTTTTTTATGGCTGAGTAATATTCTATTGTTTAAAACCCTTTTAATGAGGCTTCCGCCTTCAACCCTCCATCAAAACTTATCTTAAGGCCACCTCTTGTACATGTCGACTTTAATTTTATTTGACCCATCGGTGAGTTGATCATGTAATATATTTTATGATCTAGGCACTTTTGAGAGTAAAAGGGACTACTGTTAATTATTACAACTGGAAACAGGCATAAATTGGGCCATATGGCCACCCTACCTATAAACAGCATTTAACTCTAGATCAGCATATGGCATAGAGTGCATAATAAATTCTGTTAAATAGATTCCATTTATCAACCTCCAAGCCATCCTCCAACCTTTTAGATGTCATTAACGGAATAAAATAAAACCTTTGGCGAAATTAATTAAGGGAAAAAGAGAAGCCGCAAAAATACATTAGGAATGAGTGAACGGTCATAGATATACATATATGAAAGTTAAAAAATTATAAGAAAATATTACGCAACTTTATACTAATCCACTTGAAAAATCTAGATGAAATGGATACATTTCCTATAATACGAATAATTAAATCTGACTTAAGATGGAGTAGAAAATTCTGAATAAATTAGTCATTGCTTAAAAAAAAGAAAAACAACTGAAAAAAGTATTCTCAGTGATGAGAGTCAGGGCTCTATGTCCAACTGCCCCACCCGGGTAGAGATTTGCCAGCCTTATAGGGAGCTGATAGGTTTCATCGTAGATTATTTCTTTTTCCCACCAAACTTCCAATCCTACTCAGAAATACTAAGTCCTCTTCTGTTTTGTGGGAAAATTAGGTAACATAATGAAAGGAACCTATACTAGATTTCAGAAGACAAATGTACCCTCACTTCAACCGGCCACATATTTTGGGGTCCAGGCAATTACCTAGCCTTACTCTTAGGGCCTGAAGTCCTTCCCCTACCAGATGAAAAAGATACTACTAGCCCATTTATCTTGCCGGTTTGTTTTGGTTTGTCAAAGAGAATGAACACCTGGTAATGAATAAAGAAGGATATAAGTAGAAGATGTTAGCATTAGTTTGAAGGGTATGTGCTGAGCAAAAATGGAAAAATGTGAAGGCACATCAGTTACGATGTATTTGTAACACCCTTTCATCGCCAGAGCAGCAGAGCTCAACCACCTGTTTCCTGCCATTCTGAATGTGTCCTAAGTATATCCCCTGTACCTAAGTCCTACACAAAGTCCGTATGGTAGCATCCCCAGCAATTTGTTCAATGGTGCTCAATAAGTGATTCTGAAAGAAAGGGAAAAGGTTGGGGATAATTTTTAATCATAAACCAAATACTGAGTTATTTACATTACTATCTGAGAAGGATGTCCTCAACATAGACGGATTTCTTTTGAAATGACAAAGTGAATAAAAATGGTGGTGGTAAAAAGAATAGCTATACAGAAAGCAGTTATCCAGGGTGACACCATTCGGAACAGTACAAATGAGTTTAGAAATTGTTAGATATTTTTGTAAAGCTTGGCAATGGTTGGTTTTACTCCAGGATTTCAAATCTTTTCAAAAAAGAAATAATAAAGCAATTAAGCTCAAAAAAAGTTAAGTTTAGTGATAAACTCCCAAGTAAAAGCAATGTACTATATAAAAGGTCATTGAAGTAAAAGAGAACAGAAAGGTGATTCTAATGAAATTTTATCTCTAGGGCCATATATAATCAAACTTCTCCAGTATAAGTGCTTTTTTTATTATATTCTTATCTTATTCATTTGTTTATATTCAGAGTATTGTATTCTAAAATTACATGTATGGCTGAATAAACTTCTTTGTGTCTGTAGACTTTATATTTTAGTGGAATATTTGCATATAAATGTTTTCAACAAATTATCAAATCAATGACAATTTATGGAACATGAAGAGCTGAATTAATAAATTTGCTCAAAGAAAGAGAAGACAGCTTCATTGCTTCTAAGCTCTTCAATATTGAACTTTATGTTTTCTGATATTAAAACATATTTCTAATGTTAAAAATATATAAACATGTAAAAGAATTACAATAGGTGTATATCAAGGGGTTAGAGAATATAACTTGAAGCCAAATGGGTATAGGGTCTTGAAAACTTTAGCTTGCGCAGGATCTCAGGAATCCTTTGGTGTTTAATTAATCCCTTAATCTTATTTTCAGAGAAATGAGGCCACAGGAATCCGTCTAGTTTGTTATGAGCTCTTCCTAGGTGCACAAACTAGCATTCATAACAAGGAATAGAAAAGGGAACCCTTGCACCCTATAGACAATGAAGAGCCATTGGAGATTTTAAGTTGAATTAAAAGAATGGCACAATCATAATTGTTTGGGGGAACTCTCTTGTGGTGACTGAGGATCAATCAGGCTGAGGAGATCCTTTAGGCCAGTTAGGAGTCTCTTCTGTTGGATCTGAGCTAAGAAAAGTCAAGACAAAGGTGATAGCCAAGGAAATGGGCGTGGGGGAGGGACAGAAGTGAAAATATGGCTTGGAGTCTCTTGATTTATACTGTAGTAGCCTTGTCTCTGCTACTGACTGTGTCACTTAACTTCCCTCACGTTTCATCATCTGAAAAATGGAGTTGAACTAGATGATCTCTAACAGCTCTGGCATCTCTGACTGAAATGAACATCTGGAAGTGGAAGGTCAAGAGCAGACCATATTCCTCTTCCTTTCCATAAGTAGAGTTCAGGTGCGGAGGCCCAATCCAAGCGAGTCCAATCTTAATCTCTCTTTAGAGAATCTGAGAAACACAGAGATCGGAAATTTTTAGGTGAGTTTTACTGATGGTAGAATGCTAAACGAAAAGTCTGTGGACTCTTGCCATTGAAATTCCAGAGTTCCCAAGGACTAATTGTTTACATTTTCCCTGGAACGCATATAATACCCTATATTCTTCCATAAAGGTTTTTTAAAGTTAAACTAGCCTCACTTATTGCTCATGCTTTCAAACAAAAAGATTTTGGCTAAACAACGCTTAATAGACTAGACAATATAAATTTTCTGGCTGTCTTGAAGAATGTGTTGCATCAGAGAATGTTGCACACACACACACACACACACACACGCACGCACACACACACTCCTCGGTCTATAATTAGGTTAGTAAACTTTGACTCATCTGTCAGCACAGCACATTTATCCAGAACAGTGAAAATGTCAAGCAACTAAATATCTCCCTCTCTCAACAGTCTATATTTTTGAGGAAATATTTTTAGATTTTTCAATTATGATTATCATTATAATCATCATTATTCAAAAAACTTCTTTAGGGTCTGAAAGTGTTCTCTATTTAAGGATATAAAGAAAAATGTCACTGTTGTCATTATCAAAGAATTCTCCCAAATGGAGAAAAATGACATAGTAGGAAGGACACAGTTTTCTACTCAGAAACCAGGTTGGCATTATACTTCCTGATTTCAACTATATTACAAAGATGTAGTAATCAAAACACTATGGCATAAAAACACACACAGAGCTCAACAGAAAATAATAGCGAACCGAGAAGTAAACCCATACATATATGGTTAATTAATTTACAACAAAGGAGCGAAGAACATACAATAGGGAAGGGAGAGCATCTTCAATAAATGGCATTGGGAAAACTGGACAGCTACATACGAAAGAATGAAACTGTATCCATATCTTACACCATACATAAAAATCAACTCTAAATGAATGAAAGACTTAAATTTAAGACCTGAAACCATAAAACTTCTAGAAGAAAGTATAGGGTAAGCTCCTTGACACCAATCTTGGCAATGATCTTTTGCATTTTACCCCAAAGCAAAGAAAACAAAAGCAAAAATAAACATGTAGGACTATCTCAAACTAAAACATGCTTCTGCACAGCAAAGGAAGCAAAATCAAATGGCAACCTGCAGAATGGGAGAAAATATTTGCAAACCATGTATCTAAGAAGGGTTAATATTCAAGACATATAAAGAACTCACAACAAAATGGCAAAAAAAAAAAAAGTCTGTTTTAAAATGGGCAGAGGAACTGAATAGCCATGTTTCCAAAGAAGACATACAGATGGCCAACAGGTACATGAAATGAAAAGGTACTCAACATCATTAATCATCAGGGAAATGCAAAACAAACAAAACAAAACAAAACAAAACAAAACAAAACAAAACTTCAATGAAATATCACTTCACACCGGTTAGAATGGCTATCATCAAAAAGACAAGAGATAACAAGTGTTGGCGAGGATGTGGAAACAAGGGAACCCTTGTGTTAGCAATGTTAATTGGTGCAACTGCTATTAAAAAAAAAAAAGGAAAGAATCTCTCTAAAAAGTTTTAAATAGAACCACCACATGACCCAGCAGCTCTGCTTCTGGGTACCTATCCAAAGGAAATGAAAACGTGACCTGGAAACGGCAGCGGCACTCCCACCTGCTCTGCAGCGCGGTTCGTGAGGGCAAAGACGCAGAAACAACCGCGGTGCCTGTGCGTGGACGAACGGACGAGGAAGATGCGAGATATCTGCACAATAGAGCGTGGAGTATTATTCAGCCACGGGCCAAAAGGGAATCCTTCCATTTGCGACAACATGGATGAAACGTGAGGGTGTCGTGCTAAATAAAAGAGTCTAGACAGAGAAAAACGAGTAGCGCTTAGTATTACCTACACTTGGAATCTAAAAAAAAAAAAAAAAGTCAGAGAGGATGCTGAAGCATATAAACATTCAGCTATAGATGAATAAGGTCTCGGGATCTAAAGTATAACATGGTGACTATATAGTTGAGAACTCTGACTTGTATACTTGAAATTTGCTAAGGGAGTAGAATTTAAATATTCTCACAAAATATACATATTTGTGTAGATACAGCTATAGATGAGATATAGCTACAGACGATAGAGATAAATGTGTTAACTAGATAGGAAGAATTCTTTCACAATATAAACATAGACCAAACATCACGTTGTACACTTTAAACATCTTACAATTTTATTTGTCAGTTATAACTCAATAAAGCTGCCAGCTGGGTGGGGGGAGGGCACAGGGTAAAATTTAAATATTAGCTTGGCCACTTCACTTGCCTTATGGGAAGCTACTCATCCACGACAGCTCTGAGCATTATGACATTATCCCACTGCCTCAGGCTGATGCTACTAATTTCCTCATTTGGGAAAACAATAGAGAAAGTATAATCCAGGGCGCCCCGGCTACACCATTAGTGTGGATTCCTTCTGTTGTATGTCTAGCCATTCTGTGGCTGAGTACTCTGAGTATCAGAAGTTCCTCACTGAGCAGGCAGAATACAGCCAAAATTTACCAGGGCACATCACTTAGTTCCAAACCAATTTCAGCTCCCTTAGTCTCACCTCTCAGCACAGGACCCCTGGCCCAGAACAATCTGCGCAATAAAACAGAGTAAAACTAGACTATTCCTCCAAGTCACCATTACCTGCCTGTGCCGGTGCCCTGCACCTTTCTGCTTCCCCAAATCCTCACGGCTTTGTGTTTCTTTCTGTGTATGGCTCTAAGATCCTTCGACCCCTTCTCCTCTGTCCATTTCCAGGTCTGGACTTGGGACAGGGAAGATTTGGGAGACAAACAAATTTTGGGTTGCCCTCTTATCACTTTAGAGATGAGGAAGCTGAAGAATAAAGATGTTTTAGTGACTAGCCCAAGGTCACACTCAGTAAATGGTACAGTCAAAATTGGGCTTCAGGCAGTCTGATTCCAGAGCCTACGGTTTTAGCATTCTGCTATGGAGAAATTAAACAGTTTAAAATTAGTATGTGAGTAGAGAAATAGATCAATGAAAGAGAATGAAAAGTCTGGAAAGAAACCAATATATGTGAGGATTTTGTATACAGTAAGAACAGCATTTCGAATCAATGGATTTTTCAATAAATGGTGTTAGCAAAAATTATTAAAGTTGGACCTTTCCTTATTCTTTATGCTAAAATATTACAGACATATCCAAGAATTAAAAGTAAAAAAAAAAAAATCATACAGGCATAGAAAAAAAACATGGAAGAATTTTTAGTAAGGAAGGCTAAAAGATAAAATTGATATTCCTTAGGAATCATCAATTCTGTTTCTGAAAATATATCCTACCAGTTGATTCACATGTGGCCACAACGATAAGTACCCTAGCAGTTTATTGCAGCATCATTGTTGTTTGTTTTGTTTATTTTGTTTTGTTTTAATAACAAAAGACTTGATGCAAAATAAATGTGCTTCATGGGGTTGGTTCAGTAAATATGGTACATGTAAGAGGTAAATACATGCAGCAGTATAAAATGCAATTATTAAAAATAATGTAGGTCTGAATATGATGATAGGGGACCATCAAAGCCAATATTTTGACCAGTTTCAGAATCTGTCCCTATTTCCGACTAATGTAAAATGATTAGCTCAAAACATGAAGTGATGAGATCAAGACATTATACAATGAGATAGACCTATCAGGAATTTAAAAAGAGTTGAGGGTTACTTATCAAGGTCGGGAAGCGTACAGGAATTATTAGTGAGAGAATATCTTCCATCACTTACTAACTCTGTGATGATGAGCATTCATTTCCTCCCTGGCAAAACGAAGATACTAACACCTACCTCCAAGTTTTATTCCAAAAATTAAATGTGACACAGTGCCTAGCACATAGTTAGTACTTAATAAAGATCATCTCCCGGTAGTCAGCTCAGGCTGCCATCACAAAACACTGTAGACTGGCTGGCTTAAACAGAAGTTTATTTCTCACAGTGCTAGAGGCTAGGAAGTCCAAGATAAAGATTCCAGCAAGGTGGTTTCATTCTAAGGCCCCTTCTCTTGGCTTGAAGGCAGCTGACATCTCACTGTGCGATCACATACCTCTTCCTTGTGCACGCATCTCTTTTTATAAGGGCACTAACCCATCACAGCAACCCCACCTTCACGATCTTGCCTAAACCTAATTACCTCCAAATGCCATCACGTTAAGGTTTAGGGCTTCAATACAGGAATTTGGAGGGAACACTGACATTCCGTCTGCAGCACCGCCACATGCGTAAGCACAGTTTTAAGGAAGGAAAAGATACTTGTTCAGACTGGTTTTTATTGAAACAGATGTTAAGAAATCTATTCGAGGATTTCATATTTAGGCAGCGATTTCATTTTCAAGTTAGAGAATATATTTCGGGGTTTTCTTCTTAGGTCTCGATGCAAGAACAGCATCATCCTACTGTTTACTGTCCCTCTCAGAGGTATGGAAAGGAACTGTTGCCTCACTGACCCATTTCAGAGACAATAAGGAGTTCAGGAGGGCGTAGGGCTGATGGGGTTGCAAAGACAATCGAGCCTTGGTCACAGGACAGTTCCTGTAACGCTTCACTACAATGCATCTTCAGCTTTCTTGGCTGAGTATCCTGAGGTGGAAACACTCCAGGGATCTTTTGTATGGTGGCCTTCTTTCTGGTCTGTATGTAGTCACCTTAGTGATAATGAGAATCTCTATTAGGATGACTTACATTAACCCCCAAATTCTAACTTGAAACCTTATTATGCTAAGCAAAAGAAGCCAGACACAAGAAGACCTACTGTGTTTCCATTAATATGAAGTTCTAAAACAGGCAAAACTAATCTTTGATGATAGAAGTCAGAAAAATGCAGTCTGAAGAAGAGTGGCAACTGAGTGGGAGGGTCACCATGGAACTTTCTGGAGTAATGGAAATATTCTATAGGTTCATAGAGGTTAGCGTCACACATTTGTCAAAACTTACCAAACTGTGTATTTAAGATCTATTCTTTTAACAGTAAATCACACTTCAGTTTAAAAAAAAAAAGAATATATGCATTCAAAGCGAATTAAACATAATTATGAAAAATACATGTGTTTTTCCTTGGAAAGATCTCTTAGAAATCTAGATTCATGTCTTTATATAGTCTTCAGTATCAAGCAGGAGGTAAGTTAAGAGCATCCTCCGTAACAAAGCCCTGCTCTCCAGGGGAAAGAATTTGCCGGAGCCTTCTCCACCTGTGAGATGGGCCTTGCCCTCCCTCCAGCCCCCTCGACCCTTCCTGTCTTACCTAGGGATGGGTCTGAGAACCATGTGTCAGTCAGGTCACATCCTGGGGACCCAGGCACTCTAAAACAGCGAGATTTAACCATAAGATTATAGAACCCTTCCCTCCCCAACACCCCACCGCACCAATAAGGCTCTGCTATGACAGGGATTATAGGTGAAAGAGCCGCAAAACACAGGCAAAGGTGGAGTTCGCAGGAAATCCCACAAACAGGGAAGAGGAAGACAAAGACACGACAGAAATCGGAAGCCTCCGGCACCTACAGCTACAGCGAACATTAAACCTCCCCAGCGCACAGCGGACCTGCCACGTTTCATTTATTTTTGTCATTTATAAATTTACTAACCTTATCTTAAACTCTTTTACTGGACTCCTGATTGGTTATACAGCAAAAGATGCCTAATTTCTCCAACACTTTGCACGTTACGTTAATGATTGTATTATTGTACCATTTTTATCTCCACCTGTCTTACTGAAATCCTTTCAGAGCAAGAACCGTGTTTCACTTTTCTGTACTTTCAGGGGCTGGCCCAACTCAGGGCCGGATCAGTGAGCGAGGGAGTGCGTGAAGGAATGGAGGAAGGTGTGAACGTTTAAGGCAGTCTCTGGAGGGGTAAGCGAGGCCTCGGGAAAGGTGCTCAGTGCTGGCTGTTGTTATTGCTCTGACAGAATTTTCCGGGTCCTGGACGTCTTTCCTTCAGGAAAGGATTGTGGTGCAGTGGAGAATGATCTAGAATCAGGAAGTCCGGTGTCTCGTCTTGATTCTACCATTTAAGTAGCTGTGTGGCCTGGGAGAGCTCAACTCTCTGGGCTTTTCACATATCGGTAAAATCAACATTCCTTCAGTTCTATCGTTTCAGGATACTTGAAACCACTGGTACTTATAAAAAGGAAGGAAAATTACCGAAATAAACTTTGGATTTAGCAAATGAACATTTCTTTTCCTATATCCTACTACTAGGACTTCCTGAAAGCCTGCCATACTGAGGTGCTATTTTAAGTGCATCACCTGTATTCTTATTAATTCCTGTGAGATAAAACCATTTTATCCCACTTTCACATCTGAGGCATGGAAAGGCCGTATAACTTACATAGCCTGTGGCAAGACCAGTGGCAGATCCAGGCCATCTGACTCTGGAAGCTGTGCTCTTGACCTTAACGAGTCTCCCACGCACAAGGGCAGGCTTCTCTCCTCTCCTCAGGACCCCTGGCTTCCTCCGTCGCCATATACGTCATTTGAAAAATTAAACTCTTGTCCCAATACAAAGTGATAATGCAGAAAGACCTTGTGAGAGAATACGTTTCCCAGGAGAGCAAAGAGATATTTGCTAGTGGCTTCATTTGGGGCCAGGGCCTTTCCCTCACTTGATGTCACAGGCCTGGGATTGGGAAATCTATGGCTGCAGAGGCTTTTGATCTGACTTTTGGACCGGAATGCTGCTGTCCTTTTCCCAAAACCTTACTGAACATGAGATTGAAAGGTGACTCCTGCCATTGCAACATCACCGATTTTTCTCCCTCTGAGAAGGTTCTGTTTGATTTACTATTAGAGAAGACTTCCTCTGTTAGCTCTTCCAACCGAACCGGATTTACGAAGCCACATGACACCACTTCCTCCCAATTCTTACCTCGGCTCAGAAGAACATCAGCTACAAAAAAAAAAAAAAAAAAAAAAAAAATACCAGAAGGTTTAACACCTTTTAAAACTGGTTCCAGAAGAATGAGTAAACGGGAAACTTTACTTCACATGAAACATGTACTTTGAGTCCTACAAAGCGTAGAGAGGAACAGGTATGATTAAGATAATTGTAGACCTAACGAAGGTTGTGATCAACATTCAGTGGTGCTGGGTCTTCTTCCTCCTCCAGCCACCTTTCCCTCTCATTCTTTTTTCCGGTTCTTACCTTCCCTCTCTCCACCTGTCCTTTCCTTTCCAGGTACCCACAGGGCTGTGTTATTGTCACTGTTCTCCCTCCTAAGTAATCTAGGAAAAGAGCCTCCTATACACATACAAAATGAACAAAATATACAAATACACATATACGAAAATACACATATGTGTGTATACAAAATACATTTGTATAGCGTATATTCACGGTTGGATTTTTTTCATCCATATACTCATTCATTCATTTATTCAGTGGATGATTATTCAGTGCCTGTTCAGTCTTAACTGTCCTTACCCTACCGCCCACCCCCATACACACATGTACATGCTTTAGGACAGAGGTATTTTGTGTTTCCCCAAACACATTGGATTTAGCTGGAGAGGCCCAAGATGGCAGAGTTTGGGACATAGTCTTGATAGCTTATCACTGATCACAGATTCAGGGTCTGGTAGAAGCCAGGCCTACAAATTATAGCCTTAGGAAAACCAGCTGTTTGGGAAAACAAGCCGAAGCAAAAACCTTCCTGCCTGCTGCTTTTATTGGCCTTTCTGGAACTCTCCCTCCCTTTGAGTTCTGAGGAAACCTGAAGCACAGGTAAGAACCATGTCCATGTCTCGGCACCTCCTATCTGTCCACTGGAGAAGCCCTGCAAGCTTGGGAGACTTTTTCAAGGCGAACCCATCAAGTGACGGCTCACAGAGATCGTAGACATGATATCATAGGTGAAGTGTAATCATACCTCACAAAAGGCAGGATTATTAAGCACTGCATAAGGTTTTGGCACACAGATGTCCTAAGCACAATGCCAGAACGAGGTCATGGCTGTGGACTACTTTTATTACACCATTCCAGGTAACAGGTATTCATCGAGCACCTCCTGGGCACCCAACATGCTATCAGGTGCATTCCTGGTCTTTTGAGCACTTACGACCAAGTTGGAGCATGGACTGAATTTGAAGCCATTTCCTGTATTCTTTCCACAGCACGAATTTGCTATCATGACCATTGGCTCTGACTCAGCATACCAAATCTCTGGCCCACTCCAGAGGTTTCTTAGGGACACAGGAGCAATTAACTGCTCTATTTATTGAAGGACAATGATATTCTAATATTTCAACACGGGCAAAAGACCGCAAAATGGGGTCACCCTAATAGCAGTGACCTCACTCATGACTCGCTCAGTGTGGTCAGATTGGGGTTGCTGTTGCTTGCCCTTAATTGCCACCCACACCCAGCACTCACAGTGCTGCCCAGCCTTCCCGGTCTTCTAGAATCTTCTGAACGCACAGACAAGAGGCAGTAGTGAGAAGACACAAGTCCTCCAAAGATGGCAGACACTAAAGCACTGAGTTTCTAGAAGCTTTCCTACTGGTGCCCTGGAGCAACCTGTGGCTGGGAGCACCGACACCAGCCCCCGGCAAATTATTTATTCTGACAGCATCTAAAAACTTCCTCCAGGCCGGTCACCAAGCCAGGAAGTTTAGAGATACAGAAATGAAGATCGTATGAACCTGATCCTTTAGTTGTCACAGTAGGCACCTTAACTAAGGAGTTATTGGGGTTCACAATGGTTTCAGGGGCTTCACAACATCTCGAAGTTCTATGCAAAATTTGTTGGACATTTGTAGACTTTTAGAGTTAACAGGATACTAGCTCTTACCAGATCATCAAAGGGCAGGACTCTGTTGTCTCCAAATTTTAAGAGTAATTCGATTTCTCACCTGTAACTTTTATATGTTCTCATATTAAGAACAGTAGCCCTATAACCCTGAATCAAAAGGAAGCTGACCGCTATCTGGTTCACTGCCCAATATCTATCTTAGGAAGGGCTCAGCAGATTCTAGTGATCCGCATATCATCCTTCAGTGAGAATATGTACCTTATGGAAGATCAATTAGAAATGCTTTAACCAAATCTAAGAGCTGACCCTTCATTTCCTGAAAATCCAGTGTCATACATATGTCACTAAACTCTATAACTTTTGTGCAAATATTCCCATTTCTATCCTACTGTAGTAGCATGTTCAAAACAGTAAATTCAAGGTAGCCAAAATGTTGTGCGATGCAGCCAATCCCAGTTTCTGTCATCGGTGTAAAGAGTGTAGCTTCCCCCAGGGTAGAATCTGTCACTATGGCTGCTGCTATTGAAAATGTGGAGAGAAAGAACTCAGGTGGCTATATCATATCCAGCTGGGTGGGCCATGACGTTTCATTTTGAGTTGGCTTAATGCAATTCAGAGTCTCATTTGGCTAATTGTTATTTGATTGCATTGTGTATATACGGTCTGATTTTTAAAAATTCAAATCCAAGCAAATCTAAATTTTTTTAATTGGTTTTTTACTTTTTGCTTTTGTTGTAGGAGAGACCTTTTTTTCTTTATTGTTTTTATTTATTTCTGAGGATCCGGGGTGAAAGTTTATCTGCAGAAATTGTCCTCTAAATTAATAAATAACTTTTACACAATTGTGTAATCCAAATACAGGTATTTTTATCAGCAGATTAACTTTGGTCTAATTTCTTAGCTTATAGCTTTCCTAAATTGAAGGAAGTTTAATTCTATATCTAAATTGAGATTGTGTCTTTCTCTTTGTATGAAAACACCTAATTATTTAAAGTAATAAGTTTCCTACAGACACTCGATCCTAGTGAAATTAATGCATTCACTTTTGAAAGCAGTGGTCTGACAACAAATGAAAACTTCTGTTGTAGAAGACGCGTTGTCCTCTACTAGCTCTTCCCAATATTCTGAATCAAGGACTATTTTTTATCATAACTGGCTAACTGCTGATGAAATAATAAAGGGTAGGGAAAGTTAACAGTTAACTATACCTATATACATAATTCTAGTTATGTAATATTGATTTTGGAGAGTTGTATAAAAGTTGTATAAAATGAGCTTTGGTTGGCTGCTAAAATAATAGAAAATTATGTCAGGCAGCTTTACGACCAGTGAAAACCTAACATGACAATGTAAAAATATCCATTTAGTTTATGCTGCTGCATTTCAAATATACATTTAGGTGCTAATGGGAAAGATGATTAAAGTTGGCCCAGTGACATTTTTCAGGTAGCTAAGAAATGAGGAATATAGCCTTCCCTTCATAGTTTTGTTTCCTTGGTACGAATCGGCAGGTTCTTTGCTGAAGAAGTGAGTCAGTGGTCCATGTACCAGACATTTACATTTCCAATTCTAAACTACTTCATTTTTCTAAACCCTGGAGAATTTTACCAGAGTGAAATTATATTTCATAACTGAATAATAAAAAAAAATTAAAAATTGAACTCTGTGCTTTTGCTCAGAGCAGTGCTATGTTTTATAAAGTGTAGAGCCAGAAGGAATTTCTTATGACACAAAAGAACACTCTCCATATTGCCTGACAAGACAGATCGTCAAAATTGCTAAAAACCATCTATTGTTCCAAGATAATGTGGATTTTTTTCTTATTTACTAAATTTTTTGAGATTTGTGAAGTATGTATGTGTACGTGTGCAAAAAGGACTTTTAAAAAGTTTACTCCAAACGTCCTGCAATAGAAATCATCTTTATTAAGCTTTTAAAGTGCATGCCAGATAAAAAGAAAACTACTCTTACAATACCAATTCAAATCCAACTGTGTTCAAACTCAAAATACCTGTTTAAATCCAGCTGTGTATCCAGGAAGCATTCCTATTAACACTGTGCTTTAATTCAAAAGATGATCTTTCCATGGACTGATGGAAACTGGAAGGAAAACAGTTCTTATTTGTCACATCTTATGGGCACCTGAGGTTTAGGAAGGGACACACTGTGAATGATAGTAGAGAACTAGTAAGTTATGAGTCTCCACCAATCAAGACATGTGATTAAATATTTGCCGCTCAAGGTGATAAAGATAGTTCCTCCCCATACTCAAGATACAGAAGATGGAAAAGATTTGTTCAACAAATTCATTCATGTATTTATTCATTCAACAAACATGTCATGTTTGAGATGTTTGTGGAACATCCAAGTGGAGATGTGTTGGTGTTCTTGACATTAAGATGATGAAAATGAAAAGGTATGGCCTCTGCCCATAAAATACTCAGAGTAATGGAGAGATGGGAAGCCAAATGGACAATTACAGTACAACTAGGTATTGCTATATCTGAAAACACATTAAAAACACACATAACATTAGGAGCAACAATTAAATCTGCTGGGGACATCGAGGAAGGTTACAAAGAAAATTTTTAAGTTTGTCAAACCAATGAGAAGAGGGTATTCCAGGCAGAGAAAAAGTTATCTTCAAGGACTCAGAGTCATGAGAAAGCTTAAAATATTCAGGGGTACCACATATTGATATGCATGGCTGTAGCTAGGGCTCAAGGAGGCTATTGTAAAAACGCGAAGGAGACGTGTCCAGATCAGTGGCAGTATGGAGAGGAAGAGGGGGACAGGTGGAGATGTTTAGAAAGCATTCTTAACTAGGTTTTGTGATTGATAGGGTGCAGGAATAAAAAAGGAGCACTAGAAAAACATTTACTCCAGTATTCTCGTCACAGAAAGATCAGGGTTTGATGCAAGATTTGATGTCTCCAGCGGGGATTGTCATTGGCAAATAGCAATGACTTTACTCCCAGGAAAGCTGGCACATTATGGTCAGGTGATGTCATTCTACTCCCCTTAGAGAGTCAGATTCAGCTTTTGGCCTGTTAACCCGTTATTGAGGAAAGAATAAACCTTCTAACGCTGATACTAGGAGAATAAGCCACAGTGGGTCCAGAGAAATGAGCAAATAGGAACTTTAGCTCTCACTTCTCTGACTCCTCACTCCAGGAGTTTATCACTCCTCAGCCCCTAGGAAGTTTATCATGTGACAATACAGAAGTTTTTTGGTTGAATTAAATTCTCACCTGAAGTTTAAAATTATGTATATATAAATTTTTTCCAGTACATTGGGGTGGGGTAGGGGAAGATGACAAAAATTGGCAAATGTTCCACCTAACTGGGTATATCTCTAGTTTCTTTAAGATACACCATTACTGACGGGTGAAGTAAACAAACACATCTGTACATGTTATTGTTAACTATTGTGTGTGTTTACGTCAGAGAAAGATAATGGTGAATTTTGCTTCTTGCATCTAAGCAGCCATCATAGACAATATTTGGTCTTGAATGGTAAGCTTTGCATAGCTGAATCTATTGGTATCTTGGATATATCTGGAATCATAATTATTTGAGTCTTTCCAAGGTGTCCTTCCTAGTTTGCCTATTTGCCCCTGAGATGTAATTTGATGCAAGCTATACGCTGGTCAGGAACTTTTTAATTTGAAGGAAAGTACTCTGGGTGTTGATGTGCACTGACAGGCAAAAGGTGAGACGAGAGAGATGTGAAAGGGAAGGCCCTGGTAGAAGCGAGCCCATACAGATGCCAAAAGCATTTCCTCGAGCCTCTGCAGGCTCTGGGAAAGTTGATTTATTTCTCTTTGCAGTCTCATTGGAGCTCAAAGGAGCTTCATCGGCTGTAACCCACAAGAGGGTTCCACCTCTCTGTTTATAATATTCCATAAAAATGTGTTGAACATGTACTATGTGCCAGATACTCTGTGTGAAGGACTAGGAGGTCTACAAACTTTTTCTACAATTCACACTGTCTTCATCAAAAAAGAGCCTATGAGACGTATGCTTGATTACAATGGGGCTCACTGGGAGCAATCGGCCTCTATTTCTTTTCTCCCCAAACATCGGAGTAAATTCTGAGCAAGGTCTGGACTCTCCTCTCAGTCTTCCAGACCACGGCATCCCCATCGTACTCATCACCACTTTCTAAAAGGTATATTTTATTTGTTTTATAATGGGTAATATTTAGACTTAATATAAAAAAATTACAAATATTTCCTATTGACTTAGTTTCTCTGAAGAACCCTGACTAACAAAAGGGTACGTACTTATACAAGCATACGTCTACATGTTGAACCATATATTATATATGAATACCTAGTTTTGTACAGATGATAACACTCTATGACCTTTATTTTCATCTGCTTTTCACATAGGCCTATCTCAGAGACTATTCTATATTGATGTACATATAGAACTGCAGTTTTCCATTGTCTGTCTGTTTAATAATTTATTAAATTATTCTCCTATGGATGGGTATTTAATATTCATTTAAAGTTTCCAAACTTTGCTATTAAAAATGATGCTGTGTGACTATGTTTGCACACATGTCATTTTATATGTAAATGTATATTACACATATCTACAGATACATATTATATCTACAATATGTTAGGGACTCTCATAAGGCAGATGGAATAAAAGGACTATAATGTGGCTATGTATGTCTTACGTTCTAATTATAGCCTAATATGAGGGTAAAATATCAGCCAAGCAATTCCAAGTTGGAGTAATTTTTGTCCTTCTTAGAACTCTCACAGTATTCTTATGTTAAAGAATTCAGGATTTGAATTCATAATTTTGTGGTTTGCTGTATAGAGAAGTACTTTCAAAAATTCTAGTTTCATAATAATTAATAGTAGATAACAAAATACATCTAATTCTCCACTAATCTAAGCAGTTATTCCAAAGCTTCTTAAAGCAGTAATTCTCCCAGATACAGCCATGATGAGGAGGTGGAGGAGAAAGACAATGAAGATGAAGATGATGATGACTTTGATATCCTGGGCAAGAATCTTAATCTCTAAGGATCTCCTCACCTCATCCCAGAATATAGGGTTATGACTAAATAATCCCAAATAATTCTTTATTCCTGCTCCTCATACCCTCTATAATTCTTCATTGGTTATTATTTTACATTTTTTTTAAAAAAATCACAATACCATGAATTCCTGTTCTGAATTATTTAATGTAAGAATACTCTCTAACATACTTAACTATGAGGGTTTACTTTCCACCCCTGACTGGAGACTAGAGACTGAGGCAGCTTCATCCACTCCCACAGCATTCGAGAGGTTCTAAGGCAACTCAACTTTCAGCCCAATCACGGGTATTTTAATTGTATTGAAATTTTCATCATGATACTTAGGATAATATTTCTACAAATTGCATAAAAAATAATTATTTTTTTATAAATATAAAAAAATAACCACCTACTTGAAAAATAATTTAACTTTCAAGATTTCTGCAGAAACTCCACTGAAAACAGAAATGTACTCAGTGAGAAGCTGAAACAGATTTCTACAAAATGAGAAGTTAGTGTTTCTACTTCAAGTAAAAATAAATTTCATCTAGTAAAGGAAACATTCTGGACATATTTAATAAAATGTAAGTTTCATGAACATCAGTTGGCCATTCAGCTGGCATCCAAAGGAACTACAGTTAACCCTGGAACAACACAGGTCAGGGACGATGACCCCTGCACAGTCGAAAATCTGAATATAACTTTTGCCTCCCCCAAAATGTATCTGTCTCTAGTATCTAAAGAGGATTTGTTCCAGTACCCCCATGGATACCAAAATCCTTGGAGGCTCAAGTCTTACATAAACTGGTGTAAATCCATGCATACAGTCAGCCATCTGCATCCGCGGATTCCCAACTATCAATTGGAAAACATTTACAGGTATTTATTGGGAAAGGTCCATGTATAAGTAAGTCCACGCAGTGCAATCCAGTATTGTTCAAGGGTCAACTGTATTTGCAAATTGCTTCAAAGGCTTGGGTCTTTCAACATAGCAGTGTATCTCCCTTCACCACCTCCGGTGACCCCAGCAGCTCCTGCATCTGTCCCAAGGTAATAATATTTGCTGTTATAGCCTGGCTAGTCTTACCGGTCTTACTTTTTTATATGAGTGTAAACTAGCAGAAAAGAAAAAAAAAAAAAATTTTTATTCATCCTGGGAAAATGTCTTAAGTAGACATTATGTGTGCCCCATCAGATTGAAGATATTTGGGAGAAAAAAGGGACATGAATGTGAACAAGTATATTGACAGACCAAAGGTACTAAACTAATACTTACGTACTAGCCACCATGTGCCATAACTGTACCAAGTACTTTATTAACTCACTTAATAATCACAAAACCTTATCAGGTAGAAGCTGTCTATGATGATCCCTCTTTTATAGATAAAGAAACGCGAGAGGCACATGCCCCCAATCATATAGCTAGGACGTGACGGAGCAGCTGTGAGTGAGACGAGAGATGCAGGGGAGAAGGAAGTCGTACACAGGGGTGCTTTCTCGCTCTCCACGGAGGAATTTTAGGGAGGGGAATATTAGAAGGGTGAAAGAGAGGCAGCTGCTGATTCTCCCTGAAGATGGGGATCCAGTCATCTATGGGATGGGCTTGGAAGCTGCTTGAGTTATCTGACTCCCTCACCCTCTACCTCCCTCCTTTCTGGAAGGTTCTAGCTTCTCTCGTTAAGGGAGCAAATCCCTCATCGGCTCTCTAACAAGGAGACAGAGCTCTGTTATTAATGAAGTGAGAATGAAGTAATTATCTGGATAATTCAGACATCCATCACTATTTTCAACTAAAATGTCCAGGTAAAAAAGGTGTTAGAGTCAAGAGGAATACATTGATTTGAATTAATTGCCTCAATTTACCATTTTATATTGGACTTGTCCTACTTAAGTTACGTAGATGGCCTTTAGCTGTGCTCATGGGTCAGCCAGTGATTGAGAGTGCTGTCAGCCAGTGTGCCGCCAAGGGACTCTAGTCGCAAGACCTGGCCTGGAATGAGAGGACAGACATTATTCCATACTGACTCATTCTTGATCATATTTTCTAGGTGTGATGCAGTGTGTGAACCCATTTGGATGAACCATGCAAAGACCATTGTGTGCAGGGTAAGTACGGAAAAAGAACTGAGGTGTCTGAGCCAGTTTCTTGTTTACCTGCTTGGGGAAAATGCATGAAGGCATCGGGAAGGGGAAAAATGGAAATAAACAGCATTTGCATTAAGAACTCAAAAAGCAGAGACCACTGGTATTTCAGCACACCTACGCTTTTTCCCTAAGCACCTTTCATCTGACATCTGGATGTTATCAAAGGCAAATGCCACTGAGCCCGTCGGGCCCTCTGTCAGTGGGTCGCTATGGTGTTTTCATGATGCCTCCCTGAGAATCCTCTCTGGGAGCCATCTGAGGCTCAGAACCCTCATGCCGTTAAGAGGTCTGCATTTCCCAATCCTCTCATCGAGATTCAGCATGATGGAGTACAAAGTACTTGGGTTACGAAGTCGGAACACGTGAGTTTGAGTTCTAGCTCAGCTAGCTATTATGCCAGGTGATCCTGAAAGTCGTTTAACTCCAGGGAGTTTCAAGTGCCTCATTTGTGATATATAACATAAAGCTCACAGGGTTATTAGAAGGGTTAAAAGAAATAACGATACCAAAGCCCTTAACCAACCTTAAAGCAATGTGCCATTGCCGCTCTTGTTAATAAAACATTAGCTGATTTCCCCAGATAGAGGGAACGTGTGCGTGTGTGCTCAGCGTCACGGAGACGCAACCTCATGTTCTCTTGACCTGCTTACGCAATCGTAATCACCTTTCTAGGTATCTATACTGGCATAATGGAGACAGCAGACTTGCGTGGGTTACACAGAATTTAGTCTTGGCTTCCTTTCTTGGAAGAGCAGGGTTTAAAATATCTACTTAGCAGGGGTTCTTTTCTTTTGACTATTCAATGACATTACTTACGAAAGTTAGCCATCACAATGATAGGCATATTTTTGGTGCTTAACAAATATTAGGTTTAAAAAATAATTATAACAACATGACTATTATTCTGTTCCACTCAGGAACACAGGGACGAGTACCCACCCTGTGACCACCGGTCTGTGAGGCCCCCCTCATTGTGCTAGTTGTTTGCTTATTCACCATCTGAACCCCCTTCCTCACTCCCAACATCTGTCTCTCTTCACCCCAAAGCAACCATTCTAAGGTGTTTGATGTCACTTCATTTATTTAATTTATGTATTACTAGTTTTACATGTTTCCTTGTAAAATATGTTGAGCTGTCTGGGATGCAGAAAAGCTTTCTTTCTCTAACCACCGGATTCTTTCTGAAGGAAAAAGGGAGAATGGTTATCAGCACGACAGACTCCAGAAGCAGGTAGGGATCTCAGCTTCAGGGACCAAGAATACCTTGTTTTTCTCCTTCTGAAAAGACAAGGGCTCAGGGCCTGTCACCTCAATGACTGTGGCTCTCAGCCCCAGGTGACTGGTCCCTGGTTGGAAAGCCCCAGGGAGGAGCAGCACCCTGATAAGGGAGTGATCCTGCTCATTAAGCAAGAGGACAGATATCACCCTCATCAGAAACAGGTCACACCCTATTAGTAGAGAGGTGGGAGAGGTTACTCAGGGCTGTATACAGGCTCACGGAACCTAGAAATTTCTAAAAAGCAAGGCTCAAAAGGAATCTTCCATATGCACAGACAAAAAAAAAAAAAAACAACTTAACTCCAATGGATCATAGTCATAAACTTAAGACTAAATTTATAAACCTCTGGAAGAAAATATAAGAAGAAATGTTCCTGACCTTATTTTAGACAATGTTTTTTAGCTATAACACCAAAAGAACAAGTAGCAACAATAACAAAAAAGTGGACTTCATCAAAATTAAAGATGTTTGTACTTCAAGGGACACCATCAAGAAAGTGAAAAAAAATCACAGGATGAGAGAAAATATTTGCAAATCCTATATTTGATGACACATATATCTGGAATAGATAAAAAAAAATTCTTACAAGTTAATGATAAAAGGTAAAAAATAACGCAAGTAAAAAGTTCAAAACCCAAAGGATTTGCATACATTTCTCCAAAGGAGATAGACAAGTTGCCAATAAGAACACAAAAAGATGCCCAGCATCCTTACCCATCATGGAAACACCAACCAAACCATAATGAGATAGGGACCACTTCACACCCACTAGGATGGCCATCATGCAAAAGATAGATAATAACTAGCGTTAACAAGGATGCGGGGATTGGAGCCTTTATACACTGGCGGTGGAAATGTAAAATGGTGCAGCCACTTTGGAAAATGGTCTGGCAGCTCCTCAAATCATGCAACATAGAATGACCATATGACCCTGCAATTTCACTCTTAGGTAGATACCCAAGAGAAATGAAATCATATGTCCATGCAAAAGTTTGTACACAGATGTTCACAGCAGCATTATCCATAATAGCCACTAAGTGGAAACAACACAAACATCCATCATCTATGACGAGATAAATAAACTGTGAGATCTATACAATGGAATATTGTTTGGCAATAAAAAGAAAAGCAACAACATGGATGGCCCTGGAAAACATTATGCTAACTAAGTGGAAAAAAAGCCTGTCACAAAAGATCACACATTGTATGATCCTATTTATACAAAGTGTCCAGAATAGGTAAACCTATAGAGACAGAGTATAGATTCATGGCTGCCTCAAGCTGGGGGGGGGGGGGAGGGAGGGAGTGATGACTAATTGGTAGAGATTTCTTTTTCAGGTGGTTAATGCGTTCCAAAATTGATCGTGGTAACAGTTGTACAATTCTGAGAAAATACGAAAAACCATTAAATTATACACTTTAAACGGGTTTATTGTATGATATGAATTTTATCTCAATAAACAGTTAAAAAAAAAAAGAAGTCTCTTTCCAAGGTAGACCTGAGAACGACTGAAGGTGGCCATTATTTTTTAAATAATTTTATTAAAAGCTGAATTCTACCATTAAAAAAAAAAATAAGACAAGGAACCCCTGATACTAAATGGCACATGTTTCTACCCCCTTTCTGCTCTGGAGACCAAGTAATAAACCAAAGCAGCCTGGGTTCTGGTGCTGTCCTGGCTGCCCACACTGCCCCACCCCCGCCCCACCATGCTCATAGAGGGAGGAGGACGTGCAGATGAAAACAACATCAAACCGTTTGGTAATTATTTGTTTTTGACTTCAAAACACAGGTGAAAGTGTCAGAGAAACTTTCACCCCAAAATTGGTACTTTTCCCAGCCTTCCCTATAATGGATGGTTTGTGACCTGAGGAAGGGACAGAAATAGAAGAAACCTGATATATAACCGCAAAGCACTGCTATCCATATATATATACGGAACCCACTAGGCCATCTGTCGACTGACAGGCTGGGAAAGTTTCCCTTTAGGGACGCTTAATTGCTATGTTGACTAGAACATTATCTAATATCACAAAATTCTACCAGTTAAGCAGCCTGCTAATAGGGTCCAGGTATTCTCAAACTTCAATTCTCAAGATTTCATGATTTTAAGGGCCTTTTGAGACCTTGAATTTCTGTCATTTCATATAATTAGTTACATGGCAATATTTATTCTGAATCTAAACTCCTAAAAAATCAATTAACTTTTTCACTTTTAATGACTAGTAGATTGCAAAGAAATACGCTATCAGAGATTCATCTTCATAAAACAATCTCCAAGTAATTATATGTCATCAACATAGCTATTGTGCAATTAGAGTAGAGTGACTATTTCTAGGTTATAAACTAGGACAACCAAGTTCTTGCACTGCTTCCTTTTGTTTCCATGGGAAAGACAAATAAGCAAACAAACAAAAAACCCTTAGGCTGTCAAGACCTCAGTGTCTCCAACTACAAATGAGAATAATATCTAGAGTCAGTCTCTCAGTGGTCCGTTGTGTGGGGAAGGTGAGGCTTGCTTATCCAGACAGCATCTGTTTATCATGAGTGCTGGTTTCAGCCTTTTGAAGGTAATGCTTTCTGGTTCTTAGTCCTGTGAGAATATAAAGAAAACCTAAAAAACAAATGAGCAAAGAGTAACTGGCAGAAAAAGCCTTTCAAAGAAAAAGCTAAGGAAATCATATTTGAGGTCAAGACAAGGCTGCAGATTAAAGCTAGACATGAGGAAGAACTTCCTGAGAGCTCCCTAGCACCCCAAGGGGGCCATGCCCTCTCCTTATTAGGAAATCTGTTTTAGGGGTGAAGCATTCTGTTTCTTAGGCAGCATGAGTATAACAAGTCTTTGGAGAGGTAGGTGGCTCTCAGAAAATCCATCCTGCTTAATGATTATGAATCCTCAGCCCCTAACTGCCATGAGGTTTGAGCCCCATATAATTTATGCATGTTTGTAACTGCAAGGTCTTCATTGAATCAAAGTATTCAGAGAGGCAGTGGGCCCAAGAAGTCACCTAGTCCTGTCTGCTCATCATGCAGATGAGAACCTGACACTCAAAGTCTGAGAGACTGTCCCATGATCTGAGTTTACAGGCCTCCTTCTCTCTCGCACAGATTCAAATTCACCATAAATTCTAAATTAAGATATAAACATAGGCAGCAGCATGTATGAGAAAAAACTGCCTCACCAGGACCATCTCACACTGCAATCACGGTATTCACTCCTTGGCCTAGTGTGAGGAGTTCGTGAAAGAGAGGGGAGAGGGAGGCAAAGGTGAAAACTTCGCACAGTTCTTGCTTGCCCTCCAAGCTTCTCTCTCTGGTTGGTGAGGTAACACGTAAACAAGTGAAAAACCAAATCATAGTACTAGGGAAATATATGCTCGGGACAACAATAGAAGGCTTGTATGAAGGTCCTTCAAGATGGGTGACTCTGTATAGAAACTGGCTGATGATAGGCGATCAGGGTCGGGAGCCCTGTGGTCCTAACTGGTCTGGACCCAGAGACAAGCTCCCCGAAGCAGGTGAGGCTGGAGCCACCTGGAAGGGTGGGCGGATGAGATGTGCACAGCCGAGGAAGCGATGCGCAGAGCTTCACCGCACGTTGGACAGTGCTGACTTCGGACGCCTTTCCCTCAGTAAGAGCCACTGCTTCAACAACGAACAATGATCTTATCTCTCGGATGACAGAGTGGGAAAGTTTTTCCTTCCTCACAGGAGGTTAAACATCCATCTCCATTCCACCGTCTTCCGCCTGTACCATTCACCTAAATGCACAATTTTTCCCTTGACGCTGTGTGTGTGTGTCATTAGCATGTCCAGACCACACTAGACATAGTACCATCTACAATTCTTAAAGTTTACTTTCTAGCTTCTGGGCATCATTTGCAATTATAATGTTGTCATAGGCAGAAAAGAGATAGACTAATTAATCATTGTCCGTATTGGTTTCTTTTTGCCAAATGAATTTTTTAAACAGCAGCTGGAAACAAATTGTGTCAAATTGTACATCTCTTTATTTTATGCCACTGAAAGAGTATTAGCATCATGGTCATTCTGCATAAATATTCTGGTAGCAATAGGATATAATGAATGGCATGGATTCATTCATTTGTTTCCACCAAATTATGTTCTGAACACTTATTTCAATATGTGAATTACACTGAATTCAGAATATTGGGCTTCTGAAGGGCCTTTAGTAGCTTCTGTAGTTCCCTGAACTTGACCAAGACCCTTTTGATCACCTGTGGATAAACAGAGTTCACAGTTTCACTTCTAGAAGCCATAATTGGTAGATCCCTCATTATCTAATTCCTGGAAATTCCACTAGTCAGCTGGCTTTCTAATGGGTCCTCAGAGCCCTGTGATTACTCAGATTGAGGGTTCATCCATGGGACTTTGCATTCATGCGCTGATAAATCACAGCTCCTCACTGAGATTATCTTCGAGACACCAGGATGTGTCTCTGCTAGAGCCACTAGTCTGTCTTCTTGCTGTGGGAAGGCCTGCTTTCTTGCAGAGGAAACAGTGATTTCAAATACCCAGAAATGTGGGGGATCATCAGAGACACATGGATGCTCCGTCACAGCTCTTCAGATGCCTCCTGGAGGCCCTGTTTTACTTCTGCTCTGTTTCCTCAGCCCTAATGCCCGATTTTTGTTTTTAATCCTTGCTTTCACATATATCGTGGTTAGCTAGCTCAAATGGGTACCCTATAAATACCTCCACTCTAAAACATAATAAATGATAACAGCTGCCATCTATTGTCTTTTGCCAGTCATCATGCTATCAATTCAATTATTTACATAAGTGTTTCATTAGCTTCCCACAAAAATTCCTATGAGGAAGGTAAGTATTTTTAATCCCATCCTAAGGATGACTAAACAGAGGACTAGGATGGTGAAGTCACTTGCCCGAGGTTTCAAAGCTCACAAGAAATCCAGCTATGACTCAATTCCTGGGCTTCTGGAGTCTAACGCTCACACTGGTTTCCTTGACTTCTCTGGACTAGCATTTTCTCTGTTCAGTGAGTAACTTATACAAGATTTCCTGACTCCAGATTTTATTTGATGTCTCTGTGAAAAGTGGTCAGTACTCTTTTGAAACTTGAAACGTGTTTAGGGACCCGAGAAATGTCCTACCGAAAGGGAAGGGATGTAACATTTCACATGCATCACATGCCGTGGTCACACGCAATACTATATATTCTCAAATAGCTTTTGAACAAGATGTAAGTGGGTTTTGTAATTTAAGGAAAATCTGTGCTTTCATCCGTACAGTATCTCTGTGTGTGCTCAAGCCAACAATCTGATATGTGTTCTGCGGTGACGGGCACTGCTGCTGGCTGAAACCCAGCACAGGAGGGACTTTCCAGAGGCGAGCGGGAAAGAGAGAGAAGCTGACCCCAGCCGTACGCGTCCTCCTTCCTCCTTTAGAGATGAAGACAGTCGACCCAGGGACATCCCAACATCCTACGCGTTTTCCCTGCATCCACATGATCAGATTTCGTTTTTGATTCCACAACTATACAAATGATGTTCTTAACCGATGCTGACTACAGGACACTGACTTCACCCGTCATCCAGCACAGAAAGCCTGTGCCTGCCTGTCAAGCCTCGTGCCTGGCGACTCTGTCTGCTTGCTTTGCAACTCAGGATTTCCACCCCTTCTCCTTAAAGCGAATATGCGTGGGAGCAGGGCCATTTCCTGCAATATGGCGGCAGCTCCTCCTGGGAAAAGTCAGCCCACATCAGATAGTTCAAATCGAGTGCTCAGAGAAATGGGTTTCAGGGTAATTACCTTTTCCAGACCCTTCACAGTGGTGTAGGTTAGGCCAGCCTTGGGGTGAGACCTTTGTAATATCCACCTTTAACAATATTCATATCAACGGATGCAAAGCGACTGACCGCTCATGGAGTTTAGCTGCCCACAGGGAGTTCATGGCTAAGGATAATACCATGTAAGAATGAGCAGTGTGGAGGCCCAAGTGCCCAGGACAAGGCAAACATCGTTGCCCAAGTCTTCTGAGGGAACAGGGGTCTTCACACACTATTACTGTTTCAGAATACGACCCTTCAGGAACCATCAGTCTTGCCACCAGATGATGTAAACGACTTCACAGGTATTTCTTCCATCCGGATACGTATCTGAATATAGCTCATAAGTAACGAATTATAACAACAAATACTGACTCTAAAACAATGCTTCCGGTATCCATTAGTCATTGCTGCTGACCCCCTCCACCCCGTCTTCCCTCTGCACCCCTCTGGGAGTTACACCCCACACAGTTTAGCGGCTGACAGCCTACCTTCAGTGCTCAGTGCAGTTTCCCGTCTACACATCCTGTCTCCCCAACCAGACTGGAGGCGCCCTGTGGGCACAGCCAGTCTCGGACTGTCCTGCATCCAACCAATCACCCTTTACAGTTGCTTCAGGGTCAGTCACACAGGTGGCGCCGAGCTACCTATACCTGGCCTGATTTCTTACGGCTAAAGGGAGGAAGGGCACCTGGGGGCAGGTCTGGGGGATGGGGGGGAATGGTCAGCACCTGGATCAGAAGGGGAGGTGCCCGGATGCTTAGGGGGAAGGCGGCGGTATGTCCAGTCCACGACTCTGCTTCCTCACTGGCCTCCTCATCCCTGGAGAAAACTCGGCATCTGGTTCACCAGGGGAAAGCCTCCTGTGCCCAATTTCCCAAGAAGACCCTGCCCAAGGGGGGCGGGGCAGAGTGGTCTTCTCCAGGGGCCCCACTTCACTGGGGGTTCTGTGAGATTTGGGTACCTGGACTCCTGCTGTGACTGTAACCTCAGTACTGTCCCTCAGGGGTGACTTCGGGTCACTTGCTTACCAGGCCTCTCTCCTTCCCCTTTCTTTCCGATCCCACCAGATGGGCTGAATCCAAAGCAGGCAACCTCAGCCACAGGCACTGATCAGGATTGGGGGTGCACACGCGAATCCAAAGTCCACCAAAACAGAAAAGAACTGAGAGGAAAATGTCTGCACCAAGACGCTGTGAAGGACTGGGTCCCCACATTCCTACAACGTCGGAGCAGGGAGCAGGGGTAGGTTTTGTGCCGGTGCCTGGTCAACTCCTGAAGGCACTGCCGGGACAGGGCCGGCTTCTCTGACGCTGAGCCCGCTATCCCCACCCTCCGAGGCCCTCGGTGGGGACCGGCCTGGCCAGAGGAAAGGCCGGGCGTGGCCCTGGCTGGGTCCCAGCCGAGACCCCTCAGAGAAGATCCCGGTAAGGAAAAGCAAACAGGCCCGGGACGCTGCCCTTTGGACCTTTTGCAATCCGCTCGGCGTGGTTAAGCCAGGCGGCTGTGACCCCGGGCGGGCGGCCTCCTATAAATAGGGCGCGGGCGCGGGCCGCGCATTCTTCTCTGGGTGCGAGGCGCCTGCCTGTGGGTGCCCGCGCGTGGAGCCAGCGAGGCGCGGGGAGGGAGCCGGCCAGGTCGGCCATGGGCGCGCCGGGGCCTGCGCTGCTGCTGCCGGCGCTGCTGCTGCTGCTGCTGCTCGCCCCCAGCGCCCGGCCGCGTGAGTGAGGGGGGCCCCCAACCTGCCCGGGGTGCGGCGCCGGAAGAGCGTCCAAGAATCAGGCCAGAGGGGCAGGAGCCGGTGGCAGGAGGGGTGGCTGGGGCGGCTTGGACCGGGGATGACCGAGGGCAGTCACAGTGTGGGGGACAGAGGGACAGGGCCAGCCTGGTGGCTCCTCCAGCTTCTGGATGGAGATGGTGGGGGGTGGGGACAAGGGGTCGCTGGGAGCGGGTTCCCCAGAACCTGCTTCCTCCTAAAAGATGAAAGTCCTATACATGCAGTGGCCCTCCGCGTCAGACCCTGGGACCCGTCCAGAAGACGGGAAAACCCCAAGGTTGTCTCTCTCCTCTTATAGAAGAAGAAGAGCTGGAAGATGTCAGCCCGACCTGTCAATGTAAGGCATTTCCCCAGTGGGCAAGAAGGCAGCCCCGACCTCCACCCCACCCCTCCAGACCCACCCACCCATCTGCCCCTCCTCATGCTGTGGTGCTGTGATGGGTGTGCACTGCTCTGAGCCCCAAGAAGCAGTTCCTCGGCTTCTGCCCACCCCCAAGGGGGTCTCTGCTCTTCGTCTGCCCTTCCGTTCTGTTTCAGAAGCTAGGCCAGGGGGTAGGGTGGGGAAAGGAATGTCGCTCCGTTGGCCCAGGACCGTTTAAGGAGACCTCACCATCCTGTTTACCAGTGGCTAATCATTGATTCAAAGCACATGAGGGTGAGGAAATGGTGACTTTACCCTTTGTGAGGAAACCCAGACCGCCTTTGCTTTGTATTTACCTGACTCACAGGGGTCAAAGGAGATGGCCTTGCATTTGGTACCCGGGTTTTCCTGAGGGGAGGCTGGCCTCGGCGTGGCAGCACTGCCATCTCGTGGACATTTGCCATTACTGTAGCGGGACTCAGGACCCAAGTGTTCTTTTTCTCAAATTGTTCAGAAAATTTGACTCAAGCACAGTGGAGGCTTCCAGATTTTCCTTTTGGGGGGGGGGGCGGAGTTTCTAAGACAGCCAGATACCCCTAACACTTAATGAACTTTGCCTCAGGTATTTTGTAGAACCAAAAGAGAGACATAGAATTATGGTATTTTCAAGCTGAAAAGGCATTAGAGACATCTGCCTTATGCCGTCAACTCTTAATTTTTCCAGTCTCTCCTATAGACTTTCTGAGCCCCATTACTTGATGCTCACCGCCTTGTACCTCAGCTGATATATTTAAGGAATGCCAGCTAGTTTAAACGTTAGCTTTAGCAAAACAGTGGAGAATTTAAATCTATAAAGGAAATGAAGGATAATGAATAAAGTCGATTACAAATAAATCAAGTTTAATAACTATTTTTATTATCTATGCCACTGTCTCCCCCTGCCTAGAACTGACTACCCTTGAGTTTTTGTTAGTTTTTGTTTGTTTGTTTGTTTTAATGTGGCTGACTTATTTCTCATTTTACAAGACGCAAATCGATTCAAGCCCCTCAGGAAGTATGTTTACAACTATGAGGCTGAGAGTTCCAGCGGAATCCCCAAGACTGACTCGAGGAGCATCGTCAGGATCAACTGCCAGGTATGAGGGGCGACGAGGGTCCCCGGAGGGCCGGGAGACCCGGCTGAGCACACCCGACTCCTGCAGCACAGCTGCAACCTCAGGGACTCATCCGCCACGGACAGTTTTGCCAGCCAGATTCATTTTCCCATCACCTTTCAGGATATAACTGGAATATGTGAGCTCGAATATCGGCACTGCTGGACAGTAGATTTAATATGATGAGAGACGCCCAGTGGGCGGGCCAAGGGAGGCGGGCTCTCAGGAAAGAATTCTGGAATGCAGTTGTTTTGTTTTGCTTTTTAAAATTTATTTATTTTAATTAGCTTCAAGTATACAGTACATTGGTTAGACATCTATACAGTTCATAAAATGATCCTCCCCATTGCTCCCTCTCTCCCCTGGCCCTCCACCTAGCTATCATACTAATGCTAACTGCATTCCCTATGCTGTGCTCCCCATCCCTGTGACTATCTATCGACAACTTATTTGTACTTCTTTAACCCTTCACCCCATTCTCCCAGCCCCCAAACCTCCCTCCCCTCTGTCCATCACCAAGGAATGCAGTTTTTATCATCTAAGTCAAATAGCATTGGTTAGTAAAAAAATTGGGAAAAAAGAAAAATATAAATATGTAGTTTGTTCTCAAATAAAAATTTTCTTATTGAGACTGGTTGTTCTCATGGTCATGTTCCTATGGAACAGATCTAAGGGTCACGACTGGGGTTCGTGTGGGGAAATCAGGCCGAGAATCTACCCTCTTCCTTCTAGGGCCCCATCACGGTCACGTGAGACCACATGAGGCTATTTAAATTGAATAAAAGTGAAAATTCCATTTTAGCCACACTAGCCAAATTTCAAGTACCCAATAGCCACCCATGGCTAGTGGCTCCCATAGTAGATAGTACAAATATAGACGCTTTCCGTCACTGCAGAAAGTTCTTCGAACAGTTCTGGATAACAGCTAGGGATCTGTTTAAACTCCAGCTCTATGCAAAGGTTTGAATGGTCCTTACGAGACACAAACAGTTCGGGTTATTTGGATTTTTTCGTGGTGACCTTAAGGAAACATTTGCTGTTGAAACAAATGATAGCCCTTTTCCGGCTTCCTGTTTTTCTTCTTAAACTCTCCTTTTTAAGCTGTTTCTTCTAACCAGTGGTACCTCTTTATCACTAAAGTGTGTAGATTTAGAACCAATAACAAGACGTCCCCCTTTACATGTATAAAAACACACTTAAAAAACTTGAGGCCTCAGAACATTGTAAAGATTAAAAAAAAAAAAATAGGACCAAGCAGAGGTTGACTCGCGGAGAACTCATGAGGCCTGTTGTGGACACGGGGTGGTGCAGAGCAAACGCCGTCTGTCCCCCAGCATTTTACCTGGTGCCCTGGTGGAGAGCAAGCCCCGGGCGTGGGGGCGGGCCACGTGCCTGCAGTCCCGGATGGAGAGTTTTAATATGCTGCTGCCCTGTCTCCTCAGGTCGAGCTGGAGGTCCCCCGGCGCTGCAGCTTCATCCTGAAGACGAGCCAGTGCACACTGAAAGAGGGGAACGGCTTCAACCCCAAGGGCAAGCCCTTGATGAAGAAGACCGCGAACTCGGAGGAGTTTGCCGCGGCCATGTCCAAGTAAGGCATGGGCCCGTGCATTTGATTTCTGAGCTTTGGATGTCGTCACGGGATATGCCATGCAGGTGTATGAGTGCGTGTGTGTCCACTGAGGTCCGAATGCGTGTGTTCATATTAGACACATGCGTGAGGATAAATAAGTATTTGTATTCTTCATTCACCATTGATGGGGGGACTGCTTACTGTGTTTTCACAACAATCAAAAAGAGGGCAGCATTATTTACTGTCCCCAGGTGACGCTCCTCGAATTATCATTTCAGTGTGTTTCTAAAAGATCTCCCGCTTTAAACTCTGGAGGACAATAACGCTGAGGCAGTTTCTTTAAACACATGAATTCAGCAAAGGCGGGTGCCCCCTGGTCTTCAGGGCGTGTCCCAGCAGGACTCCTTGCCGTGGCCGCGTGGCCGGCACTCAGCAGTGCAGAGTCCTGGTTAGCAAGGGTGTGGGTTGGGGGCAAAGCCCAGCCTCAGAGAGTCCGGGGAAAGCCCAGGCCTGAGCCCCTTCTCACAGGCCGGCGTTCTGCCAGTGTACACTGACCGGGCCGGTCCCATGGTTGACAGCTGGCTTCCCTGCTGACTGATCAGTATCCATGTTGTACCAGTTGCTAAATATTTTGAACATCATTCCTGCCTTGTCTCCGAGTCACAGTCTGTCATATCCCAAGAGTGTGCAAACACAGGCTGTCATAGATTTGTGGATGCGGCAGCTTTGGAAACTCATTCGATTTGTTGAACCTTAGACCCGGAAGCCAGTCCTTTCTCAGCCGAGTAAGCTCGATGCTGCTGTCTCTCGCCAATACACCTGATATTGTCTGGGACTTAGATGTGTATGAGGGAGTGGGGTACAGTGGCAGGATGGAGCGAGGAGTAGCGACTTTTTTGGCCCTTACCCTCCTCCAGACCAAAGGGACTGCAGCTCTCGACCACCTCAAGGCTTTCCAAGCCTGCATCGCAGTGTCTGGAACTTTCCGAGAGAGTGCAGAGCCGTGGGATACGTGCTTGGCCTCTTTTTCTTCCTTATGACTTCACTAGAGCAGGTGCAGCCAGGCCCTTTGAAACCCCCAAAAGAAAGTTCCCAAAGGAAGGTCCCTAAGATCAAAGTTGACCCAGGCTTCAGACGTGGCCCGAGACCATATCAAAGAGTGAGTGTCCAATAAATGTATGAAAAGCAGCTCAAATCCACTAGCAGTCAGGAAATGCAATTAATGTAGCAAGATATTTATCACCTTACACCCATAGGACTGCAAAAATTTAAAACAGCTATAGCACCTGTTGCTGGCAAGTCTACAAGGGGAAACTGTACCTTCATGCGTTACGGCTAGAAATGAGTGCCATTAGTCAATATCTATTATAATTAAAAATACTATAGCCTTTGACACAGCAATTTCAAACTCTGGGACTCTAGCCCATGAAAAGCAGCAATGTGTGAAGATATATGCATAAGGATATTTATTTCAGTGGCGTTCATGGGCCGAAAGAAAAAAAAAAAATCTGGAAAGAGAGAAAGTGAATGCCATTAAATAGGGGAATATAAATCTCATAGGTAAATGGAATTCAGTGTTTTGAAGCTTTTCAGAAAGAATCTGTTAAGAGTGCCACCAAATGACTCAGAAGGATTTTTGTGGTGTATAGTTGAGAAAAGCGAGAACAAGAAAAGTGTGTGTAATGCAATGCATGTGTATAAAACCAGCAGTGATGAAATCTTTAGATTTCTTACACACACACACAGGATCATCTGAGTGTGGAAATACATGGAAACCCACCCAGTAGGTAGTTCCGTGGAGAGAATATAGCGGCAGAGGGGGAGGGGACATGTGAGCCAGCAACAGAGGAGAAGAATTAAAGGGCACCGAACACACACACACACACCTGTATGCTTTTTTTGAAAATGTATGTGCATAGATATATTAATAAAAGATGTAAAAAGAAAAACAGTCCATAAAAAGCGGATTGCAGAGCCGCCCGGCGTCTGTCCAACAGGCCTGGAATGGAGAAGCGACACCCCGGTGAGCACTGTCTCCTCCCTCCCTCCGGTGAGCACTGTCTCTCCCTCCCTCGGTGAGCACTGTCTCTCCCTCCCTCCCTGGCGCAGGCACGAGCTCCGGCTGGCGGTGGCTGACGGGAGACCCGTTGTGCTCCACCCGGATCCGGAGGAGCCCGACCACACTCTGAACATCAAAAGGGGCATCATCTCTGCCCTGCTGGTTCCTCCGGAAACGGAAGACGCCCAGCGAGTGCTGTTTCTGGTGAGGACTGAGAAAGCTCATAGCGGCCCTTGAGCTCGTTTGCACATGCCCGAGCCGCTGTCCCTGCTTGGCCCACACTTGACTTAGCTGCAAGGCTGGTTACACAGGAGCCCTCCATTGGTGTGACGCTCCAGTGACACGCACAGCCACGGCTCCCCCGTGTCCTCAGGGCTCACCGAAGGATCATCCTGAGCGGGTCGGATCTGATTCTAAAGCAGTTTCTGGGGATCTCTGACCACCCTACTCCTTTGCATGGTTTTGTTCTGTTCCCACAAGGCGTAACACAGCATGGCCCACATGTACTTTAAACACGGAAAATATCTGAGTCCCTTGCCGTCCTCTTTTAAGAAATTCAGCTTTTGATCTGAGAGAACTCAATTCGCTTGAGTCCCACGAGCATTTTCGAGCCCCTGCAGTGGTCCAGGCTGTGTGGACTATACCACACGTGGGGAATACAGCGCCGCATCCTGCAGAGGCCTTGCCTCGGGGCAGGCGTTCTTGGGATCTGGGGGGTGAACCGAGACACACATCACACGAGGGAGAATGAAATACTGGCCACAAGTGAGCAGCAGGGAAACGCTCTGAGAGCGCGGGGCACGAGGTCCGAGTCCGCCGGGTGCGTGGAGGCCCGGCCTGCGTGCTGAGCTCAGTCAGAACCACCCTGCGGGCGCTCACCCCGCCTGCGGCAGCCCAGGCGCCGGCAGGGCCCACACTCTGTCCTCGGGGTGGAGGGGGAGTCCTTCCAAATCCACGTGGCTCCTGCCCTTTCTCCCAGGCCCCTTTCCCAGGCTCTCCCAGAGCACCTAAGGGTGTTTCCCCACGTCGAATGCAGCTGTTGTGTTTCTGCTCCCGTAGGAGACTGTGTATGGAAACTGCTCCAGTAACTTTACCGTAAGAACAAGGAAAGGCAGCGTGGCAACAGAAGTATCCATCGAAAGAAACCTGAAGGACTGCGATCACTTCCGGCCGGCCAGTACAGGAGTTAGCCCCTTGCTTTGATCAGAGGCTTGGTAAGTTTCCCGGGCAGCACGTTGCTAGTCACACTAAGCAGCATCCTCTTTGTTATTAAAATTCTGGAACGGGAGAGCCAGTAGGGATCTCAGAGAAGAACCTGCCCAGCCTCTTCACACAGGGAAACTGAGGACCAGATGAGAAAGGAATCAGGTTTCCAACTCCCCGTCCAGAGCTCTGACTTCTTGCTGTGTGCTGTCACTGGCACTGAGCCGTCTGTGGCCATCGCTTGAGAGTAATGACTGCCCATCCCTGAGAAGGCGCCAGGACTCGATGTAGGGGAACACACTCACCTACTTCTTCCTGTGCGAGAGACGGATGTCCCTAGATCTAAGCCTTTAGCCTCCAAGAAAGTCCCAAGATCTGTGTTCTGCAACCCTCTCCCTCATTCCCATGAAGCGACATGACTGAAAGCATTCCGGAGTCCTGTCTTTCCATCCGTGTATGACCCTGATTAGCACCTGGCCTCTCTGCCTCCTGCCCCGGCCACCCCCTCAGTGCTAACTTCTCTGCTCACCCTCACCTGGGGTCACAGGGCACATTACCTGAGCTCACCTAACGCCTGTGATACCTTCAGGGCCGTGAATCACAGCCTAGCTTATAAACATGAGGGACTTGAGCAATCATGTCATGCCTGGCAGTATTCCTGGTCACTGTCCTTGGGCCCCAAAACAGGGAGTCTGGTGACCGCCAGGGCCATAAAGAGACCAGTGCACTGGTCTATGTGTTTTTTCCAAGCAGCTGCTGTGGGCAGCACTGAGAGAGGGACAATGCCAGATGAAGTGACAACCTGAGCAGGGCAGACAAGCAGTCCTAGGCCTGACCACGAAGGAGAAAGCGGTATTCGCACAGCTCACTGGGCAAAACAGCTTCATAGATCCAGTTAGAAGAAATGATGGGTGAGCATCAGTGAGTCTAAAGGCAAAGTTTCACAGAGGATGTGAAGCAGGAGACTAAAAGATACCAAGGATGTTTAAATGGAAGAGAGACATAAGGCTGGGCCTCTAGGCAGAAGAAACATAGGGAGCTGCAGTGTGTGGGGAGTCAATGTTGTGGGGTGCGTGTGTGCAGGACACCACGCGGTACATGCTTTGTGCAGGATGAGACGTCCATTGGGACGGGATAAGAAGACCCTACAGCTGACTCCGCTTTGGGTATGCCAAGTCGTCGCATCCCGTATGTGAACGTCAAATACCAAGTTCTCTTCTTTAACGGAGTTCGTCTAATGTTACAGAATTCCCATTCCCCTCCTCCCCGTCTTCCTTGAAGGTAAATGCCAATGGCAGAAGTCTCAGGTTCAAGCCCCAGGAACTGATCAAAATGCTTTGCCACCTCGTTCACAGAACCGCCCCTTGTCAACTCTGATCAGCAGCAGCCAGTCCTGCCGGTACACCCTGGACCCCAAGAAGCAGCATGTCTCAGAAGCCATCTGCAAGGAACAACACCGTTTCCTGCCTTTCTTCCACAAGTAGGTCACATGCTACCCCCTGATTCATCATATATGGGATCTGAGCTGCATGCTTCTCGGGAGCCCTGATCCAGGCTAGCCTGTGCCTGTGAGGGAGCTACGTAGAGCTACAAAGCAGAGGCCACACCTGCCCCCCTTTTCAAGCTAACAGGTGATTTGTCAAGATATCTGAGACCCAGACTTTAAGGGTTATAAATCAGGAAAAGCCAGGATCATTGCAGGCGGCCCTGGTTCGAAGGGCTTTGTGGAGGATTTGGAATTTGGACTGGAGAGCTGTATATCCAAATCCATTTTGAAAACTGGTCAGTTATCTTAAGTTTATTGAGTAACTGCTATATTCTCGGCATTGTGCTGTGGGCAAAGGAATTTCGAGGCACAGAGTTCATCCCTACCATGTGGGCACTCCAAACTGGTTGAAGGTAGAAGGCACATATGTCCTTCGATGCAAGGACAGATAGCGTGACCAGGAGGAGGTGGGTGCTGTCCATGAGGGGCTCAGGATGACCGGTTAACCATGGTTTAAAGGTCAGGATTTGGGTAGAAGTGGACACAGGGAAACATTCCCTGTGGAAAGCCTAGTATGCTCTGGGGTGCTTGCCATCCTTTGCTACCTGCTGTGCTTCCTTTGTTATCAGGAACGGGATGATGGCGCAGGTTACGCAGACTTTGAAACTTGAAGAGACACATAATTTGAACAGCCGCTCCTTTGAGGAAGGTAAGACTTCATACCCACGGGGTTGCCAGGGCCAGGGGTCTGCCCAAGATGTTTCACGCGCCAAGGCTTATAGCTCCTTGCTGGGCCCCGTGAAACACCTGCTGACTGATGCCTTAAGTGGGCTCTGCTGTTCTGATGGTGGGCTACTCTAGCGAGAAAGCGTGATCATGTCCAAATGCAAATGCCAAATGCCAATGGGACACGAGAAAGGGAGAAGTTTCCCAAAGCTACCTAGGTTTTCCTAAGTAGGAAACTGACCTCCTAAGTCTACCTCTGGTGGGTCTGACAACCTCATACACCTGTGGTAAGGCCTGAGGCCTGGGACAAGTAGGAGTGAGTCTTCAGGGTCACAAATTGGTCTTTAGAGCTGGAAGGGACCTTAGCAATCTCCATCTCAACCCTAGCCTGCATTTGCCCTGTATTTAAGTCTGTCTTATGCATTACCTCACTGTTCTCAGCTACCTGTGATGTTAAGTGGTGATCATGTATGCTTCTAAACTTATTCGACAGAGGGGAAACTGACCGTAGAGAGGCTCATTCAGGGTCATGGTATATCAGAGGTGGTACGAAATGAGCCCCTAGGTCTCATCTAAGTCAAGATCCTTTCCACTGCACCACGTCCATGCTGAATTTACCCCCTTCCCTAGCATAGATCAGGGCAGGGTCAGGGAGGAGACACCAAAGAGCCTTCCCCTGCCCCACAAACTGCCGTTAGATCCAACTGGAAGAAGTGGTGGGTGAGCCTCAGCTGCAGCCATAGCAGCAGCAGCACCTCCTCACTGGTTCTTCTGCACAAAGAGGGAGTCTGATAACAGATGCAGACAAGCCTGGATTCAATTCCGGCTCTGCCTCTTATACCCAGAGAGGTCCTGGGCAAGGTGAGTTGCTCCAGTCTGGGTCCTAGTTCCCTACCTTTAAAATGAGGCGTACTATTAACCCACAGGGATAGTGATGAGCCACTGAAAACACTGAAGTCAAATACCTTGCCAGAGCCAGAGACATAATAGGCATCAAGTCCAGGAGAGTTTTCTTTTCCCCTTTGCGGATATCCCGCTGATTCTCGGTTTCCTACAGACCAAGATATGGTTGAGACACAGAGGCAAAGCAGGAACGCCTTTGACACTTTGCTCCTTCCAGGTACCAGGGAGGTGGGTCTCGCCTTTGAGAGCACCAAAGCCACGTCACCACCGGGGCAGGCCGAGGCCGCCATGAAGACCCTCCAAGAGCTACAAAACCTACAGGTCTCTGAGCAGAACGCCAAGAGAGCTAACCTCTTCAGTGAACTGGTCACCGAGCTGCGAGGCCTCAGCGAGGACGCAGTCTCATCCCTCTTGCCAAAGCTGGTCGAGGTGTCCAGGTATTTATTTAACAGTTGCACCTCAGTCGTTCGTGGATTAGAAACCTATGGTAGCTGGCCGAAACCTTGGCCAAACAGAAAATCTTAGGGACCACTGAAATATCAAGACTGTTAGTCAATTGGATCGATCAGTTTGTGTTTGCTGGATGGAGAGATACCAGCTCAGGTGCCTAGTGGTCCAAGGGCAACACACACATATACATGTTGCATCCAAGGGAGATATGTATTTGTGCGTTAAAATAGGAGGGAAATATTTCCCACATTTTGATGAGTATCTTCTAGTTCCTCGTTCCGTTACCCTGGAAAGGTTCAAGACAAAAAGACCTCTGTACCTTTGGGAAGCCAATAGGCTAGTGGAGAGAGAACTCAGGCAACTGTGATGTCTCTGGACTTCAAGGCACTGGCTCTTAGTGCCGTGAAGGTTGAAATGAGACCACGGCAGTGTTTGTGTGGCATATTCTGGGTTCCGACAAGGGACAGTGACAACAGTGCTTTTGAGCTTTGGGTGAGCGTCTGGGGTGGGTCCCTTTTCAGACTGCCTCCATGGCGCCCTCCAGCGGCTCATGCTCGGAGGGAAGCTCCCTGGTTCTTGGAGTCTGAGCTGGATTCGGGGACTGAATAAGGGCAGTGAGGGCTCTCCTGGCAGAGGGCACGCCGGGGGCCAAGGACGTTTTGGCTGCCGTGAAGGCGATCTCTGTCACGTTCCCTGCCCTTTCCTCCACAGCCCCATCACTTTTCAAGCCCTGATGCAGTGCGGACAGCCGCAGTGTTACACCCACATCCTCCAGTGGCTGAAGAGTGAGAAAGCCAACCCCCTTCTGATCGATGTTGTCACCTACCTGGTGGCCCTGCTCCCAGGACCCTCGGCGCAGAGGCTACGGGCCATCTTCAACACCGCGAAGGAGCAGCAGAGCCGGGCCACTTTCTATGCTCTGAGTCACGTGGTCAACAAGTGAGTTTTACACTGGTTCTCCTCATAGATGCTGAGGGAGACCCCCACATCTCGACACTGAGATTGTACTCCGTCCTCCGCTATCAAACTCTGATGCTTACTCTTTTGTTTTCCCACTGGCTTCTTATTTATTTATTTATTTATTTTGGAAGTCGGTAATGGCTTGAAATAAGAAATCGGCAAACACGAGTTTGGATTCTAGGATAAACCTAGCTCTGCACCCTGAGTAGTCCTAACTCTCGTTCTGCAGCTGTCATGGGACAGACCCTGCAGTAGCCCCAGACCTGCTGGACATCGCCAATTACCTGTCAGAGCAGATTCGTGATGACTGCACTGGGAACGAAGATCACACCTACCTGATTCTGAGGGTACTTTCTGTCTTTTGTATAATACGCATCGTTTCGGAAGCACTTTTCCTGGGTACCCGCTCCTTCTCCTTCTGCACCCTGATTCCCTCTCGTGGCTTTCTGATGCATGTCATTGGAAATATTGGCGGAACCATGGAGCGGCTGACCCCGAGACTCACGTCATCGGTCCTAAAATGTATCAAAAGTACAGAGCCATCACTGCTGATTCAGAAGGCTGCCATCCAAGCCTTGCGGAAAATGGAAATTCAAGATGAGGTAGGTCTGCAGAGGAGGTCTGAAGGTGAAAATTATTCAGTTTGACAAGGATCTGGAATGAGATTCTAAATCGTGTCGTTCCAAGGACCTTATTCTACAGCTTTCTAACTGCAGATTTCGACAGTCCTACTGACTCGACTGCCTGACAGTGTATGGACATGAGAGATGCTTGACCTTGCTGCTGCTCCAGCATGCAGCTATTTTCACGACATGCCGCCTCCCACCAAATCACCGCCGCACTCTCACTGTTTCGGGAAAACATGCCCGATTTCCCCAAATCTCCCCAAACTAGGATAGCCAACTGGCCCCTGCCCGAGCTGGCAACGACTCAGTATCTTTTGACAAAACCTCATTTATTAGCTCCAAACTCCACTATCTTTCCCCTCCTTTATCCTCATATTGAACTAATTTATGTTAAAACAACTTTATTTTCAGTTAGTGGCAGGTCTCCAGCAAGTCTTAACTTGGCTGTAACATTGTGTATTTTAATGAAACTGAATTTGACATGCATGTGATAGGAGTCTTCTGAGAACCCTCCTTTGAGCTGGTTGCTCTGGGGAAGACTGGCAAGAAGATTCAGTGCCAGCGTTTGAAGAATTATTAGAGAGAAATTCGACTTGCACATAACAAACTGCTTGCAGATCATGCCAGTGTTTGCCAGGCTTGTTCTGTGTGCCGAACAAAGGACAGTGATAACAGTTTCCTCTTTGGGTTCCAGGTCCGGGAAGTCCTTCTTCAGACTTTCCTCGATGATGCCTCTCTAGGGGACAAGCGACTGGCAGCCTATCTCATGCTGATGAGGGACCCTTCCCAGTCAGATGTTAGCAAAATCACCCAACTTCTCCCAGGGGAACAGAATGAGCAAGTGAAGAACTTCGTGGCTTCCCACATCGCCAACATCTTAAACTCAGAAGAACTGTATGTCCAGAAGTAAGTGAGAGTAATTTTTCCCCACCTGCTACAAAGGGCTGAAAGTCCAAACCTCAGTTCAGATTTGGCCACTCTCTGCCCTTTATAGTGTGTTCTTTGTTCTGGAACGAACACCTGGGCAAAAGTAAAGCAGACCTGAGGCAAACTGCTGGGGCAAACCCATGAGTTTGATAGCAACTGGATCCCCGTGTTTACTTGAGGTGAGAGAGGCAATGCATAACATAAGTGTGTCGGCTCAAAATATACTCTTTCTTTTCATCCAGTTTGAAAACGTTAGTGAAAGAAGCTCTGAAAAATTCCAACTTCCAACTGTCATGGACTTCAAAAAATTCTCCCGGAACTATCATTTCTCCAAATCTCTTTCTCTGCCACCACTCGACCCAGTCTCAGCCAAAATTGAAGGCAATCTTATATTTGATCCAAATAATTACCTTCCTAAAGAAAGCATGCTGAAAACGACCCTCACTGTCTTTGGATTTGCTTCAGCTGACCTCTTTGAGGTATGTGTGACTGAAGAAGAGTCATGTTTTCAGCCCATCGTAGAAAGCCAAGGGAGCCACGAGCCAGCCAGGGAGGGACAAGAATCATCAGACAGTTCCATGCCATCTCTTGGAGGCCTGCCTCTTTCTGCCTCCCTCGCCTCCCTGACAGGGGCCATCTGAAACATGATTTCTTAGTATGAATGGAAATGCAGATGTCTCAGAGAAACCCTGAGACCCAAAATCAAAGGGCTGTGCAGTCAGACAGATTCAGCTCAAACTCCAAATCCACTCTCAACTCTCAATCTTTGGTTTAATTATTTATCCTCTGTAAACCATAGCTGCCTCTTCTGGAAAAAGGCAAATAATAAGTTCTGTCTTTGAAGATTCTAGTGAGATTTAAATAAGACAGCTCCTGTGGAGTGCTAAGCTCAGTTCCTGCCTTGTAGTATTCATCAAATACTTGTTTAATTAAGTAGACATAAGAGAATGTGAGGCTGACATATGACAAAGAACCTTATAGCATTTTCTTGCCTGATTTCCTTTCTCAGCTTGGTTTGGAAGGAAAAGGGTTTGAGCCAACATTGGAAGCTTTTTTCGGGGAGCAAGGATTTTTCCCAGACAGTGTCAACAAGGCTTTGTACTGGGTTGATGGTCAAGTTCCTGATCATGTCTCCAAGGTCTTGGTGGACCACTTTGGCTACATCAAAGATGATAAACGTGAGCAGGTATGTTTTAGTTAAGTAGCCTCTCAAGGAAAGCTTTGGGTCTCAATGCACAAACATTCTTATCTAAGCCTGGAAGTCACCAAGGAATTATCGTACTCAAGTGACAAATATGGCTTTGATTAACCATTCCCATGGGAGTAAGAGCCAGTATCCTCTGCAGTTATGGGCCTCCTGGAGATTCACTATGCCCAGGAAACAGACTTAATAGAGGAACTCTAGCATATTGATTAAAGGTGTGAACTCTGGGGTGTGAGTTTAAAGTCTCACATCACTGTCTTCAAGCTGTGCACATTTGGGTATGTTGTTTGGTCTTATGTCTATCTGTTTCTGCATCTCCACAGTACTAATAATAACCCATACCTCACAAGGTTATTTAAAGGCTCAATGAAATAAAGTATGTAAAATGCTGGTACTGATTGTTCCATGAGCAGATGCTATTATAATTTTTAAGTTCATATTTTCATTATCATAATAAAATAAGTTATTATTAACTTCTTTCTTTGGTTCTCACTCACATCAGTGCACTAGCTAATGAGAGCAAAATTCACTTTGAAGCTAGCATAAGCCTCCACTTAAGGAGTATGAAATGGATTATATAATCTGGAGCTTCTTATTCTTTAACTTTTTGCTAATTAAAGGGTGGTCCTGTCATTGGCATCACATCACAGGTTGCTAGAAGTGCTGGTTCTTAGGCCCACCTGGGATCTATTGAATCGGAACTTGCATTTTAATGAGATCCCCAAGTGACCTGCACATGACAAACATTTAGTGTGAGAAGCAGGGCAAAAAGTTACTCGTAGGTGCTCACAGTTGGCACCAGCTTCATCTAATTTTCTTACCCCCACTTGACGCTGAGGGTCATTGATCTGTTTTGGATCTTCCAATCACTCTTTTCTTTCTCGATGCCTAAGCATCAGTCTGTGGACTTCTTCTCTCTAAGAAGAACTTGTCTAGGATTAGGTGCTGTTCAAGCTTTTGACCAATTTCTATGGCAGCTAATATTGCCCCCAAACTTTACCATTTTTCCTTAGCCAAAAGAGAGAATGCCTAAGCAGGGGCGGGGGTGGGGGATGGAGGATCCTCTCGCCTTGGGAATCCTGGCATCCCAGAGGCAGAGACTGCCCTTGCTATGCTTACATTATTCGAGTCGAGGACGGTGTGGAAGCACCACTGTCTCTTTCATCTTAATTTGGAGAAGCTGTCTTTTAGCGAGAGGTGGGAGCCTGACTCAGGGTCTGTCCTGTATCCCCACCCTGACTGTGTTTAGGTCCGTCACCACTGCAGCACATAGGCCCCGCATCAGGAATCTAAGGGTGTTTGAATGTTGCTGGCATCTCACTAGACGTTTTGTTGTTCAAAACCCAGGACATGGTCAGTGGAATTATGCTCACTGTTGAGAAGCTGATCAAAGATTTGAAATCCAAAGAATTCCCAGAAGCCAGAGCTTACCTCCGCATCTTGGGAGAGGAGCTTGGCTTTGTCAGCCTTCGGGACCTGCAGCTCCTGGGGAGGCTGCTCCTGAATGGTGCCCGTACTCTGCAGGGGATCCCCCGGATGGTAAGTAGGCCAACATAGGTGATGAGATTAGCCCAAGCATGTCTTAGACCTCCCGGATTCCCTTAAGGTTCCGGCCATGCAGACCAGCCAACATGCTTATACTTCCTTCACAGAGGTGGGTTTGCCTTGAATTCTATTGAAGATTCTTGGATCAGAAGGAATTGGTAATATTTAGAAATTAAGCTATTCATGCTGCTTAAAAGATATATCTTTTAAGAGCATTCATTTTTTCATCTGGAAAACAAATTAAGTGTGTCCCCCTCCACCTATGCTACAGGTTTCTTTTAATAAATATTGAAATGATGCAATGATCATGAAAATATATATTTGGTAAACTGTAAACTATCTAAATATGAGCTATAGTTTTTTATGATTATTATTAATTAAGAAGGGAAAAATATCTAAATATACTTCCTAGGATTTAATAAATAATAATGTCAGCTTTAAGAAAACAGATATTATTTTCTAGATATGTCATAAAAAAAAAACAAGGCATACTAATAGGTATATCATCTCAACATCTCGTTGGTTCCAAAAAATTGGTTTTACCATAATACAGTGTACTTCAGGTAAACCCTCATTTACATTTATACTCCAAAACAGCAGAATTAAGCCATGCCATGCAAAGAGACTTAAAGTTTTAAAGCTTTAAGGCCCAGCAATATTCTTAAATATTTTCTGAATCACCAGTTGAAAATGATATGATACCTACCCAGGGCAATGTTTTATATCCCAGTTTGTTGAAATTAATAATCATTCATCTTTACCTAACAAACTCTTCAGCTAATCAAAATATGCTAGACCCTTCCTTTCTGGATGAGGAAGGATAACTATTGTCTGATGTGTGGGAGGGTGTACTGCACAAAGCCCACTTCCATGAGGCTTACTTTTAGTTATTCTCCCCCGTCGGATCTACAGATTGAAGAAGTCATAAAGAAAGGTTCAAAGAATGACTTGTTTCTTCACTACATCTTTATGGACAATGCCTTTGAACTCCCCACTGGACTTGGGTTACAACTGCAAATGTCCTCCACTGGAGTCATCACTCCTGGAATCCACGCTGGAGTGAAATGGAAGTAGCCAAAGTAAGACTCCCTTCGCCTTTGATTCCTTGGGTTGTTGTGTTCCTCCAGGGTGGGTTTCTTGTGCAATCTGCAAATGTGTTTCCGGTTCAAGACGACGTGTCTTGTCAATGTAGTCACCTCATTAGGCTTGATGAAAAACTTAGGGGTTCCACTAGGACATGCCACCTCGCTCACTCCAGTGGGGCATGGCGGACATGTGAGAACTCGGCTATTCTTTGACCAAAGAAGGATTTCTGTCATCTTTTTTCTTGTGCTTACAGTTAATTTGGGCACTTCCTAGTGCTGGGTATCAGTGTCTTCTAGCCCTGGAAAACTGAGAGCTGGGCTCTTCTTCCTCCAAACAAACCACTGTAATATTTCTAAGGTGTGAGCTCTCCAGAGGTGTTTGCCCAGGGATGGGAAGGGTGGTCCATCTGACCACAGGGAACCAAGGTGTTTAACAAAGCTGAATGGGTCATCTTATGACTTACAGATGCAGGCGGAACTGGTGACAAAGCCCTCTGTGTCTGTGGAGTTTGTGACACACATGAGTGTCGTCATTCCAGACTTTGCTAGAAGCGGGGTCCAAATGAACACCAACTTCTTCCATGAGACAGGCCTGGAGGCACGACTTTCCCTAAAGGCTGGGCAGCTGAAGTTGAGCATTCCTGCCCCAAACAGGCCCATCAAGCTCTTCAGCAGCAGGTAAATCTTTCAGTGCGATCTGACCAGTTCACTGTATCTGCCAGACGTGGCCAGGCTCTAGATAGCTCATTGAGACAGTTCTGACCTCAGTGGGTCTTGGGTGACGTAGGGAGAGGAATTCGTGGATTATGTATTTCTAACCGAGCTAGACGCACTAAATAATTACAATTTTCTCTCAACTTTACACGTTTTACTAAATGGAGACTTAAGACCTACTTATTAACTAGTTGTTACTAGGTTGTATTTTTTGTTGTTTGTTTGTTTTGAAAATGAAAAACAGTAGCTCTAGAGGAATCATCCTTGGCAAATGACCATTTTCCTCAGGATTACCAGAGATCATACTGATCTGTGGTAGCTAGCTCAGTAGATAAAGCATGAAAATCCTAATTTCCAGAGTATAGAATACAGCCTTACATTGAGAACTTCATTTTCCATGATATTCTCAAACACAGATTTACCTCAGTTTCCATATTTGGGGCACATTAATTTGTTGATTCAAAAACTGTATTTAATTGCCTAATAGATACTAGGCATGTCGAATGAGAGACAAGATCCCTGAACTTCTGGGATACTGCATACAGCATACCGGAAGGGCATACAATGAAGCAAGCAGTAACGATTAAGTGGGGCTTCAATTAGAGGAAGCGTTAGAGGACCATGAAATTCTCTATCCTGTAGCCTGTGGTAGTTCAGGAAAGCTTTCTGAAGAAAGTCATACTTGAGCTCCTATCCGAAGGCAGTGTCAGAGTTATCCAACAAAAGAGAAAGGAATGGTGTTCCTGGGCAAACAGAAAAGCACATGCCGTGGCCTAAAGGAAGAGTAATAAGATTCAGGAACTGCAAGAAATTCAGTGTGATAAGCTGCGCAGGGAATGTACTGTGAGGTCACGCGAGGGGCTGGCAAGGGTCAGCGCTGGGAACCATCTGAAGGAGTGGGGGCTCTTCTGAAGGCAGAGGAGTTTCAATGGGAGCATCAATAAAATAAGCATTGGTGTTTTAGAAGAAATACTCTGAATCCAGAGTGGAAAATGGGTGGGCGGGAGGCACGACCAGAGACAGGCTGACCAGTTAGGAGTCTGTCACATTCACACATGGGTGAGCGGCGACAGTGGCCTGCATCAGGTGAGGGCTGGGGTGTAGAGAGTGGTGAGCCGACTCCAGATATTCTGAGGGGTAGAAACCTGGGTACTTAGTGACTGACTGGATAGGGGGTTGAGGCAAAAGAAAGCAGAAAGGGAAGTGGGGGTGCCCTTCTTTGAAAAAGGGACCAGAGAGGGAGAGCAGCTGATGTAGAGGAAAGTGATAAATTTAGAACATATTGCACTAGAGGCCTGCGAGACAGCCAATTAGAACATCCAGCTGGCACCTGGACCGCTCAGAGTAAAAAACTCTGAGCTACAAATACAGGCTTGGGAGTCACTGGCATATAGAGGTTATGGAAGTCCAGCAGTGACTGGTGTAGAAGAAGACACAAGGGATAGGACAGAAAAGTGGAGAATATAAACATGCGAAGGGGGAGAGGAACGAGCAGCAAAGAGTGAGGGGTGACCAGAAAGGCAGAGGGGAACCAAGGCCATGATGGGTCATAGAAGCCCAGGAGTGCCACGGGGTGGACTGCCCCACAGGCAGGCCAAAGCTGGCTCTGAGGGCTCCAGCCCCCCAGCACAGCCTGGTCTTAGGGCACCCTTAAAATGAAGAAACAATACTGAGGAAAGAACACGTTATATCAGAGAAAGCATCCTTGGATGAAATCAGGGCATTATTGAACTTCTTCACACGTACGAATTTTTAAGTACACACTTGGGAGGAAGGTACCATCATCTTTTCAGAGGTTACAGACTCTAAAGTCTTCTTCCAGCCATTAGTGACCAACTCTACTGAATGCATCCAGAGATCAAGGAAGATGAAGCTGAAAAATGTCCATGGGAATTAAGAGCGAGAGGTGACTGGAGATGCTAATGAAAGAAGTTCCAGAAGCACAGTGGGGAGGCAATCAGATCGCAGTTCAGAGAGAAGGGTGTCCAAAGTGGAGACTACAAAGACAGACAATTTCTCAACTGTAGGAGAGACCAGAGGAGGGAGAAAGGGAAGGATGTTGTGTGTGTGTGCACGCGCGCGCGCGCGTGTGTGTGTGTGCGTGTGTGTGTGTGTGTGTGTGTGTATACAATGGGAGAAGAGAATTGAGTGTGTTTAATACTGGTGGAAAAAAGCCAGTAGAGGCTAAGAGATTTCCGATGAAAGAGAGACAGAGTACTTCTTACCCCAGGTCATAGGAAGGAGGGCCACACCTGAGGTCAGGTCCCAGAGATTGTTACCTAACATCTCTGAGCCTCTGTTTCCTGTGAAAAAGGAGACTCCTAATGCCTACTGTTGTGGGGATTACAGGTAAAAACTGTGAAGAACTTAGGGCAGTGTCCAAAACACAGAGTCACTGTGATTGCTAGCTTGTTAATGTTTTTCTTACTATGATTTGTTCTCAAGTAAATCAAAGAATTCGAGGACGGAGGGAGGTAGAGAGCAGGCTAAGGGGGTGTTTGCACTGCGAGCATCAGTGACATTCATTTTGATTCGTGACTTGAAAATAACTCAGGTTTTGTCATTCTCCACTAGTAACACATTGCATTTGGTCTCGACCACCAAAACGGAAGCGATCTCATCTCCACCTGAGAACAGGAAGTCCTGGTCACTGTGCAAGCCTTTCTTTACCGGCCTGAACTACTGCATGGGCGCCTACTCCAACCCAGTCCCACAGGCACTTCCTCCTACCACCTACTGGCCGGGGACAGCAGGTCAGACACGCTCAGTGTCCAGCCCAGCATCTGCTCACCTTCTACATTATGGCGACCTAGCAGGGCAAAGAGAAGATGCTGTGTTGTAGGCCCTTGTCACCAGCATTAGGGGTTTGCACTATTCTTTAATTACTTAAAATAGCCGTCCTCTGCCCAACACATTTAAAGGCTACACATATTCCTGCCTAAACTTTGAGTCTGGAACTGGGTTCTCCACAGGTGGGAGGGGAGGGGCAGTGTTAGAACGTGAGGCGTCATGACCACCAAGGGAGGTCTGAGCTCAAAAAGTGGATAAGCAAGGCGATTCTGTCACACGCCCCCAAGTAAACTGCACCCACTGCCCCTGAGATCGCTCCTTTAAAAACATCTCTTCATAGGTGATGCCCCCCTTTCTCTCTTCCGCATTAGCTGAGGGAATCACAGCACAGACCCTAACTGGCCCCGAATTCAGTGTCCATGTTTCTGAGTCTCCAGACACATGGCCTTTCCTAGAACCCACTGATGTCTTCCAAGCCCTCGCCATGCCTGACAGCTCCTTGTCTGCAACTCCCCCAACTTCCACTTCTTATTCGCAACCTTCCGGACACAACCAGCAGTTCCTGCTCTGCTTGTCCAAAACCTCTGGGGACCCCAGGCTCTGCCCTTGCCTTGAGCTCTCGGAAGGGCTGCGAGTAGTCAGAGAGACCATCACCAGTTAGGGGCAGCAGACAACGGTAAAGAGGCGCCATGTTCTGTCGCTATTGAGGCCGCGTTGTTTTGGGGAGGTTCTGAGCAGCACGGGACGTTCTAACATCACGCACTGTATGCGCTGTGACACCTTTAGATTCGAACTGGAACTGAAGCCGACAGGAGAGGTGGAGCAGTATGCTGCCAGCGCAACCTATGAACTCCAGAGAGAGGGTGAAGCCTTCGCAGACACGCTGAAGTTTGTGGCTCGAGCAGAAGGCAAGTATCCGGAAAGGACTCTTCCATCTCTGCCCTCAGCATCCGGTCCAGGACGCAGAAAGAGGACATATTTAATTTAATATATTTAATAAATTTGTACTGAGTACCTGATAAGTGCCAGGCTTGTCATAAGAGCTTAGGCTAGGATAGAAAACCGTGGAGATAGTCTCTGCTCTCATGGAGTTCACAGCAGTCACCAAACAAGAAAATATTTAGAAGCATGCTAAAGAGAAAAATAGAACATCGAGGGGTCCAGAGAATGTCAGGAGTGGAGGGAGGAGGGAGGGAACGGGAAGGCAGTGCTGTTAGGAATGATAAAGTAAAGTTTCACTGGTAAAGGGAGCATAAAAGAGATACCTGGAGGTGGTAAGGGGATAAGCCATACAGAAAGAGCGTTGCAGTTACGGGCCGCGGGGCCAGCAGGTGCAAAGGCCCTGAGGCAGGTGCATGGCTGCCAGGTTTGAGAAAACAAAGGAAGCCAGTGTAGCTGAAGCAGAGGTATCAGGGAGGTAAGCAGTAGAAGATGATGGCAGAAAGACAGGGGGTGGTGGCAGAAGAATAGTCTTGTAAGCTCTGGTGAGGACATCGGCTTTTACTAAGTGAAGTAAGAAGCCACTGGAGAGTGTTCAGAGTTGGATTTATGATTATGTCGAGGAAAGACTTCAGGGGCACGAAGGCAAAGAAACGAGTGTGTAGGCTTCAGCAATAACCTAGGCCAGAGATGGTGGCGCTTTGGATTAGAGTGGAGGCTGAGGACATGAGATGTGGTCAGCTTCTGGCCATATTCTGAAGAGTGCGCTGAAGGATTTGCTGATGTGGTGGGTGCTGTGTAAGGGGAAAAGGGAACCCCGTGTTTTGGCCTACACAACTGAAGAATGAGATGCCATTTACGTGGGATGGAAAAGGCCACTGGAGAAGCAGGTGTTAGGGGAGGGGACAAACTTAGAAAGATTCACTTCGGAAGATTATTTCTGTAGGAATACTATGTCATCAAATTAAACAAGAAAAACAAAACCGAATGGAGGAGGCGGGGTGCGTGCTGAAAAAAATTTTCGTGTAAGAGTTTTACAAAAGACACAAAATGGATAAGCCTGTGAATTGAAGGGAACATGGGAATCTTATAACAAAGAAAGGAGGAATTGGAGACTGGGGAAGGTCCGGAAGGGGTGGCAGGGAACCAGGAAGGGTGTCATCTGTGGGGGGTCATGCAGAGATGTCACTCACGCCTGCCTACACAGAAGGACCTCGAGCCCTCACTGTGCCCTGGACATGCCGAGCGCTCTCCACAGCAAAGCCTTTGCACTGAGGATCCCTCTGCCCAGGAAGCAGTCCCGACCCCAGAACAGAGCGTGGCTCAGGCCTTCTCTTCTGAGTCTCGCCCACAACCCCCTCATCAGAGAGAACTTCTCTGACCGCCACGCATGAAACGTCGTCACCTCTTCTATCCCCTTCTCACGTTTATTGTCTTATCCAGTTGTACTTTTCTTCCTAACATGTATAACCATCTGACATGAATAATTTACTTGTGTACTGTCTGTACGCCCCCACTTGAATGTAAGCTCCATGAGGTCCGGGGCTCCCCAATGCCAAGAGCAGTGCCTAACACATGATAGGCAATGAATAAATATTTATGGATTGAACAAATGTATGAGCCCCACGGTTAAAAATTTAAGGTAAAATCCTGCACTGTCGTGTAAGCACATTGAGTACTTAGGATTTCTCTGCCTTTCCCTCTCTTTCCTACCAAAGCTAGGTTCTGAATGCACGTTTTGATTATCTTGTACACTCTTTCAGGTGTGAGAGAGACCGAAGCTACTATGACATTCAGATATAACCGGCAGAGTATGACTTTGTCCAGTGAAATGCAAATTCCAGATTTTGACGTTGACTTTGGGACAGTCCTCAGAGTCAGTGATGAATCTGCTAAGGAAGAAAAGTCATACAAACTCACCCTGGACATTCAGAACAAGAAAATCACTGAGATCACCCTCACCGGCCACATAAGGTAAGGAAGCCTCAAGGTATCTGACTTGAGCTGCTGGCCTTCCTTCCCAGCTCAGAGCTGACCGGACCAGGGGCATTCCTGGTCAACAGTCTGGAAGCCAGACAGAGCCCTGGACATTCTGGCCCTCTGCGCATGTCTAGTTGGATCTTCCTGCCACTGACTGGGCACTTACTGTTCGTCAGGCACTGTGCTGGGTGCTTTAAAGAAATTATCTCAGTCCTCATCATAAACTGTGAGGTAGACACAAGCTTCCCTGCTTTATAGATAAGAATATGGTAGCTCAGAGGAGTTCAACAATTTGGCCAAGGCAATAGAGCTAATAAATGGTAGAGCAGCATTCAAACAGTTTTTGAAAACCTTTTCTTTCTCCCATACCTCTTTGGAAAATCATGAATTTGTGCTGAAGTTGGCTGTACATGTTAATGAGCTCCATCTCTGGTCATTTGTCCAGCCATTCATGTATCTTGTTTTTATCACAACAAGTTGAATTCTAACTGTTTGATCCTGTGTATTTCCTTGGAATGGACAAAGTCATTGATGCCAACTGATTTTCTTTTCAATAGTGGTTACGGGAAGGAAGAAGGCAGAATCAAAGGTGTTATTTCCATACCTCGTTTGCAAGCAGAAGCCAGAAGTGAGATCCTCACCCAGTGGTCTCCCACAAAACTGCTCCTCCAGATGGACTCATCAGCTACAGCTTACGGCTCAGCAATTTCCAAGAAGGTGGCATGGCGTTATGGTATGGACCTCTTCCCAACACGAGTGCTTCCGAGAGCTCTCCGTACTTGAGTGCAGTGTTTAGAGCCATTGGTTAGGGGCACCTGGCACTGCTGACCATTATTTCATATGTGTGTTTTCAGATGAAGACAAGATTGAATTTGAATGGAACGCAGGCACCAATGTGGATACCAAAAAAATTATTTCCAATTTCCCCACGGCTCTCTCCGATTATCCTAAAACCTTGTATGCGTTTGGCAATAGTATCTTGGATCACAGAGTTCCTCAAGCAAACATGACTTTCCGGCACATGGGTTCTAATTTAATAGTCGTAAGTACAAATTAGTCAGTCAATAAATACATGGTTATAAGTGCTAATTACATACTCACCCTGAATTAGGTGAAGGAGGGGATCCAAAGATGGATAAGGCATGCTTCCTACCTCCAGGGAATTCCTGGGGAGAAAAGAAACATTCATGTGTGGTTACCCAGCTATTCAAGGTTGTGTGTGATAAGTACCAGATGAATGCCACCAAGCAAAAGAGTTTGCTGTGGCTCAAACATGAAAGGAAGTTTCAGGACACTGGATAAGAGTTTGACTGTGTTACATATTTCTTTAATAAAATATAGGCAATCAATGACTGATAACCAAAATTCATAATTTCTAATTTTCTGTGCTTTATTTTTAACTTTTAGTGCATCACCTTGCTTAGTCATTGATTTGTAAAATACGGATTATCACCTAATGTTAATTGCACTTTGAGGCCCATCCATGCCCATTGCTCTGAAAAATTCTACTATTTTGTAGGCAACAAACACATGGCTTCAGAAGGCATCTATGAGTCTTCCTTATGCCCAGATTTTGCAAGATTACCTCTGGGGCCGACAAGAGTTGAAACTGAGGAAAATAAGCTTGCCAGGCTTCTCCATCCCAGAAAACCTCTTCTTGAAAAGGTATAAAAAGGAACCAAAAAAATTTTCCAGAAACTTGCAAAGTTAATGAAAGAAAGATTTTACTTAGCGTGATTTAGACCCTAATTTATGCTTTGAAGGGAAATATTTTAAGCATTGTAAGGAGATTAATAACTGTAGAATAAACACTGGGGCATTTTTATGTTATTAAACACAAGGTCAGCATGTGAATGCCAACCCGATCAGAAAGAATCTAAAAGTCGTTGGGGATTCTGGTACTTTTACCCTAAGATGTTTTATCTACTACATTTGAAAGCCATTTAATTTTCCTCCATTATAAGTGAATTCCCCCTTTGTTCAGGATCAGAATATATTCACTCATAATTATTTGTGAAGAATTCAAGAGTGTCCAGCAAAGCTGTTGACACAGATTCGCGGCTGAACTCTAGAGGGGCAGAAGAGCCATTCAACACTAATGAAGGGAGCATTCTGAGAATATTTCACTATATCAGTATAGGTTCATCCATATGGGAAGTCAGATTCCAAACTGTTTGGACCACTTCTGTAGTTACAGAAATACACATAGTGCTTTCCTTTATTTCATGAAAAAAAAAATCAGCATGACCTAAAAAGACTGCAGTTTTTTCTAGATTGACTGTTCTCGTATGAGCTTCAGGGTTAAGCAAACAAGTAGCCTGTGTCACATGGGCCTTTCCACAGTCTATGGCTGAGCTGCAAAGTTTAATAGACCAAGTAAGTGTGAAAAGGGCTGACATCCGCCAGGGCACACGTATGGACAAAGCTATCGAAGGTAGTAGAGAAAAGTGGCAGCTTCAGGGGATCCAGGATCCTCTTGTTTACCATCTGTGCTTCTGACTGGCAGCGTTCTCTGTGCCGTCCTGAAAAGACAGGACCATGGACCTTAGAATCAGACAGAGTCTTATGGGCATCTTCCTATTGAATGTCAGGATCCTGGATAGGTAGCATCCAGGCCCTGTTGGAGTAATGTGGTAAACAGTTAATTTGCTTACAAAATTTAAAACTCTGCCATCCTACTTTATTCTTCTTAGTTATTATAATAGTCCACTGTATGTGCATAGTATTAAAAAGAATGCAAGGTGCTTTGGGTATTTTTCTTGTTTGATATTTAGCAACATGAGGTGCAGATAGGGCATTATTATTATCCTCACTACACAGATAACATCACTGAGACTCAGAGAGGTAAATCCACCAACATAATATCAGCAAGCAGCGGAAGCCAACACTCTAACCCATACCTGTTTCCTTCCATGTATCAAGTTGCTTCAATTCAGTTTAGCAAAGATATATCAAGTGTCCCCTATGGGCAAGATACTAGACTGGGGGCAGTTAGAATGAAAAAACAACGGTAGGGTGTAACCCTTCCTCCCATATAGATACAGACAAAGGAGCAAATACGTTCTAATCATATAAGCAAAATTATAACATGCTCTTTCAGATAGGTGTAAGGGACTGTCACTATAAGAACAAGAGAATTAACTATGACTTAAATAGGTTCGTACTGATAAGGAAGCAGCTCTTGGAAAGGTTTTGAATGGATGTGAGTATCTGATGGATAGAGGTAAAAGCAGAGGAATTTGGGCATAGGGAGTAACATGAGAAAAAGCGAGAATGGTTTGGGAATGGGGCACACGCACTATCGCTTCGAAGGTCATGTGGCAGAGGACTGTGCGTTCCTGTTGTCTGACTATGGTGTGGATGTTTTCTTTGTTGTTCATTTCAGTGATGGCCGAGTCAAATACACTTTCAACAAGCAAAGTGTGAAATTTGAGATTCCCTTGCCTTTTGGTGGTAAATCCTCCAAAGATCTAAAGATATTGCAGGCTATTCGGACACCAGCCCTTAACTTCAAGTCTGTGGGATTCTACCTGCCATCGCAAGAATTCCAAGTCCCCACTTTCACTATTCCTGAGTTGTACCAACTACAGGTGCCTCTCTTGGGCATCCTAGACATCTCCACGAATATCTACAGCAACTTATACAACTGGTCCGCCTCCTATTCTGGTGGCAACATCAGCACAGACCACTTGAGGCTTAAGGCTTCATACCACATGAAGGCTGATTCTGTGGTGAACTGCTCTCGTACCACATGCAAGGTGAGCTATGCTCAGTGAGAGGGTGCACAGGGCTAATTCATTGCAAGCTCTGATGGGGCAGCCTCCTCCTGGGAGGGAAAGATTGGGCTTTCTTACAGATATTTTCCTTGCTACTTGGAATCCTATTTAGTCATTCATTTATTCAATCAATAGAAATATTTATTAAACATATAATGTATATCAGTGTTCTACTAGGCAGTAACAAAGAAAACAGATAAACCAGCAATTATAATTCAATGTAAGAGGTGCTATGACAGGGTATAGTGCATAAGTATAAGGTAAGGTAGAAGCACTTGATAAGGAACCCGGCAAGGTCTGCAGTGGCCAGGGGAAGTCTTCCTGCGGGAATACCTTTTGCTGTCAGATTTTATACTTGTGTTATAGCTGGAGGAGACTGTTGCACTACTGACCCAGATCGGTGGGGCTTTATTACTGAAAGTCTTACCACCCAGAAATTGTTCTGGAGGTGTACTGCCTAATTTAACCAGTGTGTTTTAATTTCGATGTTAGGATCTGCTGAAACAACATATGACCCCAGGAAAATGTTCACATTGTCATATGATGGGGCCCTACACCACAGATTTTTTCTGGATTCAAATATCAAATTCAGTCATGTAGAAAGCATTGGAAACAATCCAGCCTCCAAAGGTTTTCTAACGTTCTATGCGTCTAATGCCTGGGGACCAGAGATGTCTGCTTCAGTATACTGGGACTCAAAAAAGAAAGAGCATCTGTATACCAAGGAAGCTAAGATTGATGGGCAGTTCAGAGTCTCTTCATTCTATGCTAATGGTGCCTATGGCCTGTCTTACCGGAAGGATTCTACCACTGGCCAGCAAGTGGGAAGTCCAACCTGAAGTTTAACTGCACCTACCTCCAGGGCACCAACCAAATAACAGGAACATATGAAGATGGAACTGTCTCCCTCACCTCCACCTCGGACCTACAAGGCGGCATCCTGAAAAATACTGCTTCCCTGAAATACGAGAACTACGAGCTGATTCTGAAGTCTGACACCAGCGGGAAGTATGAGGACTTCACCACTTCTAACAAAGTAGACCTGACCTTCTCTAATCGAAATGCATTGCTACGTTCTGAGTATCAGACTGATTACAAGTCATTAAGGTTCTTCGCCCTGCTATCTGGATCACTAAATTCCCACGGTCTTGAATTAAATGCCGACGTCTTGGGCACTGACAGAATTCACACTGGTGCTCACAAAGCAACACTAAGGATTGGCCAAGATGGAATGTCTACCAGCATGACCACCAACGTGAAGTATAGCCCCCTGGTGTTGGAGAATGAGCTGAATGCAGCGCTTGGCCTCTCTGGGGCATCTGTGAAGTTAATGACGAACGGCCGCTTCAGGGAACACAATGCAAAATTCAGCCTGGACGGGAAAGCCGCCCTCACAGAGGCATCACTGGGGGTCGCTCATCAGGCCACAATTCTGGGTGTCGACAGCAAAAATATTTTCACCTTCAAAATCAACCAGGAGGGACTTAAGCTTGCAAACAACATGATGGGCTCATCTGCTGAAATGAAATTTGACTACACAAACAATCTGAACGTGGCAGGGCTAGCGCTAGACTTCTCTTCAAAACTTGACAACACTTATAGTTCTGACAAGTTTTACAAGCAAACTTTTAATTTACAGCTAGAGCCCTATTCCCTTGTCACTACTCTAAACAATGACCTGAAATTCAGCGCCCTGCATCTGACCAACGATGGGAAATTACGGCTTGAACCCCTGAAGCTGAACATGGGTGGGAATGTAAAAGGAGCCTACCAAAACAACGAAATAAAACACATCTACACCATTTCTTACGCGGGCTTAGCAGCAAGTTATAAAGCAGACACTGTAGCCAAGGCACAGGGCACAGAGTTTAGCCATCGGCTCAACATGAACATCGCTGGGCTAACTTCAGCCATTGACGTCAGTACAAACTACAATTCAGAATCACTGCATTTAAGCAACGTGTTCCGCTCTGCTGTGGCCCCGTTTACAATGACCATCGACGCACATACAAATGGCAATGGGAAACTGGCTCTCTGGGGAGAACATACCGGACAGCTGTACAGCAAATTCCTGTTGAAAGCGGAACCTCTGGCCCTTACTTTCTCTCACGATTACAAAGGATCCACAAGTCACCAGCCCGTGTCCAGAAGGAGCATCAGTACTGCTCTTGATCACAAAGCCGGTGTCCTGCTCACTCCAGCTGAGCAGACAGGCACCTGGAAACTCAGGGCGCAAGTGAACGAAAACGAATACAGCCATGACTTTGATGGCTACAACACTAAAGACAAAGTCGGCATGGAGCTCAGTGGACGGGCCCTGGCTGACCTTACCGTACTGGACTTCCCAATTAAAGTGCCACTCTTACTCAGTGAGCCTGTCAATGTGATCAGTGCGTTGGAGATGAGGGATACTGTTGACCAGCCCCAGGAATTCACCATTGTTGCTTCTGTAAAATATGATAAGAACCAAGATGTACACACCATTGACCTCCCATTTTTTAAAATCCCGGAATATTTTGAGAAGAATCGAGAAGTAATCATCAGTGCTTTGGAAACCATACAGAGAGGATTGAAACGCATCGATATTGATCAATTCGTGAGGAAATATGGAGCAGCCTTGGACAAACTCTCACAACAAGTTAATGATTATCTGAATGAATTTAGTTGGGAGAGACAAGTTTCAAATGCCAAGGAGAAACTCACTGCTTTTACAAAAAATTATACAATTACAAAAAATGATCTAAAAATTGTATTGGACAATGCCAAAATCAACCTTAATGAAAAACTATCTCAACTACAAACATATGTGATACAATTTGATCAGTATATTAAAGATAATTATGATTTGCATGATTTTAAAACAGCTGTTGCTAAGATAATTGCTCGAATCATTGAACAATTAAAAATTCTTGATGAACAATATCATATTCGTGTAAATTTAGTAAAAACAATCCATGATCTATATTTGTTTATTGAAAAGATTGATTTTAACAAAATTGGAAGTAGTATAGCATCTTGGAGTCAAAATGTGGATACTAAGTATCAAATCAGAATCCAGGTACAAGAAAAATTGCAACATCTCAAGACACAGATTGAGAATGTTGACATCCAGCACCTTGCAGAAAAGCTAAAACAACAGGTTGAAGCTATTGATGTCAGAATGCTTTTAGATCAGTTGAGAACTACAATTCCATTTCAAAAAATAAAGGAAATTATTGAACCTGTCAAATACTATGTTAGAGATCTCATTGAAGATTTTGAAATAACTGGGAAAATCATAGCTTTTAGAGACATTGTTTATATGTTAATTGAGATATATGAATAGACGAACACATCCAGGTTTTAATGGATAAGTCAGTACAACTGGCCCACCAATATAAGTTGAAGGAGACTGTTCAGAAGCTAAGCTATGCCCTACAACAGGTTGGGATAAAAGAGCACTTTGAGAAATTGGTTGGGTTTACTAATGATGCTGTCAATCAGCTTAAAGCACTGTCTTTTAAAAAATTCATTGAAGAAGTTAACAGATTCCTTGACATGTTGGTAAAGAAATTAAGGTCATTTGATTACCTTCAGTTTGTAGATGAGACCAATAACAGAATCTCTGAGGTGACTCAAAGGATCCGAGGCACAATCCAGGATCTGGACCTTCCACAGAAAGCTAAAGCACTAAAACTGTTTGTAGAGGATGTCAAGGCCATGGTCTCAGTCTACCTGGAAAACCTAAAAAGCACCAACACAACCTCATTCATAGGCTGGTTACAGAAGGATTTAATTTCAATACCTTTAATTTACATGAAATACCAATTCCAAGAGACCCTAGAAAGTATACGAGACCAAATTTATCAGCTGGACCTTCAGCAGGAAGTTCGGCGATTCCAGTCCCTGGTAAGTGCAGCTTACAGCACACTTGTCACTTACATTTCTGATTTGGTGAGTCTTGCTGCTAAGAACTTTACTGACTTTGCAGAACAGTATGCTATCAGATACTGGGCTGAAAATCTGAAAGCACTGGTAGAGGAAGGGTTCACTGTTCCTGAAATCCAGACCGCCTTCGGGACCATGCCTGCCTTTGAAGTCAGTCTCCGTGCCCTTTGGGAAGCTACATATCAGACTCCTGACTTCATAGTCCCTCTGACAGATTTGAAGATTCCATCAGTTCAGATCAACTTCAAAAAGTTAGAAAATATAAAAATCCCACTCAGGTTTTCCACACCAGCATTTACTGTCCTCAATACCTTCCATGTTCCTTCTTTTACAGTCGACTTGGTAGAAATAAAAGCAAAGATCATCAGAACCATTGACCTAATACTAAACATTGCGCTGCAGTGGCCAGTTCCGGAAGTTTACCTGAGGGATCTGAAGGGGGTGGACACCATTTTTGCTAGAATCACTCTGCCAGACATCCATGTACCAGAAATCACAATTCCAGAATTTGTAATCCCACATCTTGACCTTAAAATTTTTCAAGTTCCTGACCTTCGCATACCAGAATTCCAACTTCCCAGCATCTCACACACAATTGAAATACCTGCTTTGGGCAAGCTGCACAGCATTTTGAAAATCCAGTCTCCCCTTTTCATATTAGATGTGAATGCTGACATTCAGAATGTAACTACATCAGGGAACGAGGTGGAGATTACGGCTTCCATCACTGCCAAAGGCGACTCCAAGTTACAAGTTCTCAAATTTGATTTTCAAGCAAATGTGCAACTTCTAGCCCCTAAAATTAATTCATTGTCTATGAAAGAACTCATGAGTTTCTCCAGCAAGTACTTAAAAATAGAGTATAAAAAGGAAGTACTGTCTTTAGAAAATGCTGGTTTACATGCAGGAAAAAATACAGTGGAGCTCAGTGACAGTGTGAACTTCAAGAGAAACGATCAGCTTACCATGGATATTAACACGAAGTACTTCTCCAGCCAGGCTGCCCTGTACAATGAAATCACGACCCTGGTTCAAGATGGACACGAAACGTGGACTTCTTCTGGAAGAGGGTCGTGGAAATGGGCCTGCCCCAGGCTCTCAGATGAGGGGACATATGAATTGCAAGTTAGCATCGCTGAGGAAGAAACCAACATTTCCTTTGGAATATCTAACAAGATTCACAGCAAACACCTGAGAGTAAACCAAACCTTGGTTTATGACTCTGACTTCGACTCCCATAAATTTGAAATCCAGTCCCAAGTTGATCTCAGTATGTGGGCCACAGTGTTCTAAGTGCCAAGGGCACAGCACTGCTCAGAGAAAGGAAGGTCAAGATAGCTGGCCGCCATGATGCTCATTTAAAGGGAAAAGTTAGTGGCACTGTGAAAAATTCTCTTCTCTTTTCAGCACAGCCATTTGAGATTACTACATCCACAAGCAATGAAGGGAATTTGAAAGTTAGTTTTCCACTAAGATTGACAGGGAAGGTAGACTTCCAAATAATTACGCACTGTTTCTGAGTTCTGATTGCCAGCAAGCAAGCGTTGGGCTAGCAAGCGCCAGGTTCATCAGTATAAGTACAATCAAGAATTTCTCTGCTGGAAACAATTGAGAACAGCATCAGGCCCACATAGGAATAAATGGAGAAGCCAATTCTGGATTTCTTAAACATTCATTTAACATTCCCTGAAACAACTCTACCTTACACAAGACTCACAATTCCTCAGGTGAAATATTTCTCCTTATGGGAAAAAAACAGGCTTGAAGGAATTATTGAAAACAACAAAGCAATCATTTGATTTAAGTGTAAAGGCTCAATATAAGAAAAACAAAGACAACATTCCATCTCAATTCCTTTGGATGTGTTTGATGAGTTTATCGTTTCCGTCAACAGGCATTTTGAGAAAGTCAGAGACAAAGCATTAAATGATTTTGCCCAATCCCATAATGAAGCAAAACTTATGCTTTGATGAGTACAAGTTGAAAAATCCCTCAGCAACCAACCCAGGATCTTTCAGATATTCGGATACACTATTTCAGTCGTCAACATTGGAGTGCTACCATTCACAGGTAGAGATGCCGATACTTGGCCATGCGATCCAAAAAGAGATCACCATCCCCAACTTCATCCTCCCAGATTTTGCGCCCTCATATACATTAGTCCTGCCGTACCTGGACCTGCCAACCCTTCACGTCCCTTCTGATGTTCTCAAGTTTAATTTTCTAGAATTCAGTGAGTTGGGCACCCCAAACAAAATTTTAATTCCAGCCATGGGCAATATCACCTATGATTTTTCCTTTAAATCAAGTGTCATCACACTGAATACCAATGTCAGACTTTACAACCAATCAGATACCATTGCTCATTTCCTCACTTCCTCCTCTTCCGTCATCGATGCACTACAGTACAAATTAGAGGGCACCTCACGTCTGACAAGGAAAAGAGGTTTGAAGTTAGCCACAGCCTTGTCTCTGAGTAACAAATTCGTGGAAGGCAATCATGACAGCACCATTAGCTTAACCAAGAAAAATATGGACGCTTCAATGACAACAACCGCAAAAGTCCAAATTCCAATTTTGAGAATGGATTTCAAGCAGGAACTTAATGGAAATACCAAGTCAAAACCTACTGTCTCTTCATCCATTGAATTAAAGTATCATTTCAATTCCACCAAGCTGTACTCTACTGCTACAGGGACCGCTGGCCACAAGCTCAGCTTAGAAAGCCTCACTTCTTACTTTTCCATTGAGTCATCTAACAAAGGCGCTATCAAGGGTTCCGTCCTTCTTCAGGAATATTCAGGAACTATTGCCAGTGAGGTCAGCACTTATTTGAATTCCAAGGATGCTCGGTCTTCAGTGAAGCTGCAAGGGACTTCCAGAGTCGACGGTATCTGGAACCTCGAAGTCAAAGAAAGTTTTGCTGGAGAAGCCACTCTCCAACGCATATATGCCATGTGGGAACACAACACGAAAAACCACTTACAGCTAAAGGGCCACTCCTTAACATCTGGAGAGCACACAAGCAAAGCCACCCTAGAACTCTCACCATGGAAAATGTCAGCTCTTGTTCAGGTCCGTACAAGTCAACCCAATTCCCTCCTCGATGTCAATCACCTTGGCCAGGAAGTGTCCCTGAATGCTGACTCGAGAACCAGAGGGTCAGCTGGAAAAGTGAGATCCAGGTTTACTCTGGGTCTCTCCAGAATGACATACAGTTTTCCAATAACCAAGAAAGGCATGCCTTGACATCACAGGTTCCTTAGAAGGGCCCCTGTGGCCCCTCAAAAATATTGTCCTGCCAGTTTATGACAAGAGCTTATGGGACCTCCTAAAGCTGGATGTAACCACCACTATTGAGAGGAAACAGTATCTTAGTGTTTCATCGGCCTTTGTATACACCAAAAACCCCCGTAGCTATACCCTCTCTGTTCCTGTGCAAGAATTGGCTGATAAATTCATTATTCCTGGACTGAAACTAAATAATCTGAATTCAGTTCTTGTCACACCCACCTTCCAAGTCCCATTTACAAGGTTCCGTCCTACACATTTAACTTCAGCGAAATAAAAATCTACAAGAAGCTAAGTACCTCACCATTTGCCCTCAATGTACCGGCCCTATCCAAAGTGAAATTCCCAGAAGTCAATGTGTTAACAAAGTACTCTAAACCTGAAGGCTCCTCAGTTCCTGTTTTTGAAATAACTGTGCCTGGATCTCAGTTAACCATGTCACAGTTCACCTTTCCAAAAAGTATTTCAGTTGGCACTGCTGTTTTGGATCTAAATGAAGTGGCCCGCAAGACTACAGACTTCCAGTCGCCAAACGTCACCCAGCCTGAGTGGATTGTGGAGATTCCTTTCATGCTGCTCTCCGTTCCTGCTGGGATTTCCATTCCTTCCTTTGGAGCACTGACTGCACAGTTTGGGGTGGCCTCTCCCCTGTATAACGCTACTTGGAGCGCTGGTTTGAAAAACAAAGTAGACCATATTGAAACATTCCTGGAGTCCACATGCAACTCAACCATGCCGTTTCTGGAATATGACCTAAACGGTAAGAAAATGCCTTGACTCCTCTCGTATGAGAATTCTAAGTGTTACATGTTCAGTGAGAGTTGCAAATAAGTAATTATGTATTTGGATATGACTAGAGGCTCAATTACTCTCTATAACAAAATTTAGAAGAAAATGCATATCTACCCCCCATGTAAAAAACCATCCTATAGAAAACCTACTGGCATTCAAGCAGAATAGGTTCAAAGAAAATAGACTTTTCTATCATGATTTTCGGACTAATAATGTCTCCTTTAAACTATTCCTTTTTTAAAATGAGAACTGCATGTTTCAAATATATAAGTGAGGCATAGAGTTAAGATAGATTTCACCCAGTTTTCATAATGAAAATGTCTGCAACCAACAGTTATTAATCACATGAAATATCTCTCCCATACAGTTGCAGGAACACACAAGATCAAAGATGGCGTGTTAGTCTCTAAGACTAAAGGGACATGGGAACACCGTGACGTCAGTGCGGAATATAAAGAAGATGGCAAATATCGGACATTGCAGTATGGCACTTTTATAGAAACTTCATCCCTTTTCGAGTTATTGTGACTTTTGCCATCTCTTTCCCCCTTTCACGATGGCCCATCTGTGTTTCTGCTTGCAGGGACTGGGAAGAAGAGGGTCACCTTGACATCACCAGCCCAACATTCACCAGTGTCCATCTACATTACCACGTAGGCGAGAATAACTACTCCTTCTCAGCGGCCTCCCCAGCCATAGGCACAGTGGCCCTGGACTCAGAAAACAATGATATTTTAAAATGGAACTTCTACTACCGCCCTCAGGTGAGTCCCACCCAAAGAGTTACATGCCCCAGGAGCAAGCAGATCAATGCAAGTCAGTATAAAGTATTGTTCAGGCTCTCCCAAACTGGGGGAAACAAAAGCAATGGGCAGGTTGAACTTCTTCTCCAAGGAACTGTTCTCCAGAAACTATTACAACAAGTCTTTTATTGACTTTAATTATTAGACGTACACATGACATCATATTTTCACTATTATTTTATTAAAGGTAGTAAGAGGAGGGTTATGCCTCACCACCTAAATCAGGGGCAAACTCTGCCATATGTTGACTATCCTTTCAGATAGTGGTTTCTGGAATATCTGAGGCTTCAAAATGCTTCCCCACGCTAGAATCGTTAGACGGGATGTGCCAGATTTGTCTCAGCTGTTTCACAAGCTCTGCCAGGGCCAAACCAAAGACGCCACTAGATTTAGTAGAGGAGGAGAAGTTATAAGGTTCTATGAATGAAGTTTGTCATGGGTTTGTAAAATGAATGTCTTCTGATACTGCTATTCTAGATTTCTGCTGGATGGGCTCTAGACTTCTTTTTTTGCTACTTTTTTCCCTCTGAAATAGTCTTTTCCTGTCTCTTTCTTCCCCGTCTCCTCCCCATCCTCCCGTGATCTTCAGTCCTAGGAAGGCCTTAGTGTTACTGTATAAATGCCATGCATACATTTATGCTTTCTGAGGCTCGTGATAAAGAGGAATTAACAACAGTGGACTTGTTTAACCATAAGACAGACCTATGAACTGACATAGAAAAGATAAATCCCCTTCAGAATATGAAAGATCCTCTGATCTTCACTGTTAATTGCTAATGAAGTTTTAGTTATATATATTATATATTCAGGATAACTGAAAACATGTTCTTTTCATCCTTTTGTTTTTCTAGTTTTAGTTGTCTCTAATAAAAAACTCAACATATTCAAACCTGAGTTGAGGTACCAGGAAGCTAATGATAAATTTCAGGTGAAAGTTAATGGGGAAGAAGAGGCAATGTCTGAACTGCTAAACTCTCTGAGAGACAATGTGCCCAAGACAACAGGGGCACTATATGACTATGTCAACGAGTACCACGAGGAGTACACAGGACTTGATCTGAAAGATGCTTCTTTAAAAGTGAGAGGAAGGCTACAAAACAGCACTGAGCAGGCCTATCAAAAAGCAATGAGGCAGATTGATGAGGTAAACACACTTGGGAGGGTAGCCAGAGACGCCACTGGAACCTACCAGCTATGGAATGGCAAGCCCAGAATCTGTACCAGGAACTGTTGGATCAGGAAGGCCAAGTCAATCTCCTAAGACTCCGAAATAAAGCTCTAGACAGCCTAACAGGAATTACTGAGGAATACAAAACAGTAGTCAGTCATCTGATTGGCGAGTTCATAGATTCCCTGAAGTTCACCAGATTTTAGCTCCCAGGAAGGGCTCATTTACACTATAAATGAGCTCTGTCACTGGGGTCATGAGGAAGTAGGGAAGGTACTTTCTCAGGTATATTCAAGTTTGTAGTAGGTTAGAAATGCTGTTTTCCTATTTCCCAGACCTGATGTAGAAATCTGAATTAATCAAGCACCGAAAGAGTAATTTCCTTTTGATTTGAGGAGTCATAAGTGAGTAGACATAACCTTGAGTTTGGGAAACTGTTGAAATCTTTATCATGAAAGGTCCAAAGGTATTTAATTACCTCCTATCTAATAAAACTACTACAGAGATGCTAGATAATTTTCAGAGATATTTACAAAATGTTTTCCAAGAGATAGAGAAATGAATGGCTTAAAAGAGAAGAAATTTATTAACCTCATTCATGATATCCAACACAAGATCAACTCAACCTTCAATAGTTATAGTCAACGTGTTTTTAGATTCTAGAAAGAAAACCTATACCTTGACTTTGGTACATTTTGAACTCATTTAAAACAAACTCCAGGAAGCTTCTCATGTGTTAGAGTGGATCCATCAGTAAGTTAAGTCTCTTCACAAGGAATGTTGTTTTCCAGGTGTGGTCAGCTGGACAGTGAAATGCTATGAACTTGAAGAAAAGATAATCAACCTGATCAAGAACCTAGTCCATGTCCTTAAGGACCTCCATTTGCTTCTCAAATCTCAAGTGAACCTGAGCAACTCATGCAGAAATACATCATCCAGAAATCCCTTAGCATCCTGGCCAATAGAGATGGAAAAAGGAAAGAGAAGACTGTAGAGCTTTCTAACAGTGCTCAGGAAATAATTAAAACCTGGGCCGTTGCAATGAAGGAAATCATTTCTGATTACCACCAGCACTTCAAATACAAACTACAGGATTTGTCAAACCACCTCTCTGATTCCTATGAAAAACTTCGTGGCTGAGTCCAAAAGCCTGATTGACCTGTCCATTAAAAATACACATTTCTGAGCTATATCACTGAGCTACTAAAAGAGCTGCTACAATCAGCCACAGCAATGACATGAGCTTCTCCTCAGGGTTGCTCCAGAAGAATTTACTATCACCTTCTAATTTTTTTAAAGCAGTTCTCATGTATTCTTCTACTCCAATTAAGTTTCCACAGAGTGGGGGGTGGGGTGGAATCAAACTGTATGTACTGATATAATGATACATGGAGCCAGCCCTGGGCAGGCGGCTGCTACGAGCAGAAGCACACGTGAACTGGGCCAGTGCTGAAGCTCGTGTCAGATCTCCGAAGGTCTCTGAACTCTAGGGAACAACGTATTTTTTCCAAGTTCAGGAAAATCAGGATCTGAGTTATTTTGCTAAATTCAGGGGGAGGGAAAACAAATAAATGAATTCTTTATTGTGTATCCCACTACTCACTGTGGTTCATTCATATGAAGGACGCGAAATGAGGGTACTGAGTCAATGTCTACATTTCGAATCCTCCAGAAGAACGCATATTGTGTTTGAGTGACCAAGAGGGAACGAGGAATTTGTGGAGGGAAATATTTTGCTGCCTTAAAAAAAATAAATAAATAACTGATCTCAGAGACTGTGTTTGCAAGTAGGAAGGAAAAACAATTCACAAAGGCTTGTACGTAATTTGGTCCCAAGGAGCATCGTATTTGTCTTTCCAGACCATACATTCTTCCTTACCAACCAGTCTGCCTTTGCCAGGCAAGGCTGTCTGCTAGGCTCTGAGATAAACTAACAAGCCCTTTATTTCACTCGGCCTCCTAGGAGTAGAGAAGGGATGGCAAGGAAGTCCTGCTTCAAGGACTTCATGGTAGTAGGCACCCCAGAAATTCCCTGCAGCTCAGCCAGGATCCATGCAATGCAAAGGGATTAAGGGAGGGAGAGAAAGCATGGGGACATAATTTCCTAACATTTCTGGGATCACACATATATTTTTTCCTCTTGGATTTCCTAATTTCTTTAGATAACTTAATTCTTAACAATCCCAAATGTAATCAAGACATATGCACTCACTTCAAACTCTGATTTTAAATATTGGCAACATCCACTCAGAGCATCCAGGCTGAGCTTTAGTAAAGGAAAGCTGCAAAGACCTTATGCAGCACAACTTCATGAATAGCGTTGGGAAGGGAACATGTGACTTCTTTCCATGGCATTGAAGAACAAAGGAAGGAGATGTGACCCTTCGTGAATAGGAAATTAGAGATTACACACACACATGCACACACGAGGTCTGTTTGGAAAAGACCCTCTTAATCCAAAAAATATCTTCAACCTCCATCATTCTTTCATAACTCCCTCCCATTCTATTGGTGAAGCCCACTGTTAAAATTTACAGGTATTACCTGGAAAAGTAAACACGTTAGCCTATGGGACCTTAGCAGGATTCTTTGGCCTAGAACTGGAGAGCCAGAAAGAGTCCTAGGGATGTGGAATGCATGGTAGTGTATGCATCTGGTACTCAGAAAAGTCTGTTGGATAATGAATCAATGGAAAGATAGACAGGTGAATGAATGAATGAGTGGGTAAATGAGGGGTCAGTTCTAAAGGCAAGAGATGGGGAAATTAAGCCCAGATCCCAAGGTACCACATGAGTGATTCTAGGCACAGATCTACGAAAGTTTCCTGATGAGCTATACACAGCCAGAATCTACTGAGTGTGCAAACTGAAAGGAGGCCTGGGGTTGTGGTTTAATTTGGAGAAGAAGGAAAAGTCCAAGGTTCCTCGTGCTTACATGATGATATGTGTATCTGGGCTGCAAAAAAAAAAAAAAAAAGTAGACACGAATTTAAAATGATCATGTAATGTCACAGTGCCACCTTCCCAGCTCCCTGACTGGTGACCCTATGAGGTGCCCCTGGCCAGCTTAGAATATTTTCATCACCCTCAATAAAGTGGAAAGAAGAACAGGGAGTTCCTTGGGAGCACTTGGGCTTCACGTGCTCTCTTCTTTGGCCTTCGACTGCAGAACAGGATACTTCCCTGGGTTCAATTAATGGTGACATTCCTCACTTGCTTGTAGCTGTGGGCAACTTACTTCCTCTCTGTGAACCTCAGTTTTCTTCTCTATAAAATGAAAATAATATCCTGCCTGCCTTGAAAATCAGATGTGAAGTTCTGTAACTTATAATGTTGTATAGAAACCAAGCACCATTATTATTAGATAATCATTTAAATAAACCGATGGCAAGGAGTGAGGATAGAGGCAGGGAGACCTACACAGTTCACTGAACATTTATTAAATGCCTCTATGCACTAAGCACGAAGGCTCTAAAGAGGAGACAAAGATAAGTGAGGTGCAGTTCCTGGGTGTCTGTCTATCTACTTGACTATCAGAGGTGGAAGCTGCTGTCCTATGATGATGGGTATAAACAAAGTATTCTGAGGGTTTATGATAGAAAAGAATGAGGATCAAGAAGTTTTCATGGACAAGGTTGAAATGGATCTCGAAGATATGTAGACTTTGACAAGTGATAAGGGAGAAAGAATATTCCAGAAAGAAGAGAAACATGAGGGAAGAAAGGTAGATGGGTGTATTTAAGGGACATTGGCTCATCTAATTTGACCAGAGCACAGAAAAAGTTACTGGGAGACAGAACTGGAAAGGCAGGTTTGGCAGTATTGCACAGGTCTGGAAAACGGGAGTGAAGGGTGGTCCTCTCTTTGCTAAAACAGGGCATCCAATGAAAGTTTTGAGCAGGAGGTTGATGAGTTGCGATTTAGGAAACCCGACATTATTCATCCAACTCACACAGGAGGAACTATAAAGGGATAAATCTGGGTATGAGGCTGTGCCAAGGTCCAAGTGGAAGATGCTGAGCACCTCGGCGAAGTCACAGATGCTGGAAATGGTGAGGAGGGGTTGGGTACAAGCAGCATCATAAGGGCACAACCAGCAGAACAAGGGGGCTGTTTGGAACACAAGGGATGGGTGCAAAGCTATTAACAGTGAAGCTGCCTTGGTAAGTCATCGGAACCAGGTAGACAAGAAGAGCAAGGGAGGAGGTCAAACAAAGCAGACTTTAGAGTTATGAAATTTTGAAACTGCAGAAATTGAAGAGCTGCAGGGCACCAATGGAAGCAGGAGGAATGAGTTGGTGGGGTAGGTACACGTTTCTACAAGGAGAGGACCCTGCCCTTCTCCTCCTGTACAAACGGGCCTATGCCTCCCACAGGTCCAAGCAGTGCTTCGGGTCAGTGATACCGGGCACTAGGCACTATAAGTTCCGACATTCGTGTCAGTTTTACTCCTCGACTGGCACCATGAAGTCCTGGTTTCGGGTGAGAGAGATAACTCAGGTAACATCTGGTAGAAAGAGGCAAGGGACAGGATGAGTGTATTAGTCAGAGTTCCCCAGGGAAACAGAACCAAGACATACAGAGAGAGATAAGAGGAGATTTATTAAGGACATGAAGATTGAGGAGTCCCACAACCTACTATCTGTGAGCTGGAGAACCATGAAAACTGGTGATGTAGAGTTTGAAGGCCTAAGAACCTGGGGCCCATGCTGTCAGTCCCGGTCAGAGTCTAAAGGCCCAAGAACCAGGTGCACCAATGTCCAAGGGCAGGAGGAGAGGGGTGCCTCAGCTCACAGAGAGAGCAAATTCTCCTTCCTCCACCTTTTGTTCTATTCAGGCCTCCATAGGAAGGATGGATGATGCCCATCTGCACTGGTGAAGGCCATTTGCCCTGCTCAGTCCACTGATTCGAACGCTACTTTCTTCTGGAAGAAATGTTTAACCAGCTACTGGGGCATCCCTTAGCCCATCGAGTTGATCGACACATAAAATTGACCATCACAATGGATGAGGACACACATCATATCATGCTCTCACTCTCTCTCGTACTGGGTGATGAGTTTTGAGGTGTTTTTTATGTTATTAATTAATTTTATTTTCATGATACATTGTTAATTTTTTAAAACAAAAATTAAAATAAGAGGAAAAAACCTTCAAATGCCTGGCACATACTGAGCACTTAATTTAATTAGTGGTTCCCTTTCTCTCTTTACAACATTGATCTAAAATTTTTGGATGGACATACTCCCCTTTTTCAAGAGAAATTGTTTTATATTTTCAGCAGCTATTTATTCAGCCCCTTCTCTGAGCCGGGCACTCTCCTAAGCTCTCGGGGCACAGACATTAACAAGGCACTGCTCCAGGAGGCCGTGGGTGGCCCTTCATCTGGAAGGGGTCCAAGTAAGGACTCATAGGAGGCAGCGGGGCGGGGGGGGGGGGAGGGGCAGGGAGGGAGGGACAGAGACTAGCTACGGGGCCTGAGAAAGTCACTTCACTTCTCTGATCTTCAGTTTCTTCATCTGCAAAATGGGAACACAACAATAATATGCTCTAGATGGACCGAATCAGTCTGGGGCCCCTGTACTATCTAAATGCTTTATCTCCATGACTGGTTCTTTTTTATTCTCTCTAGGAAAATCTTTCAAGGCCCAGCAAAAAAATGCTCCTTAGTTTTTGAAGCCTTTTCCCAGCTGGCACCCTGTCTCCCCATTCACAGGTCCTATAGGCTATGCAGGGCTGGCTTTACTCTGTGATGCGTACAGGTGCAAACTGGGGTGCAGGGTCTCCCTGCAGCTCTGTGTACGAGGCAAAGCCTTGGAGCTAGGACAGAGGCACGTACAGCCGCATCTTCCCAATGACGAGAGAGGCAGAGAAGAATCCAAACTAGGACCCAGCAGCCCTCACCCCTCTCTCCTGCTCCCAGGCTCCCAGCTTCTCCAGGCTCCCCATGGTCGGACTGCTGAGTCCTGGGAATCCGGCCTCCCCGGAGCCCTGCCCCGGGCTGGTGGGGACAGCCGGGCATTTCTGGGCGGGCGCTGCTAGGAAGAGCTTCCCCACAGCAGTCATCCGCAGGATCCCATTAGCAACGAGAAGGGCCCTTAGGGAGCCGTGCAAATGGAAGGTTTTTAGGGGAAGAAGGGTGGGACGAAGAAGCTATTAGCAAAAGAAAACAATTATAATTCTGGGATAGGTTGAAACTGCAATTAGGTCAGGTGTTGTCTGGGTTTGGTATCATGGGCTTTAGCATAAGTGACACCATTTTAGGCCTGTGGTTTCCTCTTTAATGGTGTATTTGGTGCATTTTCCTCACAGAGGCCCCAGAATTGACATGGGGGCAGGAGATGTTTCCTGTCACCTCATTGTCACGGACACATACACGAGAGTGAGGTTTCCCAGGGGAGTTAGCTGATCCGAGCTCCACCCTCACCTCCAGTGAGGGGCCCCGCCTGCCCCCTTGGCTACACGCCATGCTTTCTCACCCGCCTCCAGGCTTTGCTGACTCCATGTCAGTGCCTAGAATCTCTATGGAACATTCAGGGTTCTCTCAAGTCCCACCTCCTCCAGGAAGCCTTCCGAGACCTGCTAGCTGTCTCCTGAGCTCCGTCAGCCTTGACCATCTGTGTGTCCGCGGTGGAGCCCCACTGTTCTCTGTCAGGTCTGATGCTCCCTCTGTGCCTAACACGGTCTGGGCACACCATAGCACCTCAGCCCTACCAGCCTGCGTCATCTGGCCTGCGGGCCCTCTCCCCAGGGTGGGGATGAGGTTCCCAGCCTCAGTCAGCCCCCTGTGAGGACAAGATTTTGTTCTGCTCTCCCAAGGGAGGGTATGGTGGCACATGCCAGCCCCGGAGGTGGCCCCGCTTCAGGCCAGCCAGTCATTTCTTTGTGGTGGAAAGGGCCGGTCGGGCTGAAACAAGACTGGACTTGGGGAGCAGAGGGACCAGGTTCTAGTCCCAGCTCTGCCTCAGTCGTACCTTTGCTCTAGGAAGTCACGTGATCTCCCTGAGCCTCTTCATCTGATAACGTGTCCCTCTGACGGGAACCCGGAACCCCCTGGTGGCTGCCGGAGGCATTGCACGCTCAGCCCTGCGCACGGTGCATGGGGAAAGACAGTCAGGAGTCTGCTTCGCCTGCCTGGCTCTGCCTCAGGACCCAGCCTGGCCCCCCAGCCCGTCCACAACAGGCAGGCTCGTCTGCACTGTGTCCTGGTTCTTGCAGAAACGCTCTCTTGCGGACAGCACACCCGCTTCCCGTCAGTTTTTATTTCTGTGAGGGCTTGCTTACGAGCGGGGCATTCTGTTCTTGGAATTTCTTGTTAAAATATTTTATTTAATTAAGTTTTTACAGCCGGCTCTGCTTCATGTCTGTCAGAAGGTAGGGGCCAGGGTACCCTTCTCCTCAGCAATCTGGGAGGCTCAGTCGCAGAGGCCCAGGCCTGGGGACCGCGTCCCTAGGTCTCAGGCATTCCTGTGCAGCCACGAGATCTGGGACTGTCAAAGGGTGCACCTCACCACAGGCCCCAGGACCTCGGTGCCACGAGCAGGGTCACCCGAGCAAGGTCACCCGAGCCCTCTCGGGTGGAAGCCTCTCTCGGCCCAGGAACCGCCCCGTCTGAGCCGCACACACAGTCCAGAGAAACTATGCTGTGGATGATCATAGCCAGCTCTTAGCACCCGCAAATTCCATATCTTGTGTCCTTCCTTCCCAACGCCCACTCCTCTGACCTCCTCAAGCCGGGCTCCATTCCTTCTCCTCTGGGGGCCCTCCCCAGGCCCCTCTGTCAGCGCTGCTTCTCTCCTCCGCCCACGCCCCGCATGGTGACTGTACCTCCTGCCAGACCTGGATCTGGCCCTTTATCCACCCCTTACCCCCAACCAGTGCATATGCCCAGGCCCCAGCTGGGAGTGGGGAGGGGTCTCTGTCTCCCCCACAGGCCCCAGGTCTGGGCCTCGCTGAGGAGGCCTCAGGAGGTGCCAGACCCGATGGAACATGTCCTTCCTTCTCCCCACAGAGTGACGGGACAGGAATTTGTGGTCAGAGATGTGGCAGAGTACTGTTCCCCCACACTCCTGTTTTGAAAGGTTACAGGCCATGTGTGGCTAACAGGCAGAACAGGGGTCACTGAGAACAAGCAGGAGGTGCCCAGGTGAACAGCTGAGCAGATGGGTGAGTGCAGGGTGTTCTTAGCAGGGATGTGGCTGCACCCGACAGCCAGCAAGGAACCAAGCCTTGCTAAACGCTCTTCACTCAGCAAACAAGCCAGAGCCTCCCTGTGGCAAAGCTCCCCAGGACGGCGGGAGAGCCAGGACCGCTGAGGGGGCACGGAGGGGGCTGCCCCCGCACCCTCCCAGCTCACCGCCAGGCTGAGCCCCTGCCTGGCCTGTCGCCGGGTGGCGCCGGAGGCCGCGGCGCTGCCTCCGTGGGCCGCTTCCCCGCCGCAGGCCTCCTGACCCGGCCCGTACCTGGCCTAAGGGCCCCACTGTGGCCCCTGGATAATTCCATGCTCCCTGTGCCGTTGCTAAGAGCCTGGCTGCCACCTGTCAGGAATTCGCGGTCGGGGATGTGGCAGAATGCGCTGTTTTCCCACACTCGTATTTTAAAAGGTTACAGACCATGTGTGCGTAACAGGCAGAACATTAGGTCACTTGTCTCACTTAGAACAATAATCCGTTTTGCTAGGGGTCAGGTCGACACAAAGAATCTGTCCAGACCAGGTCTCTGGATGGGACTTAGCCCTCCCCTCAAACTAATGAAATTTTCAACTCGCGGGAACTTGAGTTAATAAAGTGTGCCACGCATCTGCTCCGGCCGCTGGCAGAAGAAAGCCCTGGCGTTCAATTCTGAGATCCCTGACATGATGTTTGAGTGGCCGCCCACCGGTGCCCGACGGGACACCAAATTAAGGAAAGCCACACAATGAATGTGTGAGAAAAAAACATTAGTGTATAAACACAGAGGCCAAGGCCCCCGGCGGGAGGGTGAGCGAGGGGAGGCCCCGGAATGGCCGGGAGGGGGTCGGTGGGGTTACCGCTGGGGTCTCACACCAGCGGCCTACAGGTAATGAATGATTTTAAAGGGAATTGGCACCAGCACAATCTTAGGTCAAAAAGATGAAAAGAGTAAAAAGAGCATAGTTTCTATGGCTATTGAATGAAGTGCCAAAGCCTAATGTGATCGGTTCTGAAGAAAATACAAAGCTGGAGGTGAGAATATAAAACAGCCCCGGGAGACGTTAAGTTTCAAGCCCCTCGGAACCCTGAGAATCTGGCCACCTTCCTGCCCTGCCACTGCTCGGCTGGGGCGGGGCCGCGGGGTCCCCAGCCTCTGACGGGAACTCTCTACTGGTCTTTCCCAGCTGCCCACAGATAGAAGATCATTCGGGATATCCTAACCCCGCAGAGACACGCCCGCTCTGGAGAGGAAGGGGAGATTGGGGCCTGAAGTCGCTGTGGTCTTGCCTCGGGGAAGAGGCAAAGACTTCTTAATTCCAGGTCTGGCTCCCAGAAAATAGCACTGTATTTGCTTTGTGGACACTTTAAACCAAGGTGGGGCTGGGTGTCCCCCAGGAAGCTGAAGAGCAAGGGGCACCTGTCAGGGCGAGACCTCCTGCCGGCATCTCCTTGCATCTCCCCTAGTCCATCCTGGTGGGAGGGTGTCGGAGGGCTCCCAGGGCCTCAGGACCCTGGGCTGTGGATAAGATCCTAGAGGGACCCTGCAGGGACCCTGGAAGGGGATGCAGCACCCCAGAACTATTTCACTTCCCCCAGACAGAACCCAGAGACTGTGCAGGCCGGGGAGGCACGCGGCTTAGGGAAGGTAAAGCCCACATCACAGTCTGCACGGCCGGGCCAGGTGCTCTGCCATGTGCTAAGGTCAGGGCAGGTTACTCGTCCTTAGTGCTTTTGTTCCTTCAAGGGCCTACCATGTGCTTTGGGGGCCTGCCTCATGGTGCGTGCAGCGAGGCTAGGGCGAGGCAAGCACACAGAGATGAACAGATGAGCCTGCACAGGGTTGCTGCGGCCCGGCACAGGGGGTGGGGTTCAGCCCTCCCCATGCATGAGGAACAGCGCTCAGCAAACGTGGCCCCTAGGGCTTTGCCAGAAGCCCCCAACCACTACCTTCCCCTTCCCTGGTGATGGGCCACATCTTGTCTGCCTGCCTCCCAGAGACCCCCGCCTCTGGGAAGCCTTCTCTGACCCAGTCCCCCACGCCCCAGGCCCCCCCTTCTGAGCCCTCAGCCCTCCCTTCTCCTGGCTGTGTGGCCTGCGCACTGCCATTGGCCAGGACTGGACTCCACACATCTCATCCCCTCTGAGCCCATCAGACCCAGGCCCCTAGCAGGGCCACAGCAGCACCTTGTGGATCAACTTTAGGGCAGGGTAGGTCCCATCCTGGGTGAGAATCTGGCAAGCAAAAAAGGGAGAGGCGGGCGAGGTGGGGCTGGTCCCACGAGGGCCACACCATGATTAACGATGCTCCCCAGAGGCCTCCAAGCAACCGCACAGGGTGGCCGTGGAATGCAGAGCTGCTGCCTCTCTGGCGCCCAGCCCGCCGCCCGTGAGCTCTGGGGCTTCCTCTCGCCGCAAAATGCCCACGCTTACAATTTCCAGCATTCGGCCCAGATCTCCACAAGGGGAAGAAAGGACTCTGTCTTTCCTCCAATAGGGCACACAGAGACAACAGACTCCAAGGTCCTGCCTTCAGGATTTAATTCCACCTCCCTGTGAGCCAGCAGGTGGCCTTGGGACGTCACTGGGCTATTCCGTATCCCCATTTGGCCATATGTAAAAAATGAGATAATAATAATACACTAGTCCCCCCTCATCCATGGGTATACGTTCCAAGACCCCCATTGGATGCCTGAAACTAAACTCTAAATATACTACATTCTTTCTTACACATACAAATACACTTTGCAGCTTCTCTTCAGCGTATTCGAATCACCAGCACCGCTACCCTTGCCCTTCGGGACCATTATTAAGTAAAATAAGGGTGACTGGCACACAAACACTGCAATCCAGCGACAGTCCCTCTGACAACCTGGATGGCTACTAAGTGACTAAAGGGCAGGGAGCACCCACGGTGTGCATACCACTGAACAAAGGGATGCGGCACGTCCCAAACGGAACACAGTGGGACAGTGCAAGACTTCGCACTACTCAGAATGCGCCCATTAAAACTCACGGATTGTTTTATTTCTGAAATTCTTCATTTACTAGTTTCAGACGACGGTTGACAGGTAACTGAAAGCATGGAATGCAAAACCGTGGGTAAGGGGACATTAACACAGGCCAGTTGCTCAGAGTAGTGTCTGACACAACGTGAATGCTGTATAAGTAATTTTTATTTTTTTATCTGACTTTGGAAAACCGCTATTCCTCAAGAACTATTTGAACACCTCCTTCAGCATGTCCAGAGAAGCAGTAAGATGCTGTAACGTTCGTTACCCTGGGTGCTGGGAGGCCTTGTCCTGATTGAATTTCTGCCTCTGCCAGTAACTCAAAGGCAGCATCCACATGAGCCTCATGATGTGGAGAGGAGGTTTCTCAGGCGACGGAGGCAGCTGGAGGCCCGCTGGCCTTTCTCATGCCTCAATGGACCCCTCAGGCCACAACCCCACGGAGGCCTGAGGTCAGTTCCCTGCTTCAGATCAGAGCAGTCCCATCTGTACGATTAAACGATTGAACCAGGGGAATTCTAAAGACCCGCAGACTCTGACAGACTGTGGAGGGGTCCCTCCTGTTCCCATTGTCATCATTATGGTCATCATCATCACCACCGCCACCACCACCACCCATCATCATCACCACCATTATCACCATCATGGGACTCACATGTAGATTACTTCCTATGCACAAGGCAGTGTCAAAAGTATAATAATAAACCCACAGGAATGTACTGTGGTCTATTTTACAGACAGGGAAACTGAGGCTCAGAGAGATTGAACAGCTTCACTTTTACAACTTATAAACAGCAAACTGGGCTTAACATCCAGATCTGTTTCATCTCCAGAATTGTACTTGGAAACACACACTGTGCCATGAGTATAATACAAATGATGCCACTGATAAGATCAACGGCTTCCTGTGCCAGGCACGCTGCACAGATGTAATCCTGTTCCACCTCTACACTAACCTCATGTAAAGGTGAGCGTGTCATCCCAGTTCTACAGCGGGATTAAGCGACTTGTCTAGAGCCAACAGAGTACCTTTCTAAAGTATAAATGCGACCTTGTCACTCCCGTTATTGAAAATCTAACTCGCCTGAGCCAGAACGTATTTTCCTTGTTACTCCCCACTTTATTTTTGGCGACAGCAGAACTGATGTCCTTCCCACTCTGGCCCAGGAAGCCCACACCAGCTACTACGATTTTGAAAGACACCTGAACCAATTGGTACATAGCTGCTTCCCCCAACTCTTCACATGTTCAGATAAACTCTTAAAAAGGTTGCTATGCCTCAGTCACCGCGCACGCACACACAGAGAGGCCAACGCCTGCGCAGATGCACGCATGCACGCACACACAAGTGAACAGATGCGCGGCACACGCATGGCCCCCAGCTCGTCCCCCAGCTCGTCTTGGCGCCCTCCCGCAGCTGCCAGAGATCCACCGTCCCAGGCTCTCTGCCAGCCTCTGCTTCTGAAATTCTCTTTCCTGCTTCCTGATTCAGGGCACCAGCAGCCGCTCCCCTGAAAGCCAGGTTTGTTCCACCTGATCCCTGGAAGCAGAGAAGAGTTCAGCGACAATGGTCAAAGGACTGGTCCTTGAGAAAGGGGACAAGAGCGAGTCCTTTGTCAACCGGCCCAGAACACACAGGTGCTCTGCTTGACAGATGTCACCTCACCTAGAAGAGACGTAGCCCAGTCCCAGGCAGGCACATGTGATTGCCTCCAAGCTCCCGGGAAGCGCACACACTCAGCCACTAGTCACAAAGGAGATGAGGGAGCTCTGGTTCCGCCAGCGCCAGGTGAGCCTCGGCTCAGCCACCGTGTGGGAGCCAGGGAGCTCCTCACTTGACCTGTTTACTCTCCGTGGGAACTTAGAGACACCCACGGAGGGTGGCCTTCTCAGAGCAGTTACAGAAATCCCCACAAGAGTGCGTCTTTGCTCTCAAATGAACTCTTGCGCAGGTTCAGCCACCTGCACCAGCCCAAACACAAATTGGGATGTGGGGGTTCCCTCAGCCCCTGCCTCCTACGCCAGCCAGTGTCACAGTGCTGAGCCTGGCCCAGAAGTGGAGATGGGCCAGACTCCTTCATTCAACGAACATTTAATGAGCACCCGCCCTGTGCCAGATGCTCTTCAAGGAGAGAATAAAACAAACAGGAATCTGATTCTGCCCGGAGCAGTTCTGCCTACGAAGCCTCCGTAACCTGTCCCTTGTTGGCTCCTGTGACTTCTCCTTTTGGGGCCACAGACTCCCCTCCTGTTCCATGAGGTGTTTGGGTCTCAGAACCTCTCATGTCCCTCCCAACTGGGGCTTTAATTAGGGTAACTTCCAGAGACATCTAATCTCACAGCTGGAGAGCAGCTGGACCTGCAAGGGAAGGCCCGCAGCTCCTGAGCGTGGCGGCCACGGCCAGTCGTCACCTCTGCGGGAGCAAGCTCCCTTCCTGCACAGGCCTCAGGCTTGAATTTCTCCAGGGAATGTCTTGCTGTAGACGCCCTGAAGTATAACCCGCCTCACCCAGAGAACTCCCAGGCCTGGGATCTGACCAGTGTGGGGAAGTGCACTCAGGAGCTGACTTAGCTTCATTCCGTGCAGAAGGGCCTTGGGGAATTTCAGAGGTGACGCTGATGCATGGAATGCACGGGGCCTTGCTGCCAAGACCAACAGGGCTGTTTGGAAAGCCTTCCAACCAAATTCCTGCTCTTGGAGTTATTCACGAGAGCAGCTGCCACCAGACCGAGCCACTCTCGACTAGGGCCACCTGCCTGCTGATAGCCTGAAAGAGACCTGTGCCCCTCCCAGCATGCAAGGGTCACCGCCCAGAACTCCCGGTACAGAATGGGGCACAAAATAGTGACCTCATCAGCACACTGATCAGATCTGCCTCCAGGAGATCGGTTCGACAAAGGCAGGGCCTGTTTCAGACCCTTTCTTGTACCCGCGTGTGTCCTGTCCATCTCCCTTTCCTGCCACCCACCACTTCTCTGCTCATGCCACCTTGCTCTAGGTCAACATCAGCGAAGGGTCAAAGCAGGTAGCCAACTGGCTGCATAGCTCCCTGCCTCCAAGGAGTCGGCTTGAATCATCCCTGCTGCTCACCTCCATCCTCCCTTTGCACCTGCAGCCACTCGGGACAGAAGAGGCTACATCTGCACACAGGCTGTCCCTAACCTCAGGAAAGTGATATTTCATCAAACAACCTCGAGGTGCAGGGGATGCCCACGATAGGCTCCAAGCCAGCTTTCAATATTGAGGCAACGCTAGAGATGCTCAGCCCGAGACAGGAATTTACAGAGCGGCGCCCAGGACATGGATGCTCAGCTCACTGCGCACTCCCCACCGGCAGGGAGGGAGGGCTCATGTGAGGCGGCGGACCTGGAGCTGCTCTCGGACCCCCGAGTCCTCTCTAGAATGGGGATCTCCTCCCCTGGCGTAGCCACCCAACCCTGCAGTTAGTCGTGTCTGTCTGCAGTCCCTGCCCCTGACAACCAGCCCGCGGCTGGTGGGAGGAAGCCTGGGCACGCAGCCTGCTGGGCTGAACTGTGCTATTCTCCCTCCGGCCTCACTGGAAGCAGGACAAGGGTGCAAAAGATGAGAAACAAAATGTTGTTTTTGATCCACCTTGGTAATATTTGCCGTTTCCTTCCTAGAAAATGGTTAGAAAAAAATCAGCCCAGTCAGCAGCACTCGAGAGTTTGCAAAACACGAAGCATGCCCATGGAAGTGAAAGCCATGTCGAGGCTCGAACTTTGTACTCTGACCTCAGTGCCCAGAACGAGGTGGTCGTTGGGCTTTTTACTGCCTGGTTGCAGAGGGGTCACTCTCTGTGCTACTCCGAAGCACCATGCTCATATTCTCCAATGAGTGACGGCAGCCAAGTTGGGGCTTTTTTTGTTTTTTTACTTATTATTTTTTTGGTTTAGTTTGGGTTTTTATTTGTTTGTTTGCTTTTTGTCTGTTTCAAGCTTCCTCTGAAGCTTCTCAGAATGTTATGTTCACACCACACGAAGAAAGCGCCAGATCCCAGCCAGGAGGCTAGGCATCATGAGCCCATAAGGACTCGGATCCAGAGGGCATCTGCAGATCGGAACATGAGGCTGAGCTGTGGCCCCATGGCCTACCACCTCCCGGCGGGGGGCGGGGGTGGGGGCGAGCATTGCTTCCTTTCCCTTCCAACGGCTGTTGGCATTCATTGTTTCTGTGGCCTCAGCTCTCCATGTCATTATCTTCCTACTTCTAGCTTTTTATTCAATTATGTCTGCCATAATTGTTACCTGCGCAATCACTTTCTGGAGGATGAAAAAGTCAGGCACCGCCAGATGCCAGGGAGCTTAAGAAAACCGCCCAGTCACCACGGGACGAACAGAAGGGTGTCATGAAAGGACGGAACCGGGACGCGTGCACGGTTCCACTTCCACTTCTAGCTCTGCCCCAGAGTCCCGTGGATTTGGGGAAGTCTCCCACCTCCTTCTAGTCTTCAGTTGCCTGTTTCTAAAGAGGGAGGCCACGGGGCAGGAGGTCTCTGAGGAGCCTGGAGAACTGCCTCCCTGGGAGAGCGTGTCGAAGCAACTGGATTCCAGCCGGGGGCGTCGATGAGACTACTGTGCTGGCCGAGGGACGAGCCAGGACCCCTCACCTCGGCCCTCGGAACCACACAAGCAGTCGTGTTCCCTAGACTCACAGGGAAGACACAGGGAAATGCAAAGCAGGAGAGCCCAGGCAGGGGCCCTTCCTCCCCACCCTGGGGTGAGCGGCAGACTTTCCAAGCCAATGCACAGAGCAAAGTCCCCAGGGCAGCCACCCTGGGTGCACATCGGCCTCCCTTCCCCGCCCTGCATTTGCAGCCCTCGGCAAGGGCTGCTGGTTGACATGGCCTGGCTCACTCAGTGCAGGCTCCTACCTGGCAGAGGTCCAGCCAACCGGCCTTGAGCCTGCTGGCCTGTTCTATGACCTTGTACAAGTCATATGGGATTTTAGGCTCAAAAAGACTCGATCACCATAACCTATCCGAGGGTGAAAATGGATGGTAATCCCCACGTCCGGGATCCTCGCGGTGTTTCAGTGAGGCACCAACACTGTGGCAATCGTGTTCTCGTCCCTGCCTACACAGCACCCTGGCAAACGGGGCTGGTGACGTGTTTGTCAATGAAGCAGTGGGAACTCTGTGTACAGAAAAACAGGCGAAGAGTGAGCAGGGGAGCATTTGCCCACAGCAGACTGGAAAAACAAAATGAAACCAGCACCTCCCTAATCCTCTCTTTGGTCTCTTTGCCCCAAGTGAAGTCCAGACTGTAAGGATTCAAAAATGTGCCTCACAGGCATCTCCAGACCCCAGCTCCTTATTAAACATTTCCATTCTCATTTGGGCACAATCAGAATTTTTTAATCATCTTCCTGCGCATCAATTTATGGGGATAGATCATTTCCAGATGTTATTGCATATACCAAAAAAAAAAAAAAAAAAACCCTCATTGATTAACAAATGATTTCTAGATGGAGAATACATATAACTAACAGTCCCCAGTTAAAACGTGCATCAAATTCTGTGAGTGATAGAGAAGCCAGGAGTCCCCTTGGTCGGGTCTATGTCTTTCCAGCTGAGGTCTCTTTCCCAGGCTGGCTCCAGATGCTTCTGTTTCTTACCAAATCAAACAGGTGCAGGAGAAAGAGCTTTGGCCTTTATTAGAGTCTCTCTCCCATTTCTGCTGGTGATTTCCTACAGCCCCCATGCTTTGAGCATAGGGCAAGAGCATATGCTATGTAGAGAAAGAATTCTGAGCTGCCAATCAAAAGCTTTCTATACAACAAACTGCTCATGTGACCTTCAGGAAGACATGTCACCTGTGTATTCTATCTACTCTTCATTTAGCAGTTTGCTTTACAGACATGTCTAAATAACTTAACTGTGCACTAGTCCCTTTTCAGCCTATGCTGAGTGTACCCTCGTCCACCACAGACATTGCTAGCCAATGACTGCACACTTTCCCCAAATCCTTCGTTTGGTGCACTAGCCACCACTAAAAATCTACGCCTGCCTCATGTGGCAGATAGAAGGGTGTCCTCCGGAATTCAGAGCTAGAGGAGACATTGTCCACAGCCTGAGCTGGTGATTCCACAAACGAGGCAGATCCAGGCGCACCTGCCACAGAGGCAGCATGACAGCAAAGGCTCAGGTGAGTGGGGACTCGAGATTCCAGAAAGGGGGGAACTGGGTTTGGCATCTGTACAAGTCATATAGGATTTTAGGCTCAAAAAGACTCGATCACCATAACCTATGTAGAAACTTACCAGTTCAAAGAGGGTACATTCTAGAATGTATCCATTCCAGAATGAAAATAAGGATCCTGAGAACTGGGAGGATGACCCGGAACCAATCAACGCTACCAGACTGGCTTTAGTTCCGACCAAACCTGGCACCAGCAGCTGAGTCCTGTCCACGTGAGGACCCACTTTGCTGCTTTCTTGGCCTTCAGAGTCCCCGCAGTTCCACTAGATGCTCCACATTCCATCAGTTAATTGGTTTGTTCCTTCTGTGCTGTGCAGAACAGACAGCACGTGACATCTGCGTTACTCTCAACCCTCTTTCAAAGGGTATCAATTCCCCCATTGACCGTAAGTGATTCTCAGTTCCTGCATGTTTCGTGGGGCCACCGGAAGGGCGGATGTGCCTATCAAAAAGGAAAACGTCTGCATCTTGGGCTGCAACCAAGCCACAACTTAATTTCCTCCTCTGGCTGTACTTCTTGAGAAGTAAATATGAAAAATGGGGGTGGGTTGACTTTGTCTCAGATAAACAGGCCACACTCTGTAACTGGACAAACAAGGTGCTTGGCTGGAAATAAGATGTTCTTTGGCTGGCATCTCCAAAACGTGACAGATTCTCCCAGACGGTATTTAAAGCAGCGAGCTCTCCCTGCCTCAGTGCCTTGCCTACGCCAGCCTTTAAAAATCAGGCAGGAGGCAAACACAGGACCGGGAACGCCGAACAAATGAAGCTAATGCCTTTCAAGTACATACTAGTAGCAGTCACTGGGAGAAGCGTTTTGCCTGTGTTTTCTCATTTAATTCTCACTGCAATCTCTGAAATTGGTATTATTATCCCATGTTACAAACAAGAAAGCTGAGGTTCAGTGAAGACACATAGCTAGTAGGTGATACAGCAGGGATCTGAGAGTAAGTCTAACTCCAGAAACCATCATGGTCTTAATTGCCAGAGGCTGTGGCTATGGACAATCCATCCATTCCTCTGCTGACCTCCCCATGCCCGAGGGTCCCGCTGCAGCTTGTCACCATGATGACAAGCATTTACTCTGGCCATAGTCTTTCTAAGATTCTCAACAAATCGAATTCCTTTCTGTCCCTCTTCCAGAAAGTTTGGGACCATGTTCCACAGCTGGGAGCCTCTACTGGCCAGGACAGCAGAGCAGCTGAGGGCCGGATGTCTGCCTCGACAGAATTGTCACAGCTCTGGCACAAGAAAGGGCGTTTCTGGTGAGCACGGAGCTGTGAGGAGGCATGTGGCTGGTTACTGCCTCACAGTCAAGAAGGAAATGCAGTGTGAAGGCCAAGCCATTGGCGATACGCTACTTTCACAGCCGGAAGCCAGTTTTTTCAGGCAAAGCAGAAATTCTATATTGAACATATTCCTCCATCACAGCCCAGGACAATGATTTTCAAATACAAATATAAAATAGTAACACACAGAAATTCATCATGGATCTCAGATTATGACTCATTTCCACCCTCCGGATATACCCATTACCACCAGCAGGCATTTCCAGCCATGATTTCTTTCCAGCTTCCTCTATATCTCCAGGGCCCAGGCCAGAGAGGAGATGGGGCAAGTGTCTGCAGGTGCTTCTGAACCGGCCGCCCAAGGACTACCAGACCAGTGGACCGGCCGCCACCTGTTCTGCCCTCCGCATTGCCGGATTGGAATGGCTTTTCTGTGAGACAAGCAGCTTCTCACTGTGCCGTTGCAGAGCCTATGGGGGAGAAGGAGGGCATCCTTTCTCTTCCAGGGTATCAGTTCAGGCATCAGAGCATGTTTTCTGAGTTCAACTGAATTCTTTGGGTACAGATTAAGTCCCCCCGGACCATCTTGGGATAGTCAAAGGCTTGAATTTCCTTCCAAGTTTCCTTGGTCTTGGGGATAACCCAGGCACGAGAACAATTCTGGTGAGCTTTGACGCTGGATTTCCATCCTGGGAAGTGCTGGGATTTTAAGCCCTAAGACTCTCCCCTGCTCCTTCATTGTCGTGGCCTTGCCCTGCTGTTCCTCCAGCACGCCTCTTGGACTTCTTCCCTGTGGTGACCCTCTTCCTCCGAATTGGCCTTTCTAGGGCTTTCCCGAATAGGAGCTCAGCTTCCAGCCAAGCTGCAGATGACCTCAATGAGCGCAGCTCTTGTAGGGGTTCCCGAGGCAAACTGGCTCTGTGACAACAGCCTCTGAAGGACCTTGGGACAAGTCTCCTGGGACAAGATTAGAGGAAACCAAGAGGCCTGATTCTTTCCCCCCACCCCCAGTGCATAATCTCTGCCACCTTTTCTCTGAAGGGTCTTAATTTCTGCGTCTCGGGGAGCCTGTCCGTCCCAGGTGTCCATCCTGGGGAACCCGCCCTTGTATGTCAGCACAGGGAGCTGCATGCAACTTCCGTACCTTTGTGAGCGTGGCTGACACCCCTGTTCCAAGAGTGTCAAGCTCAGTGAATCCAAAACCAATTTCTTACCGCTCCCCAAATGTTAACCACCAGAGCCAGTTAACGTCCCCTCTCTTCATACGCCCCATCTCAAGGGTTTGTCACCTTGGCGTCCTCCCACATGTCATTGGTCAGTCACAACTCCTGGGGATTCCTCTCATTCATTCAACACACATTCGTAGCATCTCTGCATCCGTCCTTGCTGAAATGCACCCACTGCTTGTGCTGGTCTTACTTTTCATGGAGCCTAGACCTTGGTCACTGCAGTGTGTCTGGACCTTCCTCTCAAATCAGGGTTTCTGAACTTCAGTGCAATGGACATTTTGGACTGGATAATTCTTTGTTATCCTACTCATTTTAAGATGTTTAGCAGTATCCCTAGTCTGTACCCACTTGATGCCAGTAGCATTTTCCTCCTAGTAATGACAACCAAAAATATCTCCAGACATTGCCAAATGTCCCCTGGGGAGCAAATTCACCCAGCCGAGAACTGCTGTTCCGATGGGACACGAGCTCACATCTCCCTGCACGAGGCCCAGGCACTCTACGATGAGCAGCTTCATTTCCACAGGACACCGGGAGTCAGCTCGAGGCCTCCTCTGAATATTCTCTGAGCACCTGCCATGGAGCCTACTCAGGTCCCAAGGCTGAGCAATCACATGTCAGCTTCCAGCCACCAGGTCCTTCTGAGGAAACAGGACTCACTCTTCTAAAGCCCTCTCCTCAATATCCTAAAGTCCTAAACTTTCCTAGCAAGCTGACATTCAAAAACCTTATCTTATTGACGCCATCAATGAACACGTGTTATTACGTATTTGACCCAGGAAATACGATTCCGTACCCACGACCCTGCAGCAGGGAGCGGCTGCATAGCAGAGAGAGCTGGTTGCTCTCCGCTGCTGGCAAGGTGAGCCAAGTGGCTCCTTGGCCTGCAGTTCTAGCAGCTCATTCGATCTTACACTAAAGGGAACTTCTAAGCCAACCTCCGCTGCTTCTAAAAAGATGGCAGACCTGCAAACGACGTGGCCTCTGTGCTTATTAGCCCTCCCGTAACAAGACAGCCCTAGAGTGAGGGTTCATGACACCCAAGGTGGTGATAACCCTATTGGGTGATAACCCTGTTGAAGGTGAGGTGAGGAGGGTGATGCATGCAGTGGTGGAGGAGGTGGTGACAACAAGGACAGTGGACACGCAAACGCTGGTGGAAAGTCGCATTCAGGAACCACCTGTGGGCAGAACTCCTGACTTACATGTACAAGAGCAGCAGCAGACAAACCATTCAGACCAGCTTGGAGCTTGCTGGCTGTCGCTGGCACTGCCTGATTCCCAGGCACTTTCTGGATTAAATCAGGCTTGAAATGAGGAGTTCTTGGCCAAAGCAGCCCCTCAGGAGGAAACGTGAACCCTGACATACAATTTTGGAGGAAATGTTAAAGCTTCTTTTATATATCCCAGTTGAAAGAGAAAAATGAGACTTCCAGGCTGTTCCATGTTTTCTATTACAAGTGATGCTGGCATGAGCTTGGCTAACAGCAAGGGCATTGGAAGTGGGGCTCCCTGAGCAGGGCTGGGCGGGTTCCATTTCCCCGTGTCCCCTGTGTGCATCTTCAGAACCGAGTGTGTGTGTCAGTGTGGTTGACTATCGGGGGAGATCCATTTTGCAGGCCCCGGGGCATATCCCCACTGCTGCCCTAAACATTTGATAGCAAGTCACTTAAGTCAGAGTTGGATGGTGACAATGTTCTAACACAGAAACAATTTCACCATTTCCCATCCTTGTTTCCAAACATTTGCCTCTCCTTATACACCAAGGGATAACCTCGGGTGCAAGGAGAGGGGTGAGGTGTGGAAACCATTTCTTAAGCAGGCTTGGTTCTACCTTGCCTCCATTCTGAAACCCTTGAGTTCAGTGCTGAGATCCCAGGGTAGGAATGTTGGAAAGGACTCTGTTTTATAAATCGGTGATCGTCTTTTGTCAGATCATTAGTGTACTTTACATGAAAATATGGAAAATGAAATGACACCTGTCCAGATCGCCACAATTCAATAGCCAAGAGCCATGGACAAGCTTGGAGAGGTTCTCTGAGCAGCGCTGCGCAGTATGTGTGATACGTTCTTGGTCCTGGCTTCCTCTCCCCTCACTCTACACCAGAGCAATCCCAAACTCCAACACCTTGAAGCTCTGATCTCACTCCACGTCTCCTTGTCTTTGGTCTTGCTGCTCCTGTTGAACTTTTAGTCATCCTGCAAAACCCAGCTTTCATGGCACCTGCTTTTCGCCCACCTTGCCCCCCTCTCTTCATTAATTTATGACTTCCGTAAATGCACTTTTGCATTGCATTTTTCACACTACCCGGTACTTATCTACTTATGCATACACGGCTTCTCCTATACAGACTTTATGTTGACTTACACACTGAGGCTGCCAGAGCCCAGCACAGACAAACGTGTCTTCATTTATGAAATCCATGTATCTTAATGAATGCTCTCAAGATTGCTAGTAAAAGAATGCCACTCAACTGGCATGAGTCAAAAGGGGGTGGATTGGAAGTTAATGAAGGATCTCGTGGCACTGAAGGGCAGAAAAACAGCCAGCCAGGCCTCCAAGAAACCCAACTAGGAAAGAGGAAGCCCCAGAAACCAAAGCCCGGCTCTCTCTGCGCTCCTCCCTCCTCCTTTCTTGGTCTCTTGGCCCATCTTCTCTCTGCATGTGCCAGGGGTGACTGGTCCTTGGGCCCCTCTCTAGGATTCCTCGTGGTACAGTACTGGTTCCCAGTGCATTAAGCCCTCTGCTGAAACCCAAATGTGAGGCAGGGATGCCCCAGCCGCAAAAGACACCGCCTCTGAAGGTCAAGGTTTTCCTAGCTGAGAAGGTGGCTGTGCCATCGCTGGGAGATCAGGTGGTGGCACAGAAGGAGGAGGCGGTGAGAACGAGCAGAAGGATGAGGGGGACAAGATGAGAACTGGTTTTTATTTGCCTGGGAAAGCCCACCTTCTCACCACCCATTTCAACCTTGACTTTTCTAAAAGGCCCTTTCAAATTCCCACTCTATTTATAAGGAAAACAGAAGTCCAGAAGAGGGAGAGGACTTCCAGCAGCCACCAGCATTCAGTGGCTGAGCAGGGCTGCTCCCACCTGCCCCACCCTGCGGCAGGGAACTGCATGCAGACCAAGCCACTGATGGTGGCCACGCGCTGAATCGCCTCCCGGGGGACTGCGATTTAGCTCTGGGAAGCATCACTTTGGGAGGTGACTTCTTCATGGTGGAATTTCAGGCCTCACTGATAGGCTTGGTGGAGAGACGATTGGGGGAGTGGCTGTTAGGGCCCAGGGAAGCTTCTGGTGTGGTTTCTCAACACAGAGTCACTCCACATTAAGCGCATAGTCCATGGAGTCAGAGGAGGGCAGAATGGAATGACATGAGGCTAGTTATTCATTTCATGCGGAACCCTGGTGCTCGCCCTGTGTCTGGATCTTTATCGTATCTCAGACTGCTTGCACATTAAGCGATGCCTTCAGCCCTAATATGCCTTATTTCATATAAACTTTAACTACTTTAACACATATTGATGCTGTGATGATTAAAAGATACAAATTTATTTCAACTCTCTGAACTATATAGTAACTTCTAGTTATAAGTAATTTTTCAAACACTAGACCGTGGAAGTCCATCAGCTCTTCTGTGAGGTTTTTGAAAACTTTTGATGTTAAAAAGCAATCTCTATACTTCCTCAAACACTGGGATTCTTCTCCGATTTCCCTTTTACTAATGATTTGATGTACTTCAAAGGGCTGGGAACAAATCCTTAAAGCTAACAAAAGCACAGAGGACACTTGTGGCTGTTTGCAAAAATTACCACAATTCGTTGCACTTCCTACCATCAAGAGGTGGCATCTATGTCTAACTTAACCCAGTGATTTTGTTGGGATAACAGAACTCAGAAAACAGGACATTACACAAGTGCCACGCCTGGGCCTCAAGAGTTTTGCACACTTTCACAGGCTCTCCTGGGACCCTGACTCTGCTACCCTGCCAATCTAGCTTTGCCTGCTGGAGGATGAGACCACGTGGAACTGAGACCAGTCGGCCAAGTGAGCCATCTCAGACACTAGTCTCTAGGACACCAGAAGCACAGCACAGATGGATGAGGCAACCCAACCAAGACCAGTCCAGCCGGGCTCTGCCCAGACAACCCTAGCCCACACTGCTGACCCACAGAATCATGAGTTAATAGTTCACCTGCTGTAAAGCAAACCAGGTAAAAACAGTGGCAAATGGTTAGTTCTAAATAAGAGAGGTTGTGAATTTTTGAGAGTCAAGTCAGTCTTTTGAGAGATAAGACCGTGACCAGCATCCTCATTGTACCTATATTTTATTAAGGGTTTAATGTTTACCAGATTTTTTGCTAAAGATGTAGCGATAAAAATCATATTTAATGCACACTTAATCCTCACAACCGTGAAAACTAGTTCTAATATGAATGAAGTCTGGTGTTTTGGGTTCTGCTCCTCAGCGTGATGTGGCATTCAAAGGAACCACCATGGAGTCATCCAAGTGATAGAAGACCTTTGTTCCAATGATGTTTGTACTTACTGGGCTGTCAGGTTAAAACGCTCTTGGCCTTGTTCTGCTCATTTGCTGTTTTGAACTTACATCTAGACCAAGGACCAATGTTGGCTGTTGCAATGGAATCTGTTTATCCTTTCAACATACAACCCTAGGGAATAGTAGGGTTATTTTCATTTGAACTTACGCTGTCAAAGTCAATAGGAGCTGTGTCTTTAGGGCAGTGAATCCTATAAGGTCAAGTTTATGATTAGGTGCCAAGTTGACATTGAGATTGTCCTTTCCCTTCTCAAAAATGAACAAAGGCTTTTTAAACAAACAACAACAACAACAACAAAGTAACAGGAGAGCAGACTCGACAGCACTGTAGTCCCTTGGGGAAATACCGAGGTGGCATCACCAGCCTAACACAGAGAGAATCGGCTCGAGGATCGTCTTTCCCTATGGCCCCCTCTTAACATGTCTCACATGCTTGGCAGACAGACGCCTCCAAGTCCTCTCTCTGCCTCATCCCTGACAGACAGGAAAACTGCTTCCAACTAAGCTTTATCTCCCACTCTCCTTTCCCCTCAGGCTCCATTTCTGTTCCTTAGCCAGCAGCACTCTGCCACTTAAAACAGAAATCCTACAAGCCTCCATGTTTTCCCTAACCCGAGTATAAAGACCCCAGAACTATCCATCAAGGAGGGCAGAGCTTCTGAGCCAGCAAGGCAAGGGTGGGGAGAGGCATCTTATCACAGCAGACACTGAGCTTCTGGTACTTTTTGGACCAGAATTACCACGATTTACAGATGAGAAAACTGAGGCTCTGAAGAACTAAATAACTTTTCCAAACAAACTAATAAAGGATTTAAAGCCAGGTCATTTTCAAAAAGCTACAAATAGCTACCACCTTTCCAAATGTTTTAGTTCACATAAAATGAGAACATGCTTATACCACACCCTTTCCTGGATTGATACACAATATCCTTTCTGAATTCTTGATCTTTGACCTCTGGGGTGTCAGACACACACCTGATGCACACACCCAGACCCGTGCATACACACTCACTACGATACACACTCATGCAAAAACACACAAGTGCAAACCTTGCCTACTGTGATAGTGAAACCCCAGGCTGCTTTTCCACTTGGCAAAGCGGAACTTGTTATGACCCTAAGAATCCAGGACTTCTGCACGTATCCTTCTCCGCTAATTTGCAAGGAAATAATTCTTTTCATCAATGTAGAAACAGCCCTGGGTAGTGACTGTGCTACAGGAAAAGGCCCAGCTGACCCATGCTCAGTTTCTGGGGCCAGTGTAAACCGGTCAGCCAGCCCAGGCAGGTCCTGGTTCCCACTGGGAGGAGAAGACAGAAGAGGGGTTTGCCCCCTAAAAGAAGTGAGGGAGCTTAAAAATAAGTTGAACATTTTATTTATATTTGTAATTGAGTAATATTTTTTAAAATAATGATTACATTTTTTTCTTTTGCATTTTCCTGGAGATGGTGTGTTCCTAACCAGCTAAGGGTGTGTGTTGTATTGGTTGGGTGAGATGGGGTGGCTAATATTGTAATAGCAGGAATATATAAAGAAAGAGTTAATATTCATATTACTGAAATACACTTTACAGTAAAACAATGAGCCTGAACGCCAGACATTGACAAGAGAAGAAAAGATGTTCTAAATCATTTTAGCTTCTTTTCAACACCTTGACAATCAGGCAGGCAGGCAGGAGGTAACATTTATTGAGCCTCTTCTCTGCACTATTCCAGAAGAACTGTATTATCCTCAAGAACCTTAGAGAAAAGAGACAGAACACAAATAAATAAATGAAAGTAAGGCAATTAGGTATTAAGTGCTCTGCAGAAGATAAAGTTGGATAATGTGTTGTCTGTATGTGTATTTCGCAGGAGTGGACAGAAGGCCTATTTTACTGAGAAAGATCAGGAAAGACTCACAGAGCAGGTGATATTTAACCTGAGACATGAAAGATGAGATAGCAACTAGACAAAGAGCTAGAGAACACTGTTCCAAGCAGAAGTAACAGCAAGTGCAAAGGCCCTAAAACAGGAAGAAGTTTAGAAAATTGGAAAGAAAGATAAAAGATCATTGTTCCTGGAGTTCTTGTGAATGAGCAGAATGATGAAATAGAAAATAGGAGGGGTTTGCAGAGGGTAGGTTCTATAGGGCCTTGAAAACTAAATAATTTACATTTTATTCTTATTGCACCAGAAAGCAATATTATTTAAGTAAGATATGATCTAATTTATGCTTTAGCAAGATCACTCTAGCTACTGTGCTGGGAGAATAAACTCTGTGGCAGGGTTTCTAAGCCTCGGTGCTCTTGATGTTTTGGGCCAGATAATTCTTGTTGTGGGGGCCGTCCTGCATCTTGTAGAATTTTTAGCAGCATCCCTGGCTTCTATTCACTATATGCTAAAGAACACCCACCCCTCACGGTAGTGACAACCAATCACGTTTTCAAACATTGCCAAATGTCCACTGGGAGGTAAAACCACCCCTAGATGAGAACCTCAGCTCTATGGGGACACACATAGAAGTAGGAGTCCCAGTTAGGAGGCTGTAGCTGAGAGGGATGGTGAGAAGTACTTTTGGTCCAAGATCTACTTTGAAGTTGTACCCAATGTGATTTGCTGATGGACTGGATGTGGGGTGTGAGAGAAAGAAGAGTGAAGAGTGACTATTAAATTTTTGGCTTGGGTGACTGAGTCAATGGCAGTGCTATTCACCAGGATAGATATGGAGCCAGCGTAGCCAAATGGTCCTGGCGTTGACTAAGTTAATGTTGAGATTCTTTTACACATCCAAGTGTAAAGATTGAGAAAGCAATGAGATATGCAAATCTAGACTTCTGAGTAGAGATCCAGGGAGGAGATGAGTATAAATTTGAGAGGGAGCCACGCATCAACTGAAGAAATTCAGATTGTGGAATTATATTTTCTATAGTGTAGACAGGCCATGAGACTTGCTGAGGCGGCTATTGTGTAGATGAGGGAAATGCTAGAAGTTCACCCCTTCCAGTCCTGAGGGTCTGGGAGGAGAGGGGGGGAACATGTAGAAGAGGCCGGGGTGAGATGGTGGCTCTAATATGTTGGACAAGTGGAGGGAAAAGCCAGAAGGAAGAGTCTTTTGTCCCGTTTCCCAGTTGGGACTCTGGGTTTATTTTACATCAGTGTCTACACTTGTACCAACATGGCAGCAACCACACCAAAAGAAACTTAATTGTGAAGCATGGTCAGGTTCTGGTGAGAACTTTCTTCCCGATTTGTAGGAAGTCAACATCTTGCTTTGTGCATGTGTGTGTGTGTGTGTGTGTGTGTGTGTGTGTGTGTGTGTGAGAGAGAGAGAGAGAGAGAGAGAGAGAGAGAGATTGAGATTCTTCCTCCTTTTATGAGAGCACTAATTTCCTCATGACCTCACCAGAACCTAATTACTCCCAAAGGCCCCACCTCTAAATATCATTACATTGAGAATTAGATCTTCCATATATGGATTGGAAAGGACAAAAATATTCACTCCATAGCTGATGGTCTGGAAAGATGTGATTAGAGGCCAGGCACCCCACCACCATCATGGGTCCTGGAGCCATCCTCACAAGCACGATGCTGCTTCAGGCAAGAAGCACCATTCAATGCCTGTGGCAGCTGAGCTGTCACCAAGCCAGCAGGCAGAGCCAGGCCACAGGGGGTTTTGCTCACCAAAGCTCTCCCAAAAATCACTGGCCCAGATGGGGTAATTGGATGGGAAGGTAGGATTAGTGGAGGCACTGAGGAGTATAAATAGCTAATACTTTAACCACTAGTTCTCTTAAGCTGTACCCTACAAAACATGAACTTTTTTTTTTTTTACTTTATGACTCTGTATTCTCATTTTACTGAGACACATTCTCTGCACACAAAATGAGACCAACCTGTAATTCCATTCCTGCATTTCAACCTTGCAATGAATTAGAAACCCAGAAACAGCCGGCCAAGATAGCATAGAAGGGAGATGCTGTGCTCACCCCCTCTTATGACCACCTCAAAATTATAATGTGACTACAGAACCATCACTGGAAGATGAGGCTGAACAGAAGTCCTACAACTAGGACATACATAACAGGGCACCTTGAAACTGGTAGGAGTAGCGGAGATGGGAAATGAGCCAGTCCCACAACCGCGGGTGGCAGTTAAGAATTGGGAGGGTTATCTTGGCTGCAGAGGCCCCAACAACCTGAGGAGCGAGGGATACTGGCCCCACACCAGGCTCCCCAGGCCTGGGTTCTAGTGCCAGGAAGAGAAGTTCCCACAACCTCTGGCTGTGAAAACCAGCGGAGATTGTGGCTGAGTGAGACGAGGGCAGTGGGAGGGGCGGAAGTGCCCCTTAAACGGCCTGCATGTGGATTTACTCAGCGATGGACTCACTCACTCCGAGCTCCAGTGCTGGGACAGCAGCTCAAGGAACACCAGGGACACATGAGGAGGAAATGAGTTGTCTGGTTTCAAGGCAAGAACCAGAGGGTGGCTTTCTCCTGAAGAGAAGTGCTGACAGCACCCATTGTTCCTCTGTTGAGCCCTCCCTCTCCTAACTCACAGACGCATGCAGCCACCATAGCTGAATCCCCAGCAACCTGGTTAACACGAGTCGCTCTGCCCAGGTGATTTCCGCAAGACCCCGCCCCTCCCAATGTGCGGGCCCACCTGAGCTGCCTCCAGTGGTTTTTCCCATATATCTGGCCTATCTTGACTCACACCTCAGACTTTCCTAAAATCCCTCAAAAGCTCACAAAACCCAAAGAAGCAGCATCTGGCCTTGGTGTGCCCCATACCTCATGCTGAGAAGCACCAAGCCTGGCACTTGTGACAGCCAGCCTCAGTTCTTGGCTTGGCCTCTCAAAGCACCTATAAACTCAACATGGGTGGCAGCCACCTATATATTGCTTAGTGACTCTTACCAGGTGACCCCGGGCAGGGCACAGGCTGCCCCTAAGCTCTCAGGAGGCCCTGGTCTGCATGCCTGGTGGCTGGCTTTGGTCTCAGGCAGAGCACCACCCATGGCCATATTCTAGGAAAACACATGCAAAGGGCAGACAGGGCAGGCACCAGAGCCCTCTAAAAGTGAATCCTGCTTTATAGGATCAGCCCCTGCACAACAGCTCCTCCACTATAGTCACTGGCCAGTCCTTACCACCCTCGGCCTGAGGGTCAGTCCCTCCCATTGATGTATGAAAAGCAACCAAGACTCAACTACAACAGGAGGCCACATACAATCCATACAAGGAACACAACTGGAGCATCTGGCTCAGGTGACTAGGGAGACTGTGCCACTGGGCCCCACAGGACACTTATTACATAACGTCTACTAAGACCAGGAGACTTAGGAGCCCTACTTAATACATTGAAACAGACACAGGGAGGCAACCAAAATGGGGAGACAAAGAAACATGTCTCACATGAAAGAACAGAACAAAGCTCCAGAAAAGAAACTCAACAAAATGGAGATAAGCAATCTACCAGATACAGACTTCAAAATACTAGTTATAAGGATGCTCAGTGAACTTAGAGGAAGAGTAGAGAACTCAGTGAGAACTTTAACAAATACATAGAAAACATAAAAATGGATATGGAAAACATAAAAGGAAACCAGTCAAAAATGAAGAATACAATATCTGAGATGAAGAATGCATGAGAGGGAATCAACAGAGTGGATGAAGCAGAGGACTGAGTCAGTAATTTAGAGGATGGGGCAGTAGAGGACACCCAATCAGAATAGCAACAAGAAAAAAGAATTTTAAAAAGATGAGAATAGTTTAAGGGGTCTCTGGAACAACATCAGTGTGACAACATTCACACCATAGGGGTACCAGAAGGAGAAGAGAGAGAGCAAGAAACTGAAAATCTATTTGAAGAAATAATGACAGAAAACTCCCCTAACTCATGAAAAAAGATAGTTTCAACCCCAGGAGGCTTAGAGAGTCCCGAAAAAGAGAAACCCAAGAGGCTCACACTAAGACACATCATAATTAAATTGCCAAGGGTTAAAGACAAAAGGAGAATCTTAAAAGCAGCAAGAGAAAAGCAGTTATTTACCTACAAGGGAGCTTCCATAAAGCTATAAACTGATTTCTCTACAGAAGCTTTACAGGCCAGAAGGGATTGGCACAGAATATTCAAAGTGATGAAAAGCAAGGACCTACAACCAAGATTACTCCACCCAGTAAAGCTATCATTTAGAATCGAAAGGACGATAAAGAGCTTCCCAGACAAGAAAAAGCTAAAGGCATTCATCACCACCAAGCCAGTATGATAGGAAATATTGGAGGGACTTCTTTAAAAAGAAGAAAAAATATGTATTAAAAATATGATTTCTACATAACTATCAACAAGTACTTCAAATGAAAAATAATTAAATGCTTCAATCAAAAGATAGGGTGGCTGAATGGATAATAAAATAAAACCCTTACATGTGCTGCCTACAAGAGACACACTTTAGACCAAAGGACACACACAACTGAAAGTAAAGGGATGAAAAAAGATATTTCATGAAAATGGAAATAAAAAAAAAATCTGGGTAGCAATACTTATACCAGACAAAATAGACTTTAAAACAAAAGCTATAGCAAGAGACAAAGGACCCAGTGATCCCACTTCTGGGTATCTATCTGAAGAAACACAAAACACTATTTTGAGGGGACATTGGCATCCAGATGTTCATTGCAGCATTATTTACAATAGCCAAAATATGGAGGCAATCTGGGTGTCCGTCAGTGGAGGAATGGATAATGAAGAGATAGTACACATTCACAATGGAATACTACTCAACCATAAAAATAAATGAACAAATAAATGTAAGAGTGAGATCTTGCCATCTGCAGCGACATGGATGGACCTAAAGGGAACTGTGCTGAGTGGAGTCAGACAAAGACAAATGCATGTGATTTCACTTACACGTGGAGTCTAAAGAACAAAATAAACAAGACAGAAACAAACTCATAGAGAGCATTTTGAGGGTTACCAGATTGGGGGGGGGGCGGATTGGGGAGGTGGGTGAAAAAGAAGAAGAGATTAAGAAGTACAAATTGGAAGTGAGAAAATAGTCATGGAGATGTAAAGTATAGCATAAGGAATATTGTCAATAATATTGTAGTAACTATGTATAGTGTCAGATGGGTAATAGAATTATCAAGGTGATCTCTTCATTAATTACATAAATGTCTAATCACTAAGTTGTACACCTGAAACTAATATTGCATGCCAACACTAATTGAAAAATTAAAAATTAAAAAAAAAAAGAAAAGAAAAGAAAGAAAGAAAGAAACCCAGGCACCTGGCCCTTCCCTTGGCTCTGGCACTTATTCTAGAACCTGGGCAGTGTTCTTCGCCTCTCTGGATCTTCCTTTCCAGGCAATGAAGGGATTAAACCTCACCAACCTGGGCTCTGAAGAACAAATGTGGAGCAGGCTGCCCAGCAGGTGACAGCGTAACCAGCCACCCTGCTCCTGGTCCTTAACTCTTTGAACTTCAAGGAGCTTTGGGTCCCGCCTGTCTCCTGGATGCACTTTCAGCCCTGCAGAGCTGGCCTGGGGGGCTGGGAGTGGTAAGACTTGAGAACATTTTCCTTGACGCTCAGGAAAGCGCCTCAGAAAGAAGGACCCTGTTTTCCTTCTGTGAGTCCCTTGATGCTTCCTTGAAGCCAAAGGGAATGACATCACAACAAAACAAAGTGGCCAAGACATACTCTACAAAAATGTCCTCACATGGTTACATTTTCTGCAAATTACAGCGTTTGGAGTATAAATCAGAGTAATTGTTTAAATCAGAGTGACTGTTGAAACAGATTTCCAGTGATCAAATCAAAAATGCAATCATTCTTGCGGTTCCTCTGGTGCTTGGAGCCCCACATACTTCTGAAACTGTCGGTTGTCAGTTACCCGGAGTGTTTACATTAACATGCTGCCCTAACAGAGAAAATATATATTTTAAGAAGAAAATGTGAATCCAGGGTTACAAGAATGTTTCTGAAACAGCTAAGTCATCTTGTTTCAAGTAAAACCAGATGTTTGCATCAAGAGAAAGCCAATCATTTCTTTTAATTATGCTCGATGGTCAGGCCACCAAGAATACCACATGTGTACACATGAGCCGGTAGAAATCAAAGGCTTTGTGACAGAGAAAGCAATCAGCAAGTCCCAGACCACCAAATGGCATCCCCAGCACCAGCTCTGGGCACTTCTAAAGTTCTTTCTCTGACAGAGCCAGGGTCCCGAGCAAGGCCAGGTTCAGGAGTGCATACTCTAGTCAAGACGGAAGTTCCACAGAAAAGACGCCTCAACAGTTAAGCCATCGTCTTAGGCACCCTCCTGAAACACTTCTCTGTCACCAAGACTTGAGAAAGTGAGTCAAAGCAGAGCCCATTCCCCTCATCTTTATCCTGAATGAGATGATGCATTGGGGCCCCATGCCAGCTTGCTTCCCCAGGTGATGAAGCACCTGAGTGCATACCTGTTACATCGGTCTCTGCTCAGATGCGCTGTGAGGGGGATGGCTGTGGTGGTGAGTTCTCTGAGTACTACGCAATGACGGGTGGACAGAGGAGGAGGCTTTGGAGCTATTGGCATCTTTCCAAGGTCCAGGCTCAGTCCGAGAGAAGGACCACTCTCCTGAGTTGCATCACGGCCACTGGGGTCTTCACTGGTGCACTCACAGAGACTTGATCTGGAAAGTTCCTGGAGTCAAAATGTTCCCCCAAACTGAAGAAAGTGGTGTGCCCTTGAGGATTCCTCCGCACAACCACAGCACCTGAGCCTTCCCCCAGGTAGATGGTAGGTCCTGAATATTTGTTCCCAAAGATACTCCAGAATCTGAGTGTTGCTTCTATGAGAACTGCAGAAGTGTAATGCCCCCTTCAGGTCTGTTCCGCCGACTTCACTGTGTAGGTACCAGCTTCATAATTTCTGCTATTACTAGTTTCCTTTAAATTAGCATGCCTTCTTTTCTTCCTTTTTTTTCTTTCTTCCTGCCTTTATTTTCTTTTTTCCTTCCTTCTTTCCTTCCTTTATCCCTTTCTTCATCCTTCCTACCTTCCTTTTAGTTCTTACTTAAATAACTTTAGTTTTTTCCTCAAAGATTCATGAAGTCATAGGTAAGATGTATTAGTTGTATATCTTTTTAATATGTGTTAAAATTAATATATGCCATTAGAATGAAATATTTATCCAAGTCTTGGCTAAAACCTGCTCACTTGCTAATAGCAATTTTTGTCCATAGCTTTGGGAGAAGCAACTCTAAAATTGTCTGTAGAATTCTAGTATTTTCTTCCAAACTTTTCATCAGATTCCTTAAAATGACATGGCAATAAGTGATATGCAAAGCTGTACCATACTGCTCTTCCTCCCCGGCTCCACAAGACCTGGAACCAACTTTTGACATATTGATTGGTGATGGGAGGAACTAAAGCCCCTGCTTTGTTAGTCCCATTAAAAACCACCTTTTCCCATCAAGAAAATAAAGGAGGGACATTTTCTGTAAGATCCATTACTAGAGGAGGTAGACAAGAACTTAAATATGCATTTAATGTTTCTCAAGGTCATCACTTGTGCCCCCAAACTTCCATGGATATTTCTGTGTTTTCTTCAAAATGGTTCCAGCATGGGAAGTTTTAAAAGCAAGCTAATCCTATATTATTATTAAACTAAGAACTGTGCTTTGAACTCGCCCAGAAGTCAGACCCATGACTTTGGAGCAGGCATTTGCTAATCACTTCTTGGCTGCGGTTGACTGATAATGTCCTCAAAACCAAACCATCTTGGGAGTTCCTGAAGTCAGAAGGGAAGTGAATTGTTTAAAAGTAAAACACTCCTGTTTCAGACCCCCAGACCCCCATAAGATAGCGGTTTAATAATCTAAATGATTGTTTTAAAAAGTGCTCTGACTCCGTTTTGCCAAATGTTTACTTGGGTCTTTTCACAGCACGGTTACTTCATAGCTCAGACGCTTCATCTGAAGCGTCCTCACTGAGATTCCACCCATTCATTAATGCACTTGACCTTTTACTGAACAATTATTAAGCACCTAGTGGATGCAGTCTTTCCAGATGTTTCCTTTGGGAGGTTTGAAGATGCAGCGCTCCTGCAGACAGCTGACCTTTTTCAAACTAAAGACAATGCCAGGAACATTCGGTCCTCTTTTAATTTGCTAGAAATGAATCTCAGAACAATGCAATAGGCTGTTAAAGTAAAACTTTTTTTTTTTTGAAAATCACTTTTCTTGCAAGATGTTGAGTAAAAGACTGAAGGGAACTTAATTAGAGCCTTAACTGGAGATGCTAATAGGTGCCGATATCATCGAAAAGGGAAGAGATTGAGATTAGTGGCGAGACGAATAAACTCCATGACTTAAACACCTGATCTCATTCTCAGCACCTTCCAAAAAACACTGTTCAGACCCGGAAGACACATCCAGGTGCTTGGCATACAGCTAAGTGCCCCAAGGCAGGTAGACATCATCACACCTTTGACTACCTGGGTCCCCTGGGAGGAGGCCTCAGTCCTCGGTCCCACTCAGCATTTCTGAGGTGCAGTAATGACGATCACAGGGAAGGAGGCTGTTATGGGAAATCATCAAGAAGAAACTTCACCATCTAGAGACTGAGGCCTCACAGCTGTCACTCCAGAAGTGTCCACCTTCAACCTGGCAGTGCCAGGCAGTGTCCCACGACGAACTCCCACTCTGCGGAAAGCCAGCAGCCGACAAGGCTAGAGATGGCTTCTACCTTAACCCATGGCCTGAAGCCTCCCATAGCCAAATTTCACACACTTTGAAAGGGTTACTCAATACTCATTGACAAATGATCTTGAGTGAAAGGTCTATACCGTACACGATCACGCAAGAGTATTGCTCCAGGCAGGGTATTTGAGCAACAAGGGCCTCTGCAGAGACCTTACAACACACACGTGGGGCGCTATACACTCTATCTGGGAGTGAGGCTCACCTTGCCCCTTCTCATGGGAAACCAAGAATCTGGAAAGCCCCAGGCCAATCAACAAACCCAAATTGGAAGTCAGTGACAGAGCTCGCCACCAGAGGGCAGCAGTGCACACAGATACAATGGGACCTCCCCATTTAAGAGAGGAGAAAACTGAGGTGGGAAGAAGAGCTGCAATGCACCACGACTCACAGTACTGGATAGATTCAGGCTCAGAGCCTCGGCCTCTCAGCCCGAGCCAATGCTCCTCCACTTGTCCCCAAGATCTCAGGAAAGGGACTTTTGGGTGGTTTATGCATCTTCATTTACAGTTGATGAGTTGGCTGATCAGAGCTGCAGCATCTTCTCCCAGGGGTTATGGGATCCCCCAGAGATTCCTGGGATGCTCTAACCTTACTTACCTTGACCCCAGTAAAAAAATGTATTGCGTGTTGCAATTGACATTTAATACCCTATATATCATACACAAAACTGAACCATTTTCACAAATACCCTTATTGCTGAGATACACTTTGATATTTTAAATTGTACGTGATCCTATATCTTTTTTTTTTTTTTTTTTTTTACTGCTGGGCGGGTCTCTATCCACTACATTGATTTCACAACCCACTAACTGCTTCCCGGGCCTGATTTGAAGGGTGGCCCGGAGAACAGCCTTCCAAGGAACGGAAGCTAGCCCCTGTACTCCTTGTACTGCTGTCCCTGTACTTCCTGGGTCCTGCAAGCATAGGAGGGGCTAAGGACACTGAGCTTCTCCAGTCTAAGAGAGAGAAAACAGCCCAGGGAAGCACGAAAGGCAACCCCGGTTCACCATTCAGCTTCACTTGGCCTGTGTCGTTCCTACATTCATTCCCTCAGCAAATACTAAGTCACCCCTGATGGTTCAGCCCTGTCCTCAGCCTGCCCTGTTAGGAGGTGACTTCTGGCTTCCGGTATCCCTGTGATCAGCCTTCCCTTGCTGCCTGTGGGTCCTGGAACCCATGGAGGAGCTCTGATCTGAAACTCTGTGAAGACGGAGAAGGAGAACGAGAAGGAGAGGAAGAAGAAGGCGGAAGAGGAGAAGGAGGTAGGAAAGAAGGAGCATCACCTGAGGCCAGAGAGCAGAAGATGGTCACAGCCTGGGGCCTTACACGAAGTGGAGGCCACAAGGAAGGCCGGGGCCTCAGAGCCACGGCCCATGGGCTCCCAGACTCAGGCGGCAGCCCGGGCCCCTGGGGTGCAGCCGACAGATCTGCTCGGAAAGGCTTTCCTGACACTCTGCCAAGTATTTCACTTGCTCAATTTCATCCCTTTGATCCCAACATGTTATTTTATGAAGATATTCAAAGGAGACACATCTATTACTCATCAACCCGCAAGTGATCCTGAAGTCCTCCTTGAAACCAAAGGACGGGTCTCAGAGCAGAGTCCAAAGGCAAATCGTGTAGTTTTGTTCTTAGCGCGGGGAAAGAACTGGAAGCTAGATCTTAGAGGGGCGGAAGGAAGTGGCCTGTCCCTGTGGCGCAGACCCGCTGGGGGCGCCGTGGAGGCGTGGACAAGGAGTACGGGGTCAGAGCTGTTCCGCCAAGATCATGGCAGAGCCGCCTGCCACTGACAGAGGAGCCGGCTGCCGTCTAGCGAGTGCCTGGCCCTGGGCCAGAAGCCACCGCAGTGACACCCACGCTCAGCGGAAGGTCCCAGCTCTTCCGCGCTGTCCCTGACTTGCACAGCCCTGAGGTCCCAACACAACACAAGTGAGGGGGAGGGAGCCATGAAAAGTGACAGATGTTATACATCGACCACGTACACGGGGCCCTTCTCCAGATTTTGTTATTAAAGTATCATGACCTTTCTTGTATGCCAGGGACACAGCTGCCTCTGACCGTCACTGCTCGTGAAGCCCGGGACCAAGCAGGGCCCGGGAGTGACAGTGAGCATTCAGGTGACACTCTCCCGCTGTATCCAGGGCCAGGAATGGCACTGCTCACACCTACCCACCCCCTTCTTCAAGCATGGACATGGGGGGTGGTCACCCACCCTTTCAAAGGACTCGAGGAATAAACAGTGTGGAGGAGGATGAACAATCTGAACCACACTGACCTTTGGTTGTCCGAGGGCTGTGCTGTCCCAGGGGTCATCAGCCAGCAGTCCTGGCCAGCTTCGCCCAGACCCCCATCACAGTGGCCCTCGCTGCTGCTCTAGTGTCATTGCTGTCACTCGAGGACCCTGGTGTCCAGGTCTCTGCCTCCCTGGGGCACCCGACACCACCCGCTCCGAGTGCTGCCACCTCCTTAGATGCTCTCTCAGGGGCAGGTGGCATCCACTGCTATTCCCAGAACCCCAGAGCTTCCTCCCACCCCGTCCACTCCCCAGAAATTGCCTTCTGGACTTGGGGGATGGAGGATGATGGGGAGTCCCTTTTTTAATGTTTTCTCCAGAATATTTCTGCTTCTCTCTCTTTCCCTGTCTCTGTCTCTCCTGGTATCATTCCCCTTCCCCTTTCCCTCTCTCTCTATCTCAGTCTGTATCTCTCTCTGTCTCTCTCCCTCCCTCCTTTTCTCTCTCCCCACCTGCTCTCCAGGCACCATCTCTTCAATGACTTTACAGAGAGAGTTTTGGAAACAAACCCAGGAAGAAGAGCATCTCGCAGACAACTTCTGCGGAGGCGAGAAGGCCCACAGCCGGCTGACTGCTCACAAAGGGGGTGGAAACTGAGGAAACAGAAATTTATATTAATTTATGGAGATAAACACATAAATGATGTTAAAAAGTCACCCTGACGCAATGAAAATAATCGCCATCGTTTTGGCGCCCATCTACTGAATGACTCGGCATCGAGCACCCACTCTATGCCAGGGTGGTCGGGTGCTGGGTCCCTGCTCCAGCCGCTGAACTCCGAGGAGGAGCCAGAGAGCAAACTCACAAACAAAACAAACAAAAGGGGGGGGGGGGAAACAAGGAAACAGCATGCTCTGCAGAGAACACCACCAGATGGAGCAGAAGGGTGCCTGCATTCGATGGGGTGGCTGGCGTGTCAGAGACGCCCCTCTGCTTCTGAGACCCCAGTGACAAGAGGGACGCAGACAGATCAGGGTTTCCCTTTTATGTGCCAAGAATTTTCCATATGCTGCTTTAGTGACTTCTCGGAGCCGACCTAGCAATCCACATCGTTCCTCTCTCTGTGTTACAAATGAGGAAACTGAGGTTCAAGGGATTAAGTTCCTTGCCTCGGATCACACAGCCAACCGCGGAGGCGCGAGGGGCAGACAGACCTGCGATCCGTCTGGCTCTCAAGCCACAAGCCTTCCCCTCTGCTCGTCGGGCTCCAGTTGCATCTCACTTGGAATGTTCCCAAACGTTCCAGACAGAAACTTCTTTCCCACCAGGTGTTGACATTTCAATCTTTCCTCCTTGGTCTCCTGGCAAGGGCGACCTATGAGGAGGTTTCCGTCCTTACAGCCGACCCTCAGGGGAGAGGATAAAGTTGTCCAACTGCCACCGAGCCTGGCTGCGCTCCCCGCCGCCCTGCCACCGGCCCCTCCGCGCGCACCCCGGGACCCAGCTCCCTCTCTGTGCGGCCCTGTCCTGGGGGCTGGTGGGTGGGAGAGAACAAGGCCAGATGGGCTGGGTGGAGGTCGAAGTGACTGGCTGTCTGGTGGTATACAAGCCTATTTTTATTCACATACAAAAAAAAATCTGTTCTGTGTTTTATTCAGCTTTAGGGCAAGGAGAGGTCAGCGCTCTTCACCTCTGCTGTAAGATGAGAATACTGCAGGAAATGAAATGACAAGAAAGCCAGCCCAGGGGGAGGGAGAAAGGGCGCATTGCAGGGAAATTAGAAACCTGGGTTCAGATCCGAGCGGAGGGTGTCAAAGCTCGCGCCCACCGGGGCCTTCTCCCCGAGGAGGCCGGGGCGCGGAGATGGGCGCCCCACGCTGCCACGCTTGGCAACCACCACCGTGAGGGCCGGGGACACGGCGCCCACCCATCCCAGGCCTCCTGAGGGCGGGCCCGGCTTCCGTTGCCTTCGCCACGCTGCGCCCTCCAGCTTCGGTGGGGTCACGGGAAGGGACGCCCCAGGGCGCAGGGCCCCACAGCACCGCTGGCTGGCGTGCGCGGTCCTGGTCCTCATCATGGTTGCTGAGTCCCTTCTGTGGGCAAGCCACAGGGTTCCTGTACTTTCAGCCAAACGCGCACGAAACGCGTCTGGAAACGCAGACCAGGCAGCGCTCTGCGCCCGCGGGCTCCCGGAGCGCGCTCTGCTCTTCCACTCGCTTCGCGGCCTCGGCGCGAACGCGCGCGCCCGCTCCACGCGGCTCTCGCCCACCGGGCAGAGGCTGCGGTTTGGGTCCCAGAATCCCAAGAGCTGGAGATGCCAGGCGGACAGCGGGTACGCACATCTCCTCTTGACTGGTGGAGGCACGGACTTGGTTTTAATCCCTCCAGAAAGCAATCATTGAGCACCTGCTATGTGCCAGGCCTGCGAGGAGCGGCTTTGGGGTGAGGGGTCCAGAAGGCTGGGTCTCCGGGCACCTGGCTGGTAGTAACAGGCTCAGGAAGCCGGGCGCTGGGCTGCAGCCTCTAGGCCAGACCGCCCCAGAGCTGCTGGGACTCCAAAGCCTGAAGCCAGACACAGCAGTTTGTTATCCGGGCCATGGTGATGCAGCCCCTCCCATATGTAAAAATTCTGGATTTTTCCCCTTTTTTGTTGTGTTTTGCCAAGTAATATATGTGATTCACACCCCTGTCTATTACCCAGACCCCAGCCCCAGCCATCCCTGAGCCTGGGCACAAAGAAGCACCCACCCACATTACGTCGTCATTAAAAGAAAAAAGAGTGGGGTGAAGGGTTAAAGAAGTACAAATTAGTAGCTGATAGATGGTCACGGGGACGGGGAGCACGGCAGAGGGAATGCAGTCAGCATTAATAGGCTAGGGGAGGGAGGGAGCAACTGGGGGGATCGTTTTATGAACTATATAGATGTCTAACCAAATTTGAAACAAATTAAAATAAATTTTTTTTACAAAAGAAAAAACTGAGCATTTCACGAGGTATTTTTTATGCCACTACAACAGGCCTCCATGGCAAAAGTCCCCATTGAAATGCGAGGCGTCCCAGACCAAGGGGAGTCTTCTGGCCCTGAACCTTCCCAGCCCCCAACGCACACGTGCTTGCAGGAAACTAGCTGATGCTCGGAGGGTCACTGGTCCTGACGTGTGAGAGAGAGCCACTTCCTGCCTCCCTCACCGGGCTTCCCTGGCTGCTCCTGAGCCGCCTCCTGGACCCAGGACACAGCTCGCTCCCATCCAAGTGTGCTTTCCTGGCCTGGCCAGTCATTGGCGTCTGCAAAGGCTCAAACGGCAGAGCTGTTTCTTTCTTAGTGAGACCCCCCTTCTCCCTGGTCCTGCAGGAAAAGGAAATTAAGTGTCCTGTTCAACACCATGAGCTTCGCCCTGCCACATTCAAGGCGATGACTTCGGGTGTTCCAAGTGGCACCGAAATCTAAGGAGACAGCAATTCCCAGGGCTCACATCGCCCCCTCGCCCCACACGGTCTGTGACCAACTCTTGCAGCATTCAAATGGAAGATGGCCTCCTCGATAATGTCATGTCACCGCCCTCCTGAAACACCGCAGGACCCTGGGGCCTCCCGGGCCTGAACTTTCACCTCGGCTCCAGGCAGGGAGCCTCCCCTGTTTCGCAGTCTATAGACCTGTTCTCCTCTGGTGCAGGACAACATAACATTCATTTTAGGAGAAAGGGGATTTTTTTTTTAAGCCTTCAAAATGGTAACTTCAACCTAATAGTCATTTTGAATGACGTCGCATTAATTCCAGGCTAATCAACTAGCTAGACTATTGCTGTAGCTGGCTTTTTAAGGAGAAAAGAAAAAGATTTGGGAAATCTCATGTCTCCTCAAAGGCATATTTTGAGCACGGACTTTCCTTCTCTGCTTTACATATAAAACAGAATTCTGCCCATTTCTTCCAGACTAAGGGGACAGGTCAGGGGACCCCCCTCCAGCTCCCCTCAAAATGTAGATTCCAAGTTCTCAGCACCAGGGTCAGGGGCAAGCAGGTGGTGAAATAGGAAGTGGAAAGGTCAGCTGACAAACAGACCTCGTTTCCAGCGGGTGCTCTGAGCTTTGCCTGACACCACAATTCCCTCTGGGACAATAGTGCCCTCGGGGTCTGGGTGAGCTTCAGGCACCGAGGACTCCCAACGCCACCTTCACGAGCTGTTTGGGGCCAAGTGGTGACAGGAGGGCATTTAACCCTCTAGGCATCACCACACTCCCACCGGCTTTAAGACCTGATAGGTGCCAGGGGAGGCCTGAGCCAAGAAGGCCAGAAACATCTGGTGGCGCCAGCAAAGGTGAGCTGTACTGCAGTCTTTTTTGAGGGGAAAACAGTGAATATACTAAAATAGAGTCTTGGATTAACGTGGTTCCTAAATGTAAGGTGTTGCTACTGAAGACCTCGACATCTACCCAGATAGTCCAGGGTTTAATGCTGAGAGAATGCCTTGACAGGTGGGGAAGGTAGCAGGCACCTGAGTGGACCCAGTCCCTCCAGTAGGGCAGTTGGCATTGCCCAAGACCTCTGGAGTTTCACAGCTCTGATTAAAGGCTGTGCAATACGGTTGGCTGGGACCCAGCAGGGCAGAGGCACCAGGTGTTCCAGAATCTCTAAGTATGACAACCTTTGCTGGCGTAGGGACGCCAGTGGCTCTGGGAGGCCAATGAGCTCTGTACGGGACATTCCTGATATGAGACCAGAAAACCAGGCAGCGTCCCCTTTGTTTCTCTCTGTCACTGGCCAACACATTAAGTCCCAAGTACAAACCTAAACTCAGATTGTGAATTTCTAGGTCACAAGAGGACATGGATTAATCAGACTATTTACAACATGCTGTCGACACACACCAGAGGGAAGAGGCCAGCCAATGCCAGTGACATTTTGCGGATTTCTTATAGCGTGTTTTGTCCATCCTTTACTTATTAAACATTCAAATCCTCTTCACGTCCTCTCAAAGATTCTGTGTCTGCTCACCCGCTGAGTTACAAGTAATTCAAGACATATGCCTGGAGCCACCCTGGGCTGGATGTCCCCAAGGCCTGGTCTCACCACATCATACACAACATACACAGACACACGCAGCAGGCCCAGCACCCACACCCGGCACGCACCACGCAGATGCTGCAGATACACAGACCCAGAAGCCTTTGCCGAGACTCCGTCCCTCAGCCGTAGCCCCAGAAGTCATAAGCTCTCCCTGCAGAGTTGACCCACCACGACCCTCAACACAGAATACCTGGTTCTCACAAAGCGTTTCCTGACGGTAACATGGCAAGTGACACCTCGTTTTTTGTTTGTGGAAACTGAGGCCCTAAGGAAGAAGCGGCAGGCCCAAAGTCATAGAATCCTGTTTAGTAGTGGACCAAGGTTTTGGGTACCAGCAAAGACAGGTTTCTTCCCCAACTACAGAGGAAAGGGCTCTTTCTGGCCTGAGGGAATCAGGCCTCAGCTTTCTGCTCTCACTTAAGGAACAACCACTGCTCACCGCCACCCTCCTCACAGTCCTCCCGATCTGAGAATGGCTGCTCATCACGTGTTCTCCAGGTGGTTGAGTCACGAGGGGCTGAGGGAAGAAACGCCGGGGGCCTGTTCTGCTCCCCTGAAAGCATGGTCCTTCACGACATGTGAAAGGACCTGAGCGGCATGAGCACCCGAGGCAGAGGGACTGGTCTCGGGCGATCCCACGTTTGAGCCTGTTGTCGGCTTTTGTCAGGGGACAGGAAGCGAACCACCGCTTTCCTCTCAGAGGCCGTGGTCGAGGCCACGGTCGCAGCCCTGCCTCGGTTCTCCGTGATCCCAGCAGACCCAGCCTCCAGAGCAGGACCGGAGCTCAGCCAGGCCCAGGTCGAGCGTAGACCTCTGGGACGAGTAGTGCGGGCTCAGAGTGAGGGGACACTGTGCCCGTCAGCCTCAGAGCTGGACCTGTTGTCCCCTGTGCAAGCTGGGCCTGGCTGGACCTTTGAGTCCAGAGAACAAACCCTTGCAGTTAGAAGGTGTGGGCTCCAATCCCGCGGCCACCCAACCCCCAGAGTAGGCTGGTCAAGCCACCCGCTAGGCCCCAGGTAGGGAGACGGGGGAGGCCACTCCAGCTCTTCCTCCTCCCCACTGTGGCCACTGAAATGCTCGGGCGATTCTAGAGACCTACATCTGGCCCATCACCGCACACACCGAACAGCCCCCAAGAGCAGACGCAGGGCCCTGTGTTCTCTTGTCCCTCCTTCTTTTCCGCTTTCTCAAGTCCTATTCCCTCAGGATCACGCCAAGCTCCTGGTAGCATGCCATATTAGGTAAGCTCTCACAAAGATTAAATGTGAAAAATAGTATGTACCCGAAAAAAAAAAATGAGGAAAACATTTTATAATTCAAGGGGAAAGGCTATATTTAAGCATGACACAAAATCTCAATATCCATAAAATATGAGAAAGATAAATTTACTCGATTTCCTTTATATAAAGAAGAAAACACCAAACAACAGATGAAAAGGCAAATTAAAACCTAGATCAAATATTTGGAACTCATATCACACGAAAAAGATTAATTTCCTTAATGCTTACAAAGCTCATTTGGAGTTTGAGGGATCTAATCAATAGCATCTCTTTTCTCACCAAAATTCTAAACTGACTTGAAATAGACACAGGAATAGACAAATGGTGACCCCAAAATCATCTTTATTACTGGCAGAGTCTTAGGAGAATGTGCTTAAGAGAACAAGCAATGAGCATCTTAATACTGGACCCCAGAATGAAGCAGGCCTTTGGGGCCATCGGGATGGTGGATTTGTGCAGCCAGAGGCCAAAATAAACACACAGGAGAGATACGTGCAAACGAGGGATTAGAGACGAGGACAAAATCTCGCCAACTGGAAGACTGAACACGTTAAATTCTTATAGCAGCGACAGGCCTGGAGACAAGGGAAGGCATGCCTGCTGCTCAGAGCACGTTTCAGAGCTGGGAAGGAAGACAAAGGGCCTGTAAGCCCACAGCCTCCCCGCTCCTGTGACAGGTGTTGAAATTGCCCTTCCATCCCGCTAGAATCTGGAGAAAATCGTCCTGTGAGGAAACCACAACAAAGAGAAATTGTTCACTGTCGGCCGTTTATCAGTGGGAAGCCTCGGTCGCACAGCTCCACTCCCGGAGCTGACAGCTGCCCCCAAAAGCAAGCATCACAACGCACAGCCGCCCTCAGGAGCAGGCACATCCAACACGGCCGAGGAGCCAGTGTGGCTGCAGAAGCCACACGGCATGCACTGCCCACAGCGCCAGGCTGGTGTATCTCCACACATCTGTGAGCGTATGTGTGAGGCCGATTTTATGTATCAGTTTGACTGGCCATGCAGCACCTGACATTTGGGCAAACATTATTCTGGGTGTTTCTGGATGAGGTTGACATTTGAATCAGTTGACTGAGTAAAGCAGATTGCCTTCCTCGATGTGAGCGGGCCTCATCCAATCAGTTGAAGGTCTCATGCTAGAACAGAAAGGCTGATACTTTCTTGAGTAAGCGGGGACTCCTCCTGCCCCACTGCTCGAGCTGGGACATCGGTCTTTTCTAGCCTTCAGACTAAGACTGAAATACTGGCGCTCGCATGTGAGGGTCCGTTTGTGGGCGTCACTGTTTTAAACTTTTCTGCCTTCCATCACTGCCACCATGAGCATGGGGACAGCAGCAAGAGGAGAGGAAGGGTTGTGGCCTTGTTAATACTCTGGTGTACTTTGAAAATGGTTTCACTGACTTCAGAGGGCTTTGCAGTTATCAATGCTATATCTTGATCTGTCCAATTTACCTTCCTAATACTTCGTAATTAGAAATCCAAGGGCCTATAGGGCCTCCGTAAACATCTGAAATGTAAGTGGTAGAGGCTGTCACAAGCTGGAGAGTGTGTACTCCACCACGCACATTCAAATTCAAAGCATTATTAAACACACCACTGCATAACCTCTGCAGCTGTCCAAGCTCAGTTACAATGAAAACTAAAGTTCAGATAAAAATAATGACAATCGATACCACTGCAATTAATAACCAGGAACTTTTCTAAGATAGAGAGTGAAATAATTCTTACAACAATCCCTGAGGGAGGTGCTACTATTATCCATTTTACAGGTGAAAAACTGAGGCACAGAGAGGTTAAGGAGCTTACTAAGGTCACACAGCCTAGTAATAGCACAGTCAGAATTTGAACTTAAGTAGTCCATTTGCAAAGTCACTTGGCTTCTTATGAACCCAAGAAGCTGCAAGGGAACCGGGCTCCGCTGCACAGTGGTCGTGACTATCTATGTCTCTGGCTCTGTCTCTATGAAGTGACCTGGAATCCTGACACACATCAGGGATTTTCAACCCCTACAGAGCAGGGGTCTCCAACCCCCAGGTCACAGACCAGTACCGGTCCATGGTCTGTTAGGAACCGGGCTGCAGAGCAGGATGTGAGCAGAGGGCGAGCCAGCAAAGCTTCATCTGTATTTGCAGCTGCTCCCAGCGCTAGCATCACCACCTCAGCTCCACCACAGATCATCAGACATTAGGTTCTCATAGGAGCACTGGTCCCTGGTACCAAAAAGGCTGGGGAGCACTGCTACAGAGAACCAATCCCCATGAAGAAATTCTCTCTTTTCTCAAAAAGCTTGATGGATTCATTAGATAATTGTCCCTGTTCTTTACTTCCCTCAGTGTGGATGGACAGTGACCACCAAAAGTCAATGCCTTTCTGATTTGAAAGCCAAGGCCCCCTGCAGGATCACCTGCATTGTGGAGGATGTTCTCCACAGAGCTGTGTGACCTTGGGCAAGTCCCCAAGCTGTGCTGGTTGGTCTTCACTTGTAGGAGGATCAGGCTGGAGGAGACAATCTCTCAGGTTCATCTGGGCCCAGAAGACAAAGTTAAAAATAGGGTCTCAGGGCTTGCCTTAGCTGGGGCTACAGTAACAAAATACCATAAACTGGGTGTCTTAAAACAACAAATATTTATTTCTCACAGTTTGGGAAGTTGGTTAAGTTCAAGATCAAGTTCCGACAGATTCAGTGTCTGGGCAGATTTGGTGTCAGACCCTCTTTCTGGTTTGCAGATGGCCACCTCTTTGCTGTGTCTTCACAGGGCAGAAAGAGAGGGCTCTGGCCTCTTCCTCTTCCTGTAAGGGTGCTAATCCAACACGAGGGCTCCACATGACCTCACGTAAACCTAATTATCCCACGTCCACAAAGACCATCACATTAAGGATTAGTTTCAAATTATGAGATTTGGGGGTCACGTTCAGTCCATAGCAGGGCTAGCAGATGAGTACAGCTGCTGAGAACACATCCTGAAAGGGTATATCATGCTTACCACACCCCCTTATAAGAGCTCCCCGCTCTGCTTCCTTTCTGACTCAGCTAATGGCATGTATTATAATTCTGGGGACCCTCAGTCCTCTCTTCCAAGTCTCCGTTCCCAGTCATTGCGTAGCCTGAGCCTTCATGCCCATTCTTCGGGGAGCATGAGAACTTTGAGCACAAGCCAGAGGGTAACTGGAAACCCCTTAACTCTTCTGGTCCCCAGCTTCACCCCCTAAGGACCTGAAGATTTGAGTTTGTTATTACTCTCATTTGCTAAAAGCCAAATAAAGAACTTGCACCTGAAAAACACTGAACCTTGTATGGTACTTGGAGCTCCAGGGTGTAAAACTGGAGGTTAATCTTATACTTCTGCACAGGAGAGAGAGCCGAGGAACCAGAGAAGATTTCCAAAGCATACAGCTGGCCCTGGATATCTTCCCAGCTCTGCCGGAGAAGGAAGAGTGGGTTGCTCCCCAAGAGCCAAGCAGCCAACGCCTCCACAGGCGAAGGGTCCAGCCAGAGGAGTCCCATAGCCCGAGGCCCCTGGCAGACAGGAGGCCTGGCGTGTGTGGTTGGGCAGGATGCTGCTGCAGCCTGGAGCCACTGCCCATCACTGGCTGGTGGTGGCACTTTAAGCCTCTCCAAAGGGCATGGCTTATGGCTCTCATGACCATACAAACAGCCAAAAGAGATGTTTAAGGGATCAGTGATCTAGGTATCAATACTGCTCAACAATTCTTCTGAACCCAATGGTATTAAACAATGATCAGTTACTACTACTATTATTATTATCATCTCTCATGGTTCCATGTCTTGACTGGGCTCAGCTAGGTGGTTCTCACCCAAGTCCCTTAAGTGACTGGCCAGGCAGTGGCTGGAGCAGGAGAAGTCCTGAGGCTTCCTCCTTCACATGTCTAGCATTGGGGGAAACTAGGCCCTCAACTGAACACCTCCAGCATGAGCTCTCTCCATGTGGCCTGGACTCCCTTATTCCAGTCTTGATGGGAAATAAGCAAAACAAAGTTAAAGCCATGGATCCCATGAATCCAGTCTCACTTGGGAGATGGCACCAAAAATATCAAGAACTAAAGAGCTAAGGAGACAGCACGAGGCAGGCAGTGTGGGCAAAGAGGATGAGATGAGCTGATTTCAGCCCAGAGGAGAGGTGATGTTCCCAGAGCACATATCCTGGGAGGGTGGCACACACTTTACACCATTGGCACTATCTGCAGTGCCGCCACTCTTCCCATTGCTGTTAGCGAGTGTATTTCCTTTCTTTGCATTTATTTTGTTCTGTTTTGCTGTCAAACTGGGATGAGTACAGCAGGTGACGAAGGTAGTATCTGTCCCCCAAAGCAGGAGTGGAGGGAAGTGATCTAGGATGAGCTAATTCCCTGACCATCTTTAATCATTAATTCCCATGGGGGTTGAAGTTGACCCACCTGAGGGAGACAGAGCAGCCCAGAGCTGGTGTTTGGGATGCAGGGACTAGCATCATCAGCACATGAGGTCCTGTCTGAGGTATGCAGGGCCTGAAACAGCCCAAGGGGAGCCCAAGCCGAATCCCTAGGCAGTACTGAGCATCACCAGCTTAGCAAACTAAGCTCAAACTGAGCTCAAAGCATACGGGCTGGCCTGCGAGTGAGAAGCAGCTAAGGGCCAGAGAGGGGCTGAAATGAGAATTGAACAAGGGGAGAGTAAGGTTAGCCAGGTATGCAGTGCCTGGTTTTGCCATGATTGGACTTTAGCCATGGGGTTTGGAGTGAGTCAGGCTGTCTACCAAGAAGCCCGCTCTCTGCTTAAATAACAGAAATAATAGCAATGATAGTAAAGATTCACTGAGTGCCTACTGTGTGGCAGGCACTCTCCTAAGCACTTCTGCGCATATTGCCTTTAGCCTTCTGAACAACTCTAGAAGGCAGGGGTCCCCAACCCGCCGGCCGCAGACTGGGACAGGTCTGCTAGGAACTGTGCAGCACCAGAAGGTGAGCAGCAGATGAGCGAACTTTCATCTGTATTTGCAGCACCAGCACCTCGGCTCCACCTTGGATCATCAGGCATTAGATTCTCATAGAAGCGCTGGTCCCTGGTGCCAAAAAGGTTGGAGACCACTGCTCTAAGAGGTGATTTCCGTTTAACAGATGAGAAAACGGAGGCTCAGCGAGGTGAAAGCAAGTGATCACGGTCAACAGTTAACTACGGCCCTTGGCAGCCGGACACTGCCCAAACAGGTGCTTTCACTGGGGCCATAATGTAATGCCTACAATGCACCTGTGATGGTGGGGTTTTTAACCTTTTTTTTTCCCAATGAGAAAATGGAAACTAAGTGACTTGCCTGAGGTCTAACGAAGCGGTTAAGCGGCAGAGTAGGGACTTAAACCTGTTCTAATTCCCCGATCTGAGCTTTTTCCACTATTCCAAAGGGTCTTACTTGAGGGGTGGGCTCCCTGGAGCCCAGAGTGGCCTTGGGCACAAAGTAAGGCTGAGAAGAATGCAAAAACGGAGCTGCGCATCGCCCCGGCAGGGAAAGGGAAGCAGATCCTTCACGGAGGTGAAGGGAAGGGCAGGGAGCAGTGCTAACCATGTGCCACCTCCCATTTTTCACTTATGAAAAGAAAAGCGCCTTGTCATTGTTTGAATTCCCTGTCCTGCAGGAGGAAGGGAGCAGGCACCCCCAAAGATCTGGGCACCTGCTCTCCTCACCGTCTGATTCCAATCCGTTATCCAGCCTGGCACATGTCTCCTGTTCCCGGGATGTTTTAAGGGGCCTTCCTAGCTCGGTCCAAAGAAAACATTCATTTTGATTACAGAAAAGAGGCGCATCTGCTAGCCTGGATTGTGGGAGAGCCTATAATCCCTGCATTTTACCTCCTATTAGCCTTCTTCTCCAGGAAAGAAATGTCCTGCTCTTTAAAATTGAGGCCATAAAATTGTGACAGCTTGCTTGCAAACAGAGCTGATTCTAGAACATGAAACAGCCCTTCAGATAAAATATACAACTCAGGTGTGGGAGTGAGAGGACCGGGGTCTTAAAACCGAATAATTTGTTAGTACGTTTGGTTTTATGGCTCTGCCTGGGCAGTTCCCTACTGTAGAGCATCTCCAGTTCCAACATTTCGGACATATTTCCCATTAGCCCTTTATTTGAAATTTTATGCTTCCCCTCATAAAAACCTTTAGCAGATTAATGTGCTTGGGATGTTTATTTATAAGTACAGCTGGTCTTCCTTCGAGTTGCTTTTATTGTTGGGTTGCCTGAGGGCGCCCTTTGTGCACAGCAAAAGGATGGGACCACAACCCAGCAACCAGCATTATCTCCGAGATGAGGGGACACATGGCGGGGGCATGATGGAGGACATCAGGCAGGCCTTTGAGGTTTGCCATGCGACGGGGCACTCGAGGGCCACCATGTGCATTGGGACTGGGACTGGGTGTGGATATTGGATATGAAGGGAACCTGAGCGAGCCATCTTCATCTCCCCCATGGACCTGTCCTGTGGGCTCGTCCCTTCAGCACATCAGGACTAGCTTGACGCCGTTCGATCAGGAGCTGTTCTCCTTTGAGCTGAAGAAGAGGACCAAATACTGGCCAAAATTGCCGGTCTCCCTGTAACCTTGGGTGAACAACCATCACTTCTTTTACAAGATGCATGATGACCACATGTCTTGTAATGTTCTAAAGTTACACCACTCTTTCCTACAGCCTCCCGTTTTCATTATTTTTTAAGGCCATGTCTTTATCATGGTTTGGAGCGGCGGGGGGGGGGTGATTTTATTAAGGACCACCAGACTGCACGTTGTTGTTGTACTTTTGGCTTTGTAGGTCTCACGCTGTATAGGAACACTATTAACAACATCTCGATGATGCTGTTCCCTTGCCCTCTGCCACCTGTCCCCAGGACTGGAGGCGACTCTGCCTGTGCATTGTTAGAAAAGTTCTGCCTTCTATTGGCCTCAGATTTGCCTCCTGGCAAGTCTCCTATCTTGCAAGTCCTACTCCTGCCCTCTGGGGCTACATCATGTGTTTCCTTCCCTTCTTCCCTTTGAGCAATTTGGGGGACATGACTAGCACCCCCAAATCATTTTTCCCCAGGCCATATGTCTTGGTGCCCCCCATGTTTTGAGTGAAGATCCAAATGAGTGTTGGCCTTTAAGTCTTTTCCGACTTCCCCCGACTGGTGGGGTCTTCTGTCGGCGAGACCACTAAGAGTTTGCCACACATGCCAGCTATCATGCAGTTACGTGCTCTTGGCAAAGGCCATTCTTGAGCCCATGTTTCTGGGCTCCAGGAAGAAACGCTTTTTATCAGTCAGGTGCTTCTCCATGACTCAGACATTAGCAGAGGCAGCAGACACCACCACCAAAGAAAGAAGGAAAAACTTTACACCAAATGGCTAGAGCCTGAAACGCTCGTACTTGCTCTTGCTCTCTCGTCCTCAAAAAAAAATGCTTGGTAACATCCACAGCACAAGGAAATGAGGTCACATGTGTGCACACAGGTGCGCACACACACATGCTCACACACACACATGTACGCAGCTCCAAGTCCCTAAGAGCTCTGCTGCTCCCCAACTTACTTCGAGGGAGTTAATTCACTTGCTGAGTAAGGCTATTTGATGTGTCTTGCTCATCAAGATGTCAAGTGAAACAGAGCCAACCGCCCTCCCACAGAAGATTCTGTAGCCAATACGGAGTGACCTGAAGGACTGAGTAATACCACGTACGTGTACGTATGTGTGGGGACGTGTGAGCACATGTGTGGGCTGGGGGGCAGCGAGGCATGCAGTCTTGAGGGAGGCAGGCTCCAAACAGATCTGAGGTTGCATGTGTCCTACATGACATACCCAGGGAAAATTCTAGGGCTCCCATAACCTTCTCCATGGTGTGGGCAACGGGCTGGTGGCACCAAGCCAGGAGGAAGGGAAGTGAAGAACATGTCTCCTTGGGGTCTGGCGACAGTGGCTGCAGCCCCTGTGAGTGGCTGAAGGGGGTCAAAACTCCTGCCCATCTTGCTCCCTCCTCCAGAGAAGGGCAACGACAGCTCCGAGCTGTGCCCACACAGCATGGCCTCATGGCATTATCTGCAGGCAGCCTCCTCGTCCCCGACTTAAGCTCCACCCACCCAGACCCCTCTGGTCTGTTTTCATGACCTTTTCTGTGTCCAGGCCAGCCCTCTTCTGAGTCTGTGCAGTCAGCTTTTAAAAAGTAAGGTTGCTGCACAGTTAACAAAGACAGAGGAATTCTTTTTTTTAATTTGCTTTTATCAAAAAATGTAGAAAGCGCCCCATTGTACTGCCCCTTTATCCTGTGCGGGGCATTAGGTTTATCATTCCTTCTCATCGAGCTGGACTTTTTTGAGACTATGTCTAAACTATACGTGACAATTACTGGGTGTGAGGAAACAGTGTCAGCCTCACGGCAGAGTGGGCAGGAGCAGTGAGCCCAGGCACGAGACGTGCTTCACACACCTCCATGTGTCGCGTGCGCTGAAAGTGCTGACCTGACTTTCTCCACCAGGCCTCCACTCCCTCCCATCTGGACCACCATGGACACTCTGTGCGGCCATGAGGGGCTCCTGACTCCACCCCAAGTTCTGTCTCCTGGAGGCTGGGAAAGCTGTGGCACCCCACTGGGGCTGATTCCCATGTGCTCAGTGAAGGGACTCCAGGGGTATCAAAAAAGGAGACAACCCTGAGTTCCCTTCCTGCCTTACGTTCTACCAGTCACCGATCGTGCTTTGTCCATCAATCCTCTGGGGAGGACAAGGGACCCTCCAGGTGACCAGAACTTTCAGGACTGTGACCAGATCTACGTGGGGCATACAATATTCACGCAAGGGAAAACAAGTCACCTCCTTTGCAGGTTCTGGGCTGCAAAAGGTGAAGGGAACGCTATGAATTCTCTAGTTCATGTTTCACTTTAGATTAGAAGAAAAACCGCAGAAAAATAAAACCGTGTCAATCAGCCCTGCTGTGTAAACAAGTGGTTGATGATAACTCACGAGACGGTTTGCATTTCTTTATGGAGTGGCCAGCGACAAGGATCCAAAAACAAACCTTCTTTTTACGGTTATTTGGAAAAAGAACAAGGAAAGCATTTGTTTTACCTCTGAGAGCTGCTACAACCAGCCCCTCGCTCTCCAAACAGCTTCTTCGAGCAACGAGTCTGTGGCTCTCCTACTGCCTGGACCAGCCCTGGAGTCCGCAGGCGGTCTGCAGAGGGCTGGGGTGAGGCCTCGTGGATGAGCCCTGGCCCCCAAGCTCTCACCCTCAGACACATGACGGCATCTCCTCCTCAGGGCCTTGCTGGCCCATAAGGCACCTTTTTGCAAATTAGGAAAAGACAGCCCCTACCTTTCAGATGCAATTCTGACTTGGCAGGCAGACAGAATCATCTGCAAATTAGAAAAAGGTGCCTCGCCTTGAGATCAGTGGTCTGCAAACTCCATCAAGGGCTAGATGACAAATATTTTAGGCCTGCAGGCCATAAGGTCTCTGTCACAACTACTCAACTCTGCCATTGTCACACTGAAAGCTGCCAGTGATGGCACATCAACGAATAGGTGTGTCTGTGTTTCAAAATATTTTTATTTATAAAATCAGGCAGCGATTGGACTTGACTTGTTGGCTATTGTTTCCAAGCCCCCATTACCCCCTCCCCCCAACAATGGCTGCAGCCCAGCACCAAAGTTTGGCAAATGCAACACAGGCAAAAAACCTGTCCGCCCCTTTGACTGGATACTCTTGTGACAAACCTACACAATCCTACATGGTAGCCCTGCGTCTGAATTCCCAAGATGCTAGGGACCTAGGGAGACAAATTTCTTGGACCTGGAATGGACCTCCTCAGTGAGTCCCAGCATCCTCTATCCCTCACCAGCACTCTCCTGCTCCAACAGCCTTCAGATCTGGGGGTCACGTCAATCAGAATGCCACCTCTTACAGACCCAAAGCCCCTTCCTTATTCCACTAAGTAGCCCCAAGCCAGTGAGCTGCACTGAGCATAGGTTTGCAAGCCAGACTTCTATTACTTGAAGGGATAAAAACAAGGTCTACAAAGACAGGAAGTCCAGCAGAGCCAGATCATAGGGCTTCTCAGAGAAGCGAAGCTGCCTGTCTCCTGCGACCACTTCTTTGGCAAAACACTGATTAACCACTGAATAATTGGTTGGAGTGGAAGCTTATGACAGTTGGCAGAAACAAGTTATTTCTGGACATTTTCCAGTTTTTCCCAACCAGTCTTCCAATTATTATTAAGATATAGTAGTGGCTTCATGCAAACCATGGGCAGTCCACAACCTTGCAATGCCAGCAAAGAGGACATAACACCCATTTCCTACAGCACCAAGGAGCAGGAGTTCCTGAAAACACTGGTCTAACTTTAAGTGGAATACTCTGTTATATTACTCACCCTTCATTTGACCTTCATAAATATCAAAACCTTACCATCCTGCATCCCGACATTTCATTCTTTCCTGTCATCTAATGAGGCCACATTTGGTTGGAAGGTCACTTGTCACTTACAATGTGGAAAGAGACATATCATTTTAATGAAGCTCCTAATTCAGAGCAAGTCATGAAATCGTGGACAAGATTACAACACTTGCTGGCCCGGGGACAATGGCGGCCCTCGGACTTAGCCAGGCCTTTGTGGGATCACACTAAAAGAATGAAAAACAACCCGGGAGGCTGGCATTCCTGCGTACGGAGCAGAGTCTGGCCGATGTCACTCTAAATTCAATTATCCAGAAAAAGTGTGGATTCATGTTAATATATTTTACAAGGTCCTATAATTTATCATCCTTTGTTTTTCTTTATGAATAACAGATTTTTCCTCAGTTAAAAAGCACACCAAGGGCTGGTTGGATGGGAGCGGGACCAAGAGCCACTGTTTTTTTCTCAGTGGAATGGGAGGTCATGCAAATTCTTCTCCCTAAGAGAGTTTGGGAAAGGCTCGACGAGAAGTGCTAGAAAGTTCGTGGCAGAGACACGGGCTGCAGCTGTACCCACACTTCACAGCAGGGGAAGGAAACCAGGCGAATGAACCCACTAGACAGTACTGATGGCTGAGAGTGACTCCAAGCACAGTCTTTCTGAGCAGCGGAGGGACTGTCCAGACCCGGAATCCAGCTCAAGTAGACTTGAGCCTGTATGCAGCAGCGTCAAGGACATGGGGCTTGGACTTGGTCAGGGGAGGCAAACCCCTTTCAGATGGCCCGTTCACGACTTGCCACTGTGTTTTTTCAGTCATCATTTTAGAACTCCAGTCTCTGGCAGGGGCCAAAGTTTGCCCATAGAGCCCTGACAGCAAGGCTTCCTGCCATGGCACACACCCCCTGCTCACCAACACACACCCAGGGGATGAGATTTCACACTGGCCTCTTTCATGCTCCTGAGGTCAAAATCACCCTCTGGTTTGCCCAGAAAATAGAGCACCATGGTGTAATTGATGCAAATCTGGTAAGAAGTACCTGCTGAGGACTTTGGTGTAAGATGTGTAAAAGTGCTGTTGGCTCTTTTCTCTGATGGAGAACAGAGGAGAGGGAGCGCCAGAGAGGGAGGGGGATTCTCCCATTCCTCTGACAGAGTTCTGCCCGAGAAGGAGGATGGGCTATAAAGTAAGAGCAGGGAACATCACACAGACTGAGGGCCAGCCCGGTGAGCTTTCCCCACAGTGATTGGGACAGATTGCATTTTCCAAAGATGAACACAACAGTGTCTCCCACCGCATGTTTTCCTGCAATCTGATCTGGGCACTCTCTCACCCCTTTGAATCTAAGAGGGCCCTTGCCGGCTTTGACAAGTAGGCTGTGGTGGAGATGGCTCTAGGCCAGTTCTATCCCCACCTTGGACGCACTGGTTTTGGGGATGCTCCCTCTGGGAAATCGGCCACCTTGCTATGAGAAGCTCAAGCCACTTGGAGAGGCCAAATACAGCTGTTCGCTTAGGTCAACAGCCCCACTGAGCTCCTAGCTGATGGCCAGTTTCACCTGCCAGCCACAGTAATGAGCCATGCCAGATGTCCAGCCCAGCTGAACCTTCAGATAACAATAGTCCTAACCATCATCTGACTGCAGTCACAGGACAGACTCCCAGGGAAAACCATCTAGCCGACCCTGGTCAACTCGCAGAATCTTGACAGATAATAAGGACTTACTGTTTGAAGCCACTAGGTTTCAGATTGGTTTGCTGCCAATAAATAGATAACCAAAATACATGATATGGTATGTAGGAGCACTGACCGATCAGGATGGGGGACGACTGGCAATAGGGCTGGAACAGGGTCCCCAGAGACCTCCTGCTGTTTACTCTTTGATTTCTGGATTGTAAGGAGGTCCAGCACTTCCTGAAGGGGGAGGGGCCACAGCGGCAGAAGGGCACTCAGGGAGGTTAGGACAGTAAACGTCTCAGTATTTTCACACTAGTTATGGCATACTTATGACCTCATGAGCAGCATCTCTGGTCTCCCTTGCCCTGGAATTCATGCCTTCATCCTTGCTGGGATCTATCGGATGTGGGACGTCAAATATGCCCAGATCAGGACAAGTAAGTAGGTGCTACTCCTACGAACCAAGAGTCCCCTGAGAACCCAACACTGTCACCTTTTTAGAACTCTTTCTATCTATGATTGTATTGGATCTTTACAGCAGTCCTGAGAAACAGATGTTATTGGTCTTCATTTGACAGGTGAGAAAACCTGAGGCCCAGAGAAATTGAAGAATGGAGGTAATAACGGTAAATGTATTGGTCAGGGCACTATTTCAAGTTCTGGGTGTGATCCCACTTCTGCCCGAGACCTTAAGCCAATGTTGTATCTTCTTAGGGCCTCCTCATCTCAAAACTGAGGGAAATAGAAAGATGATCCCCTAGGTTGCACCTTGCATCACCACTCTTTGACTTTGTGACTTGCTTGAGGTCACCAGGAAGAGAATGGCATAATCAGGACATGGTCTCAAGGACCCTGACTTCTTGTCTGGGGCTCACGTGAATGCCCCCACAGCTGCCTTTCTAAGACATTTCAGCATCATTATACAGTGGGGTAGCCAAGCCCTCTCCCCAGCTCCTGGATAGGGGAATGTCTGCTTGTGTCTCTGGCCCTGGGTCTGATATCCAAGGACCAAATCTCCACCCTCATGCCTTGTAGGGGAGTATGTATGGGGATGAGGAGAGAGGAGGATGGGGTGAGAGATGAGGTGGGGGCTCACTCAGAATCTCAGCCAGATCTGCCCAGGCTAGCTCTGAGTAAATCCTTCAGTCACCACACAGGAAGCTGCTAATCTGGGCAGACACTGTCTCATTTAGGGGTCCAGGGCCCCTCTCCTGACCTAGTCCTAAGGCAGCATCAGGAGGTGATGAATCTCTCCTGAGATTGTGTGGTTTCCAGGAAAGCATTCCAGAATCTGAAACCAGCTTCAAAGGAATGCATATCTGCTCACTCCCACCCTGGCTGGGAACCAGCCCAGGGCACCTTATTCTTATTAGGCTGGAGATGTCTTGGACACTAAGCTTGAAAAATGCATCGAGGATTTCAACACAGATGGGGAATGGTGTGACTATGCTGAAAACCCCATTGTTGGCAGCACTAGATTTTCTCTGAAAGATATTTTGGACAAGTAATTTAATTCCTCTCCATCTCACATTTTCCAACTTTGAAATGGAAATGAGAATTTTTTTTATAACCTTCCTTTACCTGTGAGGCTGGATGGAGCAGAGTGGGAGCTCAGGCTTCCACTACCTGCTGCTAGACAATGCAATATATCTAACACCAGAATCAAGTATGGGGGAGAATCTCCAGGTAGAGAACAAAGAAGAGTGTCCAAAATGGGGTGGCAGAAGACAGGGGGACTGAAGTGAGAATTAGCTTAGCGAATCTGGAAAGATCAGGTTGGAAGGAGCAAATGTGATTGGATAGTAATATGGACAAATTCCTGAGAAGGGCACCCACAGCCCTGCTCCTCCACACCCTGAGTGCATGTGTGTGTGGTGAGCACAGTGAGAAGGAGAGGCACCTGGGCCATTAAGGCCACTAGAAAGGGTGAGGTTATTCTTTATTTGTTATTTATTTACCCTCATCCAGATCTGGGGGTAAGGCTCATAGTGGGCATCCCATCTTCTGATGATTAACTTTACATATCAACTTGACTAGTCCATAGTACCCAAGTATTTAGTGAAACATTAGCCTAGATGTTGCTGTGGAGGTATTTTTTGTATGACATTTAAATAAGTAGTCTTTGAATAAAGCAAATTATCCTCCAAAATGTGGGTGGGCCCCATTCAATCAGTGCAGGCCCTTAAGAGAAAAAAAGATTAATGTACTCCAAGAAAGAAGGAATTCTGCCTCCAGATTGCCTTCGGACTCAAGACTGCTACATCAACTCTTCTCCAGTCTGTTGACTAGCCCTGAAGATTTTGGTCTTGCCAAGCACCATAATCACATGTGCCAATTCCTTAAAAGAAATCTCTCTATATATATAGATAGATAAATAGATAGAGATAGATAGATAGATAGATAGATATAGATATAGGTATATAGATAGCTATAGATATAGATATCAATGTCTATATAGTCTATATCCATATACAGTCATGCATCACTTACAGATTGGGACATTTTGATAAATGTGTCATTCGGCAATGTCACCACCATGAGAACATCACAGAGAGCACTTACACAAACCTAGATGGTACGGCTTACTGCACACCTGGGCTCTATGGGCTAGCCTGTTGCTCCTAGGCTGATGCCTCTAGAGCACATTACTGTACTGAATACTGCAGGCAGTTGTAGCACAGTGAGAAGTATTTGTGTGTTGAAACATAGAAAAGGCACACTAAAAATATGGTACAAAAGATAAAAAATGGTATGCCTGTATGGGCACTACCGCTGGCGTTGACCTCTCTGCTGAGCTACAGAACTAGGTACCCAACTCCTACGGGACAACTCATCTGGAAGTACCACTGCCACCCCACACTCAACATGTATCATGTATAAACTGAGCTTATCATCCTCCCTCCTCAAAAAAAAAAAAAAAAAAACCTGCTGCTGCTCCTGGTGAATGACGTTACCATCTAGCCAGTTTTTCAAGTCATCGTGTGAGAGCCAAGGATAACTCCTCTCCTCCCCTGGCCCCCACACCCAATAACCACTGAGTCCCACTGACGTTGCCTCATAGGATTTTCCCAACGATGAAGTCACTGCCAAAGTTCAGCGCTTGCCTCTGGCCTAACTATTCAAACAGCCCCCAAATGGTTTCACTAGTCATACTCACAGTCAATCAAGAGGATGTTTCCTCATTTTTACACTCTTGCTAAAAATGCATTTTTCCACCTCTCAGAGGTTATAAGAATATACTGGTGTGGACAAATTTGACTCCAGCGTGGCTACCACCAAGGTATTTCCTAAACCAGGCTCCTCCAGACATCTTGGGGGCTCATGGTTCTTAGATTCTCGGGTGTACTCAGAGCTTTTAGTCAATCTTCCCACACCGATCCAGAGGGCCTAAGCTCCACCTTCCACTCTAGCCTATTACAGACTCCTCATGGTCACAAGAATGGAGGCAAAGGAAGGTCCCCAGGTGACAGGTGGGCTCGAAGGTGCGTTTGCAGTGTAATGTGCCCTCCAGGGGAGTTGGCCTGAGCTGTCAGCACCTTGGAGAGCTCCAGGTCTGACCTCTGTCGGGAAGATCACTGGACCACCAGGCTCCTGGATTCTTCTGAGGGTGGTAGCAGGGAGAGGAAAGAGTTGATGCCGAGCACCTCACTAGCCAGATACCCAGCCCACAACTTCAAGGATCTCAAAAATATAAATGGCCCTCAGGCCAGCCCAAATTTGGGTTTCAGGGGCTCCAGAGTCTCTGCTCAGGTAGTCCACGAGAGGCGGGTGGTTCTGATCCTGGTCACAGCCAAGCCAGTTGAACACTGAAGAGCAGTGCTCCCCAGGGTTCCGTGTCCAGACTGCACAGGATTCAGCCACCTTCATGATTTTATTTCAGGTTAATTGTCAATGAAGACACAAGCCACCTTCGAAAATTGACACACATTTCTGGACCACTGCCATTCGGGCTTCATTTGGTGGAGCCCACTCCTGCTATTCCACTGTGCGCATCGTGGCATCCACTGCCCCAGCAGCACAGGACAAACTGGGCAGCAAGGACTGCAGGGATGGGGAGCATTCAACTGACCCCTGGCTCAATGCGCAGGGCCTGGCCCATTGCGGGAGGAGGTACTGACTCTGGTCAAGTGCTCAGGGAGCTCTGAGGAGATGAATACGCTCGGTCCACCTCCACAGCGGCTCTTGGATCCTAGGGGACCAGAAGGCCTGTAAGGCTAGCACGGAAAGGGAGACTGGACCTCCGAGCGGAGACGGCACACGTCTGGAGGCACAGAGAATGCCTTTGCCTCTGGTGTCGACCCAATGGTCCCTCCACTCGCCTCGGCTTCCTCGGGGGAGCCCTGTGTCCCCACAGTCCTCTCCAGCCTCTGCCTTCTCTGCTCTAGCCCCGCTGTAGTCCTGCAGCCGAGGCACCAAAGCCTCGGATTTACTCACGAAGTGGTTCGCATCTCCAGTGTCCCATCCAGTTTTCACAACAGCTCAGAGGTGTAGATAGGGCTTTTTGTTACCCGTATTTATGAAGGAGAAAACCAGGGATGACAGGGCAGGTGACTTGACAGGGCGGGAGACTTGACAGGGCAGGCGACCTGCCCAGACAAGCGGGGCTCCTGACCCTGGTCCGCTGCTCCTCAATTTATTAAAAATGGCCGTCAAACTGGGACCCTACCTTGGTGCCCAGAAACGCTGCAGCATGGGCTTGTAATGCCACCAGTGAAAAAACAAATATAAGAGACCTACCTTTTGAAGGTTATACTCTTCTGCCTGAGGTTTGTTCAAAGTCCATCTGTTACTCTCCGGCTGCAAAACATAAACAAAAACCCAGTTTGCTGGAAGCTTGTCAAGAGCTTCCTCTGAGGTTTCTGAGATTTCCTGAGGACATTTCCACCCCCTCACACACGAAGGTCAACCAAGGCTCCAAGAGAGAGAGCAATTCTTTTTTTTTTTTTTTAAGACTCACTGGCAAACACTGTGACCCCTGTTTAGTTTGTCAGGCTTGCCTTTAACTCTTCATGTACAACCTCCTCAGAAAGAGGATTTGAATCCAATAAAAGGAAGAGGCATTCCGCTTTCCCTCATCTCCAAATGCCTGAGAGACTCGGCCACACGGAGATTTCATAATGAGCCAAGGAAATTGGGGGTGGGAGGGGACGGGCTTATCATCCACAGCTGCGAACGGCAGCAGCCAGGCACATGTTGGTCTCAAAAGATGACACTTTCCTTTAAGTTCGATTATAGTGTGTCACTCCAAGTTGTATCTCAACCATACTGAACCAGCTGAAACTCAAGGTCACATGTGGTACCTGTAAAGACTAATAAATTGACATTTCTCTCACCAGGTCCCTGCCTCTATGAGACAAATGTAACATCACTCAGATTAGCAAAGATTATTCATATGGAAGAAACACCTTATCCTCTAACAAGGAAAAAAATGTTATTTTCTTTCAATTACTCTTGAGGCCCAATGAGAATTTTGCTTTGCATAACAGATGTGTTCTGGGAGGTGTGGGGTAAATCGCTTTCTGCGTTTGTGACTCAGATCCTGTCTGAAATTTGCTAAGGGGGCTCAGCTCAAAGACGTTGTACAAAGAGAAGATACCTGCAGAAAGCTGAAGAATTAACGTCACCCTCATTAGTTAAGGACCTGACGCAGGGTTATCCTTGTCCCAGGAAGCAGAAAACAGCCTCACCTCAAAATGCTCCACTGCACCGAGCAATTTCTTCACCTTCTTTTTCCTGGGGCAAAGTAGGCCAGGAGGCTAGGCCTAGTCCGAATACCTCAAACTTCCCTTCGTTATTTCCTCTCTCTTTCAGTGATCCTGTCATGCAATTTTGGCTTCTCAGAGCCTTCGTGCTTTCCAAATTCTGCAGAAAGTTCTGCTCTCAAGAAAGAGGCAATGCCATCCACTTACCCCATCATGGCAATCAGACCTATAGCTCCCTCTTCTGGGGCATCAGTGGCCCCAACCTCAAATCCAGCTAAGGCGGGAGAGGAGCTCTCCCGGAGACCTGTTTCCAGCCCTCTGGGATGTGCAGGTGGAAGGAAAAGTGCCTGGAGGTAGAGGAGTCTGATGGGGACCGTTAGTCTACAGGTGTGAACAACCCCAGAAAGGGCTGCCTTACGACAAGAGAGGCCAACCTTAAAACGCTGCCTGGAATTGGGTGCTGAGCACCTGCCAATCAGAACCTGAGGCCAGGAGTGAGGGTTGAAGAAGAGGCTGTAGCAGCTGCGCGTGAACCTCCCACACACTCCAGAACAAGGCTTTTTCTTGCTTTCTTGAGTGAGGAGTGGGAAATTTGGGGTCCCTCTGTGACACTCACTACCTCATTATGGCTTACTGGGGAGGTGCCATCCGTGAGCTGGGAATTCACGGAGGCCACCACATGAGATCAGCCCAGCCAGGAAACGCAGGCGTTGGGAAAGGAAGCTGCACAGCCCTTGATATCCAGCTCGAACACTTGGAAAATGACCCATCATCTTTGCCTTAAACTTTTCCATACGCTCCACATTATTAGAATTTCTCCTTAACTACACCAATCATCCTCGGGATCCGGGACAGCTGTACGAAGAAACGCTCCGTTCCCCACCCTCTCCCTTGAGCTCTTATAATGAAAGAGCTTCGTCAGCACAGATTACCAGCTCTGCTTTTCACTTTTCTGACAGAGGAACGAACACGAAATCGTCATTCCTGTGGAGGCCCAGCTGACCAAGTCGCTTCAGTGAGCCGGCACCAGGGCAGAACGCTCTGGGTGCGACGGGAAGACGCGAGGCCGCCCCAGGGGTTCCAGGGAGCAGCCGGCTTCGCGCTCACTGCCGGGATCTAAGAAGGCCTCGAAGGCCTCGAAGGTACAGCCAACTCCAGAGCTCGAGCATCTGACTTATTCGAAAACAAATTACAACAAAAAATACTTTTTTACTGATACAAATTAGGAAAGAGAGAAAGAGGATGTAGTTGAAAGAGCCCTGGGCTGGGACGCAGGAGGCCGAAGTTCTCACCTCAGCCCACCACCGATGCTCTGTGTGGCCTTGACATGTCCTTGTCACATCCAGGCCTCAGTTCCCTCACTCAGTGAGTTCACATCACATGCTCTGGGCCCTACAGACCAAAGAAGTTACTTTACAGGTTTCAGAAATGTTTTATTTAGAAATGTGATATTTAAAAAATATTTTTAGCCATGATAAAAGTGTAATCTAAAACTAAGATAGATGGGCTAGCCATTTTTAACACCATGTAGATTGACAACTTATGTGACCAGGTTAGCTTTCTCTGTGGACATCTCGAAACGGAGAACCTCCTGCCATTTGTCCAGTTAACTGAAGAGCGTTGAGACCACGCGCAGACTGCTATGAAACAGCCGTCACGCAGATGGACACAGCACTGTGAATTAAGGTTTTCTCCAGGCTGTGCAAATGCACCCAAATGCCAAAGCGAACTGCATTCTGAAACTGAATGAAAGACCCTAATGCCTAATTTCTAATTTTTATGTCAATCAGAAATAAGCTCATTGTGCTCTTTTATTTGTCATAAGCTTGAAAAGATAAATGCATTTGTAGGGGTGATTTACTTTATTTTTTATAAGCTTAAAATTATATAATAACATCTGTCAATGTGATTTATCAATATGTTCATAAATAATGCTTTGTCTGCTTGTGTAGCTTAAGCTTCCATATAAAATTTCATTTGAAAAAAAAATGGTTCCAGTCCTTCACAAATTTTGAAAACCACTGGGCTAATTATCTCTAATTTTCCTTCCAGCAAGAGGATACTTTATTCAAATCCTTCTCTGGGGATAGGAGAATTGTATGACTTCGGAAAGTTTCTAGCTCAATCAGAACATTCATAAGAAAAACAAACAAACAAACTCGATTCCCACATCTACACATTGCCCGAACGGCCTCGCCCCTTCTCCATGGTAAAGGGATTCTGCTGAAGCAGGTTGCCGCTTACTGTGCAAGACGCGAAGGGTCCCAGAAACGTGGGACCTACTGCGGGTCTCGGAGCCCAGCTGTGGAGACTGCCCTGTAAGTGGCTGACAGTGAGAGAGCCGGCACGCAGTCAGGCCGCGGGAAGGAGCCCAACCTGGTCTGGCATCTGCTCCAGGCCAGGCTCTGTAGCAGGCATTGCACACAGCACTTGATTTCTTCCATTTATGACTACTCAAAACTCACTGCAATAGTCTTCCTCTTTTACAGATGAGGAAATCGAAGTGGTTACCCAGGCAGTGTGTGGCAGAAGCAGGTCTTAGATCTTCACCAGTCCCCACCCCAAACTCGCTCCCGGTGGGTGGCAACAGCAACCCCAGCTCCCCAGTGTTGGGATCCGGAGGAAGGGGTTCACGCAGACCGAGGCAATCAGGGGAGGCTGCAAGGAGGAGCTAGCATTGTAGCTCAATCTTAAAGAATGAGGAGAAATTCTCCGGGAGGCAAAGAAAGGAAAACTCTCTAGGCGGGAAGAGACAGCGTGAGAGAAGCACAGAGAGAAATGTTTTAGGAGCCGGGCGCTCAGGTGGCAGAGGACGTCTTGTCTCGTGCAGAGGAACAAGGGGTGTGGGTGACACAGGGGTGAGGCAGGCAGGTGGTGATCTGGGGGCAGAATGTGGCTCCCCAGTGCTAGAGACGTGACACACCAGACAGACGTCCCATCACCCTGCCCCCCAGCCTTGTCTCCCAACGCCCTGGCACAAAGACCCTGGACACCAGCAGTCCCGACTGTCCTCTGTGCCTTTATGCCCCCTGTGCCATCCACCTAGTGAGCTCTTCTTGCCCCACTCTGCCTGGGGCACTTGTGCTGTCCTTCTAGATTCTGCCCAGTCCCACCTGCTAAGGGCAGCTATTCCTAGTCCTCTCAACCAGATGCAATCTCTCTCGACTCCGAATACCCAGAGTCCTTTTATTTCTTCAGAGTAGGTCCTCAGTGGATGAACATGCAGCGAACACATTTCTTGGCAAGAAACGTTTCCTGGGAAAGATACTGAAAGAGGGCTGGGGCATCAGCGTCAGTAACATCTGACTAGAATGAAATGTTGACTTCACATTTCAACAAGGCTAACGACCCCGTCCCCCAGGGCCTGCCTCTTGTGGCTCCTGACATGGAAGTTAAAAAACAAGCTGTGGCCCTGGATGTGGGTGTGTTCCCGCCCTTCTGTCACTGCATTTCTAGGACATTTCCTCTCCGCTGGCAGAGGTGCCAGCACCCAGCTGAACTGCAGCCTGCCTCGCCCAGCTCCATTCCACTCCTTTGTATCTTCTGGGATAACTCAGGATCTCCCAACAGTCACTGGATTAGTAACTTGCAGAAAACACTGTCATCTTCAGATTAGATATAAAGTTAGTTTTTCTCACATTTCTGGGGGAGGCGGGGAGACTTTCATTGCTGCCACTGTTTCCAGACCTTTATCCAATGGCTTCAGGCAGCATTTGGGGCCCGGCTCAGACCACACAGTAGGACCACGCAGCAGCGCGGTACACAGAGCTGTCCCCGCCTGTGGCCTGGGCTCCTGCGATGCCCTCAGTCCTCTTCCCACATCACCACCCACTGGCCGGCCTCCGAGCATCTGCTCCCATGAGAACCCCACACACACACTGGAGGCCTGTTCCAGGCCTCCTAACCCAAATAAATCCAGTCTTGCTCTGTCCCTAAATGGGATACTGGGGACAGTGAGTACCTTCTCTTTCTCGCGGATCCCCATGGCCTGGCAGAGAACTGGGTGCTCAGCAAGATCTCAAAACAAACTCATCCTCCAAGCTTTTTCCTGAGCAGACGTGGAGCTTGGGCCCAGAACTTTCTTCCACTGGCCCTGAGGGAAGCTTTCAGACCAACCCTCCAAAACAAAGCCTGGCCTTGGTGGCCAGCCCGGCATGCACAGAACATCAAATGGCTGCACATGAAAGGGCTGAGGAGGATGCTTGCTGGAGAGGCACTCAGCCTGGAAAACCTGAAACCATCCACTTGACTGAGGGCCGCTAACCACAGCCTCAATGAATGATTAATGATTACGGCCGGAGCTTATTGCAAACAGGCATGTGACAGCAGAGCTACTACCCACCCGCAGGACCTTCTGCGTGATTGATGAGCCACCGAGGGCTGCAGAGGGAATGGGCCGGCTCAGGCTGCAGCGGCCAGGGAGCACCCATCCTTGGCAGGAGCCGGAAGGACGTCAGTGCCCATGTTCACGTATGCCATGCAAACCGACCTGCACTGACTACCTACCCGGGAGATGGAGGGAGAGCGTGGTGGGGAGGGTGTGGGCTAAACTCTAATGAGGAAAGAGGTGCCCAACTGAAATGAAGGTGTAGCCCCTGGCCCTGCAGGGGTCCCTACCCAGTGTGCTACATCAAGCCATACAGAGTTCCAGAACTTCCAGTGCTTCGCAAGGGGCTTTGAGAGAAACAGTGAGCTCTGTGAGGACAGAGCAGGCTGCAAAAATGAGCTGCCTGGCCTAAGACACCTCCCCCAGCCCGTCCCACCACCACTGCCGGCCGGAGACAATGTCCCTGAACTCCAAATCACTTTTCAACAGGATCCGCAAAGGAGAGGAGAGGATGGAGTCTCTACTCTCATGCGATTTCTGTCCCTTGCCGGGAGGTAAGTTAACACTGCATCCTCATGCTGCCTCCCTGTGCCAACCTGTATCCTCTAGACCAGTGGTCCCCAACCTTTTTGGCACCAGGAACTGGGCTCCTATGCCTGATCCTAAGGCCTGAGGATCCGAGGTGGAGTGGTGGGATGCTGTTGAGGTGGGGAGTGGCTGCAAACACGATGAAGCTGTGCTCGTCGCCCACCGGCCGCTCACCTCCGGCTGTGGCTGTGCGGCCCGGTCCTAACACTAACAGACTAAGTCGAGGTCTGAGGCGGCCTGGGGGGGTCGAGGACCCCGCTATGGAAACTCGGAGCCAGGGTTTCCGTGTCTCTCCCGAAGCCTCACCAGTGGGGAAGTGGGTCCTGACTGACGCATGGGTTCCATGCAGACCAGACATTCACTGAGCGCAGACTGTGGGGGCTGCAGAAGGCACAGCTCCCACCCTCAGTCTAGCCTTGTTAACGAGACAAGCTTCCCTCATGTGAAACCAGCACACAGAACAAAGCACAACCCCAAGGGTGATGCCAAGAGAGAGGCAGGAGAGGGAGAGTGACATTGGTTTGAAGCCATGGGGAAGGCCAGGGAAGCTGAGAAGGGCCCTAGAGACCCCGGTAGTCTGCAGGCCCCTTCCCCAAACAGAGCCACTGTCCGGTCTGGGCCACCAAAGTGCCCAAGGCCATGACCTCCCACCTGAGTTTCCAGGGGACCTCTAAGTGGCCCTGAGGCAGAGACAGAAGCAAACTCAGCAGGGACCTGAGACCTGATGCAGGATGGGGGCTCTGAGACAACCCGGAGAGCCAGCCAGGAGCCTGGGGACGACCCTTGGCGGGGCCTGGCCATTCTGCAGACTCTGGCTCTGTTTCATCTTAATACACTCCTGCATGTACCTGACATCGGATACTCGTCCTAGAGCATGCAAATCTAATAAATTCTTGGCTCCTGCAAGTTCTTTAAAAAATATAAAAGAGGATCATATATAAAGAAGTTGATTAATATACACCCTGCTAAAACAGCCTGGAACATCTGTGTATTAAGTTCATTTATTAAATTACACCAATCTGTATTTTAATGAGTGAAAGATACAGTACTTATTCTGTCATCCATCAAAATAAACTCAGGAAATACTTAACATTATAATCATTTTTCTTGTTTGAACACGAGTTATGAAATATGAATCCCGCACAAGAATGCTGGACTTGCCATCATGATCAAATATGTTTTCACAGGTGCAGCAAATATTCAGTTTTCATTTCTCTTTCCAACTGTTGAAAATATAAACCATGTTTTCTAGTCCTGAGCTGGGTAACACTGCCTTCCCTCCACATGGCAGCCATTATTCCAGGCTTATTACCCCACCGTCTTTCTTTCCCCAAACACACTCCTCCTAAAGTTGCTTAGTAATGAAAATGCAGGCTTCTGTGGGGCCCCCTCAGCACTGGTTCTTCCCCTGCAGGGATCTTTTGGCCCAGTCTGGGCACCGTCCCCTTTTCCTCCATCCTGGTGGCATCTATGTCCTCTCGGTTAGGACTGAGTCTGGAAAGCCATGAAAGCAATCAGAACATTCGGTAGAAGCACAAAAGGCAGCTGGCCTCAGCTTCACCATCGAGCCCCCTGCCCGTGGGGCTTCCATGCCCACGCCTTGCCCCTGCCCCCAAGACCATTCCACTCAGACAAGGAGCAACTTTAACACGGGACTGAAGCCTCAGGGGTGAGTCAGGCTCTACTTGTGTTCGGCTGCCCTAAAAGCAGAAGTCCCAGGCCTCATGGCAATACTATCCAAAGTGGCAAGTCTCCAGGAGATGAGAACGCCGGTCCCTCTGCCCAGTAGCCAGTGGGAGCTCACCCGACACAAGTGTCGGGAGAAAGGCCCCAGCTGGGTGGGTAAACTGCTGAGCAGAACCACGAGATGAGGCTGACGAATCCATCCAAGACGTGGCTGGGCTTCTGTGTGTTTAACCCGCCCAGAGCACCCCCCCCCATTGCCAGAGCTAGGTCACACGTGACTGCGAGGTGCCTGCCTATCTCTTAGATCTCATTCCTAGCCACCCTCCCTGTAGCCCCCAACACATACACAACACCCACTCTTCTCTGCAGCCCCCCAGTACTGCCTTCTGGTGCACAAACCCTCCGTGCGCCCTCCCACCCCAGTGTTTTGCCCACGCCATTCTGTCTGCCTGGGATACCCACCTCTGTTCTTTTTCTTCACCTGGTTCATTCCTTTCCTTTGATCTCAGGCCCCACTTGTTGAGAAAGGCCGGTGGGGGACCACTAGGAGCCCAGGAAACTTGACTGATGGGAGTTGTCCCATAAGGGAAGAATGGGCGGGCGTTCAAGGCAAAGGCGCAGGGGCACTAAAAGCACCAGGGCTATTCTGGGGACGGAGGAGAGAGAGGGTAGACGGTGGGCTGGGGAAGAAGCTGCCCACAGGGGATGAGAGTTTGGGGCCAGCTCACGGAGGATCTTGTGTGCTGGGAATGGATCTTATGCTCTAAGCAATGCGGAGCTTTTTTTCTTTCCAAGCTCTTACTTCTATTCTTGGCAGATTCTTAAAAAACAAAATTCAGGTCCAGAGCTATGGACATTAAAAATGTAAAACAACGAATCAACCATTTCAGAGTCCTATAATCCAAAAGCAATTTTAGTAATATAAAATAAGAGTTCCTTTTTATGTTTTTTAAATACCTAAAATCTCGCAATTCTAAACAACTAAAGTTTATATCAATTTCTTTTTTCTTGTTGAGGAACCTTTATCTTTTTACCCATCATATAAAGCTAAATAAAAGGACTCCAACCAATTATGCTCCATGGATAACAGAATACTAATTAAAAGAGGGGCTTTTAAAAGGTTATTAAAAATTCGAAAGATGTGTCTAGATTTGCATTTTAGAAATAAGGGCTCCTTGGGATTAGGAGCAGAGAGTAGGTGTTTGGGAGAGAGCACGGAGCAGGCAGCAGCGAACAAGACAAACAGGATGTGGCTGCAGTCACAGAGGCAGGAATGCTGAGCTGGACTCCTCCCCACACAGCCCGGGGACAGCACACAGTAGGTGTTGACAAGGACTTCCTGAGGAATGTCACTAATTACCACAGGTGCTGGTCCTTGCTATCCTGTGACCAAAGGACCCCCCTCCTAGGCCCTGACCTGCTGGTTAGTGCAGTGTGCCAGCCTACGGAGGAACTAGCCTAAACCCCTCTCCCCCCTTCCCAGACCACACTCACCATCATCAGAGCCCTGCCGCCTGAAACAGCATCCTCCTGGATAAGATTTAGAAACCCCATAGGAAGCTGGGAGAAAGTTGTAAATAGGCAATTCACAGAAAGGGAACAACAGCTTCATTTTCGGGGTGATTTTTGGAGCAGTTAACAGACATGGCACAGGTACTGGCCAATCAGAACAGGCTGTCTGAATCACTGAAGCAGGATCATGAAGGTCCCCTGTGGGGCGGGCACCTGTGTGGTCATTGGATTATGGGGATGTCCCAGTGAGGAGCTGCATGGGCTGGACCAGGTGAGAGGGAGAACTCGGGGGTTCAGGTAATTGCTATCTTAACATCTGGTTCCTACTGGCTGAATATCGGCTTTACTAATCAGCACAAAAAGACATTTTCAAGCTCACCAGAAATCAAGGCACTGCAAATCAAAACAGCTGTGAGATACCATTCTCACAGATCGCACGGGGGGCGGGGGAGATGTGCGCCCAGATTCCTCTTCAAGGAGGGACTTGCTGCCCGCCTGCCAGCAGTGCCTCCAGCAGACAGGCCTCGTCCAGTGTCGGGCTCAGACACAGTAAGAAACGTGCGATGTAGAGGCCTGGCCATTTCAGCCCAGTGCACGGCGCTGACGGGCAGCACTCACTCCAGAGCTTCCCATGGGGTCCCGAGACTCCCTGAGGCTTTGCCAGGCCTGCCTCACTGTCCGACTTCTTTCTCTATCACATCTTCCCTCTTCCTTCTTTCTTTCCTAGGTGGCGATCCCTAATAAGCACCTTCTTGCTCACTGAACTCTACCACGGTGACTGCTTCTGGAGAACCCCAGCTGCAACATGGGAAAGTCAACTCTCATGCATTGCCGATGGGGAAATACACAGGCACACCACTCCAGAGAGGAATCTGACAACACTCAGTGACATTTCGTGTGCATCCCCCCTAAAACTCAGCAGTCCCACTTTTGGGTATACAGCCCAGACCCTCGTTCCATCCACGTGGAGAGGGACCAGAGGGTGGCCAGCTCAGTGCTGTTTCTGGTAGCAGGCCAGTTACAAGCAGCAGAGCTGACTGTCACCAGGAAGTGGATGTGTGACATACACATGTGAACGCCCATGTTGAGATTCCATGCAACTGAATGTAGCAACATGTGGAGTTCTCAAACACAGTGTTGAGTGAAAAAAAGAAGCAGAATCTAAGACAAGGATTTGAGGGCAAGTAATTGCTTGGGTTGTGATCACAGGAAGCACCAGTGGGAGAGTGAAGAAGTTAGACATGAAATGGGAGGGGAGAGAAGGGGAGGGGACGAAAGCGTAAGTTAATGAGCAGGGTGGCTCTGTGGGCAGCTGGGGCTCCATCCTCCAGGGTACTGCCTAGAGCAAGCCTGAGTTGTAAGAAAGCAGGTATTACCACGACTGTTGACTGAGGATTGCTCCCAGAGATGATGAGCCTTGCACGCCCAGCCTGCCCTACCTACTCTGACAACAGAGTAAGCCCTCAAAAAGTAGCAAGAGGTGCAATAAACAGTGAGTGACAAAGGGATGTGGCTGGGCACAGTGAGTGAGTATTACGGTGAGAAATGGCGAGATTTATAGCACCATACCTAATGCAAAGTGAAAACACACTATGTGTTTTAAATGGCTATTCACATCTACGGAAAATTGTGGAAGACAGTTTGGAAGTGCTGGCATTAAACACACTGGATGAGTGCTGTTCCCATCACCTACCATTCAGCCTGTTGGTGAAGGAGGGCTCTCCTGACACTGCGCAGATAAGGCTGAGTTATTAGTCACACCCTGAGGGAGGAGGACACCGCCCACCATGCAGGGCCACACGCAGGAGCAGAGTGAGCCAGAAGTGGCCATGGGAGGCCGGCTTTATGATAACAGGAGGTCGGATGCCCCTGGTTCCCACAAAAGGAAGTGATGGGCTTGACTGAATAATTCACTAGACTGGCAAAGAGGTGAAACCAAGTTGATTGAGGGCCAGGTGGGATGCAGCTGGTCCAGCTGGCAGGGGAACTAGCCAGGAAGGGAGCCTTTCCTGCTGAGTGGAAGCATGTCTGGGGAGAGCAGGGGAACTCATAGCTAGGCCTCTGGGGTCCTTCAAGCCTCAGAGATATGAAGGCAGCACATGGCATTCAGGCCTTAGAAGGCAAGTGTGCTCCTTTGGAGGCAGGGATCAGATAGACGTGGGATAAACAATAAAGCGAAAGGCCAGGCTTGACAGTAGTGTGACATGAACTGGGGCATGTGTACGCCCCAAGTCTGTACCCTCGAGACCCTCAGAAGTAAATAACATTGTTTTCAAAAAAAAAAAAAAGAGCAGGAAAGAATGAGGTTCAGATGATTGGGGGAAGGGATGGGCTCAAACACCAGGCTGCAGGCCAGGGGCCTGTGGACTCAGCAGAACAGAAAATGCTATTTGTTCAAAAATGTCTGGGAATGATTGCCCAGTGAGATAGCAGGAAGAGAGGGAAATAAAACTTCAAACGGAGTTTAACGGCTGAGCTAAGCCAATTGGACGGTGAGACCAGCTGCTCCATGTGTGACCAGAGCAGGGCGAAGGGGCGGTCGGCAGAGGGGCCACGGCACGGCGAACGACAGGTTTTCTCTGTCACCCAGGCTCTTTTCCCAAGAGAAATGTTAGGCCACCTTCCGGAGTCCACAGGGAACAATGTGAAGACCTGGCCACCCAAGAAAACGTAATGAGTGAGGTAACAATCATGAAGCTTCGAGATGTCAGGACTTTTCAGACAGAAACTTCGACAGGCACAGGCTGAGACCAGCCACCACAGATGCTTCCATGAGCTCTTGCGGCCAGTGTGTGTGTGGACATGGGGGAGCAAGGGACCTGCTGGGACAGCCTGTGTACCCTCTGAGCTGTCATACCACCTTTCTGAAATCCAGTTCACCCCACCGCACCCACAGATCTAGCATCCCCAAATCGAAGCTTCTTTTCTATCAAAGGAGACCCCCAGCCAGAGGTAAGTGGCCCCCTGTCACCTCTTCCCGACCTTCCAAGGAGTATGCTGAGCTGGGACGCCCTCCGAGGCCCCAGAAGTCTTTCTGTGCAGACATGAAGAATGACAGTCTTCTCTCTCCTCTCCTCCCCTCCTCCCTTTCCTTCTTCCCTCCCCTCCTCTCTCTCTCTCTCTCTCTCTCTCTCTCTCTCTCTCTCACACGCGCACACACACACACACACACACACACACACACACACACACACTCTAGTGCTCTAAGGATCATCCTTCAAAGCACACACACCTGCCGCAGTGAGAATAGTGGACAGGGCCTCTGGAGACCTGAAACCCGGAAGAAGTCTGACTTCCAGTCCCACAAGCACCACTGTAACCTTGGGAAAGCCACCCCCCTGGCTTCCTACGTGGCCTTGGGCAAGGCACTGCTCTTCTGTGCCTCTGTCTTGTGACCAATGAGAGTAAGGTGTGCCCGGCTTTTCTCTCCTAAATGGGTAAAAAGTCAGAGGAAAGGATGAGAAGAACCTGGGAGCACCTCGTTCTGGCCGCCGGCTGCGGGAGCGTGAGAAAACCCCAGCAGCGCAGACGCTCCGCGGAGCCCCCCTCAAGCCTCCTGTTCAGTGGCATCTGGGCTCAGCCCCTCCCCTCCACGCCCCGCCCCGGCAGCGTCAGCGCATGCCTCAGTTTCCCTCACAGAATGTGCGTACATGACAGACATACAGAAAGCAGGGTAGAGAGAAGGGGTGAGAGATGGCAAGGAGGGAAGAGGGTCCGGTTTACGCAGATCCCACAGCAGGTCTGAATCCCTGCTCACGGATGAGGCGTGCAGTTTCACCCGTTTTTCTAGAACTTCATTTCTCGTGCGCCCCATTCTGCCGAGGTGGCAGAATGCTAATCTCAGCACCTCCGTTTTCCCCAGGATGGTGCCGTGACTGGGGAGCTCGCAGAGTGCCGAAGCACTGGGTGGCCAGGAGCATCGTGCCCATCGTCCTATCCAGCCATCAGTTTTCAGTCCGCACAAGTCCTCAGAACATCCTCCTTCCGGGCAGAAGACCCTTCAGCTCCGGCTACTCTCTTAGCTTTTCTGTGCTACCCTCGAGGGCACAGCACCCGTCTGATGCCCTGCTGGAGCAGGAGAACCCTTCCAAACAGAATTACCAACAGGCAGACTGTCTACCGACCCCCTCCTCTGGGGGGCCCCTCTCTAAAGAGGGCAGGAGTGGGATCCCTGCTCTTGCTCAGGGTGTCCCCTCCATCTCATCTACACACAGAGTCCTCGCTAGTCCCCCAGGAGTATCAGGTTCTGGAAACACACATCGACGCAACTGTTTTCTCTGCTCCCTCCTTTCCCCATCGCGTTCCTGGGGGATGGAGCGCAGGCCAGCCGCGTCGTTTAAACCGGCTGAGTGGAGGAGGAGAAGATGTGTAACCATGGGGGAGAAGCCCCACATTAGTGAATGCCATGAAACGTTATCATGCTGTACGCATCACATTCCCATCGGGTGTGGATGTGCAAAAGAATCCTTGATGTGTGCTGAGTCTTTGTGGGCAGAAATATCACTGAAGAAGCTAAAGTAAATAGAGGAGATCGGGGACTTGGGGGAAATTAAATTTGGGGAGAAACTCCTCCATGCCTGGTCTTGTCTCCTTGGTGGCATTAAGGAAGCCTGAGAGTCACCTGGAGGCTGAGGACACTGGACACACCAGTCCCAGGCACTGTGAGCACTTCAGGGCTAAAGCGCCCTTTCTGCATTATGAGAAGATGCCCATCCTTTGGGCTGACACACCCCAGGAACAGAGAGCAGGGAAGGCAAGCAGAATGGCTCCATTCCAGCCCGATCAGCCCCCTCGGCCAAGAACTTTAATGCTTCACACAAACCCCATGACCCTACATGGGAACCCGCTACCTTTCATTACAAAACTCTGTTGTATTGTAGATAAAGTTACAAGGGAACTGCAGGAGGGCATGATTTCATACTCAATAATCACAGGCTGTTAAGGAACTCAAAACACACAAAGCCAAGGTCGTCAGACATCGGCTATCTGAGGACTTAGTTAGCTTTGGCTCATTGTTTCTGTTGAAGGGATCTCCACCTCTCAGGTTATGAGCCAAAGCTTGAGAACGAAACATTCAAAAAGTTCAGTGCTCCAAACTCACTTACTACCATAAACGGTTTTCATGTGTCTGCGTATCTCTGCTCCTCGATACCAATGCGGTAGGACACTCTGGGGAACGCAGAACTCTAGAATTCACCTCCCAGGGTTAAAAAATGATAAACAAGGGCAAAGAAAAGAATAAAGTCATTAAACCAGCTGTGCACATGCCCAATTTTCTGGTAACCCAGATCATATCGAAGCAAAAGCTGCTTTTAATCAAAGGCATTGCATAGCTGTTATGATATTTTCCATATTGGACATTTTAACCAGTGCACGGTGTATCAGGAGGCCTGTCCCTAAACAGACTGTCAGGTCAGGAGGTATGTTCTCTCAAAAGCCTGCCTCGACACCTATCGAAGGATAAACCTCCAAGAAACACCTCCTGCCCCCGCTTACGATGACCCAGTGGGAAATTGCTGCCAAGTTCACCTGATTCTAGGCTGCTGCCCACACCACGGAAGTGAACTGCTCAACCTGAGGAGCTTTTCAGCATCAGCTCAGAGAGGCGCTGGTCCCAAGCAACCACTCACCTGTTTTCTATCTTTATGGGTTTGCCTCTTCCGGGTATTTCGTAAAAACTGAATCATACAATATGTGACCTTTCTGACTGACTTCTTTCACTTAGTATAATGTTTTGGAGGTTCAGCCACGCTACAGCATGCATCAACACCCCCTTTCTCTTTATTGCTGACTAGTGTTCCATTGCATGGATACACCGCATTTTAGTTATTCACTCATTGGTTAATGGACGTGTGGGTTGTTTCCATTTTTTGGCTATTGTGACTAACGGTGTTACAGTTTCTACTTTGAGTGGAGAAAATGTTCTGGAGTGGTGACAGTTGCACGACTCGTGAATTTATGAAAAGCCACTGAGTTGTGAATTTTGTAATATGTGAATTATATCTCAATAAAAAAAAGTAAGAACAAGTCACACTCTGCTTTGGGGCCTCTGCCCTTGCTGTTTCCCTTCCTCAAACCCTCATCCTCATAAACCCACCTGACCTCCCTCTCGTCCACTCCAGTTTCACCTTCTCAATGTGACCTTCCCTTGTCCCACATGTATACTTTAAGCATTGATATCTTCTATATATGTTATGTATGTATTTTTTATTTTTATCTACCCCATTAGAACATACACTCCATGAGGGCAGGGAATTTTTTTTGTTGTTTGTTTTATTCACTGCTATATTCCCAGCACTTGGAGCAATGCCTAGCACACAGTCGATACTCAATAAATACTTGCTGAATGAGAAGAGGGTTTTAGGCACAGTTTGACAAGATTTGACTTAGGTGTTAACACAGTCGCCCTTGCTGTTTTGTGGAGAATAGACACCAGGGTGAAAAGGTACGAGCAGGAAGCCCACTTAGAGGTTACTGCTATTGCTCTCCTGCAAGATGTGGGTAGCTCGGACTAGCACAGTACAAGGGGAAATAGAAAGAAGTGAGCAAATTCAAAATGTATTTTGAAGGTAGAGTCATAGGATTTGCCAATGACTTAGATAAAGATATAGGAAAAAAGGAGCCTAGGATGATTTATTATCCAGGTTCCACTGGCTAGTCTCTTTACATCTCACAGACTTCATGGGAGGAAGTAAAACTAAGACGGACAGATTTCTTGGATGTTCTTGGACAGTCCTTATAGAAAAGGTCCTCATCTGGCGTGGCCTGGCTTGGCTAGTGTCCACTATGGGGACTTCTGCAGACTTCGACTCTGGCTTCTTCCCTAGGGATAGCACACCCACTCACTGATGTGCCCTCCAGACCTGCCACGTTACTTAGAAGTAATAAGAGCTCACACACATTGTGGGCTTACTATGTACCAGTTAACTTTTCTAAGTGCTTGACAAATTTTAACTCCTTTAACCCTCACAATAATCCTATGTCATAGGCATTATTCTTATCATTTCACTGTTAAAGAAATTGAGGCGTAGGAGAGTAATTAGTCCAAGGTCACACAGCTAGTAGGTGGCAAAGCTATAGAGATTGAATTCAGGTCTGGTTCCAAATGTTGGATGGATGGATGGCTGGATGGATGAATGGATGGATGAAAGAGTGATAAATGGGTAGATGGACAGATTAATAAATATTTCTAGGTTTTTTCTGGCACAGACAAAGTAATTGCAATGTTTCCCTTCAGTTATCTTCTGAACACTGCAGGTAATGCCTGTACCAGATAAGGATGTTCAATTCCAGGAAGGCAGACTATTGCTGGAACAGAACAGCTGGTCTTAAACTTATCCTAGGTAAGTTTAAGGAACTTCTGAGTGTTATTCTAGGGCAATTATTTGCCTTTAATGTTAATGTCCCAACTCTTGCCTTAGAGGGACAGAACCTACATCAGCATTTCTCAGATACCCCTCACCCCATAGCCTAGCACAGAACAAGGAACAGGGAGATCCAGATTTCATGAGGCCTGAAGCCTCTTCGGTTGAACAGGAAAGAGAGGTGTCTTTAAGAGAAATATTTTAAAATTAGAAATAAAAGATTAGATACAGGGCCTTTGAAGGAGCCTCTGTGCAAGTAAGGAACCATGATGCCTAAGCATCATTAGTTTCTGGTAAATCCTCCTCTGCCAGTTCAATCACTGTCCTTGTGGACAATGATGTGAGATGGTTCAGCACTGATTCTGCCACTGGTAACCCCAAACTTTGCCTGCCTTTCTCAATCGGCATCGTTCATCTGAACCACAGAACACAGAAATTTATTAGAGTGGCCATTTGCCTATTCTCCCAAGAATGGTACATAACTAGTATCGTTCTAAATGCATACAGGAAAAATTCGTTCATTATATACAACTGAGGTTGCTAGACCTCAGTCAATGAATGAAAAGGCACAGACTGAGACCCACTGTGTAGCCAGCAGAGTATTAGGAAAGATGAGAGATACAGAAATATCGATACCCTAAGTGTTTGCAAGCTAAGAAGGCTCTAGTTTTGCACACATAACCAGTAAAAGAGAATTAACTCCGCCTCTGAAGAAATGGCTCTTGCATGGTAGAGCTACTTGATGGGCCACCACAGAAAGGGTGGCTTCTGTGGTAAGCATAGTGGCACTGGAGGGCAGCTCAGCTGTCATCCTGCATCAGGTTACTCCAGGACAGAAGAAAAGAGAGAAGTGAACACTGTGTACAAAGTCATGTCGAAGGAACGGCAGTCAACCCCTTCTGAAAAGCATGACTAAGAAATTTTGGAAAATGTGAGGGTGGGTTAGATGTCAATGAAAGATTAAAATAATTTTTCACAGAATATCCAGGGCCTGCCATGCCTTTGAAGGAACGTGTAATCAGTGCCTGGTTGTGGATTGTTTCCATGTGTTTATGTATCAACAGCCTAATGAAATAATGCAAAAGCGGCGAGGATGTCCCAGCCCGAGATCTCCCAACTTGGGGCGCTAAGCGGCCCACCAGGCTCGAGGGAGCTGGGGTCTATTTCCTTCCCCTGCTCCAGACAAACTCTCAACTCTCAGACCCAGGATGTATGGTTTCACTTCAGTGCAAACTTTGTCTTTTTCTCATCAATCCTTTCCTCATTCTGCCCCAGCGTACTTAGAGCTTGAATGCCTCTTCCCCTTTGCTGGGGCCTCCTTCTTTTATATAGACCTTCCTGTCATCATACAGTTAGAAAAGGGGCTTTTTAGAAGTATAAAAACAACTGGCCTGATAACCATGGAGGAGCTGAATGTTTGTTTTGTCCATGGGCCAACACCCAGATCTTTCAGGACAATGGAGGGGCTGTTACGTTGGCAGTTCTGGGCTCTGTCTCAGACCGAGTAATGGTCTGAGCCAGGAGAAGTGAACCAACCTGGCCACAGTCACTGACAAAGACCTGCAACCATTTTTTAAATGTTTTTAGTGAATGCACTAATTTATAAGGGTGCCTTTATCAGATATGTTCTCTTTAAGTCGATCAGTTTCTTGGGGAGAAAAAAAAAAGTGGTAAAATTATTCAGAACAATACAGAACGTAACAAGCACAAGCTTCCTGTCCAGCTCAAGGCTTAGGTGATTCTGGGCCATACAATGGAAAGAGGTCTTCACCCAGGGAGTGCCAGTATTTTATGTCATGCTGATATTTCACATGGAACATTTGAGGAAATAACACGTGCTCATTCCCAGGGGCCCTGGTTACACAGGCTCAATGTCTCTCTTGCTCAGCAAGATCCCAATGCTCCCTAACCATAGAAGACTCCACACACCCTACAATGTGCGTCCACTATTGAGGAATGAGTTCCCAGTTTGGCTCTGAGAACCAGTCACCTCAAATCTTTCTTCATTCATTCATCACGCATTCATTTACACAAAATTTCCTGAGGACTCTGTATATCCTAGAAATGATGGTAGGCATCAGAAATAGATGTCCTGCCCTCAGGAAGTATGCAGTCCAATGGATGAGACAGAGAGAGAAGATGATTATGACACATGTGAAATATATATATGGCAGAAGGGCATACAGAGGGAGTACAGAAGAGGGGCTATGAAATTCATTCTGTCAGGGATGGGAAGACCGCATAGAGGGGTTGAGTCTTGACACATAAGAAGTTGTCCAGAGAGAGGGTTTGAAGGGTGTTCCCTACAGAGGATTACCAATCATTTCCAGAGGTGTTGATTTTTCTGTTCTCTATGGGAACTGACCATATAACAGTTTACAATTATAGCAAACTCTCAAAACTCCTAAGATGCCAGAAGCTTATGCCAGGGCTGGCTGATTGTAGCCATGGTGTTCTGGCATTGGCTGGCTATTGCTGGTTCTGCAGTCACCAGGCCCTTGAGTCAGCCAGGTCCATCCCATTCTATAAAGATCTCAGAGCCCCTACTGTGTGACAGGGCCTGGATATACCTACTTGGTCATTGTACGGCTGTGTTAATGTCAGTTATTGTTCAATTTAGAAAAGAAGCAAGTGGGTCCCTGTGGGTCTTTCACCTGCTCCTGCTCTTGCCCACGCCTGTCCTTAGGCCTCTTTTCTCTCCCCCTTGGGGTGTTGCAAGTCTTCACTTTCACACTGCGCTTCCCTGAACACAGTGCCTCCCTCCTCCTGTCTTCTAAATAGTGGATTACAAGACTGGCAGCTAGAGGACTGAGGCTCTACTTAGGAGAATCAGAGAGTCCTGAGGATGGTGCAAAGATGGGAGGACAGTATATTTCCCACATGCGCAGGCCATCTGTTTCGCCTGTAGTTAGTTGGGGATTTTGTCTTTGCTTCATAAGACCTACGAAATTAACTTATCTCTTGTGTGTGCTGTCAGTCACCAGATCTCCCGACTTGCCCAGTTCTTCTACCGACCAGACACGTATCAGTTACCCACAGCTACTGGGGTGTGGATATCAGAGAAGCTTCTTTGGGGGGTTGCACAATATCCTCTGGAGCCTTTCTCAGCTGCAATAGGCCTTGAGCTTAGGACATTCAGCTTCAGTTCAGGGATGTCTCATTATGTCCTTAGCTCCAGAGACCCAGACAAAACACTACCAGATAACTGACACGAGGCATGAAGCACAGAGAGCTAGGGGTAGATTCCTAAGTTGCTGAACGTCTAAGGCAGAGGAAGAGGACCCACCCCCCATGGAGAACGGGTGCAGCCAAATGGACGAAGGGAATGGGAAGCATGAAAGGCCACGATGGGAAGGCCGCCGTTCCAAAAGGAAATAATGCCTCAACAAGCACCACATGGCTCACAGAGGTCAGTTAGGCAAGACCTGGATGAGTATCCACTGGATTCGGCAGCTGGGAGGCTGCTCATGAGCTCGGCAAGAGCGGTTTAGCGTGGTGGTGTAGGTGACAGCCAGGTTACAGCGACCCAGAGAGGGGCTGCGGGTGGCACTGGTTCTACAACAATGGAAATTTACTTGACACCACTGAACTGTACACTTAAAATGTTTATGTTATATATATTTTGCTACATACACACACACGAAAGCATAAAACAGCAAAACATGGGGCTGGTAGAGTGTGAATGGGAAACAAGGAAAGAGGAAAGGATAGAGGTAGAAGAGATAGGACGCCATGAACTGCTGTTTTAAGACGAGAGTGACTTGAGCAGGTTCAGAGGCCAAGTGGAAGGAGCTGCTAAAAATACATAACAGAAGACTGGATGATTCGCAAGAAGGAAAAGTGGGGAAGCTGGAGGCAAAGTAGACTGACTCGGAAAGGAAGAGGACCCACCCCGTCCTCTAAAACCTGAGTGGGGCGATGACAGCTCTGAGGACTGAGGGGAGGTAAGAAGGAGGGTGGGCTCTGAGGCCACAGAGAGGCAGCCCCTGGGTGCTGTGGCGGGCAAGCTCGGGACTGCCACCGTGGGCCTGGAGAAGGCATTCACCTAGCGACGCGGAAGGCGCCATACTTCTTGTACTGAGTTTCTTCAGTAACAGAAGGGGCTGAGGAAAATGCTTCTCTTGTGCGCCTTCTGTCTCCTCTTGGGCACTTGCTCTCAGTTGTGAATTAGTCGTCTCGACTCCCGCTGCCAAAGTCTCCTCAGGAGGAAACCTAGACAAACGCTCCCTGGCCCTTCAGGCCAGTGTGTCTCAGAAACTCAGGCCAACGTCACTGGGGAGAAGTCAACAGAATTTCGCCGGGACCCTCAGGCTCAGCTTTGGGCGACCAGACCCAGGCCTGAGGATGACCTGGGAGTAGCATCGGCAGCGCTTCCGGCAGAGCTGCTGGGGCCTGGGGCCCTGCAGTCGCTGGGCCCCGTTACCTGGGCTTCCTGTTTAATCAACAAGGACAACACACATGCGCCAGGCAGCACTAGACAAGTGTCAGGATTCTCCCTTTGGGTTCTGCTTTTTCCCTTTTATCATCATGTGCTTGTTGTGATTGCTGTTATTACTGTTCTCATCACCATTATTATTGTAGTTGAATTCAACTGCATGGGATTGGAGTCCAACATGGAGCACCGATGCAATGCAAAAGCGTTTTTTATCTTGCCCGCCTCATATATTAAGTTTCGGTTTTATAGGATTAAAACCAGCTGAGGTCTGAGGGACTCCTCGGGCCCACTTGACAACCTTCAGGCGTCCTACTGTGGTTTGCCACCCACAAAAGTGAGGACCCTTCGGGGATGCAGATGGCAGGGGCTTGGAGAGGCTGGCAGGCGGGTGGTCTGGAGAAGCCTCTAATTAAAGCTCTCCAGACCTGCAGCCATGGGCTCCTAACCTCTACTTCCCAGTATCTGAACACGGTTCAAACCCCAGACCTCAAGCAGGATTCTGAGGGACAGAAAACCCAAGAAACAAGAGCAAGAAGCTAAGGAGGCTGCCCTTAGGGAGGGTAAAGGGGCTAGTTTGCAGGAGAGCATATGTTTTGGAAACAGGGCATCTTGGGTTGGAATCCAGGCTCCAGGGACACTCATCATAGCTTCTGGAAAGCCAAAGGGAAAGTTGTCGCAATCTGTCCTCTGGAGCCTGCTATGAGGTCAAAGGATTTGCCCACGAGACGTTTCTCAAGTCTTTGAACTTGGTAGGCAAGGCCTCATCCTGTCCTGAGGTCCCTCCTGCCCACCACTCCACCCACACACCCTTGGCTTTCTGCCTGTCTGAAATTCATTCTCAGTTGAAAACCATCTCTAAGGGGTACTCAGAATTCAACCTCTTGAGGGGGTCTTGTGTTTTAAGCAGGTACATGTGAGAATTCAATAAATATATTTTACTGAGAATGAACATTTCTCAAAGGGAATTGTTCCACGAAGAGTGACTTTTAGCCCAGGAGGCCTCACTGGGGCTTCTGAGAGCATGTGGGAAGTAAGGAGGGGTGAGAGTATCCAACTCTGAACTCCAGAGCTCCAGCCACAAGGAGTTGGATCTGCCAAGGAGCCCCAGGGATGTGGCCACAATTCTCAAGGAGAAACCTGGGGTGGGGCATTTATGTTCCCTTTCCAGGGCTTGTTGCTGCGGTTGAACCCAGACCGAAATGATGGCTCTTGCTCCCTTGCATTTCTCCCCCTTTGCTCCTCTCTTGGGCTAGCTCAGAAGTCTGCAGTCTGAAGAACTGGGGTGACCATGAGCCAGGCCCAGCCTACTCCCCCAAACTAACCCCCGTACCCTCCCTAATAATAATGGAACTTTATGAAAAATATTTAAGTATTTTCCTCTTAAATCTGAATAATTTTATTTAAAATTTCAAAAATTTCATCTAGATGAGGTTTAAATGCTTTTAAGTCTTCAAAGTTCCCCTTCTATACTATCTTTCAAGCAAAGGAACTTTCTTAACAATTAAAGACATCTCCGAATCCAGTGTTCCAGAATTAGAAGGCAGAGGCCTTGGAGTTGTTTTACCTGTATTACCGAAGGTACCCACCAGATATTTTGTGACATTAAGATAACTGAGTTAATATTTATAATGTAAAAAAATAAATAAGAATAAGAACAGAGCAGCTCTCTGCCAGCCTCATGGTTTATGTGAAACAAAATGAAAGAGTGAAAGAAACAGTTCTCACAATTCCACCCTAGCTGGATCCAAGTGATACAGGAGGAAGCAACATGCTTCAGTGGTTTGAGTTCAAAACTATGAACAGCGAGAATAATGTACTGCTTGCTGACTTCCTCACTGCACAGGGGTTTTATGAGGATTAAACAGTTAAAACACTTTGAAGATGACAAATGCTTAAGTGCTAAGCAGTATCATTATCTGAAACTATTACTACATCAATTTCTTGTATAATCAAGTATTATTATTGGAAGCTCCATAAGAAAATCTAATCTTTGGAGATTTTTGGCTCTCTTTGCAGAACAAAGAGGCATGGGTATCATTCATTCTAAGTACTTTAGACATGTGGATCAAGAGTATCCAGACAGTGAGTAAGTATTTCTTGTTTGCCCATATTTCAACTATTAAGAACTTTGTATTTATTGGCATGACCCAAAAAGCAATATGGTACTTTGGGAAGAAAAAAGCACAAGATTTAGAATCTAGAATAAGGTGAAGCTAATATGGAACCTACCCAAACGTTTTCAGCTGAGATTAAACCCCTCTTGGCTATTTAAATAAATTGCTCTTTAAGTAATTAAAACTGTAGCCTATGGTCTTTAGTAAAGTCTAGTAATTTCTCTGTAGTCAATTTCAAGTATTTTCTGGCTGGCTTCTTTCCAAAGAGTACACCTGTGTGTTAGTTGAACAATGTCTTACTGAAAGATGAAATTAACTAATTTTGTTTGATTTGGATCTTGGTTAAAACTACGAAGTCAGATATGTATATGCAAAGCCACATAAAGAATACTAGCTTAAATTATTCCACCAGGGACTATAATAGGATTTCCATTTGCTAATAGAACATTAGAATACACTTAGCTAATGAAAACGATTCATCTCTGTTTTTCTATCAAACACAACATTTGGAGGAGGGGCAAAGAACTATTATTTTAAGTATAGAACTTCTAGTATTTTAACTTTCTTCTCTTCCATGCTACATCCTCTTCCTAAATTTATTCACTTTTGTTTCTGAACTTAGAAAAGACCTTGATCTATTTTAATTCATGAAAATCCAATAAAATATTGCTTTGACATTAAATAATGGGTCTTTAATGCCTTTGATCCTCTTTTTCCATGTAAAATAAAAGCCTAATGATTCCTATTAAATGGGAGGAATAAAGTTTATTCCAATAACTATTTTAATTTTATGAGGGCCATTTAAGTTCTCACTTTTGTCCATTAATTATATGGGATGTCACAAATGTTGGAAGATGGGATATGCTTATGTTTCCAATTTTGATCCAATTACAGTTTTCACTTTGTGTAGAATTAACAAACAACTGAGTAAGGGTGCCACCTCAAGAGAGCAGATGTGTGCAGTAAGAATCTGGTGCCACTCACTGCCCTGCTGCAATTTCTGCACGATCACACTTGCCAATGAGTATGACTGACTAGAATGGTCTCAGGACGGACTCCAAGGAGCCCACATCTTGCTGTGGGAATATACAAGTTCTCCTGGTGCTTCGACACCTGACCTTTACCAGGCCTGGATGAGAGGAGAATGCTGCCAGTTTCCCCAGCCAGGCTCTCTGGGGCCCGAACAAGAGATGGTCAAGATGGAAAGACAAAGTTCGGTTTAAGGAAGACGCCTTTTAATTGCACCTCGTGTGCCCCCTACATCACATCCCAAATGTTTTGCAAACTGCCTTGGGGAAAGTAATGAATGTCTGTGACTTTTAAAAAAGATTGTTCCATTCTACAATAAAAAATTTAGAGGAATAAATAAATAAGGTAGATATGACACTTAGAAATAGGTATTATGTGAAAAAACATTAGGCAAAAAAGAAGTCGAGCACACATGTTTGTAACATAGACTGGAATGAATGGAAGGACCAATTAGGTACTAAATATTCATGAGCCATACAATACATCGAATTTTCATGAGGCACTAAACAGTCATGAGATATGTAGCCACTTGTGGGCAGTACACATTTAACCTTCGCTTGTTCCCAAACTGCCACTCAGTTTGGAATGGGTATTATACAGTGGTAGCATTCACGTGACACTAATGCCCCACAGAACTGATCCCCAATGAGCAGTAGTATCTGCATCTTTGACGGCCATATGTCTCTAAAACTTTAAACACACACATACAATAAAGGCATAGTTGTACTAATATATATAAAAAGCTCTTACAAGTCAATAAGAAAATATAAACAATTTAAAAATTGCCAAACGTTATAAAAGCGCAGATTCACAGTAAAAGAAATGTATATTAAATCATGTTTTAGGAGAAGTGTATAAGATCAAAGAGAGAGAAACGGAAAGAGCGTATAATCTGGTTTTCAGATACTCACACAGCCACCGTCTCCTAGCTCCTCCAGTGCTGGGGTGGAGGAGGGGAGTGTGTAGGTGGGTGGCTGCTGTACCCTGTTCTCTGTGGGTCATTAGGGCAGGCGAGCCATTTGGCTCTCCTGAGCAGCACACATGTGGTTCCCTGAGGGGGCAGGCATTTCTCTAAACACTTAGCAGGTTTACCAAAAATAGTTTTCATAGGCTTTCCCAGAGATGTCTATGTATCCTCACCTGTACACTTAGACTTCATGTGGCTTCTTCTATGCCAGCCCTTTCCTTGGAACACTTATGTCTCTACTGTGAGTTTCACTGCCCTAAAGTCATGGTGTCTCCCTCCACGAAATGGGGAGAAGGGACCACTCCAACACTCTGTGTCACCCTTTCATTCAAGAGAAGTGAATGGCTACAATTCTCACAAGAAGGAATTCTGTCACGGGCCCTACTAAGGAGAGTCTGCTGCAGGACAGAAGTGGTCCCATGGTGTGACCCCCGGAAATGTATTGGGGTCATGACCCTCCCCTCCACCCCTCCTTCACTTCCCTCTTCATTCTTTTTCCACCTTATCTTCTACGTCCAACCTTGCTACTCAAAGGCCTTGAGCATCATTGCGCCATCTGGGAATCTGTTAGAAACGTAGAACCTCGGTCTACCCTAGACCGACTTCATCAGAATCTGCATTTTAACAAGGTCCTTGGGTTTTTCTGAAGGACATTAAAGTTAGAGAAGTACTAATTAATAAAATGGAATTTCTGGATTCTTCTGCTCATCATTCACGTCCATGTTCATTTTCAGCTGGGTGGCCCTAGGAAGAAATGCTCTGTTCCCCCTCTTTTCTTCCTCCTTCGTCAGACGCCCACCCTGCACAAAGCTGTCCTTGGCAGCGTCTTAGTTCTGGGACGCATTCTTTCCCGTTGTCTTGTTACCCTTTCTTGTGACCCTTGGCCTTCTCTTCCTGTTGATAAATGCCTGCACATGCTCCTCGGCTCCATTTGGCCTCCTCCCAGGGAGGCTGGGAACGCACCCTGAGGATCAGCTGCGGCTGGTTTCGTGGGCCTCACCCGGCCTCTTCTCGTGCCAAAGGTAATTACTCCCAGAGTTCAGAGGCTTACAACTTGTTTCTTGTAGTTCCAAATGTGTGGTCAAGATGCCCTGGTGTTGAGTTGGCAGGACTAATGGCTTATTTAAATATTTTCCAGTTCTGCTCTTTCAGACTACCTCTCCCACGCTGATACCATGTGCGTGGGAGTATGAATGTAGTGAAATCATAAGGCTCATGTCAAGTTTGTCTTTAAACGTTTATACTGATTAAGTCACTACATCGGGGGTTTTCACAAACTAAATCTACTCTGAAAGAAAGAGTATCAGGAAGTGGCACCTCAAACCTTTCCATAGGTTCTTGGGTGTACTTTGTGATTTTGCTTCCTAAACATGGTAAGAAATTATATTTGAAATCCAAAAATACCAAAAATGACTTTCTGTGTTTCTGGAGTACTTGGAGAATCCACCTTACAGCCACAGAGTCAAACATTTTTATCTGAATGCGCGCACACACACACACACACACACACACGCACACGCACACACACATACACACAACTGCTATACCTTATGACCCAAGCTTATTGTCCCCTTCAGAGATGGAAAAATAAAAAAAGTAAAAGTTATCTCTAGGAAGAAAAATCAACTGTAAAACTGGTGATGTTATGCATCTTTAGGCATTAGAATACTGCGGACGATTCAGCTGAAAAGACATCACCGTTTATAGAACTCAGGTGATACCCTTTGATAACACAGAAAACAGCAGGTGTAATTGAAATGATAAGGTTCTTAGAGGTTCAATTAACTGGTGAAAAGTAAAAGAGACACTTGTCATTGTGCATTCTCAGTGTGTACAAGCACCCAGTGTCTCTGAGGTGAAAAGTAGAGGATAAGTTCTCAAAGGGGATTTGAAACAGGCTGCAGATCATCTTTCCCCTAGTTGTGTCAGCCAGTTAGATAAACTGAGGCCATTTGGGACTTACTGAAAGAATAATGGTCCCAAAGAACATTCCTCGATGAAACAAGGGTAACATCTGGTCTCCCTCGCTCCCTCCTTCTCTCTCTCTCTTTTTCAATTCTTCTGCCATCCAGAGTGACCATCTCTGCTGTGGGTCCATAAACAGCTCCATAAATAAGTTTTTCTAGTCTGGTCTAGTCATGATCAAAATTCTAAATGTTCAGTAAAACCCACCCTGCTTAACTAACATCAACAAATAATCCCTCTAAAAATCAAAACCAACACTCGTACAAACAACACAAGGAAAAAAAATAGATAAAATGGACTTCATTGACATTAAAAACTTTTGTGCATCAAAGAACACTGTCAACAGAATGAAAAGACAACCCACGGAATAGAAGAAAATATTTGTAAATCATATATCTGCTAAAAGCTTAATATCTAGAATATATAAAGAAATCCTACAACTCAACAACAAAATGACTAACCAAAATTAAAAATGGGCACAGGACTCAAAAAGACATTTTTCCAGAAAAGATATACACATGGCCAATAAACACATGAAAAGACATTCACCATTACTAGCCAGTAGGGAAATCAGACCAAAATCACAATGAGATACCTACTTGGATTGCTATAATTTAAAAATAATAAAACATAAAATATCGGTCTTGGTCAGGATGTAGAGATATTGGAAACCTTGGGAATTGCTGGTGGGAATGTAAATGGTGCCACCAGTCCAGAAATCAGGGACTCGGACAGCTACTTATATGCCAATGTTCACGGTAGCATTATTCATAATAGTCAAAAGATGTATACATACAATGAAATACTGTTCAGCACAAACAAGAATAAAGTTCTGATACATGCTACAACGTGGGTGGACCTTGAAAACATTATGCTAAGCAAAATTAACCAGACACAAAAGGAAAAGTATTCTATAACTATATTTACATAAAATATAAGAAGAGGCACATTCATGGAGACAGGGAAGCAGATTAAAGTTTACCAAAGTCTGGGGAGAGGGAAGCATCAGTAGTTATTACTTAGTGAGTAGGTCACCTGGACTCACAGAGGGAAATCACAGACTCCTCTCTCCATGGAAGGAGTGTCAAAGAGTTTGGGGCCACATTTTAAAACCACCACACTCTCTGTAGTGGGTTGAATTGTGTCTCTCCGGTACTGTGCATGTGGCCTTATTTGGAAATGAAGTCTTTGCAGACCTGAGTAAGGTAAGGATTTCAATGCTATCCTGGCTTTAGGTGAGCCCTAAATCCAATAACTGCTGTTCTTATTAGAGAAAGGAGAGGAAAAATTGAGACACGCAGATAGAGACACAGGGAAGAACATCATGTAAAGACGAAGGCAGAGACCAGAGCTAAGACAAGCCAGGGAATACCAGGACCACCAGAAGCTAGAAGAGACAAGGAAGGGTTCTCCCCTAGAGACTTCAGAGGAAACGTGGCACTGCTGACACCTTGCTTTTGAACTTCCGACCTTCAGAATGTGATAAAATAAATTTCTGTTAAGTCGCCAAGTTCATGGTAATTTGTTATGGTGGCCCTCGGAAACTCATACACCCCCCAAGGAAGAAAGAGTGTGGGTAGAAGGTTTTAGCTTTGACTTATTCCCAGCCAGTAGAGATTGAGGGGTGCTGCTCTCAACACAGCATCTCTCTCCTCCGCCTTCTTATACTATGGCAGGGCCTGTGATACAGCCTGTCATCCCTGACTATCCTTGGCATCAAATCATGTTCATGGCACTCTTGCTATCACTCTGCTTATGATATCCCCATTGTCCCAAGTAAGTAATGGTTGATTTTGCCCCTCAGGATGGGTCCTTCACTTTGGAGAACTGTACCGTGCCAGCTTTCTCTGAGATGTCTAGACACCAAGAATCATATCTTGGTTTTTCCGATGGTCCTGTTTGACCTCCACTGCATTCCCTCATAGATTGTAGTTCAAGGTTATAGACGTTTCCTTTTTATTGAAGGTGGAGTTCATACGTCTGATTTTGTTTTCTGTGTTTCTTTGAGGTGATTCCAAGGGGAAAAAGTAACATCATCTTAACTTTGCCATTTAAAAACTAAAAGTTCATACCAATTATTCAAAATTTTGATATTTGACAGCAGGCATCAGTAAACGTCTTCTCTCAAGAGCCAGACAGTAAATATTTTAGGTTTTGCATCGCAACGACTCATCTCTGCCATTATAGTGCAAAAGAAGTCACAGGCAATACGGAAAGAAATGAGCACAGCGATGTTCCATCAAACTTTGACATGGACAACAACAGAACTCAGCAGAGGGAACCAATAGGACTTTTGGGACTAGGTCTCTGAAGGCATGCAGCTTCTGCTCTGTTTTCTGGACACTGAGCCACTGTGTAAGGACTCTGACCCCCTGAGCTGCCATGCCAGAGGTTCCAGAATCTCTGATGAGCCGTTACACACAGTGACACACGAGAGCTTCTCCTAACTGCCACCAACACCCAAAGTTCCCCTAGCGCCACACTCTCTATCACCACCATCAGCGGCCACACGTGGCTACAGAGCACTTGAAATGTGGCATGGAACGAGTGAGGAGCTGAATTGTCATTTTTAATTTAATTAATTTAACATTTACTAGTTTTATACTGATTGCATGTTAAAATGACAATATTTTGGATATAGTGGGTTAAATATAATATATAATTGAAATTAATTTTACTGTTTCTTTAAATGTGGCTACTGAAAAATTACAAATTACTTGTGGCTCACATTATATTTTTATTGGAACAAGTGCATCTGGCATCACCTTCAAAAGGTTCTGGAGCACAGAGTTGGCGAACCTGGGCAGGACTCTCCTACCTCAGTCAGGTCAGTCACTTGAACGAGGTGACATTCCAGGGCTCTGTTCTCCAATCAAGCATGGAACAGACCTAAAGTCCACAAAGGGGTCCTTGTGGAAGTTGAAGGACATTTTGGAACAGAAAGAAAGACCTTTCTTTGCTTGATGCTCATTGCTCCTCTGGGCAGTATGACATTTTGGAAAGTTTTTTTGTTAAATGATCTTGCTTTAAGTATCAGCTAGGCAATCATCAGCTGTGTGATCTTAGGAGTGTTTCTGAACCACTCTGAACATCAGATTCTTCATGCTAAAACAATAAAGATTTATTGAGAGTCTGTTGAACCCACCCTACAGGATCTGTGAGTTGCTGAAGGTGTGATATGTTCACTACCTGGCAAAGCTGTTGTGAGGACTAGGGATCTGAGCGCAAGTGGCCCAGCAACTAACGCTAAATAAACAAATAAATGATACTTAACACTTAAGAGTTCTGTAGCGGTAGGAAGGACAAGCCCTGGAGAAGGCAGCAGTGACTAAAGAGCTTACATCTGCAAGTACGTGTGTGTGCATGTGTGCACTTGTATGTGTGCATGTGTGCACTTGTGCATTATGGGGGTACAGGAGACAATCAATAAGCAAATAAATGACTACATAACTCAGGACAGGATGAGTACTGTGAGGAAAAGTGAAGTCAGGCAAGGAGCTGTGAGTGCAGGGTGGAGAGGCTGGCTGGGGAAGGTCCTCAGCTAAGGGCTCGTCCACTAAAGGTCAGCCTGGTGGGCCCTGTCTCCACTATATCAAGTGCTAGGCCACAGGGATATACTCCTGGGGCAGAAACCTATCTTTTAACACTGCCTCATTTTGTTTCTGCTGTATCTGCCTACTCTTTTTCCTTTTTAGTTCAAAAACGGACCTTCTCGACCCTGAATCACCGGAGCAGTGTAATTCTCTAAGAGAGCAATTCAACTACAACCAGTTGGCCTAAAATTAATCCCTGTAAAGTCAATTTGCACACAGCCAACTTGCTCAGGGGTCTACCGTATGCGCTTTCACCTACATTTTTTCTTAATGTTTGACTTTTAGAGCATTTTCTGTCAAGTCACTTCAGCCTCTTGTCAAGTGTCGTACTGTTTCAGCCTCTTGCTAAAGGTATTTGTCTTATTTTCATGTTTCTAATACGTATTCTGCAGTTATTCACATAGGTTTCATCAAATTGATCCCTTTTGAAATTTTTTACCTCAGTTTTACTGTTTCATTTTTTCTATTTATGTGTGTAAGGGGAGGAGGTACTGACACAAATTAGCTCCCCCTGCCCCATATTTGATGCAGTTCATGAGGTATTACTATCCTACAAACTATTCTACAGAAAGCTTCCTAGTGGGAATTTTTTGCTACATGATTTTAGGTGCATAAAAATGGAAAAATTAAACGACGATACTTGTGTGGATGTACTGCACCTGACCACATTAAACGCACCTGGCTTTAAGGCTTCAGAGAGGGTGCGTTGCCGTGGCTCATCCAGGTGGGCAGAGACTAGAACACAGGCTCCCTGACTCCAGACGCAGTAGGTCAGTTAAGCACCCTGTACTGCTTCCATTAATAGTGTCACAAAGGTGCTAACTGTGCCACCAAATAGTTACATAAGACACAGCTCAAACAGTCTCATTTGAACTTCCAAAATGCCATTTCTTGTTATCATCACCACTTTAATGAGAAGGAAACTTGGCTGAATGAATGAACAAATTAATTAATTATATATGCAGGGTTTATAAACTGAGTCCAGTGATAAAAAAAAAGAAGAAGAAAGAATGAGATAAGGAAACAGTTGAACCAAGTAACAAAAACAAAACAGCCTCCTTTAGAACATTTAAGCCAGTGATTCTCAGACAGGAGAGATTTTGTACCTCCAAGGCACATCTAGAAATGTCTGGAAACATGGTCGCACCGGGTAGAGGCTGCTACTGGCATCAACGGGTAGAGGCTGGGATGCTGCTAAACATCCTTCAGCACACAGGACAGCCCCTCACGAGAATGAGCTATCTGACCCCAAAAGACGACAGTTGCTGAGGCTGAGAAACTGTTTTCGGGTCTGCCTGTTTCAGGAGGTACAAAGGGTGCACTGAAGACTGACACTGATCCTGAAAGACAGTCTTCTCCATAATCTATTCCCCCAGTAGGGCCTTTGCACGTTTTGCCATCATGGGCAAGCTCCTATTTCAGAAAGAAACCCATGTTCCTCTGTTCATGTTCTCAGCCTGAAGTCTTAGGTGAGGCTCTGTTTTGCTTGTCTGTTTTCTCTGGCACTGTCCCCTCTCCGCCAGCTCTCTTTATGAACTTGACCCTTGCTCTCAATGGAGAGAACGGCCATTATTGCCTCAAGTTTGTCCCTGCTCCCAGACCTATTGCCTGGGCCGGGCTCCCAGGTCAGGCAGAGAGCCAGGTTCTGGCTCAATTTATCCCTTCCGGGCCAAGGCCAAGGCCAGCCCAGGAACCACGACAAGCAGTGGGGGCCTTTCTGCTCTGTTCCATGTGTCTTTCCTACAGCACCCTCCCCAGTGTTTCTAGTCTTCCTTGACAGGCCCCTCCGGGTAGCTGGGCCTCTGGACTTTTTTCTTTCCAACTTCCCTTTAAACCTTATTCTCAGGTAAGGTCACTCAGGAAAGAGTAAAAAAGTTAATGACTGATAATTAACGTCTGACTCCTTGCAGGCAGAGCTGCCTTTTAACAAAGGCTCTTAGCTCAAAGGAATGAAGAGCTAAAGGTGGGGTGTCAGACAAACTAACACAAAGCGCTTTCCCTTCCTTCGTCTCTTTGGTTTTCAAATCTCCTAACACTAAGAGGGCAAGGGATTCCTAATGACCAGTAGGACAACAGAGAGACATGCTCAGAAGCCAGGTGACCCAGCTGCCTGCTGGCGGTGGCTGCATAAACACAGGGCTGGAGACACTAAGCCTGGTCTCTTCACAGAGGTGGGGAGCAGCGGGGTCGGGGCGGAGGTGGAACCCTTGCAAGCACTGCAGGCTCTTCCTCACCTCTGAGGTCCCTCTTCTGCTGACACCAGAAGGCGGCCAGCCCAGCAACCCAGAAGGAGAGCCCCTTTCACCTCCTCGAGCAAGGCATTTCCCTTTCTCCCCTCCAGCCTCTGGCCCTCAGAGCTGTAAGGCTTGACACAGTTCCGAGTCCCGAGCAGCTCTCTCTCGTTAAACCCTGACTTACAATCATGCAATCAGCATCTTCCTCCCTCAGAACGGTCCATGGCCGCCCCTGCCCCTTCAGGAAGGCCTACAAGTTTTTTTATTGTCTAATGTCTACGTTCTCTCTCATTCCCTTCTGGCCTGTGAGGACTCTATTTGAAATGAATCACATTTTTTTCCTGGTCCTCACTCTGCTCTCTGGCCTCACTAAGGAAAGGGAGTTATAAAAAGGCAAAACAGAGAAACGCAAAAACATTTAAGAAATGGCCTGAGAATCCCTAAGGAGCTCTTGGGCTAGAGGGGAAACAAACAAACAAACAAACAACACGTAAATACAGTCTGGGACACTGTAACTGATCCATGCTGCCCAGAGGAGGGAGAGACGACCTGGGCGGTGTGGCAGGGGGAGGTAGGGACGTCTTCACAGAGCAGACAAGGCCCGCCCTCCCCTGTCACTCAATAACAAAACGTCCCCAGGGGAGAAACGGTTCCCTGTTTCAATGGCACCACTAGTTTAGTGGATGGTTTTATATTCCAGCATATAAATAACTTCAAATATCAATATGACATAGTACACAGCATTACTTTCCAAAGTTTTGAAGTGATTTTCCATGCAATTCAAGTGGTAAAATATAATTGAGAAAATGTAAAGTTTTGTTGTTATTATTTTGGTCCAAATTATGCTCTACTTTCTTGTTCAGTCTGTTGAACTTTGCCCTGGATGAAATGTCATCCGATTGCAGATAAAGTTTCTACCCCACCTACGACCACTGTCGCCTCCATGCCATCATGCACTTGCACAGAAATCTTGGCCAAGTTATTTTACTTCACACTAGCTGTGGCAAAGTAGAAAGATTACCTAATATGCCCCAATGAATGATGTGACAATTGCTTAGGGACCTGCCTTGATGTTATCACTGTAGTCATCTCGTTTTATTACTCGTCCAGCTAAACCTCCTTAACCTAGTTAGCCACTTCCTGGCCTTTCCTTTTAAACTCCCACAATGATCTTACCATACTTGGTCCAAGGCTTTGCTTTAGTTTTATCACAAGACATTTATGTGTTCCAAATAACTTTTTCCCTTTTAGCTAAGCAGCAAAGCTCCCCGTGGTACATTGGTTTGGGATTCTCTCCACCACAGATTCAGGGCATAATAATCCAATATTATAGGAATTATGATCAATGATGTATTGCCCTATATTAAATTAAAAGTGGAACCAGACAGACTCTAGATAGAGCCTGTCCGCCCCATCCCCAGAACTTCACACTAAGTTTTTCTGGGGTGGCTGTGATCATCAGAATACAAAGCAAACACTCAGGAAACACAGGAGAGGCAGAGATGATTACGACCCAAGGAAGACTAGAAAGATAGAGGGTGAAGCTGGACCATTAAGGCTGGGTAGGATTTCAAAAACTTTAGAACAAGACAAAGGCCCTCCAAGGAAATGGAACACCTTGAGCAAGACAGCATTATCAAGAAGGGCGTATTTAAAAAGAATAAGTCGTCAGTGTTGCTGGAGATTGAGATTCTTGGATGGGCAGAGAAGTAGGGAAAGCTAAATAACTGGGCCAAAGCCAAATCATGTAGGACTTGGGGCGGCAGGCTGGGCATGGACTTTATTCTGGATGGATTCCAATGAAAAAAGGGAGAGGATTCGAAGACTTTAATTAGGATGTCGGCTGCTGCGAGGAAGAAGAAGGAGGAAAGAAACTATAGCAATCAAATCGATCAGACTGAAGTCAGGTTGGATGTGAAACCACAAAAAGATATCTTCTAAGAGGCAAAGGTGGATCCTTGGGGAACATTGGTATTTGCTGCTGGATAGTATGCTTTGCAAAGTCAACTCATTGTGCCCACCATTATTCCTACTGTATTTCCAGAGCCTAACATAGTCCTGGCAAAAGAGTAGATGCTCAGTAAATGTGGCAGAGTAACAATTTAAGGAGTAGGTAGATGGCACTTCATCAGAGGGTTTTTAAAGAAGGTGACATGGCTGGATTTGTGTTCGGGAAAGACATGTCTGTCAGTTAGTGTGGACATTGGATGAGAGCCTGGAAAGATGCCTGAACAGAGAGCTTTATGGCAAGATGCCTTCCTTTCCATCCTCTTGTCTACCTTACAAAAAGCCTCGGGAGGGCTGGAGTTTGAAGACTGACACTTATAAATGGATTGAAATATTAGACTAGGTTGTAGATGTACGTGCATGCACAAATGCCTTTGCGGCCAGCAGAGTGCGGGAAGGGTACAGATATGGGGTCGAAGGGAATGAAAATAAGGCTGCTCAAGAAAGTAGTTCAATAACTTGTTCTAATTTGTACTTACAAGTCTTAATTGATCATAAATAAGATTTCTTCCAATCATTATTAGGGTTATACTTAACTTCCTAAAGCCCCTTCTGTGTTCTAAAAGAGCTTGCTTATGTGTCAACACTGGCCCTGGCTCCAGCCCCAGCCCCAGCCCCAGCCCCAGCTCCAGACCCAGCTATGTGGCAAATGCAAAGCTCTAACTTTGGGGGACCCAAAGAAGAGTGCCTCAACTTGGCAGAGTTTTTCTCACCGGGCTTTATTCTTAGTAACTTGTATTTTAACAACTCTGTTAACACGGCCCATCATACTATGAAATTCAAGTGGGATTTGCAAAGAACGCTTATGGCCTAATACAATCCCTAAATTGTATCTTGGAATACAGTTTAACCACCTCATCAAGATTCAAGAGATTTAACTTTCCAAAACCATTTTTTAAAGTGCTGATTTAATTGCTGTTGTATTTAACTGACTTTCACACATGTGTTGTAAGCATTTCACACATCTGTAACCAAGTGAATTAGAGACTGAATTTCTAGAGTAATTTCTTAAGGGCCAAAAAATAAGAATGGGGATTTTATTTTACAGTCAAGATGCACAAGCCCCAGCTTGCCTGGCCACAAACAGACGCACGGCCACATAAAGAACTGTCATTTGCAGCCCTGGAAAACTTTTTCTACCTGTTCATTTTCTCTCCAAGAACGAAAATGCATACTCGATCTGGGCCTTGGAAAGTGATTTCTATGCCGCAGTGGATGATGGTGTTAGGCCAGGACATGCCGTCAGGAAACTTTCAAACAATGATGAGAGCCAGTGGTGCCTTCTGAGTTCCTTCTATTCCTTCTTATATTCACATCATCTCCTCTCCCCTGGTCAACAACTAAAGCCTCAGAGGGAAGTTTCTGAAATGTACTGGTAAGCAGACACCCACATTGGCTCTCCAGAGCACTGCCACCAAGCCGCCTGGTGCAAAGCAAGGAAGACAGATGCCCCCTCTAGGAAGACTTCCAGCAGAGCCTGAACATCAGTGATCTCACTGCATGAGATGAAAATAGACCCACCTAACTAGCAAGGCCAATGTGACCAGTTACTTCCCCTAAGGGCTTTATTATTTCACAAAGCTTGTTTTCATCTTATATCTGAATTAAAAAACAAAAACAAAAACAAAAACACAATCAGGACATTCTCGCCCCCTGGAAATCTATTCCAATGTTCGTGAAATTTAGTACATTTTAAAAGATTTTTAATATAAACCTATCATGTGTTACAACCTATGAAATTAAACTCATTTTCCTTTTTCTTTCTTCCTATGCTTTACTTTCTCCTGACGTTATAACAGGAAAGAGCACTGGGTGAAATGTCCAGAGGTCTGTATTCCAGTCTGGTCCTGCCAATAATGCTGGAAATCTTAGAAGGTCACCCCTCCAAGGCCACAGATGCTTTCTGAGCCACTTGCCCTACAAGGCTGCCGTGAGCTTCAGACAGGAACCACGTCTGTGAAGGCGATCAAAAACCCACCACAAGCGAGAGCAAAGGAAGGGAACTTCAAATGTCCCACAGGTATTTCACATGAAACATCACGCAGTTCTGATAAACTTAAGTTACCTTTAAGGTTAACCAAAACTTTGGCCCTCGAAAAGTTCACATTATTTTGGAATCAACTGCTGTATGTGCTTCCTGCAGTATTGATAGCCAATTACCAACACAATAACTTTCTCACCTGGGAATGACTTTCATGGGTATTATTCCATATTAAAACAGATTTAAACGATATGGGATCAGACCATCATTGAAACCATTTCAGATCTAAGAAATCTGCCAGCATGTCCTGTGTCCTGATTTCTACTCTTGGACTATTCTTCCAGCCCAGCCCTGCTGATGCTGTGCTGGCTGCAGAGACCACGCAGCTACCGAGAACCAGAAGCGCACAGGCGAAGAAATTAAGAACGAGCACACTCTAGAGACTGCGAGTTTTCTGAGGACGTTGTGGGGAAATTTTTCTTTTCTTTTCTTTTCTTTTTTTTTAAGCAAAGCTTCTTTACAGATTCCACACTTCATCATTAAAAATTATAATGATTTTCAAAATGTGTCTTTGGCAAAGAAGGTTATGTTTGGTCTGGTAAAAATCCTAGCAGCTTTCTCTTTTAACCAACAGCTCATCTAAAACCTTTTACTTAATCCAGAACATGAGAGAACTTACAATGAAGTTTAGAGGGTAGGAAACCCAAAATCAACTGATAGAAAACTAAGCTTTTCTTAGTTGGAGCCTGCATAATATCTTTCACACTTATATGTATGTAACTACTCAGAGCAATGTCTGTGGAATTGAACTCAAAATCTTCAAGTGCCAGGAACAACAATTGCACTAGATTTGTTCCAAAAACATATATTGAGACTAGAAAGAGGGATTTTCCAAAAATCTGAGCTTTGTTTATTTTCTTAATATTGCTAATAAATGGAAATGCTACTGTGTGAAACCCTGGTACTTTTTTTCACATATACAATGAATATGAATGACTATGTCTTGTTAATTCTACATCACAGAGTAAGCAGTATAGCTACCATTGAATAGTTAATAATCACCTAATAAAATACATTTGTGCATTGATAAGGACTATTTAAATACTTCTTAATTTATTAATATTATTTAGATTTCACTTCTCTGTTAAACAAATATTTCTAATCCTGAATATTATGCTTCTGTTTGGGTTCATATCTTGAGAACATTTTGAATTGTCTTAATATTTGCTAATCATGTAAAGAATTCAAGCACCATATTTTAAAATTAAGTTTGCTTTTGTTTAAAGTCTTTCTTTTAAAAATATATAGACTCAGCTAAGCGATCTAGATTTTATTGTATTGTAAGCAAATACAGAAAGAAGCTTTTAGAAAAAGTTACCACATATCATTTTCTTTTTCAATAACTTTAAAAGAAAAAAGTATAACCAGCCAAAAGCAAATTATCGAAAAGACTGACACATTGTAAGACTATGAATTTAGGAACTGGGTAGCTAAACCATATTATCTTCTTCAAAGGCTGCAGAGAAAAGATTAGCTTACTTCGATTTTCAGCAGCATGACAGACTAAATCCTCTGAAAGACCCTCCTGATAAACACCATGATAATTGCTGGCTAAAATATTTTAAGCTCTTTTTTAAAATGGAACGACTGACCTGAAAAAAAAGGCAAAGATCTTCAGAAGAAGAAAAAAATAGTAATTAAATGAATACCAAAGTCAGCTCAATGAAACCACATAAGTATTGGAAGAACAGGTGGGTGAGTTCCACTTTAACTTCAATGTGTAAAAAGACTTTATTACTGTAACTCAAAATCTAGAAGCAGTAAAACTGGGAGAAAGTATATGTGACAGGTATCACAGATAAAAAACTGATACATCTAATTCTAAAGAACTTTTAAATTTGGGGAGAAAAAAAGACCAAAAATTCTTAGAAAAATGGGTGAAATACAGACAAGTCACAGAAGGAGATAAAAATGGCTCTAAAGCATATGAAAAGATTTTTACCTTCACTTATAGTATGAAAAATGCAAATTCACACTACACTGAAATGACAACATACTCTGTTGGTAAGACTGTGGGAAGTAGTTTCAGACATTGCTGGTGGAACTACAAAATGGGAAAAATCCCATACAGAGGGGAATTTGGCAATATCTAACAAAACTATATATGTATTTATCCTCCAACCCAGAAATCCCCTTGCTAGAAATTAACCTAGAAGATACATCTCCAACAATACAAAAATTAATATGCACAAACTATTCATGGTAGCATCATTTATAATTTAAAAATTTGGAAACTACCTAAATATTCAAGCATAGGGGATTGTTTGAATAAGCTAATATACACAATGGCGTACAATGCAGGTATAAAAAAAGAATGAAGGTAATCTCTATGGATTGCTGTGGAGTTCTATCTAGGAAATATTATTCAGCGGGGGCTAGGGGTGGGAGAGACAAATTGCTAAAGAGTGTGTATGTTATGCTACCTTTTGTTAAAGAATGAAAGGAAAGGAAAATAAGAAAACATAGTACTTGTCATTACAAAAAAAGAGGAACAGGATGGATTAACCAGAAAACAATACAGTCTATCATCAGTTAGGAGTAAGGATTATGAGAAGGATGGAAACTTCTTTCACTTTTGAAAGCAAATCATTATCCTACATATTCAAAAAGGGAATTAAACCAATAAGAAGAGGAACTAGGTGGAGAGGGGAGGGGAACACCTAAAGCAGAAAGAAAAAAAAAAAATAAATTTCAAAGGCCTTCATTTATCTTGCTTGCTGCTGCTCCCCTGTATAATTTTCTAGCCAAACAGTAAAATCTTTCCTCAGGTCTTGAGCATTTCAATGCTCATAATCACCAATATTTTGCTTATTACTATTTTTCTATCCTGGATGATCCTTGTTTTACCCCATTCTGATAAAAACTCTAATGTGGCTTATGGCTCTCAGCTCAGCAATAATCATTACAGGAAGGACGTGATGGGTTTTGTCTGTTCTCCTGATGACACCAGTTCTGTCAACATCTGCTATTGTCCTGCCACTTTGTACATAAGAATTGGGACAAAATGTGTGATTAGCTTTAAAAGTACACCTTGTCCTCCAAGACTAAGCCAACGAGGGTAAAGTCATTTTATTGAACAAAAGTGTCGCATGGTTAAGAGAATTAGTATTCCCAGCAGTGAATCACATTCCTCTTTGTTTACATCTAATGTTATGACTACTTAGAGCACTAGAAAAAAAATTTGTGTTCTAGAACAGAAAGCAACTTTTAAAAGTAGCACAAAATAAACATGGAGAAAACTGTCAGAGAAACATCTCAAGAAGTCAGCTTCAACTCAAGAAGTTATCCCCTTAAAGTTCAGAAAGTTGAAAGAAGGCCCATGCAAGTACAAAATTCGTTTATTTTACTCAAGTTATTAATTCATAAGAGAACAATCAGATATTAAAACTAGCTCGAAGGAAAATTTGAATACACATGTTTATATATATGTGTGTATATATAAATATGTATAAATAGAATTTATATTGCTGAAATACCTTTGGAAGGTTGAAACCGATTTGCGAATAGATGTAAAACTGATTAATATTCTAAAGCTCAATAAGCTAACTAATGTTTAGGCTTCACTTTTTGATGGACAGAAAACCATGTTACCTCTTCCAAACAAAATTTATTTGCATTAGTTACCATAATCATATGTGCTACATCAGTTTTTTATGTTACCTTCTACCCCCGCAGAAAGTCCACAGAAACCCAGTGAAAAGAGTACACCTGTTTACAATCAGACAACCTCCCAAATATACACTAGGTAACATCCAGCACTCCTCAGAAGGGACATACATCAATCTCCTTTGCCCATTTCAATGTCTTGGACGACTTTTCCTGAGTAACACTCCATAAGAGGGTAAAAGGAAGCCGGGGTGGTCCCAGTTAGATTATGGCCACAGAATGGAAAAAGAAAAGGGCAAAGTTAAAGCTGATGCCCTTCCCTTTCACTGAGGCTTAGAGTCTTGACACACGAAAAACAAGGATTGCCTTCTTTCTGTTTCCCGCTGTCTTTCCTACCTTGCTGACTGGAATACAAAATGCCCGCTTGACTGGGTGGGAGAAGAGCCAAAAGGACACACCAGGAACCAAAGTGGATCAGCTATTATCTCAATAGCATCATCAACGTTACTTTAAAATCATGGAGGGGGTTTGCAACACCAGTGGCCCAGATGGGTGGCAACGCAGCTGACTCTTTCTGCAGCTGCACTTAGAGCTAATGCTTTTCTTTTAAAATGCTGTTTTTATTATTTGTCCATATGTTCGCTTAATGATGTTAACGTTTGGAAATTTTATTTTGCTAATTACTTTGAGTAAAAGCAGCATGATGCATAAAACATCAAATAGAAAAATGTATTACTTTGGAAATGAATATGATATTCGGAGTCAGCATAGGTCAGAAATAATAGTAAGTGAGAGAGTTTCCAAGTTCGAATCGTCACTTTGAACTGAACTTACGAAGAACAACAAAAATGTATCAGAACTGACTGAAGAGCACTGGGCTCTCAATGCAATCAGTGGAGATGAAAACAAATTTTCATCTGTGGGCAGGTGGAATCAGATGCAGAAAGTCCATATGCCTCTGACTTAGCATGTACAGTAGTAAAGGTATTTTCTCCTCAAAACCTCAAGTACAAGTAAGGTGACAAAGCAAAGGAAGAAGTTTTCAATGAGAATCAAAGCTACTTTCCTTCAAGAGAAAACCACTAGGTAGAGGCAGTCAGTGGGAAGGGACTTACTCACTGGAGTCTCATTCACAGGCGTTTGGGAAAACAGGTGAAGTTGTCATGGAAACTGCCATCCTCCCAACACTTACTATTTATGCATTGCTTATAGATGCCCTTGCAAATTTTATTAAGAAAAAAAAAAACATGAATTTCTTCTCCATAAAAATGCACAAATGCAATTTTTAAAATTTATTTTATTTCCTTGAAAACTTATTTGTTCAATAACCTGGTATTGATACTGCATAGTGGAGAGAACGCTGAACTGGCTCTACCACTGACATAGGTGAGTTTACACAACCTCTGTGGGTCTCAGTTCCTCACCTGTAAAATGAGAGGGTTGGACTAAATGACCTCTGTGTGCCCTTCCAGAACTACTATTGGATGTGTTCATGACTGAAGGAAAAGTCAGTGTTCCTTAAGGAGGATCTTGCATTGGAAGCGGGCAATCTTGGTGCAAGGGGTGGCTGACCCCTTGACGCACTCTTTCTTCACTCTTTCCTCCTGCGTTCCCCCTTACGCCTGTGGTCCTTGGTTCATTCTTAAATTACCATTATGCTGACTTCAGAAGGACTCTGCATATCCTCAGGTCCACAATGTACACAGTCTCTTACCTTGGCGCTTCTGAATAACACTTAGATGTGGCTGAAATGCTTAAAATATACAAAAATAGCATCACACCTGCAGAATAAGTTGGCTTATAAGCTATGACTTACTCATTCTCACTTTGTGACCTACTATGTTCCACTCAGTTTAGGTCTCATCCAGAGATAACAAGGCAACCTTGAACACTCTTCACCCATAAATGTCCTTATGGAAACATAGACTTCTCATAATTCAGGCTCAGAGAAGATGAGAAAGGCCCAGTTATTTCTTTTATCAACTGAATTCCCCTTTACAGTTGATCTGACCTTACATTTGCCTCTTATCTATATGATCGACACCAAGAATAAACTTTTGAAAAGACCCTGCCCTACCCTCACCCAATCTCCAATCCAAGAGTCATGCCTTGGAAGGACTTAGTATGATATTTATATTATATTAGAACGTGACACAGAAGCCCCGGTGCTTCTACTGAGAAACAATACAGTGACAAAATATATATGGAAATATACAAATACTATAGATTTTGGTAATTGCTATAGTACAGATGTATTAATCAAAATTAAAGTTGGTGCATATAAGAGAAAATCTAACTAAGGGCAAATTAAGCACAATAAATAAACCTCTCTCAAGCGAAAGAAATTCAGAGGTACATAGTCCAGAGCTGTTAAGGCAGCCTTACAGCATCAATCTCTAATTCTTCTTACATTCTGCCTCACCATCTCTGATGCATGGTGTTCATGCTCAAGGGGCCTCGTGGTCCAAGATGGATGCTAGAGCTCCAGCCAATACATCCACATTCCAGTCAGCATGTAAAGACAGAAAGGGTCAGTGCCAGCTGTCTCCTCCTTTCAAGAAGATTTGGCAGTCCCACTCAGCATCTATTTGTATTTCATTGGCCAGAGATTGATTAGATGGTCACAATAAGTTTGGGAACTGGGTGTACCGTCACTCCAAATAAAATTAAGATTCTTTCATGAGGGAAGGAGGGGAGAATGGATATTGGATTGACAGTAAATTAGCCATCTCCGCTCCATCAGGTGCATACAAAGTACAGTGGAAACTCTGGAGGAGGATGCCTGAGGCAGGCAGGAAAGGTTTCACAGAACAGGTTTGGAACTTGAGCTAAAACAAAAGGAACAAAAGGCATTAAGTAGCCTCCCAGTTGGTGAAAAACATCGTAGGCCACACAAATAGTAAAGACAGAGGAATCAGAATACAGTTTGTAAAGAATCTCTATAGTTTAGACTCCTGGAGGGGGAAGATGAGGGCAGAATGGAATATTAGAGCTAGCTCATGAAGACCCTGTATGCTGATAGAGGAATGTAGGTTTTAAGACGGAGCAGATGAGCAATTTTAAGCATGAAAGTGACACAGTCTGATTTTCACAACTGAAAGATCATTCAGTACTTACACGAGGAAATGTTCATCAGTGAACTGTGCAAGGAGAATTCTGTCACCCAAAGTGGCTCATCCCAATAGTCACTAACAGATGCTAAGGACATCTCTGGTGATAGGAGGGAAAGGAGGAGGAGCAAAGCAAATAACTGGGCTAAAATCACTTTCTAAAACTTTGCAAAGACAAAACACGCACACAGTATAAACACATTCCAAATCTGTGTAAGTTTTCAGGGAATTCTGGATACACATAAAAACTGTATTCAAGCCCCCAAAATTAAGGGGGATAAAAACATCACAGATTTAATTCTCATCTATTCTTTTGTTTTGCCTTTTATAGATCAGTCTCCTCAGCACCACTTAAATCCTATCTCACTTTTTACATAATGGAGAGCCAATTTTTTAATCAAAAGTCATTTTTAGGATCAAAGAGAAACATATTTCTAGGTGGACAGTATGTTAGTTATATCTCGAAGCATCATGTGGTGAGGGGTATTCAACTATAATTAGAGATGATATTCACTGAAATTCTCAAAAAAAAAAAAAATCAAATGCCTCCAAATCGGGGGAGGAAAATTGAATTTTTTTTCTTCCAGGATATTTTTCTCAAGTACTAACGGAAGTGCTAATGAGAGACAGGCCTCCTTGCCATTCAGTGACAAATGTAATAGGTTACATGAAACCACAGAAAATGAGTCTATTTAAAAATGTCAGATACAACACTAAAGGAAAACTCAGTCTTGTATTTTTTCCTCTTGATCATGGCCTAATGGAGACAATTCAGAAATGATTTCTTCTGAACTTGGTGATATTCATGATTGAAATAGTGTTGCTAATGATAACAATGTGTAGAATTATTACATGGAAAGTACTAATAATACAAATCATATGGTCTGTAGCTACAGTTTCCTGGCAAATTATTTTTGCCTAGGCATATTTGATTACTCAGAGATTAGCATACTAAAACTCAGATTTGTTCTAACATATAGAGAATTGGGGATTTAAGAACAAAAGGAGACAATTAACCAAATGTTCACTTATGCCAGCTTTGCCACATAAAATAATGACAATGTATGGCAAGGGGTACTGAACCAAAAATACTATTTTCAAATCTTTTTGGCATCTTATGTCTCTTATGCTTAGATCTACCAATAGTGTTCAATAAGACATATATTAAAATAATTGCAAAATTATGTGAACACATGTTAAAACAAAGACATAATTCTTAAGATGCATATTTTAAAATACTCATAAATACTACCCAACATCTTGATTATACTTTCAAGAAAAAAAATTAGAATATTTTCCTTTTCTTATTTAGAAGGATTTTTAAAACTATCTTCATATCTCATACTGTTTGTACATCTGATGGTTACAGGAGACTATTTTTCTTTTCTTCTGTAAGCGACAACATTTATAAAGATATATTATGCTGCTATGATTCCAGGTCATTTCCACTGGTTTTAAAGAGTAATTAAGTTAATATTAATTTCTTGCTCCCATTACATGTCCTTCACTGGTTGGTTCCACTCTACTCCATGTCTTCTTCCTTCTGAAACCCTGGACAAAGGAATAGCCCAATATGGATCTTGGTTAGAAGAAAAGGGGAATGACAGAATTCCACAATGGTTGAATCCCACAACAGGTTGCCTGTTAACATTCCATTGTCCAAAACAAGCCATGTGGCCAAGCTTGATATCAATAAAGCACAAAAGACAATCTCTCAGTGGGAAGGGCAGGAAATTATTGGAAATACTTTTATTGCTTAAGGACTTCCTGAAAACGTATTTATCCAAACAATAGATCATTCAGCTATCTTCTTCACAGAACAATAGATCTCTCAACTGGGCAAATCTGCTTGCTTATTATCGAATGACTTTACTCATCAGTACATCAGACATGATACAAACAAAGGGAAAAAGAAAATATCATAGCTGAAAAATTTCTATTTACAAATAAGACTCAAGTTGGAAAAAAAAAAAAGAATGCCAAGGAAAGCAGAGGGGAAGAATCATATATTAAAAAAACATTCAATAATAAATTTTTTTAAAAACCATGAAAAACAATTAAGTTAATCTAAGAACTCCTTCTTTGAAGAAAACTTTAAAGTATATAATCATTAACCTTTAGGTCATTTTTCAAATGGGGAAATGAGAGATACCACCAGAGTACAAAGTTAGAAATAATGGGGAAATAATCACAGATGCAAAGAGGAAACTGAAAATATTCATAAGTGTCTACTTTGTTCAACTCTAAGCAAATAAACTTGAGAACCTGAATTAAGAAGATGGTTTTAGAAAAATATAAATTATCGATAGCTCTAATACTATTTAAATTATTCTAGAGCATAGAAAATAAAAAGAAGTTAAACTTATAAATTCTTTTTATGAAGCTAGTCTATTATTGGCAACAAAAACTTTAAAAGAAAGCCACAAATTAATCCTACTTATGAATATCAGTATAAAAGTCTATGTAAAATATTAGTCAATAGAGTATAGCAGCATATTAACATAATATTTTATGATTATTTATATCTTGAGGAAACCCCCAAAATAGTACCCTTCATCTCCAACTTGGTTCTGAAACAGAGAAGTAAAACGAAGAATAGAGCATATAGAGAACAAGACATCATCCTGATTTTTGATAAAGGCTATATTAGGGTCCATAGGTGGTATGTAAGTCAAAAGGGCCTGCAAAGTGAACTGCTAAGACTTACCCACTTAGATGCAGTGTTCTACAGGGGTGAAGACTTGTCCAGGTTACATCATGGAGGAGCAAAGACCTCCTACTCCCTGTGGGAGCCTAGCTCCAAGAAGAAGAAAGACAGGAATTAAACATGCATAATTTATTCTTCTAAATTGTAAATATCAACTAAGTCACTCTACTCACCCCCACCTCCCCTGCAAGGCAGAGTAAGAAAAGGATTGTCGAGTCCAGGAATGTTAAAATAATTGAGGTCCCTCACCACAGACATAAATAATAGGAGTGAGAAATGTATTCCAACTTGTTGCTGTTGTTGGTTTTTTTAAAAAATTCACTTAGTTTGACCATTAATGCCTATAGTCTATATGCCTTGAGAGAGAGACCCACTTGGAGAGTCTTGCTCCTACCCTCGGGAGCCTGCTCCACCAACTGCTCTCTGGCTGTCCTTCTCAGACCACTGATAGCCAAGATGGATTTGCCCCGAAGAAATGGCTCCAAAGAGGACACTATTTAACAGACCCAAGGCTTTGCTGTGATTCATGCTCAAGGCTGAAATTTTATTTTATCTAAATTTTATTTTCTGTTTTAAATGTTGTCCTTGCTGTGCTGTCTAAAACAGACTATCAGAGGTACTGCAATGAGATTAAACGGCAGCATTAACGTACTCCAATGGTAAAATGCTAACATGGATGATTGCCTTAGAAGCCTCACATGAGGATACAGTCAGCTAAATCTATTTTAAAGAAACTGAATATAGATTGGATATTAAGATATTAAAGTTATTGATAATTTTGTGAGGTGTGATAATGGTATTGTTCTTTTTCATAAAGTTCTTATCTGTTAAGAAATTCATACTGAATTATGTGAGTTAAAATATGATATCTGGAATTATAAATGTTCCAGCAGAAAAACAAACAAAAATTGGTTATGGAAACATTTGTAGAGGTAATAAGTGTTAGTTTATAGATACGTTTAGGTTATTTCAGAAACCCTGGAGTCTAATTCTGCCTAGGAAAGTTAGAACAGTGTATCTGAGTGTTGAAACATGTAGGAATTTTCTGAGCTAATGGGGCAGGGTTACCAGGGAAAATAAGGACATTCTAGGCAGAGGGCATGAGATACATAAGGGCACAGAGGTTTGGAAAAGGATGTTGAAAAGGACCTGAAGAAGCTTGGAGCAATTCTTCAGTAAGAACTGTACATCCCCTAGTGATAATATCTGAGGTGAAAGCATTATTAATCCTGATTGTGCAGAGGTGAGACAAGAGTCAACTTTTCCCCACTGGGTCATACCATTTCAGACCATTTTACATATTTTGTTAAATTAATCTACTCATTAGAATGCCATTTTTTCCCTCTCCTTTATGCAGACACGAGCCATCTTTTAAGGCAGGACTCAAGAACTCCTTTCAGTGAAAAGCTCTCCCCACCCAATTTATAGGTCACTAAATCTCCCCTTGTCTGACCTTTAAGACCATGCAATTCAATAGAGCACTTGAAGATGAGCTTTCTACAAGATCCAGTTTTATGTGGGCTGATCTCATCACCTCAGCTACAAGGGGTTATCTTGCACCAAGCTTAGCACAACACTTAAAGTGTTATAAGACTCACTATGTGAGATATGTCCCCAAACATAGAGAGAATACTAGATGGGGATAGCCAAAAGTTCACACATCTTTGGGGTTGATATCTCAGTTTTACCATCGGGCGGGAGGAGGTCCAAAAAAAGAAAATGGAATGTGGTTCCCTGACCTCTCTGAAATGTTACAAAAATGGATGATGCCAGAAGTAAAAGTTGAGATATTGTAATAATACTGGAAATTCAACATTTCTTTTACATTTTTCTTTAACCCTGACAATTTCAATTAAGGATTCTAAAGAAAACCAGGAATGAAAGTGGGATCTAAGAATAGATTTGAACTCTATGCTAATGATGTGACTACATTTTGGTTTTTAATTATTAGGCTATGAAAAGACAGGCAAGCATGAGACTCTTTTAAAAGTATCAAAATCCAAGAAAATAAAAGTCAAACACAAAAATTATGTCTGAGAAACAGAATAGCAAACATTTTAGACCCTCTGCTGTGGCACCCAGCACTGTGGAGAGCAACCTCTCTGTTGGATAATTCACAGAGAGCAAAATCATAGGCTGGGGCCTTATTAAGGCTTCTCGTGAAAATACAGAACAAATATGTTATTCTAATTGGTTTGGGCGGAGAATAGAATTTCTTTGCAATCTTTAAGGTCACAACATAATGCATTTTTAAACTTTAAACTTTAAAAACTAATACACAGGGCTAAGCTCAAAGAAAGCCAAACATTAGAGGAAAACATAAATTAGTTGAGTCAATTAACTTTCTCTCTGCCAAGACTGCTTGTCAAAAAGTCACATCAAACAGGAATAGTCAGCAAACAGCAGCGCAGTGAACAGAGGTGCAGTGAAGGGGGAAATAGGCTTCTGTCATGGTTGGTGGAAATAAGAGAAGTCATTGTATTTTGGCAACAGCTAGAATTCTGAAGCTTGAAACCTACCTAGCTAATATCACTCACTTGTCTGCAAAAGAGATATATGGTCTAAGCATTTATTTAGTTGGCATCTTAGTTTCCTATTGCTGCTGCAACAATTTACCAAAAATTTAGCCACTTAAAACAACACAACTTTGTTAGCTTACAGTTCTGGAGATTAGAACTTCAAAATCAGCTTCAGTGGGCTACAGTCAGGGTGGTGGCAGGCCTGTGTTCCTTCTGGAAAGTCTAGGGGATAATCCGTTTCCTTGCTTTTTCTAGCAATAGCCTGGCTGCCTGCATTTTTAGTTTGTGGCCCCTTCCTCTTTCTTCAAGACTGAAGCACAGCATATTCTGGTATCTTTCTCTCTCTCTCTTATTTTCTTTTCTCTCTCCTTCCCCCCCCCCAACTATTATTTCCATCATCATTTTTTTCTCTCCCTCTACTTCCATTGTCATATTATGGTCTCTTACTCTGGCCCTCCTGCTTCCCTCTTATATACTCATGTGATTATACTGGGCCCACCTGGATAATTCAGGAAAATCTTCCCATCTCAAGATCCTTAGCACAACCACAAACTCATTTTTGTCATGTAATGTAGCATATTCGCAGTTTCCAAAAATTAGGACATGGACCTCTTTGGAGGGTCATTATTTAGTCTACAAGAGTTGGATACATAGATGACAAGGAAAGACACTTTACAAAAATTCCATTCTTATTTTATTGGAGCATACAAAGTCTCCATTAAAAAAATAAGAGGGAATGATTTGTAAAAGTACTGTAGCACTATACTTAGCCCACAAAAACCTTGCTAAAAAGAGCAATTATTTTCTAAGTAACCCAATAAAATGGGAACATACTGTACTCTAAAGGAATATTCGTCTGTAGCTAGTCCCAATCTCTATTTTGTTTTTAATTTATAGAGATAGTTGAACAACATCTCCCATATTTTTCTCATCCTTAATGTACCCTGCACTGCCACTAAAAGTATCTTTATGATGTGGTTTTATTGAGGAGGACTAATGTATTAAAACAAAAACATTTGAAATTGCAGTTACATTATATGTGGTGAACGACCTTGAAAGTCTTAAAAGATTTTTTTTCTTATATCTTTGCCTTTTTCTTCTTCTTCCTCTTGTTCCTTTTTATATAATCTTCAATCTATATACCCTAGTTCAAAGGGTGTCTAAACCAAGAGTTTCAATTTTCTATGTAATGGAATAATAAAGAAGATGGGAACATATTTTACTAATATGCAGGTCTTTCTAACATTCTCATAACATCCCCCAGAAATATTTTTTTCTATCGTGAAAATCTAAGCATTACCTCTTTCTCTGTCTCACTCTCATTGCTATTGTGGGCCCTCCGTCTCTCCTGCAAAGTGTCCCCAACTACTCTCTTACCTCCACTAAATGGTCCCTAAGAACTGTAGCAATTTCTAGGACTTGTCTTCAAGGGTCCCTGCATAGTTGATCCAGCCATATCAAAAATGCAACCATCTTTCCTCTCGTCCTCTTCAATGATGTTCTCACGAAATGGCAGAAGGTCTGACACTATCTCCACTGCACTTCCTCTCTATACGTGCTGCACGTGGCTGACAGTCCCCTGAAATCATTTCATGTCCATGGGACACTGCAAGGAGGCTTCTCTTCTCAACAAGAGGCAGATTTCCTTGGCACCTCTGTCACAGTGGTTCCTGAGGAGCACTGCCTTGGGATTCCAAAACTTCTCATGGATTTTGTGGGAAAGTGACTTCTTTCTGCTTCCTGCTATAATCCTTCTCTCCCTGGGACCAGAAATGAGTCCACATGAATTGGGCAAAAAGGGAGCCATTTTTCAGAGACCATCATCTTTAACAGTCCTCAAGCTTCTCTTTGCCTTCTACACCTATGTAAAACGTTTAGCACAAAACTCGGCACATAATAAATGTCTGATAAATATTAGCTGTTACTATTATCTGACAAAACTCTGGTCATTTATATTCCTTAGAGTTTCATAATTAGCCTGTTCTATATAACCCTCAGCTTATATTTTGAAGCTTTCTTTCCACAAATTATTCCTTGCCACCCAGTCACGAAGTTAAATAATCAGAAAACCCTGCATTACCTTTTTTGTATGTGCAGACATTGCTAGATCAGTGTGACATGTGTTGTCAGCCCCTGAAAGCTTTTATAATAAATCCCGATGCCCCTGAAATAGATCAGCTTCTGGCCAACAGCAAGTGAGGAAATGTGGCTGGCCCAACAATCATGTGATTGAGCGTAGCAGTGGATTCTTCAGCCTCAGTGGATCTTTGAGATGTCTGCAGCCCTGACCAACCAGCTTGGCTGCAACCTCATGAAAGACTATGAGCTAGATCCTCCCAGCTAGGCTGAACCCCCAAGATTGAACCTCCTTGGTTAATTTTTCTGGCACAAGCTTATTTAATGAAATCAGAGACATAAATCACTTGAGACAATCCATCATAAATGCATATACGAGAAGTGGAAGAACTGCCATATTAGTGAACCACAGTCATTGGAATTTTTGCACACACCTAACTGTACATTAGTAATGAGGGACAACACCTTGAACGCATCATGTGATGTCACTGTAATCATTCATTTATTTTGTCTATTTGTTTATGTTTCCGGATTCTGTGGTCACATATTAACTCTGACCTCACTGGATGGCTGTGAGGATTAAAAATGAGTTACTTAATGAAAATCTCTTAGCATAGCATGTAGTTTTTCTAAACTCATCGTGCTACCTATTATATTTAGGAAATAAAACTGAAAACGGGGAGAAGTTATAAACAAGAGGAACAGTGTACCTCTAACAACTGGTTCAATGGTGGTGCCTAGCTCTGGAATGTTAAATACAAAAAGAGTAAGGCTACTTTTCTGTGTAAAACAGATCCACTGATGATTTGCTGGTCTATTCGTCTACTTTTCTCGCTGGCTCTAGAACTATATGATATTCACGAGTGCATTTTTGGACAGATCTGTGTCAGGGGTGAGAATGCAACAGTTCACCAGACATTGTGACCCTTGACTTCATGTCGTCTGGGCGTGGTCATTTCACAATACCTCCAGAAGAGACCTCGTCAGCATTTTGCTAAAGTTCCCAGTAGCAGAGGCTGGCTATTTTAATACTAAAAAACAAAGTCAATTGAGAATCAACTTTCCTGTGTATGTGGCGAAGAGATGCAAACAGTAAAGGAGAAAGAGAAAAATGAGAAGGAAAACATAAAGGGGAGAAATGGAGACGAGGGGGAGGGAGGGAGCTGGAAGTATATCAAAGATGACTGAAATTAGAGGGGGTGAAATTCACATTGAAGAATAGAGAAAGTTCCTGCACCGCTACACCCTCCCGGCGGACAGCCGGATCCAGACCACACACTCCACGAACCTGGGTCGAGCATCTTGGTCGGCGCGCGTCCTAAAGGCGTCGGCTTCCCCGAGGGGCGCGCGGCGCGTTCCTGTGACGTCAGAGGGTCCGGGACTTCCGGAGTCGGGGAAGCGGTGCGAGTACACAGCCGCGTTAGAGCCCGCTGCCTTCTTGGCGGACAGGTGAGGTTCTTCTTGCAGCGCTCGGGGTTACTGTACACGGGGAAGGATGGCCAGGCAGGCACGCGGGAGCCGGAGGCCTTCCTCTCCCTGGATCCTCGCCGAGCCGGTGCCTCCCATGGCCAGACGGGGCAGGGGCGTAAATAACAGTGCCGCGACCACCCCGGGTCTGGAGCCACTTTGGCCCGTACCCGCTTTGGCTCCTGGCCCAGCGATCGCTCCTCTGAGCGGAGGAACGTACCATTTGTACTAAATGCAGCTCACCTGTGGGGGGCTCTGATGCTGTCTCCCTTGGGGGAGTTGGGGCTAGGATGGTCGCGGCAATGGCTGGGAAGAAGTGACAGGGAGAGGCCAACGTCTGAGCCGGTGACTCCAAAGAGCTGAGTTCTTTTACCAATGAAGCCTCTAATTAGCCCTGGAGAAGTCAGTCAGTCTTCCTCCGTGGATCTCCCTTTCCCCACTTGTCCAACAGCGGAGTCTGTAAGCGCTCTTTTGGTTTGGACTCAGGGTTGTCAGAAGGATCAGCCCCCTCCCTCACACCTCTCCCAAATTTGTTACAACAGGCACACTTGAAAATTGACTTTTGAGCCAATGTCTGAACTTCACAGTCCCCTAACCACATGCTGGAGGTTCGGCATTAATTGCTTTAATAATTATCTATGGCGCCAGAATCGAAATGGCTCTGGCTCCCCTGAATTTAGAGTGCAGCATTTTGGGGAAATTATTGAGGCTCTCTGTTACCTCTGCCACTTGCCATGTGTTTTGGTACTTTACGAAAGTAGTCTGTTCCCCAGTGTTTCTCTACTGTAAAATGGGGGTACATTAGTATCAACTTGATAAGATTCTTTAATTAACCGAGATAATTCATCTACCATTTAAAACAGTGGTTTACACAGGATAAGCTTTGAAAGGTCGACTGTTATAAAATGATCCACCCACACCCACTTCACAGCTTTCCTGACGTTCTTTGCAGTAGAAAGTTAGTACACACACTGCTTTTCATTTACCCTCCTGCCTTAACTGAACTCTCACCCTTGGGGTTCACACACACACACACACAAGACAGGATGCAAATTGGATCACTTTATTCCTCCATTCGCATGCTTAGAAGCAGCAAAGGAGTTATGAGCAGAAAAAAAAAATTCCCTTTTTAAGGTAAAGATAATTTAGCAGGTTCATCATGAGTATAGTACGTGCTTTACTTTTGATATATCCTAATATCAGTGGTGGTGGATTTTATATTCACTTATAAACTTACTCTTCTGACCCAATTGCACAGGTTTGAGAAGAAGGTCAAAGTTACACAAAATATGAAAGTTGTAAAATTGCTAGTTTCATGACCACTATCAAGCAGGAGCAAGAGACTTTCACAGAATCTTAGTGTAAAGTCATACTCATTCCCACTCTACAATTATGCTATTAATTTTTTAGATTCTATAGTATTGTATAATATTTCAGAGTAGCTGGTGACTGGAAAATACTAGAGTAGGAGTTAGAAGATGATAGAATTGCCATATATGATTATATGATTTTTCTTATAGTATCTTGATATGGTGGATTACATTGATAGATTTTCAAATGTTGAACATATTTGGATGAGATCCTACTTGATTGTGTATATAATTCTTTGTAGTACATTGCTAGATTTTATTTGCTAATATTTTGTTAAGGTGTGGATATGAGAGGTATTGATGTGTAGTTTTCTTTTTTGTACTATCTTTGGTTTTGGTATTAGGATAATAATATTTTCTACAGTCTTTAGTGATAACCGCTATTTCATTCCTAATATTAGTCATCATGTCTTTTTTTGTCTTTTTCAGTGGAGGGTTATTGATTTTATTAATCTTTTTCAAAGAAAGCGTTAACTGATTTTTCTCTATTTTCAATTTTATTGAATACGTAAAACAGTGTGCATACATTACTTACCATATAGCCTACTTAAATTGACATTTTACTCTCTGAAATCTGGAAGATTTACTTATATTACATCCTTTTACATTCTCCACTTTTTAAATATAATTGTCACATTTCTTCTACATACATTGAGTACCACATGAAGTGATGCTGTAACCTTTGCTTCAACCATCAAATATAATTTAAGAAACTCATGAGGAGAAGGGTAGTCTATTACATATTTACTGTTACCCATTCCATTGTTCCTCCTTTACTGAAGTTTAACCTATTAACTCACTAAATTTCTGTTCAGAGAACTGCCTCTGGGAGAACTTTGCTTCCCGTTCATGTCTAAGGATAGTTTTTACTGATATGAAATTCAAGGTTGACCATTCTATTCCTTCAGCACTTGAAAAATGTGCCTCTTCTTTCTGGCTTCCATGATTTCTGATGAGAAATCTGCTGTTTGAATTATTGTTTCCCTATAGGTAATATGTCATTTCCCTCTGGCTGCTTTCAAGATGTTTTTCTTTGTTATTAGTTTTCAGATGTTTGACTATGATTTATTTTGCATTTCTTTGGGTTTTCGTTTCAGGGCTAACTCAGCCTCTCAATTCTGTAGGTTTATGTCTTTTGCCAAACTTGACTTTTCATTCATTATTTATTTATTGGGGGGGGGATATTTTTCAGCTTTACACTCTTCCCTGTCCTCTGGGACTCTCATCATAAGAATGTTAAATCATTTGTTACCTTCCTACAAGTCCCTAAGATTCTCTTTTTTAAAAAGTTTGTTTTCCTCTTGTTCAGATTGAATAAATTCTGTTGATCTATCTTCAAGTTCACCAATCCTATTCTGTCAGTTTAACTCTACTGTTAAGTGCATCAGCAAATTTGTTTTTGTTTTTTTAATTTTTTGTATTTTTCAGTCCTATAACTGCATTTGGTTCTTACTTTTGGAAAGCATTTTACTTCTTCAAGGAGAGCGACTTTGAATACCCATGTAATATCTGGGCAAAATTAGTATTACTCTAGATTATATGTGTAGATAAACTAATCATTTACGCAAGATTTTAAACCTTCTCTGTAAAGTTCTCTTTGTAATTAGCAGAAGCACTATGGGCAGATGTAAGTTTTCTCTCCTCGCTTCAGGCAGTTCCTTGTTAGAAACCCTAATAACAAGGAAATGGAGAAGGAAACAAAGAAGGTATTTAGGCCTTGGTAAGTGGCAGATTGTCGTACTCATGGGCAGGTGGAAGGGGAATTTTGAAACTCTAGAAAAAAGAAACCAGGAATCAAAGATGAAATGAAAAATTTATATTTGCTCATTGAACTTTTAAAGTAGTTTTGTGACATACTTCCAGATTCAGAAAGCTCACTACTTTCCCCCTTTTTCACTTGAAGAGCACTGATGATTTTAAGCAGAACAGGTAATTTTCAGTGGCCATACTTGAGATTTAGGTAATATTGACTCTTATCGATTTGATTTCTGCCCATTCCAAATAACTAATAATTAACCATGGACCCAGTTGCCAAATTCACTGACAGTATGGCTGCAGTTAAGAAGCTCTTTCCCAATAAGTATGAAAATTTAACATATGAAACAGATTTTTTTTTTAATTCAGTGGGCAAAGATGGTTATTTTAATTAAATGGTTTTAGCACAAGTAGCTCTCTACCTGAAAGAAGACAAAGTTGAGTCCTTATCTATGTGGAATAAAGGTTTAAATATAAAATCTAGAGTAATGAAAATTAAAATAAAATCTAGGAAGCTATATGTAAAGTATAGGAGCCCTGAAAAGGGTTAATAGCAGTATATGAAGTTCTCTTACAAACCAATAAGAAAAAGATAAATAACCCATATGGAATCCAGACAAAGATATGAGTAGACAATTTACAGAAAAGAAAGTCCAGAAGACCAGCAAACATGAAAAGATATTCAAATACACTACTCGTCAAAGAAATGCAAATTAACAAGTGGAGGTTTTATACCTGAACACTGCAAGAATTAAAAATAAAGGTACCACTTTTGATGATAGCATTGTAGGGGAAAAGATATCTTCCTGGATTGCTAGAGGAATTTTTACACTCTTTTTGGAATGCAGTCTGGCAATAACTCTGAAAATTCAACCCAATAATTCCCCACTTGGGAAGCTAGCCATTAGAAACAAAAAAACTGGTATATATGGATAATATGTAAGAACATGGGGATTTAAGAATACTTATTGCGACATCGTTCCAAAACACTGGGAAATAATTGAATGCCTTTCAACAGGAAGATGGCCATATGAATTATGATGTATCCACATTATAGAATCATTAAAAATTAGAGTTACACTATTTGACTTGGCAGGATTTTCATGCGTTACTAAGTATAAATGCAAAATGCATAGAAGTATATATATAATATGTTCCTATTTATCAAATACTGACAACTCATTTTTTAAAATATATGTAAATGCTCATATACGTTTGTATGTGATTATAGAAAAGTATGGAAGACTTGATACTGAGTTAACATGAATTTAGAAGCGATATGCATGGAAGTGGGGAGACATAGAGATGAAATATGCAAAAGATTTAAAAAATAGACCATTTTTTAAAATTCCAGCATATATTATTTTATCTCATTTATTCATTTAAATGAAATTATGTATGTGCGTGTATTCGTACAAAATTTAAACAAAGACCGTTGAGCTCTGTTGTCATTCAGACATCTGGTTTCCATTCTGACCCGCCCACGGTCCAACTACTAGTTAGTTGTGTGACCTTACGGAAATTCCTTAATGTGTTCAATCAAGAGTCTCCTCGCGTGTTTGCTGGGTTAATGGCAGTATACCCATCTCAAAGGATTGTTGTCAGGACTAAGTGATATGACATTTACAATCTGTTTGGCATAGTTCCTGGCTTATAAACAGTACGCTTAAAATGTTGAGTCCTTACTAATGCCTCAGTTCTCTTGCTCATTGACATTTATCTGTTTAAAATCTTTCATTACCAGCCCCTTTCTCGACGTTCCCCTCTAGCTTACATGGTATTATATATCTTAGTTCATGCCCATTTCTCATTGTTTCTTTTCATTCTTTTGCTGACTTCTTTTTCTTGCCTGTGGGTGTTCCCCCAAAATACAGAAGGAGATGTCAAAGAAGCTTTTGATTTTGGTGACTGGGAAAATAATGTTGCTCCAAATGGTGACAGAGAAGTCAGCCTCAGGGTTGATTTTAAAATAAGACAATTTTGAGGTCTTTATTTAGATTTTCTAGATTTTTGTTGACTTTTTATCCTATCAGATACTAAGATGTGTTAGAATCTTCCTCTATGATTGTGGTTTTATTTATTTCTCCTTTTACTTCTGTCAGTTTTTAATTTGTATCTTTAAAGGCTAAAATATTAGATGCATGCTCATTTAGAATTTTTACAGTCTCCTGGTGGATTGACTTCTTGTCATTATGAAAGTCTCTTTTTATTTCTTGTATACCTCTTGCTTTAAAGTTTAGTTTTTAAATCTGATTTTAGAATAGTTATTCCTCTGTTATATAACAAACATTTAATATACAGAGATCACCAGCGTGTTAATGTTTGCTAGTAGACTAATTTTAAAAAATAGAACTTGAAATAAAGCTTCCACTGCCATTTTTTGTATATGTTTGTACTTACATTGTGTTTTGATAACAATTACAAATTTTATATCTGTTCCCTGGACCTTTAATATTTAACCTCCACTTGCCCAGTCTGCAAATATTTTACGAGCTGGTTTGGTACTAGCCCAGGAATAGCACTAATTGATTACTAGTCAGGGCTCAGATGCATGCATACTGTATGCTCTGCTCTGTGGATTTTGGAACAATAGCACAGCCCACGACTTACATTTGATAATGTTATGCATAAAGTTTTCATCATTTGAAGAAGTTTAAGGAGCTTCTTATTCACCTATGTGATAAATAATAAAAGATAGATATTGTCAGTACTTTAACTTTGAAAGAAAACTCTCACCAACTCTCTGTCGAGTGTAATGTAGTTAAAGTGAAGGTTATCTGGACATTGCAACACAAGTTTTTTAAAAACTTCTAGTATTTGCAGTTCTTACATAAATGGATAAAGCAGAATTCTTACTGAGCAGCCATAATAAAATACAGACATTATTTGAATGCTAAAGCTGAATAAGACTCATTTATAACTCCACTTTCATATATTTTTGTTCATTTGTACAGCTTCATTGTTCTCATTGGCTGACTTTATAATAAATATTATAAATTTGGACCTCTAAAATTTATACTGATCAAATTCTGCTTTTATGTTTTATATTGTCTAGGTTTATATAAGATTTAATTGGAAAAAAATTATTTTACTAAATAAAATTAGAAACCCATTAATGTGCACCTGAACACCTATATTTAGGTAGATAAGACCTGCATAATTGTATATATTGTGTCCACACTTGGTTTTTATCCAGCCTAAGCCTTGCTGCTTATCAAAACTGATTTCTTTAAAGATTGCTTGTTGGCTGTGGCTGACGGCAGGACCATCAGCCTTTAGTAATATGTAATTAGGACACATTGTCCCATGTTAATCTGACACTTGTGGCAGACTGAATTACTTTGGATTCTTAGGTAAGGAGTCTTTTGAATTCTCATACCTTAAGTTTTCTTTTGCTTTTTTATTTGGCTGTGTGGGATTCAGAAGCATCAGAATGAAGTAAAATAAAAGCTGTTTTATAAATACATTAACTCCATGTTTCTTAGTTGCATTTAATTGAGATGTTTTAGAGTTGCAGTTATTTTTTATTTTTCAATTTTTATACACTGTGCTTGGGTTCATATCTACTTGATTTCTCATTAATTTTCCGTCTAATCAAACTCCCAAGATGTTTTCTTGAAGTTAAGTATTTACGAATCGAATATTGTTAACAACTTTATTCTCTTCTGGTACAAGTATCAAGTTTAGCCAGCGTCGTATCAGTTCTCTTATTTAATATGGTGTATAACAGCTAAGTTTTTAATTTAATACTGTGTATAACAGCTAAGTGTTTCTAGCACTTAAATGTCATGTGATCTTTATAAATGTACTGTATTTTGTGACAGTTTTAGAGATTGGGCTATAGTGACATTTTTTAGTGAACTAAAAATCAACCCATAAGAAAACGTGAGATGATACTTTATTTAGTCAGTCAATATATTTTGAATGGAGAGGGGTCCCCACTTTCTAAATGAAAATTTTTCATTTTCTAAGTAGTTTTATTTAAGAAAATCAGTTTTGAACTTTGGGTTACATTTAGAGATTGAAATATATATGCTTAATTCTTCTCTCTTCCTAAGTCCACTGAAAGGACAGTAAAAGTAATAAAGAAAATGGAAGAGGTAACATAACATCAGGATAGAGAAGCGAGGTTTTAGAAATGTTAGAAAGCACGTGGATAGATTATAACCAATTTAGCAGAACTGAGCAGTTTTGATGGAACATAATAGTTGATCATAAGATTGAACTATAATTTATGTAATCATTTCCTTAATGTTGAGTGGTATATATCATTTAATGACTAAGTATTGCTATATCATAATTTACTTAACCATTCTTCCATTAATGATCATCAGGGTCTTCAGTTTTTTAGTATTATAAGTAGCATTCTATAAGTAGCATTTATTCTTTAAAATATATATAAATATATATTATATATATATATATATATATATTTCCTGTTCAGAATTGATTCCTTAAAATTACTGAATCAAAGTTAATGCCTCATGGATATTATCTCATTCTGCCAGGTCGCTTTCTAAAGACCATTTTCATTATTACCAAAAATGTATAGAATCTTCCATTTCTCTACACCCTAACCACCATTGCATTTACCTTAAGGCTGAAGTTCAGTCAGGGGAGGGATAGGTGGTGTTTGCGGTGAATTCCTGACTATTGTACTGTGAGGGTGTGGCATGTGGCATGAATAAACAAGGAAAGCTTATCTACCTACCTTTACCGCTGCCGTTTATGATAAAGATAGGTGCTATGAATTTAGAGAAAGAAATTTCCTTACTTGGGGTGCTCAGAGAAGATGTCAGGTAGGAAGTAGGATTTGAGGTGAGTCTAGGATGCAAAGGATTAGAAGACAAGTACGTAGATAGACACATGGGGATATATCAATCTAGATTTAACGAAGAGAAACCACACAGTAAACGTAAATAGTTAGTTGAATGTAAATAATTATTAAGCTATGGTAGGAGAGAAACTATAAAGTTACTATATAAAGAGAACTCTAAAGGTCTCCCAGAGCTGAAGAAAGTAACCTGGGAACACGGGTTTAGATCTCATTGCAGAAGGCGGGGTTGCAGCCACTGGATGATAGAGAAGTCTGGTGGGTTACCTGGGCCCAGTCGTTCTGTCAGCAGGTGAACTAACACTGACGGGAGGGTGTGCAGAGTAAATCATGGTGCTGCTGCAGATGTGAGGCCTGGAGCATGTGGTGTCTGTGTTGGAAAGGCCACAGTAATAACCCTTGGGGCACAGGTGAGTGGAGGCATAACCCCTCATGACCCTTTTTACAGTTCTATCTGAGAGAGTACAAGGGCCAGCCATAACCCCTGTATTTTCACTATCTTTACCTGAGGGTACAGAGGACGTTGGGATGCTGCTTTGAGTGCTGCTCCCGCGGATATTTGGAGAGGCCTCCCTCTGTAGCAACCTAGAGCTCTAGTGGGCCAAGCAGTTCCAAGCTGCTGTATGGGGCCAAGTTCAGGTGGCTGGCTCTTTAGAAGACCATCTTGGCCGTGCTTCCAGTACGTATGTGCTGAGAGGGTTCAGGTTGCAGCCACCTGGTCTGGGACACAAGCCTACACTCTCTGGGACTCTTGCTACATTGCTGCTGCTGCCTGAGTAGAGAGCTGGAGAAAGGAAGCGTGTAGCAGCTGGCCGAATGCTGAAGATAGCTGTACCCTATAGACATGCAGCCTAGAGCAGGGTGTTTGTTTGTTGTTTGTTTTTAATCTGGCACTTAACCTTTTGGGCTACATGTTTGTTGTGAGGGGCTATCCTGTGCACTTAGGATGTTTAGCAGCATCCTGGCCTCTGCTCACTAGATGCCAGTAGTACCCCGTCCCCGAGTTGTGACAGTGAAAACTATTTCCAGGTATTGCCATGTTTTCTGGGGCAAAGTTATCTCCACTTGGAAATCACTGCACTAGAAAGACCTCACAGCCTGAGCAGCAGAGGTAGAGAGAAAAGGAAGTACTCAGAAACCCAGAAAGAACATCCCTTCCTCTGCAGTGTCTCCAGGGCACTCCTCTGACAAAGCTTAGCAACATGTCAGCTGGCAGAGAAAAAATATTTAAAACTCCCAGAGCCAGTTTTCCAGAAAAGGCAATGAAGACTGAGTGCAGCTGAGGCAGTCAATTGATAACCGGCATAAGTGCGGCATGCATTCAAGAAGTGGTTGGGGAATGAAAGATTTGCAAAGTTAGAGGAGCAGAAAAGCATGGGCACACTGAGGAAGTGCAAGGACAGGGCAGACTAGAGTGCGAGGTCGATGTGAAGTGATAGGAAGAGAAAAAGCTCTAAAGGTATTTGGACTCTGGAGGGCTATGAATGAATGGAGGATAATTGAAGGGGAGGATAGAACACTGAACGTTTGAGACATGGTCCTGATCCTAGACATAGGGGAGGCGGAGGCAGAGATGGAGGACTGATACCAATCATTTGGGACTGCATTTTTCCACATACCTTGATTCAGGAAATTTTTCATGATGCTATCTCATCCTGTTGTTTTCCACCTACTCATTTCATAATTTAATAACGCGCTGCTTTAATAACGTATAAAATATGCTTACACAACTCCAGATGAGAGGATTAATTCAGGAAAAACCTGAGATCATCAAGTTCACTGACCCTTTTTATAGTTCTATCTGGGAGAGTACCAGGGCAAGCCATAACCCCTGTATTTTCACCATGTTTACCTGATGAAGGGGGTAGGGGGGGTGGGGGCTCCGGGGGGAAGAGAATGGGATTGTCTCACTGGTAAAGCACATAACTCTAGGAGAATTCCAGCACAGGGCAGATGGAAGTTATCCATGGTGAATTGTCAATTTAGACTGGAGAAGAGATTTATACAAAAACCTAATCTCATTTTGATTCACATTCCTCTGTAGTTTTTTATTTCACCAAAGACCCATCTGCCTGTCTAGCCTGTTCTTATGGTTTGTTTGTTTTGTTTTGTTTTGTTTTGTTTTTTGCAATCCTATAATCCAGAATAGATGAATGATCTTGTATCTCCCACATGTCCCTGTGGCATGCTTCTAAGTGTGTTGAAATTTGCCTTCTTTGATTCTTGAATATTTTCTTTAGCTCAATGCTTTACATTTTGGTAACTCTTGCTATTATTGTTCTTCTCCCCTTACTTAGAAATGGACTCAGAAATCAAGGAAGCAATTCCCGTGCATGATGAATACGTTTTATGTGGCGGAGCTGAAACCCGGGTTCTGAAGTGTGGGCCCTGGACTGACCTGGTTAATGATCAGAGCGCCAGCAGACCTAAGCTGCTCATTCTCATTATTCCTGGTGAGTTCAAAAATCTGGATGATACTTACATAACTATTTCTAATTTTAGAGAGAATTGGCCAAATACCAAAAACCCTGTGGAAGGAAATAAAATCACTCAAACCATCGATAACAACCACCCTTAATAGTTTGGTGGTTAGACTTTTTGGGTTTTTTTCAATGCATTTATATGTATACATTGTTATATGTATTATGTTTACTACATATATTTTTTACTCACAATTGAGACTATACCCTACATACAATTTTTTAAATCTGCTTTCTTAAATTTTATAATTTTTAGAATAATTAAAAGTTTTATCAAATATTTTTTGAAAGTTTTCTACATTTTTTTTTTGTCTCATTTCAAGATGGTTATAAGTTTACCATAGAATGTTTATTCTGGAATTTGGCAACTGGGTCATTTGTGACCTTTGCTGGGTCACTATCAATAGAATGTTGGGGTAGATGCTTAATTATAGGTATTCAAAACTTTTTAAATTTTAAGTGAATTGAACATATATGCATCAGTCTTACAGGTTAAAAATGAAACTGTCAGTATGTATCATAGCATTATATATTTTATGTAGCTAAGCCTATGTGGAGTATTATGATTACATTTCTTGTATATTTTTGTTTGTTTTCTCTGGTTAAGGATTATCTCTTATTTTGTTTACTTTTCTGTTTTAATCACGAATTTTCTTAAAATTATTCTCTAGAAGAGAAAAAAATCCTCTCAGTGCATCCAGGTAATCAGCTTTGGGTTTTTTCTTGATGACCTCCCTCCCGGAACTCGCTGTTCCTTGCCCCCAGTCTGCACTGACAGCTCTCCAGGCCGCTGCACTGGCCATCCTGGGCGTTCCTTTCACTTCTCTCTGCCTCAAATTCCCTCTTTCCTGGATCCCATATTTTCTTCTGTCTTGGTTTATTCCCTTATATTTCATGGAGAACATCTTCCAGTAGTTTCCTGAGAAGAGGTTCATGAGAAATAATCTTTTAAAGATCTAGCGTGCCAGAAAATTCTTAGACTTCTAGGTAGAGATAATGTTTCCTTCGAATTTGGAGGGTATGTCTGTTGTTTTCCAGGGTTCAGAGCTGCTTCTGAGAAGTCTTGATATCATTCTGATTTTTGATCTTTTGTACGCAAAGTTCCGCTCCCCCCTCCCCCCAAAAATGTTAGATTTTTTTTATTCTAAGATTCTGAAATTTTTCAGTGAAAAACCATGGTATGGATGTTTTTTATGCATTGTATTTGGATTTAAGTGGACCAGAAACTCATATACGTCAATTCATTCTGAGAGTTCTGTTCTCGCTTTTGCTGTTTAATAGTCTTCTGTTTCATGGGTTTGTTTTCATTTTCTTTGGCTTCTTACATTTGTTATAATTTTTTTCTGTGTTCTTTCTTTTTCTGTTTGTTTGCATTAGTGTTTGTTTTTCTTCAAATGTTTGTAATCCTTGGCTGCCCTTTCATTTTCAAGAGGAAGACCCAAAAAACTAATTAGAAGCTTTGTGTTCGGAGGTGGGGCTTATCTGCAGGTGTGCCTAGGGTGATTCCCCTAGCTGGACACATGACTTTTGGTACTAAAACCACCATCATCCTTGGAAAAACATTAGGGTTGGTTACCCTCGGTATTCTAGCTTAGAGTGGTTGGGCAGGGACCCAACATTTCATTGGAGTATTTTCAGTTTTCAGTATGTGTAGCTGTTTCTTGGACTTTTCAGTTTTCCCAAAACGTATCTTCCAGTATCCTGAGTATGGAAGGCTGTCTGCTAATATTCGAGCTGAACAACGGAAGGGAGGTTGAGAGTCTCAGCATTTCGTAACACTTAATCCAACCCCTTCTCAGTACAGTGCTTCTGTTCTCAGTTGGGCTGATTCTGATCCAAAATCTCTCTTTGGTTTAGCCTCTTCTGGAAATAAATTTCCAGTCTTTGGCCACGCTGTAACAGTCTTTTTGGAAAGCACTCGGTTGGTACTATAGGAATTAAAAATACACATGCCCTGCCAGTAGTGAGGGAGAGTTTGAAATTAGAGGCGTGACAAGTGCTATTTGATGGAGCAGAGATTTGGATGCCATAGCAGAGTACAGGATTGAGAAAATACGTAGGAACATTATCTTGGACTGGAGAAGGGATATCCTTCTGAGGCTAGAAGGGAGGAGGTGAGGCTGGTATCTGAAATGGAGAAGAGTGAAGTCGTGTCAGAGGGAATGAAGTAGTCCTGCCCCTTGACCTCTGTTTTCTCTGTTAATTAAGAGTTAAGGTGATCTGTTGAGAGTAAGGACGACAGAGGGTAGATTGGGGCCTTGAGGACAGTGGTCAGCATTGAGAATAGCAGATACACAGGATGAAAGGAATTTTTAACCAAAAAGCAAGTAGATAAGATTTCGCACAGCACTGTGATCGAAGAGCAAGTGTTTGGGGAGTGAGATTTCAACGGGCAGAAGACTGAGCTGGAGAAGAGCTATGAGAGTTAGGATGCTTTGGGTGTTAACCATTTCTGGGTAATGAAAAGATCTAGACCTGTGGTTCTTAAAGTTGGTGCGGGACCAGCAGTGTTATCTGAGAACTTGTTAGAAATGCAAGTCCTTGGACTCCATCCCAGACCTTCTGAACCAGAAACTCTGGGGGTGGGGCAATCTGTTTAACAAGCCCAAGGGGATTGTGATATGCATATCACCAATTTAGGGTGTGGCTTTCTGAATTAGTCGAAGTATGAGACAAAGTGTTGGCTGAGTCAGTCCACCCAGGTTTTAAATCTCCTAAATCATGGAATGGCAAGCGAAATTGTCATTTAAGGGTAAAGGTTTTCAGGGAGTGTGTAAGAATGACTAAGAAGTTGATAGAGGGAAGTAAAGCCTTCAGTCTTAGAGCTGAGGAGGAGGTGGTAGTGAGATAAACTAGTTAAGTGGAGCACACAGCTCACTCCACCTCCCATCAGAGGTGTTCACTCACTCATTTCTGCCCGGCGCTGCTAGGAAAACTGTGTTGCAAAAGTCTTGCTCTCACCGAGGTATGCGAGGTGTTAGAGAATCGTGAGGTCTCTGTTGCAGAGGCTTGAAAGGAAGAGAGAGGCCACCGTGAGGTTTAAGATTTGGAGAAAGGGAAGCTTAAAACATTTGTTGCTTATGCTTTGACATTTTCAGATCACATTTAGTGCCCTAGTGTTCTTTATGTCTGCTCTTCTATTTTCATTGCTGCCCTTGGCCCTTTTTCTTGGCGTTCACGCTCATTTCCGAGATTCAGAATTGTATTTTCTTTCAGGGCCTAGTCTATTTATACTGTGGGAAAAATTAAGATGACAAGGTTTCAAGGATTGTTAAACCGCTGTAGACATCATGTTTAGTCCATCTCTGATAGATCGACATAGCATTTTGTTTTAAATCACTTTGCTTTTGCAGCTAGCAAAATTAATTCATACGTTTAAATTATAACGATAATCAGGAGTGATTTATTGGAACCCACAGATTGAGGAACTTTTCATTAGTTTTCATTTTTCCCAGCGAGCCTTTGTTGTAGAACTTTTGTGAGGTAGCAATATCCTTGGACATTCTTTAAGTAGTGAAATGAGCAAAGGGAAGCAATTTGAGAACTCACTATAGAACACATTTAGTCACTGTAATTCTGGGTGGTCATACGGGGATAGTAGAGCCATGCGATGTGTCTTGTGTTGTGAGCACAGTGATCAGAGGCGGACAGACAGGGCCATGGACAAGCCCAAAGTTCTGTCCCCATGACACCTTCCATATGCTGTGCCACATTCCCTTGATATATGGACATTTTTGCCCCCTACAAGATTAATTGGAAGGCACACTTGTACAGTTGCAATGTTGAGTAGTTAAGAGTTTGTTGGCAATCGGGGTCTAGAGATGATCGCCACAGCCTCTGTGATACATTCCTTGGGTGTTTTACTATGCATATGTTCATTCAAACGTGTTTACAACATATTTGATATCCTTTCATAAAATGTTTTATTTGCAATACTGTATTGGAACGTCTTCAAACATTCCCATACCTGGAGTTATATACATATATCTGTGATTTTAGTTATATAAACAAGACCCATAAATTTTCTTTGTGGTTTCCTAGCCAGGAAGTTTAGTTCATGGTTCATAAAGTGTAACATAAGCCATAATATTTAAGCGATGAAGTATGCAATGACATTTAAACACTTTGCATTACGTTTTCCACTTCTGTCTCTGTCACAAGTTGGAAATTCCTGTTACTGCCTGTTGTGGACACTTCTTTTTCTTCAGGAGCCAAGCTGTTTATTGGTTGAGGGCCTTTATACCTGTTCGTCTCCCATCCTAGTATGCTCTTCCCTCAAATCTTTACAAAGTTGATTTCTCATCTTTTTAGGTCTTAGCTAAATGCCACCTCCACAGACATTTTTTCAAGCCACTCCAATCTCTTTCCTTCTCTGTCACATACTATTAATTTCCTTCCTAGAATTTATCACATTCTTGAATTATTTACTTAGATACACACACACACACACACACACACACACACACACACACACACACATGCTCCTACTAGAATATAAATTGCAAAAAGATCCTTTCTACTTGTGCCTAACACAGTGACTTGCACATAGAAGTGGCCATAAATAATTGATAACTAGAAGGATAGGCAACAGAAGCTGTAAGTACTGACTAGAATGAATGAATATGAGTATTTGGCTTCATCTTTACTTGATGGTGACAAAGTAGTAAATCAGAAAGCTTAAGTGGTTTTTAAGATTTTATAGTCATTAAGGACTCAGACTTAAACCCATAGGTATAGAAAAATTTTATTTTATAGCAGTTCCATTATCTAGTACTCATTGGTTTTACATAGCCTGCATTGTAACTATTGCATCTCAATTATGTAGTTGTTATCTTTGGATTCTCCTTAATGTTAGACCAGTTTTAGTACGTTGCACACCTTAAACTTACAGAATGCTACATGTCAAATTCAATAAAAAATTAAAAATATAATAATTATAATAACGTAGCTGCCATTTATTCAACACCTACAAGTGGCCGTCCATTCATTATCCCTAATGATAATGCAACTGCTTTATGGAGCTGTTTTAAGATCAGCTAAAACCTGATATGTAAATGATCCGAGACCAGGTAATTCCTGTTCTTTTTTAAATTAGTATCATTATTTTCATTTGTATATTCTTTCAGTCATCCAATATTTATTGAGCACTTATGATCTGTTATCACCTTGGGCAAAGTACTTAACCTCTCTATATTTCAGTTTCTTCATCCGTAAAATGGAAATAATAGTTACTACCTCATGAGGACTAAATGAGTTAATATATGTAAAGCACATAAATGCTGCCTGGCATGTAATAAGTTATAGCACCTAAAATGTTGACTGTTACTGTTTACTAGCTATGCGAAGAAAACTATGGAAGTTTGCTGAGAGATAAAGCATTTAAATATGAAGCATAATGCATTCTAAGAAAGTTATACTCAGTAATGTAAAAAATACCGAATCTTTCTAAATTAATGTATAAATGAGATGAAATTTCACCCTGAATTCCAAATAGATTTTTAAAAATTGAAACTGGTGAAAACAATTCTAAAGGTAATGAGACCTGCCTAGAAAATTTAGGAAAAAACGTAAAGAGAAAGTATTTGCCCTACCAGTTAAAAACACAATATAGTAGTCAAGACGATGTGGTGCTGGCAGAGGAGAAGGGAGAAAATCAGAATTAGTGAGCTAATGCAAGAATTCAGCATTGAATCAGAAGACATTTCAAATTAATGCAAAAAGAATGGATTATATAATAAATCGACGTGGAACAGTTGGTTATCACTTGGAAAGAAATCAGATTGCTGCTTTGTACCTTATACTCAAAACATTCCGCATTTACTGAAGATTTAAATATAAATATGGTCATCTACATCCACCACAGATGGAACAGCGTCTGTGCTGATACAGCCTCCTGCCTTCTTTCTCCTCCAGCTGCATGGTGGTCACTCAGCTGAGCCAAGAGCATATTCCTGCACTGGAGGACGTTTTCACCCTATTTAACAAAGATGACACCAGCACCATCACAAAAAGAAATTTGGAACTAGGGTCACTAGGTCAGAATGCAACAGAAACAAAATAAAAATATGATAAAGCTATCACATTATTATCATCAAGGCTAGACAGTGATCACAAGTTTGAATAGCTAACATTTATACAGCACTTATGTACCAGACAGTATTTAAGCACTTTACCCACTTAATTCTCACATGAGGTAGTATGATTATTATCCTCATATTTTGGACAAGGAAACCAAGGCCCGGAGAGGTTACATAACTTGCCAAGGTCACATGCTTAGTAAGGGACACAGCCAGAATGTCACCCCAGGCTGTCTGACTCCAGAGCTGTGCCCTAATCCCCTTTGCTGCATAACTAAAGGATGTGGACGGTGAAGAAGAAATGGGTGAGACATTCCTCTCTGGTGTAGCCATTTCTCTCTTGAAATATACTTCAATAAATCTTACTTTTCCTAATCTTCACCAAAAAAAGAAAAGAAGAAATCGGTGAAATTTGACAAGGATGGCAGCGGTTACATCAGAGTAGGAAAATCATGTCATGTAACTGCAAAGAGGGGAACCCTAATAGTATGAAGAAACAAGTAAATTGATTGGAGAAATAGATATTGATGGAAACAGACTAGTGTCTATGAAAACATTATACAAATGATGATCTCAAGATGAAAACCCTATTTCACTGTCTTTTCCCCTAACGGTACATCAGATAGACTCTTTTTTTTAAAGGTCATTTATTCATTCTGTTTGTTTATAGCAAACCCATGTCAAAAATACCTCTGTATATACACAAGAAAAATCCGCTTGTATTACTTGGTGGTTTTTTCCCCCAAAAGATCAAACTATACACATCTGTTTACAATATAAATACTTGTGATAAATGGCAAGGAAATACTTAATAGAAGTGGACAAAGTTGAGATGTATTTTGAGTACAAAGTTGACAGGACTTGTTGGTGAACCGGATGTGAAAAACAGAGAGAAACTGAGAATGACTCCTGGTGTTAGAACTTGAGTATTTGGTTTATGATTGGTGGTTTTATTTATTAAGTTGAGGAATGAGGAGGAAGAATTTATTTGAAACAATTGGAGAACAAAGCAGGAGCAGAATTTTCCTGATCACTACCAGACTTAAGGTATATAGGATATTCAAATTGAAGTGTATGTGTAGATGTTACTAGATTTGTTGAGGAGAAATAAATCCTTTCCAGTCTGCGCATCATCTTATGTGAGTTTATTGCTTTGATTAACCTAAGGTCTTTGTTTCTTTTCTTAGGTAACCCAGGTTTTCCTACCCTTTATGTGCCATTTGCAAAGGCTTTATACTCTGCAGTAAACAGACGCTTTCCAGTTTGGGTTATCAGTCATGCTGGGCATGTTTTGGCTCCCAAAGACAAGAAGATTCTTACAACCTCGGATGGTATGTCTTATCAACATCTGCTTTCCCTTACAGTGAGTGAGTGTCCACGTCCCTAGAAAGCCTGCTAAGGTTAAGAGTGACACCAGTGGAAACCTCTGCTTGTGACATTGAGCCCATCCTGCCACATTTTGGTGATTTTAGGGTTTTAAGAGTCATTTTCATTCTTCTGCAGATAATTTTCTGTAAAAATTTGAGCAGATCAAACAATTTGCTTAGGACATGCCTTCTCTATTTACCAACTGGTAATAAACTATATTTATTGATCATGCACTACATTTCCAGGGTTGTACCAAGAGGAGTGGTGGAGGAAGAGTATTCTAAGCCATGGTCCTCAGCCATGGTTCTTACTTAAAAGAAGGTCTCACTCCGATGTTTAGAGAATGATTAAGTGATAAACAGGCCGGCTGATCATATGGGTTCTTGTAGAGTAAACAAAGACAGAACACAGTATGGATTTCAAAAGACTGTGGCGTAGGTGAGTTATGACAGTTGAGTAGAATTTGGATTTGAGGGGTGGAGGTGGGTGCAGAGGTGCGACACGCAGCAGGAGCAACGTAGCAGAAGGAAAGATTCAGTGGGTGTCCACGTCCCTAGGAAAGATTCAGTGGGTGTGCTACTGCTAAGCACAGCAGCTTGAGAGGAACCTCGAAAGCTGGGGAGAGAGCTAAGGCCCATGGGTTAGACTGCTAGAAGCCTTTAAATGGAAGAAGTAGTAGCATGGAGATGCAAATGATCTGCTTATAACTTGTGAGAATTTTAGCATGTTCACTCTTTTAAAAAATAAAAATTGAGAGGAAAAGTATATATACAATGCCTTCCCTGTAGGCATTCCATTCAAGGGCCATTTGTCCTACAGTTGCCCCTTGGTTAATTTGAGGTGGGAGACCAGTGGCTGTGGCTTCATTGCCTCTGCTTCTGGTGTGCCTCTTCTATGGTTGTGAGCATCTTCTTATACCGTTGAGCATCTGATGATAAGGGAAACTATGTGTGGAAAGGGAGGGAGAAAGAGGCAGGTGATACAGGAACTTTACTAATCTGTTCAAATCTTCTGTACATATACAACCATTCTAAAAAATAAAATGTTAATTAAAAACAAATACTAGACTTTAAAAGTAATTTAATTAACATTTTACTTTTTATCATTATCTTAGCTCAGACCACCATAAAAAAACCATAGAATAGGTAGTTTAAATAATAGGAATATGTTTCTCACAGTCTGGAGACTGTGAGTCCAAGGTCAGAGTTTTAGCATGGTTAGGTCCTGGTGAGAACCCACCACCTGGCCTGCAGATGGCCACCTTCTCTTTGTGTCCTCAATGATGCAGACAAATCCATTCAGTTCCCTGGTGTCTCTGCTTTTAAGGGCACAGATCCCATCTTCATGACCTCCTCCACCTTAATTATCTCCCAAAAGCCCCATCTCTGAATCCTATGACATCAGGCTTACGGCTTCAACATAAGAATTTTAGGGAACATGAACATTCAGTTTATAACAATCATGAGTGGGAACGTGCACACCGACATGACAGATCTGATCACAGCATCGGTCGGCATATACATGCGATATTTGCACATGAGCAACTTTAAAAACCATACAGGTTACCTCTTAAAACATATTTACTAAATGTTTGTTCTTCCGTACCTGCTTTTGGTCCATTCTCAGAAGTATTACCTGACAGTTTTTAGAAGCTGGTTCCTTGAAGCTTGATCTTAGTGAACAGGAGAGGAAAAGCTTCTATTCTAAGTAGAATTTCTTTCCACACTTATGAACATCTGCAGCTATGCTAAATTTGTAAGAATTCCTTTATTTGAAGAAGTGGGTGACAAGAAGTAATTCCTGTCTTTATCCACATCCTATTTCTGGCTATTAATTAGAACATGGTCCATAGATCAGACTCTTCATATGTCATCTTACTGTGAATGTCTTAACTTCCTCGCTCTTGACCTCTCCTCTTAATTCTCACCTGTATATACAGTGGAATATTATTCAGCCATAAAGGGAAGGAAATCCTGCCATTTGCAACAACATGAATGAAACTGGAGGATAGTATGTTAAGTGAAACCAGCCAGATACAGAAAGACAGATATTGTATGAGCTCACTCATATGTGGAATCTGAAAAAGTCCAATTCATAGAACTGGATTACGGGACCTTGGTTGCCAGGAGCTGAGGGGTGAGGGAATAAGATGTTAGTCAAAGGTACAAATTTCCAGTTGTAAGATGAATGAGTTCTAGGGATCTAATGTACAGCGTGGTGATTATAGTTAATCATACTGTATTATATAATTGAAATTTGCTAAGGGAGTAGATCTTAAGTGTCCCCACCATAACAACAGCAACAAAAGGTAACTGTGTTCTCTGGGTCCCAAGCCTGTAGGTGGTAGCGCTCGGAGTTAGGAATGCCTGCAGTGCTCGCCTAGGCACACGTCACTGCGCGGGAGCTCAGCAGACTTTTCCCCCACCAGGGCCCTTATTTATGGCCGGGCTGGCTCTTGTGGTTCTTGTTATTGATTTCAGGATGTACTTAGCAAGAAGCCATCAGGAAACATTGAAGAACGATTTCTGGAGGGGACAGGGAAGGTGGGGGCGGGGTTGGGGGAGATAAAAAGAAAGCGAGCAGACCTGGGCTCTGCCTTTATTAGGGTCGAGGTGGGTGTTGAAGGTTTTGAGGGTTCACTCTCGATTGGCTAATTTAAAGCCTAATATTATTGAGGCACAGGAAGGGAGAAGTGGGTCACTCAAGCAGTCACTTATCTTGGTTACCCAAGTCTCTCTGAATGGGACCTTCGTGGGCGGGGGTGGCCGAGTCCTTATGTGGTCATTTTGCTAGTGGCTGTGACATACAGCAGGCAATATATTTATTCAAGATGGATGTCTTTTGAGGTGGTTGCCTTGCCAACTGAAAACTTAATGTCAGGCACTGCACTGTGTGAGGTGATGGATGTGTTAACCAACTTGATTATGGTAATCGTTTTAGTGTGTGTGTTTGTTAAATCATCACATTGTACACTTTGAAAAATAATCACGTTGTAAAACCTAAATATATACAGTTTTTATTTGTCAGTCATACTTCAATAAAGCTGGAGAAAAAGAAAAAATAATTGTAGAAAGTGGATAATGGGTACACGGGGGCTTTTTATGCTGTTCTTTATACTTTTGTATATATTGGAAAGATTCCACTATTGAAAAAAAAAAGTTTTAAAGAAAGAAAAAAGAATTATAGAATCTTAGACCTAAAAATGTCTATATCGAATTCCACTGTGAACTGTTATATTTCAAGGAAGGAAAAAGTGAGGCCCAATAGGGCTAGATGACCCTCTGCTCGTGAATGGCGAACCTAGACAAGAAGCCAGCACTTTTAACATTCAGTTCAGTGATCGCTCCAGTGTGGTTGGTAGATCATCCCAGTTGGCGAGCGCAAAGTGCTAATGAGACCAAGTTTCTCAGATTTAGTTCCTCTGTGAGCTCATTCTCAAATTAGCTCTTCCACAGTGCAGGTTATACCCTAGTCATGACCCCTTTCCTGCTATGACTAATAAATGGAACAGGGTAAATGAAGTGTACGTGAAACAATGCAACTCATTGCAAATGCTTGCCTAGATTTTTCTGTTTACATAATGTGCGTGTATGTAGTGTGTGTGATTCTCTATGAATACAATTTACTTGAGAGCCTTTCACACTTAAAAACTAGGATATACTTTGAAAAGTAAGTAAATATCGATTCCCTAGCAGTGAACGATTTTAAGAGCAGTAATGACATGAAGCTGAATATTCAGATTTTATTGCATTGATTAAAAACAGCTATTTCAACAACCATTGTATTAAAATGTGACTGAAAGTGAATAAAATGTATATAGCAAATACTTGCTCTGCTGTGAAATATTTTAAAAGATATATTTTTATTGTTCTAAGTTACTTCTTCATATATGCCCAAAGAAAATTTTAGGTTCAATAAAACAAACATTTGAACGGAACACAAATAGCAATTGTGAAAGTGGAAGGTAGTCTCTAGATCAGGAGTCCTCGACTTGGGCATGTGTCAGAATCCGCTGGGGGTGATTTATTAAAACACAGGTTACTGGGCACGGCGCCCTGAGTGTTCGGTTCGGCCGGTGTGAAGCAGGACCTGTGAATTTGCATTTCTAACCAGTGATGTAGACACTGCTGGTCCTAGGACCACATTTTCAGAACCAGTGCCGTACATCTTCACCAGTAAACACCAGTGAGGAAAACCAGTAGGAGGTACCTGTTGTGTGTCTGAATTTCTGGGAAATGTCTGTAATTCTCGTTTTAAATTGACATCTTGTTGTTTATAACTTTATTTTGAATATGCCCATTGCTTAGGCTACTATATTTGAGTGTGCTATTGCTTAGGCTACTTTTGTACTATTCAGTTAATAATTTAGTAATTAGTGCCTGGGTTCTTTGCTACCTAATGAGAACAGTGCCATCTAGAGGCATTAGCTCAAAGGGCCACCACAGGGCCAAAGGAAGCTCTGGTTTCCAAAGGGGGTGAAAGGGCAACTCTGCATCTTAAGGATTCATTGACAACTACGAGGTTACTACATGTGGTGCCGCAGAGTTATACAAAGAAATAGAAATGCCACCTTTTAGGTCAGTGACTCTCCATCTGTGTTCTGAGTAGCCCAAAAGTTCTGTGAAGGGCAGGAGGGGCTGTGGGCCTCACTAGCAACCCCGTTCAGCCAGAATATTTCTGCTTTCATCTGGCTTACGTAGTGGAGGTTACATTTGTAAATGCGTGCTCTAATGGATTGCTTTAGATAGGCAGGACAGATAGAGTATTCTTATCCAAGATTATTATTCTAAAGTACAGGCTTTCTGACGTGCAAAATATGGTGTGAAAAATATGTAATCATTTGAGAGAAAGACATAAGCTACAACCACACATCAAATGTTAAAAGCATGTTTTGCTTCATATTAGCACATGTTAAAATTATGAACAGTTGGAAATAATATTCGCATTGCACCATATTATCACAGTCATAAATTGAATATAATTGGGAGAACAGATGTTCACCAGTGTCACAAGGAGGTGATTCAAAAAAAAAAAAAGTGTGAAAAGAAAATTTGAGGAATTAGAAGTCTAAACTCTTTCTGGATTTGATTTACTATAGAGTTAGCTTCTTTGATGGCAGATTCATTATCAACTATTTTAAGTTATTTATTCGAAAAGGATAACCTAAGTAGTTTTGTTTCAGCTGATAAAACATTATCTAAAAAGTTACACAGTTTTTCAACTCATGATGGATTTGAGTTATGCTTATCCAAAGAACAATAAACCACTCCCATTCCAGTACCCAAAACCGAAAGAAAGAGAGAAAACCCAGCAGAGCTTTCTCTCTTGTCAGGACTGTGATTGGCAGGGGGCGTGAAGGTTAACACGGAATGACTAGCCCTTGAATAGGTAAGCCCAGGGCAAGAACAGTCAGTCAAGTCTTGGGGCTCACAGTCTCTGGAAATAAACAAGGAGGTCTCTAAGTAGGTGAGAAGAGACTCACTTGAAACCTAAGGGCAGAGCAAGGAAAGAAGTGAAGAATTAAATTGTTAGAGTCTGGAAGACTCTGTTAGAGCAGGATGCACAGCAGGACTAGGGAGAGTAGCATTGCAGTTAATGTCCTAGGACACTGACCAGGTCAGGTCATTGCCTCCCCTCACATCCTAAGACGTCCTTCACCGCTCACACAGTGCAGTCCAGATGCCTTGGCAATGTTCATTGTCCTCCTTGATCTAGTCCCGGCCTTCCTTTCTAGCCTGTTTGTCCCACCTCTCCCTATAACCACAAACAGCCGCGAAATCATAGCTGTGTCCAGAATTACACCTGACGTTTTTATGTCTTTTGCTCTTATTGTTTGCTAAGTCTATAAAATTATGTTCCCCTTGCTGAATCAGTCTCTCTCTCTCTCTCTCTCTTCTCTCTCTCTCTCTCTCTCTCTCTCTCCTCCCTCCCTCCCTCCCTCCCTCCCTCCCTCCCTCTCTCCCCACCCTCAGCACCCCCATATTTTTCCCATTGAAATTTTTAGCCCCATCATTGGTTTTATTCAAGTGGAAAGCATCATTTGATTCCCTTGTTTTCACCATCTGTGTGGAGGATAATAATTAAAAACTATTTTCTAAAACATGTTTGGCATTTACAAGGTTTTCTGTTTGTCTTTTAAGTAAGGTAGCAGTTTTAAAGAGCGCGCCCACCTACCATCCCCTCGTACCGTGCATCCCTTGGAGGCTAAGAGTCGCACCCGTGTTTAGACTTAGGGAGCTGACAAAATACTTAGGATGCAGAGGACAGTCGAGGCCTAACTTTCGAGAGTGTACTTTCACATCAGCTTAGTTATATCAGGGAACAACGGAGGAAGGAAGGCCTTTGGGTGAGTGAGTTAAGTGAGTAAGGAGCTGGGGGCAGGTCTCATCCACAGCTTTGCTGGTGTTTAACATGAACCTAGATAAAGTTCTTCGGAGCTTTCCTATTCCACTGGGAGTAATGAAGACGTGAGTGGTAGCTTTTCCCTACAAAAGTGATATAGGACAGCTAAGGACAGCACGTCAAAGCATTCTTAATTAAAACTTTTTCTTTCATTTTGAAAAATGTTTAAAAATCCATAAAAGTACAAACAATTACATAACAGTCCAAGATTCTGTTATTCACTACTCTGTTGATAGTTAACACTTTGCCATAATTGTATATTTTTTGTTAATAAAATAAATGAAATAAAACAATACAGAAAAAGTTTCATCTTTTTTGTATCCTGTCTCCAATTCTACTACCATGAATTCAGAGTCAATTACATCTCTTCATATATTTTCAGCTACTTTTATATAATGATGCACAACATAAGATACTGTTTTGTGTGTTTTTGAAACTTCACCTAAAGAGTAAACTGTATATTTGTCGTGCTCAAAACATTCTTTAAAATATGAAGCACTATTTTTAGCCATTTAACCTCCTCATGCACGTTGTTTGTTTAAAGTTATTAAGATATAGCTTTGGAGGAATGAGAGGGGCAGGATGGGAAAGTTTACTCGTCAAGAAAACTCTGGTATGAGATTTAGAGAGTTACTATCTACCAACTCAGTCTTAGCACAAGACTCATGCAGTGCTAATCTTTAGTCTTGTTGGGTCTGTGCTCATAGGTGACTTGTAAATACAGCTTGTGTGAAATATATAGCAACACTTACACATTTATGTTTAATGTGTGTATAGTTAAATATACATTGTTAATTTTAGACCATTATGATTGCGTTCAAATATGTAAAGTTATATATTTATAGTAACATGCATATAGTAATGACTATTTCCTAGGTATTTATCTTGGGTTACTTGGAGAAAAGCTGAATACTTTTTATGAATCCAAAGGGACATTATCTTTCTATCATAATGCAATAAAAACCTGTTCTTTTCTCAAGGAAATGCTTAAGATATTCTTCAGTATTTTATAGTTGTGTTTTTATCTATTTCTGTTTCCTCCTATTAGACTGTAAACTCCTTGAACACAAGGGGAATATATTTTTTTATATCTGTATTTTTAATATTATCATGGGCCAATTAGTCAGTTTTCTGTCAGAGTTAACAATTTAGGTGAAATGGAAGAAAATAGTTATCAGATTAACCTGTGTCCTGAAGCTATAAGGATATATAATATTTCAATCAAAATTGACAGAATTTTAATAATTGGATCAATCAGATTGAACAGCTAAATGAAAAGTAAATATGAAGTACCAGTAGTCCTTAATTTCTCTATGAACTATTTAGGAGCAGATTATACGTACCTTTTGGAATAAACTCCAGAACCAGCAAGTGAGCTGTAAAGTGAGTTCCATAGAGATGAGTCTGAGGGTCAGGTTCTAAAAGGGAATCGTCAGTATCATATGATCAGGACCCTATGTTGATATGGTGAATTGCATTAACATCTATCAATTCAAGCAGTTCTCAATTTAGAAACAGATAATTTTCCAAATGTACTTAGTTGATTGTAACTTGAAGTACATTTTCCCTATAGAAAGAATGGCACAAATCATTTCCATATTAAGATTCTTCTGATTTTGATCCATATGAATGTAATTTTTACTGTATTTTATGAAAAGTTAATGATTCCTAGCAGTTTTTAAGACTATATTGAAATAATAATAGGCATGAAAATATATAGTTAAGTATATAGTCTTTTAACTTTTAGTTTTTATTAGTAAAATAATATCCAGATAGTACATTTTAATTTTCTGTTAATCTCATTACTTCAGCAAACACTAACAAAGTAGTGTATTTATCTTGAAAATCTACTGAGCACTCCCCAGAGGTAAAAGCCAGATTTATCTCTGAAACAGTCATTTGAACAATCATTTGAATGATAATATTTATTAAAATTCATATGAAATATAATATTTTAGGACCTTCCAGTGTCAGTGAAGTTTTAAAATGTTTATAATATTTAGCTCATTTTCTTTCTCTTTGCTCTAACTATACTGAGAGTAGGGGTGTATAAACTAGTTAAAAATAATATTAAATAAATATCTGGATTTGGAGTCATCGGGGGCCCTACTAAAGTCAGATTTCCAGATTCTCTCTCTTCCTAATTCTGTTTTATGCCGAACTTCCTTGTTAAATGGAGAATGAATTCTAGGCTGACTGGGAAGAAGGACTAGAGCGGAGCATGTCTTACCTGGGAGATCAGTAGTCACAAAAGTAGGGAAGTCGTCCTCATTGACTCAATTGGGGGGGGGATAAAACCTTTAATATAGGCATTGAGGGACAGAGATAAGCAAGACATGAATTACACATTAAGCGTGAATTAAGAGTAGTGGGGTCAGCTAAACGTGAGATGTTGTGGGAACTCAAAGGAAAGCTGCCTACTCCTCCCCTGCTGAATCAGAAGCCAGCCTCTCAGAAGAGGTGACACTTGTTGAGAATTGGAAAGGTGAAAAAGAATTGTCCAGACTCAGAAGGGGAGCCAAACACTAAAAGAAAGAAAAACAACAGGTACAGATAAATCCAAAGGGCAGTCCCTTCGAGTGAGCTTGGGGCACCTTTTGAATAAGCCACATTATAGCTTGTTATAGTTGGCATCAGGACCTTGCAGGAGTCATGAAGGCAAGAAATTGATATTCCAATCATTCAAGTTGTAGGAAGCAATTGACTGCTTTGGTCAATATCATTTAAATCACCCAACACTGTGTAGCTAGTGCATCATAGACTTAAATGCTACTAGTGTTACTATTATATTTTCAAAATAGTTTTTTTTCCTGTGAATTCATTTACTTTCACTTATTGAGTGAAAACATGATCATATTTTTGCTTTTAGATCCAAATGCTCAAGAAATTAAGGACATCTATGGACTCCGTGGTCAAATAGAACACAAGATAGCTTTCCTGAGAACTCATGTGCCAAAGGAAATGAAAGTGGTGGTCATTGGCCATTCAGTAGGCTGCTATATGTCCCTTCAGATTTTGAAGCATGCCCCCGAGCTCCCAGTAAGTATGCCTCAGGACGTGACTGGAGATGCTTGGTTGTGCACCTGCACAAGGCCCCCTCCGCTTTCCTCTGCTCTTTTGTCTCTTGTTTAATTCATAAATAGAACAGAGAGAAGATACTCGATAGCTGCCTTTATCCCTTTATCCAGATCACTGTGTGCCTGTGTGAGTGTATGTTCATGCAGCTTCCATAATGTTTCAAAAATAATGCTGAAAGAGGTAGGAATTTTCCACCTTTTAGTCTAGGGTTATTCGAAATTCTTAAGTTATATGTAACACGTTATCTTTTGTAAAAGAATATTTAAGAGTAGTCACTAGCTAAGACCTAGACAAGAATCTGTCTTTATTGGGAGAGTATTTTGCAGATGTTCATGCCTCTTTTCAAAAGGAAGGAAAGTTATCATCATCATCATTATCAATAGACAAACAGCTGTCTTTATAGAACACTATTTAGTCATAAGTATGGATTCTTATCAGTTCTATAACTTGGCAGCCTTTTTGAGACATTCATTCATTCACTCACTCACAAATACTTAGTAGGTGCCACTATGTGCCGGAGGCACTGGAGGTACAAAGACCTGTTTAAAATGCCCCCAAAAAGCCACCACAAGAACCTTCGAAACAAAACAAAAACTCATACTTTCACTAACGTACCATTGAAATAATCCATGGAATGGATGCGAGTCAGAACAGAAATTATTTCTTCACATGGCAAACATTATTAAACACGCAGTATACCAGGCCCTGTGCTGTATTTTGGGGACAGTCATTGAGGTTCAAGAGTCTGAAGTCTAACAGGGGAGACGGAGTAAGCCGTAGGTGTGATAGCTGCTGTCTTACATAAAGGACGGGGTGTCTCGGAGCATGAAGGGATGCTGCTGAACCTGGTAATCTGATGCGAGGTAAGAGGTGCTTCCTTCATGGAACCCTTCTGTCCTGGGAGTTTGGCTCTTCTCACTCCACGTGACGATACCTCCAGCGGAGTCTCCCTTTCCACCAACTTGGCACACTTTTTACTGCTAATTGCCCTTGGGAAAAGTACAGCTATGGCCTCCCTGGGTGTGGCTTTTAATACCAAAGAGAGATTGCTAATTTTCTCTTATTGGGTATGGAAAAATATTTTTCATTTTTAAGTGTGAATTCAATAAATTCAAGATTGCACTCCATTTGCTATAATATTGCTTCTACTCTTTTTTTGAGGGGGGGGGTGGTGTGGATAAGGCATCTTAATCAGAAAGTAGGCTTTATTTTTGTTTTTAGCATTTTGCATGGCTTCTAATCTCTTTCAAGCCTTCTGAATCTCCTCTAGTACTGTGTTATGAGGTTACTATCTTCAGTGGCTAGCCCTGCCACACAGTGATTCTGTTGGCACAGTTGCCGTGAGCCCTCGCTCTAGAACCAGGCCACCCAGGTTCGAATACTTGCTGTCGTATTTTGTCAGTGTGAACCTTGAATAAGTTATCGAGTCACCCTGTTCCTCTATTTCTTCTGTAAAATGGGGATAATAATATGTTCTTCAAAGGGGTTTTTAAGGAATTATATAAAGAATTAAGAGTGACGCCTAGAACTTAAAAGTTTGCTATAGATATTAGCGATTATTATGATGGAAATGAAAGTCATTAGGTTAACTACCGTGTTAATTTTCTATGGCTGTGAAACAAATTGCTTCAAAACGTAGCAGCATAAAACAACGCACATTTATTCTCACAGTTTCTTTGGGTCTGGGATGTGGCCATGACTTAGCTAGATCCTCTGCTTCAGGGTCTTTCATAAGACTGTAATCAAGGTTTCTTACTGAAGATTCTAATTAAGAAGCATCTGGTCGCAAGCCCATTCACGTGGATTTTGGCAGGACTCAGTTCCCTGAGGGTCGTTGGACTGAGGGTCCTGGTTCATCACTGGAAGTCGGGTGGAGACCACCGTCGGTTCCTTGACCCGTGAGCCTTTCTAACTTGCCTCATGGGAGCAAGTGTGGGAAAGGAGCCAGAGAAAGAGTCTGCTGGCAAGGTGGAAGTCACCGAAGGTGGACTGTAACGTAATTACAGAAATGACAGTCCATTTCTTTTTCAGTATTCGGTTTGTTAGAAGGAAATGACTAGGCACAGCCCCACTGAAGCGGAGCAACTTACACTAGAACGTGAATATTAGAAGGTGAAGATCGCTAGGGCCATGTCAGAAGCGCCTATCCCCCACTTGCGACAGTTAGGATTTCCCTCTGTCAGTCACGTGTAGAGAGAGAGCTACATAATTTATTTCCGTGTAGAAGTGAATTTTGTGCTGATATGAAATATAACTTTGGTTATTAGTTGTTCCAAGTGTTAAAAAGCTTTAAAAACATTTAAACAAGAGAGTACTTGCATATTTGCAATAATAGCATTACTGTCTGTGATGGTTAATTTTATAGTCAGCCGACTTGGCTAAGGGCTGCCGGATAGCTGCTGGTAAAAACATTCACTTCTGAGTGTACGTTGAGGATGCTTCCGAGGAGACGAGCGCTTGAACCAGTGGACTGAGCAGAGAACGGCTCCCCCCACGTGGTCTGGCACCACCTTTCCACTGAGGACCCACATAGAACGCAAAACTCGCGAGTCAGGGTGAATTCTTTCTCTCTTCTTGAGCTGGACATCCACCTTTCTCCTGCCCTCAAACACTGGAGCTCTGGACTTACACCAGTGGCACCCCTGATTCTCAGGCCTTCAGCGAGCGGAATATGCTACTGGTTTTCCTACTTCCCAGCTGGCAGGAGGGCATATCGGGGACTTCTCGGCCTCCATAATTCATGAAGCCAACACTTGTAATAAATCTCCTTTCATATAGTTAATTTCTGGGAGTCCGGCAGTTTGTTAACTAAATCACAGACCTGTTCTTGGGATTTTCGTTGCTCCAACATCCCATTGGTGCGGTGAGTATGTGTTTCTCTTGTGTATGTTGAAAAACAGTTGTTCAGCATGTTTGTTTTGAACCCCTCTCTCTCTCTTTGGCTCGTTTTCACAATGTCTGTTGGGGAAGAAGTACAATGCACTGTATGGTTTACAGCTCCTTCCACCTTCTTTAGCTTCATGACTTTCTAATTATTGCTCTACTTTCAGGTGCTCTTGCCCTTGCAAGAATAGTGGTAAAAAGGGAAAAAGAAAGATAAAACATGAGCTTAACGTAGTCTGTTTGTGAAGACATAACTCATATGGTGATTATAAAGTTTTCAGAGAGACACGTGAAACTGTGTTTACTTTAAAAGGGTGAATTTTAGAAAATAACGTGTGCAATAAATCGTCCATAAAGGTCGCCCGGGGAGGAGAGTGAACATCTGTATGATGTTTTTTTTTTTATGATTCAAAAGCTTTATCTGGTTTCAATTAACTACATTGTTGAAGGCCCCCCCCACCCCCCACCCCCACCCCCCGTCTTTAAACACCTGGCCCAGTTAATATTGGGATGACCCCTGCCGAAGTGCTGAAATCCCGGGATCGCTAGGCTGCTCTCAGACGGCAGGCACAGTGCCTGCATGCCTGAAGTTAGCGTGACACGCTCCATTTAAGATGCACTTGACAATCAAATAAGTTTGTGTCAGCCAGAGTGTTGCAATCCCTAATCATTTTGCCAAAAATAAGTTAGCTGTTATGTCTTATAACATATGAAGTGTGATAATAAGAAACTTGTGTTTCCATCTCTTCTGTTATTTTTACTGGAATATTTGACTCCCATAAGATTTTAAGGACATATGTGTAGTTTAGTAGCTGGTTTGTTTGGTTTTATTTTGGTTCAATTCTTCACAATATTGTTATAACTAATTATAGGAAACATGGTCTTAACATCATTTTAAGAGACTTATTGCATGTTTTAGACGTGTTGTCTGACCTATATTTTAATATACTAAGAAAAATGGCTCTTTTAAAAAGCTGGTATTAAATTTTTTCTTTAAGCAAACAGAATTACAGAAACTCTTCATATATTTTGACAGTAATGTCCAAAAGAAAGAATTTTGAAAGAAACCTGAAGAAAGGGGTAACTGGACAACTTAAATAATAGCTGTCTTAATTTATACTAATAAATACAATTTTAGACTCATAGAACCTTAGACTGAGATGGGCTATAGAGATAATCTAGTCCCATCTTTCATTTTATAGATGAGAACTAAGAGAAAAGTGCCTTGCCAGGATTCAGCCTTGGCTCTGTCTGAATCCAGGGGTGGGATACAGTTATATTAGCCCTGGGTATAAAGAGAGTCTAGGAAGATATTTGATGGCTCTTTCAACCTCTGGATAAAGCAGAGCCTACAGATGTTTCTGGAGTATGCTCATGGGACTCATTATGTTTCAGCTCAAGAAATAAGAGACCGCAGGAATACTGCTCTAGCAATGTGGGCTGGAGGGGGCGGCTAACGTGGGAACAGAAAAGTAGTAGTCTTATCCCAACTATCTAGAATCTTCTTTCTCTCAACGTCAATCCTCTGTGTGTTAAAAATGTACCATCTGACTTTGCCAGTAAATTGTTCGCATGAAGTTCAAGGTTGGGAGTTGAAAGCCCTTGATTCTTGACTGGGCTCTGCACTGACTCATGAGGTGAACTTCAGTTAATTTAACTTTTATTTTCCTCTAAGAATTGGTACAGTAGTTAACAATAACACTTCCTCTTCTTCCAGGGGTATGAGATCCTTCAAAACTTAGTTTTTTATATTATTTGGCTTTCCTTTGGGGACAATGCACAATAACATAGAGCTTCCTTTGTCTGCTTGGCAACAATGCCCTCTCTAAATGAAATTTCCCAATTACTTAAACTCCTTTAAGCACCAGGCTGTTGTATCCAGTTGGACAAAAATTTGTCTAAAATATATCACTTATCTGCCTTTTTCAATAATATTTATTACTTATCGAGGAATTAGTGATTCAAGAATATCATTTTGATAGTGTTATTTTAGGACAGTACAATACAATTAAAGGGGTTGTGCCTATGTCCTGAAATTTCTTAGATGACTGTGCTTTCTTAAAAAAAAAATCCTTGCCGTTTTAATAGTTTTCCTGTCTCTTCCCTCAGTGTCAGGTGCCACTTCTTTTTCCTACTCATAATTCATTGCTACTAATTCGCTGTAAGGAGAGAAAACAGACAACTGTCAGAATTTTGTCTCAAGTAAGAATGAACAGGTCTTAAATGAAGACATAAGAGTAAAATTAACAAGATTAAGTGCATGGATTTGTTACTGTTCACAGTCTTCTTATCTTTTGTTTCTTTGGGGATCCCCAGTGTGGTTTTAGATACTCGCAATTTGAGAGGCTCGGAAGTATACCGCAGGTACAGCTGAGAACCTGGAAAAACTTTGCCAAGAGGGTTAGAATAGCATGTGAGACCATGCAGCTGCTGATTCGGGAGTCCGCCTCATCTGCATTAGGGAAAATTAAAAATTCAGATATTTTGCAAACAATGAGATTATTGACTGTGTTGCACTCGCACTATTCTGATGAACCTTCGTCTACAAAGTTAGACATGCTTGTGAGAAACATTCATATAACATCACTAAGTTGTGTTCAACAGTCGAGGTAATCCGGGGAAGGAAGAAAAAAAGATAATTCTCGTGTCAAAATAGCTGTTGTGAGAGTGCTGTCCCCAGATGAAGTGATAAGAAACTGAAGACAAATGAAGTACCATAGCTCTAAGCGTTTTGGGGAGAGAGGTGGCATCTCAATGGGAAGATCAAAACAAGCTTCATGGAAAGGCCGGTACTCGAACAGGCGGAGGAGGAGTGAGTATTAGAAGAGGATTGGACGTTTTGGTGGTAGGAGGCTGCCATGCCTTGTGAGCAGTGGAAGCGACATGAAAGAGGAGAAGCGGTTTTCATCACTGGGCACGTGGAGAGGGCAGTGCACGGTCTGATCTGAATGCATCGTGTCATGAAGGGAGTGGGGATATGCGCCAGGCCACAGAATGCAGGCACAGGAAAGTTTGGACGAGGGGCTTTGGACTCTGTTTTAGGCAACAAGGAGCTACGACAAGGTCTCTGATGATAATAGGCCTCATCAGGTAATTAGTCTCTCAGCGAAAAAGTGAAATGGGAAGGAGTATAGAATAAAGAGTAGACAGCCAAGTGATCGGCATGCTTGCTAGTCCAGATGAGAAATAATGAAGAGTCAGTATATGGGGTTTGCCAAGGGAAATTGTTAAGAGAGAAAACAGGTCATAGATGTTTATTGGGGAATGACTTTGGTGGAAAGGAGGATGAAGAATAGGAAGAGGCAAAAGGTATAATGGTTTTCCAGACTGCTAGCTGCAGTCCACTAGTGGACCCTGCAGTCGCCTCATTGGGTTGCAGCCAGTGGCTCGGTCTACCGTTAACACAGTGTCAGTGGCTTTTACCAGCAAAGATCTGTTCATTGTTTATGATACAAGTCCCATGTCATTCTGTCCATGCACTCTTCTTCCAGAATCCGAATTGATGGAGTAACTTCTGTCTGGAATATTTCAGCCTCATGGCAGAGGATAAAAAAGAAATAGTGAACCACGCACTGCATTCTAAAACCTCTGCCCGGAAGTAACATTGTCGCTCCTTACACTGCATTGGGCAGAGTACGTCACATGATGGGCAGGGTACCTCACATGACCAATTCTGCCATCAATAAGGCTGTAACATATAAGCCTCAGAGAAGGGAAACATTCGTTGAGAACAATAAAACAGTATTTGAAAAAATATATAATAGAGTAGAAAATATTTGTGTATTGTATAGTAATAAAGGTATGTATTGTGAAATATTTATTTCACTTTTATGAGTGTGTGTTGATGTCCTAGATTATAATGTAGAATTTATACCCTTCTGTGGATCAAGGTAAAAAAGAAATCGAAAGACGTTAACCTATAATGGAATATATTACAGAAGCTAAGAGAAGAGGAAGGAAATATCAAGAAGGTGTAAACATGTGGTAGATTAAAGATGGCCACAGATTCTTTACCATTCCTCCCTCTAGAGGTGAAAAGTCCCTTTCTGTTCCCCTTTGAACCTGGGCTGCGCATGTGACTAGGTTTCACCAATAGGATATAGTGGGAGTGATGTCCTGATAGTCCCAGCCAAGGCCTTAGGCGTCCTGGGAGCTTCTCCTCCCTCTGGGAAGCCAGCTGCCATCTAAGAAGCCCAACTACCTGAGGCTACCATGCCGTGGGAAAGCCAAGCTGTCCACATAGGAGGATCACGAAGCACCAGATGTGTATGAGAGCTTCTTGGACCTTCCAGCCCATCCCATCTACTACTGAATGCAGCCAAGGGAATGACCCAGCTAATGCCATATGCAGCAGAAGTCCAGCTGAGACCCATGTGAATTCTGGATCCCACAGAATCAGATGTGATCTGCAGTTTTAAAAATGTTTGTGGATGATATGTTATGTAGCAGCAGAGAACTGAAACAAGGTAACAGAGTTAAGTATAACAATGGTTGAAGAGAAAGGGAATTTAAGGCTTCTGATATTGGTAATGGGAAGGTCATCGATGGCATGAAGAGAACAGTTTTAGTGAAATAATGGGAGGAGGTGGCAGGGCGTTAGGTGATAAATGGATAGTGACCCAGGATTTGGCCAGTGAAGGGGTGAAGACAAGCTAACTTAAGAAACTAGTCAGGAGAACATTTTTGTCCTGTAAGTGGGAGAGAATTGAACATAGGCCGAGGGGAATAGCCCATGCAAAGAGAGATGTTGAAAGTGAAACAGGAATAGGAACATTGGTCTATTTCCTTCTGTTTTGTCTGAGCCTGCACATTTGAAAACTAGGAAAATTGGATTTTTCTTAATCCTCGACTGCACCCTTCCTTGCAGAAGTGTTTTTGTGCCTTATACTTGGTTCTCCATTTAAATCTAGAAACCTAAACCAACTTCTTAAATTGATGTTTCGTCATCACTAACAGTTGTACCCAACGGTCATTTGAAATGTACAGAACGTGCTCCCATGTAACACGGTCATGTAACGACACACGTCTCCCCATTGTCCAGAGAAGGAGACTGAAGTCCTGCGTATTGGTGAGCCTAACCCACGGCAGTTAGCTGTGAGTGGCAGGACCCGCGCTCTGTGTTCTGGTTTCCCCCTTTCCCAGGCTCTGCTGCCCAGGCGAGCTAGGTCGAAAGGTTATGGTTATAGACGGCTGCGGCAAGGGACCTCGACATTCACCAAAATCCATTTGACCTAAACGTAAGGTTTCTCCTGTTGCTTCTTTAATACTTGCGTTCTTCAAATACACACGGCGGCGTGGGGGGGCAGTGAGTGGGAAGCAGGTGAGTACTTTCGGGGGAGCTCAGAGGGAATTAGCGAAATGAGAAGATGCACGTGTTCTGTAGCAGAGAAGATGCAGAGAGCTGGTACTGAGGCCTGGGCCAGGGGCAGGAGCTGCACTCAGAAGACAGCGATCAGAGTCCTAGAATTGAGCGGGGGCAGAGGGGATCTGGAGGATTCTGCCACACGGTGCGTGGGAGTTCCACAGTTGTGTCCACGTGACCCACTGGTGAACCCTGGTGTGTGAAAACCACCGGGGTCAGGCAGTCAGCAGCTAATTACGTACTCTGGTTTGTGAAAGACTTTCCATTTCAGAAAACAATAAATCCCCTACTCTGAGGGAAGTTTCTATCGAGTATAATAAAATGCTATTTTTTTCAGTCATTTATGCATTTATTTAAATATATGTTGGTCTGTTTATCTACACGCACACACATTGTCTTTCCTGAACTACCCAGGAGACTACCTTGCTGAAAACTAGACACATGGAAAGTTTCAACTTTTCAACTTCAGCCATTTTTAGTTATCTGCCTGTTTTTAAAACTCCGAAAATTGCTTTCAAAGTGGAAAAATTGTGTGGGCTTTTTTCATCTTTTCATAACTCAAAAACGATTTAATATATTTTTCTCAAACTTTGCAAAAAAAAAAAATCGTCTTTGGGCTGAAACCAAGCATGGAAAATTTCACCACAAAGGGCTAATTTTTTGGAAAGCTGCAAGAAAGTGAAAACAGGGGTTTATAATAGAACATTCTTCATGCATGTTAATACTTAGTACTTTATCTAATGCATTTCATCTGAGAATTTCTGAACACTCTTCAGATTTAAATATTGAACCGTTTTAATATTCGTGGAAAATTCTCCTCATCCTCTCAAAGGTCCAGTATATTGGGAGTTACTGAGATATGTTTAAAGGAACAGGTATGGCAAATGAAGTGAAGTGGCTGCTAGCCAGAGGAACCTTCCACTTACTGCCTACACACATTTTATCATCACCTCTTCATGGCCCAGGAGCAGTTGTGGGTAGAAAATAGGAGATGACACTAGGCACTCATTCAGATACCTAAGCCAGTAGTTCTCAAAGCAGCATCAGCATCACTTGAGATCTTATTAGAAATTATTGGGTCCCACCCAGACCTACTGAATCCAAAACTTGAGGGCTGGGACCACCAATCAGTGTTTTAACAACTGCTGCCGGTGATACTGGTGCACGCTCAGTTTTGAGAACCACCAACCTACCTACACTTTCCAAAAGCTTGGAACACTAAATGTATCGAGATGCTCTGGACAACTAAATCTGTCCTTGGTCCTTCTGTAACCTGTCAGCTCTGTCTTTTCATATCGTCCCTTGGAAGGAGGAGAAATATTAAGTTCTCTAAGAAAGATCTTTTTCGTATGTAATAATATATTCTAGCTCTTTCCACCTCGGACCTTATCCACAAGAACAGCGACCCCCTTGAGTAAAGGTGCTGATATTCAGCTTATTCGGGGAAACAGCACTACCTAGATGTATTTTCTCATTTTCTTGAATTATAGCAGTCAAACCTGGGATGGGAGCACATATTTCATTTTTATTTCTTTAAGTCTTTAGTTCCAAGATTTAAGTGGCAAGGTGCTGAGATCTGTCAACAGAAGGTGATTTAAGTCCTGCTCTTTCATGTAGAGCTTCTCCAGCCTGTTTTGCAGTGGCCTTCTGCATTCCAGCAAAGTCCAGTGTCTACATCACTGTCTCTTTAGGCCCTCAAGTAGTTGTGTATGGGGCATACTAAGAGATTTTGAGAATATTCTCCTGATGATGGAAGTTACCTGTCTGTCGCATGTGGCGCTTTAGCTAATCACTGGTGCCCCGGCTTGTTGTAAGGATGGGACACAGGCAGAGCCTGGGAAAGATTTTTAAAGCAGTTTCAAGGTGTACCTAGTTGCAGCCCACCTCACGGAAGTATGAATGTTGCCATCGAAGCTAATATGGATGGAAAGGAAAAAGAAACCTTTAATTGATCATTTAAAATTTTTATTGTGAAAAATTTCAAAGGGAAAAATTAAGATAATTGTATAATGACTCTTCAAATATGTATTATCCAGATTTATATAGCTACACATTTTTTGTTATCTTTACCTCATTTTTTTCTTAAATACTTCAGGTAAATTACAGCCCTCGGAATATTTCACGCTTAAATACTTCATTGTAAATTTTTTTAAAAGGACCTTTTCTTATATAATTGTCATGTCATTATCACACCTAACAAAATAATGGTAATTCTTTGATATCATCTAAGAGAGTTTATATCAGATTTTCTTTGTCCCCCAAATTTTTTACAGTTGGTTTGTGAGATCTTTCTTTAAAGGTTTTTCTTTCCAATTATAAAAGTTAATATAGCTGCAAATGTCAGAAACATAGGAAAAAAGTAAAACTAAATGTACCACAAATTGCTTTTATCACTCGACAAGTAGCTTCTTAAAAGAGAATGTGAAAATGTTTAAAGAAGGGTATTTGCTGTCAAGAAATCTGATTTGAGCTCATGATTTTATAGAGGTCATTTTAAACCTAATTAACTTGTCTCCTGAGTTTCCGCGCTTAGGCCAAAAAAGATAGTGCAGCTCCCGCCTCTCGATTTTGTTTTGTTTTTATTTTTATTTTTTAAATAAAAATTTGGACTATTTTGCACTAAAATTTATTTAAGATGTCTAATTGGACATTTAAAGTGATGGAAGATTAAATTATTAACTGATTTTTTTTTTACTATGATCATTACTTATTATACTGCTAGAATTATAATGTATGAATATTATTTAATCCTTTCAACAACTCTGAGGGAGCTATTATTTTCCCATATTATTCGTCAGGAAACTGAGCCTGAGAAAGGACAAAATTAATTCACTCGGAGTTAGACAGCTGAGTGTCTGTGCTGGTCTAGTTTGACTCCAAAGTCCATGTTCTTAGCCAACTAGGTTACTTATCATAACAGCTTCTCAGATAAACGTACAAAGGACATGAACAGTGATTTCACTGAAAAATTCGCAAAAAAAATGTCTTTTTAAAAATGTGTTGGTATAGCACAATGACACAGTGCTTAATAAATCAGTATGTGGTAGTGTTTGTTTATTTAGTATACTAATACTGAAGTGTTTGATGTGTACCTTGACAGTTATCAAAATGAGCTGCTACTATTGCAGTATTTAAAAGAAAAGGTCAGTGTTGTTTGTGTATACTTCTGTATACGTATTTAGGCAGTCTGAATGGGTAAATACTAGGTGGCTTATAGTGCTGATCTTGGGGTCAGAGGTATGGGAGAAACTATGTAGTTTCTACATTTTTTTTTTTTTACAATGATCATGTGTTATCAGAAAAAAATAATTCCTATAAGGAGTGCTCATAACCCTTAAATATACTAATTCTTTCCTTTGGAATCTATATTAAGAAAATAATCTCAAAGATAGAGAAACACTAATATCTGAAATATTTGTTGTGACAGAAAAATTAGAAACATCCTCTTATCCAACTCTAAAGAAAAGTTGAGTATAGAACATGTAACTATGAGAATTATATTTTCAAAGAATGTAATATATAAAAGTTAATTATAGAATATTTAGAAGGATATTAAAATATAGAGAAAATATATGAGTACAACTATATTAAAAGAAAACATACATTAAAAAGCTTGAAAATACAATAACCAAAATGAATGTAATCATCATATTTGAGTGGTGAGTTTTGGGGTGATTTTTCTTTTTGTTTCTAAAATGTCCTTTAATAGCATATATTTCTCCACTATTATATTCATTTAATGGTTATCCATTTTCTTGTTTTAACACAATTTAATTATATGACCTCACAGCAGAAAGTTGGAAAGGTGGTTGAGGAGAATGATAACTGGAGGTGATTTGTTACACAGCAACAGATAACAAATACAAGGGGAAATAAAAGAGTAATGTTATCTTTTGGTTTCTCTGCAGAAAACCTGCCCCTAAGACCAGCAGTGGCTCTAAGTTGGTAGCAGCTTCTTTAGTAGTAGTGGCTGTTCTAACCTCTGACCCTATCTCACCTGCTCTTCCTAGACTGCTCAGTTCGCTAGGCTTTTGGCTTTCCTTGTGACTTTTCATTAACCCTGCCTTTCCCCCCACTCCAGAATAATTTGGGTTGTTGATTAGTATACCTTTCAATGACGTGCATCATGATCGTTACTTGAATGTAATGACAAAACCAGAGGTTGGGCTTAGCATTGTCGTCTGTCCTACTGCTAGAGTGAAGCATACCTTATTCAAAAAAGTGCAGCCGTATTCAAGTCTCATCAGACCGTGAGGTTCGTAGTGGGTAGGACTTTAAGAGGCTCTGGGTATGAGTGAGTGGCCCATGCTAGGCACAGGTGTTGCCCTTTTGAATACCCTTGCAGTTGAGTGTACACAGGTCTGAAAAACATAGCTTGTACCTTGCTACATTTAGACCTTGTTATGCT